>OY728156.1:1828948369-1838948369 GCA_963277665.1 Viscum album
GTACGAAAGGGGCTAGACATGTGGGTGACAACATCACTTGGTTAAGGATTAATGATGGGTTCACTATTTTTGTTTCCTCCCCAACTATCATGTGGGGTTGGAATGGTTTTTTTGGTGTTGGTGGAATAACCTTCGTATCATACACATACACCCATGTCCCTTTAGTGTTGTTTCCAATAGGGTTTATTCATGGAATCAGAAACACCCAATGGTCCTCATATTTGTGATGACTCATGGGCCTAATTTCCAAAGGAAGATGCTCATTATGGAACTTATCGAATGATAATTAAAAAATAACTTTGGTTGGAAGGATGGAATTTTGGGCCCTCCATACCCCTTTGAGGGACATCGTTTCATACTCCGAGACTCTTTTAAAGATTTAATTCATGTTCTCAAATCCTTTATTAACTCTCACGTATGATGTGGGTAAAAATTGAATTTACAGTCAATTATTAGCATGAATGGAATTTAGAATCATCTGTATTTATATGAGGTTCTTAAGAAATGAAGACATCTATATGTATCTGAGGTTCTCCATCAATGGTTCACTTTTAGGATTTGATTAGAGATTCCTTTATCATTTACAATTACTATGCTAGTTTTAATCAACATAGTGTGGGAATCTAGAGTGTATCATCATCCAAGGAGATGAGAGTTTTTGTGATGTTGGGATCGAACCCATAAGATGGTTTTACTATGTATCCTCATGAAAGGAATTAGAACACACATAGTTTGGTGCCACTTAACAGGACACATCATGCTTTTAAGGTCATGTGACGAGGACCAAACCATCTAGTTTAGTGTCATGTGTTAAGGATATATAGGTGAAATTTTCCTAGTCAAATTTTGTTGTAGGAGTTTTTCTTAAGTGGATTGGGGAACCAAGAAGAGATATGGGATTCTAGGTTGGATAAGACCCTATTGGGAATGTTTTCTATAGATAATTAGGGTTGATTTGGTGTGTTGGGTTTTGTCCTCATGGAGGCTTCCAACGTATCCCATTTAGATGGAAATCAAGGCCCATATATTGTGGTTATGAGGACTCATTTCTATGGAGGTCCTCTAAATGATTTTCTCATAGAAGAATATATCCCATTGAGATTATTTTTTTGGGGATTATACCAAATATAAGGCCCTTTGGTTTGTATGTTGACATGGTTGGGGATTATACCAAATAGGAAGCTTGAAATTTGATTGGGGATTATACATGAAATTATGCCCAAGGTTTTGGGATCTTGTAGATTCCATAATCACCACCAAACTATGACCCCACGTGAGTCATGATCAGTGTGAGAAATATAGAGAATTAGATATAGGAAACCACAGAATCTTCTTTGTTCGCTGGTAGATGAGACATTTACCCAAAGGTGGAGGGAAAGAGAGCGAGATCTAATGTTCAAATATCCTCCCATCATTGTACCCTATATTTTCATGTTTGAATACCCATATGGATTAAACCCATGGGTATGGAGAAGGAGGAAGGAATGATGCAAGGGAGGTCCTACAGGAGGGATAATGGGATTACTCAAGGAGGGATACCCTAACCATAGTTCCAGATAACAGAGGAGGATAACGCACTAATCCTAAAAGGGAAATTCAAGTTGGATCTTCCCCTACCTAAATGGAACACGAGTTCCTTGGTCTTAGAGATGAGAAGGAAAGGATATGGTCTTATCCATAATATCCAAGACTTGGAAATCCATTACATTTCCCCTAGGGTTGGGGTCCTCATGACCAATGGTATGCATATTTTCATGAACCCAGAGGACCCTACCCACTAGGTTGGAAAATAATGGGACACCTATGACCATTTAAATGCATATCCAAGTGGGAGACATGCTGGTGTGTCTCTTTCCATTGTCTTTCAAGTCCAACGACTTCAATGAAGGCTTCAATTTGGCACCCCTTGAATGAGGGGTCCAAAGGAAGGGGAGAACTGCCATTAGTGTCTTGAAAGAGGGCTTAAATTATGCTTGCATGTGTCAAGATTTGGTCATTATGAGGTTCTTCTCTCAGTAATTGGCAGGATCTTGAAGTGATTCACATGGGGTGGGGTAGGCTTGTGTGAATTGGAGGTGCCTTGGGTGATTGTTCAACTAGGAGACAACACTTGGGTGAGGCCTTGCTCTAGGCACCAAGGGTCTCCTAAAGTGTCCCTAGATGACTCTCACCTAGGTCCCGAGTTAGGGAAGGGACCTTCACATCAATGATTTTAATTGATTGGATAAGGTTTCCTCATGAAGGTGTCTTGTGTTTCCGACCCTATAAGGACTTCGATTGCACTACCCCCTTTAATTCCCTCTTTTCTAAAGTTTTAGAGGGATACCTAAGGGATTATTTAGGTTTTGGGTGAAGGAGATACGTGACTAGATATTGGGGGCTTCTTCCCTTTTTCTAATTGTGAAAATGAGGATCCCCATGGTTTTATTTCTAGGAAAACATGGGACCCTACTCGAAGGAGTTATTCTATAAAGGTATTTAGAGTAGGTTTCGTTGAGTCAATAAAGTTTTCCTTATGACTTTTCCATTCCATCATACTTGGGGGAGATTGTTTAGTCAATAACATTTCCATATGACTTTACCATTCCTTCTTGTTTTGAAAATCACAAACACCTTATCTCAAGGAAAATATCTTTTCACCCAGTTTCTTACTTCTAAAAAAAAAATTTCCTTCCCCATTGAAATTTATACTTACCATGTTTTTATTGTTCATGTAATAATTTTTCTAAGTGTAAAATTAGGTTTGTAACAAAAACCGTGGAATATTATAAATACCTAGATATGAATCATTCTGTTTTAGGATCTGAATTCTCAGAATTCTGGTTACGAAATCTTAAAAGTTATAACTATGAATTCTAAATATGAATTCTGGTTATGAACTCTTCTGAATTCTAACTCCGAATTCTGAATACAAATTTTGGTTACGAACTCTTCTGAGTTCTGACTCCGAATTCTGAATACGAATTCTAGTTACGAACTCTTCTGATTTCTGACTCTGAATTCTAAATACGAATTCTGGTTACGAACTCTTCTGAGTTCTAACTCCATGTTCTCTGAATACAGATTCAAAACTCTTATGAGTTCTGACTCTAAATTCTCAGGAACTCTGACTCTGAACTTTGTAAGTTTTGGTTCCGAATTCTTGTAAATCCAAATTCTGAATTTCCTTAAAATTCAGTCTCCAAAATTCTATAGAATTCAGGTTCTAAATTCCTAGAAAATAGAATCCGAATATCCTTGTATTATAGACTCTGAATTCAATTTTGGTTAGACTCTGAACTTTCATTTTCTTACATTCTGAAAATTGGATTTTAGTTATGTAACCATATTTTTTCTTACACTTGTTTTTCTATAAAACGACGTCATGCATTCAGTTAATAACTAACCATTGTTTAAGTGACACATGTATAGGTCCCTCCAAAATTCAAGGAAAAATATGACCGTTGGAGGAGGGAGCCGACCGTTGAAGCCATGCCTATAAATAGGAGCTCATTTGAAAAGAGCTCAATGACTGTTCTATGACTCTAGAGATTACATGCCGTTGAAATGATTTATAGAGGGAGACTTTCATTTCTTTGTACGTACTGAAATTCTAGTTTAGATTTTCTTTGTGTGACTCCTATTTTTGCTGTGTACAATTGAGGGCTTCCAGGGATAGGAAGACAGAGGTGCCGACATCTTGAAGGTGAGGGATTCCTTGTTGAGGAAGACAGAGGTGCCGAGTACCTTGAAGTTGAGGGCTTTCGAGGATAGCAAGACAGACTCTGATCTTTATATCGAGGGCTTACCCTGGTGTTGGTAAGACATAATTTCTTGAAAGTATAAATCAAGGGACCTTTATCCAAGGTTGTTGGATACCCATCTCTTTGGGTTAAAATATTTACTACCTGTACTTGTTGTGTTACAAGTTTTCCACTACATTTGTATTGTTGAGGAAAGTGTAACTATTTTATATTTCCTTATACTTGTACTCTGATTTAGCAAGATTCTATACTCTTTAAGGTAGAATCTTTTTTGTTGTAAACTTTCATTAAGTTTCATTTATGGAATCACTTTTCTGGAATTGCTTTCTCGGAATCATATTTCAAGATTCAAGCAGGTGTTTAGAACTTAGAGGTTTTGTGAATTACCTTGTTTAACCTTGTTAAACATAACCATCTTTAAATGTTCCAAAGGATTTTTTATAAAGAATACAATTCACCCCCCTCTTGTATATTGAGCATCATTTGATACTCCATACAATATCTCTTTTATTTCGATCCTACATTTGGTATTATAGAGTATATCATACTCACATACCATCTCAACAATTGGTATCAGAGCATTGGTTCAATCTGAATTAATCTCACTATTAGATTCAGAAGAGATTTTATCTCATTCTTTTCTGGAATCAGTTTTTTGGACTCATATAGTTCGGATTAATTTTTTCATAGAGATATTCTAATTCTATATTTTCCTTTCTTAGGAATATTTTCCTTGTTTACAAGCTTTTATTACTAACAAGTTTGTGTGGAAAGACTTTTCTTAAAGATGACAGGAGTCCATGTTGGTTCCATTGAAAATCTCAATCCAACTAGACCACCTATCTTTGATGGAAATTATTACGAATATTGGAAAGATCACATGAATACTTTCATTATCAATACTAGAGTTGATAACTTTGTTATGCTTAATGGAGGATATAAAATCCCTGACAAGGAAGTTAGTACCTTCCCCAATCAAGAAAATCATGAATATCAACTGAATTATAAGGTACACAATACTTTAATTTGCTCCATGACTAGAATATATATATCAAATTTCATCTTGTGAAGCAGCAAATTGTATTTGGAAAAAACTTGAAGTTACTCACTTTGGAACTTCCAAAGTAATTGAAACTAGAAGAGCCATGCTTAGAGATGTATATCATGGTTTCTGCTTTCCTTATGGAGAACCCATATATAAGGTGCAACAAAGATTTATGACTATTGTGAATAGTTTACAATCCATGGGTGAGAAAGGATTAGATGATGAAGCTCTTATTGATAAGATCATAGACATCATGCCGAATGAGTGGGAATCCAAGAGGACTGCTATTGATGAAAATAGAAAGGTTACTCAGATTACTCTTGATGAGTTGTTTGGAAATCTTCTTAAACATGAGACTAGAATGAAGAGAGATACTCATAATGTAAAGAAGAATAATAGTAATGGCAGTGTTGCTTTTACTACAACTTCAAATCATATGAAAGCTAATACTCCTGAGAGAGTTACTAGATCCAAATATAATAAGGTTATTATTCAATCAAAATCTAGTGGAAGTGAATCCTCAGAGAATGAATTAGCCAATCTTACTCAAAGGAAGAACATGATAGCTAGACATAATAATTTTCAATCTAGATATAAGAATAAATAAAGGAAAGATAAGAATGATTCAGAAGTTACATGTTATGAATGCAAGAGAGCTGGACATATAAGACCTGATTGTCCTATGCTTATGAGAAAATAATGAAAGGAAAAGCATTATGAGAGAAGAAGAAATAAGTACTAAAAGACTAAATCTAATAAAGTATTGAAAGATAATGACACCTAGAGTGCTAGTGGTGGTGAATCATACGATGAATCTTCAGATTATGAATCTTCTGGATAGATGAATATTGGTCTAATAGCCAAACTACCTATTGAAAATCATTGCTTTATGGCTAAGGTACACAATGCTGAATCAATGACCAATGTTTCTTTAAATGAAAATTATAGTAATGATAAATATTATAACTCTTTAGATGAATAATGTTCTTCTAATGAAGATAATACTTTACCTACCTATGAAGAAGTTTCTAGTTTTTCCAAACTTCTTGAGATTGAGAATTCAAAACTCATGAAAAATCATGATAAGGAAAAATCTAGAAATACTATTATTACTAAGGAAATATCAGATCTTTATAAATATCTTGATAAGAAAAATTTTTATTTTGAAAATATTTCAAAAAATCTTGAGGAAGTAAATTCTAAGAAGAATAAACTTTCTAAGGATCTAGAAAATGTAATTTCTAAGAAAAATGTTTTCTAGTCTAACTCTAGTTCAAAATAAAATGTTTTAGAAGACAAGAACTTGGTTATACAACTGAAATCCAAAATCTTTTCCTTGAGGAAGTGTTTGTAAAACTTTACCTTAGGTATGGAAAATTTTGATAAAATGTATTCTCAAATCCGACCTCTAAGGAATAGTTATGGTTTTGGTTATACTGGTTCTAAATCGATTTTTAGTAACAATTATTTTGTTCCTCAAAGTGCTCTATTCTACACTAAGTGTCAGTGTGGTGGGCATTGAGCAAATTTTTTTTCCTAAACAAAACTCAGTCTCTAGGTTTTCATAAAGCCTATTTTTCTAAAAAGATGTGGGTGCTGAAATTTTTGCTTTCTGATATTTCTGGATCTAAGCAAGTTTGGATTTTGAAAACCTAACTTTTTATTATTTTCAAGAAAATATAGAAAGTACCAACCAAAATACATGGTACATGGATAGTGGATGTTCCCTTCATATGACTGGTAACAAAAACTATTTTTAAAAGATTATCAAGATGAAAGGAGGAAAAGTAACTTTCAGAGATAATGCTCAGGGAGAAATTATTGGTATAGGTAACATCGTTCTTCTTGGAAAAACTTTCATTTCAAATGTTTTATTTGTTAAGGGTCTTAATCATAACCTCATTAGCATAATCCAATTATGTGATGAAGGATACCTTGTGAATTTTAGGAATGACAAGTGCTTAGTACACAATTCCAAGGAAGAGTTTATTCTTTCTACCCATAGGGTAGAGAATGTTTACACAGTAGACATAGAAGATCTTAGGAGACAAGATCTACCTTGCCTTAGTGCAATGGATGATCATTTTTGGTTATGGCATAGAAGGTTATGACACTGTAACCTTAGGAACTTATGCAAACATTCTAAGAAAAGATTAGTTAAGGATCTACTAGATCTTAGATTTGATTCTTCTAAAGTTTGTGACCCTTGTCAATATGTCAAGAAACATAAATCAAGTTTTAAATCAGTTTGTGAAGTCTCAACTACTGATGCATTACAACTAGAGCATATGGATCTCTTTGGTCCAACACAAAATGGAAGCATTGGAGGCAAGTATTATGTATTTTTCTTAGTTGATGATTACACTAGATTTACGTGGGTCTATTTTCTAGCAAAGAAGTTTGAAGCCTTCTCATATTTTAAAAGTTTTAGAGCCCATGTAAAAAATGAGAAAAGCCTTCCATTGAAAATTATTCATTGTGATAATGGTTGAGAATTTCAAAATTAAGATTTTGAATCTTTTTTTAGTAGAAAAGGCATTACTCACAACTTCTCAACACCCAGAACACCTCACCAAAATGGTGTTGTTGAAAGAAGAAATAGAATTCTTCAAGAGATAACAAGAACCATGTTGAGTGAGTATTCTGTAGCCAAACATTTTGGGGCTGAAGCTGTAAGTACTAATTTTTATACTATAAATCAAGTTTTAATTATACCTTTTCTTAGTAAAACTCTTTATGAGTTATGGAATGGTAGAAAACATAGACTTTCCCACTTTAAGGTTTTTGTTTTGAAGGTATTCATTTTAAATACTAAAGATAATTTACAAAAATTCGCACCAAAATATGTTGAAAGAATTTTCTTGGGATACTCCACAACTTCTAAGGCTTATAGAGTTTTCAATAAAAACACTTGTACTGTTGATGAAACAGTACATGTCAAATTTGATGAAACTGATCCTTTTGTTTTTAAACAACCCCAACCGACATCCTTGGACGTGTTTTCAAAAACTGATTATCAACCTTTGATAGAAGATCTTTCTGATAAGGAAAATGTCCAAGAAAATGTTTCTGAAACATTTACCCTAGAAGATGTCCTACCCTATGTTGATGAAAAAGTTTTACAAAACACAAATCAGTCATTTCTAAAGAATCATCCCAGTGATAGCATTATTGGTGATGTGAATCAACCTATAAGGAATAGAAGTTCCTTAAGAAATGAAGTAGAACATCTAGCATTCCTTTCCCAATTAGAACCAAAAATCACTGATAAAGATTTAGGGGATGATGATTGGATTAAATCCATGTAAGATGAACTAAATGACTTCGAAAAGAATATAGTCTGGACCTTGGTTGAAAGACCCATGGAAAATTCTATTATGGGGGTAAAATTTGTCTTCAGAAATAAGTGTGATGAAAATGGAATCATTTTCAGAAATAAAGCCAGATTAGTTGCTAAAGGCTATAATCAACAAGAGGTAATAGACTATGAAGAAACCTACATTCCAGTAGCTAGACATGAATTTATTTGTATCTTACCTGCCTTTGCAGCATTCTTCAATTTCAAACTTTTCCAAATGGATGTGAAATGATATTTTTTTAATGGTTATGTTCAAGAGGAAGTTTTTGTTGAACAACCTCCTGGTTTTGAAGATAAAAAACATCTTGATCATGTTTTTAGACTTACCAAAGGTTTGTATGGACATAAGCAAGCCCCTCGAGCTTGGTATGATAGACTTATAGGATTTTTGATTCAAAATAATTATGTTAAGGGAAATGAAGATCCAACCATTTTTATAAAGAAAGATAAGAAAAATGTTTTGATTGTTCAAATTTATGTTGATGACCTAATATTTGGTTCAACTTAGCAATCCTTAACTGATTATTTTATGGATTTAATGATATATGAGTTTGAAATGAGTATGATGGGTGAGCTATCTTTTTTCCTTGGTTTTAAAATATCTCAAAAACTAGAAGGAATCTATATATCCCAACATAAGTATATTAAATATCTTATTAAAAAGTATGGATATGACAACACTAAAAGTATAACTACTCCCATTGGTACTTCAAATACACTTGATCTTGATGAAGTTAGAAAACTAGTAAATCAAACATCTTTTATAGGTATGATATGAAGTTTACTTTACTTGATAGCTAGTCATCCAGACTTAATGTTCCCAGTATGCTTATATGAAAGATATCAATCCAATCCTAAGGAATCTTATTTAAAGTCAGTGAAAAGAATTTTTCTCTACTTAAAGGGAACCATGTATTTAGGACTCTTTCATACTTCGGGAAATGATTTTGTTTTAAATTTTTTTCGGATCCTGACTTTGGTGGATGTAGAATGGATAGAAAAAGTACGTACAAAACTTGTTATTTATTAGGATATTCATTAGTTTCTTGGTCATACAAGAAGCAACACTCAGTATCAATTTCCACTACTGAAGCTGAATATGTGGCAGCAGGAAGTTGTTGTGCTCAAGTGTTGTGGATGCAACACACACTCATAGACTATGGTATGAGTTTTAAAAAAACACAAATTTTTTGTGATAATACAAGTGCCATTGCCCTTAGTAAAAACCCTGCACATCACTCTTGTGCAAATCACATAGATATTAGGCTTCACTTACTTAGGGATCACACACAATAATGAGATATCATTCTTCAATTTATTAGAACGCAACATCAACTTGCTAATATTTTCACAAAATCTTTACCCTCCAATAGATTTGAATACATTAAACAGAAGTTAGGAATTCTAACCATAAGGTAATATTCCTTGTTAACTTCCTATGGAATCAATCTTTTTACAGTAATAAACTTATTTTTGCAGGGGGAGTAAATTTTCTTGTTATTAGTCAAAATTTTTCGTAATGATGTTTTCAAAATTTTTCATAATGAAGTTTTCAAAATTTTTCGTAATGAAGTTTTCAAAATTTTTCATAATGAAGGTTTCAAAATTTTTCTTAATGATTTTTTCAAATTTTTTCATAATGACATTGTCAAAAATTTTCATAATGAAGTTTTCAAAATTTTTCGTAATGAAGTTTTCAAAATTTTTCGTAATGAAGTTTTTCATATTTTTCATAATGAAGTTTTTTATATTTTTTGTAATGAAGTTTTTCATATTTTTCGTAATGAAGCTTTTTTATTTTTTATAATGAAGTTTTTAGTATTTTTTGTAATCAATTTTTTCGTACTCAACATTTTTGTAATGAATATTTTCGTAATGAATATTTTCATAATGAAGATTTTTGTAATGAAGTTTTACATAATGAAAATTTTTGTACTCAATTTATTTTTGTAATAGTGTTTTTTTTCTATAGTGATGTTTTTTTTGGAATCTAAAGTTCTTCAAAAAGAATATTACCTATTTTGAATAACCTTCCTAGAAATCTGAAAGGTATGACTCTTTCTTGAGTTTTCATAATCACCTTTTACTTGCTGGTAGTTTCTTTTGTATTTTAAAAATTTCTCAGATTCTAGTTTCTGTAAATCTGAATGTTTTCTTTTAAAAACCTCAAAAGATCGGATCCTACCAAATTTCCCTCACGGATATCATTTCAACCATCATTTCTGATCAAAATAATTCTCATCCATTGGATTGAGGTGGGAATATGAACCGTCACATCTACTCCTATAAAAGGGGACCCTCGATGGTTGTCCCACATCGGTTTTCAAGCTTTTGCGTGTCGAAGCTCTGCCCCAGTTCAAAAGCCCGTTCTAGTTTTTCAATGGGTTGTCAACTCCGAATGTCTAGTGAAGTTCCTTCTCAAGATATGTCTTCTGTCAAGCCAATTGTGGAGTGGAAAGTATATAGAGAGAGATTGGTGCATCCGAATTTCTTCAATAAGTATGATTCCATTATCTCCAAAAACATCAAGTTGAATGGATGGGAATGTGTTTGCATATCAAAGGCTGGAGCTCAAGACCTGGTGTATCTGGATCTACTCATTGAGTTAGTTTGTTTATTTAAGAAAGAATGGAGAGATAAGATTTCATTCAAGAGTTATGAAAAAACCCATGCCCTTTCATACACCAAGGCTGATAGCTTGGTGGGACCGTCTTATGAAGGGGAAGCCGAGTTCTATTTCCACAAGCTGCCAGATGTTCAAGGAAGTTTTTTAAAGGTGAAGGCTATGGAGTGTCTTGGATTTTCAGATATCAAGACTGCAAATATTTTTCATTTGTCTACAAATAATCGGATCCTTCAGTTTTGGGTTCAGGGTTTTATCATACCGAGAAAGGGTGACAAGGACACACTGAAGAAAAGTGATATGTATATCTTGGATTTTTTGGTAAATCTAAGGAAGATCAATCTGATGAAGCATATTCTCCTTATGATATAGAATATTAAGAATGGGAATTTAAGAGCATAGATAATCATGTATCTTGCCCTACACTCTAAGTTGATTGTTCCATGTCTTGAGTCCTTCAAGATTCCTTGCAGTTCTAAGCCGAGGAATTGAAAATTCATGTTAGTAAGTGATGATAATTTAAAAAGAATGAATGTTTACTTTTCTAAAGATTCTGAAGAGTTTTATGATCTACTAGTGGAAGAAGAAGAAGCCTTTACAAAGAATGCAGAAGAGGATGAACCATCAAAGAAGGCTAGAAAAAAGAGGAAACTGAAGGAAGTGGAAGAAACAGAGAAAACCCCTATGTCCAAAGAAACTCAATCCGCACCTCTAAATCCCAAGAATCAGAAAGCCTATCCAGATAAGGTAGTAGCCAAATGGAGAGAAGACAAAAAGAACCGGAAGGAAGGAGAAACACAGTTTGTCTTGGATCCTGTAGAGGTAAAAGCTTTGAAAGAGAAGGAAACCGATGAGCTTGAGAAGCAATCCAAAGAGAAGAACCTTAAGAAGAGAATGTCTGAGGCCAAAATGGTCCATCTCTTTTGAGGGACACTAAAATAGCATCTGAGAACATTCTTATACCAAAAACTTTCTTGGTTGAACCCTTACTTGAGAATCCAAGGAAGGAGTTCATGACACCAGAAAAATTACTTGAAAGGGTTATCGAAGAAAAGGAAGCTATGGAAGAGGTACAAGAAGCTAAACCAGTGATGATATAGCTGACCTGATAAAGCAAGTTGAAGACTTTCATTAGAAGGAAAGTGAATCTGAAAAATTTTCAATCCAGACTTCTCAAGTTGTATCTTTGAAACTTGCTACCCTAGGAATTGATGAAAAGGCTAAAGAGGAAGTGAACAAGTTATCTGATGAAGAGATTCATAATCATGAATTCATTCATCCTGAAGATATTGAGGCAGGAGCCAAGAAAGAAAAAATTGATGAAGATAGAATTGTTCAGTTTTCTGAAAGTGAGCATGAGTCTCCAGATGAGGAAGCTATTCTGAAAACTGACAAGGGTAAACAGGTGGTTGTTAACACACTAACCAAAGTTTTTATAAGGAAGAAGAAATCTAGTGGATCTTCTAAGAGGAATCTTGTCGATCTAGAGGAAGAACCATCACCAAGAAAAGTGTCAGATTCAGAATCATCAGCTCTAGGACATAATTTTTTCATTCAATAACTAAAGAAGTTTTTTGACACCATTCCAATCATTCCAACCATTGACTCCAGATGTCAAATGCTCCAACATATCTTGAATAAAAAATCGTATTCTCTATCCATGGTGATGGATAGGTGCATAAAGATTGAGGCTAACTACAAGAACTCCCTTATCAACTACGATTCCCACAAAAAATATTGTAAGAAAGTGGTTAGCTGGTCAAAGAATATAGTTGAATATTTGAGAGAGCTTGATGAGTTTCAAGATGATGTTAAGGAAACTTTTGATACCCAAGATAGAAAAATCAAGTATATCACAAATAGATTTGAGGAAAAGCTAAATATTGAGTAGAATACATGGATTTAGGAGGTCAAGGATCTGAATGGGAAGCTGAACTCTATTGCTGAAAGCTAGAAGAGAGAAAGGGATATCCAGACCAAGATTGAATAAAAGATAGTAAAGAAAGATGACTTGTTGAAGGCTCAGGCAGAGGCTCTGACGACTTAGGATGATAGGATCAAATCCTTAGAGAAACAAGTAGAGGAATATCACAAGGAGATAAAGAAGCTGAAATACAATGTGAAGAAATTGATACCCAAGGAAATATAAGGAAAATAAATCTGATCTTTCGTTGTATTTTCTTTCCTTGTACAATTTCTTCCAATCTTAATGAAATTTTGGTTTCTCATTTCTGTTTTCATGCTTTGTATTAATATTTCATCTAGTATAATTTCTTTTCAAGTCCCTCAATTTTTTTTTGAAAATCAAAATGGGGGAGAAATAAAAAAGAATGCTATGTAAAGAAGAAATATCCCTAAGAAAGGGGGAGTTATCATTATAGATATTTATGAACTCAAGATAATGAAAAATCTCATTCTGAAAATCTAGAATACGATCCTTAGTATTCCAAAGCCTAAGGGGGATTTAGTCGCATTCATCTTGGCCAATGTGAAAAGGGAGATAAGTTTTATTTCAAAGTCTAGAAATTTTTTTCTAAGTACTTATATTCATTTTCGTAAGGTTGTTTGTGCTTTCCAAAAAGGGGGATATTGTTGAGTCAATAAGGTTTTCCTTATGACTTTTCCATTCCATCATACATGGGGGAGATTGTTTAGTCAATACGATTTCCTTATGAATTTACCATTCCTTCTTGTTTTGAAAATCACAAACACCTTATCTCAAGGAAAATCTCTTTTTACCCTGTGTTTTACTTCTAAAAGGAAAAATTTCCTTCCCTAAGGAAATTTATCCTTACCATGTTTTTATTATTCATATCATATTTTTTCTAAGTGTAAAATTCGGTTTGTAACCAAAACCTTGGAATCTTATAAATACCTAGATATGAAGCATTCTGTTTAGGATCCAAATTCTCAGAATTCGGGTTACGAACTCTTCTGAGTTCAGACTCCAAATTCTGAATACAAATTCTGGTTACGAACTCTTCTGAATTCTGACTCCAAATTCTGAATACAAATTCTTGTTACGACCACTTTTGAGTTCTGACTCTGAATTCTAAATACGAATTCTGGTTACGAACTCTTCTGAGTTCGGACTCCGAATTCTGAATACAAATTCTTGTTACGAACTCTTCTGAGTTATGACTCTGAGTTCTCTGAATACAAACTCCAAACTATTATGATTTCTGAGTCCAAATTCTCATGAACTATGACTCCAAACTTTGTATATTCTGGCTCTGAATTCTTGTGAATCCAGATTCCGAATTTCCTTGAAATTCAGACTCTAGAATTCTATAGAATTTAGGTTCTGAATTCCTAGAAAATAGAATCCAAATATCCTTATATTATAGAATCTGAATTCAATTTTGATTAGACTCCAAACTTTCATTTTCCTACATTTTGAATATTGGATTTTAGTTATTTAACCATATTTTTGCTTACACATGTTTTTTATAAAATGATGCTCTACATTTAGTTACTAACTAACCGTTGTTTGAGTGACACGTGTACAGGTCAGGTCCCTCCGAAATTCAAGGAAAAATATGACCGTTGGAAGAGGGAGCCGACCGTTGAAGCCGTGCTTATAAATAGGAGCTCATTTGAAAAGCGCTCAACGACTGTTCTATGACTCTAGAGATTACATGCTGTTGAAGTGATTTCTAGAGAGAGACTTTCATTGCTTTGTGTGTACTAAACTTCTAGTTTAGATTTTCTTTATGCGACTCTGATTGTTACTGTGTACAATCAATGGATTTCAGGGATAGGAAGACAGAGGTGATGACTACCTTTAAGTTGAGGGATTCCTTGATGAGGAAGATAAAGGTGCTGACTACCTTAAAGTTGAGGTCTTATGGGGATAGCAAGACAGACTCTGATCTTCGTATCAAGGGCTTCCCCAGGTGTGGGTAAGACAAAATTTATTGAATATATAAATCAAGGGACCTTCATCCAAGGTTGTTGGATAACCTTCTCTTTGGGTTAAAAAATTTACTACCTGTTACTGGTTTTGTTACAAGTTTTCCACTGCATTTGTATTTTTGGGGAAAATATAACTATCTCATACTTCCTTATACTTGTACTCTGATTTAGTAAGATTATATACACTTTAAGGTAGAATCTTTGTTGTTGTAACCTTTCATTAAGTTTCATTTCTGGAATCACTTTTCTAGAATTTCATTTTTGGAATCATATTTCCAGAATCAAGAAAGTGTTTAGAACTTAGATGTTTTGTGAATTACCTTGTTTAACCTTGTTAAAAATAACCATATTTAAAAGTTCCAAAGGAATTTTTTTAAAGAATACAGTTCACCCCCTCTTGTATATTGAGCATCATTAGATACTCCATATATTATCTCTTTTATTTCGATCCTACATTTGGTATTATAGATTATATCATACTCACATACCATCTCAACAGGTTCCTGGTGCAGGTACCCCATACTGGGGTGGTTGTTCTTTTAGTATTATATAGGGGGCTATGTGAGCCTTCTGGTGAACAAGGGTGGTGTACGTAGGCTAGCTTAGGAATGTTTCCTTGACCTTTCTTGGAGATCATCATCTCTCTAACATCATTGAGGTTCCCTTCATAATCATTTCATCTTATGTAAAAAAAGAAGAAGTGCCAATACCATCATAGTCACCAGATGTTAAATTATATGAAAAATTATTCAGCACCTGAAATTAAAATGTATTCATATCCTATGCACCAAGAATAGGATTCCCTGGGTGAAAAGATGAGGAAGACTCATGCGACAATCATGGGATGCCTCTTATGAGTTGATTTCCCAAATTCCTGGGAAAATATTCTCCTCAGATTATTTCTAAAATACCTTATAAAATCATCTCATGAGAATATTTCTCAAATACCTATTCATATTTTGATTCATAATATCTACATTCCATTTTTCTTATTCTTTCATTGCACAAGTTACCATGAAACATAATTTTAAACTACACAAAATGATGAGAACTACATGTGTCTTAATTATCATTTTTATGAGAAACATAGTAACACCTAGATTCCTAATCTTAGGCCCATCCACAAAACAAAAAAAATGTGTTTTCCCAGTCCATGTATTTCAGTCAGATCAGTGTAGGGAATCTTTTTTTTGGAACTATGTATGGATTAATTTGTAATACCATAGGATATGTAGTGATTCCATTCCATTATGTCTCCTTCCCAACCAAAAATTATGAACACAAGGATTATTTTATTTTCTAGTATTTAAAACCATTCCATTCATTCAAATCAGATTCCTCATTACCATTTGACAAATCCACTTCATAAATAATGGTGATAGTCTCTCACTTCACCAGCTTTCTTTGAATCACCCAAATACAATAAGGGAAACCCTCATCATTTCTTATTTTTCCCTCCAAGAATAGATCACTTGGTCTTTGTAATATTGGTAAGGGCCTCTTCACATGGTTAGGTTTATTTACTATATAAGAACCTTAAATGTGAATTTCATTCATCTTACTTAAAATGAATTTATTTAATGCAAGGCATCATACCCTTTCTTCAAGTCAGGTGAAAAATGTACTTGTCACATGATGTTAAACTTTAGGGTAATTTCCTCATAATAAGATGTTAAATTTCATGATTCATATCCCTATCATATAATGTAAAACTATATTTTTTTGAAGTTCTTTCCTAAAATGATGAAAATTTCAAGTGTTTCTCTCTAATAATAACTTTTCTCTAGAACTATGTCTATCTTGATTCATATCTCAATGATATACATAGCGATTCCATGATTCTTTGACCTAGGGTCAGCTAAAAAATGCCCCCACTCTCCTATATATGAGTCATATCTTCATGGGAGAGTCCAGCGTGCTTTATCATCTTGTTCATGAGGCCATATTCAAACAAAAATATGCCCCTCCCTATATAAAGACCGGACCTATGAACTTGAATTTCTCAATAATTACATATGTTTTGATTCCTATTTCTATTGGATATGTAGTTACACCCAGATATCAAATACAAGGCCCATATACAATATAAAAATGTCCCCTCCCAATGTATTGGCCAGACCTGGGAAGGGAGTTTTCTATTAAATAAATGCATGTGGATTGATTCCTTTTACCACATGATACATAGTGACACCCATATCACAAATCCCAAGTCCATCTGCCAATATTCCCTTCATTATATAAAATTAAGACATTTTCAGGGAACACACTACCCATTTTGAGTCAATTCCAACCTAAATATTCCCTTCATACTAAGGAACATTCATTTCAAAAACATACTTGGTGCCTTGGAAAATTTGGAACTCCACATGCTTTCCTTGGCTATCAGTGATAGAATAAACCAACTCAAAAGGGAACCTATTCTTTAACTATGTATAATACACCTAAAACATTGGATTGAATAATACGCCTCCAAAAGTGGTATGTCAACCAGTGGTATCTTCATCCTCTGGCGAAATGTTCATTTATATCTATGAGCCCTTACAACATCATAGATGATGATTATTTTTTAATTTTTCCCACAATAATTCCTTACATATTTGTACCATATCATATTCTCATATATGAAAACCAAAGGCCATGGATTATGAATTTCCCCCTTAACACCTAGAGAATGTCAGATCATGATTGGCCAGACCAACTAAAATGGTTGGTCTAAGAAGAAAGGCGTTTAAAAGGAACAAAAAACATCCTTTACATATGATGTTTAACTGAATAGTTCACATCCTTAACATATAACATTAAAAAAAGTTTATTATGAACCTCACTTAAGAGGATAATCATTCATTGTAACAATTTACCACCACATCTATATTTTAAAACTATATGTGTTTTGAATATCATCATAATGATATATTTATTAAAACATCAATTCTTCATCCATGGACCAGTCGCAAAAAAAACACCAATCATCATATCCTACATATGATCCAGATCAATGTAAAACATTATCCACTCAGTTACAGCTAGAATTGGTTTAAATTCTCCCATAATAATCTAAACACATTCCTTTCAAAAATTATACTTTATGTGTTGTAAAACTAAATTCCCCATAACATTTATCTAAATATCAGTAATGAGAGTTTCCAAATCCAATGGACACCTTTGTTTCAGATTTTCATAATATGTATCAAACATGGATTTGCATAATGTGGCTAAAAATATGTCATGTCAGTCAAAGGAATTTAATTCCTTAAGGAAAATTCATCTGACATGTGCAATATTTGATGACATCATAATGGAAACCGCTTTTTGAACATGGTCCACATTCATCCCTTACATGCATGTCTCATAACACCCCATCAGATATGAGAACCCCAAGGTCTCAATTTATGAAATCCATCACATTCCTCATGTTCAGACTCTACTGGGATAAATTTGGCTAGTGTCCCAAAAACTATTTGGTTGATTGAAAGGTGTCTCTAACATAGGATTGGTCTACCCAACACGACTTTAAACTGTTCACAGTGGCTCCCTCATTGTAGTTATTCCTTATATATGTGTTAGATCTATATATGGAGTCTCAATTATAAAGCTATATTTTGATTGATTATTATTCCAATGAGATACATAATGACACCTAGATCATTATTTCTAGGCCTAGCCACCCTAGAAAAAATGTTATCCCTTATTCCCTATACATATTCATTATTCGTGATATTATTCTAGTGTAAGTCCCCTCATTCACAAACTCATGATTAATAATTAAATTCCCCTTAATCGTCCATGGAAAATTTCATTTTAACTATTTCCATCATCCTAAAAATCATTTAATTCACAAATAACACTTCATGATCTCAGGAAATATGGATTGTCAAAAACCCCCATGACTATTGATAATAAGAGCATCCAACTCCAAAGGAAACCATTGTTTTCACTATGGATAATACACCCCAAACATGTATTTTCATAATATGAATCCAAATATGGGCTATAAATCAAATTAATTCTCATTCGCATGATAAAATCCTCTTATCACTGTATGCCCTAAAAAAATCCCAATGGAAGTTTCTTTATGAACATGGTTGGTGATCATTCCTTGCATACTTGTCCTGTTTCATCTCTTCAGAATAAAAGATTCCAAGATCATGCCACAAAAAGTTCCCCAATTATATCTGAAAATTATTGGAACATTCTTTTCCTATAAATCCTATATTGGGTAATTTTCCACAAAACTTATAGTCAATGATATTCGACCTAAAGCATCAGTTTCATTGGTCTCTCTTGCATGCCCTTAAACTAAAAATTAAAGAGAAATACTTGCTAAGTTGTCTTTATATTATGATTAGGTAAAAATTAGTGTGATGAAACAAAAGATACAATGTTTGTAAGGTTTATCATGTGGCTCCAGCAATAGCTATACTAGTATCTCAGGGTCCCAAGACCTTGAATAAAATTATATCATCTTAATGATATTATCACCATATTTATAACACATTAACATAGGGGAATTGGGTCAAATTGGCCAACATAAATGTTATGTTATAATTGAAGGGAAAAAGGAATGAAGAAATAAATGATTGAGAATAAAATTAACTTCATTACTGATAAATATTATAGGAGTATCCATAAGATGGATTATATATATCAAATATTAAATCCTACCATTAACATAATTTTTGATCTATTGAAGCATCGATTGAGCCTTATATGCTATTTTTCAATGCCCGATTTATTGTATGGCAATGACATCCTCAACGCGATGAGGTTTTTCCTTTTTTAAAGTAATAGAATCTTTTACTTATACCTATACCCTATTTAAGGATTTTTTGTGTGTGAAAATATCTACCTTGATAACATCCAACTCTTCCTGAAGTCTTATGATTTGATGATATTTTTCCTCAATTTGGCACTAATTCTCCTCTAATTCCTTGGAATAGTTAAGCTCTAACTGGGATATGGTGGATATATGGTTTTCATGTTGGAAAATAAGTTGCACCTTGGCATGTCATAACATTTTTTCTTGCACCCAGTGCCAGATATCCTCCTTAAGAACATGCTCTCATACAAAAAAGGCTTTTAACAACATAGAATAGACCTTTATTAGTGCTAAAAATCTGCTGATAATCTGAGTGTGGGTAAAAGCCCGAAGATTTTATTAGCACTAAAAAAGCACTATCAAAGGGGGTAAAATTATATTTTTCAGACATCTATGAGCCCAACCCATTTATCAGTGCTTCCACGACCCCTTTAATATCAATCCACCCCCTTTATCAATGATTTTCACCACACCACCCCTTTTATCTGTGCTTTACAATTTTTCAAACTCATGCGCGCGTGACTTGATTAGAACCTTGTACCTCTCCTTTGAATATGGAATGCCTTTACCACTACACCATGTTGTTTTTCTGTCTGTTTAATGAAATTTCAATTTATATGTATATATACATATATATTTCTATATATTTATATAATTATTTTTAAATAAATTTATACAATATATGAGTGTGTGAGATATATATTTATATTTATTTAAATATATTATATATCATATTCATTTACAAATACTATACTATAATATAAATATATATCTGTTTATTAATACACACACACACACATATATATAATCATTATAAATACATTTTTAATATGTAAAAATGGTTAGATATTGTTTGAAATACATTTTTAGAATATTTATTTATTTAAATATATTAGAATATTCGTTTTTACATAAATATGTTGATATTGGAATTTATATGAGGGATTTATTATAACTAAATATAAGAAAACATGAATATATTTAATTATAAATAAAATTACATTCTGAAAACCAATAAAATTTAGAAACCATAACATAATAATGAATTTAATACCTTGGAGTAAATTTATTCTCTAGTGAAAAATTGTAATAGACCCCCCTTAAATGAGGCTGAAAATCCATCGAATTTTTAAAAATAGGGGTACCCCGAATAAAAACTCAGTTTTGGAGGACTTACGGTCCTTTATTCTTTAAACATTGTGACAAAGGTTTACCTATGAAACTAATTTCATTGATCTCATTGGAGGATATGATTTTATATGTGGTAGATCCCTAATGGACACTCGAATCAAAAGTTATATCCCTTGGAATTTCGAGTTGCGTTTTCAACTTATTTTAAATCATTTATTGATTTATTGATTTTTTTATCTTCAAAATTGATATTAAATGACTATTACATTGTATAAATAAGAAAACCATTTATTAAAAGTATTATTTTTCTAATTTTTTATAAGCCATTTTCACTAAATATATTATATATAAAGTGTAAATGCCTATTTACTTTATCTAAAAAATATTTTAAAAAATATATATTTAATTTATATCAATATAAATATATAAATATATTATTTTTAATAATATATATATATATATATTTGAATTATACCCTTATCAGTGCTAATATAACACATTAATAAATGGGTGTCTTTTACAACACTTCTAAAAAAGAACTAATAAAACAACCCTTTATTAGGGATTTTTTTACAAGTGCAGATAAAAGTTCTCATTTATCAAAAATTTTATAAAAGAACTAACATAGGGTGGGACTTTATTAGCACTTTTAAAAATCACTAATAAAGGTGGGTCTTTAACAACACTTTTTCTAGCGGTGACAAAGAGGGGCTTTAATGACGTTTTTAGCTAGCGTTGCTAAAGCCATAGTGATAGATAAACCTAGTTTTGTAGTAGTGATGATGGATTGTGTAATAATAAAATATAACATACCCAAAAGTGGTGAAATTGGTCTGGATTCAATAAATTCATAAGGGAAAGTCTTCAATAGGAGTATCCAAAACTAGCTTCCAGATGTATCTCCAAACAAAACGATGTGAAATACAAAAGGAATTCTAGGCCTCTAAGTCCATACTGTAGCCACTATTAGAAGGGGAGAAGTACCCCAAAATAAATTCACTCAGGGATGAAGCTTGTGATGTTCCTTATAGATTAATATCACCCTAGACTTGAACTATCAGTTGAGTTGGGGAGAAGGATCCCCTTTCAGGTTAGTGTTTTATAACTAATGGACCAAAAAGATGAATGAAATTTGTCACAGACATTAGAAGATAGTAAATAGAAAGGAAAAAGGTTAAAAATTGGTTGATGACACCCACTCATTGATAGATCAATTGAATGTATTGATTCCACCCAAACATTCATGGACTCTATGGTTTGAACAGTGATATCCTGATGATGAGAATCTTCCGGATTTTTCTCTGAACCCTCCATGGAAGGATCATGAGAATCCCCCACTTTGGAAGCTCCTTGATATATTTTCCTTACACAATGGGTGTTAGAAGGACCTTGACTAGTTGGTATTGTATCAGATTGGTAATGTTTTCCATATACAAAGGTTCACAAGTCAAGGTCTTTGATTTAATGCATCAAACATAAAGAGGTCATCCATGTGTAAAAACATAAAAAGTGGAAAAATAATGTCCATCTAATTCCTTATAAAATTCCCATAACTCCTCCCAAGAGGAAGGAATATTAATGTTCTTGAATATATCAACAAATTCCATTTATTTATTATATAATGACTCGTAACTTATAGTGTCCTCACCTGTAAGGCAATCCATGAAAAAATGAATAGGACCCAAATTGGATCTACTAACACATTCATCCACTAGAATCTTAGTAGACAAGCCTTTCAGGCCCTACTAAATTATGATGAACACTGATACCTTCATCATATGACCTATGATCCTAGTTGACCCCTTCTGAGGTAGTGATAGAACCAATGGTGGTTGTCACCTCTAGTTAATATGGTGGATCTAAAGTATCATAAGGGGAAAGAGTCACTGAAGGAAACATAACACTTTATGATGTACCTTAGAAATTACTAGGATTATCCTCCCCCTCTATAGTAGTAAGAACATGTGTGGCCCCACCACTTGAAACTCCTCCTATCATGGGGACAGACTAGACAACCTTAATCAATACCTCATCAGGACTATCATCCTTAGTTCTTAGAGGGTCATCTCTAAGATCTGTGAGATAATAGAGGGGAGAGGATTATTCAATCCAGTTGTTGAATCATATTCCTATTCTATAATAATTGAGAACAAATGTTTTCGTGAAAACTCACCATTACTAGTGATGAATTTGGCTAATGTATTTATTCTTTGCTGTCTATTTACATCACACTATGAAATAATGTCCCTTGATGATAGAAATACTGACACCAGAGGAAGAAATAGAGAGTATTCCCCTACTATCACCAACTCCATGAGTTTTTCAGGAAAGGAAAACTCCCCTGATTTTAGGGTGGGGGGTCCCACATCCCTAATAGGAGGTACCATCGACCCATATTTTGGGGACTTAGACTTCACCCCAGGTGCCTCTTCTTCTCCCCCTACAAATTAATGTCATGTATTTCTTATTCGAAAAATAATAAACGAATAAATAAATAAGGATGTTAAAGGAAAAGAGACTAGTGGAATTCCTCATACATGTTGATTAAATCATTCCATTCATCAGTTACATGATCATCCACCCCTTTAGTAGCACCCATACTTATCATATGTCTCACTTGCTTCAGGATTGGAATCTAATCATTAGTGGAATATATGAGAATATCCAGTTCCCAAAGGTACTTTTTTCACTTAATCAGGATTAGTATCCAAGTGGAAACTTGATAGGGATCAGATCTCTCTAAGCTACGAGACATGAATGCCAGCTTAGAGAAATATCCATAAATGCACAATGTCAAAGGTAATATCCTGATCGAATTCATCTTCCCTGGATCACATGTAATCTAAAACTTCCATGGACTTTTGTGAAGAGGACTCAAAAACCCTTGATTTTATTTAATTTCCAGTCCTCTCTATTAAAATATGAAGTTGAGTAGTTGGATCTCGAGTTTCATCACAATGATGATGACTAGACTATCGGGTATCAACAGTTGTAGTCTCTTAAACTCTAGCCTAATATATGGACCGCTTATGAGATCATTTAAATAATTTTAGAGCCTCATCACATCATCCTTGGGATTATTCTTTCTACCCCATGTTCCCCATCCTGTAGTTTTCATAGCTTCAACTAATGGGAAACTTATTTATAACACCCCTTGAGGGTATGGGGAAATCCATGTATGAACATACCCTATAGTAAACCTATAATAGACAAAACCGATGGAGGTAACTTGGTTACTATTTGATAAACCTCCAAATATATGAGGATCTAGAGCTATTGGGACTCCATTTGGTTTTTCTCTACTTCGACATGTATGGGGGTATATGGTTCGTTGTTTTTAGTACTTAATTTGGAGTGAAAATCAATATGGTGTGTAATCATTACAAATTACTTCACCATCAATCTAAGCTTCCAGTATGCTATCTCAAGAAGATATCATGTACAACCTCAAATCATCATCACCAAGACTATTGTTAGTTAATATCCCAATTTATGGATCCCCATATGTGAAGAAATTAAATTCCTATAATAGGTTCAATTTGATCAATTATTCATCATACTTTAAGGAAAAACGCGGATTCTCTAAAACAACTTGGATAAATGGTTGAAATTAACCTACAGGAACCCCAACTTCACTCATTCCAGTATAAGAACTGAAGTATGGTGCGATCCATACCTATATCACATGAAATGGAAATAAAATATAAAAAGGAGACTTATACATATACATGTACAATAATCACCAACCCCATTTGATTTTCTTCAGCCAACCTATCTGTCATGATGAGAATTCCCAACCTAAAACTGCCATTGGATTCATGGATTGCCAACTTGTAGATAGTCGAACACATTACTAGAAACCTAATGAGGTGAGTGTTGGTAGGGATTTTTGACTTGACTACATTCCCCCACCAATTATATTGGACCTACTATAGTGTCGGGAAATTATTTAAGTGTATTCCACACTTTTCAAATGAGGGACATCCCATTGGGAACTGATAACTGTGAACTTCACCTTATGGCTTTAGAAAAAACTTCCTCCATTCCCCATAATCTATATCTCCCCTTGGGAGAGGGTCATCCTACCTGATATCACGGGCTACCTGTAATAGCTCAGAAGCCACAACAGGTATTCATTCAACATCATCCCAATTCGCTTTCAATGAGATGAACTCTTCATATATCACACCAAGGATGGGCGCTCCATAGATCTTTTATATATCCCATAAACTGATGTATAATTCTCCATGTTTTAGATAAAAAGTATTTTTTTGCAGGCTCCATTTGCTGAGAATCTCAAGAATGATTTATGGTCTCTTATACACATAAGTATGGGCCACCCATACATTATCATAGATGTCAACCACTTTTAGTTAAAATTTTAATTAAACATAAGTCTTTCACACCCGGTAAACCCACACCACTATGGTTTGACACGTTCTATAGTGTGTAAGTACTAGTATTCCTTCCAACATTTTTATTGATTTGTCTAGGAAGCATTGAAAACAAATGATTAATAGTTCAATTTTAATTCATGAGTGTGAGGATTTATATCTGGAGTTGTGCTACTATAATTCTAGAAACATTTGAAGGGTACTATTCCATCATTGATAAATGTTACCCTGGATGAGATTTTTTAGGGGTAAAATTCATGTACTCCTAGAACCAATATAGAATTAAACAATGCATCTGCATAAGAATGAGTACACCTCTCAAAATACCGTATTCATAATGAAGAAGTTGTTCAATTTAAGGATATTCATGTTGGTACTTCATGAGACGAATCACTAGATATGGAATAGTGGAGTCACACATTTCATAATAATCTTTCTTGATGATGTCCCACATTTTATTGATGCATGCACTATCTATTTCATCAGATACTCAAAACTTTTAATCCGCCATTACAAATATATAAGGAAACACCAATATTTTATTTATATCCAAGGTTTATTTTGGATGATTCTAAGAAAAAAATTTCAAGGGAAGGACCTCATGTAGGTCACTCACACAAGTGACCTTTCATAGGTCTCTCTCCCAAGTGACCTCGTGTGGATCTCTCACCCAAGTGACCTCATGTGGGTCACTCGACAAAGTAACCTCAGAGGTAGATCATCATCATTTATTTATTTATTTATAGAAAAAGATGAAAACGTATATCCAAAACAACCAAAGAACCAAATAACCAAAATAGAAGAGAACTGTAGGGGTATAACATTATGGAGACATTAAGAATCCCCTCTAAATAGATTCTACCCCTTAGAAAACATAGTGATAATATCCAGAGAACAAATTATACTCTTCTCATGGGTTGAAAAAGAAGCAAGATAGTCAGTGACCTTGTAACCCACATGGCACATATGATGAATGGCGGTGTTGGTATCTATGAGACTGATTCATTTACTAATTATGTAGGATATGGACCATGGGATGGAGGTATTACCTAATAAGGAGTTTTAGATTATGATGGAGTAATTTTCCATTGCACTAAGGGATATGTTCCTCTTCCTGGAAAGTCATAAACCAGAGAGCATCACCAAGGCTTCGGCCTACAAATAATGGCCCATGACATAGTGGGAAACAAAATCATCCATAAACAAACCCTTTAGGTTATGTATCACACCACCCACCTCACGATTCCCATGCTGCATGAACCATCAGTGTTCAGTTTGGGACCTGAGTGATGCGGGAACCATCGAACCCACTACCACCGCTTGTCGTTTCTAGTAGGGATTCGTGACTAATTATGGGATGAAATAAAACTCATAGGGGGGAATCATTTCAACGTTTTCATATCTAAAAATTATCCAAAAGTTGGCATCAGTCCCTCACCACTACAACCCTCTAAGAACATATAGCCCCCTCAAAAATGGATTTGTTCTGAGCGATCCAAATGCACCAGTAGCCTACCACAAGAACCAATGTACAACCCTTTTACTCAAGCCCTTGGCTACCTGCACCATGAAACCATCTCTCAAGGAAGGGGGTCTCCATCTGGTCCATAGATGAAAATCATATAAAGTCTTTGAAAGCCATCCATATCATGTTGTCCAAGTCTCCCATAAAGTACTGATGATCCAAGGTTTTCTCCTTATTCTCCCTACAGTAAGAGCAGTGTGAAGCTATGTGAATTCCCACCCTTTTGATGTTGTGATCATTGGATATTTCATGGTTATTGAGCCTAAAAACTAAAAAGTAATATTTTTTGGGATTTATTTATGACAGAGAGTTCCTCCCCATGCATCTGTTTGAGCTATAGCCATAATGACCCTACGAAAATCCTGTATTGAAAAAGCATCAGAACTGAATGCAGTGAAAAAACATTTATCCCAATCATCATTGATATCAATAAGTTCAAAGGATTCATGTAGAATAATATTCAGAATAGATGAAATAAAGGTTGGATATATGCTATCTTGGTGGAAGGATATGTCAGTAACAGGACAACCTGGGAACCCTAGACTTGATCCGGTCCAGTTGTGGCACCAAAAGGAAATCTCCCCTATCCCCACAATCCATTTGGATTATGGTTGGAGGGATGTGATCAAAGGATAATCCACGAGCCAAATATAGGAGGTATGAATAGACTGATTCCTCTCACTCTTCTTATACTTCCTTTCCATAAACCTTCCCCACTGATAACGAGCCTTGATAATTTCCTAGACATGTTTAGCATGCTTTCCATGAAAGGTACCTGATATGCTCCTCACATTGATACCTCCCTCCTCAATTAGTTTGGAAGGTTTCTCCCCAGATGCCACATGATGCTTTCCATCCAAATGTGCATCCCAAATAAAGGAGAACAATATTTTTTTGATAGTTTCAAGCATTTACTTAAATAAATTTATGGTATAGAGCACATGAACTAGGATTGAGGTGAGGAAACTATTTATAAGCATGATCCTACCTCTGAATGACAAGAACTTTCTCTTCCAATTTGTGGCACACCTGGTGATATGAGAAAAAATGTGATCAAAATGCCAAACCCTCATCCTTTCAGGGGAAACTGGGGCACCCCGGTAGTTCATTGGGAAAGATCAGTGCTTCTTGTTCAAATGGTTTCTTAGGTAGTCACTTCGGGAGTCCAAGCATTGGTTTGTTATGTAGAAGGTTCTCTTATTATGGTTGATGCACTGTCCAATCCCACTACAGTAGTACTCCATTATTCTATTTAAGACTCAAATGGTCAACTTGTTTGCATTGATAAATATTAGAGTTTCATCAAGAAACATTATGTATGAAATACAACTCTGTCTCTACCTACAACGATAAGGAGAAATGGTATCACTTCTACTCCTCCTATTTTTATGGTAGCTGATGATGCCCTAGGCCCTGATGAAGATGCTCGGTGAAAGGGGGTCCCCTTGTCTTAGGATTCAAACCATTATAAAATATACATGATGATTTCCCATGAACTGGATGGTAAGACACATAGATATAATTCCCCTAAAAATCAAGTTAGTAGACCAATTAGTGAATCCCATGCTAGAAAGAACTTTAATAACAAAATTCCACTCCATGAGGTGATATGACTTTTCCATATCAATATTTGTGGCCTTATTTGAACCGCGAAATATTATGTTAAGATCACCAATAAATTCCTGGTCCAAAGAGATCACCCCTGTATGGATCTTCCCTTAACGAAGCCATGTTGCTCATTTGAGATCAGGTTGGAAAGATAGATTGTAAGTCTCCTATTTATGACCACTACAATAATTTTGTAAGGTACATTGCACATACTCACAAGTTTGTAATGGTGGATGGATAAGGGATATATGATCTTGGGAATCAAAACCAAAGTGGTGGTGCATGAAATGTGGGGTCACCTCCCTCCCTTAAATAATTACTATACCACCATGATCACGTCACCCTTTACAAATTCCCATGAAGCTCTCTAGAAAGCACCCAAGAATCCATCAAGTCATAGGGAACACTCTTGATTAATGGTCACCATTGCCTCATGAATCTCCTTCTCATTTGGAATAGTTTCCATAAGTTCATTGTCTTGGTAGTAGAGGGTGGTAGGAACCACCTCCAAAACTCCTCATGAATGCTTGGATATTCCTCCATCATAAGAGGATTAGGCTCTGCTAACAGATCTTTGGAGTGCACCTCATCCATTCTCCCAAAAATGTCTTGATCATCTGTGAATATACCATCTTTGAGAGGTATTTCTGGCTTGAACAACCTGCATTTTCCATGATGCATGAATGGAAATAATAAGAATTGTGATATCCCTTATGAATCCACTTAATCTATGCTTGTTCATGAGCCACCCGTTCCTCCATTAAAACCATTTCCCTCAAGATCACCTACTTCCTAGAGAGTTCCTTAAACCAGTCATCAAACCAATTAGATTCGAGGATAATTTCCATGGATTAGATCTCCTTTATAATAGAATTCATATCACTATGATGGGGGGGTGTCTGATCTGCCACACCTATAGGTAAGATTTTAGTCTTCTTAATTTGTCATGGAAGGAAATCCAGCAAGATCCTTTTATAGACTTACACCAGGAGTCCATAACCGCCTGGTGGAAACCCCGTAGGCTGGGACAAGTATGAGAGAAAACACACTGATGTGTCCAAACCTGTCATGGGGAGAGGGGGACCAGAATGGGGGAGTGATCAGATAATCTACGGGTGAGATGAAAAATCTTGTCATTAGGAAATGCCGAGACCACCTAAACATTGGAAATGCAAAGGTCAAGGTGGAACCATGTGCCCCAACCTCCTCTTTGATTGTTTCACCATGTGTACTTATCTCCGGTGAAGCCCATGTCCATGAGACCGTTGCGTGACATGAACTGAAAATAATACTCACTAGAATTGTGAGGAAAAGTTCCACACCCTTTATTTTCATTAGGATAAACAATAATATTAAAATCACCTCTGAATATCCATGGATTATCCCAAAGGTCAAATCCTCTGAGGTCTTGCCACAATAACTCTATTTTCTTAGCATCACAGCTACCATACACAAAGGAGATAAGAATATGTTAGGGTAGAGATAGAATTTTAGTGGTTATAATTTAGTTTTAGGATTGAATCATGTTCACTTAGGTAGAGGAGTTCCATAGGATCCAAATATTCTAGTTGGTTGGGGCTGCATGCATGCATGCATTAATCTTGATTATCCTCATTAAATCTACAATTTTATTATGGGTCTACTTATGTTTCAAGACTAAAACAATAGAGGATATATGGGACTGAGATTAAATGGCTCGAAAATCTATTTTTTCCTTGGAACCCAGGCCATGGGCATTATAAATGATTATAAGTATCATTGATAATGAGAAAACCTAGATTTGAACCCAAGATACATGGATCCAGTGTTATGATAAGAAGGAAGGGGATCCTTTTTCTTTTAATGGAACCTTTTATGGTTCTATACAAGTTGATGAGAGAATTTAGCTATTGGAGTAGTAGAGGGATCCATGGTACTGAGACTAATAGGGGAGTCCAATAGCTTCACTGAAGGCGCTGGAGGGGGATCCTTGGTAGGGTACTTCACCGTTCTCTGAGGAGGGGTCCTAGCCACCAAGGGACCATAGAGTTCCTAGATAACTGAACTAGTTTAATAAGTCATCAACTTTAGAGAGGGGATCCTTGAACAAGGATCTAGGGCCTAAGTGGAAAAGGAGAAGGAAACCGACACATAGAATGCATACTCAGCAGGAAGAAGAATCCCGACATGTTCTCTGGGGATGAACTCTATCTAGATAGAATGTCTTGGAAGCCCGGAGGAAATAATTAATGTTAATAGAAAGGTATCCTTTCCTTCACGTCACCTATTATAAAATTTATTAGAGTTAATCACACTCTTTTCAAAAGAGGGATCTGTGAAGGTGACTAAGTCCAAGCAGGGAGAAGTGGAGCCAAACTGAGGAGAGGATCCAAGAAGGCCAGGTTTAGAAGGAATCACACCACCGGGGGATAAAGGGGGAAGGGGAAGTTCTAAAGGATCATAGGGGGTGGTCAAAGTAGTGGGGGAGGTGGGTAGGCAACTCAAGATGCAATGAGGATGGGTGCTGACTGGGAGGCATAGGAGGCTGATCCTCTTGAATAGTGTGCTCTTCCTCAAGATAGAAAGTGAGTGTCATTGAAGATGAAAAAAGGAGAATAACCTAGGGGCCAAAGGAAAGAGAAGAAACTAGGACCAAATGAAAGAATCCTACACTCTCAGGGAGATCCTTTCTAGAAGAGGGATCAAGATATCCATATCTGTATAGATCTACACCATAGAGGACTGAACCAGACAGATGATTCGATCATCTACACAGAGAAACCTCCACAGGGTGTTTCCAATGGCTTGTAAGAAATACTAATTCATAAAAGGGAAGGGAATCTTTGGAAGGTGAGCCCAAACTGATGTATGAGATGAGTCACTCCCATGATGAACATATATATACCAAAGGGATATTACAAACCACCACCTTCCCATAGACCCGAGATCCCTCAAACAAACCTAGATGAAGTCCTCCTCTAAAACTAGAACCACACAGAAGGATCTGCAGTTGAAAAATGAGACATGATCCAAGTACTCCAACCCACAAAAATACATGAAGCTACTAAAGGAAGGTAGTGAAGGTTTGTTCATGCTGAAGTGAGAAACCAGTATCCATTTGAAAAAATAGATAGCATCAGAGAAGGCTATGAGTAGAATATCCTAAGCTGCACATGAACCATTTGAAACCCCTTTTGGTAGATCTTGGCTGTTATCAGGGAAGTAGCGTGTGCAAGAAGATAGAGGAAGATTATATAGAGAATCCTTATAGGAGACATATGGTGTAAATATCTAGCATGAAAAGAGAGTATAGGTGTCCAAACAGTGTGACTGAAGGGATGGGGAACCACCAGGAAGTTGACCATATTTTTAGATGAATGAGTACTTGTGCGGTTGCCCAATGTGACCAACCTGCATGGCCCACCTATGTGATCGTTTAGTATGACCAACCTACCAAGACTACCTAGGTTGTAGATATTATCAATTCTCCCTTATGAAATAAACAAGCTGTAATGTTCACCAAACCCAAGAAAAAACATTCATGAACACTTAGAGGCCAATGAATGACAGATCCATCAATATCATCGTTTCTATATACCTTATGATCATATCTTATTTTTATTATTAGATCCAATCCTATGGGGGGGGGGGGTTGAAAATTCATTATTTAGAGGATTATTAAAATATTCAAATAAAAATATCCTATACATAAGGGGGAAAAGGAATTAAAGGCGACAAAACACTTTTCTTATAGGTTCTCCCAAGGCGATCTCACAAAAATCCCCCCTGCACACACTAAGACTTTCATGGTTCTAACCCACGTGGTCCAATATATATTGAAAACCCCTTGTGCATATCACACATATAAAATGACCTACACGAGTGACCTAAGAGAACCACCACCTTCACCCAGGGTCCTAATATTTCCTATATATAGGACCCTTGTGCTCCACATTTGACATGATTTGAAGCCCTAGGAAACTCCAAGATTCTATACTCACCCTATTAAATTCCCCAAGTCCTCATAACCCTCCATGTATCTTTATAAGCCTCACAAGAAGAGTAATTAAATTATATTATTTTTATTAGAGTTATTACAAGGGATAAAATAGTAAAAATCTATGTGAGGATCCACGTTTCCCTAGTCCAAAAGTATTATGCTGAAGGTCCCTTCCCAATCTCAGGACTTATGGGAGGCCCTTCTAGGAGTGCCTATGGAAACCCTTGGAGGTCTGAGAATGTTCTAAATGATTTTTGGTTTCCTAGGTTGTTCTAAATCTAAGTTAATTAAAATAATTATTTTCTGAGGTACCTCTAAATTTTCCTGAGAAACACCTGGGTGAGGTACCTCCTAGCACACCTAGGTGTCACATGGGTGATGCTGAAGCCATATCACTCGGGTATCCCCTAGGTGAGGCTTCCTCCAATTTTCACAAGCATCACCTTTTCAAATCACCCTACAATCCCTCTTTTCATATTACTAATGATGGGTCACTCCTCAATCTTGTCCCTCGTTTGAGGGGAGCCAAGCCAAGAACTCCTCAAAAGCCTCCAAACATGCATGATCTAGAACTAGGTTATACCTATGTTCCCTCTCTATCATACATTCATGTGGTAAATGAGGTTCTACTATTAAACTACCTGATATTTAGGATCCTAATAATTTTATCAATCATACATTCATGTGGCAACAAGGATCATAGCCTTAGGGGTGGTGGAGAATGGTTTATTGGGCCAAGATGTAACAACTATTGTATGACAACCATCCCTTACCATATGTAGCCCCAAAATATTCCACTCTTCTACCTATTATAATTGGTTTAATTCCTAGAGAATCACTCCTAGAGTAAGACCCATGTTTTTCTTTCAGGACACTTCCCACCTTCCACACCCTTTTCCTCATCCATCAGCAGATGAAGGTGATTGTGAAAAATAAAAGATCTTCCACTTCCTCTTATATATCATATCAAGAATAATTTAAGTGGTCTTATAGGTTATTTGGGATCATGTCATCAATATAATAAAATATCCTCAAATTTTCCTCCTCTATTGGTGTAAGCCCCAAAACTTTAAAAACACATGGGATTTTATTCCTATCTAAACTGGATACAAAGGATGCCTCCCTCGAGTTCAAAACCAAAACCCAAAAATCACCATAATATTATCTAGGACATATTTCTAGAATGGTTTTATCTAACTCATAGGGACATATTCCTTTTGAGTCCCTCAATCGCCATCCTCATCTTTTCGTATTCCTAGTAAGATTAGGTCCCCAACCCGAGATGCTATATTCCTTCTCGATTCCCTAGTCTATTTCGATGTAAGTCTGACACAAACTTTTTCTGGGCCTCTTTCACCTATAAATTCATGTTTAATGATGTTAAACTATTTGGTTTTTTCCTCAACACATGACCGTAAAAGGTATAATGTGTCCCATTAAGTGGCACCAAACAAAGTGGGTTATTATTCCTCTCATGATGATATGTTTAAAACCCCTATCATGGGCCCAATCACAACATTGAAACAACTCTTATATCCCTGGATGATAATAAATTCTAGAGAACCCAATTAGATGGCATAAAACTAGTATCACAAAACAAAACATGTAACCAAGATGGAGAACATTTGGTACATACATATGGTTTCTCATCAACACATGTCTATAATTCATTGTTAATACATAGGGATGACTGGTTACATTTTTTTAATTTAAAAGGTATTAAAAAATAAGTCTAAATTTTGTAACAGAGTCCTAAAATGGGAAATAATTCCCCTTAAAAGGGTGTGATAATCCCAGCCTCCCATCCTCTAGACCAATTTTATTTATTAAGTGTTGTTGGACAAATTACACAATGAGAACCTACCTTTGGAAAGCATTCCAATGATACATCATGGATATATGAGACTTTTGGTGTTTCTATTCCCATGAAAAAACCCCATTGGAAATTGACCCACCATAAAAATAGGTGAAAACAAAGTTTTACACCTTTATGGGATTGTGATTTTACTTGTTTCCATGGTGATTTTATTTTTTTTCATTTATATTAACATGAGTGATTATGATTGAATGTGGGTTTGTGTAGCCAATGAGACACATTATTGATATTTGATTCCATGAATGATACTAGTGATGGTCTTACCATGTTTTATTTTGATCACATGCTATTATGTATACTACTATATACTCATGATGACGTGTTATAAATGCTTGTGAGATCACCCTGTATGTGTGTTACCACTCCGTGGTGGTTGTTAGTGGTACTTGGGAAAGTTGGACCATCATGAAATATTTATCCCTTCGAGGGGTTTCATGATAACCTACGATGATGGTGATGAGGGACCTGAACACAGGGTAGAGGTACGATATATCCACGGTGGCGTATTGTGGATGAACTCAAGGTAGCCTTTAAATTCCAAGTTCTATAAACCATGTGGTAGCCTGGTCAATTTGAGTATTGATATTCAATACAAGAGGACATTGGAAGACATTTTCATCTTGATGTTTGGATGGCATCATGTATATTGTACACAAAACACCTTGAGAATACTGTATAGGGACTAGTTTAGTTACAACTAACATTTTCCATTAGTATTCTGGCATAGAGCTAATGAAGGTATATCTAGGGGTTTACAATGCCTTAGTCAGTTATCTACCACTTGGTTTTACATTTCATGTTTATTCTCTTTGTGCATTTGTTATTACTATGGAATGAACATTTTTTACTTGGGAACAATTATTAATTGCACACTAGAAGGGTCCTACCATATATTGTACTCACACTATACTCAAGGATTTATGTGTTCTTGTATATTTCTCGATGGATCTGGTGATGGAAAATAACCCTATGGTGGACAAATTGGAAGGGGATAATGGAGATAGTGGTGGACCAGGATAGACTCTGGAACAAACCACACTTATTTTATTTATTTTTCTACTTTCATTATTCTGGAAATGCTTTCCACATAGAGAGTTTCTTTATTTATATGAAACATTTTCCATTTTTCCTTTTTTACTCTTATTATTTATTATATTATTTATCTGTTATTATTGGTCCTATGATGTGATACTAAGGGTATAGTCTCCTCACTGATGAACTCAGACCCTCATTGATAGTTGATAGCCTATTGCATATAGAGAGGCATGAAAGAGGTTATATAACCATTAAGATCAGGCACAATGGTTCATTCTAGGATGTTACATTGACATATAAGAGGAGGGAGTATCAATATACCCAATAGTGGTTGAGGTAGTACAAGATTAAGATCCACCCAGTAGTGTAATAGAGGTACCAATCTTCCTTAGGTTGGTAGGTTACTGTAAAAGCATCATGACCAATTTATCAAGGATTTCAGTACCCTAAACCACTTTTACATCAATGGGGAATCCTTTTGTGTATATAGGGATGTTCCAACAAGATTTTTAGGAGTTGCGATGGAGGTTGATGAGCACCCCATTATTTAGACTACAAGAAGAGCGTGTTGAGTATGTGGTGTTCTATGATTAATCTACAATTAAGATTTTATGTGTTATAGATGTAGAGTTTGGTAGTTATTTCTTATGGGTATCAAAAGCTAATAACTTATGTGAAAAAATACATGACCCATGATCTACAGCTAGCATTAGTGCTCTTTACCCAAAAGGTGTGGTGATGCTACCTTATGGGTGAGCAATTTATCATCTATTCAGACTAAAAGAGTCTCACAAAAATCTTTTAATAGAAATATTTTAACATGATATAGATTAGATGTATAGGGTTTCTCAAGGATTATGACATTGAGATAGTCTATACTCCTAGAAAGGGGAAATGGTGGTAGAAACATTTGGTAGGAGATATTTTCACAGTTGTTGAGTGAGGCATCAATATTGTTCAGAAAATTCATTCGTTCATTCATAAAATTAATCAGGGTTTGAATGGAATTTTTGGGTGGTGGTGGAATGAACCTTCATTTCAAACACACCTTTTTTTTCATGTCCTTTATGAGTTATTTATAATGGGTTTTATTCATGGAACCATAAGTACCCTATGGTTCATTTATTCAAAATGTTTTGAAAAAATTCATTCCAAAGGTTGTTAGTCATTAAACAATTACTCCAATGACCCTTAGGGACTCACATTGGCTGAGAGGATGGGTGTTTAGGCTCATCATACCCTTTTGGGGAGAATTATTTCCTACTCTTGGACTCTGTTATAGATTTAAGGAATATTAATGATTACTTTATTAAATCCAAAATATAGAACTATTCTTACTTACATTAATAATAAATTCTTAGTATCTGTTGTCTTTAGAATCATCTATGTGTATCTGAGGGTCTGCATTTATCGAACCATCTATATTGATTAAATATTCTTATGTAATTTATTATCTTGATGATGGTTTTTATCCACATAATGGGAACTTTGAAATTTATCATCATCTAGGAAGATGAGAGTTATTGTGATGTTGGGATTGGGCCCACTAGATGGGCTTCCTATGTATCATAGTGAAAGGATTCAGAACCCACATGGTTTGGTTCCACTTAATGGGACACATCATATCTTTTATGTACATGTGAAAAATTACCAAACCATGTTATTTATCATCAAACGAAAAGGATTTTTATGTGGAAGAATCCTAGAAAAGTATATTGTGGGACATACGCCAAAGAAGCCCTGATGTGGTTTTTCTAGTAGGGAATATATCCCTATGATTATGGCCCTCACTGTTAATATATATTGATGAGGATGGGATGAAAGGGTCCTTGAAGGGATTTTATCTTTTGAGGTTGGGGTATGATCTTATTGGGGATGTGTCCCTTTTAGGATGATGGTGGTTTGGAAGTGTTGGGTTTAGAACATGAAGGGGATTCCGATATATCCGGTCAATAGAGGAATCAAATCCCACATAGTTCATAAAGTTGGGGATCACACCTATGGAGGAGACCCATGGTTGCTACATTTAGAATATGAAACTTTAAATGTTTTTTTCAAAGGAAATATGACCCTTTGAGTGGATGGTAAAATAGTTTTGGGTCATAGACCTAGTAAGAGGCCCATGTCAAGTTAATAGGATGATCAAAAAATGAACTCTTTAACTAGATAGGTATTTGATCGTGATGATGAAATGATCTTTACAAACCTCTAATCCCACTGTAGTCATATTCAGTGTGAGAAAAAAGAGGAAGATGTAGATATGTCATTTTTCCTAATATCCTACATCCAATGTTTGATGATGGTGGGGATATGGAAGGTGTGGGAGTTCCCCACAAGATAGGCTAGGGGATTACTCTTGGAGGGATTCCCTAAAGATTCATTCATTCATCTTTCACTATTAGATGAGGGTGAAGTCATGGTGGGAGAGTTAGAGAGGGGGGGGGGGGGCTTAGGTGTGCATGTACCCTCTCTTTTTTCGAACCCTGATGGGAAGGGATTATATATCCATATGTATAAAACACAATTCGCTTTATGTTTTGATCCATAGATATACCTACTCAGCTTGAGAATACATCTTTCCTCATCCCTAAGGTTGGTATCTTCATTACAGTGGATATTTATAAATGAGAACACTCTAAGGACCCTACATATTAGGTAAGATAAATAAGGGCCTACCATTACCCTAAGAATTTATAACTGAGAAGAATAACTATTTTTTTATATGATATGATCATATATATCAAGAGGCTTTAGGGGGTCATAGTTTGGACCCCATCAGACGGAGGCACCACCAAAAGAGATTCCCAACCATTGATGGTACAAAAGGGTCTCACTGGGTGTCTCACATAGGCGAATACTTGGAAAAAAGAATGTTTCTCACAAAAGTTTGACCTGGGTGAGCTAATAGGTCTCATGTAGAGTAGACCTGGGAGAGACATAGGTACTTCCCATAGGGTGGAATTGCACAGACTGGAGATTACATTTGGGAAATGCACAACCAGGGAAATAAATCACGGGAGAGGATTTTCTATAGTCTCCAAGGGTATCACCAAGTTTCTTTGGAAGGGTATCATGAATGTCTTGGGATTGATAAGGGGCCTTTTCCCTCACACTTCTAAACTATGGGTGAAATGGCTCCTCACACAGTTCATTTATTTTTTATTTACTAGAGGAACACTAATACCATAATCCTCCTTAACCCCCTATTATTTTAGGGATTTTAGGATTCTTTTGATCTTCAATTTTTCTAAAATGAGGATCATATGGGACCTATTTATATGTAAAATAAAAACCCTAGGTGAAGGAGGAGATTTGTGCAGGTCACTCGCACAAGTTTTGGCATTGGAGTGTTCTATATGAGAGATTTTTTATGCACATAAGGCCACATAGGTTGGGCCTATGTGACTCTTCTAGGCATGAATTCTATACTTTCACGACGATTCTAGTATGGGCCCATGTGAATCTTCTAGGTGTGAAGTATGGACCAATGTGATGACACTGGTTTAGGCTTTATGAAATATCAATTGGGAAAACACATGTAATATCTAATTACTTTCACCTCTCTATTACTTGAGGTATTTCCATTTTACTCTTATCATGCTTATGTGAAAAAAAAGAATCATTAAAAGAATCCCCCCCTCAATATTGGATCCAATCAGAAGAAGTGGGTGTGATCTTAAGGTAGAGAGAAACAAGTTTGTGTTCATTCATGGCTATGATCAATGGTAAATACTGCTTGTATGTTTCACTAGAGGGAAGTGAAAGGGTCAGGCCATACATGTATCTAATTTAGGTGGATCATGTATATATTTTATGAAGGTAGAGTGTATAGGAATCCATGCATCTATAAGAAGCATCGACTTTCCAGCTTCCCTTCCTCCAACTCCCACTATTCCCTTTCTCTCACCATACTGGTCATCTACACTACCCATTAATGTTGCTCATTCAATAACAATTAATCTTCTTAGGACTTATGTTAAATATCTAATCACAAACCTATGGAATTCTATCATCTGCATTACCCAAATTCATGGGAGAGTGACATACACTAGGTCACCTAGGTGAGTGACAAGCATGTGGTCACCTGGGAGAGTGACATACTTGAGGTCACCTGGGTGAGTGACCTGTGTGAGGTCATCCCCTTTCCAAATTTTATAATTTATGGAACCATGATTTTTAACATTAATGAAAATCATGAAATTTCATTTCATATTTCCAATGACTACTCAGTTGTTTAGAGTCTCTAATGAACCATCCAATAAACTCTTGAAGGATATGTTGGATGTCATTAGGCAAGATTATTATGAATAATGTGAATCCACTCTATTAGATTTGGAAAATTATTTGAATAAATATCACAACGAATACATCAAGAGTGATTATATTTTTCTTTACATCCATGGGGTTATAAATGAAATACTCATCCCAAAGATAATGAATTACATGCTTCTTTCCAAGTTCAAAGAGTGCATGAATTTTACCACAACAAAAATCTCAACCATAGGTGTATATATCAATGAGGTATTGGTAACCAACTCATGTGCCATAAATTATTGTAGTTTTCCCCCAAATTTAAAACCTCACAATCTTAATTTGAAGTCATACTGCTATACTTCTGTCTTTCATGCTTCCAAGAGATACCAATCAAAAGACTAAAAGGAAGACTGAGACCTCTTCCCTAGAGGGGGAATCAAACTAGAGTAGATGTGGGGGAACTAGGTGTTCCAAACTTATGCTGAATTTGAGGTCATGATGAAGGCAGTTGGTATCTATAAGGATATATGGGTAGCCCAAACATTTGCGTACAAGAATCATGATATAATTACAAAGATACTAAACTGATTGATCCTATAGATGAATACATTCCATCTAACACATGGAGAGATATGCATTAGTTTATTATAAGTTTACAAGATCTCATAAGTGCCTATTCTGGAGAGATGTGTGACAAGTTTATCCCATTGAATGTGATGTGGGATGATGCTGAATGAATTCATGTTTTGTCTCATGATCTGTTAGAGATAGCTTAGGACATTTGGAATGAGTACCCTATCCTAAGGGTATATGTCCACTATAAGGCTTGGATGAACATTTTTTAGAGTCCATGGGGGATGAATCCACATGATAACATCCCATAGGATATCCTGTGTTGAAAATGTTGGGCATTCCTAGTATATTATGAAACACATTGAAACAAGTCTAGTATAACCAATGGGGGTACATAGTCAAGTCTGACATATCCACCAGGACACATCTCACTTGATTCTTACCAATGTGGATAACTATATACATGATCATAGTTTTCAAACAAATGGATGCATAAGGATGGGGACATTTTTTTGATGGACATGTTCTAAGAGGGGAATCAGACTGTGTTAGAAGCTCCCATCATGGTGAAGATTCATTAAGGCTTATTGACTGTGTACACAGGGGGGGCCCCTTCCTGAATTTTAGGTCCATTTCATGTTTTGTGGGGATGGTTTTTAGAACATTTTAGTTCTCATTACATACTAAGTAAAATTAGAGTTCTTTGAGACCATTTCTACCATTCATTCTAGCTATTTCTAGCATCCAACCCCTATCTTTGAGGTATTGTGAAGTTTTAAAGTATCTGAATCTATTGAGAGAATTCAGCAACCTTCAATATGGGGATACTCCCATCAGAAAATTCACCAATGATATAAAATATAATGATTAACTGATATAATACATGATTTTTTTTAGATATAGCATTCTATAAGAATGGATTGATGGTGAGGCTATTTGTGAAGACTATGCTCATTACAAATTTTCACTCTAATTTAAGTGTTTAGAATAACCAAATGTATCCCCTCCAGTGAATTTACTATTAGAGAAGAACCTAATGGTGACCTGAAAACTCTAGGTTCTCATGGTTTTAGAGTTAGATAATGTTGTAATTAAGCTTCCTCTTCTGAGTGTGTCCATTGGGTTGAAATCATGGTATGTTTAATCCTAGATCATGTCATACCCCTAAGGGATGTTGATAATGATAATTCCCTATGTTATAATGACCACTAGAATTGGAAATAATGGTATAAAGTCTTAAGCCATGAATGATGATGATATGGATTAGAAATCTTCTAAAAAATCTCGAACGTAGGCCTCATAGTGGGAAATAGTTAAAGAGATTGTTCCTACTGAGCCATGATAGTATAGTGATTATTTCTTGGAGAAAAATTTGGCCCCAACTACACAACATCCTTTTGGGATAGAGAGGCCTATAAAATAAATAAAATCAAGCGAATCAAGGTATTATTCACAAACAACTGTGGAAACTTTAGAGTATGTATAGCCCAAGGTAGTTGAATTCTGGTAGGATATGACCTTGGACATTGAGAAAATATGGTTATTTCTCCATGCTATAATATGTGTCAAATAGAATGGAGACATTTAACCCCTTCAATATTTCATTATGAAACCTACCCAACTGAATTGAATAAGTACTTTCAAGAATTGGGTATGCTCATATATTCCACTAATGAACAAATTATAGCCATGAAGCAGGTAGATTATTTGATAAACTTAGGTGCAATTAAAGGGGTGGATGACTAATAAACAGATGAATGGGAGGACTAAATCAAAATTAATCGATCATCCCTCTATATTATCTCCTCCTTTCACTTCCTCATTCATCATCATTTTTATGGGATTTTTTTTGCAGTTAGGAGGAGAAGACGGAGGACCAAGGGTGGTGCCTGGGTCACAAAAATATTGGTCTATGGGCACCAAAAATCATGGTGGGGTGGTAATACTCAAGAGTACTCATAAATTTCCATGGTCCAAAGGATTACATAGGAGGAAATAGTGGGAGGTATATCTAGACTTCCTCCTCAAATACCTTTGTTTGTGGAGGAAATTACTAGCCTTCCACTATCGAATATGAAGGAGGAACATAGCGTAAATTCCTTCTCTAAGAACATCTTCAATCACAGTGAGATTTCATGAAATCATTTATTCTTTATTTTCCTGGAATATGTGTCTGATCATGCTTGTGGGTCACAGGATCCACTACCCTCTCCTCTGTCAATGGGATTAAAGAAGACCCTTCAAGAACTGGGGAGGATATTCTACGTATGGTGTATATTCCTATGATGGATTCCATCCCTTTTATAGGAGATGTTTCAAGGGACAGTTCCAAATTTGTTTCTATTAATATAGAGAGGGAGGAAGATCCTGGTAATGTAAAATGGACATCATATGGTGTCGCATACCGATCTCTAATTTATATTCTTTATAATATTTCAGATGTTTCACATACATTAGAGGACCCTAGACCACCATTTCTGGTCCTATTACTATCCAAGAAGAGGATTATTTTGACCCTAGATCATTCAATGAAGGTACTGAAGCTAATATTTATTTTTTGGGTCCTAAAAGGGTTATACCTATCTAGAAGGCAGTAGAGAGAGCCAATGGAGAAGCTAGTTTGGGTTCTGAAGAAAATTTATTAGATATCCCTACTGGTGGGGATACTATGATACATGGAGTATGTTTTTTTGAAACAATGACAATGGATGAAATTTTTCATGATTTTTATTTTCATGCCACCATAAAAAAGTTTTATAAATTTTATAAGGTATTGGATGGATTAGAGTTTTTCTCTTTAATGTTTTCAAACATGGATGAAATCCTTAAATTTGATGTCTTAAACCAAAGGTCGTGATGTGGGTAAAGTTTTTTTTAGAAAAAATCAACAAGGTGATTCATGACCAGTGCATCGAGGCACATCCTACTCATGTTGTTGAAGGAGTATTGGAACAAGGTCTTGAAGAAGGAGGTTCCCATGATCCTTTTATAGTGGGTACTAGGAAAACTCTAGAGTATTATCCCCATAAGAAGATCCTTTTAAGCACTATTGTGGTTGGGTATGCAAAGGAGGAATCAATTCAAGAAGCTGATTCCTTAATGGGTGAGCCATCAACTAATTTGATCACATTTTTTCTTCTCTCTTTATTATATCCCAATAATGGATATTAATTCAATTAAATTTCAGCGCCATTAGCTTTAAAAAACAAACATAATAGGGGGTCTTCCATCATAGCTTAGCCGATGGTGAAAGGAAAGGGATACATTACTCTTGAATGGAAAATTAAATTCGAATCCATAAGGGGATTAATTCTAGGGTACGTCTTCTCTAATAACAGTGGATCTCAAATGGACCTAGAGGACTAATATTCTTTTTTCATATCATGTTGTTTTTTATAGAGAGACACATGGAGGTTGGTTTAATATTTTACTCTTCAAGACTTTCCCTTGAGATTTCACCAACTTCATACTGAAGGTTCTAGGTGCAACAGAAGCATGGTTGGGTCAGTGCCCAACATTAATTTCTACCATGATCAATGATTATACTAGGATCAATACGACGATAAACGCCAGCCTCCATGGAATAAAATAACAGATTTTGATAAAGTAGAAAGTGTCCTGAAGCCTTTATAGAGGTTCTTTCACATCATGTTTACAATTAATTTAAATTTAATTTCTAAAGAAATAAAATACCTAGTTCTTTGGTACTTTTTTTGTTGATGACGTTGATCATCCGTGATGACCCTCTTGCATTGTCTCGTTGTTCTTGTGAGGATCCAAAATAGAATCCCTCTATTGTTGATCCATACATGCTTCAATCATATCTGATTGGCACCACTTTCTTTCCAGGTGCTAGCATATAAAATAGAATGTCTTGCATCGATCCATCATCATAACCTATTATTAAATCTTAAAGAACATATCTCGTTCTTGATAGGGAGAGAGGATATGAGACAAGAGAAGACTTCCTAACCTGGAATTTATCTTGCGTATCCAGTTTCCCATCCATGGAACAATAGATGTATATGTCTACCTAACGACATGAAGATTATATTATAATATTAAATTGCATAACAAAAATTAAATACATTCATAACCTAAAAGAAATCCTATGATACATAATAATAATAGCTGTGTCATTATTTATGGTTCTCCAACATGCACAAAATGAAATCATAAATGAAATCCCATGCCACAAAATTATAACTGAGTTATTATTATTATTTTTATATCAAAATAGATAAATAATTATTCACCATCTTGCAAATAATTGTTTTACTACTGGACTGTACTTGGTCCGCTCAAACTCTACATCCATTTATTAAAACCTGAATAAATAAATAAATAATTTATTTTCTTAAATAAATATTTTATTTACAAACTAGTAAATAAATATTTATTAAATGTTCAATAAAATAAATAAATATATTTTTATTCACAATCCTGCAAATAAATATTTACTTAATTTATGCAATCAATTTAACTTGAATAAAATTATTCCATTGTCATGTGAATAATATTTATTCCATTAATTAAATTAAAATAGAATTTAACTAGGACCACCAGAAACACTTAGTGTGTGACCCTATATGATTCTTTCTTGTTGGCATTAGGTGGGCTTGCCTAAAGTCTAAGAGTAATGTATATAAATGGGTCAATGCACCCAAGAAAAAGATCTTAAATACACAACAATGACATCCACATATGAATTATCATTATGTAATATAATCCCTTTGTATCAATACCTCATCAATAAGGTTTCATGAAAGGGTCATCAAACATTATGCCCAATATATCATTCTTTGACTATATGAAATAAACCCGTCTTTACAACATAGACTTGGAATTTTGTGAAACAGTTATATTTCAATCAAAGAGATGATATATCAACTTCCATAAATGGAAGGGACAAATAATTCCTTCACCAATCCATTAGTAAAATGTCATTTGTGATGCACCCAATGTACCCTACTTTCTTCCAACTATCTTCATGACCGTTTGGGCCAGTAAATCAAAGTACGTGAGTCATGACACATATTAATGATAATCTTAATGTCTGAGGACCATTACACATGGTCGTAGATAGAAATATCCTACGAAACAAAAACATGCATAATTACTACTGGTTGGTATGCTCTCATAATCTCTCGTCTTAGATATTACTAAGTGGGAACTTCATGAGAAGAAGTATCATATCCTTACGAGTACTCGAACCTGACGGTATGTATACTGTGTGTCCCATCATATTTTGTCATCCAACTAGAAAACTATATTTAAGAATATTATCCTAGCACTTCAAGGTTCTTATCATAGAGGGGAACTGCTATGACCTTATCAATAATAAAAATACCTAAGGAAATTATTACTCTAAATTCATGATGAATAATGAAAAATATGTAATAAGATATTTTAATATTTAAATATATTAAATATCCATGTAATAAAAGGTCAAATTTTTGGTTCTAGAGAACCTAATCTTACAAAATCCCAATTGTACTAGACCCAACGACCTACGAATTTCAGTCCGATAGACCTCACATGATGATCATCTTTCTAATGAGTCATGGATTTGGTCAAGGGGTCTTCCATGTTGTTTTCCATGAAAATACTGCTCACTGCTACTTCACCTCTCTGAGAAAAATCTGTCAAGATATGATACTTTCTAAGTATGCGCTTCTTCCATAAATGTGACCTTGGCTCTTTTGTGAGATCCACCACTGCAATATTATCACAATACAATGGGATGTGATATTTACTACTAGGTAACACATCTATCTCTTCGATGAAGCTCTGCATCCAAACTACTTCTTTAGCTGCCTCATAAGCTGTGATATACTCAGATTCTACTCTAGAATCTACAACCACACTCTACTTTGAGCTCTTCCATCTCACTGCACCTCTATTCAAAGTGAAGATGTATCCCATTTGCCACTTCATGTCATCTTGATCAGTCTGGAAACTAGAAAATGCATATCCTCTATTGACTAGTTCATCATATCCTCCATAAACTCGGAACATATATTTAGTACACCTTAGATACTTTAGGATATTCTGGATTTCCATCATGGTGGTCACCTAGGTCATATTAATATCCACCTACCACACACAATTCATAGGCGACATCCATCCTAGTACAAAACATGGCATAAATTACTGACCCAATCGCTGATGTGTATGGATTCAATTCCATTATCTTTATTTCCTCATTTTTCTAAGGACACATTTTCTTGGAAATATGAATGCCATGTGCCAATGGAAACAATCCCCTCTTGGATTGTTCTATACTAAATCTCTTTAGTATCTTGTCAATGTATGTACTTTGACTTAGGCTCAAAATTCTCTTGGATCTATCACGATGGATCTTGATCCCATGAATATATGTTGTCATTCCCAAGTCCTTCACGGGGAAGCATCGATTTGACCATGCCTTAACAGACTCTAAGATAGGTATGTCATTTCAATAAGTAATATGTGATCATCATATACTATTAGGAAAATGAATACACACCCACTAAACCATTTGTAGGCACAGAACTCACATTCATTATAGATAAAACAAAATTCTATTATGACATCATCAAAATGAATGTTTCATGACATGGATACTTTCTATAATCCATAAATGTATTTCTGCAACTTGTATACCTTATTTCCACCCTTTGGAGTCATAAATCCTTCAGGTTGTGACATGTAGACAACTTCTTGAAGGTTCTCATTAAGGAAGGATGTATCAACATCCATTTTCCAAATCTCATATTCATGGTAATCAGAAATTGACAATATAATTCTGATAGATTTCAAAATTTCAACTGATGAAAATGTTTCGTCATAGTAAATGGCTTGAATCTGCTTGAACCCTTTTACAACCAGTCATTCCTTATAGGTTATAACTTGTCCTTCCATGTCCAGTTTCTTCTTGAATATAAATTTTCAACCAACAAGATTTACATCAACTAGTGGATCTACCAAAATATAGACTTGGTTTTGGTACATGGAATCCATTTCAAAATTCATTCCTTCTTTCCACTTGGAAATATCTATGACACATAATTATTCCTTGTAGGTTAGAGGATCATTATTATTTATTAGTAATGAGTACCCATCCTTAGTAACTAGAAAGATATAATGTTTCAGTTCTCTAAACTCACTTGTACTCCTAAGCAGTTCTTGTGTATTTAGAACAGTTCTTTCTTCCACAGGGCTTTGTGGAATCGATTCCAGTACCAACTCTTGTGTACAATGAGCCTCAACTTTATTGAAGTATATCTCACTCCCACTATATATTTTGGATATGTGCTCCCTCTCAAGGAATATGGATTGTATTTCCACTATAACCATTTTTTATGAGGGTTTTTATAGGTAATATCCCCTTATTTTCGTGGATTATCCTATAAAGGTACACTTTGTTCCTTAGGGTACATGTTTATTACCTGATGAGGACATAACAAACAATTCACTTCTACACACATGTAAATTCGAAAAAATAGCTTTCTTTCCACTATATAAATTGTATGGAATACCATTTATTGATTTAGTTGGTACATGGTTTAGTATGTGAACTGTTGTTTGTAATGTATATCCCCAAAAGGATAATGGAAGACTTGCATGACTCATCATTGATCTCACCATGTCCAATAAGGTAAAGTTACTCCTTTCAATCACACCATTCCACTGGGGCATGTAAGGAGGAGTGAGTTGGGAAAAGATCTCAACCTCCAAAAAGTAATCAATAATGTCTTGATTAATATATTCTCCACCTCGGTCTGAGCATAGTTTATTAATATTTTTACCAAGCTGGTTCCCAACTTCATTCTTGTGTTCTTTGAAATTATCAAAAGAATCCGACTTATACCTCATTAAGTGGATATATCCATATCTACTAAAATCATCACTAAAAGTTATGAAGTATGAGTAACCTCTCGTTGCTTCAACTGGAAATAGTTCTCACACATTAGTATGAACCAATTCCAGAAGCAATTTACCACTTTCACCATTACCATTAAATGGGGATTTGGTCAATTTTACTTGTAAACATGCATGACATACACCAAGTGGTTTTAGTTTGAAAGAATCTAAATATCCATCTTGATGTAACATTTTCAAGTGTTTCTCATTGACATGACCTAGCCAGTGATGCTAGAGTTGTGTGGGGTATGAGTGATAAGAAGTATCTTTTTTTATCAATTTCAATTATTTGGTTTGTGTAATAGAACACATAAAGACCGTTGTATAAATGTTCCCTACCAAAAAAATGATGTATTTGTAAAAGAAGCAACATTCATTTACGAACATGAAAAAGAATACATCTATATGTAATATAGAAATAGAAATAATTTTTTTAGTAACAAAAAACACATAATAAAAACATTTTAATGCCAAGATTATCCAAGATGGAAATGCGAGTTGGTAGTCTCCAATAGCTACAAAAAGATGTCTGGATCTATTGGATACTTATAGATGTACCTCCACTCAGTCAATCTTCCTAAATCTACGTGAATCCTATATTTGGATACATATGTGAGCACCACAAGAATTATATAAAACCCAATTTTTAGAAATAGATATATTACATTCGATAAAAAACATACCTGAAGCTTCCCCTTGCTTCATAGGCCGGGTGCAGTTCTTCTTCTAGTGGCCCTTCTTTCCACATGTGACATAAATATCTTCTTGTTCCCTTGCCTCCCCTTTGATCTTCCTTTTCTTGGAAGGGAATAAAGAATCTTTGGGCTTAAATCTCTTCACCAATCCTTTCCTCTTATTCTCCTTTAGGATAGAAGGATTTTCATGCTTCATATCTTTATCTACTTGGATAATGAGGATAAGATGATCAGATATATACTTCTCAATGTTGTTTATATTGAAATTCACAACAATTCTAGAGATGCTATGATGGAGTGATTCTAGAATGAGATCAGTACCCAGTTCTTCAGGTAGTTTAAACCCTAGAACCTCTAGGCACCCAATGTAGCCAATGAACATGACTACGTGATGCCCAACTAGGGAACCCTCCCTAGCCTTACTATGAAAGAGTGCCTAGGAGATCTCAAACCGTTCTTATCTTCCTCTCTCTTGGTAAATACCATGGAGGTGCTAGAGCATGCTATAAGAATCAATGTTTTTGTAAGACTTCATGATCTCACTAGACATTGATGATAACATCAAACATTGAACATCAACTGTGTCGTTCATATGTTTCTCGTAGACCAAGAATTTTTTTTCACTTTCCTCTTGGGCAGACCGATTAGGTAATGCTGACTTCATAATGTTAGACTTCCGTTCTTAGTGTAGAATAACCTGAAGGCATCTAAAACATTCCTAGAAGTTACTGCTGGTGAGGATGTTGTCTTTATCCCGAATTGATTGCATGGATAGTGTGGTGGAAGATATTTTCATTTTATTCTACAATTAAAATATCAAATGATTAGAACTTTCTTGATTTAATTTTATTATAAATAATAAATTAATTTTATTAAGTATCCTACTAATTTATAAAATCCCAATGGTCCTCACCGTTTAACTCAGAATGTCCAGTTGTCATGAAATTATACTGGAAATGATCCATATTCCACTTCACATAACCCCAACAAGGGTTGGTCAAGCTATTTGAAGGTATTTAGGTAGGAAGAACTTTTCCAACTACGGGCTTGAAGCTCCCTGATCTATGGAGTATACTCCCCAATCATGAAATCCTGACTTGTATTTCCTCATCACATGCCTCCAATATTACACCAAGTCTAGAAAGGGCTACTCCTATTGATGTACTATGGTGATGTCAACCCAAATCCATTCATAAGGGATTCCTGTATAAAAGTTTTTGACCCACCAAAGGTTGGTTAAAGGCATTGTTTTATTGAGTCTTTCCCTTAATCAAGTAACGTAACAATTAGTTTGACTTAATATTTTGTTGATGTATTTTTATCTCTTATGTGTAAATTGCATTATTATATTTATCACATTATTGTTAATATTAAGTGAAAATTAATTAAATGATTAACCATATCTTTATAATATTTACAAAAAAATATGGTTTACTTTATTTGCATCTTGCATGCTTTTCAGTTCATTAATTACATGATCGTGAAAATACATCCATAATGAAAAAATATGAAACTGACAGAAATAAAATAAAATAAAGGGAATGATCATGAGAATTTTTCTAATGGTTAGTTTATCTAGAAGTTGATAAACTAACCCAGTCCCAGGGGAGAAACACCTTCATGTTTATTTCTTTCCACCTGTCCACCTATGTATCTCATTCGATTGGTTTCACCTCATCTTCTGATTTGGGCCACCTCCACAAGATTGGGAGATACACTCATTACATATATTTTTTAACTCACATGTAAGTGAGGGGTAAAATGGGGGTTTACAAACAATGAAAACATGGGAAACATATTCATAATGATATATGGATCGCATGCCAACAATTAATTTAATAAATAAATTAAAAGGAAACCAATCAGATATAAATGTCTTGGTTGAGCTCATGATCACCCAAATACATGCAATGAGTTACACATTTAATAAAACTGGTATTCAATTCTTTAATCATTCATATTAATATAAATTATGTTTTGAATCGATTAATTATTATCTTTAATTAATAAATTCTTTTATCTTAATCCCTTTCTTAATTTCCTTGAGATTATCATCCTAGTATATAAATGCACATTGGATGCATCTCAGTGAATACTCATTTGAATATAACTAACATGTATTATATTCACATAATATTTTACTCTCATGACATATGGAATACAAGATGTTTCAATGTATAGAGTAACGACCTATATAATGATTTATACATGATATGTAGTTCTAAACATTACAAAAACATTAATGATTTAACTTTGTGTAATTTGTTAAATTACATAGCCTATACTTCTAACTACACAGTGTGTACTACCTTCACCATATTTCCTGAAGTACATGCCTTGGGATTCGACGTGTGAAGCATAATTCAGAAATTTTGGAGTACATGGTGTGTATAGTGGGCTACATTCCTTATTGTCTCCGTAGTACATGGTTACCATTGACTTAGACATGTAGGGTATACATGGTTTGGCCCCTGACATGAAGGGACAACATGATGTGTGTAGTGGGCCACAAAATGTGTAATTTGGGAACAGTGTGCCTATCTATCCTGGTCAACACATGGTGTAGAATTCACAACACCACATATAATAAATGCACACATCTTGAGTAATTTCTGAATTACTCTTGATGCATTGAACACAAATAAATGGCATGTAGTCTGGATTACATGGCATGTATAGTAGATAACACAACATGTAAGTCCGAACACACAGTGTTTAATTTCATGTCACCTTGGTAGAATCATCAAAACCTCCTGATGAGTTATCCGTTTAAAATTTAATCAAAAAATCATTTGATTCTGTGAAATCAGCGAGAAACGAATAGATGGAGAAAAGATCTCAAAATCCGTATTACATGAACGATTAACCATGAATTGGAAAAATAAATAATTAAACCATAAATAATCAATTAACTATCTAAATAATTATAAACTATGATGGCCTCTCTCCGATACCACTTGAAGGTTCCAGGAACAAAGGAAGTGCGGTTGGGATGACGCCTAATTTTAATTTTTACCATGATCAATGATTATTCTAGGATCAATATGATGATGGATTCCAGTCTCCATGGAATAAAATAAAAAATTTAAATAATGCAAAAGAGGACCAAAACCTTTAGAGAGGATCTTGAACATCATGTTTATAATTAATTTAAATTTAATTTCTAAAGAAATAAAATACCTTGTTCTTCATTACATTTTTCATTGATGATGTTGGTCATCCGGAATGACCCTTTCAGATTTTCTTATTGCGATTGTGAGGGTCCAAATGAGAATCCCTCTAGTGGTGATCCAAACATGCTCCAATCGTCTCCTATTGACGCCACTCACTTTCGAGGTGCTACCGTGGCGAATCAAATGTCTTGTGTTGATAGATCTTGATCGCCTATTCTTCAATCATGAAGAATATCTCTTGCTCTTGAGAGGGAGAGAGAGGAGATGAGATGAAAGAATAATTACTAACTTGCAATTACTCTCGCATCACCGGTTTCCCATCCATGGCACAATAGGCATACCTATCTATTTATTGACATGGGGATTCAGTTATAATATTTAACTGCATAACATCAATTAAATAGATTCATAGCCATAGAGAAAAAATATGTTACATAATAAAAATAATCACATCATTATTTATGGCGTGCCAACTTGCACAAAAAAAATCATAAATGAAATCCTATGCCACAAAATTATAACCATGTTATTATTATTTTGTTTTGTTCTAGATAGTTAAATAATTATATAACATCTTACAAATAATTATTTTACTATTGGATAATCATTGGTCCACTCAAACTCTACTTCCATTTATTTTACATCCGAATAAATAAATAAATAAATTATTATCTTAGTCAAATATTTTATTTACAAACTAGAAAATAAATATTTATTATATGTTCAATAAAATGAATAAATATATTTTTATTCACAATCATGTGAATAAATATTTATTTAATTTATTCAATCATTTTAGCTTGAATACAATTATTCCACTTTCTTGAGAATAATATTTATTCCATTGAATAAATTGAAATATAATTTAACTGAGACCCCTAGAAACACCTAGTGTGTGACCCTCAAGGATTCATTATTGTTTTTATTAGGTACGATTTCCTAAATTCCAAGAGTACTATATAGCAACGGGTCAAGGCACCCAAGAGAAATAAGTTAAATTTGAAACAACAACCTCCACGTACAATTGCTCACTATGTAATATAATCTCTTTGTCTCAAGATCTCATCAATCTAGTTTCATGATAGTGTCATCAACATTTATGCATGATATGTAATTCTTTGACTACCTGAAATTGACTTGTCGTTACACCATGTCCATGTAATTTCAAGCGACAATTCTATTTAAGTCAAAGGGTCAAGATATCAACATACATAAATGGAAGAGGCAAATCCATCCTCGAATTATCCATTAATAACATGTCATTCATGACACACTCATTGTACCATACTTCCCTCCCACTGTCTTCATGATGGTTTTTGTCAGTAAATAAAAGTGCACGAGTCATGAATGGTATTAATGATAATATTAAAGTCCAAGGACCATTACAAAAACTCATAGATACTAATATATGATGACACCAAACCATGATTAATTCATATTGGTGGGTATGTTCTCATAACTTCTTATCTTAAAGATTACCTAGTGCATGCTTCATGAGAAGATAACTCATCTCCTTATGTGTACTCACACCTAATGGTATGTATACTATGTGTCCCATCATAGCATGACATCCAACTATAGAACTATAGTTTAGAATATTTTCATAACACTTCAAGGTTCTCATCATAATAGGGAACTACTATGACCTTGTCAATGTGACAAATACTCTAGGACATTATTACACTTTAGTCATGAAGAAAAATGAAAAATATGTAATAAGATGTTTTAATATTTAAATATATTAACTATTTATGTAATCAAAGTAAAAAATTTTTTGTTCTTGTATACCAACTCTTGCACATAACACGTTCACCCATTTAGGGTAAGGAAGATTTGATTATTGATCAATAAATCATGTCATGAAGTAGACTGTCTTGCATCGGGAGTAAGGGCATAGGTCACAAAAAGTTGAGTCTTAAATTATTAGAATATTTGAAAACATTAGATCAGTCTTACCCTAATAAAATATTAATCATTACAAGGGAGTAGAGTAGTGTCAACTCCAAATAAAATATAAATATCTTCATATGACACACCTTTAGGAAGAGTTGGAAACTCTCAAAAGAGATCTTGTACAACTCTACCAAACATTAAAGAGGGTCCAGGTTCAGGGAAAATAATTTGTTGCTTGGAAAAAGGAGAACCTTAGTCACACTAAGGTTTCCATCTCCCCACAGTTTACTGGGCTTTGAAAAATAGCAGATAAGGCTCAGGTGAAACTATGACAGATCAAGAGTTATGTTAAGGAACATCTATAATACCCAACATAAATAATTCAACCATTGGTTACTATTCTAAATTTTTATCCATAGAAGAATTTTTTTTATTCTCAAACATTTATTTCTATGTTCCTATCTTCATTTCAAATATAACATATCATGGAAGCTAACACATCTGATTGAATTTTATTATGTCAATGTGTTGTAATTACAACGATTGGAATGGGATGGAGCTATACTTTTTTCCTAGGCCTTTGGACTTAGTAAGCATAGTTTGACTATTTCTAGAATCATATATTGGATCCTCAAAAAATTTGGTTCTTTTTCATCACCACCCTAAATTTTTCCTATTCTAGATATGAAGAAGACTCAGCGAGCGAGACTCAGCTTTTTCTTAGGTCACACATTATGGGTTTCCAACCTAACAATTTTTATACATATTTAATTTTTTTTAGTTTCCATTAATCAAATTTACCTAAATCATATGGAGTGTGTGTTTAGAGAGCTAATACTTGACTTTTACCTAGGCTTTCCTTTGTTGATTTTCATCCTGGAAAGTACTATGTCTTTTTTTATTAGATGTTTAGTGTCTTTCAAGCCAGAATAATGTAACTACTATCATAGGTCAAAAAACATTGACCATGTGTTATGTGATTAAGGAATCCCATGTGGTTTGTTTTTTTAGAATGGTCTAACATCCTTTAGGCATACAAAGGGGGGTTTCAAGTTATGACCTCATGATTTTATCTCAATAAATAATACGAGGAAATTATGTAGGTAATAAACATAAAGAATGTTTGAAAAGTGGATTCTAAAATGATGTCATTGTGTTGTATAGAGGATCCCTTCATATGGAATAATGCACCTCTATTTAATAGGTCATGCTATTCGGTGACTTTTGTAAAACTAAACTGGGGTTTATTATGCATAGTCAAATGAAAGATGTCCTTTGGATTTGGATGCTCTATCAATGATGGATAGTGGGGGTTTATGAGGATTTAGATTTCAAAAGGCCACAGGGTGTGGTCTGTAAAAGGAATACATCTATGAATGAAGGAAGCATCTGGGATAGTACTGGCCATTGATGACACACCCAACCCTACATAAATTTGATTTGTATGTAAAGATGGTGGCATACTATTTCAACCATTAACTCATAGAGGAGGGGTCCGGGAAGAAATTCAAAACCTCTTACCCAAGTATAGACTATTTCAATGAATGTAGGAACATGAAAATTTTGGTTTCTATAGAGGTTGGGGCTAAAATGGAGGAACTAGGCCTCACTACGTATCTCGTTTACTTGATAATCAAACCATATTTGGGTTTTGGTGACCAAGTCTCCATACTGATATAATTTGATTATGAATAGGGGAATTTTTCTTGATATATATATGTGCCTAGGATAAGGGATCCAAGTATCACTAGGTGTCTTGGTGAAATGAGAATCAAGTCATATGAATTTCTTTGAGGTGATGTAGTGGATGATCGGCACTATAAGGAAGGGATCCTTCCAAAAAAGTTTTAAAGAATTATACAATTTAATGTCATCTAACATGGATGTGGACTGTATACTTTAATATATTATATAAAGTATGTTAATGGATTAAAATTATTTTCCTTTTGATTTTAATGAATTATTAGTGATTATATTTCATGGTGATCTAACAAAGAATGTTCCATAATTTTTTTGGAATGAAGAGGGAAATTTATAAGCTGAAATATATGGGATTTTAGATCTGAAAAGTGATATGGGAAAAGTATATAGGGAATGAACATGTATAATTTTTAAAAAGTAGTTTCCCATATGATGTTGGGGCACAAAGATATAGAAGAGGTTTCTCTTGAGGAAAGAGGTTCATCTGGTTGACCTTCCTTGTTGAGGGAAACTTATGAAAAGCCAGACAAGGGTGTATCATACATAATAAAAAAAACTATCCTCTAGTATTAGAAATTCTATTACTAATGGATAAGGAAAGATAATAGATATCTGGATTTCCAAATATATAGAGTTTTTTTTAAAGAATGATCCTAAGTATGGAAGGAGTATTTTAGGTCAAAATCAAATAAGAATATGGAAAATGTTGCCTACATTGGTTTAACCAATGCGTAGGGAGTGCGATTTTTTTTCAAAAATTGTTGCTAGATATGGGCATAACATTTGGGATTCACTACATTTCACATGAAAATGAGAATCAATCCACACATAGTTCTTGAAAAGAGGTGTCGTGTGGTACAACAAAAAGGATAGTGGCTTTCTTGGATGAGGGCCATATCAATGTGTAGTTTTATGTCATGAAAGATACATTAGTGATGTATATTAACATCATTCAGAAAAGATATTTGGGGTCCCACTTAAGGTCTTGCATCTAGGAACATGTTACCCACAATGTGAACTGATACATATCATCCATATGGGGAAACCGTTACCATAATTTGTAAACCCATGTGAGCTATGCTCAGTGTGAGAAACAATGAATGGAAATGGTCTCATTCACCACACATAGAAGATCAAAATAAAGGTTATGTGGATTTTTATCATATGGTTGTTTGACTAGGATGTATGATATGGTCATCACAACATATTTCATAAGGGTGAGAATCAATCATTACGCAGTTCAAGGATATTCATAAATTTGAATGAGAGGGACATTACCCATGCAATTTAACATCACTTGGTAAGTACTATGGTCACTAGAAATGAAAAAAGAAGGAATGAAGTCCCATAAATGTTGTACAGACATTTAGGGAAAACATTTCATGAGGGGAATCATGTATTTGTCACATGAAGCTTCCTTATCTATTTTCCCAAGGAATCCTATGATTGTTAAAAAAGGCAAGACTTCATTTTAACATCATGTAGTGATGAAATTTTCATATAGTTTAATGTATTGTTATTAGGATGATGTGGGCCATACCTTTTTAGGTTGTACGAAAAAGACCTCTCTGTGTAGTTTAGCGCCATACAGTAAGGATGAATATTACCTTATAGTTTTAGTTCATGCGAATAGGACCATAAGTCATTGAGAAAATGATAGAATTAGGGATTAACAGGCCATGGATGTTCCGAAATACTTAGGAAATGAGGAAGGAAATTATAAACCACGATCTTGGGAATTATCATATCATGAGAAGTGACATGGGAAAAGTACTCCAGGTGTGACTTAAAGGTGGATTATGTTATGATACCATCGAGGAATATGGAAACAAAAGTCCTCTTTTTCTTGAAGATGAAATTTCTTTTGGTTGATAGGCATTTTAGGGGTGAATTTTACAATGACATACAAGGGTGTATTATAAATAGTTAAAACAAAGGCATCCTTAGGATTTGGGTTGTCTTGTTACTTATAGCCAAGGGGGGTTTGTGATGATTCATGATTCCAAGGAAAAGTAGTATGATGTGAGGAGGGAATGTGTTTGAGCACTAAAGAAACATTGGACCAACATTGTCCATGGAGTGTGAATTTCCCTACATAGATTTGGATCACATATAGGTAAGGAGACATTTCTATTTCTGTGATGGGATCATGAATAAGGGAACCCATATTAAGATCTCATGTATGGACTAGGGTCCAATGTAGGAGGAAAGGGACACATTATTCGTAGTTTTTTTTCTATAGCTGGGACTATGTTAAGGGAACCAATTGTTAATACATATCTTGTGTTTATATGAATCATACCATGCATATTTCTAAATCCTTATGATAGGACCACATGTGAAAGGACCCAAATTGGAGTTCGCTAAAGTGTTTTTTTTGTATAAAGGTGAGGGATCATTTTTCTTACTTCTTGGAAGGTCATAAAACATAATGTATGAGCATCACTACATACCCCATTGTGATGAGAATAAATCAACATAGAGTAATATAATGGAGGTGTGGTGGGATACCAACACCATGGATTGTGATCCATTCAAGCATAGATAGAAGTATTACACAGTTTTGTGTCATACAATAGGGATGTGAACCATGTAGTTTTACATCATGCGATATGAAAATTATCATAAAGTATAATGTCTTACGAAAAAGACATTTGGATATGTATTTTATATAATTAAGGCTCAAAATATAGTTTATTATATATTTATTTAATATGACTAGGACCATATGTTATGACTTTTATGGTCATGTGAAGAAGACCAATACCCATGATTACATAAAGTACACTGCATTTGTAGAGGCTATAACAAGCTCTAAATCCATTGAGATTATGAAAAATATCAATTAAAGTGGGCCTTGTGTATTGCATAAGGTCCATCACACATTGGCTCAAGCTCTAGAGGTTTATTTACTGGAATCATCAGCGTATTGAGGACAAGTACCAGCTCTACTTAAAGTAATGAACATAGGAAAACTTTCTTGTTAAAATCCCTTGATATCCAAATTTATTGTACTTGTAAGTGATGAATGGAATTGAATCATAAAGTATCTCCAATTCATCTATCCTTTTTTGGTATTACTCATATGTAGATATATGATCATATATAGAAATGAAAAGTGAGGTTAATTAGACCTCAGTGGGTAGTACTTCTTCTATCTCGTATACTAGTGAATACAGGGTCACCCATGTTGTAGTGTAGGTCATAGTATGGTAATCTCCCAAGGAATAAAATATCTTTTCCAACATGGAATTTTTATCTTCATACAACATATTTTGGACTATATTTGATAAGGTCTTAATGAAGGAATCTATTTTCAAATTAGTTAATTCATTGTATGAGTTGAATGGTTGGATTTGATATTATATTTTTGATAAATCCCTACAAACATAGAAGAACAAAATTGGTTCCATTTTCCATCATTATCATATGAGTAACACCAAATCTAGTATTGATATTAGTTTTTGTGAAGATGAAAATATACTTCACCTTGAATTTTTTGAGGGTTATAGACTTGGCTCTCTTGGGAAAAAAGTCAGTGGCAGTGAGAATGTAATTGAACTAGTTTGCTATAGTATGAGGATATGGCCATAAAACATCCATTACCCTCATAGTAAATTTCCATTATTATCTTAAATAATGGGAAAACTGTAGGGGTTGATGGATGAATATAGAATTAAATTGGAAGGAATGACTCTTTTTACTAAATTTTGTACAATCCTGTGTCATCAAAGGCCAAAAGTATTAAAGCCCCCAAATTTAATGGAAAATCTTGATCATTGATGGGGGTGGACCACATTCCCCTATATGTACTTATTTCATGATAGAAATAGTCTCTTCTCAATCAATTAACCTAAGGCTCAATCAAAGGTCCATTTATAAAGGTCTTTTTAGTGATTTGGGATACCAATATGAGTAATGTTAATTTATCATAATTAGGTTTTCTCTTTCATGACATTGTATGATGGGGTTTTTTTTTCCAGTTTTTCCATAATAGACATCATCCAACCAGTTATAGTATGGTTTGGTTCAAGGATATAATTAACATTGTTTATTTCTTCCATGTCAACATGAACAAAAGTTGATACCATTTGTCAGTGCACAATGTTGATGTCTATTTCGTCACAGTCTAGATCTGACAAAACTATAACAACATTTTCTAGTCCATCTACATGGGAATTCTATGATTGTGGTTTGTGAGTTAATTTTGGCTTCAAGGGGAATTCTAACATTATTTCTCATATATAGTCAAGTAGGGGGATTAGCTATTCATTTATGAATTCATAATCACTATTTATTTTCTTGATTACCAATTATAAATTGTTTTTTACCTTTAAGTGGTATAATAGAACTTGAAGTGCCATTTCTAGACCTATGATGAGGGCCTGATAATTTACCTTATTTTTTTCAACGTTCAAATAATAAGAAAGAGTAAGATAATACTACCTTTTATAGGGAGATAAGAATGACTCCAAACCTATCTTTATTGATCTTGGGTTCCTCCACTCTCTTCCTTGTTGAAAATTGGGACGTACTGTCAAAATACATCTCCCATATATTGGGGCCCTCCTAAATAGAGAAGATCTCTTCATTAGGAAATTCAGTATTCAACAACATTTTTTCTGTAGAGGGATGTTATGTAAGGAAGTATGCTAATGTCTTCCACTTTACCACCTTCTTCGGCATGAACTAAATAAAAAACTATTGCAAGATAACTGCAAATTGTACCAATCATCCCTTTAAAATTAGATAAATAAGGATGTATTTAAGTGGGATACTATGAGAGACCAGGTGGGCCTCATGGTGTTGTAGGTAGTGTATTAGTTTATGAACCATAAATATTAGTGACAAGAAGTTCTTCTTGATATCTGAATAATGAGTCTCAATATTGGTCATGGTTTGATTAAGATAATAGAGTTTTTTTTCATTCCCAGTGTAATTAAGTTGTACAAGGAAAGATCCTAGACACTGTTAAATGGTTGTTACATAAAATATGTGTGGATTTTCCTCAAAATGAAGCATCAGAAGTAGTAGAATCACAACACATTTCTTGAGACTGTTGAATGATTCTTGATAGTCTTCAATCCATTGATATGTGATCCCCCTTTTCATAAAGCTTGTAAAGTGGAAACTCATTCTTTTGAGGTTTTCTATAAAGTAATGAAAATTATTAGGGATTCCAATTAATAATCTCAAATATTTGAGGTTTATAGGAGGTGAAATATGAAGGATAATATTTTTATTCTCAAGATAAAAATCGATGCCTTGATGGAATATGGTTATCTTGAGAAACTTTTCTGAGGTAACTCTAAAATTATATTTGAAAGGGTACATTTTCGAGCTATGATGACTTGTTTTATTGAATATGGTTTCAATACTAGCAAGGTGTTCATACCTTTTCTAATATTTAACCTCCATATTATCAACATAAAACTTGATAAAACTCCTCAAAAGGGTTCAAAGATGTTATGAACATTGGTATGTAGTGCCAAAAATCTTGAATCTAAAGGGAATTTCCCAATAGCAATATACATCATGGGGTGATCTAAATGAGGTGTCTTACTCATATTCGGGGGCCATATTGATTTTTTTTGTACCCTAAATAGCCATCCATGAAGGAAAGGACCTGATATATGGACATATATTCAATTAATAGTTTCATGATAAGAATCTAGATATCATATTTCAGACAATTCCTATTTAGATATCTAAAGTAGATAAAAAATTTGATTTTCCCACTATTTTTCATTAACATGACAATATTGGATAGAAAATTTGGATAATGTACTTCTTGAATAAAATTAGCCTTAATGATATTTTTAACTTCATCAACAATTTTGGTGGTGTGATTCAGGTTCCTCCTTATGGATGTTTGTTTGTAACCCCCATGGTTTTCTAGAAATCCCAAGTGGAGAGAGGACACCTTGGGATGGAGGACAATAAATTCTATGTAATTCCAAGAAAACATATCCTGATGTATATTTAGAAAGGATTTATATATCTCTTATTCATCATAAGATATGATCGAGCTAATCACATTGGGTCATGGGTCCTCCTATGAACCATGTTTTATTTGTATGAGTTTTAAAATAAAGGTAGATACACTTTCCTTGGAACCTTATAATGACATTCAATAAGAACTCCCTTTGATTCGATGGAGTCTTTCCAACTGACACAAATGTACACATTGACTACTACCCAAGACGAGTCCTTATATAACCCTTGGAGACCATCACTATCCCAGAATCTTTAACATGAGGTATTGAATGCACTGGTTCAATAGTACCGCCTTAATTGTACCATCCTAACCATGGAGTTAACTCAACAAGCCCTATAGCACATGAAGCCCCAATAATTTTCCACTCAGTTACAACTGGTGGACTGAAATCCAATGACACCCATTGACTATCCACTTAAAGAGACTAATATTAATTGATTATATATTGACATTCATGTGTTCCAAATTCCATAAACATCAATTTTAGTGAATTATATAAATTGAACAATGATTCTCATCACAAGTTAAATTCATGTTTAAAATGAAAATTTGGGCACAATCAATGATCTATTTGTGGAGAACATTGTATTCCTTTTTTGATTTTGATATTTTAGGATATGATTGACCACTTTTTTGGAACATTTTATGATGTAGGATCTATGTATGAATTCCAAGGGAAGATAGATATTTTTTTGTATGAATTTTGAAATTTTCCTGACAAAGTATAATGGGCCTTAGGCCTATCAAATAAGAGTGGACAAAGATGAAGATTACATTTATGGAAAGATATGAATGCCCATAAAGTCATCCAACCATTTCAAGCATAACATCCAAAAAGATAAACCAATTTTTATGAAATTGTGAAAGATTATAGAGGACACTTGGATGAAGATATATCTCTTCTATGACTATCAATGATTCTAACATCTACAATGAATTATTTACATGTAAAGAGGGGGGATGAATCTGGTCCTATTTTTTTGGTCAACTTTGAAGTGTAAAATTTCTTTTATTCTCACTCACATTTTGACTCTCCTAACTAAGGGGGAGTGAATTTATTTTTGTGGTCAACCAAAGGCTCCTAAAATTCCTATATAAGGAGCTAGTGGTGAATGGAATTAGGATCCATGTTTTTCATTGAATTCTGTTGTTATGATTTCATTTTATAATTGCTTGTTCGTTTCTTCCAATGTAATATTTTTCAATCACAATAGTTTCTTAATAAAATTTATCCTTCTTATCTTTTTCTATCCTTTTTAACATGTTGATATCATTTCCTAAGGGTGTAAATTTATTCACATAATATTTTTTTAAATTCTTTACACAATGGTGGAGTGTTCATTATTTCATTGTTTTTACTTCTTGAATCCCACTTTTTAAGTCGAATTCTCACTTCCATTGATAGAATATCATCCATTTTGTTCTAAATGTTTATGTAATGATCCTATGAAGTTGAATGGGGTGGATTTAAGGTTATTTTATGATATTAAATCCTTAAATCAGTTCATTATTTAATTATCCTCATTCAATAGTTATTTTCTTCACCATCTTATCCAATTTTAACAACATCAAATTTTTAGTTCTAGTAAAATATAATTCTATAGAGTGATAATGAAAGTTATCCTCTAGGTGAATTGGTTATTTGGCTTGGAATTTTGTAAGGATTAAATTGGTGAATGATGTTGCATAATTAACTAATTGTTTGGATACATCTTGAATTAGTGATTTCAAAATTTCATAGAAAAAAATACATCCAATCGATCCTATGAGACAACTTGGGATAGAATAATATTAATTAATTTTTTCCATTAAAATATTTTGGTATTTAATTATTTAATTAAATAAACCCTATTAGGTAATTTAGTTTTTATTTTCACAATTTAAATCATCCCAATTTGGCCACTACAAAACCCATCCTCCAAAAAATCTTAGTGTATCAAGGTTTCTTCTTGAGTCCCTATAGATATGAACACTACATGTACTATAATGACCACTGATACCTATAGGGTAAATTTGGATAAAACCAAATTTTAGTTCTATTTTAGGGGACCCAATTACGTAACCTTAGATATTATAATTATATTCTCTCACCTTTATCTTTTCTCACATGAATTTCTCTTATCTTTTCCCCTTTCTGTTTATCTATGTCCTAAAAATATCAAACCAAGATCTCTATCAACTCCAATGGAGTATATTACAAATTACACCATTATAAACACATGTTGGAATCAAATGGAAAATCAAAATTAGGTATCAATAAACCTAGGTAATGTTTCTGAACAAACCATGAATTATTACCCCACACATGATGATATATACAATCAATGGGATGATTAATGTATAAAAAACCAATTTCCAGCCCTCTAAATGATGGTTAAAGAGATGAATCAAAATAAATTACATGATTTCCACTCTCTTATATAGCCTAATTCCTAATAATTACTTGAACAATTGGGTGATAAAATGGATAAAATGAACTTGGATGTTTCATCCTTCAGAGTTGAACTACAAATCATTGAAACAATTATAGAACCCAATTCCAATCATGTTTTCCAATCTTCAACACTGATAGAAGAATCATGTTACCCACATAACTCTAATAAATTTGTTGAAGAAACAACCTTTGAATATAAGGGACCTGAATAACATGAAGGAATTTTTGATGGGAATTTAAATCAAGAGGGAAATGATTCTTTAGATTCATAAGATAGAAATTTTTCATCATGGATTGAGTGCTCTGAATTTATCCCCATTGATGATTTTTCAAGACCACCAATCAATAATCCATTTAAATAGATAAAAATAATTTAATCCATAACTAATCCTGAAATTATATTTTATAATAAGTTAATTGAATAATGTTTTCAAAATGAACCAGATATTTATAAAAATTTTGAGATGAAACTGATTTTGATTCAAATTTCCAACTTTCATTAGGAAATTTCAATCACGCCAATTTTAAAATTATCAACCTTACATATCCAATAAAATATCCCTTAATAGAGTATAAAAATAACCCTTGAGTGGGAATTAATCCTTCTCTTGAAACCAAATAATTAGGAATGATCATTGATGTATTATGCAATACAACAGAAGCAACCAGATCAACAATTTCTGAAATTACTTTGACATTCACACTCATTGTTGAACATGGGTTTACACATGAAACAAATTATAAAAAAAATAATCAATCCCAATCAAGTATAAGTGCATAATAATGGGGACCTAAAAATTTTGAAAGGTGGTATTGGATAAGTTTGGGGGTCCATGTCAAGGTAATAGATTTAAACAAAGTTCTTTCTAGGAAGAAACCTGTATTCTGCATTTTTTTATTCATTTTTATTATTTTTTGTGTGTTGTTTTTTTATGAGGGAACCAATTGGGGTTTCCAATGTTATCTAATATATATTTTGGATATTTAATAGTAAATTTAGATCATTATTTTCAAATAAAACACAATCCTTCTGGAGTTTAAACCCAACCTTCAACCATCCCTAAGGAGTCTACATGTTGCATGAAGCCAAATTGATCAATATCATTTTGATCGACCATAAACTCCAAACTAGGTGATTTTCTTCCATGATTTCATTTTAAATAACTTCTCCCCTTATTTCATCCCATTTCAGATCTTTCTGTTCTATTATATTTCAAAACTTTTGGTAGTTTCTTTCTATGATGGGGGGAGTGAAAATCTAGAATTTTGAAAAAAATGGGATTTTATGATAAAAATTAAAATCAATGAAAAAAATTCAATTTATTATCTTTTATTGTATTAATGTACATTGTAAAACATAAAAATTTAAGGTCAAATGATTTAGAATTCATTGATTATGATTTTAATTCATGTTTATGTTCAGGAGCATATTTTTTGGAATGTGTGGTTGTTTGATGTGATTTTTAAAATTTAAATTTTCATCCTCTTAATTAAAATTATAGAATTCATGTCCATTTCTTTTTTGGTGTAAGTCCACATTATTGGTTCCATTTCATCATAACATTGGTTTTGGGGCCACATTTTCCTTAATTTGAGTATCGAATGAAAATAATAATTACATGACCACATAGATCAATGTTTTTTCCAAATGTGAACCATCCGACACTTGGGTATCCCAACTCCATGTCTATATTTCCTAGATATAGGCTTTAAATATCTATTGTAGAATATGGAATTAACAATACATGTGGCATTAAACACTTTGGGATCATTACTCCATAGTTTTCTTTCAAAGAGTTAGTATTTTCATATATATTATGGTTAAAAAAGGGAAAAAAATATGAACAAAAACAATAATTGGATACTCAACACAAGCTTAATGTGATTCCCATATAGTTATTCCATTTTTTTCCATTAACAAGAAAATTTCCCCCATGTCTTCTGTGACGCACAACAAATCATCATGTTTAATTGAAATTGGATGAAATGTGATGATGAATTTTAAAAAAGGAATGATACTGGTATTGGGATATGCTTCTAAGCCAATCTTGTGTGAAATTATTTTCAAATGTTTAATGATTTTTGGTAATAAATTTTATGAGAAATTTAGGTTAAAATGTTTCTGGAAAAGGGAACTCAATTTCACATTTTTTAGATAGTTTTTTCTGAAGAATAGAAAAAATCAAGTTGGGGGTGTGATTAACCACCAAAATATGCTAATATTAATTGATTATATCATAATATTCATGTGTTATAAATTCCATAAAAATTAGTTTTATTTCATTATACAAAATTGATCATCAATTCTCATCACAAGTACAATTCATGTTTAAAAAGAAAATTTGGGCCCAATCAATCATCTATTTGTGGTGTACATTATATTCCTTTTATGATTTTGATTTTTTGGTATATCATTGATCACCTTCTTTGAAAATTTTTATCTTTTAGAATATATGGATGAATCCAAAGGGAAGAAGGATATTTTTTGGAATGAATGTAATTTTTTTGATAAAGAATAATCGACATTATGCCCATTAAACAAAAAGAATCCAAAGATGATGATTAAATTTATGACCAAATCAAAATGGCCATAAAGTCATCCCACCATTTAAAGAATAAAATCCAAATAGATAAACCAATTTTCAGGAAATGTTTATAGATGATAGAGGAAACCCAAAAAAAGATATTTATATTCTACAACCATCAATCATTTGGCCATATATAATGGCTTATTTGTACTCCAAGAGGGCAGATGAATTTGTTCTTTTTTTTCAACTTTGAAATGTCAAATTTATTTTATTATAAACCACCTTTTGACTCTCCTAACTAATAGGGAAGGAATTGATTTTTGGTGGGTTTACCTAAGGCTCCTAAAATTACTATATAAGTAACTGGTGGTGAATGGAATTTAGATCCATGTTTTTCTTTCAATTTTATTTTTAAACATTCAATTTTGTAATTTCTTATTTGTTTTTATCCATGTATTCTTTTTCAATCACAAAATTTTCTTAATAAAATTTATTCTTATTATCTTTTTCTATACTTTTTCACACTTTGGTACCATTAACTATGGGCGTATATTTATTCACATAATATTTTGTGAAATTATTCACACAATGGTGGAGTGTTTTTTATTTCATTGTTTTTACTTCTTCAATCCCACTCCTTTAATTCAAATTCATGCTTCCATTGATATAATAACATCAATTCAAGGATAAAATTTTGTGGGTTGATCAAAGGGAGTTCCATGGGGTGGATTGAATTTAATTTTAGGATCTCAAATTATTAAATCAGTTTATTATTTTAAGATCTTCAGTCAATGAGTTACTTTCTTTCCCATCTTTACCAACTTGAACAACTTCACATTTTGAGTTCTAGTATGATCCAATTCCTTTTAGTGATCATGAAATTTATCCTATAAGTTAATTTTTTATTAACCTTGGAATTATGTAAGGATTAAATTGGTGAATTATTTTGGTTAGTTAACTCATTATTTGGATACAACATGAATTAGAGATTTCAAATTTTCTAATGAAACAAATACATCCAATCCATCCCAATAGAAAACTATGATCGACACATATTAATTAATTTTTTTAGAAAAATTAATTGTGTATTATTTATTTTTTATTTAAATTAATTCATTGGTTCTACAATTACAATCAATAGCCATGTTGGACACTTGATATCCAATGCTCCATCAAATTATAGTGTCTATAGGTTTCTTCTTAGGTCCCCATTGATTCGATAACCCAAGATATACAAAAAGTGACCACTTACACCATATAAATTGGGTAAATTTAGGGCAACCACCCATTACCATCTAGAATAATTTCAGGAGACTTTCCCTGAAATGTAGAAAAAGTTTCCTCCCTTACCAAAGGGAAACAGACCAAGAGGCCATTGGTGGCCTCATCTCCATAACATAAGAGTCTCCATAAAGGGATCCTCATAGAAACGTCCACCACCAATGAGTAATTTTTTAAAATACTCATATTGATTGGGAAATATCCCTAAAAGATTTAGCTTAGGTCACCCAAACCTAAGCATCAAGGATAACCTGCTGGGGGTAGTGATCAAAAAATTGGGGACATGATCACATTCATGTTCTTGCCAAATAATTCCAACCATAAGACATGGTGGAAACCTATGATTAGGACCGTATACCTTCTCATACACAATAATTATACCAATAAATTTTTTTAGAAACAAAAGAAGTCTACTTACATGCCCTATCATCGAAAAGGGGGAACACCCATGTCCCAGCCCCTACACTAGATGATTGTGGGTATATCCCGACAAGAAATGGAGGACATGAGCCAGGGAACATCCCTAATACAACCAAATAAATGAGTTTACATTACCATTCCCACCTTATAAATCACCCATTATATCCTATAAATGACATATGGTAAGGAATCTATCTCTTCCTACGTTATACAAACTTTTAATGAGATAATGATTTCGACATCTGTGGTTAGGATTCATACATTAGAACCCACCTCAACAAATGGAGTGTCTAGTCAACATAATAATAAGGTAACCTAGGAGAAATCACATATTCCTTATTATATATAGAAAATTAGAAAGAAATGTTCTATGTTAAAAGGAAAACCAGATTGACCACACATCCCCATTCTAACCAGTGTTCATCAATTTTTCTGATGTCCATTCCATGGAAATTATACTTACCTATCAATAATATAAAGGATTATCAACAAGTTCTGATAAAAACACTAGACACACCTATACCCACTACCATATACTGAATTCACTATCCAAAACACATGATTATATCTTATAGAGGGAGAACATTAAAGAAGAAATCCAACCAAGGGTAGTTTGAAATTTTGGAGTTTCCTCACAACCCTACTATACTAAAGGCTGGTGTTCTTGAGTCCATCGAACTCTTATAAATGGTGGACCAATATCCTACTATACCATCACTAAATTATGAATTTAGTGATAATAGTTTTGAAGGTCCTCATCTCAATGTTACTAACATTAAATCTGGAGGTCCTCCCCCATAATATTTACCATGAAGGTGAAATTTTTGGTCACAAGATGATTGATCTTGAGAACTAATATCTTGTTAAAAGTCATGGTGTCCCTACTCATGACAAAAAATCAAAAAATAATATTGACCTCCCCTTTATATAATATACCCAAAAGGCCCTCCCTAGGGTAATGCTTAATTTCGATAATGACGTCCTCCCCTTACTGAATCAATGGTAAGAAACCCATTATATTTGGATTTTCTTGGTAAGATAGGGCCATCCATGTCTGATTCCCTATCATTTATAAGAAACATAATTCCTCTTCCATAGGAATGTCCAAGAAAAAGATCATCCTATAAACCCCAATGGATCATTTTCATTCCAACAAGGTAAAAGAGATCCCTACTAGCCCCATTAGATACAACAAAGCATCTAAGAAACTCCCAATTTAGTCATATAAACTAGAGGAATCTCCAATATAATAATATAATATTTCATTACTTATAGGGAGGAAACCAGATTAGAATAATATTTACATTATATTTTTTTACTCATCCACTTCTCATTTTGACATTCTAGAGGAACTATCATAAGAATTCATACATATCATTTGTCATAACTTTTAGACAACTCTTTTCCTCCAGAAAATGAATTTCATAACTTACTAAGGGTATGTGGACCATGTTAATTTAATAATTTTTTTTTATTTCAAACTTAGTTTGAATCCCTTCCAGCTGCATGATGCCCAAAATTGGGAAAACAGTGGAATAATATTCAACTTGCATGCCTTAATGCATTCCAAAAAATACATTGGGTGATCATCAATGTCTAGACTAGTGACAATATCAAGGTATGGGACAAACATAGAGATTTTTGATTTCACCTTTGTCTCTGATTAGAAAAATCTACTAGAAGTGAGATCATGTAATGTTATTACTCTGGGTCGGATCTCATATGCGAGCCCTGCTCATGAAAGATATGGTGATCAGCAAGTGTTGGCCATGAACAAGTATCAGAGATGTTGGGCCTAATCAGAGATAATTATCAAAAGACTCTTATACTATACATCCAATAATATTGACAATGTTTCTCTCTTAAGGGAATCCCATCATCAGAGACTACTAATGACCTTAAAAGATAGTGTCTTTCGTATATCATATACTACACTCGTCTCTTGCTTTAATGATATTGAATAAGATCAAGAGAGCAGCCACAAAAATCACATCCATGGAAGTATAGGAGGAACCCCAACCCACATGGTTAGTGTATTTTTTACACAAACATTGATGAAAAAAATTCAAGCTCAAAGGGTTGTGAAAGAAGAATAGATGAAACCCCAGTCTATAGGTATGGTGGATTTTTTACCTTAACCTCCTCTCTAATGGAAATTATACTTTTCACATTTATGAGGAACACCACAAAAGGAATCCGCATAGTCCATCCTATCTCATGACTCATTTCCCTCATCGGAAGCATGTATGATGAAGTTCTGTGGTGATTACCATGGAGTAAACAATTTTCAAGAAGATCTAATGGAATCTTGAATGAGATGAAATATAATAGTAATGATCATAGGAAAAGTGATTTATTAGGGGTATAAGTTCCCTTAGATATCATAGTACCTTCAGTATATGTTATGGATCCAATCAGCCCCCCTATAATTGTACTACTGATATGACACCTACAATACATTATACGTTTTTTAATATTACTATAACTACTCCCATGGATGAATTATAGGATGAAACCAATGAATAAAAGTTAGAATAGGATGTTTTAATTTATATCACTTTCCACATTGAAATAAATTAATAATGTGTACATACATAGAATAAAAACATCACAAAAACATGAGGGTTGCTCGAAATACTCTTATACCACCCCTCGATGTTCTTCCACCAGAGAAAAGGCTAAGGGAATGAATAATTACTATCACCTAAAAGAGAAATTTGAATCACTCATGATAGAAGAGAGGTTTACACAATATGAGATGGAAATGAAGGATGTGAGGAAGTTAAATTCATAACTACTCCTAGGTAATATTCCATATGGTTATGACCTTAATTTGGAGCCTCATATAACCCTCTCGGATGATACCCCACAACAAGAAGGGATAATCATATCAATGAGAGTGGATCCAGAGAAAATAATCAACCATAGTATTAAAAAACCTATTTATTTTGACCCAATCATAGTAGGATATTAAGAATTACCTTTATTAAGGAAATAATTAGAACTGAACTGGAAAAAACATCAAGCATTATCCATTTTCAGTTTTCAAACTCAGGTATTTCAAGAGATGTAAAATCAGGTCCTAACTAATTATTCCCTTATTCATGATATTGTTCATCAAAAAATCCCCCATGGGATCATCAATATGTAATTCAGTTCCACTTAACGGGACATATCATACCTTTTAAGGTCATGTGACAAGGACCAAACCATTCATTTTAATGCCATATAGCAATGATATATAGGTGGAGGGAACTAATATATAATGGTTTGGGACTTCCTCCAGAGAGGCCCTAATGTGGTTTTTATGGCAGGGGATATGAACCTATGTTAAAGGAATTCCTCAGTAATATGGACTGATGAGGATGTGATGGAAGGGACATGAAAGGAATTTAACCCTCTGAGTTGGGAGTATGATCTTTCTGGGGATGCTTCCCAATAAAGAAAATGGTGGTTTGGAAGTATTGGGTTTTGACCATGAAGAGGATTTCTATGTATCTCATGAAAATAATAATTGAATACCACGTTGTTGAAAATGTTTAGGATTTCACATATGGATGAGTCCCATGGTTTCTACATTAGGAATATGGCCCTTTTAAGGTTTTTCTCATAGGGAATATTGACCGTTGAGATGATGGTAACATGGTCTTGTAAATTACACCTAGTAGGAGGCCCATATTAAGGTGAGATGAAGATCTAGAAAAGGAATCTCTATGGATAAAGGTATTTCATCATGCTGATGACATGATCATCACTAACCTCTATAAGCCCATGTGAGTCATGCATAGTTTGAGAAACAAGTGGAATTTCAAGATCTATCATTTCACACAATCTCTTTCATCTACTACAGGATGAGGGAAGAGATTTGGTTTGGGAGGGGAAGGAACCCAAGAAAGACTAGGTTATACTCCAAGAGTGATTTCTAAAAGATTCATTCATTTCTCATCCACTGGTAGATGGGTGTAAAGTCATGGTAGGGGAGTCAGGGAGAGAGACTAGGATTAGGTATTCCCATCTCATATCTTGTTTTAAAACCTTGGGGGCAAGGCTTATATATCTACATGGATACACCCTGATTTTCCACACATATTGAGATATAGATATATATTCCTAGTCTGAGATTCTATCCATCATTATCTATAAGGTTTGGATCCTCATTACCATGAGAATATATAATTAAGAACACTTTGAGGACCCTCATATTAGGTAAAATAAATGCGTTCCTTCTATTTCCATGAGAATTTATAATTGATAGGATATACTGGCGTACCTTGTTCTATTATCATACATATCTAGAGGTGTTGGAAGAGGTATTGGTTTGGTCCCCTTTAGACAAAGGTCCCATGGAAACAGACACCCTACCATTGCCGGTACAGAAGGGGTTTGGTGGGTGGATCACATAGGGTAGACCTGGGAAAGCTAGCGGGTCTCACCTATGGTGGAACTGGAAAAAATATAGTTTCTTCACATAGGGTAGACCTATATGTGCTAGATATTCCCATTGGATGATGGGAAACATGGAAAAAAACACATGAGAGAGTCTTTTCTCTAGAATAAAAGGGTCTCCTCTGGTGTATTTGGAAGGGTATCATGCAAATTTTAGGCTTGAGAAGGGGACTTCACCCTAATAATTTTGGTCTAAGTGGGAAAATGGATACTTTTTCAAGTTTTTGGTACTTCATGCACTTGAGGAACTCTAATCCCACTACCCACATTAATTCCCAATTCGATTAGGTCATGGATAACTACCTAGAAGGTTCCAAGTACTTGTATATAGGACTAGGGAGAGAAGAATTTCAGATATTTTTCCTGATATTCTAGTCTTCTGAATTGATGATTCCATGGGTCATATTTATTGGAAAACATGTGACCTTAGGTGGAGGAGATGATTCGTAACGTTCACTCATGCAGGTGTTGGCATAGGTGTGACCTCTACGAGAGGTTGATCACACACATTGGGCCATTTATGTTGGGCCTGTGAGAGACTTTTGGGTGTGTATCCTAGACCTATGCAATAATGCCAAGTCGGGACTACAAAATAATTCTAGGAAAATATACTAGATATGCGTGATGAGTCTAGGTTGGTACTTAAGCGAGTTAATTTGGATGAACAAATAGAATCCCTAATGCCTTTCACCTCTCTATTACTTGATGTATTTTAATTTTAAATTTATTATCCTTATGTGAAAAAGGAGTTTTTATAGTATCAGATCAATTAACCTCATTTCAGTTGTACTTAGTAGATGGGGAAGGTGAAACTAAACACCAAATGGTGATTGTTACAACTCCACTTCTTCATCATGTTATGGATGTTCAAGTTGGATATATCGATTATGAGACCTTGTGTGGAAGGATATCTACATGGTATAACCCTAATGTATTTTTTATAGGTTGAGATAACATAATCCTTTTCCAAAGGTGGACCATGGTGCCAGTAATTCAATAAGTGGAGGCACTGGGAGAGTTTTATAAATTCCCCATAGTTGCATATCCATGGGTGGAAAAGATATACTAGGACCTTTGACATCTGTTCTGTTGTCTAGGAATGAATAGGTTCATAACTGATTTTTTTTCTATTGATGCCTCACTTATCATCCATTAAAGGATGAGCACGAGGTTCTAGTAGGATTTTATCATCCCCTTAAGGTTCTAGAGTGGTTGTATAATAGTGTTTCCATGGTCTTCTTGATATTATTTCCTCAATTATCTAGAGGTCACAATTCTATTTGAGTGATTGTTAACTAACTCAAAAATTCATCCCACTTCCTAGCCTTCAAGGGAAAGAGTTTAGTGGAGAGCTTTAGATACCTTTATATACAGAAGATAGTCTTGATTCATGGAGTTACCTTGATGATCAGTTCAAGAAATGATTCTTACTTTATATCATCATTATGGAGTGGGTTTTAGGAGGCCTTTGGGACTTAGTTGTGGTTGAGAATGACATTTCACCACTATAAAAATGGACAAACTGAGCAGATCAATCAAGATTTATAGGACTTGATTCGAGGATTCATGTTGGAAATTTCCCATAGTTTTGGGGATCAATGACCCAAGGTGGATTTTTAATATAACAATAGATAGAAATATACTATTGGTATGGAACCATTCAAGGTCTTATACATGAGACATTATAGTTCACCGCTGTGCTGGAATAATCTTGGGGAATTAGTACTTATGGGCTTAGATTTGGTTTGAGAGATGAAATAGATGGTGGATATCATCTAGGAGAATATGAACACTACCCAAACCCATCATAATTCTTATGTGGATAGAAAACAAATACCTTTGGAGTTCAATGAAGGGGGAAATGTCTTTCAGAAGGTATCACCTCAGTGATGATTTTAGATATTTGGTTGAGGTGACAAGTTATATCTGAGATTAATTTTAAATTTCTAGATACTATGTAGGGTTAGTGAGGTGCTGTAATACTTATCCCTATGCTGTAGTTATATTGGGTGCATGTGTTCTTCCACATGTCATAACTGAGAAGGTTTGTGATTGACTCATTGTATTTTATCTACTGAGGCCATCTGAACATTGAGGATGGGGATACCTTTTGGAGTAATTATTATATATCATGGATCAGCAGGAGAAGATCCTTTTTGGGTGGTGGATTTATTTGGTTGGTATTTGATGACATCATGAGAATCTTCAGGATAGCACATCAGAGAAGGAAAAATAGATGAGAGATCAATAAAGTCATCTTCTTATTAGTATTTTTTCTTTTCAGGATGAAAATTCCTAAAGTGGGGAGAATGTACTGACTCTATTTTTTTTTCATTTTAAATATTTTATATATTATAAAGAATATTTTTAAAACCATGTGCATAGTTTGTGGGGATTCTCAGGATCGGGGAGCCTCGGTGTGGATATATTAATAATATTAAATAAATTATATTAGGTATGTTTAGTTTTTCCCAAATAATGGAATAACATCAAAACATTGTCTCAGATTGGAAATCTGAGAGTGCTATTAAATATATAACTTAGTTTTTACCCTATGAATTATATAAATTGTTAACACATTGTGTATTTGGCTTATGTGTAGTCATGGTCAGACTAATAAATAAATAAATAAAAATAAATAAATAAATATATTTATTAATTAATTTTTTATTAAATGTCCTGTAAAAATTCTCTCTATTTAAACCCCGCTATGGAGAAATCATATGGTTGTCTGTATAACCCTGGGGATTTGAGGAGATGGGGTAATTTTTTTCTAAAGGTAATCCTAATTACATGGAAATCACTGTCATGGGGGATTTGGGTGTTATTAGTTTGAGTGTTATTCAGTAGGGTAGTGTAGTCGCAAGTATGATGACGACTTTGGTGTTTGGATTTCATTTATAGGGGGATATTTCATGTTTTCTTAAGTGATACAAAAGGGAATCTATATACTTTCTACAGAGGATGATGATTGGTGAGATGCCAACTGGTTTATTTTCCAACTGATTCCATCAGAATTCCTATCCTTATTTTTTCGTGATGGGGGGGGGGGTATTGATATAGTTCATACTCCACCTTTTTATTTTTAAATATAATGTTTGTTTTTTAATTCAAAAGGTGTAATTATGGTAGTTTTGGTGCATGTGTGATGGGTTAGATTTTTTCATATGTGCAAGGCATGTATGCATGATTGGGATTTCAAAGATATGTTTTATATATCTATTTTATTCTCATTCTATTTAAGGTGTTGTATATAGAAGTTATAAGAGACACACAGTAAGAAAAAAATTTGGTTCTAACTCATGTGTGTGTAGAAGTTAGGTAACAACTCCATTAAAAACATGAGAGATAGTTTTTTGTATGTGTGAAGCATCGTGTAGCAGGCTACAATGAGAAATATAAAATTGGGTAGTGAAACAAATTATTTTAGTTGGTTTAATGACACCATTTGTTCAATTTTTATATTTGAAGGGTGGTGTAATGTCATGATATGATTATCTGATGAAAGGAAGAAGCATATTGGGGTGTGGATTTCCACACTTGTTTTCTACACTTTCAAAATAATTCAAGTAGAATGATTTTAGATGGATTTTATAAACTCTATGATTGTTAGTGGAATATTTCAATGTTTCCTGATAGTTTTTATAATCCTCCTTATTGGAGGGTTTTATTGTTAAAATATATGTCTCAATTTATTTTTGGATATTTATTTTTGAACATACATTTTCATTGTACATTCTATAATTTTTTATTGTGCACAAGTTATTATCCTAGGACTAATCCATTTCCTCCCCAACACCATGGAGGATATACTTTAATGAATGGATACATATCATGGAGTACTGATAATTTTTCTTAGCAGTTGTCCCTAAAAAAGAAATTATTAAATCTCACCATCAAAATTAGCATAAAACCATTGTTCATTAGTGATCAATACAAATTTGAATTAGGGTGTTTGTGTTCATTGGATTTAATCCCTGTTTTGGTAATCTCATGTCGAACATGAATCAATATTTCTAATAATTTGATTCTTAGGTTGATCATTGATTTATGGGTTTTGATTTATCTTACTAGGATTAGGAATATATAATATTTTTTAATCCCTGATTATTCTTTTCATTTATTAATCCCTTCACCAAGGAACATAATCCAACACAAATAATTTCCACTATTCATTCCTAATGTTTGGTGTTTTGAGATTTTCTCCCCCTGTTATTAAATCGTTCATCGCCCATATTTTTGATTGACTGGTGGTTTAACAATTCCTAGAAACTGATCAATGTATAGTTGATCTTTAGGGAAAAAAATCATTTTTTGGGGTTCAATATCCAGATTTTGAGCACAGTTGATGTATGGTGTGGTATTATGGGATATCGAACATGTGTTAGAGACCTTTGGTTCATGATTTATGGAATTCAATGTTATGGTGTGATGAGTAATGATCCATGTGCAAATTTGTGTTTCCAAAATATATCCACCTATGATGATTTAAATTCAGTAAACCTTATATCCATGTTCCTTGGTGGGGTTTTCCTTGGATCAAAGGAGTGGGTAGAGTGGGTGGATACATAGGAAGATTGTGGGATTATGGAAAATACCGAGTTACACAACATGTAGTTCATATGAACACAAATCGTGTGAACCACTTCCTTTAATGGATAGGGTTTCTTGCAAAGTAAAATATCACATTTCCTATAGACAGTCCACATGCCATATGATTTTATTATAGAAACCCAATGTATACCTCTAGGTATATGGGCAAGGACATAGTTAGAGTACCCAAACATGGAAAAAGTACCAGAACATAGGCCAAGCACCTAGGATGGAAAAAGTACATAGGGACATCCAATGTACATAGTCACGAAAAGTGTCTTTGATCATGGTCCAAAGGATGTAAGCATAGTCCAGAGGACACATGCATACTCAGACCATCCAAGACAGGTCGTGTACTCCCTTTAAACAACAGGTACTTCTCCCAAGTAATGTTGAGTACCATGTTCTCTTAATTCTTTATTAGTATCCATTAGGTGTGTTCCCTCATTCTATCCATATGAGGCTATGAAATACCTTCCTAAGTATAGGATGAGTGATCCCGTCATTGGGTTAATCTTGGACAGATTTAGTTATCCCTCTGTTTGGTCAATAGTGTGATCCTATATCATTCATCACTATGTCGGGTAAGGTATCTCTTGATTGAATTCCCAAAAATATGACCCCCATCAAAGCAGTCTACTCTAGGTAGGGTTAGGTATCTCCAAAGTCCCTATATGTGATTCTTTATCTATGTACTGACTATTAGAAGCAAGGTCTTTCATTGTTGAATATAGATTCTAGTTTTTGTGTTTTTTTCAATCCACACTGGGTTGATCAATGAGTTTTTAAAGCAAGTGATCTTACAGTACAAAATGACAATAGTGTTGAAGTTGGAATCATTTTTGAGTGTTTGAAAAAAAAATTATACATAAAATTCGGAGGAAGGGGATATCATTGTGAATGGTAGTTTTTGAGAATTGAATCTTCCAAAATGTAGAAAATTCATAAGTTTCACGATGAATTGGTTTCAGAAAGACTGTGTTTCACAAAAGGTTGAGATTCGTGAATGTATAGAGATTCTTGAATGCATGATGAGTTGAAAGTTTTCTTAAAAAATATGAAAAATCATCCCGAATACATGATGAGTGTATGGTGATTCTTTATGACTAAGACAGAGCATCACGATTGTGAAATGAGTTGATGGTGATTCTTTATGACTAAAATAAGTTGCGTGAATGGGGTTTATTTTACTAAAGCTTCGAAAGTATAAGAGCTTCACGAATAGTATTTTTTGTAGTTTCCTAAAAAACCACTATGTGCTTAAGAGAATCATAAAAGGTTAATGATATAAATAATAATCAACCCCCACTTCATTTTTAATGATGATAATTGGAAAAAAGGATGAATCCATCTTATTTCAAGAAGGCAATGAGCTTCATGCATTTGAATTTCTATGTGATCTTGTGTAGAGACAATTTTTTTTTTCCAAATAACACATTAGAATATTTATAAATATTATTCCCGAGCTGGGTGATGAGATGACATGCAATTCTAAGGCCAGGTGTGCCCAAAATTAATTTTATGTAAATATAAATATGTTTCATATTATGCACATGTAGTTAATTAATGAAAAAATGGGTATATATTAAACAGTTTATTGGATCAAAAATCTGAGAACACGGTTGGGGCTGTAATGTAGTTTTTACCATAGGAGCGACATAAAATGAGTCTGCACGAGACTTTCAGACCACTCTCACGATGGTAGTATATTAAAATGATGAATTAAATTATTAATTTATTCATTTAATAGCTCAAACCCAAATAACTGATGGACGAGAGCTCATATGAGGAATCTGAGACCACCGTTGAGTTTAGAACGCAATTTTTACTCTAGGTGGGGTATAAAATTTGTTGGTATTGGGAGTTTAACTTATGTTTCATCATGGATGGATAACTAAATAATTAAATAATTATTTATTTAATTATTTTTTAAATATCCTAAACCTAATTTATGAGTATATATTAATATTTTAGATATTTTGACTCATAATTCTGTTTTACCAATGACGACAAATCCTCTCTTCTTATCCTCTCCAACATATTGAAGAAAAATGAAGAAAAATGATGAAATCCTTGGATCCAGGTGGATCAAAGCATGAATAAAACATCACCTTCTTCTAATCTTTTTGTAGGCGCGATCTTCATCAGCAATTATTGATAAAACCTAGGTAGGAATCATTCTTGGTGTTCTCATTCCCTGAAATAAAATTTCAGCATGTTGTAAATTTGTTCTTCAACCTGTGCTCCTTAATTTCAAACTCCATATGAGCCTACGAATTAGATTTATATTTTTTAACATATTCACTAAACCCAGAGCCCCAACATAGATCGTCGACCAAGAATGTTTGGCCGGTGATGTTCAAGAATTTGGTATTTGGTTCCTTTATCCCATATTTCTTTGCGTTCCTCACCACAAAACCCCCATGGATCTCGGTTCAATAGTTTCCATGAAACTTGAGCCCGCTTGGATGCCCAGATTCATGGTGAATTGATTAAACATGAACGGATTGTTAATATGAGCATAGATCTGGAAATCTTACGTGGAAAGGAAGACTTTTCTGGTGTTAATTTTTTGATTTTGGGGTAGATGGAGGTGTGTTGTATCAGTGAAGGAGAGGAGGTGTGTGTGCATCTATCTGGTTCATGGTAGGTGCATGGTCTAGGCAGGGTAGGCCGGCGTGGCTTTGAGTGAGCGAGGAGGTTGTTGGGGGCGGTCCAGTGAGGGAATCTGGTGGATCCCAAGCAGCGACAGAGTTTGGTTGAGGTAGTATGGTGGGGAGGAGTATGAAAATTCTAGCCAGGTGGTGTAGTAGGTAGCCGATTTAGAACCGGTGAGTGGTGACAATGTCCGGTGGAGGGCGGAGGCCAGCGAGGCTGGAGTGAAGCTGACAGGAGGACGGATGCGGTGACGACAGACGACCAGAGGGTGACAGATGGGTATGCAAGGCAATGAAACCACGTGAAGGAAGAACAGTCTGGGAGGGGGTAAGGAAACCCTAAGGGTAAGAAAAATAAAAAATAAATTAATATTAATATGATTAATAATAATATTATTATCATTAATCTTTAAAATCACATAACTCCATCTCGGGGATCCTGATTAATGCGCCATATGAGGTGGCATAACCTCATCGATGATACAATATTTCTAAGACCATTCTTGATGATTCTCTGTGATTCACAGTCTGGGCCTACAAACGCTCATGAAATGTTATATTTATTACTATTTTGAACTTTGACCCACCATAATATCCACATGAGACGTACGATTGGTGAGAAGTAAGTGGTGTTGTAATTCTGAATTGTAAAAATTATTTTCAATACCAATTTAGGATATTTAAATCAATGTCATGGTGTGGGCCCCACGAGGCCTGGTTCACAAGTGTTGTAGTGAAATGTAGCTTTTCACCAATATCCATTTTGGACGAATGAGTTTTCTATCTTGGGTGTTTTTTTGTGAGGATCACAATGGTGTGATCCATATAACTTATTTTAGGACTAGGGTATGGGCCCCATGGGGCATCTTTCTAGAACAATGAGGTGACTTGACACTCTTACACAATATGGTTGTTTTGGGTAATTGAATAGTCAATCTTGTAGGTTTTTCCACAAGGATCACAAAAGTGTGATCCATTTGAACTAATAGAGCATTGTTCAAGATCTCATTAAATTTTGAAACATGAAAGTAATATCGATTGAAGATCCAATTGATCGTTTTTAAGAGAACCCACGACTTGGGTCATTTTAGACTCTCATTAGAGTGGAGAAGATGTATGAAGAGATATGGTTAAATGTTCTAGGTGTGATGCCTATCCGAGGAGGCACCTGTTAACTACAATAGTTTTCTTTTAAGAGGTACCATCCAACAGGGATAGGTAGTGTTCCTCAGTGTTCTTATGAGAGGTGCCACCAGATGGAATGGCCAGTGTTCCCCAGTATTCTTCTAAGAGGTACCATCCAACAGGGATGGCCAATGTTCCTCGACCTTCTTTTCTGAGAGGTACCATATAGTAGGGAGGGACATAATAGTTCTGGGTTTACCTCCATCTAGGCTGGGAAGTGGTCTTGAATGGTAGTTCATATTTTACCTATATTTGGGCTTGTAAGTGGCCTCTAATTTCAATTCTGAGATTCCCTCCAGTAGGGTTGGGCAGTGGGATCCATCGATCACTAATGTAAGGAAAGAACCTCCAACTTGGCTAGGAAGTGGGTCCCCCATCAACTTCTGGGCGATGACCCCCTGATGTACTAGGAAACAGACACCTGATGACTAGTGGAATCCCCCATCTAGGCTGGGCATGGATCCTCAACTTTGTGACATGACATCTCGACTGTGCGATAGTGACGAGGTGTGTTTGATGTGACTTTGGACTCTCAAGAAAGAGGGACACTTTTTCCCACTAAGAGGTGTCCTTGTGATGGAGCCTAAAACCATGAGGGTGAGATAGTGATTCCTAAAGAGAATAGTATCAGGGTGTGGTGATTGAGTCCATTTGACTTGCAGTTTAGGTTAGACGTGTGGGATTCTAGTCATTAGTGGTTACTTCACGAACTATTGGGGACACACTTTTCCTAGGTTGATATGGTGAGATGGAGATCCCCTTTCTCTCTCATTTGGGTTTCTTTGACTAAGAAAAGATATATATATATATATATATATAACAAATTTCCAGTGCCCACTCTTTAGGTTTTGGATACTATCATACCAAGAGAGGTGGAGATGTGTGGGGTATGCAATGTGCTTTCTGTGTCTGGATTATCAATTTTAGACAAGTATAATCTTATATTATAGGAGATGATGAATTGAAAATAAATTCATATTATCTCCGTTTCAAGATCTTTGTGTTTGTATGAGGTTGGTTTACTCCTTTGTTTGGTAGAGGTGCACTGCTTTTATTGTACCTTGTTATATCTACTGCAACCATATTTTTCTATTATATCTCTTACTGGACCCCTCTTTAGTACCTCTGTTGATTCTACCTTGAGTATTTTGGGCATCCTACTGTATATCCTTATATTCACCCCGGATTGGGATTTGCTCGCACATGGTGTGACCTTGCAGATGACACACAAGTTGAGCGTGACTTCAGAGGAGCATAGGGATATAAGTGTTTGGACAATGTACAGTGGATGTAGCGTCGGTTCCAGGAGTGGGATCCCTCAACTATTTTACTATTCAGTTACTTCCAGGTTGTGTAATTTTTTTTGGTTGGGCATGTATTTTTCCCTTTACCGTTAAGTTTACTTTTCTTTATATGTATTGTTTAGAGGTCGATGAATATTTGTGGTTTATATATAGAAGTGTTTTATATTTTAGTTCTTTCGTAAAATATTTTTTCATTGACTTGGATATGTGTGTGAGTACAGGTTCATAGTAAAAGGACTCTCCATGTTTCTTGTGCCTTCGATGCTAGTCGCTATCCCCTAGACCGTGGAGGCAGTCTTGTGGTAGTTGCGACTTGAGTCTTGTCATGGATCAGGTTACAAAAAATTGGTATCAGAGGTTGTTCAACCCTTGGGACCTTGTTTCGATGCTTCCCTAAAAAGGGATTGGTTGGGTTTAGGGAAATAACATCAATGTGTCTTGAGAGTGGCTCTCAGGTGAGGGAGTCCAATGATGGTACGAGCTGCCGATGTATCCATTCACCAGGACCCTGATTACCCGCTTGTCAACTCAGCACCTTGACACACTTGTTGTAGGAAAAAATGGCAGAAACATCATATAGGATTGGTCTTTGAATATTATCCTTTATTCATCTTCCCAGTGTTTTTGATATATATTTTCTCATATGACCTTAGTAATCCTTGATAACATTCTGGATGTCTCCGCAACAATAGCTAGCCAGGATACCAACTCCAGTTCTTGATGAAAATCCTGTGAGAGATGAGGCCTCAGTTCATGATTCATCATGTGACCCCCTCCTCCAAGTGGGTAGGTAACATCACCTCCACCTGTTGAGTAGAAGATAGCCACATAAGTGTAAGCTCAGGATGTGCGTAGGCTGGGCACACTTCACGAGTTCCAGAAACAGAGACCGTTCAAGTTTTGTGGTGAGTCAAACCCTCAACTAGTAGAGTGTTGGTAAGAGTTAGTGGTCTAGCTCTTTAGGCATGAACATACACTGACAGCACAGATGGTGGCTTCAGAAGTCAACCTTTTGACGGAGTATCTAGGCATTGGTGGAGCTTGGTTACAGAGATACTCAATGAGTTGATAGTATCGTGGGATGAATTTCATCATTTTTTTCATGAGGATTATTATCACTCCTACTTGTGCTCTATTTGACTTTAAGATCTCCTAAAACATCATCAGGGAGTGGTAAAGGTGGCTGATTGTGCAACTAGGTTCAAAGACCTTGTACGCTACTCTCTGGACATGATCCATGACGGCTACTTTCGAGCACAAAGGTCTGAGAATGGACTCTATATAGAGATTCATTCTATCATAGTACCATTGTGCATCCCCACCTATGTTAGGGTGTGGGATCAGGCATTGGTGACAGAGAACTTTCTATCAAAGGGACTCCATACAACTGGTTGTGGTAGTGGTTGAAAAAGAGATGAGATGTTTTCTACAACTAGAACATGTCATATGACAAGATCTCATTATATAATATCTTCTCAAGATTGGTATTGGGCACCGGTTCATCCCAGAGAGGGATAGTGCTATGACTGTGATGGGTGAGGTCACATTGCATGAGACTGCCTGACCAGACATGCTGAGAACACCAGGTAGGCTATAGGTGGACCACTACGATAGAGACAATGTTGTGATCTGGGTGATGCATGGAGTCAATGTAACCCTGTATTGGTGTTGTTTGATGTATCCTTGAGTTCTATAAGAATATGGGTCCTTACCCCCACTGAGATGCATTTTTGTGATGTGAGTAAAACCATGAGGGAGAGTTAAAGCCACCCAAAGTGGATAGTATCAAGGTGTGGGGGAAGAGTCCCTCTAACTTATGTGTTCAGAGTGAGGTTGTGTGATAGAGTGTCGGAACAGGTCCTGGAATGACTGGTGGATTTTTTCTACTTGACCTCATTTTGGTTGGAGTGCCACTTATGGGTGTGATAGAGTACCTTGTTTGGGGTTACTATCCTTCCAAGAGGGGAAAATATGTGTAGGGTATGCGGGGTTATTTCTGTGTCTAACCTATTTTAGTTGGATGAGTTTACTCACCTACCATGTTCGTTGGTACCTTGTGTACTCAACATCAAGTTTTTGTAATGTTTTTATCAAGTATAGGTCTAGGTGATGTAGAACCATTGAACAATACTACACAAATCACTATTGGGTGATGGTAGTAGTAGTCTTCAACCTGAGGGTGTGGAGATGCTACATTCTGGGAGAGAGCTTTGTGGTTTCTGAAGACCACCAAATCCTTAGGCATGTCTCTAACCAGAGATACCTGAACCTTAGGAGGCAATGCTGGTTGAAATCCATACAATACTATGACATTGAGATGGATTATACTTCGGGAACCTGAAATATAGTAGTGGATTCTCTTACTAAGAAGTCACAGGTTCTCCTAGTGTGGAATGTTTCAGAGTAGTTAACTTCCCTGCAACTAACCCTAGTGGAGATAGAGGGTACAATTTTTCTTCATCTGACGGTGATGAGACCTTTACTTCTCAAGCATGTAAGAGTCCCGGTTGCGATTCAAAAAATACGAAATCTTGCATGACCAAATATCCTTGGGTGTTCCACTAGATGGATATTCTAAAAGAGGGAATCACGAGACCCTATTATGGGGATAAATAGTGATCCTAGTTGCAATGAGTGATGTAGAGGTTCATCCGAGGAAGTAAACTATCCCTCAAGTTTCTTCAGGCCATTCAGGATCATGAAAAAAGATTTAGAGGTTTCTTACTACATATCCCTACCCCCAATAGATAGTGTGATCACATGAAGGCTCCCAAGAGTCATAGATGATGAGGTATGTTCATGTTCCATTGCATTTCATCAGCATGAGAAGACCTTACAAGGACAAACCATCCCTTTGGTTCACAAGTTTTGCATGTACAAAAACGTGCGGGTGTTCATTGGAGTAGGAGAGCTAGGTGTGAGCTCAGTGTCCCAAGTTGTTTTTTTTGTTTTACTTTTTAGGGATGAAAATCATGAAGGAGGGAATGATTTAACGACCTAGTTTCTTACTAATAACACTTTGAAATATTTCTAAATATAATTCTAGAGTTGGGTGCTGAGACAACGTGCAATTCTGAGGTCTGGTGTGCCCAAAATTAATTTTATTAAAATAGGAAATATGTTTTATTTTATTCATGCACAATTAATTAAATAAAATTGAATATCTATTAAAAATTTGATCATATTGGAAATCTAAGACCATGTTTGGGTTCAGAATGTAGTTTTTACCCTAGTCATGACATAAAATGAGCCGGTATAGGACATTTCAACCCTCACATGATGGCGCTATGTTAAGTGGTTGAATTAAATTATTAATTTATTCATTTAATAGCTCGAACCCAAATAACTCATGTACATGAGTTCAGAAAAGAAATATGAGACCACCATTCAGTTCAGAACATAAGTTTTACCCTATTTGGTGAATAACCTTTGTCGGCATTGGGAGTTCGACTTATGTTCCATCTTGGATGGATAATTAAACAATTGTTTATTTAATTATTTGAATAATATCCTAAAACTAATTTATGTGTATAAACTCACATTTTAGAGAGTTTGGCTCATAATTCTATTTTGATAATGATGAAAAACCCTCTCATCTTCTCTTATCCATCCCATTGATGAAAAATAAAGAACAACTTCAAAAGCCTTGGATCTAGGAAGATCAAAGCACGACAGACACATCCCCTTCATCAAATATTTACGTGGGCATGATCTTCATCCACAATGACCGATCCAACTTAGGTAGGACTTTTTCTTGGTGTTCTCACACCCTGAATTAAAAGTTGATCATGTTGTCAATTTGTTCTTCAACCTGTGCTCCTTGATTTCAAACTCGGTATGAGCCTATGAATCAGATTTATATTGTTTAGTCTAGGATCTAACCGTAGTTCCCCAACCTAGATCACCATCCAAGAATTCTTGGCTGATGGAATTCAGGACTTCATTTTTTGGTGCCTTTCTCCAAAATTTCATCATACTCCTCACCGTGGAATCCCCATGGATCCTGGTTTGAGAGTTGTTGGTAATCTTGAGCCCGCTCGAATTCTTAGATTCACAACAAATCGATGAAAGATGAATGAAATGGTGATCTGAGCATAAATATGGAAAGAATGTGAGGAGATGGGGATTGATCCATTGTTAAATATTTTATTTTACAATGGTAGGAGGTGAGGTGGCTCCCTGAAGGTGAAGTGGTGCATGCACGACTATTCTCTATGTGATAGGCGCGTGGTCCAGTCGGGGCAGGCCGGCGCGGCCCAGGATAGAGAGGAGGTGGCCGAGGGTAGTTCGACGAGAGAAACCTGTGGCTCCCAAGCGGTGGAGACATACGGGAAAGGAAGTACATCATGGTGGAGTAGGTGACATCTGGAGAGGCAGCACAATAGATTGCTAGTTCGAAACCAGAGAGCAGTGACAAGGGCTAGTAGATGGCGGAGACCAGTGGAGAGTAGAGTCGGCAGGAGGCCGGAGGCGGTGGAGGAGGATGACCAGAGGGTGTCAGCTGGGTGCACAAGGCAGTGGCACTGCTTGTAGGAAGAACAGATGGGGAGGGGTAAGGAAACCCTAGGGATAAAAAAAAAATAAAAAGTAAAAAGGATAATAATAATAATAATAATAATAATAATAATAATAATAATAATAATAATAATAATAATATCATTAGTCATTATAACCCCATAACTCCCTCTTGGGGAGCACGATTAATGCGCCATCTATGGAGTCATGACCCCATCAATGGTATGATCTTTTAAAGACTATCCTAGATGATTCTCCCCGATTTGTGGCTGAAACCCGCAAAACACTCATGAAATGTTAGATTTATTATTATTATAAACTTTTACCCGCCATAATTTCCGCATGCAACGTCGGATTGGTGAGTTGTCAGTGGTGTTATGATTCCAAATTTGAGGCATAATTTTCAAGATCAATATTAGATATTTAAATCTAAGTTGTGGTGTGGGATCCATGAGGCCCGATTCGCAAGCGTTGTGGTGAAATGCAGCTTTTTCACCAAGTATCTGTGTTGGATGAATGCGTAGTCCATCTCAAGTGTTTTTATGTGAGGATAAAAATGATCCAATTTATATAATAAGATTCGGGATTAAGGTTTGGGCCCCATAGGAAATATTTTCAGCACAATTAGGTAAATTTTCAATCATGCACTAGATGTCTATTTGGGGAAATTGAATAGTTGATCTTGCATGTTTTTTTTCATAAGTATCGCAACTACGTGATCCGTTTGAACTTACAAAGACTTTTTCATGATCTCATTAAATGTAGAAACACGAAAGGAATAATTTTGGAAGATCCTTTTGATGTGTTTGAAGAAATAACATAGCTTGGGTTAGCTTAGAATCTCGTGTGAGTTGAGAAGATGTATGAATAGATACATCCAAATGTGTGGGGTGTGATGCCTATCCGAGGAAGCACTCGATGACTACAGTAGTGTTCTTCCGAGAGGTACCATCCAGAAGGGATTCCCAATGTTCCTTAGTGTTCTTCTATGAGGTTCTAACCTACAGGGATGACCAATGTTCATCGATGTTCTTCTAAGAGATACCATCCAGCGAAGATTTCAAGTGTTCCTCGACGTGCCTTTCTAAGAGGTACCATACAGTATGGATGGATAGAGAAGTTATGGGATTACCTCCAGCTATACTGGGAAGTAGCCCCCAATGGTAGTTTCAGGTTTACCTCTAGCTGGGCTGGGAAGTGGTCCCCGATGGTTGTTCTGGGCTTCTTTCCTATAGGGCTGGGCAGTGGGACCTATTGACTACTGTTGTCGGGCAATACCCTCTAGGTGGGCTGGGCAGTGGGTCCCCTATCGACTTCTTGGTAATGATCCACCCTGACATTCTAGGGAACTTACACTTGATGATGATTGGAATTCTATATCCAGGATGGGCATGAATTCTTAACATTGTGACACGATTTCTTGACTGTATGATATTGACAAGGCTTATATGATGTGAATTTGGACTCTCTATAAAGTTGTACAATTTTTCCAACAAGGTGTGCTTTTATTAGGTATCCTAAAATAGTGGGGGTGAGATAGTTCCACCTAAAGCAGATAGTATCATGGTTATGTGATTGAGACCCTTTTACTTGTTGTTCAGGGAAGATGTGTGGGATGCTAGGCATCGATGGTTACTTCTAGAACTGTTGGAAAATAACTTTTCCAAGGATGAGCCTATGGGATGGAGATCCCCTTACTCTCTTGTTTGGATTTCTTTAAATGAGAACACACACACACACATATATCCTGTTTCTAGTTCCCACTCCTTGGGTTTTGGATACTCTCCTTCTAGGAGAGGGGAAGACGCACTAGGTATGCCACGTTCTTTCCATGTCTAGATTTTCATTATTGGATGAGTCTAATCTCTTACTACAGTTAGCAATGACTTGAATAGAAGTTTATCTTCTCACTGTTTATAGCTCTTTGTGTCTGGCTGATCTTACTTTACTTCTTTTTTGGGTTGAGTAGCACTTCTTTTACTATACTTTTTTCTCTCTACTACTGTCATATTCTTCTATTATATCTCTTAATGATCCCCTCTTCAGTACCTCTCATCCTTCTCCATTGATCCTTCTGAACATCCTACTGAATATCTTTATACTCACCCTACTTGTGCTTTTCCCACACATGGTGTGCCATTGTAGATGATGGAAAGGTTGATTGTGACTTCAGAGGAACATAGGGAGACAAGTTGTTGGAACGCGTACAATGGTCTTACCTTGGGTTCTTGGAGTGGGGATCCCTCAGCCATTTTACTTTTTAGTTACAACTAGGTTGTGGAACTATTTATTAGTTGGGTGTGTATTTTTACCCTTTACCTTTTAGTTTCATTTTATGTATTTCTACCTTTTAGAGGTGCACACATGTTTTTGGTTTATATATAGAAATATTCTTTCTTTTACATCTTTCCCTCTTCACTTTTTTGTTGAGTTGGTTGTGTGAGAGTGTACAGGTTCATAGGAAAAAGGCCTCCCTATGTTTTTTGTGCCTTATGCGCTAGCCACCATCCCATGGACTATAGAGTTAGGCTTGGGGTAGTTGCGAATTGAGTCCTGGCACATGTCAAGCCATGACAGCATGAGCATAAAGAAAATAATGATTGAGTCTTTACTGATTCCAATGTTATTTATTTATGGGAGATTTGTAAATACTAGTAGTTTCATGAATACTTAGTGTTCTGTTAAGGTAGTGAGCTTCATGAAGAAGTGTTGTTCAATGAATTTAGTAAACTTTGGGAAGAAATTTTATTTGGCAAAGGATACAAGCTCCATGAAGGTTGGGGGCTTCATTAATGTGTTTGGGTTCATGAAGGTTGGTATTTTTTTGAAACATAAAGAAGGTTTCTTGAGTTCTAAGAGCCTCAAGATCTGTACCATTGAACATCTCGTATAAGTGAACAATTATTTAAAGAGCATCAACATGGGACATTGATGAAGGTAGAGTCTCATTCTAGTCAGGCACAGAGTTAAATTCCAATCTAATAAATTGACCTTCATGTCATTAAAATAAGTAAGACTTCAGAAAAAGAAGAGAGTTGTGGGTAGTTGATGGAAGTTTTATGAGGGATACAATATTCCATACCTAAAATCATGTAAAGGATATTTTCATGGAACAATGTTACTATGTTTAAAATTATGTTTTCCAAAACAAGATAAAATTAATTAATTTTGGCTTGAATGACACACTATCGTTGTATGCTCCTTATACAATCCCTTAGTGGTAAATCATGTAAAAAAATTGTATTGTATCTCTACATGTGAATATTTAATTACTATATGATTCCTTTAGATATGTATAAAAAGTTCATACCAATGTCAGAAAAAGATATGTTCTCTTAAAATATTATGTTGACACATTGACCCACCCTCCCCCCTATGGGTACTATGGGGTCTTACAAGTGGTATCAAATCTAAGGTTCACCTATTTTGGATTTTCTACACTAGAGATATTCTCTTTTAAATATTTGAGCTTATTTTTTGAGTCAACAATAGAGTGTGGTTTTGATGAAGACTTAGTTATATCTGAGCATATGTCTGATTCAACCAAGACCATGATGAACTGGAAAAATAAAGTGTTGAGAAATATGAAGAATTACCTCTTATATAAATGAGAGATAGTATTTAGTTATATATATCTTTATGACAATGAATATATATGGCTTGAAAATCAAAGAGTGGGTGGATTAGGTTTCCACAAAAGAGAAAGAGAACCTTTCTACCCCATGTAAATCAAAATATCTAAGTGATTGGAAGGTGTGTGTTAGAATATTAAAAAGTGGTAATCAAAATAAGTTTCCTAGAATAATTATTGATTATGTTCAATCAATAAACTCTCAAGAAATTTTAGTTTTTAAATTAAGAAATTTTCTTCATGATATTCCTGAATAAAGAGCCTCTCATGTTTCTGGAGTCTTTCAATGGAAGCAGGTAGAGATCACCCAACTAGAAGAAGAAGATAATTTTTTGGAAAAGGTTATGTATGGAAACATTAATGAATATTTAAATCTCTGTAGATTGGTTGGAACATTTGAATCAACTAAGAGGGAACTTGAAATAAGTTCATCAAATTCCCTCAAAGATGTTGAAGAGAAATATGGAGTCAAAAATCCCGTTGAAGAAAAGATCCATAGACTTGAAGATAAATTCAAAAATATCATGAATGTCAAGGGTTCACAATTGGAATAAATATCCACGAAGATCAAGGAACGTGAATTTTTGATTCAGAATAATGTTAAGCTATATGATGTTGAAGTTGTTGGAATTAAGAAGGCTTGTTAAGAATAGATGATTCTGATTGAAGATTAGAAAGTCATCCTCAATATGAAATTTATATATTTGGAAGATAAGTTTTCCAATATTGAGAAGAAATATATTGAGGCCTCCCAAAATAATGAAATAGTTTTTTTAAGTACATAATGTTCACTGGAGGATTATAAAGCTGAAATACCTTGAACATGTGATAAGAAGTTTGTGACATCTTTTGATGATCTATCTCAATCAGTTGAGATAAATTATGTACCATCCATAAGAACTTGTATTAATTATTCTAAACCTATTTTAATGAATATTATAGGTTGTAAGAAAAATAATAAAAAAATATGGATATAGAAATGTGATAAGAAACCTACCACCATGACTAGGGTTGATTGGAAAAAGAGTACATAAGCCTTTTGACCACAAAGAGCACAATAATTCCTAAATAATATCAAAAACCATATATAAAAGATATAAGAAGATCATGGTTTGTTTTTTAATGGTGGTTCTATAATAAATTTGGTAATTGTGCATTTTATTTTTGTATAATCATGTAAATAAAAAACAAAAAACAAACCGTATTTGAAGGGGGAGTAAGACAAAGAATAAGAACCAACACCAAAATTTTAGAAGAACGTGTATACTGAAAATAGATATGGGAATCTTGATAACATCTATGATGTATGAAATGGTAGTGTTCACAAGGTTGGTACATGATTTTCTTTACATGTATTCAATGTTGATAAGGAAAATAATACCACAAAAGCTAAATAAGTATGATGAAGCTACTTTGGAATGAAATTAGAACAATATTGTGAATAAAAATTCTCTATCGAAGATCTCAAGTAAGGATGCTATGAATACCCTAGATTATAAATGCAATAAGTTGATGGGTAGTGCATAAAAAATAACTACTAAGAGTGAGGAAACTTATAAGAATCAATGACATGTTAGTTATTTGGAATGAATATTTTTAAATAATGAATAAACATGAAGATACACAACCTATGTCTGGTGACAAAAAGAGAAAACATTCCCCCTAATGAAGAAAAAGTGCATGAGAGTTTACAAAAAAAAATTATCTCTTGTGATAAAGAATTTAGGTGTGAGAGATATAAGAAATATAGTCAAATTGAAAAATATTTGTTAACATTACTTCCAGAACAAGAAGCAGTCCTCAAGAGGAGTAATAATGTATCATCCATGAAGGTTGTTAAGAAGAAAAAATATCCACACAATGAAGAAGAGAATTTGAAGAGATCCATTCTACCAAAACATAAATTAGCCCAACTATTCAGATGTGAAATCATTAAGACTGGAGAAAATAGAGGAACATGGTTGAGAAGATCATCTCAACTGTTCTTTTCTATTGATGAAAGAAGGATGATCCACCTTATTCCCTTAATATTTATTTATTTTATTTGTTATTATACTATAGGGAATTTAATGGTGAAGCATGTTCTCAGGGGGATAACCTTAGAAAAAGTGATGGGTGTCATTTTTTTGATATACAAGATGATTAAACTGTCATCTTTTATTGATTCCTCAATTTTATGTTCAGATAAAAACATGACAGAGGATCATTTTTCATGAAGTTGAAGATGTTATATTTTGTAAAATTAGTAAAAAGAGCATAACATCATGTATTGATCTTATTTATAGTATCCTGGAAAATATTTGTTCAATAATATTATCCTTGGTGAAGTTGTGAAAGTTGTCTAATATGAACAATCTCAAGTTGAAGATCTAGTCTGGTGTATTCCCCATACTGAAATTTATTGAAATCCATTCTTGTTGAGATCCACCATTATAAATATGCTAAGAAGTTCTTCCCTTGAGAGGGAGACAAATGAATAATGATTAAGAAACTTCCATAATCATTCTTCAATTGTTATCAAACCAGATTATTATGGAAATTACTTGTAGACCATGTCATTGGATAAGGATTTTCAGGTTTATTTTCATTCAAAAGTTTCTTATCACATTTAGTATCTTCATCATGGCATGAAAGTGAATGAAATTTGAAGATAATTATATGTTTTATCATCTCTTTATGTGACATGATCAAAGGGAATGGTACAAATTCATATTCCGAAATAGTGGATGTTTTGAAAAATATTTCGAGCTCACACAAAGAAGATTATTCATATGAAGAATCAGAAGAGGAAACCATTAATGGATAAACATAATCAGAACCTCACATAAGGCTTTATATGGTCTAAATAATGCACCCCAATCATGGTATTCTAATAAGAGGAAGCCTAAATTTAAAATTGGAGGTAATGTTCAGAGGTTCAAAAGAAGGATTAAAGCTTTATTTCTCATGGAAAATATTTGAGAGAGCTTATAAAGAAACTCAACATGCATGAATCCAAACTGATGTCAAGTAAAAATGCAGCTGGGAATAAACTTGGGAAGCATGAGGATCGTACATCTATGGATCCCACCCTATATTGGGTAACCATTAACGTCTTATTATACTTGACTAAAACATATCCAGATATCATTTTTTCAATATTCATAGTACCCTGCTTTGAAATAAATCCAATGGAAGAGAATTTGGAAGAAGTTAAAAGAATAATGAGGTATATTCATAGTACACTAAGTTTTTTATTTTACTTATCTATTATAGGATATAGATAATTATCATCATTTTTTGATTCTGATTGGATGGATATATGGGGATAGAAATTCTACATGTGGTGGAACTTTATTTATAGGGAACAACTGTGTGGGATGGTACAACATGAAATTAGAAAGCACTTCACTTAGTACGAATGAAGTGTATTATATCTCTACTAAAAATGATTTTACTCAGATATTGTGGATGAGGAAATAGTTGAATAATATAGGTGTTGATTTGAAATATATGATGGTGATTCACTATGACAATATGTGCATGATCGATCTTACAATAAATCAAGTTCAGCACTCTCGTAAAGAACATATTGACATAAAATATCACATCATCAAGGAAAAAAGTTGAAAATGGTGTGATTAAAAAAGAGAATGTTGGAATTGGTGATAAAGTGGCTAAAATTGTAACTAATACATTGGAATCACATGTCTTAAAGAAACAATTGTTAAACCTTAGTGTTTAGCCACCTCCCAATGCATGAGGACGTTACGGTTGTTCCCCTATCTCTATTTGTGTTTAGTGTTTTAATCTATTTTGGAAGTGATGTTGGTTTATGGAGGAGATAATATCTAGGGGGATTATTTTTTAATCTCTACATGTAAAAATATAGGTTCTTTGGGTTTATTTTCAAAGGTACATAATGGAGAAATTTAATGTTTTAAAAGATTTTGATAAAATATTCAATGCTTTTGTGACATGATGTGAATTATGTGTTTTGGGGAAACTATTCGTATTTATCAGAGATTATATTGGTCATCATTAAGCATTCCAAAACATGAGAACCCAAATCACGCTTCCCCTATTGTTTTTACAACAAGATTTTCTCACGTAGACAGAGAGTGTTGAATGAGTTGTTTCTCACAAACCATGTTTTGATAGTAGCTAGTGATTTTTTGAAATTATCTACAAATTACCAACAAACCCAAATAAGATATTGTTGGAACCAATGTTTTTCATTATAAGAAGTGGAGTCTAGTTTTTTTTATTATCAATCCACACTGAGTTGATCAGGTATTTTTCATGGAATGCAATCTTATAATACAATATGACTACAATGTTAAAGGAGGCATTATTTCATAGTGTTTTCCAAATTTTGGGCACAAAATCATGAGGTAGGATCAGGAGTCATGAAATTTTGCTTTATGGAATTGACACTTCTCATATATGTTAAATGCATAAATTTCATGATGAATGGGTTTTGTGAAGATTGGTTTTCACAAAAGTTTGAGCTTCACAAAGGTATGGATCACAGCAAATGCATGATGATTTGATGGGTTCCTTAATGACTGCTAAAAAGCATTGCAAATGTGAGATGAGTTGAAAGTGATTTGGAAAAAATAAGACAAATCACTGAAAATGCATAATGAGTTGATGGTGATTATTCACGACTATGAGATGTTTTATGAATGGGTTTTACTTCACTGGAGCATCATGAATATAAGAGCTTCACAAAATGGATTTTGGAGTTTCACAAAAAACTCACTAAGAGATTCGTATAATTGTGAAAGGAAAAGCCTATAAGTAATAATATACCAAAACATCATTTCAAATGAAGAGAATTGGAATCACTTTGATTTAATGAAGGTTAGGAGAATCATGAATTTGAATTTCAATGCGAGCATGACCATCACGAAAAGACTAATTAAGTCTTAAACAATGCCAATTATTTTGAGTAATGGGAGTTCATCTAAGACTAATAGTTTTTTAAAGGCTTTGTGTTCTGTGATGTTAGTGAGATTTTTAATAAATGCTTGTTCCACAATGTTATTGATATTCACAAAGATAGATTGTTTTTTTAAGGTGATAATATTTGAGAAAGTTGGTAGATTCATGAAAGTGTGTGAGTTCAAGAAGGTTGTTATTTCATTGAAACATAATAATGGTTTTGTAAAGGGTGAGTGCTTCATGAACAATAATGTTGAACATCTAATTTATGCGAACAATTCTTTCAAGAGCTTCAATTCAGAACATCGATTCAAGCAGAACCTCATGTTAGTCAGGAAAAAATAGTTAAATGAGAATATACTAAAGAAACCTTTATGACATTAAATTGTTTATGGATTCACCCTAAGAAGTGAGATTTTGGGAGTCGACATAAGTGTTTCAATGGAGTCAGTGTTTTATCCCAAAAATCATGTAAAGGTAGTGTTCCTGGAATTGAGTGACTATGTTTTTCATATGTATTAAAAAAATAGTAAATATTAGTGGATTTTAGTATGACTAACACACAATCGTAGTGTGCTCCTCAGACTATCACATAGTTGTGTACCATGTAAAACTTTTGTGTTGTATCTCTGCATTTTATGGTTTAATTAATGTATGATTCCTTTAGATAAGTTTAACACGTTCCTACAAACAAGGGAAAATGATATGTTGTTTTCAAAGAAAAAAGTTGAATCCCTAATTCATCCCTCCCCTCTCAAGGTGGCCTTAGGTCCTACTTTGACATCATATGAGTTTCAGTGCATAATTATTCATGGTGATGCCTGACCAAAATTACCTCTCAAATGAGCACCATCAGTGTTATGAATACCAGAAGAGTGAGTTCTCTTGGGAGATAATTACATGAAATATTGAGTAAAATACTAGGCATTCAGTATTGTTGTGACCTTACTTTAAGACTTGTTGTCTTAATTAAGTATATTTCGCTTTATGCTTTCCTTTCTTATGATTTGAATATATTTGATGCTTTATGTTCCGTGATTTTGGGTTGTTCTACACAATATGTTATACTCTCACATTCATCAGATCTTCTTGCATGTGTATTATACTTAAATGTGAGATTTGGTGGGATTGTATTTGTCTTTTTTATGCTTCTTATAAATGTATTATACTTATTTATGGGATTTAGTTGTATTAATGCATCTTGGTATCAGTTCTATCCTTATCTTTTGCATTATTTTTATTTAGAGATGCATGTTTGTGTGTGTAGGTACCTTAGGTTAAGGCCTCCCATGAGTGTGATATGCATACTCAACAGTGGTTTTCAGTCTCTTGCTAATTGGAGATGGGATTGGGTTGTCATAACTAGCTTATCACGGGCTAATAAGGCCACAGTGGACTGGGTCATGAAAAAATTCCATAATTTCCATGGGATTGTTCATTGAAAATTGATGATGAAAATCTTAAGTCATTAGTGAAAATTTAAATTCAAAATATTTTTTTTTGAAACTCCCACAATTTCAATATAATTTCTACATGAATATTTTAATAAAAATTTAATATTATTAGTATAAAATTAATCAAAAAATTAAAATAAGTAAACACAGATATATTAATAGAAGTATATGCATATATACCAGAAAAAATTCTTAAATTTCATCGTAATTTTACAATTTCTAGAGGAAATAAAAAATCAAATATGTATTGAAATTTTACCATGAAAATTGGTACAATAAATTTTATCAACAAAAAAATAAAATAAATACACACTCAAATTTTTAATCCAAATATATTAAAACATTAATAAACAATATAATCTTGCACTGAATATTTGAACTGAAAATTTCCTATGGAAATTTCCAAGGCAAACTTATACTAGAAATTTATAGTGAAAATATCAAGTTCAATTTTAAAATTAGAATTAAAATATAGATATATTCAAACTAAATAAAAACTCAAAATTTTCATTTGAATTTAAAAAAAATTAAACTTAAATTTCAAGTTTAAAATTTCAATTTATATTTTTTATTCTCTGTGCATGTTTGTGTGTGCATATATATATATATGTGTTCATATATCCAAAAAGAAATATACATTGGATTTTTTATGAACATTTTTATTGAAAATTTATGGTGTATACATATATGAAAACATATATATTTATGTATTTTATAGAAGGTAAAGGGAGGGGGATAAACAAAGAATGAAATGAAACTAGTGATTCTCAAAATCGATACATCCCAAACACCATCATGGGTACAGTAGGGGCCGTACCAATGAACCTTAAATTTATGAATATATTTATACTAATATAAATATATAGTGTAATTTTCCAATGCAAATTTACTTTGAAAATTTCCACTACATAAAATTATAATTCAAATATATTAATACTTAAAGAAAAAATATTAATTTTCATTGGAAAATTTCATTTAAAATATGAATTGGAAACTTATAGTCCAAATTTCTACTGGAAAATTTAGTTCAAATTTATAGTACAAATTTTTTATTAATTTTTATTATAATTATATTGAAAATTTGAGTACTAAAATTGTAAAATTAATGCATATTTGAAATTCCAATTCAAATATATTAACACATAAATATATAATGTAATTTCCATTAAAACTTTGAAATGAAAATCTCCAATGGAAATTTACAGTATAAATCTACACTTAAAATTTCAATGTAGATATATCGATACATAATAAAATGAAAATTTTAACCAAAAAATTCCATTAAAAATTCACACTATAAATTTATATCACAAATTTATACATACAATCAAAAATACAGTAAAAAACTACAACATAATTTTTTATTGAAAATTTATTCTAGGAATCTTCAATAAAAATTGACATTGGTAATTTTTTATTCAAATTTTTAGTGGAAATGTTTACTATAAATTTGTATGGAATTTTTTTTGTGAAACTTTCCACTATATATTTATTACACAACATAAGAGATATAGATTTTCACTTAAAATTACACACACGAACATATTATAATATCAATATACTTTGTAATATTACATTGTAAATATCTTGTGAAATTTTACATTGTAAATTTTGAATACTTATATACAAAAATATTAAAGAAAATAAACAATGTAAATTTTCATTGGAAATTGATAGTGTTAATTTTCATTGAAAATTTCTAGTGAGAATTTATAGTGTATATTGGAATCAATATATAGATAAATAAATATTTTTATATGTGAAAATATAAATGTACAATGTAAATTTATGAAAGAAATTTTTAGTTCATATATACATAAATACATGAGAATTAATGCTGAATATGATTCAAAGTAAGCATACATATATACACACTTTTAGTAAAATATAAAATTTAAACTTAATTTGAAATTGAAATTTGAAAATGAAAAAATCCAAACAATATAATTTTGTTCTAAAAATTATTGTGTCAATTGAAACTGGAATTTTTCAATACAGATTTCACTTTAATATAATTCATTACTCATAATTTTTTTGGAAGAATTATTTATAGTTGTTATATTAAAAGGATATATAAATATTTATATTTAATATTATTTATTATTATACAATTATGTGGAAGTGTGTGTGTGTGTGTATAAAAATTGTATATATATCAACATATACGACTATACACACACGCATAAATTATTTATATATACATTATTTAAGTTTCCACTGAAAATTTTCACCAGAATTTTACATAAATATTTGGTATTGGAAATTCGATTACAAAACATATATCAATTTTCAATAGAAAATTGCACAGAATTTTTATATATAAGTGTATACAATATATATATATATATATTTATGTCTATATATACACACAAATTTATTTACTATAATTTTATTATAAATAACATTTTTATTGTTCAAAAAATACACATATTAATCCTCTACTATGAATAAAAAATGCATATAATAAAAAAAATAAAGAAATATATATATATATAAATAAGATTATATATATATAAATAATGGGTATATAAATATATATACCACTTATTTTTTATTATATTACATTTATTTTCACATTATATTATCATATATTTATAAATAATACATATAGTGTTTAAAAAAATGGTATGTAAATGTCACGAACCAGGCCAGGTTGCCATCCGACTCGGTGCCCAACCCAGTCCGTGGCATGGACTGAAGGGAATTCCCGATCCCCAAGGGATGACACAAGTTTCCGGGTATCAAAACTAATGCATGGGAACGATTTACCCAAAAAAGTAAACACAAAACAACTGACAAGATAAATAAACTAAAACTGAAAACAGACAACCAAATTGGACATTAAACTAAAATCAAATTAAAGTCTACAATTCAACTAAAAACCCAAAGTGAACAACGACAAGGATAGAGAACTAAACTCCAATACAAACTTCTAAGTGAAATGAGAAGCCACATCCCCAAACTAAAGACGCCAACCTACACGTGAATACCAACAGCATTCTGAACCATCATCACTAAGCACGATGCCACAACCTGGAATCCACAAAGGACAAAGTCTACATACACCCAAAGGTGTATGTAGGGTGTGTGCCAAGAGCCTAGTAAGTCGTCACCCAATAAAAAGGTTCCATTCCATAACATCTAAAATACGATTTAACATGCTTATTTAAAACCATTATTTTTATTTTTTTAAGGAAATAATTTAAAAGATGAAAGTGAAAATAAAGTATAACTAAAAGAAAAACCATTTCACAAAAACTAATTTAAAATGGAAGAAGAGAAAATTTATAAATACCATGAACATACTCAGGTGGTCCTTCGTATGCCGATGGAAGGAACCATGTCATGAATAGAAGAGCAATGCAGGTAAATCCTCTAAGGTAGCTAGTATGTGTGGGATGCTAGAGAAATCATACCTTAGTGTAAACATGGCATAGGAGCCATAATAATAAACTCTCTCATGAACGAGACACTAGTAGGGAAACACATCCATAACCTAGTGGTCTCCAATCATCACAAAAGTTTAGCTAGTGTTGTAATGTCAATCCTGCCAGATGAAACTAGGATGAACCACTTACGTGTCATCTAGCGTACTAGTCCTAATCCGCCCACGTAAGTACCCAAAGTTTTTCCCATGTGATCAATCAAGTTCCAAATTCACATAGTATATCACCTTCACATGTCACAAACCAAACAAAACATTACACACAAAAGTCACAAGTTGCACCCCAAATCGCCAATTCAAAGACACACACACACCAAATCACCACTTCAAATACACACTCACACCAAGTCACCATTTGAAAGACACACGCACACCAAGTAACCATTTTTCAAGATACACGCACACCAAGGACATGTCTCATTTTATTTAAATACCCACTTTAAAAATGATCGCATGTTCAAATATGTCAAAATACCATTTTTGTGCCATATAAATATATCAAGAAACCATTTGAGTTATTAATGAAATCATTTCAAGAAAAACCAAGAATTCATTACACCAAAAACCACTTGATTCCATATGGAGGCATCACTTTAAAACTAGATACATGAGGTAAACATATCAAAACAAGTTGTCTATTATTCAAACAATTTTGTATTTCAATTTCAAAAGTACACAACAAGGAAAATAAACCAAAAGTGATTTATTTTAATTTTTAAAATGTCTATTTAAATACAAAAAACACCTAAAGTTACTTTAAGGAACCTTTCACCCCTACCAAACCACCCTCAAAAACCTTTTAACCATGTTTCTCATTCAAAAAACCACTTAAATAAACCATTCCTCAATTTATTAAACATATCACATTCAAAAGAAACCATTATAAAATTAATTTCACAACTCAAACCTTTTTTAAACCTCATTGGAACCCTATGAACAATTACTAAACACTACTATAAATCATCACAACATGGTCGAAATGAAAAACAGAAAAATTTCCAAAATCAAGTGCAATTTTTATCATGCACGCATGTCATGACGTTTTTAAAAAAAAATTCGCAAAACCTATACAACACTTCCAAGAATCTTTACCACAACACACACATAAATGTCAAGACTATACTACTCCTAGAAAACCATTTTCCACAAATTAGCATACCAAAACATTTTAAACATAATTCACATCATGCAACTAAATCATAGAACATATTAAATTTTACCAGACAAACAAATTAAATTATCTAAAAGATGAAAAGGCATGGAACCACCTACCTTGGTGTAGTAGACTTCATAATCATGGTGCGCAAAGACTGTTGCACACCAACTGCACCTCCAACAACCTAGCTTGATTCCAAAACAAGGCAAAGTTCCCCAAAACCAAGGAATTAGACCCAAAATGAGCAAAGAATAAACCCCCTAGACAAAAACTAAAAGTCCATAAGATAAATAAATAAATAAAATAAATAAATAAGGAAATATTAAGCCTAAAAACAAGAGTGGGTTATCAGATGGTAGTGTGGGGGAGATGACAGGGCCGTGGAGCTGGAGGGGAGTAGAAGTGGTCTAGTGGAAATGGGTTCCAAGGGAGGGGTGCAATAGCGGAAGGCCGAGGGGAGCATGGGAGGTCTGGAAACTGGAACTAGGTGCGGCGTGATGGGTTTTCTATAGGGAGCAAGCGTGGTGTGACGAAGAGGTCATCGGGGGATGCAGGCCGAGAGATCAGGTTGGTGGTGCAAGCTGGGGTAGTGTCATCTTGGAGTTTCTAGGGAGAAGGTCTGGCTGGCTGGATGTTGTGGTGGCGCATGCTGACTATCATACGGAGCTGCAAGTAGCTGTCTAGGGAGATCAGGATGTGGCAAACCAGGGGGTGTGTCTGGGGAAGAGATGGGGTGCGACATGATGGGGCCAGGAGGTAGTAGCATGTGGTGCGGTGGCTTGAGGGAAGGGAAAAGTCATGCGCAAAAAACCAGGGGGAGTGGGGGCTAGGTCGCGATTTACAGAAGGGGGAAAAAACGGGCGACAGACAAGGGGTAAGGGAAGGAGGTGCAAACCCTAAAAGGGGGTAAGGAATAAAAATAATAATAATAATAAAAAAATAAAATAAAAGGATAATAAAAATAATAATAAGATAAATAATAAACTAAAACAAAACTAATAATAATAAATAAGATAACTTAATTTTCATCACTAATATAAATAATAATAATACTAATTAATAATTAATAATATCCTCAAATAATAATATTATCATTATTAGTGAAATATTCTTATTTTATATTATTTTTATTTTAACACGCATTTAATTTTACTCATTATTAATTAATTTCATTTAATTTTCTATACATCAGGCATGCGTGCAGGGAAGCGGGCGAGGTCGCACATCAACCTGGGTGAGGCCACGCGACATTGACCATGGTGCACTGGATGCAATTGTGACCAATACATGCGTTTTTAAATAAGAACTCAAAAAATTTAATTCAGGCTTCAACTCGGACAAACCGATACACAGAAAATTAATAAAATAATTTATTTATGGACGACAGGTGTGACAATTCTCCCCACCATAAAGATTTCCATCCTCGAAAATCCATAACTAAGGCTGAGACCCAAAGTAAGAAACGACACCCCCTTATGGTTCAAAGATGATCCCTATGAAAACAAGTGAAAAGAGGCAAACACATCATGTTTAGAGAAGGTGACTAAAATGAAAAACTGAAGAAACTCATAAAAAGACTTTTTGATATGTGTCGCCTGCCCCAAAGAGCTAGAATGCCTCCAGTTCACAGATCAAGGAAAGGAACTCTCGTACCCACAAAAACCAACATCACAAGATGAAACATCACAAGCACTATTAAAAAAAACCACACCATTTGGCTAGAATGAACAAACAAGGTCAAACCATGTCCAAAGAACACTTTTATCACTTATCACCAAGTCATCTTTAGAAACAGAACCAAAAGGTGAACATGGGGATGCCTGAGGGGCTCCCCACTATTAAAAACCTACCAACGACCAAGGTGAGATTGGAAGACTGAGACAGGGAGGTCCAAGTGGACTACCCACCATTAATGAAAATTCCAACACCAATTCATTCTAGAGACATTCATGCGAGACCCAACATGGGTCTCCCCACCATAAGAACTAATATGATATACAAAACATTGAATATTTACCGATGGGGGCCAAACACCCCACCACAAGGGGTGGGGAGGGCAGATCCCAACTACTAGGGCGTCAAAACCACAACCCAAAACAAACCAACATCTCAATATCCATAGATTAGCACTATTCAACTTTGATACCAATTTACACAACATACCACATAAAGACCACTAAAACGATTACATCAAGTGGGAAGTGACCCCCAAGACTTTAAGACAATGAGACAACCATGCCTCCACATTGTTATGGAATCCTTACGCACCCAAATGGTTCATTCGGAATGAAATAACCATAGAAAACAATTTAAACTGCCATTTCCTTCAGCACAGACGACAGATTTAAAGTCAGCATCTCATACACTCCCGGGGTTCCTAACCACGTGCGAGCTTTACTCCGAGGCCTATGGCTGGTGCCCTGATGTTTGAAGCATCTCCTGCCTCACAACCAGTTATTGATGACTCCCAAATGGAGCTTCTCCTTTTTGGTTCCAGACACAACCACACCGCAACCAATACAACACCAACAAACACAATATACCACGATATCCAACTAATTCCACACGGAGCATTTACTAACACTGGGGTTTAGATGATGCACATGAATCACCTCTTCTACTTAACTAAGAAACTTAAGAAAGAAAGAAGCATGATAAACACTCCTCTATTGACAAAAAATCAAAACATCCTAGGAGGAGGACTCACTCCTATAAAAACAAGGATTATTGAAGGGTTCCGCGAAATCGACTATTACTCTTCAAGAGAACACACGATGATGACGTCACCAAACATGACCCTTGTGGTCGATGGAAGCACTAAAAATCTTTCAAGACCTCGGTCAGCACAGATAATTTCAAACCGTCTTCACCCTTCCCTGCAGGAATTTCATTCACCGCTTCTAGGGGAAACTTTCAGACGTGATGGTGTCAAAATTCACACCTGATGACTCAGGCGAATCAAAGAGAGTAAAATTCCCATTGAATCCCCTCTCATCTATCACCCCACAGCGAGAGGATCCGCTTAACTGAAAATGAAAAAGGGATAGGATTAATGCTATCAAGAAAGGGGAGAGTTCTCACATTAATCAACTGGAGGGTTGACTAATGGTGAATTACCCGTAGCTGCACTTCAATCGCATGTTAACTCTTTATGGGGGTGTGTACTAGTAAAAAAAACCATGGACCCTACCAAACTGGTCCAATGGTCAAGGAATACCACAATCAAACACTAAACGTGCAGGGGGAACCACTGTAAGGACTTCCTAAAGCAATTTTCAAAATAATTCACTAACCACACGCTTGCACACCAACTTAAAAATAGAAATTCAAACTCAGGACACAAACCATTTAGAAAGGATCCTCAGCTCAAAACACCTCAAATCTGACATTTCTAAAACACATGGACACACCACAAAATCACCGGTTATTAACACACCGAATCCTCATTTAACAAAACTTTTTGAAAATATGGAAAGCTGGTGGATTTCACAAACACCAATGGTGTCCCATGGGCCCCGCACATGCATGTTCCCATGCCTCACCAACACCCACCTAATATCCATCCAAAAATTCATCTGCTCATTCCATTGACCATTTCTCTTTCCGTATACACTCATGCATGTGGTTTCCCACGAGAACACCAAGGATTGAAACCAAGCCTTTTCATTTTTTTCAAAACCAAAAATTCAACCCACACTTTTCAAACCTTACACATATTTTTCTAAAGCACTTAATTTCAAAACATTTTTCAAGACCAAATAATTTTTACTTAAAAACAGATTTCCACAATTCCAAAACAAAGAAACGAGGAACGATGTAAGGGAAAACTAGTGTTAGTGGGTGACTGGAACATATGGTTGGCAGCCATATGCTAATCATGCAGCAGCCATGGAGAGTATTCTAGGACAACGTCCCCATCTCCACATGGCTTGCTAGACCCTACGAGCTCACTAGGACCACTGACCCTACTCCCTTAACATTTTCCCTAGACAAGATTAACCACAAGGACCAAAGACTCATACAAACCTCAACTTACTTTGGTAAATCGAGTCCCGCCATGAGGTGTGCTAGCATGACACCTTACCCGTAGCCAGGATGTTGAGTCCTGACAACCTTAGCTCCAGTCTACCACGACTCTATCCCAAAAGAACACGACCCAAGAGAGAAAGCCTGATCTGATACCGTTTTTTCACAAACCAGGCCAGGTTTCCATCCGACTCGGTGCCCGACCCGGTCCGCGACATGGACTGAAGGGTGTTCTTGATCCCCACTGGCTGACACAAGTGCCCAAGTATCAAAAATAACGCATGGGAAGGATTTACCTGAAAAAGTAAACACAAAACAACTGACAAGATAAATAAAATAAAACTTAAAACAAACAACCAAACTGGACCTTAAAATAAAATCAAATTTAAGTCTACAATTCAACTAAAAACCCAAAGTGAACAATGAAAAGTATAGAGAACTAAACTCCAATACCGACCTCCAAGTGAAATGAGAAGCGACATCCCCATGCTACCAATTACAACCTGCATGTGAAGACCAAAAACATCCAGAACCACCATCACTAAGCCCGATTCCACAACCTGGAATACACAAAGGACAAAGTCTGTATACACCAAAAGGTGTATGTAGGGTGTGAGAAAAGACCTCAGTAGGCTGTCACCTAATAAAAAGGTTCCATGACATAACATTAAAAAGACAATTTAACATGCTTATTTAATACCATACATTTAAAAATTATTTTAAGGAAAACATTAAAAAGTTGAAAGTAAAAATAAAAGAGAAATTAAAGAAAATCCATTTCACAAAAACTAATTTAAAATAGAATAAGAGAAGATTTATAAAGACCATGAACATACTCATGTGGTCCTTCGTATTCCGATAGAAGGCACCACATCATGAATAGCAAAGCACTACGGGTAAATCCGCTAAGGTAGCTAGTATGTGTGGGAAGATAGAGACATCATAACTCGGTGTAAATGTGGAATATGATCCATAATAATCAATGCTCTCGTGCACGAGCCCCTAGTAGGGAAACACATCCATAACCAAGTGGTCTCCAACCATCACAAAAGTTTAGTTAGTGTTGTAACGTCAATCCTTCCAGATAAAACCGGGATGAACCACTTACGTGTCATCTAGCGTACTAGTCCTAATCCACCCACCTAAGTACCTAGGGTTTTTCCCATGTGATCAATCAAGTTCAACATTCACATAGTATATCACCTTCACATGTCACAAACCAAACATAAAATTACACCAAAATTCACTACTTTAACACCAAATCACCATTTCAAAGAAACACACACACACCAAATGACCATTTCAAAGACACACACACACCATGTCACCATTTCAAGTACACATGCACAACAAGTCACCATTTTTCAAGACACATGCACACCAATGACATGTATCATTTTATATAAATACCCACTTTAAAAATTATCGCATGTTTAACACTTTCAAAAAACTTTTAATGTGCCATATAATTATATCAACAAACCATTTGAGTTATTAATGAAATCATTTCAAAAAAAAACCAAGAATACTTTAAACAAAAAACCACTTGATTCCATATGGATGTATCACTTTAAAACTAGATACAAGAGGTAACCATATCAAAACATGTTTTCCATTATTCAAACAATTTTGAATTTCAATTTCAAAAGTACACAATAAGGAAAATACACCAAAAGTGATTTATTTTACTTTTGAAAATGTCTATTTAAATACACAAACACCTAAAGTTACTTTAAAACACCTTTCGAACCTCCCAAACCACCCTAAAAAACCTTTCAATTGTGTTTCACATTCAAAACACCCCTTAAATAATCCATTCCTAAATTTATTAAACATATCACATGAAAAAGAAACCATTATAGAGTCAATTTCAAAACTCAACCATTTTTTAAACCTTATTGGAACTCTATGAACAATTATTAAACACTTCTAGAATTCATCACTACACGGTCGACATGAAAAACTTGAAAATTTCCAAAAGCAAGTGCAATTTGTATCACGCATGCATGTCACAAAATTTTAAAAATGCATTTCCCAAAACCTATACAACACTAACAAACATCTTTACCTCAACACACACATTAATGACAAGACTATACTACTCCTGGAAAACCATTTTCCTCAAACGAGCATACCAAAACATTTTAAACATAATTCACATCATGAAACTAAATCATAGAACATATTAAATTTTACTTGAAAAACAAAATAAATTATCTAAAAGATGAAAGGGCATGAAACCACTGACCTTGGTGTATCAGACTTCAAAAACATGGTGCACAAAGACCGTCGCACACCAACCACACCTCCAACAACCGAGCGCGAATCCAAAACAAGGAAAATTTCCCCAAAACCACTGAATTAGACCCCAAATGAGAAATTATTAAACCCCCGTGACACAAAAAAAAATCTGGAAAATAAATAAATAAAATAAATAAATAAATAACGAATCTGAACCCTACGAACCATAGTGGGTCGTCAGATGTGAGTGCAGGGGCGAAAGCAGGTCGGTGGAGCCGGAAGAGAGCAGAATAGGTCCAGCGGGAAGGAATACAGGGGAGGGGTGCAAAGACGTAAGGTCGAGGGGAGCAGGGGAGGTCCGACAACTGGACTTCGGTGCGGCACAATGGCTTGAGGGAAGGGAAATGTCGTGCGGAAAAAACCAGGATGAGTGGGGGCTAGGTCACAATTTTTAGAAGTGGGGAAAATGGGGCGACATACAAGGGGTAAGGGGAGGAGGTGGAAACCCTTAAAAGGGGTGGAAATAAAATAAAAAAAACAAAATAAAAATAAAAGAAAAGGATAATAATAATAATAATAGGATAAATAATAAACCAAAACAAAACTAATAATAAAAAATAAAATAACTTACTTTCCATCCCTAATATAAATAATAATACTCATTAACAATTAATAATATCCTCAAATAATAATATTATCATTATCTATGAAATCTTCTTTTTTTATTTTATTTTTATTTTACCACTTATTTAATTTTACTCATTATTAATTCATTTCATTTAAATTTTTGGACATCATCCAGGCGTGCAGGGAAGTGGGCGAGGTCTCACGGCGACCTGGGCGAGGCCGCGTGGCATCAACCGCGGTGCGCAGGATGCAGTCACAGCCAATACATGGGTTTTTATATAAGAACTAAAAATCTTTAAGTCGGTGTTCAACCCGGACTACTTGATACACAAAAAATTAATAAAATAATTTATTTAAGGATGACGGGTGTGATAATAAATTTGTAAAGTATATAAATTATGTACATATATTTATATTTTTCATTGACATTTTTTTAAAATTATATTAATATATATTTGATTTAAATTCAAAATGTTATAAAATAACACAAATGTGAATATATTTAAATGATATTATGATATTATTTTTTAATATAATTAAAATATAATTGATCCCTATATATTGGGTCTATTTATTTATAATTTTATGATTTTTGAAAAAGGTTATTATAAAGAATTTCTATATATGGTGGCTATTTTAGTCCCTAGAATTTTTTATCTTTTATATCCATTTTTTTATGAATAACAAACCCACTCCATAGATCTACAACTAATTCAAATAGGTGTGCTATGGTAGTAATTAAACTTCCAACCTAATTGTCATGTTCACCCATTATCATGAGACATTTTTACTAGATTGTATAGTTATAGATAAGAAGTGTGGAGATGAATTTATTATTGGAAGGATGAAACATTAAATATATCTATCCATATTATATATGAAAATAAAATTTGGTCAAAAAGATTTAAAAATAGGAATTTATGAGTTTTTAAGTCTGTTAATTTTAATTTTAATTTTAAAATTATATATTTCATTTATTTTATTTCTTATCTCCTGAAAAATCTGAAACGTGTGAATGAATAATGTTCATTAAAATTTTTTAAAATATAAAGAAATGTGGAAATTTATATTTTTAAAGGGATATTGATTTTTATAAATGTTATGAAAACTTTTTTTTAAAAGAAACATTTTTATTTTAATACAATTTTATCAAAATAAGTGATATTTTGAATTACGTATGATTTTCTAGGATCTTTGGGTAAAAAATTTTCATGAGGGTTTTTTAAAAAATTAACGGGGTTAGGATCTTTTAAAAATTGTAAATGGGTGTCTGCAGTGCCAGTTGATCTGGAACTATTTTGAAAATTGATTAAAGCACTACTTCGTGAGGTGATTTTAAATTTTTTTAAGAATGCCACTTCATTTTTCATTCTTCTATAAATATTTAATGGAAGTTAACCACTTCATGAGGCATGTTTCCCCTAATAGTAATCCACAAGGGTTCCACTTCAAGTGCTTCTCTACTGGTGGTTGCACTATAAAAGTGCAATCCACCCACCTTCCCTTTTCAACCATCCCAACTACAATCGATGGCCCCCTCTGAAGCCTCAATGACACTAAACTCCAAAAAACCCCAACGACGCCCCTCCCCTCCTTCGTTATCAGGTGTTTCCCTCATGTGGAATCCCTTACTCCCAATAGATTTTGAGGTAATTCTACTTATTTTTTAATTTTTATGTATTTTAATTAATTTATTTAATATTTTAGTAGATATTATATAATTAGTAAATAATCAATTTATTATAATTATAACCTAATAATTATATAATTACAAATAGTAATTAATTTAGTTACCAGTTTATAATTAGTAATTTGTTAATAATTATATAATTTTAATCAGTAGTGAATTTAGCAGTTAAATTTGAATTAGTAATTAGTTTAGTAGTTAGTTTATAATTACTAATTACGTTGAAAATATACATTAATAATTACTAATGAACCATTAATAATTTACAATTATAAATTAATTATAAGTAGCAATTACCTTTTTTAAAATATGATTAGATGATATTATAATTATCACTATTAGTAATAATTAACATGAATAATTAATAATTAATTATTAGGTAATTATTAATTAGTAAATATTATAAAAAAGAAATATGAATAATAATTAACAATTAAACTATTATTAAATATAATAACTTATTAATTATTATTTTCATAATTTTCTGTCACATAATGAGTAATTAATTATAATTGATAAGCAACTAATTATTATTTAAATGTTAGTACCAATTAACTTATAATAAATGTATAATATATATACTAATTAAATAATAAAAATTTATAGAAATCAATTAATTATAATTAGTTAAGTATTAAATAAAAAAATAAATGCTAATTAATTAATAATTAATTACTAATTAATGTTAATTTAAAATTATCAACGATTACTAAATGTAATTACTAAATAATTATAAATAATTAATTTTACATTGTAATTATGTAATTGTAATTAGTAATTAAATAACTGAAATTTGTAATTAATTATTTTTAGTAAAAAATTAAATAATTATAATTAGTAAATAATTAATTTTTAGTTGTAATTAATAATTAAATGACTTAAATTAGTGATTAATTAAATAATAATAATTATTAATTATTAATTAACTATATTTATCATGTAATTAATTAATTTTAATTATTATATAATTTAATATAAATAGCAATTTTTAAATTTTAATTAGAAATTAATTATTTGTAATTTGTAATTTATTAATGTTAATTAGTAATTAATTAATAAATAAATTAATTGTAATTAGTAATTAAATAATTTTTATTAGTAATTAAATAACGGGAATTAGTAATTAATTTATTTAAATTAGTAATTATTAAATTGTATTTAGTAATTAATACACTCAAATTAGTCAAATAACTAATTAATAACGAATTACTTTTTAATTTGAATTAAAAAGTAACTAAAAATTAATTAAATAGTAAATAAATGATTAAGGAATGATTAATGAATGATTAAATTTTGATTCATTAATTCTAAATTACTGAGTATGTAATGATCAAATACTGATTAAATTCAGATCGACTTATGTGGAATTGGGGATTAAATAATGAACACTTGTTAATTAACTTCATATTAACATTGGATTTACTTAGGTTCAAAGAGAGATAATTACACGACACTGAGGCCTAACTGGATACCTAATTTTTCATTCACATTATATCTACTTTAGATGATTCATACCTTTAAGAATAATAAAATTAAGACTTTGCAATGTTATAGTCATCATTCTATATATAAGAAAAAAATCTAAAATTTTAGCAAGGTGATGATTTTGTGGTTATCTGAGCAGTGAAATCCCTATAGGGATACTACAAGTGGATGTGGGTCTGGAACATGTGTACCTAGGTGTTACACCCCTCAAAACACCATGTTTATCTAGACTCGACCGAGAACTAGAACATGAAAATAGGCCTTGCTTCACACAAGGTTTGACAGTCTTAGGTCATATTATTTAGATGATACACATTATCTTTAGAAACTACTGAACATACATCATGGAAGATTAAAAATTATAATATGAAACATTAGTGTAATCTTTGAGGATATAAGAAGACATTATAAAATTTCAGTAAAGTGAATATTATCTGGTTATTTGAGTAATGAAATCCTAGTCTTGATACAACAAGTGGATGTGGCTCTCAAACAGATGTACATCGAGGTAACAACCTCGAAAAAACTATTTTGAGATAAACTCAATCAGGAACTAGTGTACAACAATGGACCTTTCTACACACCTGGTTTGACACTCACAAGAGATATACATCATATGATTTACATTATCTTTATAAATAACTAAACATTCATCTAGGAATATTAAAAATTGAACTAAGAAACATTAGTATCATATTTGAGGATATAAGAAGATGTTCTAAAATTTTGATAAAGTGAAGAATATGTGAGATTCCTTGGAAATTTTGAAATATTTGAAATTCATATTTTGTTTCATTAATCATATTTTATTTATGTTTTGTTTCTCTTATCATATATAGTTAATAATAATGTTTCAATTTAGATAAAAATGATGGTTACCTATATTTATTTCAATGGTCAAATAATTAATACTGGACAAGGGAGAGATGGGATAGCCTCTCTCTCTATGTTCTAATGGCTATCCTCTCTGGGATTGATCAAATTTATGCCTCTATGAGGATGATCGAAGGTATTTTGATGTTGTCAAGCATCAATAACTCTTTCCTCTATCCTGCAAATGAAAAATAAAGGTGCTGGTTGAGGGATTTTATAAACACAGTGGGGATTGTCCAAATAATCAATCTAAATTTAATTTAAAAGACAAATCATGAAAAATACCACCTCTTAAGGATGTGGATTCTGATGAAGTCACTTGGAGGGATTCTAGACAGACTGTAGATATTTTCTAAGAGACTCAACCCATTGGAGGGGACGAAGTGAAATTATGTGCTGCTTTGTCAAGGATCAACCTACAACCGATGATGGATATGAGACCAGGCCAATGAGTGGCTGTGTCGACAAAGACCTCATTGTGAGGTTAGTGATGTTGTGGGGAGTCTTCCAAACTTGGTGGCTAAAGATAAATGATTTCAGTCATAGAGGGACAAAGTGATGATGACATATCTATATGGGTGATGGATGTGGGACTTGGCAGGATAACTAGATCCTATTATATGTGGATCTAGTTGTGGGACTCGGGCATGGATCTTCATTTTTTATTTGGAACAGGAAACTTTTTGGCTGCCTTTTGTGGGATCTAGACTCCCAACGGAGGCATCTGGTGACATAGGTTGGGATGATGGCGTGCACCTCGAAGGATGGGGGTGTTCATGCTTAAGTTTGATGACTTTCCTTCTAGGGGATGGTTGGAAATGGGAGATGTGACTGGAGATGGACTGCGATGACCTCAGGAAAGGGTCTACTACTGATGGGTTTTTGGATGAGATTGTGCAGATGCAAGCTGGAATCACATAATGATGGGCATTTTTGACCATGGGAGATGATGTATTGGTCGAGGTGAATTTTGGTCTCATAGTAGGTTGAGCTCGAGATATGGGGTGGACGATTGCTCATGAGCAGATCACAAGCTGGAATCATGGAATGATGTGCATTGTTGACCTTGGGAGATGGTGTATTAGTCGAGGTGAATTTTGGTCTCGTAGCAGGTTGAGCTCGAGATATGGGGTGGACAATTGGTCATGAGCGGATCATAGGATGGAATATGGAAACACAAATCTAGAAGAGGATAAGATCTATGAAAATCCTAATGGAGGCATTTTTGTTGAATTTAGGATATTGTCTAGTTGGTTGTGGGGGGTTTTGAGCTTGTCTTATTAGGAATAGTTGCACGATGTTGCTAGTGTTGTTGACTAGGTCCACTAATGTGTGTTATTTTGGGCACTCAACCTTCATTTTTGGGGTCTTATTAACTTATTTGTTTTATTTTTTTGGTGGAATTATTTTTCCAATTTCTTGTTTTGGTGGTGCTTTATATACCAAATTATTGTGTGTGGCATATTGTGCATTTTTTTCATTAATAAATTTTAGGGCTGAGTACGCTCAGTTATTGAACCTTCGTTGTAATTACATATAGTCAAGGATGTAGTTGTAGTATATGAAGAGAAAGAGTTGTGATTCTTGGACACTGTACAACTTCGGAATCCATTCAAAGGAAAATAAATCAAAGGTTAAAAGTGATGGCGAATCGAGTGATAGAGTCTACCGTATACATACTTCTACAATTTAAAAATAGGTTATGGCATGTAGCCTATCCAGTAACTGATGATGATGACTTAAAACACATATTTTCATCATTCAAGTATCAACCATAAAATAAAATGATGGATTTTTAGGTCACTATAGCTATAATGGAAGTTCCATCAACATTGGATGTCGATCCCTCACAACTTCATGAAAGAATGTGACATCCTCTTATTATAACACCTTAGGAATTTCCATCATCAATTGTTTTTGTTCTATGATATCCTCATCCATAGTTTCAAATCCTCATGTTGTGATGTACAATAGAGGAATTAATCTTTACACGATATCCCTCCACATAATTTTGATGTGTTGGTTGATAATTTTGATGATGATACAAATTTTGAACAAGAAGATAATGAGGAAGTTGAAGAAGAATATGATGTCAAATAACATTCAATTCCCACTCCTATAAGGTTAAAATGACCATTGAACCATCATCCACCATTGGAATCATTATTTAACTAAGTAATGACATTATTTCCACGATTTTATTGGTCAATTATTAATCATAGAAGAGATTTTTTAGAAATCATTAGAGGAAAAAACCGAGTTTTAGATGAAAGTGTTATGTATATTGGAAGAGATTTTATCTTCAAATAATCAATGATAAATGTTATAAAATAATATCAAATTGAAATAAATTATAGTTATGTTATAGATGATTCAAAGAGAACTCATTATTTGATTTAGTGTGATAAATATGATTCAGACTGTCAATTGTGCTTTCGAGCTATACTTGATAAAATTTTTCACCATTAGTGCATTACTAGATTCACTCCACACATATGTGTGAAACCAAAAATTTTACACTATAACTCAAAAATAGATTATGATTTTGTTTCAACTATTATTGGAGAAATGGTAAGATAATGGCAAGACATTCTATTCATTTTGGTGGTGGAGATAATCAAACTGATTTATGGGTATTAAATACCTTTTTGGAAGTCATGGGCGGCATGAATAAAGGCTATTAATATTTTTTATAGTGACTATGATGAATCTAATCATGTTTTAACACAACTTATGTATATTTAATTCCTTGATTATCAAGTTTGATGTTATTTATATACTATTTAATATTTTAACCAACATAACCAAGAAAATCAGTCAAATGTTGTGTTTGTTATATTTTTTTGGACATTTTTACTATATTTGAAACTTATAGACATTGAATGAATTTTATATAGATTGATGACACATTTTTGTATAGAAATTACACAGTAAATTTATTTATTTCCACCACACAAGATGGTAATCGAGCCTTTTACATTTTGAATTTTCTATTATCGAGATGGAGAAATTATCATCTTGTTGTTGATTCTTGGCATGCCTTAGAGATTTTTTAATAATCACAAAATGGAATTGAATTATTTGAGATCATCATCAAGAAATCAAGGAGGTAGTACAGTATGAGCATCTATCATAGATACCACCCTATTCCCATCATCAATACTATATTTTACACACTTCAGGAAATGTTTTAAAGAAGTTCAAGGAAGAGTCAAAGCAGAAATAAATCATATAAATTGGTATGAATATTTTTTTGTTTTAAAAATATTTTTCATAGTTATTTTCATATGTGATATGAGTAGTTCTTTTTTTAGCTTACGAGGCTCAACAAAAAATGGATGGAGGAGTATCTCGAAGATATTAAAAGATCCAATATAGATGTTTACGAATACATGATGATAATTAAAAAGTATAAATGGTTTTTGGAATATGAAAATGTGAAGATATGAACATACTAAGGAAAACATTGCAGAATGTATAAATGGAATTTTTAATGGAGTTTGAAAATTAACCATCACAGGAAATTAAGAATATTAGAGTATATAGTAATTAGAAGATCTACAATTATAATATATTAATATTATGATGTTTTAAATGTAAATTAGAGGTTTGGTAAAAGAGACCAATAATGTATTTTTTAGAATGATGAAATTAGGCTGAAGATGCTCTGAATAGAGGGATACGATATGGTCAACATTTCCAGTACGAGAGAGATAGATTTATACAAGAGGATAAAAATTATCATGTCTATTAATTTGATCTTAAAGTGAATAATGTTGAGGTCACAGAGCCCTGTGATCCTATGACTGGTAACAATGATTTTGTGCTAGTCATTTTTCTGGAGCAATGTTACTATGATTGTGGAAACTTTCAAGCATTATGATATCCTTACATAAATGTGATCACTTCATGCTCTTCTTTATGCTTATATTTGGATATGTTAGTTGATCCATTTTATTAACTAGAAAGTATTAATTACTGCTAAAATTATATGTAGATTAATATTGGGGAATATTAGAATTATGGTCTTTCTGATGGTACACTAAAAATTCTACCGAACATGATTTGGTTGTGACCAAAATGGAGTCCAATGATTACCTTTATTTTAAAAGAGTTTGATTGGAAGAGTGAACAAGCACCCACATAGAGGTGCGACATATGAATCTAGGAAGTTCACTTGTGGAAATGTTTCCCTACACATATTGGTAAAACATTTAATAGTTAAAATTGTTGATTTACACGATCAATTAATGTAAAAATTCTTACAAGTAATTATTTTTTAAATTATCATCATTTTTTGGTTGGAGTCGAACAATCAAGAGGGAGTTGAATTTATTTTCCTAAAATAAATGTATTTTAAAATAATTTAAGACTAAAATTACTAATTTATAAACTTCTATAGTTAACTAAAACTATAGAATTATATAATTTTATATTTCAAAAATATTCTCAACAATTTGATCAGAACTCAGTTATAAACAAGTATGAAAACCATTTCCAAATTTTGATACTAATTTATAGTTATATGCACATTTTTCTCTATTGTCCCCTATAATAGTATATATCCTTTTATCCATAAGTATGTATTTCACTTAAAAATAAATCCATATCAAATTCTATATGTGGTTACTCAAATTAACATACTTAATTTTTAAAAAAACCTAAAAAATATTTTATACCAAATCATAACACTAGGTGTGAGTTAAATAGTTTTAGACATTAATTTCTCAATAATTATAATTTTCGATGGAGAATCCTATATTTTCAACCCAATTATCACACATGTCAAGTAACATATTAGTGCGGGGACATGTTTGAAATATTTCTATTCATAATGAACATCATTTCATTATGATGAACCTTCAATATACATTTTTCCAGAACATAGACATGTTGGATTTTATGGAGTTACCATGTGAGAGTTCAAGACCATTGATCATCATTTGATTGCTTCACCAGTTGAGAGATGGAGGCCACACACACATTTCATCTCCCTAATGGGGATATGCCCATTACATTATAGAAAATTTACTAGATTCTCATTCTACCCATCCATATACATGAGGTTATGGGTTACACTATTGGAGACTAGTGTTTGGTAATACACCCTCTTCTAGGCATTCACATCATTACAATACCACATGTTTTCCAGGATTCTCGTTTGTACATGTGGTGTCTTGATGAGAATTTCACCATCATTCTTGATGATACAGATGAGTATATACTTCTTTGATACACACATGCATATATCATAAGGTTGAATGAAGGTATGTTGTGTGTGGACCCCTCTATCACCATGGTACACATGATGTACCTACCATTAATTGAGGATCATGACTAGACCGGTCGATACAGTTGGGGGTTCACTGTAAAATCACACAAATATATATATATGTCTCTATACTAGTTATTAATATGATGCAAAAAATATATTAGGGTGTATTTAATTGGTTAAAAAGTGGTTCTGAGACCATTTTCTACACATTACTTCTATAGTTTTCACACCACTTCCACAACACCTATTTCCGGATATTACATAGGCATGCTGGTTTGTTTAAGTCAATAATTTGAGTTATCGAGTAATTTTATCAGTATATTGTATAAACATACTATATATTATTTATTTTTAACCAGGTTAAGTCATGGTTAACACTATGAACATACACTGCGACATAGTGTGTATAGCTTTCAATACATATTTGACACTATATAGCCTACTGATGTAAGTTAAACATTATTTTTTGTAGAAAAATTTATTTTGTCATTATTTTTTTAATATATTACAAAATTATCTTAGTAACATTGTCATTATAATTTATGAATTTCATTAGGATCTGACATTTTATGATTCATAGACCCCACATACATGATTTTTCTCTATGTTTCATCCACCATACTGTATATCTATATTTGGAGATTGTGGTGCAATGGAGTCACTCATCCACTTCTACATAATTTAGTGGAACCACCCAAACAGATCCATGTAACAATTTTTCTATAAACATCATATCCCCATTTCACAATGATAGGTTGATCGATTACATTCCATTACACTTATAGGTAGACAGAAGATGGTTTGGTCATATTTTCTTGCTTGTTATATTGAGTATTGGGACATGCATTCCAGTGCAATATCTTTTAGAAAAGATATCCCACAACATGCTTTTAGTTTTATGATCATGGAGATTATGCAGATTAGGAATGATGACACATGATCATGTACCTTACACATCATGGGATATTTATTCAGTAGTTGGTATGTTTACTAACATTTATTATATTTTTTTAAATCATGTTTCATATTAATATGAATGTTATATCAATTAAATTTTTATTGAATTGATACAATTTTAAATATTTTAGATCACCAGGAATTGGAATATATTTTATGGGAAATATTTCACCAATATTTGGTGGCTCTCAAAAATCCTCTCCATTTCATATGTGAGAGTGTCTGTGATGAGGAGCCTCTGTTATATACCAATTCACATGATGCCACTGAGGCACATGGGGATGATTATCTTCCTATTGTACCCACTGAGGATAATGCACTTACACCTCCACCACCATCCAGATGATAGATATGAGGACATCAATGAGGGTATAGGTGAGAACATATAGAGAAGTGTCTGAGAGAGGCTCTTGCAGATGTTGCTGCACCATAGAGAGATGATCCTGCATATTAGACTAAGGATCTTACACGACCAGGAGTAATTTTTGTTCCACATATGACTACTAATAAATCTAATTTATTGTTTCTATATCATCTAACTATGATATACTTGGACCTGGGTCTGGTAAAACATCATTTAGTGGCCCTGTGAAACACTTATGCTAATGATGATTTCTTTCATATATCACTTTTAGAATATTTAGGATCTTTGGGGAAATATGTATCCCCATATGATGTTGGGAAGTCCTCCACATACGATATCAAGTAGTCCTTTACATAGCTACATGAGGAGGCACATGCAGTGCCACAAGAGGTGGAGCCCCAACCTATTGCTAGGACACCAGAGCGACATAGATTTCGGATATGAAGTGGGCATGTGGTTCATATTCCAAGTTCTGGTACTGAGGGGAATAAATGTTAATTTATTCGGGTGTCAGAATATATATATTTAAAGACCTATTTATTGAGAAAAATAATTTCTTTTTTAGATAAATAAAAATAAATTCAAAAATGTAGTAAAAAACAAAATTACATGAACTATTAATAAATAAGAATACATTCATAGTAGTTTTAGCTGCACTTAGATTGTACTTATAGTTTTTATCTTATAATATTTACATGTCGACTACTTGAAACATAAAATTATTACCTATAAATTCTTATGAAATTCTTTTCAACATAGGAAATGAGATCTTTACCTTCAACCTTGAATTATTCTATTGCTATTGATCTCATTTTGAGTAATGAAAGTAATTTCAAAAAATATATAAGTACAAATGTTATGTTTTAAAACAATGATATTATTTTATAAAAAAATTATATTTCATTAATAATTTTAAAGAAATATGTTTTTTTTCACATACTTTTAATATTATTAGGTTTTATGTAGGTGACTTTGAAAGCGTATTAGTTAAAAAGTGTATATAAAATCTAAATGAGACTTCTCACACTGACTAAAAATATAATAAATTATTAAAAAATGAAATGAAATCCAAAAATTTATTAAAAAAACAAATTTACATAGAAAACATTTTATTGTTTAAGAACATTACATTTACAGTTTACATAATTTATGGGAATATTTCTTATTATGTATTATATTATTAATTAAATTATTATGAATTATTATTAATTAAGTTATTATTATCTAATTTTATTTATTACATTATTAGTAAATTTTAATTATATTATTAAATTTTTACAATAATTACAATAATTAATGTTAATAATAATGTAAATAATACAAATAAAGTAGTTAATAATACAATTAAAAAAATATGAATTAAAATAGTAATATAAAAAATATAAATATTGAAAGGAATCTTATTATTAAAAATTTATTAAATTTTCTTATATATTTTAAATTTATTTATAAATATTTACAACTATAAATATTAATATAATTATAATTTTATAATTATTATATTAAATTTATAAATAAATTTGAGATATATTTATATATAAAAATCTATTTTTGTTTATGTAAATGTAAATATATTTAATTGTAAATAGGTATTGATAAATAAAAATGTATATATATATATATATGACAAATATAATACTAATTATATAATTAAAAATCTATCTTTATTAATAAATATTTATATTTATAAAAATATAAATATATTTATTAATTTTTTAATATTTATATATAATGATATATATTTATGTATATTATTATAAATATATTTGAATAATTTTCAATATGTAATTATAAATATATATTTATAAATATAATTATAAATAAATAAATTTATATAATTATATATAATTATATATTTATTTGCAAGTCGCAAATATATATATCTTAAATAAGTAATTATAAATATATATTTATAAATATAAATATAAATATAATATATATATATAGGTGATCTGAGTGTTGTTGGTTTGAGTCTTGTTCAGTAGTGTAATGTATACACAAGTATGATGAAGGCTTTGGTGTTTGAATTTTTTTATAGGGGAAGCTTTTAGGTTTTTCTTAGAATTGAACAAGGGTGTCATAATATTTTCTACAGAGGATGATGATTGGTGAGATACCGACCCGTTTGTTTTCTAACTGAGTCCACTAGAATTCATCTCCATCTTTGTTGAGATGCAGGAGGGATTAATTGGGTTCAGCCCACACCTTTTGATTTTTGAAGATAATTTTTTTAATTCAAAATGTGGCATTCCCCTTATTTTGGTGCACACCTGACGGGTGAGATATATTCATGTGCACATGGATTTCTTTTAAGCTTGGGATTTTGGAGTTATTTTTTATATATATATATTAGTTTCCCATTCTATTTAAGGTGAAAAAAATAAATATTTTCAGATACATAATTAACAAAAATGTGGATTTCGACTTAGGTGTCTGCTGCAGCTTTGTAGTGACTCCGTCAAAAATGTGAGTGATAATTTTTTTTGACATGGGCGACATCATGAAGCATGCTAGAATGAGGAGTAGAAACTTGGGTTGTGAAAAAAATTATTTGTGGTTTTGCAATGATGTTGCATGTTTAGTTTTGATCTTTGAATGGTGGAATCTTTCCATGAGATGATTATTAGAGAAAAGGTAGAAGCATATTGTAGTGTGGGGATTCACATTGGTTTTCTATTCTTTCATTATAATTCATGTTTCAAGATTTTACTTGGATTTTATAAACACTCTGATTATTGTTGAAATTTTTCAAAGTTTCTCCCTAGATTTTTTAATCATCTGTTTTGGAGGATTTTCCATGTTAAAAACTGTTTCTCAATTTATTTCTGTATATTTATTTTTTCACTTACTTTTCAATAGATATTCTCACAATTTTTTTCAAAATTGAGTTATTATCCTAGGACTAATTTGTTTCCTCACCAACACCATGGTGGAGAGCTTATTATTAATAGAAATAGATCAAGGAGTAGTGATCATTTTTTCATGGATTTTTCTCTGACAATGAAATTCTTTGATATATCCAATTACAATGGAATAGAAAAATTCTTCATCAGTGATCAATTCGATCTAAAATTCGGATTTTTTTTCATTGGATGTATTCCAAATTTTGATTATCTCTTGTTGAAAATGAATCAAATTTATAACAAGTTGATTCGTGGGTTGATCATTGATGAATATGTATTAATTTGTCTTTAGAGTATTTGGAATTTATAATGTTTGATAATCCATGATTATTCCTTTAATTCCTTAATCCCTACATCAATGAACAGAACCAACTCGAAGAATGTCCAAATGTTCGTTCCTCACTTTTGGTATTTTATACATTTCTTCCCTCATTCTTCAATTGTTCATCGTCTTAATTTTTATTTGACTGGTGGTTTGACAATACCTCAAAAATAAAAATTGAAAGACCAATCATTAGTGCAACAAATCATTTCCACAGGTTTAAAATCGAGATTGAGAGCATGGTTGAGGCACGTGTGTTATGACGGAAGATCAAACATGGATCAAAGACCTTCGATTAACAAGTTTTGTTGTTCGGTAATATGATGTGATGAGAGATGATCTGTTTAGAAAATTAGGTGTCTGGAATCTACCGACTACTGATGATTCAAATTCAGTCAACTATGGATTTTTGTTCCTTGGAAGTTTTTGTGGCAGGATCGAAGGAATAGATAGTGCAGATAGATATATGTGAAGATTGTGGGATTCTGGAAAATATTGAATTACAAAGAATGTAGCTCGGATAAACATACACCATGAGAACCATTTCCTGCAGCAGCTAGGGTTTCACATAGATTTAAATATCAAATGTTGTGTGGACTGCCACATACCATGTGACTTGATTCTAGAAATGTAAATACCTATAATTTTATCAACGGAATTTCTTTCTAATAATTATTTCATAAAACACATACATAACATAGATGACCCAATAAAAAAATTATTATAAAAATGAATAATGATACATTATTTTAAAAATACACCAATAAAAATGCAAAATATTATAGTAGGATAATAAATAGAAAATATGATAACAAGAATGGGAAAATTAGGTTATGCTCGATCCACTAGAATAACTGCACTCACAAACAAAGTTGTAGACTTAAAAAATAATGTTAATAATAAAATATTTATTCTGAAGATTAGAATATTTTTATATCCTTATGGTAAAATATAATTTAATGATGGATGAATAAAATATGTGGTAGATATATAAACTAAGGGACTCATACCATTGGAATAGTAACCTAACTATTGGAACACTAATTTGACTATTATAAATAGTAATATGGTTGTTAGCATAGTAACATCACCTATGAAAGTATAATGTAACATTTATGTATCTTATAAAAAATATATGATATATTTATATCATGGTATAAGTAAATAAATGACTCAAAAATGATAAATTTGGTGTTGGTATTTTGGTAAAACATAATGGTTTATTTACAACATTGTAATAAATATAATTAGTTAAAATAATATTTATATTCATAAAAAAGATTAATAGATTAATATTATTATTTATTATAATTATGGGATAACCTTATGTGACCTTAATTAAAATTTCAAAGGGTGAAAAATCAATTATAATATTAAAATTAATATTTTTCAAAAAAGTTATGATTTTGTTTAAAAATTAAATTTCTTCTATTTAGAAAATTATTTCCATAAATGGATTTCATTTTTGAAATATAATCTTCAAAAATTATTAGTGTGTATTTTTTGGGATTTTTCTAAAATAGTTTATTTTTTTTGAATGGTGAAATACAATAATTTATGTTATTTAACATTATAAGGAAAATACATGAATTTTTTAGTCATATATGATGTAATAACCCATTGGATTGAACTATCTTGATGCATTTACTATATTTAGTCATATAAATAAATAATATTGATATCCTTAAGGAATTATTATAAACTAATGAATATAATAATAAAAAATACCCATCTCCTCCCCCTACAAATATGAAACCTTCTCCACACACCTTCTAAGCCTTGAATATTGTCAATATTATATCCAATTCCCTTCCCAAGACCCTTACCCTTGTAAAATAGCTAATAGTATCAATAAATGACAATTCCATGTTCCTTAATGGGTCCTTCAAAGAGGTGATATTCAAGTGGTAACATTCTAAAAAAAATCTTTTAATTTATTTTCTTATTCTAATTCTTCCCACATCCTTCATCCATAAAAACATAATGACACCAGTATCATTTATATACTATAATTTTATATATCTAATTTAATTTCTTTTTCCAATTCTTTTCTCATCTCCTCTAATTGAATGAAATGAAACTATTGTCCAAATTTTGGCAGTTAACCGTATCTATGGATAATGGTTTTTTCATTACCGCCTTCAATTATGTTCATAAAACCATTATTGTGGTTAAATGTTTTTTAATATGTATATTATAACTTTTTTCGTATTTTATAACTAATATATAGACATAATATTAAATAAATAAAAACTAGTTTATGATGATAAAAAAACTCCCAAAGTAAACTAAATATTAATCATCAACATTTTATCAAATGATTCATCATGATTATAGAAAAATATTTATATGGGACCATTTGATCTTATAAAATCATATTAATACCATATAATTTCAATTTGTAGAGTTATTCTCATTTTACATGAACTTCCCCAAATATACACAAGTAAACCGACCACAAAACCATAAAAATTAACACACCTGGAACAACGAAATTGAACTTTATAACTAATTTAAATGATGATAAATGAAATTAATAAACTTATAATAAATAAAATACATGTATAAGTGTTTATTAATTATGTAATTAATGAATCTAATTTTATTATCAAATACATTAAGTGCAAGTGCTGAACGCTTTTAGACATTTGGTAAGGGATCTATCTGAACCTACCATTTTTCCTTTAGGTTATGATTTACATATCATTATCCTAATGTATTAATTATTTATTATAATATAATTCACCTATATTATTTGTATATGTTCTAAAAATGTGTATATATCCCAATTCATCTTTCTTTTATTTGGAAATACATGTTTTTAAAAATGTGGCAATCTCAATTCATCTTGATTGGAAAGCTCAATTAAAAGGAATTTATCCGTTTCATTCCCATTTTCAATAACACTAAATGAACTTCATTAAGAAAGCAATTATTTTTAAAATATATTGTTTTATCATGAAAAAATATTTTTGTTAATTTTTGGTTTTATACAAAAAATACTATTCCTTTTCCCTCTTTAAAGACACATGAATATTTTCCCTTAAACCACTCTAAAGTGGATCATTTATAAAGTTTATTAAATCTATTTTTACAATAATCACTTTGGTTTGACATCGTTATTCATGATATATTCTTATTTCTAAATTATGATTGTGCATAAATGTTTCAATACCTTCTTTCATGGATACCATTTTGACGCACCTTTTGGTTATTACTTATGACATGATTACAAAACTCATTTATTTCCATGGGTAACCCTTATGATTATTCCTTATGTTTGATTTATTTATGTGGAACACATAATAATGTACATGTCATTATGAGTACACATAGATAGCGCTCCAATGCATTGGGTATTGTTTTGTCTCATGTGCTATTTTGTATGGGATTAGGGAGTAATCCTAATCCATTATGGATTTTTTCCCACCATGTGATATAGTATTGGGAGTTAGAATTGACTCATGTTTATGTCATATTAGATTTTACTTCCCAATTACAATATTTCTTTAATCATATGATTCCATATTTTATATATTATTATTCCATATTTTTAGTCATGATCCATGCCTTTTATGTTTTCATGTCATATCTTCTAACTCATTGTTATGTTGTCATTCCCATTTTTATTCCCTTACTAGGATTATTAGCTCATCGATTTTATATATGTATTCCATATTTTATTCTATGCAGTTGTAGGATCTCAAAGGAAGTTAGGAGTTCATTGTGGATATTAATAAAAGATGTTTTATTATAGTTTCATGTTTTCAAATTGTGTTCAAATTCTTCCATAGACACTAGACTTTTCAATATTGGTTTGTATATCATATACAATTATTCTTAAAATCATGTAATATTATGTATAAAAGGCTAGGGTTGCTATAGGAAACTGAGTTTTTACCATTGGGTATAGGGGAAAGGATATGGCCATAGTACCTGAACATGGAAAAAGTACTTGAACACGACTAGATCACCAAGACATGGTTAGAGTACAAGAGCATGTCCAATGTACATGGAGATGACAAATGTCTATGGGAATGGGTTAGAGGAAAATAGAACTTTCTGAAGGACACATACATACCTGGAACATCCAAGACACATTGTTTACCCCCTTTAAATGTCATGTACTTATCCCATGTAAGGTTGATTCCCTTTTTCTCTTCATTCTAGATGAGTATATATAGGGCGTGTTTCCTTAGTCTATACATAAGATGTTATCGGGAGGCATTCATTCTAGAGAATAGGATGAGTGATTCACTCAAAGAGTTAGTATTTCATAGAGTTAGGTTTCCCTCTACATATCATAGAGTGTGATACTCTATCCTTCCTCCCAAGGTTGCATTATTTATTCTATTACTGACTTCCTAGGCATGTGGTCCCCATCCTAACGATTTACTCTGGTTAGGGATAGGTATCCCCCATAGGCCTTGGGTGTGACCCCATATCTATGTATCAACATATCCTAAGTTTTGTCATGTAATTATTCATGGCGACGCCTGAAAAAACGGCCTCTATGATGGAAATTGTAACATTCTACCCCTCACCGATTGTATTAGGAAGAGTTTGTGGGTGTTACTAGCCTTAGGTGACATCCCCAAGACAAAAAGGTTAGAAATAAATGTCACGTCCTCAATAAAATTTGGGGGGTTATTTTCCATTTAAAATATAAACATCCAATCCACAAGATAATTATCAAACAAACATATATATATTGAATGAGTAAAAAAACAACTCAATATAACCAAGCCATCAACCATATTAGAGTACAAGTGGACACCAAGAGACATGATGAGAGGAATGAATGACAACAAAACCGAAATACACCAATGGGACCAACTAGTAACTCCCAAACAGTATCATGCTCCAACTTGATTGGTCACACCCATGATATCAAGAAGGATCACTAAAAAACTATGATAAACTTCCTTTAATTGTGTCTCAATATATGACATCTGAAAATACAAAATTTTTCCCAAGAAGGGGTGAGTCTAAACACAGTATGATTTCCCTAATGACTTCCCAACTCATGCAACTAGAGAAAATATTTTTATTACATTTATAAAAAAAATTTAAAATCAATTTAAAATAGTTTACATCCAATCCAAAATAGTTTTCCATGTAAATCAATAAAAAATCCATTACAACCTATCTTAATTAAATTTGGCATACCCAATCCATGATTCCACACATCCAAAAATCCACACATACACACATGAATTCTCGGGTGATAGTTGAATACTCATGAGTGGTCTCTCATTGATCAACCATGTTGTCACAAGGTAACCAATACTAGGTGCACCAATGGTACATTCCCCTTCCATATGGCCATATCTAATGAAAATGAACCCATACCAATTGTGTATTTACAAATACATCCCAATTCATTTTACATAAAAAATTTCATTATTTAAACCATTTTAACAATCATTTTCCATGAATCGAAACAAATCTATATTTTAAAATTATCATTCAAGAACAATTTCCCCAAACCATAAAAATTATAAAATTATTAAAACCATTCCTAAAGTTGTTTCCATTAAGAATCAAAAAAGGTTTTTAAAATAATTTTATATAGTCAATCAATTAATAACCAATACATCATGTTCTAATCTAGTGGAGTTGAATGACCCGAACCATTATAAATAATATTCTACTTGTGATTTAATAAAATGACTTATTATGTATTATGGTTATATAAAAAATATGAGCTTATTTGGTTTTATTATATCCCATCATATTTAAAATACCATTTAGAATCATTACCATTGATAATATAGTCATTGAATAGTGATTTTATGATAATTATATATATTGAGTTTTTACAAATCCAATTGACACAGAGAAAGGAAGTGATGGTCTCAACCAGTAGGATCGTACCCTATGAATCCCAGTTTTTAGAGCTTTTGAGGGAGATAGAATAAATGGTATTTTCCCTCAACCAAGCCCAATCTATGATGTAACAAATTATTTATGAGTAAAACTATTTATGAGAATATTCATGCACATCTAGAACATGGTACAAACCATGTATGCCATACCACCCCAAAAAATATCATTATTTCACCCCTTATCTTAAGGGTGTAAACCAATGTATTAATGCGATATGTATCAATACCAAAATAATTTGTATATATATATTTTTATTATCAATAGAATAATTATTATATATACTTCTTACCGTTACTTTATAAATGATTCTTATTTTTATAAAATAAAACAAAATTTGTATTTTTAATTAGTATTAAATTACAATTAAGATGCTTATTTTTAAGAATTAATGGATTTTTGAAATAGATAATATTTTAATAAAGTATTATAATTATATAATTTTTATTAAATATAAATTATTGTCTAACTTTTATGAATTCCTATGTAACATCCTATTTATTCAAGTTTCATCATTATCTTATGCCATATATTTCCAATTACTAATGTTTGGATATGTTTTCACATGTCCCTATTACTATCCATTTGATGTTAAAATGATTACATAACAATTTCTCTACCACTAATCCATTTTATGAACTTTTAAGAAATGTTGTTTTGCTGCTAAAATTTCACCTAGATTTTCCATCACAACCAAATGTGTAGTGAATACCCATACCAATTTTCTATCATGGGTGTTCACCTTTATGCACTTTTACCACTTTTATTGGGGGAATACATGTATTTATTCTGCACAATTTAATCATGGAATAAAATATGACGACGAATGAATCCATCTTGAATGATCTATATAGAACACTTGATCATGATAATGAAATGAATGTGATAGGTGCACTCAGAATTATAGAGTTCTCTAATTCATTGGGTAATGTTTAGATTCATGAGATTTCATAAAATGGATTTGTGACTGAACCTTATATATTACGATAATGTTTCCATCATGATGTCTTATGAATTATCCTTGACCAATGTTTATGATAGAGTGTTTTATGTTTTTTCCAAATTTTCCATGTTGCATTTATGATTATCCTTTTATATCATTCCTCATTGATTATGTTTATCACTCCTTTTATTCCCAATTTATATTCCTACCATCTAACATGTATTACATTTTTTATGTTATCCCATGTTTATTCCCTTGTTGGGATATATAGATCACCCCTTTCTTATGTTTGCCCCCATGTGATGAAGCTAATATTTTCACACATTTTATTATTCAATTAAAGGTTTTGAAACCCATAATAGTGTAATTTAATTTGAATTTATCACATTTTTAGGTTTTTATCTTATTTTTAGCTTAAATACAAAATTTCCATAATTATGGAATTTCGGTTATTTTTAAATGCTTCGGTATTTAAATAATGTCATTTTCAATTTGGATCCAAATAATGTGATTATATTTTTTAGGAACACCTAATTAATGGGATAAATATTCTTCAATTGTACTATATCTTGATTCGAACATCTAAATGCCCAAATAATTTAGTCTTTGTGGAATGTTTTTCTGGAAAGCATGGTGGACACCACTTCACTAATAGATGAATCAATCCGGATCAAGATGTAAAAATTTGGTAATTCCACATGGAGATGAAATCAAACTCCTCAATGTGAATCCATGATAAATTTCAAGGAAAATTTCTTTTATTAATGAATTCATTGAATGAGTCAAACAAGGAGAAAATTTGGGAAACATTCGGGTAGAAAAAGTGTTGGTTAGTAGTTAAATCATAACTATCTCAAAAAGTCTATGAATGATCTGAAATTTTGAGATTCAACAAACAATGTAAATAAAAAAACATCTCTATAAAATTATTAAAGAAAATTCATCTATTCATAGGGGGAAAATCATGAAAAGTTTTGGGGAAGAAGAGACTAAAAATGTAGCAGAATTCTTACACAACGTGAAACACAATTACATATCAAGACTTCATCAAAAAGAGAAGTGCAGTATAGACATGTTATGACTCCATTACAAGAACTGAAATACCAATACATGTCATGTAACATCACTATATGACCTGAAATGGTAGAGATGTGTTTTCAGAGTAGATCCAACTGAGATTTGCGACGACGGTTGACCGATGCCTTACACGATGTGTATGACCATTAAACATCATGAATGAAGTAAATATTAAGAATTTATGAATTAGATTAGAGAAGATTTGGACATCATATAAGAATCCATGGATTAGGATTACAGAACCTGTAATCCAATTACATGTCATGATAATGGTGGGACACTAAAGATTAAATTCAAAGTTGCAAGTTCTTAGTGGGATTTTACCTATAAATTGAGTCCTCTACCACCCTTCCAAGGCATTCTAGGGGATCCAAGAATAGAATTTGTTGTAATGGTGTATATATTCTCCATAGGAGGAGTATTACATGATGTGTTCAAGACATTAAAGGCTAAAATTCATGCGGTGGTGGGTAGTGATGATACAAGGGAATTTCTCTTTTGAGTTTGGTCTATTCATTGTAAAATAATTTCTTTTAAATTTTCTGAGAGATTTTTTACCTGATTAAAGGAGGTATCTTTCAATATTGATTTAAATTTATTCAAAATTATTAGGAATATATTTTCATCTTATGAAAGTAAAATTGTCTCTCTCATTATTTAAATTTCTTTGGTGGGGTATCGTCTTTGAGAATGATGGGTTTAATCAGTTTTGGTTGCTTGGAGGTCTTCGAGTAATCAGATTACTTTCATAAGAGGATGGAAACCCATTTTTGAAGTTTAAATATGGTGTATAATTAATTTATATTAATAGATTGAGGTCTTATGGTATACATTGGATAATTCAATTGGAATACATTCATAAACAATGAGAAAGGGAGTGTGTGAAGATCAATATTTTTCCACCACTTCCTTATTTAGCTTATTAATTTTAGTAAAGTTATCAACTTATCACTAACATAGATTTATCATTTCATGTTTCTAATTTAACTTGATTTATCCCATTTAAAACTCCCCCAATTTTTATTAATAATATTATATTATATATATAATAATAGTGATAATAGAAAACCAATGTTTGTGAGTGGCCTCCTTGAGATCGACCCAAGGGTGTGCCACTATGGTGCATTATTGGGAAAATAATAATTGAATTGAATTGGAGTTCATGACAAACCACCATTATAACCTGGTTATTCAATTCATTTTTATGTATAAAGGAGTAATATGATCATGTTAGTGGATTTTTCAACAATATGATGTATTCCTTATTTTAGGTTGTCATGTAATGTAACTAATTCCCAAATACACTATAATTATTGATCTTTTAGGTAGTAATATGTGAAATATTATGTAATAAATCATGAATTAATGTGTAATAATGATGAGGGTTATCATAGTTCGTATAAAAGGATAATTTAGTTATTTTTGGGTTTAGGATTAGAAAACACTATAAAAAGACTTAGGGATAAAAACTATGTATAAGAAATCATCCATAAATTTTGGTAAGTAAATAGTAAGAGGTTTATCAATAAAATATATCCATTTATGGATACTACAAGTGGATGTGGATCTGGTGCAGATGTACATAGTAGTAAAACATGAAAACACCAGGTTGAGCTAGCCTCTACAGGGAACTGGTGCATGAAAATGGCCCTTGACACACTCCTAGTTTTAAACTCCTTGGTGATATGCTTTGGTAAATTCAGAATCTCATTATGAATCATTATTATGAATTTTCTTTTCCATAAGTTCGTTTCTTAGAAAATAGATCATGGATAACATAGATAGAATCCTATAAATACATAAGTTAAGAAATAAATGTCATTTATAAGTTATAAAAATAATGTCCTTGGATTCCTATTTTTGTGATTAATAGTTTAAAAATAACCATTCCTCATTTTTCATTTATTCTAGAAAATGGTCAAAAATAGGAGGGATCTGGTAAACAGCCAATGTGAAGGGCAATGTGATGACATCCCAAATAATTTCCCAACCCAATAGATGCAATAATAGAGAAATTTGTGACTAAAATCTCTTATATGAATCAATTTTTGAAAAGAAACCTAGATCAGGATGACCACATAAATCCATTTAAGAAAGAAAATGCTATAATTTAGACATTTATGTGAAAAAGGCCTCCGACATTCAATGGGTCATCTGATAACTTAATCCTGGAACAATGGATCAACTACTTTGAGAATATGTTCTCCATCATTCAATGTTACAAGCAAGAAAGGGTTATATTGGATATTTATCTAATAGAGGGAGAAATTGATCTGTGGTGGAAATTGATTAAGAATATAAATCCTGAGGATGGTTTTGAAGTAATGGGATATAAGTAATTCTAGAAAAAAATTTGATAAATATTTTCCTAGGACTATTTTACTATAAATGGAATAGTATTTCCTTAACCACAATAAAAATGAAAAACAAATATATTAGGGAAGATGAAGAAAAATTAGCAAGACTTGAATGATATACCTCCACCTTCTCGTTGCCCCAGAATTCAACGTTGACTACCTATTTGGTTAGATAAAACCTAGTATATGAAAATCCTAGTTGATCTGAGACATTGATATCTATGAGGAAATTATCTAATATTCCCTCAAAGTTGAAAAGGAGAACCAAATATATCAAGGGTATAACACGAATAAGATGAAAAATTTTGTGTTTAATTTTGACATTCTTATGGAGAAATCTAATGGTGCTATGAAATTTCAACATCCCACTTGTCAAAATTGTGGAATGAAGAACACTTGAAATATATTAATGGGAAAGATTAAATGATTTAGGTTCACGAAGGAAGGGAACATAGATAGTGATTCTTAATAGGATAATCCCACTAATCCGATGAAGTAAATAAATGACTAATTAAACCCTAAATGCATTGTTCATTATTTCAACTACAAAGAACTAGGAAACTTTGCAATAAAATTCACTAATCCAAGGGTTTTCAGAGACAACCAAAAACCTCCAAGGATGCAAGGGTGTGTTTATGTTATTAAAACCACTGAGGTGGATATCGAAAATGAAGTGGTGACAATTATGTTAGGTATTCATTCAATAATATAGAACATTTATTTTCATTTTCATTCTACATATTCCTTCGTATCTCAAAATTTTAGTCGAACTTTTCAAACCCCACCACAAATCATGGAAGTAGATTTGTGGGCGAAAATGGTAAATAGTAAAATTATTGAATCCAAAGTATATAACTCATCCCCTATCAAAATTTGTGGGATGAAACTCCTAGAGAACCTTGTGATACTCTCTTTGGTGGAATTTGATACAATTTTTGGAATGGATTGGATTCATCAATGTAGATCCAACATAAATTTCCACAAGAAGGAAATCACACTCCATATTGAGAATCGTCCGTCAAATCTGTATATATGCAAGGATGTGGATGAATATTCTTTAGTACCAACATTTCACACATTTATATTATTTCTCTATAATCATTAATATCTTGCTTAAATGATTGAATATGAGTAATGGATCATCCTTGAAGACATCCCCATCATTAGAGAATACATTGAAGTGTTTCTCAAACAATTACCTAGTCTTCCTCCTAGCTGGGAGGTTGAATTTTCAATCGATATTATACTTGGATAATTACCATTATCTATGATTCATTATAGAGTGTCTATTGTGGAACGTGAGGATTTTAAGAAACAACTACATGAGGATCTAGATATTAGGTTCATATGCCCAAGTGATTCACCCTGGTGTGCACCAGTCCTATTAATCAATAAAAAGGATGGGTAAATGTTCCTTTTCATTGATTATCATGAGATCAACAAGATCATGATAAATAATAATTATCCTCTACCAGGTATTGATAAATTTTTTGATAAACTACATGGATCACAATACATCTCCAAGAATAATTTTTATACATCTTATGTTCACTATGTGTTCATAGTTAGTCCATTAGAACTCATTAATGCTCCAACAATATTCATGGAATTGATTAACTGAGTATTTTAGAGATTAAGTTGAAAAATTCATGGTAGTATTTATAGATGGTATTTTCATATACTCCAAAGCATGGATGTTCCTGGGGAGCATCTAGGAAAAGTTCTAAAGACCATATGAAAGGATAATCCTTATGCCAAGTATATTAAATGTCACGACCCCTCCTCGGGGCCCGTGCCGTGACTACCCCAAGACCGCCTTCCATAGGCCAGGGGCTGGCGACTAGCACCAAGGCGTAAATCCCGGAAAAAGGGAAGGCATTGCCTTTGAAAAGTAACAAGCACCACAGAGTAAACAAGCGGAAAAGTAAACACTAAGTAAAAACTGTAACAAGCTGTGTTGAAAGTAAAAGGGGCCGGAAATACAAGCCCAACTATAAAGTACAACTAAAAGGGAAAAACAGCAACTGAAAGAAAAGCCGCAGCGTCGAGCCGTCCTCTGAAGGTCCCACCTGAAGGGTGGATACAGATAGCCTCCACAGCTCCTTGGTCCAACCGTCCGCTCCGAGTACGTCCCGCCCAGTGGTCCACCTCCAGGTACCGTTCTGCTCTGCACGCCTCCACCACGATCAGCGCTGTCCGTCGTCTGCAACCAACACAACGAAGTGCAGTCATAGCCCGTGCAGGGGTGAGTATAAGCTACTCAGTAGGGACCCCGAGACCCCTGAAGGTCTCCCAAAATCCACAAAGGAAAATCCACAAAGGAAAGATACAATCACGAAGTAACATCCGACATGACTTAGGTATATGCCCATACATATACCTAAGTCATCGATTCTTGTTCAGCTCCAACGTCCGAGCCCAAGCACAACCTAGTCCACACAGGAAAGAAAACGTATACCCACACAGGATAGCACAACACAATCGACAAAGGAGAGTAAACAGTAATCCACATTGGATAGCTCAACACAATCCACAAAGGAGAGTAAACAGTAAATCCACACAGGATAGCTCAACACAATCCACAAAGGAGAGTAAACAGTAATCCACACAGGATAGCTCAACACAATCCACAAAGGAGAGTAACACAGGATTCAGCTCACACAGGTATACATCATCGAAAAGGTGAAAGAGATGATCAGACATAGATACTGAATCATCTAAGCTGGGACCCACATAGGAAACAAGACCAGCCGTCTTCATTGTTTCGTTTATGCTGGGACCCACATAGGATACAAGACCAGCACTGAATCATCAAAGCTGGGACCCACATAGGATACAAGACCAGCACAGCTAGGACCCACATAGGATACAAGACCAGTTGTCTTCATTGATTCATCTATACTGGGACCCACATAGGATACAAGACCAGTATTGAATCATCTAAGCTGGGACCCACATAGGATACAAGACCAGCACTGAATCATCAAAGCTGGGACCCACATAGGATACAAGACCAGCAAATCTAGGACCCACATAGGATACAAGACCAGCTATCTTCATTGATTCATCTATACTAGGACCCACATAGGATACAAGACCAATATCGAATCATCTAAGCTGGGACCCACATAGGATACAAGACCAGCACAGCTAGGACCCACATAGGATACAAGACCAGCTGTCTTCATTGATTCATCTATACTGGGACCCACATAGGATACAAGACCAGTATTGAATCATCTAAGCTGGGACCCACATAGGATACAAGACCAGCTCTCTTCATCGTCGCAGTCCACTGAGGATCTCTGCACAATCGTCGTCGTCGAAGTCGCAGCCAGCACAAGGGTTTCCGCACACATCAAGCTCGTTCGGGAGGGTCCGCTCCACGAGCCGAGAGGCCGATACATCAACTGACACAAGGTCCGAAGTTGATGTATCCAAAAGTTCCGTATCGTCAACAGGAAGTCAACGTCGCAGACGGCGCGTCAATCGGACGCCCGGTCTGAGAGTTATTGGCTTTTTTGTCCCAGGGGCCCGGTTGGTTTTTTAAGGCAAAACCAACCCGACCATACACCACCTGCGTCCAAAACTCGGGTGGAGTGAGCCAAAAGATCCGTCTCACTTAGAGGAATTCAACGAAGTCGACGGCACGTCAATCGGATGTCCGTAGCTCAAGATATGAGCGTTTCCGCTCCGAAGGCCCGGTTGGTTTCGTGTACGAACCAACCCGGCCGAACTCAAAGTATTCCAAAACCTTGAGTGCGATATACCGAAACGACCGTCTCGATCAAAGGATCGCGTTTCCACTGACGGCGAGTCGTTTGGAGGCCCGTAGCTCAAGTTACAAGCATTTGACCGAAAATGGTCCGAAGACGGGGGGTCCGGGCCCGGGGCGACTCGGCCCGACCCACCCCCCACCGGGTCGACCCGACCCGGTCCGGCCCGGCCAGGGCACGGGCCAGCCGGTCGGACCAGCCTGGCTCGGCTCGGCCGAGCGACCGAGTAGCTGGACGCCGCGGGGCGCCGCCCCCGCAGCTTGGAGGTGCCACGGCCCCGCGCTGGAGCAACAGACGCGGCTATGCCGCGTCCCGTGCGTGAGAACCGGACCCGCGCGACCGCGGGTCCGTTGGCTGCCGCCGCCGGGGCTTCAGCCGCGGCGGCCTTGTCCGGCGACGCGCTGGGGCGCCGCCACCTCCGACTGCCGGCGCCGCCGGCCGCTTCCGCGGGCCACCGGAGTTGCTCCGGTGGTCCGTTTTCCTTCCCGTCTACTCCGTTGTTCCTCCCGGGTTCCATTCTTCACTGCGGGATCGACAAACTGCCCTTGCGTCACGATTTTCCATCGCCCGCCAAAACCTCACAACCATGAAGAACGACAGAGGGTTGTCGGGCCGTGTTCGTTTGGCCCGCACCCTCCGCGTTAGTGATAAACAACGGGAAAAATAATAATTCAACACATGAAACAACAATTTTAATAAATTAAAATTGTTCATTTGAAACCAGTTCTTTAATTTTAAAGAAACGTTCACCGGAAAAAGGGCATTTCCAAAACAAAATCTCTACCTCGTCAAGTTGTCGCACGCGCGTTCTTCGCGGAAAGAGGGGATCATCGCGTCGTCGCGGTATCCGGCGTCGCGTCTTCGCGGAAGGCTGTCGCGTCGACGAACTCCGAGGTTTAAGAACAAAAAGATTTAATTAATAATAATTAAATCCATTTTGTTGTTTTAATCCACATGGTAATTTAAAAAAAAGAAAAGAGCGCAACCCCCTACCTTGTCGCTGCCGATCGAAGGTTGTCGCGGGGTTGGATTGCCGTGGAAGAACGTCACGGAAGAATAATCGCTGGCGTTGCAAAACTTGGCATCGCGTCGTCGATTTCCGAGGGCTCGATGTTCTTCGCGTTCTTCGCGTTCTTCGCATTCTTCACCAAGGATGATGAAGAACTCTTGGTTTCTGTCAAATCCTCTCAACGAACATTTTTCCAGAAGCCGTGCGTTGGTCTTATTTTGTTATTACGCCAACAGATTTCAAACTGGTTAAGAAACGAATGAAATTAATTCATAGAATTAATTTCAACGAATAAACTGCCCATTTAATTTCCGAACAAAACTGCCCAATTAAATGGTACATTAAGAATTTAAGAAAATGCGTCAGTTGACTTTCATAATGATGGGTTTTCACGGGTGCGTTACTTAGCGGAAAAGAAACGGCGGGGCTTGTGCGTGCCCCACCTCACAAATATCCTACCAAGAGGGTAGGATATTTCTGGATAGCATCCTATCCAGATCAACTCAGATTAAGCCGCTTTTAAGTGGCTTCAAGTGGCTTCCAAGTGGCTTAAGTGAAATAAAATAAAGTTTGTCGAACAATTTATTTTATTTCTTAACTTTGATCCCAAAAATTAAAAACCGCACCCGAGCAAACGCAACTCCGGAAGAGGCGTTTCTAAGAAAATACTGGCGCTGCGATTTCATCGGTGCCCTCAGAATTCGATTCCGGGCACCGGTTCAAAAGTTAGAAAAACCCACTCGTCCGTTCACTGAACGTACCCGAGCCAAACTTCGGAAAATGATTCCGGGCACACCGGGCCTCAGAATCAGGTGCTGTCAGAAACTGCGTTCTTGTAAAATTCAAAGAAAATTAAGAAAAAAATTTCCTTGAAATTTTACGGGTCTTTACATTACTCCCACCACAGGGCTTTACGTCCCCGTAAAGCTTCACCACAAACTTAGGGATACAATGGCGGTACTGAGCACGCAACTGAGCCTCCCGCTCCAAAGTGCTCTCCTGGAGGTTCTCGTGCTGCTATCTGAAGTTCACTAGAGGAATCGATCATCCACGTAGGACCCACTCCTGTCGATCCTCGATCTCCACTGGGACCTCCGCAAAAGTCATACCATCATCAAAGACCAGTTCTCCATGGTCAAAGATTTGCGTCGGGTCGTGCACGTATCTCCTCAGCTGAGATACATGGAATACGTCGTTCACCCGGTGCAACTGAGGTGGTAGAGCCAGGAGATAAGCCACCTCGCCAATCCTGTCGAGGACCTGGAATGGTCCGATGAAGCATGGAGACAACTTGCCGCCTCGGCCAAATCTCTGTAATCCACGTCAAGGTGAGACACGCAAGAAGACGTGGTCGCCATCCTCGAACTCTAGTGGCCTCCGCCTCCTGCCAGCATAAGACTTTTGCCGGTTCTGAGATGTCCTCATCCGCTCATGGATGACTGGACCTTCTCTGTCATGGCCTGGACCACCTCCGGCCCCACAAGTGCTGCTAAGATTTCTTCTTTGCCGAAAAGAGAAATCTGGTCTCATCCCCTGGATGAACCACTTTCTTTGCCTAATACAGTCAATCCCGACATGGATGATACTAATCCATACCAAGGATGACGTCGTAAGGCCTCGACGCTACTACCAAGAGATCCAACCATTACTCTCGCCTCCAAGGGTTGAGTCACACTGTCAGTGTCAGTGTGTGGTAACTGGGTCTCCTCCAGTAGATGTCTCACAAGTGAGGGTCAAGTAAATAGTAAAAACTGGAGCCTCTTAGTAACAACACAAAAGAGGACAGGAATGAAAACATCACAAGGGTATGCGTCTTTTATTATTGCAGCTCATAATATAATGACGCTACACAATAGCAACAGGGAACTAGAAGTACAAAGGACATATCCACTAGTTCCGCTCCTGTCCATCTGCTCCCAGAGCTCCATGATCGAAGGCCTCAGCTTCCTGAAGCTGAGCTCTCCCATGTCCACCAACTCCCTGCGGTCAGGGTGGACCTCCTGGTGGTGGTGGTGGCAACACCTCAAAGTGTCTCCCACCATCAGCTACTCGGCCAGCTCCTCTGCCTCGTCCTCCTGCACCCTGCGGACCACCGTGGCCGAACCTCTGTCTGGGAGGTCCCTCTACCACCTGCTGCTCATCTGTACGACGAGTCGGGCAGTCTCGAGCCATGTGACCTCACCCGCTGCATGCGTAGCAATGCTTGCCCCTCGTGTAGCTGGCTCTCCTTCGGGTGCCCCGCACAACTGAATCTTCATCCTGAGACTGCCCATCTGATGGTCTGGCCCATTTGATCCTCTGCGTCACCTGTCTACTGCCAGCTACAGAAGATCCTGCAATGGGCCGTCCTGCGGAGGGCCCTGTCACTGGAGCCTGCTCGGCGAGAAAACTCTCCACTAGAAGGGCTCTCTCCAACACCTCTGCCTGATTCGGAATGTTGAGGGAGATCATTGAAGCCCTGATCTCATGCCTCAGTCCCTGCTCGAATGTCCGGGCCCGAAAGAACGGGTCCCATACCATATCTGTGGAGTAGCGTGAGAGATCAGTAAATCTTTCCGAGTACTGGGCCACTGTCATGATGCCCTGCGGTAGCTGTAACATCTCTTGGATGCGCACCGCACGGAGGGTGGCTAGGATGAACTCGGAGCGGAAAAGGCTCTCGAAGTCCGTCCAGAGAGGAGATGCCTCATCGTGCACCTGGAGCATCAAGCTCCACCATCGTCCTGCTGCTGTGTGCAGTAGGCTCACAGCGAGGATCACCATGAGGTCTGCTGGTGTCCTCACTAGCCTGAAAACTCGAACGACCGCCTCTAGCCAGTCCTCGGCTGCCTGGGGGTCCGTCTCCCCACGAAAACTGGGTGGTCGCTGACGCTGAAACTCATGCAGCGCGCTAAGGCGACGTGCATCATCAGCAGCTGGGGCTGGTAGCATTGGTGGCCCAGCGGGTAAAGGTACCGCCGGTGCCTCTGCTGACAAGGAGCCCTGCACTGAGGCCTCATTGCTCGGTGGGCTGTCATCATGCTCCACTCTCGGAACCCTAGCTGGCTGCCGTCGCGGGGCCATCCTGAAAAGGAAACGAGTGCGCCACGGTCAGAACAGTATACATGGTGAGCTGACACAAGTAATCATAAAGAAAACTTGAACACACATGCAATCAATGTTTTCGTGCATTAAGTCGGAAATCAGAAGTCAGGGTCCTGGTGTATGGATACGTCGGCCGCCCCACCAACACTGGACTCCCTGGACTGATAACCACACCCAATACGCTAAACACTATTGCTTCACATAGAAGAAAGATCAGAGTCTGCGGTAGAACCGACCACCTCTGATACCAATTTGTCACGACCCATCCTTGGGGCCCGTGCCGTGACTACCCCAAGCCCGCCTTCCATAGGCCAGGGGTTGGCGACTAGCACCAAGGCGTAAATCCCGGAAAAAGGGAAGGCATTGCCTTTGAAAAGTAACAAGCACCACAACATAAACAAGCAGACAAGTAAACACTAAGTAAAAACTGTAACAAGATGTGCTGAAAGTAAAAGGGGCCGGAAATACAAGCCCAACTATAAAGTACAACTGAAAGGGAAAAACAACAACTGAAAGAAAAGCCCCAGCGTCGAGCCGTCCTCTGAAGGTCCCACCTGAAGGGTGGGTACAGATAACCTCCACAGCCCCTTGGTCCAGCCGTCCGCTCCGAGTACATCCCGCCCAGTGGTCCACCTCCAGGTACCGTCCTGCTCCGCACGCCTCCACCATGATCAGCGCTGTCCGTCGTCTGCAGCCAACACAACGAAGTGCGGGCATAGCCCGTGTAGGGGTGAGTATAAGCTACTCAGTATGGACCCCGAGACCCCCGAAAGTCTCCCAAAATCCACAAAGGATAATCCACAAAGGAAAGATACAATCACGAAGTAACATCCGACATGGCTTAGGTATATGCCCATACAAATACCTAAGTCATCGATTCCCGTTCGGCTCCAACATCCGAGCCCAAGCACAACCTAGTCCACACAGGAAAGCAAACGTATACCCACACAGGATAGCACAACAAAATCCACAAAGGAGAGTAAACAGTAATCGACATAGGATAGCTCAACACAATCCACAAAGGAGAGTAAATAGAAAATCCACACAGGATAGCTCAACACAATCCACAAAGGAGAGTAAACAGTAATCCACACAGGATAGCTCAACACAATCCACAAAGGATAGTAATACATGATTCAGCTCACACAGGTATACATCATCGAAAAGGTGAAAGAGATGATCAAACATAGATACTGAATCATCTAATCTGGGACCCACATAGGATACAAGACCAGCCGTCTTCATTGTTTCGTTTATGCTGGGACCCACATAGGATACAAGACCAGCACTGAATCATCAAAGTTGGGACCCACATAGGATACAAGACCAGCACAGCTAGGACCCACATAGGATACAAGACCAGCTGTCTTCATTGATTCATCTATACTGGGACCCACATAGGATACAAGACCAGTATGGAATCATCTAAGCTGGGACCCACATAGGATACAAGACCAGCACTGAATCATCAAAGCTGGGACCCACATAGGATACAAGACCAGCACAGCTAGGACCCACATAGGATACAAGACCATCTCTCTTTATTGATTTATCTATACTGGGACCCACATAGGATACAAGACCAGTATTGAATCATCTAAGCTGGGACCCACATAGGATACAAGACCAGCACAGCTAGGACCCACATAGGATACAAGACCAGATGTATTCATTGATTCATCTATACTGGGACCCACATAGGATTCATGACCAGTATTGAATCATCTAAGCTGGGACCCACATAGGATACAAGACCAGCTCTCTTCATCGTCGCAATCCATTGAGGATCTCTGCACAATCGTCGTCGTCGAAGTCGCAGCCAGCACTAGGGTTTCCGCACACAGTAAGCTCGTTCGGGAGGGTCTGCTCCACGAGCTGAGAGGCCGATACATCAACTGACACAAGGTCCGAAGTTGATGTATCCAAAAGTTCCGTATCGTCAACAGGAACTCAACGTCGCAGACGACACCTCAATCGGACGCCCGGTCTGAGAGTTATTGGCTTTTTCGTCCCAGGGGCCCGGTTGATTTTTTAAGGAAAAACCAACCCGACTGTACTCCACCTGCATCCAAACCTCGGGAGGAGTGAGCCAAAAGATCCGTCTCACTTAGAGGAATTCAACGAAGTCGATGGCACGTCAATCAGACGTCTGTAGCTCAAGATATGAGCGTTTCCGCTCCGAAGGCCCGATTGGTTTCGTGTACGAACCAACCCGGACGAACTCAAAGTATTCCGAAACCTTAAGTGTGATATACCGAAACAACCGTCTCGATCCAAGGATCGCGTTTCCGCTGATGGAGAGTTGTTTGGAGGCACTTAGCTCAAGTTACGGGCATTTGACCGAAAATGGTCCGAAGACGGGGGGTCCGGGCCCGGGGTGACCCCGCCCGACCCCCCCCCCCCCCCCCCCCCCCGGGGGTCGGCCGAACCGGGTCGACCTGACCCGGTCCAACCCGGCTGGACCCAGTACGGCCCGGCCAGGGCACGGCCCGGCCGGTCGGACCGGCCAGGCTTGGCTCGGCCGAGCGGCCGAGCAGCTGGACGCCGCGGGGCGCCGCCCTCGCGGCTTGGAGGTGCCACGGCCCCGCGCTGGAGCAACGGACGTGGATATGCCGTGTCCCGTACGTGAGAACCGGACCCTCGGGGCCGTGGGTCCGTTGGTCACCGCCGCCTCCGACAGCTGGCACCGCCGGCCGCTTCCGCGGGCCACCGGAGTTGCTCCGGTGGTCCGTTTTCCTTCCCGTCTGCGCCGTTGTTCCTCCCGGGTTCCGTTATTCACTGCGGGATCGACAAAATGCCCTTGCGTCACGATTTTCCGTCGCCCACCAAAACCGCACAACCATGAAGAACGACGGAGGGTTGTCGGGCCGTGTTCGTTTGGCCCGCACCCTTCGCGTTAGTGATAAACAACGGGAAAAATAATAATTCAACACATGAAACAACAATTTTAATAAATTAAAATTGTTCATTTGAAACCAGTTCTTTAATATTAAAGAAACGTTCACTGGAAAGAGGGAATTTCCAAAACAAAATCCCTAACTCGTCAAGTCGTCGCACACGCGTTCTTCGCGGAAAGAGGGGATCGTCACGTCGTCGCGGTATCCGGCGTCGCGTCATCGCGGAAGGGTGTCGCGTCGACGAACTCCGAGGTTCAAGAACAAAAAGATTTAATTAATAATAATTAAATCCATATTGTTGTTTTAATCCACATGGTAATTTAAAATTAAGAAAAGAGCGCAACCCCCTACCTTGTCGCTGCCGATCGAAGGTCGTTGCGAGGTTGGATTGCCGTGGAAGAACGTCGCGGAAGAAGAATCGCTGGCATCACGGAACTTGGCGTCGCGTCGTCGATTTCCGAGGGCTCAGCGTTCTTCGCGTTCTTCGCGTTCTTCGCGTTCTTCGCGTTCTTCGCGAAGGAGGATGAAGAACTCTTGGTTTCTGTCAAATCCTCTCAACGAACAATTTTCCAGAAGCCGTGCGTTGGTCTTATTTTATTATCACGCTAACGGATTTCAAACTGGTTAAGAAACGAATGAAATTAATTCATAGAATTAATTTCAATGAATAAACCGCCCATTTAATTTCCGAACAAAACTGCTCAATTAAATGGTGCGTTAAGAATTTAAGAAAACACGTCAGTTGACTTTCATAATGATGGGTTTTCGCGGGTGAGTTACTTAGCGGAAAAGAAATGACGGGGCTTGTGCTGGCCCCACCTCACAAATATCCTACCAAGAGGGTAGGATATTTCTGGATAGCATCCTATCCGGATCAACTCATCTTAAGCCACTTTTAAGTGGCTTCAAGTGGCTTCCAAGTGGCTTAAGTGAAATAAAATAAAGTTTTCCGAACAATTTATTTTATTTCTTAACTTTAAGCCCAAAAATTAAAAACCACACCCAACCAAACACAACTCCGGAAGAGACGTTTCTAAGAAAATACCGGCACTACGATTTCATCGATGCCCTCAGAATTCGATTCCAGGCACCGGTTCAAAAGTTAGAAAAACCCACTCGTCCATTCACTGAACGTACCTGAGCCAAACTTCAGAAAATGATTCCGGGCACACCGGGCCTCGGAATCAGGTGCCGTCAGAAACTGCGTTCTTGTAAAATTCCAAAAAAAATTAAGAAAAAAATTTCCTTGAAATTTTATGGGTATTTACATTAAATGTGATTTCTGGTTGATGGAAGTCAAATTATTGGGGAATATTATCACAATAAATGAGATATCTGTAAACACTTAAAAGACTATAGCAATTAATGGATGAAAAATGGGAATATCTGTGATAGATATTCAAAGTTTCCTTATATTATTTGGTAACAATCAGTGATTTTTCCAATATTTTGGGAAATTTTTAAACCCTCTAACCAAGATAACTCAAAATGGATTCATGTTTTTTTGGAATGATTAATGCGATGAGGGATTCAAGGATTTGAATATAGTCTTATCAACGCACATGTACTTACACTACCCATGAATGGAGAATTTTTCATGATATTTAGTGATGATTAAAAGAAGGGCTTGGATTGGGTGCTAATGCATAATGAAAAAGTGATAGCATATGCTTCAAGGTAATTGAAATTTTAAAAATAGAAATACCCCACAAATGTTCTATATTTCGATGCAATGATTTTCGTGTTAAAAATATGGCAGCATTATCTCTTTGGGGAGAAGTGTGAAATATATACGGTTAACAAAAGCCTTAAGTATACATTCATACAGAAAGAGATGAATATTCTCTTGAAAAAATAGGTAGAGATTATCATGGTCTATGACTGATCAATCTACTACCATCCTATGAAAGTTAATAAAGTGGGAGACACTCTAAGTGGAAATGATCCAGCAATTATATCCTTGATGAGAATTGAAAATGATCTGATCTTATTAGACTTGAATATAGTATCATAAGAGAATATTATTATGGATAAACATACATGAGTGGGTGAAATGTAATTTAAAACATAGTATAAAATATTTAAACTAAAAAAAACCTAATACTCTTAAAATAATTTTATTAGACTTAGTCTCAGTCCGATTATTAGAGTCAAAAAATTGATACCAGACAAATTCTGATTATATAAGAGTGAAAATATCAGAATCAAAATAGATCTAATTAATTAATGTATATTTTATCATATTCGGTTTGATACCAATAAAACAATTTTTATTATAAAGTAAAGTATAAAGGCTTAATTTCTTTAAAATGTACAGTGTAAAAACAAACTTATGAAAACAAAAAATAGCAAGAAATAGAAAGAATGACTTACAAGCTATTAAAAATATTTATCTATTTTAACCTTATGAGTAAGATAATAAATATCCTTGACTAAAGGTATCCACAATTTTATACACATTATCAAGTATGTATTTCCTTACCAAGAAATCCCTTGATATGATAATCAGAACGGATTTGACTTCCTATCAATGGAATCCCTCGATACGATGATTAGATTTTCTAAATCTTACTATCCTCATAATCCCTCGATCTGTTGGATTTGATTCTCTATCTTCCTATCCCTAGAAGACCTCAATCATAACTATGATGAAATACTGATTATAATTGAAAAATTTCATAAGGAAACAACCCTGAAATGGATTCCATAGAACTTCCAACTATCTCAAGAAATACAAAATCAAAGAACGAGTTGTTCATGCTTTGAAATATTTAGACAAATAGTGTTAAAAATAAAATCAGCTCCAAAATCTTTAAATAACTCATTATTTTTAGGCAATATCATAATGGTAATATTTTCTAGTTTGTTGCAATGGCCTCAGACACTTAGCACTTAACAGCACATAATGATATACTGTAACTGAATGTTTGACATCATATTGATATAACACTATTACAATGATAAATCTATTCCTTATGATATAAATAAGTTCAGGTATTTTGATCATAAACTTAGTTTAGTTTGATGGACTTTCTTATCTATTATTAATATAGTAATACTTATGAGGATCAGTCTAATTATTTCGATACCATAACCAGTCCGATGGTTATGAATTTTATGATTACAAAAAACAAGAAAAAAGTATAACTCTGGATTTTATTAAAGGTCAATCCCATAATTAAAATCATACTAAATATGAAAATATTAATTAATAATATTTAGTTTATATTTTTCATATTTTAGAACTTATTCTATGTGTGTTAAAAAATTATGTTTGAAATAAAAACATGCTAAAATTTTTTGGACATACAAATTTAGTAAACATGTTTTAAGAAATTGTTTTTGATTTAAAAAACTAAAGGAATGTGAATGTGAGAAGTAAAACTCCTAAATCAATAATCTCCCCCTTTTTATAACTAAAAAATCCCGAATCATAATTGAAAAAACATAAAAAACATACAACTCATTATTATTTTAATAACATTGTATTTAGAGTTAATATTTAATCATTAACTCACACTAAGTTTTTAAATCATATGAATACAATAAAGAGTATGATTTTGAATACAATGGAATCTACCTTAGGATAATAACGTCATATTTTAATAAAAAAATATTCCTTAGAAATATATTGTTCCTTTTTAGAAAAAATTATCTTCATTACTGAAATATCTCCCCTTTATATTACAACTCCCCCTTAAAAAAACATCTCCCACTTTGATAAAATCTTCTACCATGTTGTGGTTTTCATAAAGAAATGGGGAATATAATCTGATGTTTCATATAATTTTAGAAAATATAGAATATGGTACAAATAAATGATCTAACTAATCATCCATAAGTAGAAAGAAAGAACACATTACCAATGAGAATCAGAAAACATCCAAGAAAATTAGATTTTTATAGAAAGTTATTATTTCATAAAAATCATTACAATTTTTTACAAAACAAATAAATTCAAAATTTTATAAGGAAAATAATTATTTCTTTATCAATGTATTGAAAAATTCTTTATCTTCTTGATCTTCTTTTGATCTTTCTCCAGCTTCTTAAATATTTCTTCTTGAATCTGATATTTAGCATTCAAAAAATTGACTTCCTTATAATGATCTTTTCTTTGTTCCCTTAATTACATCATATTCATATGATTAGAAGATTTAAATCTCTAACTCCATGTCTCAGATCTTTTTTTTCAAAACATTCACATCCTCAATCCATTCATCAGTGACATCTCTCAAGTGTTTAACAAAATTTACTCAGTCTAGTATGTCTTTGTATAAAAAATTGAAGGATTCAACTGATTACACCATATGATTCTTAACATAATAAGACTACTCATAATTCATAATAATGTCTAAATCAACCTTGTTATAACACTTAACCATATGATTTAAAGATCTCCTGTGAGTTTGGGAACTTTCTTTAAGAACCATCATCTCTACTTCAATACAAATAATCGACTCTGTTAAAAGTTTTATTGACTTATATTTCTGATTAATACATTCATGGATTTCATAAATCCATGTTTAATACTTCGTAATGTAAGTAATAGTTCCTTCTAGAACCCTCAAGAAATGATAGATATAATCAAATCTTTCCTATTCTATCGTTACTATAGAGCCTGATTCATTGGGATCAGGCTGAGGATGTTTTATTTAGCATGTTATGACTCTCACTTCTTTCGATTTCTTCTTTTCTATATTTTAAAAATCCTTATCATCTTTATTAGAAAATTTATTATCCTTATAAAGTTCCATACTAACCATAAATCCATCGATCTTGGCTTTATCTTTATCTTTTGTCTCTGAATTTTGGTCTTCTTCTTGCTTCTTTGATGAATATTCAACTTCATGTTCTGAAGATGATTCTTCCTCCTGGTAACTTCCAAAATTTTCTTATTTATAAGTCTTGGAGGGTAATCATGATTTTTATGGTGATTATTATATTGAATATTTTTCAGACTTGGTTTATTCACTATCATACCCTTCTTTGTTTTCCTCTTCCTCCACTTCTTCTTATACCACTTCTTTAATCACTTGTTTAATTTCTTTATATTATTATCATTCATATTTCCATTATCTTTATTTTTATTCTTGTTTTTATCCTCCAACTTTATCATAAACATCATTATATAGTTATTCTTGAAGTTTCCTTATGGTTCAAAGAACTCCTTTTCTTGGAGACTCTGGTTTCGATTTCTTTACAAGTACCGATTCTTTAACAAAAACATTTTACTTCACCTTATCCATGATAGAAAGAATATTGGTATGAACCAATAAAGTTTCCTAAAAATTTATTATAGTTTTTAGATTAATATGGTTGGTGTGGGAAGTGGGAATTACTTTCTTCTATAAATATCTTTCAACCTCTTTTAACAAATTTTCACAAAGTTGAGCTTCTTATAACCACTTGTTTTGTTTCCTTTTCTTAGAATCTTCTTCCAATGTTTTAGAAAACCAAATGTTCAAATCCTTAGCCTATGTGAGGTAAATTATTATTTATGTATCCTCTGGATTTATCTCTACTTTACAATTCAACATTTCTTTAAAATCATCACTTTTCATCTTCTTCTCTTCGTTTTTATTCTTAGAAGAAGATGATTCTGCCTCTATATTCTTTTTCACAATCTCCTAATGTTTTCTTGATGTATGGGAATAATATCTGTACCATTAACTTCAAAAAAAAAACTTCATAGTCTTGGAATGAAAAATAAATCTCATACTCGACAACATATCTTCCCAAATAAAGAAAAACAAATAATATGATTGGATAAAATCTTTTTGCTACTTTGTACCCTTCTGGAACTAAAAAATGATCATACTTATAAGGTCTAGAAACATGATAATTTATAACATGATAAAAGTTGTTTTGATATTAACAACTATGATGAATATAAAATTTACTAGAACTATCATCATCATATTCACTAAGAAATCAAGAACAAAAACATCGGATACCTTCAATGCATCTCGTTCTCTGTTTCTCAGAATCAGAAAAACATGTATCCATATCGAAATAAAAAGATTTTCTAGGATAAATTTGGAAACAGGCCTAGCCTTTTCATATTTTGAAAATAAAGAATCTTCGAATTTGGTCATATTAGACATACTGATATTTTCAGTAACTTTTGAGAAGGGAAATCAACTTCACCTTTTAAGGCACTCCTACAAAGCCTGTTACCTTCTTATAAGATAACTTTTATCGCTTCCCATATATAGTAAAATAAAATTTTTCTTTACCATCCTCCTTATGAAACTATAATAAAGCATAGAACTCTCTAACTACATCAAGATAGTAGAGTTCAAAATCTATTTTCATATTTTCTACACAAAAAAACTACCCAACTTGGAATGAAATTATTTTCTTCAGTGTTAAATAATATTTATCGAACCATGATCTCTGAACTATAATATACATGAATAAAATCAAATATAAAATTTCCCCTTAGTACCCATTGGACCTAGAACCGTAGCCAGATAATATATAAAAGGAACCTCATTGAGACTGAGATCTTTTAGGTGTTTAGCAAGTTGGGAACGTAAACACTGAATAGTTGACGTGGGATATAGGGGTGGACATCCTTTATATTTGAAATTGTGTGATGATTAAAATTATATAAGAAAACTAATGGTAGAGATTAATAACAATTATTATCTGACAATCAAGATTGATCTGAAGGAGGATTTAAAATAATACTTGAACCCTTGATGTTTTTAATATTTTTATCAGAATGAGGATGAATCTGATTAGAACTAGTTTAAAAAATTAATTTTTTTTAATGTATTAATAAAAACTAAAAGTATAAATTCAATAATCAAAAACTAATTTTAATTAAATAGGGGAAAAATTAAAATAATAGAAGTGTTCCTTTTTAAGTGGAATGATTCATTGGTATGATTAAACTGTTTTTCTTGGTTTTTGTAACCAAATTGCAATAGTTTTGAAATAAGTAACAAAATATGGTATTTTAATTATGAAAAATTATTTATATTAGTTTTTAACCAAAAATTTTAATATGATAGTTTTTAATTATATAATTATTGTGATAGATTTATTATGAAAACTTATTATGAATTTTTTAAAGATGAAATTATAAAACAAATCGGAGTATGAAAACTTAGTAATTTCTAAGTTTGGAAATTTTAAAACAATTTATGATTCTAGAAAAAAATTTATTATTCTGAATTTGATATTTTTATAAAATTTATGAGTTCATAAATCTCATTATGATAATATATTAAAAAAATAACCATTTTAGAAAACTAACAATTTTTAATAAAAATAAAAAGTTTTTGAAAAACATAAACATATGTACTCCCCCTATGAAAAAAGAATATTATTATAATTAAATAAATAAAAAATAAGTATATAATAATGATTACTTTACATAAATATTTCCTAGATTCTATTTGATATATTCAAATCTATTGTAACTAAGAGTTTTTTTTGTAAAAATGACAGGAAATTATTCATGTGTTCTGATGAATTATTGAATTATATCTTCTTTATGTGTGTGATATCAAAGAAAATGGTGTATTATATCTTTGTTATTATAATTTGATGGATTTTTGGGTTTTTACTTTAATAAATGGTACTTATTCAATCACAAAGTATTTGATTTTTAGAAAAACTCGTTCCACAGTCTGTGAGTGTGTGTTGCATCCATAAAACTGGAGCACAAAAACATCAAGTTTCCATATATTCAGCTTCAATAGTAAAATGTTATACTGGGAATTGTTTATTATATGACCAAAGAAACTAATGAATCTTCTATGAAATTAAAAGTTTCGTATTTATTTATCTTATCCATTCTACATCCACCGAAGGCAGCATCTGAAAAAAATTAAAAATCATTTCTAGAAGGATAGAAAAGGCCTAAATCGATAGTTCCCTTATCATAATGAAAAATTCATTTTGAATATTTTAAATGGGATTCATTTGGATTTTCATAATATCTTATAGATAATAATTCATAAAACATTAAATTTGGAAGGCCATTTATTATGTAAAGTAAAATTCATATGATACCTCTAAAGTGTTTCTAATCAAATGGTTTCCCAGACTCATCAAGATCTAAGTTGTTGGCGGTACCAATAAAATTACTAATATTTTTAGAATTTTATTATGTAAATTTATTAAGAATATATTTTACATACTTATGTTGAGATATAAAATTTCCTTATGTTTTTTTGTAAAATTGGAAAAAACAAGGAAATATGTTAACTCACCCATTATAATCATTTAAAACTCAAAATTCATAAGATCTAAAAATGAATTTGTTAATAATTTTTGATTTGAACCAAATATAATGTCATCCACATATATTTTTATAATCATAATATTTTTATTAAATTATTTTATAAAAAGTGTTGGATACATACTCCCCCAATTTTTTTTTTCTATAACAAAAATCCATTTTACCTGTCATACCAAGATATAGGGGCTTGTTTAAGTCCATTTAAATCATTAGTAAGTTTATAAACATGTTCTGTATGTATTTTATTTTCAAAACAACTATTTGTTCAACATAAAATTCTTCCTGGATAAATCAGTTATGAAAATCACAATGCAAATCCATTTGAAAATTTTTAAAACTAAAGAATACTATAAAGGATAAAAGTATTAAAATTGCTTCGTATATTTATACTAGAGAATAAGATTCATCTTATTTTATTCCCACTTGTTGGTTATTACCTTTATAAAAAATTCTAGTTTTATTTCTAAATATTATTCAATTTTCATCACATTTTTTCCTAAAAAACCCATTTTACTCTAATTATAGAAGTTTTTATAGGTTGTTCAACTAAAGACTAGAATTTTTTCTTTTTAAGCTTATTAAGATCATATTTCATTTCCATTATCCAATCCTCATTACCTAAAGCCTCACTATGATTATTATGTCAAATTGGGATAAGAAATCTAGATGCTCAATTTCATTCCATAAGGAACTTCTAGTCCTAACAGATTGTTCTTCATAACCAATGATACTTTTACTAAGATAATTCCTAAGAAAAAACTAACTTCTTAGTTTTTCAAAATTATATTATCCATAAATAGGTAGAAAATATTCTGGAGGAATAACATCAGAAAAATATTATTTATTTATTTACTTATGAGAAGAATTTCTAATAATGGTTGAAAAGAAGTTTCATAAATAACATCATCGGATGTAGGGTGAGGTTGTTTGAAAAAAGGACCAGTTTTATCAAACATAACATGTATTGTTTACTTATCAATATATATATTTTTTAAAAACTCTATAAACCTTATAATTTGTGGAATAACATAAAAATATCCCTTCATCAGATTTGGGTGAATGCTTATGTAATTTATCTTTCTAATTCACGATGAAAACATTTCAACTAAAAAAATTTAAGTAAGAAACTTTTGGTTTTATTCCTCTACACAACTCATAATGAGTGTTTATTAAGAAAATGTCTAATTAAAACTTGATTTATAATATAACAGAAAGCAATAACCACTTATCCAAAAAATGGTTACTAAATGGTTATTTACTTAGCCAGGTTCTGGTTATTTTTTAAAGAATTAGATTTTCTTCATTCAACAACACCATTTTCTGGGGTGTTATATGAGTTGAAAGGTTATGTTCAATACCTTTCTTACTAAAAACTGATTCAAAATCACAAATTTGAAATTCACCATCACGATCACTAAAAATATCTATCAAGGAGAGGTTTTTATCATTTATAACTCTAGATACAAATGTTTTAAAAAAACTACAGGGTTCGTATTTAATTGAAATAAAATATACCTAAGTAAATGTAGTTTAATCATCAACTAAGACATATATATAGTATTTTCGATGATTACTTCATGTTTTTGAAAGACCAAATAAGCCCATGTGCACAAACTGTAAATCCTCATAAATTTAGAATTCTCTAATAAATATAAATCATGAATTAAATTGTTCACCATTTTGATAAGGGTCATAGAATTTTGAAATATAAAATCTAATTTCTATTAGTTTTTTAACTAGTCCTTTTTTAGTCAATTTAGATAATTTTTTGAGGTTACAAAGTCTTAAAATTATATGAAACAACCATTATTGATCTTACATTACACTATGTCGTGGTAATTATTGGCTATTAATGTCATCTATGTTAAGTGTAAAAACATTCTCATTCTGATTGGATGAAAGAATAAATTATTTCTTAGAACTATGTATTAAACATTTATTATTCCTAAAGTTCACAAGATAAACCTCATCACATAATTTACTTATGCTTAATAGTTTTTTATTAAGACCTATATCAAAAAATCATTAGAAATATAATCTTTTCCAAGAAGGAAAATTTTACTTATTCCCATAAAATATCTTTAAGCATTACCTCCAAAATTTTCATTTCCACCATTCATCTGGAGTATCTTCTTGGGGAAGTATTTTTTTCCAGTCCAATGTCTAGAAAAACAACTATCCATGTACCATATATTATTTCTTTGTATTATCATTTCTATCCTGAAAAAAATTATATTTTTGGAATCCAAACCTTCTTGGGTATGGTATTGTAAAAAACAAAACATTAGGTAACCACATTTGTCTGATTTTGTTAGGAAAAATTTCATTTCCATAGAAATATAAGCCCTATGGGAACCTAGGGATTTTATTTTATTTAAGGAACAATTAATTTTATAGTTCCCACCTTTTGAAACTTAGTACAAAAGGTGCAGTTTTAGGAACAATGAAATTGTTAGTAAAACATGGTTTTTATAAGTATAGCTCATACCAGTATTATCATTATAAGGATGAATTTTTTTCTCCATTTTATCATAATTTTCTTTTCTATTGGTACACTTTTATAGTAGCTTCTTCAAAAAAATAAATTTCAGATTTTAGTTTTACAAATAAATTATTATTGTCTTTTTTAATAGTCTTAGAACTATGTTTATCAATACTAGTTTGTAAAACATTTTTTTAGAAACTACTTTTTCAGAAATTTTTGAAAAAATATCATTTTCAAAATTAGTTTTATAAATATCTTTAGAATTATATGATATTTTATTTTTCTAAATGTTTATCCTCGAATTGTCCTAAACAAATATAGAATTAACATTATCATGTTTTTCTTTCAAATTTTAAAATTTCCATTTCCTTGTACTTTTTAAAAATGTGATAATTCATCATAAGTAGGTAAAGAATTATCTTATACTGAGGATGATTATTCATTAGAAGATGTAGAATTTTTATCATCAGGATAATTATAATTTAATGTCATATTGGTGAGGGATTTATATGTTTTTACCTTTTCCATAAGATAATGATTTGCAACAGGTACATATGAAAAAAGACTTATAATCCACTATATAAAACATTCATTATCTGAATAAAATTCAAAACAATCATCACCACTTGGACTCCATGTTTCAGAAACATTATAATTTTTTTCCTTTAGAATTGAAGTGTATTTTGGAATTGATTTCCATATTATTTTCTTTCATATATATCTTCTTCCTCTTTGGACAATTTGGTCAGATATTTCTGGATTTTATACATTCATGTCAAGTTACCTTAGAATATTAATTATTAATTTTATCCTTAGGACACTTTTTTTTACCAATGTGGAAAATCTTTGTTCCCAATAATGTAGTTCATTATTTTGGCGAGATTTGAAAGTTATTCTCATAATGTTCAGATGAAATTGAATTTGACTAAAAAAATTTCTTCTTCCTTGACGATTTGTAGCTTTCTCAGTTGAATAATCTTTTTAAGGTAAGGTAGATGTTGTGTCAAAATCAAAACAACCATTTTTCATTTTTTATTTTTTAGCAACTCTTTTGAGTCTACCATCATATTTCATAAGTGTTCTAGGAAGACATTATAATATAAGATTATTCATCTTTCTAGTCTCATTAATTGATTTTATTTTTTATTACCATTCATTGGGAATGATATAAATAATTTTCTCAACATTTATTTCATCATCATGCCCTTTTCTTTAATAGATTTTTAACTGTTAGTTATTTTAAGGAACATATGGTTCTATTTTTCAACTGATTCTTAGAGAATAAAATTAAAATCTTCATAATATAATTTATGTATAGCTCTCCTGGTCTCAATAACTTTATAAATTCTAAAGTGTTTGACTTCTATATTTTTCCAAATAATGTTTTTTCCTTCAAAATAAGATATCATAATGTAAATACTTCTTATCGTAGAACATAACAATGTATTCCATACTCTGAAATTTAATAGATACTATTGTTTTTCTTAATGAGTGAAAGAATTTACATCCTTATTCAAACTATTTTATTCCCCAGTCAGCATAATAAAATTATCAAATCAAGTATTGATAAAAAAGTTTTCATCCTATCTATCCAATACTCATAATAATCACCATCAAAGATTGGTTTCCGATTTAGAATTAGATTGTATATGAAACCGAAATTTAAAAATTCAATATTTAGAAGAATAGAAACTCCTTTTCTACAGACACATTAATATAAAAAAACTTATAAATAATAATCTTATAAAAAAATTAATAAAACATGTATTAGATAGAAGAAGTAAAAAATTAGCAAGTATAATCTATAGAACCAACTCTGATTCCAGTTATAGGATCCTAAGAGTAGATTATAATGGATAAAATTACAAGAGGGGGATTAATTGTAGTTTAAAAACATTCTTTAAAGATTAAATCTAAACAAAAAAGTATTCCTATTAAAGTAAGTTTATCGGACTTGAACTCAATCCGATTATTAGTGTCTCAAAATCAAAACCAGATAGTGTTCGATTATGTCAGAGTGAAAATATAAGAGTCATAATAAATCCAATTAATTAGAGTATGATTATCGTATTAGGTTTGATATCGATAAATTTTTTTATTAGAACGATTTGTATAAATACATAGTTTATTTTTCATGAAGAGTGGAAAAATAAACTTTTAAATACAAGAAATAGAAAGAAAGCCTCATAAGCTAATAAAAATATTAACCACTTTTGACCTTAAGAGTGAGGTAGTCAATAACCCCAACAAGTATCCATAGTTTTATACTTACTATCATGTATATCTTTCCTTACCAGGAAATCCATTGATACGATGATCAGAATGGTACAATTGTTTTACCTAAAATCACTCGATATACTGATTGAATATTATTTATCTTACAATCCCTATAACCCATCAATCTGATGGATTTGATTCACCATCATCCTGTAAATGGAATCTCTCAATCGTAACTATGATTGGATGTAGATTTGAATTGAAAAAGTTCATAAGGAAGAAACCCTAATAAGGATTCCTTAGAACTACCAACTCTCTATGGAAATAACAAAACTAATAATGAGCAGTTGGAACATTTCAATAATCAGATGACTTATGTTGTGAATGAAATTAGTCCCAAACTCTTCAAATTATTGACTATTTATTGGTGATCTACAAACGGTTATATTCCAATGTTTGTTGCAACAAACATATAATCCTTAAACATGAAAACACATAATGATTTGGTGTAATAGAATTTATGACGTCATATTGACTTAGCACCACTACAATGATAATGATATTCCATATGATGGAAATAAGTTTATGTATTATGATTATAAACCTAGTTCATTCTGATGGAATTCCTTTTCTATTGTCAATATGATAATATTTATGAGGATCAGTATGATTATTTTGGAACTATCACCAGTCTGATGGTCATGAAATTTTTCATTACGATAGACAAGAAAAAAGTCTAACTCCTAGTTTAATTGAAAAAAAGTCAGATTATCAAAATAATACTCAATATGATAATCATAATTAAGAATATTTATTCTATATTTTTAATACGATAGAACTTATTCTATTTATGGTAAAAGATAATGTTTTCTAAAAAATCATTCTAAAAATATTGGGGCATAAAACGTTAGTAAACATGTTTTAATAATGTTTATGTGATTAATAAAACTAAAGAAATTGAAAAGTTAGCAATAAAACATCTTACTCATCATTGAAAAGGATGGACATGGGAATAATAAAGTGAGGAATATCATCAATCTAATCTCAACTAATTTATAAAACATCTCTTTTGGAAAATATAATGTATTCCATGTTCTCTCTTGAGGATGTAAATAATAGACCCCTCATAGGTACTCAATCTAGAGTTTTTGTTATTGGAGAATGATGTCTCATATGAGGAGAAGCCTGTGAAGATACTAGATTATAGAGACAAAGTTATATGAAAAAAATACATGTGGTCAATGTGCTTTTGAGAAACCAAAAGTTTGATGAAGAAAAATGGTAAATGGAGGAGGTAATGAAATAGAATTAACCTCATATATTCTAGTGTGTGAAATGAAAATTTCAATGGTAAAATTTGTGAAGGGGTTAGATTGTAATGACTAAGACTATTATAATTAAAATTCCCCTTGTTATTTAATTTAATGTATTATTATGTTTAATGGTTACAGAAAACACATGCACTTATTTGGTGTTATTATATCATATCAAATTTAAAAGACCATTAATAATCCTTATCACTGATAATATATCCATTGAACCATGATATTATAATTACTATAAATATAGGGTTTAAAAAAAATTCAATTGACACAAACAAAGGATGTGATGACCTCAACCAGTTGAATTATACCCAATGATTTCCATTTATTTGAGCTTCTATGGGAGATAGAATCATTGTTATTTTCCTTCGACCAAGTTCAGGATGAGATCCAACAATATAAACATGATTGAAACTATTTACTGGAGAAGTTAAAGTTCATCAAGATCACGACCCAAACCAGTACATAGAACCACACTGAGAAAATATCAGTATAACACACCTTATACTAAAAGAATTTGATGGTGTATTAAATGAATTCATATCAATACCATAATAATATGAATATTTATTTTCTATTTCTAATATAATAATTTTTTTATTTTCTTCTTTTCATTACTTTATAAATGATTTTGAATTTTTTACAATAAAACCAAAAATAAATTTTTAATTAGTATTCAATTTCAAATAAGATGGTTATTTTGATGAATTAATGGATTTATGAAGTAGAAAATATTTTAATAGAATACTATTATTAAATAATGTTTTTTTAAATATGAATGATCATATAATTTTTATGAGGTCAAGTGTAATTTTATATGTGTTTGAAAACTGTTAGTGTCAAAAGCCTTCCATTTCTCAATAAATGTCGATTATTATTTAAAAGTGAAATTGAAAATATTTAGAAAATTATTTTGATAAAAAATATACTATTTTTTGAATTAGAAAATTGTAATTAATAAATGGTGATTTTTTCATAACTTTTTTAGGTAGTTGATTTTTTGGGTAAAAAATAAATACCATATAAATATATGGTATGTATAATAACATCATAATGACCCAAAAGTGACGAAATAAATATTATAATGGGTATCCCCAAAAAAATCTATTTTTTCCATTTAAAAAATATGATTTTAATTTTATTTGATTATTTTTTAAAAGCCTCTATGAATCCTCCAAAACTTATAATATATTTTAAGGTTTTAAAAACATTACAATAAGAGTATGACTCTCCTACACATCAGAAAGGTTAATTAATTTTATAATTTTGGACCTTTTCCATATAAAATATCTAAAACCACCCCTCTATAGTGAAACCATGGGAATAAATCATTCGAAGGTTTTTGGTGTTTGTTATTTTAATATACAGAGACCAAAATTAAAGTATGAGAAATAAAAAAGAATTTCCCACTCAATTCCTATATAAACCCACCAAATCTCCCATTTAACATCACTCAAAATAGATGGAGCATTCCCTTACTCTTACCTCTTCTATATAGAATCCTCCCACAATTCCCCAAGCTCTCAATAAGTTCTTCCTATGCATTTAGAATCACACTCTCAAAGTAAGGGATCCTTTCCTACCCCACTTTATTCAAGTTTCATCATTAACATAGGCCTTCTATTTCCAATTCCTAATTTTGAAATATGTTTTTCAAGTCCCTATTTGATTATAGCCATATCTATAGAAAAAAGACAATTTATTATGTGTAGGAGTTTTATTTTAAAGGCCTTATGACATGAGGGAAATTGAAGAGGTTTAATGATTTAATGGGAACCCATATCTCTTCATTAATGGCCCAATGGATCTTGACTTGAATGGATGGAGAAAATGGGCCTATAATAACAATTATGCAAGCCCAAAAATGATTTCTAAATCTTGGAAAACTTTCTTTCTCAAATTTGGGGAGCGTTTCCAACATGGATGATTCTAGAAGGGCATCTTTAGACACCAAAGTGAAATCTGATGGGCTATGCACTCAAAGAAAGATTCGTTGAGCTATAGTTGAAATTGGTGAGATACTTTTCCAAAAAAAGTATTTAATAGACATTATATTTTTGAATTTATGGGAACAAATTAGTTTAATCATTATTAATTTAGGGTATTGGATTTTTGACTCTTGTACCACCCCTTGGATATAAATAGTAACCCCATGACACTTGTATGAATTCATGATTTTAATTAAGAGATTATTCATTGGTTCTATGTATTGTGTGAGTATTATTCTGGTTTTCCCCCAGCTCTTGTTCAATATTTCCATGTCAATTTACAATTTATATTAGTGATCCAAGATCACAATGCCCTAAATTCCATTCCTCCAACCAAGTGATTCTTTTTGTGGATTGGATATCACATCCCTCCCTTGAGTGTGTTGTTAATGTAGTAGGTCTCAATACTTATAGAATTGGTTGACTACTTTCATCCTCTATCCATAACCATCATCCGCCACTTTTCCCTGAATTCCATCCTTCATCATCCACCTTACTCTGTGAAGAGTAGGCCACCCCATGCATCTCACATCAGTTGGTATCAAAGCTACGGTTGACACAGTTGGTTATATCACCCTCTTTTATCCCAGTTATATATTACCCTTCTTATCCTTTATTATTATAGTTCCATTAAAGAAACCCATTTTTCTATTAAAACCTACATATTTGGAGTATATTGTGCAAGATTAACATATTGCCACACTGATCCAATTATTAATCCATATTCTTTTCACATTTAATTCTCTTATATGTGATTTGTATCTGAAAAAAATAAAAAAAACATCTCAATTCATCATGTTGTGATTTTCAAGATTATGCACATCCTTTATTTAGGATATTTCAAAAAAAAATTATTACTATCCATTAAATCATCTTGTTATTTAAAACTCTAATGAAAACACTTTTTGGGGTGATTTAACAAAAAATGGAAAAAAGAAGTGGATACATTTACTTTATTGTGCTTTATATTATTATCACTTTCCATTTCCATACATCACTTTCTTCGACATTTTACTTCATCCCCATATTATGTTTGGCTCATATTTTCATTCCATTTTTTATCTTTCACATTCGGGAAAAACCCAAATACCACCTTTAAACCCCTATTTTCCACTGTTTATCTTTTTTCTACCCTTATTTTCTCCCTTTACCCATTACCACTCAAACAGGTTTTGTGAAACCATCCCACAACACACTCATGGTTTGGTAAGGATTGGTGGCATGTGGTATCCCTAAACATGGTATTATATTTCAGAAGATATTGGGATTTTAATCGAGTGTGAGAGTTGTGAGAAATTTAAAATAAAATTCATGAGTGTGTACAAATTATTTGTGTAAGTGTGTACATATTGTGTGTGTGAGTATGAGTGTATACATATCATGTGAGTGTGCATTTTTACATATTGTGTTTGTGAGTGTGAGTGTGTACATCTCATGCACATATGTGTGTACATCTTGTGTGTGTTAGTGTGAGTGTGTACATCTCAGGTGTGTGTACATATTTTGTGTGTGTGTGTCTATATTCACATGTGTGAGTGTGTGTATAATTATGTGTGGTTCTCCCCATGTGTGTTTTTGTGTGTTTAAAATATCATGCCCAATGATCATCGGAATAAAATTTCCCATGCTAGTGATGATGAAATCCGAAGTAGGTCTCCCACACTGGAAGCTTCACAACTCCAAATTAAATCTTTGGTGTGCCATTTCGAGAAGCTTAAATGTTGGAAGATGGAGGAGATTCATGAGAGGATTGACAACATAGATAATCAACCAAGTCCTAGGACGATCCATGGTAACCAAAAACACACTCTGACACCACACCACCCCCACATCATGGAGAAGGATATGGAGAACATTGATGATGATTTTGAAGATTTACCACAAAGGAAGAGGTTGTTCCAACAACCTACAGGAGGCCAACGGAAACAACATGATGATGTCATAATTGGAGGAATCATTGTTAAGGTCCCTTCATTTCAAGGGAAAAGAAATACCGAAGAATATTTGGAGTGGGAGATGCGAATCAAGCAGGTGTTTTCATGTCATACATACTCTATGTAGAAAAAGGTAAAATTTTCATCCCATGAATTCATTGATTATTCATTAATGTGGTGGGATCAAGTTAAAAATGAGGGTTAATTTTATGGATGAAGTCCTATACATACTTGTTAGGATATGAAGTTCTCCATGAGGAATCAATTTTTCCCTCACACTACTATAGAGATCTCCGCAACCAGATTCAATTCCTCAGACAAGGGAGTAAGAGTGTTGAAGATTACTAAATAGAGATGAAAATTACCAGGATTTGATAAAACATTGAAGAAGATCCAAAGGAAACTATGTCACACTTATTACATGGGATCATTAGCGAGATTAGTGAAAAAGTAGAGATGTACCACCATGTGGAAATATATGATATGATCTACAAAGACACCAAGATTAAGAAAAAAATTTAAAGGAGGAGGAACATGAAGAAACTGACAACCCCTTTGACTCCATGGAGAAATTCAAGGATGGATATTAGAGAACCATCAATGGAAAAATAAGTGGATGATAGAAAAAGTGAAAAGCTAATTCTTCTACCTAAGAAACCTACTTTTGAGGCTAACCAAACAAGGAATTTGGATATTTGTAATTAAAAATGTAAAGGAAGGGGTTACATTTCTAGTTAATTCAAAAACTGGAAAACTATGACAATCAAAAAGTATGGAGAATGGGTGATCAATTGAGAGAGATCAGAAGAGCAGGAAGAAGAATCTAGAGATATTGATAGTGGAGAATTTGCAGAAGATAGTGAGATTCTTGTCACCAGGAGAGTCTTAAGTTCACAAAAGACTATTGGATAGGATAATCATGGAGACAATATTTTTCATACATGATAAAAGATAAATTTGAAGGTATTTTTATTTATTGTTGACGGGGGAATGATTTTCAATGTGGTGAGAATCAAGTTGGGGGAGATGTTAGGACTTCTGAATTTGAGGCACCAAAATATGTGCTAGATTCAATGGATTATTGATTATGGTGATCTGAAGGTCACCAAGTAATTGAGCGTATTGTTCACCATTTGTAAGTAAAAAGATGATATTTTGTGTGATTTTGTTCCTATAAAGGAATTCCATTTGTTGATGGTATGAATGTGACAGCATGATCGATGTGTTAATCCTAACTGTTTATTGAATTGTCACTCTTATGTACAACGAGGAGAACCTATAACCATTAACACCATGTCCCCCCAATAATTTTTGGAAGATAAAATTTGTATAGATAAGAAAAAAATGAGTGATAAAGAAAAAAAGTGTAAAAATGAAAAAGGAGAGAATGAGGTAAAGAGAGAAAATGAGAGAAGAATAAAAATGGAGATCAAAGTTAAATCAAGGGGGAAAATGAATTTGAGAGAAGGGAAAAGTGTGATGTTGGAAAAAAAGAGTGAGGTTATGTAAGTATTTTTTTCACATAAAACTGTCTTAGTACTCATGTAAAAATATGTGTTTCTAAATACTAACGACTTACCCCATTTTTTAATGCTATTGATTATTTGTTAAATGATTATGTTGATGTCTTTCCAGAAGGGGTTCCACCGGGTTTTCCACCCTTTTGAGGTATTGAGCACCAAATTGACCTCATACCCAGTGCATCACTACTAAACCACCCTACATATCGCACTAACCCATAAGAGAGATAATAAATTCAATGGAATGTTCAATATCTATTGGATGTGGGATACATCATAGAGAGCCTTAGTCCTTGTCTTGTACCAATGATTCTATTACCAATTAAGGATGGGACATGGAAAATGTGCATTGACTATTGATCCATCAATAACATCATGCCCATGTATCGTCATCCTATTCCTAGGTTATATGATATGCTAGATGAATTAAATAGTTCAAATATTATCTCAAAAGTTGATTTAAGAAGCGGGTACAATCAGATTAGGATGAATGAAGTGGATGAGTGGAAAACAACATTTAAGACAAAACATGGACTTTATGAATGGTTAGTCATACCCTTTGGTCTCACCCATGCACCTAACATAATTATGTGGTAAATGAATCATGTAAAACATGCATATATTATAAAATTTTTGGTAGTTTACTTTGATGAAATTTTGGTGAATATTAAGAATTTACATGAACATGTAGATCATTTAAGAAAATTAAAGGAGGTTTTTAGGAAGGAATTTTTTTTGGAAACATAAATAAGTGTGCATTTTTTCTTATATAATATATTTTCCATGGATTTGTTATGAGTGGCCATGGAGTTGATTTCGACATTGAGAATATCCAATCAATAAAATAATGGTCAAATCCAACCTCTATTGAGAAGTTTATAAGTTTTCATGGCCTTGTAAGTTTTTATAGGATATTTTTGATGGAATTCATCCCACTAGTAGCACCATTTAATGAATTAAGAAATAAGATCATTCTTTCAAATGGGGGACAAATCAAGATAAGGCTTTCCATGTTCTCAAGGAACGATTGACACGTTCCCCTCTACTTGAACTCCTAGACTTTGCTAAGACATTTTAAATTGAATGTGATTCAAGTGGAATTGGTATTGGTGGAGTTTTCATTCCAGAAAGTAAGCCTATTGGTTATTTTAGTGAGAAGTTAAATGACCCAACTCTAAACTATGGTATGTTTGATAAATATTTTTTATGAATTATTTAATAGTTTTAGAAACGTGGAAACATTATATTTGGAAAAAATAATTTTTGACCCATTCTGATCATGTTGTTGTTAAATATCTTAAGATACATCATAACCTAAATAGGAGACAGTCAAGATGTCTAGAATTCATTAAACCATTCCCATATGTCATCAAGCATAAAATGGGTAAAGAAAATACTGTGGAAGATTCATTTTCACATATATATTCTCAATTATCCTTTATATATTATAAAATACTTGGGTTTGAATTTATTAAAGAATTATATTACACTGATATAGATATTATTGAAACTTATGGACATTGTAAACCTGGAGTTAGTTTTTAAAAGTTCTATTTTCATGATGAATTCTTTTTCTGCATTGTTAAGATTTTCATTCCCAATTACTATATCTATTTAATTTTACAAAAGGTATCCAATTATGGTGGGTTAATGGGGTATTTTGGTGTTGTAAAAACTATAAGCTTTCTTATTGAGAATTTTTATTGGCCTAGGATTTAAAGAGATGTTGAAACATTTGTGGGAAAGTGAATTATCTACCATAAATGAAAATCTAAACTGAACCCACATGGATTATATCTCCACCCACCAATCCACAACACCACCTGGGAGGACATATCATTAAACATTACTATGGGGTTACCAATGAACAAGAGGGGGATAGATTCCATTTTTTTTTGTGGTGGACCAGTTTTCTAAAATTTTACATTTTATTCCTTTTAAGAAAATAGATGATTCCACTAACATTTCAACAATTTTATTTCCTAAAGTAGTCAAATTCAATGGAATTACAAGGATGAATATATCGGATCAAGACACAAAATTCCTTATTTTCTTTTAGATTACCTTGTGGAGAAAATTGCCTATTAAGTTAAAATTTTATATTACTTTTCATCTGAAAACCGATGGAAACAGAGGTGGTGAATTAGATAGTATCATCCCTTCTGCGAACAATTGTTAAAAGAATATAAAGAATTAGGAGGAGTGTATTCTACATGTGGAATTAACATATACCCATACCAAGCACACCACTAATCAATATTATATATTTAAAATTGTTTATGGTTTTAAACCCCTTTTCCCAATTGATCTAGTTCCTTTTACTTTTTAGGAAGAAACTAATATGGATGAAAAAGGGTGCAAATAATTCATCACAAAACTCCACAAAAAAAGTCAAGGAAAAATATCGAGCGGATGAATCATAAATATGTTAATCATGCAACCAAGGGTCATAAGAAAATGTTGTTTAAGCTCGGTGAATAATTATGGGTTCATATGTGAAGGGAAGGATTCCTCGATAATTGGAAAACAAAAATCAAGCAATGAGGAGATAGACCTTTCTCAGTTCTTGAGATGATTAACAATAGTGCTTACAAGATAGATTTTCCATTTGATTATTTTGTAAGTTCCACTTTCAATGTCTCTAATCATTCTCCTTTTTTGAGTGCAAGGGATGACGAGTAGAGGATGACTCATTTTCAAGAAGGGATGGATGATGAGAACCATATCAAATGCACTATGTTAATTTCCCAAGTGGATGAGTTAGATTGGAAAGGTTCAATGATAAAAGGGTGATTAAATAGGTTGAATTCTACAACAAGTGCCCATCTCACTTAATTGAAGGCCCAATAGATCTTGCCTTGCATGGATGGAGAAAATGGTCCTATAATTCACTTATTAAATCCCAAAAATGATGTTTAATGCTTGGACCACATGGTTGCACTTATTTGGGAAGCCTTACCCACATGGAGGATTTTAGAATGGAATCTTTGAATACTAAATTCAAATCCGAAGGGCTATGAACTCAAATTGAAATCAAATGGGATATATTTGGAAAGTGGTGTGATAATTTTACAAAAATTAATTGGTAGACTTTATGTTTTTTAATTAAAACAACAATGTTTTTTATCCATTATGACTTTAGGGTATTATACCATTGACTATTTTACCACCCCTTGGCTATAAATAGCCACCCCATGGCCCTTGTATGGATTCGAGATTTTAATTGAAATATTATGCATTTTTTTCTCCATTGGTGAGGATTGTTATGGTTTTCCCACTATATCTTGTGTATTCTTGCCTTATCAATCTACAAGTTATATTGGTAAACTAGGATCACAATGCCCCCAATTCCATGCCTCAACCCAGATGCGTTGTTATTTTGGATTGTATATAACATAACTCCTTTGAGTGTGTTGCCTAAGTAGTTGTTCATGCTCCTTATAGTGTTGGTTGACTGCTTGCATCTTCTATCCATACCCATCATCCGCCACTTATCCCTAAACCACATCCTTCATCCACCGCCCTAGGCCATGAATATCGGTCCACCCCGTGCATCTCACATTACTATTACTATCCATTTATTGTCCAAATTATGAGAGACCACTTTCACTCTAACTAACACATTTTATGAATCTTTTAGTAACACTATTATGCTTCTAAAATTTTCAATGATTTTCCATGCCAAACAAATGTGTAGCAAATGCACATTCCCATTTCCTATAGAGGGAGTTCACCTTTATGAAATTATACCACTTTTATTGGGGACATACATGTATGTATTCTACACTCCTTTAACATGAAATAAAATATGATGATTAATAAATCCATTTTGTATGATCCATGGGAAACACATAAGAATGATAATGAAATGAATGTGATAGGTGAACCCAAAATTATAAAGCACTATAATTAATTGGGTAATGTTTTAGTATGATGAGATGTCATGAAAAGGATTAAGGAGTGAAAAAAACCAGTTATGGGACATTATCTATAATGATGTCTCGATAGTTATCCATGAACTGTGTATTTTATGCAGTGTTTTATTTTCTTGCCAGATTTCCCATGTTTCCTTTATGATTATCATGTTATATCATGCCTCATTGTTCATGTTTATGATTTTCAATATTTTTAATCCCCATTGATATGCATATTATCTAACATTTATTAAATTTTAATGTCATTCAATGTTTATTCCCTTACTGGGATTTATAGACCACCCCTTCATTATGTATATACCCCGATTATCCCATGAAGTTTTAAGTATGATGGAGTAATATGAGAATGTTAAGGAAGTTTAAAAAAATGATGTATTTAGGGTATTAAGTTTTTATGTAATTTAACTAATTATCAAATACAATAAAATTGTCTATCTTTTGGGTTGTATTATATGAAATCATATGTAAAAACTACTGAATTAATGTGTAATAATGATAAGGGTTGTCATATAGAGTAAAAAAGAGAAGCCACCTACCTCCCAAACACTATAGAAATTGAAAAATGACATAACAAGACTCTAGATCTCAGCTTGGATATTCTTTTATTCAATAGATCAAATAATAAAACATCATAATTTCCATCAAGGAACATGTAACTATCCACATAATTTCAGATCTAAGGTTCCATGAAATATGATGATAAGATATCTAAAAAATAATGGCTAAGAATATAGACTTTCTTCTGATTATGGATCTCCAACGGGCTTTGAATAACAAAAAACATCCTCCCTGATCAAAGAGAATCAACTCTACGGACTTGGAAAAAAAGGAGTTTGTATAATGGGAGAATTAGGGTAAAAAGTGGTTAAGGATTTAAATTGATGTAGATCCAATATTTTTGGGCTGCTACCTATACAACACATGGTTAGGTAACATGATTTGATAAATCACGCACCAATAGTTCCGTGTTACTATATCAAGGCAAACCCTCACATAGTTAGATCACACAGTTAGACAAACAATGTTCCAACCATGGTTTTACCTCTATTAAAAAATTAATTTTTTCCCATTGGCATCCACATATTTTTTCCAAACCATATTCCAACTGTGTGAATATATTATCCCTCATACCACATAAGCCCCACGATTTCTTGGATGGGGTGCATAGTTTGTACTAATAGTTCCCAAACTAGTAACCTCCATAAAATCATACAAATCATGCCAAAACTCCTCTAAACCTTCCAAATAATACGCCAATCAATATATTTACTTAAAATGAATAAATAATGGGTCAAGTACCTAAAAATAAGGCTGTTAAATTCTCCCCACTATTGGGCTTTCCATCCCAAGAAAGTAGAAAACATCCATTTATCTAAAAGAGTTCAAACCATTTCTCTACCATTTACTTCTCACACTCCCATGTTTCTTCCTGAATCTATAACATGTTTCCATAAAACCCTTACTAGAATGATTCTTTTTCCATGCAATAATTTTGATTTTCTAACCACAATTTGTACTGGATATTGAATCAATATAGCATTCGACTCTAGGTCAATGTGGTCCTAGCAAATCACATGGTTTGTATCAGATTGGTACTTCTTAAACTAAGATACATGAAACACATTGTGCACTGAACTGAACCATGGTGGTAAATCCAACTGATATGTCACCTCACCAAATCATTCATGTATCTCAAAATGGGCAATGTATCAAGGATATAACTTTCCCAAATTACAAAAATGACGATGCCCAATCCTTGGAGAGATTCTTAGGAACACATGATCACTCATCTCAAATGAAAATTTTCATCTAAAATGATCCACATATGATTTATAATGACTCTCATACATATCCATTTTATTTCTTGTCAAATGAATCTTCTTTATTGTCTCTTGCACTAGGCTGGCTCTATGTAGCGAGGCATCAACCATTTCCACTCAACATAGTGGATAATGAAGAGGAATCATGTACAATGTTTCAAAATGATCCATATATATTGATTTTGGGGAACTATAATTGTATAATAAATCAACTAAGAAATATTAACCTCTATTGAGCAACCAAAATCCATTACACAACCTCTAATAATATCCTCCAACTTATGTATAATTCTTTTGGATTGTCCATTCATTTAAGGATGATATGTTGTGTTCATAGTAAACTGAGTCCCAAGGGATTTTTATAAGTATTTCTAAGACATGAACCTAGAGTCTCGATCAGATATAATCAAGATTAGAATTCCATATAGATTTACAACTTATCGGATATATATTTTGGACAATTCCTCCATCGTATGGGATTCATGAACAGGATAAAATAACCCAACTTTGTGAGATGATCAAGAATTACACATATGATGTTGTGTTTTCTCAATGTTCTTGGTAATCATTTTTCAAAATCCATGGATATATTCACCCACTTAAAAATTGTAATTGGTAAAGACTACAACATGACTATGGGTCATTGGTGTTATGCCTTAACCTACTAACATGTGATATATATTTAAATAATGTCTTCCACATACCTTTTCATTATTTTCCAAAAAAACTATACTTTCATCAATTTATAAATTTTTTGAATTCCTGGATAAACAACCCATTTTAAATGGTGTTGGCAATTATGAATTTGTTCCTAAAAAACCAAATGTCCCATGATCAGATCTCTAAACATAAAAACCAAACTCCCATCCAAAATTCATCCCTCAATGGTCTCCCCACCATTGAGTATTAACCTCATAGAATAAAATTCAAAATTAGAAATATGATCCTTTCTAACTGGCTTAACTAAATCAGGAACAACTGGAACTATAAGGAAAAATACAACATCACCCAGGTTGATACAATCTATGTGCAAGTCTATTATGAATGACATAATTTTACACTAATCTAAATATTATTTATCCAATTTATTATATAAATTCATGATTAGTTCATCTTCAACTGAATTTCTTTTAACCAGTGTATAAATCAAGTCGAAATCAAACATTTGAAGGTATTCCATCCATATTCTTTTCCTTAAACTCAAATATCATTGGGAGAAAATAGGTTTTTAACTCTTATGATTTTTAAACACCATAAATTTCACACCAAAATGATAATGGTTCTAAGTCTTCAATGTATAGAATACATCAGCTAATTCATAATCATGTATCAGGTAGTTATTCTCATTCAACCATAACTATCACATGCCATAAGCAACAACAAGATCTCCCAGTATGATAAAACATTCTAACCTAGATCTTGATGCATCACAATATACTACATAGCCCTATCCAGACTCTAGAAATGTGAGTACATGTGTAAATTTAATTATAACATTATGTTCATTAATTATTTTCTCTCATTCCTCATTCCACTGGAAATTAATTCCATTCTTCATCAAGGATATCATTGGTGATTCCAAATGTGAAGGATCACGTATAAAAAATATATAGTTTCCCACTAATATAAGAATACTACATATCTAAAATATAATATTTGATAGTTTAAAAGAGATAAGAGAATATATCTTTTCAGGATCCATAGAAACTCCTTTTTTAAAAATGTCATGAAAAAGGAAATGTACCTCTTTTATCCTAAAATAACACATTGATAACATGGGATATAGATGATGCTACTAGAAGATACACAATAAAATAGTGAGCTATTTCTCAGGATCTGATTTTTTCATTTAATACACTATTATATCATCCAAAAACACCACCCCAATGGAATAAATATACTTTTGAAATATCAGATTCATCAATTCGATATATATAGAGGGCGTATTCATAAGATCAAAAGGAAAAAAATATAATTTTCTTATCTACTTCTGAAAGACGTGTTTAGAATATCTATTGGATATATTATTTTGTTCCAAAATATCTCATTTTGTTTCATTTTAATTATTAACCAAATCCTTAATTTCATTCTAATTTTTTTATCTGAAGTGTTTTAGATAGTATTTATTAAAAATAATTTATCTTACATTTTCCTTCCAAGTGTTTATCTTACAATAAGTAAAGTACTGAATTATCAACATTGTATTTTATCTTATGATAATTGAAGAATAAATTTAGTTTTCTCAAAATTAGAAAGTGTCAAATGTTTGAATCACTATGTAACATCCCAGGTAAATAAAGAATAAATAATTTTCATATTTATTAATATTTACGAATTAAATATTAATTTTACTTTAAAGGGGTTGCTATGTTCGATAGCGTACCTGATACGCAACAAAGAGTTTCATTGAAATCTTACATTGCACACTAGTAATATAATAATATTATTTTAAATGGTAGTTAACATGTAGCCATTGTATTGGCGGGAATGGATATAAATAACTAAAATATGATTATATATGTTTTTTAAATGTTTTTACATTTATCCAATAAAAGATAAAGGCTTAAAATACGGAAAGAATTCAATTTTAGGCGTATATGCCCCAGTTTTTACTAAAGGTTCACTTATCGCCTTTTGATGGAGAACCATCATTAAATATGGTTTTTTTCACTCTTATAAATTCTATTGGACCAAATAAAACTCTTCTTTAGAATTGAGACATCGAAATTTACTTTGTGGAAATTTTTGGTATCTGTCCGATAAAGTTCATTTTTTAATGATAGTGTAAAGTGTTGTATTTTAATTCAAAACCTCTTTTTAATCTAATTTATTTATATGATTATATTATCTTTTGAATTGGTTTTAAAGTGAAATTAGAAAATATTTTTACCATTAAATCCCACAGTGGTTGTTGGAATTAAATTCACTTTGAAATCGGACTTAAACTGGTGTCAATCTTTTGATACTTATTGTTTCATAAAAACACACTATTTGTCATGACAGCGAGAATTAATTATTAAATTAATTAATGAGACTTATATGTTTTTAATTTTGTAAAATAGACTTCATTTTTGAATTCGGAATATCAAATATAGCTTAGGGTGAATTTTTGGTATTTTTCTGAAAAACTTCAATTTTTGATGAATAGTGAAACCACTAAGTGGTACTTATAAAAACTGATTTTTTGTTTAAATGAAATTTTACCACTTCTGTGTTTTTAATTTCAAAAATACTACATACATGGTTGTCATTAAGAAGTAAAATGTGGTTCAATGAGATTAAAATAATTTTTTGGTGAATAGTAACTTTTAAGTTCTTAATCGCGATTAGAGGTAATTAGTGTAGTTTAAGGTAAAAATAATGCTTTAATAAAATGAGATGAACATGAAACATGTCCTAACCTCATTGGATGTGTCATGGCCGACCAAGAAAATCCATGGGTCAACTTGGGGACCCCATGGAGCCACTTTGGTTGGGAAATGACATAAATAACTTTTTATTAAATGTTAAAGTAAAAATGACACAAACATGGGATGTTTTACTAAAATTTTTTTTACATGGGGTTATACAAGTCATATTTCTGATTATAAATAGTAATTGGAAAGATAAAAATATTTCCTACATCATAGTATTTGTTTTGTAATTTTCTGACTTTAAATAAATTAAATTATTTATGACATCATGATGATGCAGCAATTACCTCATTAATAAAGGATTTAAATAAAATGAAATGATAATGTAAAATATATGACCTAAACATGTCCAAAACCTATTGGATGGGTGGATTTAGAACCCTTATCACCTTAAAATTGAATTATATCAATGTGGGACCTTTTGAATCCGAAACTCTTTTTAAAATAAAGTAACTTATCTTTACTTTCCAAGAGTGCCCCTCCTCTCCTCTTATAAAAGCCCCCACCTCTACCTCTTTACCCACACTTCCAAAGACTTTGGATTGGCCAACCCCAGCCCATTTTGTCTCTCCACTTCCCTCTATTACTCCTTAAATCCTCACATTGGGCAGAAGTCTTTACAAGGAAGCCTTTGAGCTCAAACCAAAAGGAGTTACCCGATTTTAAGGTAATGTCTTCACTTGAGTCCTTTTGTTTTATTTTGCTTCTCCAACCCCCTAAACTATTTTTATTCATTTCATTTGTAACAACTAAAGTATCATAAATATACTAGGATGTTTTTATAAGAAGTATTCTAGCTACACTTACACACACCTACATCTAATGGTTAAAGAACATACTGTTTCCGTGGATGGGGAATTTCGGCCTCCCGAAATGATGATTGTTCAACATTCTTTTAACACCTTCAAAGGTGACCATTAAGATGAAACTATATTTATATATGATATATAATATGTTTTTGTTTTCCTTAAGCTTCTGTATTTTTCATTTTGTGCATACCTTTATGGTTTCCATTATGGGTAAACACTATATCTTCATTTAAGGAAGTGCGGACTACCGCCCCCTCAAAGTGATGTGATTCGTTAATGCCATATGTGGGACATATAAAGGATGGATTTAAAGTTATTATATATGATGTTATACTGGAATTATAATATACCTCTATATCATTATTATTTCTTTCCATTAAAGTATGAGATAGAAATGAAAGTAGCGTTCATGCGTACGTACGGCTTACCTTCTCCATGAACGGTGCATTTCATTTATTTTCCCCAAATGTAATGTACTATTAAAAGTACATGTATATAATGGATATATATGATGAATGATACATCTAAATGATGAATATAATTCTGGAATGAAAATATACATAACTCTCATTTAGTTTTAATTCCATTAATATGACAAAGAAATGAAAGTAGCGTTCATGCGTACGTACAACTTACCGTCTCCATGAACGGTGCATTTCATTTCTTACCTCTAAATGATTATGTAATATTATAAATACATGTATATGCTGGATATATATGATATATATGATATCCAAATCAGGAATGTCATTTTGGATATAAAGAACCTTTGACCACACGAACAACATGTAATTGTAAGAAGTCCACTTTCGACTTAAGAACCAAATATCGACAAAACAAACATTATTAACGTAAATGATTACATAATGTTTATAACATGGTAATAAGTGATATAAAAGTAATAATGAACTTGAAAAGGTTCTTAAGTAAGTAGAAATTAACTCAAGTTTATTATTCAGGATGTTAAAGAATGATCGAGTCAAGTCGGACCCGAGGTAAGGTACTTCGTCTCAATCTATTTTCATTGAGGCATATTTCGTTTTATACAGAACTTTCATTTATACGGTGTATAAACCCCTTTGGATTTTACTTTTATACAAAAGGAATCTTTTTCTACGAAGCGTTTTACAAAATGACAAAAAGGAATGTTTCTTTTAACGTACGCGGTGACAATGACCTTTTCCGCCGTCGCGAGTATTATTTGGTCTTTGGCTTCCTGAACAAGCCGTAATGTTTTTTAAAATGGAATAAATACCATATAATCTTTTATGTATTTGGTGTTGAAAATGGTTTTTTATAATGTATTTGTTATGTCAATATATTTAAGTGATATATTGTGATCAATGTGTGGAAATTTTTTCTTTCCATTATATTTGTTTTATGTATTATGATTTTTATAATGGTACTTGGACATTTGATGGGTGGTTATGTGATAAACCATATGATGGGTGGTGCCGTGAATACCAGGACAGGTGGTTACGTTATAACCTCCAATGCATTGGGTATAGAATTCGTCCGTATGGCTATTCCATTAAGTATGTATGGAATTTTTCCATATGGCTATTCCATTAAGTGATATGTGTGGAAATCGACCGTATGGTTATTCCACTTAAGTATGTTTATGTCCCAAGTTACCTTTATATGTTATGTGATCTTTTTATGGGTTTTATGGTAATATTTTTGTTACAACAGGGTAAGTAATGATCTTTTATTCAGTGAAGAGTTTTTACTACTTCATAAAGGTGAAAAGTATTACTTTGATAAAGTATACATGGTTTACTTGTTGTTTTGATAAACTAACAGTTTTCATTCTTTGCGTATCCCTTACTGAGCTCTTTAGGCTCACCCCAAGTTTTTTTGAAATGTTTTTCACAGGACATAATGTGGAATAAGGTCAAGGATGGGATCAAGGGAAAGTCATGCTATATAAAACTTGGAACTAGACATGTTTCTTTTTAGGAGTTTTTTTTATTCTATGGAAACTTATTAGAAGTGTCTACTTTGTAATCTTTTGAGATGTAGTAGTTATGTTATAATTCTCTAAAAATCTAAACCTGAAAAGATCCTCAATGTGAATTATTCATTTAATTAAATATTAAGAGATGTTTAAGGCTGGGGCCTTATAGTTGGTATCAAAGGGATGTTTAGACAACTTTAGGAGTTAGAAAAGTGTAAAATTATAAGTTAATTTATGGTACGATTAAAATGATATAGCATTTAAAGATTACCATGTTGCTTCGCCTAAGATATTTCTATGTTCAGAATGGTTTTCCACAGAGGAAACAAAGCAGCTATGTTGGGACAACATCAGGAGGAAGACAACCTTCCAAATCAGCAATCCAAGACGGTCGGAATCGGAACTGAACAGTTTGTTGCAGTGATGGCACAGTTGACTCAGGATATAAATGGTGGTGGTATCCATGCACAAGATCAGCCAGATCAACCGCAAAGAAACATATCAGTGGTGGAACATTTCATGAGGCAACATCCCCCATAATTCTGAGGATCATCTGACCCCGTACAAGCTGAAGGGTGGATTAAAGCGCTGGAGAAGATTTTTGATGTCATGGGGTGCTCAGAACATCAAAAGGTTAGCCTTGCTGTTTACCGTTTTGAAGGTGAAGCTGATCAGTGGTGGTCGATGGTAAAAAATATCAGGGATAGTGATGAGATTGAGGATCTTCACTGGGACGAATTCAAAGGTATGTTTCTTGAGTAATATTTTCCTAAGGTGGTTCGTCTTAGGATGGAAAAACAATTCCTAGAGTAGAGACAGGAGGATGATTCAGTGGCTGCTTATGAAGCGAAGTTCACTCAATTGGCAAGGTATGCTCCAAACTTCATACGAGATCTTGATAGTAAAATAAACCGTTTTTACTCAGGGTTAAATCCAAAGTATCGAAGGGCTTTGGCTTCTCATGAGTTCAAAAGTTATGAAAAACTTGTTCGATGTGCGGAGAAGTTGGAAATGGAGTTTGCCGATGATCAGGTGTTCTATGATAAACAACAGAATAAGAGGTCCAGTTGGCTGGCAAAGGGGAAGAATTCATCAAAGAAGCAAGGAGGTAAGAAAACCAAATATCCATCCTGTGAGAAGTGTGGTATAATGCATCCTGGAGAATGTTTATCCAAGTCTGGCAAGTGCTTTCGGTGTGGTAAGTCTGGTCATATTGCTCGTAACTGTAAGGAAGATGATCAAGCAGACAATGAAAGGCCAGCGGTAATATGTTTTAAGTGTAATGAAATGGGTCATTATGCAAATGAGTGTCTAACGAAGAACTCGACTGGGGGAAAGCAGCCAGACTACAAGCAGAAAGGGATGGTGAAATACTCTGCAATAACCTCAGCAGATGTTGGTCCATCGAATGAAGTGGTATCTGGTACACTGTTTGTTTGTTCAGATTATGCCAATGTGTTGTTTGATTCAGGGTCTACACACTCTTTCATTTCTGAGAAGTTTTATAGTAAATTGGAAATTCCATCTCAAGATATGAATCCCGAACTTATGGTAAAAACACCCAGAGGGAATGTTGAGATAAAAAGGAATTATAAGAACCTTCTATCCTTGTGTGTGGAAAGAATCTACCAGCAAACCTTATTGTTTTTCCTCTAGTAGAGTCTGATGTTATTTTAGGCATGGATTGGCTTTCTGTTTATCATGCTAAGATTGACTGCATAGCTAAAATGGTTTCTTTTCAGAAATATTTTCAGTTTGTGTACAAGAATGAACCCTTGATTTTGATAACATATCAGGAAGTAGAGAAACTAGTAAAATATGAATATTAATGTTACCTTGCACATATTGTTGAAAATAAAAGAACTATTCAGATTAATGATGTGCTAGTGGTAAATGAGTTTCTTGATGTTTTTCCTGATGAGTTGCCTGGTATTATTCCTGATCGAGAAGTTGAATTTACTGTTGACTTAGTTCCTGATTCTAAGCCAATTTCAAAACCCCCTTATCGAATGGCTCAAGTTGAACTTTTAGAGTTAAAGAAGCAATTGAAAGAGTTATTAGATAAAGGTTTCATTCGACCTAGCACATCACAATGGGGTGCTCCTTTCTTGTTTGTTAAAAAGAAAGATGGATCAATGAGACTTTGCATTGATTATAGAGCCTTGAATATTATTACTGTTAAGAACAAGTATCCTTTGCCTCATATCGATGATTTGTTTGATCAGCTCCAGGGAGCTGAATATTTTTTGAAGATTGACTTGAGGTCGGGGTACCATCAGTTGAAAGTAAAAGAAGCAGGCGTTCCGAAGACTGCGTTCCATACTAGATATGGCCATTATGAATTTGTAGTTATGCCTTTTGGGTTAACCAATGCACCTGCTGTATTCATGGACCTTATGAATAGATTTTTCCATGAGTTCTTGGATAAGTTTGTGGTTGTTTTCATCGATGATATTTTGGTGTTTTCTAAAAGTAAAGAGGAGCATGGAAGTCATTTAAGTGTTATCTTGCAAACCTTAAAAGAAAAGAAACTATATGGAAAATTCATAAAGTGTGAGTTTTGGTTACAACAAATTTCTTTCCTGGGTCACATTGTTTCAAAAGATGACATAACTGTTGATCCTGCTAAAACAAAAGTTGTTGAAGAATGACCAAGACCCACAAATGTAACCGAGATCTGTAGTTTTCTTGGTTTGGAAGGTTACTACCGAAGGTTTGTTGAAAATTTTACACGGTTATCTAGTCCAATGACTAAGCTAACTCAGAAGGGTGTTAAGTTCATCTGGACAAAAGAATGTGATGATTGTTTTCAGGAGTTTAAAAAAAGATTGGTGAATGCTCCAGTTTTAGCACTTCATTCTAGGAATGGTGAGTTTGTTATCTACAGTGATGCTTCATTGAAATGACTTGGTTATGTCCTAATGCAGAATGATCAGGTAATTGCTTATACTTCACGTCAGTTGAAAACTCATGAGGTAAATTACCCTACACATGATTTGGAATTAGCTGCTATTTTCTTTGCTTTAAAATTTTGGAGGCATCATTTGTATGGAGTAAAGTGTGAAATATATACTGATCACAAAAGTTTAAAGTATATATTCACTCAGAAAGAATTGAACATGAGACAGAGGAGATGGATGGAATTAATGAAGGATTATGATTGTAAAATTCATTACCATCTGGGAAAAGCAAATAAAGTGGATGATGCTTTGAGTCGAAAAAGTAATGCTTCATTAGCAATGTTGTGTTTTGAACGTGATCCTTTGGTTAAAGATTTGATGAACTTTGGCATAGAAGTTGTTGGTGCAGGATGTTCTTCTATTTTGTTTCAGGTATCAGTGAAATCTTCTCTATCAGACAGAATCAAGCAAGCACAGAAGCAAGACAGTGAGTTGCATAAAAAGGTAGAGCTGGTTCAGAAAGGTAAGTTTCCTGAATTCAACATTGATAATGATTGCGTTTTGAGATTTGGGAAGAGATTGTGCGTGCCTTGTGATTCACAGTTGAAGAGAGAGTTGTTATGTGAAGCTCATAGTTCTCTGTTTTTAGTTCATCCGGCCAGTACTAAGATGTACAGAGATCTGCGGGAGTACTACTGGTGGGATGGAATGAAAAAAGATATTGCTGATTTTACTATGCAGTGTTTGACTTGTTAGTAGGTTAAGGCAGAGCGGTAGTTACCGAAAGGGATGCTTCAGCCTTTACCAGTGCCAGAGTGGAAATGGGAAAACATATCCATGGACTTGTTGTGGGATTACCGAGGACATCTCGAGGTAATGATGCAATCTGGGTTATTGTTGATCGCTTGACTAAATCTGCTCATTTCCTTGCTATACGAGATACTTTTTCACTAGATCAGATTTCCCATTTCTATCTTAAAGAGATAGTTAGGTTACATGGAGTTCCTCTCTCCATTGTGTCCGATCGTGATCCCAGGTTCACTTCTAACTTTTGGAAAGGCCTTCAGAAGTCGTTGGGTACTGAATTAAATTTTAGTACAGATTTTCATCCTCAATCAGATGGGCAGTCAGAATGAAAAATTCACACCTTGGAGGATATGCTACGAGCTTGTACGATGGATTATCAGGGAAGTTGGGACCAACATCTTTCTTTGGTTGAGTTTTCTTATAATAACAGTTTTCATTCCAGTATACAGATGGCACAATTTGAGGCATTATATGAGAAGCGATGTCGAACTCCAGCATTTTGGGATGAAGTGGGTGAAAGGAAGCTGATGGGACCAGAATTGGTAGAAAGGATGGCAGAAAAAGTTCAGTTGATTCAGAAACACATGAGAACAACTCAGAGCAGGCAGAAGAGTTATGCGGATAACCGGAGGAAGGATCTATCTTTCGAGGTAGGTGATCATGTTTTTCTCAAGGTTTCTCCATGGAAAAGTGTGATGAGATTTGGTAAGAAAGGAAAGCTGAGTCCAAGGTTCATTGGACCATATGAAATTCTGGAGAAAGTTGGATCAGTTGCTTACCGAGTGGCTTTACCTCCGAGTTTATCTCAGGTACACAATGTTTTCCATGTTTCGATGTTGAGGAAGTATATGCCAGATCCATCTCATGTTTTGAGCCCAGAGGTAGTTCAGTTGGAAGAGAATCTCTCTTATGAAGAACAACCAGTCCAGATTCTTGACCGAAGAGAGCAAGTGTTGCGAAATAAGGTAATCTACCAGGTAAAGGTTTTGTGGAAAAACCATATAGTTGAAGAGGCAACATGGGAATCTGAAAATGCTATGAGGGATAAATACCCCCACTTATTTTGATAAGTGAATAAAATTGCGAGGACACAATTCCCAAAAGTGGGGAAGGATGTAAATCCCAGGTAAATAAAGAATAAAAAATTTTCATAATTATTAATATTTACGAATTAAATATTAATTTTACTTTAAAGGGGTTTCTATGTTCGATAGCGTACCCGATACACAACAAAGAGTCTCATTGAAATATTACGTTGCACACTAGTAATATAATAATATTATTTTAAATGGTAGTTAACATGTAGCCATTGTATTGGTGGGAATGGATAGAAATAACTAAAATATTATTATATATGTTTTTAAATGTTTTTACATTTATCCAATAAAATATAAAGGCTTAAAATACGGAAATAATTCAATTTTAGGAGTATATGCCCCAGTTTTCACTAAAGGTTCACTTATCGCCTTTTTATGGTAAACCATCATTAAATATGGTTTTGTTCACTCTTATACATTATATTGGACCAAATAAAACTCTTCTTTAGAATTGGGACATCAAAATTTACTTTGTGGAAATTTTTGGTATCTGTCCGATAAAGTTCATTTTTTAATGAATAGTGTAAAATGTTGTATTTTAATTCAAAACCTCTTTTTAATCTAATTTATTTATATGATTAGATTATCTTTTGAATTATCTTTAAAGTGAAATTAGAAAATATTTTAACCATTAAATCCAATAGTGGTCGTTGGAATTAATTTCACTTTGAAATCGGACTTAAACTAGTGTCAATCTTTTGATACTTATTGTTTCATAAAAACACGCTATTTGTCATGACAGCGAGAATTAATTATTAAATTAATTAATGTGACTTATATGTTTTGAATTTTGTAAAATAGACTTCATTTTTGAATTCGGAATATCAAATATAGCTTAAGGTGAATTTTTGGTATTTTTCTGAAAAACTTCAATTTTTGATGAATAGTGAAACCACTAAGTGGTACTTATAAAAAATGATTTTTCGTTTAAATGAAATTTTACCACTTCTGTGTTTTTAATTTCAAAAATCTGACATACGTGGTTGTCATTAAGAAGTAAAATGTGGTTCAATGAGATTAAAATAATTTTTTGGTGAATAGTAACTTTTAAGTTCTTAATCGCGATTAGAGGTAATTAGTGTAGTTTAAGGTAAAAATAATGCTTTAATAAAATGAGATGAGCTTGAAACATGTCCTACCCTCATTGGATGTGTAATGGCCGACCAATAAAATCATTGGGTCAACTTGGGGACCCCATGGATCCAATTTGGTTGGGAAATGACATAAATAACTTTTTATTAAATGTTAAAGTAAAAATGACACAAACATGGGATGTTTTACTAAAAAATTTTTTACATGGGGTTATACAAGTCATATTTTTGATTATAAATAGTAATTGGAAATCTAAAAAGGATTCCTACATCATAGTATTTTTTGTATAATTTTTAGACTTTATATAAATTAAATTATTTATGACATCATGACGATGGAGCGATTACCTCATTAATAAATGATTTAAATAAAATGAAATGATAATGTAATATCTATGACCTACACATGTCCAAAACCTATTGTATGGGTGGATTTAGAACCCTTATCACCTTACCCTTGAATTATATTAATGTGGGACCTTTTTAATCCGAAACTCTTAATAAAATAAAGTAACTTATCTTTACTTTCCAAGAGTGCCCCTCCTCTCCTCTTATAAAAGGCCCCAACCTCTACCTCTTTACCCACACATCCAAAGACTTTTCCTCGGCCAACACCTGCAAATTTTGTCTCTCCACTTCCCTATATTACTCCTTAAAGCCTCACATTGGGAAAAAGCCTTCCCAAGTAAGCCTTTGAGCTCAAACCAAAGAGAGTTACCCGATTTTAAGGTAATGTCTTCACTTGAGTCCTTTTGTTTTATTTTACTTCTCCAACCCCCTAAAATCTTTTTATTCATTTCTTTTCTAACAACTACAGTATCATCAATATACTAGGATGTTTTTATAATAATTATTCGAGCTAAACTTACACACACCTACATCTAATGGTTAAAGAACATACTGTTTCCGTGGATGGCGAATTTCGGCCTCCCGAAACGATGATTGTTCAACATTATTTTAACACCTTCAAAGGTGGCCATTAAGATGAAACTATATTTATATCTGATATATAATATGTTTATGTTTTCTTTAATATTCTGTATTTTTCATTTTGGGCATACCTTTATGGTTTCTATTATGGGTAAACGCGATATCTTCATTTAAGGAAGTGCGGACTACCGCCCCCTCAAAGTGATGTGATTCGTTAATGCCATACGTGGGACATATAAAGGATGGATTTAAAGTTATTATATATGATGTTATACTGGAATTATAATATACTTCTATATCATTATTATTTATTTCCATTAAAGTATGAGATAGAAATGAAAGTAGCGTTCATGCGTACGTACGACTTACCGTCTTCATGAACGGTGCATTTCATTTCTTATGCCCAAATGTAATGTACTATTAAAAGTACATGTTTATAATGGATATATATGATGAATGATACATCTAAATGATGAATATAATTCTGTAATTAAAATATACATACCTCTCATTTAGTTTTAATTCCATTAATATGACAAAGAAATGAAAGTAGCATTCATGCGTATGTACGACTTATCGTCTCCATGAACAGTGCATTCCATTTCTTACCTCTAAATGATTATGTGATATTCTAAATACATGTATATGCTGGAAATATATGATATATATGATATCCAAATCAGGAATGTTATTCTGGATATAAAGAACCTTTGACCACACGAACAACATGTAATTGTAAGAAGTCCACTTTCGACTTAAGAACCAAATATCGACAAAACAAACATTATTAACTTAAATGATTACATAATGTTTATAACATGGTAATAAGTGATATAAAAGTAATAATGAACTTGAAAAATGTTCTTAAGAAAGTAGAAATTAACTCAAGTTTATTATTCAGGGCATTAAAGAATGATCGAGTCAAGTCGGACCCGAGGTAAGGGACTTCGTCTCAATATCCTTTCATTGAGGCATATTTCGTTATATACACAACTTTATTTTATACAGTTTATAAACCCCTTTGAATTTTAATTTTATACAAAAGTAATCTTTTTCTACTAAGCGTTTTACAAAACGACAAAAAGGAATGTTTCTTTTAACGTATGCGGTGACAACGACCTTTTCCACCGCCGCGAGTATTATTTGGTCTTTGGCGTCCTGAACAAGCCGTAATGTTTTTTAAAATGGAATAAATACCATATACTCTTTTATGTATTTTGGTATTGAAAATTGTTTTTTATAATGGATTTGTTATGTCAATATATTTAAGTGATATATTGTGATCAAAGTGTGGAAATGTTTTCTTTCCATTATATTTGTTTTATGTCTTATGATTTTTATAATGGTACTTGGAAATTTGACGGGTGGTTACGTGATAAACCATATGACGGGTGGTTCCGTGAATACCAGGATGGGTGGTTACGTTATAACCTCCAATGCATTGGGTATGGAAGTCGGTCGTATGGATATTCCATTAAGTATGTATGGAAGTTGGCCGTATGGCTATTCCATTAAGTGATATGTGTGGAAGTCGACCGTATGGTTATTCCACTTAAGTATGTTTATGTCCCACGTTAGCTTTATATGTTATGTGATCTTTTTATTTGTTTTATGGTAATATTTTTGTTACAATAGGGTAAGTAATGATCTTTTATTCAGTGAATAGTTTTTACTACTTTATAAAGGTGAAAAGTATTACTTTGATAAAGTATACATGGTTTACTTGTTGTTTTGATAAACTAACAGATTTCATTCTTTCCGTATCCCTTACTGAGCTCTTTATTCTCACCCCAAGTTTTTTTTGAAATGTTTTTCACAGGACCTAATGTGGAATAGGGTCAAGGATGGGATTAAGGTAAAGTCATGCTATATAAAACTTGGAACTAGAAATGTTTCTTTTTAAGAGTTTTTTTATTCTATGGAAACTTAGAAGTGTCTACTTTGTAATCTTTTGAGATGTAGTAGTTATGTTCTAATTCTCTAAAACTCTAAACCTGAAAAGATCCTCAATGTGAATTATTCATTTAATTCAATATTAAGAGATGTTTAAGGCCGGGGCCTTATACACTATGTATGTATTTATCTTACGAAGAGAAAGACTGTGTTGCTCTAGAAATATTTTAGTCTGAATGAAAAATATGATAAGAGATTATCTTACAAAATACAGAAGAAGATAAAGAAGCTAAATGTTTCATATCAGTAACATATTTATCTTATACAGTTTTGATTTTAGTTTATCATACGAGGAAGTGTTTTTTTATCCTATAAAAGTTAACTTATGATGAGAAATATTTCTTGTTGATATATTATGAAGATCTATATATTTCATAATGTCATTATTACTTTTAAAATCTATTTGTAAGTCATTTTATGATTTTAGAGAAAATAAAAATGATGATTATAAATTTAACAAATTATTGGTTTGTACAAGACTTTCCGTGAATAGAAATATCAAAAGAACGAGAGGATTTCTTACATCATTGCTTCAAAAGTAATTTTTCTATTTTCAAATATTGGATCCACACCCTTAATATAGCATATCATAAAGATCACTATACAGATCACTTGACCGAGAGGATTATACCATTCTTAAGTTCAAAATGATATATAATAGAATTATTAAGTCACTTCATGATGTGATACAAGGAGATAAATAGTCACATATACATAACACACATACATATGAATACTCTGGATATCTATACATAGAACCAATAGAAAATACCCATGATGTTCTTGTCAGTTATATCGATTTCACTGAAGATCATCCCAAGAAATACATTGTAGACTATCATATTCTCAGGATAAATTATAATATACTATTAGTTACTACTTACAACTGTGAGCTTAAAATTTCTCTATCAATGTTTGATTCATTCTATCTATTTTACACTTAGTATAAGAGTATTTATAGGATGGTGCATTGTCCTTGTTAAGGGATATCCAATTTGAATGTTCTTGGACCTTTTTATTAAGTTAAAGCTTCTTATACTTAGCTGGGAGCCCCTAATAAAAGTGCTTCTATAGTGAAAGTCACCAAACTCATGGAGTAGAGTTTTGGTGGAGTGGACTATGGGTTTTCTGTTCCCTGAACCACTATAAGTATCCTATGTTTTATCTCTTTCATTTTTGTTTTAAAATTTTATGCCAATTTTTAACAGGGAAAAGTATTGTAATAAATATATCTAAAGAGGGAGGTTTTCTATAATATAAATTTTTTGGAACTCAATTCACCCCCTCCCTATCTTGACTGTTAATCTAGCCATTATCTAGGAAAACAACGTGTATCAGAGCTTATGAATTTTGAGTTCACAACTATCAAAGGTTCTAGTCCAATGAAACCCGATAAAATGGATGTTATAGCTACTAACTGAGAAGGTATTTCAATCATTATATATTTTTACTTCAATGGAGAAAATTATGGATGTTGGAAAGCTCACATGACCATTTATCTAAAGAATATTGGCTTGAAAGTTTATCATAAAGCATTAAATCCCTATGAAATTACTAAGATAGAACCTAAAACATGGGATTCTACAAGTAATGAAAATTATGACATGAAATCCAACTCTATGAAATCTATAGTCTTTGTATTAGGATTATATGAGTATAATAGAGTTTCACAATGTCAAATAGCACATGAAAACTAGACCATATTAGTGTTTTTATATGAAGGAAAGGGGAATGTGAAATATCATAGATAAGATACATGAAAGATTAAGTTCTTCACATTTAAGAAGACTAATGTAGAGAGAATTAATCAACTAAATTTAATACACTTAGAGAATATGAAAAAACATTACTTATTTATGAGAAACTATTAATGAATCTGAAAATGTATTGAATGTTTGAGAGTATTACCACTAAATTGGAGTGGAATCTCTACTTCTATAAAATAATATATAGAAGTGAAGAACATAAAAATAAAATATCCCACTAAAAATATCATGATGTATGAAGCTGAAATGGAAATTGGAGATAAAGAGAAAAATACCATCAAGAAGGAAAACTCTTCCATGAATGTTTCTAATTCTAAAGATGATAGGGAGAATATGTGTGCATGAATCAATAAAGTATCTTAAAAATAATATTCCTCAAGAAATTCAAGATTGAGGGATGATCTTGCTAATATTTATCAAAAGATAAAAAAGTTATATAATAATAGAAGTTGTTTCAAAATACCCATAAATAAGAATTGAAATCATGTTGACAACTATAAATAGTATAGATGTTATTGGTGAAAAATATTAGGACTTATCAAGCTTGAATATCCTAAAATTAATGATGATAAGAATATAGAAAATATATACATCAAGAAGGATGGTTACAAGAAATCTAAGAAATCTATGAAGGACACATGGAGTGCTTTAGAAAATTAAATTGAATGTGTATCATCATAAATAGAAGCTGAATGTATTAGTAAAAAGGCCAACATATGATTCATGGAATATTCGAATGAGGTACATTCCTATTATTATTTTGAGCATGAAGATGAATCAGAAAATAAAAAATACTCATATGAAGAGTTATATGAGTAATGTACCAGGTTTGAAACTAAGTATGAAATTATAAAAAATAAAAATAAATCCCTTCAAAATTTTAATAACAAAATTTTCATTAAAGAGGAATAATTGAAAAAATACATTTTAGATTTGAAAAATTATTTGGAAAAATATACTTCCAAGAGTACTGAACAAGCTAAAAAAATTGAGAACCTACATAAGGAAGTTCAAAATTTTAATGTTTCTAGATGTGTCTTTACCAATGGAGAAGACTACATCATTAAATTTCATGGTCAAAATAAATTTATTAAAAAGAATTTTTGAATGGGATGTTAGGTCAAAAATCTGAAATTTTAGAAAAATTATTTTTCCCTTGTACTAAAAACAATGATCTTTTTATAGCTACCTATTTTCAATGTGGTGAAGTAATAAATTATTCTAGCATCTGTAATTTAAGAAATCCTCAATTTAGTGGAATTAAAAACACCTTTCTTAAAAAATATTTTTCAAAATATGTTTCCATTTTTTCTAGAAAACAAAAACCAAAATGAATTTCGATGTTTCTTATATCTAACATTTCCAAACCCAAAAGTGATTGTGTATTAAATATTTTTATTGTTTTTTATCATTGTAGAGAAATGAACATGTAAATAGAAATTAAAAATGGTATATAGACAATGGATATTCAAGGAATGTGATTGGATATTACCCAAACTTTCACTCACTATCAGAAATAGATAGAGGCTATGTCACATTAGGTGATAATGAAAATGAAAAAATAGTTGGTATAAAATCTCTTATAAATTCTCAGTCAATTCTCATCAAAAAATTAAATCAAGTTAAAGGATTAGAACCTAACATGATAAGCATTTCTCAACTTTGTGATACTTTTTACTATATTTATTTTTATAATAATGAATTTTTAGTGTTCAAAGATAAATGTCTAAAAATTAAATCACATAGAATAGATAATGTTTACACACTAGATCTTAATTATTTATATAGAAAAAAAGTAAATTTTTTGAATACTAAAGTTTATGAATCATGGTTTAGAATAGATTTATTAAAATTATATTGTTCATTCTATGAGAATTTTTTCTAAAAGGAATTTAATTTATAAATATGATAACATCAAATTTGAAAAAAAGAATCTATGTGATGCATGACAAATGGGAAAGTAAAACAAGTCATATTCTAAACCAATTAATGTGGGTTCTACATAAATAACTCTTGAACATTTCCATATGGATCTATTGAAACCTACTAGAACTTAAATAGTTGATGGTACATCTTTTTTATGTGTTAGTTGATGATTTTTCTATATTTAAAAGGGTTTAATTTTATATTTTAATAGTGAAGCATGATCCATTTTATTTAATTTCTATAAAATTGTGAAATAAATATGTCAAAGATTTTCTTTAAGAAGTGATCCTAGAGATGAAATTGAGAATCATGAATTTAATTCATATATCTCTAAGAATGGAATTAAATATACATTATCTTCCCTCAGTACCACTCAACAGAATGGTGTTGTTGAAAAGAGGAGTAAGACTCTGTAATATATTTTTTGGACTATGTTTTGTGAATATAACAACCACACTCATTTCTTAGTTGATACTGTTAACAAAACATTATATGTCATTAACCAAGTTTTAATAAGGCTTATCTTAAAGGAAATACCCTATGAGGTATAGAATATAATAAAACTAAAGGTTGGATACTTAAATATATTTGGATTCAAGGTTTACACCTTGAACACCAAGGATAATATTGGAATGTTTTATCTAATGGATGGTGAGGGTATGTTCATAGGTTACTCTACTACATTAAAATACATTAGAGTTTTAAACAAAAGGTCAAGGATTTTTGAAAAATCAACACATGTAAATTTTGATGAAACTAATCCTTTTGATCACAAAATGATTCAAACTAAGGATCATAGTAATTCACTCAAGGATATGATACATAATTACCTCTTTAACAACAATAAGGATGATGATTTGGAACTTTATTAATTTTAAACAAACCCAGTAAGTGTATATAATAGTTAACTAAATAGTATGTTTCCTATGATACGTAGATCACTTAAAGACCATCCACTAAAAAAATTGTAGGAAGCCTAGTTGAAGTTGTAAGGACTATAAGAAATATAAGAAACCCAGTAGAATTGTATTCCTTTCATCCTTAACTAGAACCAAAATCTATAAAAGAAGATTTATTATATGAAAGTTGGTTCTTAGATATGCAATAAGAGTTAAATAAATTAAAAATACATAAAGTGTGGGAATTAGTTGAAATAACCACAGAATATACTATAATTAGAACAAAATGGGTTTTTAGAAACAAAAAAATGATCACGGTTTAATAACTATAAATAATGCTAAACTAGTTTCCAAAGGATATAATTTAGAAGGAGTAGATTATGAAAAAAACTTTTCTCTAGTAACTAGGTTGAAATATATTAGAATCCTTCTAGAATTTACATCATATATGAATTTCAAATTATACCATATATATGTTAAATATTCTTTTCTAAATGTATTTTAATGGAGTATGTTTATGTAAAATGAAATTCTAGTTTTAAAGTCCCCCACTTTCACAATTCTATTTTTAAACATACGAAAGCTCTATATGGACTTAAACATGCTCCAATGGAATGGTATTGAACATTATGTTCTGTTATTTTTTTATATCATTTTAAAGTAGGAATGGAAAAACGTATATTATTTAAGAAAACATTATCCTTAGATTTTTTTCTATTACATATATTTGTTGATGATGTTATTTTAGAAACAAAAAATAAAAAATTAGGAATTGATTTTTCAAAACATATGAAAAATTAATTTATAATAAGTATGTTGGGTGAGTTAATCTATTTTCTAGGATTTCAAGATTATCAAAAATATTTTGGAAATGTTTTAAATAAAATAAAATATGTACATCATTTACATAAGAAGTTTGGACTTGAAAACTTTATGTCTTACTATACTCCTATGTACTCTAGTATTAAATTTGATTTTTATAAAACTAGAAAACCTATTAAAAAAGAGTTTTATAGAAAAATCATTGGATGTTTATTATATATTACTACTAGAAAACCATATATTATGTTTTTAGAATTTATTTTTGAAATATTTAAATCTCATAAAAAATAATATCACTTAATAATGATAAAAGAATTTAAAGATATGTAAAAGGAACTCGGTCTTTTTTCTCTTCTTTTTCTAAAATATTATGATTTTAATATAACTTAATATTTGTATGATGATTTTTCTAGATGAATATTAGAGTAAAAAATCCCCATAGGAACGAATAATTTTCTTGGTAAATCCCTAGTATATTGTAAGAGTAATAAATGACACTCTGTAGCATTGTTAACTATCGAAGATAAATATATTATAGTAGGATGTTTTTGTGAACAAATTTTTTAGATGAAACACAACTTAATGGATCTTGGATTTAATTCAAGTTGTTTTCCAATAAAATATGATAACACAAGTTCTATAAATATTTTAATGAATTAGATAAACCATTCAAACATGAAGCATATTGATTTTAGAAATAATTTCTTAAGAGATAATGCACAAAAGAGTGATCACATTAGAATTTGTTTTTAACAGAAAATCATTTATGAAATTTTTTTATAAAACCTTTACTTACTGTGAGATTTGATTACATTAAATAGGAAGTAGGAATGACTGATTTTGGTAAATGTTATTTTATAGTTTAATTTTTTATTCAATGTAAATAAATTATTTAAATTATTTTTTTTCCATTTTGAGTTCTGGTAATATTCAATAGGCCACGTCAGCTATTTTTTATAATAATAACTCTTCCCTTCACTTCACGACCCCTAGATTACCACAAACAAAAGATTGTGTATCAAATATATGCATGAAATTCTTTGCAAACCTTTAAACCAGTTTTATCTCTACTCAAACCATCATTACCCTAACATTAAAACTTTATAACCATCAGAATAAATTATCAATGGAGAAAAATAAGAGAGACAATGATTCCTCATTAAGAAGACTGAAGAGACAATAGATTTTATGAAATGTGTTGAGCAGGTGAGTAATTGATTTTCAATTGTTTACAAGACTGATATGTTGTTGAAGAATGTAATTTATCGTCAACTATATGAGTCCATTAATGATGAAATTCAAACCATTATTAAATTAAAGAAACGTTCATGAGATTTTCAAATCAGTAGTACTTCATTTTGGTGATAATGAAGACTTGGTTACTTCAATAGTAAACTAGAAAAACCTCTCGATAACTTCTTTTTAGTAAGAATAATCCCTAAAAATCTCCCATGAAGGCTTTCCATTTTAGTCACCTCCTTAGTTAAAGTGGATGTAGTCACTCAAAAATAGATAATAAAGTCACTCTTTAGAATATAATACATTGAAAAAATGTTAATAATAGATTTAGAGCCTGAAAAAGTGCTAAAAATGTTCATGTAGTCCAGAATAATGAAAATAAATAAGGAGTTTGAGAAAATTATTTTTATATACATTACTTTGCTTTATTTATTTATGATAGAAAAAACCAATGTATCTAGAAAATTTTAATTTTTGATATATGTTTCATGTTTAGAACATGCCTTTGAATTCATATCCATTCACAAGGATATTAAACCCTATTTTTTAAAACACTAGATTGTTCCTTGATGATAGTAATGAGACTTCTTATCATGGTTTGACAACCATAAGTTCTGGTATTTGAAGAAAAGGTGGTTTTTGTTAGAATTTAGTATTAAAAATGTTTTTACCCATAACCTTAGTGACTGAAGTGGAACCTGAATTGATTCAGGGTGAGTAATCCCATTCATAATAAATACAAGTGGTAGTACACGGATCAACTTAGAATAATGGGGTAAGGGAAAATGAGGATGATGAAGAGACAATTATTATGAGCTAAAGAAGAGTCCTAGTTGGTATTCAATCAGGAGAAAAAACTACTGGTCGGGAGAGTACACCTCCTTACCATATTTCTATTCTAGTACAAGTTAATAAGTAACGGTTCGCCTCTACTATCACCCACATGTTGTTTTGGGTCAGTATAGGTTAATTTTAGTAATACCCAAGAAGTCACCTATTATTGTTTATTACCACTCTGAAGAATTTAAAAAATTAAAAGTAATAAGGTTAGTGATACCAAATCTGAATAATCACATCATGTAGAAGAGGTACCCAAGTCTGAATAAGGAAAATAATTTTGTGAATAATGTACATAATTTCACATGAAATTAATTCTCATATTCATAAAGAAGATGGAGATTATGAGGTGCCTAAATTGGGAAGAAGTGTCTCTGAAAAATATCAAGAGAACTACTCAAAGTTACTGTCTCAAGTAAAATAAATAAAATCCCATGCAACTAAGTCCAATAATTATATAAGGACACTTCATGATAAAATTTCATCAAAGTCTAATGTTGAAGAAGTAAATTCATTTGTTTTATAATTTTTTTGAAAATTTTTCAATGTAATCCACTATAACAACTACAAATAGTTCTAATATATAGCTAGAGATGATGGAAGTATCCCAAGAAATGGATACCATGACCACATCTGTTGATTCCTTAACGTTTGGAATTATCTTAATAGAGATGTTTTAAGACCTTTAAAAAAGAATAATAGATGAATTGAGAAGGTTTCCAAATCTTCATAAATAATACTTTGAATCAATTTATATGTCAAAAAAATAGATTAGATATATGTTGAATCATAAGATCCCCAATGTCTAAGGAAATTAAATCCTTGTGATGAAAGATATAAGAATTATCATCACAGGTCTATAGATGATGTCTAGCTCTTTAGTGGACAAATTTGAAGTTATAAAAATAAAATCTGAAGATCTATATGGAGTAGTGTTAGATAGTTTGAAACCATATTCATATGAATATGAAGAATATTTGGAAGCTTATGCTTTTGTACAACCTTCTAGAAGATAAGTATTTACAAGAGGAAAATTAGTTGATTCTATTATTGGTAAGATGGAAAACCATTTTGAAGTGTTGAAGAATATGATAATTAGTTGTGCTAGGAAGGGAGACATGCATAATATTGTTGGAAATTTCTCTCAATGACTATTTAATGGATTCATAACCCCTTTAGACTACATCAAGAATAATGTGGTGAAAATAATGAATGCTTGTGTAGATTCCATATTTCAAATTCATGGAAAATGTTTTCTAGGACCTCAAGATGTTAATCACCATCCATTCACTTCTTAACATTTGAAGGAAATCATTGACCCCTCTAAAACCCATCAAAAGGATAACCAAAATTGTGCTAAAGAGGTATCTTTACATTTACCTAAACCATCCCAAAAAATACTTTAACCATGTTGATAAATTTAATTTATAGAGGGCACGACAAGCTTCTCCCAACATTCAATCGACACTAGTGACGATTTCTCATGATGATTGATTCATTATTAAAGTATCTATATTGACATTGGTTAATGTTGTTAGTTCGACAACTGACACTCATATTCCATTATCCTCATTACCCTATGGTAAATTGTTAAATTTTTAAAAAATCACCTTAGAATAAATCCTTTCAAGGTCAACAGTTGATGCACCCTCTCTCTTTATTTTGTGATGTAGGATTCCCAGTGGATGGGAATCATAAAAAAATTGAATAATGTCAACTTTTTTCCACCCTTAAAACATTTGAATCTATTTTTCATTAATATTTAATTCAATTATATTTTTAATAATTATTTTAATTTAATGTTATTGTTATGATGTTCCCTTTTTATATGTTGATATATTTTTAGTTTCTATTCAATATTAATATTTTAAGTTTTTTATATTTTTTCACTTTGTACTATGTTAAATGTTTATCTTTATGATCCATATTTTTAGTATATTTTTTTCATCCCTTAAATGAAATATTTAATGCTTAATTCAATTTACAATTAGTAGCATTAACTGTTTACTAATTTTTGTGTGAAAAATTTATTTTATTTTTTACCCTACTTATTTTTGATATAACAAAAAGAGGTTGAAGAAAATGGAAATAAAAAAAATTTAATGTTGAAATGTTTTTTTCATAATTATTTGTTTTCAAAAAGAGGGATAAGAAAAGAAAAATACAAAAATTTCTATTTAGTTCTTGGTAGAATAAAATTATTTTCAAATGGAAAGTTTCTTTAAAACAGAAGAAGAAAAGGAAACATCTATATTTCTAAAAGTTTTATCTTATGAGAAATTTTTTGAAAGTTAAAAGATTGTGAAATTTTTGTTTTTTATCTCATGGGTTTTGTGATCATAAAAAATGGGGAGTGCTGGTTGGAGTAGTACATTAATGATGGGGGGTGAATTGAGTTCCTAAAAAAATTTCTTTTAAAACGTTTATTGAAAAATGATTCCCCTAATTGAAAATAAAACAATCAAGCTAATCAAGGTAATAAATTTACAATTGTTTGACTATTCAAGTAGTCACTTAAGAGATTGATAAATTTTCACTTATACCAATATGATATACTAATAAATCTTTTGAATCTACTATAATAAGTCAAAATAGTTATAACTACTATTTAATACTAACTACCAAGGTAAGGTTTAGTTTTCTAAAATATAAGTCAAAATAGAGAAAAACTAAATTAAAGGAAACAATGGATAAAATGTGTGGTTTAATCTCAAGTAGAGACCTAATACACACCACTTGGTGATCACCTACCATCAACAAATATATATGAAGCTTTGACCCACACCCTGGATCGGGGTTAACAACAGTACATAGGATTGTCGAGGTCAAAAGACCTCTTCCACTATTCTATGCGGGGAAACAAAAAACCATGTAACACATGACCTCTTCCATAATTATAAGTGGGTGAAACAAAGTGTAGAAAGATATTTGAGTGACGATATCTTGTATCCTCTAGTTTAATGTTATATACATATTATTCTTTAATAAAGTCACACACACACTACTCAAAAAGTACTAAAATAGTACACAACTGAGAAAGATAATAAAAAAGGATTAAAAATTCTCTAAGTGTTGTTCAATGCTACTATGGAATTGAAGGATGTAACAGATTTTATGTTTGAGTCCTCTAGTGAAAACAGAGTATTTTGGGACTTGTGTTCTATTTTCCAGTTTGATGAGATACTCCTAATCTCATTCGACTTGATGCATGGAAGTTTTCAAAATGGTTCACAACATGATATTCTTTGTTTATAGCTAGTAGGAATTGTGTATTCTTATTTTGGAATGTTATTGCATGTATGGATGTTCTCTTAATTTTTCATACAGTCCATTTCTTGAACTATAATGCTCTAGTCCCATGATTTTTTTGTTTTGGGTGCATGCGTTGGAGCTGATAGGTAGCATGATTTCTACACCTCATACCTCACAATGTCAGGTGACATGTCTACAAAAAATAATTAATTATATCAGTTTCATTAAATGAATCAAATATTACCATTAGAAATAAATTATAAATTACAATGAAAGAGACAAAAAAATGGTTAAATATGGAACGATGTCACAATTGTAGTGAGAAAGTCACAGTGAGAATACCATAGTGCCACTTTCAATGACGACTTCTCCTTTTCCGTTGAGAGGTATCACTATAATGGTGTATGATCCTTTTTCAATTATGGAACTAGTAGAAAGATTTCAGTATTATATCCTTTATGAAATTTGAAATATATATCATAGTCATAATGTTAGGTCCTTTGAAAATTTTGGAAGCAGAAGCAAGACTATGCAGTCAGTTAAATGATGTGTCATCCATTATCATAATTCTAAACAATTCCTTGTTGTGGTGTCTTGGAAATGGTTGAAAATAAATGGTGTTAGGTATTTTTCCAAAATCATGAACTGGTAGCAGGCTTATGGTGCTAGAGACTTGGTGAAAATATGGAACTGGTAGAAAGAATACGATGTCACAGACTTGGACTAATATCGGTAAATTTTCTTAAGAATCAATATGCAGATTATGGATTAGACATAAGTATAAGAATTATAGAACATACTAAAACACGATTAAACATACTTTACAAGATTCATTCATGATTTGTGATATATTAAACATGATTTTTGATAGGTTAAACATGATTTTTGAGCAATAAAACATGATCAAAACATGAGGAGTCCAACAATATCTCCCTTTTGATGATCACATATCATGGAATTTACAAGACATATATTTTAGTAAAGATAAGAGCTTTGAGTATATATGTCTTGTCTATTTCTCCCCCTTTAGGGATGATCAAAAAGAAGAAATATAAAAGGAATGACTCAATGAATTATATTAAGGGAATAAACAAAAATAGTATACATTGGATTGTATAGAATGATAAAGTTCATTACAAGAATAATAAAAAAACAAAACAACCCTAACAAAAATACATCATTAAATTATCATCAGGGCCATCAGTATTGTGTTTTCCCTTGGAAGAGATAATAAGAGGATCCATAGAAGTAGAAGGGGAATTGGAAGAAGGATTTGATCCAACAGTGAGAGAAGGAAAAGTAATTGCTTTAAAGACAGAGGGTATAAGAGTTGGTTTGGTTGAAGACTGAGGAAATGGTTGTTCAATAATAACAAGTCTGATATGGATTAGATCTTGAGATACAAACATGGTATCATGATAAAAGGTATAAGAATTGGAAGGGGGTGAACCATGCCGCAAATGGGAAGTTGTAGGAGTCATAATGGAAGTACATAGCACATGGAAACAGGGATTCAAAAACATAATGAAATCAATGATAATATCACCTTCATACTGTAAATCCTACTCAAATTCATATTTGTTTTCCAAAAACATTTCCAAAAGAGTAGTTAAGTCTTTCAACTTCGGAACACAAGTATTGATGGATTCAGTGAAAGGGGGAATTTTTATATTCTCTGCAAGATACATGATGTGATTGTTCAGATCATGCTTACAATAAATTTTGTTAATTTTAGAAATACACTTTTTTATAGATTTCTTCTTGAGAATCAATGGAAATATTTTAATGTATCCTTACCAAATCCAGAACTCAGTCACTATTCTTTATGATAGCATAAAAACCTTCCTTATCAATACCACTCAACACTAACTAAATTTATTTTATGAAAACATTTTTGATTAAGACATTGTCTATAGGCTGAGATGGATTTATAATGGTATTCATAGCAGTAACAGCTAATGTGAGAGACATAAGTTGATTTAGAACCTTTTGTAAACAAACCATGTACTCGTAGGTATGCTTATTAACTCCAACAACAAGTGGACATATCTCACAAAATATCTTTGTGTTCCTCTTAGATACTTTCTCATTTATTATATTTAGGTTTGGTTGAATCAGAGGTACAATGTTCTGTGGAATTTGATCACCAACATCCTCTACAGGATGAGAAATTGGGACATGACTAGTTAAGATGATTTTCTACATATCTTCATCCATATATTTTAGAGGATTCACCTCATCAATAAATAGTTGATTCTCAATTCTAACTTCCAATATTTCATGAATAATTTTAGGTTGAATCTGTCAAAGGATTTCTCTTGAAGAAATGAATCATCTCTTTCCCTGAGATAAGTCACCGGGGTAGGGTGTGACCTCATGATGTTTTCAAATCCAAATAACAAAGTTTTTCTAAAATCATTCAAATAATTGTGACTTTAAAAAATAGGATATTCTTGATTTGGTTTAAGAACAAGAACTGAAATAGGTTTAGTCCCCTTAGTAGAGGTTACTTCTATTGAAGAAATTGGTTTCAATTAAAACATAGTGGAAAGATATATGCCTTCTACTACGTCCTATTAGGTATTATACAAATCAAAATAACTAGTAAACCTATACCAGGTATCCACAGAGCTTTGGTCAATAGGATTGGGAACATCAACACTTACTAAACTGGGGTGCTGCTTCCACTCAATAGGTGAATCTCTACTAGGACTAAGTGATTAAATATCTTAACTCATTTCCAAATTCTCACCTATGTCAATCTCACCCATCTATTTTCTAGCTAGATGAAAATCCCATTACATTCATTCTTCAGAAGATAAAATAATGTTAGTTTCAACATGTTTTTGGACTGTTCCCCAATAGCAACCTCTTCCTCAACAACAAGTTCTTTTTCTACAGTAGGCTCTTCTTAAATTCTAACACGTCCTTTAACAACAACTATATCTTTTTCAACTACTTCATGAGGAATAGGTAGGACACAATATTTTTTTCTAATATAGTTACTTCCTTAGGTGCATCTACTATATCTTCTTCCCCTTCATCGGATTATTCAACGACTTCATCAGGTTCTAGACCAAGGTTAAATACATTCTTAGGTCTTGAAGGGTTGTCATATGGGTTCAAATTTTCAAAAAAAATTTCAATATATTCCACTGAATATTTATTCAATGGGTTACATCTAATTTTCATTATTATAACATTATCATTTGAGATACATGACTGATAATCCTCAATTACTTCTTTATTCATAACAACTAATTCCTTGGAAATCAATATTGTTGAAATTAACGTTGAATAAAATAGAAAGGTTGATTTTCGAGTTGTCTTGATCATTTCAAACATGTGATGTATAATATACTTACAAAGATTGATCTTGTGCCCATTCTCAATAAGATGTATCAAGAACACATCTTCATACTTAAGGGTAGAAAAATCCTCGTTCCTTGTACAAATAAGATGTTGAATAATCATAAACAATAGTCTTGTCTCACCATCCATCTCAGTAGAAACTTCTCATCTATTCTTCTTATTTATAGTCAAATTTTCAACAGTATCTTCTAGGATAAAAAAATCTCTTGGAGGAGGAGAAACACTTTGGTTGTCCTCAAAAATTACCTCGTGAGGTATTCCTAGGCAAACTTACCACAACCTTGAAGAAAAAGTTCACCTTTGACCTTTTACCTAGCTTCTTACTACAAAGTCATCTTTAGAATTGAACAAGAACTGAACATACAGATAAAAAATAGAAAATAACTTCTGATAAATAGGTCTTTTGTCTTTTTTAAACTATTCCAAACATCCCTACTCATCCAATACTTTAAAGATAAGAAACTTTATTATCAACAACCACATCATACATACTTCTTTGTTTTTCACTACTATTCGATTAGATAGGCCTAAATTCATCACTCCCTCAGACATTATTTTCAGATCCCTTTTCATTTTCTTCAACGACATGTGCTTCATAGGAGTTGATGAAGAAGGAAGCTTAATTATGGGCATCCAACATGGGTTTGAGAAAGATAAATGGTTGAAATATGGCTAATGGTTTGAGAGATAAGGGTTTCAGTTTCAAGATAAGAGATCTTGAGTGAAGAGAGGAGTGAAAAAATATCTTGTTTTTAACCTTTAGGGATTTCTAATGTCAAAAAAACAAATACTTCACATAAAATCAATAAAATAATTGATATAGTAAAATAGGAAAAATAATTCTAAAAAATTGAAATATGAGTCATTACGGTGAGAATAGAATAGGTAGTCACAATGTCAGCATTATGGTGTGACTCCAAACGATGTGACCGTATCATTGAGACTACAAGTATAAGACTACAAGTACGAGACCGTAACTGAGAGACCGTAACTATAAGGCCATAAGTGTGAGACAGAAACTGTAAGACATTAACTTATGAAACTATGAATCAGGATACCATAAATTGTGAAACAATAAACTGTTCCCTTAAGACTTATCATTCCTATTTCAAGTATGATTTAATTTATCCTTTCATAATTTAATGGTTTAGTGAATATATCAACAATATGTTGTTCAATGGAAATGAATTCGAATGTGATATCACACTTTTGATAATGATATCTAAAAATGTGATGTATTACATCAATATTCTTTGTTCTATAATATGAAACAAGATTATTTGAAATGTTAATCGCACTTGTATTGTCACAATTTATAGGTACATGTCTGAATTGAAATGCATAATCTAGTAGAGTGTGTTTCATGCACAAAATATGTGCACAAAAACTACCAAAATATATGAATTCAACAACATTAGTAGATAATGAAACAAAATATTTGTTTTTAGTACACCATGATACTAGAGAAATTCCTAAAAAGTGACATGTTCCAGAGGTGCTTTTTCTATCTAACTAAAAACCACCAAAACCAGCATCAAAATTGCTATACAAATTAAATTATTTTCCTCTATGATAAAATATTCCTAAATTGGTTGTATGTTTGAGGTATTTGAAAATTATTTTAACTGTATTTAAATTAGACTCTGTGGGTTTTTCATGAAAATGTGCACACATTAAAACACTATAAATAACATAAGGACGACTAGATTATAAGTAGAGTAAACTTCCAATCATTCCTCTATAAGTTCATTGATGAAGAAATTTACCATTTTCATCAAGACCCAACTTACAGGTAGTAATCATTGGAGTATAACTAATTTTATTATTATCTAAGCCAAAATTCTTTATGAGATATTTTTTTTAAATTTTCTACTATTTAAAATAATACCTTCTTTGTTTTGAGAAATTTTAAATCCAAGAAAGAATTTTAATTCACCCATCAAATTCATTTGAAACTCATTTTGAATCTTCTTTGAAAAATCATTAGAAAATGAATTTTTTGAAGATCAAAAAATAATTCCATCAACATAGATTTTAACAAATAAAAAATCTTTATATTTTTTTTTTAAAAAAAAACAGTAGGACAAACTATATCTTTGGTAAATCCTTTGGAAATAAGAAAACTAATTAATCTATCATACCAAGCTCTGGGAGAATTATTTAAACCGTATAAATATTTTTTCATTTTAAAAATATGAATTGTAAAATGAAGGTTTTTAAAACCAGGGGTTGTTCAAAAAACAACCTCAACTATATACCCATCTAGGAATGCACTCTGGATATCCATTTGATATAGTACAAAATTTAGATGTGCAACATATGAAAGAAGTATTATAATAGCTTCAAGTCTAGAAACTAGTGTAGTATTTTCTTCATAGTCAATTACATCTTCATGACTATAAACTTGTGCAACTAATATTTCTTTGTTTCTAACTATGTTACAAGCTTCATCTACTTTATTCCTGAACACCCATTTATTTTCTATGGCCAAGGTGTATTTCTGTCTATCCACATGTTTAAAAAATTTATTCCTTTAAAAATAGTGTATCTCCTATTGCATGGAGATCACCCAAACTTCATCAATGATAGAATCATTGATGTTTTTAGGTTCAAGTAGTGATAAGAAAGCTTGATATTCATCCTGATTTATAAGAGAATCTCTATTCTATGTTACTTTGTATAAATCTCTAATAAAAACATCTAAATTATGATTCTTAAGGGTTCTAGAAGATATATAACAAGTTGGGATAGTAATTTTAGGTTTTTCAATAGGTTCAAGTTCATTATGGCTCGAATCTGAAGAATTTACAGAACTAAAAGTTTTAATAGATTCCTTTATAAGATGTTCAGATGATTTAGCATTGATTTCTAGATTTGACATATCATCATCAAGATTATCTATGGAGGTATTTGGTTCATTTGGATCTATTTCATGATATTTGACATGTAAAAATTCTTCCACACATTTGGTCCTTTTGTTAATGACTTTATAGGCTTTATTAGAGATTGATTATCCAATAAAAATTCCATCATCACTCTTAGATGGAAACTTGTAAATATTATCCTTAGTATTAAGAATATAGAAATTGAAACCAAATTTTTTTAAGTAATTAACCATGGGGTTTATATTGTTCCACAACTCATAAGGATTTATTTTAATAATGGGTGTAATTAACACTCTATTAATAATATGGCATGTTGTATTGATAGATTCATCCCAAAAGTAGATTGTTATGTCATACTCACTAATCATTGTTCTAAAAATTTCCTAAAAGGTTATATTTTTTTCTTTCTATAACACCATTATGTTTGGCTATTCTAAGGATAGAGAATTTATATCCATACCCATTTTGTGAAAAAAGGATTCAAAATACTTGCTTTCAAACTCACACCCATGGTCACTTCTTATGTATTTTATCCTAATTTCACTAAGATTTTCTACAGTCCTGGCATACATGGTGAAATGAGAGAAGGATTCACTTTTTTTAGACAAGAAGTAAGTACAAGTATGCCTAGAATATTAATCTACAATAACATAAACATAGTTATTCCCATTAAGACTTGAGGGTTTTGAAGGTCCAAACAAATCCATGGGAACCAACTCGAGAGGTTGAGAAGTTGAATCTTGGTTCTTTGTTTTGAAGGAGATTTTGTGTTGTTTACCCTTTTGATAAGGATTATAGACTTTATTATTTGGAAACTCAAGTTTGGTTAGGTCCTTGGCCAATCCTTTTCAATTATTATTTATAAGGGAGTGTATATTGAAGTGTCATATTCTTCTATTCTGAATCCAATACTCTTTGTGTAATACAATCAAGAATTAAATTTTGTTTGAGAAACTACAGAATCTAAGTTAACAAAATAACAATTTTCATTTCTAAAAGGGGGAAATATTAGGTAATTTTTTATGTTAAAAGTATTACAAGCATAATTCTAAAATTTAACATGAAATCCATCATTACATAGCTGTGAAATACAAATCATATTATATTCTAATCCATCAATAAAAGTACTTTATAAATTAAAACTAAGTTAGAGTTACAAATCTGGCCTAAGACAATTATATTATCTTTAGTATTGTCTCCAAAAGTGATATTCCCATGATAAATAATTATTAAATTCTTGAATAATGATTAATATCCTATCATGTTTCTTGAAAATACACTTTCTAATTAACATAAGATTTTACAGGATCTCTTCAAACAACTTTCCAACAAAATAATCCAAAAAATAGACTTCTGTACCCAGATTTGTTTGGGTACAATAACATTTGTTATATGTGATTTAGGAACCCACATTTTCTTCATGGGTTTCTTATAATCATTATGTAACATATTTGAAAAATATACTTTATTTGGTTTGAAAAACAAGAGGTTGTAAAATCCTTTATAGAACTTGAACTAGAAATATAATTTTTAATTTTAGGTAGAACAATAGGTTTTCTATATTTAGTTAAAAACATGTTTTTGGGAAGATTTATTTTCCAAGGTTGGTATCGTATTCTAGTAGTGTATCTAGGGAAACTTTGTTTACCAATAATTTGTATAAGAGTATTTCTTCAATTGGTAATTTTGTCTAGGTACTTTTTTAATTGCTCATTAGATAACCCAAGTTCAATGTTCTCTTTAAGTAATTAAACATTTTTTTCTTTCTCTATAGTAAGATAAAATTTTATTGTATTAGTCAAGGAATGATTTTTATTTAATTATTTGTATCTATCTTTTAGTTTGTTACATGTATCATCAATCATATTACTGTATCCAAAAAATTCTTCACTGGTCATATTTTCAACATATTCATATTCATATATAGAATTATAAAAGTTATGTACATGAGACTCAAGGGTTACCCTATATATGTTTGTCCTACAAAACATATTTTCTTTGTCATCCATTTCATCATGTGAAGAATCTGAGTCACTTAAACTATCCTCAAAAGCATTAAATTTTTCCATCATTACCTTTTTAAGCTTTCAATCCTTTTCCTAATATATCTTCTTATATTTTAACATGGGAAAATCATCCTTTATATGTTCTTATCTTTTACATTCATAGAAAATTATTTCATCAGATTTGTCAATTCTTTTCCAATCCTTCTTCCAGTTTCCCTTGTGATCATATATTCCAATTTAGTTGTGATTTCTAAAAAAATTCATTCTTCTATAAAACTTCTTAAATCATCTTTCTAATGGAGCCATTTCTTCATGAATGACTGGTGATGATTGTTCATGAATAGATGTTTCTGTAGGGGCTTGTAATTTCTCATTTTCCTTTTCTTTAGTTTTTGAAGTAGTGGTTTTAAAGGCCATTGACTTTCTCTTTAGTTTATCTTCCTTTTAATTTTTGAATTTTAATTCTTCATAAAACATCATCAACTTTACTAGAAGATCCTTGATTGTTAGGTTGCTAATATCACAAGATTATCTAATTGAGATAGAGGTCCCTCTCCATATCTCTGGTAAGAATCTATGTACTCTCATAATTTGATCCTTGGATGTAACAACTCCTCCCAATGAGATCATTGTATTCACAATATCATTAAACCTAATATACATATCAGAAATTGGTTCATCAGGATTAATTTTAAAGTAATCATTTTAATAGTATATGTAGTAAGTTGCATTCATTAACATTATAGGTTCTTTCATGTGAAAAAGATAAAGTATTCCAAATTTCATGGGTTGTTTTACATGCAGAAATTCTGTTAAACTCTTCATATCCTAAATAATAGTTTAAGGAATTCATCGATTTGAAATTATTATTATAAGAAGACTTAGTTGGGTAATCCCAAGTAGGAATATCAGTATCATGAATATTATATTCATCTATCATTGAAGAAAAAATCTCAAAATCCATACTTTGTAAGTAAATTTTCATTTTAATTTTCCATTGTGAAAATTTTATTCCATTAAAAAATGCAGTTCTATTGGTAGTAGCACCTTCCAATATATTATACATACTAAATAATAAACTTTTAAAGAGATATAAATTTATAACTAACATAAATTTTAAGATCCTAAAAACACACCTAAAATCATAGTTGAAAAATATTTTAAACATATTAAAAAATATTTTCAAACTATAGATTTTAAATACTACTTTGATACCAAATGCTGGTCAGAGTAGGACACTCGTGAGGGGGGTGAATTGAGTTCCTATTATTATTTTTGTTTAACAGTTTATTGAAAAAGTATTCCCCCAATTCAAAATAAAACAACCCAGTTAATCTAGGTAATAAAATTATAATAATTTGACTATTAAAATTGTTTCTCAAAAGATAGATTAATTCTCATTTATACCAATTGGAGATACTGATACAACTTTTGAAACTACTCTAATAAGGAAAAGTAGTTATAACTACTATCCAAGATTAAATACCAATGTAAAGTTTAGTTTTCTAAAATATAATTCACAACCAAAAACAACTAAATTGAAAGACACAATGAATAATCAAAGTAGTTAAGCCTCAAGCTAAGACATAATCCACTCCACTTAGAAATCACATGACACAACGAAATATATATAAATCATTGATCCAAACCCTAGATTAGTGGTAGTAATAGTACACATGACTTTTTAGGTCACAAGACCTCTTCCAATGTTCTACATTGGAAAACAAACAACCAGGCCACTGAAGACCTCTTCCACAATTATATATGGGTGAAACAAAGTGTAGAAAGATATTTCAGTGAGGATATCCTGTATCCTCTACTTTAATACAAGAGGCACAATGTGATTTAATACAGACACACACACTGCTAAAAAAGTAATAAAACAATACACAGTAGAGAACAGACAATGCTAAAAGACTATAAATGCATTGAAGGTTATTCTATGTAGCTCTGAACTTGTTAGATGAAAAAGAGGTGATTTTTGAGTCCTCTTGTGAAAACATAGTATCGTTTGTATCATGTTCTATTTTCTAATTCAATGACATGGTCCCCTTCTCCTTTGAATTACTGCAAGGATGATTTTGAAATGGTTCATAGAAGGTTATTCAATGTTTATAGCTAGTAGGAATTGTGTATTCTTCTATCAGTGTGTTCTTTCATGTATGGATGTTCTCTTCATTATGCATGCAGTCCATTGCTCGAAGTCTAGTGCTCTAGTGCCACACTTTTCCTTTTTTATTTCCGGTGAAAGTGTTGGAGCCCACTAGAAGCACTCTTTCTTCACCTTGTACCATGTACTATTAGGTGACATGTCTATAACAAATAAATAATTATTTAAGTGTCATTAAATGACTCAAATATGACTGTTAGAAATATCTTTTGAATTAATCTTAAAAAGACCAAAAAATTGTTTTGTAGGGAATGTTGTCACAGTTGCGGTGAGACAGTCACCGTGAGACAGTCACGATGAGACAGTCACAGTGAGACTGTCACGATGCCACATGGAACAATGTATTCTCATTTACCTTTTAGTGGTGTCACTAGAACAATATTTGATACTTTTTAAATTGTGGAACTAGTAAAAAGATTGTGGTAGCTGATTCTTTGTGATATTTGAAACTGATATCATGTTCACTGTGTCTGTTCCTTTGAATTTTTTTTACTAGTAGAAAGATTTGTGTGTTAGGTAAACGAGGTTTAGTCCTTTGTTAGAATTATGAATGGTGTCTTGTTATGGTGTATTGGAAACGGCTGCAAGGAAACAGTGTCATGTCCTTTGTGAAATTCTATAAATAGTAGCAAGCTTACAGTGTCACAAGCATTGTGAAAATCTAAAACTGGTAGCAAGATTACGATGTGACAGAATTATCTAAAAATCTGTACACTGTCTTAAGAAGCAATATAAACAGAATGGATTAGACTTAAGTATAAGCACAAAAGAATGTAGTAGAACAAGATTAAAAATAGTTTAAAAGATTCATACATGATTTGTGATATGTTAAACATTATTTGTGATAGGTTAAACATGATTTTTGAGCATTAAAACTTTATTAAAACATGTGAAGTCCAACAGAGAGACTGTTAGATAGAGTATGTTTTTACAAAATATAGTAGTTTTATGTGTTTTTTATTGACAAATCCCAAAATTTTTTCAAAAATGTTTTTCTTAAGTGCTTCAGATTCTATATTTCAAAAATAAATTATCTTACAATTTTTCTCCAAGTGTTTATCTTAGTACATGTAAAGTATTTGACCTTTGAAAACATATATTATCTTAGATAATTTTTAAATACCTATAGTTTTTTCAAAATTAGAATGTGTTAAAAGTATATCCTACACCATAATACTTTATCTTATGAAGATAATGACTGAATTGGTATAGTTGTATTAGTCATAATGAAAATATGAGAAGACAGTATCTTGCAAAATCCAAAAGAAGTTGAAGAATATGAGTTTTTCATCTGTGTAACATTTTTATCATACACTAAAAAATTATATTGTATAATTTTAAAGTAAATTTATCCTATGATGAAGATTTTTTCTTGTTTAATGAATATTATCTTAAGATGAAAAATGTTTCCAGTTTAAATCTTTTGAATATATAACTATTGAATAATACCTTGATTACTATTATAATATCTCAGAAAGTCATTTCATGCTTTCAAAAAACATCAAAAATGAGATTTTACATATAAGAAATGATTAGTATGTATAGGAATTTCCATGAATGGAATGATTTGATGAATGATAAGATTTATGATATAGCTACAACAAAAGCAATATATATATTTGGAAATACTAGATTCATAACCTTAATAGACTATCTCATCAAGATCACTATGTTGATCACATAACGATTAGGATTATCTCATTCTTAAGATCAAAATGAGATATAAAAGTATTAGTCTATCACTTCATGAAGTGAGATGAGGAGATAAGTAGTCACATATACAAAAATCACATACATATGAATACTCTAGATACCCGCACATAGTTCAAACAAAAAAAGTCCATGTTATGCTTATCATATCTATCAATTTCACAAAATATTATCCCTAGATATACCTTGATGACTATAACATTTTTAGGATGAATCTTCATATACTCTTAGTTTCGGATTGCAACTGTGTGTTAGAAATGTTTATCTCAATGTTTTATTTCATTCAATATTATTTACAATCAAATATAACAATGTGATTAATATCATTCATAGGTCTGGTAATGGGAATTCCTAGTTAAAAATAGCTGGTCCTTTTTATTAAGGGAAAGATTATTTTACTCTATTGGGAGCCCCAGATCAAAGGACTATTATAGTGAAAATCACCAAACTCAGGGAGTAGAGTATTGATGGAGTAGAGCAGAGTATTATTACTCCCTAAGACACTATAAATCTATAATATTCGATATCATTCCTTTAATTTTGAATTTTGAGTTCTTATTTTTTATGAAAAGTTATTTGAATGATTGTATCTAAAGAGGGAGGTTTTTTATAAATAAAAATTTTAGGAAATCAATTCACCCCCTCTTGAGTGTCCAGCTAACTGTAATCAAGGAAAAAATATCCTCTTTATGAACATACATTTTGTTATATCCTGAATGAAATTCAGTTTTAAAGAAACACTATTATCCCCTTAATTGATCAAATAGTTCATCAATGTGTGGAAGAGGATAAATATTATTTATAATAACTTGGTTAAACTTACAATAATCTATAAAAACCCTAAGTGTTCCATCTTACTTTTTTACAAAATGAATTGGTACTTCCCCTAATGACATGCTCGGTCAGATGAACCCTTTACTTTCCAACTCCATCATCGAATATTTCAATTCCATTAATTCTGTTGGTTTCATCTGATAGGGTGAAATTGAGATAGTATTTTTCTTGAGTAGGATATAAATCATAAATCCACTTTTATTTTGGGTGGAAACCCAGAGAAATTGTTATAAACTCATCAAGGAACTGGTGCACTATGGCTTGAAAATCTATATTCCTAATCACATATTTTGATGAAAAAGAAACAAATATTAATTAGTAAGAGATTGTTCCAACCACCAGTACCATGGGTCTTTCTCTACTCTCATCCACTACCCAATCTTATTTCATGATATTCCTAACACCATTAGAAGATTTGAAACGTACCTATCATGTATAACAATCAATATGGGCCTCAAAGTTCTTCAGCCAATCCATTAACAAAATCAAGTTATAAATATATATCTCTACCATAGAAAAATATCATACCAACTCAGTCTCATTAATTGTTATCAAACATGATTCACATTTCAAGGATCAACACTCTCATTGTCACAACGGATTTTGGAGTAATAGAAAGGCATCATCTCCACATGTAAACCCATCATATTAGTGACATGAAAAGAAATAAACATGTAAGACACACCCATATCATAAAAAGATTTCATATGGGTGGAATTCAAAATAATCATACCCATCACTTTTGAAGGTCCCGATTTATTATCTATAATAATTTTCGTGTTCTATATAATTTCTTACTCACTACAATTTTTCCTTTATTACCCTATTGGGGTTGCATAGGTTGAGGAGTCATTGTGTCTCTATAATCACTATGGCTTGATCAGTTCTGATGACAAGATCTATTTTGCTTCACTTGCCCTATTGAATCATGCAATTTATAAGAAACATCAGTTGTATCCCTAGTACCTAACCTAGGATAATAATGAAAATCATTCTTAAGACGTCCTATTTGATTTGAATTATGATATTCCCTAGGTTTCTCCATAAAATCTTGCGCTATTTGCAAAAAAAGATACACTGAAAACATCCAAGATTACTCTTTGGTCACAGAGGAATGCTAACTGATCCCAGAGTCTTATATTGAGATATACCACCCCTTGATAATAGGTTTTAATCCTCCACTTGTTTCCAACATTATAGTTACCACCTATTCCCTTAATAATAAACGTGATTCCTCTAACCCTATTTCAAGAGATTTCTCTTTCTGCTACAACATATCTATTAACCATATTATATATATATATATAATGAAAATCATTACAATATTTGAAAAAATATATGGTTTCAACCCTGAATAAAAAATATATTCCTTCAAAGAAGCACTTGAAGCAAATTCCATTTCAAAATAGACAAAATTCAACAAATTAGACACATACTCTATTGCTAAGAGATTGTCATGCTTCAAGATGAATAAGTTAATTTTTTAGAAATTTTGGACATGTAGGAATTGAATTCGTTATTCAAAAATTATTCCAAATTATTCCATGTTATGGTTAGGTCCAATTTAGTCTGAAATGATAAATCCCACCACTGGCATGCTAGATCCTCCCACATAAACATAACCAATTTCACTTTCAACTTTACTGGTATCTCAAAGAAATAATAGTTTTCATTAATCCTATTCAACCATACTTCTACTTTTTCTAGCTGTAAATCACCCCGAATGATGTGTAGATTCTTCTTTTGGAACTAAACTAAATGGTCCACATATCTTGGTTCATCATTTTAATTCCCTCTATCCGTGGTTTTAAAATCTTGGATAATAATATGGACCAACCTTCAATTTACTTGTGGCTTAGGTGCAACCACATTCTTGGTATCCTCTTCTGGTTGGTTTTTATGGTGCCTACACAGTGCCACTCACTATAACAAAAAGTAACTCCATTTCGTTTCATTAACGAGAAAATGAAGGCTTATATATTACAATTTACAATTTCAACAAGTTCCACAATCATGTATATACACAATAAACACTTGTAATCATTTTCAAAATACCACCATAAAGCCTATTCAAAATCTCATCATTTCAAAATATTTGAAACATTTTTCAAAAATCATCACCTTTCACCATTCCCATAAATCATTAATTCAATAGTGAACAGTGTTGTCATAGAGGGAAGCCATACTACCATTTCATATCATGCATCTCTCATTAGATAAAACCATGATGATGATGTGACAACTCACCTAGAAGTGTCTTTAAAACACTCATGTACCCAAACACCTTGGTAACTAAATGTTCCAAATATAGAGGTTAGCTATAAATTTTTTATGTGGTATATTTCATGTTTTGAAAATAATATCTCATTTATATAATCCCATGAAATTGTAAAACATATCAATACTGATACAATTTCCAACTCCCTTATTGAACAGAACCGATACCCAAGGATCCAAAAAACTGATACCATTTGTAACAACCAACCCCTCACCCATTATATTGGGAATAGGTGGTCAGTGTTAATGACCTTAGGTTACATCCCCAGGAGACCAAAGGAAATAAATAAATTCTAATGGCCTCAATAACATTTAGGGGATGATTTACCTTTTGAAAGATAAATATCAAAACCAAAAGATAATAATAAAAGCCCTCTATATGATGAATGAGTACAAAAAACAAACTCAACATAACCAAGATAACAACTATATCATAGTAAAAATAGAAACCAAGTGACATGACTAGATGAATCAATGATAATAAAACCTAATGACACCAAATACATCAATACAAAAAATCCCAACCCACACCATGCTCTAAATCGACAATCCATGCCCATGGTATCAAGAAGCATCACTAAAGGACATAGATACCTTGTATTTACATGTGTCTCGATAAAAAACATCTATAAATTAACAACAGTTCCCAAGTAGGGGGTGAGTCTAAACTTAGTAAGATTTTCCCAATGACATGTTAGAACATTTCTATAAATAAATTTAAATTAAATTTAAAATAGTTTACATCAAATAAAAAAAATTCTCTTAAAATAAGTAAAATGAACCTTTAATCCTATTATAAATTCCATTTATAATACCAAATCCATGATTAAACATATCCACACATCCACAAATTCATGCCCAAGTAATAGTTCCATACTCATGAGTGGTCACTCGTTGATCTACCATGTCATCACAAGGTAACCAATACTAGGTTCCCCAATAGCACGTGCCCCTTCAATAGGGTTATGTAAAATGAAAATGAACCCACACCAACCATGAATGAAAAAATCCCTTCTAATATATTCCACATAAAACCTTTTTTTCTTTAATACATTTCCACAAACATTTACCATGAATCGAAAAGAATCGATAAATTATAAATCATCACTTCAAAATTATCATTCAAGAAAATTTTCCAAATACCGTCAACATTGCAAAATTACCAAAAGAAACACTAAATAGGATTCCATAGAGAATCACATGAGTGTTTCCAAATAATTTCAAGTAATAAATAAATTTAAAACAAAGACTTCTTGTTCTAAATAAGTGGAATCAAAAGAGAATCCACTTACTTCACAAATTTTGGTGAATGTGACGAACAACACAACAAGAATCTATATATGAGATTGGATTTCCTTTCCTTTAATAGATCCAACCATAAAACATAAAAATTACAATAAAGGAACATGTATATATCAAAAAAATGTTATATATAATGTTTCTAGAAAGATAAGGATAATAAATATAATAATAATGTCAAAGAACAAAGACTTTCTAGTGAATCTAGATCTCTAATGGGATTTGAATCATGTAAAACTTTATCCCAAATAGAATATAATTGTCTCTCGTGCATTGGGATCAAAATGAGTTCATGATATGGGATAATTATTCGAAAATGAAGTGTTTAAGGATCAAATTCCAATTAGATCCAAAAATTTCATGCTTCCAACTATACCCCGAATGGTTTTGAAAACCATGGACCAACCCTGCGATGCTACTATCTCAAGCCAACACCACTATTGTATGGCTCACACGGTTTGAAAAACTATACCCCAACAATGATTTTACCTCTATTAAAAAATGGACAGTTTTCCTTAGGCATCCACATGGATTGAACAAATCATGCGCCAATCATGTGGAGCTATTGTCCCTCCTATCATACAAGTAACATGGTTTCCCAGATGTGGTTCACAATTTGAATTAACCATGTTCAAAATGTGAACCTCCATAAAAGCCTCCAAAGCATTCAAAAAAATTCTCCGAACCTCCCAAAACATTAACCAATCAACATTTCTTCTTAAAATACATAAATAAAGAGTCATGTACCCAAAACTAGGGGTTATACAAGCAATATCGATGTTAGAAATAAACAAGGAGTGAGTTCCCCTATGCGAGTGTTACAAGAGGTCTTAATTGAAATATCAGACTAAAATTATGGTTGTTGCCTTAATTTGAGACTCCATGTCTATCTTGAGTGTATCTAGCAAGATATTATCCTTTATTATTAGTTTAATTGCTTTAATTCTTTATGTTTGGTGATTTGGGATGTTCTATTTAGTATCATTCCATGAATGAATAGTTAATTATAAAAAAAATCACTGTTTTAAAATATTTCAAGAAATAAATAGTTAATTTTTATCTATATTTTCATGATTCATAATTTCTTATATTTTTGAAATTATTTTCTTCATATATTTTTTATTGATGAATTTACACCTCTAAGGGTATAATTGAGTATTTGAGAAAAAAATGACAGTTGTGGGGTTTTTTATTCCTTTTCATCTAATGGTGTGAATTCAAATTTTTACACTTATTGCAATATGATTATTAGTAAAATAAAAAATCGGAGACGATTCATTGAGTATATTTATATATATACGAAGGTTTGAGATACATTTATTATTGGTAGGATGCTATATTAAATATATGTGTTCATCTGAAATGTCAAAATAAAATTGGGTCAAAAGATTCTTAACAAATAAAAATTAATGAGTTCTCAAGACTATTAATTTTAATTTTAATTATTATATTTTACATATCATTAATTTAATTTCTCAATGATAAATACTAATGGTGTGAATCAAAAAAAAAACAAACATCTAAATTTATAAAAAACCAACAAAATGATGGAAAGTTAGAATTTTTAGAAGATATTGATTTTTTAATTCTTTTTTTGTCATTTTATAGTATATATTGGGAAGTGAGATTTTTTTAATGATATTAATAATTTTTACGGATTCCCTGTAAGACATATATCTCATTCCTAAATTAGTGATGAGTTTTCACAATAATATCACTCTATAATGGTTTGTGGATGCCAAAGAAAACCACAATGGGAGTTGGTGACCGCCTTTTATGACCAGCTTCTGGAAACCAGCTTTAACAGTTGGTGGCCACCCAAGAAGAAAAATCCTAAAAGAGTTGGTTACCACTAAGAGAAAACTCACAGCAACCTTTGTTTTTTCTCTACATCCACTACTGTATATGTGTGGTGTGGTTGTGTGATATTCGACAGGAGAGAATAGAGATATTTTTGGTATTTTTCAAACATCGTTTCACCATTTAAATTATAAATTTTCTTCGTTCCGCATGGACATAAGTTATCCAACTGAACCACATAAATCATGTGTCCCTATATTTGTGTTTTATTTATCTATTTTGTGTAAAAATTGGAGTGTGTGAGGCTTCTTCCCCTACAAAGTGGTATCAAGGGGTGAGTTAAATTACCTATGGAGGAAATCACATATTCTATCTGTGCTTCTCAGTGGTTTTTTGTGCTTCTCTATTACTTTATTCACTTCATACTGGAAGCTGGTGTTCAAATAGGATATAACCCTCAACATCCTCCCGCATTCCACACATCTACAACTGCTACAGTCCGTGGCTCTACAATTTCTTTTGGGAGTTGTTGCCTATCTAGTATTGTTGTCTATATAGTATCCCATCGTCACTGCTATTCTTCACATCTTAGTTTGATGTTTATTCCCCACTCCGCATAGGTTATGTTATCTGAACGTCGGTGTGACAAAATATGTGAAATAATAAATAAGGGAGGTGGAATAAACATAAAGGTATAAATGAATGTGGGTTCCATGTGAGGTGAGGGTGGAAAGAAGTGATTGACAAAATTTAAAAAGAATGGTCATGCATGTTGAAGATTTGAGGTGGAGGGACCCTTTTTTGTGATTTTATGAATGATATAAAAAGAATTATGTAATTTTTTATTTGAGAACTGGTGGTAAAAAAAGGGAGAATATCTTTAAATTATAATGTGTGGCATGAGAAAATTTTAGGCAATTAAAAAATTTTAGTTGGCATTTTTTCAGTATTTTCTTTTTGAAAAAAAATACATGGGATTTTTTTTTTCATTTTGGATCTGATTTGGAAAATTAAATAGTCATTTTTAGCATTTTTGACTATTATGGATTCATTAGTGGTGTCTATTTTTTAAAATTCTTATTTGTTTTTTTGATGGAGAATCCCAAAACCGAAAGATGTTCCATACCACCATAGGATCCCTAGGAGTCTGCTCAAGCTACACATGCTAGTACTACAAATACTTTCAGAAATAGAAGTATAGTGTCCAATACAAAATTTGAGGGGAAGAAGTTTGATGGGATGAACAACATCAGCATGTGGTAATGTGTTGTTTTGGATATTATAACATAAAATGAGTTATATATCACCTTGTAATAAAATCCTATCAATATGTCAAATGGTGATTGGAAGTGACTAAATCGTCAAGCCTGTGGTACAATTTGGCTTTGTTTGGATAAAGATAAAAAATATACTATCATTCAAGAGACCTCTATAAAAAGTTTGTGCAGTATTTGGGAGAATACGTATATGGAAAAAATAATTGAAAATCATCTTTTTCTAAAAAATAACATCTTCATATTTCAGTACAAGCATGGTATGTCAATGATTGAGCATCTTGATTCATTTAATAAAATCCGGGAAAATTTGAAAAGTTTTAAAGTAACAATTATAGATGAATATAAGGCTCTATTGTTGTTGAAATATCTACTGGAGAGTTATGATGATCTTACTTGAATGTTTCTATATGGTAAAGATGATGTGAAATTTGTCGATGTTTCAGAAGCTTTTAGTTAACAATTAGTATAGGTGGAAGGAAAAATATGAACATTGGAATTTTGCATTAGAGGAATTGATGAAAATTAGAGGATGGTCATCTAATAGAAAATCTGGAAGATTCATATGAGATGAATCATTCTTGACATCCAAAGGAGAGTCCAACTATAGATGTCTAGTGAAAGACGAGTGTGCCTACTGCCATGAAATATGATGCTAGAAGAAGTATTGTACCAAAATTGGTAAATCAATGGAAAATTATGTAAAAAGAACCGATGATGTTGAAGATATTTTCCTCGTTTTCTTGACGTTAAACCATTCATAAGGTTGGATTCTGGATTCAGGTTGGTCATTCCATATGTGCGGGAATCGAGATTGGTTTTCAAACCTTAATGAGTCTGATAAAGGTGTGGTGCTTATTGGAAATAACCACCCTTTCCATACAAGAGGTATTGGAACAATACGGTTAAAGATGCATGATGGTACAACTCGACACCTTACATATGTGAGATATGTACCAAAATTGGAGAAGAACCTCATATTTCTTAGAGTTTTGGATAAGCATGGTTACTGGAAAACCATTAAATATGGATTCATAAATGCTTTATGTAGTGCACTTATTGTGATGAAAGGTATTTGAAAAGGTTCATTATATTATTTGAATGATGAGACTGTTACATATGGAGAAGTGACATAATATAAGGGTATCACAACTCTTAGAACACAAAGGATTATACAAAGTCCTTATAGGTATGGATAATTAGTTAGTTATTCTATTTTTTTGGTTGGAGATGGTATTCCAGATTGTTATCAAGATGTTTTGGATAGCAAAGAAATGAAAAAATTGAAGTCTGTTAGTAAAGAATATATGAATTCACTACATCAGAATATGATATGGGATCTTGTTCCTCCTCTGAATGATAAGAAAGATACTTCAGGTATCAAGTTAGAACATAGTTTTGACTTGATCAGTATGACTTAGACTTGAGATTCCTACAGGCATCAGGAAGGAAGCATCAAGAAGAATGATTTGTTTCAGCAGCAACATAAAATTTGTTTTAGTTATATGAAGATTTGTTTGAGTGACAACATGGTGATATTTTTCAGTCAAGGTAGAGACTATTGAGTTTTGACAATAATATCACTACCTCATGGTTGCTGGATGCCGAAGAAGACCGCAACATGAGGGGGTGACTGCATTTGATGACCAGCTAATGAAAACGTACTTTATCAGTTTGTGACTGCCCAAGAAGAATAATTCCATAGGAGTTGGTTACCACCCTGAGAAAACTTACATCAACCTTTTTTTTCCCGTGCATCCACTACTATATATGTGTAGTGCTATTGAGTGATATTTGAAAAGAGAGAAGAGAGATAAATGTGGGATTTTATAAACTCTGTATCCCCATTTTAATAAGAAATCTACAACATTCCATGTGGACATAGTTCATCTGACTAAACCACGTAAATCGTGTGTCCCTCTATTTGTGCTTGATTTCTCAATTTTTTTTTGTGTGAATCAGAGTGTGTGAAGATTCTTCCCCAACAACCAGATACAGATTTCATGGAAGTTGACCGTAGGTACCTCAGTGGGGAATAAAATATACCGATGAAAATTGTTTTTGAGATTCTATCATTCCTCCCCATGAAGATGGTGCTATACCTCATGTATGTATTTAGGAAATGGAAGTGGCTAATTGATAGTCCATTCTTCGCGATTACATTCCTCCACTGAGAATCCATAAATTACATTACATTTGAGAAACTCAAGGATTATGTCCCCTCTAGAGAAGACCTAAACACCTTTCCTCTAGGGAAAATCTCCCTAGGTAGTCCACCATCATCTCCTGGGACTGCCAACTAAATCGTAGGGCACGTCTGCAATCCACGGTTTTGATTTAGATTCCTGTTTAAAGACATGAATATGTTTAATCGTATCATTTTTTGTTTATAGATCATTATTTATTATTATGAGTAAAGGGTTGAGTCTCCATGTGTAATATTTCAATATTTAGAGTTTAATAACGTTGAAGTTAATAATTTATGATTCAAGCTTTTAGATAGTATATTTATAATTTACGGTTTCAATGACTAAATATATGGTTTTTCATTTTTACAATAATCCATCAATGATTTTTCACTTCTATACATTTCTCAATTTAGGCTAGAATAAGAATCTCTCTTTCCATTCCAACATATCCAACAATCTCTATTTTATACAAAACTGTCATAGTAGAATAATCACTCAAAAAATTGAAAACATGAAAATCCAAATCTCAAAATGCAATAATTTTTTACCAGTATAAATAAATGTTGAAAACAATGAGTAATATTCAATAGATTATTCATAATTAAAATAAGAAAATAAAAAAATAATAAGTTGAAGAGACACACCATTGAGTTGAGGCTTCAATATGCAGTTATGATTTGAAATCTAAAAAAGCCTTAAAAAATCTCCAAAACATTGGAGTAACACCAAATAGATTTCCCAATACAGTAGATGGTTGGAGGTAGTAGTTGTATCCCATCATAAATTCCAAATAATCTAAAATTATTCTAATTTGATTCCTATAAGTGAAATATACAAATAATTGAATTCTATATAGAAGATAAAGAATCAAGCTACCTGTTTAGAATTAGAACGATACTATAACTCTCAGTGAATTCTAGGGATCTTGCACTGACCTATGTGAGACAAAATAAGGGTGAATAATTTATTTAAACTATAAATCTATAATGGAATGGAAGAAATACAAAAAAGAAGCTATTTTATTGAAAACATAGGTTGATTTTCATATGAGGCACTTGATATTGAGTATCTGGTTGGACATATCTAGAGAATTTATATAGAAATATTTAGGAGGATGTGGTTTCTTATGAAAAAATCACCACATATTAGATGTCTAATTATTTTAAACTGATAAAACAACATGAAAGACTAACCCTTTTAGGGAGAAAAATAATTTTCATAGAAGAAACCAGACCCTCCCTAAATAATCCCTACATCAAAGAATAATATTATGATATCTATTATCTTAATAAAAATCTAATCGCTATCGACATTGAATTTGAAAAAGAATTAACAAAAATTGAAACTCATTTGAAATAAAAACATGGTATAGAGTTCGACCAAAGTTGTGTAAAAAATATCCAGGACTCCCTCATAAAAAAATATATTATTTTTACTAGAAAAAATGGTGAAATTGTAGGTTGTGAGTGCAATAGAGGAATGAGAAGGAAGATTCTAAAATTTTCTTTTAGTCATGATTGATGATCAATTTGATATCTATACGATGATGAATGTTATGATCCAAATATTTGATCAATGAGATCATACAAGGTCAATCACACTCGAACCAATATAGAGTAGATCAACACATATTATTTATAATTATTTTTCTTAAATAAGAATTTCCTCTAAATAATTCTTACACAGTTGATGAATCTGGTGGCAGATATGAGGTGAACTATCATTGCATTGTAGAAACCATGTGTAGATTTCCCCAAGCAGTGATCCACACTTGTTACACAAATCTCTAGACATTATTGAAGGAGTATTTGGATGCTATCACATAAGATACTTGCAATTTTTTCATCCATCTAGATTGCCTTGAGAATCGCTTCCAAATCATACTCTTTGATCATGTGGAAGAGGATTTCTCTCTATTCTTAAGATAATTATTCAAGAATATATATCTCTAGTTTTGAGACGATTCCTTCAAATTTGTTTTGTAACATAGTTGGGTATTTATATTACTAGGGTTGGAATAAAATAATTTCATAGGTTCCCTGGCATAGTATTTTTAATCCTAGAAAAACCCCATGTCAGATAATAATAATAATAATATTATTTCTCGATATGTGCCTAACATGGAAATTATAATTAAATATTATCTAATGAAATAATATTTAATATCATTATTTCTCACGGGAAAATTTAACTTGGGTTTCCATTCCTCTACAATATTTATCGGGCCTTGAATAATTTCTATTTTTTTATTAAATAAATATAATTGCATTATTCACTGATAAATAAATGAATATAATGTTCACTAAATAAAAAATTAATTTTTATTAAATATTCTGCTCACAATATATTCTCTCAAATAATTACACTACTACAAAAACGGGCAAGGGAAGCGCGCCCTTATAACAACGCTAAGCAAAACCGCTGATAAAGGATACCCTATATCAGCGCTAAAATTACAGCACTGAAAAAGATAATGTTTATCAGCGCTTTCTTAGCGCTGATAATAGCAATATTTATCAGCGCTAGAAAAGCGCTGATAAATATGATCTGTATCAGCGCTAAAATTTTAGCGCTGATATAGTTGGTCTTTATCAGCGCTCAAAAAGCGCTGATAAAGGTTCGCCTATATAAGCGCTAAAAAAGCGCTGATACAGAAGACCTCTATCAGCGCTCAAATTTCAGCGCTGATATAGGGTATCCTTTATCAGCGCTCAAAAAGCGCTGATAAAAATTATCTTTATCAGCGCTAAAAAAGCGCTGATAAAGAGACCCTGTATCAGCGCTAAAATTGTAGCGCTGATACGGGGAATCTTTATCAGCGCTTTTCTAGCGCTGATAAATCATAATATTATCAGCGCTAGAAAAGCGCTGATAAAGCTAGATTTTATCAGCGCTATAATTTTAGCGCTGATAAAGGTAGCCTTTATGAGCGCTTTTTTAGCGCTGATAAAACCTTAGTCGACTTTTTTATAAAGTCAGTCACACAGTGCCCTCGTTTTATCGCAGCTAAAGCCCTCGCGGAACCGTAACCCTGCTACTCTTCTCCCAAATACCGCTGTTGTGTTCGCTTCGCCGGAGCTTTCCACCCTCGGTACACTCGCCGTCCTCCGCCGCACGCAACACCCTCGGCCGACCTCCACCGCCTGCCGCCCTCGGCTGCCCGCAACGCCCTCGGTCGTCGTTCTCTGCCGCCCTCGGCCGCCCTCGGCCACCCTCCGCCGCCCTCGGCCGCTCTCCGCCGCCTCCGCCGCCCTCCGCCTCACTCGGCCGCCCTCGGTCGCCCTCCGCAGCCGCCTTCCACAACCCGCAACGCCCTCGGCCGCCGCCTTAAGGTAACAATCTATGAAGAAGTTGTATATGTTTTCATATAGATAGATTGTGTATAGCTGATTCTCTCTAAGTGTACTCATGATGATGTCCAGATGTTGGGAATGATCATCATTATTTTGGTATTACACCAATATGTCATCCATAAAACAACTACAATCTAGTCTAGGTACAAGTGAAATATTTAACTCATCAAGAGAATAAATGCCACGGGGAATTCGTCAACACAAATTTTATTATGAAGAATTCATAAAAACTATACATGATTTCAAAATTAGTTTATAGTATATCAGAATTTCTCAACCTCAAATGATGATAAACAAACCCTAGATCAATCTTAGAGAACAATATGGAACCCCTCAGCTGGTCAAATAGATCAAAAATACAAAGAAGTGGATATCTGTTCTTAATTTTCATCTGATTCATATTCTATTAATAGAAACACATATGTAATGTTCTATCATCCTTCTTAGAAAATAAAACATGAGATCCCCAAGGTGACATACTCGAGCAGATGCACCCTTCATAATCTAACTCCTCTCATTGAGTTTTATGTTCCTGAATCTATTCTTGTTTTATTCTGAAAGGCGTTATATAAAATGGCTCAACTCCACGCATCAGCTCAATCATGAACTCAAAGTATCTTTTAGGTGGTAGCCCTGATCAATTCTCATGAAACACATCCTAGAACCAGTCTACTACTGGGGGAAATATTTCTTGTTTCAATCCATTATCATCAAGAAAAATATTCGTAAACTGGTCTATGTTCTCACCTAGTTGTGGAAGAACTGGTCCTACATGGTCTACCAAGATATCCCATTCTCCATAAAAGACATGGGCTCTACCCTTATGAGGCATGACGGTCACTCATCTACGGTAACAATCAATGTGATATTGATTAAATACCAAAAATTACATCATCACTATCTATTCAATACATATCATATCAAGCATGTATAAATCCAAAATGAAACAATACTCACAAACCATGAGGGAACATCCCTTACGAAGACAGATTCCTTCTAATCACACCCCCAATGGTGTGTTGACCAACATGATCCCACAAAAGTACTCTAACACAAAACAGAAACCATTTACCAAGAGATAAGATATAAAATAATGAGAGGATCCCCTATTACAAGTCTCCTTTAGGTTCCCCTATTCGGTGCTCTGTACCAATATAGATCATCCATCACTACCCATATTACAAGTGTTCATGTAGAACCTATATATATGAACCATCATGATACATGATTGACACTTCACTAGTGGTCAAAGTCATAGGCCTAACATGTGACCAGACCTACCTCATTGATTGAAGATGACTAAAAACCTCTCTATGAGAAAAATCCTCTCACATAGATACTCTATCCACCACCACCCTAGTGGAAGATATCATAATGGTGAATCATACTATCATAATATGTACCACTAGATCATTCAATTGAAACCGCCCTACCACCACTACAAGTCTCCTTTAGGTTCCCCTTGGAAATGAGAACCTGATCCACCACCTCAACAAACCTCATAAAAAATATATTTACCTGGGACTTAATCTCACATCTAAGTCCATCCTAATTTTTTTTTCATAGATACCTTATCTCCTGTCAACATTAGATAAAAACATTACCGGTATGTGAAGAATCTAACATAATCTATCATTATCAAACATAATTATGTCAAACATATTAAATATTCATATTTTCATTTCCTCAATGTCGTAGGTTAAAAGTGATCCATGAACATATCCTAGATTTTCTTCCAAGTCATTCCCTCCATATGCTCATCCCAAGACTAAATATCACAGTAGATCATTGTTGGCCCCCATAACATATATGCTACCAACTCTACCCTATTCTACTAAGGAGTATAAAAGTTATCTAGAATATTCTAGATGAACTAAATTTAGAACTTATCTACCTTGGGTCCACCCTCTCCAGAAAACATCAGAGGGTGTTGCAACTGAACCTCTATTTTCAAGTCAAACACACTCGGCACTTCCAACCCTTGTCATTTCTTCATAAATTGTATAAAACAAGAAAGGTAATCCAAAAACTACTATTCCCTCTATCACTCATGATTAATGGGGGAACCTGTACCACTACTAGAATGAATCCTGAGTGCCTATACAAATCATAATAGAGATGATAATGAATTTTAAATTGTATAATGGATTATTTATTTTAATTATTCGTTCTTTATCTCACATGCATTCTAAATATAGTTTTTGTATCCTGAGTGCCTATACAAATCAGATAGAAGCTCTAGTGGATGCGTTTGGTTTCTCTCTGATAAAGGTATCTCTCATCGATTGGAAATCCTCTATCTCCTGTTATATCCTCCTTATAGAGTGATAGATAATCATCTTTTTAGTGAGTCTAATATTCTTTTTTATGAATCTTGATTATAGGTTAGACTACTTGATCTCCTTCCAAGGAAGTGGTTCCCTTCTACTGTATTTGGAAGTCTTCTTTTGTGTACTTGAACCATAAATACTAATATTTGAGATTCAAATAGGATGAAGATGAATAAAGATTGGATGGATTCTAATCGTTTAACAATAGAGTATGAGAACGGAGTGAAAGAGTTCATCAAGTTTGCAAAGGATCACACAAAGGATCCTTCTCAAATCCTTTGTCCGTGTTTACGTTGTTGTTATTCTAGACTACTTACTCCAGAGGAGTTGGAAGAACATTTGATATGTCACGGAATAGATCGGAGTTATAAATGTTGGAATAAACACGGAGAAAAAGAAAATGTAGCTATTGGCTAGGATAAAACTGTGTTTTATGGATCGTCAGATATGAATACAAATATAGATAATGAAGAAGACCGTATGGAGGATGTGATTACAGATGTCAATGATGATGAAGATCGTATTGAGGAAATGACAAAGACAATTCAAGATGAACCCCGTGATTTCCCAAAATTGTTTGAGAAGTTAAAGAGTTGTGCAAAGACGCCATTGTATGCTGCTTGAACTAAGTATACAACATTTTCAGCTGTACTGAAGTTGTATAAATTGAAATCAGGCAATGGATGGAGTGATGTCAGTTTTACGGAACTACTTGCTCTCTTGAATGACATGCTCCCGGAAGATAATGAGCTCCCAAGCCGGACATATGAAGCTAGAAGAATGCTACGCTCGATGGGAATGATTTCTGAAAGAATACATGCCTGCCCGAAAGACTATATATTGTTTCGAAAGGAGAAAAAATCACTTACAGAATGCCCAAAGTGTGGTGCTTCTCGATACAAGAAAGATAAATCCAATCCTACGAAAGTTGTATGGTACTTTCCAATCATTCCAAGGTTTAGGCGTTTATATGGAAGTGAAGAAACTGCAAGACAATTGTCGTGGCATGCAGATAAAAGAAATAAAGATGGGTTATTACGTCATCCGGCCGACTCTCCTCAATGGAAGAAAATTGATCATGAGTATCCTGAATTTGGAAAAGAGCCGAGAAACCTTCGTCTTGCGTTATCTACAGATGGAGTGAATCCTTTTGGTTTTCAAACCATCACTCATAGTACATGGCCTATTATTTTTCTAAATTATAACTTGCCACCCTGGTTATGCATGAAGCGAAAATTCATCATGTTATCTATGCTTATATCAGGACCAAAAAAACCAGGTAACGATATTGATGTTTATCTGACTCCTTTGATCGAGGATTTGAAGTTATTGTGGGACTCATGTGTAATGTTTTATGATGCTTATAAAAGTGAATACTTCACGTTGAGAGTGATGTTGTATGGGACAATAAATGATTTCCCTGCTTATGGAAATTTTTCAGTTTATAGAATTAAAGGAACTCAAGGGTGTCCCGTGTGCGAAGAAGATACAGAATCAATTAGGTTGAAACATTCATCGAAATCTGTGTTTCTAGGACATCGTAGATTTCTACCTCGTCGGCATAAGTACTGATCTTGGACGACATCATTCAATGGAAGTTCAGAAAAACGCACAACACCGTCTCCACTAACAGGTGATCAGCTGTTTGAGAAAGTAAAAGATATGAACACTGTTTTTGGTAAACCATTTTCGAAAAACCTTACGAAAATCGGTTGGAAAAAGAGATCAGTTTTTTTTGAATTACCATACTGGAATTGTTTGTACGTCAGACATTTTCTTGATGTGATGCATGTGGAAAAAAATGTATGTGATAGTGTTATTGGAACGTTGCTAAATTCCCCTGGCAAAACAAAAGATGGAATTAAGGCAAGGTTGGACATGGTTGACATGAGAATACGAGAAGAGTTGGCTCCCGTGAAAGGTGAAAATCGAATGTTTCTTCCTCCTCCTACTTATACTCTTTCTAGGGCAGAGAGATATCAGTTTTGCAACTTCTTTAATGATGTAAAGGTTCCAGAGGGGTACTCATCAAATATCAAGAACATTGTGTCAATGAATGATTTGAAGTTAAAAGGTTTGAAATCACATGATTGCCATGTTTTGATGCAAGATCTAATTCCTATAGCTTTACGTTGCATTTTACCCAAGAATGTTCGTCATACGTTAACCAAAATTTGTTTCTTTTTCAAAGCTATATGTAGCAAAGTTTTAGACCCGGGGAAATTTCCAGCTATGGAAAAAGAAATTGTCATCATATTATGTGAATTAGAAATGTTCTTCCCGCCAACATTCTTTGATATGATGGTTCATTTGATGATTCACTTGGTGAGAGAGATTCGACTTTGTGGTCCTGTGCACTATAGATGGATGTATCCTGTTGAACGGTATATGAAGATTTTGAAAGGATATGTCAAAAATCGAAGTCGGCCAGAGGGTTGTATAGTGGAGCGATATATTGTTGAGGAATCCATTGAATTTTGTATTGAATACCTATCTGATGTGGAAAGCATTGGTCTCCTGAAATCTCGTCACACTGGACGCATTGAGGGTGGGGGAATTTCTGGAAGAGAAGTTGTAACAATCAGTATTACAGATCGGGAGCAGGCTCATCTTTATGTTTTGCATAAAAGTTGGGAGGTTGCTCCATATATTGAAACTCACAAAGAAATTCTTAGGCAGTTGAATCCATCGAGGGCTGAAAAATGGTTAGCAGATACACATAATCACCAGTTTATAGGATGGTTTCAGGACCATATTTTTAAGCAGTTGGATGAAAATCCGAATTCAATTTCAGAACGACTTCGATGGCTAGCCGCTGGACCAAGTGTGTATGTATTATCTTACAGTGGGTATGTAATTAATGGTTATACATTCTATACGGATGAACATGATGAAGAGAGTACCATGAAAAATAGTGGAGTTACACTAATGGCTAAAGCGATGCATGTTTCTGGTAGTAAGGATAGAAATCCAATTTATGCAAATATGTCATACTTTGGCATTATCAAACTAATATGGGAGTTGGATTATACGACATTTCAATTGCTGATTTTTCAATGCAAATGGATTGATAACAATAGTGGTGTTAAAATAGATGAATGGGGATTTGTGAAAGTTGATTTTAGTAAAGAAGGGTACAAAGACGAACAGTTTATAATGGCATCACAAGCGGTACAAGTTTTTTATGTTCCAGATCCCACAAACCGAAAGTGGTCGATTGTTCTGTTATCGTCCAAAACTATTGAGGGTTCCGATGAAAATTCAGTTGAGGACGATCCTTTTAGTGGTACGTCACAATCAATTCGGAGCGGTCCCAATGCAGATGATGTTTTGTATGTTAGAGGAGACCACAATGAAGGGATTTGGATTGTCGATAGAGGTGTCAAATCTCTTCAACCTTTGAAAAAAAGAAAGATAGTTCAGTAAACAAATTATATTTTGTTTGTAATATAGATCTTGTTATCTCATGTTATTATCTTATCATTACAGAATTTATGTAATTTGATTGAACTGTTCAACCACTTTTCCAGATAATGACTTCTGCACATTCTGGTGCTCCTAACCTTGAGACTGAACAAGTCTCTCAAGCAGCTGCTGCTGCGGCTGCTGCTGCTCCTGCTGCTCCTGCAGCTCATGCTGCTGCTACTGTTGCTCCTGATGCGGCTCCTGCTGCTCCTACTACTGCTGCGGCTGCTACTGCTCCTACTGCTCCTGCAGCTCATGCTGCTGCTACTGTTGCTCCTGATGCGGCTCCTACTGCTCCTACTGCTGTGGCTCCTACTCCTCCTCCTGCTGTGGCTCCTGGTGCTCCTACTGCTCCTACTGTTGCTCTTACTACTGCAGCTCCTGGTGCTCCTACTGCTCCTGTTGCTGCTCTTGCTGTTGCGGCTCCTTCTCTTAGTGTTGAGGTCCAACAACCATCAGCACATGCCGTTGATATCATAGTAGATGAACATATAGATGATGTTGATATCGATGAATTGGTCGGGAATGAAGGACCGATGTCGCAGAAATCACAAGTGCGTCGTAGTTTGACAGTGTTAGCCAAAATTCTTAAGGCGAAAAGCAAAGGCATCAAATTTGAAGTCGGATGGAATGCACGAGGCCAACATGTGAATCCCAACAAGGCTATGTTTACCAGTTACATTGGAGTTGTCACTCGGCAACGCGTGCCGATTGAAATAGATTCATGGCACCATGTTGTGTCCGGGTTGAAGGCTGTGATCTGGGAAGAAATTACGGTAACATTATGAATTTATTTCTTTAATTAACTAGCAAATAAAATGATGAAACAGTGTCTTACTCTTCTCAATCTCTTGCAGAGTACATTTATAGTAGACGACTCACACAGGGATTATGTACTAAGGCTTGCAGGAAAGATTCATCGAGGTTTTCGTACTATTTTAACAAGATATCACCTGAAAGATTCTAAAGGTAAAATAAACCCGCACCCACCCATTGTCTATGCGCACCTGATATCCCAAGAAGCATGGGATGCATTTATTGGCCGTCGTGGGGATGAGAAGTTTCAGGTACATTGTGAGTGATAATACGTTGTTTGAGGATACCTGTATTCATCACTTTGATTGTCAATATTTCATTTATGAAACAGAAACTCTGTACTGAAAATAAGGAACGTGCATCAAATCCAACATACCCCTATCGTAAAGCAAGGATGGGGTACGCTTCATTAGAAAAGAAAATGGTATGTATTGTAAATTTACAGTAATATTGTTAGGTGACAATAAACAACATCATAATTATCTTTCTATGTTTATATGTAGATTGATGAATCTAAAACCAAATGCACTTTTATCCCATGTCATGTGCTATGGAAGGAGGCACGTGTGAACAAAGAAGGGAAGTTAATAGATGAGAACACACAAAAAGTGTGGGAAATATGTGTAAGTATGACATGATGATAAAAATATTTGTTTAAAATTGCTATTACATAAAAATAATTAGTTTTTTTCCTATATCTGACAGTCACAGAAATCAGATACTCCTGTAGCTGATACAGACCTATTATCGATGGCTTTGAAGCAGCCATAAAAATACGGTCGTGTCAGAGGTGCAGGGTTTGGGGTGACACCCCGAGTATATTTTGAGAAGAAGAAAAAAATGGATGATACAGAGAAAAAATTGGAACAAATGAGCGAAAAAATAGAAACCCTTGAAGAACAATTGCAATGGCAGGGAGAGTTGCTAGCAACTTTTATGGGTGGGAAGCAAAGGGAGGACACAACTCAGGAACAACCACCGCATGAACATCCTGCCCCACCCCCCACCAGCTTTGAGGCGAGCCATTCACCTAAAAAAATGTCTTAGCCATGGTAATCAATATTCTAATAACAGTTCCCATGAAATATGAATCAGACAAACACTGATAATTTATCTGTACTGATCTTCTACAGGGTGATAATGATTGTGATTTATATCTGTCAACACCCACCTATCACCTTGTAGCGAGGGCTACAATGTTCAATATCCCAGATGCCACACTGCATAATAGACCACTTTCAAAAGATCATCTGAAAGTGACGATTACTGTAGCTCATGAGCCAAATGCAATGCTACCTATTCCACTTGATGACGATGATATTCATACGGTCGAAAAGGCTATTGGGACATTCATTGCATGGCCGACACAACTTGTAAGAGTACATGCAGACAAAGAGGTATTTATTTCCTTTTATTTTCAAGCTAAACCCTTAACAATTAATGAAAAGAGTGTCTGAATCAATGATTGTTGTTATAGACGGAGAAAGGAAAGGGGGTGACTAACATCGGCTCGAAACCATCTAAAGGATCGACCAATCGATCCCAAGGAGCTACTGAAAGCACAATAACACCACCTGTTCTCTTTCCAAATTTACTAGCATTGAAGACTCATGTGGATACGAAGCTAAAAGATGGTAATAGTCATATAGTGATTTTCGAAGATAATATATACGGAGAGGAAAGTCAAGATTTCGTTGCTGCTGAAAATGTAAATGAAATCCTTGAAAACGGTTGGTTAGGCGTCACTGTTGTAAATGTATATATGAGGTATGTTTCCATGAATTGATTTTCTAAAAGCTGATCTAATGTGCAAATTATGACTAAATGCATTTTATATTGTTGACAGACGCATTTATGAAAAACAGTTGAAGGGATTTTCCCATGAGGCAAGATTTGGACTGGTTAGTCCTCATATCACATCAACACACCAAACAAAAATAGAGTCATCAAAAAGGGATGCAATAGTGAACGGCTTGCTAAAAACATTTGAACGCAAGATTACAGATGACAGACTTTTCCTAATACCAACCATGCAGGGGTAATACTCTACGATTAAAGAATATCAATTATATTTTCACTTTTTTTATTACTTATTCCTTTTTGTGTTTTTAGGAAACATTGGTTGCTAATTGCGGTGAACTTGGATACTCCGAAGATTTATTTTCTGGATTCAAAGCTAGGATATCCATCAAACCGACCATACATGATAGAGTTTGTGAATCTGTAAGACACTACATCTTACGTTTTAGGTATAAACATCAAGTAATATAATTTTTATTATCTTTTACTAAGGATTCTGTTATGATAGGGCTGTGTGTCAATATCGTCTAAAAAAAGGAATGAGGACAGGGGTTAAGCATAGGGAGGCGAGCAAGTACTATGTCTGGACAAATATCAGGATATATATAATAAAATTTCACTATCCAAACACATCTCAAAACAAGTTATTTATTCTCCTAATGATCAATTTTTTTTGCAGTGTCCAAAACAAACAAACGATAATGATTGCAGTTATTATGTTAGTAAATTTATGAAAGAGATCGTTTTTCATCAGCAAACTAGCATCCCTAAAAAGGTATTTTCAAAAACAACTACTAGTTCGTTTAAGTTATTTATTAATTCTTTATTTTTTTATTTTGCAGTACTACTATGACTGCCGAAAAGCCTCATACTCACAAGACGATATAGATGTGTTCAGAAACGAGTGGTCCGCATACCTGATGAAAGATTGTACACAAATACAATGAAGATCTGACTTGGGGACATGTACAATTGGTGGTCATTTTTGAGAGGGGTTAAGGGGATCAGAAGATGAAATATTGTTGTATGTAAATGTTCATAGCAAAATTGTAATTGTTATTAAATAAAACATTCTTTCTCCAATGAGTCATTTTTCCATTTTAACAGATGATATGCACCAGCAACATGCAAGAATGTTGAACCACTAAAATGGTCGCTCTCTTGTTTAAAATTGACACCACTTTAATTGAAAACAACAACTGACCTACGAAAATCCGACCAGACGCATCTGGATTGCCTTCATCCTTTAGGAGAACGATCCACGGGTCCTTGGTGACGTGTACGAGTCAACTCCGCCTCAATCTGAGGCACGGTGTGACCGCTACCACCCAAAGGGTCGCTCTTTTGTTTAAAATGGACACCACTTTAATTGAAAACAACAACTGACCTATGGAAATCTGACCAGACGCATCCGGATTGCCTTCATCCTTTAGGAGAACGATCCACAGGTCCTTGGTGACATGTACGAGTCAACTCCGCCTCAATCCGAGGCACGGTGTGACCGCTACCACCCAAAGGGTCGCTCTCTCGTTTAAAATGGACACCACTTTAATTGGAAACAACAACTGACCTACGGAAATCTGACCGGACGCATCTGGATTGCCTTCATTCTTTAGGAGAATGATCCACAGGTCCTTGGTGACGTGTACACGTCACATATAACCCATGAATCGTTGTCCTAAAGTGTCAACACAATCCGAAGGCGTTTGGTCAGTTCCCCGTATGTCAGTTGTTGATTTCTCACTTAAAAATAAGTCCATTTTGAACAAAACAGAGGCACTTGGAGTTGTGTCAGCCACAACAAGCCTCATATTGAGGCGGGGTTGACTCGTACACGTCACATTTGAAGGTGAGTATGCATACACGATAGTTGACCTTCTTAGAGAAGGGTTTCTGGAAGAGTATAAAAGACATGAAGCAATGAAGATCATTAGAGTGTTGGAGCAAACGTGGTTGCTACAAACAATGTGGAAATCGGCTTGTGCAAAGCGACCTAAGTTACAACTTGCAGGTATTGTACTCTATTTTTTTCTGGAAGGTTTCAGTTTAAATGCATTTTGGAATGATCATTGCTAGCCATTGTCTTTTAGGTTTTTTTGACAGCCGAGGGGAAAGGGTGGGGTCTGAAGACATTGTAGGATATGTCGAAGGGTGATTTTGTGTGTGAATATGTTGGAGAAATGTTAACTCCCGCGGTTCTGAAAAGAGTCACTATTTAAAAGAAAGTCACAAGTTTAGATACATCTCAAGATGGTCAGTTTAAAGACATTTTGAGGGACACTACTAAAGACATGCTCAGATATGCACACATCCCCCACTTTTAGATCGTTGTCTACTATAACGATCTTTCAACCAAGATATCCATTAGAACGCTCATGATACATAGAGCAATTCACTGCCCAACTTTGAGAATGATCTGAAGCCCAAACAATGACAGCATTATGTTTTTCCTTGAAAATTCTCTTGGCGAACTGGAATGACAGTAGCTGCACACATGAAGTGACAAGTAGAGACGCAAAATCACAAGAGTGAGTTGCCATTCCAGTTCAACAAGAGAATTTTCAAGGAAAAACATAATGCTGTCATGGTTTGTGCTTCAGATCATTCTCGAAGGTGGCCAGTGAATTTCTCTATGTATCATGAGAGTTCTAATGCATATCTTGTTTGGAAGATCATTGTAGTAGACAATGATCTAAAAGTGGGGGATGTGTGCATATCTGAGCATGTCTTTAGTAGTGTCCCTCAAAATGTCTTTAAACTGACCATCTTGAGATGTATCTAAACTTGTGAGTTTCTTTTAAATAGTGACTCTTTTCAGAACTGCGGGAGTTAACATTTCTCCAACATATTCACACACAAAATCACCCTTCGACATATCCTACAATGTCTTCAGACCCCACCCTTTCCCCTCGGCTGTCAAAAAAACCTAAAAGACAATGGCTAGCAATGATCATTCCAAAATTCATTTAAACTGAAACCTTCCAGAAAAAAATAGAGTACAATACCTGCAAGTTGTAACTTAGGTCGCTTTGTACAAGCCGATTTCCACATTGTTTATAGCAACCACATTTACTCCAACACTCTAATGATCTTCATTGCTTCATGTCTTTTATACTCTTCCAGAAACCCTTCTCTAAGAAGGTCAACTATCGTGTATGCATACTCTCCTTCAAATGTGACGTGTATGAGTCAACCCCGCCTCAATCTGAGGCCTGTTGTGGCTGACACAACTCCAAGTGCCTCTGTTTTGTTCAAAATGGACTTATTTTTAAGTGAGAAATCAACAACTGACATACGGGAAACCTACCAAACGCCTTCAGATTGTGTTGACACTTTAGGACAACGATTCATGGGTTATATGTGACGTGTACGACTCAACCCCGCCTCAATCCGAGATGCGGTGTGACCGGTATCACTCCAAGTGTATGTATTTAGTTTAAAATGGACAATATTTTACGTACATACGCCAAACTGATCTAACGGCTTATGATTGCATTGATACTTTTTCACAATGATCAATGACTCATGTGTGACGTGTACGATTCAACACCGCATCAATCCGAGGCCCGGTGTGGCCAACACCACTCACAGTGTCACTGTTTTGTTAAAAATGGACTTAATTTTAAGTGAAATCAACAACTGACATATGAAAAACCGACCAAACACATTGGGATTCTATTGAAACTTAAGGAAAACTATCCATGGGTCAAATGTGACGTGTAAGATTCAACCCCGCCTCAATCAGAGGCGCGGTGTGACCGATATCACTCCAAGTGTATGTATTTAGTTTAAAATGGACAATATTTTACGTACATACGCCAAACCGATCTAACGGATTCTGATTGCGTTGATACTTTTTCACAACAATCAATGACTCATGTGTGACGTGTACGATTCAACACCGCATCAATCTGAGGCCCGGTGTGGCCGACACCACTCACAGTGTCACTGTTTTGTTAAAAATGGACTTAATTTTAAGTGAAATCAACAACTGACATACGACAAACCGACCAAACGCATTGGGATTCTATTGAAACTTTAGGAAAATGATCCATGGGTCAAATGTGACGTGTACGAGTCAACCCCGCCTCAATCAGAGGCGCGGTGTGACCGGTATCACTCCAAGTGTATGTATTTAGTTTAAAATGGACAATATTTTACGTACATACGCCAAACCGATCTAACAGCTTCTGATTACGTTGATACATTTTTACAACGATCAATGACTCATGTGTAACGTGTACGATTCAACACCGCATCAATCCGAGGCCTGGTGTGGCCGACACCACTCACAGTGCCTCTCTTTTGTTCAAAATGGACTTATTTTTAAGTGAAATCAACAACTGACATGCGGCAAACTGACCAAACGCATTTGGATTCTATTGAAACTTAAGGGAAATGATCCATGGGTCAAATTTTACGTGTAAGAGTCAACCCCGACTCAATCCGAGGCCCGGTGTGGCCGACACCACTCAAAGTGCCTCTATTTTGTTCAAAATGGATTTATTTTTAATTGAAATCAACAACTGACATACGGGAAACCGACCAAACGCCTTAGGATTGTGTTAAAACTTTAGTACAATGATCCATGGGTCATATGTGACGTGTACGAGTCAAACCTGCTTCAATCCGAGACGCGGTGTGGCTGGTATCACTCCAAGTGTATGTATTTTGTTTAAAATGGATAATATTTTACATACATACACCAAACCGACCAAACACATCCGGTTTCTATTGAAACTTAAGGACAACGATCCATGAGTCAAATGTGACGTGTACGAGTCAACCCCGCCTCAATCCGAGGCCCGGTGTGGCCGACACAACTCAAAGTGCCTCTGTTTTTGTTAAAAATGGACTTAATTTTAAGTGAAATCAAAAACTAACATACGAAAAACCAACCAAACGCATTCGGATTCTGTTGAAACTTTAGAACAACGATACATGGGTCAAATGTGACATGTACAAGTCAACCCCGCCTCAATCCGAGGCCTGGTGTGGCCGACACCACTGAAAGTGCCTCTGTTTTTGTTAAAAATGGACTTAATTTTAAGTGAGAAATCAACAACTGACATACGGGAAACTGACCAAATGCATTCAGATTCTATTGAAACTTAAGGAAAATGATCCATGGGTCAAATTTGATGTGTATGAGTCAACCCCGACTCAATCTGAGGCCCGGTGTGGTCGACACCACTCAAAGTGCCTCTGTTTTGTTCAAAATGGACTTATTTTTAAGTGAAATCAACAACTGAGATATCCACCTCACATGTAGTGTAGACCCTCTCCCAAGACTTGGCATGAATTTTTGAGATACACAAACATGGGGTGGATTAAATGGCTTTCCTACATGGAATATATCCCACTACACGTCTTTAATGAGCCAGCTACGCAGTTTATCCCTTGTACAGATACACAGGAAGAATCACATGAGATCGACGTCATGTACTAACATAGGGAAAGGGTGCATAAGAGGACACAAGATCAAAGGGTAACACGTATATGTTTTTTAACATGCCATGTAATTTCCTATTGATATGACATGTATATTCACAGAGGCAGCTGAACATTGGAGTTACCCAGGGTAAAGCGACAAGGCATGTGACCCTTTAAATGACACATAATTTTATGTACCATGATTGATCTCTTTGAACACTATATCAAGGACATATTTCATTAGGGTTGGCTCCCATGATCCTTCCTAGGATGGTTTTGGTATCTTTTCCGACTTACGGTAGTACGATCGCTTCAGCAGGACGTCCTAGACATAGTTGGAGTCTCTCTGAAAGTCCTGGAGTGAGATCATATATCTATTTTTGAGGTCCAGGTAGAGTCATGTATCAACGAAACCAATCCTACCAGACATCAATCCTATATATAGAATGTTAATCTTGATGTCTCATTATAGTCCCCCAATTTATGATATGTTACCTTTTTTGTATTAATATACATAATTACTAAGGGTGATGGTTGGGAGAGTTAGGATATCCTTTTTATGTATTGCAGAATGATTCAAGGAGCACGGGCTCTGCACGATTTGTCAAAACCAAGTGGCAATCCAAGGAGAAACAATGCATAGTGGAATGTTCTAGTATTTATCTTCTGAGTTGTGTAGGAATATTTTGTGATACTATGTAATGAGGTAGTTTTGGTTTCTGGGTAGATGGTATCTAACTCATGGTAAGAACATTGTTTGGTTGGGTTGTGATCGGTTGATAACATGCTTGTGGTTGATATACTGGTTTTTGTGCAGGTCTGTGGTTGATATACTGGTTTTTGTGCAGGTCTGCTCGGCTGGCTGTACTAGTGCAGGTTTTTTATTAGCAGCAGGCAGGAATTTAACAGCGCTTTTTTAGCGCTGTTAAAGGCGACATTTAACAGCGCTAAAAAAGCGCTGTTAAAGGAGATATTTAACAGCGCTAAAAAAGCGCTATTAAAGGCAACATATAACAGCACTTTTTAGCGCTGTTGAAGGTATCCTTTAACAGCGCTTTTTTAGCGCCATTAAAGGTGACATTTAACAGCGCTTTTTTAGCGCTGTTAAAGGTGACATTTAACAACGCTAAAAAAGCGCTGTTAAAGGACCCCCCCCTTTATCAGCACTGAGCTTTACAGCGCTTTTCTAGCGCTGTTAAAGCCCGATTTTAGCGCTGTTATTGCTCGTTTTTGTAGTAGTGTTAGTGGCAGAATAAATGTGATCAGTCATACTTGAATAATTATTAAACCACATACGAGAATAATATTTATTCAACCTTGTAAATAATAAATAATAAATTATTTAAATGGGATTCGTGATACACATTGTGTGTGACCCTCTAAGCCTCTTTATCTATGTCATTAGGTGAACCTACCTAAAGTAAAAGGTTATCATTTAACAAAATGAAAATAAATCCATAGAGAAAGAATTTTATTCTACAATGACATGTTACATGATACAAATGTTTACCGTGTAATATAATCCCTTTATTATAATATCTCTAATCGAGCAGCTTATATGCCAATTCCATCAACCAATATGCTTGATATCACATTCTTTAAATTAATTTAAATAGAACATTCCTATTGAACCCCATGACCATGTAATTATTTAAGCTATATCATTTCCATCAAATGGCATATGATATCAACTTCTGTTAATGAAGAGAAGGGATAAATCCTTTCTAGCATTATTCATTAATATAATATTACTCTTGACACACCTAATGTATCCTACCTCACTGTGAACATCCATCATCACAGTTTTCATCAATAAAATTGAGCATGTGACTCAAAATATTAATTAATAATAATCTTAAAGTCTAAGTACAAATACACGCGTCTGTAGATAGGAACATCCAATGCCCCTTATAAATGTTGATTTCCTACTGGTAGGTCTTGTTCTCATAATATCCTATTGAATTTTATCAAGGTAGTACACCATGAGATGTGCCTCATAGTCCTATGAGTCTCCACCCCTAATAGCCTATATCAATTGTGTCCCTCAAATTAGATCACCCGTACATAGAACATATATCCAAGAATAGTGTCATAGCACTTCCAGGTTCACATCACAGTGGGAAACTACCATGACGTTTTAGTGAGAAAACTAATCTTAGGATATTATCATATACTATGTCACACATATGAACAATCATAATGTAATAATATGTTAATTAATATTAAAAAATTAAATATATGTTTATTATAAAGTACATAGATGTTGGTTCTAGGGAATCAACTCCAACATTCTCCCACTTTCACTAGAGCCAACAACTAACAACCTTCAGTTTGATAGCTCTCACATGAAATTAATTCTTATGCTAAGATAGAATTTTATTCAAGAGTTTTTTAGTGTTCTCTTCTATGGGTACTCTTCTCACAACAACTTCACCCCTCTGATAGAAATCCCTCAAGATGTGATACTTCCAAAGTATATTATTTGTCCGTTGGTGTGACCTTGGCTCTTTTGCAAGACTCACCATTGTAGTATTATCACAATACAATGTGATAGGGTCTTTAATTCTAGGTAACACATCAAGATAATGGAAAAGGTTCTTAATCCAAATGGATTCTTTAGCAACATCAGAAGCCGCTACATACTCAGACTCCGCTGTAGAATCAGTGAAAACTTTCTTCTTTGAAATCTTCCAACTCACTGCTCCTCCATTGAGACAAAAAAATCATGATTGTGATTTCCAATCAATATTATCTTTCTAAAAACTAGCTTCAGTATAACCCCTGATTAATAGCTCCTCGTCTCTCCCATACACTAGGAACGTATCCTTAGTTATTCTCAAATACATAAGGATTTCCTTAATTTTATTCCACTATTTTTCTCCTGGATCTAGTTGATATCTTCCTACCATGATAAATGAAAAGGCAACATCATGTATAGTACATAACATGATGTACATGATTGATCCTATCATTAAAGAATATGAGATCTTACTCACTATCTCTTTCTCTTGTTGTATCTGGGCACAAATTTTCTTAGAGAGATATAATCCATGTGACACTATAACAAATCCCATATTGGATTGTTCCATACTAAATATTTTTAGTACCTATTAAATACATGTACTTTGACTTATTCCAAGAAGCCTCCTAGATTTATCACGAATGATCATGATCCCTATAATTTAGGCTGCTTCACCTAAGTCCTTTATGGAGAAGCACTTTTTCAACCAGTCCTTAACTAACTGTATGACTGGTATGTCATTTCCAATAAGAAATAATTCATCAACATATACTACTAGGATAATGACTACATTTTCACTAAACATCCTGTAAAAACATGACTCACATTCATTATTAATGAAACCAAATTCTTATATGGATTCATCAAATCAAATGTTCCATGACTTAGATGCTTGCTTTAATCCATAAATGGATCTCTAAAACTTGAAAATCCTTTTGGTAGCACTTGGTGTCACAAACCCTTCCGGTTGTGTCATATATACATCTACTCTAAGGTTCCTATTAAGGAATGTAGTTTTGGAATACATTTTCCAAATGTCATAGTCATGGTAACCTACTTTATCTTGTCTGATTCTGATTGATTTCAACATGGAAACTATAAATAAGGTTTCATCAATGTCAATAATTGACTTATTTTAAACACTTTATCTAGTAGCCTTACTTTATAACTACTTATGTTACCTTCTATGTACAGTTTCTTATTTAATACCCATTTACATCTGATAGGCTTTACATAAACTGGTTCATCGACTAAAACCCATACTTGGTTCTGATACATAGAATCCATCTTAGAATTCATAGCCTCTAGGAATATTGTATATTCTAATCTCCCTACTTCCTTTTAATAGTATATAGGTGGTTCACACCCAAATTTACCCAGGAGAAGAAGGGTAGAACGGTCCTTGTAGTGTAGCTTGGGTTGTCGATTCCACAGAGACCTAAGAAGATACCTAAGATACACAACATAAGGGATGAATTTTTGGCTATGAAGTGGACAACTTGGATTGATTTTGGATGGGTTTTAAAGATATCTAATAGATTTAAGTGGATTCAATTTAAAAGAATGAGTTGATCCTAGGTTATCGCTCGGGGTGGATTGAACGTATTTTCTTTTTAATGATTTCAACTTCTTAAATTTGAGATGGGTTCATTTAAGGAGATAAAACAACATCATCACTTACTGGTTTAATGCCTACACCCTCTAATACTAATCACCTATACACTTGAAGGATCAAAGTTTTTAGCACTTCAAGGTAAAGGATCGTATTAGTACTTGAAGTGTGTGGCCTTAAATTCAACAAGGACGGTGGAGTTTAAAAATCATCAAATAAAAATCCCAATTAAAGAAGTGATTATACATTAATTAGGTGATAAATAACATCAAATCCATCCCCTTTCTACTCCCTTGGATCAACCCATAAGTGGGTTAGCCCTCCATTGATCCCATGGTTTCAATGGAAGCGGAAAGTAGACTCATGAGGGAGGAAATGGAGAAGTAAGGAAAACAACAAAGATAAAATGATCACTCCACCGTTGTGTGAATAATTTCACAAGGGTTGGTGTGAATAAATTCACACCTTGATCCAACGGTATCAAAGTGATATTAAGAACAACAGAATAAGAGTATAAGAAGAACTTTTATTAAGAAACTAAAGTGAATTGAACAACTTACATGTGAAGGACAAAATTGAGGCAACAAAAATGCAGCATAACATTACAATTGAACAAAGCATCCAAGATTTTACAATCTTTCACCACCACTGCCTTAAATAGGCCTTTTTGGAGCCTTGGGTAGAGCCACCAACAGTACAAAGCATCTTAATTAATTTTGGTAGGCTATAGGTGGTGGAAAGCTTGTGGAATTTGGACTTTTCCACGTTTGACCCGAGGTGGCAGCCAGGTTTCATCCACCGAACAGACGCGTCTGGAAGACCTTCTAGAATGCCGAATCAGAGTGGGCCATAGAAGAAGAAAATGGATCTCCGGATGTCTTCTAACCTCCTGTAAACGTTGGTTCCATATGGAGTTGTGTATTCCGAGATATGATTAAATTAGTGGGCTGTTTTTCTGGGCCTCAGAATCTGGCCCAGAATTGTATCTCTAACTTGGGCCGCCTAAATGACCACCATGGAGGCCGAATTAGCATTAACTACTGAAGAGTGATTTGTTCCTATACATGTCTTCTAGCATCCCAAGAAATTTGGGATTAATTGGGCCTGGATGTTGGGCCCCATAGTCTCATCAGTGGGCTGGTGTCCAATCTGCCTTCTCCAGAATTGCTTCCTTTCATTGCCAAATATCTCAATCATCCTCCATGAATTCTCCATTAATCCCTGAATGAAACATGTTCATATTGGAGTGTAGATCAATTATCAAATTAAAATATGTATAATAAGATGAATCATTTGGTACTTTAAATGATGTTCAAAAATGTACCACATAATAGTGCATTTTAAGAAGGCATTACAATCATAATGTGAAATGATGTTCAAAGTGTAAAATGTACTAAAATGGTGTTTATGAATAATAAAGAACATGAATATTATATATATTACCAATGAATATTAGCCTCATTTAGTGGCTAATCACACCCCCCAACTTGAGTTTTGCTAGTCCCGAGCAAAATATATCTCATCAAAAATGAAATTCAAATTCCCTTTTCCAAAAATATTTTAATACACAATGATCACCAAAAAACCTTATACCAAACAATCATGAAACCCATCAATATATTTTAATACGAGATAGTTTAATAAGCAGATCCCAATCCCAAGCCCATTCCTTTGATCAAATCCATCATCATACTTCATCCAACTCAATTAGGTGTAATGATGTGTTGTGAATCACAAAAGATATGGGGGTTAATTTTCATTCAAGGGGGAAATCATGGAAGCGCTAGGTGGGATCACATTTAATACTAATATGAGTATTCATCATCCCTCTTTTTTTTTTGATTTTTTGATTTTTTTTGCAATATTGCTATAGTAATTGAGATTGCAATTAATCAAATTAACCCATGTAGCAAGACTTTGCCGATGACTCCCAGACTCAAAGGCCTTAGGGCACCAAGTGAAGCCCACATACTCGGGAATCGTCTCGAGTTAAATTAATCAAAAACAAAGTCATATTACCATAAATATAGATAGATTGAAAAACTCAGGGCTAGACAACTCTAGAGTCACGATCCCCAAGTGCCGAAAGCCTCGCATTTTATCAATCCATTGCTCTACACGCAAATTTTTATTTTTATTTTTTTTATTTTTTATTTTTTTAATTTTTTTTTAATTTTCTTTTTTTGAATACTCATATTATTCATAAAAATAAAACCATCCTATGCTATTTATTATGGGACCCCAAAAATTCAAATTAGTACCCCACAGTTTAGAGGACATGCATTGTGGTATTTTTTTTATTTGGATGAAAATATAAACGATGAAATAGCACATTGGACATACACACTTTCCAAAATCTATGCTCATGAAATTATACAAGGATTAAAATCAGAATCAGGGTATGCTAAATTATTTGATATTCAGTTTCAAAGTGTGCAATGTGTATTACCATGTTCAAAGTTAAAGGAATTTTTCCTTCCATTTACTTTTTTTTTCAAATCATTCAATTTTTGTTTTTGACACAAAAGAATTTTTTTTATTTTATCTCCCCCCAACTTAAAACAACACTGTCCCCAGTGTTTGAAGAAATAAAAAATTAGAAGGAGTAGAGGCAGGGAATAAAAATTTAAAAAGGAAATTGAAAATGAGGATTATGGAATGAAGTCACCTGGTGGTTGAAGTTTGAAGTTCTTGCCGCTCGAATTTATTCCTTTGATATCCATGTCGGTTGCACAGTTCCCTAATTGAAAAAGGAAAAAAAACAAACAAAACAAACAATATATATATATATATATAATAAAGGAAGTAAAATATAAGAATATATATAAAAATTATAGAATAATGAAGCACAAGAAGCCACAGGTCAGTGGTAAGCGCGCGCCCCTGTCTCCCTTCGGTCCCAGGTTCGAGTCCCCGTGGCTTCGCCAGTTGTGACGGGGTTTTCCCCACGACCTATGGCGTGGAATTTTTTTTTGTATTATTATATTTTTATTTTTTTATTAACCTATAGAATAATAAAAACAAAATAAACTGATGATACATTGTCTTATTTTTAAATTTCTGGGTAAGGTATTACTCAAGGATCACACCACGTGACACGGATGAATATGGTGCTCCTCTTTCGTACCCATCCATACTCATAATAGAAGAACAGGTCAAAAGTCTATTTTTTATTTTTAAATATAAAAATGATTAAGTAATCTTATTTGAAAAATAAAGATGATTCAGAAAGATTAGAAACATAAAAACCACGGGTTGTCTCCCATGCAGCGCTTTGTTTAACGTCGTTAGCCCGACATAGATCCCAAATTTATCAATTTTTTTTTTGGTTCATAGATTGGATCAATTAACTCAACATCTATTTCTTGTTTATTGAATGATTCAACGAATGTTTTTAACCTTTGACCATTGACCTTGAAAATGTGACCACTTGTGGGATCTTGAATCTCTACTGCCCAATGGGGGTATACATGATGCACTATGAAAGGACCTGACCATCTAGACCTTAACTTTCCTGGATGTAAATGAAGTTTTGAACTATATAAGAGCACAAGTTTTCCCGGTTCAAAATGTTTTACCTTGATATTCCTAGATTGGTAGGCTTGAACTCTAGCTTTATTGATTCTTGAATTTTCATAAGCCTCCATCCTTAATTCCTCCAGTTCATTGAGATCTAATTTCCTTTTTGTTCTGGCCAATGAGAGATCATAATCCATTTTCTTAGTTGCCCAAAAGGCCTTATGTTCAATCTCCACTGGCAAATGACATGCTTTACCATAAACCAACCTATATGAGGACATTCCTAAAATGGTTTTATATGCGGTTCTATAGGCCCAAAGAGCATCTATGAGTTTCTCAGACCAATCTTTCCTAGAGGGGTTGACAGTTTTTTCAAGAATTTGCTTAATCTCCCTATTCGCTAACTCAACATGACCATTGGTTTGAGGATGGTAAGCAGTGGACACTTTGTGAGAAATTCCATATTTTTCTATGAGTGATGAGAATGGACGATTACAAAAATGAGTTCCACGGTCACTTATGATAGCCCTAGGAATTCCAAATCTTGAAAATATGTTCTCTTTCAGAAATCGAATCACAACTTGATGATCATTGGACTTAGTGAGAATGGCCTCAACCTATTTTGAGACATAATCAACAGACAAGATTATGTAGAGGTATCCCTGAGAGTTTGGGAAGGGACCCCTGAAATCAATTCCCCAACAGTCAAAGATTTCAACCACTAAGATGGGAGTGAGTGTCATTTGATTCCTTTTTGTGATGGACCCTACTTGTTGACACCTAGGAAAACTTTGAAAAAATGTGTAGGAGTCCCTTGAGAGGGTGGGCCAGAAGAGACCACATTGAAGAATCTTAGAAAATGTTTTCTTAGAGGAAAAGTGACCTCCACATGCCTCACTATGACAGAATTTAAGGATGGATGCTTGTTCAGATTCTGGAACACACCTCCTAATGACTTGGTCAAGGCAGAACTTATAGAGGTATGGATCATCAAACACATAATGTCTAACATCAGAAAGGAATTTCCTTCAAGCTTGAGTCCCTAAGAATTTTGGAATGAATCCTGTCACTAAGAAATTTTCTATGTCAGCATACCAAGGGCAGTCACTCACAGAGTATAGGTGTTCATCAGGAAACGAATCAGACACAGAAAGGTGATTTGAGTTGTCTTTGAATTCCATCCTAGAGAGGTGATCAGCTACAACATTTTCAACTCCCTTTTTATCCTTGATTGTGAGGTCAAATTCTTGTAAGAGAAGGACCCACCTAATCAGTCTAGCCTTAACATCTTGTTTTTGGAAGAGGTATTTTAGTGCAGAATGGTCAGTGAACACAGTGATGGGTGATCCTAAGAGGTAGGACCTAAACTTCTCTAAGGCAAACACAATAGAAAGTAACTACTTTTCAGTGGTGGTGTAGTTGATTTGGGCATCATTTAAGGATTTTCTTGCATAAGGAATGACATAAGGAGTTTTATCACAACTTTGTCCTAACACAGCTCCAACAGCAAAGTCACTGGCATCACACATAAGTTCAAAAGGAAGGTTCCAATTTGGAGATTTCATAATGGGAGGAGAGGTGAGAGAGGATTTGAGGGTTGATAATGAACCCTCACAGCTTTCTGTCCAAACAAATGGAGCATCCTTTACTAAGAGAGCACAAAGGGGACGGGATATTGAACTAAAGTCCTTGATGAATCTTCTATAGAAACCAGCATGTCCTAAGAAAGACCTCACTTCCTTGACAGTTTTGGGTGATGGAAGGTGACGAATGATGTCAACCTTTGCTTTATCAACTTCAATCCCCCTACTCGAGACCAGATGGCCTAGAACAAGTCCCTCTTTAACCATGAAATGACATTTTTTCCAGTTTAGGACCAGATTTTTTTCTTCACATCTTGAAAAGACTCTCTCCACATTCTGCAGACATCCCTCAAAAGTATCTCCAAACACAGAGAAGTCATCCATGAAGACCTCAAGAAAATCTGCTACCATGTCTGCGAAGATTCCCATCATGCACCGCTGGAAGGTTCCAGGGGCATTGCATAACCCGAAGGGCATGCGTTTGAAGGCAAAGGTACCAAAAGGACATGTGAATGTAGTCTTCCCTTGATCCTCTAGGGAGACCTCAATTTGATTGCACCTCGAGTACCCATCTAAGAAACAGTAGAAGGCATGACCTGCCACTCTCTCAAGGACATGGTCAATGAATGGTAAGGGGAAATGGTCCTTCTTGGTGAATGAGTTTAGCTTCCTATAGTCAATGCAGACCCTCCATCCACTACTCACCCTTGTTGGAAGAATCTCTCCATCCTCATTGGTTATCACTGTGATTCCAGCCTTTTTTGGAACCACTTGAATTGGGCTCACCCATTCACTCTCAGCTATGGGATATATGATACCAGCTTTCAACAATTTCAGAAGTTCTTTCCTTACTACCTCCATGAGATTAGGATTGAGTCGCCGTTGAGGTTGACGACATGACTTTGAATCAGATTCCAGAATAATCCTATGAGTCCCGATAAGTGGGCTAATCCCAGGAATATCAGAAATGGTCCAACCAATGGCTTTCTTATGCTTCCTAAGGACATCTAGAAGCATCCTCTCATGATTGGATTCAAGAGAAGAAGAAATGACAATAGGATTTGTTTGATTTTCTCCTAGGAAGGCATACTTTAGTGCAGCAGGAAGTTCCTTCAATTGAAGATCAGGTTGGTTCAGAATTTCAGCAGAAGATTGGGACATTGGATCAAGATCAATTTATTTTTTTATAGGTTCAGATAGGATTGATTCCTCACATGTGGAAGTTTCATCTACTAGATTGTATTGATCAGATTTAGTGAAGGAAATTGGAGTGGTCTCCATGAAAGTGGTTTCTTGAAAGGTTTCACTGATTGTTAGACCTAAGACTTCATCATAAGAGCAATTTGAAAATGATTAAAGCCAAGGAGATAAACTTCCTTTATATGAACAAAGGGAATCAATCTCATCCTGACTTAAACATTCATCGAATATTCCTTGATGTTCCATGGATTCATTATCAATGCTTCCTATCATGTTTACTTCATGAATGTCCTCATCATCCCCTATTTGTGAGCTTGCATTATAGATGTTCAAGTCTAGAATCATGTTCCCAAAGGTAATGGTCATGTTCCCATTTCGGACTCGGATAACAGAGTTGATTGTTGCAAGGAAAGGACGACCAAGGATTATTGGGGTTTGTTCCTTATTTCCTAAGTTTGGATGGTTGTCAAGGACAGTGAAATCAGCAGGGTAGATGAAGTTTTCAACCTTTACCAGAACGTCCTTTAAAATCCCCTTTGGAACCCTAATGCTACGATCAGCAAGCTGAAGTGTTACAGATGTGGGTTGGAGCTCTTCTAGGCCTAACTGGCAGTACACAACATATGGGATGAGATTGACACTAGCACCTAGGTCACACAAGGCCTTGACAACTTTGCTTTCTCCTAGTTCAACATTGATGTAAGGGCAACCTGGGTCTTTCAACTTAGGAGGAATGGTCCCCTGAATGGTGGTACTCACATTAGCAGCCAAAAGGACTTGGTTTTTATGTAAAAATTTTCTTTTAAAAGTGCACAAGTCCTTAAGATACTTTGAGTAGGAAGGTATGGTTTGGATTGCATCAAGAAGGGGTATGTTCAACTTGACTTGTGAAAATATATCTCTCAATGTTTCATTTAGTTCAGGCTTGGGTTTCCCCCTCATGCGTTGAGGAAATGGTGCAGGTTGTGGGGTTGTTTGCTGAAGATTTGTTTCCTTGACAATGTTATCAGTTTCCTCAGTTTGATCTTGTGGTTCATTTGAATTTTCATCCAAGTTTGAATCTACAGGTGGGTTCTGAATTAGTTGTTCAGGTTTCTCAATTGATTTCCCACTTCTTAAAACAGTCACAACCTTTAGTTGTTCATGAGTTGTTTGATCACAACTTGACTCTTCCCTTGAAGTTGAGGATGGCACCGCCTGAGTAGGCATGGGTGCCTTTCCAGTTTTGATGGTTTGAAGTTCTTGTTTTAGGGAAGATACTTCTGAGTTCATCCTCTCCATTTGTTTGCACAATTGTTCTAGTAGGCTTTGTGGAACAGTTTGGGTTGGTGCTTGAGTAGGTTGGTTTATCCTAGGGGGATATTTTGGAGGTGGGATGGTTTGTTGAAAATGGACCGGTGGCTGTTGGTATTGGATAGGTTGGGTTTGGAACTGGTTATGGGTTTGGTAGTTCTGTTGAGGGTAAGGATTTTGCCCTTGTTGTTGGCTATGTTGTTGGTTATCCTTCCATCGGAAGCCTGGGTGGTCATTGTACCTTGGATCGAAGGTGTTTTGGTATTGGGGCTTTTGAAAGTTTAGGGCATTGACTTCTGCTGGGGGTCCTCCTAGAAGAACATCCTTGATGGATGGAATGGTTGGGCAGTTGTCTGTTTTATGGTCATGTTTGTCACAAATTGTGCAAACAAGGTCTATATTTTGGATTTCATGGACTTTCCTAAGGTCTATCTCTTCAAACTTCCTAGAGAGTGCTGCGAGTTTAGCCCTAAGGCTTTCCTCTTCTCTAAGTTTATGAATTCCAGTGGTTCTTTGTGGCTTTTCAGAATAAGTTGAAGTTCCCCAAGTTTGGTTTTGTTCAGCCAGACTTTCAAGATACTCGTAAGCATCATTTGGGGCCTTGTTTTTAAAGGTTCCATTATACATCATGTCAATGAACTGTTTGTTCCCCAGACCCAACCCTTCATAGAAAATTCTCACTTGTTCAGGTATGGAAAACCCATGGTGTGGAACCATGTTTAGGGTGTCTTTGAACCTCTACCATGTTTCATAAAATGACTCTCCCTCTTTTTCAAAAACATTTTGGATGCTCTTTTTAAGTGCAATTTTTTTGTGATGAGGGAAGTATTTTTTGTAGAATTATCTTTTCAGTTGGTCCCAAGAGTGGATTGATGCAGGTCTCAAGTTGTTTAGCCAATTTTTAGGTCGATCCTTTAATGAAAAAGGAAATATCCTCATCTTAGCGGATTCTAGTTGATGTGGGGGACACATGGTTTCAACAATGTCGTTGAACTCTTTGACCTGAAGGTATGACATTTCTGACTCCATCCCATGAAAGGTTGGAAGGTGGTTTAGGACATGGGGTTTGAATATGTAGTTGGTGTCTCCTATAGAATTGTGTCTAATGCATGAGGGGGCATTGGTCCAAGCTAGAGTGAGGTAGTCGTTCATGGTTTGATCAACTACATTCCCTAAGTTTGGAGCTTCTTGGTTTTGGTTTCCCATTTGATTCCCCCCAGGGTTTACAATTTGATTTTGTGGATGACCCTCCATTGGACTTGTTTCAAGTTCTGACTTTGGGGTTTCAAGAATATTTTAATCTGATTTAAACAATCCCTTAGGTGCACTTGACTCCCCTATCCTAGGACTTTCCACCCTAACTAGTCTGTTTGAGAAATCGCGGGTGTAGGCGGACATGCGCAAAAAAAAAAGCGAGAAAAGGAAAAGATAAGAGATCTTGGGTGAGAGTAGAAGAATGGAGGTGAGGAAAGAAGGTTTTTTTGGATCTAAGGTACTTACTTGGTCCCTGGCAACGACGCCAAAATTTGTTTCACGCCCAAATTTACCCAAGAGAAGAAGGGTAGAACGGTCCTTGTAGTGTAGCTTGGGTTGTCGATTCCACAGAGACCTAAGAAGATACCTAAGATACACAACCTAAGAGATGAATTTTTGGATATGAAGTGGCCAACTTGGATTGATTTTGGATGGGTTTTAAAGATATCTAATAGATTTAAGTGGATTCAATTTAAAATAATGAGTTGATCCTAGGTTATCGCTAGGGGTGGATTGAACGTATTTTCTTTTTAATGATTTCAACTTCTTAAATTTGAGATGGGTTCATTTAAGGAGATAAAACAACATCATCACTTACTGGTTTAATGCATACACCCTCTAATACTAATCACCTATAAACTTGAAGGATCAAAGTTTTTAGCACTTCAAGGTAAAGGATCGTATTAGTACTTGAAGTGTGTGGCCTTAAATTCAACAAGGACGGTGGAGTTTAAAAATCATCAAATAAAAATCCCAATTAAAGAAGTGATTATACATTAATTAGGTGATAAATAACATCCAATACAGCCCCTTGCTACTCCCTTGTATCAACCCATAAGTGGGTTAACCCTCCATTGATCCCATGGTTTCAATGGAAGCGGAAAGTAGACTCATGAGGGAGGAAATGGAGAAGTAAGGAAAACAACAAAGATAAAATGATCACTCCACCGTTGTGTGAATAATTTCACAAGGGTTGGTGTGAATAAATTCACACCTTGATCCAATGGTATCAAATTGATATTAAGAACAACAGAATAAGAGTAGAAGAAGAACTTTTATTAAGAAACTAAAGTGAATTGAACAACTTACATGTGAAAGACAAAACTGAGGCAACAAAAATGCAGCATAACATTACAATTGAACAAAGCATCCAAGATTTTCAACTCCTTCACCACCACTGCCTTAAATAGGCATTTTGGGATCCTTGGGTCTAGCCACCAACAGTACAAAGCATCTTAATTAATTTTGGTAGGCTATAGGTGGTGGAAAGCTTGTGGAATTTGGACTTTTCCACGTTTGCCCCGAGGTGGCAGCCAGTTTTCATCCACCGAACAGACGCGTCTGGAAGACCTTCTAGAAGGCCGAATCAGAGTGGGACATAGAAGAAGAAAATGGATCTCCAGATGTCTACTAAACTCTTATAAATTTGGGCCCTTTTGGAGTTGTGTATTCCGAGATATGATCAAATTAGTGGGCTGTTTTTCTGGGCCGCAGAATCTGGACCAGAATTGTATCTCTAACTTGGGCTGCCTAAATGACCACCATGGAGGCTGAATTAGCATTAACTACTGAAGAGTGATTTGTTCCTATACATGTCTTCTAGCATCCCAAGAAATGTGGGATTAATGGGCCTTGTATGTTGGTCCCCACAGTCTCATCAGTGGGCTGGTGTCCAATCTGCCTTCTCCAGAATTGCTTCCTTTCATTGCCAAATATCTCAATCATCCTCCATGAATTCTCCATTGATCCCTGAATAAAACATGTTCATATTAAAGTGTAGATAAATTATAAGATTAAAATATTTATAATCAGATGAATCATTTGGTACTTTAAATTATGTTCAAAAATGTACCACATAATAGTGCATTTTAAGAAGGTATTACAATCATAATGTGAAAGGATGTTCAAAGTGTAAAATGCACTAAAATGGTGTTTATGAATAATAAAGAACATGAATATTATATATATTACCAATGAATATTAGCCTCATTTAGTGGATAATCAATAGGTTCATGATCATAAACTAATAAGGAGTCACCATCCTTGGTGACTATAAAGAATATATCTCTGGTTTTCTTACCTCTCTTATGCTGCTATGAAATACTTGTGTTTGAGGAAGCACTTCATCAATAAAGACATGTGTAACTTGTTCTTATATCAACTCCTGTGTATCTTGAGAATCAACTTCATTGAATTCAATCTTGTTCCCACTATCGTTTTTGGGGATCTTCTTCATCTCAATAAATATATCTTGTTTAGTGACAACCACATTTTCTCTGAGGGGTTTTAGAGGTAATATCCTTTTGTTTCCCTAAGACAACCAATAAAGATACACTTTGTTCACTAGGGTGCTAGTTTGTGTCCTAATTTTTTTTAGAAAACACCTCACAACCCCATACATGTGTATGTGATACAATGAGTTTCTTTCCACTCCATAGATCAAAGGGAATTCCATTTCCCACATTAGTTGGTACTCCAATTAATGTGTATTCTATAGTTTGTAATGAATATCCCCAAATGTATATTGACATATATGAATAACTCATCATTAACCATTCAATGTCTAACAAGGTACAATTACTACTTTCACTATCACCATTCCACTACGGTTTACAAGGTGGAGTGAGTTGAGATAGAATGCCAAACTACCGTAGAAATTTGATGAACTCTTGGTTATGATATTCACCATCTCAATATGATCAAAGATTATTTATATTATTACCAAGTTGATCCTCTAATTCATTATTGAATTCCATAAATTTTACAAAGGACTCAGTATTATACCTCATTATGTAGACATAGCCATATATACTAAAGTCATCAGTAAAATTTATGAAGTAAGAATATCCACCTCTAGATTATACTATAAATGTTACACACAGATTAGTGTGTTGAAATGCTATAAGATCTGTGAACCTTTAAACCTATCCACAAAAAAGTGGTAATTAATTTTCCCTTGAAAGTAAGCATTAAATACATCATGTGGTTTTAGCTCAGAATATTCTAAATATCCATCTTAATAGAGCATTTTCAAACCCTTATTGTTTACATGGCCAAGATGGTAATGTAACAACTTGGTGTTATCTGAGTCTTGTGAACATGAATCATTACCCATTGAAAACACTTGGTTTTCTTAATTTAATACATAAATAATGTTATTTAGATGTTCCATACCATAAAATTTATTTTCCTTATAAGAGAAACAACTTCTATTTCCAAACATGAAAATAAACCTATCTATTTCTAAACATGATACGAAAATTATGTTCTTGGTAACCGTAGGTACATAATAACAATCTTTCAAAAAAAAATTGTTCCTATTGGAAATGAGTGGTGGTAGTAACCAATGGCTAGAGTAGCTATCCTTGCACAATTGGAATCTCACAGATCCACCACTCTACCAATTTTCTGAAATCTATTTGGTTATTACATTTGGATATATATGTGAGCACCACAATTTGTATGTGATACCCAATGTGTAGAAATGGAATTATTGCTCTTGATAATGAATGCACCATTATATTCCCCATACTTTTAGATTTAGTTCCTCTTCCAATGGAATATCTTTTCACATGGAAAACATACTACCTCCTTTTCCTTGCCCTGCATATGGATCTTCCCCTTCTTGGAAGCACAATTCTTAGGATATTTAGAATGTTTAAAAGTCTTGGGCTCCTTTTCCTTGATCTACATTTTCTTATTCACTATAAGGATCATAGGTTTATCATAGCCCAAGTCCTTATTAACTTGAAAAATAAAGGGAAGAAGTTCCTAAAGACCCTTCTCACCATTACACATATTATAATTAACAGTAAATTTGGAGAAGGTCTTGGTAAGTGATGAAATTATGAGATTTGTACACAACTAATATAGGAATATAATCTCTAGGATGACGTGGCATTCAATATAGCCTATAATATTGACTAAATGAGCCCCATCAGGCACAAACCCTCCAATCATAGTCATGAACAATGCATTGTAGATATCATACATCTCTTTTATAACCTTTCTTTGATAGATATCCCAATGGTGATACATCATTCTTTTGGAATCCATATCCTCTAGTTTTATTAAATGATCACTAGAAATGGATGATAGCATTAAGCACTGATAATCGATAGCATCATTCAGATGTTTCTCATAATGATATATCTTTTTATCACTTTCCTTATTTCCAGACACAATTGGTAATGATTCTCCTATCACACACAATTTCCTTTCATGGAGAAGGATGAAACGCATGCACCTTTTCCATTCATGGAAATTAGTATCAGTGAGAAGGTTTTCCTTATCAAGTATGGATCAAAACGATATGTTTGATTTAATTTTTAATGTTGTTTATAAAAATAAGATATGAATATATTTTGTAATTTATCTAATAAAATTTAAAAAAATAAATAAATATTATATTTATTAGTCTCCTACTATTTTATTGAAACTCAATAGCCCTCACCAATGTCTTCAAAATATCAGGTTACCTGAAAATTCTGGTGGTAAGGATCCATATTTTCCTTTTTATTGCCAAAATATTGGTTGGTCAAGAAACATGAATGGTTTTAGGTAGGAATTAAAAATTCCAACTACATTAACTCAAAGTTCCTTGATCAGTTGAGTGGACACCCAAATCCAAAAATCCATTATTTGGATTTCGTCAACCTTTGCCTCTATAAAACACAAAGTCCTACTTTGGCAGTTAACCCTTGATGTCAACTAAGTCAAGTAAACCCAAAAACTAAAATTATAATTTCCCAATAATTTAAAGCACCCCATAATTGGTTAATAAAGCACTTTGAGCTATGGTTAAATTTTAATAGAAGTATTGAAAGGCTATACCGACTTAACATTTTGTTGAGGGATTTTATCATTTATCTGTAATTTTCTAATTATTATCTTTATCACATGATTGTTAATATTAAGAGGTATTACATATTTGATTAACCATTTATTAGATAATATTTACTCATAAGTTGGTTTATTTTATATCTTTATTGCATGCTAGTTAATTCATTAATCATGTGATAACGAAAATACATCCATAATGAAATAACTATGAAACTTATAGAAATAAAATAAAGTGTATGATCAAGATCTTATAATAATGTTTAGTTTAACTAGCGCTTGATAAACTAACCACGGACCTAGGGTATAAACACCTTGAACCAATTGGGGTTTGTGTTTAAATCTTTCCACCTTCCACCTCCATATCTCATTGGATTTGTTTTACCTCAACTTTGAACTCAAACTTCCTCTACTATCGTGGGAGCTCCATCCATCACATATGCCTTTTACTCTCACGTTGGTGAGGGGGAAAAGGGTTTAAATGAAATAATCCACAGGAATATAGGCCTTAAATAATAATGAGTATAGAAGTCAAGCATGAAAAAAAATTAATTTAATAATAAATTAAATGAAACCAATCAGATACAAAAGGTCTAGCCTATCTCATGATCATCAACATGCATGAAATGGATTACACATTCAATAAAACTAGAATTAAATTCCTAATAATTATTTTTTAATTTAAATCTCACTTGAATTGATTAATTATTATATTTAATTTATAAATAATTTTATCTTAATCCTTATCTGAATTTCCATGAGATTCTCATCGATTATTATTTTAGAAAAATTATAAAAATACATTTAAAATTCACTTTGTACATAAATTTACCCTGGAGGTAACATGGTGAATATCCATATGAATCAACCAAATATGTATTATACTCATATAAAATTTTACTCTTGTGACATATGGAATAAATGACTTATCATGTACTATCACAATGTGTACTTCATGATTATTAAATGAATTACAATATTTTTTTGGCCATGTTTTATGCTTCAATGTATAGAGAGTAACAACTTGTAATATGACTCATACATGATATGAAGATATGAAAATTAAATATATATTAATTAAAAATTAAATTTTTTATGTATATTAAAACCTATCACATGGCATGTCCTATTCTTTTGACCACACACAAGTATATTTCTCAAGGATTATATAGTAAACTATTTTTTTAAATCAGCATAATTTAATAAAAGTACACGATATTTAGATCCAATCTACGCGGAATGTATATCCTTCACTTTCTATTTGAGGAAAAATCCTTGGGACTCAGTGTGTGAAGTGTACCTTAGAAATTTTTGTAGTACACGATGTTTCCAATGGCACACAAGTTGTGTTGACTTCATTTTACATAGTAATAAATTGGTTAGGCTATGTATGGAATACACAGTCCATTTTTGGAAAAAAGGGATTTCAAACTCTGTCTAATGGGTCACATGGTGTGTAGTCCAACTGACCACAAATTATTTAATCATGCTAAACCTGTGGTGAATTAATGGTGAAATTCACTCCATAATCAATGCATAATATTCAATTGATATCCAAATCCAATATGATGTGTTGAATGTGACTACACAGTGTGTAAATCTGGTTACAGGGTGTGTAGTTTGGTGTTGTCTGATAGAAAACCTTTTCACCTCTGGATGAGTTCCTCAGTTTTATTTTAATCATAAAAATAAATATCTCTATTTGATCTACATGAAATGAATGAGGAATAATCATATCTCACAAATTATATTTAAAGAATGATTAAACATGAATTTAAAAATTGAATTATAAATTTTAAATCACCATATATTTTTAAATAATTATTAAAAATTACATATCAGCTCTGATACCACATGTTGGTTCCAAGGGAAATGGAATCATGAGAAGGATGATGCCCAAAATTTGTTTTTCCCATGATTGATAATCAATATAAGATCTATACAATGATTAATTATGTGATCCACAGAATTTATCAATGATATTAAACAAGGGTAATCACACCAGAAACAAGAGAGAGGAAATCAACACATGCGTTTTATAATCAATTTAATTAAATAAGAATTACCTCTAAAGAATTATTTCTTTTTTGATGAATCCATCAACAGATCTAAATTTCACCGTCATTGTGTTATAGAAACCAAGTGTAAATTTCCTATAGCAGTGATCCACTTGTGTTCAATGAATCTCTAGATGTTGTTGAAGGAGTCTCTAGGTTACAACATGGAAGATCATTTTTCTTGATTCTTCCTCCTTAATCACCTTGAGAATCACTTATAAAGAATTCTACTGGATCTCGTGGAGAATGAATTCTTTCCATTCTTGAGAGAATTCTTATGGAATAAGGATCTCTATGTTTGAGAGGTTTTCTGATAATCCATTGTGCACAACTGAATTGGATTATGAGAAAAATAATATAACCAAGTATTTATATTTCTAGGGTTAGAATAAAATAATTTCACAATTGAACTTGTTTAATTTATTTAATATTAGAAAACCCCCATGTTAAATAATAATAACAATATAATTTCTCAACATGCTCTTAACTTGTGAATTATAATTAAAATTTATTTAATAAAATAATATTTAATATCATTATTTATCACTAAACCATTTATCTTAGTATGGAATTCCCCCAAAATATTTATTAGGCATTTAATAATGACTATATATTTATTAAATATAAATCAATGCATTATTCATTGATAAATAAATAAATATTATATTCACTAAATATAAAATAAATATTTATTAAATATTCTTGTCACAATTTATTCTCTTGAATAACTAGTGATATAATAGATGCAATCAATAATACATGAATAATTGTTAAACAAAATTTGATAATAATATATATTCAACATATTAAATAATAAATAATATATTAATTAACTAAGATTCAAGATACCCTCAGTGTGTGACCCTCTAGGCCTATTTCTCAAAGGCATTATACAAACCTGCCTAAAGTCCCATGTTAGTGTCTAGAAAATGCCAAGGAATCCATAGAGAAATAACTTATTTCTATAATAAAAAGACTCCTCATATGAATGATTACTGTGTAATATAATCCCTTTATCATAATATCTTTAATCGAGTAGTTTTCTTGATAGTTCCGTCAACCTGTATGCTTGATATCTCTTTCTTTGACTTTTTGAAAATAGAAATTTCCTATGGAACACCATATTCATGGATTTATGTAGGTTATACCATTTACATTAAAGTTCCTAATATATTAACTATCATTAATGATCATAAGGGATAAATCCTTTTCCGCATTATTCATTAATGCAATATTACTTGTGGCTCACCCAACGTATCCTACCTGACCAAAGACATCTGTTGTCAAAATTTTCATCAATACATAAAAGTATGTGACTAATAATATTCATTAATAATAATTTTAAAGTATAAGGACCAATACACATTATCATAGATAAGAAGATCCAATAACACTTATAAATGTGAATTTTTTACTAGCGGGTCTTGTTTTTACAACATACTACTCGGTATTACCAAGGGCGTACATCATGAGAATGTGTCTCAAAGTCCTATTAGTATCCACCCCTGATAGCCTATATTATTTTATCCCTAAAATGATACCATCCAACCATAGAATATATATTCAAGAATGATGTCATAGAACCTTTGAGTTATCATCATAGCAGGGAAAAACGATGACCGTTTAGTGAAATAGCTACTCTTAAGACATTATCGCATACTATGTCACATAGAAGAACAATAATGATATGATAAGTAGTTAATTAATTTTCAAAACAATGAATACATATTTATCATAATGTACATAGAAGTTGGTTCTAGGGAAACAACTTCAAAAAAATCATTTGAGTTTTTAAAATCAGTTTTTGAATAAGGTTCTTTTAATCCAGTTTGAATTTTTTTGAGTCATTTTAAGCCACTTCTAAACCCCCATGCTCATATTTATTAGATTCAAAGTGTGATTAAGAAACCCAAATTTATATATTAATACCTAAATGTGTGTTAATGTTTAAAAAATTTTCATATATATTCATCTTAGCCACCATTATAACACTTAATACAAGAATTATTTTATACATCCTTTTCATACTTCAGAGATAAAGGTTCTTCTTCCATCACATGAAATCCTTGTTTAACCTCTTTAAATTTAATTTCATGAACAATTTCACCTTCTTATTTCACTAAATATTGAATTTAAATTTAATCTTCTTGAAGTATTTCATTATTTTAGTCCCAAAAGGACTTGTTCAATTGACCACTATTTTTAAATAAACTATTTATGTTAGTGGTTCTTTCTTTGAATTAAAAAATATCAAAATCCAAAGATTATGATAATATTTTTTTCTAATTCAAAAATCCCCAAAGTTGGGAGTTATTATTCTCTTGATCTAATTTATCAAAAATTTCCCAAAATTCACCATAAAAATAATACACAAGATATACCTTTATGAGTTCTTCTAAATCATATATCTCACCATCATTAAATAGGATTTAAACCAATTGATTCAAGGTACAACTTATGGTAACTAATCCTGCCTCAATTTTAATATTTATCCTTGATAAGAAAGTTATGTAGTTTATAAAAAAAATTATACAATGTGGGAGGTGGTTTAATTTGGGTTTAAATATATAATTTATGACACTGTTACTAAATTTTCACTTGAAATAATTATTTTTTATTTTTTTGGGAGGAGAATGATAAGACTGGATTTCTTCAAGAATTAAATATTTTCAAGTCAAATAAGGTACTGATATCAACTGAAATATCACATTAAAATATTTGTAACCTTAATCATTCATTTGAAAAAATGTCTATAAAATAATATTAATCTGAGAAAATTAAATTCAAATATGTGATTTAGAAAAAATACAACCATAACCAGGTACTATGATTGCACAAATTTTTTATTGTATAAAAAAATAGAAAAAACATCCTCAAAATGATATTTATTTGTGTAATATTCTTAATTTCTAAGAACATGAATCATTTGGATCTTCATGATGTAGTAGTACAGAATATGAATTCATAAATTCAACCATATAGACCATATCAACTACGTTACAAAAGCATGCTCTAAAATGGAAGATATTATCACTCAAAAACATAGATCCCATATTAAATATTAAGTTTTATGTATTAAAATGAAATAATATAATACTTTATGTATACTAATTATTACAATTCTCTTCCCCTTAAAATAAAATGAAGAAATAATAATTTTGAAACCATAATTTTATAACCCTTATTTTACTGTGCTACTTTGTTCTTTGATTCTTTGGTTTCTCTTATGCTCATTGGGTTCTGTTTTACTTCTATTCACAACATTACTTAATCTTTTTTTTATTTTTTTTATATATTTAATGAAACTATTTTTTGATATTATGCGACTCATTGGCATGATAATTGAATAAATATGACATGCCTTTACTATAAATCCATACTATTTACATGGTTAATCAAAATTTTCAAATTTTATCCCTTATAATTTCATATGGTTATTCATATTTTCAAAATTCATACAATTTACATGGTTAATTAGAATCCACGAAAAATTAATTTGCTAACAATTACCTTTTATTCAATAGTGTATGACCGTAAATGGCACCATTCATTCAATTATCTAGAAAAATGATTGGATTTACATTACATGTTCTCAATGAAATATTTTTAACCTAATTTTTCTATCTATTATAATGATTTGATCAACATACCTAATCAATCATTAATGTTTTAAGTTTTCACTTTTTAATTTTGGTCACACTTTCAATCAACCTAGAAGTAATTAGGTAGTTTTACTAATTAATCACAAGCCTTAACATTATAACATCAATATTCACAATAAAATTTAAGGAAACTATATATAAGTAATAATATTTACTGTGTTTATAAATAAAATTTCAACATACATTCAATCTAGACACTTCTATGTAATATGAATGGATAAATTGTAGTAGAATAGATTTGATCATATTGGAGGCCTTTGATACTATAATATTAATTTTCAATTCCAATCTGAAACTATATATATAAGGTATTAGGATATCTAATTTAATAAAAAATAATATATTTTAGGTTTAAACCACAAATAATGAGTTTGTTAAAAGTTAATTAGTCATTCAATGTCCCAAAATCATTTTATGTAATCAGTATCCTTCAATTAATAGTTTATAAAAATGAGTATTTATTCTTTACATGTTTTCATTGAATTTTTTTAGTTAGTCTTTCTACCTATTATAATGACTTGGTTAACATAACTAATCAATCACTATTATTTTAATTATCCTCCATTTAATTTTTTATTCAAAATATAAATCTTCTTGCATATGATTATCCAGTTTCACTATTTAATCAGTAGCCTATTACATTGTAATATGCATATTCAAAGAGAAATTTCAGTGAAAATGCATATAACTATTCAATTTCACTATGAATATAAATTTGATTTCAACATGCATTTACCCTAACAACATTATTATAACATGAACTAAAAAATAGAAGATTAATAAACCTAGAAATACAAAAGACCTAGGTCATTATAACCATATTTTTACATTTCTATAAAAAAATGTTTATAACAGGATTTATGAAATCCAATTTAATCAAAAAAAAAACGTACAGAAAGCCACAACAACCAATAACGACTGAGTTAATAGTTAATCAGTTATTTAGTATCCTACAATCATTTCCTACAATTAGAAACCTTTAATTAATACTCTATAATAATGATTGGTTATTCTTTATATGTTTTTAATGAAATATTTTTATGTTTTTCTTTTGCACCTACTATAATGAATTGGAAAACATAATTAATCAATCATTATTTTTTAATTTCCCTATTTTAATTTTTTTCAAATTTTAAATCTATTGGAATATAAGTATGCAATTGTACCAATTAACTAGTAACCATTTTCACTATAATATTCATATTCACTATGAAATTTCAATTAAACAACATATAAATATACACTTCAACTGTGAGAGAAAGTGAAATTTCAATATGAATTCAAGTTGTTTTATTTTGTATAAATTTCACTAAAAATGTAACTATAACAGTTATTCATTATCCTTTATAATGAATAGTTTTTTCTATTATTATGTACTACCAATATTACAAATTATTTAAAGCTTTTGGTATTGTAATTCATGTTTCCACTACACAAAATTCACAATAAGAAAATATTCAATAATGTAATTATTTATATATACCACACATTATAAATTACCTATAACATTTTTTTATTTTTTATTAATATGTATTTCTTTTACATGAGATTTTCTTTGTAAAAAACCATTCATATGATTTTAACGATGAAGGTTCCCCGCATACTAACATTATTATGGGTTTGGATTCTTCGGCATTGGGAAAATTCATTAACCATCACCTTTTATCGACAAAGTGTAGAGACCCGAAGCTTGACGTACATGGACATTACATTACTTTTGTGGAATACTTAGTACATAACAAAAACACACACACAAGGATCGTAATAGTTTAGTGTCTTTGGAAACTCGGAACGTAATCTTCTAATCGTGGTGAAAGATCTTCAATATCTCCCATAAAGATCTTCCTTTTTTTTACCTAAAACCTTTCTTTATATCCTGGGGAAAAGAAAACATAAAAGGGTGAGCTCAAATGCTCAGTAAGGGTAAACAAAGGAAATAAAAATCATATCATATCTTTTTGAAAATCATAACCTGCAAAAGAGATCATAATATCATAACATGGAATAAATCATAGAATTGAAAATGAGATCCCCATAATCATAACATAAATCTTGAAACATTGTGGCATGCACACATAATCATGGAAAATCATTTCTTGTTAGTCATGACTCATTTCCAAGACTATCTTAGTGGACAAAGTCCCTTTCTGAACCGAGTCACCCTCGTTCCAGTCCTGTTTCACTGAACCGGTATAACTTACCATTCTAGCCATGTCTATCTCATGAGATATAAAATCTTTACCCAATGAATTGGAGGGAGATATAGGTCCCACCCATCTTATAATGAATCCTTTCTTATGTGTGCCACATAATCATAAACCATACATCATAGCGTAACCCATGTAATAAAAATGGGATTCTTAAACAACATGACATCATAAAACAATTCATATAAGATAAAGGAATTCATAAAAATATTTCCATCACAACATAATCAAACCAATGTAATAATAGGGATAAAAACAGAACCCTTTTATTATCTTAGATGGAAATAAGGTTGATAAAATACTTGAACTCCATTCTTGAGGAAAATATCCTTTCTACTTCAAAAACATTTTTCCTTTCATAACATGTCATACAACTTTAAAATAAAAGAAGTTGATTAAAAATAAACTTGTAAACTTGTAAAGGAAGTTTCTTGGAAATAATGTTTTAAAAATCCATTCATGCCGTATAAGTTAAAAAAAACATTCTTCGTACTTTTGTCAGAAAAGTCAAAAAGTACCTCGTACGAAAAATGACAAAAGATTCATTTCATATCCTTTACTAAAAACTCACCTAAGGGTAAAATTGGAATTAAAAAATTGTAGGTGGATGGAAATAATATTACATATTGAGTAAACATGGATGTGGATGATAAAATACACCCCAGTAAATACCAAAGTATAAACAATCTCGGATAAAAGTGAGATTGTGATATTTCCCTTACCTTAGGTCCGACTTACTTTGTAAGTGTCCGAACCTCCTGTATAATGATTTAAATAATGTTATTGACTTATTCCAGAATCATATTAATTGTTATTATATCATATATGGTCCACTTATGACTTTATATTACCCGTTCTTTTGTAAATTCATGTTAAAGTAGCATTTTGGGTAAAATCGTCTCATTTGTCATTCGTGTTTTTAACTTGTAATTATTCATATGATTACTTAGATCATGATTACTTAATTCCAGAATATAAAACATGATTTATATATATATATTCAGAATATACATATATAATAAATCAGTAAATGGAAAGAAATACACCATTCATGGAGACGGTAATCCGTACGTACGCATGAACGCTGTTTTCGTTTCCTTATTGAATTGAATGGAATTAAGTATATGACATACATATAAATAATTCCAGTACCATTATTATGTCATATATTTCATTAGTACTTATTATATATACTTTATAATCATTCATGAATGGTTAATCATTGAAAATGAATCTCATCGCGTCGTGGAGACGGTAGTCCGTACGTACGCACGAGCGATGATATCATTCCCATGGTCGTGGAATTGTGTTGAAGTGTATGTATACTATTTAAGTATCAATATAAATTTATAATAAACATATATAGTTACTCATTAAACCATTATACCCATCCAATTAAGGTAGTGGCGGAAAATAGATTACACCACGGCGTGGAGACGGTATTCCGTACGTACGCACGCGCGGTGATTTCTTTTTTCCGTAGGATGGATAGAAGGTTAATTAGAGTTGTTTCATATTTATAATAACATATCAGTATGTAATTAATACTGATGTTATTACTTTATAATGAAACAACTAAAGAAGAAGAAGTTGAAGAAGAAAGAAATTGAAAAGATCGGTAATGGATATTACCTCTTCTTTGGAACGCCTCTTTGAATCCTCCACTTAGGGAACTAAGATTGGTCTTTGAAGAAGACCAGGACCTCTAGGATTATTCTAGGGAAGTTGAGAGGAGAAAATGGCAGGGGTTGGCCGAGCTTGAGTGCTCAAATTGGTGTGAGGAGGAGGGGGAGGAGGTGCCCTTTTATAAGGGAGGAGAGGGGCACCTTAGGAATATCTCAAAATATTATTTTATATTAAAGTCAAAATCGGTTTATAATGGTTCCAAAGGGTCTTATTTCGAAGCTAAAGCGGGGATGGGTCAAAAGCCTATCATCCAATAGGATTTAGACAAGTTTAGGGTATTATTTTAACCTTATCAATTAGATTTAACTCTAAGTTAAATAATTTAACTTTTACCGTGTCTTTTTGTTTTCTTTCACTATATGGTTAATACACTTACTATAACATGTCAAACAAACCCCAAATTGTTTATTATTAATACATATATCCTTATCTAAGTCATTTGGCCGAACCTTATATTTTTAGGAATAAAATAACAATTAATAATATAATATTTGATTTAAAAACTATTTTGTTTCAATTTTGACACTATTTGATATATGATTTTTGTAAAAGTCATAACAGAATTATATGTTCGAAACAAGTTGATTAAATCAACAATAATATATCATAGTAACCTATAAAATTAGTGGAATTCATAAAAAGTCTTAAATTACATTTATTTTGGTATTTATAATATAAATTATGTCAATATTTCATTAATAAGATAATTACTGCACCATCTTTGTGTCATAAATAAATTAAATTATTTGATGTCTAAAAATTATAAAAAAAATACCATCATGTATGAAATTTTTTAGCTTTCTAATTAATATTTACAATCGAATTTATCTTATGTACAACCCTATATTAAAAATGTTTTAGTAAATATACTTTGATTTTAACTCTTTTAACTCTTCTTTGAATTAAATAATAATAAATGTCCTAATCTAATCCAAGTGGGCCTAAATGATAATATTTTACACTTAATGTTGTTTTGGGTCGAGATACACTTGTCCAATAGAATTAGGACATGTGTTAGGGTAATATTAATATCATTCTTACCCTTAATTACCCTATTTACTTTTAACCGTGGTAAATAAAAGTAAAAAGTTACTATTCACCAAAAATTATTTTCATCTCATTGAACCACATTTTACTTACTGACATCAACCGTGTCTCTCGGATTTTTGAAATTCCATTCACAGAAGTGGTAAAATTAAGTTTTATGAAAAAATCAGTTTTTTAACTATCACTTAGTAGTTTCACTATTCATCAAAAATTGATGTTTTTCAGAGCAATGCCAAAATTTCATCCTAAGCTATATTTCATATTCCGAATTCAAAAATGAAGTCTATTTTACCAAATTCATAACATAAAAGTTGTATTAATTAATTTTATAATTAAACCCCGCTGTTAAAACAAATAGCGTGCTTTTAAGAATCAATATCTATCAAAAGATTGACACTTGATTATGTCTGGTTTAAATGTGAAATGTAACGCCCCGACCCCAGCTACCCAGAGCCGGTGCGTTACTTCGTAACATTGGCATGATCACAAAAGATCAAGTCTCGAAAGACCGATTAGTTTAGTAGCCTTGGAAACACTAGATACATTCATAAATGTTACGTTACATCACAAAGTGAAAAACTATAATAACATAGTCTCCATAGTCCACACTTCTATCCTCTTCCGACTATCCCTGCAGGTCATTCATAAAATACTTCTTCACATCCTGGAAAATATTAAAACATTGAAAGGGGTGAGCTCAGATGCTCAGTAAGGATAACAATAATGCGGAAGCTTTCATAAATAAACATTAACATTTAAGGCAATGTATAACTAAAACAAAAGCCTTTTAAACATGAACTTCAACATAATATGGCAAAAGTAAAATGAGATAATGCCATTTACTAATTCACATGGATATTCTACTGGTCGAATAATCACATGTAATATCAATTACCACTTTCATAATGAGGGAATGTATAATGCCGGACATTCTGAAACACTTTGTCAAGGCCTCGGCCAAGACATCTAAAATGATTAAGGCCTCGGCCAAAACCATAAATCAAATTGGGAAAGGGCCTCGGCCAATTCCACGTCTAATTGTCTCATGAGACCTACCGATGCATCGAGGAGCTATAGCGGGCTCCACCCGTCACTTATTAAGTCCAATGCATTCCTCATATGAATAGGTTTAAACATATCATAAACCATAACATAATTATATCACATAAACAATGCATAAAGGAAACATAACATTTCCACATTTCAATCACAAGATATCAATACAAAACATTGATATAATAAAAACGCTTTCAAAACCATTTTCAATACCAAAATAAAAGAATGTTAAAACATTGTATTTATTTTTCTTTTTAAAAAAAAGGTATGGCTTGTAAAGGAAGCCGAAACTCAAATAATGTTCACGGCGGCGGAGAAGTCGTTGTCGCCGCATAAGTACGGAATGAAAAACATTCCCTTTTTGTCATTTAGTAAAATGCTTCGTATAAAAAGATTCCTTTTGAATAAACTTAAAAGTCAAAGGGGTTTATACACCGTATAAAAGAAAGTTGTGTATAAAACCAAATATGCCTCAATGAAAGGAGATTGAGACGAAGTCCTTAAAAAGATCATTTTTAAAATAAAATAGATATATTATGTGTATTCACTATAGGTACACATAAAGAAAGTAAAAATACAAAATAAGACATAATAATATCATGACATAATTTGAAAGTAGGAGATTAACCCAAAGAATGGAAGTTGGGTTAAGAAGTTCCCTTACAAAGATCATTTTTAAAATAAAATAGATCTATTATGTGTATTCACTATAGGTACACATAAAGAAAGTAAAAATACAAAATAGGACATAATAACATCGTGACATAATTTGAAAGTAGGAGATTAACCCAAAGAATGGAAGTTGGGTTAAGAAGTTCCCTTACCTCGTGTCTGACTTGACTCAACCGTTCTTTAACCTCCTGAATAATAAACTAGAGTTAATATATACCTTATTAAGAACCATTTTCAATTTCATTATCCTTATTATATCACTTATTACAATGATATGAACATTATGTAATTATTTAAGTTAATAACGGTCGTTTTGTCGATCTTTGGTACTTGAGTCAAAAATAAACTTCTTATAATTACAAGTTGTTCATGTGGTGAAATATCCATTATATCCGGAATTATATTCATGATGTAGATATCATATATATCATATATACAGTATATACATTCATTCATAATGTCACGTAACATTTAGAGGTAAGAAATGAAATGCACCGTTCATGGAGACGGTAAGCCGTACGTACGCATGAACGCTACTTTCATTTCAATTTCATATTTAATGGAAGTAAATCATAATGATATAAATGTATAATATAATTCCAGTATAATATAGTGTATAATACCATTTACTCCATCCTTTATACATCCCACATATGGCATTTACGATTCAAATCACTTTGAGGGGGCGGTAGTCCGCACTTCCTAAAATGAAATTATCGCGTTTTACCCATAATGGAAATCATAAAGTATGCCATAAATGAGAAATACAGAAGCATAAGTAAAACAAAAACATATTATATATCATATATAAAAATAGTGACATCTTAATGGCCACCTTTGAAGGTGTTATATGAGTGTTGAACAATCATCGCTTCGTGAGGCAGAAATTCGCCATCCACAGAAACCGTATGTTCTTTAACCATTAGATGTAGGTGTGTGTAAGTGTAGCTCGAATCCTTCTTATAACAACATCCTAGTATATTGAGTATACTGGTGTTGTTACAAAAGAAATGAATAAAAAGAGTTTAGGGGGTTGGAGAAGAAAAATAAAACAAAACAACATTAGAAAAGACATTACCTCAAAATCGGGTAACTCTTTTTGATTTGAGCCAAAGGCTTCCTTGGGAAGAGTTCTGCCCAAAGTGAGGCTTCTAGGAGTAAGGGAGGAATGTTGGGAGAGTATTTGGGCAGAGGTTGGCCGAGCCAAATGGCTTGATGGTGTGAATAAGGTGGGAGAGGTGGGGGCCTTTTATAAGTGGAGAGGAGGGGCACTTTTGGAAAGTAATGAAATGTTACATTATTTCAAAATGCTTTTCGGATTCTAAAGGTCCCACATCTATATAATTCGAGGCTAAGGTGATAAGGTTTCGAAATATCTTCATCCAATAGGCTTTGGACAAGTGTAAGCCTCGGATTTTGCATTATCTTCTCATTTTATTTAAATCGTCAAATAATGATGTCATCGCTGCATCATTATTATGTCATAAATACTTTAATTTATTTAATGTCTAAAAATTATAAAACAAATACTATGATGTAGGAAATCTTTTTAGCTTTCCAATGACTATTTATAATCAAAATTTGGACTTGTATAACCCCAATTAAAAATTGTTTTAGTAGAACAATTTATGTTAGTGTCATTTTCACTTTAACATTAAATAAAAACTAATTTATGTCCTTTCCCAACAAAAGTGGATCCATGGGGTCCCCAAGTTAGGCCATGGCTTGTCTTGGTCGGCCATGACTCAACCAATGAGGTTGGGACATGTGTCTAGGTCATTTAATATTATTAAAGTATTATCTATACCTTAAACTACACTAATTACCACTAATCGCGATTAAGAACTTAATAAGTTACTATTCACCAAAAAATTATTATAATCTCATTGAACCACATTTTACTTCTTAATGACAACCATGTATGTCGGATTTTTGAAAATCAAATCACAGAAGTGGTAATATTTCATTTAAACGAAAAATCAGTTATTTAACTACCACTTAGTGGTTTCACTATTCATCAAAAATTGAAGTTTCTCAGAACAATGCCAAAATTTCATCCTAAGCTATAATTGATATTCCGAATTCAAAAATGATGTCTATTTTACAAAATTCCAAACATATAAGTTGCATTAATTAATTTTATAATTAATTCCCGCTGTTACGACAAATAGCGTGTTTTCAAGAAACAATTTATATCAAAAGATTGGCAATTGTTTATGTCCAAATTCAATGTTAAATTAATTCTAATGACCACCATTGGATAAAATGGTAAAAATATATTCTAATTATACTCTAAAACCACTCAATAGTATAATTTATCACTATGAATTATTTTGATTAATAAAGTTGTTTTAAGTATTTTTCACTATTCATAAAAATTTAGAAGTTCTCAGAAAAATACCAAAAACTCAACATAGGCTAATTTCAATATTAGGAATACAAAAATGAAGTCCATTTTGAAATATAAAATTTCTATAATTTTAAAAAGTGGTTATTACTATTCATAACGGCTACTTTGATTTGTCGCGATGTTTTAGAACTTCGAAGTTGCGTACAATGCAAGCTATTGTATTATTGAATGAGAAGCGTATCGTGGAAGCTCGGGGTGTTACATTCTCCCCTCCTTCAATAAATTGCGTCCTCGCAATTTGAAATTTTTCTTGGAAAATAAAAGGTTGAAAAGGGAAAATACCTTTGTGGAAAACCCACATCGGAAATAAGATTAATAAAATTTAGCCTTAATAAGAGGTAAATGGAAATAAGAAAGTCACCACCAAATTATAATCTCGATAAGGAGAACATTGGTGGCAATTAGAGACATATAATTGGAGGAAAAACGTAAATATTTGTAGGGAGTGATTGAGGTCATCAATAACAATCAACTGTCAAATTGAGGGCCTCAAAGCCTTCAATCTATATTGATTTAAAATATCATCAGTTCAACAAGACATAAGGTATTAGGATAACACATTTTTTTGTTTTAATATCCCTTTACTAAAGTTTAAGAATTAATTTATTCATTGAATAAGAGATAGATATATATATATTTATGCTTGACAATTAGAGTTTCAACCTTCAACTCATCTTTCACTCAAAAAGATAATAGAACTCAAAGATATCATACTTATCCTAATTGTATAAGGTTCCAAATGTTAACACATACCATTTAGATTAGTAAAATTATTTTGTAATAACCAGGGACTTCCTGTAGGCTAGTGGTAGGAAATAAAGGCTTGTCGCACTTTGATTGTGGGTTCGATTCCTACAGCTTTGTCCGACGCGACGGGTTATACCCCACCCTGCAGGTTGTCCTTTTCATAAAACTATAGTATTCCAAGAATAATCTCCAGAAAAATTTTTAACCTTAAATTTACTATCCAAGGTTCAACTTAATCCACTCCAACCTTTATAGTTATCCAAAATACCTTCATCCAGACTTTCTCTAAAAGGTCTCTAAATTCCAAAATCAATTGTAGCATCAGATTCCCCATAAAAAGAAAAGTTTCTCTTATTGTCACATACTAAAAATATGATTACCTTAATCATATTAAAACCTTACTGAAATCAAAAAGTACTGCAGTACAATCCTTATATAGATCACATTATTCTAATAACCAGAATATAATCCATGAGTCCAAAAGCCCCAATACATTAGTTATTCTGCTTCAACTGTAGTAATAGCATAAGATTGTCCTTGATCCCTTGTCCTTTTCTGAGGTAAGTTTCCTTGACGCTTAGGACATTCATTTGCATAATGACCCATTTCTCTACAATTGTAGCATTCAACTTTGACAGCCTCTTTCTTTCCCTTGCAATCACGTGCCTGGTGACCTTTTTCTCCACATTTATAACAGACTCCCATTCCTTTTAGGCAAGTACCAGGGTGATTCTTCCCACAATTATCACATAATGGAAAATCCTTCTTTCCCTTTTTCCCTTTATCTGTCTCTTGTTCCACCGTTCTCTTCTTCTCTTGCTTTACTTTGTTGTCATAAGACTTAGAGAATTCCTTTTCTGTCTTGATAGCACACGAGACAATATCTTCGTATGATGAGAAGGATTGTGATACCAAAGCTCGACGGAGAAATGGTTTTAACCCATCAAAGAAACGATCAATCTTACTCCTTGGGTTACGTATGTAATCTGCAGCATACCTTGCTAACCTTGTAAAGTTAGCCTCATACTTTGCGACATTCTCATCCTCCTTCTGCCTCAGACTCAGAAATTGCCTTTCCATATCTGCTCGATGGTCACGAGGAAAGTATTTTTCTAAGAAAAGCTCTTTGAACTCCCTCCATTCCATATTCGATATGTCATCATCTTCCTTTGTGTTTTGAATCAGCGACCACCACTGATCGGCATCTCCAGTGAGGCGGTAAACTGCCATGACAACCTTCTCCCTTTCACTACTCCCCAAGGCATGGAATATTTTCTCTAAGGAATTTATCCATTGCTCAGCTACTATAGGATTTGTACTCCCATTGAAGGTTGGTGGTTGTTGCCTCATGAAACGGTCTAGCATTGATCCTCCACGTTGCGGATCAGGGTGCTCCATACGAGTAAGGTTGTTATTCATAACCTGCGTGAGTTGTCCCAGTACGGTGAGAAGCTGATCAGCACCAGTTGTATCACTAGCTCCACCATAATTATCCTGAGCAGGAGGGAAATCCCTACACGGAGTGCGTGCATTGATACGGTTTCCATTCCTTCCACTAGGCGCCATTTCTAAATAATGGCATAAACTAGATTAGTTTATGAATCAAAATACATAATCACAAACTTATAAAACACTTAACTTAAATTGAACTATTTATGGATATAATCCATAATCATAAAAGAAATGTTTTCTTTGAGGAAGTATATACTCATAAACCCTTCATAATGATTTGTAAAGAAAATGAGAGTTATCCTAAGCATATCCCCCGGGAGTGTCGTAACCAAGAGTGCAGCAAGGCCCGTTTTCGTGCACCAGTTCCCGTTCGAGTCTAGCTCAAAGCGGTGTTTTCGGGTTTTACCCCTAGGTACATCTGTGCCAGAGCCGCCTCTACCTGCTCGTATCCAGACAGGGATGTATTTCTCGGAAAACTCATAACATCTCTATAATACCAAAATTCTAGGAAGTTCTTCTATACTAATCCTCAAAGTCTATCTTTGGGATATGTGCTCTAATCAGAGTTTATCTAAATCTAGCTTCCAAGGTTAGTACTAAACTGCCTCTGATACCAACTGTAACGCCCCGACCCCAGCTACCCAGAGCCGGTGCGTTACTTCGTAACATTGGAATGATCACAAAAGATCAAGTCTCGAAAGACCGATTAGTTTAGTAGCCTTGGAAACACTAGATACATTCATAAATGTTACGTTACATCACAAAGTGAAAAACTATAATAACATAGTCTCCATAGTCCACACTTCTATCCTCTTCCGACTATCCCTGCAGGTCATTCATAAAATACTTCTTCACATCCTGGAAAATATTAAAACATTGAAAGGGGTGAGCTCAGATGCTCAGTAAGGATAACAATAATGCGGAAGCTTTCATAAATAAACATTAACATTTAAGGCAATGTATAACTAAAACAAAAGCCTTTTAAACATGAACTTCAACATAATATGGCAAAAGTAAAATGAGATAATGCCATTTACTAATTCACATGGATATTCTACTGGTCGAATAATCACATGTAATATCAATTACCACTTTCATAATGAGGGAATGTATAATGCCGGACATTCTGAAACACTTTGTCAAGGCCTCGGCCAAGACATCTAAAATGATTAAGGCCTCGGCCAAAACCATAAATCAAATTGGGAAAGGGCCTCGGCCAATTCCACGTCTAATTGTCTCATGAGACCTACCGATGCATCGAGGAGCTATAGCGGGCTCCACCCGTCACTTATTAAGTCCAATGCATTCCTCATATGAATAGGTTTAAACATATCATAAACCATAACATAATTATATCACATAAACAATGCATAAAGGAAACATAACATTTCCACATTTCAATCACAAGATATCAATACAAAACATTGATATAATAAAAACGCTTTCAAAACCATTTTCAATACCAAAATAAAAGAATGTTAAAACATTGTATTTATTTTTCTTTTTAAAAAAAAGGTATGGCTTGTAAAGGAAGCCGAAACTCAAATAATGTTCACGGCGGCGGAGAAGTCGTTGTCGCCGCATAAGTACGGAATGAAAAACATTCCCTTTTTGTCATTTAGTAAAATGCTTCGTATAAAAAGATTCCTTTTGAATAAACTTAAAAGTCAAAGGGGTTTATACACCGTATAAAAGAAAGTTGTGTATAAAACCAAATATGCCTCAATGAAAGGAGATTGAGACGAAGTCCTTAAAAAGATCATTTTTAAAATAAAATAGATATATTATGTGTATTCACTATAGGTACACATAAAGAAAGTAAAAATACAAAATAAGACATAATAATATCATGACATAATTTGAAAGTAGGAGATTAACCCAAAGAATGGAAGTTGGGTTAAGAAGTTCCCTTACAAAGATCATTTTTAAAATAAAATAGATCTATTATGTGTATTCACTATAGGTACACATAAAGAAAGTAAAAATACAAAATAGGACATAATAACATCGTGACATAATTTGAAAGTAGGAGATTAACCCAAAGAATGGAAGTTGGGTTAAGAAGTTCCCTTACCTCGTGTCTGACTTGACTCAACCGTTCTTTAACCTCCTGAATAATAAACTAGAGTTAATATATACCTTATTAAGAACCATTTTCAATTTCATTATCCTTATTATATCACTTATTACAATGATATGAACATTATGTAATTATTTAAGTTAATAACGGTCGTTTTGTCGATCTTTGGTACTTGAGTCAAAAATAAACTTCTTATAATTACAAGTTGTTCATGTGGTGAAATATCCATTATATCCGGAATTATATTCATGATGTAGATATCATATATATCATATATACAGTATATACATTCATTCATAATGTCACGTAACATTTAGAGGTAAGAAATGAAATGCACCGTTCATGGAGACGGTAAGCCGTACGTACGCATGAACGCTACTTTCATTTCAATTTCATATTTAATGGAAGTAAATCATAATGATATAAATGTATAATATAATTCCAGTATAATATAGTGTATAATACCATTTACTCCATCCTTTATACATCCCACATATGGCATTTACGATTCAAATCACTTTGAGGGGGCGGTAGTCCGCACTTCCTAAAATGAAATTATCGCGTTTTACCCATAATGGAAATCATAAAGTATGCCATAAATGAGAAATACAGAAGCATAAGTAAAACAAAAACATATTATATATCATATATAAAAATAGTGACATCTTAATGGCCACCTTTGAAGGTGTTATATGAGTGTTGAACAATCATCGCTTCGTGAGGCAGAAATTCGCCATCCACAGAAACCGTATGTTCTTTAACCATTAGATGTAGGTGTGTGTAAGTGTAGCTCGAATCCTTCTTATAACAACATCCTAGTATATTGAGTATACTGGTGTTGTTACAAAAGAAATGAATAAAAAGAGTTTAGGGGGTTGGAGAAGAAAAATAAAACAAAACAACATTAGAAAAGACATTACCTCAAAATCGGGTAACTCTTTTTGATTTGAGCCAAAGGCTTCCTTGGGAAGAGTTCTGCCCAAAGTGAGGCTTCTAGGAGTAAGGGAGGAATGTTGGGAGAGTATTTGGGCAGAGGTTGGCCGAGCCAAATGGCTTGATGGTGTGAATAAGGTGGGAGAGGTGGGGGCCTTTTATAAGTGGAGAGGAGGGGCACTTTTGGAAAGTAATGAAATGTTACATTATTTCAAAATGCTTTTCGGATTCTAAAGGTCCCACATCTATATAATTCGAGGCTAAGGTGATAAGGTTTCGAAATATCTTCATCCAATAGGCTTTGGACAAGTGTAAGCCTCGGATTTTGCATTATCTTCTCATTTTATTTAAATCGTCAAATAATGATGTCATCGCTGCATCATTATTATGTCATAAATACTTTAATTTATTTAATGTCTAAAAATTATAAAACAAATACTATGATGTAGGAAATCTTTTTAGCTTTCCAATGACTATTTATAATCAAAATTTGGACTTGTATAACCCCAATTAAAAATTGTTTTAGTAGAACAATTTATGTTAGTGTCATTTTCACTTTAACATTAAATAAAAACTAATTTATGTCCTTTCCCAACAAAAGTGGATCCATGGGGTCCCCAAGTTAGGCCATGGCTTGTCTTGGTCGGCCATGACTCAACCAATGAGGTTGGGACATGTGTCTAGGTCATTTAATATTATTAAAGTATTATCTATACCTTAAACTACACTAATTACCACTAATCGCGATTAAGAACTTAATAAGTTACTATTCACCAAAAAATTATTATAATCTCATTGAACCACATTTTACTTCTTAATGACAACCATGTATGTCGGATTTTTGAAAATCAAATCACAGAAGTGGTAATATTTCATTTAAACGAAAAATCAGTTATTTAACTACCACTTAGTGGTTTCACTATTCATCAAAAATTGAAGTTTCTCAGAACAATGCCAAAATTTCATCCTAAGCTATAATTGATATTCCGAATTCAAAAATGATGTCTATTTTACAAAATTCCAAACATATAAGTTGCATTAATTAATTTTATAATTAATTCCCGCTGTTACGACAAATAGCGTGTTTTCAAGAAACAATTTATATCAAAAGATTGGCAATTGTTTATGTCCAAATTCAATGTTAAATTAATTCTAATGACCACCATTGGATAAAATGGTAAAAATATATTCTAATTATACTATAAAACCACTCAATAGTATAATTTATCACTATGAATTATTTTGATTAATAAAGTTGTTTTAAGTATTTTTCACTATTCATAAAAATTTAGAAGTTCTCAGAAAAATACCAAAAACTCAACATAGGCTAATTTCAATATTAGGAATACAAAAATGAAGTCCATTTTGAAATATAAAATTTCTATAATTTTAAAAAGTGGTTATTACTATTCATAACGGCTACTTTGATTTGTCGCGATGTTTTAGAACTTCGAAGTTGCGTACAATGCAAGCTATTGTATTATTGAATGAGAAGCGTATCGTGGAAGCTCGGGGTGTTACATGAAATTACATCCAATGACCAACATTGTATTAAATTGTAAAAATATATTCTAAATATACTTTAAAACCACTCAAATTAATAATTTATCACTATTAATTATTTCGATTAAAAAAGTTGTTTTTAATTAAAATTTAGTAATTTTCACTATTCATCAGAATATGAAAGTTATCCGAAAAGTACCAAAATTTCACCTTAGGCTAAATTCGATACTACGAATCCAAAAATGAATTCCATTTTGAAAAATAAAATTTACAAAATTTCAAAAAGTGTTTATTACTATTCATAACGGTTAGTTTTAATTTTAACAGCATATTGTTGTTTAGTGAAACTCGTTCTTGCGTACTACACACGCTATTGAGGAAGGTCGCGATTGCGTGTAATGAAAGGCAAGTCAAGGATGCATGTTGTGCAAGCTCCTTTTGGTGTAGCATACAACACAAGACATTAATAAAATTAAAAAGAATATTTTTCATAAAATCTCGGGCTGTTACACAAAGCGTATCAAATCAATTATGGATGAAAAAACAATATGACAATTTAAAAACCTCAATTATTATTTTTCACTATTCTATTTCTTAGGGACCTTCAAACATATAAACCAATATTTTGTTTCACATAAAATATTATTTCAATAAATTGTATTAATATATTAATGTTTTTATATGTAATAAATGAGAAGATAAAAGAAAAAAGGAGTGAAGGAAGGGGATATTCTAGGGGGATACAAGTGGTGGAGTATGAGGGAATCCCATCAGAAAATATTAACATAATTAGGTGGAATGGTGCATATGACTGAATATGTAATCATCCCTTACACCTACTTTCATTTGGAAGTAAGAAGGTATGCCTCCTTTTCCTCTAATTTTGTGTGTATTGGATCTTGAATTGTTGATTCCATATATATTTTCAAGTTATAATTGTATAATTATTGCTCTAGTAAATGGAAGTGGAGCCTACCATATATTTGACTACCACATATGAATTTAATTCATATTCAACAATATTAATGTTATAGGAAGAGAAAACATTTATTCCAAAATACATTATAGGATCATATTTTTTGATAGAACTAACCTCCATATAAAGGCTAATAAATCCATAATGGTTGAGCTACAAGAGTTGCGAATGATTCCACCTCCATGAACATAACAACGAATAAAAGACATGTCCATGTATATATTGAAACCTTGAGATGAAGGGTTCCAATTCACCTAGTTCCCAAAAACCCCACTAGTGTTCACATTTTCAGTTGAAGACATTCGAATCTATATGGAATGGTTTCATGGTAGAATCTCTTAGAATTGTGAGCTATGACTGCCAACCAATGCAAGGAACTTTCAATTGATATAACCTATAATGAATTTCATAGACTGGGGACATGATGTATTATGAGCCTCCAATAATACCTAGAATCCATCTGTATTAATAATTCTAGGTCTAAGGAATCTAGTAGAACTCTTATAAGGTTTTTTAAATTAGCATCCCAAAAAAGGTACAGGGAGATGTACTGACCATTGGTTCTGGATAGACCTACAAGATATTTTCAAAGGAGAGATATACAATAAAATTTAGCAAACAAATGAACCAAAAAATCAAATTTATCATCAACACAACACAAATATCCAAAAGTAATATGAATACCTTAATTTTCAATATCATCATCAGTGGACATGGCTTGATTTATGATGTTCCACGCTAGGAAAATTTGCTTCACTATTATAAATTTTTTCCATATATCATTGGACCATTCATCAGAGGTAATATTTGTATGGATGAATCTTAAAAATTAAATGCTACTGAAGTGGACTGAGGGTAAGGGAATAAAAACATACTTTTCTAGTTAATTCACAAGTTTCATCCTATTGTAGACATTTTTCTAGGAATCATTAAAGTCCGCCTCAATGAACATAGGATAGTAAAAAATCCTGTATGAGATGAATATCTAGGACATGGAAACTTGGAAATGTAGAGGGGGACACCAAGACAATTATATTTCTAGAAACTAATGTTCCCAATTCTAATAATCCATTGATAACAGTCAAATAATTCCAATAGAGTAAATATTTATAGAAATTTCACTCAAACCCCACCTATAAAAGGACACCACCCAAACACTCATTTACACTGGTTATCTCATAGATAAATACAAATTTTTATTCTCCAAATGTCATATTAATCTTTGGGTAGCTTTTGGTTTCAATAATAAATACTAAATGATTTAATTATAAATAACCCATTTCATGAAAGAGGTGATTAATTAATGTAAGTACAAAGTTATTGACTTTATTTTCAACTTACTTATCATCTTAACTCTTTATAAACATAATTTGTCATTTTAATTAATTTATTTTAATATAATTATAATTATGAAAAATTCATATTACTATTATATAGCTCTATACCAATACTCAATCTTTTGTCTAATATGTTCTTGTTTTTGTTGGTTCAACCACTTAGTGAACATTGTTATACTGATATGACCTGACCCACTAAGAACCCTCCTTAGTGATGGTAGGTCGAGTGTTCCACCTCAATCATACCTACAATAGGCTAGTGGATAATGATTAGCACCAAGAAATAAAACATAAAAATGGGAGGACTTATCCTAAACATCTTGAAATAAAGTTATATCGCTAATATTGTAATAAAAAAAACAACCTTTCAAGATTTACACACATTAAAAACATTACAATATTCATGTATAAAAAAACCTCAAGTATCTTTTGGGGGAATCCCCATGAAACACCAATAATAAACCCCAAAATTTCCAAACTCAAACCCCATTGGGTTCACTAAAACTTTGGATCTAACACTTTATAACCAAAATTCTGAAATGCCCCAACCAACAATTAGTTTTCACAGACACAACAAGGGTGGGTACATGACTTGTGTGTAGGTGAGTATAAAAATACCCAATAGGATTCCAAAAATATAAATGGGAAATAAGACTATGGGTCAATTTAAAAGTGATTTAGAACCACATAGTCACACAAATCAATAAAGGAACATGGAACACTTAGGGGAGGAACTTCCACCGCACCACTCATGATGCCAACTAAACAAAATCACTATAGTCTATATAATAAATCTCACACATTCACACATCCCTTGGGACAAGGGACCCATAATCAAGTCTCTCACCTAGATGAAGACAACTCCCAATATCTAAAGCTTAAGGGGATAAACACTAATCGATCATTCTATCATCAGGTAGTGACACCACTCTACCCAAACACAATATGGAAGACATCCCCTATCATACTATAACAAAGAAGGTCAAACTACATTGTTCTACAAGAGATCGGATTGACACTCGACAAACCAATACATACCTCAACTATCTAACAAGGAAGATCCAATACTGAAGGAAATGAATTAAATCATAAAACACGATAAATGTTATAGTTCCACTGTTATCCCAACACATAGGGAAGAAATGAGGCTACTGATTTTCCATCACTCCCCAAACCAGGCCCCCACACACCCTAGGCTTAGTAGAGAACTCAACCCATGAAACCCAATTCCCTCATTTATATGACACAAAAATCCCATGCCCTGGACCATTTGAGAAGTTATACCTCCAATACAACCAAAGGGGAGACACTCCTTTTCTTATCTAACACCCAATAACAAATCCGAATACCCTCAATGAACTCAAAGTGGAAGGTATTTGAATATCCAAAGAGAAAATACCACTTGAGCCCATTCCACTCTAAGAAGTTCTTGGTTTACTATTTAATCCACAAACCGTCAAGATCAAAAACCATCCACTATGTTCATTCACATCCATTAACAATCTATACAATCTACCATCATCAGGGGATCTATGCATTTTTGAAGAACTCGATTGAACAAGGGGATGTTAACCCTAGATCCTAATCCATATTTACAAAAAAAATACACATGATACTATACCACCAATGTAACCATGTCGGGGGTCTCATGCTATGCTAAACTATAAGACCAACTATGAAGGGACCCAACAAAATCAATGTAAAATATAGGCTATACCTCAAATGAGGGATCTCGGAGAGGTCATAGACCAATTTGGAGGATTTAAATCCCACTCAATTGGGGGATACGAAATCCATCATCACTATGTATAATCTACACCAAGTCCCAACTCTCATGGTCAAAGGTGAATATTAATCTTGGGTCTCATACTAATACTACTATAAAGACACTACAACCATTAGTCCATTGAAAGGAAATCATCAATAACACTTTACAACCACTACTCTATCTTTATTAGTCATAGGTCACAATGCAATGAGAGATATGGAATATTTGTATCATCTAATAAAAACCTATACATGGGGGTCGATATAGAAAAATGGAGTGAACGAACAACTTTTACCCCTTCCATTTCAAACCACTTAAACCACCCGCATGGAGGTTCTTGGTAAAGTGATGAATCTCCATGAGTCCCACATCCATTGGAGTATTTATAAACCACTCTATTATAAAGAATAAATTTCATACTTCTAACCTAATATCAGTGTCTATGACTCAATATCCTCTAAGGATTGATAATCACCAAACAACCGGAGGTGATTGGCCAAGTGAAACACATGAGTATCCCATTCACGACATCCAAATTGTACTATGACAATCTTATTGTCTTCTAGACCACATTACACCATCATCTGGGTCATTCCATCATTACCATGACTATTATATCAATATGTAGCACTAAAATAATCCAACAATGACCACTAATATAAAAAATAATCACTGCATCACATCACATTTATAAAGATACTCATAATTTACTATTTCTTTGTCGAAATATAGATATAGGGTTATAAAATGAACCAAACCCAAAAAAGGGTATGTACATGACATTAACTTGGAGTATATGACATGTACGCCCAAATACATACTCTAGAAATATATCTTTACTGTACGTGGCATGTTTTTCTAATGTATACAATGTTTTCTAAATATACATGGTGTTTTTAATACATAGATAATTGGTTGTGTACCCCAATGGTAGTCATGTTGTGTTAACCAACATGGAATGTACTACTATATTTCAAGCACCTCACATAGGGAACATGGACATGTTAATGTACATGGCCATGGTTTGTGTTTTTAACCCTATCATCATGTATACTTGTAAAAATCATTTAGGCTATTCAGAGTGTATGGTCATGTACAAGGCCACAATTCGAGTCATGATCTGAAGGTTCCTACATGGTGTGTCTATATGGAAAATATACAATATAGAAATAATCCCAAACATGAGATGAATACTTGTACCACATGATGTGTTTTCTTGAGTTTATATTGGACGTGGTAAGAAATCCAAGATGAAGACGCACTGTGAACACCCCAATTCAACCCAAAAATCCCTGAAATTGGACTCGATCAATTAAAAGACAACTAGCAGGAAGGGATACACACATAAGAACATCCAAATTAATATTTGAATCAAAATTAAGAAAAAATCAAAGATAATTAGTCCTACCTTAAGGATGATGAAAAGATATTCATAATAACATGAGTCGGATCTGCGATCCATGATAGTTGAATCCATATCAACACTCCAATCAACCCGAGACAAAAATTACCCCATTTTCTACCTCCTCTCATCTCTATGACATCTATAAGAAATGTTATGGGGGTTGTGAAATTATGGGGATAGAGGGGAGGAAAATATTTTATTTTAATAACCCTAATTAATTTTATGGGAACACCCATTTAATTGGATTACATGGGGCATAAAACCTACATGAAAATTATACCTCACTTTTGAAAAATCCCACCACATTTTTTAATCACCCTTGAAATCATAATTTTATTTTGGAACTTTATTTATAAGATTTTAAAATTCAAAACCATGAGAATAAATAATATTTATTTAATAAAAATTAAATAACCACTTTAAAACTAGGTTTTAGAAATGCTAGTAATAGGCATTTTTCATATCTTATAAAGTGTTATATTCACAGGAAATGTTAAAGGGAAATCTTTAAGAGTGATCACAAAAAGCATTGTAAAAGGGGGTAAAATTATATTTTTTCAGACCTCTATGAGACCGAACCCTTTATAAGTGCTTCTAGAATCCATTTAATAGTGATCTACCCCCTTTATTAGCTCTTTTAACCCCCACCACCCCTTTAACAATGCTTCGTGAATTTTCAAACTCCATCACATGCCTAGATTCAAACCCTACACCTCTCCTTTGAAGATGGAACACCTTTACCACTACACTATGTTTTTTTTCTGTTTAATGATATATATATATATATATATATATATATTTACATATAAAATTTCAATTTACTTATATTTAATTTTTTTATATACATTTATAAAATATATATGTGTGTGTGTGTGATGTATATATACATATATTTATTTAAATATGTAATATATTATATACATTTACATATAATAGAATAGAATATAAATATATATATCTGTTTATTATTACATACATATATGTATATATAAACATTATTTATATAATGGTATAATGTAAAGAATGGTAAAATAATTTTTAAAATCCATTTTTAGAATATTTATTTACTTACATATATAAGAATATACATATATATATATATATTGAAATAGACATGCTTAAATATAAACATTACATGTATAGGAATATATATAAACATTTGTTCAATTTTATAAGGTAAATAAAATGGAATTTTATTTACTTTAAATAAGAATAAAAATAAATATTTATTATATACAACAATACAACTCTACATAAATATGTTTTTATATTTACTTATAGAAGTGATTTACTATAAGTGAATATAAGAAAATAAGAACTTATTTAATTACCAATAAAACTAAATTATAAAAAATGAAAAAAAATCATATCTATAATATCAATATGATGGTAATCCCAGAGAATAAATTTAGAACCTACCACAAAAAAGACTATAAGACCCCCTTAATGAGGAAGAAATTCCATTGAATATTAACAAATTGGGAATCCATGACTAAAAAATCCATTTTGGAGGCCTTTTTAGACATTTTTTGGCAGCGAAAAATATGATATGGGGTTCTCTCTAGTCATTAAGGTGTAGGGTTCTTCACAGGATTTGATTTGATATGTGGTAGAGCCCAAACAGACACCTGGATCAAAAGTTATGAATGTTTGAAGTTCAATTCATATCTTCAACATATCATAGACTATTCATTAATTTTTTTATGTCATCCAATTCTTATAGATGAAAATTACTTAATAATAATTATAAAATTATTAGTTAATAATATTTTTTAATTATTTTATAAGCCATTGTCACTACATAATTTATATTTTTCTTGTAAATGCCTATTTATCCATATCCAAAATATATTTTGAAGAAATATATATTATATTTACATCAATATAATTATATTTATATCAATATAATTATATTTATATACAAATATATTATTATTAATGAAATAAATATTTTATCAAATGAACCTTTTATCAATGAAAGAAAAAAATCACTAATACAGGGTGAGCATTATTGAACACCCCAAGATTTCATAGTAAATTATTTTCATTAAAGTAATTCAATAGCTTGTGCTACACACAACACCGAGTTCGAGCACACCACGACAAACCAAACTAGTCATTCAAAAGAATTTATCAATAGTATTAACTGAATTTTGAATTTTATATACTCCATATAATTTTAGAATCCATATTATGTGTTTCTTAGACAAAATATAAGAACAAATTCATTTTTTTCAGATAAAAGAAGTATTTTTTAAAAAATAAAATTTTACCACATTTTAATGGAAAACCCTTCTTATAACCAATATTTGACACTTTTATATATTCTATTTAATGAAATTAAATTCCTCATTAGAATCAGGACATAATTTTTTTTTGGATTAATTTTTGGTACGTTTCTGATAACTTTCATATTTTGATGAATACTGAAAAATACAAAATTTTAATTGAAAGAAACTTTTTTAATTGAAATAATTTATAGTGTTGAATTATTACTTTGAGTGGTTTCAATGTATAATTATATTATATTTTTTAACATTTAACACAATATAGGTCATTATAAGTAATTTCATATTTAAATTTGATGTAAACACATGTCAATCTTCTGATAGTTTTTACTTTTTAAAAATATGATTTTTAGTTTTGACAACAAGAAATAAATTTTAAATAAATTAATGAAACTTATATTTTTTTAATTTTGTAAAATAGAATTCATTTTTGAATTCGGAATATCAAAATTAGCTTAGGCTAAATTTTTTCGTATTTTTTTGAAAACAATCAATTTTTGATGAATAGTGAAACATACTACATTATAGTTTAAAAGAAACTTTTTATTTAAATAATTAATTATTTTATTTAAATATATTTTAAGTAAAAATAGATATATAACACCAATATAAGTTCAATGTAATTCATTGGAGTAATTTTATAATAAAATTTGATGTATAAAATTTTATTGAATTTTTTACAGTCTTTTACCCACCTTCGGGGAGCATTTGCAAATTTGCATTAAACATAATTTTATCGCTTCTGTGAGTTAAATTTAAAATATCCAAGAGACATGGTTAATATCAGTATGTAAAATTTTTGGTCAATAAGATGAAGATAATTTTTGGTTAATAGTATCTTTGGACTTTTATTTACCACAGTAAAAAGTAAATAAGGTAATTAAGGGTACAAATGATATCATAATTACCCTAACAAATGTCTTAATTCTATTGGATAAGTATAATTAGAAAAAAAAACAACATAATGAATAAAATATGAACCTATTTGGTCCACTTGGATTAGATTAGGACATTTATTATTATTTTATTTAAAGAAGAGTTAAAAGAGTTAAATTCAATGTTTAATAACTAAACCATTTTTAATATAGGGTAACACACAATATAAATTCTACTATAAATATTTATTAAAATTTTAAAAATATTTCCTACGTAATGGTATTTCATTTATAATTTTTAGTCATTATATAATTTAATTTATTTATGAAATAATGATGATGTAGTAATAACTTTATTAATAAAATATTAAAGTAATTGATATTATAAATATCCAAATAAATATAAATTGAGACATTTGATGAATTACACTAATTTTATAGGTTAATATGAAATGTTAAGGTTAGTTGAATAAATATTATTCAAAGTGATAAAGTTTATATGGCTTTCAAAAAAATCAAATACTAAATAGTGTAAAAAATTGACATAATTGAGTTTTTCAAACAAATATTATATTATTAATTGATATAATATTCTTAAAAATATAAGGTTCTACCAAAGGATTTAGATAAGGTTAAATATATTAATAATGAACCACATGGGGTTCTATTGGCTTGTTATAGTATGTTTATTAACCATATAATATAAAAATTCAAAGAGACACGGTAAATGACAAACTATTTATCTAAGAGTTAAATCTAAAAGATAAGGTTAATATAATGACGTAAACCTATCTAAAACCTATTTGTTTAGATGTTTTAAACCCATACACACCTTATACTTTAAATAATTAATTTTTGTGCCATTAGAAACAAAAAATGATTTTATTATAAAAAAATATTTCAACCATTTTCTAAAGTGACCCTCACCTCTCTTATAAAAGGGCACTTCCCCTTCTCTTAATTTCACATCTCCAAAGCCTTTTGGCTCAGCCAAACCCTACCCAAATATCCTCCCAAAATCACTCCCTTCTTCCTAGAGGCCTTCTTTTGTTCATTAATCCACCCTAAGGATCCCTTTTGATCAAATCAAAAGGAATAACTCGAAGAAAAGGTAAATATCTCATCACCTCTTTCAAGTTCTTTTTTTCTTCCACTTCATCTTTTTTTATTGTTTCCATTTGTCACGACCTGTCCCTCGGGGCCCATTCTGTGACTACCCCAAGCTTGACTTCCATAGGCCAGAGGGCTAACGACTAGCACTGAAGGCGTAAATCCTTAAAATTGGAAGGCATTGCCTTTATAACTGAAAACACACACAACAGAGTACACAACTAGATACAAAACACTAAGTAAAACTGTATAACAAGAGAGTGATGAAAAGTAAAGGAGCCAGAAATACAAGCCCAACTGAATGTAAAATTACAAATGAAAAGGGAAAAAATAGCTGAAAGGTTAAAAGTAGCTCATGGATCATCCACCACAGATCCTACCTGAAGGGTAGGTATAGATAACCTCCACAGCACTCCACGTCCGTCATTATCCTCTGGGTACCGACTCATTGTGAGGTCCACCTCCAGGTACCGTCCAGTCCTTATACACTCAACCTCGGTCAGTGTTGTCCATCGTCTGTATCTAACACAACGAGGTGTGGGCGTAGCCCGTGCAGGGGTGAGTATAACAATACTCAGTAGGGACCCCGAGACCCTAAAGGTCTCACAAAATCCAACAAAGATAAACTACTAAGTATGAAATCAACAGATAACCACACTTAGCTATATTCCCATACATATACCTATGTTATCAAGTAATCCATCTCAATCATGAGGAAAAGACAAAGTTACTGACTTAGCTCATATAGATATACAACTTATATAGAGAGATAGAGATGATCAGATTTAGCCACTGAATCATCTATTCTGTCAAACCCACATAGGATCCAGGAACAGAAATCAGAACTGTCGAACCCACATAGGATCCAAGAACAATTATTCTGTCGAACCCACACAGGATCTCGAAATAGAAGTCAGAACTGGAGAACCCACACAAGATCCAGGAATAGTAGTCAGAGCTGTTGAACTCGTACAGGATCTAGGAACAGTGGTCAGTGCTGTCAAACCCACATAGGATCTAGGAATAGTCATCAGTGCTGTCGAACCCACGTAGGATCTAGGAACAGTTGTCAGTGCTGTCGAACCCACATAGGATCTTGGAATAGTCCTTAGTGCACAGCCATCCATGGGGTTCTGCACAAAACATGCTTGATTTCGGGAGGGTCTAATCCTCAAGCCGAGTTTCGATACATCATCTTCCACGAAGTCCCAAGAAGAAGTATCTCAATGGTTTGCCACGTCATAGGGGTCTCAACGCAACAGATGATGCATCAATCTGCCGCCCGGTCATTAGGTTATTAGCGTTTTAGTCCCAGGGGCCCAGTTGGATTCATGTACGATCCAACCTAACTGTATCTCAACTAAACCCCGAACTAAAATACGGTATACTCAAAGGGATGGATATGCTTCAAGATTTCCAGTGCCGCTGACAGATCATCAAACGAACACCCGGTACTAAAGATATGGCCAAAAAAAGTAAAGGGTAGGTAGTGGGCTCGGGTCAGGTCCAACCCAGTTGGACCAACCCGACCTGACTTAGTCTGGGCCGACCCATTTCGGGTCGACCCGTGCTGACCCGATGGGTCCGGCCTGGACAGTTGGGTGGGTCAGCCCGTTGGGTTTGGCCCGACCTGCTGGGCCCAACCTAACAGGACCCAAGAGTGGTCCGACCCATGCTTGGGGCTGGTTCGGCCAGGTAAACCTCGAGAGCACGGCCCGGAATGGCTCGATCCAGATAGCGCGGCCTGGGCCGGTTTGGCCAGGGCACCGTGAGGGGGGTCGGGATGCCGGCTCGGCCAGGAGGCCGTGACAGAGTCGGGTCGCTAGCTCGGCCGGGAGGCCACAAGGGGGGCCGGATCGGGGTCGTGTGAGGCACGCACAGATTCCAGTAGGCAGCCAGTTCGGGCAGCGCACAACCATCACGGGGCGACGTGGCCAAGAGGTGCGCGACCAGGTGGGCCGGTGGCTTGATGTCACATGACCAGGTGGAATGGCGGCTCAGCCAGGTGGGCCGGCGTGCGGTTGGGAGGCCGATGGCGGCCAGGAGGCGAGCGGTGCGGGCCGATAGTGGGGCGTCCAGGGTGGCTCAGCCAGAGGGCCGCAATTCGGCCTGGAGCACCGGAGAACCATGGGGGTGACATGGTCCGCGGAGGCCGCGGGTTGCACGACCTTTGTCGTCGCCACTTTCTTCGCCTCATTGCTTCATCTCCAAAACAAAGTTCAATCATAAACAAGATCATTAGAGCTGTCGGGCCATGTTGGATTGGCCCACACCCTCAATATTTAGGGTGGTATCAATTGGATCATCAAGAGGATGAAAGTTGAACTTCAATTATTTTTACAATTCACAGCAACAATTCCTTTATTTTGAAGAAAGGAAAAGGAAATAAGAATTAAACAAAAAATTCCCTACCTTTGATCGTCAATCGTTGATCATTGATGGGGTCGCAGAAGTCAGTCATCGAAGACGTATCTCGACGGTTGAAGCTTCAAGGAAGAAGTCAAAGAAGGTCAACATTCTTTATTCTTCATTCTTCATTGTGTGGTGGTGTTCTTCATTAGAGAACACTAATTCTCCCAAGCTCTCCTCTCAGAGGCTCTCACCGAATGAGAAATTCCGAGAAAAAAATAATTAAATATTGTCTATTTTTTAGATGTTGGCATGAAATTCAAATGGAGAATTAAATTAATTAGATGTGCTCCCCTTAATTAATTCAAGGGACCAGTACAAGGAATTAATTAGTAGAGGTGAATAGGCTCTCCCCCAATAATTAGGGAGAGTTGAGATGTTTTACTATCCTTCATCAATAGGGGGCTAAGCCCCGTGTGGTCCCTATGCGGTAACCTCTCATGGGAGGTTATCTTCAGGTGGGCCCCACCACCATAACCTATCATGGGAGGTTAAGGTGTGGTGGTCTCACCTCCAACTCCCTTGGGGATATTTTAAACATAATACACCCACATGGTAACTCTAATAAAATAAAGTGAAAACTCACTTTATTTTATTACTTTCCACGAAAAACAAAAATCTATCTTTTACTCTTGACCAAATGTCGTCAAGGTGAAAGTCTCCTTAAGAGAATATCGGCACTGTGAGTTCAACAGTGCCCTCAGATTTCAATTCCAAGCAACGGTTCAAAATTTATAAAAAATCACTCGTACGTTTACAGAGCGTACCCAAAAATAACATTAGAAATTGATCCCAGGAACACCGGGCCTCAGAATCAAGTGCCGTTAATTTTCGCAGGCTCGTAAAATTCCCATGTATTTAAGAAAAAAATTCCACAGAAATTATGGGTCTTTACATTCTCCCCACCTCTGGGCTGTACGTCCCTGTAATCAATAACTCGAACTAAAGGAACAAATGGGGGTACTGAGAATGTATCTGGGCCTCCCGCTCCCAAGTGATCTAATGGGGATTCTCATGCTACCAATGAATGCGCACCAGAGGTATCGACCATCCACAAAGGACCCACTCATGTCGATCCTCAATCTCCACTGGAACCTTCATAAAAGTCTCCCCATCATCGACGTCCATCTCCCCATGGTCGATGATGTGAGAAGGGTCATTCATGTATCTCCTGAGCTGGGATACGTGGAAGACGTCGTGCACCCGGTGAAAATGAGGTAGAAGAGCTAGGTTGTAAGCCACCTCACATACTCTGCTGAGGACCTAGAAAGGTTAGATGAATCACGTATATAACTTGACGCCTCACCCAAATCTCCATAGTCTCATCGAGGTGAGACCCGTAGAAAGAAGTAGTCGCCATCCTCGATCTCTAGAGGTCTTTGTATCCTGTCATCATATGACTTCTATCTGCTTTGTGTAGTCTTCATCCACTCCTGGATGATCTATACCTTCTCTGTGGTAGCTTGTACCATCTCTGGTCCCACTAGTGCAGACTCCCCAGGGTCAGTCCAACACGAGGGTGATCTGCAAGGTCTCCCGTACAAGGCCTCAAAAGGTGTCATCCTGATGGTGGAGTGATAGATGTTATTGTATGAAAAATCCACCAAAGGTAAGTGATCCTCCCAGCCGTGACTGAAGTCAAGGACACAAGAATGCAGCATATCCTCGAGGGTTTGAATGGTCCACTCAGTCTGGCCATTCGTCTGAGGATGGAAGGCGGCGCTCAAAAGAAGCTATGTTCTGAAGCCTCCTGAAACCCCTTCCATAACCGGGAAGTTAACCACGCATCACTATCAAAGATGATAGAAGAGGGTACTCCATGTAGACACACAATCTCTTGTACATAGAGGTGTTTGAAGCTCTCTACTAAACCCTGCTCTCTAATCGGTAGGAAGTGGGCCGACTTGGTGAGTCGGTCAATGATCACCCAAATCATGTCCTGACCCCTGGATGTATGTGGAAGTATTGTCATGATGTTCATGGATATCCTATCCCACTTCCACTCTGAGAACTCTAAAGGCTGAGCCAAGCCTGCCGGAACCTGATGCTCCACCTTCACTTGCTGACAAGTGAGGCATCAAGAGACAAACTCATGTACTGCCTTCTTCATACCTAGCCCCCAGTGCTGTCGTTGAAGGTCCTAGTACATCTTCACCACTCCTAGATGTAACTCTAGAGGGGATGTGTGGAACTCCCTCAACACTTCGTCCTGAAGTGACACTGGCACAATAGTACGTCCTCTGAAGAGGATGACATGCTCTCCACCATTAGAAAATCCATCAGCTGCCTGCCCTGTGGATATCTAAGCACGTTGTGTCTCGCAGTCAGCATCTCTATATTGTGCCTCCATGACTCGATAAAGAAGTGGAGGAGTGACTATAAAATACTGAAGGAAAGTTGCTCCATATCGGTCCACAAAAGATATCTGTAAAGTAGCTAACTACTCTGTCACCTCTCCTAGCAGCTGTATACTAGATCTCCTTCTGAGTGCATCTGCTACAACATTCCACTTCCCAAGATTATAGACTATCTCAAAGTCATAGTCCTGGAGGAAGTTAAGCAAACATCGTTGTCTCTGGTTCAGGTCCTTCTGAGAGAAGATATTACTCACACTCTGGTGGTCAGAATAGATTGTAAAATGCTCGCCCATCAGATAGTCTCGCCACATATTCAAAGCGAAGACCACTGATACTACCTCCATGTCATGGGTAGCGTAGTTCTACTCATGTTGTCTCACCTGCCGAGAACCATATGTGATCGCTGATCGCTCCTGCACCAGGACACACCCGAGTCCGATCCCTGATGCATCGCAATAGAGTATGTACCCTACACCCTCTCTAGAAGCCTCAAAATGGGGGCACTAGTGAGTCTCTGCCTCAGCTCCTGAAAGCTCTGCTGTCATCTATCCAACCATACAAAGGGTTTCCCCTTCTTCATCAAGGCTGATAGTGGTGCTGCAACTCTGGAGAAGTTTTTTACGAACCTATGATAATATCGAGCCAAACCCAATAAACACTGAACCTCTGTCACACTCCTAGGTGGATCCCAAGAAAGTACTACCTCAATCATCGCTGGATCAACTGCAACTCCAGCCTCTGAGATGACTTGTCCCAAAAAGTGAACCTGTCAGAACCAAAACTGGTACTTCAAGGACTTACCATAAAGCTGGTGCTCTCGGAGTGTGTCTAGTACTACCTGCAAATGGTAGGAATGATCCTCCTCAGTAGTCAAGTAGATCATAATGTCGTCAATAAAGACTATAACAAAGCGATTGAGGTATGGCTAGAATATCTTGTTCATGAGTCCCATGAACACTGCTGGAGCTTTGGTTATACCAAATGGCATAACCAATAACTTGTAGTTTCCATACCGAAATCTGAAGGTCGTCTTCTACAAATCCTCATTTTGAACTCTGAGCTAGTGATTGCCTGATCTAAGGTCTATCTTCCATGAACCACCGTTCACTGTTCAGTAGATCAAAGAGGTCGTCAATCCTCGGGAGTGGGTACATGTTCTTCACGATCACCTAGTTCAGGCGACAGTAGTCGACACAAAGCCTCAAGCTTCCATCCGCCTTCTTAGCAAACATTATCGGGGCTGCCCAAGGAGAAACACTGGGCTGAATGAATCCCATCCCTTTAAAGTCCTCTAGCTATACCTTCAGCTCAAGATGCTCAGTGGGAACCATCCGATATACTGGTGTAGATATCGATGTCGTCCCAGGGTATAGTTCAATGTAAAATTCCACCACTCTTCAAGGAGGTAGACCTAGAAAGTCTTCAGGGAAAACATCCACGTACAAGTCCACCACTACAGGATAGCTCAGACTCTCCACATAAAATGATCTGAGGGTATGGCAGGCCAACTGATGAGTGATTGGGTACACCCTCCTCTCAGTAAGTCCATCATACACTGCAAGGGCTCCCTCCTCGCCGGTGAAGGTGAACCTGGTTCCATCTGTGAGGACACACCGCACTTTGTGCCTAATAATGTCGATCTGAGCATGGACTGTAGATAACCAGTCCATACCCAAGATGAAATCATAAGGCATCGACGCCACTACGAGGAGATCCCAGCCGAATTTCTCTCCTCCTAGAGTAAGCTCACACTCCCAGAACTAGTGCGCGATCGTCGAGTCTACTCCCGTAGGAGGCTCTAGCCATAAGGATTGAGCCAATAGATCCGTCGGAATCTCTGAGCTCTGAATGAGGGTAGTGGAAATGAAAGAGTGACTAGCACCTATGTATATATGAACTGCAGCCAAGGTGGACTAGACATATATTGTATGTCGAATCATCTCCGGAGCGCCGTGATCGTAAGCCTCAACTACCTGGAGCTGATCTCTCCCCTGTCCACCTGCTCCCTGCGGTCGGGGTGGACCTCCTGGTGGTGGTGGTGGTAACACCTCGTAATGCCGCCCTCCACTAGCTACATGACCAGATCCTCTGTCACGACCACCTATGCCCTGCATATCACCTCGATCGAACCTCTTCCTTGGCCTGGGAGGTCCCTCAACTATCTTCTGACCATCCGTATGGAAGGTCGGATAGTCATGAGCCATGTGACCCTACCCACTGCATGTGAAACACTGCATATTACTCGAATGACTAGCTCTATCTCTTGTGCCTCTCAAAACGAAAACTGAGTCTTGAGGTCATCCACCAGATGGTCTGGTCCACTTGGACCTCTGCATCATCTGTCTACTACAAGCTACAAAAGAATATGCTACGTGACACCCGATGGAGGGTCTCGCTGTGAGTGACTATTCAGAAAGGAAACTCTCAACTAAGAGGGCTTTCTCCAACACTCCTGCCTGCATCGGGATGCAGAGGGAGATCATCGAAGCCATGATATCTCACCTGATCCCCATCTTGAAGGTCTGGGCCTTGAAGAATGTGTCTTGCACCATATCTGTGGAGTAGTAGGAGAGGTCGGTGAACCTCACTGAGTGTTATTCTACTGTCATGCTACCCTACTGTAGATGCAGTAGGTCCTGTATCCACACTGCATGTAGGGTGGCTGGGACAAAATCTGGATGAAACAGGCTCTCTAAGTCTGCCCAGAGTAGTGTCGCATCGTCATGCACCCGGAGCATAAGGCTCCACCATCTGCCAGCTGTTACCAAAAGGAGATATGCGACAAGGATCCCCATAAGGTCTGCTGGTGTCCCTACCAGTCTGAAGACTCTCACCACAGCCTCTAGCCAATCCTCAGCTACCTTCGGGTCCGTCTCACCCCTATACCTGGGCAGCCTTTGGTGCTGGAACTCGTGCAACGTGCTCAGGCGGCATGCACTCTCTATTGTTGGGCTGGTGGCTTCGGTGGCCTAATAGGTAGTGGTATCGCTGGTGCCCCTACTATGATATGGCCCTTCACTGAGGCCTATTCGCTCGGTGGGATGCCATCTCGTATAATGCCTGGAACCTTGGATGGCTGTCTGCGTGGATGCATCCTATAAAGAAGTAAGTGTGCCACAGTCAATAAGTTATACCTGCTGAGCTGACTCAAAGAGATCACTAATAAAACTCAGAGGATCTCGAGAGCGGGATGCCATCTCATATGATATGGCCCTACTATGATATGGCCCTTCATTGAGGCCTATGCTCGGGGATGGTTCGGCCTGGTGCACCGTGAGAGCGCGGCCCAACGTTGCTCGGTCCAGGGTCAGTTCGGCCAGGGCACCGTGAGGGGGGCTGGGACGCCGGCTCATCCGGGAGGCCGCTAAGGAGCCGGGTCGCCGACTCAGCCCATAGTCTACAAGAGGGTCCAACTTGGTGGGGGGGGGGGGAGTGCGTGGAGGCTGGAGGGCAGCAGGTTCGGGCAGGGCGCAACCAAGAGGCACACAGACAGGCGGGCTGGCAGCCTGAAGGCGCATGGCCAGGTAGGTCGGCGGCCCAACCATGTGGGCCGGAAGGCGGCCGAAAGGCCGGGAGGCCAACGGCGGAGGGGAGTCGGGTGGCGCGGGATGGCAGCAGTACGACTGGGGTGGCCCAGCCGGAGGGTCGCGGTTCGGCCCGAAGCACTGGAGCACCACATGGGCGGCGTGGTTCATGGAGGTCGTGGGTAGCACGACATTTGTCATCATTGCATCCGTCGCCTCATTGCTTCATCACCAAAATGATGTTCAATAATAAAGACGATGAACATAGTGGTCGGGCCATGTTGGTTTGGATATCACCCTTCGCATTTAGGGTGGTATCTATTAGTTCTTCAAGAGGAAGAAAGTTGAACTTCAATTATTCTTACAATCCACCACAATAATTACTTTCATTTGAAGAATAGAAAAGGAATGATGAATTAAACAAAACAACCCCTACCTTTTATCATCGATACTTGATCGTTGACGGAGTCGCGTAAGTTGGTCATCGAAGACATCTCTTAATGGTTGAAGCTTCGAGGAAGAAGTCAAATAAGGTCGACATTCTTCGTTATTCGTTCTTCATTGGGAGATGGGGTTCTTCATTAAAGAACACTAATTCTCCCATGCTCTCCTCTCAAAGGCTCCCACTGAATGAGAAATTCATAGAAAAAAAAAAAAATAGATTGTCTATTATTTTAGATGTTGTCACGAAATTCAAATGAAGAATTAAATTAATTAGATAGACTCCCCTTAATTAATTCACGAGGTTGGCAGAAGGAATTAATTAGGGGAGGTGAAGAGGCTCTCCCTCATTAATGAGGGGAGGGTTGAGAGGTTTTACTCTCCTTCATCAATAGGGGGTTAAGCCCGTTGTGGTCCCCACGCGGTAACCTCTCTTGGGAGGTTATGTTCGGGTGGGCCCCACCACCATAACCTCTCATAGGAGGTTAAGGTGTGGTGGTCCCACCTCCAACTCCCATGATGAGGTATTAACCACCAAATGCCCACATAGAGGCTCTAATAAAATAAACTGAAAACTCACTTTATTGGATTACTTTCCTCGAACACCCGAAATCAATCATCTACTCTCGACCAACTATCGTCAAGGTGAAAGTCTCCTTAAGAGAATACCGATGCTTCAAGTTCAACGGTGCCCTCATATTTCAATTCTGAGCACCAGTTCAATAGTTATAAAACCCTGCTTGTATGTTTACTGAATATACCCAAACAAAACATTATAAATTGATATCAGGCACACCGAGCCTAAAAATAAAACACCGTCAATTTTCATGGACTCGTAAAATTCCCATGTATTTAAGAAAAAAAATTTCCTCTGAAATTCTAGGTATTTACACCATTCAAAAATAATAACTCTGGTATTTTCTATATATGTTTATGTTATTATAAAAATGGTACAAAAATATTTAGTATTCTATCCATCATATAAATGACAAAGTCACCATACATGCGTACATACATATTACCGTCTCCACATCGTGGTGTAGTTTGTTATTCAAACACATCATTATTTGGATTGGTATAAAAATTAGTATAACTGATGTAAATAATAAATATAATATGTTAATTATTCTGTATATATTATATACCATCCAATTACATATGATTTCACCATCAATATAATGATATTGTTGCTCGTGCGTACGTACGGATTACCGTCTCCATGAACGCAATGAGATTCATTCCCATCGTAATCATTAAAAAATAATTTTAATTTTATGATTAAAAAAAATGTTTAATAACTTAATATCATTCTAGATATGAATAAAATACACCCTATCCATAAAAAACACAGCTTACCTAACTGAGCATATTAAGGAAAATAGATCGGTTAACTCCCGAAATGATGATACTACTAAAATATTATTAACAAAGCAATATTAAAGGATCATATATGATATCATATTTATGTATATAGATCTTTCATAATTTATTAAAATTGATTTAACTATTACACATGAGGTTAACATACCCTCGACCAAGGAAAAGTACAAGGTAAGGGGTTTTCATCTCACTTTTATTCTCGTGAGATTCATGCAATATTTTCCACTATTAACTTATGTGTGGTGTATGTACTTCCTATGATTATATTGATTGCATAATATACATTAATTTATAGGTATTTACATAATCATTAGATGATCCTTCTTTCATGGGGTGTATGACTTGTATGTTACCAAATCAGTAAGGGAATTTCAAATTTCAATTTCCACCCATTTTGTTTTACGCAAACTTCATTGATTACATTACTCCAAGATTATGTGTGAAATCACTATTTGTTTACATATGTAGTAATTTACACACCCCATTTTGGGGATATAATTTTGATACAACTTATCACTCCATTTATAAATTCTCAAGTCATCAATATAAAATTGATAAGAGTAATTTTAACTCAATTTCTATTCATTGAGTTAAACATCCAAGTCATTGGTGTTGTTTTTAAAGGAAAATGTGTGAATGTATTCTGATTAATTTACACTGAATATCCAATCATATTAAGTGTATTTATATTTTTCACACATAATTATGTCATTTATTTATAATTAAACTAAATATATGGTCTTTATAAGGGATTTCATCTCAACTTACCTTCCATCGAGTCTTCTTTGTTGTTATGCACAAATTCACTTTTGTTTCGTGTATATACTTTACTTTGAAATAGTATATCATGAATCAATTTATTCTCATTATATGATAATGTTTTGATTACCTCAATTATTTTTATTCAATCGTCTCTCATTTGGTTAGGAACTCTAAATAAAATATTATTTTAAATGTTTTAAAAACTTATTCTTCTAAATCGTTTTCATTAATGTATATGTTTTAAAAATAGTTTTAATGATTTTTTATATAGACATGAATGTTTTAAAATGTTAATTCCTTTCAAAATTTTCAATGTGGTATGGGACACTTTGATTCAAAAATCAATTTTAAACAGCTTCTTGATGAATTGTGAGACTTTTAAATGTTTTCAAGAAAAAGGGGGATATTTCTCTCACATTGTTTTGATAATTATTTTCATCTACGTCAATATCCTTCATTATTCTTGATTGAGGATGAATTATTATAATAAAATCATCCATATTGTATTGAATGAGTTATGTTTGACTATGGATGTGCAATTTTTGTTCCATTCATGGTTTGTGGTTAAAATATTGACATTTCATATGCTAGTTTTAATATGAATGTTTAGATTATGTTTCACACATTTATATGAGGAATGCATTGGACTTAGTAAGTGATGGGTAGAGTTTTATATGGCTCCTTGATGCATTGGTAGGTCTCATGAGACAAATAAATTTCTTGGCACACGGCCCTGAAAAAATCTTATTTGTAGTCTTGGCACAAGGCTTTGACTATGTGGTTATGAAGTCTAAATTATACATTCCATTATTAAGAAATTGGGTATTGATAATAAATGTGATTATTTGACTAGTAGAATATACATGTTAATAAGTAAATGGCATTATTTGATTTATCATTTCCATATTATGCTGAAGTTTAAGTTTAAAAGGCTTGTGTTCTAGTCTTATACGGTGCCTTAAATGTTTGTTATTATTTATGACAGTTTCTGCTATATTATTATCCTTACTAAGCATATGAGATCACCCCTTTATTATGATTCATTTTTTCCAGGATGAAAAGAAGTATATTACAATTAACTTGAAGGAATAGGCTACGAGATATAAGAGTGTTCAAAGGGGCCATAATGTTGTTTTTTTATTTCATGATGTAATGTAAAACTAATGTGTGTATCTAGTAATTCCAAGGCTACTAAACTAATCAGTTTTTCAGTAAATGATTCCTTTTATCATGCCAATGTTATTGTATAATGCACTGACTCTGGGTAATTGGGGTCGGGGCGTTATAGTCAGTATTAGAGGAAGTTTAGTACAAACCTTAGAAGTTTGATTTAGAAAAACTCTGATTAGAAAAAACTACCCTAAGATAGACATTAAGAAATAGTATAGAATATCATCCAATTTTTTTGGAAATGTAAATATTATGTAGGTTTTCCAAGAAATACATCCCTTTCTGGATATGAGAAGGTAGAGGTGACTCCATCGCATATGTACCTAGGAGTGAAAACTCTGACAAGGAGTTTTGGGCTTGACCTGAGCTATCTTGGTACACGAAAATGGGCCTTGTTGAACTCTTGGTTATGACACTCCCATGGGATATAATTAGGATTCTTCAAATTTTCTTTACAAACAGATTTGAAGGATTTTAATATAAGACGATAGTAAATATCCTTGGTTAATCCTAAGGTTTGTTAGACTGAAAATAAGGTGTTATGTTGTTATCTAAATGATTGTATGACTCACACCATGCTTTCTTGTTTTAGTCAATGGATGGATTCCAAGAAAGTCATAGTAACATTGAACTTGATGTATAGGGTGTGCAGAGTGGTGGAAATAATTAATGAAATGGAATGTTTATAGGTGTAAAGGATATCATGTTCATGACGAATCAGTTTTTCAAAAATATGATCAACAACATATATATTAACCAACTCCTCGACTCAACAAAGAAGAGGAAGGTGGTGAATGATAAGAGCTCCAGTAATGGAGACCATTGAGAAAAGAAATCTCAATTTCCATCATGCAGGAAATGTGGAAGGAGACACCTTGGGAAGTGTCTTAATGGAACAAAGAAATGATTTATGTGTTGGAAAGGACATAAAGTAAATAATTTCCAAGGAAAAATGAATAGTACTATGAAAGAAAATAAAAATGATCCCAACAATCCATTTATTATCATTTACCATAAATGTAGTGGGCCTGGGCATTACCTGAGTAAATGCCCTATTCTATAGGTAACCTCTTGGCCATGGAAGATCCTATGTGGAAATAAATGGATGGTGAAATGTTTAAAAGTATTAGGTCTCTTTTTTGATGGGATTACTTTGGAAGAATTTTCTCTTGTATGTGTAAACCTACAATTTGTTTTGTGAAAATGATATTTTTGGAAGAATTGTCTTTTCAATTGTGGATATAGTTATAAATAACCATTTGGGTTTATATGATCCTTGAATTTGAGGTAATTACATGTTATTAAAGTTTGGGATGAAAATGTGAGGTATGAGATAACATTTGGGGTGAAATTATTTTATAGTTATCTTGAGTAATTTATATCATTTTGGGAATGTTAGAAAATATAGTTTTAGAAAAGGGAAAACACACAGACCATGTGAAAACCCGTTGTGTCAGACAAAGCTGCGAGAATCAATCCCACAACTATAGAGCGATTGGGATTTATTGCCTAACACTGGACTAATTGAAGTCCATGGTTAGAGTGACTAATTCTTTTTAGTGAAATGATTTTATTTAACAATAACATGTTGATTTGGGATATGATGTCTTATCAAATGGATATCTTTAGTATAGTAAAATGATTTGGTGATTAAGTGATAAATTTTATTTTGGAAGACGTTCTCTTTGTGGGGAATACTATATGCCTAAGGAAGATTGAATACTATGGGATTTCATTTGAGATGTAATGGTGGATTTTTTTCTATGTTTTTATTGTAGGTTTAAAGTGATTTGGGTTATTTATGGAAATGATTAATCTATCATAGAAAATATACAGTTAGGTTAATTACTTTTAAGTATGTGCATTTAAAAGTAGTCAATGTTATTATGAAATACAATTTATCATGGAAGACTATGTAATCAAGTTATTCTATGTTTTGGGTTTCAATACTAGTTTGGATTATATTGAAGGATTTTAAGGACAGTTGTTTATTGAATGGTATTTATTGATCTTTTGGTATTGTTGGTTTAATTTTAGAAATTAAGATTAATATTTATTTCTCTAAAGGATTATCATTTTTGGGGATTATCTGATCTTGAACTAACCATTTTGGTATCGGTTAATCTCTAAAGACATGGTAAAAATATATAGTTTATCCTCTGTGGATTATGTGATTCTATAGAAGTTTATTCTTGCACATCAAGTGTGACCAAGTCATCTTGAATACTCATCATTTGAAAAAAAACATGAGTTAGTGGTATAAATTTATTAAGGGAAGAAAATCTACTGAAAAAGTAAGTATATCTATTTATGTTCTTAGTCAATATCATAAATAAATACCTCAACATTATGAAATGGAACTTAAAAAAATGTTATCCGTTAAATTTTCCTACTACGAAACTATTGACTATTTATCCCATTACATGTTTGCAGTTTTCTTGTTGTTAACTTTCTCATGATCATGTTTTCTATCACTCTCCACCAGAACATGACCCTTATTTTATCTTCGATATCCTTATTTTTGTATATGGAATCCTAGTATGGGTTATCTTGGGTGACCATTGTACTTTTCCTTCTTTCTTTTAAAGAGATAGTTTTATTGAAACATTTTCCAATGTGGGAATTTCAATGAAGTTCCCAAGCCCAATTTCAAAATTGTGAGGACAGAATTTCCAAAAGGGGGGAATAATGTAACACCCCAAGATTTCATAATATGTTATTTTCTTTAAAGTAATTCAATAGCTTGCGCTACACACAACACCGAGTTCGAGTGCACCATGACTTACCAATCTAAACGTTCAGAAAAAGTTATGTATATTATTAACTGAATTTTGAATATTTTATACTCCATATAATTTTAGAATTTGTATTATGTGTTTCTTAGACATAATACAAGAACAAATTCTTTTTTTAGATAAAAGAAGTATTTCTTTAAAAAAATGCAATTTTACCACCTTTTAATGGATTTTTTTTTAAAACCAATATTTTAAACTTTTATATATTCAATTTAATGAAATTGAATTATTATTTAGAATCAAGACATAAAAATTTATTTTGGATATATTTTTGGTACTTTTCTAATAACATTCAAAGTTTGACGAATACTGAAAAATACTAAATCTTAATTGAAAACAAATTTTTTAATCGAAATAATTTATAGTGTCAAATTATGTATTTTAATGTTTTGAATGTATAATTATATTATATTTTTATTATTTAATACAATGTGGGTCATTATAAGTAATTTCACATTTAAATTTGACATAAACACGTGTCAATCTTTTGACAGTTTTTACTTTTTTTAAAACCCACTTTTCATTTTTGACAACGAGAATTATTTGTAATTTACTTAATGAAACTTCTATGTTTTGAATTTGGTAAAATAGAATTCATTTTGGAATTTGTAATATCAAAATTATCTTATGGTAAATGCTTGGTATTTTTCTGAAAATATTCAATTTTTAATGAATAGTGAAAAACAATACGTTATAGTTTAAAACCAACTTTTTATTTCAATAATTATCTATTTTATTTAAATTTATTTTATGTAAAAATAGATATATAATACCTATATAAGTTCAATGTAAGTCACTGGAGTTGTTTTATTAAAAAATTAGATGTTTGAAATTTTATTGTACATTTTACTGTCTTTTAACCACCTCGTAGAAGCATTTGGAAATTTTCATAAAACATAATTTTACCAATTCTGTGAGTTGAATTTAAAAAATTTGAGAGACACGGTTAATATCAATAAGTAAAATGTGGTTCACTAAGATGAAATTAATTTTTGGTGAAATGTAACTTTTGACTTTTATTTACCACGGTAAAAAGTAAATAGGATAATTAAGGGTAAAAATGATATCATTATTAACCTAACACATGTCTCAATTATATTGGAGAAGTATAATTCAACCAAAAACTACCTTAATAATAAAATATGAACCTCTTTTGTCCACATGGATTAGATTAGGATACTTATTATTATTTTATTTAAAGAAGAGTTAAAAGAGTTGAATTCAATGTTTAATAACTAAACCATTTTTAATATAGGGTTACACACAATATAAATTCGACTATGAATATTCATTATAAATATAAAAATATTTTTTTACATAATGGTATTTTATTTATAATTTTTAGAGATTAGATAATTTAATTTATTTATGACATAATGATGATGTAGTAATTACCTTATTAATGAAATATTAAAATAATTGACATTATAAATATCCAATCGAGACTTCTGATGAATTAGAATAATTTTCTAGGTTAATATGACATGTTAAGGTTTGTTGAATAAATTTTATTTGAAGTGATAAAGTTTTTATGGATTTTAAAAAAATCAAATATGAAATAGTTCCAAAATTGACATAATTGAGATTTTAAAACTAATATTATATTATTAATTGATATAATATTCCAAAAAATCTATGGTTTTTCCAAAGGACTTATATAAGGTTATATATATTAATAATGAACCATATGGGGTTCTTTTGGCTTGTTATATTTAGTTTATTAACCAAATAATATAAAAATACAAAGAGACATGGTAAGTGACAAACTATTTAACTAAGAGTTAAATCTAAAATATAAGGTTAATATGATGACCTAAACCTCTCTAAAAAATATTTTTTGAGTGTTTTTATACATATCCCCACCTTATACTTTAAATAATTCATTTTTGAGCCATTATAAACCGAAAATAATTTTATTATAAAATAATATTTGAAGCTTTTCAAAAAGTGACCCTCACCTCTCTTATAAAAGGGCACGTCACCTTCTTTTAATTTCACACCTCCAATGCCTTTTGGCTCAACCAAAACCTTCCCAAATAACCTCCCTTATTTCTTCCCTTCATCCTATAGGCATTACTTTGGTCATAAATCCAACCTTAAGACCCCTTTTGATCAAATCAAAAGGATCAACCCGAAGAAGAGGTAAATATTTCATCACCTCTTTCATGTTCTTTTATTCTTAAAAATACATTTTGTTTGTTATTTAAATTCTAAAATAATAACTCCAGTATATTCTATATACTGTGATGTTATTATAAAAATGGTTCAACCATATTCATTATTCTATCCATCCTATAAATGACAAATTCACCATACGTGCGTACGTACAGATTGCCGTCTCCACGTCGTGGGGTAGTTAGTTATTCAAACACTTCATTATTTGGATGGGTAAAATAATGAGTATAACTGATGTAAATAATAAATATAACATGTAAATGATTCTTTACATATGATATAACATCCAATTACATATGATTTCACCAATAATATAATGATATTATCGCTCTTACGAACATACGGATTACCGTCTCCACGAATATGATGAGATTCATTCCCCATCGTAATCATTAAAAAATAATTTTCTTTTTATGATTAGAAATAATGTTTAAGAACTTAATATAATTATGTATATGAATAAAATACATCCTATCCATAACAAACATGGCTTATGTTATCGAACATATATTGGAAAACAGATCAGTTAACACCTGAAACGATGATACTACTAAAATATTATTAACAATGAAATATTAGAGGATCATATAAGATATAATATTTATATAAATTTTTGTTTTATAATTTAATAACAATTATTTAACTATTATACAAGAGGTTAATGTACCATCGACCAATGAAAAGTACAAGGTAAGGGGTTTTCATCTCATTTTTATTCCCGTGAAATTCATGCTATATTTGCCACTATTAACTTTTGTGTAGTGTATGTACTGCCCATGATTTTATTCTCTGCATAATATAATTTAATTTATGGGTATTTACATCATCATTAGATGATCCTTCTTTCATGGGGTGTATTTTTCGTATGTTACCTAATCGGTAAGGGTATTTCAAATTTCAATTTCCACCCATTCGGTTTTACGCAAACTTCATTGATTACATTACTCCAATATTATGTGTGAAATCACTATTTGTTTAATTATGTAGTAATTTACACTCCCCTTTGTGTGGATATAATTGTGATACACATAATCAATCCATTTATAAATTCTCAAGTCATCTATATAAACTTGATATGAGTAATTTTAACCCAATTTGTATTCATTGAGTTAAACATCCAAGTCATTGGTGTTGATTTTCCAAGAGAATGTGTGAATGTCCTCTGATTGATTCACACTGAATATAAAATCATATTGAGTGTATTTATATTATTCAGGCATAATTATGGCATTTATTTATCCTTAACCTAATTATACAGTCCTTATAAGGGATTTCATCTCAACTTACATTCCATTGAGTCTTCTTTCTTGTTACGCACCAATTCAATATTGATTGGTGTATATAATATAATTTGACATAGTATATCATGAAACCCTTTATTCTCAGGACATTATAATGTTATGATTACCTCAATTATTTTTATTCAACCATCTCTCATTTGGTTAGGAACTCTAACTAAAATATCATTTTCAATGTTTTGAAAAGTTATTCTTCTAAATATTTCTCATTAATGTCCATGTCTTAAAAATGGTTTTAAGGATTTATTTATATGGAAATGAATGTTTTAAAATTTAAATTCCTTTAAAAAGTTTCAAAGTGGTATGAGAAAATTTGATTAAAAAAACTATTTTAAAAATCTTCTTGATAAATAGTGAGACTTTTAAATGTTTTCAGGAAAAAGGGGGATATTTCTCTCAAATAGTTTTGATGATTATTTTCATCTCTCTCAATATCATTCATTATTATCATTTTATGTTGACTTATTATAATAAATTAATCCATATTATATTGAATGAGTTATGATTGACTGTGGATTTTCAATTTTTAGGCCATTCATGGTTTGTGGTTAAAATATTGACATTTCTTATGCTAGTTTTAATACGAATGTTTATATTATGTTTAACCCTTTAATATGAGGAATTAATTGGACATAGTATGTGATGGGTGGAGCCCGCTATAGCTCCTTGATGTATCAGTATGTCTCATGAGACAAACTAGTGTCTTTGCACAAGGCCTGGACAAAATCTTATCTGTAGTCTTGGCACAATGCCTTGACTATGTGGTTATGAAGTCTGGAATTATTTATTCCATCATTATGAAATTGGATATTGATATTACATGTGATTATTCAACTAGTATAATATCCATGTGAATAAGTAAATGGAATTATTTGATTTATCATTACCTTATTATGATGATGTTTATGTTTAAAAGGCTGGTGTTCTAGTCTTATACATTTCCTTAAATGTTTGTTCTTATTTATGAAAGTTTATGCTATATTATTATCCTTAATTCACTTCTTAGCTCACCAATTTCTAATGTTTTATTTTTCCCAGGATTTAAAGAAGTTTATTATGATTAACCTGCATGAATAGGCTAAGGGATAAAAGAATGTTCAAAGGGGACACAATGCTGTTTTTTTATTTCATGGTGTAATGTAAAACCCATGTATGTATCCAGTAATTCCAAGGTTACTAAAATGATCAGTCATTTGGGACATAATTCCTTGTATCATGCCAATGTTATGTAATAATGCATTGACTTTGGGTAACTGGGGTTGGGGCATAAAATTTATGAGCATTTTTTTCTAGCACTTATAAGGCCCCCTTTATCATAATTTTTTTAATAGTGACAATGAAGGCACTCCATTTATCATCTATTTTTTATTTCATTGATGGGGGGCTTTATCAGTGATTTTTTACAGTCACTGATAAAGGGCCCCCATTAACTACATTTTTTCTATTGCTGACAAATTAAGTATTTAATAGCAATTTTAGCTAGATTTTTTGAATCCTTTATAGCAGATAAATTAATATTTTCAATAGTGAATATACAAGATACTTTTGTAGCTAATAATATACCTAAATTCCAACCTGATGGAAAAATCCATATTTTCGAAATAATGGAACCATCATGATATTTTTAAGTTCATTCCCTATTGGAAAATGAAGATTTTACCCTTTACACATACCCAAGCCTATGAAATTCTAAAAACATGCAAAATATTTTACATGGGAAACCCATATTTCAACATCCTCTCCACCATCAATGATATACATCCTCAAAAATAAAATAGATGCAATGAATCTCCTAGAATAAAACCACTTGTGAATATAAAACAGACAATCACATGTGCTACTCCAAATATAGAAAGTATCATAAGAATCATGGATAAAAAAATACCACTCAGGAATGCATGTCCTTCCCAATACTCTGGGGTGTTATATATGACATTCACTTTTCTCTGTATCACTATCTACCCTTATCCCATTGTAGTTGAATCATTCAAATTGGGTGAAACATACCTATTGCAATACTCACTAAGTATTTCTAGCAAAATACAATATTTTCTAATATTGGGATATTTGAAAATCCATATATAAAGGAAATCCAAGAACTATTAGGTAAAGTTCATATACCATGACATTCCTTATGGGGGAATCATCCACCCCACATTTAGAAAAGGGATGATCTTAAATATTGTCTTCAATGAAAATCAAGTCTCACCAACACCCACTCCCAACTTCTCTAAAAGAATATAATACCTTTATATGGAAGGTTATCATTATTTTTGATAAATAACATAAAAACAAAATCATCAACACTGATCAGTTTGAGGCATTGGGATAACATCAGTCCAATCATCCTTACCTCATAAACGACTACAAGGGTTTCACATCATCTCCTTTGATTCCCAATGTCATTATCTTATTGAGATAACAATCTTCCACTATAGAGCTATTGAACGGTCCACCAGAAACACCTCCTCTAAGAGGTATTTGGAATATAATTACAAATATACTATAATATTGAGGTGGCTATATTAGAAGATGATCAACTAGAGGTCAACCCAATATAAATGAAAACCATACATTTAATGACTAGTTTAAAAAAACATCACATCTAATCGAATCCTGAAGATTGTGATACCACTAGGAACTATTTATGTAGCTTCATTACTTTTAGAACAAAAGACATGAGAATATATCCTCAACTACAACTTGGTATTCATTTTAACGAATTATATCATGATCTACCAATTTTTTTGAAAAACACTCTACAATGGTAGCAACCAAAATCTAAAATGGTTCAGATAGTAATCACCCAACACCTATGACACCGTCTCAGGCCACTCTTCCATAAAAGAATCTTGAAGGAATTATCTGCCTAAATAATCTATCACCATTAAAATAAAAAAGGATAAATTATTATCTATAGAAGAAGGATATATCCATGCTACAATGGTCAATTGGCTCTACTTGAATATCTAAAACATCATCTAAATATAAAACACTAAGACGTGGTCACACACTAGTGATAACAAACCTAAATACACTAATAAAGGGGTTTAAATCATAATTGATCGTACCATCTACTAAATTATCAACCCATACATGGGACACACTAAAGGAGAATTTACTAATTTCATAATTATCCATCATCTGTACATGATACTCATGATTGAGATCCAATGCTTGGTTGTCCCAGCTAAATGAGGAGGAATATCCATTATAGACAAGGCTCCTAAACCAAGAATCCAGTTAATCATACTCATTGATCTCTACTATAATGACCATATCATGTATTATCAAGCATAATAGTGGATCACCCTAGACTAAAATCCTAGCCATGGAATAACAACCAAACATTAATTTTCATACAAATATGATAAATCATGGATCTATGGTCAAGAAATTTTACTTACATGAGTGTCAATAGACCAATTGAGGGAGTACCTAACTAACATTGGATATGGGTAAAACCCCAAATATCCTAAAAATTATCTAAATATAAATTTCATGCCTCATTGAAAGACACCTTAGCCACAAGAGTTTCACTGAAAAATATAGGATCACTCCCTAAAGGTATGGGGGGGGGGGTACCTAACCTAATCATTAGTAACCCATAAGAATGGGATCAATCAGCTAGATAATGGCGTGGGATATGAAACCATACTTAATGGAAGTGATAGAGGATCTCACCCTAGCACCACAATGGAGTATATCTAACTCTATACATAACTTACAAATAGATAGGGGGTCACACACCCACATAGTTAGGTGGGATACTTTACGATTACCATAAGTTTATAAAGGCACATCTCATTGGAGAGAACCTCAGATGTGGGGATTAAATTAAAATATATAGTATCATGCATTGGGAAACATGGTGATACCTAACCCTATCTGTACTATATTTTAGGAAGTGGGTCGCATGCCCATATTAGGGAAATGGGACACCAACCCTACTCAGTGAGGGGATAATGGATCATGAACCTATTCCCATATGGGGATACATTACCATCTATAATAATGATTGTTAGATATGGGATAATGTAGCCTATATAATAGCGTGGGACTCCAGGCCCTATCTGAAAATGATGTCAACAATCAGAATATCAAGATAGATCCCCCTTGAAATCCTATGTGTCTACAAGTAATCATGGGGCTATCATAATCTATAGAATGTATATTTATACACCCCTTATAGTATCATTCCCATGAGGGGAATTCATCATCATCTGTGAATAGTAAAAAAATTACTAGTAGTATGTCACACCATGAGAATAAAAATGCATATACCACTACATGATGCATAAACCAACATAACTATACCTGATTACCATATCTCTGAGGGCTCAAGATAGTAAACTAGATTATTAAAGTCCTTTTATCATAATTCATCACCCACCATACTCTATAAGGGTTACATAGTCTGATAACTAGAGCCAAGAATCTACAATAATTATCACCTCACATGTCCTGAACCAAAAATCATAAGGAATGTATTTCTAAACTCTATCTTTGGGAGAAACCTTATCTGATACCACACTAACAAAAACCAACCCACCGATACCCCTCTTGGGTGGTGATATTACATGTGTGCCACCCCAATACCACCTCCAAAAGGTGAAAGGGTGGTAACTAGAACTGAGAAGGAATACACACAAATGAGATTCTGTATCCTAAAATAATGCAATAAAGATATACGACCAATATAACAGTTGAAAAAAACATAGGATATATATAATAGAATAAATGTAAAATATGAATGTATGTAAACTAACTTCATAAATCTTAGAGGGGAATCCTAAAGCCCTGGAAAACATCAACCTAAGAATTACTTTCTAATAAACCAACCAACTTTACTAATACCTTGGTTACATTTCTCCACAACCTAACATATGAATGGTACCCAACCTATAAGTCATCCTAAATGACATACAATATGGGGACACACGACCTATATATGGGTGAGGTTAAAAATACCATTTCAGATTCATGAAAATAAAATGGGGAATAGTACTGTAGGTCATCAGACAAGTGAGTCCAAACCACACAACCAACTCAATCAAAAAAGGGACGAAGGGACACTTAGTGGGGGAACTACCACTACATCACTAATTAGGATCTCGAAAAAAACTCTTTGGAGTCTCCCAAATATAACATATGAAATAACTAATCCCATGGGATAAGGGCCCCATAACAAAATCTCTAAATTTAGGGGAGAAACCATCCAATATCACTACCTTTGGGGGGATAAACACTAGAAGATACACCTAGCCACACAAAGACTCAAAGGAATACACTATATAACCTTCTCCGACATTGATAGTTTAACTCCATACCTCTTCTAGATGGGGTATCAAAGCTCTACAAGTACATCCATAACCCATGGATCCAAAAAATGAAGATACAACATTGAAAGAAATGCATTAAACCATGTAACACTACAAATTAAAAAGTGTAGTAATCATTCCAACACATCGGTAATATAATAATCCATTTATATGCCATAAATATATAAATGAGGACCACTTACACCCAGAGATCACTAAAGAATCCAACAAATGACACCCACCAGACTCAATCATGCACCTCGAACCATGAGAGAAGCTCTAACTCCCAGATAACTATAGGGGAAAACACACTCTTTCTCATAACAGACACCCTAGATCAATTCCCAACAACCTAGAAACTCTCAAAGATGAATAAAATCAATTATCGAAAGTTAAAAAAATTGTTATACATTCTCCTCTCTGGGATGTACATAGAGTACACCCTAGTCTATAGGACTTCAAGATCACAAACCATCCATAAATATTAACTATTTACATTACCAGGACATAAAATCTACCATATTTATGGATCCATGCCTCATTATAATAATCAACCAACCATTGAGATACCCTCCCTTGAGTTTGATCCATCTCTACTGAACAACCACTATCAATACCATGCCACCACTACAATTGAATTTTGGGTATAGAACCAGAGAAAAGGATGAGAACATATATGAAGAGATAAAGAACCATTAGGTAATACATATACTACACATCTAATGAGGTAGAATATAGAGATCATAGCCTAGGGTGGTGGATCAATGCCTTAACCAACAAGGGATAAAAAATCCATTTTCACTACAGATGACATATCTATGTCGAGACTCTCATTCCCAAGAGATAAAAAACTAATTTCTAATATTTATACCACCATCAAATCACTAGAACTATTAGTTAGGTGAATAGAAATCATCTATAATTCCCTACAAAAATTTCTATATCTCCCTTGGTCAGAACATGTAATGCAATAGGGTTGATGGGAGATGATTTTTATCATTCATACACAACCTATACTTGAGGTATGATGATGAAAAAGATAGTGGGAAAATAAATTCTTATATTACATTAAAAACCATGTGCACCAACCCACTTTGGGGTGCATGGGAAATAAGGGAATCTCCGTGAGTCCCACATCTATAAGAGTCTCTATGAACAACTCTACTATGAAGAGTCAATTGACCATATTCAACAAAACCAAAAATATCTATCCAACATTTAATAATAATATCCAACCTCCTTAAGGTGATTTTCCTTAGGAATGTAGTGAATGTTCCACACACAATATCCGTATTACACTCTCGAAAGTCTATTGTCATATTAACCATTCTACTCCATAATTTGTGTCTTTCCATCAAATCCATGTTTTTAATATATACAAACAGGACTAAAATAATCTCACCAAGAACCTAAAATATTAAAAATAATCTCCCCTTTCATTATATGAATAATGATAATCAAAATTGATTAATAATTTGTCCAAATCCCTCTCTAGGGTGAGAAAACATACAAAACACCAAAAGAGGACAATATATGTTGTCCACTAGGAGTAAAAATCATATACAATAAAATCACCACTAAAGGTATGTATCTTAGCCAAACCATACATGTACATTCTGAGAACCTGGAATGTTATGAATATATAGGTTGTTTGAAATACACAGGTACCTGGTTGGGTACCCTAACACCAGTTTTATCGTGTAAACTAATACAGAATGTACTTGTACATTCTATGCAATTCACATGGGTTTCCTAGCCATATAAATGTCTATATCCAATTTTGTGTAATGATAAATTTTTTTGCACATGTATACATCATATACCCTACATGGTGTATCTAGTGCCAAAACCCGAGATGTGTGCCTAAGAGTCCTACACATCGTGTCAATATGGACAAAATTTCATATAGAAGTTTTCTCGAACCATAGGTACACAAGTACACTAATTTACATGTATTATTAAGACTATATTCCATGTGGTTAAAAATTCAAAACATAGACCTATTGAAAACATCTTGATTCCACCAAAAAATCCGAAAAATAATTTTTTTTCAATTAATATAAATGCAGCAGGTAGTGACACTCTCAAAACAATATACATAATCAATGTTTTAATCAAAACAAAAAGGAATCAAACATAAAAATCCATACCTTGTGGAATATTTTTGGAACATTGTAATTGGGTTCTTATAATCCATGATCTATGATCATTGCATGTAGATATACCATCTAATAAACCCAAGATGAAGATTCCATCATTAATCACATCCTATCAGCACCACATCATCCACAAAAATAGGGTAGGGTTGTTTTGTGTGGGAATGAGGATATAGGGGAGTAAAAAATGGTATTTTAATAACCCTAATAAATTAAATAATAATACAAATTAAATGGCCCAACCTTGAGGCCAAGAACCCACACATAAATTATTCCCTCTTGGTAAAACCATGTATTTTAGACTAAAAAATGGAGTAAAAATTTATATCGATAAATTATTTTAGGAAAATAATGTTACAACAAATAAGAATAAATAATATTAATTTAATAAATATGAAATATCCTAAATAATTTTTCCACCTCAAAATCCATCCAAATTCCATCAAAAGTGTAAAAAAACATTTCAGAAATAGTGGGAACATTAATTTTTTCCATGGTCATTCAATAAGGGAAATGAAAATCTCTCTAGAGAGGCTTGGGCCTTAAAAAAACAAAAAAATAAAAGGTATCTACCTGGGAAAACCTAGTAATATATATATACCATCTTCATTATTTACAACATTAATGAGTGCAAGGAAACTAACTTAGATAATATAAGATATCAAAGTGTAATTTATATTATTATCGATAAATTACCAAAATTATGGTCTTACCACATTCCTTTATCATCAATCACACCCATACGTTTCATAAAATGAAAATGGGACTAAATAAATCATTGATTTTTTACACTATATTGACTAATTTGGTTATAATAAAAAAGGTATCAAAGATGTGTCTATTATGAATGTTGTAGGAAAAAACAAAAATTACTAACATATGATGATGAAAATAAATGATAACTAAATAATATTTGTGTAATTAATCATTAAAATTAAAGAGTATAAAATCTAATAGATATGAATATGTTTTTATAATAAGTGATTATGATGGTGATTTTTATTATATAATCGGTTCAATTGCAATCATGGAAGTCGGTATTAATGTTAAGGGATTATTTTCCAATTTCATTTGCAAATTGATATTATTTATGACTAAATTTCCATTTTGGAAAATTGTATGAATTTACCTTTAAAAAACTATATTTATTTATCCTCATGTTATTTCTAGGGTTTAAAATCCAACATACCAATTCAGTTATTTTTGTTTCATAATTTACCCAAAGAGATACTTGTAAGTGAAACTGAACTTATCTCTTATTTGTAATAAAAAATGTTTATGTTTCATGTCCATATTCTTTATATTATCACATATATTTCATTATATATAGGTAATTAATTACTCCAAGTTATTATTTTTTGAAAATTAATTTCCTTATAAATGTTTTAAAGGATTCCTTTTAACATTTTCTGTGTGGATCATTTTTTACTGTCTCTACAAAAATAAAAAAGGATTATATTGTTAACAAATACTATATGATAAATTTTTTTCTTCATCCACTTTAGTATTCTATATAAATATTAATTTATAATATATCCTGGTTTTCTATAGTAATATATATTCCCATTATTTTATAAATTCTTTTCATTTAAGAAAATTTTGTTAAAATGTAAAAGGTATTTATTTTTATTATTGAAAATAATTTTATAACACTCTTATTATTTGTTTTTAATTTAAGTGTATATCATTAAAAATATCTTATGCTTCATTAGGGTTATTCTATAACAATACTATCCCCCATGATTCAATGGATAGATTATGATCATGTACTATAGATATCATTATAACCCCAAACATTGATTATGTTATCATACCCACAAGATCATCTTATGCTTACTTATGATCTTAAATTGATATCTATTATATTTACCCATTCTATGAATATGATCCCACCCTTTATTATATTACCATTACTCATGTTATTAATTAGGTGTTATGTATGATGTGTTCAAAATGGTATCACATGAGAAAACCATGTGTGGGATATATTGGAAATACTATAAAATAATTTGGTTATGTATATAATTTCCATGTAAACAAAACTTATTAGCATTGGGGTGTTATTTATTATAAGACGTATTGAATATTAATCGAAAATAATTTAATAAACATTTATTTTATGGTTTTTTCATCTTAAGAAGAGTTGATGTAATGTTCATATATGTAAATGATGGAGCATTAAAGATTTAAGGAAGTGGTAAAACCCATTTTCACATAGAATAATTGAAAAATACTAATGTTATATATGTATATAGTAAGTAAAAAACTTATGGACTGTGAATTAGTTATGTGACTCTAGATTAGAGGTCACATTCAAATTAAATGGTTTTTATATCACGGAAAAAATTTGTAACACTCTTATATAGGGAGGGAGAATGAATAGAATCTTGTATCAAAGATAATCCAAATGGAATACATTTTATCTTAAGAAAAGTGGGGAACATATTATTGAATTTAATTCATGGTCACATTCATTAGTAAATTATAGAGAATTTATCAATTTTGAAAGATTATATTGATATTACTCTTCTAAAACGAAATAAGGAAAAATTGTTAATGAATAATGAAGGAGGGAAATGGTGAGAAACCCCCATCATCCAAAGAAAATGTGGACATAAATTCTACTGGATTTGGTATATACCAATCTTTGAAGTCCAATAAATCAATTGAACACTCATGGTGAGAAATATTCCAACTTATTTTTTGTGATCACAATAGGATAGTATGTGTTATGTATATGAGATCTTAGGGAGAAGTGTTATATTAAATTAAATGTTTTTAAATAATATTATATAGTGAATATCAATTATGATTATATGGTAAAATATTGTAATTAAAGACACTTTTATTAATGTTAAAAATTATCTAGATTAATATGGAATAAATTATGTTATTTTAGTGGTAAGGACTTCTCAATATAATGGAATTATGTAATGGAATAATATCAAGGTAAATAAATTTTCTACGGAATTTTTTAATTAAAAGTGGAAACTCTCACAAGTATTATAAATAAGTCATGAAAGTGGCCATGTAAACTCAAAATATAGTATTTATCTATATTAAAGAATATAAAACACAATATGAATTGTGGTATGGTTGGAAACCCACTTCGAAACATCTTAGAGTATTCATAAATTTTTTTTATTTGAAATAAAAAGGGAAATGACGGAAAATTTGGTGATTTAGTGGATGATGGAGTTTTTTTCGGAAACTTATAAATGAGTAAAGCCTAAAAATTCCTAAATAAATGGATCAAAAAAATAATTGAATGTGGTGATGTGAAAGTCACTAAAAATAAATCTAATGAAAATTCAAGGGGCTATATTCTAGAAGATGTATGGGAGGAACACGAAAGTGTTAGTGTATAATATAGAGAATTTATAACATTTCAAAATCATAATGATTATGAAGTTGAATTAGATGATGATCATATTGTTAATGGAAGTTAATTTTTAGATCAAATACGAAGGAGAGTCAATGTTGATCTAAGAGATATTATTAGAGACATAATTTCTCCAGTTCAAACTCACATTATTAAAAAATATAGCACATTGCTTTATTATGGGAGGTAGAACCAATAAAATTTTTATATGTTTAAAAGGAAGAATCATGATTGAAATCTAGGAATGGAGAGTTTGACCAAATTGATAATAATACAACATGTTATCTTATTGATAGACCTATACATCGCATTGTGATTGGAACAAAATAATCCTTTTAAAAAACAAGTACAATGTGTATGGAAGGGTGGTTTAGAATATAGTAAGTCTAGAATATAAGGGATACAATCAAATTAATGAATTTTATATTGAGGAAAAAATTTCTCCAATATATGGAATGGAATCAATAACCCCTTTAGGTAGTGTTTATTCAAATAAAGTTTAGTGTCTATAAAATGGATGCGAATATGATATATCTAAATGGAGTCTTAAAAGAAGAAGTATGCATTGGAAATTTAATAGTATTTTTTTATTGGAGATATTGATTAAATAAATTTCATATTGTAATCGATTTTTTATGTCATAAAAAATTGACCTCATGCTTTGTATGTATGGATGGAAATATATCATAAATGTTTGAACTCAAAAGCGGTAATTTTTATCACAACCTCTATGTGAATGTTTTAGATAAAGATTATTTTATGGAGATGGTTTATACAAATGATATAATCTTAGATTAGAATAATTTTATATAGATTTACAAAATTTATACATTTAAAATTTCATATCTCAATGATCAAATAGATAACATAATTCTCTGGGGTACAATTATATATAAAAGAAGGAAACATTTGAATATCTTAGGTGAAATATGGACGAGAGTTGTAAAAAAAAAAGAATAAAATATTGAAAACTAGTTTCAACATCAATTTAGGTTGGAGTGTTTCTTGGAAAGCTTAAGGATAAAAGGGTGAATGTAGAGACCCGAAGCCTGACGTACATTGACATTACATTACTTTTGCGGAATACTTAATACATAACAAAAACACACACACAAGGATCGTAATAGTTTAGTGTCTTTGGAAACTCGGAACGTAATCTTCTAATCGTGGTGAAAGATCTTCAATATCTCCCATAAAGATCTTCCCCTTTTTTTTACCTAAAACCTTTCTTTATATCCTGGGGAAAAGAAAACATAAAATGGTGAGCTCAAATGCTCAGTAAGGGTAAACAAAAAAAAATCAATCACATCATATTCATAAGAACATAACTTTTGGAAATCTTAACCTGCAAAAGAGAGCATAATTTCATAACATGGGATAAATCATAGTAGTGAAATGAATTCCCAATAAGCATAACTTAAAACATGAAACTTTGTGGCATACACACATAATCATAGAGAATCATTTCTTGTTAGTCATGACTCATTTTCCAAGACTATCTTAGTGGACAAAGTCCCTTTCTGAATCGAGTAACCCTCGTTTCAGTCCTGTTTCACTGAACCGGTATAACCTACCGTTCCAGCCCTGTCTATCTCATGAGATATAAAATCTTTACCCAATGCATTGGAGGGAGATATAGGTACCACCCATCTTATAATGAATCCTTTCTTATGTGTGCCACATAATCATAAAACATACATCATCGCATAACACATGTAACAAAAATGGGATTCTTGAAACATCATGAAATCATAAATAAATTCATATATGATAAAGGAATTCATAAAAATGTTTCCATCACAACATAATCAAATCCATGTAATAATAGGGATAAAAACAGAACCCTTTTATTATCTTAGATGGAAAATAATTTTGATAAAATACTTGAACTCCATTCTTGAGGAAAATATCCTTTCTTCTTCAAAAACATTTTTCCTTTCATAACATGTCATATGACTTTAAAATAAAAGAAGTTGATTAAAAATAAACTTGAAAACTTGTAAAGGAAGATTCTTGGAAATTTTGTTTTAAAAATCCATTCATGCCGTATAAGTTAAAAAAAACATTCTTCTCGTACTTTTGTCGGAAAAGTCAAAAAGTACATCGTACGGAAAACGAAAAAAGATTCCTTTCATTTCTTTTACTAAAAACTCACCGAAGGGTAAAATTGGATTTATACAATTGTAGTTGGATGGAAATAATATTACATATTTATGAAACATGTATGTGGATGATAAAATACACCCCAATAAATACTTACGAATAAACAATCTCGGATAAAAATGAGATTGTGATATTTCCCTAACCTTAGGTCCGACTTGCTTTGTAAGTGTCCGAACCTCCTGTATAATGATTTAAATCATGTTATTGACTTATTACAGAATCATATTCAATGTTATGATATCATATATGGTTCACTTATGACATTATATTACCCGTTCTTTTGTAAATTCCATGTTAAAGAAGCGTTTTGGGTAAAATCGTTTCATTTATCGTAGGTGTTTTGACTTGTTGTTCTTGACATCATTATTACTTATATCATGATTTACTTACTTCCAGAATACAAAATATGATTTATATATCATATATATTCAGTATATATATATATATAATAGGTAGATAAATAAAATAAAAAACACCGTTCATGGAGACGGTAGTCCGTACGTACGCATGAACGCTGTTTTCCTTTCCTTATTGTCTTGAAATGGAAGTAAGTAGATGACATACATATGTATATATATACATAAATCCAGTAGCTTTATAATGTCATATATTTCATTATTATTTCTTATATATACTTTATAATCATTCTTAAATGGTTAACATGGAGAATGAATCTCATCGCGTCGTGGAGACGGTAGTCCGTACGTACGCACGAGCGATGATATCATTTCTATAAATATTGAATTGAATTGGAGTGGATTATACAATATATCAGAATCAATATGATGTTGTAATAACTTTGTATAGTTATTCTTTACACCATTATACACATCCATGTAAGGTGGTGGTGGAAAATAGATTACACCACGGCGTGGAGACGGTATTCCGTACGTACGCACGCGCGGTGATTTCTTTTTCCGTAGGATGGATAGATGGTGAAATAGGGTTGTTTCATACTTATAATAACATATCAGTATATGAGTGATACTGATGTTATTACTTCATAATGAAACAACCTAAGAAGAAGAAGTGGAAGAAGAAATAAAGATGAAAGAATTAGTAACGGTAATTACCTCTTCTTTGAAGCGCCTTTTGGAGACCTCCTCTTAGGGAACTAAAATTGGTCTTTGAGGAAGACCAGAACCTCTAGGATGTTGCTAGGGAAGTGGAGAAGAGATTTTGGTAGAGGTTGGCCGAGCTTGAGTGCTCAAATTGGTGTGAGGAGGAGGGGGAGGAGGTGTCCTTTTATAAGGGAGGAGAGGGGCACCTTAAGAATATCTCAAAATATTATTTTATATTAAAGTTAAAATCGGTTTATAATGGTTCCAAAGGGTCTTATTTCGAAGCTAAAGTGGGGATGGGTCGAAATACTATCAACCAATAAGATTTAGACAAGTTTAGGGTATTATTTTAACCTTATCAATTAGATTTAACTCTAAGTTAAATAATTTAACTTTTACCGTGTCTTTTTGTTTTCTTTCACTATATGGTTAATACACTTACTATAATATGCCAAACGAACCCCAAATTGTTTATTATTAATATATATATCCTTATCTAAGTCATTTGGCCGAACCTTAGATTTTTAGGAATAAAATAACAATTAATAATATAATATTTGATTTAAAAACTATTTTGTGTCAATTTTGACACTATTTGATATATGATTTTTGTGAAAGTCATAACAGAATTATATGTTCGAACCAAGTTGATTATATCAACAATAATATATCATAGTAACCTAGAAAATTATTGGAATTCATAAAAAGTCTCAAATTACATTCATTTGAGCATTTATAACATCAATTATGTTAATATTTCCTTAAAAGTGTAATTACTGCATCATCGTTGTGTCATCAATAAATTAATTTATTTAAAGTCTAAAAATTATAAATAAAATATCATTATGTAGGAAATCTTTTTATCTTTCTAATGAATATTTATAGTCGAATTTATCTTATGTATAACCCCATATTAAAAATGTTTTAGTAAATAAACTTTGATTTTAACTCTTTTAACTCTTCTTTGAATTAAATAATAATAAATGTCCTAATCTAATCCAAGTGGGCCTAAATGGTCATATTATATTCATAAGGTTGTTTTTGGTCGAATTACACTTATCCAATTGAATTAGTACATGTGTTAGGGTAATAGTAATATCATATTTACCCTTAGTTACCCTATTTACTATTAACCGTGGTAAAAAAAAGTAAAAAGTTACTATTCACCAAAAATTATTTTCATCTCATTGAACCACATTTTACTTACTGACATCAACCGTGTCTCTAGGATTTTTGAAATTCCATTCACAGAAGCGGTAAAATTAAGTTTTATGCAAAATTCTGTTTTTAACCTACCACTTAGTAGTTTCACTATTCATCAAAAATTGATGTTTTTCAGAACAATGCCAAAATTTCATCCTAAGATATATTTCATATTCCGAATTCAAAAATGAAGTCTATTTTACCAAATTCATAACATAGAAGTTGCATTAATTAATTTTATAATTAAATCCCGCTGTTAAAACAAATAGCGTGTTTTTAAGAAACAATATCTATCAAAAGATTGACACTTGTTTATGTCTGGTTTAAATGTGAAATTATATACAATGACCAACATTGTATTGAATTGTAAAAATATATTCTAAATATACTTTAAAACCACTCAAATTAATAATTTATCACTATTAATTATTTCGATTAAAAAAAGTTGTTTTTAATTAAAATTTAGTAATTTTCACTATTCATCAGAATATGAAAGTTATCCGAAATGTACCAAAATTTCACCTTAGGCTAAATTCGATACTCCGAATCCAAAAATGAAATCCATTTTGAAAAATAAAATTTACAAAATTTCAAAAAGAGGTTATTACTATTCATAACGGCTAGTTTTAATAACATTTTAATAGCATATCGCTGTTTAGTGAAACTCGTTATTGCGTACTACACACGCTATCGAGAAAGGTCGCGATTGCGTGTAATGCAAGGAAAGTCAAGGATGCGTGTTGTGCAAGCTCCTTTTGGTGTAGCGTACAACACAAGACATTAATAAAATTAAAAAGAATATTTTTTATAAAATCTTGGGCTGTTACATTCTACCCCCCTTAAAATGAATTTCGCCCTCGAAATTCGTCGGGGATATAAATGGTTTACTATTAGAAAGTTTCTTTAATAGAAACCCAAGTCGTAAAAAGGAATATCAAAACTAATCTTTAAAAACAAAAGTATGAAACGTAACGGTTACCCAAATAAACAAATCATTGGGTTTCCACATAGGTGAAAATATGGATATGGAAGAGAAATCTAACCATCATGTTCTGATGGAGAGTGGTAGAGAACATGGCTATGGAAAATCCAATAATCACAAATCCATAGATTTGTGATGATATAAGGTACCATCTGATTAATCAGGTATAAGATCACTAGGACAACATTTTTGGTTTTCAAGATCATTTCCCTAAAGTTGAAAATTTGAATTAGAATAAATACTTACTTTATTTTGGTACAATCTCACTATTGTTCGTGCCTTGAACAATTTCCACTTCATCTCATAAATAAATGAAGTTGAATTTGTTATTCGTGAAGTGTTAGCAGATCATGTGATAGAATGACGAGTCATTCCATCTGTCTCAAACAAAAGGTTAGTAAAAATTATATGCATAAGTCGATCTATAGTGAGATTAATCATATATGGTTCCTAAAATGGACTTATACTTCATATATCATACTGCTTAAGATAATAAAACTAGTTTCTACTAAACAGGGACTTCCTGTAGGCCAGTGGTAGGCGATAAAGGCCAGTCGCACTTTGGTTGTGGGTTCGATTCCCACAGCCTTGTCCGAAGCGATGGGCTGTCGCCCGTCCTGCAGGTTGTCCTTTTTATAAAACTACATTACTATAGCATCCCATCAATAATATCAAAAAAAGAACTTCTATCCTTAAACAATACTATTTTATGTCCAACATAATCCATTCTAGTCTTTAGGCTTATCCATAATACTGAAGTCCACTTTCATAACATAGTGAAAACGATTACCAGAGATTTAATACCATCGTTGAACCCCATATATCATAAGATATGTTTTGTTATTCAAAGTCCTTAATCATGTATTCTCTTGAATACCCATTGAACCTTAGTGAAAACTTGAATGCAGTTAACACTTTCCACATACCAAAATCCTCAAAATTCTATATACTCAAACCATGATATCACTTAGTCCTTATATCAATCATGAGCTCATGAATACTGTTAAACATTTCATTTTCTCGTTTTCCCTTCATTATGCGCATAATATCTCAATCACTTTGAATACCACATTAGACCAATACATAAATATTCCAATATTCCATGATACAACATTATTTTGGAATCCCATTACATAAACACTTAATCATTCCACCACATCGTTGTCATATTCAACATTGCCAATAGTGATCGCATGTGACTTCCCTTTGTCCTTTGCCTTAAGCAGTTGCTCATGTCGATCATCACTAACCCTTGGATTAGAGCATTTATTAGCATAATGCCCCATTTCCTTGCACTTGAAGCATTGAAGTGTTGGTGGTGCGTTCTCTGCAGTGTTTTCTTTATTCACATCATTAGAAACCCTTTTTCCATTACTTCGACACTCAGCTACTCGATGACCTTCTTTTCCACACTTAAAACATTTTCTAGTCCCTTTAAGACAATCTCCACCATGCTTCTTTCCACACTTTGTGCATAAGGAAACATTCATCTTCTTTTCACCATTATTCTGAGATTTCTCCTTGAACTCCATCTTTCGTTTCTTGTCAAAACCATGAGATGGATATGTAACACCAACTTCCATTTCTACCTTGATAGCACAACGCACAATTTTTTCATAGCTACTGAAGTCTCTTATAGATAATGCCCTTCGAAGACTTGGTTTTAAGCCACTGAAAAATCGATCAACTTTACTTTCAGGTTGGATGATAATACCAGAAGCATACCTTGAAAGTCTTGTAAAATTTGCTTCATAGGTACCAACAGGTTCATCGTCCCTTTGCTTCAGTTCAAGAAACTCTTTCTCCATCTTTGTTCGAAGAATACGAGGGAAGTACTTACTGAAAAACAAGTTCTTGAACTCGTCCCATTCCATGGACTCAATTTCATCTCTTGGCCTCGTATTCTTGATAAGATTCCACCATTGATCAGCTTCACCTTCCAAATGATATACTGCTAAGATGACTTTATCATGTTCAGAACATTGAAGAACTGAAAATATCTTTTCAGTGGTACTGATCCATTGTTCAGCAACAAGTGGATCAGAAGACCCACTGAAAGAAGGTGGACATTTCCTCATGAAGGACTCAATAGAATATTGTTCCCTTCTCTGCTCATTTGAAAGTCCAGAATGATTCATAGCTTGTGTAAGTATAGCAATAAGATTTTGCACTCCATCTCCCATAACATTTGTTTGTTCAGGAGGGCAATCATTGCATTGTCCATTGCATTGATTAACACGGTTCCTTCGGGTTCCAGCCATCGTCTAAAACCCAAAAAGAATAGTGTGAGAGGCAAAAATCATGCTAGGGAAAACAACATAATAAAGGGGGAGTACCTTCAATATCCAACATCTTAGGTTTAATTCTATGATCGTTAGCGTAATTCTATTACTATAACCTATACGTATACTTATCCCTAGGGACATCCCTAGACATACCTTAGAAATATCTCTAGGGATCTCACTAACGTTTTCGCATCCTAGTTTCCAAAGGTTGACTAAACCTTTCCTATGATACCAACTGTAGAGACCCGAAGCCTGACGTACATTTACATTACATTACTTTTGCGGAATACTTAATACATAACAAAAACACACACACAAGGATCGTAATAGTTTAGTGTCTTTGGAAACTCGGAACGTAATCTTCTAATCGTGGTGAAAGATCTTCAATATCTCCCATAAAGATCTTCCCCTTTTTTTTACCTAAAACCTTTCTTTATATCCTGGGGAAAAGAAAACATAAAATGGTGAGCTCAAATGCTCAGTAAGGGTAAACAAAAGAAAATCAATCACATCATATTCATAAGAACATAACTTTTGGAAATCTTAACCTGCAAAAGAGAGCATAATTTCATAACATGGGATAAATCATAGTAGTGAAATGAATTCCCAATAAGCATAACTTAAAACATGAAACTTTGTGGCATACACACATAATCATAGAGAATCATTTCTTGTTAGTCATGACTCATTTGCCAAGACTATCTTAGTGGACAAAGTCCCTTTCTGAATCGAGTAACCCTCGTTTCAGTCCTGTTTCACTGAACCGGTATAACCTACCGTTCCAGCCCTGTCTATCTCATGAGATATAAAATCTTTACCCAATTCATTGGAGGGAGATATAGGTCCCACCCATCTTATAATGAATCCTTTCTTATGTGTGCCACATAATCATAAAACATACATCATCGCATAACACATGTAACAAAAATGGGATTCTTGAAACATCATGAAATCATAAATAAATTCATATATGATAAAGGAATTCATAAAAATGTTTCCATCACAACATAATCAAATCCATGTAATAATAGGGATAAAAATAGAACCCTTTTATTATCTTAGATGGAAAATAATTTTGATAAAATACTTGAACTCCATTCTTGAGGAAAATATCCTTTCTTCTTCAAAAACATTTTTCCTTTCATAACATGTCATATGACTTTAAAATAAAAGAAGTTGATTAAAAATAAACTTGAAAACTTGTAAAGGAAGATTCTTGGAAATTTTGTTTTAAAAATCCATTCATGCCGTATAAGTTAAAAAAACCATTCTTCTCGTACTTTTGTCGGAAAAGTCAAAAAGTACATCGTATGGAAAACGAAAAAAGATTCCTTTCATTTCTTTTACTAAAAACTCACCGAAGGGTAAAATTGGATTTATACAATTGTAGTTGGATGGAAATAATATTACATATTTATGAAACATGGATGTGGATGATAAAATACACCCCAATAAATACTTACGAATAAACAATCTCGGATAAAAATGAGATTGTGATATTTCCCTTACCTTAGGTCCGACTTGCTTTATAAGTGTCCGAACCTCCTGTATAATGATTTAAATCATGTTATTGACTTATTACAGAATCATATTCAATGTTATGATATCATATATGGTTCACTTATGACATTATATTACCCGTTCTTTTGTAAATTCCATGTTAAAGAAGCGTTTTGGGTAAAATCGTTTCATTTATCGTAGGTGTTTTGACTTGTTGTTCTTGACATCATTATTACTTATATCATGATTTAATTACTTCCAGAATATAAAATATGATTTATATATCATATATATTCAGTATATATATATATATAATAGGTAGATAAATAAAATAAAAAACACCGTTCATGGAGACGGTAGTCCGTACGTACGCATAAACGCTGTTTTCCTTTCCTTATTGTCTTGAAATGGAAGTAAGTAGATGACATACATATGTATATATATACATAAATCCAGTAGCTTTATAATGTCATATATTTCATTATTATTTCTTATATATACTTTATAATCATTCTTAAATGGTTAACATGGAGAATGAATCTCATCGCGTCGTGGAGACGGTAGTCCGTACGTACGCACGAGCGATGATATCATTTCTATAAATATTGAATTGAATTGGAGTGGATTATACAATATATCAGAATCAATATGATGTTGTAATAACTTTGTATAGTTATTCTTTACACCATTATACACATCCATGTAAGGTGGTGGTGGAAAATAGATTACACCACGGCGTGGAGACGGTATTCCGTACGTACGCACGCGCGGTGATTTCTTTTTCAGTAGGATGGATAGATGGTGAAATAGGGTTGTTTCATACTTATAATAACATATCAGTATATGAGTGATACTTATGTTATTACTTCATAATGAAACAACCTAAGAAGAAGAAGTGGAAGAAGAAATAAAGATGAAAGAATTGGTAACGGTAATTACCTCTTCTTTGAAGCGCCTTTTGGAGACCTCCTCTTAGGGAACTAAAATTGGTCTTTGAGGAAGACCAGAACCTCTAGGATGTTTCTAGGGAAGTGGAGAAGAGATTTTGGCAGAGGTTGGCCGAGCTTGAGTGCTCAAATTGGTGTGAGGAGGAGGGGGAGGAGGTGTCCTTTTATAAGGGAGGAGAGGGGCACCTTAGGAATATCTCAAAATATTATTTTATATTAAAGTTAAAATCGGTTTATAATGGTTCCAAAGGGTCTTATTTCGAAGCTAAAGTGGGGATGGGTCGAAATCCTATCAACCAATAAGATTTAGACAAGTTTAGGGTATTATTTTAACCTTATCAATTAGATTTAACTCTAAGTTAAATAATTTAACTTTTACCGTGTCTTTTTGTTTTCTTTCACTATATGGTTAATACACTTACTATAACATGCCAAACGAACCCCAAATTGTTTATTATTAATATATATATCCTTATCTAAGTCATTTGGCCGAACCTTAGATTTTTAGGAATAAAATAACAATTAATAATATAATATTTGATTTAAAAACTATTTTGTGTCAATTTTGACACTATTTGATATATGATTTTTGTGAAAGTCATAACATAATTATATGTTCGAACCAAGTTGATTAGATCAAAAATAATATATCATAGTAACCTAGAAAATTATTGGAATTCATAAAAAGTCTCAAATTACATTCATTTGAGCATTTATATCATCAATTATGTTAATATTTCCTTAAAAGGGTAATTACTGCATCATCGTTGTGTCATCAATAAATTAATTTATTTAAAGTCTAAAAATTATAAATAAAATATCATTATGTAGGAAAGCTTTTTATCTTTCTAATGAATATTTATAGTCGAATTTATCTTATGTATAACCCCATATTAAAAATGTTTTAGTAAATAAACTTTGATTTTAACTCTTTTAACTCTTCTTTGAATTAAATAATAATAAATGTCCTAATCTAATCCAAGTGGGCCTAAATGGTCATATTATATTCATAAGGTTGTTTTTGGTCGAATTACACTTATCCAATTGAATTAGTACATGTGTTAGGGTAATAGTAATATCATATTTACCCTTAGTTACCCTATTTACTATTAACCGTGGTAAAAAAAAAGTAAAAAGTTACTATTCACCAAAAATTATTTTCATCTCATTGAACCACATTTTACTTACTGACATCAACCGTGTCTCTCGGATTTTTGAAATTCCATTCACAGAAGCGGTAAAATTAAGTTTTATGCAAAATTCTGTTTTTAACCTACCACTTAGTAGTTTCACTATTCATCAAAAATTGATGTTTTTCAGAACAATGCCAAAATTTCATCCTAAGCTATATTTCATATTCCGAATTCAAAAATGAAGTCTATTTTACCAAATTCATAACATAGAAGTTGCATTAATTAATTTTATAATTAAATCCCGCTGTTAAAACAAATAGCGTGTTTTTAAGAAACAATATCTATCAAAAGATTGAAACTTGTTTATGTCTGGTTTAAATGTGAAATTATATACAATGACCAACATTGTATTGAATTGTAAAAATATATTCTAAATATACTTTAAAACCACTCAAATTAATAATTTATCACTATTAATTATTTCGATTAAAAAAAGTTGTTTTTAATTAAAATTTAGTAATTTTCACTATTCATCAGAATATGAAAGTTATCCGAAATGTACCAAAATTTCACCTTAGGCTAAATTCGATACTCCGAATCCAAAAATGAAATCCATTTTGAAAAATAAAATTTACAAAATTTCAAAAAGAGGTTATTACTATTCATAACGGCTAGTTTTAATAACATTTTAATAGCATATCGCTGTTTAGTGAAACTCGTTATTGCGTACTACACACGCTATCGAGAAAGGTCGCGATTGCGTGTAATGCAAGGAAAGTCAAGGATGCGTGTTGTGCAAGCTCCTTTTGGTGTAGCGTACAACACAAGACATTAATAAAATTAAAAAGAATATTTTTTATAAAATCTTGGGCTGTTACAGTGAAGACACAATATTATATCAAAAAATAATCGTGAGTCTATTTAATCTCATAGTAAAATGTATGCATATATTTTATTTAACGTGCTAGATAGAATGATTTTAGGGATATCCAAGGGATGATAATCTCATGGTTGTAAATAGGGTAGTAATGTATATTCAAGGAACATTAAACTATTGATTCAATTCCAAAGATAATGGAAATCAGGATTTAGAAGGTGTTAAGCATAAAAAATACATATGTGGAAAATATTTCATCATTAGAAGAAATTGTGTTAGATGGATAAGTAAGAATAACCAAGTGTATCTCTGAGGACAATAGTGGAAGAATATATTTCAGATATCAAGGTCTGTACATAGTTTACATTGATGAAGAAGTAATAGGATGTTCTAAGTGAAGTGGTGATTCAAATAATGTAGATTTATTGTGGAAAATAATTTCCCATGATTTAACAAATAACATGGTATAGAAATATCACATAAAAAATATTTAGATTAATTATCAGCGTTTAAAAAATACAATGAGGTTTTTGGAACTTATCTCCATGTGGTGGATATTTTTACTAAACTATTAGTTCTAATAGTGTTCAAGAAGCATTGATGGAAGCTTATATTTTATCCAATTTCCAAAAAATATGAATGTTTGAAATACCATCCCGCCGTTATATATAATTATTTATGTAGATAATTTTATTTTTATATATCTATCTGTAACACCCATGGTGTAATTTCTAGGTATGAAATTCATTGATTTATTAGTTTTTGTTTTTCATTTCGATTTCTTTTAATATTATTTCAGACAATACTTTTTGACTCATGGTGAACATGGTGTGGTAAAAAAATGTGAGGGTCATTTTAAAATTATATCGTAGGTGTGAAATGTTGGGTTGTTCTATTTGAGTGTCCTTCCAGGGCTAAGAGCCATTAAAACTTGTTGGGATTTAATTTTTTAAATAAGGTTTTCTCTTTCCTTTTCATGTAAAGATATACTCACATAATGGCCATGGAGGAATCATTTCGTGATGGATTTCTAAGGAATATTGAAATGGTAAATTCCATTTTGTGATAAAATTTTATATTGTTATGATTAGAGGTCACATTGTATCCATAATTAAGTTTATGGTGGTATTTGTACAAATTTTTAATTTTCTAAAAATCAAGTGACGGGGTTGAACATGTCATAATGAGGGGAGGTCATGCATTGACCATTCATAAGTATTTCGGTGGAACATAAGGTTTTGAGGGAGTCATATTGCGAGCTATAGAGGTCATATTTTGATGATATATTATTATTTCGACTTTGTGTAATTTGATTTTGTTAAAGTAATTTATCCCACCATGATCATATGCCACACTATGACACGATCCTAAGTAGGGGAGTCATAATTTAATTTTAGCTTAGGAGAAAGAGAATCAAACTCTGACCTACAATGCATAGATTGTTTAAAATAATTTACAATTTATTAAATGTGATCTAAAAGAAGGATTTTATATTTCTACAAGTTGTGTTATGAAAAATCCCTCATTTGAACCTTCATGTTCATGGATGTATCCCTTCTTCTCCCTCACCTCCTTTTTTTCTGATTCAATTGGATTCTTCATCAATAATCATTAGGGGATCATCTAGTATGTGATTCTACACTCCCTTTTTGTTTTAATCTTCTCTCCTATTTGGAATAATTTAATCTTAAATTCCATGGTGGCCTATGGTTTTTGTTAATAAAACATATGATGAGTGACTTCTTATGTTAGGGATTTCTCTCTCATTATTTATAGGATTCTTAACATTGACTTATGATTTCATTCATTTACAGTATATGGTTTTGTGTAATTCCATTGTTTGTGGAAACTTATGTGATTGTATTTCATTTAAGATGATTTAAATTGTTTTAAATTGTTATATGTCATATTTTACGATAGATATACTAGTTATAATTATTTATTGGATTTCAATGTTGATATTAGTAATTAAAGTGATCTACAAAGAATGTTTTATGTTTGAAAATTTATGTTTTCTATTAAATACTCAATGAAATTCCTATTTCAATAGAAATCGAATTATAATAATGATAAAATGATAATGCCTCATGGGAACTCCATGTGCTTGGTTAGGGATTCTATAATGAGTACCTTATGGGGAATAATGACATTCTACCTAGCCTATGATCCCTTTTTTAGTATCCCCTATCTATAATGATCCGATTCATGAATAAAAATCCCTTTATTTTAATGTCTTATAAAAAAAACATCCACAATTATTATATTATAGGGTTAAAATGACCATTAAGTGTCATTATCATTGATAATATAACTATTTAATAGTGATCACATGAGTGATATAAATTTATGGGTTTTAAAAAGAATCCTTTTGACATAGACAAAAAAGAGGATGAACTTATCTAGTGGACTTGGGATGTACGAAACACGTTTTTAGGAGCCCATAAAGGAGGTAGAATCACTGGGCTTCCCACATGACCAAGCCCAAGCTGAGCTTCAACACATTAAGCTTGAACAAAATAACCTATGGGAGAAGTTCAAGTTAATAGAGATTACCACTTGAGCAATGTTATCCGTGCCACCCTAATAGACTATCAACATCGTAAACCTTACTATTAGGTATTATGTTGGCGTTATAAGTGGTAATGTAATAAGGTATTAGTTATTTATTGTGTAATCTCTTTTTTAAATAAAAGTCTTATTACATCAATTTCTTTATGAGAATAGTCTTTCTTAAAAAATGATGACTTTGATAAATTGAATCTTCGGGTAAAAATTGTACTTTTAGAAATATATACTTTATTATATTAATCTAAGGTATTTATTAATAATATTGTAAAAACTTTCCTATAAATTATGATTATATCATTTCCTTATAAGTAAGTGATTAGGTAATCCGTATGATAAGAGTCATATTTTTTATATGACAAAACAAAAAGTCAATTTTTAAAGAATTTATTCTAAGGAATGAATGAATTTTTGAAATATATAATATTTTAATAAAATATAATTATCAAATTACTTTTACAAATTATAAATTAGTATGTGACTTTTATGAAGTCAAATTTAATTTTTATCAATGTTTGAAAACTGTTTTTGTCAAAACCCCTGAATTTTCAATATATATAGGTTTAATTTCAAAAGAAAAAATTAACATATATATAAAATTATTTAGATAAAATGAATATTATATTTTGAATCATGACGTCAAAATTATCCAACACTAAATGTTTCATAATTTTCTGAGACAGTTGAATTTTTCAGTAAAAATTTAATACCGTATAAATAAAATTTGAGTTTTATGTCATCATAATGACCCTTAAATGATGTAATAATCAATATAATGGAAATTATAGGCCCAATATGTGTTTTAAAATTAAAATAATGTGTCTTTATATTTGTTTTACTTTATAAAGTCTCAGTGAATCTTCCAAAATGTATAATATAATTTATTTTTTAAAATTCATTTCTATAATAATGTGACTCCCCTCCATAAAAGCTTAGACAATATTTTAACATGTTAGGAAATTGACCTTATAAAATAATTTTTTTCCACTCCACATTAGAAAAACCATTGTAAAAAAAAATTGGATGATTTGTGTTTTTGAATATTTAATTATATAGATTCCAAAACCTGAGTGTGTGAAATATTAAATAATTCCCCTCTCATTTCGTATATAAACCCAACCAAGGTACCACTTCTCTTCACTCAAAATCCTTCTATGATGTCCCTACTCTTCCCTCCCCTCTATATAATCCTCACAAGGAACCAAAATCTCTCAATAATCCCCTCTTCATGCTTTTGAAGTCACACACTCTAGTAAGGGATCCTTATATTCCTTCCATTCTCATTTTTTTCGAAGTTTCTTTAAGTTGTAATAAACTTTTATTTATAATTAAAAATGCTGTGGTATGAATTATCACCTCCCAAATACTGACCATTTTATTTTTTAATGTTTAGATACACATTTCTCTTTCATTAATGACTTTTGTGTACACCCGTTACTATGCCCAAATTCCTTAAGAGATTTCTCTATTCTTATTTCCATTCAATAATTTATTCTATATTATGCATCTAAATTACATTTCATATGTTTGGATATTATCTTCCATGAGTATATTAATGTATATATAATGCATAAATTATTAGAGACCCCTTTATCTCTCATCAACCCAATTTTTTAATCTTCATATAACGTTGTCATTCTTTTGAAAATGCACCATGATTTTCCAAGCCAAAATTCATCGTGTGGTGAATACCTTACCCATTTATCTGTCATGGGTATTCAACTTTATGCTCATGTACTTATTGAATGGGGACTTAAATTTATGTATTCCACATTTCGTGATCATGTAATAACTTATGATTTTGAATGATTCCATGTTATTTGATCTATGTAGCACACTTATGCTGGAAATGAAATGTTTATTGAGGGTGAGCCCTAATAGTGGACCAATGCATTGGGAAATATTTAGTATCATTATATGAAATGTACAATGTGGTTTTTATAATTCTAATGCATGTGCAAAGATAGGTTACTCTTGCAAATCCATGTGCAATGAGACTTGACTCATGCTAATATCATGTTGTATGTTTTCCACATTTCCATGTTATGATAATCATGCTATGTCATTCCTTTATGTTTATGTTTCTATTATGATCCATTGATATTCTTATTCCCTGAAATTTATTGTATTATTTATTTTATTCCTTGTTTACTTCCTTACTGGGCTTTATAGGTCACTCCATTATTATGTATGTACAGAAGTTATCCCATGCAATGTTAAGTATGAATAAATGAGTTGTTCATGTAAATGAAGTTCTCAATCAAGATTTTCTATTTTATATTTTAGGTTGTTATGTAATTTTCCTAATTTTACAATACACTAGACCTCTCAACCCTCAAATTTATCTCAAGTGTAGGTTTATGTGATAAATCATGTTTAAGGTTGTAATAAAGAGCAGGGTTGTTATAGTTGGTATCAAAGGATTGATTTAGTTATTTTTTGGGATTAGGATTAGAAAACACTTGGGAAAGCCTCAAGGATAAGACTAAGTATATGAAAAACATACCTATATTTTGGTGAGTATATAGTAAGTGGTTTATCAAGAAAATACATCCATCTTGGGATAAGAACTAGTAGAGGTGGCTCTGGAAATGATGTATCTAGAGGTAAAACCCGAAAACTCTACTTTGACCTGAACTCGAACGGGAACCAGTGCATGAAAATGGGCATTGTTTCACACTTGGTTTGAAACTCTCAATGGATATGATTTGGTAAATTCATAATCTTAGTATGATCCATTATTAAGGGAATAAAAATAATTCCCTCAAAATATATGTTGGGAAGTTGATCATGGATAACTTAGATCGAAGACTATAAATTCATAAGTTTAGAAAATCAATGTAATTTATAAGTTATTTCATTTTTTGATTGGATACACATTACATGTTTAATAGTTTAAAATAATTACCCCTAATTTTTCTTTTATTCTTTCCAATGGCTGGTAATAAGAGGACTCATGCTAACAACTGATGCAAAGATCAATGTGATGACTATTCTAATGAGATTCCCAATCAGATGGGAGCATGAATCAGAAAGATTGTCAAAATAATCTATTAGTTAACCCAATTTTTGAATATAAACAAGGGTCAAATGGATTTTAAAACACCTCTAAGAAATAAAAAGCCACAATCGAGAGCTTCCAGAGACAAAGGCCTCATAATTTCAATGGATCATCTGATCCCTCAATTGCCGAACAATGGATCAACTCCATTGAGATGATCTTATCCATCCATAAATGTTCCAAACAATAGAAGGTTATTATATATTCTTTTAATATTTAGGGTGAAGATAATAAATGGTAGAAATTGATCAAAAATAAAAATCATGAGGATGAGATCGAGGGGTTGGAATAGAAGGATTTCTGAAAAATGTTATTTGATAAAAATTTCCCACACACCCTTCGATTAAAATGGAAAGGGACTTCCTTTCCCTAAAGAAAAAGGAAAAAGAATCCATCAGAGTGTATAGGGAAAAATTCTCTAGTCTTGCATGATATTCCTCTAGCTTTGTAATTTCACCCAAAATAAAGGTTGACTGCTTGTTTGTTGGGTTAAAATCTAGCATACTGAAATCTATAGTGATCCACAACTTTGATAGCTATGAGGAAATTGTCTGATGTGCCCTCAAAGTCAAAAAGGAGATCAGAGAATCTCAAGGGTATCATGGGGAGAATAATAGGAATGTAAACTTTAATTTTAGAAATTAGATCGATAAATCCAACAATGCTAAGAAATTATTTCACCACACTTGCTGAAGGTACTGAAAGAAGAACCCCAAAAATTGCCAAAAGGGGAGGAGGAAATGTTTTTGGTTTGGAGGAGAAGGGAACCGTGCCACAAATTTCTGAAAAGAAAAACATGATACAGCAACATAAGAGAGGAACGCTCTATTCGACCCTCAACACATTTTTGACCACTATAACTTCAAAGAACCTAGGTACTTTGCAAACCAGCACCCTAAACCAAGGGTTTTTAGAGGCAACCGACAACCTCCATGGAAGCAAGTGCTGGATTTTTAACTCACTTCTTCTGAAATCAACCCTGATAATTAAGTGGTGAAAGTTATTCTAGTTATTCATTCAATAATAGTGAACATACATTGTTTATTCTAGTTCTATGTATTCTTTTATATCCTGAATGTTTAGATGAACAATCAAAACACCAACATAAATCATGGAAGTTGAGGTATCAGTGAGGAAGGAAATGGGGAAAGTATTGCATCCCATGAATATAACTTCTCGTATGTTGGAATTTTTGGATTGAACTTCCTGATTAACCACATCATATTACCTCTAGTGAAATTTGTTGCAATTCTTGTTATGTATTGGATTTCTCTCTATATAGCCAACATAAATTGTTGTGAGAGGGAAATCACATTCTATATGGAGAATCAACCGCTGATTCTATACAATTGAATGGGGGAGTATGAATTTTCTTAAGAACAATAATATAAATTGTGGATATTACTACCCTATGAGAACACATATCTTTCTCATATGATTTAGTCTAAGGAGGGAACCGTCCTCGAAGACATGCCTATTGTGAGGGAATTTGCTGATGTATTTCCTGAGGAATTATCTGGTCTTCTTCCTAGAATAGATGTTTAATTATCGATTGATCTAATACCTAGGGTGTTTCCAAAATCCAAGAATACATATAGAATGAATGTTGTAGCGATTTAGGATCTAAAGAAGAAACTATAGGAGAATTTGGATAAAGGGTTTTTATTCCCAAGTGCTTCACCATGGGGTGTACTAGTCCTCTTTGTCAAGAATAAGGATGGTTCAATGTTCATTTTCATTGATTATCGCGAACAAAATCACGATAAAGAAAAAGTATAATTTTCCCCAAATTGATGACTTGTTCGATCAAATACATGGAGCACAATACTTTTCCCAGGATGATATGTGGTTGGGATATTACCATGTAAGGTTTAAGTAGGATGACATCCCCAAGACTGCTTTTTTTACAAGATATGGGCACTATGAATTCATAGTAATTCCTTTCAGACTCACTAATGATCCATACATATTCATGGACTTGATGAATCGAGTCTTTAGAGATTATATCAACAAAGGTTTGGTAGTCTTTATAGACGATATTCTAATATAGTACAAATCAAAGTAGGAGCATGAGAAGTATTTATTCACTATACTATAGACCTTGTAAAAGAAGAATCTCTTTGATATTTACAATAACTATGAGTTATGGTGGAAGGAACTCTCATTCTTGAGGAATTTCATCACAAAAATGGGATATCAATGAATCCCTCCATGAAAAATGCAATTGAGGGATGGATGAGGACAACATCTATGATGTATATCCATATCTTCCTTAGGTTAGCTGAATATTATCACTAATTTGTGATAAATTTCTCATGATTGTAAAACCCTCTTACCAAGCTAACTTAGAAGGAATTCAAGATTGTTTGGAATAATGATTGTAAATAGAGATTGAAGGAGATGAAAAAGAGGCATATCATTGTGCTCGTGCTCACACTACCCACAAGTGGAGAACTTTTCATGGTATTTAGTGATGCTTCAAAGAAGGGAAAGGGCTGTGTGTTGATGAAAAATAAAAAATTCATTTCCTACACTTCAAGGTAATTGAATGTTCATGATCAGAACAATCCAATACATGATATGGAGTTGGTTGAAGTGATCTTATCTTTAAAAATTTGGTGTCATTACCTATTTGGGGAAAATGTGAAATATATACGAATCATAAAGGCCTTAAGTATATATTCACACAGAAAGAGTTCAATATACACCAATGAAGATGGTTAGAGCTTATTAAAGTCTATGACTTCTCAATTCCCTACGATCCAAGGAAAGAAAATAAAGTAGCAGATGCTCTAAGTAGAAAGGATCTAGAAACATATTCATTAATGAGAATTTAAAAGGATCCAATCTTCTTAGATTTGATGAATACGTACATGGGAATCATAAAGAAGGGAACATCATTACTCCTTTCACAAATTATTATTCAACTGTCTCTTTTGGAATGGTTAAAGGATGCTAAAAAGGATTATATGGGAATTCATAAGAAAGTGGAGACTATCCAAAAGGTACATCCTTGGAGTTTAATTTTAATGAAGAAGGAATTGAGAGATTTCGGCCAAGACTATGTGTTCCATAAAATTTGGAGTTAAAGAAAAAACTTTTGGATGATGCACATAGTTATAATTTATCCATTCACCTAGGAAACAAAAAGATATATCAAGATCTCCAAGATAATTATTTGTTGGATAACATGAAGAAGGATATTGTTGAGCATAACTCAATGTGCCAATTATGTTTCCAAGTGAAGGCTGAGAGGTAGAAGTCTAAGGGGATGATGAAACCATTACCCATCAAAACATGGAAATGGGAAAACATCACCATGGAATTAGTCACCGGACTACCGAAGACATCAAAAGAAAATAATGTTATCTTGGTTTTTGTGGATCATCTTACAAAGACTACACAGTTCCTTGAAATTCTAGAGGATTTCTCATTGGATCAACTAGCATGAATATACATCAAATAACTGGTAAGGCTACATGGTGTACCACTATTAATTATATCTGATCGAGATACAAGATTCACATATAAGTTTTGAAAGAATCTCCAACACACTCTAAATATTGAGATGAACATTAATAAATATTATCATCCTCAAACTGATGGCCAATCTGAGTGGACTATCCAAACATTTTAGGACAAGTTGAGAGAATTATCAATAAACTTAAAAGGTGTATAAGATCAACATCTTCCTTTGGTTGAGTTATCTTACAATAATAGCTTCCACTCAAGCATCCAAATGGATCCTTATGATTCCATTTATGGGAAGAGGTGTAGCACACCGATATATTGGGTTGAATTTGGGGAGTGAAAACTTCTAGGTCTAGAAATTGTTGAAGAAATGGCGGAGAAGGTTATAACCATCCATGAAGTTGCTCAGAGTAAACAAAAGAGCTTTGCTGACAATCGTTGAAGACACCTAGAGTTTTATGTTGGAGACAAGATATTCCTCCACATATCACCTTGGAATAGAGTTATGAGATTTGTGAATAGGGGAAAGCTTAGTAAAAGTTACATCAGAACTTTTGAGATCTGTGATCACATTGGAGGAGTGGCCTATCGACTAGCACTCCAACCAAATCGGTCTTAAGTACATTATTTATTCCATGTAACAATATTGAGGAAATACATACTTGACCCATTACATGTAATCAATCCAGAGGTGGTACCATTTGAGATTGACCTCTCCTATGAAGAAAAGTATGTTATGATAGTAGATCATAGGAAGAAGTTATATGAAATAAGAAAATTCCCCTTGTAAAAGTGTTGTTGAGAAACAAAAGATTTAAGAAGAAACCTGGGAACCACAAGAAGTGATGATGTATTGTTACCCTCATCTCATTTAGTGTGGGAAAAGTAAATTTCGAGTGTGAAATTTCTTAAGGGGGGAATGCTGTAATGACCCGATCATTTATGAATAAAATTACCTTTCTTTTAATGCCTTATATAAAACACATACACTCTTTTATTATTAGTATTGGGTTTAAATGACCATTAATTATCATTTTCGTTGATAATATAGACATTTAATAGTGATCACATGATTGATTTAAATTTAATGTTTTTAAAAAGAATCATTTCGACGCAGACAAAGGAGAGGATGGCCTAATCCTGTATATTTAGGAAATATGAAGGTCATTTTTCAGAGTTTAAAAAGGAGGTAGCATCATTGGGCTTCACTCATTACCAATCCTAAGATGAGCTTCAACAAGTTAATCTTGAATGGAATTTTTTATAGGAGAAGTTCATGTTTATAGAGATTACCACTCGAACGATGTTATTCGAGCCACCCCAAGAGGCTGTCACCATTGCACACCTTACCCATTGGTCATAGGCAGGTGTTATTAGGGGTTATGCAATAAGGTATTAGTTACTTAATGTATAGTCGCTTTTTATAAATAAAATTCTTATTTCATCAATTCCATTATGAAAATAGTATTTCTTAAAAAAATGTTGACTTTGATAATTTGAATCTATAGGTAAAAATGGAAATTTGGAGAAATATATAAATTATTATATTAAACTATGGATTTTATTAGTAATATTATAAAAAAATTCTTATAAATGATGATTATATCACTTCCTTGTCTCTAAATGATTAGGTAATCTGTTTTATAAGAGTTATATTTTTTATATGATAAAATAGAAAGTGTATTTTAAGGATTTTATTTTAATGAATTTTTGAATTTTTGAAATAAATAATATTATTTAAAAAATATTATTATCAAATTAATTTTCAAATAATAAATTATTATATGACTTTTTTGAATTCAAATGTAATTTTTATTAAGGATTGAAAACTGTTTATGACAAAAATCGTGAATTTTTAATAAACGTAGGTTTTCATTTTAAAGGTGAAAATTCACATATATAGAAAATTTCATACAAAAAATGAATATTATTTTTGGAATTAGGTTTTCAAAATGTTCCATTAGTGATTTTTTTATAATTCTCTGAGACAGTCAAATTTTTGGGTTAAAAATAAATACTGTGTAAATAAAATATGTGTTTTATGACATCATTATGACCACAAAATGATGTAATAAATACTATAATGGGTATTATTGGTCAAATATTTTGTTCCCATTAAAATATTATGATTTTGATTTGGTTTACTTATTTTATAAAGCCTTAGTGACTCCTCCAAAATGGATAATATACATTATGCTTATAAATTCATTTCATTAATAATGTGAATCACCTCCACATAAGAATGGCTAATATTTTAATATGTTCGTCCATTGTACTTATATAATAATTTTTTACACCCCAATTTGGAAAAAACCATGGGAAAAAAATATGGTATGGTTTACAGTTTTAAATATTTAATTATATAGAATATAAAACCTATGTTTGTGAAATATTAAATAATTCCCCTCTCATTTCCCATATAAAACCACCCAGAATCCCACTTATATTTTGTAAAAAACATTTTATCACTTCCCTACTCTACCCTACCTTTTCTATAACCCTCTCAATGCACCAAAATCTCTCATAAATACCCTATTTAATATTTTTAAGTTACACACTCAAGGGATCCTTACATTCCTTAATTTATCATTTTTATCCATGTTTCTTTAGGTTGGAATACCCATTAATATTTCATTAAAAATGTTGGGGTTTTAGCTTTCACCTCCCAAAAAATTACCTCCTTTTATTGAATGATTATATACCCCTTTTTCTCTCTTTAATGACTTCCTTGTACACCTATTACCATGTCAAAGTTCTGTATGGGATTCCCCTCTTCTTATTTCCATTCAAGCATTTATTCTATGTTACGCATCTAAATTCCATTTCATATGTCGGGATATTATGTTACATAATTACCTTACTATCTATATCATGTATAAATTATTATATAACCCTTACTATCTCACCAACCCAATTTATGAATCTTCATATAATGTTGTTATGCTGTCGAAATTGCACCACGATTTTCCAAGCCAAAATCATTGTGCAGTTAATACCATACCCATTTATCTATCAAGGTTATTCACCTTTATTTCAAATGACTTTTTTACTGGGGACTTTAAAGTATGTATTCCACATTTATTTATCATGGAATAACTTATGATGTTGAATGATTCCATGTTATATGATCTATGGTCAACACTTATGCATGAAATGAAATGTTTATTAAGGGTGCACCCTGATAGCGCTCTAATGCATTGGGTAATGTTTAGTATCATGATACACCATGTGAAATAAGGGTTTAATCATGCTAATTCATATTCAATGAGGTTCTAATCATTATAATTCATGTTTAATGAGGGTTCAATCATGCTAATCCATGTTTAATGAGCCTTGGATCATGCTATTATTGTGTTGTATTTTTTCGCCACATTTCCATGTTACGATAATCATGCTATATCATGAATTTATGTTCATGTTTCTCTAATTATACATTGATATTAATATTTCCTAAATTGTATTGTGTTCTTCATTTTATTCATTTTTTATTCTCTTATTGGGATTTATATCTCACCCCTTTCTTATGTATGTCCTCTAGTTATCCCATGCAGTGTAAAGTACAAAAGAATGATTTGGTCATGTAAACAATGTTTTCAATTGAGATGTCGTATTTTATGTTTTATGTTTTTATGTAATGTTCATAATTTCCCAATAAACTAGACCTATTGATCCTAGTAGATTTATTAAGTGAATTTTTATGTAATAAATCATGTTTAATGGTGTAATATAGAGTAGGGTTGTTATAGTCTCCCTAGAGGTGACACAACCTGTTTATAATTACACTCTAGGTAGAATAAGATGTTGGATATGATTTAGTATAAGGATATGGAAGGTTCTTAACCTAAATGTCCCTGGGATATATCCCTTGATTCTTTATTGGAAATAATTTCTTATTTGAAACTTTATTTTTATCTTTAAATGTGAAAAATATTACTACTTTGTTTTTTTAATTTTTTAATTTTATCTTCATATGCATAATTTTAAATAAGTATCCATTGATTATATAAAAAAAATTCACATAGAACAAAAGATTAAATCCTCTCAGGATTGTTATACCCCCACCCAATATATACCATTTGGGTGTTTGCAGACCGTGTTTTTTTTCTCGTATAGGTAAAGGAATAGCACCGCTTGGAGGTCGTGTAATTCCATGTTAACCATGTCTCTATTAGGAGAGGTGATAGGGTATGAGTGAACCCTTGTTCTAAACATCCATATGTTATGGTTTTTTATCGATTTTTGATCATTTTTTAGATTATTCCCATTTTTATCATTTTGTCTACATCCCATCATATTTTCTCATTTTTGATACATTTTGGATGGATGTGCATTGTTACATGGGATCATATTTATATTTAATGTTATTGATGATGATTATTTTTGTGTTGTTCATTATTATTATTCCATTAAACTGACTGAATGAGTCTACAATATAAGTAAATTTCATGTTGGTTTCTTATTTTGGATATACATGGTGGGTTTATTGGAAAAAATTGTTCAAAAAGGTGTATTCCGGATGCCAACGAACATGGTTCCCCCATATGGGGTAACAAAATACTCTTTGGGCCATGTCATAAGATGAAGCAAGTATCTAGGTTAGGGAAATCTTGGGTTGGTTTGGGAAATTTTTATCAAATCTTGATTTTTTTTGTGGATTTTAAGGATGTTAATTTGGATTAGATATAGTGATATAATATCTCATAATGTAGGTATATAGGAGTGTATGGATAAAAATTTTATTATTAAACTATTATTTTCAAATGTTATCAAGGATGTGGTATTATTTTATCAAACCCATGAGTTACCAAATGATATATTCAACGTCAAAATGGTATGTCATAACATTAGGTAGTATGTTACATTTGTGAGGTGCGTGGGTTTTAAAAAGCTCAACTTGGCCAATAAACTTGGAAAATGGGTCATTTTGTTTTATTCTTTGTTTCATAATGTTTTAAATGGACACCATTATACATAATGAATGTTTTTGGTTTTATTTGACTTAATTTATCAATATTAATGGTATTATATTATTATTTATTTGATTTCATGTGGTATCATTACCCCATAAAGACCCCTATCAATGTTTTGTAGAAAGGCATTGATAATTTTCCTTAGGATAATACTCTTATGGATTATAATTTGATCGATTTAGTAGTGGTATAAATATAAGACCCATATCATAGAGTGGGCCTCATCCTAGCTCAGCCTAGGGAGGTAGGTTTTCACCAGAGTCCAAATAAGGATTAGGCTTAGGAATTTCTCCGCCATCATTCTTTATCAATTAAAGAAATAAATAATCCTCAAGTGTTAAAGGATTGATTATAAATTATATGGTGTAGTATTTTATATATAGAGGTGGTTCATGGGTCTTCCTAAGTGTAACAGTGGAAGCCTCTACTTTCCCCGTTATACTTTATTGTGCTAAGGGAATTACTTAAGACTTATTGTTAGTTCATGTGATGGAGTCTTACATTCATTGATAAATTGTGTAAATATATAGAAGTAAAACTTTATTTTATATAGGGATATGTGGTGTGAACAAATCACCATGAATATTATAAATATAGATGAAAACAATATTCTTGAGGAAGCTATATACTTAAATAGTATACCCACCCCTTCCACTGGGCAATGATATCTGAGACCCTCTCATTCTACAGATTTTTTTTCAATTAGGGAGGTTATGGAATACTATCTTCTACAACATCAATCCTAATTTAAGGAGAAACTTTTTATGGAGATATTATCATCCTAAAATTGACCAAGATTGGAACATGGTGTACCATACAAAGTCTGGCTGCTACACTGTTTACCCAAATCACATGAGTTTAACTATTTATTTTTTAGATGAGGTCCCCATAATAGGATCATAGAGGGACATGAAATCAGTTAAATGCTGCTTTGTGACTACCAAACAACTAAAAATTGGAATGTTAGGGTTCTAAAATATTGACAGGTGAAGAGTCAGATCAAACCAATCAAGGTAAAGATTCTTCTTCGGTGTCATCATTGTATTACACTACTACATAGATTCTACTTTATCCATTATAAACTCAATAGAATTGATGATACTTTAGGTAATGTATAGATGAGTATGATCTTGAATTGAGATGCAGAAGGAAGGGCCAACCATAGTGGCCATTATAGTATCTGGAAAGGATATCCTATATGGGAAGGTTTATAAGGATGCACGTGGACCTATTCTTAATTTTTACCCAATAGATTAAATTTCTGATCTACAATTTTAGGGTCAATGTATATGGGTTTTTAGTACCCCCATAATGTTTTGGCTCCATCGCAGCTACTATAGTGATCATTTTTTATTTAGGTACACTGGTTGAGAGTGAAATCTAAGGCATTGTTTGTAGAACATATCCATTAAGAATCCTATCTTGGAGTAGTTATGCATTGAGACTTCTCAATTCATTTATCTCTTTCACTTTTTGAGAAAATAATTAGTCAACTGTCAGTAGTTCAACCTATCTAGTATGTGGGTGAATAATATCATTACTTTTAATATTTTCCATGGTTGGTACTATCTAAGGAGGTAATTATGGAGTAGTTGAGGGAATTCCTAAATTCAAGGAAATCCTCTAGATCTAGGTACCCACAACTCTTTTAATCATTTTAGTGTCTATTATATAATGAAATGCATCTTCCTCCAATAACACCTCCATGTTGGACTTGTGGTATGAGGGATCGGTAGGGGAGGTGTTAATGAAATTCACCTATGTGTAATACATTGATAGTGCTTCATCAATGTTTTTATGGGACTAATTTTTTTAGATCCCTCAAGTAATCCATATCCTCATTTTCATCCATTCACTTGGTGCCATTTGACAGATGGTAATCTAAAGTAAATCTCTAAACAGTTCTGTAACACCCCAAGTTTTTCTAAAAATAAATAGAAATGCATTGAACTTTGTTTTAAGTAGATATATATAACTATCCTTTAAAACATAATTTTTCGTCTTCTATGTTTTGAATTTCAAGAAAATGTCATCTTCAACTGTGTTCAGTATGTTATTTGGAGTCTATTGAAACCGACTTGTTTTTTTGTGAATTGTAACATACCCTTATTAATAGTAATATGACCCTAATGGATAGTAAATTTTATTATTATTTTATTTTCCTTAGGCTTTAATAAAAAACATCTTGGTTAATTTTCCATCGTGATAAAGAAGTTATTATAGAATTAAAATTGTGAATTTTTGAATTAAGTATGATTTTATTTAAAAATTAAATTAATAATATTTAGAAAATTATTTTCAAAAAATGACCTTCATTTTTGTATTGTACACGTTGAAAAATGTTTAGGGTAAATTGTATTGGATTTTTCTAGAATTCTTTAATTTTTGATTAATCGTGGAATACGATAAAATATCATATAATCAAATAATCAGTAAAATTAATTATTTATGACATCATAATTGATCAAAGGCCACTTTTTTCGAACTCACATGCCACTATTACTATTTTAGGTCACATTAACTAATACTATTTGTAATATTGGGCATAAATATTATAATTATGATTAAAATAATAAAAAATACCCCCTCTGCTCCACTATAAATACCACCCTCATTCCCCTCTTCTTCCAACACCTATTAAGCCTTGAGCCATGATTACGATCTGCCCAATACTCCTCCCAAGGATCTTTCCAACTTCCTAGAGCTTATGGTCTCACCAAAAGTCCAAAACTAAAGCCCTTAAGAAGGATCTCAAGGAGAAGAGATCAAGAGGTAAACATCCTCTTTTATTTTCTTTCTTTTCATTCATTTTATGTTATTCTCTTCATTTCCTTTGGATTATGTTGGGATATTTAAATCCATATCCCAAAATACTATACATATTATATAGGAGTAATTATATATCCCTTTTATCTCATCAAACTATTTTTAATAAATTTTAAGAGACACCGTTAGGCTTCCGAATTTTCTTGAGAAATTTCTCAAGTTTTCTATTATTTAAAGACTATTTTCTTTTCTTCTTATTTCCTAAACTCCTCCTAACCAAGAGGAATGAAAGACCCAGAATCTTTTATATTCTGGATGTCCTCATGTTAATGGGAAATTCATTATCAATATTCTTCTTTTCCACCACTTGTTCCAGGAATTAAAAACCTTGGTCGTGATTTGTCGAATTACCGACATCATTGACGATGTGATTTATATTTTATTTCATTCCTTCAAGTCTAGTGATTAAATAAATTTTATGGTTGAAATAGGTTATAATATATGTATTATGTCTCATCAATGGTTCTGGAATTCTTTTGTACATATGGTTTTAATTTATAAAACAAAATGAGGCCGTTATTATCAAAGAACCACTAAAATGATCTAAACGAAAATCATTATTGTTTTAACTTATGAATCATCATCATGTAAGAATTAAAAATGATAAATGGTATAATTAATTATATTGGATATATGTAAATACTGATCCATTAAAATTCTAGAGTTTCACTTCCATTCAACAAGTACATCCACCATGAACCAATAATGGAAATCATGTAAAGAACTCACCCAAGAATAGTGCAAGGAGCAAAATACTAACAATTAAAGGTTGAAATGATTTTATGAAATGATCATATAAGATGTTATAAAAATGAAAATGTTTTTTTTAAATACTAATAACACTATTTTAACCATTATACAAGATTTTTAAAAAAGTTTGAAGTAAGACAAACCCGATGTAAGGGAATTCTTAACCAGGTTTCCAATCTTTGGGTTGACATTCTACTTCATTATTTATGTTGTATTAAAATTGATTTTGTGATGGTTTTTGCTTATATTATGATTAATTATGTCTTTTTAATGTGTATATACATATTATATCCACTCTATTAAGTCTCACTTCAATTTTATGATATTTGTAAGGGGATTTTCTTTTAAAATCCTCTTTTAAAATTATTTTTAACAAATTAAAAAGTAATTCTTTTATGATATTATTCATGTTGTATGATTTTGTTATGGTTCTTGGGAATTGTTCATGATGAAGGGTGGGACCTATATCTTCCTCCAATGAATTGGTTATGTGAATGTTTGAGGTTGGCCGTATGGTTACTCCAAATGTAACTGTGATGGTTACACAAATAGTAAGGTAGCCGAGAGGGTTACAAATTATAAGGTAGACGAGAGGGTTACAAGATTATTTAAGTAATTCCACAAGATACCTTTATTATTATATTTATACTATCATGTTTTGTGTGGATATTGTGTAAATCTCATGTTACACAACATAAGTATATATATATGGGTGACAAGCATGTTTTTTGGAAAATGGTTTCATACGTTATGAGTATTCATGTTTTAATGTGCTCTTTCTTTCTTTTTCATCCCATACTGAGCTTTTGTGATCATAAAAAGTTTTTAAATGATTTTCCACAGGTTAATGGATGTTTAAGACAAATAAAGAATCCATGTTAAATGTTGAAGAATTTTCAAGTGTCATGTTTAAGTTTTAATGTTTTATATTGTGAAAAAATGGAAACTATTTTTACGGTTTCCACTCTATAATATTGTGTAATGTTAGGAATCTATTGTCCCAAATATATAAAGCTATAAACTTCATAAGATCATCAATGTAAAAGGAATTGTTTTCTTGACTAAATTCAAGATTATGTATGTAATAAGGTCAGGTCTGTATAAGTTCGGTCATGCGGGTCCTTAACGAGGATACCAAATCATGGGATGATATAAACTAGGAGGATTCATTCTACACCATTCACTAAAATTTTGAGAAGATTAACGTCCACTAAGTAAGAGTTTTTTTAGATAAAATGGTCCCCACCCCAAGGGATGGGGACTTTCCCTTTCCACTTCTACAGTGCCTCGATCATTGTTTTCTGACCATAATGGTTGTGTTAAAAAATCCCCTAGCCATGGGGGATACAGTTTCTCTTGGAATTCCATGGATTCTACTTCCACATCTACCTTATTGATTTTATGGAGTTGTGTTCAAACATGGTATGGGTACATCATTTGATTTTCAACTGAACTATCTGAATCTAAAAATCATTACACTATCTATGAATTTTTTCTATTTGATGATTTACTTCCCATAAGTAGGAATCATGTTTGATATTTTTGGATTCCTGATGAAAAATTATTTTAATGGATTGCTCTATTTTGGCCTGAATCCAATGATAGTGGTCAGGGACTATTTTCATTGACCATATTTTCGATTATGAATATAGTCTATTTGTTGAAGCTGGATGAAAGCTATTAAATTTCACATTTACACATTTGGAAGGATTTAATAATTGGGGATCCAGATGAAATAAAATAATACATGTTTATCCCATTATTTAATGTGAAAAAATGATGGGGTATCTATGATTAGCTAACTTAATACTTTGAACATGATGAGGCATAAATTATGAAGGTTTCCTTCCTCTTTCCAAAATTTTGGATGTCATGTTTCAAGCAGAGATGAAAATTCAATTTGGAATTGAATCCATTATATGAAATTGATGTGTAATTGATTATCTTCATAGGTTAATACTATTTATATTATGTAATGATGAGTGTTCCATATATTGAGGTGGATTTCATGCATGCAGTCTTCAAAAAACACCTTTGGAATGTTGTATCCAGATGTTGATAAAGTCTAGAACATGACAGGTATGTCAACATTATCCAACTATCTCCTCATGTTATACATGTATTCTTTGTCTTTTTTCAAAGGTTTATCAAAATTTTTTTACCAAAGAATATTCATCCCTTTATATTTATTATTAACGAAAACATTGGTTGGGAATCCCTCTATCATATTGGAAGGTAGACAATCCCTGAGTGGTTCAGAGATTGACTCTCACCTTGGGTTGTCTTCTGGATGATAATTAACTTCACATGTCAATGAAAAGGCATTAGATTAGGCTGGCATGGTTTTCAAATGTGGATCATGGTAGGAGGGATTTATGATAATTAAATATCCATGTAAATGATCCGTTTGTTTAAGTGAAACACTACTGCAAAGATAACTTTCACAGCGATTTCCATTATGGAGAGGACAACCATTATGGCTTAGCATCTGATTATGAGGATAATTCATGCAGTATCTACCCTAGGGAGGACCTTCAGAGTGAATGATAGTAAATGTATATATTCATACTGTTTGATCTTCTAGCCATGTGGAGGGATTTTGTGAATCTCATTAGTATATGAGAACTCAAGATCGCTCAGATTATAGACATGAAGAAATACTACATGGTGAAGTGTCTATGGAGTATCGTCATAATTATTTATACTATTCCTATAATTTGGAAATGGGAGTATTGTATCCTGAGTTGCCATAGATAAATGTATGAGGTATTTAAGAACTCCATCGTTATGTAGAGTGAGATCCTAGATTGGGTCTTCATTTTTCAATGATCAATGATGAAGATTATTTTTGGATGACTTATTAGGAGAGACTAGGGCCACATTCTGGGTAAGTGTTTTTTAGGCACATAAGATTTCTTTGCTAGATTATGTGTCACTGTTAGAATTTTTTGACAGGTTTCCCACAATGTGGAAGGGAGTTGTTTCTGATTTAGAGTGGAAATTTAAAGAGGCCAATTACCTCTAGTTGGAATGAGTTTATGGATGAGATCTAGTTGTCAGTATGTCATGGGGGATTTTTCCCCACGATGCCATAGGATAGGAGAAGAGGTGTGTGTCTACATCATAGTAACAAGTTGATGAGTAACCCAATTTGTTGGAACATAGTTGTGTATCTGCCCCTCATCTACTTTTGTTATCATTATGATATCCTTTGAGGTCTATAGGATGTGGGATGAAATTTTCCACTACCCCTTCACCATTTTTTTGGATTTTCTTAGTGACATCAATGGTTGGAATGAGAATATATTCCCATTCTATGGTTAGATAAAGGGTATGTTCCTACTATTATACTCTATTTCCTATCATTTTATATTCACAACACACAAATTTTGGACAAGATATTTAGGTCTTCCCCCTATTTTTCATCTAGTCTTATCTGTTAAAATCTTCGGATTCTACCTGATAAGGCTATAGAAATACTTTCTTAATTGGGATAGGTGTTTGTGCTTGCTAATTGTTCTCTACCAAACACGACAGGAAATATTTATTTACACGGAAAGGCCTTTGTTCCTACACATGGATTACCATCGAATTTGATTGATATAATTCCTTGGACAATAACAGATGAGAGTATAAGAAGGATAGGTTTGTGTGGGTCAGTGTTTGAGCCTTCTTTCTATTTTCCACAATATTATTTTGGAGGTATTTTAATTATACATTCTTATGATTCTACTAACATAATTAATTAGTGAGGGAAGGAATATGTTCCTTCTCATAATTTTCCACCAAATGTTTTGGTGTGATTATTTATTGAGAAGGGAGGTGTATCCTTATTCCATATGAATATTCTCTAGCCTTGATGGGATAACATGTATTCCCAGGTCTAGATGACCTAGATCAAACTCTTGTGGATAGTTCCCCCATTATGTTGAGGGTTAACATCCGCACAACATCGGTAGTGGTAATTAATGGAAGGGGAAATTTAAAAGGAGCCTTGTATCTTCTGGGTTAGGCCATCTATGGAATCTTGACCCACCTCCCTAATATAATGTAGGATATTAGTTTTTCATTTCTGGGATAATATCCCAAAATGGAAAGAGATTACGATTTTTGTCGTCTTCTTTTGGACCACCAGTCATTGCTGAGTGGATGACTGGTTGGGATTTTTGAGTTGGATGGCCTATTTAACAGCTTATAGGGTTAGGATGGTACGATGATGGGGGTAGTCATGGACCAGTGTATTTGAGACCCATCATTGTGGATGCTGGGTTAGTGATTGTTTCCTTTACTTATATTAGGACCATGCATGAATGGTGGCCAATGCATACATATCTGAGAGGTTATATTACACAATTTTTATCAAAGGGTGATATTATAAAAAGTACTTTAATATAGTTGGAGAAAAATAAATCCCCATCAAAGAAGAATCACATTAAATGAACACATGGACTATTTATTATATTGTTTGGACCTACATCATTTTGAGAGAGAAAGGATCTTGAAATTTGGGTGACACCATAATATGTGTTAAGGATTCATATCTGGTTCACCATTTTTCTTTCCTCCCCAACTACCACACATGGATGGAATGGTGTTTTGTGGTGTTGTTGGAATAACCTTCACATTATAAACATACACGTATTCCCCTTTAGGGTGGTTTCCGATAGGATTTATTCATGGAACCGGAAACACCCAACGGTTCACATATTCGTGATGACTCATGGGCCAACATTCCAAGGAAAGATTCTCACTGTGTAATATCACCTATTATAATTAATAAATAACTTTGGTCAAGAGGATTTGATTTTGGGATCATCACACCCTTTTGGGGGGCATTGTTTCCAACATTAATACTCTCTTAAAGATTTAATTCAAGTTCTCAAATCCTTCTCATTCAATTATTAGCATGCATGGAATTTAGATTTATCTGTTTGTATTTGAGGTTATTAATTTATGGAGATATCTATATGTATCCGAGGTTATCCATTAATGATGCACTTTTATGATTGAAATAGATATTCCTTTATCATTTACTACTACGATGCGGGTTTTGATCAAAACAGTGGGGTGTTCTAGAGTGTATCATAATCCAGGGAGATGGGAGTTGTTGTGATGTTTGGATCAGACACATAAGATGGTTTTACTATGTATCCTAATAAAAGGAATCATAACCTACATAGTTCTTTTTCACTTAACAAGAAACATCATACCTTGTAAGGTCATCTGATGAGGACCAAACTGTGTAGTTTAGTGTCTTGTGATATGGACATCTAGGTGAAAGTTTCCTAGTCAAATTTTGTATTGGGAATTGATAGAGAAAATATTTTCAATTAATTTATATTGAATATCATTGTTTTAAACCCAAAAAATTGTTCCTCTAAGTTGAATTGTTTCATTTTTTTGATAATGGTGTTATTTTGAGCTGAATAGTAAAAATTGGCCATTTTGGATTCTTAACAGTTTTAAATTATATAGGTAGTTTGGCCATAACATTATCTACACTGATCCAAATTGAAAAATTCTTTCTTTTACAGATTCTACACATCTAGGGATTCATTTAATATATTTGGACTAAAATCTGAATCGGCCATATGAAAGCTCAAAAGAAGCTCACAAGTTGGCTCAAGAAAACTGTTTTCAGTTCTTCCTAGTTTTGATGTGGGACCCATAACACATCCACTGTGGGCCCAAAGCTTGTGAAATTCGCTGGGTGGACGCGCAATGCGTTTTGGAGAATATTTTATGAAGAAATCACAGAGTGAATTGGCCGTTTATAGGGTCATTAAAGCACCCTAATCCGGAGGATTTCGTTTTGGAGAGTCTGACTGGACAGAGTAAATGCTCATAGTAAAACGGTCATAACTATCGGAATACAAGTCCAAATCCACTGGAATTTTGAGGGGACACGGACAAGGTAATTATGAACAACATTCAATAAGGTCTCAAAGAGTGAAGATGTCATTTATTGGGGCTAAAACGCGTCGACATTCAGGGGAAGCATTCTGGCTATAAAAGGAGGAGAGCTCCAACCTCTCAAAGCATCCATTCTCCATCTCATTCCTTCTGGGACACCAAGAAGAAGATCTTTTCGATTTTATTTTTTATTTATTTTCTTTTTCATAGTTTTTTAATGCCTTCTTCTTCCCCATTCAACTCGATTACCCTTACCATGGTGGGGTAAAATTTTGGAGTGATTGGGGAAGAGTTGGTTTTCTATATTGTAATGCTTGAGTTCTTGGACGCAATTGAATAAATTTCTTTCTTCTTCAAAGTTGTTTTCAATTTCTTATAACGGATTTTATAATCAAGTGTGACCGTTCTTGAATATTAATTCTGTTATTGATTTTTTCCTTGGTAAAATAATCAATATCTCCCTCCACTAATTTATGGTTTATATACGATGGAATAAACCAGGAATTAATGGTGAAGTACTCAACGATCGTCAGTACGTGTAAAAGGTGTAGTGAATGTTCTTGATTGTTTGGGATAAACAAAACCTGATCGGGTATTGCCCATTTAAATTAAGGATATTCAATACAACTATTTTACCAATGGAAGGAGAGTTGACCAAACCAAGATCTTGGTAAGGTTTTCTCTCACAATAACAATTTCACCAAGGAAGTGAGAGGAAACGATTGTGGAAACTCACTTTAATCAACAAAGAAGAAGAGGTTTGAATTAAATTGAACAAGGATAGCATTATAATTAGGAAACCGACCCCGACCTAATCACCCTTATAATTTTATAGTTTTTCAATCATTTGAATTTCAAATTTCCTTTCACAACATTTTTTCCCCAGTTTTAAAGTGACAAACCGTTTTGTGTGCACTCCTCTTCGGGAGACATCCTAGGTCAACCAAATTACTACATTTTAACTTAGGAAATAATTGTTTTGCCACGCCCTACGACAGGCGTGCGTCAAACTTGGTGCCGTTGCTGGGGAGGTAGTGCCACAATTTATTTGTAAAGATTTCACTTTTTCAAATTTAATTTTTTTAAAAAAAAATCTTTTACCATGTTGTTTTCAAATGATTATTTTTTTAATTCATGGAACAACTACCCACAAGTGCGAGAACCAGTTATTGAATCACCATGGTCTATAGAGTATAAAGTTTCTCTCTTGGCTAAACAAATTCGGGGAGCTCGAATCCAAATCGTAACCGAGGATGAATTCAAGGATTTCATTAAAAACCTTAAAGAGAACCTCGAATACCCAGTGTTGGAGGGATTGGCTAGAGAATTAATTGAACTTTAGGAGTATATTCTGGAATTTTATCAAGACATAATCAAAGTACAACACCAAGAAGAAGAAGATCACAAAGATATTGAATCCCAATTTGAAAGAATTAGTCAAATAGTTCAAAACCTAGAGACCTCAATACAGTGGATTGTGGAACAAGTACATGCATCCCAGGATCAACAAAAAATGGAGTCCGAACATAAACCAGAACCAGAAAAATTGATGGAAGAAGTATCCCCACAAATCCTTCAAGTTGAAGAACCCATGGAAGCATTGATGAAATTAAAAGAAGATCCATTGAACCCATCTCAATCAATGTTGGATGAGATTGATGAAGAAGATTTAGCAATTGAAATACATATGGGAGATCAAAAAGATCTGGATAACTTCTGGAATGAGTGTGAGGAACTTCTTGATCCAACTATTCCTGATTATGTAGATGGTTCAGAAACATTGAAGGAAGAGACCAACCATGCAGTGGAATTTGAAGAGAAGATAGAGGAGTCTGACTACCTACCTCTATCTAAGGAAATAAAACTACAAGAGCCACCTCCTTTTGAAGAAGAAATTGAATCCAAACAAGATCAGGGAGTTAATATTTTCATAAACTCATTATCTTTTGATTTTGTTGAAACTAAATTGAGTATTACCTCCCCTTGTTTTAATTTTTCAGATTCATCCAACACCTGTATTTCCTTGGAGGGAGAATATGCATCTGAAGAGGAACATTTTGTGCTCCCCAAACCTGTTGAAAATTTAATGGAAGGAGTACATGAGAAGATCAAAGTGAATTGTTTAGAGGAAAATGAGACACAAGCTACTTACTTTGAAAGGGAAGAATTTGATATTGATTCTTTGTGCTTTAATTTTTTTCAAATAGAATTAAACTCTGACATTCCCTTTGATTTTTCCCCAGATGTATCATGCCTTCATCAACCACAGGAGAATAAAGATGATGTTGTTCATGCGGAACCCAAGAAGGAGGAGGCTATGTACTTCATCCTACCCCCACCATGCATGGTGTACCACATTGAGAAGGGGGTGTATCTGGTGTACTCAATCTATGGAGTCCTCCTCAACAAGAACAATGAAATGAAAGCTGGGAAGAGCCACATGTGGTGGTTCAAATCAAAGAAACCTCATCCACCATCAGATTGGGGATAACCGATTAGAACTGCCCCTCTGGAGGCAGTCAAAACCCAGGGCCCACTTGGGGGATTAAACCAAGATTTATCCTTCTATTCTCATCCTATTTCTATTTTCATTTCTTTTAATAAATATCTTATGTTTACTTTTGTTCTTTTATTTGTAGGTTTTCAAAGTGCAACACTTAGGAGGTTAACTCAATGTTGCATTGAGAATAAATCAGGTTTTACCTCTCCTTAACACTTTCTTGATGTTTTGATTCATTTTAAAATTGGCTTACATGTTAAATAAACTTGAATGCATTAAGGACACTGCATCATTTAAGTGTGGGGGAGGGAACCTTTGTAGTATAGAATTTTTATTTTATGTTTGTTTTCAAAAATAAAAAAAAAATAAAAAATTGTGTGTTTTAAAATTTTTGTGTGTTTATTTTTCAATTTTTAGTGTGTTTTTGAAAGTTTTGAGCTGAAATGATTATCAATACCAATTTTGAAACCCATGTCAATGAGTGAACCAGTCTATTTCATGAAACTGATCTTAAATGAATGCTGAAATAACTTTGTTTCATGTTCGAATCTTTTGAAAATTCATGAAAAGTACACTGATTTTTGAATCTCATGCCATATTTCACTGTCTATATCTTTGAAATAACTTTCCTGTGAGGCTTCTGAACCATTATTGTCATATTTTTTTCATTCACCTCATTTCTTGAGAGAACCAGACCATGCTTGCTTTAACCAGAATTTGATTTATTCCTTCCAAAACTTGAGGGTTGGGGTACGTGTGTTTTAAATGATTGAGGCATTTATTTCGTTTGAAGCCCCCTTTTCAAAATAATCCTTTTCATTATGGCCCACATTTACATTTATCCTTCATTGTAGCCCCTAGTATCCATGAATTTCCTGTTAGGTTAGCCACATTACAAGCCAATTTTCCCTATCATACCTGCTCTTGAAGTAAAATTGCATGATCTAGTTGAACTTAAGTGTGGGGGAAGATGTCTTGTGGCGTACTACCTCATTTGGTTATACTTTGGGTAGAAAATAAATTGTGGAAGAGATGTGTGTGATGCTGAAAAATTATTCTGTTGAAAGATGTGCCTTTTCTGGAGCTTTTATGACAAGAGAAGCTGTGCCTTTCTGGAGCTTCCAATGTAAAAAGAATGTTGTGCCTATCTAAAGCTTTAAAAAAAATCATGTTTGAAAAGATTGAAATGTTTGCTGCTGAGCTGATTGAATGATGATGGAGCCTATTTTCAACAAAGGGGAAGTGAAGGAGACCATATTTGAGTGAAAACAAGAATCTTACAATTTTGCTTCAATAAGAGCTAAGCCTTCTTTTTTTTCGCCTCAGAACTTTTAACATCTAAATCCTACCAACCAGAAGCCACAGAACAACCCTGAAAAGTCCTCATGAGAAACACATGTCCTTGACTCACATCGGGTGGAGAAGTAGGAATTTATCAAACCTATGGTGACTCTTGTGTGAGTTTGGATGAGAAAAGCCTTGTTCAGCCTTTACATTTGTGAGATGAGAGAAAATTCATGTGAGGTAGGTGTTTTGTGTGCATGGGATAAGAAATGAAGTGGAAATATATTAAAATCTTAAATGTAGAACTTAAAATAACAGTTTTTGATGAGGCATGATATCTTTTTGTTTCTTGAAATTGATTTGATTGATCTCATTGATATGTGTTTTGGATTTGATTTGATTTGATTTTTACTTGTCCAGGAGTCCAAGTGCTAAGTGTGGGGGAATTGATAGAGAAAATATTTTCAATTAATTTATATTGAATATCATTTTTTTAAACCCAAAAAAATTGTTCCTCTAAGATGAATTGTTTCATTTTTTTGATAATGGTGTTATTTTGAGTTGAATAGTAAAAATTGGCCATTTTGGATTTTTAACAGTTTTAAATTATATAGGTAGTTTGGCAATAAAATTCTCTACACAGATCCAAATTGAAAAACTCTTTCTTTTCAGATTCTACACATCCAGGGCTTAATTTGATATATTTGGACTAAAATCTGAATCGGTCATATAAAAGCTCAAAAGAAGCTCACAAGTTGGCTCAAGAAAACTGTTTTCAGTTCTTCCTAGTTTTGATGTGGGATCCATAACTCATCCACTGTGGGCCCAAAGCTTGTGAAATTCGGTGGGTGGACGTGAAAGGAGTTTTGGAGCATCTTTTATGAAGAAAGAACCGAGTGCATTGGCCGTTTATGGGGTCATTAAAGCACCCTAATCCGGAAGATTTCGTTTTGGAGAGTCTGACTGGACAGAATAAATGCTCATAGTAAAACGGTCATAACTCTCGGAATACAAGTCCAAATATGCTGGCATTTTGAGGGGACACGGACAAGGTAATTATGAACAACATTAAAGAAGGTCTAAACGAGTGAATATGTCATTTATTGGGGCTACAACGCGTTGACATTTGGGAGAAGCATTCTGGCTATAAAAGGAGGAGAGCTCCACCCTCTCAAAGCATCCATTCTCCATCCCATTCCTTCCGGGACACCAAGAAGAAGATCTTTTTTATTTTATTTTTTATTTATTTTCTTTTTCATAGTTTTTTAATGCCTTCTTCTTCCCCATTCAACTCAATTACCCTTACCATGGTGGGGTAAACTTTTGGAGTGATTGGGGAAGGGTTGGTTTTCTACATTGTAATGCTTGAGTTCTTGGACGCAATTGAATAAATTTCTTTCTTCTTCAAAGTTGTTTTCAATTTCTTATAACGGATTTTATAATCAAGTGCAATCGTTCTTGAATATTAATTCCGTTATTGATTTTTTCCTTGGTAAAATAATCAATATCTCCCTCCGCTAATTTCTGGTTTATATACGATGGAATAAACAAGGAATTAGTGGTGAAGTACTCGACGATCGTCAGTACGTGTAAAAGGTGTAGTGAATGTTCTTGATTGTTTGGGATAAACAAAACCCAACCGGGTATTGACCATTTAAATTAAGGATATTCAATACAACTATTTTACACATGGAAGGAGAGTTGACCAAACCAAGATCTTGGTAAGGTTTTCTCTCACAATAACAATTTCACCAAGGAAGTGAGAGGAAACGATTGTGGAAACTCACTTTAATCAACTAAGAAGAAGAGGTTTGAATTAAATTGAACAAGGATAGCATTATAATTAGGAAACCGACCCTGAACTAATCACCCTTTTAATTTTATAGTTTTTCAATCATTTGAATTTCAAATTTCCTTTCACAACATTTTTACCCCAGTTTTAAAGTGACAAACCGTTTTGTGTGCACTCCTCTTCGGGAGACATCCTAGGTCAACCACATTACTACATTTTAACTTAGGAAATAATTGTTTTTCCATGCCCTATGATAGGCGTGCGTCAAACATAACCAAAGGGGCCTGGGGAACCTAGATGAGATATCAAATCCTCGAATAGATAATACCATAATAGGAATGTGGTCCTAAGAGAATTAGGGTAGATTTGGGGTGTTGGGTTTGAACCTCATCGAGACTTCTAACATATCCCAATTGTATTGGAATCAAATCGCATGTAGTTTGATTATGAGAACAAATTCATATGGAGGTCCTTGGATGTTTTTTCTTATAGGGTAATATCTCCTTTTGAGAGGATTATTTTGGGGTATATAATGAATAAGAGGCTCTTTGATTTTTATGGTGAAATGGATGAGTCTTATACAGAGTAGGATGATTGAAATTTTATTAAATATTACATTTAAAATTATGACCAATGTTTTGGGATCATGTTGATTCCATAATCACCATCAACTTCTAAACCCAAATGAGTCATGCATGGTGTAAGAAATTGGGGGAAGCAATCGATCCAGGAAACCTCACAATATTCTTTTTATTTTGCTGTATGAGGTCTAGACCCAAAGGGAGAGGGAAAGAGAGTGGGCTCTGATGTTCCAATATACTCTCATCATTGTACCCATGATAGTCATGTTTGGATACCAATCAAGATATAACCCATGGGTTGGAAAAGGAGGAAGGTATGAAGCACAAGAGGTCATGCATGAGGGATTAGGGGAATACTCTAGGAGGGATTCCCTATCCCTGTTTCTAGATAAGATTAGAGTATAATACTCTAATCCCAAAAGGGAAATGAAATTAGGAACCTTCCCATCTCTGCATGGAATAAGAGGTCCCTATCCTTAAAGATGATGAGGAATGTACATGGTCATATCCCTCATATCCATGACAGGGAAATACATAACATTTACCCTAGGTTTAGGGTACACATGAACAATGGTATGCACATATTCATTCACCGAGAGAACCCTACCCATTTGGTAGGACATGTGCAGAACACCTATGACCATTTGAATGCATTTCAAAATGGGATACACACAGGTGTGTCACATTCCTTGATATTCCAAGTCTAGAAGCTTCAGTGTGGGCCTCTATTCCCCCCTCAGATGAGGGTGCTAATAAAGGGGAGAACATGTATTATTTGATTGAAATAGGTATTAAAGGATGTGTCACATGTGTAAATATTGGGAAAGTATGAGGTGATTTTCACAGGACCTGGGAGGAGGTAGAATTTATTAATGTAGGGTTTAGGCCTGTGTGAGGGGATGTACCTTGGGAGATCATTCAACAGGGAAAAAAATTGGGTGAGGCATTGATATAGGCACTAAGAGTATCCTTAGGTGTCCTTGTAAGAGTCTCACGTAGCTCCCAGGTCAGGGACGGGTCCATTGTGTTAGTGGTTTTCAATGAGGGGGAAGGTGTCCTCATACAGATTTCCTATGTTTTAGATCCTGGAAGGAATTTGATCTGACTATCCCCCATAATTACCACTTTTCGTGAATGGTTGAGGGATACCTGAGGGGTTTTTGGGGACCTAGGTTAAGCATATGTGTGACTAGAGCTTCGAGGATTCTTCATATTTTGCAATTTTGATAATTAGGAGCCCCATGGTCCTATATATACGAAAACATGTGACCCTAGTTGAAGAAGTTACCCTTGAATGCTTTCCAAAGTAGGTTCCAGATGTAGGTACCCCACACTTTGGTGGTAGGTCATTTAGTTCTGCACGAGGGGCTATATAAGCCTTCTGATTCGCAGGGGTTGTGAACATAGGCGATCTTGGGCAAGTCCTTTGACCCTTTTAGGGGCTCTTCATCTCTTTCAAAACCACGAGGTTGTATTCATAATGTTTTCATTCTATGTACCAAAAAAATATTGTCATACTCACAAAATGATAAATGATATGGAAAAAATTATCACATGAAATTAAAATGTAGTCTTATCATACACACCAAGAATAGGATTCCCTCAGTGAATAGAAAAGGAAGCATCATATGACAAGCATGCGATGCCTCTTATGAGTTGATTTCCTAGGATCCTATGAAACACTTATCATATAATTATTTATCATACACCTAGGAAAGTCTTATTCTAATATTATTTCTAAAATACCTAGGAATATTTTGATGCATAATAACTATATCCATTTTTCCACTTCTTTCATTTCATATGTTACCATAAATCATAACGTTAAACTATATGGAATGCTGAGAAATACATGTGGATTGACTGCCATTTTGATGTGACACATAGAAACACCTTGATACCTCATCATAAGACCATAAAAAATATGTTTCTTCATTCCACTTATATGATTCTGATTAGTGTAGAGAATATTTTCTTCGAACTATGTATGGATTGATTCTAGTTACCACATGATATGTAGTGAGGCCTTGTCATTCTGTTTCATGCCTATGCATAAATTCTTAATTCAAGGAGAAATGTATTTTCTAGTATTTGAAACTATTTCATTCATTGAACTTAGATTTATCACTACTAGATGATGGATCCACTCCATACATGATGGTGTTAGTCTCTCACTTCACTAGATCTCATTGAATTCCCCCCATACAATATGGTAAACCCTCATCGTTCTTTGTTTATTCCACTAGAATATATCATATGGTCTTAGGGAAGTTGGTAAGGGAATCTTAACATGGTTAGGATTCTTAATGGTCTATGAAACATGAATTTAAATTGAAGTTATCTTACTCAAAAGGTTTTCATACAATAAAAAACATCACACCCTTTACCATATCATCATTGAATATTTGAAACCCCAAGTACATGGTTAAAACTTTTCCCCTTCACTCCCAAATAATATCTAAGTATTAATGGCTGGATCACCTAAAATAGATGGTCCTAGTTGCAAGGTCATTAAAAGGAACAAAAAAATCATTTATATATGATGTTAAACTAAATGGTTCACATCCTTATCATATTTCATAAAAATACATTTTATTGTAGACCTCACCTAAGAGGATCATCATTCATAATATCAATTTCCTAACACATCTATATTTCATAACTATGTGTGGTTTGATTCTCGTCCAGATGTGAGACGCACATGGTGGCATAATCTTCATGGTGTAGGGAGGCCGTTGAAGGATGCAGTTCGGGGTTAAGTGGTGGATGATGGGTATGAATAGTGGATGAAAGTAGTCAATCAATGATATAAAGAGCATGACCTACCACTTAGACAACACACTCCAGGGATGGATGTGATATTCAATCCACATAACAACTCACTTGGGTTGAGGCATGAAATTGGGGGATTTGTGATCTTGGATCACCAATCTAAATTGTAGATTGACAAGGCAAGAATACACAAGATCAAGGGGGAAATTTGGATCAATTCTCACACAACAGAGAGAAAAAAATCATAAGATCTCAATTAATTATTGGATATCATACAAGGGCCATGGGGTGGCTAATTATAGCCAAGGGGTTATACAATATTAAAGGGTCTAATATCGTAAAGTCATAAAGGCTAAATATTCCTTGTGCCCTTAAAGTAAAAAAAGATAAAGTCTAATAAAGTCTTTTGGGAAAAGTACCACATGCCTTTCCAGCCATAGTCCCCTGGATTTGACTTTGAGTGCATAACCCACTGGATTTGTATTTGGTTTCCAAATATGCCATTTTTAGAATCCTCCATGTGGGAAAGGCATCCAAATTCATACAACCATGTGGGCCAAGCTTTAAACATCAATTTCGGGCTTGAATAAGTGATATTATAGGCCCATTTTCTCCATACTTGTAAGAAAAGATCAATTGGGCCTTTAATGAGGTGATATGGTCTCCCATTGTTTCATTCAACCACTTTAATCTCCCACACATCATCGGGCCTTGCAAATCCAACTCCTCCACTCAGGAAATCGATTCAGTGCCTTCAACATGGTTCCCATGTGAAAGTGCATCGTCTTCCATAAATCCAAATAAAAAATAAACCTACATGTAATGTATCTTCCTCTCCCAATCCCCATCACCCATTGAAAGGACATATCAATGGACTTTATTGGGGGGTTAGCATGAACCAATAGGAGGAGAGATTCCATTTTTGTTGTGGTGAATCAGTTTTAAAAAATGGAACATTTTATTCCTTGTCACAAAACTGATGATGCCACTAACATTGCAACACTTTTCTTTCGAGAAGTATTCAAACTCTATGGAATGCCAAGGACCATTGTGTCGGATCGAGAAACAAAATTTCTTAGTTACTTTTGGAAGACCTTGTGCAGAAAATTGGGTAAAAAGTTACTATTTTTCACTACTTGTCTTCCAGAAACCGATGGGAAAAAGGAGGTGGTGAATCGGACATTATCATCCCTTCTATGAACAATTATCAAGAAGAATATCAAGAATTGGGAGGAGTGTCTGCCGCATGGGGAATTCGCATATAATAGGGCCAATCACTCAACTACTCAATATTCTCCATTCAAAATTGTTTACGGTTTTTACCCTCTTTCCACTATTGATCTAGTTCATTTGACTTTACTGGAAGCAACTAATATATATGCAAAAGGGTGCAAAAAATTCATCAAACAACTCCATGAGAAGGCAAGGAAAAATATCAAGATGATGAAACAAAAATATGTTGATCATGCAAACAAGGGTTGCAAACAAGTGTTGTTTGAGCCCAAGGACTTAGTCTAGATTCATACGCGAAAGGTGAGATTTCCCAACAAGCGAGAACCGATGCTCATTCCATGACGATTTGGACCTTTTCGAGTTCTTGAGAATATTAACAATAATTCTTACAAGATATATTTTCCTGGTGAGTATGGTGTAAGTGTCACTTTCAAGGTTTTTAATCTTTCTCCTTTTTTGGATGCATATGATAAAGAGTCAAGGATGACTCCTTTTCAAGAGGGGCAGGATTATGTGAATCATGTTGAAGGCACCGAGTCGATTACCCGAGTAGAGGAGTTGGATTTTCAAGGCTCGATGACGCATGTGAGATTAAAGAGGTTGAATGAAACAATGGGCACCCATCTCACCTCATTAAGGGAACAATGGATCTTTCCTTGAATGGATGGAGAAAATGGGCATATAGTATCACTTATTCAAGACCAAAATTTATTTTTAATGCTTGGCCCACATGGTTGCAGGAATTTGGACTCCTTGCCCACATGGAAGATTCTAGAAATTGCATCTTTGGACACCAAAGTCAATTCCAGTGGGTTATGCACTTAATGTCAAATCTGGTAGGATATGGGTGGAAAGGCATGTGATACTTTTCCCAATAGTATTTATTATACTTTATCTTTTTTACCTTAAACAAACAAGGTAGATTTAGCCTTTATTACTTTAGGGTATTAGACCCGTGACTATCGTATCACCCCTTGGCTATAAATAGCCACCCCATGGCCCTTGTACGACATCCAAGAATTAATTGAGAGCTTATGCTTTGTTTATCTCCATTGTGTTATAATTTTTCTGAATTTCCCTATTGTTCTTGTGCATTAATGACTTGTCAATCTACAAGTTAGATTGCTGATCCAAGATCACACATCCCCCAATTTTGTGCCTCAACCCATGTGTGTTTTTGTGTGGATTGGATATCACATCCCTACCTTGAGTGTGTTGTCTAAGTAGTAGGTCGCCCTCCTTATAGAATTAATTGACTACTTTCATACACTATATGTACCCACCATCCACCACTTATCCCTGAACAACATCCTGGAACCGCTGCCCTACACCGTGAGGATCGGGCCACCTCGTGCATCTCACTTCACATCCTAATGAGATATTTTATTACACATGAATGCATTATCCTAGTCCCATACTCAAATACAACACCAATAATCGTATCCTACATATGATACAGATCTATGTATAACATTCCCTAATCAATTACATCCTTCATTGGTCAAAATTCCCACTGATTAATCTAGACACCTTTCAATCACAAATCACACTATATATATTATAAAACATAGATCCCTATAAGATTAATCTAAACATCATTAATGAGTGTATCCAACTAAAATGGACACCTTTGTATTAGATTTACATAATATGTGTCAAACATGGCTTTCCATAATTCACATAAAAATATGTCATGTCAATCAAATGAATTTATGTCCCCAAGGGAAATTCCAATCATTTCTACAAGCTTTGATGACATCATAATAGAGACCTCCTTTTGAACATGGTCCACAGTCATCCGTTGAATGCATGTCCTATACCACTCCTTCGAATATGATAACCCTGAGGTCTATATTTATTACATCCCACATATCCATCATCTTCACAATCTACTAGGTTATAGTTGTCCAGTTCCCCCAAAACTACATGGTTGATGGAATCGTGTCTCCAAAATAGGATGGGTCTACCCTACATGACTTTAAACTATTCAGAGTGGCTCCCTTAGTGTAGTACTTCCTTATATATGGGTTAGATCTATATATGTATTATCTATACCAGAAATAAATATAGATTTATTCTCACTACAATGAGAAACATAGTGAAACCTATATCATCTTCTCTAAACCTAGCCACCATAGAAAAAATGTTACACCCTCTTCCCTACACATAGTCCAAATTCATGTTTTGAATTCTAGTGAATGTTATTTTATTTACAAAACCATTATTAGATATTAAATTCACCTTCCTCATCCATGGAAAATGCCAATTTAAATGTTTCCTTCATCCGGAAACACATTTCTTTCATACACTACACTTTATGATCTCAGGAAACTTGGATCCTCAGAAACCCCCATGACCATTGGTAATAGGAGAATATGAATCCAAAGGAATCCATTTTTTTGACTATGAATAATAAACCTCAAAAATAAATTTTCATAACATTCCTCCAAATATTGCATATCAATCAAAGTTATTCCCATCCCCATGATAAAGTCCTCTTGTATCTGTTTTCCCTGACAACATCTCAATAGATGTTTCTTTTTAAACATGGTCTATGATCAATCCTCGCATACTTGTTCCATTTCATCTATTTAGAATAAAATATTCCCAGATCATAACTTATAAAATTACCCCTCATATATAGAAAATATTCTAAAATTATTGTGATGAAAATTCTACATTGGATCATTACCACCAAAACTTATGGTCAATGATGTTCAACTTAAAACATCAGTTTCATTGGTCTGGATTTCATGACCTTAAATTTCAAATTAAAGGGAACAAATTCATTCTAATTCATCATTATATTTTTATTAGGTTAAAATTAGGGTGATGAAACAGAAGATACAATGTTTGAATGGTCTATAATGTGGCTCTATAAAAAGTTAGACAACTCTCTCAGGGTCATATGTCCTTGTAAAAACTTATATAATATTCCTATTACTATCATCATAATTATAACTCATTGAAATAGGGGAATTAAGTTAAATGGACCAACATAAATGTTAGGTTATAATTTTTGGGAAAAAGGAATGATGAAATAGATAATTGAGAATAAAATTCATTTTAATCATGAAAAAATAAGTGGAGTATCCATAATACAGAGTCTCTTTAAAAAATATTGCATCCTATCATTATATTGTTTTGATCTTCCAAAGAATTTATTGAGCCTTATCTGTAGTTTGTGAGAGACCAATCTATTTTATGGTGATGAAATCGTCAGCATGATGAAGTTTCTCTTTTTTTGAAATAATTTAATATTTTACATAGAGCTAAAACCTCTTTATGGATTAATTTAGTTGAAAAAGTTATCTCTTTATAACATCCAAATCATCATAAATATGTATAATCTGAATTTATTTTTCTTTAATTTGGCACTGATTCTCCACTAATTCTATGGAATGGTTATTCTAGACCTAGGATATGGGGGATCTAAGGATTTATTTTTAGCCAAGAAGTTTCACCTTGGCATGTCATAACATTTTATCATTCTAGAATTTCCAGATATCCTTCTTCACAACATTGATGGATTTTATGGTAATAAAATCTACCATACCCCAAATTGGTGATCCTTTTCTACATATAGTAGTGTCATGAGAAAATTTCTTCAAACGGTTTATCCAAAACCAGCTTCTATATGTCTCTTCAAATAAAATTATGTGAAATAGGAATGTAATCCTGGGATTCTAGGTCCATCTAGGAACCACTATTAGAAGGGGATATGTACCCCATCATCATTTCAGAAAGTAATCCTTAATTAGTCTTGTGATGTTACTAGGATTCTAGGGTACATTTTGGGATTTTCCTTATAGATTAATATCTCCCAAGACCTACACTATCGGTTGAGTTGGGGAGAAGGATTCCTCTTCAGGTTTGATTTTTAGAACTAATAAAACTAAAAGATTAATTAAATTCGTCTTTGTCATTGGAAGATAGTAAATATAAAGGAATAATGTGATCAAATTGGTTGATGACACCCACCCATTGATAGATCAACTGCATGGATTGATTCCTCCCAAACATCGGTGGCCTCAATAGGTTGAACTATGATCTCTAGATGAGAGGAATTTTCATAATTTTTCATGGGACCCTCCAAATAAGGCTTATGAGAATCCACTAATTTGGAACCTCCTTGAGTTATTGTTCCTTCCATTACCAGTGGAGAAGGGATATTAGAACCTTTTTCATTTATCACCATGAATATTTTTTATAAAGAAAAAGGTGCACAATTCAAGGTCTTTGATTTAATGGCTCAGACATAAAGAGGTCATCCATGTGTGAAGAAATAAAAATTGAAAAAAAACTTGTATAATTCTTTATTAATATATTTGGACTCTTATAAAGTAGAAATAACATAAACATTCTTGTAAGATCATCAAATTAAACTAGTAAATTATATAATGACTCATATATCATAGCATCCTCACCAATAAGGGAATCCTAGAAATTTGGATCAAGACCCAAATTGGATATACTATCACTTTAATTTTCCGAATTCATAGTAGGAACAAGCTTTTCGGTCCCTACAGAATCTAGATCAACATGAATACCTTCATCAGGTGGCCTATGATTTTGAATGACCCCTTTTGAGGTAGTGATATGACCAATAGTGGTTGTCACCTCCAGTATATGCGGTGGATCTAAAATATCATAAGGAGAAAGGGTCATTGATCAAAAAATAACTCCTCAAAATGAACATTAGATTTTACTAGGCTTCTCCTCCCCCTATGTAGTAATAAAAACATATATTTTCTCACCCCTTGACCGTCCTCCTCTAAAGGGGATAAACTCACCAATAGAAATATACGCATCATCAGGACTATCATCCTCAGTTCCCAGAGGGTCGACTCTAATACCCTTGAGAGAACAGAGGGTTGAGTATTATTCAATCTATAGGTAGTATTAGATACATATTATATAAAAATTATGAACAAATGATTTTGTGAAAACTCACCATGACTAGTGATGTGTTTGGCAAATTCCTTAATTCTCAGTTGTCCGTTTTCCTTATACTACAAACAACTAGCCCTTGATCAAAGAAATACTGATACCATGGGATGAAACATAGAGAATCCCCCTACTATCACCTCATTTTTTTTATAAGGATAACTCCCTTGATTTGGGGGGTGGATCCCAAATCCCTAATGGGAGTTCCCACTAACCATATTTTGCAGACTTGATCTCTACCCCAGGTGCCTCTTCCTCCCCCTACAAATTAAAGTCATGTACATCCAATCAAATAAATAAATAAATAAACAAGAAAGGTAAAGGGAGAATGATGAGTGGAATACCTCATCAATTTTGATGAAATCATTCCATTAATCAGTTTTTTGATCACCCACACCCTTATTATCACCTCAACTTATCATATCTCCCACACACATCATGACTATAATACAATCATTAGTGGAATGTATGAGCATATCCAATTCCAAAGGATCTCTTCCACTTCATTCATATCATTATAATAGTAGAAAATCAATGGGGATCAAATGTATATCACATATGGGACTTGTATGCTAGCTTAGAGAATATTCATGAATCCTCAATTTCAAAGGTCATATCCTACCATAATTCATCTACCTTGGACCACATGTAGTCTGAATATTCTAGGTATTATTGTGATGTGGAACCAGAATCCCATTATATTATTTATTTTCTCGTCCTCTCCATTAAAATAATATGTTGGGCAGTTGGATCCCATGATTTCTCACCATGATGATGAATAAACCATCAGTTCTTGATAGGTGGAGTCTCTTAAACTCTAGAATGAACCATGGCTCACTTATGAGACCATTTAAAAAATATGAGAGCCTAATAATCATTATCCTTGGGTTGATTATTTCTACCAAACATTCTTTGTCTAGTAGTATCCATAGCTTCAACTAATGATAATGTTTTTTAACACCCCTTGAGGGTATGATGAAATCCATTCATGAACATACCCAGTGGTAAACCTAATAGACACACCCAATTTGGGTAACTTGATTACTATTTTAGAAACCTCTAGATCCATGATTATTTAGAGATATCAAGAAACCACTTGGGTTTTCTCTAATTTTAAATGTATAGGGGTATATGGAAAGTTGTTTCAAGAACATAAATTTGAGTGAAAATTTGTATGGTGTGTAATCTTTAAAAATTACCTCACCATCAACATGGGTTTCCAGTATGATCTCTCTTAAAGATATCATGTACTACATCAAATCGCCATCACCATGTCTATTATCAACAAATTTCCCAGTTTGTGGATCCCCATATCTGAAGAAATTAAATTCCAACAATAGGTTCAAATTTCTCAATGATTCTCCATACTTCACAGAAAAAGGTTGAATACCTAAAACAACTTGGATTAATGGTTGAAAATGACCTCCAGGAACCTCAAATTCACTCATTCCAGCATAATAACTGATGTATGTTGAAATCAATCCCCATAAAACATGAAATGTCCCTAAAATATTAAAAAGGGACTTCTTCTTATACATGTGAAATAAGTACCGGTGTATTTTTTCCATGATTCGGGATTCCAACCACACATAATTTCCTCTATAAAACCTAGCTGTCAGGATGAACAACCCTATCCTCACACCACCGTTGGATTCATGTATAAAAAACTTATAGATACAAAACTAAATTACTATAAACATGGTGAGGTAAGTTTTGGTGGGGATTTTACACATGAATATGTACCCCCACCGATCATATTGGACCTACTATAGAGAATGAATTTTTTTGAAGGTACCCCCACTTTTCTAATGGGGACATCCCATTAGGAACTAAAAGCTATGAAATTATCCTTATGGATTCATGAAAACCATTATACATTCCTTTGAATATATATCTCCCCATATGATAGGGTCTTTCTACCTAATATCATAGGCTTTCTATAATAGCTCATGAGTAATATAACGTATTCGTTCAATATCATCACCTATTACTTTTCATGGTATGGACTCTTAATACATTTCACCATGTATGGGAGATCCATTGATTATATATATATATTCCATAAACTGAGGTTGAATTCTCGATGTTCTGGATATGATATATGTGTTTGCATGCTCCATCATCTGATCATCTCGGGAATGATTTCTAGGATCTTATTCATATATATCTGGGTCATCCATACATCCACATATATTTCAACCAATTTTAGTTCAAATTAAAATTCAAGATAAGTCATTCAAACCCAGTATACCCACTCCACTCTGGTTTCCCACCTCCTCCAGTGCGGATGTCCTAGTCTTCCATCCATATTATTTATTGTTCTATCAAGGAATCATTGACGAAAAATGAGTAAATGTCTATTGTTAATATAGGAGTGTGATGGTTGAAATTTTGAGTATAGATAAAATAATTAATGACACGTTTTAAGGGACTTTTTCCATTATTGATAAATATTCCCCATGATGAGATTTTGGTAGTGGTAAAATTCATGTACTCCTAGAACTAATAAAGAGTAAAATAATGGATCGTCTTAGGAATGAGTACGCCTCCCAAAATACCATAGTCATAAAGAAGAATTCGTTCAACCTAAGGATATTCATGGTGATACATCTTGAGATGCATCACTAGATCTAGAAAAGTGGACTCATGAACTTCTTAATAATATTTCCCAATGATGTCCAACATTTACTTGATGCATGAAATATCTATTTCATTAGATTCTCGGGCCTTTTAATCATCCATTTTAAATTTATATGTAAACCACAATATTTTCTTTAGATATAAGGTTTATTTTTTTAGGATTCCAAGAATACAATTTGTTAAGGGAATGAACTCGTGAAGGTTAATTACACAAGTGACCTTTCATAGGTTTATCACCCAAGTGACCGTGCATGGGTCAGTTGCGTATGTGACCTCGCATGGGTCACTCACCCAAGTGACCTCCTAGTGGTCACTCACCCAAGTGATTAAGAAATGATCCTTTCTATAATGACATTGTGAAACATACTCGTGCATGTGAAGGCATACCATGTGTATGAAATGATAATGTATATGTAAGGATTATAAAATTGACTACCATGAAATGAGTGTATAGGTAGACAAATGGTGTGAGTGAAAGGATGGGGAAACACTGGGTATTCGACAATATTTATAGATGTACGAGTACCTTTAAGGTCATCCAATGCAACCAACCTACACAAACCACCTGTTTGTTCTGCTAGCGTGACCAACCTATGCAGGCAACCTATGTGGAACATACTATCACTTCTCCCTTAAATAATAAAAAAGATGTAATTTTCAACAAAACCAAGAATGAAAATTTATGACCACATGGAGGATGATGATTGAAGGATCCATCAATGTGATTGTTTCTCTATATCTCATGATTAGATCTTATTATTTAGATCAGATCCAATAATGAGGGGGTGAATTTTTCGAAACATCTTTTTTTATTTGATGATGAAGTGATTCAAACAAAATGTACTATTCATAGGGAGGAGGAAACTGCATAAAGGTGAAAAAAATAATTTTTCTATAGGTTATCCCAAGTGAATCTCATGAAAATCCCCACTTATGAACACTATGACTTTCATAGGTCTAACCTATGTGGTCCAAAATTTGTGTAAAACCCCTTTCGTAGAGCACTACAAGACAAGGACCGACACAATTTACCTTTGAGAACCACCTCATTCACCCAAGGTCCCAATATTTTCTATATATGTGAACCTTGTGCTCCACATTTTCATGAATGAAAGATAAAGGAAAATACTAGAAGCTATGGTCACCATAATCCTTTTTCCTAAGTCCTAAAAACCATATTGTTATCTCTCAATACTGAAAAAGAAGATGAAATTAATGATATTATTTGTATTATAGTAATTTCAAGTTCTAAAACACCCAATAACTATGTGACAATCTGGTTCACCCTAGAATAAAAGTACTATAATGAATTCCCCTTACCAATATTAAGATTTATGGTAGGACCTTTATGGAGTTCCTAAGGAAACCCTTGGAGGTCCAAAAAAGGTCTCACAAAATTCTGTATGACTTGGTTGTTCACCATCTAAATTCATTAATGTACTAATTTTGTGTTGTACCTCCAAATTATCCCAATAAACACATGGGTGAGGTACCTTCTAGCACACCTAGGTGTCACTATGGAAAAGCTAAGGCCAACTCACTCATATACCCTAGAAGAGGCACCCTTCATTTCATCCAAGAATCAATAGGGTGAAACACCCTCTAAGACCCATTTTCATATCTCTAATGATGGGTCACTCCTCTATCTCAGTCCCTTTTCAGAGGGGGTCCAAGACATGACCTCATCAAAAGCTTTCAAACAATCATGATCTACACTAAGGTTACACCTATGTGACAACTATTGTATGAAAACCATCCCTTACTATCCATATCCTTGGACACTTCCATTATTCCACCTATTATAAGTGGTATAATTCATAGGGAATCCCTCCAAGAGTAAAACCTTGTTTTTATTTTCAGACATTTCCCAAATTTGACAACATTTTCCTCATCCACTAGCTAATGAAAGAGATTTTAAAAAATACCAGATCTTCCACTTGCTCCTGTTTCCTATACTGAGCATAATTTATATGGTCTAGGAGGCTATTATTTATCATGTCATAAACATAATAAAATATCATTAAATTTTCCTACTCTATTGGTGTAATAACCAACCCTATAAAAATACACTGGCTTTGATTCCTATCCAAATGAGATACATAGGAACACTCTCTAAGGTTCAAACCCAATACACTAAACTCACTGTAATCTTCTCTAAGAAATATTTCTAGTATGGTTATATCCAACCCTGAGGTCCATATTCATTTTGAGTCCCTCAATATTCATCCTTGTTGGTCCATATTATTAGTAAGATCATTCCCCCAACAGGGGATGCTATATCCCTTAATAATTTCTTGGGATTTTTTGATGTAAGTTTGAATCAAAATTTTTATAAGACCATTTCACCTTTAAGTCCTTATTTCATAATGTTAAAATGCATGGTTTGGTCCTTGAAACATGACCATAAAAAGTATTATGTGTCCCATTACGTGGAACTGAAAAACATGTGTTCTAATTCTTATCAAAATGATATGTAGGAAGCCTCTATCATGGGCACAATCGAAACATTGAATAATCTCTCGTATCACAGAATGATGATAAATTAAATAGTACCCAACTGTCTGTCTTAAAACTATTATTCACAAAATAAAAAACATAACCAAGATGGAGAACCTATGATACATACATATGGTTTCTCATCTACACATGTCTATAAGTCATTTTTAATGTACAGTGATGAATGGTTCCATATTTTAAATTTAAAATTTCTTGATGAATATGTAATAAAAATTTAATAGATTCCCAGAGTGGGAAATAATTCCCCCAAAAAGGGTGTGATGATCCCGACCTCCCATCCTCTAGTACAATGTGATTTTTTAAGCATTTCTGGTTAAATTACACACTAATCGCCTACCTTTAGAAATAATTCCCACGATACATTATGGGTATAAGATACTTTTGGTGTTTCCAGTTCTATGAGAAAAACCTGCTGTGTGTTGACCTGAGATGATGGGGACAAGGGACCATATTATATGGTGGAGGTATAAGGTAGTCAGGGTGGCATGTTGTGAATGCACGTGAGGTAGCCCCGATTTTTCAAGTTCTATGAATCAAGAGGTAGCCTAGTTAACGTGAGTACCATATATTCTATACTAGAGTACATTGGCTGACATATTCCTCTCGAGGTATGGATGGGATTAGGTAGAATGTACAAACAACTCCATCAGAATACCGTATAAGGACTTGTTTTATTAATACTAACATCTTCCATTAGTATTCTAGCATGGAGAAGAATATGTTATAGTCATGGGTTTACGGTGTCTTGGTTATCACTCCACCATGTGGTTTTTCATTTCATGTTTATACTCTTTGTGAATTTATTATTACTATTGCATGCACTTTTTATAATTGAGCACAATTGTTAAATATGCATTGTAAGTGTTTTACAGAGTATTGTACTCACACCGAACAAATGAATTTATGTGTTCCTATATATTTTATGATGGAAATGTTGAGGAGAAATAACCCTATGGTGGACAATTGGGAAGAGGATAATGGAGCTAGTGGAAGAAGAGGATAGACTCTAGAGGTGACCACAATTCTTTAAAATATTTTTCAACTTAGATTATAATGAATAGGATTTCCCTTTTGTGATTCTCTTTATTTATATTACATGTTTTCCATGTATTTATTTTGTTCTTGTTTAAACTTATTATTTATTATATTCTTTATTTTTTATCATTGGTCCTATGATTCGATATTGAGTATATAGTCTCCAAACATATAGACTAGACCCTAACTATTAGTCGATAGTATGTTTCATATAGGGAGATATGTCCAAGGTTATGTGACCTTTCAAATCAGACCTAGTGGTTCATTCTAGGATATTATAATTTCATCTTAGAGGAGGGAGTATCAACAGACCCTGCAATTGTTGATACAGTACTAGCTTAGGAGACACCCAAGAGTATAACTGAGAAACTGATCATCCTTGTGTTGGGTAGGATACTATCAAATATTGATGACCAATTTATCAAGGATTTTAGTACCCTTTAATACTTTTACTTGAATGGGGAATCCTTTTTTGATTATAGGGACGTTCCAATAGTCTTTCAAGGAGTTGTGATGGGTTTTGATGAGCACCCCACTCTTCGGACTGGTATAAGAGGGGGTTGAGTGTATGGTGTTCTATAATGACTCTAGAAATTGTATTGGATGTGTTTTATATCTAGAGGTAGGTAGTGATTGTATATGGGTATTAGAAGCTAAGACCCCATGATATAAAATAAATGAACCATGATCTATAGCTGGTAGTAATTCTCTTTACCCTAAATATTTGGAGACTCTACCTGATGGGTGAGCGGTTCATAATCTATTCAGAATAAAATATTCACGGGTAAATATTTTCATAGAAATATTTTAACATGAGAGAGAGCCTTTGTCTATATTTTATCTAGCATTATTACATTGAGATATTCTATACACCAATAAAAGTGAAATGGTGGTAGAGGCTTTACATATGAGATCTTTTTCGTAGTTGTTTTAGAGAGGCATCTATTTTGTTTATAAAATTATTTGTTTCATTTGGAAAATAAATCAATGTTTGAATGGTGTTTTTTGGTGGTGGTGGAATAACCATTCTTGTAAAACACACCATTTGGTTTTCATTTCCTTTCTATGTGATTTATAATGGATTTTATTCATGGAACTGTAAATACCCAATGGTTCCTTTATTTGTGATGTTCCAAAAATATGATTTCCAAAGGTATGTGATCATTAAAATATGACTCCAACAACACTTGGGGACTCGCATTAGTCGAGAGGATAGGAGGTCAGTCTCATCATAAAATTTTAGGGATAACTATTTTCACTATAGGACTCTCTTATATATTATGGGCATATTCATGAATGTTTTATTAAATCCAAAATATAGACCTATTCACACTTATAATAGCAATAAATTATCATCATGTGTAGTATTTATAATAATATATTTATATCTAAGGTAATTCAATTATGTAACCTTCTATATAAATTAGAGATTCCAATGTCATTTATTTTCATGATGATGGTTTTGATCCACACAATGGGGCACTCTGGAATGTATCATCATCCAAGAAGACGAGAGTTATTGTGATGTTGGGATTGGACCCCTAGGATGGGATTCCTATGTATACCAGTGGAAGAAATCAGAACACACATGGTTTTGTTCCACATAATAGGACACATCATAACATTTAATTTCATTTGAAAAGTAAAAAACTGTGCAGTTTAACATCATGTGATAAATAATTTTATAAGGAAGAATCCTAGAAAAGGATGGTGTGGGACTTACACTAAAGCAGCCCAGATGTGGTTTTTATGGTAGGGGATATGGCCCTTTGATGATGGCGCTCACTGGTAATATATACCTATGAGGATGGGATGAAAGGGACCTATAGAGTATGTGACCTTCTGAGTTAGGGGGGTATGATCTTGTTGGGGATGTGTCTCTTCAAGTATGATGGTGATTTGGAAGTGTTGGGTTTGGAAGTTGAAGGGGATTGCTACGTATCCCATGAATAGAGGAATCAAATCTAACATAGTTAACAAAGTTGGGGCTTACACCTATGTAGGAGACCCATGGTTGCTACATTGACAATATGGCCGTTTAAAGGTTTTTATCATAGAGAATATGGACCTTTGAGAGGATGGTAAAATGGTTTTGTGTGTTACACCTAATGGGAGGCCCATGTCAAGTAAAGAGGAAGATCTAGAAATGGACTCTTTACCTAGAAATATATTTGATCAGGATTGTGAGATGATCATTACTAACCACTAATCCCATGTGAGTCTTGTTTAGTGTGATAATCAAGAGGAAGATGAAGATCTATCATCTTTCATTGTCTCTTTCATCTGATAGTGGATGAGGGTATGGATATGGAATATGGGGGAATTACACTCAAGGGATGCAAGGGGATTACTTCGAGAGGGATGACCTATAGAGTCATTCATTCCTCTTCCACTAGTATATGATGGTGAAGTACTAGTGGGGGAGTCAGAGAGAGATATGTCTTAGGTGTTCCTATACCCTATCATGGTTTAAAACCGTGAGGGTCGTGAATTACAAATATATATGTATATAGACAAATTATGTTCATGTTTTTCACCACATATGTAGCTTCCCGACCTGAGAAGAAAATTTTCATTATCCATAAGGATGAGATCATAATTACCCTAAAAATTTATAATTGAGAACACTCTAAGGACCCTATATATTAGGTATGATTAATATGGGCATTCTTTAACCTGAGGATATTTAATTTACAGGATGTGCATTTTTTTCCTTTGCTCTTATCATACATATAAGGAGGCTTTGGGGGTTCATGGTTTTGTCCCCCTCGGGAAGATGTACAATAGAAATAGATTCTCTACCATTTATGGTAAAATGGGCTCGATGGGTGTCATACAGAGGTGAGGAAAAGAAAAAAAGAAAGTGTCTCATGCATGTTAGACGTGGCCAAGCTAATGGGTCTCATGTAGGGTGGTCCTGGGTGACTTGTTGGTGCTTCATGTAGAGTGGACTAGCAAAGACTGGGGATTACCTTTGGTAAATTCACAATTTTGGAAACAACACATGGGGGTGGACTTTTTGTAGGCTCAATGGGTCTCCTATGATTTATTTATAAGTTTCTGACACAAGTATTATTCTTGAGAAGGGGCCTTTTCCCCCCTAATAATTTTGGACTAAGGGGGAAATGGATTCTCACATAGGTCTTTTATTTTGGACCCACTAGAGAAACTATAATACCACCAACCTCCTTAATCCCTTATTCATTTATGGATTTTAGGATTCATTTGATATTCCATTTTTCTAAAATGGTGATTCTAGGAGTCCTATATATAGGAAAAATCATGACCCTCAGTGAAGGAGGCGGTTCGCACAGGTCACTCACATAGGTTTTGGAATAGGTGTGGCATGCCTGATAGGTTTTCTACACACATCAATATGCACAGAATGGGCCTACAAAAGTCCTTTAGGCTTTCATCTTGGACTTGCACAATGTTGCTAGGATGGGCTTGTGTGAGTCTTCTAGGTGTTCAGTCTAGACCTACATGATGAAATTGGGTTAAGCCATCTACAGTATCTCTTGGGAGAACACATGTAATATATAATTCCTTTCAATTCTCTATTACTTGAGGTATTTCCATTTTAAACTTATCATCATTATATTATGAAAGAATAATTAACAAAATCCCCCCCCCCCTCAAGATTGGATTGATCAAAAGGAGTGGGTCCGATCCCAAGGTAGAGAAAAACCCATTTTGGTACATTCATGTCTAGGATCGATTATCAATAATGCTTGGATGTTTCACTAGAGGGAAGTGAAAGGGTAAGGCCTTGTATGTATCTAACACATGTTGATCTCATAGATTTTTCATTATGGTAGAGTGCATAATCATCCATGCATCTATAAATAGCATCCACTGCCTAGAAGTTCATACCACTTTTACTATTCCCTTTCTCTCACCATTATGGTCATCCATACTACCCATTCTAGTTTCCAATTCAAGAACTATTCTTCCTCTCATGACTTATGCTAAATCTAAACCAAAACACTTTTTAAATGAATTCATCTATAAAACAAAAATTCATGGGTGAGTGACCTTTGAATGGTCACCTGGGTGAGTGACCTACATGAGGTCACCTGGGAGAGTGTCCTACATGAGGTAACCAGGTCAAGTGACCTATCTGAGGTTAGCCCCTTTCCAAATTTCATAATTTATGGAACAATGATTTTTAACTCTAATAAAAATCAGGGAATTTACTTGCATGTTTCCAATGGGTACTTAGAGGTTTAGAGTTTATCATGAACCATCCAATAAAAAAATTAAGGAGATGTTGGATTTCATTGGACTATATTATTAGGAATAATGTGAAACCACACAACCAGATATAGAAAATCATTTGATGAAATATCAACATGAATATCTTGAGAGTGATCAGATTCTACTTTACGTCCATGGGATTCTAAACGACATACTCATCCCAAAGCTAAATAATTATATTCTTTGATCCAATATCCAAGAGTGGATGAATTTTACTGAAAAAACAACTCATCCATAGGTGTATATATCATTGTGGTAATGGTACTCACGACATGTGTCAGGAATTATTATAGTTGTTCCCCATATTTAAAACCGTACAATCCTGAGTCAAAGTCACACTGCTTCTCGTTTACCTTTCATGCTTGCAATACATACCAATAAAAATACTGTAAGGAAGGCCAAGACCTATTACCTAGAGGGGTAATCAAACCAGAGTGGATGTCGGTGTACTAGGTGTTCCAAACTTGTTCTGAATTTGAGGTCCTGATGAAGGTGGTTGATATCTACAAGGATATCTGGGTGGCCCAATGATAGGTGTACAAGAATCAAAACATCATTCTTAAGATACCAAGCTAATAAAACCAATATAAGAATACATTACATTTAACTCATAGATAAGTAGGTATCGTTTTATGGGATTTTTACAATATCTATAGGTTACTCATTCTTGGAGAGATGTGTGACATGTTTATCCCACTAAAAGTGACATGGAATGATGCTGAATGAATGCATGTTTTGTATCATGATATATTATATATTATTTTGGACATTAGGAATGAATACCCTCTCTAAATAGGTTATTTCAACTATGTTTCTTGGATAAACATTTTCTTGGATCCCAAGGGGGAGAGCCCCACATGAAAATGTCCTATAGGATGTATTGTGATGGAATGTTGGGGCACTCCTCGTATATTCTGGCACACATTGAAACAAGTCCAGTATAACCAATGGGGGTTCATAGTCAAGTAAGAAATAACCAATTGGACACATCTCACTAGATTCTTACCAATGTGGATAAGCATCTACATGATAACAGTTTTCAAATCCAAGGGCTGCATAAGGCGGGGGACATTTTTTTGTGGTGTCCATGTTATAAGAGGGGAATCACACTGGGTTGGAAGCTTCCATAAAGCCATTGATTCATTGGTGATTACTGAATGTGGACATGGGGAACAATCCTTTATTAATTTTATGTTCATTTCATGTTTTTTGAGGATGGTTTATGTAACATTTCATTTCACATTTTATAATATGTGAAAGCAGATTTCTTGGAGACCATTTCTAAAATTCCTTTTGGATATTTCTATGGTCCAACCCCTATCTCTAAATTAATGTGAAGTTTTAAAGAATATGAATATATAAACACAATTCAACATCCTTCTATTGTGGATTCTCCATTTGGAAAATTGACCGATGATGGAAAATATATTGATTAAATGATATAATACATGATTTATTTCAGATATAGCATGCTAGAAATATGGACTGATGATGAGGTTATTGGTGAAGCCTATGATCCTTTCAAATTTGAACTCTTATTTTTGTGTCTATAGTAAGCAACTGTATCCCCTACTATGCATTTCCGATAAGAAAATCACCCAATGGTGACCCAAAAACATTGGGTTTTCATGATTTTAGAGTTAGATCTTGTTGTAATTAAGATTCCTCTCCTAGAGTATGTCCATTGGGTAGAAGTCTTGGTATGTTGAATCCCAGAACCTATCATACCCCCAAGGGTTGTTGAAAACGATAATTCCATGATTTAAATCAATAAATAACATTGTAGATGGAAATCATGGTAGAATGGCTTAACACAATATGGATGATTATACATATTAGAAATCTCTTAAAACATCTTGAACACAGGCCACATAGTGGGAAAGAGTTGAAGAGAATGTTTTTTTCAATCTCGAGTGGTCTGCATGTTATTTCTAAGAGGAAGCCTTGGAATGGAATACCCAACCACTTATTAGGATAGAGAGGCCTTGAAAATCAATAAAATTAATGGATTCATGGTATTATTCACTAACAATCATGGGGAATCAGATTATGTATGCCCCAAGGAAGTTAAATTCTAGTAGGATATAAACTCATAGATTGAGAACATGTGGATAATTCTCCATGATTGAATATGTTTCTAATATAATGGAGATATTTGTGCCCCTTCTTGATTTTATTATGACACTGACCCTACGGAAGTGAATAATTACCTTTAGGAATTGGAGATACTCATATATTCCACTAATGACTAGATTCCAACCATGAAGCCAGTGTAATATTTGATAAAATGAGGTTATACTAAAGTAGTGGATGATCAAAAAAATGATGGACATGATTAATGCATCGAAATTTGTGTGGTAAAACTCTCTCTTACCTCCTTATTTTACTTCCTCATCCATCATCATTTATTTTAAAAAGAATTATTTTTCAATTAGGTTGGGAAGAAAGGAGGACCGAGGGGGTTCCTAGGACACCAAAATATGGTTCTAAAGGAACCATCATTATGGTGGGGGTGATACTCTAAAGTCCTTAGAGTTTTTCTTGGACTAAATGATGATTTAGAATGAAATGGAGGGAATTTCTTCTATAATTACTCTTACAATAAAATTATTTTAGGAAGAAATAAATAGACTTCCTCTATCGAAAGTGAAGGAGAAAGAAAGATTAAATTCTTTGCCTGAGAACATATATTGTTGTGGTGAGTTTTCATGACATAATATATTCTTTATTTTCCTAGAATAAGTGTCTGATCATGCATGTATGTCACATGATCCACTCCCCTCTCCAATGTCAATGGGATTTGACATAACCCTTTGAGAAGTGAGGAGGATATTCGAGATGAGGGGTATATTCTAGTTGGTGATTCCATCCCTTTTATAGGATAAGTGTCAAGGGATGGTTCCAAATTTGTTCTTGTTACTATAAAGAGGCAGGAGGATCCTGGTAATGTAAAATGAACATCTTAAGGTGTCATGTACTGATCACTAACTTTACTTCATTATGATATTTCTGATTTTTCACATACATATGAGGACCCTATGACCACTATTGCTAGTCCTATTACTACCCTAGAAGGGGAAGATAGGGACCCAAAATCATACAATGAATGTGCTAAAGGTAATCATGATTTGGTGGGGCCTGAAAGGGTTATACCTGTCAAGAAGGTAGCACACATAGCTAATGGGGAAGCCAGTTTAGGTTCTGAACTAAATTTCATGGATATCCCTACTGGTAAGGATACAAATATACTTGAACCATGATATATTAAAATATTGAAAATGGAAGAATTTTTTAGGATTTTCATTTTCCTTCCTCCATAAAAAATTGTATGAATTTTATATAGAATTGGATGGAGATGATTTTTCCTCTATTATGTTTTAATACAAGTCTGACCTCATTACATTTGATGTCTTAAACTATAGATCTTGGCTTGTGTAACTTATTTTTATATGAAACACAACCATGGTGATTCCGGACTAGTTCATCGATTACCATCCTACTAATGTTGTGGAAGGATTACTGGATAATTTTCAAAAAAATAATGTTCCCATGATCCTTACATAGTGGGTCCTAGGAAAAATATGTAGGATTATCCCAAATATAATATACTTTTCCACACTATTTAGGCTGGGGATATAGGGAGGATTCAATTCAAGCAGCTGATTCCTCAATCAGAGATCCATCCATTAATTTGATTATGTATTTTCTTCTCTCTTTAATATCTCTTGATAATGGAGTTTGATTCATTTACCTTTCAGTTATACTAGATCCAACAATAAAACATAAAGGAAAGACCTATATCCCATCTCAACTGATGGTGGAAGGAATGGTATACATTACTTGTAAATGGATGATTGAAGTTGACTCTATAAGTGAATTGATTTTTGGGTATGTCTTCTCTTCTAACAGTGGCTCTGAGATAGACCTAGATGCCCAAGATTCTTTTCTCATATAATGTTGTTTTGTATGGATAGAAATTTTGAGGATGGTTTCAAATTTTACTCTTTAAGTCATTCCCTTGAGATTTCACCAACTTCATACCAAGTTCACCACTTTAGGGTATAGAAGATTTGATTACTGCTAAATTCATTCTATCATGAAGGATAATGTATGATGCTGGGAGTAAGAGAATAGGTCACAAAATGTTGATTCACAAATTAATTGATAATTTGACAACCTTGAAACTATCATATGTTAGGAAAATATTAATCATTCTAAGGAATTATAGCAGTGTCAAATCAGAATCTGGGAGAAATATCTTTTGCTGATATGCCTTTAAGAAGAGTTGAAAACTGTTAAGGGAGATAATGTCAAATTAAACAAATCTTTACGAGGGTGTAGGTTTATGTAAAGTAATTTTTTTCTTTGAAAAAGGATAACATTAGTTTTTCATAGGATTCCATATCCCCATAGTTGACGAGGCTTAAAAAAATAGAAGATAAAGATCAAGTGACATTCTAACAAATCAAGGGTCATGTTGAGGAACATATGTAATACCCAAACAAAATACTCCAACATTTGGATGTTATTATGAATTTTTATCCATAAATGAAAATTATTTTATTATCAATAATGTGTTTATATGTTCCAATATCCATTTCAATTATAACATGTCACTGAAGCTAAGACATCTGATTGAATGTTGTTGTGTCAATGTGTTGTAATTAAAATGATAAAATAAGAGGGTGATATAATTTTTTTCTAGGCCGTTTCACCTATAAATCATTGTTCAACTATTTCATGAATCATGCAACATATCCTAAATTTTTTAGGGTCATTGGCATCAATGCCCTATTTTTTTCCTATGTTAGATATGAAGAAGAATTAGCGAGTGAGACATGGATTTTTCTTAGTCCTCCTTTTATGAGTTTCCAACTTATTAATTTATATATATATTTATTTTTTTAGTTTCCATTTCTCAATTTTACCTAAATCACAAGGTGTGAATTTATAGAGAGTTGAGAAATGACATTTACATAGGGTTCCTTGGCAGGTTTTTAACATGGTGAGTACTATGTATCTTTTCAATGGATGTTTAGAGTCTTTCAAGATAGACTTTGGAAACTGTTGTCTTTAGCCAATCAACTTTGACCGTTGTTATGGGATTAATGAATCCCATGTGGTTTGCTGGCCGAGAATTCTATAACATATTTTAGGCATACAAAAGGGGGTTTAAAGTGAGGACCTTGTTATTTTTGGATCTAAATAAATCATATGGGATAAGTACACAGTGAGTGAAAAAAGAGAATATTTGAAAATTCATTTCTATCATGATATTGTTGGGGCATATATAGTATCCATTTCTAAGGAATAAGGTGCATCATATTTAAAAGTCCTGCTATGGGGTGTCATATGAAAAACTAGACTAGGGTGTATTATGCATAGTCAAATCAAAAGAGTTCTTTATATTTGGATGTCTTTATCAATTATGGACAATGGGGGTTTTGAGGATCTATATTTCTAATTACCATAAAGGGTTGTTTGTAAATGGAATGTGTCTAATAATTAAGGGAAGATCCTATATGGAACCTTCCATAGATGACAACACCCACCCCCACATAAATTTTATTTGTATGTAAAGAAGGGGGAATTATTTTTCGGCTATGAGCTCAGAAAGGAGGGGTCCCAGAAGAAATTTTAAATATCCTGCCAAATTAGAGTTTGTATCCATGAATGGAGGGAAAAAGAAATTTTGGTTGCTATAGAGGATGGGAATAAAATAGAGGATCTGAGAATAACTACATATCCTATTGACTTGAGAATCAATCCATATGTTGTTCTTGGTTACCAAGTATCCATACATATATGACTTGAATATGAAGATGGGAAATTTACTTGACATATATCTAGGCCTAGGATGAGGGATCTTTGTATCAATTCATGTCTTGATGAATTGGGAATCATGTAATATACAGTAATTTTGGGTGATGCGGTTGACGATCGACACTAGAAGGAATGGATCCTCCCAAAAAAGTGTTAAAGCATCATTCTATTTAATTTGGTGAAACCAATATGTGGTCCACATAATTTAAAATTTTATATAAAGGATGTTGTGGACCTTAATTTACATTAATTTATATTTGAATAAATGATTAGTGATTTTATATTTCATGGTGATCTGACCAAGAATGTTCAATAATATTTTAGGCATGAATATGGAAATTTGTAAGATGTAATCTAAGAGAATTCATATATGAAAAGTGGTATGGTAAAATCACATAGGTAATGAAAAGTGGTTTCCAAAATGATGTTGGGTAACATAAATATAGAAGAGATTTATATGATGGAAAAAGGTTCCTCTAGTTGAAAGGCCTTTCTAAGGGAAACTTATGCAAAGCTAGACTAGAGTGTATCATGCATAATCAAACAAGTGTCACCTAATATCATAAATAATATTATCTATGGACAAGGAAATATTAAAGAGATCTGTATTTCCCCAGACACATAGTTTGGTATTTTTAAGGAAGGATCTTGAGTATGCAATGAGTATTTTATTTCAAAATAAAACAATAATCGGGAAAATGTTCCCTACATATACTGGACCCATATGCAGGGTATGTGAATTTTTTCTATAAATTGTTGATGGACCGTGACATATATTTTGGTAATCACTACATATCACATCAAAATGAGAGTCAATCCACACTTAGTTCTTGAACAAAGGTGTGGTGTGAGACGAGAACCAATGATAGTGTCTTTCTCATATGAGGGACATCTCAATGCATAATTTTATTTCATGTAAGAGACATCAAGGATGTAGTTTAACATCCTGAAGAAAAGATGTTTTGGGTTCCATTTATGGTCTTGCATCTAGGAACAAGTTATCTCTAATTAGAAATGATATGTATCATCCATATGGGGAAACAATTGTCATAATTTGTAAGACCATGTGATGTATTCTCAATGTGGAAGACAAGGAATAGAAAAGGTTTCTTTCACCACACATAAGAGATCAAAAAAGGATAGGTGAATTTTTATCATATGGTGGATGGACAAGGATGTAGAATCTAGGCATCGCTAAATATATCATAAAGATGAGAATCATGGCACATGTAGTTCTAGGTGATTCTTAATGTCTAATGAGAGGGACAAAAACCATTCTATTTAACATCATTTGGTAAGTACTATGGTAACTAAATGTAAAAAAAGGAATGAAGTCCCACAACTGTTGTAATTATATTTAGGGACAACATGAAATGATAGTAATCTTACATTTGTGACACAAGGCTTCCGAATCTATTTTACCAAGGAAATATATTCTTGGTACAATGTGTAAGACTACATTTTAACATCATGTGATGAAGAAATTGTCATGCAGTTTTATGTCTTGTGATTAGGATGATATGGGTCATACCTTTTATGGTTGTGTAATAAGGACCTCTCTATGTAGCTTAGCATCATGTGGTATAGATGAATAGTTCCTCAGATTTTTAGTTCTTGAGAATATGACATCAATTTAGGGAAACAATGATAGACATAGGGATTACCGAGCCATGGATGTTTCAAAATACTTTTACATGAGGATGAAAATTTTAAATAATGATATTGGGGGTTCAAAAATCATGACAAGTGACATGGGAAATGTAATCAAGGAGTGACTAACAAGTGGCTTCTGTTATGTTACCATCAAGGAATATGGAATCAAAATGCCTCTTTTTCCTGAGGATGAATGTCCTTTTGGTGGATATGACTTTTAGGATAGAATTATGAAATTACATAATGAGGTGTATTATGAATAGTGAAAACAATGGTGTTCCTTGGATTTGGGTTTTCTTATTACCTATATCCACGAGGGGTTGTGATGATCCACGATTCCTGCGACAAGGAGTATGATGTGATGAAGGAATGTTTCTGAGAACAATGGAAGATTTGGAACAAAATTTTCCATGAAGTGTGAAGTTCCCTTCATAGATCTGAATCACATGTTGATATGGGGTAATTTCTGTTTCTATGATGGGATCCTGAATGAGGGAACCAAAATTAATATATCATGTATGGAATGGGGTTGTATATAGGGGTAAGGGACACATTAATTCCTAACTTTTTATATAACTGGGGCTATCTTAGGGGACCCAATTGTTAATATATATCTTTTGTAGATAGGAATGAATCCAAACATAGTTCGGAATCCTTAATATATGACCACATGTGAAAAGACCTAGGTTGGAGTCCCTTGAATGGATGTTTTTTCTATACAGGTGGGGGATCATTTTCCTTGCATCTTGGAAGGTCTAAGATCATAAGCTCTGAAAATCACTATGTATACCATTATGATGAGAATCAAGTGACATGAAGTTATAGAATGAAGGTGTGGTGGGAGACTGACACCATGGTTTGCGATCCACTCAAGAATAGACAGAAGTATTATGATGTTTTATGTCATTCAATAAGGACATGAAATTTTATGTTTTACATCATGTGGAAAGAAAATTATCATATTGTTTAATGACTATTGAAAAAATCATTAGGATTTGTATTTTAGAGACTTATAGCTCAAGTATAGTGTCTTCTAAAATCACGCCAAATGACTAGGACCATAAGTTATAACTTTTATGGTCTTGTTATGAAGACTAATAGTCATGATTATGTAAAGTATTTCTAGAGGAAACTTTCACTAGTAAATTCCATAATAATATCTTCATCTATCGAGTTTAAGGAAAAATATACATTAGAGTGGACCTTGTCTATTCCATAAGGTCCCTCAAACATTGGACCAATATTTGGAGGTTTCTTCCCAGGTATCATTGGGGTCTTGAGGACCAGTACGAACTCTACATGGAGTATTGAACGGAGGTGAACATTCTTGTTAAAATCCCATGATTTCCAATTTTGGTGTACTTATAAGTGATGAATGGTAGGATTTAATTTTTCATCAAGTCTGTCTAATCCATGTATCCTTTTTTGGGATTACTCATTTGTATATAAATGATCACAGGCATAAATGCAATGTGGGGGTAATTAGACATTAATGGATATGACTTCCTCTATCATGTATTCTAGTGAATATATGGTCTCCTATGTGGAATTGTTGGTCGTAGTCTGGTAAGCCCACAAGGAATAACAATTTATTTTCAAACCAATAATTTTTGTCTCCATCCAACATATTTTAGACTATATTTAATAAGGTATTATTGAAGGCCTCTATTTTCCAATTAGTTACTGTATAACAGTGAGTTGAATGGTTGGATTTGATGTTATATTCATGATACATCCTTTGAAAAATAAAATAAAAGAATTTGGTGCCATTTTACATCATTATATTTTGAGGTACACCAAATCTAGTAATGATAGTGGATTTTGTGAAGATGAAAATATTCTTTACCCTAGCTTCTTTGAGGGTTATAGCCTCGAACCACTTGGATAAAAAGTCAGCGGTGGTGAGAATGTACTTGAACTGGTTGGATGTCGCAAGAGGATATGGCCCTAAAACATCCATTCCCCTTAGAGTAAATGTTAACGAGTATTTGAAATTATATAGAATCTCTAGGGGTTGATGGATGAATTTATTGTGAACAAGGAAGGAATGACAATTTTTTGTCAATTTTGTACAGTCATGTGTAATCGAGGGCATGATGTAACAAAACCTATTGATTTAATGGAATCATGAACCTCAACTGGTGTGCACCAAAAGACCATATAAGTACTTATTTCAGGATGGAAGCAATCTCTTCTCAATCATGTCTCCTAATAAGGACTTCATCGAAGCCCCATTTAGAGGGGAATTTTTAGTGATTTGGGATACCAAAATGAGTAAAGTTAATTTTTCATCATCTTGATTTTTATTTTATGAATTTCTATAATGTAGGTATTCCATTTTTAAGGAATTTTATATGGGAGTCATCCAAATAGTTATAGTATGGTATGGTTCAATGATATAATTAACCCTGTTTATTTTTTGCATTTCAACACGATGAAAAGTTGACACCATTTGATGGTGCATAGTGTTGATGACTATTTCATCACAGTCTGGATCCTCCAAAACCATAGACACATTTTGAAATGCATCTTCCCAAGCATTCTATGATTGTGGTATGTGAGTTTATTTCATCTTTGTGGTGAATTCTACCATTATCCCCCATACATAGTCAAGTAAGTGGAATATCTCTTCATTTATGATGTCATAAAGGCCATTGATCTTCTTGATTACTAATTCTAAATTTCCCTTTACATTTAAGTGATCCACTAACAATTTAAGTTTCAGTTCTAGCCCTTTTATGAGGGCCTAAAAATTTACATCATTGTTTGGGAAACCATATGACAACAAGAAAGAGTAAAGTGAGTCTGCCTTTGTAGGGGAGATGAGAACCACTCCAAAGCTAACTTTATTGAGAATGGTTTAATCCAATATATTTCTTGTAGGGAATTAGAATGCACTATCGAAATACATCCCCCATATCTAGGGTCCCTCTTTAATAAAGAAGATATGTTCATTAGGAAATTTAGTATTCAATGATGTTGTTTCTATTGAGGCATGTTATGTATGGAAGTTTGCTAAAGTCTTCACTTTTAATGCCTTATAACGCACAAACTGAATGTAAAACTATTAAAAGTTGACCATCCATCATTTCAATCATCTTTTTAATATTGGATTACTGAGGATATATTTACTTGGGTTACTATGAGAGACCAGGTGGAGTGTAAGAACACGGATCTTCGTTTCAGGTATGTTTTTCCTTTCTGGTCGTTTTTGAGAAAAAAGGAGTTTTTTGGAAAATTTTGAAGTACACACAGTGTACTTTCAGAGTACACGCCGTGTACTCCTTTGCTGCTCAAAGACGTGTGCTGACCGTGTCCGAGCCACACACATGGTGTGTAGGGGTGATGTGGAGGCCACTTAAAGCAGAGTACGGAAAAACAGAGTACACGCCATGTACCCCCAAAGTACACACCATGTATTTTATTTATTTTTCACTAAACACATCGGGGTCGTGCCTAATTGCTAGAATGACCTTATTCTAGGTTTTGTTCGGCCGAGAGCTCTCGTATGACCATGATCCTTCTCCGAGCCCCCGAGCTGCTGTCCGATATCCGTTTCAGCCATCGGCGATTGTGTTGGGATCGCCTCGATAAGCTCTCTCTTCTTCTTTAGCATTATTTCATGATTCCTTCTCTTTCTCAAGATATCTTGGGTTAAGAGTTTTGGATGTTTTCTCAGATATTCGTCTTTTAAAGGAGATTCAATCTTTGTGGATAAAGTATATCGATCTCCTAGGATCGAGGAAGGAGGTTTGTTGCCCTACGTTGAATGTCTTTGAGTTTTTGTGAAAAAAGTGTCGGATAACCATGTATCGGGTATCCCAGGTTAGGGATTTTGATTCCATTATTTAATTTCCTTATATTTCTTGTTTTCTTGAGGTTAATTGATAGTAATATATGCTTGGTTACATGTTCGAGGATCACCCATGGGTGATTTCCCTTGCTTTGGATGTTTATTGCCGTTTGGCTTAGGTTTCCTGTGAGGCAAACCTTGTAGAGTTGTTTGTATACCTTTTTATAGCTGATTGCATGTATTTACTGCTGTTTATATGCTTTTGATGCATTGTAGCTATTATCCAAGTATTTTTTGAACTTAATTAGGGCTGTTGACAGTCGATTATGCACGACTAGACTGCTCAGGGCGGTGTGAACCTAGTTCGGTAGATTAAAGAGGGAATTGATGATTAAGGGCTTCCCTAGAGAGTCTGTTATAAATTATTTTCGTACACAGGACCTACATGAATTAGAATTTGTGCTTTTCAAGAGTTTCCTTAGTTTACGCATGTATCGAGACCATAAGAGGAATTAGACATAAGTGCTTCCTCAGAGAGTCTGTAGAAATTGTTGCAAGAACATAGAGGAATTGACAGTGAGAGCTTCCCAGAGTTTTTGTGACTTGTATGATTATTTTACTAGAGGGGTCTATCAGTAGGATCCAACTAGAGAGTTAGTATTATTAATTGTTTGGTTGGTTGTGACACGTCCACCAAGCCAAAGAAGAAGCTTGGGTTTATATTGGTTGTTGTCTTGGTAGTCTATTGAGATACCTATTGTGTTACTTGCTGTGCCTTGATAATATAGAGCTGTTTGCTAGAATCTTTGTTTGATAATTAAATGATTGTATTAAATTAATAAATAAATGTGAATGGAGATTTGTAGGATTATTACTTGTTGTACCTCTGTTTATCTACTGCATTTATTTCCTTTACTTTTACTTTATTGCTCACTGGAAGTAGGGCACAGATCTTGTGGTGATTGACTACTAGGATTAGTCTCACATCCTATTTGGGTCCTGCTTTTGGGCCCAAATAGGTTATATGGATTCAGGTTTAGAGAGGGATTGTGGCCCTTATACTTCAGGTACATGATTGCTGGTTGGAGCTGGAGAGCATAGGACCGAGGTTAGGCTTGCGATGCTGCTGGAGTTTCTGTTGCTTTTAGTAATTTGTTTTCAGTTGTATTTCTGCCCATTTTTATGTTTTTTTCGTTCCATAGATACTTTTACCTGCTGCATCATTATCATCATTACTATATATATTCATTGCTTTCGCTGTTTGGTTTATGTTGTTGTTTGTCGTTTACTGCTTCCCTTACTGACTGTTATTTCTTTTCCCTTGTATACTGTACCAAATGAGGGCATAGTTCCCCCAATAAATTACCAAGGACCTCGCTACTAGTCGGAAGCCTCTGGCATTTGGGGAAATGCTCTTGAGATCATGTGGCGAACCAGGCATGGGGCACCAGTTGAGGGGCTCCGGATTCTGGTCGTTACAAAGTGGTATCATAGGAGGTTCTTCCTTTTCTATTTGACTTACTGTTTGGCGACATTAGATATGGATAAGAAGAAATAGGTAAGTGGTAAATAGCTGTGCCCAGGTGTTCTAGAACCCGTGTACAGGGAAAAATCCAGATTACCTCGAATATTGTAATTTTTTAGTTCTGCAAATGTTACAGTTTAATTGATTTCACAGTTGGGTGATGCACTTGTTTTGTGCTATTACTATTTATATGATTTCGGTTCTATTATGTTCCATCCCGATGAGATGAATGTATGCCATCTCATGCATCATATAGGAACATGTTAGAAAATCACATGACATGCATTTTTCCATGCCATCTAGGTTGCATTAGAGATTTCATGCTGTTGTGATTGAATTTGTGATAGACAATGCATGCTATTTTGATAGCTGCTGTGATAAATACCTGCTATGTGGATAGGGTATCGTTTGTTTAGAGCTTTTTTATCATGGGAACCAAACTTTGGTCTTAGAGGTGTTATGGGCCCTTGGGGATCAAAATTTGGTGGGTCATGAATTTTTTATACTATTTCTTGTTATATGCATTGTTATGATTCCAAGCTTGGATTAGCGGGGAGTATGGGCCCCCACGGATCAGAATTTGGCACCTTAACCTCTGTTTTCTATGTTTTCTGGCCTCCAGTGCAGTTCTGAGGCTACTGTCCGGAAAAACCTAGAATAAACAACTTGTAGTTTATAAATACAGGCTGTGTAGTTTTTGGCCATGTCACTGACCGTGTGGACAAGGAAACAGGGATGTAAAAGGGACTTTAGGAACACGTCGTGTACAGTATGTACATGTCGTGTAGTAGTAAACTGTGTAGCCGACCGTGTCACTAACAACATGGGTTGGGAAAACTATGGTAGTACACGTCGTGTTTGGTATAAACACACTGTGTAGTCTAGTTCTAGGTACCTGTCCGTGTCACGAACACACGGGTTGGTGTTATCTTCTCCTATAAACGCCGTTTTTGTTTAGAACACACTGTGTAATGGTCAGCCGTGTAGCCGGATGTGTAACGAACCACACAGGCCATGTTTTTCCTTCAAGTGCACACAGTTACCCTTGGGAAAATGCTGTGTAGTGTTGCCCGTGTGTCAGGCCGTGTCGCTAACAACACGGGCCAAGTAAGGAATGTCTAGTGCATGCCGTGTCTTACTCAAAATGCCGTGTATTCTTCGGCTGGGACAGTCCATGTGACTTAGTCATGTAGGAGTTACCAGGAAAGGGGAAAAGGGTCAGTACACACTGTGTTGTTTGAGAACACACTGTGTAGTCAGGTTTTTTACACAGCCATGTATGGACAAGGTATACGCCCAGGGTAAAATTTCTGGAAACACGCTGTGTAGCTACACTACACATCGTGTAGTCATGTTTTTTCCAATTTTAAAGGTTTTTCCCTCCTCTTCCATTTTACTCTCTTATGTTGCAACTGTGTTTGTCTTTAATGAAGGTTTGTTTGGATCTTGCAGAGTTATGGCACTAAGACGTCCTCCCGTTGCACGATAGGAACCAGGCAGTGATCGTACACCTGATGCGACTGATCAAGGACTACCAGTAGTTCCACCTATCATTCCGGACATGACACCTACAGTGATTCCGGACACTAGTGTCGATGCTCAGTTCAGAGAGAGTTTTATGAGATTCATGCAGACCTTCCAGGGAGTTCAACATCCTGCCCCGACTATGGTAGAGTTGACACGAGTTTTTCAGCAGCAGCATCCTCCCACATTCACAGTGGATGGAGGACCGCAAGCTACATAGTCATGGCTAGAAGCCATGTTATCCATCATCAACCATCTCGAGACACCCCCAGATATGAGGGTGAAGCTCGCAACATACATGCTGTGAGACTCCGAAAAAATATGTTGGTACATAGTTTCTCAGAAAGGGTGCCAACAGACTATGGATTGGGATGAGTTCCAGCGTATGTTCTACGACTACTTCTACCCAGCGACGCTATGGGATGAAAGAGCTAGGGATTTCATGAACCTGTAGTAGGGTACTCTTTCAGTTATGGAGTATTCTTCATGTTTCATAGAGTTATAGTGTTTCACTCTTGTTCTAGGGAATGACGAGCTATTCTTGGCAATGATGTTTGAGGAGGGACTCAAATCCGAGATTAGATTACAGGTGAATGTCTTCCAGTTAACTTATATTATTCTGATAGTCAACCAGGTGCTGATCATGGAAAGGAACCTGAGGGAGACTGAATCTGTGGACCAGGGAGGTTCCACATCCAGGGCTGATTCTTTTTAGACAGACAGTAGGAAGCCCTACCAAGAGTCTACCCGAGGTGACCCGAGGAAGCGAGGTGTTCCTTCTGGTAGATGGGATCTCCCTTCTGGAAACCAAGTGGTGTGTTATCAGTGTTGGAAGAGTGGGCATAAGAAGCCCCAGTTCCCTAAAGACCCAGTGGAGTGCCGATCTTGCAGCAATATGGGTCATCTGCAGCGATTCTGTAAGGTCCCCCTTCCAGCAGCTAGTGAAGGAGGATTAGTTTTGACCCCGCGTACAAGAGCAGGGTTACCAGTTCCACAGCAGACTGGGGGCTAGAGTTCTTCAGGTCATCCAGGTCAGGGTAGAGGCCATGGATGCAGTAGTCAGTCTCAGGGAGGAGCTGCTCAAGGTTTTCAGGCTGCTACACAGGGCCGCGGTACAAGCCAGACATTTTCTGTAGAGCAGATCCATAAAGAGTAGGATCCCGGACCCTCTACAGTTCGAGGTACGATATTAGTAGCCTCAGTTTTATTTTAATATCTTTTTGATACTTGTTCTTCTCATATCTTTATCTCTATTTCTATCATGGAGATCCTTGGGATCTGTGTCTTTTTGTCTGCTGACATGTTGACTCTCGACACGCCATTGGGAACGAGGACGTCTAGCGTACGTTAGTGCAAAGACTTCCCTCTAGAGGTTGCAGGGTGTCACTTCTTATGGGACCTCTATGTCTTAGAGATGACAGGCTACGATGTCATTCTCGGGATGGACTGGTTGGTTCCCTTCTAGACAGTCGTCGATTGCTATCACCATAGGGTGAGTTTTGTATCACCAGATGGCGGGTCCTTTCTTCATAGAGGTGAGTGGGATGTCCGGGCTGGTAGAGCTGGACCAAAGCATCATAGGCTAGGAGGGGTTACGACCAAGTTTGCTAGTCTTTATCTAGATGACCAGGGGAATTTACAGTTAGGCTTTCCTCCAGTGGTGGATCGTTTCAGAGATGTCTTTCCAGAGGACTTTTTAGGTTTACCTCCAGAGCACGAGGTAGACTTCTCGATTGAGCTCATGCCAGGAGTGGCATCAGTGTCCATTACTCCTTATAGGATGGCCACACCTAAGTTGCTGGAGCTCAAGAAGCAGTTGGAGGAGTTACAGGCAAAAGGTTTCATCTTACCCAGAACTTCTCCTTGGGGTTCGCCTGTCCTTTTTTCAAAGAAGGCGGACGGTACCCTTAGGCTTTGCATGGATTATCGGAAGTCGAACCAGTTGACGGTCAAGAACCGATATCCCTTTCAAAGGATCGATGATCTCTTCAATCGGATTCGAGGAGACAGAGTATTCTTAAAGATCGACTTGAGATCTGGATATCATCAGTTACATGTCAGACCATCCGATATACCCCTTACAGCCTTCCAGAGCAGGTATGGTCTGTATGAGTACTTGGTTATGTCGTTTGGTCTCACGAATATGCCGACAGTCTTCATGGAAATAATGAACAGAGTGTTCCATCCTTACTTGTATTCTTTCATGGTGGTTTTCATGGATGACATCTTGGTGTACTCTCACACTCGTTATGACCATGAAACCCATCTTGAGATCATTTTGAGTACACTGAGGGAGCATTAGTTATATGCTATGCTCTCAAAGTGCCACTTTTGGATGGACGAGATCCACTTCCTTGGTCATGTCATCTCAGAGATAGGGGAATCAGTTGACCCAGAGATGGTGAGAGCAGTAGTTACCCAGGATCAGTCGAAGAATGTCTTCGAGGTATGTAGTTTCTTGGGGCTGGCTGGTTATTACTGGTGGTTTATACAGGACTTCTCTTGCTTAGCAGCGTTATTGATGGGATTGACTAAAAAGTGGGTAATGTTTGTTTGGTCAGAATCCTGTTATTTAGCCTTTCAAGAGCTGAAGCAGAGGTTGAATTCGGCACCGATTCATGTTTTTCTAGAGCTGGGCAGGAGTTATACATTTTTCTATGCTGCATCTGGCATAGGACTAGGAGCAGTGCTTATGTATGAGGATCGTGTTGTTGCGTATGGATCTCGGCAGTTGAGGCCACATGAGAGGAATTATCCTACGCACGACCTGGAGTTGGCTGCAGTTGTTCATGCTTTATTTTGTTTGAGGAATTACCTTCTGGGAGAGCATTTTGTGGTATATACTGACCAAAAGAGTCTCAAGTACATCTTCATGCAACATGACCTAAATTTGAGACAGTAGAGGTGGGTCGAGTATCTCCAGTCCTTCAACTTCAAGCTTTTCTATATGCCTGGGAAAAGCAACGCAGTGGCTGATGCACTGAGTAGGAGAACATAGACCATGCTATTCAGGAGGCCAGCGGTGAGTGGCACCTTATGGCTCTGTTCTCTGAAATGCATTTAGAGGTGCACAACATGAAGGGGCATACATTCCTATCTTCAGTAGGTGTTACCTCTGTGCCTCTTGACAGAGTTCTAATGAGGCAGCTAGCAGATCTTGAAGGCCTAGACCTATGGGAAAGTGTGTCAGGAGAGGATCCTCTTCCCGGATGGACCGTTGGCGAGGATGAGATCTTGCGTTTCTAGGGATACGTATGGGTGCCAGCAGATATACATGAGCAGATGATGTGAGACATTCATTCCTCCGTCTGGGCAGTTCATCCTGGCATCACCAAGATGTATCGTGATCTACACTGCCAGTACTGGTGGCTAGGTATGAAGAGAGATGTGGCTGGTTTTTTCATGAGATGTTCCACTTATTAGTAGTTGAAGGAAGAACACTAGCAGCCAGCAGTGATTTTGTAGCAGTTACCCATTCCCAAGTGGAAGTGGAATGATGTCGCGATGGACTTTGTGATAGGGTTACCGAGATCGTTGAGATGAACCGACACGGTATGGGTTGTCATTGATAGGCTCACGAAGGTTTCTCACTTCTTGCCGATAAAGTAAACCTTCGGTGTCGATGAGCTTTGACGGTTATACGTTCGTGAGATTGTGTGCTTGCATGGGGTTCCGAGTACTATTGTTTCAGATAGGGACGCCCACTTCACTTCGCATTTCTGGAAGGGGCTACAGAAATCTATGGGTACACAGGTACTTTTGAGTATAGCTTACCAGCCCCAAACAGATGGCCAGTCAGAGCACACGATTTCGGTGCTTGAGTATAAGCTCTGAGCATGCATTCTAGACATTGGAGGTTCTTGGGAAAATCATATTCCTCTTGTGTAGTTTTACTATAACAACAGTTATCAGACGACTATTCAGATGGCACCTTATGAGGCCTTGTACGGTTGGCCATTATGATCACCTTTGTGTGGGCTGGAGGCAAGAGATGTAGCTTTTCTGGGACCTCGTCTTGTTCAGGAGACCTCAGAGCAGATAGAGTTGATTTGGAAGAGGATGGCTGCTGCACAGTCCCGTCAAGAAATCTTATGCTGATAAGAGGAGATGACATCTGTAGTTTGAGGTCGGAGATCAGGTTTTTCTACATGTCACCCTGAGATTGGGACACAAGAGGATCAAGATACATGGTAAGATTTCTCTGAGATACGTCGGGATGTTTGGGGTTTTGGAGAGAGTTGGGCCGGTTGCTTATAGGTTTCAGTTACCTCAGAGATATCATGCTATGCATGACGTCTTCCACGTCTCTCAGCTCCGACGTTACTTTTCAGACCCATCTCATGTCTTTCAGCTCGAGGTGGTTGAGCTTGAAGCGGATGCATCATTTGAGGAGCATCCTATCCGGATTGTCGATCGTAGTATTAAGTTTCTTCGTGGGTGGTCTATTCCTCTAGTATGGGTGCAATGGCAGCATGGGCGAGTACAAGACGAGACCTGGGAAAGATAGGCCGATGTACGATCGTAGTGGCCAGAGCTGTTCGAGGTTTATTCTACTGCGCCTCGCTAGGGAAATTCGAGGATGAATTTCTTAAAGGGGGGAAGTTTTTAAGAACCCGGATCTTCGTGTCAGGTATGTTTTTTCTTTCTGGTCGTTTTTGATAAAAAACGGAGTTTTCTGGAAAATTTTGAAGTACATGTCATGTACTTTCAGAGTACATGTCGTGTAATGCTTTTCCGCTCGAAGCCATGTGCTAACCATGTCCGGGCCACACACATGGTGTGTAGGGATGTTGTGGAGGCCGCTTAAAGAAGAGTATGGAAAAACAGAGTACACGCCATGTACCCCAGAAGTACACACCATGTATTTTCTTTTTTTTTCACTAAATGCATCGGGGTCGCACCTAATAGCCAGAATGACCTTCTTCTAGGTTTCGTTCGGCTGAGATCTCCCATACGACCACGATCCTTCTCCGAGCCCCCAAGACACCGTCCGATCTCCGTTTCAGCCGACGTCGATTATGTTGGGATCACCTCGGTAAGCCCTCTCTTCTTCTTTAGACTTGTTTCATGGTTCCTTCGCTTTCTCAAGATATCATGGGTTGAGAGTTTTGGATGTTTTCTTAGATCTTCGTCGTTCTAAGGAGAATCAATCTTCGTGGCTCAAGTATATTGATCTCCTAGGATCGATGAGGGTGGTTTGTTGCCCAACGTTGAATGTCTTTGAGTTTTTGTGAAAAGTGCTGGATACCCATGTATTGGGTATCTCAGGTTAGGGATTTTGATTCCATTATTTAATTGCCTTATATTTATTATTTTCATTAGGTTAATTGATATTAATATATTCTTGGATGCATGTTCTAGGATCACCCATGGGTGATTTCCCTTGCTTTGCATGTATATCGCCATTTGACTTAGGTTGCCTATGAGGCAACCCTTGTAGCATTGTTTATCTGCCATGTTATAGCCGATTGCATGTATTGTCTGCTATTTATATGCTTTTGAGGAGTTGTATCTATTATCCAAGTAGTTGTTGAACCTACTTAGGGTTGCTGAAAGTCTATTATGCAGGACTAGACTGCTCACGGCTATGTGAACCTGGTGCGGTAGACTAAAGTGGGAATTGATGATTAAGGGCTTCCCCAGAGAGTCTGTTATAAATTAGTTCCATACGCAGGACCTAAAAGAATTGGACTTTGTGCTTCCCAAGAGTGTCTTTAGTTTACGCACGTATCGAGACCACATGTGGAATTAGATGTAAGTGCTTCCTCAGAGAGTCTGTAGCTATCTTTGCAAGACCATCGAAGAATTGATGGTGAGAGTTTCCCAGAGTGTTTGTGCCTTGTATTATTATTTTACTAGAGGGGTCTGCCAGTAGAAGCCACCCAGAGAGTCAGTATTATTATTTTTTGGGTTTCTTATGACGAGTCCACCAAGCCAAAAAACAAGCTTGGGTATGTACTGCTTGTTGTATTGGTAGTCTGTTGAGATACAAATTGTGTTACTTGTTGTGCCTTGAGAATATAGAGCTGTTTGCTAGACTCCTTGGTTGATAATTTAATGATTGTGTTAAATTAATAAATAAATGTGAATGGAGATTTGTAGGATTGTTACTTGGTGTACCTCTATTTCTCTGCTGCATTTATTTCCTTTACTTTTTCTATATTTCTCACTGGCAGTAGGGCACATATCTTGTGGTGATTGCCTACTGGGATTAGTCTCACACCCTGTTTGGGTCCTGCTTTTTGGCCCAAACAGGTTATATGGTTGCAGGTGTGGATAGGGATTGTGGCCCTTCTACTTCAGGTACATGATTTCTGGTTGGAGCTGGAAAGCATAGGACCGAGTTTAGGCTTGCGATGCTACTAGAGTTGCAGTTGCTTTTTGTACTTTGTTTTCAGTTGTATTTTAGCACGTTGTTGTTTTCACTGCTTTCCTTAGATACTTGTACCTGTTGCATCATTATCATCATTACTATATATATTCATTTCTTCCGCTGTTTGGTTTCAGTTGTTGTATGTCGTTTACTACTTCCGCTAGTGACTGTTATTTCTTTTTCCTTGTATACCTTACCAAATGAGGGAATAATTTCTCCAATAACTTACTAAGGCCCTCACTGCTAGTCGGCTGCCTCTAGCATTTAGGGAAATGTGCTTGAGGTCATGTGGCGAACCGGGCATGGGGCACCAGTTGAGTGGCTCCGGATTCGGGACGTTACATGGAACTTGTGGTGTTGTAAGTAGTGTCTCAGTTTTTAAACCATAAATACTAGTTCCTAGAATTTCTTCTTGATATCTGAATAATCATTCCCAATATCGAGCATGGTTCACCTATGATAAAAGTGGTTGTTTTCATTCATGATGTCATTATTTTGTACAAAGATAGAACATGAAAACTATTTGAAGATTATTACATACAAAATGAGTGGATTTTCTTCAAAATATGGCATCAGAACTGGTAGAATCACAAGATATCTATTGATACTATTTAATGCTTCTTGAGAGTCATCAATCCACTGATATGTGATCTCCTTTTTCATCAAGGTGGTGAAGGTAAAACACTTTCCTTTGAGGTTTTCTTTAAATAACTGAATATAATCAAGGATTCCATGTAATAATCTCAAATCATTGAGGTTTATAGGAGGTGACATATCATGGATTGTATTTTTTTCATGAGATCGACTTCGATGCCATGATGGAATACAATGGTGTTGATAACCATTTCCAAGGTAATTCTGAAATCATATTTCAAGGGGTTAATTTTCAATCTATGATGTCACATTTTACTGAATATGGCTTCAATATTAAGAATGTTTTCATAACTTTTCTACGATTTAACCACTATATTGTTGACTTAACATTTGATATACCTCCCCAAAAGGGTATGAGGATATAACACTATGGGAAAAACCATTATTTGCGACAGGTTATTTGCGACGAGAATAAATTCCATTGCAAATAGTCCATCGAAGAGACTATTTGCGGCAAGTTAACAATCCCGTGGCAAATAATCAATTATTTGCGACGGGAATAGGCACCCTGTCACAAAAAGTTATCCGTGGATTTGTGTGTTTTGCACGCCAAACAGCCCGAAAGAGTATTTGTGATGGGTTGGAACCGCCCGTCGCAAATGGCAGGAGGCGGTAAGACTTAGTTGCGACGGGGGGATCCCCCATCGCAACTAGTTAGATCCCTAAAGGGTATTTGCGACGGGACCCGTCGCAAATAACCGGCAACGGTAAAAACTTATTTGCAACGTGATGTTGTCCCGTCTCAAAAAGTGTGTCTGCAGGTCACTGTTTGCGATGGGCCCCGTCGCAAATAACCTTTTAATCACAGGCGTTAATTAATTTGGTCGTAGGTATTTGCGATGAGACCCGTCGCAAAAAGTCCCATCGCAACTAATCTAACTTATATATACCTCCTCCATATTTTCTTCTCTGCCCGAATTCCTTGTTCGTCTGCTTCAATAAACTCTAATTTTAGAGTGGAATTTTTTAGAGTTAGCTTTTTTTATGAAGAAGTTGAGAAGCCGCCTACAATTATAAGAGATCAAGTTTAAAGGTATTTATGTTTTATTTAATTTAGAATTTATTTCCTTTCATTATATTAATTTCAATTATTGTTGATTAGTTGTAATTAAGTTAGATTTAAATTGTTTTGTCATCTATATTTATTTGTAATAATAAAATTAAATTATTATTATTAATTTTTTATAATTAGTAATAATTAATCATTATTAACGATAATTAGTAATGTATATAAATAATTATCAGTAATTAGTAATTAGTAGTGGTATTTTGCAGTAATTAATAGTAATTAACAATAATTAGTAATAATTAGAAAAAATAGTAATAAATATCAACAATTAGTAACAAATAGTATTAATTAGTAATAATTAGTAATAAATTCTAATAAATAGTAATAAATAGTAATAAATACTAATAATTTGTAATAAATACTATTAAATAAATAAAAGTAAAAATAAATAGTAATAAATAGCAGTAAACAGAAATAAAACGTAATAAATAGAAATAAATACTAATTAATAGAAATAAATACTAAAAAATAGTAATAAATACTAATAAATAGTACAAAATAGTAATAAATACTAATAAATACTAATAAATACTAATAAAAAGTAATAAATAGAAATAAATAATAATAAAAAGTATTAAATACTAATAAATACTAATAAATAGTAGTAAATACTAATAAATATTAATAAATAGTAATAAATACTAATAATTAGTAATAATTAGTAATAAATAGTAATAAATAGAAATAAATAGAAATAAATAGAAATAAATAGAAATAAATAGAAATAAATATTAATAAATAGTAATAAATACTAATGAATATGAATAAATAGAAGTAAATTGTAATAAATACTGATAAATAGAAATAAATAGTAAAAAATACTAATAAAGAGAAATAAATGGTAATAAATAGTAATATATACTAATAAATAGTAATAAATACTAATAAATAGTAATAAATACTAATAAATAGTTATAAATAGTAATAATTAGTAAACAATTGTAATAAGTAGTAATAACTAGAAATAATTATTAATAATTAGTAATAATTAGTAAAAATAGGTATTAATTAGTAATGATTAGTAAAAAATAATAATAATTAGTAATAAATAGTTATATATAGTAATAAATAGTAATATATAGTAATTAAAATTAATTGATAGTAATAATTTGTAGTAATTAGTAATAAATAGTAATAAATAATAATAAAGTAATAAATACTAATAAATACTAATAAATATTATTAAATTGTAATTATTGTAATAAATAGTAATAAATAGTAACAAATAGAAATAAATAGTAATATTTAGTTATAAATAGTAATAAATAGTAATAAATAGTAATAAATAGTAATAAATAGAAATAAATAGTAATAAATAATAATAATTAGAAATAATTAGTAATAATTAGTCATAATTTGTAATAATTATTAATAATTAGTAATAATTAGTAATTATATGTAATAATTAGTAATAATTAGTAATAATTAGTAATAAATAGTAATAAATAGTAATAAATAGTAATAAATTGTAATAAATGGCAATAAATAGTAATAAATAGTAACAAATAGTAATAAATAGTAAAAAACGTTATAAATAGTAATAAATAGTAATAAATAGTAATAAAAAGTAATAAATAGTAATAAATAGTAATAAATAGTAATAATTTGTAATAAATACAATTAATTTGTAATAAATAGTAATAAGTGGCAATAAATAGTAATAAATAGTAATAAATAGTAATAAATAGTAATAAATAGTAAGAAACAGTAATAATTTTTAACAATTAGTAACAATTAGTAACAATTAGTGATAATTAGTAATAATTTGTGAAAAATAGTAAAAAATAGCTATAAATAGCAGTAATTAGTAATAATTAGTAATAATTAGAAATAATTAGTAATAAATAGTATTAAATAGTAATAAATATTAATAAATTGTTATAAACAGTAATAAATAGTAATAAATAGTAATAATTACAAATAATTAGTTAAAATTAGAAATAAATAGTAGTAATTTGTAGTAAATAGTAATAATTAGTAATAAATAGTAATAAATAGTAATAAATAGTAATAAATAGTAATAAATAGTAATAAATAGTAATAATTAGCAATTATTAGTATTAATTAGTAATAAATAGTAATAAATAGTAATAAATAGTAATAAATAGTGATAAATAGAAATAAATAATCGTAAATAGTGATAAATAGTTATAAATAGTGATAAATAGTAATAGACACTAATAAATAGTAATAATTAGTAATAAAAAGTAATAAATAGTAATAAATAGTAATAAATAGTAATAAATAGTAATAAATAGTAATAAAATGTAATAAATAGTAATAAATAGTTTTAAATACAATTAAATATTAATATATGGTAATAAATACTATTAAATATTAATAAATAGTAAAAGATAGTAACAAATAGTTATAAATAGTAATAAATAGTAATATTTAGTAATAAATAATAATATTTAGTAATAAATAGTAATAAATACTAATAAATAGAAATAAATAGTAACAAATAGAAATAAATACTCATAAATAGAAATAAATACTAATAAATAAAAATTAATTGTATTAAATAGAAATAAATAGATATAAATAGTAACAAATAGTAATAGTTAGTAATAATTAGTAATAATTAGTTTTAATTTGTAATAATTAGTAATAATCAATAATAAATAGTAATAAATAGTAATAAATAGTAATAAATAGTAATAAATAGCAATACATAGCAATAAATAGTAATAAATAGCAATAAATAGCAATAAATAGCAATAAATAGCAATAAATAGCAATAAATAGAAATAAATAACAATACATAGAAATAATTAGTAATCAATTGCAATTAATAGTAATAAATAAAAATAACTAGCAATAATTAGCAATAATTAGCAATAATTAGCAATAATTAGCAATAATAAGTAATAAAATCAATTTTAATAAATTGTAATAACTTGACACAATTTTCAGTGGATTGATGAAACTCCTTTTGTTCGATTACTCTTCTTCTTTCAACTCTCACCAATTGAAAAAATTATGAAAAATATGCTTCTATGTATGAATATCCAATCTCGTATACATGAGTTTGAATATGCATTCGTAGGACCACATTTTTCATAATTTTTTCAGGCGGTGACAGTTGAAAGAAGAAAATTCATCGATGAAAATGGGGCTCTTTTGTCTGACATCTCATTTACTTGCATCTTTTTCACACTGAAATTACAAATTAGAATATGCTCGGATGTTTGCTTATTCATTCTCATATGCACGAGAATGAATAAGTGTAACTCCGAGATGATTCTTTGTTTGGATTTCAGTGTGAGAAAGTTGCAAGAAAATGAGTCATCAGACAATAGAGTAGCCGTCAATCAATTTGAAATTGTGTCACACATAATTAATGGTAATTATTAATATGTAGTTGTAATTATTTATCTTCTTTTTTTTGGATAGTGTTTTTATAATTTCAAACTATTAATAAAAAGTAATGATTTTATATTTTGTAGAAAAATATTGAACAAGGATGTTGACAACAGTCATTATTAGATGATCACACTTGGATAAATCAGTACAGAAATACAAACGGTTCTAGTTTAAATCATGTATATATTGTGGGTGTTAAAGCTTTCTTATCACTTTCATCATCAAAACCAGAAATTTTTTTCAGAGGGCATAATTAAGTGTCCTTGTAAAAAATGTGCTCTGAGAATGTTTGACATATTTGACAAGTTTGGGGGGATATCTCTAGTGGTTTGGATTTCAACCAGATTATGTTTTTTGGTATCAACATGGTAAATGCAGTTCTTGAGAAGATACTAATAATGCGATTCCAGATCCATCACAGTTTCAAAATTTAGTACATGATGTTGCAGGTCCATCTATTCTACAAACTAAAACTGAGGATGTTATTGATTTAACACCTTACTTGGCACAATCCGACTTTTATGAGTTGTTGAGGTCTGCTGAGGATGAATTATATCCAGGTTTTAAGATAATAAAATTAGATACGGTTGAAAGATTTATGGCTATTAAATAAGATAATGTAATGTCAAACAACTTTTTTGATCTGATATTTTCTTTTGTTATAACACTGTTACCTGAAGGAAATGTGTTGCCTACAAATTACTATGAGAGCAAGAGGCTAGTTCATAATCTAGGCCTTAGTTATCAGAAGATTCATGCATTTGAAAATGATTGCATATTATATTCTGGTGAAAATGATTCATTGGATAGTTGTCCCACATGTAGAAAATCAAGGTATAAAGAAGATCAACCAGGAAAGTCTGGATCTATTCCTGTGAAACAGTAGAGTTATTTTCCCCTAACACAAAGGTTACAGAAATTGTCTATGCCTTAGAACACATCGTCAATGATGTCATTGCACAAAACCCAAATTTCAAACGATAAAAGCTTAAATCATCCATGTGATGGTGATTCATGGAAACATTTTGACAGACTGCATCCGCCATTTGTTTTAGAAGCCTGAAATGTTTGATTGGGTCTTTCTACTAATGGTTTCTATCTGTTTGGTTCTTACAGTAGTTAGTATTCATGTTGGCCTATCTTTATAACTCCATATAATTTACCTTCATAGATGTTGATGAAGGAGCCCTATATATTTTTGACTTTATTAATTCTAGGACATCTGAAAAAGAATATTGATGTATATTTGAAACCATTTACTGATGAATTAAATTCATTATAGAGTAATGGTGTTAGTACATATGATGTTGTTTTGAAACAAAATTTTATATTAAAAGCTGCATTGATGTGGATGATTAGTGTATTTCGGGAGTATGGAATGTTATCTAGCTGGAGTACACATGGCCCGAAATCATGTCCATACTGTATGAAAGACAACAAAGCCTTTATGCTCATCAATGGAAAAAACCTTTCTATTTTAACTGTCATCACAGATTTCATCCAACTGATCATCCTTTTCAGAGGAACAAATCTCATTTTAGAAAAGGAACAATTGAAAGGGATGAATCTCCAAAAATGATCTCAGGTACATAGTTAAAGTTAGTTGTATTTTCATTACCTCTCATCACATTTGGGACAACAATAAACCAACAGAAAATTCATGGCTTTGGGAAAGAGCATAATTGGATAAAATGGAGAATTTTTTGGGATCTTCCATATTTTTCTGATTTGTTAGTCTGCCACACACACACCACAATCCATTTTTTTATTTTATTGAAAAACCACTTTGAGGGTAAGTGGGAACCAATAGAACCATTCCTCTAATAGAAAAACACGCCCTCCCAAAACACCCATTAAAGAGTTCAAAATTAAAAAAAATGTCATATCACATGTTTGATGTCATGCATATAGAGAAGAACTATTTTGATAATTTATTTCATAATGTTTTGGATACACTAGGTAAGAACAAATATAATGTTAAGGCATGATTAGATCTTACCCAAATTTACAGACGAACAGACCTTGAACTGTTTCAAAATGTCATATCACAGATGTTAATCAAGCCAAAAGAATCTTATACACTTTCCAAAGAGAGTGACTTATTATTTTATCAGTGGAATGCATATTTTAGACTTACAGATGGATATGCTTCTAATTTGGGCAGATGTGTTAAGAATGTTCATATTATCAGATTAAAAAGTCTTTATTTTCTTGTTATAATGGAAAAACTTATGACAATTTGATTTCGAGGTTTGTTGAATTATATGATTTGGTATTCGATAATAGACATATCATATTTTTTTCAAGACATTTGTGCGGCGACAACAGACTATGATGCACTAACTAAACAAGAAGAAGATATTATTGTATATATATGTAAATTGGAAAAAATCTTTCTATCGAAATTTTTTGACTCAATGGAACATCTGATATTACATTTACCGTATGAAGCTAAATGTCGTGGTCTGATACAGTTTTGATGGATATACCCATTCGATAAATTCATGTAGAAATTTAAGAAAAAAGTACTTAACAAATCATTAGTTGAAGGCTCAATTGCTAAAGCTTATTTCCTAGAATAAATTACTTTTTATGATCTCATTATTTGGAATATGAATATCCCTAAAAACAAAACCTCATGGGACAGAACTAGGAGAATGAAGATGATGAAATGAACAATCAATTATTAGTTCTTAATCATCCAGAGCTTCGCTTCTATGGAGTTCATGAATGATGGCTTTTAGATGATGAACACCATAGAGCTAATACATATGTTCTGATCAACTGTGAAGAAATAACATCATTTGTACTATGATTTCTTCTATCACTTATTCTATAATTTATGTTACAATATGTAAACTTATTTTATTTGTTGGTTATATGATAACCATATCAAGAAACAACATCCCCAAATTACAACAGCTGCTCTTGAAGAACTCAGATAGAAATATTTTTCTCAATGGTTTCAAAAACTTGTAACATAAATTTTTGATGGTTTGACATATCAATTCTGTTTAATATTTATTATATTGATAATTTCCTTATAAAATTTCAGGTGGCACAACATGCTGATAAAATTGATAATCAATTGTGTTTATTGAGAAACCCACCATCCAAAATGGTTAAATCAATCCATGATTACGTGGTAAATGGGTTTTGATTTCATACACTTTCTTATAAGGAATCAAAACAAAAACAATGAACAATAGAGTTTTCTTTAGAGGATCACATCTTAGATAAAATGAAGTTGACATTTACGGTATGTTGGATGAAATTATTGAACTGTGTTATCTAGGGAAAAATTACATAAAAATGTTTAAATGTCGGTGGTTAGATACTGAGAGAGGCTTGCGTGTTAATATGATTCATGGAATCTTCAATGTTAAATATAAAAGTCTTCTTGCAATAAATGAACCATTTTACTATCTCAACAGGCACATCAAATATATTACGCAAATTACTATGCTACTTCATGATACTTGAGTGATTGGTGAAGCACAATAAAAACGAAATCTCGGGAAAATCAGTTTACTCAAACTGAATGTGGTTCTAATAAAGTACAAGGAATTGAAATTTTTCAGGGGACTACTCAAAATCCACCCTTTTCACAAAGAGACATGAATATCGATGATGAAACCCCACAATTAAGGCTCAATGGTGACGATGATGTTAATGATGTTACAAATGAATTTGAAATGGAAAGAGATGATGAAACCGAAGTTCACATGGATATTGATGACGCTGATGATGAATATGAAGACATTGACATCGTTAGATATGAACATAATGATGAATGTGAACATTGAAACAGTTAAATGCTGGTTATAATCATAACAAATATATATCTATATGTAATAGTTATTTTCAACTATCTGCTAACAACAATAATTTTGTGCTTTAGATGGACCATGATCTATATCGTGGGATGGAGGAGGCTGAGCTACCTCTGTATAAGGAGGATTTGGGATCATATGACCCTCAGGCTATTGGCGGTTTAGGGGGTACGCAGAGGGGGCACAGTCTTGCACGACTTATGATTTCTGAACCTATCCCAGAGTGACGTCCACATCTTGGTTTCGTTCCACACACACAGAGGTATGTTAACCTATGTATTTTAGTTAGCTTTCATTAATTTATTTATTTACTAATTGTTTGATTATTTGTTCATTTTTCACAGTTTTGTGCATATAGCTGTAGGACAGGGGAGCGCTATTTTGCATAATTATTTTTTTCAGCCATGGATCACATGGGAACAGATTCCCATTGATGTGTGGCTTAGAATGTTCAATCATTTTCTAGCACATAAATAAATAAAACTTATTTAGGAATTTATTTCATTAATAACATGATATTATAAATTATTTGTAGGGTTTATGGTATCCCATCAATGATAGCATGCATGGCGCTATCCATGAGTTATGGGAGCAGTCTATGCATGAGCGTTTCCCTCAGTTTTTTCATAATTTGAGAAGGACAACCATTAAGAACGTCGGAGAGATAGTATTTAAGGAGTCATGTAGATACCACAAACCAATGTACAATTCATCTAATGTGTGGGATGGATTATCTTCACACTGGTTGAGTAGTGGATTTAAAGGAGATCTTCATTGGGCCGGTAGAATCGGGAGAGACAGGAGGTGACCCATTGAGCTGGTAGTGGTACATTCAGTACGCATAGAGAGAATATGGTTCGTATCTTTTTTAAATATTTTATATAAAATTAACTATAAAAAGTTTATTATATATTCCTATAGGTAGTTGAGCATCCCGATATTATAGAGTATAACATTTATTGGCGGATGTACAGTGATCCATCCACTAGAAAGACTAGAGGGGATCGCCCGTATTATATTGTGGTATGTATTATTTCGTTTTTAGTTTGAAAATTAACTACATATAATATTTTAACTATTTTTAATTTCAAATTAAAACTAACAGAGTCATATAAGGCCATGACCTCTCAGACATGGGTGGAGAGTCAGGCCGAGATGGCTGATAAGACTAGTTCCCACCATTTCGATGAGGTGGAATGGATGCAGGAGACCTATTATGCCTTCGAGAAGGACCGAGTAGTTGATATCAACTATCATTTGACTCATGGGACTTATTATGGTACTACTTAGATGTCAGAATCTATCTCTAGAGGAGCTCATTGAGAGGCATCATCTTCTAGATCACAGTATCAGGAGCAGTTGCGAGCTCAAACTGAGATTATAGAGAGTTTTCAGAAGCAGAAGGAAGAGTTGCTTCAACAGTAGTAATAGTAGCATGAGGAGGACATGTATCGATGACAACAACAGTAGCATGATCATATAGAGTACATGCGCCATCTGAATCATAGTTTAGGGATGAAGTTTCTCCACAATCTCCTCCAGCTCCTCTAGCTCCTCCAGAAGACTATCCCCCAAGTAATTTTTTTTCCGGTTAAAAAAATTTGAATTGAACATTTATTGTAATATGAACTATTTACAGTTTTTTTCTTTCATATTGGTGCAAATATTGCATAATTTTTTTAGTTTTTTAAATATTTTATTATTTATTATTTGTATTCTATTTTTTAATATTTTGTTTATTTTACTAATAATAATAATATTTTATGAATATTTTATATATTTTTTCTGAATATTGAGAATTTTAATATTTTTTAATATTTTAATAATATTAATATTTTTTTCATCAATCACAATTTTAATAATTTTTTATTTTATTAAGTATTTGAAAATATTGAGAATTGTAATATTTTTATGTCTTTTATTATTTTAATAATATTAATAATATTTTATTTTATTTTATTACGTATTTGTGAATGGGCCTTTTGTGACGGGGGGCCCGTCGCAAATAGAATATATATATTTTATAATTTTTTTTTTTGCGACGGGTCACTTTACCGTCGCAATAATGTTTTTGTGATGGGCCCATCATAATAGGTTTATAACATATAATCTATTGGTGATGGGTTGGTGTCCCATCACAAATACTTTTTGCGACGGGCCCATCTCTAAAGGTTCTTGTATATATAATGTATTTAATCGACCATATATTTGTGATGAGCCAACATCCTATCGCAAGTAATATTTTTTGCAAAAGGCCCATCACCAAAAATATGAGTTGTGATGTCGTTTTATGCAATAAGCTATTTGCGAGGGGCCCCCATCGCAACATGGTTTTTACAATGGGATCCCTTCACAAATAGCCCGTCGCAACTAGTAAAATTTCCAGTTGGGTAATGAATATTTGTTTGTAGTGAGAAAATTATTCAAACTAAAGGGAATTACATAGTTGCACTATACCCCATGGGGTGATCTAAATGTGGTGCCTTACTCTTATTCAGGGGCCATATTGGTTTAGTTATACTATAAGTATTCATCCATGAAGGAAATGACCTGATATCTGGCCGCAACATCAATCAATTGTGTCATTATAGGAATCATAATATCATATTTTGGACAATTCCTATTGATATATCTAAAGTAGATAAATAATATGATTTTCCAATATATTTTCTTTAACATGAATATATTGGCTAGAAATTTTGGATACTGGACTTCTCAAATAAAATTGGTCTACGTGAGGTTTTCGACACCATCATCAATTTTGTTGGTGTGATTTGGGTGTATCCTTATGGATGCATGTTTGTAACCCCCATGGTTTTTTTGGAAACCCCAGGTGGGGAGTATCCACCTTGGGATCAAGGCCTTTTAATTATTTCTAATTCAAAGTAAACACATCCTGATGTCTCTTGAGAAATGAATTATATACCTATTGTTTATCAGAAGATAAGATCATGCTAATCAAAGAGGGCCATGGGATATCCAATGAAACTATGTTCATTTGTATGAGTTTGTAAATAATGGTAGAGACAAAATCCTCAAAGCATTCTAATCACTTTCAATAAGAACTCCTTTTGATCCAATGGTGTCTTTCCAGTTGACAAAAATGTATACATCGACCACTACAAAAGCTGGGTCATAATCTAACCCTAGGAAACTAACACTAACCAATCATCTTCGTCATTGGGTATTGAATGAAGTATTTTAGTAGTACTGCATTAATGGTACCATCCTAACACTATAGGTACCTTGACATTCCCTATAACAGTTGAAACCTCACTAAATGTCGACTTAGCAACGACTGGTGGCCTAGAATCCAATGACTCCCATTACCATCTAGAATCCTTTTCAGAGTGTTTACTCGAAATGTAGAAAAAAATTCCTCCCTTACCTCAAGTAAATGGACCAAGATGCCATCAGTGGCCTCATATCAATAAAATTTCAGTCTCCACAAAATATATTTTTATAAAACTACCACCACCAATGTGAAATGGTTTAAAATCCTGAGCTTGATGTGGATATCTTCCTATGAGATTGGGTTCAGGTCTACCATTCTCAAGAATCTAGGACATCCTGCTAGATTCGGTGATCAAAAAAATTGGGAACATGATCACATTCATGTTCCCGCTGAAGAATCACAACCACAAAATGTGGTGGTAACCAACTATCAGGACCATATACCTTCTAATAAACATTAAGTCCGCCAACATAATTAGGCAGTAACTACATAAGTCTTCTAACACACCCAACCAGTGAAAAGGGGGACACCCTTGTACCCACCCCCACACCAGATGATTGTGGGTATATGCTAGCAAGAAATGTAGGACAAGATAAGGGGAGCATCCCTAATCCAACCATAGAAAAGGATGTACACTCCCATTTTGAATTTTTAAGTCACCCAATATATCCTAGAAATGATTAAAAGGAAAGAGTCTATCCCTACTTACATTATACAAACATTCTAGGAGATAATGATTTCAGGAGATATAGTTAGGTTTTTAATATATGACCCCACCTCCACAAGTGGAGTGGCCTTTCAACATAATAATAATGTCACACAGGAGTATATTTTTATTAATTCCCCAAAACAAGAAATTCACATGGAAAATTACATGATAAAAGGAAAACCAGATTGAGCACACATCACCATTCCAACTAGAGGTTGTCGGTCTATTTTGGTGTCCAATCTAGGGAAAGCATACATCTCTGTTTAAACTATAAAGGCTTCCCAACATGATTCAATAGAAACCTGAGACTCACTCAGACCCACTCCCATAAAATTAGTTCACTATCCATAGAACACAATTATAACTTCTATAGAGAGAACATCAAAGAATAAATCCCACTCGGGATAGTTCGAAATTTCAGAGTAGGGTCACAACACTACCCTAGTAAAGGTTATTGAACTTGAGGCCCTAAAAATATTATCAAGAGTTTCTAAATATCATTCTATTCTAATGAAAAATGGTGAAAGTAGTGATAATAAATTTGAAGGTCCTCCTATCATAGTTACTAAAATTAACCTTAAAGGTCCCCATGATAATATTTACCATGAAAGTTCCCTTTTTGATCACAAAGAGATTGGTCTTGTGAACTAGTCTCTTGGTTAATGTCATGGAACCCCTCCTTATGACGATACATTCAAACAACAAGAATACCATACCATTTATATAATCTACCCTAAAGGACCTCCCCAAGTTAATGATTATTTTAGAGAATTAGGTCCTCATCTTGCTGTATTAATTGTGAGAAAGACCTTAAATTTAGAAGTTCTTGGGAAGTTATGGCCAGTCATGTCTGATTCCGTATCATTTATAGGAAATATCCTTTCTCAACAATAAGACAGTATAAGAAAATGGTTATCCTATGAACCACCAATTGATCTTTTTCATTTCAGTATGGTAAACAATATCCCTACTGGCCCACTACCAATAACAAAGCATCCAAAAACTCCCACTTTTGGCAGATAAAGTGGGGTAATATCCAACATAATAATATAGTAATTCGTTAAATATGAGGAGGAAACTAGATAAAGATAATGTTATTATTATGTTTTGTTCCTTATCCACTTTTCAATTTTACTTTCCCAAGGTACTATAAGATGATTGTGTACACCTCATCTGTAAGAACCTTTGGAAAATTATTTTCCACTTGAAAAATAAGCTTTTAGCTTACTAAGGATATGAAAACCATTTTAAGGTAATAAAATAACTTCATATCAGAGTGTAATTTGAAGCCCTTCGGTCTACATGATGCCCAAAATCAGGAAAATAGTGGAAGAATATTCTACTTCCATTCCTTAATACATTAAAAAAATTACATTGGGTGATCATCAATGTTTATACTAGTGTCATATAAGGGTATGGAAAAAACATGTATCTTTTCATTTATCCATACTCTCTAATAAAAAAAACTACTAGAAGTGAAATTATGTAATGTTATTACTCTGTGTCGGATCTCAGATGAGAGCCCTTCTCATGAAAGATAGTGGGCTCAGCAAGATTTTTCCTAGAATAAGTATCAATGATGTTGATCCTAGTAAAATGGAATTATAAAAAGTCCCCTACACCTGGCATCAAAGAATATTGATAAATCTTCTTTATTAAGAGAATCCCATCATCAAATATCACTAACGACCTCATAAGAAAGTGGCTTTTTTATAGATCATATACTACACTCATCTCATGATTGCATGATATTGCACAAGATCAATAGATCAACCACAAATATCAAATCCATGGAAATATAAGAGAAAACCCATTCCTACAGGGATAGGTTCTTTTTTACACAAACATCGAGGCCAAAAAATCAATCTCAAAGGGTTTTAAATGTGGAATAGAAGAAACCCAAACCTATAGGGATGGTGGATTTCTACCCTAACCTCATCTCTAATGGAAACTAGTATTTTATCATTTATATAGAACACCACCAAATGAATCATCCTAGTTTAACCTATATTGTGACCCATTCCCCTCATAAGGAGCATGTTTGATGAAGTTTTGATGTGATTCCCTTAGAGTAACCCGTTTCAAGAATATATTAATGAATATTTAAATAGAGTAAATTAACATAGTAATGACCATAAATAATTTATTTATTATGGGTAAAAGTTCCCTTGGAGATCATAATGCCTTCAGTAGATGTGATGGATCCAATTAGACCTCCTATCATTCTACTACTGATATATAACCTACAACACATTATGCATTGGTGAGAATCATTTGAAATACTCCCGCAGATGCCTTAGTGGATGGCACCAATGATTTAGTGTGAGAAGATGATTTTTCCATTTGGAACACATTCCACACTGAGATAAGTGTAGTATTTTTACATACCTAGAATTAATACCTCACAAAAGAACATGATGGTTTCTACGAATGTTCTTCCACCACCCCCTTAATGAACTTCTATAATAGAAAAGGTTAAGGGAATTACTATGTCCTATCACCTAATGATTTGTTTGAATAAATCACGTTTGATGAAAGGCTTCCACAAAATAATATTGAAATACAGGAGCTATGGAAGCTAAATACAAAACTACTCATAAAAAATATTCAAGATGGGTGTGCCCATAATTCAGAGCCTCTTATCACCCTCTCAGATGATTCCCCTCAACATGAAGGGATCATTATATCAATTAGAGTGGCTTCAAAACACCCTCTCAACCCTAGGACTAGAAAACGTCTTTATTTGGACCCAATCATAGTAGGGTATTAGGAATTACCTCAATTAGGTATAAAAATAGAACTAAACTCGGAAATCCATCAAGGGTTATCCCTTATTGGGTGTCATCCACATTTATTTTTAGAGATGGAAAATTAGGTCTTACCTAACGATTACCTAATAATGCTCTTGTTCAGCCGTGCATCCCCTATGGGATCATCCATACATAGTTTCGTGCCACTTAACTGTAGAGACCCGTATCTTGACGTACATGGACATTACATTACTTTTGCGGAATACTTAGTACATAACAAAAACACACACACAAGGATCGTAATAGTTTAGTGTCTTTGGAAACTCGGAACGTAATCTTCTAATCGTGGTGAAAGATCTTCAATATCTCCCATAAAGATCTTCCCTTTTTTTTATACCTAAAACCTTTCTTTATATCCTGGGGAAAAGAAAACATAAAAGGGTGAGCTCAAATGCTCAGTAAGGGTAAACAAAAAAAAATCAATCACATCGTATTCATAAGAACATAACTTTTGGAAATCTTAACCTGCAAAAGAGAGCATAATTTCATAACATGGGATAAAACATAGTAGTGAAATGAAATCCCAATAATCATAACATAAAACATGAAACTTTGTGGCATACACACATAATCATAGAAAATCATTTCTTGTTAGTCAAGACTCATTGCCAAGACTATCTTAGTGGACAAAGTCCCTTTCTGAATCGAGTAACCCTCGTTTCAGTCCTGTTTCACTGAACCGGTATAACCTACCATTTCAGCCATGTCTATCTCATGAGATATAAAATCTTTACCCAATGCATTGGAGGGAGATATAGGTCCCACCCATATTATAATGAATCCTTTCTTATGTGTGCCACATAATCATAAACCATACATCATAGCGTAACCCATGTAATAAAAATGGGATTCTTAAACAACATGACATCATAAAACAATTCATATAAGATAAAGGAATTCATAAAAATGTTTCCATCACAACATAATAAAATCCATGTAATAATAGGGATAAAAACAGAACCCTTTTATTATCTTATATGGAAAATAATTTTGATAAAATACTTGAACTCCATTCTTGAGGAAAATATCCTTTCTACTTTAAAAACATTTTTTCCTTTCATAACATGTCATACGACTTTAAAATAAAAGAAGTTGATTAAAAATAAACTTGAAAACTTGTAAATTAAGCTTCTTGGAAATAATGTTTTAAAAATCCATTCATGCCGTATAAGTTAAAAAAAACATTTTTCGTACTTTTGTCGGAAAAGTCAAAAAGTACCTCGTACGACAAAAGATTCCTTTCATAGATATTACTAAAAACTCACCGAAGGGTAAAAATGGATTTAAACAATTGTAGGTGGATGGAAATAATATTACATATTGATGAAACATGGATGTGGATGATAAAATACACCCCAGTAAATACTTACGAATAAACAATCTCGGATAAAAATGAGATTGTGATATTTCCCTTACCTTAGGTCCGATTTGCTTCGTATGTGTCCGAACCTCCTGTATAATGATTTAAATAATGTAATTGACTTATTACAGAATCATATTTATTTTTATGATATCATATATGGTTCACTTATGACATTATATTACCCGTTCTTTTGTAAACTCCATGTTAAAGAAGCGTTTTGGGTAAAATCGTTTCATTTATCGTAGGTGTTTTGACTTGTTGTTCTTGACATTATTATTACTTATATCATGATTTACTTACTTCCAAAATATAAAATATGATTTATATATCATATATATTCAGTATATATATATATATATAATAGATAGATAAATAAAATGAAAAACACCGTTCATGGAGACGGTAGTCCGTACGTACGCATGAACGCTGTTTGCCATTCCTTATTGTCTTGAAATGGAAGTAAGTAGATGACATACATATATATATATATACATAAATCAATTAGCTTTATAATGTCATATATTTCATTATTATTTCTTATATATACTTTATAATCATTCTTAAATGGTTAACATGGAGAATGAATCTCATCGCGTCGTGGAGACGGTAGTCCGTACGTACGCACGGGCGATGATATCATTTCCATAAATATTGAATTGAATTGGAGTGGATTATACAATATATCAGAATCAATATGATGTTGTAATAACTATGTATAGTTATTCTTTACACCATTATACCCATCCATGTAAGGTGGTGGTGGAAAATAGATTACACCACGGCGTGGAGACGGTATTCCGTACGTACGCACGCGCGGTGATTTCTTTTTTCGTAGGATGGATAGATGGTGAAATAGGGTTGTTTCATACTTATAATAACATATCAGTATATGAGTGATACTGATGTTATTACTTAATAATGAAACAACCTAAGAAGAAGAAGTGGGAGAAGAAATAAATATGAAAGAATTGGTAACGGTAATTACCTCTTCTTTGAAGCGCCTCTTTGAGACCTCCTCTTAGGGTACTAAAATTGATCTTTGAGGAAGACCAGAACCTCTAGGATGTTTCTAGGGAAGTGGAGAAGAGATTTTGGCAGGGGTTGGCCGAGCTTGAGTGCTCAAATTGGTGTGAGGAGGAGGGGGAGGAGGTGTCCTTTTATAAGGGAGGAGAGGGGCACCTTAGGAATATCTCAAAATATTATTTTATTTTAAAGTCAAAATCGGTTTATAATGGTTCCAAAGGGTCTTATTTCGAAGCTAAAGTGGGGATGGGTCGAAATCCTATCAACCAATAGGATTTAGACAAGTTTAGGTTATTATTTTAACCTCATCAATTAGATTTAACTCTAAGATAAATAATTTAACTTTTACCGTGTCTTTTTGTTTTCTTTCACTATATGGTTGATACACTTACTATAACATGCCAAAAGAACCCCAAATTGTATAGTATTAATAAATATATCCTTATCTAAGTCATTTTGCCGAACCTTAGATTTTTATGAATAAAATAACAATTAATAATATAATATTTGATTTAAAAACTATTTTGTGTCAATTTTGACACTATTTGATATATGATTTTTGTGAAAGTCCTAAAAGAATTATATGTTCGAACCAAGTTGATTAAATCAACACTAATATATCATAGTAACCTAGAAAATTAGTTTAAGTCATAAAAAGTCTCAAATTACATTCATTTGAGCATTTATAACATCAATTATGTTAATATTTCCTTAAAAGAGTAATTACTGCATCATTGTTGTGTCATAAATAAATTAATTTATTTAAAGTCTAAAAATTACAAATAAAATACCATTATGTAGGAAATAATTTTAGATTTCTAATGAATATTTATAATAGAATTTATCTTTTGTATAACCCTATATTAAAAATATTTTATTAAATAAACATTGATTTTAACTCTTTTAACTCTTCTTTGAATTAAATAATAATAAATGTCCTAATCTAATCCAAGTGGGCCTAAATGATAATATTTTACACATAAGGTTGTTTTTGGTCGAGATACACTTGTCCAACAGAATTAGGACATGTGTTAGGGTAATATTAATATCATTCTTACCCTTAATTACCCTATTTACTTTTAACCGTGGTAAATAAAAGTAAAAAGTTACTATTCACCAAAAATTATTTTCATCTCATTGAACCACATTTTACATACTAACATCAACCGTGTCTCTCGGATTTTTGATATTTCATTCACAGAAGCGGTAAAATTATGTTTTATGAAAAATTCTGTTTTTTTGACTACCACTTAGTAGTTTCACTATTCATCAAAAATTGAAGTTTTTCAGAAAAATGCCAAAATTTCATCCTAAGCTATATTTCATATTCAGAATTCAAAAATGAAGTCTATTTTACCAAATTAATAACATAGAAATTGCATTAATTAATTTTATAATTAAATCCCGCTGTTAAAACAAATAGCGTGTTTTTAAGAAACAATATCTATCAAAAGATTGACACTTGATTATGTCTGGTTTAAATGTGAAATTACATCCAATGACCAAAATTGTATTAAATTGTAAAAATATATTCTAAATATACTTTAAAACCACTCAAATTAATAATTTATCACTATTAATTATTTCGATTAAAAAAGTTCTTTTTAATTATAATTTAGTAATTTTCACTATTCATCAAAATATGAAAGTTATCCGAAAAGTACCAAAATTTCACCTTAGGCTAAATTTGATACTCCGAATCCAAAAATGAAGTTCATTTTGAAAAATAAGATTTACAGAATTTTAAAAAGTGGTTATTACTATTCATAACGGCTAGTTTTAATAATATTTTAATAGCATATCGTTGTTTAGTGACGCTCGGTATTGCGTATTACACACGCTATCGAGGAAGGTCGCGATTGCGTGTAATGCAAGGCAAGTCAAGGATGCGTGTTGTGCAAGATCCTTTTGGTGTAGCGTACATCACAAGACATTAATAAAATTAAAAAGAATATTTTTTATAAAATCTTGGGTTGTTACATTCTACCCCCCTTAAAATGAATTTCGCCCTCGAAATTCGTCGGGGTTATAAATGGTTTACTATTCGAAAGTTTCTTTAATGAAAACCCACATCGTAAAAAGGAATATCAAAACCAATCTTTAAAAACAAAATTATGAAACGTAACGGTTACCCAAATAAACTAATCCTTGGGTTTCCACATAGGTGAAAATATGGATATGGAAGAGAAATCTAACCATCATGTTCTGATGGAGAGTGGTAGAGAACATGGCTATGGAAAATCCAGTAATCACAAATCCATAGATTTGTGATGATATAAGGTACCATCTGATTCATCAGGTATAAGATCACTAGGACAAGATTTTTGGTTTTCAAGATCATTTCCCTAAAGTTGAAAATTTGAATTAGAATAAATACTTACTTTATTTTGGTACAATCTCACTGTTGTTCGTGCCTTGAACAATTTCCACTTCATCTCTTAAATAAATGAAGTTGAATTTGTTATTCGTGAAGTGTTAGCAGATCATGTGATAGAATGACGGGTCATTCCATCTGTCTCAAACAAAAGGTTAGCAAAAATTATATGCATAAGTCGATCTATAGTGAGATTAATCATATATGGTTCCTAAAATGGACTTATACTTCATATATCATACTGCTTAATATAATAAAACTAGTTTCTACTAAACATGGACTTCCTGTAGGCCAGTGGTAGGCGATAAAGGCCAGTCGCACTTCGGTTGTGGGTTCGATTCCCACAGCCTTGTCCGAAGCGATGGGCTGTCGCCCGTCCTGCAGGTTGTCCTTTTTCCAAAACTATATTACTATAACATCCCATCAATAATATCGAAAAACAAACAATACTAACTTATGTCCAACATAATCCATTCCAATCTTTAGGCTTATCCATAATACTGCAGTCGACTCTCATAATATAGTGAAAACGATTACCAGAGATTTAACACCATCGTCGATCCCCATATATCATAAGATATGTTTTGTTGGTCACATTCCAAACATTCAAAGTCCTTAATCGTGTATTCTCTTGAATACCTTAGTGAAAACATGAATGCAGTTAAAAGTTAACACTTTCCACATACCAAAATCCTCAAAATTCTATATACTCAAACCATGATATCACTTAGTCCTTATATCAATCATGAGCTCATGAATACTCTTAAACATTTCATTTTCTCGTTTTCCCTTCATTATGCGCATAATATCTCAATCACTTTGAATACCACATTAGACCAATACATAAATATTCCAATATTCCATGATACAACATTATTTTGGAATCCCATACATAAACACTTAATCATTCCACCACATCGTTGTCATATTCAACATTGTCAATAGTGATCGCATGTGACTTCCCTTTGTCCTTTGCCTTAAGCGGTTGCTCATGTTGATCATCACTAACCCTTGGATTAGGGAATTTATTAGCATAATGCCCCATTTCCTTGCACTTGAAGCATTGAAGTGTTGGTTGTGCGTTCTCTGCAGTGTTTGCTTTATTCACTTCGTTAGAATCCCTTTTTCCATTACTTCGACAGTCAGCTGCTCGATGACCTTATTTTCCACACTTAAAACATTTTCTAGTCCCTTTAAGACAATCTCCACCATGCTTCTTTCCACACTTTGTGCATAAGGAAACATTCATCTTTTTTTCACCATTATTCTGAGATTTCTCCTTGAACTCCATCTTTCGTTTCTTGTCAAAACCATGAGATGGATATGTAACACCAACTTCCATTTCTACCTTGATAGCACAACGCACAATTTCTTCATAGCTACTGAAGTCTCTTATAGCTAATGCCCTTCGAAGACTTGGTTTTAAGCCACTAAAAAATCGATCAACTTTACTTTCAGGTTGGATGATAATGCCAGATGCATACCTTGCAAGTCTTGTAAAATTCGCTTCGTATATACCAACAGATTCATCATCCTTCTGTTTCAGCTCAAGAAACTCATTTTCCATCTTCGTTCGAAGAATACGAGGGAAATACTTACTGAAAAACAAGTTCTTGAACTCGTCCCATTCCATGGACACAATTTCATCTCTTGGCCTCGTATTCTTGATAAGATTCCACCATTGATCAGCTTCACCTTCCAAACGATATACTGCTAAGATGACTTTATCATGTTCAGAACATTGAAGAACTGAAAATATCTTTTCAGTAGTACTAATCCATTGTTCAGCAACTAATGGATCAATAGACCCACTGAAAGAAGGCGGACGCTGCCTCATGAAGGATTCAACAGAATGTTGCTCCTTCCTTTGCTCGTTTGGAAGTCCTTCATGATTCATAGCTTGAGAAAGTTGTGTGAGCATGGCTACAAGATTTTGCATTCCAGCTCCCATATCGTTTGGTTGCTCAGGGGGACAATCATTGCATTGTCCATTGCATTGATCAACATGGTTCCTTCGGGTCCAGCCATCGTCTAAAACCCCAAAAGAATAGTGTGAGAGGCAAAAATCATGCTAGGGAAAACAACATAATAAAGGGGTAGTACCCTCAATATATAACATCTTAGGTTAAATTCTAAGATCGTTAGCGCAATTCTAGGACTATAACCTATACGTATACTTAACCTTAGAGACATCCCTAGACATACCTTAGAAATATCTCTAGGGATCTCACTAACGTTTTCGCATCCTAGTTTCCAAAGGTTGACTAAACCTTTCCTCTGATACCAACTGTAGAGACCCGTATCTTGACGTACATGGACATTACATTACTTTTGCAGAATACTTAGTACATAACAAAAACACACACACAAGGATCCTAATAGTTTAGTGTCTTTGGAAACTCGGAACGTAATCTTCTAATCGTGGTGAAAGATCTTCAATATCTCCCATAAATATCTTCCCTTTTTTTACCTAAAACCTTTCTTTATATCCTGGGGAAAAGAAAACATAAAAGGGTGAGCTCAAATGCTCAGTAAGGGTAAACAAAAAAAAATCAATCACATCGTATTCATAGGAACATAACTTTTGGAAATCTTAACCTGCAAAAGAGAGCATAATTTCATAACATGGGATAAATCATAGTAGTGAAATGAAATCCCAATAATCATAACTTAAAACATGAAACTTTGTGGAATACACAAATAATCATAGAAAATCATTTCTTGTTAGTCAAGACTCATTGCCAAGACTATCTTAGTGGACAAAGTCCCTTTCTGAATCGAGTAACCCTCGTTTCAGTCCTGTTTCACTGAACCGGTATAACCTACCATTTCATCCATGTCTATCTCATGAGATATAAAATCTTTACCCAATGCATTGGAGGGAGATATAGGTCCCACCCATCTTATAATGAATCCTTTCTTATGTGTGCCACATAATCATAAACCATACATCATAGCGTAACCCATGTAATAAAAATGGGATTTTTAAACAACATGACATCATAAAACAATTCATATAAGATAAAGGAATTCATAAAAATGTTTCCATCACAACATAATCAAATCCATGTAATAATAGGGATAAAAAAAGAACCCTTTTATTATCTTAGATGGAAAATAATTTTGATAAAATACTTGAACTCCATTCTTGAGGAAAATATCCTTTCTACTTTAAAAACATTTTTTCCTTTCATAACATGTCATACGACTTTAAAATAAAAGAAGTTGATTAAAAATAAACTTGAAAACTTGTAAATTAATTTTCTTGGAAATAATGTTTTAAAAATCCATTCATGCCGTATAAGTTAAAAAAACATTCTTCGTACTTTTGTCGGAAAAGTCAAAAAGTACCTCGTACGACAAAAGATTCCTTTCATAGATATTACTAAAAACTCACCGAAGGGTAAAAATGGATTTAAACAATTGTAGGTGGATGGAAATAATATTACATATTGATGAAACATGGATGTGGATGATAAAATACACCCCAGTAAATACTTACGAATAAACAATCTCGGATAAAAATGAGATTGTGATATTTCCCTTACCTTAGGTCCGATTTGCTTCGTATGTGTCCGAACCTCCTGTATAATGATTTAAATAATGTCATTGACTTATTACAGAATCATATTTATTTTTATGATATCATATATGGTTCACTTATGACATTATATTACCCGTTCTTTTGTAAACTCCATGTTAAAGAAGCGTTTTGGGTAAAATCGTTTCATTTATCGTAGGTGTTTTGACTTGTTGTTCTTGACATTATTATTACTTATATCATGATTTACTTACTTCCAGAATATAAAATATGATTTATATATCATATATATTCAGTATATATATATATAATAAATAGATAAATAAAATGAAAAACACCGTTCATGGAGACGGTAGTCCGTACGTACGCATGAACGCTGTTTTCCATTCCTTATTGTCTTGAAATGGAAGTAAGTAGATGACATACATATATATATATATACATAAATCCAGTAGCTTTATAATGTCATATATTTCATTATTATTTCTTATATATACTTTATAATCATTCTTAAATGGTTAACATGGAGAATGAATCTCATCGCGTCGTGGAGACGGTAGTCCGTACGTACGCACGAGCGATGATATCATTTCCATAAATATTGAATTGAATTGGAGTGGATTATACAATATATCAGAATCAATATGATGTTGTAATAACTATGTATAGTTATTCTTTACACCATTATACCCATCCATGTAAGGTGGTGGTGGAAAATAGATTACACCACGGCGTGGAGACGGTATTCCGTACGTACGCACGCGCGGTGATTTATTTTTTCGTAGGATGGATAGATGGTGAAATAGGGTTGTTTCATACTTATAATAACATATCAGTATATGAGTGATACTGATGTTATTACTTCATAATGAATCAACCTAAGAAGAAGAAGTGGAAGAAGAAATAAAGATGAAAGAATTGGTAACGGTAATTACCTCTTCTTTGAAGCGCCTCTTTGAGACCTCCTCTTAGGGTACTAAAATTGGTCTTTGAGGAAGACCAGAACCTCTAGAATGTTTCTAGGGAAGTGGAGAAGAGATTTTGGCAGGGGTTGGCCGATCTTGAGTGCTCAAATTGGTGTGAGGAGGAGGGGGAGGAGGTGTCCTTTTATAAGGGAGGAGAGGGGCACCTTAGGAATATCTCAAAATATTATTTTATTTTAAAGTCAAAATCGGTTTATAATGGTTCCAAAGGGTCTTATTTCTAAGATAAAGTGGGGATGGGTCGAAATAATATCAACCAATAGGATTTAGACAAGTTTAGGTTATTATTTTAACCTTATCAATTAGATTTAACTCTAAGATAAATAATTTAACTTTTACTGTGTCTTTTTGTTTTCTTTCACTATATGGTTAATACACTTACTATAACATGCCAAACGAACACCAAATTGTATAGTATTAATAAATATATCCGTATCTATGTCATTTGTCCGAACCTTAGATTTTTATGAATAAAATAACAATTAATAATATAATATTTGATTTAGAAACTATTTTGTGTCAATTTTGACACTATTTGATATATGATTTTTGTGAAAGTCATAAAAGAATTATATGTTCGAAACAAGTTGATTAAATCTACACTAATATATCATAGTAACCTATAAAATTAGTTTAAGTCATAAAAAGTCTCAAATTACATTCATTTGAGCATTTATAACATCAATTATGTTAATATTTCCTTAAAAGGGTAATTACTGCATCATCGTTGTGTCATAAATAAATTAATTTATTTAAAGTCTAAAAATTACAAATAAAATACCATTATGTAGGAAATCATTTTAGCTTTCTAATGAATATTTACAATCGAATTTATCTTTTGTATAACCCTATATTAAAAATATTTTATTAAATAAACATTGATTTTAACTCTTTTAACTCTTCTTTGAATTAAATAATAATAAATGTCCTAATCTAATCCAAGTGGGCCTAAATGATAATATTTTACACATAAGGTTGTTTTTGGTCGAGATAAACTTGTCCAATAGAATTAGGACATGTGTTAGGGTAATATTAATATCATTCTTACCCTTAATTACCCTATTTACTTTTAACCGTGGTAAATAAAAGTAAAAAGTTACTATTCACCAAAAATTATTTTCATCTCATTGAACCACATTTTACATACTAACATCAACCGTGTCTCTCGGATTTTTGAAATTTCATTCACAGAAGCGGTAAAATTATGTTTTATGAAAAATTCTATTTTTTTAACTACCACTTAGTAGTTTCACTATTCATCAAAAATTGAAGTTTTTCAGAAAAATTCCAAAATTTCATCCTAAGCTATATTTCATATTCCGAATTCAAAAATGAAGTCTATTTTACCAAATTAATAACATAGAAATTGCATTAATTAATTTTATAATTAAATCCCGCTGTTAAAACAAATAGCGTGTTTTTAAGAAACAATATCTATCAAAAGATTGACACTTGATTATGTTTGGTTTAAATGGGAAATTACATCCAATGACCAACATTGTATTAAATTGTAAAAATATATTCTAAATATACTTTAAAACCACTCAAATTAATAATTTGTCACTATTAATTATTTCGATTAAAAAAAGTTGTTTTTAATTATAATTTAGTAATTTTCACTATTCATCAGAATATGAAAGTTATCCGAAAAGTACCAAAATTTCACCTTAAGCTAAATTCGATACTCCGAATCCAAAAATGAAGTTCATTTTGAAAAATAAGATTTACAGAATTTTAAAAAGTGGTTATTACTATTCATAACGGCTAGTTTTAATAATATTTTAATAGCATATCGTTGTTTAGTGAAGCTCGGTTTTGCGTATTACACACGCTATCAAGGAAGGTCGCGATTGCGTGTAATGCAAGGCAAGTCAAGGATGCGTGTTGTGCAAGATCCTTTTGGTGTAGCGTACAACACAAGACATTAATAAAATTAAAAAGAATATTTTTTATAAAATCTTGGGCTGTTACATTAACAGGACATATCATACCTTTTATTTTCATGTTACAAGGACAAAACCATGAATTTTAATGTCATAAAACATGAATTCCTAGGTGGAATAGACCTATGAAAGGATGGTGTGGGGATCATTCCAAATAGAATCTAATGTGATTTTTCTGGAAGGTTATGTGTCCCTTTGTTACAGTACTTGATCAGGTATATGGTATGATGAGGAAGTGATAAAAGGGACCTAGAAGGGATTTATCTTACTGATTTGGGAGTATGATATTGTTTGGGATCTCTCCCAATAAGGATGATGGTAGTTTTGAAGTATTGTGTTTGGACATCGAGGAGGATTCCTATGTATTTCATGAATACAAGAATACAATACGACATAGTTTAGAATGTTGGGGATTTAATTTAGTGTGGAGGCCCAGGGTTACTTTATTCGAAATAAATCCCTTTGAAGGGATGTCTCATAAAGAATATGACCCTTTGAGATGATAAGAACATGGTTTTATGCCATAACTAGTAGGAGGACCATGTCAAGGAGAGTGGATGTTCAAAAAAGGACTCTATACTGGTAAAGGTATATTATCGTGCTGATGACATTATCGTCACTAATCTCTATGCCCAAGTGTGTCATGCTTAGTGTGCAAAATAAGAGGAATTCAAAGATATATCGTTCCACAGAATCACTTTCATCTACTGGTGGATGAGGGGGGGGATATGGTAGGAGGGGGAACAGACCACAATAATGACTATGGGAATACTCCTAGAGTTATTTATTAAAGAGTGATTCATTACTCTTCCACTGGTAGATGTGGGAAATTTCATAGCAGGGGAGTCGGGGTGAGAGATGGGGCTTAGGTATTCCCATATCCTTTATTGTTTCGAATCCTAGGGGTGTGTCTTATATATAAATATGGATATAACCTAATTATCCTCAAATTTTAATCCATAGATATAGCTTCCTCAACTGAGAAACCATCAATCTTTATCCCTAAGGTTGGGATCCTCATTAACACTATAATGTTTAATTAAGAACACTTCAAGGACCCTACCTATTTGGTAGGATAATTTTTTTTGTTCCAATGTATAGTTGAGAGGACACACTGGTGTGCCTTGTGCTTTTATCACACATATCTAGAGGATTTGGGGCATGTCTTGGGTTGTTCACCTTCAGATGGAGGCCCCATGGAAAGAGACACCATACCATTGGTGGTACCAAAGGGGCTTGGTGGGTGGATCACACAGGTTATGCCTGACTGAAATGAATGTGACTCTTATAGTGAAGACCGGGGAGAGCTAGTGGGTCTCACCTTGGGTGGAATTGGAAAAAATATAGGTACTTTTCATAGGGTGGGCCTATGTGGGCTGGAAATTCCCTTTGGGTGATATACAACATGGGAAAAAAACTTTGGTGAGTCTTTTCTATAGTATCAAAGGGGATCTTCAGGTTTCTTTAAAAGGGTCTCATGTAAATTTCGGGCTTGAGAATGGGCCTTCACCCTAGTAATTTTGTTCTAAGTGGGAAAATGGATCCTTGTGAGGGTATTTTATGACTCACACACTACAGGGACTCTAATCCCATTTCCCATATTAATTACATATTCATTAAGGTCTTGGAGGGATACCTGGAAGGTCTTAAGGACTTGTATGAAGGACTAGGGAAAGAAAAATTTCGAGGATTTTTTGGATCTTCTAGAATTATGAAATGAAGATCCCATCTGTCCTATTTAATTGAAAACTTAAGACCCTAGGTAAAGGTGGTAGTTCATGAAGGTATCTCATGCAGGTTTGGGCATAGGTGTGACCTGTATGAGAGGTTGACCACACACATTGGCCGATGTAGGTTGAGAATATGGGAATCTACTAGGTGTGAAGTCTGGACTTGTGCAACAATTCGGATTTTGGCCTACACAATTATTATAGGAAAATAGTGTGGATACATTTGATGATTTCGGGGTGGGCCTTATGTGGGATCACTATGGTGAACACACACAATCCCATATTACATTCACCTCTAAATTAATTGAGGTATTTTCCTTTCAAACTTCTTATCCTTATGTGAAAAAAGGAATGTTGGTTGTGTTAGAGTAGTTGGACTCATTTTAATTGTACTTAGTAGATGGGGAATGTACAACTTAACTCCAATAGATATTTTTTACCCCTACACATATTTAGTGTGTTAGGGATGTTTTTCATAAATATACCAATTAAGATACCTTGTGTGGCAAGATACCCACAATATATTCCCCTGATGGATTTTCAATAGCTGGAGAGAATTTCATCCTTTTACATAGGTGGAACATAGTTCCAGTATCACAATAAAAGGAGGTACCTTTGAGAGTTTCATAAATCCCCCTTAGCATCACATCCAGGAAAGAAAAGATATACCCAAACCTTAAACATCAGTTCTACTTTCCAGAAATGAATAGGATCATATCTGAGTTTTTCTCTTGATGCCTCACTTAGAATCTATTAAATTTCAAGAACCATATTCTTATAGGTATTTATCACCCCCTTATGGTTCCACAGTGAATGTGTAATAATATATACATGGTATTTCTGATATTACTAACTCAATCATCTAGAGGTCACAATGCTATCACTGTGATTGTTGAGCGACTTCTCCATGTTAGCCCATGTCCAAGCCATCAAAGGGAAGAGTTCAATGGAGAGCCTGTGATTCATTTTTATATAAAAGATAGTCCATCTAAATGGAGTCACCTCAATGACAACTTCAATATTCCATGCTTGCATCACGTTACAATTGCGTATAGGGTTTTAGGAGACATTTAGGACCCAATTTTGGTTGATCATGACAATTCACCCCTAAACGAATAGAAAAATTGAGCGGATCAATTAGGTTTTAGAGGAAATTATTTGAGATTTCATGTTAGACATTGGACATTGTTGGGGGGATTATCTATACTTGGTGGTGGTTTTTTTATAACAATTTCTATTAATCCTTGGTTGGTATGGAACTATTCGAGGCCTCATACAGGTGACCATAGATTTCACCACTGTGCTAGAATAATATCAGGGAATCATCACTTATGGGCCCAGAGTTGGTGTGAGTGATTAAAGATAAGGTTAAAATAATCTAGGAGAATTTTAACACTACCCAAAGCCATCATAATTATTATGTGGGTAGACAACAGAGGCAATTGGAATTCGATGAGTGAAACCATGTGTTCCTAAATGTCTCACCTCAGTGAGTATTGTAGATATTTCTTCTAGTCGAAAAGTTATCTGTAAGATTCATTTACACATTATAGATACTATGTAGTGTTATCATGGTGGTATACTGCTTATCCATATACAACATTTATATAGGTACATGATTTATTCCGCATGTCGCAACTGAGAAGGTATGTGAATGACTTCTTGTATGTTATCAACTGAGGTCTACTGAACATTGAGAATGGGGATACCTTTAAACAGTACCTATTAGAGATCAAGTATTGGTAGGATAAAATCCTTTAGGGGTGATGTATTTATTTTTTTTCATGTCTGATGGTAGTAGGAGAATGTACAAGATCACACTACAAAGAAGGATAAATAGATTCAAGCTCAGTAACATCATAATTCTTATATGCATTTTTCCTTTTCAAGATGAAAACCAATGATTTGGGGGGAATGTACTAATTCTATTTTTTTACATTTAAATATTTTTTCTATTTTAAGAATATCTTTGGAACCAAGTATATATTTTCTGGGGGACTCTGGGGATTGGGGAGCCTCTGTGTGGATATAATAAAAATATAAAATACATTATACAAGGATAGAATAGTTTTTTCTGAAATAATTGAATAACTTCTAAACATTTGATTAGATTAGAAATCTGAGACCACCATTAAATCTATAACTTATGTTTTACCATAGGATTAATACAATATTTTTACAAGTCGAGTGTTTTGATTAAGTGTAGTCATGGGTGGATTAATAAATAAAAATATATATTTATTTATTAATAAATTTTTTATTTAATTTCTAGTCAAAACACTCCCTATTTAAATCCCTATATGGACAAATCATAGGGTTATCTATATAACCCCAGTGATTTGATCTGATGGTGTAATTTTTTTCAACAAGATCCCCTAATTATATGGAAATCACTATTATGGGGGATTTTGGAGTTATTAGTTTGATTCTTATTCATTAGGGAAGGGTAGACACAAGTATGATAACGACTTTGGTGTTTGGATTTCTTTTATAGGGGGGATCTTTTAGGTTTTCTCCAGAGATTAAAAATGGAATCTTCATTATTTCTATAGTGGATGATGATTTTTGAGATGCCAACAATTTTGTTTTCTAATTTATTCTATTGGAATTCATATCCTTATTTGTTGAGCAAAAGGGGGGGGGATTGATAGAGTTTTTCCCACACCATTTTATTTTTGAGGATAATGTTTATTTTTTTTATTCAAAAGGTGTCATTCTTCTAGTTTTGGTGGACATGTGATAGGTGAGATATTTTAATGTGTGCAATGACTATTTTTATACATGGTATTTTAAAGATATATTTTTTATATCAGTTTTTTCCTCATTCAATTTAAGGTGATGAATATTGAAGTCATGAGAGACACGCAGTAAGAAAAAATTTGGTTGTGAATCAAGTGTGTTCCATAGCTAGGTAACAACTCCATAAAAAACATGAGAGATTGTTTTTTTGGATGTGGGAAGCATCATGTAACATGCTATAATAAGAAATGGAAAATCGGGTTGTGCAACGAATTATAAGAGATGTTGAAATGATGCCACATGTTTGGTTTTGATGTTCTGAGGGTGGTGTCATGTCATGAGATGATTATTAGAGAAAATCCATACGAATATTGGGGTGTGGTTTTTCAAAAAGGTTTTCTACACTTTCAAAATAATTCACGTATCAGGATTTTACTAGGATTTTATAAACACTATGAATATTAGTGGAATTTTTCAATGCTTCCTTTTGGTTTTTCTAATCCTCCTTATTTTAAGGGTATTCCCTGTAAATATATGTATCAATTTATTTTTAGATATTTATTTTTTAGTGTACATTTTAATTATAGATTCTCACATTTTTTGTTGCAAACGAGTTATTATCCTTGGACCAATCTGTTTCTTCCCCAACACACCAGAGGAGAGCCTTTAATGAATGGAAATCGATCACATAGTAGTATTAATTTTTCCAAGGATTTGTCCCTACCAATGAAATTATTCATTCTCACCAACAAAAGTAGAATAGAACCATTATTCATGTGTGATCAATCCAATTATTTAGAAGGATGTTTTTTTCATTTCATTTAATTCCTGTTTTGATTATCTCAAGTTAGAAATGAATCAATCTTTCTAATAATTTGATTCTCTGGTGGATCATTGATTTATGGTTGTGGATTTATCTTACTAGGATTAGGAAACTATAATCATATTTAATAATTTATTATTCATTTCATTTTTTAATCCCTTCATCAATGAACAGAATCCCATCAAAACAATGTCCAATGTTCATTCTTCAATTTTTGTGTTTCATGATATTCTCACATTTTATTCTAGCATTCATCTCCCATATTTTTTTTTGAATGTTGGTTTACTAATTAATATAAATTGATAATTTTATATTAAATCTTTAGGGAAACTGTAGTGAAATAGATCTTTTTTGGGTTTAGAATCAGGATTGGGAGCACATTTGATGCATGTTGTGGTATTATGTAAGATAAAACACGGATCTAAGACCTTTGGTTCCTGATTTTTGGTGTTCAGTGATGCAGTGTGATGAGAGTTGATATGCGTACAAATTTGACATTCCAAAATCTATCTTTCAATGTTGATTTGAATTCAGTCTACCTTAGATCCATGTTCATTAGCGTGTTATTCCGTTGGATCAATGGAGTAGCTGAAGTAGGTAGATACGTGTGAAGACTATGGGATTCTAGAAAATTTTGAGTTACACAACATATAGTTTGGATGGACACACACCATATGAACCACTAACTATAGGGGATAGGGTTTCATGAAAAGTTAAATATCACATGTAATGTGTACTATCAACATGCCATGTGACTTGATGAAGAAAACCAGATGTATACCCCAAGGTACATGGGAATAGACATAAAAAGAGTACCAAAACACTACAAATGTACCCAAACATGGCTAGAACACCCAGGATGGCCAATGTATATAAGAACATACATTGTACATGGCCATGGAAAAAATCTATGATCATGGGCTAGAGGACACATGCATAGTCTGGAGGGCATAGGCATTCTCAGACAAGCTAAGACACATCATGTACCCCCTTTAAACATCAGGTACTTCTGCTAGGGAAAGTTGAGTCACATCTTCTCTTCATTCTCAATGAGTATCCATCGTCTGTGTTACCTTAGTTCATCCCTATAAGTCTATATTATGGAATAACTTCTTATGTATAGGATGATTTATCCCCTCAATGAGTTAGTCTCAAATAGAGTGTTGTCCTTCTATTTTTTCCAGAGTGTGATCCCCTATCATTCATCCCTAGGTTGGGTTAGCTATCTTATTATTTACATCCCAAGTATCTTATCCACATCCATTAGGATTAATGTTGGTAGGGTTAGGTATCCCTAATGTCCCTCAGTGTTATTCCCAATCTTTTCATCGACTATTCAAACTAAGCGTTTTAGTTTCTAGAAATAGAGTCTTTTTTTTTCAATACACACTAGGTTGATCAAGGAGTTTGTAAAGATGGTGATCATATTATACAAGATGAATACAATGTTTAATATGGAATCATTTCTATGTGTTGGGAAAAAATTTATGCTATAAATCTGATGGAATGGGAAATCTTTGAAAATGGAAGTTTTCTAGAATTAACTCTTCTCCAATATGGTAAATATATAACTTTCATGATGATTGGGTTTCACAAATAATAGGTTTTTCAAATGATTGGGCTTTTTGAAGGTACGAAGCTTCAGAAATTCATGATGGGTTGACAGTGATCTTCACAACTATAAAAAATTATCACAAATATGAGATGTGTATATAGTGATTCTTAATGAGTAAATAAGAATTGTGAGTGAATAATGAGTTGATGGTGATTCTTCATGAATAAAAAAAGATTCATGAATGGGTTTTATTTCACCAGAGCATCACAACTAGAAGAGATTCACGAATAGGTTTTTTGTAGTTTCACAAAAAACACACAATGTGATTAAGGTCATCATGAAAGGCCGATTCTATAAATAGGTGGATGAACCACTTCATTTTAAATGACGAGAATTTCAAAAAAAGTCGAATCACTCTGTTTTTTAGAAGTCAAGGTGCTCCATCAATTTGGATTTCTATGTGATCTTGAGAAGCATTAAATGTGTGATTTATTATTAAATAATTCCAATGATTTTGAGTTATTTATGTTTCAAAAAGATTGGAAGTTTCATGAATACATAGTGTTCCATGAAGGCATCGACCTTCATGAAGAACTTTTATTGGTAAAGGTATAGATCTTATTGATAGCAGTTTATTCTATAAAGGCTGAAATATTCATGAAGGTTGGGAGATTGATGAATATGTGCAGGTTCACAAAGGTTGGTATTTTTTTGAAACATAAAGGAGGGTTCAGGAAGGATGTGTGCTTTGTGACGAGTAATGTTGAACACCAGGTTTATGTGAATAGCTATTTAAAGCTCATCAACTAAGGATATCGATGAAAGTAGAGTGTCATGCTAGTTAGGGACAGAATTAAATTGCAACATAATGAAGGTCCCATCAAGTCATTAAACTATTTAAGATTTTACCCAAAGTAGTGAGATATGAGGAGTTGAAGGAAGTGTTCTAAGGGGGGAAATTTGGTAGCACTAAAATATTTTAATGGAAATGTTATTGGAGTAGAGTGTCTGTGTCTAAACATATGTATTCCAAAACTAGTGACAATTAGTGTATTTCAGTATGACTGACATAATGTCGTCATATGCTCCATGTAGTAGCCCTTGGTAGTGAACCATGTAAAACAATTTCATTGTATCTCTACATGTGAATTTTTAATTACTGTATGATTTTTTAGGATAGGTTTAAAATGTTCTTACCAATGTGGGAACAAGATCAATTTTTTTGAAAGAAAAATTAGACAAATTGATTCAGCCCTTGCATCTCAGGGTGATTTAGGTTCCTACAACTGGTATCAGAGCCAAGGTTCACCTATTTTGGATTCTCTATAGTAAATATATTCCCATTTATAGATTTTAGTTTCTTTCCTGATTCAACAAAGAAGTGAGGTTTTGATGAATAATCAGTTATATCTAAGCAGAAGTCCAAATCCATCAACACAACGATGAATTGTAAATTAAAGAGAATAAAAAGTAGAAGAATCCCCTCTTATTAAAAGAAGTGTTAGTTTATAGTTATCCAGATCTTTATGATAATGAAGATATATCAGTCATATACATTAAAGAGTGGGTGGATCTGGCTTCCAATAAAGGGAAGGATCACCTTTCTACCTCATGAAAATTAAAATATTCAAGTGATCATGATGTATGTGTTAGCGCCTTTGAAAGTAGTATTCAAAATAAGGGTCCTAGAAAAAGTGGTTCCAATTCCCATTCAAAATCCTCACAATAATTTTAAGTTGATATATTAAGAAATTTTCGACAAGATATTCCCGAAGCAAGGGCCTCCTTTTTTGTGGAGTCTTTCAATGAATGCAGGTAGAGACAAACCAACTAGATGAAGAAGATAATTCTTTGGTAATGGGAATCCATTTAAAAAATTCTGGATTATTTAAAGATTTCTATAATGTTAGGAACCTTTTAATCATAAAAGAGTGAACTTGAAATAAGTTCTTCAAAATACCTCAAATATGATGAAGAGAAAGAGGGAGTCAAAAAATCTCTTAAAGAAAATATCCATGAAATTGAAGGTAAATTGAAAAATAGAACTGATGTCCCGGCTCTACAATTGGAAGAAATATTCAGGAAGATCAATGAATAAGACTTTTTAATTTAGAGTAAAGTTATGTTACATGATGTTTAAGCGCTTAGAATGAAGAAGCTTTGTTCAGAATAGATGATTATGATTGAAGATTATAAATTCATCCTTAATATGAAATTTATATATTTTGATTCTTAGTTGGCCAATACTAAGAAGAAATATATTGAGACTTTAAAAAAATGAAAAAGTTATTAAAATTAATCAATTTAATTAGAGTATTCTAAAGATAAAACACCTTAAACTTGTGATAAGAAGATCAATACATGTTTTGATTACCTATCTCAAGAAATGTAGAAGAAATAGGTATCATCCATACCATATTTTATTAATTATTCTAAATATATTATGATTAATAGTGTGTAGTCGATAAGAAAAATACTAAAAAAGTATGGATTTATAATGGTGATAAAAAACATACCACCAAGACTAGTGTTGATATAAAAAAGGGTATGAATTCTTTTTGACCACAAAGAGAACATCAAGTCAAGAAGAAGATCCCACAACCTTATATAGAAGATATAATGAGATTATGGTTTGTTTTTTAATGTTTTTTCTGTAATAGATTTGGGTGTTGTGAATTGTATTGTTGTTACAATCCTCTTCATGAAAAAGTAGAAAGGAAGATTATTTCAATGGGGAGTATGCTAGGGAAGAAGATGCAACATATAAAGGTTCATAATAACTTATATACTGTAAATAGATTTGGTAAAGTTGATAATATCTATGATGTATGATATGGTTATGGTCACATGGTTGGTATATGATTATCTCAACATGAATTCAATGTTGAGAGGAAAATAAGTACACAAAAGATGGATATGTATGATGAAGCCACTTTAGAATGAAATCAGAAGAATACTATAAACATAAATTATCCCAAGGAGATCTCATGTAAGGATGCTAATAAGACCCTAGATTCTAAATGCATGAAGTTGAATAGTAATACATCCAAAATAACTACTATGAAGGATAAAACTCAAAATAATCCATGACATGTATGTTATTTGGGTAGAATATTTGGAAATAATAAGGAAACATAATGTTTCATAGGCTATGGTTGTAGAAAAATAAAAACAAAAGATTCAACATGATGAAGATAAAATTTAGGAGAGTTTACAAACAAAAGGAAACTCTTGTGTTAAAGAAGTTCTATGTGAGAAATTAATGAAATGTAGTTGCATTAAAAAATGTTGAATAACATTATTACCATAAAAAGAAGTTTCCCTTAAGAGAAGCAAGAATATATCATCCATGAAGGCTATTATGAAGAAAAATTCCTTACACAAACAGGAAGAGAATGTGAAGTATCCATGTTACCAAAACATAAATTAGAATATATGTTTAGATGTGAAAGCATGGAGATTGGAGAAAATAGATCAAAATGGTAGAGAAGATAATATTAATCATACTATTTATATTAATGGAGAAAGGATGATCCACCTTATTCCCTTAATATTTATCTAATTATAATGTAAATAATTGAAAGGTGAAGCAGGATATCAGTGGAATAACCTAATAAGTAGTGTGGGGTGTCATTTTTTTGATATCCATGATGAATAAGTCATCACCTTTCAATTATTAATCAATTTGGCATTGAAATAAAAACATGATGGTGGATCATTTTATATGAATTTGAAGATGTTATATTTTGGAAAAAATAGGATATAGAGAGTATCAACATGGATTGATCTTATTTCATAGATAGTATAAAACAATTATTAAAGAATATTATCCTTAGTGAAGTTGTGAATGTTAAACCTTTTGGAAAATCAGAAGGTGAAGATCCATTTTGGTTTATTATCAATACTAACATTTCTTTAAATCCATTCTTGATGAGATCCACCATTATGAAGATGACGATAAGTGGTTCTGTTGGGGGGGAGACAAATGAAGAATGATTAAAAAACTTCCAAAATCATTTTTCAATTGTTATAAAACCTAATTATTCTATAAATTTATTGAAGATAATTTCATTGAATAAATATTTTTAGGTTGATTTTCGAAAAAATTTTCCAATAAAATTTATTATCTTTATCACGGAATGAAAGTGAATGAAAATTAAAGTAAATTATATGTGTTCTTATCTAATGCGGTGACATGATAAATTAGAAATGGATAGTTTCAGATGCTGAAATATTGAAAAGCTTCCAAAATATTCTAGGCTCACACAAAGATGATGATTCAAATGAAGAATCATAAGAGGAACCCATTACTAAAGAAAGTTCATCAGAACCTCATAGAAGGATCTCTATAGTCTGAAGTAGGCACCCTTAGCATGGTATTATAATCTGAATAATCTTGAATTTAAAATTATAGGTAAAGATTATTGTTTCAAAATTAGGATTACGTGTTTATTTTCCATAGAAAATATTTGAGAGATATTCTGATGAAATTCAACATGCATTACTCAAAACTGATGTTGAGTTCAATTATGTTTGTGAAAAAATATGGTAAGCATGAGGATGGTATATCTGTGGATACCACCCTATATAGGATAACCATTAGATAATTATTATACTTTACTATAACATATCCAGCTATTGTCTTTTCAATATTCATAATGGACCTCTTTCAAATAAATCCGATGAAAGATAATTTGGAAGTAGTTAATGAAATCACATGGTATATTCATGGTACAATCAGTTTTGGATTATACTATAATGTAGGAAGACATAAAAAATTATCATAATTTTTTATACTGTTTTGTGTGGATATGTAGTGGATTTAAATTCCACAAGTGGTGGGATATTATTCTTAGGAGAGAAATGTGTGGGTTTTTGGAGCGATAAATAGGAATGAACTTATATTAATATGGATAAAGAAGATTATATCTCTTCTAAAAAGGCTTTCACTCAGCTATTGTGGATGATATAATAAATGAATTATATTTATGATGTGTTCAAATAGAAGTTGGTAAATCACTATGACAATAAGAGTGTGATTGATCTTACGAAAAATCCACTTCAACACACTCATACAAAACATATTGATATCAGATATAAATTCATCAAGGAGAAAAGTAGAACAAGTTGTGATTAAAATGGAGAATGTTGTAATTTTTAACAAGTGGATGACATTCTATATAATCTATTATCATCAAATGTGTTTGAGAAACATTGGTTAAACATCAGTGTTTAGCCACATCCCAATGTAAGAGGAAGTTATGGTTGTTCCACTCTCTCCATTTCTGTTAAATTTTTTAATCTATTTTGGATGTGATGTTGGTTTATGGAGGATATAAGATATAGGGGGTGTCTTTTTTAATCTTTAAAAGTACAAATATAGGATTACTAGGTTTATATCCAAAGGGGGATAATTGATAAATTCAATTTTCTATTGGATTTTGATAAAACAAGCAATTGTTTTGGGACATGATTAGAATTATGTATTGTGAGGAAACTGTTCATATTTCTCATAGCTTATCTTAGACATCTTTATGAATTCCAGAACATAAGAACCCAATTCATGACTCCCCTCTTGTTTTATACATTGTGATTTTCTCATGTAGACTTAGAGTGTTGGATAAGTTTTTTCTCACATCTCAGATTTGGATAAAAGCTGTTGCTTTATTGAATTTATCTAAAAATTACCAAAAAAACCCAAAGGGGATATTATTGGCTCCAAGGATTTTCTTTACTGGAAACGGAGTCTTGTTTGTGTTTATTTTTATTCCATACTGGGTTGATCAAGGAGCATTAAAGGAATTTGATCTTACAATACAAGATAAATATAATGTTAATGTAGCCATTATTTCATAGTGCTTGCCAAATTTTTTGGCTAAAAATAATGAGGCAAGAGTAAGATTCATAAAAATTATTTTCTAGAATTGAATCTTGTAAAATATGGTAAATTCATATGTTTCTTAATGATTAGGTTTTTCATAGACTCAGTTTCCCCAAACATTGAGCTTCATTATGGTTTTGGTAATAGTGAACACACTATGAGTTTATGGTTCTCTTCATGTCTATGAAAAAGAATAGAAAATGTTTGATTAGTTGACAACATTCCTTCACAACTAGAAAAAATCATTTTGAATTCATAATGAATAGATAGATATTCTTTAGAACTACAATAAGAACAACAAATGGGTTTTATTTCACTAGACCATCGAGAATAGAAGATCTTCTCAAAAAGTATTTGGGAGTTTCAAAAATTCCACTAAGAAAGGTTGAGCCTATAAATAGGCAGCTAACCCAACTTCATTTCAAATGAAGAGAATTGGAGAAAAGGCTAAATTGATCTGACTTAATGAAGTATTATAGCATCAATAATATGTATTTCTATGTGAGTTTGAGAACTATGAAAAGAATAATTAATTCTTAAGCTATGACAATGATTTTGAGCCATGGGAGTTTCACAAAGACTAGGATTTTCACAAATACACACTGTTTTGAAAAGGTAGTGAGATTTGCGAAGATAACTTGTTCGGTAATTATAATTAGCTTCACAAAGGTAGCTAATTTCATGAAGGCTATAATATTCATTAATATTGTGATCTTCTTGAATGTGTGTTGGTTCAAGAAGTTTGCTATTTAATTAAAAATAAAGGAGGTTTTGTAAAGTGTGATATCTTTGTGAATAGTAATATTGAACATTTAGTTTATGCGAACAATGTTTTCAAGCGCATCAACTCTGCACATTGATGTAAGAAGAGTCTCATGCTAGTCAGGGATAATGAATTAAATGATAATATACTAAAGTGAGCTTCATTTCATTAAACTATGTAAGGAATAACCCAACTAATTGATCAAGGAAGTGTCTACATAAGTGTTTTGAGGGAGGTAGTGTGTTATCCCTAAAATATTGTAAACCTAGTGTTCTTGGAATGGGGTGACTATGTATGTACTTCTTCATTTGATAAATAGTAAATATTAGTGAATTATAGTATGACTAATACACTATCAATGTATGATACTTAAACTATCCCTTAGTTATGATCCTTGTATAACTATTTTATTGTATCTCTACATGTGAATGTTTAATTACTATATGATTTATTCAGATAGTTTTAACATGTTCCTATAAACATGAGAACAAGATCCATTATTTTAAAAGAAAAAGTTCAACCCTTGATTCACCACTCCCCTATCAGGGTGGTATGGGGTTCTATATCGACATGTTATGAGTTTTAGTGTGTACCTCTTCATGGCGAAGCTTGATAGAAACGTCCTTTTAGATGAGTTTCGTCAATGTTAGGAATACCCGAAGTGTGAGTTCTCTCATCGGAGAATAACTTGAAGTCTTGAGTAAAATACTAGGATGTCGGTATGGCTGTCACCTTACTTAGATACTTTGTGTCTGATTTTTTAATATTTGTCTTTAGCATGACCTTTCTTATGAGTTGACTCTATTTTATGCTTTCTGTTTGGTGATTTTGGGATGTTCTACTCAATATGTTATACTCACCCCTGCATCAACTATGCATGCATGTGTCATGTCTTTTATAGATAATGGGACTTATGATGGAGTCCAAGGTGGACCATTGGTTATTGGATCATAGATTATCTTCATGGACCATAGTTGGTTCAAGGAGTTACATTCAATTACTATCCCCTATTTACATGCATGTTATACTCTTTTACAGATTTAGTGGGCTTGTATTTGGTCCTTTTATCTTATCTTAAATGTATCATACTCAGATGTGTGATTCAGTTGTATTAACATGTCTTGGTATCAGTTATATATAATTTTTTACATTATTTTTATTTAGAGATGTGTGTGTAGGTACCTTAGAATGAGGCCTCCCATGTTTGTGATATGCATACTCAATAGTGGTTGTCTGCCTCTGGCCTATTTGAAGTGGGATTGCTGTGTCATACATGGATTACTACCAGCTAATAAGCCCTAGTGGATTGGTAAGTGACAAAATTATGTAATTTTCATGGAAATGACCATTGAAAACTCATGATGAAAAGTTTAAGTCATTAGTGAAAAATTATACATAAAACTTAATAGTGGTTGGAAACTCCCACAATGCCAATATAATTTCTAACTAAAATTTTAAATGAAAATTCAGTATTATTATTGGAAAATTATTTACAAAATTAATATCAGTAAACACATATGTATTAATAGAATTATATGAATATATACAAGCATAAATTAAAAAATTTCACAGAAATTTTACAATTTCCAGTAGAAATATCCACTCTGATATGCAGTTAAATTTTTCCCAGAAAAAAGGTATTGAAAATTTAATTAACAAAATTCAAAAATAAATACATGTTAAACATTTTAATCTAAATATATCAATACATAAATAAACAATGTAATATTTCACTGAATATTTTAACTACAAATTTCTTAGGGAAATTTATATTGAAAACTTCTACTAGATATTTTCAATGAAAAATTCAAGTTCAAATTTATAATTAAAATTACAATATAGATATATTAATACTAGATAAAAAATCTAAATTATCAAAGAAAATATTAAGGAAAATATACACTATAAATTTCTAATATAAATTTTCATTGAAAATTTTTAATACAAATTTCCACCAAAGTTTCCAGTGTAAAATTTCAGTTTATATTTTTTATACTCTGTGCGTGTTTGTGTGTGAATCTATATATGTGTTTGTATATATCATAATATAAATATACAATGTATATTTTAATAAAATGTTTATCGAAAATTTATAATTTATACATTTGTACATACATATAAATGTATGTTTATTATAGTATGTCGGGGGATGGGGATAAACAAAGGAAGAAATGCAACTAGTGATTCTCTAAATTGAGACCATCCAAACATAATAATGGGTACATATGCGGTGGAACCAATGAACTAAAAATGTATGAATATATTTACATTATTATTAATATATAGTGTAATTTTCCCACATGAATTTACATAAAAAAATTACACTAAGAAAAATTATAATACAAATATATTAGTACCTAAGGAAAAAATTTAAATTTTCATTGGAAATTTTTACTTGAAACTTTTAGTCAAAATTTCCATAAGAAAATCATAGATAAAATTTTTAGAACAAATATTCAAATTTTTTATTGTAATTATACGGAAGATTTTATTACTAATGTATTAAAAAAATTCATATTTTAAATTTCAGTTCAAATATATTAACACATAAATATATAAAGTAATTTTTTATTGAAAATTTGTACTGAAAATTTCCTATGGAAATTTACATTACTAATTTTGACATAAAATTTCAACGTAGATATATCAGTAAATAAGAAAATGAAAATTTTCAACAAAAAAATTCATTGAATATTTACATTTGAAATTCATATAAACAATTTTTACATACATACATAAATACTATATAAAATTTCACTATATATTTTTATTGAAAATTTAGAATTGATCTTGCAATGTAAATTGACATTGGTAATTATCTAGGAAACTTTTCAGTTGAAATATAAACTGTAAAATTGTAATGGAAATTTTTAATGAAAATTTCGACTATATGTTTACTAAACAAGATAAACAATATATACTTTCACTTAAAATTACACACAAACCCACACACTAATATCAATATACATTGTAAATATCTTGTGAAATTTCACTTTGTAAATTGTGAGTACTTATATAAAAACATATTAATGAAAGTAAAAATTGTAAATTTGAATTGGAAATTGATATTCTAAATTTACAATAAATTTTTCAAGTGACAATTTATAGTGTATGTTTGAATGAATATATAGATAAATACATTTCTTTATATGTAAAAATATAAATTTACAATGTAAATTTTCTATTTAAATTTATGCAAAAAATTTTCACTCCATATATTCATACATACAATAAACTTTACACTGAATATTATTCAATGTATACATATATACACATTTTTTGTAAAATTTTATATTTCAATTCAATTTGAAATAGAAATTTCACAATGAAAACTCACAAACAATATATTTTTTTTCTAATAAAATTAGAGTAAATTGACACTAAAAATTTTCATTCCAAATTTCCCCTTAATATAAATTTTTTTTACAGTTTTTGGGAATAATTATTTATATTTGTTTTATACAAAGGATCTATAAATATAAAATTTTAATATTATTTATTATTACAGATTTATTTGGATATGTGTGTGTGTGTGTGTGTGTGTGTGTGTATAAACATTATATATTTATAAACATATGAAACTATACAAACAAACATGAAGTATTTATATATACATTATATAAGTTCCCAATAAATATTTACAATATAATTTGACACTAATTTGGTAATGGAAATTGGATTAAAAAATATATTGTAACATCCCAAGTAAATAATGAATAATAGATATTTTTATCTATGTCTATTAATGATCAATATAGTGTTTTTGAGGCTTAAAATGAAAATAAATACAATCTTATGCATGGAATACACTAATATTCTTAAAAGATTGTTTTACTGCCTTTTGATGGAAAACCCTTTACTAATCAAACTTTTGATAATTTTATAATCTATATTTTTCAAAATATACATATTCATTATGATTGGGACATTGAAATTTACATTGGATAAATTTTTGGTATTTTTCTGACAATCTTCATTTTTTAATGAATAGTGAAAAAATACTGCATTTTACATCAAAACTGCTTTTTCATTTAATTTAATTATATGGTTAGATTATCCTTTTAATTGGTCTTAAAGTGTAATCTGAATATATTTTTACCATTTAATCCAATTGTGGTCATTAGGATTAATTTCACTTTGGAATTGGTCATAAACTAATGCAAAACTTTTCGTAGATATTGTTTCAAAAAAACCCGCTATTTGTTTTGACAACGGGAATTATTTTTAAATAAATTATTGCAATTTATGTGTTTGGAATTTGGTAAAATTTATTACATATTTGGAATCATAAGTTCAAAATTATGTAATTAAGACTCTTTTTTTTGGACATTATGAATAGTAACGATGGTAATTATCTTTAATTATGTTGATTAATGAGTAATCAGGTAGTTAAAGATAATAAAATGATATCATAATAATACAAAAGACCACAACATGTGTCCTAAGGATACTGGTTGTCTCATGACCGACCATGGGATGCCTTGTTCCAAACTTGGGGGCCCCATGGAATAACTTTTCTGAGAAAGTGACTTTTTATCTTTTTATTTTTAAAGAATGTTAAATGTGACAAAGAATGTATCACCTAAGTAAAATATTTTTAACTTTGCCTACATATATGATAATTTGGATTATAAATATTCATTAGAAATATAAAACTATTTCCTACATCATAGTATTTTTTTTCATAATTTTTAGACTTTAAATAAATTAAATTATTTATGACATCATGATGATGAAGCGATTACCTCATTAATAAAGGATTTAAATAAAATGAAATGATAATTTAAACTCTATGACCTACACATGTCTAAAACCTATTGGACGAGTGGATTTAGAACCCTTATCACCTTAACCTATAATTATATCAATTTGGGACCTTTTGAATCCGAAAATCATTTTCAAATAAAGTAACATTTCTTTACTTTCCAAGAGTGCCCCTCCTCTCCTCTTATAAAAGGCCCCCACCTCTACCTCATTACCCACACTCCCAAAGCCTTTGGATCGACCAACCCCTACCCATTTTGTCTCTCCACTTCCCTCTATTACTTCTTAAATCCTCACGTTGGGTAGAAGTCTTCCCAAGGAAGCCTTTGAGCTCAAACCAAAGGGAGTTACCCGATTTTAAGGTAATGTCTTCACTTGAGTCCTTTTGTTTTATTTTCCTCTCCAACCCCCTAAAATCTTTTTATTCATTTATTTTGTAACAGATCCAGTATCTTAAATATACTAGGATTTTGTTATAAGAAGGATTCGAGCTACAATTACACACACCTACATCTAATGGTTAAAGGACATACTGTTTCCGTGGATGGTGAATTTATGCCTCCCGAAACGATGATTGTCCAAAATTCTTTTAACACCTTAAAAGGTGGACATTAAGATGTCACTATATTTATATATGATATATAATATGTTTATGTCTTCCTTAAGCTTCTGTATTTTTCATTTTGGGCATACCTTTATGGTTTCCATTATGGGTAAACGCGATATCTTCCTTTAAGGAAGTGTGGACTACCGCCCCCTCAAAGTGATTTGATTCGTTAAATACCATATGTGGGACGTATAAAGGATGGAACTATGATATTATATATGATATTATACTGGAATTATAATATACCTTTATATCATTATGATTCCATTCTTTAAAATATGAAATAGAAATGAAAGTAGCGTTCATGTGTACGTACGACTTACCATCTCCATGAACGGTGCATTTCATTTCTTAACTCTAAATGATTATGTAATATTATAAATGCATGTATATACTGGATATATATGATATATACATCATTATTATAATTTTGGATATAATGGATACATGAACAACTTGTAATTATAAAGGGTTTATTTTTGACTCAAGTACCAATGATCGTTAAAATGACCGTTATTAACTTAAATAATTACATAGTGTTAATGACATGGAAATAAGTGATATAAAAGGAATAATGAACTTGAAAAAGGTTCTTAAGTAAGTATAAATTAACTCAAGTTTATTATTCAGGACATTAAAGAACGATCGAGTCAAGTCGGACCCGAGGTATGGGACTTCGTGTCAATCTCCTTTCATTGAGGCATATTTTTGTTTTATACACAACCTTCTTTTATACGGTGTATAAACCCCTTTGACTTGTACGTTTATCCAAAAGGAATCTTTTTTATACGAAGAGTTTTACTAAACGACAAAAGGGAATGTTTTTGTTGTACATATGCGGCGACAACGACTTCTCCGCCGCCGTGACCATTATTTGAGTTTCGGCTTCCTCTACAAGCCATACCTTTTTTAAAAGAAAAATAAATACCATGTTTTACTTTTCTTTTATTTTGGTATTGAAAATGGTTTTCATAATGTTTTTATATCAATGTGTTGTATTGATATCTTGTGATTGAAATGTGTAAATGTTATGTTTCCTTTATGCATGTTTTATGTGATACGATTATGTTGAGGTTCTTGAGAATTATTATGAAGAAGGGTGGTTCTGTGATAAACTAAGGGCGGGTGAGCCCGATATAGCTCTCCAATGCATTGGGTAACGCGAAGGAGTGAAACGTTAAGGTTTCTCCGGAGAGATTTAGGGAATATACTATGATGGGTATTCCAAACCTAACCAAGAGGGTTACTCCCTACGTAAGAATGTTATGAATGCCTCAAGTTACCTTTAAGTCTTTTGATTTCTATGATTTATTCATGATTTGATGAGGTATGTTAAAGTGCTTATGTTTTATGGGTAAAGTATGATTTCATTCTTATGTATATATGTACCCATGTTTCCTTTCCATATTTTTATATCCCTTACTGAGATTTTTATAATCATCCCATGTTTTGTTGAAATGTTTTTCACAGGTCATGGGAAAGGTACATGATATGATGATAGTGTCAAGGAAGTGTCAAGAAAGAATTCATGTTTTATTTTAAATATGTTTCCATTGATGGGAAAGAATAATAATATCTTTATGTAACCACTTTGTTTATATGTGGAATGTAATGCAAATTTTATGATCTAATTCTCTAAAACTATAAACCCAAAAAGATCCTCAATGTGTAATCTTGTAATAACTCAAGATTAAGTAAGGTTTAAGGCTGGGGCCTTATAGTTGGTATCAGAGGTAGGTTTAGATAACTTTAGGAGTTATAATTCTATTAAATGATTATCCAAATTTTTTTTATGGTCAAATTGAAGTGATATAGTATTTGAAGATTACCATGTTGCTTCATCTAAGACATGTTTGTTCAGAATGGTTTTCCGCAGAGGAAACAGGGAAGCAGTGCTAGGAAGGCATGCAGAAGGAAATAACATTCCGAATCAGCATCCTGAGATGGTCGGAATTGGAACTGAACAGTTTTTTGCAGTAATGGCGTAGTTGACTCAAGCGATAAATGGCGGTGGTATCCATACATGAGATCGACCAGATCAACCACAGAGGAACATGTCAGTGGTGGAACATTTCATGAGGCAACAACCCCCATCATTCAGAGGATCATCTGACCCTGTGCTATCTGAAGGGTGGATTAAAGCACTGGAGAAGATTTTTGATGTCATGGGGTGTTCATACAATCAAAAGGTTAGTCTTTCTATTTACCGTTTGGAGGGTGAAGCAGATCAGTGGTGGTCGATGGTTAAAAATATCTGGGACGCTGATGAGATTGATGCTCTCGACTGGGATGAATTCAAAGGTATGTTTCTTGAAAAGTATTTTCCTAAGGCTGTTCGACTTAGGATGGAAAAAAAATTCTTGGAATTGAGGCAGGAGGAAGACTCAGTGGCTACCTATGAAGAAATGTTCACTCGATTGGCAAGGTATGCTCCAATTTTTATCCGGGACCTTGATAGTAAAATCAATCGTTTTTACTCAGGATTAAAGCCAAAATATCGAAGGGCATTAGATTCTCGTGAGTTTAAAAGTTATGAAAATCTTGTTCGATGTGCTGAGAAGGTGGAAATGGAGTTTGCCGATGATCTAGTGTTCTATAACAACCCGCAGAAGAAGAGACCATGGTGGCAGGATAAAGGGAAGAATTCTTCAAAAAAGTCTAATGGTAAGAAATCTAAGTTTCTAGTTTGTGATAAATGTGGCAAAAGGCATGCTGGGGAATGTCTTCTGAATTCTGGAAAGTGCTACCAATGTGGTAAGATGGGACATAAGGCTCGTGATTGCACTAAAAATGATCAAGGAGAAGGTAAGACCAAATTTGATTTACAGATAGTGAAATGTTTTAAGTGCAATGAGATGGGTAACTATGCAAACGAGTGTCCGACAAAGAGCTTGAGTGATGGGAAGCAATTATAATACAAGCATAAAGGGGTGGTGAAATCCTTTGTAACTACTTTAGCAGATGTCGGGCCATCAAATGAAGTTGTATCAGGTACTTTGTTTGTTTTTTCAGATTATGCCAGTGTGTTGTTTGATTTGGGGTCCACACATTCTTTCATCTCTTAAAACATTTCTAGTAAATTGGGAATACCATCTCAAGAAATGACTCCTGAACTTGTGGTAAAAACACCTGGGGGAAATGTTGAGGCAAAAAGAATTTATAAGAATCTTCCTATCCTTATCTGTGGAAAGAACCTACTTGCAAACCTTATTGTTCTACCTCTAGTAGAGTTTGATGTTATCCTGGGTATGGATTGGCTCTCTATTTACCATGCTAAGATTTACTGTAGAGATAAAGAAGTTTCATATCAAAAATACTTTCAGTTTGTGTACAAGAATGAACCCTTACTGTTGATAACTTATCAAGAGGCCAAGAAACTTGTAAAAGATGGAAATGAATGTTACCTTGCACACATCGTTGAAAATAAAGGAACTATTCAGATTAATGATGTGCCAGTGGTAAATGAGTATCCTAATGTTTTTCCTGATGAGTTTCCTAGAATAATACCAGATCGTGAAGTTGATTTTACTGTTGACTTAGTTCCTAATGCTAAGCCAATTTCAAAACCCCCTTATCGAATGGCCCAAATTGAACTTTTAGAGTTGAAGTAGCAATTGCAAGATTTATTAGAGAAAGGTTTAATTCGACCTAGCACATCACCATGGGGTGCTCCTATTTTATTTGTTAAAAATAAAGATGGTTCAATGAGACTTTGCATTGATTATAGAGCCTTGAATAACATCACTGTTAAGAACAAATATCCTTTGCCTCATATCGATGATTTGTTTGATCAGCTCCAGATAGCTCAGAATTTTTCAAAGATTGACTTGAGATCGGGGTACCATCAGCTGAAGGTAAAGGAAGCAGATGTTCCGAAGACCGCATTCCGTACAAGATATGGCCATTATGAATTTGTAGTAATTCCTTTTGGGCTAACCAATACACCTTCTATATTCATGGACTTAATGAATAGAATTTTCCATGAGTTCTTGGATAAGTTTGTGGTGGTTTTCATTGATGATATTTTGATGTTTTCTAAAAGTAAAAAGGAGCATGAAAGACATTTAAGGGTTATCTTGCAAACCTTAAAAGAAAAGAAACTGTATGGAAAATTCAGAAAGTGTGAGTTTTGGTTGCAACAAATTTCTTTCCTTGCTCACATTGTTTCTAAAGATGGGATAACTGTCGATGCTGAAAAAACAAAAGTTGTGGAAGACTGGCCAAGACCCACAAATGTAACTGAGATTCATAGCTTCCTTGGTTTGGGAGGCTATTACCGAAGGTTTGTTAGAATTTTTTCACGGTTATCTAGTCCAATGACTAGGATAACTCGGAAGGGTGTTAAGTTTATCTGGACAAAAGAGTGTGATGATTGTTTTCATGAATTGAATAGAAGATTGGTGAATGCTCCAGTTTTAGCACTACCTTCCAGGAAGGGCGAGTTTGTTATATACAGTGATGCTTCATTGAAAGGACATGGTTGCGTCCTAATGCAGAATGATCAGGTAATTGCTTATGCTTCACGACAGTTAAAAACTCTTGAGGTAAATTACCCTACACATGATTTGGAATTAGCTGCTGTTGTTTTCGCTTTAAAATTTTGGAGGCATCATTTGTATGGAGTAAAGTGTGAAATATATACTGATCACAAAAGTTTAAAGTATATATTCACTCAGAAAGAGTGAAACATTAGGCAGAGGAGATGGATGGAATTAATCAAGGATTATGATTGTACAATTCATTATCATCCAGGAAAAGCAAATAAAGTGGCTGATGCTTTGAGTCGCAAAAGTAATGCTTCATTAGCAATGTTGTGTTTGGAACATGATCCTTTGGTTAAGGATTTGATGAACTTTGGTATAGAAGTTGTTGGTGCAGGATGTCCTTCTATTTTATTTCAGGTATTAGTGAGATCATCTCTATTAAATAGAATCAAGCAAGTACAGAAGCAAGACAGTGAGTTGCAGAAAAAGGTAGAGCTGGTTCAGAAAGGAAAGTTGCCTGAATTCAACATTGATAATGATTACGTTTTGAGATTTGGGGAGAGATTGTGTGTGCCTTGTGATTCAAAGTTGAAGAGAGAGTTGTTATGTGAAGCTCATAGTTCTCCGTTTTCAGTTCATCCTGGCAGTACTAAGATGTACAGTGATCTGCGGGAGTATTACTGGTGGGATGGAATGAAAAGAGATATTGCTAATTTTACTGTGAAGTGTTTGACAAGTCAACGGGTTAAAGCAGAGCGGCAGTTACCGAAAGGGATTCTTCAGCCTTTACCAGTGCCAGAGTGGAAATGGGAGAATATATCTATGGACTTTGTTGTGGGATTACCGAAGACATCTCGAGGTAATAATGCAATATGAGTTATTGTTGATCGCTTGACTAAATCTGCTCATTTCCTTGCTATACGAGACACTTTTTCCCTAGATCAACTTTCCTGTTTGTATCTTAAAGAGATAGTCAGGTTACATGGAGTTCCCCTCTCCATTGTATCTGATCGTGATCTCAGGTTCACTTCTAACTTTTGGAAAGGCCTTCAGAATTCGTTGGGTACTGAATTAAATTTTAGTACAACATTTCATCCTCAATCAGATGGGCAGTCAGAACAAACAATTCAGACCTTGGATGATATGCTACGAGCTTATTCGATGGATTATCAGGGATGTTGGGACCAACATCTTTCTTTGGTTGAATTTTCATATATTAACAGTTTTCATTCCAGTATACAGATGGCACCATTTGAGGCATTATATGGGAAGCAGTGTCGAACTCCAGCTTTCTGGGATGAAGTGGGTGAAAGGAAGTTGATGGGACCATAATTGGTAGAAGACATGGCAAAAAAAGTTCTGCTGATTCAGAAACACATGAGAACAGCTCAGAGTAGGTAGAAGAGTTATGCAGACAACATGAGGAAGGATCTAACTTTTGAGGTAGGTGATCATGTTTTTCTCAAAGTCTCACCATGGAAAAGTGTGATGCGATTTTGTAAGAAAGGAAACATGAGTCCAAGGTTCATTGGACCATATGAAATTCTAGAGAGAGTTGGATCAGTTTCATACCGGGTGGCTTTACCTCCGAGTTTATCTCAGGTACACAATGTTTTTCACGTTTCGATGTTGAGAAAGTATATTCCAGATCCATCTCATGTTTTGAGTCCGGAGGTAGTTCAGCTGGAAGAGAACCTATCTTATGAGGAACAACTGGTCCAAATTCTTGACCATAGGGAGCAAGTGTTACGAAATAAGGTGATTAATCAGGTAAAGGTTTTGTGGAAAAACCACATGATGGAAGAGGCAACATGGGAATCTGAAAATGCAATGAGTGATAAGTACCCCCATTTATTCGATAAGTAAATAAATTGTGGGGATGCAATTTTATAAAGGGGGGAAGGATGTAACATCCCATGTAAGTAATGAATAATATATATTTTTATCTATGTCTATTAATGATCAAGATAGTGTTTTAGAGGCTTAAAATGAAAATAAATACAATGTTATGCATGTAATACACTAATATTCTTAAAAGATTGTTTTACTGCCTTTTGATGGAAAACCCTTTATAAATCAAAATTTTATAAATTTTATAATCTATATTTGTCAAAATAAACATATTCATTATGATTGGGACATTGAAATTTACATTGGATAAATATTTGGTATTTTTCAGACAATGTTCATTTTTTAATGAATAGTGAAAAAATACTGCATTTTACATCAAAACTGCTTTTTCATTTAATTTAATTAAATGGATAGATTATCATTTTAATTGGTCTTATAGTGTAATCTGAATATATTTTTACCATTTAATCCAATGGTGGTCATTAGGATTAATTTCACTATGGAATTGGTCATAAACTAATGCCAAACTTTTCATAGATATTGTGTCAAAAAAACCCGCTATTTATTTTGACAACGGGATTTATTTTTAAATCAATTATTGCAATTTATGTTTTTGGAATTTGGTAAAATGGATTAAATATTTGGAATCATAAGGTCCAAATTATGTAATTAAGACTCTTTTATTTTTGGACATTATGAATAGTAACGATGGTAATTATCTTTAATTATCTTGATTAATGAGTAATCAGGTAGTTAAAGATAATAAAATGATATCATAATAATACAAAAGACCACAACATGTGTTCTAAGGCTACTGGTTGTCTCATGGCCGATGATGGTATGCCTTGTGCCAAACTTGGGGGCCCCATGGAATCACTTTTGTGACAAAGTGACTTTTTATCTTTTTATTTTTAAAGAATGTTAAATGTGACAAAGAATGTATCACCTAAGTAAAATATTTTTAATTTTGTCTACATAAATTATATTTTGGACTATAAATATTCATTAGAAAGATAATACGATTTCCTACATCATAGTATTTGTTTCATAATTTTTAGACTTTAAATAAATTAAATTATTTATGACATCATGATGATGCAGCGATTACCTCATTAATAAAGGATTTAAATAAAATGAAATGATAATGTAAAATCTATGACCTACACATGTCCAAAACCTATTGGATGGGTGGATTTCGAACCCTTATTACCTTACCCTAGAATTATATCAATGTGGGACCTTTTGATTCTGAAAATCATTTTCAAATAAAGTATCATTTCTTTACTTTCCAAGAGTGCCCCTCCTCTCCTCTTATAAAAGGGCCCCACCTCTACTTCCTTACCCACACTCCCAAAGCCTTTGGCTCAGCCAACCCCTGACCATTTTGTCTATCCACTTCCCTATATTACTCCTTAAATCCTCACTTTGGGTAGAAGTCTTCCCAAGGAAGCCTTTGATCCTAAACAAAAGGGAGTTACCCGATTTTAAGGTAATGTCTTCACTTGAGTCCTTTTGTTTTATTTTGCTTCTCCAACCCCCTAAACTCTTTTTATTCATTTATTTTGTAACAAATACAGTATCTTCAATATACTAGGATGTTTTTATAATAAGGATTCGAGATACACTTACACACACCTACATCTAATGGTTAAAGGACATACTGTTTCTGTGGATGGTGAATTTATGCCTCCCGAAACGATGATTGTTCAACATTCTTTTAACACCTTCAAAGGTGGCCATTAAGATGTCACTATATTTATATATGATATATAATATGATTGTGTTTTCCTTAAGCTTCTGTATTTTTCATTTTGGGCATACCTTTATGGTTTCCATTATGGGTAAACGCGATATCTTCATTTAAGGAAGTGCAGACTACCGCCCCCTCAAAGTGATTTGATTCGTTAAATACCATATGTGGGTTGTATAAAGGATGGAACTATGATATTATATATGATATTATACTGGAATTATAATATACCTTTATATCATTATGATTCCATTCTATAAAATATGAAATAGAAATGAAAGTAGCATTCATGCGTACGTACGGCTTACCGTCTCCATGAACGGTGCATTTCATTTCTTACCTCTAAATGATTATGTAATATTATAAATGCATGTATATACTGGATATATATGATATATACATCATGATTATTATTCTAGATATAATGGATACATGAACAACTTGTAATTATAAAGGGTTTATTTTTTACTTAAGTACCAATGATCGTTAAAACGACCGTTATTAACTTAAATAATTACATAGTGTTCATGACATGAAAATAAGTGATATAAAAGGAATAATGAACATTAAAAAGGTTCTCAAGCAAGTAGAAATTAACTCAAGTTTATTATTCAGGACATTAACGAACGATCGAGTCAAGTCGGACCCGAGGTATGGGACTTCGTCTCAATCTCCTTTTATTGAGGCATATTTTTGTTTTATACAGAACCTTCTTTTATACGGTGTATAAACCCCATTAACTTGTATGTTTATCCAAAAGGAATATTTTTTATACGAAGCGTTTTACTAAACGACAAAAGGGAATGTTTTTGTCATACGTATGCAGCGACAACGACTTCTCCACCACCGTGACCATTATTTGAGTTTCGGCTTCCTCTACAAGCCATAACTTTTTTTAAAAGAAAAATAAATACCATGTTTTACTTTTCTTTTATTTCGGTATTGAAAATGGTTTTCATAATGTTTTTATATCAATGTGTTGTATTGATATCTTGTGATTGAAATGTGGAAATGTTATGTCTCCTTTATGCATGTTTTATGTGATACGATTATGTTGAGGTTCTTGGGCATTATTATGAAGACGGGTGGTTCCGTGATAAACTAAAGGCGGGTGAGACCGATATAGCTCTCCAATGCATTGGGTAATGCGAAGGAGTGAAACGTTAAGGTTTCTCCGAAGATATTTAGGGAATATACTGTGATGGGTATTCCAAACGTAACCAAGAGGGTTACTCCCTACGTAAGAATGTTATGAATGCCTCAAGTTACCTTTATGTATTATGATTTCTATGATTTATTCATGATTTGATGAGGTATGTTAAAGTGCTTATGTTTTATGGGTAAAGTATGATTTCATTCTTATGTATATATGTACCCATGTTTCCTTTCCATATTTTTATATCCCTTACTGAGCTTTTTATGCTCATCCCATGTTTTGTTGAAATGTTTTTCACAGGTCAAGGGAAAGGTACATGATATGATGATAGTGTCAAGGAAGTGTCAAGAAAGAATCCATGTTTTATTTTAAATATGTTTCCATTGATGGGAAAGAAGAATACTATCATTATGTAACCACTTTGTTTATATGTGGAATGTAATGCATGTTTTATGATCTAATTCTCTAAAACTCTAAACCCGAAAAGATCCTCAATGTGTAATCTTGTAATAACTCAAGATTAAGTAAGGTTTAAGGCTGGGGCCTTATATATATATATAATTTTTCATTAGAAATTTTCCCCGAAAGTTTACATATAGGTGTATAATTTTTTTTACATATGTGTGTCTATATATATATATATATGTACAAATTTATTTTCTATAATTATATTAAAATAATATATTTATTTTTAAAAAAACACTCAAATTAAACTTGGAGTGTAAATAAATATGCATATAATAAACAAAAAAAAAAGAAACAAATATATATAAGAATATAAGTACATAAACAATGGGTATATAAATATATAAATATATATACCAATAATTGTTTGTTATTGTACATTTAGTTTCAGTTTCAACAGTCATATATTTATGAATAATAAACAAAGTGTCTAAAAAACATGGTATATAAAATTTTAAAGTATATAAATCAGGTGCATATATTTATATTTTTCATTGATATATTTTAAAAAAATATATTAAAGTATATTTGTTTTAAATTCAAAATGTTTTAAAAGAATATAAATATTAATATATAAAATGGTATTATTATATTATTTTTTATTATAATTAAATTAAAATGGATCTTTATATACTAGGGCTACATATTTTTAATTTTAAGATTTTTATAAAAGGATATTATAATGAACTTGTAAATATGAGGCTATTTTAGTCCCTCACATTTCCCCCTTTTAGAAATTTTTTCGATAAAAAACAAAACCCTTTCATAGATATACTACTACATCAAATAGGTGTCCTATGGTAGCCATCAGACTCCCAACCAGACGGTTGTGTTCACCCATCAGCTTGAGACCTTCTTGCCAAATAGTATAGTTAGAGATATGAAGTGTTGAGATGCATTTATTATTGTATGGACGTGACATTAAATATATGTGTCCATATGAGATGTCAGAATAAAACATGGTAAAAAGTATTAAAAATAGAAATTAATGAGTTTTCGAGTCTATTTTTTTTTAAAATTTATATATCATTAATTTAATTTCCCATGTTGAAATAAATGTAAAAGGTGTGAATGAAACATGTCCATTTAAATTTATTAAAAACAAATGAAATTTTAGAAATTGATATTTTTAGCGGATTTTTAGTTTTCATAAATGTTATTTAACCTTTTTATAAAATAAATTTCCATTCAAATACAATTTTATCAAAATGAAAGTTATTACAAATTACATGGGATTAGGTTTTTTTTATCTTGGGAAATGGGTGTCTGCCGTGCTAGATGATCTGGAATAATTAGGAAAATTGAATGAAGCGCCAATTCATGCAGCGCTTTTTTACTGTTTGAAGAAATCCATTTCATGTGGTGTTGTTCAATAAATAATTAAGGGAATAACACCAATTCAGGAATCATGATTCCCTTGATGTTACTCCCTAATTGTGCTACTCAAATGGGGCCCTACTAGGGGTTTTACTATAAAAGTGAAAGCTCCACATCATCCCTCTTCATTCATCCCAATGATGCCTGAAAACCCCCTTCAAATCCCTAGTTATGCTCTACTCCCAAAAGCCCCAACGACACCCTTCCCCTCCATCATTCTTAGGTACCACCCTACCTTGGAATCCCTTACTCCCAAAAGATTTTGAGGTAATTCTATTTAGTTTTCAATTTTTTTAATATTTTAAATGGTTTAGTTAATATTTTTTGTTGTTAGTTTATAATTAGTAAATTGTTAATTTATTTTAATTATAACATAATAATTATATAATTTAAGTTAGTAATAATTTTAGTTTTTAATTTATAATTAGTGATTAGTTAATAACTATATAATTATAATTAGAACATAATTTATTATTTAAATTCTAATTAGTAATTAATTTAATAGTTAGTTTATAATTACTAATTTAGTTAAAATAAATTATTAATAATTACTAAATAAAAATTAATATTTTATAATTACCATTTAATTATAAGAAGAAATTATCTTTTTAAATATGATTATATGTTTATATAAATATCATAATGATTAATAATTAGCGTGAATAACTAATAACTAATTAGTCACTTATTATTAATTAGTAATCATTATTAGAAATTAATATTAATAATAATTATCAATTATTATAAGATTAAATATAATAAATAAATAATTATATAATTTATATAATCATCAATAACCCAAATATTAATTAATTATAATTAATAAGTAACATTAATTACTTAAATTTAAATACTTATTAAATAATTAAAAAATTAAAATATATATACTAATTAAAAGATTACAATATTTAAAAATAAATTAAATATAATTTGTTAAATATTTAATAAAATAATAAATTTTAATTAATTAACAATTAATTACTAATTAATGATAATAAATTAATTATAATTTTCAATTATGTAATTGTGATTAGTAATTAAATAATTTTGATTTGTAATTAATTGTCAATAATAAATATTTAAATGATTATAATTAGTAATCAATTAATTATTAATTTTAATTACTAATTATTTGAATTTAATAAGTTATTAATTAAATCTTAAATTAATTTTAATTATTATTTTATTAAGTTTAACTTGTAATTAATGAATTTTGATTAGTAAATAATATAATGTAATTTGAAATTTATAATTTGAAATTAGAAAATCAATTTTTTTAATTTGTAATTGAATAATTATAATTAGTAAATAATTAATTAAGAAATTAATTGTAATTATAAATTAAATAATTGTGATTAGTAATTACATTACTTGAAATAAAAATTAATTTAGTATTAATTAATTTTAATTAGTAATTATTTAAGTGTAATTAATAATTAATTCATTCAAATTATTCAAATAACTAATTAATAATGAATTACGTTTAAATTTGAAATAAAACTACTTAACAATTAATTATAAAATAATTAACAATTAAATTAAAAATTAATGAATGATTGAGTAATGATTAACTTTGAATTCATTAATTTTCATCTACTACGTATGCAATGATTAATTACTGATTAACTTAGGATTAAATTATAATGAATTAGGGATTAAATGTTGAAAATTTGTAAATTAACTACATATTAACATTGGATTAACATATGATCAAAGAGGTCTAATTGCAAGATAATGAGGCCTAACTGGAAACTTGATTTTTTAACCTTGTTAAATATGATTTTGATGATTCATACCTTTTGGAAAAAGAAATTATGACTTCCAATTTTCTTGTCATCATTGTGGATATAAGAAAAAAATACAATGTTTTAGTAAAATGAAGATTCTGTGGTTATCTAAGTAGTGAAATATCTGTCTGGATACTACAAGTGGATGAGGCACATAAACATATGTACCTTGGTATAACAACCCCAAAAATACTATATTTAGCTAGACATTATTAGGAAATAGAACATAAAAATAAGCCCTTCTCTACATCTGGTTTGATAGTCTCTGGGGATATGCTTTAGATAATTCGAATTCCCTTTATAAACTACTCAACATACCACTAGAAATATTAAAAAGTGTACTATGAAAAATTTGTGTCATCATTTAGGATATAAGAAGGCATTATAAAATGTCAGTAAATTGACGATTGTGTGGTTATCTGTGAAATTAAATCCCATTCAGGATACTACAAGTTGACGTGGCTCTAGAACATATGTACCCCAGAGTAACAACTTCAAAAATAGTGTATTGATCTAGACTCAATAAGGTACTAGTGTATGAAAATGAACATTGCTAGACACCTAGTTTGACACTCCTAGAAGATATAAATTATATATTTCACAATATCTTTATAAATAATTTAACATACCTCTAGGAAGATTAATAATTGTGCTATAAAACATTACTGTCATATTTGAGGATATAAGAATGTGTTATAAATTTTTGATGAAGTGAAGATTATGTGAGATTCCATAGAACTGTTGAAATATTTGAAATTAATATTTTATTTGTACGATCATATTATTTTCATATTTTGTTTCTCTGATCATATTTAATTAATAATGATGTTTTATTTTCGATAAAAAATTTGTTCACCTATATTTATTTCAACATTCATATAATTAAGTAGAAACAATGATGTAGTTATAGTATACAACCAGAAATATTTGTGATGCTGGGAAAATGTACAACATTAGAATATGCTTAAAGATAAATTCATCAGAGGTTCAAAATGATGGCTAATGAAGTGATAGATTTCACTTAATAAACACATCTACAATTTATTGATATATTTTGGCATGTAGCCTATCTTATAACTAATGATGATGTCTAGGAACACATATTTTAATTTTCCACGTATCAAACAGAAATTAAAATAATTGAGTTTTTTGACACCATAGCTATAATAGAAGATCCATCGACATTGTAAGTTGATCACTCACAACTTTAGGAAACAATGTAACATCCTCATGCTATAACACCTTAATAAGTTCCATCATTAATTGTTTTTGTTCCATCATATCATCAACCATAGTTTCATATAATAATATTTTGATGTATCTTAGATGATTTTACTTTTAAATGGATTTTCCTCTACATAATTTAGATGAATAGGTCAATAATTCTGAAGATGATGAAAATTTTGAACAACAAGATGGTAATGAATTTGAAGAATAATAGGATGTGGAAGAACATTATATGACTACTCATATGAGTTTCAATTGACAATTAAACTATACTCAACCATTAGAATCATAGTTGACCTAAGGATTGATAGGATTTCCACAATTTTATTATTCAATTATTTATCCATGTATAAAATTTTCAAAAATTTATAGTGGTCTTAATCATATATTAGATAAAGGTGTTTTCTATATTGGAAGACAATATAGCTTCAGATAAGTAATAAAAAATGTGATAAAATAATACCATAGTGAAATAAATTATGGTTATGTTATTGAAGAGTCAATGAGATCTCATTATTTGATTTGGTGTGACAAACAAGATTCATAATGCCATATGTGTTTTCGAGATATAATTGATGATAATTTTTAATGTTGGAACATTTATATACTTACAACACACATATGTGTGAAACCAATATTTTCATTGGATCACTCGTAATTAGATGATGATTTTCTTCAAAAGATTATTTTTGAAATTATAAGAGCATGTCAAGTCATTCCAGTCATTAAGTTAGTAGAAAGAATCAAATAGATTTTTGGGTATCCAATATTTTATTTGAAGGCATGGGTGGCCTGAAAGAAGGCTATTATTATGTTTTTTGGTGACTCAAATGACTCTTATATTGTTTTTCCAAAACATATGGATCTTTAATTCCACAATAATAATGTTATATATCCTTTACATACTATTGAATATGTTAACCAACACAACCATGTTGATAAGTCAAAGGATGTGTTTGATATATTTTTTGGACATTTTTATCATGTGTGTCTAATTTCGGACATTAAAATAAGTTCATATAGATTGATGATGCATTTTTGTATATAAATTATACTAGAAAATTATTGATTTTCACCACTGAGGATGGTAATAGATCCCCTATAGCTCATAAATTTTCTATTGTCAAGAAGGATAACTTATCATCTTTGAGCTGGTTCCTAGAAAGCCTTAGAGATTTTTAATAGGAGAAAAAGGGATTTGACTGATTTGAAAACATAATCGAGTAATCAATGATATAGTACAGTCAGAGCATCTTTTATAGAGACCACCCTATTCCCATCATTGATACTGTATTCAAAACATTTCATGAAATGTATTGAAGAATTTCAGAGAATATTCCATCAATAAAGCAATCATAAAAATTGGTATAAATAAATTTTTTAAAAAGCATTTTCATATTTATTTTCACATGTGTTTAGAGTTGTAAATTTTTTTAAGTATATGAGACTCAATAGAAAAGGATGGAGGAATGTATAGACGATATTCAAAGACATCTTGTAGACGTTTGTGACTACATGATGAAAATTAGGAAGCATAAATAGTTGATGGAATATGACGATGTGATGATATGGACATATAAAGACAAAAATCATTGAATGTAAGAATGGTTTTTTAATGGAGTTTGAAAATTACCCAACATGGGTAATTAATAATATTAGAGGATACGTTAATTAGAACATGTATAATTATAATATAGTATTTGTATAATGTATAAAATATAAATTATAGTTTTGGTATAAGAGGCCTTCTATCACACTATAAAGTATTTTTTCTGGAATGAGGAAAGTAGGATGAAGAGGTTCTAACCATATGGATATGATATGGTCCCTAATTTCCTTGCGATATAGATAGAGTTAAATAGGAGGATATATATTTTCATGTTTGTTCATTTGATCATGAAGATAATAGTTTTGAGGCCGTTGAGACTCGTTATCCTATGATTGGTAGTAGTGGTCATCTGCTAGTTGTTTTTCATGACCAGTTTTCTATGATTGTGGAAACAGTCAAACAATATGACATCCTTACAGACATGTGATCAAGTCATGTGCTTCTATACGAATATATTGGGAGCTTCTAGTTGATCCAATTTTTAAACTAGAATGTATCAATGAATGATAGAATTCCATGTGAATTCTTATTGAGGAATATCATAATTTTAGTATGTCTAATTTCACACCCACACTTCTACCAAACATGTGTAGGAATTGACCAAAAAGGAGTCCAATGTGTACCTATATTGGAAAAGTTGTATTGTCATAGAGAACATGCACCTGGATGGAGGTTTGGAATATGCATCCATGAAGGTGATATGTGGACATATTTACCTAGACATAAAGGTAAATCATCTAAAAGTGAAAATGATTTATGTACTCTATCAATTAATATAATATTTTTTAAAAGTATTTATTTTTTAAATTATCATCCTTTTTTTTGGTTAAAGTGGAATAATCAAGTGGGATTTTAATTAAACTTCTGAATAATAATGTGATTTAAAAAAATTTAAAACTAAAATTACCATTTTATAAACATGTCAATTTAACTAAGGCACTAGAATTATATAATTTGATATTTCAAAAATATTCTCAACTGTTTGATCATAACTAAGTTATAAACAAGGAAGAAAGCTATTTATAATTTTTGAAAATAATTTACAGTTGTATTCATTTCTTTCTCTTTTTTCTATGTAAACATATATATACTTTTATCCTTAAGAATGTCTTTCACTTAAAAATAACTCCAACTAAAATTACTCATGTGGTCACTTGAAGTAGCATAGTTCATTTTTACCAAAAGCCCAATGGAATCATAAAAAATATTTATACCAAATCATTAAACCATGTTTGAGTTAAATATTTTTCGACATTAATATCTTACTATTTATAAATTTATATGGGGAAGCCTCTATTATCTACCCAATTGTTTCACATGTCTCATAATGTGTTAGTGTGGGGACATGTTAGAAATATTTCAATTCATAGAGATCATCATTTTTATCATGATTCACCTCCAATAGTCCATTTTATATACCTAAAACATGATGGATTTTATGGAGTTATCATGTGATATTTCAAGACCACTGATCGTTATTTTATTATTTCACTGGTTGAGATATAGATTCCAAAGCTACACACATTTCCTTTACCGAATCTGGAGATAACCAGTACATTATTGGAAATTTCCTACATTCTCATTATACCCATCCATATAAAGGTAGTTATGGGTTCTATTATTGGTGAGTGTTGTGGGGTCATATACCGTCTACTAGGTGTTGACGTCATCAAAATAACACATGCCTTATAGGGTTCCCACTTTCACATGGGGTGGATTTATGAGAATTTCACCATCATTCTTTATGATGTAGAGGATGAGATACTAATTTGACACACAGGTTCATATATTATGCTACTGAACGAAGGTATACTATGTGTGGACCACTCCACCACTTAGGTACACATGATGTTCCTTCCATTAATTGAGGACGATGACTAAACCGGTAGATAGAGTTGGGGGTCTATTGTATAATCACATATATAGATATTTCATTATACTAGTTGTTGATATGATGTGCCTCATATTTTACAGTGTGTGTCAATGGTTGAGATGTGGGACTGTGACCATTTTATACACATCACTCTTAAAGAATTCACACCACTTACACATCATCTATTTTCGGACTGTCCTTAAGGATTTTGGTATGTTTAATTCACAAATTTTTGTAATTTAGTAATCTTAGTGATATAACTTATAAAAATACTATATATTACTTTTCTTTAACTAAGTGATGTTTGGGTCAAAATTATAAACGTACACAGATACACAATATGTATAGATTTGAATAGATATTTGACACTATACAACCTGCTGATGTATGCTAAACATTAAATTTTTTAGTGAAAAATTATGGTAATTTTATTTAAATATTTTACAATGTTCTAATAGTGAAATTATTGTGATTATTTATGAATTCCTTTCTGATTTGAAAGTTCATGTTTCATAGAACTCGTATACATGATTTTTTTGCATGTTGCTTCAACCGTACTTCACATCTATGGTTGGATATTGTGTTGCATTGCTATCACTCATCCACTTCCACATCATTGAGTGGCACCACCAATATAGAGTCATGCAGCAATTTGGAGAGGTACAACATATCCCCATTGCACCATGATTGGTTGATGGGTTACATTCCATTATGATAATAGGTAGATAGAATATGGATTGGTAATAGTTTCATGCACATTATATTGAGTATTGGGACATGTATTCCAAGTACGGTATCTTTCAGCATGGATATACCACAACATACATTCACTTAGATTATGATGGAAATGACGCAGATTAGTAATGAAGATGCATGATCTTGTACCTTATGCATCATGGGATAGTAATTCACCAGTTGGTATGTTTATGAAAATTTAATATAATTTTTAGCTAATGTTTCATACTAATTTTATTGTTATTTCATTTTCAATCAGATGGACATGATCAAAATTAAAATATTTTAGATCCTCATGAATAGGAATGTATTCATCATGATATATTTGACAAATATTTAGTGGATCTCAGAGATCCTCTATATTTCATATTTGAGAGAGTATATTTTGAGGAGCCATGCTTTTATCCGGATCCACATGCTCCAACTGAGGCACCTGGGTATGATTATATTCTTGGTGTACCCACTAAGGATGATGGAATACCACCTCCAACACTATATAGAGGATAGATATGTGGAAATAAATGAGGGTATTGGCGAGGAAATAGATAGATATGTCCAAGAGAGGCTCCTAAAGATGTTATTGCACTGTAGAAAGATGGCCAGACACAGTTGACTGAGGATATTGCATGACCGGGAGAGGTTTATATTACACATATGTCTACATTGAAATCAAATATACATTCTCTTTAACATTTGACTGCGATGGATAGGGACTAGTGGCCATGTGCAACACTTCTACCGATGATGAATCCTTTGATATCACACTTTTGGAATATTTAGGATCTTTAGGGCCATAGGTATCCATAAATGATGTTAGAAAGTCAGCCACATATGATTTTGGGTAGCCCTCTTCACAAAAACATGACAAGGAACATGCAGTGCTACAGGAGGAGGAACCCCTGCCTATAGCTTGGACACCAGAGTGATAGAGACGTTAGACGTGGAGTGGGCTTGTGGTTCACACACCAGGTTGTGGTACTAAGGGGCTTCAATGTTGATTTATTCTAGTGTCAGATTACGAATATTTAAAAACCATTTTTTTGTGAAAAATAAATGTTGTTTTAGAAAAATGAAAATATATTAAAAAATATAGTAAAAAAAAACTAATTTACATGAACTATTAATAAATAACAACAAATTCCCAATAGATATAATCTTTACTTAGATTGTAATTACAATTTATATTTTATAATATTTACATGTCAGCAACTTCAAACTTACTATTTGTACTTATATATTATTATGAAATTTTATTCAAAATAGGAAATGGGATCTATACCTTTGACCATGATTTATTCTGTTGCTGTAGATCACATTGAGTGTAATGAAAAGAATTTCAAAAAATATATACATACAAATGTTATATTTTTAGAAAATGATATTTTGTGCCATTAAAATAATATTTGATTAAATTTTTTTAAAAAATATTTTTTAAAAATAATTTATTATATGTTTAGTCAGTATGATAAATTTTATTTAGATTGTATTTATACTTTATAATTTATAAATATTAAAAGTCACATACTGGTAACATTATTATGTTTCATGTATGTGAATTTGAAAGAATATATGTTATAAAGTATAAATAAAATCTAAATAAATCTTGTCACACTGGATAAATATTTAATAAATTATTGAAAAATGAAAAGAAAGAGAAAAATATATTAAAAAAAGTAATTTAAATGACATAAAATTTATTGTATAAAAACACTATATTTACAGTTTTATAATTTATCGACTTAATTCTTATTAATTATTATGTTATTCATTAAGTTATTATTGAACATTATTAATTTTGTTATTATTATTGAATGTTAATTATTAAATTATGAATAATTATTAATTATACTATTAAATATTTATAATAATTATAATAATAAATATGAATAATAATGTAATAAATTATACATAATGGAATTAAAAATATAACTAAAAAAATATTAATTATATTAGAAATATACAAAACATAATTATAGATAATAATATTATTATTTAAAATTTATTATATATTTTTATATTTTATAAATATATTTATATATATTTAGAACTATATAAATATTAATAAAGTTAGAATTATATAATTATGAAATTATATTTAAAAATACAAATAAATTATATTTATATATAAAACTTTATTTTTATTTATATAAATATAAATATATTTAATTTTAAATATGTATGGATGAATACAATTGTTAATATAAATTCATTTATATATATATAAATAATAAATATATTTATAATTATATAATTATAAATCAATATTTATCAATAAATATTTGTAATTATAAAAATATAAATATATTTATAAAAATATATATTTATGCATATAATTAAAAATTAATGTTAGGGGCTTTCCAGAGAGGTAAATGCCTCCTATAATCCTGCATCACATAGGGGTTCAAATTCGGTTTGGATCAAATTTCCGCAAGCTGGTGGTGATGCATGCATGGCGAAGGTGAGCGGTCATGTAGGTTGGCGATGACGTTGACATGATGTTGTACATGGACTTAAAGCTAGTTTGTGGGCCTTTTGGCGTTGTAACGGGCTTCAATTCCACTAGGCCATCGGGCCATGTGTTGAATAAATAAGGCTTTATGGGTGAGCTACCCATGGGGGGGTGGTATGCCTACCTTTCAAGCCTGTGTGTGTGGGGTGGGTGTTTTTAATGCAATTCTACCCCAAGGACCTAATATATATATATATATATATATATATATATAATTATAAATAATTATAAATATTTTTTAATATGTTATTATAAAGATATATTTATTAATATAACTATAAATAAACACATTTATATAATTATATATATTTATATAGATTTTTTCATGTCATAAATATATATAATTTAAATATGTAATTATAAATAATTAATTATAAATATAAATTTAAATAAATATATATATGGGGGATCCTGGTGTTATTGGTTCATTTCCTCTTCAGTAGGGCAGTGTAGACACTAGTATCATGAAAGGTTTAGTGTTTGGATTTTTTTCTAGGTAAAGCTTTCAGGTTTTTTTCAGAACTACAAAATGGATTTATAATATTTTCTACACAGGATTATGGTTGGAGAGATACCAAAGAATTTTTTCCCAACTAAATCCATAATAATTCACATCCTTCTTTATCGAGATATAGGGGGGATTGACAAGGATCAACACACAAATTTTGATTATAGAAGACAATGTTTATTAAATTCAAAAGGTGGCATTCCCCTTGTTTTGGTGCACATGTGATGGTTGATATATTTTCATGTGTGGAAGGATTTTATTTATGCATGTGAATTTGGAGATATATTATATATATATATTATCTTCCCATTCTATTTAAGGTGAATCAAATAAAATCTAAGAGATACATGCAACATGAAAAATTGGGTTGCGACTCAGGTGTGTGCATAAGATTGATAGTGACTATATGAAAAATGTGAGAAACAATTTTTTTGACATGGGTTGCCTCATATACTAGGATAAAATGAGTAGTGGAAATTTGGGATGTGCAAAAAATTATTTGAGGTGCAACAATAGTGCCACCTGTTTGGTTTTAATATTTGAAGGATTGTATCTTTTCATGACATGATTATCAGAGAAAAGGAATAAGTATATTGGGGTGTGGTTTTTCACATAGGTTTTCTACACCTAAATTATAATTCATGTTTCAAGCTTTTACCTAGACTTTATAAACACTCTGATTATTTGTGGACTTTTTCAGTGATTCCCCATGGGTTTTTAATCCTTTGTATTGGATGATTTTTCCATGTTAAAATCTATATCCCAATTTATTTTCCACTATTTATTTTTCAACTTACATTTTCATTAGATATTATGAGAACATTTTTCACAATTGAATTTTTATCCTTGGACTGATATGTTTCCTCCTCAATAACTTGAAAGATTTCTTTTAATGAATGAAAATAGATCATGGAACAATGATCATTTTTTCAAGGAGTTTTCTTTGGAAATGAAATTATTGGATCCCACCAATGAGAATAGCAGAAAACCATTCTTCATTTGTGATCAATACAAACTCAATGCATGATGTTTATTTTCATTGGTTTTAATCCCCATTTTGATTATATCAGGTGAAACATGAATCAATATTTCTTACAAGTTTATTCTTGGTTTGACCATTGATTTATGTGTATTTATTTATCATTATATTATTGGGAATTGAAAATGTTGGTTAATCCTTGATTATTCATTTCATTAGTTAACCCCTTCATCAATGAACAAAACCAATCCAGAATAATGGACAATTTTTGATCCTCTCTTTTGTTATTCTATGCATTTCTCCCCTAATTCTTCATGTGTTCATAGTAAGAATTTTCATTTCAGTTAAGATTCAAAAATACCAAGAAACTAATCATTTCATGATCGATCATTGCCACAATGAATAGTTTCCACAAGTACAGAATCAGTATTGAGAGCGTGGTTGAGGCGTGGTGTCGTGTGATGGGAGATCGAACATGGACCAGAGAACATCAATTTTCAATTTTTGTTGTTCAAGAATATGGAAGGATGAGAGATGATCCCTAATAAAATTTGTGTGTCTGATATCATTCCACCGGTGATGATTCAATTTAAGTCAACTATATATTTGAGTTCCTTGGAAGTTTTTGTGGTCGGATCGAAGGAACATGTAGTGCAGACAAATTTGTGTGAATACTGAGGAATTCACTAAAATACTAGGTAACAGAGCATGCAGTTCTGATCAATATACACCATGTGAACAACATCCTATAGTTTATAGTGTTTCACATAGTGTTAATTATCACCTACTCTGTGGACTTTCGACATACCATGTGACTTGATGCTTGTAATGCAACAATCTATAATTTTATTGATGAAATTAATTTGTTATAATTATTCCATAAAACCCATACATAACATAGATAAAAGAATAAAAAATTTATTCTCATAAATGAATAATGATACATTAGTCTATAAATAAATCAATAAGAATTCCAAATATTATAGTGGGATAATAAATAGAAAATAAGATAACAAGAATGGGAAAATTATGACACTCTTTATCCACTAGAATAACCACACTAACAAACAAAGATGTTGAAATAAAATAGTTTTAATTATAAAATATTCATTTTGATGATTCAAGTATATATATAACCACAATATAAAATATAATTTAATGAAGAATTAATTAAATAAGAGTTACTTTAAGAAATTAAGGAACCCATACCATTGTAATAGTAACCTAATTACTGGAAACAAAATCTGACTGTTAGAAATAGTAATATAGCTGTTAAAATAGTTACAACCCCTATGAATGAATAGAGTAAAATTTTATTATATTATAAATAAGTATATGATATATTTGTATCAAGTAATAAGTAAATAAATTCCTTAAAAATGATAAATTAGATTTTGGTATTTTTATAACACATAAATTGTTATTTTCAAAATTATAATTATTATAATGATTTAAAAGAAATTTTATATTAATAAAAAATATTAATAAATAAATATTATTTTATTTTTTAATTATGATAAAAGTTTAGGTGACCTTAACTAATTTTTCAAATTATCAAAAGTCGATAATAATATTAAAATCAGTATTTTCAAAAAAAATCATGATTTTATTTCAAAATTAATTTTCTCATATTTAGAAAATTATTTTCATAAAATGAATTCCATTTTTGAAATATGAATTTCAAAAAATGGTTAGGGTGAATACATTATATTTTTCTAGAATAGTAGATTTTTTGTGAATAGTCGAATTCAGTGATTTTTATTATTTAACATTATAAGCTAAATACATGAATTTTTTACACATGGATGATGTTCTCACCCATTTGATTGAATTATACTAATTAATTTACTATATTTCGTACTACTAATTAATAAAATTTATTTTCTTTAGAAAAAATAATTATCTAATGAATATAATAGTAAAAAACACCCCTCCACACCCCATTCAAATACCTCCCCTCACCAATCCTTCTCCTGACACCTTCTAAGCCTCAGAGATTGTCAAAATTCTATCTAATTACCTTAACATTCTTCTTAACCATTCCAAAGATCTACTAGTCTCAATAATGACCAATTCCATGTTCTTTAAGGGGTCATTCAAGGAGGTGATATTCTAGAGGTAATTTTTTCAAACAACCTCTTTTAATATCTTTTCTTCTTCTAACTTCACCTCACCTCCATCATCCTTAAATGAATAATAAATATAGTATCATGTATATAATGTAATTTTATTCATATAATGTAATATCGTTTTTCAACATCTTTTCTCATCTCTTCTTATTCAAGGAAATGAAACCATTGTCCATGTTTTGGCGGTTAACCGTCTCTGTGGATTATGGTTTTTTACATTACTGCTTTCAAGGTTGTTCATAAAACCATGATTATGGTTAAAATACTTTAATTTGTATATTTTAACAATTTTTTATGTTTTAAAACTTATATATAAGCATAATATTAAATAAAACATAATTATTTCATGATGATCAAAAAATTGCTAAAATAAACATAATATTTATCATTAACATTTTATCAAATGAATCATCATAATTATAGAAAAAAATGACACATGGTGCAATTTAAAGTTATTGAAGTGTATTAATACCATAAATTTTCTTTTTTGTTTAATTATTCCTATTTGAAAATTACTTCCATAATTATATACATGTAAACTGACCATGATACGATGAATACAAATGCTCCTCGAATGAAAAAATTGAACTTTATAAATCATTAAAATGCTCATAAACAAACATAATAAACTTATAATAAATAAAATAAAAAAATAAGTGGCTATTAATTAATTAATCTAATTTTATTATCCAAAACATTATGTGAAAGTTCTAATCACATTCAAACAGAAGGTAAGGGATCTCTCTAAACCTCAATTTTTTCCTTTAGGTTACCCTTTCTATCTATTTAAACTAATATATTACTTAATTAATCTAATATAATTCTCTTATATTATGTGTATATTTTCTATAAATGTTTATATATCCAAACTCATTTTTCTCTTATGGAGTAATAATAGTTTTAAAAAGGCTCCCTTCCCAGTTCCTCTTGATTAGAATGCTCGATTAATGAAAATTTCTCCATTTCTTACCCATTTTTAAGAACACTACCTAAATTAATTTAGGCCAGCATTATTTTTCAAAAATTTATCACTTTATTATGAAAAAAATATTGTAGTTCATTTATGGTTTTATACAAAAAACTATTACATTTCCCTATTTAAAGACAGTTTAATATTTCTCTTAAAATACACTAAACTGGATCATTTCAAATGGTTCCTAAAAACACTTTTTCAGGTAATCAATTTAGTCAGAAATCATTATTTATGATATGTTCTTATTTATACTTTTTTATTGTTAGGAAATGGTGACTCCCTTCTTTCATGGACACCATTTTTATACACCTTTTTGTTATGCCTTATGACATAATTAGAGAACCCATTTTTTTGCTAACCCTTTTGATTATTAATTATGTTTTATTTGTTTATGGGGAACACATATTCATGTACATGTTATTTTGAGGACACCATGATAGTGCTCCAATGTATTGGGTAATGGTTTTTCCCATGTGACATTATATAAGGATTTTGGGAGTAAACCTAATCAATTATGGGTCTTTTTCTACAATGGGATATAGTATTGGAAGTTAGCTTTTACTCATGTTTATGTCATGTTATATGTTGCTACCAAATTACAATATTTCCATAATCATTTGATTACATGTTCTATATTTTATTGTTCCAAATTTTTATTCATGATCCCTAAATTTTATGTTATCATGTAATATCTTATAAATCACTTTTATGTCATTATTACCATTTTTAACCCCTTATTGGGATTTTTAGCTCAACCCTTTTGTCTATTTATTCCCCAAGTTATCCTATGAAGTTGTAGGAGATCAATGGATGTTAAGAGTTCATTGTGGAGATTAATAAAATATATTTTATTCTAGTTTCATGTTTTCTAATTATGTACCTAATATTAAAAATAAACTATACATTTTGATCAGTGGTTTGTATTTCATGGATAGTTATACTTAAAATCATTTAATATTACGTGTAAAAGAAAATGTTTCTATATAAAACCCAGTGCATACCTTTGGGTACAGGGGAGATGACATGGATATATTACCTAAACAAGGAAAAAGTACCTATAATTTACCAGATCACCTAGGAATGGCCATAGTACATGAGTATTTCTAGTGTACAAGAGTACAACCAGTGTCAAGGGGAATGGGTCAGAAGAAATAGGAATTTTCCAAAATATACATACATACAATTAATATCCAACACACATTGTCAACTCATTTTACATGTCATGTACTTATCCTAGGAAAAGTTGAGGCCTCTTTTTCTTCATTATGGACTATTATCTATAGGGTGTGTTCCCTTAGTCCATTCAAATGAGGCTATAGTGAGGCATACCTTCCTGAGAAAAGGATTAGGTAATATCTCAATAAATCAATCATAGATAGATTCAGGTATCCATCTACATTTATTGGAGTGTGATCCTCTATCATTCCTCCCAAGGTTGGGACAATTATCCTATTACTCACATCCTAGGCATGTGATCCACATCCTAGTGATTTAGTCTAGGTAGGGATAGGTATCCCCCATTGGTCCTGGGTGTGTTCCCTTAGTCTATAAATTTGAGGCTATAGTGAGGAATACCTTCACATGAATAGGATTAGTGATTCTCTCAATGATTAAGTATTGGATAGATTATTTTATTCCTATACATGTCCTAGAGCGTGATCCTCTATCATTCTTTCATAGGTTGGGTCGGTTATCCTACAACCTACATCCTTGGAAAGTGATCCCCATCATAGTGGTTTACTCTGGGTAGGGTTAGGTATCCCCTATAGGCCATGGGTGTGATCCCCTATCTTTGTATCAAAATCTTCTAGGTTTCTACATGAACTTATTCATGGTGACACTTGTCAAAAAAACCTCTATAATGAGTAGTGAAACATCCCACCCTCACCCATTGGCTTGAGAAGAGGTGGTGGGTTTAATAGGCCTTAAGTGATATCCCCAAGACAAAAAGGGATGGAAATAAATGTGAAGGGCCTCAAGAACATTTAAGGGATGATTTTCCCTGTAGAATATAAACATCCAAACCAGAAGTTAATAACCGAATAAACCTCTATATATTTCATGGCCATGAAAAAACAACTCAACATAACCAAGACAACAACTATATTAGAATACAGGTGGAAACCAAATGACATGAAAACATGAATCAATGAAAAAAATTCCAAAGAAACAAAAGAAACCAATCAACAACACCCAACAAGTAGCAATCACTTACATGATAGGTCACACCCGTGATATCAAGAAGCATCACTAAAGAACTAAGATAATTATCCTTTACCTTTCTCTTAAAAGATGACATCTACAATTGCATAACTATTTCCAAGAAGGGGGTGAGTCTAAAATTTGTAGGATTTCCCTAATGAATTCCCAAATCAGGCATCTAAAACAAAACTTTTTAGCCCATTTATAATAAATAGTTTAAAATCAATTTAATTTTTTTACCTAGAATCCAATATAGTTTTCCATGGAATGAAGTAAAACAAGCCTTTAAAACCATTCTCATTTCCATTTGGCATACCCAATCCATGACTCCACACATCCCGAAATCCCCATATCCACTCATGCATGCCCATGTGACAGATCCATACTCAAGAGCGGTCTCACATTGACCAACCATGCCGTCACAAGGAAACTAATACTAGGTTCCCCAATGGAACATGCCCATTTCATAGGTTCACGTCTATGAAAAATTAACCCACACTAGCTTTTTATGCCAAAATCCATGCCAATTTATTTCACCAAAAACTTTTCATTAATTTAAACATTTCGACATTAAAATTCCATGAATCCAAAAAAATCGATAATTTTAAAGTCATCATTTTAAAATTATCACTCTAAAACAATTTCCTCACTCCATCCACATTACAAAATTCCAAAAAACAATCACTAAAAATATTTCCATTAATAATCAGACAATATTTTCAAAATAATTTTAAGCAGTCAATCAATTCAATACCAAGCCTTAATTGTCTAATGAAGTGGAGTGTAATAACATAAACCATTATAAATAAAATTCCCCCTATTATTTAATTAAATTTATTATTATGTATTTGGATTATATAAGACAAATGACTTATTTGGTGTTATTATATCCTATCGGAGTTAAAATTTCATTTAGAATCATTTCCATTGATAATATAGTCGTTGAATAGTGATTTTATGATTAGTATAAATATTGGGTTTTAACAAATCCAATTAACTCAGAAAAAGGATGTGATCGCCTCAACTAGTACGATCATACCCTATGAAGCCCATTTATTAAAGCTTATAAGGGAGAAATAATCCCTAGTATTTACCCTAAAACAAGCCCAATATATGATCTAATAAATTATGTATGAGTAAAAAATTTTATGGTAAAGTTCAACCGTATTAAGGTAATAGTGCACACCATGTACGCCAAACCACTCTATAAAAATCTCACCATTGTGCTCCATAACCTAAGGGTTTTTTACAAGGTATTAAAGGGATATATGTCATGAAAATAATACTAAGAATTAATATATTTTATTTTCAATATAATAATTGCTATATTTACATCTTATCATTACTTGAAAAATGATTTAGATTCTTATACAATAAAAAAACTGTTGTATTTTGAATTAGTATTCAATTTCAAATAAGATGATTATTTTAATGAATAAACAACATTTTAAAATAGATAATATTTTAATAAAGTATTATTATTAAATAATTTTTATGTAATATAAATTATTACATAATTTTTGTGATGTCGAATGTAATTTTATAACTGTTTGAAAACTATTATTGTCAAAAAATTAAACTTTTCTCAATAAAGGTTAGTTTTTAATTTAATAGTAAAAATTCCCATATTTATAAAATTATTTTGAAAACAAGAATATTATTATTTTAATAGAAAAATTATCCATTGGTGAATTATTTATAATTTTCTAAGATAGTGAAATTTTCAGGTAAAAGTTAAATACCCTATAAATATACGCTGTGTTTTATGCCACCATAAAGAACCAAAAGTGATGTAATAAATATTATAATCTGTATCCAAATAAACATATATTTATTATCTTTAAAATAATGTTATTTTAATTTTATTTTATTAATTCTATAATTCCTTTATGATTACTTCAAAACATATAATATATTTTAATGTTTTAAAAGTATTTATTTAAGAGTACGACTCACGTACACATCATCAAGGGTATCATTTTAATAAGACATGCCCTTACCATTATAACATAATTACAAACACTCAAATTTTATAGAAACCTGAGTAAAAAACCATGTGAAGGTTTGTTTGTTTTGTTATTTGATTATATAGAGTCCAAAACTGATGTTTGAGAAATGATAAATAATTTCCCACTAATTTCCTACAAAAACCCACCTGATATTCGATTTCACTTCACAAAAAATACATTAAGAACGTCCTTACTATTATCTAAACTATATTAAGTCCTCTAATGATTATTCCAATCTCTATAGAAGCTCTTCCCAAGAATTTGTAATGACTCTCTCATGGTAAGGGATTATCCCTTTATCTTTTTTATTATAGTTTCTTCATTATATAATGCATTATATTTCCAATTCCTAATGCTGAGATATTTTTTTTAATATACCCAATACATTAAATTTTATTTTAGAATTATTAGATACCCATTTCTCTACTATAAAATCATTTTATGAATCATTAAGAAATGTTGTTATGTTACTAAAATTTATCCATGATTTTCCTTGAAAAACAAATATTTAATTGAATAAAATATTAAGGGTGTTCACATTTATGCATTTGTACCACTTTTATTGGGGGATTAAATTTTTGTATTACAAAATCCTTATTAATTGAATAATATATTATGATGAATAATCCATGTTGTATGATCTATGTGGCACACATAAGAATGAGAATGAAATGAAAGTGATGGGTGTGCTCAGAATTATATAGTGCTCCAATGCATTGGGTAATGTTTAGTATCATGATATGTCATAAAATGGATTACGGAGTGAACCTAATCTTTCATGATACTTTTTCCATCATGATGTCTTGTTAGTTATCCATGACCAATGTTTATGATGTAATGTTTTATGTTGTTTCTACATTTACCATGTTTCCTTCAGGATTATCAAGTTATATCATGCATCATTATTCAGGTTTAAGATTATCACTCATTTTATGCACCATTTATATGCTTTTCTTCTAACATGTATTAATTTCTTCATTTTATCCCACATTTATTCCCTTATTAGGATTTATATCACACTGCTTTCTTATGTATGTACCCACGTTATCCAATGTAGTATTAAGTACAAAGCAATAATATGAGCATGTTAAGGATGTTTTAAAAAAAGATGATGTATTCCCAATTTTAGGTTGTTATTTAATGAAACTAATTCAGAAACACACTAGAATTATCAATATTACAAGATTTATTTTTTGAAATATTATGTAGAAATATTGAATTAATGTGTTATAAATATAAGGGATATCATAGTTGTTATTAGAGGAAAGATTAATTATTTTGGGGTTTATTATTCTAAAACTCGTGAAAAATATTTAGGGATAAAACTAAGTATAATAAAAAATACCTAAATTTACCTATGTATATATTAAGAGGTTTATCAAGAAAATAAATTTCTTTTCTATATACTACATGTGAATTTGGTTTTGGAATAGATGTACAGAGGGGTAAAACCCAAAAACACTGCATTGAGATAGAATAAAAAATGAACCAGTGCATAACAATGGGCCTTACTATACACTTGGATTGACACTCCTAGGTTATATTCTTTGGTAAATTCACAATATCATTATGAATCATTATTAAGTGAAAAAAAATTCCCATAAGTGTCTATGTTATAAAACAAATCCTGGATAACATAGATTGAAGCCTAAAAATTCATAAGTTATGAAATAAATGTCATTTATAAGTTATAACATTAATATTCATGGATTCCTATTTATATGTTTAATAGTTCAAAAAATATCATCCTTAATTTTCCCTTTATCATAGATAATGGTCGGAAATATGAGGAATTAGGTAAAAATCCAATGTGAAGGAAAATGAGATGATTTCCCCTTGAGATGCCCAACCCAATGGGAGCAGAAATTGATATCTTTGTGATGATAATCTCTCTTATGTATTAAGTTCTAAAAATAAACTTGGATTAAAAGGACCTCAACCCCCACCCCTAAGAAAGAAAAGGATATAATTTATACCTTTATGTGACAAAATCCTTTGAATTTCAGTGGATAATCTGATACCTGAATCATGGAACAATTGATCAACTCCATTGAGAAAATATTCTCCGTCCTTCAATGTTCCGACCAAGACATAGTTAAACTGGCTGCTCATCATATGGAAGGGGAATCTGAATAGTTGTAAAAATTGATCAAGAATACTAACCATGAGGAAGATATTGAATATGTGGGATGTGAGGAATTTGTGAAAAAAATTTGTTAAATATTTTCCTTACACTCTCTGACTTAAAATGGAATGGTATTTCCTTGATCTAAAGAAAATAGAAAACAAATCTATCAAGGAATACGAAGAAAACATCACAATAATTTCATGATATGCCTATGTATTTGTTGTTACCCCCAGAATTCAGTGTTACCACACCTTCAAAAATATGAAACCTAGTATACAAATATTCTTGGTGATCAGAGACTTTGATAGTTATGAGGAAATTTTCAAATGTTCCCTTAAAGTTGAAACAAAGATAGGTGAATCTCAAGAGTATTATAGGGATAATAAGAAAAAAAGGGTTTATTATTTTTCTCATTCTTAAAGAGAAATCTAACAGTTATAATAAATTTCAATATCCCACTTGTCAAATGTGTGGAAACAAGCATAATAAAAATTTATTAAGGAGAATTAGGAAATGCATTATGTGTTGGAAGAAAAGACACCTAGATTGTGACTGGTAATGAGATAATCCCACTAATACGATAATGAAATGAAATGATAAATCAACCCTCAATGCATTTTCCATTATTTCAACTATAAGGAACCATGTAACTTTTTAATAGAATGCACTAATCCAAGGGTTTTCAGAGACAACCAAGAAACTCCGTGGCAGGAAGACTAAACTTTTGTTATCACAACCACTGAGGTAGATCCCAAAAATTAAGTGGTGAAAAGTACATTAGTTATTCATTTAAGAATAAAGAACATAGGGTTTGATTTTGGATATATGTGTTCCTTCATATGAAAAAGGATTAATAGAACTATTCAAACTTAACTAGAATGCATAGAAGTGGAGATGTCAGTAAAATTGAAAAATGGGGACATTATTGCATCTATAGTATATAACTCCCCCACTATCCAAATTTGTGGTATTAAATTCCCAGAGAACATTATGATACTACATTCGGTGTAATTTTATGAAATTTTGGGTATACATTATCTTTCTCAATATAGATCAAACATAAATTTCCATTATGTGGAAATCACTGTCCATATTGTGAATCATCCTTCAAATTAGTACAAATTCAAGGAGATGGATGAATATTATTTATCACCAACATCTCAATCATGCATATTATTTCCCTATAATTAATCATATCTATATCAAATTATTGAGTATAATGAAAGTATCACCCTTGAAGACATGTCCATTATGAGGGAATATGATTATGTATTTCTTAAATAATTTCTTGGTCTTCCTCCTAGCTGAGAGGTTGAATTTTTAATCAAGATTATACATGGGGAATTTAAATTATCCAAGAATCAACATGAAATGATTATTTTATAACTTGACAGGATGAATAATAAACTACATGAGAATCTATATAAAGGATCAATATGCTGATGTTCTTCACCATGGGGTGCACTAGTCCTATTCATCAAGAAGAAAGATCGGTATATGAAAATTTTCATTGATTATCATGAGACCAACAAGATCATGATAAAGAACAAGTATCCTCTACCAAGTATTGAAAACTTGTTCGATCAGATACATGGATCAGAATACGTCTCCATGGTGATGTTTTGGTCGAGGTATTACCATGTTAGGGTGAAGAAGGATAATATCCCCAATACTGTTCTTTGTACAAGGTATGAACACTGGGAGTTCACAGTAATTCCATTGAGACTCAATAAATCCCTAGTAATATTCATGAAATTTATTAATAGAGTCTTTAGATATTTCTTCATAAAATCCATGTTAGTATTTATAGATGATATTTTAATATACTCTAAATGTACGGAGGAGCATGGGGAGCATCAAGGAACTGTTCTAATGACCTTACGAAAGATAATCTTTATGCCAAGTATAGTAAATGTGATTTCTAGTTGAAGGAATAATAATTCATAGGGAGTATTATCACAATCAATGAGATATTTGTAGACCCTTCCATGACTAGATAAATTGATTGATGACCGGAGATAACATTTGTGATAGATATTCATAGTTTCCTTGGATTTTCTTGGTACTATTGTCGATTTGTGAGAAATTTATTGTACTTTTCAAACCCTCTATCCAAGATAAATCCTAAGGGTGTCAAGTTTCTTTTGAATGATTAATGTGATGAGAGCGTCATGGATTTGAAAAAGAGGCATATCAATTCACCTGTACTTACACTACCCATGAGTGGAGAACTTTTCATGTTATTTAGAGTTGATTTAAAGAATGTCTTTGGCTCTGTGTCAATGAATAATGAAAAAGTGATATTGTATGATCACAAAAATCGAATTTTCACAAAATGAAATACCCAACACATGATCTAGAGTTAGATTTATTGATATTCATGTTAAAAATATGGCACCTCTGTCTCTTTTGGGAGAAGTGTGAAATATAGACAGATCAAAAAATCCAGAAGTATATATTTCTGAAGAAAGAGATGAATATGAACTAGTGAAGATGGTTAGAGATAATTATGGAATATGATTTCTCAATACACTACCATCTTAGTACTGATAATTAATTTGAAGAAAAACTAATTGGAACGGATCTAGTAATTTTATCATTGATGAGAATTGAGAAGGATATAATCATCTTAGACATGAATGTAGTATCATAAGAGTAGATTATGATAGATAAATTTTCAAGAGGGTGTGAATTTTAGTATAAGAAATGTTTAAAATATTTAAAATAAAAAAACTAAGCCTATTAATGTAATTTTATCATACTTTTTCTCAGTATGATTATCAAAGTCACAAAATATGAAACAGACAGTGTCCAATTACGTCAGAGTAAAAATATATGAATCACAATGGATCTGATTTATTTCGGGTATTTTTATCATATTTAGTTTGATATTGATAAAATAATTTTTTTAGAAAGATAAGTATAATGACTTAATTTCTATATCATGAACTGTGGAAAAATAAACTTGTAAAAAAATTGCACAAAATATTAAGAATAACTTACATGTTATTCAATAGATTAAACTATTTTAACCTTAAGAGTAAGGTAGTCAATAAACTTTTCTAAAGTTATCGAAAATTTTATACTTACATTCAACCATGTCCTTACTAGGAAATCCCTTAATATGATGTTCAGAATGGATATGTATTTCTATCCATGGAATCACTTGATACTATGATCATATTTATCTCCATCTTACTATAACCATAATCCCTTGAACTAATATGTAAGATTCAGTATCTCCCTATACATGAAATACCTCAATGGTAACTATGATTAGAAGCAGATTAAAATTGAAAAAGTTCCTAAGGAAACAACCCTAACAAGGATTCCTTTGATATACCAACTCTCTAAAGAAATATAAAAACTATGAACAGACAGATCACACATTCCAATCTTTAGAAAACTAGTGTTTCAAATCAAATCATCTACAAAATAATTAAATGACTCATTATTTTTAGGTAATCATTTAATAATCATATTTCCATGTTTTTTAATGGTCATAGACAACTTTCACTTGATAGCTCATAATGATATGGCACAACTGAATATCAGATTCCATATTGACTTTTCACCATTAAAATTTTAAAGACATTTCTCCTCATATAAATAAGTTTATATATTTATATTATAAATTTAGGTTAGTCTGATGGAATTCCTTACCTATTTTAAATATAATAATCATTTTTATGCTTATTCTGATTGTTTCAATACCATAACCAGTCCAATAGTTATTAATTTTATCAGTATGATAAACAAAGAAAATATGAAACTCCTAATCTGATTAATGTTTGGTCTAATAATAATAATCATAATAAATAATATAATAAAAATGGAAAATAGTTAAATTATATTCATAATATGATTCAACTAATTCTATGTGTGGTAAAAGAATATGCATTCTATAAAAAAGATAATACTATTGTGACATAAAATGTTAGCAAACATGTTTTAAGAAATTGTTAATTTTTTCATAATTAAGGGAATAGAAAAGTGATATGTAAAAATACAATCTCAACAATAATCCCCTTTTTGAATAGAACAAACTCCAAAACATAAATGAGAGAAAACATGAAAAACATAAAACCCATTATTCTTTAGTAACTCTGTATTTAGATTTAATATTTAAACATTTACTCCCCTTGAGTTTGAAACTCATATATCTTACCATATTGATAAAACAAAAATCCTTAGAAATATATTATACCATTTAAGTGATATTTATCCCACTTAATGAAACATATCCCCATTATATAACAACATCCCCTTTAAAAAAATTCTCCCCCTTTTATATTTTCAAATTTAATGGGGGATAAAATCGAATGTTTCCTATAATGTTATGAAATTTAGCATACAAAACCAATAAATTAACTAACTAATTGTCCATAAATAATATTATAGAAAATATAAAAAATCAAAATTGAAAAAAATTAAAGGGAATAATGTTTAGTATAAAAGAAATTATTTCATAAACAATTATTCAAATGTTTTACAAAACAAATACATTCTATAATTAAAAAGGAAAATCAATCTTTCTTCCTCAATGTTTTAAAAAACTCATTCATCTTCATGAATGCCGTTTGATCTCTCTCTATATTTTCAAATATTTCATCATGAATATAATTTTAATATTTTAATCCTTTTACTTCCTTAGAATATTTATTGCCCTTTCCCTTTTAACAATTACTTCATATACACATGATCAGAGTCATGACATCTCTAACTCCTTGTGTCATATCTTTTATTTCAAAACATTCACTTCCTCAATCCGTTCATCAATGGAATCTCAATAGTGTTCAATAAATATTACTTGGTCTGGCATGTATTTGGATAAATAAATGAAAAATTCATATAATTATACTATATGTTTCTTAACAGCATCAAATATATCATCATGCATCCAAATATATAAATCAACATTGTCAGAACACTTAATCATATGATTTCATGATCTATTGTGACTTTGGTAACATTCTTTAAGAATATTCAACTCTACTTCAATCCAAATAAATGACTTCATGAAAAGTTTTATTAGCATAGATTGTTGATTGATACTTTAATAGAATAGCTGACTCAAAATTGAATTTTAGGAAAGTAAGGAACAGTTACTTCTAGTATCCTCAATACATGACATATATAATAAAATCCATTTTTTTCTATCATTCCAACAGAGTCTATTTGTTCAAGATTAGGATGAGGTAATTTTTTTAAGCATGTTCCAACCTCCACTTATTTTCCATTATGCTTATTTATATTTGAAACATCCTTAAAATGTTTCATAGGCATTTTATTATCATCATAATGTTCCTTAATATCAACATATTTATCGATCATGGATTTATCATCAACATGGGTCTTTGAATTTTGGTCTTCATCTTCCTTCATTGATGAATATTCAACTTCTTGTTCTGATGGTGATTCCTCCTCCTCGAGAACCCTCAAAATTTCTTATTTATCAGTCATGGAGGGTAATTTTGGTGATAATGGTAATGATTCTAATGAATATTTTTTAGACATGGTTTCTTCACTATCATCACCTCGTTTGTTTTCCTATTCCTCAAATTATTTTTCTTCCTCTTCTTTAATAACATATTCAATGTGTATATATTCATCATCTTCTTATTTCTCTTATCCTTATTTTTGTTCATCATTTATTCCTTTAACTTGATCATCAAGTTCCTTATTTAGTTATTCATGATGATTCTTTGTGGTTCGAAGAACTCCTTTGGCTGGTGACTCTGGTTCAAATATTTTTAAACTACCAATTATTCAACAACCACATTATACATTAAATTATCTATAATTTTAGGAATATCAATATGAATTGATGAATTTTATTAAAATTTTATTCTTTCCTTTTTATTAATCTGATCAATGTGGGATGTGGGATATTCTAGCTTCTCGAAAGCTCTATCAACTAATTTTAACAAATTTTTAGAAAGATGAGCATCTTGTAACCTCTTATTTTGTATCGTTTTCATAGATTCTTCTTCTAATGTTTGGGGAACCCAAATTTAAAAATCCATAGACTATGTGGGGTTAATAATGATTTATGGATAGTCTATATTTTTTTCTACTTTATATTTCATCATTTATTTACAAACAACATATTTTATCCTTTTCTACTTCTTTTTCTTCTTTATAGAATATATTTATTCTTCTCTCTTATTTTTCCTATTCTCCTTAGGGTTTCTTCATAAACATGCATCAAATGAAGTACCATCATAATTCTAAACAAACATCATAGTCTTGGCATAAAAATTAAATCTTATCCTGGACATCGTATCATCCCTAATAAAGGGAAAAAAATATCTGACTGTATATAACACATTTTCTACTTTGAAACCCTTCAGAAACGTAACAACTATCTTATAAGAGATAGAAACATGAAAATTTCTATATTTATAGAATATGTTTTTTATATTATAAACTATGATAAAGATAATCATGATTAGATCTATCTTCCTCATATTCACCATGAAATCATGCCAAAAACATATAATAACTTCTATGTATCTTGTTCTCCCTTTCTCGGAATCATAAAACCATGAATCTACAGTAAAAAACATGATTTTATGGTGTAAATTGGTAAAAATACCAAAACATTTTATATTCATAAAATAATGAATCAATATATTTGGTCTTATTAAACATTATGAGATTGTTTGGTATCTTTTAAGAAGGTAAATATGCTTCACCTTCTTAAGGTACTCCTACAAAATCTGTTACCTTATTATAAGATAACTTGTAGCAATTCCCAAACATAGTAAAAGAAACTTTTTATTTCCCGTACTCCTAAAAAAATTCTACTAAAAAAATAACTCATGAACTACATCGGGATAGTGGATATCAAAATCTATGTATGGATTTTACACAAAAAATATCTCTCAACATTATAATGAATTTATCATCTCCAGTGTTAAATTATATTTATCAAACCGTATTCTATCAAAAAACATATCCCTGAATGTGAACCACTTAGAAAAATCCTTTTTAGTCACCATTTGATCTAGAATTTTAGTTAGAGAATGGAAAAAAAGAAAATCATTCAGACTAAGGCATTTTATGGGTGAATTAAGTCAAGAATGCAAACACCGAATAGTCTATATGGGACATGGGTGTGTCCCTCCTTTATATAGGTTATTGGGCGATGATTAAAATTCTATATGAAAAATTATGGTATAGATTCAAAACCATTCTGATATGACAACCAAGATTGATCTAATGAAGGATTTAAAACAATTTCCAAACTATGGATTTTCTAACACTATTATCACAATGAGAATGAATTTGATTTAAATTGTTTTATAATTATGAAAGAAATATAAGTATTTATAATAAATAAAAGTATAAAAAAAATCACTAACAAATTCTAATGAAATAGGGGGAAAAATACTAATACAACAGTGCATTTCAATGAGGAAAGATTCCTCGGTATGATTAAACTTTTTATCTTGGTTTTCTAAATAGATGATTTTTTTTTTGAAATAAATAACCGAATATGGCATTTAAATAATAAAAAATTAATTACAATAGTTTTTAAGAAAAATATGAATATGGAATTTTATAAATAAAAAATAAGTACGATAGATTTGTTATGAAAAATTATTATGAAATTTTAAAGAAGAAATTATAAAAGAAATTCGAGTCTGAAAATTGAATAATTTCTGTGTCTATAAATTTTATAAAAAATTATGATTCTGGAAAAAAAATTTCAATTATGAATCTGATATTTTTATAAGATGTATGATTATGTAAAACTAATTATGATACTATTTTTATTAAATCTAAAATTTATAGAAAACTAACAATTTTTAAGAATTTTTTTGATTATCATAACCATTTGTATTCACCCTATGAAAAAGAGTATATTGTAGTAAGAAGATTGGTCCAAAAATAAGTAGATATTAATGAATAATTTACTTAAATAATTCGTATATTCTATTTTATATATTATAAAATATTAGAAGTTAAAGGTTTTATATAAAGGTCTGGAAATTGTTCTTCCATTATGATGAATTTTAAATTTATATATCATTTATGTGTGTGATTCGAAAGGATATGGTGTCTTGTATCTATGTTCTAAGAATGTGGTTGATGAGTTTGGTTTTTTATTAATGAAAGGACTTTTTTCTTTAACAAATTATTTGAGTATTATAAATACTGATTCCATAGTCTATTAGTTTATATTTCATTCACAACAATTGAGAGCACAACAACATCCAACTGCCATATATTTGACATCTGTAGGGGAATGTGCTACTAAGATTTGTTTCTTACATGACCAAGAAACGAATGAATCTTCTAGGAACTGACAAGTTCTAGATATAATTTTCCTATCCATTATACATCCACCAATGTAAACATCAAAAAAGGCATAAATCTACAGTTCCCTTAAGATAATGAAAAATTACTTTTGAATATTTTTACTGTATTATTTTTGATTTTTAGGATATCTTGAATATAATCATTCATAAAACTTTAAATTTGGAAAAATAGTTATTATGTAAAGTGAAAATTCTATCATACCTCTAAAATGTTTCTAATCGACTATTTTCGCAACCTCATCAAGATCTATGTTATTATAGGTACCAATAAGATTATTAATACTTATAGTATTTTCATATCCAAATTTCTTAAGAAGATCTTTTATATAATTATGTTGAGATATAAAATTTTCTTCTCATTTCTGTGTAATTTTAAAAACAAGTAAATATGTTAACTCATTGATCATATCAATTTCCAACTCATACACCATAATATCTAAAAATAATTATGTAGAATATTTACTAGTTGAACCAAATATAATTTCATAAAAAATAATTTTTTAAATAAAAATATTTCAATTAACTTATTTTATAAAAATTATTGGATATGTAGCTCCCTTTACAATATTTTTTTGTAACAAAAATCTTGTTAACCAGTCATATCAAGCTTTAGGGGATTGTTTCAGTCTGTATAAAGCTTTGATAAATTTAAAATCATTTTTTATGTATTTTTTATTAAAAAATTGTAGTTGTTCAACATAAAAATTCTCCTGAACATATCTGTTAAGAAAATATTACTTCACATCTATTTGAAAAAGTCTAAAATTAATGAATGTTAAAAAGGATAAAATTATTAGAATTGTTCAGGTCTTTTTATTGGATCATAAGTTTCTTCTTAATTTATTAAATCTTTTTGTTTATAACCCATAACAATAATATTAGTTTTATAAATAAAAAGTATTCAATATTTATCACACATTTTTTCTTCGAAAAACCCATTTTAATCCAATTATAGAAGTTTTCATAGGTTGTTCAACTAAAGACTAGAATTTGTTCTATTCAAACTCATTAAGATAATCTTGAATTTAATTAATGCATAACTCATCACCTAAAGCCTCATTTGGATTATAATGTTCAAATTGGGATAATAAATCATTATGCTCAATTTCATTCCTTAAGGAAATTGTACTCATAACATATTGATTTACATAGACAATGATACTTTCAAAAGTTTGCTTCCTAATAAACAAATGAATTTTTATGTTTCCAAAAGTCTATACTTCTATAATAGGTAGAATATATTCCTAAGGAATAACTTTAGAAACATATTCTTGATTTTTATGTCTTTATGAGAATAACTTTATAACAATGGTTAAAAATCCATTTTATTAATAACATACTCATATGTATGTTGAGGTTGTTTGAAAAAATGATCAGTTTTATCAAAAATATGTTTTATTTTTTTCACAACAATAGATTTTTTTTCAACACTATAGGCCTTAGAAGTGGTGGAAAAACATAAAAATATTCCTTTATCGGATTTTTGTTCTAGATTATGTAAGTTATCGTTTATATTCAGAATGTATACTTTGTGAGCAATAACATTGAAGTATGAAACTTTTGGTTTTCTTTCCATCCAAATCTCATAGGATGTTTTATTAAGAAAATGTCTGATTAAATCTTGATTTATAGTCTAGTATCATGTACTGACCACATCAACCAAAAAATGATTAGCAATTGAGTATTCAGTCATTAATTTTTTGGTTATTTCTTCAATAATTATATTTATTCATTCAACTACACCATTTTATTGGGGTGTTCTAGGAGATGAAAAGTTATTTTCAATACCATTATTACTAAAAAAAGTGTCAAAATCCTAATTTTCAAATTATCATCTCGGATACTACATATAGTTATCAAGGAGAGTTTCTGTTTCTCATTGTTAACTCTATCTACAAATGATTAAAACTATCTAAGGCTTCAAATTTCATTGAAATAAAATATACCCATGTATATCTAGTGTAATCATATACATAGAAATATATATTGTTTCCCCCAAATAATTTCAGTTTTTACAGGACCAAATATGTCCTTGTGCACTAACTTTAAATCCTTTTAAGTTGAGACTTCACTAATAGATTTTAAATGTGAATTATATTTCTCAACATTTTGACAAGGGTTATATACTTTTTAATTATGAAACATAATTTCTATTAAATCCTTAAGAAGTCCATTTTTAGTCAATTTAGATATGTTTCTAAGGTTACATTGTCCTAACCATCTATCCCATATCAATGATTTATATTCCATTACACTAAGGCAGAGTAAGTCTTGGATCCTAATGTCTTATAAGTTATGTGTATAAGAATTATAATTTTGGATGGACGAATGAATAAATTAATTCTTGGAACTATCTAATAAACATTTCCATCCGTATACTTCTCAATATAAACTTCATCACATAATTGAATTATGCTTATAAGGTTGTTGTTAAGACCTATAAAAAACCAAACATTTGAAATAAGAGATTTTCCATGAAGAAAAATGTTACCCATTTTGTTATTCTCTCCTTGATAATTATATCTAAAAGTTAATTTACCACCTTTAATCTTGAGTATATTCTTATAAAAGTTCTTGTTTACAATCATGTGTGCAGAACATCCACTATCCATATAGCATATACAATGTTTTTGGTATTATTATTGATATCCTTAAAAAAGATTAACTTTCACAAACCAGACTTTCTTCAATCTCATATTTTTAGAAAACAAATTTAGGTAACCACATTTTTCAATTGTTTTTGGGAAAATTTCATTTTATTTGAATGATAAGACTTATCAAAACACAGTTATTTTATAAGGAGTAATTTTTTTTCTAGTTTCCACCACTTTGAAACTTACTAAAAAATGTTGAACATTTAGGAACATGAAATTGTTACTAAACACAAAGTGTTTATATGTATAACCCATCCAAATATAATCACTATAATGACGATTTTTTTTTAAAATTTTATCAAAAATTTCCTTTCTAGGGGTAAACATCAGAAAAAGTTTATTCAAAGAAGTAAATTTTCATTTTATTTTTGCAACTAATTTCTTCTTTTCATTTTTAATAATCTTAGAACAATTTTTATCAAAATTAGTTTGTAATTTTTTTTCCAGAAACTACTTTTTCAAAATTTTCAAAAATAATATTATTTATAGAATTTGGATTATCAAGATATTTAGAAAAATCTAATATTTACTTTCTAAAATTTTTACCCTTTAATCCTCATTAGAAAGCATATATTTAGCATTATAATGATTTTTTCAAGACATAAAATTTTCATTTTTAATTCATTTTGAAAAATGGGAAACTTCATCATATGAGAGTAAAGAATTATCTTTTATAGAGGAATATTATTCAGCATAAGATGTTGAGTTATTCTCATGAGGATAATTATCATTTAAAGAAATGTTGCGATGGATTTCAGTTGTTTTTACCTTTTTGATGAGATAATTATTTACAATGGGTACATTAGAACTTTTTTTATTCTATCGATAACATTAATTATCTAAAGAACATTTAGAAAAATCATTACCACTTTAACTCCATGTGTCAAATTATTTCAACATTTTCTTTCCTTTATACTTTCAATTATTTTTGTAATTCAATTCCAAATTATTTTCTTTTGTATCCTTCCTCTTTCTCTTTAGACAATGTGGTCAAATAATTATAGATTTCTTACATTCAAATCATGTTACCTCAGAATATTTCTTATCACTTTTATCCTTATGACTATTTTTTATTAAAAATAAAAATATTTCTTCCAACAATATTTTTCATCCTTATGGTGAGATTAGCTAATACATTCTATGAATTATTAGATTAAGTTGAATCTAACTGAACAAAAAAATTCTTCTTTCTTAAATATTTCACAACATTATCTTCTAACTAAACATTAGAAGGTAATGTAGATATTTTATCAAAAATAAATTCAAAATTATTCTTTTTTGATTTCTCAGCATCTCTTTTGATTCAACCCTTGTATTGCATAAGAGTTTTATTAATATCATCCTATATAACTTTATTCATCTTCCTAGTATCATTCATAGTTTTTTATTTTGATTCCCATTTACTGGACATGATATCGATAGTCTTTTCAACATGGATTTCAACATCATATACTTTTACCCAATATATTTTATGCTATTTATTATTGTCATGAACATATTCTTCACAATTACGACTGATTAAGTCATATGAAAATCAAATTCGTGGTAATTTGATTTAAGCATATCCCTCATGGTATCAAAAACAATAAAGGTTTTAATGTGTCTGGCTTCTAACTCTTTCCAAATACTATTTGTAGCTTCACAATAAGATATTTTAATGTAAATAGTCGTTGCCATAAAACATAAAAAATTATTCCTTATTCTATAATTTAATAGATACTCATTTTATTAATGAGAAAAATATGTAACTTCCTTATCAAGAATCATGTGGTCTCAAGTCAGTATGATAAAATTATCAACTCCAGTATTGATAAAAAATGGTATCATCATATCTCTCCTAAACTCATAATTAGCACCATGAAAAGGAGGTTGTGTGATTGGAATTAGATTGTCTATAGAACACAAATTAATAATTTCCCTCTTAATGAGAATGGAAACTCTCTTTATAAATCAAGTAATTGTAAAATGTTTTATAATAAATAAGTTTATATCAATAATTATTAAAACATATAGTTGATAGAATAATTAAAAACTCAGAAAGTATAAGATATAGAACCTAATCTGATACCAATTGTTGGATTGTAAGAAAATATTATGATAGATAAAATTACAATAGTATGGTGAATTATAGATAAAAAACATAGTTTAAAATATTTTAACTAAAAAAACACTATGTCTCTTAATGTAAGTTTATCAGACCTAGACTCTATTTGATTATCAGAATCAAACAATCAGAAGTAGACAATGTCCGATTATATCAAGAGTGAAAATCATAGTATCACAATGAATCCATTTAATCATATTATGTTTATCATATTTGGTTTGATTGTAATAAAATAATAATTAATATAAATTTTAGTATAAATACTCACATTATTTTTCATAAATAATTCAAAAATAAACTTGTAAAAAATAAATAAATAGAAAGAAATAATAATAATGACTTACAAGCTATTAAAAATATTTACCTATTTTTATCAAAAGAGTAAGGTAGTCAATAAACCAAAATTAAGGTATCCATAGTTTTATACTTACTGTCAAATATGTATTTCCTAAGCATGAAATCCCTAGATATGTTGATTATAATGGTTATATATTCCTTTCCCCAGAATCCCTCCATATGATGATCAGATTTTATCTATATTATTATCCCTATAATCCCTCAATATGATGGATTTGATTCACCATCTTCTTATCCCCATAATCCCTCAATTATAACTATGATTAGATGAAAATTACAATTTCAAAAGTTCGTAAGGAAACAACCCTGATAAGGATTCCTTAGAACTACAAAGTCTCTAAAGAAATAAATGAACTAATAACGGGAAGTTCACTCTTTTTAATCTTCAGAAAAGTTTAGTTGTGAAAGAAATAAATATCAATCTCTTTACACAACTCACTATTTATTAGAGATATCACAATATTCATATTTCAAGTTTTGTTGAAATGTCCTTAGACACCTTACATTTAATAACTTATAATGATATGGCATAACATATTGTCTGACATCAAATTAACATAACACCATTACAATGATAAATATATTTCTTATGATGAAAATAAGTTTATGTATTAAAATTAAAAACATATCCATTCTAACGGACTTACCTATCTATTGTAAATACTATAATCTTATTAAGGGTTATCAATATTGTTTCAGTACTATAACCAGTCTAATGGCCATTAATGTTTTCATTATAATAGCAAGAGAAAAGTATACCTATTGGAATAATTAAAGGCTAGTATGATAATAAAAACCATACACAACACGATAATCATATTTAAGATTAGTTATTTTATATTCATAATATGATAGAACATATTAAATTTATTTTAAATGATTATGTTTTCTAAAAATCATGCTAAAACTATTGGGACATAAAAACTAGTAAACATTTTTTCCAAACATCTATGTGATTTAAAAAACTATAATAATGGAAAAGTGATATGTAAAACATCTGAGGTAACATTGAGAAAGATTGACATGGGAATCATAAAGGATGGAACATCATCAATCCATTCACAATAAAATTCTCAACCATCTATTTTTGGAAAAGTTAAATGATGTACCAAAAAATCCTATGTTAATGAAGGTGTATTTGGTTGATGCACATGGCTCAATCTTCTCTATCCATCCTGGAACAATGAAGGTGTATTGAGATCTTTGAGAGAACTATTGGTGGGACAATATGAAGAAGGTGATCCAAAAATATACATCAACTTTTCTTGTATATCAGAAAGTGAAGGTAGAAAGGAAAAAATTCAATTAGAAGATGTAACCATTACCCAAACACTACTGCAAATATGGCCTTATTCAATGCAAGAAAAGTCCATTTACAGTGCTAAAAAGTGTTATTGATCTCAGTGAAGATAAAGGGGGTCCTTTTTATGAGTGGTAAAACAAATTTCTGATAAAGTCCCCTTTTATCAGTACTAAAAAAAGCACTCATAAAACATAAAAAACATTAAATAAAATAAAAAAAATATTTCTGCAAATTGAGGAGGGGTTTCAATAGCACTTGAACCCTCCGTCAATAGCACCCCCACCCCAGCCTGTACATGCCCTATCCACCCCCAGCCATTAAAAGTGCCCACAGTCTTTAACAGTGCTATCCCCGGCCTTTAAAAGTTCCATCCCTTATTCCACCAATGCGCACGACCTACCACACATAGGATTATAACTTGGGACCTGTTTTCTAAGAACCTAAGCCTTTACCACTCCACCATATTATTTATCTCTTCATTAATTAATGTATATATAGTTATATTTACTCATATTTCAATATATATTTATATTAACTTATAAATATATATATTAATATATACATTTAGTTATATTTACATATATAAATATATATATCCATATATTAATATATTTAGTTATATATATATATTTTCTAATTTATTTATTCATATATTAATATATATTTATAATATTAGTTTTAAATACATTTATAAAATATTATTTTTTGGGAGTGTTTATAAATAAATAAATACATATATACAACACACACACACATATATATATTATATGAGTATTTGTAAGTATAATTATACATATACATATATACATATATATATATATATTTTACAAATATAATATATTAATAGGTATATATATATATATATGTTTAGAATATATAGATAATATATATTAGTTTTTCAATACTGACACACACACACACACATATATACAAGTACAAATTATATAGGTAGATAAATATTTATATATTGGTATTTTAAATAAAATGGATATTAGTTTTGTATTTAGATATGGCTTATATATTGAGAAATATATTTTTTATGAAAATATGCTGAATAATTTATTTATAAAATTAAATTTATATGTTTTTATATATAAAAAATATGTATATATTGTTATATATTTGACTATAAATAAATGTTAATTATATAAAATGATAACATGCCCTAAAAACATGAAAAAGTGTTAAAAATGGAGAAACCCTCAAAACACATAAGTACAGTTAGAAAGTCAAATAAACCCAAAACTTACGGTCATGATAAAAACTTCTAATCTTAGAGTTTTCTCTAGCTCTGTGACTAGTAAATTCAAACGATCACAAATCAATCATGGAAATGATTTGTTATGCATATCGAACGAATAAGCAGATTATATGTTACAACTGTTTGAAAAAACAGTAGGCATGTGAAATGTTCTAGAAATTGGGGCTTGAAAGACCAAAAAAAACGTAGAGTCACTGAAACATGAATAACTTCTAATATGAGTGTCTCTTTCAGCTCTATGACCAGTCAAACCAATTATCATGGAACAATATACAATATAAATTGAGAAAGATGCCAAGAAGACACACAGATCAGGAGTTATTACCATTTTAAGAAAAATTTGATAGGGCACCAGACATGAAAATAGAGTTTTGGAGGTCATCTGATGATTTTTTGGGATTTAGTGTCCGAACAAAATTAGAATATCAATCATGTCAACCTTTTTTGTAGATATATTCACTGCCTTTGATTTTATATATTATAGACCCCAAACAGACACCCAGAGTGAAAGTTATGGCCGTTTGATGTTGAAGTTTCTTATAGTGGTATAAATGATATATCATCTGTTTCTTTGATATTAACATGGTTTTTATTGAACATGGTCCCCACTCCTATCACAATATTCAATTTTAATGTTCGCAATGCTCAAACAGAAACCCAAAGTAGATGTTATGGCTATTTTAGTGAGGTATGGGTTTCTTAGGTGTGTAGGCGTTATGAGGGTTTCTCAATTTTGAAAAATCATAACTTCTAATCCATGTGTCCATTTTCTATCTACCATATATCAAAACAAATATTGTAAAAATATCTACACTATGGTGACCAATGAAATCCCTTATTTAATTCATCATTGAAAAAATTCTCAAAATTCCTCTCCATGGTCCTATGTTCTGCTCCATGTGTTTGTTTTTTCATAACATCTTCTCAAGGTGTCCATTTTGCCTCTTCCATATATCAAATCATATCATGAAAATAACAATACACTCCAGTTACAACTGGAACACCTTATTATATTATTCAAGTCCCAAAAAGGACTTTAATTACTCTAAATGGCCATAACTTCTACTCCAGCTGTCAGTTTTTCATCTACCACATATAAAATTGATCTAAAACGTATTTAACAAATATATATTTTATTAATATAAATATAAATATATTATATATAAATATATTATTATTTATGAAATATATTTTCATTTAGAAAAATACACTTTATCAGCCCTAGGGAAAAAAGCATTGATAACGCCCCCCTTTATCAGTGCTACTAAAAAAGAACCGATAAAGGGGACCCCATTAACAACGCTGATAAAGGGGGTGATTTTATCAGTTCTAAATAAGTGTTGATAAGGGTAAATTTTGAAAAATATTTATTTATCACTGTTAAAATTTCCCATTATCATCACTTTTTTTAGCGCTATTAAATGGTGGTACTGTGGAAACCTAGTTTTTTGGTAGTTATACCTACATGGAAACTGAATAATATCACAATAGACTTTTTCATTGGTCTTTTGAAGACATCAAGAAATTATTATGTGATATGGGTTGTGTAAAATCATTTCACAAAGACCGATCACTTTATTGCAATTCAATAGGACTTCTCACATGATCAACTTGTAACGATATACATTAGAGAAGTGGTGAAGTTTCATGGAAACCCCTATCGATTATATCTGATCATGATATAATATTTTCCCCAATGTTTTGGAATAGTATTCAAGATTCTCTAAATACTCAAATGAACTTCAACAAGGATTATCACCCTCAAACTGATGGAAAATCTAAGTGGACTATCCAGACCCTCGAGGACATGTTGAGAACATAATTAATTGTATTTAAAGGAGGATGATAATAACATTTTCCTCTAACCATGTTCTCATACAATAATAGTTTCCACTCAATAATAAATATTTCTCCTTTTTAATCCCATTATGGGAAGGGGTTAAGAACACCTTCACGTTGGGACGAATTTGTAGAATTAAAACTACTAGGTCATAAAATGGTCAAGGAAATGGTGGAAATGGTCAAGACCATTCTGCATCACATCGATTTTGATCAGTGTCCAGAAAAGTTATATACTGACAATTATAAATGACACCAAGAGTTTTATGTTGGAGGTATAGTATTCCTATACATTTCTCTATAGATGAAATATGTGAAATCTGAGAATAAAGGAAATACTAGTCTATTATACATTAGTCCCTTTGAGATCCTTGATAGAATTGGAGTGGGGGCCTAATGACTGGCACTCCCCTCGAATAAATATCATGTACATGATTTATTCCATGTATCTCTCTTGAGTATGTAAATACCAGAACCCTAATGTAAAGACCCAGAATATCCGTGGATTTTTTTCCCTAAATACATGGAAATTTTACAAGTCCGTGAAAACTGACGGCATATGATTCTGAGGCCCGGTTTTCCCAGTATCAATTTATGAAGTGTTGTTCATGTACAGTTAGTAAACGCATGAGTGGGATTTTGTAACTTTTTAACTGGTGCTCGGAATTGAAATCTGTGGGCACCGTTGAACTCACTGCACTGATAGTTTTTTAAGAAGACTTTCCCCTCGATGATAGATTTTCGGGATTAAATGATAGTTTTTGGGTTTTAGATGGAATAATAAAGTAAAATAAGTTCATGTATTATTTTATTTTATTTTTTATAACAACCATGTAGAGGTTGGGGGTAGGGACTGCCACACATTAACCTCCCATGAGATGTTATGGTGGTGGGGCTAACCCAAATTCAACCTCCCATGTGAGGAATAATTTGGTGGGGACAACCCAAGTTGGAAGCCTCTTGAACGTCCCATTTAGTTGGGAGAGCCTCTTGAGCTCCCACTTTATGGTGCCAATCCACAAAAATTAATTAATTGAGAAATAATTAATTAATTTGAATCTTTTTGAATATTTGGGCCAACAGTTAAATAATGGATTAACATAATCCATTAATTTTGGGGTTAGAATTTTCATTTGGTGGAGCCTGGGAAAAGGAGAGCTTGGGAGAAAAAGAATAATAAAACTAAGAAAACTTCTTCTGCCAATGAAGAAAGATCTTCAACTGGAACAAGGGAGGAAGCACCATCCTTGAAGAGCACCGACGGCGTTGTCCTCGATGTCTTCATCTTCTTTCCCAATGTCAACAAATCGACATCCACCTTTCCGTAAAATCATCAAAAAACAAAGAATCTGAGGTAGGGGTGTGTTTTGATTGGAGAAACATTGATTCTTCCTTACATGAATATTTCTCTTGAATCGTTTCCTACCAAACTAACACAGAAGGACATGGCCAAACGAACACGACCCGATCCCTCCATTGTTCTTCTGAATGTTTGGTGTGTTCTTCGCTTTCTTCATGGGTGAAGAAAAATGGATCGTTGTGAGTCCATTGTGTGATGCAATGATCCCAAATTGAAGACCCTACATCACAGTAACCTAGTGGAGGTGCGACGATGATAGCGGGCGACAGATCGGACCGGAACTGGAAGGACCGTTCCTCGACCATTCTTCGAGCAGGTGAATCAAATCTTATTTTTAGAGCTGATCAGAGGCCTGAAAACACCAGAGATGGCTACGAGACATCGGGATGACCTAATATCTGATGTTTCATGATGAATGGACCATAAGAATGAAGAACAGACTTCATGGGAGGCATGCTAGCCAGATCCGCCATTTCTGGAAAATTCCAGAATACACGTTGTGTACATCTAATGTACATGTCGTGTAGTATGGGCATTCTGTGGCTTGAGTTTATGATGTTAGACAAGTAACACAAGGCATGTGACCCTGGTCACACTTTATGTATTCTCTACACAGAATGACAGAATTGGCTTCGTGAGACATGGCATGTATTCTAGGAAATACATGGATGCAGGCAGAATTACATGACCAAGAGGCACAACATGTACTATCTACATAGAATAGAAGAAGTGTCTTCGCAAGACTCGGTGTGTATCCCGGGGATACACAGACATGAGTTGGAGTAAACGGGCACGTAATCTACCACATGGTCAGACACGGCCAGTGGCATGGGCAACCCCATGTACCAGTTTCACAAGTTGGTGAACATGAGTAGAGGCCATGTATGGGCACATGGCCAGCATCCACGGAGCCGACCCTAGATGCTTGGACACGGCGTGTAACCATACCACACGCCTTGTAATTTCTTTTCTACATGAACAACCTTACGACAAGGGCTGTTGTACACGGGCAGTACCCGAGGTCTGAATACACGGCGTGTACCTCATTCCTAAACGCTATGTACTTTTTGGTAAATGTCTTGGTCATCTTATCCTCAGTATCTTAGAAAAGTTGTTTTTTGGGATTTCATGGAGCTTGATGTATCGACACATGGCTTGAGGAGCAAAAACTCCTAGAATCAATCATGCTTCGTGTGGAACCCTATGACTGGCTGTGCACTAACGACTGTACCTGGATCCTATGTGGGTTCATCAACACTGACGACTGTTCCTAGATCATGTGTGGGTACAACAGTTTAGGCTTCTATTCATGGATCATATGTGGGTTCTACATAATAGCTGGTCCTAGATCATGTGTGGGTCCAATAGCTCTGACTACTGTTCCTAGATCATGTGTGGGTCCGATAGTTCTAATAAATGGTCTGGATCCTGTGTGGGTCCGATAGCTCTAACTACTATTCCTAGATCCTGTGTGGGTCCGACAGTTCTAACTGTTGGTCCTGGATCCTATGGGGGTCTGACATCTTAGATGATTTAGTGGCTACATCTAATAATCTCTATCTCTCTACATAAGTTGTATACTTGTGTGACCTGATTCAGTGACTTCTGTGTTTTCATCATGATTGAGATGAGTTACTTGATAACTTAGGTATATGTTTGTGCATATACCTAAGTAATAGTTATCAATTGATTCATACACTTTGGCTTGTCCATGGTTGATTATGAGAGACCTTGGTGGTCTCAGGGTCCCTACTTAGTATCGTTATACTCACCCCTGCATGGGCTATGCCTGCACCTCATTGTGTTGGATGCAGACAACAGACAGCACTGATCGAGGCTGAGTGTACGAGGACTGGAAGGTACCCAGAGGTGGAACTCACGATGAGTCGATACCCAGATGATACTGAAGGAAATAGAGTGCTGAGGAGGCTATCTGTACCTACCCTTCATGTAGGGTCTGTGGTAGAAAATCCAAGAGCTGCTTTCACCTTTCAACCAATTTTGTCCCCTTTCAGTTGTACTTGTACTTTATAGTTGTGCTTTATTTCCAGCCCCTTTACTTTTTAGCACTTTATTTGTATACTATTTTTACTTAGGGTTTTCATCCAGTTTGTACACTGATTGTGTGTGTTTACAATTTATAAAGGCAATTCCTTCCCAGCTTATGGATTTACGCCTTTGGTGCTAGTCGCCAGCCCCTGGTCTATGGAAGGCCGACTTGGGGTAGTCACAGTACGGGCCCTGGGGGAGGTGTTGTGATAAATTGGTATCAGAGGAGTCAGTTCTACAATAGAACTTAGGACTCTAATCATTATTTTCTATGATGCAATAGTGTTAAGAGTATTGAGTGTGGTTCTTAGTACCTGGAGTCCAGTGTTAGTGCGGCGACCGATGTATCCATACTTTGGGACCTTGACTTCTGATTTCTAACTCCGTGCATGAAAACACTGACTGCAAGTGTGTTTCAAGAGTTTTTTTGTGATATACTTGATTCAGCTCACCAGGTATAACTTATTGATTGTGTCACACCTATATCTTTTCAGGATGGACCCTCACAGGCAGCCAGCCAGGGTTCCGAGAGTTGTACGAGATGACAGCCCACCAAACGATGAGGCCTCGGTGTAGGGCCCTATCAGATTGGAGGCACTAGTGGTACCACTACCCATTGGGCCACCGATACCACCAGCCCTGGCAGCAGAGAGTGCATGCCTCTTGAGTGCATTGCATGATTTCCAGCGCCGGAGGCCACCCGGGTTCAGGGGGAGACGGACCCGCAGGTAGTTGAGGATTGGCAGGAGGCTATGGTGAGAGTCTTCAGACTAGTAGGGACACCAACCGATCTTATGATGATTCTTTCCATGAGTCTTATTTAGGTATTAGCAGGTAGATGGTTGAGCCTGATGCTGCAGGTGCATGATGAGGTGACACTTATCTGGGCAGACTTTGAGAGGCTGTTCTGGGTGGAGTTTTTCCCAGCCACCCTACATGCGGTGAGGATACAGGAGCTACTGCATCTACAGCAGGGTTGTCTGACAGTGGCATAGTACTCAGAAAGGATCACCGACCTCTTACGCTACTCCACCGATATGGTTTTGGACCCTTTGTTCAGGGCCCAGAGCTTTGAGCAGGGACTCAGGTGGGAGATCAAAGCGTCAAGGATCTCTTTCAGTATCCCGATGCAGGCGGGGGTGTTAGAGAGAGCCCTCCTAGGGGAGAGTTTCCTTGCCGAGCAGTCAAAATCAGCGAGACCCATCACTAGTCGACATGTAGTAGAGTCTTCAACAGCTGGCAGTAGATAGATGTTATAGAGGTCCAAGCATACCAGGCTATCCAGTGGATAACCTTAGGATACAGGTTCAGTTGTGTGGGGCACACGGGACAAAACCAGTCATGCCATGAGTGGGAAATATTAGTCTTGCGACGGGCAGAGTCACATTGATTGTGACTTTCCGACCCTCTATACTGAGGATCAGAAAATAGTCCAAGGATCGCCCAGGCAGAGACATAGATTTGATCGAGGCGGTCCGCAGGGCGTAGGCAGATGTGGCAGAGGAGCTGGTCGACCAGCTGGCGGTGGGCGACATTTTGAGGTGTTACTGTCACCACCACTAGGAGGTCCACCACGACCGTAGGGAGTAGGTGGATAGGAGAGAGCTCATTTCTAGGAAGCTGAGTCTTACGATCATGGTACACCGGAGATTATTAGAGGTACGATCTCTGTCTACTCCACTTTGGCTACAGTTCTTATCGACACAGGTTCCAATCACTCTTTCATTTCCACTGCCCCCGTTCGGATCATGATGATTCCAATGGTTCCGTTGGCTCGATCCTTACAGCTAGGGACTCCTGCGGGAGCAGAATCGATGATCACACACTGGTGTCGGTAGTGTGAGATTACGATAGGAGGTGAGGGCTTCAACTGGGATCTCCCCGTAGTGGCGTCGAGGACTTACAATTTCATCTTGAGTATGAAATTATTATCTACAGTCTATGCTCAGATCGACTGCATTAGGCACAAAGTGTGGTGTGTCCACACTGATGGGACTAGGTCCACCTTCACCGGTGAGAAGGGAGAATTTATACCACATGACAGAATTACTTGGAGGAGGGTACAACTGATCACACATTAGTTGCCCTGCATTACCCTCAGAGAAGTTGATGTGGAGAGTCCGAGCTATCCTGTAGTGGTGGACCAGTACACATATGTTTTCCCCGATGATGTCCCTTTTCTACCTCTTCACAGAGAGGGGGACATCTACATTGACCTGTACCCTGGGACTACACTGATATATACACCAGCGTATCAGATGGCTCCTGCAGATCTTCACAAGATATAGGTACAACTGGAGGAAATGTAGGGGAAGGGATTCATTCGACCTAGTGTTTCTCCCTGGGCAGCCCTGATTCTTTTCACCAAGAAGGTGGATGGGAGTTTGAGGCATTGTGTCGATTAGCATCACCTGAACCAGGTGACCGTGAAGAACAAGTACCCACTCCTGAGGATTGAAGACCTTTTTGATTAGCTGAAGGCAGCATGATGGTTCTTGATGGTAGACCTCAGATCAGGCTATCACCAGCTCAGAGTTCGAGATAATGATGTGCAGAAGACATCCTTTAGATGTCAGTATGACCACTACGAGTTCTTTTTTATGCCTTTCATTTTAACCAATGCTCCAACAGTGTTCATGGGACTCATGAACATGATCTTTCTTCCATACCTTGATCGCTTTGTCGTAGTCTTCATCGACGACATTCTGATCTACTCGACTACTGAGGAGGAGCATGCCTACCATTTGCGGGTAGTACTGGACACACTCTGAGAGCACCAGCTTTATGGTAAGATCTCGAAATGCTAGTTTTGGATCTGAAAGGTGCACTGTATGGGACAAGTCATTTCTGAGGCTAAAGTTGAAGTGGATCTAGCGAATATTGGGGCGGTTCTTCCTTGGGAGCCACCCAGGTGTGTGACCGAGGTTCAGAGTATCCTGGGTTTGGCTGGAAATTATTGGAGGTTTGTACCAGACTTCTCCAGAGGTGAAACATCACTATAAGCCTTGACGAAGAAGGGGAAAACCTCTATATGGTTGGAGAGATGCCATCAGAGCTTTCCGGAGCTGAGGCAGAGGCTGACTAGTGACCCCATCTTGAGGCTTCAAGAGGTGGGAATAGAGTATGTAGTCTTCCACGACGCATCAGGGACAAGACTTGGGTGTGTCCTGATGTTGGAGAGAGCAATGATCACTTATGGTTCTCAGCAGTAGAGACAACATGAGCAGAACTACTCTACCCATGGCCTGGAGTTAGCAGCAGTGGTCTTCACCTTTACGATATAGAGACACTATCTAATGGTAGAGGTTTACACAGTATACTCTAACCACTAGAGTCTCAGGTATATCCTCTTCCTGAAGGACCTGGACTTGAGACAGCGACGTTGGGTTGAGTTCCTCCTAGACTATGACTTTGAGATAGTCTATAATCATATGAAGGGGAATGTTGTAGCATATGAACTCATTAATAGATCTGGTATACAACTGCTAGGAGAGGCGATAGAGCAGCTGGCTGCTTTAGAGATATCCTTTGTGGACCGAGATGGAGCAGTTTTCCTTTAGTCACTTATAGTCACCCCTCTGCTTCTTCAGCAACTTATGGAGGCCCAATGTGGAGACGCTGACTGTGAGACACGACAAGATCAGATATCCATGGGTCAGGCACCTGATGGATTTTATGATGGTGGGGAGTACTTCATCCTCTTTAGAAGATGTACTATGGTGCCAGAGTCAATTCAGGAGGAAGTGTTGAGGGAGTTCCACACATCCCCTCTAGTGGTACATCCAAGAGTGGAAAAGATGTACCAGGACCTTCGACGAAAGCACTGGTGGCCAGGTACGAAGAAGGCAGTAGTGGAGTTTTTCTCTTGATGCCTCACTTGTCATCAAATGAAGGTAGAGCACCTGGTACCAGTAGGCTTGGTTCAGCCTTTAGAGGTCTTAGAGTGGAAGTGGGATGGGATATCCATTGACATTGTGATGGGTCTTCCATGTACATCCAGGGGTCACAACTCGATTTGGTTGATCGTTGACCGACTCACCATGTCGGCCCACTTCTTACTGATTAGAGAGTAGGGTTTAGTAGAGATCTTGGGACGCCTCTACGTGCAGGAGATTGTGCGGCTACATGGAGTACCTTTTTCTATTGTCTCCGATCGAGACACATGATTTACGTCCTAGCTATGGAAGGGGTTGCAGGAGGATTTCCGGATTCATATTCGTCTGAGCACCGCCTTCCATCCTCAGATAGATGTTCAGACAGAGTGGACCATTCAGACCCTCGAGGACATGATACATGCATGTGTCCTCGACTTCGGTCACAGTTGAGAGGAACACTTACCTTTGGTGGAGTTTTCATAAAACAACATATATCACTCCACCATTGGTATGGAACCTTTTAAGGCCTTGTCCGGATGACCTTGCAGATCACCCTTGTGCTGGACAGACCCTAGGGAGTCAGCACCAGTGGGACCAGAGATGGTATGAGCTACCACTGAGAAGGTGGAGATCATGAAGGAGTGGATGAAGACTGCACGGAGTAAGCAGAAGTCGTATTAAGACAAGAGATGGAGACCTCTGAAGTTTGAGGATGGCGACCACGTCTTTCTACGAGTCCTGAATCGATGAGGTCTATGGAGATTTTGCAGAGTCAGTAAGTTAACTCTGATATTCATCAGACCTTTTTAGGTCCACATCAAAGGTGGTGAGGTGGCATAACACTTAGATCTTCAAACTCAGTTGTTCCAGGTGCACAACTTCTTCAACATATCTCAGCTGAGAAGATAGGTTCACGACCCTTCTCACATCATCAAACATGGGGAGTTGGATGTCGATGATGAGGAAACTTTTATAGAGGTTTTAGTGGAGATTGAGGATCGAAAGGAGTGGGTCCTTCATGGATGGTCGATACCTCTGGTGAGCGTTTTCTGGCAACATGAGAACCTCCAGGAGAGCACATGGGAGTGGGAGGCTTAGATGCGTGCTCAGTACCTCCATTTGTTTCCTTAGTTCTAGTTGTAACTTACGGGGACGTAAGTCCCTGAGGTGAGGAGAAGTTAAAGACCTGGAATTTTCATGGAATTTTTTTTTCATAAATACATGGAAATTGTACAAGTCCATGAAAAATGATGGAGTATGATTCCGAGGCCCGGTGTGCCCGAAATTAATTTCTAATGTTTTTTTTCGGGTACGTTCAATAAACGTACGAGTGGGATTTTATAAATTTTGAATCGGTGATCGAAATTGAAATCCAAGGGCACCGTTGAACTCGCAGCACCAATATTCACTTAAGAATACTTTCACCTAAATGGAAGATGGTCGGGAATAAAATATAGTTTTTGTGTTTTATGTGGAATAATAAAACAAAATAAGTGCATGTCCTATTTTATTTTATTTTTTATAAACACCATGTGGAGGTTGGAGGTGGGAACCACCACACCTTACACTCCCATGAGAGGATATGGTGGTGGGGCCCACCCGAACTCAACCTCCCATGTGAGGATTAATTTTGTGGGGACCACCCAAGTTGGAAGCCTCTTGAACTTCCCATAAAGTAGGGAGAGCCTCTTGAGCTCCCCACTTTATGGTTCCAATCCACACAAATTAATTAATGGAGAATTAATTAATTAATTTGAATCATTTTGAATATTTGGGAAAACAATTAAATAATGGATTAACTTAATCCATTATTTTTGGGGTTGGAAAATTAATTTGGTGGATCTTGGGAAAAAGAGATCTTGAGAGAAAAATAATTCTCCAACGAAGAATACTTCTTCTGCCAAGAAAGAATGATATTCAACCAGAACAAGGGAGGAAGTGTCGTCCTTGAAGAGCGCCTACAACGTCGTCCTCGACATCTTCATCTTCTTTCCCGACGTAAACAAATTGACATCCAATTTTCTGCGACATCATAAACAAACAACAAATCCAATGTAGGGGTGTGTTTTTATTTGAGCAATGTTGATTCTGCCTTACATGATTTTTTCTCTTGACCCCTTGCTACCAAACTAACGTGGAAGGACCGGACCAAACGAAGATGACCCGATCCCTCCGTCTTTCTTCTGAATGTTTGGTGTGTTCTTTGCGTTCTTCATGGGTGAAGAACAACGAATCATTGTGAGTCTATTGTGTGATGCAATGATCCCAAATTAAAGACCCAACATCACAATGACCTAGTGGAGGTGCGACGATGATAACAGGTGACAGATCGGACAGGAACTGGAAGGACCGTTCCTTGACCGTTCTTGGAGCAGTATTTTTGGAGTAGATCGGAGGCCCGAAAACACTAGAGACGACAACATGACATCTGGACGACCTAGTGTCTCATGTTTCATGACGAATGGATCGTCAGAATGAAGAACAGACTTCACTGGAGGCGTTCTGGCCGGAGCTGCCATTTCTGGAAAATTCTAGAATTCACGGCGTGTACTTCTGATGAACACACCATGTAGTACGGGTGTTCTGCGGCTTGAGTTTCAGATGTTAGACAAGTAACACATGGCATGTGACCCTGGTCACACATCATGTATTCTGTACACAGAATGGAATAAGTGGCTTCATGAGACATGGCGTGTATTCTAGGAAATACACAGACACGGGCAGAATTACACGGCCTAGAGGCACGGCGTGTACTGTCTACACAGAATGGAAGAAGTGGCTTCACGAGACTCAGAGTGTATCCTGGGGATACTCGGATATTGGGTGGAGTACATGGGCATGTACTCCACCACATGGCCAGACATGGCTAGTGGAATGGGCTACCCCGTGTACCAGTTACACGGATTGGCGAACATGGGTCGATGCCATGTACATGCACATGGCCAACGTGCACGGAGCCATCCCTAGATGCTTGGACACGGAGTGTAACAATACCACACACCATGTAATTTAATTTCTACATGACCAGCCCTATGAGATGGGCCATTATACACGGGCAGTACCTGAGGTCTGAAGACACGGTGTGTGCCTCATTCCTACACACTGTGTACTTTTTGTGAAGTGTCTTGGTCAACTTATCCTCAGTATCATGGACACGTTTGTTTTGGTTATCCCCCTATGATGTGATAGAACTTTTGGATACAACAACTTGGGACTTCATGGCATTTGATGTATTGACACATGGCTTGGGGAGTGGACCCTCCTAGAATCAAGAATACTTCGTGCGGAACCCTGTGGATGGTTGTGCACTGAGGACTGTTCCTAGATCCCGTGTGGGTTCGACAACACTGATGACTGTTCCCGGATCATGTGTGGGTTCGATAGTTCTGACTTCTGTTCCTGGATCCTATTTGGGTTCAACAGAATAGCTGGTCTTGGATCCTGTGTGGGTCTGACAGCTCCGACTACTGTTCTTGGATTCGGTGTGGGTCCGACAGTTCAAATAACTGGTCTGGGATCCTGTGCAGGTCTGACAACTCTGACTACTGTTCCTGGATCCTGTGTGGGTCCGACAGTTCTAACTGCTGGTCCTAGATCCTGTGTGGTTCCGACAACTTCGATGATTCAGTGGCTATATTTGTTCATCTCTATCTCTCTACATATGTTGTATACATGTGTGAGCTGAGATAATGACTTTTGTGTTTTCCTCATGATTGAGATGAGTTACTTGATAACTTAGGTATATGTATGGGCATATACCTAAGTAATAGTTATCCATTGATTTCATACTATGTGGTTTTTCATTGGTGGACTTTGAGAGACCTTGGTGGTCTCAGGGTCCCTACTGAGTATCGTTATACTCACCCCTACATGGGCTATGCCCGCTCTTCACTGTGTTGGATATAGATGACAGAAAACTTTGAAAATGGTTGAGTGTACGAGGACTGGACGGTACCCGGATGTGGATCTCAAGATGAGTCGGTACCTGGAGGAGACTAATGGAGATAGAGTGTTGAGAAGGATATCTGTACCTACCATTCAGGTAGGATCTGCGGTGGATGATCCAGGAGTTTCTTTCACCTTTCAACCATTTTTCCCTTTTATGTTGTACTTGTACATTACAGTTGGGCTTGTATTTCTTCCCCCTTTACTTTTCAACACTCTCTTTGTCTACAGTTTTTACTTAGTGTTTGCTTCAATTTTGTACACTGATTATGTGTGTTTACAATTTATAAAGGCAATTCCTTCCCTACTTAGGGATTTATGCCTTTGGTGCTAGTCGCCAACCCCTAGCCTATGGAATGAGGGCATGGGGTAGTCACGACACAGGCCATGGGGGACGGGTTATGACACCTAACATGTACTCAATCCAGATGTGGTATAGAAAGAGAATGATCTCCCGTATGAGGAGCATATGGTGAGGAAAAGTTCTATGGAATAAGAAATTACCTATGGTCAATGATCTTTTGATAAATTACATGTTTAAATAAGCAAAATGTGAACTATAGGAAGTGATTAAACAAAATTACCCTAATCTATTTTAATGTGTGAAATAAAAAATTCAGGGGTAAAATTCTTGAAGGGGAAATATTGTAATGACCTAGACTATTATAAATAAAAATCACCTTGTGATTTAACAAGTTTTATTATTATATAATATGGTTATAGAAAACACAGGCACTTATTTGGTTTGGTTATATCCTATCAGATTTAAAATACCATTAAAAATTGTTACCACTTATAATATAACCATTGATCAATGATATAATAATTAGTACAAATATAGGGTTTTAACAAATCCAATTGACATAGACAAATCATGTGATTTCCTCAACCAGTTGGATCATAGCCTATAAATCCAATTTATTAGAGATTATCACGGAGATAACATCATTGGGATATTCCCTTGAGAAATCTCAAGCTAAGATCCAACAAATTAAGCATTATTGAAATTGTTTTCGAGATAAGTTCATGTTCATCAAGATCACGACCCAATCCATGTATGCGGAACCACACCAAAAAAATCTTAGCATCACACACCATATCATTAGAGATTTTTATGGTGTATTAAAGGGATATGTATCAATACCATAATAAAATGAATATTTGTATTTTATTTTTAATATTTTTTTATATTTACTTCTTATCATTAATATATAAATTAATATTATTTTTATACAATAAATCACATATTGTTTTTTAATTTGTATTCAAATTCAAATAAGAAAATTATTTTGATGAGTTAATGGGTATTTTAAAAAAATATTATTTTAATAAAATATTATTATTAAATATTTTTTAAATAGAAATGATCATATAATTTTTATGAAGTCAAATGTGATTTTATAAGTGTTCTAAAACCGTTATTGTCAAAAACCAAACATTTCTCAATAAATTTTTATTTTTATTTTAAAGTTTAAAATGAACATATATGTTAAACTATTTTGATAAATTTAATTTTTTTGAATTAGAACACTAAAATTATGAAATAACTATTTTTTCGTAATTTTCTGAGACAGTAGTATTTTTTGGTAAAAAATGAAAGCCGTATAAAAATGTGGCCTGTATTATGACATCATAATGACCCATATGTGAGGTAATAAATACTATAACGGTTATCCATGATAGAATATATGTTTTCCTTATAAAATAATGGGATTATAGTTTTAGTTGATTAATTCTAGAAAGCCTTTATTAATCCTCAGAAACCTATATTATATTTTAAGGATATAAAATCATTTCTTTGAGAGTATGAATCACCTCCACATCAGCCAAGGTATTATTTTGATAATTTCAAACCATGCCCTTATAAAATTATTAAAACTACCCCTATATGGTGAAACCATCTTAAAAAACCATGGTAGGGTTTGTGGTTTTGGTTATTTTACTATATAGAATCCAAAAGTTTTATTTGAAAAAATGATAATTAATTTCACACTCATTTCCTATGTAAACCCACCCATGCTCCAATTTTTCTTCACTCAAAAACCATGGAGTACGTACTTACTTATATGAACCCTCTATACATTTCATTGAGAGTTCCCCAAATCTCTTAAGAAGGTCCTCCCAATAATTTGGGATCACACTCTCAAGGTAAGGGATCCTTTCATTGTCTTCTTTATTCAAGTTTCTTTACTATCTTATTTCTTATATTTATAATTCCTAATGAAGAAATGGGTTTTTACAAGTATTTAGTACTATTCAGTTGTTTTGAAAATTATGAGATACCACATTCTCTCTCATCAACCAATTTTATGAATCTTTATATAAAACCATTATGCAGCTGAAATTTGTCCATTATTTTCCATGCCAACCTGCTATGTTGTGAATACTCATACACATTTCCTATTAAAGGAGTTAACTTTTTTGAACATGTAAACCAATTATTCAGGACATACATATATTTATTCAACACCCATTAATCATGGGATAAAATATGATGATTAATGAATCTATTTTTTATGAATTATGTGGAATACTTAAGAATTAGATGAAATGAAGGTGACCGGTGCACCTAAAATTATATAGCACTCCATTGCATTGGGTAATGTTTTAGTCCCATAAGACATCATGAAATGGATTAGGGAGTGAACCAAATAAATCATGGGAATTTTTTCATCATGAAGTCTTGGTAGTTATCCATGAACCGTGTTTATGAATTAGTGTTTTTTGTTGTCACCACATTTCACTTATTGCCTTTATGATTATCATGTTATATCATTCCTCAATGTTCTTCTTTACAATTCTCACTCATTTTGTGCCCCATTGATATTCCTATTATCTATAATTTATTACTTTCTTCATGTTACGACTTGTTTATTCCCTTATTAGGCTTTATAGATCATCCCTTTATTATGTATGTCCCTAGGATATCCCATGTAGTTTTATGTATGAATGAATAATATGAGAATGTTAAGGATGTTCTCAAAAAAATATTATGTATTCCTTATTTTATGTTATTATGTAATTTAACTAATTCCAAAATACACTATAATTATAAATATTTTGGGTTGTATTATGTGAAATATTATGTAATAACTCCTAAATTAATGTTTAATAATGTGAAGTGTTGTCATATAAAGTAAAAAAGAAAATCCACTTACCTCACAAAGATTAAGTAAAATGAAGAACAACATAACAAGACTCTACATATGATCTTAGACATCCTTTCTCCCAATAGATCCAATAATTAAACATCATAATTCCCATTAAGGAACATGGAACTATCTATAAAGGGTTAGATCAAGGGTTCCTTGAAAGATGAAGATAAGATATATATGAATAAAAACTAAGGACATAGACTTACTTGTGATTTTAGACTTCGAACAGGCTATGAATCACCTAAAAAATCCACCATGATTGAAGAGAATCATCTCTTAGGAATTGGGAGAAATATTAGTCCATGTTATGGGAGAATTATGGGGAAAAAGTGCTTATGGATTTAATTTCAAGTAGATCCAAATTTTTTGGTCTGCTAACTATAGACCACATGGTTATGCTCCATGGTCTAATAAATCATTCACCAACTATGCATTGTTACTATCTCAAGACAACCCCTCACAATGTTTTCTCAAATAGTTAGAAAAAACCATGATCCAACCATGATCCAACCATGATTTTCCCTCTATTCAACAACCCATGGTTTCCCATTATCACATGCCTAGTTTGGCTAAACCATGTACCAACCCAGTGGAGCTATCGTCCCTCCTACCACACAGGCTGCATGGTTTGCTGTATGGGGTGCACGGTTTGTACTAATGTATCCCAAATTGTGCACCTCCATAAAAGCCTAAAAAGCATACCAAAAATCCTTAGAACATTCTGAAACATACCCTGATCAATATATATATGTAAAATACAAAAATAAAGTGTCATGTACGAACAACTTTGGGTGTTATATTCTATATACCATTGGAATTTCCATCCCAAGGAAGTAGAAAATGACCATTGTTCTAAAAGAGTTCAAGACATTGATATACCACTTCCTTCTCACATTCCCAGGTTTCATCCTATATCTGACCGTATTTCCATAAAACCCTCACTGAATCGATTATTTTTCCATGTAAGAATTTATATTTCCTATCAAGAATCCATTCTGAAACATGAATCAAAATAGAATCCGAATCTAGGTCAACCTTATCCCATCAAATCACATGTATAGGATCATTTTGGTACTTATTCAACTAAGATTCATGTAACACATTGTTCACTAAACTAAACCTTGATGGTAAATCCAACCGATATGTAACCTCACCAACTCATTCATGTATCTCAAAAGGGTCTATGTTTGGAGGAGATAACATGCCCTACTTACCAAAATAATAACACTGAATCCTTAGATAGATTCTCAAGAACACATGATTACTCATCTGAAAATTATCATTGAAAATGATCCAAATACAATTTCTAATGACTCTAAGACATCTCCATTATCTTCCTGGTCAACTAAATCTTCTTCGTTTTCTTTTGAACAAGGCTGGGTCCAACTAGTGAACTCTAACCAGTTTCCACTTAACATAGTGGAGAATAATGAGGAATCAGGTACAATGATTCAACATTATCCATATATATTGATGTAGGGTAACTATTATTGTAAAATAACTCCACTAAGGTATATAATCCTACAATGAGGCACCAAAATTCATTACACAATACCTAATAATATCCTTCAACTTTTGGATCATTATTTCAGATTTCCCCTTTGATTAAAGATCATATGTTATTCTAATAGTCAACTGAGTCCCATTAGATTTTTGTGAGGATTTCCAAAATTAATTATGACTCTAGGGTCTCAATAAGATACAATCAATATTGTAATTCTATATAGCCTTAGTTCTTCTAAAATTTTGATTTTTGACATGTCCACCACCGTATGTGATTCATGACTAGGGATAAAATGTACCAACTACACAGGATGATCAAGAATTAACCATATTGTGTTTTTTTCCTCAATGTTCATGGTAAACTGGTCACAAAATACCTGGATACATTCTCCCACATCCAAACATGAATTGTTAAATATGAGAACATGACTATCGAGTGTTGGTATTCCACCTAGACCTACTTACAGGTGATGCATCTAAAAACAAAATATTCCACTTCCATTTCCATGATTTCTTACCAAAACTGGGATTTCATAACATTATACATATTTTGAATTCCTGGATGAACAACCCATTTCAAATGGTGGTATGAAATATGAATATTATTATAAAAAACCAATGGTACCATGATCTGATCTCTAAACCTCAAAACCAAACTCCCATCCAAATTCGAAATTTTAATGGTCTCCCCACCATTGAGTTTTGACCTCATAGAAACAAATTCAAAATTATAAATATGATCCTTAAAAATATTCTTAACCAAATCTAGAATAAATGAAACTGTAATGAAAACTATTACATCACCTAGGTCGATACAATCCAAGTGTATATATGTTTTGATAGGAATTAGCCACCACTAATCTAAAGATTTTTTATCCAATTGATTATATGAATTCCTAATTAGTTCATCTGTAAATGAATTTCATTTACCCAGTGTATAAATCATGTAGAAATAGAATTTTTTTTGGTATTCTATCAATTTAATTATCCTTAGATTCAAATCTTGTTGTGATAAAATTTGTTTCAAACACTTATGATTCATAAACACCATAAATTTATCATAAAAAAGATAATGATCCCAAGTTTTCAATGTATGTTATATAAAATCTAATTAAAATTCATGTGTCAGGTAGCACTTCTCCCAAAACTGTAACTGTCATGGTCTATAAGCAATAACATTATCTCACTTCATGATAACACATCCCATCCCACATCTTGAGGCATCCCAATTGAATAAATAGCCCTATACAGACTCTAGAAATTTTAGGATAAGTGGTAACATAAGTATAATATTATGTCATTTAAAGTATTTCTAACATTCCTCATCCCATTGGAAATGAATTCATTTCCTCATCAATTCTATCATTGGTGATTCCAAATGTGAAGGATCATGAATAAAAAATTTGTAGTATCCTGTTAAGATAGGTAAACTACATATCTCAAATACGTTATTTGGTCTCTTCCAATAGATAAGATATTTTAATATTTTTGGATTCACAAAAACTCCTTTTATAAAAATGACATGGCCAAGGAAATGTACTTCTTGTGTCCTGAAATCACACTTTGATAATATCGAATATAGATGATTCTTTTATATGATACCCAACAAAATAGCTAAGTGTTTCTGAAATTCTTATTTTTCTCTTGAATACACAAGTATATAATCTAAAAACACCACCATAATGGTATCCCTATACTTTTGAAACATACGATTAATCAATACCAAAAATATATATAGTGTGTTCATATGAAAAAAAGGAAAAACAAAAAACTCATTATATCCATATCTTCTACAAAAAATTTTCTTCAGAATAACTATTGGATTGATTATGTTGTTCCAATATATCTTGGTTTTATGCATTTTGATTATTAAAAAAATTCTTACTTTTATTCTATCTTTTTTTTTTCATAAGTTTTTTAGATTGTATTTGTAAAAAAAAAAATTTCTAACCCTATCTGTCCATGAATATATATTATGATGAGTAGAGTATTCGATCTTCAAAAAAGTATTTTATCTTACATGAATTGGAAAATACCTTCAGTTTTATCGGAATTAGAAATTGATAAATGTTTATATTACTATATATGTCTTTTTCTTATGAAGAGAATGATTGAGTTTATCTTGTAAAATTTTTGTTAGAATAAAAATATGAGAAGAAATTATGTAATGAAATCTAGAAGATGTTAAAGAAGATAAATGTTTCATATCAGTAACACATTTATCTAACTTAGTTTTGAAGTTGGTTTATTTTATGAAGAAGAGTTTTCTTATTCTATGAAAGTAATATTGTTATAAACAACATATCTAGTTGATATATTACATTGATATTGCTATTTAATATTGTAAATATTACATTTATGATCTCTCAAGAAGTCATTTCATACCTTTAGATAACATAAAAAAGTATATTATCCATTTATGGAATGATTGGTCAATATAATACATCCCATTGAAGGAAATATCTGAAGAATAAGAAGATTTTTGACATCATTGTCACCAAAGTAATTTATATATTTGGGAATATTGGATGCATACGTTTAATAAAAGATCTCAACAAAATCGATATGTATCTTGGTGGATATAATTATTTTATAATTATTACGTTCAAAATGATATATTAATGGATTAGTCAGTCACTTCATGAAGTGAGATGAGGAGATAGATATTCACAAATACATAACACATATACATATGAGTACTATGGATACTAATACATAGATAAAATAGAAAATTTTCATGATGTTAATATTAGTTATATCAGTTATACTAAATATCATCTATTGTTATACATTCATGAATATCATATTATTTCTAAAATCATGATATATTATTAGTTAAGTCTTCCAAATGTGTGCGGAAAACATTTCTCTCAATATTTTGTTTCGTTATCTCTTATTTACACTTATCATAAGAGTATTTTTAAGACCATGTGTTGGTCTTGTAAAGGAAAATATTGGTTGAAAGTTCATAGTCCTTTGTATTAAGTGAATTCTGCTTGTACTCAGCTGGGATCCACTGATAAAAGGTATAATATAGTCAAAATCACCAAACTCATGGAGTAGAGTGCTGGTGGAGTGGACTAGGGGATTTATATTCCTTAAACCACTATAAATATCCTATATTTTTGAAATATTTCCTCTATGATTTAATTTACTATACTTATTATTATTGAGTAATTGGTTTTTAAAGATTATATCTAAAGAGGGATGTTTTCTATAAATGAAAATTTTCAGAACTCAATCCCCTGCTCTTGTTTGTTCATCTAGCCATTATCTTGGACAAAAATTGGAATCAGAACTTGGGACTTTTGAGTTCTTATATGTCAATGGTTATAGTCCATTGATCCATTTTTAAATGGATAATATGGCTGATAACATAGAAGGTATGTCAATGAAAAGATCTCTATACATCAATGGTAAAAATTATTGATATCTGAAAATCACATAACCATTTATCTAAAGAATGTAAACCTGAAATTTTATCTCAAAGATGTAAATACCTATGAAATTAAAAATATAGAACCAAAAACATTGGATTCTATAGGATACGTAAATTATGATACTAAATCCAAATATATGAATGCTATAATCTACAGGTTAATACTAGATGAGTTCAATAGAGTTACACAATGTCAAATAGAACATTAAATGTGAACCACTATAGTTGTTTTATATTAAGGTACTAAGAATATGAAATATTATAGATATTAAAAAAATAATTTTATGTTTGACACTTTCAAAATTACTAACAGAGAGACAATTACTCTACTAAATGGAAGACTCATAGAGATTGTGAACAACATTGCTTCTCTATGAGATCCTATTACTGAACCTGAAAAAGTATTGAATGTTTCCAATGTATTACCACCTAATTGGAGTGGTATATCAACTTCTATCAAAAAAATTACAGAAGCCAAGAACGTTAAAAAAAATTTCTCATCGAAAATGTCATGATGTATGAAGAAGAAGTGGAAACTAGAGTTGAAGATAATAAGAAGATAAAGAAGGAAAAATCTTCCATGATTGGTTATACTTATAAAGATTGTAGGAATAATTAGAGTCTCTAAATCTTGGAAGTATCCAATGAAGAAGATTCCTCATGAAATTCTAGGTCAAATGATGAGCTTAATCAAATTTCTCAAAAGTTCAAGATGTTCAATAGTAAGAGAAAGTGTATCAAAATATGCTTAAACAAGCACAAAAATCATGGTGACTACTTTAAATAGTTGAGATTATATGATTTTAATAATTTAGGACATATAAAGCCTTACTATTCTAAATTTAAAACTCATATGAAGACATAAAAAAATAAAATAAGAAGGCTGGTTATAATAAAACGAATAATTCTATGGTGGACACATGTAGTGCTTATAAAGATTAAAGAGAATACACATCATCATAATAAAAAGATGAATCTATTAGTCAAAATGTTAACATATTCATATTGGAACATTATAATGAGGTACATTCCTATTATTATTTTTAGAATAATGAATAATCATAAAATGAAAACTACTCATATGAAGAGTTAAATTAATATCATGCCATTTTTTAAACTAATTATGAAAATATAAAAATGAAAAATAAATTCCTTAAAAATTATAATAATAAAATTTTCATTGAAGAGGAATAATTGAAAAAATATAATTCATATTTGAAAAATAATTTGGGAAAATATACTTCCTAGAATACTGTACAATATAAAAAAATAGAGAACCTCTAGATAGAATTTATAAATTTTAATGATGTTGCATGTGTCTTTGCCAAAGGAGAAGACTAACTCATTAAATTTCTTGGTCAGAATCAACATAAAAAATAGAAGTTTAGAATATAAAATCTGGTTAAGAATCCAAAAAACTATAAAAGTTATTTTATCCCTTGTTATAAAAAAATCTTTTTATATTTTCATGTTTTAATTGTGGTGAAGTAGGACATTATGCTAACATCGATAATTTGAAAAATCCTCAATTTTTTGGAATTAATAACAAATTTCCTACAAAATTTAAGTCAAAACATGTATCCACGTTTTATGGAAAACCAAAAAAAAGTATGGATTACCATGTGTCTTACAAGTGACATTTTTAGACCTAAAAGAGTTTTGGTACTAAATAATTCTATTGTTTGATTTGTCATTATAGAGTACTAGCTATGTAAATAGAAATGAAAAATGGTTTAGGGAAAGTGTTTTTTCAAGTAATATGATTAGATATTACACAAAAATTGACTTCCTATCTAGAATATATGGAGGCTATGTCATATTTGGTGACAATGAAGGAGGAAAAATAGTTGGCATAAGTCCCTTGTAAATCCTTAGTAAATTATCAGCAAAAAATTACATTACATTGATGGCTAGAAACATAAACTAATAATTATTTATCAAATTTGTGATGATAGTTAAATTTTTTAATTTTCTAACAATGAATTCTGAGTTTTCAAAGATATGATTTTGATGATTAATGAATCTAGAATAGTCAATGTTTATACACTAGATCTTAACTCTTTATATAGAAAAAATTTCAATTTTTCGATTGCTGAAGTTAATGAATCATTGATTTGTTATTTAAGGATTGGAAATTATAATGTTTATTCACTAAAAATGTTTTATAAATGGAATTTTCTTTATGGATATCCTAACCTCAAATTAGATAAATAAAATATTTGTGATACTGGCCAAATGGGGAATATTAATCAAGTCATCTTCTACACAAATTAAAGATGTTTCTATAAAAATACAACTTGAAATTATCCATATGGATCTATTATAACAAAGTTGAACATAAATTATTTCATGTAAATCATTTATTAATGTGTTATTTGATTATTATTCAATATTTTTATGGGTTTATTTTCTAAATTTTAAGAGTTCAGAATGAACCATTTTATTTAATTTTTGAAAACTTGGGAAAGACAAAAAATATGGGTAAAAAATGTCATTAAGATGTTTATCTGGGAGGTGAATTTGAGATTCATGAATTTAATTCATCCTTATCTAGAAATTTAATTAATCATAAATTATAAACAATCATGACACATCAATAAAATGGTTCTGTTGAAAGGAAGAATAAGACATTACATGAAATTTCTAGGATTATGTTATGTAAATATAACACACCCACTCATTTCTAGGATGCAAATTTTAAAACAACATGTTATGTAATTAATTGTTTTTTAAAAATAATTATCCTAAAAAAAACATCCTATGAGCTATGGAACATAAGAATGAAGAAGTTTGGATACTTTAAAGTATTTAGATTCAATGTTTCCATCTTGAACACCTCAGATAATCGTGGAATGTGTGACCCAAAGGCTGGTGAGGGTATCTTCTTAGGTTACTACATCCAAAGCCAATATAGTTTTAAACCGAATTTAAATATTGTAGAAGAATCAAATCAGGTTAATTTTTATGATAATGATACTTTTGATCACCAAATGATTCAAAAAAATGATAAATGTGATTCATCGAAGAATAAAACACATGATCCCCTCTTTACCAACAACAAGGATGATGATTTGGAACAAGATTAATTTAACCCAAATTTATTATGGGTATATATTAGTGAACCAAAACATGTGATTCCTAGGATATGTAGAAACATTAACGACCATCCAATAGAATCAATTATATGTAGACAATATGTAGTTGTAAAAACTATAAGAAATATTGGAAAGCTAGTAGTATTATCTTCTTTTCTATCCCAAGAAGAACTAAAATATGTAGAAGAAGCTTTATCAAATCAATGTTGGTTCTTAGGTATATAAGAACAGATAAATCAATTCAAAATACATAACTCATGGGAATAAATTTTACAACCCTCCGACGATTCTATAATTAGAAAAAATGGGTTTTTAGAAACAAACAAGATGATCATAGTGTAATAACTATAAATAAGTAAAGACTACTTTCCAATGGATATAATCAATATGATGGAGTAGATTATGAAGAAATATTTTCTCCAGTATCTAGGTTAGAATCTATTATAATATATCTAAAATATGCATAATATATGAATTTTAAATTATATCATATCAATGTTAAATATTCTTTTCAAAATGTATTTTTAATATAGAATATATATGTAGAATGGCCTCTTAGTTTTGAAGACACCCACTTTCAAAAATAAGTTTTTAAACATACCAAAGATCTATATGGATTTAAACATGCTCCTAGGGCATGGAATAAATGATTAAGGGATTTTCCATTATCAAATGATTTTAAGGTAAGAATGGAAGATCCGTTATTATTTAATAAAAATTTATCCATAAATATTTTTCTAGTACCTATATATGTTGATAATATTATTTTTGGAAAAACAAATAAAAAATTATGTAATGATTAAAAAAACTTATTAGAAATGAATTTGAAATTAGTATTATAGATAAGTTAAACTTTTTTATATGATTACAAGTTTATCAAAAGGATTTTGGAAATGTTTTAAATCAAATAGAATATATAATTGATTTCACTACTGGAAACCCAAGATATAAAAACTCCCATATCCTTAAAGTTTCAAAAACCTCTTAGGATTTGGCTATTTAGACAGGGGTTTCTTATGGTTTCATTAAACCCATATAGGGTAGTTCCACTTATCCCAATAGTGTCATAAAACCGTTTGGATCGTTCCACCTACCCCAATGATTTAAGAAAACCATTGGGATATGGTTCATTGGATATTGGGTATCCCAATAGTTTTTTAAAACCAATGGGATATCCCCTAAAAACCAATAGTTTTTAAAAACTATTGGGTTATAAAACCCCCATATACCTAGCCATAAACCTCCTTCCTCTAGAAGTGATCGATCTGGATTTTCTTTAAACAAGATCCCTCTTTTCCACCCTAACTGAGAAATGATATTATCAACCTAAAATACATCCTTGATACAAGTCATTTTTTATTCCACTTCAAATTGTTAAGTTGTTACTGAATTATATCTTATGACTCCAGTTATTTTTTCTTTTCTCAGTTGGTTTCATTGAAATCTTGTTTTTTTACCCACTGTATATTATCATCTCGTTATGTAAAAAAGCCATATATCATTTTAGGATGTGGCTTTGTTTTGGTTTTGTTGTGTTTTTTTTCTTTTTTATGGAATAATTTTGATTGATATTTAAGATTTAAATATGATCATATGTTATTTTATCCTTGGTTTATTAAAAATTTAAGGTTTATTGACATGATTTTGTTGGTTAATTTTATTATTGAATTTTTTCGATATTATTTCATATATTATAGCCCTTGGTGGTAGATTTTTTTAGAATTTTACCTTCTTAAAAATGAATAATGGGGTTTTAAAATTATGGTTTCCCTTTACATGAATGTTTTATCATGTATTAAATGTTTTATTGGCGAATTTAATTGGGAAAAATTATAATTAACAAGGGATTTAAATTTAAAATTGTTTGGTGGTATGTTTTTTTTGTCATTGAATAGTTATAATTGGTGTAAATTGTTTTCTCAAAGACAAAAAAATATTCATATTATTCTCTTCACACTGATAAAGGGGTTTGACATGATTTTATTATGACATAAGAAATATATATATATATATTGTTAGGTTTGTGAACACGAATCCTATGTTTTTTGGTTGGAATTCAAAACAAGGAGAGGGAATTGTATCAACATAATTATCACTAAATATGTTCCATAACTTTTACAAAATGAATTATTTTATTATAAACATGTGGTAAGTTGGTTACCATTTTATTTTATGTCGTAGTATGTTTTAAATCATTGTATTTTACTATCTCTCGATTTTACCCATTTTATATTATTAGTTTCATTATATTTATTTATAGTTTCATTAAAAAAAAATAGGAATAAAAATATGTTTAATTATTCAATTAATTTTTTTAGATGTTCTATTTTAAATAAAATAATTTTGGATATATTAAAATGAATAAACAAAAAAATAAAGACATTTTATTATAGGTTGACTTTTAAATAAAATAGATCATGTATTTTTAATGGGATTTTACATATTCTCATTAGGAACATTGATTTGGGTCTTATTAGGCATATATGAAATTATAGTTTCCATTTGTGTAGAGAATGATCAATATTTTAAAACTAATTTATGATTTCCAACGTATACTTCTACTATGACGTATCAAGAATGGTTACCACTATATTGATGATTAGATTTATAGTATGGTAATGTCTTTTTTTATAATCGGTAAACCCCCACCAATATATGAATTTGGATGATTGATATTACGATTTTTTCATGTGACTCACTAAATAAACTAAATTGAAATGTATTGATCAGACCCTAAGAAAATTTAATTATACTAAACCGACCATACTATTCTTGAAAATAAATTAACTGAACCTATCACCCCATTACACACTGAAACCCAACCGAACTAACAAATCCTATCTATATTATAAGCGAAATGACTTGCCCAATCTAGCTAAATATAAATTACTTGATTTGAACCATTTAGACTTTTGTTGACCTGAAAAAATCTAAACTGTATCAAACTAAACTAAAATAAAAATAAGTGAACTAAATTGAACCCATACTAAGGAAATTATACTGTAATGATTAAAAATTATTTAAGGTGAACAATGTATAATAAAACCCTAATAGGCATGCACTAACCCAATCCAAATTAAAAAACCAAACCCAACTAGTGAATCATATAGTTGACCTTGATTTGAAAATGTAGGTTATTAAGGAGTTATTTAAACAATAATAATGTTGGATTATTACTCTTATGGTCGATTCACTATAATGAAATTACATTGGTTTGATTCGATGATGATGCATGGAAAATTTATTAATAATTGTGGATTTCATGTTTTTGACATGACACACAGTCTTGCTACCAATGAACCATATGTATTGGCATCAATGTCAAAAAATGTTTTTTATGTCAAAGATCATATTCGACTAGATTTTGGTGTCATTATTCATGTAATTCCAATACATATTTTTGATGATGGCGATGACAGTATTGGAACCACCCACGCTCCCAATAGCCATGATACATTTATTACATTTGATGATTCTAACAGTAAAATTACAAGAGATGATTGAGAAGCTAATGTTATGGTTGAAAATATATAGAATCATCCAGCTATGTTCTCAGTTCTTTTGGTTTAGCACAAATTTGGATGTTAAGGTTGGTACTATTAAAATTGATTTCAAATTTTTTATAAATATTTTTTATTTTACTTTACCTTCATGTGAATTTTCAATATTTATTGGTAACAATTTTATTTGAGTTTCATTTTATAATATTTAATTGAACTGTATTCAAACCTACGAAACCAAACAGAACTGAAATAATTAAATTAGAACAAAAAATAAGAGGAATGAAATTGGACATATTAAACATAATGATATGAAAATTAAAACAACTAAAAATAACGACCTATCCAAAAAATGACAAAATTACCTAACCCAAGATATGAACCAAATGACCAAAGGAAAATAAATAGGTACAAATGACCTAATTAGTTAAAAAAATCAAAAAAAATGACCCAATAGAAATAAAAATAGAAAAATGACTGATTCAATTAAAAAAACTTATCCATCTCTTGAAAAAATAAAAATGAAAAAAATGAGCTAACCAAAATTTAATCATATAAAATTGAAAATAGAAGAAAAATATATCATACATATTCTATAGATGAAAATTTGAATGTGTATTTTATTTTATGACATGTCATATATTATTATATTCTTCCAACCACATTTAAATTTGTTTTTTTGTTATATCACTTTGTATCTAGTATTTTTTTTGAAAAGTGGTATTCATTTATTATGTCATGAATAATATTTTTCCATTTGGGTTTCACATTAGTTATAAATTTCAAATTAATTTAACATTTGTTTACAAATTAAGGAAATGATACCAATTAAGGATATACAATGAAAAAGAATGGTGGATAAAAATCGTCGTATGATAGAGATGAGAATTCTTCCGTTAGTGCATGGTGTGAGTATTTTATTTCAAATAAATATATATCAATAACATACAATGTCATGTGATTAATTTATTTTAAAAATTTTATGCAGGATCCACCACTTAAGGCCCAGTTTTTTGACGAGTATCCTAGTGGTCCCATCACTCAGGCTGACGATACAAGGGGTGGTGGTACTAAAGATAGAATCTCAAGACGGTGTACCTGGTTAGACCCTATCACTACCAATGATGTACCATCTACCACACAATTTGATCCCATAATTTTGTTAGGGTAACACAAGATATTTATTCCTCCCATGTATTTACCATCAATTTCTTCCATGCCTCCTCACCCTTCTTTCCCGTATCCAAAGACGATTTTTACTCCTCATCCATATCATGAATTTTTCCAACCATCCATACCATATTATTGTACATATACATCATTCCATATGAACTTATATATTCCTTATTCTTATAATCCTACTCTATCTATATAGGCTGATGTTCCTTCAATTCCCACAAATCCAATGATGCCCATGATTAGACTGTCGCATGTATATTTATAGAGCCGTAATAAATTTTTCACTATAATTTATTTTCATTATAAGAATATTGATATAATATTTGTTTTTCTTCAATATAAACTATATCTAATTATAGGAAACATGGGATTACATGCATTCATGGGGTGTAGAACTACCACACACAGTTGATGGTAGAATACAAGGAAGATAACCAAATGGTCTGAAAAACAGGGCACCAATACTAGATTTTTTTTGCGATACATGACAAATAATCCAAAATTATTCCCATATATCCACTTGCCTATATAAAAATTCCAAATTAAGTAAAATTAAATTCCAAAACATAGATATGGGTAAAAAATCCAGTGTATTTAATCTTATTCTAGTATTATATTTAAATGAATTAATATTTTGATGCTAGATTCGTTTTCATTTTCCCAATGGTGTGGCTCTGAGGACAACATGATTCATGAAATTAGGTCGGATATGGAGAGGCTAAAATAATGATTTGTAAAGTGGCCGGTGTGATAGATTTTTCATAGATTTAGAGGCAACACTTTTCATGGAGGATTGTCCAATAGAACATTATCTGAATATGATTACTCATTGGACGGGTACCACATTCAAGGTATTAATAAAATTTGAGTTTTATAAATGAAAATATTTATTTTTTTAATTAATATTTTATTTCTTTTTATTTAAATTTTTAGGAGTCATCAGAAATATATAAAATAAAAAATGATTCTATGAAATACCTCCACACTTTGGGGTGGACTATGATGCCAGACCATGAGAGGAAGCAGGAATGAAAATCATTTACAAATTTTCATTAGGACATAGACTTTATATTTTATTTTCTATAATTCATTATATTTAAAATGCTTTGGTAGAGCAATTTAGATTGATTATCAACCGCAAAAAACACTAAAATAAAATAAACAGAACTTAACAGAATCTAATAAAACCATATTTGTTTCTTTTATACCCTATTTAAAATTAATATCCACAGGATTTTAGTTTTGAAATTAATTATTAGTAACCGATTTTATATTATGGTTTCATACAATCAATTCGATTTAGGAGGGCGGTATTGAATATTGAATGACTTGTGCCTAATTGTTTTTTTGCAGGAGTAGAAAGAAAAAAGATAGAAATTTGGTTAATGAACCGACATAGTAGAAGATTTTATGTTTTACATTGTTGTCATCAAATTTTTATAGATACTTCTTGACATAAAAATCTATTTATATTTGTAATAGGTTTTTTTGGAGGACTTTGATTACATAGAACCTGCCAATTTTTGGCCAAATGATCACTTACATAAGGATTTTGGAGATGAGCACCATGGCAGAGTACACTGCTGACCTGGGAAGAGTATAGTCCTAATGAGGTATTGGACCACTTCAGGTACCAGCTATAGTACCACCGAGTTAGAAAAGGTTACAGATCAGGTAGAACAGGCTGAAAAAAGGGCCACATAGGTGGAAGAATGGACAGAAGGGGAAAACACTAAATTTATGAAACTGATGAAAGTATTATGTCCATCATATCCACCATAGACCACTATGTCTTGCGATGAATTTATGTTTCTGTTGCATTAATTTTATAGTGAACAAGGTGTTAGATATTTTGGTGTTCAATATGATGTAATTCCTATAAATTGTGATGGTGATGGTGAGGATGATGGATAGGAAGAGGCCGAGGATAGGGACGAGATTGAGACCAAGCTCGAGGATGAGGTTGAGGCGAAGGATGAGGGCGAGGATGAGGTAGAGGATTAGGATTGGAATGATGACGAGGAAAAGGACATGGACATGGATGGGGATAAGGATGAGGATAAGGCTGATGATGAAAATTATGATAGTGATGGTGATGAGGGAATGATTGATCTGTTACATTTTTTACAGATATTTATGACATTTCTTGTATGATGATTTGCTGGGACAAAATATATGTGTAATATTTTGTATGTTTGTTATCCTTTACTAAAGTCATCAATTTATTTTTTCTATTATCATTACTTATGTATTGGATTTTTGGTATTTAGGGATTATATATTGGTTTCGTTGAATATTCTATTTGTTGAGGATGTTTTGTTGGTTTCATTTTTGGTTGAGCATGTTCTATTGGGGTTCTGATTGTCGTGCCAATTTAGTTTCATTATTTACTGTGTTTTATTTTTATTTCTGGTATTTCTAATCGCAAGTGAATTGTGTTTTTGACGTTTTTATTATATGTGGATAATGTTTGGATATAGTGGAATCCAATTATTAGAATATGGTAGTTATATTTATAAAACACTATAATTTTTTCCCATAATTTATTTTCATTCTCCTCGGATAAATGAAGTAGTTACCGAACTTCTATACATAATTTATCTCCTTTGGTTGGCATCAATGAAGGGAAAGTTAATGATGAATAATTAAGAGAAAATTTTCAATATTCTATGAAACTATTTACAACATCCTATTTCTTATTCATCCATATTAATTTACCATGATTTACTTCTTTATAACTGGTAATTTTTCTTACTACTAACTTATGTTCTTGAATAATTAAAGAATATTCATACAGATTTTTTACCTTGATCTTCCACTACTATAATTTTGTTCTTCAAGCATGTTTGAGCCATAAAAAATATCCCTCTCCTCATATTGGAGCCCATAATTTATGTAATTGATGTTTACAGCCAATGGAGAGTTTCCAACAGACATGGAAGGGGCCTTATTGATATTTTTTTTCAAATGATTGATATGCCGGTTTGGGAGCTTGTATATTGTGGTATACCTTTTAGAAGTGAATTTTAGGAATTAAATAATAGTTTTCCTAGAGATGATTGGTAATAGGTTATTAACTTTTACAAGTTCTAGATTCAACAATATCATTTTAGGATGATTTAGTGAATTTTTTATAACAAGGTCCATATAGACTTTTCTCTATAATCAATTGGTGTCTACCTCTACTCGATATGTTCTTTATGACACTCCAAATGATTTTTCACCAGAATATTTTTCTATCAATGGTTCCCTAACATGTTGTTAAATCATATAAACATGTTCTTGGCTCAATAAATCACATTTCATTTTATTAATGGATGAACCTATTGCGAAATCAAAATCAAAATTAAAAAACATTACAAGATATTTATTTTTTACTTTGAAACTAAATTATTATCATCACATATGTCTTATTATGTTGATAGCATTTGATCTATGATAGGTAATAGCTATGTTCACCGGATATAACTTCAAATAGTGTTGATCAGTTTATTGATTGATGTTAAAATTAAAATAATATATGAAATTAATTGGGGCCTTATATATGGATTCACTCTTGATATCTTTTATATTATGTTATTTAGAATAGAATCAATATTTAGTAGAGTAATCCATAAATTTTACTTCTAAAAATTTCCTTATTTTTATCCAGTAATAGTCATGAATATTAATTTTATTGGAATATATATAATTTTCTCAGGATCATTGAATGATATAAAGAATGGGGGATAAGGATGGGACTCTGCTAATGGTTGATTGATTCTGAATATCTATGAAACTTGTCAATATAAAGAATCTTTTTTATCAAATATTTGTAGTCACACCCAAGGTTTTTCATATGTTTTCTGTATGATTTTTATTTTTCATTGTTGCTTTGATACCATAGATTTAGCCTACGATTTCATTACATAGTTTAGTATTTGATTCAACAATGAGAAACATTGATTTGTAATGGGGATATTACTATGATATCAGGGTGAATGGGATTTCTATAAGATCCATTGGTGATACCACTAACATTAGTAAAGAATTTAATAAAGATATTATTAATAAATCCAAAGTAGATATCCCAGTCCAAAAAATTGTTGAGAAATGGGATATTTCCATGGATGTTTGGTAATTTACTCTGATGATGATGATGATTTCAGATTCTAGAACTCCATTATACTTCATGGATTTAATAAAATCTTTAGTGTTTATCATGTAAAAAAACTAGTTGAATGGATTTTTAATTCCATGATTTATATGATTCAGTTTTTCACTATAGTTTTTTTAATTATGTACATTGTATTTTCTATGGTATTGAAGTGTTTTATGGTATTTTTTATATATTATTCTATGAATTATGTTTATTCTTAGTTTAAAGGAGGTTAGTATTCTATATGGACGTTTGGGGATGTTGTTGTATGTTTTATCTATGCAGAACTCTATGCCAACAGTTTATAAACTGCTGGATTAGTTTTAAGGAAGATATATACCAACAGATATTAAGAAACCATTAGTAGAACTATATACCAATAGTTTCAAAACCGTTTGTATAGTTATAAAGACCACGAAATATACAACGTCTTGAAAACTGTTGGCACTTATCTCTACCAATGGATATCAAAAAACCATTGGTATAGTTAAATGTAGAGTGTCATATACCAACAGTTGATGAATAACCATTGTTATAGGCCCATACCTACGCCATAACACCAAAAGGTTTTGAATGCCATTGGTATAGGTTATACCAATGGTATTCTGACCTATACCAATGGTTTGAAACTATTGGTATAGCCTAAGTTTCCAGCTGTATTTACTTAAGAAGATTGGACTTCAAAACAATATGAATTACTCTAATCATATGAACTATAATATTAAAATTGATTTGGATGGAACTGGGAAGCCAGTTGAAAACCATTTTATAGAGTAATCATTGGATTTTTGTTATATATTACTATATGATGACCATATATTATGTTTTTAGTAAGTATTTGTTAAATATTTAAATCTAATCCAAATGAATATCACAAAAATTTTTCCAATATATTTTTTTGATATTTAAAAGGAATTGTGTCCCTTTGTCATACTTTTCCAAAAACATATGATTTTTATATATCTTCATATTTGGATTCTAATTTTTCTAGATTAATAATATATTTAAAAAAGAACCTCTAGAACCTATCATTTTATTGGTAAATCCCTAATATATTGGCCGAGTAACAAATAACACTCTATGTCATTATTAAATATTAAATCTGAATATATTTTAGTAGGATGTTTTTGTGCACACATATTGAATATGAAAAACACATTAAAGGAATTTGGATTTCATTTAACTTGTGTTCCCATCAAATGTGATAATACAAGTGCTATCAATATTTCAAATATTCTAACTAACCATTCAAGAATGATGAACATTTATTTAAGAAATCCTTTTATAAGAGATCATGAACAAAAAAATTATATCTTATTAGAAATTGTTTTCACAAAAAAATCAATTAGAATAAAGTTTTATAAAACCATTCCCTACAGAAAGATTTGATTTCATTAAATAATAATTAGGAAATATATTTTACATAATATTATTTTATAGTCTAATTTTTTATCAAATAAAATACATTATTTACCTTTTTTATTTAAATTTTTTCATCAATTTTGAGTTCTAGTTATATTCTATAGGCAACATCACCTATTTTTTGTAATAATAACTCCACACACAACTGCAGAACCCCTCGTTTACTGCAAAAATGGTATGTGTATCAACTCTACTTGTGAAATTCTTTTCTAACATTTGACCCCTCTTTATCTCTAGTCAAAAATACAGTACCCTAAACTTAAAACCTTCTAACCCACCGAATCAATCATCAATGGTGAAAACTTAGAGAGATGACAATTCACCCTCAAGAAGAATGAAGCGACAAAAAATCTCAAAAAAAGTGTTGAGCAGGTGAGTAATTAATTTTCACTGGCTGGACAAGACATTTATGTTTTTGAAGAATGTAATTAATCATCAAGGATTAGAGTACATTTATGAGGAAATGAAAACATTTCTTATATTCAAAAAGGAAGTTCATGGGTTTTACTATTCATCATTCACTAATTTTAGTGATGATCATGTCCTTGTTACGTCAATAGTAAACTAGAAAAACCTCTTGATAACTTATTTTTTGTTACCACAGGCCTTTCAATTCCCTCATGAAGGCAATTTTTGTTTCAAAACCCCTTTAGTTATGGTTTATGTAGTTACTCTACCAAAAATAATGAAGTCACTCTTCAAAAAAAAGACGTGGAAAATAATCTAATAAATTGTTTAGATCCCAAAAGAAAAGTGCTGACCAAGTTAATACAATCCGGATTAGTGAAAAGAAATGATGAGTTTGAGAAAATTATTTTTCAAGACATTACATTAGTTTTTCTATTTTTGATATAAGAACCTATAAATCTAGTATGTTATATTTTAAGATTTATTTTCATGTTTTGAACAATTATTTGAATTCATATCCATTCATAATAACACTAACCCTTTCTTTTTAAAACACATTTTCCTTCTTGGATTAGAGTAGTGAATATCCTTGTCATAGTTTGACAACCTTATGTGCATGTGTTTTAATAAAATGTGGGTTGTTTTAGAATTTATTTTTAAGCATGTTAGTTCCATAAACATTCATTGCTGAAGTGGAACCTAAATTGACTTAGGGTGAGTCATCCAATTTAAAAGAAATAACAGAGTCAGTAGTATGGTAAAAAATTAATGAGATAAGAGAAAATCACGATGATGATTAATTTCTTGCAGTGAGGTGAAGAAGATTTCTATTTAGCATTCAATCAAGAGAGAAAATGTAACACTCCGACCCCAAAAGCCCAGGGTCGATGCATTATTTCTTATCATTGGCATAATCACAAAAGATCAAGTCTCAATAGAACTATTGGTTTAGTAGACTTGGAAATAATAGATATTTTCATAAGTTTTACATTACATCATAAAATGGAAAAATACAACTTCATTGTTTCCATAGAAAATACTGAGATTCCATAGATTATCCCTCTGGTCAGTCATAAAATACTTCTTCGCATCCTAGGAAAAATAAATCATAGAAAGGGGTGAGCTCAGATGCTCAGTCGGGATAACAATATAGAGGAAGATTTCATAAATAAGCATAAACATTTAAGGGATTGTATAAAAATAAAATAAAATCATTTTAAACTTGAAATTAATCATAATATGGCAAAGATAAAATAAAATAATTCCATTTACTTATTTACAAGGATATTCTACTAGTCGAATAATCACATGTAATATCAATATCCACTTTCATAATGATGGAATGCATTACGCCAGACTTCATACCCACATAGTCAAGTCCTTATGCCAAGACTAAAAATAATATTTTGTCAAGGCCTTGTGCCAAGACACTAGTTTTTCTCATACGACCTACCGATGCATCGAGGAGCTATAGTGGGATCCACCCATCACATACTTAGTCCAATGCATTCCTCATATGAAAAGGTTTAAACATAACATAAACATTCGTATTGAAACTAGCATACAAAATGTAAATACTTTATCCATAAACCATGAATGGAATCCAATAACACTTCCACTTTCAAACATATCTCAAAACCTTCAACAAAATAAGGAAGTTTTGTAACATAATAAATCAACTTCAAATAAGCTTAAAATCCGTCAATGGATGTTGACATAGATGAAATCAAAACCATTTTTAGAGAAATATCTCTTTCTATTTTGAAATAATTTCAGAAAACATTTATTTTGAAAATATTCTTATATACTTCTAAGGGAAGCTTCAACGATGTTATAACGGTGGAAAATAGAAGCACCCACCGTATAAGTTAAAAACATTCTTACCTTAATTTTGTCGAAAAGGTCATAAAGTACCCTGTTTGGAAAATGACAGAAAGATTCCCTTGAAAACATATAAGGTCAAATATGTGTATAAATGACTTTATACCATTATATAGTAAATAGTAAAAATGTTTTGAAATACATTTTTAAGAAACATGGATGTGGATGATAAAGAGGTACTAGTAGATAATTACGTGTAAACAACCTCAGATTATAAAGAGATTGTTAAATTAACCCATACCTTGTATTTTTCCTTATTCGAGGGTAATATAACCTCTTGTATAATTTTGAAATAATTGTTATTAAATTATAAAAGAATCATATACATTAATATGATATCATATATGATCTTTTAACATTTCTTTGTTAATAATATCTTAGTATTATCGTTGTTTCGGGTGTTAACTGATTCGTTTTCCTTTATATGATTTGTAACTTAAATTATATTTGTTATGGATATGATGTATCTTATTCAAATTCAGGGTGGTATTAAGTATTTAAAAATTATTTTTAATCATCTAATGAAAATTAGTTTTGAATGGATACGATGGGGAATGAATCTTATCACGTTCGTGGAGACGGTAATCCGTACGTACGCACGGGTGACAATATCATTCTATTGATATTAAAATAATATATAATTGGATGGTATATCATATATATAGAATAAATATCATGTTATATATATTATTTAATTTAATTAAACATCATTATTATACCCATCCAAATAATAATGTATTGAATAACAATTACACCATGACGTGGAGACGGTAAGTCGTTCGTACACTCGTATAGTGACATTTCATTCAATGGATGGATAGAATAATGAATATGGTTGTACCATATTTATATTAACATCAAATTATATAAGATACTAGAGTAATTATTTTATAATGGTAACAACAAAGAAATAGTAAGTGGAAGAAAAAAGGATCTTGAAAGAGGTGATGAAATATTTACATTTTTTTTCGGGTTCTTCCTTTTGATTTGAAAAAGGGATCCATATGTGGGATTTATAACTAAATTAAGGCCTCTAAAATAAATTGAGGATAGTTGAGAGGGTATTTGGGCAGTGTTTGGAATATCCAAATGGCTTTGAAGGTGTGAATTTGAGGGAAGGGAGTGTGCTCTTTTAATAGAGGGGTGAGGGGCACCTTAGGAAAAACATAAACTATTATTTATAATAAATTAATTTTCGATTTATAATGGCTCAAATTTGATTTATTTCAAGGATATCGTGGGTATGGGTAGAAACCCACACAACAAATAGGTTTTAGATAGTTTTGTGTCACTATATTAACATTAACTTTTAGATTAATATCTTAGTTAAACAGTATGACATTTACCATGTCTCTTTGTATTCTTATATTATATGGTTAATAAACATACCTTATACTTCCATGTTAACCCCAAGTGGTTCATTAATAATGAACCTATTATTATATACTTGTTTTGGCTGAACCTTATATTTTTAGAAATTGAATATCAATTAATAATATAATAGTTTTTTTAAAAACACATTTATGCCAATTTTGACACTATTGGGTTGTTTTTTTCTAAATTCATAACAACATTATTACTTAGCAAAAAATTCATCTAACCAACCCTAACATGTCATATTAACCTAGAGAATTAGTGTAATTAATAAAAGTTCCCAAATCACATTTATTTGGATATTTATAATATCAATTATTATAATCATTCATTAATACAGTAATTACTTCATCATCATTGTGTCATAAATAAATTTAATAATTTGATGTCTAAGAATTATAAATAAAACACAATTATATAGGAAATGTTTTTAGCTTTCTAATGAATATTTATAGTCAAAGTTATCTTATGTATAACCCTATATTATAAAAATGGATTATTTATTAAGCGTTGATTTTAACTCTTTTAACTCTTCTTTAAATAAAATAATAATAAATGTCCTAATCTAATCCAAGTGGACCTAAAGGATCATATTTTATTACTAAGTTTTTTTTTGTCTAATTATATTTATCAAATATAATTAGTACATGTGTTAGGGTAATAATAATATCATTTTACCTTTAATTACGCTATTTACTTTTAACCGCGGTAAATAAAAGTAAAAAGTTACTATTCACCAAAAATTATTTTCATCTTATTGAACATGATTTTACTTACTAATATCAACCGTGTCTCTCAGATTTTTGAAATTAAACTCACAGAAGCGGTAAAATTATGCTTTATGTAAATTTTCCATTGCTCCTAGGAGGTGGGTAAAAGAAGGTAAAAAGTTCAATAAAATTTTGATATATCTAAACTTATTATAAAATGACTCCAATGAATTATATTGAACTTATATAGGTATTATGTATCTATTTTTACCTAAAATAAATTTATATAAAATAAAAAATTATTTAAATAAAAAGTCGGTTTTAACTAATAACTCAGAGCTATCACTATTCATCAAAAAATTGAAAGTTTTCCGAAAAATACCGAAATTTCACCCTAAGATAATTTTGATATTCTGAATTAAAATATTAAGTCTATTTTACCAAATTAAAAACATATAAGTTGCATTTATTAATTTAAAATTAATTCCCATTGTCAAAACTAAAAAGCATGTTTTTAAGAAATAATAACTAACAAAAGATTGATACTTGTTTATGTTCAATCTCAAAGTGAAATTATTTCTAGTGAATAACATTGAATTACATCGTAAAAATGTAATATAATTATACTTCCAAACCATTAAAATTTATAATTCAACAATATATATTTTTTTTATTAAAAAAGTTATTTTCTGTTAAAATATAGTATGTTTCACTATTCACCCAGATATGAAAGTTATCAGAAAAACACCAAAAATTTATTTACACTAAATTTTTATGTCCCAATTATAAATAATAAGTTTATTTTGTTAAATTGAATATATAAAAGTTTCAAATATTGGATTTAAAAAGGGTTCTCCATTAAAAGGTTGTAAAATAGCATTTTTTTTAAAATACTTCTTTTATCTAAATAATGAATTTTTTTCATTATATCTAATAAAATAATAATATGGATTTTAAAATTATAAGTATTATAAAATGTTCAAAATTTAGTTAATACTATTCATAACCTCTTTTTAACAGCTAGTTTGGTAAGTCATGGTGCAGTTGAACTCAGTGTTGTGTGTTGTGCAAGTTATTGCATTACATTGATGAAATAACGAATTATGAAATATTGGGGTGTTACATTATTCCATCCTTTAATAAATTGAGTCCTCGCAATTTGAAACATGTTATTCGAAAATAAAAGTTTGAAAATAGAAAATACCTTTGTGGGAAAACCCGCATCGGAAATTGTTTTAATAAAATGTAGTCTTAATAAGAGGAAAAGGGGAATGAATAAGTCACCACCAAATTATAATCTCTATTAAGAGAAAATTGGTGGTAATTAAAGACTCATAATTGGAGGAAAAATGTAAATATTTACAGGGAGTGATTGATGTCATCAGTTATAAACAATTGTAGAATTTAGGGCCTCAAAGCCATCAATCTATGATGATTTAATATATCATTGGTTCAACAAAACAAAAGGTATTTGGACAACACATATTTAGTTTTAAGATCCCTTACCTAAAGATGAAGAACTAGTTTCTTAAAATAATAGGAGAAGAAAAAATATATATACTTGATAGGTAGAGTTCCATCCTTTAACTAATTTCTACCACAAACTCATCTTTTACTCTAAAAGATAATATAACTTAAAAAAATATTCTCTTTATCCTATTCGTATAGGGTTCCAGAAAAATTTATTTATAATTCATCTACTGGACCTTTTAAAAAAAATACATTACTCAATCCAAGATATCACGTGGGCCTGTGGTAGGTGGTACACCCTTGTCGCCCTTCATTTGCGAGTTCAAGTCTTGTGGCCTTGCCGGACGCGACAGGTTTCCACTAGACCTCGGGTTGTCCTTTTATGGCAATCCAAAAATAATCTCAAACTAGAATTACCCAAAATAATTCAGTCCAAACTCACATTCATAAATTTATAAGGAAGGTAAACACAATGAAGATCCTTTTTGCCATGTAATAACATGTGAGCACCTTCATCATCTATTCTTCAGTACAACATCCTAAATTACCATAAAAACTTATCGATTACATTCATGCTCCCATATTCCTTATATAATATTGGATGTACTCATTCTATAAAAAAATGTTGTAAACTCTAACAATGATGGAATAAAAAAATCATTAATCAGTTTCAAGGTAGTCAAGAATATCCAATACAATTTATCCAAATCAAACATATATGATTCCAAAATCAATACCTATTTATTAGAACCATATTACGGTTTATCTTTCTCTCAACCATATATTTTACAAAAATTTAACCTACAATTGAGTCACTTTTCTTGATTCCACACAATCTCAAGTCCTTAATGAAATAGTACTACAGTATAATCCTTATATACACTATAATTCTTATAACATGTACATAATTAATAAAATACTCATTTTACACAATACATAAAAAACAACAAAATAAGTATTTTAAAAAGAGGTGGGTGAAAGGTTCCCTTACTGACATCGGTAGCTTTCGAGACATGCACCTCGTGAAAGAAGGACAATACAAAATTGATGTCAATAATCATAAATGAAATTATTATACAGAATGAGTAAAGTAATGGGCAATACATATACCACTCAAAGTAAATTGTGGCAAATGTAGCATAAATCTCACGGGAATAAGAGTGAGATGAAAAATCCCTTACGAAAACTCGGTAGCCTAACGACGCCACAAAAATGGATTTATGAGATCAAATAGGGTATCTCATCATATTAACATAAGGTTTACAGAAAGAGGAATATAAAAGAACATCCCCCAACATAACAAAGAGGAGCTTAAAAGAAGTGACATAAAGGAGAGTACTTAAAAAGAAAGAGAGAGGTTAGATCTCTTACGAAAATTCAGCAGCCTAATGACGCCACTCAAAACATCCAAAGTGGATTGATGAGAGAGAATAGGGTCTCTCATCATATGTACATAAAAATTACAAAAAGTGTAATATAAAAGAACATCCCAATCACAAGAAAGATGAGCATAAAAGGAATGGCATAAAAGAGTGTACTTAAAAAGAAAGAGAGGAGTAAGATCCCTTACCTCAAGTCCAACTTTTCTTGTTCATTTCTTTATATTCCTGAATAATAATCTTGAGTTAATTTCTACTTCCTTAAGAACCTTTTTCAAGTTCATTATTCCTTTTACATCACTTATTACCATGTCCTAAACATTATGTAATCATTTAAGTTAATAATGTTCGTTTTGTCGATATTTGGTTCTTAAGTCGAAAGTGGACTTCTTACAATTACATGTTGTTCATGTGGTCAAAGGTTCTTTATATACATAATGACATTCTTGATTTGGATATCTTATATATCATATATATCCATCATATACATGTATTTATAATATTACATAATCATTTAGAGGTAAGAAATGAAATGCACCGTAGAAATTAACTTAAATGATTACATAATGTTTATAACATGTCAATAATTGATATAAAAGGAATAATGAACTTGAAAAAGGTTCTTAATCAAGTAAAAATTAACTCAAGTTTATTATTCAGGACGTTAAAGAATGATCGAGTCAAGTCGGACCCGAGGTAAGGGATCCTACTCCTCTCTTTCTTTTTAAGTACACTCTTTTATGCCATTCCTTTTAAGCTCATCTTTCTTGTGATTGGGATGTTCTTTTATATTACTCTTACTGTAATTTTTATGTTCATATGATTAGAGACCCTATTCTCTCTCATCAATCCATTTTGGAAGTTTTGAGTGGCGCCGTTAGGCTGCTGAATTTTCGTAAGAGATCTAACCTCTCTCTTTCTTTTTAAGTACTCTCCTTTATGTCACTTCTTTTAAGCTCCTCTTTGTTATGTTGGGGGATGTTCTTTTATATTCCTCTTTCTATAAAGTTTATGTTAATATGATGAGTGACCCTATTTGATCTCATCAATCCATTTTTGTGGCGCTGTTAGGCTGCCGAGTTTTCATAAGGGATTTTTCATCTCACTCTTATTCCCGTGAGATTTATGCTACATGCCACAATTTACTTTGAGTGGTGTATGTACTACCCATTACGTTACTCATTGTGTATAATAATTTCATTTATGATTATTTACATCAATGTTTTATTGTCCTTCTTTCATGGGGTGCATGTCTCGAAAGATACCCATGTCGGTAAGGGAACCTTTCACCCTCCTCTTTTTAAAAGACTTCTTTTGTTGGGTATTTTAATTTACATATTGTTATGTTGGGATATGTTCTCATATAACCTTATTGATGTAAATATTATGTCCAAGTGATGAGATACCCTTTTTATCTCTCATCAACTCATTTTCTGAATTTTGTAGTGACGCCGTTAGGCTGTCATATTTTTGTAAGGGAACTTCTTAACCCAAATTTGATTCTTTGGGATAATCTTGTACTCCTTGAATATGTCATTCTATGAATATGTCTGAATAACCTATGATTGTTTTACACCTAATATCCACTTATATTGTGTGTATTCGTTTGTCACACATAATTAAGTAATTGACTTATCCTTAAACCAAGGATACCATCTTTGTAAGGGACTTCGTCTCAATCTCCTTTCATTGAGGCATATTTCGTTTTATACACAACTATATTTTATACGGTGTATAAACCCATTTGACTTTTACTTTTATACAAAAGGAATCTTTTTCTACGAAGCGTTTTACTAAATGACAAAAAGGAATGTTTCTTTTAACGTACGCGATGACAACGACCTTTTCCGCCGCCGCGAGTATTATTTGATCTTTGGCTTCCTCAACAAGCCGTTATGTTTTTAAAATAAAATAAATACCATATACTCTTTTATGTATTTTGGTATTGAAAATGGTTTTGATAAATGATTCTATTATGTCAATATATTTAAATGATATATTGTGATTGAAATGTGGAAATGTTATCATTCCTTTATATTGGTTTTATGTGTTATAATTTTATAATGGTACTTGGACATATTACGGGTGGTTACGTGATAAACCATATGACGGGTGGTGCCGTGAATACCAGGATGGATGGTTACGTTATAACCTCCAATGCATTGGTTATGGAAGTTGGCCGTATGGCTATTCCATTAAGCGTAAACATTCTAATATTCTTTAAAATGTCGATTAACCACCTTTTGATGGCGAGCCTCTTTTTAAATCCACTTTTTGACAATTTTATGTGTTATATTTGACAAAATAAAATTATTCTTTAGAATTGGGACATCAAAATTTTCTTTGTGTAAATATTTGGTATTTTTCCAAAAAAGTTCAATTTTTAATGAATAGTGAAAAATGTTGTATTTTAATTCAAAACCTCTTTTAATTTAATTTATTTATATGAATAGTTTATTTTTTGAGTTGGTTTTAAAGTGAAATTAGAAAATATTTTTTCCATTTAATCCAATAGTTGTCGTTGGAATTAATTTCACTTTGAAATCGAACTTAAACTAGTGTCAATCTTTTGATACATTTTGTTTCATAAGAACACACTATTTCTTTTGACAGCGAGAATTAATTATTAAATTAATTAATGCAACTTATATGTTTTGAATTTGGTAAAATAGACATCATTTTTGAATTCATAATATCAAATATAGATTCGGGTGAATTTTTGGTAATTTTCTGAAAAACTAAATTTTTGATGAATAGTGAAACCACTAAGTGGTACTTATAAAAACTGATTTACCATTTAAATGAAATTTTGCCACCTTTGTGTTTTGAATTTAAAAAATCCGACATACATGGTTGTCATTAAGAAGTAAAATGTGGTTCAATTGGATTATAATAACATTTTGGTGAATAGTAACTTATTAAGTTTTTAATCGCGATTAGAGGAAATTAGTGTAGTTTAAGGTAAGAATAATATTGTAATAAAATGAAATGACCTAGACACATGTCCTACCCTCATTGGATGTGTCATGGCCGACCAAGAAAATCCATGGGACAACTTGGGGACCCCATGGAGCCACTTTGGTTGGAAAATGACATAAATACCTTTTTATTTAATGTTAAAGTAAAAATGACACAAACATAAAATGTTTTATTAAAACAATTTTTACATGGGGATATACAAGTCATACTTTTGACTATAAATAGTCATTGGAAAGCTAAAAAGATTTACTACATCATAGTATTTTTATATAATTTTTATACATTAAATAAATTAAATTATTTATGACATCATGATGATGCAGTGATGACCTAATTATTTAATGATTTAAATAAAATGGAAAGATAAAGTAAAATCTAAGACCTATACATGTACAAAACCTATTGGATGGGTGGATTTAGAACCCTTATCACCTTATCCTCGAAACACATCATTGTGGGACCACTAAAATGAAATGATATAGTAAAATCTATGACCTACACATGTCCAAAACCTATTGGATGGGTGGATTTCGAACCCTTATCACCTTACCCTCAAATTATATCAATGTGGGACCTTTTGAATTCGAAACTATTTTTAAAATAAAGTAACTTATATTTAAATTCCAAGAGTGCCTCTCCTATCCTCTTATAAAAGGCCCCCACCTCTACCTCTTTACCCACACTTCCAAAGCCTTTGGCTCGGCCAACCCCTGCCCATTTTGTCTCTCCACTTCCCTCTCTTACTCCTAAAAGCCTCACATTGGGCAGAAGTCATCCCAAGGAAGCCTTTGAGCTCAAACCGAAGGGAGTTACCCCTTTTTAAGGTAATGTCTTCACTTGAGTCCTTTTGTTTTATTTTGCTTCTCCAACCCCCTAAACTATTTTTATTCATTTCTTTTGTAACAACTCCAATATCATCAATATACTAGGATGTTGTTATAAGAAGGATTCGAGCTACACTTATACACACCTACATCTAATGGTTAAAGAACATACTGTTTCTGTGGATGGAGAATTTCGGCCTCCCGAAATGATGATTGTTCAATATTATTTTAACACCTTCAAAGGTGGCCATTAAGATGACACTATATTTATATATGATATATAATATGTTTATGTTTTCCTTAAGCTTCTGTATTTTTCATTTTGGGAATACCTTTATGGTTTCCATTGTGGGTAAATGTGATATCTTCATTTAAGGAAGTGCGGACTACCGCCCCCTCAAAGTGACGTGATTCGTTAATGCCATATGTGGGACACATAAAAGATGGATTTAAAGTTATTATATATGATGTTATACTGGAATTATAATATACCTCTATATAATTATTATTTCTTTCCATTAAAGTATGATATAGAAATGAAAGTAGCGTTCATGCGTACGTATGGCTTACCGTCTCCATAAATGGTGCATTTCATTTCTTATCCCCAAATGTAATGTACTATTAAAAGTACATGTATATAATGGATATATATGATGAATGATACATCTAAATGATGAATATAATTCTTGAATTAAAATATACATACCTCTCATTTAGTTCTAATTCCATTAATATGACAAAGAAATGAAAGTAGCGTTCATGCGTACGTACGACTTACCGTCTCCATGAACGGTGCATTTAATTTCTTACCTCTAAATGATTATGTAATATTATAAATACATGTATATGTTGGATATATATGATATATATGATATACAAATTAGGAATGTCATTCTGGATATAAAGAACCTTTGACCACATGAACAACATGTAATTGTAAGAAGTCCACTTTCGACTTAAGAACCAAATATCGACAAAACAAACATTATTAACTTAAAAGATTACATAATGTTTATAACATGGTAATAAGTGATATAAAAGTAATAATGAACTTGAAAAAGGTTCTTAATTAAGTAGAAATTAACTGAAGTTTATTATTCAGGACGTTAAAGAACGATCGAGTCAAGTCGGACTCGAGGTAAGGGACTTTTTCTCAATCTCCTTTCATTGAGGCATATTTAGTTTTATACACAAATTTATTTTATACAGTGTATAAACCCCTTTTACATTTACTTTTATATGAAAGGAATCTTTTTCTACGAAGCGTTTTACAAAACGACAAAAAGGAATGTTTCTTTTAACGTACACGGTGACAACGACCTTTTCCGCTGCCGCAAGTATTATTTGGTCTTTGTCTTCCTGAACAAGCCGTAAGGTTTTTTAAAATGGAATAAATACCATATAATCTTTTATGTATTTTGATATTGAAAATCGTTTTTTATAATGGATTTGTTATGTCAATATATTTAAGTGATATATTGTGATCAAAGTGTGGAAATGTTTTCTTTCCATTATATTTGTTTTATGTCTTATGATTTTTATAATGGTACTTAGACATTTGACGGGTGGTTATGTGGTAAACCATATGACAGGTGGTGCCGTGAATACCAGGATGGGTGGTTACGTTATAACCTCCAATGCATTGGGTATAGAAGTCGGCCGTATGGCTATTCCATTAAGTATGTATGGAATTTGGCCATATGGCTATTCCATTAAGTGATATGTGTGGAAGTTGACCGTATGGTTATTCCACTTAAGTATGTTTATGTCCCAAGTTACCTTTATATTTTATGTTTTCTTTATATGGTTTTTATGGTAATCCTTTGGTTACAAAAGGGTAATTAATGAACATCTCAATCACAAGAAAGTTGAGCTTAAAATGAATGGCATAAAAGAGTGTACTTAAAAAGAAAGAGAGGAGTAGCATCCCTTACCTCGGGTTCGACTTGACTCGATCGTTCATTAATCTCCTGAATAATAAACTTGAGTTAATTTATATTTCCTTAAGAACCTTTTTCATGTTCATTATTTCTTTTATATCACTTATTACCATGTCATAAACATTATGTAATCATTTAAGTTAATAATGTTTGTTTTGTCGATATTTGGTTCTTAAGTCGAAAGTGGACTTCTTACAATTACATGTTGTTCGTGTGGTCAAAGGTTCATTATATCCAGAATTGTATTCATGATTTAGATATCATATATATCATATATATCCAGCATATTCATGCATTTATAATATTACATAACATTTAGGGGTAAGAAATGAAATGCACCGTTCATGGAGACGGTAATCCGTACGTACGCATGAACGCTACTTTCATTCTTATTTCGTATTTTATAGAATTGAATCATAATGATATAAAGGTATATTATAATTCCAGTATAATATCATATATAATACCATTAATTACATCCTTTATACGTCCCACATATGACATTAACGAATCAAATCACTTTGAGGGGGTGGTAGTCCGCACTTCCTTAAATGAAGATATCGCGTTTAACCATAATGGAAACCATAAAGGTATTCCATAAATGAAAAATACAGAAGCTTAAGTAAAACATAAACATATTAAATATCATATATAAATATAATTTCATCTTAATGGCCACCATTGAAGGTGATATATTAGTGTTGAACAATCATCGTTTCGTGAGGCAGAAATTCTCCATCCACGGAAACAGTATGTTCTTTAACCATTAGATGTAGGTGTATGTAAGTGTAACTCGAATACTTCTTATAACAACATCCTAGTATATTGAAGATACTGGAGTTTTTACAAAAGAAAATAATAAAAAGAGTTTAGTGGGTTGGAGAAGCAAAATAAAACAAAAGGACTCAAGTGAAGACATTACCTTAAAATCGGGTAACTCTATTTGGTTTGAGCTAAAAGGCTTCCTTGGGATGACTTCTGCCAAAATTGAGGCTTCACAGAGTTAGAGAGGGATGTGGAGATACAAAATGGGTAGGGGTTGGCTGATCAAAAGGCTTTGGAAGTGTGGGTAAGGAGGTAGAGGTGGGGGCCTTTTATAAGAGGAGGGGAGGGGCACTCTTGGAAAGTAAAGAAATATTACTTTATTTTAGAATGTGTTTCAGATTTTAATGGTCCTACATTGATTGTTTTCGAGAAAAAGGTGATAAGGGTTCGAAATCCACCCATCAAATAGGTTTAGGACATGTGTAGGTCTTAGATTTTATATTATCCTTCCATTTTATTTAAATCGTTAAATAATGAGGTCATCTCTGCATCATCATGATGTCATAAATAATTTAATTTATTTAATGTCTAAAAATTATAAAAGAAATACTATGATGTAGGAAATATTTTTATATTTCCATTTATTATCTATAGTCAAAAATCTAACTTGTATAACCCCATGTAAAAATTGTTTTAGTAAAACATATCATTTTGTATCATGGCAGACCAAGACAATCCATGGGTCAACTTGGGGACCCCATGTTAAACCTTACTTAATATTGAATTAAATGAATAATTCACATTGAGGATATTTTCAGGTTTAGAGTTTTAGAGAATTAAGACATAACTATTACATCTCAAAATATTACAAAGTAGAAACTTCTACTAAGTTTCCATAAAATAAAAACTCTTAAAAAGAAACATGTCTAGTTCTATGTTTTAGGTAGCATGACATTCCCTTGATCCCATCCTTGACCCTATTCCACGTTAAGTCCTGTGAAAAACATTTCAAAAACTTGGGATGAGCATAAAAAGCTCAGTAAGGGATACAAAAAGAATGAAAACTGTTAGTTTTTCAAAACAAAAAGTAAACCATGTATACTTTATCAAAGTAATACTTTTCACCTTTTCAAAGTAGTAAAAACTCTTCACTGAATAAAAGTTCATTACTTACCCTTCTGTAACCAAAAGATTACCATAAAACTCATATATGATCACATAACATATAAAGGTAACTTGGGACATAAACATACTTAAGTGGAATAACCATACGGTCGACTTCCACACATACTTAATGGAATAGCCATACAACCGACTTCCACACATACTTAATGGAATAAACATACGACCAACTTCCATACCCAATGCATTGGAGGTTATAACGTAACCACCCGTCTTGGTATTCACGACACCACCCGTCATATGGTTTATCACGTAACCACCCGTAATATTTCCAAGTACCATTATAAAATTATAACACATAAAACAAATATAAAGGAATGATAACATTTCCACATTTCAATCACAATATATCATTTAAATATATTGACATAATAGAGTCATTTATCAAAACCATTTTCAATAGCAAAATACATAAAAGAGTATATGGTATTTATTTTATTTTTAAAAACATTACGACTTGTTGAGGAAGCCAATGATCAAATATTACTCGCGGCGGCGGAAAAGGTCATTGTCACCGCGTATGTTAAAAGAAACATTCCTTTTTGTTGTTTAGTAAAAATCTTCATAGAAAAAGATTCCTTTTGTATAAAAGTAAAAGTAAAATGGGTTTGTACACCGTATAAAACATAGTTGTGTATAAAACGAAATATGCGTCAATGAAAGGAGATTGAGATGAAGTCCCTTACAAAGACGGTATCCTTGGTTTAAGGATATGTCAATTACATAATTATGTGTGATAAACGAATACACCGAATATAAGTGGATATTAAGTGTAAAACAATCAGAGGTTATTCACATATATTCATATAATGACATATTCAAGAGTACATGATTATCCCAAAGAATCAAATTTGGGTTAAAAAGTTCCCTTGCAAAAATATGACAGCCTAACGACGTCACTAGAAAATTCAGAAAATGAGTTGATGAGAGATAAAAAGGGTATCTCATCACTTGGACATAAATTTTACATAAATAAGGTTATATTAGAACTTATCCCAACATAACAATATGTAAATTAAAAGACCCAACAAAATAAGTCTTTTAAAAAGAAGAGGGTGAAAGGTTCCCTTACCGACATGGGTATCTATCAAGACATGCACCCCGTGAAAGAAGGACAATACAACATTGATGTAAATACTCATAAATGAAATTATTATACACAATGAGTAAAGTAATGGGCAGTACATACACCTCTCAAAGGAAATTGTGGCAAATGTAGCATAAATCTCACGGGAATAAGAGTGAGATGAAAAATCCCTTACGAAAACTCGACAGCCTAACAGCGCCACAAAAATGGATTGATGAGATCAAATAGGGTCTCTCATCATATTAACATAATGTTTACAGAAAGAGGAATATAAAATAACATCCCCAAATATAACAAAGAGGAGCTTAAAAGAAGTGACATAAAGGAGAGTACTTAAAAAGAAAGAGAGAGGTAAGATCTCTTACGAAAATTCAGCAGCCTAACGACGCCACTCAAAACATCCAAAATGGATTGATGAGAGAGAATATGGTCTCTCATCATATGAACATAAAAATTACAGTAAGAGTAATATAAAAGAACATCCAAATCACAAGAAAGATGAGCTTAAAAGGAATGACATAAAAGAGTGTACTTAAAAAGAAAGAGAGGAGTAGGATCCCTTACCTCGAGTCCAACTTGTCTTGTTCATTTCTTTATATTTCTGAATAATAAACATGAGTTAATTTCTACGTCCATAAGAACCTTTTTCAAGTTCATTATTCCTTTTACATAAATTATTACCCTGTCATAAACATTACGTAATCATTTAAGTTAATAATTTTTGTTTTGTCGATATTTGGTTCTTAAGTCGAAAGTGGACTTCTTACAATTACATGTTGTTCGTGTGGTCAAAGGTTCTTTATATCCAAAATGACATTCTTTATTTGGATATAATATATATCATATATATCCAGCATATACATGTATTTATAATATTACATAATCATATAGAGGTAAGAAATGAAATGCACCGTTCATGGAGACGGTAAGCCGTACGTACGCATGAACGCTACTTTCATTTCTTTGTCATATTAATGGAATTAAAAATAAATGATATATATATATATATATATTATAATTCCATTATAATATATATGTTATATAGGTCACATATGTTCATTAATTTCATTATTTATACATTCCATGTATTGCATGTATGAGTCACATCACATGAGGGGGCGGTAGTCCCAACTTCCTCATATGAAATTATCGCATTTACACAACATGAAAAGAATAAAGGTATGGTTTAAATATAAAATATAGAAGCATAAAGTAAACATAAATACCATATATATCATATATAAAATACAGTGACATCAAAATGGCCACCTTTAAAGGTGTTAAAAGAATATTGAACAATCATCGTTTCGTGAGGCAGAAAATCGCCAACCACAGAAACAGTATGTTCTTTAACCATTAGACGAAGGTGTGTGTAAGTGTAGCTCGAATACTTCTTATAACAACATCCTAGTATATTGAATATACTGGAGTTGTTACAAAAGAAATGAATAAAAAGAGTTTAGGGGGTTGGAGAAGCAAAATAATACAAAAGGACACAAGTGAAGACATTACCTTAAAATTGGGTAACTCCATTTAGTTTGAGCTCAAAGACTTCCTTGGAAACGATTCTGCCCAATTTGAGGCTTCAAGAAGTTATAGAGGGACAAAATGGGCAGGGTTTGGCTGAGCCAAAGGCTTTGGAAGTGTGGGTAAGGAGGTAGAGGTTGGGGCCTTTTATAAGAGGGGAGGAAGGGCACTCTTGGAAAGTAATGAAATGTAACTTTATATTAAAATGAGTTTCGGATTTAAAAGGTCCCACATTGATATAATTCGCATATAAGGTTATAAGGGTTAGAAATATACCCATACAATAGGTTTTGGACATGTGTAGACCATATATTTTATATTATCTTCTCATTTTATTTAAATCCTTTATTAATGAGGTAATCGCTGCATCATCATGATATCATAAATAAATTAATTAATTTAAAGTATAAAAAAAAATAAAAAAACTACTATGATGTAGGAAATAGTTTTATCTTTCCAATGACTATTTATAGTCAAAAATCTGACTTGTATAACCCCATGTAAAAATAGTTTTAGTTAAACAGCTCATGTTTGTGTCATTTTTACTTTAACATTAAATAAGAAGATATTTATGTCATTTTCCAACCAAAGTGGCTCCATGGGGTCCCCAATTTGACCCATGGATTTTCTTGGTCGGCCATAACACATCCAATGAGGTTAGGACATGTGTCTAGGTCATTTCATTTTATTAAAACATTATTCTTACCTTAAACTACACAAATTACCTCTAATCGCAATTAAAAACATAATAAGTTACTATTCACCAAAAAATTACTTTAATCCCATTGAACCACATTTTACTTCTTAATGACAACCATATATGTCATATTTTTGAAATTAAAAACACAAAGATGGAAAAATTTTATTTAAACGGAAAATCCGTTTTTATAAGTACCACTGAGTGGTTTCATTATTCATAAAATATTGATGTTTTTCAGAAAATTACCAAAAGTTCACCCTAAGATATATTTGTTATTCTGAATTCAAAAATGATGTCTATTTTACAAAATTCAAAACATATAAGTTGCATTAATTAATTTGATAATTAATTCCCGCTGTCAAAACAAATAGCGTGTTTTTATGAAATAAAATGTATCCAAAGATTGACACTAGTTTAAGTCTGATTTCAAAGTGAAATTAATTCCAACGACCACTATTGGATTAAATGGTAAAAATATATTATAATTTAAGTTTAAAACCAACTCAAAAGATAATATATTCATATAAATAAATTAGATTAAAAGAGGTTTTGAATTAAAATACAACATTTTTCACTATTCATTAAAAATTGAACTTTTTTGGAAAAATACCAAAAATTTACACAAAGCAAATTTTGATGTCCCGATTCTAAAGAAGAATTTTATTTTGTCAAATATAACACATAAAATTGTCAAAAAGTGGATTTAAAAGAGGCCCTCCATCAAAAGGTGGTTAATCGACCTTTTAAAGAATATTAAAATGTTTACGCTTAAAATTGGATTCATTTGAATTTTTAATCCACTAACATTTATTGTAAAAAGTAAAAGTATTTGACAAACATATATAATCATTTTGTGGTTAGTTCTGTTCATTCTCGCCATTACAAAGGCTAGGCGTTAACTACTATTTAAAATAATATTATTTTATTATTAGAGTGCAACGTAAGATTCCCAAGAAACTCGTTGTTGTGTGTTGGGTAAGCCATCGAGCATAGCATCCCCTTTAAAGTAATATTAATATTTTATTAAAAAATATCGATAAATATAAAAATGTCATATTCCTTATTTACCTAGGGTGTTACATCCTTCCCCCCTTTTGGGAATTGCGTCCTTGCAATTTTAAAATTGAGCTTGGAAAAATCCTTTAAAGTCCCACATCGGAACAAGAGTCAATAAAACAATCACTTTAAAATAAATAAAGATAAGTACAGAGGTCACCCGAGTTAACCCATACTAGGATTCCATTTAGGAAAAAATGGACATGGAGGAGAAAACATAGGTTCATGTTCTGATGGAGAGTGATAGAAAACATTTTTAGGAGAAAGTTAACCACAAGGAAATCACAAACTTGTGATGGGTTAAACGGTATTCGATTCCCCAGTGGGAAAAGTTAATAGACAACATTTTTATTTCAAGTTACTTTTTATTGAAGAATTTATTCATAAGTAATCATAATCACTTATCATGTTGACTTTCATCTTTTATTAGATTCCTTACACAAACTCATATTTTCTCCAAAAGACGAGTATTTAGGAAGACTTGTTCACATTAAGAGTACTATAATCAACATCTAGAGAATCACCTAATCCACAAAAGATAACTATATACTTCCCATGTCTTTAGACTTTATCCAAAAGAAAAACCAAAAAGGTTAGTACAAGATCAGATAATCCAAAAAAGGATAACCTTTTATAAAAAGAAAATCTATTCTTAATCTCCAAAATTTGTCCAACAAAACCCAAAGTTCAACGAGGACCATTCGATAAACAATTGTCCATGAAATTCTTAGAATTAACCAAACTATGATTGAAACCGAAATATTTGAAGGATTTAGTCACATAGTCTTCCATGTTAAATCGTAACATTTATCTCCAAACAACATCAGTTGCTCTGAATGTCTCGTATTGAAAAGTAATTAACCTAATCACATATCCTCCATGATAGGTTAATCATTTCCATAGATAACCCAAAATCAAATTACTCTTAATTCATAAAATCATCTAACTAAAAAGAATCAGTCAAACTAACCAGGGACTTCACGTAGTCCAGTGGTAGGCGATAAATACCAGTTGCACTTTGGTTGTGGGTTCGATTCCCACAGCTTTGTCCGACGTGACGGGTTGTCATAAGGTCTACGTGTTGTCCTTTTTCCAAAATTACATTAATAACCCTACATGTTTTACCATCAATAGTTTCCTTATACCTCTCATTTTCATCCAAATTTGTTACGATCTCAACATCTTAATTATTGAATTCTTATTTCACCAAAATAAAATGATTCCCAAAACGAATTAAATGAATAATTCACATTGAGGATATTTTCATGTTTAGTGTTTTAGAGAATTAGGACATAACTATTACATCTCAAAAGATTACAAAGTAGACACTTCTACTATGTTTCCATAAAATAAAAACCCTTAAAAAGAAACATGTCTAGTTCCAAGTTTTATATAGCATGACTTTACCTTGATCCCATCCTTGACCCTATTCCACATTAGGTCCTGTGAAAAAAATTTCAAAAAAAAACTTGGAGTGAGCATAAAGAGCTCAGTAAGGGAAACACAAAGAATGAAAACTGTTAGTTTATCAAAAAAAAAATTAAACCATGTATACTTTATCAAAGTAATACTTTTCACCTTTATGAAGTAGTAAAAACTCTTCACTGAATAAAATATCATTACTTACCCTTTTGTAACCAAAAGATTACCATAAAACCCATAAAAAGACCACATAACATATAAAGGTAACTTGGGACATAAATATACTTAAGTGGAATAACCATATGGTCGACTTCCAGACATATCAGTTAATGGAATAGCCATACTGCCAACTTCCATACATACTTAATGGAATAGCCATACGGCCGACATCCATACATACTTAATGGAATAGCCATACGGACGACTTCCATACCCAATGCATTGGAGGTTATAACGTAACCACTCGTCCTGGTATTCACGGCACCACCCGTCATATGGTTTATCACGTAACCACCCGTCAAATGTCCAAGTACCAATATAAAATCATAACACATAAAACCAATATAAAGTAATGATAACATTTCCACATTTCAATCACAATATATCATTTAAATATATTGACATAATATAATCCTTTATCAAAACCATTTTCAATACCAAAATACATAAAAGAGTATATGGTATTTATTTTATTTTAAAAACATTACGGCTTGTTGAGGAAGCCAATGACCAAATAATACTCGCGGCGGCGGAAAAGGTCGCTGTAACAGCGTACGTTAAAAGAATCATTCCTTTTTGTCGTTTTGTAAAACGCTTCGTAGAAAAAGATTCATTTTGTATAAAAGTAAAAGTCAAAGGGTTTTGTACACCGTATAAAAGAAAGTTGTGTATAAAATGAAATATGCCTCAATGAAAGGATATTGAGACGAAGTCCCTTACCTCGGGTCCGACTTGACTCGATCGTTCTTTAACATCCTGAACAATAAACTTGAGTTAATTTATAATTGCTTAAGAAACTTTTTCAAGATTATTTTTCCTTTTATATCACTTATTTCCATGTTATAAACATTATGTAATCATTAAGTTAATAATGTTTGTTTTGTCGGTATTTGGTTCTTAAGTCGAAGGTGGACTTCTTACAATTACATGTTGTTCGTGTGGTCAAAAGTTATTTATATCCAGAATGACATTACTGATTTGGATATAATATATATCATATATATCTAGCACAAAAATTTATTTATAATATCACATAATCATTTAGAGGTAAGAAATGAAATGCACCGTTCATGGAGACGGTAAGCCGTATGTACGCATAAACGCTACTTTCATTTCTATGTCATATTAATGGAATTTAAACTAAATGAGGGGTATGTATATTTTAGTTCCAGAATTATATTCATCATTTAGAAGTATAATTCATCTTATATATCCATTATATACATGTAATTTTAATAGTACATTACATTTGGGGATAAGAAATGAAATGCACCGTTCATGGAGACGGTAAGCCGTACGTACGCATGAACACAACTTTCATTTATATATCATACTTTAATGGAAAGAAAAAATATTGATATCGAGGTATATTATAATTCCAGTATAACATCATATATAATAACTTTAAATCCATCCTTTATATGTCCCACATATGGCATTAACGAATCATATCACTTTGAGGGGGCGGTAGTCCGCACTTCCTTAAATGAAGATATCACGTTTACCCATAATGGAAACCATAAAGGTATGCCCAAAATGCAAAATACAGAAGATTAAGGAAAACATAAACAAATTATATATCATATATAAATATAGTGTCATCTTAATGACCACCTTTGAAGGTGTTAAAAATGTTGAACAATCATCGTTTCGGGAGGCCGAAATTCGCCATCCACGGAAACGGTATGTTCTTTAACCATTAGATGTAGGTGTGTGTAAGTGTAGCTAGAATACTTCTTATAACAACATCCTAGTATATTTATGATACTGGAAGTGTTACAAAAGAAATGAATAAAAAGAGTTTATGGGGTCGGAGAAGCTAAATAAAACAAAAGGACTCAAGTGATGACATTACCTTATAATCGGGCAACTCCCTTTGGTTTGAGCTCAAAGGATTCCTTGGGAAGACTTCTACCCAAAGTGAGGCTTCAAAGAGTATGATAGGGAAGTGGAGAGACAAAATGGGCAGGGTTTGGCCAATACAAAGGCTTTTGAAGTGTGGGTAAGGTGGTAGAGGTGGGCGCCTTTTATAAGAGGAGAGGAGGGGTACTCATGGAAAGTAAAGAAAAGTTACCTTATTTTAAATAGCTTTTTAGATTAAAAAGGTCCCACGTTGATATAATTCGAGGGTAAGGTGATAAGGGTTCTAAATCCACCCATCCAATAGGTTTTGGACATGTGTAGGTCATAGATTTTACATTATCATTTCATTTTACTTAAATCCTTTATTAATGAGGTAATCACTGCATCATCATGATGTCATATATAATTTAATATATATAATGTCTAAAAATTATAAAAAAATATCATGATGTAGTAAATCTTTTTATCTTTCTAATGAATATTTATAGTCAAAAATATGGCTTGTATAACCCCATGTGATAATTGTTTTAGTAAAACATCTCATGTTTGTGTCATTTTTACTTTAACATTTAATAAAAAGTTATTTATGTCATTTCCCAACCAAAGTGGCTCCATGGGGTCCCCAAGTTGACCCATGTATTTTCTTGGTCGGCCATGACACATAAAATGAGGGTAGGACATGTTTCAAGCTCATATCATTTTATTAAAACACTATTTTTACCTTAAACTACACTAATTACCCCTAATCGCGAATAAGAACTTAAAAGTTACTATTCACCAAAAAATTATTTTAATCTCATTGAACCACATTTTACTTCTTAATGAAAACCATGTATGTTGGATTTTTTAAAATAAAATCATAGAAGTGACAAAGTTTCATTTAAACGAAAAATCAGTTTCTTTAACTACCACTTAGTGGTTTCACTATTCATCAAAAATTGAAGTTTTTCGGAAAAATACCAAAACATCACCCTAAGCTATATTTGATATTCTGAATTAAAAAATTATATCTATTTTACAAAATTCAAATCATATAAGTCACATTAATTAATTTAATAATTAATTCCCGCTGTCAAGACAAGTAGCGTGTTTTTATGAAACAATAAGTATCAAAAGATTGACACTAGTTTAAGTCCAATTTCAAAGTGAAATTGATTCCAATGACCACCATTGGATTAAATGGTAAAAATATTTTCTAATTTCACTTTAAAACCAATTCAAAAGATAATCTAATCATATAAATAAATTAGATTAAAAATAGGTTTTGAATTACAAATACAACATTTTACACTATTCATTAAAAAATGAACTTTATCGGACAGATACCAAAAATTCACAAAAAGTAAATTTTGATGTCCCAATCATAAAGAATAAGTTTATATTGACAAACATAGCTTATAAAATTGTCAAAAGATAGATTTAAAAATGGTTTTCCACAAAAAGGCAATAAAACAATCTTTTAAAAATATTAGTGTATTTCATGCTTAAGATTAGATTTATTTTCATTTTAAGCCTCTAAAAGACTATCTTAATCATTAATAGACAGATAAAAATATCTATTATTCATTACTTACTTGGGATGTTACATCCTTCCCCCCTTTTGAAAATTGTTTCCCCGCAATTTATTTACTTATGGAATAAATGGGGGTACTTATCCCTCATTGCATTTTCAGATTCCCATGTTGCCTCTTCCGTCATATGGTTTTTCCACAAAACCTTTACCTGATGAATCACCTTATTCCGTGACACCTACTCCCTGTGGTCAAGAATCTGGGCCGGTTGTTCCTCATAAGATAGGTTCTCTTCCAGCTGAACTACCTCTGGACTCAAAACATGAGATGGATCTGGCATATACATTCTCAGCATCGAAACATGAAAAACATTGTGTACCTGAGATAAACTCAGAGGTAAAGCCACTCAGTAAGCGAATGATCCATCTTTCTCCAGAATTTCATATGGTCCAATGAACCTTGGACTCAGCTTTCCTTTCTTACCAAATCGCATCACACTTTTCCATGGAGAAACCTTGAGAAAAACATGATTACCTACCATGAAAGATAGATCCTTCCTCCGGTTATCTGCATAACTCTTCTGCCTGCTCTGAGCTGTTCTCATGTGTTTCTGAATCAACTGAACTTTTTCTGCCAAATCTTCTACCAATTCTGGTCCCATCAGATTCCTTTCACCCATTTCATCCCAAAATTCTGGAGTTCGACACCGTTTCCCATATAATGCCTCAAATGGAGCCATCTGTATACTGGAATGAAAACTGTTATTATAAGAGAACTCAACCAAAGAAAGATGTTGGTCCCAAGTTCCCTGATAATCCATCGAACAAGCTCATAGAATATCCTCCAAGGTCTGAATTGTTCGTTCTGACTGCCCATCTGATTGAGGATGAAAAGCTGTACTAAAATTTAATTCAGTACCCAACGACTTCTGAAGGCCTTTCCAAAAGTTAGAAGTGAACCTGGGATCACGATCGGACACAATGGAGAGAGGAACTCCATGTAACCTGACTATCTCTTTAAGATACAAATGGGAAAGTTAATCTAGTGAAAAAGTATCTCGTATAGCATGGAAATGATCAGATTTAGTCAAGCGATCAACAATAACCCAGATTGCATCATTACCTCGAGATGTCCTTGGTAATCCCACAACAAAGTCCATGGATATGTTTTCCCATTTCCACTATGGCACTGGTAAAGGCTGAAGCATCCCTTTCGGTAACTGCCGCTCTGCCTTAACCTACTGACAAGTCAAACACTTCACAGTAAAATCAGCAATATCTTTTTTCATTCCTTCCCACCAGTAGTACTCCCACAGATATCTGTACATTTTAGTACTGCCAGGATGAACTGAAAACGGAGAACTATGAGATTCACATAACAACTCTCTCTTCAACTGTGAATCATAAGGCACACACAATCTCTTCCCAAATCTCAAAACGCAATCACTATCAATGTTGAATTCAGGCAACTTACCTTTCTGAACTAGCTCTACCTTTTTCTACAACTCACTGTCTTGCTTCTGTGCTTGCTTGATTCTGTCTGATAGAGAAGATTTCACTAATACCTGAAACAAAACAGAAGAACATCATGCACCAACAACTTCTATGCCAAATTTCATCAAATCATTAACCAAAAGATCACGTTCCGAACACAACATTGCTAATGAAGCATTACTTTTTTGACTCAAAGCATCAACCACTTTATTTTATTTTCCCAGATGGTAATGAATTGTACAATCATAATCCTTGATTAATTCCAGCCATCTCCTCTGTCTCATGTTCAATTCTTTCTGAGTGAATAAATACTTTAAGCTTTTGTGATCAGTATATATTTCGCACTTTACTCCATACAAATGATGCCTCCAAATTTTTAAAGAAAAGACAACAACAGCTAATTCCAAATCATGTGTAGGGTAATTTACCTCATGAGTTTTCAACTGCCGTGAAGCATAAGCAATTAACTGATCATTCTGCATTAGGACACAACCAAGTCCTTTCAATGAAGCATCACTGTAGATAACAAACTCACCATTCCTGGAAGGAAGTGCCAAAACTAGAGAATTCACCAATATTCTTTTCAACTCCTGAAAACAATCATCACATTATTTTTTCCAGATGAACTTAACACCCTTCCGAGTTAGCTTAGTCATTGGACTAGATAACTGTGAAAAATTTTCAACAAACATTCAGTAGTTACCTACCAAACTAAGAAAACTACGGATCTCAGTTATATTTGTGGGTCTTGTCCATTCTTCAACAACTTTTGTTTTAGCAGGATCAACAGTTATGCCATATTTTGAAACAATGTGACCCAGGAACGAAATTTGTTGTAACCAAAACTCACACTTACTGAATTTTCCACACAGTTTCTTTTCTTTTATGGTTTGGAAGATAACCCTTAAATGACTTTCATGCTCCTCTTTACTTTTAGAAAACACTAAAATGTCATCGATGAAAACAACCACAAACTTATCCATGAACTCATGGAAAATTCTATTCATAAGGTTCACGAATACAGTAGTGCATTAGTTAACCCAAAAGGCATAACTACAAATTCATAATGGCCATATCTAGTCAGGAATGCAGTCTTCGGAATGTCTGATTATTTTACTTTCAACTGATGGTACCCCGACCTCAAGTCAATCTTTGAAAAATACTGAGCTCCCTGAAGCGGATGCCACTTCATTCGATGGCCCAACATCTACTGAGGTTTTTGCAAAGGATTTCACCACCCCTTTCTGCTTGTAGTCTGGCTGCTTTCCACCAGTAGAGTTCTTCGTTAGACACTCATTTTCATAATGACCCATTTCATTACACTTAAAACATCGTACTGCTGGCTTTTCATTACCTTCTTGATCATATTCCTTACAGTTACGAGCAATATGACCAGACTTACCACACCGAAAGAACTTACCAGACTTGGATAAACATTCTCCAGGATGCATTTTACCACCCTTCTCACAGGATGAATATTCGATTTTCTTACCTCCATGCTTCTTTGATGGATTCTTCCCCTTTGCCTGCAAACTGGACCTCTTATTCTGTTGTTTTTCATAGAACACCTGATCATCGACAAACTCCATTTCCACCTTCTCCGCACATCGAACAATTTTTTCATAACTTTTGAACTCACGAGAAGCTAAATCCCTTCGATTATTTGGCTTTAACCCTGAGTAAAAACGGTTTATTTTACTATCAAGATCTCGTATGATGTTTGGAGCATACCTTGCCAATCGATTGAACTTCCCTTCATAAGCAGCCACTGAATCAACCTCCTGTATCAACTCTAGGAACTATTTTTCCATCCTAAGACGAACCACCTTAGGAAAATATTTCTCAAGAAACATACCTTTGAATTCGTCCCATTGAAGATCCTAAATCTCATCACTATCCCTGATATTTTACACCATCGACCACCACTGATCAGCTTCACCTTCAAAACGGTAAACAACAAGGCTATCCTTTTGATGTTCTGAACACCCCATGACATCAAAAATATTCTCCAGTGCTTTAATCCACCCTTCAGATTGCACAGGGTCAGATGATCCTCTGAATGATGGGGGATGTTGCCTCATGAAATGTTCCACCACTGACATGTTCCTCTGCGGTTGATCTGGCTGATCTCGTGCGTGGATACCACCACCATTTATAGCCTGAGTCAACTGTGCCATCACTGCAACAAACTATTCAGTTCTGATTCCGACCATATCAGGTTGCTGATTTAGAAGGTTGTCTTCCTCCTGATGTCGTCCCAACATAGCTGCTTTGTTTCCTCTGCGGAAAACCATTCTTAACACAGAAATATCTTAGGCAAAGCAACATGTTAATCTTTAAATGCTATATCATTTAAGGCCCCGGACTTAAACATTACTTAATATTGAATTAAATGAATAATTCACATTGAGGATCATTTTAGGTTTAGAGTTTTAGAGAATTAGGACATAACTGTTACATTTCAAAAGATTAAAAAGTAGACACTTCTACTAAGTTTCCATAGAATAAAAAAACTCTTAAAAAGAAACATGTCTAGTTCTATGTTTTATATATAATGACTTTCTCTTTATCCCATCCTTGGCCCTATTCCACATTGAGTCCTGTGAAAAAAATTTCAAAAAAACTTGGGGTGAGCATAAAAAGCTCAGTAAGGGATACACAAAGAATGAAAACTGTTAGTTTATCAAAACAACACGTAAAACATGTATACTTTATCAAAGTAATACTTTTCTCCTTTATGAACTAGTAAAAACTCTTCACTGAATAAATGATCATTACTTACTCTTTTGTAACCAAATGATTACCATAAAACCCATATAAAGATCACATAACATATAAAGGTAACTTGGGACATAAACATACTTAAATGGAATAACCATAAGGTCAACTTCCACACATATCACTTAATGGAATAGCCATACGACCGACTTCTATACCGAATGCATTGGAGGTTATAACGTAACCACCCGTCCTGGTATTCATGGAACCACCCGTCATATGGTTTATCACGTAACCACCCATCAAATGTCCAAGTACCAATATAAAGTCATAAAAAATAAAAGCAATATAATGCAATGATAACATTTCCACATTTCAATCAAAATATACCATTTAAATATATTGACATAATAGAATCCTTTATCAAAACCATTTTCAATACCAAAATACATTAAAGAGTATATGGTATTTATTTTATTTTAAAAACATTAAGGCTTGTTGAGGAAGCCAAAGACCAAATAATACTCGAGGAGGCGGAAAAGGCCGTTGTCACCACGTACGTTAGGAGAAACATTCCTTTTTGTCTTTTTGTAAAATGCTTCGTAGAAAAATATTCCTTTTGTATAAAAGTAAATGTCAAAGGGGTTTATACACCGTATAAAAGAAAGTTGTGTATAAAACGAAATATGCATCAATGAAAGGAGATTGAGACGAAGTCCCTTACCTCGGGACTGACTTGACTCGATCGTTCTTTAACATCCTGAATAATAAACAAGAGTTAATTTATATTTTCTTAAGAACCTTTTTGAAGTTCATTATTCCTTTTAGATCACTTATTGCCATGTTATAAACATTATGTAACCATTTAAGTTAATAATGTTTGTTTTGTCGATATTTGGTTCCTAAGTCGAAAGTGGACTTCTTACAATTACATGTTGATCGTGTGGTCAAAGGTTCTTTGTATCCAGAATTACATTCCTGATTTGGATATCATATATATAATATATATCTAGCATATACATTTATTTATAATATCACATAATCATTTAGAGGTAAGAAATGAATTGCACCGTTCATGGAGACGGTAAGCCGTACGTACGCATGAACGCTACTTTCATTTCTATGTCATATAAATGGAATTAAAACTAAATGAGAGGTATGTATATTTTAATTCCAGAATTATATTAATCATTTAGATGTAAAATACATCATATATATCCATTATATATATGTACTTATAATAGTACATTACATTTGGGGATAAGAAATGAAATGCACTGTTCATGGAGACGGTAAGCCATACGTACGCATGAACGCTACTTTCATTTCTATCTCATAATTTAACGGGAAGAAAAAAATAATTATATATAGGTATATTATAATTCCAGTATAACATCATATATAATAACTTTAAATCCATCCTTTATACATCCCACATATGGCATTAACGAATCAAATCACTTTGAGGGGGCCGTAGTCCGCACTTCCTAAAATGAAGATATCGCGTATACCCATAATGGAAGCCATAAAGGAGTGCCATAAATGAAAAATAAAGAAGCTTAAGGAATACATAAACATATTATATATCATATATAAATATAGTGACATCTTAATGGCCACCTTTGAAGGTGTTGGAAGAATATTGAACAATCATCGTTTTGTGAGGCAGAAATTCGCCATCCACAGAAACAGTATGTTCTTTAACCATTAGATGTAGGTGTGTGTAAGTGTATCTCCAATTATTCTTATAAAAACATCCTAGTATATTGAAGATACTGGAGTTGTTACAAATGAAATGAATAAAAAGAGTTTAGGGGGTTGGAGAAGCAAAATAAAACAAAAGAACACAAGAGAAAACACTACCTTTAAATTGGGCAACTCTTTTTGATTTGAGCTCAAAGGCTTCCTTGAGAAGAATTTTGCCCAATGTGAGGCATCAAGGAGTAGGATAGGGATTTGGAGAGACAAAATGGGCAGGGGTTGGCTGAGGCAAAGGCTTTTGAAGTGTGGGTAAGGTGGTAGAGGTGGGGGCCTTTTATAAGAGGAGAGGAGGGGCACTCTTGGAAAGTAAAGAAATGTTACTTTATTTTAAAATGCTTTTCGGATTTAAAAGGTCACACATTGATATAATTCAAGGAAAAGGTGATAAGGGATCGAAATATACCCATCCAATAGGTTTTTGACAAGTTTAGGTCTTATATTTTACATTATATTTTCATTTTTTTAAATCGTTAAATAATGAGGTAATCGCTGCATCATCATGGTGTCATAAATAATTTAATTTATTTAATATCTAAAAATCATAAAAAAATATCATGATGTAGGAAATTTTTTTATATTTTTAATGAATATTTATAGTAAAAAATATGACTTGTATAACCCCATTTAATAATTGTTTTAGTAAAACATCTCATGTTTGTGACATTTTAATTTTAACTTTAAATAAAAGTCATTAATGTCATTATCTTACCCAAGTGGCACCATGGGGTCCCCAAAATCGACCTATGGGTTGTCTTTGTCGGAAATGGCACATCCAATAAGGGTAGAACACGTGTCTAGGTCATTCAAATTATTAAAACATTATTTTTACCTATAACTACACTAATTACCTCTAATCGCGATTAACAAACATAAAAGTTACTATTCACCAAAAAATTATTTTAATCCCATTGAACCAAATTTTAATTTCTAATGACAACCATGTATGTCGGATTTTTGAAATTCAAAACACAAAGGTGGTAAAATTTCATTTAAACGAAAAATCAGTTTTTTAAGTACCACTTAGTGGTTTCACTATTCATAAAAAATTGAAGTTTTTCAGAAAAATAACAAAACTTAACCCTAAGCAATATTTGATATTCCGAATTCAAAAATGATGTCTATTTTAAAAAATTCAAAACATATAAGTTACATTAATTATTTTAATAATTAATTCCCGCTGTCAGAGCAAATAGCGTGTTTTTATGAAACAATAAGTATCAAAAGATTGACACTATTTTTAGTTCGATTTCAAAGTGAAATTAATTCTAACGACCACTATTGGATTAAATGGTAAAAATAATTTCTAATTTCACAATAAAACCAATTCAAAAGATAATCTAATCATATAACTAAAATAGATTAAAAAGCGGTTTTGAATTAAAATACAACATTTTTTCACTATTCATTAAAAAATGAACTTTATCGGAAAAATACCAAAAATTCACACAAAGTAAATTTTGACTTCCCAATCATAAAGAATAAGTTTATTTTGACAAAAATAGCTTATAAAATTGTCAAAAGATAGATTTAAAAAATGGTTTTCCATAAAGAGGCAGTAAAACAATCTTTTAAAAATATTAGTGTATTTCATGCTTAAGATTGGATTTATTATTATTTTAAGCCTCTAAAACACTATCTAATTCATTAATAGGCATTGATAAAAATATATATTATTCATTACTTACTTGGGATGTTACATCCTTCCCCCTTTAGAAAATTGCTTCCTCACAATTTATTTACTTAATGGAATAGCCATACGGCCAACTTCCATACATACTTAATGGAATAGCCATACGGCTGACTTCCATACCCAATGCATTGGAGGTTATAACGTAACCACCCGTCCTGGTATTCACGGCACCACCCGTCATATGGTTTATCACGTAACCACCCGTTAAATGTCCAAGTACCATTATAAAAATCATAAGACATAAAACAAATATAATGGAAAGAAAACATTTCCACACTTTGATCGCAATATATCACTTAAATATATTGACATAAAAAATACATTATAAAAAACCATTTTCAATAACAAAATACATAAAAGATTATATGTTCATTATTCCATTTTAAATATCATTACGGCTTGTTCAGGAAGCCAAAGACCAAATAATACTCACGGCGGCGGAAAAGGTCGTTGTCACCGCGTACGTTTAAAGAAACATTCCTTTTTTTCATTTTGTAAAACGCTTCGTAGAAAAAGATTCCTTTTGTATAGAAGAAAAAGTCAAAGGGGTTTATACACCGTATAAAAGAAAGTTGTGTATAAAACGAAATATGCCTCATTGAAAGGAGATTGAGACGAAGTCCCTTACCTCGGGTCCGACTTGACTCGATCGTTCTTTAACGTCCTGAATAATAAACTTGAGTTAATTTATACATACATAAGAACCTTTCCCAAGTTCATTATTACTTTTATATCACTTATTATTATGTTATAAACATTATTTAATCATTTAAGTTAATAATTTTTGTTTTGTCGATATTTGTTTCTTATGTCGAAAGTGGACTTCTTACAATTACATGTTGTTCGTGTGGTCAAAGGTTATTTATATCTAGAATGACATTACTGAATTGGATATCATATATATCATATATATCCAGAATATACATGTATTTATAATATTACATAATCATTTAGAGGTAGAAATGAAATGCACCGTTCATGGAGACGGTAAGCCGTACGTACGCATGAACACTACTTTCATTTCATTGTCATATTAATGGAATTAAAACTAAATGAGAGGTATGTATATTTTATTCCAGAATTATATTCATAATTTAGATGTATCATTAATCATATATATCCATCATATACATGTACTTTTAATAGTACATTACATTTGGGGATAAGAAATGAAATGCACCGTTCATGGAGACGGTAAGTCGTACGTACGCATGAACGCCACTTTCATTTCTATCTCATACTTTAATGGAAAGAAAAAATAATGATATATAGGTATATTATAATTCTTGTATAACATCATATATAATAACTTTAAATCTATCCTTTATATGTCCCACATATGGCATTAACGAATCACATCACTTTGAGGGGGCGGTAGTGCGCACTTCCTTAAATGAAGATATCGTGTTTACCCATAATGGAAACCACAAAGGTATACCCAAAATGAAAAATACAAAAGCTTAAGGAAATCATAAACATATTATATATCATATATAAATATAGTGTCATCTTAATGGCCACCTTTGAAGGTGTTAAAAGAATGTTGAACAATCATCGTTTCGGGAGGCCGAAATTCGCCATCCATGGAAACATTATGTTTTTTAACCATTAGATGTATATTTGTGTAAGATTAGCTTGAATTATTAGTATAACAACATCCTAGTATATTGAATATACTGGATTTGTTACAAAAGAAATGAATAAAAATAGTTTAGGGGGTTGGAGAAGCAAAATAAAACAAAAGAACAAAAGTGAACACATTACCTTAAAATCGGGTAACTCTCTTAGATTTGAGCTCAAAGGCTTACTTGGGAAGACATCTTCCCAATGTGAGGCTTTAAGGAGTAATAGAGGGAAGTGGAGAGACAAAATGGACAGGGTTTGGCCGAGCCAAAGGCTTTGGAAGTGTGGGTAAAGAGGTAGAGGTGGGTCCTTTTATAAGAGGAGAGGAGGGGCACTCCTGGAAAGTAAAGATAAGTTACTTTATTTTAAAAAGAGTTTCGGATTCAAAAGGTCCCACATTGATATAATTCAAGGTTAAGGTGATAAGGGTTCGAAATCCACCCATACAATAGGTTTTGGACATGTGTAGGTCATAGAGTTTACATTATCATTTCATTTTATTTAAATCCTTTATTAATGAGGTAATCGCTGCATCATCATGATGTCATAAATAATTTAATTCATTTAAAGTATAAAAATTATAAAAATATACTATGATGTAGAAAATATTTTTATCTTTCCAATTATAATTTATAATAAAAAATCTGACTTGTATAACCCCATGTAAAAATTGTTTTAGTAAAACATCTCATGTTTGTGTCATTTTTACTTTAACATTTAATAAAAAGTTTTTTATGTCATTTCCCAACCAAAGTGGCTCCATGGGGTCCCCAAGTTGACCCATGGATTTTCATGGTCGTCCATGACACATCCAATGAGGTTAGGACATGTGTCAAACTCATCTCATTTTATTAAAGCATTATTTTTATCTTAAACTACACTAATTACCTCTAATCGCGATTAAAAACTTAAAAGTTACTATTCACCAAAAAATTATTTTAATCTCATTGAACCGCATTTTACTTCTTAATGACAGCCATGTATGTCGGATTTTTGAAATTCAAAACACAGAAGTGGTAAAATTTCATTTAAACGAAAAATCAATTTTTATAAGTACCACATAGTGGTTTCACTATTCATCAAAAATTGATGTTTTTCAGAAAAATACCAAAAATTCACCCTAATCTATATTTGATATTCCAAATTCAAAAATGAATTATATTTTACAAAATTCAAAACATATATGTCACATTAATTAATTTAATAATTAATTCCCGCTGTCAGAAAAAATAGCGTGTTTTCATGAAACAATAAGTATCAAAAGATTGACACTAGTTTAAGTCCGATTACAAAGTGAAATTAATTACAACGACCACTATTTGATTTAATGGTAAAAATATATTCTAATTTCAATTTAAAACCAATTAAAATGATAATATAATCATATAAATAAATTAGATTAAAAAGATGTTTTGAATTAAAATACAACATTTTTCACTATTCATTAAAAAATGAACTTTATCGGAAAAATACCAAAAATTTACACAAAGTAAATTTTGATGCCCCAATCCTAAAAAAGAGTTTTATTTGGTCCAATATAATGTGTAAAAGTGACCAAAACTATATTTAATGATGGTTCTCCATCAAAAGGCGATAAGTGAACCTTTAGTGAAAATTAGGGTATAAAAGACTAAAATTGAATTCTTTTCGTATTTTAAGCCTTTATATGTTATTGGATAAATGTAAAAACATTTAAAAACATATATAATCATATTTTAGTTATTTCTATCCATTCCTGCCAATACAACGGCTATGTGTTAACTACCATTTAAAATAATATTATTTTATTACTAGTGTGCATCGTAAGATTTCAATGAAACTCTTTGTTGCGTATCAGGTATTCTATCGAACATAACAACCCCTTTAATGTAAAATTAATATTTATTTCGTAAATATTAATAAATATGAAAATTATTTATTCTTTATTTACCTGGGATGGTACATCCTTCCCCCCTTTTGGGAATTGTGTCCTCGCAATATTATTCACTTATCAAAATAAGTGGGGGTATTTATCCCTCATAGAATTTTTAGATTCCCACGTCGCCTCTTCACCCATATGGTTTTTCCACAAAACCTTTACCTGGTGGATTACCTTATTTCACAACACTTGCTCTCTTCGGTCAAGAATCTGGGCTGGTTTTTCTTCATAAGAGAGATTCTCTTCCAACTGAACTACCTCTGGGCTCAAAACATGAGATGGATCTGGCATATACTTCCTCAACATCAAAACATGAAAAACATTGTGTACCTGAGATAAACTCGGAGGTAAAGACACTCGGTAAGCAACTGATCGAACTCTCTCCAAAAATTCATATGGTCCAATGAACCTTGGACTCATCTTTCCTTTCTTACCAAATCGCATCACACTTTTCCACATTGATACTTTGATAAAAAATGATCACCTACATCGAATGATAGATCTTTCCTCCGGTTATCCGCATAACTCTTCTGCCTGCTCTGAGCTGTTTTCATGTGTTTCTGAATCAAATGAACTTTTTATGCCAACTCTTCTATCAATTCTGGTCCCATCAACTTCCGTTCAACCACTTCATTCCAAAAATCTGGAGTTCGACACCATTTCCCATATAATGCCTCAAACGGTGCCATCTGTATACTAGAATGAAAACTGTTATTATTTGAAAACTCAACCATAGAAAGATGTTGGTCCCAACTTCCCTGATAATCCATCGAACAAGCTCGTAGCATATCCTCCATGTTCTGAATTTTTCGTTCTGACTGCCCATCGGATTGCGGATGAAAAGCTGTACTAATATTTAATTCAGTACCCAACGACTTTTGGAGGACTTTCCAAATGTTAGAAGTAAATCTAGGATCAAGATCAGACAAAATGGAGAGAGTAACTCCATGTAACCTGACTATCTCTTTAAGATACAAATGGGAAAGTTGATCTAGTGAAAAAGTATCTCGTATTACAAAGAAATGAGCAGATTTTGTCAAGCGATCAACAATAACCCAAATTGCATCATTACCTCGAGATGTCCTCAGTAATCCCACAACAAAGTCCATGGATATGTTTTCCCATTTCCACTCTGGCACTGGTAAAGGCTGAAACATCCCTTTCGGTAACTGCCGCTCTGCCTTAACCTGCTAACAAGTAAAACACTTCACAGTAAAATCAACAATATCTCTTTTCTTCAAGGTAGGTGATCATGTTTTTCTCAAGGTTTCTCCATAGAAAAGTGTGATGAGATTTGGTAAGAAAGGAAAGATGATTCCAAGGTTCATTGGACCATATGAAATTATGGAGAAAGTTGGATTAGTTGCTTACCGAGTGGCTTTACCTCCGATTTTATCTCAGATACACAATGTTTTTCATGTTTCGATTTTGAGGAAGTATATGCCAGATCCATCTCATGTTTTGAGCCCAGAGGTAGTTCAGCTGGAAGAGAATCTCTCTTACGAAGAACAACCAGTACAGATTCTTGACAGAAGAGAGCAAGTGTTGCAAAATAAGGTAATCCACTTTGTAAAGGTTTTGTGGAAAAACCATATGATTGAAGAGGCAACATGAGAATCTGAAAATGCATTGAGGGATAAGTACCCCCATTTATTCGATAAGTAAACAAATTGTGGGGACACAATTTTCTAAAGGGGGGAAGAATGTAACACCCCAAGTAAGTAATGAATAATAGATATTTTTATCTATGTCTATTAATTATTAAGATAGTGTTTTAGAGGCTTAAAATGAAAATAAATCCAATCTTAAGCATGAAATATACTAATATTTTTAAAAGATTGTTTTACTGCCTTTGTATGGAAAGCCATTTTTAAATCTATATTTTGACAATTTTATATGATATGTTTGTCAAAATAATCTTATTCTTTATTATTGGGACATCAAAATTTACTTTGTGTGAATTTTTGGTATTTTTTCGATAAAGTTCATTTTTAATGAATAGTGAAAAAATGTTGTATTTTAATTCAAAACCTCTTTTAAATCTAATTTATTTATATGTCTAGATTATCTTTTGAAATTGTTTTAAGTTGAATTAGAATATATTTTTACCATTTAATCCAATGGTGGTCATTGGAATCAATTTCACTTTGAAATTGGACTTAAACTAGTGTCAATCTTTTGATACTTATTGTTTCATAAAAACACGCTATTTGTCATGACAGCGGGAATTAATTATTAAATTAATTAATGTGACTTATATGATTTGAATTTTGTTAAATATAAATCATTTTTGAATTCAGAATATCAAATATAGCTTAGGGTGATGTTTTGGTATTTTTTTGAAAAACTTCAATTTTTGATGAATAGTGAAACCACTAAGTGGTAGTTAAAGAAACTGAATTTTCGTTTAAATGAAACATTGTCACTTTTGTGATTTGATTTCCAAAAATCCGACATACATGGTTGTCATTAAAAAGTAAAATATGGTTCAATGAGATTAAAATAATTTTTTGGTGAATAGTAACTTATAAGTTCTTAATCGCGATTAGGGGTAATTAGTGTAGTTTAAGGTAAAAATAATGTTTTAATAAAATGATATGAGCTTGAAACATTTCCAACCATCATTGGATGTGTCATGGCCGACCAAGAAAATCCATGGTTCAGCTTGGGGACCCCATAGAGCCACTTTGGTTGGGAAATGACATAAATAACTTTTTATTAAATGTTAAAGTAAAAATGACACAAAAATGAGATGTTTTACTAAAACAATTTTCACATGGGGTTATACAAGTCATATTATTGACTATAAATATTCATTATAAATATAAAAAGATTTCCTACATCATGATATTTTTTTTTATAATTTTTAGACATTAAATATATTAAATTCTTTATGACATCATGATGATGCAGCGATTACCTCATTAATAAAGGATTTAAATAAAATGAAATGATAATGTAAAATCTATGCCCTAAACATATCCAAAACCTATTGGATGGGTGGATTTCTAACCCTTATCACCTTACCCTCGAATTATATCAATGTGGGACCTTTTGAATCCGAAACTTTTTTTAAAATAATGTAACTTATCTTTACTTTCCAAGAGTGCCCCTCCCCTCCTCTTATAAAGGGCCCCCACCTCTACCACCTTACCCACACTTCAAAAGCCTTTGGCTCTGCCAACCCCTGCCCATTTTGTCTCTCCACTTCCCTCTCTTACTCCTTAAAGCCTCACATTGGGCTGAAGACATCCTAAGGAAGCCTTTGAGCTCAAACCAAAGGGAGTTACCCGATTTTAAGGTAATGTCTTCACTTGAGTCCTTTTGTTTTATTTGGATTCTCGAACCCCCAAAACTCTTTTTATTCATTTCTTTTGTAACAACATCCTAGTATAATAGAAATTTTTTTTGTTTTAGGTTACTTGTTATTGAGGAATTTATTCATAAGGAAACATAATCACTTATCATGTTGACTTTCATCTTTTATTAGATTCCTTACACAAACTCATATTTTCTCCAAAAGATGAGTATTTAGGAAGACTTGTTCACATTAAGAGTACTATAATAAACTTCTAGAGAATCACCTAATCCAAATAAGAGAAATATATACTTCCCATGTGTTTAGACTTTAACCAAAACCAAAACCAAAAAGGTTAGTACAAGATCAGATAATCCAGAAAGGGATAACCTTTTATAAAAAGAAAATATATTCTTAATCTCCAAAATTTGTCCAACAAAACCCAATGTTCAACGAGGACCATTCGATAAACAATTTTCTATAAAATTATTCAATGTAACCAAACTATGATTGAAACCCAAATATTTGAAGGATTTAGTCACATAGTCTTCCAAGTTAAATCGTATCATTTATCTCCAAACAACATCAGTTGCTCTTAATGTCTCGTATTGAAAAGTAATTAACCTAATCACATATCCTCCATGATAGGTTAATCATTTCCATAGATAACCCAAAATCAACTTACTCTTAATTCATAAATTAATCTAACTAAAAAGAATCAGTCAAACTAAACTGGGACTTCACGTAGTCCAGTGGTAGGCGATAAATACCAGTTGCACTTTGGTTGTGGGTTCGATTCCCACAGCTTTGTCCGACGCGACGGGTTGTCACACAGTCTACGTGTTGTCCTTTTTCCAAAATTACATAAATAACCCTACATGTTTTACCATCAATAGTTTCCTTATACCTCTCATTTTCATCCAAATTCGTTACGATCTCAACATCTTAATTATTGAAGTCTTATTTCACCAAAATAAAATTATTCCCAAAATGAATAACATCATACCTTGATCATGGCGTCCACTCAGTTTCATCGTCATCTTGTTCACGTAGGTAGAATTCCCATGAATTACAACAATGATTTAGAGATCCTTCAAAATCATTTGCTTCCTCCATCCAAATACACCTTGTACAACATGGGTCATATGGGTGTTCACAGAAAAACAGTTTTGGAAAATAATCATGTATGACGTATAATTCCAAAACATCTGATAAAACAAGATTTCTATAAAATTGTTGGACCGAAATTGAGTTGAAACTTTCTATTATTGGTCCTTTTAAAATACCATAAGTATGTGCTGTGAGACTATATTTTAAAATCAAATATAAATAGGTTGCGCAAAGGTCTCCTTCCTCAGCACCATCTTTAAAATCATAATATTCTTCAAATTCTTGTGATAAGGTAAAATATTTAAAAATACCTTGATAATATTTACCTTTCTTGAAAATATGAGAATATTGTGAAAATAGTATTTGTCTAAAAACAACCCATGATCCACGATGATAACGAGGTATAGAGGAGGTGTTTGATATCTCAAAAAACTACTTTCAAGTGAGTTGTATGCTAGAAAAAGTTTCACAATCATCCAAACATGAATTTGCAATAATTATTGCAAGCATGTTAGCAGGAAGAGATAGGAATTTCATTTGAGATCCTTCTCCTTCCATTCGTAACAGACTTTACTTTTCCTGAAAAAAGTTATAAAATAACGATTTAACTGAAATAATAGATATAGGGACTAACCATGTGTCTAACAAAAACTCATAATCCCTAAAGTTGTCTAAACCGACCTTTGATACCAACTATAAGGCCTCAGCCTTAAACATTACATAATATTGAATTAAATGAATAATTCACATTGAGGATCTTTTCAGGTTTAGAGTTTTAGATAATTAGGACATAACTATTACATCTCAAAAGATTACAAAGTAGAAACTTCAACTAAGTTTCCATAAAATAAAAACTCTTAAAAAGAAACATGTCTAGTTCCATGTTTTAGGTAGAATGACATTCCCTTGATCCCATCCTTGACCCTATTACATGTTATGTCCTGTGAAAAACATTTCAAAAACATGGGATGAGCATAAAAAGGTCAGTAAGGGATACACAAAGTATGAAAACTGTTATTTTTTCAAAACAACAAGTAAACCATGTATACTTTATCAAAGTAATACATTTCACCTTTTTGAAGTAGTAAAAACTCTTCACTGAATAAAATTTCATTACTTACCCTTCTGTAACAAAAATATTACCATAAAACCCATATAAGATCACATAACATATAAAGGTAACTTGGGAAATAAACATACTTAAGTGGAATAACCATACGGTCGACTTCCACACATACTTAATGGAATAGCCATACGGCCGACTTCCACACATACTTAATGGAATAGCCATACGGCCGACTTCCATACCCAATGCATTGGAGGTTATAACGTAACCACCCATCCTGGTATTCACGGCACCACCCGTCATATGGTTTATCACATAACCACCCGTAATATGTCCAAGTACCATTATAAAATTATAACACATAAAACCACTATAAAGGAATGATAACATTTCCACATTTCAATCACAATATATCATTTAAATATATTGACATAATAGAATCATTTATCAAACCCATTTTCAATACCAAAATACATAAAAGAGTATATGGTATTTATTTTATTTTTAAAAACATTACGGCTTGTTGAGGAAGCCGAAGACCAAATAATACTCGCGGTAGCAGAAAAGGTCGTTGTCACCACGTACGTTAAAAGAAACATTCCTTTTTGTCATTTAGTAATACGCTTCATAGAAAAATATTCCTTTTGTATAAAAGTAAATGTCAAAGGGGTTTATAAACTGTATAAAAGATAATTGTGTATAAAATGAAATATGCCTCAATGAAAGGAGATTGAGACGAAGTCCCTTACAAAGACGGTATCCTTGGTTTAAGGATAAGTCAATTACATAATTATGTGTGACAAACGAATACATCCAATATAAGTGGATATTAAGTGTAAAACAATCAGAGGTTATTCACACATATTCATAGAATGACATATTCAATGAGTACAAGATTATCCCAAAGAATCAAATTTGGGTTAAGAAGTTCCCTTGCCAAAATATGACAGCCTAACGACGTCACTACAAAATTCAGAAAATGAGTTGATGAGAGATAAATAGGGTATCTCATCACTTGGACATAAAATTTACATCAATAAGTTTATATGAGAACGTATCCCAACATAACGATATGTAAATTAAAAGACCCAACAAAAGAAGTCTTCTAAAAAGAGGAGGGTGAAAGGTTCCTTTACAGACATGGGTATCTTTCGAGACATGCACCCCGTGAAAGAAGGACAATACAACATTGATGTAAATACTCATAAATGAAATTATTATACACAATGAGTAAAGTAATGGGCAGTACATACACCACTCAATGGAAATTGTGTCAAATGTAGCATAAATCTCACGGGAATAAGAGTGAGATGAAAAATCCCTTACGAAAAGTCGGCAGCCTAACAGCGCCACAAAAATGTATTGATGAGATAAAATAGGGTCTCTCATCATATTAACATAATGTTTATAGAAAGTGTAATATAAAATAACATCCCCCAACATAACAAAGATGAGCTTAAAATAAGTGACATAAAGGACAGTACTTAAAAAAAAAGAGAGAGGTTAGATCTCTCATGAAAATTCAGCAGCCTAACGGCGCCACTCAAAACATCCAAAATGGATTGATGAGAGAGAATAGGGTCTCTCATCATATGAACATAAAAATTACAGTAAGAGTAATATAAAATAACAACCCAATCACAAGAAATATGAGCTTAAAAGGAATGGCATAAAAGAGTGTACTTAAAAAGAAAGAGAGGAGTAGGATCCCTTACCTCGGGTGCGACTTGACTCGATCGTTTTTTAACGTCCTGAATAATAAACTTGAGTTAATTTATACTTTATTAAGAACATTTCTCAAGTTCATTATTCATTTTATATCAATTATTGACATGTTATAAACATTATTTAATCATTTATGTTAATAATGTTTGTTTTGTTGATATTTGGTTCTTAAGTCAAAAGTGGACTTCTTCCAATTACATGTTGTTCATGTGGTCAAAGGTTCTTTATATCCGGAATGAAATTCCTGATTTGGATATAATATATATAATATATATCTATCATATAAATGTATTTATAATATCACATAATAATTTAGAGGTAATAAATGAAATGCACCGTTCATGGTGACGGTAAGCCGTACGTACGCATGAACGCTACTTTCATTTCTATGTCATATTAATGGAATTAAAACTAAATGAGAGGTATGTATATTTTAATTCCAGAATTATATTAATCATTTAGATGTAATATACATCATATATATCCATTATATATATGTACTTATAATAGTACATTACATTTGGGGATAAGAAATGAAATGCACCGTTCATGGAGATGGTAAGCCGTACGTACGCATGAACGCTACTTCCATTTCTATTTCATATTTAACGGAATTAAAGCATAATGATACATAATAGTATTTTAATTCCAGTATGGTATCATATATAATATCATTAAATACATCCTTTATACGTACCACATATGGTATTAACGAATCAAATCACTTTGAGGGGGCGGTAGTCCACACTTCCTTAAATGAAGATATCGCGTTTACCCATAATGGAAACCATAAAGGTATGCCATAAATGAAAAATACAGAAGCATAAGTAAAACATAAACATATTATATATCATATATAAATATATTGTCATCTTAATGGACACCTTTGAAGGTGTTATATGAGTGTTGAACAATCATCATTTCGTGAGGCAGAAATTCGTCATCCACAGAAACAGTATGTTCTTTAACCATTAGATGTAGGTGTGTGTAAGTTTAGCTCTAATAATTATTATAACAACATCCTAGTATATTGAATATACTAGAGTTGTTACAAAAGAAATGAATAAAAAGTTTTTATGGGGTTGGAGAAGCAAAATAAAACAAAAGTACTCAAGTGAAGACATTACCTTAAAATAGGGTAACTCCCTTTGGTTTGAGCTCAAAGGCTTCCTTGGGAAGACTTCTTCCCAATGTGAGGCTTCTAAGAGTTAGATAGTGATGTGTAGAGACAAAATGGGCAGGGTTTGGCCGAGCTAAAGGCTTTGTATGTTTGGGTAAGGCGGTAGAGGTGGGGGCCTTTTATAAGAGGAGAGGAGGGGCACTCTTGGAAAGTAAAGAAATGTTACTTTATTTGAAAATGAGCTTCGAATTTAGAAGGTCATACATTGATATAATTATAGGATAAGGTGATAAGGGTTCTAAATACACCCATACAATAGGTTTTGGACATGTGTAGGTCATAGATTTTACATTATCTTTCCATTTTATTTAAATCATTAAATAATGAGGTCATCGCTGCATCATCATGATGTCATAAATAATTTAATTTATTTAATGTGTAAAAATTATAAAAAAAAATTCTATGATGTAGGAAATAGTTTTATCTTTCCATTGATTATTTATAGTCAAAAATCTCACTTGTATTACCCCATGTAAAAATTGTTTTAGTAAAACATCTCATGTTTGTGTCATTTTTACTTTAACATTAAATAAAAAGATATTTATGTCATTTTCCAACCAAAGTGGCTCCATGGGATCCCCAAGTTGACCCATGGATTTTCTTGGTAGGCCATGAAATATCTAATGAGGGTAGGACATGTTTCTAGGTCATTTCATTTTATTAAAACATTATTCTTACCTTAAACTACACTAATTACCTCTAATCGCGATTAAAAACTTAATAAGGTACTATTCACTAAAAAAATATTTTTATCCCATTGAACCACATTTTACTTCTTAATGACAACCATGTATGTCGGATTTTTGATATTCAAAACACAAAGATGGAAAAATTTCATTTAAACGGAAAATCAGTTTTTATAAGTACCACTTAGTGGTTTCACTGTTCATCAAAAATTGAAGTTTTTCAGAAAATTACCAAAAATTCACACTAAGCTATATTTGATATTCTGAATTCAAAAATGAAGTCTATTTTACTACCAAGATCTCGTATAACGTTTTCAGCATACCCTGCCAATCGAGTGAACTTCGCTTCATAAGCAGCCACTGAATGATCCTCCTGCCTCAACTCTAGGAACTGTTCTTCCATCCTAAGACGAACCACCTTATGAAAATATTTCTCAGGAAACATACCTTTGAATTCATCCCAGTGAAGATCCTCAATCTCATCACTATCCCTGATATTTTTCACCATCGACCACCACTGATCAACTTCACCTTTAAAACGGTAAACAGTAAGGCTAACCTTTTGATGTTATAAGCACCCCATGACATCAAAAGTCTTCTCGAGTGCTTTAATCCACCCTTCAGCTTGTACGTGGTCAGATGATCCTCTGAATGATGGGGGATGTTGCCTCATGAAATGTTCCACCACTGACATGTTCTTCTCCGGTTGATCTGGCTGATCTCGTGCATGGATACCACCACCATTTATAGCCTGAGTCAACTGTGCCATCACTGCAACAAACTGTTCAGTTCCGATTCCGACCATGTCCGGTTGATGATTTGGATGGTTGTCTTCCTCCTGATGTCATCCCAGCATAGCCACTTTGTTTCCTCTGTGGAAAACCATTCTGAACACAGAAATATCTTAGGCGAAGCAACATGGTAATCTTTAAATGCTATATCATTTTAATCGTACCATAAATTAACTTATAATTTTACACTTTTCTAACTCCTAAAGTTGTCTAAATCGACCTCTGATACCAACTATAAGGCACCGGCCTTAAACATCTATTAATATTGAATTAAATGAATAATTCACATTGAGGATCTTTTCAGGTTTAGAGTTTTAGAGAATTAGAACATAACTACTACATCTCAAAAGATTACAAAGTAGACACCTCTACTATGTTTCCATAGAATAAAAAAACTCTTAAAAGGAAACATGTCTAGTTCCAAGTTTTATATAGCATGACTTTCCCTTGATCCCATCCTTGACCCTATTCCACATTAGGTCCTGTGAAAAACATTTCAAAAAAACTTAGTGTGAGCATAAAGAGCTCAGTAAGGGATACGCAAAGAATGAAAACTGTTAGTTTATCAAAACAACAAGTAAACCATGTATTCTTTATCAAAGTAATAATTTTCACCTTTATGAAGTAGTAAAAACTCTTCACTGAATAAAAGATCATTAATTACCCTGTTGTATCCAAAAGATTACCATAAAACCCATAAAAAGATCACATAACATATAAAGGTAACTTGAGACATAAACATACTTTAGTGGAATAACCATACGGTCGACTTCCACACATATCACTTAATGGAATAGCCATACGACCAACTTCTATACATACTTAATGGAATATCCATACGGCCGACTTCCATACCCAATGCATTGGAGGTTATAACGTAACCACCCATCCTGGTATTCACGGAACCACCCGTCATATGGTTTATCACGTAACCACCTGTCAAATGTCCAAGTTCCACTATAAAAATCATAAGACATGAAACAAATATAATGGAAAGAAAACATTTCCACACTTTGATCACAATATATCACTTAAATATATTGACATAACAAATCCATTATAAAAAATCATTTTCAATACCAAAATACATAAAAGATTATATGGTATTTATTCCATTTTAAAAAACATTACATCTTGTTCAGGAAGTGAAAGACCAAATAATACTCGCGGCGGCGGAAAAGGTTGTTGTCACCGCATACGTTAAAAGAAACATTCCTTTTTTTTGTTTTGTAAAACGCTTCGTAGAAAAAGATTCCTTTTGTATAAAATTAAAATTCAAAAGGTTTTATACACCGTATAAAGGAAAGTTGTGAATAAAACTAAATATGCCTCAATGAAAGGAGATTGAGACGAAGTCCCTTACCTCGGGTTCGACTTGACTCGATCGTTCTTTAACATCCTGAATAATAAACTTGAGTTAATTTCTACTTGCTTGAGAACATTTTTCAGGTTCATTATTACTTTTATATCACTTATTACCATGTTATAAACATTATGTAATCATTTAAGTTAATAATGTTTGTTTTGTCGATATTTGGTTCTTAAGTCGAAAGTGGACTTCTTACAATTACATGTTGTTCATGTGGCCAAAGGTTCTTTATATCCAGAATGAAAATCCTAATTTGGATATCATATATATCATATATATCCAGAATATACATATATTTATAATATAACATAATCATTTATAGGTAAGAAATGAAATGCACCGTTCATGGAGACGGTAAGCCGTACGTACGCATTAACGCTACTTTCATTTATTTGTCATATTAATGGAATTAAAACTAAATGAGAGGTATGTATATTTTAATTCCAGAATTATATTCATCATTTATATGTATCATTCATCATATATATCCATTATATACATTTACTTTTAACAGTACATTACATTTGGGGATAAGAAATGAAATGCACCGTTCATGGAGATGGTATGTCGTACGTACGCATGAACGCTACATTCATTTCTATCTCATACTTTAAGGGAAAGAAATAATAATGATATAGAGGTATATTATAATTCCAGTATAACATCATATATAATAACTTTAAATCCATCCTTTATATGTCCCACATATGTCATTAACGAATCACATCACTTTGAGGGGGCAGTAGTCCGCACTTCCTTAAATGAAGATATCACGTTTACCCATAATGGAAACCATAAAAGTATGCCCAAAATGAAAAATACAGAAGATTAAGGAAAACATAAACATATTATATATCATATATAAATATAGTGTCATCTTAATGGCCACCTTTGAAGGTGTTAAAAGAATGTTGAACAATCATCATTTCGGGAGGCCGAAATTCACCATCCACGGAAACAGTATGTTCTTTAACCATTAGATGTAGGTGTGTGTAATTGTAGCTCTAATACTTCTTATAAAAACATCCTAGTATATTTATGATACTGGATTTGTTACAAAATAAATGAATAAAAAGATTTTAGGGGGTTGGAGAAGCAAAATAATACAAAAGGACTCAAGTGAAGACATTACCTTAAAATCAGGTAACTCCCTTTGGTTTGAGCTCAAAGGCTTCCTTGAGAAGACTTCTGCCCAATGTGAGGCTTTAATTAGTAAGAGAGGGAAGTGTAGAGACAAAATGGGCAGGTTTTGGCCGAGCCAAAGGATTTGGAAATGTGGGTAATGTGGTAGAGGTGGGGGCCTTTTATAAGAGGAGAGGAGGGGCACTTTTGGAAAGTAAAGATAAGTTACTTTATTTTAAAAAGCGTTTCGGATTAAAAAGGTTTAAAATTGATATAATTATAGGGTAAGATGATAAGGGTTCTAAATCCACCCATACAATAGGTTTTGGACATGTGTAGGTCATAGATTTTACATTATCATTTCATTTTATTTAAATCCTTTATTAATGAGGTAATCGCTGCATCATCATGATATCATAAATAATTTAATTTATTTAAAGTCTAAAAATTATAAAAAAAATACTATGATGTAGGAAATATTTTTAGCTTTCCAATTATTATTTATAATAAAAAATATGACTTGTATAACCACATGTAAAAATTGTTTAGTAAAACATCTCTTATTTGTGTCATTTTTACTTTAACATTTAATAAAAAGTTATTTATGTCATTTCCCAACCAAAGTGGCTCAATGGGGTCCCCAAGTTGACCCATGGATTTTCTTGGTCGGACATGACACATCCAATGAGGGTAGGACATGTTTCAAGCTCATCTAAGTCTATTAAAGCATTATTTTTACCTTAAACTACACTAATTATCTCTAATCACGATTAAGAACTTAAAAGTTACTATTCACCAAAAAATTATTTTAATCTCATTGAACCACATTTTACTTCTTAATGAAAACCATGTATGTCAGATTTTAGAAATTCAAAACACAGAAGTGGTAAAATTTCATTTAAATGAAAAATCAGTTTTTATAAGTACCACTTAGTGGTTTCACTATTCATCAAAAATTGACGTTTTTCAGAAAAATACCAAAAATTCACCCTAAGCTATATTTGATATTCCAAATTAAAAAATTAAGTCTATTTTAAAAAATTAAAAACATATATGTCACATTAATTAATTTAATAACTAATTCCCGCTGTCATGACAAATAGCGTGTTTTTATGAAACAATAAGTATCAAAAGATTGACACTAGTTTAAGTCCGATTTCAAAGTGAAATTAATTCCAACGACCAAAATTGGATTTAATGGTAAAAATATTTTCTAATTTCACTTTAAAACCAATTAAAAAGATAATCTAATCATATAAATAAATTAGATTAAAAATAGGTTTTGAATTAAAATACAACATTTTACACTATTCATTAAAAAATGAACTTTATCGGACAGATACCAAAAATTTACACAAAGTAAATTTTGATTTCTCAATTCTAAAGAAGAGTTTTATTTGGTCCAATAGAATTTATAAGAGTTAACAAAACCATATTTAATGACGGTTCGCCATCAAAAGGCGATAAGTGAACCTTTAGTGAAAACTGGGGCATATATGCCTAAAATTGAATTCTTTCCGTATTTTAAGCCTTTATCTTTTATTGGATAAATGTAAAAACATTTAAAAAACATATATAATCTTATTTTAGTTATTTCTATCCATTCCCTCCAATACAACAGCTACATGTTAAGTACCATTTAAAATAATATTATTATACTACTAGTGTGCAATGTAAGATTTCAATGAAACTCTTTATTGGTATCAGAGGTCGGTTTAGACAAATTTAGGAGTTAGAAAAGTGTAAAATTATAAGTTAATTTATGGTACGATTAAAATGATATAGAATTTAAAGATTACCATGTTGCTTCACCTAAGATATTTCTGTGTTCAGAATGGTTTTCCACAGAGGAAACAAAGCAGCTATGTTGGGACGACATCAGGAGGAAGACAACCTTCCAAATCAGAAACCTGAGATGGTCAGAATCAGAAATGAACTATTTGTTGTAGTGATGGGACAGTGGACTCAGGCTATAAGTGGTGGTGGTATCCATGCACGAGATCAGCCAGATCAACCGCAGAAGAACATGTCAGTGGTGGAACATTTCATGAGGCAACATCCCCCATAATTCAGAGGATCATCTGACCCCATACAAGCTGAAGGGTGGATTAAAACACTGGAGAATATTTTTGATGTCATGGGGTGCTCTGAACATCAAAAGGTTAGCCTTGCAGTTTACCGTTTTGAAGGTGAAGTTGATTAGTGGTGGTCGATGGTGAAAAATATCAGGGATAATGATGAGATTGAGGATCTTCACTGGGACGAATTCAAATGTATGTTTCTTGAGAAATATTTTCCTAAGGTGGTTCTTCTTAGGATGGAAAAATAGTTCCAAGAGCTGAGGCAGGAGGATGATTCAGTGGATGCTTATGAAGAGAAGTTCACTCGATTGGCAAGGTATGCTCCAAACTTCATACAAGATCTTGATAGTAAAATAAACCGTTTTTACTCAGGGTTAAAGCCAAATAATCGAAGGGATTTAGCTTCTCGTGAGTTCAAAAGTTATGAAAAACTTGTTCGATGTGCGGAGAAGGTGGAAATGGAGTTTGTCGATGATCAGGTGTTCTATGAAAAACAACAGAATAAGAGGTCTAGTTTGCAGGCAAAGGGGAAGAATTCATCAAAGAAGCATGGAGGTAAGAAAACCAAATATTCATCCTATGAGAAGGGTGGTAAAATGAATCCTGGAGAATGTTTATCCAAGTTTGGTAAGTTCTTTCGGTGTGGTAAGTCTGGTCATATTGCTCGTAACTGTAAGGAAGATGATCAAGAAGGTAATGAAAAGCCAGCGGTACGATGTTTTAAGTGTAATGAAATGGGTCATTATGCAAATGAGTGTCTAACGAAGAACTCTATTGGTGGAAAGCAGCCAGACTACAAGCAGAAATGGGTGGTGAAATCCTTTGCATCAACTTCCGCAGATGTTGGGCCATCAAATGAAGTAGTATCAGGTACACTGCTTGTTTTTTCAGATTATGCCAATGTGTTGTTTGATTTAGGGTCTACACATTCATTCATTTCTGAGAAGTTTTCTAGTAAATTAGAAATTTCATCTCAAGATATGAACCCTGAACTTATGGTATAAACACACGGAGGGAACGTTGAGACAAAAAGGAATTATAAGAACCTTCCTATACTTGTGTGTGGAAAGAATCTACCCGCAAACCATATTGTTTTGCCTCTAGTAGATTTTGATGTTATTTTGGGCATGGATTGGCTTTCTGTTTATCATGCTAATATTGACTGTAGAGCTAAAATGGTTTCTTTTCAGAAGGATTTTCAGTTTGTGTACAAGAGTGAAGCCTTGTTTTGATAACATGTTAGGAAGTTGAGAAACTATTAAAAGATGGAAATGAATGTTACCTTGCACATATTGTTGAAAATAAAGGAACTGTTCAGATTAATGATGTGCCAGTGGTAAATGAGTATCTTGATATTTTTCCTGATGAGTTGCCTGTTATTATTCATGACCGGGAAGTTGAATTTACTGTTGACTTAGTTCCTGATTCTAAGCCAATTTCCAAACCCTCTTATAGAATGGCTCAAGTTGAACTTTTAGAGTTAAAGAAACAATTGCAGTAGTTATTAGATAAAGGTTTTATTCGACCTAGCACATCACCATGGGGTGCTCCTATATTTTTTGTAAAAAGAAAGATGGATCAATGAGACATTGCATTGATTATAGAGCCTTGAATAATATTACTGTTAAGAAAAAGTATCCTTTGCCTCATATTGATGATTTGTTTGATCAGCTCCAGGGAGCTCAGTATTTTTTGAAGATTGACTTGAGGTCGGGGTACCATCAGCTGAAAGTAAAAGAAGAAGACGTTCCGAAGACTGCGTTCCATTCTAGATATGGACATTATGAATTTGTAGTTATGCCTTTTGGGTTAACCAATGCACCTGTTGTATTCATGGACCTTATGAATAGAATTTTCCATGAGTTCATGGATAAGTTTGTGGTTGTTTTCATCGATGATATTTTGGTGTTTTCTAAAAGTAAAGAGGAGCATGAAAGTCATTTAAGGGTTATCTTACAAACCTTAAAAGAAAAGAAATTGTATGGAAAATTCAGCAAGTGTGAGTTTTGGTTACAACAAATTTCTTTCCTGGGTCACATTGTTTCAAAAGATGGCATAACTGTTGATCCTGCTAAAACAAAAGTTGTTGAAGAATGGCCAAGACCCACAAATGTAACCGAGATCCGTAGTTTTCTTGGTTTGGAAGGTTACTACCGAAGGTTTGCTGAAAATTTTTCACGGTTATCTAGTCCAATGACTAAGCTAACTTGTAAGGGTGTTAAGTTCATCTGGACAAAAGAATGTGATGATTGTTTTCAGGAGTTAAAAAGAATATTGGTGAATGCTCCAGTTTTGGCACTTCCTTCCAAGAATGGTGAGTTTGTTATATACAGTGATGCTTCGTTGAAGGGACTTGGTTGTTTCCTTATGCATAATGATCGGGTAATTGCTTATACATACCGTCAGTTGAAAAATCATGAGGTAAATTACACTACACATGATTTGGAATTAACAACTATTGTTTTTTCTTTAAAAATTTGGAGGCACCATTTGTATGGAGTAAAATGTGAAATATGTACTGATCACAAAAGTTTAAAGTATATATTCACTCAGAAAAAATTGAACATGAGACAGAGGAGATGGCTGGAAATAATCAAGGATTTTGATTGTACAATTCACTACCATCCAGGAAAAGAAAATAAAGTGGCTGATGCTTTGAGTCGAAAAAATAATTCTTCATTAACAATGTTGTGTTTGGAACCTGATCCTTTGGTTAAGGATTTGATGAACTTTGGCATAGAAGTTTTTGGTGCAGGAAGTTCTTCTGTTTTGTTTCAGGTATCAGTGAGATCATCCCTATCAGACAGAATTAAGAAATCACAGAGGGAAGACAGTGAATTGCAGAAAAAGGTTTAGCTGGTTCAGAAGGGTAAGTTGCCTAAATTCAACATTGATAATGATTGTGTTTTGAGGTTTGAGAAGAGATTATGTGTGCCTTGTGATTCACAGTTGAAGAATGAGTTGTTATGTGAGGCTCATAGTTCCCTGTTTTTAGTTCATTCTGGAAGTACTAAGATGTACAGAGATCTGCGGATGTATTACTGGTGGGATGGAATGAAAAGGGATATTGCTGATTTTACTGTGAAGTGTTTGACTTGTCAGCAGGTTAAAGTAGAGTGGCAGTTACCGAATGGGATGCTTCATCCTTTACCAGTGCCAGAGTGGAAATGAGAAAATATATCCATGGATTTTGTCGTGGGATTACCGAGGACATCTCGAGGTAATAATGAAATCTGGGTTATTGTCGATCGCTTGACTAAATCTGCTCATTTCCTTACTATACGAGATACTTTTTCACTAGATCAACTTTCCCATTTGTATCTTAAAGAGATAGTCAGGTTACATGGAGTTCCTCTCTCCATTATGTTCGATCGTGATCCCAGGTTTACTTCTTACTTTTGGAAAGGCCTTCAGAAGTCGTTGGGTACTGAATTAAATTTTAGTACAGCTTTTCATCTTCAATCTGATGGGCAGTCAGAACGAACAATTCAGACCTTGGAAGATATGCTACAAGCTAGTTCGATGGATTATCATGGAAGTTGGGACCAACATCTTTCTTTGGTTGAGTTTTCATATAATAACAGTTTTCATTCCAGTATACAGATGGCACAATTTGAGGCGTTATATGGTAAACGGTGTCGAACTCCAGCTTTTTGGGATGAAGTGGGTGAAAGGAAGCTGATGGGACCAGAATTGGTAGAAGAGATGACAGAAAAAGTTCAGTTGATTCAGAAACACATGAAAACAGCTCAGAGCAGACAGAAGAGTTATGCGGATAACCAGAGGAAGGATCTATCTTTCGAGGTAGGTGATCATGTTTTTCTCAAGGTTTCTTCCTGGAAAAGTGTGATGAGATTTGGTAGGAAAGGAAAGCTGAGTCCAAGGTTCATTGAACCATATGAAATTCTGGAGAGAGTTGGATCAGTTGCATACAGAGTGGCTTTACCTCTGAGTTTATCTCAGGTACACAATGTTTTTCATGTTTCGATGCTGAGAAAGTATATGCCAGATCCATCTCATGTTTTGAGTCCAGAGGTAGTTCAGCTGGAAGAGAACCTATCTTATAAGGAACAACCGGTCCAGATTCTTTGACTATAGGGAGCAGGTGTTACGAAATAAGGCGATTAATCAGGTAAAGGTTTTGTGGAAAAACCATATGATTGAAGAGGCAACATGGGAATATGAAAATGCAATGAGGGATAAGTACCCCCATTTATTCGATAAGTAAATAAATTGAGGGTATGCAATTTTCTAAAGGGGGGAAGGATGTAACATCCCAAGTAAGTAATGAATAATATATATTTTTATCTATGTCTATAAATGATTAAGATAGTGTTTTAGAGGCTTTAAATGAAAATAAATCCAATCTTAAGCATGAAATACACTAATATTTTTAAAAGATTGTTTTACTGCCTTTTTATGGAAAACCATTTTTAAATCTATATTTTGACAATTTTATAAGCTATGTTTGTCAAAATAAACTTATTCTTTATGATTGGGACATCAAAATTTAATTTTTGTGAATTTTTGGTATTTTTCCGATAAAGTTCATTTTTTTAATGAATAGTGAAAAATGTTGTATTTTAATTCAAAACCTCTTTTTAATCTAATTTATTTATATGATTAGATTATCTTTCGAATTGGTTTTAAAGTTAAATTATAATATATTTTTACCATTTAATCCAATGGTGGTCATTGGAATCAATTTCACTTTGAAATTGGACTTAAACTAGTGTCAATCTTTTGATACTTATTGTTTCATAAAAACATGCTATTTGTCATGACATCGAGAATGAATTATTAAATTAACTAATGTGACTTATATGATTTGAATATTGTAAAATAGACAACATTTTTGAATTCAGAATATCAGATATTTCTTAGGGTGAAGTTTTGGTATTTTTCTGAAAAACTTCAAATTTTGATGAATAGTGAAACCACTAAGTGGTAGTTAAAGAAACTGATTTTTCGTTTAAATGAAACTTTGTCACTTATGTGATTTTATTTTCAAAAATCTGACATAAATGGTTTTCATTACGATGTAAAATGTGGTTCAATGAGATTAAAATATTTTTTTGGTGAATAGTAACTTTTAAGTTCTTAATCGCGATTAGGGGTAATTAGTGTAGTTTAAGGTAAAAATAATGTTTTAATAAAATGAGATGAGCTTTACACATGTCCTACCCTCATTGTATGTGTCATGGCAGACCAAGAAAATCCATGGCTCAACTTGGGGACCCCATGGAGCCACTTTGGTTGGGAAATGACATAAATAACTTTTTATTAAATGTTAAAGTAAAAATGACACGAACATGATATGTTTTACTAAAACAATTTTTACATGGGGTTATACAAGTCAGAGTTTTGACTATAAATATTCATTGGAAAGAAAAAATGATTTCCTACATCATAATATTTTATTTATAATTTTTAAACTTTAAATAAATTAATTTATTTATGACATCATGATGATGCACCAATTACCTCATTAATAAAGGATTTAAATAAAATGAGAAGATAATGTAAAATCTATGGCCTACACATGTCAAAAACCTACTTTATGGGTATCTTTCGCGCCCTTATATCCTTATACTCAAATTATATCAATGTGGGACCTTTTAATTCCGATAATCATTTTAAAATAAATTTACATTTCATTACTTTCCAAAAGTGCCCCTCCTCTCCTCTTATAAAAGGCCCCCACCTCTACCTCCTTACCCACACTTCCAAAGCATTTGGCTCGGCCAAAACCTGCCCATTTTGTCTCTACACATCCCTCTCTAACTCCTTGAAGCCTTACTTTGGGCAGAATATTTTCCAAGGAAGCCTTTGAGATCAAACCAAAGGGAGTTACCCAATTTTAAGTTAATGTCTTCACTTGTGTCCTTTTGTTTTATTTTGCTTCTCCAACCCCTAAACTCTTTTTATTCATTTCTTTTGTAACAACTACAGTATCTTAAATATACTAGGATGTTGTTATAATAAGGATTCGAGCTACACTTATACACACCTTCGTCTAATGGTTAAAGAACATAATGTTTCTGAGGTTGGCGATTTTCTGCTTCACGAAACGATGATTATTCAATATTCTTTTAACACATTTAATGATGGACATTTTGATGTCAATGTATTTTATATATGATATATATGGTATTTATGTTTACTATATGCTTCTGTATTTTATATTTAAGCCATACCTTTATTCTTTTCATGTTGTGTAAATTCGATAATTTCATATGAGGAAATGCGGACTACCGCCCCCTCAAGTGATGTGACTCGTACATGCAATACATGGAATGTATAAAGATTGAAATTAATGAACATATGTGACCTATATAACATATCTATTATACTTTAATTATAATATATATATATATATCATTTATTTTTAATTCCATTAATATGACAAAGAAATGAAAGTAGCGTTCATGCGTACGTACGGCTTACCGTCTCCATGAACGGTGCATTTCATTTCTTACCTCTAAATGATTATGTAATATTATAAATACATGTATATGATGGATATATATGATATATATGATATCCAAATCAGGAATGTCATTCTGGATATAAAGAACATTTGACCACACAAACAACATGTAATTGTAAGAAGTCCACTTTCGACTTAAGAACCAAATATCGACAAAACAAACATTATTAACATAAATGATTACATAATGTTTATGAAATGGTAATAAGTGATGTAAAAGGAATAATGAACTTGAAAAAGGTTCTTAAGCAAGTAGAAATTAACTCAAGTTTATTATTCAGGAATATAAATAAACGAACAAGACAAGTTGGACTTGAGGTAAGGGATCCTACTCCTCTCTTTCTTTTTAAGTACACTCTTTTATGCCATTCCTTTTAATCTCATCTTTATTGTGATTGGGATGTTCTTTTATATTACTCATACTGTAATTTTTATGTTCATATAATGAGAGACTATATTCTCTCTCATCAATCCATTTTGGAAGTTTTGAGTGGCACCGTTAGGCTGCTGAATTTTCATAAGAGATCTAGCCTCTCTCCTTCTTTTTAAGTACTCTCCTTTATGTCACTTATTTTAATATCCTCTTTGTTATGTTGGGGGATGTTATTTTATATTCCTATTTTTGTAAAATTTATGTTAATATGATGAGAGACCCTATTTGATCTCATCAATCCATTTTTGTGGCGCCGTTAGGCTGCCGAGTTTTCATAAGGGATTTTTCATCGCACTCTTATTCCCGTGAGATTTATGCTACATTTGCCAAAATTTCCTTTGAGTGGTGTATGTACTGCCCATTACTTTACTCATTGTGTATAATACTTTCATTTATGAGTATTTACATCAATGTTGTATTGTCCTTCTTTCACGGGGTGCATGTCTCGAAAGATACCCATGTCGGTAAGGGAACCTTTCACCCTCCTCTTTTTAAAAGACTTCTTTTGTTGGGTCTTTTAATTTAGATATTGCTATGTTGGGATACATTCTCATATAACCTTATTGATGTAAATTTTATGTCCAAGTGATGAGATACCCTTTTTATCTCTCATCAACTCATTTTTTAAATTTTGTAGTGACGCCGTTAGGCTGTCATATTTTTTCAAGGGAACTTCTTAACCCAAATTTGATTCTTTGGGATAATCTTGTACTCCTTGAATATGTCATTCTATGAATATGTGTGAATAACCTCTGTTTTTGTTACACTTAATATCCACTTATATTGGGTGTATTCGTTTGTCACACTTAATTATGTAATTGACTTATCCTTAATCCAAGGATACCGTCTTTGTAAGGGACTTCATCTCAATCTCCTTTCATTGAGGCATATTTCGTTTTATACACAACTATCTTCAATACGATGTATAAACCCCTTTGAATTTTACTATTATACAAAAGGCATCTTTTTCTACAAAGCGTTTTACTAAACGACAAAAAGGAATGTTTCTTTTAACGTACACGGTGACAACGACCTTTTCCGCCGCCGTGAGAATTATTTGATCTTTGGCTTCCTCAACAAGCCGTAATGTTTTTAAAAATAAAATAAATACCAAATACTCTTTTATTTATTTTGGTATTGAAAATGGTTTTGATAAATGATTCTATTATGTAAATATATTAAAATGATATATTGTGATTGAAATGTGGAAATGTTATCATTCCTTTATATTGGTTTTATGTGTTATAATTTTATAATGGTACTTGGACATATTACGGGTGGTTACGTGATAAACCATATGATGAGTGGTGCCGTGAATACCAGGATGGGTGGTTACGTTATAACCTCCAATGCATTGGGTATGGAAGTTGGCCATATGGCTATTCCATTATGTTTGTGTGGAAGTCGTCCATATGGCTATTCCATTAAGTATGTGTGGAAGTCGACCGAATGGTTATTCCACTTAAGCATGTTTATGTCCCAAGTTACCTTTATATGTTATGTGATCTTATATGGGTTTTATGGAAATATTTTGGTTACAGAAGGGTAAGTAATGAACTTTTATTCAGTGAAGAGTTTTTACTACTTTGAAAAGGTGAAAAGTATTGCTTTGATAAAGTATACATGTTTTACTTGTTGTTTTGAAAAACTAACAGTTTTCATTCTTTGTGTATCCCTTACTGAGATTTTTATGCCCATCCCTAGTTTTTGAAATGATTTTCACAGGACTTAACATGGAATAGGGTCAAGGATGGGATCAAGAGAATGTCATGCTACCTAAAACATGGAACTAGAGATGTTTCTTTTTAGGAGTTTTTATTTTATGGAAACTTAGTAGAAGTTTCTACTTTGTAATCTTTTGAGATGTAATAGTTATGTCCTAATTCTCTAAAACTCTAAACCTGAAAAGTTCCTCAATGTAAATTATTCATTTAATTCAATATTAAGTAAGGTTTAAGGCTGAGGCCTTATAGTTGGTATCAGAGGTCGGTTTAGACAACATTAGGGATTATGAGTTTTTGTTAGACACATGGTTAGTCCCTATATCTATTATTTCAGTTAAATCCTTATTTTATAACTTTTTTTTCAGGAAAAGTAAAGTCTGTTATGAATGGAAGGAGAAGGATCTCAAATGACATTCATATCTCTTCCTGATGACATGCTTGCAATAATTATTTCAAAGTCTTGTTCGGATGATTGTGAAACTTTTTCTAGCATACAACTCACTTGCAAGCAGTTGTTTGAGATATCAAACACCTCCTCTATACCTCGTTATCATTGTGGATCATGGGTTGTTTTTAGACAAATTCTATTTTCACAATATTCTCATATTTTCAAGAAAGATAAATATTATCAAGTTTGTAACACCCCGAGCTTCCACGAGACGCTTCTCATTCAATAATGAAATAGCTTGCATTGTACGCAACTTCGAGTTCTAAAACACCGCGACTAATCAAAGTAGCCGTTATAAATAGTAATAACCACTTTTAAAAATTATAGAAATTTTATATTTCAAAATGTACTTCATTTTTGGATTTGGAATATCAAAATTAGCCTATGTTGAATTTTTGGTATTTTTCTGAGAACTTCTAATTTTTTATGAATAGTGAAAAATACTAATTTTTTTTTAATCAAAATAAATTATAGTGATAAATTATACTATTTAGTGGTTTAAAAGTATAATTAGAATATATTTTTACCATTTTATCCAATAGTTTTCATTAGACTTAATGTCACTTTGAAATTGGACATAAACAATTGTCAATCTTTTGATATAAATTATTTCTTAAAAACACGTTATTTGTTGTGACAGCGGGAATTAATTATAAAATTAATTAATTCAACTTATATTATTAGAATTTTTTAAAATATACATCATTTTTTAATTCAGAATATCAATTATAGCTTAGGGTGAAATTTTGGCATTGTTTTGAAAAACTTCAATTTTTGATGAATAGTGAAACCACTAAGTGGTAGTTAAATAACTGATTTTTCATTTAAATGAAATTTTACCACTTTTGTGTTTTGATTTTCAAAAATACAACATACATGGTTGTCATTAAGAAGTAAAATGTGGTTCAATGAGATTAAAATAATTTTTTTTGTGAATAGTAACTTTTAAGTTCTTAATCGCGATTAGAGGTAATTAGTGTAGTTTAAGGTACAAATAATGTTTTAATAATATGAGATGAGCTTGATACATGTCCTACCATCATTGGATGTTCCATGGACGACCAAGAAAATCCATGGGTCAACTTGGGGACCCCATGGTGCCACTTTAGTTGGAAAATGACATAAATACCTTTTATTTAATGTTAAAGTAAAAAATGACACAAACATGAAATGTTTTACTAAAACAATTTTTTCATGGGGTTATACAAGTCCTATTTTTGAATATAAATAGTCATTGTAAAGATAAAATGATTTCCTAAATCATAGTATTTTTTTTATATTTTTTATACATTAAATAAATTAAATTATTTATGACATCATTATGATGCAACGATGACCTCATTATTTAACGATTTTAATAAAATGAAAAGATAATATAAAATCCAAGGCTTACACTTGTCCAAAGACTATTTTATGGGTATATTTCGAACCCTTATCACCTTAGCCTCGAATTATATAAGTGTGGGACCTTTAGAATCCGAAAAGCATTGTATAATAATGTAAAATTTCCTTACATTCCAAGAGTGCCCCTCCTCTCCTCTTATAAAAGGCCCCCACCTCTACCACCTCATTCACACTTTCAAGCCATTTTTCCCGGCCAACATCTGCCCAAATACTCTCCCAACTTCCCCCTATTACTCCTTGAATCCTCACTTTGGGCAGAACTCTTCCCAAGGAAGCCTTTGGCTCAAATCAAAAAGAGTTACCCGATTTTGAGGTAATGTCTTCTCTATTGTTGTTTTGTTTTATTTTGCTTCTCCAACCCCCTAAACTCTTTTTATTATTTTCTTTTGTAACAACACCAGTATCCTAAATATACTAGGATGTTGTTATAAGATGTATTAGAGATACACTTACACACACCTACATCTAATGGTTAAAGAACATACGGTTTCTGTGGATGGCGAATTTCTGCCTCACGAAACGATGATTGTTCAACACTCATATAACACCTTCAAGGGTGTCCATTAAGATGTCACTATATTTATATATGATATATAATATGTTTATGTTTTACTTAAGCTTCTGAATTTTTCATTTATGGCATACCTTTATGATTTCCATTATGGGTAAACGCGATATTTTCATTTTAGGAAGTGCGGACTACCGCCCCCTCAAAGGGATTTGAATCGTTAATACCATATGTGGGTTGTATAAAGGATAGAGTAAATGGTATTATATGCTATATTATACTGGAATTATATTATACATTTATATCATTATGATTTCATTCCATTAAATACGAAATAGAAATGAAAGTAGCGTTCATGCGTACGTACGGCTTACCGTCTCCATGAACGGTGCATTTCATTTCTTACCTCTAAATGTTACGTAATATTATGAATGAATGTATATACTGGATATATATGATATATATGATAACTACATCATGAATATAATTCTGGATATAATGGATATTTCACCACATGAACAACTTGTAATTATAAGAAGTTTATTGTTGACTCAAGTACCAAAGATTGACAAAACGACCGTTATTAACTTAAATAATTACATAATGTTCATAAAATTTTAATAAGTGATATAAAAAGGATAATGAAATTGAAAATGGTTCTTAATAAGGTAGATATTAACTATATTTTATTATTCAGGAGGTTAAAGAACGGTTGAGTCAAGTCGGACACGAGGTAAGAGAATTTCTTAACCCAACTTCCATTCTTTGGGTTAATCTCATACTTTCAAATTATGTCATGATATTATTATGTCCTATTTTGTATTTTTACTTTCTTTATGTGTACCTATAGTGAATAAAAATAATAGATCTATTTTATTTTAAAAATTATCTTTTTAAGGACTTCGTCTCAATCCCCTTTCATTGAGGCATATTTGGTTTTATAAACAACTTTCTTTTATACGGTGTATAAACCCCTTTGACTTTTACGTTATTCAAATGGAATCTTTTTTTATACGAAGAGTTTTAATAAACGACAAAAAGGGAATGTTTTTCTTTCCATACATATGCGGTGACAATGACTTCTCCACCACCGTGACCATTATTTGATTTTCGGCTTCCTCTACAAGCCATCACGTTTTATTTAATAAAAAATAAATACAAAGTTTTAACTTTCTTTTATTCTGGTATTGAAAATGGTTTTGAAAGCATTTTATTATATCAATGTGTTGTATTGATATCTTTTGATTGAAATGTGGAAATGTTATGTTTCCTTTATCCATGTTTTATGTGGTACGATTATGTTATGGTTTATGATATGTTTAAACCTAATCATATGAGGAATGCATTGGACATAATAAGTGATGGGTGGAGCCCGCTATAGCTCCTCGATGTATCGGTAGGTCTCATGAGACAACAATACGTGGAATTGGCCGAGGCCCTTTCCCAATTTGATTTATGTTTTTGGCCGAGGCCTTAATCATTTTAGACATCTTGGCCGAGGCCTTGAAAAAATGTTTCAGAATGTCTGGCATTATGAATTCCATCATTATGAAAGTGGTTATTGATATTGCATGTTATTATTCGACTAGTAGAATATCCATGTGAATAAGTAAATGGCATTATCTCATTTTACTTTTGCCATATTATGTTTAAGTTCATGTTTAAAAATGCTTTGGTTTTAGTTATACATTGCCTTAAATGTTAATGTTTATTTATGGAAGCTTCCGCAATATTTTTATCGTTACTGAGCATCTGAGCTCACCCCTTCCAATGTTTTAATATTTTACAGGATGTGAAGAAGTATTTTATGGATGACCTACAGGGATAGTCAGAAGAGGATATGAGTGTGGACTTTGAAGACCATGTTATTGTAGTTTTTCACTTTATGATGTAATGTAACATTTATGAACGTATCTAGTGTTTCCAAGGCTACTAAACTAATCGGTCTTTCGAGGATTGATCTTTTGTGATCATGCCAATGTTACGATGTAATGCACTGACTCCGGGTAGCTGGGGTCGGGGTGTTACAGTTGGTATCATAGGCAGTTTAGTACTAACCTTGGAAGCTAGATTTATATAAACTCTGATTAGAGCACATAGCCCAAAGATAGACTTTGAGGATTAGTATAGAAGAACTTCCTAGAATTTTGGTATTATAGAGATGTTATGAGTTTTCCGAGCAATACATCCATGTCTGGATACGAGCAAGTAGAGGCGGCTCTGGCACAGATGTACCTAGGGGTAAAACCCGAAAACACCACTTTGAGCTAGACTCGAACGGGAACTGGTCAACAACAACGGGCCTTGTGGCACTCTTGGTTACGACACTCCTGGGGGATATGCTTAGGATAATTATCAATTTATTTACAAACCACTATGAAGGTTTATGAGTATATACTTCCTCAAAGAAAACATTTTTATGGATTATATCCATAAATAGTTCAATTTATGTTAAGTATTTCATAAGTATGGAATTATGTATTTTGATTCATAAACTAATATAGTTTATGCCATCTTTTAGAAATGGAACCTAGTGGAAGGAATGGAAACCGTATCAATGAACGCACTCCGTGTAGGGATTGCCCTCCTACTCAAGATAATTATTGTGGAGCTAGAGATACAACTGGTGCTGATCAACTTATTACCATACTGGGACAACTCATTCAGGTTATGAATAATAACCTTACTCGTATGGAGCACCCTGATCCACAACGTGGAGGATCAATGTTAGACCGCTTCATGAGGCAAAAACCACCAACATTTAATGGGGGTAAAAATCCATTAGTAGCTGAGCAATGGATAAACACCTTAGAGAAAATATTCCATGCCTTAGGGAGTAGCGAAAGGGAGAAGGTTATCATGGCAGTTCACCGCCTCACTGGAGATGCCGATCAATGGTGGTCATTGATTCAAAACACAAAGGAAGATGAAGAAGTATCAAATATGTATGGAGAGAGTTCAAAGATATTTTCTTAGAAAAATACTTTCCACATGACCATCGAGCGGATATGGAAAGACAATTTTTGAGTCTGAGACAAAAGGAGGATGAGAATGTCGCAAAGTATGAGGCCAACTTTACAAGGATAGCGAGACATGCTGCAGATTATATACGTAACCCAATAAGTAAGATTGATCATTTTTTTGATGGGTTAAAACCATTTCTCCGTCGAGAATTAGTCTCACAAACCTTCTCGTCATACGAAGATTTTGTCTCGTGTTCTATCAAGACAGAAAAGGAATTATCTAAGTCTTATGACAACAAAGTAAAGCAAGAGAAGAAGAGAACGGTGGAACAAGAGACAGATAAAGGGAAACAGGGAAAGAAGGATTTTCCATTATGTGATAATTGTGGGAAGAATCACCCTGGTACTTGCCTAAAAGGAATGAGAGTTTGTTATAAATGTGGAGAAAAGGGTCACCGGGCTCGTGATTGCAAGGGAAAGAAAGAGGCTATCAAAGTTGAATGCTACAATTGTAGAGAAATGGGTCATTATGCAAATGAATGTCCTAAGCGTCAGGGAAACATATCTCAGAAAAGGCCAAGGGATCAAGGCCAATCTTATGCTGTGACTACAGTTGAAGAAGAATAATTAATGTATTGGTGCTTTTGGACTCATGGATTATATTCTGGTTATTAGAATAATGTGATATATATATATATAAGGATTGTACTGCAGTACTTGTTGTTTTAGTAAGGTTTTAATATGATGAAGGTAATAATATTTTCGTATGTGACAATAAGAGGAACTTTACCTTGTTTGGGGAATCTAATGTTACAATTGATTTTGGAATTAAGAGACCTTTTAGAGAATGTTTGGACAGAGGTATTTTGGATAACTATAAAGGGTGGGATGGATTAAGTTGAACTTTGAATAGTATTGTTTAAGGTTAAAACAATTCTGAAGATTATTTTTGGAATAGTATAGCACTATATTTTTAGGAAAAGGACAATCTGCAGGGTGGGACATAACCCATCGCGTCGGACAAAGCTGCAGGAATCGAACCCACAACCATAGTGCGACAGGCCTTTATTACCTACCACTAGCCTACAGGAAGTCCCTGGTTATTAAAAATGGTTTTGATAATCTAAATGGTGTGTGTTGATATTTGGAACCTTGTACAAATAGGATAAAAAGAATATTTTTGAGTTCTATTATCTTTTTGGGTGAACGACAAGTATGGGGTAGACATTAGTTGAAGGTTGAAATTCTACTTGTCATGTATATATATATATATATATATATCTTATTCTTATGAAGAAATTTATTCTTAAACTTTACGGAAGGTATATCAAAACAAAAATGTGTTATCCTAATACCTTATGTCTTGTTGAACTGTAAATATTTTAAATCAACATAGATTGAAGGCTTTGAGGCCCCCAATTTTACACTTGTTTGTGATTGATGACCTCAATCACTCCCTACAAATATTTAAGTTTTTCCTCCAATTATATGTCTCTAATTGCCACCAATGTTCTCCTTATCGAGATCATAATTTGTTGGTGACTTTCTTATTTCAATTACCCTCTTATTAAGGCTAAATTTTATTAATCTTATTTCCGATGTGGGTTTTCCACAAAGGTATTTTCTCTTTTCAACCTTTTATTTTCAAAGAAAAAAATTTCCAATTACGAGGATGAAATTTATTGAAGGAGGGGAGAATGTAACACCCCGAGCTTCCACGATATGCTTCTCATTCAATAATGCAATAGCTTGCATTGTACGCAACTTCGAGTTCTAAAACACCGCGACTAATCAAAGTAGCCGTTATGAATAGTAATAACCACTTTTAAAAATTATAGAAATTTTATATTTCAAAATGTACTTCATTTTTGGATTCGGAATATAGAAATTAGCCTATGTTGAATTTTTGGTATTTTTCTGAGAACTTCTAATTTTTTATGAATAGTGAAAAATACTTAAAAACAAATTTTTTAATCAAAATAATTTATAGTGATAAATTATACTATTTAGTGGTTTTAAAGTATAATTAGAATATAATTTTACCATTTTATCCAATAGTGTTCATTAGACTTAATGTCACTTTGAAATTGGACATAAACAATTGTCAATCTTTTGATATAAATTGTTTCTTAAAAACACGTTATTTGTTGTGACAGAGGGAATTAATTATAAAATTAATTAATGCAACTTATATGTTTATAATTTTTTAAAATAGAAATCATTTTTGAATTCGGAATATCAATTATAGTTTAGGGTGAAATTTTGGCATTGTTCTGAAAAACTTCAATTTTTGATGAATAGTGAAACCACTAAGGGGTAGTTAAATAACTGATTTTTCATTTAAATGAAATATTACCACTTCTGTGTTTTGATTTTCAAAAATCCGACATACATGGTTTTCATTAATAAGTAAAATGTGGTTCAATGAGATTAAAATAATTTTTGGTGAATAGTAACTTTTAAGTTCTTAATCGCGATTATAGATAATTTTTGTAGTTTAAGGTAAAAATAATGGTTTAATAATATGAGATGAGATTGACACATGTCATACCCTCATTGGATGTTCCATGGCCGACCATGAAAATCCATGGGTCAACTTGGGGACCCCATGGTGCCACTTTAGTGGGAAAATGACATAAATACCTTTTATTTAATGTTAAAGTAAAAAATGACACAAACATGAAATGTTTTACTAACAAAACTTTTTCATGGGGTTATACAAGTCATATTTTTGACTATAAATATTCATTGGAAAGATAAAAAGATTTCCTACATCATAGTATTTTTTTTATATTTTTTAGACATTAAATAAATTATATTATTTATGACATCATTATGATGCAGCGATGACCTCATTATTTAACAATTTTAATAAAATGAAAAGATAATGTAAAATCCAAATATTACACTTGTCCAAAGACTATTTTATGGGTATATTTCGAACCCTTATCACCTTATCCTCGAATTATATAAGATTGGGACCTTTAGAATCTGAAAATAATTGTATAATAATGTAAAATTTCCTTACATTCCAAGAGTGCCCCTCCTCTCCTCTTATAAAAGGCCCCCACCTCTACCACCTCATTCACACTTTTAAGCCATTTGGCTCAGAAAACCTCTGCCCAAATACTCTCCCAACTTCCCCCTCTTACTCATAGAAGCCTCACGTTGGGCAGAACTCTTCCCAAGTAAGCCTTTGGCTCAAATCAAAAAGAGTTACCCGATTTTGAGGTAATGTCTTCTCTATTGTTGTTTTGTTTTATTTTGCTTCTCCAACCCCCTAAACTATTTTTATTCTTTTCTTTTGTAACAACAACAGTATCCTCAATATACTAGTATGTTTTTATAATAAGTATTAGAGCTACACTTACACACACCTACATCTAATGGTAAAAGAACATACGATTTCTGTGGATGGCGAATTTCTGCCTCACGAAATGATGATTGTTCAACACTCATATAACACCTTCAAAGGTGGCCATTAAGATGCCACTATATTTATATATGATATATAATATGTTTATGTTTTACTTAAGCTTCTGTATTTTTCATTTATGGCATTACTTTATGATTTCCATTATGGGTAAACGTGATATTTTCATTTTAGGAAGTGCGGACTACCGCCCCCTCAAAGTGATTTGAATCATTAATACCATATGTGGGATGTATAAAGGATGGAGTAAATGGTATTATATGATATATTATACTGGAATTATATTATACATTTATATCATTATGATTTCATTCCATTAAATACGAAATAGAAATGAAAGTAGCGTTCATGCGTACATACGGCTTACCGTCTCCATGAACGGTGCATTTCATTTCTTTCCTCTAAATGTTATGTAATATTATGAATGAATGTATATACTGGATATATATGATATATATGATAACTACATCATGAATATAATTCTGGATATAATGGATATTTCACACATGAACAACTTGTAATTATAAGAATTTTATTGTTGACTCAAGTACCAAAGATCGACAAAATGACCGTTATTAACTTAAATAATTACATAATGTTCATAACATTGTAATAAGTGATATAAAAAGGATAATGAAATTGAAAATGGTTCTTAATAAGGTATATATTAACTCTAGTTTATTATTCATGAGGTTAAAGAACAGTTGAGTCAAGTCGGACAAGAGGTAAGGGAATTTCTTAACCCAACTTTCATTCTTTGGGTTAATCTCATACTTTCAAATTATGTCATGATATTATTATGTCCTATTTTGTATTTTTACATTCTTTATGTGTAAATATAGTGAATACACATAATAGATCTATTTTATTTTAAAAATGATCTTTTTATGGACTTCGTCTCAATCCCCTTTCATTGAGGCATATTTGGTTTTATACACAACTTTCTTTTATACGGTGTATAAACCCCTTTGACTTTTACGTTATTCAAAAGGAATCTTTTTTTATACGAAGAATTTTACTAAACGACAAAAAGGGAATGTTTTTATTTCTGTACATATGTGGCGACAATGACTTCTCCACCACCGTGACCATTATTTGAGTTTCGGCTTCCTCTACAAGCCATCACGTTTTTTTAATAAAAATAAATACAAAGTTTTAACTTTCTTTTATTCTGGTATTGAAAATGGTTTTGAAAGCATTTTTATTATATCAATGTGTTGTATTGATATCTTGTGATTGAAAATGTGGAAATGTTATGTTTCCTTTATCCATGTTTTATGTGATACGATTATGTTATGGTTTATGATATGTTTAAACCTATTCATATGAGGAATGCATTGGACATAATAAGTGACGGGTGGAGCCCACTATAGCTCCTCGATGCATCGGTAGGTCTCATGAGACAACTAGACATGGAATTGGCCGATGCCCTTTCCCAATTTTATTTATGGTTTTGGCTGAGGCCTTAATCATTTTAGGCGTCTTGGCCGAGGCCTTGACAAAATGTTTCAGAATGTCTGGCATTATTCATTCCATCATTATGAAAGTGGTTATTGATATTGCATGTTATTATTCGACTAGTAGAATATCCATGTGAATAAGTAAATGGCATTATCTCATTTTACTTTTGCCATATTATGTTTAATTTCATGTTTAAAAAGGCTTTGGTTTTAGTTATACATTGCCTTAAATGTTAATGTTTATTTATGAAAGCTTCTGCAATATTGTTATCCTTACTGAGCATCTGAGCTCACCCCTTCCAATGTTTTAATATTTTACAGGATGAGAAGAAGTATTTTATGAATGACCTGCAGGGATAGTCAGAAGAGGATATGAGTGTGGACTTTGAAGACCATGTTATTGTAGTTTTTCACTTTATAATGTAATGTATCATTTATGAACATATCTAGTGTTTCCAAGGCTACTAAACTAATCGGTCTTTCGAGGATTGATATTTTGTGATCATGCCAATGTTACAAAGTAATGCACCGACTCCGGGTAGCTGGGGTCGGGGTGTTACAAAGGTATTTTCAAATATTTTACCTTATCACATGAATTTGAAGCATATTATGATTTTAAAGATGGTGCTGAGTAAGGAGCCCTTTGCACAACATATTTATATTTGCTTTTAAAATATAGTCTCACAACACATACTTATTGTATTTTAAAAGGACCAATAATAAAAAGTTTCAACTCAATTTCGGTCCAACAATTTTATAGAAATCATGTTTTATCAGATGTTTTGGAATTATACGTCATACATGATTATTTTCCAAAACTGTTTTTCTGTGAACACCCATATGAACCATGTTGTACAAGGTGTATTTGGATGGAGGAAGCAAATGATTTTGAAGGATCTCTAAATCATTTTTGTAATGTATGGGACTTCTACCTACGTGAACAAGATGACGATGAAACCGAGTGGACGCCATGATCAAGGTATGATGTTATTCATTTTGGGAATCATTTTATTTTGGTAAAATAAGACTTCAATAATTAAGATGATGAGATAATAACGAATTTGGATGAAAATGAGAGGTATAAGGAAACTATTGATGGTAAAACATGTAGGGTTATTTATGTAATTTTGAAAAAAGGACAACACTTAGACCGTGTGACAACCCGTCGCGTCGGACAAAGTTGTGGGAATCGACCCCACAACCAAAGTGCAACTGGTATTTATCACCTACCACTGGACTACGTGAAGTCCCTGGTTAGTTTGACTGATTCTTTTTAGTTAGATGATTTTATGAATTAAGAGTAAGTTTATTTTGGGTTATCTATGGAAATGATTAACCTATCATGGAGGATATGTGATTAGGTTAATTACTTTTCAATACGAGACATTAAGAGCAACTGATGTTGTTTGGAGATAAATGTTACGATTTAACGTGGAAGAATATGCAACTAAATCCTTCAAATATTTGGGTTTCAATCTTAGTTTGGTTACTTTGAAGAATTTTATGGAAAATTGTTTATCGAATGGTCCTCGTTGAACTTTGGGTTTTGTTGGAAAAATTTTGGAGATTAAGAATAGATTTTCTTTTTATAAAAGCTTATCCTTTTCTGGATTACCTGATCTTGTACTAACCTTTTTGGTTTTGGTTTTGGTTAAAGTCTAAAGACATGGGAAGTATATAGTTCTCTTTTTTGGATTAGGCGATTATCTAGAAGTTGATTATAGTACTCTTAATGTGAACAAGTCTTCCTAAATACTCGTCTTTTGGAGAAAATATGAGTTTGTGTAAGGAATCTAATAAAAGATGAAAGTCAACATGATAAGTGATTATGTTTCCTTATGAATAAATTCCTCAATAAAAAGCAACTTAAAACAAAAATGTTGTCTATTAACTTTTCCAACTGGGGAATCGAATACCGTTTAACCCATCACAAGTTTGTGATTTTCTTGTGGTTAACTTTCTCCTAAAAATGTTTTCTATCACTCTCCATCAGAACATTACCCTATGTTTTCTCCTCCATGTCCATGTTTTCTTACATGGAATCCTAGTATGGGTTAACTCGGGAGACCTCTGTAATTATCTTTCTTTATTTTAAAGTGATTGCTTTACCGACTCTTGTTCTGATGTGGGACTTTAAAGGATGTTTCCAAGATCAATTTTAAAATTGCGAGGACGTAATTCCCAAAAGGGGGGAAGGATGTAACACCCCAGGTAAAAAAGAATATGACATTTTTATATTTATCCATATTTGTGGATAAAATATTAATATTACTTTGAAGGGGATGCTATGCTTGATGGCGTACCCAACACACAACAACGAGTTTCTTGGTAATCTTACGTTGCACTCTAATAATAAAATAATATTATTTTAAATAGTTGTTAACTCCAAGCCATTGTAATGGCGGGAATGAACAGAACTAACCACAAAATGATTATATATGTTTGTCAAATATTTTTCTTTTTACAATAAATGTTAGTGGATTAAAAATGCAAATGAATCCAATTTTAAGCGTAAACATTCTAATATTCATTAAAAGGTCGATTAACCACCTTTTGATGGCGAGGGTCTTTTAAATCCACTTTTTGAAAATTTTATGTGTTATATTTTACAAAATAAAATTTTTCTTTAGAATTGGGACATCAAATTTTTCTTTGTGTAAATTTTTGGTATTTTTCCGAAAAAGTTCAATTTTTAATGAATAGTGAAAAATGTTGTATTTTAATTCAAAAACTCTTCTAATCTAATTTATTTATATGAATATATTATCTTTTGATTTTGTTTTAAAGTGAAATTAGAATATATTTTTACCATTTAATGCAATAGTGGTCGTTGGAATTAATTTTACTTTGAAATCGGACTTAAACTAGTGTCAATCTTTTGATACATTTCGTTTCATAAAAACATGATATTTGTTGTGACAGCGAGAATTAATTATTAAATTGATTAATTAAACTTATATGTTTTTAATTTTTTAAAATAGACATCATTTTTGAATTCGGAATATCAAATATAGCTTAGGGTGAACTTTTGCTAATTTTCTGAAAAACATCAATTTTTGATGAATAATGAAACCTCTAAGTGGTACTTATAAAAACTATTTTTCTGTTTAAATGAAATTTTTCCATCTGTGTGTTTTGAATTTAAAAAATCCGACATACATGGTTGCCATTAAGAAGTAAAATGTGGTTCAATGGGATTAAAATAATTTTTCGGTGAATAGTAACTTATTAAGTTTTTAATCGCGATTAGAGGTAATTAGTGTAGTTTAAGGTAGGAATAATGTTTTAATAAAATGAAATGACCGAGACACATGTAATTCCCTCATTGGATGTGTTATGGACGACCAAGACAATCCATGGGACAACTTGGGGACCCCATGGAGCCACTTTGGTTGGAAAATGACATAAATATCTTTTTATTTAATGTTAAAGTAAAAATGACACAAACATGAGATGTTTAACTAAAACAATTTTTACATGGGGTTATACAAGTCAGATTTTTGATTATAAATAATCAATGGAAAGATAAAAATATTTCCTAAATCATAGTATTTTTTGTATAATTTTTAGACTTTAAATAAATTAAATAATTTATGACATCATGATGATGCAGTGATTACCTCATTAATAAAGGATTTAAATAAAATGAAATGATAATGTAAAATCTATGACCTACACATGAACAAAACCTATTGTATGGGTGGATTTCTAACCCTTATCACCTTACCCTCCAATTATATCAAAGTGGGACCTTTTGAATCCAAAACTCCTTTTAAAATAAAGTAACTTATCTTTACTTTCCAAGAGTGCCCCTCCTCTCCTCTTATAAAAGTCCCCCACCTCTACCTACTTACCCACATTTCCAAAGCCTTTGGCTCGGCCAAACCCTGCCCATTTTGTCTCTAAAAATCCCTCTCTAACTCCTTGAAGCCTCACTTTGGGAAGAATCTTTTCCAAGGAAGCCTTTGAGCTCAAACCAAAGGGAGTTACAAAATTTTAAGGTAATGTATTCACTTGTGTCTTTTTGTATTATTTTGCTTCACCAACCCCCTAAACTCTTTTTATTCATTTCTTTTGTAAAAACTCCAGTATCTTCAATATAGTAGGATTTTTTTTAAGAAGGATTTGAGCTACACTTACACACACCTTCGTCTAATGGTTAAAGAACATACTGTTTCTGTGGTTGGCGATTTTCTGCCTCACGAAACTATGATTGTTCAATATTCTTTTAACACCTTTAAAGGTGGCCATTTTGATGTCACTATATTTTATATATGATATATGTGGTATTTATGTTTACTATATGCTTCTGTATTTTATATTTAAACCATACCTTTATTCTTTTCATGTTGTGTAAATGCTATAATTTCATATGAGGAAGTGCGGACTACCGCCCCCTCAAGTGATGTGACTCGTACATGCAATACATGGAATGTATAAAGAATGAAATTAATGAACATATGTGACATATATAACATATATATTAGACTGGAATTATAATATATATATATATCATTTATTTTTAATTCCATTAATATGAAAAAGAAATGAAAGTAGCGTTCATGCGTAAGTACGGCTTACCGTCTCCATGAACGGTGCATTTCATTTCTTACCTCTAAATGATTATGTAATATTAGAAATACTTATATATGATGGATATATATGATATATATGATATCCAAATTAGGAATGTCATTCTGGATATAAAGAACCTTTGACCACTCGAACATCATGTAATTGTAAGAAGTCCACTTTCGACTTAAGAACCAAATATCGACAAAACAAACATTATTAACTTAAATGACTACATAATGTTTATGAAATGGTAATAAGTGATGTAAAAGGAATAATGAAATTGAAAAAGGTTCTTAAGCAAGTAGAAATTAACTCAAGTTTATTATTCATGAATATAAAGAAACGAACAAGACAAGTTGGACTTGAGGTAAGGGATCCTACTCCTCTCTTTCTTTTTAAGTACACTCTTTTATGCCATTCCTTTTAAGCTCATCTTTCTTGTTATTGGGATGTTATTTTATATTACTCTTACTATAATTTTTATGTTCATATGATGAGAGATTATATTCTCTCTCATCAATCAATTTTGGATGTTTTGAGTGGCGTCGTTAGGCTGCTGAATTTTCATAAGAGGTCTAACCTCTCTCCTTCTTTTTAAGTACTCTCCTTTATGTTACTTATTTTATGCTCTTATTTGTTATGTTGGGGGATGTTATTTTATATTCCTATTTCTTTAAACTTTATGTTAATATGATGAGAGACCCTATTTGATCTCATCAATCCATTTTTGTGGCGCCGTTAGGCTGCCGAGTTTTCGTAAGGGATTTTTCATCTCACTCTTATTCCCGTGAGATTTATGCTACGTTTGCCACAATTTCCTTTGAGTGATGTATGTAATGCCCATTACTTTACTCATTGTGTATAATAATTTCATTTATGAGTATTTACATCAATGTTGTATTGTCCTTCTTTCACGGGGTGCATGTCTCGAAAGATACCCATGTCGGTAAGGGAACCTTTCACCCTCCTCTTTTTAAAAGACTTCTTTTGTTGGGTCTTTTAATTTACATATTGTTATGTTGGGATACGTTCTCATATAACCTCATTGATGTAAATTTTATGTCCAAGTGATGAGATACCCTTTATATCTCTCATCAACTCATTTTTTAAATTTTGTAGTGACGCCGTTAGGCTGTCATATTTTTGCAAGGGAACTTATTAACCCAAATTAGATTCTTTGGGATAATCTTGTACTCCTTGAATATGTCATTCTATGAATATGTGTGAATAACCTCTGATTTTTTTACACTTAATATCCACTTATATTGGGTGTATTCGTTTGTCACACATAATTATGTAATTGACTTATCCTTAAACCAAGGATACCGTCTTTGTAAGGGACTTCGTCTCAATCTCCATTCATTGAGGAATATTTCGTTTTATACAAAACAATCTTCAATATGGTGTATAAACCCCTTTGACTTTTACTTTTATACAAAAGGAATATTTTTCTACGAAGCGTTTTACTAAATGACAAAAAGGAATGTTTCTTTTAACGTACGCGGTGACAACGACCTTTTTCGCCGCCACAAGTATTATTTGATCTTTGGCTTCCTCAACAAGACTTACTGTTTTAAAAATAAAATAAATACCAAATACTATTTTATTTATTTTGGTATTGAATTTTTTTTTGATAAATGATTCTATTATATCAATATATTTAAATGATATATTGTTATTGAAATGTGGAAATGTTATCATTCCTTTATATTGGTTTTATGTGATATAATTTCATAATGGTACTTGGACATATTAAGGGTGGTTACATGATAAACCATATGATGGGTGGTGCCGTGAATAGCAGGACGGGTGATTACGTTATAACCTCCAATGCATTGGGTATGGAAGTCGGCCGTATGACTATTCCATTAAGTATTTGTGGAAGTAGGCCGTATGACTATTCCATTAAGTATGTGTGGAAGTCGACCGTATGGTTATTCCACTTAAGTATGTTTATGTCCCAAGTTACCTTTATATGATATGTGATCTTATATGGGTTTTATGGAAATATTTTGGTTACAGAAGGGTAAGTAATGAACTTTTATTCAGTGAAGAGTTTTTACTACATCGAAAAGGTGAAAAGTATTACTTGGATAAAGTATACATGGTTTACTTGTTGTTTTGAAAAACTAAAAGTTTTCATTATTTGTGTATCCCTTACTGAGCTTTTTATGCCCATCCCTGGTTTTTGAAATGATTTTCACAGGACTTAATGTGGAATAGGGACAAGGATGGGATCAAGGGAATGTCATGCTACCAAAAACATGGAACTAGACATGTTTCTTTTTAAGAGTTTTTATTTTATGGAAACTTTGTAGAAGTTTCTACTTTGTAATCTTTTGAGATGTAATAGTTATGTCCTAATTCTCTAAAACTCTAAACCTGAAAAGTTCCTCAATGTAAATTATTCATTTAATTCAATATTAAGTAAGGTTTAAGGATGAGGCCTTATAGTTGGTATCAGATGTCGGTTTAGACAAATTTAGGGATTATGAGTTTTTGTTAGACACATGGTTAGTCCCTATATCTATTATTTCAGTTAAATCCTTATTTTATAATTTTTTTTTCAGGAAAAGTAAAGTCAGTTATGAATGGAAGGAGAAGGATCTCAAATGACATTCATATCTCTTCCTGATGACACGCTTTCAATAATTATTGCAAAGTCATGTTCGGATGATTGTGAAACTTTTTCTAGCATACAACTCACTTACAAGCAGTTGTTTGAGATATCAAACACCTCCTCTATACCTCGTTATCATCGTGGATCATGGGTTGTTTTTAGAAAAATACTATTTTCACAATATTCTCATATTTTCAAGAAAGATAAATATTATCAAGGTATTATCAAATATTTTACCTTATCACTAGAATTTGAAGCATATTATGATTTTAATGATGGTGCTGAGGAAGGAGACCTTTGCGCAACCTATTTATATTTTCTTTTAAAATATAGCCTCACAACACATAATTATTATATTTCGAACCCTTATCACCTTACCCTAGAATTATATCAATGTGGGACCTTTTTAATCTGAAACTCTTTTTAAAATAAAGTAACTTATCTTTACTTTCCAAGAGTGCCCCTCCTCTCCTCTTATAAAAGGCCCCCACCTCTACCTCCTTACCACACTTCGAAATCCTTTGGCTCGGCCAAACCCTGCCATTTTGTCTCTAAAAATCCCTCTCTAACTCCTTGAAGCCTCAATTTGGGCAGAATCTTTTCCAAGGAAGCCTTTGAGCTCAAACCAAAGGGAGTTACAAAATTTTAAGGTAATGTCTTCACTTGTGTCTTTTTGTTTTATTTTGCTTCTCCAACCCCCTAAACTCTTTTTATTCATTTCTTTTGTAACAACTCCAATATCTTAAATATACTAGGATGTTGTTATAATAAGGATTCGAGCTACACTTACACACACCTTCGTCTAATGGTTAAAGAACATACTGTTTCTGTGGTTGGCGATTTTCTGCCTCACGAAACGATGATTGTTCAATATTCTTTTAACACCTTTAAAGGTGGCCATTTTGATGTAACTATATTTTATATATTATATATATGGTATTTATGTTTACTATATTCTTTTGTATTTTATATTTATACCATACCATTATTCTTTTCATGTTGTGTAAATGCGATAATTTCATATGAGGAAGTGCGGACTACCGCCCCCTCAAGTGATGTGACTCGTACTTGAAATACATGGAATGTATAAAGAATGAAATTAATGAACATATGTGACCTATATAACATATATATTATACTGTAATTATAATATATATATATATATATATATATCATTTATTTTTAATTCCATTAATATGACAAAGAAATGAAAGTAGCGTTCACGCGTACGTACGGCTTACCGTCTCCATGAACGGTGCATTTCATTTCTTACCTCTAAATGATTATGTAATATTATAAATACATTTATATGCTGGATATATATGATATATATGACATCCAAATCAGGAATGTAATTTTGGATATAAAGTACCTTTGACCACACGAACAACATGTAATTGTAAGAAGTCCACTTTCGACTTAAGAACCAAATATCGACAAAACAAACATTATTAACTTAAATGATTACATAATGTATATGACATGGTAATAAGTGATGTAAAAGGAATAATGAACTTGAAAAAGATTCTTAAGGAATTAGAAATTAACTCAAGTTTATTATTCAAGAATATAAAGAAACGAACAAGACAAGTTGGACTTGAGGTAAGGGATCCTACTCCTCTCTTTCTTTTTAAGTACACTCTTTTATGCCATTATTTTTAAGCTCATATTTCTTGTGATTGGGATGTTCTTTTATATTACTCTTACTGTAATTTTTATGTTCATATGATGAGAGACCCTATTCTCTCTCATCAATCCATTTTGGAAGTTTTGAGTGGCGCCGTTAGGCTGCTGAATTTTCGTAACAGATCTAACCTCTCTCTTTCTTTTTAAGTACTCTCCTTTATGTCACTTCTTTTAAGCTTCTATTTGTTTATGTGACAACCCATCTCGTCAGACAAAGCTGCGGGAATCGAACCCACAACCAAAGTGCGACTGGTATTTTTCGCCAACCACTGGACTACGTGAAGTCCCTGGTTAGTTTGACTAATTCTTTTTAGCTAGATGATTTTATTAATTAAGAGTAAGCTGATTTTGGGTTATCAATGGAAATTTATTAACCTATCATGGAGGATATGTGATTAGGTTAATTACTTTTCAATACGAGACTTTAGGAGAAACTGAGGTTGTTTGGAGATAAATGTTACGATTTAACTTGGAAGACTATGTGACTAAATCCTTCAAATATTTGGGTTTCAATATTAGTTTGGTTTACTTTGAAGTATTTTATGGACAAATTGTTTATCGAATGGTCCTCGTTGAACTCTGGGTTTTGTTGAACAAATTTTGGAGATTAAGAATAGATTTTCTTTTTATAAAGGGTTATCCTTTTCTGGATTATTTGATCTTGTACTAACCTTTTGGGTTTGGTTTTGGTTAGATTCTAAAGACATGGGAGGTATATAGTTCTCTTTTGTGGATTAGGTAATTCTATAGAAGTTGATTATAATACTCTTAATGTGAACAAGTCTTCCTAAATACTCGTCTTTTGGAGAAAATATGAGTTTGTGTAAGGAATCTAATAAAAGTTGAAAGTCAACATGATAAGTGATTATGTTTCCTTATGAATAAATTCCTCAATAAAAATTAACTTAAAACAAAAATGTTTCTATTAACTTTTCCTACTGGGGAATCGAATACCATTTAACCCATCACAAATTTGTGATTTTCTTGTGGTTAACTTTCTCCTAAACATGTTTTCTATCACTCTTCATCAGAACATGACCCTTTGTTTTTTCCTCCATGTCCATATTTTCATACTTGGAAACCTAGTATGGGTTAACTCGGGTGACCTTTGTACCTATATTTCTTTATCTTAAAGTGATTGTTTTACCGACTCTTGTTCCGATGTGGGACATTCAAGGATGTTTCCAAGCTCAATTTTAAAATTGCGACGACGCAATTCCCAAAAGGGGGGAAGGATGTAACACCCCAGGTAAATAAAGAATATGAAATTTTTATATTTATCCATATTTGTGAATAAAATATTAATATTACTTTAAAGGGGTGCTATGCTCGATGGCGTACCCAACATGCAACAACGAGTTTCTTGGGAATCTTACGTTGCACTCTAATAATAAAATAATATTATTTTAAATAGTAGTTAACGCCTAGCCGTTGTAATTGCGGGAATGAACCGAACTAACTACAAAATGATTATATATGTTTGTCAAATATTTTTACTTTTTACAATAAATTTTAGAGGATTAAAAATGCGAATGAATCCAATTTTAAGCGTAAACATTCTAATATTCTTTAAAAGGTCGATTAACAACCTTTTTATGGAGAACCTCTTTTAAATCAACTTTTTGACAATTTTATGTGTTATATTTGACACAATAAAATTCTTCTTTAGAATCAGGACATCAAAATTTACTTTGTGTAAATTTTTGGTATTTTTCCAAAAATGTTCAATTTTTAATGAATAGTGAAAAATGTTGTATTTTAATTCAAAACCTCTTTTTAATATAATTTATTTATATGATTAGATTATCTTTTTAATTGGTTTTAAAGTGAAATTAGAATATATTTTTACCATTTAATCAATTAGTTGTCATTGGAATTAATTTCACTTTGAAATTGGACTTAAACTAGTGTCAACTATTTGATACTTATTGTTTCATAAAAACACGCTTTTTGCTCTGACAGCGGGAATTAATTATTAAATCAATTAATGAAAATTATATGTTTTGAATTTTGTAAAATAGACTTCATTTTTGAATTCGGAATATCAAATATAGCTTAGGGTGATTTTTTGGAAATTTTCTGAAAAACATAAATATTTGATGAATAGTGAAACCACTAAGTGGTACTTATAAAAACAGATTTTCCGTTTAAATGAAAATTTGCCATCTTTGTGTTTTGAATTTCAAAAATCCGACATACATGGTTTTAATTAAGAAGTAAAATGTGGTTCAATGGGATTAAAATAATTTTTTGGTGAATAGTAACTTATTAAGTTTTTAATTGCGATTAGAGGTAATTAGTGTAGTTTAAAATATGAATAATGTTTTAATAAAATGAAATGACCTAGACACATGTCCTACCCTCATTGGATGTGTCATGGACGACCAAGACAATCCATGGGTCAACTTGGGGACCCCATGGAGCCACTTTGGTTGGAAAATGACATAAATGTCTTTTTATTTAATGTTAAAGTAAAAATGACACAAACATGAGATGTTATACAAAAACAATTTTTACATGGGGTTATACAAGTCAGAGTTTTGACTATAAATAATCAATGGAAAGATAAAAATATTTCCTACATCATAGTAATTTTTTTATAATTTTTAGACATTAAATAAATTAAATTAATTATGACATCATGATGATGCAGTGATGACCTCATTATTTAACGATTTAAATAAAATGAAAAGATAATGTAAAATCTAAGTCCTACACATGTCCAAAACCTATTGGATGGGTGGATTTAGAAAAATTATCACCTTATCCTAGAATTATTTCAATGTGGGACCCTTTAAATCCGAAACTCATTTTTTGGTGGAGGCCTTTTATAAGAGGAGAGGAGGGGCACTCTTGGAAAGTAAAGATAAGTTACTTTATTTTAAAAAGAGTTTCGGATTCAAAAGGTCCCACGTTGATATAATTTGAGGGTAAGGTGATAAGGGTTCGAAATACACCCATCCAATAGGTTTTGGACATGTGTAGGTCATAGATTTTACATTATCATTTCATTTTATTTAAATCCTTTATTATTGAGGTAATCGCTGCATCAGCATGATGTCATAAATAATTTAATTTATTTGAAGTCTAAAAATTATACAAAAAATACTATGATGTAGGAAATCTTTTTAGCTTTCCAATGACTACGATAACTCATAAAGGTGTCAAGTTCATCTGGACAAAAGAATGTGATGATTGTTTTCAGGAGTTGAAAAGAATATTGGTGAGTGCTCCAGTTTTGGCACTTTCTTCCAGGAATGACGAGTTTGTTATATACAGTGATGCTTCGTTGAAGGGACTTGGATGTTTCCTTATGCAGAATGATCAGGTAATTGCTTATGCTTCACGTCAGTTGAAAACTCATGAGGTAAATTACCCTACACATGATTTGGAATTAGTTTCTGTTGGTTTTGATTTAATAATTTGGAGACATCATTTGTATGGAGTAAAGTGTGAAATATATTCTGATCACAAAAGTTTAAAGTATATATTCACTCAGAAAGAATTGAACATGAGACAGAGGAGATGGCTAGAATTAATCATGGATTATGATTGTACAATTCATTACCATCCGGGAAAAGAAAATAAAGTGGTTGATGCTTTGAGTCAAAAAAGTAATGCTTCATTAGCAATGTTGTGTTTGGAACGTGATCCTTTGGTTAAATATTTGATGAACTTTGGCATATAAGTTGTTGGTGTAGGATGTTCTTCTGTTTTGTTTCAGGTATCAGTGAAATCTTCTCTATCAGACAGAATCAAGCAAGCACAGAAGCAAGACAGTGAGTTACAGAAAAAGGTAGAGCTAGTTCAGAAAGGTAAGTTGCCTGAATTCAACATTGATAATGATTGCGTTTTGAGATTTGGGAAGAGATTGTGTGTGCCTTGTGATTCACAGTTGAAGAGAGAGTTGTTATGTGAAGCTCATAGTTCTCCGTTTTCAGTTCATCCTGGCAGTACTAAGATGTACATAGATCTGCGGGAGTACTACTGGTGGGATGGAATAAAAAAAGATATTGCTGATTTTACTGTGAAGTGTTTGACTTGTCAGCAGGTTAAAGCTGAGCAGCAGTTACCGAAAGGGATGCTTCAGCCTTTACTAGTGCCAGAGTGGAAATGGGAAAACATATCCATGGATTTTGTTGTGAGATTACCGAGGACATCTCGAGGTAATGATGCAATCTGGGTTATTGTTGGTCGCTTGACTAAATCTGCTCATTTCCTTGCTATACGAGATACTTTTTCACTAGATCAACTTTCCCATTTGTATCTTAAAGAGATAGTCAAGTTACATGGAGTTACTCTCTACATTGTGTCCGATCGTGATCCCAGGTTCACTTCTAACATTTGGAAAGGCCTTTAGAAGTCGTTGGGTACTGAATTAAATTTTAGTACAACTTTTCTTCCTCAATCAGATGGGCAGTCAAAACGAACAATTCAGACCTTGGAGGATATGCTACGAGCTTGTTCGATGGATTATCAGGGAAGTTGGGACCACCATCTTTATTTGGTTGAGATTTCTTATAATAACAGTTTTCAATCTAGTATACAGATGGCACCATTTGAGGTATTATATGGGAAGCGGTGTCGAACTCTAGCATTTTGGGATGAAGTGGGTGAAAGGAAGGTGATGGGACCATAATTGGTAGAAGAGATGGCAGAAAAAGTTTAGTTGATTCAGAAACACATGAGAACAGCTCAGAGCAGGCAGAAGAGTTATGTAGATAACCGGAGGAAGGATCTATCTTTCGAGGTAGGTGATCATGTTTTTCTCAAGGTTTCTCCCTGGAAATGTGTGATGAGATTTGGTAAGAAAAGAAAGCTGAGTCCAAGGTTCATTGGACCATATGAAATTCTGGAGAAAGTTGGATCAGTTGCTTACCGAGTGGATTTACCTCCGAGTTTATCTCAGGTACACAATGTTTTTCATGTTTCGATGTTGAGGAAGTATATGCCAGATCCATCTCATGTTTTGAGCCCAGAGGTAGTTCAGTTGGAAGAGAATCTCTCTTATGAAGAACAACTAGTCCAGATTCTTGACTGAAGAGAGAAAGTGTTGCGAAATAAGGTAATCCACCAGGTAAAGGTTTTGTGGAAAAACCATATGGTTGAAGAGGCAACGTGGGAATCTGAAAATGCTATGAGGGATAAATCCCCCCACTTATTTTGATAAGTGAATAAAATTGAGAGGACGCAATTCCCAAAAGGGGGGAAGGATGTAACATCCCAGGTAAATAAAGAATAAAGAATTTTCATATTTATTAATATTTACGAATTAAATATTAATTTTACTTTAAAGGGGTTGCTATGTTCAATAGCGTACCTGATACGCAACAAAGAGTTTCATTGAAATCTTACGTTGCACACTAGAAATAAAATAATATTATTTTAAATAGTAGTTAACATGTAGCCGTTGTATTGGCGGGAATGGATAGAAATAACTAAAATATGATTATATATGTTTTCTAAATGTTTTTACATTTATCAAATAAAAGATAAAGGCTTAAAATACGGAAAGAATTCAATTTTAGGCGTATATGCCCCAGTTTTCACTAAAAGTTCACTTATCGCCTTTTGATGGTGAACCGTCATTAAATATGGTTTTGTTCACTCTTATACATTCTATTGGACCAAATAAAACTCTTCTTTAGAATTGGGACATCAAAATTTACTTTGTGGAAATTTTTGGTATCTTTCCGATAAAGTTCATTTTTAATAAATAGTGTAAAATGTTGTATTTTAATTCAAAACCTCTTTTTAATATAATTTATTTATATGATTAGATTATCTTTTGAATTGGTTTTAAAGTGAAATTAGAAAATATTTTTACCATTAAATCCAATAGTGGTCGTTGGAATTAATTTCACGTTGAAATCTGACTAAAACTAGTGTCAATCTTTTGATACTTATTGTTTCATAAAAACACGCTATTTGTCATTACAGCGGGAATTAATTATTAAATTAATTAATGTGACTTATATGTTTTGAATTTTGTAAAATAGACATCATTTTTGAATTCGGAATATCAAATATATCTTAGGGTGAATTTTTGGTATTTTTCTGAAAAACTTCTATTTTTGATGAATAGTGAAACCACTAAGTGGTACTTATAAAAACTGATTTTTCATTTCAATGAAATTTTACCACTTCTGTGTTTTGAATTTCAAAAATCCGACATACATGGTTGTCATTAAGAAGTAAAATTTGGTTCAATGAGATTAAAATAATTTTTTGGTGAATAGTAACTTTTAAGTTCTTAATCGTGATTAGAGGTAATTAGTGTAGTTTAAGGTAAAAATAACGCTTTAATAAAATGAGATGAGCTTGACACATGTCCTACCCTCATTGGATGTGTCATGGCCGACCAAGACAATCCATGGGTCAACTTGGGGACCCCATGGAGGCACTTTGGTTGGGAAATGACATAAATAACTTTTTATTAAATGTTAAAGTAAAAATGACCCAAACATGAAATGTTTTACTAAAACAATTTTTACATGGGGTTATACAAGTCTGATTTTTGATTATAAATAGTCATTGGAAAGATAAAAAGATTTCCTACATCATAGTATTTTTTGTAAAATTTTTAGACTTTAAATAATGCGAGACTATCATAACCACATAGCCAAGCCTCGTGCCAAGACCACAAATAAGATTTTGTCAAGGCCTCATGCCAAGACACTAGTTTGTCTCATGAGACCTACCGATGCATCGGGGAGCTATAGCGGGCTCCACCCGTCACTTATTAAGTCCAATGCATTCCTCATATGAACAGGTTTAAACATATCATAAACCATAACATAATTGTATCACATAAATCATGCATAAAGGAAACATAATATTTCCACACTTCAATCACAAGATATCAATAAAACACATTGATATAATAAAAACTTTATCAAAACCATTTTCAATACCAAAATAAAAGATAAGTAAGACATGATATTTATTTTTCTTTAAAAAAAATTATGGATTATAGAGGAAGCCGAAACTCAAATAACAGTCACGGCGGCTGAGAAGTCATTGTCACCGCATATGTAAGAAAAAACATTCCTTTTGTGCTTTAGTAAAAACACTTCGTATAAAAAGATTCCTTTTGAATAAAAGTAAAAGTCAAAGGGGTTTATACACTGTATAAATGTATGTTGTGTATAAAACCATATATGCCTCAATGAAAGGAGATTGAGATGAAGTCCTTACAAAGATCATTTTTAAAATAAAATAGATCTATTTTGTGTATTCACTATAAGTACAAATAAATAAAGTACAAATACAAGATAGTACATAATAATATCATGACATAATTTGAAAGTAGGAGATTAACCCAAAGAATGGAAATTGGGTTAAGAAATTCCCTTACCTCGTCTCCGACTTGACTCGACCGCTCTTTAACCTCCTGAATAATAAACTAGAGTTAATCTATACCTTCTTAAGAACCCTTTTCAAGTTCATTATTCCTTTTATATCACTTATTACCATGTCATGACCATTATGTAATTATTTAAGTTTATAACGGTTGTTTTGTCGATCTTAGGTACTTGAGTCAAAAATAAACTTCTTATAATTACACTTTGTTCATGTGGTAATATATCCATTATATCCATAATTATATTCATGATTTATATATCATATATATCATATATATCCAGTGTATACATTCATTTATAATATTACATAACATTTAGAGGTAAGAAATGAAATGCACCATTCATGGAGACGGTAAGTCGTACGTACGCATGAACACTACTTTCATTTCTATTTCGTATTTAATGGAATGAAGTTATAATTATATAAAGGTATAATATAATTCCAGTATAATATAATGTATAATACCATTTACTCCATCCTTTATACATATCACATATGGCATTAACGATTCAAATCACTTTGAGGGGGCGGTAGTCCGCACTTCCTAAAATGAAATTATCGCGTTTACCCATAATGGAAATCATAAAGTATGCCATAAATGAGAAATACAGAAGCATAAGGAAAACATAAACATAATATATATATAATATATGAAAATAGTGTCATAAAAATGGCCACCATGATAGGTGTTAAAAGAATATTGAACAATCATCGTTTTGTGAGGCAGTAATTCACCACCCACAGAAACAGTATGTTCTTTAACCATTTGACGAAGGTGTGTGTAATTGTAAATAAAATAATTCTCATAAAAAAATCCTAGTATATTTAATATAATGGTTTTGTTACAAAAGAAAAGAATAAAAAGATTTTAGGGGGTTGGAGAAGCAAAATAAAACAAAACAATATTAGAGAAGACATTACCTTAAAATCGGGTAACTCTTTTTTGATTTGAGCCAAAGGCTTCCTTGGGAAGAATTATGCCCAAATTGAGGCTTCTAGGAGTAAGAGAGGGAAGTTGGGAGAGTATTTGGGCAGAGTTTTTCCGAGCAAAATGGCTTGAATGTGTGAATAAGGTGGGAGTGGTGGGGGCCTTTTATAAGAGGAGAGGAGGGGCACTCTTGGAAAGATTGAAATGTTACTTTATTATGAAATTATTTTTCGGATTATAAAGGTCCCACACTTATATATTTTGAGGGTAAGGTGATAATGGTTCGAAATATACTCATCCAATAGGTCTTGGACAAGTTTAAGTCTTATATATTACATTATCTTTTCATTTTATTTAAATCATTAATTAATGAGGTAATCGCTGCATCATCATGGTGTCATAAATAATTTAATTTATTTAATGTTTAAAAATTATAAAAAAAATATCATGATGTAAGAAATCTTTTTATCTTTATAATGAATATTAATAGTAAAAAATATTACTTGTATAACCCCATTTAAAAATTGTTTTAGTAAAACAACTCATGTTTGTGGCATTTTTGTTTTAACATTAAATAAAACGATTTTAATGTCATTTTCCTACAAAAGTGGCTCCATGGGGTCCCCAAGTTGACCTATGGACTGTCTGGGTCGGCCATCACTCATCCAATAGGGGTAGGCCATGTGTAAAGGTCATTTCATATTATTATAACATTATCTTTACCTAAAATTACTCTAATTACCTTTAATCGTGATTAATTAAACTTAAAAGTTACTATTCACCAAAAAATTATTTTAATCCCATTGAACCACATTTTACTTCCTAATTACAACCATGTATGTCGGATTTTTGAAAATCCAATCACAGAAGTGGTAATGTTTAATTTAAACGAAAAATCAGTTTTTAACTACCACTTAGTGGTTTCACTATTCATCAAAAATTGATGTTTTTCAGAACAATGCCAAAATTTCACCCAAAGCTATAATTGATATTCTGAATTAAAAAATGATGTCTATTTTACAAAATTCCAAACATATAAGTTGCATTAATTAATTTTATAATTAATTCCCGCTGTCACAACAAATAGCGTGTTTTTAAGAAATAATATATATCAAAAGATTGACAATTGTTTATGTCAAATTTCAATGTTAAATTAATTTTAATGACCACCATTGGATAAAATGGTAAAAATATATTCTAATTATACTTTAAAACCACTCAATGGTATAATTTATCAGTATAAATTATTTTGATTAAAAAAGATGTGTTTTGTATTTTTCACTATTCATAAAAATTTGAAGTTCTCAGAAAAATACCAAACATTCAACATAAGCTAATTTCGATAATCAGAATCCAAATATGAAGTCCATTTTGAAATATAAAATATATATAATTTCAAAAAGTGGTTATTACTATTCATAATGGCTATTTTGATTGGTCGCGGTGTGTTAGAATCTCGAACTTACGTACAATGCAAGCTATTGCATTATTGAAAGAGAAGCGTATCGTCGAAGCTCAGGGTGTTACATTCTCCCCTCCTTCAATAAATTGCATCCTCGCAATTTGAAATTTTTCTTTGAAAATAAATGGTTGAAAATAGAAAATACCTTTGTGGAAAACCCACATCGGAAATAAGGTTAATAAAAATATAACTTTAAAAGAAAGAAAGATAAGTACAAAGGTCACTCGAGATAGACTATACTAGGATTCTATGAAAATATGGATATGGAGAAAAAAACCATCAAGGTTTGATGGAGAGTTGTAGAAAACAGGATTAGGATAAAGTTAACAATAAGAAAGTCACAAACTTGTGATTGGTTGAACGATCATTGAATCCCCAGTTGGAAAAGTTAACCGGCAACGTTTCTGTTTTAAGTTATCTTTCATAAAGTTGAGGAATTTATTTAAGAGATTTACTAAGAATGTAAGGAAATATACTTACTTGTGATGTAGACTTTCATTCTTTAATAAATTTTTACCACAAACCCATATTTCACTCCAAACGGTAATAGAACTCAAAAATATTCTATTTATCCTAATTGTATAAGGTTCTAAATATTACCACATACCATTTAGATTAGGAAAACCATTTTTTAATAACCAGGGGCATCCTGTAGGCTAGTGTTAGGTAATAAAGGCCTGTCACACTATGGTTGTGGGTTCCATTTCGGCAGCTTTGTCCGACGCGACGGGTTATGCCCCACCCTGCAGGTTGTCCTTTTCCTAAAACTATAGTATTATAATATTCCAAAAATAATCTTCATAAATATTTTAACCATAAACAATACTATCCAAAGATCAACTTAATCCATTCCAACCTTTATATTTATCCAAAATACCTCCGTCCAGACTTTCTCTAAAATGTCCTTAAATTCCAAAATCAATTGCAACATTAGATTCCACAAAAAATTAAGGTTTCTCTTATTGTCACATTCTGAAAATATGATTACATTCATCATATTAAAACCTAAATGAAACAACAAGTACTACAGTAAAATCCTTATATATATCACATTATTCTTATATCCATAATCTAGTTTTTGAGTCCAAAAACACAAATACAATAATTATTCAACATCATCTGTAGTAACTGCATAAGCTTGGCCTTGATCCCTTGGACTTTTCTGAGGTAATTTTCCCTAACGCTTAGGACATTCATTTGCATAATGCCCCATTTCCCAAAAATTGTAGCATTCAACATTGATAGCCTCTTTCTTTCCCTTGCAATCACGAGCCTGGTGACCTTTTTCTCCACATTTATAACAAACTCCCATTCCTTTTACGCAAGTACCAGGGTGATTCTTCCCACAATTATCACATAATGAAAAATCTTTCTTTCCATTTTTCCCTTTATCTGTCTCTTGTTCCACCGTTCTCTTCCTCTCTTGCTTTACTTTGTTGTCATAAGACATAGAGAATTCCTTTTCTGTCTTGATAGAACATGACACTATATCTTCGTACATTGTGAAAGATTGTGATACTAAAGCTCGACGGAGAAACAGTTTTAACCCATCAAAGAAACGATCAATCTTACTTATTGTGTTACGTATATAATCTTCAGCATGTCTTGCTAACCTTGTAATGTTGGCCTCATACTTTGTGACATTCTCATCCTCCTTTTTCCTCAGACTCAAAATTGTCTTTCCATATTTTCTCGATGGTCATGAGGAAAGTATTTTTCTAAGAAAATTTCCTTAAACTCCATCCATTACATACTTGATACTTCTTCATCTTCCTTCATTTTTGAATCAGCGACCACCATTGATCGATATCTCCAATGAGCCGGTAAACTGCCATGACAACCTTCTCCCTTTCGCTACTCCCCAAGGCGTGGAATATTTTCTCTAAGGAGTTTATCCATTGCTCAGCTATCAATGGATTTCTACCCCCATTAAGTGTTGGTGGTTGTTGCCTCATGAAGCGTTCTAACATTGATCCTCCACATTGCGGATCAGGGTGCTCCATACGAGTAAGGTTATTATTCATATCCTGAGTGAGTTGTCCCAGTATGGTGATAAGTTGATCAACACCAGTTGTATATGTGGGACGTATAAAGGATATAATTAATGGTATTATATATGATATTATACTGGAATTATAATATCCCTTTATATCATATATATCATATATATCCAATATATACATGCAATTATAATATTACATAATCATTTAGAGGTAAGAAATTAAATGCACCGTTCATGGAGACGGTAAGCCATACGTACGCATGAACGCTACTTTCATTTCTATTTCATATTTTATAGAATGGAATCATAATTATATAAAGGTATATTATAATTCCAGTATAATATCATATATAATACCATTAATTACATCCTTTATACGTCCCAGATATGGCATTAACGAATCAAATCACTTTGAGGGGGCGATAGTCCGTACTTCCTTAAATGAAGATATCACGTTTACCCATAATGGAAACCATAAAGGTATGCCATAAATGAAAAATAAAGAAGCTTAAGTAAAACATAAACATATTATATATCATATATAAATATAATGACATCTTAATGGCCACCTTTGAAGGTGATATATGAGTGTTGAACAATCATCGTTTCATGAGGCAGAAATTCACCATCCACGGAAACAGTATGTTCTTTAACCATTAGATGTAGGTGTATGTAAGTTTAACTCGAATCCTTCTTATAAAAACATCCTAGTATATTGAAGATGCTAGAGTTGTTACAAAAGAAAAGAATAAAAAGAGTTTAGTGGGTTGGAGAAGCAAAATAAAACAAAAGGACTCAAGTGAAGACATTACCTTAAAATCGGGTAACTCCCTTTGGTTTGAGCTAAAAGACTTCCTTGGGAATACTTATGCCAAAAGTAAGGCTTCGAGGAGTTATAGAGGAATGTGGAGAGACTAAATGGGTCGGGATTGGCCGATCCAAAGGCTTTGGAAGTGTGGTTAAGGAGGTAGAGGTGGGGGCCTTTTAAAAGAGGAGGGGAGGGGCACTCTTGGAAAGTAAAGAAATGTTACTTTATTTTAGAATGATTTTTGGATTTTAATGGTCCCGCATTGATGTGTTTTGAGGATAAGGTGATAAGGGTTCGAAATCCACCCATCCAATAGGTTTTGAACATTTTTAGGTCTTAGATTTTATATTATCTTTCCATTTTATTTAAATCGTTAAATAATGAGGTCATCGCTACATCATCATGATGTCATAAATAATTTAATTTATTTAATGTCTAAAATTTATAAAAAAAATACTATGATGTATGAAATATTTTTATGTTTCCATTTATTTTTTATAGTTAAAAATCTGACTTGTATAACCCCATGTAAAAATTGTATTAGTAAAACATCTCATGTTTGTGTCATTTTTTACTTTAACATTAAATAAAAAGGTATTAATGTTATTTTCCAACCAAAGTGGCTCCATTGGGTCCCCAAGTTGACCCATGGATTTTCTGGGTCGGCCATGACACATCCAATGAGATTAGGACATGTGGAAAGCTCATCTCATATTATTAAAACATTATTTTTACCTTAAACTACACTAATTACCTCTCATCGCGATTAAAAACATAATATGTTACTATTCACCAAAAAAATATTTTAATCCCATTGAACCACATTTTACTTATTAATGACAACAATGTATGTTGTATTTTTGAAATTCAAAAAACAATGATGGAAAAATTTCATTTAAACGGAAAATCAGTTTTTATAAGTGCCACTTAGTGGTTTCACTATTCATCAAATATTGAAGTTTTTCAGAAAATTAACAAAAATTCACCCTAAGCTATATTTGATATTCCGAATTAAAAAATGATGTCTATTTTACAAAATTCAAAACATATAAGTTGCATTAATTAATTTAATAATTAATTCCCGATGTCAAAACAAATAGCGTGTTTTTTTGAAACAAAATGTATCATAAGATTGACACTAGTGTAAGTCTGATTTCAAAGTGAAATTAATTCCAACGACCACTATTGGATTAAATGGTAAAAATATATTCTAATTTCACATTAAAACCAATTCAAAAGATAATCTAATCATATAAATAAATTATATTAAAAAGAGGTTTTGAGTTAAAATACAACATTTTTCACTATTCATTAAAAATTGAACTTTTTCGGAAAAGTACCAAAAATTTACACAAAGTAAATTTTGATGTCCCGATTCTAAAGAAGAATTTTATTTTGTCAAATATAACACATAAAATTGTCAAAAAGTGGATTTAAAAGAGGTTCGCCATCAAAAGGCTATTAATCAACCTTTTAAAGAATATTAGAATGTTTACGCTTAAAATTGGATTCATTCGGATTTTTAATCCTGTAATATTTATTGTAAAAAGTAAAAAAATTTGACAAACATATATAATAATTTTGTAGTTAGTTCTATCCATTCCTGCCATCATAACAGCTAGGCGTTAACAACCATTTAAAATAATATTATTTTATTATTAGAGTGCAACGTAAGATTCCCAAGAAACTCATTGTTGCGTGTTGGGTACGCCAACGAGCATAGCATCCCCATTAAAGTTATATTAATATTTTTTTCACATATATGTGAAAATGACATACTCTTTATTTACCTGGGGTGTTACATCCTTCCCCCATTTTGGGAATTCTGTCCTCGCAATTTTAAAATTGGGCTTGGAAACTACATTGAAAATCCCACATCGGAATAAGAGTCAGTAAAACTATCACTTTAAAATAAAGAAAGATAAGTACAAAGGTCACCCGAGTTAACCCATACTAGGATTCCAAGTATGTCAATATGGACATGGAGGAAAAAACAAAGGGTCATGTTCTGATGGAGAGTGATAGTAAACATGTCTAAGAGAAAGTTAACCATAAGAAAATCACAAACTTGTGATGGGATAAACAGTATTCGATTCCCCAGTAGGAAAAGTTAACATACAACATTTTTGTTTTAAGTTACTCTTCATTGAGGAATTTATTTTTGAGCTTAACTAAATCATAATGAAATATACTTACTTGTCACGTAGACTTTCAACATGTACTAGATTCCTTAATCAAACTCATATGTTCTCCAAAAGACGAGTATTTAGGATGACTTGTTCACATTAAGAGAGCTATAAACAAATTGTAGAGAATCACCTAATCCAAAAAAGAGAACTATATACTTCCCATGTCTTTAGACCATAACCAAAACTAAAACCCAATGTTCAACAAAGACCATTCAATAAACAATTGTCCATAAAATTCTTCACAGTAAACAAAACTAAGATTGAATCCAAAATATTTGAAGGATTTAATCACATAGTCTTCCAAGGTACAAATTAACTTTCATCTCCAAATAACAGCAGTTTCTCTTAAATTTTTACATTGAAAAGTAATTAACCTAATCACATATCCTCCATGATAGGTTAATCATTTCCATAGATAACCCAAAATAAACATACTCTTGATTCCTAAAATCATCTAACTAAAACTAATTAGTCAAACTAACCAGGGACTTCACATAGTCCAGTGGTAGGCGATAAATACCAGTCGCACTTCGGTTGTGGGTTCGATTCCCGCAGCTTTGTCCGACGCGATGGGTTGTCACACGGTCTGCGTGTTGTCCTTTTTCCAAAACTATATAATTCTTAAAACATTCCCCAAAACGAGCTAAAATCTTCAAAAATAATCATAACATATTTTAACCTCAAGTTTAATCTCATGCCTTTCATTTTCCATCATAACATATAATAACCCATAATTACCTCAAAAGTAAGGATCATATAAACCCTAATGGTTACCTTTATAATTATTACCTGAACTTCCACACATACTTAGTGGAATAGCCATACAGACGACTTCCATACCCAATGCATTGGAGGTTATAACGTAACCACCCGTCCTCGTATTCACAGCACCACCCGTCATATGGTTTATCACGTAACCACCTGTAATATTTCCAAGTACCATTATAAAATTATAACACATAAAACTAATATAAAGGAATGATAACATTTCCACATTTCAATCACAATATATCATTTAAATATATTAACATAATAGAATCATTTATCAAAACCATTTTCAATACCAAAATACATAAAAGAGTATATGGAATTTATTTTATTTTTAAAAACATTATGGTTTGTTGAGGAATCCAAAGATCAAATAATACTCGCGGCGGAGGAAAAGGTCGTTGTCACCACATACGTTAAAAGAAACATTCCTTTTTGTCGTTTAGTAAAACGCTTTCTAGAAAAAGATTCCTTTTGTATAAAAGTAAAAGTCAAAGGGTTTTATACACCGTATAAAAGATAGTTGTGTATAAAACAAAATATTCCTCAATTAAAGGAGATTGAGACGAAGTCCCTTACAAAGACGGTATCCTTGGTTTAAGGATAAGTCAATTACATAATTATGTGTGACAAACGAATACACCCAATATAAGTGGATATTAAGTGTAAAACAATAAAAGGTTATTCACACATATTCATAGAATGACATATTCAAGGAGTACAAGATTATCCCAAAGAATCACATTTGGGTTAAGAAGTTCCCTTGCAAAAATATGACAGCCTAACGACGTCACTACAAAATCCAAAAAATGAGTTGATGAGAGATAAAAATGGTATCTCATCACTTGGACATAAAATTTACATCAATAGGGTTATATGAGAACGTATCCCAACATAACAATATGTAAATTAAAAGACCCAACAAAATAAGTCTTTTAAAAAGAGGAGGGTGAAAGGTTCCCTTACCGAAATGGGTATCTTTCGAGACATGCACCCCGTGAAAGAAGGACAATACAACATTGATGTAAATAATCATAAATGAAAGTATTATACACAATGAGTAAAGTAATGGTCAGTACATACACCACTCAAATGAAATTGTGGCAAATGTAGCATAAATCTCATAGGAATAAGAGTGAGATGAAAAATCCCTTACGAAAACTCGGCAGCCTAACGGCACCACAAAAATGGATTGATGAGATAAAATAGGGTCTCTCATCATATTAACATAAAGTTTAAAGAAGTAGGAATATAAAAAAACATCCCCCAACATAACAAATAGGAGCTTAAAGTAAGTGACATAAAGGAGAGTACTTAAAAAGAAAGAGAGAGGTTAGATCTCTTACGAAAATTCAGCAGCCTAACTGTGCCACTCAAAACATCCAAAATGGATTTATGAGAGAGAATAAGGTCTCTCATCATATGAACATAAAAATTTTAGTAAGATTAATATAAAATAACATCCTAATCACAAGAAATATGATCTTAAAAGGAATGGCATAAAAGAGTGTACTTAAAAAGAAAGAGAGGAGTAGGATCCCTTACCTCAAGTCCAACTTGTCTTGTTCGTTTCTTTATATTCCTGAATAATAAACTTGAGTTAATTTATACTTCCTTAAGAACATTTTTCAAGTTCATTATTCCTTTTACATTACTTATTACCATGTCAAAAACATTATGTAATCATTTAAGTTAATAATGTTTGTTTTGTCGATATTGGTTCCTAAGTCGAAAGTTGACTTCTTACAATTACATTTTGTTCGTGTGGCCAAAGGTTCACTATATCAAAATGAAATTCCTGATTTGGATATCATATATATCATATATATCCAGCATATAAATGTATTTATAATATTACATAATCATTTAGTGGTAAGAAATGAAATGCACCGTTCATGGAGACGGTAAGCCGGACGTACGCATGAACGCTACTTTCATTTCTTTGTCATATTAATGGAATTAAAAATAAATGATATATATATATATATATATATTATAATTCCAGTATAATATATATTTTATATAGGCCACATATGTTAATTAATTTCATTCTTTATTCATTCCATGTATTGCATGTATGAGTCACATCACTTGAGGGGGCGGTAGTCCGCACTTCCTCATATGAAATTATAACATTTACACAACATGGAAAGAATAAAGGTATGGTTTAAATATAAAATACAGAAGCATATAGTAAACATAAATACCATATATATCATATATAAAATATAGTGACATCAAAATGGACACCTTTAAAGGTGTTAAAAGAATATTGAACAATCATCGTTTCGTGAGGCAGAAAATTGCCAACCACAGAAACAGTATGTTCTTTAACCATTAGACAAAGGTTTGTGTAAGTGTAGCTCGAATAATTCTTATAAAAAAATACTAGAATATTGAAGATACTGGATTTGTTACAAAATAAATGAATAAAGAGAGTTTAGGGGGCTGGAGAAGCAAAATAATACAAAAGGACATAAGTGAAGACATTACCTTAAAATTGGGTAACTCCCTTTGGTTTGAGCTCAAAGGCTTCCTTGGAAAGGCTTCTTCCCAAAGTGAGGCTTAAAGGAGTTAGAGAGGGATGTGGAGAGACAAAATGTGCAGGAGGTGGCCGAGCCAAAGGCTTTAGAAGTGTGGGTAAGGAGGTAGAGGTTGGGGCTTTTTATAAGAGGAGAGGAGGGGCACTCTTGGAAAGTAATGAAATGTAACTTTATTTTAAAATGATTTTTGGATTTAAAATGTCCCAAATTGATATAATTCAAGGATAAGGTTATAATGGTTCTAAATATACCCATACAATAGGTTTTGGACATGTTTAGGCCATATATTTTACATTATGTTCTCATTTTATTTAAACCCTTTATTAATGAGGTAATCACTGCATCATCATGATGTCATAAATAAATTAATTTATTTAAAGTATACAAAATTTAAAAAAATTACTATGATGTAGGAAATCGTTTTAGATTTAAAATTAATATTTATAGTCAAACATATGACTTGTATAACCCCATGTAAAATTTTTTTTAGTTAAACATCTCATGTTTGTGTCACTTTTACTTTAACATTAAATAAAAAGATATTTATGTCATTTTCCAAACAAAGTGGCTCCATGGGGTCCCCAACTTGACCCATGGATTGTATTGGTCGGCCATAACACATCCAATGAGGGTAGGACATGTGTCTAGGTCATTTCATTTTATTAAATCATTATTCTTACCTTAAACTACACTAATTACCTGTAATCACGATTAAAAACTTAATAAGTTACTATTCACCAAAAAAATTATTTTAATCCCATTGAACCACATTTTACTTCTTAATGACAACCATGTATGTCGGATTTTTGAAATTAAAAACACAAAATGGAAAAATTTCATTTAAATAGAAAATCAGTTTTTATAAGTACAACTTAGTGGTTTCATTATTCATCAAAAATTGAAGTTTTTCAGAAAATTACCAAAAGTTCACCCTAAGCTATATTTGATATTCCGAATTCAAAAATTATGTCTATTTTAAAAAATTCAAAAAATATAAGTTGCATTAATTAATTTAATAATTAATTCCCGCTGTCAAAACAAATAGCGTGTTTTTATGAAACAAAATGTATCAAAAGATTGACACTAGTTTAAGTCCGATTTCAAAGTGAAATTAATTCCAACGACCACTATTGGATTAAATAGTAAAAATATATTCTAATTTCATTTTAAAACCAAATCAAAAGATAATCTATTCATATAAATAAATTAGATTAAAAGAGGTTTTGAATTAAAATACAACATTTTTCACTATTCATTAAAAATTGAACTTTTTTAGAAAAATACCAAAAATTTACAGAAAGCAAATTATGATGTCCTGATTCTAAATAAGAATTTTATTTTGTCAAATATAACACATAAAATTGTCAAAAAGTGGATTTAAAAGATTCTCGACATCAAAAGGTGGTTAGTCGACCTTTTAAAGAATATTAGAATGTTTACGCTTAAAATTGGATTCATTTGCTTTTTTTAATCCACTAACATTTATTGTAAAAAGTAAAATTATTTGAAAAACATATATAATCATTTTGTGGTTAGTTCTGTTCATTACCGCCATTACAAAGGCTAGGTGTTAACTACTATTTAAAATAATATTATTTTATTATTAGAGTGCAATGTAAGATTCCCAAGAAACTCGTTGTTGTGTGTTGGGTATGCCATCGAGCATAGCATCCCCTTTAAAGTAATATTAATATTTTATTCACAAATATGGATAAATATAAAAATGTCATATTCTTTATTTACCTGGGGTGTTACATCCTTCCACCCTTTTGGGAAAAGATTGTGTGAGCCTTGGGATTCGCAGTTGAAGAGAGATTTGTTATGTGAGGCTCATAGTTCTCCATTTTCAGTTCATCCTGGCAGTACTAAGACGTACAGAGATCTGCGGGGAGTACTACTGGTGGGATGGAATGAAAAAAAATATTACTGATTTTACTGTGAAGTGTTTGACTTGTTAGCAGGTTAGGGCAGAGCGGCAGTTACCGAAAGGGATGCTTCAGCCTTTACCAGTGCCAGAGTGGAAATGGGAAAACATATCCATGGACTTTGTTGTGGGATTACCGAGGACATCTCGAGGTAATGATGCAATCTGGGTTATTATTGATCGCTTGACTAAATCTTCTTATTTCCTTGCTATACGAGATACTTTTTCACTAGATCAACTTTCCCGTTTGTATCTTAAAGAGATAGTCAGGTTACATGGAGTTCCTCTCTCTATTGTGTCCGATCGTGATCCCAGGTTCACTTATAACATTTGGAAAGGCCTTTAAAAGTCGTTGGGTACTGAATTAAATTTTAGTACCGCTTTTCATCCTCAATCAGATGGGCAGTCAGAACGAACAATTCAGGCCTTGGAGGATATGCTATGAGCTTGTTCGATGGATTATCAGGGAAGATGGGACCAATATCTTTTGTTGGTTGAGTTTTCTTATAATAACAGTTTTCATTCCAGTATACAGATGGCACCATTTGAGGCATTATATGGGAAGCGGTGTCAAACTCCGGTATTTTGGGATGAAGTGGGTGAAAGGAAGCTGATGGGACCAGAATTGGTAGAAGAGATGGTAGAAAAAGTTCAGTTGATTCAGAAACACATGAGAATAGCTCAGAGCAGGCAGAAGAGTTATTCGGATAACCGGAGGAAGGATCTATCTTTCGAGGTAGGTGATCATGTTTTTCTCAAGGTTTCTCCGTGGAAACGTTTGATGAGATTTGGTAAGAAAGGAAAGTTGAGTCCAAGGTTCATTGGACCATATGAAATTCTGGAGAAATTTGGATCAGTTGCTTACCGAGTGGCTTTACCTACGAGTTTATCTCAGGTACACAATGTTTTTCACGTTTCGATGTTGAGGAAGTATATGCCAGATCCATCTCATGTTTTGAGCCTAGAGGTAGTTCAGTTGGAAGAGAATCTCTCTTATGAAGAACAACCAGTCCAGATTCTTGACCGAAGAGAGCAAGTGTTGCGAAATAAGGTAATCTACCAGGTAAAGGTTTTGTGGAAAAACCATATGGTTGAAGAGGCAACGTGGGAATCTGAAAATTCTATGAGGGATAAATACCCCCACTTATTTTGATAAGTGAATAAAATTGCGAGGATGCAATTCCCAAAAGGGGGGAAGGATGTAACATCCCAGGTAAATAAATAATAAATAATTTTCATATTTATTAATATTTTTTAATTAAATATTAATTTTACTTTAAAAGGGTTGCTATGTTCGATAGCGTACCCGATACGCAACAAAAAGTTTCATTGAAATCTTACATTGCACACTAGTAATATAATAATATATTTTAAATGGTAGTTATCATGTCGCCATTGTATTGGCAGGAATGGATATAAATAACTAAAATATGATTATATATGTTTTTTAAATGTTTTTACATTTATCCAATAAAAGATAAAGGCTTAAAATATGGAAAGAATTCAATTTTAGGCGTATATGCCCCAGTTTTCACTAAAGGTTCACTTATCACCTTTTGATGGCGAACCATCATTAAATATGGTTTTGTTGACTCTTATACATTCTATTGGACCAAATAAAACTCTTCTTTAGAATTGGGACATCAAAATTTACTTTGTGGAAATTTTTGGTATCTGTCCGATAAAGTTCATTTTTAGTAAATAGTGTAAAATGTTGTATTTTAATTCAAAACCTCTTTTTAATATAATTTATTTATATGATTAGATTATCTTTTGAATTGGTTTTAAAGTGAAATTAGAAAATATTTTTACCATTAAATCCAACAGTGGTCGTTGGAATTAATTTCACGTTGAAATCTGACTTAAACTAGTGTCAATCTTTTGATACTTATTATTTCATAAAAACACGCTATTTGTCATGACAACGGGAATTAATTATTAAATTAATTAATGTGACTTATATGTTTTGAATTTTGTAAAATAGACTTCATTTTTGAATTTGGAATATCAAATATAGCTTAGGGTGAATGTTTTGTATTTTTCTAAAAAACTTCAATTTTTGATGAATAGTGAAAATACTAAGTGGTACTTATAAAAACTGATTTTTCGTTTAAATGAAATTTTACCACTTCTATGTTTTGAATTTCAAAAATCTGAAATACATGGTTGTCATTAAGAAGTGAAATGTGGTTCAATGTGATTAAAATAATTTTTTGGTGAATAGTAACTTTTAAGTTCTTAATCGCGATTAGAGGTAATTAGTGTAGTTTAAGGTAAAAATAATTCTTTAATAAAATTATATGAGCTTGAAACATGTCCTATCCTCATTGGATGTGTCATGGCCGACCAAGAAAATCCATGGGTCAACTTGGGGACTCCATGGAGCCACTTTGGTTGGGAAATGACATAAATAACTTTTTATTAAATGTTAAAGTAAAAATGACACAACCATGAGATGTTTTACTAAAACAAATTTTACATGGGGTTATATAAGTCAGAATTTTTATTATAAATAGTTATTGGAAAGATAAAACGATTTCCTACATCATAGTATATTTTTTATAATTTTTATACTTTAAATAAATTAAATTATTTATGACATCATGATGATGCAGCGATTACCTCATTAATAAAGGATTTAAATAAAATGAAATGATAATGTAAAATATATGACCTACAGATGTCCAAACCTATTGGATGGGTGTATTTAGAACCCTTATCACCTCAACCTTGAATTATATCAATGTGGGACCATTTGAATCCGAAACTCTTTTTAAAATAAAGTAACTTATCTTTACTGTCCAAGAGTGCCCCTCCTCCCCTCTTATAAAAGGCCCCCACCTCTACCTCTTTACCCACACTTACAAAGCCTTTGCCTCAGCCAACCCGTACCCATTTTGTCTCTCCAATTCCCTCTATTACTCCGTAAAGCCTCACATTGGGAAGAAGTCTTTCCATGGAAGCCTTTGTGCTCAAACCAAAGGGAGTTACCCGATTTTAAGGTAATGTCTTCACTTGAGTCCTTTTGTTTTATTTTGCTTCTCCAACCCCCTAAACTCTTTTTATTAATTTATTTTGTAACAAATACAGTATCATCAATATACTAGGATGTTGTTATAAGAAGGATTTGAGCTACACTTACACACACCTACATCTAATGGTTAAAGAACATACTGTTTCCGTGGATGGCGAATTTCGGCCTCCCGAAACGATGATTGTTCAACATTATTTTAACACCTTCAAAGGTGGCCATTAAGATTACACTATATTTATATATGATATATTATATGTTTATGTTTTCCTTGAGATTCTGTATTTTTCATTTTGGGCATACCTTTATGGTTTCCATTATGTGTAAACGCGGTATCTTCATTTAAGGAAGTGCGGACTACCGCCCCTCAAAGTGATGTGATTCATTAATGCCATATGTGGGACATATAAAGGATGTATTTAAAGTTATTATATATGATGTTATAATGGAATTATAATATACCTCTATATCATTAATATTTCTTTCCATTAAATAATGAGATAGAAATGAAAGTAGCGTTCATGCGTACATACGACTTACCGTCTCCATGAACGGTGCATTTCATTTCTTATCCCAAAATGTAATGTACTATTAAAAGTACATGTATATAATGGATATATATGATGAATGATACATCTAAATGATGAATATAATTCTGGAATTAAAATATAAATATCTCTCATTTAGTTTTAATTCCATTAATATGACAAAGAAATGAAAGTAGCGTTCATGCGTACGTACGGCTTACCGTCTCCATGAACGGTGCATTTCATTTATTACCTCTAAATGATTATGTAATATTATAAATAAATGTATATGCTGGATATATATGATATATATTATATCCAAATCAGGAATGTCATTCTGGATATAATGAACCTTTGACCACACGAACAACACGCAATTGTAAGAAGTCCACTTTCGACTTAAGAACCAAATATCGACAAAACAATCATTATTAACATAAATGATTTCATAATGTTTATAACATGGTAATAAGTTATATAAAAGTAATAATGAACTTGAAAATGGTTCTTATGCAAGTTGAAATTAACTCAAGTTTATTATTTAGGACGTTAAAGAACGATCGAGTCATGTCGGACCCGAGGTAAGGGACTTCGTCTCAATCTCCTTTCATTGAGGCATATTTCGTTTTATACACAACATTATTTTATACGGTGTATAAACCCCCCTGACTTTTACTTTTATACAAATGGAATCTTTTTCTACGAAGCGTTTTACAAAATGAAAAAAAGGAATGTTTCTTTTAACGTACGCAGGGACAACGACATTTTCCACCGCCGTGAGTAATATTTGGTCTTTGGCTTCCTGAATAAGCCATAATGTTTTTTAAAATGGAATAAATACCATATACTCTTTTATTTATTTTGGTATTGAAAATGGTTTTTTATAATGGATTTGTTATGTCAATATATTTAATTGATATATTGTGACCAAAGTGTGGAAATATTTTCTTTCCATTATATTTGTTTTATGTCTTATGATTTTTATAATGGTACTTGGACATTTGACGGGTGGTTACGTGATAAACCATATGACGGGTGGTGCCGTGAATACTAGGATGGGTGGTTACGTTATAACCATTAATGCATTGGGTATGGAAGTCGGCCGTATGGCTATTCCATTAAGTATGTATGGAAGTTGACCGTATGGCTATTCCATTAAGTGATATGCGTGGAAGTTGTCCATATGGTTATTACACTTAAGTATGTTTATGTCCCAAGTTACCTTTATATGTTATGTGTTCTTTTTATGGGTTTTATGGTAATATTTTGTTTACAACATGGTAAGTAATGATCTTTTATTTAGTGAAGAGTTTTTACTACTTCATAAAGGTGAAAAGTATTACTTTGATAAAGTATACATGGTTTACTTGTTGTTTTGATAAACTAAAAGTTTTCATTCTTTGTGTATCCCTTACTGAGCTCTTTATTCTCACCCCAAGTTTTTTAAATGTTTTTCACAAGACCTAATGTGGAATAGGGTCAAGGATTAGATCAAGGGAAATTCATGCTATATAAAACTTGGAACTAGACATGTTTCTTTTTAAGAGTTTTTTTTATTCTATGGAAACTTAGTAGAAGTGTCTACTTTGTAATCTTTTTAGATGTAGTAGTTATGTTCTAATTCTCTAAAACTCTAAACCTGAAAAGATCCTCAATGTGAATTATTAATTTAATTCAATATTAAGAGATGTTTAAGGTCGAGGCCTTATAGTTGGTATCAGAGGTCGGTTTAGACAACATTAGGAGTTAGAAAAGTGTAAAATTATATGTTAATTTATGGTACGATTAAAATGATATAGCATTTCAAGATTACCATGTTGCTTCACCTAATATATTTCTGTGTTCAGAATGGTTTTCCGAAGAGGAAACAAAGTAGCTATGTTGGGAATACATCAGGAGGAAGACAACCTTCCAAATCAGCAACCTGAGATGGTCGGAATCGGAACTGAACAGTTTTTTGTAGTGATGGAACAGTTGACTCAGGCTATAAATGGTGGTGGTATCCATGCACGATATCAGCCAGATCAACTTCAGAGGAACATGTCAGTGGTGGAACATTTCATGAGGTATGAAGCGAAGTTCACTCGATTTGAAAGGTATGCTCCAAACTTCATACGAGATCTTGATAGTAAAATAAACTGTTTTTACTCTGGGTTAAAGCCAAAGTATCGAAGGGATTTAGCTTCTCGTGAGTTCAAATGTTATGAAAAACTTGTTCGATGTGCGGATAAGGTGGAAATGGAGTTTGCTGATGATCATGTGTTCTATGAAAAACAACAGAATAAGAGGTCCAGTTGGCAGGAAAAGGGGAAGAATTCATCAAAGAAGCAAGGAGGTAAGAAAACAAAATATCCATCCTGTGAGAAGTGTGGTAAAATGCATCCTGGATATTGTTTATCCAAGTCTGGTAAGTTCTTTCAGTTTGGTAAGTCTGGTCATATTGCACGTAACTGTAAGGAAGATGATCAAGCAGGCAATGAAAAGCCAGTGGTAAGATGTTTTAATTGTAATGAAATGGGTCATTATGAAAATGAGTGTCTAACAAAGAACTCTACTGGGGGAAATCAGCTAGACTACAAGCAGAAAGGGTTGGTGAAATCCTTTGCAACAACCTCAGCAGATGTTGGGTCATCGAATGAAGTGGTATCAGGTACACTGTTTGTTTGTTCAGATTATGCCAATGTGTTGTTTGATTCAGGGTCTACACACTCTTTCATTTCTGAGAAGTTTTCTAGTAAATTGGAAATTCCATCTCAAGATATGAATCCTAAACTTATGGTAAAAACACCCAGAGGGAACGTTGAGACAAAAAGGAATTATAAGAACCTTCCTATCCTTGTGTGTGGAAGTAATCTACCAGCAAACCTTATTGTTTTGCCTCTTGTAGAGTTTGATATTATTTTAGGCATGGATTGGCTTTCTGTTTATCATGCTAAGATTGACTGCAGAGATAAAATGGTTTCTTTTCAGAAAGATTTTCAGTTTGTGTACAAGAATGAACCCTTGATTTTGATAACATATTAGGAAGTTGAGAAACTAGTAAAAGATGGAAATGAATGTTACCTTGAACATATTGTTGAAAATAAATGAACTGTTCAGATTAATGATGTTCCAGTGGTAAATGAGTATCTTGAAGTTTTTCCTGATGAGTTGTCTGGTATTATTCATGATCGAGAAGTTGAATTTAGTGTTGACTTAGTTCCTGATTCTAAGCCAATTTCAAAACCCCATTATCGAATGGTTCAAGTTGAACATTTAGAGTTAAATAAGCAATTGAAAGAGTTATTAGATAAAGGTTTCATTCGACCTAGCACATCACCATGGGGTGATCCTATCTTGTTTGTTAAAAAGAAAGATGGATCAATGAGACTTTGCATTGATTATAGAGCCTTGAATAATATTACTATTAAGAATAAGTATCCTTTGCCTCATATCGATGGTTTATTTGATCAGCTCCAGGGAGCTCTATATTTTTCGAAGATTGACTTGAGGTCGGGGTACCATCAGTTGAAAGTAAAAGAAGCAGACGTTCCGAAGACGGCGTTCCGTACTAGATATGGCCATTATGAATTTGTATTTATGCCTTTTGGGTTAACCAATGCACCTGCTATATTTATGGACCTTATGAATAGAATTTTCCATGAGTTCTTGGATAAGTTTGTGGTTGTTTTCATCAATGATATTTTGGTGTTTTATAAAAGTAAAGAGGAGCATGAAAGTCATTTAAGGGCTATCTTGCAAACCTTAAAAGAAAAGAAACTATATGGAAAATTCAGCAAGTGTGAGTTTTGGTTACAACAAATTTCTTTCCTGGGTCACATTGTTTCAAAAGATGGCATAACTGTTGATCCTGCTAAAACAAAAGTTGTTGAAGAATGGCCAAGACCCACAAATGTAACCGAGATCTATATTTTTCTTGGTTTGGCATGTTACTACCGAAGGTTTGTTGAAAATTTTTCACTGCTATGTAGTCCAATGACTAAGCTAAATCGGAAGGGTGTTAAGTTTATCTGGACAAAAGAATGTGATGATTGTTTTCAGGAGTTGAAAAGAAGATTGGTGAATGCTCCATTTTGGAACTTCCTTCCAGGAATGGTGAGTTTGTTATCTATGTTAATGCTTCATTGAAAGGACTTGGTTGTGTCCTAATGCAGAATGATCAGGTAATTGCTTATGCTTCATGTCAGTTGAAAACTCATGAGGTAAATTTCCCTACACATGATTTGGAATTAGCTACTGTTGTCTTTGATTTAAAAATTTGGAAGCATCATTTGTATGTATTAAAGTGTGAAATATATACTGATCACAAAAGTTTAAAGTATATATTCACTCAGAAAGAATTGAACATGAGACAGAGGATATGGCTTGAATTAATCAAGGATTATGATTGTACAATTCATTACCATCCGGGAAAAGAAAATAAAGTGGCTGATGCTTTGAGTCGAAAAAGTAATGATTCATTAGAAATGTTGTGTTTGGAACGTGATCCTTTGGTTAATGATTTGATGAACTTTGGCATAGAAGTTGTTGGTGCAGGATGTTCTTCTGTTTTGTTTCAGGTATCAGTGAAATATTCTCTATCAGACAGAATCAAGCAATCATAGAAGCAAGACAGTGAGTTGCAGAAAAAGGTAGATCTGGTTCAGAAAGGTAGGTTGCCTGAATTCAACATTGATAATGATTGCATTTTGAGATTTGGGAAGAGATTGTGGGTGCCTTGTGATTCACAGTTGAAGAGAGTGTTGTTATGTGAACCTCATAGTTCTCCGTTTTCAGTTCATCCTGGCAGTACTAATATGTACAGAGATCTACGGGAGTACCACTGGTGGGATGGAATGAAAAAAGATGTTGCTGATTTTACTGTGGAGTGTTTGACTTGTCAGCAGGTTAAGGCAGAGCGGCAGTTACCGAAAGGGATGCTTCAGCCTTTACCAGTTCCAGAGTGGAAATGGGAAAACATATCCATGGAATTTGTTGTGGGATTACCGAGGACATCTCGAGGTAATGATGCAGTCTGGGTTATTGTTGAACGCTAGACTAAATATGCTCATCTCCTTTCTATACGAGATACTTTTTCACTAGATCAACTTTCCCGTTTGTATCTTAAAGAGATATTCAGGTTACATGGAGTTCCTCTCTCCATTGTGTCTAATCGTGATCCCAGGTTCACTTCAAACTTTTGGAAAGGCCTTCAGAAGTCGTTGGGTAATGAATTAAATTTTAGCACAACTTTTCTTCCCTAATCAGATGGGTAGTCAGAACGATCAATTCAGACCTTGGAGGATATGCTACGAGCCTGTTCGATGGATTATCAGGGAAGTTGGGACCAACATCTTTCTTTGGTTGAGTTTTCTTATAATAACAGTTTTCATTCAAGTATACAGATGGCACCATTTGAGACATTATATGCGAAGCGGTGTCGAACTCCATCATTTTGGGATGAAGTGGGTGAAAGGAAGCTGATGGGACCAGAATTGGTATAAGAGATTGCAGAAAAAGTTCAGTTGATTCAGAAACACATGAGAACAACTCAGAGAAGGCAGAAGAGTTATGCGGATAACCGGAGGAAGGATCTATCTTTCGAGGTAGGTGATCATGTTTTTCTCAAGGTTTCTCCCTGGAAAAGTGTGATGAGATTTGGTAAGAAAGGAAAGCTGAGTCCAAGGTTCATTGGACCATATGAAATTTTGGAGAAAGTTGGATCAGTTGCTTACCAAGTGGATTTACCTCCGAATTTATCTCAGGAACACAATGTTTTTCATGTTTCGATGTTGAGGAAGTATATGCCAGATCCATCTCATGTTTTGAGCCCAGAGGTAGTTCAGTTGGAAGAGAATCTCTCTTATGAAGAACAACCAGTCCAGATTCTCAATTGAAGAGAGCAAGTGTTGCGAAATAAGTTAATCCACCAGGTAAAGGTTTTGTGGAAAAACCATATTGTTGAAGAGGCAACGTGATAATCTGAAAATGCTATGAGGGATAAATACCCCCACTTATTTTGATAAGTGAATAAAATTTCGAGGATGCAATTTACAAAAGGGGGGAAGGATGTAACATCCCAGGTAAATAAAGAATAAAGAATTTCATATTTATTAATATTTACGAATTAAATATTAATTTTACTTTAAAGGGGTTTCTATGTTCGATAGAGTACCCGATACACAACAAAGAGTTTAATTGAAATCTTATGTTGCACACTAGTAATATAATAATATTATTTTAAATGGTAGTTAATATGTAGCCGTTGTATTGGCATGAATGGTTATAAATAACTAAAATATGATTATATATGTTTTTTAATTGTTTTTACATTTATCCAAGAAAAGATAAAGGCTTAAAATATGGAAAGAATTCAATTTTAGGCATATATGCCCCAGTTTTCACTAAAGGTTCACTTATCGCCTTTTGATAGAGAACCGTCATTAAATATGGTTTTTTTTCACTCTTATACATTCTACTGGAACAAATTATACTCTTTTTTAGAATTGGGACATCAAAATTACATTGTGGAAATTTTTGGTATCTATCCGATAAAGTTCATTTTTTTAATGAATAGTGTAAAATGTTGTATTTTAATTCAAAACCTCTTTTTAATCTAATTTATTTATACGATTAGATTATCTTTTGAATTGGTTTTAAAGTGAAATTATAAAATATTTTTACCATTAAATCCAATAGTGGTAATTGGAATTAATTTCACTTTGAAATCGGACTTAAACTAGTGTCAATCTTTTGATACTTATTGTTTCATAAAAACACTCTATTTGTCATGACAGCGGGAATTAATTATTAAATTAATTAATTTGAATTATATGTTTTGAATTCTGTAAAATAGACTTCATTTTTGAATTTGGAATATCAAATATAGCTTAGGGTGAATTTTTGGTATTTTTCTAAAAAACTTCAATTTTTGATGAATAGTGAAACCACTAAGTGGTACTTATAAAAACTGATTTTTCGTTTAAATGAAATTTTACCACTTCTGTGTTTTGAATTTCAAAAATCCGACATACATGGTTGTCATTAAGAAGTAAAATGTGGTTCAATGAGATTAAAATAATTTTTTTTGTGAATAGTAACTTTTATGTTCTTAATCGCGATTAGAGATAATTAGTGTAGTTTAAGGTAAAAATAATGATTTAATAAAATGAGATGATCTTGACATATGTCCGACCCTCATTGGATGTTTAATGGAAGACCAAGACAATCCATGGGTCAACTTGGGGATCCCATGGAGCCACTTTGGTTGGGAAATGTCACAAATAACTTTTTTATTAAATGTTAAAGTAAAAATGACACAAACATGAAATGTTTTACTAAAACGGTTTTTTACATGGGGATATACAAGTCATATTTTTGATTATAAATATTCATTGGAAATATAAAAATATATCATACATCATAGTATTTTTTGTATAATTTTTAAACTTTAAATAAATTAAACTATTTATGACATCATGATGATGAATCGATTTCCTCATTAATAAAGGATTTAAATAAAATGAAATGATAATGTAAAATCTATGACCTACACATGTCCAAAACCTATTTTATGGGTGTATTTCGAACCCTTATCACCTTACCCTCGAATTATATCAATGTGGGACCTTTTGGATCCTAAAATCTTTTTAAAATAAAGTAACTTATCTTTACTTTCCAAGAGTGCCCCTCCTCTCCTCTTATTAAAGGCCCCCACCTCTACCTCTTTACCCACACTTACAAAGCCTTTGGCTCGGCCAAACCCTGCCTATTTTGTCTCTCAACTTCCCTCTATTACTCCTTAAAGCCTCAATTTGGGCCTAAGTCTTCCCAAGGAAGTCTTTGAGCTCAAACCAAAGGGAGTTACCCGATTTTAAGGTAATGTCTTCACTTGAGTCCTATTGTATTATTTTGCTTCTCCAACCCCATAACCTCTTTTTATTCATTTATTTTGTAACAACTCCAGTATCATCAATATACTAGGATGTTGTTATAAGAAGGATTATAACTACACTTACACACACCTACATCTAATGGTTAAAGAACATATTGTTTCCGTGGATGGCGAATTTCGGCCTCCCGAAACGATGATGGTTCAACATTCTTTTAACACCTTCAAAGGTGGACATTAAGATGAAACTATATTTATATATGATATATAATCTGTATATGTTTTCCTTAAGCTTCTGTATTTTTCATTTTGGGCATACCTTTATGGTTTCCATTATGGGTAAACGCAATATCTTCATTTAAGGAAGTGCGGACTACCGCCCCCTCAAAGTGATGCGATTCGTTAATGCCATATGTGGGACATATAAAGGATGGATTTAAAGTTATTATATATGATGTTATACTATAATTATAATATACCTCAATATAATTATTATTTCTTTCCATTAAAGTATGAGATAGAAATGAATGTAGCGTTCATGCGTACGTACGGCTTACCATCTCCATGAACGGTGCATTTCATTTCTTATCCCAAAATGTAATTTAATATTAAAATTACATGTATATAATGGATATATATGATTAATGATACATCAAAATGATTAATATAAATCTATAATTAAAATATACACACCTCTAATATAGTTTTAATTCCATTAATATGACAAAGAAATTAAAATAGCGTTCATGCGTACGTACATCTTACCGTATCCATTATAAAAAACCATTTTCAATACCAAAATACATAGAAGAGTATATGGTTTTTATTCCATTTTAAAAAACATTACGGCTTGCTTAGGAAGCCAAAGACCAAATAATACTTGCGGCGGTAGAAAAGGTCGTTGTCACCGCGTACGTTAAAAGAAACATTACTATTTGTCGTTTTGTAAAATGCTTCGTAGAAAAAGATTCCTTTTGTATAAAAGTAAAGTCAAAGGGGTTTATACACTGTATAAAATAGTGTTGTGTATAAAACGAAATATGCCTCAATGAAAGGAGATTGAGATGAAGTCCCTTACCTCGGGTCCGACTTGACTCGATAGTTTTTTAACGTCCTGAATAATAAACTTGAGTTAATTTATACTTGCTTAAGAACCTTTTTCAAGTTCATTATTACTTTTATATCACTTATTACCATGTTATAAACATTATGTAATCATTTAAGTTAATAATGTTTGTTTTGTCGATATTTGGTTCCTAAGTCGAAAGTGGACTTCTTACAATTAAATTATGTTCGTGTGGTCAAATGTTCATTATATCCAGAATGACATTCCTGATTTGGATATCATATATATCATATATATCCAGCATATACATGTATTTATAATAGTACATAATCATTTAGAGGTAAGAAATGAAATGCACCGTTCATGGAGACGGTAAGCCGTACGTACGCATGAACGCTACTTTCATTTCTTTGTCATATTAATAGAATTAAAAATAAATAATATATATATATATGTATATATATTATAATTCCAGTATAATATATATGTTATATATGTCACATATGTTCATTAATTTCATTCTTTATACATTCCATGTATTGCATGTACGAGTCACATCACTTGAGGGGGCGGTAGTCCGCACTTCTTCATATGAAATTATCGCATTTACACAACATGGAAAGAATAAAGGTATGGTATAAATATAAAATACAAAAGCATATAGTAAACATAAATACCATATATATCATATATAAAATACAGTGACATAAAAATGGCCACCTTTAAAGGTGTTAAAAGAATATTGAACAATCATCGTTTCGTGAGGCAGAAAATCGCCAACCACAGAAACAATGTGTTCTTTAACCATTAGACGAAGGTGTGTGTAAGTGTAGCTCGAATCCTTGTTATAATAACATCCTAGTATATTGAAGATAATGGAGTTGTTACAAAAGAAATGAATAAAAAGAGTTTAGGGGGTTGGAGAAGCAAAATAAAACAAAAGGACACAAGTGAAGACATAACCTTAAAATTGGGTAACTCCCTTTGGTTGGAGCTCAAAGGCTTCCTTGGAAAGGATTCTGCCCAAAGTGAGGCTTCAAGGAGTTATAGAGGGATGTGGAGAGACAAAATGGGTAGGGTTTGGCCGAGCCAAAGGCTTTTTAGGTGTGGGTAAGGAGGTAGAGGTGGGGGCCTTTTATAAGAGGAGAGGAGGGGCACTCAAGGAAAGTAATGAAATGTAACTTTATTTTAAAATGAGTTTCGGATTTAAAAGGTCCCACATTGATATAATTCTAGGATAATGTTATAAGGGTTCGAAAAATAACCATCCAATAGGTTTTGGACATGTGTAGGCCATAGATGGTACATTATCTTCTCATTTTATTTAAATCCTTTATTAATGAGGTAATTGCTGCATCATCATGATGTCATAAATAAATTAATTTATTTAACGTCTAAAAATTATAAAAAAATACTATGATGTAGGAAATCGTTTTAGCATTCCAATGACTATTTATAGTCAAAAATCTGACTTGTATAACCCCATATAAAATTTTTTTTAATTAAACATCTCATGTTTGTGTCATTTTTTACTTTAACATTAAATAAAAAGATATTTATGTCATTTTCCAACCAAAGTGGCTCCATGGGGTCCTCAAGTTGACCCATGGATTGTCTTGGTCGGCCATAACACATCCAATGAGGGTAGGACATGTGTCTAGGTAATTTCATTATATTAAAACATTATTATTACCTTAAACTACACTAATTACCTCTAATCGCGATTAAAAACATAACAAGTTACTATTCACCGAAAAATTATTTTAATCCCATTGAACCACATTTTACTTCTTAATGAAAACCTTGTACGTCAGATTTTTGAAATTCAAAACACAAAGATGGAAAAATTTTCATTTAAACGGAAAATCAGTTTTTATAAGTACCACTTAGTGGTTTCATTATTCATCAAAAATTGAATTCGGAATATCAAATATAGCTTAGGGTGAATTTTTGGTATTTTTCTGAAAAACTTCAATTTTTGATGAATAGTGAAACCACTAAGTGGTACTTATAAAAACTGATTTTCCGTTTAAATGAAAATTTTCCATCTCTGTGTTTTGAATTTCAAAAATCCGACATACGTGGTTGTCATTAAGAAGTAAAATGTGGTTCAATGGGATTAAAATATTTTTTTTGGTGAATAGTAACTTTTAAGTTTTTTATCGCGATTAGAGGTAACTAGTGTAGTTTAAGGTAAAAATAATTATTTAATAAAATGAGATGAGCTTGACACATGTCCTACCCTCATTGAATGTGTCATGGCCGACCAAGACAATACATGGGTCAACTTGGGGACCCCATGGAGCCACTTTGGTTGGGAAATGACATAAATAACTTTTTATTAAATGTTAAAGTAAAAATGACACAAACATGAGATGTTTTACTAAATAAAATTTACATGGGGTTATAATAGTCATATTTTTGATTATAAATAGTCATTGGAAAGATAAAAATATTTCCTACATCATAGTAGTTTTTGTATAATTTTTAGACTTTAAATAAATTAAATTATTTATGACATCATGATGATGTAGTGATTACCTCATTAATAAAGGATTTGAAAAAAATGAAAATATAATGTAAAATCTATGACCCACACATTTCCAAAACCTATTGGATGGGTGGATTTCAAACCCTTATCACCTTAGCCTATAATTATATCAATGTGGGACCTTTTGAATCCAAAATGCTTTTTAAAATAAAGTAACTTATCTTTACTTTCCAAGAGTGCCCCTCCCCTCCTATTATAAAAGGCCCCCACCTCTACCTCTTTACCCACACTTTCAAAACCTTTGGCTCGGCCAAAACCTGCCCATTTTGTCTCTCAACTTCCCTCTATTACTCCTTAAAGCCTCACATTGGGCAGAAGTCTTTCCAAGGAAGCCTTTGAACTCAAACCATAGGGAGTTACCCGATTTTAAGGTAATGCCTTCACTTGAGTCCTTTTGTATTATTTTGCTTCTCCAACCCCCTAAACTCTTTTTATTCATTTATTTTGTAACAACTCCATTATCACCAATATACTAGGATTTTTTTATAAGAAGGATTCGAGCTACACTTACACACACCTACATCTAATGGTCAAATAACATACTATTTCTGTGGATGGTGAATTTCGGCCTCCTGAAACAATGATTGTTCAACATTCTTCTAACACCTTCAAAGGTGGCCATTAAGATGACACTATATTTATATATGATATATAATATGTTTATGTTTTCCTTAAGATTATGTATTTTTCAATTTGGGCATACCTTTATGGTTTCCATTATGGGTAAAAGTGATATCTTCATTTAAGGAAGTGCGGACTACCGCCCCCTCAAAGTGATGCGATTCGTTAATGACATATGTGGGACATATAAAGGATGGACTTAAAGTTATTATATATGATGTTATACTGGAATTATAATATACCTCTATATCATTATTATTTCTTTCCATTAAAGTATGAGATAGAAATGAAAGTAGTGTTCATGTGTACGTACGACTTACCGTCTCTATGAACGGTGCATTTCATTTCTTATCCCCAAATGTAATGTACTATTAAAAGTACATGTATATAATGGATATATATGATGAATGATACATCTAAATGATGAATATAATTCTATAATTAAAATATACATACCTCTCATTTATTTTTAATTCCATTAATATGACAAATAAATGAAAGTAGCGTTCATGCGTACGTACGGCTTACCGTCTCCATGAACGATGCATTTCATTTCTTACCTCTAAATGATTATGTAATATTATAAATACATGTATGTTCTGGATATATATGATATATATGATATCCAAATCAGGATTGTCATTTGGGATATAAAGAACCTTTGACCACACGAACAAAATGTAATTATAAGAAGTTCACTTTCGACTTAAGAACCAAATATCGACAAAACAAACATTATTAACTTAAATGATTACATAATGTTTATAACATGGCAATAAGTGATATTAAAGTATTAATGAACTTGAAAAAGGTTCTTAAGCATGTAGAAATTAACTCAAGTTTATTATTCATTGAGGCATATTTCGTTTTATACACAACTTTCTTTTATATGGTGTATAAAACCCTTTGAATTTAACTTTTATACAAAAGGAATATTTTTCTAGGAAGCATTTTACAAAATGACAAAAAGGAATGTTTCTTTTAACGTACGCGGTGACAACGACCTTTTCCGCCGCTGCGAGTATTATTTGGTATTTGGCTTCCTAAACAAGCCGTAATGTTTTTTAAAATGGAATAAATACCATATACTCTTTTATGTTTTTTGGTATTGAAAATGGGTTTTTATAATGGATTTGTTATGTCAATATATTTAAGTGATATATTGTGATCAAAGTGTGGAAATGTTTTCTTTCCATTATATTTGTTTTATGTCTTATGATTTTTATAATGGTACTTGGACATTTTACGGGTGGTTACGTGATAAACCATATGACGGGTGGTGCCGTGAATACCAGGACGGGTGGTTACGTTATAACCTCCAATGCATTGGGTATGGAAGTCGGCCGTATGGTTATTCCATTAAGTATGTATGGAAGTTGGCCGTATGGCTATTCCATTAAGTGATATGTGTGGAAGTCGACCGTATGGTTATTCCACTTTAGTATGTTTATGTCTCAAAATACATAAAAGAGTATATGGTATTTATTCTATTTTAAAAAACATTACGGCTTGTTCAGGAAGCCAAAGACCAAATAATACTCGCGGCGGCGGAAAAGGTCGTTGTCACCACGTACGTTAAATGAAAACATTCCTTTTTGACATTTTGTAAAAAGCTTCGTAGAAAAATATTCATTTTGTATAAAAGTAAAATTCAAAGGGGTTTATACACCGTATAAAAGAAAGTTGTGTATAAAAAGAAATAAGCCTCAATGAAAGGAGATTGAGACAAAGTCCCTTACCTCAGATCCGACTTGACTCGATCGTTCTTTAACGTCCTGAATAATAAACTTGAGTTAATTTCTACTTGCTTAAGAACCTTTTTCAAGTTCATTATTAATTTTATATCACTTATTACCACGTTATAAACATTACGTAATCATTTAAGTTAATAAGGTTTTTTTGTCGATATTTGGTTCTTAAGTCGAAAGTGGACTTCTTACAATTACATGTTGTTCATGTGGTCAAAGTTTATTTATATCCAGAATGAAATTCCTGATTTGGATATCATATATATCATATATATCCAGAATATACATGTATTAATAATATTACATAATAATTTAGAGGTAAGAAATGAAATCCACCGTTTATGGAGATAGTAAGCCGTACGTACGCATGAACGCTACTTTCATTTCTTTGTCATATAAATGGAATTAAAACTAAATGAGAGGTAGGTATATTTTAATTCCAGAATTATATTCATCATTTAGATGTATCATTCATCATATATATCCATTATATACATGTACTTTTAATAGTACATTACATTTGGGGATAAGAAATGAAATGCACCGTTCATGGAGACGGTAAGCCGTACGTACGCATGGACGCTACTTTCATTTCTATCTCATACTTTAATGGAAATAAATAATAATGATATAGAGGTATATTATAATTCCAGTATAACATCATATATAATAACTTTAAATCCATCCTTTATATGTCCCACATATGGCATTAACGAATCACATCACTTTGAGGGGGCGGTAGTCCGCACTTCCTTAAATGAAGATATCACGTTTTCCCATAATGGAAACCATAAATGTATGCCCAAAATGAAAAATACAGAAGCATAAGGAAAAAATAAACATATTATATATCATATATAAATATATTGTCATCTTAATGGCCACCTTTGAAGGTGCTAAAAGAATGTTGAACAATCATCATTTCAGGAGGCCGAAATTCGCCATCCACGGAAACAGTATGTTCTTTAACCATTGGATGTAGGTGTGTGTAAGTGTATCTCGAATAATTCTTATAAAAACATCCTAGTATATTTATGATACTAGATTTATTACAAAATAAATGACTAAAAAGAGTTTATGGGGTTAGAGAAGCAAAATAAAACAAAAGGACTCAAGTGAAGACATTACCTTAAAATCGGGTAACTCCCTTTGGTTTGAGCTCAAAGGCTTCCTTGGGAAGACTACTGCCCAATTTGAGGCATTAAAGAGTAATAGAGGGAAGTGGAGAGACAAAATGGGCAGGGTTTGGTAGAGACAAAGGCTTTGGAAGTGTGGGTAAAGAGGTATAGGTGGGGTACTTTTATAAGAGGATAGGAGGGGCACTCTTGGAAAGTAAAGATAAGTTACTTTATTTTAAAAAGAGTTTCGGATTCAAAAGGTCTCAAATTGATATAATTCTAGGGTAAGGTGATAAGGGTTCTAAATCCACCCATCCAATAGGTTTTGGACATGTGTAGGTCATAGAGATTACATTATCATTTCATTTTATTTAAATCCTTTATTAATGAGGTAATCACTGCATCATCATGATGTCATAAATAATTTAATTTATTTAAAGTCTAAACATTAAACAAAAAATACTATGATGTAGGAAATATTTTTAGATTTCCAATGACTATTTATAATAAAAAATCTGACTTGTATAACCCCATGTAGAAATTGTTTTAGTAAAACATCTCATGTTTGTGTCATTTTTACTTTAACATTTAATAAAAAGTTATTTATTTCATTTCCCAACCAATGTGGCTCCATGGGGTCCCCAAGTGGACACATGGATTGTCTTGGTAGGCCATGACACATCCAATGAGGGTAGGACATGTGTCTAGGTCATTTCATTTTATTAAAACATTATTCTTACCTTAAACTACACTAATTACCTCCAATCGCGATTAAAAACTTAATAAGTTACTATTCACCAAAAAATTATTTTAATCTCATTGAAATGCATTTTAATTTTTAATGACAACTATTTATGATAGATTTTCTAAATTCAAAACAAATAAGTGGTAAAATTTCATTTAAATGAAAAATCGGTTTTTATAAGTACCACTTAGTGGTTTCACTATTTATCAAAAATTGAAGTTTTTTAGAAAAATACCAAAAATTCACCCTAAGCTATATTTGATATTCTGAATTCAAAAAATGAAGTATATTTTAAAAAATTCAAAACATATAAGTTGCATTAATTAATTTAATAATTAATTCCCGCTGTCAGAGCAAATAGCGTGTTTTCATGAAACAATAACTATCAAAAGATTGACACTAGTTTAAGTCCGATTTCAAAGTCAAATTAATTACAATGACCACTATTTGATTTAATGGTAAAAATATATTCTAATTTCACTTTAAAACCAATTCAAAAGGTAATATAATCATATAAATAATTTAGATTAAAAAGTGGTTTTGAATTAAAATACAACATTTTACACTATTCATTAAAAAATGAACTTTATCGGACAGATACCAAAAATTTCCACAAAGTAAATTTTGATGTCCCAATTCTAAAGTAGAGTTTTATTTGGTCCAATAGAATGTATAAGAGTGAACAAAACCATATTTAATGATGGTTTGCCATCAAAAGGCGATAAGTGAACCTTTAGTGAAAACTGGGGTATATACGCCTAAAATTGAATTCTTTCCGTATTTTAAGCCTTTATATTTTATTGGATAAATGTAAAAACATTTAAAAACATATATAATCATATTTTAGTTATTTATATCTATTCCCGCCAATACAATGGCTATGTGTTAACTACTATTTAAAATAATATTATTTTATTACTAGTGTGCGACGTAAGATTTCAATGAAACTCTTTGTTGTGTATCGGGTACGCTATCAAACATTGAAACCCCTTTGAAGTAAAATTAATATTTAATTTGTAAATATTAATAAATATAAAAATTCTTTATTCTTTATTTACCTGGGATGTTACATTCTTCCCCCCTTTTGGGAATTGCGTCCTCGCAATTTTATTCACTTATCAAAATAAGTGGGGGTATTTATCCCTGATAGCATTTTCAGATTCCCACGTTGCCTCTTCAACCATACGGTTCTTACACAAAACTTTTACCTGGTGGATTACCTTATTTCGCAACACTTGCTCTCTTCGGTAAAGAATCTGGACTGGTTGTTCTTCAAAAGAGAGATTCTCTTCCAACTGAACTACCTCTGGGCTCAAAACCTGAGATGGATCTGGCATATACTTTCTCAACATCAAAACATGAAAAACATTGTGTAACTGAGATAAACTCAGAGGTAAAGCCACTCGGTAAGCAACTGATCCATCTTTCTCCAAAATTTCATATGGTCCAATGAACCTTGGCCTCAGCTTTCCTTTCTTACCAGATCTCATCACACTTTTCCATGGAGAAACCTTGAGAAAAACATGATCACCTACCTCAAAAGATAGATCCTTCCTCCGGTTATCTGCATAACTCTTCTGCCTACTCTGATCTGTTCTCATGTGTTTCTGAATCAACTGAACTTTTTCTTCCATATTTTCTACCAATTCTGGTCCCATCAGCTTCCTTTCACCCACTTCATCCCAAAATGCTGGAGTTCGACACCGCTTCCCATATAATGCCTCAAATGGTTCCAACTGTATACTGGAATGAAAAATGTTATTATAAGAAAAATCAACCAAAGAAAGATGTTGGTCCCAACTTCCCTGATAATCCATCGAACAAGCTCGTAGCATATCCTCCAAGGTCTGAATTGTTCGTTCTGACTGCCTATCTGATTGAGGATGAAAAGCTGTACTAAAATTAAATTCAGTACCCAACGACTTCTGAAGGCCTTTCCAAAAGGTAGAAGAGAACCTGGGATCACGATCAGACACAATGGAGAGAGGAACTCCATGTAACCTGACTATCTCTTTAAGATACACACAGGAAAGTTGATCTAGTGAAAAAGTATCTCGTATAGAAAATAAATGAGAAGATTTAGTCAAGCGATCAACAATAACCCAGATTGCATTATTACCTCGAGATGTCCTCGGTAATCCCACAACAAAGTCCATGGATATGTTTTCCCATTTCCACTTTGGCACCTGTAACGGCTGAAGAATCCCTTTCGGTAACTACTGCTCTTCCTTAACCTGCTGACAAGTCAAACACTTCATAGTAAAATAATATCTTCTCAAGATTCTCATATATATAGTCTAGAAATAACAATTGTTGTAAATGTGTGTACCTAACACTATAATAAAATTTATTGAAAATATCAATATGAAAGGCCTAGTGTAACTTTCCATTAAAAATTATACTGGAAATATTTCAGTGTATATTTTTAACTATACATTTCCACTTAACATTCATAATGCATATTTTCACTAAAACTGTTCAATAATATATCTATGTATGATAAAAAGTTTAAATGAAAAAACACAAAGGAAAATTGAAATAAAAATATGTGTGGTAAAATTAAATTATATATTTCAAATGTAAGTTATAGTCAAAATATTCAATACGTACATAAAAATATCCATGAAAATTTTAATTGGAATTTTATGTTTTACATTTTCACTATAAATCCCTAATGAAATAAATCTATACAAAAAATTTTCAATTTAAATTTGAAATTCAAATTAATAATTCATGTATATATAGATATATTTATATATAATGATGTACATATTAAAATATAAATACAAAATATAATTTTAATGGAAAATTTAAATAGGAAATTTACATCATCAAATTGAAAATTTGTATTCATTGGTGTAAATTCATACAAGGGATTTAATTTTGAGTTTAAACTTTAACATTAATTTTATTATAGTTAAACTAAAAATTTTAATATAAAAATTCCTAAATTAATTAATATTTACATTTTCATTTCAAATATGTTTACACATAAAAAAATAATGATGTTTTTCTTAAAAACATTTAACTGGACATTTCATAAGGAAATTTCAAGTGAAAACATTCCTAAAAAGTTCTAGTGAAAACTTTATCTAGGTGTTCAAATTTATATTTTAAATTGCAATGAAAATTATTCATAAATAAATAAAAATATGAATTTTACTCGGAAATTTTCATTTAAATTTTACACTAAAAACCATAAGGTCATATGTCCACTGAAAACCTCATGTGAATAATTCCACTGGAAACTTTTATGTCCAATTTCCATTCAAATTTCTAGTGGAATATTTCCATGTATATTTTCCACTATAAAATTTCTTTCAAAACATATATTACAATTTTTAACTAAAAATTCCAAAAAAATAAATATTTGTGATGGAAATATTCAATGAAATCTAAAAAACACAAAGAAAAAAATAAAAATAAAAATAAGCACTGTAATATTAAATTAAAAACATTAAGCACAAATTGTAAGTGGAAATTTTCAATATGTATATACAAACATGATTAAAAATTTTCATTTTAATTTCTTGTTTTTCATTTACAATATAAATCCTCAATAATATAAATCTAGAGTAAAAAATTTTATTGAAAAGTTATAGAATAATATTATAATTTATATATACATACATACATATATATATGTGAATATATTCAAATAAACATCTACAATATAATTTTAACTACAAATTTACAATGGAATGTCAAATAATTCATTGAATATTTTAAATGAATACTCATAATGGATGTTTAATTCTATCAATGGAATCTAGGTTTGTTGCAACTAGTACATCTTGGTATTATCTATTTTTTTAGTGTTTGTTATTCCTTACAAGATGAATATATTGAGGATATATTTTACATTTATTTGAGTTTTATTTTACTATCTCAGAGAATACAATGAATATTATCATCACAAAATACCAATTATTATTTCTATAAATTACATGTGAAAAAAGATTAATACACAAATAAACAATGATAATTTTAAATAGGAAATTACAGAAGAAATTTGAAATGAAAATTTTCGGGTGAAATTTTATATTTGAATTTTCACATAAGTTATAAGTGATAGTATATCAACATACAAATAATAAATGAAAATTTACAATGAAAATTTCATGTTTTTATTTCCTATACATAATATTTTTTTTCATATAAATCTAGAACTAATTTCTTGAGAGGGAATTTTTAATACATATTTATACTTAATATATTAATATATAAAAGCAATGTAATATTTCAACAGAAATTACATCGACAATTTTAGAGTTAATAAATATAAAAAATTTGTATAATTGAAAAAATTATTAGTAGTTATAATATTTTTAAAATCATATAACTATTTATTAATTACTATTACATTTTTAGTTATATTTATTATTATTATATATTGATTAATGTTTATATTTACAATTATATTTATTAAAAATAAATTCTTATTCTGTATTTTATTTTGATTTAATGTTTATAAGTTATAGAATTTTTGTAATTTTATTCTAGCAAGATTGAAGGGTATTTATGTCCAACACATTGAAATAAAAATAATTTGTTTTTTAAAAATAAATCTAATTTAAAATTGTTATATTCTGCCACATCAAATGTTTTACACATGGAAACCATCCCCTGAAAGGCCTGACCCTCAGGTTAATATCGCCAACATGAGATGATAATTTTTCCCTCTAGTGCCATTTTAAACCGGTGTATTGTGGTAGCTAATGAACTGCCATCTTGAGGATCATGTTCACCCATCAACATGAGACCATTTCACCAAATAATATTTATGTAGATATGAAGGGTTCAGATTCATTTATTATTGGGAATATGTGTAATTAAATATACATATCCATATGAGATGTCAAAATAAAACTGGGTTAAAAAAGTATTCAAAAATAGGATTAATGAGTATTCAAGATTATTAATTTTTGTTTTTATTTTTAGGTTTCATATATAATTAATTTATGGGATTTTAAGAATATTTTTTTTAAATGTACATATATGATTTTCAAAATAGTCATATGAAATTATTATTTAGTTGTAAATATTTTAAAAAATATTTTTTATCAAGAGAATTTATTTTATAATAATTTCAATTGTTATTATTAAGAATTATTTTTTTCTTCTTTTTGAATTTGGTTTCAAATTATTATTTTTTACATAAAAATAAAAATTAATATTTTTATAAGGTTTTAAAAAATTATTCTTAAATTCCAGTTAATAAAAATATTGTTTATAGTAATAAATAAATCATTAGGGTTTTAAACTATCTATTGTTTCTAATTTTTTTGTAAATATTTTTCCCCAATTTTATAATAATAACATATTTAATAATTTTTAAAATGATTTACATTTTGAAAATAGTTTCAAAATATTATTTTTATTGGTTTATTGAATTCATATTTAAAATATAATTATAAATTATTTAATTTTTTTTGTTTTCCAGAATAAATATCTAACTATAAATCTAAAAAATAATTTGAATGTTTTGAAATATATATAGAAATAAGTAGTTATTTTTTACCTTTTATTCACAACTTAAAATTTGTTTTATTTTAAAAATTATTTACTTCATAAATTTTTGTGTTTAATGATGTGTTCCATTAAGGTTATATCCAGGTATTTGAATAAAATACTAAAATTGCGTATTTCAAATTCCTTTTTATCCAATGGTGTGAATTGAATTTTTTACACATGTTTCAATCTGATTCTAAACAAATATTACAATAAAACAGGGCATTAGAGATGATTCTTAGAGTATAGTTATAGATATGAAGGGTTGATTTGCATTTATTATCTAGAGTATGCTCCATTTAAAATATATGTTCCTCTGAGATATCAAAATAAAATTTGGAAAAAAATTCAAAAAGAAGAATTATTTTTTTTCAAGACTTTTAATTTTATTTTTATTTTTTAGATTTTACTTATCATTTATTTAATTTCCCATATGATGATATATATGAAATGGTTTTATGAAATTGAGGGATTCAAATTTATTAAAAACTAGAAAATTATTGGAAAGTGATATTTTTTGATGATATTGAATTTTTACAAATGTTAAGTATTCCTTTTTTAAGTAAATACATTTTTATTCAAATAGTACTTTATCATAATAAAATATATTCATAGTAATGTTGGATTTGTTAAAATCCATTGATATATGATAATTATACTTAGCAGGCTTTGGGAACCAGATTCTGATTTCTTAGAAGGTGGCGGTAGGGACCTCGACAGCAATTACATTCTTCCAATGGATATAATTTTAGAGATCCTCTCTTTACTCCCTGTGAAGATGGTGGAACAGTTTTAGTGCATATATAGGGAATAGAGGAGACTAATTTATATTCCTCTATTGGAAGATATTCATTACACACACATTAAAATTCTCAATTCCCTAACGATATTTTTTACCATTAGTGAGCATGTTTCCAGAGTGCAAATGGCAGTGGATTTTGGATGCACCTTACAGAATAGACGGAGTCCTCTAGCGACGCTGGTGGACTACCTCGAGAGATTCACCTCAGAGTGAAGGTGTATGGGTTTATCTAGAGGGGTCATTGACATCAAGTGTTTCCAAAGATCTATAATTTATGGATTCTCAGTGGAAGAATGTCATCACTTTCCCTAGGGGTGGTTTCTTCTAGTTGTGAGACATATCCCTACAACTGTGCTATTTGGGTGTTCTTCATCATGAGACATGAGGAACATCAAGGAGGAGAAAGATGTCTTTTCAATGAAGTGGTCTAATTGCAATGGGACGATGATGAAGACTTAGTGGAATGCACCGAGACTCTCCCTATGGCTGGATTGAGAAGGATTGTAGAATGCACTGACACTCTCCCACCTCCTTCATCTTTGGAACTGATTTGGTAAGAGGGAGAGTCTATTAGTATAATGTATAGGGGAATGGATGAACACATTGATGCCAATAAATCAGAGCATGATGAGAGGTCCATGCCTCACCCTCTTATGAGGGAAATATTCCAATGTCCCTTTACTAACACTTAGAACCCTAATTTGAGTTTTAGTAATAAAAAATAGAGAAAATGTTTCAAGAACAGAAATCCAATGCCTAACTTCAGATCACTATCCAAAGTGAGTGGAATCATGTTGGGGAAGAACAAAAAGATCAGCATGGTTGCTCTCCCTCATCCTTCATCTACCTCACTTAATTTCACAAAGGAAGAGTCTATTAGTGGAATGAAAAACACTCTATCTTTAGGTAGAGACACTGCAATATCCTCAGGTAGATACACCAATCCATAATTTTTGCTGTTGTTATCCATCATATGTACATTATCCTCATGATAGGGATCCAATTACTGGTTTTTCTACACACATGAGGTGGAATATCCCTTCCAAATAAGGTTCCCAAACCTAGAATCTAGGTCATCACACTCTCTTATCTCTATGGTAAAGAGCCTATCATAAATTATTATGTGTAACCATAGATTACCTTGGACTACACTCTTAGGAAAGGAACAAAAACAAAACCTTACTTGTCATACAACTTTGATAAATCATATATATAAGGATATGGAATTTCATTTATATGAGTGTCAATAGACTAAATAATGGAGTACATAACTCACTATGGATATTGGTGAAAACCCACATATCATCAAAAGAATATAAATATGAATTTCATACCTCATTAGAAGACATCATAGAAACATGTGTTTCAGTGAAAAATTGAGGGTCACTCCCTAAGGCCATGGGGGGGGGTGTCTGACCCTATATTTACTAACCCATAAGCATGTGACAAATCATCTAAATAATATTGTGGGATACTAGACCCTACATAATCGATTTGACAGAGGATATCACTCTAGGACCACAAGGGATACCTGACTCTATACATAACTTACCCATAAATAGGGGATCACATGCCAACATGATGAGGTTGGATACCTTACCCTAACATAAGTTCAGAAAGACACATCTCACTAGAGGACACCATAGATGATGGGATTAAAATCAAATATAGAGTATCATGCCATGGGAAACAAGGGGATACCTAACCATATCTATACAATATTGTAGGTAGAGGATCACATGCCCATATAAGGGAAATAGAATACCTAACCTAGCCCAATAAGGGGATCAAGAATCATGACTCCATGATCATACAATGATACCTTAACCTATTTATGAATGATAGTTAGATATGGGATTATGTAGCATATATAATTGGGTGGGATACCTAACCCTACTTGAAAATGGTTTGAACTATTAGAATATCAAGATAGATTCAAATGGAAATCATACATGTCTACAAGTAATCCAGGAGATCTCATCATCCATAGATTTGATATTTCTACACTACAAATAGTATCATTCCAATTCTAGAAATTCAACATCCCCATTGAATAGTGTAAACATTACTTTTAGTATGCCATAGTATGGAAATAACAATGAATAGACCATTACATGATGCATAAACCAACGTGACTATACCCTGTGACCAAATACTTGAGGGATAAAGCTAGTAATCCAGATTATCATAACCCTATTATAGGAATGCACCATATAAAAACTCTAGATGTTTTCCCTAGTCTGATATCTAGACCTTTGAATCATTAATAATTTTCACCTCGCATGTCCCAAACCAAAAATCACAAGGAATATATCTCAAACTCTATCCCTAGGAAAACCATTATCTGAAATAACTCTAACATGGACCAACTCACTGAGACCCCTCCAATGTGGTGATATTCCACATGTTCCACCCCATGACAACCTCCAATAGGTGAAAGTGTGGTAACTAGCACTAAGAAGGGATAATAAAAATGCAATTCCTTAGCCAAAAAATACAACATTAAATATATAGCACCACTCTAATAGTATAAAATAAAAACAAATAGAATATATGTACTATAATAAATGTAAAATATGAATTCAAGTAAACTAACCTCTTAAATATGAGAGGGTAATCTTTATTTCATGGAAAAAATCCACCCAAGATTCTATTTCCAAAATCCAATCCAACTTCACTGATACCTTAGATCTATTGCTACACATCCCAAATTCTACAAGGCCCCCAATATATAAGTCATATTAAAAGACACAAAATGTGGAGAAAAGATGCCCTTTTATGGGTGAGGGTGAAAATACCAAGCAGGATGACTAAAAAAAGGGAAATACGACTTTTGTTCAGACAATAAGTGAGGTCGAACCACACAACCAACTCACTCAAAAAAGGACGAAGGGAAACTTTGGGGAGGAACTACCACTACATAAAAAATAAATACCTCTAGGTAAACTCTTTGGATTATTACAAACACAACTAATTCATTCACTCATCTTATTAGATAAGTCCCCCATAATCATGTATCTCAATTAGGGGAATATAACTTCCTATATCACAACCTTATGAGGGGATAAACACCAGAAGAGACAAGTATACGCCCAAATAATAAAAGGAAGATACCACCTAACCTTCTATAAAATTAACGATTTAACTCTATCAGTCTTCAAGATGTATGACCAACACTCTATAAGAAAATCCATACCCCAGGGATCCAAAGAAGAAGATACCACGTTGAAGGAAATGCACTAAACAATGAACCACTCCAAATTCAATACGATAATAATCATCCCAAAACATAGGTCATATAATAAGTTATTTATATTCCAAATTATCTAAACAAGGACCCCTGACACCCCAAGCTTAGTAGAGAACTCAACCCACAACACATAACACACTCATCCATACAATATGAAAAACCTACAACCCGAACCATGGGAGAAACTATAATTCCAAGATATTCATAGGGGAAAACACACTCCTCATAACTAAAACTATGAATAAATTAAAAGAATCCTATACATAGTAGAAGGTGAATAAAATCAATGATAAAATTTGAAAACACCACCTAAACACGCTCCTCTCTAGGAAGCACTAAGAGTACACCATAGTCCACAAGACCTCAAGATCACAAACCATCCACAATGATCAACTATTTCCATTAACAAGATATAAAATCTACCATATTTGGAGAACAACAACTGATTATAATAATCAATCGATCATGGATATAATCTCCCTAGAGTCTGATCCATATCTGCTGAATAACCTCCATCGATTAGATTCCACCACTACAATATCATCGGTGGTATAAAACCATTGAAAAGACCAAGTCCATCTATGAAGATAGAAAGAACCATCCAAGGAATACATATCTTGAACATCGAATTAGGGATAATAAAGAGTTTATATCCTATTATGGTGGATATACACCCCACCCAATAATAGGATAACAACTCTATTTTCACTAGGGATGAAATACACTATCTTTCAAATATCATTATCAAGGGAGAATATAAATCACATGTTAACAGTTCTACCAATTTCAGGTAACTACAACTATTATTTAGGTGAAAGGAAATCATCAATAATTCTTTAAAACTACTTATATATATCCCTTGGTCCAAATTTAAAATGAATTGGGGGTGGAGGTGAGATGATATTTATCATTAAAACAAAACATGTCCTTGAGAGATGATAATGAAAAAGTTAGTGGGAAACTAACTTCGTCCCCTTACATTCCAAACAATGTTCACCAACCCTCATTGGGGTGCATGTTAAATAAAATAATCTCCATTATTTCCACATCTATATGAGTCTCTGGGATCAAATATACTATGAAGAGGGAGTTTAACACATTTAACTATACCAAAACTCTCTATCCTGTATGGATTGATAATCAACAACCTCCTTATGTTTATTATCCTTAGGAAACATGTGAATGTCCCATAAACAAAATCTGAATTACACTATGGAAAATCAATTTTCATCTTAACCACTCTACTATATAATTTTGGGTTTCCATCGTCAGTATGTTATTAATATCTACATACAATGCTAAAATCCCATAGAAAACAACCTATAATACTAAAAATTGACCCACCATTTCATCCTATGAATAAAGATAATCAAAATTGATTAATTATTTTTTCAAATCCATATCTTGGGTGAGAAACATACAAAACACCATAAGGGGACAATATACAGTGTCCACTAGGTGTAAAAATCATGTATACTAAAAGAACCACAAAAGGTGTTTATATTAACCAAAACATACTTGTACTTACTTATTATATGGCATGTTTTAAATATACATGGTGTGTGCAATACAAAGTTACCTAGTTAATTACCCCAACACTAGTGATGTCTTGAAACATTATATGGAATGTACATGTACATGTCATGCACTTGAAATAGGTCACAAAGATATACACATGACTATATACCATGCTATGAAACACTAACATGGTGTGTACTTGTTTACATAATATACCTTACTCAGATTTTCTAGTTGTGTATAGTGCCAAAAAATGATCCATGTACACAAGAGTCCTACATGGTATGTCTATATGGAAAACATTTTATTTAGAAATTGTCTCAAATATTTGATACAAAAATATACGAAATGACATGTGTTCTTAATACTATATTCCATGTAGTCCAAAATTCCAAACACAGACCTCTTGTGAACATCCCAATTAAACAAAAAATCCCTGAGATCAAACTTGGTGGATAAAAATAAAACTAGCATGAAATGATACTCACCAAACAATATCAATAATCAATATTTAAATAAAAATGTGGAGGAATAAAAGTTAAAAATCCATACCTCAAGGATTATTTATGGATATTTCTAATTGTCTTCTTATGATCAAGGATCTGTGATCATTCCATCTAGATCCTCACTCTAATCATACGAAGATTATGATTCCCACCTCCATCAGATTCGATCAGCACTACATCATCCACAAAAATAGGGGTGATTTTGTTTCTGTTGGAATGGGGAAAGAGGGGAGGAAAATAAGGAAATTTAATAACCCAAAACAATAAAATAACATTACCAACTAAATAGGACCAACTTGAGGTGTATTACCCACATATAAATTATTCTACACATTGGTAAGACCATTCATTTCAGACTCAATCATGGAGTAAAAAATTTTATCAGGAAATTCTTTTAGGATAATAATGTTTTAACTTTTGGAAATTAATAATATTTATTTAATAAATACTAAATATCTTGAATAATTTTCCAAGATCAAAATCCTTCCAAATTACATTACAAGGATGAAAAAACATTTCACAAATAATGGAACCATTAATTTATTATAAAGTCAATCTATACAGAAAAAGACCATATCTCCATAGGGGCTCGACTATTAAAAACTCCAAAATGAGGAAATGCTTCAAAATGGGAGAAACAAGAACTCTACATACACTATATTCATTATTTATAATATGAATTAGTATAAGTACATTCATATCGAAAATATAAGATATTAAAGAGTAATTTAGGTTTTTGACAGTTTTTTGGAATGGTGAAACAAAATAATGAACAATCATTATAATGTAAGTTATTATTATCGATAAATTACTAAAAAAATGTTCATACTAAATTCCATTATCATGAATCGTACCCATAAATTTCATAAAATCAAAATGGGACTAAATAAGTAAATAAATATATTTATAGAATATTGAATAATATGGTAATAATGAAATTGGTATGAAAGAAGTATTTATTATGGAAGCTTTATGAAATAATCAAATTTACTAACATCAAATGTTCGAAATAAACAATAAATAAAATATATATGCATAATAAATGATTCTCATTAAAGAGTATAAAATGTAATACATTTGAATAAGGTTTTTAAATAAGTGATTACTACGGTTATTTTTTATATATACGAGGTTAAATTGCATTCATGGATGTTTGGAGTAATTGTAAGGGTTTCCTTTCCAATCATATTTTTAAATTGTGATTATTTATAAATAATTTTCCAGTTTTTAAAATTGTATGTATTTTCCTCTAAAAACACATATTTTTTTAGCCACATGTTATTTATAGGGATTAAATTACATCTTACTAATTAACTTATTTTGGTTCATAATTTACCCAAGTGATATTTGTATGTGAAGTTGAACTTATCTCTTATTTAAAATGACAAATATTTCTAATTAATGTATATATTATTTATATTTTCCCATATATTTCCTTATAGATACTAAATTTAATTCTACAAGTTATTATTTTTTTATTTTACATTCGTTATAAAAGTCTTAAAGGAATATTTTTATCATTTATTATGTCGATTATATTTTATTTACCTTCAAAAATATGAAAGGAATATATTTTTAACACATAATATATGATAAAATATTCTCTTCAACAACTTTATTAATCTTCATGAAGATTACCTTCCAATATATAATTGTTTTATAATATAATAACAATTCCCATTTTTTATAAATTATTTTCATTTAAAATAATTGTTGTTAAAATATAAATTATATTTCTTCATAATATTTAATATAATTTTATAATTCACTTAAAAAGTGATTTTAATTTAAGTCAATATCCTTAAACATATCTTATTCTTCACTATGGATTTTATATAATGATATTATCTACCATGTTTTGATGGATGGACTGTGATAATGTATTATAGATATATTTTTTCACCCCGAACCATGACCATGTTCCCATACCCGCATGATCATATTATTCTTACTTATGATCTTAAATTGAATGATATTTTGTATACCGTTTAAAATAATGTTATAAAACACGTTATTATGTTCCCATTTCATATGTTATGAAGGTGTTATGTATTATGTTTCTAATAGGGTATCATATGAGAAAACCATTTGTGGGATATAATGGAAATACTATAAAATAAGTTGGTTGTGTATCAAATATCTAAAGAAACTAAACCTATTAGCTTTGGGTTGTGTTTTATTGTGACAAGTATTGAATATTAATATAAAATTATCTAATATACTTGTATGTTATTGTTTCTCATCTCAAGAAGAGATGATAGAAAAATACAATTTGTAAATTATAAATCCCTAAAGATCAATGAAAACGGTAAAACCTATTTAAACATAGAATAATTGAAAAATATTAATTTTTTCCATGTTTATGGTAACTAAAACAATTTATTAAGTGAGAATGAGTATAATTACCCTATATTTGAGGTCACATTCAAATTTAATGGTTTTTATATTATGGAGAAAATTATAAACACTTGTATATAGTGATGGAGAATGCATGGAATATTTTATGAGCTGGACATAAATAGAATAACTTCTATCTTATAAAAATGTGTTTAACATCTTATGGAATTAAATTCATGGTCACATTCATTAGTAATGTATGGAGAATTTATAAATGATGAAAGATGATGTTTAAATTACATGTCTAAAAAGGAACAAGGAAAAAACTTGTAATGAATACTTAGGGGGGAAATGGTGAGAAACCCTCATCATCAAAAGAAAAAATGGAATAAAATCTAATTTATTTGGAATATACTGATGTTTGTAATCCCTTCAATAAATTTAGAATTCATAGTGAGAAACAATTCATCTTATTTATTGATGATCATAGTTGGATTGTATGTGTTATATTTATATTATCTTAGAGAGAAGTATTATATTACATCAAATTTTTTTGAAGAATAGTATAGAATTAAACTAGAAAAAAAAAATCAAATATGGTCAAATAATGGAATAAAATAAAATTTTATAAAAGTAAAAAATTATCTAGAGAAATATGGAATAAATTAAGTTGTTTTAGTGTTAAGGACTCTTCAATAGAATGAAGTTATGTAAATGAGGAATATCATATTAAATAAAACGGTTGGTTATATTTTTAATTAAATGTTCAAACACTCACAACAATTGGAAAGAAGTCATGAAAGTGACCATGTACACTCAAAATAGAGTATTAATTGGCCTCAGAGAAGAGAAAAAACCATTTTAAGAGTGTTATGGTTGGAAAATCGTTTTTAAACATCATATAGTATTCAAGAATAATTATTTAGTTTAAATAAAGAGTGAAATGGAGGAATATTTGGGGTTTTAATGGATAACAGAGTTTTTTTGGGAAACTCATCAATCGGTAAAGCATAATTTTTTTTTCAATAAATGGATCAACAAGGCCATTAGAAGAAGTTATGTGAATGTAGATAAAAATGAATCTAATGAAAATTCTAGAGGATATGTTCTAGAATAAGTATGTTAAGAAGAATAAAGTGTTAGTGTAGAATCCAGAGAATTAAAAACGTTTTGAAAATCATGATGATTAGGAAGTTCAATTAGAGGATGATCATAGTGTTAAAGGAAGTTAACATAGTTCTCAAATAATAAGAATAGATAAAATTCATCTAAGAGATATTATTGGAGAAAAAATTTCTATAATTCAGAATCTGAACTTGAAAAAATTAATAACATTTCTTTATTGTTTAAGGTAGAACCAATAAAATCTATTCTTGAAAAAATGGATGAATATAGATTTAAATCCACATATGGAGTGTTTGACCAAATTGATAAGAATAAAACATGGATTATTTTAGATAGACTTATACATAACATTGTTATTGGTAAAAAATGAGCCTTTAAAAGACAAATACAATGAACATGGATGGGTGTTAGGAAATATCGTAAGTCTAATATATAAAGGATACAAACAAATTAATGGATTTGATATAGAGGAATCATTTTCTTCAATGTAATGAATGGAATCAATAAGTATTTTAGTTATTAGTTATTAAAAGAAATCTTAGTGGCTCTAAAATATTTCTAAAGATGACATTTTTAAATGGAGTCTTAAATGAAGAAGTATTAATTGTAAAATTAATCTCATTTTTATTGAAGATTATTGTAATGCCCCGACCCCAGCTACCCAGAGTCGGTGCATTACTTCGTAACATTGGCATGATCATGAAAGATCAAGTCTCGAAAGACCGATTAGTTTAGTAGCCTTGGAAACACTAGATACTTTCATAAATGATACATTACATCATAAAGTGAAAAACTATAATAACAAAGTCTCCATAGTCCACACTCATATCCTCTTCTGACTATCCCAGCAGGTCATTCATACAATACTTCTTCACATCCTGGAAATTATTAAAACATTGAAAGGGGTGAGCTCAGATGCTCAGTAAGGATAACAATATTGAGGAAGCTTTCATAAATAAACATTAACATTTATGGAAATGTATAACTAAAACAAAAGCCTTTTAAACATGAACTTCAACATAATATGGAAAAAGTAAAATGAGATAATGCCATTTACTTATTCACATGGATATTCTACTGGTCGAATAATCACATGCAATATCAATAACCACTTTCATAATGATGGAATGCATAATGCCAGACTATCATAACCACATAGCCAAGGCCTCGTGCCAAGACCACAAATAAGATTTTTCTAAGGCCTCATGCCAAGACACTAGTTTCTCTCATGGGACCTGCCGATGCATCGAGGAGCTATAGCGGGCTCCACCCGTCACTTATTAAGTCCAATGCATTCCTCATATGAATAGGTTTAAACATATCATAAACCATAACATAATCGTATCACATAAAACATGCATTAAGGAAACATAACATTTCCACATTTCAATCACAAGATATCAATACAACACATTGATATAATAAAAATTCTTTCAAAACCATTTTCAATACCAAAATAAAAGAAAAGTAAAACATGGTATTTATTTTTCTTTTAAAAAAAGGTATGGATTGTAGAGGAAGCCAAAACTCAAATAATGGTCACAGCGGTGGAGAAGTCGTTGTCGCCGCATACGTACGACAAAAACATTCCCTTTTGTCGTTTAGTAAATTATTCATATAAAAAAGATTCCTTTTGAATAAACGTAAAAGTAAAAGGGGTTTATACACTGTATAAATGAAATTTGTGTATAAAACCAAATATGCCTCAATGAAAGGAGATTGAGACGAAGTCCTTACAAAGATCATTTTTAAAATAAAATAGATCTATTATGTGTATTCACTATATGTACACATAAAGAAAGTAAAAATACAATATAGGACATAATAATATCATGACATAATTTGAAAGTAGGAGATTAACCCAAAGATTGGAAATTGGGTTAAGAAATTCCCTTACCTCGTGTCCGACTTGACTCAACCATTCTTTAACCTCCTGAATAATAAACTATAGTTAATATCTACCTTATTAAGAACCATTTTCAATTTCATTATTCTTTTTATATCACTTATTACAATGTTATGAACATTATGTAATTATTTAAGTTAATAACGGTCGTTTTGTTGATCTTTGGTACTTGAGTCAACAATAAACATCTTATAATTACAAGTTGTTCATGTGGTGAGAAATCCATTATATCCAGAATTATATTCATGATTTAGATATCATATATATCATATATATCCAGTATATACATTCATTCATAATATTACGTAACATTTAGAGGTAAGAAATGAAATCCACCGTTCATGGAGACGGTAAGCCGTACGTACGCATGAACGCTACTTTCATTTCTATTTCATATTTAATGGAATGAAATCATAATGATATAAATGTATAATATAATTACAGTATAATATAGCATATAATACCATTTACTCCATCCTTTATACATCCCACATATGGTATTAACGATTCAAAACACTTTGAGGGGGCGGTAGTCCGCACTTCCTAAAATGAAAATATCGTGTTTACCCATAATGGAAACCATAAAGGTATGCCATAAATAAAAAATAAAAAATAATAAGTAAAACAAAAACATAATATGTATCATATATAAAAATAGTTTTATCATAATGGCCACCATTAGAGGTGTTATATTAGTGCTGAACAATCATCGTTTCGTGAGGCAAAAATTCGCCATCCACAAAAACAGTATGTTCTTTAACCATTAGATGTAGGTGTGTGTAAGTGTATCTCGAATACTTCTTATAACAACATCCTAGTATATTGAGGATACTGGTGTTGTTACAAAAGAAATGAATAAAAAGTGTTTAGGGGGGTTGGAGAAGAAAAATAAAACAAAACAACATTAGAGAAGACATTACCTTAAAATTGGGTAACTCTTTTTGATTTGAGCCAAAGGCTTCCTTGGGAAGAGTTCTGCCCAATGTGAGGCTTCTAGGAGTTAGGGAGGGAAGTTGGGAGGGTATTTGGGCAGAGGTTGGCCGATCCAAATGGCTTGAATGTGTGAATGAGGTGGTAGAGGAGGGGGCCTTTTATAAGAGGAGAGGAGGGTCACTCTTGGAAAGTAATGAAAAGTCACTTTATTATAAAATGTGTTTCGGATTTTAGAGGTCCCACACTAATATAATTAGAGGATAATGTGACAAGGGTTCGAAATCTACTCATCCAATAGGTTTTTTTACAAGTGTAATCCTTGAATATTACATTATCGTTTTATTTTATTTAAATCGTTAAATAATGAGGTCATCGCTGCATCATCATGATGTCATAAATAATTTAATTTATTTAATGTCTAAAAATTATAAAAAAAATACTATGATGTAGGAAATCGTTTTAGCTTTCCAATGACTATTTATAGTCAAACATATGACTTGTCTATCCCCATGTAAAAATTGTTATAGTAAAACATTTCATGTTTGTGTCATTTTTTTACTTTAACATTAAATAAAAGGTATTTAGGTCATTTTCCAACTAAAGTGGCTCCATGGGGTCCTCAAGTTGACCCATGGATTTTCTTGGTCTGCCATGACACATCCAATAGGGGTAGGACAAGTGTAAAGATATTTTCATATTTTTATAATATCAATTTTACCTTAAATTTCACTAATGACCTTTAATCGCGATTAATTAAACTTAAAAGTTACTATTCACCAAAAAATTATTTTAATCCCATTGAACCACATTTTACTTCCTAATAACAACCATTTATGTCGGATTTTTGAAAATCAAAACAAAGAAGTGGTAATGTTTCATTTAAACGAATAAAATCAGTTTTTTAATTACCACTTAGTGGTTTCACTATTCATCAAAAATTGAAGTTTTTCAGAACAATGCCGAAATTTTACCCTAAGCTATAATTGATATTACAAATTCAAAAATGATTTCTATTTTACAAAATTACAGACATATAAGTTTCCTTAATAAATTTTATAATTAATTCCTGCTGTCACAACAAATAGCGTGTTTCTAAGAAACAATATATATCAAAAGATTGACAATTGTTTATGTACAATTTCAAAGTGAAATTAATTCTAATGACCACCATTGGATAAAATAGTAAAAATATATTCTAATTATACTTTAAAACCACTCAATAGTATAATTTATCACTATAAAATACTTTTATTAAAAAAGTTGTTAATAAGTATTTTTCACTATTCATAAAAAATTGGAAGTTCTCAGAAAATTACAAAAAATTCAACTTAGGATAATATCGATATTAAAAATAAAAAAATGAAGTCCATTTTGAAATATAAAATTTCTATAATTTTAAAAAGTGGGTATTACTATTCATAACAGCTACTTTGATTAGTCTCGGTGTGTTAGAACTCGAACTTGCGTACAATGCAAGCTACTGCATTATTGAAAGAGAGGCGTATCGTGGAAGCTTGGGGTGTTACATTCTCTCCTCCTTCAATAAATTGAATTCTCGCAATTTGATATTTTCTTTGAAAATAAAAGGTTGAAAATAGAAAATACCTTTGTGGAAAACCCACATCGGAAATAAGGTTAATAAAAATATAACTTTAAAAGAATGAAAGATAAGTACAAAGGTCACCCGAGATAGCTCATAATTGGATTCTATGAAAATATGGATATGGAAGAAAAACAAACCATCAAGGTCTGATGGAGAGTTGTAGAGAACTGGATTAGGAGAAAGTTAACCATAAGAAAATCACAAACATGTGATTGGTTAAACGATCATTGAATCCCCAGTTGGAAAAGTTATCCAGCAACGTTTTTGTTTTAAGTTACCTTTTATAAAGTTGAAGAATTTATTTAGGTGATTTACTAAGAACGTAAGGGAATATACATACTTGTCATGTATACTTTCATTCTTTAATAAATTTTTACCACAAACCCATCTTTCACTCTAAAAGGTAATAGAACTAAAAAATATTCTATTTATCCTAATTTTATAAGGTTCCAAATATTAACACATACCATTTAGATTAGTAAAAATATTTTGTAATAACCAGGGACTTCCTATAGGCTAGTGGTAGGTAATAAAGGCCTCTCGCACTATAGTTGTGGGTTCGATTCCTGCAGCTTTCTCCGACGCGATGGGTTATGTCCCACCCTGCAGGTTGTCCTTTTCCTAAAACTATAGTATTATAATATTCCAAAAATAATCTTCAGAAATTTTTTAACCTTAAAAAATACTATCTAAGGTTCAACTTAAACCATTCCAACCTATATAATTATCCAAAATACCTCTGTCCAGAATTTTTCTAAAAGGTCTCTAAATTCCAAAATCAATTGTAACATCAGATTCCCCAAACAAAGTAAAGTTTCTCTTATTGTCACATACTTAAAATATGATTAACTTCATCATACTAAAACCTTAATGAAAAAAAACAAGTACTGTAGTACAATCCTTATATATATCACATTATTCTTATAACCAGAATATAATCCTTGTTTCCAAAAGCACCAATACATTAATTATTCCACTTCAACTATAGTAACAACATAAGATTGTTCTTGATCCCTTGGCCTTTTATGAGGTATGTTTCCCTGACACCTAGGACATTCATTTGTATAATGACCCATTTCTCTACAATTGTAGCATTCAACATTGAAAGCATATTTCTTTCCCTTGCAATCACAAGCCTGGTGACCTTTTTCTCCACATTTATAACAAACTCTCATTCCTTTTAGGCAAGTACCAGGGTGATTCTTCCCACAATTATCACATAATGGAAAATCCTTCTTTCCCCTTTTCCCTTTATCTGTCTCTTGTTCCACCGTTTTCTTCTTCTCTTGATTTACTTTATTGTGATACGACTTAGAGAATTCTTTTTCTATCTTGATAACAAACGAGAAAATATCTTCGTATGATGAGAAGGATTTTGATACTAAAGCTCGATGAAGAAATGGTTTTAACCCATCAAAGAAACGATCAATATTACTTCTTGGGTTACGTATATAATCTGCAGCATGCCTCGCTAACCTTGTAATGTTAGCCTCATACTTTGAGACATTCTCATCCTCCTTTTGTCTCAGACTCAAAAATTGTCTTTCCATATCTGCTCGATGGTCGCGAGGATAGTATTTTTACAAGAAAAGATCTTTGAACTCCCTCCATTCCATATTTGATACTTCATCATCTTCATTTGTGTTTTGAATCAATGACCACCATTGATCGGCATCTCCAGTGAGGCGGTAGACTGCCATGATAACCTTTTCCCTTTCACTACTCCCCAAGGCGTGGAATATTTTCTCTAAGGAGTTTATCCATTGCTCAGCTACTAATGGATTTGTACCCCCATTAAAAGTTGGAGGTTTTTTCCTCATGAAGCGGTCTAACATTGATCCTCCATGTTGTGGATCAGGGTGATCCATACGAGTAAGGTTATTTTTCATAACCTGAGTGAGTTGTCCCAATATGGTAATAAGTTGATCAACACCAGTTGTATCTCCAGCTCCACAATAATTATCTTGAGCAGGAGGGCAATCCCTACACAGAGTGCGTGCATTGATACAGTTTCCATTCCTTCAACTAGGCACCATTTCTAAACAATGGCATAAACTAGATTAGTTTATGAATCAAAATACATAATTCCATACTTGTAAAATACTTAACATAAATTGAAATATTTATGGACATAATCCATAATCATAAAAAAAATTTCTTTGAGGAAGTATATACTCATAACCCTTTATAGTGGTTTGTAAAGAAAATGAGAATTATCCTAAGCATATCCCCCGGGAGTGTCGTAACCAAGAGTGCAGCAAGGCCCGTTGTCGTGCACTAGTTCCCATTTGAGTCTAGCTCAAAGCGGTGTTTTCGGGTTTTACCCCTAGGTATATCTGTGCCAGAGCCGCATCTACCTACTCGTATCCAAACTGGGATGTATTACTCAGAAAACTCACAAAATCTCTATAATACCAAAATTCTAGAAAGTTTTTCTATACTAATCCTCAAAGTCTATCTTCGGGCTATGTGCTCTAATCAGAGTTTATCTAAATATAGCTTCCAAGGATAGTAGTAAACTGCCTCTGATACCAACTATAAACGCCCCGACCCCAACTACCCAGAGTCGGTGCACTACTTCGTAACATTGTCATGATCACGAAAGATCAAGTCTCGAAATACCGATTAGTTTAGTAGCCCTGGAAATACTAGATACTTTCATAAATGTTACATTACATCATAAAGTGAAAAACAATAATAACAAAGTCTCCATAGTCCACACTCATATCCTCTTCTGACTATCCCGACTGGTCATTCATACAATAATTCTACACATCCTGGAAATTATTAAAACATTGAAAGGGGTGAGCTCAGATGCTCAGTAAGGATAACAATATTGCGGAAACTTTCATAAATAAACATTAACATTTAAGGAAATGTATAACGAAAACAAAATCCTTTTAAACATGAACATCAACATAATATGGAAAAAGTAAAATGAGATAATGCCATTTACTTATTCACATTGATATTCTACTGGTCGAATAATAACATGCAATATCAATAACCACTTTCATAATGATGGAATGCATAATTCCAGACTATCATAACCACGTAGCCAAGGCCTCGTGCCAAGACCACAAATAAGATTTTGTCAAGCCCTCGTGCCAAGACACTAGTTTGTCTCATGAGACCTGCCAATGCATCGAGGAGCTATAGCGGGATCCACCCGTCACTTTTTAAGTCCAATGCATTCCTTATATGAATAGGTTTAAACATATCATAAACCATAGCATAATCGTATCACATAAAACATGCATAAAAGAAACATAACATTTCCACATTTCAATCACAAGATATCAATACAACACATTGATATAATAAAAACGCTTTCAAAACCATTTTCAATATCAAAATAAAAGAAAAGTAAAACATGGTATTTATTTTTCTTTTTAAAAAAGGTATGTCTTGTAGAGGAAGCCGAAACTCAAATAATGGTCATGGTGGCGGAGAAGTCGTTGTCGCCGCATACGTACGACAAAAACATTCCCTTTTGTCATTTAGTGAACGCTTCGTATAAAAAAGATTCCTTTTGAATAAACTTAAAAGACAAAGGGGTTTATACATCGTATAAAAGAAATTTGTGTATAAAACCAAATATGCCTCAATGAAAGGAGATTGAGACGAAGTCCTTACAAAGATCATTTTTAAAATAAAATAGATCTATTATATGTATTCACTATATGTACACATAAGTAAAGTAAAAATACAATATAGGACATAATAATATCATGACATAATTTGAAAGTAGGAGATTAACCCAAAGATTGGAAATTGGGTTAAGAAATTCCCTTACCTCGTGTCCGACCTGACTCAACCGTTATTTAACCTCCTGAATAATAAACTAGAGTTAATATCTACCTTATTAAGAACCATTTTCAATTTCATTATCCTTTTTATATCACTTATTACAATGTTATGAACATTATGTAATTATTTAAGTTAATAACGGTCGTTTTGGCGATCTTTGGTACTTGAGTCAACAATAAACTTCTTATAATTACAAGTTGTTCATGTGGTGAAATATCTATTATATCCAGAATTATATTCATGATGTATATATCATATATATCATATATATTCAGTATATACATTCATTCATAATATTACGTAACATTTAGAGTTAAGAAATGAAATGCACCGTTCATGGAGACGGTAAGCCGTACGTACACATGAACGCTACTTTCATTTCTATTTCATATTTAATGGAATAAAATCATAATGATATAAATGTACAATATAATTCCAGTATAATATAGCATATAATACCATTTACTCCATCCTTTATACATCCCACATATGGTATTAATGATTCAAATCACTTTGAGGGGGCGGTAGTCCGCACTTCCTAAAATGAAAATATCGCGTTTACCCATAACAGAAACCATAAACGTATGCCATAAATGAAAAATAAAAAATCATAAGGAAAACAAAAACTTAATATATATCATATATAAAAATAGTTTCATCATAATGGCCACCATTATAGGTGTTATATGAGTGTTGAACAATCATCGTTTCGTGAGGAAAAAATTCACCATCCACAGAAACAGTATGTTCTTTAACCATTAGATGTAGGTGTGTGTAAGTGTAGCTCGATTAATTATTATAAAAACATCCTAGTATATTGAGGATACTGGTGTTGTTACAAAATAAATGAATAAAAAGTGTTTAGGGGGGTTGGAGAAGAAAAATAAAACAAAACAACATTAGAGAAGACATTACCTTAAAATTGGGTAACTCTTTTTGATTTGAGACAAAGGCTTCCTTGGGAAGAGTTCTGCCCAATGTGAGGCTTATAGGAGTAAGGGAGGGAAGTTGGGAGAGTATTTGTGTAGAGTTTTTCTGAGCCAAATGGCTTGAAAGTGTGAATGAGGTGGTAGAGGTGGGGGCCTTTTATAAGAGGAGAGGAGGGGCACTCTCGAAAAGTAAAGAAAAGTCACTTTATTATAAAATGAGTTTCGTATTTTAGAGGTCCCACACTTATATAATCCGAGGCTAAGGTGATAAGGGTTATAAATATACTCATACAATAGGTTTTTGATAAGTTTTAGCCTTGGATTTTATATTTTCTTTTTATTTTATTTAAATCGTTAAATAATGAGGTCATCGCTGCATCATCATGATGTCATAAATAATTTAATTTATTTAATGTATAAAAATTATAAAAAAAATACTATGATGTAGGAAATCTTTTTAGAATTCCAATGACTATTTATAGTCAATCATATGACTTGTCTAACCCCATGTAAAAATTGTTTTAGTAAAACATTTCATGTTTGTGTCATTTTTTTACTTTAACATTAAATAAAAGGTATTTATGTCATTTTCCAACTAAAGTGGCTCCATGGGGTCCCCAAGTTGACCCATGGATTGTCTTGGTCATCCATGACACATCCAATAGGGTTATTACAAGTTTAAAGGTATTTTCATATTTTTATAATATCATTTTTACCTTAAATTTCACTAATTACCTTTAATCGCGATTAATTAAACATAAAAGTTACTATTCACAAAAAAAATATTTTAATCCCATTGAACCACATTTTAATTCTTAATGACAACCATGTATGTCTGATTTTTGAAAATCAAAACACAGAAGTGGTAAAGTTTCATTTAAATGAAAAAAAATCAGTTTTTTAATTACCACTTAGTGGTTTCACTATTCATCAAAAATTGAAGTTTTTCAGAACAATGCCAAAATTTTACCCTAAGCTATAATTGATATTACGAATTCAAAAATGATGTCTATTTTAAAAAATTACAAATATATAAGTTTCATTAATTAATTTTATAATTAATTCCCGCTGTCACAACAAATAGCGTGTTTCTAAGAAACAATATATATCAAAAGATTGACAATTATTTATATACAATTTCAATGTGAAATTAATTCTAATGACCACCATTGGATAAAATAGTAAAAATATATTCTAATTATACTTTAAAACCACTAAATAGTATAATTTATCACTGTAAAATACTTTGATTTAAAAAGTTGTTAATAAGTATTTTTCACTATTCATAAAAAATTGGAAGTTCTCAGAAAATTACAAAAAATTAAACTTAGGATAATATCGATATTACGAATACAAAAATGAAGTCCATTTTGAAATATAAAATTTCTATAATTTTAAAAAGTGGGTATTACTATTCATAACGGCTACTTTGATTAGTCGCGGTGTGTTAGAACTCGAACTTGCGTACAATGCAAGCTATTGCATTATTGAAAGAGAGGTGTATCGTGGAAGTTTGGGGTGTTACAATTATGATTTAAAAAAATACATGTTGAAAATGGATTTTTACAGACTAATGAATGATTCTCATTCTTGTTATGTATGGATGAAAATATCTATGAAAATGTTGGAGTTAAAAAGTGGTTTGTATTATCACAACATCTAAGTGAATGTTTCAAATAATGAGTAGTTCATAGTGATCGTTTATACAGATGATATCATCTTACACTAGAATGATGTTTTAATTGTTTACAATATTTATACATTTAAAATTTTATATCTCCATGATTATATAGATAACCTACATCCATGGGATTAAATTATATAAAAAATAGTCAACCATTTTCTTTTTGAGGGTGAAATATGTAAGTGATTCGCTAATAAAAATAAAAATTAAAGATTGAAAATTAGTTTCAACATCAATTATGGTTGGAATGAATCTTGGAATTTATAAGGAAAACAAGGGTATAGAATCAATATTATATCAAAGAATTATCGAGAGTCTATAGAATCTAATAGTAAAATGTACAGATTTCTTTAATGTAACATGCTAGATAGAATGATTTTATAGCTATCCAAAGGAATAAAATATCATCGAGTTAAAGAGGATAATAAAGTATATTTAAGGAACATTAAACATTGAATTGGTTTCAAAATATAGGAAAAATCACGATCTCGAATATGTTGTGCATCAAAAATACACATAGGGAAAAGCTTCCATCATTAGAATAAATTGTGTTAGACGGATAAGTGACAAGCAAGAAAGTTTATCTTTGAGAACAATAGTGGAATACAATATTTCAATTATCAAGGCCCTTTTGTATTTGACATTGATGAGAAAGTAATTAGATGTTCATAGTGAAGTGGTGAGACAAACAATGCCGATTTAATGTGAAAAAATGTGCCAATGAGTGAACAAATAATATGGTATGAAAATATCACCGAAACTATATTGAGGTCCATTATCACCTTTTAAAGAAAACGGTGGATGAAAAAATAATGAGATTACAATTTTTTTAAGTCAACATAAAGCGGTTGATATTTTTACAAAACTATCAGTTCTAATTGGATTCTAGAAGCATTGATTGAAAATTATATTTTATCAGATTACCTCAAACTAAATATGTTAGAAATACCAACCCCCAATATATATATTTATTTATCTACATATTGCATTTTTAAGTATTCATCTATAACACGGATGATGTCCATTCTAGGAACAAAATTTATTGATTTATTAGATATTTATTTTTATTTTTGTTTCCTTTTTTATTATCTTAGAACACTTTTTTGTGACTCAGGGTGAACATGGTGTGGTAATTTACTATGTGAGGGTCATTACAACATGATATCATGGGGGTGTATTATTGGGTTGTTGCTATTTTAGGGCCCTTCCATGTCTATGGTCCATTACTATGTGTTGGGTTTTTATTTTCTAGGGAAGTTTTTCCTATTGCTTTTCATGGAAAAATATTGTCACATCATGGACATGGTGGAATCATTCGATGATGGTTGTCTGAGGAAGTTAGAAATAATTAACTCCATTAGGTGATAAAATGCTACACCATTATTAATAGATTCCATACTATAACCATACTTAATGTTATGTGGGTATACGTATGGATATTTACATTTCCAAAAATATTGTGAAGGGGTCCGTCATGTGATAATGAGGGTAAGTCATGCAATTAATGATCATAACTATTTGGGTGGAACAAATGTTCTAAGAGAGTTACTTCGTGAGCCATAGAAGTGATATTATAAAGATACATAATTATTTTGACATTGTGAAATTTGATTTTGTTATCAGAAGTGGTCACACCATGATCATGGGCCACACTATGACATGAGCCTAAATAGTGGAGTCATAATTTCATCCTAGCATAGGGGAAAGAGTTTAACACTTTGAAATAATATGCATATATTATTTAAAATGTTTTATAACTTGTTAAATGTGATTTATAATAAGTTTTTTTATATTTCTACCAGTTGTGTAAGAAAGAATCCATCATTTTCAATTTCTAGTTCATGGGTGTCTCCCCTATGGTCTCTCTCCTCATATTTTCTAATTAAACTAAATTATTCATCAATAACCACCAAGGGATCATCTAGTATGTTATTTTTGACCCTAATTTTGATTTAATATTATATTCTCTTGGGATTCATTTCTTATTAAAGGTCATAGTGACCTCAGGTATTTGGTAATGAAACATATGATTAATGACTCTTTATGTTATCAGTTTACCTACCATTCCTTATAGAATTCTTAACATTGACTTATGATTTCATTTGTTTATTGTAGGTGGGTTTGTGTGTTTTATTTTTTATTTAAAAATATATGATTGAAATTCATTTATAATGATTTAAATATTGTCAAATTTTTATATTTCATATTTTAGGATTGATATACCTATTATAATTCTTTCTTGTATTTCGATCTTGATAAGAGTAATTAATGTGATTTATAAAAAATGTTTTATGTTTCAAAATTTAGGTTCTCCATTACATACTCAATAAAATTTCTATTTTAATAGAAATAAAATTATAATAATGATTAAATAATCATGCCTCATGGGAAAAACAAGTGCTTGAGTAGGGATTCTAGGATAATTACTTTACAGGGAATAATACTCTTCCACCAAGACAATGATCCCTAGTTTAGTATGCCACTCTCTAGTAGAGATACTGCTAGTTCAGTAGTAAACTGTATCTATAATGAGATGTTGGATATAATTTCATTTAAGGATATGTGAATACCTTAACCTTATTTTCCATAGGTTATATCCCATGATTCTTTATTGGAAATAATTTTTTATTTGAAAATTTAATTTTATGTTTAAATAATAAAAATACTACCACATTATATTTAAAATTTTAATTTTATCTTCATAAGTTTAATTTTAAACTAGTATTCATGGATTATAAATGAAGGTTTCACAAATAAAACTCAATGATATCCTATTTATATTGTTATACCCACACCCAATTTGAACAATTTGTGTGTATGTAGACCTTGTTTTGACTGGTATAGGGAAAGGAACGTCACCACAAGGAGGTGGTGGAATTCTATGTTAACCATGTCTACGATGGGGGAGGTGATAAGGTATGAGTGAGCCCTTGTTAAACTAATAGATATGTAATATTTTTTATATCTAGTTTTTTTTGTTTTATAATAATATCAATTGTTTCATTTTATTGACTTCCCATCATATTTTTCCATTTTTGTTACAATTTGGATGGTTGTGTATTATTAATTGGAATCATATTTATAATTAATGTTGTTGATTATGATTATTCATGTCTTGGTCATTATTTTTATTTCATTCACCGAATTGAATTAATCTCCAAGGCATGTAAATTTCATGTTGGGTTTATAGTTAGGGTATTTTCAGTGGATTTATTTGAAAATATTATTCCCAATGTTGTATTCCAAATGCCTACAAAATAGATTCCCATATATGGGGACCAAAAATTCTCTTCAGGTCATATCATGTGATAGAATAGGTATCTAGTTTAGGGATATCACATTTTGGTTTATGAAAAAATTGTATCAAATCCAGAATTTTTTATGTAATTTATGGAAGTTAATGTGGATTATATAGAGGGATATCACACCTTAGAATGTAGGTATGTATGATCATATTAATAACACATTTATATAAAACCATGTATTTACAAATTTTATACGGGATGTGTGATTTTTTATCAACCCCATGAGTTAATAATTGATATATTCAATCTCAAAAGGGTAATCCCTAAAATTAAGTAGTAGGTTTAAAGGGTGAGGTGCATGGGTTGTGGACTGACCTCCTAAGCCATGAAACATGGAAATGGGAAACTTACTATTATTCCTTATTTTCTAATTTTTTAATGTACACATTTATAGGTACTAAATGTTTTAGGTTTTAGTTAATGTCATTTATCAAAATTAATGGTTTTTTCTTCTTATTTATTTGATTTCGTGTATTATCATTACCCCATGAAGACCCCCTACTAATGTTTTTGAGCGAGAGGTTGATAATTTCCCATATGATAATTTTCCTATCGAATTGAATTTAATCGAGTCAGTTGTGAGATCAATATAATCCATATATCATGTATTGGGCTTCATCCCAGGTCATGTTAGGGAGGAAGGTATACACATGAGGTCAAATAAGGATTTGGATTTCTAATTTCTACACCATAATTATTTACCCATTCAAAAAATAAATAATTCTAAATTGGTAGTGTATTGGTTAGAAATTATATGATGTGGGATTTAGAGCTGGTGCTGGTGTAGGGGTCATCTTATGTTTAACAGTGAAAGCCTCTTCTATTCCCATTATCCTTTCCTGAGCTAATTAAATAACTCTAGACTTTTCCATAGTGCTTGAGATGGAGTCTTTCATTAATTAAACAATTGTATAAATATTAGGAAATACTCTTTTTTAATTTATAGGGATAAAAAGTGTGTGAAAATCATCATGAAGATTCTATATACATACGGAGAGAAAGTCTCATTGATGAAACTATAAGCTTAAGGATTTTTAAACCCATTACACTCTAAAAAGAAATATGAGACCCTCTCCTTATACCAGTACTTTCAGCTTTAGAGGACAATGAAACCACTATTCTAGAACATTGATCAAAATTGAATGTGAAATTTATGGTGAAGTTATTCCCATCCTATAATTGACTGAGCTAGCAAGCTGGTGTACCATACCAAGGTTGACCAATACAGGGTTTTCCCAATGCACTTATGATTCAGTACATATTATTACGAACATATCCCCATCATAGGATCATTTAACTACACAAAATGTGTGAAAATTATTAAATGGGTCACCGGAACCATTGAAAATTGGAAAGGTTGGGTTCAAAAAATTTGACAGGGAAAGAGTCGGATCAACCCATTCCGGGTAAGGCTTCTTCTACTGTATTAATGTTGTATTCCACTATAATAAAGACATTATAAACTCAATAGTATTGATGAGTCCATTAGAGATGTGTACATGAGTAAGATCATTAATTTGGGTAGTAGTGGGTAGGTCCCACTATGGTGTCCCTTCTGGTATTTACCATGGGTAACCTATTGGTGTATTACTCTAAGGATGATATTTACCATATTCTGGTTGTGCATCCAATAGAGTAAATTCTTGATCTATAGATATAGGGTCCATGTATATGGGTTTTCAGTTTCCCTCATTGAGTGTATATTTAGACCTCATATTAGCTACTACAGTGATCCCTCTTTATTGAGACACTGTAGTTTTGAGTGGAATTTGAGGCTCTGTTTCCAAAACATATCCATTAGGAATCCTTCAAATGAGTTGTTATGCTTTAAGTCTTCTCAATTTATTTTTATCTATCTTATGACGAAAGAATATTTCCTCAAGTGTAAGGGGTTCGGCCTATCTAGTGGTTGGTAAAGCATGACATTACTTGTACTCTAATTCATAGTGGATACTCTCTGAGGAGGTAATGATGGAGTGGTTGGGAGAATGCCCCAATTTAGGGAAAGCCTCTAGTTCCTGGTACGAACAGCTCCTTCACTCATTTATGTGTGTACCATATAATGACCTAAAACATCCTCCTCAACACATCCATATAATAATTTTGGCCTCTTTTATATGTACGGGATACGTTAATGATGTTCAGAAATGTGTTAAAAAATTGAAGGTGCATCAAAAGAGTTTTTATGAGACTGACTTTTTGGAATCCCTCAAGGAGGAATTATCCTCATCATCATTAGTTTTCATGGACCCATTTGATGGACGGTGACCTCAAGCGAGTCTCCATACAACTCGGTCATGCATGTCCCAAAAGAGGATACCAAATGATGGGATGGAAAAAACTAGGAGGATTCCTTCTGAATCATTCCACCAAATTGGGAGAAGACTAACTTCTCTGAAGGAAGATGTTGTTGAGGTAAAAACTCCCCCATCCCTGAGGGATAGGGATGTTCCTATTCCACTTCCACAACAATACATTCATGGTTTTCTGACCTCAATGGATATGTTAATAAAATCCCCTTGACTAGAGGGATAGGTTTTCTCTTGGATTTCCATGGATTCTACATCTATAGATTCTTTTTTGATTTATAGAGTTGTGTTAAAACATGGAATGGGTTTATCATTTGATATTCACCTGAACCGTCAACTACTATAGACCTTTGCTCCATCTATGTCATCATTTATATCTATTAATTGAATTCCATTAAGTGGGAGGCTCGCTCAATATTTTTCGAGTCCTAAAAAATTTATTTCAATAGCTTTCTATATTCTAGCTTGAAGTCAGTTATAATCAGTTGGGACATCATTTTGTTTAGAATATATTCTATTTGGAATAGTTTGTTTTTTGAAGTTAGATTGAAGCTATGATATATCACGATTCCATCTTTATGAGGATTTTCTAATTGAGGAGCATGTTAAAATGAAATGATACATGTTCATCCCATCCTCAAATTTTTACACAAGATGGGGTATCTATTATCAGTTGACATGAACCATTTAACCTACTAAGGCATGTGGGCTTAAGGGATCCTTAATGTCTCCCCAAATTTGGATATCATGTTTTCAGGAGATCAGCCATGTAAATTTGGAATTGAATCACTTTTAATATATTGAAGTGGATTTGATAATATTGGCATGGTGAGAGGAGGGGGTGTGGTTCGGGACACGTGTGGCAGTGTTGTGTGGGCGTTCTATGCTTTTTATGGGAAAGGCACCCCGCTTCAGGCAGAGGCCAAAGCCCTTCTCACCGAACTATCCCTTTGCGATCAGAGGGAAATTGTGATCACTCATGTGATGACTGATTATATCATTCTTTATAAGTATCTTAATAGAAAAGGACACACACCTTGGTCAATATCCTACACGGTTAGGAAATGTCACTCTTTCCTCCACAATGTCAGAGTGACCCACACATGGAGGGAGGAGAACAGTGTTGCGGATCATCTTGCATCATTAGCAAGCCCAGGATCTAACATCACTTGCCTCCCTTCGATCAATCTCATGAAACTCGAGGGGGTTAATTTGATAAGAGGATATGCTCTTAGTTTACATTACTTTAGACCCCCTATCTATCAGGCACCTTGGTGCTTGTCTCCTGTTTTGTTTTGTTTTTTGTTTTTCATTTCGTCTTTTTTTCTTGTTTCGTTTGTCTTCCTAATAAAAATTTGATGATGATGATGATATTATTGGTATGGTAATAAAATTTCTCTTATGTGATGAATAGTGTTCCATATATTGTGGTGGATGTCGTGCGCACAATATTTTGACAACACATATGGAATGGTTAAACGGGATGTGGTGAATGTTCCGAACATGACTAGTTTGACATATTTGTCCAACTATCTCCACATGTTCAACTTGTATTCTTTGTATTTTTTTATTGGATCCTCAACTAGGATGGACCAATGAGGATGATTCCATGATGCTTTATTGTTAAAAAAAATTGGTCTGGAATCTCATTATCATATTATAAGGATGAAGAGCTTGGGTATGTTTAGAGAATGGGCATATCATTGGTTTTGTCTTCTAAATTGGAATGAATTTCACTTATAAATGATAAGGAAAAAATTGGGCTTGCTGTGTTTTCCCATGTGACTCATGGTATGAGGTATTTTCCAACATTAAATATCCATGGGGAGGAACCTTTGGATGATGTGAAACACTACTATAGTGATAAATTTCGCATAAAATGTCAATATAGGGATGACTACCATTTTGGAAGAAGAATTCAAGCAGTATCCACCCTAGGGAGGACATTAAGAGTGGATGAAATAATGTGAAAAATATTCTTGTTGTTTGATCATCTAGCTATGGGGATGGATTCAAAGACTCTAATTATGAGATGGCCTCTCAAGAACGATATGATAATTTAAGTGAATAAATCATTCATTGTGATGTTTCTGGGGTGGACTTTTTGGAATTTTTTGTATTGCTCTCATAATTTGGTAATAGGAGTATAGGATCCTGAGATACTATAGATAAATGTCTGAGGGCTTCATGAACACGATTAATAAGTAGAGAGAGATACTAGACTGGGTCCCCATTTTCTAGTAATACTAGATGAAGCATCTTTTTTTGATGAATTCTTACGAGAGACTGGGGTCACTTTTTCGGTAAGTGGTTTTTATGCATGAAAGCATACTTGGATATATCATGTGTCACTGTCATTATTTTTTTATAGGGGTTAAAAAATATGGAAGGGTTTCTTCATACCTTATAGTGTCCATTAGAAGAGGCCAATTGCCACTAGTTGGAATGAGGTTATAGACCAGATCCTATTGTTATAATATCTTTGTTGGTTATTTCCCATGACCTCCCTAGATAAGAGTAGAGGTGTGTGTATGCTCTATAGTGACATGTTGATGAGTCACCCTATTTGTAGGATTGGAGTTTTTTATCTTCACATATTCTAATTTTGTTTCCATTATGTTATCCTATAAGTTCTGTTGGATTTGGGAAGGAATTATAACCTGCCCCTCACCATTTTTAAGATGTGCTTGGTGACTTCAGTATTTGGAATGAGGACGTCTTCTCATTACATGGTTAGAGAAAGGGTATGTTTATACTCTTATACTCTATTTCCTACCATTTCATATTAACAATACTCAAGTGTGGGAGAATACAAATAGGTCTACCCACAATTCTTCATCAGGCCTTATTAGCTAACTTCTTCAGATGATGCTAGATAAGGCTATAGGATGTCTAGATAAATGGGAATTAGTGTGTGGACTTTACCCCAATTTTTTTGAAAACATGACTGGAGAGATTGAATGATGTGGGAAGGTGTTGGTCCAGCTCACGACTTTCCCTAAAATTAGAATGAGATGCTTCCATGAACATTGAAAAATGATGATGTTGGAATTCATGGTTGGTTCAAGCAAGTGTTTGAGCCTTCATTATATTTTCATCTATCTTTTGTTGGGGGAATTCACTATGTACTTCCATAATAGTCTACCTGACAACTTGATTAATGACTGAAGGAATATGTTCCTTCTAAAAATATTACACCAAATTTTGTTGGTATGCTTATTTAGAGAGAATCAAGGTGTATTTCTACTCTATGAGTATGTTCTCTACCCTCAGTAGAATGTATTTCATTCGGAGGTCATGATGACCTAGGTTGTACTCCTGAGGATAGATCTATTATGATGTCAAGGGTTCACTTCACTGCAGAATTGGTAGGGGAGATTATTGGGAGGAGACCTTTAAGAGGACCCTTGTATCTCCTTGGTGATTCCATTTATAGCCTCTTTATGCCCCTCTCTATGATAATGGAGTATATATTTGTAGTGTTTTGGGGATAATCTCTTGAAATGGATAGATGCAACAATTGGTGTTGTCTTCTTCTCGACCCCAGATCATCGTCGAGTGGATGAATCGAATGGATTTGCGAGCTGGATGGCCTCTTCCGCAACCTCTAGTGTTTGGTTGGGAACATTATTGTGAAACTCTAGGAAAATTTTATTTGAGACCCAGCATTGAAGATGTTGGGTTGGTGATGGTGTAGTCCACATAGATGAGGACCTTTCATGAACTACAGAAAAGGAAAAAGTTTTTGAGAGCTAGAATACGACCATTTTGATCTAAGGGAGATATTATCGAATGTTCCTATAATATAGGTAAAAAAAATAAAAACCCTTAAAATTAGAATCTCATTAAATTTCCACATGGACAATTGATTATATTGGTTGTTCCTATTTTATTTTGTGAAAAAAGGGACCAGACATGTGGGTGACACCATCATATTGGTTAAGGATTGATTTCAGGTTCCCCATTTCAGTTTCCAATTCAATTTCCACGTGGGGATGGATTGGTGTTTTGTGGTATTGGTGGAAAAACAATAACATCATACACATATACACATATCCCTTTAGGGAGGTTTCCAACAAGGTTTATTCATCAAACTAGAAACAGCCAACGATTCTCACATTCATGATGAATCATGGGCCTTCATTCGAAAAGAAGATACCCATTGTGGAACTTGGCCAACGATAATTATGAAATCACATTGTTTGAGATAATGGGAGTGTGGAATTATCCTAGTATTTTGGGGGGAATTATTCACACTATGATACTCTCTTCAATATTTATGTCATGTTCTCAAATCCTTCATTGACTCCCAAGTATGATGTTTTGCAATCATGAATTAACCGTTAATTATTAGCATGCATGGATTTTAGAATCATTTATATTTATATGAGGTTATTTATTAATCGATATATCTATATGAATTCTCTATTCTCCATAAATGTTAGTCTTTCATTATTAAATTAGAGATTCCTTTATCATTTAAAATTATGATGTTTGTTTTGATCAACCCAGTTTGGCACTCTGAAGTGTATCATCATCATTGGAGATGGGAGTAGTTTTGATGTTGGTATCAGACACACATGATGGTTTTGCTATGTATTTTGATGAAAGATATAAAAACCCACATACATTTGTGCCACTTAATAGGACACATCATACCTTTTAAGGTCATTTGATGTGGAACTAACTATGCAGTTTAGTGTCATATGGTAAGGACATCTAGGTGAAATACACAGAGTCAATGTTTTTTTGTGAGAATTATACTGAATTGACAAGGGGATCATCAAAGAGATATGGGCTCCCAGGTTGGATAAGACCCTATTGGGAATTTTGTCCAAAAAAAATTATGGTTTATTTGGGGTGTTCAGTTTTGGACCTCATGCATGCTTTCATCATATCCCATTTGAATGAGAGTCAAATCCCATACAGTTCAGTTATGATGATCCATTCCTCTATTGTTATTTTAAAGGGTTTTCTCATAGGTGAATATATCCCATTGAGATTAATTTTTTGGAGCTTGTACCAAAGAGGAGGACCTATGGTTTTTATGGTGAAATTCTTGGGCCTTATACCTAGTAGGAATCCTGCAATATTATTGGGGATTACACTCGAAATGATGCCCAATGTTTTAGGGTCATTTGGATTCCATAATCCCCATAAACCTGAAACCCCACATGAGTCATTATCAGTGTGAGAAATAGGGGGGATTATAGATCCAAGAAGCAAAAAAATAATTTTATTCCTCTAGTGAATGAGACATTGAAACAATGGAAGTGGGAAATAGAGTGAGCTATGATGTTTCAATATCCTCACATTGTTTTACCCAAGAGGGTAATGTTTAACTACCCATGTTGATGCAACCCATGGGTATGGAGAAAGTGTTAGGAATGGAGCATGAGAGGAACTGGATAAGGGATAAGCGGATTACACTAGAAGTGATTCCCTAACCCTAGTTATTGATAAGAGATGAGGATAATTCACTAATTCTAAAATATAAAAGATATTAGGATCCTATCCTCCACATATCTTATGGGAAGTCCTTGGTCGTAGATACGATGGGGAAAAGACATAGTTCTAGCCTTTATACCTATGAAATGGAATTACCTAACATTTCCCAAAGGGTTGGGGTCCTCATGACTGGTGGTATGCATATCTTCATGCACTTGGAAGAACCAACCCATCATGTTGGACAAGTGCATGACACCTTTAAACATTGGAATTCATATCCCAATGGAAGACACATTTGTGTGTATCTTTCCATGATCATTCATGTCTGAAGGCTTTGGTGAAGGCTTCAACTTGGCCCCCATTAGACATGGGGTCCAAAGGAAGGGGAGACCTATAATTAGTGTCTTGAAATAGGTCTTAATGTATGTATCATGTTGGAAAGAATTTTGTGAGTCTGAGGTGCTTCATGTACGACCAAGGGGGAACTAGAATTTTTTCACATAGGGGGTAGGCCTTTGTGAGATAGAGGTTCCAGGGTAAATATGTCAACTTGGAGACAACACATAGGTGAGGCCTTTCTCTAGTCACTAAGGGTATCCTTAGGTGTACATGGATAGTCTCACATAGGTCCCAGGTTATGGAAGGGACCTTTGAATTAGTGGTTGTCAATGAGTAGGGAAGGTGTCCTCATAAAGGTATCTTGTGTTTCAAACCCTAGAAGGACTTTAATCCCAATGTCCCCCTTAATTAACTCTTTTCTTGAGTTTTAGAGGGATTCCTAATGTAGTTTTTTGGACTTGGTTCGAGGGGGTTGGGTTACTAGATCATGGGGTATTCTTCTTATTTTTCATTTGGGAAATATTAGGATCACAACGGTCCTATTCTTAGGAAAACATGGGACCCTAACCGTAGGAGTTACCGTAAAGGTAGATAGAGTATGTTCCTAGAGCTGGTACCCTCCACATAGGTGTTTGGTCATTTATAAATATAGAGAATTCTATATGAGCCTTCTAGTGATCATGGGTTGTGCACATAGGGTAGCTTAGGCAAGTTCATTCGACCCTTCTTTGGGAACTTAATATCTCTAACATCCATGAGGTTCCCTTTGCAATCTTTTCATATTATGTGACCAAATGAGGTTTCTATAACATCATAGTCACAAGAAGTTAAATTACATGAAAACTTCTTCATCACATGACATTAAAATGTACTCTTATCTTATCCACCTAGAATAGTATTCCCTAGGTGAAATTTCTAGGAAGCCCCGTGCAGAAGGCATGGGATGCCTTTTATGGGATTATTTCTCTAACTCATGGGAAAATAAACTCATTAGATTATTTATGAAACACATTAGAAATTATTTTTAATATATTATTTGTCAAAATTCAAGGAATATGTTGATGTATAATATCTAAATATTTTTTTTTCACTTCCTTCATCACAGAAGTTACATGAACATAACATTAAACTACATAGAATGCTGAGAACTAAAAGTGGAAAAATTTTCATTTTGATGAGATACATAGTAACACCTAGATCCCTTACCTTAGGCCCATTCACAATATAAAAAAATTATTTTTCCCCATTCCCTTTATATGAGTTAGATTAGTTCAAGGAATATTTTCTTGGAACTACATATGGATTAATTCCTTTCACGATAGGATACGTAGTGATGGCTTGTCCTTCGATCTCATTTGAGGCCAAAAATTATAAACATAGGGATAATTTAATTTGAATATATTTGAAACCATTCCATTTATTATCATTGGATTCTTCATTACTAGTTGAAGAATCCATTCCATACATGCTAGTGTTAGTCACCCACTTCACCATCATTATTTGAATATCCCCAATATGATAATGGAAACACTCATCATACCTTGCTTCTCCGACCAAGAATAGCTCATTTGGTCATATTAATTAGGGTAAGGGCCTATTCAAATAGTTTGGTTTCTTCACAGTCTAAGAACATATAATGTAAATTTCATTCAACTCACTAAAAAGGTGATATATGATGCAAGACTTGATACCCTTTCTTCAAGTCAAGTGAAAAAATGTCCTCATCGCTTGATGTTAAACAATAAGGAAATTTCCTCACTGTAAGATGTAAAACTACATGATTCTCATCCATATAATAAATAATAAAACCACATTCTATTGAGGTCCTTGCCTAAAAGTACCATAATTCTAGTTGTTGGTCTCTCATCACAACTTTTCTCTAGAACTATGTCTAGATTGATTCTTATATCAATTATATACATAGTGACTCAAAGATTCCATAAATTGGGGCTAGCTTAAAAAAATTCCCCACCCTCCTATACTTGAGCAAGATCATAATTGGAGAGTCTAGTGTTGTTTCTCATCTCATTCATGAGAACATATTCAATCAAAAACGTGCCCCTACCTAAATAAATACCATATATGGGAAGTGAAATTTCTATAGAATTACATATGGTTTGATTCATATTTCTATTTGATACATAGTGAAAACTAGATCTCAAATAAAAGGTCCATATATAATATAAAATTGTTCCCCTCTTTGTGTTTGGGTCAGACCTGGGATGAGAGTTTTCCGTAAAAGAACTACATGTGAAAAAATTATTGCTACCACAACACACATTAGGAAAAAAATATCATGAATCCCAGGTCCATCCACAAATATTACCTTCATTATATAAATGTCAGATCTGTTTAAGTAACACACTACCCGTTTGTAGACCATTCCAACCTAAATACTCCCTTCAAACTATGTCACATTCCTTTTACAAAACATACTCTGTGCCTTGGGTAATTTGGATCACCATATGAAATCTTGGGCTCTCGGTGATAGAAAAACCCAACCCAAAAGGGAACTTATTATTAAATGAGGATAATACACATAAAAAATTTCTTTTCATAATATGCCTACAATTGTGGCATGTCATCCAAAATTTTCTTCATCATCCGAAGAAATGTTATTTTATATCTAGGAGCCCTTATTGCATCGTAGAAGATGATTCCTTTTTAATTTTAAATGTGTTCATTCCCTGTATACTTTCACCATATAATATTCTCATATCTAAAACCCCAAGTCCTTGGCATACAAACTTCCCAATTCGTACACAGAGAATATCAGAGCATTATTTTCCAGATCACCTGAAATAGTTGTTCCTAGAACCAAGGCATTTAAAGGTAATAAAAAGGATTGATTACATATTTCATTAAACATAATGGTTCAAATCCTAATTCTATTACATAAAACTACATTTTATTATGGCCCATGACTATGAGGATCTTCGTTCTTTATATCGATTTCCAACCACATCTCTGTTTCAAAACTATGTCTATTTTGATTCTAATCCAAATGATATATTTAGTAACACATGAATGCTCTATCCAAGTCCCATCCACAGACACAGAACCAATCATCACATCATATACATGATCAATGTCTATGTAAAACATTCTCGACTAAGTTATAGCCATCATTCGTCTGAATTCTCTTATAATTATATGGACACCTTCCTTTCACAAATCACACATAATGTATCCAAAAAATCATATCACCATAATATTTCTCTGAATATTAGTAATGATAGTATCTAACTCCAATGGACACCTTTCTTTCTATTTTCATAATATGTATCAAACATGGAATTTCATAATGCACCTAAAAATATGACATTTCAGTCAATGGAATTTAAGTCCTATTGGGAAATTCCCCTCATCTCTACAAGATTTGATGACATTGTAATTGATGCCACTTTTTTAAAATTGTCCATAGTCATCCCTTAAATTCTTTTCCCATAACATTCCTTTAGATCTGATAACCCCAAGGTCTCGATTTATTTCGTCCCCCACACCCCTATTCATCATACACTACTAGGATATAATTGGTCATTGCCCCCAAAAATGTGTGTTTGATTGAATGGTGTATCCAACATAGGATTGGTCCACCCTACATGACATCAAATTGTTCAGAGTGGCTCCCTTGTAATATTCATTCCTCATATATGGATTATATCAATATATGGACTCTCTATCCTAGAACAATATATGGATAAATTATAATTCCAATTAGATATATAGTGACACCTAGTGATTCTTTTCTAGGCCCTCCCTCTATAGAAGAAATGTTATCCCCTCTGACCTATACATAGTCATAATTAATGTTGGGAATTCTTTTGTATGTTCCATCATTTACAAACTCATGATTATAAAATAAATTACACTTCTTAATCCTTATCCAATTCTAATTTAAATGTTTCATTCATCATCAAACACATTTTATTTGAAAACTACACTTCATGATCTCATTAAACTTAGACCATCACTATCCCCTATGACCATCAATAATAGGAGAATCTTTATTGAAATAAAACCATTTAACTATGAATAATATCACTCAAACACATATTTTCATAATATACCTCCAAATATATCCTATTAATAAATGTAATTCTTATCCCCATGAGAAATTCATCTTGTCTCTATATGCCTCGACAAAATCTCAATTAAAGGTTCTTTCTAAACATGGTCGGTGACCATTCCTTGCATACATGTCCCATTACATCTCTCTTGATTAAAATATTCTCATATCATGAAATAAAACGTTCCCCCTCACATTTAGAATGTATTATAAAATTATTTTCAATTAAATCTTACACTGGGTCCTTAACCCAAAATAATTATGATAAATGATGTTTAAACTAAAAAATCAGTTTCATAGGTCTAGGATTCATGACCTTAAACCTCCAATTCAATAGAAAAAATGATCGATAAGTCATATTTATATTTTTATTAGGTATTAATTAGGGTGATGAAAAAACTGATACAATGATTTTAGGGTTTATCCTGTGGCTCTAGAGATAGTTAGACTAGTCTATTAGCGTCCAAAGTCCTTTGAAAAACTTATATCATCTTCATTTTAAAATAATAATAATTATAACACATTTAAATAGGGTCATTTGGTCATATGGGCCAAATTTCATGTTATGCAATAATTTCCGGGAAAGAGGAATGATGGAATAGGTGATTGAGAATAGAATTAATTTCATTCTTGAAAAAAATCAGAGTAGTATACATAATATGGATTCAGTGTTTCAAATATTACATCCTACCATCAATACTATTTTTGATTTGTTGAAGCATCGATTGAACATTATCCATAGTTCGTCAGAGATCATTCAATTTTATGGCGTTGATATCCTCAATATGCTGAAGTTTTTTCTTTCCTGAAGCAAATGAGTATTTTCCTTAGACCCGGACAATCATTAAGGATTGGTTGAGTTGAAAATACCCCCCTTGATATCATCTAACTCATCCTGAAGACGTATCATATGAAGAGTGTTTTCCCCGCTTTTGCACCGATACCCCAATAAATCATTGGATTGGTTAATCTCCACCTAGGATATGGTAGAATCTAAGGTTTTCATGTTGGATAAGAAGTTTCACCTTGTCATGTATTATCCTTTTATCTTGCTCCCAGTGTTGGATACCCATCTAAACATAATGCACTACTACAGAAAAGGCCTTTAATAGTGATAGAATAATCCATTATCAGTGAAAAAAATGTGCTAATAATCAGAGCATGGTAAAATCATTATACATTTATTAGCGCTAAAAAATAAATGTTAAAAGGGGCCTTTGACATTGGTTTTTAGCTCTATTAAAGGTCCCTTTAACAATATTTTTTAGTGCTTTTAAAGGTGGACATTAACAGTGCTGTTAAAGGGGGAAATGTTTTTTTCGGAAACTTATAAGGCCGACCCCTTTATGTGTGCTTTTATGACCCCTCTAACATCAATCCACGCCCCTATCAACAAATTTTCACCCCACCTCCCTTTCTAGAAGCACTTTGTGATTTTACAGCCTCTTGCATGCCTGCATGGATTCAAGCCCTGCAACTTTGATTTGAATATGGAATGCATTTACCACTAAACCACATTGTTTTGTTGTATGTTTAATGATATTTACGGTTATATATATATATATATATACATATATTAAAAAATTATTTTTATGTAAATTTATATCATATATGCATGTGTGTTATATATATATATACCAATATTTATTTAAAAATATCATATCATATAATCATTTATATAAAATAGAATATAATATAAATAAATATCTGTTCGTTAATACCCACATATAGGTATACATATACATTATAAATATTTTATATAATGTTAAAATGGTATGATATCGTTTTAAATACATTGTGAGAATATATATTTCTTTTTACATATTATAATATACATTTTTATTAAATATATTGATATATGTATTTAAATGAGTGATTTATTATATGTAAATAAAAGAAAACATATTTATTATATTAGGTGCTTGTGGGTACAATTTCCTAAAAAACACACACCACACACACACATGTCTGAAAGGATGGTCATATCCCCCCAAGTGATAACGCACCCAACTACCAGGTTTATTACTAAATATAAATTTGGATGGATGGAATAGTGGGTATATAGCCCATTACATGGCCCGTAGGCCTGATTTTTTTCTTGGATCAATGCTAATTCTATGAATGTATGTTTTGGGTATAAATTCATTCCCCACTGAAAGTGTAAAAGACCTCCTTAAATGAGGCATAAAACCCATCTAATGTTAAAAAATTAGTGCCCCTAACTTAAACCTCAGTTTTGGAGGCTTTATGGGCCTTTTTCCTCGAAAATCATGACAGGGGATTATGTGTTTCATTGAGGGTGTATAGACCATAACATGATTCTATTTGATATGTGGTTGACCTCAAAGGGACACAAAGATCAAAAGTTTTGACTTTTTGAAGTTTGAGTTACATTTTCTACATATTTTAGATATTTTGTTAATTTTTTGATTTTGTTAACATTAAATTGATATTAAATGAATATTACTTGGTAATAGTAATCAAGTAATTAACTAAAAATAGTTTTTTTACTTTTTAATATCCTTTTAACTAAATACGTATATATTAATGGTAAATTATTATTAATATTATTTAAAACATATTTTAAAATATATATATTAAACTTATATCAATATTAATATATTTAAATATTAATTAATTTTTACTGTTTTTTTATGTATAGATTTATCAGTGCTAATATATATTCACTGATAAAGGGGAGTCATCATAAGAGAGTCTACAAAAGCATTAATAAACCCCACTTTATTTTCAATTTTTTACATGAGCTGATAAAATATCCCATTTATAAGTTATTTTTGGAACGTGATGATACATTATGGGACTTTATCAGTGCTTGTAAAAAAGTGCTGATAATGGTGTGACTTTAAAAATACTTCTTTCACACTGTTAATGACCCCCTTTAATAGAACCTTTTTTAACGTAGAAAAAGGGGGTCTTTAATAGCATTTTTAACTAGTTCTGTTAAAGACCTACTACGAGATATACCTATATTTGTAGTAGTGATGATGGATTGTGTGGTAATAATTTCTACCATACCCCAAATGGTGAACTTTGTCTAGAGTCGGTGAAGTCACGAGGGAATGTATTCAATAGGAGTATCCAAAACCAGCTTCAACATGTCTCTCCAAACAAAACACTGTGAATTATGAAAGGAATCACAGGCCTCTAGGTCCATCCTGAAGCCAATGTTAGAAGGGGAGACATACCATTGAATCAATTAACTCTAGGGTACAGGTTGTGATGTTCCTATAGATTAATATCTCCCTAGACTAGAACTATTAGTTCAGTTGGGGAGAAGGATACCCCTTTAGTTTTGAATTTTACAATTGATGGCACTAAAAGATGAATGAAATTAGTAACTGATAGTGTAAAATAGTAAATAAAAAGAAATATGGTGATCAAATTGGTTGATGACACCCAAACATTGATAGATTAACTGAATGGGTTTATTCCTACAAAACATTCATGGCCTTAGTGGTTTGAAATATGATATCTTGATGGAAACAATATACCTAAAATTTCCCCAGACCCTCCATAGAAGGCTCATGAAAATCCCCCTCTTTGGAACCTCCTTGAGATATTGTTCATTCTATAATGGGTGGAGGAGGGTCCTCAGTGCCTTTTTCATGAATCACATTGGAAATGTTTTCTATGAACAAAAGAGCACATGCAAATGTCATTTATTCAATGAATCATGCCTAAAGAGGCCATCCATGTGTGAAGACATAAAAAGTTGAAAATTCATATCCATGTAATTCCATAAAAAAGTCCATGAACCACTACAATGACTCCTGAATATTAATGTGCTTAAAAAGATCATCAAAGAAAATTAGTTCATTATATAATGTCTCATATCATATAACACGCTCACTGGTAATGAAATCTAGGAAACATTGATCAAGACCCAAATTAGATATACTATCACTTAAATCCCTAGAAATCTTATTAGGTAAAAACTTGTCATGCCCCATTGAATTAAGATAAGGACTGATACATTAATTAGATGACCTATGATCTTAATCAACCCCTTCCCAGGAATTGATATCACCAATGGTGGTTGTCACCTCCAATATATGTCTAGATCTGAAAAATCAAATGGAGAAAGTGTCATTGATGGAAACATAAAACCTTATGATGTACATTATATATTAGTAGGATTATCCTCCCCTACTATAGTAATAAAAACATGAAAAATCCTCTTATTAAGGGGATAGACTTTACAATAAGAATCTAAAACTTATCCAAAACATCATCATTAGTTATTAGATAGTCATCTCAAAGACCCTTTATAGAATAGAAGGGAGATGATTCTTCAATACACTAGTAGCATCAGATGCATATTATGGAAAAATTGATAACTAATTATTTTTCTGAATATTCCCCATAACTAGTGATGTAATGGGCCAATGTATTTATTATCTTCTATCCCTTTTCCTTATAATTTGATATACTGGACCTAGATCATATAAAAACCATTACTAGAGGAGGAAATAGAGAGTGTCCCCCTTTTATCACCTCCTCTATGAGTTTTTTGTCCAAGTAAAACTCCCATAATTTTGAGGGTGGATACCCCATCCCCAATGGGAGTGCCCATCAACCCATATTTTTGTGACTCAGACTAAAACCCAAGTTCCTCTTCTTCTCCCCCCAAAAAATAAAGTCATGTATTTACTATCAAAATAATAATAAATAAATAAATAAAAGAGGAAGGTAAATGGAATGAAATGTGTTGAATAGAAAATCGACACTGTTGAAATATTTCTATTCATTAGTTTCTTGATCAGAAACCCCCTTAGTATCACCCTAACTTGTCATATCTCTCACCTAATTCATGACAGGAATCCGATCATCTATGTCTTATATGAGAATAATCATTTCCAAAAGATACTATTTGACTTCATCAGGATTATTATCATAGTGGAAAATCAAACGTGATCGAATGTGTATAAGATGAGGCACATGTATGCCATCTTAGAGAAATATCCCTAAATTCATGATGCCAAAGGCCATATCCAACCAGAATTCATCTACCATGGAGAACAAGTAATCTGAAACTTCTATATATTGTTTTGAAGAGAACTCTAAATCCCTTGTTTTTTTTGTAGCCCTCTCCATCAAAATATAATGTTGGGACTTCAAAGTCATAGTTTTCTCACAATTATGATGACTAGTATATAGGGTCTTGATAGGTTACGTCTCTTAAACTATAGCATAAGCCTTATCACCATCATCCTTGGATTTATTAATTCTACCATAGATTCCCCATATAGTGGTTTTCATAGCTTCAAATCATGGTAAACTTATTGTTAACACCCCTTGTATGTATGAAGAAATCCATGCATGAACAAACCCAGTAGTAAACCTAATTGACACAACCTGATAAAGGTAACCTTATTACTATTTGAGAAACCTCCATATCCATGAGGATCTAGAGCTATTGGGACACTATTTTGTGCTTCTCTAATTTTACATGTATAAAGGGTATATTGTTAGTTGTTTCAAACAAGAAAATTGGAGTGAAAATATGTATGGTGTGTAACATTTATAAATTACTCCACCTTCAATATGCGTTTCTAGAATACTATCCCTAAAAGTTATCATGTGAAACCTCATATCATCATCAAGACGAATGTTGTTCATAAATTTCCCAGTTGGTGGATCTCCATATGTGATGAAATTAAATTCCTCCAATAGCTTCAATTTTATCAATGAATCTTCATACTTCATAGAAAAAGGTTGAATACCTAAAACAGCTTGGATTAATGGTCAAAACAGACCTCTTGGAACCCCAAAATCTCTCAATTAGCATAAGAACTAATGTATGTTGTGATCCATCCCCATAACACTTGGAATTGCTCAAAAATCTAAAAATGGGCCTTATCCATATACATATCCAATGATAACCATTCAATACTGGAATTCTGGGTAATTGCGACAGACTATTTCTGATAGGATCTCGTCGCAAATAGGCTTTAGTGACTGGGCCTCATCGCAAATAGCCCGTTGTAGAAAACGATGTCGCAAATTCAAGTATTTGCGATGGGCCCATCGCAAAAAAAGTTATTTGTGACGGTAAAAATCTCTATTGCAAATAAGCTTCCGATTTTATGTATCATATATACATAATCATTTTCGTGATGGGCCCGTCGCAAAAACTTTTTACGACGGGATCTCCTCCCATCGCAAAAAACATATATATTACACTTTCTATAATAGGCCCATTGCAACAAATTATTTGCAACAGTGCTACTTGGCCGTCGCAAATATGTTTTAAAAAATATTTAGTTAGACTATTTGCAAAGGGACTCCATCACAAAAGGTCCCATCGCAAATATTAAATTAATTTTTTAAAAAATAAAATTTAATAAAAGTATGATTAATGAAAAAATAATATTACTATTATTAAAACAATAAAAAAATGAAAAATATTAAAATTCTCAATATTCACAAAAAATAATAATAAAATATTAAAAATTAAATTATCTAAAATTTGTACATATATAAAAGACCGAAAATGTATATAATTTATATTACAATTTTAAATTCAAATGTTTGTAACATAAAAAAATTACTGGGGGTCGTTTTCTAGAGGAGGAGGAGCTGAAGGAGCTGGTGGAGGAAAATACATCCCTAATCTACGAGCTAGATAGTTCATGAACTCCATCTTCTCATGATCCTGCTGCTGCCATCGATGCATCTGCTCCTCGTAATGCTGCTCCTGCTACTACTGCCGCCGACACATCTCTTCTTGCTGCTTCTGCAAAGTCTCTTTATGCTCAGCTCGAGCTCGCAACTGCTCCTGATACGGTGAGACAGAAGATGATGCCTCTCCACGATCTCCTTTCGAGCTAGACGCCGACATCGTAGCAGAACCATAATAAGTACCAGGAGTCAAATGAGAGCTGATGCCAACTACTCTTCCCATGTCAAAGCCATACGGAGTCGCCTGCATCCATGCCGCCTCATCTAAATGGTGAGCACTGGTCTACTCAGACATCTCGTCCTGACCCTTAGCCTGTGTCTGAGAGGTCACAGCCTGATATGACTCCTTCAATTCCAATTTAAAAATAATATTGTCAAAATATTATATGATGTTAATTGTCAAACTGAAAAAATAATATTAACCACAATCTGACGCTGGCGATCACCTCTAATATCTGAAGTAGCTGGATCACTGTACATCCTCCGATAAACGTCGAACTCCGTAATATAGGGATGCTCAACTACCTAAAAAAATATAAAATAAAATATTTATATTTAAAGTTTTATAAAATATTTAAAAAATATACTTACCAAATCCTCTCTATGCGAAATGAATGTACGACTACCAGATTGATTCGTCACCTCCAGTCTCTCCTGGTTCTATCATCCCACTGAAGATCTCCTCTAAAATCAACCTCCCAACTAGTGTAAACATAATACATCCCAAATGTGATATGAAATTTACTCTGGTCGGTGGGCTCTATATGACTCATCAAATTCTGTCACCCCTGCTTTATTAATGGCTGACCTTCTCAAATTGTGCAAAAACTGGCGAAAACGGTCACACATAGAAACCTTCCGTGCCGTGTGGATAGCATCACACATGCTATCATCGATATGATCCCATAAACCCTACAAATAATTTATAATATCATGTTGTTAATAAAATAAATTTCAAAATAAATATTATTTATTTACGTACCAGCCAATGTTGGAACATGTCACGTCGCACATAAATGGGAATTAGTTCCCATGTGATCCATGGCTGAGAAAAATAATGCGCAATATAGTGCTCCCCTGTCCAATAGCTACATGTTGAAAACTGTGAAAAAGGAATAAATAATCAGTCAATTAGTATACATATAAATAAATTAATGAAATCTATCTAAAATATACATGTTACCATACCTCAGTGTGTATGGATCAAAACCAAGATGTGGACATCGCTCGGGGATAGGGTCAGGAATAATCACTCATGAAAGACCGCGCCCCCTTCGCGTACCTCCTGAACCACCAGTAGGATGAGGGTTAACAGATCCCACATCCTCATCATCCAAAGGTAACTCAACCTCCTCCAACTCACGCAATAGATCAGAGTCCATCTAAAACACAAAATGATTGTTGTTAGCAGATAGTTGAAAATAACTATTATATATAGATATATATTAGTTATAATTATAACCAGCATTTAATTCTGTCAATGTTCATCTTCATCCTATTCTCCAAAGCTGTCAATGTCAATGTCTTCATCCTCCTCAGCATCATCAATATCCATATGAGTTTCGGTTTTAGCATCTCTTGTGATTTCAAATTCATTTGTAACATCATTAACTTATTCATCACCATCGATCCTTAACTATGGGGCATCATCATCGATATTCACGTCTCTTTGTGAATCAGATGGATTTGGAGTCATCTCTTGAAAAATTTCAATTCCTTCCACTTCAGTAGAACCACATTCAGTTTGAGTAAACTGATTTTCCCAAGATTTCGTTTTTATTATGCTCCACCAATCGCTCAAGTCTCTTGATGTAGAACAATACTTTGAATAATAAATTTGATGTGCCTGTTGAGCTAGTAAAAATGGTTCATTTACTACAGGAAGACTTTTTTATTTAATATCTACGATTACATGAGTTAGATGAACATGCAAACCTCTCTCAGTATCCAACCACTGACATTTCAACATTGTTATGTAATTTTATCCAAGATAACACATGTCAATAATTTCATCCAAAATGCCATAAAAGTCAACATTAGTTACTCTGTGATGTGATCCTCTCAAGAAAACTCCAATGTTCATTGTTTTTTTTGATTCCCCATATGCATGTGTATGAAATTGAAAACCCTTCAACACATATGCATTGTAAGATTTAACCATTTTGGATGGTGGGTTACTCAATATACACAGTTTCTTATCAATTTTTTCAGCATATTGAGACACCAGAAAATTTGTAAAGAATTTATCAATATAATAAATAAAAAATGGAATTGATATTAAACCATCAATAATTTATGTTACCAGTTTTTGAAACCATTCATATTTTTTGTCTACATTCTTCAAGAGCAGCTGCTATAATTTTTGGAAGTTGTCTCTTAATATGATTATAATATAACCTACAAATAAAATATGTTTAAATACTGTAACATAAATTATAGAATAAGTGATAGAAGCACTGACATGAGAAATGATGTCATTTCATCACAATTGATTAGAACGTATGTATGAGCTCTGTGATGTTAATCATCTGAAATCCATCGTTCATGAACTCCACTGAAACCGTGATTTGTCTGATTAAAAACTGTTAATTGATTTTCTATTTCATCATTAACATTCCCCTCATTTTTCCCCATGCGATTCAGTTTTGAGGGATATTTAGATTCAAAATAATGAGAAAAAATCAATTTCCTCTTGAAAATAAGATTCTACAATTGAGCCTTCGACTGATTCTTTGTTACGTATTTTTTTCTTTAATTTCTGCATGAATCTCTTGAATGGGTACATCCATCGAAACTATACTGGACCTCTACATTTAGCTTCATCTGGAAAATGTAATATCAGATGTTCCGTTGAGTCAATGAAATCAGGCAGAAATATTTTTTTCTAGTTTACAAATAATTACAACAACATCTTTTTCCAGTTTTCTTAGCGCATCGTAGTCTGTTGTCGCTGCAAAAATTTATCGAAAAAATATTATATGTCTGTTATCGAATCCCAAATCATAGAATTCAACAAAACCTTGAATCCAATCGGCATTAGTATTTCCATTATAACATGACAGTCATGAATTTTTAATCTAGTAAAAAAACCTTTCTTAACACATCTTCCCAAATTGGAAGCATAGATATCTGGAAGTCTCAAATCTGCAATCTAGTGACAAAATAATAAGTGACTCTCTTTGTATAGTGTATATGATACTTTTGAATTCGTTAACCTTTGTGATCTGACATTTTCAAATAATTCATGTTTTGGTCACCTAAAAATTAGGGCAAGATCAAATCCTGCCTTTATAGTATCTTTGGTCTTACCTGGTGTATCCAAAACTGTATGAAATAAATTATGAAAATAGTTTTTCTCAATATGCATAACATACAACATGTGGCGGACCAACAAATTAGACCAATATGGAAGATCCCAAAAAATGCTCCGTTTTATCAAATTATGTACTTTCCCAAAGCCATGAAATTTTTGTTGGTTTACTGTTGGTCCAAATGTGATGTCGGGTAATGAAAATACAACTGATTTTAACTTTGTACCTGAGATCATCTTTGGAGGTTCTTCCCTTTCAATTGTAACTTTTCTGAAATGATATTTTTTCTCCGAAAAGGATGATCGGTTGGAAGATATCTACGGTGACAATCAAAATATAAATGTTTTTTCCATTGAACAGCATAAAGGCTTTGTTTTCTTTAATATAGTAATGACATGATTTCGGACTATGTGTACTCTATCCAGATAACATGCCATATACCGAAAAGTCACTAATCGTCCACATCAACACATCTTTTAATTTGAAATTTCGTTTCGCAGCAACATCATATGTATTAACACCATCACTCCATAATGCATTTAACTCATCAATCAATTGTTTCAAATAAACATCAATATTCTTTTTTAGATGTCCTGGGATTAATAGTGTCAAAAAGATATAAGGCCCCTTCATCAACATTCGTGGAAGAAAATTTTACGGAGTTATAAAGACATGCCAACATGAATACTAACTACCATAAGAACAAAACAGACAAAAACCGTCAGTAGAAAGACCCAATCGCACGTTAAAGGATTCTATAGAAAAACACGGATGCAGATGGTCAAAATATATCAATGAATCACTATCAGATGGATGATTCAAGATTTTATCATTTGAAATCTTGGTTTTGTTCCATGACATCATTAACACTATGTTCTGAGACATAAATAAACGCTGGAACCTGAGTATAATGGGGAAATATCTCAACTGTTTTACTGGAATCGATCTAGACTTCCCTGGTTGAGCTTCTTTATACCTCGATTGTCTACATGTGGGAAAAATATCCAATGACTCATTTTCGCCAGAATATAATATGAAATCATTTAGACATGCATGAATCTTCCGATAACTAAGGCCCAGATTAAGAATCAGCCTCTTGCTCTCATAGTAATTTGCAGGCAACACATTTCCTTCAGGTAACAGTGTTTTAACCAAAGAAAATATTTGATCAAAACAGATGTTTGGCATTGCATTATCTGATTTAATAGCAATAAATTTTTCAACCACTTATAATTTTCTTATCTTGCAACCATGATATAATGCATCCTCAGCAGACCTCAACAACTCATAAAATTTTGATGGTGCCAACTTAGAAGTTAAATCAATATCATCGTGAGTTTCATTTTGTTGCACAGATGGACCTGCAACATCATGTACTAAATTTTGAAATCGTGATGGATCCAGAATCAAGTTATTAAGATCTTCTCTGGAACTGCATTCACCGTGTTGATAAAAAAAATCATAATCTGGTTGAAAACCAAACTGCAAGAGATGTCCCCTAGCCTTGTCAAATGTTTCAAACATTCTCAAAGCACATTTTTTACAGGGAAACTTAATTGTGCATTCTAAAACATAGTCTGGTTTTGATGATGCAAATGCTAGTAAAGCTTCAACACCCTCAATATATACAGGATTTAAACTAGAACCATTGGGTTTTCTGCAATGATATATCCAACTTCGATCATCTAATAATGAATGATTTTGAAATCCTTGTTCCATATTTTTCTACATAAAATATAAAATCATCACTGTTTTTGAATAGTTTTAAATTATAAAAGCACTATCTGAAAAAGAAGATAAATAATTAAAACTACTTAATAATTATCATTAATTAAGGACGACCCAATTTCCAGTGGATTGATGGCTACTCTTTTGTCCGACAGCTCATTTAATTGCATCTCTCGCACACTTATTATTACTAATTATTGCTAATTATTCTTAATTATTCTTAATTATTTCTAATTATTACAAATTATTACAATTTATTACAATTTATTACTAATTGTTACTAATTATTACAATTTATTACTAATTATAACTAATTTAGAATTACTTAGTAATACTTATCATAAGAAAAAATGCTTGAATAACGAAAGGAAATTTGGTAATCATCATTGTGGAGATGATTACAAATTTTCGCTTCATTATCCCATCAGATTTCATTTACTAATTATTAGTAATAAAAAAAATTATATTATCAATATTTATGAAAAAACAATACTAATATTATTAAAATAATAAATTTTTTATAAAATATTAAAATTATCAATATTTGTGACAGACTTTATTCTATTCCTAACATGTTGAAATCTCAAAGGGTCGTTAATTGTGAAGTCATGCGCAATAAAAAGTTTGTGTCAATCATGTCCAGTATAAACTCTATAATTGTACGTGCATGGTTGATCACCTTGCAAGTAGTGTTGCAGTAGGACGACCAAAGTAATGATGTTCTCGTCTCAAAGAATCATATCACATGACACTTTACATAGATTATTCTTCCTTAAAAATTTGAGGAGATATCATTATTTTTCCCTTAAATTTTGAAGGACGAATGGTCTATGTAAGGGTTCATGTGAGATAATTCTTATAGATAACAAGGGCATGACTTAGTTTGTCTGATTTCAACATTACTTGCGAGGTGATCAACCATGAAAGGAAAATTATAGAGCTTACATTGGACATGGCTGACACAAACTTTTTATTGCGCATGACATGACAATTGGTGACCATTTAAGATTTGAATATGTTAAGAATAGAGCAAATCCTGTTGCGAATATTGATAATTTTAATATTTTATAAAATTTTAATTATTTTCATTATATTAATATTGTTTTTTCATAAATATTTATAATACAATTTTTTTCTAATTATTGCTAATTCTTCTTAATTATTGTTAGTTTTTCCCAATTATTCATAGTTATTGCTAATTATTTCTAATTATTGCTAATTATTCCTGATTATTTCTAATAATCGCTAATTATTCTTAATTATTCTTAATTATTACTAATTATTCCTAATTATTTCTTATTATTGATAATTATTCCTCATTATTCCTAATTATTCCTAATTATTCCTAATTATTGCTAATTATTCCTAATAATTCCTAATAATTCCTAATAATTCCTAATTATTACTGATTATTCCTAATTATTACTAATTATTTCTAATTATTGCTAATTATTTCTAATTATTGATAATTATTACTAATTATTTCTATTTATTTCTAATTATTGCTAATTATTTCTAATTATTGCTAATTATTGCTAATTATTTCTAATTATTCGTAATTATTCCTAATAATTCCTAATTATTCCTAATTAATCCTAATTATTCTTAATTATTTCTAATTGTTCCTAATAATTCCAAATTGTTCTTAATTATTCCTAATTATTAAAAATAATTCCAAATAATTCCAAATTATACCTAATTATTTATAATTATTCCTAATTATTCCTAATTATTCCTAATTATTACTAATTTATAATAATTATTACTAATTATTACTAATTATTACTAATTATTACTAATTATTACTAATTATTACTAATTATTACTAATTATTACTAATTATTACTAATTATTATGAATTATTACTAATTATAACTAATTATTACTAAATATTACTAATTATTTCTAATTATTACTAATTATTTCTAATTATTACTAATTATTACTGATTAATACTAATTATTCCTAATTATTACTAATTATTCCTAATTATTACTCATTATTCATAATTATTACTAATTATTCCTAATTATTACTAATTATTCATAATTATTACTAATTATTCCTAATTATTACTAATTATTCCTAATTATTACTAATTATTCCTAATTATTACTAATTATTCCTAATTATACCTAATTATTCATAATTATTACTAATTATTCCTAATTACTAATTATACCTAATTACCAATTATACCTAATTAGTACTAATTAAACCTAATTACTAATTATACCTAATTACTAATACCTAATTAGTACTAATTATACCTAATTATACCTAATTATTACTAATTATTACTAATTATACCTAATTATTACTAATTATTACTAATTATTACTAATTATTACTAATTATTCCAAATTAGGAATAATTATAATTATTACTAATTATTGCTAATTAGTACTAATTTTTCCTAATTATTCATAATTATACCTAACTATTCTAAATTATTCCTAATTATATCTAATTATTCCTAATTATTCCTAATTATTCAAAAATATTACTAATTATTCCTAATTATTACTCATTATTCCTAATTATTACTAATTATTCCCAATTATTACTAATTATTCCTAATTATTATTAATTATACCTAATTACTACTAATTATACCTAATTCATACTAATTATTCCTAATTAATACTAATTATTTCTAATTAATACCATTTATTCCTAATTATTACTAATTATTCCAAATTCTTACCAATTATTCCTAATTAATTCTATTTATTCCTAATTATTACTAATTATAACTATGTATTACTAATTATACCTTATTAATACTAATTTTACATAATTAATACTAATTATACCTAATTATTACTAATTATTTCTAATTATTACTAATTATTTGTAATTAATACTGATTATTCCTAATTAATACTAATTATACCTAATTATTACTAATTATACCTAATTATTACTAATTATTCCTAATTATTAGTAATTATTCCTAATTAAAACTAATTATTCCAAATTAATACTGATTATTCATAATTAATACTATTTATTCCTAATTAATACTAATTATTCCCAATTAGTAGTATTTATTCCTAATTAATACTATTTATTCCTAATTATATCTAATTATTCTTAATTATATCTATTTATGCCTAATTATATCTAATTAATATTAAATATAGCTAATTAATTATAATTTTAACTAACAATATCAAATTCTTCGTAAAACTAAATGTAAATAAAAATAAAAAAAAATCTAATTAAATTCGAACTAATAAACAAAAATTAAAATTAACATAAAAAATTAAAATAAACATAAAAAAATATATAAATACCATAAACATTGATATTCTGATGATATTGATGCCCTCCGATTGATCTCATATAAAAAACATCAACTAAAAAAAATTATCTTTAAAACTGAAGAATGAAAAGAGAGAGAAATCAAGATCTGAATGATTTGTAAAAATAAGGATGGGGGTTTATATTGGTTAGATTAGTTGCGATGAGATTATTAGCGACGAACTTCCCGTCGCAAATGGTCGTATTTGCGATGGGCCCCGTCGCAATTACCCTCGCCCGCATTAATTACAGTTGGAGGTTAAAAGGTTATTTGCGACGGGACCCCTCGCAAATAGTACCTACCGACAGTCTTTTTGCGACAGGACGACATCCCGTCGCAAAAGGGTATTGACCACCACCGGGTATTTGCGACGGGACCCGTCCCAAATACACATGCGCGATTTGGCGTGCAAGCCGCGCCAAACTATTTGCGACGGGATTTCGCCTCCCGTCGCAAATACTTCGTTATTTGCGATGGGAGGTGAAATCTCGTCACAAGTACTTGATTATTTGCGATGGGCTACTTTCCCCGTCGCAAATAGATTCTTGGACGGGTTCTTTGCGACAGGAAGATATCCCGTCACAAATAACCCGTTGCAAATACTGGTTTTTCCCATATTGATTGTATCATTTCCAAGATAGGGGATTCCAAAACCACATGATTTCTTTAAGCATACCTAGATATCATGATGAGAATCTCTAGCATTATACCAATATTGGATTCATGGACCAGCAACTTTTAGATACTCAACCACATTACTAGAATCCTAGTGAGGTGGGTTTTGGTTGGAATTTTTGACTTGACAGTCTACCCCCACCGATCATGTTGGACATACTATAGTGTAGAACATTATTTTAAGGGTATTACCCACTTTTTTAATGAGGGGAATCCATTTGGGCACTGAAAGCAAGGATCATCTCCTTCTAGATTCAGGAAAAACATCATCCATATCTCATAATTTATATCTCCCCTTAGGTGAGGGTCTTCCTAACTGATTTCATGGTCTAATTGTAATTGATCACAGGCCATATTAGTTTTTATGTCAACATTATCCAACATATATTTTGATGGGATGAACATGTCATACATCTCACTAAGGATGTGAGCTCCATAGATCTTAAATATATCCCTTTAGATGATGTCGAATTCTACAAGTTCTTTATGGAAAGTACTTTCCTGCATACTCCATCAGCGGAGCATCCTAGGAATGATTTATAGGATCTTATACATATATGTCTTGGAAACCCATACGTCCTCAAATATTTCCACCATTTTTGTTCAAATTAGAATTGAACATAAGTCTATCACAACCATTACACCCACACCACAGTGGTTTGACACCTCATCCAGTGCATTAGTCCTAGTCATCCTTCCAAATTTTTTATTGATCTATCTTGGAAGTATGGATGAAAAAAACAAATAGTTCAGTTTTAATTCATTAGTGTGAGGATTCATATCTAGAGTAAAGCTACTAAGATTCATGATACATTTTCAGCGTACTATTACACCATTAACAAATATTCCCCTGGATGATATTTTGTCAGTGGTAAAATTTATGTACTCATAGAACAAATAAAGTGAAAAATAATTTATCCGGTTAAGAAAGAGTATGCATCCTGAAATACCAAATTCATAAATCATATGTAGTTCAATTTAAGTATATTTAATGTGGTACTTCTTGAAATTTATCACTAGATATGGAATTATGGATTCACACACTTCCTAACAGCATTTTCCGATGATGTACAACATTTTATTGTTCGATGAACAGTCAAATTTATCAGATACTCAATTCATTTATTCAATAATTTCATGTCTATAAAGAAACACTAGGGTTTTCTTTAAATCCATGTATTTTGATTAAAGACTCTAAGATAACATTTAGCAACGGAAGGACCTCGTTCAGGTCACTCGCACAAGTGACCTTGCATAGATAACTCTCCCAATTGAACTCATGTGGGACAGTCACCCATGTGAACTCACATGGGTCACCTTACCAAGTGACCTTGTATGGGTCACTCTGCCATGTGACCTCATACAGGTCACTCACCCATGTGACTAGGAAAAAGAACATCTCTAAAATCACATCATGAAACATAGTCACACAAGTGAAGGCATATCGTTGGTATGAAATGAGAACGTATATGTAAGGCTTATGTAAATGAATAGAACAAAAAGAGAATATAGGTGTAGAAATAGTTTGATTGATGGGATAGGGAACAATTGGGTAGTCTAAATGATTTGTAGATGAACAATTACCTATGCAGTCTCCCTATGCGACTAACATGCACGACCCATCTATGTGATCTTCTAGCATGACAAACCTACATAGACAACCAATTTGGAAAAAAATATCACTTCTACCCTGTGCTATGAAAAAGTTATAATGTTCACTAAACCTAATCATGAACATGCATATAAACACATAGAGGAAAATGAATGAATGTTCCCTCAATGTCATTGTTACATTGTTCCTCGGGCTCAAATCCTCCTCCTCCAATCTGATCAAATCCCAAGGGGTGGGGGAATTTTGAAACATCATTTTTTACTTGATGATTAAAAGATTTAATGAAAAATATCATATTCATATGGATGAGGAAAAATCATTAAAACTGAAAAAACTATTCTTGTAGGGTCTCCCATGTGTTTCTCAGAAAAATTATGACCTACACACACTAAGACATGCACATGTCTATCTTACGTGGTCCAATATGTGCGTCAAACCCCTCGTACAAATAAAATCTCAAAAGTACCAACAACATTGACCTGATAGAATGACCTCTTTCACCCATGGTCTTGTGCTCCACATTTGGCATGATTGGATGCTATAGGAATATTCTGGAAGCTCTTCTCACCCAAGTCCTTTTCTAATGTCCTGAAAAAATCTTTATGTATCTATTTATGACCTAAAATAAGAGGATATTATTAAGCTTATATGTATTATAGTTATGTTGAAGGATAGAAACCAAAGACCTATGGGGGATCCACTTCCCTCGTGTAAAAAAGTACCATGGTGAAGGCCCATCCCAGGCTCAGGACATATGGGAGGCCCCTGTAAGAGTGCCTGGGGAAACCCATGGAGGTCTAAGAAAGGTCTCACCAATATTTGGTTTCCTAGATTTTTATTCACCTAAATATATTAATGTATATATTTTGTGACGTACCTCTAAATTATCCCAATAAACACATGGGAAAGGTACCTCCAAGCACATTTTGGCGTCACCTAGGAGAGCTGAAGCCATCTCACTCAGGTATCCCCTAGGTGAGAAACCCTCTAATTCTCCCAAGAATCACTTGGGTGAAGCACCCTAAAAGACCTCTTTTCATATCTAAAATTATGGGTAACTCCATTATCTTAGTTTTTCTTCTAAGGGGGATAACCCAATACCTCTTCCAAAGCCTAAAAAAGGCATGATCTAGATCGAGGGTACACATATGTTCTCTATCGATCATACTTTCCTATGGTAAATGTTTATTAACCAAAATAATTAGTACGATTATCACAATGTTCACAATCATACATTCACGTGGTAATAAAAATCATATATTTAAGCATGGTGGCGAATGACTTCTTGATTTAGGATGTGACACCTATTATATGACAACATTTAATTACCATATGTAGCCCTAAACTCTTCCACTCTTCCACCTATTAGAAGTTTTGTAATTCATAGGGGATTCCTCATAAACTAAGAACCTAGTTTTTCTTTCAGGACAATTCCCACCTTCCACACACATTTCCTCATCCGCCAGTACATGAAAGTGATTTTTAAAATACCAAATCTTCCACTTCCTCTTATTTCTAATGAGGAAAATAATATTAATGGGATTAGAGGTTATTGGTGATTATGTTAATGACATAATCAAATATCCTAAACTGTTCATCCCCATCAGTTTAACCCCCTACCCTTCCAAAACACATGAGATTCAATTCCTATCCAAACACGATACTTAGGAAGCCTCCATCATGTTTAAACCCAATGCCTCAATCTCACCCTAATATTTTCTAGGACATATTTTTAATGGGGGTTTATCCAAACCCATGGGCCATATTCTTTTTGAGTCCCTAAATCTCTATCCTCATTGGTCCATATTCCTAGTAAGATCATGCCCTAAACCTGGGATTCTATATCCCTTCTAGATGCCTTGGTTTGTTTTGAAGTACGTTTGATAAAAAAATTTATGGACCTGCATCACATATACGTCCTTTTTTCTTGTTGTAAAGCGGCATGGTTTGGTCCTGGAGACAAGAATGTGAGTGGTATAACATCTCCTATTAAGTGGCACTGAACAACATGGGTTCTTATTCCTCCCACCATGATATGTAGGAAGACCCTATCATGTACCCAATCCCAATATTGAAACAACTCCCATATCCCTGGATGATGATAAATTCTAGAGCATTCAACTATCTAACATAAAAATAGTATCACAAAAAAATGTAACCAAGATGGATAACCTTCAATATATAGATATGTTTTCTCATGAACACATGCTTATAATTAATTGTTAGTACATATGGGTGACTGATTCCATATTTATAATTTAATATATATTCAATATTATGTCTAAACTTTGTAATAGAGTCCCATAGTGGGAAATAATTTCCCCCTAAGTGGTGTGATGATCCTGACCTCCCAACCTGTAGACCATTTTGATTTCTTAAGAAAAGTTGGTTAAATAAAAAAATAACTACCAACCATTGTAAATAATTCCTAGGATACATCATGGATATAAGATACATTTAGTTTTTTTTTGATTTTAGGAAAAATCCTGTTGGAAACTGACACCCCCCAAAAATTGGTGAAAATAAATTTCGTACCTTTTGGGGATCATATCTATACTTGTTTTCATGATGATTTAATTTTCTATGATATTGGTGACCATGACTGATTATGATCTCATGTGGGTGTGTGTATTCCTTGAGACCCATTATTAATATTTTATTCCATGAGTGATAATAGTGAAGCCCTTACTATGTTTTATTTTGATGAAATTAAATTATGTATGCTACTATATACTCATGAGGATGTGCTATAAATGCTTGTGTGATCCCCATGTATTTGTGTTACCACGCCATGGTGGTTATTAGTGGTTTTTTTGATATGTGAACAATCATGAAATATTTATACCTTGGAGGGGGGTGTATGATGACTTGAAATGATGGTGATAAGAGACCTAAAAAAATGTGGAGGTAAAAGGTAGCCATGGTGGCAACTTGGGGATGCACTCAAGGTAGCCTTGATTTTCCAAGTTCTATGAACCCTGAGGTATCCTGGTCAATGTGAGTACCAGATATTCTCTACTAGAAGAATATGGGTGACTTGGTCCTCTTGAGTGATGGATGGTGTCAGGTAGAATGTAAACACCAAACCCTTAAAACATAGTACATGATATTTTTTAGTTACTACTAAGATCTTCCATTAGTAATATAGCATGAAAAAAAGAAGATATGGCTTGGGGTTTGTATTATCATGGTTATCACTATACCACATGGTTTTTCATTGCATGTTTATTCTCTTTATAAATTTATTATTACTATGGAATTCAATTTTTATACTTGATCATAGTTATTAAATACATATTGGTAGTGTCATACTAAGTATTAAACTCACACCCTACTCAATAATTTATGTGTTCTTAAATATTTCATGTGGGATCTGGTGAGGGAAAAAAACCCTATGGTGGACAACAGTGAATAGGATAATGGAGAAAATGGTGTACTAAGGAGGAATTTGGAGTACACTACAATTCTTTTATTTATTTTTCTTTTTTCATTATTCATGATAGGCTTTCCACATTGAGAGTCACTTTAGATATATGACATGATTCATATTTTTTTTCTTGTTTACTCTTATTATTTAATAATTTATTTATTAGTTATTATTAGTCTTTTAATGTGACATTGAGGGTATAATATCCTCACTGAAATAATCAAAGTCTCATTACTATTTGATAGCGTATTTCATATGGGGTGGCATGAATAAAGTCATGTGACCATCTAGATCAGACTCATTGGTTCATGCTAGGATGTTAAAATGTCATCATAAAGGAGAGATTACCATAAGAACGAACAATTATTTAGGCATTACTAGATTAAAATCCACACAAGGGAGTAATTTAGATACTGATCTTTCTTGGGTTGATAGCCTGTTATCAAATCCTCATGAATGATTTTTCCAGGATTTCAGAACCCTTGAATTCCATTACCTTAAATGGGAACCCTTTTGTGTATATAGGGAAGTTCCAACAGTCTTTTAAAAAGTTGAGATGAAGGATAATGAGAACCCCTTAATTAGATTTCTAGAAGATGGTTTTGAGTATGTGGTTTTCTACAATGACTATGGAATTGGTATTGGATGTTTTATTGATGTAGTGGTAGGTATTTATGGCATATGTGTCTTAGAATCTAAGACCCCATGAGAAAAAATATACGATGCATGATCTACAACTGAATTTAGTGCTATTTCACTTAAAAGTATAGTGAATCTACCTTATTTTTTAGAAATTTATCATCTATTTAGTTCATAAAATTATTTATTTCTTTTGAAAAATAAATCTTGGTGTGAATGGAGTTTTTTAGTGGTGGTGGATTGACATTTCATGTAAAGAACAATTTTTTCATGTCCTTTCCAAGTGATTTATATTTTGTTTTATTCATGGAACCTGGAATATCCAATCATTCCTCAACTATTGATGTTCTACAAACATACATTACAAATGTAGGTGGCCATTAAAATATGACTCCAATGACACTTAGGGAATCACATTGGCCAAGGGAATGGGATATTAGGCTCATCGTACCCTTTTGTGGAGAATTTTTTCCAACTATATGACTCCCATATAGATTTATTGAGTATTCATGAATCCTTTATTAAATCCAATAATACATATCTATTTACAATTATTTTAATAATAAATTATTAGAATGTCTTGTCTTTAGAAAAAAAATAATCTATATGAGGCTCTTCATATATGGAACCATCTATACAGGTTAGATATTCCTATGCCTTTTATTATCATGATATCAGTTTTGATCAACATAGTGTGGTGCTCTAAAATTTATCATCACCTAGGAAGATGAGATTTATTATAATGTTAGGATGGGGCCCATGAAATGGGATTCATCTTTCATGGAGAAAAGAATCACATCCCACATGGTTTACTTCCATTTAATGGGACAAATCATACATTTTATGTTTGTGGGAAAAGGGACAATCCAGGAAGTTTTAAATCATATGTCAAAAAAATTTATGTGGAAGAATCATAGAAAAATATGGTGTTGGGAAAATGACAAAGCAGTCATGATGTGGTTTTTCTAGTATGAGATATGGCGATTTATTGATGTCCCTCACTAGTTATATATAATGATGATTATGGGATGAAATGGAATATTAAGGGATGCGTCCTTCTTAGTTTGAGGGGGGTATGATCTTTTTGGGGATGTGTCTCTTTAAGGATGATGATTTGTTGGAAGTGTTTTTTTTAATATGATGGGCATTCCTACATATCCAGTGAATAGAGGAATAAAATCACACATAGTTCATAAATTTGGAGACTACACCTATAGAGGACACCCATGGTTTCTACATTAAAAATATGTCCCTTTATTGGTTTTTATCAAATGAAATAAGTCCCTTTGAGAGGATGTTAGCATGTTTTTGGGTTATACACCTAGTAGGAAGCCCAAGTAATGGAATGAGGAAGATCAAGAAATGGACTCTTTACCTGTATATGTATTTGAGCCTTATGATTACATGATCATTATTAATCTCTAATCCCACGTGAGTCATGTTCAATGGGAGAAAAAAAGGAATATGAAGAAATTCCATTATTAATAATCTCCTTCATCCGATATTGGATGTGGGTGGGGATATGTATGGTCAGGGAATGACCCGAAAGAGTGGTGTGAGGCTTACTCCATGAGGGTTTCACTAAAGTGTTATTCATTCCTCGTACACTAGTACACAAAGGTGATGTTCTGGTGGGGGTGTTAGATAGAGAGATATAGATTATGTGTGCTTTTATCCTCTTTTTTTTGAATTATGAGATCTTGGAAATACATTTGAATACGTAAATATAGAAATTTTATTCATGTTTCAGGCCACTGATGAAGATACAAATCATTATAAGACATTATTCATTATATCTATCGATGAGATCATCATTACAATGGAAATTTATAATTTTTAAAAATATAATAATTATACATATTAGGTAAGATAAATATGGTCCTTACCTAACCCCAAGAATTTATAATTGAGAGGATGCACTATTTTTCCCTATTCATTACTAGTATATATCCAGATGCATTGGGGGGGGGTCTCAGTTTGTTCCCCCTCAGATGGAGTCACCACAGAAATAGATTCCCTACAAATTATTATACAATAGGGGATTAGTGGGTTTCTAACATAGGTGAGGTAGAAAAAAATAAAGTTTCTAATGAATGTTGAACCCGTGTGAGCTAATGGGTCTCATATAGGGTGGACCTGGGTGACCTATATTTTCTTTGTGTAGAGTGGACTTGCACGGACTAGAGACTCCATTTTGGAAATACACAACCTGTGAAAAAACATATGAGATTATTTTCTATAAGCTCTATGGTTATCCTCATTTTTCTTTATAAAGGTCTCACACAAGTCATGGGCTTGATAAGGGGCATTTTCCCTAGTAATTTGGACTAAGAGGGAAATGGATCGTCACATAGGTCTTTAGTTTTTTACACACTAGAGGAACTTTAATACCACAAACATAATAAATCCCATATTTTTAGGGCATTGAGGATTCCATTGATATTTCATTTTTATATAATGGGGATCCCAATGGTCCTTTTTTAGTTAAAATTAAGACCCTATGTGATGGAAGTGGTTCATCCATGTTACACATGCAGGTTTTAGCATTGGTGTGACCAGTATGAGAGGTTTTCTATGCACATAGGTGCCCATAGGATAGGACTTTGTGAGTCTTATAGGCATGCATCCTATACTCACAAGTCAATTCTAGTATGTGCCTATGTGATTCTTCTGGGTTTGTAGTTCAAACCTATGTGATGACACTAGGTTAGGCCTTATGCATGATCACTTGGGAAAACACATGTAATCTCTACTTCCTTTATCCCCTATATTACTTGAGGTATTTACCAATTAAAATTATTATACCAATGTGATAAAAATATGCATCAACAAAATACCCCCTCAAGATTGGATCCAATAAAAAAAGCGGGTTTGATCCCATGTTAGAGAGAAACTTGTCTATGTACATTCATGGCTAGGCTTGATGGTCAATAATTCATGTAGGTTTTATTAAATGGAAATGAAAGGGGAATTCAATGAATTTATCTAACACATGTGGATTGTTTAGATGTTTCATAAAGGTAGAGTTGACATGAATACATGAATCTATAAAAAGCATCGAATTCCCATCAGTTCTTCTTCCCACTCTCACTATTCCCTTTCTCTCACCACACAGGTCGTCCACGCTTCCCACTCAAGTTTCAAAGTCATTAACTATTCTTCAGATTATGCCATCCTCTAAATATCTACCATCACACCTATGGTATGGTTTTATCTACACTACACAAATTTATGGTTGAGATATCTATGTGAGGTCACCTTGTTGAGTGACCTGTATGAGGTCACTTGGGAGTGAGACCTAAATAAGTTCACATGGGCGAGTGACTAGTGCGAAGTCACCCATTTTCCAAATTTCATAATTTCTGGAACCTTGATTTTTAACTCTAATGAATGTCATGTAATCTCATTGAATATTTGATATAGCTACTGATAATATTAGAGTCTATAATAAACCAACTAATAAACACATTAAAGGGATATTGGATGTCATTGGACCAGATTATTATGAAGAATGTGACACAGAACTACCTGATTTAGAAAATAATTTAAAGAAATATCACTATATATACCTCAAGAGTGATTATATTACATTTTATATCCATGGGATTCTAAATGAAATACACATCCCAAACCTAAATAATTACTTGATTCTTTCATAGTTCTCGCTGTGAGAAATTTTACCAGATAAAACATCTCGACCATAGGTGTATATATCAATGAGGTAATGGTACCTACTGCATGTTTCATGTATTATAGAGTAGTTGTTCCCTAGATTTAAAACCACACAATACTCTATGGGAGTTGAACTGATACTCATCTCTCTTTCATGAATCCAATATAGTCTAATCAAAATACTAGAAGGAAGACATGGACCTCTTCCCTAGAGGGGGAACCAAACTAGAGTGGATGTGGGAGTACGAGGTGTTCCAAACATGTGTTGAATTTGAGATCGTGCTAAAGGAGGTTGGTATCTATGAGGATATCTTGGTGTCCCAAACATACATGTAGAAGAATCCAGACATCATTCATTAGCTACTAAGAAGATGTGGGCCATAGATGAATACTATCAATATTACACATGGAGAAGTCGACATCAGTTTTAGGAAGTTTAACAGATCTCAAAAGTTTCCATTCATAGAGAGATGTCTGATAGGTTTACCACAGTGAAAGTGATGTGGGATGATGCTGAATTAATGCATGTTGTGTATCACAACCTGTTAGAGATATATTAGGACATTAAGAATGAAGACTCTATCTAAAGGGGGTATATCCACTATATGTCTTGGATGAACATTTTCTTAGAGACCAAGGGGAAGTTCCCCATATTTAGTTGTCCCATTAGACGTGCTATGTTGTAAAAGTAGGGCATTCCTAGTACATTCTAGAACATGTTGAAATAATTCTAGTATAACTAATAGTAGTATGTAGGCAAGTCTGACATACCCACTAGGACACATCTCAAATGATTATTACCAATGTGGATAAGCATCTACATGTCCACAGTTTTTAAATATAATGGTGGCATAAGGATGGGGAATTTTTTTTGATGTGGCCATGTTATAAGAGGGAAATCACATTGGTTTGGAAGGTCCCATCACAGTGAAGATTCATAGGCTCTTATTTAATGTGGACAGTGGGAGGTATAATTTCTGAATTTTAGGTCCATTTCATGTTTTGTGCAGATGGGTTGTGGATCATTTTAGTCTCATTCCATTCTAAGTGATATCAGATTTCTTGTAGACAATTTCTACCCTTCATTAATTTTGTGTCTAGAATCCAATACCTATATTTGAAGTACTGTATTGTTTTAAGGAATCTTAATCTATTGAGATAATTCAATTTCCTTTTATATTGGGAGCATACCTTTTAAAAATTCACCAATGATGGAAAATATAATGAATAATTGTTATAATAAATGAGTTTTTAGATATAGCATGGTATAAATTTGGATTGACGGCGAGGTTACATGGGAAGCCTATGCTCCATATAGATTTTCAATCCAATTTAATTTCCTATAGTAACCAAATGTGTCCCCTACCATGAATTTACCATTAGAGAAGCTACCAATGGTGACCTAAATACTCTGGGTTATCATTGGTTTTGAGTTAGATAAAGGTTTAATTAATATTCCGTTACTGAGTGTTTCCATTATGTTAAACTCTTGGTATGTTGAATACTGGATCATTTCATACCCCAAGGCATGTTGACAATGATAATTCCATGAGTTAGAGATATAATGACCACTATAAGGTGAAATCATGGTATAAATGCTCAACCCATGAATAATGATAATAGGTCTTCAAAATCTCTTAAACAATCTCAAATTCTAGCCTCACAGTGGGAAAGAGTTGAAGAGATCATAAATATTGAGCCATGGTTGTCTAGTCATTATTTCTTGGTGGAAACTTTTCACCCATATTCTTGACCACTTGTTGGGATAGAGAGTCTAGGAGAACAAATACAATCAATGGATGTTGGGTATTGTTCACAAATAACCATGGAATCAACAGATTATTTATGGCCCATGCCAGTTGAATTATGACAGGATATGAACCCAAACATTGAGAACATATGTATATATCTTCATTCTAGAATATGTGTTCAATAACATTGAGAAATTTTATCCCCTTCATGATTTAATTATAACATTGTTCCTACTGATGTGGAGAAGTACCTTCATGAATTGGAGATACTCATATCGACCACTATTGACCAGATTCCAATAACATAGAAAGTGGAATATGTGATAAATTGAGGTACTAATAAAGGGGTGTCTGATCAATAAAATGATTAATGGGATGACTACATCAAAATTAGTGAGGTTACCCTCTCTCTTCCATCCCACTTTCACTTTCTCATCAATCATAATTTATTTTTAGGGGATTATTTTGTAGTTAGGTAGCGAAGAAGGGGGAATGAGTATTGTTCTTGGGTCACCAAAATATGGGTTTATGGGAACCATCATCATGGTGGGGTAATACTCTAGAGTACTCAATGCTGTACATGGTCCAAAGGATGATGAGGGAGGAAATGTGGGGAGGTTATTGTCAACATCCTCCCCCACTGCCTTTATTTGATGAGGAAATTAATAGCCTTCCAATATTTAAAATGAAAGAGTAGTTGAGATTAAATTCCTTTCATGAGCACATTTTTAGTTGTATTGAGTTTTCAGGACATTAATTATTCTTTATTTTCTTAGAACATGTTTCTAATAATGCTTTTTGGTCGCAGAATGCAGTCCCCTCTCCACTCTCAATGAGATTAGAGACGACGCTTTAAGAATTGAGGATAATATTTTGGATGTGGTGTATATTCCTATTAGTGATTCCATTCCTTCAATATGAGAAACTTCAAAGGAAGGTTCCAATTTTTTTTTGTTACTACAATAAGGTAGGATGATCTTTGTGTCTGAAAATTTACATAATAAAGTGTCATGTACCAGTAACTGAGTTCTATTCGATATGTTATTATAGATTTTTCACATACATCAGAGGACCCTGTGGAACCACTATTGGTTCTATCATGATCCGATAAGGGGATTACATGGACTATATACCATCCAATTAAAATTTTGAAGATTATTGTGATTTGGAAGGGCCAAAAAGTTTTATACATGTCCAAAAGGTAGTGGACATAGCCAATAGAAAATCCTCTTTGGATTTTGAACCCAATTTCTTTGATATTAATGAGGGTGAGGATTCTATGATTCTTAAAGAATGATATAATTAAATAATTATAATTGACTCACTTTTTCCTGATTTATATTTTCATTCCACCTTATAAAAGTTTTATAAATTTAAAAAGGAATTGGTTGGATATGAGTTTTCCACTATTATGTTTTAAAAGATGGGAAACATCCTTAAATTTGATTTCATAAACAAATGATATTGACATGTGGATTTTTTTTCTAGAAAACACCTCCTAGGTGATTCATGAACAGTTTATCGAGGCCCATCCTACTCATGTTGTGGAAGGATTAATGGATCAGGGTCCTAATGTAGGAGGTTCACGGGATCCTTCCATAGTTGTTCATATGAAAATAATGATGTATTATATCCAACAAAAGATCATTTTACACACTATTGAGGTTGGGGATAATAGGGAGGAATCAATTAAAGTGGTTGTCTCATCAATGGTTGAGACATAAACGTTGTTGATCACCTTTTTTGATCTCTCCTTACTATCACACCGATAGTGGAGACAAATTCATTAACCTTTCTGTGCCATCAGCTCTATCAATAAAATACGAAGGGGGACATCCATCCCAAAAAAATTGATGGTGAAAGGAAAGGGATACATTAATAGTAAATTGAAAATTATATCTGACTCCATAAGATAATTTATTCAAGGGTATGTCTTCTCTTTTAACAGTGGCTCCGAGATTGACCTAAGCCCTGATATTCCTTCTACACACCACGTTGTTTTGTATGGAGTGACATATAGATGCTGATTTAATATTTTCTTATTTAATAATTTCCCTGGAAATTTCACCAAAATCATACCTTGATCACCACTTTGGGGTATGGAAGATTACCGATCAATAAAACATGTCGTAAATGAGGTTGTATTGCACTGGGAGTAAGAGAATATGTCATGGGAATTTGAGTCGCAAATTCTTGAAAAATTAAAAAAACATAGAGGTATCTTATCCCAAGAAAAGATTAATCATTCCAAGGAAGTAGAGTAGTGTCAAATACAAATCAAGAAGAAATATATTTAGATGATACAACTTTATGAAGATTTGGATTCTATTAAGGAATATCTTATCGAACTCTACCAAAATTTAAATAGGTTTTAGGATTAGGGAATTTTTTTTATGTTGAAAAAGGATAACCTTGTTCACGTTGATGATTCCATATCCCCATATTTTACCATGATTTGAAAAAAAGAAGATAATGTTCAATTAATACTCTGGCAGATCAAGGGTTATGTTCAAGAAAATCTCTAATACCAAATAGAAAGACTCAAAACATTAGATGATATTCTGAATTTTGGTCCATAAATGAAAAATATTTTATTCTCAATCATCTATTTCTATGTACCTATCTTCATTTAAATCACAGCATATCACTGAAACATAATTATCTGATTAAATGCCAGTATGTCAATGTGTTGTATTTACTACGACATGTGTTGAAGAGTGCTATAATTTTTTCCAAGGGATTTGGACCTAGTAAGTGTAGGTTAACTATTTATAGAATCATATAATGGATCATATAACATTTTGGGTCATTTTCTTCACTGCCCAATTTTTTTCCTATTCTAGATAAAAAGAAAACATAACGAGTGAGACTCGACTTTTTCTTAGGCCGCCCTTTATGGGTTTCCAATCCATGTTTTTTATACATATTTGTTTTATTGTTTCCGTTGCTCATTTTTACCTAAATCATATAGAGTGAATGTAAAGAGAGCTGAGAAATGACTTTTACCTAGAATTACATTTTTGTGTTTTTACACTAGTGAGTACTATGTCTCTTTTCATGGGTAGTTTAGAGTATTGTAAGCCAGAATAATGAAACTGGTGTCTTGGGTAAAATATCCTTGACATTGAGTTATGGGATCAATTACTCCCATCTGGTTTGTTGACTGATAATTATTTAACAGCATTCAGGAATATAAAGGGTGGTTTCATGTTATGACCTTGTGATTTTTGGATATGAAGAAATAATACACGACAAGTACATAGGGAATGACCACATTTTTATTTGAAAAGTGGTTTCTAGAATTAGGTTATTGGGGGATATGTAGGATCCTTTCCTACGTAATAAGATTCCAATAGTTGATAGGACCAACTATGGGGTGACTTATGAAAAACTAGACGAGGTTGTATTATAATCATACATAGTGGGGGTTCATATGGATATTGATTTCTAAAGTCCATGTAGGGTGGTTTGTAAAAGAAATATATCTAAGAATGAAGAATGTATCAGGTATAGAACTATCCATGGGTGAAACTCCCACCCCTACACAAATTTTATTTGAATGTAAAGAAGTGGAAATTGTATTTCAACCAGGAGCATACAAAAGAGAGCTACTGAAAGATATTTCGAACATCCTACCAGAGTTGGGATTGTATCCATGATTTGTGGAACATTCATATTTTGATCACTATAAAGGTTGGGACTGGAATGGAGGATCTAGTCATCACTAAATATTTATTTGACTTGAGAATAAATCCATATCTGGTTCTTGGTGACCATGTCTCCATATTTATCTAACATTAATAAGAAAAGTGTAATTTTTATTCATATATATCTGATCCTTGGATGAGGGATCCATGTATCACTAGGTGTCTCGATGAAATTAGAATCAAGTTGCATGTACTTCTTTTGGGTGATCTAGTGGATGATCGAAACCTGAAAGAAGGTATCCTCCCAAAAATATTGTTAAAGCGCCATATATTTTAATGTCATTAATATGGGATGTGGACCATATATTTTAACATTTTATAGAAAGGATTGCGAGGGCTTCAATTTATGGTCATTTAGATTTGACTAAATGATTAGTAGTTTTCTATTTCATGTTGATCAGACCGAGAATGTTCCACAATTTCTCAAGTATGATGAGGGAAATTTGTAAGCTAAAATCTAAGGGATTTTAGATCTGAAAAGTGATATGGTAAATGTATATTTGTAATAACCACAAATAATTTATGAATAGTGGTTTGTAACATGATGTTGGGGCACAGAGATATAGAAGGAGTTTCTCCTGAGGAAAATGTTTCTTTTGGTTAATAGGCCTTGTTGAGTGAAACATATAGAAAGAGAGACCAGGGTTTATCATTCTTAATCATACAGAAGTGTCCTCTGGTATAAAAAATTCTACTACTGATGTCATGGGAATTCATATAGAGATCCAGATTTCCCCATAAATAGCATTTGGTTTATGTAGGGAGGAATATTGAAGGAGTATATTATGAAAAAATCAAACAAGAATAGGGAAAATATTCTATACATAGGTTGGACCCATAAAAAGGGAGTGGGTATTTTTTCATTAAATTGTGATTGGACCGGGACATAATTTTTTGGAATCACATTATATCACATAAAAATGAAAATATATCCATACGTAGTGCTCAAAAGAAGATGTGGTGTGAGAAAAGAACCTAGGATAGCTTATTTCTTGAATGAGTGCCATATCAAATCATTGTCTTATGTCTTTCAAGGGATATTAATGATGTAGTTTAACATCATGCAGAAAATTTGTTCAGGCTCCATGTATGGTCTTGCATCTTGGAAAATGGTATCTCTAATATAAACAAATACATAACATTAATAGGGGGAAAAATTACCATAATTTTTATGCCCTAATGAGATATTATTATTTTGAGAAACAAGGTATGGAAATGGATTCATTCACCAAATATTGGAGATCAAAAGAACGGGCTGGTAAATTTATATTATATGGTGGTTGGACTTGGATGTTGGATTTGGGCATCACTATGTATTTCATAAGGGATGGCATCTAGGTTTATGTAGTTCTAGTAGATTCTTAACATCAAATTAGAGGTACATTAGCCATGTTGTTTAATGCAGTTTCGTATGTACAATGGTCACTATATATGAAAAAATAAGGAATCATGTACCATAAATGTTGGACAGACAATTATGGAAACCATATCATGAGAGGAACCCCATTTTAGTGACATGAGGATTACTAAGCTATTTCCTCATGGAATCATATTCTAGGTACAAAGGGTAAGACTAAATTTTAACATCATGTACTAAATAAATTTTAATACAATATAATGTATTTTGATTAGGTTGATATCTGTCATAACTTTTATGTTTGTGTGACAAAGACATATTTGTGTATTTTAGCATCATGCTGTAAGGATGGATAATGCCTTATAGTTTTGGTTCAAGTAAGTAGGACCATAAGTAATGGAAATAATGACAGACATATGGATTACTGGGAAATGGATGTTCCAAAATACTTATAACATGGGGAATAAAATTTTAAACCATGATCTTGGGGTTTATGGTATCATGAGAAGTGACATGGGAAAAGTAATCAAGGATTGATAGAACGGTGGATTCTGTTATGATACCATCATGTAATATGGAAACAAGAGGCCTATTTTTCATAAGGATGAATGCTATTTTGGTTGATAGGCCTTTTAGGGGCGACTTATGCAATGCCATACTAGGGTGAATTACTATTAGAAAAAAAAGGTGCCCTTAGGATTTAGGTCCTCTTATTACATGTATCCAAGGGGGGGTTTGAGATGATCTAAGATTCCAAGGACAAGGAGTATGATATGAGGAAGGAATATTTATGAGGGCAATGGAAGCATTGGAGCAGTATTTTCTATAGAGTGTGAAGTTCCATACATAGATTTGGATCACATGTAGAGAAAGGGACACTTCTCTTTCTGTGATGGGATCCTGAATGAGGGAACCTAGATAAAGATATATTGTATGGACTAGGGTTGTATGTAGGGGGAATGGTACACATGATTCAATATTTTTTTCTATATTTTGGTCTATGTTAGGGGACACTATTTTTAATAGGTATCTTATGTGGATAAGAATCAAGCCACACATAGTTAAAAATGCATAAGATAGGACCACATGTGAATGGAAATGGGTTGGAGTCCCCTACATGGATGTTTTTTATGTAAGTGAGGGGTCATTATCCCTAATTCATGGAAGGTCTCAGAACATAAGGTCTCAGAATCACCAAATATCCCATTGTGACTAGAATCAAGGCACATGTAATTCTATAATTGAGGTGTGGTGGGAGACCAAAACCATGGACTGTGATCTACTCAATCAAAGACCGAAAAATTAGACCATTTTATGTCATGCAGTATGGATGTGAACCAAGCAGTTTTACCTCATGCAATAAAGAAATTATTATATAGTTTAATGTGTTGTGATTAAGATATTAGGATTTTTAGTTTAGAGAATTATGTATCAAACTATAGTGTTTTATAGCTTTATTTCTTATGACTATGACCACATGTTATTCCTTTTATATTCATTTAATGAATACCAAAGTTCATGATTACATAAAATATTTCATGAGAAACCTTGAATTTGTAGAGGCCGTAACAATATATCCATCCATTGACATTATAGAAAAATATTTCTTAGATTGGACATTTTTTATTCAATAATATCCCTTAGACATTGGCATATGATTTGAAGGATTCTTCCCTAGTATCATCGGCATCTTGAGGACAAAAACCAGCACTACTAGGAGTAATGACTAAAGTAGAACATTATTTTTAAAATCCCATGAAATCTAGTTTTTGTTTACTTAAATGTGATGAAAGGTATTATGTATTTTCTAATAAATCCTCTATAATTAATCTAGCATTTTTGGGATCACTCATATGTTGATAGCTAATCATACATTAAAATAAAATTTGAGGTTAATTAGACCTCAATGGGAAGGTCCTATTCTATCCCATATACCGGTGTGTATAGGGTCACCTATGTGGATGTGTAGCTTATTTTTAGCTAATCCCACAAGGTATAAAATATCTTTCAAAACCAATTATTTTTATCTTCATCCAGAATATTTTGGAATATATTTGATAAGGTATTATTGAAGGCCTCTATTTTCAAATCAGTTATTGCATGGTAGTGAGATGAAAAGTTGGATTTGATATTATATTCTTTATAAAACCTTTATAACATATAATAATTGAATTTGGTGCCATTTTCCTACATCACTGTTTGAGGGACACCAAATCTAGTAATGCAATTGTCTTGTTTGATGATGAAAAAATTAATCAAACTGACATCTTTGAGGGTTACAGACTCTGAAAACAAAGAGAAACATTCTGTGGTGGTGAGAATGTACATGAACTAGTTGGATGTAGAGAGAGGATATCTCCCTATATCATATATTACCCTCTCAAAAAATATCCCAATATATTTGAATATATGTAGAAACTCTAGGGGTTGATTGATGATGTTAGCATGAATATTGAAGTAAGGACACTTTTAGGAGATTTTTTTAAAATCCAATGTCACTGAAGTCCATAAGTATAAAATGTATTGGATTTAATGGAAACTATTAATCCTTGACTTGTGTGCACCACGTTCCACTAGATTTACCACTTTAATGAAAGTAATAGTCTCTTATCAATCAATTAAATAGAGATGGACTCCATCAAAGCCCCATTTAATGGAAATTTTTGGATGATTTGGGATACTAAAATGAGTAAAGTTAATTTATCATCATTAGGTTTGCTCTTTTATATCATTATAGGATTTGATTATTTTGTGTTTAATGTAGTCCATAATTGGAATCATCAAACTAGTTATTGGATGGTATGGATGAAGGAAATAATTGACCTTTTTTATTTCATCTATATCAACAGGAGAAAAAATTGATACCATTTATCAATGCACAATGTTGGTGAATGTTTCATCATTGTATGGATCTTCCAAAACCATAGGAAAATTTTCTAATGCATCTACCTGGGAATTATATGATTGTTGAATGTGATTCAATTTCACATTTTAAGGGATTTTTACCATTATCCCTCATATATAGTCAAGCAGAGGGATTAGCTCTTACTTAATGATGGAATAATCTCCATTTATTTTCAAGAATACAAAATCTAAATTTCCTTTTACTTGTATGTGGAGCATTATCACATGAAGTAACAGTTCTATCCCTATGATGAGGGCCTCAAACATAACCTCATTGTTTATGCCACATTTTGGAAAAAAATAATGATAAAGTTAAGACTTCCCTTACTAGGGCTTTGAGTACCACAAAAAATTTATTTTATTGATCATGGGCTCCTCCACTCTCTTCTCTATTGGGAATTGGGATGTGTGATAAAATACATCTCCCATATCTGAGGTACCTTTTTAATAGAGAATATATATTAACTAAAAAAATTAGCATTCAGTGATGTTGTTTCTATGAAGGGATTTTATATAAGGAAGTAAACTAATGACTTTCATTTTACCTCCTCCAGAGGAATGAACTGAGTGTAAAAAAATTTCAAGATGACCTCCCATTAAGCAAATCATTTGATTAACATTGGATTACAAAAGATATATTTAGGTGGGGTACTATGAGAGACTAGGTGGACCTTGTTGTGTTTCAGGTAGTCTATATGTTTATAAACAATAAATATTAGTTACAAGAAGTTATTCTTGATTTTGGAATAAAAAGTCTCGATATCAAGCATGGTTTGAATGAGATAATAGAGGGTGTTTTCATTCTTGTTTTCATTATTTTGTACAAATAAAGAACCTGGAAACCATTATATGGTCGTTACTTACTAAATGATTGGATTTTACTCAAAACATGGCATCCATACTTGTGTACTTACACAATATTTAATCAGACTATTGAATTCTTGTTGATAGTCGTCAATCCACTAATATGGGACACCCTTTATAATCATGTAGGTGAAGAAAGAACACTTTCTCGTGAGGCTTTATATAAATAGTTGAATATAATAATGGATTCCATGTATTCGTCTTAAGTAATTGATCTTTATAGGAGGTAACATATCATGGATAGTATTTTTATTCTTGGGATCGACTTCAATGGAAAGATAGAAGATGATGATGATGATAAACTTTTCTGAGGTAACATTGAAATCATATTTCAAGGGTTTCATTTTCAAGCTATAATGTCACAATTTAATGAATATTGTTTCAATATTGGCATTTTCTTAAGAAATTATTTAATATTTAACCACTATATTGTTGACATAACACTCAATAGACCTCCCCGAAAGGGCTTGAAGATGTTATGGATGTCGGTGTGTAGCTCCAACATTCTTCAAACTATTTGGAATTACTCGATAGAAATATACCCCATGAGGTGATCTAGATGACATGTCTTTCCAATATTTAGGGGACATATTAATTTAGATATACCATGAATAGTCATCCATGAAGGAAACGATTTGATATCTACCCGTAGCTTCAATATCTAGTTCTGTTGTCAAAACCAAGGTATCATATTTTTGAGAATGCCTGTTGGGATATCTGAAGTAGATATAAATATTTATTTCCCTTTAATTTTCTTTTCCATGACTATATTGGCTCTATATATTGAAACCAATACATCCCATTTAAAATTGGCCCTGATGATCATTTTAACATCATCATCAATTTTGGGGGTGTAATTCAGGTGCATCCATCTAGATGCATGTTTGTAACCCCCATGGTTTTCTATAATTCCCAAGTGAAGAGTAGAGACATTGGGATTAAGGTGAAGTGATTCTATGTAAATCTAGGAACACACATCATGTTTTCTCTTTAGAAAGAGATATGTACCTCTTGTTCATTAGAATATTTGATCAACCTAATCAGAGTGTCTCATGGGTCTTCATATAAAAGTAGGTTTAGTTGTATGTGGTTGTAAATAACGGTAGATACACCATCCTAAAAACCATCTAAGAAATTTCAATAAGAACTCCCTTTGAACCAATGGTGTCTTTAAAACCGTCACAAATATACAGATCGACTACTACCAATGATGGTTCCTCATTTTACCCTAGGAAACCATCACTAACCCAACATCTTCAATATCATGTATTGAATGAATTGGTTCACTAGTACTTCCTTAGTGGTACTGTCCTAACCCATGGGGTCACACAACATGCAGTCTAGCACATAAAGCCCCATTAATTTTACACTTAGTGATGGGTGGTGGCCTATAATCCAATGACACCCATTACCATCTAGAATTGTTTCATTATCCAGTCCCTAAAATTCAGAAAAACATTCCTCCCTTAACATTGGGAAACAAACAAAGAGTCCATCAGTGGCTTATCTTAAAAAAAGGAGTATCCACCAAGGGATCATTTTAGAAACTACGAACACCAATGAGTTACGGTTTCAAATAGTCTACATGATTGGGATATCAACTTATGGGCTCCAGATTAGGTCACCCAGACCTGAGCATCATGGAAAACCTACTTGGGGTGGTGATCAAAAAATTGGGAACATGATAACATTCATGTTCCTGCTGAAGAATCCCGACCAAAAGACATTGTGGAAAACTATGATCCGGAACATATACCATCTCAAACACATTTATTCTACCAATACAATTTGTAAGCAACCATAGAAGTCTACAGACACACCCTAGTAGTGAAAAAGGGAGAAACCCTTGTCCCAGCCCCTACACTAGACGATTGTGGATAAATCCCTATAATAAATGGAGGAAATGAGCAGCAGAGCATCCCTAACTCAAAAATATAAATGGGTGTACATTTCCATTACTACTATGAAAGGCACCCATCATATCCTATAAATGATATAGGGGATGGATTATATAGATACATAAAGGAAAAATATATTGATCACACACCCCTATTCCAACTAGAGGTCATCAATCTATTTTGTTGTCAATTCCAGGTAAAGCATATGTCGCAATCAAAATTATTAAGGCTTCCTGGCATGTTCCAATAGCAACACAAGACTCACTTAGACCCTCTCCCATATGGTGAATTCACTATCCACAACACATGATTATAACTTCTATAGGGAGAACATCAAAGGCGATATCACAACTGGGATAGTTGGAAAATTCTGAGGAGGCTCACAACCCTACTCTACTAATGACTAGTATTCTTGAGGACATAAAACTGTTATCAATAGTTTCCCAATATCATAATTTTTCGTTACCAAATCAAGAATGTAGTTGTAATGGTTTCTAAGCTAAACCTCCCAATGTTACTACCATTAATTATAGAGGTCTTTCCAAAAATATTTACAATGAAGGTTCCATTTGTGTTCACATGGAGATTGATCATGAGAAATAATATCTCGGTAAAATTAATTGAAGCCCTCCTCATGACCATAAAATCCAAAAGACAAAAGGCCCTCCAATTTCAATAATCTACTATGAAGGACCTTCATAGGGTAATTCATAATTTATTCAATGTGATATCCCCATTACTAAATAAATTATGAGAAACCCCTTATATTTATAGGATCTTCAGAAGATTAGGTCGGTCATGTATGAATCTCTGTCATTGATAAGAAACATCATTTCACAACCATTGGACAGTCCAGATAACATTCATCCTATTCACCACCAATTGGTCATTTTCATTCCTGTAAGGTAAATGAGATCACCACTGTCCCCACTATCCACAACAAAGTATCCAAGAAACTCCCTCTTTAGGTTGATAATGTGGAGGGATCTACAATATAATAATTGAATAATGAGTTTCTTAGGAGGAAGAAACAAGGTAAAGATAATGTACCCATTAGGTTTTGACCCTCGTCCGCTTCTTAATTTGACATTCAAGAGGTACTATCAGACGAATGCATACACAACATCAGTCAAAACAGTTGGATAAATATTTTCCACCTGAAAATTATGTTCATAACTTACTAAGGGTCTATGGATCATGTTAAGGTAATAACATAACATCATTTCCAATCATACTTTGAAGCACATCCAGCATCATGATTACTAATATCAGGAAAAATGTGAATGGATATTCAACATTAAAACCTTAATTCATTGCATAAATTGCAATGGGTGATCACCAATGTCCATCCCAGGGTCCATATCAGTGTATGTGACAAACATAATGCTTTTCATTTCAACTTTCACTATGATAAGAAAAACCTACTAATGTGACATCATGTAATGTTATTACACTAGGTTGGCTCTTAGATTCAACCCTCTATAACAAAATATTGTGTGATCAGTATGATTCAACCTTGAAAAAGAATCAGAGATGATAGAATTTGTTAGTGATAATAATCAACAGACTCCTACATGAGGCGTCCGATAATGTTGAGAAAGCTTCTCTATTATGAAATCCCATCATTAAATACCACTGATGACCATAGAAGAATGTGGATCCTTTGTAGATCATATAGTACACTTGGATCATTATTGAATAATAATTCATAAGATCAAGTGAGATGCCTTGTCCATCACAACCGTGGAAATATAGGAGAAACCACTACCCATAGGGAAATGTACTTTTTTTACAAAATCATTGTGGAAAAAAAATCATCCTCAAAGGGTTGTGTAAGCAGAATAAATGAAACCCCATCCCGTGATCATGGTGTATTTTATTTTCCTTAACCCCCTATATAATGTAAATTTTTATTTTTAAATTCAGGAGGAACACCACAAAGTGAATCCTCAAAGTTTATCATATATCATGACCCATTTCCCTCATCAGAAACAAGTATGATGAAGATGTGTGGTGATTCCATTAGAGTAATCCTTTTTGAAGAAGATATAAATGAATATTTAAAGATAGGAAATAGACCTGGTAATGATAACACAAAAGAGATTGATTAGGATTATAGGTTTCCTTGGAGATCATAGTGCCTTCAGTATATGTTATGGTGACAATCTGACGTCCTATCATTCTAATACACATATTACACTTACAAAAAATTATGCATTGTTGAATTTTATTGGAACTAATCCCACTGATTCCTTATAGAATGATGTGAATTAATAATATTAACAATATAATTCTTCCATTTGGAACAAGTTTCACATAGAAATAAAAAAATAATGTGTGCACAACTATAATTAGATCCTCACAAAAAACATGAGGGTTTATGAGAATGTTATGACACCACCCATTGATGTGTTTCAACCAAGGATAAGGTTAAGGGCATGACTATGTTATATCCTCTGAATGAAACATTTTAATCACTAATGATAGAAGAGAGGTTTATGCAATGTTAAATGGAAATTCATGAGGTGAGGAAGTTTAATGTATAACTACTTAGAGGTAATATTTCATCTGGGTATGTACTTAATTTTAGGCATTATTTTACTTTCCCATGTGATACCACTAAACAATATGGCATCATTAAATCAATGAGACTGGATGCAGAGAACCTACTGAACCATAGTACCAGAAACCTATTTATATATACCTAATCACAGTAGGGTATATGGAATTCCCTCTATTAGGGAAATAAATATAACTGATAATAGAAAAAAAATCAACGGTTAACCCCTATCAAGTGTCAACCATAGGTATTTTCAGAGCAGTAAAGTCATATCCAACCTTAAAATTCCCCTTTTTCTAATCTATTTCATCCAAACATCCCCCATGGTATCACCATTATGTAGTTTAGTGCCACATATTGGGATATATAATTAATTTTTTGGTCAAGTGACAAGGACCAAACCATTCATTTTAATGCCATGTATCAATGATTTCTAGGTGGAATGAACCTAAATGAGGATGCTTTGGGACTTTATCCATATATGCCCTAATGTTGTTTGTCTGTTAAGGGATATATCCCTCTTCTAAAGGCCTTCATCTGTAATATAGATCGATGAGGATGTGATGGAAGAGACGTCAAAGGGATTTAAACATCTAAGTTGGGAGTATGATCTTGATGGGGATGTGTCCCAATTAGGATGATGATGATTTATATGTATTGGGTTTGGACCTCAAGGTTGATTCCTATGTATGTATTTAACACATGAAACTAATTCAACATAGTTCAAACTAATAGGGATTTCACCTATATAAGAGGCACATGGATTCTTCATCAGGAATATAGATGATTGAAGTTTATTCTCATAAGGAATATGGCCCTCTGAGTTGATGGTTACATGGTTCTCTATCTCACACCTAGTAGGAATCCTATGTAAAAATGAGTGGAAGATTTAGAAAATGAATATCTACTGAAAAGGTTATTTTATTGTGCTGATGAAATGATTGACAGTAACCTATTAAACCATGCGAGTCATTATTATTTTGAGAAACTAGTGTAATTTGATGATAAATAATTTCACACAATATGATTCATATATTGGGGTTTGATGGTGGGGATATGAATGTTTGGGGAATGGAACACATTAATGATTAGGGACACACTCCTAAAGTGATTTTATAAAGATTCATTTGTTACTAATCCATTATCAGATGAGGGTAATGTCTTGGATGGGGAGTCATGTAGAGAGAGAGGGCTTAGGTGTTCACTTATTATCAATTATTTTCAAACAATATGGTTTAGGGCTTATATATGAATATGGATTCAAACTTAATTATCCTCACATTTTGAGGCATAGATGCAACTTCTTAGTCTGAGAATCCATCCATAATTATCCCAATGTTTGGGATACTCATTGACATAGGAATGTATAACAAATAAAACTTTTAGGACCCTTCCTATTAGTTAGGAAAAATTCTTTCCTTCCACTTTCATGAGAATGTATAATTGATAGGACATACTAGTGTGCCTTCTACTTTGATCAAACATTGTTGGAGGCTTTGGTGGAGGTCATGTTCTGGTTAAAATTAAAATGAGGCCCAATAGAAAGATAAACCCTAACATTAATGATACAAAAGGAGATTAGTAGCTGGCTCATGCATGGGAGGCATGTTTGAAATGAAGGTGGATTGTGTAGGGTAGACATGGGTGAGCTAACTGGTCTCGCCCATGGTGGACATGTAAAAAATATAGGTTCTTTACATAGGGTGGACATATGTGGGTTGGAGATTCCCATTGGGTGATGAAAAACATGGGAAAAACACTTAGGAGAGTATTCTCTCTAGTATCCATGGATATTATAAGGTGTCTTTGGAAGGGTATCATGAAAATCATAGGCTTGAGAAGGGGTCTTCACCATTATAATTTGGGACTAAGTGGGAAAATTCCTCATTTTGAAGGAATTTTTTGTTTCACATACTAGATGAACTATATTCCCACTACCCACATTAATTCCATATTCTCTTAGGGCTTGAGGACCTACCTTGAATGTTCCATGGACTTTTATGAAGGACTTGGTGGAGAAGAGACTCATGGATTCTTATGATTTCTAGTCTTCTGAAACGAGGATCCAATGGGTCCTATTTATAGGAAAACATGGGACCATGGTTGAAGTAGGTTGTTCATGAAGGTCACTAATATTGGTTTTGGAAAAGAAGTGACCTGTGCAAGAGGTTTGCCACACACATTAGGCCGTGTAGGTTGGTGTTGCATGAGTGTTCTTGGTGTGATGTCAGGACTAGTGCAGTGTAGCGATGTTGGGCCTACACAAGTCTTCTAGGAAAATAGTTTAGATCTGTGTGACGATTCCATGTTGGGCCTTATGTGGGTTCACCTAGATGAACAAATAAAATATCTTATTCCTTTAAACTATCTATTACATGAGGAATTTTACATTCAAACATTTTATTATTAAGTGAAAAAATGATTGTTGGTATTGTTAAAGAATTTGGCCTCATTTTAGTTGTCCTTATTAGATTGGGAAGGTTCAAATTAACTCCAATTGATGTTTTTTACCCCTCATCTTCATCAAAGTGTTAGGGATGTTCATCTTGGATATATTGACAATGAGACCTTGTGTGAAATTATATGCACAAGATATGCCCTGATGGATTTTATATAGGTGGAGAACACATAATCCTTTTACAAAGGAGGACCCTGGTCCTTATAATTCAATAAGAGGAGGTACTAAGAAAGTTTAATTAATCCCCCTTTACATCACATCCATGGTAGGAAATGAAATACTATGACCTTTTATGTTAGTTATAATGTCCAAATATGAATAGGTTCATAGGTGTGTTTTCCCCTAGATTCCTTAATTATCTTCTAGTGAGGTTCCAACAGTAGGTTCTAATAGGATTGTACCATTCCATAAAGCTGCCAAAGTGGAATTGTAATAGTATATCCATAGTCTTCTTGATAGTAATTCCACAATCAGCTAGTGGTCATAATCCTCTTATGGTGATTATTGTTTGACTCACAAATTCATCCCACTTTCTAGCTGTACAAGCGAAGAGTTTAGTCAATATCTTGGGATCCCTTTATAAACTAGAGATAGTCCATCTTCGTGGAGTTACCTCAATGATCATTTCAAATCATGATTTCATATTTACATCAAAATATTGGAGAGGGTTTTAGTAGGCCTTTGGGACTTAGTTGTGGATAATAAAAACATTTAACCACTAGAAAAATGACAAAATTTAGATAATTAATTGGGTTTTAGAGGACATGCATTGAGATTTCATGTTGGACTCTAACCATAGTTGGTGGGGCCACCTACCTTAACTATAGTGTATATATAAAAATACATACCATTCCACTATCGATAAAAAACATTACATTCCTTGTACGAGATTAATTGTAGTTCACCAATGTGTTGGAATAATCTTGAGGAATCAACACTTATGGGATCATAGTTGGTGTGAGAAATGAATGATATTGCGAATATCATCTACGAAAAGATTAAAAATACCAAAATCCATCATAATTATTATGTGGATTGACAATAGTGACCCCTGAAGTTCGATGAGGGGGGACCATGTGTTCCTGATGGTCTCACCTCGGTGAGGATTGGAGTGATTTGGTCGAGGTGACAATTTATCTTTGAGATTCATTGTCACATTCTTGATACTGTGTAGGGTTGGAGAGGTGTTGTATCCATTACCCCTATGCTGCAGTTAGAATGGGTACACAATTTCGTCCACATGTCACAGCTGGGAAGGTATGTGAATGACTCATTGTTTGTTATCAATAGGGGTAATCTAAACTTTTGGGATGGGGATACCTTTATGGAGTACCTATTAATGATCAGGGATCAGTAGGAGAAGATCCTTCATGGGTGGTGGATTTCACTTTTTTTTTGTGTTTGATGGAAATACAAGAATCATTACAACATCACATCAGTGTTGTAAAAATAGATGTGAGCTGAGTGACATCATCTTTTTTACCAGGATTTTTTCTTTTAAGATGAAAATACAGGATATGGGGAGAAGGTAATGACTTTGTTTAATTTAAATTTAAATCATTGGTATATTTTAAAGGATATTTTCAGAACTAGGTGCATTGCTCTTGTGGGATTATAGGGCTTGGGGAACCAATGTTTGGATATAATAAAAATATCAAACACATTATATCAAGCATGCTACGTTTTTCCAATATAATGGAAGAAATTCAAATCATTATCTCAGATTGGAAATCTACGATCTCTATTAAATCATTTTATTTGGTTTTACCCTAGGTGGGATATAAGATTTTTACAATATGGATGTTTCTCATAAATGTATTCATGGGTGGACTCATAAATAAAAAATATATTTATTAATTTATTAATTGTTTTTTAAAAGAACAATCAAAATTATTCCTATTTAAATCCCACTATGGACCAATCATAGGGTTATCTGTATAACACTAGGTATTTGTGTATATGGAGTAATTTTTTTTCTACAGGTACCCATAATTATATGGAAATCACTGTTATGAGGGATCCCTGTGTTATTAGTTCGATTTCTATTCAATCGGGCAGCGTAGACAGGTGTACAATGAAGACTTTTCTATTTGTATTTCTTTTATAAGGAGATATTTATGGATTTTTAGATCTAAAAAGGGGAATTAACATACTTTATAGAGTGGATAATTATTAGTGAGATGCCAATCAATTTTTTTTCCAACTGAAAATATTGGAATTCATATCCATATTTGTCGAGCTAAAGAGGGGATTGATAGAGTTCATCCCACACCTTTTTATTATTTAATATAATGATTATTTTTTAATGAAAAACGTGTAATTCTGCTAGTTTTGGTGTATGTGTGATGAGTGAGATATTTTCATGTGTTCAAGGATTGTTTGTATGCCTGATATTTCAGTGATATATATTGTCTATCTATTTGGTTGTCATTCTATTTAAGGTGATGAAGATTGAAGTTACGAGGGACATCAAATAAAGAGAAATTGGGCTGTGACTCAGGTGTTTGCAACAACTAGGTAGCAACTTCATAAAAAATGTGAGAGATAGTTTTTTGGATGTGGGATGAATCGTGTTGTAGGATGCAATAAGAAATGGAAAATCTGGTCATGCAAAAAAATTATTGGAGGTGTTGCAATGATTCCATGTGTTCGGTTTTAATCCTTGAATTTTGGTTTCCTGTCACAAGATGATTTTCAAAGAAAAGGGAGAATCTTATTTGTGTGTGTTTTTACAATGGTTTTGTACACATTCACAATAATTCATATATCAAGAAGTTACTTGGATTTTATAAAACTAATTATTATTTTTGCAATTTTTCAATGTTTTCTTACGTTTTTTATAATCCACATTATTGGAGGGTTTTCCATGTTTTAATATATCTGTTAATTTATTTTTTTCATATTTTTTTAAAAACATTTTCAAGGGAGATTCTAATATTTATTGGTCAAAGATGAGTTATTATCCTAGGATCAATCTTTTTCCTCCCAAATACCATAGAGGAGATCCTTTAATGATTGGAAAATTATCATGGAGTAGTGATAATATTTCTATGGAGTTGTCCCCTCTAATGAGATTATTCATTTTTAGCCCCAAAAGTAGAATATAACCATTATTCATCAGTGGAAAATCCATCCTTGAAGTAATTTGTTTGTTAATTTTTGATTTAATAATTTTTTTATTATGTCATATCGAACATGAATCATCATTTCAAATTATTTGATTCTCAGGGTGATCATTAATTTATGTGTGTATATTTATCATACTATATTTATGAATAGATAATGTTTTATAATACGTTATTATTCATTTCATTTTTTAATACCTTTATCAATGAACGAATCCAAACCAATCAATGGCCACTGTTCATTCCCTAATATTGGTGTTCCACGTTTTTCTCCCCTTTTTCATCAAGAGTTTTTTGTCTATATTTTTTTGACGGGTGGTTAAAATATTCCTAGAAACTGATCGTTGTATAGTCGATATCTAGTGAAACATATCATTTTATTTTGGTTTATAATTAGGACTGAGAGCATAGTTGATGTGTGATGTAGTATTATGGGATATCAAACATGGATCAGAGACCTTTGGTTCATGATTTTTGTCATTCAGTGACACCGTTTGATAAAAGGTGATATTTGACCAAATTTGTGTTTCTAAAACATGGACATCAATGATGATTTGAATTTTTTCAAATGTAGATCCAATTTTTGTGGTGGTTTTTTCTACTGGATAGAAGGAGAGAATTGAGTGGGTGGATACGCGTGAAGAATGTGGGATTATATAAAATCCAATGTTACAGAACATGTAGTTTGGATGAACACACACTATGTGAACCACTTCCTACAATAGATATAGATTCATACAGAGTTAAAAATCACATGTCTAGGGGACTTTCCACCCATAATGTGACTTAATGAGGGATACCCAGTGTATACCTCTAGTTACATGGGTATTTAAATATATAGAGTACCCAAATATGGAAAATATACCTGGACATAGCAAAAAAAACCTAGGATAGACCAAGTACATAGGCACATCCATTGTATGCAAGCATGTATAGAGTCTTTGATCATGGTCCAGAGGACACACACACAGTCCGGAGGATAGAGGTATACTCAGAATATCCAGGACAAGTCGTGTACTTCCTTTAAACATTTGGTACTTCTCCCAAGGAAATTGGTTCCCCATGTTATCTTCACTCTTGATGAGTATCGATCGTGTTTGTTCCCTCAGTCCATACCTCTAATCCTATATTATGAAATTTCTTCTTGAGTATAGGATGAGGGATCCCCTCAGTGAGTTAAACTTGGAAAGATTCATTTAACCATCTATTGTGTCAAGTGTGTGATCCTCTATCATTCATCCATAGGTTGGGTTAGTTATACTATAACTAACTTCGCAAGCATGTGATCCCCATCCAAGCTCTTTAATATAGGTAGGGTTAGGTATCCTCGATGTCTGTGGGTGTGATTCCCTATCCGTGTATCAACTATTTGAACCATGGTTTTTCATTGCTAAAAACACAGTCCAATTTTTGTTTTTTATCAATACACATAGGGTTGATCAAGGAGTTTCTATGTTATGTGATATTATAGTAAAAGATGACTATGTTGTTGAAGGTGTCATCATTTCTGAGTGTTTGAAACACACATATGATCAAAATCAAGAGGAATGGTACATCTTGATGAAATGTAGGTTTCTTATTTTAACCTTATAAAATAGGGTAAATACATAAGTTTCATGATAATTGGGTTTCAAAAAGACTAGGCTTTACAAAATTTTGAGCTTTGTGAAGGTATGGAGATTTGGAAAATAACTATGACTTGATAGTGTTCTTTGCAACTATGAAAAAGCAATGAGAATACGCTATGAGATTATAGTGATTATTCATCAAAATGAAAATGAATTGTGAGTGCACAAGGAGGTGACTATAATTCTTCAAGACTAAAATAAGCTTCACGAATGGGTTATATTTCACAAGAGATTCAAGAATTAAACAGATTCACAAATTTTATTTTTGGACTAAAAAAAACCAAAAATAGATTTAGAGCATCGCGAAAGGATCATCATATAAATATGTAGAAACCGTCACTTCATTTGAAATAATCAGAATTGGAAAAACATCTAAAATTTTCTACATTCAAAAATGCTTGGATCTTAATGAATCTGGATTTCTACGTGGGCTTGAGCATCACAAAAAATATTGATAGACTCTGAACAAATGCGAATGCTTCTTTGTTATGGATGTTTTGTGAAGGATGGTTTTTTCATGAAGACTATGTGTTCTATGAATTCAAGATGAAAATTTGTTCTATGAAGGTAGTAATCTTCATGATGGTGGTTTATTTATTAAAGGTTGGATGCTTCATGATGGATGGGAGCATCGTGAATGTATGTGGGCACTTTACGGTTGGTATTTTTTTTGAAACATAAAGGATGTTTCATGAAGGCTGATAGCTTCATGACTAGTAGTGATGATCATCTAGTTTATGCGAATTATGATTTAAAGCACATCTACTCAGGACAACAATTCAAATATAGTTTCATTCTAGTCAAGGACATAGTTAAATTCCAGTCTAATGAAGAGAACTTCTAGCCCTTAAATTGAGTAAGACTTTTCCCCATTTAATGGGATATGGAGAGTTAACAAAAGTGGTCTGAGGGAGGAAATGTTATATCCCTAATATCTTATAATGAAATTGTTCTTGAATAGGGTGATTATGTGTAAACATCTGTATTCTGCAAATAATTAAAATTAGTGGATTTTGGTATGACTCACACAAAATCGGCGTATGCTTATTGGACTAGCACATAGTGGTGAACCTAGTAAAACTATTGTGTTGTCTTTCTACAGGTGAATTTTTAATTACTGTATGATTCCTTTAGATAGGTTTAACAAGTTTATACTAACATGGGTACAATATCAATTGTTTTAAAAGAAAAAATAGAAACATTGATTCCATTCTCCACTCTCAGGGTTTTATGGGGTCCAACAAGTGGTATGAGTGAAAAGGTACACCTATTTTGGATTCTCAATAATAAAGATATTCTCTTTTAAAGATTTGAGTTTGATAAATGAGTTTAAAATGAAGTGTGATTTGGATGATGACTCCGTTATATATGAGCATAATTCTAAATCCAACAATACCATGATGAATAGGAAACACTAGGAGAATATAATGTTGATGAATTCCCACTTATATAAATAATTGGTAGTATTGGGATATCCATTACTTTCTAACAATGAAGATATATCAGGCTTGGAAATCAATGAGCGGGTGGATTAGGCTTCCATTAAAAATAAGGAAATTCATTCTACTTCATGTAAATCAAAATATTAAAGTGATATAGAGGTATGTGTTAGAAGCATTGAATTTTTTCTTCGAAAAAAGAGTCTTACTGCAAGTGGTGAAGATAGTAAATCAACAACCTCAAGTGAATTTCCAATTTATTGATTAAGAAATTTTCATCCAGATATTTTTGATGAAAGAGCCTCCTTTTTTTGTTGAGTCATTAAATGAATGCTTCTAGAGATCACTGAACTAGAAGGAGAATCTAATTTTTCAGAAAAGATATTGGATTAAAAAATTCATGAATATTTAAAGAACTCCAGACAGGTTGGAACCATTGAATCAATATAGAGAGAACTTTAAACATCTTCTTCAAAATACCTTAATGATGTTGAAGAGAAAGAGGAATTCAAAAAGAACCTAGATGAGAACTTCCATGTTCATGAAGATAAATTGTATAATATAATTGATTTCAAGGGTTTACAATTGGGAGAAATATCCATGTAGATCAAGGAACATGACTTTTTTATTTAATATAATTTTAAGCTACATGACGTTGAAGATGTAAGAATGAATAAGGTATTTTAAGAACATATTAATATTGAATATAAAAAAACTTCCTAAATATGATATTTACATATTTAGAAGCATAGTTTTCCAATCTTGAGATGAAATATATTGGGACATTATAAAAGAAGGAAATAGTTTTTGCAACTATTCAATAGTCATCAGAGGATTTTAAATCTGAATTATGTAGAACATGTGATAAGAGGGTCATGAAATATATTGATGATCTATCTCAAGTAGTTGAGATGAAATAGGTACCATCCATACCAACATGCATTAATGTTTCTAAACCTATTATCATGAATAGTATAGGTTGTAAGACAAATACTAAACAAGTATGGATGAAAAATGGTGATAATAACCCAACCACCATGACTTGGGATGATAGGAAAAAGAGTGTGGAATGTTTTTGACAACATAGATGACAACAAGTCATGTATAAGATAAAAATACCTTATATAGAATATATAAAGATATCATATTATGATTTTCAATTTTGGTATTGAAACATATTTTTAAATTGTGAATTAGATTATTAGTGCAATACTTTAAATAAAAAATCTCAATGGAGGCTTATTTATTGGGGGAGTAATTCATAGAATAAGAAGCAACATTCATTGGTTTATAAGAAATTTTATTCTGCAAATAGATTTGGAAATATTCATATCATATGTCATGTATGAAATGTTAGTTGTCACAAGGTTGTTAGATGATTATCTCTACATGAATTCAATATTGATAATAAAATCAATCAAAAAATGATGGCTAAGTATAATGAATCTACATTGGAAAGAAAATGTAAGAATATTTTAAAAATTAATTTTTCCAAGAAGATCTCAAGTATGTAATCTAAGAAGACCCTATATTCAAAATTTCTGAAGTTTAAGGGTAATTCATAAATGAATCTACTAATAGGGATAAAACTTATCACAATCCATTACATGTTGGTTTTTTTTATAGAAGATTTGGATTGAATGAGAAAACATGATGATGTTTAGGCTAAGGCTAGTGTGAAATAAAATGGAAAGATTCCCCAAGATAAAGAAAATGTGCCTAAGAGTTCACAAAAAGGTTACTCTATTGTTAAATAATTTATTTGTGAGAGATAGAATAAATATAGTCAAATTGAATTTTTTTTGTTTTACGTTACTAATAGAATAGGAAACATTCTTTAAGAGAAGTATGAATATAAAATCTAGGTAGGCTGTTAAGAAGAAAAATTCTCCATAAACATAATAAGTGAATATAAAGAGTTTCTTTAATATCACAACATAAATAAGAATATATGTTGAGATGTTAAATCATGAAGACTGGAGAAAATGGAGCAACATGGTTGAGAAGATCATAAAAACCATACTATATATATTGCTGAAACATGGCGGAGACACCTTATTCCCATAATATATATTTATTCAAATTTTTATTAAAATTAATGTAATTGAAAGGTGAAGCACGTTATTAGGGGGAGAGCCAGATAAGGAATGATGGTTGTCATTTTTATGATATACAAGTAGAATAAATCATCATCTTTAAATGATATTTCAAATTGGTATCCAAATACAATCATAACGAATGATCAATTTTATGAAGTAAAAAAGATATTCTATTTTAGATGACTAGGAAAAATAGTGTACCATCATGGATTAATAATATTTTTGGTTTCTTGAAAAATAAATTTCCTATAAGATTATCCTTAGTGAAGTTGTGAATGATGTCCAACGTTTGAAAACACAAGTTAAAGATCCATTCTGGTGTAATCTCCATATTGGAATTTATTTAAATTCATTCTTGGTGAGATACTCCATTATGAAGATGATGATAAGCGATTCCCTTGAGGGGAAGACACATGATGAATGAATCAAAAACTTCCAAAATAATTTTTCGATTATTATCAAACATGATTATTCTAGAAATTTCTTGAACATCGTGTCAGTGGCTAATGATTTTAGGTTGATTTTCCTTAAAATTTCATTATCCCAATTTGTATCTTCATCCGAGAATGAATGTGAATAAATGTTTATGTCAAATATATGGGTACTAATATCAAAAGGTGACATGACCAATAAGAATTATAATGATTCAAATGCTAAAATAGGGGATGGTTTGAAATATATCCTGGCCTCAAACAAAGAAGATGATTCAGATGAAGAATCATAATAGTAAACCATTAATAGAGAAATATCATTTGATCTTCATTGAAGGCTCTCTATGGTCTAAAGTAGGAATCCCAAGCATGGTATTCTCATATGAAGAACCTTGAATTTAAAATAAGTGGTATAGATCAGCGTTTCAATAGAAGTACTACACATTTATTTCTCATGGAAAATATATGAGATATCATTAAATAAAATTCATCATCCATGACTCCAAACTAATGTCGACTCTGATTGCGGTTCGGAAAATACTTGGGAAGCATGAGGATTGTTTTAATGTGGATCCCACTATATATAGAATAATAATTAGAGTCTTATTATTCTTGAAAACAAAATATTTTCTTTGCAACATGCTTAGTGTACCTCCTTTGAATAAAACCTAAGGATGAGAATTCGGAAAGAGTTGAACGAATCATGAGGTATATTCATGGTTCAATCAGTTTTGGATTATACATTTCTTATTGAAGAGATAAAAAATTAACATCATTTTTATGATGAATGGGCTGGATATGTGGTCGATATAAATTCCACATGTGGTGGAACATTATTCATATGAAAACATTGTGTGGGGTGGTTGAGCCAAAATCAAGAAAACACTTATCTTAGTATGGTTTTAGTAGATTTTATCTTTTATATAAAGGATATAAATCAGCTATTAGGGATGAAGAAACAACTAACATATATTGGTGATGAGTTGAAATAGAGAATAGTGAATCACTATGGCAATTAAAGCATGATCAATCTTAATCTACTTCAGAACTCTCATATAAAACATGTTGAGATCATAAATAACGTCATTAAGGAAAGAAGTTGAGAAATGTGTGATTGAAATGGATCTGATAAGAATTTATTACCATGTAGATGAAATTATGACTAAGCCATTGGAATCACATGTCTTTAATAGACATTGGTTTAACCTCAATGCTTAAACACCTCTTAGTTCATTAGGAGGTTATGGTTGTTACCCTATCTCTATTTGGGTTAACTGTTTTACTCTATTTTGGATGTGATATATGATTATGGAGGAGATAAGATGCAGGGGGATTATTTTTTAAGATCATAAATAAAAAATACATGTTCTTTTGGTTTATTAAAAATTGGGGATACTGAAAAAATTAAATATTGGAAAGGATTTTGATAAAACATGCAATGCCTTTGTGACATGAAGTATGTTATGAGGAAACTATTCATATTTCTTAGAGCTTAGCTTCTGAATATTTATGAATTTCCAAAAATTAGAACCCAATTCATGATTCCACTCTTGTTTTTACATCTATCTATGCAAACATAGAATTAAAGTGTTGGATGTGTTGTTTCTCACATATCAGGTTTCAATAGTAGCTACTGCTTTATTGAATTTATCTATAGATAACCAAATAACCAAAGGGGAGATTGTTGGAAGAATGTTTTTTATTGACTATAATGATAGTCTAGTTTTTGTTTTTTGTAAATCCAAAATGGCTTTATCAAGGACTTTTCAATGAATGTGAACATACAGTACATGATGATTATAGTGTTAAAGGTGGCTATATTTTGTAGTGGTTTCCAAATTTTTGGGATCAAAAACATTATCCATGAGACATATTCATGAAAATTATTATTTTTGGAATGTAATAATCTCAAATATGGTTAATTAATAAGTTGCACAATGAATGGGTTTTCCGAATAATGGATTTTTCAGAAGTTTGAGCTTCAAGAAGGTATGGTGATTTGCAAACATGCGATGAGTTGACGATGTTCTTCATGACTACGAAAAAAAATAATGAATGTGTAATGAGTTGACGATGATCCTTCACATCTAGGAAAAAGAATTTGGAATTTATAATGAGTTCACATTGATACATTATGACTACAAGAATATTCACTAATTGGTTTTATTTCATTATAACATCAAAAATAGAAGGTCTTTGGTAACCAAATTTTAGAGTTACACAAAAAATACACTGAGATATTGGGAGGATTTCGAAAGGCATATCTAATAAATAGGCACCTACCCAAAAATCCTTTCAAATGAAGATAATTTTATAGAAGGATGAATTCCAATAATTTCATGAAGTATAAGCGCTTCATGAATATATATTTCTACGCAATCTTGAGAATCATGAAAAGACTAATTATTTCTTAAATAATGAAAATTATATTGAGTTATGGGAGTTTTGCAATGACTGGGAGTTTCAAAAACACATAGTGTTCTAAAAAGGAAATGAACGTCACGAATACAGTTTCTTCCTTGTTGTTAGTGAGAACCATAAAGGATGTTTTCATTGTGAAGGCTGTATTCTTTTTGAAAAATGGCAGATTCAATAAAGAGTGTGGGTTCAAGAAGGGTGGTATTTCATTAAAAAATAAATAAGGTTTCTTAAGGTCTGAGAGCTTCGTGAACCAAAATTTTGAACATGTGGTTTACGTGAATAGTTATTTCCAGCTTATCAATTCAGGACATCGATGCAAGAAGAGTCCCAACAGAGTAAGGGACAGAGACATAAATTCCAACAGAATAAAGTGACCTTAAAGTCATTAAACTCTATAAGGATTCACCCAAAGTAGTGAGCTAGGGGAGTTGATGAATTTGTTTTAAGAGAGGAAACATGTTATCCCTAAAATATTGTAATGTTAGTGTTCCTGACATGGAGTGACAATGTATGTACTTGTGTATTCAACAAATAGTAAATATGTGTATATTTCAGAACATCTTTCACACTATCAGAGTATTCTCCTTAGATTATCCTGTATTTTTGGACAATGGAAAAATGTTGTGTCTTCTCTCTATATGTGAATGTTTAATTACTATCTCAGTCATTCAGATAGCTTTAAAATGTTCATACAAATATGGGGACAAGAATAGTTGTTTTAAAAGGAAAATGGTGAAACCCCAATTCACCACCCACCTCTAATTGTGAACTGGGTTCCAACATTGACATCCTATGAGTTTATGTGTTCACTTATTCATGGATATACCTTACAGAAAGAGCCTCTTAGATGAGAGACAACAATGTTAGGAATACCTGAAGAGTGAGTTCTCTCAGGAGAGAATTTCATGAAATCTTGAGAACAAATACTAGGCTATTAATTTGGTTATGTCCATACATTAAGACATAGTTCTTGAATTAAGTATTGTTGGCTTTATTTTTTCCTTTTTTATGAGTTGAATCTCTTTGATGAATTATGTTTTGTTATTTTAGGATGTTCTACTCGGTATGTTTTACTCACCCCTACATCGGCTCTGCCTGCATGTTTCATGTCTTATACAAACAGTAGGCCTTATGAATGAGTCCAAGGTATAACATGTGAAGGTGGATAATAGATTAGATTGATGGAAAATAGTTAGTTATTTGAGGTACCTTTGATTATAGTCCCCATCTAACTAGAAGGTTACACTCTTTTACAATTTTAGTGAGATAATATTTTCCCCTTTTATACTTCTCGTACACGTATCATATTTAGATGTGTAGTTTCTTTGTATTAATTAATCTTGTAATCAGTTATGTCTTTCCTTTTTTAGTTATTTTAATTTTGATATGTGTGTGTATAGGTACCTTATGCTAAGGCCACCCATGTGTGTGATATGCATTCTCAGTACTGGTTATCAGCCTATGACCTATTGAAGGTGGGCTTGGGGTTTCATATATTGATTATCATTGGTTATGAAGGACCAAGTGGAATGGTTCATGAATAAATTCCATAATTTCCATAGAAATTTTTATTTAAAATTCACAATAAAAATTTTAAGTCATTTGTACAAATTTATACACAAAATTTAATTTCTGCTGGAAGCTACCAAAATTCCAATATAATTTCCAGATGAAAATTTCAATGATTATTTGATATTATTAGTGGAAAATTATGCATAAAATTAATATAATTAAAACATATAAATTAACAAAAGTATATGCATATATACATGTATAAATTATAAAATTTCACAGAAATTTTACAATTTCTAGTGGAAATATCTACTCAAATATGTAGTTCATTTTTTACCTAAAATTTGATTGGAAAATTTTACTAATAGAATTATAAAAAAAATGTTCAAATTTTTAAGCAAAATATACCAATACATAATTTTTTTATCTTGCACTGAATATTTGAACTTAAAATTCCCTATGGAAACTTCTAATGAAAAATTCTACTAGATATTTTTTATGAAAATATCAAATTCAATTTTTCAATTAAAATTACAATATCTTTATATTAATACTAAATAAAAAATATAAATTTCCACAAGGAATTTGTATTAAAAATTTACACTATAAATTTTTAGTGTAAATTATCATTGAAAACAATTAAAAAAATTTTCTACTTAAATGTATGGTGTAAAATCTCAATTTATTTATTTTTGTGCTCTATGAATGTTAGGGTGTGAATCTATATATGTCGGTTCACAAAAGGTTATATAAATATATAATTTATTTTATATGAACATCTTTATAGAAAATATCCTCTATATATTTATGTATATACATACATATGTATGTTTATTTCAGTAGGTTCATAGAGGTGGTAAACAATGGAACAAATGATACTGGGGATTCTCAAAATTGAGACCTCCCAAACACAAGGATGGGTAAAATAGGGGTAGAAACAATGAACTACAATTGTATGATTACATTTACACTATTATAAATATAGAGTGTACTTTTACAATTCCAATGGTTGTTGAAAATTTCCACTAATCAAAATTATCATACAAATATATTAATACCTAATGTAAAATGTAAATTTTTATTATAAATTTGAATTTTAATTATGCAATGGAAACATTTAGCCCATATTTCTTCTGGAAAATCAACTTTCAAATTTATAGTGGAAATTTCTTTCTATTTTTTACTATAATCATACTGAAAATTTTATTACAAAAACTCTGAAATAAATTCATATTTTAAATTCCTGTTCAAATATCTGAACACATAAATATATAATGTAATTTTTCATTGAATCATTGAACAGAAAATTTACTATCGAGAATTATAGTCCAAAATTTCACTTAAATTTTTAATATAGATATATCAATACATAAGAAAATGAAAATTTTCCCGAAAATATTCATTGAAATTATACGTAAGAAATTTAAATTCCAAATTTATACATCCATACACAAATACTGAATACAACTACACATTAATTTTTTTATGAAAATATATACTTGAAATATACAATAAAAATTGATTTTGGGAAATATCTATAAAACCTTGCAGTGAAAATGTTCACATTAAATTTTTAATGAAAATGTTCAGTGAAAAGATCCACTATATATTTACGACACAACATATAAAATATAGGTTTTCATATAAAATCATACACACAGGCACTAATAGAAATATACATTATAATATTACCTTGTAAATATCTTGTGAAATTTTACATTGTAAATTTTGAAAAAAATATAGAAAAATATTAATGAAAACTAAAAAATGTAAATTTGCATAATAAATTGACAGTGAAAAGTTACATTAAAAAGTTCTTGTTCAGGTTAGAATGAATATCAAAATAAATACCTATTTTTATATGTAAAAATAAAAATATAAAATGTAATTATTCAATGTAAATTTATTCAATAAATTTTAAGTGCATATATACAAACATGAAAAAAATTTATATAAAACACTATTCAAAGTAAGTATACACTTATAAAAATTTTTAATTAAAATTTAAAATTGAAATATAATTTATAATGGATATTTAACACTAAAAACATGAAAAATTTATCATTTTGTTCAGAATAAATTACTGTAAATTGATAGTGAAAATATTCACCACAGACTTCTGTCAAATATAATGCATTCATTATTGTTTTTTTGTATGAATTATTTATAGTTGTTATATAAAAATTATATATAAATATTTATATTTAATATTATTTATTATTGAACAATTATATGGAAGTGTGTGTGTTTATATAAACATTGTACATGTATAAACCTATACAAATATAAAAACACAAATAAAGTATTTATTTACACATTATATTAGTTTACACTGAATCTTTGTGCAGGAATTTTACACATGAATTTGGTATTGAAATATTGATTACTAAAAATATATAACTTTTCAATAGAAATTTTCAGTGAAAATTTACATATAATTGTGTACAGAAAATTACATATATGTGTGTGTGAGTATATCTTCCATTTTTATCTATAAGTGTATTATAAATAATTTATGTGTTGTTTTAAAAAATAAACACATTAAAGTTCCAGTGTAAATAAATAATGATTATAAGAAACAAATAAAAAAAGAAAGAAATATATATATAAGAATAAATGTAAATAAAAAATGGGTATATAAATATATATTCCAATTATTTTTTATTATTGAACATTTAGTTTCAATTTTTACTATCATATATTTATAAAAAATATATGCAGTGTTAAAAAAACATTGTATGTAAATTTGAATAATATATAAACCATGTACATATATTTATATTAGTCTTTAACATTATTTTAGAAATTATATTAACATATATTTGATTTAAAATCAAATTTTTTTAAAAAGAAGTAAATATGAAAACATAAAAATGATAGTATGACATTATTTTTATTATAATTAAAATATAATGGGTCCGTATATACTAGGGCTATTTTTTAATGTTAAGATTTCAGAGAAATGATATTATTAGGAAGTGTTATACCTGGGGTTATTTTATTTCATTACATTTTTCCTATTATAACTATTTTTATAAATAAAAAACCCCTTCCATTGAACTAATTCTACTTCAAATAGGTTTCCTAAAAAATCCATCAAACGACCAACCTGACGGTCATGTCCACCCAATAACTTGAGACCTTTTCACAATAGTGTATAATTATAGATATGAAGTGTTTTTGATGAATTTATTTTTAGGAGGATGAAACATTAGATATATGTGTTCATATGATATTTCAAATTAAAATTGTGTAAAAAATATTAAAAATTGAAATTAATGTGTTTTAAATTTTATAATTTTAATAATAATTTTCAAATTTTATACATCATTAATTTAATTTAGCATTTGGTGATAAATATTAAAGGTGTGAAAGAATCCTTCCCATTCAAATTTTTTAAAACCCAATCAAATGTTAGAAATTGATATTTTTTCAATGATTTTTTATAAGATACTTTATTAGTAAAATATGATTTTACCAAATAGAAGATATTTGAAATTACACAGGATTTTCTATGATATTTGGGGGAAAATTTTCTATTAGGGGGTTTTAAAAATTAAATGGTGTTAGGTTCTTCTTAACATTGGAAATGGGTGTCTGGAGTGCTAGTTGATTTGGAACTATTTGTAAAATTGATTAAAGCGCCACTTCGTGTGGTGCTTTTTTATTGTCTGAATAATGCGACTTCATAGGGAGTTATTTTATAAATAAATAAGGGATGAGTGGAACTTCATGCGACATTATTCCCTTAATGGTACTCTCTAAGGGTGTAACATCATGTGTTCTCCACTAGTGGGTTCACTATAATGGTGGAAGCCCCCCCAACCCTCTTCATCCATCTAAAATACTTCTGATGACCCCCTCTATATCCCCAGTGATGCTAAAATCCTAAGACCCCCTATAAAACCCCCTCCCATATGTCATTATTAGGTGACCCCATTAGGTGGAATCCCTTACCCCAAAGATATTTTGAGGCAATTCTATTTATTTTTATTTTTTAATATTTTAGTTAATTTATATTATTTTTGATTAGATAGTTTTTAATTAATAAACTATTAATTTATTATTATTATAACCTAATAATAATATAATTTCAATTAGTAATTAATTTATTTATTAGTTTATAATTAGATATTAGTGAATAATTATATAATTCCTCTTAGTACGTGATTTTGTCGTAAAATTGAATACAATAATTAATTTAGTAGTTAGTTGATACTTATTAATTAATTTAGAATAATTTGTTAATAATTACTAATTAACCATTAATAATTAATAATTACCAATTAATTATAATTAATAATTAACAATTTAAATATGATTAACTGACATTGTAATTATCATTGTGAGTAATAATTAACAAGACTATTAAAAAATTAATTATTAATAAATTATTATATATTATTTCAAAGTAATATGAATAATACCTGGAAATGAAACTTGATCCAGTTCGAGTCCTTCCACACTCAAAATTATCAGGGGCCGTGTGGTGTACAGGTGGTGGGTTGGGCCCAGGATAGGCATGGTGTGGGACCCACCTATACCTCATTACCCAAATAACATGTTTTCTTCCAAAAGAACTGGTTCAAGATTGAGTCCTACCATAGTAGAATTTAGCAGGGGTCATGTGGTGTACATGTGGTGGGTTAGGCCTAGAATAAGTGTGGTGTGGCGCCCACCAATATAAAATCACCCATATAAATCATTTTTTATGTTGCCATAGAACGAAAACACTTGTGGTGTGCGATGGATTCTTTTTAGGAGTGAAAAACCGCGAGACGTGGTTGGTTTTTCCTGTTTGGTGGATCTTCTTATGTAGCATTTCAAGGTGGTTTCAAAGATCTATACATCTTTCTCCATATTTATGTGGCATCCTCTAAATATATGTGGCAGTATCCCCTGATGTGTGTTGTATCTCCAGATCTGTGTGGAAGTGGTCTTGATGTTATCCCTTTGTGTGGTATCCCAAGATTTTTGCATCGGCGTGTTTTCTCAGGGGTATTCCAAGATATGTGGGTCCATAACTAGTGTCGGTGGCAAGCAACTACCTATGCATTGGACAGTGGCACTACTGATCCAGGGTATCATTTTGTGGTGATGATGGAGGATCTCCTTAAAAAGGGACGTTTTGATGATTTCTGGTCATGTGTCATTTGATATATGTGATAAGGTCTGCATGAGATTGATGTGGGTATGATTTCTGAAGGATTGAATCCATGATAGGGCCAACATGAAGAAGCAGGTAAGACAAGAACTAGATAGGCAAAATAGAAAGTTCAAGAGAGTTGTTGTTTCTCCCATTACAGAGGGTCAAATTCCTTTTACATTCACCATAAGGGAATCATCACCCATGTTAAGGTAGAATGAGATGTGGTGTGAGAGAGAATTGAAACATTTAAACACACTATCAACCATCACCATATTTTTTCCTAGGAGATCAATTCCATTTATGATTTTAGATTTGGTAAAAATATTTTTAGTGATTTGGTGGATCTATAAGTAGAGATGTGTTTCTCTGGGATGTGGGTTTTATCATATCCACTTCCTGTCTGAGGTGTTTAAGATGTGGTAATGGGGGTTTGGTTCGGTATCTCCTATACGTGGCATTATTCAACGTAAAAAATGGGATAGAAAATTAAATCTTCTAGATGTAGTTAACTCTTATTTTAAAATCGAAGTAATGGTCTATGATCATTATTGGATCCTTTTGCATCTAAACATTCTTTATTATATTTCCATATTTATTTGTCTCCAAATTAAAATGGATAAGGAAACTAACACAACAAGTTTTGGTAATTTAGTATTCTTTTTTTGGGGTTGATTTGGATTCAACTATGATTGATCAAGTATTCTTGTTTACTGATAAAGATGTGTTTGTTTTGAAAATTATTTATGAGAGGATTCTTAAATTTGTTAAAGAATGTAATATTATAGGGCATGATCTGGGTTATCATAGGAGGTCAATTGTCTATGTGTTCTTTCATTCTCATGGTTGAAATAAGGATTCTTGTTTCAAAAGGGGTAATAAATCAAGGGTTCTTTATAAATTAATGATTGGGCAGTTTGAGGATGTCTCCAAATGTTGATAGACATGTTGGTCAATCAGGACATCTAGATAATGATACCGGGTAATTGGATGTTAGGGGAACTAAATAGTCAATTGATATTCCCATACAAGGCACTGGTAAGAATAGGCTTTGGCCGGATATGGTTTCTATTGAATCTAATGATATGATGGGAAAAAGTGAAATTGTTAACAGAGAGAGTGTTTCCCTTGAATCGGGTAGTCCTTTTAATCTTTTCAATTTCCCTAGTGATCATATCATCTGATAGGATGATGGGAATGCTGTGGATGGTGATAATCATGATAAAGTGGTTGACTATACCAATCAAACTAGTTATTTTATGGATGCATATACATTGATATAAAAATTGGAGTCTGTTTAGAGGGAAGAAGTTATGCAATCCACATATGACATTCATGGGGGATTTATCTTGGAAAAATGGAATCTGGATAATGAAGGTTTCAAAATGGTTCTAAGTAAAACCATCTTTCATCAAAAGTCACCTAAAGTTTCAACTTAGAATTATTATAAGTAAATGATTTTCATAGAGGGTAACAATATGGAGGAAATTCATTCTCTGAATGATGATGGTAGTCATAACGACATTCATATGAAACAGGCGCACATGAGAGAAAGATGACTCAAAAATCATGGAGGTGTTGTAGGTATATGAAAAGTTGAGGAAGAGGTGGACACGATGATTCAAATTAATGGAATTGGCGAGGCATGTTTACTAAATCAGCTAAGTTAACTCCGGAGAAGGAGAAGGTCATGAAACCATATATTGAACTTCTTAAACTGAGGAATTAAAAATCCTACAGGGTTTCTACTGATGATGTTGATCATTCTGGTTTTACCTATGATCGCGATTATGGTGATGCGAGAGTTATCATTTCTCCCTTATGGATATAGGAGTTCCTTTTTGAATCCATCCATATTTCTTGTATTTGTTTCTTTTTTATTTCTTCTTAATTTTAAGGGGCTTGATAAAAAACTTTTTTGGTAATATGAATTATAAATAAAAAATAAAATATTAGTCAGTATAACATCTAATTAATTATTTTTTTATTAGATATCACATCATTAATAATTAAGTATAATTAATAAGTAGATAATAATTATATAAATGTTAGTACTAATTAAAAAATAATATTTTTTTAATGATAATATGAAACCTTTCCTAGAAATTCAAGGATTTTTTATTAAGAAAAAAAGAATAAGATTTACATAATTCTAAAAATGGGATATTTAACATTATCCCACCACAACAAAGGAAATAGTTCTTCAGGATTCTGATCATACCATAAGAGAGTAGTTCAATTGACACCATTATTTGCAAGACCATCTGCAACCGCATTGGCCTCCCTATAGACACAATAGTGGTGGAATGGGAATTTTTCCAATTAATCCATCTATTGGTGAGCTTCTAGGAAAAATGAGATGATCCCTTCCTGATGGAAGACACAATAGTGGTGGAATCACATTCAAGCCATATGTTATTCATCATTGATTCTGTTCTTGCTCTAGTAAAATGGTAAGGCCCATCATATTAGCCTCAGTTGAGGAGGAAAGACCACAATAACCCCGGAAGCATCCAAGGACCTCTCCCTGATGATTCTTAAAAACAAAACCATAACCAGAGGGCCCCATATTACCCTATGAGGCACTATCAAAATTTACCTTGATACAACCAACAAAAGATTCCTGCCATATGACTTCAAAAGTACCAAGCAGGGGTATAAAAATCCATTTTACACCAACCCGTCCAAGGACGTACATATCCTACATCGAATTGAAACAGTAGTGTTTCTTCAAAGTGAAAACCTCATGAATAGAAGAAAAAATTGATGATAATGCATCACCAACATTGAAAGAATACCTGTCATGATTTTTTTTACTATCATGCCAAATAATGTGAATCAACTCAGTTGAAGAAACATGAAAAAGATCCATTAGCAGTGGAGAAAAAACCATATTGAACCATCCCTAAATAAACCATCATATGGAATCTATCTGATGTATAATAATTTCAAAAATATCTGCAATAGCCTACAACATTGATGAAGCAGCAAAAAAACTATGAAATATGTTATCAACATCCTCCCTGTGCTGATTAAATAGAACACAAATGGAACATAGTAAAATACCACAATATTGAAGACAACAATCAGTTGGTAGCTTCCCCTGAGCCACTCTCCAGACTAGAACGGATCGAGAAGGCCTAATGAATCTGTTTTGAAAATCTACCATCACTGTGCATCAAGGTTACAAATCAAAGAGTGCATGTAGATCATTTTAGAAGACGAAATACATTTTTCCACAGGTTCACTTACCAAAATATCTGCTCGATTAGAAAAATAATCATAATTAACAGTGTCAATGATTGGACTCAAGATACCCTCCATACAAGAAATATGGTCCTTGATAGTAATATCCAGTTCCAAAGTACTCACCTCTCTACAAGGGATTAAAAAATGGGATGACCAGTCATAATAACTTTCTATAAAGGAAGATATGAATTTCTAGAGACCAAAAATCTTGAGTTAAAATTAATTGAATCATAAGTGGATTTAATATAATGCCATAAAAAGGAATTAATATAACAAGAAATTCCATTCTTGAGACATTGCATGAACATAGCCCAAATGAAAGCGAGAGCCTCAGAATCTCCATTGACAAGTTTCCATACAAACAAAGTCTGAAAAGAATTATTGAAGGATTCAAGGCTCTTAATTCCTAGGCCTCCTACATCATATATTTTTTCAAAAAGTGATCAAAGATATGGTTTCTAACATTCTATCAAGAATGTTTCCACTCTAGATGAAATTCTTGATTGACACATTGATGCTATTGAGGAGAGAGATGGGACATTTATACACAACAAAGGAGTAAAAAAAGTGAATTAATTACATCCTTAACCTGACAAACATGACCAGCCATTGGGAGAGATTTACCTTTCAAAGTTTCAACATTTCTTTTGAAATTTCTAATGATATCCAAGAAGTAGGAGGCTTTTGGTATCCCCGAAAACATGGGAACCGCTAAGTAAATAAAGAGGAAAAATCCGTCCAGAATGCCCAAAGATATGATAATATGATTCCTCATAGAAATAGAAAAATTCCTTAACAAATACAAAAAAGGACTTACTCCAGCTGATCTCATGAGCGGAAACCTTCTCATAATGTGAAAGAGACCACTTGATATTGTTTATGTTTCTTCTATCCCCTTGAGTAAAAATTATGATGTCGTCAACATACAATAAATTAGTAGGAGTAGTAAATCCTCTTCCAGCACTAATAGCTTTAAAATTACAATTACCTACCATAATGTAATGTAGTCTGATAAGATAATATTCATCTATCGATAAATTATTGCAGAAAGTTGATCACCTTGTCTAACACCTCTAGAACATTCAATGTATCCCTAAGGAGATCCATTAATCCGAACAGAGATGTGTGTAGATGGAATAATGGTTTTAACCCAATCTATAAAGACATTGTCAATGCCTAACATATCAAGTATCTTACAAATGAATCCCCAATCGATTGTATCAAATACCTTTATGACGTCATGTTTGAGTGCAATATTTCCACCACTAATAGGCTTCTTTAGAATGTTGACACATTCTGAGGTCGTAATGAGACAATCATGAATTGATCTTCCCTTAACAAAACCAAACAGGTTATGGGAGAAAATGATAGTTGCAACTGAGGTAACCCTCTTAGCCAAAATCATTTAAATGATTTTAAAGATGGTTTTGACTAAATAAACTGGCCTTAAAAGGTGGATCTCATGGGAATTTTCCACCTTTGGGATAAGACCATGAAATTGGGAGTTCAAGCCATAAGGAAGAAAACCCCCTTTAATGAAATGGGGGACTAACCTATAAACATAAACCTGGATAATAACCTAGATGGTATGGAAGAAGAGTATTCTAAAACCATCTAGGCCAGGGGATCTTTCAGATTTGAGACTAAAGGTTGCTTCCTTGATTTCAAACTCCAAGGGAATAGGGGTAAGATGCTGATTATCTTCTTGAGAAAATTTTTTGGGAATAATACCCTCCATAGGATCATAAGGTGATGATGGGCCATTGATGAGGACTTTAAAATAAAAAATCAGATACCCAGATAGATCCTTCCTGTTATCAATAATCTAATCTCCAGTTTAAATCAATTATAGATTCCTAGAAACGTTTCTGATTTTTTTTTGAAGAGAATAAAAAAATATAGAATTTATTTCACCGACATTCAACCAATTAACATTAAAGGTGTCCCCTTGTAAGGAATATTTAAGGTTCAGGATAAAATTAATATTGGAGACAGTATTATTTTTCCCAAGAACACCATTAGAGAAGTCAGTCACAGTATTTTTCTCTTTTATTTGTTGTAAAGAGACTTCTAGAGAAGATATTTCAGCATCAAGAGAACTAAAATTATCTTTAATACAAATTTTCAAGGCTCTATTAAGTAGTTTGAGATTTATGACATAAGTAAAATAATCCTTCCTACATCCAATAAAGTTTAAAATATCCATGACAATTGGCCTACACTCACGACGTGTGATCCAAGCTTTGTTGAAATTAAAGGGTAATGGAGGCATGTGATCTCTTCCCACAAGATCAACCAATATCATATGATGATCATAATTAATTCTAGACAACGTTGTACATAAGACAGATCCCTAGGAATTCAAACAGGCTTCATTGACAACGGCCCTAACAATCCAACGTGCTACATACCTATTCAAAAACTTCTTGTACCATATATATTTTTCCACAAATAGATTCACCTCAATCAGCCCGTTTTGATCTACACATGATTTTAACTCCATTGAAGCAATATAATTATTCATATCACCCATATTATCATTTGGATTTCTGATAGAGTTAAAATCCCCAAGAATTATCCAAGGCCTAGTGGTAGTAGCGTTAGTAGAGCCAATATCCAACAAGAACATCCTGCGATCCCAGTAGAAATTAGGAGAATAAATAAAGAAGAAAAAATGATGGGAACCATGATAAGTGAAGGAACATGTGATGTACTGATCGCTATTATCAACCAAAGAAATATCAGATCATGAGAAATGTGCTAAGAACCAATGGATTTTGACCTCAGACACACATCTTTTAGAATCAATAAAATGAAAACCCAAATGTTCTTGATTTGAAACATTGTAAGGAAAGACACTCTTAAGTTTAGAAAACCTAATGATATAGGGCTTGTGAATATGAATGAAAAGCCTTAGGAATCTCATTGTCTCACTATTGGAATGTCCCTGGAAATTCAAAAAAATAATCTTCATATATTTTTAATACCAGGGTTGGACCCCCCTTTTTTGAATCCCACTTCATTCTATTTTCTTGTTTTATCATGCCTTCCTACCTTTCATTTAGGACAAGATTCTCATTTAACAAGATCATTTATATGAGAGATGTTGGGATCAACTCTAGTTTTGACACATTTTACAGTACTAGGATCTGCTACACTTGTTTCAATTATGTTACTACCCTTCTAGTCCATACAACCAGAGCTGTCCACTTCCGAAGAAGTGCATACTGCTTCAATGTGAGCCTTGCTGGTGTCCTTCAGGTAAACAAGAACTGCACTGTTATCCCTCACTACTACAGGGTTCCCTACTCCATTATTACTCTTGATGATGACTCTTATTGGTTCTAAACCACCAATGTATTTATCCAGGGGCACAACAGTAGAGACTACTTCACTGATGGCTATTAGAGTAGTGATGTCATTAGAGTCTGACTCAAGGTTGTCTTTCATGGTGGTTCCATTAAAATCCGAATTGGTATCCGTGTTAATATTTGTTGCAGCTAGTTGACTAGAATGATCTTGAGGAATGCTCGATGGATTGGAAATAGCCTCAAGAGCAGGCTCATGGCCATGGGTTCTTGATTCATTGTTGTAGTCCTTGAGGGTTTTATCATCGAGAATGGAGGTAAGGAACCGAAGATTATACTAGGACACCATTGAGCCCCTCACCATCCAGCAATGACAGTATCAAATTATTTACGTCTTGTTCCATACCTTGCATTATTGAGGTATCAGCCACTTCTTTTGGCATTTGAAAAACCAAATTATAATTCTCATTTGAAAAGGACAAACACATATTAAGCTCTTCATTGAGATCTAGTCCCCTTTAATATTAATCTCAGGACCTAAACCTGAAAGAGGAATACATAAGCCAAAGATCATTCCTTCTTCCACTTCATCAGAAATATCTGCCCATGATTTTTTCAAAGGGATCATAATATTGGAGGGGCCATGCATTGAGACTCCCTCTTTCACTATAAGAACCCTCTTATACCTTTTCTGCTCGTTCACCTCCTTCCAATCCTTACCTTTGTGTACCAGATCATCTTCTTATGTAGAATTGTTCAATTGAAAATTGAGTGTCCAAAAAGTTTTCAAAAATCATAGTAATGAGGTATCCATTCATATTCAACCCCAATATCAGACCTATTTCCATTAAAAATAAATGTAATAAAAGATGGTGTCTTGATTTCCATGTTAACATCAAACAAAATTCTGGCCAAAAACCCCTATTCTCCATCTAGGATCTTCTTATCCAATCAAATAGGAGTGCCAATACAATATATAAGATCATTAAGTAATGTGGGATTCCAATTCATCCAATTTATATCATTGAGTCTGACCTAGATTTGAGCATTGGTCTGCTTCAAATTAAATGGATTAAAGTTAACATTCCATTCAGAAATTCTAAGAGTACCAGGATTGAGATTTAGATTACTAGGCTCCCAAGCCCTATTAAAAGAATCATTAGATTTCAAAACTATGTTAAAAGTAACCATTTCCAATGGGTGTTAATATCAAATTTCTGAAGCCCCAACAATCAGAAATCCTATTCTTATGATCCACATAAGACGAGGGTTTGACTCCCTTTGAATAAAAAACATGACCCAAGACTAAAAATTTTAAAATATAAATTCTTTTTTACAAGGCTAACTGATTTGCAGTCATAGAAAAACTCCCATTATTAATATTACCAATATTATTGATTACATATTATTTATAGGTAATTTAATAATTGTAATATGTAGTTAATTAACTAGTAATTGTAATTAGTAATTAAGTAATTTTAATTAGTGATTAGTTAATTATTAAATAATTTTAATTATTAATTAATTATGTTATATAGTAATTAATTAAAATTAATTAGTAAATAATTTAATTTAATTAGAAATTAATTATTTTTAATTAGTAATTGATTAGTTTTATTTATTAATATATTAATTTCAATTAGTAAATTATTAATATAATTAGTTATTAGATAATTTTTATTAGTAATTAGTTAACCAGAGTTTGTAAGTAATTTAGTATTAATTAATTTAAAATAATAATTATTTAATTATAATTAGTAATTTATTCCTTCAAATTAGTTAAATAACTAATTAATAAGTAATTACATTTTAATTTGTAATAAAAAAACATAACAAATAATTAAAAATTAATTAATAAGTAGATAACTAATTAATGAATCATTAAGGAATGATTAACATAGGATTCATTAATTTTGAACTGCTGGGTATGTAATGATTAAATAATGATTTATTTACGATTAACTTATGATAAATTGGGTATTAAGTAATGAAATGTATTAATTTAACGTCATATATATATCGTATTAACTTACAATCAAAGAAGGAAAATTGCATAGGAATGAGGTATAACTGGACACATGATATTTCACTCTCATTATATCTTATGTAGATGATTTATATATTTCGGAATAATAAAATTATGACTCCACAATGTTACTGTCATCATTTAGGATATATGAAAAAATTTCTAAAATATAAGTACATTGAATATTTAGTGGCTATATCAGTAGTGAAATACTTGTCTAGATACTAAAAGTGGATGTGGCTGTAGCACATATGTAATAGGGATTAGAAACCCCCAAAAAACCATATTTATCTAGACTCTATTGTGAACTAGAACATGACAATAGTCTTGGCTTCACACCTAGTTTGACAGTCTCAGGGGATATTCATTAGATAATTCAAAATCTATTTATAAACTACTAAACATACCTCATGGAATATTAAAAATTATACTATCAATCATTTGTGTTATCTTCTAGGATATAAGTATATGTTTTAAAAATTATGAAAAGTGAATATTGTGTGGTTATCTAAGAAATGAAATACTAGTCTAGATATGATAAGTAGAAGTGGCTCTAGAATAAATATACCTAGTCGTAACAACCTCGACAACACTATGTTGAGATAGACTCATTCAAGAACTGGTGTATGAAAATGGACCTTCATTCACACCTGGTTTTACACTTCGAAGAGATATAATTTAGATGATTCACATTCTCATTATAAACAACAAAAAATACCTCTAGAAACATTAGTAATTGTACAATGAAACATTAGTGCCATATTTTGGGATATAATAATAGGTTATTTTTATTTTTATTATGTAAATATAATGTGGGATTCCATAGAAATGTTGAAATATTGGAAACTGATATTTATTTTCTCTGATGATATTTAATGAATAATGATGTATTATTCTAGATAAAAAATATGGATGCCAATATTTATTGAAATAGTTAAATAATTACGAGTAGAAAAAAGTTTTATTAATAGTATACAACCAAAAAGAGTTGTGATTCTTATAAAATGTACAACATTGGAATCCTTTCAAATAAACATTCATCAAAGGTTGAAACAGAATGCGAATCATGTTTTAGAGTCCACCTTATACATACATCTACGATTCAATGATTGGTTGTGGAATATAGTCTATAAAGTAACCGATGATGATTACTTGTAACACATAATGTTATCATCTATGTATCAACTAGAAAATAAAATGATGGAGGTGTATGTCACCACAACAACAATGGAAGTTCCATCAACATTAGAAGTTGATCCATCACAACATTAGGAAATAAGGTCACATCCTCATGCTGTAACACCTCATGAAGTTCCATCAGCAATGGGTTTTATTTAATCTTATCCTCGACCACAAATTAATATTATCATATAGTGATGTATCATAGAGGAATTTATCTTTACATGGATGGTCCCCCACATAATTTACATGTGTCGGACAATAATTTTGATGATGAGGAAAATTTAGAACAAAATTTTTACGAAGAATTTGATGATGAATCGGATGTCGAAGAACAGTCTATCCCTACTCTTATGTGGATCAAACGACCATTGAACCATAATCCATCATTGAAATCATAGATGAACAATGGAATGAAATGATTTCCATAATTTCACTAGTCAATTATTACTCCATGTACATAATTTTCAGAAATTATTAGATGTATAAATTGAGTATTAGATGAATGTCTCTGTATATTTGGATTGAGTTTAACTGAAAATAACCAGTGAAAATGTGATAAAAGAATACCACATTGATATAAATTATATTTATCTTATAGAAGAGTCAAATAGATCAAATTATTTAATTTGGTTTGATAAATATGATTCAATATATTAAATGTGTATTTGAGCTATAATTGATGAAAATTTTCACTCATGTTGCATTAATATATTTACTCCACACACATGTGTGAACCCAAAATTTTCACAGGATCACTCATAATTATAAGTTGATTTTGTTTAAACAATTATTGTTGAAATGATAAGAGAATGTCAATACATTCTATTCTTTTTGGTGGTGGAGAGAATTAAATATATTATTGGTATTAAATATCATATTGGGAGACATTAGTGGCATGGAAGAAGGATATTATTAAAGATTGTAGTGTTTCCGACGTCTATAATCATTTCTTACCAAACTTTATGGTGCATTAATTCAATTATAATCATGTTATATATCATTTTCATAATATTTAATATGTTAACCATCACAATCGATTTTATTAGTCAAAAGTTTTTTTGTTAGAATTTTTGGGACATTTCTACCATGTGTGGAAACTTTTAGACATTAAAAAAGTGTATATAGATTGATGAAACATTTCTATATGTAAATTATAATGAAACATTTTTTATTTTCACCACACAAGATCTTAATCGATCCCCTATAACTATGGAATTTTATATTGTTGAAAAGGAGAACATATCATATTTTAGTGGGTTCCAAGAATTCAGTATACATATTGTAATAGACAGAGAATGGATTTGACATATTTAAGATCATCATCAAGCTTTCATGAAGTTAGAACAATCAAAGAATCTTTTATAGAGACCACCATATTCCCATCATCGATATATCATTCAACACATTTCCTGAAATATTCGAATGAAATTCCAGGAAGAGTTCAGGAAGAAATAAATCATAAAAATTTGTATGAATAACCATTATAAAACCATTTTCAAAGTTATTTTCATATGTGTTAATATCAGTTCATTATTTTTATTCAAACAAGACTCAACATAAAAGGTTGGATGATCATCTAGAAGATATTGAATGAGATAATCATGAAGTTTATGATTACATGTTGAAAATTACAAATCATAAATAGTTGTTGGAACATGATGATGTGAACATATGGACATATGAATTACAACATCTTAGAATGTATAAATGGAGTTTTCAATGCAGTTAAAAAATTACCCATCGTGTTTAACTAAGAATATTAAAATATATTTTAATTTGAATCACTACAATTATAATATAATATTAGTACAATGTTTTAAATGTAAATTATTTGTTTGGTATAAGAGACCTTCTGTCACACTATAACGTATTATTTGGAATAAATAATGTTGAATGAAGTGGTTCTAAATAGAGGGATATGATATGGTTACCATTTACAGTGCGAGATAGATAGAGTTATAAAGGAGGATACAACTTTTCATGACTGTTCATTTGATCCCAAATAGAATATTTTTGAGGTTGTTGAGCCCCGTGATCATATGAATAGTAACCGTGGTGATGTGTTTGCCATTTTTCTATAGTAGAGTTATTGTGCTTGTGGAAACTTTCTAGCATTATGATCTCCTTACGAACATATGATCACATCATGTGCTTATATACACTTACCTTTGGTGATGTTAGTTGATCTTGTTTACCAACTAGAAATTATTTACAATGGCTACAATTTCATGTGAATTCCAATTATAGAATATCATAATTTTGTTCTATTTTATGGAACACTCAAACTTCATGCAAAAATTACTAGTATTCGAAAAAAATCGAGTCTAAAGTTTACCTATATTTTTAAAGAGTTGTATTGGCCTAGGGAATATGCAACCACATAGAGGTGTGGCATATGCATCCCAAAATTTCATATGCGAACATGTTTCCCTTGGAAAATAGATATATAATTTTATAGTTTTTATAATTTAATTACTCAATAAATTAATGTGATATTTTCTATAAGTAATAAATATTTAATTTATCATCATTTTTTGGTTGGATTGGATCTCTCAAAAGGTAGATAAATTCAGTTCCCAAATAAAATTCTTTTTAATAAAATTTAAACAATAAATTCTCAATTTATAATCATTTTTATTTGAATAAAACTATAGAATTAAATAATTTTATATATCAAAAAATTTGTCAGTAGTTTGATGAGAACTCAGTTATTAACAAGTATGAAAACCATTTCTATCAATTTAATCTAAAATATAATTATATACATATGTTTTTATGTTTTTATATGTAAGTGTATATATCCTTTTATCCATAATCAATTCTTTCACATAAAAATAACCCCATATAAAATTGCATATATGGTCAATTGAAATAATATACATCATTTTTACAAATAAATGTAACATAAAAAATATTTTATACCAAATCATAAAACAATAAATGTGTTAAATTGTTGTCGACATTAATGTGTTACTATTCATACATTCTCATGGAGAAGCCTATATTATCTATGTAGTAGTCAGACACATCGTGTAATATGATAATGAGGGGACATGATATAAATGTTTATATTCATAGAGAAAATCATTCACCTCATTATGTACTACCAATAGTCACTTTTACATACCTTAGACCTGATAGATTTTATGGAGTTTCCATGTGAGATTTTAGGACCATTGATCATTATTTTATTCTTTCACTGGTTGAGATATAGGGGATTGAGACACACATTTCATCTACCTAAGAGAGAGATGACCATTAATTTATAGGAAATTTCCAAGAGTCTCATTCTACCCATCTATAGATAGGAAGTTCTGGGTTCCACTATTGGTGACTTGTGTGTAGTCATACACCATCTAATAATAGTTGAAAAAATCAAATCAACACATGTCTTCTAGTTTCCCCGCTTGCACATGGTGTTTCTTGATGCGAATTACACCATCATTATTATTGATTTAGATGATGAGATAATTGTTTAACACAAACATGCAGATATTATGTGACTGAATAATGGTTTGGTATGTGTGGACCACTCCACTACTTTAGTACACATGATGTACCCACCATTAATTTAGGATCATGACTAGACTTATAGATACAATTGGGGTTCCACTGTTTAATCACATACATATAGATGTATCTGTACCAGTTGTTAATCTACTGAAAAAAAATATTTTTTGGTGTATAACATTGGTTCAGATGTGGGACTGTGGCCATTTTCTACACGTCACTCTTTGAGTTTACACACCCCTTCCACAACACCTATTTAAGTACTGTCCTCAGGGATGATGGTATGATTAAGTAATTAATTTGATTTATTTAATAATTTTACAAATAGATTTAAAAAAAATACTATATATTAATTCTTTTTTAACCAAGTTATATAATGGTTAACATTATCCACATACTCTTAGACATAGTATGTTTGTTTGTTATTAGATATTTGATGCTATTCATCATTATGAAGTAAGGTAATGAAAAAAATTTGTTGAAAAATTAATTTTGTTATTAATTTTTTAATATATTAAAATGTTTTCTTATTAAAATTATCATTCTAATTTATAAATTACATTCTATTTTTACATTTTAGTTTTCATGGACCATGTATACATGATTTTTATACAAGTTGCTTCCACCAGACAATGTATTTATGTTTTGAGATTATGGTGCAATGATGTCACTCATCCACTTCCAAATCATTGATTAGAACCACCCTGAAAGGGTCTTGAAATAGTTTGACTATATATAACATATTCGCATTGCATCATGATGGGTTGATGTTTTATATTCCATTACGCTTATAGGTTGATGGAAGAAGGTTTGGTCACAGTGTCATGCACATTTTGTTGGGTATTAGGACACACATTCCCAGTATTATATCTTCTAGGATGGAAATCCTAGAACATTCTTTAAGTTAGATGATCAGGAAGATTATTAAGATTAGTAATGACGTCACATGATCATGTACCTTATGAAACATGGGATAATCATTCAATAGTTGGTGTGTTTTATAACATTTAATATATTTTTGTATCTCATGTTTCATTTTAATTTAAAAGTTATTTCATTTGCAGTTGTATAGGCTTGATCATCTTTTGAATATTTCAGATGCTCTGGAATATGAATATGTTTTTAGGTATACATTCAACCAATATCTATTGTCTCTTAGATATCGTATCCTTCTCGTATGTGAGAGTGTCTATGATGAGGAGCCAGAGTTATATCCCGATCAACATGATCTAACTGAGGCAGGAGGGGATGATTATATTCCTATTTCCCAACTAAAGATGATGAACTTGCACCTCCACCTCCTTCTAGAGGATAGATATGAGAAAATTAATGAGGTTATTAGTTATTACATAGAGGAAAATTTCATAGAGAGGATCCTGTAGATATTGCTACACCAGAGAGAGATGATCCTGTATAGTAGATTAGGATCTTGAAAGACCATGAGAGGTTTTTGTTCCACATATGCCTACTAAAAAATCTAATATATTGCCTCAATATCATCTAATTGTGATACAATGGGACCTCGGTATGGTAACACAACATTTAGGGGCCTTGTGCAACATTTTTGCTGATGACGTCTTCTTTGATATCACACTTTCATAATATTTATGAGCTTTGGGGCCATATGTAGCCACATATGATATTGGTATGTTCTACACATAATATTTTTTGGTATCCCTCTAAATATAATCATGAGGAGGCACACACAACACCCCAAGAGGAGGAACCCCTTCCAATATGTAGGACACTAGAGCGATAGGGATGTCGGAAGTGGAGTGGGAATCCGGTTCCTACTCCATGTTATAGTACTAAGGGGCATCAAAATTGATTTATTCTGGTGTTAGATTATATATATTAAAAAAACTATTCATTAAGAAAAATAAATATTATTTTTGAAAAATAAATGTAAATTAAAAAATATTGTAAACAAAAACTAATTTATATAAAAAATTTATAAATAACTATAAATTACCAACACTTTTAAGCTTTAATTAGATTGTACTTACATTTTATATTTTATAATATGTACATGTCGACTACTTGAAACATAGACTTTGTAAGTATAAATTGTTATGAAATTCCTTACAAAATAAGGAATGGGATCAACACCGTCAATGTTGATTAATTCTATTTCTATAGATATCAATTTTTTAGAATAATCTCAATAAATATATAATTACAACTTTTATGTTTTGAAATATTGATATTTTTCCATTAAAATTATATTTAATTTTTTTAATAAACTATTTTTTATTTCAATAATTTATTATATGTTTCATCAGTATGATAAATTTCATATAGATTGTTTTTATATTTTATAATGTATAGACATTTAATGTTACATAGCTGTATCATTTTTATTTTTCAAGTAGGTGACTTTGAAAGTGTTTTAGTTATAAAATATTAATAAAATGTAAATAAAACATGTCACATTGACTAAAAATATAAAAAACTTCCAATATGAAGAGAATCTAAAAAATATATTAAAAAATAATTTACATGACACAAGCCTTATTGTTTAAATACAGTACATTTTCTATTTACATAATTTATTGGAATATTTATTTTTAAATATTATATTTTTAATTAAATTATTATGAAATATAATTAATCAATTTATTATTATTGAATTTTATTTATTAATTAGAAAATAAATATTGATTATATTGATCATATATTTATAATAAGTATAGTAATAAATTTGAATATTAAGGTAAATAATACTAATCAAATAGTCAATAATATAATTAAAATAATAATAATTAAATTAGTAATATTCCAAATAAAATTATTGATAATAATAATATTATTAAAATTTATATATTTTATATATGTTTAAAATTTATTTACAAATATTTATAAATATAAAAATATTAATATAACTATAATTTCATAATTGTTAAATTATATTTACAAATAAATTTAAAATATATCTATATATACAAATGTATTTATATTTATATAAATGTCAATATATTTAATTGTAAATTTGAATTTGATAAATATAATTGTAAATATAAATCTATTTATATGCATATACATACATATAAAAAAATATTTATAATTATATAATTATAATTCTATCTTATTTATTTAATATTTATAGCTATATAACTAAAAAAGAGTTTTTTATTATATTTAATATATATATATAAATATTTATTTCTCTATATAAATATATATATATTTAAATAAATTTAAATATGAAATTATAAATAGATATTTGTATATATAAATATAAATAAATATATTTATATAATTATATATATTCACAATTGGGTTTTCATGTCATAAATATATATTTTTTAAATATATAACAAAAAATAAATATTCATAAAAACAAATATAAAAAAATATATTTAGCAGGGATCTGAGTGTTGTTATTTGGAGTCCTATTTTATAGGGCAGTGTACACAAATATATGATGAAGGCCTCATAGTTTGTATTTTTTTTACAGTTGAAAGTTCAGGATTTTTGAGAACTGCAAAAGGGAATCATCATATTTTATGAAGAGAATAATGGCTGGTTAGATACTGAGGAGTTTATTTCCAACTAAGTATATTGGAATTCACCACCTTCATTGTCCATATGGAGGGATTCCTAGGGTTTATCCCACATGTTTTTATTTTTGAAGATAATGTTTTTTAATTCAAAATTTGTCCTTACCCTTATTTTGGTGAACATGTGATGGGTGAGATATATTCTTGTGCTCAAGGATTTTCCTCAAGATTGGGACTTTGGATATATATTTTATATATCTATTAGTTTCCCATTCTTTTTAAGGTTTCTCAAATAAAATTTATGACATACACACAACATGAAAAAGTGTGTTGTGACTCAGGGGTGTGCAACATCTTGGTATTGACTCCATAAATAATGCGAGCAACGTTTTTTTGACATGGGATGCATCATGAAACATGATACAATGAGAAACAGAAAATAATGATGTGAAAAAAATTATTTGAGGTGCTGCAATGATGCCACATGTTTGGTTTTGATCTTTTAAGGGTGGAATCTTGTCACGAAATGATTATCAGAGGAAAGGTAGAAACATATTAGGGTGTGGGTTTTCACACAAGTTTTCTATACTTTCACTATAATTGATGTTTCAAGATTTTAGATGGATTTTATAAACATGATGATTATTAGTGGATTTTTTCATTGATTACCCATGGTTTTTTCATCCTATGTATGTGAGGATTTTTCAATCTTAAAATATATGTCTCAATTTATTTCCCTAATTTTTTTCACTTAAGTTTTCATTAGAAAATCTCATAATTTTTCCGCAATCGAGTTATTATCCTAGGATAGATATGTTTTCTCCCCAAAACCATGTAGGAGACACTTCGATGAATGGAAATAGACAATGAGGCCATGATCATTATTTCAAGGAGTTTTATCTAGTAATGAGATTTTCAGATCTCACAAAGGACAATGGAATATAACTCTTCCTCCTCAGAGATAAATCCAATCTCAATGTATGATGTTTATTTTCCTTAGATTTAATCCCAATATTGATTATATTATATAGAACATTAATAGATATTTCAATAATGTGGATACATGTTTTGATCATTGATTGATATTTGTTGATTTATCTACATAGGTTTACGAATTGATAATGTTTTTAATCCTTGATTATTCATTTCATTCGTTAATCCCATCATTAATTAATAGAATCCAACCTAAACAATGGCCAATGATGGTTCCACACATTTGGTATTTTGTATGTTTCCCCCCTCATTCATCAAGGGTTCATTGTCATAATTTTCATTTGAGTGGAGGTTCAAAGGTACATTGAAACCAATCATTCCATGACTGATTGTTGGCAAGACTAATTATTTCCAGAGGTTTAGAATAGGGATTGAGTGCATGGTTGAGGCATGGTGTGGTATAAAGCAAGAATAAACATGGATCAGAGATGTTTAATTCACATTTTCTGTTAAAATATACACTTCAATGAGAGATGAACCTTGAAAAAAATTGGGTGTCTAGAATCTAGGCATCAGTGACGAATTAAATATAGTCAACAATATATTTGAGTTCCTTGGTGGTTGTGTAGCTGGATCGAAGGAACAAGCAGTGTGGATGGATATGCGTGAAAAATATGGGATTTTTAAAAATAATAAGTTACAAATCATGTATTTCTGATGAACATACACATGTTAACCACTTTCTTCATTAGTTAGGGTTTCACATAATGTTAAATATCATATGCCCTGTGGAATGTCAAAACACCATGTGACTTGATAATAGGAATGTAATGACCTATAATTTTTTCAATGGAATTTCCATCATATAATTAAGTCATAAATAAAATACATATCATAGATAATATAATAAAAAATTATTCTCATAAATAAATAATTATACATTTGTATACACACAAAACAATAATAATTCCTAATATTATATCAGGATAATTAATAGAAAACTAGATAATAATAATTGGAAAATTTTGATCTGCTCAATCCACTTTAATAACAGTACACACAAACAAAGGTGTAGAAATAAAACATATTGTTAATAATAAAATATTCTTTTCGAATATGAATGTTTATATATAATAATATGATAAATTAATGGTGAATGAAGAATGAATGAAATAAAAGGTATTTATAGAATTTAAAGAACCCCTACCATATGAATAGTAACATGACCGTTGGAATTGTAATGAGACCATTAAAAATAGTAATCTCACTATTAGAATAGTAACCTCATAAATGATGGTATATTGTAAAATGTAGGTATCTTATAAATAAAATGATGGTACATTAAAATCATTGTATAAGATAATAAATGACTTATATATGATAATTAAGGGTTTGTATTTTTGTAAAACGTAAGTGCTTATTTATGACACCGTAATTAGTATAATTTTTTAAAAGAAAATTTATATTCATAAAATATTTTCATAAATTAATATTATTTTTAAATATAATTATGAGATAATTTAATGTGACCTTAATTAATTTTTCAAAGGGCCAAAAATCAATTATAATATTAAAACCAGAATTTTTCAAACAAATGATGATTTTATATAAAAATGAAATTTCACATAGTTGGAATAATAATTTCAAAAAATCTATTCAATTTTTGAAATCTAATCCTGAAAAAAAATTTTGGGTGATTTTTGGGATTTTTCGGAAATAGTAGATTTTTATGAATAGTGAAATACATTAATTTACAATATTAAACATTTTAAGCCATGTACATGAATTTTTCAGTCATGGATGATGTTATAAACAATTTTTTGACTATCATAATCCATTTTATTTTGTTTTTCAAAGGAATTAATACTATTTATAGTTTCAAACTGAAATAATAAACTAATGAATATAATAATAAAAAACACCCTCTTCTCCGCACATCAAATACCACCCCTCACCACGTCTTCTCCTCACACCTTCTAAAACATTAACATTGACAATATTATATTAAATTACCTTTAAAATCTTTCCCCCCACATCAGATATCTATTAGTATCAATGAAAGCACAATTCCATGTTCCTTAATGGGTCTTTCAAGGAGGTGATACTCAAGAGGTAACTTCTGAAACAACCTCTTTTAATTTTTTTTTCATCTATCTCCTATTCACTTAATTCATCCATAAAAGTTTTAAAACTATGTTATCACGTATACAATGGAATTATATATATCTAATTCAATATATTTTTTGACATCTTTTCTTATCTCCTGTTATTCGACGAGACGAAACCATTGTCCAAATATTGGTGGTTAACCGTCACCGTGGTTAATGGTTTTTATCAGTCACCACCTTGAATGCTATTAATAAAAAAAATATTATTGTTAAAAGAAATTTTAATAGGTATATTATATATTATTCCATGTTATATAACTAATATATATATATATATATAGAATTTTAAATAAAACCAAACTAGTTCATAATGATCAGAAAAGAACCAAAATAAACTAAACATTTACCATTCACATTTTATCAAATGAATCATCATCATAATAGAAAAAAATAATTATGATACCATATAGAAATATATAACTTTATTAATACCATATAAATTCATTTTTTTCATAATTATTCCCATTTTACAAGAAATTCCATATTTATATACAACTTAATCGACAATAAAACCATGAAAACGAATGTATATGGAATGAAAAAATTGAACTTTATAACTCGTAGAAATGACCATAAATGGTCCTAATAAACAAATAATAAATCATATATATATATATATAAGTGTTTAGTAACTAATTTATTTTAAAAATATTATTTTATTATCTATGACATTAAGTGCATGTAACGAACACATTTGGACATAAGGTAAGGGATCTCTCCAAACCTCCAATTTTTTCATTTAGGTTACACTTTTTATATATTTATCCTATTGTATTCCTTTATTATTATTATTATATAATTCGCCTGTATTATATTTATATGTTCTAAAAATTTGAGTTCTTCCCAATTCATTGTTCTATTACTTGGAAATGCATGTTCTAAAAAGGTTCCCTTATCAATTCCTCCTCATTACAATGTTCGATTATAGGGAATTTCTCTGTTTCTTACCCATATTCAAGAACACTATATATAAATCATTAATCCACTAATTTTTTATAAAGTATCTCATTTTTTCCTAAAAAAATTTTAGTTTCATTATTATCTTATTCAATAAACTATTCCTTTTCCCTTTTTAAAAACTTATTAATATTTTCCCTTAAACCACACTAATGTTGATCATTTCTAACATTTCCTAAAATATATTTTTCATGTAATAACATTAAATGGACTTCATTATTCATGAAATTTTCATATTTCTAATTTATGATTTTCAAAAAATGATTTAATAACTTCTTTCATGTATACCGTTTTGATACACATTTTGGTTATTCCTTATGACTTGATTTCAAAACCCATTTCTTTTCATTGGAATCCCTTACGATTATTCCATATGTTTTATTTCATTATGTGGAACACGTAATTTTGTACATGTTATTTAGAGTACACATAGATATCACTCATATCAGTTGGGTAACATTTTTTCTCAAGTGACATTATTTATGGTATTAGGGGGTAAACAATATCTGTTATAGGTCTTTGTCCATAATGTGATATAGTCTTGGAAGTTAGCCTCGACTCATGTTTATGTCGTGTTATATGTTACTGTAAAATTACAATATTTCAATAATATTATGATACCATATTATATATTTTATTATTCCATATGTTTCTTCATAATCCATTCCATTTATGTTATCATGTTATGTCTTCTGACTCATTTGTTATACTATAATTCAAATTTTTATTCCCAACTAGGATTTTTAGCTCAACCATTTCTCTATATATTCCCCAAGTTTCCCAAAGTAGTTATAGGAGATCCAAAGAAGTTTGGATTTTATTGTGGGAATTAATAAGTGATTTTTTATCCGAGTTTCATGCATTTTAATTATGTAACTATTCTTCCAAATACACTAGTCTTTTCGATCCTTTGTTTGTATTTTATAGATAGTTATGCTTAGAATCATGTAATATTACGTTTAAAAGGCTAGGGATTCTATAAGAAACACAATCAGTACCACTGGGTATAGGGGTAAGGACATGGATGGAGCACCCAAACATGGCCAAAGTACTTGGACATGAAAAAATCACCGAAACATGGCTAGAGTCCATGAGCACATACAATGCACAAATGGATTACTAGATTACATGGGAATAAGATAGAGGATACAAGAATAGTACAAAGGAAACAAACATACAAAAAATAGATAAAAAGCCTTTTTTACTCCCTTTAAATGTTGTGTACTTATCCCATGTAAATTTTAGGCCCTTTTTCTCTTCATTATTGTTGAGTATCTATAGGGTGTGTTCTCTTAGTCCATACATATGAGGCTATATGGAGGCATACCTTATTAAGAATAGAATGAGTGTTTAACTCAATAATTTAGCCTTGGATAGAGTTAGGTATCCTTATAAATGACCTAGAGTGTGATCCTCTTTCATTCCTCCCTATTTTGTCTTAGTTATCCTCTTACCAACTTCCTTAGCATGTGATCTACATCGTATAAGTTTACACTGGGAAGGGTTAGGTATCTCCCATAGGCCCTTGGTATGATCCCTTATCTATATATCAATATATATGGGTTACCACATGTAATTATTCATGTTGTAACCTGATAGAAACGTCATGTATGATGATAATTTTAACATCCCATTCCTAACCCATTGTCTTGGGAAGAGGTGATGGGTTTTATTAGCCTTTGGTGAAATCCCTAAGATAATAAAGGATGGAAATAAATGTCATGGGCCTCAAGAACATTTTTTAGATGATTTTCCTAGTAAAATATAAAAATCCAAACCATAATATAATTATCATTTAGACCTATATATGTTTCATGAGTACAAAAAAACTCAACACAACCAAGAAAACAGCCATATCAGAGTACCAGATGAAACCATGTGACATAACCAATGGGGTTAATGAAAACAAAACCCAAAGACCCAAATAAGACTAAAAATTAACTCCCAACATACATCAATATTCAACTCAACAGGTCCAACCCATGATATTAAGAAGAATCTCTAATGAAATGAGATAACGTTCCTTTACATATGCCTCGATAGATGACATTTTAAAACACACAACAATTCCAAAGAAGGGGTGAGTCTAAACTCAATATGATCTCTCTAATGAATCCACAAATCATGTAACTAAAAAAAATTGTTATCACATTTTTATAAAATATTTTAAAATCAATTTAAAATAGTTTTCCACAAATCCAATGTATTTTTCCATTGAATTAAATAAAAAAATCATTTAAAACCATTATCAATACCATTTGGAATACCAAATCAATGAATTGACTTATCTAGAAATCCACACATCTACATGTGCATGCCCAGGAGAATGGTTCATACTCATGATTGGTCCCTTTTCTATCTACCATGACATCACAAGGTAAATAATACAAGGTTTATCAATGGAATATGCCCCTTATATGGGGTTATGAAAATTTAAAATGAGCCCACACCAACTGTGTATGCCAAAATACATCCCATTCAATATCACAAAAAAATATCATTATTTAAAACATTTTAAAAAACATTTTCCATGAATCCAAATAAATACATAATTTTAAAATCATCATTTTAAAATTGTCATTCAAGAACAATTTTTCTTATACCATCCTCTTTACAAAATTTCAAAAACAATCACTAAAGTGGTTTTCATAAAGATTAATATATGGATTTTACTATAATATTATGAAATCAATCAATTTTAAATCAATCCATCCATTTCTAATAATGCGTATCGTAATGAACTGAACTGTTATAAATAAAATTCCCCTTGTGATTAAATTAAATGACTTATTATATATTTTTGGTTATATATAACACCTAAAATTATTTGGTTTTATTAGACCTAATAATATTAAAAATATTGTTAGAAATCATTTCCAATTAAAATATAGTCATTCAAAATCATCTTTATGATTAGAAAAAATATTGGGTTTTATGAAATTCAATTAACACAAAAAAAGAAATAATGGCCTCAACCAGTGGGATCGTACCCTATGAAGCCCATTTATCAGAGCTTATGAGGGAGATAGCATCCCTGGTACTATCCTTCAACCAAGACCAATGTGAAATACTACAACATATATAGGAGGGAAACTATTTATGGTAATTTTAATGCTCATTCAGATCACAGTACAAACCGTGTACGCCGGACCACCCTCAGAAAATCTCACCATCGTGCACCTTAGCCTAAGGGTGTTTTATAATTTTTTAAGAATATATATATTAATATAATAATAATATGAATATATATATATTTATATCGATAATTTTCAATAGAATAATTTTTATATTAACTTCTTATTGTTACTTTTTAAATGATTTTTATTTTTATACAATAATACACAAATTACATTTTTAATTAGTATTCAATTTCAATTAATTTGAATAATTTGATGAAAAAATGGATTCTTGAGAGATGTAATATTTTTATAAAGTATTATTATTAAATAATTTCTATTAAATTTTAATTATATTATAATTTTTATGAAGTCAAATGTAATTTTATATGTGTTCAGAAAATATTGTTGTAACAAAATCCAATATTTCCCAATATTGGTCATTTATTTTTTTAAAATTGAAAGTAAAAATATTTAGAAAATTATTTTTATAAAATCAGTATTTTATTGGAATAATAAGATAAAAAATATCCAACATCATATTATTTATAATTTTATGAGACAATCAAAATTTTTGGTTAAAATTAAATAAGGTATAAATATACGGTGTGTATTATGACATCATAATGACACAACAGAGATGAAATAAATATAATAATGTTTATAAACGAATAAATATATTATGTCCCTATAAGATAATGTTTTTTTAAGTTTTTTTGTTAATTTTTAATGTATTTAGGAATCGTCCAAAACCTATAATATATTTTATGGTATTAAAATCATTTATTTACGAGTATGAATCGCCTCTAAATTATAAATAGGATATATTTTAATAATTTAGGCCCCTAAAATGATAAAATAATAATTACAGATCTTATTTTTTATAAACCATTGGAAAAATCATGGTATGATTTTTGGTTATATTTATTTTATTATATAGAGTCCAAAACCTATGTTTGAGAAATGAAAACAATTTCCCAAATAATACCCAATATAAACCCATCCAATATCACATATATCTTCACTAAAAATACTTTTAGAAATTCCTTACACATCCCTATGTTGTTTCTATTTCTATAAAGATTCTCCCAATCTCTAAAAATGTACTTCCCAAGTAGTTGGAATCACACTCTCAATGTAAGGAATCCCTTCCCTCACCTCTTAATTCATGAATATTCATTATTTTATGCATTCTATTTCAAATTAATATTGTTGGGAGATGTTTTTAAATTCCCATATTACAATACATTTTCTATTCAAATGATTTTAATCCCCTTTCTCAATCATCAACCCATTTTATGAATCTTTAAGAAATGTTGTTATGCTTCAGATTTATTACGACGATTTTCTATGACAAAAAAGATGTAGTGAATACCAATACCAATTTCCAATCAAGGGTGTTTGACTTTATAGACTTTTACCACATTTATTTGGTACTTAAATTTATGTATTACACAATCCTAATCATTGAATCAAATATGATGACGAATGTATTCATGTTTAATGATCTATGTGGAACACTAAAAAATGTGAATGAAATTAATGTGATAAGTGCCCAAGGAATTATATAGTGCTCTAATGAATTGGGTAATGATTAATCTCATGAGATGTTATAAAATAAAATAGTGATTGATCCTAATCTATCATGATACATTTTTCATCATGTTGTCTTGTTATTTAGACATGTCATATGTTTATGATGAAGTGTTTTATGTTGTTTCTACATTTCCCATGTTACCTTTATGATTATGATGTTATATCATGCCTTATTGTTCATGAATACGATTCTAACTCCATTTATGACCTATTTATATGCCAATATTTTAACATGTATTAAATTATTCATGTTATCCCATGTTTATTCCAGTATAAAAATTTATTGCTCACACCTTTCTTATGTATGTCCCCAGGTTATCCCATGTATTTTTATATATAGAGAAATAATACTAGAAAGTTGAGGGAGTTTCCAATAAATATATTGAATTACCTATTCAATGTTGTTATTTAATGTAACAAATTCCCAAAGGAACTGTTATTATCGATATTATGGTTTTTATTATGTGAACTATTATGTAATAAATATTGAACAAGTGTGTAATAAAGAGAGGATTTTTCATAGATCATAATAAAGGAATGATTAGTTATTTTGGGTATATAATTAGAAATGTCTAGAAAAAGACATAGAGATAAAAATAATTATATGTAAACTTACCTAAAATTATTTATGTATTGAGTAATTGGTTTATAAAGAAAATACAACCCTTTCTGAATACTACTAGTGGATATGGCTCAAGACAAAATTACATTGTGGTAAAACCAGAAAACACTGTGTTGAGCTATACTCAATATCGAACTAGTACATGAAAACTATACTTGATGCACAACTAGTTTAACACTCCACAGTGATATTATTTTGCAAATTCCCAATTTAATTATGAATCAACATTATGTGAATAGAAAATACTATATGTTTAAATGCAATAAAATAGACCGGGGATAACATGGATTGAATCCTATGAATTCATAAGTTAAGAAATAAATGTAATTTATAAGATATATCATTTATGTCATTGGAATCCTATTATTTTGCTTAATAGTTTAAAAATAATCGTCTCTAATTTTACCTTTAGTGTATCCAATTATTGTAAATAGGTGAAATCATGTAATCATTCAAAGTGAAGGGCAATGTGATAGCTGCCCTGATGAGATTACAAACCAAATATGAGTGGTAATAGATATATTTGTGATGATAATATATTAGATGAATATTTTTAGAAAATAAACCTAGATCAAGTGGTCTACCAAAATACCCCTAAGATATAAAAATATATAATTTAATCCTTTATGTGTCAAAGGGATTCGACTTTGAATGGGTTATATAATCCCTTAATTGTGGAAAAATGGATAAACTCTTACGAGAATATATCCTCCATACATCAATGTTCCCATAAATAAGTGATTATACTAGATATTTTTCATTTGGAGGGAGAAGATAATCAATATTTCACATTGATCATGAATATGAATCATGAGGAAGAGATTGAAGCATTGGGATGGAAGGATTTTTGGGAAAACAATTTGATTAAAATTTTCCTCACACCATCTCACATTTAATTGAAAGGGATTACCTTCACCTCAAGAAAAAATACAATGAATTTATTAGGGAATACAATGAAAACATAAAAAAACAATGATGCACCTCTATATTTTTCATTACCTCTGAATTAAATAACGACCACCTCTTTTGTGAGAAAAATCCTATTATATGAAAATCCTTGTGGATTCTAGGATTTGATAGCTATAAGAAAATTCTATAATATTCTGTCAAAGTCAAAATGGAGATCATTGAATCTCAAGGTTATCATAGGTCTATGATGAAAAAATGGGAGTTTAATATTTGAATTCTTATAGTTAAATCTAATGGTGAAAAAAAATTCAACATCACACTTGTTAAAATTGTGGAAAAAAATTCAAGAAATTTATTAAGGGGAATGAAGAAATTCATTAGGTGCGAGAAAGAAGGACACCTAGATAGAAATATGAAATGGGTTAATACCACTAATTAAATTACCAATCATCCCTTTAGGGAGTTTTTCATTCTTTAAACTGTATGGGAACATGACACTTTGAAAACCCATGCTCTAAAACAAGGGTTTTCAGAGATGACCAATAACCTCCAAGGTAGTAAGGGTGAGCTTATGTTCTCAAAACATCTGAGGTGGATCCTATAAATGAAGTGGGGACAAGTACATTAGTTATTCACTCTAGAATAGTTAACATGTATTTTGATTCTAGTTCTACATATTCCTTCCTATCATGAAATTTTTGTAGATTTATTCAAACACCATGACATAGTGTGGAAGTAAAGCTTTTAGTGAAAATTGTAAATGGGGAAATTATTACATCCAATGTATAAAAATCATCCCCTATCAAAATTTTTGTAATGAAATTCACATACAACCTTTCTATTATACCTTTGGTGGAATGCTATGAAATTATTGGTATAGATTGGTTTTCCCCATACAGATCCAACAATAATTTCCATGAGAAGGAAATCATTATCCATATAATGAAGCAACATTAGAATATGTATAAACGAAATGATATGGATGTAAATTCTTTAAAACTGACATCTCAATATTGTATATTATTTCTCTACAATAAATCATATCAATCTAGAATGATTGAGTCAATGGAATGTATCATCTTTGAAGACATGTCCATTGTGAGGGAATACATTTAAGTGTATCTTATATAATTGACAGGTCTTCCTCTTAGTAGAGATATTGAATTTTCAATCAATCTTATATATGGGGAATTACAATTATCCGAGAATATTTATAGAATTTATATTGTCGACAATGATGAGATGAAAATAAAACTACATGAGAATATAGATAAAGGGTTCATATTCCCAAGTGATTCACTATGGGAAGCACTTGTCCTCTTCGTCAGGAAGAAGGATAGGTCAATATGACATGGAATTGATTATTTTAAGATCTACAAGATAATCATAAAGAACAAGTACCCTATACCAAGTATTGATAACTTGTTCAATCAGCTAGATGGATCAAAATTATTCTCTATGTTGGATTTTTAGGTAAGGTATTACCAATTTAGGTTGATGAAGGAGGATATCCCCCAGACTGATTTCCATACAATGTACGAGCACTATGAGCTCATAGTAATGCCATTCAGACTCACTAAGGCTCCAGAAATCTTAATGGGATTGATTAATATATTCTTTAGAGAATAATTTAACAAATTCATGATGGTCATTATATAATACATTATAATATACTAAAAAAGAAACAAGGAGCTTTGGGACATCTGGGCACTGTTCTAAAGAGCTTAAGAAAGGTGGTGATTTTTGACAAGTATACTAAATGTGATTTCTGGATGGAAGGAATTCTCTTTATTAGGTAATATTATCAAAATAAATGGAATATATGTATACCGTTTAAGGATTAGAGAAATTGATGGATGGTTGAGGAGACCATTTGTGATAGATATTCATATTTTCCTTATATTGGCTGGGTAATATCATTGATTTTTGATTAACTAAATAAAATTTAAAAACCTAATAGCCAAGCTAACTCAGAAGCAATTCATGTTTGTTTTTAATGCAGAATGTGACAAGATCTTCAAGGAGTTGAAAAGAAGGACTATCAATGCACCAGTACATACACTACCCATGAGTGGAGAAATTTTAATGGAATTTAGGGAGGCTTCAAATAAGGGATTGGGCTATGTGTTAATGCTTAATTACATTGTGATATTCTATGATTTAAAGAAATTTAATTTTCACAAACATAAATACCCAACACATGATCTTGAGATGGATGTAGTGATCTTGTATAAAATCTAGAAGCATTAACTCTTTGGGGAGAAGTGTCAAATATATAAGGATAAAAAAATCATCAAGTATATATTCATGCAGAAAGAGATGAATTCTCACTAGTGAATATGGTTAGAGCTGATCAATGTATATTACATCTCAATCAACTAACATTATAGGATATTGAGAAAATTAGAAGACACTGTAAATTGAAAGGATCTAGCAATTTTATCACTGATGATAATTGTCAAGAATATGATCTTCTTAGACATGAATGTAGTATCATATGAAAAGATTATGATGGATAAACATACAAGAGGGGATGAATCTTAGTTTAAAAACGTATTTTCAAGTATTTAATCTAATAAAACACTAATCCTCTTAATGATTTTTATCGTACTTGGTCTTAGTTTGATTATCAGTGTAATAAAATCAAAATTGAACAATGTTCAGTTATATTAGAGTGAAAATATCAAATCACAATAGATCAGATTAATTAGAGTATGGTTACCATATCTATTTTGATACGTATAAAAACAATTTTTATTAAAAATATATGTATAAATATATAATTTCTTTATCATGCACAGGGGAAAAATAGGTTTGTAAAAACAAATAATAATAAGAAGTACTACAAATGACTTAAATGATTTTAAAAATATTTACCTTTTTTAACCATAGGAGTAAGGTAGTAAATATCCATGACTAAAGGTATCCACGATTTATAATTAAGTCCAATTATGTCATTCCATGGCATGAAATCCCTCGATACATTGATGAGAATGGCTATGTCTTCCTATCCATAGAATCCCTTGATACAACAATAGGATTTTCTCTATCTTAATATCCCTGAAGTCCATTTATCTGATGGATGGTGTTCTCTAAATTCCTATTTATAGAATCCCTAAATCATAACTCTAATCATATGTAGATTATAATTTAAATATATCATTAGGAAAAAACAATGAAAGTGATTCCTTAAAACTACCAGCTATCTAATAAAATAATAAAACAAAGAACAACCTGTTCACACATTGAAATATTCATATTACTAGACATTAAAATTAAATTAGCTATTAAATATTTAAATAAATCACTATTTATAGGAAATATTCCAATGTTCATATTTTTAATTTTTTTGGAATGGTCACAGACACGTGGATATTGACAACTCATAACAATATGGCATAATTGAATGTCTAATGTCGTAATGACTTAGCACCATTACAATGATAATGATATTCCTTATGATATGAATATGTTTATGTATTTTAATTATAATAATTTATTTGTCATATATACTTACTTATCTATTATCAATAAGTTAAATATTTTATGAGGCTCAATCTGATTGTTTTGGTACCATAACTAGTCTGATGGTTATGAATTTTATCATTATGACAAACAAGAAAAAATTATAACTCATGGACTGATTAAAGGCTGGTACAATAATCCTAATCTTACTCAATATGATAATCATAACGATGAATATTTATTTTATATTAACAATATGATAGAACATACCCTATATGTGGTAAAAGATTATGTTTTTAAAAAAATGTGCTAAAATATATGGGACATAAAAAGAGAGTAATAATGTTTTAAGAATGTGTTTTTTATTTCCAAAACTAATGGAATGGAAAAGTAAAAACTAAGAATCCACACTCATCAATATCCTTTTTTTTTCAAAGAACAACCCCCAAAAAAAATACAAAAAACTTGAAAAACATACAACCCATTTTTATTTTAATAACTTCATTTTAGGAGTAAATTTTTAAACATTAACTACCCATGAGTTTCTAACTCGTTATAATATGATGAAGAGTATGATGTTTAATATGATAGGATGCCCCCTAGAATAATAGTATCCCCCTTTTATAAAACAATATTACTGAGAAATATACTCTCCCTTTTAACAAAAGTTTTTCCCATTAATAAAAAATCTATCCTTTAAATTAAAACCACCCTTAAAAAACAAATCCCCATTCTATAAAAATATCTCCCCCATTGAGATTTATTGAATTGAATGTGGAATAGAATCTCATGTTTCTTATAATGTTAGAAATTATAATATATGAATTAAATTAAACAACTAACTAATAATCCCTAAATAAAATAAAAAACAAAACTCGAGTCATAATGGGAAAACGTTCAGGAAAATCATTTTTGAATGAAATGTGATTCTTTAATAAACAATCATTAAAATTTATTACAAAAAATACATTCAATAATTTAAAAGGAAAATCAATTTTTTTCACCATACATATGTGATGGTAGAACCATGAGATATGAGGTTGTGGTATGAGAGAAAAACCCTTATGGGATAGTAGTTCAAGAAAATAATTATTTGTATGTTTCTTATTATTTTATTATATTTAGATTGTGTTATTTGGTGAGTGAGCATTGTTGAGGATGATGTTGTTTAGTTGTCCTTTTTATGTGATATTGAATCTATTAATTTATCATGGGTAAATTAGAAAATGTTTTTCACATTTGTATAGGATACTTTGGTATTACTCTACTGAGTATACCACTACGCTCATACTATATATATATATTAATTATTTTCATGTTTTCAGGAGGAAATTTTAGACCTTAATGGACATTTATAATTTAGGTATTAGAGCTAATGCTGTGTCGATGCCTTATAATTTTTAGGTGTTTTTTTGGAGACTTTTATATTTATTTTATCACTTTATAAATTTATTTTGTGCAGTTTTAGTTTTCATTTTTAAATTAAGTTAGGGATTTTATTACAGTTCATTTGTTATATATATTGATCTTATTATTATATAGGTAACACCTCCAATTTTTGATATCTCTATACCCCATATTGTATTAACCATACTAAGGGATACTAGAGGATGGACTTAGGGGTAGTAATCAATCATAAATTATTTCTAGCCTAGAAGGGGTGACATGGGGGGAGGGGGTCATTACATGCATATACAAACTCCATAGAACCCTCCTAGAGCCTCCTCAGAACACTCCAACTTTCATAAAAGAAAAGTAATAGGATAATAATGCATAAAAATTGAAATAGAGACCTCTAAAATGACTCTCATCATCAAGAATAAGAACCAAAATTCAAATGAAGAAGGTCTGAATAACCATCCCATGTGATACATATAAATGATCTCATTACACCTAAAAAAATAACAATTAAAAGATATTGGGGAAATATTGAACATCCTCAAAACACTCCTCAAGACCACATCACCATCTCACCCATCACAACACCACACCATCTCAAACAAGATAAAATCTTCATCTCTCCCTCCTAACCACTCACATAACCATTTCATCCAAGAAACATTCCCAGTCAATAACCACCTCAAATAGGAATCAACACAACCCCAAACATGTTATTAAAGGGAACCCTCCCATTATATTGAGATATTATCTACATTGATTGGAACTGACTTACATGCATGGTTAAAAAATTCATCATAAATATAGATAATATTGTCTAAAAATGGGGTTTCCCCTATTCCTATTCATTAACCTATTACTCATTCCCCTATAAAGGTAAAAAAGAACATATCGTAAATAATATATATTAGAAAATCATATCATAAAATAAAAAAAGTGAAAGTAAAAAATAGGGAAGGGTATTGGGTATGAATCTATGTCTCGGGATCCCAATTACTCCCCTCCATGCCGCCATACCTCCATAGAACATGGACCAAGGGTATTGTTCATCGATATTTCACTTTATCTTATTAATTATGGATCTCTACTGGTCACACATAAAATTTAATGTCACCCTTGATATTCTAATCTCCACAATCAATGATGTGGGAGTCATCATGAAGATATTAATTAAGCTAGAACATAAGGATGATTATATGGATCATATCCACCTGAGGTGGAAGGGTAAACAAATAAAACCCCAATCCATTATGCTCCATCACCATAAAAATTTGAAATTAATGAGGGAGAAAGAAAAATCCATATTCTAAACCATAAATTATTCTGATGAGGGGTAAACATCTTGAATAAATAGTGTTTGACATATATCTATTGGGGACATCTCCTATACTAATTATAGGGCTTATGAGGATCTTACCTTACCCTACAAAACTCTCAAACCATTTAGATCTTCTCAGTCATTCTCTACTCTACATAGAGTCCAAGAACCACTAACTCCTTATCCTTTGTCTAGAATAATGAAGAATGAACTAGTAATCCATACAATGGATCAAAAATAGTCATGGTAAGGGATGAGTGATAGTGTTTTTTTATGAGAAATAAACCAAAGGTAGATGCATTTATGATGTCCCATAAAAATTTAAGATACAGGATCATGACATATCCTCCAGCATTTGGATGGTCCACTCAATCTATACATTAGTACATGTGTGAAAAAATGATAAGTGTAAATTGTGAGACATATTCATATTAAATCACTTCCAGAACCATTAGTTAATACTATGATCCTAATCAAAGATAATTTCCTTATGTAGCGTATGATTTTTAACCCAATCATCCACATAAAACCTTTCCAAATAATTCATGCCACTCAATTCACGGATCACCAGAAAATAAGTTAACTTCATCAGTTGGTCCACAGTCACCCAATCAAAATCATATACCCTCAGATACTGGTGTATCTCAGTGAGAAATACATCATGATTTCTATTCATTTCCAATTGGGACATTGAATGGATACAATAAACCTCCAGGAAAATTGTGTTAGTCATCCTCTTATTGAAAATCTATAAACATTGCTACAAACTCAACCACGGAAAAATTTATACTAATACACATAATATATTTTTTAAATCTATGTTACATAATAGAGAAACTAGTATGTACCACTAAGGGTGAGTTGTGAAAATCAAGGACAACTACTTCTCAAAAAATCAATAGATGAAATAAAACATCCCTAAAAAATCACCTTATTCTGAAAATTGTTTGACTATTACTTTAAAGAATCCAAAAGTAAAATATAGTCATGCATCACCTATAACTTTATGTCTGCCAAATGAGACTCCTCCACCTATGAAATCATCAGAAATTACATGATCATTTGAAAAGGATAACCTCATTGAATTCTTTCCCCCATATGAATATGAATCGCTGCATGATCCTCCATCCATTTCCCAACATTCACTACTACAAACACGGCCTTTATCCGCACTAAAAATGTCATTTATCAGTGCTAGAAAAGCGCTGATAAAGCCAGCATAGTTAAAGGGGGGGGGGGGTCCCCTTTATCAGCACTCCGAAAAGCGCTGATATAGGACCCCTTTATCAGTGCTAAAAAAAAGCGCTGATAAAAGTACCCCTTTATCAGCGCTTTTTTTATCGCTGATAAAGGGGTCCTATATCAGCGCTTCCTTTATCAGCGCTCTCGTTTTAGCACTGATAAAGTACCCGTTTATCAGCGCTTTTAAAAAAGCGCTGATAAAAGTTAAAAAAATTTAAAAAAATTTAAAAAATACTGCCAATCGGGGGGGGGGGGGCTTTTATAGCGCTTGAACCCCCCCCCCCCCCTTTTACAGCACTTTTTGGCCCCTATACAACACCCGACGCACCCGACGCACCCCCCTCCACCCTTTAACAGCGCTTGGTCCAATATTCCCCATGCGCGCGCACCCCTACCTCCACCAGGATTTGAACTCGAGACCTCCCCCCTGCGCGCCTAAGCCCTTACCACTACTCTATTTTGATTTGCTTTTCAATTCATGATATCTCTCTCTCTATATATATATAGTTATATTTATTCGTATAGTAATATATATTTATATTAATATATATATATATATAGTTATATTATAATATATATATAGGTATATTATAATACATGTTGTAATATTAATATATATATATATTTAGTGGTATTAATATATATCTATATCTATATATATATATATATATATTTAGTTATATTTATTCGTATAGTAATATATATTTATATTAATATATAGTTATATTAACATATATATAGTTATATTAACATATATATAGTTATATTAACATATATATAGTTATATGAATATATATTTATATAGTTATATTAATATATATATAGTGATATTAATATATATATTTATGGTGATATTAATATATATATTTATAGTAATACTAATATATATATATGTAGTTATATTAATATATATAGTTATTAGATTAATATATATATATATATATATATAGTTAGATTAATATATATATATAGTTAGATTAATATATAGGTATATAAATATTCATATATTGGTATTTTAAATAAAATGGATATTAGTTATTATTTAGATAAAGATAATATATTTTATATGTAAATATTTTTAATTATTTATTTAAAAAATTTAATTTTTAGGTGCGAATATATTAAAAATATGTACATATAGTTATATATTTGATTATAAATAGCAGTTCATTATAAAAAAGGATGAAATTTCAAAGACATAATATCAATATGAATGTAATACCTTGGAATAAATTTAGTCCCCACCATGAAAAGCCAATAATACCCCCTTAAACGAGTTTGAAAATCCACAAAATGTTAAAAAATATGGGTACCCCGACAAAAAACTCAGTTTTGGAGGCCTTCTGGGGATCTTTTGGCCTCGAGAAACGCTTGATTGGGGACCCCCGAGTAACAGCGACGTAGAGCTCGTTGCAGGATTCGATTTGATATGTGGTAGAGCTCAAACGGACACCCGGATCAAAAGTTATGGCCGTTTGAAGTTTGAGTTGCGTTTTCAACATATTTTGGATCTTTTTTTAATTTTTTTAATTTTTTTATTCCTCAAATTGTTATCAAATGACTATTACTCCATAATGATAATCAAAATATTAATTAAAAATATTTATTTAATTTTTTAAGAAGTCATTTTCACTAAATATCTTAAATATTAAGTATAATATGTGTAAATGTACATTTATACTTATCTAAAATATATTTAAAAATTATATATTATATTTATATAACAATATAACTATATTTATATATTAATATATTTTTAATTTTTTTTGAAGCTGACCCTTTATGAGCGCTACTAAGCAAGCGCTGATAAAGGGGGGCCCTTTATCAGCGCTAACAAAAGCGCTGATAAAGTGGGGTCCCTTTATCAGCGCTTTTTTGAGATCTGATAAAGGGACCCCCCTTTATCAGCGCTTTTTTGAGCTCTGATAAAGGGACCCCCCTTTATCAGCGCTTTTTCGTTAGCGCTGATAAAGGGGGCGCTGTGAAGAACTCTTTTTGTGGTAGTGATTCATGTACTCATGAACCACAAATCATTATGAATTCAAACTCAACATATTAGTAATATAATTATCATTTCATACGGTGTAAGATATCCAAAAATCACAATAATAGAGAAAAATTATCCACCATTGTTGGTAAAAATTTTGATCTCGTTGAGAGAGAACAAAATTCAGGGTCTTGTGGTATATGAAACCCTAAAAAGAAATCGTTTATGAAGAAAGGCCCCTATATCTTCTATGAGAGAACAACCACTGACAACTTTAGATTATGGGTGGCATAATTAGTCTTCTGTAAACATAGCTTCCTAGACCCATATAAGATCATAATCCTTTACAATATCAATATTCATCCCCACCCATGATGGGACCTATTACTAAAACTTCAAACATTACACCCTTCTTTAGAAATTGGAGAACTAGGGAATTGTTCAACTTCACCATTTGGATATAGAATATTGTCTATAATTTATTAGTATATATGAATTTTGGGTCCAGCCTTGACATTTTTTCAGTGTGGATGAAACCCAAGGGAAATTAGGCACAATCCTATGATAGTATCCCACAAGAAAAAGGTAAATATGATCTATTAACACATTATTGGGATCCCCCTAGGAAAAAATTTCCTCGGCCTTATATTTATACATGGAAACATCAATCTATGACACCACATATGAAGGAAAGTGCACCAATTGTACCCAATACCTGAACATGGGATGTTTCCCATTGAGTTGATGGTGTCAAAGAACATGTAAGAAAACTCTGAGATGACCAAAATGCTCCTCCCATTACATTGAATAGATTATGATGTCATTAGAGAAAATGACTATATAATGGTCCAAGAACACATGAAATAGAGAGTTATGATCCCTATGGACACATATATTTATTTTGTGACATAGAATGTAATAAGCACGAACATGAAGATACAATAACTACACCAAAATATATTTTATTTGGAATATCCTCATCTTTCACCGTCTACTAGTGATATAAAGACCATAAGTCAACAATTGAGAACCATATGGCCTCCTTATATTGGTTGAAAATAATAATAATTCTTTTAATTGTGTAATAGTTCTTATGTGTCACTGAATTGAACCATTTTTAGTTTATGTACAACCTCATACTATCAACTTCCATTTTTGAAAAACACTAGAACACCCCAAGGCGACACACAAGATTAAATGAAACCCAATTAAATCATATCATAATCCAACATCCTAAAATATCATATGTATGTAAATATAATTCAATATGCATCCATTGATGTATATGAAGCATCTGGTTGTAAATCTATCTAAAAATTGACATCACATAAATGGGGTTGTGTCATAACCCCATCGAAAAAAATTGACGAACTACTCTTTAACACTGGGATCATCCACTACCTATCATTCCATTGAATTATATGCCAATTGAAAATGAATTTGTTCTACATTACTAATATCCCTCCAATAAAAATTTAACAATGAAATCCACTCACTGGACCTCCATATAAGAGAATGAAACACTACTATAAAAAAATTAGTGAAGTTATGCCTAGAATATAGTCACTCTATTATAAGTATAGCATCATATGGTGGTATCTATTGTAACAAAAGAGATCCCCCACTAACTTATATTTCCCCATCACCAGTTTGTGTCTTTGATAGACACAAATGATCCAGGTTGACCTACAAATGGCATGTAAAACACTTGGGGAGTTGGAATTGTCTTTAAATATCACGACAAATCAGATACTATATTAGGAGAAACAAAATTGTTAATGATCCTGCATAAAAAAGGGTAAGTGATAATCTTATCATACATCAGACTACCTATGGAGTTATTGGTGTTGGAACATCCATCTCATACATATTCCAAATCCTAGATCCTCTACATCCATTCAGACATACTTTGTGATTGTGATTTAGAATAGGCAACTAAGGATGATGACGCATCAAGGATTCAATGTAACAAATCCATCTTCCCTAAGATTAAAAGTATGTGTTGTTGATCCCTTCTTCTCCAACTGGATTAGAGAAAACCACTACTACCACTACAAAAGGGTCCTAAATGTTCATTTTAAACTATTCAAAATGGTTAGTCAGTTAATGAGCATAATGGTGTCCACAAAACCCATATATGTAGTATGAAAAAATCTTCATGTTGGTTATAATGATTCAGTATCCCCAAAATTGTCCTATAAAGGTCTATATAGGCCAGATCTCTACCGGTTAGAACCCTTACAATATTTGAATATGTGAAAATCTATCAGAACCCCAAAAATTAAGATGTCATACATATTAATCTCTTAGGAATCACCCCCCACGTGAATCATACACTTGATAACCGCCACATTATAACTCACCTCAATATAAATAGTAAGCGTAAATTGTGTGAACACATAGCTGATTATTGGGAGGAATGCCTCTTTTATATGTGACTTTCTAGAACTGTCATCTATAAAGACCTCAAGGGAAATATATGGGAGAAACATGAACCAGATCTTGATACTCCACACACTCATTCTCTCTTATTAAAGGGGGAGTAGCTCCTGCCTCTTTTTAACCTTCACTATTGATTGGAATAATTTAGAGCTAAAAAACTTCTAAAATTCATCCCATTAGAATCTTCCTCCTTCCATTAACTATGATAAATAATGTTCCACTAACACACAACTACCCACAATTTACTAAATAATATCAACACCTACAACTCAACTGCAACTTGAATTAGAAAGAATTTGGTCGCAATATCATCCAACTAGTGCTCTATCATGAGATTAGAGATTCTCTCTCATACACATCCTAACTCTGCCACTGAAAGGTATATAAGGCCCTCTGCCATGCATTATTCTCCTCTATCGAGTCAATCATTATATGATCAACTATATCAACCTACTAAACCATTAATTACCTAGACACACCTATATAATGGCCATTATAAGTTTCTAAAATGATTGGAGATTTTATAATCTTGAAAACATAGATTTTTTAAGGTTTATTAATCTAATTTCATTTTAATTTCCAAAAATTTCCCAATTTAGACATGAATACAATTAATCATGATACATGTACCTCTCCTAGGTCTCTACCATTAAAATAGGTCCACCTCACATAGTTTTTCAATTAAAAAATAGTCTTTCAAGAAGATAACATGGGAGATAAAATACCATGTACTTGTTGGTGTCGCTATCCATTTTCACACCAAAATATCAATTTGATGTATTTCCCAACTGACCCTTTAATTCTACATTGTGCATAAATCCCAACTCCATACCATTTTTCTTCTTAAACCATTATCACTACTCTATAAAAACACATTTTCTTCCAAATTTACCTCTCCTGGGATGAAATTTATGGAAGAGAGACAATGAACCTTGATTCCCTCCTCAAGTTGGACCAATGTTGTCAACAAGCATTGATGGTTGAAAATATAACATATGTAATTCATTACACCAATTAATATGATAATACTAAAAGATAGAATTAATAAAAAAAGAAACACTAGTACTAAATATAGAATGTAAACCCAAAACTATCCCACAGTACGTGATGAAATTCAACAAATATAAATAAATTTATCCATGTAAATAAGAAAAATAAATCTTATAAATGTGAATTAATAAAATATACCATCCAATATACTAATGTCCAACACAATCACCAATGTACACCTGTAAAACTGAATCTTAATTTATATATAGATTGGGTGAGAGAAATATGTATACTCTGTTTGATTATACCCATAGTCTCTAGTTAACAAGTAAAAAGAGAATACTGATGTACCATGAAACAAGAAAATAGAACCAAAACACACAAAAATATTCCAACTAACCAATCCCAAATTCATTATCACACAACCACCAAATTTATCATCCAATACATTGAAAAAATATCAAAAGATCACAAATAATGTGATCCCACAACAACATACTCACTAATTTTCTACTACCATGGCGCAACATTAAATATCATATCCTCCTAACCCTTCCACTAATATTACATGTCAAATAAAACCATCTTTGATGCGTTTTTTCATTCATCCCTACTTATGGAAACCACCCATAGGGTCTATCATTTGGTGGTAGCATCAATCATCATCACATCACAACCTCATCATCACTTCACAACATCCTCACATAACTAGAGCGATAGGGTATCATGAAAAATAATGGCATCAACCTGGTTCCCTCATCTCAACATGCCTGACCTCCACCACATAACACATCCTCAACAATACTGGGTAATATCCAATACCAACCCATATCATCATTCAGTAATCTTAAACACCAACCCGTATAATCTTTTGGGAATCTCCAACACCAACTCGTATCAACACAAATAAAATAACTATTATAAACAATATATTCTTTGTGCAATCTCTAAAAACAACCTATATAATTAATTAATAATCATGAACACCAACCTATATCATCATTGTGTAATATCATATCCAAACCTATATCATCCTTCAGTAATATCGAACACCAACTCGTCTCATCATAGGGTAATCCCCACACAATTCGTATCATCAAAATTAGTAAAACATGTGATTTATCCCTATTCCCAACAATTTTTGACATATCCAATTATTAACCTTCTTAAGAAGTCCATCATTATCCTCCCAATAGATGAAAAATGCATGGAATCCCCACACATTAACTTAAATTGCGAGAGAGCAAGGTTCCACAACATTACTAATGCTTTCCAAATCTCAACACACAATAGGGAAAATTAAATATAATCAAGAGATTAAAAATGAAAAAGGAAGTCCCAGCTTTACCAAGAAACATCAAGGTTCAACAATATCAAAGCACTAAACATTTCCTAAACAATGTAACGTCACCACTGTGAATTACCCCAGGAAGTAATAATAGGAATGATGAGAGAAAGGGATTTAATTACATTGAATTTTTAATGGTAATCCTTCACAAGAAAAGGATAAATGCAAGATGAAATGGGATATAAGATCCTAATAAATCACATATGGATCACTTATTTTTTTTGTTAAATGAGAGAGTAATGAATTATTTTAAAAGTTGTCTAGAAATTATAAATATGGTTAACCTCACTACATTCATGATGAGAATTCCAGATTCAGGTCAGGAGTTTTAATGGTCCCTTGAAATCATTGGGTAAAATATATTTAGGACAAGAATCCCTCAAATTCCAATCCCAATGAACATCATCTGATTTTTAGTGTTCCTTAGTCATGAATTAGTTCACATCATGAACTATTATTTCATATTATGATTCTCTTAAAGCACAAAACCCCAATCTAAAACTTCAATCTATGAATCTCTAGCCTCTAATATTCAATCATCCTGTCACTTCATGAATAGATTCTCACAATATGAACCACATACTGCAGTATAATTTCAACTCCAAACTCCATAAAACCCTTGTTGAGCCTCATTCGAGCACCTTCAAATCCCAAATTATCAATTTAACGATCTTATATGGTATATACTATTACAATAAATATATATTTCAAATATACATACATAGACTCACACAAATAAAGATATATATATATATATATCATTGTGTTTGTGTGTTGAGATATATATATATATATTTATATATATAGTTAGATTTGTATATAGATATTCAAACACACACAAACACATCCATTTCTATATATTTATCTATTATATGTATACACAAACATGGAAATAGAAAAATTCACACATTCAAAACTATATATGTGATTGTGTGTTTTATAAAACAAGATGATGGAAAATTCACCAATAATATATAGAAAAACTATAAATAATTTTTACTTGGTTGGATGGATATATATATATATATTATTGTATTAATTTTTATATGTTACATATATAGTTTATGAATTATATTTGGATTATGAAATTTATTTTAATATGCTTTATAATTTTATATAAATGTTAATATATTTATATTTATGCTTACAATTCTTATGTATAGTGTTATTTATTAGATGTATTTATTTTATTTTATATTTATATATTATATTTGTAGTATTTCAGTATATATATATATTGTATAATATTTTGTATAAATAATATATATACACATATTTTTTCACTTACAAGGATTACACCCTAAGGACATGGGTGAATCAAGGTATGACAATTTAAAAATTACCCTTTTCAATGTTATTATACTGTGATTATTGACAACACATCTCTCTCTCTCTCTCTCTATTTTCCAAGAATATTTAATGTAGTAATAATAAAAAAATCCTGAAATTTTACATTGCTCATCCAATCATTTTGATCCAAGGATAATGTATGACAATGAGCCTATGCACCAGAGACACTAAGTGTTACTGATTTTCTGATTACAATTTTAAAATGGCCTCATGGACTCTCATATTTTTCAATATACAGAACTAAAAATCACACTACTCTCATCACATAATGGAATGCACTTCTCCTTCTTTGTAAACATCTTCCAATTCCAAAAGAGATGAAAAAAATTCCAATAATGGTGTTTTTATAACCCATTATGATTTAAGGAATTCTCTTAATCTCTTTTATAGTAAGTGAAGTCCCAAATTTCATCCTCTTATTATAGTTATTATTCTTTCTTCATATGCCATATGATACTTGAATATTCTCTCCACCTACTATGTTTTTCTTGTATTACTAGTAGACAACACACCCTTTTATGTTTTCAATATTATTCTACAATTTTCCTCTTTCATATCAAAAATTAGGAAACTTAATTAACTTTATTGTTGTTAGAAGTCTTCCCCTTTTGGTGTTAGGAGGCACTACCCCTTTTTTCTACATCTACTCCAATTTTAATTTAATTTTCCATTTTTGAAATAAAATATATTTTCTACATGATTCATCATTACCAAATGTAAATAAATTATCTTTTTAAATAATAAATCATATCCTCTCTCCTAAAATATTTCAGGACAATCTCCAAAAAATCTTCATTAAGATCATGTATTTAAAAAATATATGTTACTTCATGCTATTGCAAACTCTATATTGGAACCTTATTTTTTCAACATCAGGTATTCAAGGAAAACATTATATCCACAAAATACATGATCTCAAATAAATAGTTTGTCTCTATATATCATGTATTAATACTTATAAAACATATTGATGTGTATTGATATTTCAATTAAATTAGTTGTTTTATGGCATAAATCATCCTTCTAGAGTATGAATGTACTAGAAAAATGCATGAATATTGACCAAAAATTCATGCAATGACTTCCTCCATTCTCCACATGAATCATGGATTTAATGTAAAGTAATTTTTTACATCATTTAGGACTAGTGTATGCATTGTATAAAATATTATCCATGATCATTATATTCCATTTCTAACATTCACATGGTGAACTATAACACATTGAAAACTATATGAAATATAATAGTCTTATGATACCACAATATTATTTGATAAACAGTTTTAGATGACATTAAAATTCATATAAAATCAAAATTAATATAAAATATAATATTCTAACATAAAGTGAATATCCACTAAAATTTCCCATGTATTTTTACTAAAAAGAATTCCATTTTCATGGAAACCATAGTTGGATTTAATTACATAATCATTGATTCTTCAAAAAAAATCCATATGAAATGAGGTTGATGCAAGCGTTGAGATCACATAGATCACATCCAAATTCAAATTCAAAAATATTTTAGGGAATAGTAAAACATCTATGGTCTATATCTTTAGGTGGTATGGATTTGTGTAAAAATATTGAACAGTCCTCATGCATCACAATAGTTCCCAAATCCTCAAGATTCATTATTTTGGACAAAATCTTCCTTGGAAATTTATCACAGTGGTTCATTTTTCTGATTGATTCTATAGATGAAATATTTATGATAATCTTATTTAACATCTCATTTAATTTTGAAAATTTATCATCCAACGACATTTTATTTATTCTTTGTAGAAATACTGGAGGTGGTGTGTCAGACTTTACAGTTTCATTAAATTCTTTATGTTGTGTTTCTTTTTTATCACCCATATTTTTTATCCAATGTTTTTTCAGCATAAATATTTTGAATGTTGAATAACTATCCTCAATTGAAATTGAATGTGACTCTCCTAGTGGTTCAAAAATAGGTTGTCATCAATCTGTAAATTGTGTACCACTATGTAATGTGAATGCGTTTATTTATTTTTTTGGTTTACCATTGTGTTTATTAGAATTGATCCATGTTGATTAACATGTAATGATGAATCCACCTAACCCAATTAATTTTCTATTTTATGAATAGAATATTTTAATTTTTGGTTCTTTTTTTCATTTTTTGATTGCTTTCTATACGTTTTGGGTTATTATATCTTGCAACTTAACCATAAATTGAGTTTTTAACATGATTTTTTTTCAAATATTACTTCCAAATATAGTTATCTTATTGTTGGAGTGGAATCATAGTTGCAGTTGGATTCATCTCCTTGTCTGTGTTTTTTCTAATATGAGTGTGATTCATAAGTTTTTAAGAGACATGACCTTGTTATTGTACCAACATTATGAGGGCATGGTGAGTAGTGAACCCATGTAAACCCATAATGTTATTTATTGGTTTTTTATCCACTGGTTTCTTCGAATTACGAGTTTTGTTATTATTTCTCCAAATATTGTTATATTTTTTTCCATAAACTAAACTATTCTTATTAAAAAGTTATCTTTAAAAAATTTATTCTTAGATGTATTATATGGACATAGAGAATATTCACGTGGACATTCATAGTGAAGACATTATTTATCTTAAAAGTTATAGACGTTTTTAGGAAGAATTAATGATATGTTTTCTATCCTCTTATTGAGAAATATAAATTCTGCAGATATGAATTTTTAAGAATCAACTTCATGCAACCATTCCTTCCTTCATGAAAAATATTTCTATCAAAGGAAATTATATTCTACCTTTTTATTTTATTAATGTTTATAGATCTATATGATTCATTTCAATGAACACAATTATAGTAATTTATTTCATTTTTGATTTACATTTATGTTGAATTTTATAGTATAAGGATATAAAATTGATTTCTTATATGTCCTAGATGTAATGTTTGTTCATATTAGGCCCACGAATAACAAATATGATATAAAATAGATCATTATCAATGTACATGATGTAAATACCCGGGACAATGACAATTTTCCAATTAATATTAAAAATAGTTTTCTCTGAAACCATGATAGAATATATTTTCACATTAATTAATTATTTATTTAAAACAAAAGTAAAAATAATTCCTTGATCTCTAGATAATTAATCATTTATTGTGTTGAATCATAAAAGAAAATTTTTGTATAGTCATTATATAATGAGTAACTAATGAATATCCTCTTTAGCGGCAATCCACATGTGCTCCATTGATCTCTGAATAATGATGATGACACTCTAGGTTCTACCATGACATATTGATCATCATGCATTATTTATCTTGACCAGTTCACATTCCATTGGACATGAATGAATTTTACTTGTTCTTATTAGCCATGAGAGGACGATATTATGAGGATGAAATTGAGAGGAATATAATGAACAATGAATAACCTATTTTGAAATGAAAAATCAGTCTATTCAAAGACCCATGGTTAGGGTTTATTATATATTTAATAACACAATGGCCCATAACAATGCATTGAAACCCAAATGATCCTTTTGAATCGAAATAAAATAATATCGTTATTTTTCCCTTAGTGCATGATAACATGTGCTATGATTAATATATATCTTATAATTTGGTATATAAATATTTATCATCAGAAAGAATTTAGTCTTGAAATCCTAATAAAAATTTAATGAATACTTGAATAAATTTTAAATTTAAATAATTTTATAGATAAATAAATATTTTATTCATATTTTGGTGAAAAACATTTTTTTTAACATTCCCGTAAATAAATAAATTATATATTTAATAAATGATTGTTTATTACCTTGGGAGTTGAAAGAGATAAAATATATAATATATTCTCATAATTACACAATTACCTTGAAATATGTAATTTTTTAATATTTGTGATCTTTTAATACATCATTAATAAATATCATTTCTCAAACATAAGATTAATATTAATTCAAGTTGTTAAAAGTAAATAATACCTAACTGAGATGAATGGAATTATTTTGTTTGAACCTCTAGGACTCTTCCTGAGTGACATTAGGTAGGCTTGCCTATTGTCCTATAATACTTTCCAGCAATAGGTCATGTATCTCATAATGGAAGGAGATATAGAACAATGATAAAAACCACATATGAATACACATTGTGTAATAAAATTATTTTTTATAATATCTAATTAAACGTGTGTTTCACTCATCTTAATAAAATATATTATTGATATGTATTTCTCTGATGGTCTAAAATGAGTTGATTAGATGTCCATGTCCATGGAAATTAAGAAGAGAGTTCCATTTCAATAAATTAGATGATAAATTAATATCCTATAAATATGAAAGGAAAATATTTACTCAAATTATTCATTAATAACATATCATTCATGACACTACCAATATACTAAAATTCCTCCCAATCATATTTCATCATGATTTATGACAATACACCTAGGTGTGTGAGTCATTATATATATTAATGATAATATTAACATTTAAGGATTATTAAACAAAGACACACACAGACTCATTGATAGGAAAATCCAATAAGACAAAGAAATGTGTAATTCCTACTGGCGGGTATATTCTCATAATATCCCATATTAGAGATTACCAAGGGGGAAATTTATGAGATGAATACTCATCTACTTATGAGTACTCATACCAGACTATTATCTTAATATTTTTCATATCATAGTATGTTATCTGTCCATTGAACAATATCTAAGACTATCAACACAACATTTTAATATTTTTATGATAATGGGGAACTTATATTACCTTTTATTGCAACATAGTCTTTAGAATATTATAATATTTATGTCATTAAAATATTATGAAAATATATAATAAGATATTTTATCAATATTAACTTATTTTAATCTACATAATGTCTAAAGTATAATAGGTGGTTCTAATAAAAAAACTTCAATTGTAACCCAGTAAGACAAGATCTAATAATTAATGAATTTTTTTTATTAGTTATCACATGATGATCATGTTTCTACATAGTTAAGGATTAATTTTTTTGGTCTTCCATGTATTCCTTTATGGAAATAAACTCACTACAATGTCACATATATAAGAAAAAATCCATAGGATATGATATTTTAAAAGTATATGTTTCTTCCAATGATGTGACCTTAAATCTATTTTATGATCCTCCATTATAGAGTTATCATATAAAATGTTATAGCATATTTACAACTAGGAACCTTATAAAATTATTAGATTAAGTTGCGTATCAAAAATACTTATTTATCTACAACATAATTAAAAATTCATATATAATCTACTATAGTATTGGTTACCATGTATTTCATTGATCTATTACTACTTATAGTACATCCATTGTCTTTAAAGATGTCTTTCGACTTTGAGTTTAAATCATCTTTATATATTTGGGACTATAATATGAATAACCCAAATGAAAATCTTCTCATATACTACATAGATCATGAAAATATCTTTAGTTCCACTCAGATACATAGGTATACACTTGAAAAACATTTAATGTTGTTTATGTAGGTCAACATGATCTCCTCATACTACACATAAGGTAGAGAGGACATCTATCATAGTATATTGAATTATATACCAGAGTGACCTAATCACTGATTCATATTGGTTCATGCTATCTTTTTCACCCCTCATGAATCTAAGGGAAGATGTTATCAGGATGATGAATGTCATGTGACCCTGGTGACAATCCCCTCTGGGGTTATACCATACTAAATATCTTCAAAATCCTGTCAAAGTATGTACATGTAATTTTTCCAAGAACACACTTAGATCTACGAGGATTTATCTTAATCCCAAGATTATCTGATACTTTCCCAAGTCCTTCATTAAGATGAATGATTATAACTAGGCCTTAATTTATTGTAATACATATATTTTAGTCCCAATAAGTAGTTTTTCATTGAAATAAACTAACAAAAAAAACATCACTCCCACTAAACTGATTATGGATCAAAGGATCACATTTATTCATTATGATATTAAAATATTTTTTATTTTTATAGAATCATATATTCTATAACCAGGTAGATTGAATTAACTTATAAATGGATCCATGGAACTTTATTACTTTTTTGGCATCCTTTTCTATCTGAAAAAATGCTGGTTGGGTCATATATAAATCATTGTGACAGTTCTTGTTAAGGAAATTTTTTTTAAATCCATATTCTAAATCTAATTATTATCTTAAACATATTTGACAATTATAATTCTATAGGATTTCAAAATTTCAACTGGTGTAATCATAGTCAATGGGTTAATTCTTCTTCAACCCTTTTTCAACCAATCATGCCTTACTAACATTCCATCCACGTCCTAATTCTTCATAAATAAACATTTTAAACCAATTTAATTTATATAAAATAGTTGTTCTTCCAAAAACTAAATTAAATTTTGATATATGGAATCCTTCTCATAATTTATATCCTTTTTACACTTGAATATTTGTATCACCTACTACTTTATAATAGGATATGAGATCATTACCATCAACTAACAATGAGTCACCATATTCTTGGAATGGAAATAAATATTGTTTTTGTTCTCTTACCTCTCTTATAATCCTATGAAATAATTTTATCTTCAGAACATCCTTTCCCACAAGGCTTTCTGGAATCTATTCCTTTTCCAACTCTTCTTTGTCTTGAGGTTTGAATTTATTAATTTTTATCTCACTATGAATATATTATTTATAGATTTGATCCTCTTAAGTAATATTTAATGTATTTACACTAATAGACTTTAATTTTATGGGTCTTCAGGGTTAAATCCACTTTTTCTGTAGGGTATCATATTAAGGTAAACTTTTTTCCTTTAAGATCATTTTTAGCTAAAGAGGATTTAAGAAACTCTTTGTTTCCCAAAACATGTAAATTCTAAAGCATTTATTTTCTTACACACTAATAAACTATTTTTTTCCTTTAAGATCATTTTGGTATGTTATGACCAGAAGAAAACGTGTCATTCCATAACCTGTGATCACTATCTTTAGAAAACATTTTTAATCATTTATTCCTCACACATTAGATATTTTATGAATTAAATGTCTTGAATACATTATTCATGAGGTGAATTTTTATTTTCCAATAGTTTTTTATTCATTTATACACAAATCATCAAATATATTCTCATTTCACGGGGCTTGAAATAACCTTAATCGTGGGACATCATCTGCATGTTTAATTCATCACCTTTATTCTAATTTAAAATAATTTGTTGTATAATTACATAAATATAAAAATATTCAAATGACTAAAATCTTAATCTATTAATGTGAATAAATATTTAATGTTAAAATAATAATGAAAAATATTAATCAATCAGGTACCATTGTGAAAGAGAGGAGATTAGAAGGAAATAAATGTTGAATATAGATTTTATGAATAATAACATGCTTCTTTATATTCTAGTATACTCTCCTATATGGAAAAAAATTTATTAAAGGAATTCAAAATTTAGAAAAGAGATAAGAAACCGTCATCATGAACTATCTATAGATGGAGAAAATCCTGTTGGTTTACAACATGTAACTCATAGTACATGCCCCATTATGTTGTTAAAAAAATTTCTATAATGGTTTTGCGTGATGAAAAAATAAATTATATTTTCTCTACTTATATAAAGAAAAAATTACATGGTAATGATATAGATTTTTATTTAGCTCAACTGATCAAAGATATAAAATTAGGTTTGGAATCTAGTGTTACATTGTGTTATTATTAGTATTGAAATAAATATTTCATACTAAGGGACATGTTGCATGGGACGATAAATTAATTTCCTTCATACAAATTTTTTTAGGATATAGAATTAGATAGACTCAAGGGTGTCTAATTTGTGGATAAGGTACACAATCAATTTGGATGAAACATTCCTCAAATATTGGGTTTTTAGATCATGATAGATTTTTACACAAATACATAAATACCAATATTATATGACATCATTTAATTAGAATTCAATAAATGTTACCACACCATATCCAATAAAAAGTGATCACCTAATTGAGAAATAAAAGGATGTGGCCATTTTTTTGGTTATAAATATTCAAAAAACCTTTTTAATACCAATTGGAAAAAAGATTTGTTATTTTTAATTACCAATTAAAAAAACCATTTTTTACTGTCATGCATGTGGAAGAAATATATGTTCTACTATAATTTTTTATGTTACTAAGAAAATTGATAAAATATTGGATGGCATTAATTCTATGTTGGGCATGAATATCATAGGGACACAACAAGAGTATTCAATGGTGAATTTTGAATGATTGGCTTTTCTTCCTCTAGGTACATATAATATTTCCAAGAAATAGAAAAACTAGTTTTGCAACATTCTAAATGATAAAAGGATCCAAATGGTTATTCATCAAATGTCAAGAATATCATGAAAATGGATGATATATATTTAATGGTTTTTAAATTGAATGAATTTCATTTTTGATACAGGATATAATTCTTATATCCTAGCATTACATTTTTTGTAAAATTTCAGTCATACATTAATCAAGCATTATAATATTTTCGAAGCTATATACATTAATGTTATTGACCCAAACAAATTTACATCAATGAAAATGAATATTACTATATTATTATATGAAAATGAGTTGTTAATCCCAGTAATATTCTTTGATATGATTATTATCTTTGTTAAAGAGATACCAATATGTATCCCTTTACATTATAGATGAATGTAGCCCATTGAATATTGTACACAAATTTTGAAAGTGTATATCCAAAAGAAATAATAGAAAAAGGTTGTATTGTCGAGTGATATATTTATGAGTAAATTATTTAATTTTATACCAAATAGTTGACTAATGTGGAATAAATTGGTGTAAAAACTGTGTTATATAGGGAGACTTATTGGTGATGGAATTTACTGCATAGATATTGTCACAATTACCACTAAAAAGTGATATTAGGATGACCATTTCATTTTATATAATGCCTTGATGGTTGTGAAATATTTTAGACCCCAAATATTATATATTTTTCATTATAATCCTTGAAGGGATGCAAGTTGTATATAAAAGTAACACAATTAAAATATTATTGGATAGTTTTAAGACCACATTATTATTGGTCAAATACAATTCCAAATTAAATTTCCAAATGACTTTAAAAGACAGGTAGAGGAAAACTCTTAATGAATTGTCTTATAATATTTATGTAATTAAGGGATATATTTTATATAAAAAAGAACATGAAGAATGAAGTATCATAAAAATCTATGGATTTACACTTGTATATGAATCGATGCATGTATCTTGTACCAAGTGATAAAAACCCAATTTATCTGATTATTTATTACATTTTAATTATTTAAAAAATTTATGAGATGGATTATACAACTTTCCAAATGATTTTTTATCAATGAATATAGTTTAATAAAAGGGGTGTGGTTAAATTAAATTAATTTTGATTCGTGAAAGTGTATTTCAGTAAGGAAATATAGAAGAAAAAACTATTCATAATTGAATCACAATAAATACAATATTTTATGTACATGATGTTTAAAATAGAAAGTGGTCAACTATTATTTTATTAACAAAAACTGCTACAGGTATTATGTAAATTAAAACAGCAATGAAACATTCATTATAAAACCAAAATCATTTCATGATGAACCCAATAAATATAGGCCTCATAAAATCATAATGAGGGGATTTCGTTACACTATAGGGGGTTCAAATCTATTTAAAAATAGAAGAACCAATTAGTGTTTTCTTATAAGTTGAAAATTTTTTGTAATATACATTTAATTACCTCATAGTATTTTTTTAACAATATAACATTTACAAAATCAAAATTAAATATACAAATACATTTACATATAATAGCCTCTCAACAATTAGATGGTCTAAATCTCAAATAACAAAAAGTTTCTAAACATACTAATGATACCAATGCATATTTTACAATTTTCTCTACACGATTATTCTATCAATACAATGGAAGACAATATAGATAATGTTGCAACTGAGGATATTATAGAATATGAACTACCTATGTCCTAGTAAAAATAGAAAAAATCTAGCATGGTAGTGTTAACAAAAAATATTAATGTGATAATTAGAGGTATCCAATTCAGTATTGGATGGAATGAACATGACCAAAATGATATCCAAAACAAGTAAATTTTCATTTGTAACATTGTAGTCATCACTCAATGAAATAAGCTAATTAATTTAGATACGTGAAACAATGTTGTTCCTATGATTACAAAACTAATTTGGGATGATATTCAGGTTCCATTATAATACAAATTATCCTTTTTAATGAAAAATAAAATAATTTAATTTTGATTTACTCTTTATTATACCTTGTAGAGTGAATTTATAATTGATGAACTTTGAATGAAATTTTTATAAACGTTTACTAGAATGGATCATAGAGAAATAAGTAAAATTCATACAAAGGATCATCGCAGATATGTTCAAGGGAATGTAATCTCTCACACACCTCAAATATATGCACTTACGATTAGCCAATAAACATGGAATTAATTTATTTGTCATCATGAGTTGTAATCATTTAAATTTAATTATGAGTGATAATACACTTCTTAAATTTTTTTGTATCGATCACTTTGATTAAGAATTAATAATTTATGGAACAACAATTTATTGTTGAAAAGAAAACGCATGGATCAAAATCACTGTACCCAATCATAAAGAAAATATGGGGTATAAATCACCTGAAAAAATGATATGTGTATTCAATATATATTATTACACATTTATGGAATGAAAACATAATGTAATTATGTTCCTTTATTTATAAACATATTGATCAATCAAAATCCAAATCCAATCACAATGAACATAAAGTTCAATGTTAGGAGGCTTTTGTAAAAAATGACAGAATACTAGTGGACAAAAATAAAAAAAAACATAGGATTCTGGTGTATCTATTAAATAATATATATTTTTTTACTACTTTACATCTATATAAAATTAAAACAATAGTTTATTTTCTTTTATTTTTATCCAGTTAGTCCTAAGAATCTTTATCATCTCTACATCATTAAAATTTACTATAATTTTACTTAATGTGGAGAAATAAATATGGTCACATCATGAGTGAGTGTTTTGGAGTATTTTAACAAAACTATTTTGAGGAAATCAATGCAGAAGGGTGTAGAGATAAGAAAATTGAGGATATCTAGACATGGGAAAAATATAAAAATGAAAGAAATTAGTTGCGAATCTAAATTATTGGGGATTTTTTAAGATGGAATCATTGTGAATAAAAAACGCAACAAAAACAAATACATAGAGATCCATCCCCTATTATATTTTTGATGATATATTCCCATAAAAGGTCAAACCTACAAAATATAATTGATATTTTCATCTCTATTTCTAAAAAATCTAAATTTAGAATATACTGACAACCTTCTATTACTATGATTATACAAGGTGTAATTAATTGTGATCTATATCTATAATCTCTCACTGATCAACTGGTTGTGAGTGTTACATTGTACGATATTCAATGACATATACTACACAATAAATAAATTAGAAAAGTACCTACATTAGTGGGGGTGCTTATAGCTCATGATCCAATCACTAGGCTATATGTCCCCCTTGATTATTGGGATATTAAAATGATGAAACATTATATTGAAACATTCATTTAATTGCTAATTGATCTTGTAAAAATACACGTCGACAAGGAGGTATTTCATTTCAAAATTTTTTAATGTAAAACTTTTAAACATTAATAAAAAAACACTAAACTATGGAACATTATTATATATGGAGAAATTGAAGGAGAAAAAAAAGGTCGATTAAAAATAATGTAAAGGATTAGACAATCACCTGAAAAGGCCCATAGAGAGTTTCCTTACCCAACTAGTTCAACATCGATAAATATTTATATTATTGTTTCATGAAGATACTACATTAAAATATGTTTATACAACCATTATTGATTTTGTGAACAAATATATTGAAATTTTATTGCTGAATTCACAAGTTTGAATAATGCAAATGAAATCCTTGAGCATTTATGGATATGATTCTCAGTTGTAAATGTATACACGAGGGTTGTTTTTATAGTCTTTTTTCTCAATTGATGATCAATATTTTAATTACATTTAAATAATATTCATATTTTATACATGCATATATATAAATAATTTTTTAAGGGAAAACCTTGTGAATAAAAAATTGCACTGATTTTTCAACACATCACTTATACATAAAAATCGTCATTGAAAGAAGATGATTATTTAAAAATAGCAGACCAAATGGCTATAATATTTAAATAAAACATATATAATATTGAATCTTCTTAATAAAATTTTATTTGGGTAAAACCATACAATATAATCATATAAAATACATTTTAATTTCATTCATTAAATTTTCATTTTTGTTTTTAGGGATCATTTTATGCTCATTAAAATCAATTTAGTTACCAAATATAATTTTTTTTATTCAACAGATAAATTCTTAAAAAACTAACCACACATGGTAAATTATAATGATTTTTAGTACAATACATTCCTCATTGTAAAAAACAAAAAAATATTTAATTAGTTTTATATTTAGTTTTAATGAATTTTGTAAATGATAGTGATGTGTTTAAGTATCATCAAAATCCTGGTATATGGATGGTCCTGGAAAAAAATAAACATATAAAAATAAAAAATGGATAAGTATTAGGGTCTGTATAATTATATTTCATTATCAACAAATATATTTGAAAATAAATGACATATTTTTTTCATTATTTCTGAAATTTTTAAAAAATATAATAAAAAATATTATTGTTATTACATTTGTAAATTTATTTCACATTCCATCAACAATCATGCACCCTTGAAGAGGTATTTCTGATGAAAATAAAAAATCCATTTAAAAAATTTATTAATTTTTTTTGTTTTTTTACTGTACTAGCATAGCCATAAATATTAAATTTTTTCAAAAGATGAAATATATATTTTTAGAAAGCATTGAGGGGAATACATAGATTTAGAATGTATTCAGATAACATGAAGATGAAACTTATTACAACTAATTTAGTTAATTATTTCATTTTTTCCAACTTTTTTAGTTAATATCCATTATATATTTATCTAATAATTATTAATTTAATGATTTTAGATATCATTAATGAATTAAATAATCTTGAATTTAATTTTCATTAACAATTTTATGATATATAAAGTGAAACAGTTTTTTGAAAAAAAATCAATTTTCAATAAATTATTCAACAAGGATGATGTACTCATTTACTATTTTTTCCCTTTATAGAAATATTTTTTATTTATTTTAGTTTTTATAAGTTTAGAAACATCTTGGTTTATTTTATAACAGACTCAATGTGTGTAATTTCAATTTAAAATGACATTTATGTTAAAAACCTATGTAACTACCTAAAACCAATCAAAGAAACAGATATTTCCATGTTAAATTTTATTAATGATCCATAATTCATTTTTGACGTGTCGGAATAACATGAATTTCAATATGACACATGGATTTCTTATGTGACCCAATTTTTTTGTTTTTATTTAAAATTGAATTTATTTTTCAAAATATTCACCACAAACTCCAAATCATGAAAATGAAGAATATATTTATACTTTATAAAAATGACCCATAAGACAATTGGGTCATGTAATAATTAATTTCATGTCAATTTTATTGAAAATGTGGTCGGTATGACTCTGTAACACCCCATGCTTCTACGGTACGCTTCTCTTTGAATAATGTGATAGCATGTGTTGTACGCAACACCGAGTTCTAACACACCATAACCAATCAAACTAGCTGTTATGAATAGTAATACCTACTTTTTGAAATTATATATATTTTTTATATTTCAAAATGGACTTCATTTTTGGATTCAGAATATCGAATTTATCTTATGATGAAATTTTGGTACTTTTCGGATAACTTTAATATTTTGATGAATAGTGAAAATTACTAAATTTTAATTAAAAACAAATTTTTTAATCAAAATAATTAATAGTGATAAATTATGAATTTGAGTGGTTTTAAAGTATATTTAGAATATATTTTTACCATTTAATATAATTTTGGTCATTGGACATAATTTTACAATTAAACCGAACATAAACAAGTGTCAATATTTTGATAGTTATTATCTCTTAAAAACACACTTTTTGTTTTGACAGCGGGAATTAATTTTAAATTAATTTCTGCCACTTCTTTGTTTTGAATTTAGAAAAATGGATTCCATATTTGGAATCAGGATGTCCAAATTGTGTTAATAGGTAACTTTTATTATTATACATTTTGAATAATTACTGTGGTAAATATTTTATTTACCATGGTTAAAGGTAAATCCGGTAAATAAGGGTTAAAAAATAATATTATAATAATACTAAATTACCCTAAAACGTGTCCTATACTTATTGGTTGATACATGTTCGACCATAGTCATCTTTGGGTCGATTTTGGGACCCCATGGTGCCACTTGTTGGTGATAGGGACATTTTTTTTAATTAAGTTAAAATGAATACAAAAATGACACAAGCATATGTCTTTTAGAAAAAAAATTATTACATAAGGTTATATATGTTGGAGTTTAGATTATAAATATTAATTATAAAGATAAAAATATTTCCGACATAATGATATTTTATTTATAATTTTTAGACATTATATAAGTTTATTTATTTATGACACAATGAAGATGTAGTAATTACTATAATAGTGAAAAATTAAAATCATTTATATTATAAATACCCAAATAAATATAATATGAAACTTTTAATGAATTAAAATAATTTTATAGGATAATATGATATATTAATATCGATTTAATTGACTTTTTTCGATGTAATCAATCTTTATGAGTTTCACAAAAATCAACTATTGAATAGTGTCAATATTGACATAAAAGAGTTCTTAAAACAAATATTATATTATTAATTGATATTAAATTCCTAAAAATCTAAGGTTCGGACAAGAGACTTATATCATGATAGTTTCATCATTAATGGACCACTTGGAGGTCTCTTGGATGTATATTGTAAGTTCATTAACCATATTATATAAAAATACAAATAGACATTGTAAAAGTGAAACTAATTAACTTAAAGTTAATACTTAAAGATAAGGTTAATATAAGTACCGAAAACTGTATAAATTATATTGGTTGAGTTGTTTTCGAGCTATCCCCAACTTAAAATTTAAATAATAAACTTTTGAGCCATTGGAAACCGAATATGAATTTATTATAAATTAATATTTCTAGCTTTTCCAAAGGTGACCCTCACCCCTCTTATAAAAGGGCACTCCTCCTTCTCATTTCTTCACACCTTCAAATCCTTTTGGTTCAGCCAAACTCTGCCAAAATACTCTCCCAACTTCCCTCACTACAATCTAGTGGCCTTAGTTTGATAGGAAAGCCATCCTACAGAGCCCTTTTGATCAAATCAAAAGGAAGAAACTGAAGAAGAGGTAATGATTTCACCACCCTTTTCCAAGTTCCTTTCTTCTTCCACTTCTTCTTCCTTTGTTGTTACCATTATAAAATAATAACTCCAGTATCATATATATACTGTGATGTTATTATAAATATAGTACATCCATATTCAGTATTCTATCCACCCTTTGAATAACATGTCACCATACGTGCGTACGTACGGCTTACCGTCTCCACGTCGTGGTGTAATTGTTATTCAATATAATATTATTTGGATGGGTATAATAATGATGTGTAACTCATGTAAATAATAAATATAACATGTTAATGATTCTGTATATATGATATACCATCCATTTATATATTATTTTAATATCAAAAGAATGATATTGTCGCTCGTGCGTACGTACGGACTACCGTCTCCACGAACGCGATGAGATTCATTCTCCATCGTATCCATTCAAGTATAATTATCATTTGATGATTTAAAAAATGATGTTTAAGGACTTGATATCATTCTGGATATGAATAATATACAACCTATTCTTTACAAACATGTCTTACGTAACAAAACATATAAAAGAAAACAAGTAAGTTAACACCCGAAACAACGATAATACTAAGATATTATTATCAAATCAATATTAAAAGATCATATATGATATCATATTAATGTATATGATTCTTGTATAATTTAATAAAAATTATTTAACCATTATATAGGAGGTTAACCTACCCCAACCAAGGAAAAGTACAAGGTAAGGGTTATTTCACAATCTCTTCATTATCCGAGGTTATTTATATGTAATAATCTTCTGGGATCTCTTTATCATCCACATCCATGTTTTCTTAAAAACGTATTTCAAAACATTTTTTATTATTTACAATAATATGGGTTAAAGTCATTTATACCCTTGTTTGACATTTTATAAGAGGAATCTTTCCGTCGTTTTCAAAACAAGGTCCTTTTTAACCTTTTCGACAGAATTAAGGTAAGAATGTTTTTTTAACTTATACGGCGTGTGCGGTTACTTTCCGCCATTATAAAATCTTCAAAGCTTTCCTTAAAAGCTTATAAGAATATTTTCAAAGAAAATGTTTTATTTTATATGGCTCTTAAATGACTTCAAAAATAGAAAGAGATATTTCTCTAAAAAGAGTTTTGATTTCATCTATGTCAACATCCTTTGATGGATTTTACGCTTATTTGAAGATGATTTATTATGATACAAAACTTCTATATTGTATTGAAGGTTTTGTGATATGTTTGACTGTGGATGTGCTTTTTTTATACCATTCATAGTTTATGGTGAAATTATTGACATTTTTTATGCTAGTTTTAATAGGAATGTTTATGTTATGTTTGAACCTTTTCATATGGGAATGCATTGGACTTAATATGTGACGGGTGGAGCCCGCTATAGCTCCTCGATGCATCGGTAGGTCACATGAGACAAACTAGTGTCTTGGCACAAGGCCTTGGAAAAATCTTATTTGTAATCTTGGCACGAGGCCTTGGCTATGTGGTTATGATAGTCTGGCATTATGCATTCCAACATTATAAAAGTGGTTATTGATATTGCATGTGATTATTCGATTAGTAGAATATCCATGTGAACAAGTAAATGGCATTATTTCATTTTACTATTTCCATACTATGTTGAAGTTCAAGTTTAAAAGGATTTTGTTTTAGTAATGCATTGCCTTAAATGTTTATGCTTATTTTGAATGTTCCGCTATATTGTTATCCATACTGGGCATTTGAGCTCACCCATTTTCTATGTTTTATTTTTCCCAGGAAGTGAAGAAGTAAATTATGAATGACCTCTAGGGATATTATGTGGGGATATGAGTGTGGAATATGGATACAATATGTTGTTGTAGTAGTTTTTCACTTTATGATGTAATGTAATACTTATAAATATATCTAGTGTTTCCAAGGCTACTAAACCAATCGGTCTTTCGAGAGTTGATCTTTCTTGGGATCATGCCAATGTTATGTAATAATGCACCAACTCTGGGTAACTAGGTTCGGGGCGTTACTGTTGGTATCAGAGGAAGTTTAGTACAATCCTTGGAAGCTAGATTTAGATAAACTCTGATTAGAGCACGTAGACCTAAGATGAACTTTGAGGATTAGTATAGAAGAACGTCCTAGAATTTTGGTATTGTAGAGATTTTGTGAGTTTTCCAAGCAATACATCCCTGTCTGGATACGAGAAGGTAGAGGCGGCTCTGGCACAGATGTACCTAGGGGTAAAACCCGAAAACACCGCTTTGAGCTAGACTCGAACGAGAACTGGTGCACGACAATGGGCCTTGCTGCACTCTTGGTTACGACACTCTCAGGGGATATGCGTAGGATGACACTCATTTTCTTTACAAATCATTATGAAGGGTTTATGAGTATATACTTCCTCAAAGAAAACCTTCTTATGATTATGGATTATATCCATAAATAGTTCAATTTATGTTAAGTGTTTTATAAGTATGGGATTATGTATTTTGATTCATAAACTGATATAGTTTATGCAATTGTTTAGAAATGGCACCTACTGGAAGAAATGGAAACCGTATCAATGAACGCACTCCATGTAGGGATTGCCCTCCTGCTCAAGATAATTATAGTGGGGCTGTTGATGCAACTGGTGCCGATCAGCTAATCACCATACTGGGACAACATACTCAGGTTATGAATAATAACTTTACCCGTATGGAGCACCCGTATCCACAACGTGGAGGATCAATGTTAGATCGATTCATGAGGCAACAACCACCAACGTTCAATGGGAGTACAAATGCCTTAGTAGCTGAGCAATGGATAAATTCCCTAGAAAAATATTTCAGGCTTTGGGGAGCAGTGAAAGGGAAAAAGTTATCATGGCAGTTTACCGCCTCACTAGAGATGCTGATCAATGGTGGTCATTGATTCAAAACATGAAGGAAGATGATGAAGTATCAAATATGGAATGGAGGGAGTTCAAAGATCTGTTTTTAGAAAAATACTTTCCTCGCGACCATCGAGCAGATATGGAAATGCAATTTCTGAGTCTGAGACAAAAGGAGGATGAAAATGTCACAAAGTATGAGGCTAACTTTACAAGGTTATCAAGCTATTCTGGAGATTATATACGTAACCCAAGAAGTAAGATTGATCGTTTCTTTGATGGGTTAAAACCATTTCTTCGTCGAGTATTAGTCTCAAAATCCTTTTCTTCGTACGAAGACATTGTCTTATGTGCTATCAAGACCGAAAAGGAATTCTCTAAGTCTTATGACTTTAAAGAAAATCAAGAGAAAAAGAGACCTACTGATCAATCTGGGAATGGAAATAAGGGGAAGAAGGGAAATGTTGAATATCCATCCTGTGGTAAATGTGGGAAGAAACACCCTGGTACTTGCTTGAAGGGAATGGGAGTCTGTTACAAGTGTGGTGAAAAAGGCCACCAAGCTCGTGATTGTAAGGGGAAGAAGGAAGCTACCAACGTTCAGTGCTACAACTGCAGGGAGATGGGGCATTATGCAAATGCATTTCCTATGCATCAGGAGAACTTAACTCAGAAAAGGCCAATGGATCAAGGACATGCTTATGCTATCACTACTGCTGAGGTACAAGCTCTGAAAGACGTGGTGGCAGGTAATTTAATGGTTTCCTCATGTTTAGAAAATGCATTATTTGATTCTGGATCATCGCATTGTTTCATATCTTCCCAGTTTGCTAAGAAAATTAGATATTTCCAATTTTATTTAACAAGGGAGTTGTCAGTTAAAACTCCTAAGGGAAGTATCATTTCAATAATGTTTTATGAATCAGACCCCATTAGAGCACATAAATGATCTTTATCTGTTGATCTCATCGTCATACCTATGATTGAGTTTGATATAATCCTCGGTATGGACTGGCTTTCAGACTATGATGCAAAGATTTATTGTAAGAAGAAAGAGGTTACGATTCTTGATGATAATGATAAGGAACACCTTATCTTTAGAGCAGAATCGTCACCACTTAATTCTTATTTAGATCCACCCCCAGTAGCTCAACTTAATTCAATTATTGGGGAGGAAGATAATGGAATAAATGTCGGTGAGGAAAGGAATGTTCAAATAGAGGATGTACCTATTGTGAAAGAATTTGTAGATGTATTTTCAGAAGATTTACCTGGGCATCCTCCAGAATGAGAAGTTGACTTTTCCATTGATTTAATTCCTGGATCAAGGCCTATATCGAAGACCCCTTATAGAATGGCCACTGTAGAGTTAGTCTAACTAAAGAAACAACTAGAGGAATTGAGTAATAAGGGATATATTCGCCCTAGTGTTTCTCCATGGGGATCCCCTGTTCTTTTTGTTAAAAAGAATGATGGATCTATGAGGTTATGTATCAACTACAGGGAGATCAATGCTATAACGATAAAGAACAAGTATCCCCTATCTCGAATTGATGATTTATTTGACCAACTGCATAGAGCTCAATAATTTTCAAAGATTGACCTTCGATCTGGATACCATCAGTTGTGTGTGAAGAAGGAAGACATTCCGAAGACAGCATTTCGAACCAGGTATGGGCATTACGGGTTTACTGTAATGCCATTTGGATTGACTAATACACCCTCTATATTAATGGATCTGATGAATAGAGTTTTCAAGGAGTATCTCGATGAATTTTTGGTGGTATTTATTGATGATATCTTGGTATACTCCAAATCCTACGTAGATCATGAAAATCACTTGAACATTTTCTTGAAGACTCTAAGGAGGCATGAATTATATGGGAAGTTTAGCAAATGTGAATTCTGGCTTCAGGAGATTTCTTTTCTTGGCCATATTGTCTCTGAAGATGGAATCTCTATTGATCCTTCTAAGACCAAGGCAATCCAAGAATGTCCAGAACCTATGAGTATAACTGAGGTACATAGTTTTATTGGTTTGGAAGGTTATTATCGACGTTTCGTCTAGAATTTTTCCCGATTGGCTAACCCATTAACAAAGCTCACACGTAAAGGGGTTAAATTTGTTTGGAAAAAAGAGTGTGAAGAATTTTTCGAAGAACTGATGAGAAGATTAGTCAATGCTCCTATATTAAATCTACCATCGGGGAATGATGGGTTCGTTATTTATAGTGATGCATCAAAGAAAGGACTTGGTTGTGTCCTTATGCAGAATGATAGAGTTATTGCCTATGCATCACGACAGTTGAAAATTCACGAACAAAACTATCCTACACATGATCTCGAGTTAGAAGTTGTGATCTTTGCTTTGAAGATATGGAGGCACTACCTCTATGGTGAAAAATGTGAGATTTATACTGATCACAAGAGTTTGAAGTATATTTTCTCACAAAAAGAACTCAACAAGAGGCAAAGGAGATGGCTTGAATTACTCAAGGATTATGATTGCACGATACACTACCACCCAAGGAAAGCAAACAAGGTGGCAGATGCTTTGAGCAGAAAAGACCATGGAGTTTTGAACAATATGAGAATTGAAAGGGATCCAATTTTCATGGATCTAGTGGAGATGGACATGGGAATAACCAGGGAAGGAGAAGCATCAATTCTTTTTCAAATGGTTGCCATACCATCTTTACTAGAAAGGATTAAGAGTTCTCAGACCGATGATGAAGAATTTAAAAAGAATATTAAAGCTGTGAATGATGGGAGATTGAGAGACATTGTATATGAAGATGGAATTTTGAAATTCGGGAAGCGACTTTCTGTTCCCGATATACCTGATCTAAAAAGGGAATTGTTGTATGATGCTCATATTTCCAATTTCTCTATACACCCTGGGAGTACCAAAATTTAAAGAGATTTGAAGGAACATTTTTGGTGGGACAACATGAAGAGGGAGATTGATGATTTCGTGTCAAGATGTATGGTTTGTCAACAAGTGAAAGCTGGAAGGCAATAGCTTGGAGGAGTCATGCAACATCTTCCCATACCAGAGTGGAAATGGGACAATATTACGATGGACTTTGTCATGGGGCTACCAATGACTCCTAGAACGAACGATGCAATATGGGTTATTGTAGATCGTCTTACCAAGTCAGCACATTTTCTTTCTATAAGAGAAGATCTACCCCTGGAACATCTAGCAAGACTATATATTAATGAAGTTGTGAGACTTCATGGAGTACCCCTATCAATTGTTTCTGATCGTGATCCCCGTTTTACTTCAAGATTTTAGAAAAGTCATCAGAAATCCCTGGATACTGAACTTCATTTGAGCACTGCTTACCACCCTCAGACAGACGGACAATCAGAACGGACTATTCAGACCTTATAAGACATGTTGAGATCTTGCTCACTTGACTTTCAGGGTATGTGGGATCAATATTTACCACTGGTAGAATTTTCCTATAACAATAGCTTCCATTCGAGTATTCAGATGGCACCATATAAAGCGTTATATGGAAATAGATGTCGTACACCAACCTGTTGGGATGACGTTGGTGAAAGATAACTTGTAGGTCCAGAACTAGTGGAGGAAACGATGGAAAAGGTGAAGGTAATCCAAAATCACATCAAAGCAGCTCAAAGTAGGCAGAATAGCTATGCCGATAATCGAAGGAAGGATTTGGAATTTCAAGTCGGTGATCATGTTTTCCTGAAGGTATCGCCATGGAAGGGAGTCATACGTTTTGGTAAGAAAGGTAAAATGAGTCCCAGGTACATCGGACCTTTAGAAATTCTAGAACGAATTGGGGCTGTGGCTTACCGATTGGCAATGCCGCCAAGTCTCTTCAAAGTTCACGATGTGTTCCACGTATCTCTGTTGAGGAAATACATGCCTGAACCAACGCATGTACTCACATACGAGGAATTAGAACTGGAACCCGATCTTTCCTATTGTTAAGAGCCCTTCAGGATTCTTGATACGAGAGAACAAGTACTGAGAAACCGGACGACGCGTCTAGTAAAAGTTTTGTGGAGAAACCATAAGATGGAAGAGGCAACGTGGGAACCCGAGGAACATATGATGAAGAACCACCCGAGTCTTTTCATGCGGTAGTATTCTAGAAATTTTGAGGACGAAATTATTTGAAGGAGGGTAGAATGTAACACCCCAAGCTTCTACGGTACGCTTCTCTTTGAATAATGTGATAGCGTGTGTTGTACGCAACACCGAGTTCTAACACACCATAACCAATCAAACTAGCTGTTATGAATAGTAATACCTACTTTTTGAAATTATATATATTTTATATTTCAAAATGGATTTCATTTTTGGAATCGGAATATCGAATTTAGTCTAAGATGAAATTTTGGTACTTTTCAGATAACTTCAATATTTTGATGAATAGTGAAAATTACTAAATTTTAATTAAAAACAACTTTTTTAATCAAAATAATTAGTAGTGATAAATTATGAATTCGAGTGGTTTTAAAGTATATTTAGAATATATTTTTACCATTTAATATAATGTTGGTCATTGGACATAATTTTACTATTAAACCGAACATAAACAAGTGTCAATCTTTTGATAGTTATTATCTCTTAAAAACACGCTTTTTGTTTTGAAAGTGTGAATTAATTTTAAATTAATTTCTACCACTTCTGTGTTTTGAATTTAGAAAAATGGATTCCATATTTGTAATTAGGATGTCCAAATTGTGTAAATAGGTAACTTTTATTTTTAGACATTTTGAATAATTACTGTGGTAAATATTTTATTTACCATGGTTAAGGGTAAATCCAGTAAATAAGGGTTATAAAATAATATTATAATAATACTAAATTACCCTAAAACGTGTCCTATAATTATTGGTTGATACAAGTTCGACCATAGTCATCTTTGGGTCGATTTTGGGACCCCATGGTGCCACTTGTTGGTGATAGGGACATTTGTTTTTAATTAAGTTAAAATGAATACAAAAATGACACAAGCATATATCTTTTAGAAAAACAATTATTACATAGAGTTATATATGTTGGATTTTCAATTATAAATATTCATTAGAAATTTAAAACGATTTCCTACATAATTATATTTTATTTATAATTTTTAGACATTAGATACGTTAATTTATTTATGACACAATGATGATGTAGTAATTACTATAATAGTGAAAAATTAAAATAATTGATATTATAAATACCCAAAAAAATAAAATATGAAACTTTTAATGAATTAAACTAATTTCATAGGATAATATGATATATTATTATTTATTTAATTGACTTTTTTCGAATTAATAAATCTGTTATGAGTTTCAAAAAAATCAACTATTGAATAGTGTCAAAATTGACATAAAAGAGTTCTTAAAACAAATATTATATTATTAATTGATATTAAATTCCTAAAAATATAAGGTTCGGCCAAGAGACTTATATCATGATAGTTTCATCATTAATGGACCACTTGGAGGTATCTTGGATGTATATAGTTTGTTTATTAACCATATTATATAAAAATACAAAGAGACATTGTAAAAGTGAAACTAGTTAACTTAAAGTTAATACTTAAAGATAAGGTTAATATAAGTACCCAAACCTGTCTAAATTATATTGGTTGAGGTGTTTTCGACCTAGCCCCACCTTAAAATTTAAATAATCAACTTTGGAGCTATTGGAAACCGAATATGAATTTATTATAAATTAATATTTCTAGCTTTTCCAAAGGTGCCCCTCACCCCTCTTATAAAAGGGCACTCCTCCTTCTCATTTCTTTAGACCTTCAAAGCCTTTTTATTCGGCCAAACTCTACCCAAATACTCTTCCAAATTCCCTCACTACAAACTAGAGGCCTTAGTTTGATCATAATGCCAACCTATGGAGCCCTTTTGATCAAATCAAAAGGAAGAAACCGAAGAAGAGGTAATGATTTCACCACCCTTTTTCATGTTCCTTTCTTCTTCCACTTCTTCTTCCTTTGTTGTTACCATTATAAAATAATAACACCAGTATCATATATATACTGTGATGTTATTATAAATATGGTACAACCATATTCATTATTCTATCCACCCTTTGAATAACATGTCACCATACGTGCGTACGTACGGCTTACCGTCTCCACGTTGTGGTGTAATTGTTATTCAATATAAAATTATTTGGATGGGTATAATAATGATGTGTAACTCATGTAAATAATAAATATAACATGTTAATTATTATTTATATATGATATACCATCCATTTATATATTATTTTAATATCAAAAGAATGATATTGTCGCTCGTGCGTACGTACGGACTACCGTCTCCACCAACGCGATGAGATTCATTCTCCATCGTATCCATTCAAGTATAATTATCATTTGATGATTTAAAAAAAATGATTTTTAAGGACTTGATATCATTCTGGATATGAATAATATACAACCTATTCTTTACAAACATGTCTTACGTAACAAAACATATAAAAGAAAACAAGTAAGTTAACACCCGAAACAACGATAATACTAAGATATTATTATCAAATCAATATTAAAAGATCATATATGATATCATATTAATGTATATGATTCTTGTATAATTTAATAACAATTATTTAACCATTATACAGGAGGTTAACCAACCCCAACCAAGGAAAAGTACAAGGTAAGGGTTATTTCACAATCTCTTCATTATTTGAGGTTGTTTATATGTAATAATCTACTGGGATCTCTTTATCATCCACATCCATGTTTTCTTAAAAACGTATTTCAAAACATTTTTTATTATTTACAAGAATATGGGTTAAAGTCATTTATACCCTTGTTTGACTTTTTATAAGAGGAATCTTTCCGTCGTTTTCAAAACAAGGTCCTTTTTAACCTTTTTGACAGAATTAAGGTAAGAATGTTTTTTTAACTTATACGGTGGGTGCGGTTACTTTCCGCCGTTATAAAATCTTCAAAGCTTTCCTTACAAGCTTATAACAATATTTTCAAAGAAAATGTTTTATTTTATATGGATCTTAAATGATTTCAAAAATAGAAACAGATATTTCTCTAAAAAGAGTTTTGATTTCATCTATGTCAACATCCTTTGATGGATTTTACGCTTATTTGAAGTTGATTTATTATGATACAAAACATCTATGTTGTATTGAAGGTTTTGTGATATGTTTGACTGTGGATGTGATATTTTTATACCATTCATAGTTTATGGTGAAATTATTGACATTTCGTATGCTAGTTTTAATACGAATGTTTATGTTATGTTTAAACCTTTTCATATGGGAATGCATTGGACTTAATATGTGACGGGTGGAGCCCTCTATAACTCCTCAATGCATCTATAGGTCTCATGAGACAAACTATTGTCTTGGCACAAGGCCTTGGAAAAATCTTATTTGTAGTCTTGGCACGAGGCCTTGGCTATGTGGTTATGATAGTCTGGAATTATGCATTCCACCATTATGAAAGTGGTTATTGATATTGCATGTGATTATTCGATTAGTATAATATCCATGTGAAAAAGTAAATGGCATTATTTTATTTTAATTTTTCCATACTATGTTGAAGTTCAAGTTTAAGAGGATTTTGTTTTAGTAATGCATTGCCTTCCTTAAATGTTAATGCTTATTTTGAATGTTCTGCTATATTGTTATCCTTACTGGGCATTTGAGCTCACCCCTTTTCTATGTTTTATTTTTCCCAGGAAGTGAAGAAGTAAATTATGAATGAGCTGCAGGGATATTATGTGGGGATATGAGTGTGGAATATGGAGACAATATGTTGTTGTTATAGTTTTTCACTTTATGATGTAATGTAATACTTCTGAATATATCTAGTGTTTCCAAGGCTACTAAAGCAATCGGTCTTTCGAGATTTGATCTTTCTTGTGATCATGCCAATGTTATGTAATAATGCACCGAATCTGGGTAACTAGGGTCGGGGTGTTACAGACTCATGATGTGTGTTTGTTTTTAAAATAATACATTTTATTTAAAAATACGCATGGCATACTCAAAACCAAGAAAAAATAGTATGTTTTGAAACATTAGGATAATGATAAACAATTAATTTTTAACATTTAATAATTAGTATTAGGTCAATATGATACACTATGTGACTAGTATGACTCGAAATCTTTTTTTACTTTAAAAATGAAATTTTAGAGTAAAAAAATTGTCACCACTAAAAAAAGTGAAAATTCTATAATATGGTATTTATAGTTTAGGAATAAAATTCAAAAGTCATTGGTGACAATTTGAAATCATCCACTCATCAATATCACACATGTTAGGGCCAATTTGATTCAAAGTGTTTGTTTTTTTTTTGAAAATGAACGTTTAGTTAATAATGTGTGTCACTTAGTGAAAACCATGATGGAAGGATATAATTGGATTTATAATTTTGAAAAATTACACCCAAATAATCTTTTCTAAATAGGTATAAACCACATATCAATCTAACACATGGTGTGACCGATATTATTGAAATTTCTTGCTATTAGAGTAAAAATAATAATTAATTTAAAATTGTGTTTTAATCAGAGAAAAAAAAGTAAAACACATTTTGAATTGATACTTGTAGAAAATGATCTATATGTGTTTCTTAGCCATTGGAATCATCCAAACATCGATTTGAGTAATAATGTTATTTGTATGACTCAAAGTGAAAATTCTTAGTTTAAACATAAAATTTTAGTTAAAAAAATTTGTCACTCTGTAAAAATAGAGAAAACAAACTTTTTTTGTTTCGTGACTTCAATAAAGCAATCTATATGTCATTTTTATATGGAGTAACCAGCCTCACATCAATCTGATACATGTTGTGTCCAGTATGAGATAATTTTTTCGATAATATTTAAAATTGACATTTTAGTTCAATACAAACATCGCATAGTAAAATATATGAAAATTTTCGTGAATTATGATAAAAAATTAATAAAATGATCCATATGTTTTTTAGGTGTAAGAATAAACCACACATCACTTCGACACATAGAGTTACAGGTATTATAAAGCATGTGCTTTTTAATTTAAATCAAAATATTGGTTCTCTATATGACTACCATAATCAAAATTGAGAAAATGAATTCAATTTTTTTTCGATACATTAGGAAAATAATACATGAGTCATTTTTGACAAATAGTAATTATCAACACCTAAATATAATATATGGTGTGATTTTTAGGACTCCAAAAGAGTATTTTCAGTTTTGAAATTTATTTTTTTTTAAAAAAACATCTCACCCACAAAGAACCTAGAAAACATATTCATATTGTCCCGATACTTCAATAAAATGATCCATTACTCAATTATACATACAAGAATCAGTCTCACATCAGTCAAACACATAGTGTGACTAGTATGACTCAAAGAATATGTTTTCTATTTAAAAACAAAATTTATTTTAAAACACATGTCAGTCATAGAAATGTAAAGAAACACATTGGTTGTATTGATGTTTTAGGAAAATGATCTATAAATCATTTGTGATGTTTAGGAATTAACATCACATTGGTCGAACACATAAGGTGTTAGATATTTCTAAAAGGGAATGTTTTCTGTATAATTGTCAATTTAGATCCAAATATAACAACCCAAGATTTCATAGTACATTATCTCTTCAAAGTAATTCAATAACTTACACTTCACGCAACACCGAGTTCGAGCGCACCATGACTAACCAAAATAGCAGTTCAAAAGGCGGTTATGAATAGTATAAACTGAATTTTAAAATTCATATACTCTATATAATTTTATAATCCATATTATGTGTTTTTAGACATAATATAAGAACAACATCATTTTTTTAGATAAAACAAGTATTTTTAAAAAATATAAATTTTAATGCCTTTTCATAGGGAATGCTTTTTAAAATCAGTATTTGACATATTTATATATTCAATTTAATGAAATTTAAATTTTATTTAGAAGTGGGATATTAAAATTTAGTTTGGATAAATTTTTGTAACTTTTCTAATAAAATTCACTATTTTATGAATAGTGAAAAATAATAATTTTTAATTAAAGAAAACATTTTTAATAAATATAGTTTATAGTGTTATATTTTCCATTTTAATGGTTAGGAAGTATAATTATATTATATTTTTATTATTTAATACATTGTAAGTCATTATATGTAATCTGAAATTTCAATTTAACATAAACACATGCCAATCTTTCGATTGTTTTTACCTTTTAAAACCCAGTTTTTTGGTTGAGACAATAGAAATTAATTTTAAATTAATTAATTCAAATTCTTTGTTTTTAATTTGGTAAAATATAATTCATTTTATAAATTGGAATATCGAAATTAATATAGTGTGAAGTTTTGGTATTTTCATGAAAACTTCCAATTTTTGTTGAATAGTGAAAAACAATATGTTATTGATTAAAACCAGCTTTTTATTTAAATAATTATTAATTTTATTTAAATTTATTTTAAGGTAAAATAGATATATAATACATATATATGATAATTTTAATTCATTAGAGTAAATTTATAATAATTTTTTTAAAATATATTTAACGTCTTTTACCCACCATCTAAGAACATTTCAAAAATTGCATAAAATGAAATTTTACCACTTATGTGGATTGAATTTAAAAAATCCAAGATACACGGTTGAAATCATTAAGTATAATTTGGTTCAATAATATGAATATAATTTTTGGTTAATAGTAACTTATGAATTTTATTTACCACGGTTAAAAGTAAATATGGTAAATAAAGAAAAAATTGTATTATAATTACCCTAACACATGTCCTAATTCTATTTTAGAATAGTATTTCGACCAAAAAAAACTTAAGAATAAAATATGACCCTTTTGGTCCACTTGAATTATATTAGGACATTTATTATTATTTTATTTAATGAAGAGTTAGAAGTGTTAAATTCATTGTTTAATAACTAATCCATTTTAATATAGGGTTATACATAAGATAACTTCGACTATAAATATGAATTATAAAGATAAAAAGATTATCTACATAATGGTATTTTATTTATAATTTTTGGATTTTAAATAATTAAATTTATTTATGAAACAATGATGATGCATTAATTACATTATCAAAGAATGGTTAAAATAATTTATTATATAAATAGAACAATAAATTTAAATTGTGATTTTTTATGACATCCATGAATTTTCTAGGTTAATATGAAATTTTATGGTTGGTTAAATATTTTTTTAAGTCAAAAAGTTGATCTGCCTTTAACAAAAACATAATACCAAATACTGTCATAATTGACATAAATGAGACTTTAAAACAAATACTATAATATATTTTTGATATAATATATAGAAAAATCTAAGGTTCAAAAAAATTACAAAAAGAGGGTTAGATATATAAATAATGATCCACTTGGGGTTGTTTGGGATTTTTATAAAATGTTTATTAACCTTTTATTATAAAAATACAATAGGACATGGTAAAAGTAAAACAATTTAACTGAGAGTAAAATCTAAACGATACAGTTAATATTGTGACATAAACCTCTCTAAAACCTATTGGTTGAGAGTATTTATACCCGTACCCAATATATATTTGAAAAAAAATCATTTTGGAATGATTAGAAACCGAAAAATATTTTATAATAAATTTTTTCCAAATTTTCCTAATGTGACCCTCACCTCTATTATAAAATGGTACTTCCCCTTATCTCAAAATAACACAACCAACATAATTTGGCTCTACCAAACCTAGCAAAATTATTCTCGTAAATTATATCACTTAATCCTAGAGGCATTCTCTAGAGCGAAAACCCAACCTATGGTGCCTTTTTTTCAAATCAAAAGGAAACACCCAAAGAAAAGGTAATTATTTTATCACATCTTTCAAAGTTAATTTTTTATTCCACTTTCTATTTCATTGTTATTTCCATACTAGAATAATAACTCCATTACCTTCTACATTTTGTGATGTTATTATAAATATTGTATAACCAAACTCATTCTTCTATCCATCCTATTAATGGTAATGTCACCATTCGTGCGTACGTACAACTCGCCGTCTCCACGTTGTGGTGTAATTTGTTATTGGACACTATGTTACTAGGATGGATATAATGATGAGTAATATGTATATATATAATTAAAATAACATGAAAATTTCTATGTACAATTAAAATACCATCCAATTCCACACCTTTTAATCATTAAGGAAATGATATCGTCGCTTGTGAGTACGTATGACATACCGTCTCCACAACGCGTTGAGATTCATTTCCATGTTCACCATTCAATGATATTTATAAAAATATATATTATCAATAAGTATGTAATATATGTAGTTATAATGATTATGTATACATATATATATAAATATATATACTTTCATATATCTTATTCACATACATCTGTTTAATACGATATGAAAACGGAAGCAGCATTTATGCATTCGTATGACCCACTATCTCGATAAACGGTGTTTTCTATATCATATATCATTATGTTATAAAAATTAATATTCTAAATATATATTATATATGAATTATGTTTTATATTCTAGAAGTATTTAATTAATTTTCTAAATGATATGATCTTGTATAACAAGTTAAAACACGTATGATAAAGAAACTTATTATTACCTAAAATGTTAATTGAACATGGAAATCATTATTAAATGTGTAGTATAATGTTATAAATGAATCATTATTTATATAATAAATATGAATATGGTTCTTTTATAATTTAATAACATACTATGGTTTTTATACAGTAGGTTAAACGTACCCTCTACCAATGGAAAGTGCTAGGTAAGGGTTAATTCCACAATATCATTATTATCTGAGAATGTTTATGTGTAAGTATTTTATGGGACATATTTATTATCCATGTCCATATTTTATAAAATAAATTTAAAAATTATTCTTTTAAGGTACTCTTTAACTAAAACATCATTTTAAATGTTTTAAATATTTATTCTTCTAAATCATTCTCATTAATGTCCATGTTTTCAAAATGATTTTAAGGATTCATTTATATGGGAATTATTATTTTAAAATATTAAATCCTATAAAAAGCTTCAAAGTGGTATGGGAAATTTCGATTCAAAAATATATTTAAAATGACCTCATTTATAAATGTGTGACGTTTAAATGCATTCACGAAAAGGTATATTTCTCTAAAAAAGATTTTCAGATCATTTTTAACTATATAAATATTATATACTTGATATTATTCTTGATAAAAGTTGATTTATTATAATAAATTCTTCCTTATTTTATCGAATGAGTTATGATAAGTTGTAATGTGGATGTTCTATTAGTATAAATTTCATTGTTTATGCTTGAGTTATTGATATTTTGTATGCATGTTTTAATACGAATTTTTACGTTATGTTTCAACATTTACATTTGAGGAATGTAGTGGACATAGTAAGTTGTGGGTGGGGCCTTGTTTAGCCCCTCGATGCATCGATAGGTCTCTTGAGAAAAACTAGTGTTTTGAAAAAAGGCCTTGCAAAAAATTTTATTTTTAGTTTAGGCACGAGGCCTAGACTATGTTGAATTGATGTAGACATTAGGCATTCCCTCATTATGAAATTAATTAGTACATGTGATTATTATGCTAGTAGAATATACATGTTCATGTTTATATGGTAACGTTTGATTTATTTTCTCCCTATTTTGTTCATGTTTATGTTTAAAGGGTTGTTGTTTTTATTATACATCTTACATTAAATGTTTTTAGCTTCCACTAAATTATTTACCCTTACTGAGAAACTAAGCTCGCCACTTTATTTTGTTTTGTTTTTATAGAATTTCCAAAAGTGTATTTTTTTTATATGAACGGTTAAGCTAGGGGAATAATGGAATTCTCAACCAATTATTTATGTTGTGTTTTATGTTTGAAATTTTAATGTAATGTTAATGTATTTAATCTATTTTCCATGAAAAATAAACTGATCAGTCATTCAAGACATGATTCCTTGTAATCATTCTAATGTACTAAAATTATGCACCGAATCTGGGTTTCTAGGATTTGGTTGTAATAGTTAGTATCAGAGGAAGTTTAGTACATTCCATGGAAACAAGATTTAGAAAAAAACTGATTAGATAACATTACCCAATGATAGAATTTGAGGATTTATATAGAAGAACTTCCTAAAATTTTAGTAATATAGATATTTTGTGTATTTTCAAGGAAATACATCCCTGTCAGGATACATGCAGGTAGAGGCGACTCTAGCACAGATGTACCTAGGGTTAAAACTCTAAAAAAAGTTTTAGGATAGACCAGGGGTATTCTGGTACACAAAAATGGGTATTGATGCACTCTTGGTTACGATTCTCTCGGGGGATATGCTTAGGATAATTTACATTTTCTTTACAAGACATTATTAAGGATTTATGAGTAAATACTTCTTTAAAGAATTTTTTTTATGATTATAGATTATAAGACTAATCTTTTAAATTTATGTTAGGTATTTTACATGTCTGGAATTATGCATTACGATTAAATAACTATCCTAGTGTTTTCCATTGTTTAGAATTGGTGCCCACTAGAAGGAATGAGAACTCCATATATACACATGATCCAAAGTGTAGGAAGGATCATATCTTTCATGGTATTATGAAAAAAATGTAGAAGTTAAATAGTATCCCATGTATTTTCATCATATAAAGAAATAGTATCAATTGTTAGGAAGATAATAAATTAATTATCTGAGTCATATGTCTTAGAAGGGAATCAAGAGAAGAAATGGATAGTAGAGAGAAAGATGGATAAATGGAAGTGTGGAATGAAGGATTTTCCAATATGTGATAAATATGGAAAGAATCACCTTGGTAAATTCTTGAAGGGAATGTGATTTTGTAATAAGTGTGGAGAAAAAGGCCACCAAGTACATGAGAGCAAGGGTAAGAAAATGGTTTTAAATTTACAATGCTTCATCTCCAAAAGTTGGGACACTACGTGAATCAATGTCCAAATCATTAGGGTATTCCCCAAATCATATTATAGGATAATAATCAAGTTATTATACTACCACAGATTAAGAGTAATGCCTAGTGTTCTTATATTTTTATTTAAAGATTTTTCATTGGATTATTGTATCAGTGATGTAATGGTTATATGAATTATGGAAATAAATAAGGATTGTACTGTAGTACTATTTCATGGTTGATTTGAGATTATATGGTTCGAGGAAAAGTTACTCAATAGATAATTAAACATTTTGGATACAACATAGTTGAAGGAAAGATAAAACTTAATATGGTTCTGATGCTACGGTAGTGAATTTTGAATAAGATATGATTGATTTGGATAAATAATAATCAATATTCTTGACTACTTCGAAACTAATTAATTTTCTATTTATTGCATTATTGCTGGAGTTTACAAAATTTTTGGATATAAATAGAATATCTAGTATTATTTAAAGAGTAAGAGAGCATGAATATAATTGATTAGGTTTTATGGTACTTTAGGGTGTTACTTTGTTTTAAAAGAATACATGATGTAGGTATTTAGATGTTATTAAGTGGAAAAAAAGTTATTCATTGTGTTTACCTTCTTTATAAATTTTTGATTGTGTGTTTGGAAAGAAGTATTTTGGATAATTCTAAAGTTTGGAATGGATTAATATTGACATTGGATACTATTGTTAAGGTTAAATAAATTCTTATGATTTTTTTGGATTGTTATAAAAAGGACAACCCGAGGGTTGGGCGACAACCCGTCGCATCTGGCAAGGATGCAAGACTTGAACCCACAGCCGAAGGGTGAAAAGAATGCCTCACCTACCAATGGCATACAATATGTCTGGGTATGTATAATGTATTTTTCTAAATCGTCTAACAATAAATTATAAATTCATTAATTTTGGAACCCTATATGATTAGGATAAATAAAATATTTTAGAATTCAATTATCTTTTTGAGTGAAAGATGAGTTTGTTGTATGAATTAGTTGAAGGATGAAACACTACATGTCAAGAAAATTTCTTCTCTTGTTCTATGAATAAATTAATTCTTAAACTTTAGGTATGGTATCATAAAACCAAAAAAGTTTTATCCTAATACCTTATGTTTTGTTGAACCGATTTTATTATAAATCATCATAGATTAATGGATTTGAGGTCCTCAATTTAACACTTGTTTGTGATGGTTGAACTCAATAAATCCAAATAAATATTTATGTTTATCCTCCAATTATTTGTCTCTAATTTACACCAATATTCTTCTAACCAAGATCATAAATTTGTGGTGATTTTTTCATTTTTCTTTCCCATTAATTAAATCTACCTTTGATAAACCCAATTTCCGATGTGGGTTTTACAAAAATGTATTTTTCTATTTTAAACTTTTATTTTTGAGTAAAAATTTCAAATTTTTAGGATGCAATTTATTTAAGGAGGTGAGAAAATAATACCCCATTATTTCATAGTACATTATTTTCTTCAATGTAATTCAATAACTTGCGTTACACACAATGCCAGGTTTGAGTGCACCATGACTTACCAAACAAGTCATTCAAAAAGCGATTATAAATAGTATTAAAAGAATTATTAATTTTATATACTCCATATAATTTTGGAATCCATATTATGTGATTCATATACATAATATAATAACAAATTCATTTTTTAGATAAAAGAATTATTTTTTAAAAATTACAATTTTACTGCCTTTAATGGAGAACCCTTTTTAAAACCAATTTTTTAAGCATTGACATATTCAATTTAATGAAATTAAGTTTTTATTTAGAATAGGGGCATAAAAAATTAATTTGGATAAAATTTTGGTACATTGCTGATAACATTCATATTTTGATGAATAGTGAAAAATACAAAATTTTAATTGAAAACAAAATTTTTAATAAAAATAATTTATACTGTAAAATTATGAATATGAATCTCTTTGAAGAATAATTGGATTATATTTTTATCATTTAATTCAATTTATATCATTATAATTAATTTCACATTTAATTTTTTCATAAACACATGTCAATCTATTGATAGTTTATTCTTTTTAAAAACCTGATTTTTGGTTTTGACAAAGGGAATTAATTTTTTATTAATTAAATAAACTTATATGTTTTTAATTTGGTAAAATAGATTTAATTTTTGAATTTGGAGTATCATAATTAACTTAGGGGGAATATTTTCAATTTTTTTGAAAACATTAAATTTTTTATGTATAGTGAAAACACTACGTTATGGTTTAAAACCAACTTTTTATTTAAATAATTATTTGTTTTATTTATATTTATATTAATAAAAATTATATATATAATAACTACATAAGATAAATGTAATTCATTAGAGTAATTTCATAATAAAATTATATTTATAAATGTTTTAAAATTTTTAACATCTTTCACCTATCTTGTAGGCACATTTTGAAAATTGGCATAAAATGTAATTTTACCACTTTTGTGAGTTGAATTTCAAAAATCCAAGAGACATAGTTGACATTAGTAAGTTTAATATTGTTCAATAAAAAGAATATATATTTTATGAATAATATCATTTTACTTTTATTTACCATAGTTAAAAGTAAATATGTTAATTAAAGGTAAATTGATATTATAATTACCCTAACACATGTTATGATTCTATTTGATAAGTGTATTTTGAAAAAATAAACCTTAATAAGAAAATATTATCCTTTTTTTCCACTTGGATTAGATTAGGACATTTATTATTATTTTATTTAAAAATGAGTTAATAGTGTTAAATTCAAAGTTTAATAACTACCCCATTTTTAATATGGTGTTATACAAAAGATAAATACAACTATAAATTTTAATTAGAAAGATAAAAATATTTCATATGTAATGTTATTATATTTATAATTTTTAGATATTATATAATTAAATATATTTATGACACAATGATGATCCATTAATTACATTATCAATGAATTATTAAAATAATTGTTATTATAATTATAAAAATAAATGTAATTTGAGAATTTTTATTCCATACAGTAAATTTATTGGTTAATATGAAATTTTAGGGTTGATTAAATAATTTTTTTGGATGTGATAAATCTGTTCTAAATAACAAAAAAAAATACCAAATATTGTCAACATTGACATAAATTAGTCTTTAACACAAATACTATATTATTAATTGATATAATATTTGAAAAAAAATCTAATGTTCGACCAAATTACCCAGATAAGATTATATATATCAGTAATGAACTACTTGGGGTTCTCTTGGCTTTTTATATAATGTTTACAACCATTTATTAAAATAATACAATAGGACATGGTAAAGTAAAAAAATTTAACTAAGAGTTAAATCTAAATGATATGGTTAATACAGTGACATAAACATGTCTAAAACATATTGGTTGAGAAGATTTCGACCCTTAAATTCATTATATTCAAAAATAAATCAATTTTTAGAAATTAGAAACTGAAAATGATTTTATAATAAAATAATATTTCAAACATTTCCAAAAGTGACCCTCACCTCTCTTATAAAAGGGTACTTCCCCTTATGAAAAAATATGATCACCAAATCCATTTGTCTTATCCAAAACCTACCCAAATATCTTACTAACTTTCCTCAATTAATCCTCAATTTACTCTCTTTAGCTTAAAGCCATCCTAAAGATTTTTTTTGTTCAAATCAAAAGGATACACACAATGAAGAGGTTATTATTTTATTATCTCATTCAAAGTTCATTTATTCTTCCACTTTCTCTTTAATTGTTATTTACATACCAAAATAATAACTCCATTACATTATACATACTTTGATTTTAGTATAAATATGGTACAACCATTCTTGTTATTCTATAAATCCTTTTAATGATAATGGCACTATACGTGTGTACGTACGACTTACCGTCTCCATGCCATGGTGTAATTTTTATTGAACACTATGTTATTGGGATGAATATAATGATGAGTAATATGTATATAAATATTTAAAATAAAATGATAATTTCTTTATATTATTAACATACCATCCAATTCCAAAACTTTTAATCATTAAAGAAATGATATCGTAGCTCGTGTGTACATAAGACTTAACGTCTCCAAGATGCGATGAGATTAATTTCCATGTTCACCATTCAATGATGATTATACAAATATATATTATTAATAAGTATGTAATATAGGAAATAATAATGATACTAGATATATATATATATATATATACTTAAATATATCTTATTCACTTACTTTCATTTAATACGAAATGAAAACATAAGCAACGTTTATGCGTACATACGACCTACCATCTCCATAAATGGTGTTTTCCATTTCATATACCTATAAATAATAAATATTTATATTATAAATATATATTATATATAAATCTCATTTTATATTCTGGATGTATTAAAATATTGATCTAAATTATATGATCCAGAATAACAAGTTAAAACACATATGATAAAGAAAACGATTATTACCCAAAATGAAAATTTAACCTAGAAATCAGTATTGAATGGGTAGTATAAGGATATAAATGAATCGGCTGTGATATAATAAATATTAATATAGTTATAGTATAATTTAATAACATACTATGGTCACTATATAGAAGGTTAAACATACCCTCGACCAAAGGAAAGTGCTAGGTAAGGGTTAATATCCCAAACTCATTATTATCTGATATTGTTTGTGTGTAACTATTATCTGGAAAATATTTGTTATCCATGTCCATGTTTCATAAAATAAATTTGAAAATTATTCTTTTAAGGTAATCTTTTACTAAAACATCATTTGAAATGTTTTAAATATTTTTTCTTCAAAATCATTCTCATTAATGTCCATGTTTTCAAAATGGTTTTAAGGATATATTTATATGGACATTATTGTTTTAAAATGATAAATCATTTCAAAAGTTTCAAATACATATGGGACACTATGATTCAAAAATATCTTTTATATGATTTATTTTATAAATTTGTGATGTTTAAATGATTTCACAAAAGGGACATTTCTCTCAAAAAATTTTACCGATCATTTTCAACTATGTAAACATTGTTTATTGGATATTATTCTTTATTAAGGTTGATTTATTAAAATAAAATCATCCATATTGTATTAAATGATTTATGATATTCTTGAATGTGGATGTGTAATTTTTATACCCTTAATGGTTTATGGTTGAAGTATTGACATTTTTTATGCTAGTTTTAATATGAATGCTTATGTTATGTTTAAAAGATTTCATTTGAGGAATGCAGTGGACTTAGTATGTGATGGGTGGGGCCCGCTATAGCCCCTTGATGGATCATTAGGTCTCTTTAGAAAACCAAGTGTCTTGGAACAAGGCCTTGATAAAAATTTTATTTTTAGTTTCGGCACGAGACCATGACTATGTGGTAAAGATGTCGGTGTTAGTCATTCACTCATTCTGAAATAAATTATTACATGTGATTATTATATTAGTAGAATGTCCAAGTGTTTGTTTATATGAAAATGTTTGATTTATTTTTTCCATATTATGTTCAATTTTATGTTTGAATGGTTGTTGCGTTCATTACACATCTTGCAATAAAAGTTTATAGCTTCAGCTGAAATATTTACCCTTACTGAGCATCTGAGCTAACCCCTTTCATATGGTTTGTTTTTCTAGAATTCCAAGAATTGTATTATGTTTGATATGTAGGGCTAAGCTAGTGGACTAATGTCATTCTCAACAGATTATTTATGTTGTGTTTTATGTTTGAATGGGTAACGTAACGTTATTTTATGTAATCTATTTTCAAAGACTACAAAACTGGTCAGTCCTTCAGGACTCGAATCCCTATAATCATGAAAATGTATTAAAATAATGCACTGGCTCCAAGATTCTGAGGTCTGGGCCTTACAGTTGGTATCAGAGGAAGTTTTGTACAATCCTTGGAAACTAGATTTATAAAAAATTTGATTATATAACATTACCCTATGATAGACTTTGACGATTAATATAGAAGAACATCTAAAATTTTTGTAATATAGATATTTTCTATATTTTAGATGAAATACATCCATTTATAGATATGAGAAGGTAGAGGCAGCTCTGGAATAGATGTACCTATGATTTAAAACACTAACACAGAGTTTTTAAATGTACTATTCTTCATCTGTAAGGAGTTGGGGCACAACACGAAAGAATGTCCATATCATCAGTGTATTCCCTAAATGATGCCATTGGATTATAATCATGTTATCATACTACCACAAATGAAGAGGAATTAATGCTGTTATTATGTTGTTGTAACACCCCTGGAAAAGTGAGAATTAAAAGGGTAAATGTTAATACCCATGTCAACAAGGTGCAACTTTCTTTTCAGGATCCTGTCTGATTAGAACTCCACAGTTAAGCATGCTTGTCATGGAGTAGTAAGCAAGATGGGTGACCTTCTAGGAAGATTCTCAGAGCGTGTGTGAGTGAGTACAAAACACACTGAAAGAACATAGGTTGGCCTACATAGACAATCATTAGTCTGATAAGCGACCCTAGTGAGTAATAGCATATGGTGTGCGGGGAAGGGAACCAAGGTATTACAAGATACCCATGGGGTCAGATGATAAGTTTCATGACCAGGGAAGGAAGCTAGTGATATATGGTATCAAAGCCAATACCCAGCCGGAAGTGCTTAGGTGCTTCCTGGGATTGATTCTTGGGGTCCACAACGAGGGTGTTGTGCTTTAAAGTTGTGGATAATGTAACACCCCTAGAGATGTGAGACTTAAAAGGCTAAATTTTACTACCCATGTCAACAAGGTGCACATTTATATTCAGAAGCCTGTTTGATTAGAACCACACAATTAATCATGTTTGTCCTGGAGTAGTAATATAGATGGGTGACCTTCTAGGAAGTTTCCAGGGTGTGTGTGAGTGAGGAAAAAACACACTGAAAGAACATGTGTTGGCTTGTGGGGACAGTTATTAGTCTAATAAGCGACCCTAGTGTGTAATAGTATATAGTGTGCTGGGAAGGTAACCAAGGTATTACCGGAGACCTATGGGGTCAGATGAAGAATGATAAAACCCACCAAGCCAGAACATCCGAAATTTCTAAAAGAAGAGATGATGCCACTAATGTTTTCATTGATTATAATGATTCCCAAATAAGTATTAGATCATATTCTAATCCAATGGCAATATCTTCCAATATGAATGAACTACATGACCCAATTATTTCTGTTTTAACTAATGTAGTTTCATCTACAAGTGTAGGTTAAAAGGTAAAAATGGGAAGATGTAGATTGATAAAAATATTGATAACTCCATAAAAACGACAAGGTTGGATATTGGAATGATTAAGAATAATAACTCCTAAATGGATGATACAAAAAATTAAGACAATTCCAAAAACAAAAATTCACTAAATCTACCTAGACTGATACTAAAAGAAAATGATAGAGATTTAATTTATACTGTTGGTGTTGTTGGATGATTGGGAGTAAGACAAATAGTTACTACCATAATGTGTCAGCATATGAATATTAAAGAAATACCTCCATTCTGGGAATGTAGATATAAATAAATGAAGAATCATATAAGACTAAAGTAGAATATAGAGATGAAGAAGAATTTTTATATCAAAGACAGATTTGAATATCTTGATGATTTCTATGATAATTGATACATATGTGGTCATAGTTATCATGAGTTCTGGTTTATTCCAACCATGCATCATGCATACGATGATAATAAAAAAGTACACAATACATAAAAAAGAAAGGAACAATAGTGGAAAATTCATCCACTAGGAATAGATAAAACAATTAATTGACGAAAACTATGAAAGTAAATATTACCAAGAAGATGTTTATGTTATAATCCAAGAATTCCATCTCAACCAAACAAAGATGCTTCTACTATAGAATGATTGGTCACACCATAAATCACTTGAAACACGCCATGGAAATTAATAGAAGCCTTCTAAAATTAATAAATGAGTCAATATAAGAGAAGATAATATTTCTTGAAGAGATTCCTAAATATTATTTTGATTAGTCTAATAAGAAATGTTACATGAATTATTTTAACAATCCTTGTAAAATCACTAAACCATAACATGTTATGGAGTGTTTAGTCATTTTTCATGATCAATTGCATGTTTCTAGAGAACTGTGAAATGAATAAGATGAAATACTGTCCAAAGAAAATGAAAAGCGATAACAGATCATTCTACATGAAGAAGAATCTATATTTCATGAGGGGTTTTATCACATGACAAATCAAGTGTCTCACAAGTATTGTGTGGAAGGTGAAAGATTGATAGACATAATGTAAATAAATGTATAACTATTTTACCTGCTCAAGTGGATATGTTGAAATTTGAAAAGGATGCACCAGTGGAAGCCACTTCACTACTGGATGAAGTGTGGATAAACAGTCCAAAAAAATTGATGTTTAGTGGAGGAAAATGGTACATGGTAACTGTGAATGATAAAAATGGAAAATGGAATGGAGACACTATCATGATGGGTAACAGATACATCAGAGCTACAAGGAATGAATTTCTTGGGTTGAGAGGAAATTCTCACCCCCATTTCCCCAATTTTGATGCTCACTTATGTTCCATATTATTCTAGTATATTTTTTTTAAATATGTTCTTACATTGTAGAGAATATAAATTTAACTTTATTCTCAAGATAACCATTGAATGAATAAATAATAGAATAATAGGTGGGACTGATTATTTATGAAATGATAAATACATGAATTTTCCACACTGGAAGATTATCAACATGAATATCTTGAAGATTATATGATTATATTTTCCACCATGTTAAATCCAAGGGCTTTCACCCCTTGTGGGGAAGAAAATATGAAGGATATGAAGTCATGTATTATGTATTGAAACTTCATGAAATTAATATCACCCCTATAAGTTGAAATTTGAGGTATTCCAATCAAACTTTCATGCCTTGTTATTACTTTTATTTATCATGTCAATTTTGGGGAAGTGCACAATTGATGAAAAGATGGGATGAAGGGTCATATTTATCATTACATTTTTAAATTTTAATTTTTTTGGTGATGTATGTGCACAATTTAGAATTTCATTGATAAATATTCATATTTTCATCCCCATGGGTAAGAATTAAAACATTATGAAAATGTTTTAACCTGAATGGTTGTTTATGGACCTCGTTGACAACCATGGTCATATCTCTCTTTTTTTCAACACCGGGTTATCCCATGTAGACATAGAGTTGATTAACTAAAGATCATTTCTAATTGAACCATGTGACATCATACCAATCTCACAAATATTCAAGAATATATTATTTAACTGGAGGAGAACATTTTTTTTACATTTCTAACTAAACATTTTCATTTGGCTTCCAATAAGGGCCAAGAAAACATTTACACACATATTGACATTTAAAAAGTGTGTTCTTAGGAGTGATTGAATACAAAATAAAAAGGAGTATATTGTTAGTCATTTTGTGGAATTTGATTTCAATAATTCTTTAATATGTGAATGGTAAAATAATGATTGATGTGGTGGCGTGTAGAGTATTTTTATTGACTCGTAGAAAATACCACATTGATTATGGATTGTATTTGTTAAAAAATACTATCATTAATTGTAGGTTGACATTGGAGATCAATGAAATGGGAATATCTCATTACTATCAATATGGTGAAGTTATTTCAATCATAATGTAACATGGATAATCATTATGGCCTAATGAAATCACATTAGATGTCAAGTGTGGACAATATCTATACAAATTTAGATGATTGTTGAACTGATCCTATGTTCGAAGAAATGTGTCATAGAGTGACACATTATTACATCATTTTAATAAAGACATGAAATAAACTATTTCATGATCAATATCCATCCATTAGATTCTATTTGGATAAAGAATGGACAAATTAATTGGTTGGAAAGCTAGTCCTATGTTCCAATGACACATGCATATGTTGGTGGACATTGTTTAGTACATTTGTTGAGTTTCAAGAAGAGATCCTTAAAAGATGGATTAATTTTTAAGAGGATGTTTTTATGATGGATTTGGTGGATTTTGGGTCTATATTTTGTCTTAAGGTCATTATAATTCAGTTGGGAAGTAATTTTTTTAATGATCCATTATTTAAAAAAACTAAAGGGTTTCCACAACTTACTTGTCAGCCAGCTAGGTGAGAGTCACTTTCCAGTGTGGGAAGCTGAGCTCAAACCCATTCCGCTAATACAAGGACGAGAATCAAGAATACATGCCCTCAGGGGTTCATGGGATAGCAGTAGGAGTTCCATTTTGTGGGGAGTCACTGAGGCAAATATTGAGCAAAGAGTGTTCCCACAATGAGAAGAAGTTACATGTATGTACCATGGAGGGAGAGGGAGTAATCTAGTAGTGTGCAAGAGAATCTTGATACATAAACTGTGAGATCTCCATATATCATTATTGATGAGGAAAAATTTATTAAATGAGTGATGTGATCTCACCCATCCATCTAATCTCATGCATGATCTTAGCCTCCTGTCTCATCCCACGTACAACAATCTAATCGCCACTATCTGTATCTGATATGAGGTGTTTCAACATTAGAGGGGAGTCCATGAAATTATCTTCTACCTACGAACCTCCCAACACAACAGTATGTTGTCTCCACCAATAAGCCTCCAAGATCTTGATTCCTACCACCGTGTATTCTTGAACCTACTGCACGAGGTTCGTCTAGATGACATGATACCATTCATGAAATTACATGTGCATGCAAGAAAATAAAATAAAGAACTCGTGTCGGCCTAAAGAAAAGGATGTTGTCGAGGCCGCAAGGAACATTAAATCATTCAGGGATATGTTTTTTTTGAATTCATAAATTAATTCACATTTGCACTACATGACAAAAGAGATTTCTATGATCAAAAGAAAATATCCCATGTTTATAGGAAAACTTCATCTGTTTTTTATGTTTTCAAAGCCATGGTTCTTTTCCATTCAAAGGTGTGAATTAAGAAATGTTTGTTACAAGATTTGAATGTGGTAAAACATGATAATCCCTACCTTCAAATATAGATGCCCCAAACTAAAAATTCATGTGTCTCCCTTGTTCATAAGAGCACATGTTTTCAAAAAATAGAGCATCTCCATGCTATTGCTTCACAAAGGGAAATAAGAGATCTATAATCCTTAGAGGATTCATGAATAGAGAAACCGATATTCCGTTAATAAGTGCTAAGAATTTTTGAAGCATCCTCAAAAAGAAGCGAATACTACACCATCAGTGAGAATGGAAATTTGGGATGCATGATAGGTTTACCAAAACCCTCGATTTGTTTTCTGAAGAAGAATCTATGGGAACAAAACCAGTGCAATCACACCCTTGTCGTATGTTCCATAGAACCACACATCTCTTGTTCATAGAAGAAACCCAAATAATGAACCTCTTTATTGATGAAAAAACCAAGAACCCCATGGCCTTCACAATGGTATACAATCTCATTTTGTTCATTGAAAAACACCATTATTTTCATAAGAGTCTCTTGATGGATAATAACACATGTGGACGTGTAGGCTTGTAGCAAAGTGATCGAGAATTTTCCACAAACATGGGAAGTTCACGTACCCATGAAGTCACGAATTAATCACTTCCAAACCAATTTCAATGAAAATAAGAGATAGTGAAGTAGAGTTCTGAGGCATCTTGTGACCAAAGGGAAGTGCATACATGCATACACTCATGTGAATAACATGAAGAAACATGAGACCTCCTGTTTCTGTAAAGAATGGCGGAGCATCCATACATGGTGAACATGAATCCATGTGCATGAGTTAGGACCATCTACATTGTGTGCATGCAATGAAAACAACAAAAAATCTTTAAATAAATGGTGAGTGTAAAAGGAAGAAAGGGTGGTAATTGGGGTTTCATAAAAGATAAACCAAATTTATTTGAATTTATGCATTCCAATGTGAAGAACAATTTGTGTGTTCATATTGAGAATGAAGATACCAAGTGGTCAATAAATTTGAAAAAACATGCCACCCACAAATTGAATCAAAACTACTTATACAAGTGAACTGGGTGACATCAGGTTAACAAGAAACACTTTACACATGCAAGAAATGATTCTTAATAACATGAACATATGAGAAGTCATTGAGATACTCAAAAGAAGAAGTTTGGATTCCATATATTCTATGCATGATGTGAATTTTTTTTGACACTAAAGACAGAAATAATTAATAAAGATCTTATATCTCAGTTAACAGTGATTGAGAATCCATGAAGACAGAAAAAGACAACATAACACAATATTATTTTTCCTATTAATATTATTGAAGATTTAATGTCCCTAAATTTCCATGTAATTATTTTATATTATTTGTAATTATTTTGAGACCAGAATCTTTGAAGACACCTGATTCAGTGGCCTAGTGAGCCTAGAATAGAATTTTGAACATTTTTTATGTTCATTTAATTTAACGTGCGAGGGAGTTTTTCATACTTTTAAACAGTTTCTCAAATCAGGAAGTCAAGTGCAAAATTGAACTCAGATGGAAGGATTCACCAAGGATGTATTAATATTTGACTAGTGAGGGTCGACCGGAAAAGATTGTTTTCATACTTTTTGGTAAATTATAAAATTACATTAAAAGTTATTTTATTTTATATTCTCACCATTGAGCGGTAGGACACCAGAACTACAATGTGGTGAAGAGGAGGTGATGAGACCCTTTAATGAGACACATTAACGTAAGTAAAACTAACACATTGTTTCATTAATGGAACACCATAATGACATGGAGGCCCACCATAATAGAAACATTGCTACTTATTTGTTTTTTAATGTGATAACACACTGCAGAATCATATGGGGAATGAATCTGAAGAACCTATGGTGAAAATCCTCTCCAATGATGACTAATAAAGAATTTATACCAATTTAAACACTTCTCAATGAACAAGATTGAAGGGCGATGAATGTTGACAACTTTGAACCGAACATGAATTTTCTCAGTTGGATCAATTCAATGATGAACACTAATGAGGTAGAGATTTTTTTTTGTTTTTTGTTTCCCCATTCTTCATTATAAAATTATGTATGTGGATCAACCAACAAATAGGTCTGTCCATGGATTACTCATTCCTACGGGAGTGCTATCTTCTTGGGTATTCTATATAACGGTTAATTATTTATGATAGAACCTCAATCCCAAACCTACCCATGTTTAAAACTCTAACATGGAGGGAATGTGCTAACATGAACAAGGCATGGTCCCTTACCCCATGTTATTTCTTCGTGGTCATATCCTCAAAATTATTGTAAGGAGAATAAGAGTCCATCACAGGGAATATGTCATCCCCTGAATTACAATGGCATACGAGGTGTGGAGAATAGACCACTAAAGAGGACCCAGTGCTCCACGGAAGAACCCAATGGTGCACTGGCGGTGGCAAGAGGTGGTGGCTGCGGGAAGGTCGGGGCTTGCTGGGAGAAGTGTTGCGGCTGGATCGAGCCACGACGGTGTTATAGGAGCTGCTGAACTCCATGTGGGTGGCTAGAGGTAGGTGGACACGGCCACCCGGCCGCATCGGGTGCACCACAGATGGGGCACCATGCCGCATCGCATTCTGCAGGGTTGCGGTCAACTGACCATGGTGGTGGGGTAGCCTCACGGACGAACCACATGGAAAGGGGGAGTGGACGAAGCTTCTAACTGCACCACATCTAGGAAAAGGCTGGTCCTTATATGGAAAACCTCGTAGGGTGCGCGCCAGACCCACCCTATTGGGCCGAAACCACCCCAATAAGCACGACAGAACCTAGGTTGGGTCGGGTCCTGGGTGGGTTGGTAGACCTGGGTTGGGTTGGACCGAACCTGGATCCAACTGGCCTATTTTTAGAAAATACCAATATCATTAATACCGGGCATCCAATTGATGAGATTTTTTTAGGGATGGATCCCTCGCAAAGAGGAAGATCTTTTGGCCGACACTATGGAGGCTTTACTGGAAATTTAAATGTGAAAAAATGAAATAGGAGCGGTTCCCTTGGAATCTAGCTTACTACCTTCAGAGACCCCATGGTTGGCTGAGTCGTGAAGACTGATGAATAGTGACACTGTATGGATCAGCTATGATGGACCAGTGGGAAGCGGCTCAACGTGACCCAGGTAGCCCATGATGGTGAGTAGATTTGTATGACATAGAAAACCCACGATACTTGATATGAAGACTACCTTAGTACAGATATTGTGGGAAACGACTCTGTGTGGCCTAACATTCCCATAGTGGAAATAATCTTATGTGTGACCAATCATACCGACGGTACTAATTAGGGATGAGTACCATAGTTACCCATGTTTAGTGGGTAGTGGATTCTATGTGACCCAGTAGGCACACTGTACTCATTGTCGAGGAGTTCTCCAGAAGCCTAATGTGACCGATGATATGACTGATGGTCCTACTTTCTATGCTCTGGATTATATCTTTCTTTGATATGTCTTGATTTGTGATCATACATCATGGTTTTATTTTTAATTTCTTTATGGTCTTTTGATGTTGGTTTGGGGTTCCAATTGATTATTTTGTTACTCACCCCTGCACGACCTTCACCCGCATGTGTTTTGTCTAGTGTAGACAACCTCCACCATGAAAAAGGACTTTTTGGCATAGGACTTGGTGGTTCCTAGTGAGAAGAGGCCATCAGAGCATACTTCTACGACATCAATCAACAACTCTACACCAACCCATCAGTTGGGGTTTCCATCTAACAAATATCATATCTTTCATTGCAATTTCTTGTTTCAATTTTTTCTTTTGTTGGGTATTTATAATGATCCATTTGACATAATTCTTTTACTTTTAATAATTGGTTATTTAGTAGCATGCATCATCACCTTTCATGATTTGGGATGTGTTTGTGTGTGTTTATGTATAGGTAGTCAGGAAAATTACTCCCACATAGAGTCTAATGCCTTTTGAACTAGTTGCCAATCCCTAGAATTTGGGAGGAGGGCATGGAGGATGTCATGACACGAGACCCAGGGGATGGGTCATGACAGAATAAGTTTGGTGCACCATCTTCACAAATATATGTGAGTCTAGTTCTTCATTAAGTAAAGCGTAAATTTCCCAATAATTATTTCAATGAGGAAACTAATCTGTAGATGTGATTAGAATTATTGAGCTAGGCCAACAGATAATAGTAAAAGGATATTGAAGATTCTTGAATAGGTACATTGGAAAGTGTGATTCAACATGATTGTGGGGGAAGTGAAAAATATCATTCTATAGTGAATAAAAATCATTCAACGGATAACGTTTCTCTTTTCATTCGAGAGAAAGGAGTACCCTATGAGGTTCAGGAGAATTTTTCATTAGTGAGGATTTGGATCAGGAAAGTGAGACTCTGGTAACATCGTGAGATGTTGTATGAATAACTTTTTATGAAGCTCTAGATTAATACATTGAGACTATGTATTTAACATTTTCATTTAAAATCTGATTATTGTAGAGAATATGTGTTAGGGAGAATAACAAATAGAAAAGTGAGTGTCTATCTCTAATAAACCCTACAAATCCTTATGTCCAATGTCATTGAATCCAAAACATCATTCGAGGTAGGTTTGAGAAATAGAAGAAGTGTGGATCAAGGCATTAACAAGCCATAAATAATTAATTGAAATGAATCAATTTGTAAAAAATTAAAGTCATTACGTATTTATCCCAAACACATCTTAGTGATTTTCCACTATTCTAGGAACTTCAATTGGTATTATTTCCAGGTTACCTAAAAAGATCCAAGGTAGTCTTTATTAGGTGAACATATTAGGAAAATAGTGAGAAACCAAAGATAAAGATTTTTATCGAGAATCAGAAGAATATGAAGAATAAAGAAGAATGGAATCTGCAGAACAATAGTACTACTAATTGGGAGACACCATCTACTAAAGTTAATATAAAAGGTAAAAAAGAAGTTTTTTTATTATGACTCTTCTGAGGAAGTGTGGTCATGCTGGGATAATGGTAGACCAATTAGTGATCTTTAGTATGCACTCAAATTACATATGAAAATTAATAATAGAGAAGTCTAAAATAATATTTCTACAAGAATAATGTTTCTCCAAGATGAAAAATTTCTATGGAAAAGAGAAGTTGATGCTAGAGAAGATGCATTGGATAAAAGGGCTCGTATATCCAACACTCTCACAAAACTTTTGATGGAATAGGAAAAAAACTGATCTTGGAAATGAATGATTTTCATAAGTTTCTAAATAATTTAATGCAAGTATTGGTGAGAAATAATTCTTATATATTTTATTTGTAGAAGACTTCCAAGCATTTGAAAAATTTCCCAATGTTTATATGGTTTTCAATGTTGTTAAACTAGAGGACAAAGCTAATAAATTAATAGAGTTTGACATTTATTTGAATTAATTATGAAATATGAAAGAATAAAAAATGATAATTTTGAAGAAGAATTGATAAAATAAGATAAGATTAGGTGAGTATGAGACGAAATCCCTCAACATAGAGTGTTTAGAAATGGAGGTGAAATTGAAGAATGAGCAATCACCCAAGACGGAACATCCCAAAAAGTTGAAAGAAGTAATGATGTAACTCAGTTTTTCATTGATAACTATCATTCCTATAAGAGTATTTGATCATCTTCTAATCCAACATAAACATACTCCAAGAAGAAGGTATCCCATAACCTAGTTATTTCATTTTCAGTTAAATCAGTTTCATCTACAAGTACATGTTCAAAGCTAAAAGCTGGGAAGATGTTGATTGATAAAATTTTTTATACATCCATAAAGAAATCAAGGGATGATATTTTAATTATTAATATGAATAAAAACCAATTGGTTTCTCCAAATAAATAATGAAAATTCCAAAAACAACAATGTATTGAATCTAGCTGGACTGATACTACAATAAATAGATGGAGATTTATTATCTAATGTTGGTGTTCTTGGATGTTTGGGGATAATGAACGTAGATGTTGTAATAATGTGTCATAATATTAAAATTAGTGAAGGTCTATATTTAGGAAATGTATATTTATTGAAATGAGTCATCCTGAAAAGCTAAATAAGAATACATAGCTGAAGAATAATCTGTCTATTAATAACAGACATTAATATCTTCAATACTTATTTGATAATTTGAACATAAGTGGTAAAGGTTATGAGGAGTTATTTTTTATTCCAACCATGAATCTTTCATATGTTGATAAGAAGAAATGTTCTCAACAAGTATATAATTAGGAAACAATAGTATAAAATAATTCCATTGGGAATATAAAAATATGAACATTTATAAAATTTGAAAGAAACTATTACCAAGATGAATTTTGAGAGGCGTTCCATGAAGGCCATCTCATCCATGAAAAGATACATTTACTATGCAATGATAGTTCATACCATGGATCACTACAGACAAGACATGGAAATGAATGGAAGCAAGATGAAATTAGTATGACAATCAATCCAAGAGAAGACAATCTTTTTGGAATACATTCATGAAGATGATTTTGATATGTAGACTAAGAATGGTAACATGAATGATTTTAAGAATCCATATGGATGATCTAAACCAGAACATATTAAGGAGTATTTTTTCCTTTTCCCTAATCAATTGTACATTTTTTAGAGAACTTCAAAAAGATAAAGATGAAATACTAGCCAAAGAAAAGTCAATGGGACAACAGATCATTTCACTTGAAGAAGAATCTTAATTTCATGAGGGGTTGTCAACACTTTAAAACTCAACTATCACTCAATGATTGAGTGTATAGGTAATACTAGCCTGACATAATGAAAACATATGTATAACTATGTTACCAACTGTAGAGGAGATGTTGAAAATTGAAAAACATGCACCATTGGATGCTACTTCACTACTGGTATAAGTGAGGATAAACAATCGACAAAAATTGAAGGTGAATTGATGAAAATGGTCAATGTTGATAATGAACTATTGAAAAGGAAAATATAAAAGATACACTAGCATGAAGTGTACTAGACACATTAGAGCTACAAGGAAATAAGTTCTTGGGATGGGAGGGAATTCTCATTCCTATTTAACCAATTAAAAATCTCTCTTTTGTTCCACCTTATTCCCATATTCATTTGTTAGACTTATGTTATTACATTAAATGGAATTGACATTCATTTTCATTATCTGTATGAGAATTGTATTAAAAAAGTAGAGAAAAAAAGTTGGACGGATTATTTGTGATTTGTTAAATTCTTGAAATGTTCCACAATGGTATATTATCAACTTTAATATCTTGTAGATTATATGATGATATTTTCCACAATGTTAAATAAATAGAATTTTACCGCTTGAGGGGGAGAATATATAAAGTAGATGACATCAAGGATTATGTCTTCCAAAGTCTTGATATTCAAAAAAAACTATATAAGATTAATGTTTAGGCATTCTAATAACACTTTAAATCATTTTTGTTAATTTAATTTATCATGCCATTTAAAAGGAATTGTTTTAATGATAAAAATATGGGGTGAAGAGGGAGAATTATCAATGAATTTTAACTTTTTAATATGTTTTCAGATGTATGTGCATGATTTACAATTTCATTGATGAATCTGATAATTTATATCCTCTAGGATAATAATTGAAACTTTTAGAGATGGATTTCACATGCTAGGTTGTTTATAGACAACATTGAAAACCCTAGAAATATCTCTTTTGATTTCTACAATGGGTTATATCATGTAGAAAAAGAGCTGATTAACTAAAGGATCCTTGATATAAGAACCATATAACACAATCCCTATCTCAGAAATATTTATGAAGATATTCTTTAATAGGAGATGAACATGTTTTTTTGAATAGTCCCTAATAAACCTTTTGTTTTGGGTTCTAATAAGGGGGAGAAAATATTGGAAAACATATTGACTCTTAGAAATTGTGTTCTTGGGAGATATTGAGAAAAACATACTATAGGGGATATTATTAGGCATAATGTTGCATTTTTTCAAAATAATGATGCAATATGTGTATGGTAAAAGATTGATTGATGTGGTGGTGATTAAATCATTTTTATTGACTTACTGAAAATCCCACTTTGATTATGCATCATATTCGGTCACAAGCACTGTCAATATTTTTTTATTGAAAATGGTGATCAATGATATGAGAATATCTCATTACTTTTGATATGGTAATGTTGTGAAAAAAATTAACTTTACTTGGAGAATCATTATGGATTCATGAAATGGCATTGGATTTCAGGATTGGACATTCTCTATACAAATTCAGATGTTTGATGATTTGATCATAATTTTCAAGATATGTTTCAACGAATGACACTTTGTTACAACATTTAAAGAAGGAAATATAATACTCTATTTCAAGATGAAGATCCATCCATTGGATTCTATTTGGATGACGCTTGAGAAAATACGAATATTGAAAATATAGCCTTAAGATCCAATGACATGTTGAAATGTCAATTCACATTGTTTTGTCCATCTGTTCAAGTTCAAGAAGAGATCCATGAAAAATGGAGAAATATTCATTGGTATGAATTTATGGTGTCTTTTTTGGATTTTGGTTTTGGATTTTATTTGATGGAAATTATAATTCTATTAGGAAGTAGTTCATGAATGATCATTCATTATAAAAAATTAAAGGGATGCCATAAAATTCTAGCCAACCATCTAGGTGAGTGGAACTCTCCATAGTAGAAGGATGAAATCAAACCCTACTGGCTAGAATAAGTTGTAGAAGCAATAATGAGTACCCTCAAGGGCTCATGGGAGATCCGGTGGGTCACCACTATGTGAGGTGGCATAAATGAATAGATTGGGCACAAATCACGTCAATATGACGTCATGGTACATGGGGGTACTGAGGAGGGAGAGGGAGTAATCTGGCAGTGTGTAGGAGAAACGTGATACTTAAACTACGAGATACCCACATCTTCATTTCTATTTTGGAGGGTTTTTTAAATGGGCGATGTAATCTTGGATTCCCATATGATAACATGCATGATCCTGGCCACATATCTCGTCCAACACCCAACATTCTAACCATAGATGTCCGTATCTGATCTGAGCGGATCCAACTTCCAAGGGTATTCCAGATCATCATCTTCTCCCTTCAATCATCCTGACAAAAAAACAATATTTCATTACCGTAGAGACCCCTTTATCTTGATTCCATCCACCATTGTTTCTCAAACCTACAACACGAGGTCCTTCTATATGTAACGAGACCATACATGCAATTACTTATGCATGCATTTAAAAAATATATATGAAGAACTCATGTCAACCGAAAGTAAAAAATATTTTGGAGGCCGCATAGAACATTCAATTGTTTAGGGCGATGTTTTTCTTGCTTTCATAAAAGAATGCACATGAGAACTAAACCACAAAGAAGAAGTTCATGACCAAAAAAAAATATCCTATGATTATTGTCATATATCATCTGTGTTTGATGAATTCAAAGACGAAGATCTCAACAATTCAATGGTGTGATTCCAATGATGTTTGATGCAAGATTTTAATGATTCAAAACACAATAATCCTTACTTATAAAACAAGAGGTCCCAAACTAAAGAACAATGAAGATCAGTTGTTCCCAAGAACTCTTGTTTTAAGAAAACGTAGCATCTCGAGGCTACTGTTTCATAATGGGAAAGTTGAGAACTGCAAGAAATCGAGGATTCATGAAGAGAGGAACTCACAAGCCTTCAAAAGTTTTAATCACTTTTGTAGAGTCATTATGATGAAGGTATGAATTAATCCTCTATATGAAGGAAAATCATTGATGCACATCAGGTTCACCCAATCCCTCATTATGATACGTGAAGAAGAACCTGTGGGTACATAACTGATTCAAGCAAGACCTTGTTGTACATTGTGATGAACTGAACATCTGTTGTGTTTAGAAGACACTCGATCCATGCATCCCTTGCATGGTGAAAAAACTATGAACCCCAAGACCTTCATAAATTCAAACACTGTCCTTATGTATGTTGAATAACTCCACTATTTTATGGAATGTCAATTAAAGTAGAGAAACACATGTTGGTGTTCGTGATTTCACCAAAGTTAAAGAGAAGTTTTCCCAAATGTGGGTAGTGAATATACTCATGTACAAATGAATTATACGCATACAAACCATGTAAAATGAGAGGAATTGATAGGGAATCAATGTCCCATGGTAGGTTGTGACAAAAGGGAAGTTTGTACATGCATACAAACATGTGTATAACTTGAATAAAACCATGGCCTATTGCGTTTAAAAAGAATGGTGCAGGTTGCATTCACGGTGAACATGCTTCCATGTTCCTAAATTGATAACATCTACATTGTGTGCATGAAAAGAAAACAATAATTTTTCATTAAATAAATAGTGAGTGTAAAAGTTAGAAAGGAAAGTATGTCAGTTTTAATAAAAGATAAACCAATGATATATGAATTTATGCATGCCCACATGAAGAATGATTTGTGCATTCATATTAATCATGAAGAAACCAAGTGGACAATGAATGAGCAAAATCGTGACACAAACACGTTGAACCTAAACTATTTATACTAGAGAACAATGTTTGTTCTGGTTAATAAGAAACACATTATACATGAATGAAATCAGGCATAATCACATAGACATGTGAGAAGATTTTGAGATACACATAAAAAAATGTTTGGATGCAATGAAATCCATGGATGAAGTGGATTTAAATTGAGAACTATGTTGGAAAGAACTAATGGGGAACTTATATCTGAGTAAGAAGTGATTGAGAATTCAAGTAGATAAGAAGTGATGAAATAGTGATGTATAATTATTTCCTATTAATATTCTTGAAGAAGTTGTTTGTAGTATCTGTAGAAAAATAAGTGAGGTCAGGTTTTCATCAGTAGAAGTTAGAATTGCCCGAGAATTGTTTTACTTGGGAAATTGCTCAACACAAGTGATCAGAATTATTTAACAATTCCAACACACATAAATTATATTTTATTAAAGATTCATGAATAGGTGCACTGGAAAGTGTGGTCCATCAAGCCACAAGGGGAAGAGAATAAGATCAATTTAGAGTGAATCAAAAGAATTCAACAGAAGAAGCTGCTCGTGCTATTTGAGAGAAAGCAGTACCCTATGAGATTAAGGAGAACAAATATTCTGTGAGACTATAGAGCACGCTAGTGAGACTCTAGAGTAAGCCAGTGAGACTCTGTAAATAATGCAAGATGTAGTAAAAATAATCTCTTATGGGGCTCAGGAAAGAAATCATGTAACTCTTTATCAACCATTGAAATTTTACATCTGATTGTAGTAGAGAATCATTAGTAGGAAAAATATTTAACATAGAGAGGGTGTGAATTTTTATTGAACATTCCAAATCCTTGTGTTTAGTGTCATTGATTTAACAACATCATTAGAGGTATGGATGAGAGACACAAGAAGAGGATAGAGGCTTTAACCAGCCCTAGAGGTTTAATTGATTAGAATAAATTTGAAAATACATTAACGAGATCACAGATTCACCACTCCCCCACAAAGTGTTTTCACACTGATCTAGGCACATTAATTGGTATCAGATCTAGGTTACCTCTAAAGATCAAAGGGAGTCTTTATTAATTGAAGATTTCAAAAAATTAGTGATCAACCTCAAATGGAGATTTCTTCAAAGACTCAGAAGAATTGAAAGACGAAATAGGCATGGATGATGTATAATAATAGTAATGATAATGGGTAGACACCTTATATATAAGTTAATATTGAAGGTACACCATGTGATAATTATTCTTCTATATATGACTCTTTTGATGAAGCATGATCAAGATGTGATGATGACATATCAATTACTAATCATCATTTTCCAATCAATGATCATATAATGAATATTCATAAAGAATTTTCAAGACATATTTATACAAGTATCAATGTTCTTCAAGATAAAAAATTACAGTTGAATGAATAATTTTACACCAGGGAAGGGGAATTTTATAAAGGGTTAATATGTCTAACACTCTAAAAAAACATGTGAAAGTAATGGAGTAATCAAATTCTAATTGTAATGAATGATTTTTTCAAGTTGCTAAAGAATTTCAAAGGAGTATTTGAGAGATATAATTCATTTAGATTGTTTTTATAGATGATTTCCATGAATTTGAAAAATTTATCAATTATTCTATAGTTGTCAAAGATGCTCAACTAGAAGAAAATGCAATTAGGTAAAGGATATTAAAATTTCATTGAATTAATTAAGAAATTATTAGGAATAAAAATTGGTAATGTTGAATGAGAATTGGGAAAGTAATATGAGATCAGTTGAGGATGAGAAGGACTCTCTCAAGATGATGAGTTTTTAACTGGAGGTGAAACTAAAGAATGTGAAATCACCACAAGTTGGAACATCTATAAAAGATGAATAAAGAGATGTCTCAACTGATGTTTTCATTGAGTGAAATTATTCCAAAAGAAGTATTAGATCATATTCTAATACAATGGAAACATCCTCCTAGAAGATGAAGTCCCATAACATAGTTATTTTTGTTTCTACTAATGACGCTTAATATGCAAGTACAATTTCAAAGATAAACGTTGGGAAGATGTGGATTGGTAAAAATGTTGATACATACATCGATAATTCAATGTTGGATACTAGAATTATTAAGATAATTAACTCCCAAATGGATGATCCAAATAAATAATTACATTTTTAGAAACAATATGGCACTGAATGTAGCCAGACTGATACTTTAAGAAAAAGAAGGAGATTTATTGGCTACTATAGGTGTTGTTGTATGTATGGGAATCAGGTCAAGAGTTGTTAGCCTAATATTTCAGCATTAAAAAATTTATTTAAGGATGACATTCATGGAATGTAGATGTAAATATATTAATCATCCTATAAAGCTAATTCGGAATACATAGATGAAGAAGAATATGTATATCAGGAAAATATAAAAATATCTTTAAGAATTATGTAATAATTCAACAAAATTTGTCATAGTAAAGATGATTGTTGGTTTATTCCAACCATGCATCATTCATATGATGATAGGAAGAGAAGGCCACAACTAATGTAGAAGAAAAAAACTATAGTTTAAAAGTCTTCTATTGGGATGATGAAAAACAATAAAGTCCAGAAAAAATGAATGAAACTATTACCAAGAATATTTTTAAGATGGATTCCATGAATGTAATCTAAACCAAGAAAAGATTCTTTTAATTTAGAAATAGAGTTCATACAATTGATCACTGCAAAAAAAGGCGTGGAATGAATGGAATAAAGAATAAATTAAAAGGAGAATCAGTCTAAGAAAAGATAGTATTTAGTGAAGACATTATTGAGGAATATTTTTATTTGTTTACTACGAATGGTAAACTGAAAGAGTTGAAGAATCCTTATGGATTATCCAAACCTGAATAGGGTAATATGGATATTTTTGTCACAAGTCTAGTTTAATTTCAATTTTCTAGAGAACTGAAATATGATGAAGATGAAAATCTATCTAATGAAAAGGAAAACTGACAACATATCATTCAATGAGAAGAAGAATATGAATTTTATGAGAGGTTTTCAACACATGAGAACTCATGCGTCTCAAAATTAATTTACACAAGGTGAAATATGGTTGTAAATTATGAAAATAAATGTATAACAGTGTTACCATCTCAAGTGGAGATGTTAAAAATTGAAAAACATACACTATGGGAAGCTACATCACTACTAAAAGAAGTGAGGATAATAAACCCACAGAAGTTGAAGGTGAATGGTAGAAAAGGGTCCAAGTTGACAATGAATGAAAAAAATGGAAAATGGAATGGAGACACCAGCATGATGATTACTAGATACATCATAGCTACAAAGAAAGAACATCTTGAGTTGAGAGAAAATCATTAACCCCAATGCTCATATTAATAAGCACACATGTGTTCCATCTTTTTTACCATATACATTAGTAATAACTATGTTCTTACATAGCAGGGAATAAAAGGTGAAGGTAATTATAAAGATTATAATTAAATGATCAATGTGGAGATCAATAAGTCGGACCAATTATTCCTGATTTGATAAATAATTGGAATATTCCACAGTCGAAGATTATCTACATGAAAATCATGATGTTTACTTGATGATATTTACCACCATGTTAAATCAATGGGATTTAACCCATTGAGGGGAATAATATGAAGGAGAACATATAAAGGATTATTTCATTAAAAGTCTTGAAATTAATATCATATCTAGATGTTTAAAGTTTATGTAATCTATTCAAACATTCATCCCTTGTTTTTATTTGTATTTATCATTTTAGTTAATAGGATGTTCTTTATTGATGACATGATGGGATGAAGGTGGAGATAAATATTTGTGTTTTAAATTTTTTAATATGATTGGTGATGTATGGGAAGGATTTAAAATTTCATTGATAAATTTGAATTTTCCATCCATTTGGATAAGTACTCATACTTTTTTAACATGATTTCACTTTCATGGTTGTTTATGGATAGAATTGAAACCCGTGTTCATATAAATCTTTTTTTCTACATTAGGATATCCCATTTAGAAATAGAGTTGATTAACTAAATGATTATTGATAATTGAAGCATGTGAGACCATCCCTCTCTCAGAAATAATCAAGAAGATATTCATTAAAGGGAGGAAAACACGTTTTTTGAATAGTCCCCACTAAATAGGTACAATTAGGTTTCAATAAGTGGTATAAATTCTTGGCAAAAATTTTGACTCTTAAAAAGTGTGTTCTTAGGATATATAGAAAAAAATCCAAATGGGAGATTTTTTGGGAATAGAGTTTCATTTTTTCAATAATTTTTCAATATGGGTATGTTAAAAGAATGATTGAAGTGGTGTTGAATAAAGCATTATTATTGGATCAGTCAAAAGCCCACTTTGATTATGAATTGTATTAGTTGTGAAGTACATAAAAACATTATGGCTGAAAATAGTGATAAATGAGATGGGAATATCTCATTAATATCAATAAGGAGATGCTGTTGCGAGGATAACGTTACTTTGACTATCATTATGGACGCATGAAATGACATTGTATTTCATACTTCGACATTATCCATACAAATTCAGATGATTTTTGAAATGATCATTTGTTCTGAGACATGTGTCAAATAATGAAACTTTGTTACAAAATTTTAAGATGTAAAATCAGTACTCTCTTTCATGATGATGATCCTTCCATTGGTTTCTATATGGATGAGGATTGATAAAATCAATCGTTTGAAAGGATGGTCCTAAGATCCAATGACATGTGTAAATTTCGGTGCACATTGTTTACTACATTTGTTGAGGTTCCTGAAGATATAGATGAAAAATGGATTTATTTTCATGATCATGTATTTATGGTGATTTAGGTGGATCATGGTTGTTTATTTTAATTAAGGGATATTATAATTTGATTAGGAAATATTTTTTGAATGATCATTTATTAATAAGAGAGAAGGGTTTCCACAACCTACTAGCTAGCGAGCCAGGTGAGGTACACTCACTGCAGTGGGAGGATGCGATCCAACTGAGCCCACTAGCATGAGGATGAGAAGTAGAAATTCCTTCCCTTAGGTGTGTATGGGAGAGGAAACGGAGCGCCACTATGCGACGTATCACAGAGCCATAGATTGGACATAGAGCGTGCCCGTAGGAGAACATGGTATGAGGTGGTACCATGGAGAGGGAGGGAGTAATTAGGCAATGTGAGATTATCCCATATCCATTTCTACGTGGGACATGTTTTTTTAAGAGGATTATAATCTGCCACATCCATCTGATCACACAAAATATCTTGGATGCATGTCTCATCCCACGTCCTGGGATCTAATCTCTGCTGTATGTATCTGATCTGTGTTGTTCCAATGTATGATGAGAGTCCATACCATTTTCATATACCTCATAGACTCCCATCACCACATCACACTATCATCACCAATGAGCCTATATGATCTGAATTCTGACCACCATTGATGTCCGAATATACTACATGAGGGTCATTTCGATGTTCTGAAACCATGCATGCAATTAATTGTGCATGCATGCACATAAAATGAAGAACTCATTTTGACTACAAGAAAAAAAAGTGGTTGAGTCAGCACTTAACATTAAATGATTATGGTAGATATTTTTCATGCTTTCATAAATTCATGCATATGAGGATTGAACCACAAATATGAAGTCCACGATGAAAAAAAAATTTCCCTTCTTTATCATCAGATGTCATCCACATTTTAAGATTTCAATGCTGTGGTTCTAGGCCATTCATAGGTGTGATTTAAATTACAAATTTTATGTGATTTTATCATGGTGCAACACACTAATCCCTGACTATAAAAGGAGATGTCCTGATTCAAATATTGATTCTTCTACCTTGTTCGGGAGAGCTTGTGTTTTAAATAAATATAGCATATATGTGACTCTATTTATCAAAGGGAAAGAAATGATCTCCAAGACATCATGGATTCATGAAGATATGAAACCTTAGGACTTCAACAATTGATAATTACTCACTAAGCATCCTCAATGTGATGGGAATATCACACCCTTTGTGTGAAGGAAAATCATATATGTGCAACACGTTTACCCAAACACTCGCTTTGTTTCTTGAGGAATAAACCACTAGAACACAATTGGTGGAATCACATCATTATTGTACATTGTGAAGAAATGAACATCTCTTTTTAATAGAATACTCTTGTTCAATACCATCTTCCACAAAGAAATCAGCATGAACCCCATATCCTTCACAATGGTAAACACTCTCTTTTTGTACATTGAAGAACCCCACTATTTGTATGAGAGTCTTTTGAAGGAGAAAAATGAATGCAGATGTACATGAGTGCACCAAAATGAAGGTGAATTTTGGATGAATGTGGGAAGTACAAATACCAATGCACTCATTAATTAAACACATATGATCCCAATTAAACGAAAACATGTGGTAGAAATGTAGAGGCCCATGGTAGCTTGGGACAAAAGGGTAGTGCGAACATGCATAAACACATGTGCACAACATGAAGAAACCTGAGGCCTTGTGGGTTTGTAATTAATGTTTCAGGTTGCATTGATAGTTAACATGCCCCCATTTTCACGTGTTGAGATCATATATGTGGTGTTCATTCAAATGAAACAGGAAATAATATTTAAATAAGCAGTGAGTGTAAAAGGAAGAAAGGGAAGAACATTGTGTTTCATTAAAGATAAAACAAAGATATATGAATTTCATCATGACCACAAGAAGAATGATTTGTGTGTGCATAATGAGAAAGAAGAAACCGAGTGGATTGTGCATCTTCAAAATCATGATACAGACACATTGAATGTAATCTATTTGTACAAGTAAACAATGTGTGTTTGGGTTAACAAGAAACACATTATACAAGCATGGAATCATTCATAATCACATGCTCATGTGAGAAGTATTTGAAATACCTAAAACAATAAGTTTCTATTCCATTAAATCCATGAATGATGTGGATTTCAATTGTGACTGAATGAGGGTAGAACTAAATAAGTGATTATATCCGAGTTGACAGGGTTTGGAAATTCGAAAAGATAGTCAGATATGACATAGTGAAATATCATTATTTCCTATTAAAATCCTTGAAGAAGTTTTGGTCACCATCTGTACAAATATAATTAATGAAGGGAATTTATTATAAGAAGGAATAATCTCCCATTCATTGTTGCATTGATGCCACTGATCAGGACATGATATCAGAATTATTGATCAAGGCCAACACACCTACCCAAATGGGGGTTAAAGATTTGTGAGTAGGTACATGGGAAATTGTGATTCATCAAGCTAATCAGGGGATAGAATAAGATCAATATATTAAATCCAAATCATTAAAAAGAGGAATATTCTCATGGTATTCGAGAGAAAGGAGTACCTTGTGAGATTCAGGAGAAGATGTTTTCAGTGAGACTCTGGAGCAAACCCATGAGTCTCTGGTAACACTGTGAGATGTACTATAAAGAACCTCCTATGGGACTTAGGAGAGATAAAATGTGATGCTTTATCTCCATTATAGCTGTAAATCTAATTATAGTGGATAATATATATTGTAGAGAATAACCAACACAAGAAGGAATAAGAATTTGTAACAAACCATATAGATCCTTGTGTTTAGTGGCAATGAATCTATAACATCATTTGAGGTAAGGCTGAGATACACAAGATGTCTGGATCGAGGCCTCAACTAGTAATAAACGTTCAATTGAAAAGAATCAATTTGGGAAAAGATTATAGGTATCACTAAATAACCCCTCCCCCTCTTATTGATTTCACACCGACCTAGGCACTTCAAATTCATGTGTTTTTATATATTGTACTTATATGGGATGTTTCATAAGTTGTGGAAACATTTATTCTGGTATCTAGATTTTCGGTTTCATAGGGAAGACTGGTTGACTACTTAGAGGGGAATCTTTTGTATAAACCTAAAAAATGGGGGCATTGAGATGGAAGTATGTTGACTGTTGAGATAGAGAATGTATCTATGATGGTGATTTTACATATGTGAAGGTTGATATCCATGTGTTATAGTGTGATTCACACCAAGATGATCGTATGATTTAGGCTGTGATGATCATTGAGCTGATAGTACAGGTCTTGTTGAGATGTAGAATTTTTCGATGGTAAATGTTAGTGCTAGACATGCTAATCTGAGGGGGATTGTACCAGATTCACTGAGACGGTTCTTAAATTTAAATAGTTTCCTATTGTATATACCATCTTCTGAACCTGATAACCAAGTTGATATGGATATTTGGATGAGCATGGTGATTATACATTAGTGGTGGAATGTGGGTAACCCATAATGGTGGGAGAGGATTATTCATTTAATGTGGAACAGTGAAAATTAACAGGTATCATAGTCAGTTGAACCATATGTTACATATTGGGATCATTTGAGTGATGAGAAGACCAGTACTGACCACTGTTTCTATATATAGCTAAATAAAGTAAAATCTTTGTTCATGGAAACCTATATAGTTCTTGGGGACTTGATGTTTTACTGATTTTTTGTTTAATTAAATTTATTATTCATCTAATTAAACAATTTATACATGTATAATTATGTTAATTATATAATAGAGGTGTCCAATTGGTTTTATACTCAAACTGTTCTTGAGAATCTCAATAGCTATGAAGACCTCATGATTATAGATTTGGGAAAGGGAATGATCTTGGTAACAGGGAGTTAAGGAGATGAATATTGTTGTTCTATAGTTGTACAATGATAGATTAAAAATTAATAAAATGTTTTATTTATCTATTTTGTCTATCATACATTCTCTTTGGTTTCACCTGACACATTGGTAGTATTAGGTTCGTTAATTTTATGACATGAGACACATACCATGTTATTTTCTATAGAATTATTGTTATAAAATTCATAGTGACATATAATATTATAATTATTTTTATTATATTATTATGGTGAATGGATTTAATATGGAGGGTACATTATTCTGACTATATTGTTTGGACACATGATTCTAGTTGACATCCTCTTATATATGGGGAGGTATCGCTGAGGTCATGAAGAACTCCAACACGAATCGGGTGATTTGGTACATGGTATTGAAAAGTGGTTTAAGATGGGGTATTATTTTTCTTTTCTTCTTGAATATGTTTTGGGTAAGGTATAATGGATTTAGTCAATGTGGAAACCAGTCCAAGGAGTGATGTATTTTCTTGGAGAAATCTTGTGTGATGGATCTATGAGTAACTGATGATGGTACTACTATTATAGTTATGGATTTATAATTTAACCTTGATCATGGGTATGTTGGGTAGTTGAAATTTATTAGATTTTTGGTGCTTTCATGCATCATAAATAGTCACATAGGATGAAATGTCTTATAACCTTGTTGGGTGATATAAATCATAGTTCTCTTAATTAAATATATTGATCAGTACATTCCTGATATTCTATGATGGAATTTGGATTATTTGAACCTGGGATTTATTATTGTTATGTGTATGTTATTAAGACTAACAATAAAGTATGGATAATTAGGATTGATACCTGGGTAGTGTGAGGAGGGTGACACTTATCATTATGGTTTACCTTTATGGATTGGTGTCCTATATAATTCCCTTTTATATAGTTATAATTTTCATAGGTTTTTATCTTATGTCAAATGTTGTAGAAATTATGAGCATACATTTTTTGTTTTAGATATTTTACCTATAATATTTCTTATTGGAACACATGGAGAAGTAATGAAGAACATTCCCTCAAAGTGGAACATCATATTTCTACCACAATATATACAGTAGGATAATGTTGAGAATCCCCCATGCAATCTCTAATAGTTTACGTGGAGGAACCACTCTATCTTAGGGTATTATGTATAGTTCCAATTAATGGAGTTGGAGTTTCCAAAAAATCGTTGATTATTTCTGGGTCATATAGCCATCCCCCATCATTCCATAGTAATTGAAAACAATTGTATTATGAGTATTAAATTGACCTCGTTGAGGGGTTATATAATCATGTAGAGACTCTAGAAGAAGGATAAGAAATGTCATGCTTTAGTGACCAACCTTAAAAAGGTTGTGTGTCATAATCTTGGTAGGTATGAATGTAAGTCCTACATGGATTTTCTTCAAGGATATATTCTTTTATTATTTTACCCATACATGTTGATGCTATTTCATGAATATATGTTCATGGAGATTTATCATGGGATGATGTTAGTGTATTCCTAGACTACTCTTTTTATAGATAGGATTTGTTTCACTCCTCTCTTGGCTATGAATGAGGTGCAAAAATCCCACAAATTAAATATCATACATCATATAGAGATGAGGGTTTTTCTCAAATGTTTTTACCTAATGAAATATTTTAAGGTTTTATGCAAGCACATGATGATCGAGAAGGGATATGTGGAGGAAAAAGCTATAGGAATTCAGTCATTCTTCACAGTCAGGTGAGTGGGTAATCAAATGATACCATGATAGTGCCCATTTATTTTAGGAAGGATTGACATAGATTATGCACAAAGGTTGAAAAATACTTGTGGAGTAGAGTGGGGGAAAATTTATTCCATCAATAGAATGGAATTTTAGTGGATTCTATAATTGGGGGAATTTGGGAAAATTTAGTACTTCTTATGGGAAGTCTACAATGGAGTTCCACTAGTTTCATAAGTTGGGTCCTATATTGAATTATTATTCTTAGGAGAAATGTTCAATCTCCATGATGATGATTTAATGTGTAGGCCAGTGTCATCAACAATCGATTTAGACTCCTATTACATTGGTGACCCATGCGAGTTAGACACCATCAGAATAGTTCCATGAAACTATAGAAGGATGATTTTATATGGTAGAATAGTTCCAAATAACTATGGATAGGTTCTATATAATGTTTTAGGAAACATCCTTATCACTACTACACTATCTTTATAACTTGTTTGATACCAAATGTTTCCATTCACTTATAAATGATCAAGTTTTTGTTGTACTTTATTTATTGTACAACTCATCATTTGAGTTTTTTTCACTTAACACACACTTGGTGAAGGATATAGATCATTTATAAATATTTCTATAATATAATTTAGTAGTTTATAGCTATATAAATCTATGGCATTTCAGAATTTTTGAGATGAATGTTTTTGAGGTGATTTTAATTGTTTACTAGTTATCGAGAACCTATCATCTGCTTCAATATATGAGTATATCAAACTTTGCCTATGGGATAGTTTTTTATTTTTACGGATGAAAGGGATTTTGGAGCAGTTTTAATAGTTCTTGGAATTAGCTTGTTTATAGATATGACATCACAAATAGAAGTAACGGTTCAAAGGTAATACTATGTAGTAACTCCATTTATTTTTCATCATGTGGTACGCCGATATAAGGATGTACACCATGAAAAATTATCCAAAATTATTATTGATAGGGGAACCATTACGGAGATTGAACTTGTTGTAGGAGGAAATTCTATATCAAATTCTTTAAATCATATGTCACATAATGAGCTAATATAGTTGTTTTTGAATCTCAATGATTTTGAGGGGAAGTATTTTATCAGATCAATCACAAATCCCAGGGGAGATCATGTGTTATTTTCAAAGAGTTTTCATGGTACTATTTATTTATATGTATACTATAGGATGAATAACTATGTGATCATGCAGTATAAATACTATTTTAGGGGAACAAAGAACTTTTTGATCAGTTGGAGGGAGTATGATGGCTCTCTAAGTTTAACCAATGACCAATCTACCACCAGTATTGATTAAGAATGGTGGATATTCCTATGATAGAATTCATAAGTAGATAAAAAAAGGAGTATCTTTTCATAACTTTTAGGTTAAAAAATGATCCAAATATTTTCGTTGATCAAATAAATAGGATCATCAAACCACATATAATCTCCATCACTGTATTGCTTTTTTATTATATCTTTATTGAGTCATAAACATAATTGATGCAAGATAAAAAATTGTAGGCTATGTTTGGTACATCAGTAGCACATTGTCTCTATTTTGAGCACTCAAAGTTTCACTTATGGATCCCATAGGTATGGGTTCATGGGAATTTGATATCTAAGGAGTGAATTGATGTGGACCTGAATAAGGTACACGTTTTTATGTTATGGGAACACCTAAAAAATTAGTTTGAGATTTAGTTTTTAATGGTTTAATTGGGTGTTACTAATAGTTAATTTAGTACTTTTATAGTTTTTAAGTGACTATGACTAGGATTACTAAGATGTTAGTGATGTTCGAGTTGTCCGAACTATGGGAAGAGGCCTTCCAAGATCTGAAGATGAGTTTAATGAGATCTATAATCATGGAACATCCTATGACTGGGATGTGATATGTTGTTTACTATGATGCATAAATTTTGTATTTTGATGTCATTCAGATGTAGTAAAATTATATTGTGGCTTCATGATCATATCATCTACAACCACATGTATTGAACTACCCTACACATTACTTGGAGTTGTAATTTTTGGTCCATGATTTGAAATGTTAGTCCTGTTATCTCTTTTGTGAAATTTTTTTCATATATCTAGACCCAAATATATTATATTACATAATTCCATATTGTCAATTGAATCTAAAATAATAGAATTTAGTGGAGTATCTACATAATTTTGATTTTTAGATGGCTTATTATAATAGGAAATATAATTTTTTTACAGATGAGCTTAATAAGAAATAAATATTAGTTAAGATAAATACCTTAAGAGGAGGAACTTTAGTTGATGAGATTGATAGATTGATGGATGGTGACTATATATGAGGACATAGAGTTGATTACTTAGGATACCCTAATTATCAATTCCTCTTATGAGGTATACCATCCATGAGTTGGACCTCTAATTCACAATAATTCGTGAATGGTTAGTAGTAAGTGACACGGTTCAAAGATGTTCGAAACAAAGGGATGATGTTATATAAGTTCATCGAAGATCTGTGGTTTCTATATCCCTGAGGTTAGAGATTATGAGGGACTCCAATTCCTATCGTTGGGAAGTGAACCCATATTTGATGAAGATATATCATTGTATCATAGGAATCTTCTCATTGTTGAGAATACAGATAGGTATCAGAAGTATTGTATCTCGTTATCAAACCTTTCAAATAGTCAAGGAAGAGAATAATTGGAAAATAGGATTACATCAACCACTCACCTTGACTATGTATATGTTAGATGATGTGAGGATGGAATTAATGGTGAGGTTTCCTAGGTCCCCCAAATGCCAAGATGTTTCTATAGTTATAGTTCATCTTCTAATGAATGTGGCACATTTCATTCCAATATATGAAACAAAAATAGTGGATTAGTTGGGAATTTTATATTACTAGAGGATTATATCACATAATAGAGTGCCTTCCAATATTTTATTATAACAAGACACATGTATTATATCTTTGTTTTTTAGTTCTTATAAATGTATTTATGGAATCTTTTAAAATAGAGTATGACGAATCATCCCTAAGTGGACATAAAATTTGAAAGGACGATATATAACATAGAGGGTATGCTTTAGTCAGGCATCATATAATTGGTTGAGTATGGTATGGTCTTATATTCATGGTGAAGTTTTTTTTATAATAACATTTTTTTGATTTTACTTAGATATCACATTTTCAGACCTTTTATGGTCAGCCTTATCTCATATCACCATATTGGCATGAGGTGAGTGAGGCAGTAATTGTTAGCTTAATATGATGAAATGGACCACTAATTGAGGGAATATGTTTAAGAATAAATTGGTTACCTCTTAGATTATATAATTATTATATGAAAAATTTATCAGATGATATTTATTGTTTTTTGGGAGAAGGTTTTTTTTGTGGGTTATACCCTTGGTTGGGGTATCAACAATTATAGAGATAAGAAAAAATGGAACTGTGATTTGTGAGAACTTTTGAGATCATTAGTCATATCTGAAAATATCTTATCATTTGGACATTCCTCCATGATATCACGGTGTTCATAATGTGATTGATATATCTAATCTTAAGAATTACATGTCTTGACCTCTCTATGTGATCAACTATGAGGATTTTTAGTTGGAATGAAATGAATATTTTATTGAGTGATCAAATTTAATTATATTATATATTGAAAATGTGCTGTGGGGGAATATTATACCACTTGATTGATTCATGTTGTTGTATTTGTGAATATAAGAAGTTATGTGGTATTTTATGTTTGATGAGTTGGATAAAGGGACCATGTCACTCAAGGATGCCTCTAGAGACACTTTTGAAGGACAAGAATTCATTAGAGGAAGAGTTTTAAAACATCTTTATTTTTTAAAAGGTATTAAATTTCAAACATTTTCATGGTTAAATTCCGGTTCAAAATTAATTGGTGGTTGAATATGGATTAAATAGGGTTATTTATAATTTTAATTGCAAAATGGGTTAGACCACACTATAATGTAGGTTGTTTTGTGCTTGGAACCCAACTATTTGACTTGGGTAGGAATGATACACCCATGGAAGGGTGTGGCCACAGGTGAATTTTTCTATGTTTATAAACCCTTTTTTTCACATAGTAACATTACATAACTTTCTCAGAATACTTATAACATAATTCAAACTGATTCCCAAACACCGAACTAGTGTAGTGAAATTGGACACATTGAAACATAAACACTGGTACATAAGTGACCAACATTATCTCCCACTAGGTTCTTCATGACTTGGAACCCTCTTAGACGCATGAAACATAATACATATATTTTTATTATTGGTAAGGATACATAAAAAGGGGTGATCTCAGATGATCTGTAAGGGTAAAATAGTTAGACATGTAAGAATAAACATGAGAATATGTGAATGAGAATATTGTAATTAAAATATAATATCATAACATGCATATCAATGATTATAAACATGAATCTTGGTATAAAAACCAACTGGTCACTAATAACATTTTGAAAATGTAGTTTGATTCATGCAAAAACTTATGGACAATCAACTTGGTCCATGCGTAACATTGTGAACATGTTATAGGGTTCAAAAATAACATTTATACTCATGAGTTATCCATCGTTACCCAATAAAATGGAGGGTGATATAGGTCTCACACATCTTATAGTGAAATCTTACATACATCTGGCCCAAGCTCATAAATAACCATATCCTAACCCATGAAATCAAATGGGTATTATAAAAATGTAATGATGTTATAACGTTGGGAAGAAATATGTTTTATAATTATATCATAATAAATATAAACCATGAATAGATATAGGTTTCAAAACAATATAACCTGTGAAAGATAAATGGGTTTTGTCAACCCCCTGCAATCAAATCATAATACATTCAATGAAATAATATGAATGGAAGCACTAAATAACATCAAAATAAAGGTATTAATGACACCATTAGATTTTATCTTATAAGGGAAATAATTTTTAAATATATTTTAAAAACATTTATTAGGGAAAATATACCTTCTTCGTCGATAAATAATTTTTAAAACCTAAAAAATTTTAAATTAATTTTTCATTGAAAATATATATGAAAACTTATAAAATGTAAATTAAAAACAAATATAATTATTTAAAATAATTATCTTTTAAATATGGTATTCAATGATCTTATGAAAACATTTTTGAATAAATCGTTTTTGAATACAATAAATTTTCTTTCAGAAGAGAGAAATGATCAGATTTTATATAAAACCTATCTCTTAAGTACCGACGAGTGGAAAATGGTACTAATACCTGAGGATATTTTAAATAAAAAAAGGATATAAAATTTCATCTTTGTAATTCTGAGATCGTTCATGAAATTTCATTAATGGGACCATTATCATAAAAAAATCAAAAAAAATTGATGAGATTGTTTCAATAAACTCTTATCACTTGGTAACATGTGTCAATACACTCCATGTAAGAAATTGAAATTTCATGAATATTTAAATATCATGAGGAGAATTAGATTCATGTTTTAACATGTCATATATATGTATATAAATCTTGAAATAAATGTAGGTGTATAATAAGACTTGTGACTCAAAGAAGGAAAATTGAGACAAAACACTATTACCGATTTGGTAACGTTTGAAACATTACCCCAATGAAAGAAATTTCATAAAACTGATATGTAAATAAAAATATATTTATGTATAATAAACATATAACACATTCATTTATTGTACATAAAAAAATAATAATAACTTATTGGTGAATAATTATTGTATCTCCCATTAATAAAAGTGATATGAAATTTCCCTTACCTCATGTCTTATGTATCTTCATACTCATACAAGATTCCTTTATAATAAATGTTTGTTTATTATACATATTTTATCGAATAATATTATTATATTTAATACCATATGTGGTTTTATTATCCATCCCACATTGTTAAATTTTAGTATGTAGTGTAAAATCCTAATGAAAGTCACAGAGGTCTAAAACAGTGGCGCCCAAGGGAATCATCTAAAACAATGTTAATTCATTCTGAAGGAAGGAATTATATGATAATAAAGTTGTTAAATGGATTATCAGTATATGACCATGTTTCAATGAAATCCCGAACCATGTTTCCATCCCCCTATATGTGAATAATATTTAGGTGATTTGGGAGGAGGCTCCAACATCTTCGAAGAAGGTGGGTTATGGCCTACATTTTTGATATAGTCTTCCTGATTGAACTATTTACAATTGATGAATCAATTTCAATCACATCCAAAGTGTTATTGTGATAGAGAAACAAATTGATCCCTTCGAGCGTGGATGAAGACGATGTAATGAGGGGGTCTCCTTGTCCAAAAAATAAATTAATTAAACGATAAAAGAACCAATGTTATCATATTAAATCCCTCATCCACTAATGAAACCATTGGTGCATGATCCGTAAATATTCAATTTAAGTCTATGATCTGGGGGATTCCAAAAGAATCAATTTCTCTGAGAAAGGGATCTGTAATCAGAATGAGTGAGTTACCGTCCCTCTATGATCATGCTAAGAGATGAAGAATGCTCTGAATGATTAAAAAATGGGACCAACTTGGCCATGAGAGAATGAGCCCAAATTAAAACCACCGTCCTATATCTATGAGGCCAATGAGGAAGATACTTATTATGACAATTCCAAATCATCAAAAATCCTTCCACAACAACTAATTCTCTCTCCATATATTTGTGTAGATTATCATCCATGCTAGTGAACCATGCAGGGGGAAATCATTACTGTAAAAATCATGGTTACTTTTCCCACTATAAATGCCCAAAACACACTAGAAAGAGGTTTCCCACTCACTTTCATAGAATTAATGACACACAAAATTCTCATTGGGTGTGTAATAGAATGTTAACCAAGAAACCATGAAAATAACCCTTCATCACACTCTTTCATCAGTAGATAAAAAATTATTACAAATATACCAATTAGGTAAATTTATCTTGGATGGAATCACATTGCTCTAAACAGGCATCCCACACATTTTGAACATAGTTCACCTATGGTATGTGACCGCAAACATTTTTTGAGATCATCCCAATCTCTGATGAAGTGAAAAAAACTTATAAATGACTAACAACATTAGAGTGTTACCATATAACACTTTCAATTGATCATTTTGTGTGAAATAAAAAAATAAAAGAAAATTTCATTCCAGGGAAATAAAAATATTTGGAATTATGCACCCTGGGAATGTGAGCACACTTTATACCCATTTATTATTCCAATTAATAATCGACCGATTCACCATGGTCCATTGAGAATGAAGTTGGAGAGTTTGTAAGATATTCAAAATTGATTACTAGAACCTAGATAATAATACTATAAAACCATGTATATTTGGCCTATAATTTTTCTTAATGTGACCTTCCCATAAAGCTGTTTCTTCGATGTTGTCCCTTGAAAATGTTCCTTGATGATTTTTTATTGAATCAATGACATTTATATGTCTAATGCCACCACTCCCAATACCCTTATCCATTGTATACAACGATTACTAGGGAAATATACCTTCATTATGCCACTGCAATATAATGGCATCTAGCATATTCTATATATTTTGCATAACCGCTTTGGGGACCATGAGTGCTAACAGTTCATGCATTGGAATAGTTTACATCACACAATTAACTGAGGTGATGCATCCTTAAAATTAGATTAAATTGTATTCAAATTAAGAATAAGGTTTTAAATTTGATAAACATGACCATCATACTACTGAATCCTAATTTATCTAAGGGGAAACTAGAGCTCTCATATATTCCATGGAAAAATATTTCTTGTGAACCCACAACCCATCAAAAATCTGCTTCCCACTTCAATCTGAGCAAAAAATATGAAGATAAACACTAATATTTCCACATTCAATGAATTGATATTCTCATTAACTATATATAGAATGAATTCAATTATGATATAAAATATACCTGCATTTTTTATCATGATATAGAAGAAAATAATCCGTAAAGAATAAGTGAGTGATCCCATCGAGGATTGGAATGCACTGAAAATGTTTTAAGAATCCCTTGATAAACTTCTTAGTGAAATATCTACTAAGTAAGTCTTATTTAAGGTTGATAATTATCAAATAAAGGGGATCCCCATGCCATAGACACTATACATACATGAAGAAGCTATAACTTTTTCCCATTAATGTAATAGAAATCCAAGGGAACTAATACATTTGAAGAAAAGATCAATCACCGGCTCATAGAATCCCATAACTAAAATGTATTTGGTGAAGAAACACCATTACATTCTATCATATTACTTATCCATATCAAGATTGATAGAAAATTTTGGATCTCATGACATTTTTATTGATATCCCTAATCATCGTTTGTGAAATCACAAAAGAAGTTTGAGTAGACCTGCCCCAAATAAACCCTTAATTCTCTTTAAATATCCATTTGGGAAGGTGTCCGACATGTATTCAATTGAGAACTGATGATGGGATTTTATAAAGAAATTTAAATTTTTTAATTAGTTTGTTTTTAATTAGAGATGATGGATTGGTAACCTTCGGGTTGTGGATCACTATGGTTGAAAATTCCACTACATTCAAGCCTTCACACCTATTTTTGGATAATATCAAAAAACTCATGCTTGATAAGGTCCCATGATTTGGTATACATTTCTCTTGGAAATCCATCGGGTTCTAGAGAGCTACTAGTATTGAGAGAAACTATAGAATCCCAGACCTGCACCTCCTTTAGTAGTTTATTAAAGAATACATTAGAGTTTGGAGATACCACATAGAGGATGTAGTAAAAAAGTACTGAGGTTCCTGCCAAATTATTCTAAAAAATGTCTTTATTGACATCTTCAAAAAAATATTCAAATAAGGAAGAGACATTTCCTCTAACCATAGAAGGGGATCTAGTAAAGGATCCAACCTCAAGAAAAATATTAGGAGTTCTGTTGTGCTTCATTTACAAAATGTATTCCTAAAGTAATGAAGGTTTCTGTCCCCCCACCAAAGGATATGTAACTCTAGATTCATCTTGTTTTACATTCCTTATCAAGAAGCATATCCGTATGATGAGTTTTTTTACCGAAAATGTTTCCAAAAATATCACAATCCCATAGGTTTTCGAGATAAACCCAATCCTACTTGATGCACCATTGATTGTATTTATACGCATAAACTATGTTGTTTTTTTGGATTTCAAAGAAATGAAATCCTCTTTCAATAGATAAATTTTATTGTGGATCCTAACCCATGATCATTCACCAATATTCTTACTCCATAGGCCCAAATAAATGAGTAGTAACATGGACTATAAACCTAGTACTCTCTGATAAAAATTGATTTGAATGAGAACTATTACCTACCAGACGAATCAAAATAGGAGAATGATCGGATAATTATAGAACTAAGTTCTACTAATGCGAATTTGGAAAGGAATATATTCCTTCAATATTGTTCATGCGGTGGTCTAATCAGCACCTTGTATGATGACCACTTATCTAGTTATTGCAACGAGTAAAATTTTCCCTTCTAAAGCCAATTACTGAGGCCATTACCGACAAAGAAGGGAGAAAACTCTTTTTTGTACCTACTTATATACATCCCAAACCTTATAATATGAAGCCTCCATTTTGATTTTAATATCACCTCTAATGAAAAAGTAATCACCCCCTGAGTTGAAGTTGTTATGCTCCTATTATAGGGACTCGGTCTCCCCTGTTATAACCAGGAATTAACAAAGGAAAATAAATAACTTGAACTATTGGTGTGAACATTAATTGATAAGAGTTGAATGAAAGTAAAAAATGTTTCCACTAAAATTATGTTATTCCTAAATTCCCACATGATCTGATTGATGGGTTCCCCATGCATATATTTATGAACCAACTATTTTTTGGAAAATTACAGTATCATTGAAGGTTGTTGTATGTGGTGAAGGGTATAGACAAAAGATGAATTTTCATAATGAAGCTCATTTGAGACAAAATCAGTGTTAGCCTGAAAGCAAATCCCATGGGCATTACATTTGTTAAGGAAGTAAAGTTAAGGACAGGTCTCTGGTATTGTCCCCTAGAGACGTCCGTGCATAAATTTTAGAGGATATTAATTCGTGTTCCCATTTGGATCACCCCCAAGTGAGGGAACCACTTCCTAGGAGAGTGGAAAATGAAACTATGTCCACAAGTGATAATTCACTGAACATTTTTATAGATTTATGGGTGAAGAGAAGGGAAAACTAGGTATCGAGAATACATGAACCTTTATAACAGATTTTCCACAATGAAGAACATTTTTCAATGGACTATGTGTACCCAAAGGTTGATCTGGAGAGAAAACAGTAATCTCAACTATGACTTCGGGTACTGATCACAGGAGGAAGACCATTGTATCCTTCCATGATACTAGAGACCCCATGAGAGAAGGTATTTTTAAACAGTGCAGGGATTATCAGGGGAAGTCTATCCTTTAGATCAAGTGAAAAAGGAGGTGACCAGGGGAATATTTTTCCACATATGGAATGATTCCATCCCAATAACCTAGGGAGGTATCCTCAATTATTAGATCCAAATAATGCACAACATTGATGAAACATTTTAAAACTATAATAGTAGGCCTGAAGTGATGCTTACCTAAAACTGGGAGAGGGACTTGATGACGACATCCCGTACAAAAAAAAATGTTTTGGAGAGGAAAAAACAAAGGATTTCACCACAAAACCACATCGCATAATAGATGAAGTATGGAACCTTGGAAAGATAGAGACTGATCAATTTCATGTCAAATCCAAGAAAGACCTGCATCTTGAAGATGATGTGTGTTCTCATCCACATAGAGAAACAATTCAATTGAAAGTCATATAATCTGAATAAGTCCAATATTATTTAAGTGAAGGGGAAGACAATATAGATTGAACCACACCACTGCTTGAGGTGAGTCCCAACTTATGTGATAATCCACATTCCATAGGAAAAGGTTAAATCACCACTTGCCATTAGATTAGGACTACATGACCCAGCATTTTAAAAATCCTCTAAGGAACCAAAATCTAGATATAATTATTTTCTATTAAATGTTGAAATGCATACCGGAGATGGTAAACCCCAAGAGAGAATGTTTTTTTGGAAAATATGTAGGGGAGGTTTATCTTCCAGAAATCGGTCCACCAGTGTCTAATAGTGAATATCCAAGGCCACCTCGAATATAATAAGTAGTAAATTCAGTGCTATGGAACCATGAATATAATAAGATCTAATATCATTGAGTGGGATCTTAAGGATTAGAGGAAGGAAGTCCGATCGGATAGGCACTGGCCAAAGGAGCACATATTTTATATACATACCCTCTGGAGAAGGCCTAGGATTTGAAGAGGTTACGTTCTTTGTCTCTGATAGGATGAATATTAGTGGATGGTAGGGGGTAGGCGGAGGATTGGGTATGTGGGGGGAATGCCTGATTTTCAAAGGCATCGATAGAGGGTTCGATAAGTGAAGATGGTGGGGGGGGGGGTGGAAGCAAGATGGAAAATTTTAAATGTGGGATCTGTGTGCCTTACCTTCTCAAAAAAATCCAAATCCTTATTTTCATTTTAAAATTGTTTTTTTATTATGACCTTTTATTAGCTTATTTTTAACAATCATATACTCATGTATCACTTTTGTGTATATTCTCTTTGTTCCTATCATGTTTCTTAATTTTATATATCTATAGTCCTTATACTTATATCATGATTCTATAATTAAAACCATGATTTAAATATCATTTATATTCATTATATGTGAATTATAATAATATATATGATATAGAGATATGAAATGAAATACACTATTCTTAAAGACGGTAAGACGTACAAATGTATGAACATTGATTCTGTTTTTATTGTTTTTTTGAAAGAGTGATAGAAAATGAAATTTATCCATATATGTATATAATATCATTATTGTAAAATTTTAATTTTATATATACCATATGAGTTAACTAAGTCCATCCTTGATACATTCCATGTAGTGTGTTAATGAATCACATCAATTTGAGGGGGAGGTAGTCCACACTTCCTCAAATGGAATTATCATATTACCACCAAATGAAAAGTAAAAAATATATGTTTTATTAAGAATAAATAATCTCAAATAAATAATTAATATATACTTTGACATATTAAAACATTGTTTCCATCATAATATCCTTCATGAGATACAATAAATGAAATACAAAAAAACCTTTTTAGTGAGGAGGTAGTCTATTGTACACATAAATCGTATGTTAATTACACATATTATGGAGGAGTGTGAATGTGTAGTTCAAAACCTTTATATAACAACGCCCTATAATATTGAGGAAACTTATTTTGTTATAAAACAATGGAATAAATATATTAGAGGGATTTGATAAAGAAAATAAAATAAAGGATCTTAAGAGAAAACATTACCTCATAATTAAGAAAAATCTTGTGGATTGTGGAAAAAGGCTTCCTTGTGTTGATTTAGTAAAAGGGTAGGCTTCTAGGAGAATGTTATAGATTTTTGGAGATTATTTGATATGATTTTTGGTGTTCAATTTATATGGACCCCACCTTATTACATTACATAATCTTGAATTTAGTAATGAATTCACTTACATTAATATTGATGATCTTTTAAAGTTTAGTGATTTAGAGAATTGGGACATTATATATTCATAAAAACACACATTATTACAGAGTGGATACCATAAAATAGTATTCATTTCTTAGAAAATAAAAAACTTTTCACCGAAAACATTATTTAATTAACTAATTTTGAAACATTTTACATGGATCCCTTATTTTTCTTACACATATTTATTACCTATGAAAATCATTTGAAAATAGTGGATGATAATGAAGGCTCAGTAAGGGATATAAAATTAGGAAAGAACACATTATTCCATGAACACTTGTAATATATGAAATCATTTTCAGAAGAAATACTTGTCACCCATATATACATACTTTGTGAAACAATAGATTTACACAAGATCCATAGAAAACATAAGAAAATAAATGGAATCATAAAGGTATCTTGGGGAATTACTTACATAATCTTGTAACCCTCTCATCTACCTTATAATTTGTAATACTCCCAGCTACATTGCAATTTTTGTAACCATTAACATTACATTGGGAGTAACCATATGGGAAACCTCCAAAAAACACATACCCAATTCATTGGAGAGAAATATAGGTCCCACCCTTCATCAAAATAAATTCCTAAGAACCAGAACGTAATCATATAACAAGAATAATATCATAAAAAAATTGCTTTTTAATTTTGTAAAGCATAATTTTTAAAAAGGATTTTAAAACAGAATCCGTAAAGAAACATCATATAACTCAAGGGAGACTTAATAGAGTGGATTGAATATGTTAAAAAATGGTAAGTACACATGAATCAATATAATATAATCCAAACCCATCAAACAAAAATTTTTAATACCACATGAATAATGGAGTAGAATGTTGTCCCAAATAATGGAAATCTGGTTAAGAATTCCCTTACCTCGTGATTGTATTACGTAAAACTTGATTAAACCTCCTATATAATTGTTAAAATAGTTTTATTAATATCTTAAAGAATCATATAAGTCTTATAATACATTATATGGTCATTTCATTACATCATTTCACCCTTTAATTTTTTTGTATTTTGTTCCTTGCACTGTTTTTGGGTGAGTTCTTTGCATTATTTCCAAGATTGGCTCATGATGGTTGTTCATGTCAATTGTAAGTGAAACACCAGAATTTGAATGGAGTGTTATTTAAATTTTTAAAAAGTCCATAAATTATAAAATTTATAATTTAAAATAATTAAATTAATATGATTCATATGTTAAAAAATTAATGATGTTCTTTTAGATCATTTTAGTAGTTATTTGATAATAACGACCACATTTTGTTATATAAAATAAAAAAAATGTGTAAAAAATAGTTCTAGAACTTTGGATGAGACATAATACATATATTACAAACTGTTTCAAGCATAAAAATGGTTTCATTACTAGTCATGAAGGAATTAAAGAAAAGCGAAATCACATCGTCCATGATGTCGGTAATTTGACACATCATGAACAATGTTTTTAATTCCTTGAATAAGTGAAGGAGGAGAATTATATTGATGAATAATTTTATAAGAACATTAGAACATCCAGAAAATTCAATATTTCGGAGCTTTCGTGACCCTTGTATAATAGGAGGTGAGGAATGAATAATCAATGAATGAAACTCAAAATAAAAAAATTGAGAAATCTCCCACAAAAATTCAGCAGTCTAACAGCATCCCATAAAATTTCATAAAATAGTTTGATGAGACAAATGGAATATCTCATAACTCATACATAATATGAAAATAAAGGGGGGATATTTAATTCCATATTCCAACATAAGCTAAATCAAATTATAAATAATAACATAATATGAATGAAAAGAATGAATGAAAAAGATGATGTTTACCTGTTGATCTCTTCTCCTTGAGATCAATCTTAAAGCCTTTGGTTTTGGCTTTTGGTGAGACCAATAGCTCTACGACTTGGGGAAGATCATTAGGAGGTTTTCTAGGAAGAAACTATATGTGGCTCAAGGCTTGAGAGGTGTGAGAGGAAGAGGGAAACAAGGGTGATATTTATTGTGGGGGAGAGGGTGTATTTTTCATCATTTTAATCATTATTATAATATTTTGGTTCAAGTCTATGAATAGTCTTAATTAATGTGCCCTAAAAAAGTAATAATATCTTGTGAGTTCAAACTAAGTGTGCTTACATCACTTATTATGTCATAAATAGTATATTTAACTGATAATTTGAATATATGGTATTTTACTGTATTTCACTATTCATTGAAAATTCACGAATTTCAGAAAAATCCAAAAATTTAAAATATATGAATTTTTAAAAAGTAGAATTAAAATAACGAAGTCCATTTTTTGAAAATAATTTTCTATATATAATTAATTTATTTTTCCAAAAATCATGCATAATTAAAAAATTAAAGAATTAAAAAATGTAACTACTTTTATATCACATTGAATATTTAACCAAGATGTCATTATTTTAATGACCTAACAAAATAAAATATTAATACAATTTACTACTCATTGGGATCATATTACTATTCATATTATTATATATAAGTGTATGTTACTATTCACCAAAAATCATGTTGGTTCAATTAGACTACAAATAACATACTGAACACAATTGTAGATGACTATTTTTAGAAATTTAAAACATTAAAGTTGAAAAATTATTATCAAAGGGTTGTTATAAATATCTACATAAAACAATATTTCATGCATTTAAAACTATTTTTAAAACCTTGTTGTGTTATGAAATGTGTCTTGAGAGGTGTTAGGAAGTGTAAGGAGAGGAGGGAATTTTATAGTGGAGGAGGAGTGGCACTCTTGTAAATATTTGAAGAGTGAATTCCACCCATGTTATTCATGTTTCCTGTGGATCCAATAATGAACAAAACGAAAAACCAGTTAGTATAGGGAAGTAATTTGTCTGTCCGTTGACTCTTAGACTAGTGTATTGGTAGTTCTGATTCATAAATATAAATATTATTCCTTAGTTAAGATTAATTTTACCCTAATCAATTTGATTAATTTCAATTAATTTGACTATTAATGTTGACCAAATAAAAATTGGAACTTATTATAAATTATAATTTATTTGAATTAGAATTATGGAATCAATTTTTTAATATTTCTATCTCATAAGTGGTAGAAATCAAATTCAAATTAATCTCACAGAGGGGACGACATAGTGTGTTTTTAATGTAAAACTAATTAAAATTTTTCAATGTTTTTATATCCAATTTCAATGTTAAATTGGTTCCAATAAACTAAATTTTATTAATTTATAAAAATATTATGTAATTTACATATAAACTAGTTTCAAATATAATATATCCATAAAAATAAATTTGAATAAAAAGTAGTTTGGAATTAAAATCCTATAATTTTTAATATTAATAAAAAATTAAACCTTATAGGAAAATGCCTAAAAAATTACCCAAACCTAATTTTTATGTTCTTATTACTAGTATATGGTTTATTATGACACAATAAATATATAAAATAACATGAAATGGATATAAAATGGGTTCTCTATTAAAAGGATGTGAAAATGCCTTTACAAAAATACTGGGTTTTATGAAAAAATTTTGGTTTGTTGTTATATTATTAACATCAAACATAATAAATGAATATAAAAAAGATTTTATTGAATATTTAACATATATATTAAATTAATGTCACTCACTAAACGTAATTAAATTAATTTTTTAGTGTAAAACATCTTTGTTTCCACAAAAATAATAATATTTCCTTTTAAATTCAATCGGTTTTCTTATTAATTTCTAATTAATTAGATACATATGAATTCATATGATATTTTTGTAAAATATATATTTATAAAAATCAATTAATAATATTCATAAAAAAACTTTAATATGTAGTTTATATCTTATTATTTTAAATAATAACATTTTATTGATATATTACTGCTCGATAAAAATTGGTCATGTATGTTACACATGCCATTGAAGAAAGTCATTATAGCGTGTTATGAAATCTAACCTCAATGTTCCGTATTGAGAAAGATAAATTTTCTATTGATTTTAATACATTATTAACTTGGTGTTTCATAAAATGAAATTCAAACATAGTTTGTTAATATAAAATAAAACATTTTCAGAGTTGCATGAATTGAAAAATATTAAATAAGATAAATAAAAAAACATAATTCCAAAAATCTCATGGTGTTACATTATACCCCCAATAAACTTAATTTTGTATATGAAATATTTATGTGTTATCAAATGATTCATAATTAAATGTATCATTAATAAGATCCACATAATAAAAATATGTAGTAAAACATCCCTTAAAAAGGGAATCTTGGAGCCAGAATATTTGCACAATTTAACATATAAATAGGTTTAATCACATACGAACATAGTTTGGGTGTAAATATTGGACATAGAGGAAAAGTGTTAATAATTATAGGGAGTGATTGAGATCATCAATAATCATAAACTGAAGGATCAAATAAAATTTAGTTGACTTAAAGTCATAAATATGTGTTGATTTAAATGGACATCATTTCATAAAAAATTAAGGAATTAGGAAAACATATTTTATTTTATCATTATACTATCACTGAGTAATTATTTTAATTTAACTATATTATAAATAAATTTACTTACTTGATTTTATTCCATTTCATATACACAATACCAACCTTGGGTTATGTCTTGATATATTTCTACTACAACCCAAACCCTATGAAATGAATGTGAACTAATTTTTTATTCTTGAAGTAATAATAGATCACGAGAACCATGATAATTTATCCCATATATATTCAGTGACCATCAATACAAATAGATTATCTACTATCCATACATCCTCATGTGTAGAGATAACACTTTAATCACAATGAATTACTTGAAGAGTAACTTAAACATTCCATAAATGGTTATCCTTATAAACCATCTAATAGATAAAAATTCAAATATTTAGATAGAATTTCATGAAATCATCTGAAAATTAGTTACCAATATATCAGAAAGTATCACGTGGTAGTCACATTCTAAAAATGTAAATACCCTCATTATATATTCCATTCAAATGTGGTAATAACCTTAATTACCATAATTATTTTTAGAAAACATGCATGCTTCCTTATTCTAATGATTACGGGAATGATTTTATAAATCCAAGAAGTGATATACAAAATCCATTTTAACATAGAACATTATTTCGAATAATCACTTTGAGGGTAGTCATTACCGTCCATTTTACTTATTTATGTCAGGAATATATTTATCTAAACATTATTGTCTCAACACAAGCAATTAATTAAGCATTACCTTTCCCTAATATGAATATCACCATTACATGAATTTAGATTTTTATGTCTTCATCTCTGTTCAAAATTCCTTTTTCAATCCTTAATGATAGGTTATACTAAAAATACGTATATATTTCATGACTCATATAATATAATCATTGAATTCCGACGCATAAATACTTCATTAATACATCTTTATAAACTATTACATAGGATTCATAAAAATATTCCTTAATTCCTCTTTCATAGAATATAAAATATGAATAATTTCATAAGGTAAATCAACCTCAATATAATCAGTGATCTTATGTTTAATGTAAACGATACTAAAATATCATCACATACGTTTCACTTTTCATTTTAAGAATAATTATCTTTATAAGTATAAAAAATAATCATACAAAATTTATGATTATTTTTATGATATTTCTACTAGGTAAATCAATTTTCCTATTGCCCATAATTTCCATATATGATTCATTAAATTATAACAATGTTCCTTATAATTCATTCCATTGAGTAAAATCAGAAATCATATTGTGAGAAATAATTTTCATAATTGCATACCATGTAATATTGAAAAAGTACTTTCATGATACCTAAATGACAACTTCTAGTTCTTTAATATATAAAAACATAGGTTTATATAGGTTTATTAATAGTCATATTAAAAATAATTCCACCATGGTGGTTTCGTAACGATTTTGTGGATTCCCAATGCATATCCCTCAGGAGTGTCAATCTAGGTGTACAATAAGGCCTGTTGTCCTTTACCAGATTACCCTGAGTATGGTCTGATAAATATTTTTACCATTGTTACTACTAGGAATATCTATTGTAGAGGAAAATCCACCTCATGTATCCAGACAAGGATGTATTTCTTTTAAACTTCTCACTCGATCCTTTAACTGAACTCTAGGACATTTTCCAAAATGATGACTCATCCTTATACTTATCCGTAGAGAAATCCTAGGACATGCCCTTAAAAATATACCTTGGTAACTCACTAATGGTTTCTCATCCAAGTTTTCAATGGATAACTTAACATTTGATCTAATACCTACTTCATTGACCCTTTGTTTTCATGCATTATAATTACATCACCTTTTATGAATACTTGAAACATAATAAAAATATCCACCCAAATAAAGTAATAATCTAGTACATTTAAACACATGAATTATAAAAACTAGTACCCAAGTGAGATATATAATATCCCACTAGGTTATTCATGATTACCACCGTTTTTATACACATCAACCATAATACATATCTTTATAACCTGAGTAAGGAAACATAAACACAGGGTGATCTTAGATACCCAGTTAGGGTAATCATGGAAGACATGTAATCATAAAAATGAGAATAGGGTTATACAAAGATGATCACGAAAATATAATATCAGACCCTATATATCAATGATCATAAATAAGATTTATGTAATAATGATCAGAAGTTCATATGAAATGAATAATAAAGATATAAAAAAATCCATGAAATCATGACCTAGGAAATTACATGGAATTATTCCGTACAAATCATTGTATAATTGAAATAACATGTATAAGTAGAAATATGTTCAAAAAATATGTTATGATCACAAAATCAGTCCACTCATAGACTTATGGTCATGAAACTTGGTCCACACATAATATTGTAAACATACAATTTGGTTGATTCATAACATTGTGAACATGTATTGTGGTTCGCACATAAACATATGGACATGCAACTTGGTCCATGTATGACAATGAAAAATTGTAATCATGCCCACACTTTATATTTTGAACACCTAATAATGTTTAATAATAATATTGTGAATATATAACCAGGTTCATGGATAGTTTAATTGACATATAGAGAGGTCCATTCATTACATTGTGAACATGTAGTCTTTTTCACAAGTAACATTTTTTTAATGATTCATTCATCATTACCCAATGTATTGGAGGGATATATAGGTCCCACCCATCCATAGGGGAATCATACATACATGTACCACAAAATTATAAATAACTATATCATATCCCAGGAAATAAAATCTGTATTATAAACATGTAATAATATCATAACCTATAGAAAAAGATAGGTTTCATAATCATTCGTTCATAATCATAACATGTGAAAAGAGGTGGGATTCAAAATCATATAACATGTGAATGAGAAACGAGGTTCATTAACAACACACCATCAAAAAATAATCATTTTATAGAAACAATATGAATTGAAACATTGAATAACATCCCAATAAATCAATGAGTAACACTAACGAATGTTATCTTATATGGTAAATAATTTTACAAGATCTTTTAAAACATTCCTTTAATAAAATATTCATTCATCATTGAAACATGCTTTTTAAAAGATAAAACTTTTTGAAATAATTTTTATTAGAAAATAGATATGAAAAATTATAATGAAATATTTGAAAAATATAAATTAGTTTTAAAATATGTTTAATTTGAAAATACGATTTGTATCTCTTTTGTTAACATTTTTGAAAACATGGTTTTTGAATACAATAGAATTCTGAAGTAAGAGTGAGGATATCATATTTTATATAAAAAGATTATCCTAAGTACCAAATAGTGAAAAAATTATAATATTATAAGAGGATACATTGCATAAAAAATAAGAAGAATATAATTAAGTTTTATTGAAATGTGGATCATGAGATTTCATTAATTTAAGCTTAATCATAAACAGTCTTGAAAAGCGATGATATTGGTTCAATAAACTCTTATCACATGGTAGATTGGGATTATAGTATCCATGTGAAAACATAAAATTACATGAATCATAAAATATAATGAATATAATTAGATTTATTATATAAAATTTCAAATCGATGTGTATACACGATGAAATAAATGTGGGTGTATAACAAAAAATGTGTCTCATAGAAGGAAAATAGAGACAAAACTTTCTTGCCGATTTGGTATGTTTTGAAATTTTAAACCCATCAAATAATGTTCATGAAATAGAAAATTAAATACCAATAAATTTCATTATAATAAACATATAATATATTATTGTGTAGTACATACACCACACAAAATATGTTAGTGGTGAAGAAGGATTGTATCTCACATAAACAAAAGTGAGATGAAATTTTAGTTACCTTGTCTATTGACTCACTTTGTACTCATACAAGATTCATATATAATAAATGTATTTTTATTATACATATTTTACATTATTATATTCCGATATATAATACCATGTATGTTGTTATTAGGACCTTATATTACCATATTGTTAACTATCTTATGTTATGGTTTCATTTCATGTAATATTTGATTTGTTCTTCGCATTTGTGTTAATTTGATATATCATTCATCCTTATACTTATATCACAATTAGAGAATGTAAAAATTTATATAAATATCATTTATATTAATTATATGTGTATAATAATAATATATATAATATATAGGTATGAAATGTAATACACCGTTCATGGTGATGTTAAATCGTACATATGCATGAATGTTGTTTCCATATTTATTGTCATATTGAAACATAGCACGAAACTGAAATAAATTTACATATGTATGTAATATTGTTAATGTTTAATTATAATATTATAAATATCATATAATTTTATAGAACCCATCCATAATATATTCCATGTAGTGTGTGAACGATGCACATCACTTTTAGGGGATGGTATCCCACACATACTGAAACGAAATTATAGTTTTTAATACAAAATGGAAACTAAAAAAGATATATTTTTTATAAGGAATATATAATCTCAATGTCATAATAAAATATAATATATAAAATATATGAAATTATTTTTCGTAATAATATACATGATTATAGGCAATAGGAAAAAATGAACATTCATCATTTAGTTGGGTGGTAGTTCGTTGTACATGTAAAAAAATGTCTTTTATCCATTTAATGGAGGTTTGTGTAAGTTCAGGTAAAAAACATAGCACAAAAAAATCATATTATATTTTTAAACCATATTTTTTAAAATAATTATATAATAAAGAGAGTTTATGGAGGGGATATTGGGACGAGATCTGTGTCTGATGTTATATTTATTGTCAACAGTTTTCAATACCTGTCAAAATGATGGAGCTCCATATTCCTATCCAATGTTAATGGTGGTTTTATAATGTAATGGAGAATAGAGAATCATTATGGTATTATATCATTGCATTCCATGCTTGAGAAATTCATCATTTTTTAAAATCAGATGATTATTGCTCTGATCCCGAGTTCCACACACATGTTACAAAGTATATATGTTGTCTACAACAATGAAGAAGGTTGAAGTAGAATCTACTTGAGTAAGATTATTGTTAATTTGAATTTATATTACAAATGAAGTGAATGATGATTCTTGAATGATGGTTGATGTTGAAGAGAGAAATGGGGTGTTGAAGGTCTTCGAGTTCTCACGTGTCCATGCATGGGTTTGAATTACTAAGTGGACATAAATTTTATACTAAGTATTTTTATGGTCTACTTAAAAAATATGGTATCCCAAAAACTAACCAGCCAACTTTATCCAAGGTTACATGCAGCGTACAAGGCCAACCTCGCCCAAGGGATGCCAACCTCACCAAAATGTAGACCATGTATATGGCCTTTTATAATCATGCTGAAGCACACAAGGGAAGGCCCATGCATAGATTTTCCCATAATCCCATAGATAAGGTGGGTGTAGAGTGCACCCAAAGAATTCGGTATAGGAAAGTAATGGGGAGGGGGACTGATTAATTTGAGTATATCATTGTGGGTGTTGATTGATAAGACATTCCCTAGATGCATCTGTTCATCGACGTGGGATGACATTTTTTTTATGTGAAGCAATCTCATCTGTCCATCTGATCTCACACAAAATTGTGGCTGCACATCAAATACGTTCCTTGTTCATTTAATTGATGTTTTTCATCTATCCCATGCCATGCATGTTTTAACCCAATTAATCCAATGCTCTCATGGTTTCTAAACCATCCATGTTGTCATCCTCCCCTCCCTTCTACTCAGTGGCACCACTACCACTTATCGGAGAAGAAGGGAAATCACCATGGATGATCTCTAGCTATATGTGGATGATAATTTTCCCATCATGAGGTTCGTTGGGTAGAACTAAGACCATGCATTAAATCTATGTCTAGAATGGATGAAGATATCTCAAAATAAGTATCGGACAAAGGCAAGGGAAGATGTCGAGGCCATAAGGGTGATCTGAGCATGAATATTGTATGAGAATGAGATTTACATGTGATCTTCCATTGCATGGACAAGACAATTTCAACAGAGAGTTGTCCACTCGCTAAAGGTAATATCCCATGATACTCAACGTATCATTACAGTGGTTTAAAGATTTATATATTGATGATATCATCTATTCGAGGAAATATTTATGTGCGATATGTTTTTGTGATTTGAATGTGGAAATAGAGATGATCCTCAACTATAAGAGAAGAGGAAATCCAAGATGAGAGGTCGTTGCCTCCCACTACGAGAGAGCTCTCATTTTTAAAACAAAGCCTATATGAGCTCCTATTTTTAGAATGGAATGTAGAGATTCATGGGGATTCATGGATTTGTAAAGCGAAGAATTCCATCAAGACTTTTTCAATTGAATCACAGTATAGAACATGGTTCCTGAAGTACCAAACTCCCCATGTGTAGAAGATAATTGCACCACTTTCACGAAGATGTACTATGAACCGTTTGGATTCACCATGAAAAGAAGAACATGCTCCAATTTTCACAATAAGAATATTTAATATTTGTATTAGGGTTTTATTTTGATGGATAATGATATTTTACAATGTGTGTAGATTTTTTGCACATTCCTAAGACACATGCAGTCTTGTGAATGATTTAATGATACCTAAACAAAATAAAAATGAAAGGAAGAAATAGAGAAGAAAACCCAAGGAAATGTTAATGTGAACATGTGAAGGAAGAAGGATTAAAAGTTATAGAGGGTATGTATGATTACATTCATACATAAAAGGGAAAATGATGAAGTAGTGCGATTAATGATGGAGCTTCACAAGAGGATGTATTGACCATCTCATTTAAGAGGACAAGGATTTCAACTGTATCAATTTTTTATAATGGTGATAGAAGAGCCTCGTGTTAAACAATGAAAAAGACTTCCATGCCAATCTATTGAAGAGACTATCATGTCAATAAAATTTGGAAGAAAACTCGAAAGGAATTGAGAAATGGGGAGTCGAAAGAAGTGATACATGGTATGGAATGTACTATCCTTGATCATTGGTAAAGGAAGTGTGCCTAGAATAGAGTGGTTGTGTCTGAAATTTTAAAATCCACAAGTAGTGAAGATTAGTGATCTTTGGTAAAACTAAAAACCTATCAGTAGATGCTCCTTGGATATATCCCTTAGTGGTGAACCAATTAAATGTGCAGTTTTTCCTTAAACACTTGGTTTATATAATTACTCCACATATTCATCATATAGGATTAAAAAGTTCCTACCAATTTGGAAATGGGATATATCATATTGTCAGAAAAATTTGACACCCTGATTCACCCACCAATCTTAGGGTATTTGGGTGTCCTACAAGTGGTATCAAAGAAATGGATAACCTATGTTGTATAATTTCTAGTAAATCTATTCTCTATTGATGATTTGAGTTTCGTTCATAAGTCAAACATTAATTATAGTTTTTTTGTACATTAATTTGTTTTTGATTAGATGTATCTATCCATAAATACCATAATGAACATAAGAAAGAAAGATAAGAGATTGTTGAATAATTCCCTCATTTCTAAAGAAGATGCAATGTCTTATTTTCCATGCCTTTATTTTAATTAATAAATATCAAGTTGTGAAATTAAAGAAGAGGTGGATCATGGTTCCAAAAAATAAAATAAAAATCACGTGATCAGGATATATGTGTTTTCACTTTTAGATGTTTTCCTTAGAATTAGGATTCTAGAAAAAATGGTGATGTGGATCAGTCTATAACATCACATGAACTTGCAATTGATAAATCAAGATTTTATCTGCATGATAATCCAAAAGAATGAGTTTACATTGTAGAATCTATCATTGTATATAGGTACAGATCACCCAGTTGGAAGGAAAATTTGATAATATCTAAAAAGGATTGAAAACAAAATTCCATGAATGTTTAAATCTCTCGAGATAGATTGACTCCTTGAAAGAATCAAATAATGATCATCAATAAGGTTCCATAAACTATCTCAAAAAATCTGACGAAAAGAATGGAGTCAAACAATATTTCAATGAAACGATACATTTTATTTAATAGAAAATGAAAAGGGTACTGATTTAATGGTTTTACATTTGGTTGAAAATTCCATGATGATAATGAAACATGATAATTTGTTACAAATTAATTTTATAAAGCTTGAAGAGGAAGTTAAATGATTTAAGAAGGCTTGTGAAGAGAAGATGATTATGATTTATGATTGTAAAACCATCCTCAATATGAAAATATTGTATTTGGAAGACTAGTTGTCCAATTTTGAGAGGATACTTATTAATTCTTTATAATATTGTGAAACATTTACTATTGGTACCCAATGTTCATTGGAGTATTATACAGCACAAAGACCTCAAACATGTGATATGAATATGAAGACATATTTATATAATATATCACAAGAATATGAAACTAATAAGGCACCATCCAAACCATATTTTACTCAGGTTTCTAAATATTATTCAACATGTAGTGTGGGATAGAAAAGAAATAAAAAACATGTCTGTATGAGGAAATGCGATGAAATACTTAAAATAATATATAAGGTGGATAGGAGGAAGAATGTGGAAGTTGTTTCTCCATAAAGATCACAATGATTCAAGAAGAATGAATGAAAATTTAATACAAATGATATCATGAAATAAATATTTTTTTCTTAATATTGGTGCAGTAAAACATTTGGGCATTAGAAATTAAATTATTGGTATAATACTCATCATATAAAATCCCTAAATAATCCTATCTAAAGGGGGAGAAATCCATATAATTAAAAAAAATATCCATAGATCTAGAAGCATTTTTATATTATAAACATATTTGGATTTCCTGATTACATCAATGATGTATTTAATGGAAGTGGTCACAACGATATTGAATTAACATCTCAACAAAAATATAAATATAATAAATATATTAGTCTATAGAAGATGGTTAGGATTAATGTACATTACATGGTATGTAATTAAAAAAATGTTATAAAAACATTCTTCCAAGGATATTGTAAGAATTATAGGTGAGAATTAATTTGATTCTAATTCCATGAAGATGAATTAAGGTGCATACAAAATAACTACCAAGAATGATCTCACCCAAAAAAATCCATTTGGAAAATCAAAACATGCTTCAAGAGTCCCTAAAAATATATTGGTTTTCTGGAAATAATATTTGGAAAGACTGAGGAAAATTGAAAATGCACAAGATAAAGAAAGTTAAAAAAATAGAAGATTAGTCATGAAGATAAAGAAAATCTTTGTGTGTGTTGCAATATAGGAGGTCATTCCATAAGGAATTAGATTTCGTTTATTACATAAGAAGAATAATTCCTCAAGAAGCTGAATGTTTCGCCAGGAGATACTAGTTCTTTTAATGATCATGAAGAATAGAAGTTGTCACACAAAGAAATGGCAGCAGAAATTTAATCTACATAAGCACAATCAGAATTGAAGATCAAATGTACACGTATGACGTTTGATGAAAATAGACCAACTAGGTTGAGAAAACTTGATCAACTTTGTTGTTCGCATTGATGATGTAAGGAGGATCCACATTATTCCCTATAATATGTGTGTATTATTTTTTATGATAACACAAGGAATTCATGGTGAAGAAAGATCTCACAGAGAGAAACTGAGATGTTATGACATTTGTTTACACTTGATACAAATACTGAAGAAGTTTACATTATTGGAATATTATTTAAGTTATATTAAAATTGTATTATGGTGAATGGTAGAATTTTATGAAGACGATGAAGTTTATTTCTCTTGTGGGGAAGGAAAACAATGAAGATGTCCAAGTCATTATATTAATTTCATATCAAATTAAATTACTCTACAAATTGGTTTAATATTATTTAATTTGCAATGTTATGTCATCTATTAATCACACATCCCTGTTTACTCAAAATAATGATCTGTTTTTAAAGGGTGAGTAACTAAAATAATCAGTGACATTAGAAGAATTTATGTTCCAAAAAGGTTACATATTCTGACTACTTCATAGAAATGTTTTCGATCTATTTGTGGAAGTTAGTGCAAGAGTTTCTGGTTTATTGTTCCTATAAATATTCATCACACATTTATTATCATCATGTTAGATTTAATGTGAAATGATCATTGAAAATAATTACATGATTTCTCATCCCATTGGGTATCATGATCAATGAGTAATTGAGAAATTATTTATCTAAATAAAATTCTCATGTTTTTTATGCTGAGTATAGCTCAATTAGACATAGAGTTAAATGATGTGTGACACATTTCTTAACTAGAGACTGATACACTCTTTCCCATGAACATTGTATTTTTTATCAATAATGGGGATAGAATGTGTAATTATCATTTCAAAAGTGAAAGGGTGGGATAAATAAAGATTCACATTTTGATATTTTCACATTCATTTTAAGGGAACATTGATGTATTTATGAAAAATACCAATGGGATATTCTTGTAACTAATTTTGTGTATGAAGCTATAATTATTGTCAATATTTTTCAATACCTCCCAAATTGAAGGAGCTATAGATGAAAATCCAAAGATAATGGTGGTTTTCTAGAGTAATGGTTCATGGATAATTGTTATAGAATTATATAATTGGATTCCACGCATGGTAAATTCTTTAATTTGTTTATATCAGATTATTTTAAAACTGACCCTATTTTCCAAATATATATATAAAAGGTTATACATTGTGTACAAATAAGAATATGTTATGTGAGGAATATACATGAGGAAGATTGAATTTCATTGAAATTTATACAAAAAAATGAAGATGTAAAATATTTTTGAATGATAGTAGAAGATGAATATAGAAAGAGAGTGTGGAAAGGCTTAGAGTTCATAAGTGTCCATGCATCAGTTTTACATACTAGGTGGCCATACATTTTATGACATGTATTTTTATAGTCTACTAATAAAATATGGTTTCCAATAAAAAAAAGAGGATAGACTCAACCGAGGGCACATGTGGGATAAAATTTCAACCACATCCAAAGGATTCCATCCAAGCTATCCTATAGGCAACATGCATGGATGTTTATAAGACCACATGAGCACACTGGGAAAGACCCAATCTTTGGTTGTGAAAAGGGAACACAGAGAAGGTGGGAACAGAGCACACCAACAAAAATTGGTACGGGGTGGTATCAGGGAGGGGTAAAAAGTAATATGAGCATGTTAGTGTGGTAGTTGATTATTAAACAATTCCCCATCCAAGAATTTGTTTTGTCATGGGTCAAACATTTTAATAAGTGAAGCGATCTAATCTGTCCATCTGATCTTGCGTGAAATTGTATATCCAAATATATTTCATGCAAAGATCATTTAATAATCATAATTAATATATCATTCAACTCATGTGGTTGAATTGCTGCCGTCAGATGCTGTCATGGTTACAATACTAGCCGCATCTTCATCCTGCCCTCCCCACTGCTCTGCAGAACCACTTCTTGGTTGTGCAACTACCACATATTGTAGTATAAAGCTGATCATTATGGCAGATCAAAAAATTGAATTTATTAAGATATATAGATGTATGTCTCGACCTAAGGCATGCCAAGATATTGAGGCCATGTGGTTGACCCAAGATTGATTATTAAACGATAGGGATATTTACTTGAAATACACATATATATACATGGGATGATTTAACTAGAGAGAAGTATACTCACAAAAGAAAACACCCCATGATTATCACCGTATCTTCACATGATTTTGATGATATAAAAACCAAGGATCTTGGTTATTCGGGGGATGATTTATGTGACATATCATATAGGTATTTGAACAAGAATAAGGGATTTGATCCTCACCTATAAAAAAAGAGGCATCCCAAGTGAAGAGGTTTTTTCCACCCTCAACCTCAGAGATCTCATTCCAAAAATATATCCTATCCAGTCTCCTGTTGTGTAAAGGGAAATTAGTGATCCAGGAGCCTTTGAAGAATTGTGTAGATACAATGTATGACATTACTTTGACAAGTGAAATTCACTCCCGAACATGCTTTGTGACGAACCACACATAATTTTCATAGAATTAATGTTCAACTCTCTTATGATGAAGGGATGTAAACCAATTAGTTTCACACTGAAAAGTATAAAGTTCTCATATTGTCAAAATAATATACTTCACTAGGTTCATGATTGTTTGGTTTTGAAGACAAAGGTGATTGAATGAAAGTATCAGCTTGTGTGTGAATTCATGAAACATATACACTTATTTGCATGATTTAATGATACAAGAACCATTTGAATATAAGGGAAGAGATATAGAAGAAAACCTGAGGTGGTGTGTTTTTTTTCACTTGTGAAGGAGAAGGATTAAAATTAAAAGAGTATATGTATGCTTATATGCCTACATAAAAAGGAAAACAAATAAGAAGTGTGCTGTGCGAAATAGCTATGTGAGAGGATGGTTGGACAATAGGTTTATGAGGATAGGGAATTCAAGTGCATAAATTCAGGAATACAGTTCATGAAAAGTCTCATACTGGACATAGAAAAATACTTCAATGACAATCTATTAAAGAGACCATCAATTTGACAAACTGTGTAAAACTTATTCAAAGTCAGTGAGCTAGGGGGAGTTGATAAAAGGTATCTATGGGATTTAGTGATTCATTGCTAAATATTTGTAATGGTAGTGTTCGTGGATCAAATTGTTTATTTTTGAACTTCTGTAATCAACAAATATTGATTATTAGTGGAATCTTCTATAACTAACATAGTTTTATTGTATGTACCATTAATGTTTCCCTTAATGGTGAACAGAGTAAAAGTGTTGTGTTGTCCTTCTATGCATGAATGTTATAATTACTACACATATCAATCATAAAGGTTTAACAAGTCCCTACCAATGTGGTAAATAGATCTATAATTTTTTAAGAAAAATTTAACACCCTAATTAACCCCCTCTCAGGGTGTCCTACGTCATACAATGGAGGAAAAAAAATAAAAAAAAGGAGATTGGGAAAAGATGTTACCTATTAAGTGAGTAACTTCATTTCTCTTGTGATGAAATTCATACATTGGTTTATTTCTATCCATGTGGGGGATTTTATGAGGAAGGTATGGATTTTGGGAGTTTATTTTAGAAGTTGTTGTGCAATCCAATGAAATTCATAGGTGTGAGTACGTGGGAAGATAGGAGGGCTTTCATAGTGGAAGAGGAGTGACATTATTGTAAATATTTATAGAGATAATTAAACCCACGTATTTATTATTGTAGGAGGATCCAAAAATAGACCAAATTCAATCATGTGGATGATATGTTTGATGTATGACTATCCAAGGGCACTTGGATAGGTTCAGTGGTTGTTTTGAGTTATAAATTTAAAATTATTCCATAATTATGCTTAATATTAACATAATTGATGTAATTAATTTTAATTACATTTTGTGATTTTTTTTTCATGAACTAATTTAACATTATGAGACATTATAAATTTTTTTATTCAAAATATAGAATCCATTTATCCAAATTCCCATCAAATAAGTGGTTAAAATTAATTTAAAATTAACCCTATTAACAGGATGACATTTCATGGTTTTAAAGTAAAAATGATAAAAATATTTATATGTTTTTATCCTGTTTAAAAATGAAATTGGGTCGAATGTACTAAATTGGATTAATTGATTACAAAATTATTTGATTATACATTGAACCCAATTCATGATATAATTTAATGTTATAAACAATTTATAAGAAAAAGACGTTTTCATATAAAATCTAGTATTTTTATCTATTCATTACACAATGAAACCTTGACATAAAATAAATAAAATGAATCAAAACGAAAATTTTTCCCACTTCCTAAGATAATTATTATTTTAACATAGCAAATCCTTAAAATTTTCAAAAACTATATTTAAAATTGGTTCTCCATTAAAGTGTGGTAAAAAAATTCCTTATAAAAATATAGGTTCTAAGCACAAATTTTGGTTTCTTCATATCATATGAATATAAAATATATTGGATGGATATGAAAGATATTTGACTTAAAATACAAAATATAAAATACAATAATATCAATCAGTAAATGTAATTAATTAATTCTATTAGTGGAAAATATCTTTGTGACAAAAAAAATATTATATTTCCTTTTATATTCAATCATTTTTTTATTCATTTATAATTAATTAGACACTTCCAAGTAGTTAATATATATGTTACAAAAATATTTTTTAATAAATATGTTAATAATTGTCCTAACCACTATTTTATGATCTAGGTTAAATCTTTTTATTTTATATAATAACGTTTGAATTATATAATATTATTTAGTAAAAATCGGTCAAGCATGTTATGCATTCCATCAAGGAACGTAATTGTTGCATGTAATATAAGATAAAATAAGTGTTATGTGTAGATAAATATAAAATTTATGTTGTGTTTAGTTCAATATTTACTTGTTATTTTGTACATGGGAATACAATCATAGTGATTTAATATATAGTAAACTATTTTTAGTGATGTGTGAAATTCAAAATTTCAAAAAAGGTAAATTAATTCTAAAAAAATTATTTAAAAAATCTTGGGGTGATACTCTATGAATCCTCCTATGATACATGAAAAAAGTGGCCTTGACACATCATTGTGTAAGACATTGTGATTCCATAGCAGGAATGGGATTGGATCTATAATGTAGAGGGTTTCCAAATTATATTTCCCAGTCATGGTGTGATCGACGATACCACTATCATTATATACATAACCTTGTGATGGTCATAGATATTTTATAATTATAAATTATAGATTCACTTGTTGATATTTTAGGGTAATTTCTTCATCTTAATAAAGTCATGTTTGATAATTAATATGGGATTATTAATGCATTATTGATGTTTTTGCCTTATTTAAACCATTCTGCTAATCCTCTTGCAAGGTTTTCTGATCGAAATTATTTTGGGGACATTATTCATTTATTTATAAATGGTTGTGGGTGATCCTATTGAAATAAAGGATGCTCAATCATGTATATTACATCATTTTAGATGAAATTTATTACATTAAAAAACACACACATGTGGATCATAATAGTTTAGTTCCATTATTACCATGGAAGAAAATATTCTAATCTAGTGAATGTTATTCGATGTTACTCAAAATCATCTTCCCATTTAGTACAATTCAAAAGATACATTACATAAAACATTTCCTTATAAAATGGAGAATGGAAAAAAAGTTTTAAGTCAAATTCTCAGTAAGGGTAAACATAAGAGATATTAATATACTATCATATGAAACCATAAGATAATAATAAGGGAATTTGATAATGAACATAACTTATTATGTTGATAACCAACCTATAATATATCATAAACTTGATTCATGGCCTAAATATGGATATTTTATAAGACATGAATCAAATGATAATAAAATAACCTGACTCATGAGAGTATTATATTGAAATATGATATACAATTATGTAATACACATAAACATAGAAGAAACTAAACCTCCATGGGGAGACACACCACCATACCTAGTGGAAGACTTTATTCTTATAGTGAAATAGGTTCACTACCTAACGCATTATAGTAGTCAAGGACCACTCCAGATACAATCATTAAGAAAAAATTACCACACTGAACCGAATTCAGTCCCTATTCATGTCCTATCTCATTGAACTAGGTTCCCTTCCAAATATTCTAATTCTATATCCTGAGATGTAAATAATTACCTAATCTATTGGAGGAAGATATAGGTTCTTTTCTTTTTTGGTTATAATGTTACCACTATCATTGGTTATAACTTAATTACTGTTCAAAAATTAAAAACATATATATGTTTGAAAAAATATTTTAAAACATTGATCATAAAGAAAAATCATAAAATGAAATGGGTTTTATAAATATTTCACATTAACAAAACTTGGATAAATGAAACAAGATTCATAATAATTTTTTTTATTTCATCAAATCATAATCCATGGAAAATAAGTGGGTTTCATAAAAAACTATTATTATAAACATCAACCATTCACAGAAAGAATAATAATGGTATACATGGATTATATCACCATTTAGTTTTATGTAACCTCATAGGTGATCATCTTAGGTGGAAATGGATTTTGAAATTTTCCTTGGAACATTTCATGGGAGAAATGTTTTTCTTTTAAAATTACTTTCTAAAACTAAATATTCAACAAATATTTTGGAAATATTTTTCCTTTAAAATAACATTGAAAACCTAAAATATAGACATTGATAATTATTTAATAAATTTATCTACTAGAATATCCCTTTCACACATGGAAAAAAATATTATTTCAAAATGGTTTAAAAAACATTTTTACAAGTCAATGTTTTCAATGAATTATTTATTCGATTGAAATATGATATTTATTATAAATATTATGTTGAACACTTGAGTATATAAATATAGGTAAATGATAGGAAAGCTTGTTTTCTCATGAAATAACCATAATATAAAAATTTTATTTGTTTCCTTATAAATGGAACACTAAATTTTATCATTATAAACATAATATAAAACAATCCCAATAAATAGTGAGATAGTATGAAAAAGTGATACCACTTTGGTAAATTTGAATTATAATACTTATGAAGGAATAAAAAAATCAGAAAAATGATCATTAATATGAATAAAATCATGATATTACATGTCAAGGCCTCACTATATACACTTTTTGAATGAATACAAGTACATAACACAATGTACATATCAAAGAAGGAATATTTAGAGAAAAAACCCTTACAGATTTCAAAACATTTGAACCATAACAACCATTTAAGAGAGATCCAAAAATGAATATGTAAATAATAATAGTTTTAATTATTTGAATCATAATATAAATACAAGGGTATTATATACTCCACATTAATGAAACATGTGGGGAATATGGTATTTTTCAAACAATAAATTAAAGTGAGAAGAAAATCCCCTTATCGAAAGTATCAACTTCCTTCCAACTTGTACAAACCTTATGTATAATAAATATTTTTTTATTATAGATTTATTTTATAACTATAATTAAAGATATATACCATATATTATTTACATAATTCCTTTTATTATGTTTTTATTAATAATTGTATTTCAATTTCATGTTTATGGTAACAACATCTTTGTTATTAATATATGTTTGATTTTTTACTTTCATTCCTCATATATTGTTTATGGTTAAATAATTTAAACAATAAAAATCAATATATAATTAAAATATTTATACATAAAATAAAATTTTAATACTAATCATGAACAATGGGTTTGAGAAATGATGTATGTTACGATCATGAAGATTGTTGGCCATACATACGCACGAGTAACATTTATATTAGTCATTGACTATTATGGAATAGAGTTATGTAATGTTCTAACATTACATAATTTTTATAATATAAAAAATATAAATTATTGAAATATAATTATACTTATCATACATGTGATTTGGTGATGAAATAGGTGTCACATCACTTCATGATGGTGGTAGTCCACATATACATAAGCTGCGTTATCATATTTTATTGAGTGAAAATATAAGAAATAAAATCATAGATAATATGTGTTTTTATAGTGATAAATATACCATTAATATCATAATTATTTCATTTATATCACATATAGTCATTATCAGTTCCCTTATCACCTTCCATGTGAAATGTATATGAATCACATCGCTTCATAAGGTAGTAGTCCACCATACACATGAGAGACATTTTCATATTCTAAAAAATTGAAATAATAGAGTTATTTGTGATATTAAATTTATATAATAATAATAATATCATAAATATATTATATAAAAAATTCATTATTATTTACATAAGATATATTTGGTAATGAAAATTTGAATGACATCAGTTCACAAGGTGGAAGTCCACTATACACACGAATGATAATTTCCTAAAAAATATGATGGATGATGAGTAGGTATTATGTCATTATATTATTATAATAAATAATATTATATGTAATATAAAATTTTTATTATATAATCATGTTTTAAATAGAATTTATAAAGGTGAAAATGTAAATAAAATAAATATGCTTGTTCAAGAATATTACCTTTTCCTCAGTTATTATCCTTATGTGTGAACTAAATCAATACAAATTTGAATTTATAAACAATAAAATTGATTCTATTATGATATAATTGATTTGGGGATGCTATTTTGGATGTTATTTACCCAAAAAATATTTTTTAAGGTCCGAAGAAAAGAGGACATGGGATTTCCTTTAATAAGTGGGGTTGAGTAAACAATAGGTATATTTGAAAAGAAATAAGTGTTAACAAGTTTTTTCATCTGTAAAATTTGTAAATATTTCTCCTAAATAGAAAAATAGAGGTTTTATTTTGTAAATATTGTAACTAAATAGATTTTTATAAAAGTATATAGGTTTATTTAACCCTTGTCTTTTTAGTTTAACCCTATGTAAACGAATTTTTATCTTAACTGTGGTAAGTAATTTTTTCTATTTTAACTGTTAGTTATATTCAAATGTTATTTTTACCTTAGTAGGATCTATAAATTAATCTAATTATAAATATTGATTTTATTTTTTCACATTCAATTCACATATGTGTGAAAAATTAATATAAAATTAATCCTGTAGATGCGATGAGAAGGGCGAGTTGAAGGAGGAAATGATTAATAGTTTACAAATATTTTATTACAAATTTAAATAATGAATTGATAATAATGAAATAAATTTTATTAATATAAGTATTATATAAATAATAATTCATTAAAATTAAAAAAATAAAATTTATGTTTATAAATTATTAAAATAAAATGGTTGTTTTCAATTAAAACTGTGTATTTTTCATCATTCATAAAAAAATTCCGAGATTTCACCCTAAGAATATTAAATCTTTATGATATAAAAAATAAATTTTATTTTTCCAAATAAATTGTATTAAAATTTAATAAATTAGATTTAATGTATCTGTTCCATAAAAAGTTAACTAAACTACTTTTTTTAAAAATAACATTTTAAGTATAAAATTGGATTTATTTTTTACCTCCATTAGAAAAAACATAGGATGAATATTATATATTAGATTGATTATAAAATATTTTTCAATTTCATTTATATATATAAAAAATATATGTTTTTTTATTTATTTGAATAAAATATACTTATAAACCTAAAAATGTTTTTTTAGAAAATAATTTACTTTATTTTCAAATAGATTTTATCTTAATTTCTAATTAATTTTTCACCAAATTATTAATTAATAATAATCCTTAAAATATATTTTCATAATTTGTAAAATCCTTTTAGACCCTTCATTCCAATTTCTAGGTTATAAAATTCATATAAATATATTTTAAATGTATGATAAATGTTTCGTTTAAACCCATTGTTACATGCAATGCAAGAAAAAAAATGATATTGTGTGTAACATAAGAAAATCATAGAGATTCATTCAATTAAAGATATAATAAATTCTATATTAAAAAAAAGAAAAAATAAATGTTTTTTTCCATAGAAAAATTATAAAAATAAAATTATTTTAAAAAAATATTTTCACTAAATCATATGGTGTTAAAATCTACCCATCATAAAATGATTTTCAACATAAAAAATCATTTTATCAATAAAATATTTAAAAATTGATAAATTATTTCACAAATACAAACATCATACAATTGAATAATCAATATTCCCTTAAAATAGAAATTTATAACCACAAATGTTATATAATCTATCAAATAACTAGGTTTCAAAATAAGATAACATAGGTTGGAAGTAGAGACTTGGATGTGATGAAATCTGTAATTAATTATAGAGAGTGATGAAGGTCATTTATCACAAGAAAGTGGGTGATCTAGAGAAGGTTGCTGAATTTCATACCATATAATAAAGAGCTGTGAAAATGTTCACTGATGTAATAAAAAATGGTGATAACAAAATACCATTTTATTTCAAGATATTTTTTATATTTTGAAAAAAATTCACTTGAACATGCACTTACCTAATTTCATTCAATTTTATAAGCACAATATCACCCTTTTTTTATTTCCTGATCAAATTACATTATATCTCATACTCTATGAAATTTTGGTTAATTCTTTATTTATGATGCACTAATGTATCTTAATATCCATAAATAGGATGAAAATTCATTCCATATGTATTTACTTATCAATAAAAATAAATTGATTGAAAACCGATATCCAATATGAAAAAATATTCACATGGAGAAATAATACATAAATATATAAATCTTAATTAATATTCAGGTTAATCCATTTCAGAAATGGAGATCCATATGAATTTTCTAAAATATTAAATTATCAAACATTAAATTGATGTTTATAAATTTCAAAAATGTACTTAGCATTAATACCCTAAACAATATGAAATAGTTTTTAATTATCACATGAAAACCATGTAAATAACTTTATCCTATATTCTCTTGAATCATAGTAATAACCATAATTTCTATATAACCTCCATGAAATAATTCATTCTTCCTTTTTTTGTTTGAATCAAACCACGTATTATTTAACATATTATATGGATCATATAATTTTTTAAAATCCATCAATGATAACATAAACAACTTCGTCAACAATTTATTGGTCAATTCTGAGGTATTCAATACTTCCCAAATTTCATTATCCATATAAATCATCTCTTTATCCACACATAATTATCTAAACATCAAGAACATATTAAGGGTCATCTGTCCCTTAATAAATTTATTTCCATGAATATCATCTTTCAATTAAATCAATTTTCCTAGTCCTATGTATCATTCATCATATTATTTCAAATAATTAACGATAACTTATATTGAAAAATATGTATATTTTTCACAGTTCATATTGAATAACATTCTAATTTCAATATATAAACACTTAAATACCAAAAAACATAGTTATATTATTTCATATATTATATTATTTTATTTTTAATTTAACATATTCATTGAATGTGACTATGGAATACAAATAAAACGGGGACCATGATGGATGGAAAGGGATGTGGGTGGAAAAATGAGGTGGCGATGCAACATAGTTTATGGAGGTGTGGGTTCTTAGAGGCCCATATATTATTTAAAAAGTAAAAAACAAGCCATTTCAAAAAACATATATAAAAATTATTATATATAATCACAGATATTGGATAGATTATAGAAGAAATATAATTTCATATAAAGTAATATTTTTTATTTAACATCAAGGTTTTGGGATGGAAAATATGATTGTTGCTAGTTATCAATGATATATGCCTCTATGGGAATATCTATGAAGTTTTAATTAGGGTTTCCATATTTCTGGAAGTTATTGGCATTGATGAATTAGAAAAATAACTTTTTTTACAAAGAGTATTATTCATTAGTGGAGATGTTTTTACGAGGGAGGGAATAACCTAAACATTCATAAATACTAATCTAATGACATATAGAATAATATAGAAATTTCTAAAAAATAAATTTCTACAAAATAAAAAAATAACTTAACAAATATGGGAAATAACCAAAAAAATTATTTGAATAAAAATGTATATTTATTAGGAATGGAATTTTTTTGGATCTGGGCATCAATCCAATTCATCGAACATCCCGAAAATGAAATATGGAACATTACAGTGGAATAACCAACATTTGTTTTTTGTTTAGAAATTTGGAGTTTGAGACATCTATACCCTACATCGATTTTACCCTCAATCAGGTTATTGTCCTCTTGTAGTCTTCATTTAATGTAATAAACACACACACAATAAACAAAAATACATGATATCACAAAGAAAATACAATGAATACAATAATTATGTGGTTTTTTATTTATTTATACATCCATAGGAGAATAAAAAACATATTTAAATAAAAAAAGTGAAACATTTGGGTTCTAATAATACCATATTCCTTAACATGACCTAAAAAGTTTAATGATGTGCAAGAAATAATATCCAGTTATTGTACCCTCTAAAACCCTCTTCTAGTAATCACCCTTACATGTCTCTATCTCCACTATTGGCAGTTAAACCACTGGAAAATTATGTGTTTCTATGTTCAATACCCTATAATGGGATACACCACATCCCTTTTCAATCCTTATTAATATTCATTGGTCATTCTTAAAACAATTCCACAACATCCTTTATATAGTAACCAAGATCGTATATCAAATTAATGTCATAAAAATTATATTTATTATCCTCCATTAGCATGGTGAAATATTCTCAATTAATGGTTATAGAAATTCCACAATTAATGTTAATAGAAATATAACCATAATCAATTTCTATCTCTAAAAAATTGGTTGAACCAAATCAATCTTGAACTATAGAATTTTTTCATAGGATAAGTCCAAGAATCTTCTCATATAGTACTATTATCATGATAAAAAAATTTCTATATACACTAATCATACATTAAACCATTTTTTAGAGCATGTTCGTGATTCACAAATCTATTACTCTTTAATTTTTATGTCTTCCATTGATGAACTTACTTCTTAGATTCCCAAAACCATGATATGCCAATTTAGATGACTCCATGAATCTCATCTAAATTCCTCCATGAATTATTATACCTGGAAAACAAGAATTATATATGGACTTAATGGTGTTACCATAAACATGATATTCAATTAACTATGTTTATGCCCCAACTGCTTCAATAATTTCATACATTCGATGAATGTAGAACTGGGCTTCAACACCATTCGTGAGTTTTCTAGATCAAAAATTCCATAGACACCATTTTTATCGATATCCATCTATACGTGCAACATTATGAATGCATAATGTCATTGAAATGATGAACTCCCACTAACATTTCCATTAGTAAATCCAATTTAATAAGGTTTTTTTATCTCACTACTTTCATCATAGTTTTGAATGTTTGAGAACCCACCTCCATAATTGACAGCCCATTTGTTTCATTTTTATATATAGTGATAATCCACCAATGATTTAATTTCCACATTCCTAAGAAAAAAATTAATGGTAATAGGGAATAAATTCTTAATGTTTCTATGTAGAATTATTCTACTTATTTTTATGAAGTTTTTGGTGAGATCAACTGTCATAATTTTTATAGATTTCCATGATTATGTGCCCTGATATTCCCATACCATGGAACCATTTACAATATGACTAATATAATATCCCTTATTCATAAAAAACAAGAAGATTAAGGGAACTAGACATGTATTCAATGAACATGAAATTATGATTATCGACATAATCTAGCCTATCCATATAGGAACATAAATTACTAGTCACATGAATTCATCATTTTATATAATCTATGTTACTTCTGTTGTGTCTATCTAGTTCACCTCAAAAATTATAATTGAATTCATAGTCCAATTGAAAAGAAATCCCTCTTGGTGTAGTAAACCAAGCACCCTCCAAAATGGAAATATTCAACCACATAATTTTTAACTATTTCAAACCCATGAAATGTTTTCCTTTGGAAAAAATACTCCCACTACACCCAAAAAATGTAAAGTATACACATATTCATTCCTAGGTCACATTTTAATGTATTACACCAAGATCCAAATGCCTCCATGATTAAAAAAAACCTTGAAACTCACAATGTTACTAGATATTATTTTGGGAAACCGAAACTGCCTTGTACAACCACCATTGTCTTGTGTAGACATCTTCTAGAATCATAGAATTATAACTCACCTAAGGTACCAAATTGTCTTCAACCAATATCACTGACAATAGAATATTAATCATGGACTAATATAGCATTGAATCATTTTATTCATCATGAAACACCACAAAAACTCACAGAATCGTTAGGTAAAATTCAATGAGACAATAATTTACTACTTGAACCAAAACTGTGAATCTTTTCCCTTCCACTAGGAACTGTATCCTCCATATGATATTAATTATTTGGGATTCGGGATTCCTTCCAATAAAACCATTGGATATTAAAACACCTTCTAAAGAAACAATTCATGAATATTGATTAAAAATATGATGGCTCCCTCAAAATTAATGATAAATTCTCTTCTTTAATTATTGTTATATTCTCCTCTATTAATGTTTTAAAGAAACTCACCATTAATTAAATTATATCTCATTTATTAAATTATTAAACTCTATCAAACTAAAACTGGAGAATTGTTTTGTAAGTTGATTCCAATAATATCCCACTTGATGACTGTTCTCATGCTCACACAAATTTCCACAATAATAGAACATTCATTCCATAATCTTTTACTACACTGATATTGTTAACCACTCTATATTGCATTGATAATCTTGGATCTCACTGATGGAGTCCCCATTTAGTCTACTAGGAACAAGATATGACAATTTGGTTTACTCAATGAATGTCATCTAAATGACTCCATAGAAAATATATACATTAATACCATGAGAAAATCCTCTATAATATTTTAGGAATATATATATATTAATTAATATATATATGTTTAATAAATGGCATCAACTGTCTAAATATCTTACCAGATAATTGTATTAATAAGATGAGTCTATAAAAAAGTGAATGGAAGAGTTATAATGGGGGAGAAACCGAAATTATCTATGGATTATTATATATTAAATATTTGATTTATAGGTCCAGTAAAATTATAATACATAATACCAAGGTCATAAAAACCACATAGAGGGGTCATATTAAGGAAATTTGGCAGTGATGGATATTGTCTAGGCCAAAATTAACATTGGAGAAAAGATGGTGTAGTAGGGAATATGGATACTGTGGTTTTCAGGATTAAGAGAAGAGATCATGGGTTCTTAATGGGGGAGTTAGAGGGTGTGAGATCATGGGTTTTTAGATAACTACTATAAATTGATCTTCTATTAGTTTTAAAAATGATGTGATATTGTCAAAACCATTAAAAGTTTGATGATTTTATTAGGGATTTAAATAAAACATGTAAAATAACCTTCCATAATTGAAAAAACACATTATGAAATGAAAATTTTTATCAATGTATTTTTCTAGCAAAGATAAAGGTATAAATTTATCAAAAAAAATTCATTGATAATGAATTGTGATTTAATTAGTACCTAAAATTGAACTCATAAGATCCATGCTTCAACATTAAACTACAAGAATTTTAAGAACACAATAGAAAATAATTAAAAAATTTAATTTAATATATATTTACATGATAATATAACAAAATAACATCATAAATTCTTATAAACATTAAAATTCAAACAATGGTCTGTACAGTTAATATTGATTTGCACAATTTCTTATAATTTTTTTAATAAATTAAAAAACTTTATATTCAATTGTTTATGGATCCCCATTCAAAAGAACCCCATTTTCAAATATTTTTGTAACAAGACACCCCATCTCATGGATAATAAGAGTATACCTATGTTAAAAAACTATTCCTATGTTAGTAATCATATAATAAATTTATTAAAAAATATGATGCAACAATGCATTGAAAAAAATAAATTAATTAGGAAAAAAGAATGATACATGATATAATATAAATCCAAAGGAAAACAAAATACATAATTAAAACATATTTCAATAAAATATTTATAACATTCAAGATCAGTTTTTCATTTTCTTTTGAGTGATTCACATTTAGAAAAAAATATCATTTATAATCTTAAAACATGCACATTCTGTTATAGCTACCACACCTTTTGTTAAATAGTTATGAAGTTTTCCCCAACATATCCCGAAGTACAATTAGATAATTATTCTAAAATATTAAGACAAGGAAAGAGTGTATTATATTTTTATCTATGTGGCATGGGTTTTAAATATAGATATGAACTTTAAATAAATAACCCACACATTCAATCTTATTGAACACATAATGTGTTAGATTGATGTGTGGTTGATTAATAAAGAAAAAAAATGTTTTGAGGGTCATTTTCACAATGTATAATGTTGATTTGAGTATGTTGGATAAAATTTTGTCATGTGAAACGAATTGTGAACTAAAATGAATTTTTAAATTAAACCACACACTTTATTATATATTGGTGACACCATAGGCCAGATTGAATTGAGGTTGATTATCATATCTCAAAAATGGATCAAATTTCATTTTCCTTAAGTATAAGTAAAATTTCAGTTTTTTTATTAGAATAGATGTGAGAATGACGTTTTGGAAAAAATATATTTATTTTTAATTAAAAGCATCTACTTCTAGTCCTATCGGCTACACTTTCTGTTATACTAACTTGAAGTTAATTGTTATATGTCACGTATGATAATAAATAATTTTAATAAATTATAAATACAATATGAGGGTGTTTCCTCAAATTTTAATTAGTGATATAATTATATTTAATAAAAATGTCATTTTTAAAGTGGAATACATACATTCTGAGTCGTACCAGTTACACCACGTATCGGATTGATGTTAGGATAGTTTATTGAAGTCACATATGACATGGATAATTTTATTAAATTATCATGACACATTATGTGAGTATATTTATTTTTCAGTGAAAGAGAAATGTTTTCAAATAATGTGATACAATTAAAATGAAAAAACACACTATTATTCATATCAATAACACAATCTATTGGATTTTTTTCCAAAATTTTATTCTTGATAAAAAATGGTTGTGTGCATCATTTTCATAATTTATCATTAAAATACATGAATGTTTTTTAGTTTTCAGTGATGGATGACAGCTGTTAATTAATATGTTACATTGGAACTAAACTTTGAGTAATATCATGCAAACCATATATCATTGTTATGTGAGGTTTATTCCATTATATAAGAAACTATTTATGGATTGTTTTCAATAAATATCAAGATTATATTAGCATGTCTGGTCATTTTTTCCGAGAGTGATGTATGTTTTGAAATAAAATTTCACTTTTATATTAAAAAACAAAAATTGATTCATTATTTTCACAAAATATATTAGATTGATATTTGGTTTATTACTACATATCCAAAAAATTTATCAACCATTTTCCTAAAGTATCAAGGTAATCTACGTGTGTTAGATTAGTTTTCAGAATGTGATGCATGTTTTGAAATAAAATCTTAATTTTAAATAATTAGCATGTCCTATTAGTCATATTGTAACATTTTTATAATTTTAAAGATGAACAGTATATTCAATATTAATGAATATTTTCAACATCAATCATGAATAAAACATTTTATATCATTATTTAAATACGACAAAGACAACCAAACTGGTGAATAGTATGGGCTGAATAAAAAATATTATTTAATATATTTATATATTTCACATATAATAAATATTTATTGAATAATTCTTATGAAACAATAATTCTATTTTTAGAAATTTCATTTTATGATTCAAAAATAAATTCTTCCACAAATATTGTTTGTATTGATTTTGGTGAAAAAGTATTACAAATAATTTCTAAAACTTGAAAAAAGTATATTTGATAAAATTGAACTAATTTTTAGAATTAGAATGCCAAAATTATCATAGATATAATTTTTTTAAATTTTCAACAATGATTGATTATTCGATGAATAATAAGAAATACTGAAATTAATTAAAAATTTCATTATTTTTTTCTTTCATTTATAAAATTTAAATATTATTTTAAAGTTGGTTTAAAGTTAACATAGATCATCTATGTCAATACTAATCTAATTAAGATAATCAAAATTAAATTTAGATTATATTATGGTATAAAAATTGATTTTACATATGAAGACATTTTTATGGAAAATCAGTTTCCATCACTTTTTCCCAGATTAATTTAAATTTAAATTTTTTTCACTTATTTAAATTTAAATAGATAAAATTGATTCAATATTTTGAATAATAATAATTAATATTAAGTAATTATATCAACTTATATTTTATTCATAATGAATAGTAACTATGATAAATACTTATAACCAATGTAATGGGTAAACCATGTTAGTTATGATTAAATCTAATGTGAAAAGGCATAAAAATATACAAAAAACATGAATTTATCATATTAGATCATGTAAATAAATTCATATTCATATAAAATTTTCATTTATGGTCAGATTGATCCTTTTTCTTGGATAATTATCTATATAATAGTTTTATTTAGTAAAATAAAAACTACTACCTACTTCCTTTAAATTTTTATTATATGTTGACATAGGTATAACAGATTGTTATATAAGAATATTAAGGGAAAACTTGCAAAGAATAGAATTATTTTTTGGATTTTAATTTATTTATAATTTTTAATGAGCATATACCTTCCCTAAATACTATAAAACATCAACACAATTCTTGTGAATCCAGTAGATAAATTAAAATAAATTATTTTTTAAAAAATAAAACTTAATTGTTTTTTGATATATTTCATGGTCACCAGAATTTTATGGTTAATTATAAATTTTAATTAATTTTTCATGAGATAATATTATAATTCCATAACTTTTGTTTTGTTTTTAAATTCAATATATCAAAATATTTATGAAATTGAATTTATGATATTTTATGTTTTTTAAAATTTTATGAAATAATTTAAAAATTATAAAAATATTGAAATACGAAAATTTAAAATTTAAAATGTATAAAATTTTGTCTATGTTCCTTTTATTAAATTATTTTCATCCTAAATGTAAATTTATTAACATTAACGATTATGAAATATGTTACTACAGTTCAGGATAAGAAGGGGAAACAAGGGGTAAAATAAAAGAGTAAACGGTTAACATAATTTAAAAACATGTTGAAATATATATTTTTTGTGTTATTTATATCATATATATTCTATAATAATAAATTAATCTAATTGAATCTACTTTTCCCTCAATTTTTTTATAATATTTTAATTATTCGTAAAATTATAAGAGTGAACGTATTTATACTTATAAAAGTGAGACACTTATCCATTATTAATTAAACATTTTGAGAACTCTTTATCAAAAAATACTGATCAAATCCCTTAATTATATCCCTCTAAAAAACCAATAGGTATCATTTTTATCACAATAGGAAACTTAGATGGTTTATGTTGTAATGAAAATGTTTTGGTCCTAAGTGTCAAAACATTTAACTGGATGTTACAGTGTTATTTATTCTTAAAACTCCTTCAAAAATACTCCAACCATTAAGATATAATAACATACTGATATACCATATACATTTATTTCATTATGGTAATGTTATTACACTAATCTATATTATCCATACATAAAATGAGAATAGAAACCATTCTTCTTGTGTGTTGTAGACTACCACATCACGAATTGATATTATCTATTTTCCATAAAACACTATTATGGATGGTTATAATGATAGTTTTAATGTGTGTTTATATATATATATATATTATTTTCAAGAAATAATTATCATTATTTGAAGATAATATATAATAATTTTTCTTCAATTTATATCCATTGAAAAATAATATCACTGTTTTCACATATGCGTGGATTACTACAACTATGAAGTTATGTGAATCGTTTTTTATCACTACATCACATGGGTGGTATATATAATTTTATTTGAAGATATAATATTATATTTAGTATATCATCAAAACAATATAGTTATAAAAAAAAATACTTACCTTCTTTTGTTCATGTTCATTGAAATATAGAAACATTACTTATGCGTTTGCAAGACCTACCCTCTAAATTATTATGACGTCATTCATTTTTCATAACCGTCTATCATGGGGTTTTAAATGTTAAATTAATGTATAAATATTATAATTATTTCATCATTATTATTCTTTATATGATGTAATAATTAACTCTTTGACCGCATCCATCGTAATGAATCTATTTTTGGATTATTAAACATACGTCATCAAAACATCTGATCTAAGTATAACCGATGAAGTATCAAAATATAACATGGTTATAAATTATATTAAATGGATACTTATAATAAAAATAGCATGAAAAAGGGTTCTAAAATATTTAAATAACAAATATGTTTTTTACTTGGTAATTAAATAACCTATGATGTTAAATGATGTTTATGGTAAGGGATTTATAGTCTTAATTCTCTTTCCTTGGGGATTCAACAATTTTCAACACATGATTTATTATATTTTGTGTTCAATAAATTCACATGTATTTATTTTTTCATTATTAAAAACAGAATAATTGTTTTCTCTTTACAGTTTTATTATTTCCATGTTTATCATGTCATAAGTGACATTTTACCATAAAAATCATATTTTATATGTTTTAAAGTATTATTATTAATATTTTTTTTAATATAAATCTTTGTAAAATTATTTTATGGACGTAATTATATGAAACTAAAATAAATTTAATGTAAATTTAATGTATATATTTAACTAATTTGAATGTTTTTTATGAAGAATATTTTTACATATTTATATTGATCCTCTAGACATTATTGTAAAAAAGGATACAAAGATAGACTTATTTTAACATATTTGAAATTTAAATATTTTTCCATCACATGAAAAGTTATTTTATGGATTGATTACATTAAAATATTTCATGTATTATTCAATAAAATACCTCCCTACCTGTTTTTGGGTATTTTTTTAAAATTGGTATTTTAAATATACAAATATTTTAATATCATAATTTTTTTCCTATGGGTTAAAAATTATATATTTTTTATTTTGATGATATAAATAAATTATCTTATTCATTTTATGTGTTATATTGACCATGGAAATTTCTTACAATATCATTTTATCCCTATCTCTCTATCCAATTCATTATGTAATGATTATTTTATATAGATAATTGTTTTAGAAGTTGATTGTATATGTAAATCCACATATAATGGTTCTATGAGTATATTTTCCCACACAACCTACATGAATTTTCTACGATTTTAATTGAGAATAGTTTATTTCACAATGTATGATAATCTACTTTTTTAGTCAAATGATTATGACCATTTAGGGTTAAATGGTAAATTATTTAAAAAATATATTTTATGGGTTCACATGTTTTCTACGAAACCCTTATGACTATCATCTTGAAATTTTGGTTTTTTATTAAATGTTATATTAAAACTATATTCATTAATTTTGATTTCCTGTGTAAGAAAATTATTATTTAATATCATGTTTATTGTATTAAATGAATACTCTCTTTCATGACTAGGATTAAAATTAATGTAAGTATCTAATTATATTAATGATATTTTGGTAATGTTCATAACATTATAAGATTATATAGTGATTTATCATGGTCAATAATGATTATTCAGGATATGATCCATTTGATATATATATATACCAATTCATTTTACAAAAATTATTACATTGTTTGTAATATAAATATCCATTAATTACATTACACTGTTTAGGACTCATATATTCTTTATATGAATGGGTTCATAATACATCAAATTGAGGCAAAAAAAATATCTATTTTATTCTCCATAATGAGATTTTAAATACTTTTGATCTTCTAAAAAAAATATTATAGAATGAGGAATAAATAAAAGGAAGGGTGACTAAAAACCTTAGAATGGGAATACAAATGATATAGAAATATGATTTGTGAATTAAAGATAAAATATTATATCACAAGTGAGATGTCTCATGAGTAATCACATGAAAAAATAACATAATGAATATGGTATCATAATATCATGGTAACATAAAAAATGTTATAACAACATAAAAAAAGACATAATAATAAGTCATTGATTACTACTGAGCAAAATCACATGGTTTACAGTGTTCCATAATGGATTAGGTTCATTCCCTCATCATAGACAACACGTCTCGTGAAACTAAAACATTACCTATTTCCTTGGAGGGATATATAATGTCGGTCTCACCGTTTACATTAATTTTATGTAAATTATCATATTATACATATAAGGAAATCTGTAATAAGTCATAAATATAAGAATTACCCATGGAATGTTAATCCGTATCAAAATCCTGTCTCATATCATAGTCAAAATAGATTTACTATAGAGGGAAATTGATAGATGATCATAAGGGTTGCATTACCACATTAGAGTAAGGGAAAGTGAAATCTGTATATATATGAGACATATTTACAGAATTAAAGAGCATTATATAATATTAATCTTTGTCTTCATTTATTTATATATATACATTTAAAATTATCGATAACAATATTATGTGAAATCACATTTCCAGTTTTATATACAATTTTGAAAAGGTAAAAATTAACAAAATATTATTGAAATGATTATATATTAAAAAATATATGGTAATTTATAATGTATGATGCATGTAATTTATTTACCAAGATGTTTACTAACTGTGTTCATTTCATATAAGATAGAAACATTCAATTTAAACAATCCCAACAAGGTTAAAAAATCCCCCATTCCAAAAAATAAATGGAGGATTACATTCAAACCATATTATAAAAATTCAAACTTGGTTAAAAATTTCAATATTAAATCATTTATATAATGTAAAATTTATTCTATAAAATATGTATTTAAAACATGGATATGGTTGGAAATAAATTTTTGACTGAAGAGAAAAATAATGTTATCTTTTATTAAAATCATTTTCTCAATCCATTTAATGGTCAAATAGTATACAATAGTAAAAATACATTAAATAATAATTATTAAATATTTGAGGATAAAATTAAATGTTTTTATTAGACAATAATAAAATAATTTCCTATGCTTTAAATTTTAGCATAAATAATTCTGATAAAGAAGACACTGAAACTTTAATCCTTAAGGCATTGGTAACATTTAAATCATAACGCCCTTAAATGATGTGGTTGAATTGTAACACTAAATTTTGTTATGTATGAAGTATTCAATATATATTATGTAAAAATTTTATTATATACCACAACTAAAAAAAATTAGGTTCATAAAATTACATGTGTCTCAAAGAAGGATGCCTGAGACAAAACCCTTATCTCGAGTCTATAATTTTTCATATATGCCATTTAACACCTCTATAATAAAATTATATCAATTATTTTTACAATTAATAAAATTTTATAATTTCAATACCTGTTACTGAAATCCTCTTTTTTATTTATTTTAAATACATATTTATTGATTATAGGTGTGAATTCTGATAACTAGGTTTATCTCACCCATAATATTCCTCCATGAACTAACCATGTAAAGGAAAATCTAATAAACATATTTCTAATAGATAATATATTATAGGGATATCCCATTTTTCTATGAAATAGTTTCCTATGGAATTTTAGACTAAAAATCATTTAATTTTATTTGAAAAACCCCTCTATGACATAATTTCCAGCTAGAGAATGTCTACATCATTCTCAATAGAGCTACAAAATATCATATTCTATATGATGTAGGTATCCTCAAAACAATTTTTATATTAAAATTATATGTTTATACATACACATAAACTCTTAGTATAGGAAACCATCAATGGTCTGTGATCCCTAAAAAACTAGTAATACTAAAATGTAGTTGTCCATCTCCAACACTGTGGATTATGCTCTATAGTGTAGAATCATTATGCGACCTTTAATTATTACATTAACCATTTATATGTGGTACTGAATCTATCTCTAAGTAATATTTCTCCCATATATAACTATCTTATGAATTTAATGAATCCAAAAAAATTCAATAATAATCACTTCATCTTCACAAACACCATTAAATTCAATACAATGTTGAAATTTTCAGCCAACATAATCAATACCAAACACCAATGGGATTTCTGTCAATAGATTCTCTTAGAAAGACATTTTTAAAGACCCTATGTTATCCTAAAAAATTTAGTTTGACGGTGATTCCACATAGGCTGAAGGGGTTAAAAAATACGAGGTGAAAATTTAACTCAACATTTAGTTAAAATCCCTGCTAAAACTATGTATTCATTAGATTCATGGAGACAGGCACTCTAATATGTTTAGATGGAGAACCAATCTACCCTGAAATCATTCAGAACTAACTATTGTAATAACTCAAATTCCCGAAACAAAGATATTATAGTCATATTATATTATTATAATATAATATAAGACTTTTAGTAATATCAAATTGCTTTGTATTTGTAAAATGCGTTATATATACAGACATAAAATTTGAAAACATAAGATAGAACATGAACACACTTCAATAGCAGTAATACCCCTTAATTAATATCATTGAAAAATATACATAGTTTTTCATATGGTTTCCAATAAAAATGAAAAAAATAAAGGTCAGTATATATTCTATATAAGGAGTAGCATATAATCTAATCTATTATAATATAATCATGAAAAAAGTTATACGTAAGGAACAAATAAACAACATGAATTCATAATAAACTAAAACTATGTGTATAATATATCAAAGGAAAATAATTAAATAAATATACCAAAAGGATAATAATAATAAACTCCATAGTGATTAAATATATAATTCCAAATAGAAAATTTCATACCATAATCAATTATATCATGATTAGAGACATCATGATCGTATACTAATGTTTTCATTTTATTATAGAAAATCACACCCTAACATTCCCAAACATGTTTGTCTCATATGAACTACCAATGAATTTAGTGATATACAATTTCAGATGACACAAATCAATTTTTACATATAATTAATTCATTATTTGTGAAAATGAATAAAAAATTATTAATGAACATTTCTAATTATCAGGTTTATATAAATAAAAACACATATAATTATAATACTTTTCCACATGTAAATAAAAGGGATTACAAGATGATAACTTATCTGGGTCCTCAGTTATTAACCAAAGGAAGACATCCCATCATCTCATATTTTAACTAGAAATATTTGTCTCAAATACTTTCTTGTCAAATCATACCAACATTATTTATAACTATTGTTTTTATCCCCAAAATATTATTATTGGGAGAGTAGTAAAAACATTTATTACCCCAAAAATTATCAACCATGATAATTTCATGTATATTTATTTCCATATAATTTATTGTATCACTTGTAAAGTCTATTTCATTCATATATATTTAACATTACACTCTATGGGCTATATTTCCTCTCACCATAGTTGATCTTATGAACATCTCTGTGGTTGCATCCTTACACATATTTTATCTTTTTTTGGAATTGTTTTGGGGAATATTTCATTGTGGATCTATCCCATGATACAATTACGAATCATTTGATAGCTCTAAATATGTTTATTCATACGAATCTATGGCTCCATGAGTAAATCTGTGATTATCCTAGGATCCTCAATAATTATTCTCCTGAGTCAAAGACCAAAATTACCAATATATCTATGCCTCTTACAATCATTGAGGTATATTCTCTTGGTGGAGATGAGGGAAATATTTTTGATGAAAAAGAATAAAAAGAATAAGCTAGTGAAAATGAATCCAAATTAGAATGACATGATATTGGAGTCAAGGATTAAGATGTTGAGGGTGAAGTACCACCAGGCTGGACATTTTTCCCCGAGATGATTTGATAATATTATGGGATCATTGAACACCATGTCACTTCTCTCGAGACAATGGTGGACATTTTACTCACCGACATGGAGTGTATCACGTCCTCACAATAGGATTGGATGGATAGAATGAAATAGAATACTTGAAATATAATCATATCGCGTAATCATGTCATGTCATGAATTAGTCACCGCTCATGTCCTACACAAAGTGATTATGATGTTTTTCTATTAGAGTGGATGGTATTTCACATTATGTGACATTGTTTTACCCTTTATATCCAATCAATTTATGTTTAATGTGTATACATGGGTTTCTTTCATATATTTCTTCTTTATGTATTTTTAACACTTTTTTCATTTTTTAGGGGATAAGGGAAATTAATTCAATACAAATGTCCACATTTCTCTTGAATTTGATTATCAATTTACAAATAACTTTTATAAATAATTAATTTTAGTAATCTATCCCTTGTTTAAAAACCCTTTAATTTAATGATATATATTTAATCATTTTATTATTTTTTAATGTTTTAATGTTTTGGTAAATAAAAATCATTTTCGTATTTGTTCCATTTTTATAATTTTAAATTTTTATTCATTTGAAAATATGATTTATTTTAATCTGAAGCCATAATTATTTAGGATATTTCAGTTAAATAATGAAATAAATGTTTTCATTTATCCATAATGATATATAATTAATCATTTTTTTAGTTTTTAGATACAATGTTAATGAAATTTTTGTGTTTTTCTCAATTTTTAATTTTTCTTCTCTCTTTTTTTGGAAATAGGTTTTTATATCAACCATTATATTTTTTAAATTATTTTTATTATTTTAATATTGATTTATGATGAAATGATTTGTCTTTAATCATTATATCTCTCACATGCCCTTATATTTTGGGATTATTTACTATTTATATAAATCTATATTATATTAATTTATTTATTTCACACGCTTAGGTGTTTTATCTCATTTATTTTTCAAACTCTCAAATTACATATTATGAGTGAATCTCTATAATTTAAATAGTGTTAATCACATTAGGGGGACCTAAAAATTTTGACTATAAATTGGTCTTTTCATAAATTGAATTTAAAAAACATTTTTATAGTCTCTGATTAATAAAATATCCTTTCAATATAATAATATTTTTTTTTATTTTTTTAATATATAATTTATGTATATATTTTGAAATAAACATTCCCATCCTTCTAACACACTTGTAACGTGACTTGGTTTTCAACATGTCCAGAAGGGCATTCTTGATCACCATGGTCTGGAAATAAGTTTATAGGAGCATATAAACTCCTTTGGGAATTGTTTTTCATAAATTAGAGACCAGAAAATAAAATAAATTAATTCATGAGAGAAAATAAATAAAATAAAAAATAAATAGTTCATAGTCAACATCCATGATCAAACCCATTTTCAAATACATGATCATAATGCCAAATAATGGGAGTCAAATAGTCTATAAAATATCAAAAAACAAATTAAAAAAGAATAATAATATAATACAAAAGATTATATCACGCATAACAATAGCTCTATGATATGTTAGACTACTCACAAACAGCCAAATCACCTCATGTCCTCCATTAAAGACAAAAAGGATCAAACTGAGAACCTAAATACTGAAATTTATTCATTGTGGGATAAAAAGCCCAGTGGACACTAAAACCCACTAATACTATCCGTTTCATTTTATAATACAATTTATTACTGATGGATTCAAATTAATGATAGAAAATAATTATCACATATTTCTAATTCATGAATATAAAAACAATTCAACAATACATTTTCAATTTTTTCCATTTTTCTGTCTATAACCGATCATACAAATTTTTGAAATCAATGTTTTCATCCACATGCCCATAAAAAGTACACCAACATTTCTCATTATTAAAATAACTCACACTTGATTTATCTATTGTAAATAGTTTCTAGGAATCAAATTAATTATCTAAATCTCATTTTAAATTCAAAACCCATTTCAAAGTCTACATTAACGTGCTCACATTGTCGTCAATAAAAAATACAAATAGGTTTTGAAAAATATATTTGAAATCTAATTTTCAATGGAAACATCCCATTTTATAAGGGATAAGAACATAAATTAGGAACCAAACACACACAAATATTAATATACATATCACAAGAAATAAAAAAATAAATACATGAAAATATGGATCCATATTAATGAAAGAAGGTGAATAGGTAAAATAATTAACTATATCATACTTCCCTCGATCACAACCCTCCATGCGATGAATGTGCATGGTCCTACCCTATCTCAAAAATGAACCAAAAATCATATCATATATGGTTTAATAAACCTAAATAATCTTCAGATATATTCTAAGTGCATACGATCAACTAATTAACCAACACATGAATCCCTAAAATGTAAAACCAGACCTATCCCCTGGTTATGACACGATAGCTAGGAAACTAGTAGTGTGCTAACAAATAGGAAGAAATAATTAGAACTTTCACATAGTTCCTGACTTCCCATAACCAATAAAGGATGTGTGGAATAGTTAACACAATAAATTTCTACTTATTATTAATCACTAAAACTACCCGCAACCCTAACACCCAATGAGTGAAAACCCTATATATGTAACATGCACAAATAGAATAATATAAAAATTCCCACATAAGGGGATAAAAATTCATCACATTATGAAAAAAAACCAACAAAAGCGGAATACAAGATGGGAATTCAAATTTACATTAAGAATGAAATAAAATAAGACATATAAACAATCCCCTATGATAATATATTTTAGTAGACAAGATTGGAAACTAAAAAATTACTGATACATTTTATAACTTTACTCAACTAAATAATTAAACATGGTATTTTTGATGATCTATCTATATTATATTGTACAACGACACTATGATGGTCTATCTCAATCTTGAGATGATTAATAGTACCACTAACATAATATATCAGTCTATTTGATAAAATATGAATAGTATAATCAACATATAACTCAAACTGACTTAGAATCTATGGAGAAGGGGGTGTTCGTGTAGGATTATAATAAGCGTTTTATGGAAACAATGATGTGTGAGTAGGATAAGATGGAAGAGTTAGTTCAGCTAGCAAAGGTGGTGGAGTGGGATCACCCAGAGAAAACTATCCTTTATTTTCTACACACATCAGTTGTACCGATGCTCTAATACTATCCTCCAACATCACTTGAAAATCCAAAAAACTTTATTTCAAGGATTCTATTTTTTATAGATAGTCTCATTTGAAGAAGCTTCAGAATGTGTAAACTCATTTCTTATTGATACACATGTTGGGTATCCGCATACATGACTTGGTTTTTTGGGATTTCTTTATTCTATAGCTAAAATATCATTTTTACACTCTAAAATAATGACCCCTACATTCAATTCAGCTCAAGAGATTCCTATATGAATTATTTGAAAAAATATTTAATAAATAAAAATATATAAATGTATTTATAGAATTAAATAAATAAATAATAATATTACAATATTTTCAGCTACAACTCTTGAATCTTCAATATGATATTGTTTTCTTAATCATACCATCGCTCTTCAATTTTTCATGTCTACTTCGGGAGAGGAGGGGGAACCCTTATAGATCCTGATGAATCATCTATTAGCTTTTGATGTTTGTCTTATAGTATATGTTCTACCAATAACATATACCCTCTTCTAGATAATGTATGAGGGTATAAATTTATAGAATGAATCACATAATGTGATTTCCTTGATTGGTACAACTTAAGAATTGTGAATACAGGGATCACTAACAAGTTCATTACTGTAAAGAATCATCTAAAAAGGTAACATTTCACTTAGCAAAAAAACTATCTGTATGTCTACCTTTGAAAACATTATTCAATTTATCTTCATCTATAAATGTATATATATCACATGTATTTTCAAGTGATCTATTCCCAAAAATTAACTATGATGTGATGGATGATTTATAATCCCACCATCTTCTAGAATCCAATGATAAACATTTCCTCTAAAATCCTTGAGTGTCTGTAATATCATATATCATTTGATAATTTGTGGAATAACATATATTACTATTAAAATTTCATGATATGAGAAATAATAATAGAAAATATTATAGAAAATACATCCCACAATAGTTATAATGTCGATTTTTCAACACTTCTCCAATTTTCAAAAAAAAATACTAACATTTATTTTATCATTTATAGATAAACAATTATATAATTTCATTGAAATTTTACATCTTGGAATATATTTATCCTCAAATTACATTGGTACCATCTATTCTAATCTATAGGGAAATGATAATTTGGTAATCATGTGGTTCCATGTTAACCAGCTATTGAATTCTTTTTACACCTATAGAAGTTAACGACTCACTTAAATAAGGATTAGGAGGCTCATAAAGAGGAGATAGTGTATGTTCCTCCCTAATGGTATGAGTATGATCACCTCTTTAAATATGTGATGGTTGAAATTATTGATCTTTCATTATCTTAAAAATCCATGCAACACAAATAAGTATAAAAATATACAAATCCAACAATTACATATAAATGTTAACAAAATATTATCAATTATCAAGAAAACAATGATAACTACACTAAACATAATATATTTTTATTCATATTTGTTATAGATAACAATAATTCTCTCAATATTAATGATAGATGAAATTATATAAATTAATAAAAAATACACAATATCAATGAGAGATTAAAAGGGACAGTAAAAAACACCAACATGATAAATTATTTTTACAAAAAAGAAGAATTATTTTATAATATAATTTTATAAAAAATATTTTTAAATTGATAAATTTGAAACAATTTGTTTTCAAAATAATCTATTAATATTTGTATTACATAATGGTAAACATGGAAAAATAGAGAAAGATAAACTAATATAAACAAAAAATTTATCTTATTAGACATAATATTTTTTCTAATAATTAAAATCAAATAAATATATTTTACATATGATATTTAATAAAATAAGCCTTAATTAAACACATGATACCTATAATATTTGGAATGAACTAAATAATATTTTCCAAAATTCATTAATCATGATCATTTTGTATAAAAAAAATAAATGACTTCAACGCGTTCAACAATATTATTTGATAATCATTCCATGGATGTATGGATCTCACATAAATTATAATATTCTCCTATTTTATAATCACCAACATAATTTTATTTTCATTGTAATGAAATATCCCATTTCATATTTGATTGATAAAAAATATATAATCTTTTTCATGCATTATCATGATAAAATGTTCATTTTAGTATTTCATTATATTTAGATTATCGAGTTTCATTCTGAATTCATCGTGTCATACACTATTGTTACCGATAAACCCCTTTCACATAAACACTGTAAAATGAAATAAATGTAATAAAATTATGATATTTCTTCAATGACTTTATAATATTTGGTTAATACAGAGATTGGGTTTTGTATTTGGGAACTTGAAAAATGCATTGCTTCTACGAACACTAACAAACTACAATTTTGACCTAAACATCTATTATCCTGATCATTCGTTGGAATGGGTTTCTCTTTATTTAATACCTAAAACATGATATCAAATACAAACATTTACCACCCAATAACCATGTCAATGATTCTGATGAGTTGATTGCAACAGTCAATTTAAGCCATGGAAAAAATGTTTTGTTATGCTAAAAAAAATCAACCCATGTTTTTTCATGGGATTGGTTTGTTTCAACTCATTAATATGAAATGCTATATATAGTTTATCCTCATAAATTTCATTCAAGATTTATAACTACATATTCTTCTTCTATTAATTTTTCAATTATTTTCCATTCAATCCATGAATCCCCTTCCCCCATAACCTACTCATTCACAGAGAGATACATGCAAAACAATTTTTTCCACATTAGAAAATTAGTTGGTATAAAACTACATAACCCCCACAAAAATATATGTATAAATAATGGATGCTTCAGGATTATATAGATTCTAAGCATACACCTTCAATATCATTGTATACCATTTTAAAGGATTGATCCAAAATTTATATATAGGTCTATAAATCATTATTTGATTCAGCTAATGGACTATTAAATGCACCATGAGAACAAAATAAGAAGGTGGGAAATACAATAACAATTGAAAATTTATTAGAACCACTTAATTCTTAAAAAGGATAAACGAATTCAAATAAAGAACCTAATTGAAATATAATTTTATAAATAACAAAACCATCATGATATTTATTTTAACAATGGTGGGAAATATTCAATGCAATGGAACTGGTAGGTGTTGTTTACTCATTACATATTAGTAATGAGAGTTCATACATAACATCATAAAATCCATTAATGTAACAAAAAATTTATATTTAAAGAATAACCATATGGAACATTTATATCATCAAATCATTGAGAAAATATAGTTTTCTACCTCTTGGATAAGGTATGACAAGTTAAGGGTAGGAATGTTAAACTTTTATCAAGAGTGGCAGCCAACTCAAAATTTATACTCATTGAGTGTTAATCCATTAAGTCATTCAACACATCTGTACTCATTCCATTAATATATATAAATGATCAAATAAAAACATCACATATATTCAACTACAAAATCATGGATTAAATGTTATGTTACACCTCATGATATCTCTTATATGGTAGCTCAAATACTATTGGCATTTTCAAAAAATTATTTCCAAAATTACCATATTTATGTAAATTTTTGAATGTCACGTAAATGCGTTTCACCCTCTCAAAATAAATATAATTGGATAATGGATTTGGAGAGATATCAAATTCATTTGAGACGTTATAATACATTTTTAATATTTTATTTTAGTGATCCATAAGAAAAATCTTTTGATGACACATGTATAATGATTTTCTACCAAGATGTAGTTTATAATATGATGTATGTTTTTCACAAGTTGGACAAGCCTTATGCCCTTTAACACTGTATCCAATCCAATTTTCATATGATGTGATGTTATTAATAGTGATCTTAATCAATATGTGAAGTTGAAAGTATTCCATTTTACAAAAATCTTACACCCTTATAAATTTATCCAATAACAGTTTAAATTCATCAATTAATGGGGACATCAATATCATTTGAAGGATATTTTTATCCATTGATCAATAATCTCAACCTAACATATTTTCACTTCATTCAAAATTCAAGAGATAAATTGAAAATTAAAATAAAATAGTCCATAAACAATGTATTCTACTAAGGATTCGATATGGATTCATTATATCTATGCAATGTACTTGTATGATAATTATAACATCATTTCAAAATGTATTAAACTAGTGATCAATTATATTTCACTATAGAGAATCAGCTAGATAATGTATTATTTTATCACATATATTCTCATTAGTATTTTAGCCAAACCTTTTATTCATAATGTGAATTAGAAAATAAATGTTTCATATTAGAAATCATGGGAATATTCCAAAATACTTTAGTGGGGTTCTCTAGAACAAGTAAATCCACTTTTCATTTTAAATTCTACTTGTATGGTGATATCCCACATTTATGAAACTCAGACATAAATTATTATTGTTTTCTATATAGTACACAGTCAATCAATTTGACATGTATTTTCTTGTACCACAATCCCATTAGAAATAATATATTCGATATCTTATAATGTGTATGTTGAATATCATTTTATTTAGAAATAATTTCTTTTAGTAATTGAAGCAACTCTATAAAAATATTCTTTCTCTATCCATGTTTCACCTTTAGGGTTATCAATATTAAAATTTTACATAAAACTATATATTCCATAAAAACTGTATATAATGGTTTTTATCCTCCCCAAATAAATGCTCAATTGTAGGTCTTCACTCAATTACCTCTAAATTTATATCAAAAATCATTTAATAATTTTATTATATTTATCATGATTGAAAGAACCATCATCAGTTGATCTATTATTAATCCATGTTTTACCATTTTAAATCCAAGGGTTGTAACTCAAATTAAAGCCATGAAAAAATAAATCATCATGGATATCTATTATATTCATCTTCTTCAAATTTATTCATTTATGGAATGTATATAAAAACATGTCATTTTTTTGAATATTTCCTTCAACAAATTCGAAAAAATCATCAACACCTTCTTAGTATTCACAACCTGTTCAAGGTAAATTAATCCAATTTTAATTCATTAGCTAAAATAATTATCCAAAACTAAAATAAAAAATCTTGTAATTTATAAAATATCAAGGTGAGAAATGAAATAAAAAAATATTAAAAAACAAGAACTAAAGCATTAGAAGAAAAATAGAAAATTTTGATGGAAATATTTATTTTTTGGAAGGAATTACAAAATAGAATCATTAATAAATGTATCAAGTAAAAATAAATTAATATAACATAATTGAATTAGTAAAAAAATGTACAAGTATATCCATAAAACAATATCCATAAAAATATATAGAAATAGAATAAGTAATTCATTTTTTATTATTTATAAAAATATAAAAATATTCTATAAAATAATTAACAATATAATCTAATCATAAATTGAGTTTTTGTTTGAAAAAAAGTGACATCGAACCTTGCTTCACGGGAAACCATTGGTGTATAGTATTCCATAATACAGTACTCGGTTATTCTAATACTTTAAAATATAGAACCATTACACATTCAACCCTTTTCAATACCCCATAGCACCATTGAGACACATGACCATCCATGGAAATGCTCCTTAAACATTCTCATATTCTCATAGTCTCAAAAGTCTCTTATCCATCCCATTTATCAAATCTCCCTAAATTCCATAAAAGGAATTCAATATCAGTAAAGTAATTAACATTTAATGACTTGCTCCACAATAAACTCCACACCATAGGTATTCTCATCAATTATAAGCTTATATGACCCCCTTACTCTTGATCATCCTTTAGAAATGGTTTTCACTAATAATTACAAATTTCAATCTCCCAACTATTTTTTTGACATAAACTATCATTATATTCTATAATACTGATATACCATCTCTTACAAAAAATAATCTATTAAAATACTCATTAAAATACCTATATCGTGATGTACAATTTCAGGAAAAATAATTTTTTAACTCTCCCATGAACTAAAATTATCAAAACTAAAATGAATAAATTTTTATGTAAAAAGATAATTAATTTAAAACCCAACTAATTGACATGAATGATAGTGTAGAAACACCCAACAAAAAACTATATTATCTCCTAAATAATACTTCTTACCATGATATATTAGATAAATATTTTTATAGTAATCCTAAAAAGAAAAAATATATTGAATGAGAACAACTAATTAATTATATAAATAAAATCAGGAACAACTAATTAACACATAATTAAAAATATTCAATCCTTCAGGAAACCATGGAGGAGAAGAGAAGGTCTCTAATAAAACACGCAATGATATAGTTTAGAAATCCTTGAATACACAAATATGGTAATGCGATAATGAAGAACACATAATAGAATAATCATTTGTTAGATATTCAAATCAAAGGACTTATCAAGAATAGAGAAACTAAATTTCTTGATGATTAAATCAAATCTATCTTTATTTGATCACATGAGGCCGATGGGAAAAAAATGCTTGACAAAGATCGTAAACCAAGATTGGACCACTATATCTAATAAACCACATAAAAATGTCTTCTGTAAGAGAGAAATGAAGCCAAAATTGTAAAATTAGAAGGTCGTGTAATGAATCCCTCGGTTGATTCATAAATTTTTGAAATATTTTCTATGCCTATTCTATTATAACTGATGTGAAAATTGGATATTTTATTCTCTTTCAAATCTGTTATAATCTAAACGATGTTAAAAATAGATCTTTCACATCAGATAAATTATTGAATATACATGAATAAGTGATTAATATACATTTTTTCACATCATTTTTATGTAAACCGACACGAAAAATTCCCTCTTCACATTGGTAAATAGATATCTGACAAAAAAATATAATACTCCTAGTCTTTCAAATTACTTAAAAATAACTGAAATCAAAACAACGAAGTAATAAATTGTTTTTCTACTTTTGGTTGTTTTAATTAATTCATTTTGGACTAATAAGGATAGTGTATTATGTTGAATTGATTTTAACCTGAATTTTCTAATGATAAACCAAAATTACTAGATGGTTTGAGGGTCCTTATATTATTCAGATACATCCAAGGGGAATTTTTATCATTGATATTTATTATTTCCAAATCTAAAACATTAAATTAAGGAATTTATGAGATAAATTATATGGAAGAAGACGCCTCTAGCTAAAAAACATGTTATGGGATCTGTTTAATGAAAGTATATCTAGGCCACATACTCTATAATATAGTAGTGCTATCGTTTGGCTGATAGGACCATTATGTAAGATCCCCGTTTTTTTTGAAAGCTATATTATTGTTATATTTTTGTTGAATCCCTTGTTTCTGGATTCAAGTGATGTTTCCTAAATGTGTGAGAGGCCATGGGGATGTTCTGGGGGCTCGGGGCATGGAGGAAATGAAATGTGGGCAAGACAGGCCAGGGCGCATATCCTGCGCATGGCCAGGAAAACCGTGCGGCCTGCCCAGGATAAACTGTGTGACCCTTCCTCCTCCGGATAGAAGCATGAGTATGGTTTGCGCATAGTTTTCCAAATAGTGTGGTTAAATTTTGCGAACCCTCCTCCTCCAGATAGTGGCATGCACACGGTTTGCACACAGTTTTCCAAACCGTGCGGACAAAATGTGCGGCCACTTAATGTTTGGAAAAATTACATGTTTTCCACTCCGGGATTTAAAACCCCAACTCAGGATTTTCCACATTTCATCCCCTCTCAACCCCAGCGATGAACTTGGCCAACTCAAACTTCCCTAGGGTGGTTCCCCTTCGATTTTAAAGGGTTTTTTGTGTCGTTGGTTGTAGATTGATGCTCCGGTAAGGCTAATCCCATCCTTGCTTCTCTTTTTGGTTTAGGGTTTGTATCTTCTCTCCCTCTCGTTCCAATCCTCTAAAACCCTAACTTTTGGTTGAGTTTTAGGTTGAAGCTCCAAATTTTGGTTGGATCGAGGTCTAACGGCTCGATTAAGAGTGAATTCAATTGCAGTTTCGAGGTAAGTGGTCTACAAGTGATATCCCACAATTATTTAGGTATTTGTGCATGTTTAGTTGTGTTCTTGCTTTCCTTTGGTTAGGTTTTGGATAACCATGGAATTTTTGGTAATAATGGTGATTAAAATGGCATATAGGAACCCTCACGATCCAAGTGGGATGTTTTTGGGATAGACTTGACCTAATTGGGTCCATCCATGGGATGTGAGAGCTTTTCCCGGATTTAGGGATTGATATTAAACAAGTGACCTTTGTTGTAATGAATTTTAGAGCCTTGATAAATATTTTGGCATGATTTGTTAACTTGGAATAGAAGTTAGGTTATGCACCTCGACATGAAAATTACCTAAGGGTTAATGTGGGATGGGTTAAATGGTTGATTCATGAAAGTGATGAATGTGAAAAATGGGTTAATGAGTCAACTGATTAAAGACTATAATGGGATAAATTATGGGTTTAATTTTGAATCATTAGTGAGATAGGCATAACTCATGGGAATTGGGTGAATGGTTAAATGAAGTGAAATAGTAATGTGTTAATGGGTTAAGGCATGATGTGGTTTCCCATGTGGGTTGTTGTGAATAGTGGTTTCTAAAGGGAAATGTTTTAGATGGTTGATGATTATATATATATAATCATATGCACATGGCTTTGTAGAGTGGGGTATGACTTGAGGATCTACACCCACGGGTCGAGTGAAGACTGAGGTTCTAAACTCCACCTTAAATGCATGGGTTAATAAAGGGGACTGATGGTCTATTTCCTAAGGGTTGCATCCACCCAGAATGAGGCTTCGAGGTGAGGTTATGGTTGTTATGAGAGGTTAGTCCTAGTGATATTGGATAATGTTGTGTTTACCCTCTTGCATGTGATTATTGGCCTTAGAGCCATATAACATAGTGTATGTGATTAACCCATGGAAATTTGATGAAATAGTAAATGGTGATAATGTGTGTGTAGTGAATGGTAATGGATGTGGCGTTGGCCTGGATATAAACTGGATAATGGTACCTTAGATAATTACTTGGAAATTATCATTCATATTCCCTTGAATGTATTATCTGTTTAGACTGGATATTTTGTAGACACCATTGGTGTTGGCCTACTGAGTTGTACACACACCATGCTCGGGCATCCATTTGGTACTTGAGTAGACTTCATGCATTCAGGTCAGGAGAAGGGCAAAGGTCCTTGCTAGATAGCATGTGGACATTGGTAGCACTTGGTGGAGGTTCCGGACTTGGAGTCGGACCATTTTGGGGATTTTTTCTGTTGTCATTATTTTGGGGTTTTGTCCACTTTCGTACTTGTAGTATGTCATGGCATATTTGTTATTTGGAATTTTTTGTTATACAGGTTACTTGATTATTTATTATTGTTTCTTCTATGGGTATATTTCTGTTGTGGCATACTCGGATAAAAAGGTGGTATAGTCTCCCCACATGAATACATAGACCCCCACTGCAAGTCGGCAGCCTTTGGAATACGGGGAGGCACACTTAAGGTCATGTAACCACTGGGCTCGGAGCACCGGTTTAGTGGCTTCTAGGTCAGGGACGTTATAAAGTGGTATCAAAAGAGGTTTTTCTTCTCCTTAAATGAGGTCTTGTTATTTTGGATTTGTAGCCAAGGGTAAAGATGTGTCGGGCGTTGGTAATGAGCTCGTGCTTAGGAGTAGCTAGCCCAGGTACAGGGGAAACCCAAGTCACCCTAGGTGGGAAATGATGTTCTTGGTTGTGTGATGTTACAGTTGATGATATTTCCCTGTTGGGTGATGCACATGTGGTTTGATGTGACTGTTTTATGGCATTTTGATCATGGCCTTAATGAAACGAGGATTTTCATTCATGCATCATTGTAAAAACCTGGGGAGATAGGTGACATGCATTGTATTAGACACATGCATGGGGTGGGTGTGTGAGGATGGAAAGTAGGGTGCATCATGCATTTCATGAAACCAAGAAATAATGAGAATAATGAAATAAAACAAGAGGGTTTTTGTAGCTAGTAAAGTTCTTTTTGTCGGGTCACGAATATTTATGGTATGTGTGCTAAAACATGTGCTTGGCATTGTACAGAAATGCCACCACGACGTCGGTTGCAAGTTGTGAAATGGGAGGGTGTTGCTAAGAACACTCATCCTGTAGAGGAGCAAGAAAATGTGGTGATCAATGAAAGTAGAGAAGACCAGTTCTGAGAGAACATGACTCACCTTATACAGATGATGGATCGGCACCTAGGGCGGGTTGCACCATGTATGTTTAAGCTTACCAGGAAGTTCCAGCTGCAGCACCCTCCGAATTTCACTAGGGAGGGTGGGCCAGAGGTGGCAGAGTTCTGGTTAGAGTCTGTCCAGACAATACTAGATCATCTCAAGACCCCTGTTGAAAAGTGAGTAATGTTGTCGGCCTATATGTTGCAGGGTCAGGAGAGGCGTTGGTGGGACATTCAGGCTCAAATTGAGTAGGCTGAGTGAATGTCGTGGAAGGTTTTTTCAGGAAAAGTTTACAGAGCATTTGTTCCCAGAGACCTTGAGACATGAGTGGGTAGCAGATTTTATGAGCCTGACTCAGGGATCACAATTGGTTATGGAATATGCTAGTCGCTTCACTGTTTGAGACGCCTCGTCCCAGTCTTAGCAAGGGATGAGGCTACAGTAGAAAGGCATTTCCAGGATGGGCTGAGACATGAGATCAGGTCTCAAGTAAACATCTTCTACTTGGAGAGGTTCACAGAGGTAGTAGATCAGGCACTGATCATGAAAGTAAACATGAAGGGAGCTTCGGGTAGTGGGCTTGTGGTGCCAGTGGGGCAGATGAGCGGTGTAGCTACCGAAGGTCGGAAGCGACGCCATGAGAGCTCACAACATGGGGGAAGTGTGAAAAGTGGCAGGAAGTGAGGGCCATCCTCTTAGAGTGGAAATCAGGTGTTCTTATATAAGTGTGGCAGGCCGGGGTAGATGTGTGGTAAGTCTCCTCGACCTCCTGTCAAGTGCCGTTCATGTGGCCAGATGGGACATGTGTAGATATTTTACAGGAAAACTCATTAGGGGGGGACTATGATGGTGGAAGTTAGGTACCAGATACGGGAAGGGGATTAGTTTCCCCGTATTAGGCAAGCAGTTGGTGTACCACGGGCCGTATTTTCAGAGGCGGTGGGCGTGGAACTCCAGGGCAGGATCACTCATGCCAGCAGGTCAGTGCAGTGCAGGGCGTTCAGGCTGGAGCCCAGGGTAGAGGGGAAAGTCAGCTTCTGGCAGTTCAGTTTGCGCCTGGTGATGGTGAGGATGGACCATCGACTGTTCGTGGTACGATCATTGTAGTTTATACTTTTGCTAGTGCGTTTTTTGACACAGGTTCCACACACTCTTTTATCTCTGCTCAACTTGTGGTAGCACTGGGTTTACCTGGGGAGGGGGTGTTTGGGGTGATGTCAATTTACACACCATTGGGGGTGTGGGTTGATGATATCAAGGAGTGCAAGGGATGTTCCTTGGAAGTTGGTGGGTATCATTTTATGTGGGACTTATTCATTCTCGAGATGTCAGGGTTTGACCTAATCATGGGAATGGATTTTTTGGTGTTGTATCGGGCACACATAGACTGTTATCATCATAGTGTATCATTCATGTCTCTTGAGGGTGACGCTTATGACCACCATGGTGAATGGGATATTCGAGCAGGGCATGCGGGGCCATTTTTTCATCATATGAGTGGACTCACGGATCAAGTGGCAAGTCTCATGATTGATGATGATGATGATGGGGAACAAACTAATTTCTGTCTTGTGGTGGATTGGTTTCAGGACGTGTTTCCTGAGGATTTATTGGGGTTACCCCCTGAGGGGGATTTTGAGTTCACGATCGTGTTGATGCCGAGTGCAGAGGCAGTTTCTTATTCCTCTATACCGAATGGCACCAAACGAACTCCAGGAAGTGAAGGATCAACTTGAGGAGTTGGGGTGTAAGTGGTTTATCTATCCTAGTATGTCTCCTTGGGGATCTACCGTTATTTTTTCTAAGAAGGATGATGGGTCGTTAAGGATGTGTCGTGACTATCGAAAGTTGAAACAGATGAAGGTTAAAAATAAGTACCCTCTTCGTAGATTTTATGACATGTTTGATGCTCTGAGAATAAAGGTTCAGAATCAGATGGTTCAAGAGTCCAGCACTGAGTGGAACGTGATGGATTTGTTTGCAGAAATGCACCTGGAGGTGCAGGAGGAGAGTGGTCAGGTCACTCTTTCTTCCTTAGTGTTGGAGTCGACACTTTTTAGTCAATTTAAGGAAGGTAGGCTTGATTATCCTAAGTGTTTGATCATGAAGGAAGAGCTTAAAGGTGGGGAGCTACCTTCTGGTTGGGCCCTTGGTGTGGATGGAGTTGTTTGTGTTCGTGATCGTGTGTTTGTTCCAGAGTGTATGTGGGATGAATTGATGCGTGAGTTCCATGAATAAAAGTGGGCAGTGCATCCTGGTTTGACCAAGATGTACTTTGATCTTTGAAGGTAGTTTTGGTGGCTTGGGATGAAGAAGGAAGTTGCAGGCTTTGTGGCACGGTTCCTTTCCTGCCAGCAGGTGAAGGCCGAGCGTCAACGCCCAGGTGGTTTGTTGCATCCATTTCCCATTCTAGAATGGAAGTGGGATGATGTGACAATGGATTTTGTCATGGGCCTTCCAAGGATGCCACGTAAGAATGATGCAATATGGATGGTTGTGGATTGATTAACGAAAGTGGCTCATTTCTTACTGATTCAGGAGACCCATACAATCGACCAGTTGGGTGAGCTGTATGTTCGGGAAATAGTGTGGTTGAATGGTGTGCCGTGGGCCATAGATTCAGACCGAGATCTGCATTTCGCATAGCATTTCTATCAAGGGTTTCAGAAGGTTCTTGGTACGTAGGTGTTTTTGAGTACGACTTTCCACCCGTAGACGGACAGAGAGTCAAAACGTATAATCCAAGTGTTGGAAGACATTTTAAGAGCTTGTGTCTTAGACTTTTGTGGTTCTTGGGAGAGACACCTATCGTTAGTTGATTTTGACTACAACAACAGTTTTCAAGCTACAATTCCGATGGCATCGTTTGTTGCGCTTTATGGGAGACCATGTAGATCTTTGTTTTGTTGGCTAGAGGCCGGTGAATCTGAGTTGTTGGGGCAAAGTCTCGTGCAGGAGAATTCCGAGAGAGTTAAGTTGATCAGGAAGCAGATGGATACAACTCAGAGTAGGTAGAAGTCATATGAAGATCGGAGGAGTAGACCTCTTGAGTTTGAGGTGGGTGATAAAGTGTTCCTTCGGGTGTCGCCAAGGATGGGTCACTGATAGATTCAGAAGCAGGGTGCGTTGGCACCCAGGTATGTGGGAACTTTTGATATTGTGGAGAGGATTGGACCAGTGACATACCGATTTTCTCTTCTACAAAAGTATGGTGGGATGCATGATGTGTTTCATGTGTCGCAGATTCGATGGTATCACCCTGACCCATCTCATGTGGTTGATATTGAGGATGTGGAGCTTGAGGCCGATGTGTCCTTCAAGGAGCATTCAGTTCATTTGGTGGATCATAGTCAAAAGGTCTTGTGAGGAAAGGTTATGCTATTAGTGTGAGTACTATGGCATCATGGGAAACATCAGGAAGAATATTTGGAGCAGGAATCAGATATGCGGGCTCAGTGGCCTGAACACTTCTCTTTAGTGGATCAATGATGCTTGGAAACTCGGCTCGAGGATGAGCCGTTATAAGGTGGGGAGGTCATAAGATCCTGGTCTTTATTTTGATATGTATGTTTTCATTATGTTTTGGTTCAATCCCTTGTTTCGGGCTTCAAGGATTGTTTCTTGAATGTGTGAGAGGCCTTGGGGATGTTTTGGGGGCTCAGGGCACAGAAGAAGGAAATGTGGGAAAGACAGGCCAGGGGGCACGACCTGCGCATGACCCGAAAAACTATGTGGCCTACCCAGGATAAACCGTGTGACCCTTCCTCTTCCAGACAAAATCATGTGCACGGTTTTCCAAACCATGCGGTTAAATTGTGTGAACCCTCCTCCTCCAGATAGTGGCATGCGAAGGGTTTTCACACAGTTTGCCAAACCAGGGGACAAACCGTCCGACCACTTAAAGTTGGAAAAAATTACCGGTTTCCCACTCCGGGCTTTTAAAACTGAACTTAGGATTTTCCTCATTTCATCCCCTCTCAACCCCAGTGATGAACTTGGCCGACCCAAGCTTTTGAAGGGTGGGTCTCCATCAATTATAATGCATTTTTGGGCAGTTGGTTGCAGATCGAAGCTCAAGGTAAGGCTAATCCCATCATTACTTTTCTTTTTTGGTTTAGGGTTTATATCTTCTCTGCCTCTCAATCTGAAGCTCTAAAACCCTATCTTTTGGGTGAGTTTTAAATTCAAGCTCCCAAGGTTGGGTGGATCGATGTCTAAGGACTCGATTGAGAGTGCGTTCAATCGTGGTTTCTAGGAAGGTGGTCTAAAAGTGATATCCCATAGTTATTTGGCTATTTTTGCATGTTTAGTTGTGTTCTTGCTTTACTTTTGTTATGTTGTGGATAACCTTGGAATGTTTGATAATAATGGTGTTTAAAATGGACAATGGGAACCCTCACAATCCCCGTGGGATGTGTTGAGATAGACTTGACCAAATTAGGGCCAACCATGGGTTGTGCCGGCTTTTCCCAGATTTAGGGATTGGTATTAAACAAGAGTCCTTGTTGTAATGAATTGTAGAGCCTTGATAAATATGTTGGCATGATTGGTTGAACGTGGAATAGATGTTAGGTGATGCTCTTAGACTTGGAAATAACATAAGGGTTAAAGTGGAATGGGTTAAATGCTTGATTCATGAGAGTGATGAATGGGTTAACTGGGTTAATTAGTAAACTGATTAAAGAACATAATGGGATAGATTATGGGTTTAATTCTGAATCCTTAGTGAGATAGGAATAACACATGGTAATTGGGTGAATGGATAAATGATGTGAAATGGAAATGTGTTAATGGGTTAAGGCATGATGTGGTTACCCATGTGGGTTGTTGTGAATAGTGGTTGCCGAAGGGAAATGGTTTGGATGGTTGATGGTTACTTATATATAAGCATGTGCACATGGCTTTGTAGAGTGGGGTATGACTTGAGGATCTACACCCATGGGTCGAGTGAAGATTGAGGTTCTAAACTCCACCCTAAATGCATGAGTAAGGAAAGGGGACTATGGGTCTATTCTCTTAAGGGTTGCATCCACCCGGACTGAGGCGTTGAGGTGAGGTTATGGTTGCTATGAGGGGTTAGTCATAGTGAGATAGGATAATGATGTGTTTACCAGTTTGCATGTGATTGTTGGCCTTAGACCCATGTAACATAATGTATGTGATTAACCCATGGAAATGTGATGAAATAGTAAATGGTGATAATGGGTGTGTAACAAATGGTAATGGAAGTTTCATTGGCTTGGCTCTAAACTGGATAATGGTACCTTGGATAATTACTTGGAGATTATCATTCATATTCCCTTTCATTCCCTATCTGTTTATACTAGATATTTTGTAGACACAGTTGGTGGTGGCCTACTGAGTTGTACTCACACCCTGCTCGGGCCACCATTGGGTACCCGAGTAGACTTCATGCTTGCAGTTCAGGAGAGGGGAAAAGGTCCTTTCTAGATAGTGAGTGGAAATGGGTAGCACTTTGTGGAGGATCCGGACTTGTAGTCTGACAATTTTGGGGATTTTGGCTGTTGTCTTTATTTTGGGGTTTTGTCCACTTTTTCACTTGTAGCATGACATGGAATATTTGTTATTTGGAATTGGTTGTTATACAGGTTCCATGTTTTTTGATTATTGTTTCCATTATTGGTATATTTTTGTTTTGGTATACTCTGATAAAAAGGAGGTATAGTCTCCCCACTTGACTACATAGACCCCCACTGCTAGTCGGCAGCCTTTGGCGTAAGAGGAGGCGCGCTTAAGGTCATGTAACCACCAGACTCGGAGAATCGGTTTAGTGGATTTTGGGTTGGGGAATTTACGCATTATGTTGGATATTATGACAGGACAACTAAGGAACACACATCATGCTTAGGAAATGGAGATCCCATGAATTCAAACATTCTATTGGTGACAGAAAATGGAATTCAGATTTGGATTCTTTGGGATGATAGTGGGTGTCTTTTCCATAGGAAGATGTTTAAAAATAGAGGGGTGTCCTTTTCTAGAATATTCCATTAATGGGAAATCACTCATACATGATAATTTGTTTTATAGGAAGGTATACCTTGTTTGATAACAATTGTCATGGGAAATTTTATTTTTTAAAAAATAAGGAAATTATTGTGTAGTTTAATGTCATAAATTAAGGACAACATATTTTGAAGTATATTTTTAGGAAGAAAATATACTATGCAATATATTTTAAAGTCAAGAAATAATGAAATTATGGGTGATATTATTTAAGGACATTGTATTTGAGTGAAATGTATGATGATTATCCAATTTATGGAAATAAGGATATAATTGTACAACTCTATTCTAGTATGGAAGGAAATATTTTTAAGTTATGATTGGGGGTCTCATGGATCCAAAGAGTAATATGGGAAAAATGACTAATAGAGTAAGAGGATTCCTCATTTAAAAAATAAGTTGCCAATGTTTAAAAAACCAATTATTGGGGATATTTTACATAAGTCCATCTACAATATGTACAACATATTCAATATTAAGAATCCATATCCTAACGAGTCAGTTATTGGGGTGAATTTTGTATGGCCATATAGGGCACATACTGCCCAGTCTGGCAAAGGATATCATAAGAATTCTGAAATTATATCCCAAAAATCTGATGAAATTTTATAGAGATTCAGATTTTTCCAAGCATAGATTTTAGTTTGTGAAAAAATCCTAAATATATAAGGGTTATTTATAGTTAAAATTTATAGGGAATCGAGATAATACTCTCTTAATAAAGGTCTGACCCAAACAACAAAAATAAGGTTAATGTTGTAACAAGCCATATGACAAAGACTTCAATAGTATGGAAACAATGGATGATATGTGTTCAAATGACCAAACATTATTCCAATATGCTTTGAACATGTGAAGAGGAAAATTTAAGATAGGTTCATGGAGACATTCATGTTTGGAGAAATTATAAAAGGAAATAATTCGAAGGACAACCACATTAAATTGTGGGTTCTGAAATTCCATTATGATAGAATAAAGGGTTAGAAGATTCTTATACCATTAATGAAGCTACCTCTACATTGAAAAAAAAAATTCGGGGGTGTTTTATACAATGACAGCATGGGAACATACTGCACTAAAAAAATGGCTTCCTATAGGTAACATGAACATTATGTGGGAATCATATGCAAGGCCAATTGGGGAACATACTGTATAAATAAGAAAAGGAGGTCTTAGTTAGCAAACATTCTACCACCATAATCTATGGAATGATTTTGTTTATATGAAATTATTCAAGATTAGGAGTATGGAATGAAAAAGGGGAACTGTCTTATTTCTAAATAAAGAGTATTGACCAATATTGGAAGATATATTGGAGTAAATTTCATAAGTCTAACTCATATGTATAATAGTAAAATATCTTGTTACCATTATCTCACAGCTAGGACAAGGATTTATGACCAAATATTCACTATGTATATCAATGGGATGAGAATAAATCCACCAATAGTTCTAACATATATAATTTCATATATAAATAGAGAACTCTTACACAATTTCGTTATGTATATATGATTAGTAAAACATATATTAATTGTTTTTTCAGGATGTGACATGGCTGGGAACTGGATTGAAGAGATGGATGTCACTACATATCTCTTAGGGGTGAGAATCAAGCCACATTTAGATGTCTAGGAACCATGTAGTTTATCATAATTTTTTGAGGATGTTAGTGATTCTGATATGAAAATGGAATATTATGGCAGGACCTTGGGATAGAACTAATGTGACACAATATATTCTATCTGGGAAAGAATCTAGCCACACATAGTTCTTGAGAAGACCATCAAATTTAATTTTACATGATGAGGAAATATGGTGTGCCTTTTATTATCTTATAACCAGTAGCATTGATTACCCCAATCAGAATTGAGACACCTTACTTGTGTATAGAACTCTTTTACAAAAAAAACCAGATCCCACGCGAGTTGTTATCGATGTGTGAAACCAGAATGAATATAGATTTTTCTAAAATACAAATGTAACAGATGTAAAGGATAGGGGTATGGTGGTTCTATGATGGGTGATCCATGGTATAAGACCAAGGTATCGTTAAATATAATTTTGGCTAAGAATCAATCCATTCACAGTTCTCGACAAATGTTTCCCACATCAGTATGGTTTTGACATAGGGAAAAGGGGTTTTAGGTATTTTTCATACTGATGGCTAGGACTAATTCATGTAATCTAGGTAACACCATATATTTCATTTAAATAAGAGTCAATTCATATGTTTTTAAAGGTTTCCCAATAAATATCTAATTTGTGGATGGGTAAAAGGAACCTGGTTTGTTTTTCAAAATCACTATTGATAACATGATTAGAGATCCGTGCATCACTACCTATCTCTTTGGTATGAGAATCAATCCATACCTATTTCATGAAATATTCCCTATATAGTTTTGATTCAAACACATTGGGGGAAAATGTTGGGCTCAAAAAAATGTGGCAATACCCGAAATAGGATATTCGAGCATCACTTTGTATCCCATTTGGATGAGAATCAAGAAACACATAGTTCTTAGACTTACATTCTGTTTAACGTCTTGAGGTATGAATGATTATGAACCAATGTTAAAAATATTAAAATAATGTACCTGGTCTAGGGTATAAGACCAGGGCATCCCATTATATATTGGTGGGGAAACAATCAAACCACATGTAGTTCTTGAATAAATGTTCCCTATCCATATTTGACTCATACGCACAGGGAATGAATGAGTGTTTCTTAATGTGGAAAGACTAGAGATTTGAGATTTGGGATTCACTACATTCTCATTGGTATGAGAATCATGGTAGACATTGTTCATAAAGATGATTCCTCAATCAAAATGGGTTTTAATGTGGGAAAGAGAATGTTGTTTCTCTATTGTCACATTTGACCATGATATTGGAGATTTGGGAATCACAATGTATCTCATTGGAATTAGAGTACATCCACATCTTTTTCATAAATAACCATGTTGTTTATCACCATGCAGAGAGTATGTGAGTGACCTGACATGAATGAAGCATTTTGGATGGACTAGGTAAAAAGACCATGGTTTCCCCACATATCATGCTGAAAAAAAGAAATAAGCCACATGTAGTTCTTTAACAAGGTCCCTATGCAAGTATGATTCAAACATAGGGACAACTAGTGCTCACATACCACTAAGAAGTGGAATTTTTATGACTGAGGATTCTTCATTACAGAATCTATTCATTTCATGGACCACAATGTGTGTATACTCTTGGTGTTTTTGAGGGGTTCTTATCATCAAATAATGGACAGAATAACAATGTAGTTTAATGTAATGTTGTGAGGAAAAATGGTATTTTATAGATTCAGGTCATGTGACTAGGACCATATGATTTTCAGTTTAATGTCATGTGACATGGATGATGATGCTAGGAAATTTATCATTTGTATACATGGATGTATATGGGGATATGTAATTTTACATCCTTCAACTAAGATGAACTTTGTTTCATTACAAAATTTAATTCTTCAGGAACCTTGTATTGGTGGGAGTTGTAGTATGTTCTAGACCCATTGTGATTAATGAATAATATCAATTGAGTTGAATTAATGTATAGAGTAATGTCCTTACCATTTTTTCTCTATCTTCATAGTCTTCTTCCTTAGTATCATTGGAGTCCCATGGACTATTAGAAAATCGACTCTAAGGTATGAATTAAGGTTAACATTTCTATTGGAAGTCCATACAATTCAATTCTAATCTACAACCAAGTGATTTGAGGTATTCAATTTCATTTATTCCAGCCACTCTAGTTCACCCATTCATTTCCACGATTGCTTATATGTGGATAATTGATCCCAAATAGAAACTCAAAGAGATGGAAACTAAACCTTAATGTGTAAAAAAGCTTATGTCCCATACATCTTCAAGTAAGGGGTTTCTTGTTTTGTTTTATGAGGTGTACTTCGTAAATCCCATAAGGAATAAAATTGATTTTCCGGCCATAACTTTCTCTTTTTATCTACTAATTTCTTTAGTATTTTTGACATGGCTTTATTTAAATCCTCTATATTTCTACTAGAAACTACATGATTGCCAGATGAATTTTTGGATTTGATATTATGATCCAAAATTGCTTCCCTACAATAGTATAACATAAATTACTACTCTTTTATGTCAATATGGTATGTGGGTAACCAAATCTAGTAATCATATTGATTTTAATGAAGAGGAAAATGATTTTGGCACTGACGACGTTGAGAGGTACTTATTTAGACCATTTAGAGAATTTATCGGTAGGTGTAGGAATTTATTTGAACTTCTTAGCCATAGCAGGAGGATAAGGTCCCACTATATCCATTCCACATGATGCAAATTGACATGTGTATTTAGATTAATGTAACAACTCCAGGGGTTGAATGTTGAAGTTGGCATGGACATTGTAGGGATGACATTTCTTAGTGAAATCTATGCAATCATGTGTCTTTGATGGACAAAAGTATTCAATCCATTATATTTGATCCAAAATCATATACCTAGAGTGGTGAGAATAATAGGTTACTACATTTACTTATTTCATGAAAGACATAATATGTTCCCTATCAATACATCTAAGGTGGATTCCATTGAAGCCTCATTTTTAGAGGATCATACAATGATTTGAACCATCATAATGAGTGAAATTGTCACTCATCAATAGATTTTTTTTCATTTCCATCTCTATTTGGTGGAATTACTGCATTTTGGAGGTATTCCATGATGGGATTCTTCTATCCCATGGTAGGACCATATGGATTTGTGATGGGATTGAATTCATTAATTTATTATATTTTCTTATGTATAAAATGTGGAACCACACATCGATTGGAAATGATGATGATTGTTTCATTCGGATTTGGATCTTCCAAGGCCATGGATCCATTTGGCAATGCATTATATTATGTGTGTTGTGATATTGGAATGTAATAAAATTTTGTATCTAAGGAAAATTATTCCATTAACACTCAGACATAATCACATAGGGTATTTTTCTCTTCTTTTCTGATTGAATAATCCCTATTGATCATCTTGATTATCAATTGTAATTAACCCTTTAACTCTAGACAATTCACTAGTACATGGAGTACCAATCCCTATCCTGTAATTATATCCTAATATTTTTCCTCAGAGTTGGTACAACTTTTTGTTAACATGACGGAGTATGGAAATATATCTTTCCTTGGGGAGATTTTCCCAATCCCTACACTAGAATTTTTGAATTTAGGGTATTCTATTCCATAATTCAATTGTCTCCAAAAAGCATTGTAAAAATAAATTTCCCATGATTGGGTGATATCTTGAAAAGAGAAGATATCTTCCTTAGGATGTTCAATATTTGATGTGGTCTCCTCTGTAGATGGGTTCTCACCAATAAAGTCTTCCATAGCATATCATTTAATTTCTTCATGAGGTATGAATTGTATATAAAACTACTAGAGAATTAATACCAACCCTTCTATAAATAATGATAATTTAGGATGATTGAAGATAAATTTGAGTGGGTCATTATGAGATATCTATTAGACCTCGTGATGTTGTAGATAGTGTCATAGCTTCTTGTACAGCCAAGGTATATTCCGGGAAGCACTTCTAAATATCTACATATTGAGTCTCTATATCGAGCATGGTTTGACATTGATTGTAAAGGAATATTTAATTCCCATTATAATTCTTTTTCACAATAAAGGGCCCCAGTGATTTCTCTAAGGTGGTAAGATAAAGAATGAGAAGATTTAATTCAATAGGTTGAATCGATTATGGTGGGAAGAAGAGGTTTTTATTATGGGTATCAAGAACATATTTATATTCATTTCTCCTTTGATATGTGACCCCTTTCATCATCCCTTTGATGAAGGGTAAACACATTATTGCATGATTGGATATGAAACACCTAATGTGGGCCAAGTGTCCTTGAATTTCTATCAAATCATTCATGTTTTAGGGAGTTGAAATTCCAAGGTCTGCATTTGTGTTATCTGGATCAATTTTTATATAATGGTGCCACTCAATGAAGCTATAAAATTTTCATTTTTTTTACACCAAAAGCATATTTCAAGGGGTTTGTCTTTCGATTATACTTTCACATATTAAGGAATATGGTATCCTGATCAGTATGGCATTCAAGATGTTTTTGGGACTTAATGACCACATCATCAATGTGACAATCAACAAATATTACCAATAAGGGTTTAATGATGTGATGAATTTCACATTGGTATGTGGGACAATCATTCATAATTACAAAGGGAATTACCTGATAGAAAGATTGACCTATAGTGGCTTTGAAAGCTATGCATTTTTCATCTTATATGGCCATCCAGATTTGGTGTACCTAGAGTAGAAATACATGATGGATATATCTTGGAACCCATATTTTGAAACAACCGAGAATTTTGTGATCAGAATCAAGAAGTCATCTTTGTGGAGATCCCAGTTGAGACCTTTGAAATTAATGAAAACAATAAATTTTACATTGTTTTGTTTCATCAATAAAATATTGGCTAGAAATGTTGGTTATTTCTCCTCTATGTTGAATTATACCTTGATGAACTTGTTGACTTCATCCTCAATTTTGGAGGCACCTGTTGGCTGTGTTCTACTTGATTCCTTCTTATTTAGTCGATGGTCTTCTGCAAAACCTAAATGATTAGTGGCCACCTAGGGTGAAGGCATCAAATCTATATAAAATTCCTAGAAAACTTATCCAAATGATTCATTAGAAAGGAATTATAAACTAATTTCTCTTCATGATTCATAGTTTTACTAATCATAATTGATAGTGGGTCATCCACTGTACCCAGATTTATCTATCAGAGTAAATCAACATTGATGAAGATTCCTTCCTCCAATGATCGAGGGGATTCCCTAAGCTCTCCCACTTACTCAAATTCCTTGTGTGTTAATTTTTCTACATCTATTCAGAGTATTGGTGATGAAGGATGATTTTTAGTTCTATGGGAGGAGTTATTATTTGGTAATCTAAAAGAAGAGGTATCCATCTCCAACTCAACAAATATTGAAGGGTATTCATGAAGCTGTGAAGGGAATATGATGTGTTTAGAATCAACATCCCCATATATTTTCATTAATTTGATGAATTTTTCTAGCCTGGATGATAGGGAATAATGTTGGTGATTATTCTGTGATTGAAAAAAGACATTTCCATCAATGATTTCACCACTGCTTGGAGTGTTAATGACTTTTCTTATGCCACCAAATTCACTTTCGAAAACCAATATGTTGAGAGAGGTTTAATTTGATTTGGGATTTGGGTCTCCCCATCCAATTTTATTAATGGGAATCACTCAATCTTCTCTAAGATTCTTAAATGGTTTATTGAGGACCTTTCTAGACCATTCATAGCATTTAGTATAGAAACATAATTTTCTAGGGACTCTTTTACCCTTTGTGATTGAACTCTATATAAATTTAATAAGATTCACAATTCTCAAAAAGGGCCTTGTCCCCAAGCAATATCCCAATTTTAACTTTTAAAAATTATTTGAGACATTTTTTTACAATGAAGGATAGCTTTTATGATGATGTTCCAAAGGTATTGCCCACAGAATGTGGAATGCTATGACCTACTAGAAAACTACACACTCTAATCACACATAAGATCCGTGAACTGAGTTATGAGTGAGATCATTCTAAATGGTTCCTTTTTATTCATATCATAACCCTGTAACATCAGAGTGGAGGTAGAATGGAGGATTTAATGAGACCCAATTTTCAAAGTGTCTAGATTTGAATAAGGTTGACCACTGATCCATTGTCAAGGAAGGGTCATCAGAAATCAATATCATTAATCCTACATGATAGTTATGGGTTCCATAAGGGCCTATGTACAATATAATACTCATCTTGGTCTCTGAATAGTATGATTGCATGACATTCTTCTCGATCATTCCCTATGGGGTAATCTTCTATGGTAGAAACCTATATTTCAAAAATCTTGAGGGATTGAAAAAGCCTCAATATATGCATCCCAAAGATCATTTGATAAAGAAAAAGAGTCCATTATTAATAATGTATTTAGTACTTTTTCCAGATGATTCAAAACATCATATTTTTTATCCAGATGTCTGTGCTTTCCATAATGGATTTTCACTTTTACTGGTTCCCTAGGGGATGATTTTCCAAATGTGGATTGACTGTCCTTTGGTGTAGGAGTTGGAAGTACTTATATTATCAGTGAATTAGGTGGGCTTGATCTACTCACCAACCAAGAAAGTGATGGAATATCCTCTTACTAGTATTCCAAGATGATAAAATCATGGTATATCCTTCCATGTATGGGGGAGTTCCCCTTTTTCATATTGAACTCACAGAAGGGCTCTCCCATGAGTTTTTTCTACATAAAAAGATCAAGAAGGGGTAAGTTCAAGTAGTAATTAATAGAATGACCACGTCTTCTACTATACCTCGAACTAAATGTTATGGTTCTTCGGTTCCCCAAGTAAGTATTTGGTTATAAGATTTATAATCCTAATAATCATTTTAGATGGGGTCTGTTATGTGATTAACAATAACAGAACCAAAGATCAACTCATTGTCTAATGAAGAGTCTTCCTGATAGGATGACTCTTGTTGTGTCGTTTGGAAGGATAGTGTCCATGCTTTTGAGATAGTCGTCATGAAATCTTATGAGGTCAAGGAAAATTTTGTCCTAGACATAATATCATATTATTATTTTTTCTCTTTATCCATCTAAACAAGGCTATTTTTTGAGGACTGGAATTTAATGGAATTGTTATTCGATGAAACATGATTTTCTATAATGAATGCAGCATGATACATAGTCAGATATTTCAACTATGTTCATTAAATGGAATGATTTCAGTTGATAGTTTTCATGAACAACCAGTCATCGATATTCTATAGATTCTTCATGTGACATTATACCACCCACCTTCTTAATTCGGATCGATAGAAGAAATATATGATACTTGGGCTGGAAATTCTATTAGTTTTCTTACCAAGATTCCACCATCTTTTGTAGTATGAAATTATAATAAAACACTCTTTTATGTGTTTCTCTAACATTTTATGGAAGGGGTATTATTTTGGGAGATACTCGTTACATTACTTATTCATCTACTGGGATTTTGAAATTGGACTAAATTGTTTTCCAATGCTAAGATAAAGTAGTTGAGAACCAATTCATTTTGAAAAGAGTAGATCTTGTTTTTAAACTCCTCAAACTATTTCCTCATCTAATATTTTTGTTCACCATGATGAAGTGTTTATTTTAGCTACTACTCAGGAGGTGGAGACCTACGTTACGATGAGGTCTCCAATGTTATAGTGAGCACATGGGACTGCATTAATGTAACTATAGTGGCCTATAAACTTTTTATACATATTACTAGGAAATATGTGATTACTCAGGACTTGTCATTGGTGTCTGTGATATAATCCACCATCTATTCAGAAAAGGAAATTAATTTCTGGAAACCCCTCTTTTTATTTCATTGGGATAAATGGTGTGCGAATCTTTTCATAGTGATTTTACAGACAGATAGCCATCAAACCTTCTTTATGATGCAGTAGGTTTAAATAATATGACAATATATTCCACCAAGTAATGAAATATGAAATTATTTCATTCTCCATTTTCTTGAAATTCATGAGCTCAATGACTATTGGCATCTGTAGTGTTGAGATAGACTGGAAAATTATTATCTGAGAGATAACTTACCTTCTAATGACTGAAACTGACTAAAAATATATCTTCCAAACCAACGTTGGTCCCTAAAGTGATTTCATAATGAATATATGTTACATTACATCATATTGTTTAGGCGTCCTCATAATATGATCACATCGAGAGACAAAATGTGTCTTCTTTCTACATCAGAACTCTCAACCTATTGAAGACTAGAAATGCTAGATTCCAAATGTTTGGCGAGGGAGGAGTCTGATATACCCATTCATGGTAAGACATCATTATCTATTATACCAGTGCTTATAATTCTTTTATATCATCCAATTGATCCATTCATGAATTAATAGTGTTCATAAGAATTTTGGAATCATCTGTCCAACCAAGACCAAAATAGGAATAATGGATGGAGGCTAAATGGGTGTAGTGACCGGTAGGACCACTAGAGGTGGAACTACATGAATTAGTTGTGGATATAAAAAGGTATATGTCTATATTATGTTCCTAAAACTATTCTGATCATTCATGTAATGGGGGGAAATAATTATCTGCCTCATTTTTGTGAGGAACCCTCTTTGCAAAATTGTACCAACTGGAAGTTCCAAATGATGATCAATTTGTTCAACACATCTGCTAGGAAAACTATCAGGGATTAACTATGCATTGAGTCTTACCAACTCCTTCATTTATTCCTCTTTCTGAGAATATACTTCCTTGAATAAATGGGATTGACCCTCTCTAGGGGGAAGGTGAGACATATTCTTACTCTTAACTGTTCCCCATTTAGTGTCATTTCAAGGAAGAAGATGTGTATTATTCAAGGGGATGTCTTGAATTTGGTAAATCTTATGGTTTTGAGTACATACAATTCCTTCAATCACATTAGTGTGGATAGTATCATGAACATGAACATCCTGTCCCCGCTCCTCTATACTAGACTCATGTTCTGGGGGATTTTTATTGACAACATTGATGACATTCACCATGGTGTAATGAATTGCGGGAATTCTATCAGAATATTTTTGAAATAGTCTTCTAATATATCTTCCAAAAGATAATTTCCTCTTGTTTTGTAATTACCAAAGGATTTTATGAAGGATATTAACCAAAAGATAAATCCTTGATAGTTTAGTTGTGTGATTTCCAATGTAAGATACAGAATCATGTGATGGAATGAATTTAGACAATTCATTACACAATTTCTTCCCAAATTTGGATAAAAACAATTCTATTTAAGGAGAGTATTTTTGAGATAAATGATCCCCCATCCCATGAGTGATTGGTGTAAAAATTTTCTGCCTTCACAACTATTCATTCAATATTTACCTTCTCTGAGGGTTGGGTGAAAATAATCTCCTTGTTTTGGAAGCTAGGGTTACTCCAAAAATACTATGGATAATAGTACAACATATATTCTTATGATATTACTGATTTTGGTATGAACATTGGATTGGTGTATTATCTAACAATCACTGAAATCAACAATTTTAGAAGACAGTTGTTCTATTGCGGACTTCTCTACAATCGGATTTTTGACAACCTCTAAATGGATGGCCTTATGAATTTTCTCATACACATGATGAAAAAGTCACTCATTGCATTTTGTTGTTTGGGCCTAACATTAGTGAGATTCGGTTGAGTCTTGTTCTTATTGAGAATATATTAAGTCATGAAAAAATTCCATTTATTATAATCGGCCTGAGGCAATGACATTTCAGGGAAACACCTTTTCTTGCTTTGATAGATGGGGATTATAATGAGAGGAAATTCCCAATGTGTGCCCCATCCACTTAAATAAACACTATATGGGATATCTGTGATCAATCATCTCAACTTCATTAATGCATCTAGGATGCATATAGAAGGGCCCCTTATTGTTTCTCTATTTTAGGATGTCGATAAAATTGGAGGGATTCTAAGTTAATATGACACTATATCCTGTATATTACATTGGAATGACATTTATATTTATCATATTGTAATAAAATTTCATTTGGGTGATGAATATTTTTTCATATGTTGTGGCTGATGTATAGAATACTATATTCTGTTAACACCTCAATAATTGTGTGCTGAAGGGTCTCCAATAGAAAAAACATGATAGATACTTCATCTTTAGGTTGTTTTTACATCATGATTGACATATCGTCTTCATCTTTCAAAAGAGTTTCCTCGAACATGTCTGACCAGAGTAGACGCTTTGAAGTTATTTCACCACAAATGTTTGGTTTGGATGATATTTCGTCTACAATGATGAATGGTTAGTGTCCGATATATGGTTCAGATTATGACTGCCACATTGGGATATCTTCCTACTAAGAACATATTTATTTTTCCCATGATACAGAATTATGCATGAATGGCCTTTTATATGCAAGTGCCTTAAGATAGGTGGGCTTTCTCACCTCTATATTGTCCATTTGAGAAATATTTTGGTATAGTGAATCACTACTACAAATTGAACACTCACAGAAAATTCCATCATGTGGAGGACCATCACGGTGGATTATCTCATGGGGTAATGTATCAATCTACTTGGTCTTCAGGGTACACAAAGGGTTTTCATAGATCTCATCAAGATATAGGGTCTCAATATTGAACTGATTATCCTGAAGCAATCCTTAATGAAGAAGTGTCGGATAGGAATGTTCAGAATTACTAATGAATCTCCCATAATTTTTTAACGGTATGTAAGGATCAAGAGCTCAAATAGATTAATTTATGAGTGTATCAAGAACTCTTTTACTAATCGGATCTAGATAAAATATTGTCTCTTTATTGTTGAATATTTTTTAATTAGACTTCTTCTTGGATGCCTTCTTCTAAGAAGTTGGGGCCACTTGATGGGAAATGTGGTTTTATGTCTAGGTGTTTGTTCCTTCCTTGAAATGTCCATTTGTAGAGGATAATTATCTATTGATGGAGTGAGTGTATATTCCCCATCCAGTTGTCCATATGATATGGGGGAGTTTTTCCCAAAACCCTCTTGGATGGGAGAAAAGGTTTGTATCTTCTCCAGGGCGACATATAGATGAACTACCCCATGTGTGGGGACAGTGTTGTGTGATGGTTCCTCAGGTAATGTAGCTGTCATATATATAATGTTCGGGAAATCCTCTAGGATAGGTGCCGATTTGGGTCTCTCCCTTGACCATTTCAAAAATATATTTTGGGACATCAGTTCCTAGAATGAGAATAATGGTATATTCTGTGTATGGAGTGGGGTTTGTGCCTTCTCATTCCCTCCCATTTCTACCAGTGGATACAAAAAAACATCACATGTGGGGAAGATAGATGAGTCTACCCCTTCTTGTCATTAGGGATTTCCCACTTAATTCTCCATGTTTGGAAATGTGTGACTTTTGGAAAACCTGATGGATGTTGAATGGTGTTTGTTCTTGCTTTCAATTCACCAACAAATGAGTCTAGAGAAAAAATGTGGTATTCCAAATGATACATTTTGTAGACATCGTGTGTTTATGAGGTTTTATATTATTGATTTTAGGGTGCCTCTGTATTTGGTTGGTGAGCTTCATTGAATGTATCTAGGTGAGTCATTTACCTAGCTAATTTAATGTGAACGAGTGTATGTGTTTGCTCATTATTTTCCACCAAACCTGGTCAGTGAGCATCTCTTAATGGGGAAAATGAATGAACCTACTCCTTAGTGGATGGTTTTCATACATGGTGGGCCATCATGCATGTCCAAGTATAAGGGTCCATCACGAGACTACACAAGGTGACCCATCTTGATTTTTAGGGTTCACTGTTGTGTGGCATTGTTGGAGGAGATTGTTGGAAGGAGCCCTTGGTAATGAACCTTGTGCCTCTTAGGTGAGGCCGTAGATGCACTCTTTTTCCACCAACCAAATTTATGGGAGGGATGGTTTTGTGATTTCGAGAGAATCTCTGGAAATAGTAGAAGATAGAAGCAATCACCATATACTTCTAGATCATCATGCATCACTGACCAAAATATTGGAGGTTACTATTGATCTCGATGGACTTTTACGTGGACTACATGGACAGTATTGTACTATGACGATGGTACCCATAAAAAAATGAATTTAAGACCAAGGGTTCAAGGCATTGAGATAGTGATGGCATATTTCGTGAATATGAGGATCCATATAGAATATTTTTTATAGAATTTGATGGTGAAAACATGAAGGAAGCCATTAGATCAAAGGGATTTCTGAAAAGGTGTTCGTGAATATTTGAAAGACACAATCAAGGAAACCATATTAAAAAAAAATTTTTAGAAGAACACATAAATGATTTCTTTTCCTTTATGTCCCTCTTTTATCTATTAAAAAGTTCTTGATATTTGTGTAACACTATCATCTCAGTTAAGGATTCATGTTTAGTTCACCATTTTTTCCACAAAAATGGACTTTGTATAGGTATCACTATTTTTGAATGGTTTCCAATGGGGTTTTTCATGGAAACAGAAAAAACCAATATTTTTGTGTTTATAAAGACCTATTTACCCATGGTATCTACTCATTATGGATTTTTAATCATGATTCATAAGAGCTCCCACTGGTCAAGATGATGGGAGGTTGGTCACATAGCACCCTTTTAGTGGGAATTGTTTCTAACTCATGGACTCTCTTATACATTTATGATATTTTAATGAATCCTCTTTTAATTAGAATGTATAAAATCATTTTCCCATGAAATTAGAAATCAATTATTAGCATGTATCGAATTCATAATCATCTATATGTATGTGAGGTTCTTTATTAATAGTGATATTTGTATGTATTTGAGGTTCTCCATCAAAGGTATCCTTGTATATACTACATAGAGTATCTTTGGTCATCATTACAATGATTATTCTTTTCTAGACATGTTGTGGGGCACTCTAGAGTTTATTTTCATATAGGTTGATGAATGTCACTCTAGATATCATCATCATCCAGGGAGATGTATGGTCACTCTGGAGTTTATCATTATCTAGGGAGAAATATGTTATGTTTATTTTTTTATCAAACAAATAGATGAACTACATACATAACCTCATAAAAGGAATCAGAACCCACAATGTATGGTACCACTGAATGGGACACAAAAGTATTTTTATCATCATGTTACAAGGACCTAGGAATATATTTTAACATCATGTGGCACGAACGTTTATACAGAAGGTTCCAAGTAAAGGTTTGGTGTGAGACTTATGCCGAGGAATCCCAAGAAACAAGGAATAAATATTTTGTTCCATATTGAATTACACCAAACTATGAATATGTCCATGAGATAATCAGATTGGTTTGGGGTTTGCGTTTGAACCATATGGAGGATTCTATTTTATCCCCTTTAGTTTGGAATCAATGCCTACATTGTCTGTTTGGACATGTAGTAGAGTATGGTTCTATGAGTGAAATGAGTTCAGGATTATTACTAAATGAGATACCTGGTAAAAGGTACCATGAGTGATGTATAAACTTATAGTGGTTTGGGGATTATTATTAGGGATAACTTCTGAGGATAATTCTCCTTGATATCAGGCCCTATGTGGGGTTCTTATGTATCCTGGTTAGAGTTAGAATCAAAGTTCTCGTAGTTCAACACGTGAGGTGGATTTTTTGGGTGTTGTGATAATCAAAAACCATTGAGACCAAGTGAATCATGATTTGGTGTGAGAAAGATGAGTCTGTGAAATATTCAACAATCCTAAAACCATTTCTCCTTCATTTTTGAAAGATGAAGGGGCGACCATGGAAGAGGTTGGGGATATAGTAGAAGTGGTTGGGGCCGCGAAAGAAGAGGTCAAGGACGTATCACTCTATCTTCCCTTCGTACTGGAAAGTAAGAATGCTTGTGGAAGTGGTAGTATATGGGAGAAATATTACTAGTGACTACATGAATGGATATGGGTTACTCCAACAAGGATTCCATATAATCGGTTCAATAGCAAGGGGGTGATCTCATTCTTTATTGAAAGAAAAGGATTGTGTGATCATTATTCTCCATGATGGGAACTGGATAATCTAGATTATATAGATTGAAAGGGGTGAACATGGTCTCATCCTCAGAATACAAGATCGGTAACCCCTAACACTCTCCCTTACGTATGGGTTTTCACGACCGTCGAGATACATAGATACATGCCCCCTAAGAACCCTAACTAGCTAACCAGATACGTGCAGGGATGCGATGACCAATGGAATACATACACAAATAGAGGACATGCTGGTGGAACACTTTCTATGGTTATGGATGTTTAGAGGCCTTGGTCGAGGTTTCAACATGGTCACTTTTAGGCAATGGAGACATAGAATGAGATTCCCAACCATGGATGGATTTTAAGAGGGCTTAATGGGTTCCTCGAGTAGGTCATGTGAATAATTTCTCAGCATAGTTGTTCCATGTAGGTATGTCGCGCATGTCCAATGTAGAAGTAATGGTTGTTTACGCATAGGGAATAATCCTCCTCAAACTAGATATTCCTTGGGAAATGGTTAACTAAGGAAAAAAACATGGTTTATTCCTAAACCAAAGAACCATGGGTCTCCATTAGTGTCATTTAAAGAGTTTCAAGTAGGTTATTTCTTTGGAAAGGTCCTTGAATGTGGATATTTGTATTTTTGAGAACGGTAACGTGAATAGGTGTCTTGTATTTTTAGACCCTGATGGGACATTGATCTTACATTATCCTCGTTAATTCCCAATTTTATGATGTTTTATAGTGATACCTTATAAAATTAGGGGGACCTTTGTAAATGTTCTATGCATTCAGAGCAATGGGAATACATTCAATTTTTTAGATTTGAATATTAGGAGCGCAATGGTCTTTTTTATAGGAAATGAGGGGAGCTAGTCAAATGATGTATTTGGTGATGGTCCACGATGTTGGTCCATTGGATAGGTATCCCATACAGGGGTGAAAAAATTAGTGGACCGCATAGGTATTTGACATAGGTCCTTTGTAGAGGTCCTCCTTATATGGTGCATATTCCTTTTGGGCTGTGCTATTAGGACCTGCATTGGCCACATGGCATGCAGGTGCTATGTGTGTTTTTCTATTTGTCCAGATCTCTTTTCTTCATTTGGATTTTTTAATTCATAACATTCCCAATGTGATATTCAAGATCATATTTATTTCCTTTATTAAAAAGAGAGTGTCATCAGGCTTACAAGAAGAGTATACTGAGGATGCATGTAAGCTTAATGAAATCCATGAGATCCAGTATCAGTGGATGTTGAGGTTCCTCGATGATCTAGATCCCCAACTAGAGAAGGATTACCTTGATATTTTGATCCATGCCTTCAGGATTATTCGAACACCAATTGTACAGGTGGGATTTTTGGCATATTTACATTTATAAAAATTAGATGGGAATTGGTACTACCTTTTCACATAGATTCCTGATGAGTTGGCACTCCCATGGGGCAACATATGATTGATATTCCATGAGGAGTACTACCCCTTCAACATGTGATGAGTTTAGATTCAGAATAATCAAAATCTTTATAAGGGAAGGATTAACATTATTGAGTATACCATGAGGTTCACAAACCCTACACAACACTCCCTTGATATTATCTGAGATGGCTACATAGAGGCATGAATGTCTGAGATATATTTCTACAGTGATATCTATTCTAGTGTAATTCCCTAGTGCATTCCAAAAAATACTCAGGTATTGGAATGCATGATGGTTATGGAGAGATTCCTATCATCGGTACGAAATTCTATTAGAGACGTAGGTGGGTGTTATATATAAGAGTCATCTGTAGTAGCTAGCAGATGATAATTGAAAGATCTCAACACTAAAGATCTTCCTATGATCAGTCTCTTACTCATGGTGAGGGGTATCATATATGACCAATGAATCATGATGAGGGAAGTGCTATAAATGTTATGGTAAAGATCATAGGGAATGTGATTTCCTGACCTGACATACTGTGGTGTGCCTTAAGATATAATATGAACCACAATGGATGAGAAAATGTTATTATTAAGGATCTCTCGGGTAAGGGAAGGGTTTACCATTGGGATGTAGAGATAGAAATGGAGAATTTGGAAATCCATGAAAAGGATTTGTGGGTGGTGGAATATTCTATGATATAATTCCCCCACCGCCACCAGGTGGCCTATGTGAGGATTAGTGAGATGGCCATCTGGGCTGCAAACTGCTACATGCTTCGGAGGTTTATGATACCATGAATTTTTTTTTGAATAGTTGTACAATATATGTTTATCAAACTATTGATTTAGTATTATAGGAATTTTTTTGATTATTTCCATTATCCAGTTTCTCTTGTAGTTAGTGATGGAGCTCCTAGTTGATTCTTTAGCTTAGAAGCTTTATATTTGTGTTTTTATGGGGACCACTTCATCTATTTATTTTATCTTTAGATAGTGTGAGATATCTCTTGGTGTAGAGAGGTTTATTTGGTATCCGTTTCTCATCATGATAATGAATAATGATTTCATATTTGGTATGTATAGGTTTTCTATAGATCGAGCACTAATTGACCATTATAATGGATGAGTCAGACACTATCACACTAATGGGATGATATTCTACTTTGTCGGAGGGATATATCTGATGGAAGGGTGAGTGGATTTCAAGAGGAGGAAGGTACATAATGTCACCCATAAATTGGTAAGTGTATCCCTTGGATCAGAAGGAATTTTAAGCATTTGGATTAATTCATTTATGGAGTATTTTATGGTTATCTTCCCTGAGGACAGTATGAGACTACATCTGAGGTGGGAGATAGATTTTTTAGGAACATATTCCCCAGAACCACTCTGATATCTTATGTGAGATATTGGATGGCCCTCACCGAGCCATGTGAATAGTGATTATTATTGGTGGACCTAAAGGGTTTTACAAGACCAATTGTGTCCCCATTGGAAAATCTAGTGTAGCTCATGAAAAATGTGGATGGGAGATTTCATCATGGAATTTAATATTGTTACATATTTACGAATATGAAAAAGAAAAAGTACCCTTTTCTATGTATTTGTGACCTATTTGATCAATTGTGATACATGAGATTGATATCACAGGAAAATATTTGGTCTGGATACCGTCAGTTCAGAGTTATCAAGGCTGATAATTTAAAGATATAATTTCAATGTCATTACGAACACTAATCGTTTGAGGGGATTACATTAAGTGTGATGAATGGACCTATAATTCTTATGTAATTGATGAAACAAATCTTCTATCTGTATGTGGACTAGATTTTGGTCATATTCATTGATGGAATACTCTAATAATCTATGTTATAGGAGGATTATATAGAGCACTAGAGGATGATATTATATTTTCTTCAAGAGAACGAACATTATTTCCATTAATCAATGTTCTAGTTATGGACTGGAAAGGACCCCATTCGGGGCCATGTCAGTTATGATCGAGGTTATGATGCAGAATCAGTGATGGTCGATTCCATTCTTTTTTGGGATCAACCCAAGAGCATGTTATAAGATCATATTTTATTGTATTTGTGAGGTACTACAAGAGGATTATGGAAGACATAAAAAGTATTTCATTCCATTTGAATTCTCTAATATGGAAATAGAATTAGGTTACCAACAGGTGGAGAGACTACACAATTTCGGAAAAAAGACTTGGAGCGACCTCTTCTTATTCTCCTACAGACCTAGGGTTTTCTTCTAGTTTTTCCCTTCCTACCCCCTTCGGGACAAGATTTCCTTGTGGAATCTTTGGTTTGTCTTGATGTGCGAATCATCTCTTGTGTGGCGGCATTGACTCATGGTGGTTATTTGGAAGACATCTCAGTGTGGGACTAACGACGTGCCATGGTCATCATCATGAATTCGGTTGAGCATCAATGATTCTGTGGAGATGTTGGTTCTTGGTGTTTCATCGGTGGATGGCTCGACATAGAACCGACATCGCACCATAATCTACATCTTTGATTATCCATGGGGCTTTAGTATTCAGTGCCTTGATCCTCAGTAGTGCATCTATGGTAAGGCTGAAGAACCACATTGTGGAGTTCGGTGTCCGTGTGTATGGGAAGTGCTTCGATAGTCTTCTTGGTGTGCGACTTGTCCAGATCGGTAGTAATATGAAGGGGTGGTTTTCCAATATCAGATTCTATGATTTTTATAGGTAAATTTTTCAGTGATTTTGTTATCTTTTTTTCCAGATGGTTATGGTTTGTGGTTGTCCTGGTTCAACATCATTGGCACTTCTCTTCACACCTTTTCAATATTAGGATTTTACCAGAACCTGGTAAGGGTGCACCATTGTTCTGTTCAGAGTAGTTCAATTCCTAGAGAGGAATTTCTATTTTAGGATGTTACATATTCCCTTATTGGTTATGTTCCCATTGTGTAGGGTGGGGTCATTTAGTCATAGGTGACGATGGAATGATCTCTTGTTTTTTGAACTGTCTTCCAGACTTATGTGGATACAGTGGTGGGAGTGTCCTAAGAAGGACGGTGGGGTTTTCCTAGGATGGTCGATGTTGTAGGTTCAATGGTTTTTTTATTTTCTGAATAGAATAATGTTTTGTGATACATGGTGGAATGATGTTTCATACAGACTCGAGCATGTGGAGCATGCCCCATAAGAGGATTCAGATCTTACTATTCATTATTGTAGTGTTGTATGGATTTGGATGTTAGAGAAGGTATGGTGTAATCTGTCAAATCATGCATGTTCTTTGACACAAGACACATTCTATTCATTATTCATTATATAATTGGAGATCTTTTCATGATCATTTTTTGGGGAGTGGTGGCTCCATGTTGTTATTTTTCATTATCTTACCTGACATTCGGAGTATGAAATGTTTTATGATGATGATGTCTGTTAGGGGTCCCCCATTCTTCCCTTAAATGGGTTTTATTTTCATTAAAATAAAAACATTTTATTTCCTTCGAGCCATTATACCGAATTAGTATACCAATACTAAACTATTAAAGAGTTCCTCCTACGAGTTTAGGATCTGGCTAGAAGGTGCTCCTATTTTGAGACTATAGGACAAGGCCATGGAATACATAGTGTATTGCGAGTCATCAAGAGCATGTATCTGGAGTCTGTTGATAAAGAGGAAGGAAAATATCCCATATGGGTGAAGGAATTTGAGAACCCATGACATGAACTACATGATTCATGACATAGAGCTAGGAGCATTAGTCTTTTCATTGAGGATGTGGTGGTAGTATCTTCTAGGATAGTTTATTATGGTGTACTCATACATCAGAGTCTCAGGTATTTCATCATTCTGAGAGACATGAACCTATGATAGATTCAATAGTTGGAGTTATATAGTAATATGAACATAATATAGTTTATACTCATATGAAGTGTAGTGTGGTGGCATATTTACACTGTAGGAATTCCTAGGCTCATTTGGTGGATGGCTCGTGTGATCAATTGGATTTCTTATAGATGAACCATGTTGATTAGGTGACTAGATCATTTCATTATTCAATGGTGTGTAATCCCCCACTATTTTAGAAAGTGAGAGAGTTATAGATGGTATATATCAATTATGAGGTCCTATGTGACCATATTTTATTAGGATACTTAGCTGATGGATTTTATGAATGATTGAATGAGTCCCTCCTTTTCAATGTAAGGAAGTTGGTACCAATCACGATGCATGAATAGGTGATGAGAGAGATCAAAATTTCTAATAAATATGTACATCCTTGTGTGGAGAAGTTTTGATCAGACCTTCAGCAGTAGTTTTGGTTGTTCGACATGAGACAAAGTGCAGATGGGTCCCCCCATGATGAATCACCATTCAGTGGATGAATGGTATGGAGTATGTTATGATAGATTTTTTGAATCCCCTTGGGATTCCCAAGTTTAAATGGGTTGAAATATTCATGGAATTCATGAATGGGATTCTACAGAAAGTGAGTGGCCATGATTCTATCTGGGTGATAGTTTTCTGACTCATAATATCTACACACTTCCTTACTATTAGGAATAAGAGTCCAGTGGGGGGTTTCAGGTGGATGTATGTATGGAATATTTTTTTGACATCATTGCATTCAAAAATATATTGTATTTGATTGGGATTTTATGTTCACATCACTATTGTGGAGAGGCCCACATGAATCAATCAGGGCCGACTTGAGGATGTGTACAACATCCCACACCCATTCAGACCAGATGAATAAGAATGTTATACAAGTTTGGAAGGATATTCTGAGCGAATGTGTGTAAGCCTTTGTCTAGTTATGATAGATATCATTACATTGGTAGAGTTCATGTAAAATATTAACTACCACTCTACCATCGGCCTGGAACCTTTTGAGGTCCTATATTAGAGACCTTATAAGTCATTGTTTGGCTGGAAATAGATGAGTAAGACATGTCATGTGGGCCCCTAGATTATGAAGGGGACACTAGAAAAGGTTTAGGTCATCCATGAGTGGATTAAGACATCCCATAGTAGGATGAAATCTTATAAGAATCGATATTATAGTCCCTTGGTGTTTGATCCAGGAAACCATGGTTTCCTGTTATTCTCCCCCTGAAGAGGATAATAGATATTCATATGGATAGTCATTTTGTCCCCAATTTTCATCATATTGTTTGAAATTTTGGAGATTATTTGAAAGGATTCATACAGCCTCACCCTACACCAATAGTTAGAGCAGGTGCATGAAGTCATCTATGTGTCACAGTTGAGGAGATATGTCTATAACCTAACACACATTATTGACTAGGGAAATATATACATCAAATATGGATCCACATTTATGGATCATGCAATTGTGATCATGGATTTAAGGAGAGGACCCTTCATAGATATATCATCCCCTTTTATCACATTTTGTGTTTGAATGGGAAGATGGAGGAGAGATCATGGGAATGGGAGAGAATAATGCATGATCAATATCCTGGTCCTTTATAGTCATTCATTTTGGAGATAAATATCATTAAGGATGAAAAAATGTTGATTCCATTTCCCCCCTTTAAGACTTTAGAATATTTATATACATTGTTTCTGATCAAGACACCAGTAGGACATCTCCTTTATAGCCCTGATGTGGTTAAAAATAATTTAAAAAATAAATGTTTTTTATAATTTCCATTCACATTTTTTGAAATAATAATGGATAACTACTAAAAATAATCTCAGATATAAAATAAAAGATAATGAAAGAATCAAAAATACATGGTTTATATTAGGGGCATCCTAAAATGGTTTTGTGTGGGGATATCAGATAAAAGTTGTCAGGGGATGGTGCATTTAGGTAAATATATAAATTAAATTTTCAGTTAATAAAATTTCATAAAACTAATTCTCAATTTATAAAGGCCATTATTAAATCATTACTAAGGTTATCCACATAGCCCCAGGATTTTGGATTTTTGTTCATCAATCCTCTAATTGGATAATCAGAATATGGTGACGATAGAACTTTAGAACCAAGAAGACCAAGGCATAGTGGATGAAACAACATCTATCTTTAATATTTGAGTGAATTAGTAAATGATAATTGATCCAATTATTGGTAGGACTCTTCATATTGTGTATTCGATGCCAATTGTTTAAACTATTTGAGCTTAATTTATTATATTTCAAAATGTTTATTAAATCAAATATTACATGAACTTATTCACCTATTTATAATTGGATTATTTCATTTTTTCCCACCTTATATATAGTATATTGTGTTACAACATTTTTGTGAGGTTTTCCCCAACGATTATTCACATTCTTCACTGATTTCCCACTAGGGAAACTATTTGAATTTTTTGGGAAAGAAGGTGACCAATTAGACCACCAGATTGGTGGAGGATTCATGTGCGACAAAAAAAATGAGGAATCTATGTTTGATTTATATGATTTTTAGGATTTGGGTTATTATAATAAAAATAAAAAATACTAGTGACACATTATGGGTGATGAGAGATACATTCAGTGCATGCAAAAGTTAAAAGAATCAATTAGAATTTGATTTATGGAAAAATGATGCCCGAAAATCGTGTATAAAGGCCTTTTAAAATGATTTTAGGAGGCCTATAATTGAGATCCTAAGAGGTGAATATGGATTTGGAAAATTTGAATGAAGATCCATTTTTTTTTCAAAAAACCTAAAACAATGACATGAACCGTAATGAACACAGGATGCGTAGTTCCCCTTTGGTTATTAAGTCTGGGTTTTGACAAATTTAATGATGACTCATTGTGTGGCTAGAATATAGGCCACATATCCATAACATGTAGACTACCCATATGGTGGAGATCATGTGAAAATCCTATGTTGAAGGAAAAACTATTTATTGATGTATATGAACAATGGTTGACATATAAGGACAATGGAAAACTCCATGTAGAAGGACATGTCATGTTCCAAAGTACACTAACATGGGAATTACATGGACCAGGCTAGGAGCATGTGTATGACCCTAGAAAGATGAGGAGTTCCATGTAGTTCACCAATATTCATTGTAGTGATACATGTTTTTTGAGACATGTACCTAATAGAGACAGTACCAGGAAGCGGCGTGGGACCACAGGTTGTGTGGGTCCCCTTATATTCCATGTTCTCCTTAATCCATTTTTTAAACTAGAAACTCTAGTTTGACGCATGGTATTTCATTGAGGGTAATGAAGTTTGGTTTTGTTTGGTTTCATTCCACAGTAGGTTGATCTTGGTGTTGGAAAGACATGTGATCTTATAGTACAAGGTGGAAAGAGTGTTGAAGGTGCAATCATTTCTCATTAGTTTACAATTTTTTGGACTCAAAATCAGATGTTTCTTATTGGTGAAGGAGAGTTTTCCAATAAGGGAGTATGTAAAACAGTGAAGGAAATAAGAAGAGAATGAAAGTCTTGCATAAAAGAGGTATATAGACAACGAAGCACGGTACGCTGACTGCATAGGGAAGATAGTTTATGGAAGGAATTTCATATTTCAATAAGAAAATGGGTTGCATAGGGCCATAATTCTTGAATGAGAGGTGGTGTTTTGTTTGTGGGAGGAAAATAGTTTGTGGAGGTTTGTCATTCATGACTGATAGGTGGAGATTCATTTTTGGATAGAATCATCCAGTGTGAATGGTCAATGGCCACAGAGGGAAAACAATTTCATTTACTAGTATGTTCTATGGTGAAAGATATACCATATTGAATATTTTAGTTATTCAGATTAGAAAGGTATTTTGATTTATTTTTCTTTATAAAGATTCAAAATACCTTCAATATAGAGAGTGATTTTAATTATAAATCCAATATGATTTTAGTAAAGTTCAATGTTATTTTTTGGGAAGTCAACTCCATAATGAAGATAGTTCATGAAGAGGATTCCATGAAGTTAGAAGTAATCCCCTAGACATAGTTTGTGGAAGGGGTTTTGTGGCACACTGTAGCCCTCGACGGAAAATGGTCAATAAAGGATAGGTAGTCTGTAGAAGAAGAACTCATTCACAATGTAGGGATGGTCAATGTAAGGAGAGGTGGTCAATGAAGGAGAGGTAATCTATCATGCAACAGAGCTCGTAGAGGGAGCATGCATATTTGGGAACACTATTTGGTCTATGAAGGTAGGGTTCTTCACCAAGGTGCTTCGCGAAAGGTTTTTTTTTGAACATTTGGGTTTAAATGAACTATTCTTTCAAAGTTTATCATCTCATGTCTATGTTTCTAAAAGATTATCTTTCTAAGATAGGGAAAAATACATTAATTCTAGTCTCCTAATGTGACATTAAATTCAATTAATAGAGTCAGCATTATCTCAAAGATGTGATATAGGGGGAGTCGTTGGATGTTCTCTGAGGGACTTAGTGTAATATCCAAAAAATACTATAAAGGTAGTGATCCTAGAATAGAGATACTATATATAAAGTCATCTATTCCACAACTAGTGACGATTAGTGAATTTTTATATGACTACTCACTATATGAATATGATCCTTGCACTAGACCTTATTGTTGTACCAACTAAAATTGATATATTTTCTTTTTTTCATGTTCTTTTTTGACTATAAGATCTAATGAGACATTTTTAATAGGGTCTTACAAGTATGGTAACAAGATCTATCTCTTTATTGTGAAAATTATGACACCCTAATTAACCCATCTCCTCTTAGGGTGTTTTAGGGTCCTTAAAGTGGTATCATAGACAACTGGTTACTTGTGTTGAATCTATCCTATTTTAGTATAGAGAATTCATTAAATGCATGGGGGAGTCAACCTCATTGATTGAAGAATCATTCAGATAAATAAGAACAATATTCGATCTAAAATGATATCTATAGGAATGGATGTCCTTTATGCCACTATATAAGGAATACAAGTTACTGATCCAATAGGACTGTCTATGACTGATATAGACAGGAAAATGCTTGATACAAATGCTATTGCACAGAATAGCATAACTTAATCTCTTTATAATCAAATAAATCTAATGGTGAGGAGTTGTACTTACTCAATTTCTATGTGAATAAAACTAAAGAATACATTTTAAGGTGACAAAAATGTGAAGTAGAAGAAACTACAAGTCTCTCACAATAGGTTTTATGGCTTGAATATACATCCTATTTAAAATGAAGATACCTTTTTAATTGAATTACTTATGTAGTTGGAGCTATACATGGAATGTTTTAAGAAATTGATGACACTATCATTATGAAGAAAATAATGATACAGACTAAACTTATATACAATGCAAATGTTATAGCCCCTAAGAAAAGGGATCTATTTAAACACTCATTGGATAACCTACTAGGTACTTTTTTTGCATTTCAAATGAGATTCAAACAAGAATATTCACTAACATGCATTTTTAATGGAATGGAATTAAAATCCCGAGAAAACCTTGATAATTCAAGAGATAGTGTTAATGAAGATAATGATGAAGAAGGATTTTATTTCCACTTGTCTAGGAAATTACGTAGAGGAAAAGTTGGATTTGACAGAAACATACACTTGGATTGCTTTTTGTTGTGGTACAGTTGGGTAAATTTCCTCACAATTCTCAAGGATGATTAATGATGTAGAAAGTAAAGCTTGAAACTTCTAGATTCATAAAAAAACGTTTTCTGTAAAGGGAGACTTTAAATATAGAAATAAATCAAATAAAAAGAGATGTATCTTTGAAGAAGATAATGATTACAATGATTTTTTTCAGAATGAAGAACCGATGTATAAATATGGAAACCAAGAATATATGATTGGTACAATTGAATAGTCAGAACCATCAAATAGTAGGATTTCTGATGTTGACATAATGATTCAAATTATGGATTTTCTTGGTAATCATGAAATTCAATGTACTATATGAAACAAGTGGAAAGAAGTTGTATTATAATCATCAAAATATGTTGATCAGCATGATGAAAGAGTTTGATGACTATAAGAAGTAGTGAAAGAGCAGTCAATAACATTTTTAAGAACAAAAAATGTGGTGGAACTAAATCTCAAAATTTATGAACTAGAAAAGGTCACCACTGATCATTCAACAAGACTAGAGGGGTTGTCGAATAGTGTTTACAGACTAGATGAAGAAGTACTTACTCTTAGGAATAAACATAAAAATGAACCAAATTAAAAAGAAACAAGGAATAAAAATATATTATATTCTATTATCAGATGTTGATATACTGGAGAGATCTAAATGAGGTTTTTAGGGAGTATAAAAGGTTTTTAATGATCAAATATCTGCAAGCATGCAAAATATTGGAATTGGTTGGGATGCTAAAACATCAAACACTGGTAATAATATAAACCAAGGCACATGGAAATATAATATTGATTGTATTGAAAGATAAATTGAAGTCCTTAAAAATATAGTCTAAAAAAGGGAACTAAATCCTATCCATAAGATTACTGAAATGATAAATATTTATAAAACATTCCCATAGAAGGAAAAATATGGAGTAATATTATTGAGATGTCATTTACTATTATAAAATTTAATTTTTGTGGATATTTGATCCCTACCATGTCTTAATGTGTTCTTCAAAGTATCGACATGAATGTTGAAAATATAGGAAGTCAAAAAAGCACAAGATTTAATATCCTACTTATAGAAAAATAATTTCTATGGATAAATCTATCATTGACCATACTTTTTCTATAATTATATCTATAGTTGGAAGAGGAACCACATGAACAATAAATACAATACTTAGAGACGATCCAATAGTTATCATCCATATTATGTATCCCTTATAAATAGGATTTCTCCTCTAGATGCATATTATGAATATGATGAACTTTTTCTCATTGAAAAAAAATTGAAAGGTCATCTTTATCATTCACTCAATGTAATATTTCATCGAAGTAAAAGAACAAAATTTACAAATTCATCATTGGACAAGATTACCTTATAGCTATGAAGAGAAGTGGCATCTGGTTACTTGATAGTAGATGCTCATCCCATATGAAATTAAATGAAGACCTACTACCAAATATTAAGAAATGTGTTGAAGGAAATATAATTTTTGGTAATAATGGTGCTTCAAATACCAAAGGATGTGGAAGTACTATGTTAGATAATGGTGACATAAAGGAAACCAATGTTCATTATATGGAAAATTTGCATCCCACTCTCTTAAGTGTGAGTCATCTCTATGAATCTGTACATATAGTAACATTCCATAAAAAGGATAGACTATAAAGAGAATGATAGGGAATTATCTCTTAAAATGGTTCCAGAAAAGATGGTTACTTATATTGGGTTGACAATAAAGAGAATAATTTCTATCTGGAAGTTGAAGATGGAAAGAACATATGGCACCAGAGATAGGGGATAATAAATCAACAAGATAAGGAGAAGATATATAATTTGAATATTTTCAAGGATATCTACAATATAATCTGCGAATAGGAAAATAATTCGGTTTCTTTCATACAAGGTAATTTGTTCTATTTTTCATATCTTCCAATGAACAAAAGGTAATCAAATATTATTGATCTCATCCATATAGATGTATGTGGTCTATGAATTGTTTTTGGAACTTATATATAAATGTACTTTATCATTTACATTTATGATTATAGTAGAATGGATCGTGTGATAGTTATACATAGGAAAAGACAAGAATTTTATTGAAAGAAAAATTATCACTGAATCACTGAGAATTATACTGGATGATCAATAAATGTTACATTGTCTGAGAATGGAGGGAATACAAATGCATTGATTTTTAAATTTTGTGGAGAATAATGAAAAACAACAGGCGGTGGATTTTATGATATCCCAACAAAAATATTGAGTTGTTGAGCTAATGAATTGATAGGTGAACAATATGTTATGAACTATGCTTGTTGAGGGTCGTATCCCTCTAAATTACTAAAAACTGGTTGTTCCTGATGTGGGGAATATTAAAACCCGAACATGGCTTTATATGGGTGAATTTGAGACACTGTATCGGTTGTTTCATGGATGGAATAACTCTTTTAGGTTTATACATTTTTTAGAAGTAAGTGTTTTGTTAGAATAAATGAAGGAAATCAATGAAATTATGGTGATGTGGTAGAGGAAGGAATATTCCTTAGTTATTCAATGATAAGAAAAGCCTAAAAATGTTTCTATAATCATAATGGGAAAATTTTGGAAGGTAATTTTGCAAATATTACTAAATATAAGACCACAAATATCATGAGGTTATCCTATGATGATGCTACTAAATATATATAAGATTGTGGACATGGAATATATTCAAATGAATATGTAGAGATAAGATTGAAAATAATTCATATCTCATCGAATTTTGTTTATTCAATAGAATAATTAGAATTAGAAACCATGGAGGAATAAAATTATTCTCAACCTCAAAAATTAAATCGAAGAGAAGTAATTGATCAATCTAGCATCATTGGGTGTTGTATTGCACCCAAAAAGATAAGGAGATTGAAAAATGATGCACAATATACATTTCCATCATTTGTTGAATCATCCTCATTTGACGAAGCCACAATGGATTAATCCTAGGTTAAATATGTGAATGAAGAGTTATATTAGAGTAGAAAGAACCAAACATGAGATTTAGTAAATAGAACAAAAAACAACAATGTGTTTCATACAATGTTTTTATTTAAGAATAAATTTGATGATCATGGTAATGTGATCATATATATGGCGTGATTTTTGTGTAAAGGATATTCTTAGATTGAAGGTGTCGATGTTGAATAAACATTTTCTCCGTTTTCTAGATTGGATTCAATGAGACTATTTCTTTCCATTTTTATTCAATGGGGATATTAATTGTTCCAAATGGATGTGAAAACATCCTTTTCAAATTGCGTTCTTTAAGAAGAAGTCTACATTAAACAACCAGTGGGATTTCACTTAGTAATAATGAAATGAAGGAATCCAGATTAGAGAAGGTGCTCTATGGTCTGAAGCAGGAACCACTAGTATTGTACTATTAACTAAATTCTTATCTAAATAAACTAGAATGTAATGAAGGAAGAGTGATACCAATCACTATGTGAATAATTATCATAGATAGAAGTTCATGTTATGGGAGTATGGGTATGACATTATACTTCTTGGAAGTGTGAAGTGATAAATGGAAAAAATTTCCAATCACATGACATAAGAATTTGAAATGTATATGAATAGTGAACACACATATTTCATAGGGATTCATGTGATTCAGAGGAAAGAATACACATTTATTTATCTGTAAAATAGTGAAAGAGAGTAGAAGAAGAAATTCAATATGCATGCTTCCAAAAAGATGTTAATCCTAATTTTTGTTGGAACTAGACATAGAAATCATGAGGATGGAACATTTGAGGATCCTATAATGTGTATCAGTATCATTTCAATCTTATTGTACTTTAATGCATCATGAACATATATCACTTTTTCTATATGGTTAATGGCCCTATTTCAAATTTATCATAAGGAAGAACATTTGGCAACAGTAAACTGAAAACTAAAGTAAGTTAAAGGCACCCAAACTTAGGTATTATTATTTTCTTCAAGAAAATATATTGCCAAAACAATATTTACTGATGATGACTGGGTTAGAGATGTGGTGGACTGAATGGCCACATGTGGTGGAGCATTCATTATTGGAAAGCATTACATGGGATAATTGAGTTAGAAACTGGAATGTTTTTCCATTTGTACTACTGAAGTATAGTATATATCAACTACAAACACAAGTACCCAGTTACTATGTATGAATCAATAATTGAATGATAATACTGATTTGGTGAATCATCCAATGGTGATTTCTTATGATAACAAGAGTGAAATTGGACTTACGTAGAATACTATTCTACATTACCATATGAAACACATGGAAATAAAATATCACATCACTAAGGAGAAGTAGAAGATGTCACGATTAAAATGGATCATGTTGGAGCTGACAACCAAGTGGATGACAATATGAAAATTCTATTGGCAGTACATGTGTTTGAAAAACATCAGTTGAACCACAGTGTTTATCCAACTCCTAGTGCATGTGGAGGTCATGAGTTTTCCCCTCTTCCCAGTTGTGATAACTATTTTAATCTATTTCTGGTAGTGATTTTGGTTTACAGGGCAGATACGATATAGGGGGCGTGTGTTTTGAGGTCCACATGATCTATAATAGGTTCTTCGGGTCTATTTATAGTGGGGTAGAATATATAATTTCCATGGTGTATTGGTGGGGAATGATAAATGGAGATGCTAATTTTATCGTTTTCTATTATCAATGATTATTGGAGAAGATAGTTGTAGGTTTTTGGAAAATTATGGAACACTTCTATTATATGATCAAAAAATTTGTAGACATATTTCAGTAAATTATTACGGAATTCATGCTTCCCCTTTTCTTTTATAGATAGATCATTTCTCATGTAGACATAGAGTGTTGGTAGAGTTGTTTCTTGAATATTATGTTTTGAAGGTTGTAGTTGTTTTGTTGAATTTATTTGTATATTTCCAATGAACACAATGGGAGAAATTTCTAGAACTAAGGATGATCATTGATGGTAATGGAGTTTGGTTTGTGTTTGATTTAAATCCACATTGGGTTGATGTAGGGGTTTTCAATACAAATGTTCTTATAATACATGATGAAAACAATTTTTATGGTGGCATCATTTCCAAGTGTTTACCAAATTTGGGGTTATCAAAATCAAAAATTTATTTTTTCTAAATGAGGGTTTTCCAAAAAGGGAGTATTCAAAACAGTGACAAAAATAACATAAGGAAGAATGTTCCACATAGAAAATCTACACGGAACAAGAATCATACTACAAAGACCACATAGGGAAGATAATATGGGAGTTGGATTGTGATTCGTAGGAGGAAAATTGTTCGTTGGGGGACCACCATAATGGTTTAGAGGTGGTGTTTCATTCTTCGGAGTCCAAATGTTTATAGATTGATGTTGTTTGTAGGAAAGTGTTAGAGTTCCATTTGAAAAATGAACCAGTCACCATTAAGGAACAAAGACTTCGAAGGGGAAATTGTTTTTGGTAGGACCACAATTCACAGTGATGGTTATACCAAAATAATGATTTGGGTGATTTAGATTCCTCATATTTTTGGATATATTTTCATATATAATGAAAAATAATCTAATAATTATATGGAGATATTATAATTTGAATTTAAATAGGATTTTCGTGAATTTTGAAGTGGTTCAAAGGAAGAAAACACCATGATGTAATTGGTTCATGAGTAGGACTCTCTAAATGGATATGTCATCCCTGGGGGGCAGTATATAGAACTGGATTTGTGGGCATTTATATCCCACAAATGAAAATGTCTTGAGAAGGAGAGGAATTCATATGAATAAGAAATCATCTGTTAAGTAGGGATGGTCTGCAGAAGGAGAGTTTGTTTGTGAAGGAGAGGTGGTCCTTGTTGTAGTACAGTTCGAAGAGAAAGCAAGGTTGTTCAGGAAGGTGGTTTGTTCTATGAAGGAGTGAGCTTTGTGAAAGAGATTTGATAAATAATGTTTTGAAAATATAGTTTTATGTGAATTTCTTTTTCAATGTGAATCAACTAAGGTATATGTTGTGAGAAGAGTATCATGCTATGTTAGGTGAAATGGCATTCATGCCAATCTCTTGAAGTAACATTCATGTCAATAAACTGAGTATGAATTCTCTCAAAGAAGTGATCTAGTGGGAGTTAAAGAATGTTCTATGATGCATGTAGTTTTTTATCGCTAAATTCTTGTAATGTATGTGATCATGGTATATAGTTACTATGTATTATCTTTTGTATTCACATACTACCGATTATTAGAGGTTTTTGGTACAACTGACACAGTAATAGCATATGCTCCTTGGATAGTCCCTTAGTGGTGATGCATGTAATATTTGAGGGATATATTTTTTCATGCTTTTGTTTTTTATGCACATTCTAACCCAACAAGTTTAATGTGGTCGTATAAATGAGGGAATATCACTCATCACATTGAGAATAAAATTTGATAAGCTGATTCACCCTCCTCCCTCAGGGAGTTCGGAGGTCATTTACCTCTCATATCTCTTCCATTAAGCACAAATTTTGGCCCCCCCAAGTAGCCTATCATGAGTGTTTTTTATATAGAACGTGATGGTGTCAATTGTACTTGATTTTGAGATATGATTAGAGATTTGTTAGGAATGATTCTTATTTTGGTGACACTCAATGGTTGTAGTGATCAAGGAAGATAATTACATAGATCAGAGTGGAACCATCCTTCTTAGTATGGAATGGGTCGTTGATAGACTATTAGTGTGGCACCCTCCAACTAGGATAGGCACGAGTCATCTATAGATCTTCACAATGACTCCATTATACTAGGATAGGGCATGAGTATTATATATTTTCTCCATGTTTTGGGAGACTCCTCTAATGGTTTACTCACAGTTTCTTTATTAATGTTGTGTTTTAACGTGGGCCATTACTACATGAGTTAATTCACCTTGAGATTGATTTTTTTACATGGAGAAACATTTTGAGGTGGATATTTTTTTTTTAAAGTAGGTATTGTCAATGATTTTCAATACACTGAAAATATAATTAGAAGATTCATTTTGTGATCTCCTTTGTTTGAAGACCATTTTCATCACTCTCCAAAATTGATCCACTATTTTACTTAGTATTACAATTGATATCCCATTAATTTTTAGGGATTATCTAAAATTTACTTATTCATTTTAATGGATCCCATTTTCTGGACTATGTCCCATGGTTTTTTTTACTTTTTTAGGTTTTCCGCATAATATTTTGGTGCCAAATTTTTTTTTCTAGACACATATTTTTGGGTAACTGTGTATCTATTTAATTATTGAAGATAGTTTTAAAAGGATTGATATTTATTTCGATTTTGTATTCACTTTGATTTGGTTTATATGTTTGTATCATTCTATCTTTCCCAATATTTAGTATCAGGGGGTGGTTTCATGAATTCTTAGGTTTGTATCACCTGATGAAAGACATCTTATGGAGAAGTTTTTTTCATGGACATGAAGTAAATTATCAGAATACATCAATGGTGTCATAGGTTTCTTTGGGATATCAAAGGATTGATTGACTAGTATTAGTCACGAGTCACTTTATGTTGTTTGTGACATTCAGAGTTTTTTTGGATTTCTTTTGCTGGGGAAGTATATATTTTTTTCAAAAGGTTAATATGGTTGGTAGTGACCCCCACTTGAGTTGGAGGGGGTGTTTTTTGGGATCCTCATCAAATGGTTCCCATTCCATTTCTCTATTAATTTGTTGTTTTTAACGTGATTCAAGACTACGTGAATTAATTCAGATAGAGACATATTTTAGACATGGTTATACATTTTGATAGGGATGGATTCTCTTATTACAGGGGGCATTATCATGGTTTTTCAAAACCTCATAAATATAAAGAGTTAATTTGTTTTGTGATCACCATTATTGGATAATAATTGTTCTCTAGACTCCAACATTGGTCCACGATTTTTATATGAGTATTAATTTTGAGACCCCTTCCATTTTCGGAGAGTCTATACCTTGTACATATAATTTTTTGTGGATATATATTTTTCGACTAGGTCTCGTGGTTTTTTCACTTTTGTTATTCCACATTAAAATTCAAGTGTCTAAATTTATTTTTCCACACATAATATTTGGTTGATCTACATATTCATAGTTATTAAAGTATTTTTTAAAGGTATGAAATTTATTTCCTATATGAATTCACATGGATATTTTTTTTCAAGTTTATTGATTTCCTTATTTACCGAAATCTCATATAAAAAGGATTGGTTAATGTCCCCTAATTGTAGCCCACAGTTGCAGACATATGATGGAGAATATTTTTCCAAGGAATCGTAGGATTTAATGAGAATACAATGGTTGTAAAAGATGTATTTATAAGATATAAAAAGTCTTATTGACTTGTTTTATTCACGATTCATGTTCCATTATAGGTGATAGTTATAGTTCGGATTTCTATTTATTTTGAAAGGGGTGCAGATAATTTTTTCCAAAAGCCCAAAAAAAATTCATGTGATCCCCATATGAGTTAGAGGGGGAGTTTGTTGAGGACATATTCAAATGTTTCCCACATGGTTTCACTAATAATGAGGTGTTTTTATGTGGGTCAGTCCCATATGTGTTAATTAATGTGGATATTTATTTTTGACATGGAAACACAATTTAATGTGGAAGGACTATCTTCTAAAAGGACGGAGTGTCACGTTTTTCAATACACTAAAAATATAAGGAGTACATACATTTAGTGATTTCCGTTATTTTATTCTCATTTTTCATCTCACTCTACCTTTGATCCACTATTTTTATATGTATTAAATTTTAGATCCAATTCATTTATATAGAGTATCTACTGTGTACTAAATCATTTTGGTGGATCCCTCATTCTAGACTAGGACCTATGGTCTATCCCTTTTTGGGTTATCCACATGAAATTTTTTTGCCAAAATTTATTTCTTTTGCACACATAATTTTTTGATCGCTTCTCATATGCTTAATTTTTGATTAATTTTAAAAGGGATAGAAATTTATTTCCTATACTTGTTCACTTTGATATTGATTGCGCATTTTTCACTTTTCATCTTTCATAGCACTGAGTGGCACTCTCCTATGAAGTTAGGGAATGGGTCATCAATTACTAGAGTGCCTTACTTTTACTAGGATGGAAATGGGTGCCCTATCTTCTATTCGAGTGGTATCCTCCAGAAATATTAGGCATCTTTCCTTGACTATTAGAGTATCACCCTCCAGTTAGGATGGGCATGGGCCCTCAAAGGATTACATGAGTGGAACCATCCTGTTGGATTAGGGAATGGGTCCTCCATCTATATACAATGTTATCCATTTCTATTTACCATGAAATGAGCCCCCTACATAGATATCATTCCCCTTGACTATGAAGCATATTAGTCAGGTGTGGATTAAATTAGATGTCACTTCGGACTAATCCAGAATACATTGGGCATCATTGATAAAACACTTGTAACTATTGGAACTCTTTCCCAGGATGGGAAATTAGATGGATATTCTCTCTCTCTCCCTCTCAATTGAGCTCAAATTGTTTGAGAAAATTGTTTTCTAGATCCAAATCATTTGGCATTGTACTCTATTTCATGGGGATGATATTCCTATCAATTTTCAATTTTTTCTCTTACTACTCTTGCTTCATCATTCTGGATATCCTACTATGTCTGTATTTACTCACCCTTTCATGGGTTATGCCCACATGTTTTGTGTCTTATATAGGCGACATACTGGTTGAACATGACTACAATGGAACTTAAGGATACCTATGTGCATTTTACTATGAACGTTGGTCAGATCAGGGATATTTGGATCTCATCTCTCTCGGCATTTACATTTATAGATTTGATAGGTTGGGACATATTTCTGGTTGGGCATGTATTTTCCCAATACATTTCATTTTACACTATTGAACTCCTGTGCACAATAGAAGTTATGATATGCATTGTTGATCTCTATACATTTCATTTTGAATCATTCATATAAACCTTTTCCTGGAGACGGCCTGGTGTGTTCGTGCATGTACATTAAGAAAAGACATATCATGTTTGTTATCCCATTCAGAGCTTGTCGCCACCCACTACACTATAGAGGCGTGCTTGGAGTTGTTTTGGCTCTATCCCCATTGGATTTCGTTGTAAAATTTTATAATAATATTATATAGAGAAATTTTACACTGAAATGTTTCATTAAAAATTATTCTTTAATAAAAATCATTATTTATAGTTGTTATATAATTACAACTTGTAAATATTCATATTGGAAATTATTTTTTTTGTAATAAAATTATGTAGATTTTTTTGTGTGTGTCTCTACATAGTATATGGGTATACATATACAAGTATAAACACAAACATAATGTAATTATATACACATTTTATAATTTTCCACTAAAAATATGCAGTTGATTTTTTCAGGGAATTCGGTATTAAAAATTCCATTAAAAAAATATTTAAATTTTTATTTGAAATTTTCACTAAAATATTCCATAAGAATTAAAAAAAATATTTATATATTTCAATATATATATATACACAAATTTATTTTCCATAATTTTCATATTAGTAAAATACGTATTCTCTAAATAATGAACACATAAACAAAAATTATAAATAAATAATGCATATTATAAAAATTTAGAATAATAAAAAAATACATTAGAATATAAGTACCCAAACAATTGATATATAAATATATATTTATATAAATTATTAGTTATTATTATAATTTTTTTCACATTCTATTATCATATATTTATAAATTATATTTTCAATTTTAACAAATGATAGAATGTAAATTTGAAATGCATATAAACATTTTAATATATTTAAAATTTTCACTGATTATTTTTTAAAATTATATATATATATATTTATATGATTTTAATATGAATCATTTAAAAAATATAAATATGAATATTTAAAAATGATATTATGATATTATTTTTTATTATAATTAAAATATAATTTATCTTCATCTAGTGGGTAGATTTATTTACAAAATTATGATTTTTCAAAAATATTATTATAATGAATCTCGATATGTGGGGGAATATTAATCCCTCATAATTTTCCTTTTTTATATCCATTTCTGATAAATAAAAAACTTCTACCATTGATCTACCACCACATAAAATAGGTTTCCTGTGACTACAATTGATGGGGAGCCTGATGGTCAGGTTCACCCATCATCATAAGACATTTTCACTAAATAGTATAGTTAAAAATATGAAGGGTTTATATTTGTTTTTTATTTTTAGGATGAAACATTTAATATATGTGTTCATCTAAGATTTTAAAATGAAAACTTTTAAAAAAATTATTCAAATATCGGAATTAATGTGTTTTTATACTACTAATTATTTTCTAAAATGGGAATTAATAATTTATAAAGACTTTTAATTTTTTTTTTAAATATTACATATCATTAATATAATTTCCCATATATGATTGATTTTAATGAAATATGTCCATTATTGTTTATCAAAAACCATGGGATTATTGATAATTGTTAATTTTTAAAAGATATTGAAGAGATGCTGATCATAAAAAGCAACCATGAGGGCCTTAGTGGAATCACTGAGAAGCTAAAAGATATAATTTTTTTATTCACCCATTCCTCCAATGCCTCCACCAATGTCAACATCAAAACCTTCCATCCTTTTATGAATATGTGATGGCCTTCAATGAGGTTTCTTTTGTGTAAAATCATTTATAAGTGCTCTACAAGGGGCCCTATTAGGATGTGGAGATGGTGGCCGCAAGGGGTGTTTGATGTTGATGTAAATGTGATAAGTGCATTATACACGCGGAAGGCTGGTGGGGTCCCAATAACATTTCAGTGGTGCTTTTTAGTGTTTGTTGTTGGGGTGTTCCACAAGGAGGATGCGTCATTTGATGCGTCGAGGTATAACATCATCTTTTTTTGTGAGCCAAGAGGTGTTTGTGAGGTTCTTGGTTATGGGTAATATTTATATATAGTTATATATGGTAAGAATTTTAGGATTAATTTCTATCAACAGAGCTTAATATAATTTTTTTATTAAGAGACATTTATTTTCCTTCCCGATAAGGATTTTCGATTGTTAATTTTTTTATTATTTACAAGAATTTCCAAAACCAATCAGAACAAAAAAGTATATAACCCATGAAAAACAATCATGAAAATTCATGATTATGAATAGAGGAACCCAAAACACATGTAATAATTATAGTGAAATATAAAAGGTTTTATAGTATAATGATTGAAGTTTAAAGGGATGAAATATATTTATTCTTAGCATTTTATTTTTACATACATCATTATTTATAATTTTGAATAAATGGTTGGAGCTTGAATTGGAAAGATAATGATTAGAGATTAATAATGTTGATGTAATAAATTTTTGGTCAATTTTTTAGATAGTATATATATGATTTACTCATTGAATTAATCTATGGTTTATAATTTATAATGATTGTTGTTTTATAATTTAAAAAAGGTTGAGGTGTTTTTGTTTATAGATTATATACTATTTTATATTTTTTTGACACTATTATGATGGAAATGTAAGAAAAAATTCTAAAAAAATGCTTTTAAAGTATTCAATTTTATTTAAATTGATGAAAAAATATATATACTTTAAAACAAAATCGAATAATATCATTACATCATTTTTAAAAAAAAATCAAATCTGGTAAAAATATAAATCTATGGGACTGAATATATTATTATCACATATCTTATCATAAAAATTAAATTTGATTGTATATCTTTTTTCCAACAGGGATATGATGTTCCATAATCCATATAAAAAATGTTTTGTACATCTTGATAAAAAACAATTAAGATTGCAAAGATATACAGCTCTATTTGGGTGATTGAAAGTTATATTACAATAATGAAATGTGGGAAATAGAAATAAAATAAATGAAATTAAATAATGATATTTTATATTCAATGTATAGTAATATAATAAAATTAAAATAATATAATATAAAAAAATATTGGACTATAATCAATAAAAACAAGATGAATTTATTTATTTTCTCTCTTCGAAACAAAAAAAATAATAATGACATGGATTGAATACACGAAAGTATCCATATAAAATATAAAAGCACATAACCAAGAGAAAAATAACTAATTCCTCTATAGTTGCCCCAATTTTAAAATGATAATAAAAACCAACATTGATAATATGTTAGATGTATTTTTGTATAAAAATATAATTATTCATTAAAAATATATTAAATAATTTAAGGGCTTTGAAAAAGGCTACAATTTTAGTAATAACAATACAATATTTTATAGAATATTTTGATAGTTATGTATTGAGTTAGAAAATTATTATATGGATCATATATCTTTGGTTTTAAAAGAGTAAATATTTTAATTATTTTATATCATTTGTAGATGAATTTTTTTAAAATAATGTAATATCTCCAAAATGGTGGCTCAGATGAAATTTATGAGACTACAACAAGGTATATAATACAAAATTTTCCCTAGGCATGATATAAAATTTATGTGCATTGAGTGTTTGGTATCATTTCACTAGATGGTTATTTATTCAATATTTTTATTATATTTTTTCATAAAAAATATATGTACTTCTCAAATTTTGTATTATATGGGAAATATGATTCCACTATGAGGAGAAGAATTCTAATTTTATTGTAGGTGTTAAATAACATTTTCACGCATCGGGTGTTTGGTAACTTCACATGCGTGGTAAATTTATTTAATATATTTGTTATAATATTTAAAAAAAATTCATGTATCCTCAAAATGGTGCATTAAATGAGGAATATGAGACAAAAGATAGTTAAATAATATGAGTTTTACATTTGGTGGTCTATAAACTATGTTCTTGTCAATTTTTTACTTATATCACCTTGGTAATTTGTGTACCCTTTAATATTTAATTATTATTTTATTTATTAATTTTTTTATCCATTATCTTCCTCCTTACACAATTAACACCGTTTTTCATAAAGAAAACATTCTGATAGAAAGATTTATGAAATATTTGGTTTGTTTAAAATAACGACACATTAATATGTCAAAATTTTTTACTCATCAATCATGGTTTGAATTAACTAGATGATTAATTTAGGGTTTGTATTTTAGCCAATTGTGTACACAGTTAGGGGTTCTAAGTATCCGAACTGATCGTTGTTCATAATTAAATAATTCTATTGAGTATGAGGAATCAAAAAACTCCATTTATGTGAGTTGTAAAGGGTCCATTAATTGGTTTGGATCACATTCTGTATTCTAATTATTATTTATATGCCTACCACCTTATGTTCCTTAGGTCTTTCTCATGGATGAATAAATGCGAGTTTTTTTGTTTACATATTTTTATTTAATAATTCTAATTTACATTCCCCTAATTTATGTAAAAAGAAGGGTTTAATTATAAAAAGTATGAAAATAATTGTAAATGGATAGTTACGATAAAAAATCCATGGATAGCCTATAAAAAATAATCAAGACAAAATCATTGTGAAATTATCCAAAAATAAATATAAAAATTATAAACAACAAATTCATTGAATTATCCAATAATAATTATAATAGTATTATTTGATGATATCATCAAAATAAAACATGAAAATTATCAAAATATAGTTATCATGAGTAATAAAAAGATTATTACATTGGATGATCAATTGATAATTATCTAAAGTTATAAAAATATAATTGTGTAATATTGTCCTATGATTATTATAAGGATCATCAAAATATAAATATATCTGAATAAAAAAGTAAAATTTATAAAAAAATATTTATGTATAATTATGTTTTTTAGAGGAAAATTACTTTTTTATTAATGAATAAAAATGAGGAATAAATCATTTTTCTGAAAATTAATTTAGAGATATAAATTATCCATGGTGGATTTGTAATTATTCATATAGAGAATAATTCAAGCCCATGTGTTGACTTAAAATACAATTTTGAAAATATCTAATAGAGAGAATGTATAGATACATGTCATATTTTATTTTATTTTTAAATAATACTCAAGGTTTTTGTTCTAGTAACCATTGATTATTCATGAACATTGACATGTCAATAATTATGATAATATGGTCATGTGGAGGTGTTGTTAACAATTGAGGTGTCCTATCTTATTATAAAACAACATATGGTGGTTTATTCTTATCATTGAAGTCGAATAACTTGATGTATGATATTACTTTTATTTGTTGGATTATGTTTTCAGTTGATTCCAGGATAATAGTATTCATTCGATTTTGATTATCACGCATTATTATGATTTCATGTGGGCTTGTGTAGCTTCTGAGACCCATTGTCGATATTTCATATTCAATTAGTTATACTAGTGTTACATTTTTCATGTTTTATTTTTTTCACATGATATTAAGTATGCTTTTATAAACTTATGATGATATGATATGTTTTCTTTTGAGATTTCACTCTATGTTTGTTCCCATTCCTTACTAGTTATTAGTCGTATTTGAGATAGGTAGGTCAACATGACATATCTATCTGCTAAAAGGGGATTGTGTAGCTTTGAAGAAAGGAAATAAGGGACCTAATATGAGGGTGGAGGTATGATGTTTCCATAATATGTTGTACTGGATTATCTCAAGATATCCAGGATATGAAGAGTGTCATGGACCATGAAATATCTTGTTTTATCTAAGAAAAAAAATTTCATGAATAGAAGAAGCAGTGTGAGATGGTCCCCTTAAGTGATATATAACATCGGGTAACATGTACCCATGACATTGTGAGGACACCATGGAGTGATTGATTGGTTACATCTAAAATCTTCCATTAGTCTTTTGAAATGGAATATATGTATGTATTGTCAGTGGTTTGAGGTATCTTGGTCAGTGCTACAACAATAGATTCCAGATTGTATTAATATTTAGACAATAAATTTATTATTATCATGGAATAAAATTTTAAAAAATGAGAAAAATAGGAAAGGACACCTAGATGATGTCACGTTGAGTATTATACTCACACTATACAAGGGTATTTTTTTGCACCTATATATTTCATGTGGGATTCAGTGATGGGAAAGGGAGAAATAGTGGACAGCTAAGGAGAGAGCGTAAAGAATGAGGAAAATCATGATGGTTTCTAAATGTACCACACTATTTTTTTCTTATTTATCTTCTGCTACATTACATGGTATTGAATTTACACATTGGGAGCTATTTTATTTATGTGATATATATTCTATTTATTAAGTTTCCACACAATTACTATGACTATTTATCATATTACTTATTACTTATTTTCAATCCCATGAAGATATACCGTGGGTGTAATCTCATAGATGAACATCTTCCTACCCCAAATACTAGTAATGAACCTCATTCATATGGGGAAGATCTCAAGAGGTCATGTGACCCTTCGGCTCAGACCTGGAGGTTCATTTAGGGGTGTTAGAAAATAGTATCAATGGACTAGAATTTAATAAACACTTTATTTTGTTTTCCTTTATTTTGGTGTTGGGTAGAAAGAAGATCAAACTATAGAGACATGGACAAGGAATCTATGACAATTTCTAACCAACAGTATAGAGCATACCCCCCCGATTTTCCCTAAAATTGGGGACATTATTTTTTGCTTTTACTATTGAATAAATTCACATTAGTTGATTCAAATGATGTTTATATTAGATTTAAAATATTTTACATTCATTCATGCATCACGATAGGGAAATTAGGTTAACATTCCATATATACATAATTTTTTATTACGATGTATAGTAGTATTTTAATAAAATTTCATTATTTATACTATCTACTCAGGATAGTTTCCTTTTTTATTACATATCTCTGTTTCGATGTTACCATGGTTTATCATCATTGTCTTAATTAGTAAACTATGAATGCTCTTGTTTTAGTATATATATGATTACGTGACTAATGTGAAAGCACATAGGCTAGGGTTAGTTTTTGTAGGTATATACACTATGTAGAGGCAAAGCTCATAGAATAATCATAGTGTTACCCCATAGATTGATTAATGATTAATGGCACAACTCTGTTTTATTCTTGAATTAATTCCTTCACAATTACAGAAGATTCCACCTTGACATAGACATTTGGTACTACTTGGGATTTAGTTTGAAATAATCCCTCATGGGAGGATGTTTCTTCTTTTATGTTGGATGTATTGGAATATGATGTTGAGAATGACTAATCGTAATATATATGGTTTATCTAGTATGATCACTTCATCCAAAATTAAATCTATTAGTTTATAACCTAGGAATAAGGGTTCATAACAATTTTCAATTAAACGACCTCAAACCCAATATTTTTCAACATTTCATGACTTTTGAGGAACTCAGTGTTATGAATAATGGGTTGAATTAGTCCTGGGAAACATTATCTTATTGGAGACTCTAACGGTTCCTCATGTTAAGATGGGATAGAGCAGATGTTGGGTGAAAAAAACTTATTAATACCCCCATATCACATGTAACCCACAATGAATAAGGATATCAAGGTGATGTTAAATGGAATTGAGATGTAGGGATTTATCAAATCCAATATGCCATCATGGGGTACTGTTTTTGATTTCTTTGAAGGAGGATGATAGTATATCACTCAACATTGATTACCAAAAGATGATCAATATTATGGTGAAGAAATAATACACATTTACCATCAATAATGAACATTTCAAATAGTTATGGGGAGACTGGTGATTCTCTATGAATGATCAATGACTTGGACATCATTATCTATGAGTTAGATGGGTGGAAAATATGAATAGTGTGTGTCAGAGTATGTATGGGTGGTCTGAGTACTTAGTGATGTCATATGGGATGAATAATGAACTGTTAGTGTTCGTGGATATCTTTAATAAGATCTTCCACCCAAAACTAGACAATTATATAAAAATTGTCATTGGTTATATCTTCAACAACTAAACAATACATTAGATGCATGCTAGGTAAATAAATATTCTCTTGAGTATGCATATAGAAAATAAAATTTACCCTATATAGTATACGTGTGAATTTTGGATATAAGAGGTTAGTTTCAAAAAATATGTTGTGATTGAGACATGTATATCCATGGGGAATGATAATGTTGAGATATTCATGTCCTGATATTGCCTCTAAAACATGTTTGATATCAAGAGATTATTGGGTTTATCTCAGTATTAAGGATTATTTATCACTGATTTGTCCTAATTATGAGAACCCTTGACAATGCTAAAGAATAATAGTGAAATTTCAATTTTGGTACTAGTGTGAAAACATATTGATTGATATAATGTGAATGATAATGATACATTCAGTACTAACACTCCCAATTCTAGTTATTGGTTATGAATTGTACTATGACACATCATGCATTGGATTGGGAGGGGTTCTAATATATCAATATTAGGTAGTAGAATATGTGTCCCGTCAACTATGAAACCTAGAGAAGAACTTTCCTACTCACAAAAATGATTTACAAGTCTTGATCCATCAATTAATCTTTTTGAGACAATATCTCTATGGTGAATGATTTTTCATTTACACTGACCACAAATCCTCCTTCATATCATCATAAAAAGCCTCTTGAAAATGAGGATGACGTTATGGGTTGATTATCTATATACTTTTTACATTGATATAAAGTATTATCATAAGAAGGGTAACATAATTTTATATTGTCTTAGCCATAAGATATGGGGTGAGAAGGAGTATGGTGAGTGGATTTCATAGGATTTTTTTCTTGATGAGGTTGTTAGCTGATTGAAGGATGGATGCTTTAGAGGGTCAGTGATATATGAATTGTTCCACTATTTTGATGAAAATCTTACTTGTGTATTAGTTAAATATTGAATAGGAGCCTCACCAAAAATGTAATGTGATGAGAGAATATCTAGATAGTGGATAACAGATGCTCATATGTTCGATGAATAACAATAATGTGGTCCTGGTACATAAGGTAATAGATTTCCATAATTACATCGAGTATATAATGAGAGAATACCATAACACTATATTGGTAGTACATAATGATGTTACCAAGATGTATCATGACTTGAGATGGTAGTTCTGGTGGATGGGATGAAGGCTTATATTTTTAGTTTTGTTTCGGTATTCTGATACCTATTAGAGGGTAAAGGATGGACACAAAAAATTCGGTGTTTTGATCTAGAAACATTTTACACCCCTGTTAAAGTGGGATGAAATAATGATGAAATTTGTAATGGTTCACCCATGATTCAAAGGATTCATGACACTACAATTTTGATTTTACATAATTTAATGAAAACTAGTCACTTCATACTAACTAGAGAGACTCACATAGTACAATATCTTATAAATATCAAGGTACCGGAGATCATACTATGAAATAGATTTTTCTTGATCATCATCTTAGAAATAGATGCTCATTTACAGTGTTCTTTTGAATGGGCTTCTAAAAACCCCTTTGATGCCTATAGATATTGATCACATTTTCCTATCATCAAATATATTTACAATAAAAGTTGAATATAAAAATATTAAAGATATTCTTCAAGGTTTTTTTCTAGACATCGGTGGAACTTGGGATGATCACCAATTATTAGATTAGTTGTGGGTAATAGTTTTCAGGAATTTATTCTTATAACTCCTTATGAAACTACAAATGGAAAGAGATTCTACTCACTGATTTGTTAGCATGAGTCAGGTGAGGTAGTTATTGGGCGCCTAGATTGGATAAAAATACCTCTAAGAGTGATAATTAAATTCTAAGGACGTTGATAACCACTCAATGTTGTTAGAGATCATATGATAACTATTGGAGGATATCATTGATATTCACTATTGACTATCTGGTTTAAGTTAGTGTGACTCCTATGTTACTCCATTAACTTATAAGTGGTAAAGGCCGGATAGAACCATGGTTTGATGGACCTTTTATGATCAACGAATGGATTTAGGCATCGTCATATTTTTTTACCATCGTACATATTATCGAGGTAGGAATATTGTCTTTCATGTGTCTCATTTCTAGAGGTATGTAATTTCTCATATGTATGTAATATATTATGAGGATGTTGATCAAGAGCATGAGTCATATTATGAAGGTAACTATATGTTGATTATAGATCCGACTAAGATGGTCCCATGAATTAAAATGGAACCAATTGTATTGATTTGTTGAAGCATGGATTGATCCAAGGGGACATGAGGGTTAAAATGTATTATGTTTGAGGTAATGGTCCTGATTATTTCAGGGAATACTACTTGGCCTACTTCCTAGAAATGAAAAGTCAAAAATGTGGGAGAATTATAGTATCATCAATTTTAAATTGATAATTAAAACCCTCTTTGATAATTATTTATGAGTACAAATATGATATAACTTAATTTTATAATAAAAATAATGATAAAGTATTTAATAGATTTGTGTATGTGTATAATCATAGTCAAACCCTTGGAATGTTCAATGGAATATTTTTAGTGTTAGGGGCTAGTCTAGCATGAGATTTTGGGGCAAGTAGAGTCTCATAGCTAAAAGAATAATAATCATAAATATATCATTTCACACACATGTGATGATTATGGAATAATTAGATATATCCCAAATTGTGTCTCATATGGGAGATCAGATATAAAGGTTAATTCTATAATGTTGTATTTTTTCTATAAACGACATAACAAGTGTTTAAATCATGTGTTTGGAAAAATCACATATGATTGCAATTATTTTAATATATTAATATTATTTTTTTAAAAAAATTTAGTTTTTCCAAAAAAAATTCCAAATTAAAAATAGTAGATTTCAATTTGGTGAGAAATGTGGTTGTTAGCATAGGCACACCATAATATTTCTGTGGATTTGCTATCTGTTAACATCACATGCGTGAGTAAATTAGTTATTATTTTATAACATTTTATTATAAAACATTAATTTTTTCTCCCAACGGTGTATCATATGACAAATAAAAGACCAAAATAATGTTTAGAATGTAGGTTTTACCCTTATCATGACATAGAATTATTGTGTGTTTGGTTTTTAGTCATATCTCATGGGTTACTTGTTTAACATCAATTAAAATTTTCATAAATAAATTCTTTTTTAATTCCTTTATATTCCACGTCACACCTATACCATAATTTCTCACATTAAATAAAATCTAAAATATTTAATTTCAATACTGTTTTTCTTCTTAATGCACCAACACATTAACATGGTGAAATAAATGACTTTGCCATCAATATTCAAATGATATGAAAATATTAATTTGGGGTTTTGATTTTGGATAAATGTGTAATTTTTTAATGATTATAAATGTCTATTATTCTTTTTTCGTTGTTTATATTGTGGCTAAATAATCATAAAACTCCATACACATAATTTTTGATGGCTTCTTCACTCGGTTTGACTCCCTTATACAATTTCCATTCTTCATTGGGAGAATTCCTTCTTATTTTAAATGAATATTGTAAAATTAATGTTTTTATTTATGAAATAGTAAAACTAGAATTATCATTGTATGATTCCAATAGAAAAATTAAATATAGACACTATAATATAATTAATATAGAAACCATGTGAAATTATCAAAAATATATTTATAATAATTAGAAATGAAATTTCTTCAAATAATCCAATAAATATTATAATAGGGCAATTTTATGAAATTATCAAACCATATTGTGTAAATTATAAAAAGATAATTTACAGGAATTATTGAATGATAATTACATTGAATAAAAAAAGTAATTATTTTAAAAATATAAAAATTAATTGTGAGATATTATTTATGAATAATTATAAGGATTACAAAAATATAAATTTACTAGACTATTAAAGGATGATTTGTGAAAAATTATCAATGGATAATTTTTTTTTACAATAATCCAAGAATAAATAATTAAAATTTATCAAAGTATTATTTATGAAAAATAATCAATGTATAATTTTTATTTTTATATAGGGTACTTTTTTTATTTTATTAATGAGTAATTAAAAATAATACCCCAAGTGTTAATCAAATAATTATGGGATATAAATTATCAAAATTTATGTTCTAATTATTTTTTAGGAGAATAATTATAGATAACTTGTTATGCTATTTTTTTGGAAATTATAGAGGATGGAGAAAGATTCATCACATGTGATATATTATTTATTTTTGAAATGAAATAGATTGTTTTTGTTCTCCGAACCCATTAGGAATCACCAGAATTGATGTCTTACTAACTACAATAATAACGCTACGATGAGGTTTTCATTAACATCATGGTATCCACTATAACTATCAAACCATTAATAATGGATTTTTCTTGTCATTTATGATGATTACATTGAGGTTGGAAGTTACAAACCTTCATTGGATCATATACACACTAGTTACCATGATGAATGAATTTTTGGTATTTTGATGACCATACCCAATTATGATTATATATGGGTGTGTGTGTTTCTTGTAAGAACCATTTTTAATTATTTTTATTTCATGAGTGATATTATAATAACTTATTCCATGTTTTATTTTGATAAAATGTTGTTATTTATGCACTATATACTCATGATGATATCTTATGCCCGCCCGTGTTCTCTCCAATATGTTTGTTACCATGACTTGGTTTTTGTTAGTAGTACTTTAGACATTTTTACCATCATGAAATATTTATACCTTATATGGGGATTAATAATAGTTTCGATGATAGAGATGAGGGAACAATGAATATGGAGGAGGAATGAGGATCCATGTGGGAATGTTATTGATGCACTCTTGGTGGCCTTGATTTTGTGAGGTTTGTGCACCATGAGGTTTCTACGTGGATGTGAGTAGAATATATTCTCAATTAAAGGACCCACAGTGACATGGAACTCTTTATGGATATATGACATCAGGTAGAATGTACAGATCAAACTATGAGGACAGCATATAAGGATTTTTTGGATACTTATATCATCTTCCATTAGTCATTCTATGTAACGTCAAATTAAAAATAGTCAGAGGATTGTGGTTTCTTGGTTAGAGAACTATCATTCAGTTTTGTATTTTATGTTAAGTCTTGTGATGAATTAATTATTATTCTGGAATAAACCTGTTAGACATGAGCATAATAGTTTAACAACACATTAGTGGTGTCTTATTTAATCATTTACTCACACACTACTTTGGCATTTTTTTCTTGTAGATTTCATGAGGGATCCAAAGAAGGGTAAAGGTGATATGGTATATGGCTAATAAAATTATAATGGATCATGTGGTGGACCAGGAAAGAATCTGGGGGACCCCCACAATGTTGTTTATTTATTTATTTATTACTCATTTACACTGGATATTCATACCCCATTAATAAATTTTTTCTATATGTGATTTGTTTTACATTTTTTTAGTTTTTTCATGTATAGTATGATTGTTTATATAATTTTTAATTGTTTATTATTTTTCATGTTATATGATACTATGGGTATATTCTCCCCACTAGTCGACTAAGACTCTCACTACTAGTCACTATCCACATGAATAGATAGAGGTGTGCATGAGGTCATTTTACCCTCTAGCATAGACCTAGGGGTCCTATTCCAGGGTTTACATCCAAAAGAACATCAAATAGAAAACAATAGTAGAAATTTATAGTACTGATAAAAACATTATAAGAATTCACTCCTGTATGAAACTCATATATTTTCATTCAATCAATTCAGGAAAGATAATAGCTCAAAGTAAAAGGTCATCATCGAGGCCAATAGTAGGATTCTGAAGAACATAGGAAATGATACATAAAATATCACAATATTAAGTGTTACCCTTAATATGTGTTAATAAATGTTCCAAATAATGGAGAAATTCTATCAATAAAATTTAAAAGCTCTGATAAAGGTGGAATTTATCATCCCGAGTAAGATGCTACTTTAATAAGTTCTTTTGTTTACATTAATAATGAAGTTCCATTTATCAATGCTAAAATTCATATATTTAGCATTGATAATAGTAAAACCTCAAAAAAGAATTTTATTCCATTAAATAACGTTTTATATTATGTAAATATATTCATTTCGACTAAGATATAATATATTTTAGTAAAAATTATTTAATGAACATAGTTTTCATATTGAGTACCAGGATCATTAAGGATGACTTTTTCAAAAATATTTTTGAAGAAAATATTCATTTTAAATATAACCATATAATGAGAAAATGGGGAAATAAAATGAAATTAAAATAGTTACACAACAGAAACATGTATGTGACAATGAACTTTTAATGAACATGAACTCACCACTTGATTCCCATCTGAACTCCATTACAATATCTAGGAATATCTTTCATCTAATATATGTCTTTAAAATAACAATGAATAACTACAAGATATGAATATTTTTTTTCAAAACTAAAAAATGAATCCCCTACATAAAATTATGTTCACTTATCATGCACTATTATTTGTACACATTTGAGAAATTATTGATTTACGCTATAAATATATTAATAACTAAATAATACACTACACTAAAGAGTATGATATACTACGTAACATTATTTTTTTATTTGTAATCATATGTAGTACTATGGTATATACTATGTAAAATGTACTTTCAGTATGTAGTTATTTTATGTAAAATATGATCCTCGTTTTGGATCAATTTATCTATTAATCAATTTCATGGTTGTGGGTGATTTTGAAGTGGAGAAGAGTAGGTAATATCATGAGATTGAACATATTAATTTATCCCATTATTACTTTTCTTCATTATTATATCTTTAAAACATATCTTTTCTATATTTAAAAACCCAATTGAAAAACACTAATTCGATATTTAGATTTAATAACATCATTAAAATCAGTTTTTTATATAAGAAAATTTGTTATAATAGAAAGGAGACCATTAAACTTGTATTAAACGACTTTTCATAAAACATCTAAGAATAAATTTTAAATATAAAATTATATACATATAATTTTTTTAACTAGGATATATTTTTTAACTATAAGGATTTATATTATTAGAATTTTATATGATAAATTTTAATTGGAAAATCATCTCATCCCCCTATGATGTATGACACAGTGAATGAAATTTTGTATTATAGTTTATTATTTCTTTTTCATTTGTGATTTATATTTACCCTAAAAATTCAAAATTTATGCTATATATAAATGTAAGCCTTTGGGGATAATAATTGTATTTATTATCTACTACTAACACTCCACCTTATATGAATGGTAAAAATTATTGTTATTGGGAAATGATGGTGACAATTAAAATTAAAAGGGTGATATTTGAAATTTGAATATAATAAAGGATAAATATTATGAAACAAAAGCTACTAGATCTAACTTGAGTAATGATAGTAAGGACACTTATAACTATGACTAAAAAATATGATTAAATTATAATTTTCAAAAGGTAAATACAAGTTTAAAATAATATCCACTTGTCCAAGTGCTTGTGTGAATTGGGATTCACATTATGATTATCACAAAGGAAGTTAAAATGTTAAAGGGATTCAATTGAACACATTTACTATTAAATATGGTCCTTTTAAAATGAAACCTAATGAATCAATTTATGAAATTTACCTTAGTTTCAATGATTTTTTCAAACAAAATAAACACAAATGGAAATAAAATTGATGATTAAGATAAATTTAAAAGATATTTGAGAATCTAACTAGATTAGTAGAGAGGAACCTCTATCTCAATTAGAGAATCATGGGTTGTATGTAATCTTCTAGTGAAGGAGATGATAGTAAAGATCATGATGAATACGAAATTATAAATTGTAAACAATGTTGAAGAAGAATTTAAATGAAAATCAGTAACATTAAAGACTTCATATTCAATATTGAGGGATATAATCAAAGAAAACAGTTCAAATGAGGACAAATGAACTTCATATAGTGATACGAAAATGGATCATTTTTTTGATATTGAATAGGTTTAATAGGAATAATAATATATTACAGAAGTAAAAATATAGAAGAAAATATGAAAAATATGGGAACTTGTAAAAGGAGAATCAGTCTGGTGGGGTGATATTCTATCAAAAAAGATAAAAAGGTAATATAAATGTTGTTTCTCAAAAAATGATTTATTGGAAACAAAATGTGGATAAAGGAAAAACCCCTAAGAAATATATAATTGATACCTCAAACTCCATTGAAGATATATCCAACAAGTCTGAGTCATGCAGAGAAGATGGTGAAGACAGAGAGAATGCGTGTTTCAAGATAGCACTTATGAGTTACTAAATTCGATCTATGTTTCTCATTATATATTTTCATTTTTTATTAAAAAGGAAATAACGATGAAAATATGGATAGTTATGATTTATTTTATTACAATAAATTTTTGGATGAGACATTCAATGAGATCGAATATAAGTAATTTTTATGATGAACTGACATTATTTATCTATTGGTTTTAAATTCTAACTTACTAGATAAAGAGAAAATAAGGATAATCTATTTTATGAAAGGAGTGAACAAAAAATTAGGGCAGATAAAATTAAGAAAGGTATTTTAAAGGATTATAAATGGTAGTGAAATGTTATTCAATATTCTTGGTAAACAAACCACACCCATGTACAAAATTATGATTAGATACTAGACATATCAATGTAGAATTTAAGAGAATGAATTTATTCGTAGGAGAACCTCATGTAATTCTATTTATTATTATTATTATTGTATAATAATAATTTATTTATTTCTACAATTGTTACATCTATTTATGGAAAAAAATTGGTAAAATTTTGGAGTCCAAAATCATATATTACTAACATTTCTAGGCTCAATAATGTGGGATTACAAAAATAATTTCATATCTAAATATGTATTGGAAAACAACATGATGATTAATAGTAAGAATTCATGGTATCTGAATAGTGGACATTTTAGGCATGTTATTGGGAACTACTCATGATTCAAAACACTATTCAATGTAGATGGTTGATACATAACTTTTGGTTAAAATGATAATGGAAAAATAATTGAAATAGGAAAAAATGGTGAATTTAAGTAAATTTAAATTTCTAAAGTATTATTTATTGATGGATTAAATTATAATTGTTAGTATATTGATTTTGTAAACAATTATTGAAAAATTTATGATTCATGGACATTCTTTATTTTTTTACTGATTTTCATTTTGAGAATGTTATGATGTTGATTTAGATTATTTATTTTCCAACTATAATTATTATTTATGTTCCTTTCACAAATAATATGGTGTAGAAAATTGGATAGTAGGACAATAGAACATTAAATATACTAGAAATCTTACTAGGAACTTTTTATATAGGGATATTACGACTATAAAATTTTCAAAAGACAATGTTTTTAAACCCTCTCAAAAATTTTATCAATATATGATTTCAGTTAATATAATGAGATATGTTTCAAGATAAAAACCACTAGATCTGGTTCACATCGACTTGTTCAGACCATATATAGTATGTATCATACATAAGAAGAATTATTATAATGTTTTTATAGATTAATATTGTAGATATAGTTGCGAATTATTTCTAAATAATAAAAATCAATCATATTGGTATTTATTAAAATATTATAACTGTGTAGAAAATAACAGTGAACATAATATTAATGCATTGAGGAGTGATCATGGTTTTGAGCATCAAAATGAACTATTTGATTGATTATTTTCATGGCATGGATACAATAAAAAATTTTCATTTCCAAGAACTCTATAGAAGAATGTTGTCGTAGAATGAAGAAATATAACTCTTCATGATATTTCCCAAAATACACATACTGAGTATGAATTACTTGTTTATTTTTGGGCTGGATATATTAGACTAGATTACTATATTATAAATTGGGTTATTATTATACCACCTTTAATGAATAATCCATATGATTTATATATAGAAGATAACCAAATATTAATTACATTATAATTTTTAGCTACAAGATCTTAATTCAAATGGCAATTGGGAATTGATGTATGTTTTCGACCAAAAGATCTATAATAATTTTCCATGATTATTAAGCAACCCATAAATCATATAATTTCTTCAATAAATGAACCAAATTTATTTAAGAATCTATTAAAAACACATTGAATGAAAAATATCTACATGATCAGAAGGAATCATTTGAAAACCTTGAGGTCAATCCTTTTATTTTGAACATCTATACCATAACCAAACATAATGATGGATCCCAAAACCCTGCTATTGAAAAATACCATGGTTATGAGGAATTTGTTGATCCCAAACCTGAAGTGGAAAATGAAGTTCAATGTTCTTTTATCCATTTATCCATTAAGACACATGGAGTCTATTCTATAGATAGTGTAGTTAAATTTACTGATATAAGAACATAGAATTGAACTTCTTATTGAAAATAGGTTGAAAATAAATCTTTATTTCCACATATTATACCTTAAAAAATTTAATATGTACATTTTTATTATTGGGAAATGATTATACCTGAAGTGTTGAATTGATTTGAAAGGAATAAATTCATGAAACTAATGTAATGATATAAATAATTCACAGTCGTTGACACAAAATTGGTGTTTTGGAACAAAGATGATGAATCTAGTAATATAATTAATATTAAATCTATAATAGTTTCTCTAGGGTATAGTCAAGAAGAAGGTATTGACTATGAAGTGAAATTTTTTCACAAACAGGCCTAGTCACCCTGGTACCCTGATACCCAAGCCGATCCTGACATAGACTGGAGGGTGTACCTGATCCCTTGGCATAAGGAAATATAAGTGTGACTGAAGGAACATCTAAGTTGATTGATGACTTATTACTATGATATCACCAAGGGTTCAATAAATATATTCAATTATTAAAAAACCCAATAATTCTATCAATTTCAAACAAAATAGGCATATAAGTACTATTACAAATTTTAAATGAAACATGAATTTTATTTCAATTTGATTGTAACCATTCAGAAAATGGTTCAAAAATATTAATAAAATGTTTTTATATAAATCCATTGTAGATGTGAGTAAATCATTTCACAATCAATAGAATATAAATATATATATTCCAAAAAAATAATCATTTCATGCAACATGGTTATCTTATAAGAGGATAAATAGTTTCTAGTTATAAGAAACTCACACTCTATATCTACTATCCTGAAATTGTGAAAACATGTACCTCAGGTTTAGGCTGAATATCAAACTTCAATATCCATCTTGGGATAACATCAAATGAGCAATTTTTGTGTTAGGTTCATAATTCAATAATTAATTAATAGTGAATTCCCATCCTATTATGTTAATATCAAATAACATACTTGATATCAAGGATCCCATGTTCTCAATAAATCACTCAATTAATGGGAAAAATATTTTAAAAGTTATTAAAATAAAATTTCCACATTTTTTGTTTCAATATTCCATTTCCATTTAAAATAAAAAGTGGTTTTAATGAAATCATGTTGTTTTCAGGATAAATCAATATATGTTATTATCAGAATAAATAAATAAATATTTATCAATATCAATTCATAGATAATTTTTCAAGTATTTCATGAATTTCAAATCATTCCCCCAAAATCCATTTCCATTGGAATTGGTGGTTTACCCCAAATATCCATTCTAAATCAAATCAAATTCCAATTTTAATCAAATAAGGTTGGGAAATTTTCTGTGAATGAAAATTTCAACATTCATGCAATTAAATGGTTATTAAATATTCCATATTAAAAAAATGACAAATATTTTTATGGAAACTAGTTCCTTCATGGGTCTCACCATCAAGAATTATGGTATTCAAAATATTTGTAATCAAACTAGAAATAGGGTTCAACAACATGGATATTATTTCCATCAATTGCAATATGATTTATCAAACTCTAGGGAGATATAGAAAGAGATAGATAAATAAGAATAAAACATAACCAAAGTGATTCAATGTAGAAAACAAAAAGATCAATTGAATAAAATGGTGATCCATAATGATTAGATATGAAAAAAATCATCAACAGAGAACTCTAAAATTAGAGGGAAGGAAACACATTGAAATAAATAATAATAATTAAAAAAACTAAAACATAAAACCAAAAATAATTATTTTACATTGTGTGTAACCTCATTAGACATCATGTAATTATAGGCTACAATATACATTGAAAAAAATGTCACCATTAACTAAAATCATGACATTAAAATTTACTCATTGTGTAACCATATTACAGGGTAAGTAAATCCATAGAAGAAAATATAACTAATAAGTTTTATAATGAAAATTATAACAAATAATTGAAATCACCATTACAATAATCCACCCAAATTAATATCGTCCATAACCAAGAAAAAGTTTATAACCACATGAAATCAAAAATAATACCTATCAGAATGGTAAAAAAATGTTAAAACCTCCCCACTATAAAAAATTTGTGCCAAAAAATATAGTCAAAAAGCTCACATATCAAAATGGTTAGGGGCCTACTCTCTCATCTCTGTCTCACACTCCCAATATGCATGAGAATCATATCCATTGTGAAATATCACATGGAAAAATTTATCAACCTACCATGAATTATCATGGTCTCAAATTCAACAATCCTGGTTGGATTCTCATCCCTGGATAAATCTTGCTCAACATCAAGATCACTCCTACTCAGAACATGAGATGGATTAGAAATATACTTTTAAAGATGGAATTCATGGAACATTATCTGTATTTATTACCGGTTTGTGGGAAGTGAAAATAAATTGGCTAAATTTTCCACCTTCTCAACAAACTCAAAATTCCACAAAAAAATAGTTTAATTATTCGCTTGACTCCAAATATGTCGATGACCCAAAGAAGATGAAACTTTCATGGAAAATAGATAAACCACAAAACAATCAAACAATGTGTAATGATGATCAAAATAGGATTTTTATCGGATCTATTTCATATAAATGTTTTGACAATTCAAACAAATAATTTTGGTTGTCTCTTTATACATGCTAGTCAAACAAATAAATTTTAATTGATATTCACACAACGGAATAGATATTTACCCATCCATCCATAAAAGGACTCAAAAGAATTTTTTATGATCAGAAACAGATTACAATTGTTATATAAAAACTCCCCTAGCCCCAAATGGCAATCAAAAGTACCACTAATGTCAAGAATATAAGAATGATTAAAATCCATAAGAATCTTAATAGCTCTCCCTGACTATATATCCATAAATAGAATATATTCCACACTCAAATGAACATTATATCTAAGTACTCCCTAACTCTTGTAGAATAAACTGTATGTTGGCTGACTCTCCCTTTTCATAATTTTCTTACGTACATCATGCTACAATAAAATATATTCATACTCTTTCTTAGTGAGTTAAAAATTCCACAGTACCACCTTCAGTAATAACTTTTTAAGACTTTTTTTTATTTTAAAAATTATATATTAGAAGTAATATTGGATGTTTTTTTATAATTAATTGAGAAAATAATTCTTAAATAGATGATAATATTGAATACACTCATAAGAGTGTAGATTCACATATCCAAAATAATATGTTCCTTAATAGAGACCATATTCAATATGATATTCTTTGTTTTATAAAAAATATAGATAATTTTAATGGACATAGTTCATCCCTAGAAGACAATTTTATAGATATATAGAATATATTAAATAAAATGTTTCTCTCAGTTATTCCCTAGAACTTCAAAAACCACTACACCAGTTTCAATAACCCGTAATTTTGAATATATTGAGGAATATCTAATTAATTGTTTAATCTGTTGGAATTTCCCAATGAAGATCAATGTATCAATAATAAGGAGACGGGTGAATCTATGATATATTTCTCCTTTTAGGATATAATTATGGTAAGAAAAAATTATCTCTTATTAGTAATTTGTCACAGAAATGAAAAAAACATTCAAAGATCCATAGGAATACATGTATTTATAAGGTTCACCACTCAATAATTGTAGCTTGTCCTTTGAATAGATTGGAAAAAATCTCATAATTATCTATCCACTAGAAAAAACGTATATTTATATGGATACAAAAATTTGAAAATACCCTTGCAGATATTCAAAACTATGATCAACAAAATAGTGCATGTGATTATTCTAGAAAGAATTATGTAAAATAAGCATTCTTTGATTTTAATAATTTTTCACTATTTGTTTTCTAATAAAATCAATATGTTGCTTAAAAGAATTCTTCTTTTTTAATTATTCAAACCAAAATTCAAGAATTTACTATGTAGATGCAGATAGAAACAACCATTATTCGCTTTGTATGAAAACTCAGTCTTATGGATCAATTAGATTATTTAGCCTGATTACTCTTTCTAGAATCAATAATTCAAAATAGATACTCTAGAAACAATTATTAACCAATTCTTTCATTCATCAAAATTTTTATTCCGATTGCTCTGTCCGCTCTAGAAATACATATCATAACTTTTTCTTCTTTTTATTCATTCTAGAAACAATTATCTGAAGGCCTGAATCCGGAAATATTTACATAACCAATTATTCCTTGAAACATTCAACAATGTTTCTTTATCTAATGAATGAAAAGGGTTACATTAAATTTTACATTGACCCCAATTTATAGTTGTTCAATAAACTGAATAGATGGGAAACCAATTTTACTTTACCTCTCATACACATTTACCAAAAATCATCTTTTAAAAACATTTATACATCATATTTTACCATTTCAATGCTTCTTTCATCTTCACAATTTTTCTTGATTCATCTCAAATATTCTTCCTACATTACCTTTCTTCAGACTTTCAACACATTATTTAGTCATTAAAGATAGTCATTATGATACCATTTATTAGTATTCTTCACTTTACAATTAGGATTATCCAAACCAACTATATATTTGATACTATTATCCCTTAAAAATAGATACATCTTTGTAATACTTTAGTTACTTTATTAGATTCCTCTCTAGAAAAAGATGTGTTCAACTATTTTTTCACAAAAATATTCAAACAATTTTATTATTTTAAAACCCCTAGACAAAAAATCAGATGAAACATAAAAAAAGTTTACCATTTCATTATATTTTCAAAAAAAATCACAAGAATATAAATATTGGATTCGATGAAATATAGTAGCTAATAACTTATTAGTGTCGGCTTGTGTCTGATTAACTGATCTATGCAACACATTTGATGATTCAATTTCAGCAATGTAAGAAGATTGTTGGTTCACATAGAAATAAACAACATTTTTATCTAAGAAAATCGTTGACTACATTGTTGATCATCATTTGGTTGATCATATTTTGATCTCAACCAGTTCATTTTTCCTAACAACACCAACAATTACTTGTTTCTTCTAGTGACTTCTCTATTTTTTTATTTTCCCCTAATAGAACTCTATATCTGGTTTAATAATGATACCAAAAATTCATCGGATAAGCCAGTGTCAAAACTCATCCTAAGGATTAGAGTCACACCATATTAAATGGGCCAATTTCAACAACAACTACATTCATTTAGAGTATCTACAAATCAGGATCAATTATATGGATTGACTCATTTTGTGGATCAGAGAGTCTATTGTATTGAATTTTCTATTAGATCATTCGATCATCCCTTTAACAAATTGTTTGTTAATAATAAGTAAAAGCAATCCATCTATTAGAATAAATCATTGTCTGGTGATACTCACACTGATGAAATGTAACCAGAAGACATTGAATTCCAAATAACTCTTCTTCAACCAGCATCTGTATGTATCATGACTTCTTTATGAAGTTGAGAACATTAGGATCATTATAGTATCATCTAACTTAATTTTTTTTCTTTATATCTCATTAAAAATACCTATATCAAATATTTTTAGAATACTTATGATATATAAAACATAAATAATATAAAATCATTATTATATTTATATTCAATACCTTTGATGACATTCAAAATCCATTAAAAGATCTTAGTCTGCTAAAAAACATCATTCCAGAAAAAATAGTATTCCAAAAAGCAACTTCATATAGAAAAAACCTCTATAATATAAAATTAAAACTAATGAACATTCATTTGAATAGTGTGTCTTATTATATAATTCTAATACTCCATTTGATCAAAAACTAATAGTTATAAATTTCATTGATTTAACGTAATGATAAAAAATATTCAAATATAGAAAAAACTTTTAATAGCATCTGAAAATAAATTCCACTAAATATAGTCCTAACAATCTCAACCATTGGAATTTTTTTCCATAACCTATAAATAACTCAAGACTATTACTCATGATTTGTATTAATAATCTATAATTCTTATCCAACATGAGGGTAATCATTATAAAAAATAATAATTGATATAACAACCATTCATTCAATAATTACTGACTTTCAAAACATATTTAATCTTTAAAAATTTCTAGGTCTTCTCAATTTATTAGTTCTTGTAAAAATAATTTTCCTTAAAAAATATCAAAACACTATTATAATAGTTCATAGACATAAATTCTATGTTCACATATGAGCATCAACCCCATTCCAATGTAATTATTTAATAAATTGTTTATATCATAAAAATGGATTTACTTTTGAAAATCAATTCCCCCCTTGACAAAACAACAAAAATAAAAGATTAGGTAGGGGAGTTTAAAAATACCTCAGTATAGGTGAGAAATAATTTGGATTCCTATATGCATCATTATTTTAAAAAATATTTCTTTTCGTAATGGTTTTGTGAAAATAATATCAGCTTGTTCCCACATTGGAACATACTCGAGCTTCAGTTCGTTATTTTCAACATTCTCATTGATGAAGTCATAATGATACCAATATGTTTTGAAAACGAGTGTAGAAATATATTTATTTTATGGTTAACAGTACTATGAATATCACAACCTTGGGGAATCTATTACATTACGTCAACAAGTATGCCTTTGATCAGAGTGTTCATACATATAAGTTTTGTTTCATCATGAGTGCAAGAAACCTTCTCAATATCAACTGTGCTAAGAAATAATAGGGTACATTTCTTATAATGAAATGTTTTATATTTTTTCCTAAGAATGAACTCCAATATATATATATATATATATATATTATATCATATACACTTCTTGCCCAATCAAAATTTTGTTAGCCAAACATGTAGATTATTTACGATCTATCAGAAATAATTCATAAATCTATTGCATCTTTGATATATTTGGTAATTATTTTTCCAGATATGATATGTGATTCCTTTGTATAACATTTAATAAATCACATTAGGTAATATCATAGAAAATCTTTGGACATGAGGTTGTTAGATACAATAATATTCCAATCAGATTCTGAATCTCTTTGGAGTCAATATCCTTACCTTCTCCTTCTTTAGTAGACTTGTTTCCCCGGAAAATTGTTTTGGAAATATGATTCTAATTTCCAATTCCAAACATATTAATAAGTATCTTATAATATTTTTCTTTATAATGAGAAATTTATTTTTATATTGTTGTTATTGTAACCATAGAATGAATTTCATTTCACTAATCATTGACATTTAAAAAAATATTTGATTGCCTCATAAAATATTTCAAAAGATTATTAATCAATAAAAAAATATATTATATCCTCAACGTATACAATAACCATTAGAAAATATCATATCATAACTTTCTATAGATATTACTATCATCTCTTCATTTCGTATGGATCAAATATCTTAAGAATATATCGAATTTTGAATTTCATGCCCTCATATATTTCTTTTGAAAATATAAGGTTTCATTCATCTTTTATAAATAACATTCATTCTTCCCAATTACAGCACAACATGGTTGTTCAATATATATATCTTCATGAATACTTCTATTCAAAAATGTAGTCACACCATACATCTGATTTTTTAACCATCATTGTGAAATAATTAAAATAAATATGTTGATTTTTTTAACGTTGAAATTGGAGACAAATTCTCCATAAAATAAATACCAACAATTTGGGAGTAACCTTTTCAAACAAATATTGGTTTGTTTCTAAGAATGTCACCATCTTCAGTCAAATTTTTTCAAAATAAATTATTTGTACCAATAAATTTTGTTCATTTTTTCTGTTTATAGGTTCCCATGTATCATTATTCTCAATATTATATTTCTCTTCATTCATAGCATAAATCCATTCATGATCCTAAAAAACATTAATAAGATCATTCATTTAATACTTCATGTGAAAAGGTGTATGTGAAGAACTTTTAATAATATTTTGTGAACCTATTAATTTTGATTGCAAATAATTTTTTGAGATTTCACTAGTTTAAACATCTTAAGTAGAGAAATATTAAATTATTCATCATCAATGGATAAATATTATTCAAATTCATCCATTTGTGTGGCATCATAATGGTTTGAATCCATTTCAAGTTTCATAAAAACAAACATTCATGTAACTCCTATTTCCAGGTGCCACCAAAAGAATCCCCAAACCCAGTTGGTCACATGACCTCAAGCACATTTTCCAAAATTCCAGGGAGTACCATCATGCAGCGTGGGAAATGGTGTGATATTGGGGAAAATATTCCCTAATTAGTCGAGTATACCTAGTAGAAAACATATAGTAAAGCATAGTAGAAGCAATAATATCGTAATACAAAATACATATATGGAGGAAGAATAATAATATAACAACTAAAGTATATGTAAATGAAGAATTTCACTAGTATATAAGAACGTTTAAAAAAACAAGTAACAATTTTGGAAATACAATACTGAATCCAAAGTATAGAAAGTAGTAAACTCCAACTGAATCGCAAGCCACACCTTGGACTCATGCTCTCCAGCTCCATCGACAGTCATGTACCTCATGAAGAAGGGATCATTCCTTTATCTATAACTACCATAATATAATATTTTTTGGGTCCAAAATCAGGTTCAAATAGGGTGTGAGTTTGATCCTAGTAGGAATCCCCAAAAAGGCATGTTCCTAACTATTATTGAATTTATATAGCTATTAATATTCATAATAAAGTAGTAATCATAAAAGTACATAAAAGTAAACAATCCTACAATTTTTAATTACATTCATTTTTATTTATTATTCAAATTGATGAATCATGTAAACATTGGGAACTTCACTAATCTATTTATCCCCTGTTTAATAGTAACAACATATGTCACATAAGACCATCAAAACAATTGAGTAAAACCGAGTCCAAACATGTTCCTTGGCATGGAAGACTCATAAAAAATGTTCAATTATTCAATTATAACACTTTGGAAAAGCTCTCACTGTCCAATCCCCAACATCTAGCATAACAATAATTAATTTAATAATGACCCTCTAGGAAACACACCCTATCCAACCCCTTTGATCTAAATTTGAACTAAAAATTTACAAATGTACACTTAGATAGCTCTCACTATCAATACCCCTTGGTCAACAAAGTGTTATTTCATTTAATGACCCTCTGGGGAGATCTCACACTATAACCCCTATAGTCTATGACCACCTAGAAGCTCTCACAGTCAATACCTATAGGTCAACATAAAAATAATTTATACATAAATGACCCTACCTCAGGAATCCCTCATAGTAAAATTCCCCTTATTCAACCATTCATTATGTGTATCATACACATCTCATATAACTAGTAACATCATCCTATAAAACAAGGCATAAAAGACAAAGAATGCCAAATAGGCATCCTGAGCCAAATAGTAAAAAAACAATCAATAAGGTAAATTCACCCATAATGTCTCATAATCAAGTTATACAACCTTATGCATAACCAAATACCCTTTATCGAACAATAAAACCATAGGAAATGAGGTTAAAATCCAAATCAATAAATACCCAAACTTGTTTTTGAGGCCCTTTAGGCATATATAATCCAAATATTAAAAGATAAATTCAAAATACATCAACATTGATGTTATACGATCAATCCTCTTGTATGTCATCCCATGAATAGGCCTAAAACGGCGTTGAACTACGTAAAGAAGAAAATTATTAAACCTTGAATAACTGACAAGAGAAGAGGAATCTAGAAGAGTGGCTCTATGGGAATTAATAACATACCAATGGTATTCCAATGCACTATGTGAAATCTCTATCAGTGGTCAGACATAGAAATATGGGATAAATATTTGTTTGTTGTTCCTGAGCACCCCTACACAAAAAACAAGAAGAAGAAGACTGTTCCAGACATAAGACACAACCCCATCCCGATTTATCAAATAAAAATAAACTACATGGCATGTTCAACAATTTTATATTACTTGTTGTATTTATAACCATCCCACACTGTAAGAGGTCTACAAATTCACCACACAGCCATGTACTCAGTTTTTACATAGTAAGTATGTCTATTTACATGGTACCCAGGTACCCTGCGTGTACTCATAAGAACATGCAATGTTCGTAGAAAATTCCCATTTCATAATTTTTCCTCAAAACAAATCCAAAATAAATATCCATACCTAAAATAATGATTTGGGTTTTAAATAAATTCTCCTTAATTGAATTCATCCCTAAATATCACTTCCAAAGGCGGTGAAGAAGAAACTTCAAACAAAATTGGCCACTGTGATCATACGTCGACCTCCCTATCTGAAGTATAGTCTTGAACTAACTCTTGCTTCCATAGCACCCATACCCGAAGAATAGACCAGCCATAGAGGGCCTTCATGATGTGACCCACAATTCGAATGAGGTTCTCCTTGATGGATGCTTCCACATCCAACTCGCCCTCCATGGGTTTAAAAACATAACACAAGTATTAAAAGTAATGTTATAATTTAGAAACATGAAAGATGTCGTACAAAGCCCAATACCTCTAGGGTTAATTTAACTGATAGGAAACCAGAATGACTCTCTCGAAAACCTCAAAAATCCCAATATATCTTGGTGAATGATTCCCTAGTCTTCTAATACTCTTGTGTCCAATCCTTTGAGTGACATGCATGAAGACCTTATCTCAGACCACAAAATCCAGTTGTCATCTCCGTCAATACGCATAAAATTTTTGGAAATTTTTTGAAGTGGTCGTCATCTTCTAAATCACCTACACTAGCTCAGTGGTCTCCTAGACTAGAAGATGTCCAATCATAGATATCTCTCCTTCCTCTGACAAACATATGGTAGATCATCAAGGCTTACCATAAATATCCCCATAAGGTTCCATATGAATAGTTTCTAGAAAACAATTATTGAAGGTAAACTCTCCCAGGGGAATATTTATCTTCCATGATCCCCCTAAATATAGTATGCAAGCTTGAAGCATAACCTCCAAAAACTGAATCGTGCGCTACGTCATGCTATCAGTCTGGTGATGGTAAGTTCTACTTAGAAGTGCATGTGTACCCAATGCCCTCTTTATTCCCTACAGGACACGAGAAGTAAACAATGTGTCCCTATATAAAATTAAATAGTGAATAAACCCTTTCTAATGTTCAATTTAATTTATGTAGAACCTTCCATGATCATTAAAAATGATGGTTTACTCCATCCGTAAGATGTTTTCAACCTTTATGAGCCTATCGATAACAACACAAACTGTATCATTCCCTCAAGGAGACCTTAACAAAACTATCAAAAAATCCATTATGACATCATTAAGATTACGCTCGGGAATGAGAACTGATATAAAATCCATTCTAGTAACTGATTCTCTACCTTTTCCTACTGAAAGGTGGAACAACTCATAACAAAACTAGTTACATCCCTCCTCATGCCTAGCCACCAATACCGACAGTGTAGATCTCGTTACATCATTGTGACACTGGGATGATATTTCCATACTGGAGAATGAAAGTATCAGAACAACTCTACACATTTTCCTACTGAAACCCATATGTGTCCATGAAAATGAAATACCTCGTCATTGCCTAAGGTCCACCCAAGTTTAGGGTCCCCGACAGACACACTCTCGTGTAGGACTAGGCCTTCATAATCTGATAGCTACATTATTCCCACTAGATCCAATAGAGTAGAGGTAACAACTATAGAAGAAAGAAAACTCTCCCGCTATTTTTCATGAACCTACAAATACATCTCAGAGAACTTATCAAAAAGCTGCAACGCACTTCTAGCCTCTTGAACTACCTGTATACTGAGTCCTTATGTTCATCGCATCAGCCACATCATTTCCATTCCCAGACATGTAGGAATTATCAATTTTAAAAGACATAATGTACTAAATGCACCTTCTCTATCTAAAATTCAGATTATACTGAGTAAATATATACTTGAGAATTTTTTTCTTAGTGTATACAACAATATGCTCACCCAAAAGATAATGTCTCGAATAATGAAAATCATGCACTACTGCAGCCAACTCGATATCACCCCTTAGTTAATTCCAATCATGTGGCCTCACCTACCAACACATATATGCAACAAATCCACCCCCCAAAAAAAACTATTTCTCCAATCCAGATACGTGAAACACAGTAGTAAACAATTTAAATCTTACCCGGCTCCATAAAAATCATTATCGGGGATGAAGTCAACCCTTCCCCATCATATCCTGAAAGTTTGAATAGCAGGAATCTTTCCACAGTACATCACACAATTATTATTACTGCCTATCCATGGTGATTCTATTCATGAATAGTCATGTATAAAGCATCTATAGTATCCATCCAACCCTAAAACACATTCTACCACAAATATGTTCATCTATTGCTCCATGGAAACTTTTTCTCTAACATTCTCTTGATCTACTAATACTCTTGACTCTAAAATAACATGACCAATGAATTGAATTTTATCAATAAAAATGTATAATTTTGAAATCATAGCGTATAATTGATTATCTTTCATTGTACTCAACATGGTCTCATGTTTGTTGGCATGGTCGAATTGAGTGTGAGAGTACAAAGAGATATCATCCAAGAATACTATAAAAAATTTATCCGAGTAATGATGGAACCCTCAGATCATCAGTTCTATGAAAACTATCAGAACATTCATGAAATAGAATGGAATAACCTTATACTCATATAGACCATACATTCTCAGAAAGAATGTAAAACGAATATCTGATGGTCTAACATGTAAGTGATGAAAACTATCTCTCAATTCAATCTTTAAAAACAACCATTATCCTCATATATAATCATATAGATCATAAATCCCTGGAAAAGGATATAGATTCTTGATCGTCAACTATTTTAGCTTCTGATAGTCCACACAATGTAAGATGGTACCTTCTAATTTCATTGTAAAATGAAGAGGTGAATCCCATGGAGGTGTATTTTTGTGAATGAAACCCTTCATCTAAAACTCATATAATTGATTCTTGAGCTACTATAACTCTAGAGTTGCCATAAAATATTGAGGAATGGAAACTATCACTGCTCCTAGAACAAGATTAATAAAGAAACCCACCTCTCTCTCTAAAGGTAAACCTAAAAATCCACCAACGAAGACATCTATGAAATGATCCACCACTTGAAGAATGTCTATATTTGAAGTCCCTTGGTCATCCATATAAAAAATAATAATTTTGTATGTAATTTCTCCCATACCATTATACATTGGTCCATCTATGCTGTCTTGGACATCCTACTCACCCTTGAGTAGGAAATATCGACCCCCAGGTGACATCAAACTCACCCTACCGTGACAACAGTCATCAACGTCTTGAAAGGAGACAAACCAGTCCATTCTGAGAAGAACATTGAAACCTATCATCTCTAAATCATCAAGATCCCAGAAGAAGTGATCCCTTTCTCCCTCAAGAGGGAATTCCACTCTTTGATGAGAACTATCCATCAAATGTCTCAACAATGTGCATAGCATCATAATATCCTCATATGTCAAGATACGGAGCCAATGGCTATCCAAATTGGAAATAGATAATAATATATGACAAGAACCTATATCAAAAATAGAATAATATAAGAATGAGGCATCTAGAATCATACCTCTAACCATAGAGGTTCTAGGATCCTTTTCCTACTGGTTCTATTCCACTACACATGTTGGACATGTACGGAGATCCTGTGACCCTACGTGACTACCCTGAGATGATCCACCCTATAGTTGCTAAAAACCAACAATATTTATACTATTTCCATGACCTCATCCTTGACCTAAAGGGACTAATGAACTCCAGTTCCCTTAATGATGAGAATGTGGTTGTCCTTCTCTTGAATGAGGAGGCAGAATAGTTCCCCTATCACTCAATGCAGGTGAGAACATCTGGAAAAATGCTAAATATGGACTATCATGCCGTAAGATTAGTACTTGATTGGGTACATTGTGAAATTTGGTCTCGTATTCCCACTCTTCCTTCACTGGTAGCATACCACCTGGCTACCTAAAGAATCATTTCATGAAATATCCCTGTGTCGCATCCTGCTATATGTCAAATCAGTACATTCCCTTGATGCTAAACTGCACTGGCTCATAACTCCCAACTCCCTCAGATTGTACTCGGTAATCATCACCTTATTCACAATAGAAGTCACTGAAGTAATCCTAAAGAAAATCACATATGATTAGATGTCATAACGAAGACCATCCTCAAATCTCCTAGCAAAGAATAAATCATCACCTATAAGAACTGGGGAGGAGTGCTGATGCTCTATAAAATGAGAAGAGTAATCCACAAATGAATGGGTTTCCTACTCCCAATGCATGAAATTCATTCCTGGGTTATTCCTCAATGTATATGTGTATATGTAATCATATAAGGTGATTTGAAATTCATCCCAAGACATATCCCAATGACGTCCCTCATATGAGGTAAAATCCCAACATTTCTTGGCGGAATCATGTAACATGTAAGTTCTGAGCTTCACCCTCCTCTATGGAGGAATCTTCAGATTTGAAAATATAGAAAGCATAGTCTCCAACCATGAATCTACATCCTATGGTCCCCGATCCCCTGAAAATGTTGGAGGATGCTACTACTAGAACACCATCGTCATCACTTCCATTGTTAGGAGAGGATGCGGTGCTCTCTAAAAAGTATGAACCATCTTTATAAATCCATCACAGAACGGTGCCCCCAACACCTGCGTTGGGTACAATAGATGGTTTCATGAAAGGGCATGAAAAGAGGATCATCAGGTTGTCTTTAATCTACCATTTTCGGTGTCTAATTATCACCCTGCACAAGGCGTAAAACTAGAGTACGTCTTGGTGGCATGACTCTGCAAGGTTAGGTGCACACCTCAGTTTAAGATAATCAAAGAAAGAAACATACAATTTCATTGATAGAAAATGATAAATAAATCATTAATGATTAACAAAATAAGGTTACACAGCATGTAGAACCACTACACCACATGTTCCCTTGTTTTTTTTTCGTGGGAGTGTATCACTACCAACTTCGTCATGTAAAACCCCAAACACACAATGTGTTCATCCATCTACAAGGTGTCTACTTGAAGTTTTCTCTCATAAAATTTTTCTTCTACAATGATAGAACTACATTGTTCTCACCCGGTGTAACACTACATGGGGTGTTCACCCTAGACACGTCATGTACCACTTATGTTCCTTCCACAAGTGCCGTTATTCACAGGGTCAGATACATGGTTAACTAACACATGACATGTGTAGGATAAAAACTACATGTACCTCCCAAATTTCATCCACTTGTGTTGTTATTCACATGGTTATATATATGGTATCCTACAACACGATGTGTAATCCCAGTACATGACATGTTCAAACTAACACTTATCAACCCCGTGTGTCTGCTCACATAGTGAGTCACAAAGTCAAGAAACACATGACGTTAATATGAGGTACATGGTGTGAAATTAAGAGAATTTATTTCTTCCATAACAGAAGAACGTGTGGCATGTGTTCATAACATTACACATAGTGTTGATCTGGTTTCCAGAAAAAACATTGAAACTTATCTGGAACCCTTAAAAACATAAAATTTAACCAAGGAATTCCATGTTCCAACTTGTGAGTTTCCATAATCCCCTCGAATCATTGTTTTTCATCCTTATTCATTTCATAACATGACAAATTAGATTAATGTACAATCATGATACACTGAATTACGATATATGAGGGACCATAACACCTAAGAGACCAAAGATTGGAATCCATCAAAATGAAACATTATATATATCAATGACCTATTAAAATGTTAGGTATCTATATCATGACATAATTCTCAAACACATGAATATCTAACACCACATTTATCACAACAACATGAAATCAATAATGCAATCTAAATGGAATGACTATAATACATGACATGAGATATTTTTCAAGTGCCAATATAATGAATGAGACGAAATACCATCATCTCATTAGGTTTCAATAGAAATAGAAACATAATGATATAAATCATAACATCCCAAAATACGTAAATAACCCAACGGTGAAATCAAATATATTATAACAATTTAAGAACCTAAAAAATAAAATATTTGTGGTAACATGGATTTTCCCTGTACACGGGTTAACTAATCCCGAGTGAAACATATTACCATCTACAAATTCCTTCCAATCCATGCCTATTGGATCCAAATAGTAAGACAAAGAAGAAATGAAACCCTCTAATTCAACATTATAACGTCCCGGTTCTAGTGCCTCACAAAGGTTCCCCAAACCCAGTTGGTCACATGACCACACACACATTTCTACAAATGCTAGAGGGTGCCAAACAACAGTGTTGGCCATGCTGTGATAATGGGGAATCTATGACCTCTTTAGCAGAGTATCCACAACATAATGGGTATATTAAACAATAGAGAAGGTATTAATATTCTACAACAGAAGTAAACCGTGGAATACTGATAGCAATTTATCAATTAAATCATATATAAATGATGCATGTCACATGTGTATAAGAATAAATCCAAACAAGTCACATTAATGGAAATGAAATAATAAAACCAAAGAAAAGAAATTTGTAAACACAAATAGAATTGAAAGACACAGCATGATCTCATGATCTCCATCCCTAACAACAGTCATGTACCTAATGAAGACTGGATCTTTCCATTATCTATACCTACAATCATATAATCCGTTTGGGTCCAAAATAATGACCCAAATAGGGTGTGAGTTCAATCTGAGTAGGTAACAAAAAGTTTTATGCATAACATTCAGTGAATATATTAATAAATTAATATGTAGAATGAAGCAATAAACAATGAAGTACTCATATATAAACAACGCTATAGTTTTCAATTACAGTCATCTTCATTTATTATTCAAACAGTTGAATCTTGTAATCCTTGGAATCTATCCTAACCATTATGTACCATTTTTAATAGTAAAATTATATTTATCACAACACCATCTAAATAATCATGTAAGATCATGAAATCTTGTGCTTCAACTTGGAAGACTCATAAAAAATAATCAATTATTTAGTAACGAAACTTTGGGAATGTTCTTATAGTCTAACCCCCTAGTCTAACATAACAATAATTCATTTAATAACAAGCATATTGGTATCTATCATCGTCCAAACCGTTTGGTCAAACACAGCACTAAACCATTATAAATGACCACATGTGCAGCTTTAACAGTCAATACCCCTTTGCCAACATAGAATCAATTCATTTAATAAAGTCCCTCTGGGTAGCTCTCGTAGTGTAATCTCTATGGTATATGATAACCTATTATCTCTCACATTCAATACCTCTATGTAAACATAACAAAAATTCATTCATAAATGACCCTAATACGGGAAGCTGTCATAGTCAAAATCCCATTGGTAACGCTATCACAATCTATAACACGTGAATCACATATAACCAGTAACTCCATCTTAACAAACAACCCATAGAATACATAGAAATCCTACCAGGAATACTAAACGAAACAGTATAAAGAACAATCATCATGGTAAACACACCCATGATGTCCCGTAATCATGGTATAAAACCTTATGCACAAGAAACTACCATTTATCAAACATTCAAACCATAAAAGTTGATAAATAGGAATTAAATCCAAATAAATCCATAAAACAAACATGGTAATGTGATAATTGAAGCATATATAACAAAAATATGAACAAAAAAAATGCCGAAACCACATACCTTGATGTTGTAAGATCAATACTCTGGAATGAAGACCCATCAATCAGAATAAAACAGTGTAGATATACAAAAAGATGACAAATGATAAACCCTGAATAAATCACAAGAGAGGAGGAATCAGGATGAAATGCCCTATAGAAATTGGCAACTGATTGGTGAGAATCCAAAATAGCAGACGACTTCTCAATCGGAGGTAGGACGGAGAAATCGGGGCTCAATCTTATTTCATCCTTCCCAAGCACACCTATCAGAAAAACCAGATGAAGAAGATGGTTCCATACAAGTGACACAGCCACACTCCAATTTATCTAATAAAAAGAAAACTATATGGAATGTTCATTAAAGGTACATTCCATGTAGTATCCTTAACCAAATCCTACATTAAGTGGCCTCCTAGTTCACCATACAACACTGTACTCGGCCATTAAACGGCTAGTACGCGAATATACATGGTACACGACTACACGACATGTACTCATATGTACATGGAGTGTTACTAGAAAATTTATTTTTCTTCATTTATTCTCAAAAACCACACAAAATCATGATCCATAAAAGAAATTAAGATCCAGGTTCTTGTAATTCCATCCTCTTCATCATCCTCAACTTTAAGTGTTTTAGATAAATCATCATCATATTTTTCAAGAACTATTACTAAAAAAATACATTATTATTCTTATATATTTTTGGAAATATATATATTATATTCCATTTGGATCAAAACCATGAAAAATTTCAAATTCACCCCATTGATTTATCTTTTGATGGATTATAGCTACTTTCTCTCTTATACATTGAATCTCAAAAACTCTTAAGTGCTTCAAACATGAAATCTTATCGTAGAAAATTTTAAATGGAATAGTATCAAAATATAGTCTGTAGTAACATTGATTATGAATATAAATAATTTTTCTCAAATATTAACTCTAGAGGCAGCGAGAAATAAAATGATCAATCAATATTGTACACCTTGTCTCAAGTAAACATTTGTTCATCCATTTAGAAACCTCATTTTTTCTGTTTTGTACAGTGTACTGAACTCATGAAAAATAACATATTTTTCTGGATAAAATAAAAATTATTCATTCATGTAATATAAAAAAATATTATTTGACAAATGTTTCATAGAATACTCACATTCCTTTTTATATCTTCTCCAAAACCTCTCTTACATATTTATAGTTTCTGATCTATGTTTCAAATATATAATTCAAGTAATGAGAGTAAAATAATCAACGAAATAAATAATTTACTTATCCGTTAATGTTGATTGTTTTCTCATTGGTGGACATATATTATGATTATTTATTTTCATAGGATTATTTGGACTAGTTTAAACATTCTTATACATAGTGTTTGTAATATTCCCATTCTAAAAAATTAATGAACACCAATCTTTGCATGATGACATATCATTGATAAATTGGAAAAAATATCACTTTTTTATCTTTATCAAGTTTCTATAACACATATATTTGAACCATTTATTACACATCTAAAATTCTCCCATCATTATTATATGACATGTGTTCTATTCGTCACCAACTATAAGCAAGTTTCATTTTGTACGTTGGACTCCGGTAACAACATTTCCGTATTCAACTATTTTTGGAAAAAAATATATTTTCTAAAAACATCTTGTTTTTATTCATTATAATGTTTTGAAACACTCAATAAATTATGTTTCAACCCATTAACAAAAAATGGTTTCATGGACTTCAAAATGTTTTCCCCAATAATAGTGGATTCAACATTTTTTATTCTTAGGGATACGTCATTGAAAATCATCACAGTTCCTTCATTCAAATCTATCACATTATTCAGTAGTATCAAATGTCCAATCATTTGAGACAAAAAACCTATATCCAAAATCTATGGTCCTTCTACATTAGTATATGTGAGAGAAATTTATACAATAATATATTTTTTATTTCCTTTTTCTTCCTCAATTGGAGGCTTTTATATATTGTTGTAAATATGCTATTATTTTTGTAAAAATATAAGACCCCCCTATTTTAATAATTCCATTCATTATCACATTTCTATAATATTTTATAGTGGTTGGAACCAATATTTATCAATCAATAACATATTCCCAAAATGATTCCTTTGATGCGATTAAATTCCCCTCAAAAACTATTTCTTGTAAAATATGGGATGATTGTAATGTTTCTGATTAAACGAAAACATATATTATGTTTACTAAAATCGATGAAAATACTATTACTATCCATATAATGAATATTTACCTCTATAACATTCATACTTCCCAGTGATGTGAGTAGGTTTCTCAAAAAAAATATATCTTTCACATATGAACATTTTGGATGGAAAATCATTCTATAATCACCTACAATCATCTCATTCCATTCATATTTCATTCCAAATTTATTGGAATCAGAAATTGAGAATTTTTTTTCAGACTCATATGTTTTATAAACCTCTATATTTTCAACATTGTTGGTTTTGGCCACATACATAATATTTTTAGTCTTGCTCTTCTTCTAATGTACATTTTAAATATTCTTTCAAAAAATTGATGGGAACAATTTTATATAATATTTAGGTTTTTACCTTCCAAAACACTCACCGACATTAGATATAGTGTTCTTGATGATTTTAACTCCCTCATCATCATTTGAAATAATTTTTTCAAAATTTTACAGCTCTTCTTTATTTTCTCTAATCATTACTTCATGATGTGTTCTCTGAATATTTTCTATTCCAAGATTCTTCTTTAGAAAATTTACCTCCTCTAGAACCTATTTTATTTATATATGAATAATTTTTTATTTTTTTTATAGTTTATTATTTCTTCAACTTAATTATTTCTCTTTATTATCAAGAAATATTTAAGTGAAATTATTTTAGGTCACTTTTTAATGAAATTGTAACTCTGTATCTTCTTTAGAGATACTAATTCCAAACACTTCTACTCTCACAATTTCATTAAATGTATTTTTTCTAAACAATTTTTATCTTTTTAAATTGAACTTCAATATCTTCATCTTCAACATATTTCGACCAAAATCAAGTCCTTCTATATTAATAGAATTTCTTTATAAATTCACTTCAGATAATATTTTGATCTGTCACATGATTTATTCCATTTTCTTCCTGGAATTCTATCCTTCTAATGAATATATTTGTCATTTATTTTTAAATGAAAATTCACAAAAAAGTGCCAGAGTACCCCACCTTGAAAACATTTTAGGTTTATATTTCCTTTCTTCATTCCTATACTTCTTATCCAATTTTTTTAACAGAAGGATAATAATTAATCACGATTGTTACTATCCTCATTTTTGGATTAAAAATACAAAAATTCCTCATCTTTTGGAATCTTCTTAAATATTCCATATTTTTTAGCCTTAAAAAAATTTCATGATCAACGTTTTAATTTATTTTGAAAATAGTATCTTACCAAGCTGGAAATTAATTTTTTTGATTTTTGAAACAATTTTTGGTTAATTGAGAATCAGCCACACAAATAACCTTGAGGCCATGTGAGAACCAGCATATCATTACACAGAACCATTAATGGGATGAGAAAAGAACCCTCTCCCAGACCAAAACCATAAAAAAAAACACCAAAAAATATGCGAGACCATCACATTGTGGCTAAGTGAGAACCAAACCCATGATCCTCCATGATCAGAAATGTCATCATCAGATCCTCCAACACCATCCCAATTTTCCAAAGAAACATTGGAACCACCCCAAAGAGGGGGTGTGCACTAAGGGGAAGGCCGAAAGAGTAGAGATGAATCATCAAATGAAGATATCAGACCCTGTAACCCAAAAATAGAACCCCAAAGGGCCAAACAGTTAAATAAGGGAGAACATGTGAGGAAATTGATCAATCACTAAGCGTTCCTGAGGTCGCCCTCTATGACCAAGTATTGACCCGTGAGAAGATGATGGCCCTACCTATTCTAACCCCGAAGAAAAACCAAATATCAGAATTGATGAGGAGAGGACATCGTAGGTACCATGCATTCCGCCATCTTCTATCCTCATATGCATAATAACAATAGAAAACCATCAATTACCCTACCTCGAAGACACCAGCTACCCGAGCAGGAAAATAAACACGAATACATAGAGTTGATAAGGTCTGGAAATTGATTTACCACTAGTTCAGATCAAATCAACACCAATAAGCTCATTCCATCACAAAATGTGGACACTATAAGAACCATTCCAAAAACCCACATCACTACCTCTCACCTCGATGCTTTTTCGAACCACGAAACCCTCCTCGTCACTGAAGGCTGACACCAGATGAGCCAATCCCACACAAATCCATGCTATCGTACTATCACTATGAGATAAATGGCATAGAAACCCTCACTGATGCTGAGGGATGATGCCAGAATACCGTAGCTGAGAGAAAAATGAACCCTCCGATTTCCTGACAGAAGCCACCAAGCATATTCGGGACCATATTTGCAAGACAATTCTCATAAAGGCGTCAAATCTTTTTGGCTTCTAAAAGGAGGAGTAGTATGGGGATGAGGTAGCCAAAGGATCCTGATTCGTCACCTTCGAGATGAGAAGAACCCAAGGATATGAGGAGGGATGGAGGAAGCAACAACAAGAAACCCAAGCGCCAAGGCAGGTCTCCCTCGCGTTCCGCCTCATACGGGCCCATCAATTCAACAAATCATACTATCTCATTTCATATTTATTGAGAGTACTGTGATGGTCATCAAAATAAATTATTTAGGATCTCTATCATCTAAATATAAAACTTTGGAAACAACATTATCAATAAAAATTCATATGTTCATATAATGTTTTTTTGAGTATTCCATCATCTCGTAATGAAATCTTATATTTCTAATAATTCTGTTAACCATTATAATAAAGTCACCAAATATATAACATTCACCCAAATTAATGTCATCAAGATTAAACATCCATATTTATAACAATTTGTTATTCAAATTTATATTTTCTCCATAGATCTCTTTAACTATTCATTGACACGATTAGTATTTGCAACCCCTTTACTCTTGGAATAGAATTTTTGAAAGAAATAATGGTAAATCATTCCTATATCTTACTTAATTTGATATATTTTTGTTATCCAAAGTTGTAAGAGGATTATTTTCAACATGAGGAGAAAATCCATCTTTATCATATTCCAAAACATCACACTCAAGAGACATGATATTTAATAGAATTCTATGATCCGAGATAAGATTGTTACTCTCATGGAAGATGAGAATCCCATTAATTTTCACACAATTCAATTTATCTTGGAATATATATATTGAAAAACAATTCAGAAACATGTAAATGATGGGAAATTCAATCTGATACTATTTTAAAATTCCCTTCTAAGATGAATGTATCCCTGGGAGAGGGAGGGTTGAATGAGTGATAACTTTTTTCCATTTATGATATTTTTCTTGTAGATCCTCATTCACCCTATATTAAAGAATTTTCACATTTATGAAAATAGAAAAACACATATCATTAGGATCTCATGTATTTATATGTATCACTAATCAAAAACCTTAGGTGTGACTATGATGTAATAGAATTGTCACACTAGTTTGGACCCATTCTCCTATGTACTACACACATTAGCATGATAACCATAGGTGTGACTATAATGTTAATTATTAGATCAACCATGTCTTGATTGCCCAATGCCACTTGGGAATCAATTATTCCCCTAATGGATGGATAAATTCAAGTAAGAGTTCATGAGGTCAATCACTGTCTACCCAAACTCTTAGATGTTCCTCAACACCTTGCTCCAATCCTCAAGGTAAATAATTATCTATATAATGAACATCCCACTTGATTTCCTCTATAACAACCTGATCCAAAGGGGATTCCCATATGGAGAATCCACTATACCCTCTTATGAAATATGTAGAGGAAGTATTGATGGAAAATTTATATATGGTTAAAATTGATGAAATAAAAAAAATAAACTTAGTGTATTATAGAAAAATACAAGTAAAAATTGAGATTATGATAAAGAAGAGTAATTCATCCTAAAACCATGTAGTTACATGTGGCTTTTCCTAGTAAGAGTCGACCATGTACACACCACAACATACATCTCAAGTCCGAATAATATTAACTCATATATAGAAGATGTCCCAAACTAAGTGCACCTTAGTGGAAAAAACCTTTGGTAGATATTTTTATCTAACTAACCATGGATACCCTTAAAATATAGTACTTCAACTGATTCTCAAAAATAAGTAAATGGAATTATAGATCCCCAAGGGAATTTAAATAGCACATTTGTATCCAAAATATCTAGATAGATGGATTTTTCACATCATGAAATGAAATACATGGAATATATATATATATATAATAGTTAATGGAAACTAAAATAAATATATTCAATAACAAAAGATAAAAAACAATATAGAATCAATTCAAAATTCTAATAAAACAAACATTCAACAAAAAAGAAAACAACTAAACCATATGAAAACATTGGTAAAACCCCTTCATCTCACCACCAACTACGCATTACTAGTTTACATAACATCACCCCTCTACAATGAATTTATATTTACTACATAAAAAATTTATCAAGTCTATAAACCTCCAATGGATTGTTCTTTTTATGCTAGGTAGGATTAATAGGATCCCCCACAGGTGTATCATATAATGTCTCTCTCCAATAATCACACTATGCACAATTTAATTGAAAACATGGAATGATAAGCTGTAAAAGTTATTATATGAAATTCATGGTAACACATTTGTACTATTTTCTACATTTCTAAAATAATCCATGTGATGTAATTTTAAAGGATAATTTTACAAAAATATTTATCTATAGTAAAACAAAATCATGTATATTAAATCAAAATAGTATAAAGACAAATAATATAACATAAAATAGTATATGAACATCACTTAATGCTAAAAAATCCTAAGAACACTAGTCTTGTGATATGAAACTCACTCATATCATGATAATCAATAATGATTCATGTACACTCAAATCCATAGGACATAGGGCCTAAGGAATTGAAGTTCACCACAACGGCCAACCCCCAACAATGTCAAGATTATGTTTCCAGGACAAAAGGTATAGGGAATAAAGGAACACCCCATGAGATAATCCCTTAAAAACTAACAAATAATGAAATAATACTAAAACATAATCCTTGGTACCCAAGGATCCCATATGCATCATTTTTAATGTCCATTGAGAGGGATTATCACATTAAATAATCCAGCCCCAAAAAACCATCACATTAAAAAGAAAATGTTAAAATAATTTCAAAATACATTTCAAAATGCTTTGAAAATTCCATTCACTTTCCAAAATGTGTGTAAATAGTCCTTTCTCAAAAATTCATTTTTACCCATTCTTTTCGAACAAGAAAATTCATTTAAATTTTTTTAATTAAACAAAAATGATGGTTCATATAATATAGGATAGAGACAGAACCACCTGCATTTATATTTGGTTTTACAACACCTACTATAGAATCCACTCAAACTAGATGGAACATAGAACAATGAACAGAGACCCTAACAATGGTTCTCACATATTAGAACCGAATTCAATAAATAGAAATGGCTAGTGGAGAGGTTAGATCAGAGTTACCTAAAAAAATATGTGGTGCACCACAACAAACATGAGGGTTATAAACTAAAAGAATATATCCTAATGCACATATGAGGGAAATAAAATAATATTATCACATTATTATTGATCATGATATCTAAATGAAACCACTTCCCTAACCAAATAATCATGATAGAAAATGAAAAAGAACCACCACATACCAAAAGTGATGATACAAAACCATGTCGGAGATGAATCATTTGAATAGAGGAACTCAGAGGAGTAGAGTAACCCAAATTTACCATGAATAGACTATGGTTTGAGGGAGAATAGATTTATATTTAATTAGTGGAGTACATGCACATAAAAAATCCAATTAGGCTTAAGGATTTACATTTTATATTCTAGTTTTTCAGCATGAATTGAAATATTTCATGAACATAAAAACATTTCACATTGGTTTAATTTATCCTCAATTATGATTTTACAATTTAAAATGGTTATTTAATTAATTAAAAATTACCCATCATAATCCTATTTTACATCGTGTTTGTTATAACATATTTGTGTCATAAATCTGAAATTTAGAATGTAAATTGAATCTTCAACTAGCACCTAGGAGCCACTTCTTCAGAAAAAACCAAACGCCCTAAAATCCCAAGATGAAATATCATAAACAAGAACTAGAGAACCCCTTATTATCATGGATATTACATTATAACTATTTTCTGTGATACAAATCAGATGGACCATAAACGAATTTACTAACATCCATACTGACATCATCAACATCTTTCACGTGACAAGTGGAACGATGACATCTATGATGTTGTGACATGTAAAACACACCATTCATGGTTTTGTATAATTTTTATGGTCGAAATAATATTCCACTATATTGAACATTTCCTTCATCTTGAATGGCCTAAAAACCCTAGGCAGTAACTTTAATTTATTCATAATACAGTATTTCCCCATAAAAGAAAACTACCAAATGAAATAAAAATATATATCCAAAATCTATATTTTTCTTCACTAATGATCAGCCTATGATTTTTATGGATCAGTGTTGACAGTATAAATTTTTTAATCTAATGAACTTTCTCATAATTCTCTTGTATGAGACTAGGTCCAATAAGAAATTACCCACCTTCATCGATCCCTAAATATGAATAATGACATAAAAATCAATAAAAAGCATCAAATGGTTATATTTGGACCGATTAGTAGGGTTTTTTAGTATCGAAAACTCAATTTGAACCCAATTATTCTCCCAAGAATAGACAAAATTTAGAACAAAACAACATAACACATGCTCAAATATCATAATTTTCTAATATGATTGGCAATATATATCAAAGATAACAGTGATTAATTAAAAGAAAAAATAATCCCAAATAATTTTGATTAATATATTAAATAAAAATGTTAAATTAGAGTATTTTAGGAAATTATAATCCCATGAAAAAAATTCAATGGCCCTATATATCACATATATATATTTCCAAGAACATCAATGGTGAAGGTCTCCCTCAATTGAAAGATGTGGGATATCTTTTTTCAGCCGATCTATAATTAACCATATTGTAGCGTTATCACAATGTGTCTTGGATAATAGAATCATAAAATCTATTGTGACATCATCCAACTTAAATTCTAGAATGGTTATAGAATTAAATAACCTAGTAGGAATCTGATGGATAGACATCACATACTCGTAGATGAAACATCTTGATATGAACCCAATTATCAACTTTTTATCCTTGGTCACCATTATTATCTACATAGCTCATGATAAATCATTTTCATCCCATGATATATCATTCATTTATAATCATGATACTATCTCATTTGTTCCTCACAAAAACCCACAAGAACTCATACTCATCCACGAAAAAGAAGAACCATGCTTCTTCAAAGATAATATCATGATGATGGATCCACACCATTTGATGTATCCCTCAGATCAAAACCCAAAACATTAGATGAATTTTATATATTTATTTAGTCTAGTATCACATGTATTATAGAAGTTATATTTAGATCTACTAATTTAAAGGATACCATAACATCTAGATTCTTTTATGTGAGAATTTTCATTGGATACCACTTTTTATAAGACTCACATACTGCTTTTTTATGTATTATAAAATAAATAATCAATAATTAAACTATGAATTCCTTATATCTAAGTGAGTTGGAATTTGAAATACCGTATATACTCGTCACACTTGCTCTGCCAATAGTCCAGGTATCTCTTATTAAAGATTTACTCGAGACTCTTTTGGTCAATGTACACCAAAAACCAGACACCTAAAAGAAAATTTCTCAAATATAATAGAGAATGTATCACAACATCTAAATTTAGAACATGAGTATGGTAATTTCTCTCTTATGGTCTGAGTTGTTTTGAGCCACAAACAAGCCACCGATACTCTCTTATCAAACCTACTCTGAGCCTATCTCTGAATGCATTGAAGTATAATGTATGTTCTATAAAAATCATATGAAATGTAAATATTGGTGTCATGTAATACCATAAAATAAGGTCATTTAATGATCACTCACATAAATTTGTCAATATACACCTCCTTTCTTCATTAGCCAAGACATATATGCTTTGAAATGGAAGATGTCCTAGATGAAATTCCTATAGTACCCAGTTATACACAGAATGCTATAAATATCCATTAAATTATTTAAAAACTCCCAAGACACAATTGATGTTACCCTACCATGGTCCACTACCACTCTAGCTTTTGAGATAACATGTCCCAAGAATAGTAATCTATCAATATAGATGTTTCATTTTGATACCATGCTATAGAGCTGATGCTCCCTTGTTGTACTATTGATGATGTTATGATGTTCATCATGATTTTCTGTATAATGGGTGTACAATAATTTTTAAATTACAGAATATACCAAAAATATATCTAGAAAAAAAATAATTTCAAATTCATGATGACCATTAACCCTGCATGTTCTTTTTTCATAAAAAATTACATCACCATGAATTCATATAGTAAATATAAATTTCTAATAGATGATTGGGGTATGAAATACAGTATCACACATATGTAAAGGTATCCTGACCTCATAACACTCTTATAAAAGATCATATAACCTCTCTTATGTTCAAAAATATCATCAATTTGTGTAAGGGGCTATTGGTTCTTAACTATTAGTTGGTTAACTTTCATTTAATAAATGCATAATTACAAGGTCCTATCATTCATCATGAAAAATGAATAGGAGAACCACATAATGATTTAGTAGGGTATATAAATTCCTCTTCATATAGATATTCTAACTAAAAAATTATCTTAGTGGGCCCTATTGGTTCCATTGTATAGGGAAGGACAAAAACTGTTTGATCCCTCAACACAAACTCAACCATTAACATAATCTCTCACTTAGGTGGAAATAAAGAGAACTTTATAAAAAGGGGAACAGTAAAATGGTATTCTATTAGTGGAAAATATCTTAATGAAATAAGCAGTTATCCATAACAAGGATTACTATGCAAGTCATGAGATAATCTAATATACACTGAATTATTCCTACAGAACCAATCTGAAGATCCAAACCATTATAGTGAAAATAAATATCTCCTTATTGATATTTAAATGTAAATATACTATGATAACAATAGATATGAGATTAATAAATAAATATAAAAAATAAAACATGAATGAAATATATGATTTTCATTTCAAAAATTATATATCCTAAAGGAAACAGTTGCAACCAATTTCATGAGAACACATCATGAATTTCTGAAAGTCCTCCCACCACACTCCAAACAACATATCGATTGTCATGAAACCATCCAAAATCGCTGTAGACAAGAAAAAAATCGAATATGAGTAGATAATGAGGAATTTTATGTTCATTAATCCAAAACCGCATTAAATTGTGTATGATATATTAATAATACCTTTGATGGTAGAATATCCAAAATCCAAAATTTCTAGAGTAGACTATATAATGTGTAGTTGACTCACCCATCTTCCCTAGGCTCTAGTCTAACTCCCATATGTTATTAAATCTATCTAGTACTTCCACTCCAACAATAGGGTAAAATTTTCCATACATCAACATGAATTTGAAGTGGAACTCTAAACAATTTTCTTCTGAGGGGTAGCAATGTACTTCTTAGATGCATGTGACTGTTCTAATCCATTACCAATTCATTTTTGTGGAAATATCCAATAGAATATCTAAACATGGCCTAAACTATCAAAACAATGAAACTCCACTATAGGGTATCGACACCAAGGGTGTATGAATATATCCTTTCTATATAGAAATAAATATAATAGAAAATTATTATAATAGTGGTTTCCACTTCCATGGATAATATGCCCACTACTTCCCAAGTTGTAGCTATCTTAGTGGAGATTCATTCCACCAAAAGAAGTTCTCCAATATATCCATTATGGGACACACTAAACACCATTGAGGGCCTATCATCGAATACAATTAATGAATAAAGATTGATTCATAATGTTCACAATGCTTGTAAAGTAAAATATGTTCACCCAAGAACTTATCTCATAGTGATGCCCATACAAGAAACCTCTCACCCATGTGACCTTAGTAGTTTCTAATGAGGGAGAAATATTATTCTAGTCTCTGAAGTGTATAGAATATTCAGACATTAACAGTTCATATTATTTCAAAGGACTATTCTTTTGAGTCCCCCCTCATCCAAAAAAATCTCGAGATAAATGTATATAATGAACATTTCCATGAAATCCATATATGATAACTCATATTACATTCCATGTTTCACTATAAATCTCCACCATTTTTTGGTTGTTCAACAAAGAATATATATATCAGGATTCACCCACATATTTTATGGTTTCATGAGGTGATTATAGATAATATCGAGATACTCAATCTATAATTAATCTTCCTAGGTGCCTCCCACCCTAGTATATATAGGGGGATGTTGTAATTGAAAATATCTTATCAGAAAATACATCGAAGGTACAATGTGAATAATATCCCTATACATGGATTGAATTACCCTTATAAATCTGTCATGTTGTTCTTTATTTATATTATTCAATGGATATATTGAATTTTCCAACATATTATTATTAGGAGAGTAATCATTACTACTCTACTAGAAATCGATAAAATGACGATGAATAAGAATATTCTCTACAGGGTTAAAACCCACCGTAGAACACATATTACAAAAAATGATCAACATCAGAAGGTGAAAGCAATAGGAAAACATTGTATCATGGTTTCTATGAACTATTATTAACAGTTTTATTTGAATAAAATTACAATTTCATTCATTTTTCCTCATTGGCTATATCATGAGATCACATTTCCTAGTTTATATAGGAATACTTGTAAAATGTAACAAATATGTCCCAAACAAGAACAATTCATGTAAAAATACATACCAATATGTCTGTCATGATTCTTCACCCCTTTTAACCTGTCATACCAGTCCACTAGAAATGATCTCATTAATCAGTAACATCAGATTATAAGAGAACCCACGATGGTGAAATAACATCATCCATAACATGAAAAAAATATGATATGTATTCTCATTCCCATAAACAGGGATTTTCACACACACACAGGTAATCAAATCCAATGGAAAAGTTTTATACAATTCCAGAGACATCCTATCCTCCTTTATAAATTTCATAAATCGATATGAAACATAAATGAAACATGATTCTTTGATATCACTTTTTAATTTTATCTGACCTGATTCTCCCTTATATGTTGAATTCATATTTGTTACATGACCTTTGGTGTACCCCATACCCTCCCCTATATTCCAAGGGATTCTGAGATGAGGTGATTGTGTAAGGAAGATAGTAGTGAGACTACACACTCTGGTAAAGAGATGCAATCATAGTGTGTAATAATCACAATGTTACCAAAATAATTGAGAAATATAAACAATAATAAATTAATCCATTGAAGAATAAAGGAAAAATAAAATAGTCTAATATTTATAAAATCATCTATTGTATGGTTGATGTTATAGTAATGGACATACGATGCATCATACAAATAAAATATAGATCTAAAAAGATAAGAGTCTCAAAAAACCCTGATATCATGCCCTATCATCGTCTTTTATACAATCTCCAACCAAACTAGAAATCAAAAATCATCAATATAGTCCCCTTCCCATTTCCATTCTAATATCTTTTATGTCATTCTAGGCACCAAACTATTTCCCAAATATGGTGTTAGTACATAGCAGGCTAACAGAACCATGGCTATATAAATAAATTGTGATAATATAGTTAATGTGCTAATGAAATAAATACATGTATAAATTTAACATGTAAAAATAAAAATTATTTATATCATCTTACCCAAGAGCTCTAGGTTGACCATTGGTATCATCCAAACCAACTTCAATGTCATGCTAGATATGTCTTTCTAGGGTCAAAACCTCCAAAATTTGGAAGAATCATCTAAGTTAGTGGTATATTATCATGATGTTGTTGAATCACTCATAATGTATTATAGTCATGAGGTCCCTATAACACTCGGAGCTTCTGTGAATTAATATTTATAAATTAATTTAACCTTTTAGATATTTTATATTTCATGATTCATTGAAAAAATGTTATTTTATATTGACGCACTATGATGAGATTGTGTTACATGTAATAATGTCTTTTCTCGATGGATTGTATAACACGCATGACCAATTTTTTCAAAAAATTAATATATCAGTAAACTGTTATTTTTAAAATAATAAGATATAACATATATGTTTAATTAGCTATTTTTAATAATAATAACTAATTTATAAAGATATTTGGGTTATGAAAATATAATATTAATTCATAGGTTAACAATTAATTAGAAATGAATATGAATACTGATTCAATGTATTGAAAAATATTATTATATTTATTGTCACAAAGCTATATTAAAACAATAAATTAAATTAATTAAAATTATAGGGATATATTATTGTAATATAATTGTTATATATTTAGTCAAATAAATTTTGTATTCATCAAATATATTCTATAGACATAGGATATGAACAATCCCAATTCAGTGTATAAAAACCCTTGTTATTTGTATAAAGGAATTTTTACTGTATTTGAATGGAGAACCCATTTTAAATCCAATTTTTGGAATGTTTATAGATTTAATATTTAAAAATAAACACCATCATTGTAATAGAAGAATAAAAATTTTATTAGGTTAAATAGTTTTTTTTTCTATAAGGATTATTTTTATAATAAATAGTAAAAAATATTGGATTTTGATTCAAAACCATTATTTTATTTAAATTATTTATATGGTTTAAATATAATTTTAATTTATTTAAATGGAGAATTATATTATTATTTTTTAAATCAATCTAATATAGGAAATTAGAATACATTTCACCATGAAATTGGTTATCAAAACATATCAATCTTCTGATCAATGTTACATTAAAAACCAATAGTGTAATCCCATCATCAACATTAATTTTAAATTGATTTATTCTAATTATGGGATTGGAATTTTGGAAAATGGATCCAATATTTGGAATCATAATAATTAATAATTTATTATAACGTAAATTTGTTTTGGTGAAAAAAATTAGTCCATGTAGTTAAAATTAATTACATCGATTAATGTAAAATTAAGCTTAACTAATAACAAAAACATAAATTTATGTCAAAAAAAGAACTAAAAAATTTTCCATGATCCATTTTATAGAAATATTTATACACTTTGATCCCCTTTATCTATATTTTTACACTATTTTTTCCAGATGAAAATTGAAAAAAATGATGGAATTGTCTCTTCAAATATTTTCAAAACTTCCACTCATCATCAAAATTATAAAGCCCTCATCTCCTCCCACATCCTTAAACCTATCAAGCCACTTAACTCACTAATAATATAATAAAATAATCTTTCAAATTTAGTCCCTTCTTCTGAGAAAACACCCCTTGGACCTAATGCAATCCAAGGAATCCTTTGGACAAAAACCCAAAGGAGTCACCCAATTAAGAGGTAACATCTTCCCTTAAGATCCCTTCATTTATCTTCATTATTCAAGCCATCCAGTCACTTTATTATATTGATTTTTTTTAAAAACATTCTCCTTAATATACTAGTATCTTTATATGCTATTTATTCTACCTACACTAACACAAACCACCATCTAATTGGTAATAGACATACTGTTTACATGTACGGAAAACTACAATCTCAATAAATGATTATTTTTCATTTTTCCTCTACTGCCTATCATGGTGGACATTATGATGAAATATATATTTTTATATATAATATATTAATATTTATTATATTTTAATATTATTTATTACTTTTATAATGAATTTCTTCATAATTTCCATTTGGTGTAAACAAGATAATTTCGTTTGAGGAAATGTGGAGTACGCCCGCTCAAATCAATGTGTTTCATTAACACACTACCTGAAATGCATTAATAATTTGTATAATTAACATATATGATCTTTATAAAATTATAATTATAAATTGATGATATTATATACATATATAGAAATATTTTATTTCCAATTTTTCTTTAAATATGATAATATAAATAGAAACATTATTCATGTATATATATGTCTTACAGTCTCAATGAACGGTGTATTCCATTTCAAAATGGTATATTATATAGAATATTATAATAAAAATATACTGAATATAAATTATATATGTATATATCTATTTTTTAATTATGATATAATTATATATGTATAAGTAATTAATATATATCAAATTAAGACACATACGAAGAAAAAAGTGGATATTACCTGAAGTGAATCATAATCATATGATTCTTAAAAAGAAGATAATATAAGGTCATAATCAAACAAAAAATGGTATTACATATAATTATATGGTTATATAAAATATTTATAATAAATTTTAATTTATTATTCATGTGTTTTGAAGAAGTATGATTAGAGTAAAGACAATTAGTAAGGAGATTTCATATCACTTTTTTATGTGAGATACATGCCTTGTTCACTACTCTTTACTTTTGTGTCGTTTATATAGTTTCCTTGAAGGTATTATATGATTATTATTCAAAAATGATAGTAAATTACATTTAAATATTATTATCTTCCATACATGGTGTTTTTGATTCAAAATATACCAAATATGTATGATAGTTTTGTCTCAATTTACCTTCCTGGAAACACATGACATATTTTGCACAAATATATTTACATGATGATTATATTATTTATTATAAATTTCATACCATTAATATCATAATTTTAATGATATTTTAATAATAATTTCATTTCATTTTATTAAATGTGGAATAAGGTTCAATGTTACCATGTGGTATGAGTTTGTTGAAGAAATATCATAATTTTTCGATATTATTAATGGTTTTTCATCCATTGATGAAATATAATGATCCATATCTCAACAAAAACTCATGAATTTTCTTATTCTATTTTTATTCCAGAAATATACATATATTTGTTCCATTTATTTTACAATTTTGGAATGAAATATTTTAATAAAGTGTTTTTAAGAAAGGCCGACTATACCCTATCTTCGATTGGAAGTCTACGTTCCTTAAAACCACATTTTCTAAAAAGGTTCTCTATGATTAATCAAGTAATACCCTATGATAATTAATGGAATTTTTCCCTTTTTAAAATTTTTTCAAAATAATCTTATTGTCACATTCCAAATGAGGCATTTTCTTACATTTTTACCATGAAAATGAATTTTCTTTTTACCTCATAGAACATATATGGATTTAACCACAAAAATTCATTTGAATAATTGTTTTAATTAATAATAATTAAATTTATACAAAATTATTTTGAAATAGATTTTCAAATATTTGGATTTAAAATGGCTTTACATTTTCAAAATCATTTTTCATATGATAAAGGAAAAAATTATCATGAAGTGTTTTTAAATGATACATAAAAAATAATTTCCAATCCAAAATAAAATTCATTTGTGTCACTCATGCCATTATAGATAAATGATTTAGTTCTTCAATTCATATACTTTATATTAATGGTTAATTTATTGTTAAAATAGTTTTAGTCAAACCCATTTATCTTTCATGGGTTATATGATTTTGTAACCCACTTCTGTTAATGGTTGGGGATTATGAGATTGACCAATTTTCAATATGAAATGAAATGATTAAATATTTATTTTGAAAATCACATTTCATTGGTTAAAACAAGTTTAATGTTTATAATCTTGTGAAATTTTTATGTATGAAATTTTCTTGTCGTAGGAAGGATCTATATCTACTTATAATGTGTTGGGAAAGGATGGATGACTCGTGAATATATATTTTATGAGTGAACCTGATATCATGTTCAAAATGATATACCTATACCTGATTAAATGTTTATAATGTTAATATTTAACATAGTTTCATGTCTATAGGTTTATGTGTGAACCTTATTACATGTTCAAAATGTTACAAGTGATCCTTATTACATGTTCAAAATGTTATGAATGGAACTTATTTCATGTATATGAGGTCATGTGTAGAGCTGATTACACATTAACAATGTTATACATAGACATAATTCCATGTCCACAAGTGGATACATGGGACTGATATCATGTCCTTCACATAGTGATTGAACCTGTTTCTAATTATAACTATTCACAATGTTATAATTGAATGTTCATGAAATAAATACCATGGAATATTCCAATGATATAATGTAATGACTTATGATTTTAATTCCATTTTCATCTATGCCTTTTAAATTTCTAATCATATGAATGATCTCAAATATGTATGGTATGATCTTAAAATTTTATTCTCATGTTCCATAATAATTTTTTCATTTTATGCTTACATATTTCCTTTGTTTACCCTTACTAAGAATCTAACCCTACCCCTTTATTATGATTCTTTTCCCAATAAATAATGATTTTTTGTTCAAGTTATAAAGGTGGATATATTAATGGGATATGTGGAATATATTTCACCAGGATAGAATATTTTATTCCATGTTTCCAGAGACAAGATACTATTACAGTCCTTAAGCATGTAATTTTGTAATGTATCATATATTCATATTAAATTATGTAATATTCATTTATGTTATTCATAGTTTGGTATTGTCTGTATCAATGAAATGGTTTAGTCCACAATTGGAAACTATGATGAGAAATAATTAGTGAGATACATAGGAATATTTCTAATGATATGTCTAGGGATTTCTCTAAGGATATTTATAAGTATTATTTAACATTAAGGAATATTGATTAGAATTTTTTTATAGGAATTAGTGACTTTTTTTATAGAAATACTACCTTGTCTTGATACTATAAGAGGATGGGTCTCTAAAATAGGTATACCTAGGGGAAACAACTATGGATTTATGTTCAGGGCTTGATGTAGGGTAATCTAGTACATGAAAATGGGCCTCACGGTACAACTAGTTTTACACTCCAAGGGGATATATTTTGGGAATTCACAAACAATTCATGAACAGTTATGGAGGATTTAAATTAATGTGGGATATAGTTAACATAGGGTGAACCTAGGGTGTCATATATTAAGGAAGGTATTATGATTTAGACATCGTATATGTAATTATTTTCAGGACAAAATGGTTTTTGATATGTTAAGTAACACACACACACACAAAATATCCTTTAGTTATAGTCAATAGTAGGAAATCAAAAGAATAGATTGAAGTTAAATGTGATGGATGATTTATTGAAGAGAAATCAAGGGTTAAGATCACTGGAGTGAATTATGTTGTGGTTATGTGTAATATTTGTTTATATAACATGACTAAAAATGTTCATATTAACCATCTCTTGGACTTACCATGGAAGATAAAGAAGGATTGTTTTGAGGGTTTTGGAAATGGTGACCATGGGAGAATGAAGTTTCAGTTTATCTTGTGTCAAGAATGTGGGAAGAATCACCTTTGTGAGTGTATTAAAGAATCAAGAAGAAGATTTATATATGGAAATGGGGGACACAAGTCAAGTGACAACTTTTAAAAAATGAAGATATAATTTAATTGAATGGGTTGGATTGTTGTACTTGAAAAGGCATTACAAATTGATAACTGATTGAAAAGTGGGAATTATTAGAATATTAAAAATCATTGTCCTATACAGAGGGCTTATGATGAAAATTAGAATGTTGGTATAAGAAATGTTTTTTTATGAAGAAAACATGAAAACGACATGTGAAAGGTATGTGATGTTCCTACAGAATTGTATACATTAAATATAAAAACAAGATAAGATTGAGGTTGAGGAACCTCAAGATATGATTCTTATTATCTAATATACGAAAGCAGTAGTAACTAATAAATTTATGAATCATTATTAATGGTTTATGAATCAACATGGAATAAAAAAAATTATGTTTTGAAATTCAATGATTATATTATATAAATATTGAAATGTATAATTATTTTCAGTATAGGATTCCATTAAGAATTGAAAATTACATGTTGAATGGTCATGAAGACATAGGAATGTGATTTCATGGAAATGTGATATTATGAATAAGGAATTCTAAATTTTATTTGATGCATGAAATAATGATAATGACATTTGGACAAAGATATGTGGTTTATGAATAAGTTAATTATATAGTATATATTTTTTTGGAACTATGTGAAGACTTATTACTAGGTGGTTTATGCTATCATAAAGGAATCTTAAATTTTTTTATATTTGATTAATAGATCCAATATACACTTTAATAAAGAATCATTTAGTATTTCAAAATGTATTTTTGGTAATGTATGACATTACCTCGTTTCAAGAGAAAATATGATGAATTTATTCACAAGTTTTGAATGTAATAACAATGTTGTACTTGGTGATATATATATGATCGATGTTAATTTGATTTCCTAATTTCTTTTTTGTGTTCTAGATTTTCATCTTTAAGAATAGTTATAAGGTTATCTATTCACTAATAGTTAACGTTAAACATCAAAGGAAGTATTTATGTACTATGATTGAATTGAAAAACACTGTTAAAAGGCTATTTAATAATTAACATTATTTTAAGGATTTCCATCATATTTTTTTGGAAAATTTATTAATGTCGTTTTATAAAACAAAATCATCAAATTTAGGGCTAATAAAATCAATTCCATTAATGCTAGACATTGGACTTCAACCCATGACCTAAGTGAAATAAGGGTTTCATTCCAACTGCTAGCCTACACAAGGTCCAAGTTAACATGTAATTATTATTTTTGAATATATATTAATAATGAACTAGTAGAGTAAAATTTTATGCTTATTGATTTATATATTGACCATAAAGTTTTTGAAGAATAGTTAGAGAAAAATATTGATACATCTCAATCTTTTATGGGCCTGATGATCTGCAAAAGGCGACTTTTAATACATCAGAAATCAATGATAGTTTCTAGATATCCATTTATTGAAGTAATGGATAAATTTCAAACAGATAAAAGCACAACCATTGATTGAAATTTTTATTAATGAAATATATAAATTAATTATTTTTAATTATATTCATGATTATTAAAATAATTTCTAAACATTAGGATAATTATAAAAAATAAATGTTTTCATTGTACCTTATTTTTTTTAACTGATGCCCTTTAAAATAATAAAATATTGATGAATTTGAGGCCCTAAACTTTTCATTGATCATTAACATGATTGAGATTGATCACCTAAATCACTCTTTACAAATATTTATTCTTTTCTTTCGCATCCAATACTCACTCTAAACCTATGTTCTCCAACATGGAAACCCAATTATATTTTACATTGGGTAACCATTATGGTTGAATATATTTCTTTTAAGGGGATGTTTTAGTATTATTTTTTTTCAATGTGGGTTTCTAGGAATTAGATGTTCATGTATTAATCCATTTATAACCAAGAATAATTTCAAGGGAAAATTCATTTTAAGGAATGTAAAATGTTACACACTAAGATTTTGTGAATTATATTTTTGAAACAATTTACCATTTCTGATATTTTTCATTTCAATCAACAAAAAAATGGTTATTTCATATTAAATCACTATGATTATGTTGTGTTATTAGAAACAACATGTTAATCATCAACTACATGAACCATTAATTTTATAATTCTCTACACAGAACACCGAGTTTGGCTTCTATTACATGGAATAATAAATTTCCCCAATGGATTGCATACCACGCTTGACGTATTTTTTACCAAATAATAATTTATCATTAAAATGTTATTATTTAAAAAAACAAGATATAGACTAGCCGTTAAATTATTATTTATGAATATAATTAAATAATTTATCAAAATATATATTTTACAAATATATAATATGAATTCATAGGTCACCAATATATTTAAAATGAATACGAATACATACTTAATATAAAAAATATATTATTAGTTTTATAACCTGAATATTGTATGAATCGAATAAATTAAATAAATTACAATTAAAGAGTTTACGGTAATATATATGTTACATATTAAATAAAATATTTTTTATCTTCATCCAATATATTTTAAAAACTAAATATAAGAACAAACCAAAGTTAATGCATAAAAACCAATATTTTATTATAATGATTGTTTCAATGCCTTTTAATAATGAACCATTTATATTCCAATTATTGAATCGATTATAGATTTAATATGAATTAATAAAAATTATATTTATAATAAAAATTCAAAAAATATCAACGATAAATTTTTGGTATTTTTTTGTAATGATTCATTATTTTTAAAAATTGTTTAAAAAATTTGATTTTAATTCTTTTAAAGTTTCATTTAAATTATTCATAATATTAAATGATATATAAAATTTGATTAATATTTAAATTAGATAAAATTATTATAATTTATTTCAATTTTAATCATTGTAATCTACTTTTAATTGAAATTGGGTATCAAACATAACAAACTTGTGATCTTTTTTACTTTTAAAACCCACCGTGTCATCCTGTCAGCGGGAATAAAATTAAATTAATATATTTCATTTTTGTGATTGGAATTTGTAAAAATTGATTTAAAATTTTGAATTATAATAATTTATAATTTCTGATATGGTCAAATATGTTTTTTACCAAACATTTAGTGAAAGTAATTAAAATTAATTACATTGATTAAGGTAAAATTAAGCTTAATTAAGTATTAATCCATAAATTTATGAGTCAAAGCGACCTAGAAAATTCTCTAAATTACATTTCCATGAAATATTTAGATCTTATTTTTGATTTATAATCTTTTTGCCATTATTTTATTCACATGAAACATGAAAAATGAGGGTGGAATTCTCTCTTGAAATATTTACAAAAGTGGCATACCTCTACTATATAAAGGACTACACCCCTCTCACATCATCACACATCTCAATCCCCCTTTCTCTCCAAAAATAATCTAAAACAATCTCTCAACATCACTACCTTTATAAATTAAGCCTTCCGATGGATATAAAGATTCTTAATGAAGCCTTTTGGCATAAACCAAAAGAAGATAGCCGATTAAGATGTAGCATCTTCTCTCAAACTCAATACATTTATTTTCTTTCAAAACCACCTCTAATCACTTTATTATATGACTGTATAAAAACACCAGTATTATAAATATACTAGGATGTTTTATGCTAATTATTCTACCTACACTTATAGAAAAATCCATCTAATTGGTAACAATCATATTGTTTATGTGCACGGAAAACTAACATCTCACTAAATGATGGTTATTCATTTTTCATCCACCACCTATCATGGAAGTAGTTATGATGGAAAATATATTTAAGTATTTCATAAATTATATTTATTATGTTTCTATCTTTATTTCATTCCATTTAAAATACATATCTTTTTACATTTCATTTGGAGTAAATATAATAATTTTGTTTGCAGAATTGTGTAAAACCGCCCCCTCAAAGAGATGTGATTCACTCACACACTAAATTGAACGTATTAAGGATGTTTTTAGTGAACTTATATGAGTTATATAACATTGTAATTATATTTTAATGATATTATATTAATATATATATATATATATTTCATTTAAATTCTTTATTTCTATATGTGAAAAAATGAATCAATGTGAATACAAATGAACAACTTACTGTCTCCTTGAACAGCGTATTGCATTTCATATATCTATATAATATATATTTATATACTTTAAATATACTGAATATAAAGGATATTTAAATCATGTTTTACATTTTGGAATCATTATATGCATATAATAACAAAAAATTTAACAAATTAAGAGACATGCGAAGACCAAAAGTTGATATTACCCGATGTGAAACCTTAACAAATGATTGTTAAAAAGATTAAAATTTATTATCATAATAAAACCTTATATGTTATTATATATAATAATATGGTTAAATATGTGATCTATATAAAATTTGTATTTATTATACACGTGGTTTGAATTTAACATCCTATGTATTTAATGAATATATTATTTTCATATATATTAATATTTTGAATTTAATAATAAAATTATTTTAAAGGGGAAAATATATATTATAGCATATCTGACATGCAATAATCTATTTATCTAAAATCTTAAGTATCACACAACACTAAGTTATATAAAAAAATAATACAATATTATTATTATTATTTTGAAAGGTAGTTAACACATAGTCGTTGAATTGGAGGGAATGAACATAATTAACTATATTATGATTTTACATATTTTTTCAAATGTTATTGAATTTATAAAATGAATTTTAGAGGTATAAAATGATATTGATTCAAATTTTATGCAAAAAATAATCTAATATTTTTTAAAGGATGTTTTACCTTATTTATTTTACAATCCCAATTTAAAAATAGCGAGTTTCCACTTTCATATGTTATATTTTATAAAATAAAACTCTTATTTATAATTGGGACATATAGATTTACTTTTGTGGAAATTATGGTATTTTTATGTGAAATCCATATTTTTATGAATAGTGAAAAATCCTACTATTTAATTAAACATTTCAATTTCATATTATTTATTTATATATATAGATTTTTCATTTAATAGTTTTTAAAATTTAGTTGCATTATTTTTTTATCATTTTAAAAAAATAATGTCATTGGATGTAATTTCAATTTTAAAATTTACAAAAACACATGTCATGCTTTTGATAATTTTTATATCTTAAAAACCAATTTTCTAGTTTTAAAAATGAGAATTAATTTTATATTAATTTAATATAATTATATTATATTAATTTAGAAATTTAGTTTAAATATTTGGTATGAAGAGATAAAAATTATTTATATGGGTTCCATTTGTTTTTGAAAATTCTGAATAGCAACATCAGTAATTTTTTTTATTTACCATGGTTGAAGAGTAAATCTGGTAAATAAGGATAAGAAATTAATATTATGATAATATAATACTACCCAATCATGAATAATAATCTTATTTTATCGGAAATGTATGACTATTATCATCCATTGGTCTAATTTATGAACCCATGGAGCCACATGGGTGTGATAATTACTTTTTATAATATTTAATATAATGAAAAGTGAAATAAAACACAAACATGTATCTCTTAATTAAAACAATATTAATTATGGTTACGTAAATGATAACTTATACTAAATATATTGATTTTAAATATTTAATTATTTAATACATCTTGGTATTTCATTTATAATTTTCTGACATTGAATAAATAAATATATTTTGGACGTAATAATGATACAACAATTACCTTATTATTGAAAAATTAAAAAAAAATGATATTATAAATATTAAAATAAATGCAATTTCAATATTTTTCTACCATCCTTGAATTTTTATGATGACATTGGCATGTGATATTTAAGATAATTTTATTGGTTTTATGGAATAAATTAGTTATGACTACAACAAAAATCTATTTTTAAATAGTGTAAAAATGACATAAATGAGTTTAAAAATAAATTCTATTTCATTAAATGATAAAATAGTCCTAAAAATAAATTATTTGGAAAAATTACTTGTATAATGTTAAAAATGTAATTAATTATCCACTTGTGGTTATCTTAGAATTTTATAGTATCTATAGTGACCATATATTATGAAAATACTAGAAGGTATAGAAAGAGTTAATGTTTTTTTCTAGGGGCTAAAGCTAAATGATAAGGTTATTTTTGGTACCTAAACTCGACTGAAACCTATTTTGAGTGTATTTATACCTATAATAGTCTTATTATCTATATTTATCAGTTTGTAATAATAAATAATCAAAAATAAATTTATAATAAAATATCATATCAAGACATTCTTAATGTGCCCCACTTCCCTCTAATAAAATGCCACAACATATACACACACTTACTCACACATATGAAGTCCCTTGGATTTTCCAAATTATACTAAATAATCAAACAACATTCATCTCTTATTCTTAGTGCCTTACATTGGGGCGAAGGAAATTCAATAAATCGCTTTGACTAAAATCAAATGATGTTACCTTATTTAATAGTAACGTCTTCTCTCATGCTCCTTTCATTTTTTTTCATCATAAACCCCCAAAAATATATGTGTTCCATTAAATTATTTCAACACTAGTATCTTATATATACTAGTATGTTTTTATGATAATTGTTCAAAAAACAATTACACATCTCCATCTAATGGATATAGAACATACTATTTCTATGTACAACAAACTACTACCTCACATAACAATGATTGTTTAATTTTCTCCAACCACCTCTCTTGGTGAACATTGTGGTGGAAATATATAAATATATTATATTTTTTATATTTATATTTATTCTGTGTTTTTTTATTTTTACTTACATCAAACATTTATTCTTTCCATTATGTGTAAATGTAATAATTTCATTTGAGGAAGTGTGGACAACCTCCCCCTAAAAAGTGATAAGACTCATTTTTTCCATACATGGAATGTATAATGATAGAGTTAATAAACTTCTATATCATATATAATTGTGATAATATTTCTTTAATTATAAAATACCTATGTATCATTTAATTTTTTATTTCTTTAATATGACAATAAATGAATGTAGTGTTCATGCGTACGCACGACCTATCGTCTCCATGAATGGTGAATTTCTTCTGTTATCTGGAAATGTAATGTAATATTCTAGATAATTATATATGGGATTTATATATGATATTTAAATCATATATAATATTATATAGATAATGTAATTATTTCCACATGGATAATTTGAATCAAATCATGTTCATTTTTGACTCCAATGTAGAGCATTGACAAAACATCCTATATGAACTATAATCATTTACTAATCACTAAAAAATTGTAATAAGTGACACAAATTGAATAATAATATTTAAAATGGTTAAATAGAAATTATTATTCAACGTAGTTTTATTAATCATGAAATTAATGATTGAATGAGACAAGTCGGACTCATGGTAAGGAAATTTGTCTCGATCTACATTCATTGAGTCATTTATTGATAATATGAATCTTTTTTGTTTTATAACGTGCATATACAACAACTATGAAATTTCATAACCATATTTTATATACAATAATGTTATTTACCATATCTTTGAGATTTGTATTGAAATGTTCATTGTGGTATGTGACAACATGAGCTATTGATGATTTAATTAACAAATCATTTTCTGCATAATATTAAATTAAATATTTACTTATATGGGTATATAAGGATTATGCAGGAAATATTATGTCACTATTTAATTTCTTTTAAGGTATTGACAAGAAATATTTTTTATTTGAAGTTCATTACTTTCTTTACAAAATGACAAATTAATTTTTTTAACCAATACAACGACAATGACATCACTACTGCTGTTACCATTATTTGATATTTGGCTTCATCAATATTCCTTAATTCCTTCAATATGTAAATAAATAACTTATTCATTTATTTGGGTATCCTAGTGTTGAAAATATCTTTTTAAATGAGATTTGTATTTTTATATGGAAATGTATTTCTTATGGGTTAGAAGATACATTAAAAAATGGGATTTTGTAGTGAACATTTTTTATTCATGAAATGGTATAGGAGCATTATATGAAACATGTGATCCCAATATAGATTATAATATGGTTTGAGCCACATTATAGATAATTTTTGAGCCCTATATAGCATAAATAAAAGATTGTGACCCATTATTGTTCATGGGTTATCCCGGCAAAAAATAAAAAAAGGGTTTACCCACATTATAGCTCATGGGTGAGCCCAATATAGCTTATACGAAGGGTGAACCCCATTAAAAATATCCAATTCTTATTTCAAATATATTTTTATTCGAATTGTAATATTATTTAAAGGGTATTATGTGTGTGATTCTCTAAGTAACTTAAATGATGATTAATCTCTTACTATTGGTTTTAGTTTTTTTTGTTGACAAATAGTATGAGTGTTATGAGAAAATTTCTTGTTTAATATGCTAAAAGAACATTGAATGGGTTGTCTGGTTCAAACTAGACTAATGGTTTTTCTTTTTTTATGTCTCTTAGTGATGTTTTTATTCTCATTAGAAATTTTGAAATGTTTTCATAGGAAATAACGTAAATTAGAGTCAAGGATGGAATTAAGGAAATGTTTTGATGATTAAACATGATATGAAACAATATTTCTTATTAAAAGATTCTATGTTATTTAATAATCATATAATATTGGAAGTATCCATATAGAACTTTTATGTTTTCTTGTAATAGTTGTGGCACAATTATCTAAATTCCTAAACCAGAAAAAATCCTCAATGTGAATTCTCAAATTAAATCATGATTATGTAATGTTTAAGGTTGTGGACTTATAGTTTGTATAAAAACTCGGATTAGATAATTTTTGAGGTTAGGATGGTTTTCATATCTTTTCATTAGAGGATTTTACCGTATGTTTAAGTTGAAATGATTTATCATTTTATGATTACCTTGTTTCTTAATCATAAATATGTCTCTTTAGAATGGTTTTACGTTGATGAATTATTAAAGATGTAATGGGAAGGCATTGAGAGGAAAACAAATATTCTAAAAAAAACATGACATTGAGAGAATTTGAACTGAATAGTTTCTTATAATGATGTGGATGTTGAATAAGGCTATATAATCATTTTGTATCCATGAATGAGATTATCCTGATCAACCACCTATGAGTAAGTCAGTAGTAGAACATTTTATGAGGAAAAATCCACCATCATTAAATGGATCATCTAACCAAGTCTTAGTAGAAGGATGGATCAATACAGTGAAGAAGATATTTGATGTCATGGGATGTTCAGAACATCATAAGGTACCTATTTCATACAATTTTTATAAGGATAAGTTGATCGATGGTGGTCATTAGTTAAGAATACTAGAGAGAAAAATGTTGTTTATGCCGAAGAATGAGATGAATTTAACGATAATTTCCTCGAGAAATATTTCCATATTTCTTTTCAGATTAGTATGGAGAAACAATTGATGAAATTAATGTAAATGGATGATTATTCAATAACTGAATATGAAGTGAACATCACATGATTTTCCATTTATGTTTCAGATTTTATTCCAGACATTCCCATTAATATTAATAGATTTTACTCAGGATTGAAACTAGGTTTACAAAGAGCCTTGGGCTATAGAGAATTTAAAAGCTATAATAATTCAATTTTTTACTAAGAAAGCTGAAATTGAGTGTTCTGACACTTATGTTCCATGATTTGATAAGAGTAATAAATGGTCAAGGTCATAGAAAACATAGTATCAACAAACTAAGAATTATAGGGGAATCAAAAAACGTGTTCCAAGTGAGGTAAAATACATTTTAGGGAATGTATTTCAAGATCTAGATACTATTACCAGTTGGGTATGTTTGGTCCCAAGGATTATGACTACAAAGAAAAGGGTCATGTACAATCAAATAATGAGATATTGGATAGCCCGTCTATAGTAAGATTCATTAGTTTCAATGAGTTGGGACATTAAGAAAATAAGTGTCCAAAGAGAATTATAAAAAAAGGATATTAGTATGATATTAAACAAAAAGGAATGGGAAAATATTTTTCCTCATACTATAGTTGATGTTGAGTGATTTGGTGAAGTGGTGGAAGCTTTAGAGAGACCGATATTTTTTGAATGATAACCATATGTTCAAGTATTTGGACACGCCTTATGAGATTTTATGTGATGTTCAAATAAGTTATTATAAACCTTTCTATGAGATTTTTGTTACAGTTATGTTCATGTTTGGGGCCTTTTAATAAGGATGTATGCCATTAATTTTGGAAATCAGTTTTAAGATATTGAAATCTTTTATGGTTTTTATAATCTATTATACTTAAGGATATTCTTATGGATGTACATCATATTCTAGGAATATTACAAGGATGAAATTGTGCTTATAAAATACAAATAAATAAAGTAATTAAGGTTACTTATGTTATTATTCTATTAAGTAAATTAATTCCTCAAATATAAAAAAATAATCATAAAACAAAAACATTTTTATGAAATTTCTCAATGGTATTTTTACCCCTCAAATAATTATGGTATTGTGATGGATAACCTTCAAATGGATATGTTTTCTATCACTCTCTATTAGATTATGAGAGTTAGTATTATCATCATTGTCCTTGATTACATACATGGACCCTAGGATATGATAACTCAGGTTACCATTTTAGTTATCTTTATTTCTTTTAAATTGATAGTTTTATTGACCCTTTTCCCGAAGTGGTATTGTTAATGGAGTTTTCGAGCACAAATTTAAAATTGTGATGACTCAATTTTCAAAAAGGGGGAATGATGTCACATCCCATGTATTTTTAGAATAATAAATATCCAGATATATTATTATTTTTGAATTTAATATTAATTTTACTTTAATTGGGACATATGTATGATAGCATTCCTGATATGCTACTATGAATTCTTCTAAAATCATAAGTTTCACAGAACATTGAGTTATACCGAAAAACAATACAATAGTAATATTATTAATTTAAAAGGTATTTAACACCTAGCCATTATATTGGAAGAAATTAACATAATTAACTATATTAAGATATAACATATTTTTTAAATATTTTCACATCTATTAAAAGACTTTTAGAGGCCAAAAATGTGAATGAATCAAATTTTAACCATAAAATATTCTTATATTTTTAAACGGTCGTTTTACAACCTTTTAATGGAGAACCATTTGATAAATAATTTATTTTCACTTTTATATGTTATATTTTACAAAATAAACTTATTATTTACAATCTATACATCAAAATATACTTCGGTTGAAATTTTGGTATTTTTTTGTCAAAATCAATATATTTATGATTAGTGAATATTACTGCATTTTAATTAAAAACTACATTTCACTTAATTTATTTACATAGATAGATTGTCCTTTAAATTGTTATTAAAGTGTAATTATATTATTATTTTTATCATTTAATCGAATAATTTTCATTGGGAAAAAATTTAATTTTTAATTGGACATAAACACATGTCAATATTTTGATAGTTTTACCTTTTAAAACCTAGTTTTCTGGTTTTGACAATGGGAATTAATTTGAAATTAATATTTTATGATTCTGTGTTTTAAATTTGAAAAAGGGGATTTTAAATTTGGAATCAAAAGGTCCAAATTATGAAAATATATAACTTTTATTTTTTGACATTACTAATAATAACTTCAGTAAATTTTTTATTTACAATGCTTAAAGGGTAAATATAGTAAATAATGGTAAAAAAATAATAATATAACAATATAAAACTACCCTAACACGTTTCCCAATCATATTGGATGAGAATATTTTTCCATGTTCATTCTTGTATTGAATTTAGGACCCCATGGAACTAATTATGTGTTATAATGACCTTTTATATTATTTAATTTAATAAAAAGGTAAATTTTACATAAATATGTATCGTCTAACTAAAATAACATTAATTTGGTTTATATAAATGAAATATTCGGCTAAAAATATTATTTATAAATCTAAAAATATTTTCTATATTATGGTATTTTATTTATAATTTTTAGACATTATATAAATAAATATATTTAAGATACAAAGATGATGCGTCGATTATCTTATTAATAAAATATTCAAATAAATGATATTATAAATATTAAAATAAATATAATTTGAACATTTTGAAGCCATAAATGATTTTTTTGGTTAAAATTACATTTTAGGTATGATTTAATGCCCTTGAATCGAAAGAATGATGATTTTATGAATTTAACAAATATCTATTTATAAATAGTGTCAAAATTGACATAAATGTGTTTCTAATTCAAATACTATTTTATTGAATGATATATTTATCCTAAATATCTAATAATTGGAAAATAAACTTATATAATGTAAAAATGTTCATTAATTATCCATTTTTTGTTCTCTTGGAATATTATATTTAATATTATACCCATATGTTGTTAAAATACTAGAGGACACTGTAAGAGTTAATAGTTCTTAACTATGGGTTAAAGCAAAAAAGATGTGGTTTATTTTCTGACCCAAACTTGTCTAAAAAATATATTATGAGAGGGTTTCAATACATTCTCTTGTTATTCTAGATTCATATCACTTTTCAACTATATTAATACAAATATAAATTAATAATACAATAATATTACAAAAAATTCCTAATGTTCCCCTCATCCTTCTTATAAAAGGCCACCAACTCTACCCACTTACAAACCATTCTCAAGTCCATTTTATAATCAAAAAAAAACACCCATGATCCATAGCTTCCACCTAGAATCCTTACCATGGGTAGAAGGAAATTGAAGATTATATTTTTCCTAAAATCAGCACGAGTTACCAGATTTAGAGATAACATCATCTCTTGAGCTCATTTCATTTATTTTCCTCATCCAACCCCCAAACCTATATTTATTCCATTCTATTATAATAAAAATAGTATCCTTAATATAATAGGATTTTTTAATGATATTTTGTCTACCTACACTCCCACACACCTCCATCTATTGGATATAGAACATATTGTTTCTGTGTACGGTAAAATACTGCCACACGAAATGATTATTGTTCAATTTTCTCTTACTGACTCTCATGGTGGTCATTATAAAGGAATTATAATTATATATGTTATATGTTATATTTATATTATATCAATTCTATTTTATAATTTTTTATTTAAATCATACCATTATGCTTTTCATGGTGTGCAAATATGATAATTTCATTTGAGAAATGGTGGACTACCGCCCCCTCATAAGTGATATGACTCGCTCATGCCACAAATGGATTATATAAATGATGGAATTAATGAACTTATATAACATATTTAATAGAGATATTATAATGTAATTATAATATTCCTCTATATATCTTTTTCTTATTCCTTTAGTATGATATAAAATAAAAGTAGAGTTCATGTGTACATATGGCCTACAATCTTCAGGAACAGTGCAATTCAATACTAAAATCCAAATGTTATGGACTATTATAAATAAATATATAATGGATATATATGATATTTAAATCATGAATAATATTTTGGAGATACTATAACTATAAACACATGGAAAATTTGAAACAAAACAAGTTCATTTTCGACTCAAACACAGAACATCGACAAAACATCCAATATAAACTCAAATAATTAACTAATTGCAATTACATGGTAATAAAAAATATAAAAAGAATAATAATATTTAAATAGATTATAAAGGATGTATAAATATTGAAATTATTATTATACAGTGAATTAAATAATGATTGAGACATGAGAATTATATGAAATGGTGTTTTATGAAGAATGTTTTTTATCAATGAAATCTTAAATGAGCATTATAGGAAATCAGTGCTATTGATATAGCTTATATGATGGGTTTATCCACATTATATCTCATTGGTGAGCTTGATATAGCCTATACAAAGTGTTGAGCCCCATTATAGCTCCTGGGTAAGCCCAACACAACTTATACAATGGGTGGATCTGCATTCCAGCTCAGGGGTTAGATAGATATAGCTTACACGAAGGGTGATCCACATTATAGATATCCAATTTGGCTGTCAACAATATGGTTATTCCAATTGGAAGATGATTGAAATTGTTTTATGTATATGATTCTCTAATTCACCTAAATATGTTTTAATTGCATGCTATTGGTTTTATATATTGACATTGAACATAATGTATGAGTGTTATACATGGGAATACGTTTTTTTCAACCCCTCATTGAAACATTATTGGGTTATCATGTTTTAACTAGATTAATGGTTTTTTATTATTTTTTGTCCCTTAGATTTTTGATCTCAACCCATGTTTCTTATTATGATTAAACTTGAAAATAAACCTCGTTTCTTTTTTAATGTTGTCGAAGAAATGGATACTATTGGAAGTGTCCACTTTTTATTTCTATGTTTTTATGTAATAATAATGGCTAATTCACGAAATATATAAACCTGAGAATATCCTCAATGTTTTTTCTAGAATTAACTCAAAATTATGTTTTATTTATGGTTGGGGCCTTATATAAAATGAGTAATAAGAGAGTCAAAACAAAAGGTATTGGGATTTCAAATAACTATTTATTTTCATGAGATACATGTCATGTTCACAACTCATTACATTATGATGGTGTATATACTACCAATGAATGTATTATATGATATATACTATTAATGTTATGGATAATTACATATCCATTTAATGACCTTTCTTTCAGGTGGTAGATGTTTCTAATGATACCAAATCAGTAATATTTTTTTGTCCTAATTTACCTTCTTTGAGACACACTCCTTGTTATGAACATATATTTTTTCATATGGTATATATAATTCCATTGTAATATTATATCTTGAATTTATTTCTATTCATGATATTTTAATATTCACTTTATTTTATTTTCATAAATTAGGATTATGGTTCAATGTAATGAAGTGGTAAACGTTTATTGACAAAATATCATTATTTTTATATTATTTATGATGATGCTTACTTTGATCAAATCATATTATCCATCACTCGTGAAAAGCCATTAATTTTAATATCCTATAGTCATTAATTATATATTCATATATTGGTATAAGTGTTTCCACTATTTTTTATATACGATTGTTAAGAATTTGTTTTTAAGAAATCTCGATTATACCCTCTCTTCGACTGGAACACTACGTTCATTCAAAACCATGTTTTCTAAAAATGGATTCCCAGAATATTTTACTAACACACTATGATTATTAATATAAATATTTTCATTTTTTTTATTTTACCTTTTTTCAAATGAATATTATTGTCTCTTTCCAAATGGGGAATTTTTCTAACATTTTTACGATAAATATTTTCTGTTTTTATCTTGAACGACATATAATGATTTTTCCTCCATCAATCCTTTGAATATTAATTTTCAAGTTTAATTATAAATTTTTAATAAAATTATTATAATATATTTTGAAAGAAAATGGTTTCCAAAATGAATATATATTTTAAGAATCGTTTTTAATAGGAGAATTGATAAATTCCCAGTGATGTGTTTTTAAAATGTATAAAAAATTTATTATCCATCTAAGATGACATTTGTTAGTGTTACTCATTCATTTATGGGGGAAATGGTTCAATTTTACCATTCATATTCTTTCTATGAATGTATAATGTAATTATGGCATAATGTATCTGAAACCCTTATCTATTTCATGGGTTATATGGTTTTTTTAAACCCGCTACGTTTCATGGGTTGTGATAATGAGACCTACAAAATTTACATAGGTAATGATATGATTAATTTTTTATGATTGCTGTCTCATTTCATGGGTGATGATATGATCATATTTTATAATCATCTGGAAATCCTTTGTACGACATTATTATGTTTTGGGTTGGATCAATATCTCACTCCAATGCACTGGGTAATGTTGAATGTATCATAAGTATGTAAGTTATGCGTGAACCTGATTTCATGTTCACAATGTTTTTTTGTGAAATAGGTTAAATGTTCAAAATGGTATACATGGACCTAGTTGCATTTCCATATTTTAATGCATGAAAATGATTACATTTTCGGATTGTTATGATTGAACCTTTTTTTGTTTACCCGAATTTTTTCCTAGACCTAGTTTCATGTCCATATGGTTATGTGTGAACCTGATTACATGTTCACAATGATATTCATGGACCTAGTTTAATGTCCACAAGTTGATGTGGTGGATTGAGTTTGTTTTTTAACTTAAGGAGTGAGCCTGTTTATACTTATACATGTTCACAATGTTATAAATAAATGTACATAAAAACAATACCGTATATTATTCCTATGGTATGATTTTATAACTTATTTTTTTAATTAAATTATGATCTATGTATTATGAACTTCTATATTTATTATGATCTCAACTATGCCTGGTCTTATCTTCAAATGTTATTCTCAAATTCTATACCCTTTTGTTCAAGGTATTCTTACATATTAGAATTATTTACCCTTACTGAGCATCTAATCTCACCCCTTTCTTATGTATCTTATCCCATGGTTATTAAGAATGTTTTAGGTCGATGTATTAATGGTGTATATCTTTATTGGATATGATGAAGACTATTCACCTAGATATTTTTTTTTCATGTTTTCAAATAAACTATTCTATTATGGTCCTCGAGCATTTATTTTTTTTAATGTAATTAATATTCATATGAAATAATGTAATATCCATGTTTATTACGACTATATTGCTATAGTATTTATCTCTAAAAAAATATACCAACACCCTCATAAATCCATTGACATTTAAACATAAAATTATGCAGTTCATAGATATAAATGTTACCTTTAGGGGTATTCAATAGTATGAACATAACCTTTATGTGGCACGTAACTAGAAACTATACCATTAAGAATAAAACTCATTATCCTTCCACACACAACACAAGCACGTGTCATGTCAAAATATTAACTTAATATGTTATGTAACAACCATTCAGTAGACATCAATAATAATAAATTCATTTCGAAATAGAAATCTAGAAATCAATTCCCCTAACTGATCACATAGTATAAAAAACATATCATCATGATCTGTAATTCAAATGCATCAAAATACCATTTATTTGGAAATTCAAATTTAAAAAATTCTGGGTCCCAATTATCCTTATGATTGATAATAATATTATTTCATTAATTAATTTAACATTAAATTCATAAAACATGTGAAAATAATTATTTTACACCATGTTATTCTATTCTATAAAATCACAAAAAAAATTTATTATTAAAATTGATAATATTAATCCAACCAGAAACTCATATTGGTAATCCAAAATCTAAATTATTAAATTTTTTGGTTCATTATGATTTCATGGGTAGGATCACATCACTATTGTCCAAAAGCCCATTCTGAACACCAATGGACTAGATGAGATCTAATGGTATATCTATGAAACATGATAATCATCATAATTGAATTTTTTTTCAATTTTAAATGTATAATATGTGGCATAATATAATGATTATTATTATTGAATACACTAAAATTATTGAAGATTTTATTTTATGGAGTTTTTCTAGACTACTTACTTCAAAAGAGGGGAAGACACCAAAAAACTTCCTACATCTATGGTAACATTCAATTCCATATCTCATACCATCAATAATGAAAAGGATTATATCAACAAGTTTTATCCAAGATAAATACAATGAAATAAGAAATAAAGGAGATACATAAAGGTTTATCATCCAAATATTATCCCAAATTACCAATATCTAATTGACATATTTTATAGTTTGAAGAGGATGGATAGAGGTCACCACCAGAAGGTGTGTATCACCATAGAATGATCCATAGAAGTTAAGTATTTAATCCAGTTAAAAGGTTCATTAAAATACTTTGAAAACATATTTCCATAACCTAGAGTTTGAGTGGAATTTATTGGAGAAATTTTTATTTCTGTAAAGACCTAGACATTTCAAGGAATTTTTTTTTCATAATTTCATTGGAATTTTGCGAGTCTGTGGCTTTTGACAGAACCTGATTCTGAGGCCCGGTGTGCCCGGAATCAATTTCCAATGTTAATCTTGGGTATGTTCAGTGAACGAACGAGCGGGTTTTCCTAACTTTTGAACCGGTTCTCGGAATCGATATCCAAGGGAACCGATGAAACCACAACGCCGGTAATTGCTTAGGTACAAATTTTCTGGAGTTGCGTTTTCTCGGTTGAGGTTATTAAAAAGGGTTAACTAAGGAAAGAAATAAAAATTTGTTCAACAATTTTTATTTATATACTATGTAGTGATAACCTAGGTATAGTGGTTGGAGTGGGACCCACTACATCCTAACTCAACTGGGTAGGATATTAGTTAAGTGGGGCCAACATGAGTCCCACCCCTTCAAATCCCTTAAAACCACCCACATGCATTTAATTTTGTAACTCACCCACACCCAAATTTATTGGCACGTCAACCATCAAAATTAATTTAAATATTAAACACTCTTCAATTAAGTAAATTAACTGAATGAGATCTTTTTGAATTTCAAAATAATGGCTTGCGTCTGTTAACAAAATAAGACAAAGACTTATTTTATTGGGGGGTTGATTCATTGTGCAGAAGGAAGGAGGGGACTCCTGCGCTCTGTAGAAAATCTCCTTCCTCATTGAAGAACGTGAAGAACACTGAAGCTTAGACAAAGAATTCCATATCATCTTTGCATATTCTTTCTACATCGAAGGAAGCGAGACGCCGCATCCTTCATCGGGTTAACACTGCCGACGCTTATGGAGCCTCGTCCCTCGACGTCGTCTTTTTCCCACGACGAACCTCGATCGGCGACTTCATCGAGGTAGGGTTTTTAATTATGTATGATTTAATTCCCTTGTTTCTTTCGTTCTAAAGAAAAAAAATAATGCAGATCAACTTATTATGATGTTGATCCGTGAATGTTTTATTTGCGGCTGGGAATTTTTATATACTTAAAATTTATTAAAGAGATCTTGGAATGATTTCATTCAATATTATTTAAATAAAATTTATTGTTTTCTCTTATAAACCTGGTGTAGTCCTGGTTTATTGATAGCGCCTAACGCGGAGGGCACGGGCTGAACAAACATGGCCCGACCACCCTCCGCAGATTGTTGTTGATGTGTGAATTGACGGCGACAAGGAAACGGGACCGCAGAGGCGATTTGAAGACTCTGCAGATTGATTAATTGATGTGCAGATCGATGGGCGATGACAGAATGGTCTGCAGAGGTGATTTGAAACCTCTGCAGTGAAGATCGGGTCCCGTGAAGACATTAGACACAGAAGGCAGCCGAAACGGACCACCTGTGAGAGTCCGGTGGTTGGCGGAGAGCGGCGGTGGAGGCGGCGCGCCGCCGGAGGAGACCATTGCGGCTGAGCCGTGGCTGACCGGAACAACTTTTCCATTCCATGTTTTGGGGGAGGACACAAAATTATGCCACACCATTTTAATCAAGGGGGGAGCCAGCGCCTCCGCCCCCCATTTGCCGCTCGGCCGAAACGGCCGAGCTGACCGGCCACGCGGGCCGTGCCCGCCCAGGTAGGGCCTCCCGCGCCAGGCCGGGCCTCACCGCGCTGGCTGGGTTGCAATGCGCCCACGGGGCCGGGCCAAGCCCTAATGGGCCGGACCCAGACATGGGTCGGGTCGACCCGGTTCAGGCCTACCCAGGGAGTCTCGGACCGGGTCGGTACGGGCCCAAAACCCCCTAAAACGGTCAGGTTCGTTCAAATGCCCATAATATGGGCTATGAACCTCGGGCCGACAAACTGTCAGTTGTGATGTGATCCTTGGATCGAGACGTTTGTTTTGGTATATTACACATAAGGTTTCGAAGAACATTGTGTATGACCGGGTTGGTTCGAACACGAAACCAAATGGGCCCTCGGAGCGGAAACACTTATAACTTGAGCTCCAGACGTCTGATTGACGTATCGTCGACTTTTTTGTATTTCTCTTAGCGAGACAGACATTTTGGCTTACTTTGCATGATGTTTGGACACATCTGGAGTTTGGTTGTGTATGTTTTAGCTTAAAAATCAATAGGGCCCATGAGACGAAAAAGCCAATAACTCTCAGACCGGGCGTCCGATTGACGCGCCGTCTATCACATTGTATTGAAATAAAATTAGATGAAAATACCTTCTATTGGCATTTCAAATGTTGGAACTGATGACACTTCATTCAGAGATATGGTTTTCTCAGGATGCATCAAAATGCGTTTTTAGTGCATTGAAAGACTTAAATGTGTGTTTAATGGTCTAGAAAATGTTCAACTACCCAATATTGAGGGGAAATCATGGGATAACTACCATTGTGTTATTTTTTTGTGTACATGAAAACAACATGTCAATTCAAAGTACAATGTGGTTGGAATGACTTGGTAATCAGTGTCTAAAGGTAGTGAAACCATTAAAAATTGTTTTGGAATGACAAAACTCAGAAGAAAAATTAATATTCCCATAATATTATAATACAATGATCATTTATTTATTTTTGAACTATAGGAATTGAGGATAAGTTATTTTGAGTTATTTTTTTTCCAGTATTCCCATTAACACATTTTTAGTGTTTTGAGATACTAAAACATGTGTGTGATGGTCCAAACCATAGAAAAAAAACCTCATATTGATGTGAAATCATTGTAAAAATACAATTGATTTTTTTTTGTAGCATATGTGTAGAAAACACATCAGTTAGACTTGTGTTGTAGTTTGAATTACTTAGTAAATAGTTTTTAAAGGTAACAGAGCATTCAAGAACCTATGTTAAGTGGTAAAAACCGAAAAAAAATATATATACATGATATTATAGGAAAATAAATGCGGAATTATTTTTTTAATGTTGGAAATTAAAAGAAGTCATTCAATGTTATAATTTACTAGGATTTTCATGAAAGTGTTTCTGGTTTTTTGAAACACTAAAACATGCATATAACGGTCAAAACAAAATAAAAACCTCATATTAACATGAAATCATTAAAACAACCATTGAGTTATTTTTTATGTTTACATGAATACAACACATCAATATGACATGTGTTGTGGTCAAAATGAGTTGGTAAACAGTTTTTAATAGTTTAAAATCCTATTAAAAACATGTTTTTGTGGGTTTAAAACCATGAAAATGAAAATGGAATCACATGTAAAAAGGGGAAAAATACAGTAGATTTATTTTTTAAATTTAATAACTGATGACATTTTATTTTGAGTCACTGTTTTCTTAGGATGCTCATAAAGGGTTTTTAGTTTTTTAAAATAGTAAAATAAGCATGTAACAGTCCAAACCATAGAAAATGAACATATATTGACATTAAATCCTGGTTCAACCACCATTGAGTTATTATTGATGTGTACAACTAGAAAAAAACAACTCAATGTGGGTTATGGTCAGAATGACTCGGTAAAATGTTTTTTTAAAGGAACCAAAGCCTTTAAAAACATGATTCAATGGGTTAAAAATAAGAAAAGGATGTAAGATTGATATGAAATTGTAAGAAAACTTCATTATATTGATTTTTTGAAATATAGTAACAAACACCACATCATTCCATGTTAAATTTTTCTTAGGATGCCCATAAACACATTTTTAGTGTTTTAAAACATATAAACATGCATGTAAGAGTCCAAACCATTGAAAAAAACCTTATATTGATGTGGAATCATGGTTCAATCATCTTTGAGTTATTTTCTATGTGTATCCACATACAATATGTCAATTCGTTGAGTAGTGTGATCAAAATGACTTATTAAAAGGTTAGTAAAGGTACTCATCCCATTAAAATTGTGTGTTGGGGGTAAAACCTAGAAAAAACTAACCGATTGACATGAAATCAGTGGAAAAATACCATTATTTTTTTGAAATGGGAGAACCGATGGCCTCTCATTCCCAGTTATATATTTCTTGGGATTTATATAAATTTTCTTTTAGTGTTTTAAAACACTAAAGCATTTGTGTAATAGTGAAAACCATCGAAAATGAGCTCATATTGACGTTAAATAATAGGAATCCCACTTTTGATTTATTTGGTATGTGTAAATGCAAACAAGATATATAACCAATCTCTTTTCAAGTACATTTCCCTTTGAGTTTTTCATTTGAGACTTGGTGGTTGAACCTATTTCGGAGATATAGATCCATTTTTGGAGAAAAAAAGCAATTGTCTTGGGATGTATGACATTTTCAATTAATAAAGTTTGGGTATAAATGGGAAATTGTGTTACAATGGTTTCTTGGTATGTTTAGAATCTTTAATGGGGTTTTGTGCTATTTAAAAGGAAAATGTCATGAAAAATAATCTTCATAACATTTACATGTTCTATAAAGGGATTGCACATCATGAAACTATTCGATAGTTTTAATAAAATAAATCTTAAATGATATGTTTTTCTAAGAATACCATAAAAAAATTCATGAAGTATGATAATGTTACGCGACATGTAAATTACCAACCTACTGTTTTAAACATGTTGTGCTTCTGAAATTTGTCCTATTTCACTAAATCTCCTATCCTCTTTTCCTTGGGTCAATCTATAGGAAATTTTGGGGTCCCAACATCCCATTTAGATAGACTATTTATGTGAGAAATCCAGGGAAATTATTTTTGGTTAGGATTCTTCTTCCTATTATTTCTTCTCCAAACCATTTCAGTGAACTATTTTGGGTAATTGACTTATTGGTTTTGATCTTGATTAGTTTTGATCTCAGAACATATTTGTAATCATCAGTATCTTCTTCATCAGAGGTGTTGTCTATTGGAAGCATTTTTAGATCATCAGTTAATGGAAGTATGTCTAAATCTTAACCCTATGGTTTTATTATTGTCATGTTTATTAAATATCATTATTGCACCAACACATTTATGACCAAATTGAATAAATATTAGTTGATATCATTCCATTAATTAATTTTTCTTCAATTTTTGTTTGAACTAAATTTTTTCTACCCATCAGGTGATAAAACCTTGGAATATTATTGACTTCAATAAAGGAATAAGGTTTGTTCAAAATTGACATGTGACCATGGGTGATTTCTTATTATAGAATCCCAAAATTGTGGGTTATTTCTTGTTGATATAATTATTAGTCGAATGAAAATTAGATTTCAGAGTTCTTTATAAATGACTAATGGTAATTCTCATAATTAAGCACTGAGATATATGAAATGATATTATGATATCAATGCTTTATGAAAGGGATTATGTTCCAAGATGAATGCTTATATAACTGGTTACGCCCAAGAACATGAATATGTATATGCTGAAATTCTAATAGAGAGCAGGCTCAGACCATTCCCACGTTTCAATGCATATTGAACTTTGATAAATAATTTTTTAATTCCTCTTGGCATTGGTCATGAAATTATTTAATTCTTATATAAATTGCACCTGGATTAATTGATGTGATTATACATGGGTTATATGTTGTTGGTTATAATGGTTGTAAAAGATGCTCAAAGATATTTACAAATGGATCCAATGAAGGGTATGTAACATTGCTTGTATGTTTGTTGTTTACATGGTTGTGAGACATGCTCAGAGACATTCCGATATGGGGATGAAATAGGTTATGGATTTATTTTATTATTTTTTGAAATAATTTATAAACTTATTTATAAATTTATTGTATACACTTTTAATCATCCTTTTTTAGACATTTTGGTGTCTACCTATTGAGTTATACTCATAGACTACATGGGCTAGCATTTTGAACCCTAGTAGATTTTTTGGATGTAGATTTGGATAAGGAAAAAATAACTTGTTATTTATTTATTTTTTTATGTTGGGATAGAGTTTAGAGATGTGAACCATATGGGGTTCTGGAGCCTATACATTAAATATTTTATTTGAGTATGTTATACTTTTCTTATATTGATCTTGCATGTCTTATAGTTACATTCCAGAATGTCATTAGAATGTTCCTTATTTATTTATTGGATTTATATTAATCCTTTATTACTATCTTCCACAATGTATTTACTTTGATTATTATAAATTTATTTATGTTTTTTTCTTCAACTATAATACTTTATACTATGGGTATAGTCCCCCCCCCACATTAATCTTCTCACCTTTGTTGCTAGTCAGTAGGCTCTGGTGTATAGGGAGGCTTGATTTATTTTTTGTATCAAACCCTTTCCGGTCACGTGGGAGAGTTCCATATTGAGGGACGTTACAAAGTGGTATCAGAGCATCGAGTTTTATTTTCATTTATTCATTACTATATTAAGAATTGTGGAAAAGAGAATAGGTTGTGTCAGGACATGGTAATGATCTTGTGCATGAGAGTAGCTAACCCATGTTTGGAGAAAAATCTAAATACCCCAGGATGAGATTTCTATTTATGTTGTGTGTTTTTTATTGTTTTCATTATTTCAACATGGTTCATTCAGATGTTGGGTGAGGTTATTATTTTATGATGTTACTAATTCCTGAGTTTTGTACTCATGGCCTAGTATGGAGTTAGATGATAATACCTGAATCATAATAGGCACAAAGAAAAATATTGACATTCATTTTTCATGGTAGGGTCATATGCATTTTTTCCATGTAATATAAGATTTCCTATTGAATTTTTATATGTGATATCCATTCACTGGATAAATAAAATGAGTGGTCATGTGTAATGTCTAGACCCTTGAAGCTTGAAACTGATGCATTAATACATTAAATTAGAAAGATTACAGGGAATCAAATCCCAAAGGACCATTTAGATTATTAGTCTTGGAATGTCAAACTAGATACATTATACCCATAATAAATTGTGAAATTGGAAATACAAACATGATACATAATAAAATGAAACAAACACCATCCTTCAATTATTATTGAAAGATTTATTCATCATAACTTAGGGAAAGAAACACAATAGGGGTCTATTCAAATGCTGAGTAAGGGTATGTTAAATAGAAGAAATAATAAATCAATAAGAATATGTTAATATGGAATTGTAAATAAATTATTTGATTCAAATAACAAGATATGGAAAAATAAATATGGAAAAGTAAAAACTTGAAACACAATCATTACAGTAGAAGTACTGTAGCAGCACTGTAGCAGCACTGCAGTAGGCACTATTCGGTACAGTAGCAGCCAGAACTATACATCCATATGGGCCTTCGGGCCACCGGTTTGGTCCTCGGGTCTTGCAAGGCTTTCAAGCCTTCCAAGGCTTTCGGTCTAGTTGATTCTCAAGGCCTTCGGGCCACCATAAGGCCCTAGGGACACCCCAAGGAATTCAGGCCACATGAATGCAGGACCCAGACCTACTAAAAAAAGGAGCAGCCCCAGAAGATGATTCAGAGTAGGTGCACTCACCTGAGCAGAGCCAAATGGATTGTCATAATGAGAGGGTTTGACTATTCCATCGTTACTAGCCTGTGCTTGCACGAGAAGCCTAGCCAGACAATCATGCAAAGGTGGAGAGCGACTATCAGGATGTCGATGCTGGGGAGGGGCAGTTCCATGTAGATAGTCTGGTTGAATTTACTAAGACCTTCGGGTCATGTAATCTCCTAAGCTTACGGTCCATGTAATCTTTAAGCCTATGGGCCTTGTAAGGTTTCCCCCTCATCCCTTGAAAGTGGGGTTATAAAAAATAAATAAAAATGAAAGCATTTGGGCCATTCAGTCAATAAACTAAGAATAGAATACATCCATAGATATGTCGACATAAAATAACATGTATATATAATAACAAGAATAAATATGAAGGAAATTCATAACAATGGATATATATAACATACATTCGGGGCTTCATTCCAAGGATCTTTTACATTTCAGGTTTCATGACAAGAATATAATAATTTTAAATATTCAAGCCATGAATCTGATAGATTCAAGGATTCATGACATGAATATAATAATTTCATGTTATAATTCTATGAATAAAATAATGTAATGGATACATTCCAATAATCTAATACATTCAAGGATACATTCCAAGAATATAAAACTTTTAAAGTGAACAATGTATGAAAAATAGTGTATGATTTTAGGAAATAATCATATCCATGAAAATGATATGTATTTGTAACTAAATTTCAAAAGAAAATTTATTAAAACAAATATATTTTTTCAAGAGAATATTAACAATTACAAAATAGAGTGAGATTTCACAGATATCATTTAAGAACTTTATTAAGGAGAATAATCATTAAACATTCCAAAGTGTCCCATACAACATTGATAAATTTGAAGAATAATATCCAGGATGGTATTACATTAAATAAAACATATAATTTCAGGAGAATAAAAGTATTCGTGATATAATATGAAAAAATTTTGTACATAAATCACATATAAGTGAATTGGAACTTAATAACAAATAAGTCTCAATATAATGTAAATTGAGATGAAATTCACATACATATAAATCAGAAGTCCCAAAAGTGATAATAAACAAATGAAAATTATAAATTCCATGATTATAAAACAATTTATGATATAATATATCAAAATGGGTAGTAGTTTGACCACAAAAATGAAGTATGTGGTGAATATGACATTTATCTCACAAATATAAAAACTAAAATAGAAATCCCTTACCTTATCCTTATTTATTTTGTGTTCACTTTATCCTACTATACACTGATTCAGAATATATTATTAAAAAATAAAATAACCATGATAATGTTTATAATAACATATAATAACTTATTACAATATATTATTACCCGTTTCTTAACACCTTTTCATTATTTTAACTATTTGGGGTGTTAATTGGCTAGTTTTTTCAAGTATAGTTTGATTTATTATTTGGTGTTACTATTAAATATATCATGGTTTCAACATCTCCAGAGTGGGATCCATGACTAAATTATCTTATATTTTCAGAATATATGTATTTATAATAGTATATAATATTTGGATATTTGAAATGAAGTGCATCATTCATAGAGACGACAGGTCATACGTACCCACGAATACAAATTCCATTTTGTTGTTGTATTAAAACAATGAAAACGAAATAATACATATGTATATTATAATTTCAATGAAATATCGGTATTACATATGGTACAATGTTTTTTTAACAACATACTTTATATGATCAATATACAGCATGAATGTGTCATATCACTTTGAGGGGGTGAGAGTCCACACGTCGTCAAACGAAATTATCATATTTACACAACATGGAAAGGATAAAAATTTGTTATAAATAAAATAATAAAAGAATAATGACATTATAAATAATATATATATTATAAATAAATATATTTTCCATCATAATTTCCACCCTGAGACATGGTAGGGGTAAATTGAACTATCATTGTTTTGTGAGGAAATAGTTCACCGTACACAGAAACAATGACATCGATAACCATTAAATAGTGGTGTTTTTAAGTTTAGTTATTACCCTTAGAATATAAAAATCCTATTATATTTAGGATACTAGTTTTTATATTTAATCATAGAATAAGAAGAGATTTGGGAGTGGATAATGGAAATGAAACTAGAAATTATGAGAGAAGGTGTTAGCTCTTAATTTGGTAACTTCTTTTGGTTTGTACAAAAATCCACCTTGTATTTTTTTCATAACAAGGGGAGGATTCTTGGTCTACAGGGTGGAAGTCAGGAGAAAATTTGACTAGGGGTTGGAAGAACCGATATGGCTTGGGAGGCGTGAGAAAGGGACAAAGTGCTACCTTTTTATAGTGGAGGGGGAGTGAGACTTTGTGAATACCAAAATCGATTCATTAATGGGTGTTCCACCTTAACTAAATATCCTCCAAAATTGTCAAATAATCTATTAAAGATGAATAATGGTCTATTAAAACCACCAACACACAAAAATATGTGAATTTTAATAATTTGGTTCTTTAACTTCTATGATTCCCCAATTTTATCATTTAGGTTTTTATTAAAGCATCGAGTTTTCTAATGTAATAAATTTAACCATTAATACTAAGATAAATCTATTATTATTAGATAATACAAAGCCACTAAATTATTAATGTTACATCTAATTTATAAAATAAAAATCCCATGTGTCTTGGAAATTAATATTAAAACAAGCCTATGTGACGCGCTAAAACACTGATTCAACCTGGACCATGTTAAGAACGTTAATGAAATATATGGGTCAATATATTAATTATAAAATATTATGTTTTCCATTAACAGACCATATTTAATATTTATTAAAACATAAAAATCACATGGAAGAGTATAGGTTTTTAGTAATTTTAAATCATTTAATAAATTTCATTTATTGCAAAATAAAAATAATGTCAATTATGACATTATTTATTTAATTTTATTTTAAAATATCAGTATTATTCAATAATTAAAATATATTAGGTTTATAGTGTTTAAAATGATATACTAATCTGAAAAAATATGTAAAGACAATACATTATTCAACTAACCGCACATTTAACATATGTAGTATCATTTGCCTTAGTTAATTATTAACTAAATAATCATTACATTGGGATTTCATAGTAATTTTTTGTATCACCCTATTCTTCCATAGTATGTTTCCCTTTTAATAATGCAATAGATTGCGTTGTATGCAAATTGGAGTTTTAACACACCATGACCAATCAAACTAGCCATTATGAATAGTAATACATACTTTATGAAAATTTAGAAATTATATTTATCAAAATGGACTTCATTTTTGGATTTCAAATAACAAATTATTCTTAGGGTGAATTTTTTGTATTTTTCTAAAAACTTTAAATTTTTGATGAATAGTGAAAACACTACATTATTGTTGAAAATCGAATTTTTATTTAAATGATTAGTTATTTTATTTAAATTTATATTAGGTAAAACTATATACATATTACATATATTTGTTCAATGTAAATCATTGGGGTCATTTGATAATAATATCAAATATATAAAATTTTTTCGAACTTTTTACCGTCTTTTACCCAACTTCTAGGCGTATTTGCAAATTTGCATAAAACATAATTTTATGACTTCTCTGAATTGAATTTCTAAAATCTTAGAGAAACAGTTGAAAACTATAAGTAAAATGTGGTTTAATAAGATGAAAATATTTTTTGGTGAATAATAACTTATGACTTTTATTAACAACAGTTAAAAGTAAATTGGGTAATTAATGGTAAACAATGATATTATAATTACCCTAAAACATGTAATTATTCTATTGGATAAATTTATTTCGACCAAAATTATTGTTAGGAATAAAATATGATCTTTTTGGTCCACTTGGATTCGATTTGGAAATTTATTATTATTTTATTTAAAGAAGGGTTAAAAGAGTTAAATTCAATGTTTAATAACTAAACCATTTTTAATATAGATTTATACATAAGATAAAATCAAATATAAATATTCATTAGAAAGATGAAAATATTTCCTACATAACGGTATTTAGTTATAATTTTTAGACATTAAATAATTAAATTTATTTTCGACAAAATGATGATGTTGTGATTACCTTCTCAATGAAAGATTAAAATAATTGATATTATAAACTTCCAAATGAATCTAAATTTAGACTTATAATGAATTCTACTAATTTTAAAAGTTAATATGACATTTTAGGGTTGATTAAATATGTATTTTATAAAGTGATAATGTTTTTATGACTTTCACAAAAACAAAATACAAAATAGTGTCAAAATTGACAAAAATGGGTTTTTAAAACAAATATTATATTATTAATTGATATAATATTTCTAAAAATCTAAGTATCATAAAAATGACTTATACAAGGTTATATATATCAATAATGAACAACTTTGGGTTCTCTTGACTTTTTATAGTTTGTTTATTAACAATTTATTATAATAATACATGAATTTATAGTAAAAGTTAAACAATATTACTAAGAGTTAAATGTTAAAGATAAAGTTAATATGGCGACCTGAACATATCTAAAACCTATTGGTTGAGTGTTTTTTGGCCCATACCCTTATTATCCTCGAAATAAATCATTTTTGAGCCATTATAAACTGAATATTATTGTATAATAAAGTAATATTTCAAGCATTTCCTAAAGTGACCCTCACCTCTCGTATAAAAGGGTACTTTCCCTTCCCTCAAAATCAAACCTCAAAAGACATTGGGTATATCGAAAAACTTCTAAAATATCCAAAAAACTACCCTCTATTTGACCTATATTCCTTACTTTGATCATAAAGCTATCCTATAGAGATTTTTTGATCAACTCAAAAGGAAACACACGAAGAAGAGGTAATAATTTCACCAACTCTTTCAAAGTTCTTTTCATATTCAAAATCCCTTTTCATTGTTATTTCCATACCAAAATAATAACTCAATTAACTTATACATACTATAATTTAATTATAAATATGGTAAAACTATATTAATTATTATATCCATCCTATGAATGACAAGTCACCATACATGCGTACGTACGGCTTACCGTCTCCATGTCGTGGTGTAGTTTGTTATTCAATTTGGATGGGTATAATAATTAGTATAACTGATGTATGTACTAAATATAACATGTTAAGTATTGTTTATACATGATTTACCATCCAATTACATACGATTTCACCATCAATAGAATGATATTGTCGCTCGTGTGTACGTAAAGATTACCGTCTCCACGAATGTGATGAAATTCATTCCCCAATAATGATTTTATGATTAAAAATAATGTTTGAAAAATTAATATTATTATGGATATGAGTCACATACATCCTATACATAAAAAACATGTCTTACATTACCTAGTATAGAAAGGAAAATGAATCAGTTAACACCCGAAACAATGATACTACTAAAATATTATTAACAAAGCAATATTAGAAGATCATATATGATATCATATTTATGTATGTGGTTATTGTATAATTTAATAAAAATTATTTAACTATTATACCATATTTTAACTTATCCTCGATCAAGGAAAAGTACAAGGTAAGGGTTAATTTTACAATATCTCTATTATATGAGGTTGTTTATACGTGAGTATTGATTAGGACCTCTTTATCATCCACTTATGTGTTTCTAAAAAATTTATTTCAAAACATTTTTAACATTTCCTAAACTTTGGATAAATTCATTTACACCCTTGTTTTAATTTTTTTGAATTGTTTATAAATGAATATTTTTGTCATTTTCCCAACAAGGTCCTTTACGACCTTTTTGACAAAATTAGGGAAAGAATGTTTTTTAACTTGTAGGGAAGGTGCGTCTATTTTCCACCATTATGACACCTTAGAAGATTACCTTAAAATATTATAAGAATATTTTAAAAATAAATGTTTTATTTTATAATTACATTACTTTTAAATGATTTCAAAATAGAAGAAGATATTCCTCTTAAATAGTTTTGACTTCATCTATGTCAACATCCATTGATGGATTTTTCACTGGTTTGAAGTTTATTTATGATGATTCAATCTACCATATTGTATTGAAGTTTTTGTGATATGCTTTACTGTGGATGTGTTATTTTTATACCATTCATGGTTTATTGATAATGTAATAAAATTTCGTATGCTAGTTTTAATACTAATGTTTATGTAATGTTTCAACCTTCTTATATGAGGAATGCATTGGACTCAGTAAGTGGCGGGTGGAGACCGCTATAGCTCCTCGATGCATCAGTATGTATCATGATACAAACTAGTGTCTTGACACAAGTCTTTGACAAAATCATATTTGTAGTCTTTGCATGAGGCCTTGACTATGTGGTTATGATGTCTGATATTATGCATTCCATCATTATGAAATTGGCTATTGATATTACATGCATTTATTTGACTAGTAGAATATTAATGTTAAGAATTAAATGAAATTATTTGATTTATATTTTAAATATTATGATAATGTTTATGTTTAAAAGGCCTATGTTTTAGTCTTATACAATGTCTTAAATGTTTATGCTTATTTATGAATGTTTGCGCTATATTTGTATCCTTACTGAGCACATGAGCTCACCCCTTTCTATGTTTTATTTTTTCCAGTATGCGAAGAAGTATAGTATTGTCCTATAGGGATAGTCTAAGGGTGATGAATGTGTTAAAAGGAGACACAATGCTGTTATTTTTCAATTCATACTGTGAATTAAAACTTATTTTTGTATCTAGTACTTACAAGGATACTAGGTATTTTGGGATTTGATTCCTTGTGATCATGCCAATGTTATGTACTAATGAACTGACAGTAAGTAACTTTAGTTAGTGCATTACAGTTGATATCAAAGGATTTTTAGTACATACCATGGTAGCTAGATTTAGAAAAAATATGATTAGAGAACATTACCCTAAGATAGACATTGAAAATTAGTACAAAAGAACTTCCTAGAATTTTATTAATTTATATAGTTTGTGAGTTTTACAAGAAATATATCCCTATATGGATACAAGCAGGTAGAGGTGGCTCTAGAACAGATCTACCTAGGAGTGAAAACTCTGACAAGGAGTTTCTGGCTGGACCCAGGGTATCCTGGTACACGACAAAGAGTATTGATGCACTCTTAGTTATGGCACTCTCGGGGGATACGATATGGATAATTCACATTTTCTTTACAAACCATTTTGAAGGATTTATGAGTATATACCTCCTCAAAGAAAACGTCTTTTATGATTATGGATTATATCTATAAAATTTCATATTTATGTTAAGTGTGTTACAAGTTTGAAATTATGTATTGTGATTTATAAACTAATCTAGTGTATGACATTGTCTAGAAATGGCGCCTAGTGGAAGGAATGGAAACCGTATCAACGAACGTAATCCATATTGAGATTTCCCACCTAATCAAGATAATTATAGTGAAGTTGGTGATGCAAATTTTGCTGACCATATTATAACCATACTAGGACAACTCACTGAGGTTATGAGTAATAACCTTACCTGCATGAAGCACCCTGATCCAGAACACGGTGAATCAATGTTAGACCGCTTCATGAGGCTACAACCACCGAAATTCAATGATACTACAAATCCATTTATAGGTGAGAAATAGAAAAGTTCCATAGAGAAAACATTTCATGATTTGAGGAGTATCGAAATGGGAAAAAGATTTCATGGAAGTTTATCGCCTCATGGGATATGCTGATCAATGGTGGTCATTAATTCAAAACACAAATGAAGATAGAAAGTTTGAAATATAAAATGGAGGGAGTATAATGATATTTTATTAGAAATATACATTTCTCATGACCATTTAGTGGATATGGAAAGACAATTTTTTTGATTCTGAGGAAAAAGGAGGATGAAAATGTCGCAAAGTATGAGGTTAACTTGAAAAGGTTTGCAAGGCATGCAACATATTATATACATAACCCAAGTAGTAATATTGATCGATACTTTAAAGTGTTAAAACCATTTCTCCATCGAACATTAGTCTCACAATCCTTCTCATCATACGAAGATATTGTCTCATGTTCTATAATATAGAAAAAAAATTATTTATATCTTATGAATTTAAAGAAAAGAAGAGAAGAAGAGATCTAATAAACACTATGGGAATGGAAATAAGGGGAATAAGGGAAAAATTGAATTTCCATCCTACGGTAAATGTGAGAAGAAACACCTCAGTACTTGTCTGAATGTAATGTGGGTTTGTTACATGTGTGGTAAAAAAGGCCACCAAGCTCATGATTGTAAGGAAATGAAATAGGTTGTCAATGTTCAATTCTACAATTGTAGAGAAATGGGGAATTATGAAAATTAATGTCCAAATCACCAAGATAAAATACATAAGAAAAGGTCAAGGGAGAAAGGTCAAACTTATGTGATCACTAAGGCTAAGGTTGATGCTCCTAATGATGTGGTGGCCAGTAATTTAATAGTTTCCCCATGTTTTTCCAATGCTTTATTTGATTCTGGATCATCACATTATTTCATATCTTCCGATTTTTCTATGAAAATTAGATATTTAGAATTTGATTTAACAAGGAAGTTGTCAGTAAATGCTCAAAAGGGAAGTACCATTATAACAAATTTTTTTGAATCAGTCCCCATTTGGTCATTAAAATGTTCTCTATCTGCTGATCTCATCGGCATACCCATGATTGAATTTAATATAATCCTCGGTATGGATTGTCTTTTATAAAATGATGTGTAAATTTATTTTAAGAAGAAGGAGGTTAAAATTTTCGATGATGATAAGGAGTACCTTATCTATAGAGTATAAACGTCACCACCTGATTCTTATCTAGATCCATCCCCAAGTAGCTCAACTACATTTAATTATTGGGGAGGAAGAGGATGAAATGACTATGGGTGAGGAAAAGAATATTAAAATTGTGTATGTACTTATTGTGGAAGAATATGTTGATGTGTTTCAAGAGGATTTTTCTGGTTATCCTCCGGAATGTGAAATTGAGTTTTCCATTGAATTAATTCATAGTTCAAGGCCAATATCAAAGACCCCTTATAAAATTTACATTTTGGAATTAGTAGAACTAAAGAAATGAAAAGAGGAATTGAGTAATAAAGGATTTATTTTACCTAATTTTTCTCCCTAGGGATCCCCTGTTATTTTTGTTAAGAATAAAGATAGATCTCTGAGGTTGTGCATTGACCACAAGAGAATGATTCTATAACAATAAAGAACAAGTATCCACTACCATGGATTCATGATTTATTTGATCAACTTCACCGAGGTCAATATTTTTAGAAGATTGAACTTCAATATAGATATCAATAGTTGTTTGTAAAGAAGGAAGACATTTTAAAAAAATCATATCGTACTAGGTTTGGGCATTATGAGTTTACAGTAATTCCCTTTGGACTGACTAATGCACCATATGTTTTCATGGATCTACTGAATAGTGTTTTCAATGAATATCTTGATGAAATTTTAGTGGAATTTTTTGATGATATCTTGGTATACTCCAAAATCTATGAAGATCATGAAAATCAATTGTGAACTATTCTAAAAAATCATAGAAGAAACGACTTATATGGTATGCCTAGCAAGTGTGAATACTATCTTGAAGAGATTTCTTTTCTAGGCCATATTTTCTCTATAGATGGAATCTATATCGATCCTTCAAAGACTAAGGCAGTCCATGAATGGCCATCACCGACACGTATAACCGAGGTGTGCAGTTTTATTGGTTTAGCATGTCATTGTCAGCATTTCGTCTAGAATTCTGCCTGATTGAAAAACCCATTAACCATTCTCACATGTAAAAGGATTATATTTGTTAGAAAAAAAGAGTGTGAAGATTTTTTTGAAGAAATAAAGAGGCGATTAGTCAATGATCTTATCTTGAATCTACCATCGGCGAATGATGGATTTGTTATTTATATTGAAGCTTCAACAAAAGCACTTGGTTTTTCCTTATTCAGAATGATAGAGTTATTTTGTATGCCTCAAAACACCTCAAAATTCATTAAAAAAACTACCCCTCTCATGTTCTTGAGTTATTAGCAGTAATATATTCTTGGAAGATATGGAGACACTATCTCTATAGTGAAAAAGTGAGATATATACTGATCACAAGAGTCTGATGTATGTTATCTCACAGAAAGAACTCAATGAGAGGTAATGGTGACTGCTCGAACTACTCACGAATTATTATTTCACTATAAACTACAACTCAGGGAAGGAAAATAAGGTGGAAAATTCTTTGAGAATAATGTATCATGGTGTTTTTAACAAGATGGAAGTTGAAAGGGATAATATGTTCATAGATCAAGTAAAGATGGATATGGGAATAATCAGGGAAGGTGATACATCAATGCTTTTTCAAATGGTTTCCAAACCATCTTTACTAGAAATGATAAAAATTCTCAGACTGATGACGAGGGGTTTCATAAGAAAATTATTCTTGTGAACAATGGGAAATTGTTCAAGCTCATATATGAAGATGGGTTTTTGAAATTTGGGAAGAGTCATTGTGTTCCTGTCATACCTGATCTAAAAAAGGAATTGTTGGATGATGCTCATAGCTCCAATTTCTCTATACAAACTGGTAGCACTAAGAAGTATAGAGATTTGAAGGAACATTTTTTGTGGGAAAAGATGAAGAGAGAGATTGCTGATTATGCGTCAAGATGCATGGTTTATCATCAAGTGAAAGCTGGAAGACAACATCCTAGAGGATTAATGAACAATATTACCATACCTTATTTGAAATGGAATTGTATTATGATGGACTTTGTTATGGGACAACCAAAGATTCCTAGAAGTAATGATGCAATATGGGTCATTGTTGATCGTCTTACCATGTCATCACATTTTCTTTCTATAAGAGAAAATTTAACACTTGCACGTATAGAATGAATATATATTAATAAAGTTGTAAGACATCATTGAGTACCCCAATCGATTGTTTCTTATCGTAATCCCCATTTTATATCAAGATTTTGGAAAAGTCTTCAGAAGGCCTTGGATACTGAAATTTCTTTGAGCACTCCCTACCACCCTCAAACTGATGGAAAATCAGAATGGACTATTCTAACCATATAATACATATTGAGATCTAGCTCACTTGATTATAAAGGTAAATGGGATCAATAATTACCTCAGGTATAATTTTCCTATAACAATAGCTTCCATTCATGTATTCAGATTGAAACTTATGAAGCGTCATATAAAAAAAGATTCTGCACACAAAATTATTTGGATGATGTTGGTGAAATAAAACTCATAGGCCCAGAACATGTTGAATAAATAATGGAAAATGTGAAGGTTATCCGAACCCACATCAAAGTAGTTCAATGTAGGCAGAAGAACAATACTAATAACCAAAGGAAGTATTTGGAATTTGAAGTGAGAGATCTTGTTTTTGTGAAGGTATCTCTATGGAAGGATGTTATACATTACGATAATAAGGGTAAATTATGTCCCTGATACATCAAACCTTTTATAATTATTGAACTAATTGGAGTTGTAGCTTATCGTTTGGCAATGCCTTCAGGTATCTCCAAAGAGCATGATGTGTTTCACGTATCACTGTTTAGAAAATAAATGCCTAACCCAACCCATGTACTCACCTATAAAGAAATAGAATTGGAACCCAATATGTCCTATTTTGAAGAGCCTGTCAAGATTTTTGATACCAGAGAACAAGTGTTGAGTAACCGGACGACTTTTCTGGTGAAAGTTCTATGGAGAAATCATATGATGGAAGAGGTAATGTGGGAACTGAAGGACCTTATGATCAAGAACCACCCAAATCTTTTTATGTAGTTATATGTTAAAAATTTTGAGGATGAAATTATTTGAATGTGGGGAAATTGTAACACCCTAAGCTTGCACTGTATGTTTCCCTTTGAATAATTCAATAGCGTGCGTTGTACACAATAGGGAGTTTTAACACACCACGACCAATCAAACTAGCAGTTATGAATAGTAATAAATTCTTTTTGAAATTTTATAAATTTTATTTTTCAAAATTCACTTTATTTTTGGATTCAAAATATCAAAATTATCTTTTGGTGAATTTTTGGTAATTTGCTGAAAACATTAATTTTTTGATGAATCGTAAAAAACACTGCGTTATTGTTTAAAACCGACTTATTATATAAATAATTAGTTATTTTATATTAATTTATATTAGGGAAAATAGATATGTAATACCTATATATATTCAATATAATTCATTGGAGTCATTTTATAATAATTTTAGATATATAAAATTTTATTGAACTTTTTACAGTATTTTACACACATTCTAGGTGCATTTTCAAATTTGCATAAAACATAATTTTACCACTACTATGAATTGAATTTAAAAAATCGAAGAGAAACAGTTGAAATTAGTAATTAATGATTTGTTTAATATAATGAAAATAATTTTTGGTGGATAGTAACCTTTGACTTTTATTTACAACTGTAAAAGTCAATAGGGTAATTAATGTTAAAAATGATATTATAATTACCCTAACACATGTACTAATTAAATTGGATAAGTTTATTTTGACCATAATAAAACTTAAGAATAAAATATGATCTTTTTGGTCCCCTTGGATTAGATTAGGTCATTTACTATTATTTAATTTAAAGAAGAGTTAAAAGTGTTAAATTTAATGTTTAATCACTAAACCATTTTTAATATACGGTCACACATAAGATAAATTCTACTATAAATATTCATTATAAATATACGATGAGTTCCTACATAATAGTATTTTATTTATAATTTTTAGACATTTTATAATTAAACTTATTTATGACACAATAATGATGAAGTAATTACCTTATTAATGAATGATTAAAATAATTGTAATTATAAATATCTAAATAAATGTAAATTGAGACTTCTGATGAATTCCACTAATTTTAGCGGTTAATATCACATTTTAGGTTTGATTTAATAATTTTGTTCCTAAGTGATAATTTTTTTTCTGATTTTCACCAAAACAAAATACCAAATAGTGTCAAAATTGAGACGAATGGGGTTTTAAAACAAATAATATATTATTAATTGATATAATATTCCTAAAAACTTATGTATTGGCCAAAAAACTTAGATAATGTTAGATATATTAATACTGAACCACTTGGGGTTCACTTGCCTTTTAATTGTAATTTTAAAAACAATTTATTATAATAATACAAGAATACAATGTAAAAGTTAAACTATTTTACTAAGAGTTAAATCTAAAAGATAATGTTAATATGGTGACCTAAACCTATATAATACCTGTTGGTTGAGATTTTTTCAACCGATACTCACCTTAGCTTAAAAATAAAACATTTCAGAGCCATTATAAACTGAATATGATTGTATAATTGAATAATATTTTTCATGATTTTCCTAAAGTGACCCTCAACTCTCTTATAAAAGGGTACATCCCCTTCTCTCAAAATAACTCCTCCAAATACATTAATCTCAGCCAAAATGTACTCAAATATCCTCCCAAATACCCTAACTTTGACCTAGAGGCCTTACTTTGATCAGAAATCCAACCTAATGAGCCCTTTTGATCAACTCAAAAGAAAACACCGGAAGAAGAGGTAATAATTTCATCAACTCTTTCAAAGTTATTTTCTTCTTCCAATTCATCATTCATTGTTGTTTCTATCAAAAAATAATAACTCCAATTTCTTATACATACTGTGATGTTATTATAAATAAGGTAAAACCATATTCATTATTCTATCCATCCTATGAATGAAAATTCACCATACGTGCGTACGTACGGCTTACCATATCCACGTCGTGGTATAGTTTTTTATTCAAACACTTCAATATTTGGATGGGTATAATAATGAGTATAACTTATTTAAATGAAAAATATAGTGTGTTAAGGATTTTTTATATGACATTTTTTCCAATTACATACGATTTCACCATCAATATAATGATATTGTCGCCCGCGAGTACGTACCGATTACCGTCTCAACGAACGCGACAGAATTCATTCCCCATCATAACCATTCAAGAATTAATTTCATTTTATGATTAAAAATAATATTTAAGAACTTAGTATAATTCTGGATATTATTAAAATACATGATATCCATAACAAACATGTCTTATGTGACCATGAATTTAATGGAAAACAAATCAGTTATCACCCAAAACAATGATACTACTGAAATATTATTAACAAAGAAATATTAGAAAATCATACATGATATCATATTTATGTATGTGGTTCTTGTATAATTTAATAAAAATTATTTAACTATTATACATGAGTTTAACTTATCCTCAATCAAGGAAAATTACAAGGTAAGGGTTAATTTTTCAATATCTCTATTATACGAGGTTGTTTATACGCGAGTATTGATTAGGACATCTTTATCTTCTACATCTGTGTTTCTAAAAATTGTATTTCAAAACATTAATAATATTTCCTAAACTTTGGGATAATTAATTTATACCATTGTTTTTATTTTTTTAATTGTTTATAAATGAATATTTTTTGTCGTTTTCCCAACAAGGTCCTTTACGACCTTTTTGAAAAAATTAGGGAAAGAATGTTTTTTAACTTGTAGGGAAGGTGCAGATATTTTCCGCCATTATAACACCATAGAAGCTTCCCTTACAATATTATAAGAATATTTTAAAAATAAATGTTTTCTTTTTTAATTATGTTACTTTTAAATGATTTCAAAATAGAAGGAGATATTCCACTTAAATAGTTTTGACTTCATCTATGTCAACATCGATTGATGGATTTTACACTGGTTTGAAGTTTATTTATGATGATACAATCTTCTATATTGTATTTAAGGTTTTGTGATATGTTTTTTACTATGGATGTATTATTTTAATACCATTCATTGTCTATTGTTAAAGTATTAAAACATCGTATTCTAGTTTTAATATGAATTTTTATGTAATGTTTCAACCATTTCATATGAGGAATGCATTGGACTTAGTAAGTGATAGGTGGAGCCCGCTATAGCACCTCGATGCATGGGTATGTATCATGATACAAACTAGTGTCTTGACAAAGGGCCTTGACAAAATCATATTTGTAGTTTTGGCACGAGGCCTTGACTATGTGGTTATGATGTCCGATATTATGTATTCCATCATTTTGAAATTAGATATTGATATTACATGCTTTTATTCGACTAGTAGAATATTAATGTGAATAATGAAATGAAATTATTTGATTTATATTTTTAATATTATACTAATGTTTAAGTTTAAAATAACTATGTTTTAGTCTTATACAGTGTCTTAAATGTTTATGCTTATTTATGAATATTTCCACTATATTGTTATCCTTACTGAGCACTTGAGCTCACCCCTTTCTATGTTTTATTTTTCCCAGTATGCGAAGTAGTATGTTATGATTGTCCTGTAGGGACAGTCGAAGGGTGATAAATGTGTTAAAAGGAGACACAATGTTGTTATTTTTCAATTCATACTGTAAATTAAAACTTATGTTTGTATATAGTACATACAAGGATACTAGGTATTTTTGGATTTGATCCCTTGTGATCATGACAATGTTATGTAATAATTCACTGACACAAGGTAATTTTGGTTAGGGAATTATAACTGGAATGAAAGGATGTTTAGTACATACCATGGTAGCTAGATTTAGAAAAAAAACTGATTAGAGAACATTACCCTACGATAGACATTGAAAAGTAGTACAGAAGAACTTCCTAGAATTTTGGTAATTTAAATATTTTGTGAGTTTTCCAAGAAATATATCCCTATCTAGATACAAGCCTGTAGAGGTGGCTTTGGAAAAGATGTACCTAGGAGTGAAAGCTCTGACAAGGAGTTTTAGGCTGGACCTAGAGTATCGTGGTACATGACAAAGAGCATTTATATACTCTTAGTTATGACACACCTGGGGGATACACTTTGGATAATTCACATTTTCATTACAAACTATTTTGAAGGATTAATGAGTATATACCTCCTCAGGGAATTTTTTTTATGATTATGAATTATATCTATAAAATGACCTATTTATGATAAGTGTTTTACATGTTTGGAATTATGTATTGTGATTCATTAACTAATCTAGTATATGACATTGTTTAGAAATGGTGCATAGTGGAAGGAATGGAAACCGTATCAACCCACATAATCCATGTTGAAATTTCCCACCTACTCAAACAACTTATAGTGAAGATGGTGATGCAACTTGTGCTGACCAAATTATAACCATACTGGGAAAACTCAATGAGGTTATGAATAATAACCTTACCTGCATGAAGCACCCTGATCCAGAACACGGTGAATCAATGTTAGACTGCTTCATGAGGCTACAACCACCGCAATTCAATGAGACTACAAATCAATTTATAGCTGAGAAATGGATAAGTTCCTTAGAGAAAACATTTCATGCTTTGAGGAGTAGAGAAATGGGAAAACGTTGTCATGAATGTTTATCACCTCATGGGAGATGCTGATCAATGGTGGTCATCAATTCAAAACACAAAGGAAGATGAAGAAGTTTTAAATATATAACAGAGGGAGTTTAATGATAATTTATTAGAAAAATACATTCTTCATGACCATTGAGTGGATATGGAAAAACAATTTTTTTGATTCTGAGGCAAAAGGAGGATGGAAATGTCACAAAGTATTAGGCTAACTTGAAAAGGTTTGCAAGGCATGCATCATATTATATAGATAACCCAATTAGTTATATTTATCGATACATTGATGTGTTAAAACCATTTATCCATCGAACATTAGTCTCACAATACATCTCATCATATGAAGATATTGTCTCATGTTCTATCAATATAGAAAACAAATTCTCTATGTCTTACAAATTTAAAGCAATGAAATAGAATAAGAGATATACTAAACACCATGGAAATGGAAATAAGGGGAAGTGGTGTCCATCCTACGTTTAATGTGAGAAGAAACACCTCGATACTTGTCTGAACGTAATGTGAGTCTGTTACATGTGTGGTAAAAAAGGCTACTAAACTTTTGATTGTAAGGAAATTAAATAGGTTGTCAATGTTCAATTCTACAATTGTAGAGAAATGGGGCATTATGAAAATTAATTTCCTAAGAAAGAAGATAAATTACTTATGAAATTCCAAGGGAGAACGGTCAAGCTTATGTGATCACTAATGCTGAGGTTGAAGCTCCTAAGGATGTGGTGACAGGTAATTTAATAGTTTCCCCATGTTTTTCCCATGCTTTATTTGATTCTGGTTCATCACATTGTATCATATCTTCCTAGTTTGCTAAGAAAATTGGATATTTAGAATTTTATTTAACAAGGAAGTTGTCAGTAAAAACTCACAAGGGAAGTACAATTACAACCGATTTTTTTGATTCTGTCCCCATTAGGGCTTATAAATGTTCTCTATCTACTGATATAATTGGCATACCCATGATTGAATTTAATATAATCCTCGGTATGGATTGTCTTTTATACCATTATGTGAAAATTAATTTTAAGAAGAAGTAGATTAAAATTTTTGATGATGATAAGGAGTACCTTATCTTTAGAGTAGAAACGTCACCACCTGATTCTTATCTAGATCCATCACCAAGTAGCTCAACTAAATTCAATAATTGGGGAGGAAGAGGATAAAATAACTATCGGTGAGGAAAAGATTATTAAAATAGATGATGTACTTATTGTGCAATATTATTTTGATGTGTTTCAATAGGATTTTCATGGGTATCCTTCAGAATGAGAAATTGAGTTTTCCATTGATTTAATTCCTAGTTCAAGGCCCATATCAAAGACCCCTTATAGAATTTACACTATGGAATTAGTAGAACTGAAGAAATGACAAGATGAATTGAGTAATAAACGATTTATTTTCCCTAGTAGTTCTCCATGGGGATCCCCTGTTATTTTTGTTAAGAAGAAAGACGGATCTATGAGGTTGTGTATTGAACACAAAGAGATCGATTCTATAATTATAAAGAACAAGTATCCACTACCATGGATTGATGATTTATTCGAACAACTTCATCGACATCATCATTTTTAGAAGATTTAACTTCAATATGGATATCATCAGTTGTGTGTAAAGAAGGATGAAATTCTAAACACACCATTTCATACTAGGTATGGGCATTATGAGTTAATAGTAATGGCCTTTGGACTAACTAATGCACTATATGTTTTCATGGATCTAATGAATAGTGTTTTCAATGAATATCTTGATGAAAATTTAGAGGTATTTTTTTGATGATATCTTGGTATACTCCAAAATCTATGAAGATCATAAAAATCAATTGTGCACTATTCTAAATAATCTTAGAAGAAATGATTTATATGGGAAGTTTATCAAGTGTGAATACTGGCTGGGGGATATTTCTTTTCTAAGACATACTATCTCTATAGATGTAATCTCTATCAATAATTCAAAGACCAAGGCAATCCATGAATGGCTAGCACCGACACGTATAACTGAGGTGTGCAGTTTTATTGGTTTAGCATGCCATTATCGGCATTTCGTCCAGAATTTTTCCTGATTGGAAAACCCATTAACCATTCTCACACGTAAAAGGGTTAAATTTGTTGGGAAAAAAGAGTGTGAAGATTTTTTTAAGAACTGAAGAGATGATTAGTCAATGATCCTATCTTGAATCTACCATCGGGGAATGATGGATTTGTTATTTATAGTGAAGCTTCAAAGAAAGAACTTGGTTTTTCTTTATTCAGAATGATAGATTTATTCTTTATGCATCAAAACACCTAAAAATTCATCAACAAATTTATCCTACTCATGGTCTTGAGTTAGTAGCAGTAATCTATTCTTTGAATATATGGAGACACTATCTCCATAGTGAAAAAGTGAGATATATACTGATCACAGGAGTTTTATGTATATTATCTCACAGAAAGAACTCAATAAGAGGTAAAGAGGATGGCTTAAACTACTCACGGATTATTATTTCACTATAAACTACCACTCAGAGAAAGAAAATAAGGTGAAAATTATTTGAGCAGAAAGGATCATGGTGTTTTGAACAAGATGTGAGTTGAAAGGGATAATATGTTCATAGATCAAGAAAAGATGGATATGGGAATAATCATGGCAGTTGAAACATAAATTCTTTTTTAAATGGTTTCCAAACCATCTTTACTGGAAATGGTAAAAAGTTATCAGACTGATGATGAGGGGTTTCATAAGAAAATTAATGCTGTGAACAATGGGAGATTGTTCAACCTCATATATGAAGATGGGTTTTTGAAATATGGGAAGAGACATTGTGTTCCTGACATACCTGATCTAAAAAAGGAATTGTTGGATGATGCTCATAGCTCCAATTTCTCTATACAAACTAGTAGCAATAAGATGTATAGAGATTTAAAGGAACATTTTTGGTGGTAAAAGATTAAGAGAGAGATTTCTGATTATGCATCAAGATGTATGGTTTGTCAACAAGTGAAAGTTAGAAGACAACATCCTAGAGGATTAATGAAAACTCTTTCCATACTTTATTGGAAATGGAATTATATTATGACGGACTTTGTTATTGGACTTCCAAATATTCCTAGAAGTAATGATGCAATATGGTTCATTGTTGATCGTCTTACCAATTCATCACATTTTCTTGCTATAAGATAAAATTTAACAATTTCACGCATCGAAAGAATATATATTAATGAAGTTGTAAGACTTTATGGAGTACCCCAATCTATTGTTTCTTGTCGTAATCCCCATTTTACATCAAGATTCTGGAAAAGTCTTCAGAAGGCCTAGGATACTAAATATCTTTTGAGCACTGCCTACCACCCTCAAACTGATGGAAAATCAGAATGGACTATTCAAACCATAGAATACATGTTGAGATCTATCTCACTTGACTTTAAAGGTATGTGGGATCAATATTTACCTCTTGTAGAATTTTCATATAACAATAGCTTCCATTCATGTATTTAGATTGAACCATATGAAGCGTTATATAAAGAGAGATTCCGCACACCAAATTGTTGGGATGATGTTGGTGAAATAAAACTCATAGGCCAAGAACATGTTGAATAAACAATGGAAAAGGTTATAGTTATCCAAACCCACATCAAAGTAGCTCAAAGTAGGCAAAAGAGCTGTACTGATAACCAAAGGAAGGATTTGCAATTTGAAGTGAGAGATCTTGTTTTTGTGAAGGTATCTCCATGGAACAATGTTATAAATTTTGATAAGAAGGGTAAATTATGTCCCTGATACATAAAACCTTTTGAAATTCTTGAACGAATTGGAGTTGTAGCTTATCGTTTGGCAATGCCTTCAGGTCTCTCCAATGATCATGATGTGTTTCACGTATCACTATTTAGAAAATACATGCCTAACCCAACACATGAACTCACCTATGAAGAAATAGAACTGGAACCCAATCTGTCTTATTGTGAAGAGCATGTCAAGATTTTTGATACCAGAGAACAAGTCTTGAGAAACCAGATGACTTGTCTGGTGAAAGTTCTATGGAGAAATCATATGATGGAAGAGGTAATGTGAGAACTCGAGGAACTTATGATGAAGAACCACCTAAATCTTTTTATGTAGTTATATTTTAGAAATTTTAAGGATGAAATTATTTGAATATGGGGAAATTGTAACTCCTCAAGCTTCTACAATACGTTTCCCTTTGAATAATGCAATAGCGTGCATTGTACGCAACTGAGTGTTTTAACACACCACGACCAATCAAACTAGCAGTAATGAATAGTAATATTTTTTCTTGAAATTTTATAAATTTTATTTTTCAAAATTCACTTATGTTTTGGATTCGGAATATCAAAATTAGCTTTTGGTGATTTTTTTGTAATTTTATGAAAACTTTAATTTTTTGATGAATAGTGAAAAACACTACGTTATTGTTTAAAACCAACTTTTTATATAAATAATAAGTTATTTTATTTTAATTAATATCAGGGAAAATAGATACATAATACCTATATATGTTCAATGTAATTCATTAGAGTCATTTTATAATAATTTTAGTTATATAAAATTTTATTGATCTTTTTACCGTCTTTTTCACACCTTCTAGGCGCATTTAAAAATTTGCATAAAACGTAATTTTACCACTTCTATGAATTGAATTTCAAAAATACAATGGAAATGGTTGACATTAGTAATTAATGATTTGTTTAATAAGATGAAATTAATTATTGGTGGATAGTAACTTTTGACTTTTATTTCCAACTCTTAAAAGTAAAAAAGGGAAATTAAAGTTACAAAATGATATTATAATTACCCTAACACATGTCCTAATTAAATTGGATAAGTTTATTTCAACCAGAATAAAAATTAGGAATAAAATATGATATTTTTGGTCCACTTGGATATGATTAGGTCATTTATTATTATTTTATTTAAAGAAGAGGTAAAAGTGTTAAATTCAATGTTTAGTAACTAAGCCATTTTCTATATAGGGTCATACATAAGATAAATTATACTATAAATATTGATTATAAATATAAGATGAGTTCCTACATAATAGTATTTTATTTAGAATTTTTGGACATTATATAATTAAATTTATTTATGACACAATGATGATGCAGTAATTACCTTATTAATGAATGATTAAAATAATTGTTATTATAAATATCTAAATAAATGTAAATTGAGACTTATGATTAATTTCACTAATTTTATCGGTTAATATGATATGTTAGGTTTGATTTAATAATTTTTTTTCCTAAGTGAAAATGTTTTTCTGATTTTCACAAAAACAAAATACCAAATAGTGTCAAAATTAACACAAATGGGGTTTTAAAACAAATAATATATGATTAATTGATATAATATTTCTAAAAATTTATGTATCAGCCAGAAAACTTATATAAGGCTAGATATATCAATAATGACCAACTTTTGGTTCTCTTGGCTTTTTATTGTATGTTTAGTAACCATTTATTATCATAATACAAGAATACAAGGTAAAAGTTAAACTATTTAACTAAGAGTTAAATCTAAAAGATAAGGTTCATATGGTGACCTAAACGTATATAATACCCATTGGTTGAGAGTGTTTCATTAGATACTCACCTTAGATTCAAAATAAATCATTTTGGAACCATTATAAACTAAATATGATTGTATAATAAATTAATATTTCATGCTTTTCCTAAAGTGACCCTCATCTCTCTTATAAAAGGGTACATCCCCTTCTCTCAAAATAACTCCTCCAAAGACATTTATCTCGGCCAAAACCAACACAAATATCCTCCCAAATACCCTAACTTCGACTTAGAGGCATTACTTTAATCATAAATCCAACCTAATGATCCCTTTCAATCAACTCAAAAGGAAACACACGAAGAAGAGGTAATAATTTCATCAGCTATTTCAAAGTTCTTTTCTTCTTAGAATTCATCTTTCATTGTTGTTTTTATAAAAAAATAATAACTCCAGTTTATTATACATACTGTGATGCTATTATAAATATGGTAAAATATATTCATTATTCTATCCATCCTATGAATGATAATTCCATATACGTGCGTACGTACGATTTACCATCTCCATGTCGTGGTGTAGTTTGTTATTCAAACACTTAAATATTTGGATGGGTATAATACTGAGTATACCTGATGTAAATAATAAATATATCATGTTAAATATTTTTTATATATTATATTTCATCCAATTACATACTATTTCACCATCAATTGAATGATATTGTCGCCCACACGTACGTACGGATTACCGTCTCCACGAACACGACATAATTCATTCCTCATCATAACCATTGAAGAATTATTTTCATTTTATGATTAAAAATAATATTTATGAACGTAATATAATTTTGGATATTATTAAAGTACATTATATCCACAAAAAACATGTCTTATGTGACCAAGAATATAAAGGAAAAAAATTAGTTAACACTCGAAACATTGATACGACAGAAATATTATTAACAAAGAAATATTATAAGGCCATATATGATATCATATTTATGTATGTGGTTCTTTTATAATTTAATAACAATAATTTAACTATTATATATGAGGTTAAAAAACTATTTATCAAGGAAAAATACAAGGTAAGGGTTAATTCCTCAATCTCTTCATTATCCAAGGTTGTTTATATGTGAGAATCTACTGGGACCTCTTTATCATCCACTTTCGTGTTTCATAAAAATGTATTTCAAAACCATTTTAATATTTCATAGACGATGGGTTAAATTCATTTATAACTATGTTTTATTCTTCAGAAAATGTTTATAATGGAATCCTTCTGAAATTTTCCAGACGAGGTCCCTTACGACCTTTTCGACAAAATTAAAGAAAGAATGTTTTTTAATATATACGACGTGTGTGACTATTTTCCATCATTATAAAACCTTCGAAACATTCCTTACAAGCTTATAAGAATATTTTAAAATTAAATGACTTATTTTATAATTACATGACTATTAATTGATTTCAAAATAGAAGGATATATTCCCCTCAAATAGTTTTGATTTCCTCTATGTCAACATCTTTTGATGGATTTTACACTTGTTTGAAGATTATTTATTATGATAAAATATTCCATATTGTATTGACAGTTCTGTGATGTGTTTTACTAGGGTTTTTTAATTTTTATACCATTCATGGTTTATAGTTAATGTATTATCGTTTCGTATTATAGTTTTAATATGAATGTTTATGTTATGTTTCAACCTTTTCATATGAGAAATGCATTGGAGGTAGTAAGTGACTGGTGGAGCCCACTATAGATCCTCGATGCATCGGTAGGTCTCATGAGAAAATCTAGTGTCTTGGAATAAGGACTTGAAAAAATATTATTTGTTGTCTTGCCGGGAGGCCTTGACTATGTGGTTATGATGTCCGACACTATGCATTCCCCTATTATGAAATTGGATACAGATATTAAATGTGATTATTCAACTAGAAGAATACCCATGTGAATAAGTAAATGGAATTATTAGATTTATCTTTTTCATATTATGATAATGTTAATGTCTAAAAGGCCTATGTTTTAGTCTTATACATTACCTTAAATGTTTATTATTATTCATGAAAGTTTCCAATATATTATCATCTTTACGGAGCTCCTTGACACACCACCTTCTATGATTTATTTTTACTAGGATGCAAAGAAGTATATTATGACTATCCTACAGGGATAGTCTAAAGGAGATGAATGTGTTAAAAGGAGACACAATGTTGTGATTTTAAATACATAAGGTAACCTTAACCTTATATTTATAATTAGTACTTCCATGGCTACTAAACTGATTGTTCATTAAGGATTTGATCCCTAGTGATCATGCTAATGTTATGTAATAATGCATTGACTCAGGGTAACTAGGGTTGGGGTGATAAATTTTTTGTAACTAATCCATATTTAAAAATTATTGATAAATTTTTATGATAAAAATATCCCATCTATCTTACAAAAGTATATATATAATCTAAAATATGATATTTCTTACAAATATTAATATTTTATATATGTCAAAGGTAATGAAGGTTCCCTTTTGGCCTCATTTATCATTTAAACTTTTATATTTGTAAAATCCATTTACTAATATCCAAATAACCCCTATATTTTTAACTAAGTGGGGGAAATGGTCAATATATTATCATCCAATGAATTTGAACCTATGTCCATGTCATTTTGTTAATTAATATTAAGGTTTAGTCCCTTATTAAGCTTAATCATACCATAATCAGCGTAATTAATTTTAAGCACAGTCACAAATAATTTTGTTAAAACAATTAAGGTGATCTTATTAGAAAAAAAATATTACACTAATTTCATCCATATATTTCATATTTTCAAAATTCTAAATCAAAGAAATGGGAAAATTATTAGTTACTCTAATCCTGTTGAGGAGGAGAGGTAAAGGGGTTTTAAAGTAGAAAAGTGTTAAATAGATTGTTATGTTTTTATATTCAATTTCAAAATAAAATCGATTCTCTTAAAAATAATTTTTTAAATTGATTTTAATAAAATAAAATCTAAAACATAATATTTTATTACTAATTCTTAAAACAGAAAATCTATTTTTAACTAAATTTCTATAATTTTCACTATTCATAAAATAATGAAGTTTCTTAGAAAAATCCATAAAAATAACCCTAATATAATTTCTACATTATTAATTTAAAATTTATGTTTATTGTATGAAATAAAATTCACAATAGTTAAAAAAATTAGTTTTAAAATAGGTTTTCCTTTAAAAGGGGTTAAAACTCAGTCTTGTGTGTAACACAAGATAATTTAGTGTTGTAGGTAGTGTCAGTTTTATATTATGTATAAATTATTCCAACTAATATATTTTATTTATTGAAAAAAGAAAATATTGTAAAGTAGTGTGGTGTTACATTCTACCCACCATAATTAAATCATGCCTTTCTAATTTAAACTCTATCTCAGTAGTCTATCAATTGAAAATAAATTATCCATGAAAGACCCACATAGTAAATAGGGTTAATATCACATTTTATTAATAAGAGAGAAAGGAATGTAAAAAAATCATGTATCTGGGATCAAAAGTAGGAGAACATAATTTTGAAATGGAAATATCGATACAAAAGGAAAATCTAACAATCATGTTCTGATGGAGAGTTCTAGAGAATATGGTGAGGAGGAAGTAAACAATAAGAAGGACATACATCCACAATGATATTAGTGACCCTTTGATTTATTGGAAATGAAGGTACTAAGATATTTTTTTTGTTTCATGATCATTTTTCATAGAGTCAATTAATTTTTTCACTCTTTAAGAATATAAGAAAATATACTAAACTGGTATAATTCTATCAATATAATCATATCTTTGGGTCATGCCTTGAACTATTTATGCTTCATCTCTTAGAACAAGATTCATCATATAATGATGTAATAAATTTCAGTATCTAAAGTGGCATTTATATTATAACTTAAACCATCATATAAATGGTTATTAATTACAAAAGATTATGATATAGTAGTTTAGAATCATTTACATTGTAAGTATTAGTATCCAGTTTACTTTATCCTTATGAATAATCACTTTGTAGAAAATTAACTCAACATTTGGGACATATTAAGGCTTATCAACCATGTGTCTTCCAAAAATGTTTAACTTGATTCTGAATACGTTTTTATGGTACCATTGAACATATGATCTCAAATACACAATGAAAAAGTACTGTAGTAAAATACTTATATATTTTATATATTATATTATGTGAACATCACCAAAAAATAATATTAGAACATAATTCTAAAATCAACATATATAAATACATTAATCATTCCACTTATGTTTGGTTAATAACATATGATTTTCCTTGATAACTTATATTCTTATGGGTTATATACTCTTCGCACTTGGGGAATTCATTTTCATAATGCCCCATATCATTACATTTGAAGCATTGAGCATTAGAAATTTTTTTCTGGCCCTTGAAATCCTATGCATGGTGGCCTTTTTCTCCACACATGAATAAAACTCATTTCCCTTTTAATAATTATCCATGGAGTTTCCTTCTACAAGAATCACATGTTTAAAAATCATTCTTTCCATTTTTTCCATTATCCAAATCTTTCGTTACCAAACTCTTCTTATCTTGTTTCCCATTAAAACCATGAAATATGATGGATTATTTCTATGTATTGATAGCACATAAAATTATTTCATCATATAATGAAAATGTTTGATACACTACTTACATATGGATACATGTCTTATGTACTTCAAATAAATGATCAATAATTAATTCCATGTTTCATATTAAATTAGTATCATACCTCACTAACCATTTAAAAGTGGCTTCATAATCCGCAAAACATTCTTCCCCCCTTTTCTTTAAACAATGGATCTTTTTCTTCACTTAATTTTCTTTCTCCTGAAAGAATATTTTATTGATGAATATATCCTTAAAATATTTCTATTCAATGATTTATATTTCTTATTCTTCCTTGGTATTTTGGATTAATTACCACCATTGATCAACATCATCTCTGAGACAATACGCTGCAAGTGTAACGTTTTCCCTTTCACCACATCCCAATGCAGAAAATATCTTCTCCACAGAATTAATACATTTCTCAGCTATAATTGGATTAGTATTCCCACTACAGTATGATTCCTCTATCATATAAAATGATCCATCATAGGAGAGTCTCATTGTGGAACATGTTACTTCATCTGAGAAAGGTTACATGTAAAAATATGATTAAGATGCCCTAATATATCCATATCATTCTCATTTCTAATACAAGATTTATCAGATTCCTCAGTAGGGGAATATATACATTTTCAACAATTAATGATACAATTTTTCTTTCTAGGATGCATTTCTAAACAATGATATATACCTAATGAGCTCAAAAAATTACAAACATTATATAACTCTAAATATCACATGACATAAATTAAGAAATTTTTTCATAACTACATTCATATTCAAAAAAAATATACCTTGGGGATATGTTTAGTCACAAAACCATCGTAATGGTAGGTAAATAAAATGTGTATTATCCTATGCGTATCCCCCAGGAGTGTCAAACTAGTGGTGTATTAAGTACCATTGTCATGTAGCAGGTTACCCCGTGTCAGGCCTGAAACACCTTGTGAGAGTTATTTCTCTAATGTATGCATTTTCCATAACCACACCAACTTTTAATATCTAGATATGGATGTATTTCTAGGAATGACCACATAATATCTACCAAAACAAAATTATACGATGATATCCTATAATTATCCTCTATGTCGATTTTATCACTACATTCCATAATATATGATTTCTAAATCTAGTTTCCCAGGTTATTCCTAATATTCTGTTGATACCAACTGTAACGCCCTGACCCAAGAAGCTTGAAGATGGTGAATTAATACATTAAATTGACATTATTAAAAGGAATAAAATCCTTAAGGAAAATTTATCTTAGTATTATTGGAAATCCAGATTACATATATGACACACATAATATATTGGTAAATAGGAAATGAAAACATGATACATAATAAAATGAAATAGAAATATTCATTGAATGATTATTGAAATATTTCTTCTTCAAAACCTGTGTAAATAAACCTAACAAGGGTGTTCTCAAATGCCCATTAAGGGTAAGTAAATAATATTAAATAATTAATCAATAAGAATAAATTAGCATGTCTTAGTAAATAAATGATGACATTAAGATAACTACATAAATAAAAATGAATATGGAAAGGTACTAATCTGAAAAACCAGACACTTAATCCATAAATTAATAATAGAATACAAAGATAAATATTTTGATGAAAAATATCATTGATATATAATAAATGAAATATCTAAAAAGGAAATTCATAACTATGGATTTCAATAACATACCTTTGATTTTTTGTGCCACATAACTATTACTTCCAGAGATTATTACAAAGAATCTAATAAATTCAAGTATTTATGCCTGGAATATAATACGTTCAAGGATTCATTCCATGAATATTATACATTGAATGCTTTATAAAAATAGTCTAACATAATCAAGGATTCATGACAAGAATCTAATACTGTCCAGGATTCATGCCAAGAATCTACAACTTTTAATGTCAACAATGTATGAAAAATGGTATAAGGTTTTTGGAAATAAAAATATCCATATAAAATAATATGGATATATAAGTATATTTCCAATGAAAAATTATTAAAATACAGCAACTATTTCAAGATAATTTTAGCAGTCACAAAAGAAAGTTATATTTCCGAGATAACCACTAAGAATATTCTCGAGAGGAATAATCATTAAACATTCCAAAGTGTACCATATCACATTAAAACATTTGAATCATAATATCCACAATGGAATGAAATAATATGAAGCTTATAATTTAATGATATTAAGAGGAATCATTATATAATATGAAGAAGCTAGTATATAAATTCCATAAAAGTTAATTGTTACATAATAACAAAAAATCTCAATGAAATGTAAATTTAGATGAAATTCCATTACATAAGAATCAAAAGACCAATAATTTATAATATTAATAGTAATAATATAAATAACATGAATATAAAAGAATTTATGATATTATATATAAAAATGGGAAGTTTATACACTACATAAAAGAAGTAAGCGATGAATATGGCATTTATCTCATATATGTAAAAAGGGAGATGGAAATCCCTTACCTTATCATTATTTCTATTATAAAGTCTTTATCCTCGTGTATAGTGGTTTAAAATTTGTTAATAACTAATAACACAACAATTATCATGTTTATAATATCATATATTAACTTTTTACAATATTTTATTACTCATTTGTTACCTATTTTTCATTATTCTAACTATTTCTGGTGTTAATTGCATAGTTTTCTCAAGTACATCTTGACTTGTTACATGGTGTTCCTATTAAATATATCATGGAATAATCATATCAAGAATGTGAACCATGACTAAATTATTTTATATATTCAGTACCTAAATATTTATAATAGTCTATAATATTTAGAGATTATAAATGAAGTGCACTGTTCATGGAGACGTTAGACCAAACGTACATATGAACATTACTTTAATTTCCTTATTGTATTTAAATAATAAAAACAAAATGATTAATATGTATATACTAATTCCAATATAATATCTATATTATATATTTTAAATATGTTTATTAACATCATCATTTATAAGTTCCACATATGGAATCAATGAGTCATATCACTTTGAGAGGGCTGTAGTCCACACTTCCTCAAACGAAATTATCATATTTACACATCTTGGAAAGCATAATGGTCTATTATAAATAAAAAATATAGAAGAATAAATAAATTATTAATGAAACATAATATATATATATAAATATATTTTCCATCATAATGGCCACCTTGAGAGGTGGTAGGGGAAAATTAAACAATAATCATTTCATGAGGCAGTAGATCATCGTACATAGAAATGGTATGTTCATTACCAATTAGATGGAGGTGTGTGTATGTTTATGTATATCCCATATAAATTAAAAATACTATTATTTTTAGAATACTATTTTTTTGTATGTAATCATAGAATAATAATATTATAGGTAGTGGAGAATGAAAATACTACTAGAGTGCATGAGAGAAGGTGTTACCTCTTAATCCGGTAACTTATTTTGGTTTGTAAAAAACAATTCCTTGTATTGTTTTTTCAAAAGGGTATCATTATAGGTATAGGGGAGAGGTGTTGGTAGACTATTTTATTAGTGGTTTTATGATCCAATATGGCTTTATAGGTGTGAAGAATGTGCAGAGTGCATGCCTTTTCATAGTGGTGGGGGAGTGGCACTTTTTGAAATAACAAATGCTATTCAATAATGGGTGGTCCATATTTTATAAAATGACCAAAGATGGGAAAATAATATATTAAATAGTAATTATGTTTTATTTATGCCTCCAACACAAAAAAATATTTGTATTTTATTAATTTGGATCCTTAACATATAAGAATCCCCAATTTTATCATTTTGGTTTTTATTAAAGTGTCCGGTTTTATAATCTAATTAATTTAACCATTAGAACTAAAATAATATGAGTTTTCTTATAAAATAAATATCTACTGAATTATTAATATTATATCTAATATATAAAAGAATATACATTTTTTTACATTAATTTTAATGAAATTGTATATGACTTAGTAAAATGCTTCTTCAACACGGACCATGTTAACAACCTTATTACAATATATGGGTCAATATGATAATTATAAATTACTAATTAGTAAAATAATATTCCATATTTAAAATTTTTTAACACTTAAAAATAAATTTCTAGAATATAGGATTTATATTAATTTTTAATCATTTAATAAAATTCAATTATTGTAAAATAACAATAATAAAAATAATGCCAATTTTGACATTAATTTTAAATTATCAAAATAAAATTGTAATCAAGATATATTATGTTTATATGGGAGTAAAATGATATATTAATCTTAAAAAATAAATAAAGGTAATAATTATATCAATAAAATTCTATTTTAATATTAATATTATCATTTGTTTTAGTTAATTATTACAAAAACAATCATTACATTGGCATTTCATAAGCGTTTTATGTAACTAAACCATTATTAAAAATTGTTCATAAATTATTATGATAAAAATATTTCATATATCTTATAAAAGGATATTTATAACCTAAAATATGGTATAAGGCCCCAATTATAAACATTACATAATATTGAATTATGTTTGTAATTCACATTGAGGATCTTTTAAGGATTAGAGATTTATAGAATCATGCCATAAGATATACATAAAAACTTAAATATTACAAGTAGACACTTGTACTCACTATCCATTTTTTAAAAAAAATCTTAAAAAAAGAACATGTTTAGTTCCAAGACTTTTCCTTGATCCCATCGTTGAACTTATTCATCTTTAAGTCCTGTGAAAAATTTTCAAAACCTGGGATCAATATAAAAATCTCAGTAAGGGATACATAATGAAGGAAAACTGTTAGTTTTTCAAAAAAAAATGTAAACCATGAATACATTATCATAAATTAATAATTTTCCCCTTAAAGAAGAAGCAGAATACTTTGCTGAATATAAGCTCATTGCTTACCCTTTTTATAACGAAAAGATTACCATAAATCCCATAAAAAGAAACATATACCATATAAGTTAGCTTGAAACATTAAAATACTTAAATGGAATAACCATAAGGTTTTCTTCCACACATATCAATATATAGAATAGCCATATGTCCAACTTCCATACCCAATGCATTAATGGTTATTACGTAACCACCCATCATTGGTTTATCACAGAACCACCCGTCATTTCGTTTATCACGTAACCACCCATATTGGTTTATCCCTTAACCACACATCAAATGTCCAAGTACCATTTTATAATCATAAAACATAAAATATTTTACATATCAACATTTCACTAATAACATTTTATTTGTAATCCTAAGAAATCATTTCAAGATATAGAAATACTCAATCAATTACAAAAACCATGTTTAATATCAAAATAACAAAATAGGGGATAAGGGATTTCTTTTAATTTTTAAAAAATTAAGGCTTATTGTTGAATCCAAATATCAAATAACTATTACAGTGGTGGAGAGGTCTTTGTTTCCACATACTTTAAAAAATTTTCTTTTTTCATTTAGTAAAATGCTTCGTAGAAAAATTATTCCATTGGAATGAATTTAAAAGTCAAAGGATTAGATTATAAACCATATAAAAGAAGGTTATATATATTATCAAAATATGCCTCAATTAAAGGAGGTTGGACAATTTCCATTACTGTAACAACCCAAGATTTTATAGTAAGTTATTTTCATTATTGTAATTCAATATCTTACGCTACAGGGAACACCAAGTTTGAGCACACCACGACTTACCAAACTAACTGTTCAAAAAAAGGTTATGAATAATATTAACTGAATTTTAAATTTTATTAACCCAATATAATTTTAGAATCAATATTATGTGATTCTTAGATATAATATAAGAACAAATTCATTTTTTCTACAAAAAAGTATTTTTTTAAAAAAATGCAATTTTACCACCTTTTAGTGGAAAACCCTTTTTAAAACCAATACTTGACACTTTTATATATTCAATTTAATGAAATCAATTTCTTCTTTAGAATCAGGAAATACAAATTTATTTTGGATAAATTTTTGGTACTTTTCAGATAACTTTCATATTTTGATGAATACTAAAAAATAATAAATTTTAATTGTAAAATTTTTTAAATAGAAAAATTTATAGTGTTAAATTATGAATTTTAATTATTTTTAAGTATAATTTGATTATATTTTTATCATTTAATAAAATTTAAGTCATTATAAGTAATTTCACATTTAAATTTGACAAAAACAGATGTCAATCGTTTGACAGTTTTTACTTTTTAAAAAACCCTCTTTTCGGTTTTGACAGCGTCAATTAATTTTAAATTAATTAATGAAACTTATATGTTTTGAATTTGGTAAAATAGAATTCATTTTTTAATTAGGAATATCAAATTTATCTTAGGGTAATTTTTTTTGTATTTTTATGAAAACATTCTATTTTTGATGAATATTGAAAAACTCCACGTTATAGTTTGAAACGGTCTTTTTATTTTAATAATTATTTATTTTATTTAAATTTTTTAATGTCAAAATAGATATATAATACATATATAAGTTCTATGTAATTGATTTGAGTCCTTTTATAATAAAATTTAATGTATAAAATTTTATTGAACTTTTTACCATCTTTTACCCATCATCTAGATGCATTTGCAAATTTTCATAAAACATAATTTTACCGCATTAGTGGGTTGAATTTCAAAAATCCAAGAGACACAATTGAAACAAATAAGTTAAATTTTGTTTAATAAGATGAAAATAATTTTTGTTAAATAGTAACTTTTGAATTTTACTTACCACGCTTGAAAGTAAATAGGGTAATTAAAGGTAAAAATGATATTATAATTACCCCAACACATGTCCTAATTCTATTGGATAACTGTAATTCGACCAAAAAAACCTTAGGAATAATTTATGATCCTTTTGGTCCACATGGATTAGATTAGGGAATTTATTATTATTTTATTCAAAGAAGATTTAAAAGTGTTAAATTCAATGTTTAATAACAAAAATATTTTTAATATAGGGTTACACATAATATAAATTCAACTATAAATAATAAGTAGAAAGATAAAATAGTTACTACATAATTTTATTTTATTTATAATTTTTAGACATTAAATATTTAAATTTATTTTTGACACAATGATGATGTAGTAATTACCTTATTAATGAAATATTAAAATAATTGAAATTAAAAATATCCAAATAAATATAATATGAAACTTTTGATTGATTCCACTAATTTTAAAACTTAATATGTCATGTTAGGGATTATTAGAGAAAATATTTTCTAAGAGATAAGGTTGTTATGACTTTCAAAAAAAAACAAAATAAAAAATAGTGTCAAAGTTGACATAATTTAGTTTTTAAAACAATTACTATATTATTGGTTGATATAATATTCCTAAAAATATAAGGTTCGGACAAAGGGATTAAATAATATTATATATGTCATTAATGAACTACATGAGGTTATCTTGGATTTTTAGAGTATGTTTATGAACCATATAGTGTAAGAATAAAAGAGGACACAGTAAAAGATAAACTATTTAACTCAGAGTTAAATCTAAAAGATAAGGTTAAAATGGAAACCGAAACTTGTATAAAACCATTTGGTTGAAAGGTTTTAGACCCATCCACACCGTAGATTCAAAATAAACCATTTTTTATCCATTAGAAACCGAAAATAATTTTATTATAAAATAATATTTCACGCTTTACCTATAGTGACCCACACCTCTCTTATGAAAGGGTACTTCACCTTCTCTTATTTTCACACCTCCAAAGCCATTTTGCTTGGCCAAAACCAGACCAAATATCTCCCCAAATTCCCTTAATTTATCATAGAGGACTTACATTGATCATAAATCCAACAAAAGGATCCCTTTTGTTCAACTCAATAGGAAACACCCGAAGAAGAGGTAATAATTGCACCACCCTCTTTCATGTTCATTTCTTCTTCCACTTCCTCATTCTTTTTTTTGTTTCCATATCAAAATAATTAGTCTAGTACAATATACATATTGTGATTTTATTATAAATATGGTAGAACCATATTTTTTATTCTACCCATCCTATAAATGACAAAGTCACCATACGTGCGTAAGTACGGCTTACCATCTCCACGTCGTATTGTAGTTTGTTATTCAAACACTTCATTATTTGGATGGGTATAGTAATGAGTATAACTTATGAAAATAATAATTATAAAATTTAAATGATTCTTTATATATGATATAATATCCAATTACATACGATTTCACCATCAATATAATGATATTGTTGCTCGTGCCTACGTACGGCTTACCGTGTCCCCGAACGCGATGAGATTCATTCCCCATCATAATAATTCAAGAATAATTTTAATTTCATGATTAAAAATAATATATAATAACTTAATATCATTCTATATATGAATAAAATAAATCCGATACATAACAAACATGACTTATGTAACAAAATTTATATAGGAAAACGAATCAGTTAACAACCAAAAAAATTCTACTACTGAAATATCATTAACAAATTAATATTAGAAGATCATATATGATGTCATATTTATGTATGTGGTTATGGTATAATATAATACCTATTATTTAACTATTATACAGGAGGTTAACATACACTCGACTAAGGAAAAGTACAAGGTAAGGGGTTTCTTATCTCGCTTTTAATTCCGCGAGATTTCCATTGTTCACCACTGATTTATTACATGTAGTGTATTGTGTACTAACATTTGATATATATTATCATGAATATATTTATATTCATGGTATTATGTGATTCATTTTGTGGTTGTTAAATTTGGTTCATACGACTCAATTGTTTATAATGTGGTGAGGGGTTTTCATCTTACTTTTATTTTCGTGAGAGGCATGCTATTTTTGCCACTATTACCTTTTGTGTGGTGTATATACTGGACATGATTGTATTTTTTAAGTAATATACATTAATTTATGGGTATTTTTATCATCGTTTTATGATCCTTCTTTTATGGGGTGTATGTTTCAAAAGTTACCAAATCGTTTAGGGAATCTCAAATTTCAATTTTCGGTCATTCGGTTTTATAGAAACTTCATTTATTACTTTACTCCAAGATTATATGTGAGATAACTATTTATTTACTTATGATGTAATTACCACTCCCCTTTTTGTGGATATAATTTTTATACACATAATATATCCATTGTTAAATTCTCAAGACATCGATATAAACTTGATAAGAGTAATTTTAACTAAATTTCTATTCACTGAGTTAAACATCCAAGTCATCAGTGTTGTTTTTTCAAGAATATGTATGAATGCACTCTAATTGATTTACACTAAATATACAATCATATTGAGTGTATTTTTATTTTTCACACATAATTATGCCATTTATTTATCCTTGTCCTAAGGATACAGTTTTTATAAAGGAATTCATATCAACTTACATTCCATTGAGACTTCTTCATTGTTATACACCAATTCACATTTATTTGTGCTATATGCTATAATTTGACATAGTATATCAAGAATAAATTTATTAAAATGATATTATAATGTTTCTATTACCAAACTTATATTTATTCAAGAGTCACTCATTTGGTTAGGAACTCTAACTAAAAATATCATTTTAAATGTTTTAAAAATTTATTCTTCTAAATCTTTCTCATAAATGTACATGTTTTAAAAATGGTTTTAAGGTTTTTATTTATGTATATGGCCATTAATGTTTTAAAATTAAAATTACTTTTAAAATTTTGAAAGTGGTATGGGACACTTTGATTCAAAAATATATTTTAAACCACTTCTTGATAAATAGTGATACTTTTATATGTTTTCATGAAAAAGGGATATTTCTATCAAAGATTTTTACTGATAATTTTCAACAATGTCAACATCCTTTACGGAATATTATTCTTTATCGAGGTTGATTTTTTATGATACAAATATTCTATAATGTGTTGAAAATTTTGTAATATGTTTGACTGTGGATGTGTTATTTTTATACCATTCTTGGTTTATGGATAAAGTATTGAAATTTCGTATGCTAGTTTTAATACGAGTGTTTATGTTATGTTTAAAACTTTTCATATGAGGAATTAATTGGTATTAGTATGTGACGGGTGGATCCATCTATAGATCATAGATACATCAGTAGGTCACATGAGACAAACTAGTGTCATGGCATAAGTCCTGGACAAAATATTATATGTAGTCTTTCCACAAGGCCTTGACTATGTAGTTAGGAAGTCTCAAATTATGCATTCCATCATTATGAAATTGATTATTGATATTTCATGTGATTATTCAACTAGTATAATATCTATTTGATTAAGTAAATAGAAATATTTTATATATATTTGCCATATTATTATGATGTTTATGTTTAAAAGGCTTCTATTTTAGTCTTATACATTGCCTTAAATGGTTTATCTTATTAATGAAAGTTTGAACTATATTGTTTTCCTTACTGAGAATCTGAGCTGACCCCTTTCTTATGTTTTATTTTTCCCTAGATGAAAAGATATATATTACAATTAACATCCATTAATAGGCTAAGGGATATAAGAGTGTGCAAATGGGATACACTGTTGTTTTTAATGATGTAATGTAAAACATATGTATGTATCTAGTACTTCCAAGAATACTAAACTGACCGGTCTTTCAGGACATGATTCATTGTATAATTCCAATGAATTAATGTAATGAACCAACTCTGGGTAACTAGGGTCGGGGTGTTACAGTTTGTATCAGAGAATGTTTAGTACAAACCTTGGAAGCTAGATTTAGAAAAACCTTGATTAGAAATCACTACCCAAAGACACACATTGAGGATTAATATAGAATATCATCCAAAAATTTTGGTAATGTTAATAATATGTGGGATTTCCAAGAAATACATCCTTGACTGGATACGAGTAGGTAGATGTGGCACTAGCACTCATGTAACTAGGAGTGAAAAATCCAACAGGGAGTTTCAGGCTTGACCTAGGCTATCCTGGTACACGACAACATTCCTTTTTGCACTGTTGGTTACGACACTCCTGGGGTATATACTTAGGATCATTCAAATTTTCATTACAAACCGATTTGATGGATTTTAATATAATATGAGAATACATAATATTAGTTAATGCTAAGGTGTTTTAGATTGAAAAAAAAGTGTTATGATATTCTCTAAATGATTTTATGACTCACACTATGCTTTCTTGTGTTAGTCAATTGCTGGAGTCCAAGGAAGTCGTAGTAATATTGAAGATGATGTACAATGTGGGCACGATGGTGGAAATGAGAAACGAAATGGAATGTTGATATGTTTGAAAGATATTGTGGTCATGCTGAATAAGTTTTTTAAAACTATTATCACCAACATATATATTAACCAACTCCCGGACTCAACATAGAAGTGAAAAGTCGTGAATGATAAGTGCTCCAGTAGTGGATACCATGGAGAAAAGAAAGCTCAATTTCCATCATTCTGGAAATGTGTTAGGAGACACCTAGGAAAGTGTCTCAATGGAATAAAGAAAAGCTTTATGTTTGGGAAATAAGGACACAAAGTAAATATTTTCTGAGGAAAAAATTAAGATTACTATAGACGAAAATATAAATAATCCAAAGAATCCATTTACAGTAATTTTCCATAAATGTAGGGGAAATGGTAATTACTCAAGTGAATTCCCTATTCTATAGGATAACCTCTTGGTCATGGATGAACCTATGTGGAAATAAATGGATGGTGAAATGTTTAAAAGTATTAGTTCTCTTTGTTGATGTGATTACATTGAAATAAATTTCTACTGTATGTGTAACCCTGAAGTTTGTTATGTGAAAATGCTATTTTAAGAAGAAATATATTTTCTATTGTTGATATAGTTATAAATAACTATTTCGGTTTATATGATCCTTGAATTTGAGGCAATTACAGTTTATTAAATTTTGGGATGAAAATGCGACGTATGAGATAAAATTTGTGGTGAAATTATGTTATGGTTATTATGAAGAATTTATCTCATTTTTTGAATGTTATAAAATATAGGTTTTCAAAAATTAAAACAAGAAAACCATGTGAAAACTCGTCGCATCGGACAAAGCTGCGGGAATCGAACCCACAAACAAAGTGCAATTGGGATTTATCACCTACAACTGGACAATGTGAAGTCCTTGGTGGGTGTGACTAATTATTTTTAGTTAAATGATTTTATTGGTCAATAATAAGTTGATTTGGTATCTTATGTCTTATCAAATGGATATCCTTAGTATAAGAAAATTATTTGGTGATTATGTGATACATGCTATTTTGGAAGACGTTCGCTCTATTAGAAACACTATATGCCTAAGAAAAATGGAATACTATGTTATTTCATTTGAGGAGTAATGGTGTATTTTAATCTATGTTTTTATTCTGGATTTTTAGCTATTTGGTTTATTTATGGAAATGATTAACCTATCATAGAGAATATGTTATTAGGTTCATTACTTTTAAGTATGTGACTTTAAGAGTAGTCGATGTTATTTAGAGATACAATTTAACGTGGAAGACTACGTAATAAAATTATTCAAGGTTTTGGGTTTCAATATTAGTTTGTATTATATTTAAGTATTTTAAGGACAATTATTTATTGAATGGTATTTAATGAACATTGTTTATTATTGGTTTAATTATAGAAAATAAAATTATTTTTTTTTCCTCTAAAGTATTTACCGTTTTGGGGATCATGTAATCTTGTACTAACCATTTTGGTGTTTTTAATCTCTAAATAAAAGGTAAATATATATTTTATCCTTTGTGGATCACGTGATTCAGTAGAATTTGATTCTAGCACTTCAGGTGTGACCAAGTCATCTTGAATACTCATCATTTGAAAAAAAATGAGTTTGCGGTAGAAATTTATTAAAAGATGAAACTATACTTAAAAAGTATGTATATCTCTTTATGTTCTTAGCCAATCTCATAAACAAATTTCTCAACTTTATGAAATGAAACATCAAACAAAAAACATCGTCTGTTTACTTTTCCTACTGGAAAACTAGTGACCATTTATACCATCATAAGATGGTGATTTTGTTATTGTTAACTTTATCTTGATCATGTTTTCTATCACTCTCCCTCAGAACTTGACACTTAGTTTATCTTCCAAATCCATGTTTTCCAACATGGAATCCTAGTATGGGTTATCTCAGGTGACCTTTGTACTTATATTTCTTTCTTTTAATGTGATAGTTTTATCCACACTTTTTCCAATGTGGGAGTTTCAATGATGTTCCCAAACCCAATTTTAAAATTGTGACAACACAATTTTCAAAAGTGGGTAGAATTTAACACCTCAATATTTCACAGTTTACAATTTTCATTAAAGTAATTCAATAGCCTTTTCTACACACAACACTGAGATTGAGTGCACAAAGACTTACCAAAGTAGCCGTTCAAAAAGCCGTTATGAACAGTTTTAACAGAATTTTGAATTATATATACTCCATACAATTTTTTCATCCATATAATGTGTTTCTTAGATATAATATAAGAACAAATTCATTTTTTTGGATAAAAGAATTAATTTTTCAAGAAAAATGAAAATTTACCACCTTTTAATAGCAAACACTTTTTAAAACCAATATTTGACACTTTAATATATTCAATTTAATGAAATTAAATTCTTATTTAGAATTGAGTCCTAAAAATTTATTTTGGATAAATTTTTGGTACATTTCTGACAACTTTCATATTTTGATGAATACTGAAAATTAATAAATTTTAATTAAAAACAACATTTTTAATCGAAATAATTTATAGGGTTAAATTATGAATTTGAATGGTATGGAAGTATAATTAGATTATAATTTTATCATTTAATAAAATCTATGTCATTATAAGTCATTTCACATGTAAATTTCACATTAACACATGTCAATCTTTTAATAGTTATTACTTTCTTAAAAAATAGATTTTGGGTTTTGACAACGAGAATTAATTTTAAATTAATTAATGAAAATTATATGCTCTGAATTTTGTAAAATAGACTTCATTTTTGTATTCATAATATTAAAATTATCTTGGAGTAAATTTTTGGTTGTTTTCAGAAAACATTCAACATTTGATGAATATTTAAAAACACTATTTTAAAGTTTAAAACCGACTATTTATTTAAATAATTATTTATTTTATTTCAATTTATTATATCTCAAAATAAATATATAATTCCTATATAAGTTCAATGTAATTCCTTGGATTCATTTTATAATAATATTAAATGTATAAAATTTAATTGAACTTTTTACCGTCTTTTACCCACCTTCTAAGAACAGTTGCAAACTTGCATAAAACATTATTTTACCGCTTCTATGAGTTAAATTTCAAAAATCATAGAGACATGGTTGACATAATTATGTAAAATGGGGTTCAATAAGATGAAAATTATTTTTGTTGAATAGTAACTTTTGACTTTTATTTACCACTGTTAAAAGTAAATAGCTTAATTAAAGGTAAAAATGATATTATAATTACCCCAACACAAATAATAATTCTATTGGATAAATGTAATTATACCAAAAAAACCTTAGGAATAATATATGATCCTTTTGGTCTACTCAGATTATATTAGGAAATTTATTGTTATTTTATTTAAAGAGGAGTTTAAAGTGTTAAATTCAAAGTTTAATAACAAAACTATTTTTAATATAGGGTTATAAATAAGATATATTCGACTATAAATATTCATTAGAAAGATAAGTGTATTTCATACATACCGTTATTTTATTTAAAAAATTTAGACATTAAAAAATTAAATTTATTAATGACACAATGATGATGTTGTAATTACATTATTAATAAATGATTAAAATAATTGATATTACAAATATCCAAATAAATGAAATTTTAATTTTTTGATGAATTACACTAATTTTAAAAGTTAATATGACATGATATGTGTGATTATATAATTTTTTTTTTCTAAGTTATAAGGTTGATAGGACTTTCATAAAAACAAAATACCAAAGAGTGTCAAAATTGATATAAATGAGTTTATAAAACAAATACTATATTATTGGTTGATATAATATTCTTAAAAATATGAGGTCCATCCACAAAGATTAAATAATATTATATATGTAATTAATTATCAATTTTAGGTTCTCTTGAAAGTTTATAGTAAGTTTCTAAACCATATAGTGTAAGAATACAAGAAGACATGGTAAAAGTTAAACTATTTATCTAAGAGTTAAATCTAAAAGATAAGGTTAAAATGGTAACCTAAACATGTCTAAAACCTATTGGTTGAGAGGTGTTCGACCCATTACCACCTTATCTTTGATATAAATAATTCTTATCCATTATAAACCAAAAATAATTTTATTAAAAAATAATATTTCAAGCATTTCCTAAAGTGACCCTCACCTCTCTTTTAAAATGGTACTTCCCCTTCTCTTAATTTCAAACCTCCAATGTCATTTTTCTCATCCCAACCCTTCAAAAATATCTTCCCATATTCCGTTAATTCAACCTATAGGCCTTAATTTGATCATAAATCCAACCTATATATCCCTTTTGATCAAAACCAAAGGAAACATCCGAAGAATAGGTAATAATTTCACCACCCTCTTTCATGTTCATTTCTTCTTCCACATCCAATTTTTTTTGGATTCCATAAAAAATTTATAAATACTGTATCTTTTACATACTATGATATTATTAAAAATATGGTATAACCATATTCATTATTCTACCCTTCCTATAAATGACAATGTCACTATATGTGCGTACGTATGGCTTACCGTCTCCACGTCGTGGTGTAGTTTGTTATTCAAACACTTCATTATTTGGATGAGTCTAATAATGAGTATAACAGATTTCAATAATAAATATGATATCATAATGGTTCTTTATATATGTTATACCATCAAATTAAATATGATTTCACCGTAAATATACTGATATTGTCGCTCGTGTGTATATACGACTTACCGTCTCCACAAACGCGATGAGATTCATTTTCCATTATAATAATTAAACAATAATTTTCATTGTATGATTAAAAATAATATTTAAGAAATTCATATAATTCAGGATATGAATCAAATAAATCCCATACATAACAAACACGACATATGTAACAAAACATATTAAGGAGTATGAATCAGTTAACAACCAAAACAATTACACTATTGAAATATCATTAACAATGAAATATTAGAAGATCATATATGATATAATATTTATGTATGTGGTTATTTTATAATTTAATAACAACTATTTGACTATTACATAAGAGGTTATCGTACCCTCGACTATGGAAAAGTACAAGGTAAGAGGTTTCTTATTACACTTTTAATTCCGTGATATTTCCATTATTCGCCACTTATTTATTTCATGTGGAGTATTGTGTGCTACCATTTGAAATATATTATAATGATTATATTTTTATTAATGGAATTATGTAACTAATTTGGTCATTATTAACTTTTGGTCATACGACTCAATTGATTACAATGTGGCATGGGGTTCTCATCTCACTTTTATTCTCGTGATATTCATGCAATATTTTACACTATTACCATTTGTGTGGTGTATGTACTACCCATGATTGTAATTTTTTTCATAATATACTTTAATTTATGGGTATTTACATCCTCATTAGATGATCCTTATTTCACAGGGTGTATGTTTTTTATGTTACCAAATTTTTAAGGGAATTTCAAATGACAATTTCCCTTGATTCAGTTTTACGCAAACTTATTTGATTTCATTACTCCATGATTATGCGTGAAATAAATATTTATTTACTTATGAAGTAATTTAAAATCCACTTTTTGTGGATATCATTTTGATACACATAATATCTCAATTGATAAAATCTCAAGTCAATGATATAAACTTCAAACGAGTAATTTAAACTCAATTTCTATTCAGTGATTTAAACATCAATGTCATTGGTGTTGTTTTTACAAGAATATGTGTGAAGGTCCTATGATTTAGTAACACTTAATATCCAATCATATTGAGTATATTTATATTTTTCACACATAATTATGTCATTGATTTGTAAATAATGTAAGGATACAGTCCTTATAAAGGAATTCATCTCAACATACATTCCATTGAGACTTCTTTGTTGTTATATGCCAATTCAATTTTATTTGATGTATATACTATAATTTTACATAGTATATCATGAATCCATTTATTATAATAATATTATATAGTTTTGAATATCTCAATAATTTTTATTCAAGCGTCTTTCATTTGGTTAGGAACTCTAACTAAAAATATCATTTTAAATGTGTTTAAAATTTATTCTTCTATTTCATTCTCATTAATGTCCATGTTTTAAAAATGGTTTTAAGGTTTTATTTATATATATACACATTACTGTTTTAAAATTGAAATTACTTTTAAATGTTTCAAATTGGTATAGGACACTATGATTCAAAAATCTATTTTAAACAGCTTTTTGATAAATAGTGACATTTTAAAATGTTTTCATAAAAAATGGAAAATTATCTCAATGCTTTTTTCTGATCATTTTAAACTATGTAAAAATCCTTTATTGGATATTATTCTTGATCGAGGTTGATTTATTATGATAAATATATTCCATACTATATTGATGGTTTTGTGATATGTTTTATTGTGGATGTGTTATTTTTAAACAATTCATGGTTTGTGGACAAAGTATTGACATCTCGTATGCTAGTTTTAATATGAATGTTTGTGTTATGTTTAAACCTTTTAATTTGTGGAATTCATTGGACCTAGAATGTGATAGGTGGAGACCGCTATAGATACTTGATGTATCGGTAGGTCTCATGATACAAACTAGTGTCTTGGAACAAAACCTTGAAATATCTAATTTTTGGTCTTTGCACAAGCCCATGACTATGTGGTTATGAAGTCTGTCATTATGAATTCCATCATTATGAAATTGACTATTGATATTGCATGTTATTATTCGAATAATAAAATATCCATGTGAATAAGTAAATGGAATTATATGATTTATATTTTCCATATTATGCTGAAGTTTATGATTAAAACGCTTGTGATTTAGTCTTATACATTTCCTTAAATGCTTATGCTTATTTATGAATGATTCCAAAATACTTTTATCCTTACTGAGAATCTGATCTCACCCCTTTATTATGTCTTATTTTTTCCTGGATGCAAAGAAGTATATAATCATAAAGAATAAATAATTATAATATATATCATATATAAAAATAGTGCTATCATAATGGCCACCTTGAGAGGTGGTAGGGGAAAATTGAACAATACTCATTTTGTGAGGTAGTAGTTCTTTGTACGCTGAAACAATACGTTAGTATCTATTATATGGAGGTGTGTGTAAGTTTAGTTCGAATTCATCTCATAGAAACATCATATAATATTTAATATAATTTTTTTATAAAATAATTGAATAAAGAGAGTTTACGGGGTTGGAGATGGAAAATAAATGAAAGAAGCTTGAGAGAAGACATTACCTCAAATCAGGTAACTTTTTTTTATTTAGGAAAAATGGATTTCATTATTTGACTTCTGCCTAAGGTAATGCTTCTAGGAGAAATATAGGGATGTTTGGAGATTATTTGGGCAGAGGTTGGATAAGCCAAGGGGCTTGAGGGTTGTGAGTAATGGGTTAGAGGTGTTGTCCTTTAATAAGAGGGAGGATGGGTACTTTAGGAATGTCTTGAGAGATTATTTTATTATAAATTGAATTACGATATTCAAAAGGTCCAAAACTCATTTAATTAGAAGATAAGATGAAGGTTTTTTGAAATACTCTCAACCAATAGGTTTTAGATATTTTTTGGTTTCAAATTTAACCTTATAGGTTAGCTTTAACCCTTACATAACTAATTTAACTCTTACCATGTCTTCTTGTATACTCATACTATATGGTTTATATAGTTACCATAAAATGACAATAGAACAAAAATTGGTTCATTAATGACATTTTAAACATTATCTATATCGTTTGAAATAATATTAGATTTTTAGGACTACTATATTATTTAATAAAATTGTATTTGTTTTAAAAATTCATTTATGTCAATTTTTATACCATTCATATCATGACATTTTTTAAATCCATAAAAACTTCATTATTTATAAAAAAATCATTAATTAAAATATAACAAGTAATAGGAATACATAAAATTAGTGTACAGAATAAAAAGTTTGAAAATAAATTTATTTTAATATTTATAATCTCATTTATTTCAATCATTCATTAATTAGGTAATCCCTAAATCATCATTGTGTCATAAATAAATATTTTTATTTAATGTCTAAAAATTATATATAAAATACCATGATATAGGAAATATTTTTATATTTTTAATGACTACTTATAGTAAAAAATATCACTTATATAACCCCATATAAAATTATTTTACTAAAAGACACATGTTTATGTTACAATTTTATTTAAATTAAATTAATTCTTATAAAATGTCATTTTTCACATAGATATGGCTCAATGGGGTCCCAAAATCGTCCCAGAGATACCCATGGTCAGCAATATCATCCAAATAGGAATATGACACGTTTTAGGGTAGTTTATATCATTACAATATTATTTTTTAATTTTATTTACAAGATTTACCCTTTTACCATGGTAAATAATATAATTACAAAGTTACTATTAATAATGCATAAAAATAAAACATACCTTTATAAAAATATTTGACCTCTTGATTCGAAATATGGAATACATTTTTTCATATTCAAAATTAAGAAGTGGAAAAAATTAATTTAAAATTAATTTCTTTTACAAAACCAAAAAGCAGGTTTTTAAGTAGTAATAACTATGAAAATATTGACATGTGTTTATGTCAAATATAAATCTTAAATCACTTCCAATGAACAACATTGGATTAAATGATAAAAAATAATCTAATTATAATTTAAAACTAATTAAAAATATAGTCTAATCATATAAATAAAATAAATGAAAAGATAGTTGTGACTTAAAATGTAGTATTTTTCACTATTCATAAAAAATGAACATTATCAAAAAATTCCAAAACTTTACCCAAAGTAAAATTTTACATCCCTCTTCTAATGAAAAAGGTTATTTTTTTCAAACGGAATATATTAAAGTAAAAAAAAAGATTTAAAAAGGGTTCTTCATCAAATGGTGTTAAAACTACCATTTAGAAAATATTAGAGTATTTCATGCTTAAAATCAGATTCATTTTTATTTTAAGCCTATATATTTTATTTCATAACATTAAAGAAATTTAAAAAACATGTTTAATCATATTTTAGTTATTATTATTCATTCTCTCCAATAAAATGGATATGAGTTAACTACCATTTAAAATAATAATATTATTTTATTTTTATGAATAACTCAACATTGTGTGCAACATAAGATTTCAGAGAAACCCATTTTTGCATGTTGAGTATGATATCCGAAAAGAATCATTTTTAATGTAAAATTAATATTTAATTCACAAAAATTATTAAATATGAAAATGTCATATTCTCTATTTACCCGGGATGTTATATAATCCCCTCTTTTGGAAATGGAATCCTCACAATTCTATTCACTTATCAAATCAGTTTGGGTATTTAACCCTCATAAAATTTTTAGATTCCCATGTTGCCTCTTAAAACACAACAATTTTCCATAAAACCTTTACCTGATTAATTTCCTTATTCTGAAACAGTTTCTCTCTTCAGTCAAGAATCTAGACTTGTTGTTCCTCATAAGAGATATTCTCTTCCAACAAAAATACTTCTGTACTCAAAACATGAGATGGATCCGAAATATACTTCTTCAACATTGAAACATGAAAACACTATGTACCTGGGATAAATACGGGGACAAAACTACTCTATTGGAAACTGATTGAACATTATCTAAGATTTCATAGGGTCTAATGAATCTCAGATACATTTTTACCTTTTACCAAAACACATCACACTTTTTCATGGAGAAACATTGAGAAATACATGATCACTTTCCACTAAAGAAAGTTCCTTCCTTCATTTATTCGCATAACTTTTCCACCTACTCTGAGATGTTCTCAGGTGCTTCTGAATCAATCAAACTTTTTCTCCCATATCACTTACCAATTATTGTCCCATAAAATTCCTTTCACTTACTTCATCCCCAAAATGTTGGGTTCGATAAAAATTTCCATATAACACCTCAAATTGTGCCATTTGTATACTCAAAAGAAAAATGTTATTATAAGAAAACTCAACCAAAGAAATATGTTGGTCTCAAATTCCCTGGTAATACATTGAACCAGCATGTATCATATCGTCCAATGTCTAAATTGATCATTCTGGAAGCCCATCATATTGAGGATGAAAATTTTTACTGCAATTTATTTCAGTTCTCATTGACTTTTGAAGGCCTTTTCAAAAGTCAGAAGTGAACCCGAGATCACGAACAGAAATAATAGAGAGAGGAACTCCATAAAATCTGACTATCTCCTTAACATACAATTGGGAAAGTTGATCTTGAAACAACGTATATAAAATAGAAAGGAAATGAGAATATTTAGTTAATTGATCAACAATAACCTAGATTGCATTATTATATCGAGATGTCTTCGGCAACCCCAAAACAATGTCCATGGATATATTTTCCCATTTCCACTCTGGAATCGATAATGGATGAGACATCCCATTTGATAACTATCACCCAACTTTAACCTATTGAAAAGTCAAACACCTCAAAGTAAAGTAAAGAAATATCACTTTTCATTCCATCCCACCATTAATACAATAGAAGATATCTCCACATTTTAGTGCTACCATGATAAACTGAAAATGGAGAACTATGAGATTCACATTTAAACTCTTTCTTCAACTGTAAAACAAAAGGCACACATAATCTCATTTCAAAATATCAATAAACAATATTTATCAATGTTAAATTCATGAAACTTACCCTTCAGAACCAATTCTTCATTTTTCTACAACTCACAGTCTTCTTCCTGCACATTCATAATTCTATCTAATAGAGATGATTTCACTGACACCAGAAACAAATAAAAGGGATCTCCCACACCAACAACTTCTATGCCAAAGGTCATCAAATCGTTAATCAAAGGATCTTGCTACAAATGTAACATGGTTAATTTAGCATTAATTTTTTGACCCTAAGCATCAAATACTTTATTTTCATTTTCTAGATGGTATCGTATTGTGAAATCATTATCCTTAATTAATTATATCCATCTCCTATATCTCATGTTCCATTATTTCTGAGTGAATATATACTTCAAACTTTTTTAGTCAGCATATATTTCTCATTTAACTCTATATAGATGATGCCTCCAAAATTTTAAAGAAAAAAATACAACAGATAATTCCAAATCATGTGTAGGGTAATTTAACTCATGAGTTTTCAATTGACATGATTCATAAGCAATTACCTAATCATTCATCATTATAAAACAACCCAATCCTTTCAACAAAGCCTCACTGTAGATAACCGACTAACCATTTTTGGAAGGTAATTTCAATACTAGAGAATTCACCAATCTTATTTTCAATTCCTAAAAACAATCATCACATTCTTTTGTCCAGATAAATTTAACACCTTTTCGAGTTATCTTTGTCAATGGGATATATAATCAATAAATTTTTTTAGAAAACATTCGGTAGTAACCTACCAAACCAAGATAACTATGTATCTGTGCGATATTGGTAGTTCTTGGCCACTCTTCAAAAACTTTGGTTTTAGAAGGGTCAATATTTATTCCATATTTAGAAACAATATTACCTAGGAATTAAATTTTTTGCAACTAAAACTCACACTTTATGAATTTCCCTGACAATTTCTTTTTTTTAAAGGTTTGAAAGACATCTGTGAAATGAATTTCATGTTCCTGTTTACTTTTAGAATATTCCAAAATTTCATCAATAAACCCAACAAAAAACATATCCAATAAATCATGTAAATTTCTATTCATAAGAGATATGAATATAGCAGGTGCATTGGTTATCCCAAAAGTTATAACTACAAATTCAAAATGGCCATATATAGTACGAAACACAGTCTTCAGATTGTATGCTTCCTTTACTTTCAAATGATGGTACCTCGTCCTAATGTGAATCTAAGAAAAATAATGATCTCCCTAGACCTAGTCAAACAAATAATAGATATGAGGAAAAGGATAATTGTTTTTAATAGTGGTATTTTTCAAGGCTCTATAATATATGAAAAGTCTCCTTGAACCATATTTATTTTTAACAGACAAGACTGGAGCACCCCCCAATGATCTTCTAGGTTGAATGAATCCTTTATATAATAAATCATACAAATGTTTCTTTAACTCAAAATGTTCAATTTGAGCCATTTGATACTGGGGTTTTTAAATTTTCTTAGCATCAAGAACTAATTCAACAGTAAATTTATATTCTTAATCAGCTATTATACCAAGAAACACTTATGAAGAACATCAAAATATTCATTTGCTACTAGAACATCAATAATATGAATAGTTACATTGTTTTCAGCCAAATGTGCAAGGTAACATTCATTTACATCTTTCACTAGTTTCTCATCTTCCTGATATATTCTCAATGTTAAGGGTTCATTATTGTAGACAAATTTAAATTCTTTCTGAAAAGAATCTTATTTATCTATAGAGTCAATCTTAGCATGGTAAACAAAAAATCCAATTCATTTTAAAAATACCATCAATCTATAATAGAAGAAAAATGAAAATGTTTACATGTAATTTATTTCCACATATAAGGATAGGATAATTCTTATAATTTTTGTTTTCCTCCACATTTCCCCCAAGTGTTTTTAACAAATGTTTTGGATTCATTTATTGTGGTAGAATTCCAAATTTCCACAAAATTTATTTGATATGAAATAATATGTAGATCATGAATCAAAAAACACATTGGAACAATCTGAAAAAGTACCTGGTACCACTTCATTTGGTGGTCCCACACCAATTGTAGTTGTAGGAAAGGATTTCTCCCCACCGTTCTGCATTTGATATGTCTGGTTTACACCTTGGGTAATAAAATTTGGACACATATTTTCATAATTACCCAACTCATTTCAACTTAAATAACTTACCAATGGATTTTCATTACCTACTTGATAGTATTCCATACAGTAATGAGCAATATGACCAGTCTTACCACACATGATGCACCTTCCATATTTTGAGATACATTCTCCAAGATTCTTTTTACCCCAATTCTCACAAGATGGATATTTTATTCTCTTACCTCCAGGATTATTTGATGAATAGGTTCCTTTTTACTACAAAAAATGACCTCTTCTTTTTCATTCTATCATAGAACACATGAACATCAGAAACCTACATTTCTACTTTCCCAATACATCTGACAAGTTGCTAATAGCTTTTGAATTCATGAGAGGCTAATTCCTTTTGATATCACCTCTTCAATTCAGAGTAAAACTGATCTATCTCTCTATCAAGATCTCGGATTAAATTTGGATCATTATTTACCAGTCAAGTGAACTTTGCTTCATAAGAAGCCACTAAGTCATCCTCCTACCTCAATTTCAAGAATTATTTTTGCATCCCAGGTAAAATAGTCATAGGAATACATTTCTCAAGAAACATACATTTGATTTCATCCCAACCAAGAGCATCATTCTCCTCATTTTACATGATATCTTTAACCATAGAACACCACTGATTGGACTCTCTTTCAAAATGGTAAACAAAAAGACTTCTCTTTGGATTGTCTGTACACCCCATGACATTGAAAATCATTTACAGTGTTTTGATCTAACCTTCTTCTTACACAAGATTAGATGATCATATGAATTATGGGGGTTTTTTCCTAATGAAATTATATACTATAGACATGTTCCACTATGGTTTATCTGGTTGATCTTGTGCATATACACCAACACCATTTATCTCCTGAGTAAACTGATCCATCACTACAAAAAACAATTCAGTTCTAACTCTGACCATCTCTGGATGCTGATTTGGAACATTATTCTTCTATGTAATCCTTCATAGCATAAGTTACCTATTTCCTCTGCGAAAAACTATTCTATACAAAAATATATTATATGAATAAACATGGTGTTATTAAAATTCTATATCATTTCAACTTCACCATAATTTTAAAATCATTTAAGGATATTCTATTAACAAAATAATAACACCCAAAGTTATCTAAACCAACATTTGATTCAAAATATAAGGCCCCAGCCTTAAGGATTACATAATATTTAATTAATTTAATACTTCACATTGAGGATATTTTCAGGTTTATATCTTTAGATAATAATATCATAAATTATATATCACGACATGAATATTACAAGTAGACACTTTTGGTCACGATACATTTTTTTTATAAAACAAAAACTCTTAAAAAAGAAACACAGTGAGTTCCATTACTTTCCTTTAATCCCATCATTGACCCTATTAATAATTAATTCCTATTAAAAAAATTTCAAAACTTGGGATGAAAATTAAAAATCTCAGTAAGGGATTCATAAAGAAGTAAAACTGTTAGTTTATCAAAAAACAAGTAAACCAGAATTACATTATCAAAAAGTAATACTTTTCACCATAAAGAAGTAAAAGAAAACTTCACTGAATATAATATCATTTCTAATGCTTTTTATAATCAAAAGATTACAAAAAATCCCATAGTAAGAAACATATATCATTTAAGGTATCTTGGGACATAAACATACTTAAATAGAATAACTACATGGTCAAATTCAAAAATATCACAAAATGAAATATCCATATGGCTGACATCCATACACAATGCATTGGTGGTTATAACATAGCCACCCATATTTGGTTTATAACAGAACCACTTGTCATTTGGTTTATCACATAACCACTGATCGTGGTTTATCATGTAACCACCTGTCAAATATACAATTACTATTTAAATATCATAAAAAATAAAATATTAAAAATATCTACATTTTACTAATAACATTTCATTTTAAATCACAAGAAATAATTTCAAGATATTTAATTACTCAATCCCTTTCAAAAACCATTTTCAATACCAAAAAAACCAAAAGGGGAATAAGGGATTTCTTTTCCTCTTAAAAAATGTAAGGCTTATATGGGATTCCAAATATCAAATAATGACTACATCGGCAGAAAGGTCATAGTCTCCGCGTACATTAAAAAAATTCCTTTTGTCATTTCGTAAAATGAAACTTAGAAAAAAGTTCCCCTTTGAATGAAAAAACAAAGGGTTTTATAATACATCGTGTGAAATTATAAGGTGTATATTATCAAAACATACCTCAATGAAAGAAGATTGAGACGATGTCCCTTACCTTGTTTCCAAATAATCACATATATTCCTTATTAATCATGAATAATAAACCTAAGTAAATTTATACATACTTTAGAAAAATTTTAATGTTTATTATTGATATGATATCAGTTATTACCATGTTATAAAATTACATAATTATTTATTTTAATGTCGGTCATTTTGTCAATATTGGCCACTTGAGTCGAAAATAAACTTGTTATAATTACAAATTGTCCATGTGGTCAAAAGTCCATTATATACTAAATTTTATTCAAGATTTAGAAATAATATATATCATATATATCAAGTATATATCTATTAATAATAGACCATAACATTTAGAGATAAGAAATGAAATTCACCATTCAAGGAGACGGTAAGCCATACGTACGCATGAACGCTACTTTCATTTCATTTTCATATTTAAAGGAATTAAAACTAAATGATACATAGGTATATTCTAATTCAATTATCATATAATTTGATATATATTTTAAATAAATTAATTAACATCATCTTGTATATGTTCCATGTATTGAATGAATGAGTCATATCACTTTGAGTGGTCGGTAGTCCTTACTTTCTCAAACGAAATTATCGTACTAACACATCATGAAAATCATAATGCTGTGTTTTTAAATAAAAATTAAAACATCATAAAGATAATATAAATATAATATATATCATATATAAATACAGTTCCATCATAATTGCCACTATTAGAGGTGGTAGGGAAAAATTGAACAATCATCATTTCATGAGGCATCTGTTCGCCGTACATAGAAACAATAAGTTCGTATCCATTTGATGGAGGTGTGTGTAAGTGTAGTTATAATAATTATCCTGAAATATAAGAGTATATTTAATATAATGTTTTTGTTATAAAATAATGGAATAAAGATATTTTATGTGGTTGGATAAAGAAAATAAATGAAAGAAGCTTGAGAGAAGACAAAACCTCAAATCGGGTATCTCCTTTTGTTTTAAGCTAAAAGTAATTTTTCAATTGCCATATGCCCAAGGATAGTATTCTAGGAGGAATAAGGGGGATTTTAGGAGCTTATTTTGGTAGTGGTTTGATGATCCAAGGGGTTTTAGTGGTGTGATTAATGGGTTAGAGGTGGTGGGCTTCTATAAGAGGGAGGAGGGGTAATATCGTAATGTCTTGAGAGATTATTTTATTATAAACTAAATTATGATTTTGAAAAGGTTGAAACCCCATTTAATTATAATCTAAAATGAGGATTGTTCTAAACACTCTAAACATATATGTTTTAGAAAAGTTTTAGTTTAAATGTTAACCTTATCATTTAGCATTAACCCTTAGTTATGTAATTTAACTCTTACCATGTCTTCTCGTATATTCATACTATACAGTTGATATAGTAACGATAAAATGCCAATCAAACCACAAGTAGTTCATTACAGACATGTTAAACATTATGAAATTATTTTTTCATAATATTATATTTTTATGACTATTATATCATTTAATGAAATAGTATTTGTTTTAAAACCTCATTTATGTCAATTTTTTAAAAATTCATATCATGTCTTTTTAAAAATCCATATAAACAAGATTATTTCAAAAAAACATCTTTAATTCAAATATAAAAAGTTATAATAGTCCATAAAATTCGTGGATAGCCTAAAAAGGTTTGAAATAAATTTTTTATAATATTTATAATCTAATTTATTTAAATCCTTCATTAATAAGGTAATCACAACATCATCTTTGTTTCATAAATACATTACTTTAATTGATGTATAAAAATTATAAATAAACTACCATGATGTAATAATTATTTGTATATTTATAATGACTATTTATAGTCTAAAATATCACTTATATAACTTCATATTATTTTTATTACTAAAAGATATATGTTTATGATACATTTTTATTTACTTTTAATTAATTATTATAAAATGTCATTTTCAAATCCATGTTGCTCTATGGGGTCCAAAAATTTACCCAAGTACGCCCATGGTCATACATATATCATTTAATAGTATTAGGACACATTTTAGTATATTTTTATATTATTATATTAATATTGATTACTCTAATTTACCATATGTACGCTTTAACCATGGTAAATAAAATAATTACTGAAGTTACTATTCATACTATATAAAAATAAAAGGCACCTATTTACACAATTTAGACCTCCTAATTTCAAATATGGAATCCATTTTTCCAAATTCAAATTACAGAAGTGGTAGAAATTAATTTAAAATTTATTCTCGTTGTCAAAACCAAAAAGCGAGTTTTTAAGAAATAATAACTATCAAAAGATTGCCAAGTTATTATGTCTAATTAAAAAGTGAAATAACATACAATGACAAACATTGGATTAAATGGTAAAAAATATTATAATTTGAAATTAAAACCAATTTAAAAGAAATTATAACTATATAAATAAATAACATGAAAAGATATTTTTGACTTAACATGAAGTATTTTTCACTATTCATTAAAAAAATAAACATTACAAGAAAATACCAAAACATTACCCAAAGTAATTTCCTACATCTAAAGAAGATGTTTATATTTTGAAATAGAACATATAAATTTGAAAAAATTATATTTAAAAATGGTTCTCCCTCAAAAGGTGATAAAACTACCTTTAAAAAAATATTTGAGTATTTTACACTTAAAATCAAATTTGTTCTTACTTTAAACCTTTGTAAACTATTGGATAAATGTAAATACATTTAACTAACATGTATAATCCTATTTTAGTTTGTTCTATTCATTCAATCCAATAAAACGGCTATACATTAACTATCATTTAAAATAATTTTATTATACTATTTTTTGGAATATCTCAACGTTGTGTGCAATGTAAGATTTTGGAGAAACTCATTGTTGCATGTTGAGTACGCTATCAAACATAGGATACCCATTAGAGTAAAATTAATATTTTATTCAAAAATATTAATAAATATGAAAATTTCATATTCCGTATTTACCTAGGCTGTTACATATGATGTCTTGTATGTATGTAAAACTTTTATAAATAGTAAATGTAATGAAAGTGCACTTTTTGTCTTTTTCCTAACATAAACTTTTATATAGGGCACATACATCAGATAATATTCCAATAAACCACATATTTATATCCAATTGGTGACATGGTAAAATAATTAGTAGCCAATATCTTTTGGACAAGTTTCTTGGTCATTTAGTTCCGTAATATTAAAGTCTAGTCTCTTAGTAAGCTTAATCATACCTTAATCAAGGTAATTAATTTTAATCACAGTGACAAAATCATTTTTTTCAAAAAGTAAATTTTAACTTATTTGACCAAAAATATCATACTAGTTACACCCTTGAATGTAGGAGTTTTAAAATTCAAATCACAAAAGTGTTAAAATTAAGATTTGCTTTAATCCCGCAGATGAGGCGAAATAACAGGGTTTTAAAGTAGAAAAAATTACAAATGTTAGTTATGTTTTTATTTTCAATTTTAAAGTAATATTTATTCTAAAAAACTTAATTTTATAAATATATATGACTATAAAAAATATAATATAAAATTTAAGATTAATAATTATTTAAATGAAAAGGGTGTTTTTAACTGAATTAAAGTAGTTTTAACTATTCATAAAAAATGACGTTTCTCAGAAAAATACTAAAAATTCATCTTCAGATAATTTTAAAATAATAAATTTTAAAATGAAGTTTATTTTTAAAAATAAAATCCCAAATCGTTTGAAATTTTAGTTTTAAAATCGGTTCTCCATTAAAATGCGGTAAAACTTGGTCATGCATGTAATATAAGTTAAGTTAGTGTTGTATGTAGCGTTAGTTTATCATTTTTATAATGTTTTCCACCAAGAAAATTATATTTATTTTGAAAGAAAAATATTTTATTGTCTTTATTTTTCACATAATTTCTGGCTAAAATACTTTTATTCCTTGTATATAAAGGCCTAAAGTTAGTGGATCCATGTTGCAGTCACCTATTAGAGTTGAACATGTTTCTATGCAGTTCTCTATTGTGTGTGTTCTTCATTTAGAAAATATATATCCTCATCATCTTCAACTAGAGTGTCATCATAGTTCAAATAAAAATGCTTTTAATGTAGTTGAACCATAGCTTCCTATAGTTTGATAGGATTAGATCGACATTCAGCTTCACAACAGCTTCTTGAGGGTCATGCAATCCATGGAGAGGTAGACTGTTTATACCATTCCATCAATGTATGAGATTACAAGAGAGTTTCAACGTCAATAGCTAACTATGTTTACTTGTGAACTGGGGCTCGAAACAGTCATGTTTTGGATCTAGTCTTTCTGAATAATCTTTTAGCATCTTGAGGAACCCATGGATAAAAGGGTGAATCTTGTGGTCTATATGATTCATGGAACTGCCAAGTATTGGTGTTATAATTTGGAAAAATATGGGTAGAATTATTAGCTATCCTAGAATGAATTATATACAACATTCATGATCTATTTATATTCTAAAACCTTGGGGGATGAAAAATCTCTTGAGTTCTTGCATTTGATGCTGGAAGGTTTGTCTGTGCTAGACTATACTGGATGTTTTACAGACCTATACTGCATTGTACCATCTTTGGTAGCTGATTAGGTCTCCAAGAAATGTTTTTACTAGGATGGTCTTCATTATGAGATCACATTTGAGGTAAAAATTGTCCATTTAAATAGATTTCAATATGTGATGAACAAGGAAGTCTTTATGAAATGGAGTCTGAGAGAGGCCCCAAGTACTGTCCAAGCTGTTTCAACCAAGTGATCTGGAAGTTCCTCTTCGAGTGGTAAGAGGAATTGTTATGATAGTTTCAACCAAATAAATAGTGGTATGAGAAGTAAATGTAGTGGAATGACATTTCAAGGTTGTGTTCAATTCCAGTTCTATCCATGTTGGATGTTTAAAAACAAGTTCCGCTAGTGTTCTTACCCAATAATCGAGTGTCGCATAAATGGTAGGATAGTTTTTAATCATAGGTTTTGTGTCAAATTTCCACATCAGAATAGTTTACAAGGATCATGATAGGTACCATAATCGAGATGGGGCTCGGTATGCTGGTATCTAGAGTTCCACGGGTTTTTTAGGCTGAAGTAGGTGATGTGGTACCCCAGTTCAAGAGAAATAGTACCAAGAAAGGGATATTGATCAGGGTAGTTAGAATGGAGCCCGAGGCATAGGGACAAGTCAGTTGAATGTTATGTAGACTACTCCAGCTAACATGGATACATGACCATCTACTGTCAGAGGTAGAATTTTTGTACCATCAAACATAACATGCGTTCTTTTGATACAATAACATCAAATTATTATTTATCTTTTCTTTTTAAAAAAATATCATTCTTTTATGTGGAAATATGAGATAGGGTTTTAACCATTGAAACACTATTAGGAGTGTTGTAAAATAATATCAAAGGTTTTGAGGTGCGTTCTATAATGATTGGTGGTTACCATTTCATTTGGTAACCGTTCATGCTAGAAAGGAATGACTTTGACATGATCTTTGTAATTTTTTGTTTAGTTATATATCGAGATCATATTGACTATTATATGATTAGTGTTACCATATTTTATCCAGATGTAAGTAGCTATTCTCACTAGGGTGAGTGGGATCATCAGGTTGTTCACGCAGGACCAATTCATTTCAGAATAGATTTTATCATGGCTCAATAAAATACTATTTCCATAGAAAATGGTGGAATACAACATGATTCTTTTCCTCTGACGGTAGAATGTTTTCAAGATGTTTCCCTAATTACTTATATGTCTTATCACATAAACGAGAGGTAATATTATCTATAGACATGGTTTAGGAGAAGATCCAGTTTTTATCCTACCTTACTGAGTGGAACTAGTAGTGCTTCAGGAGTAGAATGTCATGTTGAAAGGTCAATAATCTAAAGTCATCATACATCTGAGTACATATCATTTGGGTTCTACATTTCTCTTTTATAATTAGGCTAATTAATATTAGTGTTTATGTGTGTATTATGGGGGGATAAACTAGATGATGTTTGAGAATCAGTATCCTATTCTGTGCATTGATGATATTTTCAATCAGTTGAGAGGTGTTAATATCTTCTCAAATATTTATTTTAGATTAGTATATCATCAGTTAAGGGTGATACTATCATAGATACCTCAATATACTTTTAGTAGTAGGTATGGATTTTAAGAATTCTTAGTTACGTTGTTTAGTTAGAGTAATACACCTGTGGTATTCATGGCCATAATGAATAGGATCCTTCATCCATTTATAGATCAGTTTGTGGTTGTTTTTGTCGACTGTATCTTAGTATACACCTAGTCATGCGAACATCATCCCAAACATCTTGACACCATCTTGAGTATATTGGGAGAGCATTAGATAAATGACAATATAAATAAATACTATATCTGGATAAATAAATATCATTTATTGGACTATTCCATCTCATAGTAAGGAGTGTTTTCTAACCAAGAGAATTCTTCAGAAGTGATATCTTAAGAATATCCGAAGAATGTCTTCGAAATTCTGAGCATTTTGGGTATGGAATGTAATGACCCAGAATTAAATCAACGAAATTTCCCTTCTTATAGTATGAATCCTATAAAATCACATATAGAACTTAATTAAACCTTTATAAATGAATAATTATTGAAATAAGATGTATTTCTAGAAGTTATGGAACCTATATAGATGAAAGAGTAACTTGTCCATTGGAATAGTAATAGGAAGATTATGAATATTAAACCAACAAAATGAATACTAACTTCACCCATTAAAGTATAAAAAAATTTAGGATTCATGAAACATAATTAATGTTATAATTATATCATTTTAATAATAAATTAATATTTTTAGAAAGATTAATTAATTTCTGGTATTTTAATGAGCCAAAAATATTTAAATTCAATTTTATAAATAATAAAATGATTTAAAATATTTTTTCCATAAAATGTATTCATTAATTAATATTATGCTTTCATATGTATTTAAGTTAAATTTATGATACCTTAGTTAAATTTTAAAATTGTTATAATATCAGTTATAAATTTACAATCTATATTTTTCAGGTAAATGATGATTTTAATTAAAAATTAAATCTATCATATTTAGGAAACTATTTTCATAAAATTGAGTTAATATTTAAATTATACAGGTTAAAAAATGGTTAGGGTTAGTTTTTTTAATTTTTATAAAAATACATGAATTTTTAGTGAACAATAAAATTCGACAAAATAAGTTATAAATACAAAATAATTTGAGTACACTATTCCTTGAGTATTATCAGATGTAAAAACCATAATATATAACTTTACCTAATTATTAAAATATATTTTTTTGAAAACTCTTAAAAAATTCATATTCTTGATCCATAATAATAATCTAATGAATAAAATATTCAAAAAACACTCATCTCCTCCACTATATATACTACCCCTCACCATCGATTTTCGTCGCAGATTCCTATTTTTGATCCTTGTCAAATTTGTCCCCAATAAACTTCCAATGTTCCTCCTCACATCTAGGATACGTTAGTATCAAATTTTTTCTAAAACTAATACACATATAGAGGTACTAAATGAGGATAATTCAAGAGGTAAAAATCTTCTTTCTTTTCTTTTATTTTTATTTTAAATTTCAGTTATTCTCTTATACTTCCCTCACGTACCACAAACAAAGAGATATGATAAATCATGTATCATTTATATGCTATAATTATATCATTTAAATGGAACATCCATAAACAAAACCTTTCTATCTCTCTTGTATTCAGTAAATGAAAATATCACCTATGATTTATCTATATACTGACATCATGGATGATGAGTTTTTATTTACCAATAATGCCTTAAAAGATGGGACTAAATCCATTTTAATGATTAAAAAAACTATTATATATTTATTACACCGTATTTAATGTTCTGGAACCATTATATACACACGATGTCAATTAATAAAACAAAACTTGGTTGTGATGATCAAAACACCGCCAAATTAATCTTAACCGTTAGCACTAATGTCATATCTAATGATTTATCCTCACCCAAAATATCCATAAGAATTACATTAACATTTAATTTCCTATATGTTCATTAATAAAATATTATTCTAATTCTATATACATATTCCCATATTACATTATCCTCAATACTTGTATACAAGTAAATCGATCCTGAAAGGAAAGGAGACTATTGCTTCTGAACAATACAATTGTATCTTATAACTCTTTACGAAGACCATATAAGGACATAATAAAATTATAATTTATAAAGTACTTTTATATAGCGTTCTTAATTAATTAATTAATTAATTTAATTTTATTATCCATGATATTAATGTCAACTGTGAAACCCTTACAAATATATTGTAAGGGTTTCTAACTAAACCTACATATTCATTTGGGTTATGCATTCTCCCATTATACACCAATCTAATTATAAGTTAATTTTTTATAATTCTTATAAATTATTTATATAAATTAAAAACTCATTTTTTGAGATCATTTCATTTTTTTATAGGAAACAAATGTTTTTCATGGTTCCATTCTCAATTCTTCATAATATAAAAGCACGATTAAAGGGAACATCTTGATTTATTATACATTTCCAAGTACCATATATAATATGTTTTAAGACTCTATTATTTTTCTATAATCAATAATTTTAAAATTATAATAAATATTTGTTCATTTCTAGTTTTATAAAAATAATTATGACCAACAAAAATGAATTTTCAAAAATAACTCTTATTTGCAAGGTAAAAAATGTTATATCGGTCGAAAATTTCTCGATCATTTTACTTGAGTATTTCTATCTATTTCGACACCTAAATTGATGTTTATTAATTATTGATATTTATATATTATGATTATCATCTACCATATTTTATTAAATTTATTATGTTAAGTTTACTATGAATGTGTTATGTTGTTTCCATTAACCATACTACTTAGAATGGTCATAGATTATTTTTATTGTTTGGGGAATGTTAATTACATTTCATATGAATATGGTGTTTATGTTTCACACCATTTATATGAAAAATAAAATGTACTAATATAGTGATGTGTTGGTCCCCCTATAGCCCCTCAAAGAATCACTAGGTCTCATGAGAAAAAATACTAATGGTTTCTTTCCGTGGTCATAACCATTTATTTTCAGATATCTTGGTCAGGGCCTTGATGATATGTTTCATATGTCCAAAATTACGTATTAACTCATTATGATAGTAGTAATTATAAATGTTTGTGATTATTAAACTAGTATAATGACCATGTTTATGTTTTATATGGTTATTTAAATGAAATTTTTATTAATCTTTTCTTCTTTGTATTTTAGGGCCATGTTTATTTTCTATTGTCATGTGTATTTAGTCATTCACATAGCCTTATTTTTATTGTTTATTAAACTATTTTAAATACCCTTTCTATACATCCAATATCAATCTATTATTATGTTTAATTTTTCTCTAATTTGTAAAAATGTAAATTATGAATTACATGTAGGGATAATCTAAGAGATTATGGGTGTTTCCAAGGGAGTTTCAATATTGTATTTCATTTCATGATGTGATGAAAGGTTCATTTATGTAATATAGTTTCAAAAAATCATTAAATTATTAGTACTTTGGGATTCATGTCTTATGTCTATTCCAATGAAAAAATTATGGAACGACTCCGTGATACTAGTGTCATGGTCTTCACAGTTTGAATCATAGGATGTTTAGTACCAACCATCAAAACTATATTTAGACATCATATATTAGGGAACATAACCATAATATAGACATTTAAGATAAGAATAGGATAATATTGTTGAATTTTGATAATGTATAAATTATGTGGGTCTTCCAAAAAATACATCTCTATATGGATAATACACGTGGATTTGGTTTTCACATAGATGCACCTAGCAGAAACAACTCTAACGTTGTGTCTTGAGCCTGACACAAGAAACCTAGTACATGACATAGAGCCATACTAAAAACCATCTTTGACACTCACATGGGATATTAATATGATAATTCATGTTTTATTTACAAAAAATTATGAAGGAATTAAAATTAAATATTTTCCAAATGAAACTATATTAATGATTATGATATTAGCTGTGCATAAAATTTCAATTTATGTTAATTTCATTTCTAGTTAGAGATTATGTATTATGATTCATATAGTAAAATTGTGAATTCCATTATTTAAACATGGATCCTAGTGGACATAAGGAAAATGTATCAATACAAGAATCTCATGTAGGGAATTCCCTCATAGGCAATATAATGATATTGGTATTTGAGCTATGACTAGTGTTAATGAACTTAGAACTATACTGTGACAACTAATCTATGTTATCAACTGTATCCTTTCCCATATGGAGCATCATGATCCACAATTTTGAGGATTAATGTTATACCACATTATGTGCAACATCCTCCATCATTCAGGGGGACCGAAAACCCATTTCTAGTGGAAGAGTTGATAAGTTCCTTAAAGAATATATTTATCACTTTGGGATGCAATAAAAGGGAGAAGATTATCATTAACAATTATCTTCACTCAAGAGATAATGGTCAATGTTGTTTCATGATTAAAAACACAAAGGAGAATTAAGAAAATGAAAATATGTTATGGAAATAATATAATGAAATAACCAATAATTGTTTTTCCATGTGAACAATGAGAAGATATGGATCAGAAATTCTTGAGTCCGAAAAAAAGGGATAAAAATTATAGTAATAATGAATCCAACATTACAAGTGTTGAAAATAATTCCTCAAACAACATAAATAATCTAATGTGAATTATTTATTGATTCTTTGATGGTATAAAACCATTCCTTTGATGGGTACTAGTCTCCATAAATTTATCATCATACAAAGATATAGACTCATGTTCAATCTAGAAAGAGAAAAAATTCTATATATCTTATGTCTATAAGTGAAAACAAGAGAAAAATAGGATGGAAGAGGATATAATTGATGAAGGAAAAAATAAAAAAGTGAGTTTTACGTCCTATAATAATTGTGGGAAGAAACGTCCAGGTACTTGTCTGAAGGGAATGGGAGTTTTTTAAAGGGTGGATAAAATGGACCCCAAAACCGTGATTTCAAGGGAATGAATGAAGATAACAAATTCAAATGTTACAATTTTAAAGTGGTGTGAAATTATTAAAATTATTTTCCTAATAATCAATGAAATAATACCCAGAAATTTCCATGGGAGTAGGGCCAAGCATATGCGATCACAATTGTTGAGGTTGATGTTTTTCATGATGTGGTGGAAGGATCTTTAATCATTTGGTCAAACTTAGCCAATATTTTATTTAGTTTGGATCCTAAAATTCATTTATATCATCTTATATTACCATGAAAATTATAATTTTTTTAGTTTATTTAATAAAGGTGTTGTTAGTAAAAAATCCTACGGAAAGAATCATTGCAACAAATATGTGTCAGTCAGTCCCATTTATAACACCGAAACACGATTTAATTATTGCCCTTGTCATAATACATATTATTTAATTTGATTTAATTATCAGTTTGAATTGGATTTAAATATATGGGGAAAATATCTAACGCCAAAAATATGGAAGTAATTTTTTTTGAGGAAGATATAAAATATCTTATCTATAGAGCAGAAACCTCATCATTTGAATCATATCTAGATCCAACTCCAGTAGCACTCCCAAATGAAATTATTGGAGAGGAAGTGAAAAAATAAACTATGGGAGAGAAAATAAATATTCAAATTGAATATGTGCATATTGATGAAGAATAAATTTATGTTTTTCTGGAAGATTTACCAAGACATCTTCTAGTGTGGGAAGTTGAGATATTTATTAATTTAATTTCTCGTGCAAGACCCATATTAAAGACTCCTTATAGAAAGACCAAAATAAAGTTAGTATAGCAAGATAAATAACATGAGTATTTGAGTGATAAAGGATTTATTCACCCTAGCATTTCTCCATGGAGAGCCCATGTTATTTTCTCAAGAAGAATGGTAGAAATATGAGGTTGTGAATTGATTATAGAGAAATAAATGTTATTACAATAATGAAAAAATATACCCTCACTCACAATGATTTTTTGTTTGATCAACATCATAAATTTTAGTACTTTTCAAAGATAGAAATTATTTCTATATATCATCATAAATCAATTCAAACGTGTTTTGGACTTTATGAGTTTATAGTAATTCCATTTTAAATGACCAATGCCCCATCTGTTTTAATGGATATAATGAATATAGTGTTCAAATAATATCATTATGATTTTTTGTGTTATTTATTGATGAAATATTGATATATTCCAAATGAAATGATGATTATTAGAACCATTTGCAGGTTGTTCTGGATATTCTTAAAAGAAAAGGGTTATATGGGAAGTTTAGAAACATTGAATTATGGATTCAAGAAATTTCATTTGGTGTCTATATTATCTAGAAGGATTGAATATCAGTTATTCCTAATAAGAGAAAGGTAGATCAGGAATTTCCTTTACCAATGAACATAACTGAGGTATGTAGTTTTATTGGTTTAGAAGCATATTATCGACATTTCATTCTGAATTTTGAATGTTTTTCTAACCCATTAACCAAGCCTACTCATAAAGATGTTATGTTAATTTAGACAATGAAATGGGAAAATTTTTTTAATTAACCAATGACGATATTACTAAATGATTTGATATTGACATTACCACTGGTAAATGGTGGATTTTTTATTTATAGTGATACATCAAATAAAGGACTTGGTTTTCTCCTTATGCAAAATGAAAGAGTTATTTCCTATTCATCAACGCAGCTAATAACTCATGAATAGAACATTCCAAATCATGATATTGAGTTAGAATACATAATATTTTCTCTAAAAATAGAGATACATATTATAAATTGTGAAAGATGTAACATATATAAATATCACAAGATTTTGAAATATATCATCTCATAGAAAAAAAATCAACATCTTGTAAAGGAAATGTCTCAAGATTCTTAAAGATTATTATTGTTTAAGACACTACCACCCAAGGAGGAGGATAATATAGTAGATTCACTAAGAAATAAGGATCATTGAGTTCTAAAAAAATTAGATTTGATGAGGATTCTGTGTACATGGATTAGGAAATGATTGAAATGGTAATTATCAAGGAAGGTGAAACATAATTACATTTTCAATTGATTACCCAATCATCTTTATTAGAATAGATTAAATGTTCTCAGTCTGATGATGTGAATATTCCAAATAAAAATAATGCTCTGAATGATGGGGAGTTGGAACACATTGTGTTTGAAGATAGAATTCTGAAAATTGGGAGGAGTCTATCTATTCTCTCTATAACTGAGTTTAAAAGAGAGTTATTGGATGATGCCTAAATTTGAAATTTCTTTATACACAATGGTAGTAGTGAGATCTACAGAGACTCTAAAAAACATTTATATTAGGACAACATGAATTGGGAAATCACTAATTATCTTTCAAGATGATTAGTCTGTTAACATGTGAAGGCTGAGATATGACATCTTAGAGGATTCATGGAATCTATTCCTATTCCAACATGGATATGGGGTGATATTATAAAATAATTTTTCACTAGATTACCAGAAAATCCATAAATGAATGATGCAATTTGGGTAATTACTGATCGACTTACCAAATATGAACATTTTCTCCCTATAAGGGAGGATTTTCCATAGGGGAAACTTGGAAAACTCTATGTTAATTACATTGTAAAACATAATTGGTGACATATTTCAGTTGTTTATAATTGTGATATATTATTTTCATATAAATTCAAAAAAATCCATCATAAATCATTGGACACTGAGCTTCATTTGAGTACTTTTTATCACCCTCAAGCTGATGGGAAATCTAAAAGTGCCTTTTAAACATTAGAAGATTCATTCATATCAAGCTCTCTAAACATTCAAGGTATGTGGGATCAGTATTTTCTATTGATGTAATTTTCCATAAATAATAATTTACATTCATGTATTCAAATGGAACTGTATGAAGCGTTGTATTCAAAGAGATTTTGAACACCAACAAGTTTGGATGATGTTGGGGAGAAGATTATTGTAGGTCCAGATCTTGTGGTGGAAACAATGACCAAGGTAAAGGCATTTAGAACACATATCATAGTACCTAGATGTAGGCAACATAGCTATGTTAATTATCAATGGAAGGATTTGTAATTTCAAGGGAGATATCATGTTTTCTAGAAAATATCTCCATGGAAGGGTGTTGTATGATTTTGGATAGAAGGTAAATTGATCCTTATGTACATTGGATCTTTTGAAATCATAGGGAGAGTTAGATTTGTGTCTTATCATTTCTAAATGTCGCATAACCATTGTAAAGTACACAATTTGTTCCACATCTCTTTGTTATGGAAGTACATGCTATACTCACCAAATTTCATCACTTATAATGGAATATATTAGGATCCTCATTTATCTTAATGTGAACATCCTATCTGGATTATTGGCACTAATGAATAGTTGTTCATGAATTAGAAGACTCGACCTGTAATGGTACTTTAGAAAATTCATAAAATTGAAGAGGCTACATGGGAGGTTTAGGAACATATGATGAAGAACTGCCCAAATAGTATTAAGAGGTGATAATATGGATATTTCATGGTTGAAATTTTTATATGAAGGGATAATGTACCGATCCAGAATTATATCAATGAAATTTACCTACTTATATTTTAATTCACATTAAATCACATAGAGAACACAATACTACTACTAGTAAAGTTATTTTATTTATTCATGGAAGAAGAGGGATTATATTGGATAAAAGTAGAAGAAAAATACTATGGGGGAATAATATAATGGAGTTACATGGAATCCCCTTGGATAAGCTCCACACATTAACATGGTAATGAGCCCTAGCTAGAAAAATGAGTAACCATACTACTTTGAAAATCCCTAGAAATTAAAAATTAAATGACTTTATTTCCATCTATCCAAGTGTGTAGAATGTCCACTCCATTGAATGTGACACTCTTTCACTTAAGAATATAGTATATGGAATTCCATGTAATGTTACTTTTCCCAAGCAGAGTGTCTTGAAGTATTTTTGAATCAGTTTCCATTGTTTCTAGAGAGATATTAATCTAGATGAAAAGTTCAAGACCCAACATCTTTAACTTAGTTTTGTAAATATTTGAATCTCCACTACCAAAAGAAGAAGAAAATGAATGAATAACAAATTCCTTGGAATCATGGGCCACACCACCTCCTCACTTCATTCCCTTAGAACAAGATTCGTCAATGATATGTTTCTTACCATGTATGTGGGGTGACAACAGATCCACTAACCATGAGGGGTGATCTTAGGAATAAGATGAAATCTTCCTATCTTGAGAGATCTGAATGAGGGTGCATCCACCCATTTAAAAATGAAATTGGGCATGCTGATCATCAAGCTCTGGGTTCTAATGACCAGTAAAAAATTGGAACTAACAACCCCTTCATATTAATCCTTATTTATGTCTTCCTAGATGCACACTAATCTATCTGAATGTTTCCAATATCATACTATCCTTTCCATTGTTTTGTGATATGATCCCTAGAACCACACGGTTAAGAATGAGTCATCAAAAGTTGCCTGATAAGAGATCCCCATTAGAAGAGAAACAAATACACACATCACAGATATAGTCACCCACTCGAAACCAGAATCAATTAGTTCTTTCATGAGGTCTCACAAAATAGAAAAAAATGCAAAAATGTTGAATTACCAAATGTTTTACTTTTTCATTAGTTGGAACAACATCATTCCCAATGTACCAAACTAGGAAATTCAGTTTCACTGGGAATTCATTGCACTAGATAAAGTATCCTTATGTGTTCTGTATAGCATGTGAAAATAGAAGACATCTATACTCCCTCCCAGAAAAGGATGTTGAGGACATACCAATAAAAAACATATATCCTGATTTGAATAATCGTATATAATGTCATATAGGGTACATTGATTATCGTCAAACACTGCCTGAGTGATACCAGGTTATTTTTGACTTGTTTGAAGGGAATGCATATAGTTGGACAGCTCCGAAAACTTATGGTGGTAGCTAGCTAGTTATGATGAAAGAAGGATATATCACCAGTTCCAATGTTCAAACAAGAATGGTGGTGAAGGTGTTGTAGGTGGGGGTGAACCACAAATAAAAGTTATGAGGAATAAATTTTCAAGGAATCAATATTATTCCTATATTTGAGACACATGATGTTTCCCCATAGTATGAGGCTATCAATCACCTCTTGAGAATGTTTTTCATGAAACCCGAAAATCTCATTCGAAACACTTATAACATTGATACCTCCCTCAATGAGTGGCCTAGCCATGAAAGACCATGACGCCAAGTGGCATTTAACTTCTGAGTGAGAGTAAAATAAGAAACCTGACAGAATGTATTAAATATCATAACACTAATACAAAAATACCCTATACCAATTGTTTGTAACCATTGGTATAGGTCTCCAAACAATTTGTATATCCTATACCAATAGATTGGAGGACCATTGGATTGTATAGAATTGGGATAACTCTATAGAAAGAGTTCTGGGAAAACCATTAGTATAGACCTATACAAATAAGTTTTTTAAAAAATTGAAAATGGGAATATGAATAAACTATACCAACAATTTCATCAAACTACCAGTATAGGATGTTAAAAAAAACCATCTTTCTTTTGATCCCAGCACCTCCCGTTTATAATCCATTAACCGAAACAATAGACTAACACGACTTTGGTGAACATAATTTCATATATATATATATATATATATATTCATAAGTTTTTTAAAATTTTATTTATTCAATATTTTTTTACAAAAGATTTCATTAAAACTATGTATACCTATAACAATGGGTTTTACATATTTTGGTATAGGTTCTTTGATTTTTTAAACTATACAAACAGTTTTGGGGAAACTATTAGTTTAGAGATGACCTATACCACTGAGTTTCTCCAAACCTTTGGTATATGTCCACATTTGTGACCTATACAAAGGGTTTATAGGTTCAAATTAGTAACCTAAACCAACAATTTTTAGCCAAACCATTGTTATAGGTCCTATTTCTAGTAGTTTAAATTACACTTTTAGAACATTATGGGAAGAGAAAAAGTACATGGGATGGATGTTAGGATGTTGTGGACCAACAAAATATGACCCAAAAAGGATAAAAACCAATATATCTGGTTGTTGGTATAGGCAGGGATAATTTCAACCATGCTGTCAAATTGATGGATGTAGATTCTACCATATAAAATAGGGTTCCCAAGGTATCACATCAGAATAAACCTAATAAAGATTCCAAGGATCCTTTTCTATAGTGTTGATACATGTATCTGAGAAATGAGAGTAGATGTACGAGCTACACTTATCATAGTTGATAAGATGACCACTCTATTTGTAGTATTATTCAAAGTTGGTGTTAATAGAAAAAATATATCTCCTACCACTGTTGAGAAAGATTATGATGTCATCTCCATACATTAGATGAGAAAACCCATTGAACTGTTTCATTTAGATGAAAGAAGAAATGATTACACACTCAATGATTTTGTTGATGAACCTACTAAGACATTTTTTTCATGAGAATAAAAAGGTTTAGAGGGATTAGGTCTCCTTAACATAGGCTCTACATCAGTTTAAAGAAGTCACAGTTTCTCCCCATGAAGGAAATGGCCAACTAGGAGGAGATGAAACATCTGTAAAGAAGATCTATGAACTAAGAAGAATAAATCGTGAAAGTTAATATTTTCAAAATGAAATTCCATTCTAGAATGTCATAGGATTCATCAATATCATGGTTTAAAATAATGCTTGAGATAACAGATTTTATGTTTATTTCTATAAATATCTTTTAAGCCAAGAATATGAGTCCTTGAATCAAACACCATATGATAATCCCATGTTTCCCTTTAACAAACCATTTAGATAAGGAAACTATTAGCCACCAGTTAATTGTACTAGATAAGACCTTGTATGGAATTTTTATCATGCCTGTGGGTATATAGTGATTATTTAATGTGGGGTACATAACATTTGGGGTTAAAAATTGTTTTTTGGAACATACCATATTGGGGAGGTAACCTTCTTTAAAAAATCTTGGATTTATGGACTTGATCATTCATATATTGGTCTCATGAGGCATTGTTGAATGATCCAAGGAAGAATTATGGAGTTGGTGAACTATCGAAGTTGACATACTTTTTAGAAGAGAGAATTTCATTTTTATCAAGATTTTATTCTAGGAGGTAATTCTCATCAATAGAAACCATGTGTGGTATTACATCAAAAAATTAATCACTCCCCCTTGGGTAGCCACATAACATGTTTTGATTCGAGTCTACAAGTAGCGATTTGAAGTTCCTTTCAGCTATATTCCCCACCACCACATGGTTATTCATATATGATCCATATTCTCGGAGACTATTTAGCTTACAAAGCCTTTCCCTTTTCTTTATACACTTTTTATGGACTTCTAGTTCCTATCACCTTCTCCGAGCAACCTAAATTTTTTATTGTTCACATATCATAATATCTTGCTCTAGTATAAATTATAATAGCAATAACTTCTTGATATATAAATCACTAATATTTGTTTCCTACCAATTAATATCCAATATGGATTCCAACCAGTTGATCTCAATGATAAGGGTGTTCAAATGCTGGAAATGATAAGGATTTTTTTTTGAAAGAGGAGAGAAAATGTCCTTCGACATATTTAATCTTCTTGTACATACTTTTCCTAAGGAATCCTTTCACTAGTTTTATCTATGAAGACTAAACCACTTATCCATCATATGTATAATATATAAAATACTAAAGGAGATGAAGTGGTCCCCATAGCCAGACCTTGAAGAGAGAGAAACAATAATGGGTTAGTGATGAGAATGATATCTGGGAATATGGTTTACCTTAGCATCAAGAAAAGTATCAATGTATTATTGATTCCTTAGGAACTGACCTAGGTTGATCCACATTAAATTACTACCTTTTAGATTATTGCACTAGGTGTAGGGATCACCAATAAAATCTATTTCCACTAGAACTGATTGATCCATAAACATACTAAAATATTTACTCTCTTTGTGTGATAGGTAACCTCTCCATTGTTATTTATTAATATCCAAAAACACATAGAATTACCTAGATCAATGTTACCCAATTCTTCCCATAAGGCCTCTCTCCCATGCATGTCACATTTAGCATAGGCAAAGGAAATGAAAAGGCACCACAAACCCATGGTTATCTTCGTTATGGAAAACTGGTCAGAAGATGAGACCAGCTCCATTGTGATGTTAAGCATCCAAATAAATATAAAATATAATGGTTCAATGAAGTTTCATTCAGTAAATCATAAAATCATATATGTTTATAAAGCTTAGTAATTTTGGATAAATGATTCTTGGGTTACAGAACATGTGCAATGGAGGCATTGACATTTTATAATTCACTAAAGATGAATTATATCTTCACTCAAGAACATACTCCATGAGGGTTATATATTAAGAGAGAGTACATCTTATCAAATGGTGTTTGGATTTGGAAACATCCATCGAGGTAGAATCAAATGAAGCATCCAAGGAAGCTATAAAGGCTCCCTTATGGGATCTTGTTGAAATGCTAATGGGGGAGGGAGAAAGCTTGATTCTTGCCACCACTAAAGGATCTCATCCTAGTAAATTGGTTATCTCTAATTATAATGGTGATAATGACACCCCACTCCCTCTTAGCTCGGTCAGGGGTCAGGGCTGGTCGGACTCCCGAGCCCTGAATAATTCTTCTCCATCCCCTCTAGTGACCCTTGTAATATATGGGATATGCAGAATATCCAAATCCAGGAGAATCAAAAAGCGTGTCTCCTCACACATCAACAAGGTCAGGAACCCTGGGGCCACAACAAGGGCATTACTGTTCTAATGTTACATGCACTTATTTGGAATGCCCACATGCTTGGTGCTTGGGTGAAGTCCAATTTTATTGCCTCCCAAGTTAGAATCCATAAAGACTCCATTGTTTCTGTCCTTGAACATATGCAGAGCCCTATGAAAATCAATGACTTTTCTCATAATCTTAAGATGCATGGCTCCATACATGCTGATCCTCTCAACTGCCATATCTGGATTTTTTGGCACAAGAGTATCTCGGTGGTTAGTGTGAAGGCTGATGATCAAAAAATCATCAAGAGGGTGTCCCAGTTAAACAGGTGGATCTTTATGACTTTTATCTACGGGAGTTGCAATGCCCAAAAGAGGGAATCCTTGTGGAATGGCCTTCTTGATTTTGACCCTGTAAATCATCCTTGGATCATCGGGGTTGATTTTAACATTATTTCTATCCCTGAGGAGAGAAAAGGCAGAGGTCATTTTCCAAGGTATGGTAGCCTGGACTTCGTATAGTTTATGGCTAGCAAAGGGCTCATGGACATGGGTTTTTCGGGTGACCCCTTCACATGGTGTAAAAACCAAAAGGGGAACCGGTGATCCTAGAGCAGCATTGATCACTGCCTCGCTAACATGCAAGCCAAATCCATGTTTACTAATGCCAAGGTGGATCATTTAGCTCGTGGGATTTCTGATCAGTCTCCCCTTCTCTTATCTCTCTCCACGAGACAAGATAGTCCCTCCAGGTTCAGATTCTATCAACACTGGATCCCTCTCCCTGGTTTTCATCATCTGGTTATTAGGGTCTGGGTAGATTCTCTCTAGGGTCATCTGTGGATAGTTTTGCATGATAAACATAGAAGGTTGAATTAGGTGCTCCAAGTCTAGGCCATCTCTTTGCCCCCATTGAAAAGGACCTTGATGAGATTTGGGCTACTATCAATAAACATGAAACCAGACTGGAGGAGAAATGGAATGACCCAAATTTTGGGGAATTAGCTATGAAGAAGGATGCACTCTCGGATATCATCCTTGGGGAGGAAAAAGATGGAAGGGATGAATCCAGAATTAAATGGTTAAGGGAGGGGGTCAAAAATACTACCTATTTTCATGCATGAATCAATGAACAGAAACTCCATATGAACCCCTCAATTGTGTTTGATGATGGAACCTCCTCAGGGGACCGAGTTGTTATGGGGGATAGTGCTCATACCTTGTTATCTTATCTTATGGAAGGTCCTAACACAAAAATTCCTAATGGCTATCTGGGGAGGAATGAGGACATCCTTGACGTTATTCTTAGAGTCGTCTCTTCCCAGTGCAATGACTTGCTCAGCGCCATTCCCAAGGAAGATGAGATTCATGTGGATATGGTCAACATCAACCTTGAGAGTGCGCCAAGCCTGGATGGGTTCCCGAGCTCGTTCTATAGAGGAGCATGGGATTTTATTAAGCATGATGTTATCACGGTTATTCAGGATTTTTTTCAATGGGGGGAGCCTGACAGGGGTTGCGTCAGCTAAAACCCTGGTTCTTATCCCCAAGATCAAGATCCCTTCGTCCCTTCTCCACATCAGACCTGTGAGTATGTGCAACATAACTTACAAAAATTTTTCCAGTATCATCAACTCCAGAATTATGCCTCTTCTCTCAGAATGGGTTTCCCTGGAGCAGCACAGTTTTGGGAAGGGTTGGTGCATCCAAGGTGAAATTACCTTGGTCCAAGACCTCTTTAGGGACCTCGACAACAAAACACATGGATCCAAAATGGTCATCAAAATTCACATGAACAATCCATTTGATCAGATCAAGTGGAGCTTCATCAACATGGTATTTATAGGTATGGGGTTCTCTCCTAGGTCTACGGATCTTTTCTTCAGGTGTTTTAGTTCCCAATGGCATGAGGTTTTCTACATGGGTAAAATTCATGGTTTCTTTAAGGCCTCCCACGACTGTAGATATGGGGAACCCTTGTCTCCTACCCTCTTCATCCTTTCCCAAGATGTTCTGAGCCGGGTCATAAACAAGTGTGTGTCGAATGGTGAGATGAGTCCCTGCCACTAGGAATTGAGCTCCCTTTTCATTACTCACCTGATGTTTGTAGATAACACCATGATTTTCATGAATTCCCACATGAGATCAGTCAGAGGTTTTACCATGGCTCTAGAGACCTACTACCAATGGAGTGGGAAAATTTTTCATTCCTCCAGGAGAAACCTCTTCATCTCTAATAAATGTTCAGCGAGACACACCTTATCCATGTGTCATTCCATTGGAATGCAGAGAGGACACTTTCTGATGGACTATATGGGAGATCCCATCTCCTCGGGCATGCATCGGATTAGGGACATCGACCATGTGGTGAGGCAAATCATGGGTAGAGTGCTCAACTAGAAGAACCAATTCCTCTCCTTTGGGGGTCAGATTTCATTATTTAATAGCGTCCTGTTAGCTACTCTGGTTCATGCGCTTTCTTCAGTCCATGTACCCAAGGGAGTTATATAAAAGATCGGTCAGATTTTTTCAAAATTCATTTGGGATTCTCTTCTAGAAGTAAAATTCATTGGTCTTCTTGGGGGAAAAATGGCTCTCTCTGTTCAGTAATGAGGAATCAATGTTAGGAGCCTTGGTGAAACTATCTGGTGCTTGCATGCTAAATTTTCTTGGGATATCCTCGAGCATCACTCGATTTGGTGGAAAGCCATGGAAGGCCGATGGCACATGGGACTGGGTCAGGGAACTCACTGTGCTACTCCCTTCTAGTCCAATATCCTCACTCTTATTCTAGTAATTCAGCCCTTTACCCGCAGGATCATGGGGAATGACAACTTATCATTTTGGCACCGAAACTGGGCAAGCATTCCCATTGGTTTTGAAGGGTGCCCTATTTTTGATATCACGTTAAAACAAGAAGCCACAAATTATTCCTTAATTTCTTCTATGCTTGATAAGGATCTGAAGGATCTTTTTGATCTCATCGTTATCACTGATGTTGAGGACATGTGTCTTTTTACTCCGTCCAGCTCAGGAACCTTCTTTTCTAAGGACTTTTATCGTGTCTCGAATGTCCACCCTCCATCAGATGGTTGGAATGATACCCTATGGTGAAAAATGGTACCAATGAAGTTTAAATTCCTACTCTAGCAGATCAGAAACAATGATCTTCCTTTGGAGGCCAATATCAAATGTTGCGACATCAGTTTGGCGTCTAGGTGTTGCTGTTGCAAGAATCACTGAGAAGAATCTGTAGCACACGTTTTTTAGGGTGATTGGGAAAATGAGGTCTGGAATTATTTTGGACCATTCACCACTTTCTAAACTTCTTCTAGAACCAAGGCCTCCTTCCTGGACTCATGGTTCAGCAGAACGGGTTCTTCTGGCACGGAGAAGACAGCCCGCACTCTGGTGCTTCATTCGTCCTTCTGGTGTTTATTGCAATCTCGAAACAATATTATTTTTGAGGGTACCCAATCCTTCGGTAGTTCCATTATTACACATATCAAGAAACTGCTTTTGGATTTGGTCCGGATTTTTATTGGATGGCCGGAGGATCCCTCCTTGTAGCACCTACTTCTCAATGTTCCAGTTCCTCCTCTACGATGTAATACTACAAGATCCCTCTGGCTGCAGTGTAATCCTAAAACATGTGGCTTGAAACTTTATACTGATGTTTCATGTCGCTTGGGAAGCATAAGTGGAGGTGGGGTTGTTCAGGACTCCAAAGTTGCAGTCATTATGGCCTTCTCTACCTATCTCAGTTGTGGGTCTTCCATCTAGGAAGAGTCCAAGGCCACTCTCACTGGCCTCACCCTTTGCCAACAGGCCAACATCATTCTCTCTGAGGTAGATATTGACTCCCCCATTCTACATAATTATCTTAAGGGTATAGGTTCCATACCATGGAAAATATCCTATACCATTAGAAGGTGTCTTGCTATGCTTCTCAATAACAACACCAAAGTGCTTCACATGTGGCGTGATGGGATCAAAGTGGCGTATCACCTTGCCTCCTTGGACGAGCCCAACTCCAACATTTACTGCATCTCAAATGCATTTCTCTTAAAACCAGAGAGTGTGGATCTCATACTAGGGGATTCCCTTGGGTTACATTATTTCAGACTTCTTTAGGCTTGTGGCATTTTTTATTTGTCCTAGGGGGTGCTTGCCCCCCTTTTGTCTTTGAATAAATAAATAAATGATGATGATGAGAATCCCTAGATGGTCGAGCTAGTAATGTGAGAGTGGAGGTAAGAGATGGTGAGGAGGATGAGTCCATGCAATGTTTTGGGATATATGAACAAGTTCTTGGTCCCGATAGATCTACCTAGAAATGAGTTTAGGCCTTATACCAAGATTTTATATACATTTTCGAGGACTGACCTTGAATATTACAACCTACACAAAAGCATGCCAAGGAAGAAGAGAAACTTTTCTTCCACTAAGAGAAATATCCTTCCTTGAGCTTTATCTGACCAGTAAAAGGAGACTATAAGTCAACTTTTACACAGATCACCTCCATGGATGTTTCAAACACCCAAGATTTCATTACATCCACATTCATGAAAGAGCCTAGCAAATTGAAAATCACTTGGTGGAAGGAGAGGTTGTTGAATGGTATGGGAAAGATCATGTGGTTTAGCCACATATCATCCCGAGGAGAATCATGGCCAGAGAGAACACCATGAGACCCACAAAGTGGTTAAAGATCCACATTGCAATGGATCCATGGTCGAAGGTCCATTCTTCCACATAAGCATCCAATGAAGTGAGTACAATTCATAATGAATTTTTTAGATCATATACACTATTTAATGCTTGTAAGTCCAAAGAATAAATCAACCATTGAAATATAGGGAGTAGTGGATGATTCCGACCAACGAAAACCACCAAAGTCCATTGAAGCTTGCCAGTGGCCACTGAGAATTCATCATCTGATAAAACGTGCTTTGGGGAGCCATCCACTATGCCAAGAGAGGTACCAATAAGAGGGATATATGGTAGGGGATAGGGTTGATCTAGAGTTAAATAAGGTGGACACAACAGGGTCTCTATGAATGGAGGAGGAGTGCCAAATGTAGAAATAATCACCGTGATATAAGTCATCGATAAACATCGATGGGGGGGGGGCTGACGACAAAGATGGCTTCACCGCAATGAAGGGAGCTAGAAAGACCATTGCCGTCAAAAAATTTTGATAAGAAGGAGGTGAATATAGTTAATTATTTATATTTATTGGATATAAATACTTACATTACATAATATAAACATTATAAATGAAAAATGAATGTAACAAAAGGTATTTCTTGAATTTAAGAAACCTATACCGATGAGATACTAACCTGACCTTAAGAATAGTTTTATGAACGTTATGACTATTGAACATACCAAATGGATAGTAAACTCACCCATGAAAGTATAAATAAAATTTAAGAATCCTATAAAAGAATGTATTATATAATTGTATCATTATATAAGTAAATTATTAATTTAAAAATTATTAATTAAGTGTTGGTATTTTTGTAAGTCATAAATATTTATTCACAATTTTATATTAAATAAAATTATTTAAAATAAAATTAATTTTAAAAAAAATATATTCATAAATTAGTATTTCACTATATTATTACATTATTATTATTTTATGTGACCTTTGTTTTTATTTTAGACTGTTATAAAATCAGATAAAAATTTAAAATTTATTTTTTTAGTAAATGATGATTTTATTTTAAAAAATTATTTTCACATATAAAGAAAAATATTTTCATGAAATTGAGTTAACTTCTTAGTTTTACACATTTAAAAATGGTTATGGTGAATTTTTAATTTTTTTTAAAATTCATGAATTTTGCTGGAATAGTGAAAAATAAAAATTTATGGTATAACTAAATTAAAAGTAAAATACAATAGTCCTTGAGTAATCACTAATGTATGCACCACAATATATAAATCCCCATAATTATTATAATATATTTGGTGATAATTATCAAATAATTTATAATATTCATCCAAAATAAAAGAAAATGAATAAAATATTCAAAAAACACTCATCTCCACCACTACAAATACCACCCCTCACCACCCCTTCCCATAACACCGTCTAAAATTTGATCCTTGAATTTTTTTTTCCTAATATACCTCATAATACCATTCCATCGTTTAGGATCCTTTGGTATTGAAAAAAATACCAAAACCAATAACCTCTAGGATGTTCTCAAGGAGGAGAATTTGACATGTAAAAATCCTCTTTCTTTTAAATTATTTTGTTTTCAATTTATATTATTCTCTTCCATCATGCACATACCTTATCAAAAGATACATGATAACTCCAATATCATTTATATAGTACAATAATAACATTTTAATTTAATATCTATAATTAAACTCATTTTCTCTATCCTTTATTCTATAAATGCAAACATCACCATTGATGTGTCAAATTTCGGATGTCATAGAAGATGCATTTTAATTTTCCTATAATGCCTTCAAGGCTGGTCATAAAAAATTTACGAATAAAAAAATTATAATATATGTATTAAATATAATCTAATTTAGTTAAAGAATTATATACACATGATTTTAATTAACAAATGAAAACTTTCTTGTGATGATCGAAAAAATGAAAAAAATATAAACAATTATCAAGAACTTCTTATCTAATGATTCATCCTCACCACAATTATCAACATGACAAATAAACATATAATATTTTTTATGTTCATTAATGAAATATGAATTTCATTCTTTATAACTGTGCTAGTTTTACCAAAAATTACATACTCGTATACAAGTAAACCTATCCTGAAAACCAATGAAATGAATGCTCCCGAACAATAAAATTGTATCTTCTAACTCATAAAACATACTGTAAATGAACATTATAAAATTATATTAAGTTAATTAAAAGTATAATATGTTCTTCATTAATAATTTAATGGATTTAATTTTATTATCTTGGAAATTAAGGTCATGTTTAGAACACTATCATACATAAGTAAAAGGTTTCTTCCAGAACCTCCATTTTCATTGGGGTTATGATTTATCACTATGTAAATCAACGAAATTATTAATTACATTTATATAATTATTATAAATTTACTGTATACATTGAAAAATATATTATCAAGATAATTTCATCTATTTTAGAAGAAATACATTTTTTAATGGTTCACATCTCAATTATTCTTGATTCGCAACCCCTATTAAAGGGGACGTCTTTATTTATTATACATTTGAAAGTACAATCCATAAATATTTTTTAGAAACTTTTATTTTTATGAAATCACTATTTTTCCATGAAAAATCATTTTTATGAATTTCTATTTTTATGAATGATATTCTGAAAAATTCAAATGATTTTTCTAAAATAACTCTTTTTTACAATGTAAAAAGGGTATTTCAATTGAGAATTTCTTGATGATTTTACTTGAGAATTTTAATCTATTTCAACACTACTAGTCAATTTTATCATTCATTGAGATTGATATCATAGTGACATCATATTATAGATTTTAGTAAATGATTAATGATCATTTTGACTATGGATGTTCTATCTTGATACCATTCACCATACTACTCAGAATGGTTAGTGATTATGTTTACAGATTTGGAGAAAATTTTTACATATCATATGTATGTGACTTTTTTCCCCATTAAAATAGAGAATGCATTGGGATTAGAAAGTGATCAATGGGTCCTTCTATATCCCCTCTATGTATCAGTAGGTATTATGAGACAAAATAGAAATGGATTCTATATGAGAACATAACCATTTATTTTCAAATGACTTTTTCGAGGCCTTGACAACATGTTCCTGATTTCCAGAATTATGAATTCCATAGTTATTGTTTATATTAGAATCTGTTGTATTACGTATCCTTACTGAGCATCTGAATTTATCCCAGTCATATGTTTTATTATTTTGTAGGCTACCAAGATGAATTTTATGAATGAATTGAATGGATAATCTAGGATATTATAGGTGTTTCCAATAGGGTTTCTATGTTTTATTTCATTTATTGATGTGATTATATTTTCATGTATGTAATATAGTTTAAAAAACCACTAAATGGATTGATCCATTGAGATTAGTGACTTTTATCTATGTTAATGTAATAATTAAGGCACTGGATCAGGCATACTGGGGTCAGGGTATATAAATGGCAGGTTACTACCGGTGGTTTATCCATGATTTCTCACATTTCACAGCACCAATGTCTAGGATGAAAAAGAATGGGGTGATGTTTTTTTGTTCTAATAAATATGAAAGAACATTTTAAGAACCATATGGAATGATTACCTCAACACCTATCATTATATTACCTATGTCAGGTAAATTATATACCATGTACTGTGTCACGTCAAGATTTAGACTCAGTGAAATTCTAATATAGGAGGATCGTGTGGTTTCTTATGGATCTCGGTAGCTGAGACCACAAGAGATGAATTTACCTACTAATGATATAGAGATACTGGGAGTGGTACATGCCCTATGTTTTTGGAGACACTATCTCAGGGGTGAGAGGTTTTTTCTATACATGTTTCCCAATATTCCATAGAACATCTATTTCTCCAGGAGTCATGATCCCATCGCTGAGGAGGGGGTTGAGTATCTACAGTATTTTAAAATTGAATTGGTTTATAAAACTAACAAGGGAGACATCACTCTTTATGATTTGATCCAAAAGACATGTACAATGGTAGTGCATGAGTCATGTGACAAATGGTTGATAATATCCCTTTTTGTATGAAAGCATTTGCATGTTAAAGAATCTCATGAATGAGTACCTATGACTAAATAATTTGTTATACCATTTATTTTACTAGAGTTAGGACAATTATTAGTCTGATACAGAGGTATTAGTTCTGAGGTAAAAATTATATGATTGGGAGATTCCATCAGGAGGGTCTCTTGATAGTGATAATTATCTTCTTTTCTATGGAAGAGTATGCATTCCTATGGGCATGTAGAAGGAGATGATGGGGAAGTTTCACTATTCTAGATAATAATTTGATGATTTTTTGAAAAATATATATCTTGATCTTGGTGGAAAATACTGCTGGCTAAGAAGGAAGAAATAGGTAGCAGGATTTATTGCTACATACTTCACTTTTTAGCCAGTGAATGCTGAGAATCAGAGGCTGCTAGGAATTTTCATCCTTTGGCCATCCTGAAGTGGAAATTGGATGATGCCATGATGGATTTGGTTACATGATTATCCTAGTTGACCCATATGAATGTGATTGTATGGGTTTTTATGGATCAAATGAAAAAGGTAGTCCACTTCTTACCTATAATGGAAACTATCACAATTGAAGACCTGGTAAATATTTATGTGCATGTGGTGGTTCAGTTTTATTGTATTATGAAGAGTATCATTTCAGAAAGATTTTATTGCTTCACATCATGTTTTGGGAAGGGTAATCAGAAAGTCCTAGGATTACATGTTCTATTAAGCATAACCTATCATCCATAGACAAATGGTCAATTAATGAAACTATTCAGGTTTATGAGGATATGTTATGAGCCATTATTTTGGATTTTTGTGGTTCATGGGATCAACATATGACCCTCATAGATTTTTAATATATTAGTATCTTCCAGGAATCGATCCAAATGGCTCTTTTTGAGGCTATGTATTGAATTCCATGTTGTTCACCCACTTCTAGCTAGAGGCATGTGATTCACCACTTGATGGGACTATCCTCATGAAAGAGACATTTGAACCGGTTCCGTTGATCAGACAATGGTTGGTTACTACACATAGTAGGTAGAAATCATATGATAACCATTAAAGAAAACCTCAATAATTTGATTTTGGTCATCCTATTTTAATTTATGTTTCACCAATGTTGGGGTATCACTGAATCTGGAAATAGGGAAATCTTTCCCTTAGGTTTGTGAGGCCATTTCAAATAGTTGCAAGGGCCGGTCCAGTGGTGTATGTTCTAGACTATCGAGAACACTATGTTGACATGAAAAATTTCTTCCAGGTGTGAAAACTATGGAGATATCATCCAGAACCATCCCTTGTGTTAGATGTAGTATACATTGGTATTTATTCTCATACATACTTTGAGGAGCATTCAATACAATTTGTGGATCTTAGTGAGAAATATCTTGTCGATCATACTATAACATTGGTTCAAGTGTAGTGTCCGCATGTGAGAGTTCAGGTGGAGACATTGGATAGGGAGTTTGATATTAAAACATTATTTACATACTTTTTCACTAAGACTTCATAGTGATGATTGGAGAAGCTTGGGGATGAGATGTTTTAAGGTGGGGAGGTTATAAAACCCCATATTTTTTCAGGTACAATCCTCTTTGGGTTTCTCATTTGATCCTTTCTTGATTAGTCTTATTTGGAGACAGAGCGCCTTTATTGGAAAAAAATTCATAATGTTAAGGGATTCATTCTCATTTGAAATAATGGAGTCTAGGTATAAATGGGAGAAAGTGATAATATGGATTCATGGTAAGCTAAGAATATTTAAAGGGGTATTGGGTTTTATAAAAATTGGGCTAAAAATACTCATCAAAACATTTACACATCACAAAATTATTCATGAGTTTTAATTAAATAGATTTGTGGTGATGGGTTTTATGGAAAATACCATTGAAAAAACTACACTATGTGTAATAATGTTACACGACATGTAAATTTCTTTCTTGTTGTTTTAGACATGTTGTGTTGATGAAATTTTTTTCATTTCACTACAACCCCTCTAATCACAAACATAGGGAAATCTCTACATGTTCTAGGTGTTCCAAATTCCCATATATATGTTATCTTGTTGTGAGAAGTCTATAGTAAGTCATTTTGGTTAGGTTTCATCCTCTTAATTCTTCTCCAATCCATTGTGGTGAAATCCATTAGCCAATTATGTTTTTGGGTTTTATCATGATTAGTATTGATCTAAGATCTACTTTGAAATCATCCACACCATCTTCCTCATAGGTGTTGAATGTTGGTAACATTTTTGGATCATCTGTTAAAGGTAGAGGGTCTCAGTCTAAAACTATAGTTTGATTATTGTATTTTTTATGCAATATCGTTATCATTACAATGAATGTGTACACGAATTGAATAAATATTAAATGTAAAAATTCCTCGAATTCCTTTGTTTTCAATTAGCATATGTCCCAGATTATCGCTACCGATTTTCTGTGCAAACCATTGAATATAATTGAATCAGATAATGGAATAAAATATCTTTATCATTGATATGTGACCTAGGGTGATTTATTTTTATAGAATCCATAAATTTTGGTTTATTAATTATCAATGTAAATTTTCATCAATTGTAAAGTAAATTGAAAAGTTTAATGTGAAAGAATAATGGTAATTGAAATAATTAATCATTGTGATATATGATGTGAAATTTTGATATCCATGTTGTAAGAAATAGATTTTGTTCCATGATGAGATACTTATATAACAATGTTGGAATAGTTACTCCGATATGTATATGCTGTAATTCATATAGAGAGTGGGATCTACCCAGTCCCATGATCTAATTATTAAAGGGATTTGACCTGAAATAATATAATTTTTTAGGGGTTGGCATAAAATGTTGTAATACTTATTGGGATTTGACACGGATTGTTTGTTGTTACTATACCATATGTATATTGTAGTGGTTGAAATTGTTGTAAGACATGCTCATATATATTCTAGCATGAAGCCAAAGGAGGTTATTTTACCTTGGTTATATGGTTGTTGTTAACATGGCTCTGAATCATGGTTAGAGACATTCCAACATAGACCCAAAGCACCTTATAGTTGTATTTTATTATTTGATGAATAAATTAATAAACATATTTATCTCTTTATTGCATAAACTTGTTATCAGACCAGTTTCGTTTGGACATAGTGGTTTTGACCTACTAAGTTATAATCACACCCTATTCAAGCTACAGTTTAGCACCCAACCAGATTTTCTAGATGCAGGTTTAGTCGAAAGAAAATGGATTTTTTTTTGATTTAATTTTTTCTATTAGTTTGGAGTTTGTAGATGGGACTGATGTGGGGGTCAGGACCTAGGACATTTTGTTTTTAATTTGAGTCATCTAGTATTTCATGTATTGTTCTATTATGTCATATAGTAACATTCTATCATGTTATTACATTTTCCTTATATATCTATTGAATTATTTAGTTTGTTTTTAATTTTGTGTTTTCAATGAATTTACTCTAACTATTTTCCTTGTATTTATGAATTGTTTCTTTTTATATGAAAATCCATACCATGGGGTATAATATCTGCACTATAATATTCACACACCCAATTACAGTGATAAGCCTCTAGTGTATGAGGAGGTGCACTTGGGTTATCATACCCAACCTTTTCCGACCACGTGAGAGAGTTCCACAACAGGGAATATTACAGAACACATCAATCTACATGTGGTGTGGTCAGAATGACATGGTAAATAATTTATAAGGGTAGTGAATCCATTAAAAAATATGTTTGGGGGGGGGGTCAAAACTTGGTAAATGAAGTCTTATTGATATGAAATTAGTGGCAAATGAATGTTGATTTATTTTTGAAGTGTAGGAACCAACAATACGTAATTCTGAATTTTGTTTTTTCCAGGATACAAGTATATGGGTTTCTAGTGTTTTAAAATAGTAAAACATGCGTGGAACTATAAAAAACATAGAAAACACCCACATATTAACATGAAATAATGGGAAAAGCATCATTGAGTTATTGTTTTCATGTGTACGTGCATACAACATCACAATTCATTATGTGGGGTGGTTAGAATGATTCAGTAAAAAGTTATTAAAGGTACCAAAGACATTTAAAACGTGTGTTGTGGGTCAGAAAAATAAAAACACCATCTAATTATCCAGAAATCAAATGAAAATGAATGTCAATTTTTTTTTAAAATATAGGCACTGATGGAACATCATTCCATGTTACAGTTAGTCTAGGATTAGAGTAAATGAGTTTTTAGAGTTTGAAAATATTAAAACATGTGGGTAATGGTTCTAACCATAGAAACTAAGCTTATATTTATTTTAAATATTGTGAAAACCATAATGGAATTATTTTTGATGTGTATGTGTCAAACATATGTCAATATGAGGTTCAACCTGGTCAAAAAGATTCAGTAAATAGTTTTTTAATGTATAAAAATATTTCACAAAAATGTCTTGGGTTTTCAAACCATTAAAACATCATCATATTGGCATGAAATTAGAGTAAAATTGTTGTATATTTATTTTAGAATTTTAGGAACCAACTAAACTTAATTTGAAGTTATATTTTTCTTGAGATTCCCATAAAATATATTTTAGCATTTTAAAACACTAAAACATTCATGTCTTTTTCAAAACCATAGAAAACAACCACATATTGTCATGATATCATAGGAAAAAATGATTGTGTTATATTTGACATAGCTAATATTATTTCTTAAAAATTTATTTAATTTTTTAATTAAGTAAATATTTAGCACACAACACATTGATTTATAAAATTAATTTGATTGTTATATACTTATTCCTTATCAGTTTCAAGTGTTGAATCATATCTTAAATAGGTATGTTTGTGTTTTAAAAGTTATTTTCATGATATATTATTATTTATTATATTAAAATTAATTCAGTTATATTTTCAAAAAAAAATCTTGTTCATCATTTTGATTATATTTTGTGCCTTTTCTATTTTACATTTCCTTTCTTAAATGTTATGTTTTTTATTGTAGGTGACTGATGCCGACAATAGGTAGAAGGTTGACTATTTGGATCTATGAAATTCTTTAGAAGTTAGATTTTTTTTTGTTTTTTATTCTCTATGGTAATTTGAAATTTTATCAACTATTATACTATAATTCTAATTTATTATGTTTATTTTTACAGGGAATGTTCAGGATCCGAGCGTACTCTGTCGTGAAAATTATTAATAAAATAAAAGTGCATACAACATAAAGACATAGTACATGACACCACCAAAACAAAAACAGTTACCTGACACCACCCAAAACAATATCCATGTCAATAAGACCCCAAAATATCCACCTCTACACTAGAAAAAGCTCAAATAGAATTACCCCCACAGCCAGCTTGCAGATGTTGACACCCATGTGAGTCAACGATACCCGCAGTCTGAGGTCGCGCCACGCCGCTTACCAAAACAGTTTGTAAACAAGTGGAATACCATCATAATCCCTATCACCAACCCTACTCCAAGGTCACCCTGACAATTACCGCAAATCACACCCTGATCATCGCACCACAGACGCTGCCGGATCGCATCCCAAAAAAACAGCCTTGCTTCCGGCAACCCAAGCATTACCGATAATCAGGCCACAAAAATGCCAGCCCATGATCGTGAACTTCACTGAACATGCTGTTAACGCCTCTGTGGGCCAACATCCTGGCTTCTATTCATCATAAACTATGAAACCCGTGCCCATATTTCAACGCATCACACCGCCATGGAACTCCAGGAACTCCGACCACTAGATTTCATTTAATGAGGTGATGTGGTTAGTTTAAGGTGATTAGATGTTGTGGATGTGGAAAGATGCAGTGGAGATTGTGAGGTGGACATATATTGGGCATGGGTTGTTGTTGGAAATATTTTATATGTATATATTTATGATTGATGTATTGGTTGATTGAGGTTGTGGTGACTGAGGTTAAGCAACTATGAACATATTTATATATTATTGTGGATGTTTTATGTATGAATAATGGGTTTATAATGCATTTATGATTTTGTATATTACATGGTAGAGTTTGTTAATTTATATTTTTGGATTAAATATATAAAAATAAATAAATTTTAAATGAAATATTTAGTGTTGGTTTCTAAAAATCGATGCTAAATATCTAAATTAAAATTATAATTAGAGGCAATTACTATTAACCACTACAAAACATAACTGAAGAAAAATATATTAGAGGTGGCTATGTTCATCTTATATATTTTATTATTGGGTTAATTTTTTAAAACATCTACTAGATAAAATGAAAAACACTGCTAAATATTCTAAACACAACATATACAGAAACTACTGCAAAATAAGAAAAACCACCATGAAATAGTTGGAGGTTGTACCACACATTTCTATTTTAATAACAACGTATACACTATTAGGAATAAATTTAAACCATCACTATTGCTTGATTTTTTAAAAGTTCCTAGGATATTTGATGAGAGATTCATTGTACAATGTATTTCTGAAACACATCACGTTGAATAATCAACCATTATTGTGATGGAGATCACTATTTTCATCAATGAAATCCCCAATAATAACATTCATTAATGATTTATCCCAAATTATGACAGGGATTATGTTATTTATATATTTTTAAAATTATTTTACAGGATCTTTCTCATGAGATAGTTCATCTACAAGGAAACCCATTATCAATAATCATATAGAACTATTAATTTGTAAATATTTCTAAAACTATAATTATGGAACCAGTCATTTCAAAAAAATCATTTATTTTATATTTTATCATATTATGTAACCATATATGATGGTAATTATCTTGTCTATCCATCATTGTTATTCAATTTTTTAGTTTCATGGGTTTCTCCAACATTTCATCATGATTTAATCACTAACCATTATTATGGGTGGAAATTCAACAATTATGTGGTTAAATTTCCATTTTGATTGAATATCACAACCAAATTACTCAATTTTCATTAGATGTTGGGGATGATAACATGTGGGTAGAATCTGAGTGATGATGACATGGGAATGAATGATTTAAATGGGATGCACTATGTCTGTTGGAGATGTGTAGGGTGATGGATTTTAGATGGATGATCACGATTCCTATGATTCATGGCTAGGAATAAATTTCCAATGAAATCCGATCCACATATGGTGTGATTGATGGATGATATTTAATGAATGGAGGTAGATTCAAAGGAAGAGGCATGGAGATCATGATATGAGTTGGTGCTTTGAATTTTCTGAATAATGTTTAAGAATAGAGAAAAGACAACTCTAGAAGGAGGAAGAATACTGAGTCTTGGGACATCAAAAGGGGAGTCCACGACTAACCTTGTTCAATAATTCCAAGATAGATTCAAGGAAGAAAAAAATTATTTGTGAATATGAACATACAAATTGAGAAGAGGGATTTTCCATGAGACTGATCTCTTCCCATTTGTTTCCATCACCTTGGCTACTCTATTTAACCAAATTTTATCCCTTGTAGTTCCATGTTGCACACCTACTTTCACCCACATGAAAACACATACCTTCTCCACTAGATAAAATAAAGATAATATCTGGACTAATATTGATGCTCATAGGACATGAATCCACTTGAACCCATGAAGAAAATCATACCCATTATATTAATCTTCAAGGATGTACTTGGTTTCCACTTTGCGCACGATGGAGTAAAATTATTTTTCTCTAATTCATAGAGAATATATATGTTATTAATCATGGGAGAATGTTTAAAAAGATAATGGGTTCAAAGATAAATGATTTTAATGGATCTTAATCCTTAAACATTAAACATGTATACATTAAAAGGAGAATAATCAATATGCTAAAATTGAGGAATGTTATAGAATGTTTTAAAATCATTAGAGAGTGGAAGATAAATCCTTGCTAGTAATGTGAATAAAACATTAACCATTTGAAGAATCTCGTATCATTATTCTACTTGAGGAACTAGTGAAACTAGTTCTATAGTGCCTTGGTCCAAATTTCCTACCAATAGTAGAGGGGTGAATCAGTGGTTCCTTATGAAAAATTCAACTTTATTTTGAATTTAATATCTAGAACATGTTATGGTTCTCGATTCACACAATATTATCTCCCAATATCCCTTCTTGTGTAGTGGTTGTAATAAAGATATAAGAACACATTATTAACATGGTTTGGTAAAATAACTACTCATTTCCATGTTAGTTCCCCAACATGGATTCTTCAATAGGAAATAAGTGATTAAATTATCCAGATCTAGCCTAGAGACTCAATTTTCTTACAGCTACCACAACAGGACTTATGATCTACCTCCAATTGGGAGACTCCATCTACTCCTCGATCTAACCATAAGACTTCAACTTCTCCTGGAACCAATTGAATGACCTCAACTATGATGAAGGCTTGATCCACTATAGGATGATATTGAATCTTCCTCTACAAGATTATATGATATTAATTTCTCGTGTACTCTTCATGTATTTTCGACAGTCACTGAAGATGTATTTTTTCCTTGCTCAATAAATTCAGATCACCTATAATTACTAGATTCTTTAGTGCAACAATTCTCAATATCATCATCGTCATGAATGATGTACTAGACTTACCTGACTGTGTGCATTTTGTGCACACAATTTTTTATATTTTATGCGATAATAACCCGACCAATATCAATAGATTCTTCTTGAAATATCAACTCAATTGAATTAAACATCATGAATTGATTGTATAGAATCCAACCATCTTGTTTTAGGTAAATGAATTATAAACTATAAGTCATGTATTGAATGTTATTCTTTATATTTTATCTTATTTTTTTCTTTGTTTTCGGTTTCTCAAAATTTTTTCACAAGTGTATTTGTTTCATGAGTTCATGAATGTGATAGTTTTTTCAGGAACAACCCCCACCCCCACTTCACACACAAAATATACACCTTTATATTAAAACACACTCACAAAAGGGTGTGTAAAACCCAACCTCCGTTATTGTGTAAGGTGAAACTCTTGAAAACCCAAATAGATGTGGAATACGTAAATGTAACAGCCCAAGATTTTATAAAAAATATTCTTTTTAATTTTATTAATGTCTTGTGTTGTACGCTACACCAAAAGGAGCTTGCACAACACGCATCCTTGACTTGCTTTGCATTACACGCAATCGCGACCTTCCTCGATAGCGTGTGTAATACGCAATACCGAGCTTCACTAAACAACAGTATGCTATTAAAATATTATTAAAACTAGTCGTTATGAATAGTAATAACCACTTTTTAAAATTCTGTAAATCTTATTTTTCAAAATTAACTTCATTTTTGGATTCGGAGTATCGAATTTAGCCTAAGGTGAAATTTTGGTACTTTTCGGATAACTTTCATATTCTGATGAATAGTGAAAATTACTAAATTATAATTAAAAACAACTTTTTTAATCGAAATAATTAATAGTGATAAATTATTAATTTCAGTGGTTTTAAAGTATATTTAGAATATATTTTTACAATTTAATACAATGTTGGTCATTGGATGTAATTTCACATTTAAACAAGACATAATCAAGTGTCAATCTTTTGATAGATATTGTTTCTTAAAAACACGCTATTTTTTTTAACAGCGGGATTTAATTATAAAATTAATTAATGCAATCTCAATGTTATTAATTTGGTAAAATAGAATTCATTTTTGAATCCGGAATATGAAATATATCTTAGGATGAAATTTTGGCATTTTTCTGAAAAACTTCAATTTCTGATGAATAGTGAAACTACTAAGTGGTAGTTAAAAAAACAGAATTTTTCATAAAACATAATTTTACCGCTTCTGTGAATGAAATTTCAAAAATCCGAGAGACACGGTTGAATGGGATGAAAATAATTTTTGGTGAATAGTAACTTTTTACTTTTATTTACCACGGTTAAAAGTAAATAGGGTAATTAAGGGTAAGAATGATATTAATATTACCCTAACACATGTCCTAATTCTATTAGACAAGTGTATCTCGACCAAAAACAACCTTATGTGTAAAATATTATCATTTAGGCCCACTTGGATTAGATTAGGACATTTATTATTATTTAATTCAAAGAAGAGTTAAAAGAGTTAAAATCAATGTTTATTTAATAAAATATTTTTAATATAGGGTTATACAAAAGATAAATTCGATTGTAAATATTCATTAGAAAGCTAAAATGATTTCCTACATAATGGTATTTTATTTTTAATTTTTAGACTTTAAATAAATTAATTTATTTATGACACAACGATGATGCAGAAATTACCATTTTAAGGAAATATTAACATAATTGATGTTATAAATGCTCAAATGAATGTAATTTGAGACTTTTTATGACTTACACTAATTTTCTAGGTTACTATGATATATTAGTGTTGATTTAATCAACTTTGTTCGAACATATAATTCTTTTATGACTTTCACAAAAATCATATATCAAATAGTGTCAAAATTGACACAAAATAGTTTTTAAATCAAATATTATATTATTAATTGTTATTTTATTCATAAAAATCTAAGGTTCGGCCAAATGACTTAGATAAGGAAATATTTATTAATACTATACAATTTGGGGTTCTTTTGGAATGATATAGTAAGTGTATTAACCATATAGTGAAAGAAAACAAAAAGACACGGTAAAAGTTAAATTATTTATCTTAGAGTTAAATCTAATTGATAAGGTTAAAAAAATAACCTAAACTTGTCTAAATCCTATTGTTTTATAGGATATTGACACATCCCCACTTTAGCTTCGAAATAAGACCCTTTGGAACCATTATAAACCGATTTTGACTTTAAAATAAAATAATATTTTGAGATATTCCTAAGGTGCCCCTCTCCTCCCTTATAAAAGGACACCTCCTCCCCCTCCTCCTCACACCAATTTGAGCACTCATTCTCGGCCAACCCCTGCCAAAATCTCTTCTCCACTTCCCTAGAAACATCCTAGAGGTTCTGGTCTTCCTCAAAGACCAATTTTAGTACCCTAAGAGGAGGTCTCAAAGAGGCGCTTCAAAGAAGAGGTAATTACCGTTACCAATTCTTTCATCTTTATTTCTTCTTCCACTTCTTCTTCTTTGGTTGTTTCATTATGAAGTAATAACATCAGTATCACTCATATACTTATATGTTATTATAAGTATGAAACAACCCTATTTCACCATCTATCCATCCTACGAAAAAAGAAATCACCGCGCGTGCGTACGTACGGAATACCGTCTCCACGCCGTGGTGTAATCTATTTTCCACCACCACCTTACATGGATGGGTATAATGGTGTAAAGAATAACTATACATAGTTATTACAACATAATATTGATTCTGATATATTGTATAATCCACTCCAATTCAATTCAATATTTATGGAAATGATATCATCGCTCGTGCGTACGTACGGACTACCGTCTCCACGACGCGATGAGATTCATTCTCCATGTTAACCATTTAAGAACGATTATCAAGTATATATAAGAAATAATAATGAAATATATGACATTATAAAGCTACTGGATTTATGTATATATATATATATATGTATGTCATCTACTTACTTCCATTTCAAGACAATAAGGAATGGAAAACAGCGTTCATGCGTACGTACGGACTACCGTCTCCATGAACGGTGTTTTTCATTTTATTTATCTATCTATTATATATATATATACTGAATATATATTATATATAAATCATATTTTATATTCTGGAAGTAAGTAAATCATGATATAAGTAATAATAATGTCAAGAACAACAAGTCAAAACACCTACGATAAATGAAACGATTTTACCCAAAACGCTTCTTTAACATGGAGTTTACAAAAGAACGGGTAATATAATGTCATAAGTGAACCATATATGATATCATAAAAATAAATATTATTCTGTAATAAGTCAATGACATTATTTAAATCATTATACAGGAGGTTCGGACACATACGAAGCAAATCGGACCTAAGGTAAGGGAAATATCACAATCTCATTTTTATCCGAGATTGTTTATTCGTAAGTATTTACTGGGGTGTATTTTATCATCCACATCCATGTTTCATCAATATGTAATATTATTTCCATCCAACTACAATTGTTTAAATCCATTTTTACCCTTCGGTGAGTTTTTAGTAATATCTATGAAAGGAATCTTTTGTCGTACGAGGTACTTTTTGACTTTTCCGACAAAAGTACGAAGAATGTTTTTTTAACTTATACGACATGAATGGATTTTTAAAACATTATTTCCAAGAAGCTTAATTTACAAGTTTTCAAGTTTATTTTTAATCAACTTCTTTTATTTTAAAGTCGTATGACATGTTATGAAAGGAAAAAATGTTTTTAAAGTAGAAAGGATATTTTCCTCAAGAATGGAGTTCAAGTATTTTATCAAAATTATTTTCCATCTAAGATAATAAAAGGGTTCTGTTTTTATCCCTATTATTACATGGATTTGATTATGTTGTGATGGAAACATTTTTATGAATTCCTTTATCTTATATGAATTGTTTTATGATGTCATGTTGTTTAAGAATCCCATTTTTATTACATGGGTTACGCTGTGATGTATGGTTTATGATTATGTGGCACACATAAGAAAGGATTCATTATAAGATGGGTGGGACATATATCTCCCTCCAATGCATTGGGTAAAGATTTTATATCTCATGAGATAGACATGGATGAAATGGTAGGTTATACCGGTTCAGTGAAATAGGACTGAAACGAGGGTTACTCGATTCAGAAAGGGACTTTGTCCACTAAGATAGTCTTGGAAATGAGTCTTGACTAATAAGAAATGATTTTCTATGATTATGTGTTTATGCCACAAAGTTTCATGTTTTAAGTTATGATTATTGGGATTTCATTTCACTACTATGATTTATCCCATGTTATGAAATTATGCTCTCTTTTGCAGGTTAAGATTTCCAAAAGTTATGTTCTTATGAATACGATGTGATTGATTTTTTTTTGTTTACCCTTACTGAGCATTTGAGCTCACCCTTTTATGTTTTCTTTTCCCCAGGATATAAAGAAAGGTTTTAGGTAAAAAAAAGGGAAGATCTTTATGGGAGATATTGAAGATCTTTCACCACGATTAGAAGATTACGTTCCGAGTTTCCAAAGACACTAAACTATTACGATCCTTGTGTGTGTGTTTTTGTTATGTACTAAGTATTCCGCAAATGTAATGTAATGTCCATGTACGTCAAGATACGGTTCTCTACAGTTGGTATCAGAGGAAAGGTTTAGTCAACCTTTGGAAACTAGGATGCGAAAACGTTAGTGAGATCCCTAGAGATATTTCTAAGGTATGTCTAGGGATGTCTCTAAGGTTAAGTATACATATAGGTTATAGTCCTAGAATTGCGCTAACGATCTTAGAATTTAACCTAAGATGTTATATATTGAGGGTACTACCCCTTTATTATGTTGTTTTCCCTAGCATGATTTTTGCCTCTCACACTATTCTTTTGGGGTTTTAGATGATGGCTGGACCCGAAGGAACCATGTTGATAAATGCAATGGACAATGCAATGATTGTCCCCATGAGCAACCAAACGATATGGGAGCTGGAATGAAAAATCTTGTAGCCATGCTCACACAACTTTCTCAAGCTATGAATCATGCAGGACTTCCAAACGAGCAAAGGAAGGAGCAACATTCTGTTGAATCCTTCATGAGTCAGCGTCCTCCTTCTTTCAGCGGGTCTACTGATCCATTAGTTGCTGAACAATGGATTAGTACTACTGAAAAGATATTTTCAGTTCTTCAATTGTCTGAACATGATAAAGTCATCTTAGCAGTATATCGTTTGGAAGGTGAAGCTGATCAATGGTGGAATCTTATCAAGAATACGAGGCCAAGAGATGAAATTGTGTCCATGGAATGGGACGAGTTCAAGAACTTGTTTTTCAGTAAGTACTTCCCTCGTATTCTTCGAACGAAGATGGAAAATGAGTTTCTTGAGCTGAAACAGAAGGATGATGAATCTGTTGGTATATACGAAGCGAATTTTACAAGACTTGCAAGGTATGCATCTGGCATTATCATCCAACCTGAAAGTAAAGTTGATCGATTTTTCAGTGGCTTAAAACCAAGTCTTCGAAGGGCATTAGCTATAAGAGACTTCAGTAGCTATGAAGAAATTGTGCGTTGTGCTATCAAGGTAGAAATGGAAGTTGGTGTTACATATCCATCTCATGGTTTTGACAAGAAACGAAAGATGGAGTTCAAGGAGAAATCTCATAATAATGGTGAAAAGAAGATGAATGTTTCCTTATGCACAAAGTATGGAAAGAAGCATGGTGGAGATTGTCTTAAATGGACTAGAAAATGTTTTAAGTGTGGAAAAGAAGGTCATCGAGCAGCTGACTGTCGAAGTAATGGAAAAAGGGATTCTAACAAAGTGAATAAAGCAAACACTGCAGAGAACGCACAACCAACACTTCAATGCTTCAAGTGCAAGGAAATGGGGCATTATGATAATAAATGCCCTAATCTAAGGGTTAGTGATGATCAACATGAGCTACCTCTTAAGGAAAAGGACAAAGGGAAGTCACATGCGATCACTATTGACAATGTTGAATATGACAACGATGTGGTGGAATGATTAAGTGTTTATGTAATGGGATTCCAAAATAATGTTGTATCATGGAATATTGGAATATTTATGTATTGGTCTAATGTGGTATTCAAAGTGATTGAGATATTATGCGCATAATGAAGGGAAAACGAGAAAATGAAATGTTTAACAGTATTCTTGAGCTCATGATTGATATAAGGACTAAGTGATATCATGGTTTGAGTATATAGAATTTTGAGGATTTTGGTATGTGGAAAGTGTTAACTTTTAACTGCATTCATGTTTTCACTAAGGTATTCAAGAGAATACACGATTAAGGACTTTGAATGTTTTGAATGTGACCAAAAAAACATATCTTATGATATATGGGGATCGACGATGGTGTTAAATCTCTGGTAATCGTTTTCACTATATTATGAGAGTCGACTGCAGTATTATGGATAAGCCTAAAGATTGGAATGGATTATGTTGGACATAAGTTAGTATTGTTTGTTTTTCGATATTATTGATGGGATGTTATAGTAATATAGTTTTGGAAAAAGGACAACCTGCAGGACAGGCGACAGCCCATCGCTTCGGACAAGGCTGTGGGAATCGAACCCACAACCGAAGTGCGACTGGCCTTTATCGCCTACCACTGGCCTACAGGAAGTCCTTGTTTAGTAGAAACTAGTTTTATTATATTAATCAGTATGATATATGAAGTATAAGTCCATTTTAGGAACCATATATGATTAATCTCACTATAGATCGAATTATGCATATAATTTTTGCTAACCTTTTGTTTGAGACAGATGGAATGACCCGTCATTCTATCACATGATCTGCTAACACTTCATGAATAACAAATTCAACTTCATTTATTTAAGAGATGAAGTGGAAATTGTTCAAGGCACGAACAACAGTGAGATTGTACCAAAATAAAGTAAGTATTTATTCTAATTCAAATTTTCAACTTTAGGGAAATGATCTTGAAAACCAAAAATGTTGTCCTAGTGATCTTATACCTGATGAATCAGATGGTACCTTATATCATCACAAATCTATGGATTTGTGATTACTGGATTTTCCATAGCCATGTTCTCTACCACTCTCCATCAGAACATGATGGTTAGATTTCTCTTCCATATCCATTTTTTCACCTATGTGGAAACCCAATGATTAGTTTATTTGGGTAACCGTTACGTTTCATAATTTTGTTTTTAAAGATTGGTTTTGATATTCCTTTTTACGATGTGGGTTTTCATTAAAGAAACTTTCGAATAGTAAACCATTTATAACCCCGATGAATTTCGAGGGCGAAATTCATTTTAAGGGGGGTAGAATGTAACAACACAAGATTTTATAAAAAATATTCTTTTTAATTTTATTAATGTCTTGTGTTGTACACTACACCAAAAGGAGCTTGCACAACACGCATCCTTGACTTGCCTTGCATTACACGCAATCGCGACCTTCCTCGATAGCGTGTGTAATACGCAATACCGAGCTTCACTAAACAACGATATGCTATTAAAATATTATTAAAACTAGCCGTTATGAATAGTAATAACCACTTTTTAAAATTCTGTAAATCTTATTTTTCAAAATGAACTTCATTTTTGGATTCGGAGTATCGAATTTAGCCTAAGGTGAAATTTTGGTACTTTTCGGATAACTTTCATATTCTGATGAATAGTGAAAATTACTAAATTATAATTAAAAACAACTTTTTTAATCGAAATAATTAATAGTGATAAATTATTAATTTGAGTGTTTTTAAAGTATATTTAGAATATATTTTTACAATTTAATACTATGTTGGTCATTGGATGTAATTTCACATTTAAACCAGACATAATCAAGTGTCAATCTTTTGATAGATATTGTTTCTTAAAAACACGCTATTTGTTTTAACAGCGGGATTTAATTATAAAATTAATTAATGAAATTTCTATGTTATTAATTTCGTAAAATAGACTTCATTTTTGAATTCGGAATATGAAATATAGCTTAGGATGAAATTTTGGCATTTTTCTGAAAAACTTCAATTTTTGATGAATAGTGAAACTACTAAGTGGTAGTTAAAAAAACAGAATTTTTCATAAAACATAATTTTACCGCTTCTGTGAATGAAATTTCAAAAATCCGAGAGACACGGTTGATGTTAGTATGTAAAATGTGGTTCAATGAGATGAAAATAATTTTTGGTGAATAGTAACTTTTTACTTTTATTTACCACGGTTAAAAGTAAATATGGTAATTAAGGGTAAGAATGATATTAATATTACCCTAACTAATGTCCTATTTCTATTGGACAAGTGTATCTCGACCAAAAACAACCTTATGTGTAAAAATTTTATCATTTAGGCCCACTTGGATTAGATTAGGACATTTATTATTATTTAATTCAAAGAAGAGTTAAAAGAGTTAAAATCAATGTTTATTTAATAAAATATTTTTAATATAGGGTTATACAAAAGATAAATTCGATTGTAAATATTCATTAGAAAGCTAAAAGGATTTCCTACATAATGGTATTTTATTTGTAATTTTTAGACTTTAAATAAATTTATTTATTTATGACACAACGATGATGCAGTAATTACCCTTTTAAGGAAATATTAACATAATTGATGTTATAAATGCTCAAATGAATGTAATTTGAGACTTTTTATGACTTACACTAATTTTCTAGGTTAATATGATATATTAGTGTTGATTTAATCAACTTGGTTCGAACATATAATTCTTTTATGACTTTCACAAAAATCATATATCAAATAGTGTCAAAATTGACACAAAATAGTTTTTAAATAAAATATTATATTATTAATTGTTATTTTATTCATAAAAATCTAAGGATCGGCCAAATTACTTAGATAAAGATATATTTATTAATACTATACAATTTGGGGTTCGTTTGGCATGTTACAGTAAGTGTATTAACCATATAGTGAAAGAAAACAAAAAGACACGGTAAAAGTTAAATTATTTATCTTAGAGTTAAATCTAAATGATAAGGTTAAAATAATAACCTAAACTTGTCTAAATCCTATTGGTTGATAGGATTTCGACCCATCCCTACTTTAGCTTCGAAATAAGACCCTTTGGAACCATTATAAACCGATTTTGACTTTAAAATAAAATAATATTTTGAGATATTCCTAAGGTGCCCCTCTCCTCCCTTATAAAAGGACACCTCCCCCCCCCCTCCTCCTCACACCAATTTGAGCACTCAATCTCGGCCAACCCCTGCCAAAATCTCTTCTCCACTTCCCTAGAAACATCCTAGAGGTTCTGGTCTTCCTCAAAGACCAATTTTAGTACCCTAAGAGGAGGTCTCAAAGAGGCGCTTCAAAGAAGAGGTAATTACCGTTACCAATTCTTTCATCTTTATTTCTTCTTCCACTTCTTCTTCTTAGGTTGTTTCATTATGAAGTAATAACATCAGTATCACTCATATACTTATATGTTATTATAAGTATGAAACAACCCTATTTCACCATCTATCCATCCTACGAAAAAAGAAATCACCGCGCGTGCGTACGTACGGAATACCGTCTCCACGCCGTGGTGTAATCTATTTTCCAACACCACCTTACATGGATGGGTATAATGGTGTAAAGAATAACTATACATAGTTATTACAACATCATATTGATTCTGATATATTGTATAATCCACTCCAATTCAATTCAATATTTATGGAAATGATAGCATCGCTCGTGCGTACGTACGGACTACCGTCTCCACGACGCGATGAGATTCATTCTCCATGTTAACCATTTAAGAATGATTATAAAGTATATATAAGAAATAATAATTAAATATATGACATTATAAAGCTACTGGATTTATGTATATATATATATGTATGTCATCTACTTACTTCCATTTCAAGACAATAAGGCATGGAAAACAGCGTTCATGCGTAAGTACGGACTACCGTCTCCATGAACGGTGTTTTTCATTTTATTTATCTATCTATTATATATATATATATTGAATATATATGATATATAAATCATATTTTATATTCTGGAAGTAAGTAAATCATGATATAAGTAATAATAATGTCAAGAACAACAAGTCAAAACACCTACGATAAATGAAACGATTTTACCCAAAACGCTTCTTTAACAATGAGGTTTACAAAAGAACGGGTAATATAATGTCATAAGTGAACCATATATGATATCATAAAAATAAATATGATTCTGTAATAAGTCAATGACCTTATTTAAATCATTATACAGGAGGTTCGGACACATACGAAGCAAATCGGACCTAAGGTAAGGGAAATATCACAATCTCATTTTTATCCGAGATTGTTTATTCGTAAGTATTTACTGGGGTGTATTTTATCATCCAAATCCATGTTTCATCAATATGTAATATTATTTCCATCCACCTACAATTTTTTAAATCCATTGTTACCCTTCGGTGAGTTTTTAGTAATATCTATGAAAGAAATCTTTTGTCGTACGAGGTACTTTTTGACTTTTCTAACAAAAGTACGAAGAATGTTTTTTTTAACTTATACGGCATGAATGGATTTTTAAAACATTATTTCCAAGAAGCTTAATTTACAAGTTTTCAAGTTTATTTTTAATCAACTTCTTTTATTTTAATGTCGTATGACATGTTATGAAAGGAAAAAAATGTTTTTAAAGTAGAAAGGATATTTTCCTCAAGAATGGAGTTCAATTATTTTATCAAAATTAATTTCCATCTAAGATAATAAAAGGGTTCTGTTTTTATCCCTATTATTACATGGATTTGATTATGTTGTGATGGAAACATTTTTATGAATTCCTTTATCTTATATGAATTGTTTTATGATGTCATGTTGTTTAAGAATCCCATTTTTATTACATGGGTTACGCTATGATGTATGGTTTATGATTATGTGGCACACATAAGAAAGGATTCATTATAAGATGGGTGGGACCTATATCTCCCTCCAATGCATTGGGTAAAGATTTTATATCTCATGAGATAGACATGGCTGAAATGGTAGGTTATACCGGTTCAGTGAAACAGGACTGAAACGAGGGTTACTCGATTCAGAAAGGGACTTTGTCCACTAAGATAGTCTTGGCAATGAGTCTTGACTAAAAAGAAATGATTTTCTATGATTATGTGTGTATGCCACAAAGTTTCATGTTTTAAGTTATGATTATTGGGATTTCATTTCACTACTATGATTTATCCCATGTTATGAAATTATGCTCTCTTTTGCAGGTTAAGATTTCCAAAAGTTATGTTCTTATGAATACGATGTGATTGATTTTTTTGTTTACCCTTACTGAGCATTTGAGCTCACCCTTTTATGTTTTCTTTTCCCCAGGATATAAAGAAATGTTTTAGGTAAAAAAAAAGGGAAGATCTTTATGGGAGATATTGAAGATCTTTCACCACGATTAGAAGATTACGTTCCGAGTTTCCAAAGACACTAAACAATTACGATCCTTGTGTGTGTGTTTTTGTTATGTACTAAGTATTCCGCAAATGTAATGTAATGTCCATGTACGTCAAGATACGGGTCTCTACAGTAAACCTCTTACATGATTACCTAAATTAGTGTAAGATTCTCTTTTATTCAATATCCACTCACAATGTAATAGCCTTTTGAAACACATTTTCAAAATACATGCACATATTTTACTTCCCATTAGCAAAGAACAGTGTGTATAAAACTGTCTCAAATCTTCTCAAGATGTTCACAAATACTATAGAAATTATTACATGTTATCCCAAGATGAATCACTGAACTAGTTCTTAATAATGCTTAATTAAGATTGTTAAACCCTTTTTGAAGTCTTACAGACATCATCCTTATCCTCTATGAAATACTATCATGAGTAGGCCTTCACTTCATAAACCACAGGGTCATGGGAACTCTATTTTATTAAAAAAATAAGTTCTCACTCAAGATATTGGCAACTCATCCTTGGTAAAGTGATCCGAATTTTAAAGGCGATCACCATTGTATAAGATCCAATTCATAAGTTTCATTGAAGTACCATTCAGATCCCATAAAATACAATTGATAAATGGTCTATTAAATACCCAACACTCCTGTATTAATTAAATATTAATGTGATGTAGAAAAATAAGGCCCCTAAGCATTGATCCTTTGTAGTGATCACCTCCTATGTATGAGATGAGGATCACATGTTATTTAAATTTATTTGAAGATTAAACTCACTCATGGATAAAATTCCATAAGTAAATTCATTTGTAGATTTCCACAACTCTTTCTTAGTGTTATGACATGCACAAAAATCATAGCATGAATTCATGAAGATTTGAAGGATCATCCTCTCATAATCTCGATGAAAGAACAATAATAGAGACCTTAGTTAAATAACATGGTGTATAAATGTAATATTTAGAAAAATAAAATGCCTAAAGGAAGCCAGAGGTAGAAAACACTTGTAGAGTTTGATCAGATGGCTCAGATTAGACGCATCGAGCATCCATCTTTTGATCCATATTTTAAATAAAGCATGAATAGTCTTCAGTACTTCCCCATCCTACATCAAATAGTTCATACCTCTTGAGCATATAAATAATGAAATAATTATTAAAGCTATTTAGATATCTCATCCCCACACGAAACAACCACAAACCACTTTTTCCCACCCCCATGTCACCCCGTATAGTGGCGACACTGCTCCATTGCAGAATATGAAAGTTATAGGCACTATTGATGCATAAAATGGGTCATGAAAGATATTATATTTGTTATTATCGATGATCAATCTAATATTCACAAGATTATGAACACCATAATCATCATAATTGAATCAATGAAAACAAAAAAGGCTAGAATGTTGAAACCAAGCGCGAGATCATCACATATTATTTATAATTAATTTTATCAATTAATGATATACCTTGCGTGAATTATTTCTTCATTAGTAGATCTGAAAATAGTTAAACATTTAACCATTGTTTCATTGTATAAATCAAGAGTATATTCCCTCTAGTGGTGATCCAAATGTGTTGAAAAACCTATAAATATTTCCATAGGAATCTACGGGTTTTAACACAAAAGATCCCATCCAATGCATCATTAACCATTCATCACCACAAGAATCACTTCCAAATAATCCCCCTTCATATATATTGACATGAGTGTGGGAGGTCGAGAAATGTCACTCTCTATTCATCAGAGTGTTATTGTAAAAGGGAGATCTCTAGGGATTGAGAGGATTTTCCAATTTTTTTTGCACATCAAAACAAATGAATTGTATTTGTTAAAAAAATAATATAATTGGGTTTAAATACCTCTAGGGATTAAAAATAAATATTTTAAAAAGTGAAAATTAATTTTTATTTAATCCCTTGTAGAACCCCATGTCTAAAATAATAATAATGTTATTATTTATTGACATAAACTTATCTTTCAAATTAAATTAAATATTAATTAATAAAAAAATATTCAATATATAGCAATTCCAATCAGAGATAAAAAATCATCCTTAACTTCCATAATTATACTTCTCATTCTAGGAATAATGAGTATTTATTTATAGAATAACTATAAGTATATTATTATCTAATAAATTAATAAATATTATATTCACTAAATTGGAAAAAAATATTAATTAAATATTCTGATCACACAATATAATCGTGAATAATTTGTGATGGAATATATTCAATCAAGAATGCATTAATAATTATTAAACCTCATATGGGATTAATATTTACTCAACATGTTAAATAATAAATAAAAATATATCATTAAAATGAGATTCGGGATACACTTATTGTGTGACACTCTAGAACTATTTTTCATTTCCATTAGGTGAAGCATCATAAAGTAAAAGGATTTTGTCTATAAACCTTCCAAATAACCCATAGAGAAATATTTTAATGTCACAGAGGAAGAATACCTCGTATATAAACCTGCACTGTAATATAATATCTTTTTCATCCTATATCTAATCAAGCTGGTTGCATGATGGTGCCATCAACCAATGTGCTGGATGTCTCATTCTTTGACATTATGGAAATTTAACATTCTTATAGAAAACAATGGCCACCAATATATTTATGCTATATCATTTCCATCAAATTTCCAGATATATCAAATTTATTTAGGGAATAAAATGGGAAAATCATTTCTCATATTTTCTAATAATGTTGTATTAATTGTGGTGAAACCAGTGCGTCCATACACACCACAAAAATATGTCATCATGGTTTTCATCAGTACATAAAATTAAATGACATATAATATTAATTAATAATAATATTAAATTTAAAGGATCAATACATATAGTCACATATAGGAACATCCAATGACATATATAAAATTTGACTTCCTACATGTGGGTCTTGTTCTCATAATATCCAAAAATGGATATCACCTAGTGCATACACCATGAAACGAAACCTTAATTTACTATGAGTCTATAAATATAATAACAAGTATCATTTTCTCTCCACATATTATATCATTTAACAGTAAAACATAAATTTATGAATAGTTTAGTAGTACTTATGGGTTCTCATCATAGAGGGAAACTGCTATATCCTTTTACAACGATATCTTATCTTAGGACATTATCACATACTATTTAAAATAGAAGAATAATCATAATGGAATATAGAGTTTAATAATATTTAAAACTATCAATATAGGTTATCCTAAAGTACACAAAAGATTGTTATAGGGTTCCAAATCCATCAGAATCCCACTTGCACTAGGGAAAACTTCCAACAACCTTCAGTCCACTAGCTCTCACATGAAACTCATTTGTCTTCCAAGACAAGACATTAGTTAAGGGGTATTCATTATTCTATTCCATGGGTACTCTTCCTACGACAAATTCATCCCTCTGAAAAAATATCTCCAAAGGTGGAACTTCCAGAGTAAATGCGTTGATCATTGGTGTCACCTTGGAACTTTTTCTTAGACACTACTATTTCATTGTGACAATAAAATGTAATAGGGTCTTTAATAATATGTACCTCATTTAGCTCCTAGAAAATATTTGTATTCAAGAGGATACATTGGCTGCATCAAAAGCTACTATATACTCATAGTCCACTTTAGAATCAACGAAAACTAAATTCTTTGAACTCTCCCAGATCAATGTTCCTCCATTGAGAAAAAAACATATTCTTTCTATGACTTCAGATCATTTTGATCTTTCATAAGACTAGTATAATTATATCCCATCATAACTAGCTCATTTTTCATCTATACACAATGAACATATCCTTATTTCTCCTCATATACTTAAGGATTTCCTTAACAGTTTGCCAATTTTATTCTCCTGGGTCAAATTCATGTCTTCCTACCATGCTCAATATATAGGCAACATCTAGTCTAGTACTTAATATGTCATACATGATTAATAATATCATCAAAACATATGGGATCTTACTCATTATCTATTTATCCAGTTATCTATGAGGAAAAATTTTCAAATAAAGATGTAAACCATGTGATACTAGAACCAATACATCTTCGATTATTCCATACTAAATATGTTTACTATCCTTCAAATGTATATACTTTGACTTATTCTCGTAAGAACTTGGATCTATAAAAAATGATCTTGATCTCTAGAATATCAGCATATGCACATATGTCCTTCACGAGGAAGCATTTTTTAACCACTCCTTAACATATTTTATGTTTGGTATGACATTTATAATATGTAATATGTCATGAAAATATAATACTCGGATAATGACCATATTTCCACTCAACCAATTTTTGATACATGACTAACATTCATTCTTAATGAATATGAATTATTTTATAGATTCTTTGAATCGAATGTTCTCTGACCTAGATGCAAGAATTAATCCATAAATTGATATATATAAGTTAAAAATAATTTTGGCATCACCAGGAGTCACAAAACTTTTTAATTGTTTCATGTAGACATCATTATAAAGGTTTCTATTACGAAATTTAGTTTTCAAATTCATATAATAAATGTCATAGTCTTGGTAAAATGACATTGTAAGTATAATTCTAATGCATTTAAGCATGAAGACTGGTAAAAATAGTTCATTATAGTCAATTACTTGTTGTTGTATAAAACCACTATCCTCTAGCCTTTCATTAATTATATTTTCTTTACCATCCAATTCCATCTTTCTCTTGTATTCCCATTTTTACTCAATGGGAGATACATCAACAGGAGGATCGACAAAAACCCACATTTTTTTGAAACATGGAATCCAATTTAGAATTAAAGGATTTTTTCTGTCTTACAACTTTTTATCTATCTACTTCCAATTTATAGGAGAGAGTTTAATCATTGTCAATAATAAATGAGTCACTATATTTGGTGACTAGAAAACTATATCTCTCTGGTTCTATTACTTCTCTTTTGATCCTACACAGTACTTCAGTTTTAGGAACTAATTCTTCCTCAATGACTTGTGGAACCTATTCTTCTACCAACTCTTTTGTAACATGAGAATCAACATAATCATAGTAAATATTGATTCCTCTATCCTTTTTGAGGATGTTCTCCCTCTCATGAAATATGTATTTTCTAGAAATAGTAAAATTCTTGTCTAAGGTTTTGTATAGGTAGTATCTCTTCATTTCCATAGGATAACTTACAGTGATGCACATTCTTCCATAGGGTTTTAGTTTGTTTCCTGAGAAGGCCTTAAAAATACGTCACAACCCCATACACATGTAGTTAAAAAAATGAGTTTCTTTCCACTCCAACATAGAATGGGAATACCATTTCCCACTTTATTTGTTACTCGGTTTAATGTGTATGACATAGTGTGTAATGCATATCCCCAAATGGATAATTTCATATCTAAATGAATCATTATTGATTATACAATGTCTAATAAGGTACTACTCCTCCTTTCAATAACACCATTCCATTTTAGTGTGTATGATGATGTGAGTCCATACAGAATCTCAAAATCCCATAGTATATAAATAAATAGTTGGTTAATATATTCACCATAGAGATCTAATCGAAGCTTCATTATCCTATTTACAAGTTGATTCTCTACTCCATTATTGAGTTCCTTTAATTTTTCTAGGGACTCATACTTACACCTCAATAAAGTAGACATAACCATTTCAACTATAGTATTCATTAAATGATATTAATTTTAAATACCCACCTATATCTTCTACTATATATGGTGCACACATATCAGTGTGAGGAAATAATAGTTGTTTTTTTGGCCCTTTTAGTATTTCTACTAAATGGTGGGTTGGTCATTTTTTATTTTAAATAGGAATGAATTATTTTATGTGGTTTTATCTCAGATGCGACTAAATAATAATCATGATATATCTTTTTCAAAAACTTCCTTTTTTACATGAAAAAGATGGTGATGCCATAGGTTGGTGTTATATGAGTCACATGAACATGACTTTTTATCAATTTAAAATAATTGGTATTCATAATTTCAAACATAATACATTTATCTAAAAGTTCTATACCACAAAATATGTTTTCATTAGAAAAGAATCATTTTTAATTTCCAAAATTGAAAATAATCCCATCCTCATCTTGGTATGATATATAAATTTTGTTCTTGCTAATCTGAAGTACATTATAAAAATATTTTAAAACCAAAAACATTCATGTCAGAATTTTTTTTGGTAATCCCTAATGGATAGAGTATCCATCCCCACACCATTAGCAGCTCTCAGATATACCTCTCCTCTATAAATATTTCTAAATCTATATGGTTCCCGAATTTGGATACATATTTGAGCACCACAGCTGTATCTAACAACCAATATGTAGATATTGAATGAACACACCTGATAATGAATGCACCATTAGCTTCCCCATACATTTGGTTGTAGTTCCTCTTCCAGTGCTCTACACTACCACTTGAAAAACATATTTCCTCCATTTCCTTTCCATATCTCTAGATATTTCTTTACATGGAAGGATGGTTCTCAAGATATTTAGATTGGATGTGAGTCTTGGGACCCTTTTCATTGTTCGTAATTTTCATATTAACCATAAGGAACGTTGTTTTATCACTCCCTATGTCTTTATCCACATAAATAATCAACGTAATAATATCCAATAGACTCTTATAATTATTGACTGTATTTTAATTAATAATAAAATTAGAGAGTGTCTTGGTAAGTGATGAATATATGAGATCTATATGTAACTCATTAGGGAATTTAATCCCTAAAATGTATAAGCATTCATTGTAGCCAATATGGATGACTACATAAGGACTTGATGGTCTAGACTGTCTATGAATATTTTTAAACAAATCAATTTATACCTTATACATCTCTTGTATCACCTCATCTTGATAGAGATCCTGAAGTTGAGGCATCATGCTATACACATCCATGCCCTCATGTTACGTCAAATACTCACAGGTCATGGATGGTAACATAAAATAGTGACCATCTATTTGAATGATAAAATCTCTCTCATAGAGTTATAACTCTTTATCACATTCTTCAATACAAGGTGCAATAGGGATATGGTTTTCCAATACATAAATATTTTTTCCATGGAGAAGGATAACATTTAAGTGCATATGACACTCCTGGAAACTTTTATTGGTGAGAGGGTTATCCTTCTAATGTATTTATTATAGTTATATGTTTAAATCCATTTTAATGTTTTTTATACAAAATAATATGAGAATAATTTTAGTACATTATCTGATATGATTTTGAAAAATAAAAAAATATTATATTTATAAATATCACACTATTTTATCAAAACACAATAGTCCCCACCATTAGATTGGAAATGTCTTGTTTGTTTGAAATTCAAGTGTAGAGGATCCATATTCCCATTCTCAGTACTCCAAATTTTATTGTTCAAGAACTCTAAAGGTTTTATGTTTGCAATCCAAATTCCAATATCACTAAATCACATTTCCTTGATATGTAGAGTGGAATCCTCAATTATAAATTCTTAAATAGTATTTCCTCAACCCTTGGCTCTTAGTTACACAATGTCCTACTTTGGCAGTCAACCCTTAATGTGAACTAAGTTAATTCAGTCCAAAAATTCATGTTATAATTCTAAAATAATTGAAAAACCCCAAATTTGGATAGTTAATCATTTCAAACTATTGTTTGGTTTTAATTGATGTAGTGAGAGGAAATAACGATTTAATATATAATTGATGTGTTTTATATTTGATTTATAAATTTCAAAATAATATCATTATCAAATTCATGTTAATATTATGTGGATTTACATAATTCATTAACATTGTCATAGAAAATATTTATGTATAATCTATATTTTTTTATTATCCATGCTTATTAATTCATTAGTTAACATGATTTTGAATAAACACATATAATTAAATAACCATTCTACTTGACAAAAAAAGTGTTATGATGATGATGATTTATTAATGGTTAGTTTATCAAGGGGTTGATAAACTAACAACTATCCTAGGGTAAAAATAACTTTATCCAATTATGGTTCGTGTTTTAGATCTCCAATTTTCCACCGGTGTATCCCTCTTGGATCAGTTTCAACTAAGCTCCAATATTGAATGACCTCCACTAGCATGGGAGATCCATCCATTACATATGCTTTTACATACACTCAGGTTAGGGTAAAATGGTTCAAATAAAAGAAACCATGGGCTTTAAGTCCCTATACATAATAAGAGGAGAGAAGTCACAAATTCGAACAATTTAATTTAATAATAAATTAAATGAAACCAATACAATTAAAAGGTATGGTTTGTTCTCTTGATCATCCACATACTCAAAACGAATTAAATATTTAATAATACTAGTACTCAATTATTAATCAATGTTATCAAATGAAAATCACACTGAAATCAATTAATTTTCCTCTTTATTTTATCAATTCATTTATCTTAATTATTATTTGTATTTCCTATATCTTCTCATCCATTATAACTTTTAATAAATATTAATTTATTCAAAAGTAACTATTTACAAAAATTTACCTTAGAGGAAACATGATGAATACCCATCTCAATATACCTAACATGTATTATACTCATATAAAATTAACTCTTATGGAATATTGAATACATGAATTATCACATACTTTCATGATGTGTACTATCATCTTAATGGTTACGCAAATTACAAGATTTTTCTGTAACATGTTATGCTTCAATGCATGTAGAGTAATATCTATCATACTACTCATACGTGATATGAATATATGAAAATTGTGTAGTAATTAATTAAACATATATATATATATATCAAAACCCATCACCTGGTTCGTCCTATCATCTTAATTACCACAAACAAGAACATGTCGATAATGGTTACATATTATAATAAATTAATTTTAACTATCTATAATTTTATATATGTACACATCTTTTATATGTATGGTACATGACTCTTACTTCTCTCGAAATCTATTCGAGTCACATGGCTAGGGAATCAGCATTTCAACCATACCTTTGAAAACATAGTGTACACAACATTTGATCTCTATGTTACATGGTCAGTAGTCAGTAGGTCATGTAAGGAAATACACAATGTATCTATGACTAAAAATAACTAACTTCTCTATGCATTGGCTACAGAAGGTGTATTCTGGCTATCCGTGTGCCGGGATGTCCTATTTGTCACGTGATATAATATATAAAATTCAAAAAATATAATTAATTAACATATTTTTATTTAATTATGAATTTATTACAATAGTATTGAACACTGGTACACAGTGTGTAACTCTGGTTACGCGTTGTGTACTCCTTTTTTGTCCATCCAGAATCCTTGGTACCTCTAGATGTTTTCTATGATTTTATTTCATTCATAAAATTAATAATTTTGATTAGATCTATGATAAGTGAAAAATGAATAAGTATACATATCACAATTTAGATTAAAATAATGATTAAACATGAATTGATAACTAAATGATAAATGTGAAAACAAATCAATGATCATTAAATAATTATAAATAATTATGTGACTTCATTGATACCACTTAAAGGTTTTGTGCAAAAAATAATCATTTGATGGGTTATTCCCAGCTTTTATTTTTAACATTATTGATTATCAATGAAAGATTTACATGATGATGAAAATTTTAATCAATGTAATTGAATCAAGGAAAACAAAAAAGGGATCGAATCGAAGAACCCATCATGGTTTCATCACATTTTATTTAAAACTAATTTAATCAATTAATGAATTATCGTTTGATAATTATTTACATATTGATTGAACTCCCAACAGATTTACGTCGTACAATCATTTCAACATGGGGATCAAGAGAAGATTCTATCTAGTGGTGATCCACATGTGCTATTTGATTTTATAAATGTCATCATAAGAATATATAGTTACAAGTATGGATGATTCTATCACTTGTATCCTTCACCATTGATCGGTAAGAGAATCTCTTCCAAAGTGTTCTCCTTAATCTCTCTTGACATGAGTGTGTGAGGTTTGGGAATATATCTTTCCATTCATTGGAGTGTTCTTGGAGAAGGGAGCTCTCTAGGGAATGATAGAATCATTTAAATTCTTATTGCACAAAAAATGAATTAGATATCTTGAAAACATAATATAATTACACATAATTTAAACTAGGGTTTATAAATATATATTTATAGAAGTTAACTTTAATATTTAATTAATCTCTCGAGGAAAACCATGTCCTAAATAATAATAATAATAATATTCCCTTGACATGCACCTAAATTGAGAATTAAATTATATATTATTTACCAAATAATATTTAATATATATTATTTCTCACTAGACCAAAAAACTCACTCCATGTTTCATTCATAATATTTATCAGGACATTAATAATGACTAATTATTTAATTAATAAATATAATTTCATTATTCTCTAATGAATAAATAAATATTATACTAACAACATAGTAATTAAATATTCATTAAATATTCTGGTCACATAATATTCTCTTGAATAACTGCTGACAGAATATACGAGACTAAGCATTCATGAATAATTATTATACCACATATGGGATTTATATTTTTACAACTTTTTAAAAAATAAAAAATAATATATTTTTAACTATGATTTGGTATACACTTAGTGTGTCACTAATGATGCCTCTATCTCAGTGAGATTAGGTTAAGTAGTCTAAAGCCGAAGGATAATGTCCAGAAGAATGCCAAGGTATCCATATAGAAATTATATTATGTCACAATGACATAATACAAAATATGGATTTTTATTGTATTATATGATCTCTTTATCATGATATCTCTAATCAAGTTGGTTACATGGTGGTTCCATTAACCGATGTGCTCAATGTCTCTTCTAGTGAATTACTAGAAATTGAACATGTCTATATAATACGATTTCCATAGATTTATTTAGGATATTTAGTTTCCATCCAATAGTATATGATATCAACATCTTTCAAAGAACAGATGGGAAAAATGCTTTCTCATATTATTCATTAATTCAATATGACTTGTTACACACCAACATATCCTTCCTCACCATGAACATATGTCATCATATTTATCATCCATAAATCAAGTACATGACTTATAATATTCATTAATAATAATTTGTAATGTATAAGGATCAATACATATTATTTTAGATTGTAACATCCAATGAAACATATAAATGTGGATTTCCTAATGGTGAGCATTGATCTCACAATAACAAACACTGGATATTACTAATGGTGTACACCATAAGAGGGTGCCTCAATTTCCTATGACTCTCCACCACTGATATACTATATCATTTTTGTCTCTCTAATGATATAATATAGCTATATAACATATTTTTTATGAATATTTTCACGACACCTCTAGGTTCTTCTAATAGTTGGGAACTATTATAACGTTTAAGCGTGACAATTGCTCTCAAGATGTTATCACTTACTATGTTATGAAGAAGGGAAGTCATGATGAGATAATAAAAATTTTAATATTATAAAACATTGAATATTGGTTATCATAATGTTAATAAATGTTTCTTATAGGGAACCAACCCCAATATTATACACAAGCATTGTTGGGTTTATACATAACCCAGCTTCTATGCCACATTTAGGATGGCCCTGTTCGGGCTCCCCTGGGTGCCATTGATCCCTTTGGGTTCCACATAGGACTTTTTTGAGATTGTCTTCGGATTAAGGGGGTTAGCCAATTTTTTATATAAGGAAACACTTAATACTTAACATAAATGTAAGTATATAAAAAATAAAATCCAAACCTTCCACAAATGTAAATATCTTTGAAACAAATTATTTAAAAATTTAATTCTATCCTCAATAAAAAATATAATCCAATTTCACTTATAATTCCTTATATATTCTTCATGAAAAATACTTATGATCTTTTATTATTTAATGGTAACTGTTAATTCCAAATATTCACGTGTTTCCACTTCCTGAAAAAATATTTATCATGGACATAACACCATGTAACCATTGAGAAATATCCATAGAACATGTGTTTAAAACTTGAAGACCTGTTAAAATAATCATCATAATCGATTAAAAGGATAATTGATCTAGCATGACATCAAAAGAAATTAATCCATGAAAATAATCCTATAATTACAATAGATCTTCACCAGCTTACTAGACATAGATAAACTTTTTTTGACAGAAAATGATACAATGGGCCCAATATGTTCAATGAAATAGTTTTTTATTCTAAACATTATTTTATTTAATTATTTTATAATACACCACTAATTTCAAACTATACCATCAGTGTTCGATACTATGAGAACTTTCTCTCTCTTGTGTTGAATTATGGTATTTAATTTTACTTAATATATGACCATTAATCATAGTGTTTTGGAATCTTATATGATATGAAAATTCTATTTGTTTTAACTTTTAAATTATTTTTCACATTTTCATTAGTTTCACATGAAGAACACTTGGGAATTAATTTAGGGAATATGATGTTTAATAGTGTAATGACCCCAATGTGATTTGTGGTATCCAATCACTTTTCTAGGTAAGGAAAGAGAATAATTTACTTATTCAATTTTCTATTCAAACAAAAATTATTAGGATAACAGAATTAGATATTTTAATTTTTATTAGATAATAATAAGATAGTAAAATTGAATAATGATTTATTGGTGTGTGAGAATATATATCCAAGATGAAGCCGCTAGTTTATAATATTGAATTAAAACAAAATCAATTCATCCTCTATTTTTATTTATGGCCCAACCCTTACAATAAGTAAAAAATCGATGTATAACAGTATCCTCTTCTATGATAATCTGAATCAACTATAACAATATTTTAAACATGGATTCATAATTTATTTATCGGTGACACCATGCAAAAGGTCTTGAAAAAATTTGGCATTATTTTTAGGGTTTCCAATGTTATGTATTAATTTTGTTTTAAAATGATTTCAAAAAATTACAAGATCCAGTTTAGCACACCTCAATAGTCTTGATCAATATGTTGAAACAAATTTGTTGAAAAGTCTAAAAACATTAATAATATATAAAAGTAGAAAGAAATTTTCTAAAAAATTCGGTTGCCTATCTCTACTTTCCCATTTTTCTCTTACACAAGAGTTATAGTAGGTATCAATAACATGAGAGACAATCTAGCTCAATTTAAAAGTACATTGATAGAAATGTATGGACCCAAATTCAATATCAACAATGATTGTCAATATACAGATATAAAATAATACTTTTATCTTAAAATTATAATGCTCCAATTATTTCAAATGTTTCATGAATTGATAGGAGGGGAACCTAAAAAACACTTAAGAGTATTTTGAGAAGCATCAAATAGTTTCAATCCTAGAGGGGTTTCAAAAGAACAATTAAATAGTCTAATAACATCCTTCCCATATTAGATTTATGAGAAATATCAATTCCATGTATATTTTAACTACTCATTAATGAAAAATGACTAAAAAAACTCGATTATTTTTCCAGATAAACGATAATGAGAAAATCATCTTATAAATCTATAGATCTAATTAAGGGGTTCTAAAAAAACACATTTATTTAGTGTGACAACCACATAATGGGGAGTACACAAGATACACAATTCTACATTGTCCATCATATATATAAATATTTTAATAACTAATATCTAATGTGAGATAGTTATTTGTGAATAATGTTTAGGAAAATACACCCACTTGATATGACCATCCTTGTTACAATTAGTTTTAATACATTGATGAATTTCCTCAAGTTCAAGTATTTGAAAGCTTTGATTCAATATACCAATGAAAATATCATCAGTATCTAAATAATGATCATAAAATTATATTTTATTCAAACATTTAATATATAGTTAGGAGTAAAAAATAGAAATTAACACCCTTCTAATAATGTATTTAACCATATTTTCATCCACAACCATTTCAATTAAATAACTCTCAAACTACTACATGATATTTAACGATGTATGGTCAAGAACCCTCAATGGAGTACCATTTGAAATAACATGTTAAATCTAACATCCATATTCTTAATTATATCAATGTATGTTAAAATCAAGGAATATATAAACTCTATGCTGATTCAATTCCTAAACCTAAAGGGAATTTTATTTCTATTTCATTAAGGTATGACAGGAATCTGGGGAACAATGAAGAAGTACCTTGTCTTGTTGAATTTTCAATTGGAAGTCATACTGGGCCTAAATAAGCTATCTGAGAAAAGGAACCTGGAGGATAAACACTAATGAAGACACCCCTAGTGAATAATGATAAATGAAAATCCAAGGTGGAAGACAAATATCAACCCCAAACTTCCTTCACTGTAAGGATTAAACAACCTGTTAAATCCAATGAAGGGTCATTACAAAGAAAATATATCCTAGAGATATTCAAAAATGTATAAATCAAGATTCATTTTCTTAAATTAATCCTATAAATCCCAAGGAATTCGAATTTTTTCAAATACATGTTCACTAGAAAGAGAATATTGTTAATGCAAAAAAATTCTCTATTTTGGTAGAAATGTGTCTCTCCTTTTTTCCCAATAAATACCCCATTAGTGCAATGATCCGGGTACCTTCACTAAATCTTTCAATATAATATTGAATAATTTAAAAATTCATTTTATGATTATGGAGCATTATTTAATGTAATTTCATTCATTGTTTACTATAACCTATATATTAGAGGGCTAAAACCCAGCAGAATTGTTTTTCAACTTCTCAACCAAGTTTTTCTAGAAGATATTATAATATATGTATAGGGATTTATGTTCCCTTCTAACATCTAAAATTTGTTCATATAGGAAGGATGCGGTACCAATCACTCACCCATAATTCTAGGTTTTCGATTCCTAAATACATTCTATACAATAATAAATATCAATGAGGTAACTATTTAAATTAATTTAAGGAATATACAGTGAACTTTAGCATTGTTGATTCAATGAAATAACCACATAGGGTGAAATAATTTTCCCATGTAAAACCATTTTGGTTTCCCATGTTTCTAGAGGAAAACTATTTTAAAATTTGAGGACAATATTTAATTATTGGAAGATCCTGAAGCACATATCCTTACTGATGAATCTATATTAGAAAAGGAACTCAATCTGAAAACTGGTAATAGAACATATGAGTGTTATTTAAATGATATATATTTTGATAATATATTGAAAAAATATCACTAAAACGTATTCATTACCATATCATACCATATGTATGGAGAATATAAAATTAAATTCATCAGTCCAAAAAATACCCGAACTAGAATTAAAACTACAAACATAAAATTTTAAATATGCTTATTAAATGAAAATGTAAAAATGATGGTCATAATTTAAAAAAAAATTAATCCCTCTCAAGAAAACATACTTATGGAGATTATAAAACATACATTAGGCCCATGTAAATGTACATTTATGAAATTGTATTTGTCATATAAATGTTGGGCGGTAGTAGAAGGCTAACTGGGATTTCAAGAGATAAAACATAAAATTTATAAATTATAGAGGATATAGAATGTTAATGATGATCCATCATGAGGAAAATAGGGGGAAGAATATAAGTAAATATTGATGTACATGGAGAAGGCTCGATTTTACCCGAAGAGACTCATTCAGAATAAAATCTTAGATGTGGAAGATAAAGTGATGATACACTATTCATGAATGAAGCTGATGTGTCTTTAATTACAATATAAGTGGACTGTGGCATACACACTAACTGACACTATCATAATTAGTGTATTAGAGATAAAAGGATAATTATTGAATATTCTAGTCATGGTGAATGACTAATAAGTGAAAAATTACCATGTAATGTTGTTGAATGAAACAATGGAGGATTCCAATATCTCCCTAACTTACATTGAATAAATCACTTTCATATTGACTCTATCCTATACATTAGTGTAGATAAAAATAATTTTTAAACATTTTCTTGAGAAAAATGCCATTTGGAATAAATTGGAATGGTGTCTCAGATATGTTTGGAGGAGAGGGACTGATAGATTAGCATTTAAATAATGTTTTCTATTTTCTTTTTTCCATCTTTTATTTGTTTTCATCCATTGATAAAATAAATCACAAATTGTCCCAATCAATTTTAGGATTTGTAGATAGTCTATGCATGATTTCATTTTTTATACTATTAGTGTATAAATTAAAAACATCTTCTTTCATGTTGTCCTACTTATTTTAAATCACTCCCATAGATCGTGATAGAGGCATAGACAACATTTATCAGTGCTAAATAGAATGCACTATTAAAAGGGTTACCTTCATAAGTGCAAGCCAAATGAATTGTCAAAAGTTACCTTTTCATCACTGAACAAGACATGATAACGGTCTATCCTTTATCATTTATTATTTTAGCACTCATAAAGGGGGATTGTTATTATAATTATTCTTAGCACTTATAAAAAATTTAATAACAAATAATATTGATATATATATTTATAATTATATAATTTTTGTTGAAAAAATTATTCTTATTTATTTACATAATTTTAATAATTTGTGTTTATAATTTATATAAATTCAATATATTAATAATTATTTATATTTAATATATATATTAATAATGTTTTAATTGAAGTTTTTATAAAATTTAATTACATAAAAATATATCGACATTTTTATGTAATTATAATAAATATATTTAAATAAAAAAATGTTGTATTGTAATTGTATATATATATATATATGTTTATAAAAATATATAACTATATAAATAAACTAAAAAATGTCGAGCTAGAATTCCAAACATCGGGCCATTTATTAAAAAAGGAAAAAATAGGCAAGAGATGAAATAGACGAGGTCATACAAAGAGACATTCCCAAGTCCATAAATGAAAATCACAGATCAAGAAATCAAGGATCATTCCCATAATCCTATTTAGAATCATCATCCTCATTACCAATATCCATCCTTATTTATGAATTTTTTATCAAGGATTCCATGAATCCTCTCCTTGGACATCTCATTCTTCAATGTAATATAGATCTTTGATGCCTTGGGGGATGACTTGGTGGATATATTTTTGGGAAGAATGAAATAATACTTCCACGTACATCTTTTTTGGAGGAACCGGAGAAACATCATCACTAGCTACCATCTTTATCTTGCCATTGGAATTAGAATCCATGAATGATACAAGATCACGACTTCCCTAAGATCAGATATGAGTTGTGTCCATAAGAACCATCAGATTTTTTTTCACTTCCATCATCCGATACATTATAGGATTTTCTATTTTATTATTCTCAAAACACTCTTAAGTGATTTTTAGGATCTCCTCATACTAATTCATGAAACATTTGAAAGAATTGGAGCATTCCAATTTTAATATCAAAGTATTATTTTATGTCTAGATACTGATGTTCATTATTAATATTGAATTTGGGTTCATAAATTTCTTTCAAGGTACTTTCTAATTGAGCTAGATGGTCTCCCATGTTTTTGATACCTACTATAACTCTTGTGGAAGAGGAAAATGGGGAAGTATAGATATTCAACAGAATTTTAAAAAAAATCTCTTTCCAATTTTTTTTATATATTATTGCTGTTTTTAGACTTTTCAACAATGTTGTTTCAACATATTGATCAAGACTATTGAGGTGTGCTAAACTGGATCTTGTAATTTTTTAAAATCATTTTAAAACAAAAGTAAGACATAATACTGGAAACCCTAGAAATAATGCCAAATTTTTCCAAGACCTTATCATGGTGTCATCGATAAATAAATTTTGAATCCATGTTTAAAATGTTATTATAGTGGATTCAGATTATCAAAGAAGAGGATAGTGTTACGCATATGTTTTTCACATATTGTATGGGTTTGGGCATGAATAAAAATAGAGGTTGAATTGATTTTGTTTTAATTCAATATTAGAAACTAGTGGCCAAATCTTGGATTTATCTTCTCACATACCAATAAATAATTATTCAATTTTACTCTCTTATTATTATCTAATAAAAATAAAAATATCTAATTATGTTATCCTACTAATTTTTGTTTGAATAGAGACATTGAATAAGGAAATTATTCCCTTTCCTTACCTGGACAAGTGTTTGGATACCACAAATCACATTGGGGTCATCACACTATTAAAAATCATAATCCCTAAAAGAAATATCATGTCTTATTCATGTGAAACTAATAAAAATGTGAAAAATAATTTAAATGTTAAGACAAATAGAATTTTCATATCATATAAGATTCCAATACACTATGATAAATGGTCATATAATAAGTAAAATTAAATACCATAATTCATCACTACGGTGGGAATGTTCTCCTACTATTGAACACTGATGGTCTAGTATGAAATTGTTAGTGTATTATAAAATAATTAAATAGAATAAGGTTGAGAATAAAAAAACTATTTCATTGAACATATAGGGCCCATTGTTTCATTTTTTGTCAATAAAAAGTTTATATGTGTCTAGTAATCTGATGAAGATCTGTTTAAATGATAGGATTATTTTCATGGATTAATTTTTTTTGATGTCATGCTAGATAAATTATCCTTTTCATTGAATATGATGATTATTTTAATAGGTCATCATGTTTTAAACACATGTGCTATGGATATTTCTCAACGGTGACATGGTGTTATGTCCATGATAAATGTTTTTTCATGAAGAGGTAACACATGAATATTTTTAATTCACTGTGACCATAATACCTTTATCAATACTTTTTTAGTGCTGATAATGATATATCACTATTAATGCAAAAAATTCACTGATAAAACTACTTTTTATCCACAGTAGAATTTTAAAACTAACAAAGAATATCTTTATCAATGCTAAAAAATCATTGACAAAGGGTATTTTTATCAGCGCTTTCTATTATAGTGCGGATAAAACTACACTTTATCAGTGAATTTTAGATAGCATTAATAAAAGCCTTACTAGTTCTTATATAAATAATTATAACAGATTCATATCATCCATGCACCTTCATGCTCTCATAGAATCTAACTCTCAGGGAACCAAACCCTCACAGAACTAAACCATCACCGCTCCTCAACAATGAAACTGCACTCTTTATCAAAAAACTGATCTTCTTATTATATAAGTTCTGAGATTATTTCATTTCATAATTAATTTCATTTTACCTTTAGGTCTTCACCCCCTCCGACCTCCATGAATGTAGCTCTGATGTGGTCCAAATCATGTAAATACATCAGTCCATTTACTTTTATAAATTTGTCTATGATAGTATTTTCCTCTAAACGTTTTTTTTTCTCCTTCTTCCCAAATCGACTTTCTTTCTCAATATTTATCTTTACATTCTTCACTTGTTTAGGTCCATGCCATTCTGGCCATATTCACCCATTGATTATTAATGGTGAAGTAAAATTTTATCTGTAACACTCAATGGGGAATTGTCAAAGTGACCCTTTGTCCCAGTATATTTTTATTATTTTCATAGAGGTTTAGAATAATATGATGAGGATTTTTAGGATATAATCATCTAATTATCATTTCCTCACTAGAGAAGGATTCAAAACTACACATCTAATATGATTTTCATCAACATAAATATAATATTACTTATATTAAAAAGATAAATACCTTTAAATAAATATGGAATAGTATAAATCCACAAATAATTTAAATTATTTTGACTGTTTCAATATTTAATCACCATTGATTTCAATCTAGTAAACCTTAATATATTAATCAATGAATTCAATCTCTATATGAGAAACTAGGATAAAATTTTAATGTTTTTTATTATAAAAAACAATTAAAACATGATAAATATATTCCTTTAAGAATAATATTTCATTTGAAATCACTTTTCAATCAATTATTATGGTTTTTTCTAGTGTTTCTATATTGTTATGTGATATTGAAATAATTTGTTTTTGAAAATCAGCATGGAAAAATTGTTTCAGTGATAAGTGGTTCAAAATAATTGATATTAAAAAATTCCCAGAAATATTATCCACTAAAAATGGAATTTATGGATTTGGTTTCATTTGATATTAATTATAAGACTTCATTTCTTTCATTACACTTGATGAATTGATTTTAAAAAAATAATGTTTGTTTTGTTAATAGAAAAATTCGTTTTATTATTTTTAAAATTAAAAAGGTGGTACAAAATAATTCTTTTTTAGTAACAATATAGAAATCAGAAAGAGTTGAAATACATTTAATTTTTATTTTGAAATGCTTCATTAGGATATCCTTGATCTAATTAAAAAACAATTGTGACCAATAATATTCATTTTAAAAGAATGTGATAATTTTTTTAGGACATTTATAATTAACATAATGAATAAATTCATTCAAATTATACCCTATTTTTATATTTCTTGACCTCTAATTTTTTTGTTTTAAGATGTAATAAATTATTGAGATTGAGTTAACAAAACATGTTTCATAATTTAAAACATAGATCAGCTATTGTAAATAATTTCACAACCTCTTAGTTTATTATTTTTTTGAAATAAAAACATTTGTTATAGAAAAAGTTTCATTTTTGAAAATATTGATTCATTTTTTTTGAAAATAATAAATTAACTTTTTTAACATTTCAGAAAATTATATTGGTTGGGTTTTTTCAATAAAAACATATTTATTATCATTTTGAAAATAATTTTACAGTTGAAGCTATAGAGTTTTTAACTATTTGAAACAAAAAATATTTTTTTCCATTTTCTCAGTCATTTTTTAAAATATACTAAAGTTAGTTAGGGTTTTAAAATTTTAAAAAGAAGGTTTCATGAATACAATTATTTTAGTAGAATGAAATAGTTTTATTTTATTTTATAATAATGTAATAAGACTTATTCAATTACTATCTATAGAAAAAATGATAAACATGATTTTGATGACCAAGACTATAATACCCTTTTGTTTTAATCCTCTTAATTATAGAATTTAATAGTTACAATAAAATTTCCCAACAACATACAACAAAACAAACAATTCCAAAATTAATAACATTTTAAAATATTAGGTTATCAATCCATGAAACTTGATTAATGTTGAAACAATATTTATAGAGATTAACATTGAGATAAAAAATTTACAATAAAAAAAATAAACAAATTAAAGCTAAATTGAAAATATATATGACTGGCCAATACAAATAGATCAATCATTGATAGATCCATACCCTCATTATTCAAACATTTCAAAATTATATTTCGAACTACGGAATACATTATCTCATTAAACTTATTAAAAAAATTGGGATTTACGATGATTAACTTTAATCGATAGTGATTATTATGGCACATAAAAATATACAATGTAGGTGATTCCAAAACTACTTTAAAATATATTTCTATTTTGGTTATATTTATTTCATGGTCCTCCCAGACATAAAAAAGATGAAAAAATTGGTTTTAAAATTGTTGTTTTTGAAATGAACAATGAAATGATCATTTGTAAAAGGATGTATGTATAAGAAATATTTGATAATGATGCATGAAAAATGTAATATAAAATAAATCATGATATCTTCAAATACTGTGTAAGATAAATTAATGTTAAACTGATATAGAAAAAAATAAAAATAAGGGGGAATCTGAAATTAATGATGATTTGGGGGGGGTGGAGAGAATTCTAATGTTTCCAGGGTCTGATACTATATAGAAAGAATAGGCAAAAAATTGAAATCATTAATATTTTTTAAAAAATTATTTATAATAATTTATAATGAGATAGAACACTTGAGATAGATAGAAAATTAAAAATTCAAACAAATAGGAAAGTTATAAGATGTTCCAATTAAAGAATAGTCATAGATAGATCACTAAAAAAGTGATAAGATGTTCTTCTATCATTACCAGACTTGAGAATGGGGGTTTTTCTATATTCACAGATCTTGAGGCTTTGCAGAAATGTAATGATCTTTGTAAGCTTTCAATTCTTGGTCGTGTTATTTATTTTGAGGGTGATAAACCCTTATTTTACCTTGATCGTAAAAATAGAATATCACATTGCTGGTGTTTTAGTAACTGGAAATTGATTCTTATTGGAAGGGGTTGTTTCATCTCATTTTTCAATCAGGGTATGATTTTAATAAAGTATGAGATTTTGGAAACCTACATCTCAAACCTGGTACTTTGAGATTATCTGAATGGGATGTTAATTTTAATCCATTTAACCTTAAGCAAACCATTGCCCAGATTTGGATCAAACTTCATGGGTTTAATTAGATGTATTGGCATTGTAAGATCCTTAATGACCTTGCCTCACATGTTGGAACTCCAATTATAATGGATCAGAAAACTTTGGATGGGGATCTTGGATATTCTTCAAGAATTCTGGTTGATGTAAATTTGAAAAACAAATGACAGAATAATGTCACTTTGATTGATAATGGTTAAAATATTGATGTTAATGTCGAATACAAATGTGTTCCTTATTTTTTTGAGGTTTTCAATATTGTTGGTCATTTTGTGGTGAATTGTAGGATTCTTAAAAAGAATGATAATGAGGTTCCCAAAGAGAAGGATTAGAAGGAGGTTAATCGGAATAGAAAAATAAGAAGGTGTTTGTGGAAAAGGATAGTCCCTCAAAGGATACACCTGGTCCTTCCAGATTTATAGTTACTTTTAATAAATATTGGGAAGATATCTTTGAAGATGTTGAACATGGTAGGATTTCTGATCTGCCTAGTCATCTTGCTATGATTGGCTAGGAAATGGATAGATATGGTGGATACACGTGCATAGAGGTTCACATTTTGGATCAGAATATCTCTTCTGAGATTTATGACCTGTGTTTTTTTCGAAAAAAAGAGATTGATGATTGTTTATTGAGGAAGTATTTGGTGTATAATATTTGTTCACTTGTGGTCTCTTTTCACGATAGTGAGAATTCTATGATTTCCTCGGTCTTTATTGATCCATTTATCCCCTCCATTGCAACCGTCACTTACCTAGTTCAGATGGTTGGTGCTCCTATTTCTCTTAATGAAGATTTTGCTATAAAGGGAGTGGAACTTACTTCTTTCAAGATAGATTTTGCTTCTCTGGAAGGGGTGATTGGGGTCCCTTTTTCTTTTGGTGGTACTGCTCCACTGGTTGAAGAAATTTGCACTCATATTTCATCAAGTAGTGATGTGACATTTCAGGATATGGGTGTTCATGATTCATCCATAGGTCTAGTTGAAATCTCCACTGCTGGTGTTAAAAATGGAAAAGGAACCACCAGTAATTTGAATATATGTGATCTATTACAAAGGGCCTACAGTCCTAAGCGAAAGGCAGGAAGGCCTCCTAAGATCGAAAAACAGGTAACTGTGGGGGTCAAAAAATGGTGAAATCATCCCAGTCTTAGATTTAAATGATGTTTCTATTTTGGAATTGTCAGGGACTGGCCAATAATGATACCATAAACTCCCTTAGGCTATTCATTCTAAAACATAGACACCTTCTCATTGGTTTGTCCGAACCCAAAAGTGTTTTCTCTCTAAATATTTCCAATTTTTAAAATCTTGGTTTTCATTTTACAGAATCTATCATATCCTCATTGAATATTAAATGGTTATGGGTCTTATATCATTTTTCTTTAACTCATATTTCACTCATAGTTAATACTTATCAACATGTCACATGCTCCTTCAATTTTCAAGGGCTCCAACATTTCTGCTCTTTTATTTATGCCCATAACTATTATCAGGGTCGTGGGAATTTATGGATAGATATTGGATCTCACAACGCTTCGATCACTAGTCCATGGTCTATCCTTCGATATTTTAATGCCATCGTGAATTCTTATGAGAAGATTGGAGCTATGACTAATGTCATTTCTTCAAGAGATTTCAAATCTTGTATTGATGGTAATGGGTTGGTTGAATTTAATCTTTTTGGGGCTAAGTATACTTGGTACACAAATTTTTTGGATAGATTTGTTGCTAGTAGAATTGATAGAGCCTTTCTCAATGAGGCATGACTTGATTTTTGGGGTTCTATTTATTGTACGACTCTTTCTAAAATTAACTCTGATCATCATCCTCTTTTGGATGAGCTTGTGAGGAAGGATCCCAAACATCCTGTTCCTTTTATGTTTAATAAATCTTGGGTTAATCATCTTAATTGTAGAAATATTGTTGAATAAACTTGGAGTTCTTGTATTGGTAGGGTCAATGATTTTTCTTTTTCATCAAGCTCAAACTCCATAAAAGAAATTTGAAATTCGGAAGTAAATTTCGTTTCAGTTCCCTTGATTCTGAAATTTACTCTCTTGAGGAATCTCTTCAACAAATTCAGGAGAAATATTCTTCAAAAGACTTCTTTAATGATGTTTTTGGGGAGAATCAGCTGGTTTCCAAGATTAATAATTTGTTGAATATCAAAGATTCTTTTCAAAGAGATAATTTTATGGCTAATTTGTTGAGAAATGGGGATAGAAATTCAAAAAATTCAAATTATTTGCAGAGAATTAAGAAATTACCAAGGCCTCTTTCTTTTTTTCGAAATGGGAATAATGTCTTCGATAACATGAAGGATCTTTCTAATCATGTTGTTACTTATTTTAAATATCTCCTTACTGGTTGTGTACCTCTTGTAGATCCCTTGGAGAGTATTATTCTGACTCTTGTTAATCAAGAGGATAATTCCAACAATACATATATCCCTTTGGAATTTGAAATCAAGGAATCAGCCTTTAGTCTAAAGTCTGATAGCTCCCCTAGTCTATATGGTTTTGGAAATTATTTCTTTCAGACATATTGGGATGTCGTTCACGATGATGTTTGCAGGTTGGTTACTCATTTTCTTGAAAGGTGATTCTCTTAATCAGGGTTCGAATGCTCAATTTCTTGCCCTCATTCCAAATATGGAGAATTCTAACAAGATTCATTTGTTCAAACTAGTTTCCATGATTAATACAATTTTTAAAATTATTTTCAAAAATCCTGGCTATGGGTTTATCCTCTATTTCAAGTAAGATTGGTTCTCCTAATCAGTTTGGCTTTATTAAGGGTTGGTCTATTCAATATTGTCTTATTACTACCTCATAATGAGTTAACTTCATAATAAATACACAAGATAAGGTAATATTTCTCTCAAGTTAGATGTCGGGAAAGCTTTTGATAGTATAAATTGGAATTTCATTTATCAGGCTCTGTGTTTTTTTGGTTTTGATGACGTTTTTATTAATTGGGTAAAAATCATTTTTGAGTCAGCTTGTATCTCTTTCCTTGTTAATAGTTCCCCTGAGGGATAATTTTCTTGTTCTAGAGGTGTCAGACAAGGTGACCCTCTTTCAACCATTGTTATTTCCATTGCGGAGGTTTATCTTAATAGATTACTTTCTTTTATGGATGGTAATGGGAAAATGATGTCTATTAGTGTTGGTAGAGGTTTTGTTTCTCCCACTCACTTGTTGAATGCTGATGAAATTATTCTATTCACTATAGGGGATAAGTGAAATATTAACAATATTAAGCGTGTCCTTTGGAATTATGAAAAATTCTATGGGCAATAGATTAGCTGGAATAAGTCCTTTGTTTATTTTGGTAAGAATTTTCCTATTTCTAGGAAGATGAGCATTATTAGGGATTTGGGTATTCGTGAAGGAGTTATTCACTTTACATATTTGGGTGTCTCCATGTTTTGGGGGAGGCCAAAAGCATCTTATTTTTCTAATATTCATTGTAAAATCAAAATGCATCTTGCTACCTCGAAGGGTAAGTCCCTCTCCCAGGTGGGTCATATTTTCTTGGTTAGGGTTGTGATCATTTTTATGTTTTATTATTCTTTCATATTCTATAAGTGTATGATCTCTCTCATCAAGAGCATTAATGTTTCTATTAGAAACATTCATTTGGAGTGGTAATATTTTGGAGTGGAAATTAGCTATGGTCTCTTGGAATAATTGTTGTAAACTCTATGATTATGGGGGTCTTGGTATTAAAAATATTGAGGTGTTTAATGATTCTTTAAAGGAATCATTCATTTAGAGGCCATTCAATAGTAATTCTGAGTCTCTAGACTATCTCTGTAATAAATTTAGTGATAAGATCAAGAATGGGGTTTTTAATCATCTGTATTCTTCTGTTTGGCCTGCTTTTAAATCCATTTTTTCTTTCATTAACTCTCATTACAAATGGCTTGTTTCATGGAAATAATCTTTATCCTTTTGGAAGGGAAACTAGACTAGATATGCCCTAACTGATTCCTTGATGAATGATGATTTTAATGTTGATCTGGATGCTACGATTAAAGATTAGCTTGATAATATGGGGGTCTCCCTAATCGTATTGTCACTATTATCAATAGTTACTTCTTCTTCATATGTGTTTTTAATCAACTTAAAGAATATATTGATAATTTGTTTCTTAGTTGTGTTAATTCCTCTTCAATTTGGAAGACTGTTTATGATATTTTTAAAATCCCTATGCCTTGTATGTCTTCAATTCATCATTTCCTTTAAGGCTGGCATTCTATTTCGCTTTCTCCTCAATTGATGGATCTTTTTAGGGTCACTACTACTGAACTCCTTATATTTATTTGGTTTTCTCATAATAAGGTGATTCATGATATATTTTACTTCTCAGTAAGTGGGGTTTTATCAGCTATTCTTGCTGCTATGTGTAATGTTGATATTCCAAGGAAGCTTTTTTTTCTTTAACTCAGTTCATGATTTGTCCATTCTGAACCTGATATGTGTTAAGGGAAACTTCAAGACTCTGTATTGTACTTTTGAAGTTCTTTGGAAGGAACCTATTTTTGGTGGGTCAAAAGATAATTATGAGGGTTCTTCTAGAGGTAATCCAAGGATTTCTGGTTATGGTGCTGTTTTCAGAAATCATGAAGGGGGTGTCCTTGGTTGTTTTCATTTCCTTGTGGCTTTGCCTCTTCACATGAGGCTAAAATGCATGGAATTATTGTTGTTGTGGATCAAGCTGTGAAGCGTGGCTGGGATAATTTATGTATTGATAGTGATTATACTGTTTTTATTTCTTCTATAATGATGGGTGTTTCTCATTTGTCAGGGAATATAACTAATTGTTGGATTAATTGTTCAGAGACTCTATTTTCCATGAATCATATTATCACTCACATTTATAGGGAATCCAATTCTATTTCTGATGGACTAGAAAATAAAGGTGTTAATGGAGTTGATTTAGATTGGTATTATCATGTTCTTGATGATCTCCATCCTTTTCTTAAAAATGATTGTTACAAGTCATCCATTTTTAGACTTGTGTAAGCTGTCTCTTATCATATTTTGAGGCTTTTTTGTATTGTTTTTTACGTCCTTGTGTTCTGTATTATTTCTTTGGGGTTAGTTTGCTTAGTTTAATTCTTTTTTCATCTTTGGAGTGTTTTTTTTACTTTTTCTATAGGAATGAAGTGGTAGGATTCTAGTTCTCTGTTAGTTTTTGCACTGGTTTTTATGATGTATCTATTTGATTGAATTTTGTGGCCTGTTTTTGATCTCTATGAATTTATATAAATGGAATTCAACAATATTCTTCCTCAATTCGTTCATTTTATTGCATGGTATCTCCAGGTGGATTTTTTTGGGGAATCTTTCATGGACTGACGACCTGGAGTGGACTATATTGTTGCTGATTTTTATGAGCTTGGTTATCTCATTTGAGAAGTACATGATCTAAAGCTCAAGATTTTCATGTTGGATTATCCATTGTTGAAGAGGAATTTTCCACGAAGTTGGCTTCACTGGCAGAAGTCTTTGTGAATGATGCTTTTGGCACCGCACCCGGAGCTCATGCTTTTACAGAGGGTGTTTCTATGTACCCGAAGCCTTCTGTTGTGGGATTCCTTATACAGAATCTTCTTCTTGTCATCCAGATCCCTCCTTATTTCAATTGAAATTTCTTGGTTCTTTGGTTTTTTATCTCTTTCACCATTACCATACATTACGGTTGTTTGGTGTTTCTTGTTTTCTTTTTTTCCTGTATTGTTTTCTTTTTTTCTTTAATAAAATTCCATTCTATGGAGATGAATGATTGTCTTGCATCATATAATTAGAAAATTATTATATGAATGGGTAGAAAATTGATGAATACATAATTGAGTTATACATTAAGAAGTATGATTAATGAATTTCACTTATCACCCACTTGAAATATGTTTTCACTTTGGTCACCGACCTTTTATCAAAATATATCTATAAAATTAGTGATATGTTTTTATATGAATTATGAATCAAGAGAAGGGAAAAAATTTATTTTCATTGTATCATACAAGAAAATCATCCACTCAAACTAAACCAAAATTTCATTGATGATTTTAAATAGAAAACTAAAAAATTTTGGCTGGTGCTTCACCAAATCCTCATCCTAGGAACATTTTGATTTAAGGAGACAACTATCATCGTCAACAACATCATCTCCCAAAAAATTATTATTGAATTTTGATGTATGAGACTCATCCTCCAAAACTCTTAGACATGTACCTATGATTATTGAACTACCATAAGTAGTACTAATCCCATACAAGGTACTAGTAATCATTTGGAATGAATTTAGAAGAAAACACCTACCACTATTAGAGTAATTATTTTCTTAAATTCAATTCCCAATTTACCTCTAATGATGATGACATTATTTGAAACAATCAAATTTTGGGTTACACTTAATTGAAATATCTGTTTTATGTATGTATTTATTTTGTTAAATAATAATATTACTGAATCAAATAGGTCTGATATGGATAAAAAATGGATGGATATAAATCATATAGAAAAAGAGTACGCACATGGGGTGAAAGAGTTCATCATGTTTGCATAAGATCCTGAACATGACCCTTTACGAATCCATTGACTAAGTTTAAACAATTTTTACTCACGAATAATTAGTTGAGAGGAGTTTACAGAACACTTGATCTTTCACAAAATAGATTAAACACATAAATATTGGAAAAAATTGTGGAAAAAGTGAATGTATATAATTATTGGTATAGAATTTCATTTTATGGATCATATGATATGATTACTCGTGTGTATACTAAATAATACCATATCGAGGTTGTGATTAAAGGTGTGAATGGTTGTGAATATTGTATTGAGAAAATGACAATGATAGTTGAAGACGAACTCCATGATTGTCCAAAATTGCTTGATAAGTTAAACAGTTTTGAAATGTGGTCATTGTATGCTAGTTGTACTAAATATACAACATTTTTATCTTTACTGAATCGGTATAATTTGAAAACTAGAAATGGATGGAGAGATACAAATTTTACCTAACTACTTTCTCTCTAGAATGATATGCTATTAGAAGACGTTTATCTGACAAGATGAACATATGACACTAAAAAAAATTCTATGTTCAATGGGTGTGATCTCTAAAAAAATACATACATGTCCAAATCACTACACACTATTTTCAAATACCTAAAATCACTCTCCAAAATCCCAATGTTTTGTTCTTCTCGATTAAAAAGTAATTAATCTGGTCTGATGAATGTTTTTATGGTAATTTAAAATCATTACAAGGTTTAGGCACATATATGTATAAGAGGATACTATAAGGAAATTTATTTCAAAAGTAGATAAAAGAAATAATTATAGGGAACATAATCAGCTAACAATATATCCTCATAAGAATAAATTTTTAACATGAGAATCATGAATTTTGAAAGTATATGAGAAACCATCATCTTGAACTATATACACATGGAGTGAATTATTTTGGATTTTAATGTAGCTATCACAGTAGATGGTTGGTTTCGTTGTTAATTATTACTTATTAATGGGGATATTCATGAAATTAAAATACAAAATGTTTTCTATTATCACATGAGGACAAAATAGCTATATAATTATAATGATGTTTATTTGTCTCCATTGATCATATATTTGAAATAATTGTGGGATTTTAGTGTTACATTCAATGACTCCTATAGAAATGAAAATTTCACATTGATAGCCATGTCATAAAAGATGAAAAATTACAATCATTCTCACAGAAATTTGTTTGTAAATAGAATTAATTAAACTCAAGGCTTTCTGATTTGTGAAAAATGTACAGAGCCAATTTGGACGAAACATTCATTGTTGATTGTGTTTATAGGACTCCATATATTAATAACTCAGTTACATAAGTTCCGATCATAGGTGACACAATTCAATGTGAGTTTAGATGAACATACAACACAATCTCCACTAATGGTTGATAAACATTTTGAGAAAGTAAATGATGTGGAAACTAATTTTTGTAAATGTTTTCTGAAAACCTTATGAAAATCAGTTGGAAAAAGTGGTCATTTTTTTAATTACAATTCTATATTTTTTTGTATGTCATAAATTTTATGAATATTAAGATTAATGAAAAAAAAATTATGTGATAGTGTCATTGACCTATTACTAAATGTACTGAAAAAATAATTAATAGAATCAAGGCTTGTGTGGACATGATTTTTAAGGGAATATTGGCCGAGTTGGTAGAAGTTAAGGTCCAAAATAGTCTTTTCTTCCCCCACCATCTTACACTCTTTCTAGTAAGGAGAGATATTTGTTTTTCAATTTCTCGAATGATGTAATGGTTCATAGTGGTATTCATCAAATATTAATAATATCATGTCAATGATTCATTAATAGTTAAATGGTATAAAATCAAATAAATATCATGTTTTGATGCATGATTAAATGTACATATCATTACATTGAATTTATCCAAAAAATCTATATAATAAATTAACTAGGATATTTTTATATCTCAAAACTATATGCAATAATGTTATCAACCTGATAAAAATTCCAACTATGGAAAATGGAATTTCCTTGTTATATTCTTAATTTGAAATGGTATTCCTATTATAATTATTTTATATGATTGTTCACTTGATGGTTCACATGGAAAGAGAGATTCAGCAACATTTTCCTGTAAATTATAGAAGGATGTACCCCATTGAATGGTATATAATTAATTTGAAATGGTATGTTAAAAATCACATTCATTGAGAATGTTGTAATGTGTAGTGTTATATTGTTGACAAAGCCATTGAAATATGTTATGAATACTTGTCTAGTATGGAATGAATTAATATTTAAAAATATCATCACACTGGATGGATTTTTGGTGAAGTAATTTCTTGAATAAATATTTTCACAATAACTATTATAGATCAGGAGAAGGTTCTCTTTTATGTTTTCCAAAATAGTTTAGAGATTCCTCCCAACGATGAAACCCACAATGAAATTATTAGGATCCTAAATCTATCAATGGATGAATGCTATATTTAAAATATGCATAATAAATGGTTTACAAGATGGTTACAAGAAAATATTTTGAAAGATTCAGTTGAAATGATTGGATCAATTACTGATTGAATCCAATAGCTAGCTAGAGGACAAAGTGTTCATTTATTATCTTGTAATGGTTTCTTCAATTAATGGTAAGAAGTTCTATAAAAAATGAACATGATGATGTATTTACCATATAAAATAGTGGTGTTACACTTGTGGGTGATACGATGCATATATTTGGTACTATGGAAAACCCAATTTATATGAATATGTTATACTTTGGAATCATCAAAAAAATATGGGAGGTGGATTATACAACATTCCAAGTGCATATTATAAAATGAATGTGGGTTGATAATATTATATGTATAAAAATAGTTGAATTGTTATTTATGAAGGGGATTTAATTAAGTAATGTTATAATGATGAATTGTTTATAATGGAATTAATGGAAGTGCATATATTTTATGCTCAATATCCTGAAAATCAAAAGTGGTTAATTATTATGTTATCAACAAAATCTATCGAGGGGATCGATGAATATTCAACTACGGATGACCCATTAAATGATGTGTCACAATCATTTCACATTTTTTCCAATGTAAATGAAGTCTTGTATGTTAGAAAAGACTTCAATAAAGATATTTTGATACTCGAGAGAGGAGTCAAATCCCTTTAACCTTTTTAAAAAACAGATTTCAATAATTAGGTAATATATATTTTTAATATACACTATTTTTACTCGTATTAGTATTTTTTCAATTATAAATTTATGTAATATAAAGAAATATTGAACTGATTCTAAATAAAATGACTTATTCATGTGTCGATGCTTCTAATCTTGAGGACCAATAGGTTTCTTAACCTACTGCTTCTCCCAATAAAAGATGAATAGTAACCTTCTAAACTAGCACATGATACTAATATATAGAAAAAAATATTTTTGTTTTTGAATTTGAGGAAATTGTATATGGAGAACAACCAATGACCATGAAAAAATAGGGGACTCATAGCATGATATTTTTAGAAAAATAAATTATGATGAGAAACAAAGGAATCAAATTCAATGTCAAGTGTAATGTATGTGGCCTGCCTATTTACGCCAATAAGTCCATGTGTGAAACATTTATTGGTCTCACAAGTTGTCAAAAACATATTGATTGATATATATTCATAGAACCATGTTATTCCTATACTTAAGAAACTGATTTGGGAAGAGATTAGGGTAACATATTGATTTTTTTTATTTTACTAAAAAAATAACGAAACACATATTTACTCTTCATTATCATTTGTAGAGTGCATTTATAGTTGATGATTCTTGAAAGAAATTTTTATTGATTAATACTGCAAAAGATCATATAAGATTTCTAACAATTATAATAAAGATTCATATCAAATATGTTGAAAGTAAAATAAAACAATACCCACAGCATGTGTATAGACAACTAATAATACAAGAATAATTGGATCGATTTACTGGTCAGCTCAAGGAGACATATTTTCCAGAACATTTTACCTAGTAAGACATTGTTTTAAAGTGCATTCAATAAACCCTTAGATTTATAATTGATAATTTATGATTAAAAATTGAGTTTTAAAAATATGCAATGAGTAAAAAAACCAACTTTAACCGATCATAAAGTAAGGAAGGGGTGCACTATACATGGAAAAAATTATACATTTTTTAAATCCAGAATAATACTTTTATGTGATATGAAAAATAAACATAATTATGTTCCTTGTTTTATATGTAGATTGATGAATCTAAATCCAAAGACACTTACATCCCACATAATTTGATATGGAAGGAGACAAGTGTAAATAATGTTGTGATACTAATAAATCCAAACCCAAATGTGTGGGAAACATGTGTATGTATGATTTTTTTTCTTTAAATGACTATTACATAACAAGGATTACTAATTTTTTGGTATTTTTTATCAGAAATAGACAAAAGAATTTTCATAAGCTTTAATAGATGACCAAAAACTATCAGTGGCCTTGAAGTGTCCAAAATTGTATTGCCCCATCAAAGGTGAGGGTTTTGGGGTGAGTCATAGAACATATTTTTTTAAAAGAACATAATAGAGGATACATATAATTAAAAGAAAGAGATGCAGTCACAATTATCTACTCTAGAAGAAAAAATTCATTGATAGTATTAGTTTCTAGAATAAATAATGGGGATGAATAGAATAGAAGAATAAATTCAAAACAACGACTATGTGATGATTCCACCATCCTCAATTGCATTGAGGCGAGTCATTCCCCCCATAGAGCTATCTTATATGAGTTAATAAATATTCTCATAATTGTTTCTATGAAATTTGAATCAGGTAAACACCGACACCTATACTATACTAATATTATACATGGTGAATAGGATTGTGATTTATATCTACCAAAATCCACCCATCAGCTTATTGTGAGGGATACCATGAACAATATCCAAGATGATACTCAACGTAACAAACATCTTCCAACAAGACACGTGGGAGTGGAGATTAGTATAGCTCATTTGCCAAGAACAAAGATACATGTACAACATGATGACATAGATATTCATATTGATAAACAATGTATGAGAACATTCGTATCATGGACATCATATCCTATAGAAAAATGGTGATAAGGTGGTATTCATTTACAATTTAATATCTATTCAAAACCTTTAACAATTAATAAAATAGGTCCGAACCAATTATTTCATGATAGAAACGACAATGGCTGAAACTAATGGTAAAAAAAATGATATAAAGGATCTACTGACCAATCAAAGAGATACTCACAATGAACCTTTTCTCCACCCATTCAATATCAAGATTTACAAACATTGATGGTTTGTACAGATACAAGGTGAAAAAATTCGTAGTAATGTCAAAGTTTTTTTTGAATAAAAAATGCACAAGGAATCCATTATGAAAAACATTTCCCTTAGAGATGTAAATGAACACCTTATTTATGATTTTTTAAGAGTCTCAGTTGTAAATATTTTCACAAAGTGTGTTTTAATGATTTTTTTTCAAATAGCATATCTACTCTATTAATTTTGACTAAATACAATTCATATTTTTTCAAGAGTAAAAATCAATAGTAATGAAAGGGAAACCCTATGAACTTAAATATGGACTCATTAGTACCCACAAAACATCTATAAAACTAACCTCATCGGAATCATAAAAATTATATGAAATAGTGAAAAAACTAGCCACAATATTTGAAAGAATCTTATTGATGACATAGTCTTCTTATTACCAATATTGGAAATGTAAAAATATACAATTTAATCACATAAAATATTTTTTCATGTCATTCATTAATTATTACTTTTTAGGAAACTATGGGTACTCACTATGAAAAATTTGGACACACTAATGATTTATTCTCCAGATTCACTATATGGATACCCATCAAACCGACCACAGATGGTGAAAATTTTCAATTTGTAATACATTACATACAAAGTTTTAGAACTATACATCTTGATATATATTCTAAATTATCCATTAATGAGAGTTATTTTATTATTGGAAAGTGTCTAACTATCATAAAAATCATGGAATGAGAATATTTCAAGCGTATAAAGGCCATGTTTTAATTTATATGTGGATACATATTAGGTTATATAAAATAATATTTCACAATAAAAATACATAACAAAACACATTACGTATATTCATAAATTTTTTATTGTTTCCAAAACAATTAAATGGATAATATTTTGTTTATTATGTTTTCATATTAATGAGATTTAACATATACCATCCAAAAAATATCATCATTGAAAAGGTATTTTTAAAGAAATTATAATTTTAGTTACAATATTTATTCATCATTTATCTATTTTTATTTATCCAGTAGTACCATTACTAATTAAAATAATCATATTAACAAGAAAAAATAATTTTGTTAAAAAATGAATGGGCAACATACATGGTGTAAGAATGTACAGATATAACACAAAGATGTGACTTTATACTACTTAATTAGTTGATTTTATCATCATTGTATCTATTTTTATGTTAATTTCCACATAATTTTTTTATATAATTTTTTTGTTAATTCTCTTTGATATCTGAATAAATGAACATTTCAGTATGTATGATTAACTCATGTACTGTGATCATGAACTATTGGATAAAAATACTTGTTGGAATAAATAATATAAAAATATGATACATTGTGTACCCAGTATGTCTCAAATTATATGTTTTCATATTAAAATTAACATTTTTATTGAATTGTTTCATATATATGTTTAATTTATTTAATCATAGTATTAATAAAATAAAATCTTTTTCATATATAGTTTCTATTTTGGGAAGTCATATTTCTATTTCTACAGTCTATAGAATGATAAAAATAGGGAATATAATGCTTTTGGATGTTTCATTTCATGTAGCTTGGGGTTTCCACTTCCATCCTAATGAAATTGTTATAAATTTTATCTCTTATTTCATTCATTTAAAAAGAAAATAACACATCGAATACTCAATCATCCTCTCCTCATTCCAATACATAGTGTTCTTGGTGTGAATCAGACTATATGTGTTTAGTTTGTAATTTACTTTTTAGATCAAAATAATCATCAAATTCTCAAAAATGATAAAAAAATACTCATATTGTTTGGTTAATAGTGTAAAAAGATCCATATGTCATTTGAGAGATGTAGAAATTAGCTGTACCTCATTCAGATACATTGTGTGATAGTTATGACTCCAACTGTGTCTTTTTATTTAAAATTGACGTTAATTTTTTTTAAAACACATATGAAAACTCAAAACTGAGAAAAAGAAATATGGGTTGTTTTGATACTTTTTTACAATGATATATATGTCATTTTTGATGTAGTAATTTTTCATACCTGAATCCAATGCACTGTGTGATAGGTATGACTGCAGGTGTGGGTTTTATTTAAAATGAAAATTAATTTTTGTAAAAACTACCATAGACATACTTAAATCCAAGGAAACACAATATAATTGTTTTGATACTTTAAGAAAATGATACATATGTCATTTTTGACATGTATAAATCAACCAGAACTCAATCAGATACAATGAGTACCTAATATGGCTTAGGGTGTTTGTTATCAATTTAAAAATGACATTTTAGTTCAAAGAGTGTGCCACACACTGAAAAATGAGTAAAAAATTATGAATGTAATTATAATTTAGTACACCTAATAATAAGTCATTTATGATGTGTATAAATTAGTCTCAAATAAAACTGAATCACTATGTGACTGATATGACTCAAAGTGTGTGTTTCTAGTTTGAAATGGGATTTTATTAAAAAACACAAGTGGCATACTAAAAACTAATAAAAAACATTTGATTAATCATTATACTTTTAGAAAATGATTTATAATTAATTTTTGATGTGTTGGAGTTAGCTATACCCTAATCTGATGGATGACATAAACAGTATGACCCCGAGTGTGTATTTTTAGTAAAAATTGACAATAATTTTAGTAAAAATAACTAGTTACATAGTCAAAACTGATAAAATTAATTTATACTAATTTTATACTCTTGCAAAACAATACACTTTTAATTTGTGACATGTTGGAATAAACTACACCTCAATCTGACACATAGTGTGACTGGTTGGACTCAAAGTGTCTGTTATCAGTTTAAAATAGACATTTTAGTTAAAAAAGAGTGTAACTCAATGAAAACCAAGAAAAAAAGTCTGATTTTCATGATACTTTAGTAATATTATTTAATATTAATTTATGACTTGTAGGAACCAGTCTCAGATCAAACCAACACATGATGTATCCGGTATAAATCAATGTGCATGTTTCCAATTTGAAATAACTTTTAGTAAAAGAGTAACATACTCAAAACTGAATAGATGCATTTGTATTTGTTGAAGCCTTAGTAAAATGACCTATATTTCATTTATGACATGTAAGAATATGAATCACCTTAATCCAATGCCTGGTCTGGGTGGTATGACTTTAAGTGTGTCTTTTTTTAATAAAAATTGACTTTAATTATATTTAAATGAATGAGTGAAAAACGAAAAACCAAGAAAATGAATTATTATTATTTTGATAAATTATAAAAACAATCCATAAGTTATTTATGAAATATAAAAATCAACCCCACCTAAATTTGTCACATGGTGTGGCTAATATGAGTCCAAGTGTGTCTTTTTGTTTAACATTTTTAATTATTTTAGTGAAAAGGATAAGTGTCATACTCATCACTAAAAAACACAATTGGATATCCTTGATAACTTATAACAATGATCCATATTTAATTTGTAACATATTGAAATTAGGGTCACCTCAATCTGAAACACCATGTCCCCAGTATTATTGAAAGTCTCCATTATCAATTTAAAATTGGAATTTTATTTCAAAACATGTGTCACTTACTGGAAAATAATTAAACATGTTACAATTTTTATGTAACATTTTGAATATTATTCATATGTCATTTGTGACATGTTGGAATCTGTCTTATGTCAAAGTGACCCATGTTGTTACTGGTATAACCCAATGTTTCTGTTTAAATTTTAAAATTAAAATTTAGATAAAAAAGTGGCATAATGAAAACTGAGCAAACAAATTCATATTATTTTCATAATATATGAAAATTATTTCATGTTATTTAGTACATGTAGGAATCAACCACACCTAAATCCAACACATGTTGTGACCAGGATTACACCATGTGTGTGTTTTTATTTAAAATTGAGATTTTATTAAAAAACAGATGTGACATACTGAAAAATAATAAAAATAATTTTGATTGTCTTGATAAATTTATGAAATGATTCATAAGTCATTTTTCAATTGTTGTAAGCAACCACACCTCAATTCGGAACCTGGTGTACTCGATATGACTCAAGGTCTCTATTATTATTCTAAAATTGAAATTTTAGTTTAAAACATGTGCCAGTCACATAAAACTATGAAAATGTGCTCATTTTTTATTGATAATTTATGATAACAATTCATATGTAATTTTTTTACATATATGAATTATTTTCGCCTCAAATAGACAAACCTTTTGAATAGTATGGATCAATGTTTTTGTTTGTAGTTTAAAAATAAAAATTACCAAAAAAGTCAAGTTACATACTCGAAATCAGCATATATATTTGAATTGTTTCGATACTTTAGGAAAATGATTCCTAGCCAGTTGTGACATGTTGCAATCATCCCCACCTCAATTTGATGCACGGTGTGAACGATGTGACTCTAAGTGTGTAATTTTTATTTATAATTGAAATTTTATAGATTTATTATTTAATAATTATGTTCAATTTATTTCTTTATAGTATTTCTTGGTGGAATATTTTTCATGGATTGAGAGGGTTTGTTCAGAAACTAAGACTATGGTTTGTATTTTTTGAGGGGGGGTAATGGATTCCTAATATGATTACACATAGATGTTTTTAAACTATTTTGGATAGTAATTAAAAACTTAAATATAAAAAATCTTTTTTTTAAATGTACCGAAAATTTTATTTGTGATTTATTTTTTATATTATTTAAATTATGAATTTTTAAGTAGGTTTATTTTCATAGAAGTGTATTTGATGTAGTGTGCTATTATTTAAATAGCATATTACAACAGTAGGGTATTTATCAACCCTAATGGAATGTGAAGACCCGAAAATTCCGTGTATTTTTATTAAAATTATATGAAAGTATTCGACTTTGTAGTTTCTAACGGTACTTGATTCTGTGGCCTGGAGAGCCCGAAATGTTTTTCTAAAGTCTCTTAAGTACATTTTATAAACGTGTGAGTGGGTTTTTGTAAATTTTAAACTAGTGCTCAGAATTGAAATTTGAGGGCACCATTGATCTTGCATCATTGATAGTTGCTTAAGGAGACAATCACCTCAGCTGTAATTGGTCATGGGTGGAAGATTGTTTTTTCTACCCATCATGGGAACATAGAAAAAAAGTGGAATTAAAAATAAACTTACATTATTTTCATTTAACTTTGAATTTTTTTGAATTCTCCATGGGGACCACCTGATCTCTTTAAACATTTTTTTAATTGTTCCAAACCCCCAACATTTAATGACTTCATTAAATGAAGTCATTAAAAGTATCAATTAAAGGGGAGGCTCTTCATCACCTTGATTGGCCTCTTGGTTTTTTCTGGAGAATAATCTTGGTTGAGGATCTTACAGGAGGAAACCCCCTTTAGAGGAAGAACTCTTCTCCTTCTATGAACATTTATCCAATGAAGAACTCCTTCGAAGGATCTCCAATGAGGAACATCTTCAACAACGATGAACCAACTACCATCTTTGCCTCTCCTCAAAAATATCAATGAATCTTTGAGGTCGGCATTGTTGTTTTTGTATACCCCATACTCAGTTCTTGTCATTCTTCTTGATTTAAGAAAAAGTATGCTACTTTCTACCATTCTAACACAGCGGGTGTGGGACAAATGAACATGAACCAACCCCTCTGTAACCTTGGTGGATTTTGGTGTTCATCGTGGCTTGTTTTTAGGTTGATCAAATCCCGGCCGTGGTGGTCCTGAACCAAAGGTGACATCCCTAGATGAGTGTGGGTGTCTTAGGAATGAAGATCAGACCACTAGGGCGCAGCCGGTGACCCGTGGAACATTGTCGATGTCCGGTACCGATGACCAGCAGCGGTAGGGCTCGAGAGTAGAGGTCGACACTCCGGCCTGCTGCAATGAAGGCGGAGGTGCGACTGTGCCGCCAGAGGAGGGTCGTGACCTATCAGCCATGACAGAGAAAGTGTGGCGACCGACGTACAGACATCCACGTGAAGGGGGCAGTGGGGAAAGTCTGCGCCGCTGGTCTTACAGGGGCCGCAGCATGAGGCCACGACAGTAGGGGTGGGGGCGGTGCACGACCGTGCCGCGGAGGTGGGATGGCTGTCTGGCGAGCCGAGGAGCCGAGCGGGACCACCGGGTTCCTTGTGCCAGCCACCGACACCATGTGGCGCTGGCCGATTGGCCACCCAACCAGAATTTCTGGTCCATTAGGGGTACCCAGGGGGTGTCTACACCTTGGGTGACGACTAGGGTGGACACCACTCCGGGGCTGCCCAGCCACGGGCTAGACGCACGCCTCCTGTGGGCCACCCAACATGGGCCGACAAGTGGGTCGGGCCTAACCTAGTGGGCCAGGCCAGATCCTGCGGGCCAGGTCATACCTAGGGTCAGACCCAGATTGGGCCAAGTCGACCCGAACCGGGTCGGGCCAGGTCGGACCAGACCCGAACCAGCTTCAATCCCTTTCCTCTCTTTAGGGCTTAACTTGAGCTAAGGGTGTCCATTTGATGAACCTTCTACACACCAGAAACCTTGGATCGAGATGGTACTTTTGGTATACCACACTTGAGTTTTGGAAAATGTTGGGGTACGACCGGGTCAGATGGAACATGAATCCAACCAGGCCCTCTATTATAAAAAGGCCAATAACTTACATACCGGGTTCCTGTTTGACTCACCATTGGTTGCGTTGAGACCCCTATTACATGGAAGTCCACTGGGGACACTTTTTCATGGGACTTCATGGTAGTTGGAGTATCGATATGTGGCTTCAGGAGTGGACCCTCCCGGAATCATGTAATCTTAGTGTGGGAATGCTATGGCTGGATGTAACATGAGAAAGTGATCCTATGTGGGACTGCGCCTTGGGATCTAACATGGGTCTATGCTTTGGGATCCTATGTGGGTCTTTTTTCCAAGATCCCCCATGGATCTGCTCTAGGAATCTATGTGGGACTACTCTAGGTTCCTACGTGGGTCTACTATACTAGGATCCTATGTGGGTCTGATGATTTAGGATCCTACATAGGTATGACTCTAAAAAGAGTAAGATGATTAAGTATTTACATATAATCATCATTACTACCATACCTAAGTTATACCTGGTGTGATATGAGTTCTAATATTTGTGGTGAAAACATAGTGGATCTTCTCTGTGTTGTGTTAACTAAGAGGTACTCACTTGTGTGGTGTTACCTTCATGGTACTTCTTTTTTCGTGGACAGTTGTGCTTCTTGATCAGGAGATGGAGATCTGTGTAATCTTGACAACATAGGAATATGTATGGGCATACACCTATGTAAGGATGGTTGTTACTTCATTCCATGTGATTGTACTCTTACATTTGAGGTTTATCATTTGTGGATTTGGAGATACCATCAGGGGTCTCGGGGACCCTACTATGTATCATTATACTCACCATTGCACGGGCTATACCTACACATTGTTGTGTATTGTGTAGACGACAGACAACATTGATCGAGGCTAATGGTTATAGAATGGAGGGTCCTCGGAGGTGGACCCAGACGAGACATACCACAAGGACGACTTGATCGAGAGTTGTACATACCCTTCAGGTGGGATTCCCAATGGACGATCCAAGAGTTGTTTCCCTTTCAGTTGTACTTGTACGTTCAGTTGGGGTTGTATACTGGCCCTTAATTCCCACACAATTTTTACTATAGTAGTTACTTGTGGTTACTCCTTGTTGTGTTTTCAGACTGTGTGTTGCCGGTTTTAAAGGAAAAGCCTTCTCGATTACTTGGATATGACTTTCAATGCTATTTGCTAGCCCCTTTCCTATGGAAGGCGGGCTTGCGGTAGTCATTGAATGGGCCCTAAGGACGGTTCATGAAAAATTGGTATCATAGGGGGTACTCAATCTGAAGTGTGTGCACTACCTGGGTTGAGATGTAGGGCCCACAACGAGGATGTTGTGCCTTAAGGGGGGGTGATGGTAACACCCCCAAATGATAAAAGTTTTAATTAATAAATTATATGACTCATTTAAATAAGGTACATCATCCTTTTCATGAACATAACTGATTAGAACTCCACAGTTCAGCGTGCTTGACCAGGAGTAGTGAATACGATGGTTGGCCTTCTGGGAAGTTACCCAGGGTGTGTGTGAGTGAGGAAAAAGTACACTAGAAAGGAAATGTGTTGTCTTATGGGGAATTTCATTAGCCAGATGACCTATTCAGGCATGTGGATGGTACCTAGGGTGGGTACCACTTGTCTACAGGGCAACTAGGGTACCTTGCGGGCCAGGACCCGTCGACCATGTTAAGACGGGGTGGCTGTGTTTTCACTGGGACCCAATTGTTATATTATGTATCAGAGGAGTGGAATATACCATAGAACATTGGAATATGATATTTTAACAAAAAAAAGTTTTAAGTGTTATGAGTGTGGTTATCAGTTTAGGTAATCTAGTGTTGGGGTGTCGTCCAACGTATCCATACACTATGACCCTAACTTATGATTTCTAACTCAGTTCATGAAAACACTGATTGTGTGTGTGTCTTGAAAATGTTTCATTGTGATCTCATTGAGTTAGCTCACCAGGTATAACATTTGACCTTGGTGCACCTGTTTCTCTTTAGGATGACTCCACGTAGATAGCCAACATAGGTTTGAGGTAGGGCGTGCTGTGACAGCCCACTGGGCGACGAGCCCTCAGTGCAGGTCCCTTTATCAGTAGAGGCACCAGTGGTACCATAACCCATTGGGCCACCGATGACACCAGCCCCAGCAAAAGAGAGTGCATGCCTCTTGAAAATGTTGTATGAGTTCCAGTGCCAGAGGCCACCCAGGTTTAGGGTTGAGACGGACCCACAGGCGGTTGAGGATTGGCTGGAGGCCATTGTGAGAGTTTTTTGACTAAAAGGGACACTTATTGATCTCATGGTGATACATGCCACTAGTCTTCTACAGGAATTAGTGGGAAGATGGTGGAGCTTTATTCTCTAGGTTCATGATGAGGTGATACTTCACTGGCCAGGCTTTGAGAGCCTGTTTTGGGCGGAGATTGTCCTAGTGACCCTTTGCGCAGTGTGCATACAGGATCTTCTTCATCTGCTGTAGGGCAGCATGACTATGGCTCAGTACTCAGCGAGGTTCACTGACCTCTCACACTACTCCACTATTATGGTTCGATACCCATTCTTCAAGGCCCAGACCTTCGAGAAGCAGATCAGTCGGGTGATTAGGGCATCAATGATTTCTCTCAGCATCACGATGCAGGTGGGGGTGTTTGATCGAGCCAACTTAGTAGAGATTTTTTTTCCTGAGAAGTCACCAGCAGTGAGACCCACCACCGAGTGTGATGTATTGGAGTCTTATGAAGATGGCAATAGAAAGATGTCACAATGTTTCAAGAGGACTTTAACTATATGTAAACGACCATAGGATTCAGGGTCAGTTGTGTGGGGCACCCGAGCCAGAGCAAGTCATGCGAGGAGTAGACAGTGTTACGTATGTGGCGGGCAGGGTCACATGGCTCGTGACTGCCCGAACCACCATATGGATGATCTACAGATGGTTAGAGGACCACCCAGGCAGAGACAAAGGTTCGACCAGGGAGGTATGGAAAGAGCAGATGGACGTGGCAGAGGAGTTGGCCTTACAACTGGAAATGAGCGACGGTTTGAGGTGTTACTGCCACCACCACCAGGTGGTCCATCCCGACTATAGGGAGCATGTGGACATGGGAGAGCTTATCTCCAGGCAGTTGAGGCCTACGACCATGGTGCTTTGAAGAAGTTATGAGGTATGATCTGTGTCAACTCCACCTTAGCTGAAGTACTTATCGACAGAGGTGTGAGTCATTATTTTATTTCCACTCCCTTCATTCGGAGCTCAGAGATTCTGGTGGAGCCGTCGGCTTGATCCTTATGGCTAGAGATCCAATGAATAAGGATTCTACAATTAAACACTGGTGCCGACAGTGTGATCTTAATCTAGGAGGCTAGAGGTTCGACTGGGCTCCTCTGGTAGTGGTATAAAGGTCTTACGATGTCATCTAGGGTATGGATTGGTTATCTACAGTCGATGCCCAGATCGACAGCATTATGAAAAAAGTGCGGTGTATTCACGAGGATAGGACTAGGATTACCTTCACCGGTGAGAAGGGAGCCTTAGCAGCATAGGATTAACAAACCCAAATGAGAGTGTAGACGATCACTCTTTAGTTGGATAGCCTTACCCTCAGAGCGGTTGACATGAAGAGTCTGAGCTATCATATAGCAGTGGACCAGTACGCAGTTGTCTTCCCTGATGATGTTCTGGGCCTACCTCCTCACATGGAGGTGGAATTTTATATTGAATTGTACCCCGGGATGACACCGATATCTACACCAGCATATCAGATGGCTCTCGTGGAGATTTGTGAGCTGCGGGAATGGCTGGAGGACTTACAGGGTAAGGGGTTCATATGGCCCAGTGTTTCACCTTGGGAATCCCCGATTTTGTTCTCCAAGAAGGCGGATGGGAGCTTAAGAATTTGTGTTGACTATCGGTACCAGAAAAAGGTGATCATGCTGAACAAGTACCCACTTCCTAGGATTGAACACCTCTTTGATCAGCTAAAGGGAGCACGTTGGTTCTCGAAGATAGACCTCAGGTCATGCAATCACCAACTCATAGTACGAGACAAGGATGTGTTGAAGACGACTTTCAGATGTCGGTACGAAAATTATGAGTTTTTTTTCATGATGTTTGGCATGACCAGCACTCCAGCAGTGTTCATGGGACTAATGAATAGGATTTGTCAGCCATACCTCAATCACTTTGAAGTAGTCTTTATCGATGACATTTTGATCTACTCAGATACTGAGAAAGATCATTCCTATCATTTGCAGGTTGTTCTAGACACACTCTGAGAGAACCAAATTTATGGTAAGCTCTCAATGTGCCAGTTCTGGATCCGAGAGGTTCACTTTCTGGGACATTTCATCTCAGAGGCATGAGTTGCGGAGGATCCAGCGAAGATTGAGTTGTTACTTTCTTGGGATCCAAGTGTGATGGAGGTAAATAGTTTCCCGGATTTAGCCGGGTACTACTGAAGATTTATGCTAGATTTCTCCAGAGTTGCATCACCTTTATCAGCATTAATGAAGAAGGGGTAACCCTTCGGGTGGTCTAAGAGATGCCAAAGGAGTTTTCAAGAGCTGAGGTAGGGGCTGACTAGTGCCCCCATCTTGAGGCTGCTGGAGGAAGGTGTGGGGTACAGAGTCTACTGCGATGCATTAGGGTCTGAGCTCAGATGTTTCATGATGAAGAAGAGAGCAGTTATCACATATGTATCTCAACAACTGAGATAGAATGAGTAGAAACATACTACCAATTAACTTGAGTTAGCATCAATGGTTTTCACTTTGAAGATGTGGTGACACAATCTGGTGGGTGAGTGTTTTATAGTCTAATCTGATCACCAGAGTCTCAGGTATATCTTCTCCCAGAAGGACCTGAACCTGAGACAATGGCACTAGTTTGAGTTCCTTCATGACTATGACTTTGAGATAGTCTATAATACCGGGAAGGGGAACATTTTAGTAGATGCACTCAGTAGGAGATCTGGTATACATCTTCTAGGTGAGGTGATGGATAAGTTTGATGCTTTGCAGATATCATTTATGTATCTAGATGGAGAATCTTTTCTTTAGTATCATACAGTCACTCCCCCACCCCTTTAGTGATTTAGGGAGGTGCGACATGGGGACACTGACTGCGTGTCTCAACGTGCTCTATTGTCCACAAGATAGGCACCTAATTTATTTGTTGAAGGTGGGGAGGACATCATCCCTTTTTATAGGAAATACCATGGTTCTAGTGTCTCTTTGGGAGGAAGTTTTGAGGGAGTTCCACACATCCCCTATAGCGGTACATCCAAGTGTGGTGAAGATGTACCAGGATCTCCGACGAAAGCACTGGTGTCCGGGAATGAAGAAAGTAGTAGCAGAGTTTTTCTCTCAGTGTCTCACTTTTCAGCAAGTGGCGGCAGAGCATCAGGTACCAACATGCTTAGTTCAGCATTTAGTGGTCCTAGAGTGGAATTGGGACAGAATATCCATTGACTTCTTGACATGACTTCCACATACATCTAGGGGTCATGATTTTATGTGGGTGATCATCGACTGACTCAACAAGTTGGCCAACTTCATACCGATCAGATAGTAGGGATCGGTAGAGATATTGGGACGCCTCTATGTGCAGGTGATTGTGCGGTTATGTGGTGTACCCTTGATGATTCTCTCCAATCGTGATGCACATTTCACTTCCCAGATATGGAAGGGGTTGCAAGAGGCTTTCAGGACACAACTTCATTTGGGCACTGCCTTCCATCCTCAGACGGATGGCCAGACTAAGTGGACCATTCAGACCCTCATGGAAATGTTGTGTGCTTGTTTCCTCAACTTCGATCACAACTAGGAGGATCACTTGATCTGGGTAGAGTTTTCATAAAACAACAACTATCACTCCATCATTGGGATGGAACCAATAGAGGCTCTTTACGACTGACCATACTGATCGCCTTTGTGCTAGACTGACCTAGGGGAGTCAGCACTAGTGGGACCACAGATGGTACGGGCTACCAGAGAGAAGGTGCGGATCATCCCAGAGCAGGTGAAGACTGCACAGAGCAGACATAAGTCTTATGCCAATGGGAGATGAAGACACATCGAGTTCAAGTATGTGGACCATGTCTTTCTATGGGTCTAACCCTAACAAGGTTTGTAGAGATTTGGTCGGGGCGACAAGTTATGTTCATTATTCATCAGATCATTTTAGGTCCTCAACAGAGATGACGAGGAGGATTATTGCCAAGAACTTCCCCCTCAGTTGCAATGGGTGCACAACTTTTTTCACTACTCAAATATGAGGAGATACGTGCGTTATCCTACACACCTATTTGACTGAGGCGAGCTTGACATTGATGATGGGGTGATGTTTCCGGAGGTTCCAGTGGTGATTGATGATCAACATGTATGAGTCTTTCATGGGAGATCGATACCTTCGATGTGTGTACGTTGGAAGCAAGGTAACCTCTAGAAGAGAACATTGGAGTTGGAGACTCAGATTCATGCTTATTACCCCCAATGGTTTTCCTAGTTTTTGTGAGGTGGCTTTCAGGGATGCAAATCCCTGAGGTGGGGAGAATGTGAAGACCCATAAATTCCATTTAATTTTTTTAAAATTATATGGAAATATTTGAGTATGCAGTTCCTGACGGTACTTGATTCGGAGGCTTGGAGATCCTAAAATATTTTTCTATAGTTTCTTAAGTACATTCAGTAGGAGTGTGAGTGTGTTTTTGTAACTTTTGAACTGGTGATCAGAATTGAAATCTGAGGGAACCACTGATCTCACAGTGACGATAGTTACATAAAGAGACCTTAACCTCAGATGCAGTTGGTAATGGGTGGAAGATAGTTTTTCCTACCCATTGTGGGAAAAAAATTTGAAATAAAAACAAGCCAAGATTATTTTTATTTAACTTTTGAATTCATTTGAATTCTCGATGGTGACCACTCGATCTCTTAGAGAATTTATTTAATTGTGAAAACCCCCAAAATTTAATGACTTCATTAAATGAAGTCATTAAACCTATGAATTAATGGGGAGTATCTTCGTCACCTTGATTGGTCTCTTAGTATTTGTTAAAGAAAAAGCTTGGTGGAGGATATTTCTGGAGGAAATCCCCCTTAGAAGAAGAACTCTTCTACTTCAATGAACATTTCTCCAATAAAGAACTCTTTAGAAGGATATCCAATGAGGAAAATCTTCAACCACAATGATCCAACATCCATATTTCCCTCTCCTCACTGACGACAACGAATCATCAAGGTAGGGATTTGTGTTTTTGTATACCCATAACCCTGTTATTGTCATTATTCTTGATTTATGAACAACTATTCCACTTTATACTATTCTAACGCTGAAGGTGTTGGCCAAAATAACATGGTCTGACCCCCCCCCCCCCCCCCACAAAGTTTGTGGATTTTGGTGTTCTTCATGGATTGTTTTTGGGTTTAGAAAATCTCGACCGTGGTGTTCTTGAATCAAAGGTGACATTCCGAGATGAGTGACAGAGTCTTCAGAATAAAGATCGGGTCACCAAGGCGCACATGGTGACCCTAGAAACATTGTCAGTGACGAGAACCAGTAGGGCTTGGGAGAGGACGTCATCACTCAAACCAGCCGCGATGACGACTGCAGTATGACCGTACTATCAGAGGAGGGTCGCGACCCGTCAACCACGACGAAGCAAGGACGAAAGCCAGTGCACGACCGACCACAGGAAGGGGGCGACGGTGTGGCTCCGCACCATCGACTTAGTAGGGGCTGTGGAATGAGGCCGTAGTGGCTGGGGGGATTCCCACTGCCGGTTGTTAGAGGGGGTGTGACGCGTGACTATGTCGCGGAGGGGTGATGGTCGTCTGGCCAGTCGAGGAGTCAAGCCGGACCCCCGGGTCACGTGTGGAAACTGTCGTCGCCACAAAGCAGTGACCGGTTGGCCACCCAACCTGAATAGCTAGGTTGTTCAGGGTACCTAGGGGGTGCTTACCCCTTGGGTGGCAGCTAGGGTAGACCCCACAATGGGGCTGCCCAGCCGCAGGCCTCTTATGGGCCGCCCAGCCGCGGGCCTCATGTGAGCCACCCAGCATTGTCCAGGCCAGAACCATCGGGCTAAGTCGGATCCCGTAGTCCAAGTCATACCCAGGGCCGAACCCAAATTGGGCCGGGTCGGTCCGACAGGGTCGGACCAGACCCAGACTAGCTTCTACTCCTTTCCTCTCTTTCAACCATAACAAGAGCTACGAGCGTCCATTTGACGAACCATCTGCGGTGCCGAAAACGTTGGATCAAGACAACCCTTTTGGTATAACCCACTTTTGTTTTGGATAATTCTGGGGTATGTCTAGGTTGGATTGAACATGAATCTAACCAGGCCCTCGGGATAATAAATTCCAATAACTTACAGACCATGTGTCTGTTTGACACACTGTCTATTGTGTTGAGAGACCAATTACATGGAGGTCTAATGGGGATACTTCTTCACGGGACATCATTGAAGTTGGAGTATTGACCAATGGCATGAGGAGTATATCTTCCTGGAATCAAGTGAGCTTAGTGAGAGAACCCTCTGGTTGGATGTAATATGATAAAAGGATCCTATGTGGGTCTGTTCCATGGGATCCTACGTGGGTGTGTGATTTGGGATCCTATGTGGGTTTGTGTTACAAGATCCCACATGGATCTACTCTGGAATCCACATGGGACTACTCTTGGGTCCTACGTGGGTCTGCTATAATAGGATACTACGCGGGTCTGATGATTTAGGATCCTAGGTGGGTCTGCCTCTCAATAGAGTAAGATGATTCATTAGTTACATCTAATAATCATTACTACCGTACCTAAGTTCTACCTGTTGTGAGATGAGTTCTAATATTTTTGGTGAAACCATTGCAGATCTTCTCTGTGTGGTTTTACCTAAGAGGTACTCACCCATGTGGTGATACCTTCAGGGTACTTCTTCCTTCATGGACAGTTGTGCTTTTGGCTCAGAAGATGGAACTCTCTATAATATTGACAACATAGTTATATGTATGGGAATACACCTAAGTAAGGATGGTTTTTACTTCATACCTTGTGATTTTACTCTTACTTTTGAGGTTTATCGTTTGTGGATTCTGGGAGACCTTCGGGGGTCTCGGGTTCCCTACTAAGTATCGTTATACTCACCCCATCATGGTCTATGCCTGCACCTTGTTGTGTTCTATGTAGATGACATACAACATTTATTGAGGCTAAGGGTGATGGACATGAGGCTTCTCAGAGGTGGACTTAGACGAGATGTACCACATGGACGACTTGATCAAGATTTGTACCAACCCTTCAAGTAGGATTCTTGGTGGATGATCCATGAGTTTTTTCCCTTTCAGTTCTACTTGACCATTTAGTTGGGCTTGTATACTGGACCTTACTTTCTGCACACTTTTTACTTTAGTAGTTACATGTGGTTACCCCTTATTTTTTTTCAAACTATGTGTGTCATAGGTGTTAATGGAAAAGGCTTCCCGATTACTAAGATATTCCATTCAGTGCTTGTCTCCAGCCCCTGTTCTATAGAAGGCGGGCTTGGGGTAGTCATGACACGGGCCCCGAGGATGGAGCGTGACATGGAACCCTTAATCATAACTAAAAATATCTAAGATAAAGTGGATATTAGTACTAAACTAGGGATGATAAAAGTGAATTATTATCATTTTTTATAATAATGGTGTCACCCATTTAATGGTTCTCGGAAAAATTCACATTTTTTGAGTTATTAAAGCCCTTTTTGAGCGATTATAGCACCCTTTTTAGACAATGTTAAATGGCCGAACTGTGGTATTGAATACCATGATAATAAATAAGGTAGATCATTGGTTTTAAAAATGTTAGTATTAAATGATTGGTGAGTGAATTTTACATTTCATTCTTGGAAATTTGGTATTAGAACATGGAAATGAGTGTGAGAGAAAATATAATTGTGGAATTAGAATTATAACCTTCAGTTACTAGAATTAAAATCATTATTTAAGGTAAGATATCCATTATTAAAAAGAAAACCCTTGGGAGTTAACTCAATTTTTTTTCATATAAATCAATTCTCATTTGAATAAAATCGGCAATTGAGATCCTACAAGGAATCTCAATAATATTAGAAACTTGGTGTGTGAATAAATTATTACCATTTGTATATATATATTAAATAATTTTTTTGTATAGTTCTTTGAAAAATATTGGGTTGGGAATAAATTATTAAATGATTAATTTTCAAAAATAAATTCATTCATGTTATAGGAATATTGAACCAATATGAAAAATTAGGGAATCGACTTATGAAAATTTAGTTTGTGTTTTATCATAGAAGTGGATATTAGAACTCTAGTATCAAAGTCCTAAGAGAGTTGGCCAAATGAACATATCAATTTGATAAAAATTTTATGGCACATAAATCTAATTCCTTTCACACTTTGATTAAGAACATTATTTAAATATAACTAAGTTATTGAATTAAATTAATTTAGGAGACATAGTGATTTAAACAATATAGAAATTTATAATTTTATTCTTTTTCAACTTATGTAATTATGTCTTGGTCAGTATATATTTCAAAATAAATGGAATTAATTGAATTTCATAGGGGTGTAATAGTTTAGGTGTGGGGTTGTGAAGAGAGCTAAAAAAATTTCAATATTTTTGTATAGATTTACTTTTTTATAACCCCCATTTTTAAGAAAAATCTAGGTATAAATAATGTATTAAAAATTTTGGGAAATCAAGATATTCTTGAAAATTGTATTTAATATTTATTTTTAACGATTTATATATTTTTTGGATTTAACGAGGATACCATGAAATAATTTTTAAATTTGTAATTTCATATTTTAATGGATTTTTAATATGATCATTTAGTTTCTCCTGAACATACCTAAATTTTAATATATTAATATTATATAGCGACACATCAATTGAGAATTTAAGTGTGTTTTTAGAAACTATAACTCAAATAATTCATGATTTACAAGATATAGAATTATTTTAACATTTGAGAAATGTATTTATTTTTTTCTAGAATTATTTTAGTGTTTTTATATTTATAAAATTATAATAAAATATAATGACAAACTAAAAATAAATGTATGATATTGAGATTGAAGAGGCAATTTGGAATTGGTTTCTCTTGTGTGATATTCTATCTTCCATTCACACCTCAATCCTTCAGTGTCAATATCTTTCATTTGGATGCCCTCTTGCATATCTTTCCACCCCTATTTATGCACAAATACCCTTCCATGATTCTATATTTCAGGGCCATGATCCTTATGTACTTCTCTCAACTCCACACATGTAAGCACATCTCCTATGATCATCCTTCCATGTGAGAATAGATTTCACCTGTGATTACGAGTGAAATCAAATGAATTGTGTTGTAACTGCATTTATTCTCAGAATAGATATAAAAATGGAAGAGGCCTCATTATTTCCCAATAATCCAATCATGAATATGTAGATCACTACATGACAGGTTTTCGATGGAATTCCACAAGGATATGTCCACAACATACATGCCTAGTCACTTGATGCCACATGAATAAGACCTCAAATGGTCATCATTCCATGAATATCTCATGTTTCATCAAACACACCGAGATAGAACAATATAAAGCCATGTTAGATATGTTCCCATCCATGATTAAGAATCAATTAGAGAATTTAAATTTAGGTGTTTTGTTTTCTTCACATTGAAATGTCATGTTTGTTATTTATCGATTTAAATTGATTAAAATTAAATATTGACATTTTTTAATTCTACTTCAATTAATTATTCTGGACTTGGGCTTCACACTAGCACACTAACGTTGCACACGGGTCTCTATTGGGCCCACTACCTTTGGATTACTAGTTCTTTAAGCTTCACTAATCCTCAGTAGATTCATTTATAGAGATTGATTACGTTACTCATCAATATAATCTTCACCATCCATCAATTTTGTTCCACATGAGTGTATAGTTTCACTTCAATTAGGATTTCCATGCATGGTAGTTTCTAGATGGATTTATTATTTCGAGGCATAGTGTTGTATATGTCGATTGATGACCTCCAGTGCATTGGGTTCATGATTAGATTAATTTTTAGTTGCCCTATCTTTGATTCTCTCTCATGTTTCTCCCCAAGAGTAACACTACTAGTGTGACCTAGTTATTCCCACTTTTTTTCATTTGGAACCATCCACTCCATTTTTCACAACTTATGGAGTACTGTGATAACATAAAATTCATATGAAAAATAACTATGGATTCTCGTGAACCAAGAAGATCCATCGAGAGGATTATTATCTACACTGAAGTTTGAGAACCATCTACATCCTTCAATCTTAGAAAAAACACAATGAACTAGAGGATATCAGAACCCACCCTAATAAATTTAAATATATCTAGGTTTGTATATTCCTTAATTTACCTTATAAATTTTTTTGAAGAAGCCTTTTGAAACATGATGCATTTATTTTTGTTCTTATTTTCTAGTATTATTGAAATTGTGTGTATTTATTTTTTTGGGAATAATAAAACTATGTTTGGGGGTGGGGTCCTTACCTTGCGCGTAGGGAACAATGAGACCAAAACATGGTAAATAATTATGTTCTTTACCACATTCATTCATACTTTAATCATGAGTGGTTTATTTCTATTGAATTTTTCTTTTGAAAAAAAATTCCCCAATTCAGTGATTAATGGTTATGTACAAACTTATACTATTTGTGCATCTAACTCCTAACAATGATGTACTAGAACCTTAATAGTTCTCTATTGTTGTTAAATATGTTTATTGGTTTCAAGTTGTTTTCTATTTTAAATTTTACACTTCAATCACATCATGATTTTTATATTTTCTTTTTATATTTGTTATTAATACCACTATAACCTCAATAATTATTTCCAGTTATAAATCTTATTGGAAAACAAGTTATACCTTATGATATTGGATGGTTCTTGGGGGCATTCACAAAAAAATTATTACAAAAAATCGATATATAATCAATTGGGTAAACATGTCAAAAATTAGGATTGGAATGAAAACATTCAATGGTAAAAATGACATTAATATAGGGATGATTAAGAATAGGGACATTCATATTTAGTAAGTCTCAATTGACCCCCTATATAGGCCTATGAATCATATTTTAATTAATACAATTACTAGAATGAACTCCACTATTTTTGATTGTGTATCCATTGATGATCTTGTTATGGAATAAAATTATGTCCATTTTTAGGTGATAAAGTCTTTAGAGTAGTTGGTTTTGAATCTAATATTTCTAGTATATGGATTAATCGAGAAAAATTGTGTATCACAACTTTTTTAGTGGGTATTATTTATTTGAAACCCCAAATATTTATATTTAAAATGAAATGTAATATTTATTTTAAATCTCATTTAGATGAATTCAATATGGAAATGATAGATATATCGAACATATCTGTAACTATTGGTGAAGAAGGTAAAGAAATGTTCCTATTAATTTATTGAGTTTATTCCCATAACACTTTTGTGGAAACTCTGATTTATGGTCATGACTCCTTATCAATAAAATAGGTTGTGTCTACCGTACTCTCTAAGGAACTACATTATAGACCTAGGGTTAAAGGTGATGGTGAGTTCTTGTTTATGAGTGTAAGATCACTTCCTATGGGTAAAAAAGAAATAGTTTACTAATTATAAATTCAAGAAGAATAAGAAACCCAATCGTTTGTCTAATTATAAGGATTGAAAAAAGAATATTTCATTTTTCTGATCATGAGAAGAGTATGATCTAATGTAGAATGCATGGACAAGAACATATAACCAAACATCCCACTAACAAGTACCTTATAGTGGACTATTGCTATTAAAATTTAGATTTTAATAATGTTTACAACCATTCCATCAACAATGAATGTGTTCTATACTAGGAATAATCAGTCTATATGTGTCCTTTTATGGATTCATTACTATAATTGGTAGAAAGAGTATTAGGATAATCCCTATTATTGAATAAATTGAGTATTAACGTACAGGGAAGAGGATATACTTTTATAGAAGTAGATGAACACTCCATGAACACTTTTCATGATTTTAGGTGGGTTCCCAACCTCACCAGGGACCTAATTCATTTAGGGCTTCTAGATCATAAGGGATTCTATTTTTGGTCTAAGCTAGACTGTCTAAAAGAGACCAATGTCTCTATAATTATCATGATGGGAAATATCATTAATGGATTCTATGTTTTAGTTAAAATAATCATTAAAGATAGTTGTGATGGTGGTATTACACTAATACCAAGAATAAACTATTATGAAATTGGAGATTGGGGTATGTAAGCTCCAAGGGTCTTGAAAAACTCAACAAATAATGGTTGTTGGCCGACATCAGACCTAGTTGTAACTACCCAATATTTTTCAATAGAGATTTATTTCATATAAATATGTCATAATAAACTACTAAGTGCCATGTGACCCTTAAAACATAAGTTGTTAACTTCCGTGATGTGAATTTTGAAAATCTGGTATACACGGTTGCAATCAGTACGTTATTTGAAGTCTGATAGGAGAAACTTAATTATTGGTGAATAGTAACCTACACTTATTAATTGTAACATATCCTTATGAAAAGTGATATACCCTAATGAATAGTTACATTACCTATGATAGTATATAAATAATAATCTAGTGGAAGTACGATATATCTATTATTGGGAATATGTAAATAAATGTTTTAAAACTGTTGTTTTTAGAACAAAGTTTGATTTAAATTAAATATTTAATTAATCATATTTATAAAATTATTTTTGAAAATGGTCTTCATTTATGGATTCTACAGATCAATAAATGGTTGTGGTAAATTTATAGGATTTTTTTGAAATACTTGAATTTTTTATGAATAGTGAAATACCATAATTTACAAAATAAGCTAAATACACTAATTATAGAGTCGGGTATGATGATTTGCTAATGTAAGCCAAATTTATTCGAATTAAAATTATAAAATTATGATTCTTGGTGATTGAATACTCACTATTCATTGTCTTGATGATATTTAATAAATTAACGAATATAAAACTGAGAAATCCCCTCTCCCCTCCGCTATAAAAGACCCCATCAGTCCCTCTTTTATTCACTCCTCTCAATCCTTAGGCCTTCTCTAAATTCTGTCCAAATATTCTCTCAACATCCTCTCCCACGTCCATAAAGCCATGGTCTTATATAAAGACCAAAACCTATCCCTTAAGGAGGCCCTCAAGGATGTTTGGTTCAAGAGGTAAATCCCTCTTTTTAATTATATGTGTTCCTTTCAAGTTCATTTGATTTATTTTTCTATTATTACCTATACTTATCAAAATATTTTATGGACTCTAGTACCATATATGTACTGGAATATATTCATGATATTGGAATAAGTAATCATCATCTCTTTCTTTTACCTTCTTTTATACAAGTAGCAAGAACACCATTCAAGAAGTGTCAATCTACCACATCCAAGAACGATGGGATTTTAATTTCTTTTATCATTCCCAATTATGGTCATGAATACATTATTGTTATGGTTAAACCATATTATTATATATTTAATATACCCTATATAATGTTCTGAATTTTTTTTTTACAAATTGTATTATGTTATAAAGAAAAATGAGTTTGTTGTAATCAAAACCCACAAATTAACCGAAATAGTTATCATTAAAGTTCTATATAATAATTCATCCTCATGCCATGTAACCATGTTATAAAAATGACCACTAAAACCTATGGATGATCATAAATAATATGTGATTTAAACTGCAGATATTTACATCCATTCCACGTGAACTCCATTACATAAGACCCAGTGAACCGATTATGAAAATAAGGAATACGAGCAATACAGAACGACGAAATTCAATATAATAACTTATCAATAAGGGAATAAATTGTAGAGACCCAAAGCTTGAAGTACATAGACATTACATTACTTTTTTTGAATACATAATACATAACAGAAACAGACACACAAGGACCGTAATAGTTTAGTGTCTTTGGAAACTCGGAAAATAATCTTCTAATCGTGGTGGAAGATATACAACATCTCCCAAAAAGATCTTCCACTTTTTGTTTTCTTATATAAAACCATTCTTTAAATCCCGGAGAAAAGAAAACATATAAAGGGTGAGCTCAAATGCTCAGTAATGGTATGTATAGAAAACATAAAACAATCCATAAACATTCGAATGATAAAATTTGAACATAAAATCTAAACATCAAAATCATGAGCAACGACAGAAATCTTGGAAGTACACAAAGCATAGATCATAAAGGAACATTAGTCATGATAAACTAGAATGGTAATAAAAAATGTAATTTTGGAATCCATTAAGCACATGTTATGATTTTCATAGTAGCCAAGGCATTGCTTCCAATACCATCTTAGTGGACAAAGTCCCATTCTGAATCGAGTTTACTCCTCGTCCCAATCCTGTAACACTAAACTGGATTAACTTAGCATTCCAGCCATGTCTCTCTCATGAGATATAAATCATTACCCAATGTATTGGAGGGAGATATAGGTCCCACCCATCTGATAATGAAATCATTCCGACTTGTGCCACAATATAAACATAAATCTTTCATCATAATCCAAGGAATAAAAATGGGTTTCATAAACATCATCCCATCATAACATAATCCATATAAAAAATGGATATCATTTCATCATAAGAAAATTGAAACCATGTAAATCATAGAGACATTATACTTGAAACATATACATACGAAATAATGTCATCTTAGATGGAAAATGGTTTTTATAAAACACATGAAATGAATTCTTGAGGAAAATATCCTTTCTTATTCAAAATCATTTTCTTCTCAAAAAATTCCATGCAATTTTAAAGGAAAAGTATTTTTTTGAAAATAGTAATAAAATCTTGTAGAGTAAGCTTCATGAAAAAGAGGCTTTATGAAACTGTAAAAATCTGTTCAAGCCTTATAAGTAAAAAATAACATTCTTCTCGTACTTTTGTCGGAAAAGTCAAAAAGTACCTCGTTTGGTAAACAAAAGAAAGATTCCTTCCATACGATGTGGAAAAAGTAAATAAAGGGTAATAATGACTTTAAAAATACATGGAATAAAATTAAACCTTTTATGAAAACATTTTGAGTACATATTGACATGGATAAGAAACATAATCCCAGTAAATACTTAAGAATAAAAAATCTCGGATAAGAATGAGATTGGAATAATTATCCCTTACCTTATGTCTGATATGCTTCGTATGTATCTGAAACTCCTATATAATGATTTAAATAATGTCATTGACTTATTACAGAATCATATAAATTGGTATTATATCAAATATGGTTCACTTAGGTATTTATATTACCCGTTCATTTGTCAATTCCATGTTAAAGTAACATTTTGGGTAAAATTGTATCATTTATCATACGTGTTTGAACTTGTTGTTATTGATATTATTATTACTTTTATCATTATTTACTTACTTCCAGAATGTAAAACATGATTTATATATCATATATATTCAGTATATATATATATATATAATAGATTCATAAATAAAATGAAACACACCGTTCATGGAGACGGTAGGCCGTACGTATGCATGAACGCTGTTTTCCTTTCCTTATTGAATTGAATGGAAGTAAGTAGATGAAATATATATATATATATATATATATATATATATATATACAGTAGCTTCATTATGTCATATATTTCATTATTATTCATTATATATACATTATAATCATTCATGAATGGTTAACATGGAGAATGAATCTCATTGCGTTATGGAGATGATAGTCCGTATATACGCACGGGCGATGATATCATTCCCATGATCATGGAATTATATTGAAGTGTATGTATAATATTACATAATCAATATAATTTTACAATAAACATATATAGTTATTTATTTAAACCATTATACCCATCCATGTAATGTGGTGGTGGAAAATAAATTACACCACGGTGTGGAGACGATATTCCGTACGTACGCACGCGCGGTGATTTCGTTTTTCGTAGGATGGATAGATGGTGAAATAGGGTTGTTTCATACTTATAATAACATATCAGTATATGAGTGATACTGATGTTATTACTTCATAATGAAACAACTGATGAAGAATAAGTAGATGATGAAATAAAGTTGAAAGAATCAGTAACCGACATTATCTATTCTTTGAAGCGCCTCTTCTTAACCTTCTCCTAGGGCATTAAAAATGGTCTTTGAAGAAGACCAGAACCTCTAAGATGTTTCTATGGAAGTGGAGAAGATAAATAGGCAGGTTTTGGCCGAGCATTAAGGCTCAATGTTGTGTAAGGAAGAGAGGCAGGAGGTGCCCTTTTTATAAGTGAGGAGAGGGGTACCTTTGAAAAAACTTAAAATATTATTTTATAATAAAGTCATATTGGGTTTCCAATAGCTATAAATTGATTTATTTTGAATCTAAGGTAGGGATGGGTCAAAAAATTATCATTCAATATAATTTAGACAAGTTTAGGTTTCTATTTTAACCTTATCATTTAGATTTAACTTTAAGTTAAATAATTTTAATTTTACTATGTCTTCTTGTTTTCTTACACTATAAGGTTAATAAACATACTATTACAAGCCAAACGAACCTCAAGTTGTTTATTATTAATATATATATAACCTCATCTAAGTCATTTGGTCAAAACATTGATTTTTAGTGATAAAATAACAATTAATAATATAATATTTGTTTTAAAAACTATTTTATGTCAATCTTGACACTATTTGGTAATTGATTTTTTTTTGAAAATCATAAAAGAATTATTAGTTCTAAAAAAGTTAATTAAATCAATACTAACATGTCATATTAACCAATAAAATTATTGGAATTCATAAAAATTCTAAAATTACATTTATTTGGGTATTTATAACATCAATTATGTCAATATTTCATTAATAAGATAATTACTGCATCATCATTGTGTCATAAATAAAATAAATTATTTAATTTGTAAATACTATAAATAAAATAAAATTATGTATTAAATATTTTTTATGTTTCTAATGAATATTTATAGTTGAATATATCTTATGTATAACCCTATATTAAAAATGTTTTAGGTATTAAACATTGATTTTAACTATTTTAACTATTCTTTAAATAAAATAATATCAAATGTCCTAATCTAATCCAAGTGGGCCTAAATGGTCATATTTTACTCCTAAGGTTGTTTTTGGTCGAATTAAACTTATCCAAAAAATTAGGACATGTGTTAGTGTAATAATAATATCATTTTACCCTTAATTACCCTATTTAATTTTAATCGTGGTAAATAAAGTAAAAAGTTACTATTCACCAAAAATTATTTTCATCTCATTGAACCTAATTTTAGTCCTTGATATTAACCCTGTCACTTGGATTTTCGAAATTCCACTCGCAGAAGTGGTAAAATTATGTTTTATGTGAATTTTCAAATTCTCTTAGGAGGTTGGTAAAGGACGGTAAAAAGTTCAATTAAATTTTTATATATCTAAAATTATTATAAAATGACTCCAATTTATTACATTGAAATTATATAGGATCTATGTATCAATTTTGATATCAAATAAATTCAAATAAAATAAATTATTATTTAAATAAAAAGTCTGTTTTTAAATAGTAACCCAGTGTTTTCACTATTCATAAAAAATTTAATGTTTTCAGAAAAATACCAAACATTCAACCTAGGATAATTACGATATTACGAATCCAAAAATGAAGTCCATTTTGTATGATAAAATTTATAAAATTTCAAAAAGTGGGTATTACTATTTATAATGGCTAGTTCATAATAATATTATAATAATATCTCGTTTAGTAGAACTCGGTATTGCGTACTACACACGCTATCGATGAAGGTCATGATTGCATGTAATGTAAGCCATGTCAGGGTTGCGTGTAGTGAAGGACTCCTTTGTTTTTTAATATAACAAAATCCAACCATATTTCATTTATACATTGAATATATATATATATATACACTCAATGAAGCATAGAATAACTACTATCAAACGAACTTGAAATTGTGTGAAACGCGATCCAAGAATAGTGTTGCGTATACTGTATGCTAATACGGTGTTTTGTATAGCGCATGATAATCTTGGTGTAGCATACAACAAAAGACATCAATGAAATTAAAAAGAATAATTCTCATAAAATATCGCGTTGTTACATTCTACCCCCCATAAAATGAATTTCACCCTCAAAATTCGTCGGGGTTATAAATGGTTTACTACTCGAAAGTTTATTTAATAGAAACCCACATCGTAAAAAGGAATACCAAAACCAATCTTTAAAAACTAATTTATGAAACGTAATGGTAACCCAAATTAAATAATCACTGGGTTTCCAAATAGGAGAACATAGGTGAAAATATGGATATGGAGGAGAAATCTAACCATCATGTTCTGGTGGAGAGTGGTTGAGAACATGGCTATGAAAAATCCACCAATCACAATGCCATATATTTGTGATGATCTAAGTTACCATATGATTCATCAGATATAAGGGCACCAAGACAACATTTTTGGTTTTCAAGATCATTTCCCTAAAGTTGAAGAAATTGGAATTAGAAGAAATACTTTCTTGATTTTGGTACAGTCTCACTATTGGTCGTTCTTTGGACAATTTCCACTTCATATCTTAAAGAAATGATGATCAATTTTTCATTCGTGAAGTGTTTTCAGAACATGTGATATAATGATGGGTCTTTCCATCTGTCTTAAACAAAAGATTAGAAAAATTTATTAAAAATACATAAGTCCATTTATAGTGAGATTAATCATATATGGTTCCTAAAATGGACTTATACATTATATATCATATTACTTAATATAATAAAACTGATTTCTATTAAAGAGTGACTTCTTGTAGGCCAGTGGTAGGTAATAAAGGCCTGTCACACTTCAGTTGTGGGTTCGATTCCCACAGCCTAGTCTGACACGACAGGTTGTCGCCCGTCCTATAGGTTTTCCTTTTTCTAAAACTACATTATTATAAAATTCCACAAATAATATCGAAAAAAATTCTACCCATAAACAATTCTATCTGATGTCCAACTTAATCCATTCCAACCTTTATGCATATCGAAAATATTTCTGTCCAATCTCATAGTGTAAAGAAAATGATTACTTGAGAGGTCACATAACAAGTACGCGAATACCATCATTTATCCCCCATATATCATACGACATATCTTGTTGGTCACATTCCAAACATTCGAAGGCCTTAATCATGTATTCTCTTGAAAAAAGAATACCCATTTAACCTTAGTTAAAACATGAATACAGTTAAATGCTAACACATTCCACATACCAAAATCCTCAAAATTCAATAGACTGAAACCATGATATCACTTAGTCCTTATATCAATCATGAGTTCATGAATACTATCAAACAATTCATTTTAACCTTATCCCATCATTATGTGCATATAATCTGCTTTCCAAAATATTTGAATCAATTTTCATGGTTACCGGTACCATATTCTTGTAGAAAACCACAATGGACCAATACACATATATTTCAAAATTCTACGATACTATGAATGTGATTCCATTATACTATTTTGAAATCCCATTACATAAACACAACATCATTGTCATAATCAACATCACAAATAGTGATCACATGTGACTTCCCATTATCCTTTTCATTAAAAGGTTTCTCACGTTGATCATCAATAACCCTTGTATTAGGTCATTGATTAGCACAATGCCCCATTTACTTGCACATGAAGCATTGATGTTTTGGTTGAGTGTTCTCTGTAGTCTTTTCTCAATTCACATCATTAGCAACCTTTTTTCCATTACATCGATAATCAACTACTCGATGACCTTATTTTACATTCTTAATACATTTTCTAGAAACTTTTAGGCTATCTCCACCATGATTCTTTCCACACTTTGAGCATAAAGAAACATTTATCTTCTTGTCACCATTATTCTTAGATTTCTCCACGAACTCCATCTTTTGTTTCTTGTCAAAACCATGAGATAGATATGTTACACCAACTTCCAGTTCTACCCTGACATCACAATTCACAATTTCATCATAGCTAACGAAGTCTCTTATAGCTAATTTCCTTCAAAAACTTGGTTTTAAACCACTGAAAAATTGATCAACTTTACTTTCAGGCTGGATGATAAAGCCAGTTGCATACCATGCAAGTCTTGTAAAATTCTCTTCGTATATACCAATAGATTCATCATCCTTCTTCTTAAGCTCAAGAAACTCTTTTTCCGTCATTGTTCGAAGAATACGAGGGAAGTACTTACTGAAAAACAAGTTCTTGAACTGGTCCCATTCCATGGATTCAATTTCATCTTGGGGCCTTGTATTCTTAATTTGAGTCAACCACTGGTCTGCTTCACATTATCAACGGTAAATAGATAAAATGACTTTTTCATGTTCTGAACAGCGAAGTATGCAAAATATATTTTCAGTGGTACTGATCCATTGTTCAGCAACAAGTGGATCAGAAGACACATTGAAAGACAGTGGATGCCACCTCTTGGAGGACTCAATAGAATATTGTTCCTTTCTCTGATCATTTGGAAATCCAGAATGATTCATAGCTTGTGTATGTAAATAAAAAAGATTTCGCACTCTATCTCCCATCACATTTGGTTGCTCGTGAGGAAAATCATTGTATCGTCCATTACATTGATCAACACTATTCCTTCGGGTTCCATCCATCGTCTAAAACCCAAAAAGAATAGTGTGAGAGGAAAAAATCATGCTAGGAAAAAAACACAATAAAGGGGGAGTACCTTCAATATCTAACATCTTAGGTTTAATTCTAAGATCGTTACTGGAATTCTCAGACTGTAACTTGTACTTTTACTTAACCTTAGGGACATCCTTAGACATACCTTAGAAATATCTCTAGGGATCACACTAAAGTTTTTGCATCCTAGATTCAAAAGGTTAACTAAACCTTTCCTCTGATACCAACTGTAGAGACCCAAAGCGTGACGTACATGGACATTACATTACTTTTTTGGAATACATAATACATAACAAAAATAGACACATAAGGACCATAATAGTTTAGTGTCTTTGGAAACCTGGAAAATAATATTCTAATCGTGGTGAAAGATCTTCAACATCTCCCATAAAGTTCTTCCCCCTATTCTTTCTTACCTAAAACCTTTCTTTAAATCTGGGGGAAAATAAAACATATAAAGTGTGAGCTCAAATGCTCAGTAAGGGTAATTGTAGAGAACATAAAACAATCCATAAACATTCGAATGTAAAAACTTTGACATAAAATATAAACATCAAAATCATGAGAAACGACATAAATCATGGAAGTACACAAAGAATAGATCATAAAAGAACATTAGTCATGATAAACTAGCATGGTAATAAAAAATGTAATTGTGGCATCAATTAAGCACATGTTGTGATTGCCACAGTAGCCAAGGCATTACTGCCAAGACCATCTTAGTGGACAAAGTCCCATTCTAAATCGACTTCACTCCTCATTCCAGTCATGTAACACTGAACCAGATTTACTCCGAATGGCCCGAAGGCCTTCTTTTTTATCTTATTATGGATAATTCATCTTTTAAGGGTTTAAGGGGAACCCGTACATGCCCCGTAGGCCCAGGGCAAAAGGCCCAAAAAACTCGTAATACATGACCCGAAGGCTCAGAGGCCTACCATGGCCAATACATGACCCGTAGGCCCAGCCCACTTGAACTCCCCCTCCACACCTTTCTGCATCATTGATCTCCAAGCTCCCCACTTTGCATTGCTAATCGGCTAGCATTTCCCCGTAAAAAGCAGCATGGTGCCTGGTCCCGATGGAAGCTGCCATACCCTTTCATTCTTGCAATCCGGTTAGCTCTGCATCTGGTGGCTTCTACTCCTGTTGCTCTGATCCTCTTCCGGGGCCTGTTTTGTGTGAACTGGACTACTCCACGGTCTACGTGACCCGAAGGCTAGGAGGCTTGAAGGCCTTTGATGACCCGAAGGCCTTGGAGACCCGTAGGCACAAACTGGTGTGCCGAAAGCCCAAATCGGGTGAATAGTTCCAGCTGCTACAGTACCGAACAGAAACTGCTACAGTAACTGATACAGTGATGCTACATTGAATGCTACAGTACTACTACAGTATCCCGGAAATTCACCTCCGCTCGGTTTTGAACCCGGGTCTCTTGGATGCCAAGCAGGAGCCCTTACCACTCTGGTAAGAGCTCGTTGGCCTGAACCAGATTAACTTACCATTCCAGCCATGTCTATCTCATGAGATATAAATATTTACTGAATGCATTGGAGTTAGATATAGTTCCCACCCATCTCATCATAAAACAATTCTTACTTGTGACACCATATAAGCATAAATCATTCATCATAACCCAGAGAATAAAAATGGGTTTCATAAACATCATCCCATCATAACGTTATCCATATAAAACAAATTGATATAGTTTCATCATAAGAAAAGTGAAACCATGTAAATTCTAGAGACATTATACTTGAAACATAAAGATATTAAATAATGTCATCTTAGATGGAAAATAGTTTTGATAAAACACTTGAAATTAATTCTTGAGGAAAATACCATCTCTTCTTCAAAATCATTTTCTTTTCACAAAATTCCATTAAATTCTAAAAGAAAAGTATTTTGTTGAGAATATTCATAAAATCTTATAGAGTAAGCTTCGTGAAAATGAGGTATCATGAAACCATAAAAATATGTTCATGCCGTATAAGTTAAAAATAACATTCTTCTCGTACTTTTGTCGTAAAAGTTAGAAAGTACCTCGTATGGTAAACAAAAGAAAGATTCCTTCTATACGATGTGGTAAAAGTAAAAAAAAGGGTACGAATGACATTAAAAATACATTAAAGAAAATTAAAAATTTTATTAAAACATTTTGAGAACATATTGACATGGATAATATACATAACCCCAGTAAATAATTATGAATAAACAATCTCGTATAAGAATGAGATTGGAATAATTATCACTTACCTTATGTTCAATATGCTTCATATATATCTAAACCTCCTTTATAATTATTTAAATAATGTCATTGACATATTACAGAATCATATTTATTATTATTATATCATATATGGTTCAGTTAGGTATTTATATTACCCGTTTATTTGTCAATTCAATGTTAAATTTGCGCTTTGGGTAAAATTGTTTCATTTATCATACGTGTTTGGATTTACTGTTCTTGATATTATTATTACTTATATCATGATTTAATTACTTTCAGAATGTAAAACGTGATTTATATATCATATATATTCATTATATATATATAACAGATAGATAAATGAAATGAAACACACCGTTCATGGAGACGGTAGGTCGTCCGTACGCATGAACGGTGTTTTCCGTTCCTTATTGACTTGAATGGATGTATGTAGACGGTAGTCCGTACTTACGCACGAGTGATGATATCATTCCCATGATCGTGGAATTGTATAGAAGTGTATGTATAATATTACAAAATAAATATAATTTTACAATAACCATATATAGTTATTTATTTACACCATTATACCCATCCATGTAAGGTGGTGGTGGAAAATAGATTACACCACGGCGTGGAGAAGGAATTCCGTACGTACGCACGTGCAGTGATTTTCGTTTTCCGTAGGATGGATAGATGGTGAAATAGCGTTGTTTAATATATATAATAATATATTTTTATATGTGTGATACTGATGTTATTACTTCATAATTAAACAACTAAAGAAGAAGAAGTAGAAGAAGAAAATAAAGTTGAAAGAATCGGTAAAAATATTATCTCTTCTTTGAAGCACCTCTTCTTAACCTCCACATAGGGCACTAAAAATGGTCTTTGAAGAAGACCTGTACCTCTAGGATGTTTCTAGGGAAGTGGAGAAGAAAAATTGGCAGGGTTTTGCCGAGCATGAAGGCTCAAAGTGGTGTTAGGAGGAGAGGGAGTAGGTGCCCTTTTATAAGGTAGGATAGGGGCACCTTTGAAAAAACATAAAATATTATTTTATAATAAAGTCATATTCAGTTTATAATAGATTAAAATTGATTTATTTTGAATCTACTATTGGGAGGGGTCGAAATATTCTCATCCAATAGTATTTAGACAAGTTTAGGTTTCTATTTTAACCTTATCATTTAGATTTAACTTTATGTTAAATAATTTCACTTTTACCTTGTCTTCTGGTTTTCGTACACTATAAGGTTAATAATCATACTATAACAAGTCAAACGAACCCCAAGTTGTTAATTACTATTATATATAACCTTATGTAAGTCATTTAGCCAAACTTTATATTTTTAAGGATAAAATAACAATTAAAAATATAATATTTGTTATAAAAACTATTTTTTGTCAATCTTGACACTATTTGGTAATTGATTTTTGTGAAAATCATAACAGAATGATTAGTTCGAAAAAAGTTAACTAAATCAATAAGAACATGTCATAGTAACCTATAGAATTCGTGTATATCATAAAAAGTCTCAAATAACATTTATTTGGGTATTTATAACATCAATTATGTCAATATTTAATTAATTAGATAATTACTGCATCATCATTGTATCATAAGTAAATTAACTTATTTAATGTCTAAAAATTATAAATAAAATACCATTATGTATTAAATCTTATTAGATTTATAATTAATATTTATAGTCGAATATATCTTATGTATAACCCTATATTAGTAATGTTTTACTTATTAAACATTGATTTTAACTATTTTAACTATTCTTTGAATAAAATAATATTAAATGTCCAAATCTAATCCAAGTGGGCCTAAATGGTCATATTTTATTCCAAAGGTTGTTTTTTATGGAATTAAACTTATCCAATAGAATTAGAACATGTGTTAGGGTAATAATAATATCATTTTTTCCCTTAATTACCCTATTTAATTTTAACTGTGGTAAAAAAAAGTAAAAAGTTACTATTCACCAAAAATTATTTTCATCTCATTGAACCACATTATAGTCCTTGATATTAACCGTGTCTCTCGGATTTTCTAAATTCCACGGAAAGAAGTGGTAAAATTGTGTTATACGTGAATTAGCATATTCTCTTAGGAGGTGGGTAAAAGATGGTGAAAAGTTCAATAAAATTTTTATATATATAAAATTATTATAAAATGACTCCAATGAATTACATTGAAATTATATAGTTGTTATGTATCAATTTTGACCTAAAATGAATTAAAATAAAATGAATGATTATTTAAATAAAAAGTCGGTTTTTAAACAGTAACCCATTGTTTTCTCTATTCATAAAAAATTGATAGTTTTTAGAAAAATACCAAAAATTTACCCTAGGCTAATTTCGATATTCCGAATCCAAAAATGAAGTCCATTTTGTATCATAAAATTTATAATATTTCAAAAAATGGGTATTACTATTTATAACGGCTATTTCATAACAATATTATAATAATATCTCGTTTAGTGAAACTCGGTAGTGCGTACAACACACTTTATCGATGAAGGATGCGATTGCATGTAATGTAAGCCATGCCAGGGTTACGTGTAGTGCATGACTCCTTTGATTTTGCATATAACAGAATCCAACCATATTTCATTTATACATTGAATATATATATATATACACTCAATGTTGCATAGAATAACTACTATCAAACGAACTTGAAATTGTGTGAAACACGATCCAAGAATAGTGTTACGTATACTGTAAACTAATACGGTGTTACGTATAGTGCAATATAATCTTGGTGTAGCGTACAACAAAAGACATCAATGAAATTAAAAAGAATAATTCTCATAAAATCTCGGGTTGTTACATTCTACCCCCCTTAAAATGAATTTCACCCTCAAAATTCGTCAGGGTTATAAATGGTTTTCTACTCGAAAATTTCATTAATAGAAACCCACATCGTAAAAAGGAATACCAATACCAATATTTAAATACTAATGTATGAAACGTAATGGTTACCCAAATTAACTAATCACTGGGTTTCCATATAGGAGAACATATGTGAAAATATGGATATGGAGGAGAAATTTAAACATCATGTTCTGATGGAGAGTGGTAGAGAACATGGCTATGAAAAAGCCAACAATCACAAAGCCATAGATTTGTTATGATCTAAGGTACCATTTGATTCATCGGATATAAGCGCACTAGGACAACATTTTTGGTTTTCAAGATCATTTCCCTAAAGTTGAAGAATTTGGAATTAGAAGAAACACTTTCATGATTTTGGTACAGTCTCACTGTTGGTCGTTCTTTGGACAATTTCTACTTCATCTTTTAATGAAATGAAGATCAATTTGTCATTCTTGAAGTGTTAGCAGATCATGTGATTGAATGATGGGTCATTCCATCTGTCTTAAACAAAATATTATAAAAAGTTATCAAAAATAAAAAAGTCCATCTATAGTGAGATTAATCATATATGGTTCCTAAAATGGACTTATACTTCATATATCATACTGCATAATATAATAAAACTGGTTTCTACTAAACAGGGACTTCTTGTAGGTCAGTGGTAGGCGATAAAGGCATGTCACACTTCAGTTGTGGGTTCGATTCCCATAGCCTTGTCCGACGTGACGGGTTGTCGTCCGACCTATAAGTTTTCATTTTTCTAAAACTACATTATTATAACATTCAATAAATAATATTGAAAAAAAATTCTACCCTTACACAATTATATATGATTTCCAACTTAATCCATTCAAACCTTTATGTATATCGAAAATACTTCTGTCCAATCTCATAGTGTAAAGAAAATGATTGCTTGAGAGGTCACATAACAAGTATGTGAAGAACATCATTTATCCCCCATATATCATATGATATATATTATTGGTAACATTCTAAACATTCAAAGGCATTAATCAAGTATTATGTTGAAAAATGAATACCCATTGATCCTTAGTGAAAACATAAATACAGTTAAAAGTTAACACATTCCACATACCAAAATCCTCAAAATTCTATATACACAAACCATGATATCACTTAGTCCTTATATCAATCATGAGCTCATTAATACTATCAAACAATTCATTTTCTCCTTATCCCATCATTATGCGCATATCATCTACTTTGCAAAATATTTGAATCAATTTTCATGGTTACCGGTACCATATTCTTGTAGAAAACCACAATGGACCAATACACAGATATTTCAAAATTCCATGATACTATAAATGAGATTCCATGATACTATTTTGAAATCCCATTACATGAACAAAACATCATTGTCATACTCAAAATCACAAATACTGATCACATGTGATTTCCCATTATCCTTTTCCATAAAAGGTTACTCAGGTAGATCATCATTAACCCTTGTATTAGGGCATTGATTAGCATAATGCCCCATTTCCTTGCACTTGAACCATTGAAGTGTTGGTGGAGCGTTCTCTGTAGTCTTTTCTCTATTCACATCATTAGAAACCTTTTTCCCATTACATCGACAATCAACTACTCGATGACCTTCTTTTTCATAAATAATACATTTTCTAGTACCTTTTAGGCTATCTCCACCATACTTCTTTCCACACTTTGAGTATAAAGAAACATGTATCTTCTTTTCACCATTATTCTAAGATTTCTCCTTGAACTCCATCTTTTTTTTCTTGTCAAAACCATGAGATGGATATGTTACACCAACTTCCAGTTCTACCCTGATAGCACAACTCACAATTTCTTCATAGCTACTGAAGTCTCCTATAGATAATTCCCTTCAAAGACTTGGTTTTAAACCACTGAAAAATTGATCAACTTTACTTTCAGGTTGGATGATAAAGCCAGATGCATACCTTGCAAGTATTGTAAAATTCGCTTCGTATATACCAACATATTCATCATCATTCTTCTTGAGCTCAAGAAACTCATTTTCCCTCATTGTTCGAAGAATACGAGGGAAGTAATTACTGAAAAAAAAGTTCTTGAAATCATCCAACTCAATAGATTGAATTTCATCTTAGGGCCTTGTATTATTAATTAGAGTCCACCACTGGTCTGCTTAACCTTCTAAATTGTAAACACCTAAAATGACTTTTTCATGTTCTGAACATCGAAGTATGGAAAATATCTTTTCAATGGTACTGATCCATTGTTCAGAAACAAGTGGATCAGAAGACACATTGAAAGACAGTGGATGTTGCCTCATGGAGGACTCAATAGAATATTGTTCCCTTCTATGATCATTTGGAAATCTAGAATGATTCAAACCTTGTGTAAGTATAGAAATATGATTTTTCACTCCATCTCCCATCACATTTGGTTGCTCGGGAGGATAATCATTGGATTGTCCATTACATTGATCAACATTGTTCCTTCGGGTTCCATCCATCATCTAAAATACAAAAAGAACAGTGTGAGAGGAAAAAATCATGCTAGGAAAACAACATAATAAAGGGGGAGTACCTTCAATATCTAACATATTAGGTTTAATTATAATATCATTACCGTAATTCTAGGATTATAAACTATACTTATAATTAATCATATGGACATCCCTAGACATACCTTAGAAATATCTCTAGGAATCTCACTAAAATTTCGCATCCTAGTTTCCAAAGGATAACTAAACCTTTCCTATGATACCAAATGTAGAGACACAAAGCTTGACGTACAAGGAAATTACATTACTTTTGTGGAATACATAATACATAACAAAAAAAGACACACAAGGACCACAATAGTTTAGTGTCTTTGGAAACTCGGAAAATAATCTTCTAATCGTGGTGAAAGATCTTCAACATCTCCCATAAAGATCTTCCCCCTTTTTTTTCTTACCTAAATCCTTTCTTTGAAAACTGGGGAAAAGAAAACATATAAAGGGTGAGTTCAAATGCTCAGTAATGGTAAGTATAGAGAACATAAAACAATCCATAAACATTCGAATGAAAAAACTTGAACATAAAATCTAAACATCAAAATCAAGTGCAACAACATAAATCTTGGAAGTACACAAAGTATAGATCATAAAGGAACATTAGTCATGATAAAATAGAATGGTAATAAAACATGTAATTTTGGAATCATTTAAGCACATGTTATGATTTCCAAAGTAGCCAAGGCATTGCTGCCAAGACCATATTAGTGGACAAAGTTCCATTCTGAATCGAGTTCACTCCTCGTTCCAGTCCTGTAACACAGAACCGGATTTACTCCGAATTGGAAGGCCTTCATTTTTATTTTATTATGGATAATCCCCATTTTAATGGTTTATGGGGAATCCGTACATGACCCGTAGGCCCAGGGCACAAGGCCCGACAAACTCGTAATAAATGACCCGAAGGCCCAGAGGAATACCATGCCCAATACATGATCCGTAGGCCGAGCCCACTTGAACTGCCCCTTCCAACCTTTCTGTATCATTGATCACCAATCTCGCCACTGTGCATTAATGATCGGCTAGCATTTCCCCATACAAAGCTGCACGGTGCCTGGTCCCGATGGCTGCTGCCATACCCTCTCATTCTTCCAATCCGGTTAGCTCTGCATCTGGTGGCTGCTACTCCTGTTGCTCTGATCCTCTTCCGGTGCCTGTTTTGTGTGAACTGGGATACTCCATGGTCTACGTGACCCGAACACCCTGATTCCCGAAGGCCATTGATGACCCGAAGGCCTTGGAGACCCGTAGGCACAAACCGGTGGCCCGAAAGCCCAAATTGAGTGAATAGTTCCAGCTGCTACAGTACCGAACAGAAAATGCTACAGTACTGCTACAATACTACTATAGTGACTTCTAAAGTACTACTACAATAACCCCGAAATTCACCTCCGCCCGGTTTTGAACCCGGGTCTCTTGGACGCCAAGCAGGAGCCCTTACCACTCGGGTACGAGCTCGTTGGCTTGAACCGGATTAACTTACCATTCCATCCATGTCTATCTCATGAGATATAAATCTTAACCCAATGCATTAGAGTGAGATATAGGTCCCACCCATCTCATCATGAAATAATTCTTACTTGTTCCATGATATAAACATAAATCATTCATCATATCCCAGAGAATAAAAATGGGTTTCATAAACATCATCCCATCATAACATAATCCATATAAAACAAATGGATATAGTTTCTTCATAAGAAAAGTGAAACCATGTAAATCATAGAGACATTATACTTGAAACATAAACATATGAAATAATGTCATCTTAGACGGAAAATAGTTTTGATAAAACACTTGAAATGAATTCTTGAGGAAAATATCATCTCGTCTTCAAAATCATTTTTCTTTTCACAAAATTCCATTCAATTTTAAAAGAAAAGTATTTTGTTGAAAATAGTCATAAAATCATGTAGAGTAAGATCCATGAAAATGAAGCATCATGAAACCATAAAAATATGTTCATGCCATATAAGTTAAAAATAATATTTTTCTCATACTTTTGTCGTAAAAGTTAAAAAGTACCTCGTATGGTAAACAAAAGAAATATTCCATCCATACGATGTGGTAAATGTAAAAAAAGGGTACGAATGACATTAAAAATAAATGGAAGAAAATTAAAAATTTTATGAAAACATTTTGAGAACATATGGACGTGGATAATAAACATAACCCCAGTAAATACTTATGAATAAACAATCTCGGATAAGAATGAGATAAGAATAATTATCCCTTACCTTATGTTTGATATGATTCATATGTATCTGAACCTCCAATATAATGATTTAAATAATGTCATTTACTTATTACAAAATCATATTTATTTTTATTATATCATATATGGTTCAGTTAGGTATTTATATTACCCGTTCATTTGAAATTCTATGTTGAAGTAGCGTTTTGGGTAAAATTGATTCATTTATCATACGTGTTTGGACTTGTTGTTCTTGATAATATTATTACTTATATCACGATTTAATTACTTCCAGAATGTAAAAACATTATTTATATATCATATATAACATTATATATATATATAATATATAGATAAATGAAATGAAACCCACCGTTCATGGAGACGGTATGCCGTACATATGCATGAACGATGTTTTCCTTTCTATATTGACTTGAATGGAAGTAAGTAGATGAAATATATATATATATATAAATCCAGTAGCTTCATTATGTCATATATTTCATTATTATTAATTATATATACTTTATAATCATTCTTGAATGGTGAACATGGAGAATGAATCTCATCGCGTCGTGGAGACGGTAGTCCGTACGTACGCTCGTGCGATGATATCATTCCCATGATCGTGGAATTGTATTGAAGTGTATGTATAATATTAAAGAATAAATATAATTTTACAATAACCGTATATAGTAATTTATTTACACCATTATACCCATCCATGTAAGGTGGTGGTGGAAAATATATTACACCACGGTGTGGAGAAGGTATTCCGTACGTACGCACGCGCGGTGATTTCGTTTTCCGTAGGATAGAAAGATGGTTAAATAGGGTTGTTTAATATTTATAATAATATATCAGTATATGAATGATACTGATGTTATTAATTCATAATGAAACAACTAAATAAGAAGAAGTATATGAAGAAATAATGTTGAAAGAATCGGCAACAGACATTATCTCTTATTTGAAGCGACTCTTCTTAACCTTCTCTTAGGGCACTAAAAATGGTCTTTGAAGAAGACCAGGAACTCTAGGATGTTTCTAGGGAATTGGAGAGGATAAATTGGCAGGGTTTGGCCGAGAATGAAGGCTCAATGTGGTGTTATGAGGAGAGGGAGTAGGTTCCCTTTTTATAAGGGAGGAGAGGGGCACCTTTGGGAAAACTTAAAATATTATTTTATAATAAAGTCATTTTCAGGTTATAATAGCTCCAAATTGATTTATTTCGAATATAATGTTGGGATGGGTCTAAATATTCTCATACAATAGAATTTAGACAAGTTTTTGTTTCTATTTTAACCTTATCATTTATATTTAACTTTATGTTAAATAATTTTACTTTTACCGTGTCTTCTTGTTTTCTTACACTATAAGGTTAATAAACATACTATAACAAGACAAAAGAACCCCAATTTGTTTATTATTAATATATATAACCTTATTTAAGTCATTTGGCCAAACATTATATTTTTAGGTATAAAATAACAATTAATAATATTATATTTGTTATAAAAACTATTTTTTGTCAATCTTGACACTATTTGGTAATTGATTTTTGTGGAAATCATAATAGAATTATTAGTTATAAAAAAGTTAATTAAATCAATTCTAACATGTCATAGTGACCTATAAAATTAGTGGAATTTATAAAAAGTCTCAAATTACATTTATTTGGGTATTTATAACATCAATTATTTCAATATTTCATTAATAAGATAATTACTGCATCATCATTGTATCATAAATAAATTAACATATTTAATGTCTAAAAATTATAAATAAAACACCATTATGTAGTAAATATATTTATATTTCTAATTAATATTTATAGTCCAATATATTTTGTGTATATACCTATATTAAAAATGATTTAGTTATTAAACATTGATTTTAACTATTTTAACTATTCTTTAAATAAAATAATATTAAATGTCCTAATCTAATTGAAGTGGGCCTAAATAGTCATATTTCATTCATAAGGTTGTTTTTGGTGGAATTAAACTTATCCAATATAATTAGGACATGTGTTAGGATAATAATAATATCATTTTTACCCTTAATTACCCTATTTAATTTTAACAGTGGTAAAAAAAGTAAAAAGTTACTATTCACAAAAAAATATTTTCATCTCATTGAACCAAATTTCAGTCATTGATATTAACCGTTTCTCTCGGATTATCAAAATTCCACTCACAGAAGTGGTAAAATTGTGTTTTATGTGAATTTGCAAATTCTCCTAGGAGGTGGGTAAAAGACGGTGAAAAGTTCAATAAAATATTTATATATCTAAAATTATTATAAAATGACTCCAATGATTTACATTGAACTTATATAGGTGTTATGTATCAATTTTTACCTAAAATAAATTCATATAAAATAAATAATTATTTATAAAAAAGTCGGTTTTTAAATTTTAACCCAGTGTTTTCACTATTCATCAAAAATTGAAAGTTTTCAGAAAAATACCAAAAAATCACCCTAGGAAAATTTCGATATTCCGAATCCAAAAAAGAACTCCATTTTGTATGATAAAATATATAAAATTTCAAAAATTGGGTATTACTATTTATAACGGCTAGTTCATAATAATATTATAATAATATCTCGTTTAGTGAAACTCGGTATTGCGTACTACACACGCTATTGATGAAGGTTGCGATTGCGGGTAATGTAAGCCATGTCAGGGTTCCGCATAGTGTAGGACTCCTTTGATTTTTCATATAACATAATCCAACCATATTTCATTTATACATTGAATACACTCAATGTTGCATGGAATAACTACTATAAAATGAACTTCAAATTGTATGAAACGCCATCCAAGAATAGTGTTACGTATACAGTAAGATAATACGGTGTTGCGTATAGTGCAAGATAATCTTGGTGTAGCGTACAACAAAAGACATCAAAGAAATTAAAAAGAATAATTCTCCTAAATTATGGGGTTGTTACATTCTACCCCCCATAAAATGAATTTCACCCTCGAAATTCGTCAAGGTTATAAATGGTTTACTACTAGAAAATATTTTTAATAGAAACCCACATCGTAAAAAGGAATACCAAAACCAATCTTTAAAAACTAATGTATGAAACGTAACAGTTACCCAAATTCACTAATCACTGGGTTTCCATAAAGGAAAACATAGGTGAAAATATGGATATGGAGGAGAAATCTAACCATCATGTTCTGATGGAGAGTGGTAGTGAACATGGCTATGAAAAATCCTAGAACCACAAAACCATAGATTTTTTATGGTCTAAGGTACCTTTTGATTCATCGGATATAAAGGCACTAGGACAACATTTTTGGATTTCAAGATCATTTCCCTAATGTTGAAGATATTGGAATTAGAAGAAATACTTTCTTGATTTTGGTACAGTCTCACTGTTGGTCATTCTTTGGACAATTTCCACTTCATCTCTTAAAGAAATTGAGATCAATTTGTCATTCCTGAAGTGTTAACAGATCATGTGACAGAATGATGGGTCATTCCATCTGTCATAAACAAAATATTAGAAAAATTTATCAAAAATACATAAGTCCATCTATAGTGAGATTAGACATATATGGTTCCTAAAATGGACTTATAATTCATATATCATAATTCATAATATAATAAAACTGGTTTCTACTAAACAAGGACTTCCTGTAGGCCAGTGGTAGGCAATAAAGGCCTGTCACACTTCAGTTGTGGGTTCGATTCCCACAGCCTTGTCCGACGTGACAGGTTGTCGCCCGTCCTATATGTTTTCCTTTTTCTAAAACTACATTATTATAACATTCCATAAATAATATCGAAAAAAATTCTACCCTTAAAAAATTCTATCTGATTTCCAACATAGTCCATTCAATCCTTTATGTATATCGAAAATACTTCTGTCCAATCTCATAGTGTAAAGAAAATTATTACTTTAGAGGTCACATAACCAGTACGTGAATAACATCATTTGTCCCCCATATATCGTACGATATATCTTGTTGGTCACATTCCAAACATTCAATGGCCTTAATCATGTATTCTATTGAAAAATGAATACCCATTGAACCTTAGTGAAAACATGAATACAGTTAAAAGTTAACACATTCCACATACCAAAATCCTCAAAATTCTATATACTCAAACCATGATATCACTTAGTCATTATATCAATCATGAGCTCATTAATACTATAAAACAATTCATTTTCTCCTTATCCCATCTTTATGCGCATATCATCTTCTTTGCAAAATATTTGAATCAATTTTCATGGTTACCAGTACCATATTCTGGTAGAAAACCACAACGGACGGATACACAAATATTTCAAAATTCCACGATACTATAAATGAGATTCCATGATACTATTTTGAAATCCCATTACATGAACACAACATCATTGTCATACTCAACATCACAAATAGTGATCGCATGTGACTTCCCATTATCCCTTTCCTTAAAAGGTTGCCCACATTGATCAACATTAACCCTTGTATTAGGGCATTGATTAGAATAATGCCACATTTCCTTGCACTTGATGCATTGAAGTGTTGGTGGAGAATTATCGGGAGTCTTTTCTCTATTCACATCATTAGAAACCTTTTTCCCATTACATCGACAATCAACTACTTGATGATCTTATTTTCCATACTTAATACATTTTCTAGTACCTTTTAGGATATCTCCACCATGCTTTTTTCCACACTTTGAGCATAATGAAACATTTATCTTCTTTTCACCATTATTCTGAGATTTCTCCTTGCAATTTATCTTTTGTTTCTTGTCAAAACCATGAGATGGATATGTTACACAAACTTCAAGTTCTACCGTGATAGCACAACGCACAATTTATTCATAGCTACTGAAGTCACTTATAGCTAATTCCCTTCAAAGAATTGGTTTTAAACCACTGAAAAATTGATCAACTTTACTTTCATGTTGGATGATAAAGCCAGATGCATACCTTGAAAGTATTTTAAAATTCACTTTGTATATACCAACAGATTCATCATCCTTCTTCTTAAGCTCAAGAAACTCGTTCTCCATCATTGTTCAATAGAATACGAGGGAAGTACTTACTGAAAAACAAGTTCTTGAACTCGTCCCATTCCATGGATTAAATTTCATCTTAGGGCCTTGTATTCTTAATTAGAGTCCACCACTTGTCTGCTTCACCTTCTAAATGGTAAACAACTAAAATGACTTTTTCATGTTCTGAACAACGAAGTATGGAAAATATCTTTTCAATGGTACTGATCCATTGTTCAGCAACAAGTGGATCAAAAGACACATTGAAAGACAGAAGATGTTGCCTCATGGAGGACTCAATAGAATATTGTTCCCTTCTATGATCATTTGGAAATCTAGAATGATTCATAGCTTGTGTATGTATAGAAATAAGATTTTTCACTCCATCTCCCATCACATTTGGTTTCTCGGGAGGACAATCATTGGATTGTCTAATACATTGATCAACACTATTCATTCGGGTTCCATCCATCGTCTAAAACACATAAAGAACAGTTTGAGAGGAAAAAATCATGCTAGGATAACAACATAATAATGGGGGTGTACCTTCAATATCTAACAACTTAGGTTTAATTCTAAGATCGTTACCGTAATTCTAGGATTATAACCTATACTTATACATAACCTTAGGGACATCCCTAGACAAACCTTAGAAATATCTCTAGGGATCTCACTAAAGTTTTTGTATCATAGTTGCCAAAGGTTAACTAAACCTTTCCTCTAATACCAACTGTAGAGACCCAATGTTTGACGTACATGGACATTACATTACATTTGTGGAATACTTAATACATAACAAAAACAGACACACAAGGACCATAATAGTTTAGTGTCTTCGGAAACATGGAAAATAATCTTCTAATCGTGGTGAAAGATCTTAAACATCTCCCATAAAGATCTCCCCCCTTTTTTTCTTACCTAAAACCTTTCTTTAAATCCTGGGAAAATGGAAACATATAAAGGGTGAGATCAAATGCTCAGTAAGGGTAAGTATAGAGAACATGAAACAATCCATAAACATTCAAATGCAAAAACATGAACATAAAATATAAACATCAAAATCATGAGCAATATAATAAATCATGGAAGTACACATAGCATAGATCATAAAGGAACATTAGTCATGATAAACTAGCATGGTAATAAAACAAGTAATTGTGGCATCAATTAAGCACATGTTATGATTTCCACAGGAGCCATGGCATTGCTTCCAAGACAATCTTAGTGGACAAAGTCCCATTCTATATCGAGTTAACTCCTCATTCCAGTCCGGTAACACTGAACTAGATTTAATCTGAATGGCCTGAAGGCCTTATTTTTTTATTTTATTATGGATAATCCCCCTTTTAAGGGTTTATGGGGAACCCGTACATGACCCGTAGGCCCAGGGCACAAGGCCCGACAAACTCGTAATACATGACCCAAAGGCCTAGAGGCATATCATGCCCAATACATGATCTGTAGTCCCAGCCCACTTGAACTGCCCCTTCCAACCTTTCTGTATCATTGATCACCTAGATCCCCACCTTGCATTGCTTATCGGCTAGCATTGCCCCGTACAAAGTTGCACGGTGCCTGGTCCCGATGGCAGCTGCCATACCCTCTCATTCTTCCAATCTGGTTAGCTCTGCATCTGGTGGCTGTTACTACTGCTGCTCTGATCCTCTTTCGGGGCCTGTTCTGTGTGAACTGGGCTACTCCATGGTCTACGTGACCCAAACTCCCTGAGGCCCGAAGGCCTTTGATGACCCGAAGGCCTTGGAGACCCGTAGTCACAAACCAGTTGCCCGAAAGCCCAAATCGGGTGAATAGTTCCGGCTGCTACAGTTCTGAACAAAAACAGCTACAATAACTGCTATAGTAACTACTACAGTGAGTTCTATAGTACTACTACAATAACCCCGAAATTCACATCCGCTCGGTTTTGAACCCAGGTCTCTTGGATGCCAAGCAGGAGCCCATACCACTCGGGTACGAGCTCGTTGGCCTGAAATGGATTAACTTACCATTCCAGCCATGTCTATCTAATGAGATATAAATATTTACCCAATGTATTAGAGTGAGATATAGGACCCACCCATCTCATCATGAACTAATTCTTACTTGTGCAATGATATAAACATAAATCATTCATCATAACCCAGAGAATAAAAATGGGTATCATAAACATCATCCCATCATAACATAATCCATATAAAACAAATGGATATAGTTTCATCATAAGAAAAGTTAAACCATGTAAATCATAGAGGCATTATACATGAAACATAAGCATATGAAATAATGTCATCTTAGATGGAAAATGGTTTTGATAAAACACTTGAAAAGAAATCTTGAGGAAAATACTATCTCTTCTTCAAAATAATTTTTTTTTCACAAAATTCCATTCCATTTTAAAAGAAAAGTATTTGGTTGAAAATAGTAATAAAATCTTGTAGAGTAAGCTTCATAAAAATTATGCGTCATGAAACCGTAATAATATGTTCATGCTTTATAAGATAAAAATAATATTCTTCTTGTACTTTTGTCGTAAAAGTTAAAAAGTACCTCGTATGGTAAACAAAAGAATGATTTTTTCCATACGATGTGGTAAATGTAAAAAAGGGTACGAATGACATTAAAAATACATGGAAGAAAATTAAAAATTTTATGAAAACATTTTGAGAACATATGAACATGGATAATAAACATAACCCAAGTAAATACTTACGAATAAACAATCTCAGATAAGAATGAGATTGGAATAATTATCCCTTACCATATGTTTGATGTGCTTCATATGTATCTGAACCTCATGTATAATGATTTAAATAACATAATTTACTTATTATATAATCATATTTATAGTTATTATATAATATATGGTTCAGTTAGGTATTTATATTACCCGTTCATTTGTCAATTCCATGTTAAAGTAGCGTTTTGGGTAAAATTGTTTCATTTATCATACGTGTTTGGACTTATTGTTCTTAATATTATTTTTAATTATATCATGATTTAATTACATCCAGAAAGTAAAACATTATTTATATATCATATATAACATTATATATATATAATAGATAGATAAATGAAATGAAACACATCGTTCATGGAGACGGTAGGCCGTACGTACGCATGAACGCTATTTTCCTTTCCATATTGACTTTAATGGAAGTAAGTAGATGAAATATATATATATATATATATATATATATATATATCCAGTAGCTTCATTATGTCATATATTTCAATATTATTCATTATATATACTTTATAATCATTCTTTAATGGTTAACATGGAGAATGAATCTCATCGCGTCGTGGAGACGGTAGTCCGCACGTACGCATGGGTGATGATATCATTCCCATGATCATCGAATTGTATTGAAGTGTATATATAATATTACAGAGTAAATATAATTTTACAATAACCATATATAGTTATTTATTTACACCATTATACCCATCCATGTAAGGTGGTGGTGGAAAATAGATTACACCACGGCGTGGAGAAGGTATTCCGTACGTACGCACGCGCGATGATTTCATTTTCTGTAGGATGGATAGATGGTGAAATAGGGTTGTTACATATTTATAATAATATATCAGTATATGAGTGATACTGATGTTATTACTTAAAAATGAAACAACTAAATAAGAAGATCTAGAAGAAGGAATAAAGTTGAAAGAATCGGTAACGGACATTATCTCTTCTTTGAAGCGCCTCTTCTTAACCTTCTCTTAGGGCACTAAAAATGGTCTTTGAAGAAGACCAGGACCTCTAGGATGTTTATAGGAAAGTGGAGAAGAGGAATTGGCAGGTTTTGGCCGATCATGAAGGCTAAAAGTGGTGTTAGGAGGAGAGGGATTAGGTGCCCTTTTTATAAGGACGGAGAGGGGCACCTTTAGAAAAACATAAAATATTATTCTATAATTAAGTCATATTCAGTTTATAATAGCTCAAAATTAATTTATTTAGAATCTAAGGTAGGGATGGGTCGAAATATTCTCATCCAATAGAATTTAGACAAGTTTATGTTTCTATTTTAACCTTATCGTTTATATTTAACTTTAAGTTAAATAATTTTACTTTTACCGTGTCTTCTTGTTTTCTTACACTATAAGGTTAATAAACATACTATAGCAAGACAAACGAACCCAAAGATGTTTATTATTAATATATATAGCCTTATTTAAGTACTTTTTCCAAACTTTATATTTTTAGAGATAAAATAACAATTAATAATAAAATATTTGTTATAAAAATTATTTTTTTTCGATCTTGACACTATTTGGTAATTGATTTTTGTGAAAATCATAACAAAATGATTAGTTCGAAAAACGTTAATTAAATCAATACTAACATGTAATAGTAACCTATGAAATTAGTGTAATTCATAAAAATTCTCAAATTACATTTATTTGGGTATTTATAACATCAATTATGTCAATATTTCATTAATAAGATAATTACTACATCATCATTGTATCATAAATAAATTAACTTATTTAATTTATAAAAATTATAAATAAAATAACATTATGTATTAAATATTATTAGCTTTCTAATTAATATTTATAGTAGAATATATCTTGTGTATATCCCTATATTAAAAATGTTTTAGTTATTAAACATTGATTTTAACTATTTTAACTATTCTTTAAATAAAATAATATTAAATGTCCTAATCTAATCCAAGTGGGCCTAAATAGTCATATTTCTTTCCTAAGGTTGTTTTTGGTGGAATTAAACTTATACAATAGAATTAGGACATGTGTTAGGATAATAATAATATCATTTTTACCCTTAATTACCCTCTTTAATTTTAACCGTGGTGAAAAAAGTAAAAAGTTACTATTCACAAAAAAATTATTTTCATCTCATTGAACCAAATTTTAGTCATTGATATTAACCGCCTCTCTTGGATTATCAAAATTCCACTCACAGAAGCGGTAAAATTATGTTTTATGAGAATTTGCAAACTCTCCTAGGAGGTGGGTAAAAGACGGTGAAAATTTCAAAAAAAATTTATATATCTAAAATTATTATAAAATGACTCCAATGAATTACATTAAACATATATAGGTTTTATTTATCAATTTTTACCTAAAATAAATTAAAATAAAATAAATAATTATTTAAATAAAAAGCCGGTTTTTAAATTGTTACCTAGTGTTTTCACAATTCATCAAAAATTGAAAGTTTTCATAAAAATACCGAAAATTCACTCTAGGATAATTTAGATATTCCGAACCCAAAAATGAAGTCCATTTTGTATGATAAGAAATATAATATTTCAAAAAGTGGGTATTACTATTTATAACGGCTAGTTCATAATAATATTATAATAATATCTTGTTTAGTGAAACTCGGTATTGCGTATTACACATGCTATCGATGAAGGTCGTGATTGCAAGTAATGTAAGCCATGTCAGTGTTGCGTGTAGTGAAGGACTCCTTTGTTTTTGCATATAACAGAATCCAAACATATTTCATTTATACATTGAATATATATATATATATACACTCAATGATGCGTAGAATAACAACTATCAAACGAACTTGAAATTGTGTGAAACACGATCCAAGAATAGTGTTGCATATACTGTAAGCTAATACAGTGTTGCGTATAACACAAGATAATCTTGTTGTAGCATACAACAAAAGAAATCAAAGAAATTAAAAAGAATAATTCTCATAAAATCTCGGGTTGTTACATTCTACCCCCCTTAAAATGAATTTCACCCTCGAAATTCGTCAGGGTTATAAATGGTTTAATACTCGAATGTTTCTTAAATAGAAACCCACATCGTAAAAAGGAATACCAAAAACAATATTTAAAAACTAATGTATGAAACGTAACGGTTACCCAAATTAACTAATCACTGGGTTTCCACATAGGAGAACATAGGTGAAAATATGGATATGGAGGAAAAATCTAACCATCATGTTCTGATGGAGAGTGGTAGAGAACATGGCGATGAAAAATCCAAAATTCACAAAGCCATAGATTTGTGATGATCTAAGGTACCATCTGATTCATCGGATATAAGGGCACTAGGAAAACATTGTTTGTTTTCAAGATCATTTTCCTAAAGTTGAAGAAATTGGAATTAGAAGAAATACTTTCTTGATTTTGGTACAGTCTCACTGTTGGTCGTTATTTGGACAATTTTCACTTCATCTATTAAAGAAATGAAGTTCAATTTGTCATTCGGAATGTGTTTGCAGATCATGTGATAGAATAATGGGTCTTTCCATCTGTCTTTAACAAAAGATTAGAAAAATTTATCAAAAATACGTAAGTCCATCTATAGTGAGATTAATCATATATGGTTCCTAAAATGGACTTATACTTCATATATGATACTGCATAATATAATAAAACGTTTTTATACTAAATAGGGACTTCCTGTAGGCCAGTGGTAGGAGATAAAGGCCTGTCACACTTCAGTTGTGGGTTCGATTTCCACAGCCTTGTCCGACGCGACGGGTTGTCGCCCATCCTATAGGTTTTCCTTTATCTAAAACTACATTATTATAAAATTCCATAAATAATATCGAAAAAAATTATACCCTTAAACTATTATATCTGATGTCCAACTTAATCCAATCCAACCTTTATGCATATCGAAAATTCTTCTGTCCAATCTCATAGTGTAATGAAAATGATTACTTGAGAGGTCACATAACAAGTATGTGAATACCATCATTTATCACCCATATATCACAAGATATATCTTTTTGGTCACATTACAAACATTCAAAGGCCTTAATCATGTATTCTCTTGAAAAATGAATACCCATTGAACCTTAGTGAAAAAATGAATACAATTAAAAGTTAACACGTTCCACATAAAAAAATACTCAAAATTCTATATACTAAAACCATGATATCACTTAGTCCTTATATCAATCATGAGCTCATGAATACTATCAAACAATTAATTTTATCATTATCCCATCATTATGTGCATATCATCAGCTTTCCAAAATATTTGAATCAATTTTCATGGTTACAGGTACCATATTCTTGTAGAAAACCACAATGGACCAATACAAAGATATTTCAAAATTCCATGGTACTATAAAAGAGATTCCATGATACTATTTTAAAATCCCATTACAAAAACAAAACAGCATTGCCATACTCAACATCACAAATAGTGATCGCATGTGACTTCCCATTATCCTTTTACTTAAGAGGTTGCTCACGTTGATCATCATTAATCCTTGTATTAGGGCATTGATTAGCATAATGCCCCATTTCCTTGCACTTGAAGCATTGAAGTGTTGGTGGAGCTTTCTCTGTAGTCTTCTCTCTATTCACATCATTAGCAACCTTTTTCCTATTACTTCGACAATCAACTGCTCGATGACCTTCTTTTCCATACTTAATAAATTTTATATTACCTTTTAGGCTATCTCCACCATGCTTCTTTCCACACTTTGAGTATAAATAAACATTCATCTTCTTTTCACCATTATTCTGAGATTTCTCCTTGAACTCCATCTTTCATTTCTTGTCAAAACCATGAGATGGATATGTTACACCAACTTCAAGTTCTACCGTGATAGCACAACACAAAATTTCTTTATAGCTACTGAAGTCTCTTATAGATAATGCCCTTCAATGACTTGGTTTTAAACCACTGAAAAATCGATCTACTTTACTTTCTGGTTGGTTGATAAAGCCAGATGCATACCCTGAAAGTCTTGTAAAATTCGCTTCGTATATACCAACAGATTCATCATCCTTCTTCTTAAGCTCATGAAATTCCTTTTCTATCATTGTTCAAAGAATACAAGGGACGTACTTACTGAAAAACACGTTCATGAACTCGTCCCATTCCATGGATTCAATTTCATCTTCGGGCCTTGTATTCTTAATTAGAGTCCACCACTGGTCTGCTTCACCATTTAAATGGTAAACAACTAAAATGACTTTTTCATGTTCTGAACAGTGAAGTATGGAAAATATCTTTTCAATGGTACCGATCCATTGTTTAGAAACAAGTGGATCAGAAGACCCATTGAAAGACATTGGATGTTTCCTCATGGAGGACTCAAGAGAATATTGTTCCCTTCTATGATCATTTGGAAATTCAGAATGATTCATAGATTGTATAAGTATAGAAATAAGATTTTGCACTCCATCTCCCATCACATTTGTTTGCTCGGGAAGACAATCATTGGATTGTCCATTACATTGATCAACATTGTTCTTTCGAGTTATATCTATCGTCTAAAACCCAAAAAGAACAGTGTGAGAGGAAAAAATCATGCTAGGAAAACAACATAATAAAGGGGGAGTACTTTCAATATCTAACATCTTAGGTTTAATTCTAAGATCGTTACCGTAAATCTAGGATTATAACTTATACTTATACTTAACCTTAGGGACATCCCTAGACATACCTTAGAAATATCTCTAGGGATCTCTCTAATGTTTTCACAACCTAGTTTCCAAAGGTTAACTAGACCTTTCCTCTGATACCAACGGTAGAGACCCAAATCTTGACGCACATGGACATTACATTACTTTTGTGGAATAATTAATACATAAAAAAACAAACACACAAGGACCATAATAGTTTAGTGTCTTTGGATACTCGGAAAATAATCTTCTAATCGTGGTGAAAGATCTTCAACATCTCCATTAATGATCTTTCCCCTTTTTGTTTTCTTACCTAAAACCTTTACTTAAATCCTGGGGAAAAGAAAACATATAAAGGGTGAGTTCAAATGCTCAGTAACGGTAAGTATAGAGAACATAAAACAATCCATAAACATTAAAATGCAAAAACTTGAACATAAAATCTAAACATCAAAATCATGAGAAGTGACATAATTCTTGGAAGTACACAAAGCATAGATCATAAAGCAACATTAGTCATGATAAACTAGCATTGTAATTAAACATTTAATTGTGGCATCAATTAAGAAAATGTTATGATTTCCATAGTAGCCAAGGCATTTCTGCCAAGACCATCTTAGTAGACAAAGTCCCATTCGGAATCGAGTTCACTCCTCGTTCCAGTCCTGTAACACTGAACCAGATTTACTCCAAATGGCCCAAGGCCTTCTTTTTTATTTTATTATGGATAATACCCCTTTTAAGGGTTTAATGGGAACCCGTACATGACCCGTAGGCCCAGGGTACAAGGCCCGACAAACTTGTAATACATGACCCGAAGGCCCAGAGGCATACCATGCCCAATACATGACCCTTTGGCCCAGCCCACATGAACTACCCCTCCCCACCTTTGTGCATCATTGATCACCTAGCTCCCCACATTGCATTGCTAATCAGATAACATTGACCCGTACAAAGTTGCATGGTGCCTGGTCCTGATGGTGGTTTCCATACCCTCTCATTCATCCAATCTGATTAGCTTTTCATCTGGTGGATACTACTCCTGTTGCTATGATCCTCTTCCGGGGCCTATTTTGTGTGAATTGGGATACTCCATGGTCTACGTGACCCGATGTCCTGAGGCCCGAAGTCCTTTGATGACTCGAAGGCATTGGAGACCCGTAGGCACAAATTGGTGGCCCGAAAGCACATATGAAATAATGTCATCTTAGATGGAAAATGGTTTTGATAAAACACTTGAAATGAATTCTTGAGGAAAATATCATATCTTCTTCAAAATCATTTTCTTTTCACAAAATTCTATTCAATTGTAAAAGAAAATTATTTTGTTGAAAAAAGTCATAAAATCATGTAGAGTAAGATTCATGAAAATGAGGCGTCATGAAACCATAAAAATATGTTCATGCCATATAAGTTAAAAATAACATTCTTCTCGTACTTTTGTCATAACAGTTAAAAAGTAACTCGTATGGTTAACAAAAGAAATATTCCTTCCATACGATGTGGTAAAAAAAAGGGTACGAATGAATTTAAACATACATAGAAGAAAATTTAACATTTTATGAAATTTTTTGAGAACATATGGACATGAATAATAAACATAACCCTAGTAAATACTTACAAATAAACAATCTCGGATAAGAATGAGATTGGAATAATTATCCCTTACCTTATGTTCGATATGCTTCATATGTATCTGAACCCCATGTATAATGATTTAAATAATGTCATTGACTTATTACATAATCATATTTATTGTTATTATATAATATATGGTTCAGTTAGGTATTTATATTACCCGTTCATTTCTCAATTCCATGTTAAAGTAGCGTTTTGGGTAAAATTGTTTCATTTATCATACATGTTTGGACTTGTTGTTCTTGATATTATTATTACTTATATCATGATTTACTTACTTCCAGAATGTAAAACATGATTTATATATCAGATATATTTATTATATATATATAATAGAGAGATAAATGAAATGAAACACACCGTTCATGGAGACGGTAGGCCGTACGTACGCATGAACACTGTTTTTCTTTCCTTATTGACTTGAATGGAAGCAATTAGATGACATATATATATATATAAAATATAGTAGCTTCATTATGTCATATATTTCATTATTATTCATTATATATACTTTATAATCATTCTTGAATGGTTAATATGCAGAATGAATCTCATCGCGTCGTGGAGACGGTAGTCCGTACGTACGCACGTGCGATGAGATCATTCCCATGATCGTGGAATTGTATTGAAGTGTATGTATAATATCACAGAATAAAAGTTTTTTTTACAATAACCATATATAGTTATTTATTTACACTATTATACCCATCCCTGTAAGGTGGTGGTGGAAAATAGATTACACCACGGCGTGGGGAAGGTATTCTGTACGTATGCACGCGCGGTGATTTCATTTTCCGTAGGATGGATAGATGGTGAAATAGGGTTGTTTCATATTTATAATAATATATCAGTATATGAGTGATACTGATGTTATTACTTCATAATGAAACAACTAAAGAAGAAGAAGTTGAATAAGAAATAAAGTTGAAAGAATCGGTAACATACATTATCTCTTCTTTGAAGAACCTCTTCTTAACCTCCTCTTAGGGCACTAAAAATGGTCTTTGAAAAAGACCAGGACATCTAGGATGTTTCTAGGGAAGTGGAAAATAGAAATATGCAGGGTTTTGCCAAGCATGAAGGCTCAAAGTGGTGTTAGGAGGAGAGGGAGTAGGTGCCCTTTTTTATAAGGGAGGAGAGGGGCACCTTTGGAAAAACATAAAATATTATTTTATAATAAAGTCATATTCAGTTTATAATAGATACAAATTGATTTATTTATAATATCAGGTTGGGATGGGTCGAAATATTCTCATCTAATAGAATTTAGACAAGTTTAGGTTTCTATTTTAAACTTATCATTTAGATTTAACTTTAAGATAAATAAATTTACTTTTACTGTGTCTTCTTGTTTTCTTACACTATAATGTTAATAAATTTACTATAACAAGACAAACGAACCTCAAGTTGTTTATTATTAATATATATAACTTTATTTGAGTCATTTGGCCAAAAATTATATATTTAGGGATAAAATAACAATTAATAATATAATATTTGTTATCAAAACTATATTTTTTTCAATCTTGACACTATTTGGTAATTGATTTTTGTGAAAATCATAACAGAATGATTAGTTCAAAAAAAGTTAATTAAATCAATACTAACATGTCAAAGTAACCTATAAAATTAGTGTAATTCATAAAAAGTCTCAAATTTAATTTATTTGGGTATTTATAACATCAATTATGTTAATATTTCATTAATAAGATAATTACTGCATCATCATTGTGTCATAAATGAATTTAAATATTTAATGTCTAAAAATTATAAATAAAATACCATTATGTAGTAAATATTTTTAGCTTTCTAATTAATATTTATAGTTGAATATATCTTATTTATAACCCTATATTAAAAATGTTTTAGTTATTAAAATTGATTTTAACTATTTTAACTATTCTTTAAATAAAATAATATTAAATGTCCTAATCTAATCCAAGTGGGCCTAAATGGTAATATTTTATTACTAAGGGTGTTTTCAGTGGAATTAAACTTATCCAATAGAATTAGGACATGTGTTAGGGTAATAATAATATCATTTTTACCCTTAATTACCCTATTTAATTTTAACCGTGGTATAAAAAGTAATAAGTTACCATCCACCAAAAACTATTTTCATCTCATTGAACCAAATTTTAGTCATTTATATTAACCGTGTCTCTCGGATTTTTAAAATTCCACACACAAAAGTGGTAAAATTTAGTTTTATGTGAATTTGCAAATTCTCCTAGGAGGTGGGTAAAAGACGGTGAAAAGTTCAATAAAATTTTTCTATATCTAAAATTATAATAAAATGACTCCAATGACTTACATTGAACTTATATAGGTGTTATGTATCAATTTTTACCTAAAATAAATTCAAATAAAATAAATAATTATTTTAATAAAAAATCAGTTTTTAAATAGTAACCCAGTGTTTTCACTATTCATCAAAAATTGAATGTTTTCAAAAAAATACCAAAAATTAACCCTAGTCTAATTTCGATATTCTGAATCTAAAAATGAAGTCCATTTTGTATGATAAAATTTATAAAATTTCAAAATGTGGGTATTACTATTCATAACGGCTAGTTCATAATAATATTATAATAATATCTCGTTTAGAGAAACTCGGTATTGCGTACAACACACGCAATCAAGGAAGGTCGCGATTGCATGTAATTTAAGCCATTCCAGGGTTGCGTGTAGTGTAGGACTCCTTTGTTTTTGTGTATAATAGAATCCAACCATATTTCATTTATACATTGAACATATATATATATATATATATATATACTCTCAATGTTGGGTAGAATAACTACTATCAAACGAAAATGAAACTGTGTGTAACACGATCCAAAAATAGTGTTGCGTATACTGCAAGATAATACGTTGTTGCGTATAGCGCAAGATAATCTTGGTGTAGCGTACAACAAAAGACATCAAAGAAATTAAAAAAAATGATTCTCATAAAATCTCGGGTTGTTACATAAATGATCTAAAGAGAAATGTGAAAAACTAAATACATGTCTAATAGGTTCTTAAATAGTTTATTAATAATTATAATTTCATATTCCAGGATATTATGTTCATGAGAGGAACACGTTCATATTTAGGGTGAGGGGTTTTCCACCAGAACTTCCAATTTCATTTGGGATACTTTTATTGTCTATTACCTCAATGAAACACTTTAGTATTATTATTTACTCCTCAAAAATTATTTTTGTGGGTTATATATATGTTTACCAACCAGAATATTTCCTTATTTTATGTATGGTTACACATTTTAAAAGGAACTTTCGAAATTGTTTACGAAATACAAGCCCGGTCCAAGGGAATTTCACTAATTCTTACCTATTTTCAACGGAACCCTATAATATTTTTTGGAAACCATTATCTTTATAAAATCAATAATGTTTTTCTGAAAATACTATATTAATTCACTTATGGTTTTATACAAATATGTTTTCAAAAGAACTCTTCTTTTCCATGTAAAAGAGTATTTATCCAATGATTTACTCAATAATTTATAAGAGTATCATCATCTATTTCAACACTCTTGTTGATTCTTATGTACTATTGGGATTAGTATTCTATGGTGACATATAACATATTCAATTTAATGTTTTATGATTTTTTTTCATGTTGATGTGCTATCTTAAATCCATTCCCCAATTTACTCAGAATGGTTAGTGTTTATGCTTAATGTTTGGGGAAAGTTAATTTCATTTCATTTATTAATTTCAATATTAATGTATATATTGTTTATGTTGATCCCCAATAATATGAGGAATGCATTGGACATAGTATGTGTTGGGTGGGTCCCATTATAGCCCCTCGGTGCATTGGTAGGTCTTATGAGACAAACTATGGCCATGATATAGGGCCTTGACAAAATGATTACTTATGGTCTTGGAACAAGGCCATGACAATATGGTTATGTTGCCCGCATTATGAATTGGCCCATAATGAAAACAATATTGATGGTTCATGTGGTTATTCAACTAGTAGAATAACCATGATTATGTTATGTTATGGAAATAGTTACTCTACTCATTATTCTTCCATATTATGTGGAAGTATATTTTTAGAGGCACGTGTTTCCAATAATTCACCATGTCTAATGTTTATGTTATCATACACTATATATATTAGAATTGATGAACGTTTGATCTCACCCCTTTTTTATGTTTCATTTTCTTAGGAGATGAAGATGTTTATTATGAATGACATGCTGAAATAACCTAGAAGGTAGGGATGTTGTCTAACGAATTTCTATGTTGTATTTTTTTCATGTTGTAATTTTTATCTTATGTATGAATATTGTATATAATAATACTACACTACTCAGTCCTTCAGGTTTCTTATTCCTCGTTTGTATGCCAATGTAATAAAAAAAGGCACCAACTTTTGGAAACTAGGGTCAAGTATTTTTATTTAGAATCAAAGGATGTTTAGTAGAGAACATGAAAACTAGATTAAGAAAAAGTAAATTAGGGAAGAGTCACTAAGATAGCATTTGAGGATAAATATACAAAAACACCCTGGTATTTTGTTAAGGAAAAGATTATGTGGATCTTTCATAAATACATTCCTATCAGGATACCAGTAGGTAGAGGCAGCTCTGGCAGAGATGTACCTAGGAGTTAGAGCTTTGACAAAGAGTTTCAATCTTGACCCGGGGTATCCTGGTACACAACAATGGCCTTGTAGCACTCTTGGTTATGAAACTCCCATGGGATATGCTTAGGATAATTCAAATTTTCATTATAATCCATTATGAAGGATTTAAATGAAAAATTATCTTCAAATATACCATGTTTATGATTACGAAATTAGATATGTGTAGATATTCGATTTATGCTAAGTCTTTTTGTAAATTGAGATTATACATTAGGATTCATACCATAATCTAGTTTATGAAATTATTTAGAAATGGTGCCTAGTGGAGGAGCTAGGTTAGATCACTTTATGTGAAGGTATCCTCCATCATTCAAAGGGACTACAAACTTGTTTGTAGCACAACAATTTATATATTCCCTAGAGAAGATATTTTTCTCTTTGGGATGTAACGAAAGTGAGAAGGCTTTAATTGAAGTTTATCATCTAAGGAGAGATGCATATCAGTGGTGGTCATTAATCCAAAACATAAAGGAGGAGGAAGAAATAAAAGAGATGGAATGGATGTATTTTATGTAAATATTCGTAGAAAATTTTTTCCCTCATGAACAATGAGCAGATATGGAGAGTAAATTATTGAATCGAAGTAGAAGGAGGATAAAAGTGTTTCGAAGTATGAATATTACTTTACATGACTGGAAACAAAAATTGTGTACTACATACGTAATCCAAGGAGCAAAATTTATAGATTCTTTGATGGTTTGAAACCATTCCTCTAAATAGATCTAGTCTCCAAGAATATCTTATCATATGAAGACATAGTTTCACGTGATCTTATTATGGAAAATGAATTCTCTAAGTATGATGACATTAAGGGAAAGCAAGGGAAGTATAGGACTACTAAAAACTCTGGGAACTAAAATAAGGAAATGGGGAAGAAGGGAATAGTTTAATTTCCTTCATGCAGTAATTGTTGGATGAAACACCCCGGCACTTACCTTAATGGAATGTGAGTCTGTTACCAGTGCGGAAACAAATGCCACCTATCTTAAGATTATAATTTGTGGAAATAAGCTTCCAATGTTCTGTAATACGATTGTAGGAAAATGGGACATTATGCACATGAATGTACGAAGTGTTACGAGAATGTTCCACAAATAAGGCTAATGGAGAAAGGCCAAGCATATGTGGTCACAACTGTAGAGGCTTATGTACCAAATAGAGTTGTATAAGGTACATTGATCATTTCCCCAAACTTAGACAATACATTATTTTATTCTGGATTGTCACATTCATTTATAACTTCCCAGTTGTCCAATAAAATTAGATATTTCCAATTTGATTTAATAAAGGAGTTATCACTAAAAAACCCTAGTGGATGTATCATTGCAAGAAAGGTGTGTCTATTATTCCCCCTCATGACACATAAACGTGCTTTAGTGGGTAAACATATCATCATACCAGTGGTTGACTATGATATAATTCTTGGTTTGAATTGGATATCAAATTATGTTGTGAAGATCTATTGTATGAAGAAGTAAGTTACAATCTTTGAGAATGGTGTAGAATCCCTTATTTTAAAGCAGAAATCTCAGAATTTGGTTCTCATCTAGATCCATTGATAGTAGCTATAATAAATTCAATTATTGCATAGAAAGGGAATGAAATAAAGATAGGTGAGGAGTTGAATGTACAGATAGAGGATGTACCTATTGCACAAGAATATGGTGAAATCTTTCTAGAGGATTTACCTGGACATCCTCTAGAGTGGGAAATTGAATTTTCCATTGACTAAATTCCCGGTTCAAGGCCCATATCAAAGACCCCTTATATAAATTCCTCTGTGGATTTAGTGAAACTAATGAATCATCTAGAGTAATTGAGTGATAAATGATTTATTTCACCTAGTGGTTCTCCATGGGGAGCCCCTATCCTATTTGTGAAGAAGAAATATGTATCCATGATGTTGGGAATTGATTATAGGGAAATCAATGCTATTATAATAATGAATATTTATCATCTTCCACGAATTGATGATTTATATGATCAACATTACGAGGCCCAATATTTTTTGAATATTGATCTTCGATATGGATATCATCAGTTTCTTGTGAGGAAGGAAGACATTCCAAAAATAGCATCCTGAAGCAGGTACGGGGATTACGAGTGTACAGTAATTCATTTTGGACTAAATAATGAACTGTCTGTTTTAATGGATCTGATGAATATAGTTTTCAAGGAATATATTTATGAATTTGTGGTGGTGTTTATTGATGATATCCTAGTATACTATAAAACCCATCAAGATCATGAAAACCACTAGCACACTATTCTGAAGACACATAGAATAAATAAAGTAAATGGGATATTTAGAAAGTGTGATTTTCGCCTCCAATCAGTTTTCTTTCTAGGTCACATTGTCTCTAAGGATGGAATATCATTAGATCCTTCAATGAAAAAGGCTGCGTAAGAATGTCCTACTCCAATGAACTTAACTATTGTACATAGTTTTATTGGTTTAGTAGGTTATTATCGGCCTTTTATTGTGAAATTCACCCATTTATCGAACCCAATGACCAAGTTCCCATGAAAAGTGGTTAAGTTCATATTGAAGAAGTAATGTGAATAATTTTTTGAATAATTGAAGAGGAGGTTAGTGAATGATCCAATCCAAACACTACCATTGGGGAATGATGGGTTTGTTTTCTATAGATATGCATTGAAGAAAGGACTTGGTTGTGTCCTTATGTATAATGATAGAGTGATTTACTATGAATCAAGGCACCAAAAAATTCATGAAGAAAAATATCATGCTCATGATATTGAGTTAGTAGTGGTAATCATTGCTCAAGAGATTTGGAGACATTACCTATATTGTGAAAAATATGAGATATACATAGATAAAAAGAATTTGAAATATATATTCTCACAGAAAAACTCAGCATGAGACAAAGGAGATGGATCGATCTACTCAATGACTGTGACTGCACAATACACTGCCACTCGAGCTTAGAAAATAAGGTGGAAGATGATTCAAGTAGAATGGAAAATGGAATTATGAATAAGATGAGAGTTGAAAGGGATCCTCTATTTCAAGATCTAGTAAAGATGGATATGTGATTTATTAAATAAGGTAACACATCACTAATTTTTCATATAGTTTCCAAAACTTCTTTAATAGAAAGGATAAAAAGTTATCAGGCTGATTATGAGGAGTTTCAAAAGAAAATTAATGATTTCAATGATGGGAAGTTGATTGAATTTGTATGTGAAGGTGGTGTTATGATATTTTGGAAGAGGCATTATGTTCATGCTATTAATGATCTAAAGATATAACTAATAGATGATTCTCATACATCTAGTTCCCTATACACCCTAGTAGAACAAAAATGTATAGAGATATAAAAGAACATTTTTGGGGGGGGAATCATGAAGAGGGAGATTGCTGATTATGTTTCGAGATGTTTGGTTTGTCAATTGGCGATGTATGGAAGACAACGTCCAAGAGGAGTCATGAAACCCATTCCTATTCCTATGTGTAAATGGGATAATATTACATTGGATTTTCTCATGGGGCTTCCAAGGACTCTAAGAAAGAATGATGTGATATGGGTCATTGTTGATCATCTTACAAAATTAGCACATTTTCTTTCTATAGGAGAAGATTTACCACTTCATCTTTTATCAATACTATATGTTAATTAAGTTTTAAGACATCATGGTGTACCATTATAAATTGTATTGGATCATTATCCACATTTAAATCACAATTCTGGAAGAGTCTTCAGAAGGCCCTAGATATAGATCTTCTTTTGAGCATTGCCTACTAGCAAAAAAAGATAGAAAATCCAAATGGATTATTCAAACATTGGAAGACATGTTGAGGTCTTGTTAACATGACTTTCATGGCATGCGTGATCAATATTTACCTCTCGTAGACTTTCCCTATTAGAATAGATTCCATTCAAGTATTCAGATGGCACCATATGAAGAATTGTATGGAGAGAGATGTTGTACACCAACTTGCTGGGTTGATATTGGTGAAAGAAAGCTCATAGGACTAGAACTTTTTGAAGAAACAATATAAAAGGTGAATATTATCAAAACTCATATAAAAATAGAACCATGTAGGCAAAAGAGATATGCTGATAACCGAAGGAAGGATTAGAAATTTCAAGAAGGAGATCATGTTTTCTTAAAAGTATCTCTATGGAAGGGTATTATATTATTCATTAAGAAGGGAAAATTAAGCCTCAGGTTCATCAAACATTTAGAAATTCTGAATCTAATTGGAGCCATAGCTTATCGTTTAGAAATTCTTCCAAGTCTATCCAAAGTTCACAATGTGTTCTACATATCTATGTTAAAGAAATAATTCCAGACCCAACACATGTACTCACCTATAAAGAAATAGAACTTGTGGCTGATCTATCTTATTCTGACGAGCCTATAATGATTCTTGATACCAGAGAACAAGTATTGAGAAATTGAATGACTCATCTTTTAAAGGATCGTTGGAGGTACCATAAGATAGAATAGGTAACATGGGAGCAAGAGGATCTTATGTTAAAGACATACCCGAATCATTTTAGGTAACATTTTATGAATTTAGGGGGAGAAATATTTTTAAGGAGGGGAGAATGTAACAACCCAACACTTTTCAATGGAAATTCCTTTAATATAAATATTTCACAATGATCTATTATGTTCTATGTGACCCGTAAAACATATGTTTGTATCTTCTATGATGTGAATTTTGAAAATCTGTCATACATGGTTGCGATAAGTATGTTATTTGGAGTCTGATAAGAAAAAAATTATTTTTTGTGAATAGTAATATACCCTTATGGATAGAAACATACCATTATTAATGGTGATATAACCTATTGAATATTAACCTTACCTATGATAGTATATAAATAATAATCATGTGTATGTATGATATATCTATTCTATGGAATAAGTAAATAAATGTTTTAAAACTGTTGTTTTTAGAAAAAATTATTATTATCATTAAATATTAAATTAATCATATTTAGAAAATTATTTTTGAAAAATGGACTTCATTTTTGGATTCTACACGTCACAAAATTGTTGGGGTGAATGTTTTGGATTTTTTTGAAATACATAAATTTTTGATGTATAGTGAAATACCATAATTTACAAAATAAGCTAAATACCATAATTATAGAGTCATGAATGATGTTATTATGATGAAAGACAAATTTATTCAGATTCACATAATAAAATTACTATTATTAATCATGGATGAATCACTATTCATTGTCCGGAGAAGACATAATAAATTAATGAATATAAAATTGAGAAATCCCCTCTCCCCTCCACTATAAAACCATCCATCACTCCCTCTTTTATTCACTCCTCTAAAGCCTTGTACCTTATCCTAATTCTGTTAAAATATTCTCCCAACCTCCTATCCCACTTTTAGAAATCCTTGGTCTTATAAAAAGATCAAAACCTCTCCCATAAAGAGGTCCTCAAGGAAGTTTGGTTCCACAGGAAAATTCATCTTTTTAATTATTTGTCTTTCCTTTCAAGTTAATTAGTTTTATATTTCAATTATTACCTCTCCATATCCAAATTTTGTGATTAATACAGTACCTTAAATGTACTGTAATGTTTTCATGATAGTGGAATAAGTAATCGTCACCTCTTTCTTTTACCTTCTTTTATACTAGTAGAAAGAACACCATTTGAGATGTCTCAATTTACCATATTCAAGGACGAAGGGATTTCGATATATATTATCATTCTCAATTCTGGTCATGATTCCATTGTTTTAAATCTTGAAAAAAATTATTATATATTTAATATACCCTATTTAAGGTTCTGTAATCTCTTTTTAAAAATGGTATTAAGTTATAATAAAAAAAGAGTTCATTGTAATCAAAACCCGCAAATTAACTGAAACAGTTATCATTAAAGTTTTATATAATAATTCATAATAATGTAGTGTAACAAAGTTATATAAATGAACTATAATAACGATTTATGATCATAAATAATATTATAATTCAATTCTAAAATTTTATATTCATCCCACATGATCTCAATTAGTTTAGAATAAGTGAACCGATTATGAAAATAAAGAAAAAAAACACTGCGGAACGACAAAATTCAATATAATAACTTATGAACAAGGGAATAAATGAACCAAACAGAATTATGCCAATCTAAATACATTACTAATGGGTTCTTAAATAGGTTATTAATAATTTTAATTTCATATTACAGGTGCTGATGTTCAAGAGCGGAACACATTCAGATTTAAGGTAAGAGTTTTCCCACCCGAACTTCCACTTTAATTCGGGTTACTTTTATTGTATATTACCTAAATTAAACTATTTTGTATTAATATGTACTCCACAAAAATTATGTTTGTGGGGTATATATATGTTTACCTTCAATATTATTTCTTTATTTTATGGATTGTTACACATTTTAAAAGGATCTTTTGAAATTTTTTCTGAAATACAAGCCCGATCCAAGGGAATTTTTATAATTCTTACATATTTTAAAAAGCACTCTATATTCCGTTTTGGAAACCATTATCTTTATAAAATATCTAATTTGATTATGATAATACTATATTTCTTCACTTATGGTTTTATACAATTATTTTCCCAAAATAACTCTTCTTTTCCATGTAAAAGAGCATTTAACTCAAGATTTACTCGAAGAGTTTATAAGAGTATCTTCATCTATTTCAACAATCTAGTTGATTATTATGTATTGTTGGGATTATTATTCCATGTTATAATATTCCATATTTAATTTAATGGTGTATTATTACTTTGTATTTGGATGTTTTATCTCAAATCGATTCCCAAGTTTACTCTGAATTGTAAGTGTTTAAGCTTAATGTTCGGGGAAAGTTATTTTCATTTCATATATTAATTTAAATATGAATTTATATGTTGTTTATGTTTATCTCCATTAGTATTAGGAATTAATTGGACAAAATACGTGTTGGGTGGGTACTGCTATAGCCCCTCGGTGTATCGGTAGGTCGCATGAGACAAACAACGGTCATTGCAGAAGGCCATAACGAAATGATTACTTATGGTCTTAGAACGAGGCCTTAACAGTTTGGTTATGTTGTCCCCCATTATAAATTTCCTCTTTATTAAAATATTATTGATGGTTCATTTGGTTACTCATTTAGTAAAATACCCATGATTATGTTATGTCATGGAAATATATACTCAGCTCATTTTTCTACTATATCATGTTCATGTTTATCTTTAGAGGCATGTGTTTTGAATTATTCACCATGGATAATGTTTATATTATCTTCCTCTATCCTGATTACCCTTAATAAGCATTTGATCTCACCCCTTTATTATGTTTCATTTTCTTAGGATCTGGAGAAGCTTATTATAAACGACATGCTGAAATAACCTAAGAATTATGGATGTTGTCTAAAGAGTTTCTATGTTGTATTTATTTTCCAGTAGTAATGTTTAACTTTTGTATGAATCATGTTTCCAATAATACTATACTAATCGGTCCTTAGGGATGCTTATTCCTTGTTTGGATGCCAATGTAATCAAATTAGGCACTAGCTCTGGGCAATTAGTGTCGGGTCCTTACACAAGTAGCCTTCCATTCTGTGCAGATTGTGTGATAGGTAAGGATAAGTGTTTCACCATTAATAGGTCTTACATAAAAGCTACCTAACACTTATATTATATACATTATGACTCATGCAGAAAATCTATAACTACCTCATTTGGTGGAGGTTCTTATTTTGTTACTTTTGAAAATGGATTCCCAAGAATTCTGTGGGTTTCTAAAATGAACAATATATCTAATGTTTCATAGAACATGAAAAACCAGACAATACTAGTAGAAAATAATGTTGGGGAAAATATTAAAATAATGAGAATATATATAAGGATCATATAATCATTACAAGAGGAGTATTTGGAGAAAAATGGTTTCGGCTGCTCTTGCTAGGGTTTCTTCTCTCCCCGCACGAGATTTATTCGACTGGCTTTGATCAGATCTTGATAATGGCAGGATTCGATCCTGAATGGAAGATTAATCCTAAATTTGAAAATTCTGAATCGAATGTGGTTGAAATCTCCCTGGTTGAAAGACTAAAGGAAATCTCTTTTCATGAAGTGCTTAAATGAGTTTAATGTTCCAACCCCACAGTGATGAGGCTTCCTCTTTGTAGGAAGATTGAAGATGGTAGATTTGATGTCGATGTTGATCCAGATGCTCTTCAGAAACGCACACATCTCGACATGTTCTTTCTCATGGGAGGAATCTCATACCCCAAAGGAGACAAGCCATGGTCGAATCCGGATCTGAAAATTCAGATCTCTCATAATTGGGGGATAACCGATTAGAAAATGGTGCCAATTGGAAAAGATTACTTTCAAATGCTACTCAAAATACCACGAAGAGATCGACCAAATTTGGAGGTATGGAAATCTATAGCTTAAACCAGGTGTTCTTCCCATCTCTGACTGGGATTACGCCTTCAATAAATACCTGAAAGAACACCATGGTTCAAATACAGGTTTGACATCATGGGCTTAACTGGTATTTGTGGCACCCAAAAATCCTCAATGACATCGCCTATTTCATAGGTAAACCACTAAAAATTGAACTTCATACTCTTAATGCTGATCTTAGTCTCTATGAGAGGGTTATGGTCGAGGTTTTCATAGCTTTCAAGCTCCCAGAAGTCACTGTCTTCAGTGAGAACAAATTCAAGACTGAAGATTGGGTTGAGTGTGAATGGATGCCCCCATACTGTGTATAATTAATAATCGTGGGACACTCACTACTGAAATGCAGTTTTTTCAAGAGTCATATTTATCCAACAGGTGAAAATGAATGGACTGATGTAAAATGGAAAACGAAAATCAAAGCTTCAACCTCAAGCAACCTGGAACCTACTAGAAAATACTTGGAAGTCTGGGTGAAGCGCTCGAACATCCTAGGTGAGAGTATGGGTATTACATGGGCAGACCAAGTGGAAGGAAATGAAAATTCTAATATTGATCTTTGAATTTTGCAGTATATTGATCACTTATCTCTGGATGTCTTTAATCACCCTACCAATGGGGATCTTCGGGATGTCCCAGGATCAATGAACCCCGACGTCCAGCTATAGCCGACACTTGCTGATCCCTCCAAACAGGACCCCATGCCAATGGACCTAGTGACAATAGATGCTCCTCATGCACCTCAGGTTGGGATAGATAATGGTTCTGATCCAGACCTGTATGATGGTCAAATTCGTACTTGAGCGAACTAGGAGAACAAAACAGGTTTTATAACTTCAAATGTTTCAGTTCCAATAAATAATCAACACCTGACAGTGATCACACATATGATTACTGATTCATGCACTGTCATTCCTTTAAATCTCTATTCGAATGGAATAAACTCAAAAATCTCAGCCAATGAATCTGTTAGGACAATTGGTAAACAAGCCCCACCTATTCGGCCTATTTCATCCCAGAACATGGGCTATTTAATTGAGGCTGAAGGTGTCTCTATGAACACTTCTTCGGCCCATAAATCCCTTATCACTATAAAATCGTGTTTATTACCAAATGCAACTAACATCTTGTTTGATACTTCTATGAGTAATCAAGACCACAAGACTCCCCCAGTCACCACTTCAATTCTTATAAGATCAAAGAGGAATAAAGGCTCGAGTGGATCTATGAAGAAAAATGGGAACTCTCGATCAAAACACATGAATTAATGTATTTTATTTTCTAGAACTGTCAAGGCATAGCTAACCTTGATATTCAATATGTCCAAAAAAGGATTTTGATGAACCATAATCCAATTTTTTTTTCCTATTTCTGAACCTAAAACTAATTAATCTTTGAGTTATATGCATTTATCTTCATCTGGTTTTAATTTTCTTGATGCTTGCAAGAATGACAATGTTATTGAATCACTTTGGTTTCTTTCCACACCACTCTTAGAGATGTTTCAGTTTCCAAAGTTTCTAATAAAATTATTACTTGTGATTTTACCTTTAACAACATTCACTGCATCTATACCATGGTCTATGCCATGAATAGATACCATGGTCGTCGACCTCTTTGGAAAGTCCTCTCTAATATAGCTGGCTATATCTAGGAGACCTAGTTAATCATTGGTGACTTGAATTCCATTATTTCCCCTAGTGAGAAGCTTGGTCCCCTGCACTCAATAATATTTACTAGAGAGTTTAGATCCTTGATTGAAATCAGAAATTTGATTTAAATCAACCACTCAGGGGCCAAATACACCTGGAATAAGAGACACAACAACAGAGTGGTTGCTATTAAACTTGATAGGGCGTTTGTAAATGTTATGAATTTGGGTGTATAGGACACCATTTCCAGTTTCAACATTCCGAAACTAAACTCGGCTCACCATCCCATCCTTGTTATTTTCCTATCCAAAAGAGAAAACCCCATCATTCCCTTCAAATTCAATAATGATTGGTCTGTGAATTTGGAGTGCTCTCAATTTCATAAAAAATTCTTGGAAGTCTATGAATCACCACTCAGATGATTGTTCTTGTGTCACTATTCTAAAGAACCTCAAACATTACATTAAAGGTTGGTGTAGGGATAAATATAATCAAATGGATAATGAGATAACAATATTTGAGACTGAACTCAATAAAATCCAAAACAGTTAAACTTGTGCTGATTTTTCCATAGACACTCAGAATGAAAGTAACATCTCTATGAAACTTAACCCTCTTCTGATCCACAAATAAAACACTTGTAAATAGATTTTCAAAACTAAATGGCTCTCTGATGGGCTAAATTTTACAATTCCCTCCAGAGAGTTAGTAAAACATGTCATCCTTTATCATTTCTTAAAGATAATGACACTCTTTTTGACTCGGATGAATCCATATCCAACCACGTGGTCTCCTACTTTTACAACACTTTCAATGGCCCTAATATAAATAAAGATCTCATTCCTGGGATCATTCCAGCTCTGATCCATACACAAAATAACCTATTTATTTTAACAACCTAGCAGGATCACGAAATAAAACATATTGTCTTCAGCCTTAACTCTAATAGTGCAACGGGGCTTGATGGTTACAATAACGGTTTCTTTCAAAAACACTGGGAGGTAGTTTACATTGATGTTTTCTGACTGGTTTGACACTTCTTTTCTAATGGAGTCCTACCCCATGGCCTCAACGCCAAAATCATGACTCTTATCCCTAATGTGGCTAATGCATCTGAGCTACACCTCTTCTTCCCCATTGCCCTTATTAACTCTCTCTATAAAATCATTACGAAGATCATTTATAACAGGCTTTCTCCGCTATGTAACAAGATCATTCCTGAAATCAGTTTGGTTTCATGAAGGGCATATCCCTTCACTATTACATTTGCACAGCCTCAGAATGAATTAACTCTCTTAATAAAAAGTCCAGAGGAGGGAATATTGAAATCAAATGTGAAATTAAAAAATCTTTTGACACCATCGTTTGGAGCTTCATTTTCAATGTCCTTGTGAATTTTCGGTTCAATGATACTTTTATTGGCAGGATAAAATACCTTTTCAACTCGGCTTTTATTTCCATCCATGTCAATGGTTTTCCTAAGGGATACTTCAAATTCTCAAAAGGGGTGTGTCAAGGTGACCCTCTTTCTGCTATTCTCATTTCCATTATAGAAGACTACCTTGGTAGGTTTCATTCCCCCTTTGTTCACAAAACCAAGATCAAACCCATACAGGATTCCAGAAATATAGTTGTTCTGACCCATCTCATTTATGCTGATGAGATTTTTTTGATCCTTAATGGGGGTATAAAAAATATCCTTAACATCAAAAAGTCCCTGACTCACAATGAAGAGGTCCCTAGTCATTCCGTTATTTGGAATAAATCGTTTTTATTTTTTTGGAAAACCATCCCTTTTTCTAGAAAAGGTTTTATAATTTAAAATCATGGAATCAAAGAGGAATCCATCCCATTTACCAATCTAGGAGTTCCCCTCTTTTGGTGTAGGCTTAAATTTATTTACTTTAATTCTATTGTTGATCATGTGACTAATCAACTAGCCTCCTGGAAATAGAAATCCCTCTCTATGGCTAGAAGGATCTGCCTTGTGAAATCCACAATTATCTCCAAAATGGTTTACTCCCTATTTATATATAAATGGCATAATAGTCTTATTAATAAAGTTAATGTCTATATCAAAAACTTTGTTTGGACTTGCATTATTCTTGAAAGAAAGCTTTTTTCTGTCCCTTGGTCGACATGCTGCAAACCTCTTGAAAGAGGTAGTCTTGGTATTAGAAATTTCAAACATTTTAATGAGGCTCTTCAAGAAAAACTCAAATGGAGGTTGATCAATAATAAATCTAACTCAATGAGCTTTCTTCATAATATATTTCTGAAAAAACCTAAAAAATTAAAATCTAGTTACATCAATTCATCCCTCGGCCATCCATTACAAATACCATTGTTGACATCATTCATTACTCAAGATGGATGGTTATTTCAGAGTCCTCTATGAACTTCTGGCTTGATAACTAGACCGGCACCCCCTCATTTCCATGTAATCTCCAGTTTCTTCTTTGGATAATATCAACCTCACCATAAAATATGTAATGCACTCTAGTCCATCTAATACCCCTAATCACATTATGCACGTTTTGGACAACTACCCCTTCGTAAATGGGGATGATTTCCTTACACGGGAGCCTTCTTACAACTGTATTTTGGATTCCAAAAACTTATAGGACCATTTCTCTACTAACACTGACCCCATTTTTTCATGGATGATGTTTTTCGATAGACCTTGCATTAAACCTTCAAGTCTTAACCTTGTATGGTGCATTTTCCATAAACATATCCCTACAGAGGTTTGTTATAAGTCTTGTGGGATCTAGCTATGCTCTAAATGTATATTATGCCATCAGCACAGGGATGAAACCAAACTTTTGTTTCTGGCATTAAGCTACAACCTCTTCTCTTTGGAATTATGTTACTGACCTGTTTGACTATATATGGTTATCCTCTGACTCTATTTTATCTCAGCTAAAACATTCTGTGGATCTTGAATCTTCTTGGAAAATCAAGATCCTATAACTTTCTGCTGTTTCTGAGCTCCTACATGTGATCTTGTATGGTATAAAAGAAATTATTCAAAACAATTACTCATTTAATCTTAATGCTGGTTAGAGTAGGATTTTTAATTCCATTAGGGAAGCATCCCTGATTCAGAAAGCCGACTACGATCATTCGGTTGGGGACTTTGGGATTCTTTGACAACTCAAAATCGATGTCATATACACTAATCCAAAGAATTCTCTCAAGGTATTTTGGAAATCTTCGATTCCTGGATGAATCAAGATCAATCTAGATGGAGCTTCTAGAGGAAACCTGAGTCATACGGGATGTGGGGCCATTTTTAGAGACTCTCTTGAACGATGTCATGGATTCTTCTTTGGGAGTTGTGGAAATACCTCTACTCTTGAAGCAAAAATGACGACGCTGATTTAGACCATTTTTTGGTCATGTTGAAAGGATAGAATAACATCTGGATAGAATATGACTCCACCACCATTGTGCATGCTATATGGAATGGGGTGATCCACCTTTTCCGGCCTCTCACCGCAAGCTGGATGAGATTCCTCAAATTTCTTCTTGAAATCAGACACATTGCCACCCATATGTATCGTGAAACAAACATGGGGTTGGATGGCCTTTCCAACAAACGTGTCAACCAAGCTATGACATGGAGTATACATTTCTGGTTGATCCTCTCCCACACTTTTAAGAGATTGTAATAAGATACCATCGTTCCGCTTCTTATAACTCCACTCTCTTTTTATAATAAAATTTCCATGATGGTTAAAAAAATATATGGATTAGAAATCTTATCTGCTAAATTTATACAGTTTTGTGCTTTTGAGGGTATTACAAGACCCTTGGTTATTTGGGAAACCCCCCAATAGAATGGTCATTCTGAATGAATAAATAGAAACATTTTAGTGAGAGCCCGAAGCATGATTTTATTCTCATTTATCCCAATTTACCATTAGATAGAAGCTACCACTATTATAGTTTACCCAATAAATATATTTCCTTCATCATCCAATCACTTTAATACCCCAAAATAACATCAAAATGGAAAAAACCATCTTATAGTTACTTAATAATATTAATCTTCTCTATTTATGATCTTGTAAGAAAATATATCCCCAATACTCAAGATTATAAATGTATATTTATGGGATAGTATAATGTTGTAAAAGGTTATAAATGTTTTGTTGATAAATTGGGTAATAGAAAATGAATCATTAGTAGAGTTGTATTTTTCCACGAGTCATGTTCTCCCAAATCCATATTTGTCAAAACTAATAGTAGTGATCCAACCATATATGATGCTGAATAAATCGATCCTCGAGCTCTATTAAATGGTACTATCTAGCCTCCACAACATGATCTATAACTTATGAATCGATCTGATTCTAGTTCTAGTTCTAATATTGATTACGAATTTGAACCTCATACCAATAATAGAGACCATAAGTTAACCTAATATAGTGATAGAATGGTTCCTTGAGCACCTTATCAACTCATACAATATGATATGGCTTCCTATAAATTTCATGTTTCCCAATATCAGGTTGTAGATGTCCCTCAGACATATAAACAACCTTTTAATGAAAATTATTTGGGGAAGCTAATTAAATATCTGGTGTAGAAATTATAATTTATAAACCAAATAAACTTATATATATTTTATAACATGCGTATATTCTACATATAATTTAATGATTCCTATTTCAATCATTTAGGACATGTGAGTAATCATTTTGGACAACACTTTAAACTTTCTTTGAGAAAATCTCCCTCTGATAATATTATTATTGAGTTTATGTCCAACATTCCCAATGTAAATATAGTCAGAATCTTCATGTATATTATAATATGAACTAGGACTGATGTATGCATTTAAATTTGTATCCTTATATGATTTTTGGACATTATAGGGATGCCACACATACATTCCGTGAAGTGGATGCTTTGATACTTTTATGTACTCAAAAATTTTCTCTGTGTGGTTGTTAAAATGTGGATACAGTTGAATTAATTTTTGGATATATTGATGCTCACTATGAAAGATATATTGATACAAGAAAATCATTTTCTAGTTATAGTTTTACTTCTATTGGAGGCCCTATTTCTTTTATGTGAAATATGAAATATGTGGTTTCAATTTCAACCAAAGATTCGAAATATATAGCATTGAATACGTATGTTAAATAGACCTTAGGGGTGAAGGATTTTTCTAAGGAAATGATGAATTAAAATTATAAAATAAATGTATACAGTGATATTTAATTTACATTAAAATTTTCAATGAATTAACTATGTCATGGTAAATATAAACACAGAGATATAAGATTATATTTCATTACATTTGTTTTAGAATCTAGAACCATATTTTTCAATAAGACACACAATGATGACAATCTATATGATAGTTTGACTAAATTCATGATATTATCTGAATTCAAATTTAGTTTATTTAGATTGAATTTGGTTCTTATTATATAATCTTAGGTAAAATAACAAAACCAATTTCAATGGAAAATGGTTTAGATAGGTTAATGTAGTTGTTTCATTAGGGTTTATATTGAAATTACATAATTATTATTCTTTCATTTAATTTTTTTAATATTCCTGCATTAGTATAATTTGAATTTAGATTATTCTACTCAAATTAATAATTTTTTCACATGGGATTTACAATGGGACACTACATTGTCACTTGGGCGTCTATTGGGTTGCAACCTTCATCCAGCCCATTCATTCCACTTCACTAATTTTTCATGGATTAATTTTTGGTTATTGATTACATTCTCCATCGGTTTATGATCCACCATCCATCTGTTTTGTTCCACTCAAGTGTTCCATTTCTGTTCAGTCTAATATCCCATGCGTGGAAGATTATTGTTGGATACATTATTTCATGGAACATTGGTGAGTCAGATGATTGATGACCTCTGTTCACTTTGGATTCATGATTGGATTCATTATTTTTCCATATTCATGAGTCTATCTTCCATTTATCCTCTATTTAAATCCTACTAGTTCGAGATGGTTATGCTATATTGATTTTTTTTCATAGTATTGTCTTATATAGTTTGCACTATGGGTGAACCACTCATGGTGGTCTATTGTGAAGATGTACCTTCCCTATGAAGAATAATATAATAATTTAGGTAAAAGAAGATTATTTGATGAGATTTTGTTCTTATACATTGATGTATAAGAACCATTCACTTAATTTGAGTTCATATGAACAATAAAATGACCTGAAAGATATTAGGACCACCATACTACATTTAAATCTATCTGGATTTGTATGTTCATTAATTTTCCTTTTTTTTGTTGAAGAGTCATTTTCGACTTGTTTCTTTGATTTTCAATATTATTTTTGGTATTATTTTCATTATACCTGTTTATTTTTTTGATTTTAATTTAACTATGTGTGTTGGTTGTGTCCTTTATATAAACATTGGCCCCAATGGGACCCAAAAAATTTAAATCATTATCTTATTTATTCATTTATTCCATTAATTAATCTTGAAAAATATTTTTCTATTGAATTAAAATTAAAAAAAACAAATTTTAGTCTTTCAGATGTATGTGTAACCTAAAATTGATGGTTCACCATACCCTCCTAGAAATCTAGAAAAGTATACAATTATCCTTAAGGGATGATATCTCCCCATTTTTTCTAGTAACTATGATTCTTTATTCAACTATATTTAAGCCCTTCGAGATCCTATATTCCCAACATCATGCACCCACATTCCAACAAGGGTATTATATAATAGTAAAAATTAAGATAATACCATTACTAATATTGAATATTATATCCCATGTCTCAATTTGAGCCTATGTATCAAATAAAAACCATTAAGTTCATGCCCCGAAGAAACACATGATTTCTGATACACATGTGATGTAGAAAATACAATTCACTTAATTTATTTGAGTATATGTATAGATATTGATTAGAGGTAGATTTCCAAAATGATAGTGTTTTTTGGAAGTAACTACGAAAAGGGATCTGGACCCTCAAACTTCACATATGGAATCATCAACAGAGAGGATGTTATGCCCTGTAATTGAGGGAAACCATCAAAGGAATTAATGTTGATAGAGAAAATAAGATAACTATGTGGTAGTAATGTTCATAAATCATTGAGAATAATATAACATCTCATAAATATTATATATGTGGGTCTCAAGAGTTTAGATCAAAGAGGTTCCTACTACTTCTTCAATTCTATATCTTAATTCATTGTAATGTAATATTCCAATAATGGAACACTATGACATTAGTGGTTGAGCCAAGGAGAACTCTCCCACCCCTGTGATGAATAATTTTTTAATGATAATTATTTTCAACAAATTTCCTATTTTTTCAAGATTATTAAATGATTAGAGATTTCAATTTTCCTTATCCTTAAAACTATCCTAACCAATTTCACTAGTTTCACACACATGCCACCTAGGAATTCCTTCACTACATATGATAGTTAGCAGTTGGATAACAGAAGAGTGATTGGAAGTATCAAATCTCTAGAGATAGTATGGATAATGAATTCAATGGTAATTGTATCTATTTTTTATACCAAAATTGCTAGAATTGGCTGATAAGAGTGATTTATTTTGATTAGAAAATGATATGGAAGTGGAATTACAGAATGATTCATGGGTAAGTATAGAGGGTAATCCATGGTTAGAACTCTAGTTTATAATATTTAATTTAAAAAATAAATTAGAGAACTATTTACACTTACACCCTCAACCCATATAACAATATAATAACACATCAATAGCACTATACTCTCTGGAGACATCCCGAGTCTATTAAAACTATATTTTAATCATGAGTTCAAAATTTATTTGTTGGAGGCCGCATGTGAAGGGAACCCATCAATGTCATGTACATCCATATGTACTATATATTTTTTTTACCTTATCTGCAATATTTGTATTCTTAAATCAATACATCATGTGAGGCGTTAGTACAATGGTTGATGTCTTCTGTTGGGATAAAAATCCCAAACTAGAATGTTATGTCATGTACCTTTTGCAGGACTATATGAAACCCTTTTATTCCCATAATTAAGATTAGATTAGAACTTGTATGTAGTATAAATTGGTAATAGTGATGAAATAATCCCTTTCATTCCCAAAATAGGACTAGTTATCCTACCCTCATATGTAGGTAATGTGATACCCTATTTTTTGTTTGGATAGGAATAGGGTTTGGTATCCCCTCATGCGCCTAAAGTCATAATCCCTCTCCCCTTCTTAGGGTAGTGTTTAGTATCTTATATCCTTCACATGGTAATGTGATCCACTACATATGGGATAATATATATAGGTTCAAGTATACAACTATGTCTAGATGTGTCATCCCTTATCCATGAGTTGTATTTCCTTATATGTGGTATCTTCCAGTGCGGTGTGTAGTACTTATTTTGTTTTTCTGATCTGTCTAATTTTTTGTACACAAATTTTGAATTAATGAGGATATTTTTGAAAAGTAATCTAGATATATATGATAGATTTAACATAATTCTGTTTCTTAGAGACTTTTTATGAGCTTATATGAGTTCTCCCTTCTTTACCATCTTCATTGTGATTAAGAACTAACTCTCTTTCTATAATTCTTTATATCATTGGGGATTTAGGGGAATCATTTTGGGTTTGTATGTTCTCAATGATACATGTAATTTAACCACAAATTTCCTATATTATGAAGACAATAGGATTTTCATAGGTGTTTTCAGTAGACCAAGAGTGGGTGGTGTATAATTGTTTTTTCAACAAACTGACTTATATTGACCGGACACATCACCCGATTTGGATAGACATAGGGCCCCAAGTGAGCCTTCACATATTCAAGTGGATTATAACTTTTGGAGATATTATAAATAGATACAATGGAGAAAATTTACCCTCTGATTATATTGTATTAAAAATAAAAATTAAGAAAACATCGACATAAATTTTCATCAGTGTAAAAAAAACAAAATGATATATAAAAGGGAATGTGGAAACATGGAAACCTAAAATAATAGTCATGCTAACAAACATAAATTAATCACCCACTAGGATGATTATAGATAAAGGGTAAAAAATAAATAAAATAAAAAGGTATCTACTCTAATCTCCATGCCATACCTCCAACCAAGTCTCTATAAACCATCCAGATGCCCTATCCCAATCATCAATCTCCACATGAGTGGTTCTTCTTGATCATGGAACACTTTAATTCACTCAATACACTAGTAATCATGTGATGAACCTGAAAGTAGACATAAGTAACACTTATTTGACCATATAAGGGGTGAGGAAAAAAATCCTCCTTTGGGAACCCTTAACCATGGATCTTAAAATCTTTTTTAATAATAAGTAAAATCACACATGATATTCACAGATTATACAAATCATAACTACATTCATAATAATTAAAAACTAAAGGAAAAAAATCCATTAAGAAAACCATTAAAATAAAACAATCACCCATAATTCCTTAGGTCTTACACCACACGACATCCATTAATCATGACCTTGATGGAGTTGAGGGATGCACAAAACATATCTCACAAACCATAGAACAATAATAATTCCCACTAGACCATGAAGGATATTCAGGAATTAAAACGTGATTGAATGAATTTATAACCCTATGGTTTTACCATATGATTCCATACCAACTACACGACCTTCAATTGGGACCTAGAAATCCAATAACATGATCTGAACTGGTGATTTGAACTCTAGCCACACGTAGATAACCATTCCATGTAATTATAGTCTTATATTACTAATCTGGATCCATCATGACTTGGCGTCACAATAGATTCATGTGGCCCTTATAAAGTATTTGAGATAGAAAAAAACAACCCCTAGTCATATATGATAAACTAGAGGGGTTTCACTTATCTAGACCATCCATTATCTCCCTAGAGCCACTAATTCCAGCCAAAAGTGGATAGAATTAGATTAATCAGAGGGTTATTAACCAATCCAATTATATGAAATTGTTCTCCATTCACATCCAATACCTATGCAAGAAAAACCTCATCCATCTCTAGAATAATCAATAAAAACACTGATTAGCCAATTCCCAAACCCAATAGAAAAAACACATCTTCAATGGGAACACATCGTCAATATCATGGGTTTAAGGTCACACATAATGTCCCCAATGTTAAAAATGTGAACCATTAATTCATGTGTTAAATATAACATTTGAATCTCATTTTCATATAGATCACATCAATCTCCAAACACTGGTTTAGTCTGATGCAATAACCCCTATCCGGCTACTTCAAGAACCTATCCCATATGTTGCCATCACCTCAGCCACAAACTCAAACTCAAGGTTCCATATAACCAATCTCAAACCTCATATCAAATACACTCAACCATACATAACACTAATTTCTATAATCATATACAGAATACTCCATCTAAGAAAACCACATATAAAAATTTCCAAAACTTCAACCACTCATAACCTAAGAAACAAGTCTTACCATCCCAGGACCATCAAAGACACTATCAAGTCTCACCATCTTGTAACCATCCAAATCACTCAAATATAAACAAACTTTCATCCCCAATCCAAATTTTTAATTGATGAAAACATCAGAGAACTATCTAAAGAACCATGAAAATATCTTTTTCATCCCCCCATAAAATACTAAACCACATCCCTCATCAGAGAGATCGAAAAGGGGAACCTCAAAGGGAAATAAAAAATAAAAAACACACCTAGAGGGATTTATTCCCAAATCATTTAGGGGAACCCCTCCTCTAACATAGACCAATAAAATAATCTCGCAAATTGTCACTAATCATTAAAAATGTTGAACACCATGTATTACACATAAAACAGCATGAATGAACCACTCACTGGTCAAAATGATGATTCTATGATGAAATTTATATTTCGGATTCACCCCTTTCTATACCTTTATAATCACCTAATAAAACATTAGGCGTGTTCTTGAAATAATATCTGAAAGAGAAGGTTTTCCAATAAATTAACACACTATGTGACATCTGAAGCCCACGTTTCCATAGTACAACCCACAATAACCCTCAATGGGATGTCAAAAAACCTACAGTCAATTAGAAATTAAGTTAATTAATAAATTAACATAAATTATGAAAAATGATCCAAATAGTAATCACACACCCTATAACATGGTGAAAATTCTGAAGCATCAAGCCTGACTTTTCAATTCACCAATACTTCAAGAACCTGCATCCTAACAAAAATATATAAAAATTTAAATTTATATACTTATAATGAAATTTTTTAAATAAAATATTTACTAATTTCTAAAAATATCATATAGGGGCTTCCACTCTCTAAACCCTTGACCAATCGCCTACAATAATATCCTAACACTGTCTTGAAACCAAGTCTAAAAAATCGATGAAATATGAAAGTAAATTATTTTTATTTTCAAATAATTTTAATTAAATACATAAAAAAACACAAAGATAATTTTACCATCATTAAAAAGACAAGAACCCATGTTTATTCTAGGTCATGGGTTGTACCCTTTCCAAGCTGCTTGAAAGACTAATCATTATATACAGATTTAAACATGTTCTAGTGGAATCTGAACTGAATACCTAAACAATATATGCGATGATTAATGATTTAAAGAGGAATTTAAGAAAAGAGGGAGGTAGATAAAACATCACCTCAACATAATGAATATCATTTAAAAACACCACAAATAAAATGGGGTCAAATAGGATGTGTTAGGTGGTGGGGCGGTTAGACTGCGTGTGTATGAGGATGGAATATGTGTGAGTGATACATTATCACTTGGTGGAAAACATGTTTCCCTATTTTAAATAAACATTCATTCCAAAAAGTTTGGTTGCACAATTTTTCAAACCATGTGAGAATCATGTGGTCAAAACTACCTATGAAACCCATTATGCAAGGCGTGTCCATAGGGTTAACCATAATATCTCTCAACTATTCCAAATGAAATTGGATCCCCATAGTAACATCCACATAGTTTTTTCTTATTTCATCTAAAGCCATGAAGATTTCATACACCATGATCCTAAAGGCCACATAACCCCCAATATTTTCTCTAGAACCTTCATATTTATTTTAAAACATGTACTGGTCACACTCGTTAACCATTCTCTATATAAAATAAACTAAAAACACCATAATCCTTAGAGTGTTGCATAATTCTCATAAATCATTCTCACAAAATAGTGAAGTGGGGTTAAAACCCTTCAAAAAACAATAACAAAGTCATTAAGCAACCCAAAAATAATTCATGTATATGAGACACCACTTAGTCATTATATCATACCCAAAACACATCAAGGACTTTACCTCTCAAAGTTCATGCATGAATTGAAGTTCACTAAATATTACATCAACATGAAAAATTTCAAATTTTCACCAAATTTTATAAATCCTATCAATTTTTATCATAAAAAATACACTCCATAATTCTTCTCTACCAAAAGATGATCTGGTGGTCATCTTTTCAACTACACCGACCCTCCTTAGTCACAAACTCACTGAGGAGCAGTTGGGATTTGACTGTAAGCTCCAATATTCCATTAAATATATTACTACAACCATGAAGTATAGATATACTATTAATTTTTTTAAAAAAATTTCTATCTTGATCTAGTAACCCTATGCACCGCATATCGAATGATTATCTTAGTTTTTTTTCTACCAATATGTGTATAAATTTCTGAAAACCCATATGTTAATCTTTTTTATGTTGATTTCTTTAAAAACATTTTCACTTAATGGATGAAACCCCATCGATCCAAAACACTATCAAATCACACCAGCTTTACCCCATTAATAATGCAAACATTGAAACATCATCCACTGCTATATCTGAATTTCTAATTAGCTATTTACTTGAAAACTACACACATATAGATCAATGAATGAATTAAAATTTTGATGATTCCATAACATCCCAACAAATTGTCCTACTTCTACCACAACCCCTTTCAACATTAGGGTCTTTAAACTCTAATCAAGAGGATAATTCATCCCATAGGTGTACCATCACTATCTCCTAGAAACTAGGAAACCATGTTCCACATCCCATGCTCCATCTATCATTGAATGCAATGAATGAATATGGAAATCTTGCTCACACATGAGTGCAAATACAACACACCAACTATCACTCATTAACGAATTATTATAATGATGTTTGTTATGATTAAAAAAATATAATTTGGATTAAATACTATAATGGCCTATGGAATTCCCCCCACCATAGTTATTGCCTCACACTACTACTCAAGCGCTATCCTCAACTGGCCTAGGAACAAACTGACATCGCGCATCCCCATCATGCATGTACCTCCACACAATAGGTATTTATCCCTTAAATACACTATAACCATCACACTCATTGTCAATATATTGTGTGAATATAATTACCTCTCTCTAATCTCACATAACAACATACAGAGACTCACTTGAATAAAACCGTCAGTTGTTCCCTCTCAATTTGATCACAAAACCAAACTCATTCTCACATGAGTAACATCCCACCACAACAATGATAAATTAATAATACCACTAAAAATTATCCTAATTAAGGATAGTTTTAATAAATTATAGAAAAACCAGAACTTCTCTCAGAAAATGACACACCTAACAGATGAAAATTCTATTTATATGACCACACCCCACCCAAACACCATTGACAAGTTGTGGGTGTCTACCCATACTCTCACCGTCACACTAGAAGTGAAAAAAAGGTTAAATGAACCCAATATGGAAATGAATCCAAAAAATTCCCCCTATTAATAAAACCTCAAAACTAATATCATTCCAAATGATCTACCTCCAATTCTCGAGTCAGCACCATGCCTAACTGCAGAACATCTGATGGAAAACCAAAGAGAAGGGAAACTCCAGCCATATCTAGACAGCTCTTAGACATCCATTCCATGATTGATCAGCCACTAGTGAATAAAAACAATTCACCAACCCACTTGGATCTCCATGAATCACTAAATGAAGGGGCTTTATTAGGATCACCAAAAAACATATCTTTATACGATCCATATGACCATTCATCATAAGAAAATATATATACACATGGTCCATTGTGTTTAACATTAGAAAAAATATATATTAAAAATTCGAATATAATTTATTGTTGAAAATTTAAAAATTGAACCTCCATCATTAGTTAAAGTCAAAAACATAAGTATATTGGATGTGAATTTAATGTGCCTAATGTGATGCAAGAACATAAACCTTTTACCAATGGAAAATATTAAAATATCCAGAAACCATAAATCAATAAATTCATAACTCATGTGTTTTAACTATGGGAAAATCATTCATATGTTACATCTGAAACCAAAAACTAAAACACCATCACCCCTATAAACTAGAATTCTCATCCATAATGATGTTTACAATTCACTAGTCTGAGGTCCATCACAAGCCTGCAAACATCTATACCAAATTTCTACCATATAAAAAAATTAAAATAAGAAAAGAAGTAGTTGGGTATTTGATATAATTTTATAATGGATGAACCTTCATTTACTTGACATTTCACCTAATCCAGCTCAACACTAGGCCCAACGTATTCATTTTTATATTCTAGGGGATATCAAACAGTGATGATATTTTTAATATATAAAGTTGGGATACTGTACCCTTACGTTTGAGTGAATTAACTTTCCAAAATAACCAAAATCATACACATCCATGATCATAATATTATTAATAACGAATTAATAAAATAAAAACATGTTAAATCAAATGGAATGAGTAAATATATTGTCACAAAAACTGATACGTATGCTAATACACATCATTTTGTGACCCCATAGGATGATCACATATAATAAAAAATAATAGAAATAAAATACCCAAGGCTATACTACCATACCCAAGACATACCTTATACTTAGTATCAAATAACTATCATATAACTTTATATCAATCATTATACATCACATGAAAGGTCCCCCTCTATCATAAAACCCTGGCCCTCCACTTGATCTATTTCACAACATGTTTTCATCCATAAAGTATAAATATTGTCTGGAAATACACCAAAGTACCAAAATAGGTGGTGATAAATAAACCCTTAATAGGCCATCCACCATGGTGGTACCTAACATCAAATTTAATCGGAACTATATGCACACAAGATATTCTTATCATATTCAAATCATAAATAATGATATTATAGTACCCAAACCATTAACAACATGAATAAATTAATGTGAACCCTTATCAATATTTGAGTTCTCCACCACCTAAGATCAACTTGAGTTTCCCTGGATTGAGCTGAGGGTCATAGAAGATGTAGATCACCAAATAACATAATAATAGGTGTTCTAGCTAGACCATGGTGGATCTAAAAGATGAAAACCCAATTGGACTGAACGTGGTACCCTTTTCTATATCCATAGAAACATAATACAACTAAAAATGTAACACCCTGAGATTTTATGAGATATATTATTTTTAATTTCTTTGATTTCACCTATTATACACTACTCCATGATTATTTTTTATTATACACAACATCGTATTAGCTTTCAGTATACGCAACACTATTCTTGGCTCATGTTACACATAACTTCAAGTTTGTTTTGTGGTAATTATTCTACGCAACATTAAGTAAAGATTTTTTTAATGTATAAATGAAATAAGTTTTGATTATGTTATATGATACACCAAAGGGAGCTTGCACTACACGCATCCTAGACTTGGCTTGCATTACACGCAATCTCGACCTTCCTTGATAGCGTGTCTGGTATGCAATATCGGGTTTCACTAAACAACTATATATTATTATAATATTTTTATAATATTATTATGGACTAGCCGTTATTAATAGTATAAACTAAATTTTTAATTTTGTAACATTATTATTCATCATACACATTTTCTAGAACATTTTATGAGAACAAAATAAATTTTTCGGGTAAAATACGTATTTTTCAAAAAATGCAGGTTTGCCGCCATTTGATGGCGCACCCACATTAAATCTACTTCTTTTACATATTTATAAGTTTAATTTGAAATAATAAAATTCTTCCTTGGAATCAGGAAATAAAAATTTAATTTGGATAAATTTTTCATATTTTTCTGATAACATTCATATTTTAATGAATAGTAAGAACACGCTATATTTTAATTAAAAACAACTTTTTTCATAGAAATAATTTATATGGTTAGATTATATTTTTAATTGGTTTTAAATTTTAATTAGAATATATTTTTACCATTTAATCCAATGGTGGTCATTGGAATTAGTTTGAATTTTAAATTGGACATAAACAAGTGTCGATCATTTGATAGTTATTGTTTCTTAAAAACACGCTATTTGTTTTGATAACGAGAATTAATTTTAAAATTAACTAATGCCAATTATACGTTTTGAATTTGGAAAAATAGACATCATTTTTTATTTCGGAATATCATATATAGTTTATGATGAATTATTGGTATTTTTCTAAATAACATCAAATTTTTATGAATAGTGAAACCACTTAGTGGTAGTTAAAAAACTGACTCTTTCATTTAAATGAAACTTTACCACCTCTGTGAAATGAATTTCAAAAATACGTCATACATGGCTGTTATAAAGAAGTAAAATGTGGTTCAATAAGATGAAAATAATTTTTGGCGAATAGTAACTTCTGACTTTTATTTACTGTTTTTAAAGGTAATTAGGGTAATTCAAGGATAAAAGAATGTTATAATAATTCAAAATTTACTTAACACTTGTCCTAATCTTATTGGATGAGTAGAGTCCGACCATTGACATCCTTGAGTTGATTTTGGGACCCCATTCATCCACTTGGTAGTGATAATGACAATTTGGATTAATTAATTTTATGTAATGACAAAATTATCATTAACAAAATTCTTTTAGTAATTAATTTTTTTAAGGGGTTATATAAATTATAATTAAGACTATAAATATTCATTGGAAATATAAAAATATTTCCTACATGATGGTATTTTTTTTATAATTTTTAGACGTCAAATAAATTAAATTATTTATGACACAATAATGATGCAGTATTTAACTCATTAAAAAATGATTTAAATAAATAAGATTATAATGATAGAAATATTATCCAAAACATTTACAATTGTGATTGGATGATTTTATTTCTACCATGAGTCATATTATCCTCATCTTTAATGATTTTTGGACCTTCTGATACCGAATATAATTTCATAATAAAATAATATTTTCACACTTTCCAAAGGTGCCCTTCTCCTCCCTTATAAAAGGGAACCTCCTCCCTCTTCTCTTTACACCATTTTGAGCCTTGAAGCCGGGAAAACTCCTGCCAATTCCACTTCTAAACCTCTATAGTTATATCATAGTGGTTCTGGTCTTCTCAAAAGACCAACTCTAGTGCCCTAAGAAGAAGATTAAAGGAGGTGCGTCGAGGAAGAGGTAATCTCTTCTACCGACTCTTTCAAGTTTCTTTCTTCTTCTACTTCCTATTCTTTAGTTGTGTAATTATAAAGTAATATCATCTGTATTAATTATATACTGATATATTATTATAAATATGAAACAACACTATTTCACATTCTAACCATCCTACGGAAAATGAAATCACCGCGCGTGCGTACATAAGAAATACTCTCTCCACATCGTGGTGATATCAGTTTTTCCACCACCACCTTACCTGGATGGGTATAATGGTGTAAAAAATAACTATATATGACTATTATAACATCATACTGATTCTAATATATTATATCATCCACTCAAATTCCATTCAATAAATATGGGAATGATATCATCACTCGTGCGTAAGTACGGATTACTGTCTCCACGACGCGATGAGATTCATTTTCCATGTTAACAATTCAATATTGATTATAAAGTATATATAGTAAGTAATAATGAAATATATGATATAATAATTCTACTGGATATATATATATATATATATGTATTTCATATACATAATTCCATTCAATTCAATAAGGAAACGAAAAATAGCGTTCATGCGTACGTACGGCCTACCGTCTCCATGAACAGTGTATTTATTTCCATTTATAGATCTATTATATATATGAATATTATGAATATATATTATATATAAATCATGGTTTATATTCTATAATTAATTAATCATGATCTAAGTAATAATATTACTAATTACAAGTCAAAACACGGATGATAAATGAAATGATTTTACCCAAAACGCTGCATTAAAATGGAATTGAAAATTGAACAGATAATATAAAGTCGTAAGTGAATCATATATTATATCATAAATAATATTATGGTTCTGTTACAAGTTAATAATATTTTTAAACCCATTATATAGGAGTCTCGGACACGTAGAGAAGAAATTGGCCATAAGGTAAGGGATAATTTTGCAATCTCATTTTTATCTTAGATTGCTTATACGTAAGTATTTACTGGGGTTATATTTTTCATCCATGTCCATAAAATGTTTTTCATATAGTGGTTTGTATTGTTCCATGTGGTTTAAAGTCATTTTCACCCTTCTTTGACTTTTACTTTGTGTTATGGATTAAATCCTTCTTTTGTTGACCATACATGGTACTTTTTGACTTTTTCATTAAAATTATGAGGATAATGTTTTTTAACTTATATGGCATGAACAGATTTTTACAATTTCATAACACCTTATTTAAATGAAACTTACTCTACAAGATTTCATGACTATTTTCAACAAAATCATTTTCTTTTAAAATTGCATGGCATTTTGTAGAAAGAAAATGATTTAGAAGAAGAAAGGATATTTTCCTCAAGAATTCATTTCAAGTGTTTTATCAAAACCATTTTCCATATAAGATGGAATTATTTAATATGTCTATGTTTCAAGTACAATGTATATATTATTTACATGGATTCACTTTACTTTTGATGAAATGATATCCATTTTTTATATGGATTATGTTATGATGGGATGATGTTTATGAAACCCATTATATTCTTTTGATAACGATGAATGATTTATGTTCATGTTCCGGCACACATAAGAATGATTTCATTATGAGAGTGGTGAGACCTATATCTCCGTACAATTAATTGGGTACAGATTTATATCTCATGATATAGATATGGCTGGAACAACAAGTAAATCTGGTTTTGTAATACAGGGCTGGAACGATAAGTAAACCCGGTTCAGTAAGGGTCTTTGTCCACTAAGATGGTCTTGGTAGCAATGCCTTGGATACTATGGAAATCATATCATGTGCTTAATGTTTTTCCACAAGTATAAGTTTTATTTACATTCTATTTTATCATGATTAATGTTTTTTATGACCTATGCCTTATGTACTGCAATGTTTTATGTCATTGCTCAAGATTTTGATGTTTAGATTTTATGCTCATGTTTTACATTCAAATGTTTATGGATTGTTTTATGTTATTTATGTTTACCCTTACTGATCATTTGAGCTCACCCTTTTAATGATTTCTTTTTCCTAGGATATAAAGAAAGATTTTAGGTAAGAAAACAAAAGGGGAATATCTTTATGAATGATGTTGAAGATCTTTTAACAAGATTAGAATATTATGTTCCAAGTTTCCAAAAACACTAAACTATTACGGTCCTTTGGTGTCTGTTTTTGTTATGCATTCTAAATTTCTCAAAATTAATGTAATGTCCATGTACATCATTTTTGGGGTCTCTACAATTGGTATCAAAGGAATGGCTTAGTCAACCTTTGGAAACTAGGATGCGAAAATTTTAGTGAAATCCCTAGTGATATTTCTAAGGTATGTCTAGGTATGTAACTAAGGTTAATTATAAGTATATATTATAGTCCTAGAAATATGGTTATGATATTAGAATTAAACCTAAGATGTTATATATTGAAGTTACTGCCCCTTGATTATGAATTTTTCCGGTCACACTATTTTTTTGGGATTTATAAAATGGCTAGAAACATGAAGATTCATGATAATAGAGGATATGATGGACAATGGAATGATATTCTTCAGGAAAACCCAAATGAAATTGGTTCTAGAGGTCCACATATCGTTATTATTCCAAATCAGAAATCACATAATATGATCAACAATCTCAACTTTGGTATGTTTCTTGACTCTGCTAATAAGAGAAAGATGGAGTTTCATGATGATCATAGAGGAAACAATGTTCAATTTCCCTCATGTAAATCATATGGGAAGATGAATCAGGGAGAATGTTTCAAAGGAACTGAAAAATGATTTGGGTGTGGAAAATAAGGACACAAATACAATAATTGTAATGGTTAAGGATCAGTTAACACCATAGATAAGGATAATGGAATTGTTATGACATCAATAACGGTTAAATGTTTTAAATGTGGAATGTATAAGCATTATGCAAATGAATTCCCTAAGGGAAAGTCTCATGAAGAGAATCAGCATGGTCACATGGCCAGTATTTATATTCATGATGATGAGGAGACTACATATGATATGTGAGATGAAAGAATTGTTCAAGATCGGTCAATGGTTTAAGAAGGTAGTGGAATGATTACATGTTTATAAAGAGTAATGTTGTATAAGTATTCTCATGGTACTATGGAATAAAGAGACATATAAGGATTGTTACACTCTTTTTTTTCCTTATGTTTTTGAAAGTATATGTTGAATGGTACCGGTAACCATGAAAGGTTATTCATATATTTTTGGAAAGCACTTAATATTCGCATAAATAAGGGATAAGGAGATAATGAAATGTTTTATAGTATTAATGAGCTCATATAAGGAAAAAGTGATATCATGATTTGAGTATATAGAATTTTTGGGATTTTGGTATGTGGAAAGAGTTACCTTGTGAAAACATTAATGTTTTCACTATGGATCAAGAGAATACATGATTAAGGTATTCACATGTTTGGAATGTGACCAATAAGATATATCATATGTTATATGGGGGATAAATGATGGTATTCACATGCTCGGTAGATGACTTTTATAGTAATTGTTTTCCTAATACTATGGGCTTGGACAAAAGTATTTTGGATAAGCATAAAGAATGGAATGAATTAATTTACACATATGATAGTATTGTTTAAGGCGAGAAATTTTTTCGATATTATTGTAGGAATGTTATTATAATTTAGTTTTAGAAAAAGGGACAACTTGTAAGATGGGCAACAACTCATCGCGTCGGACAGGTTGTAGGAATTGAACCCACAACCGAAGTGTGACGGGCCTTTATCACCTACCACTGGCCTACAAGAAGTCCCTGGTTAGTAGAAACTAGTTTAATTTTACTAATCGGTATGATAGATAAATTATAAGTCCATTTTTGGAATCATATACGATTATCCTCACCATAGATGGACTTATGTATATTTGATAACTTTTTCTAACCTTTTGTTTGAAACAGATGGAGTGACCCATCATTCTATCACATGATCTTCTAACACTTCAAGAATGAAAAATTCAACTTCGTTTCTTTAAGATATGAAGCAGAAATTGTTCAAGGCACAAAAAATGATGAGATTGTACCAAAATAAAGTAATTATTTATTCTAATTCAAAATTTTCAACTTTAGGGAAATTATATTGAAATTTTTTTTTTGTCCTAGTGCTCTTATATCTGATGATTTAGATGGTACCTTTGATCATCAGAAATTTATGGCTTTGTGATTGTTGGCTTTTTCATAGCCCTGTTCTCTACCACTCTGCATCAAAACTTGATGGTTATATTTCTCTTCTATATCCATATTTCCACCCATGTTATCCTATGTGGAAACCCATTGGTGAGTTAATTTGGTTAACCGTTATGTTTCATACTTCACTTTTTAAAATGAAGTTTTATTATTCCTTTTTACGATGTGGATTTCTATGAAAGAAACATTGAAGTAGTAAACCGTTTATTACCCCGACGAATTTCGAGGGGGAAATTCATTTTATGGGGGGTAGAATGTAACACCCAGGGATTTTATGAGATATATTATTTTTAATTTCATTAATTTCTACTATTATACAGTTCTTCAAGATTATCTTGTACTATAATCAACACGGTATTAGCTTGTAGTATACGAAACACTATTCTTGGCTCGTGTTGCACATAATATCAAGTTCGTTTTGTGGTAATTATTCTATGCAACATTAGGTCTAGATTTTGTTTAATGGAAAAATGAAATAATTTTGATTATGTTATATGCAACACCAAAGGAATCATTCACTACACGCTTCCCTGAATTGGCTTGCATTACACACAATCACGACCTTCCTCGATAGCATGTGTACTACGCAATATCGAGTTTCTCTAAACAAATATATATTATTATAATATTATTATAATATTTTTATAATATTATTTTGGGCTAGCTGTTATGAATAGTATTAAGAAAATTTTAAATTTTATTACATTATTATTCTTCTTACACATTTTCTTGAACATTATATGAGAACAAAATAAATGTTTCGGGTAAAATTAGTAATTAAAAAAAATGCAGTTTTGCAACCTTTTGATGGCGTACCCGCTTTAAATATAATTCTTGACATGTTTATAAGTTCAATTTGACAAAATAAAATTCTTCCTTGGAATGAGGATATAAATATTTAATTTGGATAAAATTTTCAGATTATTCTGATAACATTCATATTTTAATGAATAGTAAGAACACACTATATTTTAATTAAAAACAACTTTTTTCATAGAAATAATTTATATAGTTAGATTATCTTTTAAATTGGGTTTAAAGTGTAATTGGAATATATTTTTACCATTTAATCCAATTTTGGTCATTGGAATTAGTTTCACATTGAAATTGGACATAAACAAGTGTCGATCTTTTGATAGTTATTATTTCTTAAAAACACGCTATTTGTTTTGATAAAGAGAATTACATTTAGAATTAATTAATGCCACTTATATTTTTTGAATTTTTAAAAATAGACATAATTTTTGAATTCGGAATATCAAATATAGCTTAGGATAAATTTTTGGTATTTTTCTGATAAACTTCAATTTTTGATGAATAGTGAAATCACTTAGTGGTAGTTAAAAAATCGACTCTTTCATTTAAATGAAATTTTACCACTTCTGTGAAATGAATTTCAAAAATCTGATACACATGGTTTTTATCAAGAAGTAAAATGTTGTTCAATAAGATGAAAATAATTTTTTGTAAATAGTAACTTCTCACATTTATTTACTGTGGTTAAAGGTAAATAGGGTAATTCAAGGTTAAAAGAATATTATAATAATAAAAAATTACCTTAAAACTTGTCCTAACCTTATTGGATGATTAGTGGCCGACCATGACCATCCTTGGGTAGATTTTGAGAACCTATTGAGCTACTTGGTAGTGATAATGACAATTTGGATAAATTAATTAAATGTAAAAACAAAATTGACATTAACTAAAATATTTTAGTAATTAATTTTTATAATGGGTTTTATAAAGTATATTTACGTCTATAAATATTAATTGAAAATACAAAAATATTTCCTACATGATGGTATTTTTTTATAATTTTTAGACATCAAATAAATTAAATTATTTATAACACAATAATGATGCAGTATTTACCTCATTAAAAAATGATTTAAATAAATAAGATTATAATGATAGAAATATTATCCAAAACATGTCCAATTATGATTGGATGAGTTTATTTCGACCAGGAGTCATCTTATCTTCATCTTTAATGATTTTTGGACCTTTTGAAACCGAAGATAAGTTTATAATAAAATAATATTTTCACACTTTCCAAAGGTACCCCTCTCCTCTCTTATAAAAGGGAACCTCCTCCCTCTCATCTTTACACCATTTTGAGCCTTGATGCTTGGCCAACCCCTACCAATTCCTCTTCTCAACCTCACTAATTATATAATAGAGGTTCTGGGATTCTCAAAATACTAACTCTAGTGCCCTAAGAAAAGGTTTAAAGGAGGTGTGTCGAGGAAGATGTAATCTCTTCTACCGACTCATTCAAGATTATTTCTTCATCTACTTCCTCTTGTTTAGTTGTTTCACTATAAAGTAATAACATTAGTACTAATTATAAACTAATATTTTATTATAAATATAAAACAACCCTATTTCACCTTCTATTCATCCTACGGAGAACGAAATCACCAAGCGTGCGTACATACAGGATACTGTCTCCATGCCGTGGTGTAATCAGTTTTTCCACCACCACCTTACATGGATGAGTATAATGGTGTAGTAAGAACTATATATGATTATTATAACATCATAATGATTCTAAGATATTATATCATCCACTCCAATTCCATTCAATAAATACGGTAATGATATCATCGCTCGTGTGTACGTACATATTACCGTCTCCATGACGCAATGAGAATCATTTTCCATATTAACAATTCAAAAATGATTATTAAGTATATATAATAAGTAATAATGAAATAAATACATAATAATGGTACTGGATTTGTGTAAATATATATATATATATATATATATGTTTTTCATCTACTTAATTCCATTCAATTAAATAAGGAAACGAAAAATAGCGTTCATGCGTACGTACGACCTACCGTCACCATGAACGGTGTATTTCTTTCCGTTTATAGATCTATTATATATATGTATATTATGAATATATATTATATATCAATCATGTTTTATATTCTGTAATTATTTAATCATGATCTAAGTAATCATATTACTAATTACAAGTCAAAACACGGACGATAAATGAAACGATTTTACCCAAAACGCTGCTTTATCATTGAATTGAAAAATGAAAGGATAATATAAAGTTGTAAGTGAATCATATATGATATCATAAATATTATTATGGTTTTGTTACAAGTAAATAATATGTTTAAACCCACTATATAGGAGTCTCAGACACATACAGAAGAAATTGGTCATAAGGTAAGGGACAATTTGGCAATCTCATTTTTATCTGAGATTGCTTATACGTAAGTATTTATTGGGGTTATATTTATCATACATGTCCATAAATTGTTTTCTATAAAGTGTTTAATATTCTTCCATGTATTTTTAAAGTCATGTTTACCCTTCGTTGACTTTTACATTGTGTTATGGATGAAATCTTTCTTTTGTTTACCATATGGGGTACTTTTTGACTTTTCCGTTAAAATTACGAGGAGAATGTTTTTTTAACTTATACGACATGAATAGATTTTTTCAATTTCATAACAACTTATTTTCATGAAGCATACTCTAAAAGATTTGATTACTATTTGAAAAAAAATCCTTTTATTTTAAAATTTCATTGTATTTTGTAAAAAGAAAATGATTTTGGAGAAGAAAGGATATTTTCATCAAGAATTAATTTCAAGTGTTTTATCAAAACCATTTTCTATATAAGATGGAATTATTTCATATGTGTATGTTTCAAGTATATTGTCTCTATTATTTATATGGTTTCACTTTTCTTATGATGAAATGATATCCATTCTTTTATATGGATTATGTTATGATGGGACGATGTTTATGAAACCCATTTTATTCTTTGGGTAATGATGAATGATTTATGTTCATGTTGTTGCACACGTAAGAATGATTTAATTATGAGATGAGTGGGACCTATATCTCCCTCCAATGTATTGGATAATGATTTATATCTCATGAGATAGACATGGTTGGAACGGAAAGTAAATCCAGTTCAGTAATAGAGGGCTGGAATGGCAAGTAATCCCAGTTAAGTAAGGGACTTCGTCCACTAAGATGGTCTTGACAGCAATGCCTTGGCTAATATGGAAATCATATCATGTGCTTAATGTTTTCCCACAATTACAAGTTTTACTCCCATGGTATTTTATCATGATTAATGATATTTTATGATCTATGACTTATTTACTGCAATTTTTTATGTCATTGCTCAAGATTTTCATGTTTAGATTTTATGATCATGTTTTTACATTCAAATGTTTATGGATTGTTTTATGTTATTTATGTTTACCCTTACTGAGCATCTGAGCTCACCCTTTTAATGTTTTATTTTACATGTGATATAAATAATGGTTTTAGTTAGAAAACCAAAGTGGAAGATCTTTATAAGGGATGTTGAAGATCTTTCACCACGATTAGAAGATTGTGTTCCATGTTTCCAAAGACACTAAAATATTACGGTCCTTTGGTTTCTGTTTTTGTTATGTATTAAGTATTCCTCAAATGTAATGTAATGTCCATGTATGTCAGGTTTGGGGTATCTACAACAATCCTCAATGTTGGGCTCTAAAACTCCAGTATCATGATCTGAACGAGATACAGGAACCCTCACCACAATGGGATAACATATCCTTATATCAGTTGTCTCGTAGGACTAAACATCCTCTATTATGATCATGCAGATCAATAAAATCCTTTCTCATTTAAAATATTATCATTTCAATAAAAACAATATCCCAAGTCAAAACTGTTAATCTTTATGAGTTTCACTCATCGAGAGCATCCATTAACTCCCGAGAACACCTAACACTATTCAACATATTAGAGAATCTTATCAAACATATGTCCAAATTCCAGTCCAATTACATCCAAATGGTCTCCATTCAAATTAAAAACTTGATAAATAATATCCTCAAACATCCATGGAATAAGATATAAAATCATAGGATGACCAAAGTCTAGACCTAATTGTTGAAACACCACCAAAAAGGCTTACAATACCGATTCATAGGTTGTAAGGTGACATCCAAATTTGTAAATATTGAAAATGATCACTGGCCCATTATAGGGTCAATATAGTATGGGCCAACCATGTTCCTTATGATCCCATCCATCTCAATCCATGGTCTAATCCTGATGCAAGAACCCTTATCTGGAGACTCTGGAACCCAACTCATTAATGAAAATAAAATATCTTATAATGGGATCTGCAAGGTTATCTCATAACCATATCAAAACTCATTTAAAAATAACTCAATTGTACCAAGACTCCATAGTTTCATCCCATGATAATTTATTGACACAACTAACCCTCAAGGAATATGTTCCAAAACCTCTACCACTCAAACCTAGGGCAATTGGACCCAACATCCAAGGACCATACAACAAACTACCTGATCCCACCTTATGAATAATATGAAAACACAAAAATATAAACCCATTGGAATCCCCACATATATGTTGAAACTCAATCCCCCTTCTAAGAACCATCTTTAGATACTCAAAATAATCCCCCTCACATCACCCATTCCAAGTCATCCAATGATATTAAAACACGCACATGGGTCATAAACATTTTCTCCCAAATGTTCTCTCAAAGTGAATACTAAAAAGGACAAAATCACCATTAATCACACACCTACGGGGTTCTAGGTCCAAATCCTCAGGCAGAAAATCACATATACCCTGCACCATTAAAATAATCATGAAAATGGTCCCTAACTAATGTGAGGTTCGCATTACATATAACGCACTAAAATCACCATTAATGGACCAATCATAGGTCTAAAATCTGATTCATATTTCATAAGTATATATATTCTTCCCCCTTTTATTCCCTAAGTATCACCTATGAATACATGAGTTGTGTTCCTCAAATAAAATCCAACACAGAAGGTTTTGTAAGAAAAAACTTCTCTATGAGACATCAAAAGGAATAGTTTCCCTGGTCAACCCACAACAACACATAATAATTTCATACAAAATCCAAACTAATTAAAAAATATCTTAATTAAAAAAAGGACTATCATGTAGGGAAATCATTGAAAAAATAAACCATTAAACTCCCTCATGGAGAAAACACCAATGATTCATGCCTGAATCATCACTCCACCAACACTCGAGCAACCTATACTGTTACAACTTATAGAAACAATTAAATATAAACATTTATAATTAATTATTTAAAATTAACCAAATTGGATTAATTTCCTAAACCTCACCATGGTATGTATTATTTCAAAAACCATGACCAATAACCTATAAGAGGATTGAAACACACACCAAAAACTAAACTGGGAAAAAACCAAATAAGTGACACCTAATTAAATATAAATTACAATCAATTTAATAAAAAAACATAAGAGATATATATTATGAATAAAACCATAATCAAAATTATGAGGGATGTTGTGTGTTCCTTTTTATTGGATGTCATCGCCTGAATACACAAAAGCCTCATCATTCCCATATGATTCCAAATTTATCTAGTGTAATCAGAAATAAAACCATAAATGGAAGACCCTAATATCCCATAGAGGAATAAGAAAGGAATAAAAAATTAGGATAAGAATAATTTCAGAATAAAACATTTAATTTTGCACCCTAAAACACCAAAAAATAAAAAGGAATTTAGAAGGAAGAGGGAAAGGTAGGGGTGGATTTCATGTCCATGAAATGGGATGGAAAGGGAGGGGTAAATACATAATCCTGAGGAAGAAAATGTGGATGACAACATTTTAAAAAAATTATGCATCATAGTTGGTATGCATGTTTTTCCAAACTATGAACCAAAAGTACGGTCAATGGTACCCAATAAAATATCATATTATGGTTTGGACTCACAGTTTCCAAAACCATGGGCCAAATATGAAAAAAGAATCTTAATCCCCTTTGGAATATCTATATGGTTTCTTCATGATCTTTCTACAACTGTGCACATTCCCTGACCCCAAAACTAAGGGTCACTCATCTTGCACTGTTTCCTCTAGAACCATCACTATTTACTATAAACATTGTACTGGTCATGCACCTCATTCGTGAACATTGGAAACTAAAATGAAAACCCTATAACACCTAGAGTAATAGAAAATTTTCACTCAACAATGCACACTAAACTATGAACTTGGGTGAAAACCCATATAGAAATTCTAACATACACTTAGAATTACTGAAACTAACCTAAGCACACAATCTACCTCATTTTCCTTAAGGAACACTGAAAAAAACATCCGATAAGGTTCCAAAGCTCTCAGAATGTAATTTTTAATTTAATTTCACTGAATGATAACTCAAGGTTCTAAAAAAATTCTGGATTTTATAACCAATAATTGGGGGATCATTGCAGATTTCTTGGTAGTGTTATCTGGATCATGGTTACATTCATATGGTTTCATATATATATATATACTTAATAATGATTTCAATGTTGTTTCTTCTTCCATTATTCATTGGTCTGTTTATTTTTCCTTTTTTATTTTGGTTAGGAATTTTCATACTATGTTTTTGAATGTTTTGGTCTTTCTTGCATTCATTATTCAAGTTTTTTTATTATTTTCCTTTACTACGGTATTTTTGGAGAAGTGTGTTTTCATGTTTATGTGATTTTGGATAATAACCCTCTTATGTGGGATATTTCTATTCTGTGGTAGTCCTCAACCCCTAGCCTATTTTAGTTAGTCATGGGGTATTACTCCTAACATATGAACATCAAGGTGGTCTCTTGTGTATTAGGCGATGTTAAGAAGATCAAAATTGTCAAATATGATATATATGAATACAGATTTCATGACCAAGTTAGATCATTTTATACTTATAAATGAAGCTCATTATATTGATGCACAAGATAAATTATATTTACTAGAGATCATCAATATTCATGTGGTTATTTTAAAAAAATTATTAATTATGAGTTTAGACTTTCATCCAATTTCTAGAAATGGTTGTTGTGGGTTCTCGAAACATTGGTACAATTTAATATATCATATCACCCTCATATTAATTCTTTTTAGTGTGAACCATTTTTACATTGGAGGATATATTATGATCCTTTATTCATGAATTTAGTGTCTCTTGGAAGGATCAATTATCATTGGTATAAATTCTCTATATTATTAGTTATTAGTTGCCTATTTATATAGTTCCTTTTTTAGGTTCTCTATGGATGGAATTTTCAATGAATTATGTAGGACAAAAATTAGTTAATGATCAATTTTTATAACTATAAAACCCCAATATTTCATGATATATTTCACATCATGTCAATTTAATAACATTGATACCATGTAATACAAGCATCTGAAATACTAAATAAACCATAATAATATTTTTCGTTACAACCTATCTATTAAATTATTTGTAAGAATATTTATAAAACTATTTTGAAAACTATTTATAATCATTTCAAATAATTGAAATATATTAATAAATGAATACATAAATATATGTAAAGATATTTTATACATCAAAAAATGATTTTTTCATAAATGGTTTTTATTGATTTTATTTGAGAAAAATTAGAATTAATGACTATAATTTTTAGAAATTTTTATTTCAAAATTAACATAATTTATTAAATTATATTGTCAAAATTATCAAAGGAATAATTTTTAGAAATTAATAAAAAATTTAATGTTGGGAGAATATTGAAAATGACGATTTTTAAGGAAATAATATTTTTTAGTATCCATTTTGATTTTTATTCTGCTTAAAATATAATAAGAATATTTTTTTGGAAATAATTTATTTTATACCTTTTTATCAACATCACAGATGAACTTTTAATAAGAATACCTTTAGACTTAAAAAGATTTTTTTTTCATTATAAATTTTTTTATTATATTATTTGTGTTTATATTAAATAAAATTTTAATTTTACTAAAGATTTAATCATGAAAAATGGACTATATATTTTTAACAATCATGTAAAAATTTATTAATTTGGACAATTTAATTTTAGTTCATTATGAAAAGTAACAATGTTAAATATATTACTACCTTAGTAAAAAGGGTAAAATTGTTAAATTAAAGAAAAACAAAGTGATAAGGCCCAAAATTTTCTTCTTAATTATTATTGGATTAAGTTATTTAAACCTTTATCACCTTAAGATCTAATTTTAATTTTTTATGTGATATTTTCTATGAATATGACTTTTAAATATTTTAATCGTTTTCAAAATTCAATATGAATGATTCCCCCTACGTATAAAAGGATAACCCTCCATTATTTACTTTACAAAACATTAATACACCTATATTGAACAAAAAAATATTCAATTATCTTCTCAATTTCCCTATTCATTAATTAGAGGTTATAGGGTTCTTAAAATAAAATTCAATGGGAAATTAACAGTATATCATAAAATGGTTTACCGAAGAAGTGGCAATCATGTTACATGACCTTTTTCAATTTTCTTTATATTAAAACTCCTATAAATCAATCATATTACTAATAAAATAATAAAATCACTATTATAAATATAATAAAATTTTATTATGTTTATGTAAAGACCATTTTACTATCACATTCCTTCAAATGGGAAATGAAAAGTATCGCTCATGAATATGTGTGGACTACTATCTCCTTGTATTGATACGAGTCATTCTCCGTCAAAATTATTAATGGATGGTTATTATAATGTATTTAATGTTTCTATGTTATATTTATGACATAAAAATATTTTTTTTTATTAATATATAATCTACCCTCTTACCTTTCGATCCATTAAAATTGATGATGTCACTCATGCACACATATGGGACACCACATCCACAAAGCGATGCGATTTATTTTTCCTTTTTAATATATTTGGATTTTGATAAGGGTATATTATATAAATATATCTATATATATATTAAATTTGATATAACAATTATTCTTTTCGGATGAATAATTATTTACCGTTCTTTTGTTCTATCCATCGAAATGTGGAAAAATCAGTCAAGCATACATTCAGACTACCATATTCATGAAGTGATGTAGTTCATTATTTATTATAAATTTTTATATATAATTATACATGATTATATTATAAATAAATATTATATTTATTTTATTAGTATTATTCATGATGTGACTGATCCATTACCAAGATACAATTATATTAACCATCTAAGTAAAACATATATTAAAAAATGAAGCAGTTGTCACTCAGAATTGTGGTTTAAAAAAAGAATTATTAAATAAAGTGTAATAATATGTTATAAATAAATAATATTTGGTAGGATATGTACAAATATGGTTATATAATATATTTACAAAAATATATAATATGTGTACGAGATATTTAAATGCTTATAATGAAAGATAAGACTTGGGGTTAAGGTTATATGATTCAATCCCATTTTAAATGAGATTATTTATCCTTGAATTTAATTTGTGGAAAATATATTATTTTTATTATATAAACACATTTATTTTATTATTATTTTATTTTAATATATTTTTTTTTTATTTTTGAGTACCATTTTTCACACTTTGGAACTCAAAATGGATTAGAAAACATTTTTAATGAAAAGTTGAGTTTATCTCTCATCTTTTTGTTGAATAACCTTCTTATTATATTTCCACGTTATTTAAAATTATTTAAGAATAGTTTTTACTATTATTAAATTATATTATTATTTAAATTTTACCCAATTTATACTTTATTAAAGTGTTTTAGATAGAATCATTCTACCATTTTCTGGACTATACACTTTTCCCACAGGCATAAACAAAATCAATGATTTAATGATTACCACATGAATGGAATTTTCTAACATAATTAAAAATTAATTACTTCAAGAATAATTGGAATATTTCTATGGATAATTTCAAATAAAATTGTTTCCATAATATTTTGTAAATCTACTGATTTTAAATAAGTTATTTAAAAAAGTAATGGGTATCTTCCAAAAATAAATATTCTAATGATATATTAAAAAAATTTATCTCTCAAAACATAATTTAATGTCAATTATACATTACTAGGGATACGATCCAATGATTCCATCCGTGTTGTTTCTCTAAATATTTTTTTGAATATTATAGAGAGATGTTTACAAAACACATTAGTTTTATATGGGTTATATTATAATGAAATGTTGAAATATTTATGATACCCCTCTTTTTTCCATAAGATAGATGTAATTATATGATTGATGTTTTATAATATTTTGGTGCACATGTGTTTTGTTTTCATAATGTGAGGGGTGAGACTGAAATTATATTTCCCTCCACTGAATTGGGTGAATATTGTTATCTCATGGGATAATAATGGCTATAATTGAAAGTAAAAAAAGTTTTGTAAGGGACTATATCCACTATGATAATCCTATGAGTGAACCCTGTCTAAGGATATAATGGAATAATGAGTGAAACCAATATAATATAATGTACTTGGTAGTGATAAATGACTACGTAAATGCGTTTTTATTCTTATGTTCATTTCACGAACATAATTATTATGATTATAATATGTTTCCATGGTTAGTGATTCATTATTGATGATTCCCTACACATATGAATTATGTCATTTGTTATGAAAAATCCCTATTCAATGATTTAAGATTAATTGTATTTGAATAATTTATTTTGATTATTTCTTATAGTGATCTTGTATCATACTCTTTTTACATATATTATATTAACTTCTGATCATTGATTGATATATATTATGTTTACCCTTACCATGTATTGAACCACAACCTTACTTATATTTCCTCAACATAGGTCATTTAAAATGTTTTTATGTTTGGTATGTATTATAAGATCACTATTTGGAAATATAGTTATGGGATCTATTGATGGTCATTCATTAATTTTTTTTATTATTTATCTATTCTTCAAAGAAACCAAATATTTATGGTTTTCGTATGGATAATAATTTTATATAATCTATATTCAATCAATAAGATGTAATCTCTATTTAAATAATGTTTTTTTCACCATAGTTGGTATCAGTTATGGGTTTAGTTTATCATTTTATATTACGTTTAGGTAACTTTTTTGTAAACTCTTAGTATAATTATAAATAGAGGATATGAAGTAAATGTTTTGGTAAGGTTGATAATATGAGGGGTTTCGAGAAATACATACTGGTCTAGATATTTCATGTTGGTTTTGTTATGAAATAAATGGATCCTTGCTTAATAACCCCCAAAGAGTTGGTTGTGTATATCATGACCAAAAATATGGTAAAAGGTGTAGGGGCCATAACACTACACATGGGTTTACAATCATGGGGGATATGTTTGGGTTACTAAATATTTTACATATAAAACATTATAAATGATTTGAATAGATGATAACCAAGTATGACCTTGGTTAAACCGAAGGTGACATAGATTTAAAATTTCGGTGTCATGAATAAGATATCCTATAAATGATTTTTCATGATTATGTGGTTTCCCACAAATTATATTTTTTATCACACTATGATTATTTTTTTTGACAAAATTTAGATCCTAATGGAACCATATTAATGGTTACTTTGATATATAATCAAATTATTCTACTCTTGAGAAACCAATTATTATATATATTTGAATGAAAAATATTGTTATTATATGAATGAATCATTCTCAATCATGAATAATATCGATATTCCAAGCAATAAAAAGAGCGAATAACATTCTATTTAGTCCTTTATGAGGGAAAATCTAAAATAATCTAGTGATTCATCTAATCCACTAGTTTTTTTGGCACCCCACATTTTTATTACATAACTTTTCATTTCATTTTACATACATAGGATCTATAAAGTCTAGTGTCTTGGAAATTAGGGACATAAAACTTGAAAAAAAAACATTAAAAATACTTCTAATCCACTTCTAAGGTTTCATAATATGTTCACACTATGTACAATTACTTCATCTCATATCCTGAAGACATACATCAACGTAAAGGGTGAGCAGAAGGCCCAGTAAGTGTAAACAAGGAATCACATTACTTGTGATATCAATAAGAACTTGAATAAAAACATAATGAAATGAGAAATAGATTTATAGGAATATAAAAATGAGAATAACTTGAAACATACTTGAATATGTTTATACAATATTTCATTTATATATTCATGAACATATCACCAAGGTCCATCCCCAAGGTATCATAAAAATTACCAAGGTTATTCACTGAGGGATCGTGAAACTTTTCATCTCGGGAGATTAATTCTTCACCTAATGCATAGAGAGATATCAAAGCACACCCTTAATATGTTTTTATTCTCATTTGATCCACATATATCATTATCAAAAATTTCTTAAATAACCCAAAGAGAATAAAAGAAAAGGGTTTCATTTCATAATCACGACGTTTTAGAATGTACTTAAAAATAAGATCATTATATAATTTATAACCCATAGAAAGGGAGTGAGGGTTATATTTATGTAAATTTTAGAATAAAATTGATCCATTATATATATTTATGAACCCCCGTAAAAACTAAATAGGTCTAGGTATTCACATATATAAACAAGATAATTTCTTGAGAGAATGAGATAGAAATAATGAGACGAAATTTCTGCAGCATAATAGCTATATAACATGGTTTTAGAAAACATGAAAAAGAGCAGGGACAAGGGTCAACCACTCATTAATAATTCATAATACATTAGGGGTAATGAATATGATAATGGTATGGATATTTTTATGACATACCACAAGAAAAAGGAAACTTGAAAGAAAAGAAAAGATGTTATTTATTTTATGAGAAATTCGGCAGCCTAATGACGTCACTTAAAAATTACGAAAACAAAATGATGGTAGAGGAAAGGGTCTCTCAACAATTATACATGAAACTTATAGTAATGAGAACATATAATAACATACCCTCAACATAAAGAGAATGAAAATAAAATACACAACATAAAAGAATTCATGACATAAAAGAGGAGGGTGAAAGGATCCCTTACCTTGAAGAGTAATTTCAAAAGTTTGAAGGTCCTGACCTTGGGAGGCTTGATGGCACCTTGGTAGGACTCCATGAGAGTTAAAAAGACCATAACTTTGTTGGGGAGGATTTAAGAGTGAAATGAATGAGGTAAAGGCTTGGTATTTATAGAAGAAGTAAGGGAACAAATCATTAATGGCCAAGGGACACCTCATCGGTGGTATTGGAAAAACGATGGGATTTACCTTGGTATTTGCCCATGTTATTGTCCAATTAGGACACCTCATACCTTATCTTACAATTTATAAGTCTACCAAAAATATTAAATAATTATTACATCCTTAATGATGTCATTAAACACCAAAATCTAAAAACTGTATTTTCATTATTCACTGAAAATTCCAATTTTTCAAAAAAATACTCAAATATCACCTTAACCTAATATAGATGCTCTGAATTCAAAAATGAACTCCGTTTTATACAAATAATTTTCTAAATATTTTAATTTTAATTTTTAAATAAAAAACACTATTCACCTGAAAAAACTAATACTTAACCAATAATTTATGAAATAGTTATTTACCTATTTTATTGAATAAAATTACATAATCAAAGTGACTAAATTATAATAATACTTTCTTAAGTGAGGATAATTAATCCATTTGGTCACATTACTAATCATAAGCATAAAATCACTATTCATAATTTACTATTCACCAAAAATTACGTTGATCCTATTAGAGTCTAAATTTCATACTGAACACAACTGTAGAAGACCATTTTTTGAAAATCATTAAACATTATTAATTATTTATGGTTTACATAAATATTTTAAAATATTTTTTTTTTAAATTAATCTATAATATACATCTTATATTTATCCTGACATTTGAAGATTCACAACCATCACCATATGAAGAAAACACAATATTATTTATCTCAAAGGATTACATAAGGCAGTTATAGTATCATTACATAGACCCTTATAAAACCAGTATAGGAGCTAAGTGTAAGATGTGCTAAGGTGATAAAATCATGGGGAGGCTTGGCCAACACTGCCCGAGTGGTGATTTCTATCAGAATTAACTTCTCTTGAAGGCGTTTCAATTCCAGCTGCACACGATGATGTTTGGTATGGGTTTTGTCTAGAGAAAAGCCTAATGGTGCTACCTCCTTCCCATGTTTTGTCATATGGGATTCGATCGCCCCGAGACTACTAGATGATGCCATCAAATCTTCTTTCTATATTAACCATGATCACTTGTATTTATAGACAGTAATCGAAACATTAAGAGTTCAGTTTCCAATGGTCATATTGACCAAGAGTCATATAACAGTCGAAATTCAACAATATCATTTTAATTATACTCATTTATTTAAATGAAATAGTTTTGTTGCATCTAAAATAAAATAACACCGAAAATTAGGAAACAAAAATTATTAAATAGTTCAGGTCGTTACATTCATCCCCCCTTATGAAATTTCATCCTTGAAATTTTTATCTCATACCATCTGAAGAGAAAAGGTGTCGGTACTTCTGCCTCATAGACTCCTCGGGTTCCCACGTGGTTTCTTCATATTTTTGGCTCCTCCACAACAACTTAACAAGGTGGGTAGTCTTGTTGTGTATAACCTTGTCTCTACGAACCGAGATCTCCACCGGCTACTCCTCATAAGATATTTCATGTTCCAGTAGTTCCACCTATGTGTTTAGTACATGTGAAGGGTCAGATATGTACTTCCACAAGAGGGATACAATGAAGACATAATGAACATGTGCTATATTTTGAGGAAGTGAAAGTCGATAGGCCACGAGTCCCACATGATCAATGATTTAATATGCGAAAATGTACCTTGGGATGAGATTCCCTTTCTTCCCAAACCTCATGGATCTCTTCCAAGGTTCAATTCGAAGAAAGACCTTGTCACCAATATCAAACTACAAGTCCTTTTGATGGTGGTCAGCATAGCTCTTTTACTGACTCTAACCATCCTTAATGTGTTGTTGGATGGCATGAAATTTTATCATTATCTCATTCACAAGATATGGCCCAAGAATATTTCTCTCACCAACTTCATCCCAACAAGTTGGAGTTCTACGTCGCTTCCAATATAGAGCTTCACATGGTGTAATTTGAATGCTCATGTAAATGATGTTGTTGTAATACAACTTAATTAAAGGGAGATGATGATCCCATTCATCCTTAAATTCTATTGAGCACGTTATCAACATGTCTTCAATTGCTTAAAGAGTCCTTTAAGATTGGGCATCAGTTTGGGGGTGATAGGCCGTACTGAAATACAATTCAGTGATTAGATCATGTTGAAGAATTATCCAGAATTTAGTTGTGAACCCTGGATCATGATCAGATATGATAGAAAGTGGAACTCCATGCAGCCTAACCAATTCCTTCATGTAAATTCTGGCAATTTGATTAAGATATAAATCTTCCTGGATAGAGATAAAATGGGTATTCTGAGTGAGATGGTCCACAATAACCCATATCGCATTATTTCCTTTGGAAGTTCTCAGAAGACCATTGATGAAGTCCATAGTGATATTGTCCCACTTCAATGCTTGTATAGATAGTAGTTGCTATAACCCTTCATGAAGTTGTTGCTCTGCCTTCACTTGATGACATACTAGGCACCTTGATGTGTAGTCATCAATCTCCCTTTTCATATTATCCAACCAATAATGATCACGAAGGTCCCTATACAATTTTGTTCTTCTAGGATGTATAGATAAAGTAGAGCTATGAGCTTTATCCTTCAGCTCCTTCTTTATTTCAGGAATATATGGAAAACATAGTCACATACAAAATTTTATTACACCTTCTTGATCAATATTAAACTCAAGAAACATCCCATCATTTATATCCTTAATCATATTCTCTAACAAAGGATCTTATTTATATGCTTTCTTGGTATTCTCTAGTAATTATGGTTGAGGAATCATTTGGGTTAGGGTTGATGATGTTCCTTCCCTTATAATTCCCAAGTCCAGTTTTACTAGGTCATTGATCAAAGGATCTCATTGAATCCTCATCATGGAAAGAACAACTGGGTCTTTCTAGTTTAATTGATAAACAACATTTTTTTCTCTTCCAGGGTGATAATGAATTGAACAATCATAGTCTTTAAGAAGTTCCAACCATATCCTTTGTCTCATGTTAAATTCCTTTTGTGTGAAAATATACTTCAAACAATGATGTTCGGTTTATATATCACATTTCTCCACATAAATATAGTGCCTTCATATCTTTAGAGAAAAAATGAACGCAGTCAACTCCAGATCATGCATTGGATAATTTTTCTCATGAGTGTTAAACGGTTGAGATGTATAAGCAATGACCTTGTCATTTTGTATGATGATGCACCCAACCCCTTTCAGAGATGCATCACTAAAAATATAGAATCCTTCTCCACTTGAGGACAATGCTAACATAGGTGCAGTAACCAATCTCTTCTTCAGATCTTGGAAACATTCCTCACACTCCTTTGTCCATATATACTTGACCCCTTTTAGAGTTTACTTGGTTAATGGATTATAAAGTCATGAAAATTTCTTCACAGACCACCTATAATATCTATCTAATCCAAATAAAATTCGAATCACAGTTATTGTTGTAGGTTGAGGCTAGTACTCTACAAATTTTGTCTTTTTTATGGTCAACTATGATTCCTTCATTGGTAACAATGTTCCCTAAGAAAGATACTTTTTGTAACAATAATTCACATTTACTAAACATACCAAAAATCATCTCCTTCCATAGAGTTTTTAAAATAGCTTTTAGATGATCCTCATGCTCCTCACAACTTTTAGAATATATCATAATATCATCAAGAAAAACTACCAAATGGTTGTCAAGGTAGTTCTGGAAGACTCTATTAATAAAATCCATAAAAATTTTAGGTGCATTAGACAGTCCGAAGGGAATAACAGAAACATTATAATGCCCATATCATTATTGGAAGGAAATTTTTGGAATATCATCTTTCTTCACCATCAATTAATGGTAACTGGATCGAAGATCAATCTTAGAGAAGAATTGAGCCCCATGAAGTTGGTCAAATAAGTCATCAATTCTTAGAATATGGTATTTGTTTTTAACTGTGATCCCATTCAGTTCTCTATAATCCATGCATAGCCACATAGATCCATCTTTATTATTCACAAAGAGAATTGGTTCTCCCCAAGGAGACACACTTGGTCGGATAAAACCCTTCTCTAATAGATCTTGGAGTTTTTTCTTTAATTCCTCTAACTCCACATTTTCCATCCTATAGGGGGTATTTGAGATTGGATGAGATCCAGGTACGTGTTCAATAGAGAACTCTACCTCTCTTTCTGGGGGAGGTCTGGGTAACTCCTTAGGAAATACATCCCTGTATTCATGGACAATGGGGACATTTTATAAATTTAAACTGTCATCTTTTTCATCTTCTTCACCGATCAACTCCATAAAGATGTATATAGGAGGTTCTTCCAAACAAAGATCATGTTGTGATATCTCTCCTTGGAAGATAACAAGTCATTTTCTATTCAAGACTACTGATATTTCCATGCTTCTGGTATTGATCTTAGCATTATACTATGAGAGCCAGTCAATCCCTAGTATAATATCGAATTTAATCATGGGAATGACTAATATATTTCTGATAAGATTTTGCTCACTAGAGTAAATATGATATTTTCTAATCACTGAAGATGCATGGATAGTCCCACTAGGAGTCTTGACTGATAACTCAACTTTTATAAAAACAGTGACTGAATCTAAATTCATTGAAAAATTGGTGGAAATAAGGGAATAAGTAAATCTATAATCAAACAAAGTACTTGATAACTATGAGATAACAACAAGAGTACCTTCTACCACATCATTCAGAGCTTCAACTTCAGCTGTCGTGATAGAAAAAGCACAACCTTGATCCCTTTTCCTTTACTGAGGCTGATGGTGGTTCCACTCCACTGCCCTTATATTTGCACCATGATTGGCCAAGTTCCCATGTTGTCCACACATAAAGCATTGGACATCAGGTAGGGCATGTACAATCTTCCCCTTGCCGTTAGTGTTTGGAAGTTGAGGTTTCACCTCACTATGATAATTCCTTGCAAATATGGCCATATCTTCCACACTTGTAGCATTTCCAACTCCTGATCAAGAAGTTCCCTGAATGATTCATCCCAAATTTATTACACATCGGATATTGCACATTCATGCCTCTTCTTCCCTGGTCAAGGGTCCTCTCTATGCTGGGCTCCAATGATCTATTCTTGTCATTTTATTTTTTAGTCCACTGAATCTAACCAAACTCCAGATCGACTTTAATCGCACTCTGTACGATCTCCTCATACATATCATAGGATCAATTGGATATATTCTTCCACATATTAGGTATCAGTCCACTGAAGAATCTATTAACCTTCCCATTTGATTCCTCGACAATGCTAGAGGTGTAATGTGAAAGCCTTGTGAATATCATCTTGTAGCTTCCCACAGATTAATTATCCTTCTACTTCATCTCGAGAAACTCCTTGTCCATTCAAGTTCTCATGGAATAAGGGAAATACTTACTGAAAAAGATCCCTATGAATTTTTCCCACTCTATAGCTTCAACTTCTACTCCTCGCCTCATGTTTTTTATCAGTTCCCACCACTGATCAGCTTCTCCTTCTAAGTGAGAGACATCCAGGGTGACCTTCTCTTGCAGTAAACAACAGAGCACAGAAATGATCTTCTCGATGGAGCTGATCCACTGATGGTTGGTGGTCGTTGATGCATAAAAGACTCAACAAAATGTTTTTCCCTTTGCGGTGAGATTTGTCTCTCATATTGATAAAGTTATTTCCAATAACATGAGTCAGTTGGCTCATCATTAGCATGAATGTTTCCATTCTGGCATCCATTAGAGAGACGTCAACACATGGTCCATTGTAGTCACCATTTATACGTTTTCTCCTATTGCCCGCCATTTTCTTATATAATAAAACCTTAGTGAAAAAGTTATTTCATTTATAAATCTTTTAACTATAAAGGATTTTATGTTGTAAAACATCATGCTTATACCATTACATTTTTATATAATTCCTTTATAATGATTCATAAAAATCATGCGATTAACCAGACATATCCCCCGAGAGTGTCGTAACCAAGAGTGAAGCAAGGCCCATTGTCGTGTACCAGTTCCCATTCGAGTCTAGCTCAAAGTGGGGTTTTTTTATTTTACCACTATGTACATCTGTGCCAGATCCCCCTCTACGTGCTCGTATTCAGACAGGGATGTATTTGATTGATAAACCACTTACTCAATAATCACCAAAATATCAGGAAGTTTTCTTATATTTAAACATTTATATAAGCTTCTTCCTAAAGTTTTCATATCCCAATTTCAATAAATAACTAAATTATAATTTGATACGAACTGTGGCATCCCACCTTTTTATTACATAACTTTTCATTACATTTTACATACAGAGGATCATTAAAGTCCAGTGTCATTGAAATTAGGGACATAAAACATAAAAACAAAATAAAAAATTATTATATTAAACTTATAAGGCTTCATCATATGTTCACACTATGTAAAATTATGGAATATTATATCATGGAGACAGACATCAAGGTAATGGGTGAGCAGAAGGCCCAGTAAGGGTACAAAAGGAATCCGTTTACTTGTGATATCAATAAGAACTAGAAAAAAGAACAAAAGGACATGAGAAATGAATGTATATGAATATCATAAGTAAAATAACATGAAACATACTTGAATATGTGGCAAAAAATTTCATTTATACATCATGAACATATCACCATGGTCCATCCCCATGGTGTCATTAAAATTACCATGGTTATCCACTAAGGTATCATGAAACTTTTCATTTCTAGAGATTAATTCGTCACCTAATGCATTGTAGCGCTATCAAGGAACGCCATTAATATGTCTTTATTTTCATTTGAGCCACATATATCATAATCAAATATTTCTTAAATAACCGATAAAAAATAATAGAAATGGGTTTTATTTCATAATCATGACGTTGTAAAAATTACTTAAAAATAAGATCATTATATCTTTTATTTCCCATGGAAAGGGAGTGAGGGTTATATGTATTTCAATTATAGAATAAAATATATAATTTTTATATATTTATGAAAAACCATAGAAACTAAATAGGTCTGGGTATTCACATAAATAAACAAGATAATTCCTTTAGAGAAAGAGATAGAAATTTTGAGATGAAATTTCTACAGCGTAATGGCTATATAACATGTTTTAGAAAATATTTAAAGGAGAGGGGACAAGGGTCACCCACTAATTAATAATTCATAATACAATACGAGTACTGGATAAGATCATGGTATAGATATTTGAATGGAATACCACATGAAACGGAAACACGAAAGAAAAGAGAAGATGCGATTTCTTTTACATGAAATTCTGCAGCTTTACGACGTAACTTAAAAATTCAGCATTAAAATTGTTGAGAGAGGAAAGGGTATCTAAAAAACTAGACATGAAATGGAATGCAATGAGAACATATAATAACATAACCTAAACATAAAGAGATTGAAACTAGAACACACAACATAAAATAATTCATGACTTAAAAGAGGAGGGTGAAAGGATCCCTTACCTTAAAGAGTAACTTTGAATGTTTGAAGGTCGGGACCTTGGGAGGCTTGAGGGAATATTGGGAGGACTACATGGGAGGTAAAGTGACCATAAATTCACTGGGGAGGATTTGGGAGTGATGTTAATGAGGGAAAGGCTTGGTATTTATAGGATTAGTGAGGGAACAAATCATTAATGGCCAAGGGACACCTCATTAGTGGTATTGGAAAAACAATGTGTTTTACAATGGTATTTTCCCATGGTATTGGTCACTTGGAAAAAATCATAACTTACCTTACCATTAACAAGAATACATGAATGAGTACATAATTATTAAATTCTTAATGATGTCATTAAACACACAAAACGAAAAACTGTATTTTCACTATTCACTGAAAATTCAACTTTTTTAGAAAAATCCCCAAAAATCACCTTAACCGAATATCAATGCTCTGAATTCAAAAATGAAATACATTTTATAAAAAAAGTTTTCTGAATATTTTTAATTGAATTTTTTAATAAAAAACATGATTCACCCGAAAAAATGAATATTTAACCAATAATTTCTGAAATAGTTATTTTCCTATTTTATTGAATCACATTACATAATCAAGATGCCTAAACTATATTGATACTTTATTAAGTGAGGTTACATAATCCATTTGGTCACACTACTAATAAGATGCGTGATATCACTATTCATAATTTACTATTCACCAAAAAATTAAGTTGATCTTATTAGAGTCTAAATTTTTTACTGAACACAGCTATAGAAGACCACTTTTTTAAAATCATTACACATTATTAATTATTTACGGGTTACATAAATATTTTAAAATATTATTTTTTTTAAAATTCATCAATAATAAACAATCTATATTCATCCGGACATTTAAAAATTTACAAAATTCACCATAAGAAGAAAACCAACTTTTATTTATCTCAAAGAACTACACAAGGCAGTTATGGTCTCGTAACACAGCCCCTTATAACACCAGCATAGGTCCTAAGTGTAAGGTGTGATAAAGTGATAAAATCATGGGGAGGCTCGGCCAACATTGCCTGAGTGATGAGTTCTATCAGCTTGAACTTCTCCCAAAGGTGATTCCAGTCCATCTTCACACGATGAAGTTCGTCTTGGGTGTGGTCTAGAGCAAAGCCCAATGGTGCTACCTCCTTCCCAAGTTCCATCATATGGGCTTCGATCAGCTCAAGACTACTAGATGAGACAATCAAATATTCTTTCTGTATTAACCAAGGTCACTTGTATTTACATTCAATAATCGTAATATTAAGGGTTTATTTTCCAATGGTCATATTTACTAACGTTCGTATAACAGTCGAAACTGAACAGTCTCATTTTAATTATACCGAATTCATTAAATGAAATAGTTTTTTTGAATATTAAATAGAATAACATAATAAATTTTGAAACAAAAATTATTAAAAATTTTGGGTCTTTACATTGTTGATTGGTGGATTAATACCGTTGAAAACATATTTTTATTTATCATGTATATGGAACCTGAAAGTGATTTTTTTTATTATCTATCAGACGGTGAAGTATAATAATTGTGGAATCTTCCCAAAAATAGGAGTCAATGGAATGATATTGACTCTAAGGAGTGGTATGAGTTTAAGAAGTTATTTTTCAAGTAGTACATTATGAGTATTTGTTTTATGAAATTAGAAAATGAGTTACATAAGATAAAGAAAAAAGATAACGGATCCATTAGTAACATAGATAATTTTTTTACCAGACATACATGGGATTATTATTGTATAATATTAGATATAAAATTTAATATAAAATGATTATGAAGTTTCATAAAACCACGATTTGAAAGGGTGTTATCCAAAAGATACATTAGTATATATGAAGAATTAATTTAATGATCTACCATGGGAGAAATAGAGATTTGATTGACCCATGAATTTCATGGTATTTAAAAGAAATTAATGAAGGAATTCTAGGGAAATTATCATAATAAAAATCATAAGGATAATAAGATGAACATTCATTTATTATTAAATAATTCAAGAAAACATTTATTTTTTTAAAGGGAAAGACAAAGGTCATTATTGTGTAAAATAAGTCCATGAAAAAAAATAATGTTGAAGTGCTTTGAAGAGGCTATCCAATTAATATAATAATTGTAAAAATCAATTGAATGAACCACACACACTCCAATGTTTTAAATGCAATGTGTATGGGAATTTTTAGAATTATTTCTAAATAAATAATTTTAATGATGATCATCAACATCCCTAACATATTTATCCTATAGATAATGTAAACCATAAATCAATTAAAACTAATGAATTGGATCATAAGAATTAAGTGGTGAAAGGTACCCATACTATCCACTATAGAATTGAAAATGACCTATTTAATTATAGATCCACATACAATTTTATATCTAAAAATTATTTAATGGAATCACATAAAAAATTCAGTGATTAGATATTGAGATAGTTGTAAAAACCTTTGTTAGTGTGATTATATCATATAATTTTAATAAATATTGTTCACGATATTTTGGAGGGAATATGCTTCCAGTGAATATTTTGATTCTACCTTATATTAAATTTGATGAGTTTTTTGACAAGGATAAGATCTCTATATAGATCCCATATAAATTTAAAGTTATGGGTAGTCAAATATGATATTGTAAATGAATCCATGACTGCATTTTAGTGTGAGCATGTGTAGTGTCTAGAAATTTGTAAGGTACCACATAGAGGGATTGAATCAGTGGTACACTATTTTTAGAAATTATTTTCCTCTTGATTAAACATCTATGACTGATTAAAGTATTTATCCCTCATATTTAGTACTCATCCTGACCCATCAAGATATAAAAAATAATAAATAAAAACAAATTGTTATTTATGAGGTTTTGTATAAAGACAAACTCTTTACTATGTTTGTTAGAACCCCCAACATGGGTTCTCTAGAATATAAAAAGGTGATGAAAATATTAACTAGTTAGACCCGCCAAATTTCAATCTTATTATACCCCTAAGATCCAATAATCCTTCAAAAATTGTATAGACCCCCCTCCCAACTGTACCTTCTTCACATTGATTGGTTAGACCCTCCAATCACAATATTCAAAATCTAGTTAGCCCCACTAGATATGGCATTCAACGTTTGATGGATTTATCCACAATAGAATTATCAATTTATGACCCCCCTCCACAATCTTGTTGGATCACACTGCCTTGTGTATAGCCTCATTTACCTAACCACTGATGGAATCCATTTTTAAATAATGTACGTTCACATTATATAATAAGTTTCCTCAATGAAAAACTACTCATGGAAGTATTATTTCTTCTACTGATGACTGAACCTCACTAAATAAATAAAAACTCATATTCAAAAGTCATATCAAATTATGATTCTACGGATTCAATCTCAAATATCACTTCACCAAATATATTTTTCAAGTGATGTTTTCAAACTTCATGCATGATAAAAAATTCATTTTTTCATTCACAATATAGTTTTTCTCTAGAAATTGTTATTTCATGTGCTTTTATTCAATCATATACATCTAAATAAACAAACTTCTCATACTTGTAATAAATAGTTACGATCTAGATTATTAGTTATTAAAAAAAGATATCCTCATGGATATTTCACTCATTATGAATTATCTTTATGACTGAATGTCTAATATATAGTTAATAAAATTCACTACTAATGTATCTTCAATTAACATTCTCAATATTAACTAGGAAATCTAGAACAACTCATACAAATAATCTTATCTATGTCTCAAAACCCAACTATACTAATGCTTCATGCATGTATATCACATGAAGACACTATTGATCACATAAAATATCCCATGAAAGATCTCATAACCTTTGGTAACATGAGTCAAGTATTTATAAATATATACATGAAAAACTGAATCCTTCATCAATATTATTTTATAGAGGATACTCTTAATCCTTTTCAAAATAGTATAGGTGATATTTCTTTCTTATTCACATAACATGTGAATCTTTCTCCTGGAAATTTCACAAATAGGGAGAATACATGTGCCGAGTGTCACACTACCTCATGTGGATTCAAGGAACTGGTTCATCACGAATCACTTACAAGATTGAAATACTCCTATTAAAGGCCCACAGAACTTCTCTTCACTTTAAAGTAATATTATCAAGATGATTCTATTTTTTTCATGTGAAATAAGTTTTAAGAAATTTCTCCTTATTCTTCATAAAAAATAGCACAATAATATATAAGTGTTCAAGGAAACTCAATTCTTCATCATGCGATAGTGTATGTAGATATTTAGTGTGAAAAAATGTATATCCCTCCATAATTGAAGACTGCTTACCTTATTTGTTTCTCATTGAAGAATAAAATCTATCTCATATGTGAGATATTATATATACATAAAATGATATATTCAAAATATATATTGCCAAAACTCACAAATGCAGCACTCTAAAAATCATATAGAACCATCTATTTCATCACATGTGGTTACATTTCCTCATTCATTATACATTGCCTGATATCACCATTTTCAGATAATATCTTATTTTCTGCATACTTCAAATTCTTGATTTGATATTTTTTATCATATGAAAATAGTTTCTCATGTTATTTTGATCTCATTTAAATCATCAGAATGTATAAATGGAGCTTGGAAGTCATGGTATACTCTTTTATCAAAGTTGTATGAAAATATAGAGGTATAAAAGAACTCATCAGGTGATCAATGTTGTAGACGATGTGGTGATCAATTCAGATTTCTATAAATAATTAAATTTAGTGGATCACAGGGTTTCTGTTCATTATATAATTTTAAAATTGAATAATAGTACCCCACTCGACCCCACATCAAAATGAATATTTTCCAAGTGCATATTTATAATAAAAGGTGCCTCCCAATGTAGGTATAAATGTTTAATGTCCTTCTACTCATATGCACCATGATTCTGCTTCGGCATGCTACTGTTCTGCCCCTTACGATGGTGGCTCCAATTATACATATTTCTGTAGGTACTTGTTAAAATCTTGTACACCCAAGATGCCAACCCGGATGGCTAGGTTGTCAATTTCATACATCAGTACAGGTGGTGTCCACCAAGGATAGAAGGTGTAGGTAACTCTGAATTTTTATATACAAAAAATTAAAATAGTCATCCATATTCAAATTTATGTGGAATTCCTACCTAGTCACTCCTATAAAATCCTAAAATAGAAATTTCATTATTCCTCATTACAAAATAAAAAACATTGGTCATTGATTCTTATAATTTTGTAAACATTGTTTCAATTTAATTAACCTATGAAAAATGCTTTCTGAACTACTATTTGTTTCAAAAATCATAACATTTAAAACCCCTAAAAAAATTCTGAGATCTTATTCCAAAAACTTATGGACACCATATATAGTTCATTGGAAACATCAATATCCCCCTTTGTTTTTTAAATGTACACATAAATCAATATGTTTGATTGTCATTCTCCCATTATTATAAATTATTTCCAAGGTGTATTTAGAATTTCAAACCTCATCCAACTTAACCTCAACATTTATTTATTTTAAGATAATGATACCACACTTCATTAAATGTAATGAGATTTCAGTTAATGAACTGTAAGTTGACATGGGAATTCCTTGTGTAGAAAACATGACTAATTTCACATAATCATAAAGAAAATTCAAATTATGTAACGTGATACCCTTCTCAAACTTTTTTCAAAAACTTCATTACAAGGGATTTTTGAGAAATATTGTTAATAAATTTCATGCACATATATCAAAAACCACATCATAATGTTACTCAGAAAAGGCATATAAGACCAACCATTTTTTCTAAATATAAACACTTAAAAGATAATGTTTTTTATCAAACAATTTCAGATTATAAATTTGAGAGTGAACATTATTTTTGCAAGAGTGTGAATATTTGGTAGCTTCAAACCATTAATTTCCCCCCCAAGGGATGAATCAATCATTTTTAATTCCTTATATGTTAGTAGAAAAATTATACATGGTAATTTGGAGGTACATGATTGTTCTGTAAAAATTACACAGACGATGAGTGTTTCCACTCAACCTTTATATTCTATTCTTATTATGAAAGATGTATTCAGAAGAGGTATTCTTCATCCCTAGGGTTGTTCGAAGTTTAAAAAAATGTTTTCTGTCATGGCCAATATTTATACACCTATCACACTTCATAATTTTATAGTCATCATTTGTAGATGACTTCTCATCATTTTCAAATTCTTCAAATTTCACCACATACATATTTTTACATTGATAATTTATAACATTTATTAATTTGTTTCATCTTCTCACCCAATTCACTGGTTCATATATATATATTTCTTCACTATCTTACATCTATTCTCATTTTAATTATGATGAATATCACTTGATAAAAAATAGATTTATATTATTTGTTTCCTTCATGACCACATATTCTATAAACTTCATTTAATCATTCTTATAAGTTATTCATTGATAGTTTAGAGAAATTATTGACCACATGTTTCTCTCCCTATTAATCAGATATCATATTCTCAGCATTTCTCCCCTTGATTCAGGAATTATCCTTGGTAGTGACATATTATACCACCATGAATAATATTTATGAATAGAAAATCTATAATATTAAAAGAAGCCACTAAAAATTGATCTTCCAAATTGATAGAAATTCATCTTTGAATATTGTAGTTGTTTTTTCATAAATTGTGAATGTATTCTATTAAGATTAACCCCTTTTTATAATTAGAAAAATCTTACATTGTAGATAATAGATTGTCATATATAATTTTTTTCCATTTTTATCCAATGTTTTCTTTGAAATATACATTATTAGAAATACAACATCTATATTTTGATTCATTTGGCCTAGAATCAACTTTTTTCTTTTCAATATTCTTCTCTGCTGCATGTGATGATTCACCCTTAATCTCAACAACATTATTTTGGTCTTCTTTTAAAATAATTATTTTAATTTGAGAAAAAATACAAATAGATTGTGTCTATGATAATTATTCAACATTCTGAACATGTCTTTATTCATTATCATTCACAATATTTACTACATAATTAAATTTCAAATGGTTTTGTTTATTCTATTCATCAAAAGAAAATTCATCCTGGGAAGTTTCATTCATTCCCATAGTTTAATGCTTCTTTTATGCTCATCTATATTATTCTTATTTTATCATATTTCATTAATATGAATATCCTTTTTCTTGACATGTTCATTATTTACAATGGCGAAATTATCTGTTTCATTTTTTAGTTTTTTATGCTTATAATTGAGTTTTATAATTTCTATAATTATAGCTTCTAGATTATATTTTAGCATCTATTATAAATATATTCTCTCATCATTTTTATCACCTTCAAATGTGTCTCTAGATTTCATATATTTACCAATAATGAAAATTTGATTCATATAATATCTCTCATCTTATGAGTTATTACATGATGTAAATTTATCAATTTTTCGAACTGTCATATTTCTTTTCTTGGATGTAATACGCTTCTTATACTTCTTCCAATTCCATTTCTGATACTTTATAACCTCTTCATATGAGTCTGTATCATCATCCTTATAATTGAAATAGTCAAAAAAATTCCATTATTGTGAATATACTATCACTTTGGTTTTTTCTATTTAATCTCTTACGTTCCCTTTTGAACATTCTTGTAAACAATTCCATCACATGAATGAAATCTTATTCAGATAATTCATCTTCAAAATCACATCATTCTAGTTATTTATATATTTTAGTGTTACCTTTAACCCTGAAATAAAAGTCCATATTATCTTATGATTTTTTATTGAATGTTGTCACATTTATCATTTCATAAAATATAAGAGTATTATGATGTAAATCCAACAATATATATTATCTATCTTCAGATGATAAAATCATTGATTCAATTCTACCTAGGAAATTTATAATAAGGTTATTGAGAATACCAGAATCAGACGTCTTCTCTCTAAAACCTATTGTATTCTTAAAAAATTAGATTACCCTTATAAATTATTCATCAATACTGTCATCATCAGAAATTTCGATATCATGAAACATTATTCTATAGATTTGAAACTTTTCTTCTTTGACACAATTATTTCCTTCATAACTAGTTCACATTAAATATTTAATCTCATTAGAAGTTTAGATACTCATCACTTTATTGTATAATATTTATGGTAAAGGAGTCCAGATTTCATTCTTGTCATTTCAAAAAAATCAATATTTTTATTATCATTTTGAGTCATAGACACATCCTCATTGATATGTGGTAACCCACTATTGCTGCCTATAACACTTCTAGGACAAGAGATAGAAAGTAGAGAAGAATAATATACCACTATTCTTGATAATTCATGCCATCAAAGGTTAGATTTCTTCAACTATTTAGTAAATTGAAATTCTTCATTTCTTAGACTGTTTTCTGAAACTACAGAGGGTACCTTATGCTATGATAATAATTTTAGTGTCCATGGATCGGTAAGGTACCACATAGAGGTGGTGAATATGTGCTAAAAAATTGTAAAAAATTATTTAAATATTGATTCAACCTATGGGACTAATTAATGTCTTAATACATTGTGTTTAATAATTATAATCACCATAAAATAAGTAATAATAATTAAATAACAAAACATGTTTATTTAAAAATTTGGGTACAAAGACCTACTCCTTTCCATGTTGGTTAGAACCCCAACACCAATTCTAAACTATATCAAAAGGTGATTACAATAGTTACTAGTTTAGACCCCTGCCCCCAATTAATGACTGCATATACCTATGGTTCTATTTGGACATCAATATTTGGATAGATCCCCAAAATTAACCGTATTTAATGTTATTTGTTATACCCCCACAAATAAAATATCCAACAACTGGTTAGACCCCCAGATGCAGCTTTCAACATCATATAGATTGATCCAATGTAGAAAGATAAATTGATGATTCTCGTCCACAATATTGTTGGATCACATTGAATTTGTACACCATCAAATAACATTGTAGTTATGTTTTTATTTATCAAACAATATTTGATCACTATATATAATCAGCTACCTCAATGCTACAATACTCTGGAATGAATTTGTTCTTCTACTAAAGACCAAGCCACACTGAATAATAAAAAACATGGATACATAATTCTGATGAAATTATGATGCTCTAGAATTAACCTAAAATATCATTGCACCCAAGTTATATTTTAGGATCAATTTTCAACATTCATGAATGATAAAAAACACATGGATTCATTCTCAATGTACCTTTTCTAAATCATGTGTTTTCTCGTGTTCTTTTTTTCCTTCATGTTCTTAAAAATACACACACTACCCATTCGTACACTAAGGGTTTCACATTTTAAATCATATGTATTTTTTAAAAAAATCTCCTCAAGGATATTTCAATCAGTATGAATTATCTTATTGTAGTCATATCTCTTATATAAATCATATCATTCATTGCCAATTTATCTTCATGTAACTAGCTCAATATTACCTATGAAATCATGAACTGCTCCTGAAACTCTTTCGATTTATATATCAAAACTCAACTTCACTGATGCTTCATGAAATTATATCATGATACACAATTTTTCTTCACATTAATTCTACTATTAAAGATCTCATAACCTTTTCATTTGTTAATCTTCTCTTTCTAAAACTATACTTGTGAAACTGAACCATACATGAATATTATCTTTTGTATGATACCCATGATCCTATTAAAAACATTATACATGGGATATACTTATTATTTATATAACATATGTGTCTTTCTTTTAAAAATCATTCAAACTATGTGAAAACACTTTTATAGTATCACACTACCTCATGTGGATTCATGAGATAAATTCTTCACGGATCCCGTTCAAGAGTGATATGAAAAAATTGGAGGCCCGATAAACTCATATTTTTTTAAATTATGATTATCATGAAGAATATGTATTCATAATGTAATAATATTTATATGTTGTGTCTCCTTTTAATTCACAAAACACAGTATGGTAGTATACATAGGTTCAAAAAATATCAATTCATCTCTATCTGATAGTGTTTGTTGGTATTTAGCTCCAAAACATGGAACTCTGTTACAAATATAGATCATTAAGCTACTCTGTTTATCACTCTATAATAAAATATCTCTTGGATGTGAGACAATCTCTACAATTTAAATGATTCACTTAGAATATCTAAAGGAAAACCCCAAAAATATCGGACTCCAAAAATCATAGAGAACCATCCATTTCATTAGCTCATGCAATGATGTCTCAATATTTATCCATTGAAAGATATCACCTTCTTCATATTATATAACACTATATACAAACTAAAAATTAATGATTTTATATTTTTTGAAAAATAAAAATGGAGTTACAATTTACTTTGATCTCATTGAAATCATCAGAATGAAGAAATTGAGCTCAAAAGACCTGGCTTTATCATCTACTTATATTGCATTAAGATGTTGAGATATAGAAGAGCCCCTCATGTGTTTGAGGTTGAATATGATTAGGTGATTGGATTTTATGGATCAATTGGATCAAATTTAGAGGATTACCATGTTTTTGGTTCTTTCCATGTTTTTATAATAGAACAATAGTACCCTGATCAATCCTATATTGAAACAGAAAAGGTATGACCACTTATTTATAATACAAGGAGCCTCCTAATGTATCCAGAAATGGATACTGGTCAACTGCTCATCTAGACCACACCTCTCTATCCCTACGCTACCTTTTATTAACATACCTACCCCTATGGTAGTACTCCACCTATGTATGAACAATTTGGCGATCCTTCCAATCCTTTAAACCCTTGATGCCCACCTAGCTATCTTCGGTGTCTAATTAACACCTCAGAAATGGGGTGGACCACCTAGGAAAGTTGAAGTTGGTAACTCATTATATTTACAAACAATCCACTTAAAATTGTACTATATATTCCAATTGAAGTAAAAAGATGGCCTATTCAACCAAATTAAAAATAAAAACACAATCAACGGAAGATCCTCATGAAAAATAAACATCATTTTCCCAATATTTTTCAAATGTTCTAAACAATGTGGTAATAAAAATTACTAAATAAATTGTTTTCTGAAATAAAAACCCATTGAAAAATCATCACATTAAATAAAAAAGAAAATTTAAACCATATTCCAAATAGTTTCTGAAAACAAATGAAATTATATGGATACAGAAGGGTAAATATGAACATCTGATTGATGTTACATCCATTATTTGATTCTTACTTCCTATTAATGATGGATATTTACCTCAAATGGTTGTGGAGAATCTTAAAATAAAATTAATATAGTTTATTAGGGATTATGAAGATGTCTATTCGAAATAATTTCTCAGTATACCCCTAAATCATGAAGATGGACTTTCAATAGAACATACACTTAGGGTTGTACTTATTTCAAATACCCCGTATAGAATTATCCTTGGTGATTTTCAAGAATAAAAGATGAAACTATAGGATAATATTGATAATGTATTCCCACAAACTAGTGCATCTCATTGGGGTGAAGATATTCACTTTTCTAAAAAGAAATATGGGTCAATGAATCTTTCCCTCGACTATTGAGAACTTAACAATATCACTACCACGAATAAGTATCTTATACCCCATATTGATAATCATTATGTAAAATAATGATAAGTGCATATTTTTCCATGATTTATCATTGATATGGATGTCATCAATTGAGGGAAATGAATAAAAATATCCAGAAGAAAATATTTATTTGAGGTATAATCATTTTGAATGTATAGTAATACTGGTTGGACATTCCATTAATCCTGAAATAGTAATTTCTTTAGTGATTAAATTCATTAGTTATTACCTATATTAGTATTCGTTGTATTTACGGATGAAATTATTATGTATTTTTAGTGAATGGATGAACATAAATAACATTTAAGGATTGTGTTGAAGACTCTGATGAAGGATAATTTTTCTGTTAAATCTATAGTATCTGAATTTTTTGATACAAAAAGTCACACTATTGGGTCTTATAATATAAAATGAGTTTATATTTTTAGATCCATAAAATAATTATGTTATTGAACAATTTCCTAGATTAAAAAAAGTAACTATGATTCATATATTTCTTAGGTCACTAGGATACTATTGAATCAATAGGAGACTATTCTCAATGATATCTAGTTCAAGAAACATGTTGACTCAAAAGGGATTTATGATTCATTAGACATATGAAAGTGAGGAAATGTTCATGGATATAAAAATAAGGTTTGTTAGAACACCTAAAAATACACTACCATATAGTAGATAAGAGTTTTTAATATATTTTTATTCATCAAAAAAGGTAATTTTATGTTCCCCTATTCAGAATGTTAGAGTGATAGTTTATTCCATGTTCCGATTGAATATTTAAGATAAAAATTTCCCAACCCATGATTTGGAGTTGGTAGTAGTTATTTTTGAATTGAAAATATTTAGTAATTAACTTTTTGGTTAATGGTGTGATATATATATGGATAAAAAAAATATTAAAGAATATATTAATGTAAAAATATTCTACTAAACACCAAAGGAAATGGTTGGAGTTAATTAATGACTAGGACTTCTCAATACGTTACCACCTTGGGAAAGAGAAATAGGGGAATGAGTCTCAAATTTTGAAAGACCTTTGTAGTTTATCCATGATAGGGATTGAGAGAGATATAATTATTATGTATTTTTAGAAGATTAATATTTAAATCATTATTAAAGAGGATATATCAGATCTTTTTAATGTAAATATTTAACCATCCATCCATGCGATGATTAAAGTGGCACAAAAAGAGGATATGAAACATTTTAATAATATTAGAAATTTTCTCAAGTTCAACCTAGATTTTGATGGAATTATATGGTTTAGGAACCAAGTATGTGTCCCATAAATACATGATCTATGATGTAGATGTTGGATGCAGCTCATAGTTCATAAATCATAAATTATTATAGAACTAAAAAGACATAGAGATATAACTGGGTATTTTTGTTGGGGAAACATACGAAGGGATATTATAGAGTATGTATCCCAATGCGTATTATGATATGAAGTTTAGGGTGAGAGATATAATTCAATGAGAAGGTTAAAACCATTACCTAGAATATAATGTAAATGGTAAATAATTACAATGAATTTCATCATCAGAATCCCCAGAACATCAAAAGGTATCAATGTTATTTGATTTTTAATCAATAAACTTATGAAGAAGAAACAATTCATTACACTGAAATAAAAATAATATCTTGATCCTCCTTCTAGGATATAAATTACGGTATTGGTAAGGTTTCATGGAGTACCATAATCTATTATATCTAATCGTTATTTAAGGATTACATCTATACTCTATTCATGTATTCGGTCTTATTTGGAAATAGAGTTATGTTTCAATATTTCATCAAATCCCTAGATAGATGGTACATCTAAGAAGTCTATTTAAACTCTACCTGAAATATTAATAGATTCTTATATGGACTTACAAGATGGTATGGATCAACATCTTCCTTTCTGGAATTTTATTATAACAATAGATTTAACCTGATCAATAAAATGGATCCTTTTGAATACCCCTAAGGTAAGAAGTTAAGAACTGCAATTGGATGGTATAAATCTAGGAAGAAAAGTTTATTGGTACTTGGTCCAGATGAGGATATGATATCAATGTTTAAATCCATTTATTAGTGCATAAGGAAATCTTAGGTCTGAAAAAATTATGTTGAGAATCATTTTTTGGATCTTGATTTTGTTGTTGTTAAAATAGAATTAACTTGAATATATCCTTGGAATATGATTATAATATTTGTGAATAAAGACATTTTTATCTCTATATATATTGTTCCCTTCAATATTATTGAACATATCATGACATCTTTTTATCACTTGAAACTTGCACTTAATCAATCTCAAGTTCACAATCTGTTCTATGCATCTCTCTTCAGTAAGTACATAGATGATCATTTCTTCAAAAAAAGTACATACTTGATCATCCCCATGTTCTAAAATCAAATATTGTAACATAATATCATAATATATATAATTATTAATAAATGATAGAAATTATATATACATTATAGAATGTGTTTTGAATCCAAAACACTCACCTAGTAAAAGTTTGTTGTTGAAACAACAAACATGATGAAGCTACACATATACTAGGATATGTGATGATGAATAATTTTCCGATATTTTTTACATCAGATTGATAAATTTTTTTATTGTGAAATTAATATAAGGGTTATAATGTTACGCCCCATGTTTTTATGATATATTTCACTTCATGTAAATATAATTTCATTTATTTTTTGAGTTATATTCAACCTAGAGTGAATATAAACACTAATATAGTACATTGTTTTAAATTATCCATTAATTTGGAATTATAAATAGGAATTATAAAATTATTAAAATTCTTTTTAAATATTTTATATAATGTAAATATATTGATAAATAACTACTAATTTTTGTATAATATCATTTTACAATTCCAAAAAATATTTCCTTCAAAAGTGGTTGTTATTGCTATTTTTTCAAGGAAATTAATAGCAGTATAGACCATTTTTAGATATTTTCTATTAAAAAAATTGTTTTCCTGAAATCAGCATGTAAAAATTATCATCTGTTGAATTTTTGGGAATATTAGGAAAAATTTCATTTTGGGATGAATAATGAAAATAGTGATTTAATTATGAAAACACTATTTTCATTTCTAGTATCCATTTTGATTTTGTTTTTTTTTTAAATTTCATTTTTTCATTTTGTGGTTGATAAGTAAATTTATTATTATTTTTCTCCACATTGTACATGATCTTAGTATAAAAATACTTTCATACTTGAAAATATTGTTTTTTTGGAAAAACATTTTTCATTTCATTTTGCAATTATAAATTAAATTAATTACTTCCATTTCAAGAGAATGAATATTCTAAAATAGATTACATTATTGTATTAAAAATGATCAAATTTACTAATGAATCTAATTTTTTTTCATTATTAATTGTAGCTATGGTAAAAATACTAAAACATTGGAAAAAGGTTAAACCGGGTAAATTAAATTTAAAATAAGTCTTAAGGACACACTTTATCTACTTATTTAATATTTTATGAATTTATTTAGACCATTGTAACATTAATATGTGAATTTAATTATTTATGGGACATTTTTCTATGAATGTGACTTAATATTATTTTAATCCTTTAGAAAATTCAATGTGTGCCCCTACCCCCATTTATAAAATGATACCTGTCTTGCCTTTTCATTATGAAAAATTGAGACCCCAATATGGAGAAAACCATAAAAAATTATCTTCTCAAATTACCTATATATGGATTAGATTTTATTTTCATCTTATAAGTAAATTCCAAATTTCATTATAAAGGGATCTAAATAAGTTTTACAAAAAAGAGGTAATGGTATTACCTAACCTCTTTCAATTTATTTGAACACAAGATGATAAATAGGAACCATTCATTTTAGTTGGATGATCATCTATTTCTTGATGAAAATTATAGAAAAATTTAGAGGACTCTACCCTTCATGATGTATCCTTAGGCTGATTTAAATCTCCCAACACATATGTGGGAATATATAAAACTACAATGGTCTGTTAGTACCTCTCAGTTGTAAAAGGAGATGGTTAAATAAATTGATCCAGGGGGATAATTTGGAATTTTATGTTTGGTTTTTGTTGAACTAACATCATATCAATATGTCATTCTATTTATATCAACCCTGCTAAAACATCCAAAGTATCCAAGAATTTAATTTTTTTTTCTTAATAAAGAATGTGTATATTGAATTTTTGTTACAACTCCATATAACCTTTCATCCATCCCATCTCTCCAAGGGGTTTTATTTTATAAAATAAAAATGATATGTTATTTAGTAGATATTTTAATTTTAACTATTAACATTTGGGTTCCAAAAATAAATCATAGTCATAACATCAATTTTAGTATATGAGTCACAATTTTAGATGATATTAATTTTTCTTTCATTATGAAAAAATGGTTTAGTAGAATGATATCAAATATTATGCATTATAATATAACATTATATTTAGAATATAATATTACTTGGATTAAAATCTATCATATTATAGGACATATAGTTATATTATATAATATGATATATCCTAAATATATCACAGGAATAAAGACTTTATGGAAAATATTTACCAAGACCCAACTTTCACAAAAACCTCTTATAATTTATTCAAGTTCACCTTATATATACTAAAATATAATAACATAAAAAATAATGTAAAAAAAATTTTGTATATCATTCAAAACAAATCTCAAAATTTTTCATCAAATTCAATATGTAACACAACATATGTATTTTATTTTGATTATATATCTACAGTTATATTAATATAAACTCAAAAGTCTGATAGTGCAACTCATTGTGTTTTGTAAAATTCAATATCCATTAAATAAAACATAAATCATAACCTCCCAGAACATTATAGCATTGAAAATAAATATGAATTAAAAAATGTAAGAAAATGCTCAAATTTAGAAAAGCGTCAATAATACTCAAGATACAAAGGGATCTTGCATGATCTCCATCAAACACATATATCTCAATACTTATTCCCACATAATGTATAAAATTAATGTATACATGATCATCAAATCCTCTTTTCCATGAAATAATGTTACCATGGGATATGGATTAGGTGAGTCCGATATTTCCCAATATATGTTCTTCACTCTTTGAGTATAGACATTCTAGGTCAATTAAAACATTAAATTCCACTCATCTAAGAAAATGATCACATCACATAAACCATGTATTGATAGGGGAATACAGTTACACAATCTATCTTATTCTAGAACCATATCTCATAATCTTTATACAAGAGGAATATATCAACTTTTTTAAGCCTCAACTAAAGATTTAACTAACAAAATAACAAATTTCCCATAAATAGATAATCCTCAATTCTTATTTTGGAATGGTATCAAAGTATAAATGTTCTCATGATATATATCATTATAATATTTTATATATAGATTCAATATTATAAATGGACATGAAATAAATATTACACTATTTACATTCTCTATGACACTCCATGTTGTAAAATGTGTATGTCATCAAGCACGAAAAGTTATTTTTGTGCCTCATAAGAACATTTTGTATCACTATACAGAATTTTACCAATGATAATTTTTTAATTTAATCAAAACATATAAATACTGATGAAAAAAATTAGGTATGGGAAAATCAATGTTATAATTTAAGAGGTTAATTATTATTTCAATTCGTGTAAAATATTTATCCAATGTGAAATAATGATTATGTGGTGACTAAATACTATATAATATGACAAAATTTATATTCTTCAACATATTTAATAATATTTTCAAAACACTACAGATGAACTCATATAATCATAATACAGTTGATAGAACTCCGTGGAGGCAAAATTTTGGCTTGTTTCTTGTAAAACATATAATATATTTACATGATACCTTCACATATCAACATGAAAAACTAATAAAACCCTCTCTATTATTTTTTAAAAGGGATGTAAATCTCACTATATTTTTCCTTTTATCCTATTTACATGCCTGAAATATTAAAATTACCTAATTTATAATCTATATTCCTTCCACTAAATTTATATGATCAAATCATATTGATGTCTAGCTATTGACACAACTCCTAAATAGTCTAGAGTTAAGATAATCCAAAACCAAATCCATTATTATACCAAGATTTAAAATAATTATATGAATGTATGGATAATTATAGAATAATTTTAACTCATAAAAATGCATACAATTGTTCATAATATAAAAAATTTATGTTGATGAATTTAGTAGGGAGCAAATTATATAATTGAACAATTCAAATATTTAAACAGGGTATAAAAATTTTATTTAAAATTAATAAATAAATGATAAAAAATTTACAATAATAAATTGAATTATTGAAAATCTATAATTATATAAATTTGTATATATATATATATATTATTTCCAACATAATCTAAATTCCTATTGACATTTATATGGGATTACGAATAAATATATGGTTTCTAAATTACAAAAATTATACATTTAAACATTAATTTATTCTGTAATATCTTAGGGCATCACACTTTTAATGTTATTTAATGCATGATTATAAATTCTATCAAAATTACTCTTGAAATAGGTTAAGTAATTTCATCAAATATTGAATTTTATAATTTTAGCACTATAAATAATATATGATGAACATCTCATAACAAACTCTAAAATAATTTTTATTTTAACCATTTTTTTAATTTATAAAAACATGATAAAATAACATTATAATTTCAATATAATCTATTTATATCCCAATTATATGTCATTCCAAATAATTTCAAAAGGTATTTAATATAAAAATTTATTATTATAGATATTTATTTAAAAAAGGGTGCGTAAAAATTATTTATTAATTATAATGATTTTATCATTAAATAATTAATAAAATAATTTATAAATTAAATTAATATCTAAAATATCTTTTTTTAATTATTAACATTTTATAATGTATATAAATCACTTTATTATTGAAAATCGTTAAAAGAATAAAAGTTTTAGGATATCATTTTTATTATATACTTTATATTAAATTATATGGATCACTATGTTGTCTATAATATTATATGATATATGATCCTTCTCTATGGAATATTTTTTAGTTACTTTGTAATATTTGTTTATGATATTTCATTATATCACCTTAGTGATAGGAGGACATTTTTTCTATATATAAAAAGTTTTTTCATACAAAAATATCCATTTCTTACACTATAATTTATCAAAAAAAAAACCCAGTGTATTTCGCAATGTCGCGACCAAGAATATTCAATATCATAAGTGATGAATAGATCAAAACCTTCTATACCCCATGTTATATAACCAGTTACAGTACAAATTTTTATATCATTATGTACAACATAAAATATGATAGAAAATAAAACATAAAAATTTAATCATTTGAAAACATGATTTAATCAATCAAAAAGCAAGGTAGATCTCTCCATCAATTGAATGGATTCGATCAGTTAAATAAAACATATGTTATATAGATGAGTATAATAGAATCCCTAAATCCCCATGAGTGTTATGATATGAAAAATTGATTCCCATGATCATTTTCTGACTTTTCAATTGAAATTTTCTCATTACCACTCAATTTTGGTCATTAGCGATGTCATGGTAATAAATATTAAATGATTTTTGGGTGAAATTGATGAGCTATAATTTTTCATTTCACATACTCTCTTATTTTATTCTCTTCCTTTTTCAATTTAATGGCCATGATTGCAGTAGTGGGATATAGTTTGATGTTGCACAAATTTCATGTTGGGGGTTTATTTTTAGGATCTTTTAACACTATAATTTGAATTTTATTATTACTTTTGGTTTGGAAATACTGGGAATCGTTAGATTCTTTATTTCTGAAGGGTGGTTCATCATACCTACATTAGTTTACATTACCATGAAATTTTCTCAATTTTAATTATTTTTTAATAGATTAATTTATGTTTATTATTATTGATAAAATTTTGATAGTAATATATTGGGTTTACATTCATTTTAATGTGATAAATTTGGGCTTTTACTTAAAAATGAAATAATATAATGACTGATATTATAAAAAAACAAGGTTCTACATGAAATATAATTTTGTTATAAAATATTTATATTGATTGTATAAATTAGTTATATGGTTTTATAATTAATGAATTTCATGGTTTGGAATGATTTTTCAAAAAATTGAGAACATTTTTAATTAATATCATTGTAGTGGGTGTTTGTTAATATAAATGATTGTTAATTTTTTTTATAAATATAATTTTATAGGATTCTATGAAGAAGTATTTGGATTAATATCAAATCAATGCGTTTTTTGTGCCAAAATTCATGAATTATTAATATTGTGTAATAAATATTGATTTTTTTTTTGTAACAGAGATGAGTTTTTTTATCATCATAATGAAATTTATTAAAATATTTTTATTAATTTAGTTGAAATAGTTTTTTTAATAAATAAAATGGGGAGTTAAATTTATGATTATGGAAATAAAATATTATAGGATAATTTTCATATTTTTTAGAATAATTGTAAAGGACTGAATCGGGATACCCACAAAAATAAGGACCCAACTCGATCTATCACATTGTTGAAAGGAATTCCTGATCCTTATGGGCTAACGAGTATCACTCGAAAATAAACAAACAACTAGAGGGAATGATCTCTCTCATCCTAAAGTATATTAAATGGCATACATCTATATAAAAAACATGTAGATGAATAAACACCAGATGAAATATATATGTCATAATGGAAAGATGAAAACAATCATGATACAACTCGATGTAGTCAGAATAAACCCGAATTACATGTCACGGCCCGTCCCCCAGGGCCCGTATCATGACTACCACAAGCCCACCTTCTATAGGCCAGGGGCTGGCGACTAGCACTAAAGGCGCAACTCCCCAAAGACTGGGAAGGCATTGCCTTTATAAAATGTAAAAAAATGCAACCAGATAACAAGAGGAAGAAAACACTAAGTAAAGCAGTATAACAAGTGTGCTAAAATTACAAAGGGGCCGAAAATACAAGCACGAAAGAAAGGTACAACTACAACTGAAAGTAATGTACAACTGAAAAAAATAGCTGAATGGTGAAGCAGCTCCTGGATCTTCCTCCGGGTTCCTACCTATAGGGTAGGTACAGATGGCCACCTCAGCTCTCCACATCTGTCTGTCACCTCTGGGTACCGTATCATCATGAAGCCGCCCTCCGGGTACCGTCTCATCGTGAAGCCCACCTCCGGGTACCATACAGCTCTACAAACCTCAACCACGACCAATGTTGTCTGTCTTCTGCAACCAAAACAACAAGGTGCGGGCATAACCCGTGCATGGGTGAGAATAACGATACTCAGTAGGGACCCTGAGACCCTCAAGGTCTCACTAAAACCAACAAGGATAAACCACAAGGAAGTATCTCAATAGATAAACTTTACTTAGGTATATTCCCATACATATAACTAAGTTATCAAGTAACCCATCTCAATCATTATGTAAACACAAAGGTCATTGACTCAGCTCAAACCTGGATTTTTCTCCACGATGACGAAACCATGGCTGCTGGAGAACTCCTCCTCTATCGAGCACAGTAGTCCTATCACAACTCCGAGGTTCTACTAACTTACCTAAGACTGTTGAGGTAATCCTCCTGTCGAGTACCGTGAGTCTGCCAGCTCACAAAGTAGTGCTTCTCCGCCATGGGTCTTCCACCTCACATTGTAGTGCTCCCCCTCATAGCCTACAGAGGTACTCCTACTGTCGAGTACCGTGGGTCTTCCACCGAAAAAAGTAGTGATCCTCCGCCATTGGTCTTCCACCTCACAAAATAGTGCTCCCCAATGAGCTATACAAGTCACTACGAATCAAATCGTACAAGCAGTTATCGGGTCTCAGCCATCTACAAGGTCACCGTACTCTGTATGCTCGCCCCCGGGAGGATCCGGTCCATGAGCCACTAGTAGATACTACATGTATCACAATGTCCCATGAAGATGTATCATAAAGGGTAACCTCGTCACCGGGTTCTTAACGCAATAGTCAACGTGTCAATCGGACGCCCGGTCTGTGAGTTATTAGACTGTTTGTTCTGGGGCCCGGTTGGTTTCGTATACGAACCAACCAAGCCATATCTCAACTATACACCAACCTCCCATGGGGTATACTCAAAGAGAATACTATGCTCCAAGAGTACCGGTGCCGCTGAAGGTTCGTCAGACAGACGTCCGTTGCCAAAGATATGGCCCAAGAAGGTAATGGGGAAGTAATGAGACAGGGTCTTGTCCGACCCGGTCAGACCAACTCGGCCTTACCCAAACCGGGCCGACCTGGTCTTGGTCGACCCAGTCAGACTCACTGGGTCTGACCCAAACCATTGGGCGAGTCAACCTGCAATCTTTTGACCAGGTCCACTGGGCCCAGCCCAGCGGACCATGGGGGTGGTTTGGCCCGATAGTCGCCACGTAGGCAGCTCGGTAACTCAGCCCGGGAGACCGGACCAGTTCGACCAGTGACACTGCGGGGGTATCACGGGCCGGTTCAGCAGGCCGGTGACTGGGAGGCCAGTGGGCAGACCACGTGGGGCACGAGGCAGGCCAACTGGACTACGTGCTGGTCGTGGGTGCGCCGCGAAGGGCGCGAGTGCGCCAGGCAGGGTGCCAAATGTAGGGCAACACGCGGGGGCGTGCCGGGTAGCATGGTCGGGCATCGTGGGGGCGCTGGGGTGCACCGGGCAGGCCACCAGAAGGGGCGCCGGGGGCACCGGGTAGGCGGCCGGTAAGGACTCGGGGCACCGGGCTGGTTGGGCAGCACACCGGGGGGCGCTGGACTGTGCCGGAAGGGCGCCGGAGTGCCCTGACAGGCCACCGGAAGGGTGCCATGGGTGCGTCGGCAGGGCGCCGCGGGTGCACCGGAAGGGCACCGCGAGTGCTCTGGAAGCACGTGGACAGGGGCACGGGTTTTCGGGTGCGCGCTAGGGGGCCACGTGGGCGGCGTAGTTCATGTAGGTCACGGGTAGCGTGGCCTTTGTTCGCTGCCTTCATCGTCATCACATCATTGCCATGCCGTCGTGGAGTCATCACAAAAAGAACAACGGAGGGGTTGGTCCATGTTGGTTTAGCCCGGACCCTCCATGTTTAGGGTGGTAGCAATAGGTTCTCCCAAGTATGAAGCACAAAAACCATCATTCTACGTTTTGAGTGAAAGGAAGAACATTTTAAAGGTTCATACTGTAAATAAAAAAAACCCATACCTCTTGCTTGTTGCTCATTGGCGGACTCACAGAAGGAAGACAAAGAAGATCGTTATTCGTCGTGTCCTCCACACGTCCGCAATTCTGAGCTGCGTCAGTTCATTGCGATGTTACAGAGGATATGTTTCTGGGGAAGGAAGATCGAAGAAGAATTTTGTGGAAGATCGACGTTGGCGTTTTTTGCGTTCTTCGTTGGAGAGGATAAGATTTCTCCAAGTGTTGGGCATCACAATACATTACCAGCTCTTCGTCGCTTGGTGAAGCCATCCCAAAACCTTCTCCCATGGTCCCAATATATAGGATAGGGGGAGAGGTATGTAACCATCATGGAATTTATGATGGATCATTTATTTGGAACATTCCTAAATACCAACGACGCAGTTACTTAATTTAAAATGGGGGTCGGGCGAATTAAATTGCGTTGGCGCAATTTAAGAGGTGCGTTGGAACAACTTAAGAGGGGAGGATACCAAGAAGTTTCCCCAACATAGCCTGCATTAAAACATAAGACACGAATTAATTTTATGTTGACACATAAAATTAAGTGACAGTAATTAATTTCACGTCAACAAATAAAATTAACTTACAACAATTAATTTTATGTCAACATAGAAAATTTATTAAGATCATTTAATTTTACGTCGACACATAAAATTTACTGACATCAATTAATTTCATGTCGACCCATAAAATTAATTGAATGAAATTAATTTTATGTCGACACATAAAATTAATTTATGGGGGGGTTGAGAGGTTTCCTCTGCCTCCCCATTAAATGGGAGGTTAGGGTGTGGTGGTTCCACCACCAACTCCCAAGTGGAGCTTCTAACCACTTTATCCACACAACATGTGTTTAAAAAAATAAAATAAATTATTCACTTATTTTATTTTATTATCCCGCATAAAAACCCCAAAACTAACATTCATACCTGATCATCACCCAGTTCAAAAGATAGAAAAACCCACTCGTACGTTTACTGAACGTACCTGAAAAAAAGTTCATGAAATTATTATCAGTCACCCTCGACCCACTGCGGTCATGGTTTTGATCTTCATAGGAGAAACACGCCCCAAAGAGCTCAACTGTACTCTCGGATTCCCAATTCGAGTTACCAGTTAGAAGTTATGAATTTTACAATAAAATAATTGTCACTTAATTATTTTATTTACGGCCAAAAACTAACTTTCTCAGGTCGCCCGCGCCGGCAAAAGTTGGTATCTTCTTGAAGAAAGCATACCCTCACCAGTTCTGTGGTGGTCTTGGATTTTTAATCTGAGTTACCATTTGTGAGTTATAAGAATTTGAAAAATAAAATAACTTTATTTAATTATTATATTTATGGTTATGCCATTTTCGGGTATTCTCACAGGGGGCTTGCTCCCACTAAACATAAGTCACGCCTAGGATAAACCCACCATCCTGAGCATAACGGTGCCATCATATTTCTGATCCGAGTAACCGTTTAAGGGTTATTCCACTTTTTTAGGAAAACATCTTACGCGCGTTAATTTAAGCTTAACAAAACTTGAGAAAACTATTCCATGCACAACAGGCCTCGAAATTAGGTGCCATCAGAAACTGTGTACTCGTAAAATTCCAAACAATTTAAGAAAAAAAATTTCCTTGAAATTTATAGGTCTTGACATTACACCCACTTCAGGGCTTTACATCCTCGTAAAGATAAAACACAAACTAGGGAAACTAAAGGAGGTACAGAGAAAGAATCTTAGCCTCCCGCTCCCAAGTGATCTCCTGGAGGTTCTCGTGCTACCAACAAACACACACTAGAGGAATCCACCATCCACAAAGGACCCGCTCATGTCGATCCTCGATCTCCACCGGAACCTCCTTGTAGGTCACCCCATCGTCGATGACCAGCTCGCTGTGATCGATGATGTGGGTCGGGTCGTGCACGTACCTCCTCAGCTGAGATACGTGGAAGACATCATGCACCCAGTGCAACTGAGGTGGTAGGGCCAGATAAAGCATAGAGATAACTTGCTGCCCTGGACAAATCTCTATAGTCCACGTCGAGGTGAGACCCGTAAGAAAATGGGGTCTCTATCCTCACACTCTAGTGGTCTCTATCTTTTATCAGCATAAGAATTCAATCTACTCTGTGTAGTCTTCATCCGCTCATGGATGATTTTAACCTTCTCCATCGTAGCATGCACCATCTCGGGTCTTCAAGAGCTTCTTAGATTTCCCCTTTTCCGAAAAAGAGAAATGTTGTCTCATCCACTGGTTGAACTAGGTTTTATACCTAATACAGTCAATCCTAACATGAACGGTACATTTCATGTCTGGATGATGTCGTAAGGCCTCAACGCTACTACCAAGAGATCCCACCACCACTCTCGCCTCCAAGGGTTGTGTCACACTGTTGGCATCAGTGTGCGGTCAGTGGGTCTCCCCCTATAGGAATCTCAAAAGTGAGGGTCAAGTCAACAGTTTTAACCGGAACCTCTCTTTATCAACCACACAAAAGGGAAGGAAAGAGAACGTCACAAGGAAAAGTGTCTTTTATTACTGCATCTCATGTACAAAGACACACAAAAACCACAAAAAACAACATCATGGAAACCAGAATCACCAATAACAAAGGCCTCTACGACTGGACCAAGTCCCGATCCTGTCCACCCGCTTCCGGAGCTCCATAGTCATATGCTTCAGCTGCCTAAAGTTGTGGTCTTCGATGTCCACATGTTCCACGTGGTCTGGGTGGACCTCCTGGTGGTGGTGGTGGCAACACCTCGAAGTGTCATCCACCTCCAACTACATGGCCAGCTTCCCTGCCTCGGTCTTCGGCTCCTTGCGGTCCGACTCGATCAAACCACTGCCTCTACCTAGGAGGTCCTTCATCTATCTGGTGATCATCCGAGCGGTGGGTCAAACAGTCATGAGCCATGTGACCCTATCTGCCACATGTGTAACACATCATGGCAGGTCTGGCTCCACCACTCCCATTGGTGACTCGTACTACCGACCATGTGTCATGCGGTCGACCACCTGTAGGTCTATCCGTCTTGGACTTCTGCGTCATCTATCTACTGCCTGCTGAAGAAGACTTCACTGTATTCCAGCTAGTAGTGGATCTTGCTGCTGGAGACTGCTCAGCAAGGAAACCCTCTACTAAGAGGGCTCGCTCCAACACCCCTGTCTATGTCGGGATGTTGTGAGAGACAAATGAAGCTATAATATCTCACCTAAGCCCCTACTCGAAGGTCTGGGCCCTGAAGAACGGGTCCCGTACCATATCAGTGGAGTAGCGCGATAGGTCGGTGAACCTCGCTGAATACTGCACCACTATCATTCTACCCTGCTGAAGATGTGTTAGCTCTTGTATAGGCACTGCTCGAAGGGTTGCTGGTACAAACACTCCACGGAACAGGCTCTCGAAGTTTTCCCACTGAAGTGTCACCTCATCATGAATTTGAAGCATCAGGCTCTACCATCTGCATGCTACTGCCTGAAGGAGGCTGGCAGCAAGGGTCACCATAAATTCTGTTGGCATCCCTACTAGCCTGAAAACTCTCACCACAGCCTCCAAAAAATCCTCAGCTGCCTGTGGGTCTGTCTCTCCCCAGAACCTGGGTGGCCACTAGTGCTAGAACTTCTGCAGTGCGCTCAAGCGGTGTGCATCACCTGCTACTGGGGCTGGTGACATCGGTGGCCCAACAGGTGGTAGTACCGCTGGTTCCTCCGCTGGTGCCTCAACTAAATGAGGGCCCTGTACTGAGGCCTCATCGCTCAGTGGGTTTCCAGTACGTACAACTCTCACGGATCAAGCTGGTCATCCACAGAGAGGCATCCTGAAAGAAACAGATGCAACATGGTCAAAAGACTATACCTGGTGAGCTGACCTGGTTTGAGCTGACTTAACGAAAACTTTTGGAAACACACACGCAATCAGTGTGTTTGTGCACTGAGTCAGAAATTAGAATTCATGGTCCTGGTGTATGGATACATCGGCCGCCGCACCAACACCGGTATCCCTGAACTGAAAACAACACTTAGTACGCCTAAAACTATTGCTTCACAGAAAAGAAAATATCCAAGTCCTAAGTTCTGCGGTAGAACCGACTCCTCTGATATCAATTTTTCACGACCCGTCCCCCAGGGCCCATATCGTGACTACCCCAAGCCTGCCTTCCACAGGCTAGGGGCTAGCGACAGGACCAAAGGCGTAACTCCTTAAAGAATGGGAAGTCAATGCCTTTATAAAACGTAAAAAGACACAACTAGAGAACAAGTGGAATCAAACACTAAGTAAAGCAATATAACAAATGTGCTAAAAGTTCAAAGGGGCCAGAAATACATGCCCAACATAATGGTACAACTAAAACTATATGTAAAGTACAACTGAAATGACAATAGCTGAATGGTGAAGCAGCTCCTGGATCATCCTCCGGGTTCCTACCTGTAGGGTAGTTACAGATGGCCACCTTAACTCTCCACGTCCTTATGTCACCTCCGGGTACTGTCGCGTCATGAAGTCCACCTTCGGGTACCGTATCATTGTGATTTCCACCTCCGGGTACCGTACAGCTCTACAATCCTCAACCACGACCAATGTTGTCCGTCGTCTGCAAGCAACACAATGAGGTGCGGTCATAGCCCGTGTAGGGGTGAGTATAACGATACTCAGTAGGGACCCTGAGACCCTCAAGGTCTCACTAAAACCAACAGGTATAAACCACAAGGAATGATCTCAACAGATAAAATTTACTTAGGTATATGCCCATACATATACTTAAGTTATCAAGTATCCCTTCTCAATCATGAGGTCAAAACAAAGGTCATTGACTCAGCTCAAACCAGGATTTTTATCCACGATGATGAAAACATGGCTGCTGGAGAACTCCTCCTATATCGAGCGCAGTAGTCCTATCACAAATCCGAGGTGCTACTCACTAATGTTAGACTGTTGAAGAACTCCTCTTGTTGAGTACCGCGGGTCTTCCACCTCACAATGTAGTGCTTCTCTGCTATGGGTCTGCCACCTCACACAGTAGTGCTCCCCCTCATAGCCTACATAGGTACTCCTCCTATCATGTACCATGGGTATCCCACCTCATAAAGTAGTGCTCCTACGCCATGGGTCTACCACCTCACTAAGTAGTGATCCCCACTAAGCTATACAAGTCACTCCGAATCAAATCGGACAAGTAGTCATCAGGTCTCAACCATCTACATGGTCACCGTACTCTGTATGCTACCCTCTGGGAGGATCCTCTCCATGAGCCACTGGTCGGTACTCCATGTATCACAATGTCCCATGAAGAGGTATCACAAAGGGTCACATTGTCACAGGGTTCTTAACGCAATAGACAACGCGTCAATCAGACACCCGGTCCGTGAGTTATTAGCCTCTTTGTTATGAGGGCCTGGTTGGTTTCCTATACAAACCAACCCGGCCATATCTCAACTGTACCCCGAACCCCCATGGGGTATTCTCAATGGGACGGCTATGCTCCAAGAGTACTGGCACCACTGACGGTTCTTCAAACGGACATCTGATGCCAAAGATATGGCCCAAGATGGTAATGGGCTAGTAATGAGACAGGGTCTTGTCTGACCCGATCAGACCAACTCGGCCTAACCCAAACTGGGCCGACCTGGTATCGGTGGACTCGGTCAGACTCGCTGGGTCTGACCCGGACCATTGGGCGAGTCAACCCGCTATGTTTTGACCCGGTCCACTGGGCCTGGCCCAGAAAACCACGAGGGAGGTTCGGCCCGATAGTCGCCACATAGGAGGCTTGGTAACTCGACCCGGGAGACCGGGCCATTTCGACCAGTGACACCGCGGGGGAATCACGGGCCGGTTTAGCAGGCCAGTGATGGGGAGGCCAGCTGGAAGACCGCGTGGGGCGCGGGTGGGCCGACTGGACTACGGGCTGGTTGCGGGGGCACCGGGAAGGGCACGAGTGCGCCAGGCAGGGTGCCAAACTCCGGGAAGTTCGCGGGGGTGCGCCGGGTAGCATTGCAGGGCACCGCGTTGGCGTCAGGGGTGCCGGGAAGGCCGCTGGTAGAGGCGCTAGGGGGGCCAGGCAAGCTGCTGGCAAGGGTGCGGGGTGCTGGGCTAGCTGGGCCGCATGCTGGGGGGTGCCGGGCGGCGCCGGCAGGGTGCCGGGCTCCGCCGGCAGGGCGCCGGGGTGCGCCGGCAGGTGCTGGGGGTGCACTGGTAGGGCGTCGCGGGTGCGACGGTAGGGCACCGTGGGTGCGTTGGAAGGGCACCTCGGGGTCACCGGCAGCGTCCTGACAGGGGTGGTGGGTGCTGGGTGCGTGCCAGGGGGCCGCAGGGGTGGCGTAGTTCATGCATGTTGCGGGTAGCGCGGCCTATGTTCGCCACCTTCGTTGTCGTCGCCTCATTTCCATGTCGTCATGGAGTCATCACAAAAAGAACGATGGAGGGTTGGGCCATGTTTGTTTGGCCCGAACCCTCTGTGTTTAGGGTGGTAGCAATAGGTTCTCGCCAGTATGAAGCACAACAACAACCGTTTCCCGTTTCGATAGAAAGGAAGAACATGGAAAAGGATCATAATTTAAATAAAAAATCACCTACCTCTTACTCGTCGCTCGTTGAAGGAGTCGTGGAAGGAAGACGATGAAAATCGTCATTCGTCGCGTCCGCCACACATCTCCAATTCTGATCTCCCTTGGTTCATTGACGATGTTGGAGATGATAGGTTTATATGGAAGGACGGTCGAAGAATAATCGAGTGGAAGATCGTCATTGGCGTTCTTTGTGTTCTTCGTTGGAGAGGATAAAATTTCTCCTAGTGTTAGGCATCACAATACATTACCAGCGCTTTGTCGCTTGGTGAAGCCATCCCAAAACCTTCTCCCATGCACCATATATATAGGATAGGGGGAGAGGTATGTAACCATCATGGAATTTATGACACCTCATTTATTTGGAACCATCCAAAATTCCAATGATGCAGTCACTTAATTTAAAATGGGGTTCAGGCGAATTAAATTGCATTGGCTTAATTTAAGAGGTGCGTTGGCACAACTTAAGAGGGGGGGGGATGCCAAGAAGATTCCCCCACATATCCTGCATTAAAACATAAGATATGAATTAATTTTATGTTGACATAAAAAATTATGTCACATTAATTAATTTCACATCGACACATAAAATTAACTGACAACAATTAATTTTTCGTCAACTCATAAAATTAATTGAGTGCAATTAATTTTACGTCGACACATAAAATTAATTTATGGAGGGGGGTTGAGTGGTTTCATCTCCCTTCCCATTAAATGGGAGGTTAGGGTGTGGCGGTTCCACCACCAACTCTCATGTGGAGCTTCTAACAACTTTATCCGCACGACATGTGTTTAATAAAATAAATAAATTATTCACTTATTTTATTTTTTTAACCCACGTAAAACCCCAAAAACTAATTTCATACCTGATTATCCTCCATCGAGGTGAAAGTCTTCTTAAATGAAAACTCGTGCTGTGAGTTCAACGGTGCCCTCAGATTTCAATTCCGAGAACCAGTTAAAAAGATAGAAAAACCCACTCGTAGGTTTACTGAATGTACCCAAAAAAAAGTTCAGAAAGTTTTTATCAGTCACCCTCAACACACTGCAGTCATGGTTAGGATCTTCCTAGGAGAAACACACCCCAAAGAGCTCAACCGTACTCTCGGATTTCCAATTCAAGTTACCGTTTAGAAGTTATGAATTTTACAATAAAATAATAGTCACTTAATTATTTTAATTAAGGCCAGAAACTAAATTTCTCAGGTGGCCTGCAATGGCCAATGTTATTATCTACTTAAACAAAGAATACCCTCCCGAGTTCAGTGGTGGTCTTGTATTTTTAATCTGATTTACCGTTTGTGAGTTATAATCATTTGAAAAATAAAATAAAATTATTTAATTATTATATTTATGGTTATGCCATTTTTGGGTTTTCTCACAGGAGGCCTGCTCCGACATAACTTAAGTCACGCCTAGGGTAAACCCGCCATCCTGAGCCCAGTGGTGCCCTCAGATTTCTGATCTGAGTAACTATTTAAGGGTTATTCCACTTTTTCAGAAAAAATTCTTACGCACGTTAATTTATGTTTAATAAAACTTCATAAAATTATTCCAGGAAAACCAGGCCTCGGAATCAGGTGCCATCAGAAACTGCGTACTTGTAAAATTCCAAAGCTTTTAAGAAGAAAAAAATTCCTTGACATTTAAGTGTCTTTAAATTACAAGTCAACCTAATGGAAAACAATAGTTACTAACCATTCTATTACATAATGTGGGAAACATCCCACTATCTCAACACCAACTACCCATACAGAGATGACAGAAAACCCCAATCTCTCACTATAGAAGATTTTATTTTCCTACATCAAGAGTGAAAATCAGGTCTACAAACCCCCAAAGGGATGTGTAGGGTTTGAACTAAATCAGATCAGTAGGATCCCCATAAGGTGATCCATATCATGTATCTAAAAACTAGAAATATGAACATTTTTAGTTAATGGTTGAAAGATAAATTATATACTAGTTTATATTAAAATCATGGTAAATATTTATGTTTCTCAAAAGTCACAAAACATGATAGGAAACTTATATTCTATGGTAGATCTCTAAAAAAATTTATCAATTTAAAAGTACATATATCGAATCCAAATAAATTAAATTACAAAGAACATGTATTTTATTCTAAGGATCACATCACAGTAGGATAGTAGACTACTCATACCACAATTAATGATTAGTGTGTACCCTTTTCTTTATTACTCAATCATAAGAAGAACTGGAATAGCCCACGTGTGAATTCTATACGACATCAACAATCGGTCCTTATCACACAAGGCTTGAGGAGTAGAGGAACACTACATGATAAAACCCCCTGATAATAAAATAGCTGATGTCTCTAAGATACACCTTCCACCTAAGCACCCATAGCTTCTCATGTTATGAATTTAGAAAATCATTTTGAAGTGGATTTTCAAAATATTTTTCAACAAACCTATTGTTATATAAAATTTTATTTAACTTTTTTTTGTAATATTAAAAAACCACATTTTCATTTACCCAAAACTAAGGGAAAGCTTTTTTTATGAAAATCCATTTCTAGACACAAAAAATTCTTCCAATTCATTTATAAAAAAAATTATAAAATGGATCAATAATGATTCATTCAAACATGGCTAGAGATGGCACTACATGCCTCAAAATCAAGTCACGCACACCCAAAATCAGATCCAATTACTCCATAAGGAATAAAAAGAAAACAATAAAGGCCTTATAATTGATTCATCCATCATAAAATAACAATCCATAATAAAAATTTGTTGCAGATATGTTAGGTCCAAACATTCCTAAAAAATGGACATACCACACCATAACCAATAAAGGATCATCCACTAGAAGAATATTGCACAACATATATTGAAGAATCAAACCAAACATCACCATAAGTATGATGAATCCAAAACATAGTTCCATATTACGGTCATGAATAATAGAAATGATAAAGGAAAATGGACACCTACAAAGGATAAGCGACACAACATTCACATATATAATACATCAAAATAATTGATCCAGAAGGTTTGTAGACACCCAAATCACTTGGAAGAAACCTTAGTTCGAGGGAGAATGGATGGAAAATGAGATTATGAATCATCCAACGTGAAACTAGATTTAAACCTATTTTGAAGAAGATTTTATTATGCCAATAAGGTATTTATAGTGTAAAATCACCATAGCAGGATTTTTCTAAAAAACAAATCACCCCAAATAAAATTTCACTGACTAAGAATTTTATAGTGTTAAAGTAATTCTTATCATGTAAACTAAATTTATGGAATAAAAAAATATTTTAGGGATTGTATTATTATTTTTATGTTAACTATATTATAGTTGATTCCCAGTGGAGCAACTACACCGTAAGCTAAAACATATTATGTAAATTTGTGTTATATTCTTTAGAAACCCCCAAAGAATAAATCACAATCAATAAAAACATAAAAAATCATAAACATTATAATACCACCCCTTAAAATCTTGAATGTTAAAATATCTTCACCATAAGGCTTTCCTTCCATGAGAAGTCATGTGAAAGAATGGTGATCCAGAATGAGTTGAGGTCATAACTCACTCGATGATGATTTTTTCATCAATGTGTCTTGAGAATATGATATATATGACCATATCTCCCTGAAAAATTGGATACAACTTCTGTGGAAGAATTAATCTTAAGAATCAATGACCTCCACTGGATTCTATATAACAAAAATGTCTAGCTCTATCCCGATCTCTTCCAATCATAGAACATGAGATAGGTCATGATAGTATTACTTATGATTTGATATAAAAAAATAATCTTGAATAATTACCAACTTTAATACTAATAAAAACTAATATACAACCTGACTATGTCTTTCATTGACCACAAATGGTCTGTCAAACATTACATTTATCCCATGATAATGATGACCTAATCGAGGCAAAAATATAAAAAAACTCAATCAGCAGAGGAAAACTCCAGTGGGAAACATCAATGATCTACATATGATTTATACAAAAACTACACAAAAACATGTGGCTGATATATATCTTGAATGCTCGTTGATGTTTCCTAAACATGTCACAGTCCCACAAGATAGGTCTTTCCCACCATTTCTTGAGAAAGAGGTGATCTGAAAAATGTACCATTCAAATCCTAAAAGGGATCTATTCTGATCGATGACTGACAAATATTTTAATACAGAAACTCAAATATTCCCAAATGGTTATCCAATAATCCACAAAAATACAAGATGAATGCACCTAGAATATCTTCCCGATTCTGGACAGCCAGCCCTATCGAACAGTCCATCTATGGATGGAAAACTTAACTCAACCGAACCTGACTCCCCATCACCTCTTTGAGACTCCAAAAAAATGATAGGTAAATGTCATATCACTATCTGAAACAATGCAGAGGTAACCTGACGTAGCATAAAAACTTACAGTACATATATTTCACAATGATCTGAATCCTTTGTGGTGTCCCAAATCAGAATAACATGTGTTGATTTCATCAACTAATCAACCACCACCCAGTCAACATTCTTACTTTAGGGAGTCCATGTTTATCCAACAATTATGTCCATGTTCACCTTGTCCCATTTAGAAACATGATATGGATGATGCTAGTTAAAACTATATGGTTTCAGATGCTCTACCCTTATCAAATGGAAGGTTTAATAGTGGGAAACATGATCTAAAATATCATGATTCTTACCCATCCACTAGAAACATTGTCTCTTTCAATAGCATGTCCTTTTAGATCCTAAATTAATTTACCATGAATAAATATGTTATTCCAAAAAACAACACTATTCATAGATTCTGGGTTGACAACCTAACTCACAATGAATAGAATAAAATCATAAGGGAGGCCCCATTAGAAAAGGTTCCCTATTTATAAATGGTTTCAATGATTCATATGAACTTATCATCCTACTACCGAATCTATAGAATAGACCAAAGGAGATATGAAGGGAGAAAAACACTGGTCATAACCTTTCCCAAACAATCACATTGATCGTCTAGATGAAACTAAGTAAATAGACCAACCAAATTCCACTATTATTTAGATTCCAAGACACCTGTTAGTGGTAATTTAAATCATAGAGATTCTGTGATTACAATCTCCATAAATGGTGTGTAGGTGGTTTTGAAATAAAATGTATAAAGGTATTTTAACCACCATAAATATCTGAGATTCATGTATCTCTAAGAAAATATATATCTCAAGAACATATGGTTAGAAAATACTATGAATCACACCAAATAAATATAGTACCTCTAATATTTAAGCACATGAAAAACTATAGAATGATCAATATTACGATTGGGGTAATTCCTCTCATGTAGAAAAAGCACACAAGAACCACATGCCACAACAAGACCATCCTTTATAACAACTCAGCTCAAACCAATACCAAATGATTTATAGAACACCACATAACCCATAATAGGATATGATAAGTTCAAATATATAATGAACCGCCCTAGGATTCCCCCAAACCTAGCATCCAACCCATTCCATCACATACTCAAATGGAGTTCCCGACCCCCCTGGGATAGAGACAAGCACCTGAGAATTGTATAAAAAATAGATGGAATGATTTCACCCAATATTAGTAACCACATTCCATACATATATTTAAAAAAGGGATGAAACAACAGAAGACTAGAGAATATATATGAAATAACTCTAATGAAAAAATATAATTGGACACCAACAATAGAATCCAGAAACTGCAAGATAAATCCAACTGGAAAGGACAAAAAAACTACCTTTCTCCTCCAAGTAATGGATTGTAAGAACTCCCACAATATCACCACTAGATACCCGACCAGCTAACATGAACCCCACTACATTAATACAACACATTTCTTTTCCCAAAAATAGAAGACACACAATGGTCTATGCACTACCGAAGAGGTTCGTAGGGTGTTAGCAAGCACGCTTAGGAGGATTACACCAAAGTGTTCTTTAACATGTCTCTATATAACAAATCTCATTTGATAATTCTAAATAAAAACATGACATGATAAGTAGTAATGAAGTTCTATAGAAAACATGGTATACTTTTTCATTTTTCCATAGTTCTAAAAAGAATCTTGTATATAAATTTTAAATCACATTTTCTATAAGATTTTACAAATGCATAAAAATGCACAACAAGTCTAACTCAAAATGAAAATAAATTCAAAATAAAATAATGGGTTTCACAACACCAAAGTATATTGTATGTCCTAGCCACAGATTACTCATACCACAATAATCAAGTGCACAAATCTGATCGTATAACACATGCAAATGAAGAAGAGTAATACTCCATGAGTAATACTAAAAAAATGTCAAAATCAGTCTCCTAAAACAATGGAAATTGGAAATTATTGTAAAGTATCCAAAATAACCTCCTTGGTAATCACAAAATAATGGGCGATGGCCCCAAACTAAATCATCCACCATTGTACCCTAGGTAACACATGTTTATTATTTCAAAAATCATTTTAATTCATTGAAAAAAATTTCAAAATCATTTTACAATTTCCAATTCAGTGCATGAAAATACCCATTTTCGCTTCATTTATCAATAACCAAGGGAAAACCATTTTTCATTAAAAAAACATTTCAACACACATAATAAAATACATGATAATCTTAATATACGAAACTGTTAATATATAAAAACAATCAATTTTATTAACGCAGGCTATAGACGAAACCATAAACCACAAAACTTTGACCGCACATGCCTGTAACAGAATACAAAACAAACGATACCCAACAACATCAATGAAGGCCCTAGAATCGAATCCACATAAATATTGAATAAATTTAGAAGAAAATGGGTCAACACTATAGAGGAAACTCATATACCTCAAAGATGAATTTCCACGGCACCACGACGATTGGAATAAAAGGCCTATAGAACAAGATCTCAAAACAGATGTGAAGAGACACAACGCAGATGCAATGAATATGTAAATCCAATCGGATCAATATAGAAGGAGTGGAGCCACTAAGAATATCTTAGGGGGAACCTCAGGTGAAGAGTAATGAGGAGTCAGAGAAAATAATGAACCAATAGAGCTGACATTTTGACATAAACCTAGGCATGGACCAAGTCATTATGTGTACCCAAGTGTCATGATGTGTAGTCTACGCATGATAAGTTCACCAAAAACCCATCTCCTTGTATTAAAAATCAATAATTTACACCCAACATGATGTATACCCACCATTGAAGTTGTTTACAAGTTCACAATGTGATCTCCCCTTTCATGACATGTACAAATCATCTAATAAACAACATGCACCTCAGGTACATGGTGTCCACCTACTCTACATATAGTAGAAAAATCCCAAAAACCACTCCAAAGGAAAATAATTGGAAGGGATATTAAAAAAGGGAAAACATACCTGATAAAGGTAATGAGATTTGAAAAACACACAACCATAACATCTTTTCATCCTGGGATGCCATCTAGAATATATAACTCAGGGAAAAATATGAGGCCATTGCTCCCTCATCAACGATTTATGTTACCAAGTCTAATGAGAATCTGATCATTGTTTTTGTAGAATAAAAAACAATGTAATTGACTTCCCATGGAATAAATTCATCTTAGTGTAAAAAATCTCAACTGGTTCCTCCAAAACAGAAGCATATAGCTCCAAATCAATCTCCTCTCAACTCAAAATGTGACCGGGATCTGGGTGATAATTCATCAGCTGAGATATGTGGAAAAAATCATAAATGTTTGTCTACTAAATAAGAAATCATAATTCATAATAAAATTATCCTATCTATTCAATTATCTCAAATGGTCCAACATATCTCTGAGCCAACATTCCATGTTTTCCAAGTTGATGGTGACCCAAACCAGGAGAATCATTAATGAAGTACAATTCATCTGCAGAAAACACCAAAGAAGATGTCACCAATCTGTATATGATTTTTTTCGACTCTGGTCTGTAACCAAACATTGGAACATATCTTGAATATTTGAAGATATCACCTGACCAAAAATCAGTCAAACCAAAGACACCTCTCCCACATTTACAAGAAAAAGAGGTGATCTGTATTGGAAACCATAAAATGGCTCTAAGGGATCCTATTTTGTCATGGAATGATATCTTTTATTGTTAATAAACTCAAAATTTCTTAGATGTCTATCCCATTATCCAATTAAATCCAAAACACAGGCGTGAAGTATATCCTCCAAGATCTGAATTACATGATTTGTTTGACTGTCATTCCATGGATGGTAGATTGTGATCAACATGGTTTGAGTTCACATTTCCTCTTGAAGAAATATCTCTAACCTTTATGTAACCATAGGATCCTTATTTGAATTAATGACGGAATGGGTCCCATGTAACCTCACAGTCTATTGCAAGTATAAATTACCCAGATGCTTGACTTTAGTGGTGTCTTTGATCAGAATGAAATGGGAATATTTCTTCTATTGGTCAACAAAAACCTAGATAGAGTTTTTCTCTTAGGGTGTCCATGGTAACCCAAAAAAGAAATAAATGGATACCTCATCCCATTTTCAAACTGGCTCTAGATGAGGATGAAGCATACTAGATTGCTTCAAGTTCTCTACCTTTATGCATTGGAAGGCGTAATGGTGGGACATATTATTTGCAAAGTCACGCTTCATACCCGACCACTAGAATCTTCATCTCATGTAATAATACATCTTCATAGAAATTGGAATAATGGACCATAAAGAGTTTTGACAATCAAACGATACTGAAATTCTCACATAGGTTGCGAGGAAAACTCACTTCCCAATGTAGAGTATTCCATCTAAAGAATGAGACCAACCAGAAACAGTCTCCCCACCATAAAGTCTTCATCGAGTTTTATGATACTCACTATCTTGCTGTTACCTTTGATAAATAGACTCCAGGAGAGTTGATGGTAACTGAGAACTTCTCAGAACCATAAACATAACATCCTCTGTATCATCCAACTAAACTACTCTAAAATTCCCATATGATTCTACTCGTACTTTGATTCCAAAAAATCATGTGATAGTAACCTCCTTCTTGGAGAATCTGTGACAAAATTCCCATTCCTCGAGGTATAGTCGATTCCAATGTTAAGCATTTGAAGGTATTCTAACCATAATCTCTATCTGGTACTCAAGTCATTCTAAATAAAATATATTGCTCAGACATTTATGATTAGATAATACTGTGAACTTCTCCCCAAAGAGATAGTTCCACCAACATTTAAGCGCATGCCTGACTTCTGCAAGCTCTAAATTCAGATTGGGGTAGTTCTTCTCATGTGGCCAGAGTTGATGAGATCCATATTCTACCACGTGGTTATCCTATATTAGCACACATAAAAAACCAGAACACTAAGTATTACCAAACACTGTGTACCCCTTACCGGGATCAGGTAAGATCATAATATGAGACAATGTCAGATGCCTTTATTGGTCAACGAAATAACTATGACACTTCATATCCCAGGTGAATTTTACCACTATTCCAGTAAGATCTGTCAAAGGTGATGCCATATTAGGGAAGTCATTCACAAACATTCGATAGTACCCAACAAGACCAAGGATGTTTCAAATTTCTATAATGTTCTATGGTTCCTTAAGACATAAAATATTTTATATTCTCTAGATCAACTGATAATTAATTCTTAGATATATATTTCCTATTAACCTAACTTCTCAAATATAGACACAAAATTTTGAATTCATTCCATATAGACTGTGATGCCTCAAAATTTACAAAACCATACGAAGATGGTGCTCATGATAATGCTCGAATTTTGAATAAACCCGAATATTGTCAATGAACACTATCACAAAAGTGACAAGTTATTGATGGAATATCTAATTCATCAAATCCATAAAAACTACTCCATCATTTTTCAAAACAAAATTCATAACAAGATATTATTAATGGAAATAACTTCATCGGAATTTTGTATTCGATATGTCAGACTCATGAATGATAAGATGATGATAAAATGACAAAAGATCGATGTTTGAAAACCAATTTTCTGCTATAATAAATAAAAATGATCATCCACATTAGGAAAATGATATATTTTGTTTACACTTGTCCAAGAATGTTCTGATAGTCCCCACATAAATGAAGTTAACCATATAATTCCTTGTAAAGGGAAACTTGTGTAAACAAAAACCTTTTCTAACAGGTCGCCCAATTGAATCATGATCTCTTTTAGCTTCATTGGTTCTATACAAGAAGAAGATATAAAAATTGATTGTGTAAATGGTACTGGATCTATCATAAACTCTACCTCTCTCTATATGGAATGATTGATGAAATCATCTAAGAAAACATCAAGAATGTATTGAAAAACAATCAGAAAACATAAATAGAAGAAACGTCATCGGGATCAAATGTAATAGGACAAAAAAACTCATAATCCCTAGGTGGGAATGTTATGTATGACCTAACCTCGGGTCCCACACCCCCAAAAAATATGATCACTACTGGAAACTAAGGATTTAACAACAATTGGAAACCATTGGTAAAGGCTACCAAACCGCTGGTATACTATATACCAATGGTTTGGAAATCCATTGGCAAGTAAGGTGTAAGGATATACCATTACCAATGATTTTAGTATAACCATTGAGAAAGGCAGTGTAATCCAAGAGTTTCCCAATGGTTTACATAATAGTTGGTATAGAGGAGTACTCCCAATGGCTTGAAAACTATTGGAGATACTGGAAATGTAATCATTGTTTCCCAACGGTTTAAATAACAGTTGGTATATATGAGTATTCAGTAAAAATATGTACAACACTATACCAATGGTTTTAGTAAAACGTTCGTATAGTGTAATACCTGAATTTGGTAGACCAGCAACCTAAAATATCAACCACTCTTGCATACACACTTAACAGTAACAAAACCATTAAAAACTCAACTATAAACACCTTAATACATTATTAATATCAACAAACACTAGCTATAGGACACAAAAGCACATAAAAACAAGATACTCTTATAACCATGGAATGTACAACAATAATAATCATGTACATGAACCCAATTACCTTATGTAATACAGAATTATTAATTGAATTCTCAATTGAATACATGCAGAATGAATAATGTAATGAATTCTGAATTATGAAACAATAAGACATTCAAAATGTATTATATTGTATATAGAAAATCAAATATGTTTGGTCGGTTTTCCGTAAACTAATTGTTTTTACGTAAAATGATGTCCATTTTAAACAAAATACATACACTTGGAGTGATATCAGGCACAACGTTCCCCATATTAAGGCGGGGTTGACTTTTACATGTCACAAATTACTCATGAATCATTTTAAAAAAGAATTGATAGATTATGAATGCGTTTGGTTGGTTTTCTATATGCCAGTTTTTTTTTCACTTAAAATATTTTCCATTTCAAATAAAGGTGAGAAACATTGAGTGGTGTCGGCCACACCGCACATCGTATTGAGGTGAGGTTGACTCGTACATGTCTCATAGGACCCAGGGATCATTTTTCTAAAGTATCAAAACAACCTAAATATGTTTGGTCAGTTTTATGTACACCAGTTGTTTTTACTTAAAATGTTGTCCATTTTAAACAAAAGAGAGATAGTTAGAGTGATACCGGCCACATCGAAACTCGGATTGAGGTAGGGTTGACTTTTACACATCAAAAATTATCCATGGATCATTTTCCTAGTGTTTCAATAGAATCCGAATGTGTTTGGCCGGTTTTCCGTACGTCAGCTGTTGTTTTCACATAAAATGATGTCCATTTTAAACAAAAGAGAGACACTTTGAGTGGTGTCAGCCACACTGTGGCTTGGATTGAGGAGGGGTTGACTCATACATGTCACATATGACCCATGGATCGTTGTCTTAAATTTTAAGCAGATTCTAAATGTATTGAGAATGTTTTCCGTATGTCAATTTTTGTTTTCACTTAAAATGATGTTGATTTTAATCCAAAGAGAGACACTTTGAGTGGTTCTGGTAACACCAAGCTTTATATTGTGACATGGTTGACATGTACACATCATATATGACCCATGGATTGTTTTACAAAAGTTTCAACAGAATCCGAATGCATTTGGTTAGTTTTCCATATGTTAGTTGTTGTTTTCACTTAATGATCGTTGTCTTAAATTTTAAGCAGATTATAAATGCAATGGGTATGTTTTCCGTATGTCAATTTTTGTTTTCACTTAAAATGATGTTGATTTAAAACCAAAGAGAGACACTTTGAGTGGTGCCGGTAACACCAAGCTTTATATTGTGACAGGGTTGACATGTGCACATCATATATGACCCATGGATTGTTTTACAAAAGTTTTAATAGAATCTGAATGCATTTGGTTAGTTTTCCATATGTCAGTTGTTGTTTTCACTTAAAATATTGTCCATTTTATTCAAAAGAGAGACATTTGTAGTGGTGTCGGCCACACCATGCCTCAGATTGAGGTGGGGTTCACTAGTAAATGTCACAAATGACCCATGTATTATTTTCCTAAATTATCTACGAAAAATGATTCCATTTGGTCAGTTTTCTGTATGCCAGTTGATGTTTTCCCTTAAAATCCTATCCATTTCATATAAAAGTGAGACTGTTTGGGTGGTTTCGGCCACACCACGCCTTAGATTAAGGTGGAGTTGACTCATACACGTCACATAAGAACCATGGATCATTGTGTTCATGTATCAACACAATTTTAACATGTTTTGTTGATTTCCCATATGCCAGTTTTTTTTACTTAAAATGATGTAATTTTGAAACAAAAGAGAGACACATTGAGTAGTGTCAGCCACACCGTGCCTCAGATTGAGGTGGGGTTTAATCGTAAACATCTCATATGACCCATGGATCATTTTTCTAATGTTTCAATAGAATCCAAATGTGTTTGGTCAGTTTTACGTATCTCAGTTGTTGTTTTCACTTAAAATGATGTCCATTTTAAACAAAAGAGAGAAACTTTGAGTGGTGTTTGCCACACCGTGCCTCATATTGAGGTAGGGTTGACTTTTACAAGTCACATATGACCCATGGATCATTGTACGAAATTTTAAATAGAATCAGAATGCATTTGGTTAGTTTTCTGTATGTCAACTGTTGTTTTCACTTAAAATTATGTTCATTTTAAACAAACGAAAAACCCTTTGAGTGTTGCCCGAAAAACTGTGCATTGGATTGGGGTAGGGTTGAATATTACACGTCACATATGACCCATGTATATTTTTCCTAATGTTTCAATAGAATCTAAATGCTTTTGGTCAGTTTTCCATATGTCAGTTGTTGTTTTAACTTCAAATGATGTCCATTTTAAACAAAAAAGAGAAATTTTGAGTGGTGTCTACCACACCGCACCTCGGATTGAGGCAGGTTTTACTCATACATGTCAAAAATGACCCATGGTTCATTTTCATAACATATCAACACAATCCGAATGTGTTTGGTCAGTTTTCTATATGCTAGATGTTGTTTCCACTTAAAATCATGTCAATTTCAAATAAAAGTGAGACAGTTTGAGTGGTTCCAGCCACACCGGCACTCGGATTGAGGAGGGGATGACTCGTATATGTCACAAATTTACCATGGATTATTTTCCTAATGTTTCAACAGAATCCAAATGCCTTTGGTCGATTTTCTGTATGTTAGTTGTTGTATTAAATTAAAATGATGTCCTTTTGAAACAAAAGAGAGACACTTTGAGTGGTTCCAGCCACACCGCCCCTCATATTAAGATGGGGTTGATTAAAAAACATCACAAATTACCCATGGATAGTTTTACTAATGTATCAACAAAATCTGAATGTTTTTGGTCAGTTTTCCGTAATCCCGTAGTTTTTACATAAAAACCTATCCATTTTAAACAAAAGAAAGACACTTTGAGTGGTACCAGCCACACCGTGCCAGGAATTGAGGCATGATTGACTCATAAACATGAAAAATGACCCATGGATCATTTTCATAATGTATTAATAGAATATTAATGTGTTTGGTTGGTTTTCCATATGTGAGTTGTTGTTTTCACTTAAAATGTTGTCCATTTCAATGAGAAATGAGACACTTTGAGTAGTGTCGGCCACACCGTGCCTTGGACTGAGGCTGGGTTAACTCATTCACATGAAAAATGACCCATGGATTGGTTTACTAATGTTTTAATGGTGTTCGAATGTGTTTTCTTGGTTTTTCATATGTGAGTTGTTGTTTTCACTTAAAATGATGTGCATTTTTAACAAAAGAGAGGAATTTTGAGTGGTGTCGGCCACACGGTTCCTAGGATTGACGTTGGGTTGACTCTTGCACATCACAAATTACCTATGGATTGTTTTCATAACATATCAACACAATATGAATGAGTTTGATCAGTTTTCCATATGCCAGTTGTTGTTTTCAATTAAAATCCTGACCATCTCAAATAAAATTTAGCCAGTTTGAGTGGTTTCGGCCACACCAGCCCTTGGATTGAGGCGGGGTAGACTCTTACATTTCAAATATGACCCATGGATCATTTTACAAATGTTTCTATAGAATCTGAATGCATTTGGACAGTTTTATGTATGATAGTTGTTGTTTTCACTTAAAATGATGTCTATTTTATACAAAAGAGAGACATTTTGAGTGGTGTCGGCCACACCGCGCCTCTTATTGAGGTGTGGTTGACTCGTAAACATCACAACCGACCCATGGATTGTTTTAATAAAGTATCTATGAAATCCAATTACGTTTGGCAAGTTTTCTGTATGCCAGTTGTTGTTTTCACTTAAAATCCTGTCCATTTCAAATAATATTGAGACTATTTGAGTGGTGTTGGCCACAACACACCTCATATTGAGGCAGGGTTGACTCTTCCATGTCACATAAGACCCATGGATAGTTTTACTAATGTATCAACACAATCCTAATACGTTTTGTTTATTTCCTGTATGCTAGTTGTTTTTACAAAAAATGATGTTCTTTTAAAACAAAAGAGAGACACATTGAGTGGTTCCAGCCACACCGTGCCTCAGATTGAGGTTGGGTTGAATTTTACATGCCAAAAATGATCCATGGACCGTTTTCATAAAGTTTCAACGGAATCTGAATGCATTTGGTTGGGTTTCCGTATTCTAGTTGTTGTTTTCACTTAAAATGTTGTCCATTTTAAACAAAAGAGAGACATATTGGGTGGTTTCAGCCATACTACGCCTCGGATTGAGGCAGGTTTGACTCGTACACATCACAAATGACCCATATATCATTTTAAAAAAGTATAAACACAATCCAAATGAGTTTGGTAAGGTTTCCATATGCCAGTTGTTTTTTCAATTAAAATCATCCCCATTTCAAATAAAAGTGAGACAATTTGAGTAGTGTCGGCCACACCGGATCTCGTATTGAGGCAGGGATGACTCGTAAACATCACATATGACACATGGATTGTTTTTTAAACATTCAATAGAATATGAATTCCTTTTTTTGGTTTTCTATATGTAATTTGTTTTATTCACTTAAAATGACGTCCTTTTGAAACAATAGAGAGACACTTTGAGTGGTGCCGACTACACCATCCCTCTAATTGAGGTTGGGATAACTCTTACATGTCAAAAATGATCCATGGATCGTTTTACTAATGTATAAACACAATCCGAATGCATTTGGTTGGTTTTCTGTATGCATGTTGTTTTTACTTAAAAGAGTATCCATTTTAAACAAAAGAAAGACAGTTTGAGTGGTACTGGCCCCACCGAGTGTCAGATTGAGGTGAGGTTGACTCTTACACGTCACAAATGACCCGTGGATCCTTGTACTAAAGTATCAACATAATACGAATGAGTTTGGTCAGTTTTATGTATTCCATTTTTGGTTTCACTTAAAATATTGTCCATTTCAACGAAAATTGAGACACTTGGAGAGTGGGGGGCTTTTCGGGGTCTAGGAAGGATTGTGGGTAATGTATCGAAAACTCTATATTGGAATCATACATCGAATTATGATAGGACTGCGAACTACCGTGGGGTGTAGTCCTGGAGTAGGGCCAATTCGCGGCATTACCATGGTGTGACCACGGCGTGACCGCGGCGTGACCGCGGGGTGACCACGACGTGACCGTGGGGTGACTGCGGCATGACCGCGTCGTGACCATGGCGTGACGGCGGCGTGACCGAGACGTGACCCCGACGTGACCGCGGAGGGACCGCAGCGTGATCGCGGTGGGACTGTAGCGTGACAACAGCGGGACCGGGGAGTGACCGCGGTGTGACCGCGGCGTGACCGCGGCGTGAGCACGGCGTGAGCACGGCGTGACCGCGGCGTGAACGATGCGTGACCGCGGCGTGACCGCGGTGTGACCGCGGCGTGACCACGGCGTGACCGCAGCGTGAGCGCGACGTGACCTTGGCATGACCGCGGTGTGACCACACGTGTTGTCCTGGTCCATCGACATTTGCAGGGTAGAATATTCCAGCAAGGAGTGAAGGGAGCGGGAGGAGGGGGGAAACAATTCGGGCGTCGTCTCCCTCCCCATTAACTATTGGTGGGTAATATATCTAAAACTCTATCTAGGTATTATAAATCGAATTCCAATAAGACTGCGAACCGCTGGGGGTGTTGTCCTGGAGCAGGGAAAAATCAAAACATTACCGCGGCATGAGCGTGGTATGACCGCAGTGTTTTGGCCTAATCCAACGACATTCGCGGGGCAGCATCTTCCATCTAGGAGCGAAGGGAGCGGGAGGAGGAGGGGAAAAATTCCAACTATCACCTCCCTCCCTATTAACTATGGTTGGATAATGTATCTAAAACCTTATCTAGGTATCATAAATATAATTCTGACCGGACTGCGAACCGCTGCGAGGTGTCATCCTGAAGAAGGGCCAAATCACGACATTACTATGGCGTGTTGGCCCGGTCTATTGACTTCTGTAGGGAAACATCTTCCGGCTATGATTGATGGGATCAGGATTAAGTGAGGAAACATTATGGCCGTCACCTCCCTCCCCAATAACTATGGATGGGTAATGTATCTAAAAATCTATCTATGTATCATACATCAAATTCTGATAGGACTATGAATCACCGTATGTTGTCGTCCTAGAGCAGGACCAAATCACAGCATTACCACGATGTGACCGCAGTGTGACCACATCGTGACCGCGGCGTGACCGTATCATGACCGCGGGGTGACCACGATGTGACCGCAACGTGTTGGCTCAGTCCAGCGACATATGCGGGGTAACATCATACAACTTGGTTTCCAAATAAATCTTATATAGTTTCCCTTCACATTATAGAAACTGATCTTATGTTATAAAAAACAAACCCTTGATTCAGGATTGTGGTATGATAAGGACAAATATTTTATATTCGTTGTTTTTAAAAGTTATACTAGGTAGTTGAAAATACTGATTGAGAGTCAAATTATGCAGGTGTATTACTTATCAATGGTATCTGCATTTCTTGGAACTCTAATAATAAATCTTCAGTCACCTTGGCAACAATAGAATTTGAGTATGTTTTAACATCTCAGGATGCAACACAAATCCTTTGAGATAATTCATATACGTAAAAAACTAGATGTGCATCAAGGCCAGGAAAGTACCCCTAACAGTGTTAATATGAAGCTTATGGTGGGGAGCACCATAAATCTAATGGGTGTTAAAAAATGACAACATCAGTGTTTTTAGATATATAGGCTTTGGTAAACACCCAAAGGGGTGTCCAAGAGGCTAGACAGACACCCGAAACGGGTTTCTCCATAAGATAAGGTCACAAAGGACATGATAGAAAAAATAAAATATTTAATATTTTATAACAAGGGATCATCAAAAGTGTGTAGTGAGGGGCACAATTATTCAATGTCTAAAGGGAAAAAAGGACGGAAAATAATCATACACCCTAAACTATCACTGTGATCTCTCGCAGACAATGCACCTCCGTTGGAGGGGTTTTATTATAAAAACATGAATTTATTTATCAAATGAAACAATTATATTAAAGAACACTTATTCAAGATATGAAATTCCATATAATTAAGTATAATTAACAAAGAAGCTAAATTCAATTTAAAGCATTTTTAAATTAAAGAGGCTACGAGAGAGACTCTACCTCAAGGTGGAACCAATCCATCCACTTTGGCTCTTAGAAATTTCTAACTAAAAGAAGCTACTCCTCCACTAGGTATACGCACCATCACACACATGCAAGGAAACCTAGCCCCTATTCACACACCTGCATGGCCATGAGCATGTGCAAGGGGATCCTTGCACATATGCTTATATGCATATATCAGTCTCCACTCACCTGTGTATGCATATATATATATACACACACATGGACAGACCTAGCCCAATACTTGCATAATCACTGCCATGGGTGACTATACATGTAACGGGGGAACCCACGTACATATACTTACATACCAATGCACATGCATGCGAGTCACCCTTTACTTGGAAACTCAAAACCAATGACCAGAGATCATCACAATACAAAAAATATATTAAGAACCTTAAAACACATGAAGGATGCTACATAACCAGTGAGAAACCATCCAATGGCATTAAATCCTTACCTAGATTGGCAATGGAGAACCAAATCCACCTGAACCAACACGAAATGATCTAAAACCCTACCAAAAACATAATATGGAGTAAAAAACACTAAATCCTCAAATACATGAGGTGTGAGACAAGTAGTTACCATAGAATCCTACCTCGGATCAAAACCAAGGGACTGAATCAATCTGAACTCATTTTGTCACCCTTCACAAATTATAACTACCCTATGTCCCTAGAATGTTGTCGAAGATCTAAGTGACCAATGCGAAAAAAAATAGAATAAAAAATAAACTAAAACATAGCTGTCTCTTGTGACTATACCTATCACCACCCAACATATAAGTACCACAGTGCCCCATGGGTCAAATCATGTTCCTATAAGCTAGGGGAAAAGAGATCAATGTTTCAAAATATACTCTCAAATAGTAAATTCCTATTAATTAACAATTACTCTTCCTATTAATGTTACATAATCAATTTGGTTTGGGTTTCAACTTAGTTTGGTTTTGTTCAATACAAGGGATGCAGACTTATTATTATTGTTTTTTATGTTTATACATGAGATATTTATTTAAAAATGAAACATGAAATTGGAATTATTATTTATGTTTTTAGTTCTTAGCATCTTCCAATGTGGCCTGTCCACAATAATAATTCTTGGAATGTAGTGTTCAGTTGAAATTTAAGCGTTTTAATGTGATTGATATCACTAACGATGATGATTTATATAAATTAAAATATTCCTAAGAGGATTAGGACTTGTAGTGATTGGTGTGGAAATTGTACATCTAGAATTTGATGAGGAATAGTTATGAGTATTGATTGGAATCTTGGTAGTTTCGTAGAGTGGGATGGTCCTTCTGAGTATATAAAATGTATTATGAAAGTTTTCACTCCATTTATTGATTTAGGAGTGTAACTAAAGAGATGAAGGATGAGATGCTAGTCTGGGTATTGGGAATTTTCAAACAAATTGGCATTATAATGCCAAGAGTCTTGGTGTGATTTAGCTTAGGATGGAACCTGATTAGTGGGGATGGGTTATAATACCTGATTTTGATGAAATTCTTGACCAGATTGTTGATAATATAACGTAGATGGGTTCGACATGGTGTTATTTTGTGACTAGGAAAATTATAAGGTGAATAATACTCTTTGTCTAGTTGGATGATGAGATGTGCATCAAGACATGGGATAATCCTCGAGAGATGAGTCTAGACTATGTGACTGGGAGGATAGTCTAGGATAGGTTTGATAGGATTGGGTGAGTGGCCAACCCATGCGAGGAGGATACGATGTATGGAAACACTTGGAGACACATGGGGTTATTAATGCTATCTCAAGGAGACACTTGGGGTTATTTCACGACCCGAACATACTCCAAAAATGCTCCCAGACAATGTTTTAGAAAAACAATTCCATCTCATGGAAGACCCCAAGCCTCCTCTATCTTCTAATGTTTCCTCACACTCACACGTCATGGTATTACCGTATAGAAGTGATCTACGCCAACTAGTTAAGATAGCATCACTAAACTCCATCCGTAGAATGAAGTAAAATACCTAAGTGTCCAATGTGATAAATAAAACAAAATAAAATAAAAACTAAACAAAAACATACTCGTATCTTGTGACTATACATGTCACCGCCCAATATATAAGAACCACACCACCCCATGGGTCAAATAATGATCCTCCAAGAAAGGGGGAAACATGTCTATTTAATAATATTTTCATTTTTCATTAATTTTTTTATATAGCAAGTTGTTGGAAACACCATACTAGTACACTTATCCATTGAATATGAACCTATGCTATATTATATGAGTTGAAGATTGTGCACATAACCGTCTTCACTAAGGAATGAACATTAGAGGGACCACAATCAATGTTTAGTAGTTTATCCTACTCTTGATCATGGTTGGGCACCAGTCCATGAACCAGATGGTCTACATGGTCATGAGTGTGTAAACAATTTAATTATACTATACTATGAATAAAGCTCTTGGTATCTTTTCTACCAGAAATGGTAATTTCTCAATGATTGAGTGTCAATCGACTTCAGTTCCTAAGTTAATGGCCCCTTAACTATCCGTAGATATCATGGGTGTCTCCCATGGGTTTCTTGTGGTGTGTAGTGTCTATATATGATTTCTTTGGTGCTTCTATATTGTGGGGAATGTGTATTGCATGGTCAGTTTAATAAATACATTAGTCAATTAGAAAATACACCCATAGTAAAGATATATATACTCACTTTTGATAAGGAATACCGTCCAAATAACCAACTCAAAAATCCGAGACCAACATTTTACTTTACCAACTCCAATTATATAATATATGTAGATCCAACTTATGTTTTATAAACCAATCAATTAAAGGGAAAGAAACTCCTCAAAATAACCCATCAATTCTCATATAGAATCACTCACCTCCAATTAACCCACATCATTGCACATCATAATGACGATACAACCTCATCACATATATATCATGATTAAGAAACAAAATCCAACACAGTATAAGGTCGAATAGGATTATATAGAGGAAAATATGAGGTTTTTAAAAAATCATGAAATTTTTATTGAATGCACTGTTTGAATGAATGGAATACAACATGTGAATCTAACCATACATTTCTGGAAGACTCTATTTTGAAAAAATTTAGAATTTACCCAATAATTCATCACACCAAGAGTTGGTTACTACCCAAAACTCTAGGAAATGCACGATTAATATGAATGGTTATCCTAACTGTGATCCTAACAGTGCATTCTTTATTGCCTCATTTTTTTAAAAAAGAATAATAATTCTTCCCTGAAAGTACCCATAAAAAAACCCTGGCAGGAGGAGAGGGAGCCGAGAGATGGGGACATCTCGTGGGGTGTTTGGCCATGGGGGGTCTTGTGTGCGACTATAGAGGGGTTCGGGGGATGTCAGAGGAGGATATTGATCCAAGAGGGGTGGGGGATGTCGCCAAGTGAGGGGGAGATAGGGGAGGGGGGAACGTCATTGGGAGCCAAGAGGGGAGGGGGGCGTCGTCGTCAGAGAAGGAGCCTAGAGGGGAAGGGTAACGTCGCCATAGGAAAGGGAGGGGGGTCAGGAGGTGGAGGTGGAGGCCGGGAGGTAGAGGCGGAGGCTGGGAGGAGGTCCAGGTCGGGGAGGGGAGGAGTTCATGGGGATGAAATGTCATGAAGGAGCCTTAAATTTGCTATATTTTTTTCCAATGGTTAATAAAAACATTGAATAATAGTTTTCTTTCCCAACAGTTTTCTTAAACCATAGAGAAAACCCAACATATAATAGCCTATGCTAATGGTTTACTAGAACCATTTGTATAGTTTCTTTTTTCCAACGGGTTTTCTAAACCATTGGGAACAGAGTGTTGGTATAGGCTCGATTTATAGTAGTGGATAGATCCCATCGAAAACATGAAATAAAATGAATAGATGATAACAATCAACCTCCTATGGATGAGAGACTTGACAATCCATAATGATGATGACATAAAGCAGATCCAAATCCAGAATGAGAAAATGCCAGACCAACATCGTATCCAATATTATTAAAGAAAACAGAAACTGAAACCCTTGCTCTTTCCTTGTAACAAGAGGTGTTTCTAACTAAATTTTAATGGGAATAAATTCTAATGGGAGTTTAATAACATCAAAAAAACAATTAGATATAAATGACTGGGAGTCAACAATATCAAATAATGAAATTTATAATGATGATGTAATAAGGATTGTAACTCTCACTGATGGGAGACCTACATCAAAATACACTGGACACTCAAATTTTACATGAAAATGCTTCACTCCTAAAGCATGTTCCATATCCATGTATAATTTAATGCTTATGACTGCACTTCAGTAGCATTTGGATCTGATGAACCTTGACCATGACATGTTGTAATCATAGCATGATAGAAGCACTATAGATGAAAAACACATCCAAAACTATTTCATGTTTTAATGGGCATAGTACAATAACATCTGGTGTTCCCTCCCTAATAGAACAGATAGAAAGTTAGAGGAACACATCCAATTGAAATGGATAGTGCAGAGGAAGCTCGCTACTGAGACCCACCTCCACCACTTCTGTAATGATCCAACCACTTCTTATTCTTCCCATGAAAAACACTGAAATTATCACCCGATGGGGGAGAGGAGGTGGTAACGCTAACCATGAAATATATTTTTATCTCTTTTGTCATATCTCAGTACACTATCGCCACATAGGTATAATGATTAAAAAATGAACACTTGCAATCTGATGTTTTCTCGTTAACCCAATAAATACTTCAGATCATTAAGTAATTCATCCTTTACCTTGTCTGAAGAAAAATGGACAAGATTAGAAAAATTATTTGTTTATGTTGACATCGAATTCTATCCCTTCTGCAACGGCAGGAACTCCAGTGAATTTTTCAACATCAGAGACTTGAGAAAAATCTTCTGAAAGAAGAGTTTTTTGAAAACCTTCCAATCCAAACCCACATGTATGTCAACATAGACCCTAGAATCCAACCAATTCTTGATGGAACCCTTGATAATAAACACACTAAATTTACCTTAATATTCTCATGTGTCTCTGTGAATGCAATTATTTGATCGATTCTATATAGCCAATCCACTATCTCTTGTGCTTTAGTCATTCCATTAAAGGATAGTGGCATTTCATGCATGAAATCCCATGATCGATCTAACTCTCTTATAGATCCTTGCTATTAAACAACCACTATGTCCTAGACTCTTGGAACATCCTAATTGACAACATGTACTACTCATATGACAGTCTCGATGAGGTTCTGATCTATATGTGGATTCCCTTGAAGAGTAATAGTTGCACCTTCCGAAGGAACCCATGGTAGATGTCTTAGAGGTATACTGTTGCACACTAAAACATAAGAATGATTAGCCACAAAACAAATATTAGTTCAAACTAGAAAACCTATAAGAAGAAACTGATATTTTAAAATCCATAAACATCTCAATTGTTACATAACTCAACATATCATGGTAACATGTGTCTCATTACGATAATATCTATTAAGGAACTTTTCACCACATACCTCTCAATCCGAAAAATCTTATCTCCAATCTAACATATTTTCCAAGACAAGGACTCTTGAGGAAAAAACATCCTCTAATACTAAAATATAAATACCCAACCCAGGTAACCCTAAATCATGGAATCCAACGTGTTCTATCACATACCTAAAAGGAATTCCCGATCCCCAAGGGTTGATGACAATCACAAAGGAATCAAACAACACATCGGAGGGAATGATTTTTCCATCATTAAAAACCACATGGCATATGTATTTGTATAGAAAGAATTAAATATAATAAAACTAGAAAATATATATTCCATAACTGTATGTAATCAGTGGAAACTAATAAAAACATTAGTATCCAAAAACTCTAATACTAGTCCATCAACAATGGACTAAAAACAATACAGATATTCCAAACAATGGTATGGGTGAACTCCCACCATATCCCCACCAGCTACCAAACTAGTTGACATAAACCCCACTGCCTCACTATAGTGCCTTTACTTTTACTACACTAGATGTTAAAAAAAGGACTATGCACCACTGAAGAATTGTACAGGGCGTGTGCTTATAGGATTAGTAGGATCCCACCCAAGGGCTCCACAACAAGTCTCATGTATGCTAATTCTAAATAAAATCATGGATTGGAAATCACAGAGGATGTTTTATAGAAGCCATGGTAAAATTTTTCCCTTTTCAATCGATCTAAATAAAAGTAGGCATTTTAATTTCAATTAACTTTTTATATAGAATTTTCCACTAGCATAGACATGCATATCAAGGCTAACCCAAAAAACCAATAAATTCAAAATAAAAGAATAGGAATCACAACACTAAAGAATAATATATGTCCTATCAATAGACAACTTACAACACAATAATAATGTTCACAAATATGATTCTATAACAAAATAATAGGAAGAAGTGGAATACCCCTTGATTCAACCACCAAAAATTTCAATATCGGTCTCTTAGAACAACAAGCCTATGTAATAAAGTCCCAAGAAAAACATTCTTGATAATCACTAAATAATGGATAATGGCCCCAAGGTGACCCTTTCTCCTATGTAAAAAAGGAAACTAATGTTTTGTTTTTAAAAAATCATTTTTATTTTTTGAAAACCAATTCAAAACCATTTCGGAATCTACATTCCAATGCTTAAAAATAACAATTTTCTCTCCATTTATCAATAACCATCGAGAAATGTTTTTCCACTTGAAACCCTTTTCAATGCACAAAAAAACCATGATAATTTCAATATAAAAACATTTTATAATGAATAAAAATTAGGTTCAATATCCTAGGATAGATTCGGAACCAACTACCTCAATAATTTGGTCGCACACGCCCGCAACAGAATCCAAAATCAACAAAACCCTTCAATGTCAATGAAGTTCCTAGAATCGAATAGACATCAAGATTGATACAATTTAGATAGAATGGGATAAATAGTAGATTGGAAACCTACGTATCTCAATGGAGAATTCTCACCGACCCATGACCAATGGAAGAAAAGGCCTTTGGACAAGATCCCACAACAGATCGGGAGAGACACACTCTAGACACAACAGAGATTTTAAGCTAATAGGATCATTTTAGAAGGAGAGAAACCTATAAAAATCACATAGTGAGACACCTGGATCAATAAAAAAAGGATCCAATGACAATATTGAACCAAAACATCTAAATGCATGACTAAATCCTCGATGTGGTTCGAGTCACAACTTTTACCAAAGGGTCACAGTGTGAGGTCCATGATGGATAATTACACCAAAAAACACATATCCTCAAATTTGAAATCTTTTATTTACACACTACATGATGGGTACCCCCCGTTAATGACATGTACTAGTTCATAGCATGATCCTCCATTTCACGACTTGTACACATCAGCTAGTACACAAAATGCACCTCAGGTAAACTGCATATACCTTACCTATAGCCAATAAAACATCTTGAAAACCACTAAAAAGGACTTGAATCGAAAGGGAAAATATATAAATGGAAAATGTACCCAGTAAATGTGACATAATTCTACAAAAATAGGTGCTGATGTTATAATTTACTACAACTCAATGAATGAATTCTAAAAATTTTAATCCCCTAAAAATGAAAACCCTTTATTTGTAAGACTATTCAACAGAGATTCCAATTTCAAGAAATCATTGAACAACATCGATAGTATTTAGGATGACCAAGAAGGTTTAGAATATCAAAAAATGTTTCAGGGATCCACACATTAAAACACATCCTTCACCTTATCATTATGGCATACCTCCTTTTTATTGCTTAACTTTTCATTACATTTTAGAAATAGAAGATATTTAAAGCCTAGTATCTTGGAAATTAGGAACAAAAAAACATGATAACATAAAACACTATTGTAAATCCCCCTAAAAATCTTCCTGAAATGTTTATCTCATGTAAAATTACTACATATCATAACTTGGATACATTTATCAATTGAAAGAGTGAGCTGAAGTCCAAGTAATGAAAGCAAGGGAATCAGTTTACTTGTGATATGAATATGAACTTGATGAAAACCATAAGACATGAGAAATGGAAAAAGAGGCATAACATAATAAAAATAAGATAAATAAAAACTTAAATATGTGGAAACAAAATTTCATTTATAAATTAATGAACATATCACCAAGGATCATCCAAAGGTGTCATAAAAAAATTACCAAGGTTATTCACTAAGGTATCGTTAAACTTGTCATCTCTAGAGATTAATTCTTTACCCAATTCATTGGAGTGATATCAAGGCACACTCATTATATGACTTTATTTTCATGGGAGACACATTGATCATAACAAAAAATTTCATAAATAATCTAAAGAGAAAAAAAGAAATGGGTTTCATTTCAAAATTGTGACGTTTCAAATGTTCTTTAAAATTTAATCATTATGTCATTTATAACCCATGGAAAGGGAGTGAGGATTATATGTATGTCAATTAAAGAATAACATATATCATTCTTTTTATTTATGAACACCCATGGAAAATAAATATGTCTGGGTATTCACATAAATAAAACAAGAGAAGCCCTTGAGAGACAGAGAGAGGAATTTTGAGATGAAAATCAACAACATAATTGCTACATAACAACATTTTAGGAAACATTAAAAAGAGAGGGTGCAAGGGTATCCCACTCATAAAATAATAATAATAAAGTATAAATATAAAATAACATGGTCATAAGAAAATGGTATGGATATTTTAATGTCACACCACAAGAAAATGAAACGTTAAAGGAAAGAGATGGAGGAATTTCTTTTACAGAAAAATCCGGCAGCCTAACAACATCACTTAAAAATTCAGAAAATAAATTGATGAGAGTAGAAAGGGTCCCTAAAAATTTGGAAAAGAAATGGAAAGTAGTAAAGATAATGAATAACAATCCCCCACATAATAAATTGAATCTATAAGACAAATCATAAAGGAAGTCATGACTTAAAAGAGGAGGGTGAATGGTTCCCTTACAATGAAGAGTAACTTTCAAAGAATTAAGGTCGGGACCTTGGGGGGATTGAGGGAAACTTGGGAGGACATATTGGGAGGTATAAATACTAGAACATTGTTGAGGAGGATTTTGGAATCAAAGGAAAGAGGGAATGGCTTGGTATTTATAACAAAAAAGGGAGAATATTTAATTAATTTCTAAGGGACACATTATCGTTGGTATTTGCAAACCCATGGGTTTTTCCATGGTATTTTCCCATGTTATTGGACACATGGTACACCTCATAACATATATTTCTATTCACAAGTATACCAGATTTATTATATCATGATTACATCATCAATGATGTCATTAAACACCCGATACTCAAAACTGTATTTTTACTATTCCCCATAAAATCAACTGTTTCAGAAAAATCCAAAAAATTCACTGTAACCTAATATCGATGATCTAAATTAAAAAATTAACTCTATTTTATGAAAATAATTTTCTACATAATTTTATTTAATTTTTAAATAAAACCATTATTTATTCCAAAATTAAAACATTAATACTATAACTAATTTTGTAACGTCTTAAGAAAGTAATCATGGTCCCATAAAATTATCGTATAACCATAAGAAAACAAAGTAAAAATATATGATTACAAGTTATGAAAATACATTTCCAATTTAAATAATTAAATTAATTATAAAATTGAAAATAAAATATTTATGACATTTAAAAATTCCAAAACATATACTATGATCATCTTTCACTTTGGAGATGTGTAAAATGTATTTATACATTAATGGGAGATGTTTCTAATTTTTTGGTCGATTTACTATTCATTACTATTCATTACTATTCGTACGGGTATGTTGTTATTCATACATTACTATTTACTAAAAATTATGTTGATCTTATTAGACTCTAAACTTTTTACTGCTCACAACTGTAGAAGACCATTTTTTGAAAATCAATTCACAATATTAATTATTTAAAGAATACAAAAATATTTTAAAATACCCGTTTTTCCAAAATTCATCAATAATATCGAGCTTCTATAAACTCATCCTATATTTATCTAGACAGTTGAAATTCAAAAAAAATTCCATAATAAGAAGTTAAAAAATTATTTATACAAAAGGATTACAAAAATTGACTAAGGCTTTGTTACATAACCCCATATAACACCTGCATAGGACCTAAGTGTAAGGTGTGCTATGGGGAATGAATCTTGGAGTGGTTCAGACGAAATTTCCTAAATTTTGATTTCTATCACCTTGAACTTCTCTCGTAGGCAATTCCATTAAAGCTTCACATGATGAAGTTTGTCTTCGGCTTGGGCAAGAGCAAATCCCAGTGATTCTACCTCTTTCCAAAGCTCTATCAGATGGGCTTCATATGGACTGGGTCTACTGGATGAGTCCATCGTCTCTTCTTTCTATATTAATTAATCATGATAATTTGATTTTATAAAAAATATTTATAACATTAAGGGTATAGTTTCCAACGGTCATATTGACCAACAATCATATAACAATCAAAATCCAACTGTCTCATCTAAATTATATTGACTTCGTTAATTAAAGGATATAATTCTGTTGAGTATAAAATAAAATAACACACAAATTTAGGAAATAAATATTATTAGAAAGTTCAAGTCATTCCATTCATCCACCCTTAAGAAATTTAGTCCTCAAAATTTTAACTCGTATCCTCATAAGAGAAATGGTGTGGGTACTTCTGCCTCATAGACTCCTCCAGGACCAACGTGGCTTCATCAAATTTGTGGTTCCTCCACAAAACCTTAACAAGTCAGGTAGTTCTGTTGCATAGAACCTTGTATCTACGATCCAAGATCACCACTGGCTACTCAAATAAGAGAGGTCATGTTGTAGTGGTACACATCTGGATTCAGTACATGTGAATGGTCAGGTATGTACTTCCATAAGAGGGATACATGGAAGTCATCATTAACTTGTGATAGATTTGGAGGAAGTGAAAGTCGATAGGCCAATGCTCCCACGAGATCAAGGATTTCATAGGCGCCAATGTACCTAGGGATGAGCTTCCCTTTCATCGCAAATATCATGACTCTCTATCAAGGTGAAGTCCTAAGAAAGACATTTTCCCCAACATCAAACTCCAAGTCCCTTAGACGGTGGATGGAATAGCTCTTTTTTCGACTCTAAGAATCCTTAATATGTTTCTAGATGGCATGGACATTTTCTGTAATCTCTTGCAGAAGATCTGGCCTAAGAAGCTATCTCTCACCAACTTCATCCCAATAAGAATGGGATCTATATCGCTTCCCATATAGAACATTATAGGGTTCCATTTGAATGTTTGAGTGGAAGATGTTATTGTAAGAGAACTCAAATAAAGAAAGATGTTGATCCCATCCACCATTAAATTCCATTGAGCATGTCCTCAACATATCATCGTGTTTTTGAATATTCCTTTCATAATGGACCTCAGTTTGGGGGTAATATGATGCACTAAAATTCAATTCAGTGCTCAGAGAATGTTTATTATATCTCCATAACTTTGATGTTAACCTTTTATCATGATCAGATATGATATAATGTGGAGGTCTATGTAGCTTTACAACTTCATTCACGTAAATCATGTCAAGTTGATCAAGATAGAAATCTTCCTGAATAGAGATAAAATGGGAAGTCTTGGTGGGACAGTCCACTATAACCCATATCACATTGTTTCATTTTGATGTTCTTGGTTGTCTAGTGAAAAAGCCCATAGTGATATTGTCCTGCTTCCATGTTGTTTTGGGTAATGGTTGCAATACCCCTTTAGGAAGTTGTCTTTCTTCTTTCACTCACTGATATACAGGTTTCCTTAAAGAGTTTTCTGCAATCTCCCTTTTCAAATTATCCCACCAATAATGATCATGATAGTCCCTATACATTTTTGTGCTTCTAGGATGTATAGTGAAATTAGAGCTATGAAATTCATCCAACATCTCCTTCATTATTTCCAAAATAGATGGAACTCATAGGCTTGTAAGAAATTTTAGTATTTCTTAATGATCAATATTAAATTCAAGAAACATACCATGCTTCATAGCCTCAAACTTGTTTTGCAACAAAAGATTTTCCTTTTGGGATTTCTTGATCTTCTCTAGTAATGACGGTTGAGAAATCATTTGGGTTAGGGTTGAAGATGCCCCTTCCCATAAAATTCCCATGCAATGTTTTACATGGTAATTTATCAAAGTATCTATTTGAATCCTCATCATGTGAAGAACAACTGGGTCTTTCCTACTTAATGCATCTGTGAATTTATTTTCTCTTCTGGGATGGTAATTAGTTGAACAATCGTAGACTGTAAGAAGTTCCAAAAATATCATTTGTTTCAAGTTCAATTAATTTTGTGTGAAAATATAATTCAAACATTGATGGTATGTATATATATCACATTTCTACTCATAATGATAGAGACTTCGTATCTTCAGAGAACAAATGATGGTAACCGGCTCCAGATCATGCGTAGGATAGTTATGCTCAGGAATCTTCAACTGTCGAGATGAATAAGTAATGAATTTTTTATTTTTCATGACGATGAACACAAGCCCTTTGAGAGACGCATTGCTAAAAATAATGAATCCTTATCCATTGTATGGAAAATTTAACACAGGTGAATTTACCAATCTCTTCTTCAGCTCTTGGAATCTTTCCTCACACTCCTTTGTCCAGATGAACTTGACCCCTTTTCGAGTTAACATGGTTAATGGATTAGAAGGTCATGATTTTTTTTTCACAAACCTCCAATAATATATTTCTATCCCAAATAAACAATGAATATCAGTTATTGTTGTAGGCTAAGGCCAATCCTCTTCAACTTTTGTATTTGTAGGGTCAACTATTATTCCTTTATTGGTTCCAATGTGCACAACAGAAGGAACTTGTTGCAACTAGAATTCACATTTTCTAAACAACCCAAAATACCTGCCCCTTTTTATAGTATTAAATATAACCCTTAGCTGATCCTCATTCTCCTAAACTTTTTTGTAATATTTCATAATTTCATCAATAAAAAATAACTCTCCACTTTGGTGGTGGTGCGGTGGTGAAGGTGAGTATCCAAAAGAGGTTGTTCTTTGGGAAGATCAGGGTTCAAATACTGGGAGTCCGCTTTCAGGGTGAGAAAATCCCCCAGGATCCACCCATATTTCCATGCAGCCCAGACTCCTCTGGGCAGGCAAAATGAGCCATGAACCAATTGCTAGCAGATCGCTATGTAGACCATCATTGCCAGGATATAACCCTCCAGGATGCTCTGCCATCTCGGCTAGCAATGACTCCTTCCCAAGCTGGGGATCTGCCTTCAGGTTCTACCACTTAGTGGGGGAGGGGGGTTTCACTTTGTGGTGGGTTCGAAAAGTCCACATTGGGTAATTCCTTTTAAAAGATAAAAATCAGTAAAAACTACCTCAAAGTTATCAAGTTAGTCCTTAAAAACTCTATTCATCAATTCCAAAAAAATTGGAGGTGCATTAGTCAGCACGAAGGTCATAAGAACAAACTCATAATTACCATATCGTGATCGGATGGTAGTTTTTTGGATTATCTTTATTCTTATGTCTCAATTTATGATAACCAGAATGAAGACCAGTCTTAGAGAAGAATTGAGCCCCATGATGTTGGTCAAATAAGTTATCAATTCATAGAAGATGGTATTTTTTCTTTACATTGATCTCGTTTAGTTCTATATAATCAATGCATAGCCGCATCGATCAATCCTTCTTTTTTCACAAAGAGAACATGTGCTCCCAAAGGATACACAATCTGTTGGATAAACACCTTCTCCAAAAGATCTTGTAGTTGTTTCTTTAATTCATCCACCTCCACATTTTCCATCCTATATGGGGTCATTGATATTAGATGATATCGTGCTATGAGTTCAAAAGAGAACTCTACCTCTCTTTTTGGGGGAGGTCTGGGAAACTCCTCAGTAAATACGATAATGTTTTCATGGATGATGGGATCATTTTTTATCCTCAAACTATCATTTCCTTATTCCTCTTCACCGATCAACTCCATAGAGAAGGATATAGGTTTTTTTATAGACAACGATCGAGTTGAGATATATCTCGTTTGAATATAACTATAGGTTTTCCATTCAGCACTATAGAGATTTTCTTTCTTTTTCATTTTATATTAGCATTATACTTTGAGAGCTAGTCCATCCACAGTATAATTTCAAATTCTCGCATTGGAATGAATACTAGATTTTTGAGAACATTTTTCTCACTAATGTAAATACTAGAGTATCTAATCACAGAAGATGCTTGGATAATCTCACTAGGAGTCTTGACTGATAACTCTACTTTTATCAAATCAGGGGTTGATTCTAAATTCTTTGCAAACTTGGAAGAAATAAAGGAAGTCATAGAACAAGAATCAAACAATGTACTTGGTAGATTTGAGAGAACAACAAGAGTACCTGTCACAACATCATTCGGAGCATCAACTTTTGCTATTGTGATATAAAAAGGATGACTTTTCTCCATTGGCCTTTTCTAAGGCTGATGGTGGTTCCCCTCCACAGCCCTTGGATTTGGATAGTGATTGGAAACGTTACCATGTTGTCCACAAATAAACCAATGGACCTCAGGTTGGGCCTGCACCATCATCCCCTCATCGTTAGTGTTTGGATGTTTATGTTTCACCTCACTGTGAAAATTTCTCACAATATAGACATCTCTTCCACAATTATAGAATTTCATGCTCTTGAGTATATAGTTACCTAAATACTTCTTCCCACATTTATTAAATGAGGGATGTTTCACTTTCATGCCTCATCTTCCCTGATCAAAGCTCCTCCCTAAGCTGGGATCCATCGATCTCTTCTTGTGGGAAGATTTATGAGACCACTATATCTCACAAAACTCCATCTCGACTTTCATCGCACTCTGCATGATCTCCTCATAGCTATAATAGTCATGGATGACTAGATTCTTCTGTAGATGAGGTATTAGTGCAGAAAATAATCTATCAACCTTAACATTTGAATACATGACAATGTTAGAGGTGAAACATAAAAGTCTGGTGAAGTTAATCACATAGATTTCGACAGATTCATTCTCCTTCTGCTTCAGCTCGAAAAACAGAATCTCCATTCTTTTTCTCTTCGATCAAGGTAAATAATTTCTCAATAAGATCCCTTTGAACTCTTCTTTATCTATAGCTAAAACCTCCCCTATTTTCCTAGTTTTTGAATTAGTTCAAACCACTGATCAACATCCTCTTCTAAGTGATAGACATCCAGGGTGACCTTATCTTTCTCTGAACAGCGAAGCACAAAAAAGATATTCTTGATAGATTTGATCAACTGCTCAACAATTAGTGGGAGAGTCGATCCACTGAAGGTTGGTGGCCACTGACACATAATGGACTGAACAAAATGCTATTCCCTTCATGGTGAGATCAGTCTTTCATCTTGATTCAAGTTATTTCACATAACTTGAGTTAGTTGGTTCATCACTCACCTGAATGTTTACATTTGTCTTCCATCAGAGGGTCGTCACCACATGGTCCATTGCAGTCAACATTTGCATAGTTCCTCCTATTTCTCGCCACATCCTAAAAAAATAAAACCTTAGTGAGAATATTACTTCATTAATGAATCTTTTATCTATAAAGTATTTCATGTCATAAAAATTCATGCTTTAAACTATTACATTTCTCTATAAATCCTTCATAATGATTCATAAAAATACTATGATTAACCAAACATATACCCCGAGAGTGTCGTAATTAAGAGTCCAACAAGGCTCTTTCGTGGGTTCTTGGATACCCTGGGTCAAGCCCAAAACTCCATGTCAGAGTTTTCACTCCTAGGTATATCAATACCAGAGCCACCTCTACCTGCTTGTATCGAGACATGGATCTATTTTCTTGGTAAACTAGTTACTTAATAATATCAGAAATACCCGGAAGTATTCTTATATTTAAACTTTTGTTTAGGGTTCTTCCTAAATATTTGATAACCAAATTACCATAAATAACTAAACTATCCTTTGATACCAACTATGGAATCCTGCCTTTTTATTACATAACTTTTCATTATATTTTACAAACATATGATCTTTAAAGTCTAGTGTCTTGGAAGTCAGGAACAATAAAACCTAAAAACATAAAACACACATTTCAATCCACTTGAAAATCTTCTTGAAAAGTTCATCCTAAGTAAAATTACTTTATCTCATCACCTGGAGACATACATCAATGGAAAGGGTGAGCTGATGGCCCAGTCAAGAAATATAGGGAAACAATTTACTTGTGATATCAATAAGAACTTGATGAAAACTATAAGACTTGAGAAATGGAAAAAGAGGCATATCATAATAAAAAGAACATGAATCAAAACATGAATATGTGGCTAGAACATTTCATTTACACATTCATGAACTTATCACCATTTTTTATCCCACGATGTCATAAAAAAATTACCATGGTTATTCACCAATGTATCGTGAAACTTGTCATTCCTAGAGATTAAATCTTTACCCAAAGCATTACAGTGCTATTTTAGTGCACCCTTAATATGTCCTTATTTTCATGTGAGACACATAGATCATAATAAAAAATTTCATAAATAACCCATAGATAACCAAAGAAATGGGTTTCATTTGAAAATTGTGACGTTTTAAAAGTTCTTAAAAATAAGATCATTATCTAATTTATAACCCATAAAAAGGGAGTGAGGGTTATATGTATGTCAATTAAATAATCATATATATAATTTTTATGTATTTATGAGCACCAATAGAAAAGAAATAGGACTGGGTATTCACAAAAATAAAATAAGAGAATTTCTTGAGAGAAAGTGAGAGGATTTTGAGATGAAAATTCTACAACATAACAGCTACATAACACCCTTTTGGAAATCATTAAATAGAGAGGGTACAAGGGTAACCAACTAATAAAAAACTCATATTATAGAATAAAGTCAGAATAACATCGATATAAAAACATTTTATGGATATTTGAATTCCATACCACATGAAAATGAAACATGAAATTTAAGAGAAGATGCGATTTCTTATACAAAAAACTTGGTAGCCTAACCACATCACTTACAAATTCAGAAAATCAATTAATGAAAGTGGAAAGGGTCTATAATCATTTGGAAACGAAATGGAAATTAGTAATTATTTTTAATAACAATCCCCCACATAAGAAAATGTAACTATAAGACATAACATAAAGGAATTCATAACTTTAAAGAGGAGGGTAAAAGGTTCCCTTACCTTGAACTGTAACTTCAAAAGCATAATGTTTGGGACCTTTGTTGGATTGAGGAAACCTTGGGAGGATTACTTGTGAGGTTAAATGACTATATCTTCATTGATGAGGATTTTGGAATGAAATTTATGACTGAATGGCTTGGTATTTATTGCAAAATAGAGGGAATATTTAATTAATTTCCAAGGGACGCCTCATCAGTGGTATTTGTAAATCCATGGGCTTGACCATGGTATTTTTTCATGGTATTGGCCACTGAGGACACCTAATAACATATATTACTATTCACAAGTCGACCATATTTTTTACATCATGATTAAATCATCATTTATGTTAATAAACACATGAAACTCAAAACTGCATTTTTAATATTCACCAAAAAATTAATTGTTTCAGTAAAATCATGAAAAGTCACTCTAACCTAATATTGATGCTCTGAATTAAAAAATGAACTCCATTTTATGAAAATATTTTTCTGATTATTTTTCATTTAATTTTTAAATAAAATAAAAATTTATTTCCAAAATACAACTTTAAACTATAACTCATTTTTTAACAACTTAATTAAGTAATAAAGGTCCCATATAATTTTCTTATAACCATAAAACAATAAAGTAACAAAATATAATTACATTTTATTAAAATAGTTTTCCATTTTAAATTTTTAAATTAATTATAAAATTGAAAATAAAATATTTATGATAAACAGAAATACCAAAACTTATTCTATGATCATTTTTTTCTTTTAAGATGTCTAAAATGTCTTTATACATTCGTGAGTGAAATATTTATTTTTTGGTAGATTGACTATTCATTAATATTCATTACTATTCATATGGGTATCTTACTTTTCATAGTTTACAATTCACTAATAATTATGTTGATCTTATTAGACACTAAATTTCTTACTGAACACAAATGTAGAGAGCCATTTTTTAAAATCAATTCAAATTATTAATTATTTAAAGAATACAAAAATATATTAAAATACCACTTATTCCAAAATTCATCAATAATAATGAACTTCAATAAATTCATCCAACATTTATCTGGACATTTAAATTCACAAATCTTACCATAATAAGATGTAAAAATTTTATTTTTACAAAAGGATTATAGAAAGTAACTAAGGCTTCATTACATAGCCCCTTATAACACCTGCATGGGACCTAAGTGGAAGGTTAGTTGTGGAGATAGAATCTTGGGGTGGCTCCAAGTTCATTGCCCGAGTGGTGATTTCTATCAGCTTGAAGTTCTCACATAGGTGATTCCGTTCAAGATTCACATGTGCATGTTTGGCATTGGCTTGGTCCAGAGCAAAGCCAAGTGACGCTACCTCCTTCCCAAGCTCTGACAGATGGAATTCATATGGACAGAGTCTATTGGATGAGGCCATTGAATCATCTTACAGTATTAATTAACCATTATCATTTTAATTTATAAACAATATTTATAATGTTAAGAGTATATTTTCCAATGGTCTTATTGACCAACAGTAAAATTACAGTTGAAACCCAACATTCTAATAATAGTTGAAACCCAACAGTCTAATTTAAATTATACTCACTTCATTAATTAAATGATAAAATTTTGTTGACTATAAAATAAAATAACTCTCAAAATTAGGAAATAAATATTATTAAAATTTTGGGTCGTTACAATCATGGTTAACATACAATCCATGTTCAGAAATAATGTGTCCGAATAACTACACTTATTTTATCTAGAAGCTAAATTTAAAAATATTTTAGTACCAATGGTTACTCCACATAATTTCATTCTCCAATATTAGATGGTAGTCATTTTCACACACAAACAATGAATATAAAAATATATCATCTACAAACAAAACCAAAAATGTGTTGAGATATTGATTGATGATCTGATTAATCTATTCTATATCAATGGATATAATATTAGTTTTACCAAAATACATTGTAAGATATTTGAAAATATTATACATACTCTTGAAATCAATCATTGGTACATTATACTACTAAACTATGAGGAAATGATATCCCAAAAAAGACTGATCTTTAAAAACCACTTTCCCACCCTTAACGAGTCAAACAGATCATTCAATCGAGTATAAGGATAAATATTCGTAAACATCACCTAGTTCAACATCTGATAGTCTAAGCACAATGAAAGTGAATCATCATCCTTCCTATTAAAAATCATATGGGATTCCCATTATGAAAAACTATTGTGAAAAAAACTATTCTCTTGGAGATCATCAAATAAGATCTCGATCCCTCTTAGCTTGACTTCTTTTATATAATATGAGCTTATCAATATCAAATACATAATTGAAACCACAAAATTCATAAACTCTACCACCAACACTATAGGAACAGTAGAAAAATCATTTTAAAAAATGATATAAATGTACCAAAAAAACATGGGAATAACAACAAGAAAATAAACCCCCTAGAGACCATGTGTAATAGTAAGCTAAAAAATACTATGCTATGGGTCAGAAGGTTCTCTATGAAAAGACTTCAGATCCCACTATCCCTAAAATACCCATGTCCTACCATCGAAAATAATTTACGTGACACATAGATGATAGAAATCAACCTCATCATGATGAGAGATAATTCATTCCATCCTAATGATATCATCAAATACATATATATTTAGAACAAGGAAATAACATACTAACCCCACTTCAGCTATCAATAGAGAATAATAAAGACACTTACACCATTTTTCATTACATTACCACAATGGTGTTGCTATGTAAATTATAAATTACCCATGTTCTATTTGATGTTGTAACACTTAAACGGAGTGGAAAGATATAAATGAGCGGGAGGCATCTATATCAAATAATGAATTTTCTATAGAGGATGAAACAATGATGGTACATCTCACTATCACTAGATATTCACCATCCTTATCTATAAAATCTTCCATTATGTGATGGTTTTAAACTTTTGAGGATTGTGGTTGGAGCATTATTCACATTGGTGCTTCGTACAACAACATATTTTCCTTTGGAGTTGATGATTCATGACCATAAAAAAAATACATATCCTAATAGAGTCACTATAGATGTTCATATTGTCCACAACTGTTTCACAAATTTTCTAGGGAGGGAAAATAATGTTTGGTGTTCCGAACCATGCCACACTAATGGCATGTCAGAAGAGCACTACTGGTGTAACTGATGGGGAAGAGGAGGCCGTCTACTCAGAACTAGACCCACCACACCTATGATGATCATTCCACTTACTCTTCATTACCTATATACCATTTATGCTAATTGTAGGCTGAATAGTTTGGAAAAAATATCCAATATTTCATGGCATATCTACATTTTTCGGCATCTCTCTATCTATAATCTCGGTATGGGAAGAAATTTTCAATCAAAATACCTATGATTTGATATATGATTTTAAACCTGGTAGGTAATTCTGAGATTTGAGTTAATCATTTTTTACTATTTCATGATAAAAAATTACTAGATCTCCAATCCGATTTTTCTATTATTAAGCAAGAAATCTCCCTACTGCAAAGAGATAAACTGAAGGGGATTTTCTGGATTTAGGGACTCTGGGATAAATTACTAGGAGAAGAGGGTCTTGAAACACTTTAAATTTAACCACACATGTCTGTCCTCTTGTACTATAAAATCTAACAATAAATTAATAGGACCCTCAATCATGAACATAACACACATCACTTTTAATGGTCTCAGATGTATCTAGAATGTTAAATATATGATCTGTCTTTACTAGTTTGTCCTCTACATACTAGATATCCTTCACATAATTAATGGATGATGGTTTATCATGTATGAACTCTCAAGTTAAATCCTTATATACCCTAGCTCTTGGGTATACCCCAACTACTACATTCTATAATTGTGATACAATTTGGACCAAAAGATGAATTGCTGACATGATAGCCTCTATAAAATTCTGATCCAATGATATATTTCCTTGAGGTGAATCTTCGACACCCTCCTCTGGATGCCGTGGAAGAAATATAATAATCATATAACCACATAATAAAAATAAAATAAATGATCATATAACTAGAATAATCTCAATTTAATAAAGAAGACTATAATAAAAAATGACATTTTAAATCCATAACTCAACAAAGGAGACATAAATCCAAATATCCAATGGTATCTTTAGACTCATCATGGAAAGTGGTAGCTTTGAACTCACTACAACCTACTTATGATGACCCAAAAAATCATCCTCTCATCTATCAACATCTCAAGACTAATCACAATAATTATTTTATACCAAATTATCAAGAACCAACCATGGATACCCCAAAAAATCAGGCCTCGAATAGATCCACCACATACCCAAATGGTATTCTTGATCACCATGGGCCAAAGCCTCGAACACAAACATAAAAGAAATATAGGATTTTTTTACAAGCACGATGTAGAATACATGTCACAAATAAGCATAATATAATTAAATAGTTGAAGAAAAATGAGGAGGAATTTAAATTATATTATGTAAAGATGAAAATATAAGTAATAGAACTCAAAAAGTCATAACAAACCCAAAGTAAAAAATCCATAAAAAAGGAAAAATAGAAACATACTACTCCATCTGATAACATGTTAAATATCCCACCATCTCACCACCATCTATCCTTACATATCTAATAGAAAACCTTACTAACTCAGTTCTTCTCCTTTCCTTTTATTGTTTCATAAAACATAACCATGTCTATACACCGCTGAAGGGGTTTGTAGGGCTTGATCTAAATAGATTTAGTAGTATCCCTCCTAGGTGTTCTATATAAACTATCCCTATAAAAATCAAAATATTATCATTTTAATGAACACATGGCATGATAACTAATAAATCATTTTATATCAAAATCATCTTAACCCTTTCCCTTTTTACAAAATTCAAAAAAAAGTTTGGAAAACAATTTTAAAGTATAATTTCTATGAACATCTATCAAAGTCAAAGAAGGTATTTCAAATCAAAGGAAATAAAAATCATATGTAATTCACACCAAGGATCACATTAGGTAAATACAGTGTACTACTTTTACCACAATCAATGACTGGTTCATACCCATGTACTTAAAATGTAGTCCTAAGGAGTAGATAAATACCCCATTACTGAACAACCAAAAAAATGTAAAAAAAAACAAGTCCCTTTAACATCATGCTTATGAAGTAGAGGAACACCACATGAGTGAACAACTTGATAATAAAATGGATGTTTCACCTAATATTAACCTTCCAATGAAGTTCCTAAGGATTCATATGAGATATATTTCCCAAAAAAATTTAAAAATGTTTTTTACAAAAAAAAAATCAAACAAACAAATTTATTTATCAAATATTATTTAAAAACTGTTATATATTTTCATGGAAAAGACAAATTTTCTTTTACCCATAACTATTGAGACACCCATATTTTTTTATAGAATCAATTTACACCCAGAAAACAATAATAAATATCATTTATAAAACAATTTATAAAAAAATCGATAATGTGGTTCATTAAAAAGGCCAGGATATGAAACCACCTACATAAAACTCAGGTTGCATGTGTCTATAACAGGATCCACCAATACAAGAAGAAACACATATAAAACTAAAGATGTCCTAAAATTGATTCCCCTATCTTATAATCACTTTCTATAACATAATTTTTCTTTGTATATGTTAGGTCACAACATAACACAATTAACATGAACCCACCACACTATAATAGACGATGGATTATCCCTTGAAATAAGATCACATAAAAAATATAGAATATTAAAATAATCACCACAAGATAGATGAATCCATAAAAGAGAGCCACATAACTATCATAACAAATAGAAATGAATAATTAGAAAGGACACTAGATATAGATAATAGACAGAACCACCCAAGAGATAAAATGTTGAAAAAGAAAATAAAAAATGTCAACGAGTCACCAAAATCCATAGGAAGAAACCATATGGTTATGGGAAGATGGATTCACAATGAAAATTAGAAACATCTTAAATGAATACTGAATTAATCATTATAGGATAAAGGGTTTATGGAATAAAATATGTATTGATGATGTAAAATCCCCATAACAACTTTATGACAAGAATAAAGTCAACTAGGATTATGTTATCCAGATTGATGATTTTATGAAATGAAAGTGGGTCGTACAATGTAGAAGAATTTTATTGAATTAAGAAAATATTTTATGTATTTAAATTTTTTTGGGCTATAAACCATCTATATACTTATGGACAACAAATGAATTATTCCAGCAAACAAACCGTATGATAAAAATTGTTTTAGGTTCTATAAGAACTCCAAAAATAGCTCCCAATCCCCCCTAATAAGTAAAAAATTCTTAGAAATTGAAATTGAATATATTAAAACAACATATTTTACAACATTTATTCTATTTAATAAAAATATTTCTACTATAAAAACATGATCGCTGAAGATCTTGTTTGATATATTTCATGGTAATAAATGTTTCGGGCACAAAAGAAGCACCAGATGGGTCATACCGTACTCTTATTTTTTCATAATAAATCATTAATCAATGATTTACATCTATTATTAACATTGTGACCAATATAATTTAATCCACGATTAATAGACAACAGAATCTATGAATAAATCCAAGGAACATCTAATGTTATTTATAATTCATTTTAAATAATAAAGAATTTCATTGTGAGGAATTATATCTCTATTGATTAACATGATAATTTCTATATACTGTTATATCATTGCATTATAGGAATCATGTATAGATTCCCACTAGCAGTGATCCCCACATGCATCAAGAATAACTAAACATTATCGTGGGGATATCTATTTTCTAGTGTGGTAGATCCTAACAATTTCTTCATTCTTCTATGATCACCTTGATAATCTATTATAAAAGGGTTACCATTGATCTATCCATAATTTAGAGTGATTTTGGAAGATGATCACTATCCGCTATTGAGAGAATTCTTAGAGAGGTATCCCTCTATGTCTTTTGATAGAACTCTCTTCGGTATTGTAGTGCCTAAACAAAACAAGTTGGAAACCATATATGAATTAGTATAATTATGATTATATATTGAAAGGGTTAGAAAATAATATTTTCACAATCACTCTTAACATTTCCTAATATTCAGGGGAACTCCATATCCATAATAATAATAATTATAATATTATTAATATTTCTTGACATGTACTAAAATCAAAATTTATTTATAAATTATTTTAAAAAAAATTCAATATATACTATTTCTCACTAGATAATTATACTCGGTCTACCATTCCTCTTCCATATTTATTAAGCCTTGTATAATGGAAATTTGTTTAATAAATAAATATAACTCCAATATTCAGTAATAAATATATAATATTAACATGAAAATAGATAAAATATTTTTTTAATATTCTTCTCTCTAAATATTATCTAGAAATAAATATTGACCAAATATTTATGATAAATATGACATGAATAATTATTAAATCATATGTATGAGTACTTTTAATTCAACATATTAAATATTAAATAATATTATAATTTAACAATGCCTCTAGAGACAGTTAGTGTGTGATCCTCTAGGACTCTTTCTTAGTGGCTTTAGGAAAAGAAACCTAAATTAAAGGGTTTCCATCTAAAAATATTCCAAATAATTTAGAGAGAATTAAGTTAATTCCATAATGATATAAAACCATATATGGATTCATACAATGAAATATAATCCCTTTTTTATTATATCTATGATCAAATAGGTTTCATACTAATTCCATAAAATAATATGCTCAATGATTAATTATGTGGGATTATGGAAATTGAAATACATATATTAGATCATGGACATTCATTTATTTTGTTTTTATAATATTAATTATAGGGGATGAGATATAAAATTAAATTAAATAACAGAAGGGAAATCTTTTTCCATATTATTCATTAATAAAATATTACTTGTGAGGCACCCAACATATCCTATTTCACTACGAACATATTTCCTCACAATTATTGTCAATACATAATAGTACATGACTCATACTATCCACTAATTATAATCTCATAATCAATGGATAAGTATTTACATCTATAGATATGAACATCCAATCACATTTATAAATGTGGATTCCCTACTAGTGGGCCTCATTCTCATAATCTCATACATTAGAAATTACTAATGGTGAACACCATGAGAAGCTGTATCAATGTATTATGATCATCCTACAATGGATAACTTATATTGATTGTATCCCATCATAAAACATCATCTATTCATAGTATAATATTAATGAATATTTTCATAGGAGTTCACGCTTCTCATCATTGTAGTGAACTTCTACGTCCTTTCCGTGAAAAAACTACTCATCACATAGTATGACACAAAATAACATACATGAAGTGATAATATTCTTATTAATATTATAAAAATAGAATACATGTAATCATATCATAAATAGAAGTTGGTTCTAGGGAACCAAGCCCAACAGGATCCCACTTGCACTAGATCTAACTACTAAAAACTTTTTTTCTGATATCATTCACATAATACTCATGATTTTGTTAATATAATGATTTATTAAATGGGATCACCATGCTTTAATCCATGTTTATTATTCTTAATAAAACATTACCCCTCATAGAAATATCCCTCAAGATATGATACATCTGGAGTAGGTTATATGTTTTATGGTGTGACCTTAGAACTATTTCCAGAGCCACCATGGAACAATTTTCACAATATGATGTGAAATATCTTTTCAATAAGAAACAATTAAGTATCCTAAACAATGTTTTGTATCTGAAAAAATGCTTTGGCTACATCACATGCCTCTATATACTCAAACTCGAATATTGAATTGGCAACAACATGCAACATTAAACTATTCCCACTCATAAATCCTCCATTGTGACTAAAAACATATCCTGATGGCGAATTAATATCATTAAGATTTATTTGAAAACATGTAACAGAATAAACCTAAAGAGTATCTCCTCATATCATCTATATACTAGAAACATATCCTTAGTTCTTATTAGAGTCTTAAGGATAACATTAACCTAAGTCCAGTATTGTTCAACTAGATCATCATAATATATTCTAACCATGATCAATGTGTAGGTAACATAAATTATAATACATATACTGTAATAAATTATTTATATTATCACATGAGAATTTGGGATCTTACTCATTCTCTCTTTCTCTTGTAGTGTCTGAGGACATTTATTCATTGAATGATGTATACTATATTTCACTCAAATCAATCCCATTTTGTATTATTTCAAAACATATATTTATTATATAGTTAATGTATGTACATTTAATTAACCAATAAGTCTCATGGATCTATCAATAATGATATCAATCCCTAGAATGTAGTTTATTTCACCAAAGTCTATTTTGGAGAGACAGATATTTAATCATTACTTAATACACTATAAGACCGAAATGTTGTTTCCAATAATTAACATTTCATCAACATATACAAATATGACAATGGGTATACTCCCACTAAAACATTTCTAAACATGTGTATTAAAATAATTCTTAAATAAAAAAATTGTTTTCTGAGTTCATCAAACTGAATGTTTTATTTCATAGAAGATTTCTTCAATCCATAAATAGTTCGCAAAAACATTCATAGATTTTTTGAATCACCTGTAATTACTAACGATTATGGTTGTGTCATATAAGCAAATTTCTAAAGGATCACATTAAATAAATTTATTTTCACATTACTCATCGAAATTTCATAGGCACAATATGCCACTATTGAAAGATGAATTCTTATGGGTTTTACCCTGGTAAATTCAGAAACTTTTTCTACCTTGTAAATTAATTGATGTTGTTTAAAACCATCATCATCTATCCATTCACTATTGTAACATACTTTTCCTTACATTTTCCATATTCTAATGAATACATATTTTAAAAAAACAGGATTTACATGATCTAGTGGATCAACAAGAACCAAAATTTTGTTATGATATATGTAAACCGTTTAAGAACTTTTGGATTCTTACCATCTTGTAGTATTTGAGCCAAAAAATTCATCTTTGTATGAAAGAGGTTAATTATTTTCAACCAACAATGATTAATCATATATGGTGACTAGATAACTATATCTCTTCAGTTCTATTACCTCTATGGTCCTCCTAAAATATAATTGTACGTCAAAAAAACATCATCCATGGAGACCTATGGAATATTTTCCGATACCAAATATTGTTTATCATAAGTATAAATTTCATTAATGTTAATCCTCCGCCCATTATCCTCCATGAGATTTCTATCCCTCTCAAAAAAAGATATCTTGTACAGAGACAATCAATTTCATGTCTTAAGGGTTGTATATATAGTATAACCTTATTTCCTTATTATTCCATATAAAGATGAACTTTGTGCACCTTGGTTCTATTTTGTTTTATGACATGTTCTTAAAAATTTCTTTATAACCCCATACAGATTAATGTGGAAAAAAAGTTTCTCAACACTACATCACTATAAGGGAATTCTATTTTCTACATTAGTTGATACATGAATTAGTTTTCATTCAAATGTTTTTAATTTATATCCCAGAATTCATAATGGAGGAACTAAATGTATTATCATCAAACTTACAATGACTAAAAAGGTACCATTACTCCTTCATCTGAAACAATTATACTATAGTGTGTAAGGTTTTGTGAGTTGATAAAGGATTAAAAACTCATTTAGAATATCAATAAACTCTTGGTTAAGATATTCAGAACCTAAATATGATCAATGAGTATTTATATTTTCTCCATGTTCATTCTCTAATTAATTATTGAATTCATTGAATTTATCCCTAGACTCATACTTGTACCACTTCAAGTGAACATAACCATATCAACTCAACTAATCTGTAAATTTTAAGAAATAAGAATATCCAACTCTAGATTTTACTAGAAATAGTACAACCACATCATTGTGTACCATTACTAGAAGTTCTATATCCCTTTTACCCTATCCACCATATGGTGGTTTGGTCATTTTCTTTTATAAACATTTGTGAATCCATTCTTGTGGTTTCAGTTTAGAAGAGTCCAAATAAGCATCTTGATAGAGCATTTTCAAACACTTCTTTCCTACTTGAAGCTGATCATGATGCCACATTCATGTGTTTTATATTTCATGAGAAAATGATTCATTATATTGTTTCAATATAAGGATTAAATAATTAAATATATATTGTTTATTATTTAAATTTCCCAAAAAAAGAAACATATGTAGACTTTATAAACTAAACTACTTTTATTGAAAAACTCACAATTTAGTCTATCATTGTATAGGAAAGATACACAAATTATGTTTTAGTTCACCATAGGTACAAAATAATGATATCCTAAAACCAATATCAACTTAGTTGAGAATGAATGGTGGCAGTCTATAAAGGATAGGGTGTCCAAACACACACCATAAGTAGCATGAAAAAACATATCATCATGTAATAATTGAAAATATAATTGGTTCCTATATATGAATATATATGTGATGAAAACAAGATATATATGACACCCACAACATAGTTATTGAAATATTGTACTCAATAATAAATTTCCAATCATCTTACAATTTATTTTGGTTGCAGTTCATCTCCTATTGGCTTTGTTTATCACATTCAAAACATAGTACTTCATTTTACTTCCCCCACATGTAGATCATATTCATAATGGAAGGAAGGTTCTCATGAGATTTGAAATTTTTACGAGTCTTGGTCCCCTTTTCCTTGTTCTTCCTTTTCTTATTCAATATAAGAACGATATTTTTTTTCATTCCCTATGTCCTTATCAACAAGGAAAAATCAATGTAATTAGTTCTAAAAGACTCTTATAATTTTTTACATGTTATAATTAACAATAAAACTAATTATAGACTTGGGTTGTGTAATGTACAAGATCTATGTAAAACACATTTGGGAATTTAATCCCCAAGATGCTTATCCATTCATCATATCCAGTAATATTGACAACATGTGGCCGAGCTAGCATTGACTCACCAATAATACATGTTCATTGGAGATATCATATCTCTCCTCTATCACCTTATCATGATAAATATCCTAAATCCGATACATAAATCCATACGAATTTATTTCCTCATGTTGCTTTTACAATCTCATTGGTCATGGATTATAGAATTAAACATTGAACATCTATGGAATTATTCAAATGTTTCTTATAGAGATGAATCTCTTCCTCACAATCCTATTTTCCAGGTGTTTTAGGATTTGGGTTTTCTAGTACATACAATTTATATTCATGGGATTGGAAAACTCATAAGAAAAATTCACATTCCTAAAAATTATTTCCAATAAAATGATCATTCATCTGAATTAGGGATTGTAGTAAATTGTTTATTGTCATATTTATTGTTGTATCTAAAATTATGATTGTAAATTTTTATTGTACTTATCTTATAAATGTATACAATAAATATTATATTATATTATATTTATTATTTTCCCATTATTTTATCAAAAACAAATATCCCTCACAATTAGCTGCAAAATATATTATTTCATGGAAATACTGGTTGTAATAATCCATATTCGCATTTTCATATCCTATACTGTAGCTTTTTAGCTATTTAATGGGTTTTAGGTTGGATTTATAAATGCCAACTCCTTTAAATCACATTTACATGGTCTTTTGTGGGGATTACCAAATCCTAAAATCCATAATTTTTATTTCATCACACATTACCCCTTAGTTACACAAGATCCTACATGAGCAATAAAACCATCATGTGACCTAAGATATGTTTAAACAAATCATCAAATTAGAATCCTTAAATAATTAAAATCCCCTCGACAAAGTTTCAGCGTGTACCTTTTTCTATAGTTCTACTTTAACATAAGTAGAGGAGTATATAACACAATATATGTAATTGAGGGATTTTTATATTCATGAAAAAGTTTCCCACATTATATTTATTACATTATATAAAAAATTAAGTGGATCTACCTAAATTATTTACAATGTCATAGATAATGTTTTCCCACAATCCAATTTATTATAGATCAATCATTTATGCTTGTTTATTCATTAATTCATGTGTTCATAGAAATCATCCATAATAAAATAAATATGAATCATGACAAAAAAATATTAAATTTGTATGATTATAATATTTCACTAATTGTTATTTTCTCTAGAAGATTATAATATAACTATTAGCCTATGGTAAAAACCCCTTAAACAATGATATGGTCTATGTTTATATCTTTCTAAAATCTATTTCCATTTACCTCTACGATTGGTTTCACCTTGTAATTAAACGTGAACCACCTACACTTTCTTAGGAGCTTTATCCATTATATATTCTTTTACTCACACTTATGTGAGGGGAGGTAAAAGAATTTTCTAAGTGGTTTACATAAATGAAACCATGGGTTCACGTTACCTTACTCAATCAGAGTAGAGATGACATACATTCCATCAATTTTGATTAATAATAAATTAAAAGAAACCAACCATATAAAAAGGCACACTCTATTCACATGATCATCCTCACACATGTAATGAATTATGCATTTAATAAAAATAGAAATCTATTATAATCATTACTATTTTAGACAAAAATTCCCGAAAAAAATAATAATCATCCTTAACTATTCAATTATTTTATATTAATTATAATATAAACATTCTAGAGATTCCCATCCATCATCATTTTAATAAAATAATATAAATTTATTTAAAATTAATATTATAGAAAATAGGTACATTTTAGGAAACATGATGAGTACCTATCTGAACAATAAATAATATATTATATTCAAATACAATTTACTCATTTTTATATAGAATACAAGACTTATACCACAATTTCAAGGCATGTACATTGTAAAATAATTGAATGATGGAACACATGTTACCTATATAGCATGTTATGTTTCAATGTGTATAGAGTAATAGTTTCATTAAGACCTATAAATGATATAAAACTCAGAACATTAAATAGAAATAATTTAGGTATTTTATATATTTATAACCCATCACATGGTTTGTAGATAGTAAAATAAATAAAACATGGAACACCTGTTGATATGGATTAGGATGTATAATAACATTATTTTTAACTATGATTAATTATATAATATATATGTTGTGTACTATCTAGAAACATTGTGTGTACATTTCTCACTGTCAATCCACAAAACACACCTATAAACTAGACATGTAATCATTATATGGAAAATAATATAGTACATTACATGTAGGTGGTCTACATGGTGTGTGGTGTGTGAGATACATGGTCACCAATCATGTAGGCCATGTAATAAAATACATTACCCATTATTGACTAATTAAACAATAGTACATGGCATGGACCATTGTGTTATCAAAAAATAATACTTGTCACCTTCAGATGAGTTCTTTGAATGTGTTACATTCATAAAATTAATTGATATTGAATTATTTGTGAGAAAAAATAGGAATAATATTTGATCTAATCATTCATATTAATGAACGACTAAACATGAATTGAAATATAATGATTAATTCCTAAATCAATCAATGATTTTTAAATAATGATAAAGAATTATGTCACCACTCTAATATTACTTGGTGGTTTCAGTCCAAAGTGCTAGATGCGGCATATCCAACTCAACATTATATCATAATTAATGATTAATTCATGATGTACATCATTGATAAATTATTATTCTGAGATAATTGGATAGAATAATAATTGATGATTGGACACCAGATAAAAATAAAAGATCATAACATATTATTTATAAATAATTTAAACAAATAAAGAATTAATATTGGGGTAATTATTTATTCATTGATGAATATAGAAATGTCTCTTTGTTCAAACATCATTGTATTGTATGATTAAAGGGTAGATTTCCTTCCTTAGTTTTCGACATGTTCTCCAAGAACCTCTAAATATCAATGTAGTAATTTGCGGGTGCACCATGGTAGATCCCAAAGATTGTTTCATTATTATTTGATCACTATGAGAATCACATTAAGAATAATTTTCATTTTACTCTATATAATTTAATGTGGTGATAAAAAAGAATTTATCATTATCAATGAGATCGTTCTAGGAGTAGTTTCTATATAGGACTTTGAGTAAATTCTCTTCAACATTGTTGTTAACAAACTTAAAAATGGAAACCTCATAAGAAATATTATTAATAGTCTTAGATTATTCCAGTGTTAAAAAATAATACTTGAATATGACCACTAATTACTTACTTAACCCATATTGAACCCCAAGTCTATAATAGTGATAATAATATCATTTCATGATATGGACAGAAATCATCAACATATTAAATATTAATTAATCAAAAATTAATAAATATTTATTATTTCTCACATGAAAATTAAAATTCATCCTCTATACCTCCATAATATTTTTTAACCTTGAATAATTCCTATTTATTTAATAAATAAATGTCACTACATTAATCTCAAAAAAATTTGAATATTATATTCACTAAAAAGATAATAAATATTTATTAGTTATTATATTAACAAAATATTTTATCTAATAACTAGGGATGAAATATATTCATTAATGAAGACATGAATAAATATTAAAACGTGTATTATAGTAATATTTTTTCAAATTGTTAAATAATAAATGATAATATCATTAGTTGAGGTTTCAGATACCCTTAGTGTGTGACACTCTAATCCTCTTTTCATAGTGGAAATAGAAGAATAATACTAATGTATGTGGTTATCATCTTGAAACACAGAAAGGAAACCATAATAAAATAAGATAATGACTCAATAAAAAACTTCATATAGTCTTTTACTCTTTAATATAATACCTTTATCACAATATATCATATCTAGCAGGTTGCATGCTCCTGCCATCAACCAATTCTCTCTATATATATTTATATGATTCCTTATAAAAGAAATTTCCTAAAAAACATCATGTCAATGGATTTCTTTCAAATGTATCAATTCCAACAATGGTCCTAAAATATCTATTTCTCTAAAAAAATTTAAAAAATGATTTCTCACATTATTATTAAAAAAATAATACTTGTGACACACCCAATGTATCATTCTACATTGTGAACATATTTTATCTGAATTTTCATTAATACATCAATGTATGTGAGTCATAATATATAATAATAATATCACCACTATAATTTAATGTTCAATAAACTCATCCGTAGATGGGAATATTTAATGAAACATATAAAGGTTTATTTCCTTCTGAGGTGTCTCTATCATAATTTTTTATACTAGAAATTACCCAGGTAAAAAAACATGGAGAGGTGTCTCAATGTCTTATGAGAACCATACCCTTATTATCTTGTATTGACTATGTATATTAGAAAATATCATCTGTATTTAGTGAAATATTCAATAATATTTTCATAGCACTTCTAGGTTCTCAACATAGTGGGGTGCTAGTATAACCTTTCTGTACTGTTACTACTCTTTGGATATTATCAAATAATAATTCACACAAAAAATTATCACAATGTTATACGAAGGTTATTAATATTTAAAAAGTATGAATATGGGAAATTAAAAAGTACAATGAATTTTGTTATAGGGTACCGAATCCAATAGGTGGGTGGTATAAAACATTTGATTTTTAATTTATTCTTTATAATGACACATTAAATGGGTACCTTCAACTTAACCCTCCCATATGAAATTATTATAAGATTTTTTTATTTTATTTCATTACAATATAAAATTATTGACTATGTATAGATATTTTTATTTGGACCATCACACCCATCACATGGGAGGGTCTCTAATCCATAAACACACACACACACACACATATATATATATATGTATTATTAAAACAAGATAAATATTTTTATTTAGTTGTAGATTAACTTTTTTATCCAAATATGTATTCCAATGATTAATTGTTGGCATGAATATTATAATTATTTTATACTATTTTTATTTTAATAAGAAACTATAATTTTTTATATCAAAATGGATATGTTTTATATGTGATACTTACTATATCTCTAAAAAGATTCAAAATATGTTGTATTCCATTTAGATTTTTTATTTAGTAGTAATTTGATTAAAGGAGTTATATTTTCCCATATAATATTTATATTTTAATACCTTGGTTATGTCATTAATAAGTTTGTAACCATATAAAATTATTTTTTCAAGCTAACTATTATGTATTGTATCAGAATCAGTAGAAAAAAAGCATGCAATTTTTATGATATAAATAAAACTAGTGGAATATAGAATTTGATATTTGATTGATTTATGATTATTCATCATCATGAGGATATAATTATTAATATTCAATAAGACAATTTTATGAGTACAAATGATATCACTAAATAAAATAATAATGTTAATAGAGTGAAAAAATAAACGGATTATGCAGAGACTCTTGTATATTAAGCAGGTTGTAAATGAAAATGTTGGAATTTTTAAAGAGACTATAACTTGGGAAAACCATTTTTTGGATTTATAAATATTTCATATATTATACTCATATTTTTAGATGAATTAATTCAAGATTATAAAGATCTCCCAAAAAATCATTATATGGAATTCATGTTAGTTGATCATTATTGTTTTTTAAAAAATAATTATTATGACTTCAATAATGATTATAGATTATTTTGGGAGGAAAAGATGGAACCAAATTACTATAAATAATTTAGTGCATCTCCATATAATAAAAAATAATATGAAACCCCATCTCATTTTCCTTTAAAATTAATATGGAATATTCTAATTATACATGGGCTCTAGAATCTTTTCACGTCTTATGAATTTTAAACAAATTTTCTATTGAATATTTATGAGTGGTTTAATGATAAACATGAGTTAGTTGTCTTATATATGAATTATCAGAATATAAATTTTAAACATGATATCATGATTCCCCGACTAAATTATGTAATATTAAGTCACGTAGATCTTGTGATGATTATAATCTATTTTATCAGATGATTTCATCAAAAAAGAGATCAAATATTTTTCATTCATAGTTATAACACTCCAATATGTATTTTTATGGAAAGAAAATATGAATTTTAGTATAATAATATATGTACATTATTATTATAAAAATTATATAATGTTATACTTTCAACTTTTAATAAAATTCCTGATGTAGCTTCAGAATATGTGTGTGCACACATGTGATGTTTAAAAATATGATATTATAAAATAAGAACATTTGGTTTAACAATATAATAAACATTAAAAAAGGGAATAAAATACCATCAAACTTATATTTATTGAAATTTAATCTCTTCGAAATATTGTGGTACAAGAAATCATAGGTCTAAATGAACCTTAATATATTATAACGTAATAAACAGGTTGATGATTTTTTGGGTATGAATTGGACTGTCTAAAAAATGTAAATAATATTGTTTAACAATTTAGAAATTAAATATAATTGTTATATATTTATTATATATAAAATAAGAATCATTGGAATGAACATAATTGTTTTCTGATTAGAAATATTTTTCTAAAAGGAGGTTTTATCAAACTTTGAAAAAATTTATTTAAATTATTTTATACCATTTATTGAAAAAATATGTTATAAAAATAAATAAATTTTTAAAACTATCATGTAAAAATCTTCTTCGAGTTAATTCTTGATAAATTTACGAAAAGGCTAAACTGTTTATAAATAGTGAAAATACTGTTTTCTATTGAAAAATGTCTTTTATTTAAAGAATTTAAAATTTAAAATCTTATTTAAAATATTTTTTATAGTAAAACAATTTACTAAATATTTTTAAAAATACAAATTATGTTATAATAATTAATTTCATATTGATTTTTTATATTTAAACCCTCTATACTTATAAATACTTGTCTGTGGATAACTTCTTTTTTATTGTGCAAGAGGGATATAATTTAAGTTAAATTATACAAATTATTTAATTGAATTTTGGAAAAATGGTTTCCCATTTTTAATAATAATAATTAAAATTATATAATTATATTAACATATCTTTTAGTTATAATGAATAAAATAATAATAAAAATTAATTTCCATGGTTATAGTTAAAAAGGGTTTACTAAAAAGATTAACTAACAAAGTAATTGATAAAATGACTTAAAAACCTGAAATATTACATGTTTATTGTAATTATTTTACCTTATATCACTCATGGTTCTGTAAATATACATTTTTTTTATCCTTTTGGCTTGTGAAAAACATGGGTATCACTTTTTCTTTTAAAAAATTCCAAATGTGACCTCTCCCCCAATTGTAAAAGATACACCTCACCTATACACTTCACACTAAAAGAGGCATAAGGATGGGACAATAACTGAAAAAATATATTCATTAATTCCCTTTTCCATATACTGCAGTCCTTGGTTTTATTAGAAAACAATCTATGAAGAATTAGGTTGAAACCTAAATTGGTTGAACAAAAATTATGTAATGTTATAAACCATGCATTTTCATTATACATTTTTTATAACTCCTTAAAATATACTAAAAGTATGAAAATAATAATAAAACCAGTATATAATATATTCTTTTATGTCGTTATTAATTTAATAACCTATATCAATATCATTTTCCAACAAATGGGAAAAAAACTATTGATCGTGTGTACGGTGGATTATCACATGAGGAACCGATTTAATTTAATTTCTATTACAACCTCTCATGACTAGATATAATGGTTAATTTAACATATTTATATAATATTTATGACAGTAATATGATTCTGAAATCATAATATCACATATAACTTATTACCATCTAACATGTTGAGAAACACTGACATCGTTCTTGCATAAGTGTAGAATACAACCTCTATGTAGAGATGAGAAATGTTTTTAATTTAATTTTAAAATTGATGGTAATAAAGATATATTTATGGAATATATATTATATATTATATATAATAAGGTTTAATTAAATTAGAACAATTAATTTCTTGTCTTCCATTCAATATTTTTGGGAAAATACAAACATCATTTAGGCACACATACAACCTACCATATCGATGAATGGTGTAACTCATTTTCTATATATAAATTATATAAACTATTATAAATATGTATATAATAATTATATAAGATATTAATATCATTTTTAACATTATTTATATGATTTAAATATGACAAATCTTAAAGAACTGTAATTACTGAACCAAAACATACATGAAAAATTAATCAATTATCAACATACCATTAATTTCAACAATTAATTATTAATAAGAAGGCCATAAATTTATATAAGTAAATAAAATATGGTATTAAATTATACGCCCTGACCCTAGTTACCCAGATTCACTGTATTATTACATAACATTGGCATGATCAAAGGGGATCGAATCCCGAAAGTCCAATCTGTTTAGTAGCATTGGAAGTTCTAGATACATACATAAGTTTTACATTAAATTATAAAATGAAAAACAAAAACAAAATTGTCGCCTTTGAACACATTCATATTCCCTAGAATATACTAGCAGGTCAGTTATAATATACTTCTTCACATCTTAGGAAAAATAAAACATAGAAAGGTGTGAGCTCATATGATTAGTAAGCATAGTGGAAACATTCATAATTAAGGATATACATTTAATGAAATGTATAAGAATGAAACACAAGAAAATTAAACATAAACTTTAGAATAATATTTCAAATATAAATATAATTATTCCATTTTATAATTCACATGGATATTATACTAGTCGAATAATCAAATGTAATATCAATATCTAATATCATAATGGTGGAATACAAAATGACAGTCTTCATAACCACATAGTCAGAGCCTCATGCCAAGAATACAAATAAAATTTCGTTAAGGCCTTGTTACAATACACTAGTTTGTCTCATGATACCTACCGATGCAGCGAGGAGCTGTACTGGGCTCCACTCATCACTTACTAAGTCCAATACATTCCTCATATTAAACAGTTTAAACATAACATAAAAATTCGTATTAAAACTACCATATGAAATGTCAATACTCTATCCATAATCCATGAATGGTATAAAAATAACACATCCATATTCAGACATATCACAAATTCTTCAATATAATATGGAAGATTTTTATCATAATAAGTCAACTTCAATCATGTTTTAAATCTATCAAACGATGTTGACATAAATGAAATGAAATCTATTTGAATGAAATGCCTCTTTCTATATTGAAACCATTTAAAAGTCACATAATTATAAATGGAAACATTTATTTTGGAAATATTTATATAATATTGTACGAGAAGATTCAATGGTGTTATAATGGCTGAAAATAGCTACACCCGCCGTATAAGTGAAAAAACATTCTTTCATTAATTTTGTCAAAAAGGTCGTAAAGGACCTTGTCTGAAAAAATACAGAAAGATTCCTTTATAAAAATCTTTTAAAAAGTGAAAAAAGGGTATAAATGACTTTAACCCATAGTCTATGAAATTGTAATTTTTTTTGAAATACATTTTTATGAAACACAGATGTGGATGATAACGAGGTCCTAGTAGATACTCACGTATAAACAACCTTGGATAATGAATAGATTGTAGAATTAACCCTTAGAATGTAATTTTCTTTGTTTGAGGGCACACTAACCTCCTTTATAACATTAAAATATTTTTTATTAATTTATACCAGAACCACATATATTAATATGATGTCATATATTATCTTCTAATGTAGCTTTGTTAATAATATTTTAGTAGTATCAACTTTTTGGGTGTTAACTGATTCAGTTTTCATTATATGATTTTTTAAGTAAGAAATATTTGTTATGGAGAGGATTTATTTTATTCATATACCAAATGATATTTTGTTCTTAAACATTATTTTTAATTATAAAATGTAAATTACTCTTGAATGACTATGATGGGCAATGAATGTCATCGTGTTCGTGTAGACGGTAATCCATACGTACACATGAGCGACAATATATTTATATTGATGGTGGAATCGTATGTAATTTTATGTTATATAATATATATACAGAATCATTAACATTTTATATTTATTTTTACATTATTTGTACTCGTTATTTTTTCCATCCAAATAATGAAGTGTTGGAATAACAAACTACACCACGATGTGGAGACGGTAAGCTGTACGTACCCACGTATGGTGACATGTCATTCATAGGATGTATAGAAATAATGGATATGGTTGTACCATATTTATAATAACATCAATATTTTTATAAGGTATTGGGGTTAGTATTTTGGTATGGAAACAACAGTGAAATATGAAGTGATGAAGAAAAGAACTTTGAAAATGGTGGTGAAATTATTACCTATTCTTCAGGTGTTTCCTTTTGAGTTGATCAAAAGGGATATTTAATATGGAATTATGATCTATGTAAGGCCTTTATGTCAAATTGAGGGTAGTGGGAGGATATTTGGTCTGGGTTTGGTCGAGCCAAATGGGTTTGGATTTGTGATTTTGAGAGAAGGGAAAATCGCTTTTTATAAGAGAGGATAGGGTTGCTTTAGAGAAAACTTGAAATATTATTTTATTATACAATCATATTGAGTTTATAATGGCACCCAAATAATTTATTTAGATGATATGGTTATTATGTGTTGAAAAAACACAATAAATAGGTTTTATAAAGGTTTAGATCAACATATTATCCTTATGTTTTAGATTTAACTCTTGGTTAAATAGTTTATCATTTACCATGTCTTTGGGTTTCTTTATATTATATGGTAAATAAACTTACTATAAAATGAAAAGAGGACCTCAAGTGGTTTATTCATGAAATATATATTATTATATAATTTTATTTGTCCAATCCTTATGTTTTTATGACTATTATATCTTTTAATAATATAGTATTTTTTTAAAAACTCATTTATGTTAATTTTGACACTATTTAGTATTTGATTTTTTTTCAAGTCATAACAACTTCATTACTTAGAAAAAATTCATATAATCAAGTTTAGAAATATAATATTAACCTTTAAAATTCATCTAATTCACGAAATGGATCAATTAACAATTATTTGGATATTTATAATATAAATTATTTTATTCTTTCTTTAATAAGAAAATTACTGCATCATCATTGTGTCATAAATAAATTTAACTATTTAATGTAAAATACATAAAAAGAAAATACCATTATGATGGAATTTTTTTTAGATTTTTAATGAATATTTATAGTCAAATTGTTCTTATGTGTAACCCTTTATTAAAAATGCTTTACTTATGAAAATTGGAATTTAACACTTTCAACCCTTCTTGAAATAAAATAATAAAAAATGTCTTAATCTAATCCAAGTAAACCAAAAGGATCATATTTTATTCCTAATGTTGATTTTGGTCAAAAAATAGTTATCTAATATAATTATTACATGTGTTAGGTATTTATAATATCATTTTTACTATTAATTACCCTATTTAATTTTAATGGAGTTAAATAAAAGTCAAACGATAATATTTACCAAAAAAATAATTCCATATTATTTAACAAAATCATACTTATTGATGTTGACTATGTCTCTCATATTTTTGAAATTCAAATCACAAAAATTGGTAAAATTACGTTTTATGAAAATTTTCAAATTCGCCTAGATGGTGGGTAAAAGACGGTAAAAAGTTAAATAAAATTTTATATAACTAATATTATTATAAAATGACACAAATGAATTACATTGACCAAAAATAGTTTTTATATATCGATTTTTTATTAATATAAATTTAAAAAAATAACTAATTATTTAAATAAAAAAGTGTGTTTTGAACAAAAACGTAGTGTTTTTTCCTATTCATAAAAATTGAAAGTTTTTAGAAAAATACCAAAAATTAACCCTAAGCTAATTTCAATATTCTAAATTCATAAATTATGTCCAATTTCGAAAATAAAATTTATAAAACTCTAAAAAATGAATAATATTATTCATAACGGATAGTTTGATTGGTCGTGGGGTGTTAAAACTCCAAGTTGCGTACAACACAAGCTATTTCATTATTTATAGGGAAAAATACCAAGGAAGATTTGGGGTGTTATATTAAATATATTATTATGGTATTTTAGTATAATTATAATAAATTTATATTTTTTATACAGGAGGTACATATATATACAATAGAAATCAGACCTAATATAAGGGTTTCTTATCTCACTTTTAATTTGAGCATACACGTTCTATATTTTTAACAAGTACATTTTTTTGGTATATATTATTCAAATTTTATATGTTTTAAAATGAATCCATTTATCTTAATTGTATTGGATTATTCATTATAATTCTTTTCATTAATGGGTTTTGTGACTTAGATGTTACCAAAGTGGTAATGGTTTGTTTTATAACCACATTTTTTACTAGGAATGTTCATGATTAAGATCCCATTAATTAAATAATATGATATATATATTTCAAAAAACACATTAATTTTAGTCTACATTTTTATTTATAGAAGAATAAATTATTTCATCTCCTTTTCAACTAATTATTAATAAAAGAAACTAAAAGATCATTTTTAATGAAAAATGACTTCATTTATTTCATTGGTCGAAAACCCTTTTCATGCATAACCATGTGTTATAAAGATGTTTTAATTTTTTTTATAATTATCAAATTGGTTTAGTAAATTCATATTTATCCATTTTTTACTACCTGACAAAATGGGTTGATAGTAATCTTTTTATCATTTTTATTAGGATAATTTTATTATCCTTATTACAATAGTGTGAAAGAAATTTCACTATCTTATATGAAACATATGAAATTAACCACCATAATGGAAACTCATTAACTTTAGTCATCTATTTTATTTTTGAAGGGATTTTTTAGAAACTTAATAATATTCTATAAATATATGGTTATTTAATGTTATCTCTACTGCTAAAATGCAATTTCTACCAATAATGATATTAATGGAATTTTTTGTTATTTATATTAATAATTTACAAAAAGCATTATTTTAATTATTCCGCATTAGGAATATATATTAGTGAAACTATCCTTATTAATTTTCATGATGGTTCATGATCAATTTGATTGGGGATCTTCTATTTCAATACCATTCACTATTTGTAAAATGATGAACTACGAATTGAATAATAAGATTGATGATAGAATCATCAAAATGATTTGATAAATATTTTGTTTTTTATAATAATTTTTTTTATTTATATACTATTTCTATACTAAAAATAATAATAATAAAGTCCATATCTATGAAATGATAACCCATATTTTTCTTCCATAACCTAAATGGTTCAAGTACTAATATTCGTAAAATTCAATGGGATTCAAGAAATATTCTTATTGATATATCGCAACAAATTGTATTTTTTATATTTTTATAATTATTTATACTTATAGAATTATAATCTATAGAATGATGATGTGATTTGATATTATATAGTTTTAGAAACAAATAATATTAATTGTTCTTATTCTTTTTTGAATATTACTTGATTAAATATATGAATATACGTGATCTTGTTTTACGTGGCCAGTTTAATTCTCTTTACCATTCACTGTATTCACTATAATCTAGAAATATTTTTAGTTTTGTATATTTAGATAAAAAATGGATTATGTATATGTTAATTGATTGGGGTAACATTAAAATATTTATATTCCATTTTTTCTATATGAATGTTAATGGTGATTAAGTTTCTCTCCATTTATATTATGAAGGAATTGGAATTAGTATGTAATTGGTGGGACTCTCTATAGCCCCTCGATGGATTGGTAGGTCTCATGAGAGAAACTCTATTGGGTATTTGGATGAGACCTTACCCATTTATGTAATATGTATCGGAAATATTACTTTAATGTATGTTTATGAAGTTGAAATTATGTATTCCCTCATTATGAGATTTGGTGTTGATATCAATTTGATTGTTCAATTAGTTAGAATATACATGGAAATGTTCCATTGTCAATTAATTATTTATATGGTATTATTTTATAATCTTTTATTACTACCATATAATTCTTCATTATAATGTTATGGATTAAATGTAATGTGAATTTAGGTATTCACCATTATATATTGATTATTAGTTGTGTATTCATGACATGTTATATTGTATGAATACCCACACAAAGAATTAAAGATTAATCTTTTCTTATATTTCCATTCCTCAGGATTCTATAAAGTTTATTATGATATATATGTAGGGATATAATAAAGGTAATAATGGTGTTCTCAATAAAAAAAATATGTTTTGTTTTATGTTTTCAATTATAATGATATATTCAAGTATGTAACTAGTTTTCAAAGACAATTAATTTATTAATCCCTTTTGGATGTGATACCTTGTGTCTAGTGCCATTGTAACAAAGTAACCACCAATTCTCAGTTTCAAGGATCAGGTACATTACTGTCTCTATCATATATTGTTTATTTTAAATATCATGAACTTGATTTAGGAAAACATATATTAAGAAACATAACCCATTGCTAGACTCTGTGGATAAGTATAGAATAACATCCTATGGTTTTGGTGAAGAATATATTATATGGGTTTTATAATAAATACATACCTGTCTAGATATTATAAGTGGTTGTGGTTCTGGAATAGTTTTACCTAGGGTAATAAACCTAAAAATGGAGCATTGGAATTTGACATGACTGTCACCTGGTGATGGAAAATGGGCCTTATTATTCAGCAGGTTTGACTCTCATGGGGGATATTCCTTGGTAATTCATATTATCTATATAAACCATTATCTATGATTTGAAAATATCCTGAGAACATTTCCAAAGAAACTAGGTTTATGATTATGAGATTATCTATATATAAATGTTTTAAAATTTTTAAGTGTTTCACTTGTTTTGGGATTATAAATTATGGTACATAATGTAATGATCAAATCTAACTTATTTCATCACCTCTAAAAAAGTGAATATATGAAATAATGCGAACTATTTCAGTTAACCACATATATATGTAGGTATTTCCCTCCATTGTAATATATTGAATGTGCGGATAGAGATACATCTACAACTAATCAAATTATAACCATGTTGTTGAAATTTACTCAGGATATGAGCAATTACATTTCCCATATGGAGTATCCTTTTGATCCATAATACTATTTAACAATGATAATATGCTTTATTAATCAACTAACTCCAACATTTAATGGTACTAAAAGTACATTTTTATCTCACAAAATGATATGTTCCTTAAAGAAGATAACTCAAAATATGGAATTTATATAAAAGGATAATGTTATCATGAATCATTATTTTCTCTCAGGGGATGAGGATTAGTTGTCCACATTAATAAAAAACACTAAGGGTGATGAGGATATATTATGTTTGGTGTAAGATCCCACCTTCTTCAATTAATTTATCTCTATGAGTTTTTTGTCAATCTTTTATTTTGGTTGTGTTTCCATTGAGGATTTATTTCATTTGAATAAATTTAGTCTTAGGTTGTGGGGAAACATGGGAAAACCTAGAGTGGATCCACATAGAGAGTTTTTTTTTTGCGAAAATGACCTCATGTTCAGGGATTTATGCTTGTTTTAATCAATGGAGGCCAAATATAAATTTGTTAAGTGTTAAAATGGTTTATTGGTATGTTGAGAGTATATAAAACTGGTTTGGGTAATTTAAATGGATAATATGATAAAAACCAATCTATTTAAAATTTACACATCGTTTAAAATTATTATACATCATTTAATTTTTTAGGTGTTTTAATTAAATAAATATGAGTTGAAATGTTTTTCGAAGTATTCAATTCAAAATACTTAAATGAGGTGAAATGACATTAGATGCCACGTAATTACCTGACTTGTAGTTTAAAGTATGATATGTGGTTTATTTCTCAATTCATTCATTTGTAGATCTTCTCTAATCAAAATTTTGAATACCTCTAAGAGATTTTGGTGGTTTTAATGACCCTTCCTGATGTCCCATTTGAGTTTGTAATCCCTAGTAATTATTTTTTATTATGTTTTATTCTTATGTCCCTTGGTTCTCAATCTATTCCAGTGAAATCCATTAATTGATTACAATAATGCAAATATTTGTTGGGCTTGGCCCAGTCCCATGCTATAATTATCAAAGAGAGAATGTTATTCCCAATCCAATTATATAACGATTATAGGGATTTGACTCAGATAATTTAATTCGTATAAGGAATTGTCCAAGATTATTGTGACAATACCATGGTTAAATTGTGTTCGATGTCATGTTTTTAATAAAAGCTTTAATATATTCAGAAATGGAGTAGGATTCAGTTAATTTTTTTATGGTTATATTATTATGGTTGGAATATTTTAAGACATTCATAAAGATATTCCAAAATGTGGAAAAATAAAATTGTTTTTATATTTTAATCATTGTTGAATTAATTAATACAAATTTTTATCATTTTATTACATATACTTCTTATCATACTATATTGTTTAGATGTGGGGTTGTTGACCTACTGAGTTATACTCAAACCCTATTTAGGATGCTATTTGGTTCCCGAGAAGATTATGTGGAGTCATTTTTGAATAAGTGAAATGATATTTATATTGATAAAATGTTTGATGGTTGGGTTAGAGTTTGGAGATTTGATTGACCTGAGGTTTGGGATTACAGAAATTGGAGACCTTATTTTAGTTTTGTAGTCTTTTAATTGTATTGTATCATTCATTAATTTTTTTTACCTTCCATCATTTCAATATATTATTCTTTATTATTTATATAATTATTTTAGTTGGGTTCTTATTGCCTTATACTATGTCAATAATTTGATTTATTTAATTTATATGGGTTTTTTTTAAAAATATATGACATTTCATACCATGGGGTATAGTCACCCCACAATACATTTGACACCCCTACAACAAGTCATTATCCTCTAGTGTATTTGGAGGCATTCTTGAGGTCTCATGACAAACCCATTTTGCCCCATGAGAGTGTTTCAGATCAAGCAATGTTACAATGTGGTATTATATGACTAGGTTTTTTTTCATTGTTACTATTTTGGAATGTTATAAATGAGACTATGATATGTTAGGACTTGGTACTGAGCTTCTACATGAGAGTAGATAACCCATGTATGTGAATAAATCATTGTACATGGGGTTTGTATTTTTTTATGATTTATACATATTATAGTAGGTGTAATTTTACCTTGGGGATATAAATGTTGCATGTCATTATTGTTTTATGATGTTACTATTTCATGACAGTTGAACGTTTTTCTTTGTACGGTTCTAGATAAGAATAAATGAATTAGAATAGAAACATAGGGATATATTCACATGTATTATTCATGATAGGGACATATCTATTTTCATAAGATATATTCATTCCTACTGGAATTTTATATAAGATATCTGTTTCAATAGATAAATAGAATCAGTTGATTTTTAATTAAAAAATGCATGTAAGACAAGTCTAGATAGGCTTAGAATTATTAAGTCACCATTTTAGTCACATTAAGAGGTTGACCTTATTTCTAATAAAGTTTTCTAAGGTGTGTGTTCGTCTTGTAGAGAAAATGACTCGTAATCACCATTGAAAGGAGCATCCGGAGTGTGGAAATCACCATGCTCCTAATGTAGATAAATTACAGATTGTTTTAGTTCCTATAGAGGAAATGGATGTTCATCTTCATGGTGGATTCTGTAGAGTCTTGTGTTCCATGGAAATAGAGACTATTTATATTATTCCATCAATGTTTGATTGTACATTAGAGTTTAAAAAAAACCATATTACAATGTTTACTAGAGAAGGATGTCCCTAGGAATATGGGTTCAGGATCTAGTTAGTCCAAAAAATCTTCATGCACATTGGTACACCAAAAGATAGAAGGGTGAATCTTACTGCATATATGATTAATGGAACATATATGCATTGGTGGGAGATTATGTAGGCAGGTTGATAGTAGGATATGCTAACTAGGATGGAATTCAAGATTATGTTCTTAATCAATTTCTATCGTAAGACACAGAGGGACAAAAAATCACATGATTTAATGCATCTAACAAAGAAGAGTTGGTCTATGATATACTAAGATAGATATTTAATCAAACAATAGTTCTTTATACCATATTTGGAAGATAAAGTGATCTATAGGATGAGATTTTTCCATTAAATTATATACTATGAGATTAGGTCCTTGGTAATAATTTTTTATTAAGAATTTTCTTGAGCCTAATGAACCGGACACCTATCACAGAATGAAATCTATGAGAGGCTGCGAATAGTGGATTGGCTGTTTTAGTATTCAATTCTCAGAAATATTATTTGAATTGATATGAGCACTTATTTAAAGGTTTCATCAATGGTAATAGTAGGAGGATAAGATAAGGAAGTGTAATACTATCTCAATTCCATGTTACATTCTATTTATATTAATGTGGTCAGTTTGGACACAAGCACATTTAGTGTTCTTACCGCAAAGTTGACTATCAAATTTGTGGTAGACTAGTTCATCATAAGAGGTTATTTAAAAATATTCCACATTAGAATAGTAGTAGGGGATCTAAAAATGTCACATGTGTCAGGAATGGGATCAGATACCTCTCAACAGGATGGTAGAAGGAGTTCTATTTTCCATTCAAGCCGAATAAGGGGATATGGTTTCAGAGAGAAGGAATAACATCTTGAAGATTGGGAAGTAGCTTAGGGTTTTCATGCTAGAACATAGGGAATATGGATAAGTCATATTCACATTTTTTGGACTACTCAAACTAATGTGGATGCATGAATTCCTATAGTTGGAGTTATAATTATTTTATCTTCAACCTTATCTTTTATTTTTTCAGATACAAGAGCATCAAACTATTTTATATATTCTATTTCTTAAAATGGGTTGGGATTGGATTTGGAAATCATGATGGAATTTTAATTATCTACACTCTTTTGGGTGTGATGTTTGAGAATATCTAATGATGCATGGTGTGTTATTTATAGAATTGTGGTTACAGTTTATTTTGAGAAATGTTTTTCTAGAAATTATAGACAAGAAACTGATTCCTGGTAGGGATTGGTTAGTAATATACTAGGATTATACCTACTATTAATGGAGTATTTCTACCTTCTTATATCCATTAGGATGCTGTGTTTTTTTACCATGGTTTGTGGGATTTGCAGGCTGATTATGTAGCACCCTTTCAGACTGGATTAGATTTCCTCGGGACTCAATTAGTATGTATGGATCTAAAAAATCGGGGAATGCTGGAGGATAATATTTCAGAAGTGGTATTCCATTTTCATGATTCATTTCTGTTCACGTTCTTTGGCTTACTGACATATTTATAGATCTAGTTCACGATCAAGTTGGTCTTGGGAGCAGTTCGAATTTCTTTCCCTCCATACATAATGGAACCATCATATCATCAGCAGTTGAATGTTTAGATGGAAGATTTAGAATTTGAAGGCATTATATGGATTTGTACATCTCCTTGGGTTTCTCCATTTCTCATATCCAAGAAGTATCATTATGATTATGTGTGGATTTTTAGAGGCTTAACTAGATGATGGACATGAAATAATACCCTTTTCAATGAATTGATGATTTATTCTATCACTTGACATGTGATAATATCTTCAACTAAATTTAATTGAGATCAGGATATCATAAGTCAAGGGTGAGACTAACAGACATTCTGCAGACCTCTTTTAAGAGCATTTATGGATGGTATGAATTCGTAATGGATTTATTTGGTTTTTATAATGCACCCGTAGTATTCATTTCCTTAATTAAGGGGGTATTAAATATTTACATGGATAGGTTTTTGGTGTTTTTTGTAGATGATATCTCAATGTACACTTAGTTAGCTGAATATCATTCCAAAAATCTGGAAATTTTCCCATATACATTGAGAGAACATCATCTTTATGCCAAGATAAGAAAATATAGTTTTTGGATTAATAAAGTTAACTTCTTGATCCATATAATCTCAGAGAAAGGAGTTTCAATGGATCTAGGGAATATTTTAGCCATGGTAACCTAAAAATTACCTATTAATGTCTTCAATATTTTGAGATATTTGGGCTTACCAGGTTATTATCAGCACTTTAGCCTGAAATTCCCCCGTTTGGAAGCACTAAAATCTAGGACGACTATGAAAGTGGTGAATTTAGTTTGGTCTGATACATGTGTGAGATAATTTAAAGAGTGTAAAGGCATGTTGACCTCAAAACCTATCATCACATTACATCTTTTAGGGAAATGATGAAATATGTACTACGACACATCCAAAGCATGACCTGAAGAAGTTATAATGAAGTTAGATCATGTGGTTTCATTTGGATTTAGGCTACTGTGGCCCCCTGAGAGAAATTTTCATACTCACGGTCTGGATTCATGAGCATCAGTACATGACTCAAGATGATGGAGACACTATCTCATGGGTGATAGATCTGTGGTATACACAGATTACAAGAGCCTTAGATATATAGTTTCTCTCTGATACGAGATACTTCTGATAAGTAATGGGTTAAATATCTATTGTATTTCAACTTTGAATTGAATTATACAATTATAAATGGAAATTTTGTACCTCACACATTAATATTGGAGGCAAAAAAAAGAGACAGTACAGGATTATTGTGATGAGTGGTTCATAATAGCCCTTTTCTGACATTATTCAAGATATTGAGGAGTCACAAGGATGTGGAACTCTAACATTGATATCTATTAAAGATGTGCTTTTGGACCACATTAAGACCAATTAGTTTTTTGATTTGGAGGTCTTTCTTTTGATAGACTTATTATATGGTGCATAAACACAATTAGGATGGTCTTTCCACAATGGAAATTATTTTTTATTCCATGGCCGAGTATGGGCTCTTATGGACTTACACATGGAGCTGATGAGGGAGTATAATTATTATAGATTAGAGGTTCATCCTGGTTTTAGAAATATTTATCAAATATCTATATAAAAACTATTGTTTAGGGACAAAAAGTTGGTGGAAAGTATTATGGATAGATGCATCCCCTATCATCAAGTGAAAGTCTAGAATCAGATGCCAGTTGGGGTTTTCAGCCTTGGAACATTCTTAAAATGAAATGGGATGATTTCACAATTTATATTTTTCATTATATTTCCTAATAAAACATGTATGAATTATTTTTTGTGGGTGATTTTGGATTTATTGAATATGGAGGCCCAATTTTTTACCTTTAGAAAACCATTACAGTTGATTATCTGGGATATATTTATGGGTGTGAGGGGGTTTGGTTGAATGTTGTTCTAAAGAGTATAGATACAAAAAGTGATCCTTGTTTCAGATCAAATTTTTGGAAATATCTTCAGAAGGATATGGGATCCTATGCTCTTTTATCCACAACCTATAATCTAATGAAAGATGGTATGTCTGAGTAGACAATTTAGGTTCTGGAGGATATGTTACATGCCTATTTTTGAATTTTTGTGGTTCATGTGAGAAACATATTGAACACATAGAGTTTTCATATAATAATAATTTACAAGAATCTATCCTAATTTAAACATTCATAGACTTGTATGAAATATTTCCCCATTCAGCTATTGGTCAGATTGTAGTAGGTGAGAGAAAACATGTTGATCCCATTATTATAGATGATACATCTGAATATGTTTAGTTGAATAGATAGTTGTTGGTGACTATGTATAGCATGAAAAAATTCCATGCTGGCCATCAGATATTACCACCACAATTTTAGGTTTGACGTAATGATTTCATTCATATGCCACATAGGATAGGGAATCTTCGTATTTAGATATAGGGAAAACTAATTCCAAAGTTTTTTGGTCAATTTGAGATAGTGGTACAGGTCGGTCTAGTGGAATACCTTTTAGCCCATCCAGAGTGATATTATTCCATGCACAATATTTTCCACTTGTCACATCTATGGATATATTATCCAGATCCACCTCATTTGGTATAAATAGTAAATGTTTATATTTTTGTCGATGCATCTTTTAAGGATCATCTAATAATAGTTGTGGACCGTAGTGAGAAATATCTTCAGGGTAGGACTATGTCATTAGTTCAGTTGTAGTGGGAACATGGGTGATTTCATGATGAGTCAATGGGGAGGTAGTTTGGTACAAAAAAAGTTTTCTAGAATTTTTTACTGATAGATCACATTGTTTCTTGGAGTATATGAGAATGAACTATTATAAGGTGGGGAGGTTGTAAGATCCCATCTTTTTTTAGGCATGTCTCTCTCAGAGTTTTTTTACTTATTCCATCAGTTGTGCTTTCATCAGGGACGTCTATCTTTTAAATAAATAATGTCTTAGGTTGAAAGGAAACATGTGAAAAAACAAGAGGATATCATTGTGGAGTAATTTTTTGGGTGGAAATGAAATAATGTTTATGGATGTGTGCTTATTTGAATTAATGGATTTTGGGGATAAATGGGTCAACTATTACCATGGGATCTTGTTATTTTGAGAATCTTTAATTGGGGTATAGTTTATTTAATGGTAAAATTGGATTAAAACCATATTAAAAAATTAACACACCATGTAATTGTATTACATGACCTATAATTGTTCTGGGGTTTTAATTAAATAAATCTGATGTGAATTTTTTTCAAGGTATTCTATTAAAAATATTTACAATATTTGTAATGACATTACACATCATGTCATTCCAAGACATACTTTTTAATGTATGTAATGTGATTTATTTATAATTTAAATTAGATTCATTACTTCTCCTCTTGACCCAGAGAAAACCTCCTGGAAATATTTTGGTGCCAACATTTCGTATGGACATCCCACTTTTGTGAGTAATCCACGGTAAGTTCTTTTAGTAAGGTTTATTCCTTCTATACCATTGTTCCCAATCCATAACAATGAAATACTTTGAATAATATCATTTCAACATTTTATCTTGATCTATTAAGATATAGAAACCTATATTTTAAAATCTTCACCTTATTCCATATGGTTATTTCCCATTGGAAGCAATGTTTGATAGATGGTTTATGGTAGGGGATCTAAATATTAACCCAATGGTTTGGACTATAATTATTCCTATTTATTGAGATCCCAAATTAATTAAATAAATAAATAATATTATTACTTGAAGTACTTTGGTTAAAATTGGAATTTGACATGGGTTATGGCTACCTATGGGGGTGATCTAACCAAAAATATAATTGAATTGGATAGAGGATTAACATGATTTTGTCAGGACATGAGACATAATGCGACTAAAGGCTATATAATCCATAAATTGTGGCTTATTACTTGTTTATTTAACTATTATTATATTATTATATTTTTTCATGTGTATTAGGAAATAAATATGTTAATTCACATAATTAACCAATGAGATATATGTTGGGATATTGTGATATCCATACTGTATGAAAGTTCATTTATTCAAAACTAAAATTATTATATATTAGGAACAACCATGGAAAATTCACAATTATATGTTGTAATTCTAATATTGAGTATTCTTGGCCAAGATCCATACTATATTTATTTTATAAAGTGGGATATGCATTGTCCCATGTTTTAAGGAATATAGGGATTTGACCTTGATGTTGTGATGCTTATAGGACTTTGACATGGATATGTAGGACTATACAATGGTTATATGCTTGTTGTTGTCTTGGTTGTTAGACATGCTATAAGATATTTTGGCACGGATCACAATTATGTTAATTTTATATGGTTATATGGTGGTTGTTGGTATGGTCATAATACATTCTAAGAGATATTCAGTCATGAAGACGAAACGGGTTATTGCTATATTTTATTAATTATTGATTTTTTTCATAAAACTACTAATAAAATTATTGCATACAAATCATATCAAATTGTTTTGTATAGACACAGTAGAGAAGAGATACTAATTTATACTCACACCCTTTTTGAGCCTTTGTTTTTTATCCAGTTAGACTTCATTGATGATGGTTTGGAGAACGGAAAAGAAACTTGTGGTTGATTTCCTGATTGCAGGATAAGATGGAGAACTGACCAAGGGTTTGGGATAGGGTACAATTGAGTTTTTATTTGAGTCTTCAAGTATTTTATTTTTATTGTATCTAGCCAAAAAATTTGTTACACTCCAATGTGTCATTACATTAGTCCTTAGTATTTATGGGATTATTTCATTTGTCTTCTTTTTTTTATCCTCATTGTTTGTACATCGATTAATTTAATTTATATGGATTTATTTCTTATACTATGACACTTCATACTAAGGTGGATAGTCTCCACACTTTAAATTGCACACCCTCAGTACTAGTTAACATTTTGTGGTGTGTGGGGAGGTGGTAATGGGGTCTTGTAACCAACTATTTTTTGCCACATAAAATAGTGAAGGATTTGGGGGGAGATGCATATATAATGAAAGGAAGTAAAGATTATTTTCATGAAAAAATATTTTCCTCATGAACAATGAAAATATATGAATGAAAATATTTTCCTCATGAACAATGAGAATATATGAAGAAAAAATTACTATGTCTAATACAAAAGGAAGTGTAAAATTTTTCTAATTATGAAGTTAACATGATGAGGTTAGTTAAGAATTTTGTGGACTATGTACGTAATACAATGAGTATTATTATCCATTTACGTGATGGGTAAAAAACAATCCATTTTTGGGTAATTGTTTCAAAAACCTTATCTACTTATGAAGATATTTATCATGTGCTGTAATTAATGAGAAAAAAATTCTCCAACTCTTATGGAATTGAAGGGAAGAAATAGAATAATGGGATTGTAGAGAAAAACACAGATAAAAGAGAATACGTGATAGAATGATATTCCAACACGTTATAATTCTTGAAGGAAAAACATGGTACTTTCTTAAATGTAATTGTATTTTGATTCAAGTGTTGACATAAAGTCTATATGGAACCTGGATGCATTGGTATAAAGGAAACCTTTAATGTTCAATGATTTAAATTTATGTAGATATAGACCTATGGAAATAAATTCTGCAAGTGTCAATGTAATATACCTCAAAATAATCTTAGTGATAAAAGTCAATATTATTTTATTAATATATCATAATGGGAATTATTAATGATCTTGTGTTATTTTTTTTGAAAAAATATTGTTTATAATTATTTTTTAAAAATGTATTTTTTATATGAATCATAAAACAACTATGGAATTTGTTAATTATAGAACCATATCAGTCTTCATGTAAAATTATATTTATTGTTATGGACACCCTCATAGGTTTAGAATTTTATGAATGATTATATGTTCATTTTCATAAACACCAATTTTCAAAAGCATTATGTTATTGAAAGTTGTAAATATTTCGGGTATTTTAGAGAAATTTATTAATATATTACCCACTAGTTTGATATATATTTTTTTAGAAAATCCATTAATGGAATAATGTATTAACAATTTGTAGAAAAAAATATTAAAAGTTTTAATAAATTTTAGGTTAAATATAGTCAATTATGTTATAGTAATAATATTTAATTAAGAATATTTTATTTCATGAAAAAAGATTATGACATATAGGAAACCGTAGTGGGTAAAAGTTTTTTGATGACCATGGTTAATTTTGTTGATATTGATAATATATTTTTGAAATATTATATTAATTTTGTTAACATGGTTTTACCAAAAACAAAATCTATATGTCAGGTGATAATCGATCACATCCAGCAAGGTCATGGGGCTTGAACCCATAACCAAAGGCTTACGTGGGTGTGAGGACTACCATTAGCCTATGTAATATTTTAGTTGGTATCGAATTTTTTCTACATAAATTATTTTATGGATAAATAATTATGAAATGTATTAAGTTGAACCATTTTTGTTAATATTTAGTTATATAGATTAATTAACTATATTGGATAACATGTGCTCAGAATTTTTGTTTTGGTAAATATTAATAGAAATAAAGAATATTTTATCACTCTTTTTTGGATCTTATGATTTAAAAAATGTTAATTTTATTGATTCACGAATAAAAATATTAAATTGGATATTCATTTTTAAGAGTAGTAAATGATGTGGAAATTGATTGAATCAAAACTAAACGATGAAATAATGAGTATATTTTTTTTGGAACACTCAATCATGATAGTAAATGAATCTATAAACTCTAGAAAATATGATATTGAAAAAATTGTATCCCATTATCTTTAATCAATGGTCTTTTGACTCACCAAATATTTATGGTTTTTCCATTATTAACATAATATTCATAATTCAATTTTTATGATCAATGATCTATTTCAATCAACATAATTATTTTTTCTTTTCTTCCATATCCAAATATTCTATTCCCACCCATTTTCTCCTAATTAGAAACCTATTTATGTGTGATTTGAGATAAATTTAATATTTACCTATCCCACTTTTAGTATAATTGTTTTAACCCATTATATGGTGATAGGTTTATAGAAAATAACTTTTAGTTGGAAAACTGAGGATTTCTAAGTTCATGTTCTAACTACGGGATGTAATTTTTTGAAGTTATGGATTATATAAAACCTAATGAATATAAAATAATAAAAATGTATCAGTTTTTAATGATACACACAACATATATATTAATAACCCACAAAAATATATTTCTCTAAATTTTATCTCTTCGATTTCTTGTAGTACACATTATCCCAGTTCCAAATGAATAGTAATAAAGTACACTATTATAACATATATATTAAATTTTATCATATGAATATGAATAAAATAATTAAAAAAATTATTTATTATATATATATACATATAATATACCCATGTGTTATCTATTTAGTTATAAACAATTTAATCCTTTGAATGAAAATGAATGCTTTATGAAAAACAATATTTTTATAAATGATCGCTTCTGCACACATTGAACACATACATCAAAATTAATTTTGAAATTGGTTAAAGATTTTATTTAATGAAAATAATTATTTTATTTAATGAATTGTCTCAAAAATAATCTAGAGTGATATTTTGATAATTTTATCAAATGATTAATTTTTCATTGAATAGAGAAAGATACTAGTTTTTATTTAAAACTTAATTTTTTAAAACATTTAACCGAAAAATTTTAATTTAAAATTTTATTACAATAAAAATTAGTCTTATTATATAATGATAAATAAAATTTAGTTCAATATAATCAATTTCAAATTGAATGTTGATATATAAAATTCTATAGTTATGAAAACATTTCTTTGAAACCTACTTTTTCAACACATTTATATTATTAATTTTAAAATAAAATTTGCCAATTATTTGAATTGAATTTTAAAAATTGGATTCCATATTTGGAATAATTTTAATGAATATTATATAATAATTTCAAATTTATTTTGTTCATAATAACTAGTAAAAACAGTAAAAATTAACTGCCAAGATAAAAGATAAAACTGGTTTACCTGGGAATTAAACTAAACATATAAGATTTAAAATAAACTATAAACACCTATAAATACAATTTAATGGCTATATTGAGACTTTATATCATTATTGGTTGGATAATGATACATTTTGGAACCTTTTAGCATGTAAAAAACATGGATATCATTTTTATCAAAATTCAATGTGTGTCCTCTACCTCACATAAAAAAGGCCATCGCATATCAACCCCTGATCACACTACCAATGCCTTTTGGATAAAAAAATGACCAAAAAAAATTCATTTCTTATACCCTTATACAGATCCTAGAGTACACGGTTTCATCATATATCAAATATATGAAGGGTTTATGTATAAACATAAATTGTTTGTCAAATGAAGAGATAACGTTCTTAACTGTATCTTTTGTATTTTATTATTCATGTAACTATTTAAAATAATATCAAAAAATGAAAAAATATATAAAAATATATTATATATTCTTATATTTTTTTATTTTATTATAATAAGAAATATTCATCTATCCTTCCATCAAATTGGCAATGAAACCATCGATCGTGTGTACAACGAACATTGTCCTCGTGAACCGGTGTAATTCATTTTCCATGAACACCAATCACAAAATAGTTAATAATATTTTTAACATATTTATTTCAAATGTATCAATTTTATATACTTATAGAATTATAATATCGCATATATCTTCTAACCATCCTACCCGTAAATAAAAATAACGCCACTTGTGCGTATGTGCGGATTACACCTCCATGTAGTGAAGCGAATTTAATTTTATTTTATTAGTACATGGATTGTAATATGGAATTATTTAATGAATAAATATGAAAATTTTAATACAATAATATTTTTATAAAGTTGAAATAGTATTTAACATTATTTAATTCAATCGATTTGAAATATATAATCAACGTTCATGAATATATATATCATGTCGTCGACATGAACGGTGCAACCCATTTTCACATCTATAAATTGTATAGAATACTATAAATATATATACATTTATTATATATGATATATATATATCTTGGATAAAACTATTGATTTGGTGGAACCATGATGAATGTAAAAGAACTGAAATTAACGAACAAAAATATAAATAAAAATGAAGTAATTATCAATCAAAACAGTGGCTTCAAAAACAAATTATTAATAAAATGATAATAAAATACTCTAAGTTAATTATATATTGTATAAAATATATGATTTTGGATATCTATAAATATAGAAAGGGCATTGATTCTCCTCTACTCTAATGGATAAACTAGGTGTTCTGTTTTCCAGTGAGGTGAGGCTTTAGCGAGGGATTTTCCACATTCTGTTGGTTCACCTCGAAAGGATAATACAAAAAAACCCCGAGCGACGATGACTGGGGCCGACACAAGAAGTTTTCATTGCTATAATAAGAAATATTCAGATGTTTCATGACCTAGAGTGATCTGACAATGGTGGTCGTAGATAATGATGTTTACCGAGCCGATGACTGAGGATCACGTAGATCTGGACAACTTGAAATGATTTCAATGGGTAGTGGTGTTCTCCGAACTAAATTAGATTGAAGATAGGATGAAATGAAGTCTGAACTGTGATAGAATTATAATTTAGTGGGTGATGGTGTTCATGATGTTCCAATTGATGAATCTGGTCATCATTATACAAAGTTGGAACCTGAGCACAAAATGCCTTAGAATATAGTGGGGTTTTTTATTCCCTGATTGAAAGAGGCATGTTATTGTGTGTGGTAGAGATCTGAGATGAACTGAATTTTAGAGGAGGAGTAATTTCAATTTTCAAATGTTTGTATGGAAACATATAATTTCCCCTTGGTGGATGAGGAAAAAGAGGATGATAATACCTTGTGTGATACTGATTCAATGTTGGGTCCTGTTATCTATACTTTAGTGGATCTAATTTTGAATGTTATCAGAGACCCTTTCAAGTACCTTGTTGGAATGGAAAGAGACTCCTGTCATCAAAATTTAATGTATTTTCATGATGGTTCTCCTCAGCAAAGTCTGAAAAAGCGTGACATTACATGTGTGATTTTAAAGAAGGAGGCCATCCATAAAAGAATTTTTCTTTGTGAGCACTCCATTGTTAGAATTCTTATTCTCCCTTATGTATTAAATCATTGGATGTTGGATGACTAGGTTTGTAAACTAACTTCTATATGTATTTTACCAGATTTTCAATGTGTCCTATGGGTCGAGGGTACTTTTACATTATTTTTTCTAAAAAGGATCAAAATCAAAGGGCTTGGGATATTGAATCAATTTCTCTAAAGCTTTCTATGGTCTTCTTTTAGGAATGAGAATTTATTTGAACCATTTTCTATAAAAAAACCTATTATTAGGCATTTATTAAATTTTTTGTTCTTCATAGTTTCTTATTGAATCCAAAAATTAATTTTAACAAAATGAATTCTATAGTAATTCAAATTAAAATGGATATATACACTAAGAATATGAAACTTATTCATTAAGAAAGGGTACTTGTGGTGGTTGAATAATGATCTTACCTGATTCATAATAATTTTTTCATTGGATGATGATATATCTCTAAAAGTGGAATATGAGAGATTACCTAACATCTTTATAAAATATCTTGTTATTGGCCAGGACAGAGGTATGTTTTGTAAAAATAGTTTTTGCTCAATTTTTCCATTAAAAGGGAATATTGAGGATTCCTATAGGAAGATTTTGAGGAGACATACAATGTAGAATAAAGAGGTTTTCTTCTATCAGGAGGCAATCCCCACATGAGAGGGGAGAGGACCATGTTAGTTTTGGTGTTTCAAAAGTGATGGAAGATGGACCTTAGGAACTAGTTCAAGAGACTCAGGTTGTAAAGTATAACGAACCAAGATTATTAGATCATAAAATATAGGAAGGTAGGCCTTTCATGACTAGATCAAGGTAATGGCTGGCATTGGATTTGGTTTTTGATCATGGAGTGAATGCTCAATATAATGGAATATTGAAATTAGGAATGGTTTTGGGAATTGAGTAGCAGGACACAGACATAGAAATTGTGGGGGAAAATACAAGTTATGGTGTGAATCATTAAAATATTCAGGGGGAAATTAAGAAGTTAAGAGAATCTTAGGGCATCCACAGAAGTGGGATGATATTTATGATGAGCCTCTAAAAAAACTGCCTCACAGATAGGCTTTTTCCAAAGGTAAAAATGTTGTTATGGATGATCAATGTTTTAATTATATTCCTCCTAGGAATGAATGGTGTTGGAATGAGTACTCATTATAGAAGATAAATTTCATCATCATTTCTCATGGTTTGATATAATATGATTCTAATTAGTGTTGTGACAATGATTCTTCATATGAGTTTTAATATGACATTTCATCATTTTCTGTAGTTCTTCATAGAAGATGGGCATGAATGCTCGTATGACCCCGTCCATCTTCCCTTTGTCCTTTTACTGTTTTCTATTAAAATAAATGGGTTATTCCATAACTTTTATTGCATATTAATTTTTTTTTTAATAAATTTATAATTAATCAATGTTAATTATACAGTAGGTACAAACAAATATGATGGAAATTAGACCTGTGTTAAGTGTTTTTTGTCTCATTTTACCCCATGAGACATAGGACATATTCACCACATAGTTATTTTGTGTGGTTTATATTCATCCCATTTTGATTTGTTTTTTCATTAATCCATTTCCCTTACTAGTATTTAATGTTTCACTCGATATGAATTATTTTTTGGGGATTTTAATTTAGAATTTTCCAATGTTGTAATGGTTTTTATTACAACCTCATAATTTATCTAAATTATTCATGATTATGTTTTTGATGATTAAATATTATGATCTATATTTCATAAAATAGTTTAATTTTATTATTCTTTATTTTTTAGTTCAGATACTTTTTCACCTCATTTTCCACTACTTGAGGGAAAAATAGACCAAAAAAATGGTTTTAATGAAAATATTCTTCATTCCTCTCTTTCATACAATTTTTGTATTTCCTAGTTTTCCAATACTGTTTTATAATAATGTTATCATTAATTTTTTTAAATTATTCAAATTATTTATGTAATAATATTTTAACTAATTTTTATTTTTTTCAATTTATTTTTAAAGGAATCGTCATGTTGTATTCCAAATAGGAAAAACATATTTAAAATATGGTGAAATAACATTTTTTTACCTTAAAAAACATATAAAGAATTAACCACTATCCTTAACAATAACTAAGAAGTATCTTTCATTACATGTCTAGAATGATAATTTTTAAAGAAAATATTTTACTTAATATTCTAGAATTTTGAAATTTTTGGAAGTAACTTTCAAAGTGAAAATGATATTTTACACATGAATGTTTTTAATGGAATTTTATGCTATTTATATTCCTTAATTTAAAAAACATGTTTTATATATGATACATCTAAAATATCATTAACAGATATAATATTTATTATTTCTCTTGATGTTTTATGATTCTTTTGAATGAGGATATACTATTTTGATACCATTCAACATATTAATTTTAATAGTTTATGTTTATGTTTTTTGATTGTAAAATTATTAAAACGTCATATGATAGTATTATGATAATAATTTGTACATCGATTATTTTTTACCCGAATCCTATTAGGAATTCATTGTAATTAGTATGTGATGGGTGAGGCCTTCTATAGACTCTTAATGGATTGAGAGGTCTAATGAGACACGTTTTCTTGGGTATTTGGTCGAGGCATTATCCCTTTATGTATGATGTGTTGGAATGTAGCCTTGATGATATGGTTATGATACCCTAAAATTTTCACTTTCTCATTATGATATTATTTATTTATTTACATGTGGTTATTCAATTTGTTAGAATATTAATGGACACGTTTCCAGATCCTATAATTATTTATATGTAATTATTGGATCATCATTTATTTCCCCCATATTATTCATCATGTTCATATTATTTTTTAAATGGAATATATTTTCGTTATTTAAATATCTATATTTATTATGATTGAGGTATTCAGTGTTGATTCCAGTATATGCATACACATTGTTAGCATTGTAAATACAACATTTCGTATAATTCCTCTATCAAAAGATGCCAAGAAATTTATTATAATTTATATATGGGGATACGTTAAATTTAATAGTAGTGTTATCAAATAAAAGATTATGTTTTATTTCACATTTTATATTATAATGTGATATTAAATTATGTATCTTGTTTTACATTACTATTAATGTATTTGGGCCTTCAAGATTCGATACATTGTGTTTAATTCCAAGGTAATAAATTGACCATCGTATCATGGATACTAGGGTCGATTTTTTTCATTATTATTATTCGGAAAAATATTCCCTTATATGTTTTGTAATTATATAGACGATTAATTATTTTTCATCTTTTGGAATGATATATGGATAGATTACGAGGTCTATAAAATCATCTCTAACATTCATAAACTATACTAAATCTATTACGATTAAATATCATCATAGTATTATATTATTAGGATATCAATGATAATTTAAATTTAATAATATATTAATGAAAAATAAATTAATGTTTGAAAATTCCTTAGAAACATATAATACAATTTTTTGTATTTATAAAACTAATGTGATTAATTAATTGAAAGATGTTATTTTTTCATTCATGAAATATAAAATAGAAACCAGAAATAGGAATAATGTTTTCACTAAATCCAATAAAATTTTATAACATCCCAAAACCTCTCGGCCTATTAATATTTATTTTTTGTGTAATATATTACATGGATATGTTTTTCGGATGAATAGGAGGATCCAATATTGAATATGCAACTACATGTGTTGATTTATGCCATGAATTAGAGGTTCATCGAAATAATGATCATTTACAGTGTGGGATACCAAATTTCTAAAATTTCTATCCAATATTAGTTCAAAAGAATAATTTTCTTTGTAAATGTTTATGATGAAGTTATTGGGGGTTTTGCCTTTTAATAAGTGACAACATGATAAGATTATTTAAAATGTGAAATCCTACATAAGATTTTTGGATTATGGACCTTGTTTTTCAGTGGATTTGAAACCTGTGATGTTCACAGTGTGAGCGAGTTTTTCATTCAACAAATAGAGAAATTTATATGATATCTATAAATTATATACTCCCACTGATCTCATTCATTATAACTTTTTTCTCTCAAACACAAGGTGATTTTTGGAGCCATTCCAACCTTCTGCATTTGGTGTTCATCCCTGGAATCCTGACGTTTGATATCAATGATTTTGAGTGTTTAATTATTCCCTTTCTAATCATATTTCTTCTATTTTTATTCATATATTTTCCAGTGTTGTGTTTTTTAGTATAGAGTTCATTAGGATGTGAATTCTATGAGATTTGTTTTTGAATTTTAGTTTGGTTTGATGATATCTTGTGTGGTTTCAACACTATGGTTCGTCCTCTAATTCATTTGATTGCATAGGAAATAGACATGATTATTTTAATATGGGTTATTTTAGTTCTCACCCTTTTATGTAAATCGATGGGATTATCATGCATTTAGTTTACCATGGATGAGTTTTGTGAATTGGTATTATAAATATAATAAACTAGACAAATGAAATTGATAGGGGATGGGGTGAGACAAATGAGGATACCATTTTTCTTGATGGTGCTGAAATTGTTTAATGTTATATTCTTTTTTGCATCACTAATGATTTTATATATGGTATGTTTTTATAATAACTTTTTAATTTTTAAATATAAAATTCTAATAAATAATAATACTATGTTAAATATGCTTGTTTTATGACTTACTTGATGTGTGTGTCTTGGTGGCCTTGGTTGCCTGTGGCTTGGTGGCCATGGTTGTGATTAAACTACATAATATGTTCGTTAAATTGTAGTTTTTCAGGGTAAATTGATTAATATTGAAATTTAAATGATGTTATGTTTGTATAATTTTATACTGTTAATTTAAAATAATAACTTGATAAATAAATAATAGTAACTAAATTGTTAAATAATGTAATAAAAAAAATGAAATTATGGTTATATACACTTTATATCATGATAGTTGTTAGTTTTTATATATTAGAGGGAGTTCATGGTGTATTTATATTGTTAGTGTTCTGATATTGGCTGTGATAATATTTCTTATGAGGACCCATATGTGTAGGTCAGTGTAGGACCACTATATTCCTTTATTTTATTCAATTTTTCTTATTCACCCCCATCAAATTTTGGTAACATGAATGAAAACAAGGGACCTAGGGGACATTATTTCCTAAAATACAAGATGGGAATGATACTAATGGCTTCATACAACCTCTCCCCCACTCTAATTTCAGCAACAACATATGTGGATTCCGGTGTTGGATAATGAGATATGTGGTGGGGGTCTTGAATGGTTTGGGGAGAGAGCACGATTTACTTTTTACATGTTCACGATACCCTACTTCGTTGGTTATGTGATGCACGACTTTCAAATAGTGTTGTTTGTAGGGAAATTTATTTTATTTCGTATGATATTATATATGGTTGGTGCCACTGTTGGTGGATATTAAAGGTATGAAAGTAATGGATGTATTCATATTGGGAAGGAAGAGAAATATAGTGGGAATGTTATTGTGGGGTGAATTTATCTACATTATTATGATTTTAATTTACTAATATTGGATGAATTATTTTTTGAGAGATCTTTGGTGAAGCGGGGAGGATTAGTTGACCTATGTGGATTTAGTATTTTTCTTTTGTTTGTTCACTACGATGTTAGTATTCTCTTTTCACATTTTCATGAGAGACCATGGGAATCATCCTAATTAGTAGACATGTTATTATCACCCCACACATATATAAACCATTTTTAGGATTACAAGTGTATAGTAGTAGTCATGCTTTAGAACACGAACTCAATGTTTGATATTGTTAAAATCAGTACCACACAAATTTGCATCTGTTATTGTTTTATTTTGATGATATTTGTATTTTTTGTATTCTTACATATGGGTTATTTATTTAATTTTTTTGGTCTATTTAATTTATATTTTGTTGGATTTTTTTTGTGGTTTTATGTTACATTCCAATAATATTAGAGGTTCATGGCACTCTTTGAACTGTTTTATACACTCAATCTTAGTCTCTAACCAGAAGGCCTATGGAAGGTGGGAATTGGCATTCACTCCAACTCTTCAATGTCATCACCAAATGTGTAAATGTGGAAGGGTTAATGAATGAGCGGTATCAATGAGGGTTTATTTAATATATATGGAAGAGTTTTCACTTATACAGTAGTGAGGACTCTATGGGTTGCAAGGTAATAGTGTAATATGATGTTAGTATGTACTGACTAAAATGGATACCAACATGGAAATATGATTTTAGGCCACCCTATGATCTGATTTATGGACTTTAATCTCTCTGAATGCATTACTTAATGTGAAACTTTTAGTTGGGTATGAACCTTAGATAGGTATATGCAATATACCTGCTTGAGTTGTTTATTGAATGGGGAGGGTTATAGAAATAAATAATTAAAATAATTTAATGAATCTTAATAAATCCATTTAAATCATAAATATGTGATCCTCACATTCATACAATGTCAATTAGTCACTGCCCTAATGTGGTCTGATATGGGGATGTCCATAAAGTTTTCCACATTTATCAGTAGATGATCAATCCAAATCAGTAGGATGATCCATATAAGTGGATATTATTCGACTTTTAGTATTAGAGACATGAAATGTATGTGGTTATCATATATAATATAGAGATAGAGCCATAGATATGGGATCTTGATAATAGTTTTATCTTTATTCTAACCTGATCCATGTATTGGGTTCCATTATAAATAATCCTGTTGAGGGGAGTAGTGCATTAGGGGTGTATCAAGTATCTTGTGGAGTGGGAGGGACTGATGTATCTTTTAAAGAGTTACACCAATAGTTTAGGTTTTTGTTCATTTTGATGACAAGGAAAGATGTTAAGAGAAAATATTTTCTCTCCCTTAATCAGGGATTCAGGATATGTGGATTAAGTTGAAGGAACTTCTATAATTTTTTCCAATAAAAATTCCAAATTAAATGTCATGAGAATGATGTTTGGAGAACGAGTTGTTCAAAATACATAATTATATTGTGCTCCCATTTATGTTACCTTTGTATATAGAGGTTCATAATTTGGAAGAGGTTATATAGAAGGAATATTAAGGGGTCGGAGAACATATAGTTGGTGGTTTATATTGAATTTAGAGGGGTAGGTTTTTAGATGGATGTTCATGGATGATGGGATAATCGAGGGTTAGATTGGTAAAGTAATGGCCTCAGTAGTTAGAATACTTTTTCTCATGGGTTTAATGTTCTTATAATTATAATTATACCTATTACATTTTGTTGTTTGGTTTTAGAGGTCACCATCAGTATCATTAGAAGATTCCTTTGGGCATAGAGAGTATGTTTGACTTGGGTAGTCAGTCCCCCCTCAAAAAGAAGTGATAGTTACCCGAAAATATGTTTCATTAGTAAGGAATAACAATATATGTTTACCAATATATTTAATAGGATTATTCTCATCTTATATGAGGTGTAATTGGAATATTGAATCCACAACATATTCCTCGCCATCATGGTCCATATATTGAGCATAGAAATAAATGTCGTCAAAAGTGAGGCCAATGATCCAGCTGAGTTTATTTTCGTGTGAAAGAGGCACTCATTCCTAAGACACCATAGTTTTTTTGAGGTAAAATATATTTAAAATAAACCATAGTATCTACATTTTTTGATGCTGTAACTTCTAATTCCTTTTTTCTCCCACCTTAGTCTAATCTCTATGACTAGAGGTAGAGAGTATTTACACACCCTTTGAGTAATATATTCCATCCAATGGATAGTATATTTTGGTTGGGATGTGTTAATAATGAATAATAATTATGGTGATATTTTATTAGTTGGTATATTTCTTTTTTTTGTTTCAAATACAGCCATACAATGTTATTCTTGGCATGTATTGTTTGTATTTCATTCGGTAAAATGCTGTTTCTTCCAGATAATATTTAATTTATTTTGATGTCGAAGGTTAAAATGTGGTGCTCATTGATTACAGATTGACCTTATTTCCTTTATTTCTAATTTATTGACATAGATAGCAAGAAAAAATGTGGAACCCTTGGGGTTTTGATCATTTTTTGGATGTTTTACAAGAGAAGGTCGTGAAAATACCCCTTGGCACGATGTGAAATATGGGATAGAGTTTTATCTGGGTAATATACAAACTTTTATGGAACCTTATCAGATGGGAGGCTTTGAATTACGAGTTTATATTATCCAATTTGATCATTTCATTCCAACAACATTTATCATGCCTAGTTTTTCATTGTGGGGTGCTTCGGTTTTATTTGACAAGAATGTGGATGGTAGTATAAGGATTTGTAATGAATGATGGAATCTTAATAAGGTGATGAATAAGAATATTTACCACATTATGATATTTTAATATACCTTTGGTAATATTTGAGAAGTTGGATGGGTTTTTAAAATCAATATATAGTCAGAATATCTTTTGTTGAGAGTGTTGGAGGCTACAATCCTAAAAAATACTTTACAGATCATGTATGGGAAATATGAATCTATAGATATATCAATTGGTTTCATGAATTAACTATCCATGTTCATGGGACTGATGAAATATTTGTTTCTTTAATTCCCTTACATGTTCATAGTCATTTTAGGCAATGACATTCTCATATAATACAGATCAGATAAGGGGATATTTGAGAACAAATGGATCATTTTTAGACTCTTTTACACCACAATTTGCATGGAAAATTATATAAGAGAATGTTATAGTTGTGAGACCTACACTTCCTTGAGAATTTTGTGTCTTATGAAGGATTGAAAATCTATCTAGTGAAGGCTGTGATGATTGATTCTTGAGAATCCCCAAAGAATGCAAGAGAGATCGGTGGATTTCTTGGTCTCATGAGTTATTATTCCTGGTGTTTTATGTATTTTCTTAGATTTCAGCCCCACTAACAACACTGAAAAGGATGAAATATAATTTCATTTTGATTGACCACAATCTATTAGAATTCAACCACCTAATGGGATTGTAGATTGAAATCCTGGTTCTATAATTTCTTAAGGTGGGTGTGATGTTTGAGATGTTATATAATGATTCCTATTTGGGTTTTGGATGTATCATAATGTGGCCGTGAGAAGTGATCACCTTTCTTATTGGGAAGTTACATCCCCAAGGGAATATATTTAGTATCCGAAATCTAGAGATGTTGAAATTGTAACACCCCAATATTTCATATTACGTTATCTAATTAATGAAATTCAATAGCATGCGCTACACGCAACACCGAGTTCGAGCGCACCAAAACTTACTAATCTAACTGTTCATAAAGTGGTTATGAATATTATTAACTAAATTTTGAATCTTATATACTCTATATAATTTTAACAACCATATTATGTTGTTCTTAGACATAATATAAGAAGAAATTCAATTTTTTTAGATAAAATAATTATTTTTCAAAAAATGAAATATCACCACCTTTTAATGGAGAACCCTTGTTAAAACCAATATTTGAAACTTTTATATATTAAATTTAATGAAATTAAATTATTCTTTATAAGAGGGAAATAAAAATTTAGTTTTGATAATTTTGTGGTACTTTTCTAATAACATTCATATTTTGATCAATAGTAAAAATTACTATGTTTTAATTTAAAACAACATTTTTAATAGAAACAATTGATAGTGATAAATTATGCATTTGAATGGTTTGTAAGTTTAATTAGATTATGTTTTCATAATTTAATAAAAATTAGGTCATTATAAGTAATTCCAAATTTAAATTTGACATAAACACATGTAAATATTTTGACAGTTTTTACTTTTTAAATACCTATTTTTTTTTTGTTTTGACAACGGTAATTAATTTTAAATTAATAAACACAACTTCTATATGTTGAATTTTATTAAATAGAATTTATTTTTGAATTCATAATATAAATACTAGAAAAATGTAATGTTGTTGTATTTATTTGAAAACATTCAATTTTTTATGAATAGTGAAAAACACTATGAAATTTTTTAAAACTGAATTTTTATTTAAATAATTATTTATTTTAATTTAATTTAATTTACATCAAAATGGATATATAATATTTATATATTTTAAAAATAATCAATTTGAGTCATTTTATAATAAGTTTAGATATATAAAAGTTTATCAAACATTTTATCGTCTTTTACCCACCTTCTACGAGAATTTACAAATTTGCATGAAACATAATTTTACCACTTCTGTGAGTTGAATTTCAAAAATTTGAGACACACAGTAGAAATCATTAAGTAAAATATGTTTCAATAAGATGAAAATAATTTTTGGCAAATATTCACTTATGTCTTTTATTTGTAGCGGTTAAATGTAAATTGGGAAATTAAAGGTAAAAATGATATTATAATTACCCTAACATATGTACTAATTCTTTTCGATAAGTATAATTCGACAAAAAAACCTTATTAATAATATATTACCCCCTTTTTCCCACTTGGATAATATTTAGACATTTATTATTATTTTATTTAAAGAATATTTAAAAGAGTTATATTCAATATTTAATAACTACACCATTTTTAATATAGAGTTATACATAAGATATGTTCTTTAATAAATATTCATTATAAAGCTAAGATTTCTTCCTACATATTTGTATTTAATATATAATTTTTAGACATTAAATAAATTAAATTATTTATGATACAATAATGATGGAGTAATTACCTTATTAATGAATGATTAAAATAATTTATATTATAAATATCCTAATAAATGTAATTTGAGACATTTTATGAATTCAAATTATTTTCCAGATTAATATGACATGGTAGGGTGGATGAAATAATTTTATTTCTAATTAATCATGTTGTTATGATTTTCACAAAAACAAAATACTATATAGTGTCAAAGTTGACATAATTGAGTTTTTAAAACAAATACTATATTATTAATCGATATAATATTATTAAAAATATATGGTTCAGAAAAAGGACTAAGATAAGGTTATATATATTGATAATGAACCACTAGGGGTTCTCTTGTATTTTTATAGTATGTTTATAGACCATATAATATAAAAATACAAAGAGACATATTTAATGTCATACTTCTTCACTAAGAGTTAAATCTAAAATATGAGGTTAATATAGTGTCCTAAACCTGTCTAAAACCTATTGGGTTAGAGGTTTTAAACCCAAACCCACCTTAACATTGAAATAAATTATATTTAATCCATTAAAAACCGAAAATGGTTTTATTATAATATTATATTTCAAGGTTTTCTTAAAGAGACCCTCCACACTCTTATAAAAGGGTACATCCCCTTCTCTTAATTTCACAAATCCAAATCCATTTGGATGGGAAAAACCCTCCCCAAATATCCTCCCAACTTTCCTCCCTTCATCTTTGAGGCCTTAATTTGATCAGAAATCAATCCTATGGATCCCTTTCGATCTAATAAAAAGGAAGAACCCGAACAAGAGGTAAATATTTCATCACCACTTTCAAGTTCTTTTCTTCTTCCACTTCCACTATCCTTGTAGTTTCTATTATAAAATAATAACTCTAGTATCTTTTATATACTATTATTTTATTCATAAAATTTTAAAAAAATATTCATTGTTATATCTATCCTAAAAATGACATAGTCACCATACGTGCGTACGTACGACTTACCGTCTCCACGTTGTGGTGTAATTTGTTATTCAAACACTTCATTATTTGGATGCTTATAATAATGAGTAGATATAATGTAAATAATAAATATAACATGTTAAAGATTCTTTATATATGATATAACATCCAATTACATATAATTTCACCATAAATATAATGACATTGTTGCTTGTGTGTACGTACAGATTACCATCTCCACGACGCGACGAGATTCATTTCCACATTCACCATTCAACGATGATAATAAAAATATATATTATTAATAAGTATGAAATATATTCCATAATAGATCTACTGAAATTATATATATATGTATTTATATGTACTTAAATATGTCTTATTCACTTAGTTCTGTTCAATATAATATGAAAAAAGAAACAACGTTTCTGCGAACGTACGACCTTGCATCTCCATAAACGGTGTTTTTAATTTCATATATTTTTCTATTATATATATTAATATTCAAAATAAATATAATATATAAATCATGTATTATATTCATAATGTATTTAAATCATGATCTAAAAAATACTATCAAGAATAACAAGTTCAAACACGTATGATAAAGAATGTGATTACTACCCGAAATGTAAATTTAACATGGAAATATTTATCATATTGGTATTATAATGTAATAAATGAATCATGTATGATATAAAAAAAATGAATATGGTCATGGAATAATTTAATAACATACTAAGGTAATTATACAAGAGGTTAAATCTACCCTTGACCATAGGAATGTGCAAGGTAAGGGTTAATTTCACAATCTATTTACTATCTGAGGTTGTTTTATGTAACTATATACTTGGAATTATTTATTATCCCTGTCCATGTTTCATATAAATGATTTCAAAGGGATTATTTTAAGGGACTTTTTTACTAAAACATCTTTTTAAAAGTTTTGAAGATTTATTCTTCTAAACCTTTCTCATAAATTTCCACATTTTCAAAATGGTTTTAAGGGTTTATTTATATGGACAAGAATGTTTTAAAATGTTAATTCCATTCAAATGATTCAAAGTGTTATGAGACACTTTGATTGAAAACTATCTTTTAAATGACTTCCTTTAAAAATTATGTGACTTTTTAAATGGTTTCAAGAAAAAATTATATTTCTCTCAAAGGATCATATATGTTGTGTTTTAATTTCTATTGTGTAATATAACGTTCATGTATGTAATATTTTTTCCAAGACTGCAAAACTGATCAGTCTCTCGGGAATTGATTCCTTGTAATCATGCCAATGTATTTAAATAATGCACCGACTCTAGGCTTTTGTGGTCGGGGTGTTACAGTTAGTATCAATGAATGTCTAGCAATTACTTTGGAAACTAGATTTTGAAAAACTCTGATTAGAGATCATTAACCTAATATAGACTTTTAGGACTAGTATAGAAGAGTATCCTATAATTTTGGTAATATAAATATTATTTGAATTTTCCAAGCAATACATCCCTTTCTGGATACAAGCAGATCGAGGCAGCTCTGACACAAATTTACCTAGGAGTGAAAATAGTGGTACATTTTTCTAGTTGGTTTTGATTCATAAAGGAATGAATAGTATGTTGGTATTTTCACAATTATTTTTATATATCTTTATTTTTATACTTTTGTGATATTTTTGACATCATATTTTCTATTTTGATATATTAATTCTTCCTCATTTGGGAAGTATTTTCTATGGGAGTTTCTGTTGTTTCTGGAAAATAGTGCTATGTTTTTCTAATTGGTTTTGATTATAGAGTACAATAATCATTTAAGTAGTACCTATTATAGTGGTCAAAGAAAATTTGGCTTGTATCTTTGTGAGTTTTGGGGGTGAGATCCTTAGAATGAGTTTAAGGAAGGAAGAGGAGGATAAAAGGTCAAATCTATAACTATAGGTGGTGATTCACATCAGGAACCACAAGGTCATGGTGTGAATGAATGTTCATAGATTAGAATAAATGGATTATATTTTCTTTTATCATGGGGTAGTATACAACATGAAATGAAACTCATGGAATTAATGTTAGTGGGGATTTTTTTATTCTTAAAAATTTGAATAATTCACAATGTGATATATTAATTCATGGAATGAAATTTCACATAGTTTTGTTGGATATAGTGCCTAGTTGTTTTGGTGGATGTAAACCATGTAAGGATTATGGGATAAACCATCTATTGAATCTAAGAACATGGTGGATTCCATGATATTTTTAAATCAATCCCCAATACTATCTCCACCATTCTACCTTTTTTACTATCAAAGTTAAAATGATTCCGGGGAAATTTTGTGATCCCTCATGGCCTATGATATTTGGAGGTCATTATATTATCTCTCATGGCCTATGGGATAAACTCTATTTCACTATTTTTATTTTAAATTGTATTATAAAATATTAATAATTTTAAAAAATGTTCATTAAATCCCTTATCAATTTTTTTAATTTTTTTTTGTAATAAACAAATTTTCTTATCAGATAATATAAATAAGATGAAAATAAGCATCCATTATTTAGATTTTTCTATGTTTCATATTCTATATCATTCAAATTAAAAATTCAAGAACCCATTTCATCATCATTATAATAAAAACTACAAGTACCATAAATTATTTCAATTCTCTTGAACTCATTTATATTTGTAATATTTTAGAAAATATATTCCATAATATATACCCTTCAAATAGAAGAATTAATTTCTTTACATTAATACCTAACATATTCACTAAATTGAGTATCTAATACACCTTTTGGTATTATGGAGAATTCCATTACATGTGGAATCATTTATCCACCTTCTTTACAACACTCATGGGATTTAGTGAAAATGGAAAACAATTGGAAAATCCTAATAATTTCTCGTGGATTGAGCTTTTACACTTTTATATTGTCAACATCTCACAAGAGTCCAGACATCCCATTTCATTCTGATCATTTTTTGAATATTCAAAGAAACTTTGAAAAACATTTATGAAACTAATTCAAAATTTTGGAACCATTCCAAAAAACAATCATGGAATGAATTTCATAGATGGAAAAAGACTAAATAATACCATAAATCTCTCTATGTCTTTAATATATTGATTCAATTTGAATATATGAGTAGATACTAAAATCTCATGGATCATTGTTTAATTAATCCCATTTAAAACATAAAGTGAATTCTTATATGATTTTAAAAATTATCAATTATATCCAATTATTTAACTATACCTACATCATGATAATAAAAAAGGCGGTCTCTCTAATATATAGAATTTTATATTGCATAAACATATTTTTAAGTGTCTACCAATCCAAGAATATTCTCATATTAAGCATGTATTTACTCAACATATAACTCAGTGTCAAGTTGTAACAATATTATTAGATACATATCTTTAAAATAATCTCTTACTAGATGATTATCATGATTGTTTTCAATTAATAAGTTTTTTTTAAATGTGTTCCCATTAAATTGATAGACCCTTTTAAAATAAAATAGATCAATTAGTGGTCAATAATCCAAATTTAACTATTTAACGAGTCCAATTTAGTGTTCTTATCACCAATTCTCAATTTATATATTCTAATATTTTAATCATATCCTATATGAACCATTGAATATTGAGAGGAAAAATGTTTCCCCAGTCCAATGTCTGGGTAAACTAAACATTATTTCTTGGGAATTCTTAACATGTTTTTCCTATATAATTGTTACACAAAAAAATTAAAAAATGAGGCAACTAACTCATAGGGTATCCTAATTACTTTACACCAACAAAATTGGGTTGACCCCAAACCAGCTACCCAAACCATCTCACAATAAGGCCCAAAAGTCATTCCCAATCATCCCATGTTAGGAACTAGTGCAGAGAATCAATGATGATACATATCTAGTTGATTTATCCCAATAAAAACTAATAAATAATATAAGACAAAGTACATAGTGCATATACACTGAATAAAAATAAATACATAATAGATCCAGATACAACTACAATATAAAAAATAGAAAACTCCGATGAAACCAATACAGAGACCAAACTAGAACTAAAATATTCTCTATATAACCTCTTGGTCACAACCATCTATAACACTATCCCACACCATATAAAAAAAAAACATGAAAAAGAACTAATTTCTATCAAGGATGAGTGTAAAATCTATGGTGTGGTCTTAAAACATATCAATAGGTAAGAACCACATAATCTATACAAGTCTATTCCCAAAACATTCCAAAAATGATAGATTGAAATAAATTTAAGAAAATTAGGTATTAAGAATTTAAAAAATCAACAATTTTTTTCACTTTTAATACCAACATTAATTCATATTCCAAGTACACAATAAAGACCCTAATGTGTATAAAAGAATGGGGAAATAAGGATATGAATTAAAATAATGTTATATCAAATAAATCTACAAATAAAAGGAAACAATACAAGCACATGAAGACAAGTACTAAGTTGTATAATACCAAAATTTCATTGAAATAAAAATATAAAAATATTGAAATGTAATCATTGGATATTATTAAACATCCCATTAAGTAATATCTAAACATTATAATGTTGGACTCACCATCAAACGTGTGGTAGAATGCCACAGTTAATAACCGACCTAGTTTTTCTAAACAACCCTCACAAATTTGAAATCCCATCCAGCATATCTACTATTCAGGGGGTTCCAATCCATATAAATATACAGGAAGGTAACCATCACTCAACCCTATATATAAACATTTGGAATCCCAAGATAATACTATAAAAGAGAATGAGGATTTCATCACATTCATAACATTAAACACGCTCATATATGCCACCATGTATTACAATCCCAAATATCTATACCAACTATGTGAAGGCCCTCTTATTGGAATGATGACCATATAGACACCCAACATTCATTAAACCATTCAATGGAACGAACCATGTCTACAAAACATTTGAATTTAAAACCAATTTCCCGAACATCACAATTACTAACTGGGAATTTAGAATTACAATTATAAACCATTTCCAAACCAATTAACAGTAACACAATTTAACCATTAATGGAGAGAAACATGACTTTTGTGTCATATGGTCACAAAAATTATCAGATAGGTTCCAAACATGCGATGGTTTTGGAAACCAATTTTTTGAAAACTAATATTATTTACTTTAGAAACTAGTGTACTATTTAATAAAAGGGATGATATGATAATGGAAATGCATAAAAAGTTTTTCTGAAACCAAGTTCCAAATAAAAATTTATATGAAATTTCCTTTTAACTGGTGTGTGCCTGTACATATGGTCACCAATTCATGTATGGAAGTTTCTCACACCTAATGACACAGACACACACAGATATATATATATATATATATAACTATAAAAACTATTAATGTTCTAATTAAATAATCACATGACACATCACAACTAATCAAAGGTGACCACTCATAAAGCGAAACTAAAAATGGAACCAACACCCCCAAATTTTTTTTCAAATCCACAGTAAACCAAATTTGAATGAATTAACCAAGGCGAGACACACTCCCAAAATAACCTTTTTATTTTGTAAGGAACAATGATCATTTTATCAAATCCCCTGAATGAAAATACATATTTATGTAATTATAGAAATTCTATAAAAGCCAATTTTCTTCAATTTGATAATAGGAAAACACTTCAGTAAATCAAAAAACACACCACAAGTAGAATTGGATCATTTATAAGTAAATTAAAATCTTTCAATAATGAACTGGAATGTTACATAATGGAAATGGTTAGAGACACCTACTATAGTGGTGTGATAATTTGATGAAACTTCATGAGAATGAAGAAATAAGCCCTAGGAACAAACCACAAAACCTAACATAAAATATAACATAATAAAACATTAAATTTATACTTATAGTGTATTGCTATGTGAAATACATGACAAGGAGAACCATGAAACCATGATATGAAGGGTAGAATATGATAAAATTAAACAAAACTGAAGAAATTATCACCTATATTTGAAGTAGAATCCTAAAACATAGATGGAGGACCAAGAGAGGATGGTTTGGGATCCCCCAAACTTTGAAAAAATTGAATAAGATGGATAGGGGTTCCAAATTGTTTAAAACATAAGATAGGTAGAATTATAATTTCAATTTATTAACACTCTAGGAATGTCATAACGTTTGGTCACAAGGTTTTACAAACTGTGTTCCAAATATGCACACACTACTAAATTGAAGGGGATGATGCAAATGATAGCCTCACAGTTTGGGAAAATATGAACAAGCCATGAAAAATGATTTAGTCCAAGTTACAGATCCTATCACATGGTTGTCACCTGATTTATCCTAACCATTAACAAGTTAAATACCTTATCCAATGAACCAACCTCATGCAACATAGTTATCCCTTTATCTCAATGGGTTTATGAAAATCCATCTGAATGAAAAATTTTGTAAGGTAAAATTTAATTGGGAACACCCTCTTCCATAAACAACAAAACAGTTTATACCCAAGCCATTCCCACTAATCATCCTCAGGGTCAACAACTATTGAATAATCCAACAATCAGAATTTTCCTCATGTAACTCAACCTGTACATCAACTAACAAGTCAAAAAACCAAGAATGAAATTATAATATATAATATAAAATAAAACGAGGGTTGGGTTTGAAAAATTACACAACACCGCAAAAACATTATACCCTAAAAAATTCACCCATCCAAACATGAAAAAAATATCAAGACTAAATCTCAATAATTCTAAGAGAAACCATGATCCTCAATGTGAATTTTCAATCCATAATTAACACCCTAAAAATTTTTATAGATCACCACAATATAGAGAATAATGAAGAAAAATAGGTTCCTCCCATTCTTAAAAGACCACCAACACTGCTACACCTCCACCTGGAATGCCAGTATAGGTAGAAACACCAAGAAATAATCTCAAATTGAACATCAACCAATCCATAATACATTATTTACAAAATAAAGCAACTTCTAAAAAATGAGCACATGAAAAAACCAAAACCAATATAGGATAGAAAATTTCCACAAGATTTAAATCTATAAAAAAAAGATAGATATTTTCAAGAAAAGAAGTATTCAAATATCCTTTAAAATGTAATTTCAAAAAAACCAATGAAATGGAGTATGTAAATGGCCTATGAAATAACATTAGAGAATAATGATGGGCTTACACCCCCCAAATCCTATAAAATTTATGACTATATGAAGAGATTCACATAAGGGACAATGAATAGAGCCATGGTATCTTGATGCATATGCTACCTGATAGTGAAGAGCTTGATGAATCCACTTGATTATTCCTCTTATAGAAATAATTATTTTAGAACCTTTACAAGAGACCTAAATGGCCACATCCATGAAAAGTCTTTGGAGGACTATGTGAAGATGTATTTGAATGGATAAACTGGCTGCACTAGAAATAGATGACTGAGTAGACTAATAAATGAGAGGAAAAAACTGAAATTGGAGACTCCTCAATAATGGGTTCATCTAGTTCACACTCATAACTATTTGGGTGCGCATTAAGAGAGCTAAGAGAAGTTGTATTTACAACTACTACCAGATGTCTTTGTTAACTAGCTCGACTTGAAACAACTCATCATCTTGTATCTGAAATATACCCTCCCTAGATAATGGAACATTATCATTAAAATCTAGATGAATACCCAGTTAAAAATTGGGATGCATCATCTGATTATTTATAGTTCTTTTTGGAGAAAAAAACTAGATCATTAAAATTATCGACAAAGGCCTTCACCACCCTATGAAATTGATCATAACATTATAGATAATAACACTTACCACACCTTCAAATCCTCATGTATTAATAATCAAATAAAGGTTTTTATTTAAAACATACCAAGTCATACCAAATTCCAATGATAATGTGATGATCCCCTTTCACTAATCCATACATATACCCTCAATGTAACATAGAATAGAGGTGTGGGGACTTGGGTCTGGTTGTTGGGGTGAATTTCCTCCGGTTTAGAAAAAAAAAGAAAAAAAAAATAAAGAACTTAGAATAGGTGGAACCCTCCGGACATCAAGAGTTCCAAAGATTTTAAAAAAACATCAACCTTATTAATCTATTTTTTTCCTCTAACAGACCATAATCACCATGGAAAACTATCAAAAAGTAATATTATTCTGACTCTTCCACCCCTTTAGGAGTCCTACAATGGAAAATTACAAGAAGAGACTCATCAAAAACAATTATTACTATTCTAGGAAACATAATTTAAATAATATAGAAAAATGGAAAACCTAATATACATAAACTAAATATTCAACACTAAATGACATTGGAAACCAAAACATCAACTAATAAAACAAAAAACACATAGATACCAAACACAATTTTGTATAAAATAACTATTTAAAAAAACATCAACCAAATCCCTTATCAACCAATTCTATGCATAGAGCCATTTTCATCATGAAAACCCACAACTAGATTTTTTTGTTTCGGCGCCTATGGAAGCGGGCGACCGCCATTGGCGGTCGCTACTGATACTATTAGCGACCGCCAAAAGCGGTCGCTAAAACCGAAATGAAATGGCAGGATTTTTCCCGCCCCCGCACTATCTTCTTCGATTACTCGCTGCAACAGCGGTCGCCCCTCCCGCCGCCGTACCGCCACCACAGGTCACCTCCGTCGACTCTCGTCGCCCCTACCAATGCTACCGGAAAACCATGCTCGGGGTCCCGCAACCACAGGTCACCCCCGTCGCCGCCACCCCGTTGTCTCCCACACCTCCGGCCGCCGTGGTTCTTCCATGGCCGTCGACCCAAGCTCGGGGTAACCTCCAACATGCCGCGCGCGCTCCCCAGTACAATCGGCACCAAATTGTCGTCGATTTTCGAAGAGAGTATTAGCAACCACCATTGGCGGTCGCTATTGATTAATAGCGACGGCGCATTTGCGACCGCCAAAAGCGGTCGCAGGGTGGTCGCTAAAGGGCATTAGTGACCGCTTTTGGCGGTCGCTAATGCCCGCATTTGTAGTACTGACCCTTTTCCAAAATTAGATTAACATTATAAATACACTAACAAAAACCAAAATAAAACCAAAACATAACTCATATATAGTCCCACAAAATATGTAACTAGTGGTCATCCATATCTAGACCACAATGTTTTTTATACCATTCCCAAAGCATCCACAAACCATTGGAATTATTCTAAATCTTGCACTCTAAATACTCATAAGTGTATACTCCTTGAAGGATCACCATATATTAGTAGCTAAATCATATTTTACATCCCCAAACCATACATGAAAAATAAAAATAAAACACCAAAAAAATAAATTTTAAAAAAATACTGAAATCCTTGACTACCACATGTAACTCAACTCATAGGACCAGTAAGAGTTCTAAATTATCCTCCTTACCTTAAATCTCAAGTTTTTGATCCCATTATCAAGACTAAATGAAACACTAAAATAGAAAGATTGAAGTTTATATAGATTTTTTTCATGATCTAACAAGGTTCGAATATGAACTGGTCACCTAATTAGACTCATGATAAGTCTAGAGATGAGTTTTTAATTCTCCATGGCTAGAAACTAGCTTCGTGACTTAATGATAATCAATTTGTGAATTATTTATCAAAATTAAAAATAATAAAATAAAATATAGAAAAAAATACAATAAATATGACAAAATACAGAATACACCTAGATTCCATTGTCGTAAAAAAAGGAAACTAAGAGAAAAAACAAATCTGGTACTAACCTAGAAAGGACAAAATTTCATCATGACCTCTTTGTCAACACCATCCATATGACTAGCCCTATATACAAGAAAATCTAAAACTAAAAAATTACTTGGGTATACTAACCTTTAGCATAATAGGTATGGTTTCAACACCAAAACAAATAGTAGGTAAGCACCATATAATACATACATGTACTTTCCTGTAATAATCCTAAAATTTTAGTATCAAATATCATTTAAAAAAATAATGTTTTTATCATTTAAAGAACCAAAATTATTACTTTTTTAAAAACTAGTTTTAAAACCTTATTCCATGATGATAACCCAACACAAAACATTTATTAAAAAGTGAAAACTATGCTAATAACTAATAAGAAGGTATTTCAAATATATCCTAGGATAAAATGAAAGAAGAAAATCACAATTAGTGAAATTATAATTGAGAAAATAACCAACGTAATTTAAAATAAAAATTGGAACATAAAAATATATATTAATTGGATAACCATATACATCTATAAAAGAAAACTCTATACATACTCAGTTTGGACCCACTTATCGGTGTGTGGTGAAAATCCACAATCAATACCCCACCTGGCGACTCCACAGTAGCCTCACTACTAGAAAATCTCATCTAACCCATCCGTTATCCAAGGGGTTCCAATACATCAAATAGGGGCTATAAATTAACCATCACTGAAAAATTTATTTTTTTCTAGGTATCATTAGAAAATATTACCATAATGAATGAGGAGGTAATCAAATTCTTAACATTAAACACACTCAAATATTCCACCATGCATGCCTTTCTCAAACCCCTACACTGACTATACGAAGGACCTCTCAATTGATGGACAACAATAGGGGTTCCCACCATACATATATCCTTTAAAAGGATATAAATTATCCTACACATAAAGTGAATTTAAAAATAATTTCCAAAATATCAATGTTACAAACATGGTATTTACATTTACAAATATAAATCTATTTCAAAAAGCATGGTGAGGAACACTATTTACTTTTGAATAAATCCATATAAGGATTTTTGTGACACCTTTTCCCCAAACCAAACATCAAGGTTCAAAATCGGAAAATCCATAGAATTTTTTTATGAAAGACCCATTTTAGTCCCTTTAGAATCAAAATATTCAATTCCGAAATGGGCTTGGAGAGAGAAGGGAAATTAATGAATATTATTTTGAAAACAAGGTTCATGATTGTAATTCTTATAGAAGTTAACTTATATGAGAGTGTGCATATACATATTTTCACCTCTGGCACATATGAATAATCCCACATCCAATAACACACACAGACACATATATATATATATAGAATACCATAATACACCTAAACATCAAATTAAGGAATCAAATGACACATCACAACTAATCATAAGGGTCCACAGATAACACCAAACCATACAGTGGAAACGAAACCCACAAAATAGGTTCCCGTGACAAGTATTCTAAATTTAAAATACTTAAGGACAAAACCAATACCAAAATACAAAATTTTATTTATAATGACTAGTTAACTTTTTTTCATACACCATACATGCATCCAAATATATGCATAATTATATATACCCATTTAAAAGTATTTTTCATCAATTATACAATATTTTATCACCATAATAAATCATAAAATGCATCACAACAAGGTGTGATGAATGTATATATAAATTAGAAACATTCAAGCATCAAATGGAATGTTCTAGAAAAGAAATATATGGAAACACCTTCTTCAATGGTGTGAGAATGTGACAAAAAAGTCCGTGATGGAATATATAATCTCAAGGAACAATATAGACACCCTAAAATAAAATAAATCATAATAAAACCTTAACTACTTACCTCTAGGGTTCATCCAATAGATATCAAAGCATATGGGAACTATGAAATCGAAAGAGGAAGGGAATAAGAGTAGAAAGATGACCAAAACCCCAAGAATAAATCCTATATATTTTGATGAGGAGAATCATCCATGGAAGGTAGACCAAGGTATAATGTTTTGGAATCCACATTCATGATCTAAAATTTACCAAAAGGAGAGAGTGTTGAAATGTGTTTAAAATAAGAGTGGTCATATTGAAATTTAATGTTTTATGATTCTGGGAAATGCGCACTTTTTCCATGCAAGGTTATCCAAATAGTGTGCACCATAACGAAAGGAGGGGAACACACTGTCTAGACACATGGTTTGGGAATCCCCATTCCCAATTTTATAAATTTTTCATTTGAAGATACATAGCCTCTCTCACACTTGTGACATAGTATTTTATAACTATGTAAAATTATTGCAAGTCACCACCCACACAAACCACATGATGAACAATTACCCCTTTATCTCTCATGATTTTATCTGAATTATGCATAGGCTATGAAAAAATAAATTGAACATGAAACACCCTATTACTTAAAAAGTCATATGATTTCACCCTAATTTATGCACACAAACCGGGCACATGTTTACAAACTACCTGAAGCATATGAAGCTCAAAAATTATCTCAAGAAACAAAACATGAACCTCATATAACTATAGGAAACAGTATGAATAAAATTAAAGTAAATAAAATAAAACAAAATCAAGGCCATGGTGTGGAAATAATTTGTTTCCTTAAACAACATAATAATGGGGCATCAAACATGAACATGAAATTATCTAATTTTATGATTGAATTTTCAAAAAGTTTTTTCTTTTTATGGAATCAAAATCATATTATTTTAAAGGGGATATAACATAATACATTCTGTTATATTCCATTTACATGTATAAATATTCTATTCATTTAATTTTTTATCCCAATTCATTCCACCAAATTAATTTTATAAAATCATATTGATGTGTAACTCTTCACACTACTCATAAAAAGCCAGACATAAGGTAGAAAAATGTAAATAAAGTATCCTACCTATCATGAAACACCATAAATGAATGTATTAAAAGATTTAATAAGAATTTTATGCCATAAAATTATGTATTTAAATAATTTATATTCATAAATACATTTGGTGATAAATTAAATAAGATTACAATTCATATATTTAATCACAATACAAAAAATTTATGGAAATAAATAATTAAATTATAAACTCATATAAATTAATATAGAAATTATTTACATTCCACAATGAAATAAAATAAACATGTAATATTTATTTCCAACAAGAACTGCTTCATATTGATATTTATAGATCATTATTCTTAAATGTATGATATCTAAAATAAAAAAATATCACATATAACCTATTCAGATATGGTTTAAACATTAAGAATATCAAACATTAGATATTATTTAAATTTTGATCACATATATGTTGAAATATAACATAGATGAGGTTTATATTTTTTCCTCACAAGAAATTTTTTTTAATTTTACCACATCAAATTAAATATTATGAAAAATTCCAATGAAATATATAAATAATGTATTTTCCCCTATTTCATAATTTATAATAATTGTATAAAATACCAATATAATTTCTATATAGAAAATTTATAACAACATTTTATTCCATGCTGTATAATATTAAATTTTATTTTACTATAAAATATTATATTATAGGTATTTATTTAATAAATTTACAAAATCATTTTATAATTAATTTTGATCATTTGATAATTAAATAGTTTATAAAAATATTTATATTAATTTATTGTGTAGAAATATATTTTTTCAATAATTATATACATGTTTTCAATTGTGTAAATCAATTCATAATTGAATTTTACAAAAATTAGTTAATATATTTCATGATATACATTATATCATAAGATATTGATCATTATGTCATCTATAATATTTTATGATAGATGATCAGTGGTTGTGATATATAATTTGGATCATAGATTATTTCCATTTACTACATGCTGTGATATCACATTAACAGTACATGACTCAGTTCTTTGAAATAAAATGGTGTTGTCATACATATGAAATATATATATTATATTATACGACAAATTAAAAAAAATGAATAATATATGTAATCACTTATGATTTCCAATATATTGAGGAATTCCTATATCATGAAATTTGATATACCATGTTGTATTACTAATAGTAGTATAAATTATATATCATTGTTTTGCAACATATAATTAGATACCAAAATGATATATAATTGTTCATTTTCAAAATGATTTCATGATTAAAGAATCATAAAAAATCATTGATATTATTAAAGGTTTTATAAGGGTCTAAAAACAAAAGTTTAATTTAGTGGATGATAATAGAAACATCAAATTTCATAGATCACCATTCTATTTGAAAATGTTACCAAGTGAACGTCGAATAAATAACACGTACCTTTAACTATAGTTTATTTTTCATCCTTTATTGATCAAGTTCAAGATTATGTTCATTAGGAACATATAAAGGAATCTTCTCTATGTTGTTTATCATGAATTGATATGATTTACCTACTGATTGTTCTGGATTCTCCACAAATTATTAAATTTTTTAGCATAAAACTTATTATTAAATAAACTAGTGAATCAAGAGGTCTAGTGTATTTGGTTAATTACTAAAATAATAAACTTTAACTAACAAAAACCATATATTTCTCATCAATTTGACATTTTTTAAACAATTCCTAGAATTTATTTTCAATTATGGTTCTCCAAAAAATCCTAAAAAATTCTCCACAAATGATAAAATTCTCAAAATATCTTATATAATTTCATTATTCATGACCTTGGAAAAAATTAAAACAAATAGTACATGGTAATAAATCTATAAGGGAATACCTAATGATGATTTATAGTGGGTTAGAATATAAAACACTGATTATACATGAATCAGGTGAGGAACATCTGATTTTTAAGAACATTGTATAATAAATGTTGTTCATAAGGAATGATAAGATGAAAATTAGTCTCAATTGAATAAAATGATAACATGTAAATATAGATTATTTGAATATGAAAATAATAATAATCCAAGTAGTATATCAGAATAATTAATTCTGGTCAAAATAATGTAGGACAAGTATAATAATAGAAAATCATAGTCGAGGTCATCCATGGACATAATCATATAAATATGGATAACACATAATTACCTATTCCACACAATATATTATGAATTATTACATATTTTTAATTATGGAATAATCATCACTACTCATTTCCCATTATAGGAAAAGTATCACAACATGTTTTCCATTATTTATCTAGAATATCTACTCATTGACCTTTATTATCTATTGAGAATTAAAGCATTCCCCAATTCATTGGAGGGATATATAGGACACCCCCATTATATAGTGATAATATATACACATGTGTGCCACATGAATTCATATAATGAAGAAACACAATGAATGAAAATAGTATTCATATCACTTTAAGATGATGTCATATGAAAATATATAAAGATCTAGATCAATTGATACCTAATTGAATCAACTAGAATATATATTTCATAAATGAATATTGCATGTGATTTGAAAAAAATAACATCATTGGGAATATATAATTTTGATTTAATGTGGAAAATGGAATCAAAATGAATAAAATAATATTTATATAACATTTATTTACATCGTCAAAAAGTGATGAATTTTGGAGTGAAATTTTAAAAAATTATTCTATAAAAAAATCATGAATTATTTTTAAACATTATTTATAAAGAAATCCCAATAATGGATCCTTGAATAAATCTAATGGTTATATTTTTTAATTGTGAATGGGAAGGTAAAATATATGAATGTGTGAGGATATATTTACATACACATATAAAAATATTTTTGTGAAACCCACATCATTAAAAATAAAAATAAAACCAATTTTGAAATGAGGAAAATAAAATTATTATGTTTAAAATATTGAATAAATATTTTTCTTTTAGAATAAAAAATAATAATAATGTTGAGATAAAATAATATGGAAAGAGAGGAAAAATATCTATTTGTGGGTGTGGAAATTATTCTAAATAATGTAGTTACCTTATAATAGAAAAATTCAGCATGTAATAAGATTAGAAATAAAAGTATCATTCTACAAACTGATAGAAGGTTAAATATTACATTAAATAGTAAATATAAAAATATATTGATGATAGAATAACGATGTTCACGAATAAGCCTTATCACTGAATGAAAGAAACTGAGTATGAAAAAATTCCCAATAGATATTGTAGTCCCTGTAGTTGCAATCATACATAATTGATTTTATGAAAATTAATTTAAAATCTCAAAAAATAATTTTAATATATAAATCATTACAATCGTAAGACAATATAAATAAAATTAATAATAATGAAGCTCAATAATAGACATTATAAATCAAAATAAAAGAAGTTTTTGTTAATAAAATCCCTTACAACATGAGTGGTATATGAATTAGGTGAACATGATGGAAAAATAATTAAATATACATTTAAACAACATTATAAATATTGATTTTTGATGAAAAATTTATCTGGAAAATTAATTAAACTTGTAATGAAGAATATGTTAAAAATATAAAATCATGCTTCAATGAAATGAAATTAAGACGAAATCCCATATTAATTTTAAAATATTGAATAAAAATAATTTTTTATTGTCAACATTTTTTTATTAACAAAAAATAATAATTTTATATGAAAAATGATAAAATAAATCTATATAGTAATTTACACACCTTAAATAAGAAAAAATGTGGTGAAAGTGACATTAGTCACAAATAAATGAAATTGTGATAAGAAATACATTGCCATTACATTTGACTAAAAAAATGGCATTGAAAATAAAATATAATAAACATAATCATATTAATAACATGTTTTTCGATTTTATTAAAATAAATTACTTAAATTATAATCATTTACTATAAATTTATTAGTTAATTATATTTCATTTTTGTCATATGTTAGTGATTTTGATTATTTTTTAAAATCATTTTTATTTTAATATAAACCCAATTTTTTAATCCCTTGTTTATTATTATTATATAATATAAGGTAATTCAGTTTAAATAAATTTATTATTAATAATTTTATAATTTAATTCCATGAGATTTTTAGTTATCAATTTTGAATATAAAATCAGTTTTGATCTTGTTTTAATGATTTCTATAAAATAATAGATGGTATATTAATAAAAGATAAAATATTAACATTACCATTCCTAAAAAAACATATTAACTTATTAATATAAAAAATTAAAAATAATTAGGTTTCCATGTCCAATAACAATAGATCATTATATCATAGTTCATATAGGTTGTTAAACTGACCCAAACAAGAACCTCTTTTAATTAGTGGATAAATATGATTATAAACTAATTTATTTATAATAATATTAACAAAGATGTATAATTATGTTATTAATGTTCTATAAATATGATAAAGAATAATTTTTACAGGTTATAAGAATAATATAATTTATATTAATCTATCACATAGATTTAATAAATGGTTTTTATCTTCTTGGTATGTTAGTTTTATGGGATTTAATTTATGGGGAATAATTACTCTTAACATTATTAATATAATGGAAAATAGATTTTTTATAAAATATAATTTATCCCATAAATATCATATTTATTAATTAAATATATCTTTATAACCATCCATTACCAGAAATAATGAATAACAAAATTAATAATTCAATGAGACAGAAGTTCTCACGTAACACGAGATACATTTTCATTTTCTTAATGGGTGGGAGGGGGATAGATACAAGTTTTATCATTAATATAATGATTTTTAGTATAATAATATATTATTTTCATTGTGTTAATACAGATAGGAAATATTCTGACGAGTTTGGAGGAGAAAGATAATGATGAAAATATTAGGGAGGGGATATAACTCACGTTGAAAACATTACTATTCTGTTGAAGAACATATTAGAAATTGATTATTTGGGACACTATTGAATCCATGTCATACAATGTATGATTAGAATATATGGAAGTGGAAATGGGTATAAGTTCAAGAGATTTTGTAACTATATGTGGGGATTCATGTTGGTCGATGCGAGATCATTTTATAGGTGAAAAGAGGGACATTTTTATGGAAGCTAGTGTTATGTAAGGGGTAATATTATAATCACATGAGAGTTTGTTGGTTTAGGAGAAAAATGTTGGTATTAACAATATTTATAATTTTATAACATGCTAACAGTCTTAAAAAAGTTATCTGTTTCTAGTAAATTTATTTAAATTTGAAACCTTTTATGAAATCCATTTTTCCCCTATCAACAATGATTAAATATTTACCATCGTAATTTTTGTTTACAAAAAATATAAAATGAACAATATTTGAAATTTTTCTATGATAAATCCTAATTTAAAAACCATTTTATCTAAATGAATATTATAATTCAACAAAATTCATTTTTAAATTAAAACATGAGACATAAAAGAAAATTAATTTTTATAAAAAAATACCTTCTATACATTTAGTGTTTTAAATTTATTAGTTTCTTGTAATTCTATTATAACATAAAATTATGAATGAATAATGTTTTTTACATTGATGAAAACCTTGTGTGACTTAATATATTTTCAATTTAATTTCTATGACTATATAAAACCTTATATACTATTCATAGATATAAAGTTTACGGGAAATGTATGTCCAAAATCATTGGGTGTTACATAATCCCCCATTAAATCAATTTCAAACTTGTCCTTTTAATTATTAATAAATACATAGTTATGGGTTACAAAAATATATGTATTATTTCTGATTACATATCTACCTTATTAACTAGGGTAATACTAGGATACTCATCTAGTATTTCATATTAAACATATCCATATATTGGGTTTCCTTCTAACCATTTGAGCAAAATATCCCTAATGGTTCAGTGTTGATACCTATATAACGGGTTTACATTTCCTAGATAGATCACAGTAATCCTTAAAATGATATATTATTAAATGTTTATTTCAGATTTCAAATGTGATTCCCTTATCTTAGTAATTAATATTGAGACTTTGTGGAGTGAGCCAATGAATTTCAAAATAACCATTTTTATCTAAATGGAGATTTATAATAATTTCATGATGCACATTAAAAAAATTAATCTTGGGATATAGTAATAATATAACATTTAGTTGATATTAATAATTTATTGGGGTAGTTATATGGTTCTATTAGAATAAGTCTTTGTATACTAGAGTTGATTGTTTGATTATATAATAAGAAAAAAAATTCTATGTGTTATGTAAGTGTACCTTGATTACACTGATTTTCTTCAATGGTAGTTGTATTATAGAAAGGTACTTGTTCCCATGATTGCTGATGTTTTTGAGTCATAATATTATCCTTATCACATGGATTAGGGAAATTATTATCATAATTCCAAAACTCCTTGAATTTTAAGCATTGATGTGTGGGTGGTGCATTATTTTGGAACTTCATGAACCAATTTTTATTGATCGTCCACTTAGTAAAATTTTAGTAATCACCATCAAAATGGGAAACCCTGATACATTTAACTCATCTTCTCTGTCCTTTGATACATTACCTTGGGTTGTTCTTCCCACATTTTTGATATATATGAGGTTGAATATTCTTTCATTCATGGAATTTTTCATCTGATCTTCCATGAATCCTCTTTTTTCAAATTTAGTTTGTTATAATTTCAAATAGGTTATTGTTCATTATTATTAATGATATGGATGGGTAGGAATAATGAAATTATTTTTCAGACCATGTCCTATCCTATTTGGCCACTCATTCAGAAAATCATTTAATTCTATATCACATCTTCTGTTAACTTATTTCATTTAGGATCTAGACACTACTAAAACAAAATAGGTTAAAAAGAGTAATGAAATATAATAGAACTATCTTAAATAAATTTATAATGAATATACCTTATTATAAATTATAACATGACCCCATATTGTTATCCTATATCTTTTATCAGTTCAACTTGTATCATCTTTGGTTTAATCTTGGGAACATTATAGTAATTTAAATAATAATTATTCACATAATCACCTAAATAATTTTTAATTATATCCTTCGCAGTGATTCATAATGAGAATAAGTCCAGGAAAATTATATCCCATTGGAGTGTAAAACTAGGTGTACAATTATGTTTATTTTTCATGCAATGATGTATAGTCAAGTTAATTATAAAAAAACATTTTCAAGGTAATTACAACAAGGAAAATCTAGTCTAGAAAATTAATCCTTTAGTTTGTATCTAGATATGGATGTCATTACAAGAAAACCACATGATCAACAATTCACAAAAATATATTTTTGATTGCTCTATATATACATATCCTTATTATGTTCTCTAATGTTTAATAGACATAATCATATAAAATAACTAGACAACCCTCTGATGAAAACATAAATAATCAGAGTCCCAAACACATATTATCACATTATTTTTAACATTAAACTTTTTATTAGAATACCCTTTGAATCATAGGATAAGTGTATTTATAGAATTCCTAAAAATTAGAACCTTTTACTAGAAAACCCCATATCATTACCAATAAAATAATATGATTTCCACAATAAAATAAATTTATTATTCAATTATATTCCTTCAAACATCTCCCTAAAAATTCTTCATACATGATACCCTTTTAGAAATATATTAGATAATATCAATGTTAATTAATTGGGAAATAGAAACCAAGAAATACGGTGAACTCAATGCTTAGTAAGGTAAAACATAAAAAAAATTCATTGTGGGTTGGAACATAATCTTTTAAGAAAATATAAATTAGGGTTGAAATATCAGATTAGTAAGAACATGGAATTATTGAATTTGTTCATATGGAATGATAATATGGTATATAATCTAAATTTTTTAAACATATTTCATGTAATATTATGAGAAAACAATATATAGTAGTAAGGAGAAAGGTAACATATTATATTAATTATTCTATTGAATAATATTGTGGGAAATTTATATCAATAAAAAAATATTTTTCGAGGTAAACTAGAAAGATATTCCTAAAATGTGAAAATTAAGAATAATTACCAATTTAACATTATATATCAGTCATTACTACCTTTATTCTATTGTGTGTTTATCATCACTACTCGATTCCCACTATTGATCAACCATAAATACCCATTTCCCATTATGGATTAAGAATAAAAACATATATTCCATTATAGATTTGGCATTGATACTATTTTCAAATTATTTTAACAGGGTATATAAAGCATTACCCAATTATTTAGTAGATTATATATGACCCACACTTAACCTAATGATAATACAAACATATGTTGGTCATATAAAATCATATTATTTAAACCCTATGGAAATAAAATAGGTTCTATATCACATTTTTAATTATGTCACATGGAAGTACATCTTCATATTGATCAGTTGATACCAAATTAAATGAAACTATAAAATTATTTCTTAATGGAATTTAGAAGATGATTCATAAAAAATATCATTATATGAAATATATCATTTTGATTCAATCATGAAAATAGAAGAATAATGATGGGAAAAGACTTTATAAAACATTTCATAACATCAATGTAAAAAAAATATTGGAGTAATTTTCAAAGATTAAATTCCTTGAACAATTGAAAAAAGACTTTTTTGAAAACAATATATAAAATGAAATCTGAATAATCGAGTCATAAATAAAAATTAATGTTATCTAGAGGAAATATGTAATTGAATCTAAAATATAGGATAGTGTGGGGAAATATATTTGAACCCATATAAAATAATTATAATGAAAACAAAAATGATAAAAATAATTAGAAAACTTTATTTTTAAAATAAGTAATGAGAATTATAAAGTTCAAAAGATTTGAGTTATAAAATAATAAATGAGAATATTGGTGGTAAGTAGTAATACGAACATAAAACATAATGATCTATTAGAAAGGATGAGAATTATTCTTAAAAATGTTGCATTTTTATGAATTAAATTCATAAAAGAAAGATGATATGAATTAAAAGTGTCATTTTAAAAAAATGCAAGAGTAAATATCTTATGAAATAGTAAATATATAAATATAGGAAACTTATAATAGTGGTATTCAAGTAGAATAATTATAACTAAAATAAATAAATTGTGTTATCCAAAATCTATTATGAATATAAATATATTTCTAGGTGAAATATTTTGGAATGGATTTTATAGTTATGAAATAAAAATCCATACAAAGGAAAATAAAAATAATTATAATTATAATTGCATGATAAAATAAATGAAACGTAGAAGAATGAATCTCACAAAGTAACATTATAATTTAAATAATGGAAATTAGAGTTTAAAAAATACCATAAAACATTGGTTGCATATGTATTAAAAGAATATGAAAGATAAAATTTTTAATATAATTTTAATTTAAATTATTAGGATCTTTAATGATGAAATAATTAAATTTGGAGGTAAATCCCCATTTCAAATAATAATAGTTTAAAAATACAAAATCACTTCATAATGAAATTGAATTAGGACAAAATCCCTTACGTATTAAGAAATCTTGAATTTTTTTGAAAGAGTAAAATTGATATTTATTTTAAAAAATATTAATTTTAGGTGAATTATGATAAAATAGAACTATATTAAAATATATATTCCACAAAAACAAAATTGGTGAAAATGGAATAATTCTCATTCAAACAAAATTGAGATGTGGAATCCCTTGCCATTAATTTTAATAGTAACGAAGTTGATTTAAACTCATATATAATAAACATAACCATATTAATAACCTATTAACTTTTAAATAAATTATAACAATTTACTATATATTTATTATTAATAGTTTATTGTCATCATTAGTCGTTAGGGATTTTTATTGTTTGAAAAGAACATTATAACCTCAATGGAAATCCATATTCATTGATAACAAGTTCATCATTCCTAGATTATTTTTGATAGCCAAATATTTCTTCCCAAATGATTTATAATTTTCAAATTTCATTCCATTGTTTTTTTAGTTATGATACATTATGATGAAATCATTGAGTATTTTATTTCAAGGAATTTAAAGAAAAAAAGGTGGTATATTAATAATGATTTTAAATATCAATATTAGTTTTAATTAAATAATAATATTATTCACTTAATAGAATCCATTATATCATGTAATTAGATTCACAAACACTACCATGAAATAAATTTAATGAATCATTCATGTTGGTGGTTAAACCGGCCCAAACAAGATCATGGTATAATGAATTGATGTGTAATATTTTGAAGTTATTAAGTTATAATATACTTATAATATAAGTTTAACTATATTATATAGGTTTTTTTAATGTTTTAAATAATAATGTATAAGACATTTATGAAAAATATAATTTATATGAATCTATTAATTATAAAAAATAAATCAATCCTTCATATAGATAGGTTCGTTTAAGGTGAGTGAATTTAAAATTACCACTTTTTATTAATATTATTTATAGAATGCCTAACTTATTTTAATATAATATTAATCATTTCAAAAATATAATATCAAATCATTAAATGTTTTAGAACTAACCACTAATGGTGATAAAGAAAAATTAAATTCCAAATTCATGCAGGTAGTAGTCCACACGTAATACCAGAAAATGTTTCATTTTTTGGAAGGATGAGAGTGGAATAGATAATGGATATAACATTAATAAAATATAATTTAACCATTATAATGTTAATGATTTAGTTATATAGGAATTTGTAGATTTTTTTTCGAATTAGATTAGAAACATAAAGAAAAGATGTTAGGGTGTGGATAATGCTTATGTTTGGAATGTGAATCCTCTCTTGAAGGAATTATTGGATGTGCCGAATTTGAAAAACATTAATGAACCTAGAGGACGTAATAATAGTAAAACATATCTTTTTGAGGAAAAATTGGAATATTATTAATGAGATTTCAAACCACATGTATTGATTTATGTGGGTATATGTGAGCTCCTTCTATAGGTGTAGAAGATGGACTCTTCCAAGGAAAATTATTTTTAGCATGAAGTGAAGATGGTATCACAAGGGAGTAATGTGAGTTAGGTGAAAAAATGTTTCTAATACATGTTGGTCGTATATTAAAACATAAAAAAATTATTCTAGAAGTTCTAGGTGTCAAATTAATCTAGTGAAACTGGAACCCATTTATGTTGTCCATTTAACAATTATTAACCTCAAACACATACTTACTATAGTAATTATTTTTATTACAGAGAATATAACAGGACCCCAAATATAAAATTTAAATTTTATAAATTATATTTTTGAATCTATTGTATATAATTAAATTTCTATAAATGATAAACTGAATTTTAAATTAAAATATAAGATATAAAGGAAAATGTATTTTTCTAAAGCAATTCCTCTTATACAGTTTTATTCCCATTTCATATAATTTAATATATTATGGAGTATTAATATGGTTTTTATATTATTAAAAATAATTTTTGAGTAATTATTTTAGATAAATAAATTTAAATGATTGAGATAAAAATTATACAACTCTTATAAATTCAATTTTTTGAAAATAACAACATTACTATTAAAATGGTAATTAATATTAAACTCGATAACATATATCTATTCCTAAAAATGGAACTGAAATAATTACCAAATTTTAATATTCATAATTCTTAATTGAAAACTATTTCATTAATTTAATTTTTTATAATAGACAAAAACTTATTTTAATATATGCATGCATATTTCAAAAAAATCATAAAAAATGCATTCATTAAACATAAAAATAATCTTTTCATCTTCCATGAATGTGAATATATTTATCTAAATAATAATTTAAATCATTAAATATATTTCATTAATATCATGATTTAATAGTGATTAATTATTTTAACTAGTATATAAATAGAAAAAATATGTAAATGTATATTTCTATGAAATGACATTTTATCATTAAATTATTTTCTTCATAATTATGAATGTTGGATTTCATGTTTAATAATCATTAAATGTAATCAATTACAATGTATTTAAATAATTCATTGAATATACTACATAAATATTCAATATTATTAATAATACCAATAATAATAAGAATATGTAACATAAATATATATATTAATTATATTATATTCTTTGTATCATAGAATAAATATAATTTTTTAACACTGTTACTAAAAATTTCATACATTCAATATAGTGGTGTATATCCAACCAATATATTTCATATGACCATATTTCCAATAATGATATTACCAATGACTATATTTATAATAAGAAGATGTTTTCACTAGTATTACTATAGTATAACTATTCCTTCACTGTTTTATACCTTCAAAAAACGCACATCACATTATATATTGATTACATTTTATAATACTATCTCATTTTATTGTTTTATTTATCATTATAGGCTTAGTTCAAATAACAGATATTCTTAAGTTTGAAGATGATGTAGGGGTTATCCTAGTAGTGAAGATATTATTGTTTTGTATTTATTATCCATTTTTTCATAATAAAAGGATATAATAAACCATGGTGTGTGACGATCAATGGTTTTTAATTATTACATTCAGTTAATTGTTTTTTAATTTACTAAAATCATTTAATAAATTATTGTTAGTTTGATCCCTAACTTGTGTGACACAATTTTTATTCCAAAATAATTCATTAAAAATAATTAAATCATATATAATAATAATAGTTATATAGTTTAAATGTAACACCCATAATTTTATAGTACGTTTTTTTCAAAATAATTCAATAACTTGCACTACACACAACACTGAGTTCAAGCGCACAATGACTTACCAAACTAGCCATTCAAAAGAGTTTATTAAAATTATTAACTGAATTTTGAACTTTATATAATCCTTATAATTTTGGAATATATATTATGAGTTTATTAGAAATGATGTAAGAACAAATTCATTTTTTTCGGATAAAATAAATATTTTTTAAAAAAATCACTTTTACAGCCTTTTATTATGAACCCTCATTAAATCCATTATTTGAAACATCTATATATTAAATTTAGAAAAATAAACATTTTTTAGAATCGGGACATAAGACTTTAGTTTCTATAAAATTTTGGTCTTTTTCTGATAACATTCATTTTTGGGTGAATAATGAAAATTACTATATTTTAACTGAAAACAACATTTTTAATCAAAATAATTTATAGTGTTAAATTATAAATTTCATTGGTTTGGAACTATAAATAGATTATTATTTTACCATTTAATCCAATTATGGTAATTTTAAATAATTTCACTTTGAAACTGGACAAAAACAAGTGTCAATCTTTTGATTGTTATTATTTCATAAAGATACGCCTTTTGGTTTTGACAACAGGAATTAAATTTAAAATAGTAAAAGAAACTTCATTGTTTTTAATTTGGTAAAATCGAATTCATTTTTTAATTTGGAATATCAAATTTATCTTAGGTTGTATTTTTACGAAAACTTTCGATTTTTGATGAATAGTGAAAAACGTTGAGTTATTGTTTAAAACCGATTTTTTATTTAGATAATTAATTATTTTATTTAAAATTCTTTTAGGTAAAAATATATATATAATACCTATACATGGTCAATTTAATTCATTGGAGTCATTTTATAAAAATTTTAGGTATATAAAAATTTTATTGAACTTTTACCATCTTTTGCCCACCTCCTAGGAGCATTTGCAAATTTGCATAAAACATAATTTTACCGATTCTGTGAATTTAATTTTAAATATCCAAGAGACTCAGTTGATATAAGTAAGTAAAATGTTGTTAAATAAGAAGAAAATAATTTTTTTAATAGTAACTTTTTACTTTTTACTTACCACAGTTAAAAGTAAATAGGGTAATTAAGGGTAAAATGATATTATTATTACCATAACACATGTATTAATTATATTGGATATGTGTAATTCAATCCGAAACAACCTTAGGAAGAAAATATGATTCTTCAGCTCCACTTGGATTAGATTATAACATTTATTATTATTTAATTCGAATAAAATTTAAAGGTATTAAATTCAATGTTTAATAACTAAACCATTTTTAATATGGGGTTACAGAAAAGATAAATTCAACTATAAATATTCATTATAAAGATAAATCGATTTCCTACATAATTCTATTTTAATTATATTTTGTAGACATTATATAATTTAATTTAGTTATGACACAATGATAATGCAGTAATTATCAAATTAATAAAATATTAAAATATTTGATATTATAAAAATCCAAATAAATGTAATTTGAGACGTTTTATGAATTCAACGAATTTTATATCTTAATATGACATGTTAGGGTTCGTTAGATAATTTTTTAGAGGTAATAATGCTGTTATGAATTAAAAAAAACAAAGTACCAAATAGTGTCAAAATTGACATAAAATTGTTTTTTTTAAAATATTATATAATTAATTGATATAATAGTCCTAAACATATAATAATCGACAAAAAAATTATATAATAATATATATGACATTAATGAACTAATTGGGGTTCTACTATCATTTTTTAGTTGGTTTATTTACCATATTATATAAAAATACAAAGAGATATGGTAAATGTCCAACTATTTAACTAAGAGATAAATCTTAAATTTAAGGTTAATATGCTGACATAAACATGTCTAAAACCTATTGGTTGAGAGTTTTTTCGACCAATACCCACCTTAGAATATAAATAAATCATTTTTGATCCAATATAAACTGAAAATTATTTTATTATAAAATAACATTTCAAGATATTATTAAGCTTCCTCTCACCCCTCTTATAAAAGGGCACTCCCACTCCTCTCTAATTGACACCTTCAAAGCCATTTTTCTCATCCAACACCTGCCCAAATAGCCTCTAAACTATCCTCCCTTCATTGCAGAGGCCTTAATTTTTTCAGAAAGCCATCCTATAGAACCCTTTTGATAAAATGAAAAGGGAGAACCCGAAGAAGAGGTAAAGATTTCACAACCCTCATTCAAGTTTATTTCTTCTTCCACCTACTCTTTCTTTGTTATTACCATGCCAAAATAATAAATAAAGTAACTTATATTTATACTGTGATTTTATTATAAATATTTCACCACCATTTTCATTATTATATATATCCTATAAATGATATTTTCACCATGCGTGTATAAGTACGGCTTACCATCTCCACTCCATGGTGTAATTTGTTATTCAACACTATGTTATTTGGATGGATATATTGATGAGTAATATGTATATAAATAATGATAATAACATTATAATATATCTATAAAATTGATATACCATCCAATTCCACACCTTTAATGAAATGATATTGTCGCTCGTATGTACATACGGATTACCATCTCCACGACGCGATTAGATTCATTTCCACATTCACCGTTAAACGGTGATTATAAAAATATATATTATTAATTAGTATTTGATATATGTCATAATAATTCTACTGGATATATACATATATATATTTATATATGTATTTACATATATCTCAATCACTTACATCCGTTCAATAAGACATTAAAACGGAAACGATGTTTATGCGTACGTACGACCTACGGTATCCATAAATAGTGTTTCCATTTAATATATATATCTATTACCAATATTTATATTCTGAATATATATGATATATAAATCATGTTTTATATTTTGGATGTATTAAAATCATGATCTAATTGATACAATCAAGAATAACAAGTTAAAACACGTAAGATAAAGAAAGCGATTATTACCCAAAATGTTACTTTAACAATGAAATTACTATTAAATGGGGAGTATAAAGTCAATAATGAATCATATATGATTTCATAAATATTAATATGGTTATGTTATAATTTAATATCATACCATGGTCATTATACAAGAGGATAAATGTACCCTCGACCAAAGGAAAGATCAAGGTAAGGGTTAATTCCTCAATCTCAATATTATCCGAGATTGTTTATATGTAAGTATTTTCTGAGAAATTTTTATAATCCATTTTCATTTTTCATAAAAATGATTTCAAACTGAATATTTTAAGAATTTTTGAAAGGTACTCTTTATCATGATCAGAATATTAAATGTTTTAAATATTTATCTTTCTAAATATTTTTAATTAATGTCCACGTTTTCAAAATGGTTTTGAGTATTTATTTATATGGACATGAATGTTTCCAAATAATAATTATTTTAAAAGTTTCAAAACATTATGGGAAACTTTTATTCAAAAATCTATTTTAAATTACTTCCTTTATAAATTTGTTACATTTAAATGATTTCACAAAAATGGATATTTTTTCTCAAAAGTTTTTAAAGATTATTTTCAACTATGTCAACATCCTTTTTGTATATTATTCTTGATTAAGGTTGATTTAATATAAATAAAATCTTCAATATTTTATTAAATTATCTATGATATGGTTGATTTTGAATGTGCTATTTTTATACCATTCATGGTTTTTGGATAATGTGTTGACATTTCATATGCTAGTTTTAATATGAATGATTATGTTATGTTTTAACATGTCTATATGAGGAATGCAGTGGACTTAGTTAGTGGCGGGTGGATCCCGCTATGGCTCCCTGATGCATAGGTAGGTAACATGAGACATACTAGTGTCTTGGTACAAGGCTTTGAAAAAAAATTTAGTTGTAGTCTTGGCATGGGGCCTTGACTATGTGGTAATGATGTCTGGCGTTAGGCATTCCCACATTATAAAATAAGTAATTACATGTGATTATTCGACTAGTAGAATATCCATGTGCACATTTATGTGGTAATTTTTGATTTATTTTTTCCATATTATGTTCCTGTTAATTATTAATGATAATTTGGTTTTTATCACACACCTTTCCTAAAATGTTAATAGATTCCACTAAATTATTTACCCTTACTGGACATCTGAGCTCACCCCTTTCTTATGTTTAATTTTCCATGGATTCCAAGAAGTGTATTATGATTAATATGAAGGGTTAAGCTAAAGGGAATAATGGAATTCTCAAAAAACTATCTATGATGTTTTTTATGTATGAAATTGTAATGTAATGTTAATGTATGTAATCTATTTTCCAAGAGGGATAAAATAATCGGTATTTCGAGACATGATTCCTCATAATCATGCAAATGTATTAAAATAATGCACTAGATCTAGGTAACTATGGTCGGGGCATTACAGTTGGTATAAGATAATGTTTAACAATAACCTTGGATAATAGATTTAGATAAACTCCGGTTACATCACATTAACCTATGATAGAATTTGAGTATTATTATAGAAGAACATCCTAGAATATTTTTAATTTAGAGATTTTGAGAGTTTTCCAAGAAAATACATCCCTGTTTGGATACGATCAAGTATAGGTGGCTTTGCCATAGATGTACCGAGGGGTAAAACCTGAAAACACCACTTTGAGCTAGACTCGAATGGGAACTGGTGCACGACAATGGGCCTTACTGCACTCTTGGTTAGGAGAATCCTGAGGGATATGCTTAGGATAATTCTCAATTTATTTAAAAATCATTATGAATGACTTTTGGGTATATATATTCTCAATGAAAATATTTATATCATTATAGATTATGTCCATAATCTATTAAATTTACGTTTGGTATTTTACAATTTGAGAATTACTCATTTTGATTCATAAACAGACCTAGTCAATTCCATTTTATAGAAATGGCGCTCAGTAGAAAGAATGAGGACTCCCGCAATACGTATGATCGAAAGAGTAAGAAATATAATACCATTTATGGTATTAATCCAACAATTAGAAGGGAAATAATCTCCAATGTAATCTAAACATATACATAAATAATATCATGTGTTGATATGACAAGTAAATAATTCTATATGTCTAATGGATTTGAAGGGAAGCAAGAGAAGAAAAGGGTGGAAGAGAGAACGATGGATAAAGGGAAGAGGGGAAAAGGATTTTCCCATATGTGATAACTGTGGAACGAATCACCTTGGTAAATTCATGAAGGGAATGGGAGTTTATTATATGTGTGGAGAAAAAGGACACCAAGTACGTGATTTCAAGGTTAAGAAAAAGGTTTCAAATGTAAAATGAATCATCTGAAAGGTTTTGGGACACTACACGAATCAATGTATCCGTAATCATAGTATACCAAATGTGATTTTATTGGATAACAATCATGTTATGATACTACTTCATATGAATAGGAATGACTAGTGTAATTATATTGTTATTATAGAACTATTTCATTTGAGTATTGTATCAACAACATACTGGTTATATGAATTATGGAGATAAAAAAGGATTGTACAATAGTACTATTTTGTTAAGGATTTGAGATTACATGGTTCTATGAAAATTGACATAATAGTAAGCTACACTTTTTGGAAAATATCTGGTTGAAGGAAATGTAATCCTTAATTTGGTCCTATAATGAGGTAGTGATTTTGGAATAAGAGATGGTTGGTTTTTATAAATTATATTGGATATTCATGACTTCCTTAGAACTGATTAATAGTTCTTTATTTCATCATTGTTGGAATATTCAAAAAATTTGGATATAAGAAATATATCCAGTATTCTATAAATAATAAGGGAGCATGAATGTAATCAATAAGGTTTTACAGTAATTCCGGGTGTTACCATGTTTTAAAATAAAACATGATGAAGGTGTTCACATGTTATTACATAGAAAAAAGGATCTTTATTGTGTTCAACTTACTTATAAATATTGGAATGTGAGCTTAGATAGAAGTATTTTGGATGAGTCTAAAGGTTTGGAATGGATTATGTTTGAATTGGATATTATTTTTAAGGTTATTTATGGATTGTTATAAAAAGGACAACAGACAGATAGTGTGACAATCCGTCGTGTAGGACAAAGATACAGGAATTGAAACCACAACCATAGTGCGATTGGGATTTATCGCCTACCACTAGACTATATGATGTCCCTAGATTGTATAATATAGTTTTTAAAGGTCTGATAGGTGAATTATAAATTAATTATATTTGTAACCCTATACATTTAGGAAAAATAGAATATTTTTTTGAAATCTTTTGGAGTAAAATAAGAGTTTGTGGTAGAAATTAGTTATAAGATGTAAGTGTACATTTCATGTATATATATATATATATATATTCTCTCTTATTATATGACTAAATTAATTCTAAAACATTTGGTAAGGGAATTTGTCACAATCTTAATTCACTAAGGCATCCTTTCATTTCTAAATGACTTTCTGTTATACGGTGTATAAAAACCATTGAATTTTCATTTCAAAGGGAATCATTTCTACGAAGCATTCTGCTAAACGACAAAAAATGGAATGTTTTTTTGATGTAAGTGGTGATAATAACCTTTCTGCTACCATGAGTTTTATTTGATGTTTGGATTCCTTAACAAGCCAAAATGGTTTTTTAAAAGGAAAATAAATACCATATAATCATTTTATCTATTTTTGTATTGAAAATGGTTTTGACAATTGATTTGTTATGAAAATATATTTAAATGATATATTTTGATTGATGAACTCAATCATTCCCTATAAATATTTACATTTTTTCTCCAATTATTTGACTCTAATTGCCACCAAATTTCTCTTAATCGAGATCATAATTTAGTGGTGACTTTTTCATTAGCCTTTCCCTCTTATTAAGACTAAATTTTTTTAACCCAATTTCCAATGTGGGTTTTCCAAAAAGCTATTTTTCTATATTATCTTTTTTTTTTGAAGAACAATTTCCAATTTCTAGGACTAAATTTATTGAATGGGGGGATAATGTAACACCCCATGATTTCATAGTACATTATTTCTTCAAAATAATTCAATAACTTGCACTACACACAACACCGAGTCCCAGCACAATGCAACTTACCAATATAGCCGTTCAAATGCCGTTATGAATATTATTAAATGAATTTTGAACTTTATATAGTCTTTATAATTTTAGAATCCATATTATGAGTTTTTTAGACATGATGGAAGAAAAAATTAAATTTTTTTGATAAAAGAAATATTATTCAAAAAAATGCACTTTTACAGAATTTAATGGTGAACCCTCTTTAAATAATTTATTTGAAACATTTATATATTCAATTTGATAAAATAATATTCTTTTTTAGAATTATGACATAAGAATTTAGTTTCAATAAAATTTTTGTGTTTTTCTGATAACTTTTATATTTGGGTGAATAATGAAAAATACTATATTTTAACAGAAAACAGCTTTTTTATTCAAAATAATTTAATGTTAAATAATAAATTTTAATGTTCTGGATGTATAAATTGATTATATTTTTTCTGTTTAATCAAATTATGGTCATTTTAAGTAATTTCACTTTGAAATTTGACAAAACAAGTGTCAATCTTTTGATAGTTATTATTTCTTAATGATACACCTTTTGGTTTTGACAACGAGAATTACATTAAAATTAATAAATGCAACTTATAAGTTTGAATTTGGTAAAATAGACTTCATTTTTTAATTATGAATATCAAAATTATCTTCGGATGAATTTATGGTATTTTTCAGAAAACTTTCAATTTTTGGTGAATAGCGAAAAACACTTAGTTATTATTTAAAACCGATTTTTTATTGAAATAATTATTTATTTTATTTTAATTTTTTCTATGTCAAAATAGATACATAATTCCTATATATGTTCAATGTAATTAAATGGGGTCATTTAAAATAATATTAGATATATAAAAATTTTATTGATCTTTTACCGTCTTTTAACCACCTTCTAGGAGTATTTGCAAATTTGCATAAAATATAATTTTATCACTTATATGAATTGAATATCAAAAACCCGAGAGTTTTGGTTGATATCAGTATGTAAAATTCGATTCAATAAGAAGAAGATAATTTTTGGTGAATATTATATTTTTACTTTTATTTACCACTTTTAAAAGTAAATAGGGAAATTAAGGGAAAAATGATATTATTATCAACCTATCACTAGTCTTAATTCTATTTGATAAGTTTAATTAGGTCAGAATCAAAATTTGGAAAAAAATATGATCCTTCAGGTCCACTTGGATTAGATTAATACATTTATTATTATTTAATTCAAAGAAGATTTGAAAGTGTTAAATTCAAAGTTTAATAACTAAACCATTTTTAATATGGGGTTACACATAAGATAAATTCGACTATTAATATTCATTATAAATATAAATAGATTTCCTACATAATTTTATTTTAATTATACTTTGTAAACATTAAATAATGTAATTTATTTATGACATAATGATGATGCAGTAATTATCTAATTAATAAAATATTAAAATATTTGATATTATAAATATCCAAATAAATATAATTTGGGATTTTAATGAATTACACTAATTTTATAGCTTAATAATAAATTTTTGGGTTGGTTAGATGATTTTTTTAGAAGTAATAATGCTGTTATGAATTTTGAAAAAACAAAATACCAAATAGTGTCAAAATTGACAAATAGTGTTTTTAAAACAAATATTATATTATTAATTGATATAATAGTCCTAAAAATATAAGTTTCTACCAAAAGACTTATATAATAATACATATGACATTAATGAACCAATCGGGGTTTGATTGGCATTTTATAGTAATTTTATTTAAAATATAATAAAAAAATACAAAGAGACATGATAAATGTCAAACTATTTAACTAAGAGTTAAATCTAAAAGTTATGGTTAATATGGTGACATAATCATGTATAAAACCTATTTTTTGAAAGGTTTTAGACCCATACTCACTATATACTTTAAATAAATTATTTTTTATCCCTTACAACCCGAAAATGATTTTATTTTAAATTAATATTTCAATATTTTCCTAATGTGCCCCTCATCCCTATTATAAAAGGGCACTCCCCTTCTCTCAAATTCACACCTTCAAAGCCATTTTCCTATGCCAAACCCTACCCAAATACACTTCAAACTATCCTACCTTCATCATAGAGGCCTTCCTTTTGACATAAACCTTCCTATAGAGCCTTTTTGATCAAATCAAAAAGAAAAACCCGAAGAAGAGGTAATGATTTCACCGCCATCATTCAAGTTCTTTTCTTCTTCCACTTATTCTTTATTTATAATTAGATTACCAAAATAATAACTATAGTACCTTATATATATATTGTGATGTTATTATAAATATGGAACAACCATATTCATTATTTTATCCATCCTATGAATGATAATTTCACCATGCGTGCGTACGTAAAACTTAACTTTTCCACACGGTGGTGTAATTTGTTATTCAACACTATGTTATTTGGACGGATATAATTATGACTAATATGTATATAAGTAATGAAAATAACATTCCAATGTCTCTGTAAAATTAATATACCATCCAATTACACCACTTTAAGGAAATGATATTGTCACTCATGAGTACGTACGGATTACCGTCTCCACGACGCGATGCGATTCATTTCCACGTTCACCATTAAACGGTGATTATAAAAATATATATTATTAATAAAATCTAATATATGACATAATAATTCTACTAGTTATATACATACATATATATATACATATATCTCAATCACTTCCTTTGGTTCAATACAACATTAAAAGAGAAATGAAGTTTATGCGTACGTAGGACCTACCGTCTCCATAAATAGTATTTCCATTTAAAAAATCTATCTATTATGAATATTGATATTCTAAATATATATGATATATAAATCATGTTTTATATTATGGTAGTATTAAAATCATGATCTATGTGATACTATCAAAAATAACAAGTTAAAACACGTATGATAAAGAAAGTGATTATTACCCAAATTATTTCTTTAACAAGGAAATTATTATTAAATGTGGAGTATGAAGTCATAAATAAATCATATATGATATCATAAATATTAATATAGATATTTTATAATTTAATAACATACCATGGTCATTATACAAGAGGTTAAATGTACCCTTGGCCAATGGAAAGTGAAAACTAAGGGTTAATTCCTAAATCTCATTATTATCCAAGATTGTTTATGTGTAAGTATGTACTGGGAACTTTTTATCATCCCTGTCCATTTTTCATAAAAATGATCTCAAAATTGTTATTTTAAGGATTTGTAAAAGGTACTCTTTATCAAGATCATAATTTTAAATGTTTTAATGATTTATCTTTATTAATCTTTTTAATTAATGTCCATGTTTTAAAAATGGATTTAAGTTTTTATTTATATGGATATGAATGTTTTGAAATTATAATTATTTTCATGGTTTCAAAGTGGTATGGGACACTATCATTCATAAATATCTTTTAAATTAATTCCTTTATTTCATTACATTTAAATGATTTCACAAAAAGGATATTTTTTCTCAAATGTTTTTAATGAATATTTTCAATTATGTCAACATCATTTTGGGATATTATTCTTGATTGAGGTTGAATAATTATAAATAAAATCTTCAATATTGTATTGAATGAGCTATGATATGCATGAATATGAATTTTCTATTTTCATACCATTCATGGTTTATGGTTAATGTATTGAAATTTCATATGCTAGTTTTAATACGAAAGTTTATGTTATGTTTAATCATTTTTATATGAGGAATGAAGTGGACTTAGTAAGTGATGAGTGGAGCCCGCTATAGCTCCCTGATGCATCGGTAGGTCACATGAGAAAAACCACTATCTTGGCACAAGGCCTTGGCAAAAAAATTTATATGTAGTCTTGGCACAAGGCCTTGACTATGTGGTGATGATGTCCAGTGTTTGGCATTCCCCCATTATGAAATTTGTTATTACATGTGATTATTCGACTAGTAGAATATCCATGTGCATGTTTATATAGTAATGTTTTATTTATTTTTTCCATATTATGTTCATGTTTATGTTTAAAAAAGGCTGTTGTTTTTATCACACACATTTCCTTAAATGTTTATTGCTGAACATAAATTATTTACCCTTATTGGGCATCTGAGCTCACCCCTTTCTTATTTTTTATTTTCCCAGGATTCCATGAAGTGTATTATGATTAATATGTTGGGTTAAGCTAATGGGAATAATGGCGTTCTCAAAAACTATCTATGTTTTGTTTTATGTTTGAAATTGTAATTTATGTAATCTATTTTCCAAGAATTCTTAACTGATCGGTCCATTATGACTTGATTCATTATAATCATGACAATGTATTAAAATAATACACCGGATCTGGGTAACTGGGGTCGGGGTGTTACATTAAAGAAAAAAACATGCCCTAAAACTGGTAGTGTTATATAAAAAAGTTCTTTATGAGTATAAGTGTGTAGTATACATATTGGAAATCTTGAACCAATAATATATAAATTTTTTGGCTATATTATATAGCCCATGGGGATACCCCCTTAGTATTAAATGGAATGATTGTTGCCACTCCTTATATCCCATCATTCATGATAATGATACTTTATATTTCAACTTCTAAATCAAAAATCATACCTTTTGTGGTACATATTTTAATGTTAACTGTTAATGTTTGGTTTCTATTATCTATCATTTCTGTATTTTGAATCCTACTATATAAATCACAATGACATATGACATTTCCTTATCCAACATTATGACTGGCCATGAAAATTGCATGATATTAGATATCATGAATTATGATACGACCTTCAATAAGGAATAGTATACGCCATAGATTTGAAATTGTTGAACCACATGAAATAAATTTATATTATCCTGTATTAAATATTCTAACCACATCAAATTCATAAATAATTTAGGGAATATTTTTATAATGAATGGACAATTCAAATTTATCATCTGTTTTGGGGTGATATGTCATACTGAAGTTCAAATATGTGTCCAATGTATTTTGAATACTCATGTTTGTTCTTGATCAAAGACAATTTATAATGGGGTTACATAAACACTTACCACTTCTCAGATATATATTTGAAATTTAATCATATGATATGTAATCTATAATAGAAATAAAGTGAAATGTATTTGTATGTTGATCCAAAAAAACTCATATTGATTTATTTCCAATGGATGTATTTAAAGGTCTGATGACATAATGAAGAGTTATGTTCTCTTATTTCGTTGTTGGTATAGGTAATGATGACATTATACACTTTTTGTAGTATGACATGATTGATTAACTATCACAATGATTTATATTCATCAATCATTTTCATTAAATTTTCCCACTAATGTGGACCTCATATATCTCATAACACATACGTGCTTCCAAGATGTATAGTGAAGTATGATTAATGTAAATTATCAATTAAAAATTTATATATTTCATTCATAAAAGGTAAAAATAATCATATAGTAAATATTACAAATTTTTCATTAAAATTGTTTAACTATGAAATTCAACCATTATATATTTCCCCCACCATCTTATATATCCTCATATCATCACTATGGTCAACCAAAATATTCTCTTGGATAGTTGGTCGAGTGATAATGTCATAAATTATTTATTTCAATCCTTCCATAATTATTCCCATATATATCCTATTAATACATCTAAATATTGGATCCCTTTAAATAAATAACATTGATAAGTTTATAGAATATTTTCTAAAAAAACATTTGATACGTTTTCAGCTTTTATGGTGAAAATTGATTGACCTTTTTTATTTTTAAATTAAGTCTAACCATGTTCACTGGTTTATAATGATCAATTTCTATGTGAATGTTTAATTTAGGATTTTATGATCATAATAATTGTCACACTTCACTCTAAATAAATAATTCATCCAAATTTTTTAAAAAATGATTACTTCTAATAACTCTAGGTTATGAGTTGGGTATTTTTCCGATTAAATAATTAATTTCCTTCACACATAAGTTATCTATTTTAAAATTATCATGAAGAAACAACCAAAGATGCTAATGAAAATTTATTGTATATCTAAACTCTGTCTTACAAGAGGATGGTATGAGTACAAGTGATGTGAATAGACTCTTCTAAAACTCATTGAAAATATATTTATATTATTCTATCAAAAAAAGTATTTCATTCCATGTTGAAATCACCAGGGGGTTTTATAAAGTATTGATAATTTTGTAAAAACCAATTGATGGTATAATTTAATATGTAGAAGCTATAAATATACATCAATGATGTCGCTGTAAAACATTATCTATTTACCTTTTTATTTAAAATGATCTATAGATATCATGTTTCTTATATCTACATTCTCAAAAGATATATCTTCTTCCATGCATAATTGTTATTTTTTTAACTTTTCATGAAACATATTCTATTTCAAGGATTATAACTGAATTAAAAAAATATCATTTCTACTAATATTAATAATATATGATAATATATTCTTTAAATAATAAAAAAATTTGTCGGGTTAACCTTTAAATACTCTATAAATCAAGTCTATAAATATTTTTAGATAACTCATGACATAATTATGAACTCATAGTGTCTATATATTATGTTAAGGAAGTATTTTGAGTATCTGCATTTTTGTTTTCAATTAATGGTATCATTATCAAATATCCTCTTTTAATAATTACTATTTTCAGTATAGTTTATCAAAAAGTAAATAAAATTATGGTATAGGATTCTTGTTCTTTATCTTCATCATTTTACGCTTTTGATACTCATTTCATAGGTGTATTAACAAATAATTTTCATTAATAAGGAGTATTGATTAACCTCATTTTTCTGTAATTGGGAATCTAATAACCTTATTGGAAATCTCTTTTATTTTCATCTTAAATTCATCTAGTTTAGTGTGGTTATTTCGGTAGAGTTTTTTTTGTATGGTGAAATATATGATTATAATTTATATAAATAACTCACCTTCCTGATATATACATAAATAAATAAACTCTCATGGGGATTAATTAGTATATTCAATCATAATGAGAAATTATTAAGGGGTTATACTTCACTTTTATCTAAATAATTTGATCAAAAATATACTTGTAAATAGGTAAATAATATAAGAAAATGTATAATAGTTCCCAGTGGTGGGTGGTAATTCTTATTTCATGTATATATAATATAAAATAGTATTTTATATTTATAAATATTTTCCTTTATCCCTAGTTGATATTAGATCTATATGAAATAATTTAATCCAGACCTAGTATATCACTAATTTATTCCTAATAGGTAATAATTTAATTTAAATAAATATTCCCCCCAGAAAGGTTAATTGGGAAGAGTTATATTCATGAGGATTTATTATATAATTTCAACATGACCACCAAGTATTTAAGTAGTTTTTGAATTAATCTAGAAAACATGAATGATATAAAATCCTGAATTGAACATGAATTAAATTGGATATTCACTATTTATGAGTGAATAAAATGAGTACCTATCACTACATAATATTCATTATCCACCATAGTTATAGTCATTTAAAAATTTATATCTTTATCCATTATCTATATATTTTGTTAAGGTAAGTTATAATAAAAATCCCTAAGCTTGATAAATTGAAATTGTTTGTGTATATGTTCCTTATAGTTGAAACATAAAACAATGGGTAACAGATTTAGTGGAAACATTCTTTTTTCCATCATATTAATTAGAATATTCATACCCATTCAATAGGATATTTCTTTCTCAACAGATTATCTACACTTAATACTTCTCCTTATTCAATTTATTTAGTTCACATTGGGTAATTTCCCTAACATTTGATATGATATAAGTTGAATATTATTCCCCAATCAGATTCATTAATTTAACATCAATGAAACTATATTATACCTTCTAATACATAATCTTATAATACCAATGGGAATTACTACTATTTATCTATTTTTCAATGAAACAAAAAATTATTTACTCATAATTATCAATTTATTGAATAACTAAATTATACTGAAGACTCTGTTTTAAGACACTAAATAATCAATAATCCTTCCATTCATGTTTTATGGCACATTACAAGGTATACCTTGATATTATTATAATATTAAATTTATAATATGTAATTTGTTTTCCAAAATTTTCTTAAGAATAAGAAATTATGTCTCAGTTTTATTATAGAGAATATAATAAATAATAAATTATTAAATAAATTAATAAATTGATCACTTTCCATATAGTCCATGTCATAAATCGGTCTGGAATTCATTATCAATGTAAACTACTGATAATCCTATCCTTCGAAGATATAGAATGAAATATTAAATTATCATGCTATATAATATACCATAGTCAAAAAATATGGATATGATAGTTATATTACATTCAAAAGTAGAAATTTAAGTATTCATGGGGTGGGTTTTCAAGAGACCAACATTTGAAGGTCACTATTGATATTATTAGAAACCACCAAATGGAAGTCGTTGTACATTTGAAATATCCCAACATTGATTTTCATCTTTACTCTCATGAACATGTGTTTCCACTCTTGTTAACGTACAGGAGACACCAAAACCCCTTCCTCTATGTATTTCTGTCAATCTTTCCTTTTTAAATATCATTGTTCCCTCCCATCCCTCTATCATCGAACCCTTTGAGCCCCGTGGCACCCCGCTGTCGAACCCGCCATACTCTTTTGAGTTTTACCTCTTCTATAAAGACGTCCAATCAATGTCATGCTCTACTGTCCAGCCCCTATCACAGATTCCATGTATTCGATTTTATGCACCACTTCATGGATCCCCAATCTGGTCTTCCTAATTTACCAATAGTGGATTCCCATCCAAGAACATTGTACTCATTAGTATTTTAGAGTGAAATTATTTTTGTCTACATTTTCTTCTTTGAATGGACTACATAACTCCTCAAAAAACTCCACCTTAGATAATTAATTCCCTTTAGTGAGGTTATTAATTGTTATTGGTATTTGAATGACCATTTTTTCCAAGTGAAAATAATATTTCATTACCAGGAAAGCCACTTCTAGAAAATAAATGTGGTTTCTTAGATTAATAGAAGATTTTGGTCCTTCTTGGAGATGACTTGTTCATTGCATTCACCCAGTACCCATTCATGTCCCAAACCAGATTTGCTCACCTTCAAAATTGTCTCCCGACTCGTCATGTGGAAATACCCAAAGGATGTTACCTATTCCCATGGGCTAGTGAATGCTATCGGGTATCCTAAACAACGGTTTTTGAATTATTTACCAGAGTTAAGATACATAAAACAACAAATAACAATCAATAAACCAAATCTGAAAATTCCGGACAAAAAAACCTTAATAAAAATTTCATAACATTATACAGGGTTTTAAACCTAAAGAAAGAGGTACCAAACTAAAAAATTACTATAGAAAACAACCCAATGACTCCGACATGACAATGGGTCATCAACTGAAATTCTTCCCCATAAAACAGCACAATTGATTCAACTGGGAACCCAAACATCCATCTCTAAAATCCTTTACCTTACCTCTATCAAACATTACCATGTCTACTTACACCCACAAATGTATGTAGGGTGTCAGCCTATAAAAAATGATACCACACACTGAGTCCATGTGACAAAAATTATAATACAAAACTCCTTCATGTGTTATAAACAAATAATGGTATAAATAATTTCTAAACTTTTGTATTCTAAATAGAAACTATTTTTCACTGTGAGTAACATTAATGTTTTGGTAATTTAAAATAAAACATGTATGTGAAGGAATTTTCCATCAAAACACACTATAATCTAAAGTTAAATTCTATATTTTCAATGATCACTCAATATGGGAACACCCCTTTGCATGGTTTGTTATGAGCCCTTGGTTCCTCCCATATTAGTGTGAAACTGGGAAAAACCCATTTTGGATCCCTAGAATGCTAGTACACGTCCACCCACCTATAATCTTGTGTTTGAATATTTTTGCTCAAACAAGTTCCAGATGTTGCCAAATGATATTTAGACATAAAAACACCAGTTTATATCATACACACACAAAATAGTATCTAAACATGCTTTTCACCATTTGTATAACTCAAACAAACCCTTAGAATTTCAATAAAATTGTTTCACAAGTTATAAAAAATATTTACAAATAAAATCCATTTAAAACCCATCTTTTAACACCAAATGCATACCAATATATCCCCAAAAAAATGGCAGCACTTAAAAATTTTATAAATCTATTCCATTAATTATAAAACAACAAAAACAGGTAAAACTTGGAATGCACCAGTAAAACACCCATTTTCACATAAAATTGTAACATAAAAATCAACTATGAAATAATTACTACCAATAAAAGTTTTCACACCACAAAATATGAAAGAGGAAGGTTAAATAAATATTAATCCAGCAAGCTAACTCATTTTAAAATGCCTAAACATGGAATCACCAACCATATATGTCAAAACCCTCAAATCATTGTTTGAAACTACAACTACAATGCCGCCACCCCACAAGTGGGTGAAGATGAACCTAAAACCAAAAAATCAAAAAAAATACTCAGAAAAAAACCCTAGGTATGAATCCCAAAATTTCTTACATTTGGGACTTCAAGAGAAGTGGATGAAACCCTAAGGAAATGGAAGGAACACGAGAGTAAAATCACTTACTTGAGAAACTTTGAAACAATATCCCGATATATTGTAGATATTGAATCTCCCTATATCCAAAACTGATATAGGAGTTCAAATAAGGCTAAATAGGTCATGTGGGGACTAAAATGGTGGAAAAGAATAAAAATTAATGATTATGAAAGAAAGAAATTAAATTATTAAATTTGGACGATTTGAGAAACCTTGATGAAGTTCTCCCTAATCTCTGCTAAATATGAGCTCCAAATTGGGAAATTGGAATATGGGGGTTCTTCTGGGGTTTGTGTGATCGATTGAGAGGTGTAATTACCAATAAATTGTTAAAAATTGAATGAGATAAAAAATAATTATTTATTAAAAAAACATGAAATGAGATAATGGGTTGGACCATTGCCTGGATAAATCACCCAAATCCATCATGATTATGAGTTTCTAATGAGATATAAGGATATTTTTGTTTGAATATATCAGGTAAGGAAAATTGGGATGTTTAATTGAAGAAAATGATAAAAATTTAGTTATTAAAAAGAAATTTTGTTTTTAAATCTGGAAAATAGCTCACGGTTTGGCCCGAATCATCGTGAAACAATCCATTTCTCCAAAAATTCATAAGAAACACACAAAAACAAAGAAATAATATATATTAATTAAATATAAATTTAAAATATGTCATGTTTGTGACAATTCACCCCACTATAAATAACATTCCACCCTCAAAAAGTCATCTTGAATCTTGATTAGATAAGATAATGAAATACTACTCTTAGACCCCAGATATCCACTCCCATATCTCCTAATCATGAGTCCCATATTTCCAAAGGACCCAAAACAGAGGAATAGTCTTCCCTTGAATCAATTTTTCTTAGGATTCCATAATATACACTATTCCCTCAACCACAAATAGACCAGTATTTATATCAAAATCCTACCAATTCATCCAATGGGGTGGATCTAGGATTTACTTCTTCAGTTGTGAGACATGGAAGATTCCATGTACTGATGTCAACTAAAAAGGAAAATATAACCTATATTCTACCTTTACATTTGGCTCAATAATCTCAAAAGTATCAACATACCTCAGAGTTATCTTTCATTACTTTCCCAAATGATGATGACCCAGATGAGAGACCACTTTTAAAAATACCCTATCACCCACAAAAAACACTGGTTCTCGACACCTTCGATCAAAATATAATTTTTAGAAACTATGTTCTATCCATTGATTATTCATTATCAGCATGACCTTATGAGAAATCTCCTACATAAGACTTGACCCCAACAGTGAGGTCTCAAATACCACAGCCCAACACAGGGGGAGGTGGGGAACAAGGCTGACCATAAAGCACCATAGATGGAGCAATTCCAATTGAGGATTAGTAAGTATTATTATTAGAGAACATAGCCAATCCCAAATGGCTATCCTGGAAACATCCAATGTCCCAAACACATGAATGGATAATATCCACAAAAACTATGATTCTTCAAATCTATTTGACCATTTGTTTGTGGTTGGAATGTCATGCCCATTTTAATCAGAGACCCCACAGCCTTCTAAAGTAAGTCCCAAAAGAAGAAGAAGTGAAACACGAGTCTCTATTGGAGACAAATGCAGATGTAACATCATGATGCCTCGCCACCTCCTAATGTTACAACCATCCCAACTCATCTAAGTTTCTTGTATCATGATCAGAATAAAGTGGGATGATTTTTTTAGATGATCAATTATTACCCATATGAAATTATTTCCTGGAGGTGTGTGAGGAAGGAAAATAACTAAATCCATGTTCCACATATCCCACTTCCATGTAGGAATTGGTAGAGGCTGGAGAAATCCATAGAGCCTTTGATGCTCCACCTTCACAACTTAAATGTATAACATCTAGACACGAAGTCTGCTATGTATCATCTCATACCTAGCCCCCAGAATTACTGATGCACATCAAAAAACATCTTGGTGGGACCAGGATAAATATAACACAACGACTGGTGACTCTCATGTTTGACCACATTCCGGAGAGACAAAGGAACCACTTCAATCAGAAGATACCATTGGGGGATGAAGACCAATCAGAATATGTCTACTCACCCAGAAGAATCTTCCTTGACTACTAACATATCTCATCGTCGGGTTGTTATCTTTGATTTAGCTCCATAAGAGAAGGGGTCAACTAAATACTCACCTAGAACACACCTAAACTGTGCTCTGTGGTCTCCAAATTCATCTCAGTAAAGATTCCCATCCGAGTCCACTCGTCACTAGAAATCCCCAATGCCTACTTTGATACACATGTACTCAAGGCATCTGCCACCAAATTACCTTGTCTTGGGGTGTAGAAAATATCGATGTCAAACCCCGGCAAGTACTCGTTCCATTACCGCCACCTCATACAAAGATTCTTCACTAAGAAGATATGTGAAAATCTATTGTTATCATAATATACCACAAAATTCTCTCCAATGAGGTAGTGGTGCCATGTTTTCAATGAAAACATCACAGTTCCCAGATCTATGTCCTGGGATGGAAAATTCTTTTCGTGTGGTTGGGGTTGGCGGGAGCCACATGCCACCATGTCACCATCCTAAATAAGCAATCACCCAAGACCCATACCTAAATCATCAAAAAAAGTACAAATACGTTTCTAGATTCTAGAAAGATCAACAAGGGGCAGTATTCAACTATGGATTCATCTCCATGAAGGATGCCTGACAATATGGGCCCTTGAAAAACTTCACACCTTTCTGGGTGAGTGAAAGCATGGGAGAAGCAAGATGAGAGAAAATTTGAAGAAACTCTTTACAAGACGAGGAAACTCCCAATCTCATACACATTCTTCAGCTGCAACCATTCCATCATAAACTGATCTTCATGGGATTGACCAAAACTCCATGCTTCAAGATAACATGCCCCAGAAACATCACCTATTTGATCCAAAATGTTCACTTCTATAGCTTTTCATAATGGTGGTGATCCTACAAAGTGCCAAAAATGATCTATAAATGATGATCATTCTCCTCCTCAGATCTATAGTTACACAGGATTTCATCCATGAATACCATGACAAAATAATTAAGATAACTATAGAAGAATATATTCATGAGTTCCATAATTACCGCTGCAGAATTGGTCAATTCAAAGGGAATGACCAAGGACTCAAATTGTCAGTACCTGCTTTTTAAGGTTTTTTCCGGATATCTTCCAATTTCACCATGAGTTGGTGGTAACCCGAATAGAAATCCCGATTATAAAATCATTTTTCTTCATTAAACCGATAAAATGGGTAATCTATTTTTGGAAAAGGGTATTTTTTTATATTTACATTTTTTTAGATTTTGGTAATCAATACACGACCGGAGGGATCTATCAGCCTTCTTATAAAAAATGATAGGAGAATCCCAATGAGGGATGCTCGGGTGAATAAATCATTTTGATTACAAATAGAATAAATGTATATTTAATTACCTCATCTCAGTGGGGGACATATTATATGAGGGGAGAAATATCGGTTGTGTTCCCAATACCAAATAGATCGAGAACTCCACATGTGAATACGAGGGAAATCATGAAAAATCTACTTGGAATAAAACCATAAACTCATCCATTGTAGGAGGTAACCCACCCACAGTAGCATGACCATTATCTTCTAGCATGAACGATGGAAACTGGAAGAAAATATTTCCCATATTTGGGAGTGTAGGTCCTGCACAACCCAACCGTGGATCCCATTCCCCATGAAAAAACTGAGGAAAACCATTCAGTTCAGTTAAACTCACCCTCCAACTATAGTAATATATGTTTTCTTGAATGTTAAATAACCATTCCATGAAATGTATTACATAAAAAGATCCATATTTAAGGCCAATACGTCCCACTCCTCCTTTTCTGTATACACAGTTAGTGTACATGATGGGAACCTAAGACCATGATCTTTCTTCTTACCCAGCGGCATCACCAACCCCCTCGCAACAGATAACATCTCATTTCGAAAAATTTAGCATGCTCACAAAACAATAATTGATTAATGAATAAGAAGAACTAGTATCAAAAAGATAAGTAGCTATATAATATGAAATCAAGATGGTATCTCGAACTATCAAAGGACCTACATCTAATCTCACTAGGGCCAACTGGACTGCATGATGTTTCCTACTCTCTTTCTGAGAATGACAACTCACCTATGGATCATCCCTGAAATGGATATTTATAGAAGAAGATCTTGGTTTTCTGCAATAAACACCAAACTGAGAACCCCATGTATTCGATGACTCAGAATGAGCTAGCACTCCCATGGTAGCCACTGATCCTTCCCCCACTCTATAGTAGATGTTCTATCCTTCAAAAATGTTTCTAGTGTACCATACAGCCACACTGATAATAGATATTTGGAGGAGATGTGCACGCTAGTCAAGGGTGCCATGGCATCCCACACTAGTGGCACACAACAAATCTTTCACTAGAATCCATTGAAGAAAACTACCTGGAAGGCTGGCCTGAACTACCACCTCCCTTAATCCCATGCTCCTCTTGCTTCCATTTCATCTCTGATAATGTATTGTTTCCCATCACCAATACTATCCCAAAGCCACTAGTCATCTATTTGCAGTAAATCTCCACCACAAATGCCTAGTCAACAACATCAGCATAGGTCTTCATATTAAACATGAACAAATAAGAATAAATCTCTAGCTTCCAACCCCTTTCATACTTATGGGCCTTCATCTATGCATTAGACACCATTTGAGGTGGATACCAAACCAGATCAGCAAAATAGTTGTCATAATCCTTCAAATAAGGACACATTGAAAAATCTCTATAAACATTGAGGATCTAGAATATTACAAAACTTTAGGAAAGTATTGGTCATTGAAGGTATCCTTGATGTCCTTCCAGCTAATCTGTTCATGCTTCCCTAATTGAAGAAAAAATTTCCACAACATGTGGCAAGGAACCTCTAGTTGAAAAGAGGCACACTTCACCCTGACTACCCCAGCTAGGTCAAGAAACTCAAACATGCACTCAATTTTCTCGAGCCACTCCTCTACTTCTTAGGGTTTTGTGCAACCTCAAAAAATAGAAGGATTGTTATTTTATAACACCTGTGATTTTTTACTTCCTAGTATTAAACTAATTCTCATTAACTAGAGTAGGAGGATGAGGTACTTCCTTTACTAGGGCTTGGACATCCATGACCATTTCTTCTAACATCCTTTGATCAATCGGTGAGGGAGAAATCTCTCCAGTGTCCTCCCATGGTTGCATGGGAGATTTCGACGGAGGCGTATTCTGACACAAGGAAATAGTGAAAAAATAATAATATGTACAGAAAATCAGAAAAATTTCAGCAATTAAATAAATCATAAATAAGTCAAACACATCACAACAATGAAATAAACAACCACTTCACTCCCACCCGAAGTCTATGTGCAGTATGCAGCCTGCACATGCCTCCTGGAAGAGAATTCAAACAAATAATCTCGACATCCAAAGTCGAATCATTGTTTTTCATGAGTGGTACTGGATAAAAATCGTATTCAAAAATAAACTCTGATCCTAGGAAACCCTTGCTACATTCTAACCAGACTCACAAAAAAAATAATATGACTAAAAAAGATAAACCTCCTCTGATATCATTTTTTTTTGTAACCATATCTGGGCTCCTCTACAACCGGCACCTGACCTGGCCAATGGTAAGAACCAAAGGGAATTCCTTATCCCCAAAGGTTCTAACAAGTTCCCAAGTATCATAATTTTTTTTATGAAATGATGAACGTGAGTTATAATACATAAAACAACCAAAACACAATCAATAAACCAAATCTGAAAATTCCTTCCAAACAAGATAAAAAATTCAAAACAGAATACAAGGTTTTTAACATGACATAAGAGGTCCCAAAATACAATAATTATCAGAAAAAACAACCCAAATACCACCACATGACAAGGGGTTATCACCCACGAGCTATCTTCATAACACCGCATGACGAAAGCAACTAGCAGCCCAAACTGTCATCTCCAAAAGCCTTTCCCTTACCTATGTCAAACATAACCAAGTATACATACACCAAAAGGTGTATGTTGGGTGTAATCCTAAGCCCAATAAAATTCTAACACAATATTCAATGAGACAAGAATTATAAGATAAAAACCTTGGAGGTGTTATAAACAATGAATTGTTGCAATAATTTATAAAGGTGTATCTTTTAAATAAAAACAGTTTTCAAAGTGGGTAACATTAAAGAATGGGAAATTTTTAATAAAATGTGTAAGATAATTAATTTTTATTCCAAAAACACTATAATCAAACTATAAATTCCTAATAGTCTATGAGAACTCATAATGGGAACACCCTTAGGCACTACAAAGTTCTGAGCCCTGGGTACCTCACATCTCGGTGTGAATATAACCATAACATTATTTATTCTCACACACAGTCCATTGGTAGGGGAATCTCCCATAAACTAGTGTCCCCCAAATTCATCATCATCATTGTTTTCTTAGTGTTTTTTATGGGAAACTTCCTATGTGAAATAAGGACAAAACTACTTCGGATCACTAGCATGCTAGTGCACCTCTTCCCACCAAGATACTCAGGATTCCCACTTTGTGTTCAAACCACATCCACATGATACCAAATTCCTTTTACTCATAAAAACACTATTTCTGGCATTAAAACTCAAAATATATATAAAAATTCTTTTCACCGTTTGTATATCTAAAAAAACAATTTGAATTTCTAGAAAACAATTTCACAAGTTATAACAAAACGTTGCACACAAAATCCATATAAAATTCATCTCTAATCACCAAATAAATACCATTATTTCACCAAAAATAGAATTTTTAGCACTTAAACATTTTACAAATTCATTCTATGAATTATAAATCAACACCATTTGGTACAACTTGGAATTCACAAGTAAAAAACACATTTTCACACAAAATTGGCAGTTAAAAATATCCTTATAAATATTGATCCAAAAAATAGTTTTAAAAAGACAAAAAATTAAAGAGGAATATAAAATAAAGATAAATTTAGCATGCTAACGTATTTTACAATCCATACAGAAGGAATCACCATCCATATATGTCAAAACCCGAAAATCCATGTGCGGAACTTCAACCGCACCACCACCTCACCACATGTTAGTTAAAATGAACCAAAAAAAGGCCAAGACACTGAAAAAAACCTCGGTATGAATACCTAACTTCTGGTTATCTTGGGATTTATGAAAATTAGAACACACCCTTTGAAAATGCAATGAACATGAGGGGAAACTCACTTACACGAGAAACATTGAATAAATCTCCCCAAATACATCAGTAGTTCAATTTCTGAGTAACCCAAATTGAAAGGGATATTATAATAGGACTGAGGATGTCTTGTTTGGACTGAAATGGTGGAAATAGAGTAAAAAATGAATTATTTATGAAATAAATAAAATTTCCTTTTAAAATATGGGTGATTTGAGAATCCTTCATGATATTTTCCATATTCCCCAATTAAGATGAACTTCATATAGGTAAAATGGAACATTGTAGCATGTCAAGTGTTTTTGGGCTCGAGTGAGAGATAAAATGACTGAAAAATATTTAAAAATGAATGAGATAGAAAATAATTAAATTATTTTTTTAATACTAGAAATAGTCTCATGGTTTGGCCTAATGAATGAATAAATGGCCCATATAAATCAATATTATGAGTTCCTAGTGTGTCTAAAAGGATATGGTTGTTTTAATAGGTAAGGGAAAGCCAAGTCGGAAGTGGAATTCATGAAAAATGTTATAAAAATAAGGAGTTTTAAAAGAATATGTTTTGATTTCAAATATATGATTTGCTTCACGGATTGGACCAAATCATGGTGTAACCACCCCTTTCACCAAAAATGTGTAGGAAACCCCTGAAAACAATGAAAGAATACAATTTAATGAAAATAAATTTCATATAATTCGTGGATGTTACAATTCATCTACAGTTTGTATTACATTGAAATTTCTTAGATCATGTAGCCAAATGAATCTCCCTCACTTCCTCACTATATAATTGCCACTTGTGTATATTTTTCCCAACTCACACTAATTATGAATAGGATAAAGAAATGTGTATACCAATGGTCATATTTAAAAGAACCTACTGAATTAACCCTAATTATCCCCCTTAAACCAGAAGAGGCGCACACTATAGATTTCTGGTCAATCAAATCTCATGTGAAGCTTCCTAAAATGTTCCCACCCATTTAATTATAATTCAACGATCTTTCTGATTTTTTAATAGGATCAGTATTTAAAATATCACTAGTAACCAACAGATCATATTCATAGAAAATGAATTCTTTTTTTTCTAATCTATAATTGAATTATCTAGTAATGAACTCCATTCCAATCCATGTGACCATAATGAAATAATGAAACCAAATTTCCCCACTGTCTTGATAATGAAAAAAACATTATCCAAGGCTAAATGACCACTAATTGTTTTCTCTAGAAATCATCCCCTGTTGTGATCCATACCCACTCTACCGTTAGTTTATAAAATATGAATTTTATAAATAAATGGAGGGATACATAATGTAAAACCAAATTTTTTTTACTATAAAAACACATATATTGGCCAGCCAACATTATTAGAAAACATATTATCAAATTATTTGGGAAAGGCAGTTGAGATTATAGAAAACCTAACTAGTAAATTCCAAATCATTGAATATAATAATATAAAATAATTATTGTTTTGAATGTGTTAAAAGGATATTTAATGAGAAATGAACAAATGAGATTATTTCCTATGTATATGTATTCTATATGTCTGTTAAAATGTTCATGTTGATTTTAATATATTTTCTGATCAATAACAATAATATTTTGAGGTCATTTGATGTTCCAAGGAACATTGTATCATTAATAGATAATCTATTAGTTAATTAACATATTTATATTGTACATGTATTGTAAATGTACAGTGAGCATAATTTATTTAATAAAAAAAATTCATGGTAATTAATACTATACATAATTTTACTATATGTAAGATTATTACAGATTGGAAATGCCCTTCATTAGTTTTACAATCTCTTTTTTAATTTTAAAATTTTTATGATGATAAGACTATTTTTTTTTTCATAGTATGATTATAAGATATTTATTTAATATTTTTCCTCCAAATGACTATTTTTTATAGATTTTTCTTCTTTTTATTTACTAAAAAATATTACTTTTCATACATTGAGTAATTTTTTATTTTTTTATTAGTAGTATTGTTATCTCAAAAATAATTACTCATTTTAATTTTTGAAGAATAATATTCTTTCTCATATACTATATTTTCAATATTATGATTCATTTGATAGTTAAATTATATTTTTTAAATTTTATAACAATTGAAGAATTTTAGAGAATCTTTACCATTGTATCTTTACTGCTATTTTTTCAAACATTTTCAATATGAGGAACAGGGGTTTTTAACACTAATTGTTCTATTCTCCATAATATTTATAGTTACTAGAAAAATATTCTTTATTTTACTTCAATTTGGGTTTTCTCAATATTTGAATGAAATTTCAATCTTTTTTTCAACTTCTTATTAATCATAGGGGATTTATTTTCTCATATGTATCGTGTGTACTTTAATGTTCATAATGAGAGAGTAGAATCATATATTTTTGTGAGGAACACTTGGTATCAAATCTATTAAGAACCGACCATAGTTAATTTTAAAAACATGGTAGAGTCCCCTAAATTGTCCTCCAAATATGTTGATGTTTTATTTAATTTCAATGAAAACATTTTAAAAATCCATAAATGGTTTCATCATTATCTGTTTTCACATATTAAAAACTATCACTAATTTGTTCATTTGGTTTTTTTATTTAATATATTGATATTATCATCTATCCAATAGTTCAGTCATAGGTGAAGTCTATAGATGTCTTGTATAAAATAACTATTTATCATAATGTGTATCACAATATTTCATATTCATATACCCATGAAAACTCTCCTTTCTTCATGAATATAGATTCATTATTATTTAGATGTTATTCATGGTTATAATTTCTCAATTCCAAATTTTTATATTATCTTTAATGAAAAATCATTTAAGTACTCTAATATGACATAATATGGGATAATTTATATTTTCTAAAAATGGAAAGAATATAAATTTGGTTTTTTTTATCGTGATTCAATTCATCTTAAATGTTATCCAAAAAAATATTTCATATAAAATATTGAAATATAGAAACTATTATCTTCTTGAAATATATATAATTTCATTTCAAATATCTTCCCCAATATCCCATTATATTCAGTAATTTTTCCTCATAAAATATACATTGAACTCATTGGTTAATAAAATATAACAATATGAGTTTTTTATAATTTAAATATAATTTGTTAACTATTTTCATTATATTAAATACAGATATGGATAAGAGCGGGATTGAATTGAAATATCAGGTTTATGCTAAATATTATGATTAGATTATGTGATTTATGAACATCACCTGAAGATTTCAATGTGATTTTATTAGTTTTCCATGAATACAATGTGAAAATAGTTCTATCATCAAATGAGATAACATTCGGGAAAATCTATTTTTGTGTTAGTTTTTGAAAAACTATAAGACATGAACACGTCGTGGATAATATTTTGTTTCATGCCACCAATAATAAATGATTCATATGGATGTGGATTCAAGAAAATTTGATCTGATGAACATAATTTATAATGATAAAATGTTTCAGTTTGAACCTGAGGATATTAATATTGTAAATGATGATGCTGGTTAGAGTAATCCTCATTCATCTGTCGATGGAGAAGTATTTAAATTCTTTGAAATAAATTAAAATATTTATTATGAATTATAACATGGATGAATTAAATTCAGTAAACTATCATTCAACATTAAATTATTACACTAGAAGGACTTGAATCAGTTTTTAGAAACCTCATTCGAAAAGTTGTAGGTATTTTGGAAGAAGGTACTCCCTACCATAACGAATATTCTTGAGTCATTCTATCAAGTTTAAAAATTGATTGTTGACCTATGTTTTACTTATTTCACCATTGATGTATGACATAATAACTGTATATTGTTTATAAAAGGGAATGAAAAATTGATTACTTGTACTATTTTCAATTCATCCAGATGGAAGCCCAGTGAGATTAATCAAGGTAGTCAGATTATTCTTGGTGGGGTCTAGAATCAGTGGAAACTATTTGTTGTTAATATGATGTTTTATTTCCATTTGAAACGAAGAATGAAGACATTATTCATGTTGCTAAAATTTCTATGATTCTGAATTGGTAATTGGAGACAAATAGTTTAATAAATTAACTCACTGATTAGATTCTTTGTCCTGGAAAGAGATTGATCAAAGACACCCAAACTTTTCTTGGGATGATCATAATATTTATATGGGTTTTGCGGTATTTGGTTTTAACCCATTTTGATCTATTTTTGGTTCAACACATAGTACATGGAAAGTGGTGTTTGTTCCATACAACCTTTCCCCATGGGTATGTATGATGAAACCATTTTTGATACTTTTGACTATAATTGATTGATAGAGAGGGCCTATAGATAAAATCAATGTTTATATGAAAACATTGATTGATGAGCTACAAAAATTCTAGGCAGATGGTGAAATGATATTGGACATATAAATTAATGAAAATTTTAAACTCTAGGGAAACATTATTATTTACAATTAATTACTTTCCATCATATGAAAACTTATCAGGTTGGAGTAAAAATAGTTATTTGCCTCCCCTTATTGTAATAAAAGTAAGAATGATATATGGAATAAGAATAATAGAATATGGGAATATCATGGTTACATACAATTTCTCGCTCCATTTTATAAGTTTAGAAAATATAGTATGTCATTTAATTGGACTATAAAGAATGGCCCATCACCATAAATAATGTTTGGGGATCAAATCCATACACATATTGATCATGAAAACATCCATACAATTTATGATTTTTAATATTTATTAGTTCAATAATTTCCTTCTATTCTTAAAAAAAATCGATAGTGTAGTTCTAAATGGATGAAATAAAGTATTTTTTCTAATTTATTTATTGGAAATATAATATTTTTAAATATAATTATAATGTGATGTTCACTGAAAAAATGTATGTGATAATATATTGTTCACCATTTTAGGATTCAAGGGGATATCAATGGAAATTAATAATGGTTATCATTATTTTCCCAAAAGATGAATGAAAAAACCTTTACATTTATAGCAAGGTGATAGTAATAGTTCATACATGCCTACATCACATTACAGAATGAGTAAAAAATAATAGCAAACATGTCTATCAATTTTGAAGACAATTACGGTGCCAAATGGTTATTTCACTAATATTTCCAAGTTTTTCAACATAATGAGTTTGAAATTGTAGGGATTGAAGAGTCAAGATAATAATATTCTTATTCAATTAATAATCCACATAAAAAATATTCACTTCATACCAACTATGGTTTTTGTGTTATTGATTAAAGTTCTTAATTTTTTCATACAGCTCTCTTCGAGGAATCAACACCTGAGTGATTTGAAAAAGTTGCTGGATAAGATTTTTCATAAACTATTTTCAGTATAAAAAATATTTCCATAATCATTTTTAATTTCAGAGTCTATTATACATATAACATTTGAAGTCATTTCTAGTAGTTTCATGATATTCATGAGGATGTATCTAATAGAGTTATACATAAATACATTGAAATTGTGTGTGTACCATAAATATCATCTAGAAGCTTCAATTACAATGGGATATTTAATAGACGAGTGTACTAAATTTTTTGATTCATATATTGATGATGCAAAAACGAAGTTAAACAAACCCTCCCATAATGACGGTGGTCTAATTGGAGAAGGGATAACATTTTATATTCACAATAATGAGTGGGTTCAAGCTCATCAAAATGTGTTGTTCAACACTCCATCTATTACACCATTGTTAAAGTAAATTTCATAGTTGATTTATTATATCTTCTATTTTTATATTTATTTTATTACTTACATTTTATTATGTTGTTATTTAGGAAACATATCACTGAGTTAATATATGAAGGTCTCCATAAAACTGACCATCAAATCCAAACATCATTTCAATCCATTTCACGAGGGGTTCAAGAATCATTTATTTATTATTTATTTATTTAATAATTTTATAGTGTAATATTGTTTTATTTTTAAAATCCTTTTTCCAGTAAAAATGTAAAAGTTACATATTCCAATGTTGAATGATTTAAGTACACATAAAGACAGAAAAACACTCAACAAATAGCTAATGGATCATTTATTATCGCTCATTGATAGATGTTTGTAGATACTAAAAAATTATCATTTAGGATTAGTGATGTTCATGGGATCTGAGCAACACAAAACAATAGTGTTGGTTGTCCATTGTTGATATAGGTTATTATTATGGATTTTTGAGGGATATTATTGATGTTATTTATGGTAATGGATTAAAAAACATATCATTAAAGTGTGATTGGGTCGACCTAGTTCTTAGAATGAAACTTGATCACTTCCAATTCATATCATTAAAAATTAAAAAAATGTTATATAAAGATGAATGAGTAAGAAATGATCCCTTTATACTGGCATCCTAAGAATAGAATGTTTACTTTTTTTAATTGATTCTAATTTGAACATTGTGGTGAAAATGTTGAGAATATGGGTTTTTCTAATTGATTGAGAGGAACCTGGTGTTTTACCCTTTCCTAGTTAAACACATCTCCAAACAACTATATTTTTACGAGAAAATATATACAATAGGAAATAGGGAAAATTGAAGGGCATACGAATGACATGAATGATCCTTGAAAGATTGAAATTTTTTCCAATTAATTTTTCTTAATATATATATAAATTTTATGTATGAAAATTTAAAGATTTTACTATAGTTTTTATTAATGTTGGAATTTCATAGAGTTTTTAGATAGGTTCAATTGATGTTTTCCATATATATGATTTGATTTTTCGAAATTAATTTATAGTTATTTTGTACAAGTAGATTTCACAAACTATTTCTAATTTTTAATTAAAAAGTCAGTTATATTTTAATTACATTACGAATTTTTGTTTATCGTGATCTAGTGTGTTTTCTAGAAGACGTAGGGGTCCTGTTAGAGGGGTTTGATCCTAGAACACTGGATCTTAATTGTATATATTATTTGATTACACATTTAATCCACTTGGAGAATTTACAAGTGTTTTAAATCATTTGTTTGGGCATATGATACAAGTCTCACACATATTCCCATTGAAGAATCGTGATTGGACTTCTTTCTCCCATGATATGATTTACAGATTATGGGGGGATGTTTAGGTAAATTCAATGTTTATTTTTTCTTGAAATTGATTTCATTATTATTATAGATACTAAGGTTTTTTAAAAGGATAATTTTACAATATTTCTAGTTTTGTTTTGTGTTGTAATTTTTTTAGAATGTTGAAAATTATAAAAGTGTTACAAGGTAAGGGTGAAAAGAGATCATTGGATAGCATTTGCGGGTGTGCCATACATTCTATAATGAGTCCCTCTGGGCATTCATCCTATATAGTGGTAGGGTTTAGTTATGTTTTTGTCAAGTGAGGTGATGATGGAAAAAATTGTTTCTATTAATCTACAAATGAATACTTTTTCATATGTTCATTATTTTAATACATTGATTGTAGAATGATTACTCTTTTCATTCATGTAATCGGGCGATGAAGGGAATGCCTTTTATATTTGTAACTCAATGTCATTATACGATGCATAGTGATGAGATATTTTAATGTGTCGTGGGGAATGACAGTTATGGTTATTCTTTGACTTATGGAAATGGTGTCCCATTAAGTGTAGTTGTTGGGGAATAGCTGATGGGTTCATGGAGAGATGCATGGATTCTCACACAAATTAAGGTAGATGTTGTCATGCAGGCCATGGAATGTAATAAATATGAGTGGTTATAGTAGTTACATGAAGGGTATGAGGAGAGATTATCATAGGTGTTAGCACATATCGATGAAGTCATGAAAAAACATCTAGTTTATGCAACAAAAGTTTTCCCATAGGTAAAAAATAAATTAAACCATACACATAATTAATTTTGTTGACTTGATTATGATTTATATTAGTTATATGTGTTTTAGGTTTCATATATAGATGGTGTATATCATAGTGAGTTCATTAGTGATCTAGATGAGGATGGACCTCGTGCCTTAGGTAATTAACATTATCATTATAAAATCATAATGAATTTGGAAATAATAATTATTCCTAAACATTTAGTTCTATTTACACCTCCTTGTGATTTATTATATTAATTTTGGGGATTTAAATTTTTCTTTTATAGTTCACCTGATTATTAATCTTGATATATTATTGGGTTGGTTTCCATTAATTCAAAGAATCTTGAATTTTCTTGGATCCCACAATAATAGATGAGATTACTCCTAGAAACCTTGGTGAATGTTGATGTCAGAATTTGTCACCTCTCATAGGTTGATTTTCCATGTTTCTTATCATGTTATCTTCAATTCATATTGGTGAATGTGTTGTCTTCATATCAAATATTCTACACAAATATTAATGATTCTCATTTTCTCTAAATGTATAGAATTTCTCCTTACATTTGTTCATTGAAATCATTGCATTATATTGTCATTTAAGTATAGAAATTTGAAAATTAAAATTATTATTTAGAAATTTATTCATTGGTGGCACTTCTTCTAGGACATAAGGCATTACCTTGAGAATTCAAATCCATTTAATAGGCATAAACAAAATTCTATAAGAATATATATAATGAATATATAAGTATGAATTTCCTTGGACCCACAAAGAAGTATGGGAAGGAAATTCATTAGATGGTTCTTATGCACATATTCCCTTTTGATTGGTGATATAATGATTCTTGGTTGAATACACCCTAATTGATGTATTTCCACGTCCCAAATAGTAGGTGGATCTTGATTATAGTTATAGTTGTCCATGTTGTAGTGGTGATGTCCCCACATTTTAGTCCAGAAGCATGTTTTGTTACTCCTATTTCCATGCATTGATAATGTTGAAACTTACTCCTTTGACGATATCCTTCAATTCCAAAATGTAGATATTTAAAGTGGTTGAGTGAAGACCTTAAAATTCTTCCAGAATGCCTTAGAAATAGATGTTATAATGGTAATTCATGAAAATATAATCCATTTGAAAATATTTAAATGAAGTTGTTATGTATGTTGTTTTTAAATTTTTATCTGACTAAATTATTGAAAACCAATGAAACAACCTCACCTATCTCTGAAGGCAATTCCAATTTTTTGTTTCAAAGAATGTAAAAAAAAATATCGATAAGTATCTGGTCATGTCGTGAGGATAGGTGGTTGATTCACCAATTCTAATGTTATAAAATAACAAAAAAGATTTTTAATGGTCATATCCATAACAAAAATCGTATTAATGACTTGAAATCATAGGAAAACATCTTAATTTTTATTCATGATGCGAACAAGGACTCATCATGTCAAATGGACATGTGGTCTGCACAATACAACTCTATATATGAATTTTATGTGTTTGGAGCCCAATAAAAAGGTGAATCGGGTGGTAAGAACTAGATGAACAATCATAAAATTCCATAATTTTAGAAGAAATCCACTGTGGAAGTAATTTTGAAATGTTCGAGTAGACAGTATGCCAATTGGAGGTGTCATTTGACTGTGGTGATGGAAAACGAAATTTTGTTTGCATAAAATACCAAAATGGATGTTTAATAGTCTTATCCATTGAAACCTACCTCTGAATGTCTTTATATCACAACAAAACCATATATTTATTATTATTGATGTGTAAGAGGAGAGTTCATGTCCATCGGATGTGAATTGTGAATGATATGACTTAATATGTTGCATTTGACTATTTAATGCCATTTGAAAGGGTGTGTTGGGTGGTAAAACTGGTTTAACGTCTTCAGATTTTGAGGAAATCAGTGAAAAAACTATGGAGTTAATTGTGAAATTGTTGAGAATATGGTACGTTAATCGAAGGTTTAGTTTGACTGTAGTGATGGAAAATGAAATTTAGGTGTCCAAAAACTACCAAACTGACATTTAATAGTCATATCCATAGAAAAAGACCATGGAATGAATTGAAATAACATGAAAAATGTCACATTATTATTAGTGATGTGTAAGAAGATATGACATGTCAATCATAGGTGTGGTCTACATGGTATGACTAAATATGATGGTTTTTAGGGCTTGACACCCTATAAAAAGGTGTATCGGGTTGTCACAACCAATAGAATGGCCTAGGAATGCGATGAAATCAGACGGAAACAAATGTTGAGTGAATTTTAAAACGGTTGGGTAGAAATTTTTTTCAGTAAAAGGGGTTGTATGACCATGGTGATGGAAAACAAGTTTCCAATGTCATAAAACACCAAAACGGATTTTTAATAGTTATATCTAGATAAAACATCCTTAGAATGACTTAAAATCAATGGAAACCTGCCTATTTATTATTCCTAACATATATGAGGAGATGGAATGTTAGTCAGAGGTGTGGTGAATGTGGTACGATTGAATATGTGGTTTTAAGGGTTTGGCGGACATTAAAAATATGTTTCTGGTGGTCAAAACCATCCAAAACACCATGGAATTCCATTTAATTAGATGATAACAACCATTTTGTGAATTGTGAAATGAAATATCACATGGTACCTCATCTAGATGTGTCGTTTGACGACGGGGATAGAAAAGGAAATTCTGGTATCATAAAACACTCTAACAGACTTTTAACAATCATATCCATCGAAAAAAACCGAGGAATGAATTTAAATAACAAGACAAATTTCAAATTATAATTCATTATGTGGATGAGGAGATGACACATAAATCGAACATGCGGTCCACATAGTAGTACTAAATATATGCATTTTAAGGGTTTGCTGCCCTTTGAAAAGGTGTGTCGGGTGGTTGAAAAAGACGAATGAACTCGGAATACCATGAAATCAGACAAAAATTATTTAGTGTGTTTGCAAATGGTAATTCATATAGATTGTAAATAAGAGGTATAATTTTAATGTGGTGATGAAAAAAGAAATTATGGTGTTATAAACCTAAAAATAGATGATTTATAGTCCTATCAATAGAAAATGCCATCGAAATGACTTGAAATCACAGAACAAACAACTAATTATTAATCACGACATGTACGAGAAGACGAAATATCAATCATCTGTGCAGTGGGAGTGGTTCAACTGACTATGTGGTTTTAAGGGTTTGATTTCATTTAAAAAGGTTCGTCGGGTGGTCAAAACCTGCCAAATTCCGTGAAATGCTATAAAATCAGACAAAAAAACATGGAGAGAATTTTGAAATTCTCTTGAAGACGTTACATTAATAAGATAATTCATTTGAACATAGTGGTATATAAAAGAATTTCAGTGTCATAAAACACCAAAACAGACATTTAATAGTCAGATTGAGAGAAAACAACCTCATAAGAACTTTAAATCATTGAAAAACTATCAAATTTTAATTCATGAGGTGTATAAGGAGACACTACATCAATCATATGTGCAGTGTTTGCAGTACGACTGAATATGTGGCTTTTAAGGAGTGTATGACCATTAAAAAGGTGCATCGAGTGGTCAATATTAGATGAAAGGCCTCAAAAATACCTGAAATCAAATGACAAAAAACATGGAGTAAATTTAGAAATGGTCATGCGTAAGGTACATCAATCAAAGGTGTAATTTGATCATCGTGAAAAAATTTTCTAGTGTCATAAAATAAAAAAACAGACGTTTAATGGTCAGATCCATAAGAAACGTCCTCAGAATGACATTAAATTATAGGAAAACTATCTAATTATTGTTCTTGATGTGTACAAGAAGACGACATGTCAATATGAATTTTAGTATATGCGGTATGACAAAATAAGTGAGTTTATGGTATTTCCACCATTTAAAAAGGTGTATCTTGTGGTCAAAACTAGTTGAATGACCACATAATGACATGAAATCAGAAGACAAAAACTCTTTAATGAACTATGAAATGGTCAAGTAGATGGTATGTCAATCGGAGGTGTTGTTTGATAGTGGTGATTGGAAAGGCAATTCAGTTTTCACAAAACACAAAAACATATATTTAATGATCATATCCATAGAAATGTCCTAATAAAGAATTTAAATCAATTTAAAACCCTCTAATTATTATTCGTGACATGTTCAAGGGTACGGAATGCCAATCTGATGTTCGCTGTGTGTGGTATGATTGAATATGATTTTTTGATGGTTTAACGCCATTTTAAAATGTGCATTGGGTGTTCAAAACCATCCAAAGGACCACATAATTCTAAAAACTCAGACTAAAACCACCATGGATTTAATTTTAAATTTTCAAGTAGAAGGTATATTAATCATAGGTGTCATTTGACCATAGAAATGAAAAACAGAATGTTGTTGTCATAAAACACCGAAAGGAAATTGAAAAGTAAGATCCATAGGAATCAACCTTTGTATGTCTTGAAATCACTGGAAAACCATCTAAATATTATTTTTGATGTGTATGATGAGATGTCACATTAATCACTCATGCGGTCTACCTTGTACTACTGAATATGTGATTTTATGTGTTTGATTCCCATTAAATAGGAGTGTTGAGTGGTCCAAACTAGCCAAAAGACAACATAATGACATGAAATTAGATGATAATAGCCACAAAGTGAATTTTGAAATTTTCAAGTAGACGGTACTTCAATATGACATTTTGATTGTCTTTGGGGATTGAAAATTCATCTCTGGTGTCATAAAACACCAAAATATATGTTTAATGATCAGATCCACAGAAATTGTCTTTATAATTACTTGAAAGCACATGAAAACCATATAATTATTATTCATGACGTGTAAAAAGAGACGACACATGAATCATACTTGAGGTGTTCGTGGTACGACTGAATATGTGGATTTTAAGGGGTTAAGGACCTTAAAAAAGGGGACTAGAGAAGTCAAAACCGGCCGAATGACCTCTAAATGCAATGAAATTTGAGGAAAACAGCCATAGTGCAAATTGTAAAATGGTTGAGTAGATGTTATGTCAATCAAATGTGTCGTTTGAATATGTTGATGGAAAATGAAATTCTCTGGTCCTAAACCACCCAAATGGACAATCAATAGCAAGATCCATATAAAACATCATCATGAGGACTTGAAATAAAAAACAACTATAAAAAATAATTTTTGTGACATGAGAGAGGAGTTTGAACATCAATCAAACATGTGATGTGCATGATATGACTGAATATGTAGTTTTTAAATGTTTAAGGCCCTTTAAATGGTGTTTTTATGGTCCAAATCATACAAATGACCTCATAATTCCATGAAATAAGATAAAAAGAACCATTGTGCGAATTTTGAAATGGTCAGGTAGGAAGTATATAAATCAGAGTAGTTGTTTGATTTCAGTGATGGAAAACACAATTCTACTGTCAAAATACACCAAAACGAACATTTAATGGTCAAATACATATTAAATGAACTCCAAATGGCATGAAATCATAGGTAAACATTATAATTCATATTCATGATGTGTAAAAGGGGATGGAACATCAACCAGATGTGGGTTTTGTACAGTACAATGAAATCCATGGTTTTTAATGATTTGACGCCCTTTAAAAAGGTAAGTCGGGTTGTAAAAACTAGCCGAACAACCTCAGAATTCCATGAAATCAGCTGACAACAACAATAATGGTGTAAATTTTGAAATTTTATGGCATACCATATGTCAATTAGATGGGTCATTTGACTATAGTGATGGAAAAATCACTTTTAGTGTCATAAAACATCAAAACATGTGTTTAATAATAAAATTCATATAAAATGGCCCCAGAATGATCTCAGAATGGCCATAAATCAGATGGAATATGAATTATTAATATTGGTAATGTCTTCATAAAGGAGACACATGAATCAGACATGTGGTTTGCTTATAATGATAAAATACACAATTTTTTAATTTTTAAAAAGTTATTGAAAATTATTATTATATTTTCAAAATCAATTAATTTTGATCTATTGTACTAAAATTTAATTGAAATATATTAATATATTTCAATAATTAGTTAAGTTATTTTTTATATATTATTTTTTCTATTATATTTTCTCATGCAGTTATATTCGATGATGGATGTAGATTTTGGAAGATGACGAGATGAAGTGATTTATGTGCCCATGAGTTTAGAAAATTTTGAAATATTTTTTTCATTATTTAAATATAGTCTTTTAAGGAAACATAAAAACCATATAGAATTTTCCATTTGGAAGTCTCTATAATCATTACGCAGTCTAGCTATTCAGGCAGCTATTTGGAAGTCTCCATTGTTGATTCCAACATGGTCTATAGAGACTTCCAAACAGAGGTTGTTATAGTCTAACCAAATATGGTCGATAGGGACCTATGTTTGGTGGTCACTATTTACAATGTCAATCTCTTAAATAGTGTTCTCCAATCGACAAACACTATTGGCTAAAATGACTGGCCTAAGGCATCACACAATTGGCTTACACTAGGTGGATTCTATATGCATTTAGAGATTGTGTTGAGAAGCTACTAAAACACTCTCTTCTTCTAGGGATTATTGTTATAAAAGAAAAAATTTAAAAATGGATCAATAATATTAGTGTTATTGAAATACTACATACATTCATATATTACCCTAAAAACAAAAGATAAAAAATGATAATATTTTCAAAAAAAATTTATCCCACCCATCCATAACCAAAATATTAAACATATTCCATCTCTAGGTTTCCCAGGGAACGTAAAAAATTAATTGTGTGGTTAAATGCTTATTAAAGAGTATTATATAGTAGAAAATTATATATCACATCTTGGAAGAAGTTATATTGAAATAATAACTAACCAAAATTAATCCATAATCATATGAATCTAATTGTACATTATATCAATGACAAAAAATTAAAACATGGAAAATAATAGTCATTAATCTCATACAAATGGAATTCATAATTTCCAACATCAATAAATTCTATCAAGCACCCCCACCAAGAAACTTATCCTATATTTGGTATAGGTATACTCCAAAACCAAACATGTTTTTTCTTCTGATACCTATCGAGGAACCAATGTCTTAAATAGTTTTGGGCCCAAAATTCCACCCGATAATGTCCACTAAATTCCCCCTAAAAGTCATCAAGACATTTCATACCATTCTATATGTAACCTCTTACTAAATAATAAATTAATATGTGTATAATGTTAAATATAGACATCAAATACACTCCCAATAAATATAATAATTTGGATTTATAGGGGAACATACCATAATAAAACTAGAAGATATGGGGTATCATCACAATAACATAAATTTACCTCATAATAGATATATAGGGATGAGGGTATGTAATATTCAATGATTCATCCCTAGAATATAGCAGTTGGGTTCAATAGTTTTTATTAGTAGGATACCAATGTATGGGTAGGTAAAATCCGTTACCATGGATTTTTAAGTGAATGTGGATATTTTAAAGTATATCCCTTAGGATTATCCTTCATGGTTTGTGGTCTTAGTATCACTCATCATGAATTAATTTGATGACACATTTAATTCTAAACCAACCTAGTGGGGTTTATTACCCCTTGGTTTATCTATTCCACAACTACATAGAAATTCTAGTATCCAGATTGGGTTTTATTTTCTTGTAAATTAAATAGACTTTTACATCACTAAAACATATGATGGGTTTTAAACCTGAAAAACATTACTCTTAAATCAAAATTATATGATAGAGTTATAACCATATATATTTCAAAATATATTAAATTTCTTGGTTAATATGTAAAATAATACTCTTTAAAGGAAATGTATTCACCACACAAGAATAGGTGGTGATTATAACATGAGTCCCAAAGAAAGAAAATTGAGACAGAAAAAGCACAGACACGGATTGTGAAGAAATCTAAACATAACATATTGGAATATAATACATAAACATGATATTTAAATTATATTAATAATGTAATATAATGATATAAAATCTGAAACATGTGTTATATACACCACATAATAGAAATTATATTCACAATACCAAACATGCCACAGTGATTGGAATTTGAGATAGAAAAACCATTCATGTTATACAAAAATACATGAATGTACGTTAACCACATATATCCTAAATATGTATTTATAATTAAATTATTTTATAACTATTATCATATAAAATTTCATTTATATTTTCCATTAATAGTCATTCTATAAATGAATTCTTCTATTGTTTCCACATCAGTGATTATAGTTTCATTCATTTATACTAGATTCATAGTTGCAGTATTAGTAATCATTATTGTTATAAATTTAAATATTAAAATATAATTAAATTCACTATTGTGGATGATTTAAATTATTTTAGGATTATTCCAATATCACGTATGAGTTTTTAGACTTTCTATGAAGTTGAGGTCAATAATATGTATGCATGGGTGATTTTTGACTAGTAGAGTGTGATTCTTTTAATTAATGATTTTGAAATTTATATAGAATCCCCAAAACCAAAAAAATAATTTATCATGACATTAATTTCATATTATAACAGTAAATATATTTTTTATTTTCATCTTGACATAATTTTGTGGTACATTGCATGTGCTTTGTCATACAGACCCAGACATGAACATACCCTACTTTAATGAATGATTATAGGCTATTTTGATTATAATATCATTATAACTTAATTTTAATGGTAATATTTAGGATTTATTCATGCTATATATACTAATTATAGGAATTTTAGATATAAATAATCCAAATTAAAATCTTATATTATTTGAATAAAATATTTTCCTCTATGTCTGATTATTTTAAACAATTAATTTAATGTTGATAGTTTGTGGATCATATAATTAATAGGTTCTCAAATTTTTCATACCAAAAACATAATTAAATCACATAATAAAATTTCTCTTCTAATCCCATCCTTATATCCATTCTTTTTATAGGTGAAGGAAGAAAACATGATGTGTCTTGGAGGTGGAATTTTACACAACATAAAAATGACAGTTTTGTTTTTATTAATTGATTGGGTATATGAATAAATAATTAAATTACACATAATATATTAACATTAAAGTATATAAATTATTATAAGATCATTATATTTTAAATTATAGGGGTCGTACATGTTTTATCTTCCCCACATGTAAAAACAATTTTATCATTTTTACATTCTTACTGTGGTTAATATTTTACTAATTAGTAATTAATTGTAATGAAAAATAATTAAATTTACATCATTTACTTACTAGAACCATATTCTAAAAAATTTGAATACCTTTTTTTAAACAAATTCTATAGGTATAAATAGTTAATTTGAAAAAAACACATAAGTGGGTAAATTCTTTTTTAGAAAAATAACTTTTTATATGAATTAAACTTACATATATGATAAAAATATTTCAGAAAATAAATATAATGACATAAATTGAATTATTATAAAACTAATAATGAATTTTAATCTTATAATGAAATCCAAAAATGAGTATCCCATGAAATTTACATGATTCTATTAAAATATTGATTTTTTAAAAAATTCAATATATCATTTTAATTTGTTAAAAAAATGTTTTATATAGGTTTTATAAATTCAATGAATATATTAAATAAAATAAATTTTTACTAGAATTCTTATTTTATAACATTTTATTTTATATAAATTTATTAGTCATCAATATATATTGATAATGTCAAGCAAATTAAATGTTTTTTGAGAACCATATTATTTAAAAAAGAATGGTCCTTTTTATGAAAATAAAAAAAATCCCTACAAAGATAAATTTTATATTATGATTTCAAAGATGATTTATTTTGATCAGTTCCAAATTATAAAATTATTCATCTATTTAAATTCATTAATAAATACACTTTTAACGATGTATTATGTTATAGTTCAAGATAAGGTGTTTACCTTTTACTATAGTGTCTCACAAGTTCCTCCCCCATAAATAATTTAATCTTAAAAATTGGGGTGTGTACACACGCTCTTGATCAAAAGTGGATAGTCATTTCATATAGATTCTTCTAAATTCTAGGTTGCCTCCTATAATTATTTATTTCTCTAAAAAAATTTAACCAATAATGATATTCTATTCTACAACACAAACTGTCTTATGTCATGAGTCTTGATCAGGTCTTCATTAATGGAACATTCATGATCTAACTCTATTCCCCCATATGCGAGCCCATGTGATTGACTCGGCACATATTTATATAGTGACCCAGTATTTTCATACACTACTATTACATTATATATAATATAAAAAACATTATAGTATTACACCAAAAAGATCCCAAGGTTTAGTGTCATGGGAAAACAAGGACCATACATGACATTTACAACAGCAAACCTAAATATTTATTTAATTCCTACTTCTCCAGTACCTTATTGACCCTTGAAGACTTCTTAATACACATAATAACCAGAAGATATACATACAAAAGGGGTGATCTAAAAAACCATTAAGTGGGTTGTATAACAATGTGCGAGCACAATCACAACATAGGAAAAGGATCAAGAACATGAGAGGAAACATTAATAAAATACTTGAAATGTGTCAATGCATAAAAATAAAACATCACGTCTTAGTGGTTAACTACCACACATGGTTATAAAAAAATATTGAATCATGTTCACACATAATTTCTCATTAACTCATAAAATTCCTAACTTTACCCAATTCATTGGAGTGCTATATTATTTTGGTCAAACCCCTCACATTCAATTATTCATATTGGGCTATATAATTTCAGGTGCACCCGTCTCATCATAACATTTACATTATCATGCATTACAAATTTAAAATGCTTCAAACATCAAAAAATCCATGGGAAAAAATGGTTTTCACATCATACATTCATAAATATTTGGTTTCGAAAAGAAATATAGAATACCATTCTATACATAAAACCATTAACCTTGAGTGATGTGTGAAATAATATTCAAGAAGTAAAAGGGTGTGTTTATTTCAAAGAAGAGTTCCTTTAGAAAAAATTAGTTTTTTCATAAAATCAATTAGATAACATGAATATCCTATAAAATTTAATATTTTGATGAATAAATTATTTTTAGGCATATCTGTACATAAAATTGGTTGAAGGGGGAAAACCCAAAGAAAGAGAGTTTGGTTTGAGAATTTCCCCTTACCTTGTATCAGAACATATTTTTGATTTTAATGTCTAGTATAATGACATTATATTATTTAATTTTTAATTTAATAACATTTTATACATGAATATAGTTAATTATGGTTTCATTGTGTTCTTTTATGGGCCTTTTCATGAGTTATAATGTTTAAATTCTTTATTTGGGAGTGTTAATTTCCATAGATTTTATGAACGTTTCACTTGTATTCACGAATGGATGTTCATTTGGAATGTGGTTGTACATCCATATTTTATAATATATAATATTAGAAAAAAATAAGAAATATAAATTATTTTATAATAAAATTTATATTTACCATGAGGATGAATCATTAGATAAAATTTAATGTTGAAATTTTTTTTGGTTATTTTGGGTGCATTTTTTATCACAACAAACTTGTTATATTTTAACATTGAGTGTCATGTAAATATGTTAATTACAAAACATAAAATGGAATAAAACATACAATTTAAATTCAATTTTCAACCATTTTATAGTTTTATTTACATCATTGAAGGTGTTTAAGGAAAATGGAATTTCATCACCCTTGATGTAGGTAAATTAACACATCCCAAGCAAGAATTTCTTTTTTTATTAACAAAGGGAGGGATGGGGAGTATAATGAATAAAAATCCCTAAAAATGATATCATACCATTATATAAATCATAATGGTTCTATAATGAAATTTGGACAAGAAAATGTTAGGATAAATAAAGAAATGAAATGAAATTTGAAAGGAAATTGAAAGAAGAGAGAGGAATTACCTCTTGAATCCTCCTTTTGAGATCCTTCTTAAGAAATATTGGTTTGGTATTGTGATGAGTCCAAGAACTTTTGGCCATGGGGGAGGGTATAGTAAAGTGATTTGTGAATAATTTTGGAAAGGATTGAAGCTTGAGAGATGTGAAGTAATGAGGGTGTGAGGGGTGGTATTTATAGTGGAGGGGAGAGGGGGTTTCTGTAATATTTTAATCAATAGTTTATTAATTTCCACCATGATATCAAATAGTGATAATAAATTGACAAAAAATAGTAAAAAGCGTATGTGAGCTCAATATTTGGGGGCTTGCATCATTCATGTTTTCAGGAATAGTATATATATGTTATAATGTATTTTTATGGTAAAGTAATGTATTTTAAAATTCACAAGGATTCAAATATTTCACAAAATTCCCAAAAATTCACCCTATCCATTTTTCAATGTTTGGATTAAAAAATTAACTCCATATTGTGGAAATATAATTATAAATATAATTAATATAAATTATAATTGAAATCATATTTTACTCGAAAAATAATGATTTTAAAATTAAAATAGATCTTACAACACTTACAAAAATTACATAAGTTCTTATATAATTATCCTAAAACTATAAGACATAGAATTGTTAATTTATGAATATATTTTAGGAAAAAAACTATAATTTAAAATTAATTGATTAATTATAATTATTTATTTATGACTTTCAAAAATACAAATACTTTTACTATGGTCATATTATCACTTATAAGACGCATAAATTTTATTTAATAATTCATGGTTGAGGTTACTGTTATTTTGGATTATTTAATATTTTGAATGGTCATGTTACTACTCATAAGAATATGTTACTATTCATAATGGTTTGTTAATATTCATAAAAAACATGTTTGTTCCATTTGTCAACAAAAATGACTCGGAACACAATCGTGTATGTCTGACTCTCGAAATTCAAAATTGAAAAAGTGGAAAAATTATGTTTAATTGTCACATAGTATTTTATTGTGTTTCCTAATGTGATTATACATTAAAAAATACTTATAATAAGGTTATTCCATTTATAATACATATAGAGACCTAAAGCTTGACGTACATGGACATTACATTAATTTTGTGGAATACTATATACATAACAAAAACAGACACACATGGATCGTAATAATTTAGTGTCTTTGGAAACTCAGAAAATAATCTTCTAATCATGGTAAATGGTCTTCAAAATCTCCCATAAAGATCTTCCCCGTTTTGTTTTCTTACCTAAAACCTTTCTTTAAATCCTGGGGAAAAGAAAACATAAAAATGGTGATCTCAAATGATCAGTAGGGGTAGGTATAGAGAACATAATACAATCCATAAACATTCAAATACAAAAACATGAACATAAAATCTGAACATCAAAATCATGAGCAACGACCTAAATCTTTGAAGTACACAAAGCATAGATCATAATGGAACATTAGTCATGATAAAGTAGCATGGTAATAAAACATGTAATTGTGGCATCCATTAATCACTTGTTATGATATCCATAGTAGCCAAGGCATTGCTGCCAAGACCATATTAGTGGAAAAAGTCCCATTCTGAATCGAGTTCACTCCTCGTTCTAGTCCTGTAACACTGAACTAAATTAGCATACCATTCTAGCCATGTCTATCTCATAAGATATAAATATTTACCCAATTCATTGGAGGGAGATATAGGTCCCACCCAACTCATAATGAAATCATTCTTTTATGTGCCCCTATATAAACATAAATCATTCATCATAACTCAATGAATAAAAATGGGTATCATAAAAATCATCCCATCATAACATAATCCATATAAAAAATGGATATCGTTTATCATAAGAAAAGTTAAACCATGTAAATCATAGAGACATTATACTTGAAACATACACATAAGAAATAATGTCATCTTATATGGAAAATGGTTTTGATAAAAAACTTGAAATAAATTCTTGAGGAAAATATCATTTCTTCTTCAAAATCATTTTCTTTTTCACAAAATTCCATGCAATTTTAAAAGAATATTATTTTGTTGAAATAGTCAAAAAATAATGTAGAGTAAGTTTTAAGAATAAAAGGTGTTATGGAACTGTAAAAATAAATTCATGCCGTATAAGATAAAAATAATACTCTTCTCGTACTTTTGTCGAAAAAGTCAAAAAGTACCTCTTATGGTAAACAAAAGAAAGATTCCTTCCATACGATATGGTAAAAGTAAAAAAAGGGTAAGAATGACTGTAAAAATACATGGAAGAAAATTAAACATTTTATTAAAACATTTTGAGAACATATGGACATGGATAATAAACATAACCCCAGTAAATACTTATGAATAAACAATCTCAGATAAGAATGAGATTGGAATAATTATCCCTTACAATATGTCTGATATGCTTCGTATGTATCTGAACCTCCTGTATAATGATTTAAATAATTTCATTTAATTATTAAAAAACCATATTCATTGTTATTATATAATATATAGTTCACTTAGGTATTTATATTACCCGTTCATTTGTCAATTCCATGTTAAAGTAGCGTTTTGGGTAATATTGTTTCATTTATCGTATGTGTCTGGACTTGTTATTCTTGATATTATTATTACTTATATCATGATTTACTTACTTCCAGAATATAAAACATGATTTATATATCATATATATTCAGTATATATATATATATATAATAGATAGATAAATGAAATGAAACACACCGTTCATGGAGGCGGTAGGCTGTACGTATGCATGAACACTGTTTTCCTTTCCTTATTGACTTAAATGAAAGTAAGTATATGACATATATATATATATATACATAAATTAAGTAGATTAAGTATGTCATATATTTCATTATTATTCATTATATATACTTTATAATCATTCATGAATGGTTAACATGGAGATTTAATCTCATCGCGTTGTGGAGAAAGTTGTCCGTATGTACGCACGTGCGAGGATATCATTCCCATGATCATAGAATTGTATTGAAGTGTATGTATAATATTACCGAATCAATATCATTTTACAATAACCATATATAATTATTTATTTACAGCATTATATCCATCCATGTAAGGTGGTTGTGGAAAATAGATTACACCATGGCGTGGAGGCGTTATTCTGTACATACGCACACGCGGTGATTTTGTTTTCCATAGGATGGATAGATGGCGAAATAGGGTTGTTTGATACATATAATAACATATCAGTATATGAGTGATACTGATGTTATTACTTCATAATGAAACAACTAAAGAAGAATAAGTATAAAAAGAAATAAAGTTGAAAGAATCGGTAACAGGCATTACCTCTTATTTGAAGCGCATCTTCTTAACCTACTCTTAGGGCAGTAAATATTATCTTTGAAGAAGACCAGGACCTCTAGGATGTTTCTAGGGAAGTGGAGAAGAGAAATTTTTTGGTTTTGGCCGAGCTTGAAGGCTCAAAGTGGGGTGAGGAGGGGAGGGAGTAGGTACCCTTTTTATAAGGGAGGAGAGGGTCACCTTTGGGAAAACTTAAAATATTATTTTATAATAAAGTCATATTCGGTTTATAATAGCTCCAAATTGATTTATTTTCAAGATAAGGTGGGTATTGTTCGAAATCCTCTCATAAAATAGAATTTAGACATGTTTAGGATTCTATTTTAACCTTATAATTTAGATTTAACTTTATGTTAAATAATTTTACTTTTATCGTGTCTTCTCGTTTTCTTACACTATATGATTAATAAACGTACTATAACAAGCCAAAAAACCCAATGTTGTTTATTATTAATATATATATATCCTTATCTATGTAAATTTTCCGAAACTTATATTTTTAGGAATAAAATAACCATTAATAATATAGTATTTGTTTTAAAAAGCTATTTTATGTCAATTTTGACACTATTTGGTAATTGATTTTTAAAAAACTCATATCAGAATGATTAGTTCGAAAAACGTTAATTAAAGTAATACTAACATGTTATATTAAACTATAAAATTAGTGTAATTCATATAAAGTTATAAATTACATTTATTTGGGTATTTATAACATTAATTATGTCAATATTTCATTAATAAGACAATTACTGCATCATCATTGTGTCATAAAAAAATTGAATTATTTAATGTCTAAAAATTATAAATAAAATACAATTATTTATGAAATATTTTTGTCTTTCTAATGAATATTTATAGTTAAATTTATCTTATGTATAACCCTATATTAAAAATGTTTTAGTTATTAAACATTGATTTTAACTATTTTAACTATTCTTTAAATAAAATAATATTAAATGTCCTAATCTAATCCAAGTGGGCCTAAATGGTCATATTTTATTCCTAAGCTTGTTTTTTGTTTAATTAAACTTATCCAATAGAATTTGGACATGTATTAGGGTAATAATAATATAATTTTTACCCTTAATTACCCTATTTACTTTTAACCGTGGAAAAAAAAGTAAAAAATTACTATTCACCAAAAATTATTTTCTTCTTATTGAACCAAATTTTATTCCTTTATATTAACCGTGTTTCTCAGATTTTCAAAATTCCACTCACAGAAGTGGTAAAATTAAGATTTATGTGAATTTGCAAATTCTCCTAGGAGGTGGGTAAAAGACGGTGAAAAGTTCAATAAAATTTTTATATATATAAAATTATTATAAAATGACTCTAATGAATGAAATTGAACTTATATAGGTGTTTTGTATCAAATTTGACCTAAAATACATTCATGTAATTTAAATAATTATTTAAATTAAAAGTCGGTTTTTAAATAGTAACCCAGTGTTTTCACTATTCATCAAAAATGGAATGTTTTAAGAAAAATACCAAAAATTCACCCCAAATCCAAATATGAAGTCAATTTTATATGATAAAATTTATAAAATTTTAAAAAGTGGTAATTTCTAATCATAACGGCTAGTACATAATAATATTATAATAATATCTCGTTTAGTGAAACTCGGTATTGCGTACTACACACGCTATCGAGGAAGGCCGTGATTGCGTGTAATGTAAGCAATGTCAGGGTTTTGTGTAGTTCAAGACTCCTTTGTTTTTGCGTATAAAATAATCCAACCATATTTTATTTATAGATTGAATATATATATAAATATATATATATATATATATACACTCAAGGTTGCGTAGAATAACTACTATCAAAAGAACTTGAAATTGTGTGTAACGCGATCCAAAAATAGTGTTTCGTATACAACAAGCTAATATGGTGTTTCGTATAGCACAAGATAATATTGGTGTAGTGTACAAAAAAATAATCAACGAAATTAAAAAGAGTAATTCACATAAAATATTGGGTTGTTACATTTTACCCCCCTTAAAATGAATTTCTCCCTCAAAATTCGTCGGGTTTATAAATGGTTTACTACTCGAAATTTTCTTTAATAGAAACCCACATCGTAAAAAGGAATTCCAAAACTAATCTTTAAAAAATAAAGTATGAACCGTAACGGTTACCCATGTTAACTAATCAGTGGGTTTCCACATAGGAGAACATAGGTGAAAATATGGATATGGAAGAGAAATCTAACCATCATGTTCTAATGGGGAGTTTTAGAGAACATGGCTATGAAAAAGCTAACAATCACAAAGCTGCAGATTTTTGATGATCTAAGGTACAATCTGATTCATAGGATATAAGAGTGCTAGGACAACATTTTTGGTTTTCAATATCATTTCCCAAAAGTAGAAGAAATTGGATTTAGATGAAATACTTTCATGATTTTGGTACAGTCTCACCTTTGGTCGTTCTTTGGACAATTTCCACTTCATCTTTTAATGAAATGAAGTTGAATTTGTCCTTCGTGAAGTGTTAGCAGATCATGTGATAGAATGATAAGTCATTCCATCTATATTAATCAAAAGATTATAAAAAGTTACCAAAAATACATAAGTCCATCTATTGTGAGATTAGTCATATATGGTTCCTAAAATGGACTTATACTTCATATATCATACTTCATAATATAATAAAACTGGTTTCTACAAAACAAGGACTTCCTGTAGGCCAGTGGTAGGTGATAAATGCATGTCACACTTCAGTTATGGGTTTGATTCCCACAGCCTTGTCCGAAGCGACGGGTTGTCGCCCATCCTACATGTTGTCTATTTTCTAAAACTAAATTATTATAACATTCCATAAATAATATCGAAAAAAAATTATACCCTTAAACAATTCTATCTGATGTCCACCTTAATCCATTCCAAACCTTAAGCTTATCGAAAATACTTCTGTCAAATCTCATAATGTAAAGGAAATTATTACTTGAGAGGTCACATAACAAGCACGTGAATACCATCATTTATCCCCCGTATATCATACAATATCTCTAGTTGGTCACATTCCAAACATTCGAAGGCCTTAATCATGTATTCTCTTGAAAAATGAATACCCATTGAACCTCAGTGAAAACATGAATACATTTAAAAGTTAACACTTTCCACATATCAAAATCCTCAGAATTCTATATACTCAAACCATGATATCACATATTCTATATATCAATCATGATCTCATGAAAACTATCAATCAATTCATTTTCTCCTTATCCCTTCATTATGAGCATGTCATCTGCTTTACAAAATATTTGAATCAATTTTCATGGTTACCAGTACAATATTCTTATAGAAAACCACAATGGACCAATACACAGATATTTCAAAATTCCACGATACTATAAATGAGATTCCATGATACTATTTTGAAATCCCATTACATAAACACAACATCATTGTCATACTCAACATCACAAATAGTGATCACATGTTACTTCCCTTTATCATTTTCCTTTAGAGGTTGCTCACGTTGATCGTCATTAACCCTTGGATTAGGGCATTGATTAGCATAATGCCCCATTTACTTGCACTTGAAGCATTGAAGTGTTGGTGGAGCGTTCTCTATAGCCTTTTCTCTATTCACATAATTAGCAACCTTTTTCCCATTACTTCTACAATCGACTGCTCGATGACCTTATTTTCCACACTTAAAACATTTTCTAGTACCTTTTAGGAAATCTCCACCATGCTTCTTTCCACACTTTGAACATAAAGAAACATTCATCTTCTTTTCACTATTATTCTGAGATTTATCCTTCAACTCCATCATTCATTTCTTGTCAAAACCATGAGATGGATATGTTACACCCACTTCCAGTTCTACCTTGATAGCACAACGCACAATTTATTCATAGCTACTGAAGACTCTAAGATCTAATGCCCTTAGAAGACTTGGTATTAAACCACTAATATATCGATCAACATTACATTCAGGTTGGATGATAAAGCCAGATGCATACCATGCATGTCTAGTAAAATTCTCTTCTTATATAACAACAAATTCATCATCCTTCTGCTTAGGCTCAAAAAAACTCATTTTCCATAATTTTTCAAAGAATATGGGGGAAGTACTTACTGAAAAACAATTTCTTGAACTCACCCTATTCCATGGATTCAATTTCATCTTGGGGCCTTATATTCTTAATTACAGTCTCCCACTGGTCTGATTCATCTTCTAAACGGTAAAAAACTAAAATGACTTTTTCATGATCTGAACAACAAAGTATGGAAAATATATTCGCAATGGTACTGATCCATTATTCATTAACAAGTGGATCAGATGACCCATTGAAAGATGGTGGATGTTGCCTCATGAAGGACTCAATAGAATATTGTTCCCTTCACTGATCATTTGTAAATCCAGAATGATTCATAGCTTGTATAGGTACATAAATATGATTTTTCACTCCATCACCCATCACATTTGGTTGCTCTGGAGGAAAATCATTGCATTGTCCATTACATTGATCAACACGGTTCCTTCGGGTTCCATCCATCGTCTAAAACCCGAAAATAACAGTGTGAGAGGCAAGAATCATGCTCAGAAAACAACATAATAAAGGGGGATAACCTTTAATATAAAACATCCTAGGTTTAATTCTAAGATCGTTACCGTAATTCTATGATTATAACCTATTTTATATACTTAACCTTACGAACATCCCCAGACATACCTTATAAATATCTCTAGGGTTCTCACTAATATTTTCGCATCCTAGTTTCCAAAGGTTAACTAAAACTTTCCTCAAATACCAACTGTAGAGACCCAAATTTTGGCGTACATGTACATTACATTACTTTTGCAGAATAATTAATACATAACAAAAACAGACACACAAAGACCGTAATAGTTTAGTGTCTTTGGAAACTCGGAAAATAATCTTCTAATCGTGGTGAAATATCTTCAACATATCCCATAAAGATCTTCCCCATTTTGTTTTATAACCTAAAACCATTCTTTAAATCCTGGAGAAAAGAAAACATATAAATGGTGAGTTCAAATGCTCAATATGAGAAAGTATAGAGAACTTTAAACAATCCAAAAACATTCGAATGCAAAAACATGAACATAAAATCTAATCATCAAAATCATGAGCAACGACATAAATCTTGGAAGTACACAAAGCATAGATCATAAAGGAACAATATTCATGATAAACTAGCATGGTAATAAAACATGTAATTGTGGAATCCATTAAGCACTTGTTATGATTTCTATAGTAGCCAAGGCATTGCTGCCAAGACAGTCTTAGTGGACAAAGTCCCATTCTGAATCGAGTTCACTCCTCGTTCCAGTCCTGTAACGCTGAACCAGATTAACTTACCATTCCAGCCATGTCTATATCATGAGATATAAATCATTACCAAATGCATTGGATGGAGATATAGGTCCCACCCATCTCATAATTAAATCATTCTTACTTGTGCCATAATATAATCATAAATCATTCATCATAACCCAAAGAATAAAAATGGGATTCATAAACATCATCCCATCATAGCATAATCCATATAAAACAAATGGATATCATTTCATCATATGAAAAGTGAAAACATGTAAATCATATAGACATTATACTGGAAACATACACATATGAAATAATGTCATCTTAGATGGAAAATGGTTTTGATAAAACACCTGAAATGAATTCCTGAGGAAAATATCCTTTCTTCTTCAAAATCATTTTCTTTTCACAAAATTCCATGCAATTTTGAAAGAAAAGTATTTTGTTGAAAATTGTCATAAAATATTGTAGAGTAAGATTCATGAAAATGAGACATTATAAAACCGTAAAAATCCGTTCACACCGTGTAAGTTAAAAATAACATTCTTCTCGTACTTTTTTCGGAAAAGTCAAAAAGTACATCGTATGGTAAAAAAAGAAAGATTCCTTCTATAAGATGTGGTAAAAGAAAAAAATGGTAAGAATGACTTTAATCATATGTGGAATAAAAGTAAACATTTTATCAAAACATTGTGAGAACATATGGACATTGATAATAAACATAACCCCAGTAAATACTTACCAATAAACAATCACAGATAAGAATGAGATTGGAATAATTATCCTTTACCTTATCTCTGATATGTTTCATATGTATCCGAACCTCCTGTATAGTGATCTAAATAATGTCCTTGACTTATTAAAAAATCATATTCACTGTTATAATATCATATATGTTTCAATGAGGTATTTATATTACCCGTTCATTTGTCAATTCCATGTTAAAGTAGCGTTTTGGGTAAAATTATTTCATTTATCGTACGTGTTTGGAATTGTTGTTCTTGATATTATTATTACTAATATCATGATTTACATACTTTTATAATGTAAAAAATGAATTATATATTATATATATTCAGTATATATATATAAAATAGATTGATAAATGAAATGAAACACACCGTTCATGGAGACGGTAGGCCGTACGTACGCATGAACGTTGTTTTCATTTTTTGTTGACTTGAATGGAAGTAAGTAGATGATATATATATATATATATACATAAATCGAGTAGCTTAATTATGTCATATATTTAATTATTATTCATTGTATATACTTTATAATCATTCTTTAATGGTTAACATGGAGAATGAATCTCATCGCGTCGTGGAGACGGTTGTCCGTACGTACGCACGAGCGATGATATCATTCCCATGATTGTGGAATTGTATTGAAGTGTATGTATAATATTACAGAATCAATATCATTTTACAATAACCATATATAGTTATTTATTTACACCATTATACCCATCCATGTATGGTGGTGGGGGAAAATAGATTACACCACGACGTGGAGACGGTATTCCGTACGTACGCACGGGCGCTGATTTCGTTTTCCGAAGGATGGATAGATGGTGAAATAGGGTTGTTTCATACATATAATAACATATCAGTATATTATTGATACTTCTGTTATTACTTCATAAGGAAACAACTAAAGAAGAAGAAGTAGAAGAAGAAATAAAGTTGAATGATTCGGTAACGGACATTACCTCTTCTTTGAAGGGACTCTTCTTAACCCCCTCTTAGGGCACTAAAAATGGTCTCTGAATAAGACCAGGACCTCTAGGATGTTTCTAGGGAAGTGGAGAAGAGAAATTGATAGGGTTTGGACGAGATTGAAGGCTAAAAGTGGTGTGAGGAGAAGAGGGAGGAGGTGCCCTTTTTATAAGGGAGGAGAGGGGCACCTTTAGAAAAAAAAAACTTATTTTATAATAAAGTCATATTAGGTTTATAATAGCTCAAAATTGATATATTTGGAATCTAAGGTGGGTATAGATCGAAATAATCTAATACAATATAATTTAGACATTTCTAGGTTTCTATTTTAACCTCATCATTTAGATTTAACTTTATGTTAAATAAATTTACTTTTACCGTGACTTGTTGTTTTCTTACACTATAAGGTTAATAAAAATACTATAAAAAGCCAAAAGAACCCAAAGTTATTTATTATTAAGATTTATGACCTTATATAAGTCATTTGGCCGATCCTTAGATTTGTATTTATAAAATAACAATTAATAATATAATATTTTTTTAAAAACTATTTTATGTCAATCTTTACACTATTTGGAAATTGATTTTTGTGAAAATCATAACAGAATGATTAGTTAGAAAAAAGTCAATTAAATTAATACTAACATGTCATATTAACATATAAAATTAGTGTAATTCATAAAAATCTTTAGATTACATTTATTTGTGTATTTATAACATCAATTATGTCAATATTTCATTAATAAGATAATAACTACATCATCATTGTGTCATAAATAAATTAAATTATTTAATGTCTAAAAATTATAAACAAAAAAACATTATGTAGGAAATATATTTATATTTCTAATGATTATTTATAGTTGAATTTATCTTTTGTAAAACCCTATATTAAAAATGTTTTAATTTTTAAACATTGATTTTAACTATATTAACTATTCTTTAAATAAAATAATATTAAATGTTCTAATCTAATCCATGTGGGCCTAAATGGTCATATTTTATTCCTAATCTTATTTTTGGTTGAATTAAACATATCCAATAGAATTAGGACCTGTGTTAGGGTAATAATAATATCATTTTTAACCTAAATTACCCTATTTACTTTAAACCGTGGAAAAAAAGTAAAAAGTTACTATTAAAAAAAATTATTTTCATCTCATTGAACCAAATTTTAGTCCTTGATATTAACCTTGTGTCTTGTATTTTCGAAAATACACTCACAAAAGCGGTAAAATTATGTTTTATGTGAATTTGCAAATTCTCTTAGGAGGTGGGTAAAAGACGGTGAAAAGTGTAAATAAATTTTTTATATATCTAAAATTATTATAAAATGACTCTAATGAATTACATTGAACTTATATAGGTGTTATGTATCAATTTTGACCTAAAATAAATTCGAATTAAATAAATAATTATTTAAATAAAAAGTCTGTTTTTAAATAGTTACCTAGTGTTTTCACTATTCACCAAAAAATGAAAGTTTTCAAAAAAATACCAAAAATTCACCATAGGCTAATTTCGATATTCCAAATCCAAAAATGAAGTCTATTTTGTATGATAAAATTTATAAAATTTCAAAAAGTGGGTATTACTATTCATAACGGCTATTTCATAATAATAATATAATAATATCTCATTTAGTGAAACTCGGTATTACGTACTACACAGCCTGTCGAGGAAGGTCATGATTTCGTGTAATGTAATCAATGTTAGGGTTCTGTGTTGTGTAGGACTCCTTTGTTTTTGCATATAACATAATCCAACCATATTTCATTTATAATTTGAATATATATACATATATATATATATAATCAATGTTTTACAGAATAACAACAATCAAACGAATTTGAAATTGTGTGTAACGCGATCCAAGAATAGTGTTGCGTATACTATAAGCTAATACTGTGTTGCGTATAGCGCAAGATAATCATTGTGTAATGTAAAACAAAAGACATCAAAGAAATTAAAAATAATAATCTACTATATTTACTAAACCTGGGTTCCTCCTTCCTTATGTGTCACCACCACAACAACCCACGTCACCCTAATCAATTTATCCTTCCCCATTATACCCCCACATCCTCGCGCTCGACCTCCTAAAACTTTCGCCTCCAACCATATAAACACCTCCCCGAATCGATTAGGGTTCCGCAGTCATCGAATACCTCCCTCTCCTCCCGTATTCCGTCTCCATCCTCGACCCAGGCGCGAATCCTTCATCGTCGAATCTCACCACCGGTGCTCCATTCCGCTCATCTCCTCCCGCATACTGAGGTGGTATTCGTCGCGTGCTATTGTCCGTGCTCTATTCTATTCAACATTTCTACAATCTTCTCATCTCATTCCACAAATCTTCCACCTTTACATCTTGGTTTCCAACCACGAACTTGAAATCCTCCTCGGGCTTACCGTCACCCACTTCCGAAGCGGCGTCAACAAGTTTCAAGGGAGGTCCTTCCAAAGTCTCTAATCTCCTATGTGGTTCACGGATTTTTTTCCGTTTCTATACTTCTCACATACCTGCTACATCTATATTGCAAATTCTAACAGGGTGATTCGTTTATTTACAGAACAGATTCACTGAAGTCCTCTTCATAAACCTAGAAATACGAGATTTTGGTCAGATCCAATCTTGGGTGGACCTTCAAATGCCGATGTCTTATCTTTATAAATTAGGTTTTCTATTGCTTGAATTATATCTACTTCAATAGAAACTAGGTTTCTGGATACATGTTCTTAGGTTTCAATATAAATTTTGGTTTCGATTTCAATTTTGGGTGGTCCAATGAACGTATGGAGCTCATCGTCAAACTGCAAGCATCTTGAATATGATATAATGATTCTTAAAAATGCATAACATCATATAATGACTCTTAATTCAAGTTATCTATATGATTTCAGTTGATTATTATTACTAATACGGATGGTTTTTTGATCTGCAGGTTTTTCATTCTCGCATAAGGTTTACCGCAACAAACCAGTACAGATCCGTCACCACTATCTGTGTATCGAATTATCTCTCACTTCACATAGCATATTTTACATGTTTCTTGTGAATCTACCAAGGATATATCTGTTACAACCCTGAATCATCTGTCATCTTCTACTTTCGGCATGCAGGTGCTTTCATTGCTCAACTATCTATGCATATATTTGCTGGAGGTAATTATATGTAATGAAATTTGTTTTCTTCCCATGATTATATGTTTGTTAAATATAAATCATTATGAGTAAATGGTTAGAATGGTGGAAAATGAGTTCCTTATATTTGGTTTTCACCTTATCCTACATACCCTCTCCCTATCTGTTTCCCATTTACTTCCAGAAAATCTCAACTGAGATCAGCTTAGCAGTTTGTAAGTTTATTATCCTTTTAATGACTTCTTTTCTTTATTGGTTATAAATAACTTCTATTTCATTTTTCATTTAACTCAATTTATATGAAATTTTCAGGCTGAAATGCAATAGAGTGCTTCATGACAGGTGTGTTATCTCCCTGTTTATATGAAATTTTTGATTAGCCGAAATACATTTTTAGTATGGTCTACATTCTTCTTTCAAAATTTTTTTTCTCTATTTCTAACTTCTTGGAGAATCTCAACATTCTATGATACCCCACTTCAGCATGCATCACACACATGCCATCAAACAGTGAGATTTACAATTGCTATTTTGTATTAATCTACTATATTTACTAATCCTGGGTGTAACTAGGATGACATGTCTTCTCCATAAATCACATGTATGCTTTGCATTTTGTAAGATGCATTTCCAAACATCTATCCTATCCACAGTAGAATGGAAAAAAATACAGATTCCATTAGATTTTTCACAGGTTGTTTTCCCATTGAAATTCATTTGTCTGTATGTACTTTTATTTTCTGCTGCTTTGAAAATAATGTCTCATATACTTAGATGATTTTTGTTACTGTATTTGTAAATGAATTCCAACAACTTCTCCCTTGATAATGTTGATAATTGGATATTGCAGATTAGATGTTCTATGATTGATCGCACCCACCTGAGTTCTATTCGCTGGATGTTGATCATCATTGGTTATTCTACCATGGATGTTTCATTTCCCTATTTGTCCCGAAATAGTTATTTTTCGTTTGATTAAGCATGTGTTTTAATTTTTTATGTTGAATTCATTATAATAGAATATAGTTTTTGATTTGGTTTGTCTTTTCAATTGAAAATATCATTGTATTTTTTATAAATAGTTGCAATGATACTTTTTTTGTATTTAGGATGTTCTTCTTTATAGACAAGAGAACATGTTTTCTATTGCAGTTCATTATGTTCATATACAAAACATATATTATATTTTGATTCTTATTGTTTCAAAATGAAAATTACTTTTAATTTTTATTTAGTAGTTCACTTTATTTGTTAATGATGTTGTTTACATATTCATTGGTTGATTTTAAACTGAAGATTCTATTTTTATTTATGATTAATAGTCAAATTTTTATAAATCATCAGTTGACCTATTTGACATCATTAACAATTGTAAATAATTATATTAATTTTATTTTATAAAGTTAAATTAACTATATCCTCTTAGATTAATACATATTTGGAATGGTTTCCTTTCATAGTCTAATATATATAATTTTGAAGTTGAACATAAAGGTAATGTAATATATTAGGTTTTTAAGGATCTTCTTGACATATTTGAAATCATTTAATACTAGAACTACGTTTTTCATTCTTATTATATACAACTAAATTAACTACGTATTGGATAAATAAATATCTGGATTGAAATCCATTGATATATTGATCTTTTTCCATTTTGATGATCAACATAAGGGTAAGGTTATATACTTCATTTCTAAGGATCCATAAACAAATTTCATCCCTAGAAGCAACTATTATATCTACATTGTTTGTCTATTTGATGTATTTCTTCATTACACCTAAGTCGCCGAGTTATAGAGGATCTCTTCTGCTCCTAAGGTAGGTTCACTTTTCTTTACGGGTTTCGAAATAATATTTACATTGGTTTTCTATTTCACATTCTTGATTGAAAACTGATATTTAGAGGCAAGAGCAGGTAATGCATTTTACAAAGTGTTAATTTATTTTTAATTTTAGAATATTTGGTTATGTAGCTCTATGTTTATGGAAATGTTTTAAGCTCATATATGAATGAATATTTGAATGTGTTTGGTGTCATGATTCAATAATTTTATTTGAATTTTGGTTATTTAGGTATGGTCTACCAGAGATATTTTCTTGCCTGAAGTTATGTTTCACCATGTATTTGTTTTCCCATATTCACATAAATGTTTTGTTTTGTAGACTTCATTTGATTTTAAAGTTCATGTTTTACCTTCATATAATCAAAGTATCTCCAGGTTTCTTTATACAGTAATTATTTATTTTTCATTTTTGTTTTTTTGGCTCTGTAACTCTGTCTTCATGATAATGTTATTTGTATTTGGGTTTTAGGTATGAGATTCCAGAGATCATAGCTTGCCTTAAGGTATGTTTCACTAACTTTGTAGTTTCCCCACATTCACATACCTGTTCTATTGGGTGTCCTGGGTGTTTCTTAGGTAGATGTAGAGTTAATTTTCAGGTTCACGTTTAACCTTCAAATAATCAAAGCATCTCCAGGTTTCTTTATCAGGACACACTAGGTAATGTTATAAAGAGTTGTTGCTGTTATACAACTGACAATTTTTTTTCATAAACCCTCATGTTTAAATATTTTTGTTATGCTTTATTTCAAATTATATATTTAATTTTTACATTCATAATGGCATGATAACACCACTTTGATTATGAATGATATAAATAATGTCATTTTTTATAGAAGAGTCGCTATAACAATACACCGTTTAAGACACCAGTTAGTATAATTACTTTACATTTGCTATTTTATTGCCCCATTTAACCATATGATCTGGAGATATTTTAGATGATTACAATACATTTGTTTCTTATATATGTCGTCAACCATATTGTCAATTTGATAAAGGGGACCAATACCTTTTTGGTAACGTACTGGTAATCCTTTTCGGTATTTTTGTAGGTTTCATCTTTTTAGTATTTTTTCATTGTTGTTAAGTTGTGTCCTATGATTTTATGTTTTGTTCCCTTTTTTATGTTAGACTCAGTCCAAATTTCTTACAGTTTATTTGTTTCTCTATTCACTTTCACTGTATTTAATTCTCTTAGTATATTCATTGTTAAATTTAATTGTCTGTACTACATAGGTGTATCCATATTTATATGTCTTCTAACAGATCATTTTCATAGGATATGCAGTTTTCAATGTGTTTTCAAAAAAAGAATAGATCAAAACTATCCATAATTTGGTTACAGTGTTAAATGTATTTTGCTTATTCAAAGTTATATGACCTTAATCGGTGTGTGCGCATCTTCATTTTATTCATTTCAGTGATGGATAAGATGAAGCATAATAGCTTAGACAGATACTGATTTTCATACTTATTCAATGTGGTCAGTAACTAATACTCTAATGTGTTTTTGAGGACCAATTTTTAGTTTGACATAGGTGGATGCAGTTATGATCCTTTCAGTTCTGATGTTTCTGTTACTAATCATCCAAGCATTTTGTTATCAACATCAAATTTGTGTCGAATCTGAATACAGGTGACCAACTTGGTTCATCAGCACTACTTGAACTCTAATGGGGTGATGAATTTCATCTTGTAGTTGACATGTTTCCCTTCATAACTGAAATTCTGTTTTCATGTATTGTAATTCATAGTCTTTGCATTATATTTTTTAAGTAATGGATCATTTTCAACTGAATCAATTTGAAGCAGATTTCATTTTGAAGTATATTTCATATTGAAATATATTTTATTAGGTTGGACACTCAATAGGTTTCAATGTACACTAGAACATTTATGGAGCAGATTTCAGATTCAAGGTTTCTGAAGAAGGATTTTCAAGAAGATTACATATTGAATCTTTTCATAAACTCTTCATTTTATTAAGCAGGTTCTTCAAACAAATGTTTATATTTCAGTAATTTTGAATGACGTTTTTCAGGTTTATTATCCCATAGTTCATTTATCACATTCTTCTAATAACTAAATTATTCTTCATAATGATTATTAAATTCATCACATAATTGTTTTTGTTCTATGTTTGACTTATATTGCTGACATTGTTTGTGGATGGCAGGGAAACTACATTCTTCATAATGATCATTATTCTTCATAATGATTATTACATTCATTAAGCATGGAGTTCAAGCAATGAAACGGACATTGGAGTGCCTCCTGACCATAGAATTGAAAAGCATCTTGATGTTACAGAGGAGCATCATAAATCAGCCATATTGGATGCCACTCATGTGTCAAGTATTCATGAAACTGCAGGTAAATGCTCAAAAATGAAAAAAAAGTATATATATTACACTTAGGGTAATCAAGTTTTAAAAATTAACTGCATTTGTTCTATTTCTAAAAAAACAATAACACATAAATTCTAGAAGAAAACCACTTAAATAAGCAGTAGTCAATCACTTCTTTAAGAAATCTACAAAGCTCTTTATAGAAGAACTAATCATGAGTGATAAATAATGGATCCATTTGACATCACTTACTGATAATTTATTTATATCATCACTTCTGATAATCAATTGAAAAAAAATAATAAAGGTGTCTTCAAATAGGGACTAAGCAGATTTCATTATGAGCTGTCTAACAGAGGCAACTGTTTGGCCACACTTGATAAAAACTGCTTATATCTCTTGACACCTATGATAAGAAGATTGAAAAAATACGTGTTTATTTTGTTTCTGAAAAAAAAACTTTACAAAGTATGGCCATGGAAGGATTTGTCCATTCTTGATATTCATGCTAAAGAATTGTGTTTTTTTTTCATGCAATTATTTGCAGGAGCCTTTTAATGCAATTTTAAATCTATGTGAATAAGGATAGATCATACATTTTAATTTTTTCCTCTATATCTATGATTTGAAACTTCATTCCTCTCAACACTTGCCTTTCTAGGAGGTACTACGACACTAGAACTAAAATTTCCCACCACAGAGAAGAATGAAAATACTAAAAAAAAGACAGATAAAATGTTTATTTCATAAAGTTGTCTTGATTCTTAAAAAGTATGTGACCATATCCTCTTGCTGTAGCCTCTTATATATATCAAATGCTGCTAATTTTGGCTTGCTTATTTTATGGTTTAAATTTATGTATTAATATTAGACTGGGAGGATGGTATTCTCATATTGGACATGTTTGTTACACATAATTATTTGGAATGAACTATTATAGAACGTAATGGTGAAAATTTGTATTCAAACACCACTCATGAATCCTAGAAAGCTTGTCAAATCCCTATGGTCCCATGTGGTTTTTCATGACTTTGCTTCCTTGTGAGTTTGTCATCATCCTCCTTGCATATCAGTTAGATGTGACTATTTCCAAACATTAACATTTTAGATGCCTCATCAGATATCAGATCTCTCTTTCACAATTAGCAATCAAAGGCTACCGTATAGTTAAATATGGAGGAAACAACACACCATCAGAGATCATCTCTGTCTTCCAAAATGAGAGTGTGGTGGGCCTTTCAGTTTCCTCCAAACAAATCTTTAAACAAGACATTCTTTATAAATATGTTTTATTTCTCAATTTTCAAGTGTTTAATGAGTGTATATATACCATTTCCTCCCACTTTCAAATGGTTCCTTGATGTGATATAAATTATCATTACTATGGTAATGTATTCCCTCTTGCCATGATAAAAAATAAAATTTCACTGTGAACTTCTCGACCCAATATACACTAAAAAAATAATTCATACTGTAACTGTTTTATGTTCCTATGAAGTTTATTCATATCCCTTCCCTTGAATTATTTAATTTCTATTCCAACTATAATTATTATTAACACTATAATTTGAATCAACCATTTTAATCTTTTTTTCATTCTTGTACTTCAATTATTCCAAATATAATTTTTTCAACCTTAGTGAATTCACTAAATTATTCCTACGTTATGATGTCCCAAAAAAAATTCAACCTCCATTATATAATTATGTATCACTCTCTTTTTCCAACTATTTTAATGGTTTATCCATATTATATTCAATTCTATTTCAGTATTATGTACAACTTATTTGAGATTAAAAATATATTTAATTTTGTTCAAACTTTTACGAATGATGCTCTTATTAAAATATAGCTATTAATCCATAAGACCGTGCGTACGCACGGGCGAGTACTAGTTCTTATAAAATCATAGGTTGTTACAATACATTGGGTCCTTACATTCTTCCCACCTTATGAAATTCGCCCTCGATGTTTTGTTTTACCTAAATAGGTGTGGGTACTTCTCCTTCATTTCCACTTCTGGTTCCCAAGTAGCTTCTTCAAAATTGTAGTTCCTCTATATAAAATTAACAAGATGGGCTGTCTTGTTTTGTAGGACCTTATATCTTCTATATATAATTCTTACAGTCTTCTCCTCATAAGATTTATTATCTTCTAGATGTACCACCTCTGATTTCAGTACATGTGAGGGTTCTAGGATATAATAACTCAAGAGTGATACATGAAACACATCATGAACATGATCCATATTCAGTGTACTTTCAAAATGATAGGCCAGAACTCAGATACGATCAAGGATCTTATAGTGGCCAATGTATCTTGGGAATATATTCCCTTACTTTCCAAACTCCATGACTCATTTTCTTAGAGATATTCAAAGGATGAATTTATCTCCAATTTCGAACTCTAAGTACCTTTGACATTTGTAAGCATATCTCATTTTTGACTCTGAGCCTCTTTGACATGTTTTTGATGACTTGAACCTTCTCTGTCATCTCTTTCACTAGATTGGGTCCAAATATATTACATTCACCAACTTCATTCCAAAAAGTTGAAGTTCTACATCTCTTTACAAACAAATATTCTTATGGAGCCATCTGAATACTCATGTGGAAGCTATTGTTGTATTAGAACTCAACCAATTGAAGATTCTGGTCCCATCCACGTTTGAATTATCAAGAGAAAGCTCCTAGAATATCATCAAGCATATGAATAGTCCATTCATATTGTCCATCAGTTTGGGGGTGATAAAACATGCTTAAATTTAATTCACTACTCAAAGAATGAGAAAAGAAACCTCCAAAATTATGATGTGATCCTTGGATCATAATAAGAGACAATTGAGAATGGAACACCATGAAATGTCACCACTTCCTTCTCATATATCTTTGCATGTTTTTCAAGTGAGATAACTTCTCAAATAATGATAAAATGGGCAGTCTATGTGAGTATATCATCCATAACCCATATCACATTATTTATCTTGGATGTCTTCGATATACCCGTGATAAATTTCACAGTGCATTATTGTAACAACTCGAGATTTTATGAGAATAATTTTTTTAATTTTGATGTCTTTTGTTGTACGCTACACCAAGATTATTTTGCGCTATATGCAACACCGTATTAGCATACAATATAGACAACACTATTATTGGCTCATGTTACAAAGAATTTCAAGTTTGTTTTGTGGAAATTATTTTACACAACATTATGTATAGATTTTTTATAATGCATAAATGAAATAAGTTTTGATTATGTTATATGCTACATTGAGTGTATATATATATATATTCAATGTATAAATGAAATATTGTTGGATTCTATTATATGCAACAAAAAAGGAGTTTTGCACTTCACGTAACCCTAACTTGTCTTACATTACACGCAATCGCGACCTTCCTCGATAGCGTGTGTAGTACGCAATATCGAGTTTCACTAAAAGAGATATTATTATAATATTATTATGAACTAGCCGTTATGAAGAGTAATACCCACTTTTTGAAATTTTATAAATTTTATAATACAAAACAAACTTCATTTTTGGATTCATAATATCGATATTAGCCTAGGGTGAATTTTTGGTATTTTTCTAAAAACATGCAATTTTTGATGAATAGTGAAAACACTAGGTTACTATTTAAAAACCGGCTTTTATTTAAATAATTAATTATTTTATTTAGATTTATTTTAGGTCAAAATCGATAAATAATACCTATATATGTTCAATGTAATTCATTGGATTCATTTTATAATAAGTTTAGATATATAAAAATTTTATTGAACATTTCCCTGTCTTTTACCCACCTCCTATGAGAATTTGGAAATTCACATAAAACATAATTTTATCGCTTCTATGAGTGGAATTTCAAAAATCCAAGAGACACTGTTAAAATCAAGGACTAAAATTTGGTTTAATAAGAAGAAAATAATTTTTGGTGAATAGTAACTTTTTACTTTTATTTACCACGGTTAAAAGTAAAGAGGGTAATTGAGGGTAAAAATGATATCATTATTACCACAACACATGTCCTAATTCTATTGGATAAGTTTAATTCAACCGAAAACAACCTTAGGAATAATATATGACCATTTAGGTCCACATGGATTAGATTAGGACATTTATTATTATTTTATTTAAAGAATAGTTAGAATAGTTAAAATCAAATTTAAATAACTAAAACATTTTTAATATAAACATATACATAATATATACTATTCTATAAATATTCATTAGAATGGTATGAAGATTTACTAAATAATGGTATTTTATTTATATTTTTAGACATTAAATAATTTAATTTATTTATGACACAATGATGATGGAGTAATTATCTTATGAATGAAATATTGACATAATTAATATTATAAATACCCCAAAAAATGTAATTTTAGACTTTTTATGAATTCTTCTAATTTTTTAGGTTAATATGACATGTCAGTAGTGATATAATTAACCTTTTTAGAACTAATTATTATTTAATTTTTTCACAAAAATCACTTACCAAATAGTGTCAAAATTGACATAAAATAGTTTTTAAAACAAATATTATATTATTACTTGTTATTTTATTCCTAAAAATCTATGGTTCGGCCAAATGACATATATATGGTTATATATATTAATAATAAACAACTTGGGGTTTGTTTGGATTGTTATAGTATGTTTATTAATCTTATAGTATAAGAAAACGAGAAGAAATGGTAAAAGTAAAATTATTTAACATAAAGATAAATATAAATGATAAGGTTAAAATAGAAACCTAATCTTGTCTAAATTATATTGGATGAGAATATTTCGAACCATCCCCACCTTATCTTTGAAATAAATAAATTTGGAGCTATAAAAAACGAATATGACTTTATAATAAAATAATATTTTCAGTTTTTCCGAAGGTGCCCCTCTCCTCCCTTATAAAAGGTCACCTCCTCCCTCTCCTCCTCACACCACATTGAGGATTCAAGATCGTCCAAACCTTGCCAATTTCTCTTCTCCACTTCCCTAGAAACATCCTAGAGGTCCTGGTCTTCTTCAATGACCATTTTTAGTGCCCTAAGAGGAGGTTATGAAGAGGTGCTTCAAAGAAGAGGTAATGTCTGTTACGGATTCATTCAACTTTATTTCTTCTAATACTTCTTCTTCTTTAGTTGTTTCATTATGAAGTAATAACATCAGTATCAATAATATAATGATATGTTATTATAAATATTAAACAACCATATTTCACCTTCTATCCATCCTACGGAAAATGAAATCACTGCAGGTGCGTACATACGGAATACCATCTCCACGCCGTGGTGTAATCTGTTTTGAACCACCACCTTACTTGGATGGGTATAATGGTTTAAATAAATAAATATATATGATTACTGAAAAGTTATATTGATTCTGAAATATTGTACATACACTTAAATAAAATTCCATGATCATGGGAATGGTATCATCGCTCGAGCGTACGTACGAACTATCGTCTCCATGATGCGATGAGATTCGTTCTCCATGTTAACCACTCATGAATGATTATAAAGAATATATAATAAGTAATCATGAAATATATGACATAATAATGATACTGGATTTATGTATATATATATTTATGTCATCTACTTTATTTCATTCAATTCCATAAGGAAATGAAAACAGCGTTCATGCGTACGTACGACTTACCATCACCATGACCGGTGTATTTCATTCCATTTGTCGATATATTATATATATATATATACTATGAATATATAATACATATAAATCATGTATTAAATTCTACAATTAATTAAATCATGATATAAGTAACAATATCAAGAACAACAAGTCGAAACATATATAATAAATGAAACGATTTATCCCAAATCGCTGCTTTTACATCGAATTTATAAAAGAACGGGTACTGTAAAGTCATAAGTAAACCATATATGATATCATTACAATGAATATGATTCTGTAATAAGTCAATGACATTATTTAAATCAATATATATGAGATACGGATACATACAAAGAATATCAGACATAAGGTACGAGATAATTATTCCAATCTCATTCTTTTCCAAGATTTTTTATTTGTAAGTATTTACTGGGGTTATGTTTACTATCCATGTCCATATGTTCTCAAAATGTTTTCATAAAATTTTTAATTTTCTTCCATGTATTTTTAAAGTCATTTTTACCCTTTTCTACTTTTACCTCATCGTATGGAAGGAATATTTCTTTTGATTACCATATGAGGTAATTTTTGACTTTTCTGACAAAAGTACGAGAAGAATGTTATTTTTAACTTATAAGGCATGAACGGTTTTTTACAGTTTCATAACTCCTCATTTTCATGAAGCTTCCAATACAATATTTCATTATTATTTTAAAAAAAAAAATTCTTTTAAAATTTCATGACATTTTGTGAAAAGAAAATTATTTTGAAGAAGAAAGGATATTTTCCTCAAGAATTTCATTTCAAGTGTTTTATCAAAACAATTTTCCATCTATGATGAAATTATTTCATATGTGTATGTTGCAAGTATAATGTATCTATTATTTACATGGTTTAAATTTTCTTATGATAAAATATCCATTGTTTTTTTAGGGATTATGTGATGTAGGGATGATGTTTATGAAACCCATTCTATTCTTTGGGTTATGATGAATATTTTAAGTTTACTTTGTGGAAAAAGTAAGAATGATTTCATTATGAGATGGGTGGGGCAAATATCTCCCTCAAAAAAAGTGGGTAAATATTTATATCTCATGAGATATACATGGCTAGAATGGTATGTTAATCCGGTTCAGTGTTATAGGACTGGAACGAGTAGTAAACTCGATTCAGAATGGGACTTTGTCCACTAAGATGGTCTTGGCAGCATTTCCTTGGCTACTATAGAAATCATAACATGTGAATAATGGATACCACAATTACATGTTTTATTACCATGATAGTTTATCATGACCAATGTTCCTTTATGATATATTCTTTATGTACATCCAAGATTTATGTTTTTTCTCATGATTTTGATGTTTAGATTTTATGTTCATGTTTTTGCATCCGAATGTTTATGGATTGTTTTATGTTTTCTATACATACCCTTATTGAGCATTTGATCTAACCCTTTTGTATTTTTTCATTCCATAGGATAGGAAGAAGGTTATTAAGTAGGATATTCCAAAAGAGACTCTAGATATGTTGTAATAAATGGGAGATAATGTAGATGCTTAAAAACCAGTTGTTTATGTTTCCCAGTTTCTGAAGACACTATACCTATATTGTCCTTTCATGGGTTTTTTATATGTTGTAATAAGTGTGCTTCAATTTTGAATCAATAAAAATATTTGTAATGTATGGGTCGTTATATTTGGTATCATTAGAAAGGTTTAGTTAACCTTTGGAAACAAGTATGCAAAAACATTAGTGAGATCCCTAAAGAAATTTCTAAGGTATGTCTTGGGATGTCCCTAAGGTTAATTATAAGTATAGGTTATTGTTCTAGAATTACGATAACAATCTTATAATTTAACCTAAGATGTTAGATATTGAAGTTACTCCCCCTTAATTATGATTTAGGCATCTCACACAATTCTTTTTGGGTTTTAGAAAATGGCTGGAAACATGAAGATTCACGATAATGGAGGATATGATGGAAAATAGAATGAAATTATTCATGAGAAACCAAATGAAATAGGATTTGGAAGTCCAAACATCCTTATTATGCCTAATCATCAATCTCATAATATTATCAATAATCTAAACTTTTGTACACTTCCCTACTCAGCTAATAAGAGAAATATGGTGTTTCATTATGATCATAGAGGAAAGAAAGTTAAATTTCCCTCATGTAAATCTTGTGGGAAGAGGCATCAGGGAGAATGTTTCATTGGAACTATAAGATGCTTTGGGTGTGGAAAATAAGGACACAAATCCAGTAAGTGCAAAAGAAAAAGGTTTAGATAACACCATGGATAAATATAATGGTATTGCTACGACATCAACAATGATTAAATGTTTTAACTGTGGAATGTTCGAGCATTATCCAAACCAATGCTCTATGGAAAAATTCAATGAAGAGAATCAGCATGGTTGTATGGGTAGTATTTATGTTGATGATGATGAAGAGACTACAAATGATGTAAGAGATGAAAGAAATGATGAGGCTCAGTCAGTGGTTTAAAATGGTAGTGGAATGATTGTATGTTTATCAAGAATAATGTATGGTACTATAGAATAATGAATAATCTAAGGATTGTTACATTGTTGCCTTTCCTTGAGTTTTTGAAAGTATATGATGAATGGTACTGGTAACCATAAAACGTTATTTAGATATTTATGGATTGAAGATGATATGCGCATAATAATGGGATAAGGAGAAAATGACATGATTGACAGTATTAACGAGCTCATGACTAATATAAGGAAAAAGTTATATCATGGTTTGAGTATATAGAATTTTTGGATTTTGGTATGTGGAAAGAGTTAACTTTTGACAGCATTCATGTTTTCACTAAGATTCAAAGGGTATTAATTTTTTAAGAGAATACATGGGTAAGGTATTCACATGCTTGGAATGTGACCAACATGATATATCTTATATGGGGGATAAATGATGTTATTCACATGCTCGATAGATGAAAATTCTAGTAATCGTTTTCTCTATACTATAAGATTGGATCAAAGTATTTTGGATAAGCCTAAAGATTGGAATAGATTATGTTGGACATAAGTTAGTATTGATTAAGACTATAAATTTTTCGATATTATTAATGGAATTTTATAATAATATATTTATAGAAAAAGGAAAACCTGTAGGATGGGCGACAACCCGTCGGGTTGGATAAGGCTGTGGGAATTGCACACACAGCCGAAGTGCGACATGCCTTTATCGCCTACCACTGGCCTACAGGAAGTCCCTGTTTAGTAGAAACCAGTTTTATTATATTAAGAAGTATGATATATGGTGTATATTTCCATTTTAGGAACCATATATGATTAATCACACTATAGATGGTCTTACGTATTTTTGATAACTTTTTCTAATTGTTTGTTTAAGACAGATAGAATAACCCATCATTCTATCACATGATATTCTAACACTTCATGAATGGCAAATTCAACTTCATTTCTTTAAGAGATGAAGTGGAAATTGTCCAAAGAACAACCAATGCTGAGACTGTACCAAAATCAAGAATGTATTTCTTCTAATTCCAATTTCTTTAATTTTAGGGAAATGATCTTGAAAACCAAAAATGTTATCCTATTGCCCTTATATCCGATGAATCAGATGGTACCCTAGATCATCACAAATTTATGGCTTTGTGATTTTTGAATTTTTCATAGCCATGTTCTTTACCACTATCCATCAGAACATGATTGTCATATTTATCTTCTATATCCATATTTTGACCTATGTTCTCCTACGTAGAAACCCAGTGATTAGTTAATTTGGGTAACCGTTACGTTTCATAATTTAGTTTTTAAGGATAAGTTTTGGTATTCCATTTTACGATTTTGGTTTCTATTAAAGAAACTTTAAATTAGAAATCCATTTATAACCCCAACAAATTTTGAGGGCGAAAATCATTATAAGGGGGGTAGAATGTAACAACCCGAGATTTTATGAGAGTTATTATTTTTAATTTTGATGTCTTTTGTTGTACACTACACAAAGATTATCTTGCGCTATACGCGACACCGTATTAGGTTGCAATATACTAAACACTATTCGCATCTCGTGTTACACACAATTTCAAGTTCGTTTTGTGAAATTTATTTTACGCAACATTATGTATAGATTTTGTGTAATGTATAAATGAAATATGTTTTGATTATGTTATACGCAACATTGAGTGTGTGTATATATATATATTCAATGTATAAATGAAATATGGTTGGATTCTGTTATACTCAACAAGAAATGAGTCTTTCACTATATGCAACCCTAACTTGGCATGCATTACATGCAATCGGGACCATCCTCGATAGCATGTGTAGTATGCAATACCAAGATTCAGTAAACGAGACATTATTATAATATTATTATGAACTAGCCGTGATGAATAGTAATACTCAATTTTTGAAATTTTATAAATTCTATCATATAAAATGGAATTCATTTTTGGATTTAGAATATAAAAATTAGCGTAGGGTGAATTTTTGGTATTTTTCTGAAAACATTCAATTTTTGATGAATAGTGAAAACACTGGGTTACTATTTAAAAACCGACTATTTATTTAAATAATTATTTATTTTATTTAAATTTTTTTAGGTCAAAAATGATACATAATACCTATATATGTTCAATGTAATTCATTGGAGTCATTTTATAATAATTTTAGATATATAAAAATTTTATTGAACTTTTCAACGTCCTTTACCCACCTCCTAGGAGATTTTGGAAATTCACATAAAACATAATTTCACCACATCTGTGAGTGGAATTTTGAAAATCTGAGAGACACCATTAATATAAAAGACTAAAATTTGGTTCAGTAAGATGAAAATAATTTTTAGTGAATAGTAACTTTTTTTACTTTTATTTACCATAGTTATAATTAAATAGGGTAATTAAGGGCAAAAATGATATTATTATTACCCTAACAAATGTCCTAAATCTATTGGATAAGTGTAATTAGACCAAAAACAACCGTAGTAATAAAATATGACCATTTAGTTCTACTTGGATTAGATTAGGACATTTATTATTATTTTATTTAAAGAATAGTTAAAATAGTTAAAATCAATGTTTAATAACTAAAAATTTTTTAATATAAGGTTATACATAAGATAAATTCAACTATAAATATTCATTATAAATCTGAAAATATTTCCTACATAATGGTATTTTTTTTATAATTTTTTGACATTAAATAATTTTATTTATTTATGACACAATGATGATACAGTAATTAACTTATTAATGAAATATTGACATAATTGATGTTATAAATACCCAAATAAATTAAATTTGAGACTATTTATGAATTATACTAATTTTATAGGTTATTATGACATGTTATTATTTATTTAAGTATCTTTTTTCTAACTAATCATTATGATATGATTTTCACAAAAATAAATTACCAAATAGTGTCAAAATTGACATTAAATAATTTTTTAAACAAATATTATATTATTAATTGTAATTTTATTCCTAAAAATCTGTGGTTCGGGAAACTGACATAGAAAAGGTTATATATATTAATAATAAACAACTTGGGGTTATTTTGGCTTGGTATTTTATGTTTATTAACCTTATAGTATAAGACAAGAAGAAGACACGGTAATAGAAAAATTATTTAACTTAAAGTTAAATCTAAATGATAAGGTTCAAATAGAAACCTAAACATGTTTAAATTATATTGGATGATAGGATTTAGACCCATCCCCACCTTAGCTTAGAAATAAATCAATTATTATCTATTAATAACCGAATATAAGTTTATAATAAAATAATTTTTTTTGTTTTTCCTAATGTGCCCCTCTCTTCCCTTATAAAAGGGCACCTCCTCCCTCTCCTCCTCACACCACATTGAACCTTCAAGCTCTGCCAAACCCTGAAAAGTTTTCTTCTCCACTTCCCAAGAAACATCCTAGTGGTCCTGGACTTCTTCAAAGAGCATTTTCAGTTCCCTAAGAGGAGGTTAAGAAGAGGCGCTTCAAAGAAGAGGTAATGTCTGTTACCGATTATTTCAACTTTATTTCTTTATCTACTTCTTATTCTTTAGCTATTTAATTATGAAGTAATAACATAAGTATCACTCATATACTAATATTTTATTATAAATATGAAACAACCCTATTTCACCTTCTATCCAGCCTACGGAAAACGAAATTACCGTGGGTGCGTACGTACGGAATACCGTCTCTAGGTCGTGGTGTAATCTGTTTTCGACCACCACCATACATGGATGGGTATAATGGTGTAAATAAATAACTATATATGATTATTTTAATGTAATATTTATTCTGAAATATTATACATACACATCAATACAATTCCATGATCATGGGAATGGTATCACCGCTCATGCGTACGTACGGACTACCATCTCCACGACGCGAGGAGATTCATTTTCCATGTTAACCATCCATGAATTATTATAAAGTATATATAAAACGTAATCATGAAATATATCACCTAATAATGATACTGTATTTATGTATATATATATATATGTATGTCTTCTACTAAATTCCATTCAATTAAATAAGGAAAAGAAAACAACGTTCATGCGTACCTACGGCCTACCGTCTCCATGAATGGTGTATTTCATTCCATTTATCGATATATCATATATATATTTTTATATGATGAATATATATTATATATAAATCATTTTTTACATTATTGAATTAATTAAATCAGGATATATTTAATAATATCAAGAACAAGAAGTCGAAACACGTAAAATAAATGAAATGATTTTACCCAAATCGCTGCTTTTACATCGAATTTATAAAAGAACGGGTAATATAAAGTCGTAAGTAAACCATATATTATATCATAACAATGAATACGATTCTATAATATGTCAATAACATTATTTAAATCATTATACAGGAGGTTCAGATAGATACAATGAATATCAGACATAAGGTAAGGGATAATTATTCCAATCTCATTCTTATCCGAGATTGTTTATTCGTAAGTATTTAATGGGGTAATGTTTATTATCCATGTCCATATGTTCTCAAAATGTTTTCATAAATTTTTTACTTTTCTTCCATGTATTTTTAAAGTCATTTTTACCCTTTTCTAATTTTACTACATCATATGGAAGGAATCGTTCTTTTGTTTACCATACGAGGTACTTTTTGACTTTTCTGACAAATGTACGAGAAGAATGTAATTTTTAACATATACGGCATGAATGAATTTTTACGGTTTCATAACGCCTCATTTTCATGAATCTTAAAATACAATATTGCATGATTATTTTAAACAAAATACTTTTCTTTTAAAATTTCATTACATTTTGTGAAAATATAATGACTTTGAAGAAGAAAAGATATTTTCCTCAAGAATTTCATTTCAAGTGTTTTATCAAAACCAGTTTCCATCAATGATGACATTATTTCATATGTGTATGTTTCATGTATAATGTATCTATGACTTACATGGTTTTAATTTTCTTATGATGAAATACCCATTTGTTTTTTATGGATTATGTGATGATGTGATTATGTTTATGAAACCCATTCTATTCTTTGGGTTATGATGAATGTTTTAAGTTTATTTTGTGGCACAAGTAAGAATGATTTCATTATGAGATAGGTGAGACCAATATCTCCCTCCAATGAATTGGGTAAAGATTTATATCTTATGATATAGACATGGCTGGAATGGTAAGTTAATCTGATTCAGTGTTACAAGACTGGAACGAGGAGTGAACTCGATTTAAAATGGGACTTTGTCCACTAACATGGTCTTGGAAGCAATACCTTGGATAATATGGAAATCATTATGTGCTTAATAGATGCCACAATTACATGTTTTATTACCATTCTAGTTTATCGTGATTAATTTTCCATTATGATCTATCCTTTCTATCCTTTCAAGATTTATGTCGTTGCTCATGATTTTGTTGCTTAGGTTTTATGTTCACGTTTTTGCATCCGAATTTTTACGTATTGATTTATGTTCTATATATTTACCCTTACTGAGCATTTGAGGTCACCCTTTATATGTTTTCTTTTCCCCAGGATTTAATGAAAGGTTTTAGGTAATAAATCAAAAAGAGGATGATCTTTATGGGATATGTTGAAGACCTTTCAACATGATTAGAAGATTATTTTCCGAGTTTCCGAACACACTAAACTATTAAGGTACTTGTGTGTCTATTTTTGTTATGTATTAAGTATTTGGCAAAAGTAATTTAATGGCCATGTATGTCAATCTTTGGGTTTCTACAATTATCCCATTTCCAGATGAGTATAGGTAATGGTAAAAACATCCCTTTTGACTTTTTTGCCTTGGTATATCTTGATTACATACCTAGAACCTTGAGATATATTCTGTAATATTCTTCATAATCTTATCCCACAAGAAGTGTTCCCTGAGATCTTTGTACATCATGGTGATAAAAGTATGGATAAAGAATGTTGAGCTATGTGCATTGTCCAATATATCATTCTTTATAACAGGTGATGAAGTCACACAATTTCATTTTCCAAACCAAATCATACCATCATCATCAATATGGATCTCTTATAGCTTCCCATCCATTAAATTATTCACCTTCATTTGTAACTCTAGATCATCCCATTGTGCCTCAATAATATTTTCATGGATAGATGGTTCTGAAATAATTTGGGAATGGAGGGATGTATCCTATACCATTATGATTTCCAAATCCATCCTTTTAATATCCACGAAGATAGGGTCTTTCTCAACCTGCATCATGAATAGTGTAGCAGGTTCTTTTCTACATAGACCATTAGCTACCTTGTTCAACTTTATAGGATGATAGTGAATAGAGAAATCAAAGTCCTTGATTATATCTAAACAACTCCTTTGATTCATGTTGATATCCTTTTGTGTAGATATGTACATTATGATATTGTGGTCGGTGTATATGTCAACGTTCTCATGGTAAAGGTACCACCACCAGATTTTCAAGGCCAAAATCACAACTTCCAACTATAGATTACGCGTCATGTATTTCTGCCCATGGATCATCGACTTCCATGTGGTTTAGCCTATCACAATCTCATTTTTCAAGTGTACGCAAGCCAATTATTTATTTGAAGCATCCTTGTACATCATAGAAATTTCTCCAGTTTTTGGTAATGTGAGTACAAGTGAAATGATTAACATTTTAATTAGCTCCATGAAGCTTCCCAAACATTTTTCCATCCTTAGATACATTTCCCCATTCCTTTTTATCTATGTTAGTGGGCTTCACAATCATTATAAAAATCTAAAAATACTTCAGTAGTAACCAACTAATCCAAGAAAACTACATATTTCTGTGATAAGAGAGTGTCTAATCCTTTAATCAATTGGCTTAGTTTTTGAAGGGTCCACAAAAAATCACTCACTTGTTTTCACATGTCCCATGAATTTGAATTTATTCTTCCAAAAGTCAAACATTCTGAAATTTTCCTATAACATCTTCTTTCTCAATTTCTCCAACACACGTCTTAGACGTTCATCATGTTCCTACTTTCTCCTGGAGTAGATTAGAATATAATTGGTAAACACAACCGAAACTTTTTATGGGTAATGTCTAAAGACTCAATTCATAAAATTCATGAATATTTAATGGGTATTAGAAAGTTTGAAAAGCACTACCTGAATTTCATAGTCCCATACCTTGTACGGAAGGCAGTATTTTGAATATAATCATTCTTCAACTTTAGCTAATGATATTCAGAATGAAGATCCACCTTTGAGAATTATTGATATCATCTTAATTTATTGAAAAAATCATCTATCCTTAGAAGTGGATATGGGTTTATTATGGTGAACTTTTTGAGTTATTGATAATAGATACAAAACTGCATTGATCCGTCATTCTTCTTCATGAAGAGCACTAGTGCACCCTAAGGTGGTGCACCACGGTGTATGAACCCATTTTCCAATTTCTCATGAAACTTCTTCTTTAACTCCCCAAGTTCAATAGAGCCATTCTATAGGGACACATTGTGATAAGAGTATCTACGAGTAGGAGTTCTATTGAGAACTCTACCTTACAATCGGGGAGTTTTTTGGGTATCTATTTGGGAAATAAATCGTCGTATTCCCTCACTATGGGCATTTCCGCAGGGTTGGAACATTATTATAACTCACCATATGGTAAATGTATTATTTTTATAGGGTATCAACACCCACACCATTGAATGAATTTTTCATAAGAGATTCACGATCTTACTTAAATTTTTATAGGACCATGGGAGGGTTCGAAATATGAAATGATGTTTTCTTTTCTCGATATTAGATAAATTCGTTATATAACAATAGAAAATCCATTCCCAATTTTGTGTTTAATTCCACAAAGGGAAGTATTATGAGATTCACTGGAAGAATCATCCCACATACTCCAACAGGTGAAGAGTCCAAAAATTGGGTTGCAATGATTTCTCCACTTGGTGTTTTTATAGATAACAATAATTCAGGGTCTCAGGGATTCATTTTTATTGTTCTAGAAAACATGGATGATATAAAGGAATTCATAGAACTAGAATCAATGAACACTTTTTCCATTCTTGAGTTTATAGAAAGTGTACCTTGTAAGAATTCATTATCTTGATTCACTTTTACAGTAGTGATGGCATAATACATCCAATGTTCCTTTTTATTTTGTGGCTATTGGTAGTGATTACCCTCGAGGAATAGAGGCTTAGTGCACTGGATTGTATAGTTCCCTTTCTCCCAATAGTTGTAGCATTTAACCGTGGGTGGAGATCCCCTTTCTTCAACTACATTATCCTTCCTTTTCATTTCTTTTAAACACTCTTGTGCATGGTGGCCTTCTTTCCCACACTTAATGAATTTCCACATCCCATTGATATAGTTCCCATGATGCATCTTCCCACATTATTGGCTTGTGATTTGTTGAGTTTTCGTACCACCATTATCATTAGATCCTCCATCTTGAAACTCATTATTTCTTATCTTATAACCATCACCATGGGACCATTCTCGAAACTCCATATCGACATTGAGAGACCACCAAAAAACATTTTCATAACTCCCAGAGACTTGAATTGATGTATCCCTTCAATGGTTGGGTTTTAATCCCCTAAATAATCTATCAATTTTGTTATCAATTGTTGATATCAAATCTTAAAACATAGATTCCAAGCCTTGTAAAACTCACTTCATAGGTGGTCATAGATTCTACTTCCTTTTTTCATAAGCTCAGTAAGGTCTATCTCCATCTTCATATAAAGATTTCATGGGTAATACTTGTTACGAAACATGATATTATAGTCTTCACATTACACCTATTCAATATCATCAGTCGGCTTGGTGTTATTTATCAATTCCCACCATTGATCAGCCTATACTTGTAGATGATAAATGAACAGAATCACCTTATTCATCTCTGAATATAGAAGAACAAAAAGATAAACTCCATAGATTTGACCCAATATTCCTCTAGTGGATCAGAAGACCCAATAAACATCAGTGGTTGTTGCTGCATAAAATATTTGATACCCAGTTTTCCGTCTTTGGTGAATGAGGGCATTCCCTATTATTATTGTTAATTTTCATAACCTGAGATAGATGTGTATGCATCACCATGATGTTTTTAATTCCACCACCCAATTAATTGAGAATTCTATTTGGGAAATCATTGCATTGGACATTTCATGGGTGTTGGCACTGTTTCTCTTGGTTCCCACCATTTTCTAAAATAGAAATGTTTAGAAAAAAAACATAAGTCAAGAAGTCTTAAACAAATAATTTTTTCATTTCTAAATTTTTCACTTAATTCATATCTTATGTAATCTATATGTAATGATTCTTGTGTTTTTATTTTCACTTAGTCTCGTACTAGAGGTTTTATATAGGATTCACTATTTCTAATCCTAAAGTTAACTAAACCAATCATCTGATACCAACTATAGAAACCCATTATTTTCTATCCCTACTATTCAATCATTCAGAATATAAACAACATAATAGTAATACATAACAGTTATCCCAAGGTTTAGTGTCATCATAAAACTAGATTCATACATAACATATACACCATTTAAAATATCATTTATTTAATTAATTCCTCCCAAGATTCTTGTCAACATTAGAAAACTACTTACCACACATAATCACCTATGAATATACACCAAAAATGGGTGAGATAAAAGACTAGTAAGAATATAATATAAAATTGATTGATCAAAATCACAACATAGGAAAATTATCATGAATAGGATAGGATATGTAAGAACCTGAGTCTTTTTTTCAGGTACACTTTTTTGTTGTTTTTGGGAAAAGAGGAGTTTTTTGAAATTTTAGTAGTACACACCGTGTAATTTAAGTACAGGTTGTATACCCAGTTTCCATGGGTGACCATGTACTTTCCATGTAATGGCTGAGTATATGGTCATGTGTGGTGACCTAGAGACTACCTAAATCAGAGTCCGGAAAAGGAAAGTACATGCTAGGTAATTTTAAAGAACACACAGTGCATGTTCTTTTTTTCATTAAATGGGCTGGGTCACATTTGATGGATAGAACCATATTCTTCTCGACCTATCTCATATGGGTGGGAAAAAGACAACCATATCTTCACCGAGCCCCTGACTCACTGTCCGTTCTATAATTTGAACTCCATTGGTTTCGTTGGAATCGCATTAGTGAGTTGTTCCTTCTTCTAGAACCTCGTTTACTGAATTTTCATCTTTCACGAGATATGCTCGGTAGAACATTTTTAATGTTTTTATAGATCTACAGATTTTTAGGGAGATTCAAGGCATGAGGTTCGCATATATCATTCTCGCGATGCTGAGGTTGCCTGTTTTCTCCTTTCCATAGATTGATTTTGAATTATATGTGCAAAAGTTCCCAATACCCTCATTTGGTGGGTTGCATGTCTATGGCTTTTAGACCTGTTATTTCATAAAATTCCTTGTTTGTTTGGATAGAGGTAAAATTTTTGAGAATAGGGTTAAATTTTCTATGCTATGGATGTTTTTCCAATGATTTAATGATTTGATTGTTTGGTCTAGCTTTTCGGTTAGGTTGCTTACTTTCCATGGATAATATTGATTAGGATGAACTGATTATTATCTGACATGATATGATATGTTGTAGATTGTTTATCCAAGTAGTTATTGAGGTTTACTTTGGAATCCATGTATCGCTTCTCTGTGAATAAATTATAATGGGATGTGGGAACCTGTTGTAGTATACCATAGGGAGAATGGATGCTGAGGGCTTCCCCGGAGAATTTGTTTTACGGTTACATTGTGAGACCGTAGGGGGGATGGACCTTTTTTCTACCTCAGAGTGTCTATAGTTTCCTCAATATGGGTCTTAGGGGGAATTGGACATTGAGTACTTCCACAAAGTTCTTATTAGTTTACGATACAAGACCACATGAGGAATTGATGGTGAGTGCTTCCTTAGAGAGTCTTTGCTAAAGTTTAAACCGAGGGCTTAGACTACGAGTTCTACCCAGAGGGTTGATTGTGTTTGTTTGGTTGAACCAGAGGGTTTATGATGTGAGTAATTCCCAGAGGGTTACCTACTTTTTATTAGTTTCTTATTTGATATATGAAAATTAACGAAATTGAATTTGTAGGATTGTTACTATGCATAGTTCTTTGATTACTGCTTCATTTCTTTTATTATTTGCCATATATATATATATATATATACTGAATATTAGGCATAGATATTTTGGTGGTTGCCTACTGGGATTTGTCTCACACCTTTTTTGGGTTAGGCTTTTGGGCCCAAAAAGATTATATTGCATCAGATATAGATATGGGCAAGCACCCATCTAATTTAGGTACTTTATAGCTATGGAGCTAGGGAGCATGGGAGCAAGCTGAGGCTTATGGTGATGTGGAACTCTTTAGTTTCCATTATATTTCACATTGGTTTATTTCTGTATACTAGCATCCTGATTTGTTTCGCTGCTTTCTTGGACATATGAATCATGAATCATTTATATATGTGTGCTCCAATTGTTTATTACTTCTGCTATTTACTTATTGCATGTTTTACTGCTTTCGATATTGCTATCAATTTTAAATCTTCTATGTTACTCTACCATTGAGGGAATAGTTTCACCACTATCACATCAAAGGCCCTCACTTCTATTCGGTAGCCTCTGGAGTTTGGGAAATGCGCTTGAGGCAATGTGAACAACTGGATACGGGGAAGCTTTAGGCGGCACCTAGAACCAGGACAACATAAAGGGGTATCAGATGAATTTTTTTCTTCTTGACTTACTATTTTTAGACTATATATAGGGATTTTATGGAAATGGGTAGTTGGTAATAAGCTGTTCGTAGGAGTAACTAACCCATAAATGGGGGAAATCTAATTTACCTCGGTTATTGCAATTTTTTTGGGTTTGAAATTTTACAGTTGATTTGATTTCTCTGTTGGGTTATTCACATGTTTTTTTGTTTTAATCGTTGATATTATTGAGGTTTTATTTCTTTTTCAACCCAATTAGACGAGGGTATGCAATTTAATGAACCATATGGGCATTTGCTAGAGAACACATGTCTTGCATTCTTGCCCTACCATTTAGGGTGTATTACCTCTTGCATGTTGTTGTGATAGATTTTATGCTATATATTGATGTTGTTGTAATATATGCCTTGATATAATATCTACTATATGATAGGGAAATGGATGGTGTATGATTTTTTAAATGAATTCGATTCTCTTGTTCTTGAGGTGTGATGGGCCCTCATGGACTAGAATTTTTTGGATCATTTCACTGTTATGTTTATATATAAAATGTATAAGATTACAATCTTTGATTCGAGGGGAGTATGGGCCCTCATGGATCCGAATTTGGAAACTTATTATTTGTTTTAGTTTTTTCTAGGTTCTGGAGTAGTTTCGGAGGATTACTGTGCCGAAAAACCCTTAATACATGACGTGTAATGATGAATACATGCCATGTGTCCTTCTATTTAGGAAGGAACTATTTTCCTTATGTACAAACTATGTACTGTATGTACACACCATGTAGTCTCTAACCATGTCACTGTCTATCTGGGTAAAGACATGGGGTTGGGAAAACATTCGGGGAACTCGCCATGTACCGGTTGTACATTCCATGTTGTGTAGAACATGTGTGCACCTGTGTGACTAAACACATGGACTGATAAAGCTTAGGTTATACATGCCATGTCAATTTTGAAATTCCACGTACTATAAGCCTTTTATCTAGATGTGTAGAAAACAACACGGGGCTTTGGAATCCTTCTAGTACATGTCGTGCCCATCTAGAACATGCCATGTATAGTGAGCCATGTAACCGGCCGTGTAACTAACAACACGAGCTTTTGAAGTTCATCTAGTACACATTGTTTCTAGATCTAACACACCATTTAGTCTTGTTTTTGGAGAATCGTATGGCCTAGATGTGTGAAGGAACTCATATAGTGGAAGAGGATTCATGTAACCATCATGTATTGGGAGAATACGCCATGTGTATAGGGTGCTGCACGACCAATTTTGGTAAAGGTACATGCCCATGTGAAGTCTTACGAGAACATGTTGTGTAGGCATTATACACACCGTGTATCCATGTTTTGAAAAACATGAATATTATATTTTTCATAAAACCTTATTAAACATATTGTTTTGGTTCCTTGATAATATGGAACTAAGGTCTGTGATTGAACTTGCAGAGTCATGCCATTGAGACATCCTCCGATTGTACTCCAGTTACAGGGCAGTGACCAGACACCAGACATGGCAGATCAAGAACTGCCAGTAGATCCTCTAGTCGTGCCCGTCATGGCACTAGCCTTTAACCTGGACACCAGTGCTGGCGCACAGTCCTGAGAGGGCTTCATGAGTTCATGAAGAACTTTGGAGGAGTACCAAATCATGCCACTTCTATAGAAGAGTTGGAATGAGGTTTCTAGCAGCACCAGCATTCCACCTTCATGGGGGAAAGAGGGCCTTAGGCTGTAGAGTCATGGTTAGAATCTATACTACCAGTCTTAGAGCATCTAGAGATGCCTCCAGAGAGGAGGGTGAATCTCGCTACATATATACTTTGGGATTCCTGATAGAGGTGGTGGGATGAGATCTCATAGGAGGGACGCCGATAAGTTATTTCCTGGGAGGCATTCCAGTCTGCCTTCTATGATTACTTCTACCACGAGACATTGAGGGTTGATCAAGGCCAAGAATTTATGAGTCTGGAGCAGGGTAATCTCTCTTTTATGGAGTATTAATCTCGCTTGATAGATTAGGCATCACTTCACACCAATTCTAGGATGTGATGAATTGTTTACGGCAAGGAATTTTGAGGATGGTATCAAGAATGACATCAGATCTTCAGTGAACATCTTCAGTATGATATCCATCACTTTTATTGTCAACCAGGCACTAATAATAGAGAAAAATCTGAGGGATTCTAGAGTTGTGTTCTAGGTAGGATCGAAATTCAGAGCTGGTATCCCTCATACTGACAGCAAGAAGCAACATAGTGAGTTTATGCATGGAGATATGAGGAGATGAGAGACACATTCTATTATCCAGGTGGTGCTCTACTAGTGCGGGAATAGCTAGAAGAGAGGGAATTTGAGTCTGCATTGCCCGAGAGACCCAGTGGAGTGCCTATATTGTGGAAATATGGGTCACTTTCACCATATCTGTTAGTTTTTCTCACCAGCAGCTGGTAACATGTGTTCTTCTATGACTCCTCATTCAGAAGAAGCACCACCAGTTACACATCAGTCCATGAACTTGAGTTCATTTGGCTGTTCGGGACGAAGTGGGGGTTGTGGCCATGGTATCTAGTTTCCAGGCTTTCACTAGAAAAGGGTGGATCAGATCAGGGTGCTCCGGTAGGGTCACAAGGCCACATAATAGGCCATGATTTTTAGTGGAGAAAACCTAGTTGGAGTAGGACCCCAGACCCTCAACAATTCTAGGTACTATTCTTGTTGCCTCAGTTTTAGATTCTGCTCTTTTTGATATAGGGTCTTCCCATAGCTTTATATATATTGTTTTTGTGGAGAGCCTTGGGATATGTATCTTTTATTCTTCTAATATCTAGACACTAGACACTATATTGGGTACAATAATAGCTAGTGTATATCAGTGAAAAGAGTGACCTCTTGAGGTTAGTGGGTGTCACTACTTATGGGACCTCTATGTATTCTAGATGATAGTCTATGATTTCATTCTCGGAATGGATTAGTTAGTTCCCTTCGAGGATTTTGATGACAAATATATTTGTAGGTTGATTTTCACATCTCTAGAAGGCATACAATTTCTTCACAAGGGTGAATCTGATGTTCAGGTGAGCAAAGTAGAAACTGAGCATCATTGGTTTGGAGGAGTTACAACCCAGATTGATATTCTCTATCTAGATGACCAGGGGACAAAATAGATGAACCTTCCTCTAGTGGTGGATAATTTCTGTGATGTCATTGTAGAGTGATTTTCAAGTTTTACTCTAGAGAGAGTGGTGAAATTTTCTTTTGATATTGTTCTAGGAGCAACACTGGTGTCAATTTATCCTTATACGATGGCTACACCAGAGTTGAAGGAGCTCAACAAGCAGTTGGAGGTGTTTTAGTCAACTGGTTTTAACAAACTTAGTGCTTCTCCTTAGGGTTTTCCTATCATGTTAGAGAAGATGGTGGGTGGTACCCTCTGACTTTGTGTGGATTATCGGAAGCTGAAACAATTGATGGCAACGAACTGACATCCCTTGCTGAGGATTGATGATATTTTTGATCAGTTTTGAGGAGCCCGGGTGTTCTCGAAGATTGACATGAGATCTAGTTATCATTAAATGCACATTAGACCATCTGATATAGCTCTTAAAACCTTTTGGAGCAATTATGGTCTATATGAGTATGTTGTTATGTCGTTTGGTCTCATGAATGCACATGCAGTCTTGATGGTACTGATGAACCCAGTGTTCCATCTATACTTGGATTCTTTCATGGTAATTTTCATGGACAATATCTTGGTGTAATCTAACACTCAACACAACCATGCCACACATCTTGATATCGTCTTGAGTATGCTGAGAGTGGATCCGTTATATGCTTATATCTCAAAATGACACTTTTGGATGGACCACATTCACTTCATAGGTCATGTTATCTAATAGACGAGAGTATAAGAAGACCCATATAAAGTGATAACAGTTGTTTCTTGGGAGCAGCCAAAAAATTTATTTGATGTATAAAATTTTCTAAGGATGGCTGGATACTACAAGTGTTTCATACATGAATTTTTACACTTAGTAGTTCCACTGACAAGCCTAACTAAGAACGATGAGAATTAATTGTGGTTAAATTATTGCAAGTCATCCATTCGGGAGCTGAAAGGGAGGTTTACTTCATCACTGATACCTAGTATTTCTAGACCCGAGCATGAGATATACGGTATACTGTGATTCTTCAGCTATCAGGCTGGGAGTAGTGCTTATGCAGGGAGAAGGTATCATTGTGTACGGTTATCGACAGTTGAGGCCACATCAGAGGAACTACATGACACATGATCTTGAGTTGGATGAAGTTGTATATGGTTTACACTTCTTGAGACATTATCTTCTGGGAGATAATTTTTTGGTTTTCACCAACCACAAAATTCTCATGTATATCTTCACTCAGCATGACCTGAATTTGAGACAGTGATGGTGGGTTGTGTACCTTTAGTTTTCTGACATTGAACTTGCCTATACGCCTGGAAAAGGCAACTCAATGGATGATGCATTAGTAGGTGGACTTAGATATAGGCAGTTCACGAGGCCAGCTATGAGTGGAAATTTTTGGAAATGTTCCTTGAAATGCATTTGGAGTTTCATGACAGACAGGGGCATACTTTTCATTATTATGTAGCTGTTACTTCTACTATACATGACCAAGTGCAAATGAGGAAGCTATCATATTCTCAATGACCAGTCCTACAAGAGGGTGTGTTATGAGAGTACCCCATTACCAGATAGAAAATAGGCGAGGATGAGATCATGAATTTTTATGGATTTGTGTGGGTACCAGCAGACACATGTGACAAGCTAATGTAGGACTTTCATTCCTCGGTTTGGGCAGTTCATCCTGGTGTCACCAAGACACATCGTGATCTAAACTGTTAGTATTGATGGAAATGTATTAAGATAGTTATTGTTGGTTTTTTCATGAGATGTTCCACTTTTCAGCAGGTGAAGGAGTAGCATCAGCGACCAACTCGGCTTTTTCAGTAGTTACTCATTCCTGAGTGGAAGATGAATGATGTCCCGATGGATATCGTGATTGGTTTTCCAAGGTCACCTCGAGGGAATTATGTTGTATGGGATGTCATTGATAGACTCATGAAGGTTGCTCACTTCTTGTCAATCAAGGAGACCTTCAGTTTTGATGATCTGGGAAGGTTATAAATCTAAGAGATAATATGTTTACATGGAGTCCCACACTCCATTATTTTAAATAGGGACACACGTTTTACCTCTCACGTCTGGTAGGTACTTCAAAGGGCTTTGGGTACATATGTACTTCTGAATACATCTTACCATCCCCAGACAGATATCATTTTCGAGCCTACGATTCTGGTGCCTGAGGATATGATTCGAGAATGCGTCCTAGATTTTGGATGTTCTTGGGAGAAAAAAATACCTCTTGTGCAGTATTCCTATAATAATAGTTTTCAATAAACTATTCAGATGGAACCTTGTGAGGATTTTTGCGATAAACCATTTATATCAACCTTATGCTGGATAGAGGCAAGAGAGGCAACTATGGTGGGACTTCGTCTTGTCCAGGAGACCATAGAGTAGATAGAGTTGATTCAAAATAGAATGGATACTACACAGTCAAGAAAGAAGTCATATTTTAATCGACGAAGATGGCCTTTAGAGTTCGAGGTTGGAGATTATGTTTTTCTACATGTCACAATGAAGTTGGGACACAGGAGTGTTAGGAGTAGGGAATTCTTTCATTGAGATACGTTTGGTCGTTTGAGGTTTTGGAAATGGTCGTACAGGTTTCCAATTAGTTGTAGTTAACTCATAGGTACCAGGCAATTCATGACGCCTTTCATGATTCTCAACTATGACATTACTTCTCAAATCTACCTCATGTTTTTTACCCAAATAGGTTGAGTTAAGGGTGGATGCATCATTTTAGGAGCATCCTATCCAGATTTTTGATCAATGTCCAACGGTCCATAGTGGCATGTTTTTTCTTCTGGTATGAGTTCTATGGCAGCACGAGCGGGTATAGAACGAGACTTGGGGGAGGGAGGCCGATGTACGATTGTTGTGGCCAGACCAGTTCCAGGAGTCTTCTTCAACGCTTCCTTGTTAGGGAAATTGCGGGATAATTTTTTTATGAGGGGAAGTTTGTAAGAACCCAATATTATTTTCAGGTATGTTTTTCTTTTCTGGTTCTTTTTGAGAAAAGATTATTTTTTTGAAATTTCAGGAGTACATGTCGTATACTTTAAGTGCACACCACGTACTCGGTAGCCATAGGTGACAGTGTAATGGCATTGTAATGTCCATGTACATTGTCTTGTGTGGATACCTAGAGGCCGCCTAAAGTGGAGGCTGAAAAAGATAAGTACACACCGGTTACTTTTAATGAAAATGTAGTGTACTTTCATTATTTCATGAAATTGACCAGGGTCGCGTCTGATGGATAGAACCATATTCTTCTTGATTTATCTCGTCTAAGAGAGAATGAGACCGTCAGATCTTCGCTAAGCCCTTGACTCTTCATCCTTTCTTTCATCCAAACACCATCAGTTGCGTTGGAATCACATCTATGTGTTCTTACTTCTTCTAAAACCTTGTTTCTTGAATTCTCCTTTTTCATGAGATATACGCGGTTGAACATTTTTAAAATTTTTATTGATCTATAGATTTTTAGGGTGATTCAATTCTTGAGGTTCATGTAAATGAATCTTACAACACCGAGGTAGGTTGTTTGTGACATTCAGTGGATAGTATTTGAATTTTATGTGAGAAAGTGTCGAATACCCTCATTTTGGGTGTTGCGTGTTTATGGTTTTTAGCCCTATTATTACTTGATATACCTTGTTTGTTTGGGAATAGATTAATTTTTTGTGAGTAAGGATATATTTTCCATGCTACAGATGTTTGGCCAATGATTTCATATTTTGACCATTTGGTATGACTTTCCAGTTAGGCTGCTTTCATTCCATGCCTAGTATTGTTAGGATGGATTGATTATTATATGACATGCTATGATATGATGTATACTATTTATACAAATGTTTTTTGAAGTTTACTTTGGCTACCATGTAACGTTTGGGAAAGATTGACTTACACAGGGCTGTGTGAACCTGGTGTAGTAGACAGTAGGGGTAATGGATGCTGGGGGCTTACCCAAGTGTCTATTTTACTGTTACATTGCAAGACCATTGAGGGTTGACATTTTTCTCCCTCAAAGTGTCTATAGATTCTTATATATGAGCCATAGGGGGAGTTGGAATTTGAGTACTTACTTATAGTGCCTAGTAGATACCGATCGAAGACCATAGAGGGAATTGACAGTGAATGCTTTCTCAGAGAGTCTTTTCTAAAGCTGAACCAGAGGGGACAGACTGTGAGTACTACCCCAAGGATTTTTTATGTTTGATTGGTTGAACCGGAGGGGTTAGGCTGTGAGTACATCATAGAGGGTTACCTACTTTTGATTAGCAACTTACATGATATATGAAAATTAATGTAATTGAATTTGTATGATTGTTACTATGCATACTTATTTGGTTACTTCTTCATTTTTTTAATTCCTTCCATATATTTATATATATATTGTCACTGAATTTTAGGCACAAATATTTAGTTGGTTTCCAACTAGGATTAGTCTCACACACTGTTTGGGTCATGCTTTTGGGCCCAAACAGATTATATTTCTACACGTATAGATAAGGGAAAGAACCCTTCTACTTCAGGTACTTGATTTCTTTGAAACTGGGGATCTCATGACCAAGATGTGGTTTGCGATGTTGTGGAGCTGTTTATTTGATATTCTTTTCTACTTTTCATTAGTAATGTGTCCCTACATCATTATTTGTTTGGCTACTTTAGTAGAAATATGAATCATGCATCATCCTTATATGTGTTCTCAAGTAATTTATTACATCTTTTGTTTAATTATTTCATGTTTTTCTACATTCACTATTGCTATCAGTTTTACTTCTGCTATGTTACTCTGCCAATGAGGGAATTGTTTCCCCACTATCACTACCAAGGCCCTCGCTGCTAGTCAGAAACCTCTGGAATTTGGGGAAATGCACTTGAGTCTATGTGACCATCCAGGTATGGGGCACCTCTGGGCAGCACCCAGAACTAGGATGTTACGTGAAGCATTAATATAAGACTTGAAATGTGGAAATGCATAAAAATGAATCATCATGTATTAGTAGTTAAACACCACACATGGTGGTGAACACATATAGAATAATGGTCACAAATCATTTCAATTTAACTCAAGAGATTCGTCACATTACCCAATGCATTTTAGTGCTCTATAATTCTGGGAACCCCCATAACATTCAATAATTTATATTGTGCAATATAATTTTGGGTGCACCCGTCTCATCATAATATTCACATTATCAAGCATGCCACATTGAAAATATTTCAAACATGAACATAAAATAACCCATGGAAAGAAATGGGTTTCACCACATAAATTAACAAACATTTGTATCCCAAAAAAATATGGAATTCCATTCTTGAAATAGAACCATTTACCTTGAGTGAAGAGTGAAACAATCTTCCAGAAGTAAAAAAGGGTGTGTTTATTTGAAAGAAGATATATTTTAGAAAAGAAAGGGTTTATCATAAAATCAATTATAGAAAATTTATATCCCAAAAAAAGTTAATATAATTATGAAAAAATAATTTTTATATCATATCCATACTGAAAATGGGTTGAAGAGGGAAAACCCAAAGAAAGAGAGTTGGGTTCGAGAATTCCCCCGACCTCGTATCCGAACACTTTCTTCACATAAAAGTCCTATATATTAATATTATGGAAAATAATTAACAATTAAAAACCTTATTAAAATTATTATTGTTTATTATGGTCTCATTATGTTGTTAAATGGTCCTTTGGATGAGTCATAGAGTTTTAATTCTTCATTCCGGTGTGTTAATTTCCTTATTATTTATGAATGTTTCCCTTGTATTCATGAATTGATGTTCATTTGAAATGTGGTTGTACATAAAGATTTTATAATATATAAAATTTTTGAAATCAGAGATATATAAATGATCTTATAATAAATTTGGTTATGTGACATTTGGATGAATCATTTGATAAAATTTAATGACGGCCATTTTGGTTTATTTCGCTGGATTTTCGATCACAATGAACTTGTATAATATTATCACTTAATGTCATTTAAATAATTAAGTTATAGAACATTAAATGGGTTAAAATTTAAAAATTAAAATATATTTTCAACCATTTTTTTATTTAAATCCTTGACGGCATTGAAGGAAAATGGAAGTGCATAAACAATGATGTATGTAAATTAACACATCAAGGGCAACAATTTCAATTTTTATTAAAAAAGAGATGGATGGAGGAGTATAATGAATAATGATCCATAAACATGATATAATCCCATTATTTCAATCATACTACCAGTATCATGAAATATATATAATATATGTTGAGGATAAGAGAAGAAATGAAATGAAATTTGGAGGGAAATTGAATAAAAATAGAGAGGGGAATTACTTCTTGAATCTTCCTTTGGAGATCCTCCTTAAGGAACCTAGGCTTGGTTGATCTCCTAGTTGTGGTGGATGGGCTATTGATATGATTCAGTCATAATTTTCAGAAGACATGAACCTTGAGAGGTGTGAAGTAATGAGGTTGTGAGGGGTGGTATTTATAGTAGAGGGGAGAGGGGTTTACTTAGTATTTTAATCATTCTATTATTAATTTACACCAAGATAAGAAGCAGTGAAGATCCAATGATCAATAATAGTAAAAAGATAATTTTCTTTCTAGATTTGGGTTCTTATATAAATCATGATTCCAGTAATAGAGGATTTAAATTTCAATGTATGTATACGGTAAATAAATGTATTTTACTATTCACAAAAAATCATGTATTTCAGAAAAATCCCCAAAAAATCACCCTAACCATTTTTCAACATGTAAAATACAAAAAGGAACTCCATTTTAGGAAAAAAAATTTCTAAATATAAATAATTTCAATTTTAAATAAAAAATAATTACTTGAAAATGAATATTATAAAATTAAAAATGATTTTATAACTCTTTATGAAATTAAAAATGTTCTTATAAAATAATCTTAAAACCAGAAGACATATAATTGTTAATTTTATAAAATATTTTAAGAATATAATTTTGGTTAAAATCAATTAATTAATTATAATTAATTATTTACGACATACAAAAATAACAATACTTTTACTATAGTTATATTTTCACTTATTAGATGCCTAATTTTTTTTAATCATTAATGGGTGAGGCTAAAATAATTTTTGACGATTTACTACTCATAAGGGTCATATTAAAACTGATAAGGGTTGGTTACTATTCATATGGGTATTTTAATATTCACCAATAAATTATCATTATTTAATTAAACTCCAAAAAGCACCCAGAGCACAACAGTGTATGTCCGATTTTCGAAATTCCAAACATAGAATAGGAAAATTTCATTTAATTATAACATAGTGTTTCATTGTATTTCCAAATGTTATTATAATTTATGGAAAACTTATAGAAATAGGATTACATTGATAAAACATTGGGTTGTTACAATTTCCTTAGTAATGAATCATTGTATATGTCATGTACTTTAGAAACATTGGGGGACATAATAAAATGGTAAGCTATAATTATAATTGTTTCTAATATATGAAAATTCCCAATGTACCTAGAACATAAATTACCCATTTTACCAAATCATATAACTTCATTCCATGGTGAAACAATCTATAACACATGATCCCCCACAAGAAATTCAAATCCTTTATTGGGATTATATACATAACTCTTTTTTCAAGTCTTTGATACATTAATGTGATCCTAAAATAGACTACAATTTAAAAATCATATCATCTAATAGATCTAGGACATATTATATTGATTCTCTATCATCTATTGAATAGTTAGGAGTATGAGACCTTTTCCCATACAATTCATCACATAGTGACATATGTTTTCCCAAATAGAATATATTTTAAATTTTCTCGATCCACAAAAGTTATATATTAGTCCCACATAACTAGTATGTAATGATAACATTATATCAATATGTATTATAATGATTGGATAATTTTTTAGTCTATAATATATTCTAAGGAGGACATAAGATAATTAAATTTATCTCTGTGATGAGATCCCATTTCAGAAACTTCTAGAATTTTGATTTAAAATGTTGCGATAAGATGCAATTGATTTTGGGCACTCTACATCTCTGGAGGTTGAAATGCTAGGTGTCATCCATGCAGTTGATTTTTCACTTCAGCGAGGTTGAAGAAAGCTCTGGATTGAAAGTGACTCTACCACTATCATTCATGCCATCTGGAATGGCATCATTCATCTTGCTTGGCCACTCACCACACTTTGGATGAATTGTCTGAACTCGCTCCATGGGATTGATTACATAGCTACTCATGCCTACCGTGAAGAGAATGTTGTTGCAGATGCTCTTGCAAACAAAGGAGTTCATCATATCATGACTTGGCTGGACACTCTGCCAGCTGACTTATTATATTTATTTGATAGAGATTGTAAAACAAATCTCATCCTTCCATATTTTGTAATCTTTTTCTTATCAATAAAATGTGCATTGGTCTTTGACCAAAGCATTACCTTTTAAAAGAACATATAAAATGTTATCATAAATACTTATATATCTTTATGCTACCTAGGGGTATGCAGAAATAGGTGCGCTATGCTATTTCTAGTAGTTCCCTCTTCAATTATGATATGAATTGAACAATTAAACTCTTCTAAAATTTTAAAATTCTATATCTATAAATTTGGTCTGTTAGTTTCCAATCAGCCACTAAATTAATATTCCATTCTACATTCTTATCATCCTATGGGTAATTAGTTATCATTTATAGTACATATGGTTGATCAGTTGATTTGAAATGGAATGGTGGTCATCCATTACCAAAAATCACTATATCCCTATTTACTAGAGAATTGTTTGTTGGATCCTTGTTATTTCTCATATGGGTATATATTATATGATTCCTCATAATAAATTTATTTTCCACCTTTTTAACATCCCAGGGTTATAATGTAATCTAAAATTATAGTCTTTGAGTAGTTCCAACCATCTTCCTTGCCTCATGTTGACTTTCATCTTAGATAAGACATACATGAGACTCTCATGGTATATATATATATATATCACATCATTCACCATATAGGAAGTTCCTCAAAATTTTCATACACAATAGTATAGCTTCCATATCAACTTCATTAGTTATATAGTTATATTAAATAATTTTAAATTACATTGATATATAGGTAATGACTATATTATTCATTATATGTTGAAGCCAACGTCCTTTTTTCGATACATCACAATAAATTAAAAAACCTTCCTTACATGGGTTATGAGTTAATATAATTACATTAATCATTCTCCTTATTAGATCTCAAAAAATTTCCTCGCATTCTCATTACCATGTCATTTTAATTCATTTATCGGTTAACTCTGTTAACAAGATAGTATAGGGTGAAAAATATTGAACTATATACTGGTATTGACATGTTATTCCTGATAAAAATTATGTTTCTACTATTTTCAATGGTGTAGGTCATTATTTTAATAAATTTTTATTTGAAGGATTAATAGATATCCCATCCTTTGAAGAAATATATCTAATATAATCGAGGTTTTAGATCCAAAATTCACACCTACTATGTTTCCTATATAATTATTTTTTAACATGGGTCTCAACAATTAATTTTTAGATGAATCTCATTCTATTTATATATCATAGATTGTATCAATATAAAATCAATTACTACCATTAAATGTTTTTTTCAATATAATCATTGAATAATATATTCATCTGAAGCATAAATACAGATGTTGAATTAGTTAATCCATAATCTATTAATGTATACTTGTAATGAATAGACATTGTATAAAGTTAAATCATTGATATAAAATCCTTAATTACCCTTGGTTGTTGATAACAATAGTGAAGATAAATATTTGAAAAGTGATGGGATACATAATATTGGTAAAAGAACTCATAAATTTGTCTTAATGGATACTTATTATTGGAAGTAATGTAACTGATTTCTCTATAATCAATTAATAGTCTCATAGTCTCATAATAATTTTTTATAAATAAAAAAGGGACCTCCAGGAAAATATAGTAGGATTTATAGATCCCTTATAACTCAAATCATAAAAATTATTCTTCAACTGAAAAAACATCCACTTGTTGCATTCAATATATCATTATAAATATATTCATTTTCATCTATAATGATTTAAATGGTGAACATATGGTTAAAATCTTGTGTATGATAAGGTAATTATTTTTTTTAAAATATTAATGAATATTTGATCCATGGGTACATCCTCTATTTTTGGAATATTTCTTTATCCAATGATCATGTTTAATCTTCCACTCTTCCCAAAATTATATTAACAGGAGATATTAATGTGGGTTAAAAAATTCCAAGGAGATGAATTATATCCCTTGAAAACATGGTATTTTATGCCCCCATCACATATATAGTTCTTTATTTAATGGTTTTCATCTCTAAATAATGTCATATAAAATAACTATCTCATTAAATACAATTTTAAAATTAAAATACTATTCTGTTTCCTAAAGTTTTCTCTAAAAATCAAGAGTTCTTATTTCATAGTACTATGGTAATATTACTAGTTTTATTTTAATATAGTCTATAAGGCTTCCAATAAACATTCTATCAAACCATTTGCATCATCTCAAACTCCAAAATCCTGAAGTAGATAGTTATATTAAATTAAATGTAATAAATACATATTATATTGAATGATCTATAGGTTTTTAGTCTTGGAATATTATATATACAAATACATTACAATTGAAAAAATAAGAAAAAACATTATCATAATGCACGAACATTATTAACCCATCCATCATATCCATTAAAGTTACACATAGTCATCCTCTATGTATACTGGGGAAAGGAAAAAAGTATGGGTGATCATAGAATCATAGTAAAGAGTAAAATATCATGAAATATTATCTAACATAAACATTTCATAAGTTATATGTAAATTTTAAATCAAAAAAAATGAATCCATAATCATCTAATAATAAATGAATTATATATCCCTGAAAAGAAATTAAAACTTGTATAATGATAATAATTGATCACATACTCTATGAATTCAAAATTTTTTATATCAAAACAAGATATCCTTGTTTTTTATGACTCATGTATCCTATTATAGGAATAATTATAAAAAAAATAATAACATGTTTTGTCTCATGGGACTCATCGATGCATGGAGTGGATATATAATTATTGGTCCTAGCCCTCCCAAAATCAAGTCCAATGATTATATCATACAATTGTCATAAACCATCATTCCATTCTATATGTAATCTCTTACTAAATAATAAATTCCTATTTATATAATGAAAAATACAAAAATAAAATAATTTACCATTCAATAAAAAAATTTGGATGTCTAGGAGAACATCTGACAATATACATAGATGTTGTGGGGGTCATTAAAATAACTAGACATACATTCAACAAAGAAATATAGGGTATATGATACTTCCAAAGTATAAATTTTTACATGGAGGATAGTAAGTATTATAATTAGTTTTCATTGGTTGGGGACAAAAAATAGATGGAAATATGATTTATCATTTCTCATTAAAGAAATGTGAATATCCCAATCCAAATCACATGGATGTGTCTCCCTAATTGTGTATTTTGAAGCCCACTCATCAGGAATCAGAGTGATGATTGAGTAAATTATGAACAATCTCTTTTCTATTTGATTAAAAATAGGTTCATTTTATCTATATCCACATCAACATTCATGTATCCAAGGAGGGATGTATTTTCTATGAAATTAGACATACTTTTACTTTAACAAAACATAGAATGTTTTCCACCATGAAAAATGTTACTCTTAAATCAAGAGGATTTGACAGATGGATACTGATAAAAACATTTAAATCTATTAATTATCATGAATATTATGAAAAATATAATCTACAGAAAATTATTCACAAAAAGATAATATAGTATGTGATTTCAATATGAGCCCCAATGAATGACAAGAAAGAATTGAAACACCCACACATGGATTGAGTAGTAATTAAATCATAAAATTATAAAATATAGTACTTAGAATTGATATTAACATACAAATAATAAATTTATTTCATGACATTACATCTCACGTAGGTATTATATATAGCACAAAATGGGAATTTTTTCATGACACAACACTCATCTGAAAAAAAGGAATTTGAGATGAAAAACTCATACTTCTTATACTAAATTCATAGAATATAATTCAACCACATGAATCATAAAATATCTATGACGTAAACATAATATAGAACAATAATCATATTTATTATAGTTTATAATCATTATAATTCATGATTCTCAATAATAATTCTTCAGATTTTCCACATCAGTTTTTGTAGTCTTTATCGTTTGAACTTCTTTCAAAAAAGTGGAATCTGTATTCATTATAAATGAAAATAAAATAATTATTAGGTAAATAATGTGACAATTAGGGATGATTTATTATAATTTTTTTAAAATTCCATTCTTGTTTGATTTAGAGAATATTATTGTAGATGAAGTCTATTATAAGCATGTTTTTTCAGTTTTAGAGAACAAAGACTATTTCCTTAATTTAAGAATTAGATATTGATATAAAATCACCAGTAAAATAATTATTAATTAATTTTTATCATATTATATCGATAATTTAGTTTTATTAGTCATCTAGGATATAAATGCATGGTATTGTTCATGTATGTGGAAAATCCAACCAAAACATGAACATACTTTGATTTGATGAATAATTATGATCTAGTTTTGTTGTAATATAATTATAAAATATGAATAATTATATTATTTATTATTTATTAGTTTTATATTTTATAATTTTAGGTAATAATGAGAATAATTAATGTATATGAAAATATAACATGATATAAAAAAATATAATCTTCTTATCACACATACTTTAAATGATTAAACTAATGATGATTGTTTTTATCAAAGAATAAATATGTTATCAAATTTATCATAACCAAAAATTAATTTTTTCATAAAATATTATTTGTACACTAATATGACACTTATATCTTGCCTTTTATGGTGGCGAAAAAAAATGAAATAGGATGTGTTTTGGAGGTGGTAGTCTGCACAACACACAAATGACAGTTTTGTTTATCTCAATGGATGATGTATCTGAATTAATAATGATTATATCCTTGAAATATTAAAATTAATATATATAAGTCAATTAATATCACTATATTGTGTGAATATGCTATATTTGAAAGAATATAATTAAGATGAAAAACTATGTAATTGAAAATACTCATGTTAGGGACTTGAACTTCCATAAGAAGTCTCTTTAGAAATGAGGGAATTGTGCTAAAAAATGGTGAAAATAAAACACAAAATTTCAGAAAGGGTTATTTCAGTATGAATAGTTTAAAGATTCAAGGATAAATTCTGAAAAATTTTACTCTTGATGTTGTTAAGATGTTACCATTTTACCAATGAAGATAAGATTAGTTTTTGAAATAACAATTGAATTTCAATAGTTTAATTTCACTATTAATTGTTCAAGGTATTAAAAAGTTAAAGTGAAAAAATATGATTTTTTTTCATTCATGAAACACCTTAACCATCCATTTGAAAACATATTATTAATTTTTTTTATCATTTTCCCTTTAGTAAAACACTTTTAAACATTCTTACATTTTTGTCGGGTTATCATATATTTTGCTGTAGTAATAAAATTTAATGAACAAAACTACAAATGAAAATATTAGATAATTAAAAAATTACTCTTTCAAATATGAATATAATTTATGAATAAATTTTTAAATGTATTAATAGTTAATTTTAAGTATAAACTCTAAAATGCATTAAAGTATTTTAAGAGAAGTAAAATTTTTAAGCATTATATTTTTATATAATGTAAAATTATACATGAAACTTATTATAATGACAAAAATTAGATTATTATGAAAAATGTAATGGATTACAGGATTTCAAGTAATTAAATAACAAAATCTAAATTGATAATTAATTGATTCAAAGAATGGACCGAAAACAACTTATTTTAATATTAATGTATAATTTTAATTAGATATAAATATTTTTCTATCGGTTTTATAACCTCAAGGATTTTTCCATAAGGAATAATATTATTCATATGATTAATTTTTTATCAGATAATTTTTTTATAACATTTTATGTCATTCTTATATAATGATAATGTGAAAAAAACATTCAAAATCCATGAAACAATATTTTCAATTATAAAATCAACCTTTTCAGAAACTAATAAAAAATTCATACTAGGATAATTTTGATATTATTAGTTCAAAAATGTATTTAGTTTGAAAAAAATAAAATTATTATATTATTATATTTATTAAAATCTTGAATAATGTAACATTAAAGGCTCCATTAAATTATGGTTCATGATATGGTGTTTACATATTAAAATATATTCTCGGTTGTTATATGCTATGATCCATAGGGAATAGAAATATTATTAAATTAGATTTATTCATAACTGTAGGATTAATAGATTATAAGATCCAAAAAACTGCATGGTCGTTATCTCTAAAAAAAATAACTACAACTTTTACCATATTTGGAGAAGTCCAGAGTTCAACATGGTTCATGTTATTTTTTATAACGTGATCCAACTAAGCTAGTACCACTATATTGTTTTCAACAAAATATATCATTATATTCTACATTTTATTTTCACTTCCCATAAAATATTTTGTTTACTTGAATAATCCAATTTCTATAAATTCACTAAACTAAATTAAGTAATGAATGATAATACTATAATTAATAACCGTGTAAATGGAAAATTATTCACATATAAGTGGTAATATGTGAATATCTAACACAACAAAAAATAATATTTATTAGGTTTCATATTATTTTATTTCTAATGATTTTACTATAACTACCACTATCATAATACCCACAAATAACTAAACCTTTCGTTGATATCAATTATTATTATCGAAATCTCATAACCGTATTATTACAATATTTTACACATAATAACATATAATAAAACATATATGAAATCTAAAATAATGTGAAATTTGGGATATTAAGAATATAATACAATATTTTAATATAAAAACAAAAAATAATTTCTTTTTATATTCATAATAGTATCCTATACCTCATAATGCTTTTTTCACTAAATGAGATACCATATGGACCAAGGAAAAAAGAGAGGGTGTTTTTAAATTCCACCATGTGGAATATAAAATAAAACATGAAGATGAGATGTATCATATGAGGTAATAGCCATAAGATGGGATCCTAAAAAATGGAGGATCATAAACTATCTCATAGAAACATTGAACAAGGAAAATGATATCATAGAAACATTTTATTCATTAGATTCATAATGATTTACTACTAATATAAGACATGTTATCAACGACATAAATCATGTCTTAATGTCATGATATCATAACAAAACATTCTATAAAAAATACTCGAGACTTATATATAATATTATATGAGATATAAGAATAATAAAATAATTACAAGTATTTACAATTCTATACTCACCCATCACATCATAATATTATGTGAATATGTGTTTCACATCGATAAGAAATAATATATCAATTATAAACATGAAAAAAACACATGAGAAGGAAATGGGTGACATAATACTATGAAATATAATAAATTGATGAAGAGACTTTATGGTTCCTAATAAAAGAAGGTATTATAGAATATTGGATTTTAATAAATTAATAAATGATTTTAATTCCAATGTTTAGATAATAGAGTGAAGTAAAAAATAAATAAAAATATGAATAATTAGTTAAGGTAATAATCCTTTTAATAAAATTTAATGTGATGGGTAAAACATATATTAAAGAAAATAATGGAGTATAATTTTCCCTAAAATCATAAATAAATATAATATTGGTTAAATAATAATGTGTTCTAGAATATAGATGATAATAACTAATATAGGAGTGATACATGAAAAGCAATATAATATGGATAATTTTAATATATATTCATTGAATGGGTCTATATAAATGAAATAAATGGATTTGGAAAAAAAATAAATGAATATCCATATAATAAATATAACGAAAATAAAATAATTAAAATTAGTAAGGTACATATAGTGAATATATAATAATCATGGGAGGAAGATATAGAAAGAGATATTATAAACCAAATGATAGAGAATATAGAATGTGTCATCTGATATTGGGTATCAACATTTTCTGCACACTATTTCAAGAACCTAAATAAGAAATGTTCATAAATTAATTTAACATTACCAAACCTAATTAAATTTAATTCAATTATTAATATAAATTTATTATCATATTATATTCAATTTTTAGATTTTTCCAATCTTGTTGATTGTTTTGAAGTTGTTTTGTACACAATATTTAACCTACATTGGCTTAATATAAATGAAAAAACCTATTTATATAAATGTATTTTATATTAAATAAATATGGTGTTATTTTTTATTCTATATTTATAAAATTTTAATTGTGCTAGAGATGCCCTAAAACTAATATAAATTATAATAAATTTCTCCGTATGATTGATATAAGTAATGAAAATGTATAAGATAATTCATATTTATTAGTTAATATCACACATATTTTATCATTATTGAATCATGATGATGAATTAAATTTATTAATAGTATTATAATTTACAACTACAATCATTATAACTACCCATGATATCTATAAGTTAATATATCACATCATCATTTACATATGTGGTAAAAACCTACCCTGGTGAAAGCTATTTTTTAAGAATGATTAAATAAAAGGAAAATAATATATACTTTATATATTAATAAATTAATTTATACTTTCAAAATTCATAAGATTTAATTATAATTATAATATAGTTTTTTTGGATGTGAATTTAGTGAATGAAAATTAAATGAGTTGTGGTATGAAAATTTATCTATATTTGAGATGTTTGTATTCTAATACTCCATAGGACTTAGAATGATGTTATTTTAGTTAGAATAGGGATTATCGAGAATTTCTATTATGTTGTAGGGATATAATTTTGTATATCACTATTAATGAAAGTATTTTTTATGAATAAGGAAATTGATGGAGGAGGGTGGTATTTATAGGTGAAGGGGAGTGGGTTTTTTGATTAAATTTTTTATTAGATGTGTATTTTTAGTGATAATATTAGTAGTATAAGTAATATATGATTTTATGGTCAATTAATATTTTCTAACTTAAACTTAAAATAAATTAGTCATGTATTTAACTTATAATACAATAAAATTTATTTTACCTCCTTTCATTGTTAATCTTTATATTCTAATTTCTAAAAAAAACAAGAATCCATAAATCATAAATAATTTACATGGGAGAATTGAAAAATGCTATTAAATTTTTGAAAAAAATATTTATAAATTAAGAAATTAAAATATTTAATTTGTTAATAAAAAATATGGTTTTAACAAATAATTTAAAACACGTTACTCTAAAAAGGTATTCTTATAAATATACTTTGTTTTGGGGAACTAATTGTCATTTATGATATTTTCAAAATTATATTTTATTATTTAATTCATGGTAAGAATTATTTTATATGGATATTTCACTAGATAATCCATCACGAATTTTAGTATTCCAATATTTGTGAAATTATCCTAAAAATAATGTTACTATTCTGAGGATCATATTTCCGATGAATGCTTTTCCAATATGAAATAGTTATATATTCATTGTAATAATTATATATACCACTTAAATCCTTCATTATTAATTCCTTTAATTTATAATCATATTTATTTATTTTTCATTAGTAGAATTTCAAATTTATTTTAAATTTTCTATTTTTATTTTACATTGTTATTTATAATAATTTTATTTCTAAGATACCACAACCTATTAGATATATGAAATTTATTAATGATATTTAATTTTTATTCATTACACTTCTATTGATCTTATATAATGTATTCTCCCATCAATATTAATTTTATTTCATGAAATAAATTGATGTGTCATTTGTTTTAATGATTATATAATAATATACACTAGTTTTTTGTTTAAATTAACATTGAATTATTTGGGTTTTGAGGATATAATCATCATAAAAACACAAGAAGTTACGTGTCACAGTCTGATGATATGTCATGGTTTCATTTGGTTGTGTTAGATTGAAATCAACTAATATCTCATACTTTCACAAAGTAACATTAGTAATATCTTCCTAAATAATAGATATATCACCATATAATTTTAGCACATGATTTACACGCTATGCCATGATTAATTAAAATGATTCTTTCCAGTCCACATCATCTATAATGGGATGTGATATAAGACATGACCAATTAATGTGATAAAAAATATTACGAATGACTGATTGTATAGTTTAGTCAACTATAATGTTGGATCAACCATGAATTTTTATATGAGTACGATATATTAATGTATAGTTTTTAAAATATTCATCTCATGCTATTTATTTAATATAACCACATGACCAGTATCAATTATTCCCATGATGAAATAAATATAATCATATATTTTGATTATCATTAAAATTAGCAACAATATTTAACTCAATAAAATTAAATGTTTATAAATCATTTTGAAAATTTAAAAAAATATTTTTTCATTACTTGGTAATTATGTTTTTATGAATTAGGTTTATAATTGCTTTCTTTATATTGACATAATGTGATTATATTTTATATTTTATTGAAATAATATGTTTCAAAAATTTCTATTGGGGGCTAACCTAAGTTTTAATTTTATCTTCTAATTTTTCAATGGAGCATCATTAAAATTCCTAAAGCTACTTTTTTGGGGATTATAGGTCTATTTATGGCTTCATTGTGAAAGCTTGGAGACCACTATTCAAATCAAAAACTACGTAGGAGGACTATGAAATAAGGACAGGCTGGAGAGAGGCATTAATGAGGGTCACCATAGTATGATGTCAATAATGGATATTATAGGAACAAAACCACATCATGGAGCTTAACAGATACATTATGGAGTGAGGGAACCATGAAAATGGCTTACTAACCATGGTGTAAGTGGTTACTGCAAGTGCAATTTTCAGGGAATTGTGGCATAGCTAGGAAGCCCCATGATGTAATTTTTTTAGTCATGAAATGATGATGGAAGAATCCTTATGTAATGGTCTTTAGGCCACTTATCAATTAGTTCATGTATTTTTTGGCCCTTGTCCATGTATAGTTTCTCTCTCAACCCAGTTATAATTTATTTATTTATAAAAACAGAAAATTAGAAGCCTTTAGGCCAAAGAGTATAATACTATTTAATGTGGGTATGGTGGGCTAATATTTTGACATTCTATAGACCATAATTTGGGGAAAACCATATATTGACATGTTAGATGAAAAAATAGATATCCTAATATCCATATTTTACATAATGAAAAAATATAATTATTTTTTTATTATAATCCTAATTGGTAATTTAATTTTTTTTATTATCATTTTATTTATTTTTATTTTTTTATAACCCATAAAAAATGAACCAATGATACATACAATTTTTTCTACTTATCAAGAGACAATTTCATATATTGAAAATAATTTATTTATTTAAACTAAATAATTTTAATTATTAAATATCATTAGAACATTTTTTTACAAAAATATTATAAATTATAAAAAACAAGAAAACTTAATATTATTTCTAATCATAAATAATATAATATAATAAATATTAAAAATTAAATAAATTATATATCATATTTATAAGTATGAGAAGAATTGTGTGTTCATTATTGATGGTACAACAATGAAGAGATTGAAAATTTAGTGAATATAATAATCAGTGGTTTCTAACCTATGGGATTTTTTGTGGCTGTAGTGAAATAGTTTGATGAATTTCATGAAATTGCTAATCAAATGGTTTGAAATGAATTCACAAATTTTTTTTATTGAACATAAAAACATGCAAGGGTTTCAATGTAATGACATGTGTCCTTGGTAAAAAAATTAAATATATTTTGGGTGACTTTTGGTTGGGTAAAGTGTGGCACCATGTGAAATGTTGATTCCGGATGAGGGTTATTTTTCATTAAGGGGTTTGGATTTATTTTCTTCAATTTTAGAATAAATTATATGGTGGTTTGGGATAATGTTTGATATTCATAAGAGGGATTAATAGTTTGGATGAGGAATGATTATCATCACCAATAACCCATGTGTTGTATGTGTTGAGTATAAAGTGGTCTAAACATTTACCTAGGTGGTTTGAATGTTCTAACTAGTTATCTGGTGTCCTTAGAAGAGGTAATTGATATAATATCCCTATTTTCCTTAGAAAAATATAAGAATGTTAGTCTTTTCACCCATAAATTTTAACCCCTTATTAGGTTTTAATTGAACACACATTTATTTTAGTCTAAATTAGGGTATTTTACCCCAATTTCATTAAATTTGCCTCTATAAGAATAATATTTTACAATGATATTAAATTTTCCAGAATTTGGTAAAATTATGGCTTCATTTATTTATAGGGATAAATTTTATTATGATTATTTTGTTATTTTTTACTGCATCATGGATATAAATTTTTTGGACAATTTTTTTGATTTATGTATTAGTTTTAAATTATGTTATTCTTATTACAAATTAATTTCTGTTAAAAATATTTGGTTAGATTAATTGTATTTTGGGAACATGTGATCATCTATAGTTGATTAATATTACCATTTAATTTTATACATTGTATCTTTTCACTATGTGATTCTGGAACTATGCATCCTACATGCATATCTTTTTTTACTAAATTAATTGTAAAACTAATCTCAAAATTATAGAAATATAAATTGATTATTGAACAATGATTTTCTGTATAAAAATGTAAAATTTATTATGTAGGATCTGATTGTTATAATGGTATAAAACACATTCCTGGTCAATTGTATTATGAACATTAATTGAAAAATTAAACTTTTATCACTCATATAATTTCATTAAACATGGAATTTTGTTTCCCCTATTTAGTGAATTGTTAGGCTATATCTAAATCCTATTATGAATCTCACCTATATAACTATTTTGGGTCATCCTTAGATATAAATCATAAGGTGAAATGAGTCAATAAGAGTATTGGTAGTTTAATATTTTCTTGGGGAAAACCTACATATTAAATGTATTACCATCTTTACAACCCAAATTTCTTCCACTATATTCGGGTTATTCTACTATTTGGAGCTGATATACTGACCAAGTTTTCCTGGTTGGATGAGGTTGTCCAACATGGAGAGTCTAGTATATTCTTCACTTATAAAAATTTGGAATTTTGAATAAATAAGGTTTTTATAAAGGAATATAATGTTTTATTAAAACCTTAATCTATAAATTTTAATATAGGGAAATGTATTAAATATTTATATCCTCTTCATTCTTATTATTTTATATAAAAATTTGTATAAAAAATATGTTTCCTATAAAAACACCTATTCTCTTCAAAAATTTCAAACTGTAAATAAATTCATGTTATATAATGTATTTGTTACATGTATTTAGTTTAAAAAAATTTGTAATAAAGGGACACTAATATTATATAACTATAATAATTAATTACATATCATATTATGTAAATTTTTATAATATATACCATGAACATTTTAACTCGAGAACATCCACTTGTATCCCTTTTTGTTGAATATTTTTGTATATACTACATATGTTGTATCTGTCATTGTAAAACTATGTTTAGTTCTCAAATTTTTGTGAGATTAAAAAAATTATGTAGCTAACATGTAAGTTGTTACATTCCTAGTTTGTATTAGCGGCGAAGATTGTTTTCACAAGTGGTACCATTATCCAGAAACATTATTGATTTTTCTTTAATTATTATTCTATTTTATTCATGGACTATTCTAGAAATTTCTCCTCAGCAACGATTCCACAGTGCTGCTCCTCTCTGGCTTATTCTTCTCTCTCACTTGCTCTGGGCTGCACTGTCTGTCGGTTTTCTTTCCCTCTCGGTCGACTATTCTAGCTATATAACGGTGCTCCATTTTTCTCTCTATCCAACTCTTTGCACTCCAATTTTTCAATCCTTAGTTCTTATACAGGTCATATTTAGAGAACGTGATGCTCCACGACTTTGGTCTAGTGTTTTGGTGGACGATAGATGCCCAGGAATCACCGGAGTTTGCCCATTTTCCTCGGTTTTCAACCCCTTGCTCCTTTTGGGTTTTTTCCCGCTATCCATTTTTTTGTTCTGGTTTTTTCTAATTCCGTATCTTCTTCAGGTTTCCATTCTTTTGGTTTTATCCCATAGGGTTTCATTCCCAAATCATCTTTCTGGTTTTCCCCCTTTTCCCCAAAATCTTCTTTCTTGTTTCCGCTTTTGGGTTTCTAATTTGGCTGTCGATGTTGCATTTTTTGTGATTTTTTCCAGTCGTATGTCACTGTGTTTTTCATTGGCGTGGACGACGTCGATGATGATGTTATTCTGTAGCACAAAGTAGACGATGTTTTCTTCTCTTAGTGACATCAGATGGTTTCTCGTGGCAATTGTGTTCTTATCTTTCGATGGTGGGTTCCAGTGATGCTATGCAGTGAAGATGATGGTTCTCTTGGCGGTGATAGGGTCAGATCTCATGATTTTGGTGGTGGTTCTCGGTGTTAATGAAATTTTTTGTGGTAGCTTTGATGGAAGATTCCTGATGACATATTCGGTGTATGTTTCAAAATTGTTCAGTGTCCAAGGCATGATATGAAGTTGATGTGGGGGATTGTTTTATGGTTTTCTGTTGGTTTTTTCTATATCATTGGGGATGTTTTTGGTTTTGTTTTTTTTTCAATAATCTTGTATGCATTGTTGACAATGGTGGTTAATGGTCTGGTTTTCCAGTGAGGAGTCAGTCTTGCTGGTGCCAATGAGTTATGTGATATTAATGGAGAGATGTTGCGAAGATCAGTAGTAGGTGATGGGATCGAGGTAAATAGAGGTAGTGTTGAGACTACTGATTTGCTTCGTGTGCCTAGCAGGGCCTGAGTTTTTAAATGCAAATGGATGTGCGTGTTTTTCCAATTTGAATTTGATGTTTTGATCATTGTAATTCAGCTTTTTTGTATCTGGTTTATCAGTTGTTTGAGTCCCCCACTACCCATTAAAGTGGTTATTCTGAAACTCAAAAAATATGATTGGTGGTAGTAAATCTGTTATAGTGAGAATGTTTGTAAGTATAGTCACACCATTACATTAATCATATACTCAGTTTTTACGTATAAAATATCATTTCATTGTTATGTTACATGTAGTGTTACTTTTCTCTATTAAACATATTTTCCAATATTGAATAGGATTCTGGTCTGTGCATGGATAACACATTGATATTAGATGATCTCCATCAATTCCTTAACATGCAGCATATCTATTGCCTCATAATATTTTTTAGAGTGTTGATATTATTGAATATTATTTCAATATACAATTCAAAAAGGTATCCATGGACAGAGTTGGTATATTTGTGTATGGTATGGGATTGAAATTACCTAAGAATATCATGTGTCAGTCGATGGGATTTGATCATATTGTCCAAACATTATTATATCCATCCCACTATTCATGAAGTAATGGGTGGAATGATTTACCTAACTCAAGTATGAATGACCCCTTATATAATGGACATAACCTATCATTTAAATATATCACAATTTTTAGATGAATATTCATTAAATAACAAAATGATCTATGACCTGATCATATAGGTATAGTGACTTTTGAAAATATGACCCATGAAGAAATATTCATAAAATATCTACATCATCTCTTACAATGTTATTCATAAATATCACTCTTCATAGAGATATCATACATTTATCTTTAATCGTAGCATGAGGAAAAAGCATAAGAATGGGAAAGATCATGTTTTCAGGGATATATTATTGATCACTTTGTAATATTTTGAAAATATGAGTATAAGAACATGAGAAAAACATTTAAAAATCATACCATTCATATGATAGATCATAATCACATGTCACGAGAGAAATCACAGATGTTTATAATACACGAATAACAAATGAGTCTGAGAACAAGATCCATGAGAGAATAACTTTTCAAAACATCTAATAACATAAATACATTTATATAATAGTTTAGGTTCATTACAAATACCATCATAGTTGAATGAGTTCACCCCCAAGACCATCATAGTACTCATATTTCACTATCAAGACTATTATAGTGGACGAAGCCCCTTACTAAGCTATGTTAACTCCCCATTCTAGTCTTATTTATCTCTTGTGATATCAATTATTGTACTATGAATTAAGGGAGATATAGGTTCTACATTTCCATGGTTATAATGTGACCACAAGCCTTGATTATAACTAAAAAAATCTATGGTTTTCAAACAACCACTATCCTTGGTAATAATATTAAAATCATCCTTTGATATATCATTACCACCTATATATAATGAAACCCATACATATGTGTTCCTAAATATCATAAAATTATCATCATATCAAAAACCAATGAAATAAATGCTTTTCAAAAATCATTAATGATAACAAAACCATGGAAAAGAAACTGGATTCTTAAACATTTCATCATTTCATCATAGTATAAAAAATTTAAATGTTATGCGTTTTATAAATATGTTATAATTTTAAACATAAACCATATATAGACTGAATACATATGGTATCATTGGATCACATACCATCAAAATTATAAATATAATCATTGTTTGTTTTATTTGATATATATAAATAAAATTAAAATATTATTAAAATATTTTTAGGGAGTTTTTTTTAGTTTCTAAGTCAATAATTAAAAATATAAATATTTTAAAAAGTATATGGAAAAATTATATTTTAAAATAAAAATGGAGTCATGTAATTTTAAATTCAAATCATTTAGTTTTCATGATGGTTGTAAATTATATTCATGTCATATAATATAAAGGAAAACATTCATTTTACCATTCTGTAATAAAAGAAAATTTCCCTCATAGAGAAAAATAAAAAGCAGAATAAATTATAATTGTTTTTAAAATTATAACATGGGTAAAAATTAATTTAAACACTAATAGTAAGATATTAAAATCCTTCTTTTAATTTTTTTTGAAACATGGATATCGAAGAAATAGATTTTTTACATAAGAAATAAATATAGTCAATTTTTCTAAAAAAACATGGTCAGTATCTTGAATACTTAAGGTGCATAAAATGAAGGTAAAAATGCATTTTCACGAACTAAATTGAGGATAAAAAAATTCCTTAGTTTATTAATATGTATATCATAATATATCATCATTATAAAAATAATCATAAAAAATCCTGATAATCAATGTGATGGTAACATAAAATCATTATCAATTTACTATCTTTTGACTCATAATCCCCGTGCAATTAATTATATTTGGTCAATATTCATATGCCATAATATTAATGATAATAATGATATTATATATTGTTTGGATGATTATAATACACATGAAGCAAACAAGTGGGGTATATGAAATGTGTCCCCCAAAAATAAGAGTGTGATGAGAATCCATTAACTTTTCTTTGAATTACATAATATGTCTTGGAACATAATTTTCAATAAATTATGATTTGATATACATATATCATATAATAATAATAATATATATGATACCATATTTTATTTAATTATTATCATTTATCACCTATTTTTTAACACGTATTTATTAAAATCACTATTTCAATTGATATCTACTTCAAATTTCATCTATGTTTTGGTTTGGTGGTTTGAGTAATTATAATTCAATCATTGTTTAATCATCTCCAAAATGTTAATAATGATAAAATATCATATATATTCAGTATATATATTTTTTGACTAAATCATACAAGTAAATATTGAAAAATAAACTACACTATTCCTAGAGATGGTTGGTTATACGTACGCACTAACAATGTTTTTGTTTATTTAATGGATGAAACAAATGAATGGAAAATAATAAATAAATTTTACATAATAATTCTTATATAATATATATAATATATATTCATCAAATCTATCTCTATTTAAATACACCTAAAATACAAATGAAAAACTAAACATTTCTATTTTTGGAGGTGGTTGTCAACACATACGCATGATCAAAATTACTATTTTCCAACTGTATGATAAGATGGATGAGAAGATATTATAATCACAGAAGTATAATTATGTCATAATTTTCTTATATAAAAAATTAATCCCACCAGTATATCCATAAATAAATTGTGGTGAATGTAAATTAATTGTATTACTATGTGGAGAGTGTAATCCAAACGTATGTACAAATGATACTTTCACCTCCCATTTAATGGAAAATGGGTAAATAATTATTTTTAATAATCATAATTACATTTATTTAAATTTAATATACTTATATAGTTATTATATTATTATTATAATACATTTACATGGGTAAAATATGAATTAAAAATAAAGTGATAGGTGAAGGGGATTAACTCTTTTTAAAAGAGATCATTTTGATCACTTTATAAAGATCCTAGGGCATGTATTATAGGAATACCAGTACCTTTTGATTGTTTATATGTGAGTGAATAATATAACATTATAGAGTCTAGTATATATATAAGACTAAATGTGGTTTTATGAATATAAAGTAAGGTTCCCATTTTTTTATTGAGGGTTGGGGTATACAACGAATTTGTTAAAATACTAAATTATTATAAATTAATATTATTTCAAAATGGATCCAAACTCATATAATTAACTGATAATGTGATAATGAGTTTAAATATTATCATAACAAAAAATATACTTTTTTATCACATTTACATCCTTAACTTGTTGTTTTAACCCATAGTTGACACTTTTAACAATTACAATAATATTAATGTTTTAAGACCTTTAAGGGTTAATAATGTTACTATAAAATGTAAAAAAATTACATAAATGGAAAATGGATGATTTTTAAAACTATATATCTATAATTTGACATAATATAATGTTTCTTTGATTCATATATCCTTTAATAATTTTTTTTAAAACATCATTAATGTCATTATTCTGTACAATTAATTTAATTTGACATATATAACTAAAAAAACTGGAATAAAAATATAATTCATAATAAAATCCACATTATTATATATATATGTATATTGTGGAAAATATTAATTAATTTAAATTACATGAATTTTAATATTTTTAAAATATATAAATTTATTTTTAAAATTAATTGAATAAATATTGTATTTCTATTGCACAAGCATTTAAGGACTTTAATAATTTCTAAAATTATAATTAATATTATATAAATAAAATAATTTGCGCTGATGACAATATAAATACATAAATTTATTCTTAACATTAACTTAACATTATGAGTAAACAAAATTGTTATCTAGAACTAAAGAGTGACATTTTGTAACATTCATTGAATGAAATTTTATATAAGACATTTTCATGGGAAATTGTACATTATGTTACTCAATTTTGAGAATAAGGTGTAAGGTTTAAATAAATTCCATAAAATGTTAATTAGGATAAATAAATTTTGCCTCATCACTATTTTGTCCTTGATTAACATGATTTACCATTTACCGAGGTGATAAATTTTTCCCTGGTAACTATTGATATTTCAAAAAAAGGAAAGAGACCAATTTTTCTAATTTGAACATAAAATCTAAAAATATGGAATTAATATTGTCACATGAAATAACTATAGTAGAATAAATTAGTTTATAAATATGTTCTTAAAATACTATGAAAATCGTTTTTAAAAAAATACAGCATTTAAGCACAAAAATAGATTTATTTTTATCCCCTGCCTATAAAAATATTTATTGAATGTTAAAAACATTTATTATGTATATGATATATATATGTAATTGAAAATATTTACCAATATTGAAAAATATAATTTACTATTATAAAATCAAATTATGATTAAAAAAACAGTTCTTCAAGAAAATTCCTTTTTACCTATAAAAATGTCATTATACTATTTCGAACAAATTTTTTTTTATAATAGTCATTATTGGATTATTTAAAAATATATTAAATTTATATATTTACATTTAATCAATTTAAAAAATCGTATCTTTTTATGTAAAGTTTTCAACAAAATCATCAATTTTTATTATTAACAAAAAAATACGTCTTTTTCAAACATTTTCAAAAATTCATACATAGAAAATTTTAATGTGATAATTTCAATAATATTAGATAATTTCATAAATAAAAATTTATAATTTTTATAAGAATAATTCCTAATTTTTTCTAAAAAACATTATCAAAATTTTGAGAAAATGTATTTTTGATTAACAAAATGGAATTACTTAAAATTGGGTGATTTTTTTCAAAAAATTATCAATATATTTAAATTAAGTAAGAAATTTATATTTTTTTCATAAATTAGTTAAATATATTCATATAATCTAATTTAATAGATACATTATAACTTTGAAAAGTAGATTATAAATATAGTATATCGTGGTTTTTTAAACATAATGTTGCATGTAATGTAAAGTATCGAAGAAATTAAATTATATACCAATAAATATTTTTTTAAATATAGGGGTATAAAATTCTACTTTTATATAATTAATTTCAACCTCAAAACTTTAGATTGTATTCAATAATCATAGTCTTAATATTTTAAAAAAAATTTCTTTACAACCCATAGACAAAAAATGGCTCATAACACATACGTATAAAAATTGAGAGAAGTACGTAAAGTGGTCACCACAAAAATAGGTTTCCAAATAGGATAGAATCAGTGGGATGTGAAAATATATACATTTAAGAGACAAATAACTCCCACCGAATAATAGACAATGATATAAAATATTTTCAAGATAAATTTAACCACAAAAAGGTTGAATTGGTGAAGGGGTTAAAATACTATCAATTAATAAATATTGAAGGATTTTGGACAATATTTTTCATTAACATCCTTTTCATAGAGGTGAAGAAATACTAATCCATATATACTACGAATATAAGGAACTATACTGAATTTAAATATAATATTTCATCATGTAATCAATTCCCAGAAATATTTAATCTATGTATCAAGACGATGTGTATTTGAGATGAATTTTATATTCTTGAAGAAAGAAACTAAACTTATAACAGTTGGAAAAAGAATATCACGATATTCCTTACAAGAAAACAGATCTTCTATTCAGGTATAGATCTTGTTTTTTGTAATTTTTTAAAAAAAAGTATTTTTGCAAATTTATGGAGTATACGCCATGTACATTAGAGTACACATCGTGCACCTAGTTTATGTGGGTGACTGTATACTAGCTGGGTAAGGGACGAGTACATGGCCATGTGGGGTGACCTGGAGACAGCCTAAAGAGTGGCCTAGTAAAGGAATATAAACCCCATGTACTTTTAAAAGAAACACCTTTTAATTTTATTTTTATTTGTTAAATGTGACCGGGGTCGCTTCTAATTGTCATAAATGCCTTATTCTTGACTCGTCTCGTCTAGGAGCGGTCGTAGGGCACGAATCTACATCAAGCACTAGATTGACCATCCATTATCCTAATTAACCACAATCAATTGTTTTGGAATTTATGTGGTGAATTATTCCTTCTTATAGAGCATTGTTCATTTGTTTCCCCTCTATCATGAGATATCCTTGGTTGAACGTTTTTTACATTTTTGTTGATCATCATCATTCCAAGAAAATTCAAGGGCCGACAATGGAATATATCAATCGTACAATACTGAGGTATTCAGTTCGCGCCTTTCCATAGTTAGTATTGAATATTATGTGAAACAGTTCTCAATACCATATATTAGGGTGTTGCATGTGTAGGGATTTTTATCCCATTTGATGCCTCTTATTATTTTTTTCTTGAGATAGGGCTCTTGTTTAAAAATAGAGCCATTTTTCAATGCTATGGAGGTATTTTCCCTTTTTTTATTTGATCTTGACCAATTGTTTTAGCTTCACCAGTTAGGATACATTCTTTTAATGCATAGTATTGTTAATATAGAGTGATATTATTTGATTATGTGATATTCCTTTTATCCATTTTATCAAAGTAGTACTTTTTGATTTACTTTGGCTGGTGAATATTGTTTGTGCACAATTGCATACACATGGTTGTGAGAACCTGGTGTTGTATGAACATAGGGGTAATTAATGTTGAGGTCTTTCCCAGAGTTTCTGTTATACGTTTCATGCTGTTAGACCATAGAGAGAATTGATTTTGATCGCTCCCTTAGTGTATCATTAGATATCGTTACGATGCCACATGAGGAATTGACGTTGAGTAATTCTTTAGAGAGTCAATATTTTATCCTTAAGAGACTATATGAGGAATTGACATTGGGATCTTCCTCAGAGAGTGTTTCTTTTTCCTTAAAGTACTATAAGAGTAATAGATGATGAGTTTCTCCTCAAAGAGTCTTTTTTTGTATTAGACTACTGGGATTAGACTATGTGACCTACCAAGAAGGTCGTTATATCCTCGAATAAGTTGTTCAAAAGGGGTTAGGATGTGAGAACATACCGAGAGGGTTACTTGAGATTGATAAGTTGTAACAGAGGGGTTAGGCCATGAGAACATTTCTATAGGGTTACATGTGAATTATTGGTTGAATATTTAATAAATGTAAATCACTATAATTGAAAATGTTGGACTATTTACATTTGAGTACTTTCTTGTTTATTGATTCATTTAGTTTATTGCCTGCCAAATATATTCAATGAATGTTAGACCCAGATATTTCAGTGGTTTCCTATTAGGATTCATCTTACATATTATCTAGGTCATGCTTTTATGCCAAAATAGATAATATTATTTCTTGTATAGATAAGGTAAAAATCCCTTCTACTTCAGTTAATTGACTGCTGTGGTGTGGGTGAGCATGAGACCAAAATGAGGCTTGCAATGCTGTTGGAGTTATTAACTTTTATTACATGGTACTTTGGTTTAGTACTGTATTCCATCATTTTTACTTATTTAGCTTATTTCTTAGGCATTTTTGTCATGCATCATTTATATATGTTCTCATGTTGTTATCTACTTCCAGTCTTTCTTTTTTATCAATTCCATATTATTATTACTGTTTATTCTATTGTTATCTAATTTCCATTCCACTATGTTACTCTGATAATAAGGTAATAGTTTCTCCACTATCATACCCAAGTCCCGCACTACTAGTCAGAAGCCTCTGGTGTTTGGGGAAATGCGCTTGGGGCCATGTGACCAACTGGTTACGAGGCACCATGGGGTGGCACCTGGAACCGAGACATTACAATTTTTTATAAAAGGGATTATTTTCTTCTTCACATATTGTATGGAGCCTATAGTCAGGGATATGAAGTAATAGGTTTTTGGTAATAAGCTATGTCCGGGAGTAGCTAAACCGTGTACAGGGAAAAACTAATTTACCTTGTATATTGCAAATTTTTTTGGTTTTTTAATTACTACAGTTGATTGGATTTCACCGTTGGGTTATTCACATGTTTTTTGTTGTTGTAATTGATAATATTGAGATTTTATTTCTCTTTCAACTCAATGATATGACTGTATTCAAACTCATGTATCATATAGTAACTTACTATAGATCACATGTCTTGTATTATTTTCATGTGATTTACGGTGCATTATTGAATGCATGTTGTTGTGATAGATGTTGTGGTAGATATATATTTTGTTGTGATAGATGACTTGATTGAATAACTGCTATTTGATAGGGTATTGGATAGTGTAATGATACTTTTAAATGGACGTCAAACATCAGTTCTTGAGGTGTTATGGGATCCCATGGATCTGAATTTGGTTGATCGTTGCACTGTTATTCTTGTTTACAAAATGTAAAAGATTCCAAAATTTGATTCATGGGGAGTATGGCCCCTAATGGATCAGAATTTTACAATTTATTATTTATTTTAGTGTTTTTCTTGGATTTCAGTGTGGTTTCTGAGGCACATACTGACAGGAAAAACCCAGAAAACACGATGTGTATTTCTGAATACATGCCATGTATCCTTCTGTTCAGGAACTATTTTTCTTGAGTACATTCTTGGTATTGTATGTACATGCCATATATTCTCTAACTATGTCACCGACTGTGTGGGCATAAACAAGGTGTTGGGAAATATTTGGATGAACATGCCATGTATGTGATGTAAACACCTGGTGGTAGGGACCGTGTGTCCACCCATGTGACAAGCGACATGGATTGATGAAACCTAGGTTATACATGTAGTGTTAAGCTTGAACACACAATGTCGTGTAACCCATATTCCCGGCCTTGTGACTGAAAACATGTGTCAGTGAAATCCTTCTAGTACATGTTGTGTGTGGCACAAACACACCATGTAGTCAAGTTCTAAGAGAAATCTGTGTGATATTATTGTAGAAGAACATGTAAAAGGGATAACGATTCAAGTAAATGTCGTTTCTTGGGAGAATGCAACATGTGTATAGCGTGTTACACAACAATGGTTGGTAGGAGTACACGACCACGTGATGGCTTAAAAGTACACGCTGGGTAGGGGTCATACACGGCATGTATCCCTATTTTAAAAAAATAGAATGATTTCTTTATCATGTTTCTTTATTGCACTTCTATATTTCAGTCCATTATAATCTTGATCTAAGGTACGTGCTTGACCTTGCATAGTCATGCCACCGAGACATCCTCTGGTTGATCACCAGTTAAATGGAAATGATCAGACAACTGACATGGATGGTCAGGGACTACCAATAGATCCTCTCATTATTCCAGTCATGGTATTGTCCATCATTCTAGACATTGGTGCTGATTCTTAGTTCCAAAAAATCTTCATTATGTTTATGCAGACATTCCATAGAGCACTGCATCCTACCCCATTTATGGTAGTGTTGATTCTGGTATTTTAAATGAACCATCCTCACACATTCTCTAGGGATGAATGATCGTAGGCTATTAAGTCATGGTTAGAATCCATTCTCTCTATATTTGAGCATCTGGCGATGCCTCCAGAGAGGAGGGTGAATCTCACTACATATATGCTTCGAGATTCCACTGAGATATTGTGGGATGTGACCTTTCAGGCAGGATGCCACCAGGTTATGGATTGGTATGAGTTCTATAATACCATCTACAACTACTTCTACTTGGATACATTGAGGGCCAGCCGAGCCTAACAGTTGATATGTTTGGATCAGGGAACTCTATCAGTCATGGAGTATTCATCTAGCTTCATAGATTTGCAGTTCTTTACACACATTCTAGGGGAGATAGGATTTATAAAGAGAGTATGTTCATGAATGGTCTCAGGTATGACATCCAATTTCTAGTGAATATCTTCAGGTTTACGACCATATCTTCTATAGTCAACCAGGAATTGATCATAGAGTGCATCTTGGGTGATTCTACAATAGTGGGCCAGGGTGGTTCAACACCCAGTGATGGTGATTCTCTGACTGATATTAGGAAGCGCCACATGATGTCTACATGTAGAGATCTGAGTCGGGGGAGATACCTTCATGTATCCCGGTTGTATGCTACCATTGTGTAAAATGTGGGAATATTAGGCAACATTGTCAGAGAGACCCATTTGAGTACCGATCATGGGGAAAGATGGTTCATCTTTAGCATTTCTGTCGGGTTTTCTCAAAAGTTGCTGGTGACATGGGTTCTTCTATGACTCCTCATTCAAGAATAGGACCACCAATTTCTCTTCAGTATAGTAACTAGATTTATTATAGATGATCATGATGAGGTGGAGGCCGCGGTCGTGGAATACAGTTGGGAGTCTTTTAGTGACATCAGGGTGGATTAGCATAGGGTGGTTAGGAAGGGTCACAGGGTCACAGTACAGTCCAGACATTTGTAGCAGAGCAAACCCAACAGTAGTGGGATCCCAGACCCTCTAAAGTTCAAGGTATGATCTTAGTTTCCTCGGTCTTAGAATTTTCACTTCGTGATACATTGTCTTCCCAATTATTCATATCTGTTTCTATTGTGAAGAGCCTTGGGCTCTGTATCCTTACTTCTGCAGAAGTCTTTACGCTGGACACACTGTTAAAGACAAAGATGACTAGTGTACATCAGTACAAGGAGTTACCTCTTGAATATGGTGGTGTAACATCTTTTAAGAGATATAATTCTTAGAGATAACATGTTATGATTTCATTCATGGAATGGATTGGTAGGTTTCATACTAGGATGTATTCGATTACATTCATCAGAGGGTAATTTTCATGTCACAATAGGGTGGATCTTTTTTACATTAGGGAGAATAGGTTGTTTAGGAGAATAGAGAAGGACCTAGGAATCGTTGGTGGAGTGGAGTTACAGCCAAAATTATATTTCTATATCTGGATGACCAGGGGACATCATAGTTGGACTTTCCTCTAGTTGTCAATTATTTCAACGATTTCTTTCTAGTGTACTTTTCAGGTTTTCCTCTGGAACGATAAGTAGACTTTCCTATTGATTTTTATCTAGTACCAGAACCTGTGTCCATTCCTCTATATAGGATGACTACCCGAGAGTTACGGGAGCTTCGGATGTTGTTGGAGGAGTTACAGGTGAAGGGTTTCATTCGACCTAATAATTCTTCATGGTGTTCACCTCTATTGTTTGTGAAAAAGGAGGACGTTACCCTCATACATTGAGTGGATTATCGAAAGCTGAACGTATTGACAGTCAAGAACCGATATACCTTTATGAAGATTGATGATCTATTTGATCACCTTCGAGGAGCTTGGGTATTCATAAAGATTTATTTGAGATCCAGTTATCATCATTTGTGCATTATACCATCATTTATATCTCTTACAGAATTTTGGAGAAGGTATGGTCTATACATGATTGTGGATATGTAGTTCCCTCTCAAGAAAGAACCAAAATTTCTCATGGAACTGATGAACTGATTGTTCCATCCATACTTGGAATCATTTATGGTAGTCTTCATGGATGATATCATTGGGTACTCTTATAATCTTCATGACCATGCCCCAAATCTTGAGATCGTTTTTAGTACACTGAGAAAGAATCATTTATATGATAAGCTCTCAAAATGAAACTTTCGGATGGACCAAATTCTCATTTTGGGTCATGCTATCCCAGATACATGAGTATTAGTAGTCCCAAAGAATGTGTGAGTAATAGTTTCCTTAAATGATAGACTAAATTTCATTGAGGTACACAGTTTTATAGTGCTCGCTGGATACAACCGACTTTTATTACAGGACTTTTCACGCGTATCCGAATCACTGACGAGATTCACTAAGAAATGTGTAATGTACTTGTGGTCTGATTCATGGGACTCATCGTTTCAGGAGATGAAAGGAAGGTTGACTTCACCACCGATTAATGTTTTTCTATAGTGGGAAAGAGCTATAATATTTACTTTGATGCATCAGGTATCTGGTTGGGAGCAGTGCTAATGCATGGGGAAAGAGTCATTGTGTACAGGTCTCAGTAGTTGAGGCCACATGAGATGAATTACCTGACATGTATTCTTAAGTAGACTGTATTTGTTCATGATTTACACTGTTGGAGACATTATCTGTTGGGAGAGAATTTTGTGGTTTTCACCCACCAAAAATTTCTCAATTATATATTTACTCAGTTCAATCTAAATCTAATACAATCAAGGTGGGTGGAGTACCTTTAGTCTTTTGACATTATGCTTGTCTACAATCTTTTGAAAGACAACTCTATAGCTGATTTATTGAGCAGAAGGACTCAGATACAGGATGTTTAGGAGGCTAGTTGTGAGTGGTATCTTATGGTTCTATTCTCTGAGATGCATTTGAATGTGTACGACAGATAGGGGTATACATTTCTTACTTCTGGGGCTGTTACCTCTACTCTAGTTGATCAAGTGTGAATGAACAATCTATCAGATTCTGAATGCCTAGTATTATAAGAGAGTGTTTCGAAAGAGGGCCCTATTCCAGGATGGACTATAGGCGAGGATGAGATCTTTCATTTTTATGGGAGTATATGGGTGTCAGCTGACATACGTGAGGAGATGATGCATGATTTTCATTTCATAGTATGGGTAGTTCATCCTGGTGTCACCAAGATGTATGGATATATTCACCATCAGTATTGGTGTCCAGGTATGAAGAGTGATGTTGTAGGGTTTGTCATAAGGCGTTCCACCAGTCAACGGGTGAAGTAGAGCATCAATTACTGGAAGGGCTTTTGCATCAGTTACCCATTAGTGAGTGAAAGTTGAATAATGTCAAGATGGACTTCAAGACAAGCGTACTAAGGTCATTTTGAGGGAACGATGTAGTTTGGGTTGTCATTGAAAGAGTCATGATGGGTTCACACTTCCTTCCAATCATGGTGACCTTCAGTGTTGATGAGCTGGTAAGGTTGTACATTTGGAATATTGTATGTTTACATGGGTTTCCTCACTCCGTCGTTTCACACAAGGATGCACATTTTATGTCACTGGTATGGAATGGACTACATAGTGGTTTGGGTATACAGGTACTTCTAAGTATAGTTTACTATCCAAAGATAGATATACAATCAGATCATACTATTCAGGTATTGGAGGAAATTCTTTGAGCATGCTTCCTAGATTTTGGAGGTTCATGAGAGATTAACATACCACTTGTGAAGTTTTCCAAAAATAATAGTTTTCAAGAAACTATTCTGATGCCACCTTATGAGGATTTGTATGGTAGTCCATGCTGATTACCCTTATGTTTGTAGGGGGTGGGAGAGGCAAATATGATAGGACCTCCTTTTTTTCAAGATACAACAGAGCATGTGGAAATTATTTAGAAGTGGATGGATACTGCAAAGTCATGACAGAAGTCTTATGCTGATCGACGGAGACATCCTCTATATTTTGAGGCCGGAGATCATGTTTTTCTATGGCTCACACTATGGTTGGGATAGATGAGGATTAATAGACATGCTATGACTTCACCGATATATGATGGACTTTTTGAGGTTTTAGAGAGAGTCTGTCTGGTTGCCTATTGGTTGCTGTTACCTCAGAGGTACCAGTGAATTCACGACATCTTCCATGTTTCTCAGCTATGACATTATTTCTCAGACAGGTCTCATTTTTTTCCAACCCGAGGTGGTTGTTTTGGCGGTGGACACCACATTCGAGGAGAATCCTATCCATATTTCTGATCAAAGAATGAATGTTATCGGTGGTCAGTCTATTCATATAGTATGGGTTCTATGGAATCACGAGCGAGTATATGATGTGACATGGGAGAGGGAGACCAATGTGCGATCGCAGTGGCCGAAGCTGTTTGACGATTCTTCTTCTTCGACAAATTATTAGGGAGATTCAGGGACTAATTTCATTTGGGGGAAAATAGTAAGAACCTGGATCTCCTATTCATGTATGGATCCAATTTTTCAGGTTTTTTGGAGAAAAAGTAGAGTTTCTAGAAATTTATGGAGTACATGCCGTGTACATTGGGGTACACACCGTGGACCCGGTTGCAACGGGTTACCATATACGAGCCGTGTATCAGTTGAGTACATGGTCATGTGGGGTGACCTAGAGACCAGATAAAGAAGGGACCAATAAAGGCATATGCACTCAATATACTTTTAAAACACATGTCATGTACTTTTATTTTTATTTGTTTAATTGGACCTCAGACGTATCTATTTGGCAGAAATTTTTTCTTCTTGACTCGTCTCATCTATGAGCGACCATGGGGTTTGATTCTTCTATGTGGCCTCGATCGACTATCTGTACTCTAAATCAACCATCATCAATTACGGTGGAATTTCTACAGTGATTACTTACATCTTCTAGAGATTTGTTCCTTTATTTATCATATTTCATGAGATATCCTTGGTTGAATGTTTTAGATGTTTTTTTAGATCTGTGTCATTCTATACAAATTCAACGGTCGACACTGGAATATATCAATCGTACAATTCCAAGGTAGGTGGTATGTCAATTTCCATAGTTAGTCTTGAATAATATATGAACAAGTTTGTAATACCATAGACTGGGGTATTGCTTGTTTAGGTACATTTAACATTGTTGATGCCCGCTATGCTTGTGTTCTTGAGTTAGGATTGTTTCTTGTAAATTGGTTTATTTTCCAATGCTATGAAGGTTCTTTTTCATATTAGATTAGATCATGACAATTTGGTTGAGCTTTTCATGTTAGGCTGGTTGCTTTCCATGACTAGTATTGTTAGGATGGAGTGATATTATTTGATGATGTTAAATGCCTTGTATCCATTTTAGCCATGTCGTAATTTTAGGTTTACCTTGTCTATTGAATATAGTCTGTGCACGATTGCTTACACGGGGCTATGACAACATGGTGTTGTAAGACCATAGGGTAAATTGACATTGAGGGATTCCCCAGAGCATCTTTTATAATTTTCACACAGCAAGACCATATGGGGGATTTCCGTTGAGTGCTCCCATAGTTTCTATTGATATAATTAGGAAACCAGAAGAGGAATTGATGTTTAGTGCTTCCTTATAGAGTTTGTAGTATATCTTCAAGGGACTATTAGAGTAATTGATGGTGAGTGCATCCTCATAGATTAATTGTTTATCCTTAAAGGATTATAGGAGGAATTGATGATTAGTGTTTCCTAAGAGAGTCTTTGTTTACATAAAAATAAAGGTGTTAGACTATGTGATCTACCTAGAAGGTCATTATATCCTTGTATAAGATGAACTATAAGGGTTACGTAGTGAAAAATTACCCAAAGAGTGGATTAAGATTGATAAGTTGATCCTGAGGGGTTAGGCCATGGGAACATTCCCACAGGGTTACTTGTGAATGATTGGTTGAATATTTAAAAAATTTAAATGAATGTAATTGAAACTATAGGATAATTAACATATTGGTAAATCCTTGTTTATTGCTTCAATTTTCTTGATTGCCTTCCATATATATTCACTGCCTATTATGAACATATCATTGGGTGGTTTCCTACTGGGATTTGTCTCAAACCCTATTTAGGTCATACTTTTGAGCCCAAACAGATTATATTTATTTCACGTTTAGATAACTGCAAGCACCCTTCTACTTTAGGTAGATGACTGTTGTGGTTCAAAGTATCATGGAAACAATCAAATGCTTTTAAATGATGTCAGTGTTATTTAATTGTTTTCCTTTTTTACTTTGGTTTAGTATAGTATTATAAAATTTTGAACTGTTTGGATAATTTCCTAGGCATATGTGTCATGCATCATTTATATATGTGCTCTAGTTGTTATCTACTTGTAGTCTTCTTCTATTTATTGTTTTATGTTAATATTACTATTTCTGCTATTGTTATTTAATTTTGATTCCACTATTTTACTCTTCCAATGAGAGAATTGTCTCCCCACTATTACACCCAAGGTCATCGTTGCTAGTCAACAGCCTCTAGAATTTGAGGAAATGGGTTTGAGGCCATGTGACCAACCAGTTACTGGGAAGCTTGGGGTGACACTCAGAACTAGGATGTAACATTCCTCATATCATTAGGAAATAAACAAAATAATTTTTTTAAAAGAATAAAATTAAATAATGAATATGTTGTTATATGAATATATACATCATTATAAAAAAAAGACTTAATTACCACCATAACCTCAACTTTAATAAATTTTTTAATATCAAAGGTTGTTTCATTCCACTCTCCATACATCTTATTTTTTTTAATTAAAATCTTCAAAAATAATTTGTTATGTTAAATAACATATAAAACAAAAGGGTTTCATATAAAACAACCTAATGAAACATCTCCAAAATTTCATCAATCACCAAGATAAGTTACTATATAATCATTTAATGTAGTGAACCTTAGAAAAATATCATGAATCAAATTTTTATACTAACATGAAAGTTAATCCACAACATGACATTAAATATATCTGATAATATAACCATTTCAATGAATTAGTTTTTATACATCACAATTATTGATATTACGCTATCCAACTGGCAATAAATAACATAACATCGTATCATATACTAACACAAAGGGTGATTTAAAACTCCATAGAGTTTACATCACAAAACTAGTAAAAGTTTCAAATTTTGACAAAATCCTACCACATAAAACCTAAAAATGTTGTATCTAACTATTAAATTATGATCATACACAAACTTATAAATCCATGATGGTATTTATAACCAATAATGTATTCTCAAATTAAAAAACAATCTTGTTTCTCAATATAAAATAACAAACTATATTTATGAATAAAAACATAATAAACTACATCAATGATGACCTAAATCACTATTTTATAGAATCAATAACAAATTTTAATGTTAGAAATAATATTACATTTATTTCAATCATCTATTTATTCATACTAAATGTCATCACTTTCCATGGTTATTGGCCAATTCAATATATGTCTTCAAATTCTTCAATAAAATATGTGTGGAATAATATGTATATGTTTATTGATTCATATATACAATAAATCAATTCTATAAATATTTATTCTCAATATATAAACCCTTATATCCATTCACATAAATGATTGTCATAGAATATGTTCTTCATTTATCCAAGAGTTAGCATTTAGAATAATTCATTGACATGCATAATTCCTATCTTCCTCACATATATGAAATTTAATTAGATGTTAATTATCTGTATGTGACCATTACTCCGACAATGAAGACATATTCCCCTCTATTTGTGATATTCATCATGGTACTTCTTCCCATATTCATGATATAATTGAAATTTATATTTTTTACATGCATGATCCTTGCCATCAATTCTTTCACAATTCAATTTTCTTCGTATATATCTTGATATGAAAATATCATATTTTTAAATTTTTATTCATATATTGTGATGGATTATTAGCAATAATTACATGATTTCTCCATCTAGTTCTTATCTGATTTAGTTACTTATGAGGGAGGTCATTCCATTTTCAATCACAAACGTTGTTAACATGGAATCTTCTGGTTTCATAATTTTACTAAAACCAAAAAATAATATATATGTTTAAAACTATAAAAATCATTTTAAAATCCAAAATGATCATTAAATATGTTTCAATTGATGTCTAAATACATCCACATTCTTCTAAGAAAAATAAGGTGAAACCTAGTTCATTCATGGATTTTACCAAAACATTAGGATTTTATCCTATAAATAGACTTATCCCTATAATTCCCACTAAATTTTTCTTATCCTAGTTACTTATGTTTAACTAAACATTTCACAGATACAAACTATAGTGACCTATATATATCATACATAAAAATCACATCTTTTTAGATGAATATTTATTACATAACATAGTGATCCATGATAGAATTGTATAGGTCTAGTGTCTTTATAATCATGGACACTTAAATAATTAGATCATAAAAGATCAACAATGTATCCCATTAATATCTTTATTAAGGTAAATCTTCATACAAATGTCATACTAAGTACCATTCTTCATATCCTATGGAATGGAAACAAAAAAAATAGTGAAAATGGATTATCAATAACGGTAATCATGGGAGGTAAAAGTGATTACTTGAGAATAACAAAAACACAAGAGTATAACAACTTGATTATAACATTTGATAATAAATACCTACATATCATAGATAATAACCATTATTTATGGAATAATTATTGTTATATTATACGTCATGACTCATAGTAGATTCAAGGATTATGAAACATAAGGTTATAACATTGTCATAAGACATAAGTTTGTGGAATACACATATAAAAAGAAAACAATTCCATTTATAGTAAAGGATTTTTTCCATACTATCATATTGTATTGGGATCACTCCCCAAACAATCATTGTAGTCGTGCTTCAGTACCTTTATTATCATAGTGGACAAAGTCCCTCATTAAATAGGGTTTAATCCCAAATCCATCACTATTTATCTATTGAAAAACCAATATTTACCCATTTATTTGAAGAATATATAGGTCTCACCCATTTTTGGATATAAAATGACCACCATCCATGAATATAAAAAAACTACCAACCTTGGTTATAATTTAACATCCCAAATTGTTAATAACATAACCACCATCCTTGGATATAATGTATCCACCATCACATAATGAAAACAAATATAAATGTGTTGTAAAAGATTAGAAAAAATTCATCATATTAGAACACATGAAATAAAATGGGTTTTATAAATGTTTCATCAAAGCGTAACCCATGGAAATAATTTGAGTTTCATTAACATTTCATTATTTAATTATTGTATAACCTATAGAAAAGGAATGGGATTCATAAACAATTTGTCATCATAAATATAAACAATCTATATAAATGATATGAATGGTATCCTTTGATCATATACAAATTAAATAATAATTTAAATATATGGTGTTGTAATGGAAGAATAAATATATTATAAAAAACAATAAAACAATCTCAAGGAAATTATTCTTTATTTTTATAAATCACATCTTAAAAATATGAAAATTTTAAAAAATATTATGATTTTTTTAGAAAATAACAACTTATAATTTTAAATGAATATTAAAATCACTTATCGATCATGATTCTTGGAAATTCATTTCATTTTATATATGTTAAAATAATTTTTTTTACAATTTATTAGAAAAAAAACTAACTTGTCTAGAAAAAATATGTAAAAATTCCTTTAAAATAATTTTTAAATAGTTGAACATGTGTAAAAATGACATTTTAAATAATATTATAATATAAAAAAACATTTTTACAACGTATTTATATTATAGGTATATGAAATAAAAAGGGTATTCAAAAAATAGGGAAATAAGGCCAACATTAATTTAAAAAAATTCAGACAATTCAGTATATAATATTGGGAAAATGAAAAGAAAAAATGAATTTTCATGAAATTTATAGACTATAAGAAAATATATGTGTTTCTAGATATATATAACATATGATTGCATCATTATAAACATAATCATAAAAATTATTGATAAATAATGATATTATATCAAAAATCCATAACCATTTTTTATTTTTCAATTATTAGCCCCATGGAAAAAAGAATCTTATATGCATATGAATATCTCATTATTATCATGATAAAAATCATAAAATTAATTAATGGGTAGTATATACAACACATAAGATTAAAAAGTGTTATATATGGAATCTATCCCATATAAATTAATATTATATGAAAATCAATTTCTTTAGATCTGAATTATATTGTATATATTGGAACCTCCTAAAAATAAATATATATTTCATATAAATATTTCATAAAAGTATAATCATACAAATTATACCATATATAATTAACAGATAACCTTTTATCATCACATTAATAAAATAATGTTTATAAAATGATTGTTCCGTGTGATATCTACTTCATTTTTCATGTATGTTTTGGTTTGTAGTTTTGGACCATGTAATGTGACCATGAATATATTGTATATATAATATTAATAATGATATAAATATAATTTATATTCATTGTGTACATGATTGGAGTCATTCATAAAATTATACTAAGATAAATGTATTACAATAATTATGAAGATGGTAGGGCATACAGATGCATAAATTTATTTTAAAATTTTCAATAGGTGAAATGAAAGAAAATAAAATGATAAATTTCCCTTATAGAATCCTTATTATATAATATATATCATATATATTAATAAAATCAATCCTTATTGTCATTGATGTAAAAATTAAATGAAAACAAAACAAATTGCATCATAGAGGTGGTAGTCTACACATAAACGTGATCAACGTTATCATTTTCCAACATTTGGGAAGGTAAGATATTTGAAATTATATTATTCATATAGAATTATAATTATTTCATACGAATTATATATTAAAATTAAACAAATCAATATAACCATATATAATTGATGGTGAAGAGAAATGAATTATATCTGTATGTGAGGATGGTAAATTGTACACATGCACAGTTGATAATTTCAATTCTAATTTGACTGAAAGAGGCCAGATAAAGGTTGTTTAATACTAATAAGAATAAAATTTTAGTATATTTAGTGAAAATTATATGTTTTTTATTGATACTATAATATATAATCTAGAAATTAAAAGAAAAATTATAAATAAAGTGATATGTTTAGACGATTACCCCTCCATTGAAATTTCTTCTTTAGAACTGATATTAAGGTTCCTGTGGTTAGTATTAATGGAATAAAAAGACACGTGAAATGTTTCTAAAGAAAATTTATAAGATATAATTATAGATTTTTCACAAACTAAAAAGCTCAATGTGGTGTGAAGGATAGAAATAGGGGTTCCCTTTTTTTAATCGAGGGGTTAGGAACATTGGAAATATATTAAAATATTAAATTAATATAAATCAATCGTGACGTCCAAATGAATCCAATTTAAGAATATTCAAAGATAAGATGAAGATGAGGTTAAATAACCTCTTCCAAGAAAACGTGTATAGGTTTGGATCATATTTTTATCCTTATCTTTTTGTTTTAACAATTAGTTTACCCTTTTACAATTAACACAATATTAAATTTATCAATGCCTTAAAGGTTAGTAATGTTAGAATAAAGTAAAAAAAATACTCACAAATGGACCATCTATGATATTTAAAAACATATCCTATTTATTTGGATGAATATATTATTTTTAGTAATTTTATTTCATTTAATATAAAATCACTAATTTCTTTTTGAAATGTATTCACTTAATTTTATTTTAAATACATAATGAAAATCGGTGAATTTGAATATAATGATTCAAAACTATCCCTAACATGTCATATAGACCTATAATATACCTTGTATATAACATTTAATTTAAATTATATCACTTTTAATATTTTTAAAATCATTAATTTTTTTTTATAATTGTAAAAATATTGTATTATTATTGCACAAGCATTTAAGGAACTATATTATTTATAAAAATTATAATTAAATTTATGTAATACCGAGAGATTTTGGTGAATTTTTTTCTGGCTTTATTCATTATTTTGATATTTTTCACATCACCCAAAACAGAAAATAGATTTTCACTAATTCAAACATCCATTTCACATAGACCAAACTTGGTGTATGATACACACAATCACAACATGGTATATGTTACACACAATCCTGACATGGAATTAGTTAGATGTAACAACAATGATAGAATATGTTACACAGAATATAGGCCTTCGTCGATGGCTTTCATAACAAGCAAGAGAGATTGTAACCTAACTATAATATATTATTTAAAATATTATTATAATGTTATTTAATCTAGACATTATGTTGATGGATATGAATAATATTGAAAAATTTATTAAAATATGTCATTTACAAAAAAAAAGATGAATTCATAGGTCACTAATTAATTATAAATGATTATTAAAACCAATTGAATATAAGGTAAAATATCATTGTAGTTACAAAGATATTTTAAACTAGTAAATTAAATTAATTGCAATTTCGATGTGATATTCAAGTAAAAAATATTTTATATATTCTATAAAATATTTTCGATATTTATCCAAAATATTCTATAGAAAAAAGATAAACACAAACTCAATTATATGATTAAAACCCTATATTTTTATTATGGAATTTTTAACCATCATTTAATGGAGATCCCATTTTAAATCCAAGTTTTATAACTTATATATATATATATATATATATATTTAATTTTTCAAAATAAACATTATCTTTTGGAACAAAACATAAAATATTGGTTAGGATTAATTCTTGGTATATTAATGTAATGTTTCATATTTAAATGAAATGTTAAAAACACTAGAATGTAATTAAAAATTTCTTCTTCATATAATTTATTTATAAGGATAAATTATATATTTAATTGGTTTCAAATCCTAGTAAGGTAATATTTTTACAAATAAATCCATTTTAGGTCATTGGAAGTAATTTTCTATTGAAAGTGGACATAAAAACATTACAAACATTTGGATGTTTTACATCAAAACTGCATATGTCGTCCCGTTAGTGGGATTAATTTTAAATTAATTTCTGTGACTTATGTGTTTTAAATTTGGAAAATTGGATTCTATATTTGGAATAATCATAATTTATAATGTCTAATTAGGTAAAATTTGAATTCAGCCAAATTTATTAGTAAAAGTTAGTAATGTTAATCGTAGTGGTTAATGCACAATTATGCTTAACACTATGGAGAATGTGGTCATTTGTGAAGAGTGGTATGTGATGGGTAACATACACGTCACAAATAATCCATCAAAAGGCCTTTTTTTGTGATGGGAGTACGAACCGTCACAAATAATAAGGATTTTTTGATGGGGAGATGGCTCCCGTCACAAAAGGTTTGGCGCGACATGCGCGCCAAACCGTGGGAAAATTTATTTGCGAGGGGCTACTTTATCCCGCCGCAAATACCCAGTATCGTTTTTAGTGTTTGCGATGGGATATAAAGACCATCATAAAACACTATGTCGGCATATTGTCTTTTTCAATTGGGCCCGTGGCAAATACCCAACGTCATTTTTAGTATTTGCGAAGAGATATAATGTCGGTCGCAAATACTATGTCAGTAGTTTATCTTTTGCGATTGGTTCCATCAAAAATGTTTTTGTAACCACCGCAACATTTACAATGGGACCCTTCAAAAATGGTACTATTTATTATGGTAGTACCTTCGCAAATAATCCTATTGTAACTAATGTAACCTATATATATCCCCATCTGTTTTTTTCATCTCACTCAATACACTACACATCTCTATCTCTCTCTAGTGGAAAGATTTCTCTCAAAATTCCCCATATACTAAAATTTTAATATTGGGCATTATTCACAGCTTATATCATTCGAAATCTTTTTTTATGGTATTTATCAATTCCTTTTATTTTTACATAATTAATTTTGTTTTCTTTTTTACAATTATAGTTAAATAGTTGCAGTTATATTAAAATAGAAATAGATAGTGTTATTTGACATTGTTTGTGTATATTGTTACAAATAATTACGTGTAATTAGAATGAATTAGAATTAATTAATAGTTATTATATTAATTATTATTAATTAGTAATAATTATTATTAAATTCTAATTATTATTAAATTATAATAATTAGTAATAAATTGTAATGACAAGTAATAAATTGTAATAATTAGAAATAAATTATAATAATTGGTTCTAAATTTTAATAATTAGTAAAAAATTTCAACAATTGGGAATAATTAGGAGGAAAGACTAATAATTAGGAATACATTCTAATAATTATTAATAAATTCTAATAGTTAGCAATAATTAGTGATAAATCCAAATATTTGGTAATAAATTCTAATAATTATTAGTAAATTGCAATAAATTCTAGAAAATTAGGAATAAATTCTAATTATTAGAAGTAAATTTTAAAAATTACTTATAATTAGTGATATATTATAATAATTTGTTATAATTAGTAATAAATTCCAATAATTAGTAATAAATATTAAGAATTAGTAAAAATTTATTAATGAATTGTAATAATTAGTAATAAATTGCTATAATTAGTATTAAAATGTGATAATTAGTAATAAATTGTAATAATTAGTTATAAACTATAATAATTACTATTAATTAATATAATTTGTAATAATTAGCATAAAATTATACTCATCAGGGATACATTCTAATAATTAGGAATACATTCGAATAATTAGAAAAAATTAGTAATAAATTCTCATAATTAGTAATAAATTCTAATAATTAGTACTAAATTTCAATATAATCTAATAATCAATAATAAATTACAATAATTACTAATAAAATATAATAATCAGTTATAATTATTATCAAATTAAAATATTTAGTAGTGAATTCTAATAATTGGTTATAATTAGTAAAATATTCTAATAATTAGTAATAAATTAGTAATAAATTTTAATAAGTAGTAATACATAGTAATAATTAGTAATAAATTGTAATAATTGCCAATAAATTGAATTAAATATTTATAAATTGTAAAAATCAATAAAAAGTTTAATTATTTGCAATAAATTCTTATAAAAATAAATAATTAGTAATAAATTGTAATAATTAGTAATAAATTGTAATAATTAGTAATAAATTCTAATAATTACTAAAAAATTCTAAAAATTAGTAATAATTATTAATAAATTGCCACAAATTGAAATAAAATTTCATAATTAGTTATATGTTTCCATTATTTGTAATAAATTTCTAAAATTACAAATAAATTTCCAAATTTAGTAATAAATTTCCATAATTAGTAATAAATTTCTATAATTATTGTAGAAATTATTAATAAATTGTAATAATTTGTAATTAATTTTAATAATTAGTAATAAATTGTAATAATTAGTAATAAATTATAATAATTAGTAATAATTATGAATAAATTTCAATAATTAGTAATAGATTTCTATAATTAGTAATAAATATTCACAATTAATAATAAAATTCCATAATTAGTAATAAATTTTCATAATTATTAATAAATTGTAATAATTAATAATAATTAGTAATAAATTTTAATAATTAATAATAATTAGTAATAAATTGATATAATTATATATAATTAGTAATTAATTCCAATAATCAGAAATAGTTATTAACAAATTCTAATAATTTGTAAAAAATTAAAATAATTAGAAATAATTTATGATACTTAGTAATAAATTTCAATATGTAGTAATAAGTTGTAATAATTAGTAATAAATTGTAATAATTAGAAACTAGTAATGAAATTATATAATTAGAATAATAACTTGTAATAAATTCTAATAAAATTTTATAAATTGTAATAATTAGTAATAAATTTTAATAGTTAGTTATATTTAGTAATAAATTCTAATAATTAGTAATTTTTATTGAAAAGTACTTTTAATTAACATAAAATTTTAAAAATTACTAATAATTTCAAATAATTTGTAATAAAATTTAATAATTACTATAAATTCTAATAATTATTAAAAAAAATTAATAATTATTAATAATTAGTAATAAAATCAAATAATTAGTAAAAAATTATAATAAGAAGTTATAAATTATAATAATTATATATAGTTAGTAATAATTTTAAATAATTAGTAATATATTATAATATTGAGTAATAAATTTTAATAATAAGTAAAAAATTCTAAAATTTAGTAATAATTAGTATTAAATTCTAATTGTTAGTAATATATTCAAATAATTGGTAATAATTAGTAATAAATTCTTATAATTAATATAGATTCTAATAATATGTTATAATTAAAAAAAATTCTAATTTTTAGAAATGAAATATAATAATTACTAATAAATTGAAATAATTTGTAATAAATTGAAATAATTAGTAATGAATTGAATAAAATAGTAATAAATTGAAATAACTTGTAAAAAATTTCTATAATTAGTAATAATTAGAAATTAATTCTACTAATTTAAAGAATTATTAAATAATTCAAAAAATTACTAATAAAATTTAATAATTTGTATTAAATTGTAATAATTAGTTAAAATTACCAATAATTAAAAATATTTAGAAACAATAAACAATAATTAAAAAGAAATTCTCATAAACTGTAATAAAATGGCATAATTTCAAGTGAAATGGTTGCTCACTTTTTCCCAAATCCTTTTCTCATTGCATTTTTCTCCCACAAAAATCATTATGAAATTATATTCCTCATGTAAAGATATCCATTTTCGTATGCAGAAGAATGAAGAGCAGCATAGAGAGGCCTTCCTTCTCTCCATTCTCGTGTATATGACTATTGATATGCACATGTTAGAGTATATATTTCTTACTAATTTCAGTCATAGAATGTTGCAATGAGATGAGTAGTTGGGAAATGGATGCTCTTATCCAGAGGGACATTCTCCTTGAAATTGTATTCAATTGAAATCACTATGAAAAATATCCTATAACGCACTATTATAAATTTTTGTAAGTACAAGAATAGAGTTAAGTGTGGAAAGTCCTCCCTACTCTCCATCATTATGCATACAGAATTGGATATCTCTACGTCATATGAGATTTTTCATATGGATTTTAGTCAGAGACTTTAGAGATGAGTATTTGGGAAAAAGATGTTCCACCAATCTGCTGGAAATTGTGTCGGTAGTAATTTTTATTTATAATTACAAATTCAATTTAATTCATAACAATTAGTGGAAAATATTATTAATTGTAATAAGTTAGTTTAGACTAGTAAAAAAATATTAAAAACACTATAAATAAGTATGAAATAATTAAAATTATTATAATTTCATAGAAAAGTGTAATTTAATTATCTTGTTTTATTGGATAGTGTTTTTCTAAAATAAAATTATACAAAAAAAAATAAATATTTAAATTATTTTAAAGAAATATGGAACAAAGAAGAAGACACCAATATTTATTAGATGAATGTTCTTGGGTGAATTAAAATTAGAATCCAAACTGTTCTAGTTTAAAACCTATTTATCTTGAGGGTGTTAAATCTTTATTATCATTGGAATCATCAAACCCATAATTTGTTTCTAGAGGGACTATTAAGTGTCGTTGTAAAAATGTTCTCGGAGGACATTTGACACATTTCAAAATGTTTGGGGTTATTTATTGCATTTTAGTTGTCAACCAGATTATGTTTTTTGGTATCAACATGGTGAATTCATTACCAGAGAATATACTAATTATTATTTATGGAATCTAGAATGGTTTCAAAAAAATTTACATGATGTGGTATGTCCTTTTTTTCAACATAATGAAACATAAGATGATATTAATTTTACCCTTGAGTTGGAACCATATTATTTTTATGAGTTATTTAGGTCCACTAAGGATACATTATATATTGGTTGGAAGATACATAAATTTGAATATTTTATTTATCATTGTCTATTAAATCAAATAATGGAATGCAAAAAAAATATTTAAATAAGATATTTTATTTGGTAAAAACACTACTACCTGAACGAAATGTGTTGCCTAAAAAATTTTATGATTGAAAGAGGCTCGGTTCAAATCTAGATCTTGGTTATTAGGTGATCCATTCATGCTCAAATATTTGCATCTTATGATATGGTGAAAATGATTCATTGGATATTTGTACCACATATGGATTATCGAGGTATAAAGAGGACAAAAAACTGAAGTTCGGATTGATTTTTGTAAAATAATAGAGATATTTCCAACATACACATTGATTAAAAAGTTTATTTTTGTCTCATAACACAATGCCATTGATTTCAGGGCACAAAACCAACATTCCAACTGGTAAAACATTAAATCATTCCTCTAATGGTGATTAATGGAATCATATTCACCTTATTCATCCATATTTTTTGTTAGAATCTCAAAACATGCGACTGGGACTTTCTACTGATGGTTTCTGTCCTTTTCGTTATTATGGTAGTCTATATTCATGTTTTCCTATCATTATAACTCTTTACAATTTACCTTCTTCGATGTTGATTAAGGAACCATATATACTTTGGACTTTATTATTTCCAATACATCTGAAAATGAATATTTATGTTTATTTGAATCCATAGATTGATGAGTTTAATTCATTGTAGAGTAATGATTTTAGTAAATTTGATGTTTCTATGATGAAAAATTTCTTATAGAAAGATACATTATTGATGAAAATTAGTGACTTCCTAGAATATGGAATTTTATCTGACTAGAGTACACATTTTCCAAAATCCTGTATATACTGTGTCAGAGATAATAAATCATTTATTCTCATCGTAGGGAAAAAAGGTATTTTTTTAATCTCTTTATAGATTCTTCCAACTGATCATCCTTTATTAAGGAACACATATCATTTTAGAAATGATTGAGTTGAATGAGATGAATCTATAATGTTGATTTGAAGTATAGTGTTAAAATCCATTTTTTTAATTACCTCCCATCACATTTAGACAAAAAATAACGAATCAAAAAAATGATGGCATTGGGAATAAACACAATTGGATAAAATAGAACATTTTTTGGATATATCATATTGTTCTGACTTGTTGGTCTGTAAATTGTTGCATTTCATGCATATTGAGAAGAACTATTTTGATAATTTATTTCATACAGGTTTTGATACACGAGATATGACCAAAGATAATGTAATGACACAAATAGATCATATCCAAATTTTTAGGTGACCAAAACATAAACTATTTGAAAATGTTACATCATTGAAGTTAATAAACCCAAAAATAGATTACAAACACTCAAAAGTGAATTGATTATTATTTTGTGAGTGGATTTATGATTTGAGACTTTTATATGGGTTTGAATCCATTTTGTGTTAATGTGTTAGAAATGGTTATATGATCAGATTAAAAAGTGATAAATGGCATTTTATAATGGAAAGCCTTCTATGGAATACATTAACAGGTTTGATGAATACTATGATTTGGGATACACTAACAGACATATAAAATTTTGTGAGACATTTTTTGTGGATAAAATTTACTAATATTCATTAATAAGACTACAAGAATATGTGGATTGTATTTTATATAAACTGGAAAAAATATTCCGTCCTGCTTTGTTTCACTCAATGGAACATTTGATATTTCATTTTTCTCATGATGAAAAATGTTGCGGTTTGGTATAGTTCTGATGGGATGAAATGACACCATATTTATAGTTAGTAATCCATTCACATATTCAATATTTTTTTAGAAATTTATCTTATTTTATTTGTAAGTTATATGATAATTATATCAAGAAACATCATCCCCAAATTACCATAGTTTCTCATAATGAATGTTAGAAAAAAACATCTCAATCGAGATTCAAAAACTTCTAACATAGATTATTATTGGTTTAACATATAAAATCAATTTAATATGTGTAATGGTAATAATTATTTTACAAATTTTAAAATATCTCAACATTTGGATAAAATTGATAATCGATTGTGTGTATTTATTAACCCACCATAAATAATAAAAAAATCTTATAATGCATATGCGATGAATGGTTTTTGATTTCATACACATGCATAAGGGGAATTAAAAAAATAATTAGTAGTGGTGTTTTTTAAAGGATCGAACAATGTTGAAACCGATGTTGACTTTTACAACATGTTGGAGAAAATTATTGAACAGTGTTATCCATGTCCACATTACAAAATGATGTTTAAATATCCGTGGTTCGAAACTGGGAGAGGCTTTTGTGTTCACCCAACTAATGAATTGTTGATATATACTAAAAAAGTATTATTCTAGTAATTGAACCATTTCTATTTTCTAATTAGAAAAATGAAATTTATTATTCAAAAATATTGTGCTCCTTCCAGAGAGTTGAGTGATTGGTGGAGTATAATAGAAATTAAATATCTGGAAAATCAGTTTACTCAATGTCAATGTGGTTCCGATGATGTATATAGAATTCAAATTATTCAAAATACTTCTCCAAATTCATATTTCTTCATGAAGATACATGAATATCGATGATTACGCCCCATATTTATGGTTCAATGGTAATGATATTGTTATTGATGTTTTAAATGAATCTAAAATGATTGGAGATGATTACACATAAAATAATATGAAAATTGATGACTCTCAAGAGGAATATGAAGACTTTGAAATGGTTAGATATAAATATGAGTATGAAGATCAACATTGACATAGATAATTTTTTTTTATAAACATATATAATATATATCAATATATATTAGTTGTTTTAAAAAATTTAATAACTATAGTCATTTCGTGTTTCATATGGATGGAGATCTGTATCATCTGTTGTAGGAAGCCAATCTAAATTTGGATAAGTAGGATTTTTGATCATCTTACACCTACACTACAAGAAGTATAGGGTGGACATAGAGGGGGAATCATTCTGCATGATAGATGATTCTTTACAATATCCCAGAGCAACGACCATGTCTTGGATTAGATCCATGCATTCATAGGTATGTTTACCTGTGTATTTTATATAGTTTTTCAATTATTTATTTATATATAAATTATTTTATTAAATTTTCTTTTCTCATAGCTTTATCTGTATAGATACAAGATAGGGGATATCTATATTGCATAGTTATTTTTCAGAATCATGGGTCTCATGAGATCATATTCCCATTAATGTGCAGAACCAGATGTTCGATGATTGGATTGTACGTAGCAAATATTATTTATTTTGAAATTAATTCAATTAATAATAATATATTATAAATAATTTTTGGGTGTTTTGGTATCCCATCAATGACAACATTTGTGGCGTTATATGGAATGCATGAAAGGGGAATAAACATTAGTGTTGCAATCAGTTTTTGGATAAATTGTGAATGGAAGCAATGGAGAAAGAATGAGTGTGAGAGTTGGATGAGTCTTGTCATGCCAAATGGCTTGATTACATTTTGTCTCAGGTTTTGGATGGATTATATTAACACTAGTTGGGTGGTTGTTTTCAGAGGTGATAATTAATAGGTCGAAAAGACTGGGGGAGATGGGAGGTGACACATCGAGCCAGTAGTCGTACATTTCGTACCTATAGGGGGCATGTCATAAGTATTTTTAAAATTATTTTATATAAATTTAAATGTAAATGGATTTTTTTATATTTTTATAACCAGTCGAACAACCCGATATTACGGTGTTTGTATTTTATAAGATGATGTACAATGTTCTGACTATTGGAGAGACAAGAGGTGATCACCCGCATCAGATTGTTGTCAGTATATTTTCTTTTTGAGTTCAAAATTTTAATAAAAAATATATTTTAGCTATTCTAATTTTAAAATTATATTCATGTAGTCATATGAGGCTACAACATATGGGACATAGACTGAGAGTTACAATGATATGGATACTCAAACCACTACCCACCAATTTTAAGAGAAAACATGGATGCACATGACCAAGTATACCTTTTAGAAAGGCTGAGTTGTTGGTATCAACTATCGATTGATGCCTTTGGAATATTATGGCACCATAGCGATGTTGGAATTCAACTTTAGAGGATCTTATGGGGAGTCATCATCATCTACTGCATAGTATGAGGATAATCTATGAACTTAGATGGAGATTATAGAGAGTACAAAGAGGAAGGAGTAGATACATCAATGGAAGTAGTAGTAGTATGAATACCTCCTATCATAGTAGAAGCAATAGTAAGAGGTTCATTTGTTGTAGTAGCAGTAGGAGTAGGAGTAGTTGGAGTACGTGAGATATCTGAATCTTGATTTTGGGATGGAGTACACTCAATCATATCTTCCAAAAGACCCTCCCAATGTGTGATCTATTTATTTTTTTGATAAATCATTTTAATGTAAATTGTTTTGTAATATTAACTCTATAAATTTATATATTGAGTGATTTTTATATTGTTGTGAATAATTCTCTTTTACTATTTATTTAATATTTTATTAGTTTATTACTTTATATAATTTCTTAATTTTTTATTTATTATTATTTTGAATTGCTATCATTTTATTATTTTTTATACTTTTCACGATAATTGATGTTTTAATTTTTTTAGGAATTTTATTATATTAATAATAATATTTAAATAATATTTATAATAATAATATTATTATTATTATATTATCAATATTATTACTATCATATGAATATTTCATATATTTTTAATATATATTTTTTATTTTAACTAATATAAATATTATTTTTTCATTAATATTAATATTATTTTTTTATTATTTTAATTATTATTTTATTCAATTTTATTTTATTTTTATTTTTTATACTATTTTCGATGACCCATAGCAAATATGGTTCCAAAAATATTAAAATGTTATTTGTGATGAGCCATCACAATAATTTATTAAAAACGAGATGAAATTTATGATTATTGGGAATCCTATTGGAACTAGTTTTTTTGAGAGGTTTTGCCAAAAAAATCATTATTTATGATGGGATCCTGTCGCAAATGATTATTCCCAAATGTACAACTTTCAATTAGTATAATTAGGCACTAAACCGTATATGTAAGACACAAAACAACCAAGACACCTGTCAGACACCCCTTAGTTGGCCGTATTTCGACCCTATCAGCAATCGCATCTACCATGGTCCATCATTGGATCCAAATGAAACATTAAAAACATTGGTGGAATTATCTCTTCAAATATTTACAAGATTTCCACTCCTCCTCCAGTATAAATGGCCACCACCTCTACCCATTCCTCACACCTATCAAACCATTTCTGTAAGGCCATTATGTACCCAATTGGCCTCCAAAAAATCTTCCCTTAGAGAATGAAGACTCCCTTAGTTCAGAACACTCCTCTAGGAATCGTTTTGGCATAAACCAAATGGAGTTACCCAAATAAGAGGTAACGTCTTCTCTCGGGCTAATTTCCTTTATTTTCCATGTTCACCCTCTACACACTACATAGTCTAATCATTTGTAACAAAACAAATCTGACATATATGAGTATTTTTTAAGTCGAGATATATCCAAAACATAGAAAAACCACCATCTAATGGATATTGAATGTTTTATTTCTCAATATGATGAACTTCTACCTCACGAAATGATGATTGTTCAATTCTTATATACCACCAATAATGATGGCCACAATGATGGGAACTATAATTATATAATTCATATATTATTTGTAGTATGTCTTCAAGATTATGAATTCCTTTTACAACACACATCTCTTTACCTTCCATTTGGTTTCATACGATAATCTTTTTTGAGGAAATATGGAATATCCACACCTCAAAGCGATGTGATTCGTTCACACACCACATGGAATGTATTAAGGATGGGTTTAGTGAACTTAAAAGATATATATAACATATTCATTATGCTGGATTAATTATATATATATATATATTCATACATATAAATAAACATATTTCATTTACATATTCTCTTTTAATACGAAAATAAGAATGGAAACAACGTTCATGCATAAAGACGGCTTTCTGTCTCAATGAATAGTGTCTTCAATTTAATAATTATTTATACTATAGATTATTATAATATAAATATAATATATAAAATTGATATTTATTTCTTGGTCCACATTCTGGAATCATGAAAAAACTATATTGATCAATGATAAAACAAATTTAGACCCATGCGATGAACAAAAAGAATATTAACTAAACTGAAACTTTAACATAGTATCATTAATAGGTGGGTCATATAAGGTCATAATCAAACCATATATGGTTGTAGATATAAGAATATTCTTTATCAACACATTTATAATAGACTTATATTTACTATACTATAATATTGTACCACTATTGATACATTCAAGACACAATGTTAGAGGATTTCATTTAATTTATAATTTCCATGAGATACATGTTATTATCACCACATTTTCCTTTGGTTTGGTGTATGTACTACGAATGATTGAATTATATATATCATATACATAATTTATGTGTATTCACATGTCCATTTTATGATCCTTCTTTTAGGGGGTATTACTTTCAAAAGTTTTCTAATTGGTAAAATAGTTTTGTTTAAAATTTACTTTATTGAGATTCATGTCTTTTTTGAGAAGATAAATTCTTTTATGAGGTGTAAATACTACAATTTTACACATTATATCCTGAATCTACATATTTTTGTGATGTATTAGTCTTTGTGTAATTTCTTTTCTTACATGTAGTGTATGATCCCTTGTTACCAATATAAAAGTGTTTATTGAGACAATATGAGCAATCTGTTTGAGAATGTTTATGTTAATGCCTACCATGGTAAAATATTAAAACCCATATCTCAATAAATTAATTAATTTTCATCTCATTTTCTAATTAATTATATATTTCTGAATTGGTACCATTTTAAACTCATTGGTACATACGATAGTTAAGAATGTGTTTTTAGGAAAGCCAAACATTACCAACATTTCAGTCGTAAATCATCATTTAATAAAAAAGGATTTCCAAGAATATAATACCATAATATTATTATATTTAAAACAATCCTTTACCATTATTTACTCTATTACTAATCTCTTGAAAGGAACCATCCGGTCTCTTTCTGAATGAGGAACTTTTATATGATTTTTTACTGTGAAAAAGGAGTCTTATTTTGACCTTTTATTATAGGTACATATTTACCCTCCATCATTACATTGATTCTCCCTTTTCAATTTACAAATTATAATCTTTATGAAAATGTTACTAAATATTATTTTCATGAAAAATGGGTTTCAAAATGATTTCAATCTTTTTTTATTAGTTTTCATGAGAAATAGTTTTCAAAATGTTGTCGAGCTTCATTTAAATATTTTCATGTACAGTGATTTCCGAAAAATTTTCAAGATATTATTAAAAGATTCAAAGTTTTTTATAAGAAATTTTTTTTAAATTGTTTTAATGGTTATTTTATATTTTCCTAGGAAAATGGGTTTCAAAATTATTTCAAGACTTATTTTTATGTTTTCATGTCATTTTCTATGAAAAATAATTTCAAAAGGTTTTATGATTTTTTTTTCAAATAAGAAAAGATATTTTACTCAAGAAAAGTATTTAAAAAAAATTTTAAATTATTTTCCATCTATGATGACATCTATTGATGTTATTCATCGCAATTTAATGTTACATTGATATAATTTCTATGAATAGGTTATGATTAATTTCATGGTGTTAATGAAACCCATTTCTTATCCATGAGTTATATGTATATGAAATCCGATTCATTTCAGAGGTTGTGATTATGATGAAATGGTTCTGAAACTTGTATCCTTCCACTGGTTATTATATTTTTACATGTTTATGACACCCATTTCATTTCATTGGTTAGGATATTTTTATTTATTATTTTATGAACATGATTTTATGATTTATTTATTTGATGGATGGGACCTATATCTCCCTTCAATGAATTGTATAAATATTTACATCTCATGAGATAATATAAGATGGTGTTGGGAGTAAAACATGATTACTATGATGGCCATTTAAGTGAACCATGAATTCTGAGATAGTATGAGGAATGAACTCATACATCTATGATGTCTCTAAGAGTGAACCATAAATACAATGATGGTGTGGGGAGATAACCCATACTACTATGATGGTATTTTAAGTGATCCCTTGGATACTGTGGAAATCATAATATGCTCATGTGTTTTCCAAAATTCTATGTCTTACTTTTATGTGATGATTTCATGGCTTGTGCTCTTTATTTTATATGATTCATGTTTTTGGAATTTGTAATATTTATTCCATGAATTTAGTTACAATCATGAATATCCAAGGTATGATCTTCTATTTTCAAGATCACAATCTCATACACTTATAATAATCTGTATTCTTACATGTCTTCCATGTTTACCCTTAATGTGCCTTTGACCTTACCCCTTTTATGTTTCCTTTCTCCATTTTTATGATGATATATACTATCATTGATATGCCTATGAAGGGTTCTTGTTAATAATAACCTAGTGGGAGATGATGTAACTCACATATATACCAGTGTATATGTTTCCATGTTTCAAAACGCACTATACCAACTACAATATTTGGTTTTATATTTGTATAATGTTTAAGTACTCTAAAAAAGTTATGTAATGTTAATGTTTCGATAATTGAGGGTCTCTATTATTGGTATCAGAGAAATTGCATTGTTATCCTTAGGAAAATAGGATGAGAATACCTTATTAATAACCCTAAGGACATGTTTAACGATAAGTATAAGGATGAGTTTACATTTGGGAAAATTTATTGGAATTTAGGTGAAGGATAGAGTGAGTGGTGTCCTATATATAGATCCATGTCTAGATACTACAAGACAATGTGGCTCTAGAACAGATATACCTAAGGGTAACAACTCAAAAAACATGTTTCGTGATTGACATGGGGTAATCTAGTAGACTACAACATGCCTTACTACACACAATATTTTTCACTCCTAGGGGATATTTTTTGGTATTTCACAAACTCTATATGATCCATCTTGATGGATTTAGATATATGTTGCCTATGAATTACCTTGGATAAACCTATGGTATCATATAATATAAAAGGTTTATTTATTTAGACATCTTATAAATATTTATTTTCATGACTATGTGGTTTTCATCAATGAAAAGTAATGCTCACACTATGTTATGGTTTTAGTCAATGACTATAACCAAAAGGATCAATATTGTTGTTGAATGTGATGGAAAATTTTCAAATGAGGAGTCATGAAGGATTATCATTGGAGTGATGTATGGAATGATCATGCATCATAAATTTTCATGAAACATGATTAACAATGTTCAACTCAACCAACTCTTGGACTCACCATAGATGTGAATGAAATATTTTGATGAGAGTTCCGGTATTGGATTCCATAGATGAAAGAAGAATCAATTTACTATGTTTTAAGAATTTGGAAAGAATCAACTATGTGAATGTATTAGATCAATAAGTAGGTGGTTTTAATGTGAAATAGAAGAGCAGAAATAAAATGACTCCAAGGGAAAAATAAAGAGTCATGTTAACAAAATGGATAGAAATTTTGGACTCCCTATGTATTATGTAATTATTATGTGTTTTAATTGTGTAGAAAATGGTCATTTTTCACCCCCAATGTCCCATGACGGATGTTTTCTTAAATGAATCTGCATGGTGATTGAGTAATAGTTACATTGTGGATGATGAATAGACTCTGTATGAAATGAAAAAATAGGTATTAGTGATAATTGATTAAGGATGAATTAATTGAAGTATTTATGTATTTGGATGGAAAAGATGTGAAAGACGAAATATAGAAGGATAGTTCTACTTATTATTTTTTACTTAGTATTTCCAATTTTATACAGCATTGGTGATGTGATTTAAGGAAAAAATACATTTTTACTAAGGTAATTTAACCATTAATATTTTCATTTTGATAAGATAATGTTTTATGGATAATGATACATGGGATATGAATAAGTAAATTGAAAATTTTGGACAAACATGGAACTAAGTGAGGTCATTTTTATAGGCTGAATATGTTATCACTGAAGATGTTTCCAAAAAATTTGGAATTATAGAGTAAATTAAATATAAATAGTAATGAGGAAGAATGCATGTTTTCCAAAAGTATTTATGGCAATTTTGGTTGATACAATGTTTAAAGAGAATATATTATGAGGATATTCACATGTTTGTAATGTGACAACCGACCGCTACATTGTGAAATACATGGGAATCAATGTTATCATGATTTAATTAAACACATTATAATTTTTTGGATTTTCATCATTGAGAAGGGTTATTAGGTTGACCTTTAATTAATTAATTAATATAATCTCAATAGGAAGTATTTATGCACCAATCATGTACTAAAAACCTTAGTTCAAAGTCTATTTATTGATTATGTTTCTTTCATGGATGTCTATGTTTTATATTTTGGATATTATAATAGCATTGTTTTATACAAGCACATCATGTATATCAGGTGACAACCAATAATGTCTGGAATGATAGCGAGTCTTGAACACAAGACTAAAGGCCGATAAGGGTTTCGTGCCTACCACTAGCCTACACGATGTCCGTGTAAATGTATATTTAGTTTTAATGAATAAATATTTATAATGAACTAGCACTGTTACTTTTTTGTTTATACATGTTGATTTTTAGTAGAAAAATTTTTAGATGTATTCATTCTTTTATGGGCCTTAAGATCCTTTAGTAGTTTATTTCGATTTTTTTTCATCAATGTTAATCTATGAACATTCATTCCACAAGTAATGTATATATTAGAACATTTTACAACAAAAACACTTGAATGAAATTATTTTAATAGAAATTCATTAATAATTAATCTACATTTTGAAAGTGAAGATAAATTTTTTTCCCAAATACCAAAAATTTTGAGGAACTAATGGATTTTTGAATCATCATATATTTATGGTATTGATGACATCTTCGTTCCTTTGATCATTCATTTGTTTCTGATTGATGACATCAATAACTTCCTATAAATATTTATGATTATTTTTATTGTTGAAACTTTATTCCCAACCTATGTTTTCCTATGCGGAAACCCGGTTATATGTTACTTTGGGTAACTCTTGGGTTTCTAAAGTTACCTTTTTAAGGGAAGTGTTAGTATCCATTTTTTCGATGTGAATTTATATGAATAAAACATTAAAATATTTAACCATTGATAAAAAAGTTGAATTTATTGTGTAGAATTAATTTTAATGTTGTAGAATTTAACACCCTATGATTATGGTGAATTTTATTTTAAATTAATTTAATCTGTTTACATTTTTTTCTTCACACAACACATAACATTTATTTTCACTAAGTCAATAATTCCATTAATATTGAGTCATATAAGAATATGTTACATGAAATTCCATATTGGAGTTTGTTCCAAGAAATACCAACATGGATAACATTACATGAAATAATAAGGTTAACATACGTTACACACATGATTCACCTTCCTTGAAGGGTTGCGTAACTCGCAAGACCAAGTGTAGCCTAACTATAATATATTATTAAAAATAATATTATAATGATATATAAACCTGAAATTATGTTTAAGGATATAAATATTATGGGTTAAATTATTTAAATATGTAGTTCAAAAAAATAAAAATTGAATTCTAATGTTACCAATTAAATATAAATGATTACGAAAATCGATTGAATATAAGGAAAATATCATTATAGTTATAAAGATATTTTAACATAGTAAATTAAGTTTAGTAAAATTTATTTGTGCTATTCATATAATACATATGTTATAAATTTATCTAATTTTATTTGTAAGTTATATGATAATTTTATCAAGAATCATCATCCCAAAATTACCGCAGTTTCTCATAATTAATGTTAGAATAAAAACAACTCAATCAAAATTCAAAAACTGCTAACATATATTATTATTGGTTTGACATATAAAATAAATTTAATATATGTTATATTAATAATTTTTCTAAAAATTTTAAAATATCTCAACATTTGGATTAAACTGATAATTGATTGTGTGTATTGATTAACCCACCATAAAGAATGCAATAATATTATAATGCATATGCGGTGAATGGTTTTTGATTTCATACACATGCATATGGGGAATTAAAAAAACAATTTGTAGTGGTGTTTTTTTAAAGGATCTAACAATGTTGAAACCAATGTTTACTTTAACAACATGTTGGAAAAAATTGTTGAACAGTGTTATCCATTACCACATTACAAAATGATGTTTAAATGTCCGTGGTTTGATACTGGGAGAGGCTTGTGTGTTCACCCAACTAATGGAATTGTTGATATATTCTAAAAAATTATTCTTGTAGTAATTGAACCATTTCTATTTTCTAATTAGAAAAATGAAATTTATTATTCAAAATATTGTGCTCCTCCCAGAGAGTTGAGTGATTGGTTGAGTATAATAGAAATTAAATCTTTGGAAAATCAGTTTACTCAATGTTAATGTGGTTCCGCTGATGTAGATGGAATTCAAATTATTCAAGACTACTCCAAATTCATCTTTTTTTCATGAAGATAGATGAATATCGATTATTACACCCCATATTTATGGGTCAATGGTGATGATATTGTTATTGATGTTTTAAATGAATCTAAAATGATTGGATGTGATAACACATAAAATAATATGAAAATTTATGACTCTCAAGAGGAATATGAAGACATTGAAAAGGTAAGATATAAAGATGATTATGAAGATCATCATTAACATAGATAATTTTTTATAAACATATATAATATATATCAATATATATTAGTTGTTTTCAACAATTTTATAACTACAGTCATTTCGTGTTTCATATGGATGGAGATCTGTATCGTCTGTTGTAGGATGAAAATCTAAATTTGGATAAGAAGGATATTTGATCATCTTACACCTACAATACAATAAGTATAGTGTGGAATTAGAGGGGGAATAATTATCGATGATTGATTATCCTTGACCATATCCCAGAGCATCATCCACGTCTTGGCTTCGATCCGTGCATTCATAGGTATGTTTACCTGTGTATTTTATTTTGATTTTCAATTATTTATTTATATAAAAATTAATTTATTATATTTTCTTTTCTCATAGCTTTATATGTATAGATAAAAGACATGGGAGATCTATATTGCACAATTATTTCTCCGAAGCATGGGTCTCATGAGATCATATTCCCATTAATGTGCGGACCCAGATGTTTGATCATTGGATTGTACGTAAACAAAAAATATTTATTTTGAATTTAATTCCATTAATAATAATATATTATAAATAATTTTTGGGTTTTATGGTATCTCATTGATTATAGCATGTGTGAAGTTATATGGAATGCAGGAAAGGGGAATAAACCTTAGTATTGCAATCAGTTTTTGCATAAATTGTGAATGGAGGCAATGTAGAAAGAATGAGTGTGAGAGTTCGATGAGTCTTGTCATGCCCAATAGCTTGATTACATTTCGTCTCAAGTTTTGGATGGATTATATTCACACTAGTTGGGTGTTTTTTTCAGAGGAGATAATTAATAGGTTGAAAATACTGGGGGAGATGGTAGGTGACACATCGAGCCTGTAGTCGTACATTTCGTACCTATAGGGGGAATGTGATATGTATTTTTAAAAATATTTTATATAAATTTAAATGTAAATGGATTATTTTATATTTTTATAACCAGTAGAACAACCTGATATTATGGTGTTTGTAGTTTATAGAAGGATGTACAATGATCTGACTATTGGAGAGACAAGAGGTGATCACCAGCATCAGATTGTTATCAGTATAATTTTTTTTGAGTTCAAAATTTTACTAAAAAATATATTTTAGCTATTTTAATTTTAAAATTATATTCATGTAGTCATATGAGGCTGTAACATATGGGACATATACTAAGAGTTATAATGATATGGATACTCAATCCACTGCCCACCAATTTGAAGAGACAACATGGATCCAAGTGACCAAGTGTACCTTTCAGAATGGATGAGTTGTTGGTATCAACTATCGATTGATGCCTTTGGATTACTATGGCACCATAGAGATGTTGGAATTCAACTTTAGAGGATATAATGGGGAGTCATCATCATCTACTGCATACTATGAGGAGAATCTATGAGCTTAGATGGAGCTTATAGAGAGTATAAAGAGGAAGAAGGAGTAGATACATCAATTGAAGCAGTAGTAGTATGAATACCTCCTATGATAGTACAAGAAATAGTAAGATGTTCATTTATTGTAGTAGAAGTAGGAGTAGGAGTAGTTGGAGTACATGAGATATCTGAATCTTGATTTAGGGATGGAGTACCCTCTATCATATCTTCCAAAAGACCCTCCCCATGTGTGATCTATTTATTTTTTTGATAAATCATTTTAATGTAAATTGTTTTGTAATATTAACTCTATAAATTACTATATTGAGTGATTTTTATATTGTTGTGAATAATTTACTTTTACTATTTATTTAATCTTTTATTAGTTTATTACATTATATAATTTTTTTAATTTTTTATTTATTATTATTTTTAATTGCTATCATTTTATTATTTTTTATACTTTTCACGATAATTGATGTTTTAAATTTTTATGAATATTATTATATTAATAATAATATTTAAATAATATTTATAATAATAATATTATTACTATTATATTATCAATATTATTACTATAATATGAATATTTCATTTATTTTTAATAATTTTTTTAATTTAAATAATATTAATATTATTTTTTAATTAATATTAATTGTATTTTTTTATTATTTTTATTATTATCTTATTCAATTTTAGTTTATTTTTATTTTTTATACTATTTGCGATGAGCCATCACAAATATGGTTCCAAAAATATGGAAATTTTATTTGTGTTGAGCCATCAGAATATTGTATTAAAAACGAAATGATATTTGTGATTATTAAGAATCCTATTAGAAATAGTTTTTTTTGAGTTGTTTTGTCAGAAAAAACATTATTTATGATGGGATGCTGTTGCAAATGACCCTTCCCAAATGTACAATTTTCAATTAGTATAATTAGGCACTATACCGTATATGTATGACACAAAACAACATAGACACCTGTCAGACACCCCTTAGTTGGCCGTATTTCGTCCATATCAGCAATCGCATCTACCTTGGTCCATTATTGGATCCAAATGAAACATGAAAAACATGGGTGGAATTCTCTCTTCAAATATTTACAAGATTTACACTCCTCCTCCAGTATAAATGGCCACCACCTCTACCCATTCCTCCCACCTCTCAAACCATTTCTATAAGGCCAATATGTACCCAATTGGCCTCCAAAGAATCATCCCGTAGAGAATTAAGACTCCATTTCTTCAGAACACTCCTCAAGGAATTGTTTTGGCATAAACCAAAAGGAGTTACCCAAATAAGAGGTAACATCTTCTCTCAGGCTAATTTCCTTTATTTTCCATGTTCACCCACTACACACTACATAGTCCAATCATTTGTAGAAAAAAAATATCTGACAAATATGAGTATTTTTTTAAGTAGAGATATATCCAAAACATAGAAAAACCTCCATATAATGGATATTTAACGTTTTATGTCTCAATATGATGAACTTCTACCTCACGAAATGATGATTTTTCAATTCTCATATACCACCAATAATGATGGTCACAATGATGGGAACTATAATTATATAATTCATATATTATATGTAGTATATCTTCAAGATTATGTATTACTTTTACAACACACATCTCTTTACATTCCATTTGGTTTCATACGATAAACTTTTTTGAGTAAATATGGAATATCCCCACCTCAAAGCGATGTGATTCGTTCACACACCACATGGAATATAATAAGGATGGGTTTAGTGAACTTAAAAGATATATATAATATAATCATTATACTGGAATAATGATATATATATATTCATACATATAAATATACATATTTCATTTATATATTCTCTTTTAATACGAAAATAAGAATGGAAACAACGTTCATGCATAAAGACGGCTTACCATCTCAATGAATAGTGTATTCAATTTAATAATTATTTATACTATAGATTATTATAATTTTAATATAATATATAAAAATGATATTTATTTCCTGGTCCACATTCCGGAATCATTAAAAAACTATATTGTTCAATGATAAAACAAATTTAGACCCATGCGATGAACAAAAAAAATATTAACTAAACTGAATCTTTAACAAAGGATCGTTAATAGGTGGGTCATATAAGGTCATAATCAAACCATATATGGTTGTAGATATAAGAATATTCTTTTTCAAAAGATTTATAATATACTTATATTTACTATACTATAATATTGTTAGAGTATTGATACAGTCAAGACACAATGTTAGAGGATTTCATTTCATTTATAATTTCCATGAGATACATGTTATTTTCACCACTTTTTCCTTTGGTTTGGGGTATGTACAATGAATGATTGAATTGTATTTATCAAATACATAATTTATGTGTATCGACATGTCCATTTTATGATCCTTCTTTTAGGGGGTATTACTTTCAAAAGATTTCTAATCGGTAAAATAGTTTTGACTAAAATTTACTTCATTGAGATTCATGTCTTTTTTGAGAAGATAAATTCATTTTTGAGGTTTATATACTACAATTTTACATTTTATATCCTGAATCTACATATTTTTGTAATGTATTAGGCTTCCTCTAATTTCCTTTCTTACATGTAGTGTATGATCCCATGTTACCAATTTAAAAGTGTTTATTGAGACAATATGAATAATTTTTTTGAGAATGTTTATGTTTATTCCTACCATGGTAAAATATTAAAACCCATATCACAATAAATTCATTAATTTTCATCTCATTCGTTAATTAATTCTCTATTCCTGAATTAAAAATATTTTAAATTCATTGGTACATATGATAGTTAAGAATGTGTTTTTAGTAAAGTCAAACATTACAAACATCTCAATAGTAAATCATCGTTTAAAAATAATGGATTTCCAAGAATATAATACCATTATATTATTATATTTAAAAGAATTCTTTACCATTATTTATTCTTTTACCAATCTCTTGAAAGAAACCATCTTGTCTCTTTCTGAATAAGGAACTTTTCAAATCATTTTTACTATGAAAAAAGGAGTCTTCTTTTGACCTTTTATGATAGATTCATATTTACCCTCTATCATTACTTTGATGCTCCCTTTTCATTTTACAAATTATAATCATTATGAAAATGTTAATAAATATTATTTTCATGAAAAATGGGTTTCAAATTGATTTCAATCGTTTTTTATTTGTTTTCATGAAAAATAGTTTTCAAAATGTTGTCGAGCTTCATTTAAATCTTTTCATGTACAATGATTTTGAAAACATTTTCAACATATTATTAAAAGTATCAATGTCTTTTATATGAAAATTTTTTTTATAATGTTTTTATGGTTATTTTATATTTTCCTAGGAAAATGGGTTTCAAAATTATTTCAAGACATATTTTTATGTATTCGGGTTATTTTCTATGAAAAATAGTTTCAAAAGGTTTTATGATTTTTTTTTGAACAAGAAAAGATATTTTACTAATGAAAAGTCTTTAAAATAAATTTTGAAATTATTTTCCATCTATGATGACATATATTGATGTTAGTCATGGAAACTTAATGTTACATTTATATCATTTCTATGAATAGGCTGTGATTAATTTCAATGCGTTAATGAAACCCATTTCTTATCCATGAGTTATATGTATATGAAACCCGATTCATTTCATAGGTTGTTCTTATGATGAAATGGTTCTGAAACTAGTATCCTTCCACTGGTTATTATATGTTTACATGTTTATGACACCCATTTCATTTCATTGGTTAGGATATTTTTATTTATTATTTTATGAACCTGATTGTATGATTTATTTATTTGATGGATGAGACCAATATCTCCATTCAATGAATTGTATAAATATTTACATCTCATGAGATTATATAAGATGGTGTTGGGAGTGAAACATGATTACTATATTGGCCATTGAAGTGAACCATGAATTCTGAGATAGTATGAAAAATGAACTCATACATCTACGATGTCGATAACAGTGAACCATAAATACAATGATGGTGTGGGGAGATAACCCATACTACTATGATGGTATTTTATGTGATCCCTTGGATACTATGGAAATCATAATATGCTCATGTGTTTTCCACAATTCTATGTCTTACTTTTATGTGATCATTTCATGGCATGTGCTCTTTATTTTATATGATTCATGTTTTTGGAATTTGTAATATTTATTCCATGAATTCGATTACAATCAAGAATATCCAGGGTATGATCTTCTATTTTCAAGATCACAATCTCATACCCTTATAATAATCTTTATTCTTACATGTTATCCATGTTTACCCTTAATGTACCTTTGACCTTACCCCTTTTATGTTTCTTTTCTACATTTTTACGATGATATATACTATCATTGATATGCCTATGAAGGGTTCTTGTTAAGAAGATCCTAGTGGGAGATGATGTAACTCACATATATACCAGTGTATATGTTTCCATGTTTCAAAACGCACTATACCTACTACAGTATTTGGTTTTCTATTTGTATAGTGTTTAAGTATTCTACAAAAGTTATGCAATGTTAATGTTTTGATAATTGAGGGTCTCTATTATTGGTATCAAATAAATTTCATTGTTATCCTTAGGAAAAAAGAATGAGAATACCTTATTGATAACCCTAAGGACATGTTAAACGATAAGAATAAGGATGAGTTTACATTTGGGAAAATTTATTGGAATTTAGGTGAAGGATAGAGTGAGTGGTGTCATATATATACATTCATGTCTAGATACTACAAGAAAATGTGGCTCTAGAACAGATTTACCTATGGGTAATAACTCTGAAAAAATGTTTCGTGATTGGCATGGGGTAATCTAGTAAACTACAACAAGCCTTACTACACACATTGTTTTACACTCCTGGGGGTTATTTTTTAGTAATTCACAAACTCTTCATGATCCATCATGATGGATTTAGATATAAGTTACCAATGAATTACCTTGGATAAAACTATCATGTCATATAATATTAAAGGTTTATTTATTTAGATATCATATAAAGATATATTTTCATGACTATGTGGTTTTCATCTATGACAATTAATTCTCACACTATGCTTAAGGTTTTAGTCAACGTCTATAACCAAAAGAATCAACTATGTGAATGTATTAGATCAATAAGTAGGTGGTTTTAATGTGAAATAGAAGAGCAGAAATAAAATGACTCCAAGGGAAAAATAAAGAGTCATGTTAACAAAATGGATAGAAATTTTGGACTCCCTATGTATTATGTAATTATTATGTGTTTTAATTGTGTAGAAAATGGTCATTTTTCACCCCCAATGTCCCATGACGGATGTTTTCTTAAATGAATCTGCATGGTGATTGAGTAATAGTTACATTGTGGATGATGAATAGACTCTGTATGAAATGAAAAAAATAGGTATTAGTGATAATTGATTAAGGATGAATTAATTGAAGTATTTATGTATTTGGATGGAAAAGATGTGAAAGACGAAATATAGAAGGATAGTTCTACTTATTATTTTTTACTTAGTATTTCCAATTTTATACAGCATTGGTGATGTGATTTAAGGAAAAAATACATTTTTACTAAGGTAATTTAACCATTAATATTTTCATTTTGATAAGATAATGTTTTATGGATAATGATACATGGGATATGAATAAGTAAATTGGAAATTTTGAACAATCAAGAAACTAAGTGAGGATATTTTTATAGGCTGAATTTGTTATCACTGATTATGTTTACAAAATTTTTGGAATTATGGAGTAAATTAAATATAAATAGGAATGAGGAAGAATGCATGTTTTCCAAAAGGATTTATGGTAATTTTGGTTGATACAATGTTTCAAGAGAATATATTGTGAGGATATTCACATGTTTGTAATGTGACAACCGACCGCTACATTGTGAAATACATGGGAATCAATGTTATCATGATTTAATTAAACACATTATAATTTTTTGGATTTTCATCATTGAGAATGATTATTAGGTTAACCTTTCATTAATTAATTAATATAATCTTCATTGGATGTATTTATGCACCAATAATGTACTAAAAACCTTAGTTCAAAGGATATTTATTGATTATGTTTCTTTCATGGATGTCTATGTTTTATATTTTGGATACTATAATAGCATTGTTTTATAGAAGCACATCATGTATATCAGGTGACAACCAATCAAGTCTGGCAAGATAGCGAGTCTTGAACCTAGGACTGAAGGCCGATAAGGGTTTCGTGCCTACCAATAGCCTACATGATGTCCTTGTAATTGTATATTTATTTTTAATGAATAAATATTTATGATGAACTAGCACTGTAACTTTTTTGTTTATACATATTGATTTTTAGTAGAAAAATAGTTAGACGTATTCATTCTTTTATGGGCCTTAAGATCCTTTAGTAGTTTATTTCGATTTTTTTTCATCAATGTTAATCTATGAACATTAATTCCACAAGTAATGTATATATTAGAAAATTTTACAAGAAAAACCCTTGAATGAAAATTTTTTAATTCAAATTTATTAATAATTAATCTACATTTTGAAAGTGAAGAAAAATTTTATTTTCCCAAATACCATAAATTTTGAGGAACTAATGGATTTTTTAATCAAGATATATTTATTGTATTGATGACATCTTTGTTCCTTTGATCATTCATTTGTTTGTGATTGATGACTTCAATTACTTCCTATAAATATTTGTGATTATTTTATTGTCTAAACTTCATTCCCAACCTATGTTTTCCTATGTGGAAACCCGGTTATATGTTACTTTGGGTGACTGTTGGGTTTCAAATGTTTCCTTTTTAAGGGAAGTGTTAGTATCCATTTTTTCGATTTCAATTTATAGGAATAAACCATTAAAATATTTAACCATTGATAATCAAGATGAATTTACAGGGTGGAATTAATTTTAAGGTGGTATAATTTAACAACCTATGATTTTGGGGAATTTTATTTTAAATTAATTTAATCTATTTACATTTTTTTCTTCACGCAACACATTACATTTATTTTCACTAAGACAATAATTACATTCACATTGAGCCATATAAGAATATGTTACATGAAATACCATATTAGAGTTTGTTACATGAAATATCAACATGGATAACATTGCATGAAAGATCAAGGTTAGCATACGTTACATACATGATTGAACATCCTTTTCGGGTTGCGTAACTCGCAAGACCAAGTGTATCCTAACTATAATATATTATTAAAAAATATTTTTATAATGATATATAAACTATAAATTAAGATTAAGGATATAAATATTATGGGTAAAATTATTTAAATATGTAGTTCAAAAAAATAAAAAATGAATTTTTATGTTACCAATGAAATATAAATGATTTCGAAAATCGATTGAATATAAGGAAAATATAATTATAGTTATAAAGATATTTTAATATAGTAAATTAAATTTAATAAAATTTATTTGTGATATTCATATAATACATATTTTATATAGTTAGTCAAATACTTATTATATTTATCCAATATATTCATTTGAGGTAAAATAAGAAGAAACCCAATTTTAATGTAAAAAACAATAATTTTATAAAGTCAATTTTTAAATCCTTTAAATAGAGAACACATTTTAAATAATTTTTTTATAAGTGTTGTAGTTATAATTTTTTTAAAGAAACATTATAATTGGAATCAAAATAGTATATTAGCACTGGATAAATTTTTGGTATATTTATGTATGGTTTGATCTTTTGATGAAAAGCCAAAAATACTAGATTTTAATATCATTTTCATCTAATTTTTTTATAAGGTAAAATTATATTATTCATTTGTTTAATAGTTTAGATAGAAATTTTTTTTATAATTAATCCAATATAGGTCAATGTAACCAATTTCACGTTGAAGTTGGTTGTAAAAACCTATCAATATTATTGACTTTTTTACTTTAAAAACTCGAAGTGTCGTCCCGTCAGTGGGATTAATTTTAAATTAATTTCATCCACTTATGAGTATTTAATTTTTCAAAATTAATTAAATATTTGGAATAAGAAAAATTTTAATTTTTAATATGGAAAACTTTTTTTACCAAAATTATTAGTAAACCTGTTTAAAGGAAATCTTGTTGGATAAGGCCAAATTTTGCTTCATTAGGTACTTAAACATAAATTTAAGATCCCAAACGTCCTACGAACATGTCCAAAAACAATTTTCCTTCTATATTTCTACCCAATAATAAATTTGATCTTACTTGGACTGCTATTTTGTGCACATGAAACATTATAAATGTGGGTGGAATTTTTTATTCAAATATATACAAGAGTTCTTGTCCTCCTCCATTACAAAATGTCACCACCTCTACTCTTTTGTCACAGCTCTAAAAACATTTATTCCATGAGAATAAAATCCCATTAATTGTAATAAAAAACATCCTTAATCTTGGAAGCCTCATTTTGTTCATAAATCTTCACATGGATACCTTTATTAATAAACCAAAAGGAGTTAACATATTAAGAGGCAATGTCTTCTCTCAACCTCATTTCTCTTATTTTCCCTCTTCACCCCTCTAATATATTTACTCAATTATTTTATGAAAAAACAAGTACAATAAATATACTAATATGTTATAATGTGTATATTTCCACCTACTATTACACACAACACCATCTAATTAATTTTGAAAATAATATTTTTGTCTATGGTGAACTGATGCCTCACAAAACGAGGAATTTTCATTTATCCTTTACCAAAAACCATCGTGGCCATTATGATGGAAAATCTATTTATATAGTTATTATATTATATTTATTATGTAATCAAGATTCATTTTTTACTTTTAAAAAACTCATCATTTTACTTTCTAGTTGGTGTCAATATGATAATCTTGTTTGAGGAAATGTGGACTATATCCCCCACAAAGTGATATGATTCGTTCGCACAACACATGAAATGTTCTAAGGATTCATATAGTGAAAATATATAATTTATATAATATGTAAATTCAAATTGAATAATTATTTATATAAATACACATATATAAATACACATATCTCATTTACATACTTTCTTTCAATACAAAAATAAGAATAGAAATAGCGTTCATGCATACAGACGGCTTACCATCTCTAGGAACTGGGTATTGTATTTCAAATATATTTATTCTATAGATTATTTTAATATACATATAATAGATATAAATCATATTAATATCATCGTATACATTTTGGAATCATGATATAAGTAGAAGGATCAATAATATAACAATTTAAGATTCATACAAAGAACAAAGAAAACATTACCCGAAGTGAAACCTTAACAATGTATCATTAGTAAGATAGTAATATACGGTCATGATAATACCGTATAAGGATATAGATTTAAAAATATTAATATATAATTATTGTATAATAAGCTTTTATTTATTATATAATAAGGATTTATGAGTTCAGAGGGATTCAAGACACAATGTAAGGGGATTTAATCTCACATTTAATTTCCATGAGTTAGATGTTATGTTATCCACTCATTGCATTGGTGTGTTTTATGTAATTCCATTTATTTAATTATATGCTAATCATTCGAATATAAATTTTACCTTGATATTCATTCTTTGAATTGTATTTTCTTAATGTCACTGTCTTTATGAATCCAATTTCTCATTAAGGGGTTATATGTACATGAAACACACTTCATTTCATAGGTTGTGCTTATGATGAAATGATTATGAAACCTCTTTCCATAGGTTTATATATGTTTACATGTTTATGATACCCTTTTAATTTAATTTTTTACACTATGATTATAGATGATGTCGTGTAATATGTATGTATGATTTATTTATGTGACAGGGGAGACCTATATCTCCCTCCACTGCATTGGTTAACGATTTATATCCCATGGGATAAACTAAGATGGTCTTTAGAGTGAACCCTAAATACTATTATGGACATGAGATTGATCAATGAATACTAAGATGGTATAAGGAGTGATCTCATGGTTCTATGAAAGTCATATAAGTGAACATTTACTACAATGATGGTATGAGGAGTGTGCCTATATTACTATGATGGTATTGGAAATGATTCATTAGAATCTAGGGAAATCATTATATGATTATGTGTTTTCAATAATTACATGTCTTATTCTGATGTGATTCTTTCTAGGATTATTATATTTATTTCATATGATTCATGTCTTATGAAATTCCAAAATTTATTCCATGATTTTAGTTATGATCTTTGATATGTAGGGTATGATCTTCTGTTATCATGATCACTTTCTCATACCATTATACTCAAGTTTATCCGCATATTCCTTGTTTACCATTACATGTAAATTGAGTTCCCCCATTTTATGTTTCATTTACCCCTTGGTTATGATGATATGCACTTTGTTTGATATTTCAAATAAGTGTTCTAATAATGAAAAGCATAGTGGGAGAAGATGTAACTCACATATGTTCCAGTGTCTATGTTTCCATGTTTCCAGAGGAACTATACCAACTACAATCCTTGGGCATATATTATTATAATTTATAAGTATACCACAAATTTTATGTCCTATTAATGTTTTGAAAAGTGAGAGTCACTATAGTGGGTATCAAAGAAAAGGTATAGTTATCCATTGGAAACTAGGATGAGAAAACCATAGTGAGAACCCTAAGTACATGTCTAAGTATATGTATAAGTATGAGTTAACATTTAAGAAAATGTATTTGAATTTTGGTGAAGAATAGAGTGATTGGTATCCTAGAAATATATCCCTATCTAGATATAACATGTCGATGTGGGTCTGGAACAAACATACCTTGGGGTAACAAATATGGCATGTTGTTCAAGGCATAACTCAGGGTAATCTGGTACCCGACAACATGGCTTGATGGACAACTAGTTTAACACTCCAAGAGGATATGCATTGAGAATTCACAAACTCTTCACAAACCATCCTGAAGGATTTAGATATAAGTTTGCTATAAATAACAATTGATTAACCAAATGTGTCCTTGATTATAGGAGGTTTCATGATTTAAAAGTCCAGCAAATAATTCTCTTCATGACTATGAGTTTTTTACTAGGATATGTAATTCTCACACTATTATTCTAGATTTCATCATTGGAGGGAACATGAAATAACTAGATTAATGTTGAATGTAATAGAAGATTTTATGATGAACAGTCATGTCGGATAACTACTAGATTGAAATAATCGGTGATCATCCCTCGTTGATTTTCATAGAACATGACTAATAATGTTCTCATTAACCAACTCATGGACACACCAAAGAAGAGAAAGAAGTAGTTCATTGTGATTTTGGTTATTAGAGACCATGGGGAAATGAAGATTCAGTTTCTTTTTGTATCAAGATTGTGTAAAAAAACAAATATGTGAATGTCTAAGAGGAACCAGAAGATGTTTTTACTGTATAAAATAATGGCACATATAATGTTAATTCAATGGAGAAATGAATATTTCTACTAACAAAATCGGTGTTCATTTTTACCTCCCTATATTTTCATAGATGGTTAAATGTAGAGAAATAGTTATTATGAAACATAATGTCTCAAGAAGAATTTTCATGAGGATAACTAGAAAGTTGGTGTGAGGAAAGGATACATTTTGGATGATGACGAGGAAATGAGTGAAATTTAAAATGAAATAGGTATTTTTTTTAAGGGATTAAGGATGAAGTAATGGATGTATTTTTGTATTTTGATTCAAAATTTAGGAATGATAAAATATACAATGATTTTTCTACATATGCTTTTTTTCAATCAATATTTAAATTTTTTTAGTAGTGGTTATGTGATTTAATGACAACATGATATTTATACCCCCAAAAGGATACCCTTAACATGTTCATTATGATAAGATAATGTTGACTGAAAAAATTAAATGGTATTTGAATAATAAAACATGGAATTATTGATTACATTGGAAATAAGTATGTACTTTATTATAGGTGGTTTATGCTATCACTAATGAAGATTAGAACATTTTTGGATTTAAGGCTTAATTTGAAGAGACTATAGAATAAGAAATCTAGAATTCCATTTAAAATGATTTATGGTAATTTAGGTTGTTACCATGATTCAGGAGAATATATGATATGGTTATTCACATGATTGGAATGTGATAAAATAGACACCTTGTGATATATATTTTATTCAATATTAATATTATTTGTTGAATATCATTATAAAGTTTTTAATTTTCATATTTTAGAATTTTTATAAGGTTAACCATTCATTAAAAGGTTACGTTAAAAATCAGAGTAAGTATTTATGGTTGATTTTGTTTTAAAAACCTTGGTTAAAAGGACATTTTGCGATTAAACTTATTTCATAGATGTACATATTTTTTATTTTGTAAATTATATTATCTTTATTCTAGAAAAGGAAATCAGGAATTTCAAGTGAAAACTAATCATGTATGGTAAGGTCGTGGGTCTTGGAAACCTGACCGAAGGACTATTAGGGTTTCATTCCTACCAAATGCCTACATGAAGACCTGGTTAATGCATTTTAATTTTTAATGAATAAAAATTAATGATGAACCATTACTATTACCTTTTATTTTTATCTATGTTTACTTAGAATAGACCAATATTTATACATTTTCATTCTTTTATAGGTCTTAAGATCTGTTAAAATATTTTTTAGTTCCTTTTGCATCAATATTTATTTGCAAACATTCATTCCATGTGTTAATTGATATATTAGAAATTGGTTTATGAAAAAAAGAATGAAATTTTGTTTATATTAATTTATCAATAATTAATCAACATTCTAAAAGTGATAAAAAATTGTCATAATACTTAAAATTTTGTTAAACAAATGGCTTCTGGAATCATCATAGATTTATAACATTGAGGCACTCAACATTCTATTGACCATTAACATGTTTGTGATTGATGACATAAATCACTCCCAATAATCATTTATGATTTTCATTCATGTCCAATATTGACTCACAACCTAGGTTCTTCTATGTGGATACATAGTTATTTGTTATATTTTTTAACCATTATGGTTCAAAATTTAACTTCTTAAGGGAAGTTTTAGTATCTATTTTTATGATGTCGGTTTCTAAGATTGAAACATTCATGTTTTATAAATTTTATAACCCAAATGAATTTTAGGGGAGGAAATTATTTTAAGGGGGGGTAGAATGTTACACATTGAGATTTGGTTGAATTTTTATCAAATTAAATTAATCATTTTATATTTTTCACTTTACACAACATTGAAAATAAAATTAAAATAAGTTAAAAAATTCACTCACACGATTCCACCTTGGAATATGTTACCAACAATAATAAATAGTGTATTTTACACAAAATCCATACTTGGAATATGTTACATAGAAGAGCAAGGTAATCGTATGTTACACACAAGATTTCCCTTCCATGATGGCATGCATAACACACAAGACCAATTGTAACCTAACAATATTATATAATTTAAAATATTATCATAATGAGTTATAACGTATCCATTAAGTGGATGTTTGTGAATTTTTTTGAATAAATTATTAATATACATGCTTTTCAAAAATAAACGATGAATTCATAGGTTACCAATTTATTATAAATGATTATGAACACCGATTGAATATAAAATAAAATGTCATTATAGTCCCAAAAATAATTTTTAAAATTAAATTAAATTGGTTACAATTGGTAAGTGATATTAATATAATAAATATATTATATACTAAATTTTTTAATATTTATCTAATAGATTCAATATATATAAGATAAGAACAAACCCAATTTTTTGCTTAAAAATTCTATATCTTTATTAAGGCATTTTTTAAAACCATTTAATGGAGAACACATTTTAGAAACAATTTTTGGGACTTTTATAAAGCTAACATATCATGCCAAACATTATAATTGGAATAAAAATTATTTTTTGATAAATTTTGGTATATTTATTTAATGTTTAATTTTTAATTAAATATTAAAAAAATAGGATTATAATTCAAAACCTATTTTTCATCTATTTTATTTGTATGGTTAAATTATATTTTTAATCAATTTAATAGTTTAGTTAGATAATATTTTTACCAATTAATCCAATTTAGGTCTTTGTAACCAATTTTGCATTCAAATTTGATATAAAAACATGGAAAACATTAGGATGTTTTTACATTAAAAACAGTTGTGTCATCTCATCAGCATGATTACTTCTAGATTAATAACTTCTACTTTAGTAATTTGAATTTATAAAAATGGTTTCCATAATTGTAATCAGATTAATTTATAATTTATTATATGTTCAAATTTTATTTAGATCAAAATAATTTGTAATTGTTATTAAAACTAATCATAGTGGTTACAACAAAATTAGGATTAATTAGGAACTATACATTTTATTTATGACCCAAAAAAACCTAGAAACATGTCTAATTCCCATTTGATATCCATATTTCTACTCTATAATAATTTTTTACAACATTTATCATATATTGGATACAATTACTACCCGAATATCCTAGGCGGAATTCTTTCTTCCAATATTTACATGACTACCACTCCCCCTCCACTATTAAAGGCCCCCACCTCTACCAATTCCTCCCACCTCTAAAAAAATTAATGTTAGGCCATGATATTCCCATGTAGATTCCAAAAAATTCTCCCTTATACCATGAGGCCACTATTTGGTTTGAAATATTCTCGTGGAATCCTTTTGGCAAAAACCAAAACCGGTAACCCGATTAAGAGGTAAGGTCTTCTCTCAAACTCCATTCCTTTATTTTCTGTCATCACCCAATCCAATCTCGTTATTCCATTAATGCATGAAAAAAACATTATCCTAAATATACATGTATGTTTTTTTGTATATAGTTTGACCTATTCTTACACACACCTCTGTATAATGGATTTTGAACATACAATTTCGATGTAAAATGAACAACTACCTTAAAAATAATGATAGTTCATTTGTCCTTTACAATTAATGATTGTGGCCATTACGATGAAAAAATAATTTATATAAATCATATATTATATTTAATATTTCATGAATAAAATTAATTCTATTTTAAAAATATACATATTTACTTTCCATTTTGTGTTAAAATGACAATCTCGCATGTGGAAGTGTGTACTACCACTCCCTCAAAGCGATGTCATTCGTTCACAGACCACATGGAATTAATTAAAAATGGGTTTACTAAACCTTAATGACATATAAAATATATTAAAAAACTATAATATTGATATATATATATATATATATATATAAATATATGTATTTCATTTACATACATTATTTAAATACGATTATAAGAATGGAATCATCATCTGTGCATACATACGGCTTACCGTCTCGATGAACAATGTATAAAATTTCTTTTATCATTTTTATATAGATTTTTATACTATACAATTAATCTATATAACAAGTATTTATTTAATTTTATACATTCTTTAATAATTTCATAAGAATAAGAACAATTGATATAACAAATTAAGACGACTGCGAAGAACTAAGAAAATATTGCACGTTGTGAAACCTTCACATTGGGTCATTAAAAATCTGTAAATATAAGATTATAATCAAAACATATATTATTATATATATATGAATATTATTGTATAAAATATATATAATTAAATTATATTTATTATATAGGAATCATGCATGAATATAGAGAGAGTCAATACACAATGTATTGGGATTTCATCTCACTTTTAATTTCTGTGAGATACCTGTTATGTTGACCACTATTTACTTTGGTGTGTTGTATGTTTTAAAAATGATTGAATTATATGTATCTTATAATTATGTTTAATGGTATTAACATGTCCATTTTGTGATCATTAATTCATGGGTATTAATGTTAAAAAGTTATAAAATATGTAATATAGTATTGTCTCAATTTTCCTTCATTGAGACTCCTATTTTGTTATGCACCTAAATTATTTTTCAAGGTGTATATACATACATATTAATAATTAAATAATGAATATAATTATTTTCATGATATATTAATCTTCATGTACAATCATTTCTTACATGTATATTATAATCCCATTTTACCAAGTTATTAGAGTTTATTGAGACAGTCCAATTGTTTTTAGAGAATGTTTTTTTATAACTATTGTAATGAAATCCTGTATCCCATCACTCAGAAAATTCATGTATTTTTTTATACATGGGTTATTAATGAAATAAAAATGTAGTTTTACCATTTTTAACTATTGTTTAAAATAAATATTTAAGAATGTGTTTTTAAGAAAGCCCGAAATTAAAATATTTTTTGTGGGAAATCTATGTTTTATAAAAATTGTTTTCCTATAATATTATACCTTTCTCTTCTAATATATAAAAAAAATTTCCATTTATTTTGTTTTACCAATCTCTTCAAATAAATCTTATTTTCACTTTCTAAACAATGAACATTTCCAATATGTTTAATGTGAAAATTGAATTTTCTTTTGACATTGTACGGAATGTACGAATTATCCCGTCACCATTTATTCAAAGATCGTAGGACATTTTTAAAATGTAAATCATTAAGATTTTTTTGTTATATATATTCAGGAAAAATCAATTTAAAACTCTTTTCTTGCTTTCTATTCACATTTTCAAGAAAAATAGTTTTCATAATGTTTTCAATCTTTAGTTATATGTTTTCTTGTACAACAATTTTCAAAACATTTTCAAGCTCTTTTTATATGTCTTAACGTATTTTCAAAGAAAATGTTTTTAAAAATATTTTCATGATTATTTTATATGTTTTCAAGGATACATTTCTACAAAATTATTTAATTCCATAATTTTATGTTTTCAATGTATATTCTATGAAAATTATTTCTATATGAGACTATGTATTAAAAATAATTTTTCAAAAAATAATGTATATTTTCCTTAAGAATTTTTTTAAATATATTTCAAAATAATTTTCCATCTAACATGACATCTATTGATGTTACTCATTAAAATATCAAGGATAATTTAATATCCTTTTTATCAATGGTTTATGCTTAATTTCATGTTCTTTAAGAAACAAATATCCCTTTCATGGGTTACATTGGTATAAAACCATCTTCTTTTATTTGGTAGTTATTATGATGAAATGGTTATGAACCATATCTCTTACCATAGGTTATGATATGCTTTCATTTTTATGATACCCATTTCACTTCATGTGTTATGATATGATAATTTAAGACCTTTTGTATAAGTTATGTTTTATTTATTTATGTGGTGGGTGGGACCAATATCTCTAATTATGTATTGGGTATTGATTTATAACTCATGAGACAAACTAAGATAGCCATGGGAGTAAACCTTGATTTCTATAATTCCCGTTAGAGTGAACCATGACTACTAAGATGGTGTGAGGAGTAAAACCATGCCATTATGTTGCCCGTGGGAGTGAAAATTTTCTACTATAATGGTATGGGGTGTGAAGCCACACAACTCAGATGGGCTTTTATGTGACATATTGGATATAATGAAAATCATTATATTCTTATGTTATTGAAAAAATTTCATGTCTTATTCCTATGTGATTATTTCAAGGCATAAGATCTTTATTTCATATGATTCACTTCTTATAAAATATAAATATCTTTTTCATGATTTTGTTTATGATCATTATCATATAGTGTATAATCTTCTATTTTTAGGATTATTTTCTCATACCCTTATACTCTTTTTTATGTTTCCAGGTATTCCTTGATTTCCATTACTACGAATTTTAGACCACCCTTTTTATGTTTCCTTCCTCATAGGTTATGATTATATAGACTATGAATGATATGTCTAAGAAGGGTGCTAGTAAATAAGAACCTAATGAGAGATGATATAACTGATATATGTACCAGTTTTTATGTTTTCCAAATTTCCAATGGCACTATACAAACTATGGTCTTTGGGACATTATTTATGTGATGTTTATATATTCTAAAAATGTTATATAATGTTAATGATTTAAAAATTGAGGGTGTATATTATTAAAATCATGAAAATAATTATATTAATATAAAAAATAAGACATATATTCTTTCATGACATGATTTTTTACCTATGTGGACAAAAAAACATTTTTATAACTAAGAGAATGAAATTTTTAAATTTTAATTTATTTAAATATTTTATAATCATTTTCATGGAATAATATATGCTAAAAAATAAATTTCAGTGACAAGGTGGTATTGGATGAATTAACATAATCCAATAGTTACTATGAATAAAAAATATTGCCTTATCAATTATTTTATATGTGAATAAGTTGATTTACCCTTTACTAATGTGATAATTTTTACCAAAGTTACTATTTGTATTGAGAAAAAAGTGGAATATTTTAAATACTTTTACATGATTTATAAAATTATTCAATCCATTTTATCATATTTAGTGTCTATAAGTAAAATATATTTATTTTAAATTAGGTGCACGAAATTCAGTGAAAACAACTATTTAGAAAAATACATTTTTAGGAATATAAATAGATTTATTATTATCCCATGCCAAGAAAAATATTATATGGGTGTAAATGTTTTTTATTATATCATATATATAGATCATAAAAATCATTCTATAAATAGTGGTGAATTAAACTTGTAATGATAAGAAACATTAAATACATAAAAATAGTTTTTTAGGAAAACAAATTTTTTACATATTAAAATTTTTTTGTAGTAATTTCAGAAACAAAACATTTTCCTCTCATATAGGTAATTATATTAATTAAATTATAAGAAATCTAATTTTACCATTAAAAAATCTTAAAAAAATTGAACTTTGTAAACACACTTTCCAATAAAATCACAATTTTTTTACTCTTAATAGGAAAATCAATCTTTTATTAAAATTCCCAAAAAAATAATCCTATGATATAATAAATATATTTATTATAAAAATGATGTTCATTTTAGAAATTAAAATTCACTAATGTTCAATAAATTAATCATACTATTTTTTGAGAATGATCATATAATTTTTTTTTGAAATGATCATGTTCTTATGTAATAAAATCACATTGATATAAATTGAATGATTAATTAAAGAGAATTTATAAATAAATTTACATTAACTATAAAAATTATATATATTTCATAATATAATTAATGCTATTTTTACCCACTGATTTAATGGATATTTTAAAACTATCACACATAATAATATTTTAGTAGAATATCACCATTCGTTTAAACTTAGTGTTTCGTGTAACTATAAACATCAAAGAAATTAAGTTATTTGAATAAAAATGCTTTCTAAAATAATGCTGTTTTACACAATATTTCTCAAGGAATGGGTATTTAACTTAGAAAATGTTATTCATATTGGGTAAGAAAGGAAAAAATATTTCATAGTTCTACTCATCTCAGGTCCTGAGTTAAGGCTCAAAATAAGTACGGTAGGTATTGATTCTCATTGAATATGGAATTATCATTCAAGGAAGATACTGGTAAAGGAATTCTTTACATTTTTTTACTACTCCATTCAATCCATGATTATTTATAAATATATTTTATTATATATATATATATACATATTTACGCATAGACATATTATATCATTATTTTATTAAGACGATGTTGGTGGTACCCAATTAATTAGTTTAGGCTCAAACCCTTTATGTACACCTCATTGGAAATGAGGCCTATCTTGTTCTACATTTTATATACATTGATGTACTATAGTAGCTATTAGATTGATATGGGTTATTCATCATGCTCATCATTGGAGCGGGATCAGTTCCCACATCAATGATGGATCTATTGATGTTTTTTGGAGATCAACTTTTGAAAATTGACTTTTCTTACTAGCTTCCATTGGCCTTATTCCTTGTTTGGACTTTAATTTTATTTTAGTATCATATATATATTTTCTTATCTATTATTTTTTTGACTTTTTATGCATTGATATATTCTACGTTCAGTAATTTAATTTTTGTTTTCCCTTTTATGATTTTTTTTCATGCCTTTATCTACTTTATTTTACACAATAATAAAAATGGTATTTAATGATATTTTTCAAAAACGATGCTCAATGTTTTTTTAGATTTCTTAATGGTTGATTTATAATTCTTCTGCTACTTCTTGAGATTTATAAAAAAAAGTCTTCATTAAATACCATAGGTTTTACCTGACGTAAATATGATTTTTTTTAAATAGTGTTTTGTCAAACAACATCCTCAAACTATTGATATTAATTAATAATAAATAAAATTTTACAGATTTTTTATTAGATAATAATTATAAAATAATTAATTATTAATAATTAATTATCTCTATTTATAATTTTTATTGTTACTTTTAAAAAAAATTAGTAGTTAATAGTTAAATATAATTTTTTTATTTACTAATTATAAACAATTAATTATTAATTTTTTATGTTTGTATATATTTACATATAAATATAATCAAATATACATATTTTTTTCATTTTCATATAATTCCATATATATATACTTATATATATTTTTATATATTTATTGATGATAAAAATTATACTTCATACAAATTAACATTTTACTCTATTAAATATCATATTTTTGTATGTAAAAATATTTATATTTATATTGATTTTTTATATTTTACTAAATAATATCTATATATAATTTAATATGAATTTATTATTGATATATAAATGAATTAGTGGATATGGGTGTAAAATAATTAGGAATTTTAAAAAAAATTACTAATTAGTAATGAGTATTATATATTAAATAACAATTTTTTTATTATAAATAAATTAATAAACATAATTCTTAAGATAGGTTTAATATTTAACTTTTAATTGAAATAGTCAAACTTTTGATTGAAGTTTTCTGTTTAGACACTACTTGGTGTTGAATCTAATCTTAAAATGAAATATATGATATTTACTATATGTAGAACCTCATACAATTTATTCTTTGTCCAAAATGGTCCTCAAATCCTATATAAATCATATTCAAGTTGGGATACCCAAATGTTTGAGAAATCATTGGAATTTTAGATTCATTTAAGGGGACAATTTTTCCTTTTTTAGTGGACAATGAGATTATTCCTGAGAATAATTTTTTTGGATATAATGGAGTTGAGATGTTGTTTTTTGATATTTTATTTTTATTTTTAAATAATACTTATACTACTAATAATAAATATTTTTATTTTTATTTATTGATTCAAGCATGTCATAAATTTATAGATATCATGTTTCATGATATTTGTGTGTTGATTTTCTAACAGAAATACCAATTGAAATTATTTTCAATAGAATCGATCAAACATGCTAGTCAATGAATTTTGGTGTTCTCCAACTAGAACAAGGAACATTTTGTAAGAGTTATTAGGATGACTTGTTAGTTTCCCCCAATTAATCAAATTTGTTACAATATTACACATTACAAATTATAGGACGATATTTAATTATAATTATTTTTAAATTGATGTATATGAATGGAATATTTATTTATATGGTAATTTTCCTCTCTATTGATTTGTTTTGGGAAAAAATAATTCCTCCAAAATTTTCTTTTTTTATTATGATTAAAATTGAAAGAGATTTTTTGAAAGATTATTTACACCTAATAGGGTTTTAATTATGGAAAGGGGATTTAAAAAATGAAATGATTAACATGGAAAATATAATGGGAATATGAATTGGAAATGTATTCTTGTTTTTGTATTAAATGAATGGGAAATTTTATACTATATATGTAATTTATCTTCTAAAAAATAATAAATCATTTTAATAAAAAAGATATTGGGTGGTGAGTTTACTAAAATAGAATTCAATAATATTATATATATATATATATATATATATATATAATGTGGTATTTTCAAAGATAATATGGTATATTATTATTTTTTATTTAATAATTGTGGTTTTAAACTATTTTATAAATGAATATATTTAATATACAACAAAAATTACACGGTATAATAGGCATGGATAACCCAGTGGTATTCTATGGTTGGGAGTATCATAGTTTTTCTTTTTACTAATTGATTGTATTTGGAGATTCATAAATGTTATGGAACATTATTTAATATAGTTGTTAAATTGTTCTATTAGTTACTTTTATTGGATTCTAAGTTCATGTAGTGAATTTTTGATCTGTAATCAAAGGTTTTGAGGTAACAGTTGATGTTGGTGTAATTTTTGTATTAAAATTTGATAATGTTGATGGTAATTAATACAAGATTTAGTAAATTTTCATGATATAAAAATTGTTTTGGAGAATTAATAATAAATGTAATAGTTGGTTGTGAAATGGTTTGAGGTGAATATCAAGTCCTAGAGATGTACTTTGTGTTTGGTGATTTGGGATCTGAAATTTATTGGTTTTCATAACTCAAGTCAAATTTGGAGTTATGCATCTGGATTTATTGAAATTTCCTATATATGACTTTTAGACATAGGATTAATATACCTTTGGATAAAAATATATAAAGACTACATTAGAATTAAATGTTGTACGTTGGGGAGGATTTAATGATCCATGTAATAGATATAGTCATTATAGGTCTTCTGAGTGACTCATAAATGGATAACGTGATTGCCCATTAAATTTCTGGCTCAGATTGAGGGGATACTTTTTGTTTGAGGATATAATTTTTTTTAAAACATTTTAGAAGGAATTTTTCAGAGTATTTGGACTTGGTTTGAAATTTTTATTGGGCCTTGGAAATTCTAGTTGCCAAAGGGTGGAACCACCTATAGATTAAGGGCTACAATTGGTGGTAGGTAAATACATAGGTGGCTGGGGGTGCTAACCAGGTACCGAATGCCTTTTGAATAGATATATATTAGATTAAAACAATTTTCATTGAAACAATGATAGGTATATTAGTATTTTACACCTAACTCTAAACGTGTTATTCTGTAACCTTCAATCTCACATTAATTTTAGCTAAATAAGTATCCCTTTTGAATATCTTCTTGTTCAATTATTTTACCCCCTTCTTAACAGATGAATAAAGAAGATTTCAAGGGATATATTCAGGATAAAATCATTAGTGACGCGTCATCATTATATTCTCTTCCATATGATATATATACTCGAATTTAATTTTATATTGTAATGGATTTTAGATTTAATTTTACCAAAGAATGTCCCAATTCATTCTATATCATAGCGATTTATTCAATCTTACTACGAACAGGAATCTAACAGATTATTTCCTTTCCTTAATCAATATTTTTATATAATATTCTTATGGTATAAATTGATGTAAATATTTATGATATCTCGAATGAAATTCTAGGACTATTACATTAAAATTTTATGTCATAAGGATGCTATACTTTCTAGAAAATTATCATTGGTTGTTTTTATGTTTTCTATGTAATAGATTATTATGAATTTAGGGTTTAATGTATTTTTTTCTCTTTTGGTCATATAATATTTTTAAATGGTTTTATGTTTCATTGGTAATTTTATAGTGTTGGTAATTCTAATCACAGATACTGGATGGCCGTCTGGAGTCACCTAGTGGGTTTTTAGGTTATACCTGAAAAATGGTGACTGTTTGTTTTAATAAATTATTAAGAAAAATATAATTATAAAATTATAAATATAAAAGGTTCATTACCAAATATGTTTTTGTGTAAATAGATTAACCTTTTCGAATATTATCTTATTTAAATTATGTAATAATAAATTTCCAACAAAATTTTCATTATAATTTTAGTTGATTTAGTGTACTCTGAATAGTTTTTCTTTACACATGTAAATTAGATTACCTTTATATGTGTATTGGTAACCAATGCCTATGTCTTATTAAAAACCCAAACTATCCAAATCTGTTTGGATTTTCCATTAATATAAATATTTAATTTAAATGGGACCCTATGAATGTTGTTATTTTCGAATTTTCTTAAAGACAACTTTTTTATTAAATACCACCACTCTCCTAGATCTTATTTGATTTATAAAACTTTAACTCAAATATACCATATTTATGTAACCCTATTTTAATCTAAATGAACTTTAATTCATGTATTTTGAGTTTATATATTGTTTGGGATGTGTTTTAAGAGGTTATTAGGGGGTTTCATGTTTTGGGAGATTTTTTGGAGGTACATAGATTGTTTAGGGTTAATAGAAACAATGAACAACATTCAAGAAATAATGGACGGGAAGATAATGGAAACATGGAAAGTGAGAAGTTACTATACTATCCAGCCAAACCATGAAAGAACCTTGGAGGAACCATGTAGCATGAGTCCTAGGTAAAATTACTATTTCAATGTATTTTTATTAACCTTGTGAGCCATCACTATGAGGTGTGTCCATAGTTAGTTGCATCGCATGGTTAGTGGCTGGTTTCCCAAATCGTGTTTCCAAACCATGTGAAATATAATTGGTAGTCAAATTATATTGGATATAATATGAAATCTAAAAAGTGCAACTAATGAACTAGTTATTATAGATCTCATAATCCTTGGCATCTATAGGCTTGAAAGATGAAACCCTTATATCTATAAGAAATTATTAGGATAATCAATGTGATGTGGAGTTCGGGATTTATAGATAACTTATCATTCATCTTTATTGTTCATAAATCTAGTCTTCACCTCTTTCTTGGAATCACAAATATAATCCATAGTCTATAGATCATTCTTTTATGATTAGAATATATATGGATTTTTTTTATTAATTAATGGGAAGAGTCTCTAATATTAGATCCAGATAATCAATGTTCCATTCTTCCTTTTCTCTGACTGTTGTGAATTAGGTGTCTCCTATAATATCTCAAAATGAATTATAACATGAAATATATTTTTTTATCAAAATATTTTCTTGATATGGTTGTGAAATATTTTTTTATTCATGATGTAAACCCCTATCTTGTAATAGATTTTAAAATTGGTAAAATTGGATAGTATTTAGAATAAATCTTATTGGTTGTAATTTTAATCCTATAGTTCAAAAATTATGGATTTTTTGTTCCTCATATATTGCTTGTGATTGGTTTTAAATAGAATTTTGGTATAATGTGGAATGGTTTTATTATTGGATTTGTCAAACATGGTTGGTGTGAGTGTAGTCAGTGATGTGACCCTATGGAAGTGGAGTGTGCGATTGGGGATCTTGGTATTGGTGCCCTTATGAGTAATCGGTGGATCAATGAGATAACATTACTAAGTATAGAACTCTCACCATGGAATTCATGCGGTTTGTGTGTGGATATGTGGTTATATGTTTTTCAAATAACATGAAATGATTTTTAATATTTATATTTGTTTTCCCTGGAAATTATCGATGGTTTGATTTAAATTATTTAAACTGATTTTAATATAATTTATATTAATTGAGAGAAGTATTTTTTATTAGAGGTGTGATTTGGGATGTTATTGGAGAAACAATATCACATTTAAAATCACCCTTACATGGTAACTATTGTGTATTTTTATATTATATATATCAAGACCCTTGTAAATACAATGTATCAATTTTCATTTTTGAATCCACTTGATACAATGGTAATTACATATGGAGTTAGAGAATATAAAGGGTTGGGTGTATTTGATTGATGTATTTTGGGAGAATTGTGTTTTTTGGATTTTTTTCACTTGGAGTATGTATGTTGGTTCTTTTTTTCACTATGATATAGTGCACTGGTTAGGTTATGGGTTGACTTTTACTTTTTTGTTTATTAATTATGTAAAGGATTGGATGTTTACTATTATATGGGTTTGGTTATTTTATTTTTAACTGTTAACTCATCCCCAAAATGTTCTTGAGGAACATTGTGATTATTTTAAGCCTTTAAAGACTTTGGTATGGCACATAATATATTGTATCACAATTTCCTTTTCTCAAGATATTGTGGAGGGAATAGATGTTACAATTGGTATAATCTTGTTTGGTCAAAGAGTTGGAAATTGTGTCATTCATGACCGTTCCATCTTTCATTTTTTGGATAAATGGTACCTTACATTTTTATTCCAAAATTTTGGTTTGTTTAAAGGAGATAAAATCATCATAACATTAAATCTATATTATAAAAAGAATTATCTAACCTTATTGTGATGAACTTCATATTACTAGGGGAGTTGGGTACAAAATCGTTTTCATACACTTTTAGGGGTATAGTCACCTCATTTTCAAGGGTATGTCTAATGAGAACTGTATGACATGCATTAATAGTAAGATGACCCACTAGAAATCCATTGTTCTTTATTAATTGAATGGTTTAAGAAATGGTCAAAAAGTGATTAGTTTTGAAAATAGTCAAAAATTTTCCATTCAAAATCATTATTCTAGTGCTTTCAAGAATGATTAAAATATTGAAAATGATGTAATTTTGGAATGATATTTTTTTGTATATGTTGATGGGGAAAATTGAAACTTCTATGTCATCATTTGAAAATGATTTAGTATAAATGGAGTATTGTTTTTTATAGTGAATGGAAATTGGTAGGAATCATAGAAATCAACCGGAAGAGGATTCTGACGTTTTGGTAGTACCTGATCTACATGTTAACCAATCGTTGGGTCAATGTATAGTATATGATTATCTTAACATGGATAGGGGTAATCAGAATGATAAAAAAATTCTACTGGACAATTTTATTATGTTATATATGTATAATCCATGTATCCCTCTATGGGATTCTAAACTAGAAAAATAAATATTAGGATTGAATCATATGACTATAATCATCGATTTCATTGGGTCACTAGCTAATTTGAATGTGGTTTTATCAATGTATATGTTTGTGTATTTTCCATTCTAATGGTGGGAATTATAATACCGAGCTAAATTGGACTAAAGAATGAGATAAGAGGTTTTTGATGATTTTTTTTACAATAAATATAATGATAACAACATTAAAATTTATAGAGCACTGAACATCATCAGTTCGAATAATGATAACCTCATAGTGGTAGATTATGCATTTAAATTTTGAAATTTAGTCCACTTTTCCCCAAATTTTCCTGAAAGTGCATCCTTGAATGAATGAATTTCTGAATGAGGGTTGTGCTGGGATATTTACTCATAGATTATTATTTTCTGTAAAATGGAATATATTGAAACGGTCAACTGAGTGATGATGGAAGAAGGGGATATATTGGTAAATATAGTTGGTGGTGTCATGTTTATTCATATGGGAATTTGTGGAAACACCAATGATGGGAATTAGAGAAAGAGGGACACCCAATTCCATAGTGTGGGTACAATGTAGAATAAAACCACGAGGTTAGTTAGAATTCCTCCTCTTCCAAAAGTAACCATGGCTGTTTCCAATGTGGGACTTTGAGTATTATGAATATGTATTATATTGAACAACCTAGACCTTGTCTCAATTTTAATCAAATGGTAGATTTTCATCACTATTATTCTAGTGCTCTATGGTGAGGTGCAACAATAAAAATATCATGTTTCATATACATCATATGCGTAAATATGATGAGTGTAGCATAATAAATCCCATCATTATAATCAAAAAAATATATGATGATTTTGGGACACCATGAATCATCATCCTATGAAATATCAATATGATAACAATGTTAAAATCACATCAATTAATTAATTGTATGGAGATAAGAAATCAATAAAAAATGATCTATTAGGTCTTTTAACTATGATAGGTATGATTATTTTGATATATACCCATATTCATGCATTTTTTATATGAGTGTGTCCAAATAATTTTTTTCTTCTTCTGTTATAGATCAAATAGTTTTTCATGTCATTGGGATGCCTTCAATTTTTAAAATTTTATCTCTCCTTATCCAAAGGGAATACTGAGCCATTGTGGGTAAGTCATGTTTTATAACTATTGATGAGGGGGATTTTTTTTGATATTTAATTTTTCATGAGATTCATTTTAATGAAATGATCCTTTGTAAGTAATTATTGGTATCATTCGTGGATTGCATTGACTGTTATAGATTTTTTCTTTCACATCTCTTGATGGAATAGAGAATCTCTAAAAATAAGATAAAAATGTATAGTCATGTAGAGTTTGAACCATCTAAAAAATATATTCAAATATGTCATATTAGTCAGTGGTTCTTATTTTGAAATTTTTTGATGAATTTCATAATAAATATTTTTAAACTATATGTTAGAAATTTCTAGATGTTTTTTCACAACTATTAACCCAGTTTTCACCCAAATGTGAAGTAGAGTTTATGATTGATATCCTACTAGAGAAGAGTCAGAATTCATTATGTCTTATTAGATGAAACTAAAAAATCCCCAAAATTTAATGTTTATTTGGATGACATTGAAAATAATGGGTTCATTTAACTGAGGATGTTTCAATGGGATGTATTGGTTCATTGTTTGAAAACTTAAGATGAAAAAATTAGTATTTTTATAAATTATCATATATTTAACCAAGTTATAATCATTAAATTTTTCATCTTATGTGAATCAATGTATTATTTTATCAATTTATGGGATCCTAGTGGTTCAATGAGACTTTATTATGTTTAGTAAATCACCAACTATGAGTTTTGGAGGAAGATATTCATAATTTTGATTTAAAAATAAGATATGTCTATTATGATATTTTTATTATTCCTTTAGGTCAAAAGAATGAACTATCTATAAATTTGGAATTGATGAATCTGATCTTTCAAGGGTATTTGATTAATTTATTGTGTTGTTTGGTGTTGATATACTAGTGAATTCTTGGAAAAAATATAAGCATGAAGAAAAACAAGACTATAGTGTTGTGTATTCTCTGGTTTCATTGTTTGAATTCTATGCTATCGAAGTGTGAATTCTAAAAACAAGTTATACATTTCCATTGGCATGAAATTTTAGAAAAATTAATTATTATGGATCTTGAAAATATAAAATATGTTATTTCAGGGAAATTTCTAATTAAATTCTTTGACATACATATTTTCTTCAGTTTTATAGGATACAATATATGTTTTGTGTATGATTTTTCACATATGGACTCACTAATGATTCCTCTAATGAGAAAACCCATTACATCCCAGTGGAATTAGGAACATCAGTAATTCCTTGATGAACATAATTTTATAGTTTCATTATCACCTACCATCATATTTGTAGAGTTTGTATTGGGATATGTAGTATTTTGGGATCGATCAAGATCTATGTTGGGATGTGTTATAATGATTGGAGAAAATGTTGTCTCTTATGGCTCATGAAATTTACAATTTCATATTAATAACTACCCCACATGTATTTTTAAATTACATATTATGGTCCATGATTTGAATACATGAAATGTTTATCCCTTTAGTTAGAAATTTATAATTTTTATGGATCTTAAGAGGTTGAAACAAATTTTAGCATCAACATATTTGAATTTAAAGCATTATATATGGATGGAGTATTAGTAGATGTTTCACATGGAATTAATTTAAACATCAGGTAATATGAACTCTAGGGTAGATTAATTGTGTATAAAGACAAATGAACAGTTGGATAAATAGGATTCAAAATAGAGGAATGTAAATTTCGTCCTTGTAGATATGCATCTTGATTGTACCAAACAATGTGATGTTGTTGTTTCATTATAGTTTCATTTATTCTGAATTTGATGGAGAAGGTTTGAGTTTCTCCGAAATAAAATCTGCATTTTCTAACTATATGGTGAAAACATAATAGTAGAGAGACCATTTACGAATGGTAGCTCAATGAGTGCTATGTGTTGTAGTTTAGAGATTAAATGGTCACACATTTGGATTATCAAGAAAAAATTATTAGTTCTACCACAATCTTAGACAAGTTGATCATCCTTGAGTATATATTGTTTATAGAGTGTTACAGGCATATTTTTGGAGTGTTGTACTGAAAATTGCTACAAATGAGTATGTTTGGTGATGCCTCACCATTTAGAATATCCAGGTAGAGCATCAAAAAGTAGATTATATGTTATTTTCATTAAAAAATCAGATTTAAATTTGGGAGCATATATCCATGGATTTTGTTATATGTATACCAAGAATAGATAGAAATCATGATACTACATGGTTGATGGTATATCATATAATTTCATCCATATTCATGAAAATAACATGCTAAATGGCTTTTCGAAAATTGATATTTATGTAATCTTAAAAATTCACTACATTTCTGTTAAGATTTTATTGAACCAAGACCTAAGTTTACATCTTATTATTCGAAATCATTATAGAAACCCATTAGAATATATTTGACTATGATAATATCTTATCATCCTCAAATGTATGGGAATTATAATAAATCTTGAAAAAACAAATTATGAAATTTTTAGGGATTCTATAGTAGATTTTAATGGCTCATGAGAAAAGAATTTACAATTATTGGTGTTCTCATACAATAACAATTATTAGGCCTCCAAAAATATTTATCCTTTTGAAGCATTTTACGAGATTCCTTATTATTTTATGCTTTTTGAGGTGAAAATAGATGATAATTCATTATGTAGAACCATTATTGTGAAATAAGAAATAGAGAATATTTAGTTTATTTGAACGAGGATAGAGGAAACTCAGAGTCTTCATAAATCATATATCGATTGTCATTGATGACCATTGTCATTTGAAGTGAGTGATCATGTGTTGTTGATAATATATCCAAGGTTCGGGAAATATTGTTTTGGTATTTTCAAAATGTTTTATCCATGGTACATAATCTCTTTTGAGATACATGAACAAATTGAAGAGGTGACATATCAGTTGAATTTACTTCCAATATTGAGTTCAACTCCTAATGTTTCTCATGTATCTCAGTTTAAGAAATACAAAAAAGATCCTTCCATGTTATTTTAAGAAATTATATAGACCTATATTTGAATTATATAGTGATTCATGTGTTGGTAAATATTGTGGATTTGTGAGATAAAATATTTTATGGGAAAAGAATTGGTATAGTGTTGGATTTAGGACAACATGGATGGATTTTGGAAGAAACATGGGAGTGTGAAAAGGAAATGTTAGAGGAATGAAATGAACTATTTCATGTGAAATATGGTTTTATTATTTTTGGTGATTGAAAGACCAATCATGGGGAGAACTTATTACACCATATTTGAGGTACATGATTTTCCATTCATGTATTTATAATCTCTATAATGTTCACGTTGTGGTTTTGGAGGTTTGGAAGGGTTTTAGCATGCTTTATAGGATTTTTGGGGGATCAATTTTTTTAATTATTTGTATAAAATGTAAAAAATCATTAAGAAAATGTGCAATGGGTGACAAAGGGCACTAGGGAGGTACACAGTTTGGGCACAATTTTTCCAAACCATCTATGTATGTTAGTATACCATATATCTTGAAATAGAGGATAAATAATATGTTGTGTGTAGATTTTTTTTCCATGGGATACAACCATGAATGGTGTGACCTTGAGTTAGTAGCACGGTATAGTTGTTTAAAAAATTTCTAAAGCATGTGTCCCAACCATGCATCAAATAATTGTCCCTCAAACTAATTTAGATCAAATCTGTGTTTAATCATAAAATATACTTTAATTTGATAATCTCCAAAGATGTTGACTTCCATTTTCTCCCTCGGAAAGAGAGATGATCCCCAATAATCTGTTATTTAATTCTTTGTTGAACAATGTGAAATAGAGTTCCATATTTAATATTAAGTAATACTACATCAATATTATTCTACATATAGTCTTATTATATATATTAAAATTATAAATCTAATGTTTTCTTGATAGATCCAAATTCTATTATTGGAATCGTAATGAATTAATATTTTTTTGTTTAAGTGGAATAATAACTAAGCCTAGATATAGAGAATCACCATTTTGTGGTTTTTCCCCAACTATTTCAATGTGGGTGTCTTCTCTATTATATTAAATTTATATGGAACATGATGACTGAGTTTTTATCAAATGTATTTCTTGAAATGATTGTAAAATCCTTGAATGATTCAAGATAGAATCCTCACTCTTGTTATGGACATATAATTTTGAAAAAGGATGGTTTTTTCAGAATACACTCTTTGGTTAGAAATTTGAAAGGATATTTTTAAAATAATAGATTTTATTTGATGCTCCCATGTTATTGGTGATTGGTTTTAAATAAAATTTGGTTTTATTTGAAATGTTTTATTCATGGTTTTGGAATACATGTTTGATGTTAGGGAATTTATTGATGAGACCCTATGGATGGGTCATGTTCCATTGAGGCACATGATACTAGTCACCTTATGATGACATGGTGGATAAATGAGGCGCAACTCATGAGTAAGGAACTATTACCTAGGAAATCATTGTGTGTGTGTGTGGAAATGGTTATTAGTATTCAAAATAACATCAAATGGTTTTATAATATGATATTTTTTACAATAAAAATTATTCATGGGTAGATATAAGTTCTATAAATTAATATTTAACTATTTTATATAAATATTTCAAAAAACATTACTCCTTGTGGTGTGAGTTGGGAAGTCAATTGGAAAATCCTAAATATTTTATAATCACCCCCTTCTTTGGGAAATTTTTGGGACTATAGATTTCATATATCATGAAAATGGTAATTTATATATATCTCTAATCATTAATGTTGTATCTTTATACAATGATCATGGAATGTGGAGTTGGAACATGGAGTGGGTTGGATTTTTTTAATTTCAAATTGGTATTTTGAGTTTTGTGGCTTATTAGTCCTATTTGAATATGTAACATCCCATGTAAATAAAAAATACTACATTTTCATATTTATTAATATTTTTAAATAAAATATTAATATTATCTAAAGGGGGATGCTATGTTCGATGGCGTACCCAATACACAACAATGCGTTTCGTTGAAATCAAATGATGCACACTAATAATAAAATAATATTTTTGTAGATGGTAGTAAACTCCTAGTCAATTTAATGGAGCGAATGAATAGAACTAATTAAAAAGTGATTATATATTCTTATAAAATATTTTTTCATTTATTCAATAAATTTTAGATGCTTAAAATGAGAATGAATCAAATTTTAGGCGTAAATACTCTAATATTATTTAAAAGGTCGATTAACCACCTTTTGATGGAAAAACATTTTTAAATACATTTTATTTCATTTTTATATGTTATTTTTGACAAAATAGAGTTCTTTTTTTAGAATAGTGACATAAAAATTTAATTTTTATAAATTTTTGGTATTTTTCCGATAATGTTCATTTTTTATGAATAGTGTAAAATGCTGCATTTTAATTCAAAACCATCTTTTAGTATAATTTATTTATATGGTCAGATAATCTTTTTAATTGGTTTTAAAGTGTAATAAATATATATCTTTACCAATTAATCCAATTTGGGTCATTTGAATTAATTTCACTTTGAAATAGGACATAAACATGTCTCAATATTTTAATATATATTGTTTCTTAAAAACACACTATTTGTTTTCACAGCGGGAAATAAATATATGATTTATTAATGAAACTTCTATGTTTTGAATTTGTTAAGATGGACATCATTTCTAAATTTGGAATATCATATATAGCTTAGGGTTAATTTTTTATATTTTTCTGATAATGTCTTCTTTTAATGAATAGTGAAAAATAGTGATTTTTAATTCAAAACTGCCTTTTCATCTAATTTATTTATATATTTTAAATTGTCATTTTAATTGTTTTTAGAGAATAATTGAATTATTTTTTTTATCACTTAATACAATTTTTTTCATTGAATGTAATTTCACATTTCAATTGGATGTAAAAACAAGTCAATCTTATGATAAATTTTACTTCTTAAAAACTCGTCTTTTGTTTTGACAATGAGATTTACTTTTAAATTAATTACTACAATTTCTGTGTTTTGAATTTGATAAAATTGATTCCATATTTGGAATCAGAAGTTCCAAATTATGTAATTACAACTTTTTTTTTGGACATTATGAATAGTAACGATAGTAGTTATCTTTAATTATTGTGTTTAATTAGAAACCTGGTAGTTATGGGTAATAAAATGATATCCTAAAAATATAAAATAACCAAAAAATGAGTCCTAATGCTAATGGTGGTGTCATTTCCGACCATGGGATGCCTTGTTCCATCCTTGAGACCCCATGGAATCACTTTAGTGTGATCGTGACCTTTTATGATTTTTTATAAAGAAATGAAAATGTAACCACTGTATGTAACACCAAAGTAAAACAATTTTAATTTTGTCTACATAAACTATATATTGTACTATAAAAAGTCATTGGAAAGATAAAAACATTTCCTAAATCATTGTAGTTTTTTATAATTTTTAGACATTATACAATTTAATTTATTTATGACACCAAGATGATGCACCGATTACATCATTAATGAGCGATTTAAATAAAATAAAAAGATAATGTAAAATATATGAGTTAAACTTGTCAAAAACCTATTGTATGGGTGGATTTATGACCCTTATAAAATTATCCTCGAAATATATAATTTGGGGAACTTTGATATCCAAAAATAATTTTATCATAAATTAACTTTTCAAGACTTTCCATGAGTGCCCATCCTCCCTCTTATAAAAGGCCCCCACCTCTACCTCCTTACACACACATCTAAATCCATTGGCACGGCCAAAATCTGCTCTTTTTATCTCTTAAAATCTTTCTCTTCATCATAGAAGCCTTAAATTAGGCATAAATATCTTCATGAAACCCTTTTGGTTCAAACCAAGGGGAGTTGCCCGATTTAAAGGTAAAGGCTTCTCTAATGTTTTTGTTGTTTTATTTTGCTTCTCCAACCAAATAAAATCTTTTCATTCCATTCTTTCTTAACGAAACTGGTATATTCAATATACTATGATGTTTTTATGAAATTTATTTGTGCTACACATACACACAACTCCGTCTAATGGTTAAAAAACATACTATTTTCATGGATGGCGAATTACTGCCTCACGAAACGATTATTGTTCTATATTCTCCTACCACTTCTCATAGTGGCCATTATGATGGAACAATATTTATTTATGATATATATAATATATTTTTTCTCTCTATTCTTCTGAATTTTACATTTAAAACATACCTTTATGTTTTGCATGTTGTGAAAATGTGATAATTTCATTTGAGGAAGTTTGGACTACCACCCCCTCAAGTGATGTGACTCGTTCTTGCAATACATGGAATGTATAAAGAATGAAATTAATTAACTAATGTAACCTATTTAACATATATATTATTCTGGAATTATAATATATATATATATATATAACTTATTTAGCATTAGTTTCCATTAATGTGACAATGAAATGAAAGTAGTGTTCATGCGTACGTACGGCCTACCGTCTCCATGAACGGTGAATTACATTTTTTATCTCCAAATGTTATGGAATAGTATAAAATGAATATATACTGGATATATATGATCTTTAAATAACTAATACTATTCTTTAGATGGTGTAATTATAAATTTAAGGAAAATTATTTTCAAACAAGTTCATTTTTGACTCATGTACCGAACATCGACAAAAACGTCTAATATGAACTCAAATATTTAACTAATTATTATAACATTATAATATGTGATATGAATTGAATAATAAAAATTAAATGAGGTCATTAAGAAATTAGTAATTGACCAAAGTTTATTATTCAGTAATATAAAGAAATGAACAAGACAAGTCGGACTTGAGGTAAGGGATCCTATATCTCCCTTTTTTTAAGTACTCTCATTTATGAAATTTCTTTTATGATCATATTTCTTGTGTTTGGGGTGTTATTTTATATTCCTCATACTATAAATTATATGTTCATATTACGATATACCATATTTGATCTCATAAATACATTTTTGTAAGTTTTAAGGGGTGCCATTAGGCACTCGAATTTTTGTAAGGGATTTTTCATCTCACTTTTATTCCCGTGAGATTTATGCTACATTTCCAACCATTTACATTGAGTGGTGTATGTACTGCCCATTATTCTACTCTTTTTGTAATGTAATTTCGTTTATGGGTATTTACATCAATGTTGTATAGTCCTTCTTTCATGGGGTGTACGTTTCGAAAGTTACCCTAGTCGGTAAGGGAACTGTTCACCCTCTTCTTTTTAAAAGTATTCTTTTTTATTGGTACTTTATTATACATATTATTATGTTGGGATATGTTATTATGTATCCTTATTTCTGTTAATGTTATGTACAAGTTATGAGATATCCTTCTTATCTCTCATCATCTCATTTTCAGAATATTAAAGTGACGTCGTTAGGCTGTCAAATTTTTGTAGGGGAACTTCTCAACACAATTTCAATTAATTGGGTTAAACATATACTTCTTAATTATGTCATGCTATAAATATGTGTGGATTATATCTGATTTTTTTACACTAATTATCCAATTATATTTGGTGTATTTATATTTTTCACACATAATTATGTCATTTTATTATCCTTGCTCTAATGGCATGATCCTTGATTGAGATTACCACTCAATTTCTTCTCATTGAGACATTTCTTAATGATATGCACTTTTATTCTTTTATAAAGTGTATATAAATCCCCTTTGACATTCCATATCCATATTATGTCTATAATAAAGTAATTTAATTGTTTTGAAATGGTATAATTTCATGTGGCTTATAATTTAAATGTTCAAAATTGGAAAGGACTCTTTTATTAAAACATTGTTTTTAATGGTTTTAAAGATTTATTCTTTTAAACATTTATCATCCATGTCCTTGTTATAAAAATGTATTTAAGGATTTATTTATATGGACGTGAATGTTTTAAAACCCATTCAATAGTTTTGAAGTGGTATGGGACACTTTGATCCAAAAATCTATTTTAAATGTCTTCTTTTAATATTTTGAAAGTATAAAGGGATATTTCTCTCATATAGTTTTAATGATTTTAATAGATGTTTTTATTTATGATAATATCGTGATGTGATCTCTTATGATTGAAATGTGGAAATTTTATGACTATTTTATGCATGTTTTAAGTGGTATTATTATGTTATGGTTCTTGTACAATGTTTATGAAATCTGGTGGTTCCATGATAAACTAAGGGTGGGTGAGCCCGATATACCTCTCAAATACATTGGGTAAAGAGAAGGAGTTAGACACTATGGTTTCTCCAACCATATTTTGGGAATATACTGTGACGGGTATTCCAAACGTAACCATTAGGGTTACTCCCAATGTAAGAATGTTATGAATTCGTCAAGTTACCTTTATGAATTATATTTTATATGAGTTATTCATAAATCTTATGATTTCATGTGGTATGTAAAAGTGCTTTTTGTTGAATTGGTAATGTGTGTTTTCATTGATTCTTATGTATACGTGGACTAATGTTTCTTTTCCGTATTTTTATATCCCTTACTGAGCTTTTTTGTGCTCATCCGAAGATTTTGAAATGTTTTCCACTGGACTTAAAGTGGAATACGGTCAAGGATGGGATCAATGAAATGTCATGATGTCTAAAACATGGAACTAGACATGACTCTTTTGTTCAAGGGTTTATATTTTGTGAAAAAATGTAAACCGTGTAGATGTGTCTACTTTGTGATCTTTGATATGCAATAGTTATGACTTAATTATCTAAAAATCTAAACCTAAAAAGATACTCAATGTAAATTATTCATTTAATTCATGATTATGTAATTTTTTAATGTTGGGTCCTTATAGTTGGTATCAAAGGTCAGTTTAGATAACATTAGAGGACAGGGTATTCATTAAACATAGGTGACAAGTTGTGTATAACCACAATGTTTAGTATATTAGATAGAGTCATTGTTTTTTTGAAAGTTGTTATGAGTTTGAGAAAACTTGGATAAGTATTTCTTAGTGTTTATCTTCCACATTAGTAGATGATGATTTTGCTGATATACTCACACTGAACTTTTTGGTTTTTGTAAATGGATGGATCTAGTAGGCACCAAAGTGACAATGGGTTTGAAGGAAACTATGGTGGTTCTCTGATTAAGAGACTAGATGAAATGGGGGATTCAATGAGAAATCCAGTGGTTATTCTAAACCAACTATCAGGAGTCATGATCAACAACTTGAACCATGGTGAGTTCCCTAATGCATAATGTACGAGAGAACCAACTCGATGGGGATATTTAGGTAATAATTATAAAGGTAACCATCAGGGTTTATATAATCCTTACTTTTGAGATAATTATGGGTTACTATATGTTATGATGGAAAAATAAAGGCATGAGATAAACATGAGGTTAAATTATGTTATGGTCATTTTTGATGATTTTATCTATTTTTAGGGAATGTTTTATGAATTATATTGTTTTGGGAGAAAGGAAAACACGTAGACTGTGTGACAACCTATCACGAACTAGATCTGGTCGCCATCAAACCGGCACCATACCCGGCCCATGCACATTCCGAAAGGTCATTCCCGATCCCCATGAGCTGGAACAAGTGCCCGGGTATCATATCATGATAATTGGGAACGATTTACTCGGTTTTATAAACATTAAACGACAAACAAACTCAATAAAGAAAATCTGGAATTTTTAACTAAAACCATCTTTTACAAAATATCTGAACTGAAATAAATAAGTTAAAACTATGTTTAAAGACCATTATAAAGGTACAAAACCAAATAAGGACAGCCCAAGAACCTCCACATGGAATGAGGAACCGCCCTCAAGCCATCTCCATGAAACTGTATCCCAATGGACAGCTAAAAACCTGAACCAATGGCATAAAACCTGTACCCAAACCTGTGACATAAAATAAGCAAGTCTACTTACCCCCAAAGGTGTAAGTAGGGTGTGATCAAAATCCCAGTAGGATACCACCTCTAAGAGATTCCTTGTGATAAACATTTTAATGACAACAAGCACTGCAAGTTTTGCAAATAAGAAATGCTAGTTACAATTTTCTAAAGGATGCAATAATAAATGAAAACAATTTTCATGTGGGATAATTTTAAAGGACCCAAAATTTTAAAATAAATAACAAAGCTACTGAATTTTCCCGCAAAAATACCATATATCTACGGTATGTACAAAGGATCTAATGAGCACAAGTAATAGGAAATAACCCCTAGGCACTAGCTAGTTGTGCGTCCAATGTACCTCGTATCTCAATGAGAGTAACCAAAAAAATATATGTTCTCATGCACGAGACACTAGTAGAGATCATAACCATAACCTAGTGGTCCCCAATAATCATCATCATTGTTTAGTTAGAGTTGTAAGCGTCAATCTTGCTAAGTGAAACTGAGGCCAAACCCTACAGATTCACTAGCATACTAGTACACGTCCACCCACCTAGATACCCGGGTTTTCCCTTTGTGCCTAAACAAGTTCCAAAATTCAAGAAGTAGAGTTTTCACATGAAAATATCCCCTCCACATCACACATTAACCAAACATCCCCATGTACATCACACAAGTCAAAAATTCCACTTTTCATTCAAATGCATTTTGAAATCAAACTCACACCAAAATTGCCTACAACACTTTTCACATTTCTTTAACACATCCCCAAATCCTTTAAACGATTTTATAAAACCATTACAAGATATTAAAATCACATAACAACCCACATAAATTTCACATAATACCCTTCACAACTCCATAATTCATTTTATCAATAAACTCACACAAAACATCCCACACCCGTGTTTCTCACACAAACGACAATTTTGTAAAACATTTCGGTAATTTATAAAAAATTCTAAAAATGATTGACATCTAAAATCAACACTTTGCCTTTCAGAAACCCACATTATGTGAACACACTCACCCAAATAGTACACATACACCATTTCCCAACTATGTTTAACCAAATAAAACATTTGCAATTTTTATAAAACAAACCCAAGCGGTATAACTATTGTTTTCACACTAAACCCATTTCAAACCCCTCATTTAAAACCAAAATAATACCAATAACAATCCAAAATATAATTTTCAGCCCTAATACAATTATTAAAGCACTCCCAAATGTTATAAAAATACATCAAATAATACCATAAAGATACACATGAAAAACACACATTTTCATAAATCCCGTTCAAGAAGTACAACTCAGTTTTACACCTTAAACACAATCAAAAATCTCTTTTCAAGGCCCACATGATAATAAAAAATTACCAAACCAGAATTTTCAGCCCCTTTCAAGACTAATAAATCACTTTCATATGTTATAAACTAAACCCAAACATTACCCCAGGAGTTATACATGAAAAGTACCCAATTTCAAGCTAAAATATAACTAAAAATTATATGTTTAACCAAATTCATCAAAAACAGTTTTCACACCACACAAAACAGATTATAAAAATACTAAATTAATAAACCAAGAAAGCTAACTCATCATAAAATGGATACACATGGAATCACCTACCTTTTGAGTCGAAACCCTCAAAACCTAGTGTGAAACCATAAGTGCACCACCGCCGCAACACAAGGAATATAAATCCAGACCTAGACCACAAAAAATTGAATCAAAAGATACCAAATCATACCTTAGGATCTAACCCTAACTTCTAGACATTTTAGAACATAATTAAAGAGGGAGGAAACCCTCAGGAGAATGAAAAATTGAAGAGAGAAACACTTACTCAAAACAATTTTGAATAAAACGACCCAAAATCCACCAGAATATGAATTTGAAAACATCCAAACATTAAAGGGATGTTCGATCAAGGATTATGAGATCATATAGGAACTTTAATGGGGGGAGAAGAGTAAGAATTGAGAGAGTTATGATGGAAATAACTTACCTCCTCAAATCTGCCCGATTTTAGAATCCCTACGAATATCAGCACTCAATCGCGATGAAAACAAGCTCCAAAGAGGGGGGAAAAGAATGGGAGCATTCCTGGGCTTCTTAGGGTCGATGGGGAGGTTGAATCACCGAAATATTCATTATAATAAAAATGATATTAAAAAATTAATGAAACAATTTAAAATTGGAAAATGGGCTTTCGGGTTGGCCCAATTCTCAAATAAAAACACGAATCCCCCATGATTATTGATTTATAATTGCTCCCAATTTAAATGTTGTGTTAATATATTAGGGTAGGAAATTTAGGAGATATAATTACTGAAAAATATTAAAAAATTAAAAGGTTATAAAAGAAACAAAATTTATTTTTAAATCTGGAATTGGGCTCACGGTTTTGCCCAATTCATGAAAACTCAACTATTCTCCATAAAACCTTTGGAAACCCCCAAAAAATGATTGAATGGAAAATAAATTAAAAATAACTTTAAAATAATTTATGTATGTAAAAATTATCCCCACCTTGAAAATGTTCCACCCCGGAAAGTCATAGCAATGTTAAAGCAACAACCAAACCCCACTGAAAAACAAATAGGTACTCCTTTGCGAGGATTTACCCCCAAAGGCCAAAACACCTCCAGTGATCAATTAACGAAGGAATACTCTCACAACCAAAACATACACCACTTTCCTGAAAGGATCAATAACATTCATAATTTATCCCAAAATAAAACTCTTCAAACACTATCTAAACAAGAATCAAGCAATTCACCCAAAAGAACAACAACATTGAACAAGGATACACTTACCTTACTTTAACTAAACCATTGGGCGCTCTCCAATCCAAATGTTTACTCAAGTAAGATGTTGGTAGCTAGATATATCAAAACGAGACTATCTACACCAAGCCAAAACCATAGATAAATCTATGTTACTGGTACGGGGGACACTAATATGCTCCCCACCATAAGAGACAACCAATATTTTTTTTTCAAGACAGAATCATGACACTAATAGGGGGAGTCCTGAACGGACTCCCGGGTACCTAGGGTAGACTTCCATTCAAAATTTCTTAAGGAACATACATGAGAATCATAGTGGTTCTCCCCACCATAAGAACCAACCATCTTAATCAACCAGCATAGGCCGACATAGAAAGACCCAAAAATTTCAAGATTTGGGAAGGTCGCATGGTTAGTCCGCACAGTTTGTGAAATCGTGAACTAACTATACTGATCAATCTACCTGCGTGGCTTTCAGGCACACAACCTCTCTTCATCGTTCACAAACCATGTGCTCAGCATATCTAGCCAAATTTCCAACCATTCTCCAAAGACTCAATAGAAACCATAGGGGGAGGGAATGACATTGGGCAATGTCATGGGTACAAGGCCCTCCAACTATTTCCACCAAACCTGAACAGAAGAAGAAAGATAATGATACCAAAGGTTTAAACTCATCCTATATTTCATATTTAGGATATGACTTTGTACACGGTTTTAAATGACTATGTGATTTCCCCTGACTACGAGCCAGCTTCTCTCCAAGACCTATTGTTGGAGCTCAAATGATTGAAGCATATTCGGCCTCGCAGTTAGTCTTCAGAAACCGACTGAATGAGAATTATTCTTTTGGTTCCACCACCAACTACACCGCAACCCAAGATAAGTTTTCTAGACATAAAAAATTCTATACTCACTTTACCCTATCCCGATATTTCACTGAGACAAGGGCTAAGAAGATGCACACACATCACACCTTGTTTCTTCAGGTGATAAACAATAGATGTAAAGAACACCTACACTCACCTTCCTCTAAAATGGATGATTTTGAAGTTTTTCCAAGGGAGACGTTCACCCAACACAATAGGGACTCTCGCAGGATTTCACGACATCAACTATATGGTCAATCGATCACATGACATCATAAGGCATCACTAAACATGGCCATTGCGACTGATATAAACAATGCATGGAGAGGGACCTTATACAACATCCCCAATCAACACACAATTCTCGAAAGTGGCCACAATATCCTATGATGACCATATTTCCCACACTGGTGGTTTAACATGGAATCATGCTTCAAAGAAACTTTGAAGAACCCCAAAGGCCCTCTTAGACACCATCAAGACACTCATCCACACTAACAACCCTAGACCACATCCACCTTCGACGAATCAGGAAACATAAGAAACTATGGTCTCTTTCACCCTTCCATGAGCACTCTCCCATTACAAGAGGATCTAAAAATCAAATAAAGGAATGAGTGTAGACTCAATCTAAAAATCTCATGAAAAATATACCTTATACTGATCAACTGGAGGGTCTTCAAACAACGAAACAATCATGGTTGCACTTTAGTTGTGCACTAACCTTTAATGGGGGTGTACCTTATCCAACAGTTGAACCCAAGGACCCAACCAAGATGGACCATTAGTCAAGATATACCAAAAACCAGATCCAAACACATGATGGGAACCATCATAAAGGCGTCCCAAAAACATTTTTCAAAAGAGACCACTAACTATCCCTATAACACAACTTCCTGACCAAACCCAAACCCAAAACACAGTTCAAACATGAGGGGTTCTTAGACTCAAAACATCCCACAACATCAACATTTCCCAAAAACACATAATATAAACCATTCCAAACAATTCATCAAGTCTTCATGTTTCTCTTTAAAAACATTTCTTTGAAAACAAATGTTTCAGCGGTTAGCGCATCCACCAATGGTACCCCATGGGCCTTACACATGTTTGTTTCTATGCCACACTGGGCACCCTCCTCATATCCATCTCGACATGAATCCATTCATGTCATCAACCACCCATCTTCCCATATAACCCCAACCATGTGGTTGCTCACGAAAATACCAAAGGATAAAACAAAAATTCTTTCCACTTTTCCAAAACAAAACGGTCAACCAACACATCCTTTTTTCTCAAAACTGCTAACCACGAGATCAAAATCCCAACTCACATCTTACAAAAATATTCAAGAAGTCACAACCATTTTGAAAATAACCCACTTTCAATATAATCACATCAATTACAAAACATCTCATCCCATTAAAACACACTCTGATTATTTAGAAAACTTTATAGGAAACACTTTTCAAAACCAACTTCAATATAGTTCCTGCTTTCAAAGAGATATAAGAACACCATTTTACATTTCAAAACAATTTTAAAAATTCAGTTCCACCATTTCATAAACCAAACCATTCCCTCTTTATTTGAAAATCATTTCATAAAAACTTTATGCGTCATAAAACCAAGTCACCTTAAAACGAATGTGCCAAGATTTCAAAACTAAAGCACCAAACAATGCGAGAGGAATGTAGTTTCCTTGAATGGAATGACTCACTCGCAAAATATTTTTGTATCTTTAGAGAAGTTATGAATCCCTGGTGTAGACCAGGAAGTTTGAAAACAATATCCCACAACACATAGATTACCGGATCGGGAGAAAAATACTCGTTCCAACTAGCGGGTGCTAGTTCAACATGGTTTCCACTCCATCGCATGCACATATCTATTCCAAACATCAAGATGTCGGTTGGCGTATCCCAACAAAATCATGGGACTCAACAAATTTGGGACCCATATATGAAGGTCATTACCAATAGAAGACATCCCTAGTTTCCCAAATGAGAATGCTTAAAAATAGAACACCCCAAAGGAAACCAGAAAATGAAGAGCACATACAGGATCCAACTCTCCTAGAAGATAGGGATCTTTATACCATAAAACATATATCAATAGAGGATTATGACCCTTACATTCCATTAACTGAATATAGAAGTTGAATTTTCTATTTCAAAGGACCTCCCACAACATTTCTACTAGCATATTTTATGGTCCTCCAAAGAGCACCTATGGGGGGCTCACCTAATGGGATAAGAATGATCTATCATGAGAACTTATCTTCTGATGCGCATCAGGGTATACCTCCCCTCGACCAAATGATGAGACAGTAAGAGGGTCCTTCCCTTATTGTTGTCTGCCCTAATGGTCCTCCCCAGGTTATATGCAATAGATATGATTCTACCTGTAGTCAAACATCATTTAATGATGGTAGACCTCTCCATGATGAAGATTATTGATAAGGCCCTCCCGCAATGAAAATTATTGTGAAGGGCCTCCCCATAGTAATGTCAAGAAATGAGAAGGTCCTCACCTCCCCACAATACATCATTAAGGCCCTCCCCAAGATGTGCACTGTAAAATTTCTCCCTAGAGTTGGATATCAAGTTGTGATTGTAGTCATTGCCATACTAGTAGTTGCAGAGATGGTACTCCCCTTACTCTACCCCGCCCTGAAGGTCCTCCCAAGGGTATACTATATAAAGAAATTTCCTGAAGTCGGCAGTCATGTTGAAATAGTATACTTTTCCATTGCAGCACCAATTGGGAAGCTCTTTCCCACAACCAAAAGTCATACTGGCAATAAGGTACTCCCCTTTCCTGAATAAATGTTAGAAAACCCTCCTATGTTGAAGCACTGAGAATGATAGAGTCATAAATTTTGAGCATTGCTTCTATACCGAGTGATATTCGTTATCACCCAGAGGATATCCCAGAGAAAACCTCCTCTTCTGAGCTAGCCCCATACCATTCTCATATAGATGAGGCTCCCACAAGCCCGATTGTCTGGAATGAAATTATGAAGAAGCAGCTGAGCTATGCATATCATGTAGAGAAGCCACTGGAAGAACAAAAAAAAGATATTTTTTTGTGATAATACAACTAACTAGGGATAATAAACCAGTTATATACTGGCCTAAATCCACCTCTCACATCGACATTCTAGGAGGGTTGACTGGGAATGTATAAATGACATTCGTATTAATATATAGAAAACTCTTCATTAGTTGAAATAAAATATCTTACCCTATAAAGGGGATCCAGACCACATCAACATGATAGGGTAACATCACCATTTAATAGACATTAAATCCCTCTCGTCCACACTAAAGACACAATAAAAAAGGAGTAATTAAATCCTATAACTATCTTGCCTCCAGGCACTGCATAAGTTGTGTTGCCTCATTGGTGACGCCCCAACTGGAGTTCACATTCGAGGATGGGGAGTACATGGAACTATACACATCACCCCTCATCCTATCCATCAAACCCCATTGGAAATGAAATCTTGAATTATCATCACCCAAATGTAGCAATCATGTTAAGCCCCTTCTCTGGAAAGATGAGACACTATACAAAAACCAGCCCAGAGTAAGTCTGAAAATCATTAGGACCGAAGAGATCAAGCCATCAAAAAGATTCAGTGTCAGGATACCAAGAACATCCATTAGGCTTCTTGCCTATGAAAATATAACCATAATGTAGTTCTCATGTCTTCATATGATCACAGACTCAGTGCAAGCCGAATTCCATAATTATCTCATACCCATGCGGGAGTACGTGAATTTAATGGTGAAAACTATGGCGGGTAACACTGTGATGCTAGAACAAACCCAACCCACATGGCTTGGGGAATTTTAAAATTAAAGTTCCTCCATAAGACCAACAAATATTGTCCATTTCCAATCAATGGATGAATGGTATCAACCCCAGACCATAGGGATGAGGTCATTTTTTCCATACATCCATGCATAGTGGACGTCTATCTTCTCCTGTCTTGAATGAATGATGGACAGATGAGTCACCCATTCCACACTGTTTCATGGTTTTCACACTCGGAGAAAAAGGAAAATTACGAGGTTAGATCTAAGCTCCCTTTGGTACAACTGTTTACAAGAAATTCGAAGAATACCACAGAAAGGAAGGTGAAAATCCAATAAAGGATTCAGAAATCCTTCCTACCATTTGGCACTGCGTACACCACACCAATGTGGTATGTAATAGTGGACTTGGTAAATTTCAACCCCATGGATATCACTAGAGATGAGGCAAATGGGTAGAACCAATGGAAGATGGTTCCCTCCTTGAGGCATCCTACACCGAGCCGGATGGTGTGTCTACCCAGAACCAAAGAGCGATGCTAAATTCGGGCACCCACTCAATTAATCCAGAACAACATCCCTCTTTAAACGCCAACAAGAAAAATAATAAATCTATGTTTGTTTATGAACCACATCATCCTTACCATGAGAATTTGTCCCTCACTTTTAAGGAAAGTATCTCCAAGAAGGATGAAGAAATAAAAGAGTTTAGGTGAATTAATGTTGAGTTTCATTGAGGGAGCTACCTCGCCAGATGTGTTTCCCCTAACGAACATCAGTAGTTGTTCATAGATGAGGTATCATTTCCATAGGTAGTCATCCCAAATAATGAATCCAAGATTAGATGAATGTCTAACTTGGCACCGGGTCTGTCACCCTACATAAACATTACCCCTAAATGACATCAAGACATCCTCCCACTGGGAAGGAAACTAGAGAATTGTCTGGTAAACCCACTAAAGAAACCTCCGGCTGGGTATCCACCACAAATTAAAGCCACACTGGCATGCTTAGTTTTGGCCACTACGGCACCAACCCAATATCAAGCACAAATGGATATGCATCATTGGATATAGAAAATTGTTTAGTAACTAATGGCTCGACTAGGAGACATAGAGGGGTGGCGCACTCCGATACAATAAGATTTAAAACCACAACCAGATTGGTTAAGCAATGTTTTTCCACCAACAAACATTGGAAACCTTGTATTATTAGTATTAATTGACTCAAGGGATCTAAAACAGCATATAATGCATTGTGACTCTTATCATGACCCCATGATGGGAACTCTTGAGCAGCACGAAGCAGTAAAAATCAGGTGCTTCGTATGAACCCCATAGGGCCTGACCTTCGTATGGTATACTAGCCTTCTAGCTAACTCTATCATAGGCTGGGAGGACCTTAAGAGATAGTTTCTCATTCATTTCAGTTCAACGCTGCCAAATATGATGGTCAATGATATCCTGAACTGAATGTAGTGAGAGAATGAAAGAGTCTCAGACATCATTACAAGATGGAAAGGGCTAACTTACTCACCGAGTGACCACTCCCCCAGCATGAAATGGTCAATTTGTTCATAGATATCCTTTTGGATGAATTAAAAACACTTCTCATCCTAGATAATTACAAGACTGTGTTTTGAGACTTATCTACAATTTCCAAATGAATAGAATCCTCTCTGTAATTGACAAACCTCAAGTCCCGAGTGGCCCCCTCAGCCCCATGAGAAATACAGAGAAAATATAAAGTGGCTTTTTCATGCCTAAGACACCCCTGAACCAAGCTCATGTTTTTAGGCCCCCACCGAACCATGCAGGATCCCCTGGACACCAACATACACCCCCACCTAATTTTAATGAGAGATGGGGTGCAAAAAAATCAGTTTAAATAACGAATAAATAATGTCTACTAATTCCATGATGACCAAGTCCACATATACTTCATAGCCTACATGAATTGCAACATCCAATGGCTACCACATCCAATGATATCCAAGGAAGTGGGTCTCAATGGCAATCCAAATTATTTCTCCAATCATCAGACATTGGGACACACCATCTCGCTATGATTCATTCTCAAGGATCTTCTGCAAATGAAGGTGGATTATGGGAAAGTCATGTTTTTCCCCCACCATCATAAGTGGCATATGGTTCCACCTCAAACAAAATAGAGGGAGAGGAATGGAAACCAGTCACCAGTAAGATGGTGGAAAAATTTAACAATTGGATGACCTGGAATCTAGTAAATTATGTCCATATCATCCAATAGGCGCAGTTGGAAGAATCAACTCTACTCCCAAAATCTCATAATACAACACAACCATCCTCCTCATCCCTGCCGTCTATTAATGTACAGAAGGAAAAAAATATGGAACAAGAACATGGCCTGACACCAAATCCAATGTCAATGTTAACACATGTAGATTTCATACCAACAGACATGGTATGACAAGCACCACCCCACAAAATAAAACCATCAGAAAAAGATATTTAGAACGAAATACTGTCAAATCCAGAATAGATATTTGGCTCCATTATTAACATTCACAAGAGGGGCCCCTTCTCATATAAAGACTATTGACACAAACCCAAATTCCACGCACCCAATTCAGAGAGCCATAGGAGGAGGCCGTAGAGTCCTGAGGTTTTCTAGAAGGAACGATCACGACAAGAGATAAATTCTAGGACATTCCATAAGTCGAACCTTTAAAATTACAGAAACATAGGGAATTAGCCTCTGGTAGACACAACAATTACATGAGTCATCCTCTACCCCCGTTGGAAAAAAATCCAAGACCAACTATCGTGGAATATTCATCAGGGGAAGAAACAATATCAAATCACCCAAGGCATACAGTCAGACAAGTTTGGCCAAACCCGGAAAGGACTGTAGTGCGACCAGCTCCTGTCACAAGGGTCAAACAACCAATGTCCAATTCCCATGACCGTAAAGTGTTTGTGAAAATAAGCCCAACACCACGATGTTCCAACCTTTAGAGCATAAATTTGACATTCAAAAGAAGTTGGCTTTAGTATCATCAAAACATTCATTCATAGATGTGTTATGCATAGCTTCAAATCTTAGGGAGGCACTCATCGAAGCATTACTATGTCCCATGGAATTCGAGGCCAATATAGCTGCATCCGGAATCAATCAGGTAGAGGAAAACCTAAAAAAATTTCACAACATCATCTCATTAAAAAATAGGGATGAGGACATCATCATGCTAGGACACATAAAACCCTTCTATGTGTATGGATTGATAAATAAAATTTCTATATGAATGATATTTATCAACAATGAATTTAGAGTCAACCTCCTCCCGCTGCGAAAACATTGTCGGCTAGGCTATGATGAAGATAGCTTGACCCCCTTCTGTACAACTCTATTGGGGTATGAAAAAAGTGAGATGAATCCGCTGGGATGAACCAAGTATAAAACACATCTTAGAGGCCTCATATCAGATTCTGAGTTCCTGGTAGTATGAAAAAGTATGCCATTCTATGTCCAATTAGGTAGGCCTTGGCTACATCCTCACACTATAATTCCGTCATCAAACCATTAGCGAATCAAATATTACTCTGATTGGAATAACGGGACATTGCAAACCGATAAATCCCCATTTGAGTTATGTGAGTCTCATTATACCGATGCAAGGTTCTATGAGTTGGAAAAAAATGTCCATCGACTATGATTATTATGGGATTAATACCCCAAATGGATTGGAAACGGCTCCTGTGGAACCCCTGCAGCAATTTCGGGAAGAGTATGTATTACCCCTAAACAAAGTTTAATGACTAATTGCATGTCTGGATGCAGAATAAATTGTCTACATGATCTCAGTTGTGGCCATCAAGTCCAAATATTTTGGATACCAAGAAGGATTTAGTGATGATAGGAAAATCCCTACCAAAGATGCTTCAGACCCATCCATGGGACCTCGAACTACCCTCACCTCACTCACTAATGTGAAAAACGATTTCTATAGCAGCATTAGAGAGTTCATCTCCTGAATCATCCATGAATCAGAAGAGTAAGAATAAGAAGATGATGAAGAGGAAGAAAAATAAGAAGAAGAATAATAAGAGGAAGAATAATAAGAAGTAGACCTCAAATATTCACTTATTGTATTTGAAGATGGTGTCTCCACCATAATTGATGAACTTATGGAGATAAACCTTGGCACAAAAGATGACTTGAGACCCACTCTGATCAGTGTGGCTATTCATATCGATGAGTAGGAGGCATATACCTCCTCCCTAAAGAAAAATCGAGAGGTGATAGCCTATAAATATAAAGAAATATAGGACTTGATCTTGAGGTTTATAATCATCATCATGGTTTATCAGAAAATCACCAGGGCTATAGGCAGGCAGCCAGAAGGACCCACCTGACACATGCTGCCAAAATAGTTATTGATATTGACAAGCATATCGAAGCCATAATCATATGGGAAGTCCAGTATATAGTCCTCTAAGAAAACATAATCTCTATCATAGAGAAGGGTGTACATATTATAAACTTCATTGACTTCAACGATTGTATGAAACATTTTCCAAAAGAATATTTTCTGGTCTCAATCACTAAATTTGTGATCGACGCAACAGACATATACGAAGCCCTCTCCTTCATGGAAGACTATTCTAGACACATCCAAATCTAGATGGCCCGTGGGGATGAAGAAGCTACAACATTTATTTCCTCTTAGGGAGTGTTCTATTATACGGTGATGCCCTTCGGTCAAAAAAATGATGTCGCCGCATATCATCATGCCAGGCACCACATCATCAATCCCTTATTGGGAATGTTCATAGAGTTTTATGTGGAATATTTTGTGGTTAAATCATGACAATGCTCAAATCATTTGACTAATCTTGAAACAGTCATCAATAAACTACGATATAATAGTTTAAAGTTGAATCCCTTAATGTGTGCCTTTGGCATTACCTATTAAAAATTCCTCATCATTCTCATACACCATCTTGACATCGAGTTCAACCGAAAGATGAAAAAATACATCCTTGGCATATCCCCACCTTGCAACCTCAATAAGATGAGAGGTTTCTAGGGGTACCTGGCCTACATCTGGAACATCATATCCTACCTGGCGGGTAAATTTTTACCTTTCACCAGGTTAATGTCGAAAAGAGTTACATATGAGTAGGATAATGATTTCCAAGAAGTGTTCAACAATCTCAAAATATACTCCTAATATGAATGGTGCAGATGCCATCAGTTGAGGGTAGACCATTAAATTTGTATGTAATTGCCCTGGATTTGTCATTAGGTTCCTTCCTCACACAGAAGAATTATGTCGGAAGTGAAAACAATCTCTATTACTTCAGTCAAACAATGATTGATACTAAAATTCAGTATTCAAAAATTGAAATTAACATCTTAGTCGTAATATTTTCAGTTCAAAAATTTATGCATTTACTGTAGAAACATGAGGTCCACCTGGTCTCCCACCGCTACCTGCTCAAATATATCCTCAATCGTCCCTTGCTAAATGGATGCATATCATGATTGATGATCATCATATGATATTTTAACATACGATATGTACAACATAATTCCATAAAAGGCAAGGCATTAGTATAATTCTAGGTTAAGATCCCCTTGGAAGAAACAAAACCATTGGATGTTGATGTTCTAGATCAAGAAGAGTTCTTCATCTAGGAGGAACCATACACAAGGGAAATTCACATTGATGGTGCTTCTATAAAACTGATAGGGAAAAGGATGGAGGATCCCAAGATCAATAAATTGGGGCTAGGAAATATAATTTTATCCCCCAAAAAGGTTGTCAATCCTTACTCATTCCTAATTTTGGGAAGGTATCCAGATCATGAAGAAGAATAATTGGCCCTCTTTGATGTCCTAGAACATGAACTTCATATTTAAGCCAAACATCAAGAAACAATTGGTGTTTTAGAGCTAGTCATCAAACATGTAAATGGTGTTTATGCCCATTAGAAAGAAGTATTGGCCGCATTCATGAACCATGTTTGTGAGATGATGGAAGAATTACCATTAGAACCAATGTTGACCAAGGTCCCCTGGTCTCAAAATTATCAACCTGATTCTTTGGTAAATGTAGCCATGAACTAGGCTGATTCGGACTTGGGTGAAATAGTCATTAGATTTACCCACTAATAAATGTTCTTGACATTTATCCAGAGTTTTACAGATTAGATTGAAGAAATAATCCATGCTTCGGAGCCATATGGTCACACAACTGACTAGATAAATCCCATTGAAAATATCCTTTCGATGGGGGAACTTCCACTAAATAGGGCTATGAAGGGAACTGATCTGAAAACAGGTAACCAACTTTCTTTTGTTCAATGGGGTAATCTAATAAAAAGTTATATACAAAATGAGAACTCATTGAAGTTCTTCTTATTTCAATTAATGGAGGATATACTATTTCCATCATGAAGGAAGTGCACACTAGAGCTTGTGGAGCACATTAATCAGCAACCAAGTTCCCTTGAAAAATCTATATTCTTGTGTATTACTGGCACATTATGATACAAGATCGTTCCATATTCATTAAGAAGTTACATTCCTTTCATGTTCATGACAATTTTATACACCAACCCCCAGAGATAATTTATGCCACTATGTACTTCTATCCATTCACTAACTGCTGGATGGATGTTGTGGGACCATATCCTCCCGCCACAGCTAGTTAATTAAATGTTATGCTGACAATGACCGACTTTTTTTCCAAATGAGCCGAATCCATTCCCCTTAAAGATGTCAGGGTGAAACAATTGTTATATTTTTGTAGGATAACATCATTACCAGATTTTGTGTCCCTCATTAAATACCTACGGACAACGTCACCAACTTCTTCTTTGATGTGTTGTAAAAGTTATACCCGAAGTATGGAATCAAATCCAACCATTCATGCCACTACCACGCCATGACCAATGGGAAGACTAAGGCATTCAAAATGAATATGCCCCTCTTACTCCAAAAGATAGTTGATAAGGATACAAAATCATGCCCAGACAAGCTCCATCATGCATTTTGGGCTTACCGGACCACAACCCACACTGCCACCAAGGTGACCCCTTACTTACTACTATGCAAGGAAGAGGTGGTTGTGCCTATCGAAATCCATGTGACATCACATCATGTGGACATTTGCGAACAAATGTCTTTGGATGAGAAATACCAGAGATGATTTGATGACATGGATCAGCGAGATGAAAAGAGGTTTTACACTTTACACCATTCGGAAATCTACCAAAATCGGATTGCATGAGCCTTTAACAAAGAAGGTTCTCCTTCTTTCATTCCTCGAATGAGAAATGGTGTTAGTACTTAGAACTCTAATGATACTTAGGAAGAAGCCCCCATAACATGAACCAATGTGGAAAGGACTATATTTCATACATTGGGTCTATTAAAATAGAGCACACACTCTAATATAAATGGACGAACAACACATCATGGCTCCCAAAAATGAATATTTCTTGAAGAAGTATTTCGTGTAATAGAAATAACCATGCCATGGTCCAATCTCCAAGTCCCTAAAATATGAGTTGTTGTCTTAAACAACCTTACAATAAAATGTATGGTATAAGACTCATGGTCTAATCTCTAAGACATTAAATTATGAGTTGTAATACCATGAATTCATGGTCCAAAATCTATGTCCATAAACCATGAGTCATAGTCCATTCCACATAACATTAAACTGTAAGGAACTTGTTCCTGAAAAATGACACTAAACTATGACTCGTGTCATTGATGTATGATGTTTAACTTCATGGAACATAGTTTCCTTATCACATGATGATAAACTACATGATCATTCATAGAAATTCATACGGCGTGATTCCTTCCCTCAAAGGGTACATAGAGACGCCTCAGTCCTCCATATTGGCCCAAACCCTACAAAAATGCCTCTATAATATCCTCTATTTCCCGACACTAGAATGTGTAACCCTTTTCACTATTTGTTTCTCACATCGAGTATAACTCATGTGAGATTAGGATCAGTGGTTAGGATTTATTTTCATAAACAAATTATAGAGATTTATGGTAGACATGGAACCCATAGCGACTGAAACAAAAATGTTCTTACCCCCGTGGACCGAGCCAGATCGGTATGGGGATCTTTCAGAACTACGTATGGCTTGATTCATGACCTTCGAAGATATAAAGTGATGCCTATATTTGGAATCCAAGACCTATTATAATTAATAAAATTCCATCATATTTCCATACATATGGGTCAAGCCATACTGGTATAAGGAAAATTTAGAACTACGTATGGAAATATTCCTTCACATGCATGATACGTAGTGATGCCCGAAATTGTAATCTCGGCCCAGCCCCCAAAAACAAATTCCCCTTTTCCCATGTATATGTCAGACTTGTATGGGGATTCCATGAAAGGTCCTAACCACATGACAATAATCTAAAAATTTCTTCATGAATTATGTGTGGCCCAAATCTTAGTTTTACGAGTTCCCGCACATTCCCTCTACACATAAGAAGAAAAAAATATCTTTATTCCTCATATACATATGAGTCATAACTATTTGTAAGCTCTATGTGTTCATAGTTAATCATAGTCTTGGTATTATATATGTTCCATGTGCCATCGTTTCCATTTTCATATTCAAAATTCTGGGAAAACATGGCTCCACATAATCATTCATGACCATCTGAGATGGAAGGCCAGTGTCTTGCAGACACATGTGTTTGGATATGCACATCATGGCCCAGTGCCTCTTTATATTTTTCCCAAAAAGACAACCATCAATAAAAGGTAAAATCAACCCCATGAGAGTCCTCTCCCATCTTGATACGCCTGATGGTTTCCAAGCCCCTTGACATCCCTCCTAATGCATGTTTCCTATGAGAATATGGTTTAAAATTCTATCATCACTCATGTATAAGGAACACTAGAACACCCCGATTGAGATTAACTAAAAAATATTAAATATATCTACGACATCATAATTTTCCTCACTTCATGACTCTAAACTACACAACATCATGTCCTCACCACAAGACATTAAACCGAAAGGCCAAAATTTTCCTTTTTTTCAATGATAAACTACATAATAATGGACTAATCCTGAAGTCATCTCTGAGGTATATTTTTTCATTCTTATGTGGTGATCCAAAATCCTTATAATCCCTTGTTTGTCACACAGATCATATCTCACATGAGCATATGGATCTACTGAAATATCCACTATGGCATTATGGAAAAACAATCTAGGAATTTGGTCCTAGATGCAGAACCCTAAAAGGCATGTCATGGCTCCCATCCCTATAAGGAATCTTATTTCATGGCCATACATCAATAAATGACAGGGTTCCAAAAATATGGGATTAATGTCGCACCTTGCGTACGAGTCAGATCTGCATATGAGATACCTAATTCCATGAGTAAATTGTATCCCAAATATCTCTGAAGTGTCCAGATACACTTCTTCCATACTTCATACTCCGTGCTCTGAGTGATTATGAATCCCCATAATTTTCCATGGAATTTTGAGATAGAAGTCCAGTGTCTGAAAAACACCTTTTATTTGGATATTCACATCAATCCTCGGTGGATCTACATATGTTTCCCATAGAAAATGGTAGTTAATAAAAGGAAAGTTCCACCCTAGGGGAGTTCTCTCCTTTCTCAGTATTCCCAATGGCTTCCAATCCTCAGACCATCCCTCCTGATTCAGGGCCCCTCAAAGTCAAGGTTTAAATTTTTATTCCTACACACATCCTAGATATATCAGAGCATATGGGCCCAATTCATCTCTTTTCACATTTGGGGCTTCTAAAGATACCCCATCCTTATGTGTAAAGATGATCCACATACAAATAGAAGAGACCACCACTCATTTAAAGGTTTCCACGAGATGATCAACTGAAATTCCCCCATTTTTGGGTTTAGGTGATCCCCTTGTCAAAGGTTACATAGATTATTCAGAAAGTTCCCAATCTCTATAATCCTTCAATTCCATCAGAGATGGAAGGCCAATATCCTACAAACAACATTGTTTGACTATTCTCATCATGCCTCATAGGATCTGCATAAACCGCCTAAAAACGACAGTATATCAAAGTAAAATTCATTCTTAGGAGATTCCTTTCCCGTTTCAATTTGCTTTGATGACATTCATGACCGATCACACCCCCGCTGTTGGATAAACCGAGGATAACACCTCACATACCTTCCTCTACCCAAAAGCACTTGACACTAAAAATGTATTTCTATCTGAACTGACCACTCACTATCTCTCCCTTATGCATGTATGAAATATGCCAGGATAGTTTCCCACTCAAAGCCGATATTAATGTCTCTAATATTTTCAGATTCCATTACTAAGAAATGCAACACACATTGGCTCCCAACATCAAAATAAATTCAACGTGTTGATAACCCTACCAGGACATCATATATGGATGTCCAGTGTCCTATAGATATTTTTTTTGGGTATGCACATCATTACACGATGGATCTTCATATTTATCCTGTTAAATAGCCATAAATCAAAGGAAAATTTGTCCCTAAAAGAGTCATTTCTTACCTCTGTATGCCTAAAATGGCTTCTGAGGCTCAAAAATGTGAAAAATTCACAAATTAAGGAACATGAAAAATCCATAATCCATGTCTGAAGGATAATAGAACATTCTCGGCTGACGATTCAGAATTGGGGATCTGCCCCTTCAAGTTGGGTCAAAGTTGTTCGACCTAAAATATCAATAATAAGTTGTATTAGAAAGACAATGAAATTCTAATGAACAGAAATGAAAATGAACTTTCCAATGAGAAAATCCATAGAAGGAACCTATGGGTAAAAGTCGAGTATCGGTTGGTTAAAATATGTTGAGCCATCAAAAGAGACGTAAAGCTTGTTATGTTGAAAACCCTTAATGGGAGGCCTATGAAAAAGTCATGTTATGCCTACTATGACTGTGTCAAGAAGTATTAGGAAAAAATTATTGTAATAATGAAAAAATAAATGAAATTTCAAATGGTGTCTCCTTTAATCCTCATCAATAGTCAAATTGAGATCGCTGAGTCCCGCGACCCACAAAAATATTAGTGCCCCAATCAATTATTTAGATTTATTGGTCAGGGTTTAAAAATAATACATAATGGAAATGATGTTTTTTTGATCAAATAATATTAATGGAAAATATAGATAAGAATTATTTGAAGTAAAATAAATTTCATTGAGTTTAAAAAAAAATGTAGGAACATCTAATGTTCAAAGTCTCACCAATGTATCAAGAGAAAAAAATAGGAAGAGTAAATATCATGATGTGGGATGGAGATACAATAAGGCTCAACTATCTTTTTCATGAAATATGGATTGTGATTTCCAGGGGCCATCAAGAGTCTTATCCAATGAAGCACTCTCCTATACTTTAGCCTTGACTGTTGGACTCCCCTGTTCCGTAAGGACAATAAGGTCCCACCCTTTCTTTTGGATAGCTTCGCTGTTGGCACATGGAAAATAATGTTGATCTCTCAATCATTTGACATGGGCCACACCCTCCTATAACTCGTCCTTTTTTGGGGTCCATGAAATCATGGCCCTTCGCCTCCTCAACTGTTAGGTGGTATAATTCCTCCGAAACATTTTTTAAGGTCACCACCTAGTGATGGGAAGAATTGAACCTGGAATGCTTGTCCTCACATAAATCATTCTCTACTCGAGCTATGATGATTTAATATATAGGGAGGTGTATGTTACGATAATCAAAGCCTCCAAAACCAATACCAATGAATAATCATCGAAAATTTTCAGTCTCATCAACAAAATTGTCTATAGGTGTCTCTGCTGCGAAAGCACAAAACTGGTTCCATGCTTATTTTTCCAATGCCTGGTGCCTCCCCGTGGAACCAGTACCTTGACTAACCCCTGTTGCAACGTGTCTATAAGTATGAAGTGTCATTATAAGAGTGGGAATGGACCTAATGTGGGTCACCCAAAATGGGGGGCGCTTCATTCCCTCATATGGTTCAACCGCTGTAGATCGGTGTAGAGGACTAGCCACTGCTTCTGGGGTGGCAGGTGATACTCTGCTCAGGCTTCCCTCATTAAGGTCAAGGGAAGTAGCCGAAAGAGGGTAATAGTCGGAATAACTCCCCACTAATATAGAATGTAGTGATAAATCTCCATTCAAATGATTTTACCAGAGATGTGACCATCTTCTTATCATAAGGGTAAAAATTGTTGTGGAATATGTCTTGGATGAAGCTCAGAGAGAAGTAGAATGCATAAATATCATTATATTCATAGTAGAAGGAATTTGTGGAATTTTTGAATGGGTAAGTAATGGACAGAGAGTGTTTAAAGGTTTCAAAACCTGCCAAACTAGATCTCTCAGCATCCCATCATGGTAATAGGCCATCAAAAGTTGGGCATAATTCAACGACAGAAAGGTGGATCCCATTGTGTAAGGGATGATAACATCCTTAACATCACATTCTTGCATCATAAGAAGCTCTAAATAGATTTTAATTATGGGATGATACTCTCCCCTCAAATGAACAACAATGAATATGTTCATCTCGTTTATGGCACCCAAATTTCATGTAAAACATGTTAGGGAGGTATGGATCACAATTTACTACTCGATCTATACGAGCGGTGAACATCCAGTCCTGATGAATGATGAGGTTTTATCATTCCTATAAATAACCTCCCATGTCACATTTTAATGATCCATGTGGTATTAGATGTGGTGAAATGGGAAGCAAGAATCAACATTCAGTAACCCAACCACATCAATAACACTTGGAGTCCTAAAACGATCAATGGAAATGTTGAGAAGGGAGGGTTGAATGTTAGAATGAGTATCCTTTTTAATATGAAAATATTCATAATAAGGGAAGTGTTATGCCATCCACCCATACAGGAATTGAAATGGTACACTGAGATGATGTGGGGGCCTACCATCCTATATTTTTTCCAATAACCCATAGAGCTGGGCGAGGGTAGGAAGGGCCAAATTAATGGGTCGACCCTCCACCAGCATGGCCTCCATCATCAAAGTACATTCCTGAACCCAGATATATACATAATGGGACTAGAAAATCCTTCCACTCAACAACATGGATATGAAAATGGATAATCTAAGAGCATGTAATACGTATGGTTGAAGCTCATATCCCCACGTGGTATATTTTCCTGCTTCAAGGGTAACACAATATTAACCATTAGTCTGGCAGGACTAACGGGATGGATGAGTTTGACTACGGTGAGCCCATGTCTTAGGTCAATTTTCCTATAATAATAATCCTATCTACGCCTCGAAGGGGATAATAGAGTGAGCCTAGAGGGGATGATCAATTAATCACTATGTCATAACCAGTAATATCATTATTAAAGGGGAAACATGGTCGGGTCATTATAAGTAGTGGTTATTAGGAGAATCTCGTCATACATACCTCCACATATGGGGAGTCCTCTAAGCTGGTAGATATCACATACGATGATTCTGAAATCCCCATGAAATAATTGGAACGCATTAGTACGTGAACACTAGTGTCATAGAAGATGAGGAAGGATTTCAATAGGGGGAAGGCTAGGAACTGAGAAACAAAGGTTTCCTGATATAAGCCCACACCCTTCAACTAGTTAGGGGACTCCCAACTTGTCACATGTTCCTAGAATGCCCAAGACCATTCATTCAAGAACCAACCTAGCCCACAAATCCAACTAGGTGCTCCACCCACAATTTGGGTATTCTTGGGGGATGTTGATAATGGATTGGTACTCTTGTGGACTAGTTTAAGGACCACATTGTGACACCTGTGGTTTCTCAAAGTCCATACTAAGTCTCCTATTATGAAGATGTTATACTAAATCATAGTGGATATGACATATAATTGTGGGGAAATTTTGGCTCGATCACGTCCTTACAGAGCTTCTAAGAGGATGATAGGAATATCAGAGTTAGCCACCAAAAGAGGAACATCATTTGGGAGACCAAATCCATAAAGTTGAAACTGTATAGATAGAGAGTAAGCTAGAAGCTAGGGCTTTATGAAATCCTTTATGAAGCTGTCACGAGGAAGAATGTTGGCACAAAGATGATCCTCACTATTCCCCGCCATGTTCACCCTTGTCTTTGTCGATTTCATCATAGCTTGTGATGTACTAATTGTTACATACATAAGAAGATACAAAACACGATAAAAATTAATTCCAATAAAATTTGGATAAAGGATACAAAGGGATGGATAAAGTAATAAAAAAATTGTCCATATAGAGCTCCACATATTGTTCCCCAAAATGGTATGTGGTAGCCACATTCCATGTACTACATGATGTGCAGAAGCAACTATTGCATACTACTATGGTACATAGGGGGGTTACACTACCTACACCCATTGAATGTGAACCAACCACGAGGCGCTGGCACACAGAGTATTGGCCGGAAAATAGAAGGGTTCATGGAAGGATGATACAATAAACCAAGGCCTAATAATGATCATTTTTAAATATTGAAAATTAAAATTTTATGTTTGGATTATTAATTCATAAATATCGGTTCACCAGTTAATGATCTGTATGTGGACAAATGGGTAGCATAGTATTATTCTATGCTGAATCTGAATTATAATTTTTTAATTCCACAATTCAATTCAAGAAATCCAAAATTCTGTTTGTGAGTAGGGAAATGACGAATTTTTTGGTTCACATCTAGTACGAAGAGGTTCAAAAAATGGATTTTCGCAACAGGCATAGTTTGGAAATGCAATGGAAGCCGAGGAATGCTAGATAACGTTTGACCATGAGAAATAAAAATCGAAAAATGAAATGGGCCTATTTATATATGTGTTTCTTTCTCATACTGGGCCTATCAATTATATAGTGAACCATTTTAGTTTATGATTTCTTCTACCTCAGAATAGTTTTTTTTCATTTTGAATTGACCCCATTCTGATGGGGGGCATTTGTAGAGTTCAGAAGATTCCGCCAATGGATGAATATAATCCAAAAATCACTTTGAAGTAGAATGAATGTACTCCTACAAGTATAAAAAATTGAAAGTAATCTAATTGAGTTACAAGTTTCATATAAAACTTGATGGAATTATAGTCTTCAAAGGATTTAATGTTTTCCTCATATAATCTTCAATAAGGGTTCGCAGACAATCTGGATCGTGAACCAAAGGTATGCGGAGGGACCCATGAGGTGTTGGCCCACGGAGCGATGGCCAGCAGACATAGTGGACTGTGAACTGCATTGCCAAAGGACTCTATTCCTGAAGGCCATCCACATACTGTCTCACTAACTCAACGGTTCGTGGGTGATGCAAACCAAAAGGGTTCTCTGAACCAGGATAGCGAACCGCAGCCTCTGAAAACCCCAGTTGACTGAGTCTTTTGCGGGTCAGGATATCTCATTATTTGCCTACGTAAATGGTGCTTCCTGGCCATATATACGATTTACCCAATGCTATATAAAAAGATCACACCAGGAATTGAGAACAGAGAAATGATGAAATCATGAAGGGAACTGAGAGGTTGGAATAAATAACTCGCAAAAGATTCTGACTTTAGTATTGAACCAGCGGTGAAGCCCAAATTTTGAATCATGCTCTTCATAGGTATATCCAGCAATTAAACATAAAATGGATGAACATAATAAGAAGAAGAGAACCTCAAACATGAATGTTGAATCCATGACCCACTTATTTATCAGGGATACACACCTCGAGAATGATTGTCCCTTGGACCCTCCTTCAAAATCATGTACTGCGTATTGTTTCACTACATGGATTTGACCCTACTACATGCATTGAATCAGTACAAAGAAGGAACTGAAAGAGGAATGTTGGACCATGTACCACTGTGGTGTGCGGTGGTCCATACCCATGTCTTGATGCTGCTTCGGAAAACAGATGACCTCTCTGCCCTGCATACCACTATGGTATGCAGAGATTCCCCCATACTGAATAAGAAATAAGTATGCATAATGTGGTGTTTTTTGTTACTATACCACCTGGTTCCAATATTTCCCCTTCATTACCATCAAGTCCTCCATAATCCCTCTATGAACCAGTCCCCTGGAATTAGGCCAAAAGCATCCTCCAAATCCACTTGACATGTATGTTCAGACCATTGGGTGCATCCACATTCCCCTTTTAGTCTACATACCCATGGTAAGCAGTCTCACGAAGGCTCTCTCTATAACAAATCGAGATCCAGGGATGATAGTGGGTCTACCTTCCAAAGGAAACCCGAAGTGCAACTTTGTATGCTGATGTAAACCTCCCCATTCTAGGGATTAACGGTGATCACCTACTATTCCATTGAATGAGGTATGATGATCAGTCAAAGGGGTTACGTTCGTTCTCAAATTTAATCAGGATGATACACTTACCCTACCCAGAATGTGTTCCTGGTCTCTCCCACTATGGTAAGCCCCCATTTTTAAAATATAAGTCATAAGACCTTCAATATCATTCCACATTAAAGGGATAATCACTCTATGTCCACATCCACTGTCACCCTGACTGCTTCCATCGTAGGCTCACCCTCTCCCACCAGTAGGAGAGGAACCATTTGGTTGGTGGGATCTCTCACATCCTCTTGTTTCTAACACCGATCATGACTCAAATGGTCATAGAAATTTGTGATGATAAAAAAATAAACACAAATATGAACTACGAGAACTATTATTCCTGAACAAACCAAGAAATGTAGGATGACTACTTGAAGGCAGAGCTCAAGAAGGTGTCCTTCCAAAAGGGTTCATCCAACCATGACCCCCTAAATGGGCAGTGTCCATACGTATGCCCCATCTATTCCGAACTATGTGGGTTCTAATTCCTCTCTCGAGGATATGTAGGAAACCCATCTTATAGGTTCTATCCCAACATCATCTCACCTTCGTTTCCCCATAAGTGATGGTAAACTCAAAAGTGCCATATTTTATGGTTGAAGTCAGCATCACCTCCATAGAATAAAACCCATATGTGCATACGACGATCCTACAAACTAGGGGTAGCCTATGGAATCACATTGCAGGAATCAACCAAACTTGAACATATAAACAAGAATTTAATCTATATTAGAGTCCTAAAACACGCAATAGTCCACCCCCCAAAAGGGTGCAGTGAGCCGTACTTCCCATACATTCAACCAATGCCCTCAATAAGTTTCATGGGCTGAATCATCGTTCAACGAGCAGCATACTTTGGAAAGAAGGTCCATGTAACATGGATATAATTGATTTTTGGTGTTTGTAGTTCTATGAATAAACCCCTTGGATACCATCAGAGAAAGTTATATTCGGGGTGGACCGATTTCACAAGTGCTTGACCAATGCAATCACCTGTTAGGATCATCTGTCTGTGGAATCTCATTTGCAATATGAAATGAGTGAATTACCCATCCCTTGTAGGGTTAATAAAACCCTCCATTAAATTATAATGACACATAATGGGTTAAACTAAATGAATTGATGAATTTGACATGGTTTTGTCTCTATGAAAAGAGGCAGGTGATGATTCTCGTCACACCATTTCCTCATATCCCCAAACGCACCTCCTCAGATGTGGAATAGTATCCATATATCATATCCCTAGTAAGAAATACTTAATCCCAATAGGATTAAAATTATATGGAAATTAATTTTGAAGGTATCATTGAAATCAATTCCCATGGAAAATATCCTTTCCAATTTTATGAACCCTCTTCAAAACATAAATCATTTTTATATCCTATTCCTTTCAAAATAATGATAAAAAACATAAAAAAAATATTTTAAAATCATTTATACACTTTTTAAAACAAAAAAAATCAAAATACTAATCCACAAAAATTATCTCAAAATATGATTTAAACTCATTTTAGAATAAATTTCTTCAAAACTTGGTGTCTAAAGAAATTAGATTTCCGATTGAAGAGTGAAATAATGTCTAGTTTTATAAAAATAAATCTTAATTATATTAAGTCAAATAGAGTGTAAAACAGAACAAAAACATGACGATATAATTAATTATCATAAGAGAATAAAATTAATGAAAATTATTGAGATGTATAACTAAAAATTTTAACATTGAAGACTTGATCATAAACAATCCCTATATGTGATGATATTGTAACATAAAATTATTACATCTTTGGTATCCTTGAATAATAAAAAACATGAAGGAAAGAATAAAATTGATTAAAAAATATAATCATAGGTTATAAATTGATGATATTCAATTTTAATGGTTCTATATATACCCCTCATGAAATAATATAGGTTAATAACATAACAAACGTCTCAATAAATGAATATTGATAAAAACATATCCCTTACTACTTGAGTTACATTTCAATCATAATTCCTGTAAAATAATAAACTAAATAAACAATTTAATTATAATTAAATTATATAAATTTAGGAGTTTCAATTAAAATTGAATTATATACAAAAAAAAGTAAAAACTGGTCAATATGGAATAAGTCTCTTGGAAATAAAAGTTAGACTAGAAATTCCTAACCTAAAGTCTTTAATTATATCATAATCATTAAAAATTACTATATAATACATATTGTTTTATAATATATATATCATTGAAATGTATTCATTTATATCATATAATACATTACTTTATTATTACTTTATATTACTTATTTTGTTAGTAATTCCAGGTTAAAATCATGTTTTAGGTGATAACCGTTTTTTATATTTTTGGAATTTTCATTTTTGTTCCTATTACATAAATCATGATTTCATAATATCCATAATTTAAAACATGATATAAATATCATATATATATATTCATAATATCTGTATTAATAGTAATCCATAAAATTTAATTACATGAAATTAAATGCTCCATTCACGGAGACGGTAGGTCGTTTGTACTCATGAACATTATTTTTAATTTTCATTTAATTTAGAAATAATGAATTTTAAATTATATATTATCGTTAAATAATCAATTATATTTCATATATATCACACATTTTTATTAACCCATACTTTATATAGTCTATGAAATGCATCAACAAATCACATTTTGTCATGAAACAATAGTACTCCATTCAGAGAAACGATGCTATCGTACTCACACAAAATAATAAGAATGAAGGTTTGGGTGATATAAAATTTATCAATTAATAAAAATAAGAATTAATAACATAAATATAATATATAAATGGTATTTTCTCTTTTAGGACAAACTATTTGAGTAGGTAACTCTTCGTGAGGCGATACTCTTCCATACACAGAAAGGATGATTTTGTAACACATTTGATCTAATTGTGTGCAGTGTTAGTTCATAATGATAACATAAAAAAATATTAGTATGTTAAGGATACTTATTTTATTTTATAATCATTTAATAAAAATAGTTGTATTCATTTGATGATTTAATAGAATAGAAATGTTCGTTGCATAATGTTATCTCTTCTTCATGTATCCTCCTTAGGTTTGACCTAAAAGCCTTATCTATCAAGTTTTTTCCCAAAATATGGATTCGAGGATGAGAGTATAGGGACCAATTGTTTCAGTTATTTAATAAAAAAATAGGTGTGATGGTGTAATGAATATAGGAGAGGGTGTGTCCTTTTATAAGTAGGTTGAGCAGAGTACTTGTTATTTTTCAAGAGAGATTCCCAATTATATATTTTTATGTCACAAGGGTCCAAAATAGAAATTTATAGAACATTAACGATGGAATGGTCTAAATAAGTCATGAATTTAATTTTTTATGAAAGTGGATAGGGTATGTTTACTGTTATATATTTTTTATTAACCACCTGGTAAACCCATTTCAACGATAACAAAAATAATTAATTTTTGTCGTATTCAGTATTAGTTTTAATAATAATAAGTTTTAAATATTAGAAACTATATATTATTATTGTAAAAACTAAATAATATAGTTTAACAAAATATATTTATATAAATGGGAAAAAATAATTTTAAATTTATCTCATATGCATGATGAGAAAACAGGGTTTTATTGCAAAATGATCAAATATTTTCAATGTTTTTATATTAAATTTCAATAAGAAATGAATTTAAATGAATTAAATTGGATTTATATATATATAATTGAATAAATTATATTTTAAAACAAAATAAAAATATAATTCAACATTATAATTTATTTAAATTAAAACGTAGTGTTCAATTAAAACTGTAAAATTTTAACTATACATAAAAAAATAAAAATTACTCAGAAAAATATCATAAATTCAGCCAAACATAATTTTGATAATATGAAATAAAAAATGAATATAATCTAATCAAATTAATTTTCTAAATGTTTCAATTAATAATTTTATTATTGATTACAAACGAAATAAAATGCATTTCATTGTGAAAATATTATTTTCAGATATATGAAGACTTTACCCAATATTATATATTTTATTATAAATATTTTTCCGTTAGGTAAAAAAATTATAATAAATATATAAAAATTTATTAAATACTATTCATTTTTCTATGTCTAATGGATAGTTTATAACATGGGATTTTAATTGAAAATATTAATAATATGACATTTTTTGTTAAAACATAGTGTCATGTTTCATGCAAGGCATATGTTTGTCGCATGTTGTGAAATAAAAATCAGGGTTTAAATTCATTATATATTGATATTGGGTTTCTTGTAAATAATGAAATATATGAAATTTAATTGATAAATAAATCCACTATATTTACTAAACCTGGGTTCCTCCATCCTTATGTGTCACCACCACAGCAAGCCACGTCACCCTAATCAATTTCTCTTTCCCCATTATACCCCCAAATCCTCAGGCCCGACCTCCTGAAACTTTCGCCTCCGCCCGTATACACACCTCCTCGATTCGATTAGGGTTTTCGCAGTCATCCAATACCTCCCTCTCCTCCCGTATTCCGCCTCCATCCTCGACCCAGGCGCGACTGCTTCGTCGTCGAATCTCACCACCAGTGCTCCATTCCGCTCATCTCCTCCCACATACTGTGGTGGGATTCGACGCGTTCTACTGTTCGTGCTCCATTCCGTTCAACATTTCTACAATCTTCTCATCTCATTCCACTAATCGTCGACATCTACATCGTGGTTACCAACCGCAAACTTGAAATACTCCTTGGGCTTACCGTCACCCACATCCGAAGCTGCGTCAACAAGTTTCAAGGTAGGTCCTTCCGAAGTCTCTAATCATCTGTGCGGTTCACTGATATTTTTTTCCATTTCCATACTTCTCACATACCTGCTACATCTATATTGCAATTTCTAACAGGGTGATTCGTTTATTTACAGAACAGTTACACTGAAGTCCTCTTTGTAAGCCTATAAATACAAGATTGGGGTCAGATCCAATCTTTGGTGGACCTTCAAATGCCGATGGATAATCTTTATACATTAGGTTTTCTGTTTCTTGAATTATATATGCTTCAACATAAACTAGGTTTATGGATACATGTTCTTAGGTTTCAATATCAATTTTGGTTTCAATTCCAATTTTGGGTGGTCCTATGAACGTACGGAGCTGATCATCAAAATGCAAGCACCGTGCATATGATATAATGATTCATACAAATGCATAACATCATATAAAGACTCTTAATTCAAGCTATCTATATGATTGCAGTTGATTATTATTACTAATACGAATTGTTTTTTGATCTCCAGGATTGTTATTCTCGCATAAGGTTTAGCTGCAACAAACCAGTACAGATCCATCACCACTATCTATGTAACCTATTTGAATCTGCTCTCGCCATTTCTGTCATCACCATAGTCTGCGTGATTCAGCTCTGGCTTTTTCCTTCTGCAGTTTCCTGGTCTACGGGTTTTCCACAGCCCGGTCGCACAAATATAAGGTGTGCGCTACTCAATCATCCATTCTTAAACAAAGCCATTTATGTAAACATGTAGTTTTGTTTACATTGTTTGAAACCAGCTCCTTTATGTTTATAGTCAAAATTATTTGTCCATTTTTTAATCTTTAACTCATATGACCTATGTACTCGCGATTTCTGTAATCAACACTTTTAGTCCTCGTGATTCAGCTCCGGCATTTTCCTTCTACAGTCCCCAGGTCTAAAATCTTTTTCCACAGCCTGGTCACCCAAATATATGGTCTGCACTACTCAATCATCCATTCTTAAATGTAGCCTTTTATGTAAACATGTATTTTTGTTTACATTGTTTCAAACTAGCTCCTTTATGTTGATAGTCAAAATTATTTGTCCATTTTTTAATCTTGAACTCATCTAACCTATGTAAATTAATGTTGACTCGTTCTAGATTGGTTGAATGCAAATAATCATTATTCTTGTAGTGGAAGAGATGGCTACAGATGTTCCAGGCAGTCTGTGATTTTGTATGCAAGATAATAAAAATCCAGTTATGGGATCCGAAACATATTATTACTGTTGATGCTGCTCATTATGTAACTTTTAGTACTGAAAATATCATATTTGGTTCCAAGTACGCCAGTCTTTATATAACTTTTATTCCTTCATTTTTCAATTGATAGAGAAGGCTGCTAATTATGTAACTTTTGTTTTTCAATTTCTAAAATTAATACACCTAAATTATAGGTTTTTCTCTTTTTCCCACCATTATGAGGACATCACTCTATTATCTGTGATTATTCATTTTACAAATGTGTTATCGAAACAAGAAATTAGTGGATGTTTAGGAGTCAACATCCACAATGAAAAATGATTTTTGACAACTAAGAATTCTTCCTCCACTGAATATATTTATCTTCATTGTATCTTATTTTTATTACATTATTTGAGGGGACATTACTGATTTTTTGGCACGTGTCCAATGAATTAATTTTCAGTTTAACAATGTTTGATGCCTAACAAGTGTGCTGCATTTCATGTGTACATAATAGGGGTTGATGGGACACAGAGAGGTGTTTCTGTGATTTTTGAGGTATTGAAATAATTGATCATTTACCTATCTGGTACGTCTGTTTTCATGTTTTAGAATATATTGTTCCATGAATTCGTTTTTTAAACATTAACGTATAGGAACTCAGAAGGCGCGACGCGACATCACAATTGCATATATTGGGATCCCCAACATCGACAAAGACATTCCGGTACCCTATCCCAATTACAGAGCATCTTAACGAATGTTTTTGAAGCAGACTATACTGTACACATTATATAAGAGGAAGATTCCATATTACAGATTTTTAAAGCAGATTTCAAACAGTTATTGGATCAGGTAAATGTTTTTACACTATATACTTGTCATCCAGTATATTTTATTGCTCAATTTCACTAAATATTTTCCTCTTAATTCTTGCTATAACTTCTATTCTTTGATTATGTATTTGATAAATAAGACTTCTCAACATGTTAGTATTCTTCATGAAAAAAATTAAGACTGATACTCCAATATTCAAGTGTCAACTATTTTTTCCATCTAGATGGGCACACCAAGTCCATTGGAAAATTGTGTTATTCTTTTCAAAACTGTGTTATATCAACTTGATAGCACTAAATTTTTAGCAGTGAAGTGACTAACAGACCAAGGTATTCTATGTGTTTTATATTTTTATGTAATTCATGTATTCATAAAAGAAGTTTATTATTGTTCTTTTATTCACAAAATCACTGTTCCATATACTTCTATTTTTCATGTTTAGCATTTTAATGGATTATTTATTTTGAAGTAGTGATTTTATTCATGACAGCAGTAGATGTATACCAGTTAAAAAAATAATGATTCATTTAATGTGGATTATTTTTTTGAGGTACTTCTTAAATTCATGTCACTATATCCTGCTATTTCAAAGAAACTGACATATTGTGACATTGTTCTCAAAACCATTTATCATGAAAGACTATCATGAATGGATTATATACAGTCCCCTTGATGTTACCTTGTAGGAATAACGATCAACAGATTTATGCATGATCAACAACGTCAAGGATGATGGATATGGAGTGTAATGTTAACTTAATCCTCATCTATATAAATCAATAAATCTTCCTATGCATTCAGGATATCTATAAAGATGATAGAATATCCAGGTATTGGATCTGGAATAATTTTTTATAGTTGATACTACTCATTCTATATGTTTTACTACTTTTTTTCGTAATATTTATCTCTGTGAACTGTTTTATCCAGCCACATCACCACACAAACTCCATTTGACAACCATGTTATTCATTTTAGAACTATGATATATCAACATGTGTAGTAGTGCATGTGTAGCAGTGAAGCCTAACTGACCAATGTATTCATTGTGGTTTATATTTTTGATATCGTTATTTTATTCATGATAGTAGATTCCTAAAGTTAATTTTTTCATAACTTCGTTGTTTCTTGTGTAGAGAAGGCTGCTAAATATGTAACTTTTGTTTATCAATTTCTGAAATTAATACAACTTTGTTATTCATTTTAGAACTATGTTATATTAACATGTGTAGTAGTGCATGTGTAGCAGTGAAGCCTAACTAACCAATGTATTCACAGTGGATTATATTTTTGAGGAAGGTATTTTATTTATGGTAGTAGTTTCTTATAGTTAATTTATTCATAACATCACTATTTCTTGTACTTCTATAATTCATGTTTATGAGTTACTAGATTAATCATTTTGAAGTACTGCTTATATCCATTACAACATTATATGTACAGAAGTCAAAAATAATAATGATTCACTTTGTGTGGTGTTTATTTTTGAGGTAATTATTTTATTAATGATACTATATCCTATTATTTCAAAGAAACTATGATATTGTGATTATCAATTCTTCCATACAAATTAGGTATTCAGGAAATTAGATATGAAATGTATATATTGGATGAAAATAATGATATTGACAAATGTATTCACTAAATTCAACCATTACCCTTACAAAAGCATAAAATTATATAATGATTCTTAAATCATGTCATCTATATGATTGTAGAAGTTTAGTATTACTAATATGGGTGATTTTTTCTTTCAGAAAACAGTTCCAAATATTTCTTGTATTACAGAATGACAGAAATACATTAATTAAAAGTAGACATAGTAGATTACAATGTCAACCTTTGGTAAGTCTATTGATTTATATTATTCACTATTTGTGTTTTCTCTTCATTAATGATTTCGGCATGAAAGTAATCAACACTATAACTTTATTATAATTTTTATTTCACTCATGACCAGGTTCTTCCATTAGTTCCTAATTGAAGAAGGTATTCTCTAAATTCTATGAGGATCCATAAAAATGCATAAGATGATATATTGATTCTTAAATTATGTCAACAGTGTTATTACATTCGTTTAATATTACTAATAATGTTTTTTTTTGTTTTTAGAGAAATGTCCCAGATCTGTCGTCTATTCTGAAAGAAAACAAATACATTGACTACAATAACCCAAAAAAACTCTCCCCACAAAATTCACACATCCAGTGTTTGGGAGAATCAACAAGGTATGGTCAAGCATACCCACACATAATTTTATATACATCACAATCAGAAGAGATTCTTTGTATGCTGTTTATTGTGTTGCAAAATGCAAGAAGATAGTGTCTATTGTGTAGCAAAATGCAGGAAGATGCTGTCTATTGTGTTGAAAAATGCAAGAAGATGCTTTCTATTGTGTTGAAAAAATGCAGGAAGATAGTAAATAGTTCCCATGGTGTTCTTTTCCTTCCATGAAGCCCCGAAGACTATCTCTATCAATTTCCCCCCTTCAGCTCAGGTTTGTTTCCCCTGCATTTTATTCATACTGTCATTAGGTTGTTGATTTCGACATACTACATCCTATATCGGCTATGTACTACTTTCCATTCGGATTACTAATTGATGATTTCATATTTTCCCTACCCATATCACTGTATTTTATGATTTTCCATCCATTGCGTTGGACAACGCCCATATTTTATGCACTCATATCCCATTTTTATGCACCATCACTTCCTCATAAAAAAGAAAATTTGTATTTCCTCTATACTAATACACAACATATTCCCTTAATAAATCAACACCATTAAACTAATAGTCTGTGTTGATTGGAGCATCCCCAATACTTTTATATGTGTACAAGGATGGAGTTTGATGATGCGACGTCGGGGGCCTTTTCTGGAAATGTTTCTCAGACTATAACATCACCCATTGATGTGATCAAGATCAAATACCAGGTTCGACTTTACTTCCATGAATCTCAATTTCCGCACTTCTGCATTCCAAATTTTAGCTTATCTACTATGATCATAAAAATATCAATGTCATATTATTTTATTTTTTATGGGAAATTCATACAGAGAAATGTAAAATTATATGTCCATCGGCCCATATCAATTCTTATTAAACTGATCACATTTTCTCAATATAGTAAATGAAAAGAATACGAGGACCACTGGACTCAGTGGGAAATTGTTCGTGTGTTGAATAATCACTGAGGGAAGCTGGTTCCTCTATCATGATGTTTTTTAGTAGGTAATCACTGCTTTCTCTGTTGGTGTTTTAAATTCATGGATTAGTTGATTTGAGAGGAGAATCTCGGTATGATATCATAATATCAAACTGCTTCATTTTGTTGGGTTATATTTTTTTATTGTACATTATTTTTAGCAGGTTCAACTACTTTTAATGATTAATATATTCTTCATTATGATGTTGGGGAGATTCTAAAATATGATATTCTACTACAATAGATGAAAATGAGAAGGACATGAAGGTTCAAGATGTTCTAAAATATGAAACTACAATTTTGGCACTCCAAATTCAACATCAAGGTATGACGTCAGTGAGCAAGAGGATGCAGAATAATGGTAACATACTTGACTCAGTTTTGGCACACCAAATTATACATCAAGGTATATCACCAATGTCTTTTCATAGTACAAGGATTCCTTTTTAATTTTCAATTTTCACTATAAATTGCTCTTATTTCTTTGGGTTTATTGTTATTTAATATTGGATTAAAGTTGAAACATGTATGTTTTTTATTCTAAGAAGTGAATTTCTCTTGTAGATGATCATCATGTCCAGTTCTGTTGATTCTGTACAGTTCTGTTGTAGATGATCATGTGCAGTTCTCAGTATTTTGATCATGTGCAGTTCTGTTGATCCTGTGCAATTCTGTTGAAGATCATTTGATCATTTGAAGTTCTGTTGTAGATCATGGTAGATCATTTGATTAATATGATGATGCAATGGAGATAATTTAAGAGTTTCTTGAAACACTGATACTGGGTATGTTACAACAAATACAAATATTTCATCTACTCAGGTATGTGTTTTCTATTTTCATTCAACACTATTTTAAAAAATCATTGGAACCAGTAATACTGAATTTTTTCATGTCATATGAATTTCCTTTGACTATCACATATACTGTGTTTCTTCTTCTCTATTGGAAACTGTTATAATTCCTCTTCAATGAATTCATTTGTCAATATTATTTGCTACTTATTCATTAAATTAATTTCTTCATTTATGAATTTTTTTTTACTTTGTTTGATGCTGATGATGCGGTCTGAAGATATGTAAGAATGTTTCCAGACTCCCCTGCTATAACAATCAATTCCATTGAACTGAAACTCAGAATGGAAGAAAGCATAAACTAAAAGTTTGATCAAATATATGGATATCTCAGGATGTAATTGCATGGTAATTGAAAATTAAGTATTATTTAGTTATTTTCAATATTGTTTTTTAATTTATATTTCCTCTATAATCTATAATGTTAATATAGTATGCAGATATTCAAGGATGGAAATTGCCATCTGGGAAGCCCTCTCTTCATTCTGGGGTGACCTTCCTCTGATGTTTTCACAAGGTGGTCTCCTAGACCCATCTGTGGTGGCTGCTCAAGCCAGACAACTATGGTCCAGTGGTGCAGGCGTTATTCTTGAGTAATTTTCATTTAGGTGGAAATTGGGAGCAAGTGAACATGTTGACTGGTTGCATCCATTCCTAGAGCTGTGCAATTACCAAAAGGCCATTTTTGCGTTGTGAAAATGGGATATCGAGAACCATCCTTATACATGTATGAGTTCCATAACTAGCAGACTGTTGTGCGTGATTCCTATGTAGATATTCATCTTTGAAGCGTGAACAATAGAATGTCCGTCATTGGTAAGTTGTCCGGTCCTTGTAAGTATTTATCTATACTGTTAATAGAGTATGCAAACATTCTTAACAAGTTTTTTTCAATTTTTTTTATGAAAATTGTGTTCTTTTCATCAAATTAATTCCACATAGGTTAGGTTTCTAATTACTACCCATTGTACAATTAACAACTTTCACAGTTTCTTTTTCACCCCACTAATATTTTTTTATTAATTATAGATTCTCATACATCGTTTCAAATTTATTTTTCCAAAATGTTATCTACTATCATAAATTTGTCCATTTTGTCCAATTGTATTCCAATAATAATAATCACTATTTTGAGATTTTAAAATATTTAATATTCATTGTCATTATCATCATTGACATATTGTATTACCTCCATAAAATTGTGAACCATATCGTCATTAGAATGCATGAACTAATAATTTTGTTTTATCACCGTGCAAATGCACGGGCGAGTACTAGTTTATTTAAAAGACTCAGGGGGTTAATTTCAACCCCCATAAAATGAATTTCTCCCCCAAAATTCATCACTCTGATAAAAAAATGAGCATGCTTATATATTATTATATCCTAAATTTCCCATGTGGATTCATTATGCTTGTTGGTTTTCAAAAAAATACTATCTTATTGGTCTCGTTTCATAGAACATTATATGTGTGAAGCATACAATACATCAGTTGTTCCTCATATGAATGATCTAAATATAGTGCTATGACTTCTACGATCTGTACCTATGAAGGGCTGGTTATTTACTTCTACAGTAGAGATATATAGAACACATAATGTACATGATAAAGGTATTGTGGATGAAACAAGTGATATTCTATGCATCTGATATGATCCTGAATTTCAAAGGGACTAATATACCTTGGGATTAGTTACCTTATTTCTTGAATCTCATAACCTTCTTATATGTATAGATTCCTAGAAACACCTTGGAATGATCCTCAAATATAGGGTCACATATCTTATTATCAGTGTTTATTCTCAACTGAATCTGAGCTACATTGTTTCTCTAATGAATGGATCAAACATTCTATTCTCTTTCTTCAGCAATCTCATAGACCAATAACTTTCATTCTACAACTTCATTATATATTGTTCAAGTTATAAATTTATTTCCATATAGGGATTCATAAGAACCCTTATGAATTCTTGAGTTGGAAATATGTTTTTTAGAAAACTCATATAGAGGAAGGAATTAATCCTAACCACCGTTGATATCCATAAACAATATTTCAAAATATGTTATGGGGTTGGAATTTTAAATTCATATCGAATATCTATATGATGATAAATTTTTTTTACAAATAAACATTGTATCATGAGTTTGATGAATACGTCCAAATAATATTCTGGTGAAACTCAGAATTGGATTAAATACAATGGAATGTGGTATATCATTAATCCTTAAAATTTTCTAAAAGTATATCCTAGAAAGCTAACCCAACAAAAAAATTTATTTGAAGAATAAAGTTTGATGAATTAGTAAGCTGATTGATAACAACTAATATAGAATTATTCCATTTAGGGATTTTGTGGATTCGATGATAAAATCCATAGTCATGTATTCCAATATTAATTCTAGTATGGGTAATGTATGAAACATTCCCATATAATTTTTTATTTTAGCCTTATCATATTGACATGCCATGAAATGAGATGAAACATCTATTATATCACTCTTCATTCAACCCCAGTAGATGTTTTGTATCATCTCTAACCCAATATCCACTATAATCAGTTCCCATAGCTGGGTCGTAACATAACCTTAGGTGCACCTCCCCATAACTCAGAAGCTTCCAACTAGAAAGACTTTTCTATAGAGAAACATTGTGAAGGTTATACCCTCTTATGATTGTATTACCAAAAAAGAATTAATAACATATAAAATAATCAATTTGAACCATAAATTGTAAACATATAGGAAAATATAATATTTGACCAAGTAACACATTCTATAATAATATGATGAACAGACTACATGCTAGGAATCCATACAAATAATGTCCCAAAAACAAAGCTAGAAAAAGATCCTAAACATGGAACTATGCCTTAACTTTGTTGTAACATCCTATGCTCCAACCCATCGTCCCATGCATAAACAAAATAGTAGGACCCTATCATGAACCTAAAGAATATTTTTGTTCAATTGTTCAGCTGCCCAATTTCCATGAGAGACTGAAAAGGGTGTGATTAACACTATATAGAACACTATCAATGATATCTAATATAATAACCATTATATTCAACAGATTATGAAGGTAAAAAGTATACATTAAAATAAATTGGGAAACAAAGGAAAAATTTTACACATTTAAATAATTATTCACCAACCCTCTCTATCGATTATATTTAATGACTCATTCATGCAAATAAAATACCTCCAATCATGTCGGGATCCTATTCAATGGAACTACGGGTCACCTAATATTAGTCACAAAGGGGCGTTCACTAATAAATTCAAATTTAACCATGTACCTTGGAGCATCTTTCCAATTACCCAGATCATATCCATAAGTTGGTTGGATAGATCCTCATTCTAGAATCCCAAACCTTGTAATACATTGATGCAGACAATAGAATCAATCTAGAAAAACCAACATATGAGATCTTTAGTCCATAAAATATAGTATAACAATACATTAGTTGTCCTAGAGCTCCAGTCTAGCCCAACACATGAAGAGGATCCTAATTCGATCCTCCTAGTCATACATTACATCGATGGTCCTAGATGATTAGTCTAGCACAACCCAAACTATGAGCCCCTATCACTATGTTAGAAGCATATATCATCATTCAGGAATCCTAACATTAGAAATTTAATGTAGGGGCATAGAACCTCAGTCCGAACAATCATTTTTGACAAAATCCCTAGTATGATACCCAACACATACCATTCATTCAATTAGACATTAGTCATAACCATTTATCATATTATTCCATATATAATATCAATTACAAAAATCCCAACAAACATTAATGTCAAACATGGAATAAAAACCCACAAAAATAGTAACATTAAACCATATTGAAGTTACCCCTTAAAACAAGGTATTACCCCTTGAAAAAATAAAACATTGCCCATGGCATTCATTTTCATTTCCATCCCTTCAAAAAAATTAGTAATAATTTTCAAAAAAAGTGGACAACGCACTAATTTCATATTATCATTTGAAATATAATAATAAAACATATGTTTTAAATCACATTGAGGTCAACACCTCCTTTTAAAACATTACCCACATTCAACGAATCATTTTCCTTCATTAAGAGAAATAACCAAATAAAAATAAAAAACAACACATTTAAATCACATCAAAATCCCCTTTGGAATTTAAATAATTTAATATACCAATATTCAAATTACCATGTTACCCATGATCACATACACATCTAAAATTCATATCACATTCACGTTCAGAATTTCATTATGTCAACATCTAAAAATTCAATTATCCATTTTAATCGTTCATCGTACCACATTAGTTACCCTATGTCTAGATTCAAATCACCAAAAACACAACATGGACTATGAATGGTATCTCACCTCAATCAAATGAACAAATCACATACACAAATAATGATCACTAAAATTTTGCAAGGGTATTAATTCTCATGTATACATACACATAAAATACATCTAGACCATGGAAAAATCATTAATAACATCAGCCTCATGTTTGTAGACAACCACTCATCCACAAGAAACACCTTATTTGTAATAAAATTTAATGAAATAAAATAATAAATATCACATTGGAAAAAGGGCTTGGAGATTTATACGGATAAGAAACCACAGGTCAGTAAACTTGTAGAAAAAGGACGGAAATGGAGTTGAATACTTACCAGAAGGTTCTATTCATACCCAATGGAACTCGAAACACATAATGATGAAAGGGAAATAATACCTTGGATATTTAAGAGGGTGTTTAATATAACCCAATATACTAAAAGCTAATTTTTTGAAAGAAATATGTGAATCATTAAGTCATGAGAGGAAAAATGCATAAATTATCAATTATTAAGGGTTACAAGGTTTGGCCACACGGTTGGACAAATCGTGCAGCGACTATGAATCTCTCTATCCAATAGGGTAAATTATACATGTTCCCTATGGTAACCCCAAATGGTTTAGAGAATAATGTGGTTTCTATGTGCTTTAATCTTTCTAGGAGGAGGACTTTAACATGGCTTCCTAGGCAAGGCACACAATTTTTACTAATCGTGTTCCAACCATGCACTGGACACTAATTGACCTCTTTCCTTTTCCTTTCATTTCCCAAACTCCCAGAACACCCCTTAAAACTTCCCATACCCCACTTAACCATATCATTATCCATACGAACGAAGTGAAAAAAAAATATTAAGAGGATGTACTTCCACTCATTCTCAGGATCAAACAACCTCCACAACTTATAATGGATCTTTCTTGAGATAAACTTCCCAATTATCACCAATCATTCAAAACAAAAGGTCGTGTCCTAGGGAACACCTATAAACTTCCATTTCTAAATTTACCCCTGAAAATAGACTTTCTATCATCACACTCACACTAAAGAAATAGACCAAAAATAGAATAAACTTCCCCCATCCCAATCCAAAATCAAAAGCCCAATGCTCCTCAAAATATTCACCCATATCACACTAATCATCACTAACATCAAACATAAGATAAAAGATTGGGTAACAAGACTAAATCACCAGAAACAAAATGTAACAAAAATAACTACAAAACCATGGTATCCCCAATTAGCATACCTTCAGTCTGATTCACTCCACAACTCAGGGCCTAACTAACATGGAACAATATCATACAGTCTCTAAATTTCTAATAGTGACCCAAGATTGGCATCACTCAAAAGAACATAGATATTTTTAATTGACTTTTCCTTGAATGAATTTGGTCTACAAAGCCATGCCCATAATTGTAATCTACATCCCAACATTTTATGTACAACTATTGTATAACCTTCAACCCTTGGTATTCAACCGGTTAAAGACAATGAGAATGTAAGTTACAAAAATTCAAACACCAAGATGGATTTTAACTAAGCCCATCAGATCAGCAATACCAATCATGTCATCTCATGATTACTCACCGAAGTTATTGTGATTTCTACTATAGTAATTTTCTAACCACGACCATCTCTCAGTGGTTGGAACCTCCAATATTGAAATATAACACTAGAACCTCGTCTAAACCTTCGTAATTTACTCGACATAGTCCCCAAAAAACAACCCCAAAACACCAATGAGATCACCATCAGACCTTTGATTCCAGATTTACCATCAAGAACACCAATAAGGGACAGGTGTACCCTATTGATTTAAAAAATAAGAGAAATATGTACTCTATCAAGTTACCTTTATTCTGAAATGCACATTCCCTAAATATATAAAACCAGTGATGGCTTAAACATACCATGTCCCTTCCTATTACTACAACATGTCAGACTATTCATGAATGGTTTGTCCAAATATAATCATCTCCCACTATTGACAGGATACCCTTTTCATATTCCCATGGAACCTTATCACATAAGGAATTCCACCATCACTTGACATTATTACTGGAGTCTTTCCCAGATATCTACGTAAACTCCACCGTCAATTAGTCCACTACCCTCTATGTTATCATCATTCCCCACTTCACCAATAAAAAATCATAGCATAAGAAACATCACCATCCATACCTCAAATAAAGGAAACATGTTCCTTCCTCTAATGCCATTTCCATTACAGACAGACACTAATCATTCCAAAAAATCCACTACATGTGGTTTTCAACACACAACAATCATACCATTTTTTAAACCAAGTTGATTCATCACTAGATGAATCATTATGGAACAACCGCCTTCATATTAGACATGCCACTAATTCACTTTCCCATGATGCGTTCGCATTTATACACTTTCCATGGCTACCCAAACACACATACTATGTCCATTCCCAACATCTGATGATGTTCTAGAACCATACCCACATTTCCATGACCAGTTTCCACAACGTATCATTCTCATCGATGAATCTATTATAGGACTATAAGATTTCTATTTGAACCACACTTTCATGAAGCCAAATAATAGATCAATCAAATGAAAAATCCAAGGCCCACATGGAATTTCATGAGGGATCAAAATATGTCTATCACATGTCTCATAATTGCATCCTTATTCCACCACATTTACTCCAAATTTGGATCCACACATCTATGATTGACATACAACTCCCCACCTTAGAAGTATAAATTTTCCCTCTATTTATGAATGTTCTTCCATCAAGGATAATGATTCAATCAAAATCTAAACACAAAAATAATTTCATGGTCATCCATCTTCCACTAGATAAAAAAACCACTCACAAATTGTTCTTTCCTTTAAAGAATTGAAACCATGGCACACATTAACATCTGGTCCATATTGTGGACCTCTATTTTAATCAGTCAATGGTGTACTCACCAACATATTGCTCCAAATATAACACTCCAGAGCACATCATCAATGAGGCTCCATATCCATCTATAATCAATTTCATTAGGTATCCAGTATTTAATCCAAATCACTATCAGTTTACTTCAGAAGATGTCATTATATTTGGAATGATCGTCACTAGAAAAATATATGCCAAGATGTTGTCAATAAGTGAAAAAAGAATCTATCCATCACTGATGTAACATCTATATACCTTGAAACTATGACATTCCAAACATAATGGGAGTCACTATTGACTGAGATATCATAAAAACACATTTCCCACAACTTTAATGGGAACTAAAACCCAAACTCACTACAACTCCATCACCCTATACGAAGCAGTCATGACCCAAAATTCCCTTCGGCACATAGACCATTTTACAACAATATTTATTTGTGAAAGACCATGAAAATTTATAATACTAGTCATATGATCTAAGAAACAATTCAAAAAATATTCTCTAACACAACCAAGAATCCCACATGGATTCATAGAGAATTATTTGAGGTTTTCTCGATCCACCTGTTTTCATATCAACAATAGAATAATACATTCCATGAACATTAATATATATAATCCTCATAAGATTATTAATGGTTACACACATTCCTAGAACCAAAAACTAATCCCAACTCTATACTGCATAAGTCATACATAACTAGTCCCCAAACACTCTCTTTTACAATCACCCTGGCCTCCAGGTCCATTACCCTCATTAGAATCATGGAATTCAAAATATTCTCATTCATCAACCCATTAATTCATATCAAAATCCCTACCACATGGCCACCTCTCACCCCAGGATTCAACTACATAAAAAATCATCCATCTATTTTTTATTCTCCTTTTCTTTTCCCCAAAAAATAAACAAAAAGAACTTCACTAAAAACCATCAAAATAGTTGGGTATGACACCCAAAAATTTCATACATTTTCAACACATATCCCTGTAACCAAACATGGACTCTTTGTTGTCTCTCTGAGAAAGAACCCATGGCAGAAATATGAACTTTTACCAAAATTGGATGACACAAACCATACATTTCATCCACCTTTGAAGATACCACTTGATCTTCATATTCCAAGGAACCTGCAACACTAGCCTATCGTCCCTTAAGGCTACCATCAATTTCCAAAAAAACCAACACATAACCAAAAATCAAGTCACATTTCTAAAACTATTAACATTACTACTAATCCCTCTTGGGAAAACACTCACAAGATAAAATTGTTATTGTTACACTGTCAAGTGTGGAATTTTCCACTTGTGCTTTATGATCCCAAAGGAACATGTAACCCATTAGACCCCTTTTACGGTCCTCCCTCGAAGTTCAAAATGAATAAAATAACTAATCTGGTCTCACATATAAAATGTCTATTGGATATTCCTCTAAACAAGACACATCAAACATTAAGTACCTTGTTTCTCATCAGCGGAACACTGTCCCCCATTATTAAAAACAATATGTCTATGGCACATAAGACACCATTTACATTAGGGTTCACACCAAGTTACCCCCACATATATATCAAAACTAGGAGCCAAACTCCCACCGTATGGTCCAAACAAAACTATCACGATCATAACTGTAGAGGGAATCCACACCAACATTTTCAGACAACGTGTCAAAAAGAAACATCCACAACCCTACCAAGGGTAAAAAAAGAACCTCCCTTTTAATATACATAAAAACCCTACAATGAATCATGAACCACATCTATTTTCTTAAACAAGTTCACTCTCACAACCAATTCCAACCATACATAGGGTATGATCGGAACACTAGGGTTACCCATTTCCAGTGTCCATACCAGTTCAATCAATTATTTTTCCCTTCATAACCATACATATCTATTTGAAATATATTGTCTCTCCTTTTATGTATCTTAATTTATAAATAAAAAATAAGTAAAAATTTATAAAATATTTTTTAAACAATCATTTAAATTCAAAGTGATTATCTCAATGTAATGTTATAATTTTTTTAATATATGACCCTTTCAAAGAATGATGAACAATATTTACCCTCGGGATTAATGTATACTACTATCATAGGATACCCAAGTAATTCTAAATGCCATGAAACATATGGATGACCTATAATTATTAAGTTCCTAGAATGATGAATGAAATAACACACCCACTCTTTGCATAGAAGGGAAAGAGATTAAACAACATAAATCCACAACATCACTCCCAAGTGCACCCCTAGTGCAAGAAATATCAAAAAAACATAAAATTAAAAAAGAATATATAAAATAACAGCCTAAGAAACATGGATTTTCTCTCCTAGATGGGGCTATATGAACCCATGAATGATATCATTACCTAGCATTGAAAAGATCCTAGTATCCTCTCTACTATGCCCCATATAGCAAGACAAAAGTCCTTTATGAAGTACCACATTGTAGAAACCCTATCTCGGTAGACACTAGAATCAATCCCCCATTTTGGTCATCAAAAGACCTCAGGCGCACCACCCCGTATGGCGATGGATTCCATATTATAGTGTCTATCTATATAGATATGTGGGATAGACTATACCTTATTATTAGAGTATTACCATAGGAGAAGTAATAACATATTGAGTAATCAATCTAAACCATAAATGGAAAACATAAAATAAAATCTAATAAGTAAACAAGTATCACATTCTAAAAAAATATGTTGAATACGATACATGTCATGAAGTAATACAGATAATATCCCATTGTGAAAACAAAAAAAATATCCTGAATACAGACATGATCCCGAAATTGGTCGTCACCTTCCAGGGTCCAATCTGTCACCCCATCCCCATAAAAAACATTAGTCCCTTATCTTGAACATGTACCAATAATCATGTAACATATTCTCAGGTACCCAACTTCATCAGAGGCCCGAGAAGGGGTTGATAACAACTAAGTTAACCACTACTAATGTTTTCTAATGAAATAACCAGGCTATACAGTAGTGTATATATGTAATCAGGGTGCACTAAAATAAACTGGGATATAAACGATTCATGTATCACTTTAAAAAAAATTTAATCAACCCCCTTTATCATTTATGTTATATGTATCAACCAGAAAATAGATTTTCTCGTATCATTTCAGGAGCCTAATCCATGCCATAAGGGGTCACATACATTTAACCAAAAAGGTGAATTCACTCATCAATTCAATTTAACCATGTACCATGGAGCAAAAGTCATTGTACCTATATCTTATCCCTATTTTGAGAGAATAGATCCCTACTTCAACATCTCGAACCATGTAATACATCGATGAGACCATGAACATAATTAAATCCCTACCCATGGACATGATACATGTTCCAACCTCATTTATACCAAAATCTATGGTCCTAGATCATCAGTTTAGCCCAACCCATGGACATAAACCTTAGTCCAACCTCCTAATCATTCAAAAACATCACTGGACCAAGATAATTTGCCTATCCCAAACCAAATCGGGAGACACAATTTATATGTTAGGATCTTAGATCCTTTGTTTGACATCCTAACTTTAGAAATAAAATGGTAGGGCCTAGATCCTCAGTCTAGCATGACCTTTGGGAGCTGATCCTTGGTTGACAACCCACATATAACATTTGTTAACATGGAAATTCATTATATACATTTATAATATTTTTCATCTATCATTTCCACTACCATGATCTAGATGAACACTTAAAATCACTACATGGAATAATTAACCAAAAATAAAAAGTGATGTAAAATAATCTTATTACCACCCTTTAAAACATGTGTCTCCTCACTGAAAAAATACAAAATTTCTAATCTAGTTTATGTCCATTTACAAACATTCAGTCAATCAATATGAATTTTATAAAAAAAGGGTTCCATACACCAATTTGAAATCATCATTTGAACTCTCATATGAATTACCCATTTTTAAATCACTTAGAAGACAACACCTCCTTTTAAATCATTACGCACTTTCAATTAAATATTTTACTTCACTAAAAACTATAACCCGAACAAAATACAAAACAGTACGTTTAAACAATTTAAAAAGTCCCTTGGTGTTTTACAAAATATAACATATCAACACTCACACTAACCTAGTTACCATTATGGAATACACATTTATAATTCTGAACCGATTAATGTAAATAATTTATTGCTCTCAATGTTTACCAATTAATTTCTCTATGTCAAAGGTAATTCATACCCCCTATGTTATTCGTAGCCCTGAGCTCGCATCATCAGTGAACTGAATAATGTTCATGAAAGGACTTTCACTGCAGTCTGTGTCCTAAATTACATCCCATAAAAAATAACACTACATCACCATAAGGAAGTTAATCATAATCTCTACATACACCTAAAAACATTTTGAATATGGGGAAAAAATTAACCACATCTTCCTAATGTTTGAAGAAAATCACTATTCCATAACAAACCATTGATTCGGACTAATATGATCTCAGAAAACATGGAGGATAACACCCTAAAAACATAGGGTTATAGATTCAAATGGAGGAGAAACCACACATTATGAATCTTAAATAAAATAGAAGATAATATAATTGATGAAAAACATGGAGCTTAGATTCACACCCAACAAAACTCCAACCTCAAAATTAATGAAGGATAATAATCACTTGATAGTCCAGGTGGTTTTGATTTACCAAAAATTATTCTGGATAAGGAACAAGGTCGAATATATGAAGATAATCATTTACCCATGAAAGGGAGAAATCAGAGATTAACTCTTTTTAAGGGCCATATGGTTTGGTGGAATGGTAGTCCAAACCATGTGATAACCATGTTGATGCATCTACACAAGAGGTATCATGTTGCATGGTCTCCAACAAACACCAACATAGATTTGAAACCTGCACGGTGTCCATGCGCAAGCCAATTCTCGATAATAGTTTATCTGTATTTTTTCCTTATCCTATTTTAGGGTCAGTACTAACCCTACACCAATAATGCACTATACATTTCATGGCCTATATGTCTTTAATTTGATGTCCATAACCACCAAAACACCCACAAAACAATCCATAAACACAAGACCAACATAATATCCAAAAAAGGATATTTAACCAAAATTTATATAAGGATGTTCTTGTATGGAAGTTAAAGATATTACAAGTAATATTTCAAATATCTATTTATGTTCATTCTTCCATGATGAATAAATAATGAAGATATATGAACATCCTCAATCAAATATTCCAAAAAATATGTTATGGAACAGACACATGAACTGTTCATAAACATTATATTTCCATCACAATCATGGTTAAACTTAGGAATGCTTATAACCTTTTATTTGGGATCAACAAATTCTTTTTATGACCCTTTGGAATTCACCTGGATAAGTGATTGAACATTCAATCAGGAAAGATAATATTTAACCATTATATAGGGATTTCCAGATCCATGATTTTCAAATATAGAAATAATATATATTTCATAATCATCATTATGGATAAGATTTCATGATCCTTTCGACTCAAAGAATTATCTAGAAAATTCTCATTCCAAGGGTATTAATATATTGAGAATTCATAATTTCTAATATTCTATGACCGCATTCATGGTTGAATATTCAACTCCTTCTGTGTGAAAATATTAATCAAAATTTTATGATTAGTTTATATATTATAACATTTTCTATAATGCTATGTCCTCAATATCATTAATGAAAAAACAAAGTACCTAACCCAAAATTATAATTTGGGCAATTTTTCTCATGAATCATCAATCATCATAAGGAATAAGCTATAAAAATTTCATTTTTCATTATAAAACATCAAAATATTTTAATTGATGCATCCCTAATGATTAAAAGCCCATATCTTCTATAAGGTAATGTATGAAATGTTGTGGAGAAAAATCTTCTATTTAGTTCCTTTAATTCTTCCTCACATTCATCAGTGTAGAGGAACATGGATCACTTCGATGTCTACATGGTTTGAGGTTTAGGTAGCCCAGATAAATTATCCACAAACCATCAATAGCATACATCCAATCCTAGAAACCTATGGATATTTATCACCATTTTTATCTAAGACAATATTCAATAGCCTCCATCATTGATGGTCGATTGATATAGACTCTCTTGAGATTATATTACAAAAAATTGGAACCTTTTTCATATATAATTTACAGTTTTTAAATTTTACATATAATTTTCCCATATTTAGGGTCTTTTTTATTATTATCAACTAATATATATTCTCTATATTACTTTTTAAATAGATAATAATATCATTTATAAAGAATACCACATATGGATCAAGGTAATCTATAAAGACTATTTTTATTAAATCCTTGATGATAATATGGTATTAGTAAGACCAAAAGGATTAAATATATATCATTAGTTTCCAAACCAAAAACTGAATGCCTTCATGCGTATATCCTCCTTTTTAATAGTTAATTGATGAAATCCAGAATTAAGATCATTCTTGGAAATGTGTTGAGCTCCATAAATATGATTAGACAAGTCACCAATATGGGGATGAAGATACTTGATCATAATTTTTATTTTGATTAGATATAGTTAAAAACTACAGAGTCAAACTGATCCATATTACATTTTATCAAATATAATTTTTTCAACCCTAGGCTGAAACACTCATCTAAATAAATCAATTCTCTTGGATTTCTCAGAGTTTCTTCTTCAACTCTTGTAAGTCAATCAAGGCTATTCTTTTGGGGATATTTAAATTTATGTGGAACCAATTATTAATTCTTTTTAAAAATCAACTTTCCATTTTGGTGGATGACCAAGAAATTATTTCATAACTAAATGAATAAAATAAATCACAATAGGAATATCATCAATATTGAGTTCCTCTCATACTATTTGAGATAAACATCCCTTATGTATAGAAATTATGACCGGTACAATTTATGTGATCACCTTTAGAAGCTTGTAATTATGGTCACATTGATAGATGATCATATTTTGTTTAGAATATTGAATGTGACTTCCCTTCCATGAAAATTAATGTTGGATTTATGTAGTGTCATCCAAGTTATTCCTACGGTAACATCATATTCAATTTAAGGACAAATTCCAAGATATTGATGGACCACATTCCCACCAACATCATTTGGAGAGGAATCATAGACAAAAGATGTGACCATCACACCCTTAGGTGATTTCATAGATAATTTGATTTATAATGGATTTGGTGGTACCATGATACCCTATGAAAATTCAGTATATATGAATGAATGGGTATAAATAGAGTCAAATTTGACCCTAAGACACTTATGTTGATGGTTAGTTTACCTTTCACCATTTAGTTTTTTTACCCCTCATCATAAATTGTGATCAAATGAGATTTCCATTTCTATCTCATAATAACAGGTTTTTGACTTCCAGAATCAGAATTTACCCTTGTTTTCTAGAAATGTTTAGCAAATTATGATTCTTATTACGCCTTAAGAACTAATGCGGGGGATGTGAATTTTGTGAATCATTATCTCTATTCAAATTTTTAGCTAATTTATTCACATCACCTTAGTAATCCATTACATGAAAACCTCCCCCTCCACGCATAACACATTTATTAGTTCAATTTAGTAAATTTATTCCTTGCTTATTCACATACATTATGAGTAACAAAATTATCAAATTACTCTCTATATGGTATGTAATTATCATTTTTAACTCAATTTTAGTTTTCATCAAAAAACCATGAGATTTATATATCTACAACCACTATTAAAACCAAGATAGTTCATAAAAATTAACTTAATAGATACTAAAGTATTTTATGGAAAAATACCTTAAAATACTTGGTTTTAATCCTTTTATAAAGCAATCAAACATACTATCAGGTTGGATGACAATACCAGAAGCATACCTTTAAAGTAATGTAAAATTAACCTCATATGTACCAATTTATTCATCATACATTTTATTTCACTCTAGGATCACCTCCTCCATAATCAAATGAAGAATATTTGAAGATTAATTATTGAAAAATTTGTTTTTGAACTCATTTAATACATTGATTAAATTTAATCACATTTCCTCACACACTTTATAAGATTACTCCATTTATCTTCTTCACCTTCCAAATGGTAGATATCTAAAATTAATTTTTCATTTCTTGAGCACTGGAATATTAAAAAATACATTACAATGGTACTAATCTATTTTTTAGAAACTGGTGGTTCAATGGTTCCATGGATGTATGGTGGATGTTTACTCCTGAAGGACTCAATAAAATGTAATTACCTTCTTTTATCATTTGTATGTACAATATAATTCATAGCACGAAATGATATGATGGCATAGAAAAGATAAATTTCATTCTAACTACCATAACAATTTCTTTCATAGGATTGAAATCAATTCATTATTCATTAGGCTCGGCCTTAAAATGGTTTCTTTTGGTTCAATCCATTGAATAATACTGAAAAATATTGTGTATGACGCAATAATAATGATGGAGAATGAGATAATCCTGATAAATCACTAAAGAGATGTCAAAATAATGAAACATTATTTAATATTTGAAACCTTATATAATATATGAATCCTTTAGCCTATCCTTCTTCATTAATATTCATATTATATTTAAATCCTTAATGATTGGTTTTAATCATTTTTTGAATTCCAAAATCATATCCTAGTGTCTGTCAATATACGTGTGTTGTAAGGACTTTTGTCATGAACCAACTTCTAATAGAGTCTTACTCAATATACTATTTTAGGTATTTTCCCCCCTATATACATCTATACCATATCCACTTAAATGTGTTGAATAAAAAGGATTTTATTTGTTGGAAACCAGTTACTCCATTACTTATAAAAAATTATATGAAATTTTCCTACACACTAACTCTTCTTAAGACATATCCTTAAACATTTATTTAGGGATACCACTAATGTTTTATCATTATAGTTTCAAAAGTATACCAAATCAAATCCTTTTATACCAACTTTAGAAACCCAAGTTTGACAAACATAGATATTACATCAATTATGATGAATGTTTATTATGATACATAAACACATACCTAAGGATCATAATAACATAGTTTATTTGGAAACACTAAAAAATAAATAGTGGTACCTAAGTGAGCTACTTCATTTCCCACTACGTTTATCACAATAAGAACCCTTCTTTGAAATATCATTCTCAATACATATCTTCATAATGTGGGGAAAAGAAACACAACAAGTGGTGAGCTCAGATATGTAGTAAAAGTTAACAAAGAAGATATGCAATTATAATATGAATATAGAGGTATTTGTACAGGATCAATACATTTAAAACTATACCCTTCAAAACAAAGATTATATATACAAATCCAGTAACAAATATTTTCACATCATAATACAAGAATCATATGATAATTAAAGGACATAATCCATAAGACTGTTACATTGAAAAAAATGAATTTTGGGAATATATACAAGAATAAAAAATATTTTCCATCTTGGATAAGGATCACTACTGAGGCTGTCATAGTTGCGGGATTCCTTCACTGTAATGAGTTTACTCCTCGATCCAGCACTATCTTGCAGAAGCTGGTTCACTTCGCATTTCATTGTTGTGTTACTATATTGACTTCGCATCCCATTCCATCTGTGTCTATATAACTTGATATATGAATATTTACTCAATTTGTTGGAGGTATATATATGTCTTGCCCATCTAAAAATGAAAACCTTATTTATGCGTTCTAAAAGATCAATAAAATTAATCATATCATATCCCATGAGATAGAATGGATATCATTAAATATTAATCATATCATAACCAGTTTGAAAGATAATGTATAGTTATTATTTAATCATAGAATAACATTTCAAAATAAGTGAGTTTATAAGATTTTTTTCATGGAATAACCCATGGAGTGTACACATGATTAATAAAAAACATGATTTGATAAAAAAATTATTCATAGAAAGAATATGAATGATATCATTAGATAATATTCCCACTAAGGCATATGTCAAACCAACAGATGACATCATATATAGAAAATAACTATTAAAGGATCATTTAAAGAATTTAATGAGTGAAATATCATATCCACATTGAGAAAAACGTTTTGTACCATAAAACCTTTTGAAAACATTTTTATTTTAAAATATCCTTGAAAAAATATATAATATAATTTGAAAATATTTTAAAAATATTTTTAAAACATAATAATTAAAAAAATATTTTTTCCAAGGAAATGATCATATATTTATAGTTAAAAACAATTTTTAAAAAAAATTTAGAAGAAAAGGTTTTGATATAAATCGGATTTCTAACCGAAGATAGAAATAATGAAGAATTTTTTAAAAAAATAACTTAATTTTCATTGGTACCAATGAGTGGTAAAAAGAAACCATAACATAACGATAACATGAATAACCAAATAAGAATAAAATTCATGAGAATTAAAGAATGTTAGATCATGATATTTAAATATTGGGGATTTGATCACAGGTAATCATAATAAATGATGAGATTGTATCATAAAATTGTTATCAATTTGATAAAAATGATCAATAAGATTTGTGTAGGATGAACATGAAATGAAATGTAAAATATCATAAATAGGAATAAATTAATCACATCTCATGTGAACAAGTCCATATATACAACTCGTGAATTAAAATTGGTGCATACCATAACATATGTATAAAATAAGGAAAATTGAGAGAAACAATACCTTACTATTAGAGTAACATTTGAATCACAATTACTATTAATGAATAAAATTATTGTAAAAATTAATTCTCATGAAATTAGATATATTCCTGATATATAAGGTTATAGGGAAGTATATGAACTACACAAAATAAATGAGTGGTAGATATTTAATAGGTATCTTAGGAATAAATGTGAGACAATAAATCTCTTTTCCATAATTCTAGACTTCTATCATACTCACTCAAATTAAAATTATAAAAAATATTAGTTTATTATAAATCTATCAAAAACACATATTGATATTTATAATAATATATATGACTTTATTATGAATTTATATAACTGTTTTATTAAGAATTTAAAAATAATGTTACATTTATGTTAATAATAGAGTTATATTTTGTACATGTATGACTTGTTATTTTTTGTCTTATTACATAGATCATGATTTAATAAGAATTTGAACCACAATATTAATATCATATATAATCAATATATATGTATTTATATTAATTTATTAAAATTACTAATAGGAAGTTAAAACCACATTTTTGGGTGATGGTAGACAATATGATTACATGAAAATATCTATTCTTTTTCATGTATGTTAAAAAGAAATAAATATAAAATGATAAATTATCATTAAATAATAATTTTCATTTCATATGTATAATCCATTTTATTAATCCCATACTTAATACATTATATGTAACGTGTGAATGAATAAAATCACATCTTGAGGTGGTAGTCTGTCGTACACATGAACGTTGTAATAATATTCCAAAAAAGTGAAAAACATGATGTTATGTTTGATATAACAATTAAATAAACATAATAATTCCATTAATGTCATAAATATAATATATAAAGAGTGGTTCCATCATTATTACATTCCTTTAGATGTGTTAATGAAAAAATGAATGATAATAGTTCGCGAGGTTGTTGTCCATCATACACACAAATGATTATTTCATAACCCATCTGATGGAAATCTATATTGTTGTAGGTAGTAGCCTTAACATAAAAATTTACATATATGAAATATATTGTGGTGACTATATAATCCTTATATGATAGTAATTGATGATGTTTCAAGAATAAATAATACAAAAACATTTATTCATTAATGTTTCATATTCTTTTAGTATCCTCGTATGGATTGCTATAAAATACTTGGATTCATTCATATCCAAAATAAGAATTCTTTGATGTTGGTTGAAAATTTATAATGTAATTTTGGAATAATTGAGTATAATCCACGATATGGGATAGCATGAAGAAATTATGATATGGGTGGCCTTTTATAATTGGTGTGAGAGTAAAACGTGTAAATTTTTTAATGAGACAATTCTACCCTTGATTTTCATATGTGAAAAGGGTAAAAAAGGGAAAATTTTCAATCCTAACTTATTTAATCGTGAAATATGGCTACAAATATTTTTCTGACTATATTATATGTTAATTTTAAAATTATAATTTTAGTTTAACCCCCCATCAAACTAATTTTTACCATAACCGTGGTATTTTTTTTACATCCTTCACATTTCATTTTGGAAGAAAATTAAGTTGGAATAATAAGAGATAATTAATTAATCTAATTATAAGTATGTAATCCATTTTTTAAATTCTAATAATATAGGTGGAAAAAGTAATTTATAACTAATCCCAAAGACACGATGTGAAAATAGGTTTTTATAGTGAAATGATCATATAATTACTAGGTTTTTATATTCTATTTAAATAAGAAATTTATTGTGACTAAATAAGTTGGATTAACTGATTTTGAAAATTACTAATTAAAATTCAATACAATTTTAAAATATACATTTACTTTATAAATAAGACAAATGTAAAGATAGTTTTCAATTAAAACACACTATTTTTCCCTATTAATCATAAAAATTATATTTGATATAAATAATCCTAATGATTCACCCTTAGATATTATTGAAATTATGAATTAATTTTTGTAAATATTTTAAAAATTAATTTTAAAAATGTTTCAAAAAAAATACTATTGTTCGTAAAATATATAAGAAGCATTTCAATGGGAAAATAGTATTTTTAAACAAATGAATACTTTACCAAAAACAATGTATTTTATAATCCATATTTTTTCCTTATGGAAAATAATTATAATTATTATTTACTAATTATTTTTTATTATTCATATTTCTTTGTCAAGTGGATTGGTTACAATGGATGATTTTAAATTACTATATTAATAATATGGCGTGGAATTTTTAAATCATAATTTCATGTGTCTTGAAATCAAACTGAGTAGTATGTGTTGGGAAATATAACCTAGGCTTGTGTTTAAACATGATGTTTCATGTATCAAATTATATTAATTAAATTTTATTTTTTAAAAGTAATTAATTCATAAAAACTTAGTGTGTTACAGCCTGACCCTCTAAGGCCCCTCCTGGACCAGTGGTAAGCTAATAGTGACATCCTATACCTTACTCCAAAGGGATAGGGGATGAAGACATGACTCATGTAGTCATATCTGTCATAACTCATCCTCTGGGCCCAATGCCGTTACAACACGTAGTCCGCCTTCCATAGTCCAGATTATGGTGACTAGAACGGAAGGGCATACTCCCTAAAATGGGAAGGCATTTCCTTCAATCCTGTATAAATAAATGGTCCAAGAACACAACAAGAATTAATTGTGAAGTAAACTGCTTTAGTAAAAAGAGTTATGAATGTAACGATTCCAGAATACAAGCCCAACTGAAAAAGAATAGGTACAACTGAAAAGTAAAAATACAACAGATAGGTAAAAAATATCTCCTAGGTAATCCTCCATTGATCCTACCACAAGGGTATGTACAGATCACCTCTAACGTACTCCATATCTGCATGTCTCGTCTATGTCACGTCACGCCAAATGTCCACCTCTGAGTACCATTCAGTCTTGGCTCCCTCAACCACGATCAATGTTGTACGTCATCTGCACAAGGCACATCAAGGTGTGGGTGAAGCCCAGACAGGGTTGAGTATAACGATACTCAGTATGGATCTCAAGACAACATAGGTCTCCTAATATTACACAAGGGAAAACCAAAAAGCAATACATCAACTCTACTTAGGCATATTCCCATACATATAGTTATGTTATCAAGATAAACACATCTGTTACATGGGGAAAAAATACCACAAATGTAACACCACGAAGGTATCATGATGAATGTAAAAGTACAACACAGGTATCACAATGAAGTTAAAAGTAACCCACATGTATCACCATGAAGATAGTACCACGAAAGGTAAATGTACCACACAACATAACCTCAATCACAAGGACAAAGTAAAGACAACTCACACAAGGATTTATTCTAGAGGTAGTAATATGTAACATCCCCTGTCACAATGTCGAACACCTCAGATGTTGGAGACTCCTACTCTATTGAGTAGAGTGGGCCTGCTGCATCACACAGAGGAGCTTCCCACTATACTTGAACTACTGAGGTACTCCTCCTGTCGATTACTATGGGTCAGCTGTGTCACACAATGACACTCTAAGTCATGGGTCCGCCACGTCACATAGAGGCACTCCCCCTCATGGCCACCTGAGGTACTCCTCTTATCGATTACCATGGGTCTGCCATGTCACATAGTGGCGCTTCCCACCGTAGGTCTGCTGATCCAAACATAGGCACTCCCCACTGTGCCGGTCTAGTCACTCTGAGTCGTAATGGTCAGCAGTTGTCGTGTCCCAGCCACTCGTACGTAGCCCACTTGGGAGAACTACTCCCCAAGACATCAGTCATACCTCAACTACCCTAAAGTCCCACAATGAAGTATCGCAATGTTCCATCACGTCATAAGGGACCCAACGTAATAGACGACACATAAATCGGACTCCAGGTCTGTAATTTATTCGTGTTTCTGCTCGGTGGACCCTGTTGGATTCAGGGTCCAATCCAACCCTGCGGTACTGTAACCTTATCCAAAACTCAAATGGAATATTGAAAAAGGAATGTCTCAATCCAAGGATTCTGGAGCAATAGATGGTTTCTAAAATGGACACATGTTTCCCCAGTTACAGTAAATAAGACGAAACATTGTCTGGTTGGGCCTGGGTATAGTCAATCACCAGTCGGACTGACCTAGCCCCACCCAGACGGGGTCGAACCAACCCAGTATGTGTCTAGCCCAGTTAGCCTGGGCCATGGTGGGAAAGAACCGGTGGTGCGGCCCACTCATGCTGCCCAATGGCATAGCCTGATGGGTGCCTGGTCTGCTCGAGCTGGTGTCGAGGGGGGAGAACCCCCTTCTGGTTTTCTCGAATGGTCCATCAGACCATTCGGCTGGGTGGCACTCAGGACCCACCAGAGGGGTCCCTCCCATTCTTTATCGGCCACCTGGAAGGCCTGCCATTCTTCGTCACAGCTGTCTAATTGAACGTCGCTGCTCTACCAGGGTCGGTCGAAAGGCCGACCACCCTTCGGGCTCTGCCGCAACCAAGCGACCTCGACCCCATGCTCCACCGGCGGTGCAGACACATGCCACCACTCTTACCCATGACCTGAAATTTACTATAAACCACTAGGCCTCACCGCAGCCAACAGGCCACAACCTCCTCATCAACCGGCGGCCCAGATGCGCGCAACCCTTCCTTCCTCACGGTCGGCCGGGTGTTGACCACCGCCTTCTTCCTTGAGCCACTACAGCTTCATTACATGCCCATAAAATTAAACGACCACATATTTGTGATCCTTGCATCAAGGGATCTGTGTTCAATTGTCACACTTAGAAAAAATCCATGTTTCTAGTGCCAATAAATATTTGGCATTGGATAACGCATGAAAAAAGCACGAAAAATAAAAAGAAATAGAAGAATTATTTAAGCATGAGATGATGGCCATGTTTGTTTGGCCATCGTCATTGAGAATTTAGGATATGAAGAATCAATAAATTTAATTCAAATTTAAATAAAACCCCTACCTCATGTTCTTTGGAGAGAATTCACATTTTGGGAACTGTTGGCGTTCATCGTCCCCACAACAAGCCTCTAACGACACTGCTCGGTTGTCATTCTTCGGTTCGTGGTTTGTCATTTGGTAAATACGTTCCAACTCCTCCCCCCAAGCTCCATATAAATAGAAGAGTGGGAGGGTATGTAATGATCATGGAATTTATGAAGGTTCATTTAATAGGAACCTTCCTAAATTCCAAAGATGTTGTTACTTAGTATTTGAAAGGTCAAGCCATTTATTGGCTTGACTCGCCACTGGTCCCACACTACCGCTTGTCCATTGGTGGAATGAAAATAATATAGTGATATTATTTTATTTCATTTACATTTAAAAGAAACAAACAAATAAAATCCTCTCCGGACCTACTACGGTCAAAGTATAGCCTCCCATAAGAAAGTCCAGAATCTTTTGAATCTATGGTGCCCTCGGATTTTTAATCAGGGCAATGGATCAATTGTTAGAAAACACTTCTCGCATGTTTACTGATCGTACCTGAAAAAAGTCCGTAAATTTAATAACAATCACCCTCGACCCGCACAGGTCGATTTTAGGGTCTGCCTAAGTGAATGATTCACCAACGAACCCAATAGTACTATTGGATTTCCATTCTGAGTTACCATTTTAAAATTTATGTATTTTACAATAAAATAATTGTCACTTAATTATTCTATTTATGAAAAAAAACTAACATTCACTGGTTACCCACATAGGACAATGTTAGTATCTTCCTAAAGAAAGAATATAATCCCGAGTTCAGTGGTGGTATCATATTTGTAATTAGAGTTAATGTTAGTGAGTTATAAGCTTTTGAAAAATAAAATAACAATGTTTAATTATTTTATTTACGGTTATGCCATTTTTGGGTTTTCTAACCTAGGCTTGTGCCGACTAAAATTAAGTCGTTCCTACGGTAAAACTACCATCTTGAGTGAAACAATGGAATCTTATTTTTGATATGAGTAATATTTTAAGAGATATCCCAATTTTTCAGGAAAACTGCTTACACGCGCTAATTAAAGAATAAAAAAACTTCGATGGATCATTCTGGGCACTCCAGGCCTTGGAATCACATGTCGTCAAGTTTCAAGGTCTCGAAATAATTCCATATAATAAAAAAATAATATAGATTATACGGATTTCCTAGAAATTAGATTCTCCCCTCCTTAGGGCTTTAGATCCCTGAAATCCACAACATAGACTAAGGAAACAAATGGGGGTACTGAGCATAGATCTGAGCCTCCCGCTCCCATGTGCTCTCCTGGAGGTTCCTGACTACCAGTGAATATGAACCCACGGTTTCAAACTCCCATTAAGGATAGGATCCTGTCGATCCTCAATCTCTATTGGATCCTACATAAACATCACCCCATCATCTTAGTCCATCTCTCCATGGTTGATAAGATGAGAAGGGTCATGCACATAACTCCCCAACTAGAATACGTGGAAGGCAGTTTGCACCCACTCCAACTATGGTGGTAGTTCCAAGTAGTATTCCACCTCACCAATCCTTCGAAGTATCAGAAATGGATTGATAAACCCCGGTGATCACTTACTGCATCGGCCAAATCTCTATAGTCCCCATCGAGGAGAGACACACCAGAATATTTGGTCCCCCCTTCTGGAACTCCAAAGGTATCCTTCACTAGTCAGCATAAGACTTTTACCAGCACTATGTAGTCTTCATTTGTTGTCAAGTGAGACATCATGATACAAACCCTACCACTGCTTTCTTCCTCCCTGACCATCAGTGCAGATGCCGAAGGTCCTGGTACATCTTCACCATTCATGGATGTACAACAATAGGGGACATATGGAACTCTCTAAACACTTCCTATCATAGCTCCACTGGTACTATAGTAAGTCCCTTAATGTGGATGACGTGCTCCCAACCTTCGAAAAATTCATCAGGTGCATGTCCTGTGTATATATGAGCCTGTCGAGCCTCGCGGTCAGTGTGCCAAACTGTTTCTCCCGAACTTGCTAAAGAAATGGCGGAGTAACTATCATATACTGGAGGTATGATGCATATCTATACCAATAAAGGATATCTACAATGTGGGTAGCTGCTTTGTTGCCACACTCAGCAACTAAAAATGATACCTCCTGCTGAGTTCATCTGCAACCACATTCCCCTTCCCATGAGTAGAGATTATCTCAACGTCATTGTGCTGGAGGAACTCTATCCATCACCACTGGATCAGGTTCAGGTATTTCTGAGAGAATATATACTTGTATCTCTTATGATCAATGTATTCTTTAAAACATTCCCCAATAAAGTGGTGTCGCCACATAATTAGCCCAAAGACCACTGTGGGTAACTCTAGTTCATGGGTAGCATAGATATACTCATCAGTCTCTTCCTCGTCTCTTAAAAGCTCTGCTGACACTTTATCATCCATAAGAAAGGCTCCACCTTTTTTGTCAAAATTGATAAGTGTTCCACTACCCTAGATAACTATAGTCCAAAACTACGATTGTACCCAGCAAAAGCATATGTCCCTCCCCCTTTAGGGATGTAAACCTAGAAAAAACCTTTGAAAGGATGTCCCTCATACTTTCCACTTGTTTTGGGAACTAAAAACTCAAAAACCCCACTTCCACGAGGATAGGTCTAGCTGAATCAAGCGTGATCGGATGCACCCTAATTTTCATGAGTTTGTCATGTCCTACCTGGGTTTCCTTTTTCACCGACCAATGAAAAATACCATTCCATAATTGTAGGTAAACCAGAACCTTTTTTCCTAATACAGTCAATCTAATAATGAACTATGGATGTCCAGTCCATACCTAAACTAACATCGTAAGGCCTCGACAATGTCACCAAGAGGTTCCAACCAAAACTCTTGCCTCAATGGTCAGATCACACCATAGGCGTAAGTGTGATTATCAGGAGTCCTCCAAATGGTATCTCTAGATGTTAGGTTCAAGTCCATAGCTTCACCGGAACCTCTAGTTCATGGAATAGATTTATGGAAGGAAGGAATTATTGGTACCTATGTCTGTTAATACGACATCTAGAAACAAACATAGACCGTTCATCAAATCATTCCTAAAGCCCATGGGTCACACTTCTTGACCACATGTTGCTACTCTTTTCCATATGTCCTCCATTTCCCTGAGAATGGTGGGGACCACAAAGGGGGGTGGTTGTAACATGTCAAAATGTATACCACCTCATCCTAATCTCCTAACTATACTGCCTCATCTACAGCCACACAGATTCATATGTCCCTAACAATTCATCTCCCTAAAACATTTTTACATGCCCAAGTCTCTGAGACGAGCACCATTTTCCTAATTTTCCCATACAAACATTCACTGGCTATATCTTATCATCCAAGGAACATTCAACTGCAATGGTTCTCTCTATCACCCTAACATAAGTATTAATTCATATAGGAATAGTGTTGACTTGGATGTCCCTAAACACACCTCAAACAAAGTTCGAAGCCCTGTAGCACTGACCATAATGTATTAATCGAGTACCTGGGATGGTCTTTATGCCTTGATGAATACTCAGCTATGGACATGTATTCCTACCTAGGATGTAGATGCTCGAGGGAAATATTATCCCTGAGCTCTTTATGGAAATATACCACCTTCTCGAAGAAAGTTTCTCAATATTGTCCATAGAAATGTCACCTCTTCTCCAGATCAGTGTAATTTAAACCCTTTTATCATCCTACAGAGCCACATAGAAGGCTCTCTATAAGGACAACCATCTGATCAAATGGTTCCCTACATAGGTGGAAGCTCAACCAACTCTTCAAGCCAGTCCTTATTAGCATGTGAGTCAAGCTCGCCTAAAAACCTGTGGGGTATCTGATGCTGAAACATGGGTAAGGGATTAAGCCAAAAGTGTCCTCCACTAGTACTCCCAGGTGTAACTACTGACCAACGAGTTGTAATATAGCTGACACACTACCCGAATGTACTATCTCGAGTAATAGTCCACATACTGAAACCTCATAACCACGAGGACCATCCTCATGGTCACTCAATAGAAATTATTAAGATAAAATATAAATATCTACTCCACTAGTGTCTCAAATAGGTGAAAAACTATGGTCACAACATCCATCCAGTCCTCTGGCACCTACGTGTCTGTCTTGCATCGGATCCTCAGAGGCCACTTCCACTGGAACTCGTGAAATGCGCTTAGTCTGTCTGCACCCTCTGCTAGTGGGGCTGGTTGAAACAGTAGTCCAATGGGTAGTGGTACAGCTGGTAAACCACCCGAAGGTGCTAATTCTGTAAAGGGGCCCTACATCTAGGCCATATCACTTAGTGGGTCATCATCATGTACTTTATCAGGAACCCTGGGTGGCTCACTAAGAGGCGGAATACTGATAAGGAATTGGTGTGCCACAGAAATTATGTTAATACATGTTGAGATACCTCAAAGAGAACCCAAATAAAACATTTCAAAAACATATAACCAATCAATGTTTTCATGCACTGAGTCAGAAATTAGAGATCAGTGTCCTGGTGTATGGATACATCGGTCGCCACACTAACACTGGACTCCTCGAACTGAAAACTACACCCATAACACCTAGAACTATTTCTTTAAAGAAAATTTTAGAGTCCAGGTTCTTAGGTAGAACCAAACTCCTCTGATAACACTTTTTCACAACCCGTCTCCCGGGGCCCGTGCTGTGACTACCCCGAGCCCGCCTTCTATAAGCTAGGGGTCGGAGACTAGCACCGAAAGGCATACTCCCTAAAATGGGAAGGCATTGAATTTAATCTTGAACAGACACATGGTCAATGAACACAACAATAAGAAATTATGAAGTACATTTCTTTAGTAAAATGAGTGATGAACGTAAATGGGCTATAAAACAAGCCCAACTGAAAAAGAATAAGTACAACGGAAAAGTATAAATACAACAAAAAAGTAGAAATCACCTCTTGGGTCATCCACCACATATCCTACCTGAATGGTTGGTAGACATAACCTACAGAATTCTCCATGTTCGCCCACCTACTCCGCGTCACGTCATGCCTAAAGTCCACCTCCAAGCATCGTCTAGTTCTGGGTCCATCCGCCTTGATCAATGTTGTCTGTCATCTCCACAAGACACAGAAAGGTGTGGGTGAAGACCGTGTAAGTGTGAGTATAAAAATACTCAGTAGGGACACTAAGACCACGTAGGTCTCCTAAAGTTCTTCAAGGGAAAACCATAATGCAATACATCAACTCTACTTAGGCATATTCCCATACTTAAACCTATTTTATCATGATAAACGCATCACATGATTGTTGAAGAATTCTACAAAGGTAACACCATGAAGGTAACACCACAAAGGTAAAAGTACCACACAGGTATCACCGAGAAGGTAAAATTACCACACAGGTATCACCACGAAGATAGTACCATGAAGGTAATAGTACCACACAACATATCCTCAATCACAAGGAAAAAGTAAAGAAAGCTCAGAACATGATTTATTCTATGGGTAGTAGTAAGTTATATCCCTAGTCACAGCATCGAACGCCTCGACTGCTGGAGAACTCCTCCTCTATTGAGTACAATGGTATTTCTGCATCAAATAGTGTCGTCTCCCACTAACCATGGAATTTTGAGGTACTCTTCCTATCATATACGATGGGTCAGCTGCGTCACATAGAGGCGCTCCCCAACATGGGTCTGCCACGTCACATAGGTGTGATCTCCATCATGTTCTACTGAGGTAGTTCTCTTGTCGAGTACCATGGGTCTACCAAATCACACAGAGGAGATCTCCACTGTGGGTCTGCCGAATCACACTGAGTTTCTCCCCACTGGGCTAGTCAAGTCACTCGGGGTCGTAATTGCCAGTAGTCATCAAGTCTGAGATAGTCGTAGTGTTTCGTATATAGCCTGCATGGGTAAACTGCTCCCCAAGAAATCAGTCCTACCTAAACCACCATGAATACCCATGAATAAGTATCCAGAAGGAATTTCATGTCATAAGTGACACAATGCAATAGAAGACATGCCAATCGGACGCCCGATTTGAATGATATTTGTCTTTCCGCTCCAAGGGCCCAATTTGATTCAGGGTCCGATCCAACCTGACCGTAATACAATATTTTAAAAAACATATGTTGAGAATATAAAAATTATTATATCGATTCATGTAACCATGTAACACATATGGTTCGTCAAATAGACTCCCGGTTCTCATGTTACGGCCAAAAAGGTGAAACTGGGTCCAGATGGACCTAGGTCCAGTCGGACCCCAGTCGAACTAACCCAGCCTGACCCGACCCTATTCGGGTCGACCCGAGCTGGTCTGAGACTAGCCTGGATGGCCTGGGCCTTGCGGAGCCAAGCCCACTGGGCTATATTCCCGCCCGACCCGCAAAAGGGTGGCCCGACCCAGCCTGCCATCCCGACATTCTGGAGAGACCCAATGGCGCGACCCGCTGGGCACGTGGTTTGCCCGAACTTGCCCATAAGGGATAGCAACCCCTTCCAATTTTCCCAAACAGTCCATCAAACTATTCAGCTGGGTGGAATGCAGAACCCGCCAGAGGGGTCTCGCCCGATATGGTGTTACCACCTGGAAGGCTGGCCAGTCTTCCTCCCAGCGGCACGGTCTTACGCATCTACTCCACCATAGGAGACTGGAAGTCCAGCAACCCTTCAGCCTATTCCGTGGTCATGAAGCCGCAACCCCCTACTCCATTGGTGGTGGGGACGTGTGCTGCCGGACCGCCCCTCAGCCAGCCGGTTGTCTGCTGCCCCTGCCCTACCGTGGCTGACGGGCCGCGACCTCATCATCTCCTGGCTGCGCGGACGTGTGCCACCCTTCCTTCCTTGCGGGGAGCTGAGTGCCAGCTGCCTTCTTCTTCTGTGAGCCACTGTGGCTTCATTCCATGCTTGAAAAATTAAACAGTTGCATATGTTTGTTCCTTATGTCGAGGGATCCATGTCCTTATATTGCACTCCGCAAAACTCTATGGTTTCATCATCAAAAAATATTAGTTTTTAAATAATGCACGTAGAACGGGTAAAGAATAAAAAGAAAGGGGAGTAGGGTTTATTTTCAGGGAAAAGGCCATGTTTGTTTGGCCATCATCATCATGAATTTTGGATATTAAGAATAAAAAAATAAAATTACAACAAAAATAAAACCCCAACCTCATGTTTGTTGGAGAGCGTCTGTGTTTGATGAAGTGTCGGCATTCGTCATCCCCAAAATAGGCCTCCAACGACGACACTCGATCGACATTCTTGGGATCGTGGTTTGAGGTCTCTCGTCACCACTCACTAGAACTGGATCATTCTTCCATGTTTTGGGCATCACGGTACCTTACCAGAGCTTCATAGTTTAGTGATGTTGTGCTAATTCCTCCCCATAAGCTCCATATAAATAAGAGTGGGGGAGGTTAAACAACAATTAGGGAATTTATGAAGGTTCGTTTTATAGGAATCTTCCAACATTCGAACAACACTGTTAGTTAGTATTTGAAAGTTGAATCCATTTAATGGATTGTATTTTCATTGGTACCACAATACCTCTTTTCGGTTGGTGGAAATGAAATAAAATAGTAAGATTATTTTATTTCATTTTCTTTTAAAAGTCACAAAAAAATAACGTCTTTCCGTACATTATACAGTCAATGTAAAGACTACCTTATGCGAATCGTTTCAAATGCAGATTCAATGGTGGCCTCATATTTTTAATATGATAACTAATTCAAATGTTAGAAAATGCCACTCATGCATTTACTGAACATACCCGAAAAAAGTCTATAAAATTAATAATAGTCACCCTCAACCTATGTCGTTCAAGGTCAGCCTCTGCCTAAGTGAAAAAAGCCCCAACGAACCCAAGGGTACTCTCAGATTTCCAATCCGAGTAACCATTTAAATGATATGGATTTTAAAATAAAATAATTGTTTGTTTATTATTTTCTTAACTGCCAAAAACTAACTTTCACTGGATGCCCACACCCGCCAAAGATAGTATCTTCTTAAAGAAATCCTACCCTCACGAGTTCAGTGGTGGCCATGGATTTTTAATCCATGTTACCATTTGTGAGTTATAAGAATTTGAAAAAAAAAACATTGTTTAATTATTTTATTTATGGTTATTCCATTTTCGGGTTTTCTCACCATAGGCTTTCACCGACTAAACATAAGTCGCTACTAAGGTAAATCTGCCATCATGAACGCAATGGTGCCCTCATATTTTTGATCCAAGTAAGCTTTTATGATTTATTCCATTTTTTCTAGAAAACTGCTTAATCATGCTAATTAAATATTAACAATTTTTTGACAGATCATTTCGGGCACCCATGGCCACAAAATTACACATTGTTAGATTTTTCGGTCTCAAAATAATTCCATATAATAAAAATAATATTAAAATTTATACCAAATTTCATGTACATTACTTCTCCCCACCTTATGGATTTACATCCCCAAAATCCATAAAATAAAATAAAGGAACACTTGGGGGTACTGAGCACAGATCTGAGCCTCCCGATCCCATGTGCTCTTCTATAGGTTCTCGTGCTACCAGTGAATGCGCACGAGAGGTATCAACCACCCACAAAGGACCCGCTCCTGTCAATCCTCAATCTCTATTAGAGCCTCTGTAAATGTAACATCATCTTATAATTCCATCTCTCCATGGTTGATTACTTGAGAAGGGTCATGAACATATCTACCCAGCTAGAATACATGGAAGCCAGCGTGCTCCCACTCCAACTGTGGGGGTAGTGCCAAGCGGTTTGCCACCTCGCCAATCCTCCGAAGTATCAGAAATGATCTTATAAACCTCATCAATAACATGGTGCCTTGACCAAATCTATGTAGTCCCCATTGAAGGGAGACTTGCAAGAAAAGTTGGTCCCCCTCTTGGAACCCCAATGGTCACTATCTCTTTTCGGCATAATACTTTTTCCAGCTCTGTGTAGTCATCATTTCCTCACAAGTGAGACATCATTATACAAACCACTAGCACTGCTTTCATCATCCCTTGGCACTAGTGCTGACCTCGGAGGTCTTGATACATCTTCTCCACTCATGGATGTACCGCTAGAGGGGATGTATGGAACCCTCTCAACACTTCCTCCCATAGCACCACTGGTACAATAGTATATCCTCTGAAGAGAATGACGTGCTCCCCAACTTCAGAAAATCCATCAGGTTCCTATCCTGAGGATATATGAGCACTTTGAGCCTCACAGTCAATGTCCCTAGTTGTGCCTCCCGAACATGCTAACAAAGTGGGGGAGTGACTATCATAGACCAGATGTATACTGCACATCTCTATCCATAACAGATTTCTACAATGCGGTTTGCTGCTCTATTGCATCACTCAGCAACTGCAGACCAGATCTCCTGCTGAGTGCATCTGCTACCACATTTCCCTTCCATGGAGTATATACTATCTCAATGTCATAGTCTTGGAGGAACTCTAGCCATTTCTGTTGCCTCAGGTTTAGGACCGTCTGAGAGAAGATTTACCTGAGACTCTTGTGATCAGTGTAGACATTGAAAAATTCTCCAATAATGTGGTTCTGCCACATCTTTAGTGCAAAGACCACTATTGGTAACTCCAGGTCATGTGTAGAATAGTTCGACTCGTCAATCTCTTCCTCATCTCCTGAATGCTCTATTGACACTTCTCTGTCCATAAGAATAGCTCCCCCATTTTTTTTGAAAACTGATATGGGTGCCGCTACCCTGGGGAAGTCTTGTCCAAAACACTGGTAGTACCCAACCAAAGAATAAGTCCCTCCCCCTTCATCGAGGTAAACCTGGAAACATATTTTGAAAGGATGTCCATCTCATATTGTTGTTTCTATTGGGAACTGAAAAATCAAAACCCAAACTACCATACAGGTATGGCTGGAAAACTCAAGCATGATCAGCTGCACCCCCCTTTGCATGAGTTTGTCATGTGCTTCCCAGGATTCCTTTTTCGCCGACCAAGGAAGAATCCCATTCCATCATTGTAGGAAAACTACAACATTTTTGACTTACAGAATCAATATGAGTATTAAATGTGGATGTCTAGTCCATACCTAAACTAATGTCGTAAGGCCTCGATGCTTCCACTGAGAGGTTCAAACTTAATCTCTCACCTCAATGGTCAGATCACACTGCAGGCATAAGTGTGATTATCAAGTCTCCTCCCAAAGCTATCTCCATATGTGAGATTCAAGTCAACAGCTTAACCAGAAACACTAGGTCTTGAACAAGATTCGTGTAAGGAAGGAATGATTGGTACCTATGTCAATTAATAAAGCGGCTAGCAGAAGACACAGACCGTTCATTGATTCATTCCTAAATCCCATGAGTCCCACTCCTTGACCTTATGCAGCTACTCCCTTCCCCCCGTTCTCCAGCTCCCTGAGCCTAGTGGGGACCACAACGGGGGGTTGTTGTAACATGTCAAAATTTTAACCACCTCATGTAACTCTCTTAGATTTTCTTCCACGTCTGAAACCATGTAGATTCATCTTTCCCTAACAATTCTTCTTCTTGAATCATTTTTACATGCCCATGTATCTGAGACTAGTTCCATTTTCCTTCTTTTCCAGTACTAACATTCACTAGCTGTATCTGCTCAGCCAAATAACATTCAACCACAATGCTTCCTTCTATTACCCTAACGTATGTAGAAATGCATAGAGTAATTTTTCTAGCTTGGATGTCCCTAAACACACCTCACTAGGAGTTACGAGCCTTGAAGCACTGATCGTACTATATTCATCAAGTACCTGGGATGGTCGGTACGCCTCGATGAATACTCAGCTACGCACATGTCATCCTGTCAAAGTTGTATAAGCCATATAGAAATCCCATCCCTTAGATCATTATGGATTGAGACCCCCTTCTATGAGAAAGGATCTCAAAGTTTTCCAATGAAAAGACAACTATTCACAAGATCAGGGTAATCTAAACCCTATCATCATCCTGTTGAGCCAAGTAGATGGCTCTCTACTAGGACAACCATCTGATCGAATGGTGCCCTGGTTAGATGGCAACTCTTCCACCTTCTCAAGCTACTCCTTAGCCACTCGTGAGTATGGCCTACCTTGGAACCTGAGGGGAATCTGATGCTGAAACTCGGGTGAGGAACTAAGCCTAAAAGAATCCTCTAACAATACAGCCAGTTGTAACTAATGAACAACGAGAATTGATATAGCTTACACACTACACAAATGTACTATCTTGGGAAATAGTCCACGTACCGAAGCCTCATCTCTATGAAGACCATCCTCAAGGTCAGTCAATGGAAAATTCTAGGAGATAAGATCACCATCTGTTCAACTAGTGTCTCAACTAGGTGAAAAAAATTATCCACAGCTTCCATCCAGTCCTCTGCCGCCTGTATGTCCGTCTTGCCCCGGAACCTTGGAGCCCTCTAAAAATGGAAATCATGAAATGTTCATAGTCAGACTGCACACTCTACTGGTGGGGTTAGTGGAAACAACAATCCAATGGGTAGTGGTACTACTGGTACACCACCCTAAGGTGCACGCACCGTCCGAGGGCCCTACACCGAGGCCCCATCGCTCGGGGGTCCATCATCGTGTACTCTCTCTCTGAAACCTGCGTGGCTATCTCAGAGGTGGCATCCTAATTAGAAATAGGTGATCCAAAGTCATTATTTTTATACGTGGTGAGCTGACTCAATGAGATCGAAAAGAAAACATTTCAAACACACATCTGCAATTATTGTTTTCATGCACTGAGTTAGAAATCAGAGGTCAGGGTCTTGGTTTATGGATACCTCAGTTGTTTCACCAACAGTAGACTCCCCGAACTGAAAACCACACTCATAACTGTTAACACTATTGCTTCATAGAAAATATCAGAGTCCAAGTTCATTGGTAGAACCAAAATCTTTTAATTCCACTTTTTCATGAACCATCCCTTGGGGCCTATTCCGTGACTACCCCAATCCCACCTTTCATTGGCAAGGGGCAGGTGACTAGAACTAAAAGTCATACTCTTGAAAACCGGAAGGCATTACTTTTAATCCAAAACAATCACAATGTCCACGAACACTGCAATAAGAAACTATGAAGTAAAATAATATAGTAAAAAGTGTGCATAATGTTAAGGGGCCAGAATATAATCCCAACCGAAAAATAATAAGTAAAACTGAAAAGTACAAATACAATTGAAAGGTATAAAACAGCTCCGAGGGCATCCATCGTAGATCCTACTTAAAGGGTCGGTACAAATCCCATACACAGTAATCCACGTCTTCCCGTCTCCTCTGCGTCATGTAATGCTGAATGACCTCCACCGAGCACCATCTAGTTATGGCTCACTCAGCCTCGATCAACGTAATACGTCATCTCCATAAGACACAACAAGGTGCAGGAATAGCCCATGCATGGGTGAATATAATGATACTCAGTAGGGACCCTAATACCCCATAGGTCTACTAAATTTCCACAATGGAAAACCCCAAAGGAAGACATAAACTCTACATATGGATATTCCCATACATAAACCTATGTTATCAAGATAACCACATATCATACATGGGGGAATAATACCACAAAGGTAACACCATGAAGGTAAAACCACAATGGTAAAAGTAACACACTGGTTTTATAATGAAAGTAAATGTACCACACAACATAACCTTAATCACAAGGATATAGTAATGATATCTCACAACAAGATTTATTATAGGGGTAGTAATAAGTTACGTCCCTTTTCACAACGTCACACTTCTCGGCTATTGGACAAATCCTCCTCTATCGGGTACAGTGGGTCTGCTGTTTCACACAGAGGTACTTCCCACTAAACATGGACTACGGAGCTACTTCTCCTATCGAGTACCATCGCTCTGCTGTGTCACACAGAGGAGCTCCCCACCATGGGTCTGTCACATCACATAGAGGCGCTCCCCCTCGTGGCCTGCTGAGGTATTCCTCGTTTCTATTACCATCGGTCTGCTGTGTCACACAGAGACACTCCCCACCATGGTTCTGCCGCGTCACATAGAGGTGCTCCCCACTGGGCCTATCGAGTCACTCCGAGTTATAATGGTCATAAGTTGTCAAGTCACGACCATTCGTAGGGTTCCTTATATAGCCCTCTTTGGAGAATAACTCCCCAATCCATTAGTCATACCCTAGCTGCCCCGAAGTCCCCTGAAGAATTATTCCAAAGGACTGTTATGACAAAAGGGACCCAACATAATAGACGATTCATCCATCTGACTCCCGGTTTGTATTTTATTAGCATTTCAGCTCTGAGGGCCCGGTTGGATTCGAGATCAGATCCAACCCGAATTTACTCCAACCTTATCAAAAACACAGTTGGAGTATAGAAAAATGACCATATTTATCCAAGGATTCTCATTCCATATATGGTTCGTCAAACTGAAACTAGGTTCTCATGATATTTCTAAAAAGTTGAAACTGGGACCAGATGGTCCTAGGTCTTGGCGGACCCCTGTCAAACCGTCTTGGCCTAGGCCGACACGACCTGGTCCTGGGCTGGCCCAGATGACCTGGGCCTTAGCGGGCCCGGCCCCTTGGCGCGGCCCACTGGGTGCATGGTTCGCCTAAGCTGGTGCCGAAGGGGAAGCACCCCCTTACAATTTTCCCAAATGGTCCATCGGACCGTTCGACTGGGTGGTACACAGAACCCACTGGAGGGGTCCCTCACGGTCTAGCTCCACCACCCAGAAGGCCGGTCAATCTTCCTTTCAGTGGCGCAGTCACACACCGCTTCTCTCCCATGGTTGGCCGCCCTTCAGCCTTCCCTAGGGTCATGGAGCTATGGCCCCCTACTCCACCGGCAGTGCGGACGCGCGCCGCCACACCGCCACATGGCCGCCCAGTTACCAGCAGCCACCCTGCCCCGCCATGACTGATGAGCCACAATCTCCTCATCAACCGATGGTGCGGATGCGCGCCCCCTTCCTTCCTCACAGTCGGCCGGGTGTCAGCCACTGCCTTCTTCCACAAGCCATTGCGGCTTCAATCCAAGCATGAACAATTAAAAAATCATATATTCTCTATCCTTGCATCGAGGGATCCATGTCCATATATTACACTAAGCCAACATCATGTTTCCAGCATCATTAAATATTAGGCATTGAAGAACGCATGAAGAACACATAAAGAATAAAAAGAAAGAAAAGGAGGGTTATTTTGCGGGACTATGGCCATGTTCCTATGGCCAGCGTCGTATTGAATTAAGGATATGAAGAATCAATAATGTACATTCAAACATAAATAAAAACCCTGCCTCATGTTCGTTGAAGAGAGTCATTGTTTGAGGAACTGTCTGCATTCATTGTCCACAAAACAAGCCTCCAACAACGCTGTAACATAGTATTTGAAAGGTCAATCCATTTAATGGCTTGACTTGCTGCTGGTCCCACACTACCACTACCCGTTGGAGGAAAGGAAATGAAATAGTGAGATTATTATATTTTATTACCTTTTAAAAGTCACAAAATTTTTTTTTCTCCTAAATCACTATGGTTAATGTAAATCCTGCCTCAAGAAATTCTTGCCACTGTGGATTCAACAGTGCCCTCATATTTTTAATCCGAGCACCAGTTCAAAATTTAGAAACCGCTGCATGAGCGTTTACTAAACATAAATGAAAAAAAGTTCGTAAAATTTATAAAAGTCACCCTCGACCCTCTCCTATCATAGTGAAGCTCTGCCTAAGTGAAATACAGCCCAAACAGCCCATCGGTACTCTAAAATTTCCAATCAGAGTTACCGTTTAAATGTTATGGATTTTACAATAAATTAATTTCCATTTAATTATTTTATTTAGGACCAGAAACTAACTTTCACTAGTGAACCATGTTGTCAATGTTAGTATCTTCCTAAAGAAAGCGTACCTTCACATGTTCAGTGGTGGTCTCAGATTTTAAATCCATGTTACCATTCTGGAGTTATAAGATTTTAAAAAATAAAATATATTTGATTAATTATTTTATTTATGGTTCTGCCATTTTAGGGATTTCTCCCCAGTGGCTTGGGAAAACTAAACTTAAGTCACACCATTGGTAAACCTACAATCATGAGCGCAACGGTGCCCCCGCATTTCTGATCTAAATAACTATTTAAGAGTTATTCCACATTTTCGGGAAAAATGTTTACACACACTAATTAATTCTTAAGAAAACTTCGACAGATCTTTCCGGGAACTCGGGGCCTCAGAATCGCGCGCCGTCAGATTTCGCTGTCTCAAAATAATTCCATATAATTATAAATAATAAAAATAATTATACCTAATTTTTAGGACATTACAATATCAAAAAAATGAGAGGCCTTATCATAAAGTATCTGAACACACACAGAAACACCAACACCAAGCTCTATGAAAAGAAACATAGTAATTATACTTAAAATTAACTATAGCGTATAAATTCATGAGACAACTGATATGTATAAATAAATATAAAATAAACATAACCTATATGATGAAAGAGTAGAAATACACACCCAAACATAAAAAGGGTCCCAAACATGAAACCATTGAAAATGGGGAAAAGAAATAAAGATCCCCACTAGCGATATCTAGTAGCCAATTATTTAATTCAATCACTTACACTGACTAAAACATTAATATATCATCATCAAGTACACAAAAACGATCATATATCATCTTTTCATCTTTACATGACATGATATAAAAGGGAATATACCATATAGGGTTGAGTATTTACAAACACATTTGATTCCCCAAACCACATAATGAAATTTTTAAACAAATGGTTAACTCAACAAATGAGAATAGAGGAGACTACTACTCCAGAGGTAGAAATTTTCAAAGAAAAATAATCAATTTGAGATACGGGATCTCTATCATTATATCCAGTTTCAAATTCATGTCCTCATAAATCTCATGGATTATTTTTTCTCTTTATACTAGTATAAAATGATAATCCTAACTTGATTGATAGGGGTCCCATGACATAATGATGACACATCAATACAAGGGGTGGTGAACTCAAAATGATAGGGACCCACATATCTTACATCAATAAATTAAAAGTGGGGAGCACTCCATAATAGTAGACTCATGATTATATGTGTTTATTGTGGGGTTATATCATACATGTACTGTGAAATATGGGACCCAGTCCCCAATCACTATTTTCTATTAGGGGCCGAAAACCCTAATGTTTCTCTGGTGATCATAGTTTTGAATTTTCCAAGGCCAAATGAACTAAAAGAAGAAAACAGTCTGTGCTAGCTAACACCATAAATCTACTTCTTAAACAATTTCAACCATTAGATCTTACCAGTAAATATTCAAATAATGGACTATTCACATGTATAAATAAGAGTTCTATGGAAGGAGATACAAGAGATATAAGCCACTAGGAAAACTATACATTGTGTCTTGATGATGGAAATTCTATGTGCTTTGACACCTAATCGTGGTTATGTAATTTTTCTTCATTAGACATATAAAAGGCTATGTACATGAAGGTTCATAAGGGTGACATTACATACAAGACAACCTAGTGTCTATGATGTGTACATTTAGTACATGGATTGGAACTATGAATAATGTTACATTTTTTGTAATAATATCACATGACATGTGATATTTTTAATGGGATTGAACAATATCATATATGAGATATGAAATACAAGGAGTGTATTATTCTTAACTACAAAACATGTGGAGAAGGATTTCAGATTATATTGGGTCTCTTCCCTATTTTTGTCCATCTTCACTAATAATGTTGCCTATAACACCATTAGATTCATCCAATTTTATATGAATTTTATCAAAAACATCAATGATCATTGATTCCCATCATTAAATGATGGAAGAACATGATTTATGTCACCCTTGCAAGTTCTATCACACCATTCAACACCAATAGTGATAATTAAACATGGAACCATCATATGATATTTTTTCATTACACCTCCTTCCTTCCCAAATCAGTCGATCCCTACAATATCTGAATAACCATCACAAATTTGGAGATTTGATCAAACATAAAAAGTACTAAAAAAATCAAATAAATGACCTCATTGGATAATGGTGAATAATAAGAATATCTGATGTTGGATGGACACATTAGAAGAGGGACATTATAGTTAGCCAATGTGAACCTTGCTAACGATTATATCTTTGAAAACAAAAATTAGTGAAATAAATTGAAACAAGAAAATAGATAATAAAGATCAAGAATGGAAACCAAATTTATGGGTCCTCTTGGTAATGAGAATTATATAATTAAATAAATATTCATTCGATGGTCAATAATAAACAACATTAGGGAGAAAATCCCCAAAATAACAAGCCATACCAAAGAAGAGGTCAATATATGGCTAATTACATATTCTATTGTGGTGATGTTGTTATTTAAAATTTGTATTGATGTTTATCCCATCAATCTATTCAATTTTTCATCATAGATCCATTATCCTAATTTCATCTTTCATAACCAATGATGTCTCACAACTCAACCATTTTATTCTCCCATGATTATTAAGTTAAACCAACGAGATTTCTACAAATTCATATATAAAATGGAGATTCTATGTTTTTCCATTTAATATGATTTATAAATTGATTATTTAATTTATTTAGTTAAATAATTATTAAACTATAATGGAACTTTTTAGCCCAAAAAATATTATGTCACACACAGATTAAACACCATGTTATAATCTCAAACATGAACTCATATTTTCCATTAATGGTTTTTATTGATATGGATTATATTTATTTAAAAATTTAATTCATACATTATATAAAATTTTTAATTTTTTTAGATTGATAATGGGTTCCTAAAAAAGATAAAACTATATGATAAATAAATAAATAAATTACCTAAAAATTCCTAAAATTTTCAAAGTGATTACAAATGAAAATTGGGGTATTAACAACATAGATTTACATAGTGAATAATAATATGAAAATTCAAACTTATAGACCATATTTGGATGAATGGGGAAAAGAGAGAGTTTCTATCAAGACCTCAAAAAAGTAATAAATGCATATAGCCCTTGAAATATTATCTTGAGAGAAGAAGTATAAGGGGAAGGTGATAACAATTGTGCATCATTGTGAAGAATATTGGAATATATAATTCCATAATAATAATAATAAATAATCAATAATGTGCAAAAAATAAGGTAAAATCAAGACGAGGGTTTGGAAAATACTGGAAAAGAAGAAAGAAGTATTGAAAATTATTGAAGATAATTCAAAATAATGAAGAAGTAGAAGCCTACTTGATGAATCATGGAATGATTCTGCAGTTATGGTGATATTCAATGTAAGAGAGTGATGATGTAGTAAGGGTGGATCAAATTGCACTTTCATACATATGGTGAAATAATAATAGTGGTGATACATTTTTTAATATAAATCTCAACCAAAATTTTCCTTCGGTAGTATAATCTAAAGGACCTAATGAAGGGAAAGACCCATAGATGGTAGTGATTTGAACCAAAACATATCAAGGGGAGTGACCTCAATACTAGGATTTCAACATATTAAAATCACCACCAATCAATATGGCTACTGGATTCTACTACCTGGATGATCACCATTTAATGCCATATGGATTAGTCTGGTGTGAATGAATCAAGAATAGTCCCACTTACCAACTTTTAAAGATCCATTATAATTTTATATACATCATTTTTTATTATATGTTACACAATTAATGATTAATATATTCAAATATAGTACAATTAAGATTACAAATGGATCATCCTCAAATGAATAACTATAGAGGGATCCCACTAACAGTGAGGCTAATATAATCAAGGAAAATAAATGTTTTATGTAATGTGTTCATTTTTTAAATTTTTACCTACCCTAATTAAAAAGACTCTCATGTTATCTCACAATAAAGACACTAGTGGGGTTTTATAATTCGTATTAGATTAGATGTCATATTTATTGGATTTTTTTTCACTTTGATGTTATCTAATTAGTTTCATGAGTGAAATTTATTTCTCTAGTGACATTATTCTAATGAAAATAAACTCATCAATAATATGAGAAATAATCATATATCCAAGGTTTATCCAAATACTAGAGTATTTCCTACAAAAAATTAATCATGTTGTAAAAATCTATATGCACTCAAATAATGGTATGAATGAATCCAGTTATGAATATATTAATCCATTCAATGTTGCTGTAGGATTAGATGAGGTGCCTAATATTCCATGTTATGTATGATCTACTCATGATAAAGTACTATTAATTAGTCTATTATTGAAAATTTTTTACTTATCAGAAGAGAAAAATTAGAGGCTTCAATGGGATAACATGAACTTAAGAGATGAATATTACTATTTATGGGTATGTGTAAAAATATTGCTAATAGAATATGGTAAACTAGATATCCTGAAAAAATTATTGGTTGAATCAATAACTACTATAGGATAAAATAATGAATGCTAGGTTAAGGAATTAAATGTTATATAAAATAGTGTGTAGAAACATAGAGGTATATCTAATAGAAATATAGATTAATCAAAAGAGGATCAAAATATGAGTCAAAGAATGCTGAATTTGTTGAAAATGTTGTAGATTTTTTTGAGTAAAAAAATATGAATAAAGTGGAAACATACTTAAATGAATACAATATGAAAATTGGTTAAAATTTGAATGATCAATGTTATATATAATGGAATCATACATAAGATATAGAAAACAAAATATATAGGTGGATAGAGAAGAAATTTAGCATTATCCACATAAAAAAAACATGATAAGAAGATAATGTGAGAAGGAAGATAGCTCAATATTTTTAGAGAAAATTTACAAATTTATGTAGAAGTATGAGTATATCAAGAATATTTAGGAGATGCTAATAACCTGTAATCATAAAAATAGTATCCCTCCCCTAGAAGAATAAAGAATTGTAGAATAATGTTATAGAAATATTGAATATTATATAAAGTATAATTTTTTTTAAAAAACCCAGAAGGAGATACTTATAATGGAAGGTCCTTATCAAAGTCTTATATTACGGAATAATGGGATATACTACGACTTTCTGTCTAGAATCCTAAGGGATCAACGAATAAAAAATATATTCTACAACCACATTTAACATGAGGTATGAATATATGCAGTATTAATTGTAGAAAATGATTAATTAATGTTAAATATGGTTATATGGTTATAAATTATAGAAATGGGAGAGATAGAATTTTAGTATGGAAATAATACATTCCTATGAAAATCTAGAAGAGAAAATAATGTAAAATAGAGTATGTTATGATGGGAAACCTATTTACTTTTTTGGAGTAAAATAATTAAAGAGATCCCTAAAGGGTGCATGAAGTACAAAAATATAATTAATCAGTAAATACCTCGGTGGAAGAATAAAAAATTTAGATGAAAAATATGGATGATCCTTTATCTATGAGAAATTAAGATGTTCTAGAGTTGGTTTCCAAGAGACAACTAATTTATAATTTTCATTACTTATATAATCATATAATTGAATATTAATATATACATTGTCAGATATTTATATATATTGGGTGAATTTTAATATGATATTTCCTAATATATTTATTAAATCGAAAAGGTCTTACTAGTTTTCTATTATGAAGAGAAAAATAATGTTTTGTGATGATATTATTAAAATTTATGTTTTATAGTCAAATGATTCCATCTAATGGGACACATTGGATACAAATTATTAGTTTCTAGATTCTAATAGGAGGGAAAGACTTTATCCCATTATGTACACACTTTGTAATCACCAAGATGGATTATTATGGAGATAGAAAATCTATTACAGATTTCATTTTTTATACACTGGATATTACTTTCTGGGTACATATTTAATGTTGCTTCTAATTTAATATCATTATTAATGCTTGTTAAGCATTGTATATGTTGATGTACTTCCATAACCTATGATGACATATATATATAGAGTTTTTGGAAATGTTTACTATGTTATGATTGATATGAATAATTGATGGATGTATTTTTTCATTCCATATTAAGGGATGTTGATTTCCAAAATATTTTATTGGAATGAAACTGTGGAACTAAAATCCATGTATAAATCATATTAACCAGTCGATTTCAGATTGTAAAATAAATATGTATCAATCCCCTAAGATGGAGAAATGGGCATCCAACATGCTTGATGAGATATCAAATAAATGGGATTATAGTATAAAATGATCATTATTATATGGATATAATCATTGTGAGGTTAGTTTTTTCCTATACGAATTCATTTATATGGTGTAAGATGTTAATATTTGATAAAGGAACGAAATTAAAATTCCATTTTGGAAGATTTATAGAGGATTAAACAGATAACGTAACCCATTATCTTAGATATAATTATTCAGTATTTAATTATTTAATTAAAAATTATTACAGAAAATGATGATAGATATTTATTCTGGATTTTTTATTTTATATATTCAGTCACTATTTTATATGATTTGAATAAATATGTAAATTTTTATTTTAAAAACATATTGATGAAATATTTATTTATGTCGTATATTATTCTCATGTATTGAATAATATTTAATATTTAATATGTGAATAATAAAATAATCATTTCTTCAGAAGAGCATGAAAATTATTTTTATTTATTTATTTTTCAAAAGAATAATACTTATTTTTTATTATTATTTTCGGTTTAGTAAATACAAAGAATGGTTAAAGTGTCATGTAATGATGCCTGGTACTGAAAATGATATAATAAATTTTCTTTAAATAAATATTAATTTATTTATTGATATTTGTATTATTTATGATAAATATGCATGTTAAATGAGTAATATTAACATAATTATTAAATTTGTGGATAACAGGAGATTAGGATATAGGATAAGGGCATTTTTATAATTACTAATCCCCTAACCATATCTTTATATATAATGGATTATATCATTTCTATGGATATGTGAAATTGTATTTTTATGTTTGAAATGATTTCTAACCTTGATAATTCGATCCATATAAATGTCCTCATGTGATTCTTTTAAAACCAAGAGTTTTCTTCTAATATCCTCCATCATCTCATGAATTAGAGAACAAGGAAAAATCATTAAATCTTGAAAGATTGAATTATAATCCAAGGTAAATTATGCAATATGATTTATTCCACTATGCTATTTCCTGATGTACCATTGGCGAAACACGGAGACAAAAGGAGGGAATGTTAATTATCACAAGAGGGGTTATATTAGATCATATCAATGAAATGATGTTAAAACCAATTAATGGATGGAATGAATAAAAAAACATTGAATGAAGTATGTTTTATTGAGATAATTTATTTTTTAAATAATGTTTAAATTTAAAATAAAATGATCATATCTTTGTTTAAGTGATCATTATAAATTTCCATTCAATATATTCCATGGTAATATCATTTATTATCATGTAGACTATATATTATTCATTGAATACACCAAAATACTATTCCCGCATGAACAAAATAGGCATGTATTCAATAGATAGAATGTATATGCAGTATCAATGTGTTCAGATTTAAATTTATGATTATTTTTTAATCACTAATTATTATACCCAATTGCTGTTCATTTGTCATTAATAGAAAATTTAATCTTTCCTATTTTTTAACCATCATAAAACAATGAAAAAGTATATATGACAATAAAAACATACAAATAACCTATCTGGAGGATTTTATAAGTCTAAAATGATAACATGTGATTAAAAAAAAGTATCATAAATGTACCTTCCATGTATCCCTATTCATTTCACTCGAAATGTCGTGAATTTATTATAACATGCCATGAAATTAATATAAAATATAGAAATTACATTATATTTATTAATTGGTATTTGATAGAACATGGATTTTTAGATTAAATAGTGTATAACTCATGTACACTCAAAATAGTAACAACTTTTCATAATGGAAATTACAATGTCAAATACACATCTTGTATTTAACACACACAAAGTGGAGTTGAATCCTATAAAATGTCAAGGTCACATGGTGTGTATCTAGTGTTCACACCACATACCAAATAAATTGGTAATCATGTGATATGATAGATAATAAAATACAATATTTGTGTCTATTTTTAAAACAATCATACAATATCAATCAAATCCACATATTTAGTTGATGGGGTTTTCAAAAAGATTAAGAAAACAAAAATTAGAGTTAAAAAACTATAAACAATATGAAATATATATATCACATTAGTAGTTAGGTTATCAACAATATAATTATTTTTAATTAATGAATTAATAAAATAAAAATTAAAAAACAAAACACAAAGTAGTGGTAAACAAACCAAAAAATCCTTTAAAAGGATATTATTAAAATATAATTTTTAAAAATATATATAAGGATTATATGAATAAAAAATATCAATTGTACATGAATTTAAAATTACCATAGTGTATCACTGATTTTATACCTATTATAAGGTCATTCTTCTTATCCCTAGAATACCTCGACTAAACCTATCGGTAACATATCACTTCCATATAAGAGAAGTACTTCATGTTTGTATTCATATATATATAATCCATCAATAAAAATTAACAGTAAAAGAATAATTAAATATATTTTTCTGAATAGATTTATAATTAAAACTATAAAATGGTATCTCTTGATAGAAACCGTAAAAAATAAACTGATTACACTGATTAGATGTTCTATTAGAAAAAATAAATTTCATAGCATTCAAATTATCAACTATAAAATTTCCTGATCATGATGTTCACTAATATAATTCTAACACACATATGAGACTCTATTTATAAGAATCATTGAAAAAACATCCACAATACAATTATTATAAACTCATATATTGTTGTATCTTCATCCACAAACACATTTTCTTCAATAGTTTTATCTACATGTTTCTCCATCTACTAATGAGTTTGATTTCACCCATTATAGTGCTCTAAATCTATTTGATGTAATCAATAATTAAACATTAAATAACATACCTTTCATAAAACAATTTTAGTTCAATGGTATTACAGTTTCTGAATGTTTATTCTAAATCATAATAAAAACATTCAAAAAAACTAATGTAAGATCACTTTCACGTAAAGACTATTTTTTTATTTAAAATATAAAGAAATAAAGTGATTTATTTTAAAATAAAGTCCATATTTTTTTAAAACACAAAAGTACACAAAAAATAGGAATATAAGAATGAGAATTAAAATAAAAAATTCATATAACATTCCAGATATAAACTTTACCCCACATTTTTGGAAAAAAATATACAAACGTAAATAAACATCTATTTTTATATATATATACACCCACATTTAAAAATATTTACCATAGAGAAAATAATTGAATCGTAGTATATAAATATTAAATGTATAGAAATTTAAATTTCATTAAATATGCCCAAGTTTTCTATTTTGAAGAGGAAACAATTAAGAAAATAAAATTTAAAATAGAATATTTAATTCATTATTGTTAATTTTTTAGTCATATATTATTTTTCCACAGAAATTCTATAGATATTTAGACCTTATATAGTAATTATTTATTTATGGATGATGATATAAAATTTTCATCATTTATTCTATTTGGACCATGAGTTCTTCACTAATATGACCTTCTTCTAAATTATGTTCTAGTTGGACATCCTTTTCTCCTCTAGTATTAAGGATCTCATTATAATCTCTTCCTAATAATGAATATGATTTTTTATTGTCACACATTAGACTATACCTTCCTCACCAATGATTAGAGTGAGTTCTTTTGTAGCTTTCGATTCACGTATTACAATAGAATGGAAAAAATTGAGATTCATAGATGGTAATACCATATTCTTTATGTAAAATCTTATAAATATTATTCTAATATGAAAAATATTATTATAGAAAATAACATATAAAAAATGGTGATAAATAATTCATGAGATTATAGTCCTTATATAAGAATGTTTTGTAGATATCATCCATGAAATTTTACTTTATTTATGATTGGTTCTCAAATAGATGTAGAAAAATAAAATTAAAAAAAAGAACTACAAATTCTATTAGGAATTTTATGTACAATTCATAATATTTGGAATGTAAAAAAGTTACCTATAGAGAAGTAATAAAAACTAACCCCATGAAAAGTTATTAAAAAAATTTCTCAATTGTAAATATCTCCCCATATATTATACAATAATATTAGGGGAATAATAAATAACAAGTTAAAAATGATTAATCCCCCCAATGTAATCATCTAAAAATAGCAGTTGATCTTCCCATTTTAAGGATAATTCATGAAAAAATATATAAAAAATAATTCTGAAATAAAAATATTAAATACCTGATATGGATGAATATCCAATAAGTTAAAAAAAATTCATTATAAAAACAGATAATATTTTAAAATAAAATATTCACACTTTATTTACTAGAATATATTTTAATGTATGAAGAAAAATGAAATAAAAAGTATATTGATGATAACATTAGGCCAATAATCCACATATTTATCATAATAAATTATAATCTATCAAAAGAAAAAGGTTTTATAAAAATATCATCAAATGGATATTTCAGTACAATAATGTATAAAATAATATCACATTTTTTTGTGTGATCCCTAAGAAGATGGTGTTTTAAATCTAGGTTTTTTCTCATGAGAGATTTAATGATATTATTTATACGGTAAAACCACTAGTATTATCAGAAATAACTCTATTTTAATTGTAGATAATCATAAAATCTATTAGTGTATATTTCACACACAAGACATTATGAAAACAACATCTTATTATTAAATATTGTAGTTCAACGGTTGAATTTTTTGTAGAATTTTATTTTTTGTGGGACTAAGAGACGAAACAATTTTCTAATAAATTAAATCTTAATTGGAACAAAATTAAATATTGTTTCCTATTTAAAATAATATTACGAAAAAATATTTTTCTAAATAAAACAAGGAACTAAAAAATCTTTTATATAAAAATAAAATATGACCATTACAATATATCCATTAAATTATCCTATATAAAAGAGATCAAACATATTACAAAAAATATGAATGCACCCAAACAATGTACATAATGACAATTGAATAATGGGTAATAATTATCATGTGTCTGGACTTTTCCGTAGATCCCTTATAATCCATTAGTGTTGAGTCCTATCATTATGTGTCCAATGGGTTGAGCCTTCTAATGAACAATTAGGAATTGGATAATGGCTTAAAATATTATTTATCATGACATGATACATTAGATGATTGATTGATACATATTCTCCTTACAAGATGAATTACATTTTTATTGAAATTTCTAGTGATACATTGATATGATATGACAGTGTACACTAGTTTGTTAATGAATCTAGACATAATTTTATAAATGATAAAGAATTAAAAATGGTATTTTGAGTATGGTTGGATTGATGTTTATGGATTATGATGTTTTTTATTTGATTCTAAAATTTAATATATGTTTTCAGATTCTTTATTGAATTCATATTTAAAAGGATTTTCCTTGTTATTATGAGATTAATATATAAAGGGATATTCCTAATTATGAATAAATGTTTATTTAAAGGGATTTTCATTGTTATGCTAAATGGCTTATGTAAATGACTTTTATTTATTATGTTGAAATTATTATATAAACGGATTGTCCCAGTGATGATGAAATTATTATATAATGGGATTATCCTCATTATGTTGAAGTTCTTTTTTAAGGGTTGTGCCTGGTTATGATGTAATTATTATAGGTATTGTCCTAGTTTAGGGTTTATTCGATAACATAGGGTAATGGTCAGCATGGTTGTCCAATATTATCATATATATTCTAGAATCAATCCAATGTATGGTGAATGTTATACAATATTATTTTGTTAATTAATACACTTGTAATAAATTAATTGATTACAATTATTATCAAACTAGTTTCTTTCTATACATGGTGCTGTTGAAGTACTGATTTTTACACAAACCCTATTCATGTGTTCATTTTTTAGGAATATTACATGGATGCTGGTTTGGATAAGGTAATGTGACCTTATGGATGATTGTTTCTTATTGGATGTGTTGGAGCATGAACATGGTACTGATCAAGGATTCGAGACAAAGGTATTTTGAGTTTATATGTGTCAAAATTATCTAATTTTTGTAATAATTTTATCATTTCATTTAGTTACATTTCTTCATTACATTACATGGGTTTTATTATTTGGTATACATTATTATTCCTTTACCATGTAGTTTTAAGATGTGTTTTCCCTCAATTTCCTTTACTCTATCATTTGTTTATTTCTAATATTTTTTCAAAACTATAGTAGGAGTATAGAATACCTAGTAGGTTCCTTACACCCATGCTACTAGTCAATATCCTATTTAATTTAGGAAGTCTTTCTTGAGGTCTAATAACCAACCTAGTTTGGCCATGTGTCAGAGTGACCGATTGGGGATGGTAGAAAGTGGTATCAGAACATCGTTATTTTCTAATATTTTTCAATTATATTTGTGAAATTTAGAAAATAGACTAGAATAATCCATGACATGGTAATTAGATTCTATAAGAGAGTAGGTTACCCATGTATAATGAAAAATATTGGCTTCTAAGGCTGGTATTACTGTTCATGTTGTTATCTTGTTATGGTTGATGTTATTTCACCTTCGGTGACTCACACATTGTATAATGTTATTATTTATAAGTATTTATAGTTTTTATTCAGTATGGATTGAGATGAGTTTGAATGAATTGGAATAGAACAACATTGATATATCATATCATTCATTCTTCCAGATAAGGAGATATTTAATGAATGTGATTTTTTTAACGAACTATGACATGAGATACATGTGATAGTTGATAAATGAAATGATGGAAAATGTTATGTTTTGATAGTTCCCCAATTTAAAAAAGTTTATATAGAACATGATAGAGTTCCTCTCATTATTATAACCATTTAAGATATTCTTTGATATTATATATAGTTATATGGATTATGTATATCTTGTAGAGTAAACTTATCCTCTCCATATTTATGATTAGAATTAAGAGTGAGGAAATCATCATGAATCTAATGTTTCTAAATCGGATCATCCAGTAGATCTTAGGGATCTGATTCAATTTCAAATTTTAAATAGATTCATGAGGGTCATGTGATTCATGGAATGGGAAACTAGTTTCATTTTACCTTAAATGTCTATATTTAGGATTGAGTATCAACTATTTAAGCCACCAATGTTAACTAGAATGGAAGGCCACTAGGATGTTTTGTTTTGAGTTAGGTCATTTTAAAAAAAAAATCATCACCTCAAGAAACACATATATAGGAGGATGAATATTGTTTCATACATGCATAATCGAAAATCCATGTGTTGGTGAGATAAATTCAAGAAAGATAGGTATAAAGAGGAGTTATCTTGTTAGAAAACTGAGACAATGTTTTTGAGTCACTATTATCCTAAAATGTTGATATTTCATAAATATCGTGAGTTCATTTACCTGATAGAGGAGGTCATATTTTTTGTTGACTAGGCCAAAAATATCATAGTACTACACCACTAATCTCCATGCATAGAAGCTGATGAGATATCTAAGGTTAGTTTTTTTCAAGGTGGGCTTCATTATGCGATCAGGTTACAGGTAAATTTTTATTCACATTATTAGATTTTCATATGTGATGAATGAGTAACTCATTAAGGAAGGGAATATTAGGGATTCCCAAGAAGTATCAAGATTTTTTATGTAGGATAATCAGGGATTCATCAGCTAGATGCAAGAAAAACAACTATTAATGTTATCACCAAGGAAAAAACATGTAGGGTAGTCTGGGTAGTGGGAACTTATCTCATGATGGTGTTACTTTGTAGAAATATCGTTGGGAAATGTTTTTAAAAAAATTTCCACAATTTTTATATCCAAAATTATAGTTTCATTTGTTTTCTTGGTTGTCCCACCAATAGATGTTTATCATGGAATACAGCAGCAGAGTAGGGGTAGAATATTATGGCATCTTCTCGGGTCTTCCATGAAACCAGCTACACCTAAATATAGTTTTAGATGGAGTTGTATTGGATGTTAAGATTGAGGTTGGGAATATGGAACCCTGTTTTAGGAGTTATATAACATGGATGAAGGAAATTCACATGGTAGTGAGAATGAAGCCCAGGTCAGAGGGGAAATTCAAATGCATATATTGCATTTTACATTAACTAGTTTTGATTTATGACGATCTACTGTCAGGGGTATTATTTATGTATAATACACCCTTACTTGTGTTTTATTGATAATATATAATCACATTAAATTATATATAATCTTTTGAAAATATTTTTTCTTTTGTTTTTGGAAACAATTTATTTTGTTTTGACGATTAATACACAGTACGTAGGGCAGTCAGATAGAATCAGAAGTTCTAAGTCATGCTCTCAATAAACTGCCTGTTACCATTTCCTTTTGGAAATAATTGTAATGGAAATTATAGGTTTTTATTTTTTTTCTTTGTATAGAATAAATAGATATTTAAAACTCTCATATAAACTTTTACAAAAGTATAATTTTCATTCTATCAAATTTAGAAGGAAACCATTTTGACTTGTGTGATTGGAATCATCATGTTAACCTTAAAGAAACAATTTTTCCAATATTGGATTGTATAATATCCTATATAATAGTTCTATATAAAAATATAGGTGCAAAGCGTCCAAATACTCATCATGTAGTGGTAGAACAATTTTCACAAGTCTTTTCAAATTGGTTTTACAGATTACCACCCAAGTGGGTGATTGTGTTGACAATCGAGTTGGTGTTTGGGGTAGAGGTAGTTTTTATTCCACCTTACATGATACCTCTATAATTGAATTGAGAGATAAATGTTGGGTTGGATGTTCTGGAATCTAAGAGTATCATATGACCAAGTACATCGCCATTTGGATCTCAATTTCTTACACTGAGAAGTCAATTGGGACAATGTACTTATGTGTGGATTATTAAAGACTAAACAAGATGACAGTCACGAATTGGTATTCTCATATCCACATTGACTATCTCATCAATCAATTGAGTGGTTCCCATAGTTTCTCTACAATTGATTTATTTTTAGGGTACCACCAACTCAAGTTGAGGCCATCAGTCATACCCCAAACATCTTTTAGGAGTCATTATTGATTTTATGAGTTCATAGAGATGTTATTTTGGTTTGATGAACACTATAGTGGTATTCATGGCATTGAAGAATAAAAAAATTCATCCATTTATAGATCTATTTTGGGTATTTTTCATTAATAATATATTATTGTAATCTATGGTAGAAGATGATCATGCAATGTATCTTAAAATCATCTTGAATACATTGAGAAAAAATCACCTTTATGTTGTGATATCTAAATGTAGTTTTTCGATCGATAATGTGCACTTCTTGGGTCATGTCATCTCAATGGGTAGATTTTGAGTACACCCAATGGTGGTTGTAGCTATGGTATTATGGGAGTGACCCAAGAATTAATTAGAGAGTTTGCGTATTTGGGGATTTTTAGGTTATTATCAATGCTTTATCTAGGACATCTCCCATTTGAAAAAACGGATGACTTTGAAGACTAGGAATGCGGGTAATTGTGCTAGTTCATATTATTATGGGTGATATCTTAAATAGTTGAAGAGATGGATAACCTTAGGACCCATCCCCATCTTATCTTTTTCAGGTTAGGCATGCACCATGTACTGTGTTGAATCTAGAGTAAAAGTCAATGTAATTCAAATGCCAAAAACTGTGTGGTTCTTAAGGATGAATGCAGCTAACACCACATGGGATGAATTATCAATATAATGATCTCAAATTATCTATTTCGGTGGATACCTTGTAATACTATAGACACTATCTTTTGGGTTAGAGTTTTTTTGTATACACAGACCACATGATCCACAAGTACTTTTTTTTTATTGTGGTTAACACTGACCACAAGATCCTCTGATATATCTTTTTACAGAAGGAACTAAAACATTGGAAGATAATGTGGGTTAATAATATGTAAATTTTTTACTTTGATATGGATTATTTTGCAAGAAATGGAAACATCACTACAGGGCCCTTAAACCATGAGACACAGGCAGAGGCATTTCAGGAGTTTTGAGGTGACTGGAAGATGATATGACCACTTATGGATATTAATAGAGATGTTCATGAGTCACAGGGATGAGTATCATTGAATTGAAAATTTTATATACTTGTGGTTTTTTATCAAATGTGGAAAAATAATTATCTTTTCTATAGGTCTTAGCTCTAAGGGATATCTTATATTACGGGGATCCACTATCTGGATGGTCTCTTAGAAGTAAAATTTCTATTATTTTATATGGTCAACAATGTGTTCCTATTTTCATCCAAGATGATACGATTAGTGTGTTTCATGATTCCAGATGAGTGGTACATCCCAGATACAAAATTTTTTATTTTGATCTATATAGATAGCACTAGTTTCCTGGAATGAATAAGGTGGAATCAGGATTATTTTTTAGATGTTTCATCTTTCAGTAGGTAAAATCAATGAAATATAGTTCTATTTTGATATTTCAGCATCTTACCATTATAGATTGTAAATGGGATGATGTCACCATTAATTTTGTGGTGGTATTACCCTAGACACCTCACAGGAATGATGTAGTATGGGTGATCGTAAATCGACCGATGAAGTTATTCTACATCATCCCTATTAGAGAGATCATCACTATTGAAGATATTTGATGATAATACATTCCTGATATTGTTTGTATGCTTAGTGTTACAAAAAGTATAATTTATATTAGAGATATTCATTTCACATCTTGGTTCATCAATGGTCTTCAGAAGGATCCCAGATTTTTTGTTCTTCGGAGAATATCCAATCTCCATATGCAGAGGACCAATCTAAATGAACTATTCAGATTTTATAGACTATGTAGTGATCCTCTGTTCTAGATTTTGTGGTTCATTGGGGGTAAATTTAGCACTATGGGAATTTTCATATAATAAATATCTCCAAGAATTGATCCTAATGGAAACGTACTATAATATGTGTAAAATGTTGTTTCATTCAACTATTTTTTGGTTAACGGAAGGTTATTCATCACTTTATGGATGTAGTCTAGTGAAGGAGATATATGATCAACGATAATTGATCAGGAGGTGGTTGGTGACCATGCGGAGTAGGAAGAAATCTTATGCTGACCAAAAAACATGACCTATGGAGTTTGAGATTGTGGATAGGGTGTTCTTTTGTGTATCACCAAGGATGAGGATATATTTTACCAAGAAATAGATAATGCTAAGGAATAGTTTTTTCATTTCATTTAGATAATGGAATGGGTTGGTCTAGTGGAATACTAATTGGCCCTCCCATGAAACTATAGTACCATGTGAAATTTGTTCACATGTCAATGCTATGGATATATCATCCATACCCTTCTAATATAGTAGAGGTTTGTTTGTGAAATAGTTTTGTAGATTCATACATTGGGAAGAAACCAAATTTTATTATATATCATAGTGAAAAGTTCCCCCAGGAAAGACTATGCTTCTACATCAGATTCAATGTAATGCTGAGAAAATTCATGAGGATTCATTGAAGATAGAATATAATATGTGATAAAAGTGTACTGTTTTTTTGAGACACCATAATAAATCATTGAGTATCTTAGAGATGAGATATTATTTTTTAGGGAGGTCTCATGATCCCATCCTTTTTTATGTATGTCCATGTTGAGTTTTGGTTGAATCTATTTATTTTTGGGATTTTCTAATTCTATAAAACATTGGTCACTGATTCCATTTTGTGGGATAGAGGGAATTTCTAGGGGAATAAGACATAATGTTCGTAGATGTATTTTTTTGAATTGATGGAGTCTTTGTATAAATATTTCCACGTATTACTAGGTTTTTACATGGACTAGAAGGATTCTATAGTGGTTTAACATTTTCCTACTAAAGATGAAATAAATGTTGTCTTCTGAGAACATTTTTGTCCTAAATAGTTTAAAGGATGTTAAATCATTTCATGGAATAATTCATAAACTGGTACATGTCATGAAATCGCTTCAGAATTTGAATTATCATCACATCATGATATTGTTAATGTGGTTAATTTTAACCTAAGGGAACACTATTTGTTTAGTATCTCATGAATCAAGAAATGAACTGTGAAATGGTTTCAATAAAAGAACATATTTTGTCCATAATTTTTAATCCAAAAGTCCTGGATTATTTTATCTCATCATGGATGTCTCTCAGTATCTCGAACCCTAGGACTATTCCATGTGATTCAAGAGAAATTTATTCGACTGTAAATGTCTTGATCAGTCGTTTAATGCCCGATGTGTCAATTGACTTTGGTATTACCTCACTTCAATATTATATCAATTATCATATTGTATATTTTCAACTCCATTGATAATTGTTTTTATATTTATTTTTTGTGATTTAGGCTCTCGTTATGATCAGCATCGCCTTCATTCCTTATTAGAATTACTTTTTGAAAGAATTTCTCTAGTGTATAGTTAAATGTTGGTGGTCTAGTACCAATCCCTATGTTGAAAATCTATCTTTTAGTATGTGGAATATTTTGTGATAACAGCAACACAACATGTATAATCAATAATTGAACAATGGGTAATTATAATCATGTGTTTGGATTATACATTGGATCCATACTAATCCATTAGCACTGAGACCTATCTTGTGTCAACCTATAGGGTGAGCCAACCCTTGAATAATAATTTAGTATTAAATATCTGAAGATATGATTTTGAAGGAAATTAGACCTCAAGTAATTGCTTTAAATTGATTCACCATGAAAAATAGCTTACTTTGTCATTGGTATAGTCGGTGATACATTTATATGATATGGTGGTGTACATTAGCATATTAATGGATCTAGGCGTAAGATGATAAATGAAATGGACTTGAAAGGATAAAAAGATAATTAGCAAGACTGACCTATGTTATTTATGATGTTATTATGTTATTCAAGAAATTATAATATGTGTCATGAATCATTCTAAAATTCATTTAAAAAATGATTTTCCTTGTTATACTAAAATGATAGTATAAAGGTATCTTTCAAAATATGATAAAATTCTTATACACTGTTATTTCCAAATAATATTGAAATTCATATATAATGGTATTTTCCCAATTAGTCTAAAATTCATCTTGAAATTTATTTTTCTAGAGGTTTTAAAAAATATTATATAAAGGGTTTGGCAACTTATAATGAAATTCTAATATAATGGGATTCACCCATCTATGGTGTAATGCTTATAGGGATTTTCCCAGTTATGTGATTATATGGTTATTGGTGGAATGGTTGTGTTACATGCTTGTGGTTATTCTTAAATGGTACTGAATAAGTTTATTTATTGTACTATATTAATTGTGTAATTAATACTCCTATTATTGCTTTACTGCATGCTCTTATTATGAGACTAGTTTTGATTAGACAACATGGTTTCGACATACTAAGTTTTACTGGCATCATTTTATTTCCAGCATTTGTTACGTGAGATGATTACATGGATACATGTTTGGACAAGGGAAAAGAACCTTGCAGTTGATTGTTTCTTATTGGATAGGTTTGAGCTTGGAGATTGGATCGATTAGGGATTCAAGATATGGGTATTTGAGATTTATTTTGTTAGCTTGTTTTATTAGATTAATTACTTCTATAATTGAATTTAATTAAATTTCCCAAAAAAAATTACATGGTTTATTATTATTTGGATTACATGATTTATATTTTACCTTATAGTTGAATGAAATTGGTCTTTCCTATTTCCATTACTCTTGAATTTGTTTATTTACACAATTTTCCAACTTTGTACCATGGAGTACTGTCTCCCCACTATGTTTACACTTCCCTCACAACTAGTCATAAGCTTATATAATATATGTATACATACTTGATGTCTAGTAACAAACATGGTATAAAAATGTGAGTGAGTTTTTGATCATGGGATTTTACACAAACTATGTAGGATGGATAAGACCATAGTGATGGTTTTACAATTACCTGAGTTGGTGAAATATTATTCATTGTGAATAATTAATCCTATTATTAAATAAAAATAAAAACAAACAAATATAGAAAAGATAAAATGACATTAAATAATGGATTTCATGTATTGGAGGTCATTGGATTGTTATTTCGAATACTATGATGTGTATTCAAGTGACATTATACATGGGCGGTACAAAAATGGAACTATTGAGGCTCAATTGGTAATGCCATGTTGTTATACCTAAATCTACCTGAATAATTATTTTTCATTGTTACATTTAATGTTCATTAAATTGGGTGTAGGATGCCAATACCACTTTTCATGGAAGTAATTTAAACAACATAATCTGAAAGGGTTTGTAAAAGAATAGAACACCAATAAGAGATTAATGTTAATAAAATAAAGATTTCGATTAATAATAGAATAAATATCATAGAATATTTACATGTAATTATTTTTTTCTATGTGTCTTTAAAAGTTTAGTGGAAGCATCACTATTACCCAACTAAAAATATGTTTGATAATATATGAAAACAATAAATTGTTCAATCATATATTTAATTCTATAATGAAAGTCGATTTCTAGGAATTGATATAATGTATAATCCTTGATTTTTCCTAATGATATCTACTATTATAGATCTAATTTTTTAGTCCACAATAAAAGTACATATGCTTAATATGTATTGAAAAATACATGTAATAATTTTATAGAGAACATTTACTAATTTCACATGGAATAAACCTATCCAAAGAATAAATGCTCAATATATAAAGATACATAAATGTGATTATATAAATCCCACATGCTTTGGTGATGGATCAATCACAAATTCAGTTCTATGTAAAATGATATGATACTTTTAGAAAATAAATTATTATCGGAAAATATCAATATATTCTAGAAGAACAATAGTAGAATAATTCAAAACTATCTTGTTATCCTTGAGGAAGTTCAAAATATTTGTTTATAGTACATGTAGTTAATGGGGATGTATTTAAAAGAGGGAATAAATTAGTCTTCAATTAGATTAATATGATCTAATATTTAATTTAGGATGCATTAATAAAAATAAAAGATCATTCATAAAATTGGTTGCAAAATCTACAAATGAAGATTGTAATGCAGCTTTGGATGCACCCAATAATGATGTGTCGAATAATATTATTTTTTCCGATTATTTAGTCACACCGAGTAATTTGAGTTTTATCATTATGGAAATTATATTACAAATACTATAGAACAATTCTTTTTTTAATGTAGAAAAATGAAATATCCTCTTAGATATCATCAATTCATCATTATTACCCAACTAGGTGATGTCACATATAGTAGAGTTTCCATACAGTAGAGATGTGGTTGAACTAACAACTAAATCCATATCCTAGAAGAATCATGATTTTTTTCCATGTTTATCTTAATAAATAATTATAGATTTTTTCTCAAATTCATGTGTCGGTGTTGTAAAAATTGGTTCCCTATACCCAAATTGAACCACGAATTTTGACTATTGTATCATGTATACAGAGAGTTATATATGATGTGGTCATAACATAATAGTATTTATTTTTAGGTGTTATCTATTTATATGGTAATGTCATTAGATTACTTAACATAGAAAAATATTAATGTAGTTCCTAAGAAATAACGATGACCCTGATATACAATATCATTAGTATGAAAAAAATATGTTATTGTTCAAATACCTCTTACTCACTAGACATAGATTATATATAAATATTAGGTGTTGGGGGCTCATAATAATTGTGACATCATCTCATGTAGTTATCACTTAGTGAAATCTTGTTGATTATATCATGAGGGATGACCCTCCAGTAGGAACACAACATATATTAGGTGTAATCAATAGTTAAAATCTTCTAACACATGTAATTGTCCCTAAGTATTAGATTACTATAAGTTTATAGTATTTGTTCACATACTTTGATTAAAGGAAAAAACTATGGCATTGAATTCGTAGTGAGCTATCATGTGTTTGGTGTGCCTTTAGTAGTTTGAGAATTATTGATTAATCATAAAAGAAGTTATCTTCTTAAAAATGAATATATATCCTATGCCACAATGATCAGGATAGTTATAATTTCACTAAATATTAGCCCATGGTAAACGATGGTAATTCTATCTAGTTATGTCAGTTGGTAATAAGATTAGAAACAAAGATGACATGAAGAGTGCATCTTTTTATATGATATCCCATTAGACATAGTGATTATATAACACATTGTGTATTCTTATGAATTGTTGTAATATCTATGAATTCTCCTTATCTCCTTAGAGGACATTATGGGTTTCAATACTCCACTTTATGAATGTGAGTAGTATTAAATTCAATGCAGATAATCCTTTTGAGGGTTGCACACAATTGATTTTGTAAGTGTCTACCAATTATTATGAATTGGATAATACAACATGATGGAATTCCAATCACAGTATGAGAGGGGTCTAAGAATAAATTATATTTAATGAATAAATAAATTCATCACTATTCAAGTATAAAATAATTTGTCTTTACATTATATAATAAAATTATACAAAATTTATTAATTTAATACATATAAAATATTATATGAATGAAACATAACATATTATTCCTTATTTATATTATATTTTCAATAATATTGAGTCAAGATAAAGATATAATTTTATCACATAATATATTTATATTATATTATAATTAATTGATGAATATATAAATTAAATTACGACATAGTTAGTTTTCTATGATGTTTAATTTTTTTCATATTTAGTGAGAGGTATATATACAGAGGTCTGGGAAGACATTTCAGTTGTATATTTCTAGTTAAATAAGCACATGGGAGTGAATTTTTGAGTTACTATTCATCCACTCAAAATTTGAGGGAAATTTCTCCTCCATCACTTATCCAACAAAGAGGAAGTCATGTTCCAGTATTATGATCCTTGATCTCCTTCATGGATTAATGTAATGAGATCACATTGATCATTGGGAAATCGACGACATTGTAGAAACACCATATTATCACCTATTATTTGAAGATAAATATTCATGTGGACTCTTATATAATGTAAAGATGATCTCAGGGGATTCAACCTTATATACTCTAGTCATTGGTCACTGGTGATGATCAATTTTTTGTAATGAATTTTTTAAAATGAAGTAATAATCCATATTTATTTTTTTTCTTAAATAAATTAATGAAAGATAATTTTATCTTTTCCAATGATGGGGTTATCAGAGATAATGGAGTTATATTTCTCCAGTAATGAAATATTTTAAATCCCCAACCCAAAATATTCCTCTCCACACCCAACTACCAACAATTACAGGGCTGTGGAGATCTAAATTAGGTTATTTCATTAATTTTTTTGATTCATATGATACTAATGATTAAATAATTTTTTTACTCATCACAAATTTTTGAGTTATAATGATTGCACGTGAAATTCTTTCTTACAGGATAGGATTCTTCTAAATTATGAAATTATTTTCTTTTACTCTATCATCCTCACTAGAATAAAATTACATTTTAATTCTAACATTTAGGTAAATTATATTTTGTTCCCAAGAAAATATATCATTATTGAGGTTAATTCAAATTGGGTTTATGTATTATTTCACATCCTTTTATATATTTTCTGTTCCAATCAAAAATCCCGTTTATAATTAGAATCATAATTATATTTTATTTCATTTTACCTCTATATTTTCATTACCCTAACATAAAAATGATGTTTTTATTCACAATATACAATATGGGTTTTCAAAAAATATATTTAAAAATATTATTAATGTTTAACATCTCTTAAAAATTAAATGCTTTTTCAACCCCAAATTTCCATTGATAACCTTTATAACTTTTTAATAATCTATAATTGATTATAATTTTTCAAAAGTAAATGTTTCTAAAGTCCCTAATTCTCCTTTTTTTAAACCAGTATTCCATTTTTTTCATATCTCAAATATTGAGTTTTTTAAAAAAATATATGTATTCATGTTTTTTCAAATAACATTTTAATCAAATAGAATTGAATGTTTATGTGAATTAAATTGTTTTTGATGATTCTGAAAAACTAAATCCCATAAATGGGAAATTATAAAACAATACATTTTTCCTATCTAATCTTCCATTCTATATAATCATAATGTCTTGCACAATTATTTTCCATCGTGAGTACCCTATTTTTGGGTCCATTTATCGGAGGGGTATAAAAATATTACATAAATTTATTGATTGGTGAATATATTGTATTTAAAATATATAAATTAACTATATTGTGTAAATATGTGTATAATTACTTTCTAAATTGAGGGTTTTTTAATAAGAAATTTACAGTGTATCTTTTGATTCCAATTTAGTTTCCATGGGTTTATCTTGTTAGGATTATTGATGAATTCACTATGAATTTCCATTTGAATAGAATATGCAACCCATTTTCATTAAATTTTTTTATTATAATGGGTTGAATGAAAACCATTTTCATTCAGTGGGGTTTATATGCTATAAAATTTTAATAGTTTTCATTTTAAGGTTTTATGAAACCCATTTTATTTCTATGGGATAATTTTGATGTGATAATTGATTAATAGTAAAATTTCTCTAACATGTATTTATGAATGGTGTGAGGGGTCCTATATCACTAAAAAATGAATTGGTTATTAGCTTAAACCTCATGAGGTACGTATACACAGTTATAATTAAATTGATCTGAACAATGGGTGTAGGTACATGACTCATGAAAGTGATGATTACCCAAGTATAATTACATTATCTATCAATAATGGGTACATGTGTTAGGCTACTTAATGTAATGATTCCCTATGTTTATATATCATCCATAGTTTAATCATTACTATAGTTAAGTGTTTATTCTCATGAATGTGTTATGAAATCATAGTAATTGTTTCTTAACTAGTGGTTCCACATTATTTTTTATTCATGTATTATGATATGAAATATATTATTTCATAATTTATGGGCTATTATTTGTTGGGTATTAATATTTTTATATATTAGTATTATAACTATGTTATTATTTTATTATCACCTATGATATTAAATTTTTATCACATATTATTATCCTTATCGAGCATTTGATCACACACCATTTCTTATGCATAATTCAATGTGATAATTCAAAAGGACATGTCAAATTATATGGTAATATCTAGAAATATTCTTAAGGTAGAGATTGTGTGGATCTATTATAAATTTTATCCCTATATAGATTCCAAAAAGTGAATGTGATTATGGCGCATATGAACCTAAGGTTAATCACCATATATATTTATAGTTATGTATCAAATCATTCTTCGCATTGGTACTTGATGAGTGAGACTATATTTACATAATATGATGGAAATTGATGCAGGGTTTTCATTAGTTAATCAGATTCTCATTATAAGAGATTATAGTGGACTAATTTTCATAATATGTTAAGGAATTAGGTAAATGGTTATGAGAGAACCCAAAATAAATAATCCCAGATTAATCCAATATAGATTTTGATTTAAAAAATGAATAATTTAAAATTTTCAAAGTGTAAATTTTTGTTATATTGATTTCTTTATTTAGTTACAATATAAATATTTTTTATTGTTTTAATTAGTCATGATAACTCATTTTTTAGTAGTAGTTAAATCCTAATGGAAAAAATTTAACAATTGATTCCATGGAAAATTAAAATATTTTTCTATGAGAAATCCAATGGGATAATTTATAGAGTGATGAATTTTGTGATTATTCCAAAACCACATTCTATAAATAAGATTATAAAAAAAACATAGCTGAGCCTCCAAAAAAAACAAAGAAGTGATGTATGATGTCATAGAGAAGTTAAAATTATGATTTTGAGGGATGTTAAAAGATTTAATTTCTATTGTGAATGAAATGTGGTATAAATCATGCTATAAGATGTCTTAAATGATCTATGAGATGTTTTCATTGCGAAGAATATGGGAATATTTAATATAAATTTTAATGAAAATTTAATTTCATATACGACTTATTGATATGTTAGAGAGTGTATCTAGAGGCACCACTAATAGTTCAATGTCATATTTTTGGAAATTAGGACATTACAAAAATAAATACCATAAAATATGAGATAAAAAGAAAGATATTCATCATTAACTTCCATGACCAGGGGAACATGGGAAATCCTATCAAATATCAACTACAGAAATACGTTTTGAAATACATGTAGAGTAAAGAACATTAATAACCCTCTTATCAATTGTTACTGCTGTAATTTGGTCTTGTAAAACCCCCCCATTATACATTGTTTATTTATGAACAAAAAATCAACTCCTAGATGAATAGTTGATGAATTTTTATAATAAAACATATAATATTATTGTTATTGTATCATGTGGTTTAGTGTATGAGAATGGTCCTTAATTAGATACTATGATCCTTACATTAAATTTGTTTTATTGCCATTCTCCATATAGACTACATGTTACAAAAATTGAGAGATTATCTCTCTTATATCAAATCCATTTATAGAAACTTATTATAGAATTATTCTTGATGAGGTCAATAGGAATATCGATCCAATCATATTTCCCTTATTCTCATCCGTGAGGGGTATTTTGATTAAATGCTTATGAATAAAATCTATATGGTGATGAGTTTATTAAGATGAAATGGATGAGTTTTCTAAAAATACTCAGTTTAAAAATGATGATACCTATTTTAAAATTAAATCATGATTCATGTCTATGTGAAGAACATCCTTAATTATGTTATAATAGAGTATTTATTAAAATCACGGGGTAAAAACTTATTTAAGGGAGGATAATATAATGATATGAAATTAGAGTATTTTTTCTCTTTAAATAAATACATTTCATATATATTTTTTGAAATAAAAAACCATTCTATCAAACGTTTAATAAGGGAAAATAAAATTTGATCCTTATAAAATAGTTGTTAAATAATAATTTATAAGAGGAAGATACAATATTATGAAATATAGGAGGAAAAATAAGTGAAATGGCATTATGTTACAGAATTATCTCTTATGAAGCTCATAGGTACTGTCATATAAATGCAATAACATAACTATAGTATGAATTAAACTAAGACTAATCAAAACATGAACAATTATGGCATTTGTGAAATCATATGTGAGGGATGTCCCAGATCCTGTATATTCCAACAAGATATATGCTAAAATAATGACACACATGACAACAACTAGAGAGTACCTTACGAATAAATCATATGATAAATTTATTAGGGAATATTTAAGTGTAAATTTATATTATTATGTATATAAATGTTTCATATATATGTTTAACATTTCTATAAATGATACTTTTAAAAAATATGAACAAAAAAATATAAAAAATTTCTATAAAATTCATCTTCAGCATTATAATTAATAAATTAAATTAATTTTTTTAATATTTCATAAAATATAATATATTTTAACACCCACTAAATTATTAATTGATTTATAACTCTTAATTTTGAAAAATGTCATTTTCAATAATGATAGTTTTCACAATTTTTTCATATTTTTATTTATATTATAAATTTAGTTATTTTATAATTTATATTTAATAAAATTAAGATAATATTGAAATTTACATGACAATATTAGGTTATAATAAAATTTTAACATTTTCTTGAAATAAAGTATTTTAGTGATGATAGTAAAATATTTTTTTTCCAAAGATTAATTTTTATGACATTATAATAAGATAAGTCTAAAATTGAGATTTATAAAACATGGAGTATTTATATAAGGAATAATTATTATGAATTTTAATATATTATGTTGAATATATAATACCTATTATTAGAATTTTAACGATTTAAGTATTATTCTTAGAAAATATATTTTGTGTTTTATTTTTTAATGACATATTGGTAATATTTGTTTTTCACATGATTTTAATGCCACATAAATTTTCATATTTCTATAATAAACAAAATTATAATATTCAAAAAATTATCATAAAAATTAATTACATTTTATAAATAACATATAAATGAAAATGAGGAGACCAACAAGGCCAATCACAAGTGCGTTAAACATTGAAAGAACCCAATAAATAATTAAATAAAAAACAAAGAATATTTTATATGACCTACCATTATAACCACCAATGAAAAGTGGTTACCCATATATTAATATCTTCCATTATTATATCTTCAATTTATTCAATGTTTGGAATATATTCATCCAATGTGACCTACACTTAATTAAAAATAGTTGAGAAAATGAGATACATCCTATTTATCCACACAATTTGAAAATAATATGTGTATAATAAAATAATTATCTCATATATATTGTTTTTTATCATTTAAGGTGTTGATATTGAAGGATTTATCTAAAATTTCTTATTTAAATGAGAGAATAAGCTTAAAACATTTTCCTTTCCCCACATCCACCATTACTTCCACTAACTTTAAAACATCAGAAGTCACTTATATCATACTATGATATATTATTATTCATTTTTTAGCCAAATTACATGTTTAACATGTTCCACATTTATATTATGTTGAAATATTAATAAAAATATCAATCTAAACAATTATAATAGGGGCCTCACAAATCCCCTTAAAGGCCACTTAAAAAATGGTTTCCCCTCTTGAAACTCGACCCAATTTCCTTCCCATTGAATTATTGTTCACCATATCCATATTCGAATAGCATGATCATATCATGTGCTTTACATTCTATAGAATCCTCCATGGAAAACCCAATGTTCTCAATGAAGATACAATATTTCCTCTAAAATCCTTCTTTTTTATACTTCTATTTAAAATATTTTTTCACAATTTTGTATTATGAATTCCACATTTATAGTATAATATTTTATCTATATTTTGGATATAAATATTAACCACATTTTTCCTCTTCCCTTAATAAAATAGAAAATATAAATCATGCATGTGTGCATTCTACCTTCCCTATAATAAATTGTATTTCCATTTCCTTTACCAACATATTTGGATGGTCGTAATAGGAAATATTATTTATAAGTATGATATTTATAACATGATTTATTTTTAAATATAATAGACTATTATTCATTACCCCAAATTTATTTGAATGAAAATCTACTTCCATGTGTACATGAAGACTACCCCATTATGAAATGATTCATTCCATTTGTTAATAGAATCATTCATAGCTGGTCTTAATGTTTTTTTAGTGAATTAATATAACATATATATTTATTTAATTATTAAATTAAATTCAATTCCATATATTCCTCCAATTTTATGAAAAAATTGAATGTCTAATGTGTATATGTGTAGACAACCACCTCCGTCAAAGTGGCATATTCTATTTTTATATCATAATAATTATATTTCATAATATTTTAATTTATTTCTTAAAATATTTAATATATTATAGATAATGTAATTATTATTGTATAATGATAATATTAGAAAATAAATAGTCTCCTAACCATACTAACCTATAAAATTATAACATGTTATTGTATAAGTTTGTTTAACCACCTTCTTGAATGATGCTATAGGTTTATATCAAGCATGTATATGAGAATTTATTTATTTTTATTATGTGATAAAAATAAATAAATAATGTATTTTTTGGTTATATAATGTTATTATAAATATTTTACTCATTACTTAAGAAACCAATCTTTGTTCTCTAAGAATCATCAAAACATGCTCATCACTGAATTCATATTTAATAATCATATAGGGAAGTCCCATAAAATAAAACAAAATCTTTATAAATAATAAAAAAACATACATTACTGTAAATTTTATGATCATGTACTGCTGAACCTTTAGAGAATAAAAATAACAACACCACTATTAAGATAAAAGTTCTATGTTATCATGACTACTCAAACATGATATTAAAAATAGCTAATAACTCACACACACATATATATATAAAATGATTTTAAATTATGTCTATAAAAGGTTATGAATATGAAAATGGTTTATAAATAGTTAATTAATTTTTTTATATATTACCATATAGCACATTTGACAATATATGGAGACCTTGTAATATATTTTTTTCTCTCCAATTAAATTTCTTAAGACATATTTAATTTTTTACACCATGATATCCATGATATAGGGTATTATATACCTAATTAATTTATTTTTACAAATTCCTATAATTTATTGGGTTTTAAGATCCATATCATGTTCTTTATTTAAAAGGATTTTTATTCAAAAATTACCATATTTGAAGAGGTTTTAATTAACAAAACTATCATCGTTGAGTTATATATCTTCCTCATAAAATTAATTCTTACAATATTGGTTTCAACAAACTAATGATTTTATTTCATAATAATTTTCCGTCCAATATTTTGTAAAATTACCATATAATTTATAGATTAACCATAAAAGAATCTATTTCCTAAAAATTTTATAATTACATCGGATAAATCCAATCCCATTCAATTATAATTTTTCATCCTTGTCTATATTGATTTTTTTTAAATAATTTCTATTTTATTAATGAAAAATAGTAATTTATTATGTCCTGTATCCCTTATATTTTCATTATACACATTAAAATGTTATTTTGATACTATTTTGGAAATTTTGTTCTTAACAATGATATCTCCAACTATTTAGAAGGTTTTTCATCCTTTCATAATAAAATGTGTTATGTTCCACCCTATATTTTTTTGCTAACCCTTATTATTAATATGGAACAATACATAATGTTTATTTTTTAAAACTAATTTTTTTCAAAGTTTTGGGATCATATTTTTTGAATATGTATTAATATTTTTAAAGGAACTTTTATTGATTAATTTTTTTCTTAAAAAAAGGTAATGTGTACAGTATTTTCAATTTACCATTAATAAAATAACTTTTTAAATTAAACAATTACATATAATTATTAAGATAATTTCAAAAAATAATTCTATAAGTTAAATGATCCTTAAATTCCATTATTTTATCTAATCATACAGTATTTATATTCCTAACATTTAGCCCGCTAATTTTCCCGTTTCAATAACCTATTTTTTTATTCCGTTTATTTAATGTCATTGACCAAGTTAACATACATTTAATTATTAGGTAAACTATTTAATATATTATATACGGTATAACTATATTGTGTAAATAACTTATGCTTTACTATCTCAGTTGAAGGTGTTTACCTAAAAGATATTAAATATATTTTAATATCCATTTATTTTCCATGGGATTATCCTTTTTCAAATTATAGTTTACTTAATTTTATGTTCCCATTTAAAATGAATGTAAAACAGATTTTATTTCCATGGGTTTTTTATGATGTGTTGAATGAAACACATTTTACTTCCATGTATTTTTTATGAAATGAAATTGAAGGATCTACATTTTTAGGTTTTATGAGACCCATATTTTGTACATATCAGCATTGTGATGTGATAATTGAATGATTTTATAAGGTAACTAATAAATATGTATGAACAACATGTGGGGTTTTACATCGCCCTCCAATATAATTTTTAAAACTATAAATCTTATGAGATATGTATACACAAGAATAGTTTAGATGTTCCTAGGAGTTGGTCAGTGTGTGGGGATCACCAAGGTGATATATAGGCAAGTATAATTATGTTTCCTTGTATGTATGGAATCATGTGTCTAAATAATGAATATAATTATTACCTGTGATAATGTTTTTCCAATAGATGACAGATGTCCAATTATTATGTGCTTATTCTCATGAAAATTTTATTCTCTCATGGGTCATGTTTATTTACTCTTGTTCTGATGCCCTTTTTATTCATATCATATGTTATGCAAGCACTATTCAATGATTTATGATCTATTTTTTTGAAATTAATTTCATACATTGATTTATTATAAACATAGGCTAATATAATTTTGAGTCATGAAATATAATTACAATCAGTTATTTTCATACTTAAAAAGCATCTGAGATCACCACTTATATTAGTATTAATTTTCCCATGTTATGAAGATGAATATAAAAGATAAAAATCATATGAGGCACACAAATATGGGTCCATTATAGATAAATTTTCAGAAGTATAAGAAAACAATTTACCTATGTATCCATCCCTCAAAGACACTACACCTTACATAGTTTGGATTGATTTATTATACGTTATGTGTAATGTTAACCTTATCGATATGTCATTAAATAATATAATATCTAGCTTGTTTTACAATAGAAATTTAATTGATGTAGATTTTCTATAAAACCTCAATTTTCTAAATTCATCATCTAAGATAATTTTTAAAATCAAATCATTTTGGGAAGGATGACAAAATCTTAGTTTTTAATTACCTTCAAAGAATAAGAATTTTTTTATCACATTATAACTACATTATTTTGAATTATATTGTAATATATGAAATAAAAATAATGAAAATTCAATGGATGTTCAACTTCAAGTATGAAATAGTATACATATGATAACAATTATATAATTGTTTTAATATAATAATTTATATGCATCATCATGGTCAGGTTTTATAGAAGTAGTTATCTAAGTAATAATGTTTGATGGATTTTCAAAATCAAAATTTTTTAGTAACTATTTATTATATTTATGAAGAGTTAAAATATTTCATTAATTTTTTAAAAAAATTAATAAAACAATGTGAATAATTTAGGAACTCCCATTATCTTCATTTCAATCTCATTTTCCATAACATTAGAAAAACTATCATTAATATATTTTATGTTATACCTAAAAACAATTATCAAAATAAAATTGAATTATAATTATGATTTTGAAAAATAATTTTTTGAAATTTGTTGACTCAACTCTTTAAAAAAATTATTATTAATAAAATATCTGGTATGTCTATCAAACTAAGATCACATGGATATATTATGTACATAAAATTTATTAGAAAATTTGTATAACTTTTTGGAAAATGTAATATCATTAAAACTATGATGTTTTCAAATAGAATCTTTCTCTTTAATATATCCATTATAGAATGATTTATTCAAGATAGTGTTAAATTAAGTAAAATTGTGATGATTTAAAAACATGAATAAATATTGATAGATTTTATTCTTACCAACATTGAAGAGGATTCAACATATTTAATGTATTATTCTTTGCAATTTCATATAGTAAAAATTCTTTCTTTATTTCTTATAGTAATTAAATTTTCATAAAATATTTTAACTAAAAACCAAATTACTATAATTACTAATAGATCTATTGGAAACTCAACTAGGGTCCAAAATGTGGATCCATATAAACATATTTTTCTTTTCTTGCTCATCTGTTATCTTACTTTTATCACCTAAAGAATAATTAATATTTTATGATTAAATTGTAATATGAAATAATTATTCTATCATTGATTTAATATGTTAAATTTCTTTAACATTGAGGAAATAATATCTCCAAGAAAATATTCAAAAGGATGATTATAAAACCCCAAAATGGAATCCCCTAAAATGTGCCTTAATGTAGTTGGTAACATGGCCTCTATCATGCCCCCTCATACTCCAGATACAAGTGACTAGAAGTGAAGGCCCAAGATTGTAGATTGGGTGGGGTGGATATACCCTCATAATTAGAGTGCAACTCATCATGTTGTCACATTAATTAATATTGGAATTATATGAATTTACTAAAAAGAAATAGATAAATGTCCATATGATAACAGTAATAATAAAAAATAAAAGTTGTGTTATATATTATATGATTCACATGCCATGTATCCATACAAAATGGAAGGAAATACATGGAAATAAACATCATGGATAGTACATGTATCAAAAAATGGAGTTCGAAAAAATGAACAATCACGACATTGCATCATGGGCATATCATAGTCTTATTCTCCCCAATTCATATAAAATGAGCAATCAAATACCATAATATAGGTGTTTCACTGTTCCCTAACTTTATCCAAGAAGTATGTATTGGTACCCAATGTGGTGCCAAACATCGTGTGAGATAACACTATGTAGGACTCCACCAACAGTGACTATTAAAAATTCTATTTTATTATATAAGAATATGTAGTGTTCAATATAAAAAAATAATTAATGAAAAATATATTGTGATACATGTTAATGTGATACTACCCAACTTACCAAGGATTACATTAATTATAAAATCATAAAAAAAATATATTTGTATGAATGGATGAACATCCACTATGACATATTCTGAGTAATATAGAATTACACCCAATGGGTTGGATATAAAGATTAGAATTGTCCCACGCATCCTCAATGAGAAATTTCAGGTAATCAAGTGTCATAATGAATGAATGGACCCAAGGAACCTTTTTTCCCAATCATCCCATGTAATTCAGGTCCATTTAGTAGAAATATCCCTGGAAACCAATATAATCTTGAATACTTGGAGTATAAATGTCCATAAAATTCAATATTGTTTTGAATCCATGAAGTTTAAATGTATATTACATTTAATGTATTTCTGAATCCTTGGATTTGAAACATCCACGAAATTTTATATAGTTTTGAAAAAATAGATAATAATGTACATGAAATTCAGTATAGTTTTAAATCCATGGAGCAGAAATGTCCATGACTATCATTATAATAATATCAATTTCATTAATCATTTCATAACCATTCATAGTCCACAAGTTTATCTAAATCATTTCTCATTTTATATTGATACCATTTTATCATTTTAATTACATGTAATCACATGGAAAAGGAGGCATAAACCATATCAAAATATCTCATTCAATTAATTATAGATCCAAAAAAGATGGTGAGTAAAGACATTCCAAAATAGGTTGTATTTCATTGGGATGATACATAAACACACGTCATGGGTGGTGTGTTTTGAGGTTATCCACCTCCGACCATCACATGGTATAAAGTGGAAAACCAAACAATTTTTGACTATTCCTAGAATTCAATTTATTTTAGAAGAAACATTGGAAGGTATGTCAGGTATCACACTCAAAACTAACCCTAAATAATCTCAAATTTTTAAGAAATGATATATAACACCATCCTTATGTATGTTAGATATGTAATATAGTATATACTAATATCATGAATAAAATTGAAAGAAAAATGAATAAAAGATGAATACCTATGCAATGTGGAATATTATCTTCCCCAAAAATAAATCTTTCGATATGATGAACAATGAATGAAGGTTAATGAAGAATGTAGAAAATACGGATGAAGGTCCATCAAGATGTATGGATCATGATTAGAATTCTATAATGGGAAATTGAATCAATGTTAAGGACAATATTAAAATACATCAAAAATTAGAGTGGGATCTATTCACAAGTGTAGTAGAAAAAAGGATTAATATTATAAGTATTTTTATGTTCAAACAGTCATTTTACACAAAAATGAATGGCCACATAGTTGTACAATCCATTAACTAACCATGATTGGATATATACCATATGAACACCCCTCAAACATTCATGGATCATGGTTAGACAAACTCTGCGCTAACCATGCATTTAGCCTCCTCTAAAAATTTCATCTAGTTTACATGGTCAAGCTAACTCTTTTAAACGGTATTCTCAAAACATGTGTTCCATAACAATGTGAAGGACCACCTATCACAAATTAATCAAAATCTGCGTCCTGGGGTTACTGGTTTCAACTAATTATGCAACCCATCTACCATGCACCAAAAACATTGGCTTTGACCTCCGTATAAACCCTAAAAACTCAAAGAATATCCCCATGAAATGATTTTGAATTAGAATTAGGTGAAAACCTAGAAACAAAAAAAATATATAATAGATTTCTATCTCATGAAAAATTGGGATCATGTAATATTCCACCTTTAAAGAAATATTTCCCCAAATTTCCCTTCCCATGGTGTTCAGTCAACATCTGAGAATAATTACCACAACTAGGCATGTACGACAGCCTCCCGCTCCTTATAATCATCATCTAAAAGGATGAGCTACCATAATACACATAGCATATGAACTGGAAATACTTATAAAAATTCATTAATTGATATAAAATACATATATGATTCTCATTGATGAAGACATATACCTATAATTAATCATCATCTTGATAAAGATTATGATATGGGTCATAGTTAAAATGATGTAGATGTGATACATTTAGAAAATAATGGATGTCTCGATACACCTAAGGTAATAAAAATTTATAAGCTATGAAACTAACTCTCTTTAAAATCTCCAAAGTCCCAGCGTATATAGGTGATATCTTACCCAGTATATGAATCTATCTATTCCCCATCCTTAGATATATGTGTAAGAATACTCAAAACCCAAAAATGAACTCTAGAGTCCATCAACAATGATTTTAATATGTTTTTTTGTAGACTATGTAGTATCGATACACTTTCTTATCATTTGAACAAGTTCTAATGTATCTTACATGAGATGTAATTTGTGAAGCGCTACCTTTCTAGCCTCTAACTGTTAAATAGATTATTATAATGTCCTACCACAAAATCCACATAATTTGTCACATATATAGTTTCATCAAATTTATTTTTTGTAGGAAAATTCATAAAGCGGTATATGCCTCTCTGAAGAACTTCAAAATTATAGGATTCGTGGTCTTAAAAATTCCTCGACAACCTATATATCATGAACTGTTTGGAAATCAGTTTTAGTTTGAAACTTCATGATAAAAATACCCTTTGTAACCAATGACTGTTGTAAGCCATTCCAAAACTGATATGTAAATTGGGTTTCCCTATCTGATACAACCATATGAGAAACCCTCTAAAGGATAAAAATCTCATTTATATAATGTAGAACATGCTCATCTACTGAGATGGTATCCTTGATAGGCATGAAATGGGTGTCCTTAGTGATCTGTTTTGTAATAAACACATAACCCCACTACCTTGAGGTGACCTCGATAAATATGTCATGAAATCCATCACAACATCATCAAATTTTTACTAGTAAATTGGTATCTACATCAAGACCCCTACTAGTCACTAGTTATATGACTTCACCTATAGACATGTTGATCACATAATGAAAAATCTAGTTACCTCTCAATTCATACTCAACTACAAATATTGTTAGCATGAATCCCAATAAATCATTATTATTCCAAGATGTACATCCTATGATGTGGCATAAAACTCTTGCATCATGAACTTGTGTATGTATGTTGGAGCCCAAATGTGGACATATATGCATATAATTTCATCCTCACCAATGGTCTGACTTAGAGTAGGTTCCTCATCTATAACACCCTTCAGTTGTTCTAGGCCGCTAGAATCCGATAGTTGTCTCAACCTCACTCTATCCAAAATAGTATAGTTATCTTGAATGGATGATCAAAATTTCAGGCCTACACTATCCTAGACATACAATTGCATCATGGTGAACAAGGCCATAAGCGTCCACTCACTATTGGCCTCATTAACTACCTATATCTGAGTCCACCTATATAGGGCATCATCAACTACTTTTACTTTTCTAGTCATATAAGAAATCAAGAAGTCAAACGACTAAATGATTTCAATACACCATCATTTACTAATATTAATGTCATACATTGTGAATATATACATGATGATTTTTTGTTTAGTGTACGTGTTTTAACATTGTCCAAGTAAATGATGCATCTAATAGTGCAACTCATCTAAAAATGTGGATAACGCGATTTTGTGCATTGAATATTTTTTCTTGTGTGAACTCATCTGTGGAGACCTATATACCTTGACTCACTCCACCTAGATTTGAGTTTATCCAATAAAAATTATTGATGCATCAGATAATAAAATATAACTTCTGCCAAATTATGGTAGAATCATTTTCCGCCTTAATGTTAGCCTCCCTTTTATCTCAAGAAAGGTTGTCTCATCTGTATTGGACGATATATAATTTTAAACATTCTTAATAAAGATATTATGTAAAGATTATATGAATTATATGTATTTTATGAAACACCTGTAATATCTATATAGACCAAAGATATAATAATGTCAAATATATTATTGGGATTCTCCCAAGAAACAACAACTATCACCTTCTCGAGGTGAACTAAGTCTCTTGTCTTCATGATAATATGATCTAATAAGGCAATATAATCCATTCATAAGTAGAAATCCATGAGATTATCATAATATTGATCCACTCTCCACATATCCATTATGATATCCGGATGATTGTAATGGTTGTGTCAAGTGTGACAATACAACAAGATATTATCCATGAATTACACAAAAAGGGAATACAAATATGGATGGAAAACACGGTTCATCATTTCCATGAAAACAACTAGAACATTCATACCGTGGATCAACATAACCATATACTCATATAGACCATACATTATATGAAATGTAGTATAAGGTATGCCTTGTGGTCAAACAAGAACCTCAAAATAACCTCATATCAGATCCTTTTTTTAGAAAACCTGAGCTCCTTAATGATTCTTGAATAGATCATACATCCTGGGAATGAGATATTAGTTCTTAACCATCATCTATTTCAATTTCTAGAATGCCACACATATCTTAAGTACCCTATCCACCTTTTTGGAAAATTTATTAGCAAAATCCATAGAGGATTATTAGGTCAGATATAACCCATTTCTTCCAAGTCTTGTAGCTACTTATTGAGCCCATCCAACTACATATTTACTAATATTAAGTGCGAATGTATACCGATGTTGCTTCTAGAACTTGTTAGATGTAAAACTATACATACATATTAAGTGGTGACGTATAAAATTAATTTATGAAAGCATCCCAATGTTGATAATCCATTTGAGAGAACTCTTCATGATGTAATACATGATCATCTATATATAATCTTGCAAGATGTCCTATCAACCCACCTAGATGATGATGAATTGGGTTATCGTGGCTCACCAGGACATCCGATTCACACTTTAGTTTAAACCCCCACATCTAGTGATGTGAGGATCACCCTATGGAGATGTAAATTAAAGAATACATGAATAGTAAGGAACCATTCCATCCCAATTATGACATAAATCTCGATCATCTCAATGTTAATGAGGACGTATGAAATATAACAACTACCTATCTTAATGGGTAATTCCCTACACTCCCATATATTATCATATCATATCGACAATGGACTATCAATTCATATAACATCATTTGAAAACTAAAAATAAATCCCAAGGATTCCCACAATAGGTTCATATTTAAATCTATCTAAAACACGCATATATAAATATGGTAGATACTAGTGTTGAATCTATAAAGGCCATACATCTCAATATTGATGGATAAACACTATTATTTTTAGGTTTCATCTATAATGTATATATCTAGATTGATCCATGGCCTTGAGAAACTACCTAACTACCCATATCAGGCCCACTCTTCCGGTGATGTGCAACTGCTGTCTGGATCCCTCGACCATCGCCACCTCCTCCTATCGATTGACCGATATTAATGCTACTCCATGACTGAAGTGAAGTAGTGAATCCAACTCTAGAACATATCGATTCTGTAAAACCCCTCTCAGTATCCCCTAGTTGAATGGTCTAGCATAAATGTGAAGGATGACCCATCCTGTCACTGGTATAGAACTCAACATACACTTTATCACACTAACTCCTCACATGCCACTGATATTTGATAAAATGACATTATTTGGTTCTACAAGACACACACCATTGATGATATTTCCTAATTAGATGCACCAAAACATTTTTTCCCTCTAGAAACCAATAACTACTAGGTTGTGTAGATGCACCTCTTTAATATAGCCTACCATATTTTCTCAAATTATTATTTTTAATCATTACAAGATTTTCTATCTCTAATATAGTTTTCAACCAAAATACATTAACCTATAATTGAAAACATGCTTAAGACCTTCCTCAAATAATCTCTACATACATAGATCATCATCAAGATAAATAAAATAAAAACACTAATGCTCTATAAAGTCGGTAAAATAGTCAATAGTTGTCACAGTTCCCAAATTTATAAGAATAAAATTATGAGACCATTTAGATCTAAAATTCTCAAGAATGATGTCATCATATAATATTGATTGAAAACCACTTAAAATTTTCTCCCTGATATTATCATCATAATTTAGAACATCCCAAGTGTTCATAGTGGATTCCTGAAGAATATACGTCCTGAGTTTCACTATCCTCTCATGAGGTGTATCCAAATGCTCAAAAATTAATAAAAGGTAGCTAGCCATAGCTCAAGAGCATACATACCTCAATCCCACATAAATGTGGTAGGATGTTTCTAGGGGAACATGCATTCCAACTCTTCCATTGATGAGGAAACTACTTAGATCAATTATCAATAATTATAATGGGCTTAAGATTCCCTTGGAACTAACCTTCAACCTCCATAATAGGAACAATAAGTAATACCTTAAGTAGAAATACAAGAGGTTATAATAGAGGATCTTGTTCCACCCCTTTATAGAGAACTGTTTTTCCACCCTCATTGTGTATGATCAGTGTTTATCATGGAGTAATATATGTAAAAATTCCAAAAAAATACCTCATAAATTATTTAGTAAAAACAAAATAATAGTTATAGATAAATGATACGTACAGAACATATAATAAACAAGAGAAACCTCTATTTATATAAAAAAATCCATGACTTGGTAATGGAAAAATCATAAATAATACAAGAGAGAATACCTAAAACGCACTTTTATGGTTTGGTTTAGGAAAAGATCTTGGTTTTATAGCCTGATCCCTATATATAAACAATCAATTGCAATTAGAAACTACATTACACAAATATAATTACACATTAGATATTCATTTTCTTATAAATTTGTATTTATATTAAAATTATATTCAAATTAATGAATTATATATACTACAATTTCTAATTTATATCGGCTCATAAATCTTATAAAAAAGTCGTTTTTCCATTTAATCCCAACTATAACATATTCCAATCCATAAAATCACGCGTCCATGACTCAAAATTCAATAATTAACAACTTAATATTTCTACTATAGTATATGTAGGAAAATAATATTTATGTTACTACATGTAAATTATGTAACAATCATTTTTATCAATATCCTATAACAAACCTCAATTTGTAATAATTTCACAACACATGAAACACATAATTAATTTTATGTAGTGATGAAATGCATCCTCCATGGAATGTAATATTCACGGAATTTATATCCTATAATGTTCCTAAAATGATGCATGACCCATGATTCTTCTCAAAATTGGGTCAAGGATATTTTTTAATTATTAAATAATAGAAATTATAACATGAAATATCATTTGTGTCACCCAATAGTGGAATCATATCAACTGTAATAAGAAAAAAATAATGAACAATCATTCCCCATTCTTAGAAATTTTGATATTTTATATAAATGGGTTAGATGCACTTATGGATATCTCATTTAAAATTTTTTATGTGTTATCTCATATATATTGTCTCAAAATAGTATATAATAAAATGAATGAATATCTACTACCACTTTTTAATGACAAAAACTGGATTCCAGTAAATGGTTCCAGGAGTCAATGGATCACATGGCCCTACGCATGCCTCCCTATATGGAAGTTGCTAATAATTAGTGGATATTCTCAATGGTTGAATTGTGGGGAGACTATTCCATAATAATTAGAGTATATACTAATGGTGTAATAAATCAATCAATAGACAATCTATATCATCTATCCAAACAATAGTAGTCATATATATATGTGACAATAGTAATAATCAAAACCAGAAGCAGTGTATTAAGAAATATGATGAAAATGTTTTGTCTCTATACAAAAAAAAAGGAAATAAATAGAAATGTACATCCATTACAATACTGGTATAAAAATAAAATAATACCAAAATGGAAGTATCCGTAGTTTGAATTACGAATATAGTTCATTCATATTCTCCCTTTCTATAAGGGATTGTTCAATCAAGCATCATAAAGGGGGTTCATACCCTGGTCCCTACATACGTCTAGTATGTCAGTCTAGGTATCTAATGGTGTCCAGAACAGGTTGTGAGATAACACTCAGTAGGAATACAACAACTAGGTCAATAAGAAATCTACCTTGTGTATATTTTCAAATGTAGTTTGAAATATATAGTAACAAAATCTCTATAAGGAGTGATACATTAAAATGAAGTACTATTCATCATATGATGGTTCAATATAAATACTAAATCATAAACATGGATATCTATAATCAATGTAAAATACCCACTATAGCATTTTCCTAGTAATCTAGTGTTTGACCCAATAGTCTAGATCCAAGGAGCATAATCGTCTATGGAATCCTCAATGTCCTATGTCATGTAATCAAGTGTAAATCCCAAAAAAAAAGATCTGAAAAGAATTAATTTACAATTAATCCCCATTAATCTTGATCCATGGAGGATAAATGTCCATGGAATCCAATTTTATTAAGAATCCATATATTATAAACATCCACAATATTGAATATAGTTTTTAAATCCATGAGGATAAATGTATCGAAAATTTAATATAGTTCTTAATGCATGGAATATAAACGTCCAAGTAATTCAATATTGTTTGGAATCCATGGAGTAAAAATGTCCATGGAATTAAATATAGTTTTGTATCCATGGTGTAGATAATTCCATGGAATTCATTATAATCGTATACATTTCATTAATCAGTTCAAAAAAATACCAAAACCATGAGTCCATACAAATAATAATGTAGTTTCTATTTCAACTTTTTAATCATTTTAATAACATGTGATCACATGGAAATGGATGTATAAAACGCCTAATAAAATATCATTAGATTAGATACCGCTTCTATTAAGATGGTGAGCTCCCCAACACCCAACTATGTTGTATATCAAGCTGCTAAAACATTTACACCTCCAACAGGTGGCCCAGGTTGAGGTTGAAGACCTCCAACCCACACATGGAACTATGTTGGTGACCCAAATGGTTATAAAAAATTTATCAAGTAATTCAATAAATTTTAGAAGTAATGATAGAAGGTCTGGAATGCTACACAATGACTAGTATCTATAAATATACTAGTAATTACGAGGAAAAATTAGACTATATAAATCTTGTTTATTTTAGATCACTCATCTAGTATCTGCTCCCAAATGGACATGTAACGAAGTTACATGTTAGAAAAAAAAAAGGAAAAACAGATATTATCATTTAACAAAATAATTTGTTGATACAAAGACAAATGATAGAAAGATAAAGAGAAATGTATAATATATCGATGTGGATCCAAAAATATAAACAATTAAAGAATCAAAACCATTGAATGATACCATATAAAATAATATAATATTATTGAAAGATATCTAAAATTTGAGGGGATATTTATCTCAATGAAAAGTGAAATGGATACTGGTTATAATGATTTTTATAGGGAAAGGGTAATTTTACTCCAAAAATATATTGATTCACTATTTAACTACACTATTAGGAAAACTGTTTTCCAACCATTCCCACATCTATTCCACAATAACGTTCCTCAAAATTCCATGGTGCATGGTGAGGGAACACTATTATAGATACCATGACCAATCATGCATTTCACCTCTAAAAAACCATGTAGGTCATTCAAATGGGATTGTGGTCTTTGTTCTATGATTTACTCAATTTGGGTGGCCCTTGAATATGGGGTGGACTAAATTACCATGTTTCATCAAACCATATGGAAAATACTATATGATTTTTATAATCCATGTGTCCCATATTCCTTCTTCAAAAACTCGGGTCCGTTCTCAAAAAATTCATCAGATGCCCCCAAAAGTATTTTGAACTCATTAGAAATTCACATTAAGTCAAAACAAATAAATTATATAAAAATTAACACTAGATATGACTTACAAATTCATATAATCTTATATTAATTCATTACGATCTGCTGAATTCATTGGAAAATTTTGTAATTGAGTTATACAAGAGAATGAAAAACTTTTATAGAAGTAATTTTTGTAAATTGAAAACCATATGGTATTACTTAACGAGAAATTAAAATAAATAGTTATAAATTATCATATATGAAAATAGTAAAATTTATTTTTAAAAAAATCAGAATTATATGTTTTTGATGGTTTTACCAAAACTATAAAGATAATATGCATAGAAATTTACATGAATTCTTTCCTAAAATATATTAGTTCATTTATTAAAGAACGTATATGTCTTACTAGTAGTTAAATAACTCATGTATGTTCCTTCATCAATGTTTGGATCAAATTTAGAAAATTGATCTTTTATTATTAATTGGAATACTTGAGATTGAAAAAATTTAAATTCAGGAAGTATTCACTCTATAACAATCAAAAAATCATTGAGTGTTTTGTAAGAAAATGTCCATGTGAAACTCAATTTATAGTAGTGCAAGGAAAACACATATTTTTATCATAAAAAATTCTAGAAATAGAATACTCGCATAGAAGAGTTTGAGTATTTTTTTGATTAATTATATTACTTTATTAAACAAGAATATTTTACTAGAGTGTACTTGTAGAAAACATTTTGTGTTACATTTTTTAATATACAAATATTCAAATTTAGAGATGAAAAAATCACCAACCTGATTAATAAAGATAGAAACCAAAGATAATTTTTCTCATTTTTAAAAAAATCATGGAGGTCCTTAAAATTATTATGATATTTGGAATTTTTGTGAGATAATTTACCAACGAAATTATATTGTATTGATCATCCAAGACATAAAACAATTAGTTACATCTAAAAATTATAGATTGTATAGGACCAAATAAATCCATTTTCACTAATTATAATTATTACTATGTTTAGGCTTCACTTTTAGATTTAAAACGTGAAAAATATTTCTCACTAAATTTACATGTATAATATATTATACTAGAATTAAAATTATTCTTTTGTAGATCCCTAACAAGACCTTTATTTAAATATTATTTAATATATAGATGTCAAAGTGTACAAAAAACTAATTTCATAACAATGATAAGCCATCAGTTTCAAAAGAACACAGTAAATTATTACTAATTAATTCTTCAATGATTATTATGTAAAACTTTTCATGACTAGTATTAAATAAAATAAAAAAATGTTCGGAGCATAGAAAAATATATGTATCCCCCTTGAAGTCAATTTGATATCACCCATTAAAAACTAAATTATACTAATAATATTGTTCTTATTTCATAAAACATATAAAACATTTAAAACTAATATGTTTTAAATAAAATAAACATAACATTTATGATGATTTCACCACACTAATTTTCTCCAAAATTTACTCATCAACTATTATGTTAATATAGATTTTATAAATTGTAATTTTCACCAGTTATTTTTTTAGAAAATCAACTATCTTTATAGAATTTGTTTCTTTTTTTGGTACCCATATTCATTTACTATAAAATATAACAATTTTCTTGGTACCTACACTTGTTTTATTCATTTAACATTGGGAAAAATATTAATGAACTCCCAGCTTCTCAACTATTTTATGACGTATAATTTCTAGAACTTTTGAAATAAAAGATTCATGGAATCCAAAATTCTAAAAATTTTCTATATAACTATTCTTATTCTAATGACCTAATATTAAACATTTAGTATATAAATTATTTCATTCATGTACAAAATATCTTTTTTCAAAGGAAGGATAATAAAAATTATAACCAATTGGAAATGAATTTCTATACGGTCTTAATTTCTTTTAAATTTTCTAAAAATTTTATTTTCCATATGTAAACCAAAATAAAGTTATCATTAAACTAATGAAATCAAATTTTAGTAGAACTATAAAATTTTGATTTCTTAAATTTTAATTAATTCATTTTTCATTGACTAAATTCTAGAAATCATAATTAGTTATTGAATACAACTCAATTAAATTTTTCAAAATTTTAGAACATATTGTGCAAAAAACATTATTATATGTTTTATATTTTTTCTAAAATAAAATCATAGATTATTCAATTTTATAATTTAATTGATTAATAAGTGTTACATATCAATTTATTTTAGTTGATGAAGGTAATGTTTCTCCAACTGCTAATTGTTTTCCTTTTTCATCATCTGATGTATTATTTTGTTCGAATTATGATGATGTGGAATAATAAAATTCAATAATATATGTGAAATTTGAATCAATATTTAAATTTGTAACATATTATGTAATTACTATTCAGATGAAGAATTTTTTATACGTTATAATATTTGAATAAAATGAAATTATATTCTTGATTCTTAGTCCTAAATGTTTTGATTAACTATCTTTAGATGTTTCCTCTTATCTAGCACTCCAAGTTTTTAATGATTTCATCATTTATTCCATTTACTATTATAATTACATATTGTATTTATATTTCTCTCAGTTTTGGAAATCATGAATTATTTAAAGATCCTTCTAACATTCATAGATTGTAAATTTTTAAGATTTTTTTTGTCTATTCATGTCTTTTATTTTTTTGAAATAAATTTTATAAATTCGAATTACTGATAAGATTTTTCATTGAACTAAAAATTTGAGAATTTTTATTGTTTATATCTTGTGAATCCCATTGATCATTGTTCATAAATGTACTCTATAAAATAATAGATTTAGATTTACTAGTACAATTATCAAATTTCTCGAAATTAAGGCTACCTAAAGTAGAATAAAATTATACATTGTTCTTCCTATTATATTTATTAGTATCTTATATCAGTCTTATGTCATATTGAATTAATGATCCAATTAAGTAATCCATAATCACCCTTTTCAAATTTTAATCATTGTCAATTATTTTCCTATTAGACACCCATTCGCTGGAAATTATATCAATAATATTTTCAATGGGTTGATTTTCCATTAACACTTTTAAGAAAAATAAATTAACTTCTAATAATTGTTATTAATAACTAAATAATTGGGATTAATTTTTTACTAAGAAGAAATTAAATGGCATCATATTAAGCTCTTTCCATAACCCTTCGAGTCTTTAAAAATTAAGATGCTCTAAATTATGTAATTTATATTTTTCTATATTCCATTTCTCATTAAATATAATGAAATCATGATAGAGATATTCATGTTCATATGATATAATAAAGTAACATAAAATTATTTCATGCATGATAATGATGTTCTTAATAATGGAAAAAATTGAAAAATATATTTCAATGAAGAAATGTAGTTTTTATAATCGTGACAAAGTTTTAAACTATGGTACTAATGACATAGATTATCATATTATCAATATAGTATTACTAATATTATATATTATAATATAGATGGTTTGGTCATATTTAAATTTTCATGTGTACCTAGAGGTTGCCCTTTCTTCACAAAATACTCCCTCATGTAATATAATTATTATAGGTAAACATGGTTGAAAATATAATAAACTAATATAATCTCATGATTAAATTACATTTATCAATGGAATATCAATATCTCTTTAAATTATACATCTAATTTCATGTATTTTTTTTGAGGTATGGCAGAAAATAAAATACAAGAGGGGAGGGGTGAATTGTAGTTTTAATTAAACTAATAATTTTATTCCTCTCCATGTATTGTGTATATATATTTTTCAAAATACTTATCAAATTAATAATAGGGTTTAATAATTAAAAACAATTTGATATTAAGTTAGCATGGGATAAAAATTGTGACTAGTATTTTAAATATAACAAATTGATGATTTAACACTATAAATATAAAAAAAATCATAGAGTATTGGTTATAATAATACCCATTTATAAGTATGGAATTAAACGACTCTTTTAACATTAAAAAGAAGGTGGAACTAATAACATGATCGAACATATCCAAAATACTAAACCTATCGAAAGGTATTCCTAATTTTATACATATGATAGGGACTGAATTCCTATCTGCAAAAGCCCTTATCTAAACTCATGTGTAGCAGCTCACATCAACATAGGGAAAGTAAATGATCTATTTATTTATATCCTCCTAATCCTCCAATCAAAATCATCAAAATAAGAACAAATGAAGAATAAATTTATAGGACCATTATAATAAGATATTAATAATCATCACAAATGAAAACAACATTTATAATTCCCAATCATGATGTTTATTCATCATATTTTTGACACTCAAGGTGATTCTCTATTTATATCTGTCACTGTAACAAAATTTAATTATGTGGTCTTTTAGAACTCAGGGTATGTTGTAACTACATCAACAATATATTCTCAATCCACCAATAAAATATGTATGTTCCTCCATATATTGAAGAGTTAAACTAGAACATCTATAGTAAATTAAATTTCTTGGATATAATATTATATGAAACTTTATATCATCATATTTGCTTAAAATAATTTTATTTATCTGATATTTGAGTTACAAAAATGTCATTTAACATAACTATATTAACTTAATAAAAACTCATGTTATATCATTTCCATATAATGTGTATTTTAATTTTCAAAATAATGTAATAAAGTGAGTTATTGAATCAAAAAATTTAGCTGAATGAAATATATCTTATGTATCATGGTGGATATCTGAAACACACGGATAATCTGTTACATGATGTGTACATACATGTGTACATTGAATAACCCATACTCATTTACATGGAGAACAAAACAAGACCAACTTTAATTTACATAAATAATTACACATGAAAATATAAATTATTTATTTTTTAAAACCTAATAAATATGTGTGTGTGTTGAATTAGTTTACTAGATAGTTTATGTGATATTTTTCATATAATATGAAATTCGTAATTATTTTCCACAAAAAATTTAGAAAAACATTTCGTGTATGGTCCTTAGACACCATATGCTCTACATTAATTAAAATTTGTACATAGAATATAATTTATATGTGCCTATGTGTCATTAATTTATAAGACACATAAAATATTATGTGAAACTCTATGTGTGCTACATACTGTGTGACATTACATTACATGATACCAACCATGATAGGTAGTTTAAATGGGTACACAATGTGTAATGTCAATTTACATGCAATGTAATGAATTAATTTTAAATAAAATTAACCTATTTCATTTGTTTCTAGATGAGAATATTCTGGACTATTTAGATTGACATTATGATAAATGAACTTAATTATTAGCAAATATTATTAATTAATTTAAGCACGTTTTATCGTAATAAATAATGATTTAAATGAATGGAAGATCATTATATTAAATATATATTAATTCCATATATGTGTCTTCTCATGTGTTTTTCAATAAATTGAATGTTTTGTATTTCATTTCATTTAATTCTATGGGTTTCATTAAAATTTAATTAAAATTATTTTCTACATGTCAAAATTATCTCCCATTATTTTTTCAGGTCAGCATGTTCTTGGTTTATTTTAGATAACCAACCCCCATTGACCATTTTTAGTTATCCTTTAATGTGTGTATGTGTAACCATATGTAAATGGTGAATCTACAAGTATATGAGGTAGTTCATAACATGATACACGGTGATATAAAAGAAAACGATAATAGTTAAATGGTGGAATGATGCAACATGATATAAATCCAACACAATGAGATTATTCCTTTAAGATCTAAGGTTTATTTATTGTCTTCTCAATAAATCAACCATTATAAATCTCCTGAATAAGTCATTATTTTTAGAATTCATGGTAATTTTTTTATTAAAGCATTTATATTTTATAAAAGAACTAGATCACATAAATAAAATAAAATAACATGACATGGAAGATATAATAGAATAAAAATATTATAAGTTATTTTATTTTATGAAATTCATGGTCAATTAAATATTAAAAATTAAAATTATATTAAAAACACTAAAAAATAAAATAAAAATCTCACTAATAAAATATTAATCGAAAATAATCCACCCATTACCTTTGTTAAGATGAACCTATAGATAATGTGCATGTTCATGCCATTGTTGGGGTGATTTTAAATATTAGAGAGTCTAAAAAATATGATATATACACATAATAACGATTTCATTGAATTTAAAAACAATTTATTATTAAATAAAAATTATGAGGCATTTGTTAAAGAAATCCCAGTCATTATTTAGGGATTATTCATTGCACTCAATAGATTATGCAATTACATGCTAGCAGTTAGTAATACCACCAAATTAAATACCATCATAAGATTTTAAAGGAAATGTTGTGGATTATAATATGTTAAAAAGGGATCCTTTAATCTATAATTTCCATGTCACATGAAATTCATAGCCAACATTTGAGGTCCATTGGTACATGCTAAAATAGGGGGAGACTAATAATTAAATAATTAAATTTTTTCATCACACCACTTTTTTAATAAATACAAATAACATATATATACTTTAATAATGTTCTTGTAAAATGGAAATTCAATTGATTATGTTATCCTAACTTTTAATTATAATCAAATAAAATATTCTAATTAGACTTAACATTATGAAATCATATATTGACTTATGCATTGTGTTATGCATTGAATAGATGATTTGAAAGGTATAATCATCACTTCATTTCATCCTTGTTTTGAAATATTTGATGATGATATGGATATATAAGAAAACACATGGAAACTGTGATATATGTTCAATGTGCTATGATTTCATCTGTATTTTTATGAATGTGATAGGGTTCATGAGAGAATGGATGTGCATAACATGCTCAAGAATCAACATGGTCTATATTGGGAGAGATCTAGATAGGAAAATTTTGAGATATCTAATAAATTTCTTTCATGAAAACTCCGAGATATCAACAACTATATCCCACGATATCAAAATGACTGGTAACATTAAGCATCTAGACCTTCTATGTTTTAATCATCCTGATGAATTCTACACTAATATCATTCTTTTATAACTCCCTCAGATATTATTTTTACCTATTTTGAATTTTAATATAAAAAATATAGAGAAGTATATCTTAGATATATATACTATAATTTTGTTATTAGATAAGTACATGAATAAAAAATCCATAATTAATTCATTTTAATAAGAAAAAGTAAAAATAGAAGGACCCCATGAAGAACTCAATTTTTTGGAATCTATGATACACCCTAAATGTGGACGAGAATCAAGGGGAATGTAAGGGAAGAAAATATTTTTTTTTTCTTCTATGTAATGTAAGGTCATTAGAAGGGTTGTAATGAGATGAATTAGAAACTGGTAATTAAGCATGTTTATCAATGCCTTTATTAAATCATACTTCTTCTGTATTAAATAATTCATGTTTTCATAAAATATTGAAATATGGAAATAATGAATGTAAAGGAGTATTACAAGGTGTTTGTGAATATATAGTGATCTAAAGAAGTTTGATTTCTATATTAGTATATATAAGTTTATGACTATATGATTTCATTAGAAATTAATGTCAAACTATTGTTTTGTATTAATTTTTAAAAAATATTTTTTAATGTCTAACCAAACACAACAAGATATTATTTATTTTTGAGAACAAATGTTGTTTTGGTTTTTATAAATAACTAGGATCATAATAAATAATTGGTAATATATATTAAAAACTCATCAATGAATGATAAATATAAATTCAACCTCATAACACCTAACTACTTCAAGAAAATTATTTATCATATAAAATTCATATTAATTGAAATGATTATATCAATAAGATTTTTTAGTTTTTATTATGTTATGAAACTACGAATACTAAAAAAGTTATTGTCATGTTTTTGAAAAATAATCATTTAGTATGAAAACGATGTTAAAAGGCTGCTAGATTTAAACTAACCAAATCGAATGAAATATAATAATGTAAAATCTAAGAGGTATTATTACATAAATCACTATATTCATTCATGATATTTTAGGAATACATAGTATAGAAATAAAAACACTTGGAAATGAATACATATTCCCTATTATGGGTTTTTTGAAGTGTATCATAACCATGTATTTATCGATCATTAACATATAATTTGAAGGTTATAACAAAATCACACTTCATTATAGATAATTAATTTTAATGGTAATGAAAGGGGATTGAATGAATATATTATATTGATTTTGAATATTCAATAAATTTATTATTGGGAATGTCTCTCCAATAATAATATAGTAATTAACAATTATACAACTAAATTAAATAATAAATTTTATATTATTTTTATAGAATACATTAAATATATATTCTTTTTTATGAGATCCACTTGTTAATGTTTTCATAATCTACAAAAAACATCAATTAAATAAATAGTTCATCCTAATTATTTATCCTATATCTACTCCTGATATTAGCATCCCTAATAACGAGAGATATCTATTATGATCGACAATATATATATATATATAGAATGAAACACATTTGATATAGTGGATGCATGATGTAATTCAATGATGTTTAGTCATTGGATATACATGGGTGGGAATAAGAACACAAAGTCTAATGGGCTTAGTGTAAGGTGTTGTTCTATAGACACATACTATGTATAGATGATTGAATCAAAAGAGGTGGTTTTTAATCAATTTGTTTGGTTGTATATATATATATTATTATTATTTAAGAATAACGATTCCTACTATGATGAAATAAATATATACAATCTATTATTGAAAATAAATATATGAATTCTATTATCGATTCCATGTACAAAAATATAATACAATTGTAATATTGTTGTTTTTGAATTTGATACTACTTGTGTTTATACATGGGAATCTATCCATGTATGTTATAATAGAACATCAATAAAGAATGTTTAATTGATTAATATATATTATCTATGTTGAAATGTTTTTACCAAATATCATGTTAAATCCTGTTGGAATTATAATTTTTATAGTTTCATGCTACGATAATTATATTGGGTATTTATATGTCAAGGTGATATTCCTCAGTAGAGACCCTATGGAATCTTTCTATATAAAATATCCAGACTGGTTGGTGAAACCATTGAATGAAAATATTCCATACTAATTTCACATATATGTTTGTATTTTAATGTAATAATATTAACCATTGAATATATTGTTTTGTAATTAAGGAGTGTCATTTTTCTATAATTGTATATTGGGAATATAACTTTTTTCATGAGAGATATATTGTAAACATATAGAAAAAATATATACTCCTATAATTTTTATAAAACAAAGGAAAAAATTTCACCATGAATGACTAATAATAATATATCCACTAAATTTATATTGATATATATATATATATATTATTATGCTAGTAAAAGTATACACCTATAAAATTTTGAACAATTAAATAATGCGTTTTTGTCCATGGAAAATTTCAAGTACTCCTATCATGATAACATGCATGGAAACATTAGTAGATACTGAATATTATTTCACAATCTTATGTGATTGTAAAATACTGAATATGCTATAAGATATGAAAATTTATTATATTAATTTTAACTATTAAATTAAATGATAATATCTAAATAATCACGTCAAATAACATATAAATTTGGTTATAATTATAGAATAGTACTTATTAATGTATAACTAGATGAGTTCCTGGTAAAAGGAATAATGAAAATAATATTGTTAAATGGTATATAACTCTATGGTTTCGTATGTTGTGTAATAATAAGTTGTTTAATAATTATTCTAGGTTTAAGACATGGGAACAAGAAAGATATAAATGTGCTTTCTTTTACATGAGGTATTTTCTAAAGATATTTGGTCATAGTAAGAAGAGTTTCAAAAAGTATGTTTTTGATGAATAACTCTAACCATGGAAATCATTGAGTCCATATTGTTATATCCAAAATTATGTAAGAGTTGGTGTCCTAGAACCAACTTTTTTTACTTTTATTACATGGATATTTAATGTATTATTACATATTGTTTGTTGTTCTATTGGGCTATGATGTAATAATGTCCTAGAGTGTTTGTTACACTAATAAGGTCATGTAAGTTCCCTACTATGATGAGAACCTTGAAATTATATAACAATTTTCATTAATATAGATTTGTGTTTAGATGACATACTATGATCAGACACATAACATGTAGACCATCAGGTATGAGTACTCGTAAGCAGATGATACTTCTTCTAATGAAGATTGCACTATGTGATCTATAATAATGGAGACTATGAGAATAGACCCGCTAGTAAGAATTCCACATGTTTTCATCTGATTAGATATTTCTATATAAGAGCATGTTTAATGATCTTTAGACTTTAAGATTATCATTCACATGTGTCACTACTCGATCACTTTTGTTTATTGATGAAAACTGTCACGTAGACAGTAGGCGGGAAGTAGGGTACGTTGGGTGAGTAAAGAGTGGCGTGTTATTAATGGATAAGGTGAGGAAGGAATTTCCCTTCAATTTATGGAACTTGATATCTCGACCATTTGATTGAAGTAGAACCGTCATATGAAATTCCATGGTCATGGTGTAACAATGAGTTTATTTCAGGTTGTAAAAAATGATGTATCAATCATAAAGGTTGATGAAACTATCATGAATCATTCTTCATGAGATATTCCGACAAAGTAATTATATTAAACAATGATCTTTCCTATATGAACATCATTGTTGCAACTATACGTTCTTTCTCATGGGTTCCTTCACCCAAATCTAGACAGTACTCTTGGACATTAGACAAGCCCGCCTAATGCCAATGAGAAATAATCCTAGAGGGTCACACACTAAGTATTTTTTGTGGTCTCGGTTAAATTCTAATTGAATATAATAATGAAATAAATATTATTCTCAAGACCATGGAATAAATATATTCATGTTAATTTGATCTCATTAATTCAATAAAATATATTTATTAAATTTGTTGAACATTTAATAAATATTTATTTAATAGTTGGTAAATAAAGTATTTATTTAAGTGAATAAATTATTTAATTTTTATTTGGGTTTCAACAAATGGATGTGAAGTTTGAGTGAACCACGGTCGGTCTGGTAGTAAAATAATTATTTACAAGATGGTAAATAATTATTTAACTAGTTGGCATAAGCTTAAATAATAATAACGTTGTAATTATTTTGTGCCACATAATTTTATTTTATAAATCCTTTTTACGCAAGTTAGCGCACCATTAATAATAACCCAATATTTTTATTCTGAGCATTGGGTTTCTCTGTGATCATGACTGTATTTAATTATTCTCATTCAATTACATGTTGTAACTGAAATTCCATGTATATAAATAGATAAGATAACATATTGTTCCATTAACCACACCACATGCCTAGTGAACTGAGAATTATTGATCCAAACAATTTATCTCTCGAAATCCCTTCTCTCCCCTGCCAAGAATGAGAGACATTCTGCATGGACAAAGAACAAGAGATGAAGAATGAACAAGACAAGACACTTGCTTTGCCGTACTAGACCTCGGAGAAAGAGAACTGTCGATCAGAGGCCATCATAGCATGTGTGGATTACCTCTAGAGGGATTCTTGTTAGGAATCATACTAGTGCAATATGATAATCCAAATGGGTCATTCTGGATGATCGACATCATCAACGGATAAAAATACCAAATATCCAGGTATAATTTTTCTTTATGTTATTAATTAAATTATTTATAAACATGATTTGAAAGATCCTCTCTAAATGTTTTGGGTCACATTATTATTTATCTAAATCTTGGAATATTTTATGTGGAGACTCGCATTAATTATCATATTGATCCACAAATAGTCATTTATCGTGGTAAAAATCAAAATTGAGTGTCATTACAACCATGTTTTTGTAGCTCCCAGAACCATCATGTGGAATCAAAAGGATTACATCATATTTTATAGTTATTTAAATATTTCATTAATGAATTACATATTTAATAATATAGTGTTTTCAATTCATCTCAATCATTCAGAAAATATGAATCTCGAGATATATTCCACCTATTTTATTTCTTGTTCACAATACCGAAATGATATTTTCTTTTAATTTGGATTAAAATAAAATAGAGGATTTCATCAGGAGGTGCCAAAACATCAAGGCCATACAACACCAGAACACACATCGTGTTTTCGGAAGTACATGTCATGTAGTCATGAATCAATGAGTCGGTCTGGTCCGCCAAACCAAGCCTTGTGATGGAGTCTTTCTATGTCTCAAATGACAACGTGGGTTGACCAATAACAGGTGGCACCCAGTTTCCAGGTTACATATGGTGTGGCCCAAATGGACATGGCATGTAGTCCCTTCGAGATAGGGTTAGACCATGTACCCCATACAAAACAATCCTGGATTGAGATCGTGTAATTAGAATCAGCATGGCGTGAGGCCAACTAGATGTGTCAGGTACTCTAAATATTTCTGAAGTACACCCACACGCCATTTCCCCAGGCATGTAATTTGGATGGACATTGAACAAAATTACACACCTTGAAGTTGGAACTACACGTTGTGTACTCATCCAAATTATTTATATTTATTAAAATTTATTGTTACATTATACAAACCCTTAAGATGTGTACCATCGTGTAGGCGTAATGCTGAGGCACAACACTTGATAGGTGTTTAATATATATGTGTTTAATTTAACATTTTTGTGATGTTCATTTCTACACATTGGGTAGTTATGAATAGGAATGCACTGGGTTGCCTCTAAGGTACATGTTACGTACAATGATAACATTTAATGAATTTATTATTTGAAATTATGATAAATGAGAATATAAAGGTAATTTAGAAAGGATTTGAGATCAAAGGATTGATTAATTAAAGATTATAATTAATTTATTTGAGCGTGATTAATCTTAAACCAGAACGATTAAACAATTGAATTATAGTTTTATAAATGCGTAAATAATTTTGCATGTATGAATGATCATGAGCTAGACCAAAACAGTTGTATGTGGATGGTTTCTCTTAATTTATTTATTTGAATTACTTCATTTGGTCTGTGAGTCTTCTCTTCATTAATATGTAGGGCCTACATGATCATGGTTTATTTTATATAAAAATTCATTTTACCCCTCACCTACATGTGAGTTATAAAAGGGCCTATGTAATGGATGAAACACCCAATCTAGTGGAGTCAGTTCAAGCTGGATCCAAGATGAAACCAATCCTAGGAGATACAGAGGTGGATATGTGGAATCTTTAAACATGAACACAAATGGTTCAAGGTGTTTCTCTTAGAGGTTAGGGTTAGTTTATCAACATCTACATAAACTAATCATTATAAAATCTCATGATCATGCCATTTACATTATTTTATTTCTATTATTTTCATGGTTTATCTTTAAGGATGTGTTGTTTCAATCATACAAATATTGAATTAAACAAGAATGAAATCTGGAAATAAAATAAACCATAATTAGGATTAAATATTATCAACACATGTTTAATCACTTAAGTATGTTCCCCTTAATATTAATAATCATGTTATAATAATAAATTCATGAATAATAGATAACAATCCCTAAAATAATTATTTAGTCAAACTAAGCCTTACATTACTTGATTAAGTGAATAACTCAACAAAACTATGTGTTTGAGCTACCCTTTTCCAGACACATAATTTTATACAGAAAGCCTTTATGAAAGGTTTCAGGTTGAATTAATAATATTATATCAATAGAAGTATCCCTTACTAGGAATGGTGTAATATTTGTGGTAGGATATGAAGAAATCCAAAGTCATGATTTCAGGATTTGGGAGTCCACTCAATAGATCAAAGAGTTAGAAGCCCGCAGTTGGCAAAAAAATTATTAACTAAATACCTTATAATAGCATGACCAACCCTTTTTGGTGTTATAAGAAGGTGAATATGGATCCTTTCCACTGGAATGTCATGGAACATGACAATCTGAGTTCAATGGTGAGGGCCATTGGGACTTGATAAAATAGTGGGAGACTTAATAAAATTTATTATTTCTCATAAAACGTAATAAAGAAAGTACAAATGATCTGATCAATAAATTTTAATATAAAAATGAAATGATCTTCAGCCACACTATCCCTACGATTGATTCTTGATAAAGACAACATCCTCACCAATTGTAACTTTCATGAATGGTTTAAACACCTTCGGGTTATCCTACGCCATGAACAAAAGTCTTATGTGCAGGAGTCAGCATTACCTGATCCACCTACCAAAGAAAATAGTGGTGAAGATTTTCTGGTCTATGAGAAACATATGAACGACACAGTTGACATTCAAAGTTTGATGTTATCCCCATTGTATAGTGATCTTGTGAAGTATCATGAAAACATGGAAACTTATAGAATGCTCGAAAACCTCCATGGTCTTTACCAGGAGAGAGCAAGATAGGAATGGTTTTAGATATTTAAGGCATTATTTTAGTATAATCTTGAAGAAGGTTCCCTAGATGGGCCTCATGCAGTCATGATCATTTGATAATTAAGAGCATGGAGGTTCTAGGATTTAAATTCACTAAAGAACGGGGCACCGATCACATTCTCACATCCCTCACTCAGAGTTTCTATAACATTGTTTCTGATTTCAATAATAACATCATTGAGATTTCTAAATTTGATCTTCTTATCCTCATTCAGAAAATGGACAAAGATGTGAACTATGAAAATCCTTATGTCCTTATGGTGAATAAGAGGAATGGTAAGAATAAGAGCTTTAATCCCAATGATTCTTTATGGACATCCATGAAAAGGAAGATTACATCAAAGGAAAGGAAACATGAGGTTGTTCATTTCACATGTGGCATGAAGGGCCACTGGAAGAAGAACTACACCCACCCTAAGATGCAAGGGAAGCTTCAGGTGCATTTGTTATTGAATGTAATCCATCTATTTCTAAGAATTGGGTATTAGATACAGATTTTAGTGTCAAATATGTATCTAAATAGAGATACCATGTATATTTTTCAATATTGATCGAGGGGAGGTAGATCTACAGGCAACCAACAGAGCCATACTTTCTGTTGTAGTTGTCAGGGACTACAACCTCACGTTGCTAACTGGGATGATCTTGGGGTTAAAGGGTTATTTTTTTTTGCCTTATGTAACCAAAAACATAATTTATTTATCCAGACTATATATAGATGTTTTTTTCAAGTTTGGAAATGAGTGTTGATTCTTTTATAAAGATATCATTTGGTTTGGTATTGAATATTTAAAAAATGGTCTTTATGTGTTGGATTACACAAACCAAGTAATGGAAATTGATGACAAAGATACCTCACATGACTCATACAACACAAAAATATGGCATCACTGGCTAGGTCATGTAAACGAGAAATGCATGAAAAAGTTACATCAAGATGTATATATAGATTATTTTGAACTAAAACCATATGGCATATGTCATTCATGTTTACAAGGCAAAATGATCAAATCCCCATTTGGTGGGAAAGGTGAAAGGGTTAAAGAGGTTCTTGAATAGGTTTATAGAGATGTATATTGTCCATTTCCAGTTGAAGAAAGGGGTGGTTACTCATACTTCATACCATCTAGTGATTAATTTAGTAGATATGGATATATCTACTTAATGAAATATAAGTCAGATTCCATTGATAAATTCTAGTAAAACAAGAATAAGGTTGATAAATAGCTCGGTAAGAATATTAATAATCTTTGCTCCGACCGAGGTAGGGAATATCATAATAAGGACTTAATTGATTACTTATGGGATTTTGGGATCCTATCCCAACCTGATCCTCCTTACACTCCTCAATTTATTAGGGTATGTGAAAGGTGGAACCACAAATTTATGGACATTGTGAGATCAATTTTGAGTCATGAAAGTCTTCTAATAACCTTTTAGGGGCATGCGTTACAAACAACGACACAAATACTAAACCAAGTAACAACTAAATTGATAAATGGTATTCCATACGAGTTCTGGAGTGGAGTAAAATACATGTTATCGAATTTAAATCTATTGGGTATTAGAGCATTAGTTAAGGCCTCTTCAGGTAACAAAATCACACCCAAGGAACAATGTGTACCTTTATAGGATACCCAAAGGAAATAAGGGGATATTACCTTTACAGTTCCTCATAAAAAAATTATAGTGGAAAACCCTTCCATATTACTTGAGAGGGGGAACATATCAAAATGAGACAGTGAGAGAAAGATAAAAATCTATGATGTTGAGGCTCATGGTGCATAAGAGTTGGTATAGGAACATATTCCACAAATCCCCATGGCAGAAGAATCTATTCTAGATACACATGTACTGCGTAGGAGTAAAAGAGAGGTTAGAGAACTGGAACATTATATTTCTCTATTTACCGATGATGGTGACTCGTTATTATTTGATCATAATGATCCTCTAACCTAAAAGGAAGTAGTAAGTGGAATAGACATTACCATGTGGAAAGAAGCCATGAATTTTGAAATGGATTCCATGTACCAAAACAAATTATGGTTTTTGGTAAATCCTACAGATGATTAATATCCTGTTGGTTGCAAATTGGTAATCATGAAAAAACTAGACATATAATGGCTTGTCAGTACCTATTTGGCACGACTGGTCACAATAGGGATTAAACCATTTCAATGTATTGACTATGATGAAACCTTCTCACCTATTCCAAGGCTGAAATCCATCAGAAATCTACTTTCCATTTCGGCTTAACATGAATATGTGATTTGGAAAATGGATGTCCCAACATCATTCCATAATGGGATCCTTTTTTATGATGTCTACATGACACTACCCGAAGGGTTTGTGACTCCATAGGATGCTAATCAGGTTTGCAGGTTGCAGAAATCCATTTATGGATTAAAGATATCATCTAGGTCATGGAACATTAATTTTGATGAAGGCATAAACGAATTTGGTTTTATCAAGAAATAATGTGATCCTTGTATGTACAAATGGTTTCGTTGGAGTGCATTCATATTCTTAATATTATATTTTGATGACATATTACATATGAGAAACAAGATACCGGTCTTAAATTATGTTAAGGCATGGTTGAATCAATTATTCTCCATGAAAAACATTGGTGAAGAAGCTTATATTCTTGGGATCCCTATCTATCGTGATAAATCCAAGAGATATCTAGGCCTAATTCAAATTATATAGATTGATAAAACACTGAAGAGAATGTGTATGGAACAATCCATGAGGGGATTGTTGCCAGTGTCAAATGGCATTCATCATTCTAAGAAAATGTGTCCTTGGACACATGAGTAATGAAAGATAAAGGCACGATCTCCAAATGCATCAGCGATTGGGTCAATCATGTATGTCATGCTATGTACTAGGCTGGATGTCAACTACGCATTGATTGTTATAGACAGATATCAAGTGAACACTAGTAATAGCCATTGGAAGGAAGTCAAGACTATCCTAATGTATTTGAGGTGTAATATGGATATATTCTTGGTTTATGGAGGAGATGAGGAACTAGACATCGAAGGATATGGATATGCTATATTTCAGACTAATCAAGATGAGATGAAGTTGCAAACGTGATACATCTTCACATTTAATAGAGGTGTGGTGAGCTGGAAGTGCTCAAAGCAGAGTGTGGTCAGAGATTCTATAGAAGAATCCGATTATATCAAAACTTATGAGGTAGCTAAAGAAGAAGTTTTGATGTGATGCATCATATAGGAGCATGATATGAAACCTAGAAGTAAATATTCCACCACACTATACTACTATAATACTATAGTGGTGGCTATCACAGAAGAGCCAATGTCACATCAGAAGGCGAAGCACAAACATTGGATGTTTCATCTATTGAGGGATTTTTATCATAGAGGTGTAGTTGTAGTGTGTTATATTTCCACAGAAGATAATGTGTAAGACCCGTTGACTAATGCCTTGACTCGATAGCAACATGATCATCATGTGAGGTCTAGCGGAATGAAAGTCTTATGACGTTGCCTCTAGTAAAAGTGGTATTTTTTAAGAGTTGGTGTCCTAGAACCAACTATTTTTACTTTGATTAAATGGATATATAATTCATTATTATAAATTGTTCATTGTTCAGCATGAGTATGATGTAATAATATACTCGAGTATTTATCACATTGATATGTTCATGAAAGTTCCCCGCTTTGATGAGAACCTTGAAATGATATAAAATATTCTTAAATATTGATTTGTGGTTAGATGACATTCTATGATTGGAGACAAAACACGAATACTGTCAGGTGAGAGTACTCATAAGCAGATGAGACTTCCTATCCTGAAGTTCATACATGTTAATATCCAAGATATGTGATTATGAGAACAAACCCGCTAGTAGTAATTCCACATGTTTTGGTTTCATCATATATTTTTATCTACGAGTGTGTGTAATGATATTTAGACATTAATATTATCATTAATGTGTGTCATGACTCGATAACATTGATTTACTGATGAAAATTGTCACACAGACTGTTGGCGGGAAGTAGACTACGTTGGGTGCATCATGAGTGTCAAAAAATTAATGGAGAAGCCGATAAAGGATTTTCCTCTTCCATTAATGGAAGTTGATATTTCATCCCTTTGATAAAAATAAAACCATCACGTGAATTTCATGTCCATGTTGTAACGATGAGTTTATTTTACGTATTCAAATAATGATGTATCAAGCGTAACGGTTGATGACACTATCATCAAGCCTTCTTGATGAGATATTGTGACAAAAGGATTATATTACACGAAGAGAGTTCGTATGTGGATGTCATTTTTGGGACTTTATGGTCTTTCTCTTGGGTTTCTTGACCCGTTCCACGATAGTACTCTTGGAATTTAGGAAAGCCTGCCAAATACCAATAAGAAATAATCCTATATGGTCACACACTAAGTGTTATTGGTGGTCTAGATCAAATAATATTGGAATTTAATTAATGAAATAAACATTATTTTCCAGACTGTGGAATAATTTTATTCAACATAAAATGAGCACATAAAATAAATAAAATATATTTATGTATTTTATTGTAAATTTAATAAATATTTATTTTCTTGTTTGTAAATAAATATTTATTGAAGAGAATAAATATTTTATTTATTTTTCTGGGTGTTCAATAAATGGAAGTAGAGTGTGAGCGGACCGACGTCTTTCCGTTAGTAAAATAATTATTTAAAATACGATAAATAAATATTTAACTAGTGGAAAAAGTTAAAATAATAATGGCTCTGCTCTTATTTTGTGACATGGAATATAATTTTATAATTCTATTTTTCACAAGTTGGCACCCTATGAACAACGAGGTTGTATTATTCTTATGATCTAGGGTTTTCTACAAGTTCATTAATGTATTTAATGGTTTCTATGAAATTAAATATTGTAACTAAAATTCCATGTATATAAATAGATAATTAGGCATATTGTGCCATACACCACACCACACACCTGGTGAATATAAAATTTTAGAGCCAAACCATTTGTCTGTCAAATAGACTTCTCTAAAATCCCAAGAAAGTGAGAATATATTCAAGGCCGAAGAACATGTGATCATGAACGAGTGACACAATACATTCACATTGTCGCGCTAACACCAAGAGAATGGGTGGTGTCGATCATAAGCCATCAGAGCACCTATGGATCACCGCATGAGGGATTCTTGTTTGGATCCTTACAAGATCAATGATACAATTTGGAAGGTTCATTCCAGACGATCAAAATCATCAATGAGGAAAAATACCAAAGATCCCAATATTAGTTTTCTTTATGAAATTAATTTAATTAATTATAAACATGATGTGCAAGATCCTCTATAAAGGTTTCGGTATTCTTTCTTCTTTATCTAAATTTTTTATTATATTTTATGGAGAATGGATTTCATCATCGTATTGATCTCGGAATAATCATTTATCATGGTAGAAATCAAAATTGGGTGTCGTTCCCACCATGATTCCACTGCGCCCTAAACCTTTGATTTAGTAGAAGCCTAAATTACATTGTGTGATCCAAATGATTAAAATTTCATAGAAAATGCTTCAACTGAAAGGGGGAGCGTGTTGGAGTTGGTTCCCATGAACCAATTACACTATACCATTGGTTTCTTATATTATAAAAAAAAATTAATATTAATAAATACCTTATCACATATTGATTTTTCGGGAAATTTTTAAAGTTACACTATCCTAGATTATCTATCACATTGAAAATTCCATAAAATTTCCCAAATATGAAGATAACCTTCATGTGAATTATTATTTTCATAAGCTATTTTTGATAGGGTAGTACGAAATAATATGATAGGATTTAATTAATGTAGTCTATCAGGTGAAAGATACTCATAAGAGTAAGAGTCATTATCTCATTGTTTTCATACAAGATAATCTCCAAGATGATATATTATGAGGAAATACAAACTAGTTTAAATTCTAAATTTAATAAATATCAATGTAAAGACCCGCAAATTTCAAGGAAATTTTTTTTCTTAATTTTCTTTGGAATTTTACAAGAACGCAGCTTCAGACGGCACCTGATTCCGAGGCCCGGTGTGCCCGGAATCAATTTCCGAAGTTTGGCTCGGGTACGTTCAGTGAACGGACGAGCGGGTTTTTCTATCTTTTGAACCGGTGCCCGGAATCGAATTCTGAGGGCACCGATGAAATCGCAGCGCCGGTATTTGCTTAGAAACGCCTCTTCCGGAGTTGCGTTTGCTCAGACGTGGTTTTTAAATTTTACGGCTTTAAGTCAGAAATAAAATAAAGTTTGTGCGACAACTTTATTTTATTTCACTTAAGCTGCTTGGAAGCCACTTGAAGTCACTTAAAGACGGCTTGAACTGAGTTGAACTGGATAGGATGCTATCCAGAAATATCCTACCCCCTTTGGTAGGATATTTGTGCGGTGGGACCCGCACGAGCCCCGCCGTTTCTTTCGCTAAGTAACGCACCCGCGAAAACCCGTCAAAGTAACTGAAAAGTCAACCGACGCGTTTTCTTTAATTCTTAACAGACCATTTAATTGGGCGGTTTATTTCGTGAATTAAATGGACTGTTTCTTCGTGAATTAAATGGGTCGTTTCTTTCGTTGAATTAATTCAACGAATTGATGGATCGTTTCTTAACCGGTTTCGTGTTGGCATGTTTATAAAATAAGACCAACATAAAAATCCTTGGAAAGGATTTGAGAGAATCTTCGTTCCTCCACCCTCTCCGCGAAGAACGCGAAGAACGCGAAGAACGCGAAGAACGCGAAGAACTCCGGCGAACGGAATTCGACGACGCACACCAAGATCTGCGACGTCGACGAGATCTACCCGCGACGTTCTTCGGCGACGTCTTTCTTCCGCGGCCGATCCTCGTTCGGCAACAAAGGTGAGAATCGGATCTTTTCTTCTCCCTTTTTAATTTCAATATCAACGGATTTAAACTAATTAAATCCGTTGATCTTGATCCGGAGATTGGCGACGCGACGAGCGATTCCGCGACGACGCGGCGATCTCCATCTTCCGCGACGAGCAAATCCCGCGACGATCCCCCGTTCGGCAACGACAAGGTAAGGGATGTTGGAATTCTTTTTAAAATCCCGTGTTTATTCTTTTGAAATATAGAACCCGATCACGAAACAATTTTAATTTATTTAAAATTGTTGATTGGTTTCTTTCCTGTTTCTCCCGTTGATAATGACTAACGCGGAGGGTGCGGGTCTAACGAACAAGACCCGGCAACCCTCCGTCGATCTTCCTTTGTGTGCGGATTTGGCGAGCGACGGCAAAAGCGCGACGCAAGGGCCATATGTTGATTCCGCAGTGGAGGACGCATCCCGGGAGGAACAACGGCGCAGACGGGAGGCAAATCGGGCCACCGGAGCATCTCCGGCGGCCCGCGGAAGGAGGCGGCGGCGCGGGTCGCCGGCGCGGCGGCGCCGGCGACCGGGGGCGGCGGCGCCCGGCGCGCCGCCGGAGGAGTCCGCCGCGGCCGAGCCGCGGCGGCGGCGAGCCGCCGGACCGCGTCCGCGGTCCGGCCTTCCAGCACGCGGCCCGCGCGGGCCGCGTTTTCTCCAAAGCCGCGGGTTTGACCCGCGGCGGCAGCGCTTCGGCCGCTCGGCCGAAGCCGAGCCGGTCCGGTCGGCCGGGCCGCGCCCAGGCCGGACCGGACCCGGCCGAGCCGGTTCGGGCCGGGTCGGGCCGACCCGGTTCGGGCCGACCCGGTTCGGCCGACCCCGGGGGGGGTTCGGGCCGGGTCGCCCCGGGCCCAGTACCCCCGTTTCGGGCCCTCTACGGTCTTTCGCCCATATCTTGGGCCTGGGACCTCCGATTGACGAACCGTCAGCGGCTACGCGATCCTTGGATCGAGACGGTCGTTTCTGTATATTATACTCAAGGTTTCGGAAGACTTTGGGTTCGGCCGGGTTGGTTCGTACACGAAACCAACCGGGCCCTCGGAGCGGAAACGCTCATAACTTGAGCTACGGACGTCCGAACGACGTACCGTCAGCTGTGGTAGTTTCCTCTAAGTGAGACGGAACTTTTGGCATACTCCGCCCGAGGATCGGATACAGGCGGAGTACGGTCGGGTTGGTTTTGCCCTAAAAACCAACCGGGCCCCTGGGACGAAAATGCCAATAACTCTCAGACCGGGCGTCCGATTGACGCGCCGTCTGTCGCGTTGAGATCCTGTTGTCGATACGGAACTTTTGGATACATCAACTTCGGACTACGTGTCAGTTGATGTATCAGCCCCTCGGCTCGTGGAGCGGACCCTCCTAAACGAGCTCGCTACGTGCGGGAACCCTAGCGCTGGCTGTGACCTCGACGACAGAGCAGAGATCCTCCGTGGACTGCGACGACGGCAGAGCAGAGATCCTCCGTGGACTGCGACGACGGCAGAGCAGAGATCCTCCGTGGACTGCGACGACGGCAGAGCAGAGATCCTTCGTGGACTGCGGCGACGACTGTGCAGAGATCCTCAGTGGACTGCGTCGACTACTGCACCCAGCGATCCCACGTGGATCAGTGCTTCAGGTTCTGTGTGAGCCCGATCCTCCGTGGGTCCTTACTACCGGTTCTGTGTGAGCCACTGCCTACAGGTTCTGTGTGAGCCCGATCCTACGTGGGTCTTTTTGCGGGGGTTAGTACCTATCGATCCTTCGTGGGTCCGACGACTGAGACGGATCAGTGATCGTCTTTGACGTCATCTGAAAAAGTATACCTGGTTGAGCTGAATCTTATGTTACTCTCCTTTGTGGATTGTGTTGAACTATCCTTTGTGGATTTACTGTTTACTCTCCTTGTGGATTTGAGTCTTGCTTTCCTTTGTGGATTGAGTTGTTCTTGAGCTCGTGAGCAGAGCTAGAATTGGGGACTTAGGTATATGTATGGGAATATACCTAAGTCGAGTCAGATGTTACTTCGTGATTGCATCTTTCTTTTGTGCTATATCCTTTGTGGATTTCGGGAGACCTTCGGGGGTCTCGGGGTCCTTACTGAGTAGTTGTACTCACCCCTGCACGGGCTATGCCCGCACTTCGTGGTGTTGGTTGCAGACGACGGACAGCGCTGATCGCGGTTGGGGCGTGGAGCAGGACGGTACCTGGAGGTGGACCACTGGACGGGACGTGCTCAGAGCGGACGTGGGGCCCGAGGAGCTTGGAGGCTATCTGTACCCACCCTTCAGGTGGGATTGCCAGTGGACGACACGAGGCCGCCGTCTTTTCTTCAGTTGCTGTACTTTACTTTTCAGTTGTACTTTACAGTTGGGCTTGTATTTCCGGCCCCTTTACTTTTCTGCACTTTACTTTCCGCTTGCTGACTCTGTGTGGTTGTTACTTATAAAGGCAATGCCTTCCCTGTTTACTGGGATTTTACGCCTTGGTGCTAGTCGCCAGCCCCTGGCCTATGGAAGGCGGGCTTGGGGTAGTCACGGCACGGGCCCCGAGGACGGGTCGTGACAATTGGTATCAGAGGCGGTCGGTTCTACCGCAGACTCTGATCGTCCTTTCTTTCTATGTGAAGCAATAGTGTTTAGTGTATTGAGTGTGGTTATCAGTTCAGGGAGCCCAGTGTTGGTGCGGCGGCCGACGTATCCGTACACCAGGACCCTGACTCCTGATTTCCGACTTAATGCATGAAAACATTGATTGCGTGTGTGTTTCAAGTTTTCTTTGTGATTACTTATGTCAGCTCACCGGGTATACTGATCTACTTTATGAAAGTCTCAAGTTTTCCTTGTGATTACTTGTGCCAGCTCACCAGGTATACTGTTCTGACTGTGGTGCTCTTGTTCTCCTTTTCAGGATGGCCCCGCGACGACTGCCAGCTAGGGTTCCGAGTGTAGGGCGCGACGGCAGCCCACCGAGCGACGAGGCCTCGGTGCAGGGCCCTTTGCCAGCAGTGGCACCGGCGGTAGCCTTACCCGCCGAGCCACCGATGCTTCCAGTACCAGACGCTGACGATGCACGTCGCCTCAGGGCACTGCATGAGTTTCAGAGCCAGCGACCGCCCAGGTTTCGCGGTGAGGCGGACCCCCAGGCCGCCGAGGACTGGCTAGAGGCGGTGGTACGGATCTTCAGGCTAGTGAGGACACCAGCGGATCTCATGGTGATCCTCGCAGCGAGCCTCCAGCAGGTGAAGGCAGAGCACCAGGTACCAGCAGGTTTGGTACAGCCCTTGGAGGTCCCGGAGTGGAAGTGGGACGGCATATCTATGGACTTCGTGACTGGACTTCCACGCACTTCCAGAGGTCACGACTCCATTTGGGTGATTGTCGACCGACTCACCAAGTCGGCACACTTCTTACCCATCAGAGAGCAGGGCTCAGTAGAGAGCTTGGGACGTCTTTACGTCCAGGAGATCGTACGGCTTCACGGTGTGCCATCGTCTATCGTCTCCGATCGAGATGCTCGTTTCACTTCCAGGCTTTGGAAGGGGTTGCAGGAGGCGTTCGGGACGCGGCTCCATCTGAGCACAGCCTTCCACCCTCAGACGGATGGACAGACGGAGAGGACCATACAGACACTCGAGGACATGCTCCGTGCATGTGTTCTCGACTTTGGTCGCAGCTGGGAGGACCACCTACCCTTGGTGGAGTTTGCGTACAACAACAGCTACCACTCCACCATCGGGATGGCACCATACGAGGCGTTGTACGGCAGACCCTGCAGATCACCGTTGTGCTGGACAGACCCTGGGGAGTCAGCACTCGTGGGACCAGAGATGGTCCGAGCCACGACAGAGAAGGTCCAAATCATCCAGGAGAGGATGAGGACAGCTCAGAGCCGGCAGAAGTCATATGCTGACAGGAGGCGGAGGCCACTAGAGTTCGAGGATGGCGACCACGTCTTTTTGCGTGTCTCACCTCGACGTGGTTTACGGAGATTTGGCCGAGGCGGCAAGCTGTCTCCCCGCTTCATCGGGCCTTTCCAGGTCCTCAGCAGGATAGGAGAGGTGGCTTATCGCCTGGCTCTACCACCTCAGTTGCACCGGGTGCACGACGTCTTCCACGTGTCTCAGCTGAGGAGATACGTGCACGACCCGACGCACATCATCGACTTTGGGGAGCTGGACGTGGACGATGGGGCGACTTTTGCGGAGGTTCCAGTGGAGATCGAGGATCGACAGGAGCGGGTCCTACGTGGGCGGTCGATTCCTCTTGTGCGCGTCAGATGGCAGCACGGGAACCTCCAGGAGAGCACTTGGGAGCGGGAGGCTCAGATGCGTGCTCAGTACCCCCATTTGTTCCCCTAGTTTTGATGTATCTTTACGGGGACGTAAAGCCCTGAGGTGGGAGTAATGTAAAGACCCGCAAATTTCAAGGAAATTTTTTTTCTTAATTTTCTTTGGAATTTTACAAGAACGCAGCTTCAGACGGCACCTGATTCCGAGGCCCGGTGTGCCCGGAATCAATTTCCGAAGTTTGGCTCGGGTACGTTCAGTGAACGGACGAGCGGGTTTTTCTATCTTTTGAACCGGTGCCCGGAATCGAATTCTGAGGGCACCGATGAAATCGCAGCGCCGGTATTTGCTTAGAAACGCCTCTTCCGGAGTTGCGTTTGCTCAGACGTGGTTTTTAAATTTTACGGCTTTAAGTCAGAAATAAAATAAAGTTTGTGCGACAACTTTATTTTATTTCACTTAAGCTGCTTGGAAGCCACTTGAAGTCACTTAAAGACGGCTTGAACTGAGTTGAACTGGATAGGATGCTATCCAGAAATATCCTACCCCCTTTGGTAGGATATTTGTGCGGTGGGACCCGCACGAGCCCCGCCGTTTCTTTCGCTAAGTAACGCACCCGCGAAAACCCGTCAAAGTAACTGAAAAGTCAACCGACGCGTTTTCTTTAATTCTTAACAGACCATTTAATTGGGCGGTTTATTTCGTGAATTAAATGGACTGTTTCTTCGTGAATTAAATGGGTCGTTTCTTTCGTTGAATTAATTCAACGAATTGATGGATCGTTTCTTAACCGGTTTCGTGTTGGCATGTTTATAAAATAAGACCAACATAAAAATCCTTGGAAAGGATTTGAGAGAATCTTCGTTCCTCCACCCTCTCCGCGAAGAACGCGAAGAACGCGAAGAACGCGAAGAACGCGAAGAACTCCGGCGAACGGAATTCGACGACGCACACCAAGATCTGCGACGTCGACGAGATCTACCCGCGACGTTCTTCGGCGACGTCTTTCTTCCGCGGCCGATCCTCGTTCGGCAACAAAGGTGAGAATCGGATCTTTTCTTCTCCCTTTTTAATTTCAATATCAACGGATTTAAACTAATTAAATCCGTTGATCTTGATCCGGAGATTGGCGACGCGACGAGCGATTCCGCGACGACGCGGCGATCTCCATCTTCCGCGACGAGCAAATCCCGCGACGATCCCCCGTTCGGCAACGACAAGGTAAGGGATGTTGGAATTCTTTTTAAAATCCCGTGTTTATTCTTTTGAAATATAGAACCCGATCACGAAACAATTTTAATTTATTTAAAATTGTTGATTGGTTTCTTTCCTGTTTCTCCCGTTGATAATGACTAACGCGGAGGGTGCGGGTCTAACGAACAAGACCCGGCAACCCTCCGTCGATCTTCCTTTGTGTGCGGATTTGGCGAGCGACGGCAAAAGCGCGACGCAAGGGCCATATGTTGATTCCGCAGTGGAGGACGCATCCCGGGAGGAACAACGGCGCAGACGGGAGGCAAATCGGGCCACCGGAGCATCTCCGGCGGCCCGCGGAAGGAGGCGGCGGCGCGGGTCGCCGGCGCGGCGGCGCCGGCGACCGGGGGCGGCGGCGCCCGGCGCGCCGCCGGAGGAGTCCGCCGCGGCCGAGCCGCGGCGGCGGCGAGCCGCCGGACCGCGTCCGCGGTCCGGCCTTCCAGCACGCGGCCCGCGCGGGCCGCGTTTTCTCCAAAGCCGCGGGTTTGACCCGCGGCGGCAGCGCTTCGGCCGCTCGGCCGAAGCCGAGCCGGTCCGGTCGGCCGGGCCGCGCCCAGGCCGGACCGGACCCGGCCGAGCCGGTTCGGGCCGGGTCGGGCCGACCCGGTTCGGGCCGACCCGGTTCGGCCGACCCCGGGGGGGGTTCGGGCCGGGTCGCCCCGGGCCCAGTACCCCCGTTTCGGGCCCTCTACGGTCTTTCGCCCATATCTTGGGCCTGGGACCTCCGATTGACGAACCGTCAGCGGCTACGCGATCCTTGGATCGAGACGGTCGTTTCGGTATATTATACTCAAGGTTTCGGAAGACTTTGGGTTCGGCCGGGTTGGTTCGTACACGAAACCAACCGGGCCCTCGGAGCGGAAACGCTCATAACTTGAGCTACGGACGTCCGAACGACGTACCGTCAGCTGTGGTAGTTTCCTCTAAGTGAGACGGAACTTTTGGCATACTCCGCCCGAGGATCGGATACAGGCGGAGTACGGTCGGGTTGGTTTTGCCCTAAAAACCAACCGGGCCCCTGGGACGAAAATGCCAATAACTCTCAGACCGGGCGTCCGATTGACGCGCCGTCTGTCGCGTTGAGATCCTGTTGTCGATACGGAACTTTTGGATACATCAACTTCGGACTACGTGTCAGTTGATGTATCAGCCCCTCGGCTCGTGGAGCGGACCCTCCTAAACGAGCTCGCTACGTGCGGGAACCCTAGCGCTGGCTGTGACCTCGACGACAGAGCAGAGATCCTCCGTGGACTGCGACGACGGCAGAGCAGAGATCCTCCGTGGACTGCGACGACGGCAGAGCAGAGATCCTCCGTGGACTGCGACGACGGCAGAGCAGAGATCCTTCGTGGACTGCGGCGACGACTGTGCAGAGATCCTCAGTGGACTGCGTCGACTACTGCACCCAGCGATCCCACGTGGATCAGTGCTTCAGGTTCTGTGTGAGCCCGATCCTCCGTGGGTCCTTACTACCGGTTCTGTGTGAGCCACTGCCTACAGGTTCTGTGTGAGCCCGATCCTACGTGGGTCTTTTTGCGGGGGTTAGTACCTATCGATCCTTCGTGGGTCCGACGACTGAGACGGATCAGTGATCGTCTTTGACGTCATCTGAAAAAGTATACCTGGTTGAGCTGAATCTTATGTTACTCTCCTTTGTGGATTGTGTTGAACTATCCTTTGTGGATTTACTGTTTACTCTCCTTGTGGATTTGAGTCTTGCTTTCCTTTGTGGATTGAGTTGTTCTTGAGCTCGTGAGCAGAGCTAGAATTGGGGACTTAGGTATATGTATGGGCATATACCTAAGTCGAGTCAGATGTTACTTCGTGATTGCATCTTTCTTTTGTGCTATATCCTTTGTGGATTTCGGGAGACCTTCGGGGGTCTCGGGGTCCTTACTGAGTAGTTGTACTCACCCCTGCACGGGCTATGCCCGCACTTCGTGGTGTTGGTTGCAGACGACGGACAGCGCTGATCGCGGTTGGGGCGTGGAGCAGGACGGTACCTGGAGGTGGACCACTGGACGGGACGTGCTCAGAGCGGACGTGGGGCCCGAGGAGCTTGGAGGCTATCTGTACCCACCCTTCAGGTGGGATTGCCAGTGGACGACACGAGGCCGCCGTCTTTTCTTCAGTTGCTGTACTTTACTTTTCAGTTGTACTTTACAGTTGGGCTTGTATTTCCGGCCCCTTTACTTTTCTGCACTTTACTTTCCGCTTGCTGACTCTGTGTGGTTGTTACTTATAAAGGCAATGCCTTCCCTGTTTACTGGGATTTTACGCCTTGGTGCTAGTCGCCAGCCCCTGGCCTATGGAAGGCGGGCTTGGGGTAGTCACGGCACGGGCCCCGAGGACGGGTCGTGACAATCAATGAATATTACTTTCTTTGACCTTGTATATTGATCCTAATATAATAAGATTATTATTGAGGCATCGTATGAGATTTATATTTTGATTTATTAATTATACTATGATGATATATAACAAAATGAATTCTGGTACGTTCGGTACATAATTAGTGATATGTTATTAATGAATAAGTTGATGAAGGATTTATCCCCCCCATCACAATAGACATTGATATCTCATACCATTGATTAGAGTGGAAATATAAAACTAAAATCAACGGCTACAGTGTCATGATTTTTTTGTCATATATGGTAAAAAAAGTCATAAGAAGCATATTGGTTGATTATAGGAGTACTACATCCAACATGATGTGATATTGAGACAATGTGCTTATATTATATAATGAACATATATGAGATCAAATTTTAACTCTTTTGGGTCCTTTCAATGTTTCTAGATACCGATATTTGACTATATTCTATATCTTCTAATTTAATTGAAATTGAGGTATAGAGGGTTACACACTTAGAGTTTCATTTAATCATAGTTAAATTATATTTGAATTTAATTATTGAAACAAATACTATTCCAAAGACCAATGAAAAGTATTTATTAATGATATAATGATCACCTATATTCAATAACTATTTTTAGTGATTTGGATATTTGAATAAATATTTATTTACGAGATTGAAAGATGAAATATTTATTTATCTATTGTATTATTCCCAATAAATTTAATAGGAAATGTATTTTAATAAATGAATAAAAAATAAATATTTTTCCACAAGTTAATCCATAATATATTTATTTATTTATCAAATAAAAAATATTTATTATTAATTATTATTTGAGTTTATCTGAAAATAGAGAAGTATGCAAGGGATAAGTTACAACAACCGATATTTAGATTTATATTCAAAATATCATCTAAATAAATATTAATTAATTTCTCTTTAATACTATTATTCATGAGACATGAATTCATAAAATAAATAGGAATAATAATAAAATTATTAGACATTGAATTCATTTAGGATTAAGAAATTGGATAATATAATTTACTAATGTTTTGAATATTTTAACCCTAAATCTATATGTACTTGATTATATTATTTTTGTAGAGGTGTATAAATAATTTATGTTACGAACCAAAAAAATCATCACTAGAGAATTTTCGCCACATTTAACATTATATATTTTTTCTCAAGAATGAGAGAAATAATCCACCATCCCCAATCCTCTCAATAATTAGAAAATTTTAATCAATCCTTTAATCATAAATGAATATGTTGCAATAAAAAGTGTTAAATTTAGAATGATTGGTACCACCATGTTAACACATGAGGTTCCAATGATGATTCATGGAAGCTAAAATATCTCACAAGGATTACCATTAAAATAATTATACATTAGATTTTCCCAATTTAATGATAGTACAACTAATGGGTGATATAAAAAATAAACACCTACATTGAATAAATGATCATCGATCATGTTAATTTGATTAATATTAATTATAAATTTTTTAAAAAATTACCTATCTTGGTTGCATATATCATTATCAATTTTCATAAGATTAATTTGTTGGTCATGAAATTTATTTTCATTTACACTGTGGATTATTTGTTGAATCTCAAAAGAGAAATAAATGGAATTACCAAATATGATTTTTTATTCTATGGCCTATAAAATGAACATGATAAAAAGGATCCATCAATGATGTAAAATTTCATAGTGAAAGCCTTGGACATCGATTATATTGAATATTGAGTCTGAATAATATTTTTCACAAAAACTGAAAAAAAGTAATATGACGAATACTAATTGTGGAGCCTTTCTATGGTAGTGGATGCTTAATGGAAAAAAACTATGTTTCACTAAAGGATTAAACATGTTAAGTGGTATTCGTATGTTGTTAGAGGTCAAACAAACTACATGAAAAATAGAATTAAAATTTAAATATAAGGAATAATATTGTTATATGTCGAATTATTCAATTTATAACAAATATATTGACATTTAAATACATTAGAAGTATTGGATTGGTCAGCCCAGGCCAAAAAAATTTATCCATTTAAAACAATTAAAGAAGAAACCATGATATTGGGGAGTCATCCATCTAGAAACCATACCCAAAAAATGGTATGTGTGACTCCATTCATTCAACCCACTCGAAAAACCTTACTGGAAACTCCTATAGTATATCCTTCTAATTTTGAGGTCTTACATGGATAAATCTACCGATTGGGATGGATTCTACTCAAACTCCCCCTTATAGATAAACTCTCACTCAATATTTTTGAGGTTTTTATCAAAAAACAAATGATAAAATAATAATTATTTATATATATTCACCTCAAAATCTACACTAATTTATTGTTGTAAAATCGTACAGAATTTTTGAACTAACATATTGTTGGGTAATAAAATTGACTACACATAACCACCTCAATTTGACCATAAAAGGAATTATATAATTTATTCCTATAAAAACCATTGAATATTATTATGTAACCATTAATAGCCATAATAAAACCCTGTTTAAGTCTATAAGAATTATTAAAACACCAATACTATTTCCAAACACCCATTATTCTCAAATAGTTTATCAAACATTCCACTTCTTATGGAAAATCCATTCTAAATCTGAAACATCCATCATTCTATTACACTCTATCCATTAGAACATGGTTTTTTGATGGACCTATTTTTTTCCACCATATCTCACAAACTCATATATTTTTTTCTCATAAAATACACATTTTTATTACTGATATATTTATCTTGAGTGTTTTGGGATCATATCTCATGTTTATTTAAATACGATTAACTCATTTGAGTTACTTAATTTTTTTATCAAATTATAGAAGGAAATTATCTTTCATTCTTATTTTTTTATTTATATGTAAATAATTGTCTTATAGGATGTTTCATAAATTGTTTTAATATTTAAGTTTCTTAAAAAAATTTATCTTAGGGAAACCAATGTAAAAAAGTTTTATTATTACATAAATAAATTATTATACTGAAATGATTCCTACTCAGCACACTAAATAAAATGAATATTAATATATGATAATTCTATTATGTGAATCATGGTTTATCGTATTCATTGTCCAAGTCAAATACCTGATGAATCATTTATCTTAAGGAAGATAATTTATTGTACGATGATGGATTCTTCTTATGAGTCATGTACCACCCGATCATTTACCATTTTTGGATAAAATTATATCACTAAGGCTCAATTTTTTCAAAAATAATCATTGAGTATCAAAAATGGATTATTTACCAATATCGTATATTTTGTAAATTAAACATGTACTTTAATATGTATCTGAAAATTAGTCATCCAAATAATGAAATAATTTATTAAATAAAACATATATATCCAAGAGAATAATGATCATATTAACATTCAATCATCCACAACATGGTACTTTTTTTTTTCTAATTTTGGGAGAAACAAATGGAAATTATGGGCATGTCACTATACATTTTAAAAAGTTTATTTTCATTAACATTATCATTAATATATTTTCTTGATTTTAAATTCAAGAAAAGCGAAATAAAAGAAGAACATACATTTTTTCGCATATGAAATCAATTTCTCTTCTTCTCCTAATAAATCTTCATGCAGGATTAATATTTGAGAATTTATGTTAATCAATTTTCATTATGTCTCTTGAAATACATGAACCTATAAAGATACTCTTTGATACTATTCAATCTCTTGTTATGTTTCTCTAAATCTATTAGTTTCTTCTTAAAATTGTGTGTTCAGCACACATTATTATATTATATTCATATTTATATTAATTATTACTCACTGTTCTATTTTTTCTAATATTTGGAAAAGTTCTTATAAAGGGATATACAAATTAAAATACATTGGACCTTTGTACCATTTTAAAGAAGTTTTCACTTAACTGAGAAACCCTCAGGAAATGGTTGGTCTAGTGAACATTTTTAATCCTGAGTAGGAGTGTGTGAGTGGAATTTAATAGGGGATCTTCATACCATGTAACACTAAAAAAATATTATTTATATATTTTATCTTACTATTTTTAATTTTACTTATTATTTGTGAATAGAAAATATTAGAATCATTGAAACCTTAAGAGAGAGTGTTTTTAAGAAGACAGTTTATTTAGAACTCAATTCACCCCCACTTTATTCATTATGCAACTCATGTCTTCCCAAAATTGGTATCAACTGTTTTTACTTATGAGTTACTGTCATTCATTCGTTCATGTTCAATTATCTGTTTTACCCGATGGTTTATTACTAAGATGGCATGACAATGGTTAAATAACCATATTTCAATGATGAAACATATGGGTTTTGGAAGTCTTGTATGATTATCAAATTTATAACATTATATTCAAATTTTATGTGAAGGTTGTTAAGACCAACAAAATCCCCAATACTGAACATGAAAAATATGATGCATCTTAATATTCCTACTATGATATAAATTCAAAATCCAAGAACAAAATATATTTTAGACTTTGTATTAATAATTTTACCAGGTCAAATTGTGAAACGTGGCTCAGGAAATGTTTATTAAAATTTCAGTTTAATATGAATGAACATACAATGTTCAAAAAATTTGATACGACATGGAAAAATCATATTCTACACCTTCAGAATGATTGAAGGATAAGGAATCACATAACTAAATCAATGATTAAATGCGATTTCAAATGGAATTTCTATTATAGGAATGCATGTTCCTAAACCTAATCATGGTAAAAAAGATTAAAGAATTCTACCTTCAAAATAATATATTATCCCAATTTTTATACATTTATGAACCCCAATTATGTAAATTATGATAAAATATTTGATAAGAAATCTAATAGTTTCGGAACATGAAATGAAAGAATATGTTGATTATCATAAAGAAATTAAAATATATAATAAAACTGTTAATATTTACACCACTAAATATGGGAAAAATATAATGGAAAACAATTATAAGAAACATTTGAAGAAAAAGATTCAATCTTCTCATAATATGAGGAATTAATTGGACAGTTTCCATGACAGTTCATAATGTTCTAATAACATTGAGAGGTTTTAAGAAACACATCATTAAGTAAAAACCATTAATATAAATTCAAAATATATTATATTATATGATTGAAAATGTCTAGACACATCAAAATCTACTATCCATAGCTAATAGATATTAAAAGGGCTTAAAAATAATTGAAGAATTGTTTTTTCATAAGAAATAACAATAGTATTTGAGATCCATCAGGAGTGCTTCAAAAGGGCATGTAGTGATTCATATACTAATCCAGAAGATAAAAAACCAATCGGATATAAAAATTGGTGTTTATGGATAAGTTAGGTGAGTTAAAACCTATTTATTAAACAACTTTTGAATATGAATTTTAATGTCTTCATGTTCAATAAAATCATAAATATTTATCATTGATATAAGATAAATATAAATAATATTAAAATAACAATAATTATATTAAAAAAATTATTTACTAATACATGTCATGAAATAGAATAACTATCAGATACCTTTGAAAATTTAAATATAATTTAGAAATATAAATTGCCATATGTTTTCATCATGACAACAAAATTAAAAATGGGTACATGTTTTTTCACCAAGGGGGAGGTGTATCTAAAGAAAGTAGATATTAAGAACCAATAAAATAATGAATAATATAGAATAATAATTAATGTTAATAATCCAAAACTATACATAAATTACATTATGTCTGCAAAATATAATAACTTCACATCTAGTATTACATACTCTTATTGGTGAATTTCAATACATCCTGCCAAATTCTATATTCATTGAAATTCCAAAATAAGTCGAATAAAATATGCTCATACATTTATTTAATTACATATGATAAATTTGACATGTCGTGAATATGTAAGCAGATATGGTAATCCAGATAAGCAATAGCTAACTATGTTGGTCCTAAATGAATTTGGGTGAAAAAATTAAATTCTTTAATTTACACATGAATGAAAATGAAACAAGGATAGTATAAAGAAATGGTATGAAGATAATAGATATTCATGTCAAGGAATTGATGGATTCTCTATTTTTAGTCTTTTTCAAATTTCAATATAGGATTTGTCACATTCAATGATATTGGTAATGGTTAGATCATTTGGCTTGGTATAGTTAGATATATAAAGTCAATGATTATAAAAATTTTCTTTATGTAGATAGTTTTTAGCCCAATATGAGAAGTATCTCTCAAATATATGATAATGGTTATTCTATTTATTTTTTATATAATTAGTGTTTAGTTATTTAAGGTAAACTAATTAGGTTTAATGCACTATAAACTGAGAATATTTACCTCTTGTATCATTATTCCATTTGTAAAAAAATATATGGTTTCGAGTCTTTGAGAATTTTATCAATGATATTTATTATTTTTTATATTTTACACATATATTGGAAAAAAAATCTATGTGATTAAATCCATATGGTAAATGGACACAAATCATATTTTTAACCAAATAAATAGGTCTTTACAACTAGACCGTTATAACAATTACATATAGATATGTTTAGAAATGTCTAGAACATCATATAATGATATTATATATTTGGTTTGTGTTTTATTTGATTAATTTATTGAATTACCTGGGATTACATTTTAATACCTTAATGAGAGAAATTATATATTTTAATAATTTTATCTTGCTTATACATTCTCAAAATGATGATGAAATTATGGATTAAATAAATTTCCTTGGAAGAGTTTTATAATCATTTATGCAATTCATTTTTATCATAAATTGCATTAAACATAGTTTATAAGAACTTAGAACATCTAAAAAATGCGTTTATTGAAACGAGGAATAAGGCTTTGGAAAAATATTCTATAACTATTTTATGTTTATATAACACGTCTACTCATTTTTGGAATAAAGTCGTTATCACAACATGTTATTTCATTAATAGAGTTGTGGTAGGTCCAATCATAATGAAAAAACCCTATTATTTGTGGAATGATTTGATACAATAGTTTCTAAACATTAATTTCATCTAATGATATTTCTATATCTTCAACAACATGTATAATGATGTAATGTTCCAAATAAAGGATATGTGAAGGAATCACTCTAGGATTCTCTATTAATTAAAAAGATTATATATTTTTTAATATGAAGATAGGTGTAAGTATCTAATCATGTTTAATATTATAAAACTGATCCTTTTAAAAACAAAAAGTCTTAAATTAATATCCTTTGTGATTATATAGACAACACAAGTGAATATATGAACAAAATTATAATAAAAACTATATTTGATAACAAAAATGATGATGATTTTGAATATGATCATACAAAAACCATCCCTGGAAGGATTTGTTCTAATGAAACTATGTTTGTGCTGCCTAGAAATCCTAAAAAACTTAGTACCCATCCTTTATAAATATTTTTAAGAATAATTGACGTAAGTGTTTGTAAGAGATGAATTATAGGAAAACATAATAAATATTATTCATTTCATTCCAATAATGATCCAAAAGCCATATAATAAATGTTATATATTAAAAATTGGATGGCTGGTATGTATAAAGATCTAATCTAGTTTTAGATGAACAACGAGTGAGAATTAGTTTATGTATCATTTAGTTATCATGTTAATAAGACTAAATGGATATTTAGGAATGAACATGATTATCATGGTTTAATCACTACAAATAAGTCTATATTAGTCTCCCAGGGCTACAGTAATGAATTTTCAATAGATTATTAAGAATTATTTTTCCATTTTTAATCATTAGAATCCATTACAATCATTTTAATATATCCATCAGATATGAATATTTAATTATATTGAATTGTTGTTAAATATTCATTTATAAATGAATTTTAAAGGAAGATGTATATTTTGGACAACATCAAGGATTTGAAGACCCTAATTTTTGATATTCTATTTAAAAACATAAAAAATAATTGTATGATATCAAACAATAACATAGATATTAGTTTGAAGGATTATATTCTTATATTTTATCAAATTGTATAAATGTGTGTTTGGAAGTCCCTACTCTTTTTAATAAAACATCATCAAAGTATAATTTACTCTAATAAATTTATTTTTATGGCTGTATTTTCAACTCAACATGCCAATATATTTGTAGTGGTATTTTAGAACACATGAAAAATTGAATTTGAAATGACTATTATGACAAATTGAAACTATTTCCTTGTATTAAAAATATAACAAAATAATATTGGATATATTTTAAATATATTATGATTCATATTGAGTTTACATTTAATATTTTGAAATGAATTTAAAACTATTTATACAACTCTTAAGTGTTCCTATATTAAACATCACATTGATGAATCTGGAATATTGTCTAGAAATACGATATACAGTGGAAATATTTATAGAATTATTTATCAAACAACAAGTGGATGAAATTTTATATTTTAAATATTTCATTCTCGTCATTTTCTATTAAATTGAAAATAATCTCACTTCACTTATTACAAAAAAAATATGATATTTAAAAAGAATATTATCTTTATATTTACACTTTTCCAAAAACACATCTACCATTGATTTAACTTCAAATTTATATTCTGAATTTAGTGTCTGTGGGTTAGATCGAAGGTGTGCCACATGAAACGATCACATTATAGGAATATATTAATATTTATTATCATATAATAAGTAAAAATATATTGAATTTTAAAATATATATTTTGAATATTTTATGGTTGGTATTTATTTTCCACAATTATTGTGGTTGAAAAACACAATGATGGATTTTGTATTTACAGTAAAAAAAAATTCATTTAGAGAAAAAAATTATAATGGGGTTTTCTAATACCCCTTAATTAAAAACATGAAGGGGTAAATAAAACACCCCAATAATTAAATATTGTTTAATACTACGTCACCCCAAATAGATTTTAATGCCACCTCGAAGAACATTAATTTCCCCTCTATAGTTGACCATCACCCCACCCAGTGCTCTCCACTCCTACATCAATTGTAACCACACGATGATTATTAATGATATGTTTCATGATATATATGTTTATTAAATTGTATTATACAAATAAGACATGTGGATAGAATAAAAACCCCATTTAATTAACTAAAATACTTATATTAGTCAATTATTATACCCATTAAAAAATAAATTTGTACAATTGGATCAAAAATTGAAAAAATGGGAAAATACATATTACCCTAATCAAATAGAATCTTCCCTCAAATGATAACCTCTATATAAATGAATATTAATATTAGTGAACTTATCAATGTTATAGAAAATGTAATTAAAGAACCTTGAGATGAACCAATTTTAAAAAAATATTGATGGAATGTAGAGGTATTTATATAAGGTAAGGAAACCATTAAAATAGTAATGTGGCCACTGGAATAGTAGCCTAACTATTGGAAAATGTAAAATGGAATTTGTGAATAGTAACATGATCATTTCAATTGTAATTTAACCTAATAATAATATATTATATTGTAAAACAAATTCTCTTATCTAATATATGTAAATATAAATATTATAATTTCAACAAATAAATATGATTATAAAAAACTAAATGAAGTTATAGGAAGAGTTTTAATTAAATTTATTTTAATGTATTTGTTAAAAAACATAATTTTTATATTTAACATAAATTTACCTATGTTATAAATTTATTTTGATAAAATAAATATCAATTTTGATATCATCGCATCTAAAATTTTTGGGTGTGATTTTTATTATTTTATAAAATTCTAAAATTTTTGTTGAAAGGTAAAAATATAGTTTTTTATGTAACATGTGTATCTTAATTTAAATAATTCATGATATAATAATGCACCAGTACTTTATAAAAATTCAGGTATTTTGAATATGTATTAATCATGGTATATTGTTCATTATAATACAAAAAACATAATTTCCAAACATAAAATGTAGTTTCTAAATTCCAAAATTTAATTTATTACATTAAAATAATATTTTCTCAATTTATGTAAATATAATTTAAAATAAAATAATAAAATCTAATCATAAATGAGATTTAAATAATTATAACCAATATATTATATAAATATTTGATATATATTTACAAATATTCACAATTACATCTTTTAAATTGGATACTATATTATATTGCATATCTTATTCAATAAATAACCCTCTATTAGATTATAAATCCCATATCCATTCCCTTTTAAATAATATCCTATCACCCATTCCAAATCCAAATTTATTCCCATATCCTACCTCTCAATACCCTCAAAACACAAGATATGTTATAGAGTAAAAAACTATAAATAACACTGGATTTTTAGTGTCGTACAAGGGAAGATACACTGAGGAAAGAGTAATTTTCTATCAACTATTATCACATTTTCTTCTTCTATTTATTTTCATCCACAATTCATTTCTAAACCAAATATTATAATATTAATTATGAATTATTATTATTATTATTATTTATTTTTTTCGCTTCAGTGGATTGACAGACTACAAATTATATCGTCATCTCGCGTTAGGAATTATGATATCACTATTTTAAGAACTTTTACCTACTCAATATATTATACATATGCCTTATATAGACTTTCAATTTCCCTTTTTTCTTTTTCTAAAATATCCCATCAATGGTCTGTTAATCTCTAATTAATACATAGTCAATAATTTTCTTATCACCAATCCTATTGCTGATATCAAAAAATTTCATTTAATACTTATTTGTCATTTCTTATTCAAAGGAAAATTATTTTTAATTCCAATATATGATCTCCCATTATTATTTTTTAATCCCAATATTTATCCATGATTGTATTCTTTATGAAATAAATATTAAACTCATTCCATTCCATTGGTTACTTCATGATAATGATTTTTATATGTTTTACATGTCATTCATGATTAGTGAAATATTAAGATGTAACATGTGGCCACAAAATTATAACTCCCTCCAATGTATTAGGTAATGTCATTTATCTCTTGATATTATTTTTATTCTGTGTGAACATGAAATATCTGTGTTAGAAATTATTATTTAATGATTATGAGAAAATGTTTTCATGGACATGATGCAAATTTGGTTAAAAACAATGTGTGGTGTTTTACTAATATGACATGATGATTCATTTTTTGGAATTTCCACATTACATTCCAATACAAAATGTTCCCTCAAGATTGTTATGATGGTTCTATGTTATTTATATGATTCTTATTGTTATTATCCCCTTTCTACATTGATTCATGTCCATTATTCATATTCATATTGGTCTATTAGCTCGCCCATTTCGCTGATCTATATCCTCTGCAGGTGATAATATCTACTAAAGGGAACATATGAATTTATATGTATTTATATGAAGGTTTAAAATAAATTTTAATATTATTATATTTATATTTGATGTATGAACTTAATTTTTCCATGATATTAACCCTGTAGATCCTGGAATTTAAAACTATTATGTTGTTTATCATAAAAATTATATAATATTCATATATTACAAAGAAGTGTCCCTATAGTTTGTATGATTTTTATAGTTTAGTTAATTTGATAATTAGGATTAGAAAACATTTTGACAAACATTAAGGATAATTATTATTATATATAAACATCTTAAAATATTAAATTCAAAAAAGGATCAACATTTGGATCCCATAAGATATTCATTATCTTTAATTGAAAAAAGAATAAATAAGTTCTTCATGATATGATTACATAGGTTTTATTCAAAAAATATAAAATTTATAAATTGGTTGGAATGAAGAGAAATCATTACAACAACCCATGTGAGTGTTTATTAAATGCGTTTCTGAATGTTATCCCCATTACTAGGAGAGTGGGAGTTTAAAACATTATTGGGACTCTTACACAACTATCTAAGTCTATGAGAATAACTTTGACCACATTGATAGTCCATCTTTATCAAATGATTATAAAAAATATATTGATTAATTTAGGTAAAAAAACCAACGATGTAACACCCAATGATTTTATAGTGTTTTTTATAAAAAATTAACTTCTACAATTTCATATGTTGTACACAACAACCAACATAATCTAAAAATGAAATATAATTATATGATTATAACCTAGTCATTAAATTGAATGGAATATATTGTATTTTATATATTATGAGAAATATAATTTTTTAAATCATTTATAATTTATTAATTAATCAATTGTGAATATGCACTAAAGATTCAATAAAGTCAACGTTTCATAAAAAATACGTTTTCTTCAAAATTTGATTTCCTTATTTTGATGAGTAAATTTTATAATAAATTTATTGAAATTATATATAATATATTTAATAGTAATAATAATTTTTTTTTTCATAATACTAATTGTAATATAATATGATTTTTCGGTACTTTTCTCAAAATATTGATTTTCCAATGACTAGCGAAAATTATAAATTTTTATAAAGAATTCAATTAATTAATATTAAAATTAACATTATGATATGAATTTTATATTAATTATACATATGTACTATAGAGATTAATATAATATAAATAAAATAATTTGATGACCCTCATACCTAATTTCATTATATGTTTATGTTTTGGCTAAAATTGCATTTTTTATGAAAACTGTTTTGCGTTGTGTTTCATGGGATTATTTTTAAATTAAATTTAAAAAATAATATTTTTTAATTTTTAAAATTTCATTAAATGGTTTTATTCTTATGGAAATAGTTTATTAATAGTTCCCTTTTGATGGCCAATAAGAATAGTAACATTTGTAATTTTTCTTACCATGATAAAGTGTAAATATGATAATTTATGTTAAAAAAATTGTAAGGATTATAAGTTGACCATAATACTTTGCCTAATTATTCTTTCAAATAATATTATTACATAAGAATTTTAAATTTATTTATATCATCAATTTCGTCCATTTTTATGATATTATGACCTTTATAATATTTTATTTAATGAATAGTCAATGATGTTCCAATCATGATTTTAATAACTATACAATTATAAATATACAGTCATTTTGAGGATATATTAAAAAATAAATATTAATTAGAATAAAAAAAATATATACGTACATCATAGTGTTTTTTTAATTTTTTACTGACAATAAAATTATTTTAAAATTTCTCACAATGTTGATGTAGTAATTATTTAATTAATCAGTAATCAATTAAATAAAATAAAAAATATTAAAATGAATATATTTTGAAATAATAAAAAAATAAAAAAATTATATTATACCTATATGGGATTGATATGTAATAAATTTTGTGTATATTATTATTTGGTTTATCATTTAGTATAAAAGTCAATGTAATGATTATTTATTAAAATTGTCATTATAAGTATTTAATAGTAAAAACTATTTTATTAAATTATATAACATTAAAAAAATATTAAATTTAATGAAATTACTGGGATAATGATTAATGTTCTATAAATGATCCATTTATGGTTATATTTTTATTTCATAATAACTCTATTAACTCTGAATGTGTAAAAAATCTATGTTTTCATTAAAATAGTTAAAGAGGTTAAAAAGGGTTAAAACCAAAACAAAACCATTAAAATTTGGTAAAAACAAATATAAACATTATTATATGAGATGATTTCAATCCATAATAATCTTATCATTAAAATTAATAAATTTGGATCCATTTTAAATTATTAATTAACTTATACTAAATTAATATTTTATGAAAATGTTTATATGACCCTCACCTCAATTATAAAAGTGTGTTCCTTGTTTTCTTCTTACAGTACTTTCAGCCATCTTAGTTGAACCATAGCTACAAATTATTTTTAAAAAATAAATTATCCAAGTTATCTATTTTCTATTATCCACATAATATCCACCCTAATTCCATTAAGTATATATCTAAAGGATGTCTACCAAAGAAGAGGTAATCATTTTTATCAAATCTTTCATGTTTATTTCTTCTTCTACAACATCTTGATTTGAGTCTACGATAATAAATTAATAAATAGAGTAGTATATACATACTATAATGTTTTTATCATTATTATGAAAAACTATATTCTACCTTATATCCATCTGATGAAAAATGAAATCATCACACCAGTATTTGTACAACATATAGTCTCCACCCAATGGTGTAATTCATTTTTCACAAACACATTACAATGATGGTTATAATGATGGAAATATTTTATAGATATTGTTAATTTGACATGATATTAAATATATAAAGTTAATATACTATCAAATTCCCTACGCATTCACAATTTAGAATATTATACCATCACTCGTTCGTACAAACGTCTTACAGTCTCAACGACGTGATGTGATTCATTTTCTATGTTCAAAATTAACGAATGGTTATAAAATAGTATATAAAAATTAAATATGATATTTAAAGAATTAATATAATTATTTTATTTATTTATCTCTACTATATGAAAAATAATGGCAACATTCTTGATACTACATTCTTCAGAAATCAGGGCAATCAACACCCGAAAAAGTGAAAATAATGAAACATTATTAATGAAAGTGTTGTAAGATTTCCTAAAATGATAATATAAGATTTTAAAAATTTTAATATGGGTCTTTAATAAGTTAAGAACCTATTTAAAAGCATATAAATAATTTTTTTTAATATTTTTATAGGATTTTAATCCTATTGTAAGTGATTTTACAACTCAATTTCTACTCACTCGGTTAAACTACTACATTATTGATTATGTCATGCTAAGATTTTATGTATAATGTATTTTCTTTAGATTATGATTTATTTTAAAAAAAATAATGTATATTTAGAGTTGACAAGCATAATATATTCATTTATTTAGTCTCACCACAACGTTACGATCATTTTTAGTGTCTATTTCACAATTCCACTATAATCTAGACTATTTTTTCTAGTCTATAATTTGAAGGAAATTACATAATAATTTCATTATAATCCTTTAAATTTTATTCAACTATATTTATTAATGATATTTTTAAATAAAATATACCAATTTCTCAGTCTTTGGAACTTAAATTGTTTATAACATATTTGCATGAAAATCCAACTTCATTTCTCTCTTCGGTTGGAAATTATATTATCATTGGAAACCATTTATTCAAAAAAATATTTTATTGTTTTAGAAATGATATTTATTGTAATTTTAAACTATTTTTACTCATTAAAATAATTCAAATTAAAAATAATTTAATTTCTAGAGTAATTTCCATATCGATGTTACCAAAAAAAGTTAATAGAAACATTATTTTAATGTGTAAGACATGAAGTAAGTATTTAGCCTCTACAACAACTCAAATATTTTAATTCATATTTTAAATGTTTTGAAGGTTATTTTAAAATAATGTCTTCTGAAATTTTTTTAAGATTTCTTAGTATTTAATATTGATTTTCAAGAAAAACTAATATCAATTTTTTTCCAAATGAAAATGATATTTTTACCAAGAATATTTTTAATGATTTTTATTGTTTTTATATTCATAATTAAAGAAATAAATTATAATAACTCTATTAATTATATATTGGATAAATACCATCCTTAATCATCATCTAGTTATTTTATGATCATATTGAATAATGAAAGTATTGACATTCACTTCCTTCATTCATTTGTTAGTCAATAACATTACCTTCAAATATGCACTTGTAAATATTAAAATGAAATTAAATATATCTTAAATATCCATATTATTATGAGATTAATATGTTTATTTCCAAAATCTTATACCATTTATACATATGATGCACAATTTGAATTTTATTTGATTGTCTTTTTAAATACTGATAAATCCATATTCATCATTCAATATAGATATTTGATTACGAAGATTGTTTATATATTAATTTTATTATTTTTTATATAATGATTTATTTGGATATGTATGAAATGGTTTTGAGAATATTTAATGTATGACCCTTGATTCACCAATCATCTCATGAAATGTAATTAGTTGGACAAAACCTTAATGTTTGTAAGTTATATGATTTAACTAGTTATGTGAACAGTCATCAATGTAGTATTCAAACCAATATTGTGGATGCAATTGAGGTTAAACTAATCAATTTCTTGAAAAATATTCATATTGATAACTAATAATTTTCTTCAATATGAGATATTAACATTCACGATATTTTCAATGTGATATTATCTGTGGATGCATTTAATTTTCAGTTTTAGGATTAAATGGAATGTGTGAAATGTATTTTACCTTTCCATATTGTCTAGGCCTTATCTATTTAGGAATTCATGTTATATAAATGGAATGTTTCTTCTTGTACATACAATTTAATAATTATTATTTCTTATCTAATTATGATATTCATGTTATTTAAATTGAATGTGACTTTAGTTATTTACTATTTCAAAATATATAATATTATTTATTTATGATAGCTGCCACAATTCCTATACATTAGTAATCATTTAAGCTATCAATTATTTTATCTTTTATCTTGGAATACATGATATGTACTCAAACTATTATATAACAATATTCTATATGGACTAATTTTATTCTTTAACAATAATTAGGTTACAATTTTAATCTTCAAATGTAATATGTGAATTATGTATGTATCTAGATTACCACTAATAGTTAACTATCATATTCATTTTGATGCAATTACTTTTATCTTAGAATAAATATGTAAATTTACCATCAGCTACAGTCTACTAGGGATAGGTTTTTTACAGTTGGTATTAATGGTTAGAATAATCAATGGGAACGAGATTTTGGATATCATAGATAATTGAATATAACTATATGACTGTCTCTAAGGATAAATCTATATATAGGATATTATTCCATAGATATTTAAATGGAAATGGATAAACAAGGATAAACCTATCGACTCAAAGAATAATAATGTGTCTTGATTTTTACATCACACAAATGATTATTTTTGATTATGTGATTTATTACAATGAAAAGTGTTTATCTTAGAATGACATTGGTTTTAGACAATGGAATGAACTAGAAAGAATTGTTTTAATGATGAATATGATAAGAAATGTTTTCAAGAAGAATTTAATTAATCGTATTAATGATATAATAATCATGAAACATACATTTAATTGTGTTTAATTTTGAAGAATATATGTTTTCATTAACATATGGTTAATATAAATTATTATGGGATTATATGTTAAATTTATACATTCCTAAAAACATATTTGATTCATTATGTTATGGTAGTTAATCAATATTAAGTATATTTTGGGATATATTTTTCCCAATAAAACACATTGGTTTAGTGTTTAGAAAATATATATTAAGTATTAATAATGTTAAATTTTATGGACATATATTTATAGTTAAGGATGACATTTAGGGTTTATATGATCTTTCATTTTAATAAAATTATTGGTTATTAATTTTTAGGGAATGAAAAATAAAAAATATAAGATAACCATTATAGATAAAACATTTAATTATTATTAAATTTATTAATGAAGTTTTTGGAAAATTTTCATTGTAATTATATATGAATTATATAGTTTTTGAAAAATTACAACCCACAGACTGGGTGACAACACATTGCATCTGACAAGGGAATGAGAAATTAACACAAAATCGAAGGGTGACATGGGTTCATTACCTACCTCTATCAAATGTATTTTCTTGTTTATAATAAAATAATGTATCTTCATTTAAATGAAATCAATATTTATAACCATTAGATTAGAAATTGATTTGGTGACATGTAGTATAGGAAATTTCAAAAGACAACAACAATTTTGGGGACCCTATAAGATTAAGGTAAATTAGGTATTATGGGATTTTATTTTAGAAATAAATGTTGAATTATCTTTTAGAAAAATAAATTATTTTATTTTGTTCTTATTGTGATTTTGGTTATTTATGAAAATATTTATCATATCTCAGATATTATATTCCTAGGGTGTGGAAAATTTTAGAGGTAAATATTAAATTTATCATGGATTACTATGTGATCAAATTATTTTGATTTTTGGGTTTTAGTATTAGGTTTTATTGTTTTTAGTACATTAATAGATACTTTTTTATTGAATGATATATGTTTAATTTTTTTTATTTCTATTCAATTTGGAAGATTAATGTACTTTTCATCACCTAAAAAAAAATTCTTTTTGTAAATTGTCTTATCATGTTCTAACCATTTTTATTTTTTTCATTATTAAGTATAAGAGGAATAGATATGTATTCTTTTGCAGATTCATTGATTCATAATAGTTTTATTCTAGTTCGACATGAATGAAAAATTCAAATTTTCATTATTTAAAAAACATGATATTGTGGTGAAATTAATTAAAGGATGGAACATTATTTTTCAAATTATTATATTTATTTATGTTCTTAACATATTTAGTAATTTTTTATCTAATATAGGGAATGTATTTTGGTACAGAAACGTTAACCATTTACCTCCCATCATGATAAATCAATGGTCTTTTAAATGATCATGAATTTATGATTTGTTGGTGTAAAATTTATCATGAAAACATTTTCTATCACTCATCATCAAAACATGATTGATAGATTTCACTTATATGTCCATATTTTCCCATCAAGGTAATGATATTCTACTACAAAGAATATTTTTTAGTGACCTTCTAATTTCATATTCTGTATTTTAAAATTGATATTTTATTAAACATATTTATGATGTTGGTTTACTACAAAGTGTTTTTTAAGTAACATCCTTTGACGTTCAAAGTCAAATTTAAAATTTCAAGGATAGAATTTATTGAGTGACGGAAGAATGTGACACACAAAAATATTATGATATGGAATTTTTAAAAAATTTAACTCTTGATGGCTTGTGTTGTATGCAACACCCATCTTATCCAGGAAACAAAATTTTATTATATGATTATAAAATACCTGTGAAATTAAAGGGAATGAATACTATTGAAAAATTAATGATTTATATAATTTTAAAACACATTTATTATGTGTTAATTTATTTTGAATAATCCCACATTTTCTATTAACGAAATTTCATCAACAAGAAAATATGTTTTCTTCAAAAAAAGATTTTCTTGATTTTTATGAGTAAATATTATAATAAAATTTAAAAAAATAATGAAAATTAATTTAAAAAAATAATATCATTTTTGAGATAAGAATATTAATTTTATCATATGGTTAATTTTTTGTAATTTTTTGAAAAGATTGATTTTCCAGTGAATAGTAAAACATAACATTTTTCATAAGACTGTCAATTTATTTGTATTCATATAACCTTTATAATTTGAATATGATTTTATGTATAATAAAATAATATTTATTTGGATAAAATCAATTTAATTACAATTTAATCATCAGTATAACTTATTTTAGTATAAGTATAATGATTAATTTTCTAAAAATATTTTTTGAAAGAAAACAATTTTTTCAAGGCGTTATAAGAAATTAATATAAAATTTAATTTTGAAACTTTTATATTTTTAATTTTAAAAAATATAATCCATATTTTTATTTTGAATGTAATAAATTATTAAATAGATCGCTTTTATTTTTGGAAAATTTTAATAGTAACATTGGTAATTATTCATACCACAATCAAGGATAATTTATGTAATTTAGGTTAACAATAATATGATATGGATAATAAAATGAACCTAAAACAATCAAATATTTTATTTTAGGAATAATATTCATCCTTAACCAATCATGGTTGGATTATATGACTTTTTATGGCCATTTTGAAGATATTATGGCCTTTATAATATTTTAATTAATCAAAATTCTGGGATATTACAATCATGATTTTAATAATTATAAAATTTAAAATATGGTCCTATTAAAGGGATACATACAAAAATAAATAGTAATTGTAAATATAATAGATTTATATACATAAAGGTAATATATTTTATATATTTAGTCATGATTCTGTTACATTAAAATCATTCACAACACTGATATAGTAATTATATTATCAGTGAAAAAATAATATAAATAATATAAATAATATTAAGATAAATATGTTTGAGATAATTGAAATGATTAAAACAGTATATATGGACATTCCATGTTAGTTATTTAATTATATAATTGTATCTAAATATATTTATTATCTTGATATTATTATAGTCAATATAATGAAAACTTCTCAAAATTGTCATTATGAATATTTTATAGGAAATAATATTTTATTAATTTTATAAAATTTATAAAAAAATAATATTCCTAAATATGATTTATTTATGTTTTAAAATTTCAATCATTATCCATTTATGGGATTTTGTTTTTGTATTTTATGGTAAATACATTATCCCTTAAAGTGTAAAAATCAATGTTGGCAAAGAAAGAGTAAAATGGGTTAAATATTGGGTGAAAAAATACTTAATGGGACAAATTTTATCAAAAAAATTCTATAAATTATTTAATGAGGTGAATGAAGCCCGTAAATATATTATATTTAAAATTAATAAGTTTGGATACATTTTTAATTGATATATAATTTATATTCAATTAATAATTTTATAAATTATTTAAGTTCCCCTCAACACAATTATAAAATGGCACTCCTTCTTTCACTTCATACACAAAACTGTGCCAGTAGACTGGCCAAGTCATTATCAATAATTTTATGAACATATCTCCTTATAAAATATTGGTTATGTTATCATCAAAATACCAACCCTAATTCCCTGGGAATGATATCTAAATGAAGTCCACAGTAGAAGACCTTATCATTTCTGTCAACTCTTTTGAGTTTATTTCTCCCTCTAATTCCTCTTCGGTTACTGTTTCCATCATAAAATAACAAGTCCTATATAATATATATACATATATTTTTTTATTATTATGATACAATATATTTATACCTATTTCCACCTTATGAAAATTGAAAGCACTGCATATGAATGTATACGACATCCTGAATTCACATAGCAGTATAATTAATTTTTCATCACCACATTTATAGGATGGTTATGATGATGAAAATATTAGATATATATGTTACTTATGAAAAGAAATTTATTGTGTGAAATTAATAAATAATTTATTTCCTATCCATTCAAAATTAATAGAATTATACCACAGCTCGTGTGTACGTATGGAATACTATCTCCATGACATAATTTTATTCATTTCCCACGATCAACATTAAATAATGTCTCTAAAACTATATTAAACTATTAAATATGTTATTTATAACATTGGTACCTATCTATATATTATTTATTTCTATCATAGGTAAAATTGTTAGTACATTCATGAAAACAATGCATGAGAAAACATGGAAATCAACACACAAAATGGTGAAACCAATGAAATATTATTAACAAAACATTGGTAAAATGTTATAAATGGATGATATACTATTTTAAAAATATTTATATTTTTTTAATAAATTAATCACGTGTCTAAAACATTTATTCAGTTGTTTTGTAAATGTGTTAATGAATTCAATCATGATGTATGGGATTTCTTTGCTCAATTTCTCTGCATTACGTTATTATTATAATTCAATGATTATGTAATGATATTATAATCAATGTAATGAATGTCTATTAAATTATGATTTTTTTCCATATTTCATATGTGTATTTATAGTGGATACACATAATCAATTCTCTTATAAATTATCACCTCAATGTAATGATCATTTGGAGGATTTAATTCACAATTTAATTTTAATTGAGATAGTTTATTATTAACTATCAGTTGAAGTAATTCATTTTACATTTCCTAATAAATCCAAAAATTTTATTTTCCTAAATTTATTCATTCTTTTTATCGATCAATAATACCATTTTCTCACTCTTTGGAAGTGAAAATATTTTATAAAATGTTTTCATGAATGTCTGACTTTATTTCATTGTTTAATCAGAAATATTTTTTATTAGAAAGCAATGTTTCCTATGAATTATTTCAATTTTATTTTCTTTTCTCATGATTTATTTAAAAAAATTCTTTACATTTTTCCCTTTATAATTTTTTTCAAAGGAAACGTTATTTCATTATTAGAACCATGCTCATTTTGAATTTATCATAAAATTGAAAGGAAACACTGTTTTAATGGGTAAAAAATGTATGAAATTTCGAGACATCATTACCAATATAAATTTTTTACATTATTTTAAAATAATAATTTTTTTCCAAAAAAATAATTTTCATAATTTTTTCGGGAATATTTTTTCAAAACTGATTCTCATGGAAACGTATTTTCAATTTTTTTAAAATAAAAATGATATTTTCCCTATGAATTATTTTAATGAAATGTTTATGGAATTTCCATTCATCATTAATGATAACAATTTATTACTAATTCTGTTGGCATATATTTTATGTATACCATCCTTAGTCTTCCTCTAAATGTTTTTGACCATTTTTTATAAGGAATGTATTTATATTTTCTTCCTTGATTCATTTTAATACCCAATAGATTTCCCATTAATTATTCAATATCATTTGATCAATGGAAATTAAATTTCTATTATATAAAAAGATTCTTGTCTAATGGATATAAATATTTCCTAAAATATATAATAGTTTTTCTTACAGTTTTCTCTTTGAATGTTATTTGATTAACTGGAAACTATTGATAAATATGTATTGTCCACTCAATATATATATTTGAAAATCCATATTATTTTTGAATTAAATTTATTTTCAATATATGAGGAATCATTAGGAGGGGTTTTACATTGTTTGGGGACAATTTAATTTAAGTCCCACAATGCATCAGTCGACCAATGAGATAAATTTGTTAGACAAAACCTATTAATTTTTATCCAATATATTTTAATTTTAGATAATACCTTTAATGTAGTATGATATCAAATATTGTGAATATCCTTGATTTTAATGGTATTATGTTCATATGAAACATTATATCTAGTAATTATATATTCCCTTAATTAAGATTCAAGATTAACTAATCAATTTTCCCTATAGTACTATCTCTAGATGCACAACATTTTCAGTTCATTGATTAAAAGCCCATTCCTCACAGTTATTTCCCGTTATATATTGATTATGCATTTTCTATTCATAAATTAAATTTATTTGAATGGAATTACTGTTAATTTATTTACCTTACCATATTGATTATTGTCTATCTAATATTGATAGTAAATTTATTAAAATGTCAATTTTTTAGTTATTAACCTTTCAATATTGTCGATGATTTTTTATTTATGGAAGATTCCATTGAACTTATCTGAGACTAAGTATTTTATCTCACACTTATTTTGATTCCTTATACTATGAATCCAGGTACTTTTCTAGAAATATTATGCTATAATATTATTAATGGAATAATATTGTTTCCAAAAAAAATAATATTGCAATTTATTGTTTAAATTGTAATATGAGAATCATGTATGTATCTTATTGACCAAGAAATTTGTACTATTCATTATTTTTGGGAAAAATTAAATTGTATATTATACGACTCGAATTAATTTATTTATCCAAAAAACTACAGATCAGATGGGGGAGAATGAAATCATCTACCAAAATTTGAAAATCACTGGAAATATAAATAACCAAATGATGCTCGCCAACAGATCCAGATCCATCTTCGGCTTGGGAAGCGATGGAAGATGGATTTTTCTAACCCTAGAATCAGAAACGAAGTAGAGAAACAACGATCAATGGAATCTTCGACCATCCCTACATCGGTCGGACCTGAACAACTACAAACCGCGATCAATGAAAAAGCATCAAATCACTGACCAGGAACAACGCAAGTCTGAAACTCAGGCTGATTTTGTCTCGCTTCATAAATGATGGCCCCCAGCCCTGCTTTCATTGGCGGTACCATTATTCTCCTCCATATCGCCGGTCAATTCTAGGGTTTTCATTGATTTCAAATTCACAGGCATCGTACTATTCATCATCGGTTTTCCGTCTCTGACCAGCCCTAGCTGCCACAGATAGTTCACTTCAGGCCTCTTATCCGAAAGATGTAGAGTGGCATAAAGGATCATCTCCCTTCCACTGCTCATTGCATCGGGATACATGATGGGCATGAAAAGGTTCTCCGGGTAGATGTCTTTGTAGGATATAAAAATAGATATATTATATATTGCGTTCAAAGCCCACCTTATAAAGAGTCTAGCTATATGAGACTTCATGAGTTATGGGGAGGTGGTTCCATGTTCTTTTATAGTGGATATAAAGTTGAAATACTTTTCTTTTAGAAATAGGTATAAAAAAATAGCATACTTTCAACATGGTGGGTCTAATTACAAATTAGAAAATAGGATCCAACCACCAACATGTCAAAATTGTGTAATGAAAAATCATGGTAATTTCCTCAAATGTATATATAAATTATTAATGTGAGGGAGAGAAGGCCAACAATCCCATTAATGTTGAAAATACCTGAAAACCTGACCAACATGATAGAGAAAATGAAGGAACCTCATAATTCACCACCCATGGTTCAATTATTCATTTATTGGGAGCATGAAAAGTATTTCATCCAGTTTATCAAACCCTTGGTCATTGAGGGTAATATGCATGAGAAAAGAAAAGATAAAAAGGAAATGGAAATAATATGACATCACCAAATATCATTTAGTTTTTTAAAATGATGTACTAAAACGTACAATTTATATTCACTCATGAAAGAAAAATATTTTATTTGATTATGGTTCTACACATTCCATAATATCCTCCATGATTACTATAATTGATGAATTTGACCACTAATACAATGAATTAGAGATATATATAAAAACACATTGTTATGAAAACATAACAACTTAAGTGTTGTGATATTCACCAATTAAAATTTGAAAGAAGTGTTTTCCATCAAATCTCATAATCATTATCTTTGTTGAATTCAATACTAAACTATCTATGGATTTGATCTAATTATATAGAAAAAAATTATCTTTCTAGTAAGGGGTGTCTATTTTCATATTCCAAACCCTCCAATGATCTAATAAAAAATTATGGAATGTGATGGATATTCTTTGGAAAATCTCAAACTTGTGTGGTTGTTGATCTCCAATGATGAAGCATACATATCCCTAATGGTTGAGTCAAAGGAAGGCATCAATTAAGAGAAAATATCCATTGTGAGGGAATACACTAATATATTTCATGAAGAGTTACTTAAATATCCCCAATATAACGAGGTTGAGTTATCAATTAACCTAATACTATGATACTCTCTATTCTCCAAATACCCCTATAGAATTTACCAGGTCGAACTAGAGGAGTTTAAAAAGAAACACCATGTGAATTTGGAAAAAGATTTAATATTTCTTAGTAAATCACCTTGGACTATGATGTTGATCATTATCACGATTATTGATGGATTAATATTCCTATGTATCTATTACTGATATCTCAACAACATCTCTATAAATAACATGTATTCCCAACCACAGATTGATGTCTTTTTTTATCAACTATTGGGAGAATAGAATATCTTAAATATGGATCCCCATTCCAAATATCATCAAACTAAATTGATGATGGAAGACATTAATAAGTTATCTATATTTATAAGGTATATGGTATATAATTTCATAGTTATTCCCATTACACACACTCTTTACTCTAAAATATTTATGGATTTTATTAATAGAGTCGTTAGAGACAACAACAAAAAATTTAGTAGTTTTTATTGATGATATTCTCATTCACCCAAAAAGAAATGTGGAACATTAAAAGAATATGAGTATTGTACTCGAATCATTAAGGATGGAGATAATGTACAGTAATATTATCATGTGTAAATTTTTGACATTTTATTTCAGATTCTTAGGGAACATAATCTCAAGTGATGGAATTTATGTAGCCCCTTTAAAGAAAAAGAAAATTTCGGAATATCCTATACCCACTAGGGTTATTGTAATAAATAGTTTTCTTATATTGGTAGGGTTGTACTAATGTTTTTTGAAAAATATCTCTTGATATTCAAACCTATTAAATAATTTAATATATATATGGGTAATGCATGTTTCAACAGAATTATATAATGTAAGATATAACGTTCTCAATAGGATACTAATCATTGCACTTCTACTCACACTACCAACACTATTAGAAATACAGGTATTTGCGACAGGATCCTGTCGCAAATGGCCTTTAGCGACGGGGGCCCGTCGCAAATCTCCCGTGGCGGAAAATGCCGTCGCAACAACAATTAGTTGCAACGGGCCCGTCGCTGAAGATATTATTTGCGACGGGGATCCTTCCTGTTGCAAATATTACTCCGTATATTTGTAAAAACTTTTAAAATAGTAATTGCGACGGGCATAGTATCCCGTCGCAAATACTATATAAAAAATAAAAAAATAAATTATTAATAAATTATTTTAATTAATATAATAATTATCCAATTATAATTCAAAAATAAAAAATAATAAAATATTAATAATGATTTTAATTAATATAATAATATAATTATAATTCACAAATAAAAATACTAAATTATTAATAAATTATTTTAATTAATATAATAATAATAGAATTATAATTCAAAAATATAAAATAATAGAATATTAATAAATTGTTTAATTAATATAATAATATTAGAATTATAATTCATAAATAAAAAAAATATTAATAAGTTATTTTAATTAATATAAAAATAGTAGAATTATTTTACATTCAAATATTAAAATAATTCAAATATTACAAAAAAATATAATTAAATTATAATATAATTAAATTTTAATATATATATATAATTTAATATTATAAAATATAAATAATATTATTATTCATATTAATATTTTTATTTCAAAATATAATATTATTAATATTTTATAATGAGACAGAAACTACGAATAGAAAAAAAATTCATATTTTGATTTAACAAACGTTATAACATAAAAACAAACTCTAATCTGAAGGGGGGGTCTACAGATGCTGGTGTAGGAAACTCCATCCCTAAAGCATGAGTGAGTCGGCGCATGTACTCCATCTGCTCCTGGTGCTGCTGCTGCCACCGACTCATCTGCTCCTTGTACAGCTGCTGCTGGCGTCGACGCTCCTCCTCATACTGCTGCTCTTGCTGAAGCGTCTGCTCCTGCTCCTGTCGGAGACTCTCTATCAGTGCAGTCTGAGAACGCAACTGATCCTCATACTGTGTAGCAGAAGAAGATGCACGAGCTCATCTCGAGCTGGACGCCGACATCGCAGCACTGCCATAATAATCTTCGGGTGTCAGCCGAGAGCTAATACCAACTACCCGGCCCTTCTCGAAGGCATACTGGGTGGCCTGCATCCATGCCGCCTCATCAAACTGACAGCCAGTGGTCTGATCTGATGACTCGGCCTAACTCTCAGGCCGGGTCTGTGACGCTGCAGCCTCATATGACTCATGTAGTTGCAATTTAAAATTAAAATTGTGAATATATTATATGCAGTTAATTTTTAAACTTGAAAACAAATAATACTGACCACAACGTGATGCTGACGATCACCTCTGAGCTCTCCAGTAGCAGGATCACTATACATTCTATGATATACATTGTACTTTGTAATATCGGGGTGCTCGACAACCTATAAGAATAAAAAATATACTGTTAATATTTATAGTTATATAAAATATTTATAAATAATGTACGTACCAGATGCTGTCTATGAGTACTGAAAGAACGACTCCCAGCTCAATGAGTCACCTCCTGTCTCCCCCGATTCTGCCTCCCCACCGATTATCTCCTCTGAAAGGCACCACTCAACCAGTGCGCACATAATCCATCCCATACATGGGATGAAATGTGATCTGGTCGGTGTGCTCTACATGAATCGTCAAAATATGACACTCCTTCTTTCTTCGTGGAAGATTTTCTTAAATTGTGCAAAAACTGACGAAAGCGATCACGCATGGCCACCTCTCATGCCTTGTGGATGGCGTCACGCATGGTATCCTCGATCGGATACCATAAACCCTAGAAATAAATCAAATTTTCAAGTTAAAAATGAAATAATTTTCAAAATAAAAATTAGTTATTTACGTACGTACCAACCAATTGCCGAACATGGCCTGCTGCACATCAAATGGAATCTTCTCCCATGTGGTCCACGGTTAAGAGAAATAGTTGCGCAAAATAGAGGTGCCCTGTCCGACTGCTATATGCCGAAAACTATAAAAATAATAAACATTTATTATGTGAATAGATTAATGAAATCTTAGTCAAATCCACAGATTATCACACAGGTTATCACACCTCCATGTGCGTCGATCAAACCCAAGACGTGGACGTCGCTCGGGGACAGGGTCATGAATCATCAATCGTGCAAGACCGCGCCCCCTCCGCATACTCCTTGGAGTGCCTGCAGGCTGAGGGTCATCTACCAGCAACTCATCCGCATCAAAAGTCAGGTCAGCATCCGCCAACTCACGAAATGTGTCGTCGTCCATCTGAAACAGAAAATGTTAATTTTGTTAGTAAATAATTGATAATTACTATTATATATACATATATATATATATATATATATTATGATTGTATATAACTACCATGGAATTCTATCAGTGTTCATCTTCATCATCATCTTCATATATGTCAATGTCATCTTCATATTCCTCCTCAACATCATCGATATCCATTCGATTTCTAGTTGCTTCATCTCTTACCGTTTCAAATTCATATGTGAAATCATTAACATCATCATCATCACCGACTCTTAAATGTGGGGTGTCGTCATTGATATTCATGTATCTTTGTAAAAAAGATTGATTTTGAGTACTCTCTTGAAAAACATCAATTCTTTGCACATCCGTGAAAGCACATTCACTTTGACTAAACTGATTTTCACGAATTTTGATTTTTATCACACTCCACCAATCAGTCAAGTCTCTTGATGTAGCACAGTACTTTGCGTAATAAACATGATGTGCATGTTGATCCAATAAGAATGGTTCATTTACTTCGAGAACACTTTTTCATTTAATATCGATGATTCCATGAGTCAGATGAACACGCACGCCTCTCTCTGTATCCAACCACCGACATTTGAACATGGTTATGTAATGTTTTCCAAGATAACAGAGTTCAATGATTTCATCAAGTATGTCGTAAAAGTCAACTTCATTTTCTCGATGATGAGATCCTCTCAAGCTAACTCCACTGTTCATTGTTTTTTTTTTGATTCCCCATATTCATGTGTGTGAAATTGAAATCCATTCACCACATATGCATTATAAGTTTTAACAAGTTTGGAAGGTGGGTTACTCAATATACACAGCCATTTGTCAATTTTATCAGCATGTCGAGACACATGAAAATTTGTGAAATAATTATCAATATAGTAAACTATACATTGAATGATTTGCTAGAAAATAAAGAATTTATGTTACCAGTTTTTTAAACCACTGAGAGAAATTTTTTAGTCGGTGTTCTTCCAGAGCAGCTGTTGTAATTTGTGAAATTTGTTTCTTGATATGATTATCATACAACCTATAAAAACTATAGTTATTTACTGTTACATAAATGATAGAATAAGTGATATAAACACTTACAGTACAACTGATGTCATCTCTTCACAGTTGAGCAGAACATACTAATGTGCTCTGTGATGTTCATCATCCGAAAGCCAATGTTCATAAACTCCACCAAAACCAAGCTCTGGCTGGTTGAAAATAGATAATTGATTGTCAATTTCATCAATATTCCTCTCGTTCTGTCCTATTCGGTTGTGTTTTGAAGGATACTCATATTCAATATAATGGGAGCAGAAAAAAGATATTTCCTCTTACAAATAAGCTTCTGCAATAGATCCTTCAACAGATGCTTTGTTACGTACTTTTCTTTTCAATTGTTTCATGCATCTTTCAAATGGGTACATCCATCGAAACTGTACTAGACCTCCACATTTGGCTTCATATGGAAAATGTAACATCAAATGTTCCATTGAGTCGAAGAAAGACGGCAGAAATATTTTATCCAGTTTACATATAATTACAACAACATCTTCTTCAAGATTTCATAGAGCATCATAATTAGTTGTAGCCGCACAAATTTCCCGAAAAAAATGAGACATGATTGTTATGGAATCCAAAATCACAGAATTCAACAGACCTCTTAATCCAATGGGTAGAAGTCATTCCATTATAACATGACAATCATGACTTTTTAATCCTGTAATATGACCATTCTTTACACATCTACCCAAATTGGAAGCACAACCATCAGGAAGTCTCAAATCTACAATCCACTAACAAAATAATAAACAGTTTTCTTTAGATAGTGTATAAGATGCTTTTTGGTTTTAGTAACCATTCTATTCTGACATTCTCAAACAGTTCCAGTTCTGGATGCCTGCAAATTTGGGCAAGATCTAAACGTGCAGTTACATTGTCTTTTCTCTTTCCTGGCGTATCCAAAACTATATGAAACAAATTATCAAAACAGTTTTTCTCAATATGCATGACATCTAACATGTTTCGGAAAAACAAATCTGACCAATATGGAAAATCCCAAAATATGCTAAGTTTAATCCAATTGTGTTCTTTTCCAAAACCAGAACTTTTCTGTTGGTTTATTGTGGGACCAAATGAGATGGGAGGTAATGAAAATACAACTGATTTTAACTCCGAACCTGATAGCATTTTTGGAGTTCCAACCCTTTCAACTGTTCTTTTTCTGAAACAAGATTTGCTTCTATGAAAAGGATGATTAGCTGGAAGAAATCTATGATGACAATCAAAATAACAAGGTTTCCTTCCATGAATGAGCATAAATGCTTTGTTCTCTCCCATACAGTAAGGACAAGATTTCTGACCATGTGTACTCCAGCCAGATAACATCCCATAAGCCGGGAAGTCACTAATTGTCCACATCAATGCTGCTCTCATTATGAAATTCTGTTTCATTGCAACATCATATGTACTGTCACCAGTACTCCCCAATAATCTTAATTCATCAATAAATGGTTTCAAATTAACATCAATATTTTTCTTTGGATGTCCTGGAATTAGTAAATTCAAAAAGATATATTGCTCCTTCAGCAACATCCATGGAGGTAAATTGTACGGAGTTAAAAAAACAGGCCAACATAAATATTGACAACCATAAGATCCGAACGGACAGAAACCATCAGTGGAAAGGCCCAGTCGAACATTTATAGCTTCTAAAGCAAAGGATGGATGCACTCTATCAAAATTTTTCCATGAATCACCATTGGCTGGATGATTCAAGCTTTTATCGGTTGAAATATTCTCTTTATTCACTGACATCATTGTCGTTGTATTCTTAGACATGAATAAACGCTGAAGTCTGGATGTAAGTGGAAAATATCTCAACTGTTTTACAGGAATCAAACCAGACTTCCCATGTTGTCCTTCTTTATATCTCAGTTGCCCACATGTGGGACAACTATCCAACGACTCATTTTCCCCAGAATATAAAATGTAGTCATTTGAACATGCATGAATCTTCTGAAAAGTAAGTCCCAAATTTCGAACCAGCCTCTTACTCTCATAGTAATTTGCAGGAAAAAAATTTCCTTTGGGTAACAATGTTTTAAGCAAATAAATATATCTGGTCAAAACAGGTGTTTGACATTCCGTTATCTGATTTGATAGCCATAAATTTTGCAACTGCTTCTAATTTTCTAATCTTGCAGCCAGGATATAATGCATCCTCAGCAGACCTCAACAAATCATAAAAATCAGACTGTGCCAACTCAGGATTTGAAGCTATATCAGCCATAGTTTCTGTATGATGAACAAATGAACCTGAAACATCATGTACTAAATCATGAAATCGGGATGGATCCGGAATCAAGTTTTTATCACTTGCTCTGGAACTGCGTTCACCGTGTTGATACCAAAAACATAATCTGGTTGAAAACCAAAACGCAAGAGATGTCCCCACACTTTGTCAAATGTGTCAAACGTTCTCAATGCACATTTTCTACAAGGGCATTTTATTATTCCTTCTGAAAAAAATTCTGGATTTGATGCCGCAAATGATAAAAAAGTCTTCACACCCTCTACATATACTGGATTTAAACAAGAACCGTTTGGATTTCTACGTAGATTTATCCATATGCGGTCACCTAATAATGATTGTTGATGACCTCATTGTTCCATATTTTTCTATAAACTATAAAAGCATTACTGGTTTTGAATAATTTGTTAGAAAAAACACTCAAGAAAGGATAATTATAGAGTTTACATCATACACGACTGACGCAAACTTTTTATTGAGATAGACCTAAAAATTGACCCTTTAAGAATTGAATATGTTGAGAATAAAGCAAAACCTGTTACAAATATTGATAATTTTAATATTATATAAATTTTTTATTATTTTCATAGTACTAATATTATTTTTTCATAAATATTAATTATATAATAATAACATTATTACATTATTACTATATTTTATTATTAATATTAAAATAATATAACTTTCTATATTATATAAAATTCTCCTCTCATCTGTGTGTTTAACATTCTGTCTCCACATGTAATATTTGCATTCACTTTCACCTCTCCATTAGTGAGTACGTTGATAATTTTGAAAAAGAATGCAAATATTACATGTGGAGACAGAAAACACACAGATGAAAGGAGAATTTTATATAATATAGAAAATTATATTATTTAAATATTAATAATAAGATATACTATTAATGTAATAATGTTATTATTCCTAATTATTGGTATTTATTCCTAGTTATTGGTAATTATTTCTAATTATTGGTAATTATTCCTAATTATTGGTAGTTATTCCTAATTATTGATAATTATTCCTAATTATTGGCAATTATTCTTAATTATTGGTAATTATTCCTAATTATTGGTAATTATTCCTAATTATATGTAATTATTTGTAATTATTCAGAATTCTTGGTAATTATTCATATAATTAACAATGATTAGGAATAATTAACAATAATTAGAAATAATTACATTATTAGTATATTTTATTATTAATATTAAATTAATATAATTTTCTATATTATATACAATTCTCCTTTCATCTGTGTGTTTTCTGTCTCCACATACAAATATTACATGTGGAGACAGAAAACACACAGATGAAAGGATAATTTTATATAATATAGAAAATTATATTATTTTAATATTAATATTAAAATATAATAATAATGTAATAATGTTATTATTCCAAATTATTGGTAATTATTCCTAATTATTGGTAATTATTCCTAATTATTGGTAATTATTCTTAATTATTGGTAATTATTGGTAATTATTCCTAATTATTGGTAATTATTCATATAATTACCAATAATTAGGAATAATTACCAATAATTAGAAATAATAACATTATTAGTATATTTTATTATTAATATTAAAATAATATAATTTTCTATATTATATACAATTCTCCTTTCATCTGTGTGTTTTCTGTCTCCACATACAAATATTACATGTGGAGACAGAAAACACACAGATGAAAGGAGAATTGTATATAATATAAAAAATTATATTATTTTAATATTAATAATAAAATATACTAATAATGTAATAATGTTATTAATTCTAATTATTGGTAATTATTCCTAATTATTGGTAATTCTTACTAATTATTGATAATTATTACTAATTATTGATAATCGTTACGAATTATTCCTAATTATTGGTAATTATTCCAAATTATTCCTAATTATTCCTAATTATTGGTAATTATTCCAAATTATTCCTAATTATTCTTAATTATTGGTAATTATTCCTAATTATTGGTAATTATTCCTAATTATTGTTAATTATTGGTAATTATTCCAAATTATTGGTAATTATTCATATAATTACCAATAATTAGGAATAATTACCAATAATTAGAAATAATAACATTATTAGTATATTTTATTATTAATATTAAAATAATATAATATTCTATATTATATACAATTCTCCTTTCATCTCTGTGTTTTCTTGTCTCCACATACAAATATTACATGTGGAGACAGAAAACACACAGATGAAAAGAGAATTGTATATAATATAAAAAATTATATTATTTTAATATTAATAATAAAATATACTAATAATTTAATAATGTTATTATTCCTAATTATTGGTAATTATTCCAAATTATTTGTAGTTCTTACTAATTATTGATAATTATTACTAATTATTGGTAATCGTTACGAATCATTACTATTTATTGGTAATTATTCCTAATTATTGGTAATTATTCCTAATTATTTGTAATTATTTCTAATTATTGGTAATTATTCCAAATTATTGGTAATTATTCTTAATTATTGGTAATTATTCCTAATTATTTGTAATTATTGGTAATTAAGGGTAATTATTGGTAATTATTATTAATTATTATTAATTATTTATAATTATTACTAATTATTGGAAATTATTACTATTTATTGGTAATTATTACTAATTATAACTAATTATTGGTAATTATTACTAATTATTGATAATTATTACTAATTATTGGTAATTATTATCAATTATTACTAATTATTGGTAATTATTATTAATTATTACTAATTAATTTTAATTATTTGTAATTATTACTAATTATTACCAATTATTACTAATAATTGGTAATTATTGGTAATTATTGGAAATTATTGGTAATTATTGGTAATTATTGGTAATTATTGGTAATTATTACTAAATATGGATAATTATCGGTAATTATTACTAATTATGGGTAATTATTTGTAATTATTTCTAACTAATGGTAATTATTGGTAATTTTTGGTAATTATTTCTAATTATTACTAATTATTGGTAATTATTACAAATTATTGGTAATTATTACTAATTATTGGTAATTATTACTAATTATTACTAATTATTGGTAATTATTACTAATTATTACTAATTATTGGTAATTATTATTAATTATTACTAATTATTGGTAATTATTATTAATTATTACTAATTAGTGGTAATTATTGGTAATTACTACTAATTATTACCAATTATTACTAATTATAGATAATTATAGGTAATTATTGGTAATTATTACTAATTATGGATAATTATCGGTAATTATTACTAATTATGGATAATTATTGGTAATTATTACTAATTATTGGTAATTATTACGGATTATTACTAATTATTGGTAATTATTACTAATTATGGATAATTATTGGTAATTAGTAAATTATTACTAATTATTGGTAATTCTTGGTAATTATTTGTAATTATTACTAATTATCGATAATTTTTGGTAATTATTACTAAATATGGATAATTGTTGGTAATTATTACTAATTATTGATAATTATTTGTAATTATTACTAATTATTGGTAATTATTACTAATTATTGCTAATTATGGGTAATTATTATTAATTATTACTAATTAATAGTAATTATTGGTAATTATTGGTAATTATTACTAATTATTACTAATTATTGGTAATTATTACTAATTATTACTATTTAGTACTAAATATTGGTAATTATTGGTAATTATTACTAATTATTGGTAATTATTACTAATTATTGCAAATTATTATTAATTATTACTAATTATTGTTAATTATTAGTAATTATTACTAATTATTACTAATTATTACAAATTATTGGTAATTATTGGAAATTATTACTAATTATTGGTAATTATTGGAAATTATTACTAATTATGGGTAATTATTACTAATTATTAGTAAATATTGGTAATTATTACTAATTATTGGTATTTATTTCTAATTATTCCTAATTATTGGTATTTATTACTAATTATTAGCATTTATTCTTAATTATTGTAAATTATTACTAATTATTCCTAATTACCATTAACTATGAACAATGAATACTAATAATTTAAATTTATTAAGTAACAAAACAATGTAAACACAATTAAATTACAACTAATTAAAAAAAAATTAAAACTAATAAAAAATAAAAAATAAATATTAAATTAAAATAAACATAAATACCTTTAAAATTGATCTGAGGTTGATCTCTGAGCGTTGTTGAAAACTTCAATATAAACTCCGAAAAAAAGTAAACTTAAGAAACGCTGAACTCTAAAAATAGAGTTTTGAGAGAAGGAAAAGATGAAGTTTGAGAATGAATGAAAAAAAACAGATGGAGGGTATTTATAGGTTAGATTATTTGTGACGAGACTATTTGCGACGGGATACCCCTCGCAAATAGTATTATTTGCAACTGTACCCGTCGCAAATACCTTGGCCCTCATTTATTACGGTCAACGGTTAAATAGTTATTTGCAATGGGTACAGTCGCAAATAATAACCTGCCGACATACTATTTGCGACGGGGTTATATTCCCCTCGCAAATAGCTATTACCGTCGTCGGTTATTTGCGACGGCCGGTAACCGCCCGTCGCAAATAACTGTCCCGCGATTTGGCGCGCAAAGCGCGCCAGTCCTTTTGCGACGGGGAAAGCTAACCCATCGCAAATACCTACTTATTTGTGACAGGCAAATTCTCCCGTCGCAAATAAGTTTCTAACGAGACTATTTGCAACGGGATTTATCCCCGTCGCAAATAACCCGTCGCAAATGCCCATTTTTCCTATAGTGCTACATGTTGGGAAGGATTTGTGACATAAGGAGATACATTGAAAAAAGGCATGATTTGTGTACTCAGGAAAAATGGTAATGTGGTTTCCTATGCCTCACAACAGTTGACGATCCATGATAAAAACTATGGAAAACATGATCTGGAGATAAGAGCTATGATCATTACCCTGAAAATCTAGTATAACTGTCTATTTGATGAGAAGATTAAAATATATTGGTATCATAATATTGTAATGTATATATTCATATTGAAGGAGATCATCGAGATTAAAATAATATGGATTGAGCTAAACAAGGACTACTATTTCTCTATTTTCTACCATATAGTAATAGGGAACATGTTAAATAATCCTTTTAGAATAATAGAACATTATACTTTATCAATGGTGCAGACTTAGAAAGACCGTGTCTTCGAGGATATAAAATTGATAGATTTAAAAATCATATTGAATGTAATTACTTCCTACCTTCCCCTAAATAATTTTAAACCATCTATCCATGATAATATCATGGAGGCAAAAAGGGATGATCTGATTCTTCAAAAGAAGGAAAAATCAAATGTGGATTTGACTGTTTGTGAATTATTTACTCATGATTATGTTGTGATCAATTTTAGATCTTGGGTTTTTGTGCCTTTATCAACAATGATAAAAAAGGAGTTATTGAATAAATTTATAGTAAATAATTATCTACCCTCGAGGAAGTTCCATGATGTATTGTGAACATTATGAGCACTTCTTGTGGGACAACAAAGTGATGTAGATTGTGGTGTATATCTCAATTTGTTAGTTATGCAATGCTGTTTATTTATAGTGAAAATTTTCTGATGGTATTATGAATCCATTGGTTATACCAATGTGAAAATGGTAGAACATCACATTTGAAGTTTTCACTAGTCTCCCAAAGACATATATAGGAAACAATATGATATTGTTAATGGTGGATCAAATCAACTAGACTTCCCACTTCATTTCCATTTTGGAAGATTTCATATTTGAACAACTCACTAATATAAACATCATAAAAGTGGTGAGGATATAAGGGGTTCCAATTCCAATCACATCTGATCATGATCCAAGGTTTACAACTAAATTTGGGATATGTATTCGATATTCATTTAGTGGTGAATTGAATTTCAGGGCGGTCAATCACCCCCAAACTGATGGATAATCTAAATGGAATATTCCAATAGTCATGGAAATTCTAAGAGCCTAATCAATAAAATATTAATGAGGATAGGCTCAGTACATCCCATTAGTTGAGTTCTCATGTAATAACAGCTTCCACTCAAATATTCAAATGGATCCATATGAAGATATCTATGGGACGTGATGTTAAAATTACATTTATTATGATGAAGATAGTGAATGAAATCAACATAGACCAGATTTTGTTGAAGAGATGATAATAAAGGTTCATTCCATCCTACATCATATAAAAAATGATCAGAGTCATTTGAAGAGTTATGCAAATATATAATGAAGGGTCATGGAGTTCATTGTTGGAGATAAAATTTACCTTCAAATATCACTATAGAAGAGGGTTAGGTGATTTGAAAATGGGAATATTATCCCTATGTATGTTTTCCTCATTAAAGTCTATGATTACATATAAGCAATGGGATATTGCATAATCCTCCACCAAATATTTATTATATTCTTGTTTTATTATAAATATCTCTCCTTATGAATTAAATACATGATTCATCACTTTTACTAAATTTTGGGGTGGGGAAGTGGGGAATTACCACTCATATTATGAGTATTTGATGAAGATCATGGCCTATTGGGACAATGTTCAAGGCAATAATATAAATGATGATGTCAATGTGTGATGGAGGAACAATAAGTATTAAGAGTTGATATGGGAACCATAGGATACAATGAAATAGAATTAACAACATCTATTCTCAACTGAAAATATTATTTGATATTTCAAGGATGATATTTATAAAGGTTGTAAGAATGTAATTTTCCATAGTTTAGAAATAATATTTTTTTATTGAAATAAATGTTTACAATATATTATTATATTGTATTATACCATTATAACTCATATAGAAAATAAAAAACAATATTTCATTAATGAAAATCATTAAACTATTCTATTTATACACCCATTAAATAACAATTTATTTATGGTTGGAAAAAATTTAGAAAAACTGTATTAGAGAAATATGGATAATCCTGCTCGACTAGAATCATCCATCCCACAAACAACACTATAGAAAAGAAATAGAATATCATTAAACCAATCAATGTTATTTAAAATATAAACAGAGATCCATTAAGGGATTTGGGTTTAAAATAAAAAATATAATATATATGTATTTTTAGGAGGTAATGTAAATGTAGGAATAATTATGTAACCATTGAAATATTAACCAAATGGTTATGAATTGTAACATTTCGATTGGGAATATAAATCTTAATATTGAAATAGTAATTTAACCTCCGAATATTTAATTTTTATATAAATAACATTTATCAGTAGTGATATAATTAAAAATAAATATTATAATGTTGGAAAATAAATTTCATTATTTAAAAATTCATGGAATATATAGGAACATATTTAATAAACATTATATTAATGTATTTCCTAAATGTCATAAATGTTTTCTCTAAATAAAAATTTACCTATTTAATTTTTTTAAAAAAAATTAATATATATTTATTAACCAAATTGAAACAAATTTCTCATATTGACTTTTATGTATTTTTCTAAAATAAATCAATATTCATGTGTATAGAAAAAATATTTATTTCACATAACCAGTGTTTATTAAATTCCCCTATTCATGATATAATAATGATATAATCCTTTATATAACATAAGTATCATAAAAATTATATTTAATTTGATATTTTTTATTTATAATAATATTAAATTAATATGAAAACCAAAAAAGTGATGCATAAAATTTTAAGTATTTAATTTTAAAAATATATTCACATTTTTTCACATTTTCATTTCTATAAACTAAGGAGTTAAAATTATAAAGTAGGTTTAAACTCTTAAAATTATTCTAAAATATTTATATACTATTTATATTTTAAAAAATTCTCTATTACATGTATTACATTGGATATAATATTTTATTCAATATTTTATAATAAATATACCCCCTCTCTTCATGTAATAATAACACTCCACTATTAGAAAACTAATCCCCTACCACATTACAAAGAAAAATTTAATTAAAAATCTTCTATCTTAGTCCACCAATAATACCGACATTTTTATTGATGTAATGAAACACAAAACCTCAATTTAATTTTGGCATTATACAAAAAGAATATACAAAAATGAAAGATTACGTTTCTATGAACTCATCATTCTATTTTTTCTTCTATTTATTTTTTTCCCAATTTATTCCAAAACAAAATCTTTAATAATTCATTAAGAAGTATATTAAAATTATATTAATGTTTTATCATAATATAATATCATAATTATGGAATATAGAGTCTTCAAACATCCATTTCGCTCTGGTTCAACTATATCCCATCAATGATCTATTAATCTTCAATGATTACATTATCAATACATTTATTGTCCCAAACAAATATACGTGGATAAACAAATTTATTATCATATATTAATGTATGAATACATTTATTCAAATATTCTTTAGTTAATTTCAATTAGGTATTCATTACCTCGAAAACGAATATGGAATGTGAAAATTTAATAAAATCATGTTATAAAAAAACACAGTTTTTAAAAAAGAAGTAATAAAATATAATAGAATAATTATAAGGGATAAATAGTGGAATAATTTATCATATTCACTTATGTAACTATGTTTTAATAATACCATATTTATTATTTGGGTATTAGAGAAGTGAAGAAATAAAGATATATTTAATTTAAGGGGATTATCAAACCCCAAACTTTTTCATTGTTTTTTATATATTTCCTAAAATCATTACTATGACTAATAAATAAATTGTACATAAATGTAAAATCATTTTTTTTAATTTTATTTTTGGGATACACGTGTTTCCAAATTAAATTTTAATCCAAAAACAAATATTTTATTAATTGACTTGTATTTACAAAAAAACTCCTTGAGTCATCATATATTTTTTCTTATCTATTGAAAAATTATATATTATTGTAGTTTTTTATATATATATTTATTTGGAGCTTAAAATTTATTCATTAATATATTCATTATGAAATCTTTTTGATACCCATTCTGTTACATGTGTTATTTCATGACTATGATGGTTATATGTTTTACAAGGCAGGAACGATTATATAAATATTATGATGTAACAGGTGTGACCAGAATTATATAGCTATCCAATGCATTGGGTAATGAAATTTACCTCTTAATATTATGTGTATTATGACTGCAAATTATTCAATCCTTTTTAAGAATAATAATTTTTTGATTATTCATCTTTGTTATGCATGACCACGATGATAGCATTATTCACAGCTATGTGTGTTAGTTGACCAATTTGACATGGTGTTTCATTTTTATGCCTTACCACATTCCATGACATTATAAAATGTTTCATCATGACAATGATAATGGTAATATTCTTATGATATGATAATGTTGATATTGATCCCCCTTGTTTCATTTATTATCTCAATTATCCCTCATCTTACTGGGATTTTATCTCACCCAATTCATTGATATATATCCTAAGGTGACTAAATTTTCTAAAGGGAACCTAATATTTTAGATGGATAATGATAAAGAATTTAAATAAAATTTTATTTTTTACTTTTTATAACTGATGTATGATCCTAATATAACCAAGAAAGTAATCCTTTTGATCATCGTAAGAATAATGATTATATTTTTAATCATTAAAAATATATAATATTTATATAATAAAATTAGGTTCACTATGTAAACCAAAGTAAGCTAGTGTCATACCCTATTAAATGAATTACACTACATCCATGTTCTCTCCTCCCTTCCACAGTTGAGAGTTCCGCCTATGACCCATCCAAATAGTGATACCCTCTCTTCCTTAGAGAATTGATTCACCTACCTCTCTCATGATGGTTCTACACTTCTATATGTGTATGATGGCTTCCCCTAACTATCATCGTAGTAATACCACCTCTATCATATTTCAATGAGCTATCCACCTCCCAAACCTGACGAATCTCCCTCCCCTTACTCATAAGGCCTCCACCAATCCCTTATATAATAACAATCCCATTGATTTTATATCAATACACAGAACTCCAATAAAATATTATACATATCCTCATTAAATCCTTGAATTATTCATAGAAACATTATTGAATAAGCCACTCCCAAACATTCTCCCCCCTAAAACCCTTGCGTAATGAAAACACTCACATTACCATTTGTTTTTTCAATATTATCCACTATTTTACTCATTCTTATAATCCCTTAAATTCCATCACTGGACCATTTTATGTAATATTTTCTCTTTTGATAATGTTCATAAAACTTCTTTATACGATAATGATACAAATTATAGACCCATGTTATGATTAATGTTGTATTTGGACAACGTGATATTTATCATGGGTTTCCTTCAATTGATTTAGAAAATTAGTATTAAATATTTTTCCAAGAATTTAGTCATTGATATTATTAATCTTATTATAATAACTAGATTCAATACCTATTTATAAAAATATTTCCAATCACTCTAATACCCATTCATAATTTTCAGCATATAGTTAGTTTTATTTGATTAATGTAGAAAATTTTTTATGTTATTGTTAATTTCCTCAATGAAATATTATTTATAATTACTTCATCTTATTTTAGTGGTATTATTCTAAATTTTAATTTCATAGATTTTTTTATAAATTTATTAATAATTGTTTATTTTTCGAAATGTTTTTCATAATTGAAAAATAAAATGATTAGTTTTTAATAATCAATTACAAGAAATTCCAAAATGTGTGTTTTTTTGTTGAACACACATCCCATGTTTTCTATAGAGTTGTTTTAATGTAAAATATAATTTTTTATTATATATTTTAACCGAAAAATATACTTTAATTTTTTTTATTTTCCTAAATAAAAAATGGATTTATATTTTACAGTTTTTAATTAAATTGTTTTATTATGAAAGATTATTTTTATTTTTATAATTGTACAAAATTTATTTACATATTCATGATTTTTTCCAAATTTTTTTTGAATATATTTAATCGATATATTATTTTTCAATTATTGTATTATGAATAAATAAATCGTGTATTTTTTTTCAAGAAAAGAATAAAAATTTAAAAAGACATAATTTTTTATTTAATATTTGTGAATAAAACAATGAAGAGATGAAAAATATGTATATTTCCTAATTTCAAATTTATTTAATGGTTTAATAAAGTCGATTCATATTCCCATTTGTGCCAAAACTATTTCTGTCTGAATATACCATGTGGGTATCACATGAATAATATAATAAAGATGAACTAGAATCAGGTAGAGCACATTAAAATGAGACTAATCACTATAATATAAATCATCTAGATCATATAGGGAAATTTTCCAATGATTCATTTGGGCAGGGCAATATTCTTAGTGAAAATTATGTAAAATCATCTCTTTGTGTAAACATGGTGGAAACATATACAAAATTTTCTGAGTTATTAATTGAAGGGAATCAAGAATTTTTTTATGGTTGTATGAAATACTAAAAAAATGACCGTTATAATAAAACTATTTATCACCACATGTTTATATGTAATGTGTAACAAGGTACTAAAAATTCTTATTTATTTTATAACAGTTTATTATGAGCATGAAAAAATCCCGAGTCTTTTTTTGAGGATATGAAAATCATCAACAAACATGGCCTTAATTATACTAAGATACACGATTTTATAAATAAAATCATTTCACATTAGAGGAATGATGAGGATGAAGATATATGTAATAAATTTTAAACATTCTGGGAGAAGGAATAAGTTTTTTGAAAATAAAAATGAATAATCTAAAAATGATTTCAATTATTTCCCTTTATAACAAAGGTTGCAATAGTTTTTTATGTCTAGTAAAACTACCGAGCATATGTCTTGGGGAGAATGTTAAAAATTTATAGATGAATTGGGTAGGCATAATAGATATTATTAATAATATAACAAATTTATTTTTAAACATTATAAATTTGACTTTAATCCTCAAAATGATCACTTATGTTTTGTATATTTTGTTTTTAAAATGTTTGGTAGCACGAGTTAATGTTATAATATATATACTATAATATTGATAACATATACAATTAAGTTCAAAAGTGTATAAAACAAAAATATAGGATTTTTTTTATTATCATTACATGGAATTAAATGCCAATAAATGACACAGATGTCTCATCAGATCAGTTCTATAGGAGTTGTAGGATATTTAGGTTGATGGTCATGAAACCTATGATGTATCTATATTAAAATGAGAGCAGTAATATTGTCGATAAAAATTGAATTTTCTAGATATGGAATCATATTTGGATGGAATACTTATAATAGATTATCATGTCCAACTTCATAATTGGAAACAAGTCTATTTGGTTTCTCTCACTGCACAATGTCAGGTTTGGGGGTATCCGAAATATATTAGTGAATGTAATAAATTTAAATTGATGAGATTATGTTTTGATTGATATAAGTATTTTAGATAACCACTATTTACTTTGTGTCTAATGAATATCATTAGGTAGGTAGAGAACATAAAATATTCATTTCTAAAGATTATAACACAAGATGTTAATGGAAAGAGATATTAGGGGAATAATTATGACGATGGCTCTAAAAAATGAGATAATGTCTATATTTTTTAAATTTAAATATTATGAGATTAATATGTGATGTCATAATCATCATCTCCTACATATTTAAAAAATATTATTCCATAATTTCATTTATACTATGATGAACGAATCTGTATGTGATAAAGATCATCTTATGGACCAAAAAGATATTCAAGAAATGGGTATAATAATTCGTATGAGGAATAATTATATTGGGAAATATCATCCATTTAATTTTACAATGAAAACTAAAATTGAATAAATGATTCTGAAATTTCTAGTAAATATGAAGATCCCATATGGCTATTAGATAAACCTTTATAGATGTATCAAAATAAATGATCATAAAATATATATTCTTGAAAGGTATTTATTTTCATGAAAATGTGACGAAATTATATCCCATTATGATACATAATGTGTTAAAGAATAATGTTTTCTGAAATATTAATAGAGTTATGTTTATTCTTTTAAAAAATATATGTCAAGGATATCGATATAATTGAACTTATGAATGTCCAACGTCAAAATCTTCTCATAATTTATCATTTAGAGATGTTATTTCCCCAATCATTATATACTATAAATATTCACTAGACATTGTATATGGTTGATAATTTATGATTGGGTGGGTTGATATAATATTGATGGATTTAACCTAATGATCATTAATTTCAATTTTTTTACATATATTAATTTTCAACATTATATATTTTTTCTTTTTATTTTTGTATTTTAAATACATATTTGGGGAATTTACTACCATTTGTTCCTAATATGTCTTAAGCAGATGGTTCTATTACTGAGCGGTAAATATAAAGATAATGTTTCACTTTTTATTCAATATATCTAAAGGGATTGATAGAAAATTAAATAGTTAAATTCAAATTAATGGTGAAGTAATGGATTTTTATAATCAAAAAGTGTACACTATATTTTTAAATATCAAAATACATGTTGGGAGTGGTACTAATTTTTTATTAACATCCTTTATGATTATAGAAGAATATAAACATATTTTATTTAATTTTAAATATGTGGATCCATTCATAAAGTATGTATAAATTTATTTTTCCATATTAATTAATTTAATTATTTGATTTATTATTTCAATCACCATTACATAATTGGAATAAACATTACACGTGACGATTAAAATTAGATGTCGGACATTCTCCACTTACATTGTGAAGAATCATATATTAAATGAATTTTAATTGGATTTATACATAAGTAGTGAATGTAATTATTGATAAATAAAAATGAGTTGATTATAAGTTCTTAAATGATTACTGGGTTTTTGGTATTTTTGGAAGAGGTGGTTGGTACTACATCAAATGATTTAAAACATCTACTATATGGCCCTCTTCCTAGAGCTAAAAACTTTTCTACATTCTATATCAATGGATTTATTCTTCATATTATTTATCAATAAAAATGATTAAATACACATAATTATATATTTTTCCAGAGTTTTGGAAGCTGATGTGTTTCAAGTCACCTTGATGAAAATATAAATGATGATAAAATTTTATATTTTCAAAAATTGAAATATATTATCGAGCACAATTATTATTTAGAATAAATGACTATTTAATTGTATATGGGTTAATACAACATATGATATATGTTGTATAAATGATTATTACATTTTTAATGTAGTTAAAATTAGTTATTTAATTAAAACAATTTTATGTGAGGAGCATGCACCATTCATTAATTAATCTCAATATCAATTAGATTATTATGGTAATGTGTCTCCATAATGGACTTCTTTAGTTATCATTAGGCCTATAGATTATAATAAAATTAGTGAAGATTCTAATGACCAATGTGAATACAGAACATTTGAATTACAATTTTTGAATAACTATTCTGACAATCAATGTCAAGAATATTTTTCAAGATTGTGAATAGAAATAAAATAATGATTTATTTTCAAATATAAGGGATGATTAAAAATATTGAATAAACAATTTCATGTTTTTAGATGAACTATTTGAATTTTTAACACTTTTAGTATTGTAATAATATTTATTATATGTTAATTTTAGCTGGAATCACATTTTTATTGTGGGTAGTAATTTTTTTATATCATGGGAAATGATTTTGTTCCCTTTTTTCATAAAATAGTTTGAAGGGAAAGTTTTTTTTAATAGAATAATATTTTTTCAATTGACATTGGTATGTGTTTTTTACTATATTTCAAAAATTTATATATACATTTTTAATCTATTTGGATATTTTCTTAGTCAATGGTTGTGTTAAATATCTATATAAAAAAATGAAATATTTTTCACTCATTATCTTATGAAAAAAAGTAGTTTCCATTGTTTTTTGTGTTATATTAGATTTAGATTCAACATTAAAATCACTTTATTTTCCACTATATTATTAATGTAATAATAATAAATCTGTCATTATATTTTTATATTTAAATAACATTTTTTGATAACTAGGTGAAATATGATAATTGGATTTTTTAGAGGGAATAAAAATGTAGTCATTGTGTGATGAAATAACAGACATTTGTCACATATTGACGTTATATGAGGAATGAATAAAGGAATTGTTTGATGATACCATAAAAATTTCAGTATATAAAATTTTATGTCCTTCCAAAATCACATGCTATTGAAGATATATTCAACCTGAATCCCATTTTTAATTTTTAAACCATGTTGGAATCGTTTTATTCGTAATAACTTGTCTCTTATTGAATTCATTCTAAAATATTTATTATAAAATATTATATTAATTTTAGAATGTTTTTTTAGTTTGTTATCCATCATACATTCATTGAAATATTTATACAAATTCTTTTCATGTATTAAGTGATTATTATTATTTTAATATAAAAATGTATCCATAAAAAATTTTAAAAAATATATTAATCCTATCATTAAAATTATGTTGTAATCATATATAGATATTTAATATTTGTAACCATATTAAAATTATTTATTCAAAAAACATTAAGCTTGTAGTCATCATATTGAATTTCCTATATCAAAATTTACAAGAACATGGAAGATAAATAATCTACATACCAAAAAATTAAAGATCTATGTAGATGGTCATCCTTCTTCATCTAATTATGTATCATTAACCTCCACACTAGTGTAAATCATTCATTATAGTTTCCCATAGTAAACACATTCACATTATAGAAAATCAACATAATTATCCTTATAAATGACTAATGTAGATGAAAATCCTAGAATATCTATCAAAAAAATTGGTTTCAATATTGAAGCTAGTTTGTATGTGAGTATTAATTAAATATTATAGTCACCCATGATTAACAGGCATTGATGTTACATCATATTAGATGAATATTCTGAATATTACAAAAGTACATACTCGAATACTATAATAGTTTAGTGTCCTTGGAGACCTATAAAAAATCATGTAACATGGTGAAATATCTTCAATATTTCCCGTAACGATCATCCCATTTATTATTCATACTCAAAACATTTCATCATAACATGGGTAAATGAACCCTAAGAATGGGTGAGATAAGATGCTCAGTATGGGTAAATACAAAATATATATTAGAGAAACATGAAAATAAGAACATGAGGACATGGTCATCACTTTTTATGATCATACCATGCATATCAATAATCATAATCATGATTCGTAGCTTAATTATTTTTTATAAGACATTAATCATATGAAAATTAAATAACATGAGTCCTGAAATTTTAAAAAAGGCATAAGTCAAAGGCTTGTGGTTTAAACGTTAACTTATAGCATTATAAAAATATATAAATTTAATTTTTTTCATTTATTTGGTTAAGGACATGTAATTACACCATTGTATAAAATTATGGACATGAAACCAGGTCCTTGCATAATATTGTGAATATGTAATATGGTTTAACAATGAAATTGTGAACATGTATTCAATAACATACCTAAACATACAGACATGCTACTAAGTCATTCCATAACATTGTAAACATGTAATAAGTTTCACTCATAAAACTATAAAAATGAAATCGGGTTCATGTATAAACAAATTTACATTAAACCACCTCTAGGCATATCATTTTCAACATGTAATAAGGTCCACTCATAACATTGTGAACATATAATTAGGACTACACAAAAAAAAAATATGTTCGTGAAACATGGTCCACACAAAACATTATGAACATGTAATATGGTTCACTCATAACATTGTGAACTTGTAATTAGATTCCCAAAAAGGTTGATATACCTCTTGAGCATGACTCACAACCATTACAAGTGGCATACCATTCTTCTTTGTGGATCATGTAACACCTTCTTCCCATAATAGATCAATCTCATAGAATCGTTCCCATAGTTATGTAATGAAAAATAAATCTATAATCAATTCCTTAGAAAGTGATATATGTCCCACCCATCACATAATTAAATGATTCGTATATGTGCCACAGGATAATATACTATTCACCATATCATGACCCATAAAACGATATGGGTTTCATAACCATCATAACATAACCCAAGAAATAAAATATGTATTATAATAATTTAATCTAATAACAACCTTTAGAAAATAGATGGTTTTGTTAACTATTTGATCATATAATAACCCCTGAATGGAAGTGGGTTTCACAATCATTGTATCATGTTATAACCCATAAAATAGAAATGGGGTACATAAAAAACGTCTCAGTTTAAAGATAATTCATTAAAATAATAACTATGATTGTTTTCATTAGAATATATGCATAGAAAAGAATAAATTATTTCAAAGAATTTCACCATTGATCAATAATCATTTTGAAATTGGTGGGGTGAATCCTGATTCTGGGCCGAAAATTGCTTTCCAAACATGTCGTGAGAAACCCATCAAAATATGGAAGCAATATGAACAGAATAAATAAATCAGAAAACAGGTTTTTTAACGGGGAAAAACCAAAAGGGAAAAACCACGGGACCTAGTCCTGAAAAGAGAACCCACTAAAAAAGATAAGTACATTGTAGAGACTCCCCAAAAATGAAAGGGATCTCAAAAGTAATACTCAAGGATAAAATAGTGAATCAAAGTCAGAAAGCATATGCAGTCTGAAGCCAATCTAAAATAGAGAGAGAAGCTTGTAAAAAAACCCAAAAAGATCTGACAGTGAAAGCAAGAGATTGATGTCCGAAAAAAAGTGCAGATGAAAAACACCGGGATCGAATCAAAAACCATCGCAGATGAAAGCCGATCAGATCGGAGTAGATCCGAAGGTTTTATATCTTTAAACCGCTGGTTAAATTTGAATAGCATTGCACTGAAGATTGCGAGGAGCGCCGTGAACACATTCACACACGATATCCCATAATATTATAGATCCAACATCGATGTCTCGTATGCCATCACCAATGACCCACATGGGCTACCGTAGACGCGGCAACCCTTTATCTCTTGATCTCGGTGGACTACATCTTGAGAATCTCTCTGTTAGTTTTTCACCAGTTCCTTCCCCTTTTATAAGCTCTCACATGCCACATATTTTTATTGAAATGGAAATCTGAAAATATATCTCAAAAAGATATCACAAGATCTCTTGTATCTCATCCTAGTAGATACACATGCAGCCATAACTAAAAGATATGTCCTATCCAAAAAAACATAACTTATCTCAAATCTGGAGACACCCACATGCGGTCAACAACTGTTATTCCATCCATTAATATTGAGAATTAAATCTCCATAATACTGGGAGAAAATCTCCAATTAATGTTTAGATAAATCTCTGCATTAATAATTTTCTCTCTTATCATAAATGTGATAAATCCCAACAATCTACCCCTTAAACACATTAATGAATGAAAAAATACAACAAAACCAATTGGAAAGAAAAAGATCAGTATCACATCAACCATCAACATCTGCAATAAATATGACGACGTTAATTTGCACTTCTGATTAAAATAAATCAGCTCCCCCTATAGGAATAAACTGCCCCCCTGCTCAACATCCCTTTAGCGGATATGTGCATCACCTCTCTCAACCTGATTTAATTTCCAAACGTTATTATGCTTCACGCACGCATCTGCAATCCTCTTCGAAGCTTCAAAAATCCCCATGTTAAAATGCAAGCACAAACCAACCTCCTCTGATACCACTTGTTGGGGAGAATCCTGATTTTGGGAAAAAAATTACATGAAAAAAATGTCGTGAGAAACCCATCGAAATATGGGATCGATGTGTGCAGAATAAATAAATCAGCACGCAGGTTTTTTAACATGGAAAACCCAAACGGGAAAAACCACGGGACCTAGTCCAGAAAAGCGAATCCACTAAAATAGATAAGTACATGGTAGAGACTCCCCAAAAAGAAAAGGGATATCAAAAGTAATACTCAAGAATAAAAAAGTGAATCAAAGCTTGAAAGTAGATGCAGTCTGAAGCCAGTCTAAAATAGAGAACGCGGCCTGTAAAAGAAACCCAAATAGATCTGACCGTGAAAGAAAGAGATTGATGTTCGAACAAAAGTGCAGATGAAAAACACCGAGATCGATTCAAAAACTACTGTAGATGAAATCCGATCAGATCAGAGTAGTTCCGAAGGTTTCAGATCTTAAAACCGCTGGGTAAAATTTGAATAGCACTGCACTGAAGATTGCGAGGAGCGTTGTGCACACATGCACACATTGCATCCCATAATATTGTAGATCCACTATCGATGTCTCGTATACCATTGCCGATGAGCCTCATGGGCTACCACAGACGCGACAACCATTTCTCTCTTGATCTCGGTGGACTACATCTTGAGCATCTCTCTCTATCAGTTTGTCACCAGTTGCTTCCCCTTTTATAAGCTCTCACATGCCACATATTTTGATTGAAATGGAAATCTGAAAATATATCTCAAACAGATATCAGAAGATCTCTTGCATCTCATCATAGTAGATACACATGCATCCATATCTAAAAGAAATATCATATCCAAAAAAACATATCTTATCTAAAATCTGGAGACACCCACATGCAGTCAACAATTGTTATTCCATCCATTAATATTGAGAATTAAATCTCCATAATGTTATGAGAAATTCCCCAATTAATGTTGAGATAAATCTCTCCATTAATAATTTTCTCTCTCATCATAAATGTTATGAATCCCAAAAGAAATAAAACATGGAATAATTTTAATAAAAACATTATTTCAATTAAAATTATAATCATAAAGCATTTCCAAAAAATAAATTTCTAATATAAAATAATTTTCAATTTCATTTAACACGTTTTTGGTGAAAAAATATCCTTCCAAATTTGAAAAACGTTTTTCATATCATAATAAATTTTCCAATCCATTTTCTTTTAAAATAAACTTTAATACATATAAAGAAATTACTGAAAATCATTTAAAACATTTCTTAGACATAATATTTTTTTTGAAAACCATTTTATTTAGAACACATGTTAAAAAAAATTATCACTCATAATATTAGGCAGTACATTTTTATTAACAAATTTAATAATTTAAATTTTCCATGGAAGCATCAATGAATGAGCTCTCATTATGGAAAATAAATTCCTACATTCTAAGCATTGCTTATGTGTCATAGAATGTTAAGAAAATTTAGTTGATCAGAAAATTATAAGAATATTCTTTTCAAAATTTTATTTAAAAAGGATAAACATGTTTAATTTTCTTTTTCAAATATCGTAGGAGAATTTTATATCATTTTTTAGTTTTTTTAAAATATTATTTTTTAATGAACACGTATATATTATATAAGAAATTTAATGGTGGGATTTCATATAAATACTATTTCTAATATGAAGTACCAAAGTGTAGATAAATTTTATTATTACTGCAATATATCATGTATTAATAATGGAATAAAAAACACCTTATGTTTCTTGAGATATGGATCAACTAATTTTTTCAAAGGAAGCATAATACTAAGGAATCTTGATAAATATTGTTATTGTAACAATAAAATACTACAAACTTTGATAACACTAAATAATAATACCCTAGAGAGAATAAAAATACATGAATAATAAAATATAATTAAAATAATAATATAAATGATAAAACATGTAAAAGGGTAGTATATACACATTGTAGACGAATTTAAGTTCATAACATGACATGTGTCTCTAGGAATGGAAATTGAGACAAATATTTTTTACCGATTTGGTGACTTATTGAACCATAAATACCATAAAGGATAGATAATAAAAAGGTTATGAAAATTCCCATACATTTTAGTATAACAATCATATAATATATTTACATATAGTACATAGGAAACAACAAATAATTAGAAAGGAATATAAAAAATATCCAATAGAAATAAAAGTGAGACTTGAAGATCATTACCTTCAGTATTAACATTCTTTTTACACATTTAAAACTAATGTATAATATTAATAACTTGATTATAACATTTCCAAAGAGTTTTAATATTAAATATCATACCATATATTCTCATATTATGATTTTATTTTACCCATTTTTTTAAAATTTCAACTTAATGTTTTTATTTGGGTAATATATGCTTTGTTTTTCATATTTGTTTTCACATGTTATTCCTTATCCGATTACATAGATCATGAATTAAATTTTTCTAGAATGTAAGACATGATATAATTAACATATATTTAAAGAATTAAAATATTTATAATAATTTATAATATAAAGAAATATGAATTTTAAAAAACAGATCATGGTGATGGTAGGCCATTTGTAAAACTCCATAATTACATCACAATATTTTTTAAAATAATTAGTATTATTTCGAGTGCATGCTCTGAGATAGAACATAATTATGAGGCATTGAGTGGAAGTAACTTATTAGTTATCTATTTTTAGGTTCATTAAATAATATTGAGATTATATTTTTCTAAATTTTAATCTAGTTCCTGGATAAAAAATCATAAGGAACAAATGAACCCAGTGCATCAAGATTATCCTAAAGAGGGTCTAATGTTGGATTGCACAGGACAACAATGGATATTAGTTTTTTGTAGTAAATAAGAAAAATTAATTATCAATTATTTTATTCTAAAATCCTTATAACTCTTAATTGATATCTAATTTTGAAAATATGAGAGTACCGTTGAGCTTGTGATGGTGTGCTTCCATTTGGTGGAGCTCAACCTCGACCAGTGAGGGTCATTGGTGAAAGATAGTTTTGGAACATTTTTATTTGAATGTTATTGGATCTTGTGAATGGTTTTTTGAATCAGCTAAATGAGTTATTTGATTGAAAATATGAGATCCCCATTGAATCTAGAATGGAGACATTACATAGGAATGGACTTAACATTGACCGACACGAGTTGAGGAATTTGTTTTTTCATTTTATGAAAAATAAAATTCTGCTAAAAATTCAATATAATGAAAAATTTTAATTTCTTCATTGCAGCAATGAGATGATTATTTCATTATATAAATTAAATAGCACAATTAATAATTATCATAAGGATTACAGAAACAATATTTCATAAATGAAATATCATAATGATGTGACAACTAATTATCATATAAATTTTGTGACACGTTTCTCATTTAATGAGATGATAGGGTTAGTTAAATATATTTAGATATGTAATGATTCTAATGAATGAAAATATAATTCTATCTAACAATGAATGTAGGTGAATTAGAAAAGTGGTGATGAAACCTAGGAGAATGGATCTTTGACTGACAAAAAAAGAACACCAAAACATCAAATAGATCATGAATCCCCATGTTTGGATCTCCATCAGTGGCCAACATTCCCATCGATTGAAGGTTCTGTGGGTAGTTGTTTATGTTTTGAAAAATTAAATGCCCCATTCCTCATTCTGAAATAATGAATGTAGATAAACCAATGATCAAGTATATATCCATGTTTTTTTTCAGGCAAGATGGTATTTTATCTCTAGGCTTTTCTTTGGGGATATATGATTTCTAGAAAATTAATCTTCCTTTCCCATATTTAAAAACCTATAACGTAGAGGAATCGGGCTTACATGATCATGGCCATTATTCTTCTATCATTATGTATTCATGTTATCATCAGAAACTCACCTCTGAATTGAAGGAAAATCAATCTTGAGGTCGTAGTAGGGAAGGCGAAGCCCCAATGTGGTCGAAAGCACATAGAGTTTGAGGAAAATATATCCGGAGGAGACCTAATGGTCTGCAGAAGGTACTGCTAGTATACTAGTGCCGGAGGCAGTGGCCCACAGTGGCAGCTGAATGTGGGTGGAGTTATTCTACAAAAGCACACGGAGGTGGAGGTCGCGACCAGCTCAGGATGAAGTTGTGCGGATGGGGCCATCAGCACCCGACATGCAGCTGGAGGATACAGGCATGGCCACCCAACAACGTCGGAGGGGAGGCCAACATCGTGAGGTCCATGGTGCACTGGAACATCATCTAGTAATGACCATATGTGTGAAAATAGGGAGGGCAGGGTTAATCGGGCACAATGCTTTCGAACCCGATGCCCAGAGGAGGTTCGAGCTGGAGGGGAATCAGGAGCTGTGTGGGCCGGTCCGGGTGGTGCGAACTGGGCTGTTGGGTGGCCCAGGATGGAACACATGAATGATTGATTTTTCAATCTAGGAAGATGGGATGGAATCTGTCCACTAGGTGGCCTGGGATGGGAAAGAACTGGACGACCTATTGCGGACTAGGTTGGATTGAACTGAGACGCTGGGCGACCCAACGTGCGTGTCCCACAGACGAACTTGAACAGGTCCAGCAAGGCCCAAAGGGCCTTGCCCGGTGACCAGGATGGACTGGGCCAGCCCATACCCACAATGTAGGTTTGGTCAGGTTGTTCAAACCATTACAGTTTTTGCGGGACCCCTGGGTTGATTTTTATGGGTCATTCCGACTAGGTCGTACGAGGCCTGGATAGAATCAACCCCTATTTTCTGACGTGAAAATATCTTTAAAACCGGGCATATGATTGGAATATTGTTTTCAACATTTAAACCCTTAATATGAGATGGTTCTTTTGGGATTATCTATGGATTATTTAATGGAATTTGAAATATGAAAAATGGATTGAGGAGTAGATTCTCCCAGAACTAAGCACAGTATGTGCTAGAATCCAACAGTGGTCTCAAAACCAAAGACTGCTGAAAAGAGGGTCTAAGTGACTTTTATGCATAGATGATAAGTGGATCTATGTGAAATAGCTACAATATACCCTATCTAGATTAGCAACAAGTTACCCGTTTGGATAAGCTTCAAGCAGCCCGGTGTGGAAAATCTGTGATGGCCTATGTGGGAAGCGTCTCTGTTTGACCGAGCATGACCAAAGCGAAGAAAGCATCTTTTTAACCCAAATGACCCAAGATAATTATCATAGATGAGTACCATAGTATTATAAGGTGTTAATTTTATGATTGATAGTTTTTCTTTACATACATTATATTAAACCTGCATGACTTGACAATACCTTGTGTTTATATTCATTTGGGGTCTTTCCCTTGTGTTTTGGGATCCCAAATGAGTAATTTGTAACTCACCCCTATACTGGATTCACATGAACTTATTGTGTCTGGTGTATAAGAAATGAGATTTGATAGACACCGGTGCCTCGAGACTAGGTGGATCCCAATGAGATATAAGAGGCATGGTGTAATTCAATATCTTAGACCGCCACTCCTTGCGTACCCAACATATGGGGTCATATACTGACATATTTTAAAGATCTTTTATACATTATGGTTTTCAGTTTGAGTTTTTTAGGTTTGTATTCTGGCCCATTTAACATATAGTATTTACTTTTACTCGGTGGTTTCTGAGTGTCATGCATGGTTTCCTTTCTAGATATTTTGGGACGTTGTAGTGTGAGTGTGTCTGCATGTGTATACACAATCAGGAAAATGGTTCCCCCTCATGGGAGAATCTATTCGCTGCTATTCCCCAGCCCCTGGCCATTCGGAAGAGGGATTGGGATAGTCCTGGCACGAGCCCTAGGGGATAGGTTGTGACACCATACATTCGCTTGAATGATGTTTCTGTTTTCTTTTCATGTTTTTCAGGTAGAAAGTAAATGAAATATATATATATATATAATCATTATATTAATATTATTATTCATATATACATTATAAATTTACAAAAACTAGTATTATTATGTTCTATGTAATGTGCGAACGTATTACATCACTTTGAGGAGGGTGTAGTCCACACGTCCAAAAAATAAGTTATCATTTTGCACAAAATTGTAAATCATGATGGTATGTATTATATAATAACTAAAACAGAATAATGAAGTCATAAATATAAATAATAATTAAAAAAAGAAATTAAATCATTATTTCTATCCCAGATAGATGGAAATGGAAGAAATAATGTCATTTTTTGTGAGGCGATTGTCCATCGTATACATGAATGCTGATTGTGTATCCCATTAGGTAAAATTCTGTGTTATTATAGGAAGAAAAATTTACATAAAAAATATAATTTTTTTTGGATAATTATATTTTTATATAAGAAATGAATAAAATTTATTGAGGGGTGGAGAGGGAAATAATGAAAAAGTGATTATTGAAGGATGTTTCCTTCTCTTTGGTTAATTCCTCGTGGTTCTAAAAAGAGGCATAACCTGGTTGGATTTCATACAAAAGTGAGGGATCTAGAATTATATTAGAGATGTTTTAAGATTATTTTGGTAGGTTTAGGGTGATCTAAAGGGATTGGTAAGTCTGAATAAATGAGGTGGGTGGAATCCCCTTTATAGTAAAAGAGGATTGTCATTTTAATAAATATAAAAAGTTAAACACCATTTGGAAAACTCCCTTACATCATGTGCCTAAATTAATATCCCATTATATAGAAATATGAGAACATGGTCAATAAACTGATAGAAAATTTATTTTTTACATTTTATATATGATATTTGGTGCCTCAAATTAATGTTTAACCACTATTTAAAATCGTATTTACCTTAATCAATGTAATTAATTTTTATTACATTCACTAATATTGTTGACCAAAAAATTTAAACATACCAGAAATTATAAACAATGATTATCTAAAATAATCATCACATTTTTTAAAATCATAAAAAAAGTGAAATATATTAATTTAAAATTATTTCTACACATGGGGAGTAACAATAGGTTTTTTAAGTGGAAATGTTGAAAAGTACAAATTGATTTTATAATTTGTTCCAATGTAAAATTGATTCCAATGACCGAAATTGTATTAATATGTGTATAATTGTTCTAAATTTTATTTTAAAAAAACTAATATATAATTTTTCTATATATCTAATCTATAAAAAATTAATTTTTCAATTCAAAATCTATGTATTTCACTATTCATCAAAAATGAAACTTCTCTGAAAAATACATTAAATTTTATTCAGTGATAGGATTTTTAACACAATATAAAAATAGATGATTATTTTTTAAATACTTTTTTTAAAAAATTTAGAAATATATATTTAAAATAGCTTCTTCATTATAACTCAGAAAAATTACCTTTTAACAGAATACATATTTATTTCATAAAACATTATATATTTATATCTTACCTTTCATATTTATTAGATGATTGTAAAATAATGGTTATATATAAAATATATATATTTCATTAAAAAATATTCCTCAAAAATTGGTTTGTTTAATTTAATGAAATGAAATATTTTTTGTACATAGAAAAATTGTTTTTTATAAAAGGAATTTATTTATGCTCAAATACTTAATAATTTAATTTATAACTAAATGATAAACATTGTAATTGATTTTATATACAAGTTTAAATAATAATTTTATACATTAGTTAATATAATTCATAAAATCATTTCAAATATCTAGATGGTAACTATAATAATATTTTTATTACAACATTAATAATATATTTTAGTTTAGAAAAACTCGATTTCACATGTATTGAAAGATATCAAGAGAACTAGTAAATTCGTATAACATAATCCAAACCTAGTGTATCATCTTCCAAAAGGGAATATATGTGTGGTGTGTTGTGTATTCCTAACTTGATGTTGTGTGTAAGACATGGAAAGAACAATGATTTCATATAACACAAGATATATTCATAGATTCATACAATGTATAATATCAAAACGGTATTATTAATTAAAAAAATATTTCCAAAAATATCATGATTTGACATTTAAACCCTAATAATAATAACTTTCCCTCAAAATTTATCTAGGTCATCAAATATTATATATTTTATTGTCCATTCATCTATACCACATCATCAAAATCCACACTAATACATCCCTTAAATATAATTGATTTTATCATAATGGTAACCCAAAGTAATACATTAATATATTCCCACATAAGAGAACATAGGTGGGAATTGAAAATAAAAAATGTAAGAAAGTAAGAAATAATCATATATATTGATAAATATCACTAATCATAATAAAGTGGCCAATCGATTGAATGTGATCAATGAAAAAAACACAAACTCAAGAATATTGAAAGTGGACATTAAAATCATTAAAAATGATGGTAATAGGAAAAAAATTTATTTCTAGATAATTTTCATAAAGTTTAATATTTTTCATAAGAATATATACACAAATCATTTTATTCCATTTCATTTTCACAATATTACCCTCTTGTTCTTCTTTTATCAATTTACACCTCATATCATATTACATGAACTCATGGTGAAGTCACCATTCCTGAAGTACTAATAGACCATATGATCCATAGATAAATTGATAATTAATACCTTCTATTTTTTAATTATAATCAAATAACTATGGTCATAATAGGTTATTAAATATGAGCATATTATCACATCTATAGATGTTAATTTGATCTGTAATACATCAACATAATTTCAAAACAAACCATTACATAAAAGGTTAACCTTTTAACCCTTCTCATAGATGAAAACTCTGACACTTTAGTAAGAAGGAAATTAAATTTATTAAATTAAGATTAACATTTGTCTTTAATATATAATAAATTAGTTCTTGGTTTCCACATACCAAAAATGTGAATATCATTTTCATGTTTTCTCCTAAATAATGGTAATACCCTATGTTACCATAAAAACATCATTAAACGTGAATGTTTTCTTATTCCAAATATTATTGGATATATTCAATAAATACAAAAAAATTTCAATATTATTTAATGATAATATATATTATTTTTTCAACAAATAAAAAATATGTTCCACGATAATTCATATTTTCCAATTTACTCCATCCATTTCAATATTCCCTTTATCCAAGCAAAACATAATTTTATCAAAATTAGAATCACATGAAGTGTTTCCTTCCCTTAAAAAACATCACCATTCCATTAAATCACATTTATATGTTAATAAAACCATTCACAATTTCTTTTTAAATATGTACTGAAATTATTATAATTTTAGATTCATATAACATAATTTTTGAATTCAAATACCTATACAGTTCAATTATCTGGCGTTATTATTAAAACATTATACAGGTATTATCATCTTTTTATTTAATACCATTACCCATAATATGAAATAATAATCATTTTTAGGATACTTAATCTAATTTAATCATAAAAAATATGTTTACTGTAAAAAATCTATTAGGGCATCCCTTACATTACACATTTCATTTTTGGTCTCTTCACATTCAATAGTATAACCGATATTCATTCCACAATCCTGATTCTACTCATGATATTTAAACATTGTAAATCAATTTACATAATGAATATTCTTTCAATATATGAAACAAACAATTTTATCTTAATTCCATCTTGTTCCTACAATTTATGATTACAAGGAATCATAGTTTAAGAAACACATATCAAAGTAGGAAACTACATAATCATGAAAAATGACATATATGTTATCTAAATAATCAAGACCACTTATGTAATCTATGACACAATCTAATTAAATTAGGTTATTCATAGTTATATTCTACTGAAATGGTACACGATGGATCCTAACATGTTTTTGAATTTAAGAAGCATATATTTCAAGAGTTTTCAAACCTATTGTGCAATATGGCCTTTTGTCTTGCACCAGTTCTTGATCAAATACAGCCCAATATGGTGTTTTACTGGTTATTAACCTTATGAATATATGTGATAGATATACATGCGTTTATAATTTCTAAACAATGATGTATTACTAGGAACCCACTCTCTCCATGATAAAAAAATATAAGACTTTTCCTAAATATTGCTTCATCCTTAGACATATCCATAAAGATATCCATATACATATCCGTAATCAAATCCATGGGAATGTCACTAATTATTTTTCATCCTAATGTAAAAGGTATGACTAAACCATCAATTTCAAACCAACTATAGGTACCCATGACTATCAATCAATGGATATTACATCAATTTAGATGATTATCCATAACATTTCAAAAGTACATTCCCAAAGACCATAATAGTTTAGTGTCTTTGCAATCATGGAACACAATATTCTAAAATGCTAAAATATCATAAATATTTCCCAAAATGATATTCACAATTAATACTCCTACTAAAAACATTTGTTCACTACCTAATGAAAGGAAACATAAGAAAGGGTACGATTAGATGCTTAGTGAGGATAAATAAAGAAGAAACATAAGCATAACATGATAATAAGGGTATGGGAACCTGAGAATAACATTTTAGTGTCACAACATTCATATCAAAGATCATAATAAAATGTCAAGGAATAAAAATTTGTAGTTAATAAGATATGAATCATAATAAAATAAAAGTACATGTGTCATGAGAATTGAAAATGGAAATAAGGCAAAGGGTTCTAGTATAAAACTCAACTTATAACACATTGAACATGTGTAAATAGAAACAAGTTCATTCATTCAGTTAAGGAAATGAAATAAAATCCTCTCATAAACATAAGTAAAATCAACTAGATCCATGCATAACATTATCAACATGTTATATATTTCACAAAAAGCATTTTTATCATGTAATCCAGTATATGCATAAACATATGGACATGCAACACATTCCATGTATGAAATTGCGATCACGTAATAAGTTTCACTAATAACATTGTGAACATGTAATCAGGTCCACTCATAATCATATTGACATGCAACTAGGTTGACACATTACATTTTGAACACGTAATACGGTTCAATCATAACATTGTGAACAAGTAATATGGTCCTTGAATAAACATGTGGACGAGATTAAAGGTCAAGGCATAAAATTTTGAAAATATAATTGAGTTCACTCATAACATTGTGAACATGTATTATGGTTCATGCACATGATTCTATAACTACTAGGTGGGACATACCACTATCCACTTTCACTATACATTCTTCCAAGTGGACCCAATTTCACCTTCTACCTAAAGTGGAGCAAGACCATTTACTTGTTCCAATCATTATCCCATGATATATTAAAATTTAATTAATTAATTGGAGGGAGTTATAGGTCCCACCCAACATATAATGAAATATTAAATACAAGTTCCACAATATAATAAATCATTCATTATATAATGAACAATAAAAAGAGATGGGATTCGTTAACAATATATAATAACTCATTAAATGAATTGGGTATTATAAACTTTTAATCTTATTCTATCCTATGGAAAATATATTGGTTTCATAATTTTTTTCATTTAATAAATATTGAATTTAATTTTGTCTCAAAATCATTTTATTTTTTTATATCATGTGGAAATTAAATATGTTTCATAATGACTTGTTAATTTGAACATAAACCATTTAATGTGAGAATTATATTGGTTTCCTAGGATCAAATTCATATGAAGCATAATTTATAGAAAAGAAATTCATCATAGATACAGAAGGATTTTAAAATATCACATAGAACATTTTATAAGGTAGATATCGTTTATTTGAAAATCTCTTTCCTAAAACATTTCGAAATAATACTTTTTCTTATGATGAAATATTTTAAATTTCATTTTGATAAATTTGATGATTAAAATTTCACTTCCCCTTTTGGAATCACCTAGTAAATAAAAAATTCATATTTCATGGATGATATCATTTAAAACATGTAATTTAATCATTGATAATCAATTAAAATACTTCTTGAACATAATAAATTTTCTAAAATGTTTTTCATCTAAGAAAATTACAAATAAAAAACGTATAGAATATTAAGAAAAAAAATCATCAGAAATTATTCTTTTCAACCATAAAATTTTGCTTGAATGATATGATGGTAATGATTATAGATAAATCTATGCATGCTGAACATTACTTTTATATGGTACGAAGCTTAGAAATGTTCATCGATCAGAAAAATATGAGAAAATAATTTTTAAATAAACATTTTATGAAAAAGGAAAAAAAGGGTAAAAATTTATTTTAAATATCATTGAATAATATTAGAACATATTTTATAACATTTTTAGAAAACATGGTTTTTAAATAGCACATATTTTCAACTAAAGAGAGAGATAATGTCAAATTTTTTTAAAACAATTTATTAAGCTTCCTATGTACCAAATAGTAGAAAAATGTAAAATTAAATAATAATATTATGAATAAATAAAGGTGAGTAAAATTCAAAAATATCCTTGAGATAGGGATTATAGGATTTTATCAATGGAAGCATAATGGTAAACAATACTAATAAATGATGAGATTGTAGCAATAAACTCTTTCCAATTCGGTAACTTTAAATAAAAATTACCATGATATATTAATAATAAATTAAGATAAAATTTTTATCAGAACAATTATATTCATTATATAAAATTTCAAATGGAATTATTTACACATCATGGTAGAATATAGTTTTTTAACATCAGATATGTCCCAATGAAGTTAAATTGAGGCTAAATATTTTTCCCGAGTTTGAAATTTTTAATCTAGGTGTCCCATGAATGAGAAATCATGGAATGGATTTGTAAATACCCATAAATTTATGTATATTAATAATATAAAAAATTTATGGCCTATATAAATCACACACAGTGAATAAGTGTTGAATATAACATATAACTCATAGAAATAAAAATAAAATTAGAAAACGCTTACATTAAGTCTTAAATTGTTTTATACTCCTTCAATCATATTGTATTACATATATAAGTTTATTATAAATCATCACAAGATACAAATTACCTTTTTATAATCAATTTCTTATTATTGATACGTTTTGTGTAATATGTGCATAATTTTTCATATAAGTTTTGACTTTTTATTATTGATACTCTTACATAGATCATGATTTAAATATTTCAAGAATGAAAAATATTATTTAAATATAAAATATTTATAGTAAATAATTATCTATAATAATATATAAAATAAATAAATATGAAATAGAATATACTGTTCATAGGGGTGATAGGCCCTACGTACCCCTATAAGTTGTTTCCGTTTTCTTATTGTATCGAAAGAAATAAAGTATATAAATATATATATATATATATATATATATATTTCATTATAATTATTAATTAAAATATATAATATAATATTACCAAAACCATCCTTAATAAAATCCACATAATGTGTGAACGAATTACATCACTATGAGGAGGCGTTAGTCTACACATCCACAAATGACGTTATCGTATTTTGAAAATATGGAAATCATGAAGTTGTGTTTTTATAATAATTTAACAAGAATAAATACATCATAAATTTCATATATATCATATAAAATTGTAATTAAATCATTATTTACAACCTTGGATGTTTGTAATGGATGAAAAAACAATATCGGTTCGTGATGTGATAGTACACCACACACTCGAATGATGTTTTCATATACCATTTGGTGGAAGTGGTTGTGAGTGTTGATCGAAAAACTAGTATAAAAAATAATTATATTTATTATAATGATGATATTACATAATAATTTAATAATAATAGTTTATTTATTGGAGAATGTAATAAAACAAAATTGATCTTTGAAGCTTGTTTTCTCTTATTTTGGTAATTCCTTTTGATTTTCACTATGTGGATAACTAGGATTTACTTAAGACCAAATTTATTCTTCTTGGATGAGATAAGGAATGTTGTAATATTATTTGGGAATGTTCTTTACATGAATATGGGCTTCAATGTTGTGAATAATGAATGGGGTGAGTTCCCTATTGTAGTGGAGGAAGAGTATCATTCTTTTAAATGTAAAATGTTAAACACTAATGAGAGGTATCCCTCACATCACATTACACCAATAAATTTATATTTTCTATAAATTTAATTATATGTTAGAAATATGGATAGAAAATTGATTTTTTACTTGTTTCATGTGTATTTGGGGCCTTGAGATAAATTTTAACCGACATGTAATCTTTTATTTACCTTAATCGTTGTAATTAATTTTAATTACATTCAATTAAATATTTCTCATAGAAAAATATGTTGAACATATGAGAAATTATATGCAATTATTATTATAAAAAGAGAATATATATTTTACAAATTATAAACAGTAAATTGGAGGATATTTTTTTAAAATTAATCACATAGAAGGGATGTAACAAGCAATTTATAAAGGGAAAATGAGGAAATTTTGTAAATGTGTTTATATATGAATACAATTTCATGATTATTCCAATGACATAAATTGTATTAATGTATTAATATTTTATCAAAATACACTATAAAACCAATTTAAAATATAATTTAACTATAATAATAAATTATAAAAAAATATGGTTTTCAATTAAAATTCAGTGTCATTCTTTATTCATCAAAAAATGAAACTTATTACCAAAATACCAAAAAATCACCGAAAGTAAATTATCTTATTCGCAATTAAAAATAATTTATTGAATAAATTTTTTAAAAAATAGACTAGTATTTAAAAAAGGTTCCCTATAAAAAGTCAATAAAATTATCATTTAGAAAAATACATATTTTTAATCAAAAAATTGAATTCATTCATATCATATGATTATTAAATATATTGGTTAGGTGTCATAAAAATTATTTTATGTGTAATATATTAATATTATTAAAAATATTCATCAAAAGTGCCTTGTTTAATTTATTTTTATAAAATGGTTTTTGTACACACAAAAAATACTTTTCATTGAAAATTAATTTCTATATATTAAAATAGTTATTACATTAATTTCTAACTAACTTATATCAAAAGACATCATTTTATATACACATTTAAATCATATTTTCAAACTTTAATTAATCTTAGTAGGAACTTACATTCCAATGGAATGATGAAAAGTATAATAATTTATTAATAAACGTATTAATATTAAATTACATATTGATAAAACTCATCCACACAAGTAGTTCATGCTATCAAATGGAAATGGACTTGTGTTTAACACAAGAAAAAATAGTTTTTCATGTATATAATGATAATATATGTGTTTCTTGTAGTGTAATTTTCACTTTTTGTTTCATGTGATGAAATCCCATCTTCGTTCATTCATATAAAAAATCATCATTTAGTGTTGTGTTAAATACATAAAATAAATACTAATAAATAAATTTGAAAAACATTTCTAAATATCGTAGGGTATTATAGTTATAATTGTGTTTATGTATTTGATAAGAATGAATTTTTGGGATATATAATGTTAAATGTACATTAAATTTTATTCGTGGTTTATTTTTATTAAATAATATAGTTTTAAATTTAATTTATTATGAAATTAGATTAAGAGGGTTTGAAAATGGTTAAATCATTTTGAATGAAGAAACATTAGTCATTGGTGAGTGAAAAATTGTTGTGAAATTCAATGATAAGATCCATCCAATTATGGAATTGTTATAGTTGATTTTAAATGAAATGGTACATATATCTAGGTCTAAATTTCCTATTGATTATGAATCATAGACATTAATTCCAAATTCACCAAATGATGATGTGTTATATAGATTTTTTATGGTATTTATTTTTTATTAATTTACTGATATTTTTGTTTAAATTTTTTGTTCTATAACTAAGGTTTTTACTTTGATTTTGATGAAATATTTTCAGTTTATGCCTAATAATATGGATAAGTGCTTTTATAATAATTGAATGGGAAAAGAATGGAGGTAAAATAGTGGGGGTTTTATTAATATTATGATTATTAATTAACTAATGAAACATATGGTGATAATAATTTTACAAAAGGTATGACAATTGAAGAAATGAAATGTTATATTATCATCTCTCATATGGAAAAACATAATGTACATTAAATTTTGTTTTCAACATATTTTAAAAAAAAATTTATTCATTAAATGTTATTAAAATTTTCATTTTTATATGTGTTAGAAATATTTATGATAAATGAACTAAATAATAGCTAGTATACCATTCAACATACATACTAAGCTAAAGCATTTGCCCTCAAGAAATATTGGATGGTAGTATATCATTTACATTTTCTTAAAATTGTTTCATATTATTTAATTTTTTAATACTTTTTATTATAGGAAAATAAATTTATACATTCAGTTATTAAAGAAAATTTGGGGGAATAATAAATCATAAAATTGATGGATCATATGTAAATAACGATGAAAAAATGAGAGTAAGAAATCATTATAGTTTTTTTAATTTTTGAAACAACGAAATTAATATTTTCCTCTTGTAAGAAAAGTTGACATTTTATATATCTTAAGAAGATTACTAATAACATTCTATATTTTTGTTTTTGATTATCCCAAAATAGATTTTGGAAAATATCTTCTGGGACATATATGTTTTCAATGGCTGTAGAAATGTCTGCTACGTTTTTTCATCAACATCTATCAATGATTTAGAGGTATACGTGGCACTATATCTAAAATCCATCGAACATCATAAAAGTGGATGATGATTTAAAACTAATTTTTAGTAAATATGAATTAAAATTTAAAAGCAATGAACATGAATTATTAACATAACATTAAAATTTCCTGAAATAATTGATGATTATAAAGGAATGATGGTCAATATTACATCAACAATTGTTAAAATTGCCACTAATTCTAGATGAATGTTTTCAGAAAATATTTTTTGAAGTGTACATTTATCATATATTAATTCATAAATTTTCCATTTATATAGTTTTAGGATTTTACTTATTAAATGCAAACATATCTTTTTAAAACATGTTTTATGAATTTTATTTTTTGTTCAGGTTAATTTATTTTCAAATCATATTTATAATTACATTAATGATGTTCATAGGGTAAATATGGGTGATCAACCATTATTGGATCATATATGATCAACTAAAAGAAGTAAATATTATCATGAAGTTGAACATTCCCAAGCTATTCCTATTTTCTTATTTTATTAAATTCATTATTACCTTCATGTTATGTCTCTTCATTTATACTATACCAATGGATTTTCTATAGTCCTTTTATATATTTTATCCAATTACTTTTTTAATATTTTTTTTATTCCATATAATGAATTATTTTATAAACCGTATTTATTCCACTATTCTATAAATTATACAACACGAATTTTCATAGTTGAAAATGTAATAGTTATATAATTAAAAATTAATAAAAAACTTGTTTTTAATGTTGTATTAATAAAAAATATGAGTAATAAAATCATATAGGTAAAATAAAAATGTTATATTGTTTAAAAAAGGTAATTGATGAAATAAAATATAAATTGTTTCAATAGAATAAAAATGTCTGATTGATATGTAGTTATTATTTCCAATGTAGTTTTTTGTTTTTTTTTGGAAAAATGAAATTACATTACTATAGATACATCAATAATGAAATAAATATTAAAAAAATACAATTTTAAAATATATTTAGTAATATTCAATATTAATTATATTATTTCCAATACTAATACTTATTAATATTTGAATAAATATATTTAAATTATGAAAAAATGGCATAGTTCAAAGAGCACTGGAAAATTATAATTTCATAATGGTCAAAATAAAAAAAAATATTTAATAAAATAACATATTTTATTAGGTAAACCATTATTTTAATATTTTAGTTCTATAAATATTTTCCTCACAATTCAAAAATATGGTATAGTTTTACAAACAGAATAATGATAATTTTTAAGAGGAATGGTTAAATTTAAATATTAAATTTGTTTTTTAATCATATCGAAATAAAATATCCTTGAGGCTAAGCAATGAACACTTAATAAGGATTTATAATTCATATACTGTGGTCATAAGTAAAAATAATTTTATTGCTGTAAACAAGAAAAAAGTTATGTCACTTAGATAATGAAATGGTGGTTATGTTATAATAGACAAAAAAATCGACTTGCCCTATTTTTTTTCTTATCCTATTAAAAAAAATTTATTCATTGGGTAATTCTTTTTCTCGAATGTGATATTACTTTTTATTGATGTTTTTGTATTAATAATGCTACTACTATTTTTCAGTAATAAGGTTTTCTCTATTATTTTAGTGACGAAGTTATTTCTTTTCATCCATTGGGAAGGATATTGATTTTAAACATGGAAATAACTTGATGATGTTTTATAAAATGTATTTATATTTTTAATGATTTTATTATTTTGTTAAAACTGATTTATGAAGATTTTTTTAATAAATTATTATATTTTTTAATGACCGACATAAGGATAAAACCTATTTTTTATAAAATCCACAGGTCTTACACATAATTTATCTTGATAGGATTGATGTAATTGTATTTTATTGAATAAATTTTTTTGTTATTTTTTTAATATTTTATAAATATTAATTTATTATTGTTATTATTATTAGAAGATGGGTACCATGGTGGGTGGGGATATATAGTGGTGGTCTTGGGTTTATGTACCCTTGATGTGTGTCTTTGCATAATCTGTAATATCACGTGATTCTAAAATATATATATTAGTTATTTTTTAATAGATATAAATCCCACTCAAAATTATTAATTTTGTTATATATATATATATATATATATTAGAGTTGTTTAAAATCCCAATAATTTTCCAAACATTATAATTTTTTAAAATTGGATATGATAAAAAACAAGAAATATTTTATTTTTTTTTAATTTCTTATAGATTAGAAGATGTTTTAATGCTATCTAATTATTTTTCAAATATTAAATTTTAATTTTAGTGGTTGTTAAAACCACATAATTTTTTTTACAAATTTTTTTTCCTATTAGTTTAAATGTTGTTTTAAACCCCGAATAGTAATAATTATAATATAAGAACATAGTTTATATGTGTTTATAACCCCCAAAAATTGGAAATATTTATAATAGGTTTCATCCCCCATGGAATATAATAGTAGCTAATTTCAGCACATACCATAATACACTGTAAATTAAAAGTAGGTAGCCATATTTTTGGAAATGGTAAAAACCACCTCCAATATATCTAGAAGATGTTATACCCCCTAAAATAAAAAATAATACCTTATAATATTAACATTATTTGTAGATATATTTTTTATCATTTAATAATAAAATCTGATAATAATAATTCTATCGACATTTTAATTTTTTTATTATGTATTAATGAACAATGCTCAATGAATTAAGTCATAAATTCTAATGAGATCATAAAAATAGTGGATATCTTATTGTAATATATATATATATATATATAATTAATTAAAAAACGTTTTTCTAATCCATTATCTAATAATAGATTTTAGTTTATTATATTTTTGTTAGAATTTTAGAATTTTTAATAATTTACTTCAATATAAGTATTTATGAATATATAATTATGTGTTTTATGATTTTCTATAAGTAAATACATATTTTGACTATGTTATTTAGTAGTTTTGTTCTTAATGATTATTATTTAGTTCTAAACCTGCCATAAAGAGAATTTTTTTCAATTTTATTATTTTTATTCCTGTCAAAATTATGGTGAAATTATTATATCGATAGAAAAAGAGAGAAAAAAAGTCTTTCACAAGAAAAGAATGGATCTTGGAAATCCCAAGAGTTTCATCATTTATCTATAATACCCTTTTACAACCAATCATATACTTCCCATTCTTTTAATATTTTAGTCTTGGGAAAGACTAATTTACAAGGAAATATTATTTCTAATAGTTCAAGATACTAAAAATGTATAAGAATTTGCTGTGTAAAAAAGCTATCAATTTCAGTTTGTTGAAAAAACATATATAAGTTTAATTAAAAAGTGAATCATCAAGGATAAGAGCATGTTTTTTAATGAATAGTTAGAAAAGATTTTTTATGATAAATAATTAATAGAATTTTATTAGTATGTGTTTTTCCACATTAATGAAAAATTTTGACTAGTTACCTCCATGGGGAATCTATGTGAGTTTTTATTATCTTATATGGAAATGGATTTACTTTAACACTATCAATAAGAATAAAGTATATACCTCAATGATTATTTTTCCCTAATAGATGATATTATGGATCTAAAACTCACAAAATATCTTTTGGGAGGAACCAATGTTTAGAAGAAATCTATCAATGATCATGATTCAGAACAGAATGTTATTATTATGTTTGTTCAACATTCATTATCATAATGAGTTAGCAAGTTTGTGATTATTATTTTTCGTGATATTTATGTTTTATAGTTGATTCAAATAGATAATCCATTTATGAGATATATTTTATGATATGTGTTTCATGTGTAAAAAAATTATAGGAATTTATTTCCATTTGGGAAAATATTGACACTCATTATTTTAGAAATTTGGAGTTTAAATAAATGATCCAATAGACTTCTGATGTCATGGATTTACAAATCATGGAGCTATAGTACTCACACATAGTGGATAAATATATATTTTTTCTATGAAAATTATTTTCTATTATAGATATTGTGGAGTATAAATATGATTCTAATCCAGATTAGGGGGAGAAATGTAGGAAAATTATTATTATTAAAAGACCAAAATATGTTGATACCAACATTGAAATGGGAGATCATTTAGATGATATATCCATTATTGATAGAATAAAAATAGCAATAGTTGATTTTTATGATAAAAAATCATCATAAATATATTAATATAATATACAATTATATAAATGATTGTAAATTTCTATTAGACTTGGTTGTGTTTCAAACACCAGAGGTATAAGGAGTCTCACATAGAATTCCTAAGGATGAGAGCCTTGAACCGCTTTTCTAGAGAAAATGTTTTCTTTTTTGTATCTCAAGAATAATTTAATTTGAAAATAACTCTGTATATTAATATTAATCTAGTAGAAAATGTAGTATCTAAATTTTTTCTAGTTTGAAACCTTTCATTGAAGGTTTCAGGCTGGTTGATGTGGAATTTATAATTAAGGGATACATGAATAGATTTCATAAAATTGATCTCATGGGTTTTGAAGAAGAATAAAAACAAGTTGTCAAGAGTACGTTTCATTAGTCACCATGAGCTAAAAAATATATTTTCAAACAAAAAGTCTCCAAAAGAATAATATTGTTAAGTTGGATCTCTTATTTGCGATGAATATGGGTATGGTAAGTCTAATATGTGAATCTATGATCTTCTAATATATTCTGGAAAAATTTGTTGTTTTTTATATAATTTCATCATTTAGATCTATAAAGACTATATTATCTGAATCCAAAATTTATTATCGTACTCAGAGAGATAATTTTTTATCAAAATATGATATATATTCATTAAATAAAATAAGAGTATCTCAATATATGATTATCAAATGGATACCAATGGATCAACCAAATATGTTCTTCATGTTAGATTTGTATGGTTTGAAAAGTATGATCTAATAATATCTTGACACCACTTAGGGATCCTCAGAAACATGAACATGAAAACTATTATCAAATACACAACTTTGATAGATTATATGCTTGATGATTTATGTCATTATCATAATTCACCAACTACATAGATTGTATCTTTTTAGTTTGATTTAATTTCACTAGAAAATCTTGAAGATGTTAAAAATGATTATTCTACTGAAATTTAAATCATTCGATGTTTCGTATTATATACACACCCAAATACTAAAAAGGTCATGCAAATTTTGTATATTTTTTTTAGATAATTGTTTCTTCGAAATAGGATACATCATATAAGACCCTAAAGGAAAAACGATTCATTATGAACATATATAGAAATATGATTAGTTTTTTTTAAAATACATTTTTCTCTAGAACATAATATCCTAAATGTTAACTAGTATGTATCCCAAACTATATCTTCTAAAACATCAACATTTGATGAAGATATGGGTTTTTAGATATCAAAGAGATGTTCTACTCATAAGAGTAATGATGATGATATGGGTGATTCTCCTAAGACGACTTCTTTTCTCTCCACCCATACAACATGTGCTGCTAGTATATCAAGTTCATAAATGGATATAGTAAAGTGGATTATCAATATTCTTTAAAAAATGTTTTATCTTCAGTTATTCAACAATGAAATTAGAAAAATAAAGTGGAATGTATTTAATACTCTTCCATAATTCTATTAATGTGACATAGTGAACAATATCTATATGTCAATGGATGAACCCATTAAATTATCTAAAATATTTTTTCATTGACTTGATATTACAGATAAAAATCATGATTATTAATAAATATTGAATGATTTCATAGATCATATTGGAATATATAAAAAATATATATTGAATATCCTTTCTAAATCATTAACACATGATACTGTTAAGACATCTTCTTCAATTCCCATCTTCACTCTTTCATATAAGTATGACATAGGAAAATCATATAACTTTATTTGGAATTCTGGCATATAATTCCATGATATTCCCATCTAATAGATCTATACTTTGAGGAGAACATATTCTTGATGTATCTATTAGTAATCCTTTTAGAGAAATTGATTTTTCTCCTTTTCTTACTTCTTCTTTATGACCCAGAAATCCAAGATGGTTCATTAAACCTCTACAAAAAACTCAACCACTATATATCATGCTAAAATAATGATACATTGTTGTATTATATTTTAATAATGGTTTTAGATTATGATATTTTCATATGAATCTATGTTTAGTTGTTTTAAAAGTTTTTTTCATTTCATTCGTTGCATTTTTACCTTGTTCTACGTCCATGCCAACCATTACTCATTTCTGTGATTTACATTGAAGCTATTTGTAATCATTCGTTAAATATAATATATATATAATATAAAATTTTAACATCATATTTGATGTAAAAAATGGCATGTATTTAGGAAATTATTAATGTGACAACCCAATATTGTATTTTAATTATTTTCCACTTATCAATAAGTAAGATCATGTTTTCTGTTTGACTTTGTATGACATTTGTGATATCAAAAAAGAAGGGTATTGATAGGAAGAATTATTTCTTCAACATATCCCATTAACTAGTCTACATTATTCCACTAAAAATTCCTTGTTTTTTACTAATATATTTGTCTTACGTGTTTTAGAAACATATCTCATGATTATTCAAATATTCATAACTTGATTAAATTATTTATGTTTATGATATGAAATTACATAAGGGATTTATCTTACATGATTATAATTTTCTTACATGAAATAAAATTATCTTATGTATATTCTCAATATATTAACTAAATTATTTTTTGTGCTAAAATAATTTATGATATAGAGATCCAACAAAAGTAATTAATCTTATTATATAAATGAATTATCTTAATTAAAGTATTCAATCACCAAATGTTAATGCAAATTGATATTTAGGATATTAATTTCTCTTATATTTTAACGATTTATCTGATGAAGAGGATCTAAAAAAATAATATTAACTTACCTTCTAACAAGGTAAAAGACATGATAACTCAATTATCATATGAATTCAAATTTATCTTATAAATAATTATTCTTCTAATCTGAATAGTATATCAATATGATTTTTCTTTCGTAGATCAAATTATCTAATTCATGATTCATTTTTAATCATAAAATCAATATTATCATTAAATTACTCTAAATTATTACAATAAAATTTTGATATTAAAGTCATTATATAAAATTTTCATGAAATATTTTTTCTATATAAGGAATGGGTGAATTAAATAAAACTCTTATTTATAGGAACAGAAAGATATAATAAATAAGAAATATATAACAACATTGTAACTCTTATATTGAATATTTTGATAAAAAGGGAATGAAATTTATGATAATGTCAATTAATATTTTAAAATTGTTATTCACTTGACCAATAAAGTTATAAATATACTGAATTCATAAAAAAATAGTTGATATAAAGGAATAATATACAGATGTATTCATGTGAAATCATAAGATATCTGATTCATTGTAAATCATGTTACATGATCAACATCTAGGAATACATATTCCTATGATTTGAAGTCTCTTCTATTGAAAAAAAATGATTCTATTGAGATAGCACTTGATTCTAGTATTTCTATTTAGATCTTTCTTATTCATCTATCAGTTACTGCTTCCAATATTATTTTAAACCATCATCACTTGATTCATTTCTTTCTTATAACAAATTCACTCATTGTTTCAAGAGTTATAATATCAAGGATAGGAAATGTGAAGGTAGATAATGGTTAAAATATCTAGTACTTCTATAGAATGGGACAAATATCTATAAATCATTTGGTAAGCCCTATAAAAAATGTAAGGACACAAAATTAAATAGTATATAAATGATATATTTTTTCAAAAACATATAATACATGAAATTAAGGATATCTTACGTTTATTTTTTTATAGAATTAGAACATGAAATTAAAAAATAAACACATAAATTACATGTTGAAACCTATACTCAGTATCAATTTTTTCTACCCAAGGAAACAATTTTAAAATAATTCCTGATTTCTTTTTAAGAGACATCTTAAATTCCATCATCATGAAATCATATTTAACCTAAAAAATATAAAGTCCCATGAAAAAATTTAAGTACACGACATGATAACAAAATCACAATAATGGATATAAAATAAAAATAATTCCTTAGTTTAGTAAAATGATGAAATCCAAAGAAAAAAACATTCTTCAATAACAAAATTTTATACCCATAAATGTAAATACCATTACACTAGCATGATCATTTGTATTAAATTATGAAAAAAATGATTCCCATTAAATATCACAAGAAAAAATAGAATATTCACATGTTTACCTTGGTAAATAATCACATATTACACTTAAATCGCCCTTACAGATCCATTACAAATAGAATAAGAAGAAGGTTGAATTCAATCTGCCGACTACCAAATATATAGTAGTGCTTTCTGAGAGCACCCATCGTTTATAATTTCCAGGAAAAAAAATTAATAAAACACTTAATAATTTAAAAAATTATTATAATGTCATATGAAAATAACATTCAGATATTAAAATACCATTTTCTTTGAAAATACCATTTTCAAAAAAAAATACACCAGTATTCAGAAAAGTAAATTTTAATTCCAAATTAGTAAATAAAAAGGGGAATAGGTACATTTTTCATTTAAGAACCCATGTAATATTTAAAAGGAATATATATGTAAAATTATATTCACATTTGCGCAAGGTCGATATCTCCATGTATTATATAAAAAGGACATTCCTTTTGTTTTTTCAAAATATTCTGTATAAAATATGTAAAAAGGGTAAATCCTTCAAATGAAATTAAAAATAGGAATAATGTGTTCATTATAATACATCGATATAAATGAACATATAATATCTTAAAATTTTACATGGATAAAAATAATTTAAAATTAAATATTTAAACATTTAGGAATATATTTTTAAATTAATGTGTTGCATACCACATTTAGTTTTCGAAACTAGAAAACCCATGAAAGAATAAAATTTAATAAAACATTAAATTACTAGTGAATAAATAAATTCATGACATGATATATAAATGGGGATCTATATAAACCTCATAAATGAAGGTGGGTGTATACAATACAAATATGTCTCAATGAATGGAGATTGAGACAAATTCCATTTCCTTGTGTATGATTTATCATGTTTGTTCTTTATATTCTTTAATAATAAAATTATTTATGTTTAAATTTCATGATATCCATTTTATATTTATTATTCCTTTCATATATCTTATTAATATGTTATATCAATTATATAATTATTTATGTTCACGTCGGTTATTTTGATGATATTTGGTACATGAATCTAAAATGACATCGGTATGTGAATTATAGTCAAATTGGACATCATAAAATCATCCCTAGAATAGTATTAATTACATAAAATTAAATACTATAAAACATTTATAGTTTTAATTTAATCCATTAAATAGGGATATGAAAAATGATCTATGTAACAATCATGGTGCATGTAAGTCGTACGAAATCATGAGTAACGTTTCCATTTTTCAATGACCTTCATGGAAAGATGGTATAAGTTATTTTATCTTTATATAATGATCATAAAATCATTAATACTATTTTAAACATTTAAATATAGTTAAATATTTGATAAATGTGATGCTGTGATGAAAAAAGAATCTCATCACTTCATGTAGGTGATTATTCACATCTATGCGTGAATGATGTTATCATCATTATGTGCATGGAAAGGTAATATCATTAATGATATAAAATTCATTATTAATGATAAATATTTTAAATATTATATAGAATCACTAATTCTATCATTATAATGATTCATTACATATGGTTATGGAAAAATAATTATATCGGTTCGTGAGGCGGTAGTTCATCGTACACTCAAATGATTAATTTTTCCCATTTGATGGAATTGGGGATGGATTTAGGTTAATATAATAACATAATAACATATTATAATATTTAAAAATGGATATTTTATTTTATCGGGGTGGAATAATATTTTAAGGATGTGGATAAAGAAACAATACAAAAACACTGAATTTAACTCGATAAATTTTCTTCGAAAAATATTCTTTATTAACAACTAAACACCTCTAAGGTGTGTGTTCTGCCTAAAATAAGTGCTCTAGAATGTATTAATTGTTTATAAAAGATAAAGAGGTAGATATTACTAAAAACGGTTTTGAGGTGTAAAGTGAAGAGATGAATGAGTGTCCTTTTATAGGACTGGGGAGGGGCACTCTTGGATTTCATCAAAATTATTAAATTATTATAAATTAATAATATATTCCAAATGACTAAAAAAAATTTACTTAGAAAATATAATTATTATTGGTATAAATATATTCAAAAAATTAAAATTAAACATGTTTTTATTATGTTTTAATCTATATCATTTTTAACCCTTGTTTTCCCATTTTTACTCTTACAATAATATCATATAATTTACACATTGAGGGTTAATATACTTCCTCTAAAATTACAAATGAAAAATATATGAGTTATTAATGATATTGTATGCCTTATCACAATTATTTTTTCTAAACACACACACATATATATATATATATTAAATTTTATCATTTAATAAAATATTTTAAAAATTAAAATATAATTATTGTAAATTTTGACAATAAAAAATACAAGAATTTTAAAAAACATCACTAGAAATATTATTAAAAATATTTATTATTATAAAACAAAAAAAATAAATAAATTAATAATACAATTTTCTAGTATTACATTAATTATATCAAATTTTATTGATGTTTAAATTTTTTATTTTCATTATGTGATAATTCTATTAATTAAACAATTAATTTATTATCAATTTGTAAACTTTTAACTTATGTATTTATTTCCTATGAATTAGAAATAATATTCCATGAAAAATATTAAAATATTGTCTACCAATATAATATATATTTTAAAAAATATCCTCTATATAACCACACATTTAAAATATTTCTTTTGTTAAAAAATGTTTGATAAAGTTAACTTTTCATATAATAAATTAATATTGATGGTTTATAGTATTCTATATGTCTAAGGGTGAGCATAAAATCATCCCATGGATGATTAAGGTCTATAATAACTCATAAAATAATATTAGGATATGTTTTAGGCCACTTTTCTAATGATTATATTTTCATTTGTACCCCTAATTACCTAATTTACCATCAAATATGGGAACAAAAAAATAAATTTTATTGTTCATATTATCAAAAAATAGTATGGTATCATTTAAAAAATATGGAAAATATTATTATAAATATATAATTCAATTATCATGATCTATATTAATGAATTTTATAAAAGTAATTTTAATTTAATCCCTTTGATGGAACAAGGAAATAGGATTTTAAAGAAAAAATGATCAAAAGATCGAAATTTTTTTAATAATAACCACAATTTTTAATTTATTTAAATGACCAAATTTGTATCAAATGATAAAATATTTATCTATTTATACATTAAAAATATTAAAAATATAATTTCACACTATATATTATTTAGAAGAAACTGATATTTTCAATTAAAAATGAAATATGTATCATTATTCACTGAAACATGAAACTTCTCATAAAAATAAAAAAAATATTAGCGCTATGGAAATTACAATATTACAATTCAAAATAATAATTTTAATTTTTGAATCATAATAAAAAATGTGAAAAAACTAGATTTAAAAACATCACTCCAATGAATGGTGATAAAAATACCATTCTAGAAAAATAAATATTTTCTATATAAGATTCGATATGATCATATATCATTTCTTCAAGAAAAATAATAAAAATTTTATTCATTATATTTAATATATTATATATGTATTTCATTAATAAAATCCATAATGTTCATTTTTTATTATTGGTATAAATCACACTTGTTTATATTTAAATTTTCTTTTAAATATACATTTATCTTCATTTATAAAAGTTTTTTATTTTACAAATATAATTAATTGGTCTCAAAATGATTAATTATATATGTGTGTGTAAACCATATTATCATAATTTAGTTATCAATTTTCATTCCCTATATTCTAATAGCTAGATTTAAGTAGTAACATTTAAATAAAAATATGTAGTTGTTCGTTTAAGACATTTGTGGCATATCATATATGCTACTAAACAAAGTGTTTCCTTTTAAATACATTGGATGTTCCCTTCTCAATATTTAATAATTTTCACCCTCTCAATTATAATACGCGACAAAAAATTATGGGTTTGATTTTTCAAATTACCTTTATTGAAGTGCCACATCAGAAAAACAATTAATGAAACTACTACCTTAAAATAAAGAATGTGAAGAGACAAGGTCACCTGAGATAACACATACAAGGATTTTAGGTAGAAAATATGGTCAGCTAATAGAAAAAAATAATGATGTTCTGATGGATAGTGATAGAGAACATGTCCATGAGAAAGTTATCAATCAAAAAACCATAAATTTGTGTTGGGTTAAATGTTTATTAATTTTTTAGTATGAAAAGTAAATGGATGATGTTTTTGTTTAAATATTTTTTTTTCATATATTTAAGGAATTATATTAAAACATTGACTAAGAAAAGAAGTAAATAAACTTACTCGACATGAATATTTTCAAGATTTAATATAATTTCACCACAAACTAATCATTCCGTCGAAACTATCGATATTTAAAATGAATTTTCATACCTATAGCATTTGAATAAACTAATTTTGATCATTGAAAACAAAAAATGATGAAACTATATTCCTCCTTTATTTAGAAATTTATTGAAAACAAAATGGTTTGATAGGAGAAGATAATTCTCCAAAAATGATAAACTGTTATATAATGAAATACTACTCTAACCTCCAAAATTCAACATTAACACAAAAATATAAACCTATATCATTCCACAATAAACAATCCTTTATATTCATCTCACATATTATAGAAAAAAATAAAAAAACTAGAATTCAAAATAATTTGATCATGTTTTCTTCCAAGGAAAATTTAACATTTATCACTAAATAACATCAGTCACTCTTAATGTATCGTACCCAAAAGTAATTTCCTAAATCACATTATATTCAACTATGAAATAAATTTTCATAAATGATCATAATAAACATAAAATCATATTTTTATATATAATATAATTCAACCTTTTTTCTCAAATAAAATACCATAATAATATATCATAAAAAGATCCCCAAAGAAAAAATGTGTTCTGAAATGATATTAATGAATTATTCTAAAAACAATTTTCCAATAAAAAGGTTAAATCTTTGAGAAAAAATATTTTTCCAAATTCATATTATTCTTCATCCATAAAATAATTTAATGAAAAATAAAAATACATTCTAATTTGAATCTCACAAAGGCCAATCGTAGGTGATTCACATTTTCACCCTTCAGTTATGGGTTCGACTCCAGCAACCATTCTAGACATGATGGGTTGTCTCACTGCCTATGAGTTGTACTATTTATTCTAAACTGATATTTAATTATAAATTTCTATAAAATTTAAAAAAACTAAAAATAACCATAATATTATTTAACCACAAATATTATCTCATAACCATAATATCTCTTAAAAAAATTTAATAACCCAAAATTTCCCCCAAATAAGAGATCCCCAAAAAAATAAAGTATAAAAATACCATAAAAACTATTTCCAAAAAAATTAATCACATTATTCCTCAATTATCCTTATTATTTTCCTAAACATAAGTGTTTCATTTACCTCAATAATTTATCAAATACCAAATATTATATCCCAAAATATTACCAAAATAAAACTATATAATATTTCTATTCATAGAAGCATCATTTTTACTAGTCGATTATCATTATATGAAATATTTCCAATTTATTTTACAATATCACATAGAAAAATAATTATGACTTTAAATCTAGACCTCATTGTCATATTTTATATTATTGATGACTCTTTATCATTCAACAAGTAGTGAAAATCACTAGAATAGAAATTCTCATATATATGGGTGTATTACACTTGTAAAATAATGTGTACGGGTCTATTATTTGAAATAAAATAAGAGAAATACCATGTTCCATATAAATTTATGATAAATTAAAAAGTGTTGGAATGATTAAATATTATCTTTCATGTTATTTGAATGAAGATAAATATTTAAAGATAATATGAAGATTCTTTTCCCATGATAATGATGATTAAATCAACTGGAAGGGATATAATGATTTTGTGAGATAATTCTCCTTACATCATGATAAATGATAGATAATATGTTGAAAATATCTATATTAAAACATAAAATTAATTATTTCAGGTAAAAATGAAGATAATATCTACATAATAATGTTATAATTTAACCTTCAAATCCTTTATAACAATGTTAATTACCCTTCCAAATACAAACTCCAAATATATCAATAATGACCTCAAAAATTCAAAAATTAAATACTTAACAGTGTTTCTATGACATTGAAATTATGTTCGACCATAATATTATAAACTTTTGATGATATCCATAAATATTATGAAAACAACCTAATTTAAAATTTTATCTAAACCACCCTTCGATACCAATTTCATATACCCATACTGAATAATTATTTAATCTCACGAATTAGATTAAAAATTTAATTCATTCCAATTGAGGATCCTTTTAGTTTATAATTTTAGATAATTATGACATACTATTTAAATGTAAATATATACATTACATGGGGAACTTATACTCATTATTATTTTTTGCACCAATGCAAACCCTATAAAATAAAATAAGATTTCAGTTTTGAGAGACATTTTAAATTATTTTACAATAAATTATTATTTTTCTCTACAAATATTAAGTCCTTTAATAAACATTTTAGAACATTTCATGTGCACAAAATCTAAGTATGGGATATAAAAATTAAGGTAATTGTTAGTTCAATGAAAAATGGATAGAATTTAGAAAAATACATTCCCTAAAAATATAAAATTTTTACCATAAAGGTAAATATATTAACTTTTTAAAGATAATTAATTATAAATTTAAAAAATATTTATTCCAATAAAATATCATTCAAAACTATAGAAAATTTATGTATGTTACTCGGGACATCATCACATAGAACCCATGCAGAATCATTACAAATGGAATAACCATACCACTAGCTACCACCTCCAGAAAACCCAATTCATTATAGCTCTATCAATTCAAAACCACAATTTATAATTTATAATAACTATAAATTTAATAAAACAATTCATAATTTTAAAAACTTGTATAAAAATCATATCTTGATATTAAAATTCAACTCTCTATCCAATTGCAATTTTCAGCACAAAATAATACTTTATTCTAAAAACATTTTCAATATGAAAATAACCAACATTAAGGGGAAGTGTTTTTTTCATTTAGGAATACATTCAATATTATAAAGTAATAAAAAAATTATAAATTATAGTTATGGCGATAGAAAATTCATCATCATCTTTTATGTTATGAATAGAACATTCCTTTGGTCGTTGGTCGAAACATTCCATATATAACACTTAAAAAAAATTCTTTTAAAAACCATTTAATGAAATGAAAAATAAACATAAATTAACTTTATAATTCATCCATATAAATGAATATATAAAATTATCAATATTTACCGGGGTGAAATGAATTTGAAATTAAATGTTTTGACATTTAAAAATATATTATTAAATCTACGTGATCTATACATCTTTGAGATATTTTAATCATAATTCCCAAAGAGAATTAAATTGTAGAAAACATTAAATTACATGAGAAAAAAATTCATACATTTATAAGCTAATGTGTTTGCATATACAACCTATGAAATAATGTTTCTGTATAATGTTAACAGATGGCTCAATGAAAGAAGATTGAGACAATGTCCCTTATATTTAGTCTCATTATTCATTTAAGTTAATTATTTTACTTTATAATAAAAATATATTAATTTACACTTTCTTGAGATAATTTTTCATGTTTATAATTCCTTTTAAATCAAAATTTCCTTGTTATGTCAATAATGTAATTTTTTTAGTTCATACCAAATATTTTTCCGATATTCGGTACATGAGTCCAAAATGACATTGGTAAATTGTATACCGTCAATGTGGTAATAATTAAATCATATCCAAAATAAATTTATTCAAATAACAATAATAATTATGTAAGAATTATATTTTTATCAATCCATTAAATATGTAGATTAAAAATAAACTACGTTATAATCATGGATATAGTAGAATGACACACACATGAGTAATGATTCTAATCTTAAATGATCATTGTTGAAAGAAGGTGTGTTTTATTTTAAAATTACATAATTAAGATAATATCATTAATATAATATTAAATTTTTAAATATATCTATATATATTCCATGCGATATGGTGATTAAAAACTAATCACATCACCTCCTGAGGGTGATAGTTATCATGTACGCACAGATGACATTATCATTTTTATATGAAAGGAAATGTTTGAAAATATATGATATTATATAATTTATTAATTATTAATATGCAATTAATATCATATAAAAAAATTAATTCAATAATTATTACAATTATTTAGAGATGTTGATGGAAAACAAATTATATCTGTTAGCGAGGTGGTAGTTCATCGTACAGAAAAATGATTAATTTTTCCCAAATTTTGATTGAATTGAATATAGATTTAGTTGATGATATAATAATTATAAATTACAGTATATCTATGATACTTGTGTTATTATTTCACTATGGTGGATAAATAATTTAATTAAGTGGATGAAAAAAATAAACAAAAACACTTAATTAAAAAGGATACGTTTTTGAATAATCTTCTTTTGATTAATGCATTAATCACTGAAATGTGACTGTTTACCCTAAAATAAGATCTCTATAATTTGGGTAGGGATTTTGTAAATGATATTTTGAAGATATTGAAGGATAAAAATAGGTCTCTACGTTTGATGGAAAAGGATGAATGTGTGTCATATATATGAGAGGGGAGGGGGAATCTTAGAAGTCATTTAATTATAAAATTATTATAATTAATTTTCTTTTACATTTTAATTAAAATTATTTAAATAGTTTATAATAATAGTATGTGTCAAAATACATTAATCTAAATATAGTTAGGCATGCCTTTATTATTTTTTAATCCTTATAGTTTTTAACTCGTATTTTTCCCTATTAACTCTTACATTGATATCATAAAATATTACCATTGAGGGTAAATATAATTACAATAAAATGAAAAAATACCAATGAATGAGACTTTTATGAAATTTTATGAGTTATCAAGATAATTGTGCCAAATACAATGTTTTTATTATTTTTATATCATTTAATAAAATATTATTTATAGGAAAATATCATTAATGTCAAATTTGACAATATTCATTAGTTGAATTTTTTAAAATATCATAAAAATGTGATAAATTCAAATAAATTCATTTTGTACCTTTAAAAAATGTCAAATTCATCTATTAAATATAATTATTACATTATATATCTAAAATTATATTTATTATATTATTTTTGATATTATATTTTAATATTATCATTAATTAGACAATAACACTACCATATTTATGTAAACATTTAATGTAATTATTTCATTCCTAAAATAGGAAAATAAATTTATTTGATAAAGATGACCATTTTAAATTTCCAAATACTTTTAATTTTTGAATATATCCCCTACATAACAAAATATAAAAAAACATAATTTTTTCAAACAAATGTATGATGAAATTGCCATTTCGTTGAATAAAATACTATAAAGTAATTAAATTGATTCAATTGGCCCCAAGAGATCAAAAAATTGGCCCAAGGATAATTTCATTCAATAATATCATGTACACTAAAATTATAACATGTTTTACTATAATATTATAATATTTATAATAATAATTGTACCCTTAATTTTTTATTTACCCTTAACCGTATTAAAAAATATTTAAAGTGACAATTCATATTGTCTAAAAAAGTGTCTTATTCAAAAAATATATATAACTCTTTATTACGAACATTGAATTCATTTTTGAAAAATAAAAACATTGTCTCAAATTAATATGAAATTAATGCCTTTGACATGAAGATAATCTAGTATTTAAATAAAAAATGTTCATAACATTTAAATGGTTTTTATCAAAATTCATTATAAAATATATTTAAATGACCTTATTTGGATACAATGATAAAATATATATCTATTTATACATTAAATTAAATTATAATTATATTTTATCACTATAAAATATTTATAGAAAAAAGGTTTATCAATTAAAAATGAATTTTTTCCCTATTCCTAAAAACATGTAAGATATCAAAAATACCAAAAATTCCAGAATTTTTTTAATGAATAATTTTATTCTTTAAAATATAATTTATACAATTTAAAATATATATATGTAAATAAAATTCACCATCACAATGTGGAAAATCAACATTTTTAGAAAAATATTTCATTAATACGTAAAATTGGATTTGTTCTAATATCATGTATAAAAAACAAATAAGATGTACTTGATATAGTTCTATGAATATTATATATATATATATATATTGAATTAATATAATCCATAAAGTGTAATTTAGTTTTTAGTTACTGTAAAACATACCTATGCACATTTAAATATTTTTTCTTAAATATATATCCTTTTACATTAAAAAGGGTTACATTTTTAATTAGAAACAATTGGATATACAAAAACTACTTATATTTATATGTATAAACCATATTTTATAAATTCAATTAAAAATTTCATTCTATCTATTCTAATAGAAATTTTATAAATATAAAATTTAAATAATAATAATTATCTATTTGTTTAGTATCTATGTGGTGTATCTTGTATTCTATTGAACATGGCATTTAGGTTTAAAAACATTCTATGTTACAAAAAAGGTACAGTCTACTGGAAATCACCAATGTCAAAGAGAAGAGTGACAGTAGGGTGGATTCGATTATCATTGTACCAAAAACCAATATAGATCTTTTATGTTTTGTCATTTCACTTATTTTTTATTTTGTTGTTTCTTCATGGAAGGTGAATATTATAATCTTTCACACCTTTATATAGGATGGTATTATATGGTTAAAATTTTAATAACTCATCTCATCCCCTCTTGATTTATTAAACAACTCCAACTCAACCAACAGTGGTTTCCTCTATGTATATATTCCCCAAAAATCCACTTATCTTATTCCAAAACATGACTACGACTGCTTCTTCTAATTTTTATATTTTTAATTTAGACATACATGGTGAGGGTGAACATGTTAAAATATTGTTCCACCAATTTTAATTATGGAATGTTTTTTGGAGACTTCTAAGTCTTAAGTAGAAAATGTCACTCACAAAAATCCTAGTAATTTCCCACCTAACATTATTTATCAAAGGCTAAGCCTAACAATAACTCACTCAAATACTATTCATACGCAACTTTCTAAAGTACAAAAACTAAATCAAAACATCATCTTTCGATATTTCACCCTTTAAATTTTAATATGGATCCCCACAATGGCCATGTTCTTTAAATCACCTACTATGATTTATCTAATTTTTTTATTAAAAAATTAAATACTCATTCCATAATAATAAAATCTCTTAAATTCCTCTAGAATTTCATCCAATTAAAATAATATTAATAACCATCAAATATTTTAATGAATCACTCTAACCTTCTTTTATTGGAATATCATTACTCAGAAACTCTACCAGTAATATTTTAAATTATGAGAACTTCTAATACATAAAACCAAAATGATTCCACTACATCATAACTACATTAAATGAAAAACTTAAAGAAATTCTAGTATCACTAAAACAAAAGAAACCCTGACTGAAACGACTCAATCCCTTCCAATCACTATTACTTTTTGTAAACAGGGTCTGCACTAATCTACTGATCCCATAGAATTTTAGCATGGGTATATACCATCAAAGGATCCGCCATCATAAAAGAAAATCATGAACATTAATGAAATTATTAATGTTATTGTGATGAATTAATAAATTCTAAAATATTACTCAACCCTCCATTAAGTTGAATAACAATAAGTAAAATGGGGTTCCATTATAAAAATAAATAAATAGATGATCTACATCCCAAATACAATGAATATGACATAGAAGAAAAATATACCCACTTTTGGACTCTGAGTATCTTTTAGAAGACCTTAACCAAAAAAACATAAATCTCTCTAGGGCACCATCCAGTGTTCTAGGTTTAGTCTCCACAAACTATATTCTTCCCTACAATAATATATTTCAAAATAATATCTAATTAAAAAATTTCATCTTCCAAACCATCATTTGGTCCTGTTCATTCCACTATTGTTCTCCCAATATAATGATCCAAAACACTATGGACTTGTTCTTGATGAACCAATGCCCGCATTTCTATATCAATATATTGATATTTTTAAAATCTGAAATATAACCTCTCAGAAAAATATAATTATAAAAGATTCCACTTGGTAGTAAGTTATCCATTAAAACAAAGAACACATTCGTCTTCTTTTTAGGATCCCACTATCTAAATATTTTGTACTCTCTGATTCTGAGTTACAATAAGATATTGAAAAACCAATGTTTTACCCCTCCCCACATTTCACTGTTTTTTATAATCATGTCTCCATTATATAAATCCAACACAATATAAAAACATTTTTATACAAACCCACACACCAGGTGTCAAAAAGAAACATGATACCTATAAAACACTGACCATTCCAAATTACTTTATTCCATTACTTATCAAAAAATAAAACCCCACCTCTGCATTAGTCGTGATCACACTTCCATCAAAAACCATTAGAAATAAAATGTATTTCAATTTAATATAATAATATAAAAGAACACTATAGTAAATAAAAATGAACTAAAACGTTAGATAACACTCGACATAAAAATATTCTTCCTACAATATACATGATTTGTGGAAGTTCCCGATCATTAAACTACAAGAATATACCACTCAGTATCATTAGACCAAATACAATATCCCATCACTCTGCAATTCCAAAAATGAAACTAACGTACCTGTCAAATATCTTATAATTAGTTCTTTATCTCCAAAATATAATCACAATAATTGATATATATTATCAGGGTTATGTGATACCTCTCATAGATAAACAATCTTGAACAATCATTTGTTCCTTTTTTTAACAGCATACCATTTCTATAAAAATATTAATTTTGACTAATTTACTATAAATGGATCACCTAATCAAAATAATAATCGAAAAACCAGCATCCTAAAATAAAAATTATTTCAAAAATGAATAATCAATACATACCCTACCCACAGTAATGAAATTATATGAAAATAATAAACTCCAACTAAATGTAAAAATGATAAGGAATATTGATTAACTCTAGAAGAAATTAATAATATTTTAACTGTGTTCTGAATAGAACCATAATAACAAAAAATTCTTAAATATAATAAATATTAGGGGGACATAATATAAACCTATAAACCATAGTACAACCACTATCATACCTATGATATTCTTCTAGAAACAGAGTATACAACTCGACCCGAAATACCAAAATGTATTCCAATTTAGAGAATCACCACTTGACCATAGATTTTTTGAATCACAAAAACCATTCATTAGTTCTCTATAACAATAATCGAATGCCACTCTTTTGGAATCACGACACTAATAGATCACCATCTAGTGATATAAAACCAATTTCTGGTGAATATTACCCTTCCATATCCATCCAACCCCATGTATCTGATACTGAATCCAGATAATGAGAACCAGTGAATTAAAACTAGTCAAACCCTAACCAGTTGAAGTATATTTTGGACCATAACCAATGGATTTTTTTTATCATGATGCCTGAGACACCGTGACAAACCCCATGAGGTTATCCAATAAAAATGTAATTTAATATGTCATCATTTTAGATGATGCTTAAATATATTACACAATAATTTACACTCTTAAACTTAAATTTTTAGTTTTTTAGAGACTATATATATAGAAATATAATTTAATGAATGTTCTTCAATATCTCCTAAAACTTTCACCTCTCATATGACCCTTGTTTGATATATCCTACTTAAAGTATTTATTATTATCCTTGGGAAAATGATATCACAATTAGATTTGATGTTTGATGACTAGTAAGAGAAAACATGGGGACCTAAATTGGTGGATATATTCATGAATAAGAAATACATATGTATATAGGATTAGTATTCCATCCTAATCTGTTCATTCATAATCATTTATAGATAAAAAATAAATTTTCATGGAATAAATCATTATCATTTCAAAAGACATGAGTAATAAGTGGGATGAATCATTATTAATTAATCATGATCTATGAGAGAATATCATAACCCTAATATCATCTTATGGGAATTTTGGAATAATAAAATTTATAGAAAATAAATTCATTATTCAAGGATAACTACCATGAACATTATCACATAGTGGAAAATGTTTGAAAATGGATTGTGTTCACTCTCTATCCCTAGTTCTTCACCATAATGGGTTCACACTCTATTATCATTATATAATATCATAATATTCTAATCATTAGTCAATGAATTTGTGGGATTTATCAAAATAACCATTAACATATTAAATACCAAACATATGTATTCTATAATAACATAATAACATTCATCAATTCATCATTGCATAACCCAGGGAAAATAAATGGGTTTCATAAATATTTTCCCATCACATAATCATAACCCGTACAGAGAAATAACATGGATGGTAACATAAGATAATATTCCCATTGAAGCATAATAAAAATCAAAGTACATTTAAAAATATGTAAAATACCATTAAAATAAAATTCAATCCATTCTTTAAATACTATATAAAATATATTTTATAAAATATATGTATATATAAATATCCTATACAAACAAACATATATTTTTTAAATGTATTTAACAATAATTTTATAAATATATGATATATATATATATATCTGTAAATAAATACATATATAAATAGAAATACTATTAAACAAAAAACAAAATTACTTGATGTAGTGGAAAAGGGGTTGCTTTATTAAAGGAGAGATGAAGGGTTTGAATCAAGGATTGAACGGGATGCTAGAAATTCACAATGATCTATTAAAGGGTAGTGGGGTGAAAATCTATGATAAAGGTGGGGGAGAAGTGTTATTAAAGTGGACCATGAATAATTGATAATAGTTTTTGGTTTATATTATTTATAAGAAACATAATGTTTCCACATAACACCATAAAAATGATCTATTAATGGGGCCCTATAATCTTGATCTTTTTAGGACTATTAAATGACACATTTAATCCATATTCTATCACAGTCACCCACACTCATCCTTTCCAGTATATTACATAGAGACGATCAAAGGAAATAAATGAGGTAATTTATATTCGAGGTATGATTGTCGTGCATATCAAGATATAATGATTAGAAATCATGGATAACAGTCATCAGATTATGAATCTATAGTATCCCATCAGGATGTACAACTCTTTATAGTTGATTTTTTCTTTATTCTGATTTAGGTTTTGATTCTAGATGTTTGTTGTGAGTATCATTTCCTTATAGTTTTCATTCAATTTACCTTGAATAATATCAATGATTATTTAGACGATTCAGGGTGCTCACAGTGAGCATATATATAGGATTTCAAACCAAAATGAATTTAAAATAAATGAATCACATCATGTCCAATTTTTTATCTCCTGATTGGGATGATTTTAGTATTGTATATTGCACATATGGACACACCATATGAGAATATTGAGAACATTACTTGATTTATGTAATTTTACATTACCATAGTCTTTGAGTATGCTACATGATGTTTACAAGAATACTCTATTCTAGGGTTAAAAAATACAAACCCTTACCGTATACAGGGCTAGGCACCCAATGTGTAGTGCACGGATGTATAAGTACATTCCTTGTTGTGTTACACAACATGACTTGCATTTAGGGTATGTGAAAAGGTATCTATGAACTAATAAAACCATGTGTATTTCAAACACTTTATATACTTATAAATCACATGATAATTTCAACTATAATATATACCTAGAGTAGGGATTTTGGCGTACATGTTGTTTACCAATACTAAATATCATATACTACCGATTTATTTTAATTTTTCATGTTTTCTAGACCTAGATCAAGATTTGGAAAAATAAATAGTAATTATGATTATCTCTCTACATGGGTTGTCATAGTGGGATTCCATTATGTATTAAAGTCTATTGGTGTGATGATTCATGTTCTAGATATATGTTATTAGATCATTGTAGAGATGGAAGGACCTAGATGATAAGTAAATGTGGTTAAGAAGACAATTTGTTTCTTAGTGTGATATTTGGATGTCATGAATGGGACACTCACATGTTTCCCAAGGACAATTAAATCAGGGCGGATTATGATTATAAATCCTTAGAAGAGAGTGAGTAAAAGATACTAATATTCAATTATATGTGGTAAATGTTATCTTAAAAATATATTGGTTGGTAAAGACTCAAGAGGATGTGGGACTCATGGATTTTCAACTCCTTCACTTGTACCATAGAGAGTGTAGGATCATGTGGTTTGGAATGGAAGGAATAAGAGTTTATGCTTCTCTCCCATTATCAATATCAACCCCCTATTAAGGATTTGATTTGATGACATAAATATTCTCTCTCCATTTTTTAGATGTGAATTATGAATAATGAAAATATTGAATTGGTTGTAGAGTGTTCTGGGTGATTTTCAATCATAGGAAAAATTGTTCTTATGTCATGATGGAAATAGCAGTACGGGACACGAGTTTCAGATTCTCCCGTGATTGATAGTGTTGGGGCTAGATTTGGATTTTATTTTGGAATGATGTAGTTAGAACCCCCCATTGGTTGGGGTCAGGTCCCACAAACTAGGAATTGATCTCTTATAGATCCCTCATTACATTCTTAGGAAATATTATTCTTTGATCCTGTTGGTTTCTCATTATAGGTAGTCATGGGTTTAAGTATTTCATGATACACCGATGATGTTACTTGGTTGGTACAATATTGATTTTTGTATTTAGTAAATATTGATCATGATATATGGATAATATTACCTCGATCATTTGATTTCTTCAACAAATATTAAATCCTCTGACATAGTAGATTTTATTTCTTGTCTATGGAAGTGATTGATATTAAAGGATTGTTTTTATCTTGAAGTCATGTGGATTAAAGAGCAATCCATGTACTTCGTTGAGAGGAGTGGGGTCTGGTGGTGTATTCTCATTAGATAATCTATTGTATTCCTATTTGAGTGTGGTTAAGATGTTTTTCATTAGTATAATGTGTTAGTTAGGTAAAGGATAATTTTCCAAATCAGTTTTCTTGGAGGTATAGATTCTCTACGGGTCAAAGGCATGGGATTTTTTTGCTTTATAAAAATACAAATGATTTATAAAATTAATTATAAGATGTAATTATAAAAATTATTCTAATAAAATTAATATCTAAATAATTAAAAAAAAATTATACTGACTCATATAAATTTAATAAACTTAAAAATTTCTTAAGGGTATGGTGCACGATGGAGTGTTTTCCATGGGGTTGTTCAGTATAAATTGTTCAGGATATGATCTTGATGAGCTTGATATTTTACCCTAAACTGTTCTTCATGTACTTAGGTTTTTGGGTATCACTATGTGTTTCATTGAGTTAAAATACTTTTGATACTATCCCCATTCAATGATATGATAATTTCGAATCTTATGGTATGATACTTCTAGTTGAGGCTGACACTTCCATTGTCTATGTTAATTAGATTTATTAAAACCCTATATTTATACCAATCATATAATATATTTTCAATAACTATATTATCAATTATAATGATTCATAATTCTCTTAAAAATTATATAGTATTGTAAATCCAAATACGTTCATATTTTTTCTCTAACCATAATAAATAATAAAATATTTATTTAAAAAACAAGTGTAATTTAATATATAATAGTTCGGGTCATTACAATATTGCACCCATCAAAATGTTTTCCATCAAAATTCTAATTTCACATAATAAAATAGATTAGGGTAATTTTTTTTAACAAATCATCTAGATCCCAAATTTCATTAATAAACATTTCGTTTTTCTACCTCACTTTGACTTGGTGTATTTTCTTCTTTAAGAGAAGATTGTCTCTATAATATAATATATTCACCAGATTCTACTCATATAAGAGATAATTCTCAAAATGTCAAAACTCCAAAATGAGAACATGTGCGGGTTTTGGTATGTAATTCTCAAGATGGATACATGAAATACTTCATGTACTTGAGATAGGTTAGGTGGGAGTGTAATTTTAAAGGACAACACTCCAATACTATCAATGTTCTCAAAGATACCAATGTATCTTGAAAAAATCATTCCCTTCATCACAAAGTTCATGAATTTATTCAATAGATATATGAGGACCAATACCATGTCTCAATATTTAAAATATTGGTCTCATTGATGATTTTCAACATAGTTTATTTGTGGTTTCTATGCATCCTTGCTTTTTTAATAATTGGTCTTATCGTTTTCCACCATTTCTTAATCCATTTTAGTACCTAGCAGTTCTCATTCACCAATATCACCCCAAAATGTATGTGTTCTACACATCTTCCTATAAAGATATTCATAGGTATCCATTTGCATTCTTGAGTGGAAAATATCATTTGAGGATAACTCGTCTTGATGAATATGTTGACCTCAACCTCATTTGAATTAAATTTTTTTTTCTCAACATATCCTCAATTGTTTGGATAGTCCACCCTAAGGGTCTATCAATTTTAGGGTGAGTAGTCAGGATGAAGTTCATCTCAGTATTTTGATCATGTTATAGTATCCTCCAAACCATGGGGTGAATCTTTTTTCTCGATCAGACATAATTTATTTTTTTGTTTCCAACATCCTCATCACTTCTCTATTGTATTTCTTTGCATGTTGATCAAGTGAGAATTCATCTTGGATTGAAATGAAGTGACTGATCTTTTTATGATGATCTTCCATAGCCAATATTTAATTATTTCCTCTTTATTTCATAAGAATACTTCTGAGAAATTACATGGTAATGTATTCCCAATTCAATATAGGTATTGGTAACGATTTCATCATCCCCTTATATGTTTTCATTTCCACCTTCACATGCTGGAATATAAGAAATCTTGATTAATATTCCACTACCTACTTCTTCATATATTTCCATGCCCATCTATTTCATGTATAATAAGATATAATTGTTCTCAATTCTAATAAATGAAAAAATTATGTTATCCTTTATACATACACAATCTGACACTTAATTCTGTTTCCCATGATAATAGTGGATTTAGTAGTCATAGTAATTGATCAAATCTCCCCATCATCATTGTATCATATTTATCTCTTTCCATTTGAATATATACTTGAGGATTTTTTGATCCACATATATTTCACACATATCCCCATGTAGATTTTTTCTTTTATTTTAAACAATAATATCACTATATCCAACTCTAGATCATGTGTTGGGTATTTTTGTTTTTAAAATATCAATTTCCATGAAGCATTGAATATCACATTATCGTTATATATTAACACACAATAAATCCCCTATTTTATGCATCCCTGAATACCACAAAAATTTCTATAGACATCAGTAGTCTATGTATAACTGATTATATAAGCCTCTTTTTAAAATCCATGAAGAACTCTTCACATTAATAATTCCAAATAAACATTAATCCCTTTTGATTTTTATTGTTCAGCGGTTTTGGTAATCGCAAGAAATTTATCAATAATCGATAATAGTACATTGCTAATCCGTGGAAACAATGTATTCCTATCATATATGTTGGCCATGAATATCCTTAAATTTATCCTGTCATTAATGATTCTAAAAATATATTATTCCTTATAATAATATTACTCATGAATGAGACTTTAACCAGAACTCACATTTACAATATATAACATAATGTGTCTCCCTTCATACGGGCATTAGCAATGTGCATAGAAACTCCTTATGATCCTCTATACATTGGGATTATATTATAATATCATATACAAATACAATCATCAATTTTTCATTTTATTATCAAACAGATAGTTTCATAATATAAATGGTGATTTCTAGAACATCAGTGATTGTGAGTGGAATTCGGATGAACTCATAGTGCCCATACATTCTATGATAAGTAGTCTTGAGGATATCCCCCATCATCAAATCGACCTAAAAATACCCCATCTACAGATCCACCATGGATAAGTAGTATGATATATGTTTCAAAGTGAATAGTTCATCAATCTATGGTAGATGATACTTTTTCATTTTCATGATCTTTTTGTTCTCACAATAATAAATGTAATGGTTCACTAACCCATAATTTTTCTTTACAAAGAGTATTGGTGATCACAATGGTGAATAAGTTAAGAATATTAACCCATGTACATATTACACTACTAGTGTTTCTTCATCTCTATATGTTTTATATTATCCATTCATTATAGAGTGATGTATATTGGTAATTCCCCAAGTATGAGTTCAATTGAAAATTCATCTTCTTGTCTTGGAGTTAGATGATAATATTCTTTGGCAAAAGCATCATCATATTTCTTGATAATGGAATTTTTTTCAACGGAGATCCTTTACATTGGATCAATCACTTGAAAAATATATTATTTATCATTGGGAAATAATAGCCTTTCTTGATATATTTGTTTAGAAGAATATTCATCCATCACATTTGAACTTTTTGAATGATAGGATGATTCATGATACATATAGTGTTTTACTTCTTACAGCTTTTTATTTGGGATATATATAGGGAAAGCTAATCCATACTTATAATTCCATAAAATTGCATTTAATAGATTATCAAAAAAATATCTATGAAATTTAGTCCAAAAATCTTATGGGGGAATTATATAATTATGATGCTGTAATTTTTTCATTTTCAATTATCAAAAACTAACCTAATTCCATTAATTTTTGAAGTGGTTTAACAGTTAATCTAAACATTTGTGATATAAAGTAAGGTGTATTACCAAAATCAATATTTACATTTTATACTCTTGATTGAAATGATTGTTTACCTATCACCACATGGTTTTCGTGATATAACTCCATGGTTGTTAGAATATAAGCTTCCCCTTGATGTCTTGGAGGATGTTCATTAACTCCAAAAAACCATAGCTTAGTTCATTGCTTTGGAGTGTGTCCTAGTTTCACGTAGTTGAAACAATAAAAATTAAAACGTTCTTTCACTATAGAATTTCCTTCATCTATATCATTAGTGGGATTCACCCATTAGAAATTTCTACTATTGTTTCCTTCCTTCCCACACACAAAAAAGTTCTTTAATCCCCATATGAAACATCTAGGGTAATTGTTTTCAAACATTTAACAAATGGGATGTTGAAATTTCATAGAAACATTTGACATCAACATAGTAATTCCAAAATTAAACACCACATTTCAATTTTATCTCTATGATACCCATGAGATTCATCAATATCTATTTATAAATTTACGGGAAATAAGAATATATTCTCATTGCAATCAGTTTCATAGAGCCCTTGGGATTTTCATAGACTACGTTTTAGCTTACCATAAAAGAATTCCCCATTTCAGTTATGAGTAGTGAAAAAGAATGAAGTGTATCATGAGATTCATCTAATTTTTTATTCTCACACCCCAATATATTATCCTTCTTTTTTATTGAGGAAAAATAAATACCCTCCTATTTTTTGTTTGATAGTGCGGTGAAAATATTTATCGATTTTGTTTGGAATTCCTTCCACCACATAAATTTGATCAATTCCTTAGGCTTCATTTCCTTGGTCAATGTTGACCATTGATTATATTATCACTCCATACTATATTATAGTATTACAAAATTCTATATATAAGAACATTTAAGGATGGATATGATCTTCTCAATGGAGTTGATCCATTTTTCCTTGATTAATGGATCAAATGAACCATTAAAATTTTTGAGGCCATTTTCACCTAGAGGTATCAATTCAAACATATTAATTCTTAGTGGGATTTGGGTGATCCAATTAATCCATATTTCTTTTTAGAACCTATTTCATCTGATAGAGTATGATAATTTTTTTCAATTCATGTTCACTATTGGCTGGGAATCTCATTTGGGAAGTCATCAAATTTCCCTTCAATTTTGGTTTTTACCTGATTCCTCTTTTTTTCCACTAGATTGAATAATGTGAAAATTAGGGATTATTATTTTTAATCTAATAAAAATCTATAATTAATTTGAAGGATAATAAATTTATAACTAATAAATGATATTATTTTATAAGAATATGACTTTCTAGGCTTCAATCAATGTCATCCATGACCTGTTTTCTAAACTGAAGATTTTTTATATTATTTTAATCGTCCGTAATGTGATTTTGATTTTACCAATGAATATCCAATGTTATTTTCATACTTGGTGTTTAGTAATTCCAATTTTTGTGCCCTAGTTCCCTATTGATTATAGCTCTACACAATGATTTCTAGTTTTACTTTTATGTACATCTATATAGATCCATATCAACATATAGTTTATAGATGGGGATGTATTTTCATGAAAAACCACTTAATCTATAATTGCCTATATTTATGGATGTTTTTTATACTTAATGTTATCTCTACGTCCATCACTAGAGTTTTCAAATTCAAAAAACAAAAAAATACCACTTTTTCCTTTGAAACCATCTATTACCACCCTCCACATTATTAAACATTAATTCATTAATTATTACATAATATTTCACATAATAAAACAAAAAATATCGATAATTATAGTATCTTTGTGAATTTGTTACATTATATAACAACCTAAATTATGGAATAAATCATCTTTATTGAAATCATCCTTAACATCATCATAGTATTCTTTGATACTTAAAACATTATGGGATAACCTTGGGATATTCATAAGATTGAGGTGATCTACAATGACCAGTAAGGGAATAAACATAGAATTACATTATTAAAGTAATAAATTTTATAAAATATGATTATAAAAGAGTAATAATATGATTTCAAATCTTAAACATTAATAATAAGGTATGAAATAACATGATAATCATAATGTAATCTTGAGTAATGTGGAAGAAACATAAAAGAGTCTTCATAATAATGTTCGAGGATAACATCCAAGACCCCATGATGGAAATATACCCATGATGGATAAAGTTCTATCCCTAGTCCCATGCATGACTTTTCATGAGACTAAAGCATTATCCAATGCAACGGAGCCCAATATTCCAGGTGCACCAGTCACTTTCTATTCATTGTCATACATAATTTTTCCATGTAGATTATAGAAGCATGGACTCATTCATTATCATTTTTTATTCCACTAAAAATTAATGTGGAAATAATAAATGTTTGTCTCTAATAAAATTGGTATATGGTAATAAAGGTGAACACCCCTGATAACAAATATGTATTACTATTAAATATACATTTGTTTCTCATGGGAATTCATTGTGAAATTATAGTTGCGTAACGATGTTACATGAATAATAATAAAATTTGTAGATTAGGGATAAATGGGACTCCCATTATTTGAAAATAAAATATATAGTAATAAGTTAATGAAAAAAAATATTCCATCGTTATGAGTTACAAATTGAAGTCATAAGAAAATAATGAAACTAAAATAAAGGGGAGAAGGAAATGTTCCCTTACCTTGAGAGTATGATTCCAAATGCATTATAGAATTATCCTAAGATCTTAAGGGTATCTTGGGAGGAATATAGAGAGGGTATGTAAGAGTACATATGTTCCCCCAATTATTTTTATTGAATATAAATGATATCTATTTTGGGTTTATATTATAAATTAGTGGTGATTTCATTATCATTTCTCAATCATTGGTTTGTAATATATATAATTAAGTAACAAAATTCACAAACCATCCAATGGTTTCATCAAATGGTTTCTATAAAAGAGTTTTTGATTGAATTATTTTATAATTTCACAGTCCGAAATTATTAAAATAATACATTTGGAGATGTGTTGGTGAGCCATACACATAAATAAATGATTTTAAAACCATAAAATATATTATAGGTTTTGGAGGATTCAAAAAGGATTTATAAAATTCCTTAAAAAAACATTAAAAATTATTGGTTTAAATAGAAAATATATTTGGTCATTTATACAATTTATAGTATTTATTACATCAATTTTGGGTTATTATGTTGTCAAAATCCACCACATATATTTAGAAAAATATTTAATTTTAACCCTAAAATTGAATTTCCCAAAAATATATAAAAAATTCACTTTTGGATAATTTCAATATTACAATTCTTAAAATAATACTCATTTTATGAAAATAATTTTCTAAATATGTACATTTTGATTTTAAAAATATGAATATACATTTATTTAGTAATGATGTGTTTTTAGAATAATAGTTTTGAACACTTATACTATTATATTTGGCTTGAAATAAAATATATGTTAATTTATATTTAATAAAAATTATTTAATAGTAATTTTTTATTTAAAAAAATTATTTCAATAATCTATTAAATCACTAAAATTAGTGCATTAATTTACATTGAATATAAATAAAAAATACAACTAGGGTTTTTTGAATAAAAATCAAAATAATTTGAAATGTAAAAATAAATTGTAAATAATAAAATTATTTTGTTGATAGGACAATATTAATTATCTTATTATTATGGTCTTCATATATATCACTTTAATACACCAGATAACTCCATATTGGTAAGTTGATCAATGGTGAGATTTTCCTAGGGTGGTTTGGAAAACAGAGGTTGGGATGTGATCTCTATGAGCTTGATCTTCTACCATAAACATTTTATCTCATGCATAAGTGGATAGATCTCATATTTGGATTGGTAGAGTGAAAGTACTAGTTATTCTATCTCCCTCAAATGTTATGATAAATGGTATTCATAGTGTATGACCATATTGTTTGAGTATATCAATTCCTTTTCCCATTTCAAGTGTATTTTCTAAAACCCAGTTTGTATACTGATCATAATATCACTATAAAAATACTATATTATCAATATTATTTATTCTTAATGGTCATTTAAATATGACTTGATATAAAAAATATAAATATATTCTTGTGTTTTCTATAATAATAATTCATAATAATACCTTTAATTAAACTGTAAAGACCCACAGTTTTCTAGGAATTCTTTTATTCTTTGAAATTTTACGAGTCTGTGGATTCTGACGGCACTTGATTTCGAGGTCTGGTGTGCCCAGAATCAATTCCCAGAGTTTTGTTCGGGTACGTTAAGAAAACGTACGTGTCAGTTTCTCTATGTTTTGAACCGGTGCTCGGAATTGAAATATGAGGGTATCGATGAACTTGCAGCGCCGGTAATTTCTTAAGGGGGCCTTTATCGCAGTTACGTTTTATGCGGGTTGAATGTTAAAAATTGGGGTTTAATTAAAAAGTTAAATAAAATTTTTTAGAACAATTTTATTTATCTATGGTGGTAATATCCTCCCATGGGGAAGTTATTGTTGGGGCCCACACCTACATAACTTCCCATGTGTGGATAATGGTGAGGTGTGGCCCACATGAGCCCCAACTTATCATCTACCCATAACCTCCCTAAAACTCCAATTAACATCCCTTCTTTTATTATGAGAACTCCCCCTTATTGAATAAGAACTCTTCCTCTCCCTCTCTCTATATTTAATATTTTCCAAAACATGTTAATTAATGAATTCAAACTCTTCAATTAATTAATTAAAGGGTTTGAATTTTGAATTGCACGGGTGAATAAAAATAATATCCTTGGCTATTATTTTTAATTTGGGGCATTCCTTGTGTGGATAAGATTTGGGAGAGCTCTTGAGTTTTTGAAGAACACCAACGCTCCATTGAAGAATGACCTTCCCCTCCAGCGAAGAATGACCTTCTCCTTCGACGAAGAACACTTTGCAATTTGAAGAACAAGAAGTCTCTAATGATGCTTCTTCTTAGGGTCCACTCCTATGTCGACAGAATCGACACCGTTCTTCCAGGACGCCCGACTACCGCGAACCTTATTTCAAGGTAGGGGTTTGTTCAGTTTGAAGAGATTATTTTTCATACCCTATTCTACATTGTAATCATAGCTTATTTTTGTCCAACAGCTACCACCTAATGCAGAGGGCGCGGGATGAACGCACACAGCCCGACGACCCTCTGTCGTCTATTTTGATTGTGATGGAAACCAGGATAGGAAGGTGGAGACGAATGGAGAATCGGCAACCGTGCGCCTACCACCTGCGAAAGAACTGAGGCGCGCAACAGCGTGCTACTTGAGCGGGAAAGAACTGTAGAGACCTGAAGCCTGAAGTACATGGACATTACATAACATTTTCGGAATACTTAGTACATAACAAAAAAACAAACACAAGGATCGTAATAGTTTAGTGTCTTTGGAAAGTCAGAAAATAATCTTCTAATCCTGGTGAAATATCTTCAACATCTCCCATAAGGATCCTCCCTTTTTTTATACCTAAAACCATTCTTTATATCCGGGGAAAAGAAAACATAAAAGGGTGAGCTCAAATGCTCAGAAATGGTAAACAAAAGAAATATCAATCACATCATATACATAAGCACATAACTTTTAGAAATCTTAACCTGTAAAAGAGATCATAATTTCATAACCTGGGATAACTCATGGCAGTGAAATGTAATCACAATAATCATAACGTAAAACATTAAACATTGTGGCATACACACATAATCATAGAAAATCATTTCTTGTTAGTCAAGACTCATTGCCAAGACTATCTTAGTGGACAAAGTCTCTTTCTGAACCGAGTCACCCTCGTTTCAGTCCTGTTTCACTAAACCGGTATAACCTACCATTCTAGCCATGTCTATCTCATGAGATATAAAATCTTCACCCAATTCATTGGAGGGAGATATAGGTCCCACCCATCTCATAATTATACCATTCTTATGTGTGCCAAAAATCATAAATCATACATCATTGCATAACCCATGTAATACAAATGGGAATCTTGAACATCATGACATCATAAATCAATTCATATAAGATAAAGGAATTCATAAAAATAATTCCATCACAACATGATCAAATCAATTTAATAATTGGGATAAAAACAGAACCCTTTATTATCTTAGATGAAAAATAATTTTGATAAAACATTTGATCTCCATTCATGAGGAAAATATCCTTTCTTCTTCAAAAAATTTTTTCCATTCTTAACATGTCGTACAAAAAGAAGTTGATTAAAAATAAACTTGAAAACATGTAATGGAATCTTCTTGTAAATAATGTTTTAAAAATCCATTCATGCCGTATAATTTAAAAAAAACATTCTTCGTACTTTTTTCGGAAAAGTCAAAAAGTACCTCGTACGAAAAACGACAAAATATTCCTCTCATATTCTTTACTAAAAACTCACTAAAGGGTAAAATTGGATTTAAACTATTGTAAGTGGATGGAAACAATATTTCATATTGAGGGAACATGGATGTGGATGATAAAATACACCCAGTAAATACTAAAGTATAAACAATCTCGGATAAAAATGAGATTGTGATATTTCCCTTACCTTAGGTCCGATTTGCTTTGTATGTGTCCGAACCTCCTGTATAATGATTTAAATAATGTCATTGACTTATTACAGAATCATATTCCTTGGTATGATATCATATATGGTTCACTTATGACTTTATATTACCCGTTCTTTTGTAAATTCCATGTTAAAGAAGTGTTTTGGGTAAAATCATTTCATTTATAGTAGGTGTTTTGACTTGTTGTTCTTGACATTATTATTACTTATATCATGATTTAATTACTTCCAGAATATAATATATGATTTATATATCATATATATTCAGTATATATATATATATATAATTGATAGATAAATGAAATGAAAAACACCGTTCATGGAGACGGTAGTCCGTACGTACGCATGAACGCTGTTTTCCTTTACTTATTGTCTTGAATGGAAGTAAGTAGATGACATACATATATATATACATAAATACAGTAGCTTTATAATTTCATATATTTAATTATTCTTTCTTATATATACTTTATAATCATTCTTAAATGGTTAACATGGAGAATGAATCTCATCACGTCGTGGAGACGGTAGTCCGTACGTACGCACGAGCGATGATATCGTCCCCATGGTCGTGGAATTGTGTTGAAGTGTATGTATACTATTTTAGTATCAATATAAATTTATAATAATCATATATAGTTACTCATTACACCATTATACCCATCCAATTAATGTAGTGGCGGAAAATAGATTACACCACGGCGTGGAGACGGTATTTTGTACGTATGCAAGCGCGGTGATTTCCTTTTTCCGTAAGATGGATTGAAGTTTAATTAGAGTTGTTTCATATTTATTATAACATATCAGTATATAATAAATACTTATGTTATTACTTTATCATGAAACAACTAATGAAGAAGAAGTTGAAGAAGAAAGAAATTGAAAAAGATCGGTAATGGATATTACCTCTTTTTGACGCGCCTTTTCTTAACCTCCACTTAAAGAACTAAGGATGGTCTTTGAAGAAGACCAGGACCTCTAGGATGATACTAGAAAAGTGGAGAAGAGATTTCGGCAGGGTTTGGACGAGCTTGAAAGCTCAAAGTTGTGTGAGGAAGAGAGGGAGGATGTTCCCTTTTATAAGGGACGAGAGGGGCACCTTAGGAATATCTCAAAATATTATTTTATATTAAAGTCAAAATTGGTTTATAATGGTTCCAAAGGGACTTATTTCGAAGATAAAGTTGGGATGGGTCGAAATCCTATCAACCAATAGGATTTAGACAAGTTTAGGTTATTATTTTAACCTTATCAATTAGATTTAACTCTAAGTTAAATAATTTAACTTTTACCGTGTCTTTTTGTTTTCTTACACTATATGGTTAATAAACTTACTATAACATGCCAAACGAACCCCAAATTGTTTATTATTAATATATCTATCCTTAAATAAGTCATTTGGCTGAACCTTAGATTTTTAGGAATAAAATAACAATTAATAATATAATATTTGATTTAAAAACGATTTTGAGTCAATTTTGACACTATTTGATATATGATTTTTGTGAAAGTCATAACAGAATTATATGTTCTAACCAAGTTGATTAAATCAACACTAATATATCATAGTAACCTAGAAAATTAGTGGAATTCATAAAAAGTCTTAAATTACATTTATTTTGGTATTTATAATATGAATTATGTCAATATTTCATTAATAAGACAATTACTACATCATCATTGTGTCATAAATAACATAAATTATTTGATGTCTATAAATTAAAAATAAATTACCATTATGTATTAAATCTTTTTATATTTTTAATTAATATTTACAATCGAATTTATCTTATGTATAACCCTATATTAAAAATGTTTTAGTAAATAAACGTTGATTTTAACTCTTTTAACGCTTCTTTGAATTAAATAATAATAAATGTCCTAATCTAATCCAAGTGGGTCTAAATGATAATATTTTACACTTAAGGTTGTTTTTGGTCGAGATACACATGTCCAATAGAATTAGGACATGTGTTAGGGTAATATTAATATCATTTTTACCCTTAATTACCCTATTTACTATTAACTGTGGCAAATAAAAGTAAAAAGTTATTATTCACCAAAAATTATTTTCATCTCATTGAACCAAATTTTACTTACTAACATCAACCGTGTCTCTTGGATTTTTGAAATTCCAATCACAGAAGCGGTAAAATTAAGATTTATGAAAAAAATTTGTTTTTTAACTACCACTTAGTAGTTTCACTATTCATCAAAAATTTAAGGTTTTCAGAAAAATGTCAAAAATTAGGCCTAAGCTATATTTGTTATTATGAACTCAAAAATGATTTCTATTTTACCAAATTCAAAACATATCAGTTGCATTAATTTATTTAAAAATTAATTTCCATCGTCAAAACAAAAGGAGAGTTTTTAAGAGATAATAACTATCAAAAGATTGACACTTATTTATAACTGTTTTAAATTTGAAATTACATCCAATGACCAACATTGTATTAAATTGTAAAAATAGATTCTAAATATACTTTAAAACCACTCAAATTAATAATTTATCACTATTAATTATTTCGATTAAAAAAGTTGTTTTTAATTAAAATTTAGTAATTTTCACTATTCATCAGAAAATGAAAGTTATCCGAAAAGTACCAAAATTTCACCCTAAGATAATTTCGATATTCCAAATCCAAAAATAAAGTACATTTTGAAAAATAAAATTTACAAAATTTCAAAAATTGGTTATTACTATTCATAAAGGCTAGTTTTAATAATATTTTAATAGCATGTCGTTTTTTAGTGAAACTCGGTATTGCGTATTACACACGCTATCGAGGAAGGTTGTGATTGTTTGTAATGCAAGGAAAGTCAAGGATGCGTGTTGTGCAAGCTCATTTTTGTGTAGCGTACAACATAAGACATTAATGAAAAAAATATTTTTCATAAAATCTCGGGGTGTTACATTCTACCCGCCTTAAAATTAATTTCGCCCTCGAAATTTGCCGGGGTTATAAATGGTTTACTACTCAAAAGTTTCTATAATAGAAACCCACATCGTAAAAAAGGAATACCAAAACATGGCTTTAAAAACTAAAGTATGAAATGTAACGATTACCCAAATAAACTAATCACTGGGTTTCCACATAGGTGAAAATATTGATATGGAAGAGAAATCTAACCATCATGTTCTGATGGAGAGTGGTAGAGAACATGGCTATGGAAAAGCCAGCAATCAAAAAGCCATAAATTTGTGACGATCTATAGTACCATCTGATTCATCAGATATTAGAGCACTAGGACAACGTTTTTGGTTTTCAAGATCATTTCCCTAAAGTTGATGAAATTTGAATTAGAAGAAATACTTTCGTGATTTTGGTATAGTCTCACCGTTTGTCATTCTTTGGACAATTTCCACTTCATCTCTTAAAGAAATGAAGTTTAATTTGTCATTCGTGATGTGTTAGCAGATCATGTGATAGAATGATGGGTCATTCCATCTGTCTCAAAAAAAAGTTATCTAAAAATACATAAGTCCATCTATATTGAGATTAATCATATATAGTTCCCAAAATGGACTTATACTTCATATATCATATTTCTAAATATAATAACACTAGTTTATATTAAACAGGGACTTTCTGTAGGCCAGTGGTAGGCGATAAAGGTCAGTCGCACTTCGGTTGTGGGTTTGATTCCCACAGCCTTGTCCGACGCGATGGGATGTCGCTCGTTCTGCAGGTTGTCCTTTTTCTAAAACTATATTACTATAACATCCCATCAATAATATCGAAAAAAAACTTATATCCTTAAACAATATTAACTTATGTCCAACATAATCCATTCTAATCTTTAGTCTTATCCATAATACTGCAGTCCACTCTCATAACATAGTGAAAATGATTACCAGAGATTTAATACCATATTTGATCTCCATATATAATAAGATATGTCTTTTTGGTCACATTCCAAACATTCAAAGGCCTTAATCATGTATTCTCTTGAATACCCATTGAACCTTAATGAAAACATGAATGCAGTTAAACGTTAACACTTTCCACATACCAAAATCCTCAAAATTCTATATACTCAAACCATGATATCACTTAGTCCTTATATCAATCATGAGCTCATGAATACTATTAAACATTTCGTTTTCTCATTTTCCCTTCATTATGCACATATCATCTTATTTCCAAAAAATATCTCAATCACTTTGAATACCACATTAGACCAATACATAAATATTCCAATACTCCATGATACAACATTATTTTGGAAACCATTACATAAACACTTAATCATTCCACCACAAAATTTTCATATTCAACATCGCCAATAGTGATCGCATGTGACTTCCCTTTGTCCTTTGCCTTAAGTGGTTGCTCATGTCGATCATTATTAACCCTTGGATTAGGGCATTTATTAGCATAATGCCCCATTTCCTTGCACTTGAAGCATTGAAGTGTTGGTGGTGCGTTCTCTACAGTGTTTTCTTTATTCACATCATTAGAATCCCTTTTTCCATTACTTCGACACTCAGCTGCTCGATGACCTTCTTTTCCACACATAAAACATTTTCTAGTCCCTTTAAGACAATCTCCACCATGCTTCTTTCCACACTTTGTGCATAAGGAAACATTCATCTTCTTTTCACCATTATTCTGAGATTTCTCCTTGAACTCCATCTTTCGTTTCTTGTCAAAACCATGAAATGGATATGTAACACCAACTTCCATTTCTACCTTGATAGCACAACGCACAATTTCTTCATAGCTACTAATGTCTCTTATAGCTAATGCCCTTCGAAGACTTGGTTTTAAGCCACTGAAAAATCGATCAACTTTACTTTCAGGTTGGATGATAATGCCAGATGCATACCTTGTAGGTCTTGTAAAATTTGCTTCGTATATACCAACAGATTCATCATCCTTCTGCTTCAGCTCAAGAAACTCCTTTTCCATCTTTGTTCGAAGAATAAGAGGGAAGTACTTACTGAAAAACAAGTTCTTGAACTCGTCCCATTCCATGGACTCAATTTCATCTCTTTGCCTCATATTCATGATAAGATTCCACCATTGGACAGCATCACCTTCCAAATGATATACTGCTAAGATGACTTTATCATGCTCAGAACATTGAAAAACTGAAAATATCTTTTCAGTGGTACTGATCCATTATTCAGCAACAAGTGGATCAGAAGACCCACTGAAAGAAGGTGGACGTTGCCTCATGAAGGACTCAATAGAATATTGTTCCCTTCTCTGCTCATTTGGAAGTCCAGAATGATTCATTGCTTGTGTAAGCATAGCAATAAGATTTTTCACTCCATCTCCCATAACATTTGTTTTTTCAGGAGGGAAATCATTGCATTGTCCATTGCATTGATCGACACGGTTCCTTCGGGTTCCATCCATCGTCTAAAACCCAAAAAGAATAGTGTGAGAGGCAAAAATCATGCTAGGGAAAACAACATAATACAGGGGGGTACCTTCAATATCTAACATCTTAGGTTTAATTCTATTATTGTTAGCGTAATTCTAGTACTATAACCTATACGTATACTTAACCTTACGGACATCCCTAGACATACCTTAGAAATATCTCTAGGGATCTCACTAATGTTCTCGCATCCTAGTTTCCAAAGGTTGACTAAACCTTTCCACTGATACCAACTGTAGCGGTCTGGAATTACATCCAATGGACTATAATTGATACCTATTAGGGCACTCCATGGGCGGCTACACCCCCTGGGCGGGATACACCACCATCCCCAGTGGCAGCCATTTCCTCATGAAGCCCTTGGGCGGAGAGCCATGCTTCGTCCAACGCTCACATGTTAGAGTTCCCAAGGATCAGATACATTCCTACCTCCTTTGCCTCTGATACCAACTGTGGAGACCTGAAGCCTGAAGTACATGGACATTAAATTACATTTGCGGAATACTTAGTACATAACAAAAACACAGACACAAGGATCGTAATAGTTTAGTGTCTTTGGAAACTCAGAATATAATCTTCTAATCCTGGTGAAAGATCTTCAACATCTCCCATAAAGATCTTCCTTTTTTTATACCTAAAACCTTTCTTTATATCCTGGGGAAAAGAAAACATAAAAGGGTGAGCTCAAATGCTCAGTAAGGGTAATCAAAGGAAATATCAATCACATCATACACATAAGCACATATCTTTTGGAAATCTTAACCTGTAAAAGAGATCATAATTTCATAACCTAGGATAACTCATTGCAGTGAAATGTAATCACAATAATCATAACGTAAAACATTAAACTTTGTGGAATACACACATTATCATAGAAAATCATTTCTTGTTAGTCAAGACTCATTGCCAAGACTATCTTAGTGGACAAAGTCCCTTTCTGAACCGAGTCACCCTCATTTTAGTTCTGTTTCACTGAACCGGTATAACCTACCATTCCATCCATGTCTATCTCATGAGATATAAAATCATTACCCAATGCATTGGAGAGAGATATAGGTCCCACCCATCTCATAATGATACCATTCTTATGTGTGCCACAAAATCATAAATCATACATCATTGCATAACCCATGTAATACAAATGGGAGTCATGAACATCCTGACATAATAAATCAATTCATATAAGATAAAGGAATTCATAAAAATAATTCCATCAAAACATGATCAAATCAATTTAATAATAGGGATAAAAACAGAACCCTTTATTATCTTAGATGGAAAATAATTTTGATAAAACACTTGAACTCCATTCTTGAAGAAAATATCTTTTCTTCTTCAAAAACATTTTTCCATTATTAACATGTCGTACAAAAAGAAGTTGATTAAAAATAAAATTGAAAACTTGTAAAGGAAGATTCTTGGAAATAATGTTTTAAAAATCCATTCATGCCGTATAAGTTAAAAAAAACATTCTTCGTACTTTTTTCGGAAAAGTCAAAAAGTACCTCGTACGAAAAACGACAAAATATTCCTTTCATATTCTTTACTAAAAACTCACCGAAGGGTAAAATTGGATTTAAACTATTGTAAGTGGATGGAAACAATATTACATATTTATGGAACATGGATGTGGATGATAAAATACACCCCAGTAAATACTAAAGTATAAACAATCTCGGATAAAAATGAGATTGTGATATTTCCCTTACCTTAGGTCCGATTTGCTTCGTATGTGTCCGAACCTCCTGTATAATGAATTAAATAATGTCATTGACTTATTACAGAATCATATTCATTGTTATGATATCATATATGGTTCACTTATGACTTTATATTACTCGTTCTTTTGTAAATTCCATGTTAAAGAAGTGTTTTGGGTAAAATCGTTTCATTTATCGTAGGTGTTTTGACTTGTTGTTCTTGACATTATTATTACTTATATCATGATTTACTTACTTCTAGAATATAAAATATGATTTATATATCATATATATTCAGTATATATATATATATAATAGATAGATAAATGAAATGAAAAACACGGTTCATGGAGACGGTAGTCCGTACGTACACATGAACGTTGTTTTCCTTTCCTTATTGTCTTGAAGGGAAGTAATTAGATGACATAAATATATATATACATAAATCCAGTAGCTTTATAATTTCATATATTTAATTATTATTTCTTATATATACTTTTTAATCATTCTTAAATGGTTAACATGGAGAATGATTCTCATCGCGTCGTGGAGACGGTAGTCCGTACGTACGCACGAGCGATGATATCGTCCCCATGGTCGTGGAATTGTGTTGAAGTGTATGTATACTATTTCAGTATCAATATAACTTTATAATAATTATATATAGTTACTCATTACACCATTATACCCATCCAATTAATGTGGTGGCGGAAAATAGATTACACCACGGCGTAGAGACGATATTCCGTACGTACGCACGCGCGGTGATTTACTTTTTCCGTAGGATGGATAGAAGGTTAATTAGAGTTGTTTCATATTTATAAAAACATATCAGTATATAAGAAATACTGATGTTATTACTTTATCATGAAACAACTAAAGAAGAATAATTTGAAGAAGAAAGAAATTGAAAAAGATCGGTAATGGATATTTCCTCTTTTTGACGCGCCTTTTCTTAGAGTCCACTTAAAGAACTAAAGATTGTCTTTGAAGAAGACCAGGACCTCTAGGATGATACTAGGGAAGTAGAGAAGAGATTTTGGCAGGGTTTGGCCGAGCATGAAGGCTCAAAGTTATGTGAGGAAGAGAGGGAGGAGGTGCCCTTTTATAAGGGAGGAGAGAGGCACCTTAGGAATATCTCAAAATATTATTTTATATTAAAGTAAAAATTTGTTTATAATGGTTCTAAAGGGTATTATTTAGAAGCTAAAGTGGGGATGGGTCGAAGTCCTATCATCCAATAGGATTTAGTCATGTTTAGGTTATTATTTTAACCTTATCAATTAGATTTAACTCTAAGTTAAATAATTTAACTTTTACCGTGTCTTTTTGTTTTCTTACACTATATGGTTAATAAACTTACTATAACATACCAAACGAACCCCAAATTGTTTATTATTAATATATTTATACATATCTAAGTCATTTTGCCGAATTTTATATTTTTAGGAATAAAATAACAATTAATGATATAATATTTGATTTAAAAACTATTTTGTGTCAATTTTGACACTATTTGATATATGATTTTTGTGAAAGTCATAACAGAATTATATGTTCGAACCAAGTTGATTAAATCAACACTAATATATCATAGTAACCTATAAAATTAGTGGAATTCATAAAAAGTCTTAAATTGAATTTATTTTGGTATTTATTATATCAATTATGTCAATATTTCATTAATAAGATAATTACTGCATCATCATTGTGTCATAAATAACATAAAATATTTGATGTCTATAGATTAAAAATAAAATACCATAATGTAGGAAATCTTTTTATATTTCTAATTAATATTTACAATCGAATTTATCTTATTTATACCCCTATACTAAAAATGTTTTAGTAAATAAACTTTGATTTTAACTCTTTTAACTCTTCTTTGAATTAAATAATAATAAACGTCCTAATCTAATCTAAGTGGGCCTAAATGATAATATTTTACACTTAAGGATGTTTTTGGTCGATATAAACTTGTCCAATAGAATTAGGACCTGTGTTAGGGTAATATTAATTTCATTTTTACCCTTAATTACTCTATTTACTTTTAACCGTGGTAAATAAAAGTAAAAAGTTATTATTCACCAAAAAATATTTTCATCTCATTGAACCACATTTTACTTACTGACATCAACCGTGTCTCTCAGATTTTTGAAATTCCAATCATAGAAGTGGTAAAATTAAGATTTATGAAAAAAATTAGTTTTTTAACTACCACATAGTAGTTTCACTATTCATCAAAAATTGAAGGATTTCAGAAAAATGCCAAAAATTAGGCCTAAGCTATATTTGTTATTATGAACTAAAAAATGATTTCTATTTTACCAAATTCAAAACATATCAGTTGCATTAATTAATTTAAAAATTAATTTCCTTCGTCAAAACAAAAGGCGTGTTTTTAAGAGATAATAACTATCAAAAGATTGACACTTGTTTATAACTGTTTTTAATGTCAAATTACATCCAATGACCAACATTGTATTAAATTGTAAAAATATATTCTAAATATACTTTAAAACCACTCAAATTAATAATTTATCACTATTAATTATTTCGATTAAAAAAGTTGTTTTTAATTAAAATTTAGTAATTTTCACTATTCATCATAAAATGAAAGTTATCCGAAAAGTACCAAAATTTCACCCTAAGATAATTTCAATATTCCGAATCCAAAAATAAAGTCCATTTTGAAAAATAAAATTTACAAAATTTCAAAATGTTGTTATTACTATTCATAACGGCTAGTTTTAATAATATTTTAATAGCATATCGTTGTTTAGTGAAACTCGGTATTGCGTATTACACACGCTATCAAGGAAGGTTGAGATTGTGTGTAATGCAAGGCAAGTCAAGGATGCGTGTTGTGCAAGCTCCTTTTGGTGTAGCGTACAACATAAGACATTAATGAAAAAAATATTTTTCATAAAATCTCGGGGTGTTACATGAACCGGCCGGCTAAAGCCTACCGGGCCGAAGGTAGGAACCACGGCGCCCCATGGTGCCACACTGCGGAGAACTGCGGCCCACACAGGGCGTGCCTCTATGGTAGGAGAACCAGCTGGCTCTTTGAAAGGAGGGGTGGCAGAAGGTCGCGGTGCCAGGAGGGCGTCATGTTGGAGAACCCGCAGCTAGCACGACCGGGCTGCTTGTGCCAAGAAGGCTGGCTGGCTTTGGCCAGAAATTTAGGGAGGGTGGCGCAGGTTAGGGCAGACGAGGGGCCATGCCCCCACTTCAGACCACTCGGCCCCCTTCGGTCCAATCCCCGGCCGGTTGGGTCAGGCCACGCTGGGCCGGGCCGGGCCGCACCCCCTCAGTCCGGGCCGCGCCCTTTTAGACCAGGACATGCCCCTTGGGCTGAGCCACGCATTTCATTGGGACTGTCTGACACCCCTGTTGTGTCAGACCTGCCAAAACTAGGTTTACCCGACCCGTCGGCCAACTATGCTTAACGAGTCGGGCCCATTTCCACTTTAGGGTGAATATCATAAATACATCGCGGCGATCGACACATTGTCTGTGGCACTAGGACCAACATGACGTGACAGTCCTTTTGAGATACTCTATTTGAGTCTTGGTGAAATTTGGATAATGGCTGGGTTTGGAACGCGCATATATCCAACCGGGGCCCCCAGAGCAAAAATCCAAATAACACTCAGACCGAGCACCCAATTGATGCGTCATCTATTGCATTGGGTTCCTTTTGACGAGACGGAAATTCAAGATACATCAACTCTAGACTTCTAGACAATTGTTGTATCGACCCCTTGGCACGAGGAGCAGACCCTCCCAGAATCGAGCGTACTATGTGCGAGAACCCTAGAGCTGGCTGCGACTCCAACGACTACCATACTAGAATCCTTTATGGGTTTGAAATTGATGATTAATATTCTTGTATCCTACGTGTGTCTAAAATTTCAACTATTCTACTTCTATACTATATGTGTCTGAAATTTTGACTTCTGTTCTAGTATCTTACGTGGATCCGACAGAGTAGATAGTCCAGTATCCTACGTGGGTCCGACAGCTTAGCTGGACTAGTATCCTTCATGGGTCCGCCATCTTAGATGAATCAGTGACTGCATCTGGTCACCTTTATCACTTTAAAAAAATGTATACATGTGTGAACTGATTCTTGATTTTCAATCATTATCATTGATGTGATGGAATTATTTCCTATGTGGACTGGGTTGTACTTGGGCTCGAGTGTCGGAGCCGAACTGGGATTGATGACTTAGGTATATGTATGGGCATATACCTATGTAGGGTTGGTTGATACTTGTGATTGTATCTTTTCTTTGTGGTTTATCCTTCGTGGATTCTGGGAGACCTTCGGGGGTCTTAGGGTCTCTAATGAGTATCATTATAATCAACCCTACACGGGCTATGCCCGCACTACGTTGTGTTGGACGCAGACAACGGACATCGCTGATCGTGGAAGACGCTTGTAGAGATAGACAGTACCCAGAGGTGGACCACTTGGTGAGACGTACTCGGAGCAGATGGACGGACCCGAGGTGATGAGGAGACTATCTATACTCACCCTTCAGGTGGTATTTCTGGAGGTCGACTTAGTGGTTGCTACTTTACTTTATTGCTGTTGTACTAGTCTTTCAGTTGTTCTGTACTTTCAGTTGGGTTTGTATACTGGACCATTTACTATCAGCACTTACTTTTTGTACTCAATTTTCATAGTGCTTACTTGTGTTGTGTACTTTGTTATGCTTCTTAACTATATAACAGAAATGCCATTACATTTTGTCTTGATTTACGCCTTTGTTCTAGCCCTCAGCCCCTGGCCTATGGAAGGCGGGATTGGGGTAGTCACGACACGGGCCCCGAGGACAGGTCATGAAAAATTGGTATCAGAGCAATCGGTTCTACAGCAGAACAAAGGAATCTGATCATTTATTTCTGTGAAGCAACAGTGATAAGAGTATTGTGTGTGTTTTTTAGTCCAGTAAGTCCAGTGTTGGTGTGGCGGCCGACGTATCCATACACCAGGACCCTGACCTCTGATTTCTGACTCAGTGCTTGAAAACACTGATTGCGTGCGTCTTTCAAAAGTTTTCCTTTTGATTACATTGTTTCAGCTCACCAGGTATACTGTTTTGACAATGGAACAACTCTCTCTTTCAGGATGGCCCCACGAAGGAATCTAGCTAGGGTTCCCAGTTTCATACAAGATGGAATCAGACCGAGCGAGGATGCCTTGGTGCAAGGCCCTATTACAGCGGAGGCACCAGTGGTACCACTACCTGCTGAGACATCGATACTACCAGCCCCAATAGAAGATAGTGCACGCCGCCTGAGTGCGTTGCACGAACTTCAGTGACAGAGGCCACCCATGTTCTGTGGAGAGAAGGACCCATTGGCTGCTGAGGATTGGCTGGAGGCTGTTTTCAAGGTTTTCATATTATTAGGGACACCAGCTGATCTTATGGTGATCCTTGCAGCGAGTCTACTATACGCAGCAGTAGGTAGATGGTGGAGCATGATGCTCCAGGTGCACGGTGATTCATCTCTACTTTGGACAGACTTCGAGAATCTCAACTTCTTGGAGTTTGTCCCAGCCACCCTTCGTGCTATGCAGATCCATAAATTACCTCATCTGCTGCAGGGTAACATGACAGTGTCCCAATACTCAGTGAGGTTTACCGACGTTTCACTATACTCCACGGACATGGTATGAGACCCATTATTCAGGGCCTGGACTTTTGAGCAGGGACTGAGACATGAGATCAGGGCTTTGATGATCTCCCTCACCATTCCGACACAGGAAGGAGGGCTGGAGGGATCCCATCTTGTGGAGAGATTTCTCGTTGAACCGACACTAGCAGCGAGACCCACCATAGGGTGACACGTAGCGGAGTCGTTTGAAGCCGGTAGTAGACATATGTCTCAGAGGTCCAAGAAGACCAGGACATCAGGAGAGCGACCTTAGGATTTAGGTTTTTTTGTGCGGGGAACAAAAAATATAGTCACTTATACGGGGAGCAGGCAGTGCTATGCATGCGGCGGGTAGGGTCAGATGGCTTGAGACTGCCCAACCCTTCATACAGATGAGAAACAGACAGTGGAGGGACCTCCCAAGTAGAGGTATATGTTTGACTGTGGTGGTTAGAAGGGTGGAGGTGGACGAGGCAGAGGAGCTGGCCGAGCATCAGGTGGTGGACGATGCTTTGAGGCTCTACCATCGCCACCAACAAGAGGTCCACCCCGGCCACATGGATCTGGAGGGTAGAGGCAGGCTCAGCTCTAGGCAGTAGAGGTTTACGACCACGGCACCCCTGAGATGATTTGAGGCAATATCAGTGTCTACTCAACCCTTTCCGCAGGACTTATAGACACAGGATCAAGTCATTCTTTTATTGATGTTGCCCTTGTTCAGACCTCGGAGATTCCGACGGAGCCGTTGGCTCGATTCTTATGGCTAGTGACTCCTACGGGAGCAGAATCGACGATTACACTCTAGTTCTGGTAGTGTGAGCTTACTCTATGAGGTGAGAGATTCGGCTGGGATCTTCTATTAGTGGCGTCGAGGCTTATGACGTCATCTTGGGTATGTACGGGTTGTCTACAGTCCATGCTCAGATCGACTGTATTATGGGAAAGGTGCGATGTATCCACACAGATGGGAGCAGGTTCACCTTCACCAATGGGAAGAGAGCCCTAATAGTGCAGGATGGACTTACGCAGAGGAGAGGGCACCCGATCACACATTAGTTGGCTAGTCTCATCCTCGGAGTGGTTGATGTGCAAAGTCTGAGTTTTCCTATTGTGGTGGATCAGTATGGGGACGTTTTTCTTGATGACGTTCTAGGACTACCTCCTCGCAGAGAGGTAGAATTCAACATAGACCTATACCCTGGGACAAAACTGTTATCTATAATAGCATATCAGATGGTTCCCACCGAGCTTCGTGAGCTGCAGGTACAGCTGGAGGACTTGCAGGGAAAGGGATTCATCTGACCCAGTGTTTCACCCCGAGCTTCTCTGATTCTCTTTGCCAAGAAGGCGTATGGCATATTATGACTGCGTGTCGACTACCGTTGCCTAAATCAGGTGATCACGAAAAATAAGTACACACTCCTGAGGATTGACGACCTCTTTGATCATCTCAAGAGAGCAAGATGTTTCTCGAAGATAGACCTTAAGTCAGGATATCACCTGCTCAGAGTTCGAGATGATGGTTGGCAGAAAATGGATTTCAGGTGTCGGTATGGCCACTACGAGTTCCTGGTTATTCCCTTCGACGTAACTAACATTCTACTAGTGTTCATGAGTCTCATGAACATGATCTTCCAGCCTTACATCGATCTTTTTGTCGTAGTATGCATCAAAGACATACTGATATACTCGACTACGGAGGAGAAGCATGCCTACCACTTAAGGGATGTACTAGATACACTCTGAGATCACCAGTTTTATGGTATACTCTCAAAGATTCAGTTATGGATACGAGAGGTACACTTCTTGGGATACATCATCTCAGAGGCGGGAGTTGCAGTGGATCCTGCGAAGATCGAGGAAGTAATTTCTTTGGAGTCACCTAGGAGTGAGACGGAGGTGCACTGTTTCCTGGGTATGGATGGGTACTATCGGAGATTTGTGCCAAACTTCTCCAGAGTTGTAGAACTGCCTTCAGCATTGAAAAAGAAGTGGAAGCCCTTCGTGTGGTCAGTTGGATGTCAGAAATGCTTTCAGGAGCTGAGACAAAGATTGACCAGTGCACCAATCTTGAGGCTACCAGAGGAGGGAGTAGGGTACGTAGTTTACTACGATGCATCAGGGACTAGACTCGGGTGTGTCCTAATTCCAGAGCGAGTAGTGGTCACATATGGATCTTGATAGTTTAGACAAAACGAGCATAACAATGCTACCCATGAACTAGATTTAGCAATAGTGGTATTCGCCTTGAAGATGTGGCAACACTATCTGATGGGTGAGCGCTTTACAGACTACTCTAACCACCAGAGTCAGAGGTACATCTTCTCGTAGAATGACCTGATCCTGAGACAATGGCAATGGCTCGAGTTACCCCAAGACTATGACATTTAGATATTCTATACTCTTGGGAAGAGGGACATTGTGGCTGATGCTCTCAACAGGATATTGGTCATTCAGCTACTTGGAGAGGCGACAGAGCAGCTTGTCGCGTTGCAGATATCCATTGTGGATGGAGATGGAGAAAGTTATCTACAGTCTCCCATAGTCACTCCTCCACTCCTCCAAGGAGTTAGAGAGGCACAACATTGGGACGTTGATTGTGAGACGTGACATTCTCAGATATCCACAGGGCAGGCGCCTGACGGATTTTCTGAAGGAGGAGAGCACTTCATCCTTTTCAAGAGACGTAATATGGTACCAGTTGCACTGCAAGAGTATGTGCTGAGGGAGTTTCTACTTCCACTCTTGCGGTACATCAATGTGTGATGAAGATGTACCGAGACCATAGATGTTAGCACTGGTGGCTGGGCATGAAGAAGGCTGTAGCAGAGTTCGTTTCACGATGCCTCACTTGTCACCAAAGTGAAGGTGGAGCACCAGGTACCACTAGGCTTGGTACAACCCTTAGAGGTCTCGAAGTGGAAGTGGGATGCGATATCCATGGATTTCATGACGGGGATTCCTTGTACATCTAGTGAATAGGACTCTATTTGGGTGATCGTAGTATGACTCACCATGTCGGCCCACTTCATACCGATCAGAGAGTAAGGCTCAGTAGAGAGCTTGGGACACCTCTACGTTTAGGAGATCGTATGGATTCACGGTGTTCCCTCGACTATTTCATCTAATCGAGATGCTTGATTTACTTCCCGGCTTTGGAAGTGGTTGCAAGAGGTCTTTGAGACGCAGTTACATCTAAGCATCAAGTTCCATCCTTAGATGGACAGACAGACTGAGAGGACCATACATACACTCAAGGACTTGCTCCGTGCATGTGTCCTTGACTTTGGTCGTAGCTGGGAGGATCACATACCCTTGGTGGAGTTTGCGTACAACAATAGTTACTACTCCACAATAGTGATGGAACCATACGAGGCAATGTACGACCAACCATGGAGATCACCTCTGTGTTGGACTGACCCTGGGGAGTTAGCACTTGAAGAACCAGAGATGGTTCAGGCTACGACGGAGAATGTGAAAATCATCCCGGAGCAGATGAAGACTGCACAGAGCAGACAGAAGCCCTATGCTGATTGGAGGCGGTGACCACTGGAGTTTGAGGATGGCAACCATGTCTTCTTACAAGTCTCACCTCGACAGGGTCTACGAAGATTTGGCCAGGGTGGGAAGTTATCTCCATGTTTCATCAGACTATTCCAGGTCCTCAGCATAATAGGCGAGGTGGATTACTGCCTGGACCTTCCACCTCAGTTGCACCGGGTGCATGACGTCTTCCACGTATCTCAGCTGAGGAGATACGTGCAAGTACCGAACCACATCATTAATCACAGGGAGCTGGACATCAATGACTGGGTGACGTTTGCGGAGGTCCTGGTGGAGATTGAGGTTCGACCGGAGTGAGTCCTACATGGACGGTCGATTCCTCTGGTGCACATTCGCTGGCAGCACAGGAACCTCTAGGAGAGCACATAAGGGCGGGAGGCACCGATGCAAGTTAAGTATCCCCATTTGTTTTCCTAGTGTATGTTGTAGCTTTACAGGGATTTAAATCCCTGAGGTGGGAGTAATGTAAAGACCCAGAATTTTCAAGGAATTTTTTTTCTTAATCCTTTTGAATTTTATGAGTTTGTTACTTTGTAAGGCACTTGATTCCGAGGCCCAGTGTGCTTGAAATCAATTCATGATGTTTTTTTCGGGTACGTTTAGTAAATGTATGTGCGATTTTTTCGTTCTTTTGAACTAATGCTCGGAATTGAAATCTAAGGGCACCGATGAACTCGAATCTCCAATAATTTCTTAAGGGGACCTTTACCATAGTTGCGTTTTATGCGGGTTGAATGTTAAAAATTGGGGTTTAATTAAGATGTAAAATAAAATTGTTTAGAACAATTTTATTTATTTATGGTGGTTATTTCCTCCCATGAAGAAGTTACTGGTGGGGCCCAATCCCACATAACTTCCCATGTGTGGATAATTGTGAGGTGGGGCCCACACGATCCCCCACCATTCATCTCCCCATAACCTCCCTTAAACCCCCAATTAACTCCACTTATTTTATTATGACAACTATCTCTTATTGAATGAGAACACTTCCTCTCCCTCTCTCGCTCTTTAATATTTTCCAACACATATTAGTTAATGAATTCAAACTCTTCAATTAATTAATTAAAGTGTTTTTATTTTTAATTACATGGGTGAATAAAAATAATAGCCTTCACAATTATTTTTACATTAGGGCATTCACTATGTGGAGAGGTCTTGAATATTTGTAGAACACCGACCCTCCGATAAAGAACGACCTTCTCCACCGCCGAAGAATGACCTTGTCCTTCGATGAGGATCACTCTGTGTTTCGAAGAACGCAAAGTCGCCAATGATGCTTCTTCATCGGGTGCACTCCGACGTCGATGAAATTGATAGCATTCTTCTGCGATGCCCGACTACCACGAACCTTATTTCAAGGTAGGGGTTTGTTCATTTTGAAGTGATTATTTTTTGTACCACATTCTTCATTGTAATCATAGTTTATTTTTGGAAAACTGCTACCACCTAATGAGGAGGGCGCGGGCCGAACGCACACAACCCGATGACTCTCCATATTCTACTTTGATTGAGATGGAAACCGTGATAGGAAGGTGGCGAAGAACAAAGACGCAGCGACTGTGCGCTGTTAGCGTGCGGAAGAACCGCGTCCCACAACCGCGGGCCGCACCATTGGGAATGAATTGGTCAGCTAAAGTGGGCCAGACCGAAGGGAGGAACCGCAGCACCCCATGGCGCCGCTCTGCGGAGAACCATGGCCCGTATAGGGTGGTCCGCTATGGCAAGAGAACCAGCTGGCTTGCCGGCTGGCCGAGCAAAGGAATGCCATGGCGCTAGGTGGGCGCCGCACTGCAGAACCTGCAGCCCACCCGATTGGGCCGCTTGCGCCAAGAAGGCTGGATGGCTTCGGTCGGCCAGTTAGGGAGGGAGACACAGCTTTGCCCCGCCGGATCGGGCAGCCGGGGGTCGCTCCCCCTACCTCAGACCGCTCAGCCCCCTTCAGGCTGAGCCCCTCGGCCAGCCGGCCGAGCCACTCGGCCAGCCGGCCGAGCTGCTGCCTGCAGGGCCGCACCCTGCCGGGTCGGGCCGGGCCGCACCGGGCTGTGCCTCCTCAGGTCGGGCCGCCCCATTTCGGGCCGGGCCACACCTCTTGGGCCGAGCCACATGTTTCATCAGGATGGTCTGACTCCCCTTCCAGGTCAGACCCACCAAAACTGGGTTAACCCGTCACATCGGCCCATTGGGCTTAACAAGTCGGGCTCATTTTCACTTAAGGGTGAATATATTAAAGACTGCATGTCTGATTGACACACCGTCTACAGCACTGGCACACTCATGTCATTTCATTCCTTTTTCAATACTCTATGTGAGTTCTGGACATCTTTGGGAAATCGTCGGTTTTGGAATGAGCGTATTTCAACTAGGCCCTCTGAGCAAAAATGCTAATAACTCTCAGATCGGGCATCCGATTGATGCGCCGTCTGTCGTGTTTGGTTCCTTTTTACGAGATGAAACTTTGGGAAACATCATCTATGTTCTTAGTGACAATTGATTTATCAACCCCTTGGCTCGAGGAGCGGACCCTCCTAAAATCCAACATGTTGTGTGCGAGAAGCCTAGAGCTGGCTGCGACTGCAATGAATACCGTACTGGAATCCTCTATGGTTTCTATGATGATGGAAAATGTACTATAATAATCTGTGGGATCGACGACGATGATTACTAATCTTGTATTCTATGTGGGTCCGACAGTTTGACTACTGTACTTGTATACTACGTGGGTCTGAGAGTTTGACTTTTGTTCTAGAATCCTACATGGGTCCGACAGAGTAGTTGGTCTAGTATCCTACGTTGGTCCGACAGCTTATATGAACTAGTATCCTATGTGGGTCCACCAACATAGATGAATCATTGAGTGAATATGATCATATTTATCACTTGATGAAAGATGTATACCTGTGTGATCTAAGTCTTGACATTGAATCATTATCATTGATTTGATTGACTTCTTTCTTGTGTGGACTGGGTTTTACTTGGTCTCGAGAGTTGGAGCCAAATTGGGATTGATGACTTAGGTATATTTATTGGAATATACCTAAGTAGGGTTGGTTGATACTGGTGATTGTATCTTTTCATTTTTTGTTTTTCCTTCGTGGATCTTGGGAGACCTTCGGGGGTCTCGTGGTCCCTACTGAGTATCATTATACTCACCCCTGCACATGCTATTTTCGCACTATGTTGTGTTGGATAAAGATGTCTGACATTACTGATCATGGTAGAGGCTTGTAGATCTGGATGGTACCCAGAGGTGGACCACTTGGTGAGACGTACTCGGAGCAGACAGACGGACCCAAGGTGCTGAGTAAACTATCTATACCCACCCTTCAGGTGGGATTTCCGGAGGATGACTCAATGGTTGCTGCTTTACCTTACTATTGTTGTACTAGTCATTCATTTGTTCTACACTTTTAGTTAGGTTTGTATACTGGCCCATTTACTATCAGCACTTACTTTTTGTACTCAGTTTACATAGTTCTTACTTGTGTTGCGTACATTTTTTTGCATGTATACTATATAAAGTAAATGCCTTCCCTTTTTGTTGGGATTTATGCATTGGTTCTAGTCGCCATCCCCTAGACTATGGAAGGTGGGTTTGGGGTAGTCACGGCACGGGCCCCAAGGATGGGTCGTGACATAAACAACAAGGGTAATTTTATTTTTGAAAATTCTTGTCATTACAAAACACATGATCATAACCTGAATAATTGTTTTTCAATTACTTGATTGTATAATATTATTGCGAATACCATTTCTTGTTTTAATGTAAACATCTATATTGATGGTTTTTGTAATTATTCAAATTTGATAGTTTTTGGAAGATGTCATTGAATTATAATTTTAAAATGTGGGTTTTAAATTTATATTTCTTATGGATTCATCGATGATGTCTGATGAAATGGTTTGATGAATTAAAATTTTTATTTTAAATTCATTTTCACGGATTTATGAATAATGATTATGTGTCGGTTCATTTCTATTATACATGACCTTCTTGATGGCACATTTTCCATTGGGGAATCTAGTATTCATTACCTTGTGATGACATGGTAGCACGTTGAGTGACCACAGAAGAGTATGGAATTTTCACATTGGCATGATTCAGTAGATGTTTGGATGTCTACATGTGTGTATGTCTATAAGTTTGGAATCATTGTTTGGGTATTCCACATGAAATTGTGAAAGGTTATAAATTATTATTATTTTTATTTCCTTGGAAAATCATAATCGCTTGGATGTAAACTATTTAAATTAAGAATACACTATTTTATTGAATTTTGATAATATATTTTTTCATATTTTCATGAGTTGGGAAGTCAATAATGAAATCCTACATTGTTTAGAATCACCCATGGATTATAATTTTTGTTCATTTGTAGAAGTAATCTATTGAGACATTGGTAAAGGTAAGGTATATCAATTATTTAGTGATGATTCTTGATATCATGGGTGTGTCTTGAATATTTGGATATTGATGAAGATTTCTAGTTTCTGGTTGATTCCATTTGTGTCTTTAGTTTATGTTGTCATTGATTCCACTAGTCATGTCACATGGTTTTTTCTTTTACACGGTTAAGGATTTCGGTTTGGTTGTGTTGAGTATTTTTTGGTACTCAACCAATATATAGAGGAATTTTTTATTATTATCATGTTTTCAGATGATTTTCTTTGAAAGAGGAAATTTTCCCTCAATGTTTCTTATGGCCTTTTGAAAATATTGGAAGCATTTGATTTCGTGGAGATTACACCTATGAAATGTAACACCCACCACCTCTTTCTAAAAAAACATGTGGGGGAGGGATGTAAAAATTATCTTATGATAGTTAGATTTTCTCAAGACATGTGAGGAATAGGTACATGTTGAAAATCAGAAGATGTTCATACATCGATTGAAAATTAAAACCCAAGCCCTCTGGGGGGAAACAAGACCCTATACATTGTATACTGCTTGGATGGGGATCAGGTTCTTGGGAAGTTATGTAACATGTTACATAACCCATCCTATGGATGAATGATATATGATCACAATTTAGGACCCATAACAGAATTCCTGACACTATCAAAGACAAACTCATTGAGCGAATCAATCATCATATTCTCAATAAGGTATAACTCACTATACCCTCATAGTTATTCACTAAGGGAACTCACCCTATAGATACTCATCTAGAATAAAGGGAACAGAAGACTCAACCTTCTCTGTGGAATGTAAATGATATATAAAGCAAGCAACCAATGTGTCTTGGATGGTCAAGGTATGCATGTGTCCTTTAGAAACTGCACATGTCAATTGACCCCTGCCCATGGACTCTGGTCAACCTCGTGTACATTAGACATTATTGTGTATTTTGGCCATTCCTAGGTGACCTATCGATGATCATGTACATAAAACTTGTTTGGGATATATCTATTTTTGTTCATAAGTACAAATGGGTTGACACCAAGTTTCTTATACAGAGCATATTCTTATAAACATAATAATACATTACTTTAGTAATATCTATCCATGAAATACCAACCAATGATCAAAATGTATAGTGTCTCTAAATGAACAGGTACACATATAGAAAAAATGAAACTAGAATAAAACATCCTCTATTATTCTCTAAAATGATCTCTTGAAATGTATTAATGTCTTACAACTGCATATGATCACCTGGGGAATACATTGATGAAAGGGATATGATAAAATTCCCAATATAGGAATAAAATTTGGAATTCAATCCCAAAAAAAGAGAGTTATAATAGATAACATGATAAAATAAAATATATAGATAATGAATAAAAATATAGAATAATAAAATGTAAAAAAATGGAATCACAATATCATGGAAATATTGGAATGTGGAAGTAATATATAACATGAAATAACTATCAGTCAAGGCTAACTACGAAGACAATATGTTATGGTACTAAAAGTCCCATAATGGATTATTATTACTGTGTAATCCCATACATAACATCCCATGAGACTAAACATTACCCAATTAATATGATAGATAAATAGGTGAACCCATAATAACAGGAATATGTTTTTAATATATTAAACTCAGTCATAACCAATATTCATAATGATTACCCATGTAAATAAATTGGTTTTGTAATCATTCAATAAGGAAGAACCAAAATATGTATAAAAATGTATCAATGTAAGAACGAATAAATTGATTTTTTATGATAAAAAATTAAAAAATAAGAATATATCATTAATATTAATTTCCAAATAATGATATTTGATTCAAAATAGTTTTTAGTGAACTTTAGAAATTAGCCACTCTAATACTATTTAGGGAAATGATTAAACATTCCATAAATAGAAAAAATGGATCATTTTTTAATAAAACCATAAATAAAATAATTTTTTTTCTATGTATTAGTTATGAGAATTTTGAAAAATATTTATGGAATAAATCCTGTTATGTGTTTTTCACGAAATTGAGTAAGAAACAGATAATTTATCTTTAATTGAGATTTCTTATCTAGAGTAAAAAATAAGGGAACCTTTTTGAAAATATATTTACCCATAAAATGAAGATTAATTGGGATATACACACATTATTAGAACACATAAACATAATTTATGATAAATTTGTATTTTTATATTGAAGGAATACATTGGTGTAAATAGGGAGAAAGTGTAACCCATTGTAAAAATTAGATGTTCGGTGATATCCCTTACCTTAGGTCTGAATACGATCTACCCATGAAAATTATGAATTTTATAGTAAATTTAAATTCATTAATTACATAATTAAGAACTGATATATAATAATATTTTATTTATTTTATATATATTATATTCATTTATGAATATTTCTATGAGATATAATGTTCAATTTCACCATTCCAAAAGTTTTCATTTTCACTGTTTCATAATTGATTTTATTGATCATAAATATAAGTGTTCATGTAAAATTGGATAAATTATCCAAAAATATAATTATATAGTTTTATTGAAGTTTTATAAATTTATTTTGGACCCATATGTCCTCTTTTCTATTATGATGCAATTTTATTTGATTATATGTAATTGATAAATGTTTAGCTTATTTTATGGGTTTCTATACTAATTAATTGGATTAGTTTTTAATAATATTATGTCTACATATTAGTTCTAGAACATGAATAATGTTTTAATATAGATATCGAAAAAAATTTAACCATCATAATGGATTTATGACATTCCATGATGGTGGAAATGGATGAAAACATTATCCTTGTAGACGGTTTACGACCAAATTTGGAAAACATGATAATCTTTTAGAATAAGAGGAGATGAAAATAGAGGTAAAAAAAATATTCCATTTGAAAAATATAATTAAATAATATAAATTAAACCAATGTAATTATTCTATGATGGACGATGTAGGACATGATAAGGTATAAGAAGAAAATAAATTAAAATATGTTGTTCGACAAAGTTACTTCTTGAATATCACCACACTAAAGGACCCGTTATGAACATGGAATTGATATTTTTTTATATCAGTATATCATTGATGTGTGGAATTTCTTTTGTGATTATATTGGATAGAATATTGAAAATATGCTCTTGTTAAAGGTTTGATGATAAGGGGTAGGGAGGTGTTGTGTTTATAGGGGTAGAAGAGGGGTGTTTATTATTATTATAATAATTATTTATTATTTTATTCTTGAGATAACCAATAGGGTTGATTTATATGAAAAATAACATAAATGGATCTGGATAGTTTGAACCGATGGGTTATTACATCATCCATGAGTCATAAATTATTCTATTTTTCTTATAATGTCAAATATTTAAAATTACCTTATTTAACTACTCACTACAAATTCATATAATTTTGAAAAATCTCAAAAACTCACCCTAACCATATTCATAATTTGAAATTTAAAAAATTAAATCTTAATTATTGAAATAATTTAATAAATATGATATAATTAATATTTATGTAAAATCAACATTTGTTTGAAAAATAATGAATCTAATATTATAATCAAATTTTCAATAATTTCTAAAATAATATTTGGTCACATAAAATTACATAATAATTTGAAATAATCATAATATTTATTTATTACTATATTTAATTAATATAAATTTTCATTTATCTCATTATATTAATTATAATGTTGTAAATAATGTCAGCCACTTGTATTCGATAGTGTGCTTGATCAGGTACACCAAGCTCCTAAGGAAATATAAAATACCATGAATTAAAAGTACCTTTACGATTTTAAATAAATTAAATATAATTAATATCTTGAAATTTATAAGATACATATTAGAGTGTGAAACATGCAATATTGAGTTTCTTCAATGGTATGTGTTACATGCACGAGCGTGTTTTACCCGAATAATAATATATTAGTAAAATATTATTATTTAATATAATAATAATTAACCTAATAAATTACGTATGATATTATGAAAATTAATAAATAAATTGTGAAAATATTTCTTTTATTCGAATTTAAAATTAATTAATAGGTTTCCAAATAATTTTAAATAAAAATATAAACCTATTGAATATACTAGAAATATTATTATTATTTTCATAGAAATCTGTATTGAACTAATAAATTAAATTAATTATAGTTAGTTAATGTTATTAGTGAAATAAATATAAACTATATTCAATAAAATATTTAATTATTCATCGATAAAGTTTTATGGGCATAAAATAAGAGAAAAACCTATTAACTAATAATTTTATTATAGAACTATATTTGCGTTTTAGTGATGTAAAAATTTCAAAACCAATTTGATTACATTTTTTAAATATATTAATTCAAAATAATAAAAATATTTTAAATTGAAACAATTTTTTTGATAGGGTGATGTTTTCATGTTTTTTGAGAAGTTTCATTTTTTAATGAAACATAAAAAATATGGATTTTTATTTTAAAAAATCTTTTTAATATAATTTATTTACAATATAATTTATATATTTTACTAGTTTTAATGATTAATTTGATAATATTATTATCAATTAATATAAATGGGTTCATTGGAATCAATTTTTCATCAAAATTGACTACAAAAAACAGCAATTTTTTCGATCCATTTACTTTAAAACACTGTTTTTTCATTCTGTATGCATGATTAATTTTAATTTAATTTATGAAAATTATGTTATTGGAATGTGAGAAAAATGATTCCATATTTAGAATAAAAATAATTTATATTTTATAATTTTCTAAAAATATCTTTTTTCAAAAATATTAATGAAGGTAATTAAAATTAATTAAAATGATTAGGGTTAAACTCAACATAATAAGGGACTAAACCACAATCGTAAGCCCCAAAAGGACCTATAGACTTGTCAACAAGAAATTATCTGCCTATATTTAGACCATATCCTCCTTTGGATCTATTTTTATAACTATTTATCCACATTCATTAAATAATACATTAATGGGGTACATTTTCATTTAAAATATTATTGGACATTCCAATCCTCCTCCATTTTTAAAGTACTTCATTCCTCCCAATTACCCATAGCTCTCAATCCAAATTGGATTGAATAAACTCTACCAAAATGGCTCCCCAAAATCCCTCCATTACTATTTTATCCCTCCCTCTAGAAAAAAATAATTAAATGGAATTATTTTGGTGCAAACCAAAGAAGTTACCCAATTAAGAGGTAACACCCTCCCTCAAACTCCACTTTTTTATTTCTATTATCCACTACCTAAAATATTATTATTAAATATTTATAAAACATATATAGTATCCTAAGAATAATTGGATTTAATAATGTTATGTTTTTACCTGAACATACACATGTTTCTATCTAATTGGTATCAAATATAGTGATTACCTGAAGGCGGACTAGCATCTGACTAAACAATGATTGTTTGATTTTTGTTTACAACATATCCTGGTTTCCATTATGATGGAAACTATTTTTTTATATGTTATATAGAATATTTATATTGTATTTTATATTCGGTAATTATTTTAAAACACTAATCATTACACTTTCAATCTCATGTAAAAATTATAACATCATTTCTAGATGTGAATTCTACCACCCCCTCAACGCGATGTGATTTGTTCATTCAATAAAAGGAACATACTAACGATATTTTTAATAAAGTTATGGAATATATATGTGTATCATCCCAAGGTTTTCTAAAAATAAAATTAAAATGCTTGAAATTTTGTTTAAGGTATATATTTATAAGTATCCTCTAAACATAATTTTATTTCTCCTATGTTTTGAATTTCAAGAAACTGGCATCTACAATTGCGTTCAGTATGTTATTTAGAGTCTGATGAAACAAACTTGTTTTTTTGGTGAATAGTAACCTACCAGTATGAATAGTAACATACCCTTATGAATAGTAATATGACCCTTATGAATAGTAAATAAGAGTAACATTACCTATGAATAATAAAATAAAATTTAGACATCTTAGAAAGTGACAATTTGACCTTAGTAAACGTTTTTGGTATTTTATAAGTCATAAATAATTAATTATAGTTAATTAATTAATTTAAAAGAATATTTATTTTCCTGTAATGTATTCATAAATTATTGAATCAATGTTTAATAGTTTTTAGATCATTTTATAAGACCTTACGTTATTTTTGAAAGAACTATAAATTCATTTTTAATCTTAAAAACTGTTTTTTAAGTAAATTATGATTTTTATTAATTATTAAATTAATAATATTTATAAAATTATTTTTTAAAAATGGACTTCAATTTTGGATTCTACACGTAAAAAAATGGTTGGGGTAAATTTTTGAGATTTTCAGAGATACTTGAATTTTTGATGAATAGTGGAATCCGATAATTCACAATAAATGCTAAAAAATGTATTAATTGAGTCGCTGATGATATTATGCTGATGTAAGCCCACTTGGTTCGGGATTACATTATAAAATTATTATTATTGGTCATCCAAGACTCACTATTCCTGGTCTTTTGTGAAATTAATAAACTAATAAATTTTATATTAAGGAAACCCCTCTCCCCTCTACTATAAAAGCCACCCTTCACTCCCTCTTTTCGTCACACCTCTCAAGCTCCAAGACATCTCTAAACTCTGCCCAAAACACCTTTTATAGCTCATCCCCCACGTCCAAAATCTTCTGGTCTAATCAAAATACCAAGCCTAGCTTCTTTAAAAAGGATCTTAAGAGGAGGATTCTAAAGGTAATTTTTCTCTCTCTTCTCCTTTAATTTCCTTTCATGTTCAAGTTCCTTTCATGATCTCTCCCTAACTATATTCATCCAAATTGTTCTATAAATCCAGTATTATATATATAATTTAATATTATGATTCTAATGTTATATTATATCACCCCACACCCTTTCCCTCTCCATTTATTTTATTAAAGAGAACACTGTTCATGAAGTGTTAAATTTATCACTTTCAAAAACGACATTTCTCTTCTCTCATTTGTACCTTCAGTCTGGTCATGAAACCATTTATATGGTTGAAACAGGTTATAATATATGTTTTATGACTCACATAAGGTTCTGGAATTCTTTTGTACTCATGATTCAAATTTATAAGACTAAATGTGGTTGTAATTATCAAAGAACAACTTAAATGATCTAAACGAACATAATTAATGTTTTAACTTATGAATCATAATCATATAAAGCATAAAAGTGATAAATGGTATAATTTATGGTACTGGAAATATGTAAAAACTACTCCATTCCAATTCTGGAGTTTCACTTCCAATCAACAAGAATGATTCATCATGGACCGATTGTGAAAATCACAAAAGAACTCTCCCAAAATAATGCAAGGAACAAAATACTAACAATTAAGGGGTGAAATGTGGTTATGAAATGACCGTATAAGATTTTATAAACATGAACATGTTTCTGTAAAATAATAATAACACTCTATTAACTCTTATACAAGAGTTTTAAACAACTTTCAAGTAAGACAAGCCCAAGGTAAGGGAATTCTTAACCCGATTTCCATTCTTTGGGTTAACGGTCTACTTTATTATTTATGTGCTATTTAAATTGTTTGTGTGATAGGTTATGTCTATATTATGTTTCAATATGTGTTTTTACAGAGTATGTACATATTCCATCCACTCTATTAAGTCTCACTTAAAGTATATGATGTTTATAAGGGACTTTTCTTCTAAAATCCCTTTTTTAAAATTCTGTTTTACAAGATTCCAAAGCAATGTTTTTATGCTATTATTTATGTTGTATGATAATTTTTTGTTTATTGGGTATTCTTTTTGATGAAGGGTGGGACCTATATTTCCCTCCAATTCATTGGGTAGGAGTAAGATGGAGGTCGGCCGTATGGTTACTCCTCTTGTAACTACGATGGTTACACAAAGTATGGTAGCCGTGAGGGTTACAAATTTTATGGTAGCCAAGATGGTTACAAGATTATGTATGTAATGCCCCAAGATACATATATGATTATATTTATGTTTGTGTGGATATTTTGTAAATCTCATGTTATATAAAGTAAGTATTTATGGGTGGAAAGCATGTCTTTTGAAAATGTTTTCATACGTCATGAGTATTCATGAACTAATGCGATTTTTTCCTTCTTTTTCATACCATACTGAGATTTTGTGCTCATCGCAAGTTTTTAAATTATTTATCACAGGTTAATGGACGAGTAATACAAGGAAGGAAGACATGTTAAATGTTGAAGAATTTTCAATGAGTCTTGTTTTATGTTTTAATGTTGTATATTCTGAGGAAAATGGAAACTATTTTTTATGGTATTCACTATGTACAATGTGTAATGTTATGAATGTTTTGTCTTAATTCTCTAAAGCTCTAAACAGGAAATGATCTTCAAAGTAAACGAAAGTTTTTTCTTGAATAAATTCAAGATTATGTATGAAATAAGTGCGGGTTGTTACAGTTGGAATCAGAGGATGGTTTAGATAACATTAGGGGTTAAGGTGATGCTAATAGAATACCATAAATAATTTTCACTCTATCTTTAATTTGTTATAGAATTTAAAGATTACCATGTTTATTCATCTAAGAAATGTTTGTTCATAATGGTTGTCCATAGAAGGAACATGGATGCTGAAGAGGAGAGGCATCGACAGAATGACATCCTTCCTGATCTACAACCCGTAAAGGTAGGGATTGGAACCGAGCAGTTTGTGATAGTAATGGTTCAGCTAACGCAGGCTATAAATGGTGGTGTCATCCATTAAAGATAACCAATAGAGGTACCCCAACGGAACATGACAGTGGTGGAACATTTTATGAGACAACATCCCCCTGCATTCAATGGATCTTCTGACCCAGTGGTAGCAGAAGGATGGATTAAATCCCTTGAAAAGATATTTGATGTTATGGGATGTTCGGACAATCAAAAGGTAAGTATTTACATTTACTGTTTTGAAGGGGAAGCTGATCAGTGGTGGTCAATGGTAAGGAATATCATGGGTAGAAATGATTTTTATGCCTTAGTGTGGGATGAATTTAAAATCCTTTTTCTTGAAAAATATTTTCCTAAGGTGGTGCGACTTAGAATGGAGATTCAATTACTTGAATTGAAACAAAAGGAAGAAGATTCAGTGGCTGTGTATGAAGCGAACTTCACCCGACTGGCGCGGTATACTCCAAATCTTATTCTGGATCTCGATAGAAAAATCAACCGCTTTTACTCAGGATTGAAGCCAAGGTATCGGAGGGTGTTGGCCTCCCGTGAATTCAAAAGTTATTAGAAACTTGTCCGATGTGATGAGAGGGTAGAGATGGAATTTTCTGACGATCACATGCATTTTTGAAACAAAGAGAAGAAGAGGTCCCGCTGGCAAGCAATGGGTAAGAATCAAACAAAGAAATCTGATGGTAAGAAAATCCAGTTTCTTGTTTGTGAAAAGTGTGGCAAGAATCACCCTGGGGAATGTCCTATAAAAACTGGGAAGTGTTTTAAATATGGTAAGTTTGTACATATGGCTTGAGATTGCAATGAAAATGATCCAAAGACTAATGCTGATAAGCATACTATAATGTGTTTTCAATGTGGTGTGATGGGTCACTATGAAAATGCATGTCCAAAGAGGGATCCAAATGATTCAAAGAAGCCACAATACAAGCAGAAAGGTATAGTGAGTTCCTTTGCGACTATGTCAGCAGGTGTTGGTCCATCCAATGAAGTTGTATCAGGTACATTGTTTGTTCACTCAGATTTTGCTAATGTTATGTTTGATACGGGTTCTACACATTCTTTATTCCTTGATAAATTTTCTAGTAAATTGGAAATATCACCTCAACAAATGAGACATGAACTTGTTGTTAAAACACCAGGGGGAAATGTTATAGCAAAGAGGAATTATAAGAATATTTCTATTGTGGTATGTGGAATGACTTTACCTGAAAACCTTGTTTTTTTATTCTTATTCGAGTTTGGTGTTATTCTGGGGATGGACTGGACTTCTGATTATCATGCTAAGATTGACTGTAGAGCTAAAGAAGCTGTTTTTCAGAAAGAGATTCAGTTTGTATACAAGAATGAACCCATAAAATTGATAAGATATTAGGAAGATGAGAAACTATTGAAAGATGGAAGTGAAAGTAATCTTGCTCATATTGTTGAAAATAAGGGAACTATTCAAATTAATGATGTTCCAGTGGTAAATGAATACCTTGATGTTTTTTCTGAGGAGTTACCCAGTGTCATACCTAAACAAGAAGTCGAATTCACAATTGATTTAGTTCCTGATGCTAAGCCAATTTCAAAACCCCCATATTGTATGGAACCAATAGAACTTCATGAATTGAAAAATCAGTTGCAGGAATTGCTTGTCAAAATCTTCATTCGTCCCAGTACTTCACCATGGGGAGCCCCTATTTTGTTTGTTAAAAAGAAAGATGGTTCCATGAGACTTTCCATTGATTATAGAGCTTTGAATAACATCACTGTTAAAAACAAGTATCTTTTTCCTCATATTGATGACTTGTTTGATCAGCTCCAGGGAGCTCAGTACTTTTCCAAGATTGACTTGAGATCCAGATACCATCAGCTGAAGGTGAAGGAGGATGACATTCTGAAAACAGCCTTTCGTAGTAGATATGGGCATTATGAATTTGTTGTTATGTCATTCGAGTTAACGAATGCACCTGTTGTATTCATGAATCTTATGAATAAAGTATTTCATTAGTTCTTGGATAAGTTTGTGGTTGTATTTATTGATGACATTCTGGTTTTTTCTAAAAATAAAGAGGAGCATTAAAAACATCTAAGGGTTGTTCTACATACATTAAAAGAAAAGAAACTATATGTAAAATTCAGCAAGTGTGATTTTTGGTTGCAACAAATTTCTTTTGTTGGGCACATTGTAAATAAGGATGGAATAACAGTTGATCATACCAAAACAAAAGTAGTCGATGAATGTCCAAGACCCACTAATGTTACAGAGATTCGTAGTTTTCTGGGCTTAGCAAGTTATTACCGACGGTTTGTTAAGAACATTGCATGGTTATGTAGCCCAATAACTAAGTTAACATGGAAAGGGGTTAAATTTGTTTGGACAAAGGAATGTGATGTTTGTTTTCAGGAACTAAAGAAGAGATTGGTGAATGCTCCAGTTTTAGCCTTACCTTCTCGGAATGGTGAGTTTTTCGTCTACAGTGATGCTTCTTTGAAGGGACTTGGATGTGTTTTGATGCAGAATGATCAGGTAATTGCCTATGCTTTGAGACAACTTAAACCTCATGAGCTAAATTATCCCACTCATGATTTGGAATTTGAAGTTGTGGTTTTTGCTTTGCAAATATGGAGGCATCATCTATACGGAACCAAATTCCAAATATATACTGACCATAAAATACTTAAATATATATTCACTTAGAAGGAATTAAACATGAGGTAGATAAGATGGCTAGAACTGATAAAGGATTATGACTGCATGATCAATTACCATCCTGGAAAAGAAAACAAAGTAGCAGATGCCTTAAGTTGTAAAAATCATGCATCATTAACCATGCTATGATTGGAACATGATCCCTTGATTAATGATTTGATGAATTTTGGATTAGAAGTTGTTGTTGCAGGAAATATATCTGTTTTGTTTCAGGTTTCAGTGCAGTCTTCGTTGTCAGACAGAATTATGAAACCGCGGAGGGAAGACCGTGAGCTACAGAAAAAGTTAGAATTGGTTAAAATGGGTAAGTTTCCAGAATTTAATCTTGAAAAATATTGTGTTTTAATATTTGGAAAAAGGTTGTGTGTGCCTTGTGATTCCTAGCTGAAGAAAGAATTGTTGTGTGAAGCTCATAGTTCTCCATTTTCTGTTCATCCTGGAAGTAATAAGATGTACAGAGTCCTTCAAGGGTATTACTGGTGGAATGGGATGAAAAGAGATATTGCTGATTTTACAATGAAATGTTTGACATGTCCGCAGGTTAAAGAAGATCGGAAGTTACCGAAGGGGATGCTTCAGCCTTTGCCAGTGCCAGAATGGAAATGGGAGAATATATCCATGGATTTTGTGGTGGGACTACCAAAAACATCTCAAGGTAACAATGTGATATGGGTTATTATTGATCGTCTAACAAAGTCTGCTCATTTTCTTTCTATTCGAGATACAATGACATTAGATCAGCTTTCTCGATTGTACCTCAAGGAGATTGTCAGGTTACATGGAGTTCCGCTTTCATTATGTCTGACCGAGATCCCAGGTTCACTTCTAAATTTTGGAAGGGACTTACGAAGTCTTTGGGCACAGAGTTGAATTTCAGTACAGCTTATCATCCTCAATCAGATGGGTAGTCAGAACGAACGATTCAAACTTTGGAGGATATGCTTCGAGCTTCTTCAATACACTATCAGGGAAGTTGGGATCATCATCTTTCATTAGTTGAGTTTTCTTATAATAACAGTTTTCATTCCAGTATTCAGATGGAACCTTTTGAGGCCTTGTATGGAAAGTGGTGTCGGACTCCTGTGTTTTGGGATGAAGTCTGTGAAAGAATGTTGATGGGGCCAGAATTAGTAGAAGAATTGGCTGAAAAAGTGAGGGTGATCCAGCAACACATGAGGAAAGCTCAGAGCAGGTAGAGAAGTTATGCAGATAACAGAAGTAAAGACTTCTCTTTCGAGGTAGGTGACCATGTTTTCCTTAAAATCTCTCCTTGGAAAAGTGTGATGTGTTTTTGGAAGAAAGGTAAACTAAGTCCGCGGTTCATCGGTCCTTTTAAAATCTTGGATAAAATTGGAACAGTTGCATACTGTGTAGCTTTGCCTCCGAGCTTATTTCAAGTACAAGATGTTTTTCATGTTTCGATGTTGAGAAAGTATGTTCCAGATTCATCACATGTATTGATGCTGGAAGCAATTCAGCTGGCAGAGAACCGTTCTTATGATGAAAAACTGGTTCAGATTCTTGATCAAAGAGAACAGGTATTGCGGAATAAGGTAATCCACCAGGTAAAGGTTTTGTGGATAAACCACATGGTTGAAGAAGCAACATGGGAGTCTAAAAATGCTATGAGGTAAAAATACACTCAGTTGTTTAATAAGTAAATAAAATTATGAGGACCCAATTTCAAGAAGGTAGGGATAATGTAACATCCCAAGGTTTTCTAAAAATAAATTGAAAATGCTTGAATTTTTTTAAGGTATATATTTATAAGTATCCTTTAAACATAATTTTATTTCTCCTATGTTTTGAATTTCAAGAAACTATTATCTACAATTGCGTTCGGTATGTAATTTAGAGTCTGATGAAACAAACTTGTTTTTTTAGTGAATAGTAACATACCCTTATGAATAGTAACCTACCATTATGAATAGTAATATGAACCTTATGAATATTAAATAAGAGTAACATTACCTATGAATAATAAAATAAAATATAGACATCTTAGAAAGTGACAATTTGACCTTAGTAAACGTTTTTGGTATTTTATAAATCATAAATAATTAATTATAGTTAATTAATTAATTTAAAAGAATATTTATTTTCCTGTAATGTATTTATAAATTATTGAATCAATTTCTAATAGGTTTTAGATAATTTTATATGACCTTACGTAATTTTTGAAAGAACTATAAATTCAGTTTTAATCCTAAAAACTGTTTTTTAAGTAAATTATGATTTTTATTAATTATTAAATTAATAATATTTATAAAATTATTGTTGAAAAATGGACTTAATTTTTGGATTATACATGTCGAAAAATGTTTGGGGTAAATTTTTGAGATTTTTCTGAGATACATGAATTTTTGATGAATAGTGGAATCCGATAATTCACAATAAATGCTAAATAATGTATTAATTGATTCACTGATGATGTTTTGCTGATGTAAGCCCACTTGGTTCGGGATTACATTATAATATTACTATTATTGGTCATCCAAGTTTCACTATTCCTGGTCATTGGTGAAATTAATAAACAAATCATTTTTATATTAAGGAAACCCCTCTCCCCTCCACTATAAAAGCCACCCTTCACTCCCTCTTTTCCACACACCTCTCAAGCTCCAAGACATCTCTAAAAACTGCCCCAAACACCTTACCTAGCTCATCCCCCATGTACAAAAGCTTCTGTTCTCATCAAAGGACCAAGCCTATCTTCCTTAAAAAGGATCTCAAGAGGAGGATTCTAAAGGTAATTTTTCTCTCTCTTCTCCTTTAATTTCCTTTCAAGTTCAAGTTCTTTTCCTGATCTCTCCCTACCTATCTTCATCCAAATTGTTCTATAAATCCAGTATTATATATATAATGTAATATTACGATTATAATGTTATATTATATCACCCCACACCCTTTCCCTCTTCCATTTATTTTATTAAAGAAAACGTTGTTAATGAGGTGTTAAATTTATCACCATCAAAAAACGACATTTCTCTTCTTCCATTTCTCCCTTAAATCTGGTCATGAAACCATTTATATGGTTGAACCAGATTATAATATATGTTTTATGACTCACATAAGGTTCTGGAATTATTTTGTACTCATGATTCAAATTTATAAGACTAAATGATTTTGTAATTATCAAAGAACCACTTAAATGATCTAAACTAACATAATTAAAGTTTTAACTTATGAATCATCATCATATAAAGAATCAAAGTGATAAATGGTATAATTTATGGTACTGGAAATATGTAAAAACTACTCCATTCCAATTCTGGAGTTTCACTTCCAATCAATAAGAACGATTCATCATGAACCGATTGTGAAAATCACAAAAGAACTCTCCAAAAATAATGCAAGGAACAAGATACTAACAATTAAGGGGTGAAATGAGGTTATGAAATGACCATATAAGATGTTATAAACATGAAAATGTTTCTGTAAAATACTAATAACACTCTTTTAACCATTATACTGGAGGTTTAAATAATTTTGAAGTAAGACAAGCCCAAGGTAAGGGAATTCTTAACCTGATTTCCATTCTTTGGGTTAACCGTCTACTTTATTATTTATGTGCTATTTAAATTGTTTTTTTGATTGGTTATGTCTATATTATGTTTCATTATGTGTGTTTACAGAGTATATACATATTCAATCCACTCTATTGATTCTCACTTAATGTATATGATGTTAATAAGGGACTTTTCTTCTAAAATCCCCTTTTTAAAATTCTGTTTTACAAGATTCAAAAGAAATGTTTTTATGCTATTATTTATGTTGTATGATAATGTTTTGGTTATTAGGAATTATTTATGATGAAGGGTGGGACCTATATTTCCTTCCAATGCATTGGGTATGAGTATGTTGGAGGTCGGCCGTATGGTTACTCCACGTGTAACTGCGATGGTTACACAAAGTATGGTAGTCGTGAGGCTTACAAATTTTAAGGTAGCCAAGATGGTTACAAGATTCTGTAAGTAATGCTCCAAGATACCTATATGATTATATTTAAGTTTTTTGGATCTTGTGTAAATATCATGTTACACAATGTAAGTATTTATGAGTGGAAATCATGTCTTTTGAAAATGTTTTCATACGTCATGAGTATTCATGAACTAATGTGATTTTTTTCTTTCTTTTTCATACCTTACTGAGCTTTTGTGCTCATCCCAAGTTTTTAAATGATTTTTCACAGGTTAATGGATGAGTAATACAAGGAAGGAAGACATGTTAAATGTTGATGAATTGTCAAGGAGTCATGTTTAAGTTTTAATGTTTTATATTCTAAGGAAAATGGAAACTGATTTTTATGGTATCCACTATGTACAATGTGTAATGTTATGAATGTTTTGTCTTAATTCTCTAAAGCTCTAAACTTGAAAAGATCTTCAATGTAAAAGAAAGTGTTTTCATGAATTAATTCAATATTATGTATGAAATAAGTGCGGGTTGTTACAATATGAAATATAAATTATTGTGGAATTATAATATACATATATACTATTTACTCATCATCCTCTTCATATGACAAATAAATGAAAGTAGCGTTCATTCGTACTAATGGACTACTATTTCCAAGACCGGTGCAACTTATTCATTATATCCAAAAAATTATTTATTATTACAGATTCATGTTTAATTGATTTTTATGATATTAATATCATGTTTTAAATTATTGAGATGACAAAACCATGACAATGAAAACATATAATAAGTTAAAATTTACTTGACAAAGTATCAAATGAATAACCGATATAGTTAAATTAATTAATCATTGTTAACCAACATACAATAAAACACGACAATAAGTAAATATTTTGTCTTATAAATATGTGTATGGTTTTGGTATATGTTTTTTTTTGAAAAATATTAACCACTATACATGTGGATAATTACCAAAAAATTATAGGTAATGTAATTGATTGCAGTCTAATTTTCATTCCATGAGGCAAACTTAATTGAAAATAAATTAATTTCATATATATGGTGTACATACTTCCACATTGATATATAATATCAAAAATTATTTTATTATAATGGTATTTTAAACATTTATAAAATATTATTACTTCATGGGGCTTATGATTTAAAATGTTTGAACGTGGTATAGGTCAATTTAGGATATGTAATGATTATTTTCCAAAACTCTAATACGAATGTTCATTCAATAGTATTTCCATTAGAGGAAATTATTGAACAATTTTAAGAAAATACATTAATTATTATCTAGTTATTAATTTATATTTTCATTTTTTAGTACATTTTTCTTATTCTTTGGTACTCAGTATTATAATATTTTTTAAGAGAACCTAACTTCAAATCACTCTTATGTATGCGAACCTGTTCTCTTATAAAAATCATGTTTCATTAAAATGTATTCAAAAATGTTGTAACCTATTAAAATTGATTATTGAAATATATTTTTACACTTTTTTTCTTTCACCAACTTATTTTAGTGGATTATTCTTATAAATTTATGTACGGTGCATTTTCCAATTTTTTCCCTAGAAAATTAAAATTCTTTTTACTTAATTGGCTATGTTCATATTTTTCAACCAATATTTCATTGAAGCCTTCTTTTCAAGATTAAATGATTTTTTTTAATGAAAATTTTTTTAGAAGGGATTTTTAATGAAAAATATTTTCATAATGTTTTTCTAAAGGAAATAATTTTTTTAAAAGAATATTTTTAAAAGTTATTCTTTTATTTCATCAAGGAAACCAACCCACTATTTTTACACCATTATGGATCTATTGTATTGATACAATCCTTATTTTTCCTATAGTAGTTTATGAGTTATTTTTTCATGGATAATATTCACATTCACATCTCTGATTTATTAATTATTCCAATTGAAATATTCAATCTTCAATGATCATCAAATATTTAATTTCCCTCTAATTATCCATTTCATTTTTCAGGGATATTATTTTTTCCTAAACATTATACCATATAAAAAATTGTGTTAACATTGAATGTTATTTTATTAAATTAGTAATTATTGATATGTCTTTCTCATTCACATATTTATTTTATTAGGAATACTATTTATTTTTATTATTCAATAATAGGATCACATTAGACAAGCAGTGATTGAAGGCCCCTAGACTTTATGTAGATTCTAGATACATTGAATGATTCCCAGGAGAATAATAATTGTGCAAATTGGGTAAATATTACATGGAATGTGTGTTCACTTATTTATCATTCAATATTGACTATTCTTAATTATTCATTATTGCTTCCGTTATAATTTCCCATTTCTGAGAAATGAGCTCACCATTATTATGTTTCATTCCCCATGAATTAGTGAACCATAAAATGATTGATATGAAGATATTTAATAAATATATTATAGTTATTTTAGAATCTATTTATTTTTCTGAAAAAATATGTTGGAATTAGTTTACTTATTTTTAATGAAACTCTCGTTTATGTATTTAGTTCACCAAGACTACTAAACTGATCGGTTAGTTGGGTCATGATTCCTATTAATCATGAAAATGGAATGGATAACAGCCATAATCTCTAGTTTATTTAGGGTTGGGTTGCAACAAATATAAATTTACATTTAACAAAAATACCAACACCAAATTTATCAATTTTAATACAATTATTTACTTATACCATGATATTAATATATCCCAATTTTATTAATAATATTATTAAATTTTAGATTATATATTCACAGGTGATTTTTCAATTCTATATAACCAGATTTCTTTTTCGATGTGTTATATTACTTTTCCAACATTGTGGTTACTACCACAGTGGTATTGGTTTTTTAAATACCATAAATACAAATTATTTAAAAAACCCTTTATTCACATCTGTTTTCTACAAAGGTTATATATATACAATAATCTAAAAATGTATACGTTTTTATTAATATTATTTTTTATTTCTACATCTATGTGTGTGATTGATTTTATTTTAATAGATCACAATGATCCAAAATCTACCATAATTATTATCTTATTTTTTATTTGATATACCATGATAATATTTTGAATTTTAATTCATTTTTCTTCAGAATATGTATCATTCATCTTTTATTAGGATAATGTTTTTATGGGGAATTAAATGTGATGTATGTGTTTTATGACATATTTATTGGATGGAAATTCCAATTATAAAATTATAGGTTGATACAGTAACAACATCAAGTCTCATTGTGTGTGGAATGTCCATAGGACATGTGATATTTAACCTTGCGTGATACCCTAAATGCAATAGGAAGAGGGCCACATGGTGTTTGTTCATCCATGTTACATTCCTTACAAGACAACAATTTTTAGAATACCACAATATTCACAAGTATCTTACCACATTACCTATTTCTTCGATCTAGCTACAAAAAATGTGAAGTAACTTAAATCAATTATTGAGTAAATACGAATCGTTACTGGTATCAAAATTCCAAAAACAGAATCTTTTGTGACCATCATCGCTCATTGAACTATATATTCAATTATCAAAAATTATAAATTGATTTTTTCTATTCCATGTTTGATCTCCACAAATACCACACCATTCCTCAACCATTCTCTTAATCACAATGGATAACCCTTGGAAATGATTTCTTGCACTAATGATCATCTGTGAAATGTTCTTTTTTTGAGGTATTGCTGAACCTCAAGTCAAATTAAAATCCTAATGATGAATTCATCATAAATTAAGGGAAAAATGAATGAAATAAATGAAAATGAGGATCAAATATTGACCATTGTTCATGATGGTTTTCATTCATTGATGAAGGGATTAACGAATTCAAGGAAGAATAAAGGATTAATATAAATAATCAATTCCTAATCATAGGAAGATAAATGAATACCCATAAATAAATGATCAAGTAAAAAATATTAATGATATACAGTTGGATTCATGTTCTATAAGAGATTATAAAAATGGGAATTAATTCCAATGAAAATAAGCATCTTACATAGAGATTGTATTGATCACAAATGATGAATGGTTCCATGTTGTTATCATTGGAAAGGTCAAATAATATCATTTATGCATAAATATATGTAGATAAATAATCAATAGTCTTGATATTTTTTTTCATCAAATCATTTCCTACATGGTGTTGGGGGGGAAACCAATTAGTCCTAGTGTAATAACTCAATTGAACAATTTTTTTTGAGATTCTCCAATAAAATTAGAAGTCAAAAACTAAATGGAAGGAAATAAATTTAATCCTTGAATTTATCATGGAAAACCATCCAATACAAAGGATTAAAAAAAGTTAAACAGTAAAAATATACACTAAAAATTAGAGTTTTTTATAAAATCAATCTATAATCCAGATACATTAATTTTAGTGAAACTGATGAAATCCTGCATAAAACCCCACACCAGAGTTTGCTTCTTGTAAATCAAAGTTAATTGTTTTGTGACAAGATGCTACGCTTATAAATTAAAAAAAATATTTGTGTTGTTCCACAACCTTAATAAAAATATTTTACAACTTGATTTCATGCGGCTCATTATAGCCTACATCATGATGTTTCACACTTGAGAAAAAAATATTGCTCCCAATTTTGATGGATTCCCAACATAGGTGCTACACACATCTATGTCACAACCCATTTTTATGATGCGTGTATGTCATAACTTATGTCTAGATCACCAGATATAGAATGGGAAACTAATTGACATATAAAATATATCTCTAACTCCCTTACTTACATAAAATAATTACATATATGAAAATATTTCACCCAACACATGTGCACCATAAGTAGCAGAATTCCATATTTCAAATTTTCTAAAAAATATTTTCATTAGAAATAATAAGGTGAGGGATGAACCCTATCAATCAAGCCTTCATATCAGCAGATAATGATATGATTTCCAATGTTCATGATAGAAAAAAAACTAGTTGGTGTCTCACCAACCATCATCATCTATATAAATTATGATGACTCACTTTTGTAGTTATCAAAAAAACATAAAAACTCCCCATGTTAAAAAAATAAAAAAAAACTGAAGCCCTCAATATACATGTGTCTACATTTCCATATTGAATATGACTCGAACTGATAACATACAGATCTTCCCTAAATGACTTTATTTAAAATTATATTTTATATATGTATTCATAAATACATATTTAACAAATATTTTTTTATGACATAAAAACATGTATATAATTATTTATATTTATATAATTATATTTATTTATAATTATATTTAGAAATATATATTTATAATTTGATATTTAAAATTAATTAAACATATTTAATATTATTTTCATAAATATATATTTTTTAAAAAAATATTAAAAATACTTATTAATATATTTATATTTTAATAATTATACTTTTTTATAAATATATATTTATAATTATATTATTATAAATATATTTATTATATATATGCATATAAATTCATTTATATTTATAATTACATTAATATATACATATATACAATTAAATATATTTACATTTATATAAATAATAATACATTTGTATATATAACATTACATTATAATTACTTGTAAATATATTTTAAAAATTATATCATGCTAATTATATTTATATTTATATACATATAAAAATTAAAAAAAATTAAAATATATAAAATTTTTAATTATATAAAAATGAATATTTTTTATATTTCGTATATTAATAATTTAGTTGAGATCTTTTAAACATTATTATTAACTATTTATAAATAATATTTACATTATTATTCATATTTATTTGGATAATTATTAAAAATATTTAATAATATAATTAATATTTATTAATAATGTATTCAATAAAATTAAATAACTATTACTTGATTAATAATACATATAAAAAATGTAATTAATAATATAATACTTAATAAAATTATGGTATATTATGTAAACGTTAAATGTAATGTTTTTAAAAAATAATGGGGTTTCATGTATAATCGTAATCTTTATAATATTTTTGATTTTTTTAATGTTTTAATAATTTATTATCTGATTACTGAGTGAGACATGTTTCATTTAGATTGTATTTATAATATATAAATTAAAATAAATAAAATTAACCTACATGAAACATAATAATTTTACAAGTATATGTCATTTAATGTCTATATATTATAATGTAAAAATACAATCAAAATGAAATTTTTCGGATTGACTAAACTTATAAAAAATATTGAAATACAAAATTATTTTTTAAAAAAAATGTAGAAATATAATTTTAAGGGAAAGAAATATTTTTTTTCAAAACATAATATTCATACGTATATATTTTTAGACATTCCATTAAATTCTATGAATGAGATATATTTTAATATAAAATAAAAATGTTCACTATATGTCTCTCATTTCATGTTATAATAGGAATGTCATAACAATTCAGAATTATAAATCTTATGATTCAACTAGTCGAATTATAAATATTATAATCTATCAACTATATGTACGATCTAAGTGAAGCTAAAACTATTGGGATATTGTTGTTATTTATTAATACTTCTTGAAATTTAGTATTTTCTCTTTATATGTTTTTAATATATTTTCATTTCTGAAAATTAAAATTTAATTATCTCAATAATAGTCTTTAAAATATATAAAATTTTACATTTTAAAAAACCTTCATGGATTCCCTTTCTGTACCACAACCACGTTTATGATCATATTGCCCACTCCATGTCTGACCTTTCTATCTCTATCGTCCTCTAGGTATAGGGATTGATTCATCCTCTTGTGGTGATGCTTCTGTCACCTCATGATGTTGTGTAGAGGAATTCTTTAAATCATATGTGGAGGACATTCCAACATCATATGTGGATCCATGTGGCCCTCATTTACATAAATATTTTCAAATTGTGATGTCAAAGAATCCATTATCAGTAGAAGTGTTGCATTGGGAAACTACATCAACTGTTAACATAACCAGGTCCGAGACCATCATAGTCAACTGAGATAGAGACATTGTATTAGATGTCTATGTAGGCATATATTGAAGATAAACATCTCTTCAGTTGTGCATGATATTCGTACTATAATGCAAGATCATCTTTCTGTGGTGAAGAAACATCTTTATGAGCCTTTCTCGGATGTCAATCTATTTTTCATCCCCTATAAAATCATTGATATCATTGTCTATATCCTCCAACTATTTTTGGAAGTCACCGAGCATCATCTTCATGGGGGCACGGTATACAAATCATCATCCCCAATGGGCCAATCTGAAACATGTGGATCGGGATATAATTGTGGCTCCCATCATAGACACTCAAACATATGAAATAAAGAGGATCTCTTAGAGCCACTAGATATTTTTTGAAAAACATGACACTAAATAAATTCTAATTTATAAGGAGATGAAATATGAAAAAGTATTTGAATTACATCAGACTATATATTAAATAACATTCCAATTCATACAAAATGTGAGATAAATAATATAATAAATGTAACTATTTATTCAAATTACTGAATAAAATTATCACGACACATGAGGTACGTGATAATATATAATCGGATCCAATATATATAATCTTTGTGATCATTAAACTAAATAAAAGTTTATCGGATATCTGTTATGAAATATAATGTATTTGGAATGTGTATCGCAATACTCAATATAATGTGCAAGAAACTATGAACCATCCATATTCTTTCTTCATATGAGATCAATGGAATGTAACCCATCAACTAGTTAGGGTTCAATGGTTATATTATATATATATATATCCAAACTGTCACATTATTTTGTCTTGCTGGTTCAAATGAATGTTATGTGACTAGATGTGTGGTACCATTTCACCACAATCTCTAATGATAATTACATATTATAGTGGGTACATGAGGAATAATATTACTGTATAAAGGGTACATGAAACTGGAAATATCAAATTAGAAAATAATTCATAAATTTGAAAAAAAATATTACTAATATAACATTGTAATATCTTAATAGTGTAACAAAAAGATACATTTTTTACCCAAAATTATTGTTTTAGTTATATCACTGAGCTATATATATTCAAATATCTATTAAATGATATAAAAAAATTGTCTTGGAGTATGTTCATAATGCAGAACCTAAATTCACCGGTTTAAAAAGATTTACTATAAAATATGATTATAATTGAAATTTCTAAAAAATACTAAACAACTAGAAGTAATCATGAAAACATACCAGCATCCAAGATTACACTCTTGAAATAGGTTTTGTGGATATGGATTGACTAATCTAGGATGTATGTGTAGAAAATGATCCCAGAACAACATTAGTACCAATTCTAAACAACCAAGAATATTTTGTGTATCATCACAACAAATTGTATAGACACATATATAGAGATGTTATAATATTGTGGACCCCTGATTGTATCTATCAGTATGGTCAAGATCCTCATGTAATGGAAGGTATATCATGTGTACAAAGGTCATGGAATCGTCCACACACAATATTCCATCTTTTTAACATATAATATATATGTATGATTAATGAATAAGTATATCCTCAGTTGCAACATCTGGAATCATGGTGAAATGATCATAAAAACCCCCATGGGAAAGAAGGGTACATGGAAGACATGTGGTAATATGATGTGGTTAAAGCATAGTAGATGGTGTATGACCACACACCTGTCTCCAATATATGAACATGTAACTTCTTGTATGTGGATGGGAAGATGTATAATAGAAGAAATATAATATAGGGTAATGGTCATCTCCCCATCTGGGAGATAAAATTTCTTTGTCTATGGAACCCCTCTCTCAACCACTAGATCAATAAAAAGGATATCAATGATCTGGAAATGTAACATGGTGACTCCATAATATCCATAATGTATGAGGTATGTTAAAATGGTTACTAGAGGTGCATCATGATGAAAATGATGATATCCATGAATACAAATATTTCTATAGTGTCCTTGCACCAAAAGATTATGCGAGACGGGCACTACACGGCAGATAATAGAGGTTTCTAAATCGGAATGTAGGAATACTAAAACATTAAGGTTGACAACTATTTAACTCATACATGGTATTAAGATTTTGTATAAAATATTTTTTAGTATCATTTGTTTTGTTAAAATAAAGTATGTTAGTTAATCTGACCATATATATTGTTTGAGATGTATTTTTTAATGTAAAAGACTATCCTATGGATTGAATGATATATACTCTAACATAGATCAATAGAGAAACAAAGGCATGAAACTGTATATGACTTTGAAATGTTTGAAAATTTTATTATTAAAATTTATAAATGTGTTTTGATCAACCTATTGGAAATGTATTTAGAAGAAACAATTATATAATTCTACAGTTTTAGTTAACTGGATATGTTTAAAAATTGGGGATGTTATATTTAAATAGTTTTAACATAAATTTACGTTTGGAAACTTTATTAAACTACCTCTTGACTCTTCCTCTTGGAAAAAAATTATGTTAATTAGAAAAATAATTACATGTAAAAAAATAAAAATTAATTTTAAGATTACGTTAATAATTTTAACGATTAAATTATTTCCCAATATGTCATTGGAAATATTTCTACATATGACCTTCATGACAGCATACACTGCACCTTTGTGTAGGATACCATTCACTAAGTCATTCCATCCTTTTTCAAATATAAAAAAAAATGGCCTCCCTTTGGTAACTTCCATGTCATGACCAATAGAATAAAGAGTCTTCCATCAGATAAACCTATATTCTGATTTTACCCAATAGGAATCTACATTGAATAGTAATAGTCCTTAATAATTACATCTTGATAATAAGGATCATTTAACTGCTCCCATGAAATGCATAATGAAGATCATGATTTGATGACATGTCTGTAAGGACATCATAAAGCTTTTTATAAGGTTGGGAATAATTCACATTTTATTTTTAAAGAAAATAAATGACCTATTTAACTAGGTATAGGGAGACCCACTACATTGACCGAAGGTCTAGTGGACATTTAGCCCATTATATGGCTCGTAGGCCAATTTTTTTTGCCTATGCCCAATCCTATAAATTGTACTGCTACTGTACCCACGCTGTTACAGTCCTGCACAGAACATGGCACTGCTATAGTACCCTGTTACCACTACAGTAACCTGCTGCTGGTACAGTACCTTCCATTTCTACATTGCTACCACTGATCCAATAGAATGAATAACACATCTCCACTGATACCATTCATAGGATAATGGGACTCAATGACATCAAAATTATTATATTCAAGATTAAGTATATAGACAAAATTATTTTCCATCATCCAGAAGAATGCTATCTATCCCTCACTAAAAATAGTGACCATATCACATCCCAATATTCATACCCTATTGATTATACATTCCTAACTATATAAAATACATTATATTGTGATAGAAGGTCTATTTTACCAAAACAATATATTTAAAACATTAAATATGTATTATATTATAATTTTACCTCTTTTAAATGGAACATACATTATTTATCTTAATCATATTCGATGGTTAATTTTCAAAATCCAATAAAATATCCATTTATACATTCGATGTTGTTTTTATTAATAGGTCTATATATCATTTAATAATCATATTCCAAAAATAATTTATGCTTTAGAATATTAATCTTGTAATTATAAAATTTTGAATTATCTCTTCGAAAATCTTTGTGATGATCCTCTGTCCGTTTTGGTTGAGGATATTAAGATAAAAACCACAATAAAATTTGTAAACATAAAATAATAACAAAAAAAATATTTTTAAAACATAAAATGATATTGATACCAATTTTGAAGATTTCTTTTTTCATGGATTCATCCTTGAACTTCATTTTTACATTGCTAGAAATGTGGAGAATACAATATCAATGATGGGAATACGGTTGTCTCCATGACAACAACTCATAATACCCTACAACCTTGAATTCTCAATTACCCTCTAGAATAAGTCAAATCCCATATGTGATTTTTACAAACTCTTTATGCCATGCTAGCAACTGCCTCTAAAATGATATGTTCGAATTCTCATCAATAGAAAATTCTAAAGGTATAGGGGTTTTGTTACTATATGTTGTGGAAAAAATAGGGATTCTATGGTATAAAGTCCCGAAAAAAATGTTCCATCAATCAATATAAACATCATGAAATGTAAAAATGTTGACCCAAATGGTTAAAATGTCGAAAAAATATATCTAACATAACTATTGACTGATCAACCAGGTTGTGTTGGTTAAAAGATTCATCATTATGTAAATGATAGATAACATTATGTTCATGTTGTTAAAGAAATTTAATTTGAGGAGAAACGTGATAAAAATTATCTCAGTGAGTGTAATCTATTTTAATATCCTTATATCGTGCATTCCATTCCTTCTTGAAAGTGATTTGATACCCCAAAAACTCTTCATTAACTCCACCATCAAAATTATTGGAAAGTATTTTCATGATATTTTCATTTAAATAATAAAAGATGAAACAATGTCATCATATACGGTCGAGTGATCCTGTGACGTTCATGGGTTCACAAAATGTGTGGAGAAAATCGAGTAATGCACCAACAATGGATATTTTCATCAATAAATTTTAAAAAATGAATATAAAAGCCTAAGTCAAATTATTAACCCCAAAAAAAATATTGTGATTTATTTTAATATTCTATAACATAACTATAATTTATTTCAACGTGATATTGTATTATGAAATTTTTTATCAATTAACTACTATTACACTCTCTTCAAATATATATAAATCATCATCAAATACTCAATTTTTTCTAAGAATAATTTCTAAAAATTCTAAATTAAGTTTAATAATTCAACAATTAAATTCTATATATCATTTTTTTCCTTCGGTAAATTTTGATTCCAATGGTGGAGAATGGTTTAATGTTATGGTAACCTCAAACGTGTGTGAAAATAATGTTCTTTGACATCCTATTCTTCTTCAACTTCTTCGTCATCTTCTTGATCAAAAATTTCATCATCCCCAAAATTATCGACCAACATTTTTAAAATTTGTGGAGGTATATCCATGTAAAGATAAAATCATATAAGAGATATCAAAACATTAAAATTTTACGCTATAGAAGAAAAAATGACATAACAACTACCATTGTAGATGGAACTTATTGATGTGTTTTCACATGAGGATGTGTCATTGTATAATAATGTTGGGATGGATCCACATCCAATGTCAATAGAAATCCATTATTTATATAGTGACATACTAATCCATCAATTGAAATTCATTTTGATACATAACCAATGAGAATATGTGTTCTTATTCATTATCATTTTTTATCGAATTGGCCAAATTCCCCAAACTATATTTAAACTAACGATTTTTGTATATTATGGAATCTATTTCATGATTCACTACCAGTTTTAAACATCGATGATTTTTTTGGAACAGATTCCAATGTTTTACACTCTCAAAGAATCAAAACTCATTCTTACATATACTATAATTACATCCTTATTTAGTATTAATTATTTGACCGTTTCAAAAAATATTTTATACAATCCTTTTTTATGAAATATAACTTCCCATTATTAATTATATATAATCATAGAAACAAAATATGAATTCCAAAAATATTATCCTACCTATGGAGTCTCATGTAATCATCAATTTATAAAATTTTAGAACATCTTCTTATATCCTCAAATATAACACTAATGTTTCTTAGTTATAGTTTACCCCTCTTAGTGGTATGTTCAGAATTTTAAAAATATATTATGAATCATATAATGTATATCTCTTAGGATTTTCAAAAAAATTTCCTTGGAATTCCCATTATCACACACAAACTCCTGATCAAATTTTCTCAACACAGTGTTTTTGAGGTTATTACCCCACACTACATTTATTACCGATCCATATCCACTTGTAGTATCCTTACCAAATTTTGATTACTTGTGTTACCAGACCATCGTCACATAACCAAAATTTTAGATAATCATATATTATTCTAAATTATGAATATAAAATTTCATAGTACAATTTTTAATCTTCCATGATGTATGTTTAGTGGTTTATAAAGAGTTTTTGAACAATCGAAAGCATATCTCTTGAGATAACCAAACAACTTTTTAAACAAGACATATTTTCATGTACTAGATCTTGATCGATTATAGCTAATATGGTGTTTTTTCATTGTTAAACCCCTGTATATATGTTCTATAACCACATCCAATTGTAGTATCCATATAGGGTTTTCATTCCCCAGATAACAACATAATCATTACATTACTAAAATTTTAATTGTTTTTCGTATATCCTCAATGATGATAGGGACTATCTGATGTCCTAATTTTAATATTCCGAAATTTATGAATCACTTAAAAAAAATATCATTAAATATAATGATCAAGTCACCATATTGGCCTCGTTGTCATCCAATTAGTCCTCTTGGATCCTATGTTAATCCATTAATAATATAATGTTAATGAATAAATATTTATTATTTATTCCCCAATCCATCCCATGTTAATCCAAATATTATCAGTAATTAATATTTATATTCTTAGTATATATGAATTAATAAATCCTAAGTTAGTCATTATTTAATCATTCATTAATTTGCGAATAACTTTGTTAATAATTTTTTGTTAATTATTATGAATTTTTAATTCAAATTAAAAATTACATAATTATTAAATAGTTATTTGACTAATTGGAATGAATTAATTACCTATTAAAATTAAATAATTACTAATTACAATTATATAATAATAATTTATTTATTAACTAATGATTTTTAATTACTAATCACGATTATTTAATTACCAATTACAATTAATTTCTTATTAGATTACAAATAAAAAATAGTCAATTACCTTTTTCAATTAATTAATTGATTATTACATTAATTTATTTACTAATTAAATTTAATTAATTTCAAGATTGACATAAATATTAATAATCAAAATTAATTAAATAATAGTTAATTTGTATATTAAATCAGTTAATATCTAATTACAATTAGTAATTAGATAATTATTTGGTATAGATAATGAATTACTTGATACAAATTATAGTTACTTAATTTCTAATCATAATTAAATAATCAGAAATTAAAATTACATATTTTTATTAATTAGTAATTTTACTTAGTAATTATCATTATTTATCAATTATTTAATAATTAATAAATTTTTATTATTTTTTATATAGTTACTTAATTATTATTAATTGATATTTATAAATTATTATTATTTCATTAATATATTTTGTTAATTTATTATTTTTTAATTATTAAATTCATTTAAATAATTATTAGTGACATTTAAATTATGATTAATTATTAATTATTTAATTTCAAATTACAAAATATATATATGTAAAATTATCTATAATATTTCTTAATATTTTAAATTATTAATTGTTATTTATATTACACACTACTAATATTTACATATTAATAATTAATAAAAAATAAATTATTAATTAGTCATTAAAATTTTTCATCATAGTGGTAATTAAATGAAATACTAAACATATTAAAAATCTTAATTAATATTTATAATTAATCAGAAACATTAAATAATTAATTTCCTTGAAATTATTAATACTTTATTTAACATCTTTTGTAATTATCAACTAACTATTAAATTAAATACTAAGTATAATTTTACTATTAAAATTAATACTTATTACAATTATATAATTAATAACTAATTACTAATTATACATTGACAAGTAAATTAATTACTATGTTCAATTACATAATTATACGGTTATAATTATAACAAATTAACTATTTAATAATTATAAACTAAATACTAAAAATTTAAAAAATTAATTAAAATATTAAAAAATTGAAAAATACATAGAATCACCTCAATATCTATTTAGAGTGAGGGATTCCTCCTAAGTATGGTATATGACAACGTGGGAGGAGAGTGTGGCACCTTTGTTCCTTTTGAGAGTGGTGTGTCCCTGAGGATTTAGAGGGGGCCATCAGACATCATTGGGATGGATGAAATTGGATAGTGGGGGAGAGGGCTTTGCCTTTTATAGGGCTACCACTAGTAGGTAACCCCTTAATGTGGCACCATTAGAGATTTCCATTAAGTAAATCATGCCGTAGGATGTGGTGTTATTCCCTTAGTTAATTATATCGCAATTCCACATGAAGTGGAATTCATAAAAGTATTCAATGGAATACCAAAATGTGGTTAATATATCAGTATTTTGTATAGTGCCATATCAAATGCCACTATATACAACCCTTTACCACATTAAAAAGAACCAAATCCAATTTACTTTTTTAAAAAAAATCATGGTAAATTTTCCCCCAATGATCCTAGAGAATCTGGGTAATTCAGAATATCATTTATTTTGATAAAATTGTATTTGAATGAAAATGTATTTAATAAAGAGGTTACTTAGAAAATATAAAAATTCAATATCTTCTAAAAAATAGGAATTTCCAACATCTCATTAGTTATAAATACATTTTAATTCCCATTTTTCTTTCATAACATTCATATTTATCGGTAGATTAGAAATTAAATTAATGATATGAAAATTTTAAATATTATAATGTCAATTATTAGACTCAAAAAATCATTAATTCATATTTCTAAAAAAAATTCCCAATTTAAATTTTTTCATCTCATACAGAGAAACATACATAATGCCACATATTCCCAATAATAAATTCATCTTAACCCTTCATTACTATTAAAATACAATTGTGTAAAAATGTATCATTTTGATGGGTTAACATGATCATCAGGTTGGCAGTTCGATGGCTGCCATATGACTGCAATTCAAATTTGCAGTAGATATAATTAAGGAATTTGTCATTTATAAAAAAAAAATATAAAGGGGAATATGTGATCGACTAAAATACTCACATGTATACTGGTCCATTATAATAACCTTGTTCAGAAGTCAAAATATTAAAAATAAATATACCTTGTATATAGGTATCAATGATATTTTTATTATAAGAAAAAAATAATATCATATTATCATTTTTATATACTAATTTTTTTTGTTTTTATATGATTTGGAATTAAAGTATAAAATATATTAATAAAATTTTAAAAATATCAATTAAGAATATAAACATATGTACATGATTTATATATTTTTACATATTTAGAAAACATGTTTTGTAAACATTACATATAATAATTATAAATATATTATAATAGAAAGTGAATCCTAATTGAAAATAACTAAAAATAATAGGTATATATATATATTATATGCCCATTTTTTATGTACATATATTCTTATATATATATTTTTTTTTCTTTTTGTATTATTATAGACATTAATTATTTAAATTCCATGTTTACTGGATTTTTTTTAAACACATATATTATTTTTGTTAAAAATATAAAAAATATTTTATTTTATATATAGACACACGCAAACATATATATATATATATATATATATATTAATATATTTGGTTTACTCAATTATATATAATGTTTCCGAAAAATTTTGTTATGAAAAAAATATACTTTTTAATATAATCTCCCATAATAAATTATAGTGTAAAATTCCTTAAAAAAAATTTATTTAAAAAAATTTAATGTAAATTCATAAATCTTATATTTGTGTGTATACATGAATATTATTATACATATACAATTTTTACACACACACACACCCACAAAATTGTATAATAATAAATGATATTAAACATAAAAATTATATATCCTTTGTATATAAAAACTAAAATGAATTATTCCAAAGAAAACAACATTGAATGAATGATATTAAATAAAAATTAGTAATAACTAATTTCATTTTCAATTTACATTTAATTTTTCAGAAAAAATATATATTGTTTGGATTTTTTCATTTTGAGAATTCAATTTAAAATTAAATTCCCATTTTTAATTTTATAAACAGTTTGTAAATATGAATAGTAACATCAAATGGAATTAAGTTTAAATTTTCATGCAAGTTAGTATATATGCACTAAAAATAAAGCAATAATAAAAATAGATAAATTACATATAATATTTATATTTTTATATATAAAACAGTGTATTTATGTATATATTCATTCAAACATACAAGACGAATGTTCACTGTAAATTTATACATTAAATTTCTTATGAAAATTTAAATTGTTTATATTTATTAGTACTTATGTATATTAGTATTAAATTTTTTCATTTTATAATTTTAAATGGAATATATAACGTAATATAAAAATATATTTTGATTTTAGTTTGTGTGTGTGTGTCTAATTTTATTTGCAGATTTACATTGTTTAAATTGTGTTGTAAATATATAGTGTAAATTTACGCAAAATAATTCATTACGAACTTACTATGAACATTATCATTGAAAATTTTCTGAGAAAAGTCCCAATGTAAATTTTTATTGAATTCTTCCAATGTAAATTTTTAATACTTATTAGATGTGTAATTTTATATATTATTTAAGTATGTATTTATAAATATGGGAAATAAATTTCTAATGTAAATTATAAAGGCCATTTTCAATGAAAATATTCATTTTCATCTATATTGATATATCTAATCTAAACTATTATCTGAACTTTTTTATTATAATTTTCTTGCAAAAAATTTCTCCTAAAATTTCCATAACAAATTTTTAATTTAATTTTTTTATAAAAGATTAAATTATATATTTATTTTTTTATATATATGAAATAAAATTTCAAAAAAGTATTCATTTTATAATTTTATAAAACATAATTATATTTTAATTATAATTAAAATTAAACTGAAATTATTATTAGAAATTTGAACTATGAATTCATAGAAGAAATAGAGTCTAAAAGTTTCTTATGCATATTTCAAATTCAAATTTCTAGTAAAAGTGTTGTTTTTCGTCTCTAGGTATTATTAGAATTCAATAATAATATTAAGTAGTGGATATTTTCAAAATAAATATACATAGGAAAATTAAAGTAAATATTTATATTAGTGCAAATATATTCATTCATTTTTAATTCTATGGTTCCACCCATATAGTAACCATGATGGTATTTGAAATGTTTCCATTTCCAGACTCCTTGTTATCATATATTTTATTATTTATCGCCCTCCATTGCTCTAATGTAATAACCATACATATGAATTTATGTACATAATAATAGACTATAAATTTTTGGCATAACTTTTCAAAAAAAAAATAAACATTATATTTATATTATTATATATTTAAAACACATATATATACACAGAGAAACAAACACAGAGCATAAAAATATAAATTGAAATTATACACTATAAATTTATATAGAAATTTGTATTAATGGGTTTTTGTGAAAATTTAATCTAAAAATTTATTGGGTAAATTTCAGTACAAAAATCTAGTGAAAATTATGAATTTTAATTTTGTTTCAATATATTTACATTGAAATTTAAATTGTAAATTTGAACCTGAAATTTGAAATGAAAATTTCAAATAGAAATTTACATTACGAATTTGCTGAGTAAGTTTTTAGTGAAAATATTCGGTGTAATATTACATTGTTTATTTATTTATTTATATATTATTATTGGAAAGTAGAACATATATTTTTTGTATAATTCTACAAATCTAATTTTCTATTACAATTCTATGTGTAGGATTTCACTATACATATTTAGTAGAAATTTCAATTGAAAATTGGAAAATTTCAAGGAACATTTTGAATTTTTGTTTGCATATTTGCACATAATTATATTAATATTTATGTGTATTCTTATTGTAATTCCATTCATGATTTTAAACTAATAATTTTTAATTTCGAATGATAATTTTATTTGAAAATTAAATTGGATGTGTGGTGGTTTATAATAGAAATTATTATTGTTGTAGAATTTTTCACAAATGAATTCAAATTTTCACCATGAACATTCAATTATCATTTCCATGGAATGTGTGGAATTATATCATAAAATCATCCAATAGGGCCTGATCTGCTAGAGGTTAGCCGTGTTTGAATCTCAAATTCATCTACCAATAGGATAGAGGATGATGACCGACAATGTTTATGGCTATCACACAGATGGGATGCCTTAGCCCTAGGTAACTACACACACATATCCAAAATAAAATAATGAAAATATAAATATATAACTTGTACCAAGATGCGTCCATACAACTAAATCTCACATATGAGTATGATACGATAATGTGAAGTAAAAAATGGCAAAATAAAATACAACCAATGCTACAAAATTGTACAAACTATTAGTAAGGAGGGGACTATAATTGATTGAAAATCATAGAACCTAATAGGGTCCTTCGATCTCAAGTATTCTACACCATCCCATGGTCCACCTAATGCTCTATCACATGCCATATTGTCTGTATATGTCAGGAAATTTACATGCAGAGCCCATGCATGGGTGAGTATAACATATTGAGATTAACATCCTGAAAAGCCAAAACATAAAGAATCAATGATATTCAACTTAGAAGAAAGAATCACATAAATCCAAATATAATATAGATAAACACAGAGTATAAAATTAAGGTCACAATAATATTGATTTTGATTCATTTTCTTAAGACTTGAAGTAAATATCACATAGGGGAAATCATTCTTTAGGTAGTCCTAACATATATGACAGTAATACGAGAGGCATTTTCAATCGAGCCTTGCTATAAAAAAGTACAAATTGAAACTCATAATATGTCAATACATTGTATGGAAATAATACCAATGCGCTATGAGGGATACCTAACCCTACCCAGAGTAAACCACTAGGATGGGGATCACATTCTCGTGAATTCAATAATTAGAGATTTGAAGTATATACCCAAAGGTACATGTTGGGTTCCCATCATCATGTCACATGACATATGGACTATCGACACCACATGATATATTAAATTGGCATGAAACTATATCCCACATAAGTATTAGTTAAAAATGAGTGTGTTCATCTAAACTACATGAGATTGTAACATGGTATTTTATATAATCCCACAGTTTTAACATGTATCATCCCACTATACCTGCTCATTAGATATAGTTACAAAAACAACCACGGATGTTTGATCTAAAGACGGCTGAATTCAAATCCTTATTAGTGGATAGATTCTGGAAACCCAAATTGGCACACATAACATCTCTTATTTATCCATATCAATGAATTTTGAAACTCATGAACTAATGGTCACTAATCCATGTTCAAAACCTCATAATACCACTCCATGCATCAACTGTGCACCCAATCCCATTTTGAACCAAAAGAAACAACCCATTGAACAAAATTACACTAGTATAATTTTTGGTTTATAAAAATTTTGAATCCACTAGACAATATAATATACAAATTATGACTAATTGATGAATAAGGGGAAAAATAAAGTAACAAATAAATTGAGGAATAAATTTTTTCCTTTGTTTGGGTTGGATTCCATTCAATGATGAAGGGATTGAAGAATGTGAGGAATAATCACGTATTTACAAACATAATCTAATCATGTTCTAACTAAGATAAATTGATACCCATAAATATATGATTTACATTTTAATCTCCTCATTAGATAGATTAATTCATGTTTGATATTAGATATTAAAAATATATAAAAATTCAAATGAAAAAATAGCATAGTACAATGTGGGATTGATCACTGATGAAGAATGGGTTCATGCTTTTGTTATTGTTGAGATTCATGAATTTAATTGGATGAGACAAAAACATTAAAAAATATCATTACTACATGATCTATTCTCATTCTTAAGTGGATGTTTACCATGGTAGTTTGGAGGAAGAAGATCATCCCTAGTATAATGGCTCAATTGAAAAAAATTAGAATCACTAATAAAATGGACGTAGAAAAATAAATAGCTAAAAAAATAATGACATAAATTTTAATATGGAACGATCCTATGATATGTATAATTAAAAAATAAATTGGGAATATATGAAACATTCGACTAATAATAATAGAGTTTAAAAAATCCATGGGAAAGATCAATACTTGAATTTTTGTGAAAACTTATAAATCCTATGTGAGAAAAAACACCTCAAAATACTTATGCATGTACATTGATTATAATCTCTTGATAATAAAAAACACATTGATGATAAAAACTGAACATATGGTGTTATTGAAACATCTCATAAAATCCTTTGCAAAACACGATTTTCCACTGCTCGTTGTAGCATCTAGGACATTGCTTCCCACATAAAAAAACTCTATTGCCTAGGTTTTAATGGGGGTATCTAACTAGAATTTTCATAGACCCGGGTCATAGAACATTTTTTTTATTTCTGTATGTCTCTTATAACATATATCTATATCACCATAAATATAATAATAAAGAAATTGATAATAAAATAATATATTTAAAATCCAAAGCATGAAAATAATCCATTTGAACATGAAAATATCTAAAACATCAATCTTGAACCAGAAATAGCAGAACTACTTAATATGAAATAAAAAATAATCCTTATTGTTGCATGTCAAATGTTATAGGCTGAAACTGATCAATTTCCCCTTCCACTTGACAAAGAATTATATGAATTCCAATGGAATAAAATGGAAAAAAACCAGTTGGAATCTCACTAATCATCATCCACAGTTGAAAATATGATGACACAGTTTTGATGCTATGAAGAAAACCTGAATGATCACCCTATAATGAAAATACAAAAACCAAATTCATTTTTATACCAATGTCTAAACAAACCTATTGAACAAGACTCAAACTAATAACAACTAGAAACCCCATAACATTAAATTCTATATAATAATGTGTAGATATAGAAAAAAATATCCCCATCTTCCCAAATCCCTAGGGTTATACTAATAACCCTAGTATTTTTCTATTATAGGGTTTAAATAGGAAGAATTAGGACTAGATATATAATTAAATAATTAAATAAATAAATAAATTTATTCATTTATTTATTCTCCATTGACTACACTTAATACAAGAACTGAAATTGTAAAATATTACTATCACATATAGAGTAATACCCATGTTATAGATTTAATTCCAGTGTCTGATTTTCAATCCAATACAACGTTCAGTAGATATTCCTTTATTTTGAAAAAAATACAACAGTGTGATATATTGTGTTTAATATTTTTTTTCCATCCACCCCTAGGATTCCAAATCCTTAGAATACCTCACTTAGTCAACACCAAGTTCCGAAATAATTTTAAAAAATATACAAATTATTTAAAAGAAACAAAGGGTCAGTACATTCTCCCTACCTTCGGGATTTTCATCCCGAAAAGAAAAATACAAATAAAAAATTGATGTTACTATGATCTCATCATGTTTTCCCTCTCCCATGTAACCTCCAAATTATTCTCAAGTTACCTTAAAACATGAACATATTGAATACCTCACCCATGAAGGGTCTTCTACTATATATACTTGATGTCTAATAGCTACTCTATGAAGGTATATCAATCCTTTATGTTTATATCATCAAAGTTGATTACATGCAATGAATCATTCGCATATCTTATAAGCTATTAAACATGGAAGATGTCATGTACTAAGTCAAATTGTGGCTGTAGGGCAAATAAGTACACCATCTAGCCAACCCTACACAGTATCTAGAAAGTGTTAATGAACTGCAATGATTAATAGTCAACCGAACCGAATATACAAAATTCTTTTTGAGGTGAGACCTTTAGGAACACAGTGCCTCCCTCATTAAACTATAATGGACTATATATAATGTCCACATAAGACTTATTATGATATTTATTAGTGATCATATTTTTCTAGGATGGTCTACACCATATATATCATTTCATACACCAACTCTGTCCTTAAAGGTGCTGATTCCGCTACATTATTCATGCAGAGTGGTAAACTACAATGTATCTCATAAACGTAAATGAATGGTACCATAAAAATAGTGGATAGGTAGTTATTGTTACTCTCAACCTCCACCTAGGGTAGGTGATCCTCCCAACTATTCAGATCATCCATATTGAATACACAAAACAAGTAAACTAAAACCTGATTGGTCTACTCTGTTTGGCCATCATTAGAGAGGTGAAATTCCATGACCAATCTCAACTGAGTCTCAAAAGACCCATAAAATCATATCAATAATTTTTACATGAATCAAAAATCATGTTTTTAAAAGAATATCGAGGTAACTCTATCTATCTGGACTATATCCCACTTATAATGTTAACTGAATAACTCCACTGAAAAATCCCCTTGAAAGGCTAGAATCTGACCAGACATTGTTAGTCATTAAATAATATCCTAGACATTGTTGTGACGTCTTAATTATTGTGGGTGTCATTTTTGGAAGACCACGGATATATCATTACACATCACCTATGGGACCTTAAGAGGTTAAGAATATTTGTTTTGTAATATGGTGCTTTCACTTCACATTATTATATATAAGGCATCAATAGATAAACTTTGCAATGCATCTCTTCATTTGTGCATACCAGAAAGGATGTTGATGGTCCATGTATATCATTTACACCCTTGTATATGCCTATATTGGGTATTTATGAATGTCAATCAATTTATCATGTTGTTCTATTAGATTCACAACGATCCACCTTCAAAATTGGACGACATGAACTCCACCTATATAAAAAACACCAGGGGAATTCCCTATAGATACATTGGTAAAAAAGGTATCATAATTGACATTTCCATGATGGAAATTCCTAATAATCTAGATTAGTGGAGGGATAATAACCATTTATTGGAGTTATTTTTCACCTCCACACCACTATGTAAAACTAAAACGAGGACAACCATTTTGAAACGGCCAAAACATATTTTTTACCTTTAAGGATGAAGTGTTTCAAAGTTAAATACCTCATATAAATTCATTGTTATAGGCATCCGGGATTATAAGTTTTCACCCAAGTGAACAACCATGTGGGAAATCCTGGTGTCATCACGCAGGTCTAAACAATTCACCCAAGAGACTCATGAAACCCCAACATGTCATTATCACATAGGTTAAGGCCTCACACCATGAATAATCACACAATCACAACATTTGTGGTCCAATGTGTGTAGTTAGCCTCTTTCCTATGTTACACCAATGTAAAACCCCACATTGTAGATCTACATTAACTATAATGTTCACCTTGGGTCCCAATTATTCCAATACAAATGACCCTTGGGATCCTCAATTTATTTTGCATGAAGATCACAAAATCCTTGAAGGTCACCTCTCCCTAGTACATCATCCAAATTAGTGTATCCTTCTATGTTTCTCTTTAATATATAAAAGAATAAAAAATTAATTTGGGTAGTGGTATTACAGTTCCTCCAATGTTTAAAACACAAAAATCCTACATGGGGACACATTTTACATCTTATTCCTACAATACTAGCATAAATTCCCCTTTTGAAGCAGTAAATTTGGGTGAACCCCTTATAAATTCACCAGAGGAGATCGTTTGATCCAAGAGAAAAGACTATCTGGAGTGATTTTTTTGAGGTTTTCTGTCACCCAAAGGGTATATATAGTCTATTTATGTTCACCCTACTTAAAGAATCTATATATTTCCCTTCTACGTCATTCACGAGACCCACTTTTCTCATAGGTTCACCCTACATGAGCCGCCATCATTTCACCCTATAATGACAAATGTGAGCCACCCCTAAGCCCCTATTTTACCATTAATGGTAGGGTGACTCTTTCAATGAAACATGTATTTGTTGGGGAAAAAAATACATCCCCCACTGTATCCTTGTATGTAGGATCAGATAATAAGAAACACATTTTTTCTCTCAATTATACTTTATTTTGGTAATGTAAACCCCAAATCTGACCTATATAATAGGTAGGGTCATATATGTGTTCATAATTACAAATTACCCTAGTAACGTGGATCTATACCATTGAGATGATGATGGATGGATTCCTAGGATATTTAACTAAAACTATGGCTCATAATCAACTATGATTATACCTCCAATTCATCTATCCAAAATTATATTGTCACATTCTTTTTATTAAGTATTTTTTATTATATTATTATAATTATATTCCCTCCTAGTATTTTACCCTCATCTACATTATTATAAGGAATGAATGGATATTTAGGGAACCCTTATTGGTATAAGTCTCCAGTGTTTCTTTTGTTCTAATCCACTACCAAACATATCATCTCCATCATCCCCCAGTTGATGGAGGAGATTGTGTGTTATGATTGATCTTTAACTTACTATTTTTGGCACAATAATGATGACTCACATGGGAATATAGGTTATTGATGATCTTGTCATTATCATGAAAAAATACCTATCTAATTAGAGAGTCCTTTTATGGATATTGCACTCTCTTTGACGTAGGCCTCCTTCAAGTTGTAAGACACACAACCATATTACAATCATCTCCAAGGGCTATATTCCCTATCAGGAAAACCTTTAAAGGGATATAATCCTGATGAAGCAACCATAGTCCTCCACTGTGGTTTAAAGAAAAAAAATTAGGAACTATGTAGAATTTGATTCATGTTTTCAAGATATATATATGAATCCTCCTTGAGGTCAAAACCCAAAACATCCAAACCACCGTCTTCTTTAATAGAACACATCCCCAACTAGACCATACTACAAACTCAAAAAAGTAAAATCCCTTGTAGGTCCCTTCCTTCCCATCATCATTTGTCGATATTAATTGTGTCATCCATCAATATATATCCATATCCTATGCTAGGAAAACCTCCTTAGTTTCACTTTGGTGAATGTACGAAACCATCAATTGTTAGGATTCTTCCACGTAGACGTTCTTATTTCATGACATTAGAATGTTTGGATTATACATTTTCAAATGACTATTAATGTTATTATATATCCCTTTATGTGGAACTGGACTACATTTTGATGAGGAAATGGGGAATTTTTGGATGAACAAAAGCTCGAATAGGGGAAGTGATGGGTATGACCTAATGTTTGTCTATGATAATATAAGACGTTGACACCAGGCATGGGATAACCCATGATGGGTTTCCATGTTTAGTTATGTTTGTTTCCCTATTGGAGGTAATTCGTAATTACCAATTATGATTAGGTCCAAATAAATAGGTTTTATTGTCTTAGGTTTGATCGAGTTCCCTTGAACCACTCTCTTTAATATTATGATCTTCTATAATATAGGTGTATCATTTGGGAGGGTGAGATGAGGTTCTAAATGAAGGAAATTCCCAGTTGGAATACTTCCTCTGAGTAGTTCTACATTTAACATCCATAGCTCCTACATTTCCATCTGATATTGTGAAAAAATCTCATCTATCATGTGTTATTTTATAATTTTCCTTAGGGGATAGTACATAAACAATACCTAATCCTTTTCCATGGAGGAATATCATTGAGGTGGTTCTGGTCAAACACTTGCAAAATCCCCCTAAATTTTTGGTGTGAACTTTATTCAAGGTACACACAACGTCTTCTTTTATTTCAGTATAAAGTATGTTCCATATAAAAAACCACTTCTTTCTAATCCAAATTTTCTACATCCAATAAAAAGTGCACCTTAATAGATCCAATTATGTTCACCCACTAATAATGTTTTATAGGTGTCATATTAGTAGTAGAATGATATGTGGGATGATTGGCTCTGGAACATATCTTGAAGGTGCTATGATCTCTATAGGCATGTGTATCCCTAAAAAATCCCATTTTGTGTTCATTATCGGTTCTATGTCCAAATTTTCATGTTTCCTTTGGTTATTCTTCATAATGGGTTACTCGATGTGAATCACTACACAACATCACAATATGCGAATCTATTGAGGGAAATGGTCAAAAAACTAAATGAACTGAGAGAATAAAATTTATGGTGTTCCAAAATGATAATTTTAATTAGAGGCAAGGTTAAGGTAAAGAATAAACCATCCAAATAGGATGGAGTTTCATCTAATACTCTTTTACAAACCATTGAACTTGAGTTTTTGTCCTTGGAATTTTGGTTGAACAAGACCCCAGCCCTATGGGCAGCTGTTTCTATTGTATTTTCTTGACTGTGGTGGCTAAAATTACTGTCTTGATCATTTACATTACCATTCATGAATGAGTCCAATGTATTATATGATATATAAAAATCAATTTTGTCATATGGAATTAGTGGTATTTAGAGATTGTCTTCCTTTAAGATAAAATTCTTCTCAATTTCATCAGGTGCCTTGTTTAGGAGTATTTCTATATATCCACCCTCATTTGAACCAATATCTATGAATCTTATTTAGGGCATGATGATGATCAACACGATCTCATTTATTAGAGCGGATCACTTCAAAGATCCGACCTAGAGTAATAACATTACATGATGTTACTTCAGGTAAATTATGATTATAAGAGATAAATGTGAAATGCAAGGATACATGTTTGTACAATCACTTGATATGGTCAGTAGGCTATGAATTGATCATCACTCAACATAATTTTTTCAATGTATTAAATAATAAATGTGGAATATCCTACCAAAATTTTCCATATTTTAGGAATCATGCACTTGTAAGGCATACCCACAATGTTTGGATAAGATGTTCTTCTAATTCATTAACATGGTCCCCATACAACTGGTATGTCAAAAACATCATTTTATAGAGAAAAATAGCCATTTTATGGTTTTGAGGTATTCAATGTATGAAATCTTCTAACAGTACATTTTTAATAGAAAAATAATAAGTGGATGAGAGCCAAACACCTGATGGGAACGTTATCCATAGCATGTTTCATTATCTTATGTAACATATTATACTCTAATTATATTGGAGATTCATCAAAATGATCTTACCAATATTGGAGTTTCATGGTTTAATTTTTAAGATAGTGTGGATAGTAGGGATATCATTTACCTTTCTAGAATGAAAATGTTCCATTTTTGGTTCATAGGATGACTATTGTCTTGGACTGTCCATTATTTGAGAAATGACGTTTCTTATCACTAACAAGGCATTAGACATGACTAAACCTAACTTACCAATCATATCATAATATAAGGGCTTTCTGAAAATTGCTTCAACATTGGTAGGAACTCTTTTTTGAAATTATGTATTATACTATTCAGGGCCTTCGGGGTAGATTACTTAAAGGAAAGGATATTCTAGATTTTTTCTTTTATGGCCATGATGAGGGATTCAACGGATTTTACCAGGGGACATTTTCTAAATATTAATCACCTTATTACCACAAAGGGAGCCTTTATATTTAAAAATAAGGGGTGGTTCTTCATATATTATTGTTCTAATATTGAGAGGAGGAGAATTGCAATAGTTATCACTAATATTATTTTTTGGTAATGGAAGAATGGGATTTTGGGCTACTATTGATAATAGTTTTATGGACTCAAGAATACATATATATAATAGATTAGGGTTGTGATCGCACACCAAAATTTCAATCTGTCTATTGTGGGATTTATTCATTGATGTTATCCCTTGATTAGTTAAAATAACATGATTTGGATGGTGAATTCCATATATGAGAGTGGGTCTGAGGGTGTCTAGTGTTTCTATCAGAGAATGTGGGAAATTGCTTATTGATTTGACATGGAAGAATACCTTCCCTGTAATTGGACACCATAATAGATATATCAAATCTAGTGGTAATGAGGGTGTATTTTAAATCTAGTTTCCATTATATCAATTAAATTCACATGATATTTTCCAGGTTTGGATTTGGAATACATTTCTCCCCATGAGTGACCTAATTTTTAGGTTGACAGACCACTCTACTTATAAAGGTGGTATATAATGTCAAACTCATAATCAGATCAACCAAAATCATTATCACCTCATATGTTTTTTTATGTGAGGAGGGGTATACTCCTTCCAATCGATAATTTCTAGGATTTTTTTGGTGAATTCCGTATTCCAAATGGGAATGTACAGCCATGTGTTTGGAGTGGGTATGTTCCCCTATACATTTTCTATATTTCTTGCTCATATTTACCCACAGTACTTTGGTGTGGTGGATGGGAATTAGGTGTGCCCCCTTTTTTTCATCTAGGGCTTTTCGCAAGGCTTCACCAGTTACTACAATACTCGTTTAGTAGACTTGATGTGCATGATATGGTATATGTACCTATTCATAGGTTTCTATCACATATTGTTGTTGGGATACTTCTGAAGGAACTATACTGTGATCAGGTTCCAAAAATTATTTAATTCATCCCTCAACATGCAGTCCTATATGTTATGTTCCATGTGACCACATCCGAATACAATAAGTTTACTTCCCCATCAGAAATATCATTTGACACCTTATCGATTTTATGGAAGTGGATTCTATAAGTATCCATTTGTAGAGACACCACTGGTGTAGAGATGATGCTATTAATGACAACTTCGTCTATTTCCCTATGGTAATGGAGGAACATTTTTCTGTGTTTTAGGGAATCTCTCCTAAAACAAATCTAGAATGTAAAGGGGATGTTGGATTCTAGTCCAATATAAATCACATCTTGCATGGTTAGTGGGGATTTAGGAGTTGGAGGGATTTTTGAGAGACATCAAAGGTCCATGAGGTTCCATTAAGGTGGTAATCCCAAACTAGTACACTCAATAGACGATGTTGATGACACGCGGATGGCGATGGATCTGTTGGGTTAGATAAAAAAGCTTCTTGGGTAGTGTCCAATTTGTACTTTAAATTCATTTTGGAATATTTACGTAGATCAAACCATATTCCTGATAAATGTAATTATATTGTTATGAGGAATGTGTCTCTACAACTATTGATGAACACACAAAAATAAACCTAGGATCAAAATAGGACCCAAAACCTAGATTTATTAGATCAACCATATCATTCAAAAAACAAGAGGTATATACCTCATTTTTAAAGGGAAAATGAGATGTATTTTCTTGGAATTTTATAGAATTTCTTGTCCTGATTCCCAAGGAGTTCACTCTCCACTTGTGCTTATAAGAAATTAAATAGCTTTAAAAATAAGAATCGAAAAGTTATCAGCCAAATCAGACTACCAAATTTGATACTAATTTGGAAATATCATGAATGAAAATTTTATTCCAAATGTAAAGTATCCGAAATATCTATCCAATAAAGTCATAGTAATGAAAAATAATTAGAAAATATATTTTTTATCTACTTCAAATATCTCAAAATTATTTTTGGAAAGCATGATTTCCTAGTTCTATTCTAGGAAATATTTCTTGATGTAATTGCCAAATATTATTCCCTTTCCATCTTGGATGGATATTTAGTGTAAAACCAAATCAGAATGTCCCTTGATGATGAGTATGATACCACGGTTTGATTACCCCATTGGGTATATTCCTATTTGTTAGTTACCTTTAGTTTGAAGAATTTTTTTACAACATAACTATGGGCCTAGAAAAAAATCCCCAAACCCTCTTGTGGAGGTCTATTGAGTTCTATGTAGACAATATGGTGTATGAATAATAAGAAAATTACGACCAAATTTCAAAATTTTTTAGAATCTCCAATAATCCTCGGCATCATATATTACAAATGAACCCCTTGAAATATTATTTTGACATTACCTCGAGAATGATTCTGGGTTTCATTTTATGGCATAGTGGTACTGAAGTCAATCCCGATAATAAAAATACAATCCTTGATATGTCACCACCATGAAAACAAAAGGATTTGAGTTGATTACATAAAATATAATATTTTATTTAGTTTTTTATAGAAAACCTCATAGGAAATTTTTTTCCCTTCTAAAGATTTATGAAAAAGTTGATCACATATTAGTGGATTATTGACTATAAATAAGCATTCAATAGTCTCACAAAATATATTTTTATTACACCAGGGATGATTCCCATGATGTTGAATGTATACTCATTTTTTATTTGACAACCATAGAACAATCTCATCAAGATTTCCATATAAAATTTTATGATGTATGGAATGAAAACAACTTCCATTATCCCTTTCAATCCATGCTTGATACTGATAATCAATATTCACATATCGATACGAACTTCATGGAATTAATAATTATGTTTCATAAATCATAGAAACTACATACAATATTAAAAATTCGAAAAGGTCTCTTGTAGTATCTTTCTTAATTACATTCTCAGTCGTCCTATGTTTACCAGATTATTTTCATAATGTGTGGTACTATTGATGTATTTTTACATTCATTTCATGCAAAAAAGGTTTATAAATGGGATAAATTTAAAGATTTCAATACATAACAACCTTCTTCACAAAAAAAGTCATTGGATACTAAATTTTCTAAGGGAATGATCTTCTCTATTCCAGAGGAACCCATGATATGTGAGATTTATTTTAATGGTTCATATAGATTCTGAATAGGGAAGAGAGTTGAAGAACCCAAAATCAATAATGTCTAACTTTGGGTTGTTATCATAGCTTCATAAAATACAATAATTCTATACACTTTATAATTGTCATAAGGTTTTACAAAAATTGAGATTGTGTATCAAACCATGGTCACAGGGCATGAATTGGATTTTCATGTTCTAGTGGACCACTTAAATATAAACAGTGATTTCGAATTGGCCATCATCTAGATCAACAGTGATTAACACATCGTTAAGGATTATCTAATCCAACTACTTCACTATATGTGATGTATAATCTTAGAATTCCCCTTAGCGGTGATATTGGCTCACATGTCATAGTTATCAAATTCTGAGGTGGATGCACTAGAAAATATGGATAAGGTTATAGTGGATAGATACAATTATGAAACAACCATCAACATTGTGAATTGATAAATTTTATCGCTTTTTATTCATGTCAGTATGTATAAAATAAAGGATGTCGATTCCATCACTAAACTAGATCATCCGAGTACAAATTAAATCATTCATATTATGGACTACCTTAAAAATAGAATACCCCTCATACAATTCTAGAAGAAATATAATCTGATGATAAGAAATTCACTTTACTCAGTGTGAGACCCCAAATCGCAAAAAAAAATCCTCAATAAATAGGGCTACAACAGAATCATTACTCTGGTGAATTGATGGAGAAAATAAGCTGGTTGTCATTAACAAAGTACTATATATCCCTAGGATGATCACAAGAAATTTTTCATGCTTTCCCATCAAAACCAAAGGATTTGATACTTCTAGCCTTCAATAACATATGATTATGAATTATTGACCAAAAAGTATCTTTCATTCCATTTACATGCTAACTTAATCCTTCTACACTAGCAGTTTCTACATAATTTCCAAAATTATAGACATTTTTTACTAGATATGATTTTAAAGTTATATATCACCCCACTATAACCAATCATTTCAACAACATTCTCACTTCCAACAACTTTTTCTCCATGCGGGACAAGTCTAGAACCATCAATGTTGTTAGGGTAAAGAATATTTTCATCATCAAAAAAGCCAATATCATTACTAGATTTGATGTCAAACATATGATGATGATGGAAAATGGAACAAAATTCAATTCTTCTAGTTTTATATGGTTTTATCATTAATATGATATCAAATCTATTCACTCAACTCACTACCATGATGTGACTATAGGGAAAATAGATTCCTTAAATAAGAACTTATCAAATATAATCCAAAATATGTGGGATAAAGATAACATTTATTTTTCATATAATATCCATTATTCATTGTGGGAGTGCCAGACTACAACACACACCGCCACGTGGATGACCCTGTATTCATTGTTATACGGGATAATAGTTGTCCCACCCATTTAGTTCCAATTAATCTTCCTTCACATTTTCATCTATAATCATCTATATATATAAATGATTAATTCCAAGAAATCTATATTAATTATAGAGTATTTTTGTGAAAGTACTTAATAACATTGAAACTGAAAAAGGCCAATAAAATAGTAATTAATTTGATTTTAACATAAATGGTCACCTCCTTTAATTCAACCAACCAGAGCTGGTATTGGTCCTCAGGACACCAATGATATCAAGGAAGAAACCACCATAGCTTGAGTCCATTTGTGAGGGGCCTTACTCAATATATAAGGATCCACTCTAATAGACATAAAAGTTTGATATTGTTGGAAGAATATTTTTTTGCATCCTCATCCAATGTAAGGTTTATAATGAAATAATTTATATAGTCATAAATATCATTCTTCAGTAGTTGGCAATAAATGGCATTATATATGGACATAGTTATTCACAAAAATAAACAAGACACTATAGTTCAATCCACAATTCTCTTAACTACATACCGTAATTTAATTTTCATAGGATGATAAATTATATGATAATTTTTATTCCACATGATCTAATATTTTGTGGTTCATTCCATTCTTCATGAAATAAAACTACATAATGCATCATTCCATTTGAGATGATGACAATACTTGATGTTGTTATCCCACCAAACCTCTATGATAGAAATATGTGTGGCTTTATTCTCTTCAATATGTGATACATAGTGATTCTGAGACCATATGTTCCCATTCCATCCATAGAGTAATGAAAATGCTCCATCACCAATATAAAAAAAATATTCATTCTTGAGAGTCCATCATAGGAACATTCACATGTGGTTTAATCCTAATGATCAAGAACTTAGTGCAGATTAATTCTTATACAGACTGTAAATGTAGTAACACTCGGGTGCCTTAACTTAGTCTTAACAATAGGAATGAATAGTAAATCTTGTGTCCATTTCCCCTGGAATATGACCCCAGACCATATAGTTGGTGATATTTCTGGTTCCCGAATTTAGGATCCCATATTAGAAAAAAATTCCCTTCCCTAAATGTGTACTAGTTTGATAATTGTAACTTCACACTCCATGTGAAATGATGGTCCAAATTCTATCTTCATGCTCGAATGCAACCCTTTCTCACATCATAATTCCTATCATTTAAATTCAGATCATCAAAATCCTTCATTGGCAATAGGTAATATGAAAAAAGAAATCCTAAGGACACCATTTTCGCGACTAATCATAATAAAACATATTTTTGATTTGTATAAGTCACCAAAAATTCATATCATTTAAATCCCACCTTTTTCCTCATCAAATAGAGGCATTTTATTTTTGTTAATCCTTGATGGTATCATAACGGATGCCACATTTTTGTCACTCTGTGGAATACATCTCCCATATCGATTTTCATTATCCAAGAAACATAAAATTCATTGACAATAATTTCCATCCCCATGTCTGAAGAATGTCATAACATCCTTGGACATGTAAAACCTTTATTTCTCATTGTTTTCATGCCTTATGTTCCTAGTCACCTGAAAAAATAGAAATACACTATTCATCCTTACATCATGAATGTAAACTACCTAGAGAGTCCCCATATCACATGGTACAAAAAGAAATGACCCATATAATCCTAATCATAAGACATTAAACTATATTACAATATCTTTATCAAATGACATTAAAATGTAGTCTTTCACTTTGCGATATGAATAGGATGCCTTAGGAATCTTGTATAGGAGTCCTCGCATCAAAAAAATTGGATTTCACTCATGAAATATTTTCCTTAAATGTATGTATGACATAAATGGGACTTCATTTCTTATTCATTCATGTTAGGATACCATAATCCTTAAAGAGTGATGTTAATCTACATGGTTAATTTCTCTCTCATTCTTTATCAATTTTCTCCTTGTACTAAATTTGTATTGAACCTAAAAATTATGATATACATAATGATTCCTAGATCCTACATCTCTTTCAATAATACAGATGATAAAAATAACCCAATCATTTCTTTTTATCACTTATGTGCGGTGAAAAAATGATTTTTTGTTCCTCGATTCAAACACCATGAATAGACCACATTTTCTTAGAAATTATAGTAATAGTTTTACTATATATTCAGTAAATATGTGTTCACAATATTGATAACATGGTCTTAGAATGATGAACTAAAATAGAACACTAAACATTTTTTCTTCCTGATTTTGTACAAAATGTTTGATCTATCTTTTATAATGTAAAACTATGCATTTATATTTCCCTAGTCAAAGAAGACCACTATCCTTGGTGTTGGTCTCCCACCAATACATTATTGAAGCACTATGTGTGAAATGATTCTCATTTTTCTGTGATACATATGGATTTAAGACAATTATATAATATTTTAACTACAATATATAAAAAATACCTAATTCCTACGTATAAGTCCAACATATATAGGAAACATTTTCCCCATTCTTGTTTGTTATTGACCTAATATACTCATTCCATTATCATGATCCATCATTGCATAAAATAAACACTATGTATTGGAAAATCTAAATACTTATAGGCCATCCCCAACCGTTGGTAATAGAATGTATAATACCAAAGGACACTTTTTATTGACTATGCATGTTACAACGTAGTCTATCATTGAATAAGATTCCCCCAAAATGGTTTTCAAACTATGACACCTTTTTACATAGGAGAAACCTCTTCTATATATGTGAAACACTACAAATGAATGTTTTAATGAACTTATTAGACATGGTCCTATACATTCTCTACATACTTTTACCATATCAGTTCTCAGATATAATATACCATAGATTTTAGTGTATAAATATTCCTTTTCATGACTAAAAAACAATGGATCACTCATGGTCATTTTACCATGAAATTGAAAATATATAATATTTTAGTCAATGAAAAATGTCCATAAATTGTATCATTTACCATTCTTGTTTTAATATGTTAAACTATACAGTCCATATCATAGTCACACAAAATTAAACTTCCTGATTCATTAACCCTTTTTAAGAGGATCCCTTCCTTTTGGTGTGGATCATCCACCACATCACCCCAAAGAACTGCATTTAACTTTATTCTCATTTTCAACAAGACCCATAGTGATACTATGATCCCTCATCCTAGTCCCATAAGTATATATAGAAAACTCCCACATTATATTTATGTCCGGTCAATATGGAGGCTTAGTCATCAAGAACCACATTGGGCTTAATTCTAATCTCAATGAAATATGAAATGATGCCTAGATCTTCCATTAGGGGCCCAAAAGCTATAGTATTCAAAACACGTGTGTTACTCAATTCAAGGATACATACCCAACATTGGTAGGATGTTTTGAATTTTTTTAAGACACCTATTTTTCAAGATCATAATCAAAATAGAATTACCCTTATTTATATACATATCAAAATTTTATAAGGGGTTGGTGTCTCATCCATGGATACTATTATCCCAGATACTTCCTTCATTCCCGGACATATTTATCATACAAACCAACCTTTATAGTCTTTAGAAATAAAAACCCAATGAACTCCCTTGGACATAATTTATAGAGAAATCCAAATCCAATGGAAAAATATCTATTTACTATGTAAAAACGTCCCTAGTAATGTTTACAATAATTAACCCCCTAGAAGGACCATCCAACTAGAGGAAATATTGTCCATAGGAATAGATCATCCATACACCCAGACAACATCATGATGGAATAAACGTTTCAAACATTCCATATGATCATTCCATACATAATTTTCCAATGTGATTTATTTAGAATCTAAAATCACAAGGTCACAAATTAAACCCTCTCATTGTATAACTGAATTATATTGGGGCATTCTAAGCCAACAAATCATGTGAGAGTCATTACACCCCTAAATCTTGTTCAATGTTACCCTTCCTAATACACCAGATTCATTAGTGTAAATTTCAGGTCTATTAACACCCAACAAAAAGAGATGTAGTTCTCACAAAGATGATAACCCAAAAAGTGAACCCTAGGTAAAATTAAAGTCTATAGTCTCAATAAAATAACTCCACACAATTTATGTAAAATTAAGTAATGGGAACTAAAAAATAGATATTTATAAAAAAATTATGTTGAAATAAAACAAATGAAGTCTAAGAAAAATCAATTTCTCCCTTTCCAAGAATTCTTCGTATCTAACAATGGTAAAAAAGTAGTACGGTGATGCAAAAGATAAAAAATTTCATTAGATTGATTATATGATTCTATAAAAAGTCGAACAACTCTTTCTATGTACAAAGGACTTGGAAAAAATTATATCACTCTCCCATTACGAACATTGAAATTAAAACTCATTGATATAATGGAGTAAAATCAAATGAGTTAGAATTAGTGATATGATATAATTACAGTGAGAATATGTACATAAAAATATATTATTGATAATAAAAAAGTTTTTTATATAAGGATAAAAATTCATAAGAGAATCCATAGGTAGGTGTATTTGTATCTTGTATTATAGATGTTCCTCACCATAAACCTCGATCTATTGGATCTTCACATGAGACATGTATGCTATTATTAAAATCACAGTTAGCAATGGTTAGATGTAATCCTTAGTGTGATGATGGTTTTTATTTTACACAATTGTAATTTTTTCCTAAACCATAAACATCTTTAATTATTTGTTGAGTTGGACATTTTATTCCAGGATAATGTCCAACTCTTCTAGAAGGCGTATCATTTCAATAGATTCATCTTCAATTTAGAATATACACAAACTATACTTCATTGGCATGATTAATATTTTCCTAAGATAATATAGAAGGATAATTTTCAAATTTTCAAAAATTTGTGGCTCAACTTTTAGTGACCAATGATCTTGGAGTTAGTGTTTGGAAATCTCTTTCATGACATGACAGATTGATCAGTAATCAAATGTTCCAATCCATAAAGTGGTAAACATGGCATGAAGATAGTGAAATCTAAGGGTAATGACTCCATGTGAAAAATATAAAACTATCCCCTATATGTATCTCCACCTAATACAATGTTATATGAAAAATGAATCCTGGGTCTCCAGGTCTATCTCAAATCAACTATTAGAAAAATGTACATACCCTATAATCAATTATCTTAGGCACTCACCATGAATTTTACCATCATGAGTAACATATCACTTTCCATTCACTATCAGTTGAGTTGGAATGGAGGTTCCCCCTTCATGTTTGTCTATGGAAACAGTTGGAACTAAAAGGTAAATGGATTAGTATCCAACATTAGGTTATAGTAATGTGATAGTAAAAAGTGTGATGAAATATGTTGAAGACTCTCCTATTGACAAACAAAACTTCTGTAAATAATATCTTCCTGGAAACCTTGACCACAATTTTGTGTCTAGGATCTTATAGGGGAAGAATACCATATATATTTCATTGGACCCACAATGGAAGGATCATGAGAAACTCATACATCAGGTCAATGATCTAATACCCCTACCAGTACAATAATAAGATAGGCCATGATGTACTAGTCATATAGAGCATTAGTGATGTTTTATAATAAAAATGCTTCAAATGTCAATATATTTGGTTTAAAAAATAAAATGTAAGGAGGAAAAATGTGTTTGAAAACATGGAAGAATAAAACTCATAGCCATCCAAATAATTTTTAAAATCATCAATATTTTTATAAGGTGGCTTGAATATGAAAATAATGATAAAGTTATTCCAATACCATTATTTTTTAACATGATGCTTTATTTATCACAGTATCCTCACCAATAAGTAAATCCATGAAATTTTATTCCAAATCCACTTTGGATCCTCCAACCACATTGTTAACCACCTTCTGTGCATGTATGACCCTTTCCGGCCCTACCAAATCAAGAAAATATCCAGAACCATCATTGTATGATCGTGGGTTCCAATCAAACCTTTTTGGGATTGCAATATGATATGAAATGGGGGTACTAAAACCTTTTTATGTATGTGACCAATTTTAAATTTCATAAGGAATAGAATTATGTTATTGGAACATGACACCTTATGATGTCTTTTTTAAATTACCCGGATGTTCCTCTATCTCTATTGTGATGCGAACAAATTTGGTCCAGTACCATGAAACCTCTCCTATCAAAGTAATTAAATCACCAATTGGACTTAACATTTAATATCAAATATTGTCCATTGATTTTTGTGGTACATATCTATTCCCATTGAGACAGGATAGGGGAGTGAATCCTTTTACCGAGTAGGATTTTCATACAATAATTCAAGGAAAATAATTAATAAATGATGTAAAAAAAATTACCATTACCAATTATGTGCTTGGTCAAAGAAATTTCTCTATGTCACTCATTCACATTTGATATAGAAATGGTAATAGTTGTCTCTTCAAATAATGTTATTGGAGGTGGATTTCAAGAAAAACCTCCCGACATTTACTCCTACATCATTCTCTAGACCACAGATAGTTATGAGGATTTTGGATTACTACCTTTAGACAATTGTTCCCATTAACCAATTTTTTGATGATTGGGACACCTCCAGTGGACCCTATTCATCTCCGCCTAACTGAGAAATAAATCCCTTAATTTTAAATGATGATAATTATGGAAGGGAAAATCAGGGATATGAGAGAGAGACATAACTCACTAATTTAGATGTAGTCATCACTTTGACCATTTTATTTACCTTCCACACCATTTTTAGAAACATTATTTTTTATATATTCCACTCGCTTCAGGGATGGAGTCTGGTGATTAGTAATATATTTTATTATCTCAAATCCCAGAATTTACTTCTCCACATTATTATAATCAGTATCATAATGAACTCATGAATGTGTTGAAATATCTTCAAAAGTTTGTCACAATTCTAGCATAGGGAAATATGAATATGTCATGACGGTGTGAGGTCATATCCTCTCCAAAATTAAGATTCATTGGGCTATACATAATCTGTTGTTTCCATGGCTGTTTCAGAAGAAGAAACTATATCCATATATTTTATCGACATTCAAGGCCCCTCTATCCCAACATGAGGTTGGGTAGTCAGGGAAAAAAATTTCATCTTAGAAAAAAAGACCTAACCATTGGTTCTCAACAGGAAAATTATATTCAAATATTTCCCACTGGAAGGCCCATATATGATATTTTTTATGATATTTCAATGCCCAGTAATCATTTTTTGGGTTAGGAATTTCTAATATTATTTACCATTAGAGTGGTTATCTAACCATTAAATCACTTCATTATCACCTTCAATATTCCTTAGGATTATTACGTGATATACTATTAATATTTCCAAGAGGTCAACCTAGTTGACACATTCCATTGAGGCAGCTTAATTAAATATTAATTTACATATAAATTTCGTAAGACCATTTTGTTGTGTCTCCATTCTATTATTCTTTAATAGTAAATGAATTTTAGTCAATATGATTTGTTTTACAGACACATAAAGAGGAATGTAAATCTTTAATGAGTATAGGATTCATAAAAAACCATATAGTCAATCTAAGATGCAAACATACTATATGTAAGAGTAATCAAGTATGATGTCAATTCATCACTTGATTTTTAATTTTCAATGAATTTATTAATTAGAGGATACGCATATAAAAGGATCTGTTATTATCATGATAGAATTTGATTCTTTAAAACTCCACCAAACATCAATTATAGGTGTTGGATTCCAGAAACAAGATGAATGAAATGTCCAAATGGCATCTAGAACACGATTTTTTTTTCATTTAATAGAATGAGAACTAAAGTGTTCTAGAATCCATCCCTAGAAAACATGAATTGTCCCTCAAATTAAGGAAGGGTCCATCCATGTTTAAAAATTAAATATGAAAAGATGAATCATCCCCATAACGGGAACTTATAACCTGATGTGATTCCCCTCTTCTAACATTGCTTCCATTAAAAATGCCACCATCCAGATGCCTCCATTTTATTTGGAAACTATTAGTTTATAGATTCATAGCCACAATTCAAAGGATATAGTTAAAAAAAATGATGGCTATGTAATATTTCACTATGTACCCCATTAGTTATAGTGGCATTATTTCATTGTGGATCAGAATCTACTCGGAATTCCCAACTTTTGACTCACAGGATATTATGTGGGGAATTTTCATGTGCCCCCCCCATTGGGCCCTATTAGAATATTCATCCCAGAATCAGGGTAGAAATGCCCCCATTGGAGAATATAATCATTCATAATGTCATGAACTACATCTAACAGATCATGATCAAATATAGGGAGTCATTCTACATCCTCCTTCATCGCTTATGGGGGGGATAAATATACCACCCATATCACTAATAATGGTAACTCCCAAGACCTTATAAATATTCCATAAACTGATGAAAATTTTTCCATATCTTAAATTGATAGTATTATTATGTGGTTATATTGTATTAGTATCTTTGGAATGATATCTGGATTTTTGTATACATAGGTATGTGCCACACATATATTTGAAAACATTCCATTCTCTTTCATTTCATCCTCAAATTCAGAACAATTTTGGTGCACCTTGTATAGCTACATCCTCTCTAGTTTTAGTCCTCTAATGGGTTAGCGGTACCAGTCTTCCTATTATACTTTTGATTGGTCCATATAAAAACTACGAAATACATAAGATTAATTGTACAAATTTGTCTTAGGAGTACGAGGATATAAAGATGGGGCTCTACTACTATGATTCCTAATGTAGGTAGTGGGTTTCATCCAGTCAAAGATATATACACCAATCGTCAAAAAGTTGAATGTGTAAATAAAGATTACTATTTTAACTAGAAAAGATAATATTAAATACCTATATTTGGGATGAGTATGTTATTTTAAATCCCATGGTCTTAAAGAAGAATTTGATCACTATCGAGGTATTCAGAGGGACATTTCTTCAAATGATTTTCCAAATCTAGAAGAGTGGTGTCCCATGCATCATAATAATCTAGCCCTATGTAATATGACATCTCCTAAATGTGTTTATTGTCTTCTTCATTATAATCTGTAACCCTCTGAGTATCCATCAGAAATAAGCAAGAAAATTACATTATATTAATTATTATTAAAAAAAAGGAACATAAAATTTTAAAATTTGGAAAATGGGTGACCTCAGATAGGTAACTCACTCACATGACCTCACACATACCACTGTACTAGGTGACCTCATTCAGGCCACTTTCCTAGGGATCATCAACTTGGTCACTCATTCATTCATTTTTGTCATGAAGATGAAGTCATTCCATAGGTATTTGAGTTGAGATTTATCATAAGGCCTATATCGATGAATTGTTCGGGAATGAGTAATGAGAATAGGCACCGTGGATGACCATTGTGGTGTGAGAAAGGTGATAGTGAGAGTGAGATAGAGATTCATTGCGTAGTCGATGCTATTTATATATGCAAAAACACTTATTCAATATGACTTCATTAAATACATATATGGTCCACCTAAATGATTTATTTGCATGGCCCACCAATTTAACTTCCATCTAGTAATAAATTAAAGACGAAATGGCCATCAAGCATATCAATGAACAAATCAAAACATGTTTCTCAATAAAATATGATCAAAACCACTTCCTCTAAATGAACCTAATCCTGAGGGGGGAATTTTTTCACTCATTTTCACACCTAATAATGATATGTTTAAAAGGAGAATACCTCATGTAATATAGATATGAAGGGAATCAAGGATTACATGTTCCATCCCATGTGATATTGCATAAGGAATATATTGATGTCATTTCATAGGTCCCGAATGGTTGACCAGAAGTCTAATGCAGGGCCAACCTAACATCATCATGTATGAACTTGATGCATTATTTTTGTGAATCATGTAGGCCCATCCTATCTAGAATAATTTACATAGACAAACTCTCATGTGGGTCACACCTATGCCAAAATCCGCATGGGGGTGTACGTGAACCACCTCTATCACCCAAGGTCTGAATTTTACCTAAAAATTGAACCCTTAGGCTCGTTATTTTAGACAAATTACAGATAAAAAGAAAACTCATTGACTAAAAAGAATAGGTGATAATGGAGGGTAATGGTGTTAGATTTCATCCATTATCTAACACACAAAATCTCTATGCGAGGATCCATTTTCCCATTACTTCGATCGTCCTATAGAGAAGGCCTCTTCTCATGCGTGATACGTTCATGGGATCCTTCAAATATATCCTATAGAGTCCCGTGTATCCTATATAAAATCCTCTATCATGACTTTCCTATGTTGGTCATCAACCAAATTGAATATCTTGTATGCACATGTCCACCCTATCTGAAACACCTATAGCTTTCCAATGACCACCCTGTGTGAGACCCATTATCTCTCTTAGGTCCACCCTACATGATCCACCTTCTGTATACAAATTATAGACATATTTTATCCACCCATTGACCCCCTTTTGTATCATCAATGGTAAGGAGTCTGTTTCTATGGGGCCTCTGTCTGAAGGGTACCAAACCAATAACCACCTCCCATGATTCTTGATATATTTCATTAAATAATTTAGAACAATATAATTTCTTCTACATTATACATTCCCAATGGAATGGAAGGCCTACATTTATCTTTCTTAATAGTTAGGGTCCTGAGAGTGTTCTCAATTATACATTTCTGTTGTAATGAGTATACCATCCATAGGGAAAATGGGAAATGGATTATTAAAAAGGGAAGCAAAATATGTGTCCCAAAACATGAAGAGAATTGTTCTATATCAATTTTCTATATACACCCTGACCCTCAGGGTTCAAAAACCCGGGGGAAAAAATTAACACATATTACCTTTTACTCTCAGTAAGTCCCCCACCAGGGCATAACCCCATCTACAAAAGGATGATGAACGGATGGAAAATTAGGGAAACCATCTAGGAGTAAGCCCCTAGTCACTATTTTAGTTAATTCAAAAACATTTCATTTCCCATACCTGATATTCCCTCATAAGAATTATATTGGGGGGAATGTTATAAATTTACCTTACTACTATTACTCACAGTAAACATGACTCACATGGGATTAGGGGTTAGTAATGATCATGTCATTTGAACAATCCCATATGTGTCTTAGTACATTGTCCATTTCTGGATCATTCTCTTTCCATGACATTGGAATACTATATGTTGTAAGATGAAAAACCCCACTACCATCCACTAAATTGACTATATTCCTAGCGTTAAAATACATTAAAGGGGCCATATTGAAAATTAAAATACCATGGGCCTCATCTATAGGGGTAATCACAATGTATATGAACCATGTGGGATTTTATTCCACTATACTTCAGATACATATGAATCCCCCTCAATGGGAAAACCTAACATTTCCAAAACACCATAATCATTAATTGTAAAATCCCTAAGAATATCATACATCCTAACTCGGAAGGAAAAACCCCCTTTAGGTCACTTCTATTCCATCATCATTGGTCTATATTACATGTATTGGCCATCATTAGAGGGATATATCAAATACCAAAAAACCACATTAAGGACACTTCGGTGTCAGCCCCAGACCATACCTTTCTCAAAATCAAATGCCAAAATATCCTTCTCAAATGATGTTAAACTATATTGTTTTTTCCTTGCCACAAAAACATAACTGGTGTGATGTGTCCCATTTTGTGGCACCAAACTACATGGTTTTTGATACCACTAACAGGTATAAATAGGAATACCATCTCATCAGATTGATCCCAACCTCAAAATAAATCTCATCTTCCTGGATGTTGATAAATTGAAGAGTACCCCACTACCTGGGACAAGAACAATATAATGATGATAAATTACATACGAATGTCTAATTTGTATTGATGGTTCCATAGATGAAAAACCTTTGATAAATACATATAATTATAAAGATAATACATGATAATAATTTAAGGTTAATATAACTGTGACTATATTAATATTTGGGATTTAATAATGGATTCATGAATATGACATAAACATTTAAGAGATTCCTAGAGTAGGGAATCATTATCTCTAAATGGGTATGAGGATCCCAACTACTCATTCTCTTTTTCAATGTGAGCCCATAAGTGTCACTAGAGACATCTACTAATTACCATATGCCTTTGGAAATATGTATTGTGGAACATCATGAATAAAGGACCCATCTTGTACTTTTGGTACCATATATAATCCCCATTTGAAATAACATTGGAATGATGTAAAAAATGTGTGTTTGACATGGAGGGTAATTCTACAACAACTAAACATAGCCATTCAACCCCCGATTTATCTTCAAAATGAGCAAATAATTTTCTAAACAAAAAATACTCCTCATTCAAAAACTTGTAAAAATATCTCTAACTAATAGTTTCTACCCCCACGTTACCCTTTCATGGAGTATAACCTATCGAAATGTAATAATCCATGAGACAATTTATCCTCAGACTCTATATTATGTGAAAATATGGTTTTGAAATGACTTACATGTGATTAATATTTTTTGAATAAATGATAAAATGTTAACCTATAATGTAGGATAAGAAAAACATTAGGGTGATGACCAATACACCCATTTTTAGATCATGGGCCACATAGTTTTTTTGATGGGATATTTGCTATATCGACTCCTTGAAAGTAACAATCTACCTCTGCATCTTTAACACATCCATTCTTAGTTACAATGTCTTTGTAGAGCACCACATTCTCAACACACTCTTCTAGTAGTCTCAAAAGGGGGAACTCATAAAACTCTAACTAAACTCTTATAAATCCAATTATAGAATCCCTATATAAAAAAATACACTATCCCTTTTATGTAATATAAATCAATGTTACTAAATTACTAGATAAAGAGGAAATTCTACATTGACATTAGCCCACCAACACAAGGAATATCACCATCTTAGATACTCTTTTTGGTGGCTACAAAGAAAGAACTAAATCATAAATTTCAAGGCCTACTACTACTCCATCCTCAAAGATGAAATTTAAACATCTTAGAATGAAGCAATGGGTCAGATCTGAATGGTAACATGACATCATGCATGCCTCTCCGTATGCAATGGGTTATATTCTAATAGTGACAGTTTGAGTATGTCAGTGGGGATTATATGCCCTTAATATCACATAATATGAAAAATAATAATGAATAAAAAATATAATAAATAATAGAGTAAACAGTAATAAACTAAAATAAATGGAAAACATGTCATATAAATAATGTGAACCCTAATATGTATATCCTATAAGGTGAAAAAAGATAAATATATAAAAGAACTATAGTGTCATCAGGAGTCATTCATGGACCTCCACTAAGACCATCAACCCCTTCTAATTTTTCCACCACATGGATCTTTATCATCACTAGATTCATCATTAAATCTATATGCACATAGAAAATCATAAGTAGGGTTTGAGTATAATACTCAGTGGGACACGCCCAATGAATCATTTATAATTGATCTCAAGTATACCATGTACATTCCATTTTAATACTAAATGCATAATGAAAATAAAAATACAATTCAATTCCAAGGGGTTGTGTGCTGACCAAGACATCCAAAATCCCTTGACTAAACCTTCTTTGGATCCATGATTGAATATAAATGGAATATATCAACTATAACAAAACATGTCATTATACACAATTCTCAGGGTTGTGTGTGTATATTCTACACCATATTTTCCTCCCGTGGTCCATGTCACACAACATCCTCTAGTAGAAAAAATCATTTACTCAGAATGACCAATATGCCTGATGGTGCATGCACCAAATAAAATAAATGCTACCTCGAGTGTGTCCGCAAAACACCACTACAGAATCCTTAAACCTCTACAATGTTCTTAGGTCCATTTTCACTAAAATCATAGGTATGTACAATTCCCTCCAAAGGAAACAATATGGCAAGATGTTCTACCTCTCTCATTTACCTCTAAAAACCACCATGGAACAGTAACACAATACCTTGGGATCAGAAATCAAAAAAAACATATCATCATGAGTATATAGTAGCATACATAATAACATGTGACCAATATCGAAAATGGTTAGTGATTCACTTATATCACTTATGGAATAAATTATCAACAATGGGTCTCATGTGATACAAACATCCACTTGTGACTCTATCAATCATGGTTATCAAAATGACAAAAAAAATATAATCATCATGGATACATTTATAGAAATGAGAGAGCAATGATTTTTTGATATGTGGTTTGCACCAATATTTTTGTGGATTAGCTTCGAACGAGATATTTTTCCTGGAACTAGAAAGAACATATGTGTATTATATCCATTATGTATCATGAAAATTCATTCTAAAGGTAGGTGTAAATTTTATAAAAAAACTAACAATTCTTAAGAAAACACAATTTTCTAGAGGATGGTTGTTCTAGATCGTCACTCCCACTGGGTGGAATTATTTCCGACTTTTGGGATCTCTTATAGATTTTGTACATATTCCCGAGGCTATTTTAAATTTGAAATACTGAACTAGTCACCCCTATGTATTTCAAAATCATTTATTGACTTTTATTTTGGAAATTATTCCTGTTTATAGCCAAGGTTCTCCATCTGGGTTACATTTTTTGTATTGTGATACTGGTTTAATGACACACTATTGGGTTATGTAGAATTTATCATCATTTATGTAGAGAGGGGTTGTTTAAATATTGTTATTGGGCCATGATAGTGTATTTCAACATATAAGGGTGAGCGGAATTAGAACCTATGTAGATTAGTTCCCCTTAATAAAACACATAACACCTTTTATAGTAATTTGTTTAGGACCAAAAAATGCATTTTAACATCATGAAATAAGACATATAGGTGAAAGGGTCCAACAAAAAGTTGGTTTCATACTTACAATAATAAATCTTAGTTGATCTTGAAGTGATATTAAAGCATAGTTTGCAAAAATCATCTTACTAGAAATATATATTATTGAGGATGGTAATTGAGGGACTCAGAATGAAAAATTCCCTCCATAATGGATATAACCATACTAGAAATATAGAATAGAGATTATTATAGAGAGTTTAGGGTATTGGAATTGAACTTATGGGAGGCCTCCAATGTATCTGATCATGATAAGAATTGAATCCCATGTATTTTGGAAGTATTAGGGATTAGATCGACAAATGTGTCCAATTTGAGTTTACTTGATTGTGAAAATGACATTATCACCTCTAACCTATAAGACCACTTGAGATATTCTTAGTATGAGAAACAATGGAAGTGGAAGATCAAGGATTGTTAATAATATCTCACATCTACTGGTTGGTGATAAAATTTGTGTTGTATGTGGGATATTTTTGGAAATAAATACTATGGTCTTTCTATAGGAGTAATTATATGAGAATTTCACCCGTTTCAATAGGTGGATGTGTGGAATTAAATGGGGCTATAGATGAAAAAAGATTTTTTTTCCTAGAAAAAAAGGTTTCATCAGAACACAAAATTCATTTTCCTCAACACCAATGGCATGGATCCTTTTTACGACATTAATGTATAGTTGAAAAATTAATTAGGATCATACTTAGGATGTATGAAAACAGTGTAACCTCATTTAACACATGAATGTATGATTTAGGTTGAACATAGGGTTTCCCTATGTCTAGATCATGCATGTTTGGAGTCATTGGAGGAGGTATTTGGATGAAACACCTTTGAAAAGGGACCATGATAATGGAGGGACCCATCATTAGAGATATGAATAGGGTTATTGAAGGGTTATTCACCATGGTGATACATGGGTTAATTTGAGGGTTCCTCATCCATGGGATACATGGGCAAGCTGGGTTCAACATCACCATTGTGATTTCATAGTGAGCAAGGAGGTACCTCAACAAGGAATTTCATATGAAAATTTGGAGGTACCTAATACAAGTATTACTTAAAAATGTATATGTAGAAAATGATGGGAATCCAAAATTTGGTGATACTTTATTCGACCACCAAGGGTATCCAATTGATCTCTTAGAAGGGCCTCACACAAGTCCCGAACTAGAGAAGGCATCTTCAACATAGAACATTTTGACTACGGGAAAACCAATCATCACATAGGTATTTGATTTTTTGGGCCTTTAAAGAACACTAATCCCAATACTCTTAGTTATTTCCTCCTCTATTGAGTCTTTGAGTTCTACCTGGAGGGTTTTTCGGACTAGGGTGAAGGACCTGGTAAATACTAGCTTCAAATAGATTTATATAGCATATATTAATATCATATTAGAAGAAAAATGGTACTATTTATAAGAATTATTGGGACTCTAGTTAATGTAAGAGGTTCCCATAGGTCACTAATATAGGTAATTATTTAGGTATGACATATGTGGGGGTATTTATCCACTAGTTAAATGACATAGGTTATACCCATGAAAGACATTGGGTCTGTAGGTGGGGCTTTGTAAGAGACCCTCAAGGGAGAAATAATGGTAGAAGTGTGTTTCTTTCCCCTTTATTTATTTTAATCCCCATAAACATATGATATATTTCATTTAATTTTTTCACCATCACATGAAATGGATGTTTGAAAAATACCCCCATCATGATCATATTCAATCGAAAAAATATGATCAGATACTAAGGTATTGGGATATATGATCATTGTTGGATCCTTCATTAATTTTTAAATATGGGTTCATGAATTTCAATTCTAGGTATTATTTAATATTGTGATTTGTTCATCGCATAAAGGAGAAGGGAGAGGATGGGCCACATAGGTTGACCTTGTAGTTTTTTCAAGAAGAAAGACCACACAGGTGGGTTGTGAGGGTTATCCTCATAGGGTTACCACACAATCTGGAATTCATCTATAAATAGTGTCAACTACCTTGTGGTCCCTAACCCATCACTCACAACACATGAAAAATTATATAGACATTTTGTGATAGAAATTTTTTAACACTTGCATATACATTTTCATTCCATACTCACAATATGCCTGTCCATGTGGGATCAGGATTTCCATATGATTTTAGAGAGGTGCATTTCGTTTAGTCACTTGGGTGAGTGACCAGTGTGAGTTAACTTTTGCGAGTGACCTGTGTCACATGTAGGATCAGGTTTTACTAGGAGTAACCTACATGAGGTCCTTCCATTTCATTTTTTTATAGAATAATCAAAACTAAACCAATGGATCTAAGGAAAATCATGGTGTTTACATGTAGATTTCTTATGTATAATTAAAATTCACATGTCTATGATGAAATAGATAGTTCATGTAACTATAAAATGTTGGACATCGTCGACATAGATTTTTACAATGTGTGTAGCTCTAGTATTCAGGATATGTAAATTCATATCATTAATCACCTCCCTGAATAACCTTAATGTAAACTAATTACTCTTTATGAATTTATGATTTTGAGGGGAGTACGCATTTCAAAGTTGATACATTATTTTCAAATTCATGGTTCTAGGAGTTCAATAATTTTACTATGAACTAAATATTATATAGGGGTGCATTATCAATGATGAAAACGCACACTATATATGTGTCAGGAAAATAATTTGTTTTAATCTATATCAAAATCCTAACACACTTGAATTAAAACCACACATTAAGTGACTTTCATCAATTATCGAAGGTAGTTCAATGAAAAGTTTGGAAGGAACAATTGTACATCCACACTCGAGGAGGTGTCAAACTAGAGTGGATGTGGGTTACTTGGTGTGAAAGAATTATGTAGAAGTAAATGCTGGAATAAAAGTATAAAACATCAATTTGGATGCATAGGTGGCCCTCCATATGTGTAAAAGTATGTAGACATCATTCCCAAGATTCTCAGCGAATGGTGCACACACAAAAATACATTCCATCTGGAAAATAGAGAATTCAACATCAGTTTATGGAATTTCTACAAAAATACTGGGGAACTGATTCTTGGAGGAATATATGATGATTTCATCCCACCAAAAACTACATGGGATGATGTTGAAAGAATAAATGCTTTGGATCACAATCCATTACAGATTTCCCAATATACTAGGATGTAAGCCACTCACCCCAGGGAACATACACATTCTGAGGAACAGATGAAGGTTCTTCTAGACCTAAATGGAGTTATTCAATGTTTTCAATTCCTAATAGGATGTCCCTTATTAGAAATATCTAGTAATCACAATAAATTGTGTCCCATGGTAGAGTAGGTCTAATATGATAGGAGGGGAACACGTTCAGGTCTAATATAAACACCAAATCCCACCTCACATGGATTCTAAGAATGTGATTGAGTATCTACATGATTCTATTATGTGAGTCTAAAAATAGTGATATGATGCCGATGTTATTCATGGAATCTTGTTTGGATAAAGGAATTCATGTTTCATTTTAAACCCATATCCTGGAAGATGTCCACTATTAATTATTTCACATCTATAAGTGGATATCCCCAATCAAGATTTTAGATAAATTTCATTTTTTCAGGGACCAGATGACATCGTAAATAGATTATTATGTTGTATTGAGTGATTTAGGGTTCCCATAGGCTAGTCTCAACAACCTGTCATAGATTTTTCAGGCATTCATGCATTATTTTTATGTTATATCAATGAATTGTGGATTATAAACTAATTGGGTGAATTTAATTTCATCCCATATGGGGATCTACCAACTGGGAAATTTTTGGACATCAATTTTGGTGATGATAAGATGAGATCATACATGATATAATTTGGAGATTGTATACTAGAAACCCATAATGATGGTGACTCCATTTTTATATCATAAACACTATATAGATTAGGACGCCAATTTAGTTTCCTATAAAAATAAACTATACCCCCATTGATATTAAATTAGTGAAGAACCAAATGGTGGACTGATAGATTGGGCCCATCATGTATATAGAGGTATCTCAAATAGTAATAATGTTATATCCTTCAGGTTTTTCTATTAGTTTCACTTCTTGGTATTATCATTCTTGTATTTTCGTGTTCCCTCAAGGGTTGTGTTTTTTGAATATTTTGTACAAATGTTTACTGTTTTTTCTCAACAATATTCATATATTGAGAATTATAAACTAATAAATTAAAATGAAAAAAGTACAGTTTGATATTATAGGAATACTTCATCGATACACCAACATTACTCAACAATTCATGTATTTGACATTAATAATAAATTATCGATATTTACTATTAAAAAAATTTCACGTATATCATAAAAATACCAAAAATTCACTATATAACTTTTTCTAGATTTATAATTTATAAATAATGTCCATTAAATGAAAATAATTTTTTAAATAACATAAATTTAATTTTTAATTAAAATCATCATTTATTCGAAAAATATAGATCTTAAAATTACAACTGATTATAAAAATCCGTAAACAATTAACTTGGGTATCATGATATTATCATAAAACAATAATAAAAAATAATTTTTTAAATAAATCTTATTAGAAAAATTATCTTCAAACATTTTATTAGTTATAAAATTTCCATTAAGTATTTCGGACATGCAAAAAAATCAACACATAATTAATAATTTCTAAAATATTAATTTACTAGTACTATGATATATTTATATTATAATTTCATTTATAAGTGACCTAAATTTTATTTAATATTTTTTAGATTAGTTTATTGATATAATATACTAATTACTATTCATAACTGTCACGTTACTATTTCAATCGTCACATTACTGCTAATAAAAAAATGAAACTTATAAGATAATACAAAAAAATTGTGTTAGTATATTTTGATATTGTGAATTAAATAATGATGTATATTATGTTAAATATAATTTATAATTGTGTAAAAATTTATCATTAAAACATGTTTTCCATTAAATGCTGGTAAAAACTGTGTCTAGAGAAATATAGCCATTTATGTGTAATATTGGATTTATTCATATCTTATGCCACCAAATATATTTTGGATGAATGTAAAAATATATTATTAAATATATAATATATAAATTTTAGTAATATATATCACAAACATTTTTTATATTATTTATATGAAATGTTAAAATTGGAAAAATAAGGGGATTTCTTAAAATATAACCTTTATTTTCAAATTTTTTAATATCTAATTAATTAGTAACAAATGAATAATATTGAAAATTAATTTTTGGTTCCTATTTTTATAATTTCATTAATTTCATTAATTCTCCCCTTTCCAAAAATTTACGATATAATTAGAATAATATTAAATTATTTAATAACCTTGTAATATATTAAAGATGTTAAATATTAAACGTGTTATATGGTAAAATCATGGTATGTTACATTCTCATATCCAATAATAAATTTATTCCTATTAATATGAAATAGTACATCAAAAATAATATTTTTTACACTTCAAAATCCCATTGTGGGAAACCCACATCTAAAAAGGGGAAAATAAAATATCCACATAATTAGAGGGAAAGAGAAATATGATGGTAACCAAAATACTTGGATTTCGGTACGATAAAATTACTGAGAAGGGGAAAAATTTATAGAGAAGAATAATATATACCTCATGTTCTTATGGAGAGTGATATATAACATGGTCATTAGAATGTTAACCATTAAAAAAACATAAAATCTCGTGATCAGTCAAAATTCTATTTATTTATCCAAAATAAAAGTATTAATATAATGTTTTTGTTCAACAATTTTTTTGTCATGGAGTTGAGTAACACTTTAATATTTAGAAATATATACATCATTACTTTCCATTTCATAAACTTAATAAAAAAACTTTGGTTATGCTTCGATCTTTTTTCACATCATTCTTTAAACATAGAAATGAATGTTCTAGAGGAATTTTACTATCCAAAATTACTTTTAATGAATCCTATAGTATTTAAGTAAATCATTAACCATTTAAATGATTACTAAACCAAGAAGGTGAGCACATGTTATCATTAACAATACCTTATAATGTTTTACTTGATCCATTTCACAAGAATTTAATCATAATACTCCTATATAACATCCCTATCCACATTCAGAGATAAAAACATAAGAAGTAATTTCACTAAATTTCAATATGATTTCCAAAAATAATATAGATATTATTTCCACATAATAAATATAAGAATATCTTAATATTCTTTAAACCATTAGGAAAACATCCATGATTCCTTCAATAAAATATTTGGTTGTCTAGTACATTCCTTAAATACAAACATGTAATAAACCATTCAGAGATACAATAAACCTTCAGATCATTAACCAATTTCTTGGTACTTAATAATTTCAAATAAAAATACCATTATCATTTTTATCTCACCACTAGAATCACATAATTATTTATCTTTCCCTCAACCATGTATTTTCCATAATGTCTAAATTGCTAATAAATAACTAATTTTTCATAAAGTTCAACATTTGATTTCATGTCCTTAATGAAGAATATCTGTTGAAAAATCCTTATATATTTCATGATTCTAATAACATAATTTCATAACATAATTGTAGAATCCAAACTCCGTGATATTAATCATTACACTTCATTTGTGGTACTATCATAAGAATGAATATGATACATTTACGACTTCGAAGATATATTCCCTTGACATATGGGGGATTCATTTGTGTAGTTCCCCATATCCTTACACTTGTGGCATTAAATGTGAGAATATTCTTTCTTTATAGTTAATTCATGATAATGGTGTCTCATTTCTCCAAATTCGAACCAAACTCCTTTACATATTAATAATATTCCATTTTGTTTCATTTCATAATTATAACCTAGTATCCAATACATATTTCTATTCTCCGCATTATCTACCTTTTTTCTAGTTGGCCACTTTTTCGCTTAGTTCTATCCAAATCTGTAACATTAAGAAAACTATTTATCCTTATTTTTTTAACAGGATTATATCTCTACATATGAACAAAACATTTTAATGACTAGTTACGTTTAAAATATGGGCCTATGATCATAAAATATATGGTACTCCTTACTCATTAATCATGTGTTTTGAGGAAGTTCTCATTTTTACTAAATGGTGAAATTTACAAATGAGGTACACTATATTAGAAAATAACGTTATTAATCACATATATAAAATTGCAATAATTGTGAAATACGTAACATATATTGAAACCTTGAGGTTTTTATTTTCTCATAATCATAAGGAAAGTTTCTTTGGGGACATGTTTACTTTTTAGTCCTTCATAATGGGTTTTAAAGAAAATTTTACTTCATATCCACTTGGAGTGTCAAACTATGTGAGAAAAAATGCATGTCTTGAATTACCATGTTTCTTCGAGTCTGTTCCAAGACACCTTGTTAGAGTGGTTACCTCAAGGTACATGTGTTCCAAAACAACTTCCACAGGTAGTATCTAGGTAGGGATGAATATCTAGGAAGACCCATATATTATCTCGATTAACAAAATTTTACGATGTTCATATATTATTATCCTCAAAGCCTTTCAAGGGTTTATATTCCCAAAACTATTTTTTCGAATTATATTTTCAAGGTTTCTACAAAACAGTCTATGATACCAACTGTAACGACCCCAACACCAGTAAATCAGATCTGGAGCATTAAATAATTATATTACCACTATGAAAATGTAATCACTTCCCAAAAGACCTATTAATTTAGATGGTTTGTAAAACTAATAAAAACATAGGTTTTTTGTTACATATTGAAATGAAATAAAACATGTAAAATCAATTGGAAACTCCCATAAAATTATATATTATTCTTATAATTCATTCATATAGTACATCTTCGAATCCAATAGAAACATTATACATATAAAGGGTTGACCATAAATGATCTATAATGGTAAACAATACCACTCAAGCTATCATAAATAAAATCAATATGGTAAGTTGAATAATTTAAACCCATGAAAATAAAATATCATCACGATCATAATATGGCATCAACAAAAGATGAATAATTCAATATAAGTAATAACATGAAACATAACCACAGATGTTTTAGATTTCAAATAATCACATGACTTATCAACTACCAATATCGTAATGAGGTAATTAATATGAAATACATCATAATCATACCATCGATGCCTAATCTAAGACTTCTAAAAAATAAATATATTTTTCCTCGACCAACTTCCATTTCTAGTTTGTCATATTTCTCCTAACGACATATTGAGGGAATAAAGAGGTCCCCATCCATCACTTAATATGTCCAATGGATTCCTCATATATCTAATAGAAACATAACTTCAAAAAAATATGTCCCATACACCTTGGAAATATCTGAATCATAATTATATATTAAAATTCTCTAATAAAATCAGAGCTAAAATTTATAGGAAAATATCATTTCCATTCAAAAGAATAGTTTAGTTGAAAAAACGGTTGTATTTGACATAAAAATAAAATTTTAAACATGTATATTAAAAATTATAACAAATAAGTACACAAAAATTCAATTTGAGGTGTATATTTTTTCCTTAAGAAATATAAAAATTTCATTTATGAGGTTTTATAAATGATCTATATAAGTGTGATTTAAGAGAAATTACTAAAGGGTCTTTAAAATAGAAAAATTCGTACGTTTTTTACAAAACCAGAAATGATAAATCAATTTTTTTCATTATAAAATTAGAGGTTTTAGAATAATTATGGTGTCTTAGTGAGATTATGGGGAGAATATGAAAATGTGTAATAAACTGGTATGTTTCCAACAATTGGGCTTGCTTATCATGAAGAAATAATAAATGGTCTTTCTAAAATATGTTACTCCCCAAAATATTATGAAATATTATTCAGGAAAATATATGTGTGATATTCAACAAAATTTAGGTGTAGTACATAATAATTATTAAGAATCACATTTTGGAGAAGAGATATAAATTTTAACTAGAAAGAAAAAGGAATGCTTGGGTAGAATTCTTTACCACTTTGTAATAAATAAAATAATAAAAAAAAAATTAATAGTAATAAAATGAATCACTTAATACCACAAACATAAATATATTTTTTATATTGTTTATCCAAGGAAGTATACATACACAAAAAACAAGATATATTGTTGAATAAGGCATATCTCATAGAAATAAAAGTGAGATTAGAAAACCATAACCTTATGTACGAATGTGTCTGGAACATGATAATAATATCATGGATAATTAAATTAAATCAATTAATTAATTAATTCAGAGAGGGTGGTACATATAATTTATTTTTAATTATCTTATTATATTCATTTATGATCTATTGATGAGTTATTGGATATAATCTTATCTTTTGGGAGCATTCATTTCCTTGTTATTCATGATCGATTTACTTGTATATGAGTATGGAATATTATGTATAATTTGAAAAGTTGTCATGAATTTAGGAAATAGATTTCTACTGATAATATATAATATCAAATGGTTATATAATTCATTTTTATATTTGGTCTGAGGATGAATCATTTTATTAGACGTTACTCAAAATCGTTTAGATTATTTTGGATGTTTTTCGACCGAAAGAAACTAGTTTTGTTTTATTAATTAATAGCATGTATACATAATGGTTAATTAAAACTACAGAAGATGTAATATAGATATTATAATATGGTTTAACCATAAATTTTTTTAATGAACATCCTTGAAAGAGTTTATGAGAAATGAAAATTCATCGTCCATGATGTCGGTAAATTGACACAGAATGGTCGATGTTCTCATTTATAGAATAAAAGAGATTGAAAGGGAGGATTTTGATGATGGGTTTAAAATTATCCTATTATATTTACAATAAATAAATGATATTGGGTTTATCATGTATCTTGGATAATGGGTGGAGATGGTGGATACGAAAATAAAATAATTTGAAAATAAAAAAACAGAAAAATAATAATATTTTTACCTATTTAATTATCCTCTTTGATTACCTCATTACGAGGATTTTTATTGACATTTTGTTCAGATAAACGGATCGTAGACATGAGAGATTTGATTTTAGAGGCTATTGGGTTGAAATTTGATAATGTTAAAATCATGGCATTAATGACGAGAGGGGGTGGTGAGAGGTGGTATTTATAGTGGAGGATATTAATGTTTTTGGAATATTTTATTCATTTTTATATTATTTTGGCTCATGACTATGAATTGTTTTGGGATTATCATCAAATATATTAAAATAATGATTGATATTTATATATTATGGGCTTACATCATCCCTATATTAGATATGGATTGATAATTCGTATATTTAACATTTAACATAAGTTGTTGATATTTATTATTCATAAAAAATTCATGTATTTTAGAAAAATAACAAAAAATAACCCTAATTATTTTTCCATATGTATAATTTAAAAATGAACACCATTTATTGAAATAATTTCCTAAACATGTGAAATTTTAATTTTTACTAAAATCATCATTTCTTCAAAAAATATAGATTTTAAAATTGTAACCGATTATATAACACTTTGAAAAATTTACAAAGTACTAATATAATATTCAAAAATTCCGAGGAAAATATATATTAATTTATTATTACATTTATAGAAAATAATTTTCCAATAAATCATTTCATTAATTACAAAATTGTAATTAAATATTTATTACTTATAAAAATTTCAACACTTAATTATTATTTATAAAAATATTCATTTCATTAAAATATATAAATTTGTTTCATAATTTCATTTATAAGATTCCTAAATTTTATATATTTTTTAAGTGATTTTATTGTTCTAATGGACACATTAATATTATTAATAGTCACAATATTATTCAACTTGTCACAATACTATTCATCATAAATTAAATTTATTAGGAAATTGAAAAATATTAAAACACAACAAATTTTCATATGAAGTATTCAAGAATAACATTTATTTTTTAAAATATAATTTATAAATCCTTCAAAGTATATATTTAAATGATGTTCTTAATTAAAATGTGGGAAAACTATATTTAGAGAGATATAACTATTTTATGTGTAACATAAGACATAATCATATCTAATGCCTCTAATTTTTTTTGGAAGAATTTAAAAAAAGTTGACTACATATATAATAAATAAATTTTATTAATATATATCACAAATGGTGTTTAATTTAATTTATCAATATAATATTTCTTTTTTGGAATAAAAATAGTGTTTATAAAATTACATTGTTTTTGTTCAATTAGATTTCACTTCTAATTAATTAGTAACCAGTGAATTAATTTTTAAAACATTTGTAATCCATATTTTCATAATTTTCATTATTTCATTAATTCCATTCATTTCCAAAATCTAAAAGATAACAATAAAAATATTTTGGTATTTTTTAGGCTCGTAATATTTTGAAGAAGATATATTTAAAAAAGGAATCCTGCAAAATATTGGGGTGTTTGATTATTCATTTTATTCTAATATCAAATAAATACCATATTCCTAGAAGATGATAAACTATATAGTTAGCCAATATGTTTCTATGAACCATCATTATAATAGTAAACATCAAAAGAATAACAAATCCATTCAGAAAAGTGTACTATTATTAGGGATCTTCTGATATATATAGATTTGTCCATTGACAAAGATCCTTAGATAAATACAAATGATTCTAAATTATATTCATTATAATAATTTACTATTATTCATGGTTGACCAATGTCAAAAATGGGATTAAATAATCGATTGGAGAACATGTCTTAAATTATTAAGAGAGTATTGGGGTGTGTAATAATGCTCCACAAAACGGTGTGATAAACTCGACCTCCATTTTCTCAAACAATGTGGGTACTTAAGTATTTTTGTACAAGTTCATAAATGAGAACCTCCCGTTGTAAGGTAAGCAAATTTTTCATCGTGAATATTAGAACCATTGGGTGTTTCATGTTAAACTATTAAACCCCATTGGAAACTGCCGGAAAGGGACATTGGTGTATGTGTCTAATGTATAGTTTTTTCCATAATGATCAGAAAACACTTTTATTCCCCCACATAGAATTTGGGGATGAAATAGAATTGGTGAACCTAACATGAATCCATAACGATGATGAAGGTTTTACCCACCTGTCAGGACAATTTCTCTCTCAAATTAAAAGAGGAATAAATAAGATAATCAATTCTTTATGTGTTCATACTATGAGATGCAAAATTGATGGAATTTTCGTATTTTTGTTTGGTACCTATATTATATGTACATTTTATAAGAACCCCCATTGATCCAAATGGAGTTATATTCTCTCTCATAGATGTATTCCTTTACCACCATTCATGCAAGGTCTTTATCGATGAAGGGGACAACATCAACAACCCAACAACTTCAACAAAGGGTCTCAAATGTCCTAGATTTGGGAGTATCATTAGAATGGTACCATCCCATCCCTAGAGGCTACTAGATATGGACTATATCTAAAAAACTCTACAAGTCATCCACTCAGTGAAGAACAATGGTCTAGAATAAGATGACATTATTGTCTATCTCAAAAAAATTCAAGATCATATTCCCATGAACAAAACAATCAACTCATCCCTTTTCATAGGGAGGTCGATTATGAGGCTATAAATGGCCTCACACAAAATATACAATAGTACCTTTCAATAAAACCCAAGGATTTCATTGTACATTATCTCATTACTGTAATTCAATAACTTGTGCTACATGCTACTTCGAGTTCGAGCACACCACAACTTACCAAACTAGTCGTTCAAAAAGCAGTTATGAATATTATTAACTTCATTTTGAAATCTTATATAATCTATAAATTTTAGCATCCATAGTATGTGTTTATTGGACACAATATACGATCAAATTCATTTTTCAGATGAAATTAGTTTTTTCCTAAAATGCAAATTTACCACCTTTTAATGGAGAACCATTTTTAGAACTAATATTTGACACTATTATATATTTAATTTATTGAAATTAAATTTTAATTTATAACAGGGACATGAAAATTTATTTGGGATAAATTTTTGGTACTTTTCTGATAACTTTCATATTTCGATGAATAGTGAAAATACTATGTTTTAATTGAAACCCACTTTTTTATTAAAAATAATTTACAGTGTTAAATTATTTCTTTGAATGGTTTTGTAGTATAATTAGATTATATATTTATCATTTAATACAATTTAGGTCATTATAAGTAATATAACTTTTAAATTTGACATAAACACATGTCAATCTTTTGATAGTTTTTATTTTTTAAAAACATGCTTTCTGGTATTGATAAAGGGAATTGATTTTAAATTAATTAACTAATATTCTTGGTTTTTAATTTGGTAAAATAGACTACATTGTTTAATTCATAATATCAAAATTAACTTAGAGTGAATATTTGGTATTTTTCTGAAAACAATCATTTTTTTATGACAGATCGGGCAGTGGGAGGACGATTCCATATTTCAATCATATCAAGCTTTACCTTCTTCACGGATCCGAGACATTGGACCTATCTACTCTATGTTCGGGGTTTCCTATCGAGCCAGTGCCGCAAATTCAGAAGAGGATTGGGGGGTGGGACTCAGCCTCCACTCTGTTGTGAAGTTCCAATGATTTTGGGTTTGAATATCACACCCTTACCAACGATGGATCATCGTGTTTGAGCTCTCGTGAAGGGGTGAGTCGTGAAGCACCGGCCATGAAGGAGGTTGTTCTGCGAAGAGGCGGTTTTGTGAAGCATCTAGCCGCGAAGGATGGTGTTCTACGAAGAGGCGGTTTTGCGAAGCATCCGCTCGCAAAGGGGATGTGTCGCGAAGCACTGGCCGCGTTTGAGCGCTCGCGAAGGGGGTGTGATCGTGATGTTTTGATCCATGGAGCACTATCCATGAAGTTCTGTGGTGGTGGGTGTGTGTGAATTTGCTGGTTCGTGAGTTTTCTCAGAGCTTGGAGTTGCGATGGCCCGACTTGGGGATTTCCCACCCGAAGATCCCGAGGCATTGTGAAGTTGGGAAGGCCTTTCACGGTGTGTTTCCCCACGAAGACTGGGGGTGGGCATGCGACGCGGGTCATTGGACCGGGTCTTGTTTGTTGTAAGGGTGGTTTGGATTCTGCACAGGTGTCGGCCCATAAATAGGATAGTGCTTTCACCATTTGATTTGCACTATGGATGCTGACCTTGTTAATCAATGGGCGAGACTATCCCTAACAAACAAAGAAAAAGCGGTGATCGAGGCACGGAGAAATTAAGACCTGCTCTTTGAAAAACGCATGTCTCTACTCATTGTGGGAATGTTTGTTGAACACATTTTGGTTAATCATGGGGCTCTCATAAACACTCTTTAGAACAACTGGAAACTTGATGTAGGAGTGGCTATTCGGGAGGCGGGAACTAATCGCATCATTTTTGAGTTCATTAAAGAGAGAGATAGCTACAAAATTTTGTGTGGCAGAACGTGGTCCTTCAATAATCAGCTCCTCCTCATGGTATAATTCAAAGGGGGAGATGATTTCCAGTGGGTGAATTTAACCCTCTACCCCTTCTGGATACAAATTAAAGGAATCCCCTTCCATGCAAGAATGGAACGTATAATGAGGGAAATTGGGGACAACTTTGGAAACATTCTGGAATGGGACTACTCAGACCCAATACAATGGGGACCTAAGGTTCGAATCATGGTGTATATTGAGGTATCAAAGCCCCTAATGAGAGGATTGTTCCTAAAAATCGATGACACCAACACCTAGACATCATTCGAATTTGAGAAACTCCCACTCTTCTGTTTTTTCGGTTGTCATCTTGGCCACCCAGAAAGAACGTGCACCACAAAACTAAAGAATGGATAAGGTGACATCACACACAAATACAGCCCTTGGCTCCATGCAAGAATTAATAAATTAGCTTTCGTCCCTAAGATGGAAAAACAAACAGACCGCGACCGTCTCACGTTGGCACATACCAATCATGCGGATCCCACACATGGGCAAGTCATTTTGTTGGGGCCTTCGGAGTTCTCTAATGCTGGTTATACCACTCAGAGAGAAGATGGAGTTCATCCTAACCCCCTGAAGGAAAAAACTCAATCATCCACAAGGACGGAAATGAAGCACAATGAACCATCATGACAATGATCAACGCCAAAGACGCCACACCTCGAACCACCAGATCTGGATCCAGATCCAGGTCCACAACTGTCTGTAATCGACATGTCACCAATAGAAGCCCATGGAATGCCCAGAACTCCAATTCTAGGCCCAATCACCCATCGCACATGGAAAAGGGTTAAACTTAGAGGAAGTGATGATCGAGTGGAAGACCCTAACCCCGAGGCCAGGAAAAGCCAAACTGAAACATGTCAATCGGGGGGGGGGGGGGTGTCCCACCAAAAGATGGAAAACGACAAGTGGTGAAACAAGTCTTGAGGAACCAAAAGGCAGCATCAGGTGAGACCCAGCCCCACCTATAGTAATGATTGTGTTATGATGGAACTGTCGTGGGCTTGGAAACCCATGAATGGTTCGCATGCTTCAGTGCCACTGCGCTCAAATTCACCCTGATATGGTTTTCTTGTCTGAAACCATTCTGAAAAACAAGGACACCAATGGTATTTCCCTGAAGTGTGTTTTCCAAGGCTGCTTTCTGGTTCCCAGAAAGGGCCGTTCTAGGGGCCTTTGTGTCCATTATAAGGACAATATTGGCATTAAAATACTGTCTTTCTTTTCGCACCATGTGGCTGCAACTGTTCAAACGGACTTGCACCCACGCAGGACCATTGTAGGATTAAATGGCTGGTCATCCCATGCTGATAAGGTGCTATCATGGGACCTTCTGGGAAATCTACGACATGATCTTCCTAGCCCTATTCTTTTGGGTGGTGACTTCAATGAGATCATGTTCCATAAACAAAAATGAGGTGGAAGCACTCGACACTGAGCCTCGATGTCTAACTTCAAGGACACAATCACTAGGGCAGACCTGGTCAATCTGGGGTACTCAAGTACTCCATTTACATTGTTTCACAGAAACACTGAAGGCACCCACATCGCGGAGTGGCTTGATAGATTTCTGAGTTCTGCTGATTGGATAAATTTGTTCAACATGTTTCATGTGGGCCACTTGGCCCTTAACTGTTCAGATCATTTCTCTATTCTCATTGACTGATTGCAAGGCGAACGATAGCAAAAACTCAGCAAACCCTTTAGATTTGAGAACTTCTGGTCAAAAGACCAGGAATGTGAAGAGGTGATCCGATCATGCTGGGAAATTTCTCACGACAATGTTAGCGTCAATCTCCAACAGGTTTCATCCGGTCTGAGAGCTTAGAGTTACAATAAATTCCCCCAACCTGATAGGCATTGTGAAATCCTTGAAAATATGTTTCACAACCTTCATAGGAAACCCTCATCCAATGAAAATATCTCCAGGACTGGCGCTAACTAAATAGAGCTGGACGGGGACCTTTATGTTAAGAAAATATTCTGGGCTATACGGGTGCATGACAACCACATTAAAGAGGGAGACACTAATACAAGGTATTTCCATCTGAAAGCGTCTGCTAGGCGTCGAAAAAACTCTATCATGAGCCTATCATGATCTGATGGAAGAAAAGTTTATAACACCTGCAGCATTCACGAAGCTTTGGTAGGCTATCTCGAGAACCTCTTCCCCACAGGTACCCCTTCCATGTCGGCTGAAGTGGAAGAATGCATCAGACCCGTGATTACAGATGGGATTAACAAACAAATTACAAAATATTTGACGAATGATGAGATTCTCCAGGCTTTGAAACAAATCCACCCCACTAAGGCCCCAGGACTAGATGGTTTCCACACCATATTTTTGAAACATTACTGGCACATTATCAGTCCCGACATATACAAAATGATTAAAAACATCTAGGCAGGGAACACAAGTATTTCTTCCATCAATGAAACTATCCTCATAATCATCCCCAAAATCAAGAAACCTCAGGTGATCCCTGATTTTAGAAATATCAGCCTCTACAATGCCTCTTATAAAATCTTCAAAAAAATCCTGGTTAATCGGTTGCGTCCTTATCTTCCTGATATTATCTCTGAAAACCACAGTGCCTTTGTGTCCAAGCGGCTGATTACTGACAATGCTACTGTGGCCCATAAGATTTTCCAGTCTATGAAAATGCACGTCATAGCGAAAAAAGGAACCATGGCCTAGAAACTGGACATGACCAAAGCCTATGATATTGTGGAATGGAAGTTCCTAAGAGGTGTGTTGTTGAGAATGAGATTCTGCACTAAATGGACAGATATTTTCATGCAATGCATCTCGACCATCTCCTTCAGAATCAAGGTTAATGGGGAGCTCACCAGAGGATTCTCCCCATCCCGAGGCATGCACCAGGGAGATCCTCTCTCCCCTTTTATCTTCATCATGGTGGCAGATGTTTTCCCTAACCTTATCTCTAGGGATGGATCTGATAGGTCTATTCAAGGAGCAAAGATCTGCGGTGAGATCCCACAAGTGTCATATAAATTCATCACCAACGACTACCTCCTTTTCTCCCGAGCCACTATTAATGAATGTCGGGTGATCAGCCAGGTGATCCAGAAATATGAGCGGGCTTCTGGACAGTCTAACAATCATGGAAAATCGGAGATCTCCTTCAGCGCAGGGGTGCCTCCTGCCAAGAGAGCTGAGCATTGTGCTTATGCAGACATCCATATGGTTGATAAACAAAAAAATTATCTCGGACTCCCTACGGTGATTGGCCGGTCCAAGAAAGAAATTTTTGCAGCTCTGGTGGACATAATCGACAAAAAAATTCAATACTGGACCCCAAAAAACATCTCTAAAGCTGGAAAAGGAACCCTCATTAAAGCTATCATCTGTTCTATACCCATCTACATTATGTCTATGTTTAAGCCCTGGTGGCCACCGTCAATCTGATGCATTCTCATACCTCCATCTTCTAGTGGGGGAATACAATGGATGAAATAGTCCACACTGGTTGGCCTGGGATAAACTCTGCCAACCCAAGTCAGAGTGAGGGATGCGATTCCGGAATCTTTTTCTGTTCAATGGCGCAATGCTGGCCAAGAAAGGATGGTGCCTTTTGAACCATACTTCATCACTTTGTGTGTGAGTTCTCCATGCCAAGTATTATCCCCAAACGAACTTCCATGTATCCTTTCTTGGCCCCCGTCCTAGCTTCCTCTGGATAAGTATTTGGGGTGCCCGAAATCTCTTTGAGAAAGGGGTGGGTTGGAGGATTGGCAATGGCTCATCTGTCAACATCTAGACCGATCACTGGTTTATCGATAAGGATGGTATGTGGGCCACATCCCCCGCCTAACCAGGTCTAGAGGTCACCACTGTCAACTGCCTCTTCTCAGACAAGGGTCCAGGATGGTGCGTAGAAAAGATCCAAGAATGGTTTAATGAATGAGGCCAAAGAATCATCATGAGCATCCCCTGTGTCCCTGATGCAGGACCCGACAATCTTTTTTGTAACTTTGATGTTTCATGCGACTACACGGTGAGATCCTGATACAGACTGGCTCTTGGTTTTCACGCTCTTGACCGGGATGAGGGCCCATGGAATGCGCTCTGAAAGCTCAACATCTCCCAAAAAATTCTCCAATTTTGGTGGTAGGTATGCACGGGAACCCTCCCTACCATGAGCCTCCATGTTTACCACAATATGGTCAGTGGTGACTCCTATCCTTTCTGCCCGCATATTCCTGAAACCCCCTGGCACGCCATCTTTCACTGCCCGAGTGCCAAGGAAATTTGGAATAAATGGGGCTCGACTTCGGATGCTTCAATGGACATTACCGCTGATCGCCCCGATCTTCTGACGCGATGGTGTTCCTCTCTTTCATCTTCTGATGCAAGCTCCCATTGCACCTTGGCCTGGATCATTTGGGTCTAGTGTAATGATTCAGTTTTCCATCATATCCACAGCCTGCCTAGTTCTGGATTAAACGAGCCACTTCTTGGATTGAGGGATAGAAGGACCGCGAATGACACTTTTTGCCAGGCGCTGCCCCCTCCTGGTCCACTCATTGGATCCCCCAAAGGAATGGAGTCTTATGATTAATGTGTATGAATCTCTCCCCAAGGATGGTCCTTCTTCTCTCGGCCTCCTGGCTCGAAATCATCTGGGGCAGATCATTGCAGCAAAATATGAACCACATTATGCCTTCGGGGAACCGGCTGTTGCTGAGGCCTTTGCTATACATATAGGGATGATGCTTGCTGTGGAATGCAGATGGGCCGATATCATCATCGAGTCTGACCTCCTTTCGGTTATCAATGCTATTAACCACAGTGACGCCAGACTATAGGCCTTTGACTTTATCGTCAGAATAATTTTCTCGCTGCGCCACGACTTCTCTTGCTGCACCTTCTCCTTTACCAAAAGGGAAGGAAACAATGCAGCCCATCAGCTGGTAGCCTCAGGCCACTTTGATGTCATCCAACTATGGCTGGACAATTTCCCTCTTGGATCTACTTATGGACTGCTGCTAACATTCAGAATTAATATAATCTTTCTTTCTTCAAAAAAAAGTTTAGATATATAAACTTTTAAGGAACTTTTTTATGTCTTTTACCCACCTTATGGTGGAATTGAAAATTTTCATAGAACATAATTTTACAATTTATGTGAGTGGAATTTAAAAAATAAAAGAGAGACGGACAACATAACTAAGTAAAATGTGGTTCAATAAGATAAAAAATAATTTCTTGTGAATAGTAACTTTTGACTTTTATTACCACAGTTAAAGGTAAATATGGTAATTAAGGGTAAAAATGGTATCCTAATTACCATAACACATGACCTAATTCAATTGGATAAGTTGAAATCAACAGAAAACAACAATAAGAATAAAATAGGATCATCTTTGTTCCACTTGGATTAGATTAAGACATTTATTATTAATTTATTTAATGAAGAGTTAAATGAGTTAAATTCAATGTTTAATAACTAGACCAATTTTAATATAGGGTTACACAGAATATAAATTAAACTATAAATATTATTTAGAATTCTAAAATGGGTTTCTAAATAATTGTATTTTATTTATAACTTTTAGACATTATATAATTTAATTTATTTATGACACACCAATGATGTAGCAATTTCCCTATTAATGAAATATTAGAATAATTAATATTATAAATATCCAAATAAATGAAAATTGAGACTTATTATAAATTAAAATAATTTTCTATGTTAATATAACTTGAATGGGTTGGTTTAAATGTATTATATTCGATGTGATATTGTTGTTATAGCTTATAAAAAAATCAAATACTAAATAGTTTTAAAATTAACATAATTGGTTTTTTAAAACAAATATTATATTAATAATTGATATAATCTTCCAAAAAATCTATGTTTCAGCCTATGGACTTAGATAAGGTTATATATATTAATAATTAACAACATGGGGTTTGAATGTGTTGTTATAGTATGTTTATTTCCATATAATATAAAAATACAAAGATACATGGTAAATGTCAAACTATTTAACTAAGAGTTAAATATAAAAGATAAGGTTAGTATGACGTCCTAGTCCTGTATAAAACCTATTGTTTGAGATTTTTTTGACCCATACCTACCGTATCCTTTAAATAAATAAATTTTGAGACATTATAAAAAGAAAATTATTCTATTATAAAATAATATTTCAATCTTTTCCTAAAGTGACCCTCACCTCTCTTATAAAAGGGAACTTCTGCTTCTCTTAATTTCACACCTCTAAAGCCATTTGGATTGGCAAACCCCCAACCTAATATCCTCCCAACATATCTCCCTTCATCTTAGTGGCCTTTATTTGGTGAAAAATCCATCCCAATATCCCTTATTATCAATCCAAAATGTAGAACTCAAAGAAGGGTTAAATATTTAATCACCTCTTTCAAGTTATTTTCAACTTCCACTTTTCATTATTTGTTGTTTCTATTATAAAATAATAACTCCAGTATATTATATATACTGTGATGTTATTATAAAAATGTAACATCCATATTCATTATTCTATTCATCCTATAAATGACTAAGTCACCACACGTGCGTATGTACGGACTACCCTCTCCACGTCGTGGTGTAGTTTGTTATTCAGACACTTCATTATTTGGATGGGTATAATAATGTGTATAACTAATGTAAATAATAAATATTACAGGTGAATGATTCTGTATATATTATATAACATCCAATTACATACGATTTCACCATCAATATAATGATACTATCACTTCTGCATACGTATGGATTACCATCTCCACGATGCAATAAGATTCATTTCAACATTGACCATTGAAAGATGATTATAAAAATATATATTATGCATAAGTATGAAATATATGACATAATAATGATATAGAGAATATATATATATATATATATCTTATTCACTTAGGTTCATTCAATACGCAATGAAAACAGAAATAATGTTTATGCATATGTACGATCTACCGTCTCCATAAACCGTGTTTTCCATTTAATATATATACATATATATATATATATATATTAGACATATTTATATTCTAAATATTTATGATATATAAATCATGTGATATATTTTGGATGTATGTAAATCTTGATATAAATGATATGATCAGAATAACAAGTTAAGATACGTACGATAAAGAAAGTGAATATTTCCCAAAATGTTAATTTAACATGGGAATCCTTATTAAATGGGTAGTATAAATTAATAAATGAATCATGTATGATATAATAAATATAAATTTGGTTCTTGAATATTTTAATAACATATTTTGGTCATTATAAAAGTTGTTAAACATACCCTCGACCAATGAAAAGTACAAGGTAAGCATTAATTTCACAATCTCTTTTGTATCTGAGGTTATTTTTACATAAATATCTACGGGGAAATAGATATGATCTATGTACATGTTTTATAAAAGAGTTTTCAAATGTATTTTTAAGGGAATTTTTTACTAAAACGTCATTTTAAATGTATTAATGATTTATTCATCTAAACGTTTCTCATTAATGTCCATGTTTTCAAAATGGTTTTAAGGATTTAATTATATGGACATGAATGTTTTAAAATTTAAATTCCTTTGAAATGTTTCAAATTTGTATGAGACTCTTTGATTCAAAACTATCATTTAAATGACTTCCTTTATATGACTTTCAAATGATTTCCTGAAAATGGGATATTTCTCTCAAATATTATTACAGATCGTTTTCAACTATGTCATCATCATTTACGTGATATTATTCTTGATCAAGGTTGATTTATTATTATACAAATACTACATATTGTATTGAAGGTTTTATGATATGATTTAAAGTGGATGTGTTATTTTTATTTCATTCTTGGTTTATAGATAATGTATTGAAATTTTGTATACTAGTTTTAATTCGAATAATTATGTTATGTTTAAACCTTTTCATAGGAGGAATGCATTGGACTTAGTAAGTTCCGGGTGGAGCCCACTATAGCTCCTCAATGAATCAGTAGGTATCATGAGACAAACTAGTGTATTAGCACAAGGCCTTGAAAAATTCTTATTTGTAGTCATGGAACAAGGCCTTGACTATGTGATTATGAAGTCTGGCATTATGAATTCTGTAATTATTAAATTTTCTTTGGATATTCTATGTGATTATTAGACAAGTAGAATATGCATGTGAATAAGTAAATGACATTATTGTATTTATACTTTCCAAATAATGATGATGTGTATGTTTAAATGAATTGTGTTTTAGTATTATACATTGACCTAAAGTTTTTTTCTTATTTATTAATGTTTTCTCTATATTGTTATCTTTATAGAGAATCTGATCTCACCCCTTTCTATATTATATTTTTTACAAGATGCGAATAAGTATATTATGATTGACCTGCATGGATAGTCTATGGGATATGAATGTGGTCAATGGAGACAATGTTGTTGATGTTTGTATTTCATTATGTAATTTAAAACATATCAATGTATCTAGTACTAACAAGGCTACTAAAATGATCGGATATTTGAGACATAATTCCAAGTATCATGTGATTGTAATGTAATAATGCACCGACTCTGGGTAGCTAGGGTTGGGACGTTACACTTCAATGGGATCCATCCAGTAATTTCCCCAACAAACTTTTATTGGTATTGAACTTTCAAAATTATGGGGTAATATCCTTAGGAGTCTAGCCCAGGTCATCAATACCCAGTCTTCCAAGATATCCAATTGATGGTAGGGACCAGTCAATTGGGTATAGTTCAACGCCTTTGACCTACCCAAAAAACCCCGCTAAAAAAATTTGGGGGAAAATTGTGATATCAAAAAAAGTCTAACCACACTAAACAAGTTATCTAGCAAACTCTTCTGGCATTATCTAGTGAATACATATAAAAATTATATGGAAAATTTTAAGCATGTACAAACAACAGCCCAAACCAACAAACCCCCATCGTCTTAAAATGGAAGTGTCCATGGAAGACAATAATTCAAATTTAGTGGCATAATGCGTGGATACTATATGGCCCCAACATTAAACCTAACTTAATCTTAAGTTATTAAAAGATTACACTATGAGGATCTTTTCAGGTTTAGATTTTTAGAGAATTAGATCGTAAAACGTTCATTACATTCCACATCTAAACAAAGTGGTTACATAAATGGTAATACTCATTTTTCACATCTACAGAAACATATTTAAAATAAAACATGGATTCTTTCTTGACACTTCCTTGACACTATCATCACATCATGTACCTTTCCCTTGACCTATGAAAAACATTTCAAATACATGGGATGAGCATAAAAAGCTCAATAAGGGATATAAAAGTAAGAAATGAAAACAATAGTCCATGATTGAAATCATACTTTACTCATAATACATAATCACATACCTCATCAAATCATGAATAAATCATAGAAATCATAAGACATAAAAGGTAACATGAGGCATTCATAACATTCTTACGTGGGGAGTAACCCTCTTGGTTACTTTTGGAATACCCATCACAGTATATTCCCTAAATCTCTTTGGAGAAACCTTAAGGATTAACTCCTTCCCGTTACCCAATGCATTGGAGAGCTATATCGGGCTCACCTGCCCTTAGTTTATCACGGAACCACATGTCTTCATAACAATTCCCAAGAACCATAATATAATCGTACCACATAAAACATGCATAAAGAAAAAAATAACATTTCCACTTTTAAATCACAAGATATCAATACAACACATTGATATAAAAACATTATGAAAAACATTTTCAATACAAAAATAAATGAAATGTAAAACATGGTATTTATTTTTAATTTTAAAAAAAAGTTATGTCTTGTAGAGGAATCCGAAACTCAAATAATTGTCACAGTGGCGGAGAAGTCGTTGTCGCTGCATATGTATGACAAAAAAACATTCCTTTTGTCTTTTAGTAAAACGCTTCATATAAAAAAATGATTCCCTTTGAATAAGCGTAAATTTAAAATGGGTTTATACACCGTATAAAAGAAATTCGTGTATAAAACAAAATATGCCTCAATGAATGGAGATTGAGACGAAGTCCCTTACATAGACGGTATCCTTGGATTAAGGATAAATAAATTACATAATTATGTGTGACAAATGAATATACCAAATATATGTGGATATTAAGTGTAAATAAAGCAGAGGTCATTCACACATATTCATAGAATGACATATTCAAGGAGTACATGTTTATCCCAAAAAATCAAAATTTGGTTAAGATGTTCCGTTGCAAAAATTCGACAGCCTAAAGGCGACACATCAACATCAGAAAATGAGTTGATGAGAGATAAAAAGGAGATCTCATCACTTGGACATAAAATTTACATCAATAAAGATATAGAAGATCATATCCCAACATTACAATATGTAAATTAAAAGACCCAACAAAAGAAGTCTTTTAAAAAGAGGAGGGTGAAAAGTTCCCTTACCGACATGGGTATCTTTCGAAACATACACCCCATGAAAGAAGGACAATACATAATTGATGTAAATACTCAAAAACGAATGTATTTTACACAAAGGGTAGAATAATGGGAAGTACATATACCACTGAAAGGAAATGGTGGAAAACATAGCATAAATATCACGGGAATAAAAGTGAAATGAAAAATCCCTTACGAAAACTCGGCAGTCTAACGACACCACTTAAAACATCCAAAAATGGATTGATGAGATCAAATAGGGTCTCTCATCATATGAACCTAAAAATGTACAGAAAGAGGAATATAAAGGAACTTCCCCCAACATAACAGAGATGAGATTAAAAGAAGTGACATAAAGGAGGGTACTTAAAACGAAAGAGAGAGGTTGGATCTCTTACGAATATTAGGTAGCCTAACGACGCCAATCAAAAATTCCAAAATGGATTGATGAGAGAAAATAGGGTCTCTAATATTATGAACATAAAAGGTACAGTATGAGTAATATAAAATAACATCTCAATCATAAGAGATATGGGCTTAAAAGGAATGACATAAAAGAGTTTACTTAATAAGAAAGAGAGGGGTAGGATCCCATACCTCAGGTCTGACTTGACTCGATCGTTATTTAAACTACTGAATAATTAACATGAGTTAATTTATACTTGCTTAAGAAGCTTTTTCAAGCTCATTATTCCTTTTATATCACTTATTAACAAGTTATGAACACTATGTAATTATTTAATTTAATAATGGTCGTTTTGTCGATCATTGCTACTTGAGTCAAAAATAAACTCATTATAATTACAAGTTTGATCATGGGGTAAAATATACATTATATATAGAATTATATTCATTATGTAGATATCATATATAACATATATATACTTTATATACAAGTATTTATTATATTACATAACATTTAGAGGTAAGAAATAAAATGTACCGTTCATGGAGACGGTAAGCCATACGAACGCATGAACACTACATCCATTTCTATTTCATATTTAATTGAATTAAAACAGAATGATACATCATAGTATTATAATTACATTATGTTATCATATATAATATCATTAAATCTATCTTTTATACGTACCACATATGGTATTAACGGATCAAATCTCTTTGAGGGGGCGGTAGTCCGCATTTCCTAAAATTAAGATATCGCGTTTACCTATAATGGAAACCATAAAGGTATGCCATAAATGAAAAATTACATAATCTTAAAGAAAAAATAAACATATTATATATCATATATAAATATATTTACATCTTAATGGCCACCTTTTAAGGTGTTAAAAGAATATTGGACAATCATCGTTTCGTGAGGCAGAAATTCACCATCCATAGAAACAGTATGTTCTTTATCCATTAGATGTAGGTGTGTGTAAGTGTAGCACGAATACATATTATAAAAAAATCCTAGTATATTGAAAATACATGATTTTTTACAAAATAAATGAATAAAAAGATTTTAGGGGGTTGGAGAAGCAAAATAAAACAAAAGAACACAAGTGAAGATATTACCTTAAAATCGGGTAACTCCTCTTGGTTTGACCCAAAAGGGGTTCATGAAGATTTTTATGCCTAAGGTAAGGCTTATAGGATGAGGAGAGGGATATGGAGAGATTAAATGCTCAGGGTTTGTCCGAGACAAAGGCTTGATGGGTGTGTGTAAGGTGGTAGATGTGGGGGCCTTTTATAAGAGAAGAGGACGGGCACTCTTGGAAGGTTATAAAATATTAATTTATTATAAAAGTATTTTAGGATTTTAAATGTCCCAAATTGATGTATTTTGAGGACAAGGTGATAATTGTTAGGATTCCACCCATCCAATTGGTTTTTTTCATGTGTAGGTCTTATATTTTACATTATCGTTTCATTTTATTTAAATAATTAAATAATGAGGTAATCGCTGCATCATCATTATGTCATAGATAATTTAATTTATTTAATGTCTAAAAATTATAATAAAAATACTATGTTGTATGAAATACTTTTATCATCCCAATTATTATTTATAGTAAAAAATCTGACTTGTATAACTTCATGTAAAAATTGTTTTAGTAAAACAATACATGTTTGTGTCATTTTTACTTTTACTTTAAATAAAAGGCATTAATGTCATTATCATACCCATGTGGCTCCATGGGGTCCCAAAAATCGAACCATGGGTTGTCTTGGTCGGCCATGACTCATCCAATAGGGTTAGGACACGTGTCAAGATATTTTCATTTTATTATAATATCATTTTTACCTTAAATCACAATAATTATCTTTAATCGCGATTAAGAAAACATAAAAGTTACTATTCACCAAAAAAATTATTTTAATCTAATTGAACCACATTTTACATCTTAATGACAACCATTTATGTTGGATTTTTTAAAATCAAATCACATAAGTGGTAATGTTTCATTTAAATGAAAAATCAATTTCATTAACTATCACTTAGTGGTTTCACTATTCATCAAAAATTGAAGTTTTTCAGAAAAATACCAAACAATCACCCTAAGCTATATTTGATATTCCGAAATAAAAAATGATATCTATTTTACAAAATTCAAAATATCTAAGTTGAATTAATTAATTTAATAATTCATTACCGCTGTCAAAACAAATAGCCTGTTTTTAAGGAACAATATCTATTAAAAGATTGACACTAGTTTAGTCCAATTTCAAAGTGAAATTAATTCCAATGACCACCATTGGATTAAATGGTAAAAATATATTATAGTTACACTTTATAACCAATTAAAAATTTAATCTAACAATATATTTAAATTAGATGGAAAAGAAGTTTGGATGTAAAATGCAGTATTTTTTCACTATTCATTAAAAAAAAGAACAATGTCAGAAACATACCAAAAATTTAATGAAAGTAAATTTCAATCACCCCATAATAAAGAACTAGTTTATTTTGATAAATAGAGATTATAAAATTGTCAAAATTTAGATTTAAAAAAAGTTTCCCCATCAAAATGCGGTAAAACAATATTTTAAAAATATAATAGTATTTATTCTTAAAATTGGATTCATTTATATTTTAAGCCTCGAAAATTTATTGGATAAATGTAAAAAAATTTAACAAACATATGTAATAATTTTTTAGTTATTTCTTTTCATTCCCACCATTACAATGGCTAGGCGTTAACTATTATAATATTATTATATTATTAGTGTGCAACGTAAGATTTCAAAGAAACCCGTTGTTGCGTATTGGGTACGCCATCGAGCATAAGATCCCCTTTAAATTAATATTAAAATTTTATTCAAAAATATTGATAAACATTAGAATGTAATATTATTTATTTACCTGGGATGTTACATCCTTCCCCCCTTTTGGTAATTGTGTCCTCGCAATTTCAAAATTTGGCTTGGAAACTCCATTGAAAGTCCCACATCAGAACAAGAGTAAGTAAAACTATCACTTAAAAATAATGGGAGAGAAGTACAAAGGTCACCTGAGTTAACCCATACTAGAATTACAAGTATGATAATATGGATATGGAGGAAAAAACAAAGGTTCATGTTCTGATGGAGAGTTGTAGTAAACCTGTTTAGGAGAAAGTTAAACACAAGAAAATCACAAAATTGTGGTGGGTTAAACGATATTCAATTCCCCAGTAGGAAAAGTTAATAGACAAAATTTTTGTTTTAAGTTACTTTTCATTGAGGAATTTATTCTTGAGATTAACTAAATCATGATGAAACATTCTTACTTGTCACGTAGACTTTCAACTTTTTCTAGATTCCTTATTGAAACTCATATTTTCTCTAAAAGACGAGTATTTAGGAAGACTTGTTCGCATTAAGAGTACTATAATCAACGTCTTGAGAATAACCTAATCCACACAAGAGAACTATATATATCCCATGTCTTTAGATCTCAACCAAAACCAAACCAAAATGTTTAGTACGAGATCAGATAATACCCAAAAAGGATATTTGTTTTACAAAAAATGAAAAGTACTCCTAGTCTCCAAAATTTGTCAAATAAACCCAAAGTTCAACGAAGACCATTCAATAAACAATTTGTCCATAAAATTATTCAAAGTAAACCCAACTATGATTGAAACCCAAATATTTGAATGATTTAATCACATAGTCTCCCAAGGTACAAATTAACATTTATCTCTAAATAACATCAGTTGCTCTTAATGTATCATATTGAAAGTAATTAACCTAATCACATATCCTCCATGATAGGATAATAATTTCCATAGATAACCCAAAATCAACTTACTCTTAATTCATAGAATCATCTATCTAAATAAAATTATTCAAACTACCCAGGGACTTCACGTAGTCCAGTGGTATGCGATAAATACCAGTCGCACTGTGGTTGTGGGTTTGATTCCTGCAGCTTTGTCCGACGCTATGGGTTGTCACACCATCTGCCTGTTTCCCTTTTTATAAAACTCCAAAAATAACTCTATCATGTTTTACCCTGAATAGTTTCCTTATACCTCTAATTTTCATCCAAATTCATTACGATCTCAACATCTTAATTTTTGAAGTCTTATTTCACCACCATAAAATAAAATGATTCCCAAAATGAATAACAACATACCTTGTTCATCGAGTCCACTCGGTTTCATTGTCATCTTGTTCACGTAGCTAGAAGTCTCAGGCATTAAAACAATGATTAAGAGATCCTTAAAAATCATATGTTTCCTCCATCCAAATACAACTTGTACAACATGCATCATATGGGTGTTCATAGAAAAAAAGTTTTGGAAAATAATCATGTATGACATATAATTCCAAAACATTTGACAAAACCTGATTTCTATAAAATAGTCAGACGGAATTTGAGGTGATTCTTTATATTATTGGTCCTTTTAAACTAACATAAGCATGTTCTGAGAGACTATATTTTAAAATAAAATATAAATAGATTGTGCATGGGTCTCCTTCCTCAGCACCATTTTTAAAATCATTATATGCTTCAAATTCATGTGATAAGGTAAAATATTTGAAAATACCTTGATAATATTTACCTTTCATGAAAATATAAGAATATTGTGAAAATAGTATTTGTCTAAATACAACCCATGATCCACGATGATAAGAAGGTATAGTGGAAGTGTTTGATATGTCAAACAACTGCTTGCAAGAGAGTTGTATGCTAGAAAAAAGTTTCACAATCATCCGAACATGACTTTCCAATAATTATTGTAACCATGTCATCAGGAAGAGATAAGAATGTCGTTTGGGATCCTCCCCCTTCCATTCGTAACTGTCATTACATGACCTGAAAAAATTTATAAAACAATGATTTAACTGAAATAATAGATATAGGGACTAACCATGTGTCTAACAAAAACTCCTAATCCCTAAAGTTTTCTAAGCCGACATTTGATACCATGTATAAGGCCACATCCTTAAACCTTACTTAATCGTGAGTTATTAGAAGATTACACAATGAGGATCTTTTCAGGTTTAGAGTTTTAGAGAATTAGATAGTAAAACATGCATTACATTCCACATTTAAACAAGGTGGTTACATTAAAGATAGTACTCATTTTTCCTATATACAAAAATATATTTAAAATAAAACCTGGATTCTTTCATGAAACTTCCTTGACACTATCATCACATCATGTACCATTCTCTTGACCTGTGAAAAACATTTTAAAAACATGGGATGAGCATAAAAATCTTATTAAGGGATATAAAAGTACGAAATGAAAATAGTTGTCCATGCGTGAAATCATACTTTACTCATAAAACATAATCACATACCACATAAAATCCTGAATAAATCATATAAATCATAAGACATAATAGGTAACATGAGGAATTCATAAAATTATTACGTAGCGAGTAACCCTCTTTGTTACGTTTGGAATACCCATCACAGTATATTCCCTAAATCTCTTCAGAGAATCCTTACCATTTAACTCCTTTGCGTTACCCAATGCATTGGAGAGCTATATCGGGCTCTCCCGCCCTTAGTTTATCATGGAACCGCCCATCTTCATAACAATTCCCATGAGCCATAACATAATCTTATCACATAAAACATGCATAAAGGAAACATAACATTTCCACTTTTTAATCACAAGATATCAATAAAACACATTGATATACTAACATTATGAAAACCATTTTCAATACCAAAATAAAAGAAAAGTAAAACATGGTATTTATTTTTCATTTAAAAAAATTATGGCTTGTAGAGGAAGTTGAAACTCAAATAATTATCACGGTGGTGGAGAAGTCGTTGTCGCCGCATACGTATGACAAAAAAACATTCCTTTTTAGTTTAGTAAAATTCTTCGTATAAAAAAATATTCCCTTTGAATAAGAGTAAAATTAAAAGGGGTTTATACACCGTATAAAATAATGTTGTGTATAAAGCAAAATTTCCCTCAATGAATGGAGATTGAGACGAAGTCCCTTACAAAAACGGTATCCTTGGATTAAGGATAAATAAATTACATAATTACGCGCGAAAAATGAATACACGAAATATAACTGGATATTATGTGTAAAACAATCATAGTTCATTCACACATATTCATATAACCATATATTCATGGATTTCAAGTTTATCCCAGTGAATCCAAATTGGGTTAAGAAGTTCCTTTGCAAAAATTCGACAACCTAACAGCGTCACTTCAAACATCAGAAATTGAGTTGATGAGAGATAAAAAGGTTATCTCATCAGTTGGACATAAAATTTACATCAATAAGGATATAAAATAACATATCCTAACAATAAAATATATAAATTAAAATACCCTACAAAAGAAGTCTTTTAAAAAGAGGAGGGTGAAAAGTTCCCTTACCGACTTGGGTATCTTGCGAAACATACACCCCAGGAAAGAAGGACAATACATCATTGATGTAAATATTCATAAATTATAGTATATTACACAATGACTAGAATAATGGGTACTACATATACCACTCAAAGGAAATGGTGGAAAATGTAGCATAAATATCACAGGAATAAAAGTGAGATGGAAAATCCCTTACAAAAACTCGGCAGCCTAACGGCGCCACTAAAAACTTCCAAAAATGGATTGAAGAGATAAATAGGGTCTATCATCATATTAAACTAAAATTTACAAAAAGAGGAATATAAAATAACATACCCCAACAAAACAAATAGGAGCATAATATAACTGACATAAAGGATAGTACTTAAAAAGATAGAGAGAGGTTGGATCTCTTACGAAAATTCAGTAGCCTAACGGTGGCAATCAAAACTTCCAAAATGGATTAATGAGAGAAAATAGGGTCTCTCATCATATGAACATAAAAATTGAAGTAATAGTAATATAAAAGATAATCCCAATAATAAGAAATATGAGCTTAAAATTATCGACATAAAAGAGTGCACTTATAAAAGAAAGAGAGGGGTATGATCCCTTACGTCAGGTCCGACTTGACTCGATCATTCATTATCTTCCTGAATAATAAACATGAGTTAATTTCTATTTGTTAAAGAAAATTTTTCAAGCTCATTATTCCTTTTATATCACTTATTACAATTTTATGAACACTATGTAATTATTTATGTTAATAATGGTCGTTTTGTCGATCATTTCTACTTGAGTCAAAAATAAACTCTTTATAATTACAAGTTTGTTCATGGGGAAAAATATCCATTATATACAGAATTATATTCATTATGTATATGTCCTATATATCATATATATCCATTATATACATGCATTTATAATATTACATAACATTTACAGTTAAGAAATGAAATGCACCGTTCATGGAGACGGTAAGCAGTACGTACGCATGAACGCTACTTCCATTTATATTTCATATTTAATGGAATTAAAACAAAATGAAAATAATAGTATTATAATTACAGTATTGTATCATATATAATATCATTAAATATATCCTTTATATGTACCACATATGGTATTAACGAATCAAATCACTTTGAGGGGGCGGTAGACCGCACTTCCTAAAATGAAGATATCGTGTTTACCCATAATGGAAACCATAAAGGTATACCATAAATGAAAAAATACATAAGATTAAGGAAAATATAAACATATTATATATCATATATAAATATAGTGACATCTCAATGGCCACATTTGAAGGTGTTAAATGAATATTGAACAATCATCGTTTCGTGAGGCAGAAATTCACCATCCACAGAAACAATATGTTCTTTAACCATTAGATATTGGTGTGTGTAAGTGTAGCTAGAATCCTTATTATAAACAAATCCTTGTATATTGAAGATACTAGATTTTTTAAAGAATAAATGAATAAAAAGAGTTTAGGGGGTTGGAGAAGCAAAATAAAACAAAATAACACAAGTGAAGATATTACCTTAAAATCGGTTAACTCCTCTTGGTTTGAACACAAAGGGTTTCTTGAAGATCTTTCTGCCTAATGTAAGGCATATATGATTAGGAGAGGGATTTTTAAAGATGAAATGGGTTGGGTTTGTCCGAGCCAAAGGCTTGAGGGGTGTTAGTAAGGTGGTAGAGGTGGTGGCCTTTTATAAGGGAAGAGGAGGGGCACTCTTGGAAGGTTATAAAATATTACTTTATTATAAAATGATTTCCAGATTTTAAAGGTCCCACATTGTTGTATTTCGAGGATAAGGTGATAATAGTTCTAAATCCACCAATCCAATAGGTTTTTGACATTTTTTGGTCATATATTTTACATTATCTTTTCATTTTATTTAAATCGTTAAATAATGAGGTAATCACTGCATCATCATTATGTCATAAATAATTTAATTTATTTAATGTAACAAAATTATAAAAAAATAATATGATTTAGGAACTCTTTTTATCTTTCCAATTAAGATATATAGTCAAAAATATTACTTTTATAACCCCATGTTAAATTTTTTTAGTAAAATAATACATGTTTCTGTCATTTTTACTTTTACTTTAAATAAACGTCATTAATGTCATTATCTTACCCAAGTGGCTCCATGGGGTCCCAAAAATAGAACCATGGGTTTTCTTGGTCGTCCATGACTCATCCAATAGGGTTAGGACAAGTTTCAAGACATTTTCATTTTATTATAATATCATTTTTACCTTAAATCACACTAATTACCTTTAATCGCTATTAATAAAAGTTAAAAGTAACTATTCTGCAAAAAATTATTTTAATCTCATTGAACCACATTTTACTTCCTAATGAAAACCATTTATTTCAGATTTTTGAAAATCAAATCATTGAAGTGGCAAAGTTTCATTTAAACGAAAAATCAGTTTCTTTAACTATCACTTAGTTATTTCACAATATTCATCAAAAGTTGATGTTTTTCACAAAAATACCAAAAAATCACCCTAAGATATATTTGATATTCCGAATTCAAAAATTATATCTATTTTAAAAAATTCAAAATATATATGTTGCATTAATTAATTTAACAATTCATTCCCGCTTCAAAACAAATTGCGTGTTTTTATGAAATAATATCTATTAAAATATTGACACTAGTTTAAGTCCAATTTCATAGTAAAATTAATTCCAATTACCACCATTGGATTAAATGGTAAAAATATATTCCAATTAAACTTTAAAAAGAATTAAAAATTTAATCTAACAATGTATTTAAATTATATGAAATGAATTTTTGATGTAAAATGCAGTATTTTTTCACTATTCATTAAAAAAATGAACAACGTCAGAAACATACCAAAAATTTAACCAAAGTTAATTTCAATGTCCCAATAATAAAGAATATGTATATTTTGACAAATAGGGATTATAAAATTGTCAAAGATAGATTAAAAAAAGGTTCACCATCAAAAGGCAGTAAAATAGTCTTTTAAAAATATAAGAGTTTTTATTCTTACAATTGGATTCATTTGGATTTTAAGCCTCTAAAATTTATTGGATAAATGTAAAAATATTTGACAAACATATGTAATCATTTTGTAGTTATTTATGTTCATTACCGTCATTACAATAGCTAGGCGTTGACTATTATAATAATATTATATTATTAGTGTGCAACGTAATATTTGAAAGAAACCAGTTGTGGCGTATTGGGTACGCCATCAAGCATAGCATCACATTTAAATTAATATTAACATTTTATTCACAAATATTGATAAACATTATAATGTAAGATTATTTATTTACCTAGGATGTTACAGATACACAATCAACTTCAAACATTAATCAATCCCTCCAGTCTGGTTTTTTGGAAAACCATGAGTAAGGGAACACCACATCCTACATTTAGCCAGACATCCAACATCCTCATCTGGAATCATTCGGATAATCCATCTAACATGATAAGATGAAAAATAGGGGGAGACCAAAATTGATGCTCCAACACCTATGTACTCTTTGTATGAAATGGTTGGAAATGGTAGATATGGGAGGGAATATACTACTATTATATCCAAATATTGGTCATATCTTCCAATTCAAACCAATGAATTCACTGAGAACATACTAAACATGGTGAAGTGGTATGAGAAAATTCATGCCCACATCTTACATAACTTGTTTGATAACATAATTGAAAAAATAGTTCCATAACAGAGGATACACAACTCTATCCCCAAAAATGGTGTGACTCATCAACATGTCAGTTTGGGTTATAAAAACACCTCATCTCCTATTCAGAGTGGTCGTGGGGTAAAATATTCCATGATATAATGACAAATGGATCATATACAAGAAATCATTCCAACTAGAGGTAATTGGACTCCTCTAATAGCCACTCCATGGCAGGAGAAACCATTCCAAAATTATAGAACCCTACCTAATAATTCTTCTTGTTACACAAGAGAATGAAAATAAATCATTTTTCCCTGGAAAGAACATTCCATAGAGAGTGAACCTTGTATCTGAAATGAAGGGATAATAAAAAGCTTCATCAGAGAGGAATAGAAAATGAAGATCCAATATTTGATCCCACTCTACATAATGTAAGAGTTATTGAAGACCTAGGAATTTTATCTTTTGTACATCAGGATCATATGATCCCATTAATAAAATAATTTATCTGTAGAAACCAATGGTCCACCCCAAAAACATCACACATAATGATTAGTCTATTCATTATTCTAATTGATCTCAAGAGCCCATATCTTGAGGAGATTCATGACATCCCTCCATGAGTCCATAAGAAACAACAACATAACGAGTTACAACATTCAATAATCAACCCTGTTGGTCATACCCATTGTACATGATACACAAATTCTCCTTGTAACAGATAATAAATTCATAATGATTTTCCTACCTATAATGGAATTAATTTTGAATGTTCTCTCAAAATTATTATTTCAATTCATCAAAAGGTAACTCATCTTAGTTATTTAATGATGGGAAATCCCTGCAACCAAGAGGTGCATGGGAAAAAAGGCCAGTCAAATAGTGTGAATTTTCATTGAAATGTAAACTCCATTATTTTCTAGAGTGAATCCAAAGGCAACATTGACTCTATAAACCTCTCTTGGAGCATCTATAGTCCACTATAGTATATGGAGTAGGAAAAACTATTGACTTTTACAATAAACAATCATGGATTCATCCACTTTGGTCATACCAGGTTGAAGATCCAACTGAAAAAAAATAATTCTTGTTGATCTTGAGGAGATAATTGGATAAAGAATACATACCAATCATATTCTAGACATTATCCACTCCTTGATTCAGAATATCAAAGGTGTTGCCAAAATATTTTGTGCAAGAAATCTACTACAATATATGGAACAGTCATGATCACATAAGATTAGAGGTATTACCGTACATTGAGTATAAATTCCACATCAATGTAGTTGAAGTGACGAAACTCCAATTTTACATGGCATCTATCATAGAAAAAGAAATCTCAATTTTCGGAAACCACCTGGATACCTTCAGAGAACATCTCTCTGTATGTTAAAAGGATTACATCAACTAATCGTAGATACCCCATCTAGTGTGCACATTAGGGGATGGGGTGAACATGGATAATTGAATTTCATCACAATCCCAAATCATTATACCGCACAAAAGATAGAACTATGAAATCTCATAGCTTTAGTTCATCTTCATCAAATGAAATATGTTCTCAACTAGTGACATGTTGAATAGAAATAAGCCTCTATAAACTCTCAGTATAATCCAAATAAAAGATAGAGAGTCATTGAATGGTTTTTAATCAAGAATATTAATATATAGTTAAATCTTCCAACATAAGGGATGTCAATATTCAAATAGGTAAAATGGTAGAAATAAACCAAAGGCCTTCATAAGAAGATGGTTTAGGTGAATATATAATGATGCACCTAACCCATGTTCAGACACAACATCATAAAATCAAAGAGGATGCCATGGTAGTAAAATCCATAAAAATCTTGGAGAAACTATATCTAAATGGGATAGAATATTTTTTAAAACAATGTTTCATATCAGAAAAACAAGATCAAGGTCCTGTAGAGGTGGAACGGGAATAGATCCATCCCTTAGGGTCATGGGCCTTTTAACATTAACAACCTCCTCCTTAATAGATGATTGTGTTATACCAATTAGGTGAATACCACAAAATTAATACTTAGATTTTTTCACATAATGATATTTGGTATCCTTATTAATGAAATGAAAGAAGAAACGTTTTTTATATTCCCTTATTATTACCATCCAACAAATGGATCAACGAGTACTGGTGAAGAAGAGGATAAGTCCTCATTTGGGGACCAGACAAATGTAGTCTCATAAAAATATAGATAATATACCTACAATAGATTACACATTGATGAATGTGAATAAAACAACCATTATAGATCCTACCCACTGAAAGGAAAATACGAAGTAGTTGTAGGAGGATGTTTTAGTTCATAATACGGTACATAAGTAAATGATTGAAGGAGGCATATATACCTGGAACCATGGGACTTCCCTAAATTTTGGAATTCCCTTCACCACTCCATCATTACATCCTTAGAGATTATATAAAAAGGAAATGTTAAAATTAATGTTATTCTACATCCACATATTCTTTAGGTCTAAACCCTTAGACCTGATAAATGAATCACTCAGTAGGCGAAAAAGATAATGGAATTAACATGACCCAATTTAGAACTACTCAATGGAAATATTCCTACAAATTATCATTGAAAAATTGATGCACAAAATGAACTCATAGTCAGCATAAAATAATATTTACGGATTAAAAATTCAATCGGGATGGAGTTATAGCATCAAATAATATGGAGGTATCTACCACCGATATTATCAGACCCCATAATAGTAGATCAATATTTCCCTATATTGTGTACACAACATGAATATGGACAAGAAAATCCTTATAGAACTACCCCAATAGGTTACCCATGAATGAAAAAAATGGGGAATCCATAGTTTTCCATACCCACTGATACTCCTATTAAATATATAGATTATCTAGACACTCCTCAAGGGATCTTATATAATATTGTGCTACTAACAGATTGATTATAACCTATGGAGGTGTGGCATATACCAGTACCACCCGAAAAGATGCCTTACCCTGAGTGGGATGATCCGACTCATCCCTTGACAATCATTAAGAACCCATACCTTCTAATTGAAAATGGTTTGGGGGACCTATAGTAGCATTTGAAACACATAATTTAATGTTTTGATACCATGATTGGGTTATCTGCATAAAAATATGTAGTGAAACACAAGTTATTTGCACAAACAGTATAGAGTGTATCCATTGTATGGTACACTATCTTACTAGCTCAGTAAATTATAAAAACCGGTTGATTTATATTGGATGATTGACATTAAAACTAAATCAACGGTGCAGGAGACAACATTGCTGAAGACCATATTATTCTTAACAGTAACATTACTATTTCAATTGTCACATTACTATTAATAAAAAATTAAAACATAACAGAAAATACAAAATATTATGTTAGTAAATTTTGATATTAAAAATTAAATAATGATGTATATAATGTCAAATATAATTTATAAAGGTATCAAAATTTCTCATTAATACATGTTCTCCATTAAAAGGAGGTAAAAACTGTGTTTAGAGAAATATAGCATTTTATGTGTAAAATTGGATATTTTTCATATCTTATGCCTCTATTTTTTTGGGATGATTTTAAAAACATTTTATTAAATATATAATATATAAATTACATTGATATATTTCACTATCATTTTTTATTTATATTAATTATATAAAATGTAAAAATGGGGAAAATAATGGGTTTCATTAAAATATAACATTTATTTTCAATTGGGTTTCATTTCAATTTAATTATTAACAAATTAATTGTTTTAGAAATTATTTTTAATTCATATTTTCATAGTTTTCTTAATTTCATTCATTCTCCCCATTTAAAAAATAAATGAGAAAACTAAAATAATATTAAATCATTTGTTAAGATCGTAATGTGTAGAAGAAGTTAAATTTAAAAATGGGTATATGGTAAAGTCATGGTATGTTACAATATCATGTCCAATAATAAATTTAATCCTCTAAAATTGAAATTGTACATCAAAAATAAAATTTTTATTCTTAAAAATTGAATTATTGGAAACCAACATCTGAACATGGGTTAAAAAAATATCTTCTTAATAAGATAGAAAGTGAAATATGAAGCTAACCAAAACACTGTGATTTCAATACGCTAAATTAATTGAGAAAAGAAAATATTTAGAGGGAATAATAATATATATATCATTTTATTATAGAGAGTAATATATAACATGGTCATTTGAATATTAACCTTAAAAAACCATAAAGTCTTTTGATCAGTCAAAATACTATTTATCTCTTAGAATGAAGTGTAATCATAATGTTTTTGTTCCGTAATGTTTTTCATGGAGTTGAGGTACTCGTTAATATTTTTAAATATATACATCATTACCTTACATGTCCTAAACATAATAAAATACATTTGTAGTGCTTCAATCTATTTTTGTGTCATTATTTACACTTAGAAATGAATTTTTGTAAGGAATTGTTCTTTCTTAAATTACGTTTAACTAATCCAATATTCCTTAAGTAAATCATTGAACCATTAAATGTTTACTAAACCAAGAAGGTTAGCACATGTTAACAGTTAAAAATATTATATAATGTTTTACTGGACCTATTTCCCATGAATATAATTATTATACTCATATAGAGCTTCTCTATACACATTAAATGATAAAAATGTAAGAAGGAATGTAAATAAATTTCTCTATTATTTCGAAGAATAAAATAGATCTTATTGTCCAGTAATAAATATAATAATAGATTACGTTTAACTAAAAAATTATAAAAACATCTATGATTCATTGAGTAAAATATCTGGTTGTCGAATACATTCATTAAATACATACATGTAATAAAACATTCAGAGATAGAATAAACCATCCGACCGTTAACCAATTTCATGGACACTAATAAATTCGAATTAAAATACCATTATCATTATTATCTCAGAATTAGGAACATGTAAAGGTTTATCTTTCCTTCAACCATGTATTTTCCAAAATGTTCAACTAGCTACTAAATAACTATTTTTTCATACAATTCCACATATGCTTTGAAATCCTTAATGAAAAAGAACTGTAGTAAAATCCTTATATATTTCATGATTCGTACAATGAGAATTTCGTAACAAAATTTTTGAATCCAAACATAGTCATATTAATCATTAAACATTGTCTATGGTAGTATCATAAGCTTGACCATGATGCATTTATTTCTTTATATTTATATTTCCTTGAATTTTGGAGGATTCATTTGTGTAGTTCCCCTTATCCATACACCTGAATCATTTATTGTTAGAATATTATATCCTAATAAATAAATCATAAGAATGGTGTCCCTTTTCTCCACACATGAAGCAGACTCATTTAATTATTATCAATATTTCATGGTGTTTCCTTTCATAATTATAACACAGGGGCCAATACATATCTCCCTTCCTCCCATTATCTATCTTTTTCCAGTTTTCCACTTTTTCTCTTAGTTCCAACCAAATACATAATACATAGAAATCTTTTTATCCTTATTTTTTAACAGGAATCTATCTCCACTTATGAACAATACATTATAGTGACTAGTACCCTATAAATGATGTGCCTAATATCATAAAATATATGATACATAGTACACATTAATCATGTTCATTGTGGAAGATCTCATTCGTTATACATTGTGAAATTTATAAATGTTGTACATTATATTAGATAATAACATTATTAATTACATACATTTAATCCAATTATTTTTTAAATATGTAAAATATATTAAAAAATAAATCAGTTGTTAATCTCATAATCATAAAATAGGTTTCTTTGGGGACATGTTTACTTTTAAATGCTTTATAACGTGGTTTTATTAAAATTAGAGTTATCAAAAGCACATACACTTAGAGTATCAGACTATGTGAGAAAAAATGCATGTTTTGATTTACCATGTTTTGCCAAGTCAGGCACAAGATACCTTGTTGGAGTTGTTATTTCTAGGTACATATGACCTAGAACAACGTCCATATATGGTATCTTCGTAGGGTTGTATTTCTAGGAAGACCCATATAATCTCTAGTTTCCCAAATTTTATGATGTTCATATATTCATATTATATATGTATCTCTAGGGATTATGTTCCCTAATATATTTTTTCTAAATATATTTTCATGCTTTCTACAAAACATTCTATGATACCTACTATAAATACACCAAAACTAGTAAATCAGATCTGGAGCATTAATTCATTATATACCTACTATGAAAATGTTTTCACATCCAGATGGACCTTATAATTTATAGGTTCTGTAAAATAAATAAAAAACTTATTTTTTCATTACATATTTAAATGAAATAAAACATGTAAAATCAACTAAAAACACCCATAAACTCTTATATTATCCCTACTAGTCATTCATATTTTACATCTTTGCATCCTGTGGAATAATAATACATAAGAAGTGTTGACCACAAATGATTCATAATGGTTAACAACAAAATTGAAGCTATAATAATCATAATCAATATGGTAAGGTGAATAATTGAAACCCATAAAAATAAAATATAATCTTGATCATAATATGGAAGCAATAAAAGATGAATAAATCAATATAAATAATAACATGAAACTCAACCTTGGATATTCTACAGATCAAATAATCCCATGATTTATCAGCTACCAACAACATAATGAGGTAATTAATATGAAATACATTATATAAATACCATTGATGATTCAACTATGACTTCTAAAAAATAAATGGTTATGGCCTCGATCAAAATCTATTTCTGTTTTGTCTCATTGGACCTACCGATGCATTGAGGGGATATAGTGGGCTCCAACCATCACTTACTAAGTCCAATGAATTACTCGTATGTATAATAATAATAATATAACATCAAATTTATATGTTCCATACACCATTGAAATATTTGAATCATAATCATATATTGAAATACTTTAATAAAATCCTTGATAATGTTTTTTAGGAAAATACCATTTTCTTTGAAAAGAATAGTTTAGTTGGAGATATCAATTGTATTTGACATAAAAATAAGATTGTGAACATGTATATTAAAAAAGATAAAATCTATGTACACTGAAATTATATTTGAGTTGAATATGATTTCTTTTTGAAATAAAAAAATATAATTTATGTGGTTTTATAAATGATCTATATAACTGTGGTTTAAGAGAAACTATTAAAGGGTCATTAAAATAGAAAACTTTATACGTTTTTTATAAAAAAAGAAATAATAAATCTTGTTTTTTCATTATAAAGTATGTGGTTTTAGAATAATTATGGTGTATTAATGATATTATAAGGTGAAATTTAAAATTTGTAATAAACTTGTTTTTTCCATTAATTGGTCTTGCTTATCATGAATAATTATGAAATGATATTTTTAAAACATGTCACTCCCCATAATAGAAAGAAATATTATTCTAGATAAATATATATGTAACAATCAACATAATTTAGGTGGATTACATAATAATAATTAATAACCACACATGGGTGAAAAGATAGAAATATTAACTCGAAGGAAAAATGAAGGTTCGGGTAGAATCCTTTACCACTTTGTAATCAGTCAAATCATATAAAAAAATTAATAATAATAAAGTGAATCATTTGATACCATGATAATAAATAGATTTTTAATATTATTTATCAAAGGAAGTATACGTACAAATAAAAGAAGATATAGTGGTGGATAAGGCATATCTCATGGAAAAAAAAGTGAGATGAAAAAACCCTAACCTTATGTACAAAAGTGTTCATAACATGATAATAATTAAATGGATAATAAAATTAAATCAATTAATAAATTATTTCGGAGATGTTTAAATATGTATTTTATTTATTATTAGGTTATTAATTTAATTTATGTTCTTTTTGATGAGTTATAAGATATAATTTTATCATTCGAGAAAATTTGTATCCTTGTTTTTCATTATCGATTAACTTGTATACGAGTTTGGAAGTAAATTTATAATTTGAATAGTTATCATGAATTAATGAAATACATTTCAAGTGAAAACAAATAATATTAATTGGTTATATAATTCATTTTCATATTTTTGATGAGGATGAATCATTTTATTATACGTTAATCATAATCATTTTGATTATTTTGGAAGGTTTTCGATCAAAAGAAACAAATTTTGTTTAATTAATTAAAATCATGTGTATATTATGATAAAAGACACCAACAGAAGCTGTAATATAGATATTATAATATGGTTTAACACTAAAAATTATTTAATGAACATCCTTAAAGGAGTTAGTGGGAAATTAAAATTCATCATCTATGATGTTGGTAAATTGACACATAACAATCGATGTTCTCATTTACAGAATAAAAAATATAGAGAGGGAGGAGTTTGATGATGGAATTTACATTAAATAATTTGAGTTACAAAATATAAATGATATTAGAGTTTTCATGTATCTTGGGAAATGGGTGGTGAGGCGTGGATAATAAAATAAAAGTAGTTTAAAAGAAAATAAAAGAAAATAAAAAATATTTTTAACTCTTTAATTCTCCTGTTCGATAAACTCCTTATGGGGATTTTTTTAAATTTTGTTTAGATAAAAGGATCATAGAGGTGAGAAATTGGATTTTATAGGCTATTTGGTATAAATATTATTAAGGTAAAAGCGTGGAATGATTGAGGATGAGGGGTTGTGAGAGGTGGTATTTAGAGTGGAGGATATTGGTGTTTTTTGAATATTTTATTCAGTTTTATGTTATTTTGGCCCTTGAATATGAATTGTTTTAAAAAAATAAACAAATATGATAAAATAATGATGGATATTTCTATATTATGGGATTAAATCTTATCTAAATTTAATATGACTTGATAATTCTTGTATTTATTTTTTAACATAAATTATTTATATTTATTATTTATAAAAAATTCTTGTATTTTATAAAAATCCCAAAACAATTACCAAATTATTTTTCAATATCTATAATGTAAAAATTGAACCCCATTTTATCAAAATAATTTTCGAAATATGAGAAATATTGTTTTGAAATAAAATCATCACTTTATCAAAAAATAATTATTTTCAAATTGTAACTTAATATTTAACAGTTTTAAAAATTAACTAAGTCCTCATATAATATTCATATATTCAAAAGAAAAAATATATTTATTTATGTATACGTTTTATAAAAATAATTTTCCAACAAATCATTTCATTAATTCTAAAATTGTTGTTTAATATTTTTGACTTTCAAAATTACAATACACAATTATTAATTGTAAAAATTTTCATTAAATTATAATTTTATCATTTTATATCATAATTTCATTTACAGGATGCCTAAATTTTATATAGACATTTTTAGGTGAGTTTATTGTTCTAATAGACATATTACTTTTATTAATAGTCATAATATTATTCAAATAGTCACATTACTATACATATAAAATATAATTTATCAGAAAAAAATTAAAATAAAGTAAATCTAGATATGAAATATTCATGAATAAAATTTATTTTATCAAATTTAATTTAAAATTTTTCAAAATTTATATTTAAATAAAGTTACAAATTAAAAAGTGGTAAACCCAATGTTAAGAGAGTCAAATCCATTCTAGGTGAAATGTTATATTTATTCATATCTTATTCCTAAAATAATATTTTGGAAGAATGTAAAAAAAATTCATTACATATATATTATATAAATTTTATTAATATATATAACTAATGGTTTTTTATTTAATTTAATAATATAAAATTTCATTTTTGGAATAAAAATAGTTTTTATAAAATAACATCCTTTATGTTCGATTGGATTTCACTTCTAATTAATTAGTAGCCATGGAATTAATTTTTTTAACATGTGTAATCCATATTCTGAAAAGTTACTTAATTTCATTCATTACCTTCATTCCCAAAATCCAAAAGAAAACAATAATAATATTTTAACATTTGTTAAGTTTGTAATCTATAGAAGATGATAAATATAAGAAGAGGAATGCTAAAAAATACGTGGGTGTTTAATTATTCATATTATTATAATATCAAATAAATAACATCTTCCTAGATGTTGATACACTCTAGAGATACCCACTATGTTGCCCAGAACGATCATTATAATAGTAAACATGAAAAGAATATCATATCCATTCATAAAAGTTTACCACTGATTGATAACTTCTGGTACATGCACATATCTCCATCGACAAAGATCCTCAGATAAATAAAAATGATTAGAAATTATATGCATTATAAAAATTGACTATCTTTCATGGTTGAACAATGTAATACATGGGATTTAATGAAGGATTGGAGTACAAGTCTTAAATTATTAAGAGGGTATTGAGGTGTTTAATAATGCTCCCAAAACGGTGTGATTAGTTCGACCTCCATCATCTCAACCAATGTTGGTACTTAAGTATATATGTATAAGGCCATCAATGAGAACCTTCCTTTGGAAGGTAATATCACAAGGCTTCAAGAATTGGAGATCCATTGGGTGTTTCATTTTCAACCATTGAACCCCATTTGAAACAACCAGAATGGGATATGGGTGTATGTGTCTGATGTATAGGTTATTCCACCATGAACATAAAAAACTATTCCTACCCACATGGAATTTCGGGAGGAAACAATTTGGTGAACCTAACATGAACCCACAACCATGATGATGGTTTCACCCACCTGTGAAGAAACATTCTCTATAAAAATGAAAGATGGATAAACATGATAATCAGTTTTTCGTGTGTTCAAACTATGTGATGATAAATTGATGTGATTTTCTTGTTTTTTTTTATCCATATTATATATACTTTTGATAAGAACACCTATTGAACCAAATGGAGTCATATTCTCTCTTATAGATTTATTCCTTTTCCACCATTCATGAAAGGACATTATTGATAAAGGGGAAGCCATCAACAAGCCAACCACATCAATGATGGGTCTCAATTGGCCTGGTATTGGGAGTACCATTAGAATGGTACCATCCCGACCCTAGAGGCTACTAGATAGGCCCACTAGCTATAAAATCTGAACCAGTATTCCACTCAGTGAAGAATGATGTCCTAGAATAAGATGACACTCATGACTATCTCAAAACAATTTAGAATATTATTCCAATGAACAAAACAATCAGCTCCACCATTGACATGTGGATGTGAATTATGAGGCCATAAATGGCCTCACCCAGAAGATACATGAGTCCCCTCATAGGGATCCATCTAGTAATCTCCCCCACCAATGTTTATTAGTAGTGAACCATCAACATTATGGGGTAATATCCTTTGTAGTCTAGCCCAGGTCATCAAGATCCAGACTTCCAAGATTTCCCATTGATGGTATTGACCAGTCAATTTGGAATAGTTCTAGACCTCCCCAAAAAATCCCACTAATAAAATTTGGTGGAATTTTGTGATATGGAAAAAATGTCTGACCGCACTAGAAAAGTTATCCAGAAAACTATTCTGGCATTATCTAGTTAATCCATCTAAAAAATCAATGGAAAATATAAATCATGTACATACACAAGACAAAGAAAAAAACCCTACCATCATTCTAAAATAGAAGATTCCATAGAATCACAACATTCAAATTTAGTGTCATGATTTGAGACAACACACTCACCTTTAATCATTAATCATTTATACTAGTCTTGTTTTTCAGAAAACCTTGTGTATGCAAACACCCCATCCCACATTTTGCAAGACATCCCAGATCCTCATCTAGCATCCATTGGAGAATTCATATATCCTGATAAGATGAATAAAAACGGAGAATCAAAATACATTCTCCAACACCAATGTACCCTTAATATGAAATGGTTGGAAATGGAGGATTTGAGAAGGCATATACTACGGTTCTAGCTACATAATGGTCAATTTTTTCCAATCCAACCAATTAATTAACTAAGAATATACTAAACATGTTGAAGGGGTATGCGAAAATTCATTCCCACATCCAACATAACATATTGGATAACATAATAGAAAAAATAGTGGCATAACAGAGGATACACAACTCAATCCCAAAAAATGGTGTGACTCATCAACATGTCACATTGTGGAATACAAACATCTATTCTCTTATTTATAGGGCTTATGGGGGTAAAATAATCCATTATATAAAGGAAAATGGATCACTTCCATGAAATCATTCCAACTAGAGGTAATTGGCTTCTTCCAATAGCCATTCCAATGTAGGAGAAACCCCTCTAAAATTATAGAAACCTATCTAATAATTCCTACAGATACATGATAGTAAGAAAATAAATCCTATGCTCCGGAAAAGATCATTCCCTAGAATGTGTCCCTAGTATCTCATAAGAAGGGATCTGAAAATAAGAATCATCCAGGAGGATTGGAAAATGAAGATCCTATCTTTTATCCCACTCAATATAATTTAAGATTTATTGAAGACCATCAAAATTTATCTTTTGTAGATCAGGATCATATGATCCCATTACCAAATTAATTGAATGGTAGAATCCAATTCGATGGTCAACCCCAAAACGTCACAAATTTTGATTAGTTTTTTTGTATTCTAGTAGATCTCTAGAGCCCATCTCCTGATGAGAATCATGAAATCCATCCATATGTCTATAAGGCCAACTAACATGAAGAGATTCAACATTCAATAATCATCCTTGTAGGTCATACCCATTGTACATGCTACAGAAATTTTTGTTGCAACTGATAATAAATCCATAATGATTTTCCTCAACATAATGGCATTAATTGTGAATGGTCTCTCCAAATTATTATTTCAATTCAATAAATGATTCCTCCGCTTGGTGATTTGATGATGGGAAATCCCTCCAACCAAACAGTACATTAGAAAAAAAGGCTAGTCAAATAATGTGAATTTTCATTGAAATGTAAACTCCATAATTTTCCATAATAAATCCCAAGGATAAAATGATTCTATGAACCAACCATGGAACGTATTCAGTCTAATATAGTAGAGGGGGTAGTAAAAAGTATTGAAATTTATAATAAAGCAAAAGGGATTCATCCTCTTTGGTCAGACCTGGTTGAGGATCCCATTGAAAAAAATATTACCTGATAAACATGAGGATATAATTGGATAAAGATGGCATACTAATCATATTTTGGACATTATCCACTCCTCGATACAGAATTCCAAAGGTTTTTCCGAAAGATTTTGTGAATGAAATCTACAACAATACATAGAACAATCTTGATAACATATGATAAGAGGTATTAGAATACATAGAGTATAAATTCTACATCAATGTATTTGAAGTGGTGAAACTCAAATTTTACCTGACTTCTATCATAGAAACATGAAATCTCAATTTGGGGAAACAACACATATACCATCCATGTACATTTCACTTCATGTTAAAGGGATCACATCTACTGATCATAGATACCCCATCTAGTGTGCACATTAGAGGATTGGGTGAACATGGAGAGTTTATTTTTACCATGATACCTAATCAGTATACCCCAAAAAATATGACACTATGAAATGTCATATAATCAGTTCTTCATCATCAAATGAAATCTATTCAAAACCGGCAGCATCATAAACAGAAACAGGACCTGATGGACTCTCACTAAAATCAGGAAAAATGATTGGTAGTCGTTGATTGGTTTTTCATCAACCATCTTAAATTATAGATAAATCCTCCCACTTAGCGGAAGTATTTATTCAAAGAGGGAAAATGGTTTAAATTCCACAAGGGCCTTCGTAAGAATATGGTTATGGTGAATATATTATGATGCACCCAACCCATTTTTAGACACAACATCTTAAAATCACGGAGGATTCCATGGTAGTAGAATCCTTAAAAATCTGCGAGAAACTATGGCTCAAAGGGATAAGATATTTTTTAAAAATACCTTCTATATCTAAAAAAGATCAATGTATTGTGGAGGTGGAATGAGAATAGACCCATCCATTAGTGTCAAGGGCCTTTTAAACTTAACAACTTCCTCTTCAATAGAAGTTTGTATTTTACCAATTAAGGGAATTCTACAAAATTAATACATATAGTTTTTCACAACATTTTATTTGGTTTCCTCATTGAGGAAATGAATGACCAAACGGTATTTATATTCCATTATAATTACTATCCATAAAATGGATCCAAGAGTACCGGTGAAAAAGAGGATAACTCTTCATTTGGGGGATCTGACAAATAGAGTGTCATAAAAAGATTTAAAATGTACCTATGATAGATTATGCATCGGTGAATGCGATTAAAACCAACTCTACAGATCCTATCATCCAAAAGGCCAATATGAATGAGTTGTAGGATGATGTTTTAGTTCATAATATGGTGCATAGCTAAATGATTGATGGATGCATACATACCCAGAACCAGAGGACTTCCCTAAATTTGGTAATTACTTTAACCAATCCATCATTACATCCTCAGAAAGTATCCACCAAAGAAATTGTAAAATTAATTTTATTCTTCATCCACATATAGGGTAGGTTTAAACCCTTACACCTGATGAATGAGGCACTAATTAAGAGAAGAAGGTGAAGGAATTAACATGATCCAATTAGAACTAATCTAATAAAGTATTTCTACTGATTATTGCCGACAAATGGAACCTCAAAATTGACTCCCAATCAGCATAACATAATAACAATAGATTAAAATAACAATCGTAATGGGGAAATAGAATCACCTAATATGGGCATATTGACAACCCACATAATCAGAACCCATAATAGTAAATTAATAATTCTCTATATAGTATACACAACTAGAATAGGACCAAGGAAGTCCCTATAGACCTATCCCTATAGGTTACCCATGAATGATACATGTGGGTCCTTCATAGTTTTAAATACCGACTACAATCCCTTTTCAAGATCTAGATTATCTAGACACTCCTCATGTGATCATAAATACTATTGTGATACTAACAAATTGATTATAACCTATGGAGGAGTTGTATGTACTTGTACCACCAGAGGAGAATCCTTTCCTTGAGTGGGATAAACTGAATCCTCCCTTGTCAATCATTATAAACCCCTACCGTCCAATTGAAAATGTTTGGGGGGACATAGGGTAGCATTGGAAACACATAATTTAATTTTTTGATACATTTATTGGGACCCCAGCATAAAAATAAAGTGTGAAACATAAGTGATTTGTAGAAACACTATAGAGTGTTCCCATTATATATTACACAATATTACTAGCTCACTAAATTACTAAATGGGTCGATTTATATTAGAACATTCACAATCAAATTATTACAACGTTGTGGGAGACAATTGTCTATTACCTATCCAACATAAAATAATGGTAGAGTTATAGGGTATTGTATTTAATTTATGTTTTTGAAGGGGTTGAAAAACTCTTTCAGACAATAGCATTCCCAAGAAGTCTTTGTTCCATATTTATAATGAATTTTGATGATGAGTTGCAAAACCACCAATCTCTAAAAAATATACAAAAGGATTTGTGTATATTCCCACAATTTCTCAAATAATGGGAAAATCCATCACATGAATTAAGGATATGTCTCAATTAATTCTATTATTTCATGGATAGAGAATTGGATAAAAAGAGTCTTCCAATATTACAATTAATCCCCCCATTCACCCACATTATCTCCAAATCCTACACTTTATTGTGCGGTCCCCCCTCTTATGGGAAAACACCAATGTTAGCCTCATCATGATGAGAAAAAGGAAAAGAGGAAAAAATCATTTGTTGATATGAATAAATTATTTTATTCTTTTCTAAATTACCATAAACCTAGATACATCATATTGACATTGGAGGACAACATGATAATGTTTTCACATCCCAAGAATCACCACATGGATGGTGATTAAGATCTACCAAAAAAACATCCCTTACAAGGAGAACTAGGAAACACCATCTCGGAATCCCTTTTTTATAAACAATAAAATTAAAATGGTGGACTCTTGGAATGTTAATATGGAAAATCTACCGGTACAAATAGCATACATTTCATCCTACAAACCAGAAGAGGAGAATATATATAATCATTTATGAGAAGGGGTATACATAAGATTATTTATTAGATATTTAAAAAAAAGATCATCCAAACACATGTTGTCCTCTGAGCATTTTTGAATTAACTAAATATTCCCCATCCTCATTTTCAATGGAATAAAAAAATATATCATATCCATAGAGTTCCAAAATATATTATTCCAATAAAATACATGGAAGGAAGTGATAGAAGATAAAAGAAGAAGACAATCCTATGGAAAGGACATAGATGGATTTGAATCACCCATAATTCTGGCTTACTAACCCTAAAGAACATGAATCACACCTCTAATGGGAATAATAATAGTCAACCCAAAAGACATAATCATGATTAGATGAGATTTTTAACATTAGTTCCATTAATATTATACACACAATGGATCCCATCTAAGATATTGAGGGTAACTATGACAAAAAATTTACAACATTATATTCAGTAATTAGGGGAAGAGGCATCCAGAGTCATGGATAAATGAGAATATGTGGTTCTATTTTGTGTCAATAATCTTTCCATGTCCATTCTAGAATCATTTACATAGAATAAACTCATGGGAGATATCTACAATGAGATTAGAAGAAGAAATAATATTCAACCACACATTACATGGATTTTCCAAACATGATCATATAGATGATTTAGAACAGTATGTTCCATTAATTAATCATCTTCAGCATGCTGGTAGACCTAGTCGACCGAATCCACCAAGGGAAGAAGCACCTCTAACTCTTAATCCAATGACTGATAAATCCACATGAAGTACATTATTTTCTAATGTGCATGAAACATTTCATCCCCATTCTAGGAGGTGAAAAGAATTTCACAATAAGTATGACATCATAACACAATTAGACTTGGTGGTCACCATGTTCTTTACCTTGTGTATATCAAAAGTTATTTGGGAAGCACTCGTTAAGGCTTTGACAAGACCTCGATAATTTGAGGATGATGTTTCTGATACCGAGTTTTATCCTACTTATAGTGATCCTAATTAATTCCACAAGATCAAATCATTCATTTTTAAGACAAATATCCCAATATATAGGGACACATTAGACCATTTCACAAGATTGGGAAGATAAATAATGTTGATATATGATGAGTATTCAATTAAAATGGCTCATTAGTCATCCCCATTCAGGTAATAACATCCAATAAACTATGATAAAATGAGTACCTCTTGAACCAATCATCTCTAAATCATCATGGTTATGAAATGAAAGAACAATAGACCATTGGATAAATCATTCTAATTAATCAATTTAGAGAAATTTTTTCTGACTTATAATTCCTAGTTTTTCAGAATGACATGGCCTTCAACATTTATTTAGGAAGGCCTTCATTTCACATCAATGCAAATTTTCTGATATAACGCCACCACATCTATGAATATTTCATTAATGTTTATATTAGGACTTTTCATGGTGGCAATGCCCAATTTATGTTTTATGAATAAAAAATTATTGATGGTTAATTTTATTAGAGGGAGGGGAAATAGACCATGATTGAGAATGTTTATTGAATTAATTCCTCAGATGGCATAGACATGACCTAGACTAATCCCTTAAAGATTCTCAACACATATTATATGATGTTGATAAATCATTTTTATGAAGTGGTTATGAAATGAAAAAAACTATTTTTAATTTTAAATGATATCAGTCAAAAAAAGTGAAACTAGATACATTAGAAAAGTCATCAAAACGTTATGTAGTGATAAATTCCCATGTGAAAATTTTCTCATTCCATCCCCAGATCATTAATAGCAATTATCGCATAATATGGGACATAAGAGTTTGTCGTTTCCCTAATAGAAAATCAATATGATCATTATCTATCCCTATAATCCTCATTGGTTAATCAAAAACACCATAAATCAGTAGTTGGTTTGGAACTAAATGGGTCATTTTTTGAATGTTAGAATACTGATTCCACTATAAAATTCCAAAAATTCTCTTTCATCAGATACATCTTAGGAATAGGTGGAAAAGGAAAAGCATGAGGGAGAGAGGGGGGAATAATAGCATATGGATTATCCAACATAGTTTTAAGAATTTTTCTCTAACACAATTTAGGATATCAGAGAAATAAATCAAGGTATAAAGGATTATCTATTATCAAATTGAATAGTGTTGATGTTTTTTCTTAATAACAAGTTCTATTCACATATTTACTAACGAAAAATATGTACATTCTCTATTATAATTATACAGATATTATAGGACCCAATTTTAATGTGGACACTCACTACATGGGTATCCAAAAAACATTATGGATATAAACAAGAATCCTGAATGACCCAACTAGATGAAACCTCCAAAATTGAGGCTGATGTAGAAATGATTATGAAAGCTTCATTTATCCATGATGTTCATTATCCAATGTTTATATCCAACTATTTTCATTTAAATAATTATAAAATGGAAGTCATATTCTACATCAACGGAATTTATCTCAACTGTATCTATTCAAAAGTTCACTTCCTAGTTCCAATCTCAATGCAGTTGATTAATGAATCAACTGGTTATAAATCCTTCTCCATTATATATTTCAATACATGGAACCACTAAATTCATAGTTCCATAGAGAACAATGAATCCACTAACTTATGGGATTTGTGGGTGTATTTTTTAATTTAGAAATTCACTTAGGATCAATGAATGTCGATTTTATACGCCAATGTGACATGTATCACATATTCAAACACATCTTATGGATGATTGTTGAATGACTTGATGAGGATATAGTGGTTATGACTCAATATAATTATGATAACTAGATGAATACATAGACCATCTTCATCAAAATATTGCAACATAGAGTACTGGTGAACCCTTGGAATTTTTCATTCTGAGTTACTTCAGGGAAAATTCTATGCTTCATCGTACTCCACCAAATCATTGAATATGACCATTATGAAAAATCATTTCCTTAAAATGTCCAATAATTTAATCCTAAAAGATAACAGAGGACTACAAGAAAACTAATACTATATTCTACTCTTTATATCTTACAAATTAGGAAGGTGTTTTTTCTTCCCCACATGGATGAAGAAGGGAGTCACATCTCCATGTTCTATTGAATATCAAGATGTGTTTGAAAAACTTATGAAATATTTATTTATCCCACCAATTCTAATGCCTCATGTTGAATAGAGGCCTCTAATTTTGATTATGACAGCCCTGGAAGATTCACTAAGTGATTTTCATATGGAAAGGAATGACATCAAAAATGAAAACAACATTAATTTATTTAGTCTTTATATGATTGAAATTGTGACTATTATATGGATATAAAGAATATATTCTTGGACTTTATATTTATAATTAAAAAATGGAGTCCGTATATTCCAAAAAAAGAGGAAGATTTGGTCTCTCGAAATAACCCAATAAAATATATCATCATTGATCCTTTGATGATAGTATGGTTGGAATGGTTTCCTATTATCCTTCAGTAATTTTATATATAGTTCATCCATTAGAAATAATTTAAAGAATGTGATGTGAAAGATTCTATTGTGGAATAACTACCTCTAAAAAATTGTTAGATAAAGAATTTATAGCAGAAGATATATGTTTAATTCATGATTACCCACAAACATGGGAAATGTAATTTGATAGTGGATCCAAAATTTAAAAAAGGGATGAGGATGGAATATCCAAGGATCCAAAATGTTAGATTCGGAGTTGGTTTCATTACAACCAAAAAATAAGTCTTATCTTACACATTCTTACTGACATATTGATGCCCAAACAATGTGAAAACATATTAGGCCACCGTTGTAGGCATCAGACTGGCACTCCAATGTTTATTGACTATCCTAGTGTAGAATAGAAATTCAGAGTTGTAAATAAAAAAGATAAACTCGGATTATGCCATCAGAAAAAGACCAGATACATTTGAATGACTATGTCTAAGGTTTGAAAGAATAGTTCCTCTTACATACAATATTGATTCATGACCTATTATCACTAAATTATCAGGAAGAATCTTGTGAAAATACATCTTTGACATTGGCATATCCGACTCATGATGAAACAATAATCAATATCATGCATTACCGAATGGTATCAAATTTTACTAATGTTATAAAAAATGATTCCCATGAAATCATTCCTATCCTTGAACCATATTGTCCATCCATTGAGTTGATGATATCCTACATGGAATACATTCAAAATTGAGTACTCCCTTCGACTGGAGCTGGGAAAGAGAAAATTAAAATATGATAAATTAATTTAGTTCTATATGATGACACAAATCAACATGATATCCTCTATAAGCGTGGACTTGATGGGCTCTTTCTCAGGTGAATTGAATGGGATGATACTGCTTCTATCAACAAATACGTTCACACCAGAGGCTATAGTTCCCACCTTCCAGGGCTCAAGGTTTCTCATTAAATTTGAAGGATTATGTACTACTGGCCCACTATGACGTTGTATTTCACAAAATTTTCCAAAATTTTTCATTACATCCAAGTGCACACAATCTTTATACATCAACTTATAGTGTTAATAAATATATCTAAATACTCCATTACATTTTACAAATGGTTACAGGATGTTGTGGGGATATAAACACAAGCTACATCCATGTAATTCAAAAAAATCTTAACAATTTTTTACCTTTTCTTTAAATTGATTAAAGAAATACCCCTCTGTAAAGTAATGGAAAACCCCTTCACTATCTTCATTAAAGACATCATAATAACCAAATTTAGTGTCTCTCATAATATAATGATAGAAAACATCCCAAATGTTTATTCTAATTAGTTTGAGAAATATTACTAGGAGTACAATATCAAATCTTACCACTAATCCCGCGGAAATGTGGTGGATAATGGACAAATTGAATAAATTAACAAGGCCCTATTGATCATGAATAAAACTATGGTAGATATGGATAAGAAATATTTTCATGATATGGTCTTCCTTTCCTTGTGGTTCTACAAAACCAAAACCTGTATCACAACATGGGAAAATCCATATTCACATTTCTAAAGGAAATAAGTCATCAGGTTCTTTGCGGTATGATTCCCTTCACTATATATTTCTATATATGATCTACTATGCATAGATGATAAACCCCCAAAAAATTATGAGTTGGAGTGAATCATTATGATAATAATATACACCACGAATCACATCGAGGTCCATCAAAACTGGATAACCGGAGATTTTAAATAGAAGGTCCACCTTCCTTCATTCATCTAATAGAATATCGTATTGTTACTTATTACTATATTGATACCCTAGAAGAAGCATTAAAAGATTGAAGAAAATATGGTTGGACCATACTCCATACTCATGTTCCACTATAATGGAGCCTATTACATGATCTTGATAGATTGATTGATCATTATTTTCCCTACCAATGTATTTTTTCTCAGAAATTACATCATGTGATTAGATGTTAATGTCTTATATACACAAAGTTAAATTGCATATTTGTTCTTTGTCACATGACCTGAAAAAACAATACATGTAATCCACTTCACAAGAAGATAAACTACATGAAACCAATATCCATACTCCATTACATTGAATTACATATCCCTACAAACGAGTTAGAAAACATTAAACATTTTGACAATTTTATTGCCTCATGATGTTAAACTGCTTGGTTTACATCTCATTTTCATGAAATAAAATATGATAACATATCAATCCAATCTTGAGTGGATCACATTGTTCGGTGTTGGTACCCAACCATACATTTTCAACAAGAACTATGAATGGATTGATTCTCATTACCATGAGATATTTATTATCACCTAGATCACAATCCAGAATCCATACAAAAAAAAATTCCCCTTCCCTTTTTATAATCTAGACCACCATGAAAAACATTATAATAACTATGTATGGCTTGGTTCTTGTTCCCATGAAATACATTATAATGAATGGATTCTACAATTTCATCCATCAATAATATTGGAAATTCCCCCACTCTCATATGGATAATTTCTATATACATAATAGTTTTAGATTTGGGTTCTGCCACCATGTGAGAGCCCATATTAATAAAACCGTTTCTCTAATCATGAACTCAATCAGTATGGGGAATATTTTACTAGAACAATGTGAGAATTTATTATTTATCATTAAATTATACATAATGATTCATGATTCCAACACACATGTCCAAGCAAAAATTTTTATATTCTTGTTTACTTTCAATCAACATTGGCACATGATGTTAAACTAAATGGATGATGTTCTTGCCACCTGATTAAAAACTACCTAGTTCCCAAAGAACAACTTCTTGATTTATTCTCATAAAAATTAGATATATAGTTATTCCTAGACCACATGACCAAGTCCTAGAAATGGTTTAAGGAAACAATCAACCTCTCCCACATATGAATATTGATATATGGATGTGCTCTTTTTTGGGATCCATAAATCAAGGGTCTAATGAGGAAATAGAGCCATACCCTCCTATATATGAGTTATATCCATGTAATGGAATATACAATTCTTGGAAAATATTTTTCCAATTGACTCCTTTATTCTCGAAAATATTCCACGCACACTTCATCCTCCTAATCATGGACATCTTTATATATTCGTAATCATTATCAATCTACAAGAAATGGAATGTATGTTAATGAAGAACACCATTTTTTGAATATATGGTAACATTCCCCATTTTGTTTTTGCATAAATCACCCAAAAGATGGTCTCTCTGGTTGAGGATTCTGTGATCTGATTATATAATAACATTCCCTAGTTGGATATGCATACATTAGCCCAAAAAATGTTTTTCATCTATCAACACATTCTTCATTGGGAGAATCCAATTCTATATCCATAAGCACTAATGACATCAACCTCCATTTGACAATGGTCCAAAATCATCCATCATATGACATTTACATGTTATTTTTCCCTATTGGAGAACCCCCAAGATGATTGTTTACAATTCTTCCCTCATGTATGATGTGTGACAGAACAAACATTGCCTTGTACAAATCACATTACTCATCGTTTCCGTAATACTATAGTTATAGGCATATAACCAAAAACTATAGACATCATAACATCCACATGCGTGATATTAGGACTTATTACATCTCATAACAACAAGACATTGAACTACATGGTCTCCTAATACTATGCTTGGATTTATTGTAAATCAAATGTAATACGCAACAACACCTCAATTCAACATCATTGGCATAGCTGCACATAATGATAAAGAACCCACTTCTCTATGTATAGGCCAGACCTGCAAAATAAAGCATTTCCCTCCATTCCTTGGTGAATTTCTTTGGAATTCTCTTTTTATACAAAGGAATATTGTTTACACTACCGAAAATATGTGTCTAGGGGGAACCAAATCTCTATAAGCTTTCAATGTTCATTAGGAATAGAATTTATGATACTGTATAAAATGTTAGTCTTGAATAGGTCGTAACCCTCATTAGTTGGATTTTCATTAATTCACCAACCAATTGGGCATATCAACCAGGTGATGTAATTGTACGGCTATGATGTGGCATTCCATAGATAGGTTTTCATAACGTCACCAAAAAAATAGTCTTTTCAACCAGTGACACGATATTCATCAATAGAATCCTCTTCTATAACTATATTCCATAAATAAATTGTTCATTTTTGCATAATAGTAACATCTAACTCCTCATATCAATAATCCACCATATTTTTGTTACAAATTTCTCCCATTTAGACCTAGTGATGGTGGATCATTCTTAGTCCTCCCACCGTGGAATGTCCAAATAACACTCTTTTGGCTAAAGCTAAAGGACCATACATTTTAACCTTCTATGCTCTTCTTATATGACATTAAAGATACAATAAGAATGTCTTAATCATAAGTCTCTAAACTATACAACATCATCCTAACCGTAAGATGTTAAAATTCATATTCCATGTAATGTTCAATTGAAATTAAACATCACAATTCCTCAAACCTTTTCAGTATGGTGCCTCCCCTGACGTCGGTCACATAAAACATATACAGTTTTTAACACGTTCCTTATTCATGTTGGAGTAGTTTCCCATTCATGGGTAATTCAAATATATATAGCATCTTCATTCTCAAAAACATCCCCTTCAAAAACCCCGCATTATGATTTTGAGAAGTTAAAATCACCATTAACATTCTTCGATCATTAATAATATATAGTAATTATTCCTAATAACAAAATTTTTCAACTCGGTAGTATCATGCCCAATTTTGTTTTCATATGTCACACACATAAAAGGAACAATAGCTAGAGTATTCCAATATTTGAATATATAGTAACATTGCCATGTTGGGTTTTCGTATTTCACCTACTGTAATGGATTATCAAAAGTTTTCATATTCATAATAAAGATACACCTTTTATATTACCATAATAAATGAAACTAATGTTAAAAACTATTTTTTGAACTTGGTACATGACCATTCCTACCATAATTTACGTAAATCATGATTTATATTCAAAGTTCACCAAATAGTTACTCAATTTTACCCTTTATGTATCTAAAAAATATCAACAAATTATATGTTAAGAGGCCCTATTTGGGTCATCATTCTAAAGATCATGATAAAATCTATTATACCTAAAACAACATCCATTTTTTTCCATATTCAAAGACAATTAAATGTAAACAAAATTGGACATATTACCCGCCATATTGAAATCCTCAAAAGGATCCCTAAATAAAAGATGAGTCTCATATCAGTAGAATTATTCTATTCATGTTTTATAAAATAATCAGTAAATTAATATATAAAAGACATAAAAATTTATAGGCTGGAAAAACCTAAAGGTGAGCCTAGGAAAAAGACATCTCATTCCCACTAAGTCTCCTTTATACAATACATAGTAAAATGATATGGTAATGAAAAATAGACACACGGTTTATAGGGTTTTATATATAACCATAGAAATATTGAAAATATGATCTATAGGCCAGAAATATTTTAAAAAAATTAGATCACTCCATAAAATTTATCATTTTAATTATAACGTGGTGACATTCAATAAAATGAGTCATTTTTAGTGTTAATTTATAATTAAAAGTAGAATTTGAATAAATTAACAGGTGATTGGAAACAAAAATAATTTTCATTAATGTTATAAAATGTAGATAAAATTATACATGTTAGAGAATTTTTACTAATTTTTATATGTTTTCCCCAACAAAGGCTATGATATATTGAACTATAGCTTGAGTATTTTTTATAGATTTTTTGGGAAATGTTAGTTGTGTGGAAATGGATCCTTCACCATGACAACACTTCTCTTACTCCACAACCATAGATTCATTGCCAAGTGTTGATTCCCTTTTACTGTAATGTTGGTTTTGAAAAATATATTCTCATATTGAATTTAGTTCTTGAAGGCATACCATTTGGATAGATTTCTCTTCTATATTGTAATAATTCTCTTCCACCTCCTTAAAATGATTCCAATCCATCATGAGACAAAAACCTCGAGATATTCACACAAGAATTCTAATTATTCCTCAACCCACTTATACCTTCTATTATCTTCTCTTTTCTAATTGACTAATATTACAGAATGGTGGATCATAAGGTAATCATCCATCGATATGTCAGAAAGGTATAAAAGGTTGTAAGTTGGTGAAGTAGTGATGAATGATCTTCACAAGGTTTCTCCACATGTATCTTATAAATATACTTCCAAATGATAAAATGTGTAATGAAAAGAGAATATTTTGGTATATTGTATGAGTCATATCTTCTCAAATTGTGAGAGATGTATTCTTGGTTTACTTAACACAGTGAGTTGCAATATTCTACTCCCATCAAGAAAACCTCAGTTTCACCAACTACGGTTGAATGAATCGGTATAGAGGACCCCATTTCATGATCATAAACCAAATTCAATGACAATGAATAGTAAGTTCCACCTCTCATCAACACTATGAAGTTAATAAACAACCAATGTGGTTCATAACATAGTCCAATTGATGGATAAAATTTTATTATTAAAGGAAAATATGATGTGAGTTATTCTCTTGGTAAATTTATCCTAATCATAAGTAACATGTTTAGTTACTGGAACATGGAACCTTATGATAAATATAAGAAGTATTGTAATTTTTCTTCCTCTGAATAAATGGTTGTTGTAGTAGATGCATCTTATGATTATTCATTATTTCACGGAGTGGATTCATCATCATGAGTCTGTCCCTTCTTTGGGGAGTCCCCCTCGATCTTTGAAGAATTAGTTTTAGGTCCCTTGAGGGAGAAATTCAATGCAAATTCTGCAAAAGAAAATCAAGGTGAATATATTATAGTTGAGTGACTGAAGTAATCAAATGATAGAAAAAGTACATAGTGTGGTGCATGTGTTGGGAAAACTTTACCACCACTTTTGATTCCTCTCTCAAGGCGATTATGAGGATATATTAGTCATCTTAGTAATATACATGTCATGTTGTAGTCGATATGACCCTCTCTCAATCTCATTCACTATTTAACTATGTCCCAAGGATAGTTTCAGGGATTAAGAAGACTCATTCACTTCCTCGGTAGGGGGGCCTGTGTGCCCATATATCAGTGACTCGAGCATCTTCAATGATTCCTATTCTAATCCTCCTCCAAAACCTGAGAGAAAACCCCTACAGGATATTAATTTTGGATGAAATAGAAACAAAAGAAAATGGAGATGAGAGAGATACATCACCGTGATAGTCATTGTAATCTCATTCATCATCAATGTGATCAGATTTCCCCTCATGTTTTATTTGATCCAATATGTGAGATACTACAGTTTTTGTTTGGAGCTGGTCATCAGTTACTTATATCAACATCTCTAGTTCTTGACCATATTGTCCGACCTCAACCAAATTTATGTTGGGGAGTAGATCCAAGGGATCCCTAATATCTCCCAACATTGGGGAATATATTCCAGCCTATAAAAATTACAACATATCAGTAAAATTAGTAGTTATAACTATGAAAAATTGGATCCCTAGGGTCACACACAATATGGGGTTAATGTGACCAACTATAAGGAAGATCCATCATCATATGACCTTGAATCCTTCTTAGGCCTTTCTACAACCATTGGTGTCTAGAAGATCTCGAAATGAGTCTCCTCCTAGCGATGAGTAATTGATCACCATGGCCTAGAAGAGATAGTTTTCTTAAACATAGTTGAAGTATAGGTTTTTTCTTAAAATATCCTTGAATACATCAAAACATTAGATCCATTACCTATAATTTGATCATTTCTACCACACATGGACTGAAAAGAATTTTTCATTACTATTACACAATTAATACCTTTCATTAAGACCCCATGATTGCATGAAGAAATTAATGCACTAGAATACCTAGCCTATAGCCTGATTAATGAACCTAATAGAGGTTTCATGACCTAAAGTTGAGACACCTCCATTTATATTATGATCCTGATTTTTCATGCCACCAATCGGTGATTTTTGTGTTTAATATGCATTGGGGGGGTGTAAACTGGAATGTTTTAGACACATAAATTGTCATGTAAATCCTTATAGATCGTATTCTTCACAAATGATTCATTTGTCAATACAAACCCCAAATACATTGTCTCTGAATCCAATCATCTACACCATTAGATATTATTCAGTCCTTCCAATATTAGTTAAATTATAAGTCGATAGATTAGTATACTAGATGAATATGAAATCTCCCAATGCATCTACCATCATTAATACTATTTCATGCATAATGGTTAGAGGTTGGATTCAAGAAAAAAGTTAAAAATTAGAAAAAATTATTCTTCAGTAATTTTAACTCTGCTTAACATAGAGTATGAACTAATATGTGTTGTAAGACAACACCACAACACTTTTAATGACCATAAAATTATGAATGGGTCCTTCATGGTGTATTTATAGAATATGATTTGGTATATCTTCTATATTAGAGGTGAATCCATTCCTATATGGCCCCCTTTGGCCAATTTTACATTTATATCGTACATCATAGTTTTCAATCCACAATTTGATTTCACGAACTGGTAGTATGTAGATACTAAAGAATATTTCGTGGAATTTGGCCACATGGTTCCTCTTAAAAACATCATTATTAAATTTTTAACATCAATGAATATATTATGCCCACTCTAATGTATGCCTGAAAATTATAGGAGAACATTATATTCTACGGTGGGGAACCCTAGAGCGATTTTTCATATACGAATATCTCATTTTGTCATGCGGAGGGACTTCATTTACACTTTATGATGTATATCAATCCTATGCTGGGGAACCATTTCCTAATTTCTAAGAGACCATATGAAGATCATGGGTTAAAGGTAGTGTCATCTTAGCATCATCCAAAAAATTTATTTAGTGATAAATCATTTCACATATCCCCAAGTATAGGGAATTTTTAAATGTTTTATATATCCTATAGGATATTTCCAATATCACGATGAATTATATGGAAAAATGTGACTACGTAATAAATTAGCTCAACATAGCAATTATAATATATGTGTTGTTGCAAACCAATGTTTTCCCAACCCAAAAGGCCTCATAAATGATAATTTCATGTAGTTACTTATCGAATTCATCACAATTTTGGTGCACACAGTATGCCTGCATCAACTCAAGATTGGCTCTCTCCTCCAGAACTGAAGTCCCAGTATTCCTTTCAACCTTGTGACTAGTTTGTCACAGAAGAACAAATGTTTTATATTTAATAGAGAGGATTTGACTATGTGGTATGAGACTACATATATGGTGTGCATGGGTTATGATTCTTGAAACGAGTAGTAGGAACTGTTTCTTTCCTTATGTGTACACCTAGAGAGAATACATTAGCTACTAGATAATTACAATTATATGCAGACCACAAAATAGGAAAATAACTATTATCCATTTGGATTAGAGTGTCTGTAAGATGTGAATGATCGTATAAGGTATTCTATTCACTTTATGAATACTGCTATTGATACTACATGAAATTCCCCACAAAAACATTGATAGTGGATTCACACATGTCTAAGTAATATTGTCCAATAAATTTTATTTTATTTGAGACACGTGAAAAAAAATTTGTGAGAAAATAGCATGGGAATCCATTGAAAACATATATGAACACATAAAATTTTTTCATTATAAGAAATACCCTTTAATTGAAATGATAAATATTTTTGAAAATAATGTTCCTTTATGTAGTCCCTTCCATCAGGTTCTTCACACAGCCCCCCTAGATTATGTTCTTCCCCAAACCCCATCACTCAGGTGCTTTTCACATGCCCCTGTGATTAGGCCATTCATCCAGCCCCATCGATCTGGTCCTCCACTCAAATCCCTACCCAAAGTGGTCATACCATGTATGTATCTGGGGATGTTCAATAGAAGTCATTATCCTAACTACATATTCATAACAGATAAGTGTATGATATGAATGATGAGAGAAAATAACACAAATGATGAAGTATGATTTTCAAAATAACAGTTGTATTAATAGAAATTACTAGCCTAGCCATTAGTTATACACACTTGAATATTTCGTTGTACATTTATTCCTGAAATACATGTCGGGATTGCGATAATGGCTATGTGGATACCCTATATGGCTGACATGTGTCCCCATTAAATTATTTTCCTCTATCTACAATAGAAATAGTATACCTTCATTATATATGATCCAATCATAAGGGGGGGTTTTACGATCATTTTTCTCACATAGTACTGAATGATTACAAATATAACCTCAAGTATCTTAGATATATTATAATCCCCATGATGGGTTAAATTAACATGCCTTATATTTCATGTCTGTAATATCTTTGTGGCTTAGAATGATCACAAAATCCCCATGTGTGTCATTGAAGTGCTACCACCACTATGTCAGGTATCCATTTCGGGAACCTATAATAACTAAGTGAACGACGTGTCTTCTTCTAATGGGGACCCATTATTTCATAAAAATAATACCATGTGTCTCTATATATTCATAACTAGAAAAGTGAAGGAATATTATAATCTCAAGTCACACATCACGTCTTCATGGTCCTCTAAAATACCTTAGTGAACCCTCAACATCTAATGAATATTGGAATGTAAGGTGGATAGTAGGATGGAAGTCCTTAAATGGAATGAAACACAAGACAACTACATGATTAGACCTTCCCCCCTCATTGTAAACCCCTAACATGGAGGTCCCTACCCTATCCATGGACCTACATGATACCCTTCTAGGGATGCCTAAGGAGAACCTTAGTTCCTATAGGAAATCATATCCCATGTATTTTCACACATATGAACCATAAAAAAGGAACATTCATATTGTGTATGCCTGCCCCCTATATGAATATCTTCTTGCTTCTCTTGGGCCCTAGATGAATCACCTTCTATTCACCAAACCATAAATTTCCCAAGACATTCTTTAAGGCCTCTTTCAATCCACCGATGATTTGTATCCCATTCCTTTTGACCCCACATTTGAGGGGGGACTAAATTGATGTATCCAAAAAAGCAAATGGGATTTCTAGATATTGGATTTAGAGAAACTAGTGTGTCACCAAATTAGATATGATATCAACTAGTAAGAGGTATGACACACTTTTCTAACATGTGGGGTAGGGTCATCATGGTGCATTAAAATACAAATCACATCGGTCATTAGGTCCCTAACCTTGGAGAGTGTATAAGGTATTTCTTAGTCTCAAATATAATTGTTTCGACCATGTCTGTCCCTCAATGTCTCTGGGATTAGGTACATCATGTTCCATGCTATGATGTAGAGGATCATACATTCTTTTCCCTTTCAGGAATATTTCATTATCCTTCTATGCTATCAAGAAACAGGGATAGAGTATCCTTTATAGATTAATCCCCTAATACTTATAATAGGAACTATCCTTATTCATCGATTCATCCATCTCTAAACCAATGGGATGTATCATGATTGGTAGTCAAACATTACTATCAAGGGTATATACATGGGTACAAATGGTCACATTAGAGCCCAATCTTGTTCCCTCTCCCTTATGGTATAGGCCACATCCATCAGTGAAAAAAATAGATTGTGTGGTTTTTCATATCAACCACTTCCATTTTTTTGCACCAATAATTACACATGTGATCTTAAAGGTTCTATGTGATCAAGTCATTCTCACAATCCCAATCCATTTTGAATCATTTCAAGTATAATTCCAAATCAATTTTTTAGATTTCTACTCGATTTAAGTCCTAACCATTTCACTATTATGACCGAAAGGATTCATATTATTAATAACCCCCAACTCAGTCCTCATATAAGGCCATACCATCCTAAGAGAAAACCCTCTAGGGATCCTCTGTAGGTGTGGGTCCTCACAACCAAACTATGTGGGTTTTTATTCCCAACCATATGGGTTATGTAGGAAGCCTCCATGGGGTCCAAACCCATAATGAAAAATCAACCCTAATTATATATGGTCCACATTCCATGTACCATCTTATCCATAATGGGACCCCATATCTATTCACGGTTCTCCAAAATGATTTTTAATAAAACCGACACCAAACATTGAAAATGCACCTTCCTCCTAGATGTACATTCCACATTATGCTAAACTGAATGGTTTTGACCTCATCAGATTACTTTAATAGGTATGATGTTTCCCATTAGTTGGAAAAAATATTTCTTGTTACTTATTAATTTCACAAGGATATATAGGAATCCCATATTAGGGGTCCAATATCAATATCAAAAAATACTCCATCTCCATGGATTATTACAACTCAAGAGTTCCCAATAATTTTTCTCAAACCCATCATTGATATAGTAAAAGACAAAATAATCTCTAATCCTTTCATAAAAGATTACCATTGATGGAGAACCTGGGATATATATTGATATATCTATTGATGGAAAACACCATATATATAAAATTGACTCCAAATTCCATGAACTCTAATAAATGAATGTTAATTCATGGTTTACCCACATCACAATAAAAAATTAATGAAGGATTCATTAATATGTTTTAAATCATTAGAAGTGTAATGGAGTTGGAAATAATTCCACCAAAATGAGTGTGAGGTGACCGACCTCCCATCCACTCAACCAATGTATGTTCTTAAGTATCATTTTCCATTTCCCCCAAAAAAGAACCTGAACATTGAAAGCAGGCCTGTGTGTCCTCATTGATATAAGAACCATTGGGTGTAACTGGTTCCACGAATAAACCCTATTAGAAACTACATAAAAGGGACGTGTGTGTATATGTGTCTGATTTGATGGTTGTTCTACAAACACCAAAAAATTATATTCCATACCCACATTGTATTCGAGTAGAAAATAGATGGTACATATCATTCCTATTAGGGAAATGTGATAAGGACTACACCGTGATGTTTAATGTCATGTTGTAATAAAAAATAGGGACATGGTGTTTTGGGTCATTCTACATGGACTATTTGTCATTAATTAGATGAAATAATTATTGAAAAATATTACATAGGTTTGTGAATATTATGATCACTATCCATGGTGATCAATGAATATGATACATTTGAATATTATGTAAGGATGGAAAAATGGAAACCCCATTTTGGTTCATAGTTCATAAGTTCTATCCAGGCTATAATCGAGGTCATGAGTACCAAGGCCCGCTCCCTTTATAAGAATGAAAGTAATTTAACATTCTCGATAAATTATTGTGTTATTTGGTTTTAATGAATTTATAAATGACTCGTATTGTGATATATCTTCTTATAAATCCTTTATAATTCATTGAAATTCGTCTTAGGAACTCTTATGTAGAAAATTGACCAAAAATCGAAATACAGATCCATGGAAATTTGACATCATGGGGGAAAATTCGTCTATCCCTAATAGTAGTGAATATTAGGCCAGCTAAAGAGTAGTACTAGCTAGATTTTGGTAGGACCACATGGCGTGTTAAAAATTTTAGGGTTAGGATGTTTTGTCACTATTCACCATTTTATGGAGTATGTTCGACTGAATATTGTTATAAGCCTCTATTTTTCCATTTGACACTTTATGATAAAAGGATGAATTACCAGACTCAATGTTATATTATTAGTACATCATATTCAGTTCAAATGAACTTATTTTGGTTCCATTGTACAATAATATAATTTTAGAGACACCAAACTCAGTGATGATGTTGGACTTAATGAAATTAATATTTGTTTTTTCACCAAATCCTTAAATGGGAATTTATTTATACCGTTTGTAGAATAAGAACACTACAATTTTGACACATTTAAAATAATTTCCTATATAAGGAGGGTATAGAACCATGATATCCATTCCCTATACAATGAATGGGAATGAGTATTTGGATGTGTTAAAAAACATCTGTGGGTGAGGGATGAAATTGATATTCACTTGGTAAGGATTGAAATTATTGGTGACTTGGGTGATAAACAATGTCAACAATTGCTAGAAATATCAAAGCCTTCTAATTTTGTGGGAATTATTGGTTCCTGAAAAGTTGGAAATACATGTACCAAAATTTAATTCATTCATAAAAGAAATAGCCTCCTCCCCATCAATGTATCTTAGGTGTAATAAATGAATTTTGTTTTATGTTGGACCTTCTAATAATTCTAGAATTAAAAGAGAGTAATAGTAACTGTGCATCATCAAATATATTCTTTCACGACTCTATCCAATAGAAGAGTCCCACATTATAAGTATTTAATGATTTGATTCATCAAACCATGTGATGTATTACCCAGTTTAGGGGTGGAATTGATCTCATTGATCTCTTCTAGGATTCTCTATATAATAACCATTACCATTTTTGGATGTAAAATACAATTGAATATTTCATAACTATCATAGTATTCCAGTGTTTTGGCCACATTTTCTAGTAAATCTACCTATGGATTCTATTAGTGTAGGATATTAGATAGAATTTTATTTGAGGGTAATTATTCCTTTAATAATTATAAATTATCAATTAGTGTAAAATATTCATTATTAAGAAAAAATCAATATTGGCCTATTTTATTACTAATTTTGAGTCCACCATTGTTATTCAGATGGGTCATTGGTATTTTTAACATGAGGTCTAACCCTACAATGGGGGATTTGAATTCTACATCATTTTTGGTCAAAAATATTTAAAAGATAGAAAGAAAAAAAATAATAATTTCCTTTATTGATGACATATGGATGGCTCTATACCTTAATTTATTAACCATGGGTTCTGCCATCCAATTTCCTATTAGTATTACAGATGTGTCATCAATTTATTAAACCCATGTTATATGGGAGTCTTGGATAAAGAGTATTTATTTTTTTGGTAGTTAGGTATTCATAGGTATCTATTATAAATACGGTTTCTCTATAAGTAAGTGTTCCAATGAATTCGACATTATTACTTTCTACAATATGACCTTGATGAAAAAATACTTGAATATGAATTTATACATTGGGAAATGTCTAGTAATCCTTGAGTGGTTGAGGATGTACCCGACTGGTTTAGTTCATGGTATATAATGGAACTCCTAATGATGAAATTGCTGCCTCAAATTTTTAATTGAAAATTTTTATTCCAAAAATCTATTATTTATATCGGAATGATGATTTATTGTATTGATAGTGGTTTGGAAATGTAAATATAGTCCAATTTCATCAATGATGACAATATTTTTTTGAGGAATGTACATAGTGATATTTCCAACATTATATCATAAAATATGCATAGACATCCTATTATTGAAGGGATCATTACTAGTGTAATTAAAAAATACTTCTTGAGTCTAACAAACGATTCATGATAGCCACTATTCCAATGATATGAGACCCATTTTTTCATTATCTTGTTGAAGGGAATAACATAACAATAATATTTTATATAATGAATAATATCTAGGATATATGTTCTTTTTTTCATTCATCATTTTGATATTTTGATGAGGTAACATGTAAATGATATTATTTTTCATATTGGGATCAAATTCGATTCCATGATGTAATACAACAAAGAAAAGAAAAATTTCGTGAGGTTACACGAAAATAATATTTTTGGGGGTTTATTTTCTTACTATCCTATTTCAGTTTTTTGAAATCAATATGAATGATGAAAATATGGTTAGAAAATTGACAAAATATTACTACTATATCATAATCATAGCTCTTAGCAGACATTCATTGAATGTTTCTGATGTTGTAGTGCAAGTAAAGATGGAATTTTGCACTGATATTAATTAAGCTAAACAGAATCACCCAATAAAAATTTACTCTTTGTGGGACCCTAAATGTAGTGGTTTCTACATCTTCAAGGGACATTTGGATATGGTTATATCCTGACTACATGTCCATGAAGGATACGGCTTAGTACATAGTCATCACATAAATCAACTGTTATATAACAAGGATAAAAAACTCATATTTTGGATAATGTTGGTTGAGATCTTTTATAACAATGAAAAAAATATTTTCCTTTTTTTTTCTTCGTGAATATAGCTATATTGGTGATATATTTAATGTAATGTGCATCCCAAATGAATTTGGATTTGATGAGATTTTATATTTAATCTTCATCATTAGAATTTTGGGTTTGATATGTTCTCCTAGGCGCATACATTTATCCATGATGATCTTCAGGTAGACAAATGTAATGGGTTTCCAAATCAAGATCATGCCTATAAATTTCTATGTAAATCCAGGTAAACACATCTTTATTCTATTTTTAGAATGTGGTATGTTACTATAATTTATATACGGACATAGCTGCACTTATATGCGTAGGTCACATGTATTACTATGAATCAAGATTTATCTTTCAAATTTTGTTAATGATTGTAGAGAATCCTTCCTCGAATATTGTAGTAGTAAATTTGTGGTCATACCTAATTCCCCTTTCTCTTCTACATCATCTTCCTCCCCCGTTATGTCTTAATTGGAAAATATGAGAGAGGATGAAGATTATCTTGTGTTTGAAAAGTGAGTAGTATTATAAGATACGGAGGTAACCTTTTTAACATTTACCAATTGTAATTTGAATATTCCATCAAATTAAAATAATGATATTGGGTTATGATGAATTCTCATTGATAATGAATGGGAATTTTCAACTAAATCATCACTTATTAAAGGAGAGTTACATAACTCTTCCTTGTGGGTGGGTTAAATTGACATGAGTTATATAATGAGGTTTGGTGTGTACATGTCTAATTTAACCTCAAATATTTTATCAGATAGATGGGTATACCATATTCATCACTAATATCCTTCAATGGGTTATCCTAGGTTGTTTCGAGACCATTCTTGATGGTAACCATAGTAACATAATTGGTCAATGGTTACATCCATACTATCCAATATAATATTGCATTAAATTATCGATCCTTTCAGGATTAAAAAGGATATTATCAACATATAATGACCCTATTTTACCACTGATATAGTACATTATAAATGGGGGATATGATTATTGAATTGTTGCATGTTGGTTAAACCATGGAAATCCTAGTAGGACATTGAAGACGGTGTGATCCATAGTTACTGTGAATTAAGAGTCAAAATATTAGGTTCACAAATTATGTTTTTAGCGTGATCCACGAATGTACATTTTATTACCTCTTGTAACATCACTAAATCACCACATGGGAATGAGATATGTCTAAATCACTATAGCCTAACTAACGAAGTGTTCAGATTGGGATGAGATAGACTCCTAAGCTAATATTGATGAAAGATTCATGAATATCAATGTTATATAGACTACCCGACACATATAAGGGAATAATGTTTCATTATATCATAATATAATTTTCTAGTTCTGTAAAATAGATATCATTATGAAAATATATAGGATTTATATCTACAATATATACATCGGTGGGAGTGACCTCAACTTAAATATCTTCAATGCATAGTAGGGCCTCAATAAGTGCTTCTAAAAGGATATTTGAAAAGTTAAGAGAAAACATTATTGAATATTTTTCATGAAATTTGTCAAATAGCTTCATGATGCCATATTTTAGAGTCAAATGTCGACATATTCTTGTGGGGAATGTTTCCCTAGTTTTCACTATAGAGATTCAGTCACATGGGGCCATTGATATCAATGGGTGAGAATATGTTGAGTGTAGTTTTTCTACAACTATATTATGCCACCCTAGTCTAACATATTTCCTAGGATGAAAAGCATGTTTCATCACATCATGTTGATCTTCCAAAATGTTCAGGATTTGTAAACTCTTATAGAAGGTTTCTATGCTTCCCTACTCTTCTTTTAATCTCTTGGGAGATCTTCTTTGGGATTCAGAAACATAAACCAACCTAACATGGATGTCGTCAGGATATTGGGATTATCCATGACAACGTATTCTCTTACCCCATTAGCTCATAGGGCCTCTACCTATTTCTCTATTATCTAGAATAGGTAACATGGGTTTATAATCTTTATTATCATCATAATTGGGGTAAATTAATTGAATGACATTTAAGGATAAAAATATTAGTTATTTTTCTGATGAGGATGTACCATGGTGTGAAAATTTCCATAGTTTTATTTGTTGTGAAGGTTTCTATGTTTTTTGCGTTTAGATGCATGAAATTCAATATAGTTAGGTTTAGATTTTCTATCTATATAGGAACATGATCGTTTAAATATTTTTTATTCTTCTGACCATGCCATTACCTAGTAGATCATATTATGGATGAATCAATGGTTGATAATGTTGGTTGTGTTATGGTCGGGGAAACTGATGCTTCAATTTTTTATTTAACTATTCTATAAGGATAAAATCATTTTACATGATTGTTTTCCTACTCATCGAATCGTATAACTCATGTATTCTCTTTCTCAAAACATCTGTCCATTGACCTTCTTCAACGATATTGGTGGTGGAAAAACATGCCACTTATGATGGGGGATTAAGAATCTTCACCTTCCTAGATTTAAACATTTTTTAAGGAAATCATCAAAAAGAAATAACTCATACAAAGGAAGGTCCAAAATTCAGTGAATAAGTTAATAACATGTGAAATTTTCATAACAAAATTGATTAGGCTAGGTAGTCTTTAGAAATTTTAGTAGGTTTTTTCCATTACTACTATAATGTTTCTTTTGAATTGGTCATACCAGATTGAGAAGACTTTATGGTTTCTATATTTTAATTTAGATCAGTAAGGTTCTATTATCTCATCTCGAATGTGGTATTTTTACTAAAATTTTTAATTTTGGAGGTGGTGTCGCATGAGGAGGTGTAAGATTTGGATATGGATCCAGTATTGAAAAAAGTATTAATGTGATGAACCAATTTTCAATTTTACCCATTCTCTTACCCTAAGATACAAGCATTGGTCTTAATTATTCTCTACATAACAATATGAAATAATTTGAAAACATATTTGAAACTAAAAAAAGTTATTAATACAAAATCAAATACATTACCAGGATAAGTTTTGTTCACAACTCATCATGAATGTTGTCAATGAAATTAATCAACAAGTCCTCTTGGGGGAGTTATCGGTTTACGGTGAATATCATACCCTTCCACATGGAAATAAAATTTGGTAACCTCTCATTTTTCCACGTGTTGTGACAAGAGATGCTTAGGAATGTCATTTTCATCACAATAGAGTTGACATCATAGATAAGTTTTATGTTCATATATTCCTATCCCAAATTAAATATTGATCTTAAACTTGTGTACATGATGAATGTTGGTACCTATAAGGTCTAAAAAATATAATTGAACTTGGATGCCTCTTGTTTTTAGGGTTTTCAAATCATGGAACCACACTGAGACCTGAAGTGCATTATATGTAAATTTAAATTACATGATCTATTGAATTTTAGGAATAAAGAATTCCCAAGGTCTGCTGGGGGATGAGTCATGTCAACCAATTCAGGAAATTGATTCATTTATAGTTGTAATGCTTCACATCATAATTACATTACATGTAAATGATCTTTTAGTAACATGATAATTTAGATATTATGGGGATAATCAACAAAATGAGTAAGATCATGAATAAGGGGAATAAAGTTTTATGTCATCTGTACTAGTTCTTCTTGTACTCTTAGTTGGTGACATGCATTGGATATCATATGAGGATACAACTAGTGTATCTCAGATTCTTTTCCCAATATATTGAACTCCTAATATCTCATCATTGTGTGGTCCATGGATATTGGTTGTTTATATCCCACATTATTTGTTGTTCTGAAATAGCTTATGTTGTTGTGATGAATCCCCTTTACTGAGTTATATCAGTTGGGAAAATGGGATGGGGCTCTTGCTCAAATATATATCCATTTGGGATATTTTGTAAGAGTTATTTCTCATTGATATATTAAACTCCATCATCTGTTCATTATACTTATGAAATATTTCCTCATTTTGGAGAAGTTCACTCTCTTTGGGTGGTGAGTGAGATTCAGTCATACAGTAACTCCTTTATTTAGAAGATTATTACCTAGGAGGAGGTAGTGGATAATTTGAGGGGGTGCCAAATTTTTTTATCAATCCCTTTTTTCCATCTACAAAAACCATCATCATTAATTCCCATATAAATTTTATTTCAAATGAACAAATCGCCCACCTTTTTTTCTATATCGACTTCAGGTTCTGTATCATTCAGAAGAGTAGTTCTAATGATGTTCATTGATGAATATTTAGTTACCAGTGACACCTCATCATTTGAATGATTGGAGGGTCTACTGACATGAGAAGATTTTCTTGAATGAAATATGATCTTTATGACTATTTATATCCTTAACAAATCACTCTTATTTGATTCCTCTAAGGGGCCTCATCATCTCATTCAATGAATCACTCAAATCTATCTTGAAAAGAGAATTAGAAAATGAATCTCATGATATATTGGTCATTCATGTCACATTGGAGTATGTCAGGTAATGAAAGAGGTAATAATAGAAAAGTCATTTTTTTGAACACATCCTAATCGATAATGGATAACCACCTTTAAATAGGAGAGTGAGGTAAAAAATTACCCCATACCTGTAAGATGGGGTTCTTCCTGTTCGACTACAATATGATTTCAAATATGATTTGTTGGCCTGATTGGAATTCGTTTTGATAAAAATTCCCCCAGTGCAATGGGATGGGAATAATCTTATATCATTGTGGCTACATCTTATATAGCTTCTATATATATCTTAATGATCTTTATATGAGCATGATCTTAGTGCATCATATGATATTAATGTGAACTAATTTCTATAAAAATTAATTAAAATGTTTGGTAGTGGGACTTCCATAAAAAAGAAGACTACTCAACCATCATAGATTCCTCATTCAAGAGTCTATCAATGGATTTCTCTCATCAATATTACCATTTTTTGTTTTATTTAATGCATATTCCTACAAATGTTTCCATATTTAATGGGTATAGTTTTATTATAAGATCATATAAGATGTTATGAATTTTGATGATGTCAATACTATATGTTTTTATGATTTTGGATTGGGGAATACATACTATTCTATTCTCTCCCAATTCATAGATTCGGACATCGACTAGGGAATTGATAATCATCTAGTGTTGATTTATAACTCATTTAGACAAGAACATGGGGGAACCTCCTGTTGTATCCTTGATTTTGGTCATCAAATAGACTGTAGGGTGGATTAGTCAATTTGATTATGTATTTCCACATTTTATTTGACATGAACAACATATTCACTGAATGTTAAGAATTTAGTCCTCATGTGAGGAAGATTCATCCATATGTTCGAGAGAATATCCGTAAAAAATTCTCTTGAAATCCATTCAAGATATCAATATTGAGGATTTCATGTGGAAAAAAATTATAGGTATGTTTTCTTCATTTAACTGATTCCTCATAAGGGACGTGTCTACATAGTCTTTTTCATATGATCTTCCAAAACTAGTCTGAACAATGAGGGTGTTTCCTAGTTTATATTACCTAAGATGTAGTTTTATGTAGATTACCCTCTACTAAGATAGAAGTTAGATGATTTAGGGGTGTTGTGGATAGTGATTATTTTCATGTAAAATATTACATGTGATAAAGGATATAACATGTCAACGACATGTTTAAAATCTTGATTGGCCTCATCTTCCGAAGAACCAAATTATATGAGTGATTTCTCATTATTAATTTAGAAAGCGGAGGAACTACTTTTCCAAATGAATTTTTACATTACGGAGGAACTTCATAATAATTTTCATATTAGGCATGATGACTATACTGGCTTGACATTCGATAGTAATGAGAATTTCAACAGTATATACCATGGGGAAGAATTTATGGGTGGATGGCGGTAAGGGGAGTACCTTCTCTCCATTTGATCTTATGACCAAGTGGCGGGTTTCCATGTCCCTCATAAAGATATGGGTGATCACGATTGATCATTTTTTGGCCATGATGTAGGCCTTCTGGTAGATATTTAGTTGAGTTCCTCCAGTGCTTCTAGTTGAAATTTTGCATGAAGGACCATCGTAACTTCAATAATAACTTCTATAATATTGTAATTACTTTGTAGGATCCTGATTCACTATTTATGGATATTTAATGGCCTTAGGAACTCCACCATTATGTACAAACAGTTTGTGTTTACATTATTTAATTTTAGATCTACATTTGTGTTACATCATTGTTTATGTTGTCTATTGGGTTATCCATGTAGAATATTATGGACATAGACATTATTGTTTTATAAAATTCCTATACTAATCTCATGTTATAACTAGAATATTCTTATTTTCATTTATTATTTTATCACTGAAATATTCTTATCCATGATTTGCAATTGAAGGGTTACATTGGTCTTTTGTTGGAATGAGTTTGTGTGGTTGATCAGTTTTTCTATTTATCATTGAATTTGGCTAATGAGATTCTTAGAAGGGATCATGAATACATGTCTTCAACTAAGATAACATCATATTATTTTTATTGGAAACATAGAATACAGTTGTATGTTATATTCCCACATTCATGTCATAGTTAATAAAATCAGCATATCCCGGAGGACAAGTAGAATGTGTTCAAGAATAGATTCATTTCCTTCTATCATTACCAAGATTTAAAGATTGTTTTTGGAAGTAGAAAGAGAATATATGACTATTCTATTATTAGAGGATGGATGTTTCCATAATCTTGTCATATATTTCAAATTGGGATATACCAATAATTTTCATGTGTATGAGAAGAGACTAGCGTGTGGCCCCTATTGAGTATTAGGTCATGCCAGAGGGTTACTATAATAGCCTGATGTTTTTATGAAATAATAACATTAAATAATTTAATTCCATAGTAGCTTACATTGAACCCAGTCATAAATTTAAATAAACCATGAGGAAACCTTACTATCAAATAACCATTATGACATTGCTGTTAGGATAGCAGAAATAAATATAATTACATTAGAAAATGTTTTGTGAATAAAAAACATAATTCAATTATACATTTGTTTTTTGTTAAGTGATTTACAATTAGTAATGGAAATTTAAAAAAATATATTTTTTATATATTTAATATAATATTATTGATATACATCTAAAATAATTTTTTGTCAAAGGGTAAGAATAAACCCCAGTTGATATATAAAAACATTTATTTTTCAAAATGAAAAATTATCCATTTTCAATAAAAAACACCATTTAAATTTACATATTAAAAAATTAATATATTTTATATGATAACATAATAAATTATTTAGAAGAATGATATCAAAATTTATTTTGGATTAAATTATGATGTTTTTCTAATAACATTCATGTTTTGATTATATGTTCAAATTTACCAAATTTAAATTAAAAGCATATTTTTTCATCAAAATAATTTATATTGTTAATTTATAAAATTGAATGATTTTAAACAATAAATATATTATACCTTTATCATTAAATATAATATATGTTATAAGAATTAATGTTACATTCAATTCATATATAAAATTATTTAAATGTTTTACAATGTGGTAACATTTAAAACTCGTTCTCTCTTTCCATTAAAGAGATTAATTTTTAATTAATTAATTAAGATTATATTTTTTAAAATTATATGACTGGATTCCATTTTTTTAATAAGAAATTTCAAATTATGTAAACGGGTTAATTTTATTTTCGGTCATTATGAATAGTAACTTTGGTAATTTTAATTAATACGAAAAAAGGTTAAATCAGGAAATTAAGGGTAAACCTAATATTAGGAAATTACCCTAAATCATTTCATTATATCATTGGATGAATGTTTATTGATCTAAATCATCCTAGGGACTAATTTTTGTCCATTGGATGCACCTTGGATGTGATTAGAAAATTCATTTTATTTTAGTTAAAAAAGTAAAATAGGTATTACTCAAATTTTAAGAATGATATCATTTAAAAAATAATTTCAAATATAAGATAAATTAGTTTATAAAATCTAATTTTAAATATTTAATGTTTCTCTTTATCATGATAATTTATTTGTAATTTTCAACAACTAAATATTTATCTCAATGACAAATACATTAATGATGCAACAATTACATTAATGATGAGAAATTACAAATATAATCCTTATTAAAATTATTATAACCCTAAATAGACCCCAAAACCAGAGAAAATATTGTTTTTGGATTATATATATACCATAAAAACCAAAGGTCATGTTATTTTCCATTTAGAGACTTATAGTTGAGATTGTTCCCCATAAAATATTTTATTTAAAGTGATGTTGAACATTTCAAATTCATGTTTTAATTAATATAACATTTATAATGTGGGATTTTACAAAAATATATATTCGATTAGAAGTATTATTATGAAACATATTGGATTTATATTTTTCATTTCATTTTATTTTATTCAAAAAATATGCATATTAAATAATTACACCGTATTGTTGTAGTAGTATTCTTATTAAGGGATATATCAAATAAATCTTATTAAAAATATTTAAATAAATATAATTTGAAAATTCATATATAGAATAAATTATGTGGATGAAAAAAATCTCTTATAAATATAATAATTGTTTTTTATTTTAGTTATCTTGTTATCCTAATATTTTTATATATCAATGAAATGAATACATTCAAAATTGAAACTGTTGATTTTTTATCAAAATAATTATTTTAATAAATTATTGTAAAATAATTATTTTTTTTAAAATATAGAAGAAATTTGAAATGGTAGAAAATGTTCATATATATTTATTTATGTTCTAATTAACCTCAAATAAATTAATATTGCATCCTTTTAATATTAAAATATTTGTTACCATAGTTAATAATTAAATAGAATAACTAAGAATTAATTAAAAGTAAAAAGTTTAAATTTATTTATAAACCCGTATAAAATTTATTTTTGGTTGAAAATAAAACAATATATCATGTTATATTATAAATTGGGACATTTTGGATGTTTTTCAGTGGGTTATGATTTTATTATAAATTATTTTTAATGGAATTTCCAAAAGTGCATCTCCCCTAAATTATAAAAGGGAACATCTTCCCTCCCACATGAAATTCACATTGGGCCATCATACTTAGACATCTGCTGAAATTTTTACTACTCAGCTTCCATATAAATATTATAGAGGTTTTGGTCCCCTTTTAAAAATAACACCAGTTATTTATAAAGAGATTTAGAGGGAGAACATTGAAGAAGAGTTAATCACCACTGCATATTCATTCAAACATATTTCTTGTTATACTTCCTCTTCATGAGTTCATTCATTATAAAGTAATAAATCCAATATCAATTTCATAATGATATGTAATAATGATTATAAAAAATCCATATTTCATCTTTGGTCAATCCTAAATAAAATGAATTCAAAACATGTGCGTACACACATCTTATCATCTCGACACTATAGTGTGATCTGATTTCACCACCACCATAATTTCATGGTATATTGGTGAAAATAATAAATATATAAGATTATCATAACATGTTTTCTTTTCTAAAATATTTTACTCCATCCAATCCAATACCATTCGATAATTATGTGAATGATATCGTCCCTCGTGTGTATGTACGACCTACCATCTCTAAGATACAACATGATTCATTCTACAGGATCTTCATTAAATAATGATTATATAAAATAATGGAATATATAAATATTATATATATTAAACTAATATCATTCAGTATATGATATTAGTATGTTCTATGATGAATAACGATAACTTCTCTGACTAAACATGCATTAGATGATAAAAAATATAACACTTGATGGATAAGTAATAATATTACTAATAAAAAAATGATAAAATGATCATATATGATATCATAAAAACTGGATATAGATCTGAAATTTTTCAAGGAAATTATTTAAATCATTATACATGATGGTCTGATACGTACAATGGAAATCAGATCTAAAGTAAAGCATATTTTTGCAATATCATTATTATCTGAGATTGTTTAAATGTATGTATTTAATGGGGTATATTTATCATCCACATCAATGTTTCCTAATTATGAATTCCAAAATATTTTATATATTCATATAATTTTTTTTAGTATAAATTTTACCCATTGGTAAATTTTTAATAAATGGAATGAAAAGAATATTTTTTCGTGTTTGATTAGAGGTAGTTTTTTGACTTTTCTTGTAAAAGTACAAGAAGAATGTTTTTTTAACTTATATACTATGATTGGTTTTTTACATTTTCATACTTCATTATTTACATGAATCTTTCTCAACATAATTTCACATTTATTTTCATAAAAATCATTTTATTTTAAAATTGAGTGGCATTTTGAGTAAAGATAACATTTTTAAAGAAGAATGAAAATTTTCCTGAAGAATTAATTTCATGTGTTATATAAGATTTATTTTCCATATAAAATGAATTTAATTAATATATTATGTTTCAATTATAAAATCCATATTGTTCCTATTATTTTCATGTGTTTATGATGAAATTCTATTTATAAAATCTATTTGATTTATAAGGATTTTGTTATAGTTGAGTGATATTTAAATTAACTCATTGTATTACTTGGATTATGGTCAATGATGTGTGATATTGTGGAAAACATAAGAATGGTTTCATTATGAGACTAGTAGAACCTTTATATCACTAAAATGTATTTGGTAAATTTTTATATCTAATGAGATAGACATTTATAGAATAAGAAATGATATTGGATCAATAATACAATGCTGGAAAGAGGTGTGATGTCTGTTCAGTAATGGACGTTGTCCTTTATGATGGTGTTGGAAATGATCCTTGACTAGTATTAATTTAATTTTTATGGTTATGTGTGTTCCATAAAATTTCAGGTATTATGTTATGACTTTTGGGACTACATTAATTTATTCTTATGAACTTTAATGATTTATCCTATGGAATGATATCATAATCTTTAATATGGAAGAAATTATTTTCAAATGTTATATTATTTTTTATTATGACTATGATTGATTTATATGTCCCTTTTTTACCCTTAGAGAGTATTTGAGCTTACCCTTTCATATTTTTAATTTCCCTGGGTCATGATAAATGGTATTAGGTATGATATGTTAGAAGGGATCTAGTTATGTTTAAATAAGTGGAGTAAATGAATATTTCTAACGAACTAGTTTTTTTGTTTCACATTTTCTAGAGACCTTATACCTATACAATCTTGTCGTGGATTTTCTTTATTTTTAATGAATATTACAAAATTTTTATGTAATATCAATATATGTTATGTATGGTTAATTATATTTTGTCTAATAAGAAAGTTATGGATAATAGTTGGCTACTATAATGAGATAATATTAGTAAGAACCCATAGGATGTGTCGAAGTATAGGTTACTATACTTGTGTTTTAGAAATGTTCATGAATAACACAGGATAAAAACTAAAATCTCATAAATTGATATTTTATTCCCCGTTATGTGGTTTTCCCATTATTAAAACTATTTATCATATAATTCATCTTTTTTTGTTAATTGATGGGACCTTGAGGAACCATTTTGATGTAGATTATGAAAGGGAATGCATTGATTTTAATCCTGAGGAACCAAATGTTATGTGAGTTAGAATGAAAAATCATGTAGCTATACATAAATGACATTCTGAATATTTTAATTATGTAGGAAATCCAAATGATAAAATTATCGTACGACATTTTATTGAGTCATCATTGAGGTAGGGTCCACCATAAATTTGCAGGACATCTGACCCATTTGTGAATGAATAATGGATCGATACCACAGAAATGTTATTCTCAGTTATTCAGTGTCCAATCCTGATAATGTAATCCTAGAAGTATATCATTTAGAAGGTGAATCTGATTAATGGTGGAACCTTATCAAAAATATGAGGCAAAGAGGGGAAATTAAATCCATGGAACTGGATGAGTTCATGGACATTTTTTTCAATAAGTAAATTCCCTATATTTTTCAAACAATGATGTAAAAGGAGTTCCTTCATCTTATGAGAAAAGATAATGAATCCATAGGTACCTATGAAACAAATTTTACAAGATATTCCAGATACACCTATGAAAGTATTATATAAACTGAGAGTAAAATTTATCGATATTTTGAGTCATACAACTGTGTTTCTGATGGTAATTAGGAATTAGGGGCTTCAATAGCAATGAGAAAATCATTTTATGTCCTCTATAGGTTGAGATAGATATTGGAGTAACCTATCAATCCAATGGGATTGATAATAAGGGGAATATAGAATTCAATGTAATATATAAAGGCCACATAGAAAGGAAGATGAGTTTTCTCTTTTGATTAATGTGTGGAAATAATTTTGGTGGATATTGACTTCTACGGATTATAAAATGTTTTATGTGCCACAAATAATTTCATTTGGATGTTTAACATCGATGTAATGGGAAAATGGTGCATAACGTTTAAAATAAAGATAATGTTACACATATGAGCCTCCTATACTTCAATGTTACATGTTCAAGGAAATGGGGAATTATGCCATTCACTACCCTAATCCAACGGTTATTGATAATCTTCCACATCAAAAAACTCATTAAAAATTATAAAGGCATGTCATATGCAATCCCTATTGGCGATGTTGAGTAAGATAATAAATTGGGGATAGGTGCACATACCATCCATTCTTAAGTAGAAAATGTTATATTTGGTTCTCGATCAACCCAATCATTTATTTATGATGAATTTTATAAGGGTCTTGTTGAATTACCTCAATAATTAGATGTTGTGATAGTTGTGACAACTCATAATGACTCAATGGTCACATCAAAAGACTATAATTATTTCACTGGATAAAATTTGTGGAAAAGTGCATCCGACAAATCTTTGGATCCTTCCATTAGTGGATCTAGATGTGATTATTGGCAAGGATTTTATTTCTCTTATGTATCTCATATCAATTTACAAATAAGGAATTTCACATTTCATACTCTAAACCAGTTAGTGATCATCTATCTATGAATGGATGAATATCATCTTCTAGTAGAAATTCCATCCATCATAGGGGTCTTGATCACTAAAGTGAAGTCTATATATCTCAAATGGTTGGGGGGATAATCACTAATAAGAATAATTCTATTGTATTTGATATTTATGATGTCTTTCAAGAAGATTTTCTATGTCTTCCATAGAATCTTGAGGTTGGGTTTTCAATAGAACTCAAAGTGGGTGTTATTCCTTTTTTAAATATAATGTATAAAATGGACCCAATTGAGATATATGAATTAAAGAAGAAACTCCATGAGAATCTTGAAAAGGTATTTATATGCCCTAGTTAGTCAACTTTGGGTGAACCTGTTCTATTTATTAAGAAGAAATATAAATCGATGAGACTCTACATTGATTATCTAGATATTAATAAGATCACTATCAAGAACACATATCATGTTATCCACATTCATGATGTATTTGACCAACTACATGGGATTAAATAAATTTCCAAGATTGATCATTTTTTAGGATTTCATCAACTAATGGACAAGAAGGATGATACACTAAATATGACATTTTATAAATGGTATCGGATCAATGAATTTATAGTGGTTCCTTTTTGTCTTACTAATTCCCTCATTATCTTCATGGTTATAATTAATATTTTCTGTAGAGACTGCCTTGATTAGTTTTTCGTATTCTTTATAGATGATATTATTGTCTAAGATAAGAGTAAAGAAGAAGATGAAGATCACTATAGAATATTATGGATTGCCTTGAGAAAGGATAATATTTATGAGAATTTTCCATACGTCAATTATAGATTCATAAATATTCATTTTTGGGTTAAATAATATCCAGATGGGGGATATTTGTGGATCTATAAAATTGATGTTATTGCAAGGTGGATGAGAAAAAAACGAGATCTGAGGTTTTCTTGGTTTGGATGGTTTTTGTCATCATTTTGTGAACTAATTTTTACAATTATATAATCTATAGAGAAATTTGACTCGAAAAGGTGTTATGTTCATGTTGAATGAGTAATTTGAATGGAATTTAAATGATCTAAAAATAAAGTTAGCCATTGAAATTGTGCTCACACCTCTTGGTAGAGGATAATGGTTTGTGATCTAAATTGTACCATAAATGAAGTGGTTGAAGAATTTTCTCATGAAATATAATATGATGATTGATTATTCCTCAAAAAATTGAAAATCCATGAGAAAAAATATCAGACTCGTGATTTAGAGTTGACTATGGTAATATTTTCACTAATGATATGGATACAATATATTTATGGTTAAATATTAAATATTTATACTCATCATAAAATATTAAAGTATATTTTCTCATAAATAGAGCAGAATATGTGATAAAGAAGATGGTTTTAGTTAATTAAGGATTATGACTGCTTATTATATTACCAAACTCGGAAATAGAAGAAGGTGTTAGGTGCATTCAGTCAAAATCACCATGGAGGACTATCCAAGATGAGGACCACAAAAGTTCCAATATATATGGAATTTTGATGGATGGATCATGTAATTTTTTAGGATTTGGGGAGATCATGTATTTCTCAAATGAATGTTAAACCATAAATAGAAGTGAATTTTAAGGAGGTACCAAATGTAAATGTAGATCTACAAAATAATGTGAGATGTAAGAACCTAGTTTTTTCTACGAATGACTTTTCAATATTCTTGATAATATTCCAGGGCAGTGCCTTCATACGGTGTGTGATTTCGAGCCCCAAAGTGGCCAGAATTAAATTTTCAATGTGTTCACACTGGAAACGCTAAATAAATGTGATGACTCCTGAACGGTGATCCAGATCAGATATTCGAGTGTATGGATGGGTCCAGAATGGGGTTTTTACCCTAGGAACGACATAAAACTTGCCGGCGCGGGATGTTTGGACCCCTCGCTCTCTTCTAGAACGTTAAACAGATTAAATAAATTAAATTAATTCGTTTAATGTTGAAACACAGGTATCTCTTAAACGGTGGCTCGGATTGTAAAACTGAGGGCACTGTTGAGTTCGGAGCATGCTGTTTTCCCTATGAGGGGTATAAGTTTCGCGGGAACGGGCCGTTTGTGAAAAATGGCCCAGGGGCGTTTTCGTAATTTAGCGGCTTCGGACGTTAAATTTTATAACTTTTGACCGGGGCCATAGATTAAAATTCCAAGACATCCATTGTGCTCGGGAGGTGGTGTCTACCTCAGGGGAGGCTTAACCTCGACCCTGCTGAGGGTTCGGGTTCAGGCCAACAGGCGGGTGGTTAAGCGTTTCTATTTAAACGCTTAAGTCTCCCCCTCCCTCTTCCACTTCCTCACCTGGGTAGCAGCAACGAGGAGCTCCTCTCCCTCTCCTCCTCCTCCTCCGGCGAGGCAGCCCTGGCAAGGCGACGGTTCAACGGCGAAGCTTTGGGCAATGCCCACGAGGTAGGATTATGTGTTTTGCGTTTTAATTTACGAACCCCCCTATGAGCTCGATTAAATGTATCAATTTGTTGTTTGATCTTCGAAAAAAGCCCATAATCGTGTTGTATAAATTTTGTGATTCCCATCGCCCTTTTCGGTTTGTAAATTGGAGTTCGGAGTGGTCCTCGGTGGTCCGGCAAAAGTTGCGGGTTTTGGAGGTGAATTCGGCCGGTTTGGGGGTTTTTGGAGGTGTTTCCCCGGAGGGTTCCGGCGGTCCGGCGAGCTAAGGTGGCGGTGGGTCGGTCTCAGGGTTCCGATGGGTAGGCGTGGTGGCCGACCATTCTAGGCAGTGGCTCCGATCTGAGGCGCCCAGCAGTGGCCTCACCTGCAGGCGACAGCGGAAGGTGGAGCGGCGCCTGAGCTCCAGCGGGGGTCGTCGGCCAGCGCCTGGGGCGCGCGGTGGAGAAGACCCGGGGTCTTCGTGACCCCGTTCGGAGGACAGGACCTGTGCCGCGCAGGTCCACGCGGAGACCGGAACGGCTGAGCCGGTCCGGGCGGTTCAGGGTGATCCGGGCAGTGAACTGTGGACCGCCGGTCCGAAGTAATGGTGGGCCGGCCGAACTGGCCCGGCTCACCCGTTTCGGTCCCTAAATGCTAAAACTCTCCTAAAACTCAAACCGTGAATCGGATTTCCATGCCGTCTGTGGAAGTGGGACCGTATCATCGAGGCGGACTTTTTGAGAAGGTTTGGGAATTTTTAGTTCCTGAAATGAGGGGTCGCGGAGGCGCGACATGTCCTTAAGTGGACGAGCGTAATCCCTGAGATTCATGTTTAGGACGGCGCGGACGTGTCTGACGTCCGAATTAAGCGTTGTCAGTGGCGTTGGAACCCTTGTGTCTAGGCGGAGGATTCTAGGCTGGTTCTGGGAGTTGAAGCTGGAGTTGAGGCATGTGACCCATGACCCGTCTTTTGATCTGCATGCAGCGTTGCACGACCTTTTTGTCGAACGTCCATTCGGGGCGTGCGAGCAGTCGATATTGGGTGTTTTTCCGAGGGCATCGCATTGGTGCATTCTGCCCGCTGTAATTCCGCACGATTGTGCAGGCCCCACGAGGGCTGTTTGGGCGTCGATGGTGATTTCCCATCTTTATCATCGGGTGACCGTTTTGGACAAGTGAATAGTCCATCTTGTGTGCTTTTTCGAGAGAATCGCAACGGTGCGATCCGTTCGTCGAGTTTCGGGACCGGGATGCTGGTCCTGCATGGCATCGCTCATGCGCGGTAAGCCGGAATGCATCTTTTTCTCCGGATACCTGTTCCATGCAAGTAATCAGTCAATTAGGCGTTCTTTTCCGAGAGCTTTGCGATGGAGCAGTCCGCCCGATCTTTTTCGGGGACGTGGTGTGGGACCCACCTGACCTGGCTAAGGTGAATAGATCCTTTTTCACGGGGTGTCCATTTTAGGTGATTGAGTACTCAATACCGTGTGTTTTTTCGAGGGGATCGCAGTGGCGTGATCTGTTGGTTCAGTTTCGGGATCTTGGGGTGGGCCCCACACGAGTTTGTTCATGGTGAATAGTACCTTTTTCGCCTATTGACCGTTTCGGGCGAGTGAGTAGTCTAACTCACGTGTTTTTCCGCAAGTATTAGAACTGTGTGATCCGTTTGGATGAATGAAGCCTCTTGGGCATTATTATTAAGGGTGGATGCATGAAGGGTGCTCTAGTGGTGGTTCGCCCTACCTTGTTTGTAGCGGACCCTTTTCGTGTGATCGCGCACTCTTGGGAGAGTGATATAATTGGTTCATGAGATGTGGTTGGCTATGCCTGGGCCTTTGAGTTGGAGATGTTACTTCACGCCTTCGCGTTGACATTGGGTGCTGATTGCACGATGGTACTTGGGCTGAGAATGTGGTTACTCTGGGAGTATACGAGAATGCTTGAAGGTACATGTGGTTGTTTGTACCTGAGAACGTTTGGGCACTTGGTTGAGGTTTCTATGGGGCCACACGTTGTGTGGGCCCCACATGTGTGTCGGGTTCTGCTTTGAATACTTTGACCTCTCACGACTTAGAGGGTCCCTCTATGTGTTTGTTTGACCAACAGGGTGGAGTTTTCCCCTGGCTCTATGCTCGGTTGTTGACCAGCAGGGTTGAGTGGTCTCCCCCTGGTTTCGTTCTCGTTCGGTCGGCCATTAGCGGTGCTGGTGGCACCCCGTGATGGATCAGGAGCTGAACCTCTTTTGGGAGAGTTGTTTTGGAGTTGGGTGGTTGCGCGATACCCACACCGTGTTCGGTTGGCCAGTGTTGTACCCTCCAGTAGAGATGGCCAGAGCAGTTCTGAGTTTTACCCTCCAGCGGGGCTGGGCAGTGGGTTACTCATCGACTTCTTTGGGTTTACCCTCCAGCAGGGATGGGCAGTGGGTTACTCACTGACTTCTAGGGTTTACCCTCAAGCAGAGACTGGGCAGTGGGTCACCCGACACTCTTAGGGTCAACCCTCCAGCAGAGACTGGGCAGTGGGTCACCCGACGACCTTTTAGGATCTACCCTACAGTAGGGCTGGGCAGTGGGTTGCCCATCGTCTAGTTCCAGGTCTACCCTCCAGCATGGCTGGGCAGTGGGTCGCCTATCAACTTATTCCAGGTTTACCCTCCAGTGGGGCTGGGCAGTGGGTCTCCTGATGATGTATTAAGGTCTACCCTCTAGCGGGACTGGCCAGTGGGTCGTCTAATGATGTATTAAGGTCTACACTCTACCGGGGCTGGGCAGTGGGTCGCCGGATGATGTGTTATGGTTTACCCTCCAGCAGGGCTGGCCAGTGGGTCACCCGATATCTGGTTATGAATTGCCCTCCAGCAGGGCTGGGCAATGGGACACCGGTTGGTAATCCAGACTCAGTACTTTCTACTAGGCTTGCCTGAGGCTTTCCTCCGTGATTACCGGAGTGGGACCCTTGGTTATATGGGTTAGCGTTGTGACAGCTTTGACTTTGAGGAGACCTCTTCATTATGGGGCTGTGACGAGGCGGGGTTTGACTTAACCCAGAACTCTCAAGTACAAGGGGCGCTTTCCCTCACCGAGACGCGTCCTTGTGACGCGAACTAAAACCGTGCAGGCGAGCCAGTGCCGCCCAATGCAGATAGTGTCGAGGTGCGGTGGTTTGAGCCCCTTGACTTGCGATTCGGGGCAGACATGCGGGATGCTAGGCATCGATGGAGTTTTCTGGGACTGTTGGCTACTTTTTTTCTTGGGATGAGCTACAGGATGGTGATCCCCTTACGAGGTTCATCGGGCTTCTTGCTGAGCATATGTGTATGTATATACCTTGTTCCAGTACCCACTCTTTGGGTTTTGTCTACTCTCCCTCCAGAGGAGGTGACGATGCGCGGTGTATGCCACGTGCTTTCCAAGTCTATTTCTCATGGTTGTACGAGTCTACTCTCCTGCTATTGGTAGTGAAGACTCCACGAGAAGTTCATCTTCTCACCGTTTCCAGCTCCTTGTGTCTGGACGAGTCTACCTCATTTCTCTTGTTGGGTTGAGCTGGACTCTTTACTGCACTCTGTTGTACTTCTGTTCTACTCCCTATTCGATCTACTACTCACCCTTCGCTACCTACTTTGTTGCTCCCTTGAGACTTCGGGGTATCCTACTAAGTATATTTGTACTCACCCCTTCTTGGGATTTTCCCTCACTTTGTGTGCCCTTGCAGAAGACGGACAAGTGGAGCGTGACTTCGGTGGAGCGTAGGAGCTTGGGAGATAGGACCGCGTGCGGTGGTCGTTGTTGGGTTTCAGATGGGAGACTCGTCAGCTGTTTATTTTTGTTTACCTGTTTCTGGGTTATGGCACTTTTTGGTTGGACGCGTGTTTTTCCCCTTTTCTTTTCAGTGTACTTTCAGCTTCCTTTTTACTTGTAGAGGTCGATGCACTTTTTGGTATAAATATAGCAGCTTTTCATTTTATTCACCTTGTCTTTTCTTTTTTCTTTGCACTTTTGCATTTAGTATGATGCGTGTGTGCATGTATAGGTGCTTAGGCAAAGGCCTCCTCAAGTTGTTGTGCCTTCGGCGCTGGTCGCCAGCCCCGAGCCAATGGAGGCGGGCCTGGGATTGTTGCGACTCAAGACCGAGTAGGGTCGGGTCGTGACAAAGTGGTATCAGAGCTGGTTCGTTCCTTGGGACATTGTTCGGACATCCCTAAAAGAGGAATTGGTTGGAATTTAGTGCAACAGTGTTAACGTGTCTCGAGAGCGGCTCTCATGCCAGAGAGTCCAGTGATGGTGCGGCGGCTGGCGTATCCATTCACCAGGACCTTGATAACCCGCTTGTCGACTCGGCCTGCTGAGAGACGTGTTGCATGGAAAATTTACTTGTGCATCACATAGGACTGAGTCTTGACTGTCCTTCTTGAGTTAGCTCCCCATCGTTGTTGTTGTGGTATATACATATATGCTCATCTGACCGCGACACTCCTTGATAATATTCAGGATGTCTCCACAAATACAGCCATCTAGGATACCAGATTTTGGTGCGTGACGATGACCCTATGAGCTACGGGGCCTCATTCTAGAACCCATCATGTGAGCCCTTTCTCCGGGTGGGCCGGTAGTAGCACCCCCACCTGTTGAGCAGCATGGAGTCTCAGCAAAGCAGGTTGAGCTTGAGCTCAGGTTGAGTGCGCTCCGTGAGTTCCAGTGGCAGGGACCGCTGAGGTTCAGTGGTGAGCCAGACCCTCAGGCAGTAGAGGTTTGGCTAGAGACAGTGGTATGCCTTTTCAGGCTTGTGCAGACGCTGAAATATCAGATAGTGGCTTTGGCAGCCACCCTTGTTCGTGGAGCAGCTTGGCGTTGGTGGAGTCTGGTGACTCAATTTCATGACGAGTCTTCACTTTCGATGGACAAATTTCTGTTGTTGTTTCATGAGGAGTTTTTTCCCTCCTGCTTGCGCTCCTTTCGGGTCCAGGATCTCCTGCCATTTCAGCAGGGAGGGATGACGGTGGCCGAGTACGCGGCTAGTTTTGCAGACCATGCACGCTTTTACCCGGACTTGGTCCATGATGACAACATCCGAGCGCGGAAGTTTGAGCAGGGTCTCCACCGATTGAATAGTGTTGTCATAGTACCCTTGGGCATTTCTGCATATGCTGGGGTGCTAGAACAGACGCTAGTGACAGAGGGCTTCCTGTCACGTTCTAGTGTTGGTGGTGGCAGCAGGCACGTTGGAGCTGAGACGTCTGTCGCAGCACGCGAGCGTCAACAAGCAGGACCTTGACGCAGGTGGCTTTATGGAAACCGGACTCAGGGGCGTGGTCGTACACCACAGTGGAACCGGAGGGCACCAGTGCAGCCCAGAGAGAGTTGGTGTTATGCTTGTGACGGGCGAGGTCACTCTTCATGAGACTGCCCGACCAGAGTTGCGGAGAGCTTCGGGCAGGCATCATGTGCACCACCACGACAGAGGTAGCGCCGTGATCGGATTAGTACCCAGAGAGGTGGTGCTAGTGGAGGAGCGGGAGGAGATGGTAGTGGGGGACAACTTTACAGGATCTCCCCATCACCACTAGGCGGTCCACGTCAGGCTTCAGGGGCTGACAGTTGGGACCACAGATAGTCGCGAGCTTTGGATGTCTACGATCCTGCAGAGCCTGGGATGATGAGAGGTACCCCTTGAGATTCTTCTACTTTTTTCAGTAGAATTGTTAGGCTCTGCGTGTGAAAGGATTTTCTGAGACTGCCCGACCAGAGTTGCGGAGAGCTTCGGGCAGGCATCATGTGCACCACCACGACAGAGGTAGCGCCGTGATCGGATTAGTACCCAGAGAGGTGGTGCTAGTGGAGGAGCGGGAGGAGATGGTAGTGGGGGAAAACTTTACAGGATCTCCCCATCACCACTAGGCGGTCCACGTCAGGCTTCAGGGGCTGATAGTTGGGACCACAGATAGTCGCGAGCTTTGGATGTCTACGATCCTGCAGAGCCTGGGATGATGAGAGGTACCCCTTGAGATTCTTCTACTTTTTTCAGTAGAATTGTTAGGCTCTGCGTGTGAAAGGATTTTCTCCCTGCTCCTTGTTTGAGGTGTTACCAGGGTGAAGCAGGGCATTGGGTGTAACCCTGTGTCGGTAAGGAAAAAGGTGTGAGACGGTTTCCTTTTGTCGATGATGCTGACTCCTTCGCATCCGAGCGTGTAAGAGAGTCTTGGTTGAGAGACATCAACTATGAAATCTTGCATGACCAGATATCCTTGGGTGCTTCACCATAGGGATATTCTGAAGGAGGGAATCACCGGGACATTCCCCATGCCCAAGCGGTGATTCCTGTCGCGTCGTGCGACGTAGAGGTTGGACCGGGGAGGCGAGCTACCCCCGAGAGCCTTCGGGCCGTTTGACACCGTGGAAAGGGATGGCGGGTTTATCTACCACCTTTCCCTAACCCCAAAGTCTGGAGTGGGTGCATGAGATCGGAAAGGGCTGACCTCGCATGAAAGGATCAATCCTTTGGTCTCCGTGCGGTGACACAGAGATATGTGTGGGCTATTTTGGGTACGGGAAAGCTAGGTGGGGGCTTAGTACCATATGTTGTTCCCTGGTTTTTCTTTTCGGGGATGAAAAGCTTGAAGGAGGAAATGATGTAAGAACCTGGTTTTTGCTATGAAAGACTTTGGAATATTCGTGATAATATTACAGGGAAGCGCCTTCTGACGTCGTGCGATTCTGAGCCCCAGAGTGGCCGAAATTAAATTTTCAGTGCGTTCACACTGGAAACGCTAAATAAATGTGTTAACTTCTGAATGGTGATCCGGATCAGATATCCGAGTGTACGGATGGGTCTGGAATGGGGTATTTACCATAGGAACGACATAAACCTTGTCGGCGCGGGATGTTTAGACCCCTTGCTCGCTTCTGGAACGTTAAACGGATTAAATAAATTAAATTAATTCGTTTAATGTTGAAACACATGTATCTCTTAAACGGTGGCTCGAATTGTAAATCTGAGGGCACCGTTGAGTTCGGAGCGTGCCATTTACCCTATGAGGGGTATAAGTTTCGCGGGTGCGGGCCGTTTGTGAAAAATGGCCCCATGGGCGTTTTCGTAATTTAGCAGCTTCAGACGTTAAATTTTATAACTTTTTGAATGCGGTCTTGGATTAAAATTCTGAGACCGTCATTGTGCTCAGGAGGTGGTGTTTACCCCAGGGGAGGCTTAACCCCGACCCTGCTGAGGGTTCGGGTTCGGGCCGACGTGCGGGTGGTTAAGTGTTTCTATTTAAATGCTTAAGTCACCCCCTCCCTCTTCCTCTCCCTCACCTGGACAGTAGTAAGGAGGAGCTCCTCTCACTCTCTTCCTCCTCCTCCGGCAAGGCAGCCCTGGCAAGGCGACAGTTCGGCGGCGACGCTCCGGGCAATGCCCATGAGGTAGGATTATGCGTTTTGTGTTTTAATTTCCGAACCCCCCCTTTGAGCTCGATTAAATGTATCAAATTATTGTTTGATCTTTGAACAAATCCCATAATTGTATTGTATAAATTTTTATCTTTCCATTGCCCTTTCGGTTTATAAATTGGAGTTCGGAGGAGTCTGCGGTGGTCCGACGAATGTTGCGGATTTTTGAGGTGAATCCGGCCGGTTTGGGGGTTTTTGGAGGTGTTTCCCTGGAGGGTTCCAGCGGTTCGACGAACTAAGACGGTGGTGGCTCGGTTTCAGTGTTCTGGCGGGTAGGCACGGCGGCCGGCCATCCCAGGCAGCGTCTCTGGTCTGAGGAGGTAGGCGAGGGCCTCGGCTGCGGGCGACGGCGGAAGGTGGAGCGGCGCCCGAGTTCCACCGAGGGTCGTCGGCGAGCGCCGGGGGTGCGAGGTGCAGAAGACCTGGGGTCTTCGTCACCTCCGGTCGGCAGACAGGACCCAGGACACACGGGTCCACGCAGAGACCCGACCGGTCGAGCCGGTCCGGGTAGTTCAGGGCGATCCGCATGGTGAACCGCGGACCACCCGTCCGAAGTACGGGTGGGCCGGCCGAACCGGCACGGCTCACCAGTTTCGGTCCCTAAATGCTAAAACGCTCCTAAAACTCAAACCATGAATTGGATTTACATGCCGTCTGCGGCAGTGGGACCATATCATCGAGGCGGACTTTTTGAGATGGATTCGGGAATTTTTAGTTCCCGAAACGAGGGGCTGTGGAGGTGCGACGTGTCCTTAAGTGGATGAGCGTAATCCCTCAGATTCTTGTTTTGGACAGCGCAGACGTGTCCGACGTCCCAATTATGCATTGTCGGTGGCGTTGGAACCCTGGCGTCGAGGTGGAGGTTTCCATGGTGGTTCCAGGCATTAAAGTTGGAGTTGAGGCATGGGCCCAAGGCCCGTCTTTTGAGCTGCGTGCAGCGTTGCACGACCTTTTCGTCGGACGTCCGTTCGGGGCGTGCGAGCAGTCGATGTTGAGTGTTTTTCTGAGGGCATCGCGTTAGCGCAGTCTGCCCGCAGTAATTGTGCACGATGGTGCAGGCCCCGCGAGGGCCGTTTGGGCGTCGACGGTGATTTTCCATCTTTATCCCCGGGAGACAATTTTGAACAAGTGAATAGTCCATCTTGTGTGCTTTTTTGAGAGAATCGCAACAGTGCGATCCGTTCGTCGAGTTTCGGGACCGGGATGCGGGTCCTGCATGGTACCGCTCATGCGCGGTAAGCCGGAATGCATCTTTTTCTATGGATACCAGTTCCATGCAAGTAATCAGTCAATTTGATGTGCTCTTCTGAGAGATTTGCGATTATGCAGTCTGCCCGACCTTTTTCAGGGACGTGGTGTGGGACCCACCTGACCTGGCTACGGTGAGTAGTACCTTTTTCACTGGGTGTCCATTTTGGGCGATTGAGTACTCAATCCCATGTTTTTTTCCGAGGGGATCGCAGTGGCGTGATCCGTTGGTTCAGTTTCGGTATCTTTGGGTGGGCCCCACACGGTTCTGGTCATGGTGAATAGTACCTTTTTCACCTGTTCACCGTTTTGGGCAAGTGAGTAGTCTAACTCACGTGTCTTTCCACAAGGACGACAACGGTGTGATCCATTTGGCTGAACAAAGCCTCTTGCGTGATCTTATTAAATGTGGAAGCATGAAGGGTGCTCTAGTGGTGGTTCTCCCTACCTTGTTTGTAGCGGACCCTTGGCGTGTGATCGAAAACTCTTGGGGGTGATATAATTGGTTCATGAGATGTGGTTGGCCATGCCTGGGCCTTTGACTTGGAGATGTTACGTCACGCCTTCGCGTTGACGTTGGGTGCCATGTGCACGATGGCCCTTGGGCTGAGAATGTGGTATACTCTGGGAGTATACGAGAATTCTTGAAGGTACATGTGGTTGTTCGTACCTGAAAATGTTTGGGCGCTTGGTTGGGGTTGCGATGGGGCCACACGTTGTGTGGGTCCCACGTGCGTTCTGGGTTCGGCTTTGCGTACTTTGACCTCCCGCGACATAGAGGGTCCCTCTTTGTGTTAGTTTGACCAGCAGGGTGGAGTTTTCCCCTGGCTCTGTGCTGTGTTGTTGACCTAGAGGGTTGAGTGGTCGCCCCCTGGTTTTGTTCTCGATGGGTCGGCCAGTAGCGGTGCTAGTGGCACCCCGTGATGGAACAGGCGCTGGACCGCTTTTGGGAGAGTTTTTCTGGAGTTGGGTGGTTGCGGGAAACCCACTCCGTGTTCGGTTGGCCAGAGTTGTACCCTCCAGTAGAGATGGCCAGAGCAGTTCTAAGTTTTACCATCCAGCGGGGCTGGGCAGTGGGTTACTCATCGACTTCTTCAGGTTTACCCTCCAGCAGAGCTGGGTAGTGGGTTGCTCACTGGCTTCTAGGGTTTACCCTCCAGCAAAGACTGGGCAGTGGGTCACCCGACGCTCTTAGGGTCTACCCTCCAACAGAGACTGGGCAGTGGGTCACCCAACGACCTCTTAGGGTCTACCCTCCAACAGGGCTAGGCAATGGGTCACCTGTCATCTAGTTCCAGGTCTACCCTCCAGCACGGCTGGGCAGTGGGTCGCCTGTCGACTTATTCCAGGTCTACCCTCCAGGGGGACTGGGCAGTGGGTCGCCTGATGATGTATTAATGTGTACCCTCCGCGGGGCTGGGCAGTGGGTCACCTGATGATGTATTAAGGTCTACCCTCCAGCGGGGCTGGGTAGTGGGTCGCCTGATGATGTGTTATGGTTTACCCTCCAGCGGGGCTGGGCAGTGGGTCACCCGATATCTGGTTATGAATTACCCTTCAGTAGGGCTGGGCAGTGGGACACCGGTTGGCATACCAGACTCAGTCCTTTCTACTAGGAATGTCTGAGGCTTTCCTCCGTGATTACTGGAGCAGGACCCTTGTTTATACGGGTCAGTGTTGTGACGACTTTGACTTTGAGGAGACCTCTCAACTGCGGGGCAGTGACGAGGCGTGGTTTGACTTAACCCAAAACTCTCAAGTACAAGGGGCTCTTCCCCCACCGAGATGCGTCCTTGTGACATGACCTAAAACCGTGCGGGAGAGTCAATGCTGCCCAAAGCGGATAGTGTCGATGTGCGGTGGTTTGAGCCCCTTGACTTGCGATTCGGTGCAGACGTGTGGGATGCTGGGCATTGATGGAGATTTCTGGGACTATTGGCTTCTTGTTTTCATGGTCTGAGCTACGAGATGGAGATCCCCTTACGAGGTTGATCAGGTTTCTTGCTGAGCATATGTATATGGATATACCTTGTTCCAGTACCCACTCTTTGGGTTTTGTCTACTCTCCCTCCAGAGGAGGAGAAGACGCGCGGGGTATGCCACGTGCTTTCCTTGTTTAGCTTCTCATGGTTGGACGAGTCTACTCTCCTGCTACAGGTAGCAAAGACTTGATGAGAAGTTCATCTTCTCAACGTTTCCAGCTCCTTGTGTCTGGACGAGTCTACCTCCTTTTCTCTTGTTGGGTTGAGATGGACTCTTTACTGCACTCTGTTGTACTTCTGTTCTACTCCCTCTTCGATCTACTGCTCACCCTTCGGTACCTTCTTTGTTGCTCCCTCAAGCCTTCGGGGTATCCTACTGAGTATTTTTTTTACTCACCCCTACTTGGGCTTTGCCCGCACTTGGTGTGCCCTTGCAGATGACAGACATGTGGAGCGTGACTTCGGTGGTGCGTAGGAGCTTGGGAGCTTGGACCGCGTGTAGTGGTCATGGCCGGGTTCCAGGTGGGAGACCTGTCAGCTGTTTATTTTTATATAACTATTTCCGGGTTGTGGCACTTGTTGGTTGGGCGAGTGTTTTCCCCCTTTTGTTGTCAGTGTACTTTCAGCTTCCTTTGTACTTGTAGAGGTCGATGCACTTTGTGGTATACATATAGCAGTTGTTCCTTTTACTCTGCTTGTCTTTTCTTTTTTCTCTGCACTTTTTCATTTAGTATGTTGCATGTGTGCGTGTACAGGTGTTTAGGAAAAGGCCTCCCAGAGTTGTTGTGCCTTCGGTGCTGGTCGCCAGCCCCCGACCTATGGAGGTGGGAATGGGGTAGTTGCGGCTTGATCCCGGGAATGGTCGGGTCATGACATGAGAAATGTTCTTAAATTCAACATTGATTGTGGTGGAATAATAATGTTCCACAATCAAGAGTGTAATCCTCTCATTCCAGAACTAAAGAGGGATCCATTGGATTAAGCTTATAGTTCATCATTCTTTATTTATCATGTAATAACAAATATGTATTAACACATAAAAGAGTTTATCTAGGGGGATGTAATGAAAATAGATTCCTCCAAATATATCTATCAGTGCTTGGGTTATCAACAATATAATTCCATGAGAAAAAATTCAATAGGGATATTACAACCATTAACCTAACTAGAATAGAAATTGTAAACAACCACTGTCGAATTTGTCAGCAGCCTTCCCCAAAAAATGAAAAATCCATGATTCAATATGGGTTATTATTGATTTACTGATGGGTTCAAAAAATATAATCCCTATTATAAAAGATCTATATATTGGTAATATTTCCAGGACATAATTAATGGATATGGTAAGATTATATGATGCACTAATTTCCATTATATCTGATCGGGATCAGAGGATTGCCTCAATGTTTTAGAGAAGTATTTAGAAGAATCTGGATATTGAGTTGTGTTTCATCAATGCTCATCATCCTCATAGACATGATTAGTATGAGAGGATAATTCAAACTCTAGAATAAATGTTGAGATATTTATCTATGGATTTAAATTGTAGATCGGATAAACACATGCATTTTTTAGAATATTTTTAAAACAATAGATTTCAATCTATAATTCAGATTTCCCCATACGAATCCATAAATATAAAAAAGTATCAAACACCATATATCTGTAGTGAAGATGGGGAAAGAATGAAATTTGTACCTGATCCTGTTGATGAAATGGATGAAAATTTCAAATCAATTCTACAAAAAAAAAGATATTCTCTTTGTCTACAAAAAATTTATGCAGAAAATCGGAAAATGAACTTGATTTTAAAGTGGTTGACAATGTGTTTTTAAGAAAATATCGAAAGAAGTGAATAATGTGATGTATAAACAAGTCAAAGATATGCCTTTGCTTAATGTTTTATGTTAGAACCACAATTTTTAGGAAGCTAAATGGAATCATGAGGATGTTATGAGGCATAATTATCCTCATCTGTTTGTTTCCAAGTGATTAATTTCAAGGAAAAAATCTGCTTATGTGGGAGATAATTTGACAACCAGTAGTTTTTAAGAAATAATTTCATTAAATAATTTTATTTCATTAATATATTTCATTTCACAGAATCATGAGTTTATTTTAACCTTGATATACCCTTATAATAAAATGGATATTATAACCTATGAGTTATGTCGATAGGAATTAATATAAATAACTTTGGAAAATGTATTGTGATTTAAAAATATAAATTAATTATATGTTTTTATTTTTGTTATATAAATTATAATTATTAAATAAAATTAATGAAATATATTTTATTTTTATGATTAGTATTTTTTTGATATCCATCCAATATATATTTTTGACATATGATATGAATAAACCCCATTTGTTGTATAAAAACCAATATTTTTGAAATGGGAAATTTTACACCTTTTAAATGTGAAGTCCTTTAAAATTTATATTTTGACACAATAAAAAATTTTATATGAAAAAATAATCTTATTCATTTGAATCAGGATGTTAAAATTTATAATAGATTAATTTATGGTATTTTTCAAATAAAATGCATGTTTTGATAAATTGTAAAAATATAATAAATTAATATTCAAAAAAAATTCATCAAAATGATTTATAAGGATAAGTTATAGTATTGAATAGTTTTAAATTATAATAATAATATATTTTATCACTATATATAATATATTTCATTAGCATTAATTTTACATTGAATTCAAATGTAAAAACATTTCAATCTTTTACACTCATTAAACATGTAAAACATGCTCTCTCTTTATTAAAATGTGATTATTTTTAAATTAGTTACTTAATATTATTTTATATTAATTTTAAAAAATTGATTCCATATTTGGGATTAGAATATCCAAATTATAAAATATATCTTAATTTTTTGGAATTATGAATAGTAACTTTGGTAATTTTTATAAATACTGTAAATGGGTAAATAGTGTAATTAAGGGAAAATTAATATTATGAAAATACATTAAAACATGTCCTAATATAACTAGATGTGTTTGTTTCAACCTAAATCATCATTTTGTTGAAATTATGTCATTTGGAAGCCACATGGACTAGACTTGGACATTTTTTTTACTTAAAGAGAAGTTAAATATCTCTTACTCCAATTTTAATAAATTTTTCCATTTCAAAAATAAGGATATAAAGAGGATATATTTGATTATAAATATTCATTTGAAATATAAAATGGTTTTCTTTATGATTCTAATTTATTTGAAATTTTTAGGAAATAAATTGTTACCTTAAAGTATTATACTTTAATGATTGAAAAATTAATTAATTGATGATAAATAAATAAAATCATAATAACCATTAAAAGACCCAAAAAAATTTTACCAAATCATATTTGTTTTTTATATATCGACCATTAAAATCCCATGTTCTAGTTAATGATGAAATGGAGACTTTTAGAAGCGATTATAAAAATTGTAATATTTTAATTAAAGGTGATTTTTATGTTGTATCATTCATGTTTTAATTAAGAGAACATATTTAATCAAGGATTTTATAGATGAAAACATCTATTATAAGTATTAATCTGATATATAGTGGACATATCTTTGCCATATTATTTCATTTTTATATCTTATTCCACAAATATGAAAATTAAATAATTGTAGAAAACCATTGTAGTAGTTATTTTATGAAGGAAAATATCAAATAATTGTTGTTAAATATATTAAAATATATAAACAATGGGATAATTAATATATAAAATTAATTTTATAGATTAAATTTACCTTTTAGGAATTTAATAAATAGTGGTTTGTAATTTAACTTGTTATCTTAATATTTTTAAATATAAATGAATTAAATTTTATCAATTTTGAAATAATTTATTGTTTATCAAACGATTGTGTTATTAAATTATTTTAAAATAAAAATACATTTTCTAAAAATATATTATATTTATGAAATGGTCTAAAATGTTCATTTTTCTTTATTTATGGTATAATTGAGATCAATAATGAAATATTTTACCCTATTAATATTAGAAAATTGGTTACCCGCGAAAAAAATTAATTATAATTACTATGTGGTAATTTAAATGATAAAGTATAAATTGATAATGAAAAATCTCTAAAATATATTGGTTTATGATATTACAACTCCATACCATATCATATTATAAATTTAGAATTTATTTTGTTTTATTGATGTGCTTTTATTTTATTATAAATTAATATTTTAGTGTCTTCAGAAGATCCCCTCACCACTATTATAAAAGGGAAACTCCTCCCTCATCTCTTCACATCACATTGATTCTTAATTCTATCCAATAACATTCCATTTTTTATTATAAACTTCCCTAGTTACATTACATATTCTTTGGACCTCTCCAAATACCATCTCTAGAGATTTAGAAGGAGAACATCGAAGAAGAGTAATGTCCCCATCAAATTCTTTCAATGTTCATTATTCTTCTACTTCATATTCATGAGTTGTTTCATTATAAAGTAAAATATCAAACATCACTTCTATTATGATATGTTATTATGATTATAAAACAAACATGTTCCATATATTATCTATCCTATAGAAAACTAAAACACCATATGTGTGAATGTATGATATATTGTCTCCATGTCATGGAGTAATATAATTTTCATCATCAACATACCAGGAAGAGTATTATGTTACAAATAATAACCATATATGATTATTGTAAAATTATATTGATTCTGTAATATTATAAACCATCCACTTCAGTGAAATTTAATACTTCTAGGAATCATATCGTAACTCATGCGTATATACGACCTACCGCCACCATAATGTAATTTGATTAATTATACATCATCTTCATTGTATCATGATTATATAAATGAATGAATTAAAAAAATAGGACATATATTTTGATAACATAATTCTATAAATCATATAAATACAACATATGAAGTGGAACAAGAACATATCTGACACAATATGTGTACAAAAATAATGAGGTTAATGTCCGATGGATGAATAATAATGTTACTATTAAAAAATGATAGTATGATCATATAAGATATTGTAAAATGAATATTATTCTGATATAATTCAATGAAATTATTATAATAATTATAAAGGAGTTTTTGATACATTCAATGGAAATCAGACCTATGTTATGGTACAATATCAGAGTCTCATTATTATCAAGGATTATTTATATGGATGAATTTACTAGGGTTTATATATAATTCATGTCCTTGATTCCAAATTATGTATTCAAAAATATTATCTATATTATTATATAATTTTTTATTCATTTTTATCCATTTGTGATTTTTTTAAATGGTATGAAAATAATTTTTTTTGTTTTGGATATGAGTTACATTTTGAGTTTTCAGGAAAAATAAAAGGAAAATGATTTTTTAACTTATTCAAAATGAATGGATTTTTACATTTTCATAACATCTACTTTACATGATGCTTCCCCTAAAATATTTCAAGTTTATTTTAATATTTATTCTTTTCTTTTAAAATTATGCGGCATTTCGAGAAATGATACCATTTTTGAAGAAGAATTGATAATTTCCTCTAAAGTTAATTTCTAGTATTATATAAAAATTATTATCCATCTAAAATGGAGTTATTTAATAGAATATGTTTAATGTATTATGTCCTTGTGTTCCCTATGATTTTATTGTGATTATAATGGAGTTATTATTTTTGAAACCCATTTTTTTTAAATTGATTATATTAGGGTGGAATGATGTTTATTTGAACCATTTTTCTTCCATGAGTTATGTTGAATTATTAGTTTTATTGTGAAACATGTATGAATTTTTTCATTATGAGATTTTTGGGACCCATATCAACCTTTAATATATATTTCTTAAAAATTATATCTCCTCATATAGACTTTAATGGAATAAGAAATGATCTCGTTTAAATAAAATAGTGTAATAACAAGAAGGGAACTCTTTTTAGTATTGGACATTGTCTACTATGATGGTATTGGAAATGTCCCTTGTCAAATATGAAATTATTTCCTCTAGTTATATGTATTCCACAAAATTTAATGTCCATTGTTATGCCGTTTGGGATTACATTCATTGAATCTTATGATCAGGTATGATTTATCCCATTGAATTATGTCTTGATCATTTATATGTGTGAAAAGATTTTAAAATTTCAAGTTTGCATGTCTTATGAATATGATATGATTGAAATCTCCACTGTTTACCCTTGCTGAGAATTTTAGATCACCATTTAATTTGTTTAATTTCACCAGGTCATGAAGAAGGTTATCAAGTCAGATATGTCAAAAATTGGTACAGTTATGAAGAAACAACTACCAGACAATGAATATATCTTATGAACTAATTGATTAGGTTTTCTAGTTTCTAGTGTCACTATAACTATATGGTACTATAATTCCTTTCTTAAATTTTAAATGAACATTCATCAATTTTGATGTAACATAAATGTATGTAATTTATAGGTCCTTAAAGTTTCTGAAGTGATTGAAAAATTTTATCGGTAGGCTTGATGTACATGAGATAGTATATGGTCCTGCACATAGGTGACATATTCATATAGTGGGAATGATTATCATGCAGAATTGTTTATGTGATCATGTTCATGGATGTTTGATCACGACACTTTGTAGGATGTCCAATGAACCTAGGTATGAGTGACCATAGCCATATCCGACAAGGTGAAATCATTATTAGATTAAAAAATGGGACCACATTGTGTTGTTGGAGGTGATTGTTGGATGGATCCATTTAGGAAGACTCTTGAGTTTCTTAGATGTAGTCATTGCTAACCTCTTGGTCTGCATCATTAATTTAAGGTTGGAATCTACTATTGTGTTTTGGGGTAAGGCTCCCAAAATATCATTATAAGGTGATGGTTACCATATTTTTTTCAACCAAAAACAATAGTGAGGTGGTTGTTTGGTGGGGAATCATAAAATTGTGGATAAAACATGCATCCTATAAGGATTGGATAATACCATGGAGGTGGTACTCATGAACATGGGAATTTAAATCATCGGGTTTAAGGTGATGGGTTGGTGATGGTGTCCTCTGGTAAGATGAGGATATATATTCTATAGTAGTTAACGAGTAATCAAATGTTAGCTGGCATAATTCCACTTCACTGGGGGGGGTTCTAGAATATTTTTAGGGATATATTGATAAAAATAAAAAGCAACTAAAATTGTGATGACGATATGGATCTTGAGACCGAGCTGGATCTTCTTACTATGATGAATGTGTTATATATAGATATGATGTTGGAAATAAACTGATTTTATATCACCCTTCATTTCTAATTAGCAAAAGAAATGTCTCCTTTCATAATATGGATACCAAACATTCAAGATCTGAATGTGAAAGAGTCAAAATCATTATCCCTTTGTCTATTAGTGAACTTTCTCTCCAGAGATTTTGGAAGAAGTTTTACTAGAAAAAATTTCGTTATTGCTTCGACTCATAAACCCCAAAAAGTGGATCCCACTCTAATAGATCCGAATCATTTAAATACATTCATTAAGATACGAAGGCTTCTTATTCCACAACAATGAAATCACTTTTTTACTTTAACAAATACTAGGGGGGTTTACATTGAAAATCAACTGATCCATACAAATGGATTTGGGTCAATCACCATGGGTACCAATGCACTAGATCTTGTAGCACATACCAATGAGGCTCTATCGATTCGTATTATACAGAATAAATCAATTATAGACTGTAATATATTGAGATCCACTCTTCATAGACAAACTTGGTATTTGGGATCCTAGGTCAGATCAGTTCAGGTTCATGGAATCCTTTTCTATCAGATAAGAAGGGTTGTTGCACAAAATGTACTTCTAACTCATTCCCCTATTAAAATATCATCTATCTATATTAATATGAAGGAATCATGTAACGAAGGGGGTTCTTATTTGTACAAATTTTACTTCAAACATGGGACGGGCATGAAGAAATTTACGATAATTATTTATCTCTTGAGTTGTTCTTCCGGATGGGTCGCTCAAGATCTTTGGTCTCTACCCGGACCTGATGAAAGAAATGGTATCCCATATTATGGAATTGTTGAGAATGATTCTGATCTAGTTCATGGCCTATTATTATAAATAGAAGTCACTCTGACGGGATCCTCATGGACAGAAAAAGATTATAGTCTGTTTGATAATGATCGAGGAGTGACATTGCTTCGGCCCAAACTGAGGAACCTCTTTGATATGAAAAATGGATCTTATTCTATCGTTGATCAGAGATTTCACTATGGATATTGTTTTCATGGATGGTAAATTTCTAATGGAGTTTGTTTATGGAACATGTAATACACAAGAACTCTCATATCTATGATGTATCATGGATCTAAATTCTAATATTAGATGGTCCTTGAAAAATATAACAAATGATGATTAATAATTCACATTGGATGATCGGAGGACAGTTTGGTCCCATCACACCCTTATGGGAAGAATTATTTACTACCAACAGACTAAAAAATTCTATTTTTTATAAAACCAGTTGGTAGAAAAATTGAAGAACCATCATGTTCAAACAAAGAATTAAACATTAAAAAGAATAAAAAATTATTAATGGTCTGCATTAAATTGTTATTCATGACCTCCTTATAAAATTTCGTGGAAATTTTTGATACCGATTAATCATGTTTATCTTTGTTAATTTCTATTAAATTGGTTGCTAATTTGTGAAACATTTTCAAGAAATCCTCCACTTTTATGTACTTCTCAGTGAAGCCTGTAGTCATTATTAAATCTTTCCTGTTAATCCAATCTCCCTTGTTTATGGTTGGGTTCACTTTAACAATAATATCATTCTTTCATTCCTTATCCCCATTAGATGCATAAATGGTGAAGAAATTCTTTATCATTTCTTCCATAGCACATATAAGAACAACCCATGAAGTTCGATGTCCTCAGAATCCGCTAACTATTGTGAACCAACCATGATTTCAACAAAATATTCCCCAATTTAATCTTACATTCATGATATCCCCAACCTCCCTTCATTGGATTCCTCTCTACCATCTCCCAATTTTCCTCCCTATGTGTCTGAGTATAAATCCAAAATTTCACTCTTCTACACCTCAAATCCACTGACAGGATCCCTTCCATCCTAAAAAGGTGTCTGGTTGTTTGACTTAATAAAATCGATTCCACACCTTATGTCAATGAATTTTCACTTGTTTGAGTGATATTACACATTAACTTTACTGATGATCAGATTATAATTTCCTTTGTAGTGTTCAAGTAATATTTTATTGTACATGGGTTTCAACATGGAGAACCATAAAATTACATGTAATGAGGTTTCCTTGATTCCATTACCTTGATCTAGATCAAACCAATGCGTCATTCTCATAGTTTTTGCATCACTGTGAGTCAACATCACTGTCACATGGATCCTCCTCATCATATAATTTACATCTGACCTGTTTACATTCCATCTTGGAATTACGGTTTTCCATCCTCTCAGATACTCATTTTTCTTTCCACCCTTATTTAGTGTTGGGAATCGATTATGAATTGATATTGAAATTGCATCCTTGAAAATATCATTCATCTGAAGCTCATTGGCACTACCACATTCACAATATTAAGCATGGACTAATTGATCACCAGTGAATCAATGTTGTTAACAACTCCACCATGATTATGGCAATTTTTGGTCACATAATTTAAAAAAATCCATTTGGCTATAATTTTTTATGAAATGAGGGGTGGTATACTCTATCTACCTGGGGGAATAGAAATCATGAAGAAACCATGAAAAGATATCCTTAACTCTCGGGTCCTTCGAACATAGGTTAGAAATTAGATTAACATGGTGGTATTAAAACCCAATGAGAGAGCCACCAACCATGATATCCCCTGATTACATGGTGGCATGAAGTAGCCTCATGGACATGAATATTGACCGATGAAAACAAACATGGTCCATGACTTGATGACCACATATTTCTTATATATTAATTTCTAACCATCATAAATCCCAACCTAGTCAACAAGAACGTCAATCTCAATTCTAAAAAATGGGGAATCTAGGTGAATCAGAGAAATAGATCTCTTACCCTTGAACCTGAATCAAATTATCAAATTCCCTAACACACGAATAATTGATTGATTTTGAAAAGGTAGTGGGAGTTCAGGATGGAATATTAATGTAGCTTTCTTCATCGAATCATGCTTCATGTGATGATCATAATACAATTGGAAGAGAATGATATGAAAAACAGAGAAGTATTAAGGAGGTGACAACCACACCATAATTAAATATTCCTCTAAGAAAAAATAAATCATAATGTATGACTTTTCCAAGAGGCCAAAAACATAACTATCACACAAACCCTAAGCGCTAGAGATGATTCTATATAAAAATTCCACTGAACGATGTTTGTGAGGCAGACCAACTCTAAGACTCTATTATATATTTAAGAAATATTCAGGGATCTAATATAAATAAAAAATATGTAATTTTTCATGCTAATATATTAAGAATAAATTATACACAATTATTGATGGTAAACTATATTTACATATAAAAGTTTCATCATCCCATTTATGTTTTTTGGTTTTGAGAAACTAGTTTAAACAACACAATTGGGAACCCTAAATTTTATCGACATCCAAAGAGGATTGAGTTGTATTGAAGATAGTATTAGACCCACGATGAGGACTTCTGTTCTATTAACGTGAGATAAATTGGAACCCACTTAGTTTAGGTACACTTCATGGGACACATCATAGCATTTGAGGTCTTATTATAAGGGGAAACTATGCAGTTTAATGACATGTATTAAGGATATCTAAGTGAATGTGTCCTAGAAATAGATTCTGCGGGACATACAATTAAATGGATCAATGACCATGGATGTATATAGCCTCTATGTTGGGGATATGATTATAAAAGGAATATATAACAATAAGCGTCAATATGGAGGGACCTAGAGGAATAGTGTCCTCTAGGTTGGATATGACCAAACTGGGCTTTTCACCAGTGAAAACATAGATGAGTTTGGGTTATTTGACATTAAAATTGGGAGGATATTTTCATATAACATTTGGATAGGGATCAAATATCAAATGGATCGGAAGGGTTGGTTCATACCCAATTAGTGGAGTCATATTTAGGGTTATTTGATCATGATGATGAACTGATCACCACTAACCTCAATGCCAACTTGAGTCATGATCCGTTTGAGAAATAAGAGTATGTGAATGATCTATAATTATATTTTATCTCAACCAACCACTATGGGATGAGGAAAAGGATTTGGAAAGAATGAAATGATCCAAAATAAATACAACATACTTATAATATGAGGGATCCACTATGAAACCCACCTCTTCTTCAAGGTGGAAGAGTAAATGAGTGTAGGGCTATAGATAACATGGGATTATTTCTATAAATTTTATGTTACAACTAAAACTAAGATTCCATCCAACACAATCCAAATTTCAGGGATCCTTATTACATTTTGAAGTTATTATTGAGAACCATATGAGGATCGTCCTTATTAGGTAGGTTAACAGCGAGACTTCATTTACTATTGGAATGCCTGATTAATAGGGAATGCCCGTGTTTACTAGTTTTAGATAAAACATGCTTAAATACATTGGTGGTTGTATTGGTTGCCTCCTACACTATGATGAGATGCTGGGATAGAGGAGTGAACCATTATTGAATATTCAAAAGGGAGTTAGTGGGAGAATCAGTCAAATGATTCCTAGTTGAATCGGACAGCTACAAATCAATGTGATACCAAGGATAGTTATCATAGGATTTTTCCTGGAGATACCTAGGTGAGATAGATGGTACCATTCAAAGTTATATATTTGGAGAATTTGAAGGTACCTCATGAAAGTATTAGTTTTATGGGTTTGGATGAAGAACAACCAAGGTAACAAAACATGGGTGACACCATTATCCGACATCCAAGGGTATCCTCAAGAACTCCTTAGGCATGTAATGATATTAGAAAAGGGTGTTCAACCTAGAAATTTTTTACAATGGAGAAGTTTATCCCCATACATTTATTTAAATTTTTAAACCATATGAGAACTCTAGTCCCATAACTCTCATTAATTTACTATACTTGTGAGGCTCAAGGATCTACCTAGACATTTCTTCAGACTTGAGAATATGAATTGGGAGACCATATATCCCAGGGGTTTCTTCCAATATCCATTAATGTTAAATAAAGAATCCAAGTGTCTTAATTAAAGGAAATATAGAGATATTGGGTTAAGTAGGTAGTTAACACTTGTCACTTATAAATGACATCATGTAAGAGTCACATGTGGGAGGGGTTTTCCCTGTACGATGGATTCGTCATTTTAGACCTATGTGATTCATTGGTAATATAGGTGGTGCTTTGTGTTATATACCCATGGGAAGACCTATGGGAATATGGATTTCATGAAATTTCAAGAATTTCCCTCATCCCTAAAAATTCAATATTTTTCATTCCAATTATTCATCCTCAATTGAAAAAATGTTCCTAAAAAACATCCATCATTAATGTTATTAATGTCAATGGAAAGTATAAACCACCCATGTGATTTTAAAGATGGAGTGGAATCCTCAATAGTCAAGAACATGTGCTCGTGTGACATATTTGAATATTCATTGACATGGAAATTCTTGTGAAACGTCAAGGATTTATACTACCAAAATTAGATATATTATTTCAAAATGAAATAAAATATCATATGTCATGATAATCACTCTCAATTATAATTTTTGAATTGGTTTTTTAGGTGGACACATATTCCCAAAATATTTTCCATAGATAAATTATAAAAAAATCTATTAATCTCAAAAAATATATAAATTAAATCCAGAACACATGTGTTAGTCCATTATAATTATTCTTTTATAAGTTGAATAATTACTATTAAATTAATTTCATCATTTATCATTTTATGATTGTGTTATAATTATTTTGGACAAATTATCCTTCGATAAATGGTTTAATTATATTTTTAATATTTTTCTACAATTTATCATATGATAATTTAGTTATATTTTCTATTGAATGTTCTTGATTAATATATTTTAATAAGATAAGTAATTATACATTGATAATTTATATAATATATGCCACGTGATAATTCATTTATAATTATACAGTCATAATATGTGAAAATTATACTTGATATCCTATCACAATAATCCAATGATAAATTTATGTAATTTTTTCTTAATAATTATTCATCACCATCCTTTGATAATTGTATGTTATTATATTTTTGTAGTTTTATCAATTCACTCTTTGATGATATTATTTTAAAATATCATTTGACAATCTTGGGTGATTATATTTGATAAAAACATGGATTAATTTTTTTTAATATTCTACATTTTTTATAATTTTAGTAGATGAAACATTGAATAAAAATAAAAACTAAAAATTAAATAAAACCAATACAAATCAATCATGTTCATCTCACCATAAGAGGAGGAGGAAGAATAACTGCATTGATAGATGGGAGGAAGAACATCGAATTATGTTGTGGACGACGTCACTAAAGGAACACAATGGAGTACAAATTTCATTCGGTCTCAATGAGATCTTCAATAATGAAGGTTGAATCATAATATTATAAAAACAAAACCCCAAATTAATATATCATGGGACATATTCTAAAACTCTTAATTAATCCCCCATTTCAAACAAAAATTAATGTAGAATCTTTAATGTTGTCAATTTAATGATTATAGAAAAAAATGAGGTCAAAACATATTCAAATACTTGATTTTGAATGATTTTCATTTATAAAAATGGAGAATTATGTTTTTTTGTGGGGGAGATGAATAGTAAAAATAATCATCATAATAATATAAATATTATTAAAATTTTATCCTCGCATGATATTTGACCAAACATCTAATACCCATAATTGATATATTGTGCCTATGTCAAACCCTGGATCATGAACTGAATTATGATATCACATTTTAATAATGATACACTATTCATGAGATAATTCATTTTTTTATAATCTTTTTTAAAATAGTAAATAAATTACACTCACCTGTGTAGTTATAAAACACCTTACACATAAAAATAATATATAACACCTAGGGTGTAAGAACCCGGGTTTTTAGAATGGGTCAAAATCCAGACCCTATTTTATTTTTTGAATTGTTTCTATGAAAATTGAGATAATATAGGATGTTCTTGAAATTTCATGATTATACGCCATGTGCATTAAGTTCATGTCGTTTACCCTTGCCAATGGGTGAAGGCCATACATGGTGTGTAGGCATGTTGGTGGGTAGTATGTTTTTAGCAAGTACATGCCCTGTACTATTTCTAAACACCATGTAATGGGGGCATATAGGGGGATGTAGAGAGCATGTTTGGGATGTCAGCTGGGTAGATAAGTACACACCATGTTCCCCCTATATACACATCGTGCTGTTAGTCGGCAAGTCCTTGGCGAAATATCATTCCTCGTATGGGTAGTAAAATGATATAGGGTGTGTAGTCCTAAGTACATCTGTGTATTTTCTTTTTTTTTCTCTAAAATGGGTAGTAGCCTCATATTGAGGCAGGAACCTGAACCCTCAACTGGTTTGAGCGGGGTGGACCAGCAAAAGCTCCTTTTTACCCACGATGGTTCATCCGAACTCCGTTTCGATCGCCGTCATATGTGTTAAAACCCCCTTGGTACGGCCTGGATTCTACTTGATCCATTCTTCTTGATTTCGGTTCAAAGATGAGTTACAGGGGTTTGAGTGGTTTTGATTATTTTGTAGATCTATGGAATTTCTGACATAATTGGAGGGTATTATTGGAGGAGTATAATCGTACTATTACAAGGTTGGTGGTGCGTGCCTAATTTTGTTTTTTCATGGAATTTGGGGTCGCACGACCTTTGGTGAATTTTTGGGTATTTTTAGCATGATACTATTTTACCGGCTATTATCTTTTTATTTTTTTAGTTAACATATGGGATGCCATTGGGTATGACCTCTTTCCAATTTTTCTTGAGAGCGGTCGGGTGAGTGGTCATTGCTCATTGAGGAATTTTTACAGGGGAATGATAAAATGGTTTTAATTTAACTGTATTGTTTTAAACTATTGAGTTTAGTTTATTAAACCTTGATATGAATTTATTAAGGCATGAAAGACCTCAATGATGTTATGAGACAACACTTGGTTAGTCCATTTAAACTATTAGTTTTTTTATCATGTTTGAAGGTGATTCTTTTTATCATATATGTAATTGCTAAATTGCATATGATAGAACCCATGTGGTTGTGTTGGGCATGGCCTAGATATTCTTGAGTGGTGCTGATCATAGGTTGGGCTTGTCCATGGTTTCAATGGGTGGTTCTGACCATGTGATTGCATGTCATGGACGTCGGCTTGAGGCATAGTGACTGTCAGGTTGGGAATGGCCCAGGTTACTTGGATGGCGAGGCCATCAGACTTCAGCAGAATGTTTTTCGAGACCTGTGGTGTCAAAGGTGTTGTGGGATGGGTACTATTTTGGTGATTACCACTCTCTCATAACATTTAGTAGTGTTCAAGTAGAGAGTCTCGGTGATGTGCTGTTTTTGAACACTCATGTGGGTAGAGGCCCTCGTTTGTTGTGGTTTAAGTACAATTGTTTTGGGGGTGCTTGTCATTGGAAGCCACGTGGAAGGTGAGGAGCATCCATGGGATAGCGTTGAGGCTATCAGGTTGGGGCATAGGATCACCGTTATTTGGGGGGCCAACATCATTTTTCCTCTAGTTACTTTACTTGAGGGTGGAAATCACTATCCATCTGATTACTTATTTGAGGACAAATATCATTGTTCATCAGAGTTACTACTTCTTGGGAATTCCTTCAAGATGTTGGTACTTAACACACGTGGGGTTAGGGGGCACAAGGTGCCGAGATACATGACAAAGATTCATTCATTGGCCGATGTTGATGACACTCCAAGGTGGCTGTTGAGCACCAATAGAGTTTGTATTAATTGTGCGTCACATTATTTACCGGTTTCCTTATAACTCCATGTCTTCTTAAACACTTATATTCGATACACACCATTGGGTGGTATTCTACATAGATTCTTCTCACACCCTACACAGGCCCTTCGAGATGCATGTAGGCATTATTGATTTACATGCAAGAAAAAGATCAACTTCAGGATTTGGACGGGTTTATCTGTTGCATGGAGATGGTATGGACCTTGAGGTATTGACTACATGGAGTTTAATTTGTTTAGTTTCCATTATGTATCGGCATTTTTACATGTTATTCAAGATACTATTGGTTAGCCATTGGAACCCATTTTTATACATTGACATTCTATAGACACATGCTTGGGTTGTTTAGTCATTACATGTGGTGTTCATCATGTTGTTTTGTTTACTTTCACTTTTGTTCTTTATATTCATCACTTCCGCTATCTATTTATATTCACGGTTCTCTTATTATGAATTTCTAGTTCAAGTATGTGGAATAGTTTATTTTCACTTCATGTTTTTCATATTATTACTCGGACTAGGCAGTTATTTTTCCTCCACCAAGAGGGTATAACCTCCCAACTATACTTATCAGATCATCTCTACTCGCCGACATCCTTTGTAATTTGATGTGGTGTGCCTAAGGTAGTAACTCCCAACCCGTTTAGCAGTGTCCAGGTGGCTCTTCGAGACTGGGTCATTACATAGTGGTTTCGAAGGGAGTTATTGACATGGATTTATTAGTAGTGTTTTGCTGGATACTAATGATATTGATGATTGTCTTTTTATTTTTGCTAGTTTACTATTTGGGATATGGTAGAATAGAGATAGGTTGTGACTAGAATTTGATTTCAAGCTTATTCTTGTGTGCCTCCAGCCTATGGTACGAGGGATGGAAAAAGTTTCCATGGGTGGGAGTTACTGTTTTATATTGCTCAGATTATAGTTTATATGATTTCCACTTCGGTGGCTCACTTAGTGTGTGATGTTGTTGTTTGTGATATGTGACCCTTGAATCTGTGCAGTAAGGGAGAATTGGCCCTTATACCTTTGTGGAAAGGCATTTATTTTGGATTTTGATTGTCACATTTTTAGGGTATTTCAATTTTTTACTACAATTATGCTTTGTTAAGTTATAATTCCATGTGAATAATATCAAATTTCAATTCGTTGTATTCTTTGAAATGTGAATGGGTGAAATTTATTATATAATTTCTTGATGATTGCAATGGGTCATTCCATGGTTTATAAATTTGTTAAATTGCATGTGGTAGGGTATTTGGGTCTGGATCTTATACGAGAAAACCTGTAATATGTTTTAGGTGATTTTGATAACTAGGATTGGGAAACTCGATTGTCGATCTTAGGCAACATTGGTTGCTGGGATGGGCATGCCCAAAGTTACTTTTGATACATTCGTCTCTTGAGGGTGGGTAAGGAATCCATGAAGTTAGGATTCTGTGGGCTTGGGTTGTGATAGGGGAGAGTAAGGGTCGTTGTTTTATACTACCTTTTAACTGAATTCTATATTTGCGTCGATTATATATTGTTATATATATATAGATGGGCTATCTGACAATTTATGTTATTCAGTGGGTTCCTTTTTGTTGATTCAAATGGAGTGTCAGGCGGGAGATGGTATATTGCTGCAGGAGGATGATCTGATTTAGGATCCGGCGCAGGCAGAGCATGAGCCACAGGTACAGGCTCAAGGAGAAGAACTAGTATGGGATCCAATGCAAGTAGGACAACAGTAGTATTTGGTAGCGTTCGGACTATGGGTCGATGAGTAGATCCGAGCAAGTCTATTACGTGTCTTGTAGGGGATTGATAGAGGTACCCCGGGTACAAAGCCTTCTATGGAATATCTGATGCTGGAGTTACAGTCATAGCGCTCATGGCTTTTTCAGCATGATGGAGGTCCACATGTGGCTGAGAATGGGATAGAGAGAATTCATATAATTTTTTAGCAGCATGAGATGCCTCCATGGTGGAGTGTTTAGTAGGTGATGTACATGCTGTGAGGACCGGATAGTGCTGGTTGGATGTGTAGGTTTAGGCTCCTCGGCACAAGGGACTAGCATGGAAAGACATCGAGGATTGATTTTTCTTGCACTTTTACATGGAGACACTAAGGGGCGAGAGATATTGGGAGTTCCTGAGCCTTCAGCAGGGAGACTTGTCTGTCATGGACTACGTGACGACATTCACTGAGTTTTCATGCATTTCACCATGTATGTTAAGAGATGATGCAACAAGGGTGAGGAACTTTGAGAATGGCTTATGACACACCATTCAGATCAAGGTAAATATCTTTAGGTTGGGTTCTTTATTATAGTTGGTAAATCAAGCACTCGTAGAAGAGGGAAACAAGAGGGATAAACCTGAGGTTGGCTAGGGTGTAGCTTCAAGTGATGGTTCAGATAGCAAGAAGAAAGGATGGGATGCCTTCCAATAGAGTGATGAGGCCAAGGAATTAGCTAGACCACCTCTTAATAGCTATTCAATGGTCTGATTTCAATGTGGAAAACCAAAAAATTATCAGACTTAGTGTGTTAGGCCTCCAAAAGACTTCCAAACATGTTGAAAGGTTGTGCATCTTGAGAGGTTCTATAGGCTGCCTTCTCAGATAGCCAGCAGGCATGGACCTGTAAAGAGGGTGTCATCAGGAGTAATTTCAGGTTCGGTACCAAGAAAGGTTAGTCGAGTTTGAACTGCACACGGAGGCGTGACAGAGATAGCGGGTCCAGGTTTAGGGGTCAGTGGCTGGTGTCTAGAGAAGCACCATAGGAGGTCAAGCATCAAGAAGCCATTTTAGTCAAGGTGCACACCTTGGAGCTTCCAGGGCCTGAGCAGGGTAGTAATCCAATGAATGTTAGAGGTACACCATTAGTGTGGTCGCGCCTTTATTTTTTTCTTTTGGCATTACCTCTTATGGAGTTTCCCTTTTATAATGCATGGGGTTTACAAGATTTATGTGGAATTACTAGATGATGGTCAGTGGGATTGGTGCCATATTGGATGCATGATATATATATATATATGTATGTATGTATGTTTGTGTGTTTCTGTGTGTGTGTATGAGATGCATGTCCTTGGGGAATCAAGGATGCAGGTTACATGAGATGTCGTGGAATTAGGGTAGTGAGGATGTGTGTTACTTGTGGTGTATGGTATCTAGTATTATTTTGAGCATCCAAGGGATCAAGGACCTCTAGAAGGTGGATACCGATGCGGTGCAAGATATGTTTGGGGTGTCAGGAGAAATACAAGAGCACCAATGAGGCATTGGGGTGATGATGCATCATGAGAGGACAATGTTTCTGGAAATCGGTTAGTGAACACTTTCTAGTTGGGTTTCGTAGGGTTGAGATCGGGTTAGGAAATTCCTAATGTTGGGATCCCTTTGAGTAATTTATCTAGAACTAGTGAGATTGTGGATGTCCTTGTAACTTTGATCATGGTAGCATGTTCGGTGGCATATCTGTGTTTTGTTTGATAGCTTGGGGACGTGTTATATTAAGGTGGGGAGATTATAAGAACTCAGGTTTTTAGAATGGGTCAAAATTACAACCCTATTTGAATTTTTGACTTGTTTCTGAGAAAACTGGATAAATCTAGGATGTTCTGGAAATTTCTAGATTTCAAGTCATGTATTTTAAGTACAAAGTGTGTACCATTTCCTATGTGTGATGGTCATACATTGCATGTAGGCCTATTGGTGGGTATTATGTTATTAGAATGTATATGTCATGTACTATTTGTACACGCCGTGTAGAGGGCCTATGTAAGGGGATATACATGGTGTGTTCGGGATGTCAGATAGGTAGAGAAGTACACGCCATGCACCACCTAGGTACACACTCTCTAGTTAGTCTGTAAGTCCTTAACAAAATATCATCAGTCATATGAACATTAAAATGATACATAATGTGTAGTTCTAAGTACACACCATGTATTTTCATCGTTTCTGGCTAAAATGGGCAGTATCCTTGTTTTGAGGTAGGAACCCATACCCTTAATGAGTTTGATTGGGGACAGCTAGCTTGAGCTCATCTTTTCTCGCAATCATCCATCTGAACTCCGTTTTGACAGCTGTCAGATGTGTTAGAACCCCCTCAGTAAGACCTTGATTCCCCTTGATCCACTATTCTGGATTGCTGCTCGATGACATGTTATAGTGGTTGATCAGTTTTGATTCTTTTAAATATCTACTAAGTTTTAGACCTAATTGGATACTATTACCATAGGATAATCATCGTAATAGTATGAGGTAGGTGGTGTGTGCATCTTTTTGTGTTTTCACATACTTTTGGGTTGTAATACCTTTGGCATGTTTTTTGGAATTTTGAGAATGACAATTTTTTATGTGATATTGCCTGTTAAATTGTTTAGTTGACCTATGGGATGCCATTGGGTATGACATTTTACCTTTTTTTGTTGATCGGGGCCATGTGAGTCATTGTTTCTCAATAGGGAATTTTGGTCGGGGAAGTCCAAAATGGTTATAAAAGAATTGTATTGTTATAAACTATTTTGTTTAGTTTATTAAACCTTGATAAGAATTGATTGTGGCTGTAAAGACCTTAGTGCATGAATGAGACACCACTTGGTTAGTGCATTTCAACTCTTAGTTTGTCTTGTATGTTTAAGGGTTATTATTTTGATCTTATACGTAATTGTTGAATTGAGTATACTAGAACCCTTGCAATTGTGTTGAGCAAGGCCTGTGTATTCTTGAGTGATGCTGATCACAGGTTGGGCTTGGCCTGTGTTACATTGGGTGGTTTAGACCACTGGATTGGGCATCATGGACATTGGCTTGAGGTAGGATGACTGTCTGGTTGGTAATGGCCCGAGTTACACAGATGGAGACGCTGTCAGACTTGAAAGGCATAATCATAGGGACACGAGGTATCAGAGGTGCTGTGTCTTGGGTACTATTTTGTTTATTAATGCTCACCCATAACATTGAGTAGTGTGCAGAAAAAGTGATTCTGTGATTAAGTTGTTTTGAAAACTCATGTGGGTAGAGGCCCCCATTAGTTGCGGTTTAGGTACTATTGGTTTTGTGGTGTTTTTTGTTGGAATCCACGTGGAAGTCGAGGAGCCTCCAGGGGATAGCATTGAGTCTATCTGGTTGGGGACAATGACTCACTATTATTTGAGGGTAGACACCGCTGTCCCTCGGGTTACCTTATTTGATGGCAGACATCGTTGTCCCTCTAGTTAATTATTTGAGGACAGATATCATTATTCCTCCAAGTCACTATTTCATTGGCGTTCCTTCGAGACGTTAGTACTTGAGACAAGTGTTGTGAGGGGTCACATGGTGTTAGGCTACATGAAAGAGATTCCAACATTGGCAGAAGTAGGTGACACTCCATAGTGGTTGTTGAGCAATAGTGGAGTTTGTGTCAATTGTGCATCGTACTTTTTACTGATTTCCTTATAACTACATGTCTTCCCATAAAATTAAATTAGGTACGCACTGGTGGGTTTTATCCTACATTGTTTCATCTCACACTCTGCACAGGCCCTTCGGTATACGTGTAGACTTTATTGATTTACGTGTAGGAAAGAGGTCGACATCATGATCTAGACTACATTACCTATTGCATGAATTTTGTAGGGATATTGAGGTCTTTCATATCTTGAGTTTACTTAGTTTAGATTCTATTCTGTATCATCTTGATTACTTGTTATTGTAACTATTGATGGTTAGCCATTGTGACCCCTTTTTATACATTAAATTTCTATAGATTCTTGCTTGGTTTTTTGGTTTGTAGCAATTGGTGTTCAGCATGTAGTTCAGTTTACATTCGCTGTTTTTTGTTTATATTTACTCCTTTCGCTATTTATTTATATTGATTGTGCTTCCTCTATGTGGATATGGTTCAAGTCTATTGAGTCTTTTATTTTCAGAACATGCTATTCTTATTATTACATAGACCAATACCATTACTTTTCCTCCTCCATGAAGGTATAGACTCCTCACTATACCTATTAGTCCCTCGCTACTAGTCAACATCCTTCTTCATTTGGGGAGGTGCCCCTAACATAGTAACACCTGACCTATTTCGCAGTTTTCTGGTGGTTGTTTCGGAATGGGTCTTCACATAGGGTATATCCCAACATCATAAATCAAATTTTTGTCCTATATTTCTAATATGAAATAATGTTTGATGGATAATTAATTTTTTTTGTAAAATTTTTTAATAAAAATATTAAATTAAATACCTTCTCATTTGATTTTACCAAAAACCTTACACACATAAATGTTTGTGGTGCCTTGGTTGTACTCTTCATTGCATAACTAACGGCAGTCACTAATTCCTATATGAGACACCTCTCATGACATATTCTATTATTTTTGAAATATACAAAAAATCTAATATAATACATTTTGAATTTTTAATCTATTATATTTGAGTCTCTATAGCTAATTAAATCCTCATCAAACATAGTTCCTAACTCCAAAAATATTCCCAAGAACAATTTATGTTCTTAAAAAAGTTTTTACAAATATAATAAGCCATCAAATCATATATTATGTGATATTTTTATGGTGATATTATATGTTCAAAGAGAGTAATCATAAATTATTATCATGTAGGTTTTTATTATAATTTAAAAATTATGATATTTCAATTTTCCCACTGTATCAATTTCGCATCCCCAATAAGTCACTATGGTTGTATTTCTTGAACAATTATGGCCACTAATCTCAAAAATCATACATCCAGTCCTACATCACCTCTTGGATTCATCCATAATTCAACCAAATCTTGATAAGTGGCATCGTATTCAGTAAAAAATATTCCCTCTCCATTCTATAATCTGCCTTGTACACTTATTGTAAGATGCATCAGGCTCTAACAAAACATCCTCATAATCGATAACATTTACATAATTGGGTACATACACCTATAGATGAGGCACATGAAACATGTCATGAATAACTGGATTATGTCAAAAGTGTTTCAAATAACCTACCTATGTTACAATATGATCTACGGTCATAAAATGTTTTACAAATAAGAGTGAAAGCATACCATCCTCTCTCAGACAACAATGTAATAAGTGAGGAGTAACATTAATGAAAATCCTGATCACCCACAAATGAACGCCAATAGTCTCCACCCATGGTTGAATTATGATTTATACGTTATCCTTTTTGTGATCAAACTCATCTAAATCAGATTCACCATCTCAATGGACACTTGAACCAAACTGGGTCTAATAACTACTACTGTAGTTGTGTAATTCCAATAGATTATTTTACAAAACCACCCCCAATAAAGATCCTCATATTCTTCCATATAAATTTATAAGATGTAAATTTATTATCCCAAACCCAACCAAGGGTATGTGATCATCCCATGCTCCACGAAATAACAAGAAACAAGCTCATAGAATATCCTAAAATATGTAGATAGTTATTGTGAACTGTCTATTTTTTTAGGATGGAACATAGTGATCATTTTCTATTGAGTCCCTAGGGATTTATGAATGCATCATCAATATAAGGATGAAAAACCTTCATCTATATGCCAAAAATATTCAAGGGAACTCCATGATGTAATATAATATCTCAGACACAAATATTTATTTTCTCCTCCACTGAGTGAGTCTCCCTGACCTGTAAGAAGTGAGCTATATTACAAAAATAATTGATGAGAAAAATATTATGTCACAAATAGTAATAGTCCTAGGTTACCATATCATATGTTCCATAATTATTTCCACACCTTACACATGGTTATTTTATTTTGTTGAAGAAAATTACCATGATAGAGGTTCTCACACTTCACCCAATGATAGGTAAGGCATCCAGGGATGAAACTAGTAATGTTCATCTTCATTCCTAGACACTTGAACATATATAACAATTTTAAATACATATTGGATTCATCATAACATACTAATCATCTAGAGGTATGGAAATTTATCATGATATCATCTTAGATGGCTTCATGAACTACCATTATCACATGTATCATGATCACATCATCATTGCGTAAATCCCACCTGGGTATCGTGTCACCCCCTACCAGTTATTCCCACCTAAAAAACACTCTAGTTATGACTCTTGATAATTAACCACACAATACATAACAGAATATGTAATCATTAATTTGGAATATTTTATTGATCCCTAGACAAAAAATGAATTCATCCTCTAATAACCATAAAACCTTATCATTTTTTTTTCTCCTTCGAAGTCCTCTCACAACATTCTTACTCATAGTACATCTTATGGTTAATATTATCCACAAAAAACATTTCCAAGTGAATATTACATCAAAATTTCAAACATATGTAGACACTCTATACAATGCCACTTTAGCTAATACATATCCCTCTGTGGGATGATAATGTGAATGATATTGTGGTCTGTGTAAATAAGAAATCCCTCATGAAGTGATTGAATAAACAACTCAATATAGTGTGGAAAAAAACATCATGATACAATTCATTGGCAGTATAATTCCTTTATTGGGGACACAACTGACAAAACCAATAGGTTAATACCTTTTCTTTTAAAACATGTACCACTAATATACCAATGACTCATATATCACAGTACATTGTTTAAGAAATAATAGACTCATGGAGTCTTAATACTAGAGATGCAGTCATCCTTCAGTTTTTTCAAAAGGAAATATTATTTAAATAAGTCTGACCATTTGATATTTTTCCCCTCTTCATTAGTGTTATCATGGGTTATAATAATCAGGATAAATACTTGATAGAATGTTGGAAATATCTTATGTGGCCCAAGACTCCCCCGATCAGAAACATGTTCTGGTTACATGTTGAAGACTTAAATAACTATAAATTATCTATTTCCTTGGATATTCTTATTTCAATCACCACATAAACCAATAATATCATCCCCCTTTTCTGGAATGGAAACTTCACCAGAATATAAATAATATGATGTTCTCTAAGTGCACTCATGGCTATATTGAGGTGTATATCATGTTGTTTTGAAATCAACATGTAGATGATGATGTCATCGATGAACACCAATATGAATGAGTACCTATATTTCTGTAATATCTTGTTCATGGTGGTCATGAACACTGTGAGTTCATTTTTCAGACCAAATTAAATAACCAAGTACTCTTACAACCCATTAATTCTCTAAAATGATGAGTTTAGATTGCACACCTCTCAAACTCAAATCATGTGATAGAAGAATCAAATATCAATATTGGAGAACCACTAAGATCCCAGTAATTGAATTAAATGCTCCTCAATCCTAGGAAGTGGATATTTACTCTTCATTATAACCTAGTTCATCATCGAATGATCAATAAACTATCCAATAATATTGTATACCTTCATGGAATGAAATATAAGTATACCACATTGTGGACTACCATACCTAAGAAACCTTTTATTCTCTAAGTCATAATGATGTACATTGATCACCATTATCTTAGTTGGTTCCATCTTATATAAGGGTATTGAAATGTGTTTCCCACCTAGATTGAGATCAATCTCAGTTTAATGTTTTGATACTCTAGAATCTCTTAAATGTTAATGAATCCCACAAATAACTCAATAAATTTTTATTAAAAAAAGGATTTTAGGTTCCCTATAAGGATGAATAATGCTAGAGTATCATTTATATAATATTTGAACATAGTTACAAACCTATATTCAATGTAATTCCACTCAATGAAAGACTTCTAATTGATGCAAACATTTTTTCTAAAATGTAGAGCATGTTTGATAGTGTTGTCTACTGGATTTTCCAACATATCCATTGGTAATGTAGAAACACCAACTTGCGGGAGTATTTTGGGTTTCATACCATGTAGGACCATATGACTAAATATTGGATAGATCATCTATATCCCAATGGAAACATATCATAAAAAATAAATTTGTTTGGATAAACATTCTTATATCAATGTGATCACACCAGGTTTCTCCAAAGACTCTACGATCAACCTAATGTATACATCTTCTATAACATAGCCCATTTTCCCTCCTTACACATTAGTCACAACCATAATGTACGTACACTATCTCAATAGCATTCCTTGTTCGAATAACCAAATCCTATAATGTTACATCATAATAACATTGAATCATAGATATCTTACACAAAGAGAAACTATTCTGAATATATATCAGAAATCAAGGAATTTAATATAAGAAAATTCCATATATCACGAAAATAGGTAAAATGTGGAATGTGAACCAACATTCCTAATAATGATTCTTAAATGTACATGAAATATAAAAAAATTCATATCATTATGAAATTAATCATCCTAGGTGAATTTAATCTATAGTAACAATAAAATAAAATTTCTCTCATGATGAATGCACAAAGGTCCACTATACCGGGATGGCCATGTACCATCATAGTTCTAATGAATCTGTAAAAGAAGTGCAATCTCATATCTTCCCATTTTCAAACAATGAAAATTGTATATTTTTTTTGTGAATCATAGTTATTTGAGTCCATTTTTTAACAACCAAACCCAAACCACGAGGTTAATTATTGAAATTTACATGATCACATGCATTCCACCTCATACGTAAAAGGCTTCCATCTAGAAATGATGGTATGAGTCCACTATTGAGATTACTATACCCTCAGTAACATATCATTTTATAAATAGTAATCAATAAGAAATATAAAAAATATTTAGAGAAAACATGTATAATCTAAATAAATAGAATAGGTGTTATAAAAATATTACGGCTCCCAATGTTGCAAGACAATTCCGGGTAATCAAAGTAAACAAATATATAATAGAATGGTGGGGTCACTAATGTCCATCCAATTATACCACTAGCTTCATAGTTCTCTCCTCAACTAACCACCAAATGGATCCTTCCCTTAATTGAATCCCCCATGTAATTTATAAGAACACCAAAATATCCAAAAAGCAATGAGTATAAGTTTTTGTAGGAAACCAAAAATGCATCACTATCCAACTATGATAATTTATAGCAAGTGAATGTGACTATAATTATAAATTTTTAAAGGGAATATACCAACACATCAAAGCCATTTGGTATTGAAGTAACATATCCACAAACCACTGGGCTATACCTACTTCTAATCTATGTTGTATGACTGAAAGAAATGGCTCTATTAACTTATAAAACCCATCTATGACATCCTCATAGTGTCCGATATAAATTCCAACGGGTATCATCTGTCACTCATGTAGACCATTTCAAATAGTGTCCTCTAAATAAAATTATATGGTACTCACATAAACCATGATACATTAGGGTGTATGAAACAAGAAAAAATTAGGCTACCTTGTGTGAACCCACAACGTGCCACCATGGCTACCTCGTACCTCCATCCAGTGTTTTAGCCTATCCATTTCCTTAACCGCATGTCTCTGCACTCCCCCTCTAATGTATAAAAATTTCATGATGGTTCATGAATATCATGTAATATTAAAAACCACCATGGAATGGTACCACACTTATAAGGGGAGCACACGTGCAGACATAACACATCTTATTGAGTATATACTAAAACACATAATAGAATGTGATCAACATAATGCATGGAAAGAGAAACACTATCATCACACATGGAGTAAAATATCAATAGTGGGTATCACATGCTACACAAACACACATAAAAACATGAGATCATAAGTAAGAATGGTAAAAAAATCCAAAAAGTATAATCACAATAATAGAAAGTGTAGATGTTTACCAAAAAACAAGGATCTTCTAACATAAAAGTCATCGATGTCACCAATACAGATAAACCACAATATCTAGTTCAAAATATAGAGTGGGATCCTAAAAATTTATCTATATGCTATCTTGTTCTTTATTATAATAATCTTTGATATGTAAATGCTTGAGGGTTTCCAAGGGTTCCTAAAACAAAAAACTATCATTCATATTTCAAAAAGACAAAATAATAATGGTGAAGATACTTTATCTATCCTCGAAAAAATATAAATTATCGTTTTAGCTCAATGTATGTGTTCATAATATTTGTCATAGAATAATTATTAAACAAAATTCAATACCATAATTTCTCTAAATTGAATCGATAACACAGGTTGGCACATATTTTAATTATTCTTTGAATATATATATAATTATCCTTTATTAAATATCATTTGTTATCCTTTTATGATTATCTTATAAAAATTTCTTACAATTTATACCTTGAGAAATTGTGCAATAATCTTTTGATAAAGTATTCTATTACTGATCCATTGACAATATAGTGAAATTATTATTATTTAATTATTGTTAATTATAATTTCATAATTTTTATAATTATAACTTGATAATTTCAATAATCTAGGTCACATGATAACCCCATTTAATTTTCTATTCATAATTGTCATAATATTATCATTGATAATATCACACAAGTTCACTTCGATTATTTTTTGTAATTATCAAATCACAATACTACAATATTATCATTTGAATATTACTTTTAATTATATTATTACAATTTGAATAAATTTTCCTCTGATAATTTTATTTTTCGTTATTATTTGATATTGTGGAGTAATTATCTTCGATAATAAATAAGGTTTTATTATCTTTTTATTCAACCAATTTTTACCAAATATGGGATGAAGAAATATGGAATGTAAATTTATAATAAAAATAACATAATACTAACCAATAACAATCATCTGTAGAAAACTAATGGAATACAAGGGAGAACTACCACCCTCCCAAAGGGGATGAAGAACAACAATTCCAATCATGTATCACTTCATCGATGGTAGATTGGGATTTCCATATATCAATTTAACTCAACGAGATAATAATTAATGAATGATGAATCATTTATGTATAAAAATAAATCCACTAAAACTTTTTCCATCTACAAAATCCCAAAAATACAAATTATACAACCATTTCAATCACAAATTAATGATAAATCATTAATTTCACACATATATTGTGTTTTTTATTTTTTAGGTAAAACTAAATTAAAATAAAATATTCTCAATAACACACATGTGTAAAAATAGAGTATTATGATAAGTATAGTGGATGTGAAAAATTAAAGTGAAATTAATAATAATGTAGTAATAAAAAATTTAAAAAATGTTCTTTTCATGAGTGATTTGAACAACCTCCTAACGCACACCAATTTTATAAATAATATAGGGCAATCCCTACACCTTATACCTAACATTGGTCTTAGATTTCTTCTATGACAGGCTGTTAAAGAGATAGTTCAATTTTATTGATCAAAATATAATAAATTTGTTAAATAAATTAATATCATGTGTGTTGTTAATGAATACACAACAGACACAGATGTCCGATCGTGCCTAGGCTAAAACCCACATCCATGAATTAGAGGTAGTCTCAAATATCTCATATAATACACTGTTTATGATATACGTCATGTTCTTTTGAATAATATTATAATAATATTATAAAATATATTACGCACACATGTGATATTACCCAACACACAACACAAACAAATGTTATGTTATGCCAATTTTAAAACCAACATTCCACATATTACACTAGTCTTATATTTCAAACATAAGACACCATTCAAGTGATATTCCATTATTTTGGAAAAATATCATTCACACAATATAATATATTTGATATATTTATTATGTCATCACCAAGGCACTATGGCTTCAAGAATATCATGTATCTCTACATCCCACTCCCAATATATTCCAATGAATATTAAATTGTGTAAATTAGGATTTTATACATACAAAAATCCATTAAATAATTTATTTCATTTTATTGATGTAAAATTACATTTAATAAGTAAAATATTTTTAAATAATTATCAATCTGGATAATAATAATAATAATAATAATAATAATAATAAAATTTACCTACTATAATTATCCCCCTATATTTACCTATCGTTTAAAGGAAGTAACTCTTGTGGTCTTTCTCCATAAAACTATTGTCATTAAGATAAAAAATTATAGTCGATATCCCATATCTCTCATGGATCTACTGATACTACCACTGAATCTATAATTTTGGTATTATAATCCTTCATATAACATTATAGTTCTGGTCGATTATCTACATGGGATTATCCTCATAATATGCATTAAGATTTTTCTCAACGCCATCATTGTTGAAAAAATACACATCATCATGTACATACCTCTAGATCCGAGAACAATGAAATATGTCATGAATACCTCAATGATGTAGGGAAATAACTAATTAATAATTCATAGTCCAAAATAGTTTAGTGATTATGAATGGTATGAAAAAACATGGTGAAACATTTCCATGCTTCATCAGACATTTTTAGACTAACAGTGGTGTCACATTTGTGAAGAATCACTATACCAATAGAGATCCAAAATGATTGCCTCTTACAACCAACATATGATCTATTCTTAATCTAAGAAAAGATTAACCTATTTTAAATCATATGCACTCTCATGGAAGTCTCTTAAACCAAATGGGCACCCACAAAATTTTCCTCACAGTACACCAAATTAAGAATTTATCAATGGTTTTTAGCAGTGGTTTCCCAATACACCTCTATAATAATAAATACAAAAATAGTAGTGGTTTCTAATAAACTACCACTAAATATTTTTTTTATGTACATATTCCCTTAACATCCGCTGACCCCCCACTCCAAGGAACCCCCCATGCTCGAGCCTGATACACATGTACCCCTTCTCCTAAAGTCCATTGATTTGAACCACCTATTCCCTATATATGAATAATTATTCATGTTCCCCCTCTTCCCCAGAGCCCCTGAGCCAGAGACCTCACCATATTCCACTGTATCCCCAAAAATCATTCTTTTACACCTTCCCTTCCCATCTATGAACTCTATCCACCAAATATTTATCTATTTTTTGTTGATTTTTAACCAGTCTTTCACTTCTCACACAACCTAGCTATAACCTTACCTGATCTTGGTTATTCCATTTGATGACTGTTGTTGTGTGTGGTTCATGAGCCCTTATAATGGTCAATCCTTACTACAACCATCGATGGTGATGAACATACATTTTTTACAGTTTGTGTTTTGGTTTATTAATTCATTTTCGATAGATTTCGATTATGGTTTTCTTAATTTTTAGGCCCCACATTGTTGTCTACATGTTCAGAGAACATGTTTTGGTTGTATAGTGCCGCTTTTTTAAATGGATTCAAATTTCATATAGATAACCCGATGTGTTTCGGTCCTTAAATTTTAGAATATTTATTTGTGGCATTTTTAATCATTCCTTTTGATGTCCAACGATAATTATTATTATTTTTGAAAGGTATTTTGTATTGACATTAGGTATCACTTGATATCCACTTGTATTTTTTGGGATTCATCAATTGCATGTTTTTTAAATCATATATTAATTTTTCTCTCACACATAATGTTCTATGAATGCTTGATAAATATTTAATTAATAATATAAATGTTTTATAGTAGGTTTTTATCGGGGTGGGTTAATATTTTTTTCAATAAATTTTTATTAATATTATATGATTTGAAAATGTATTTTAGTATATATATATATATATATTGGTTATACAAATATAAATAAGTATATATATATATATATATGTTTGTACAAATTCACATGGGAAGATGAAATTTTTTTAGTGAATATATATTTATATATCCCCACCACTGGAGCCCTCATACCCACCAATCATGCGCCCAAGCTAAGAATGAGCCCCCTCAAGCCCAATTCCCAACCCATACCACATACCCACTTTCTCCTCTTTCCTACCCCCATCTCCTCTGATCCATCACCACCAGCACCCCATCTCCCCCATCCCACCATTCACAATGAGTCCACTTAATCCATAATTGTCACTGTCATCATTGTACCCCTTATCCCATGATCCATCCCTTTCTCCCCCATATCCCCCATATCCCCCATCCCTCCCTTCCCCATTCTTCATGAGCTCCACTTTCACATTGAGATTTCAAGAATCTTCAAGTGGTAATCCCTCCCTAGGTCTTCATTTTCGTATCATCCCTTCTCCTGTTTTCACCTCTATCAATTTTTTTAACTACTAAAAAACCGAACCAATGTTTGTGTGTGGATTAATGTTATAGTATTTTCTATTGATTAAGATTTAGATTGATTTGGAAAAGGAGGTTGTTTATTGTCTCGATTTTGTATTCTCTATCATTGGTGATCGGTTTCAAAGGGTACTAGTTGACAAAATGTATGAATTTATTTGTAGTTCATTTTTATTGAATTATTTATATTTCATGGATGTTTTTAAATAATATGTTATTATTTTTTATGAATATTATAATCCCGTTATAGGATATAATTATTTTTAAAGTGTATTTTATGCTTGGAATGGACATATAAAATACTAACTGTTTACTATAGGTTTCTAAAACTATATTATACATCAATATATAGTGATTAAACTAATAAATTATATTAATATTATATGATTTAATTTTATTTTTATGAATGGGTTTTTAATTTTGAAATAGTAAATGTTTTTTTTGTTTTTATATTCCAGCATTTATTACCATACATATGAGTATTTTGTGTCTATGTAATATGTATATATTATCATTATTAAATTTATTTTGCTATATAAATTCCTTATAATATATGATTTTTAGTTATTATTATTGGTTTAAATGATATCAATGTTTAGGAAGATGTGTTTCACGTATCTTAGTTCACACCTAGATCATCATCCCTTAACCACAAAGACACATAAGGATCCATCGTGCTCACTCCCAATAGCATCTAGGACATCATCCAATTTCCCCAGTCAGCATATGGAATTCCCTCCATATCCATCACAACAGTATATACCCCAAAATCCTTCTCCATCACATCATCATTTGGTACATTACCTCCAAATTTAATAGGATTATCTTGTGATGACTCTATAGTGAGCGAATATGTGGTAACTCTTGTTTAATCAAAATGATATTTGTGGGATATGGTTTTTGGTAAAAGTTTTAATGAAAATAGATTTATATCACTTTTTTGTAATAGTAAATAGTTTTTCATTAATTAGGGAATCACTGTAATTATAGAGGCCAATATTAATAGTATAGATGTCAGTAATCCCAACATAATGAAGATCGTTTTATTGTTTGACTATTATGGTGTCCATATAGATGATGATGTCAGATTATTTGAGCTGATTCCTAGATTGTTATTAGGTGATGTTGTTTCCCTTAAGACTACATATTCATTTTGGAGGTATAAGCCGTAATCATTGAATAATGATGTATATGATTCCTAGATAAGCATATTATTGATACATTATGGCTTAATTGAATGACATTATTTTATTAAATTATATTATTTTAAGAATTAATATATTTATAAAGATGATATTCCAATTAACCTTTGTTTATCATATTACATGAAATTTTTAATTGATAATTTTGTATAAGAAATAAAATTATTTTCAGTGGTGATTATAGAATAAATTCCATTGTATGTTGTGGAAAACATAACATAAGCATGATAATAGATCACATGGGGTTCCTAGAGTGAAGTAGAATGTGTTTTTTGATCTCTATTTCCATGAGAAGCACATGGTATTGAAATTTATGGTTTTACTTATAAGGGGATGAAATTATGTACATTAATATTAAATTATATGTAATTTATATGAGTTTGTTTTAAAAATTATATCAAGTGGAGAAAAAAAATCATTCCACACACTATCAGTTCCAAGAGTTTAACATGAAATAGATCGAAGGTGTCAATATTTATATTAGTTGAAATATTTTTAAGATAACATTTTCTATATCACATATTAAATAATATATTTATTTTAATTTAATATAGTCAAATAAATTAGTCAACCATGTCTCACGAAACGAAATTTGTTTGGATATTCGTATGAAATATGATTGGAGTTAAGTGAATTATCTTTCAATATATATTGCTATATGAATTTAATTTTCATTGTAATAATTTATTTTATATTCTTAGTGTGTTATTATATATTTATATAAAAAATATAAATAATTTATGTATAGTTTAAAGTAAAATAACTATAGGATTCCAATGCCACAACGTCCTTCTCGATATCTTAGGATGATATAGTAGGTCATGTCCTTGGGATATAGCATCCTTGTTTTGTCCTGAGATGAAGTTAGAAGAAATACAAAATGAGGTCATTGGGAGATCAGTAGGAATTTTAGAAGAAAATATCCCAGAGTATACTTTCTACCTTACCTTTTATGCTCATAGTCTATTTATAGTAAGGGAAAAACAATTTAGGAATGGTGGAGGGAAAACCAGAAATATGGGGCTCAAATATAGGTAATAGATATGAATTCATATTGTCTATAGATTGAATTAGTTGAATTATATTTGAAGATTATTGAATTTTTCCCTATATATATTATTTATATGGATGATTGGAGTGAGCAGGTAAATCACAAAGCATCATAATCATTTACTAATCAATTTTATTATCATTAAATTTAATTAAAGCAAACTATTAAATTTTAATGAAAATTATCATACAGGTGTATGTTTCTGGGAGTGGAGATGCTGATAAATACGGTTTCAGTATTACTTCATTATGTGGGGATATACATTGACATTTCATATAATGGTGGTGATTTGTAACTAAACACATGACTGATGAACACAATGAATTGGTGATCAAGAAAACAAGTTGTGTTTTGTGGTTAGTGTATGTGTACAACATTGTTTTTTTAAAATTCCATAGATTATTTAGTATTCTATGATTCATCATTAATTTCACAGAAACATATATATATATTATAATATTGATACATTTAAACACATTTACATTTTATTAATGACTCACAATAATAACGTAAATTGGTTTCCGATGGGATTCTGTGTTTTACACTTATAGAAAATTATTTCATATAATCTATATGTTTGAAAAAACTTGTAAGTGGATATTTTTATGAATTTTTAATCAATGCGATGATTTAATATTATATTTTTTTCTAAATGATTTCGGATAACATAAATTTTTTATTTATGTCGATTTATATCAAACAGAGACTAGAGGTGGGTTAGGGAATATGATATAATATGTTTTATGTGTATTATGACATATCTTTGGATGTTTTTCCTCCCATTAATTAGATGATTTAACATAAAACCTTGGAATCTAGGTGGGAGATGAAGAAATATTTTTTTACTCAAGTCAGGAAGAGTCTCTAAAAATTATCCTACTATCACAACAATTATCGTTCTAGGGGGATTTTTATGAAATGTTGCTCGAGTTGAGATAATCAATATGTTATTTTTTATTATCTTCATCAATAAGACATGAGAAACATTCACATTAGTATTTATATGATTGTCTCAATAACTTTTTTTATATCCCATGATACGTAATCATTGAAAATACTAACTTAATGGTGATGAGTTTTTAATGGTTTGGGATATTCATGTGTCTGATTTAACATTTCTCCACATCCACCCAAAAAATGTGATAGGTTTATTATAATAACTCATTTCCACCATTTGATCAATTATTATTTGATAATGAGATCATCTCTATTTCCGTTATCAATATGTTAGGTTATTAGAAATACAATCAATTAGATATTCCTAAGATAATGAGGATATTTACTATTATGAATCATTGTGAACATTTTTTACTCAAGGTGCTCATCCTGGATTCTCTAAATTATTCATTGTAGTTATCAAGATCTCAATCATCCTTCTCCTATCCAAACAATATCCCATCAGTTCAATGAGCCACTAAACAAGTGCAATCCCCAACACTTCCTCCATTGATTAACTTTATCTAGAAATATATTCTCCCTTACCAATATTTAGTTACCAATATATGGTGGAAAAATAAAAATAGAACTCTATCCTATTTTAGTCCACATCTTGAAACAGTTGCTCATGTGTATGTCCCACACAACACAAATAATAAAAACTCATTTATGAATAACCTTTTCATATGGAATTAATGTGTATAACTCAATAGATTACACTATTTGACATTAAAATTTTCATAATCAGTCATAAAAAAGAACCTTAAATGAGAATTATTCATTATAATTACACTACCATAAAATACCCAACAATGGACCTTATCACATAACCATAAAAATAATTGTGTGACTATTTAGATTGAAATGAAATCTATGGTATATTTCCCATTACAGTGTTATGTAGGATTCTCATTTCAATAGAATAATTCTTACTCCAAAATATATTTTATTTCCATTTATGGTAATAAATTATTGTGTGTCTTGTTATACTATTTCAAACCATAGAATAATTAACAAATAATAATGATAATGAACCTATTCTACACATCAAAGTCTAGAATTTTAATAGTAGTAATCGATTTTATTCATAAAAAGGGTATCATGTATACTGTATTGATTGATTTTTTTAATTTTATTTATTTAATAATAGAATTTTGGACTATGATAGAAGATACCTTGTGAGATATGAAAAACGTCAATCATTTTTTGAAAAAAATATTCCATAAACAATTTTTTACAATTATGTGGATCTTATAGAATCTGGTCTATATTTATTCAGGGAGAAATTGTTTGGGATATTATTATATCTTAACAAATTGAGGATCATTAAATAACTGAAACCCATTTATCATAATATATAGTATATACAGTTGAAATAAAATATAGGTAATCAATATTGAGACTGAAATTAATTCAATAAGAAAAATACTGAATAATAGTGGGATTCATTCCATGCAATAATATTAAATCACCCATTGAATCATTATATATTATCGTGATAGTTTTCACCTATGAAAAAAAATGTAACACATTTCAAACCATTCTCAAAATATATGTTTATAATGCATGAGGAGAATGACCAACATTCATAATCTATATGAAGAAAATACATGACTAATCATGTTTTTGTATCTATATTTTTTTATTTGTAAATACTCATTAAACCGTTATCATGAGGCCCCAATTATCTTAATAAGGAATTATCACCCAATCAAAGATATATATAAATATATATATAATCAGTAACAATATAAACATATGTCACACACCTCATAAATGAGGAATATATCCTCAATAATAATCTCATCAGGATGTGTGTGTGTGTGTGTGTGTTTGTATTCATACATGTAACAAGTCACCGATACCAATCTGTAACCACTATGATCATGTGTGAAAAATACATTAATATGTTGGATAAAAAATAAAAAGGAACTATGTATCCAATACGACACATGGAAACAAGTAATTATGTATGAAATTTCTAAAAGAATAATCGGTGGACTATAAAATGTGTTACATACCAAAATATGGAATAAATATAATCAAATCATGTTAAAATACAATTTAAATTAGGGAAACTATTGATACCAACTTACTGTTAAATTCATTTATTTATGAGTCAACCGGTGTATGGTGCGTAGAGATATGATGATTTTTCTTAGAGGATTACTATGGTTTCATAATTGGGAATATGATTTTAATCTGAAAAATATTCAAGGTAATTCTACTTGTTTATTTAGTTTTTACTACTTTTTATGAAAGACATATATATATACATATTTATTGATGTGATAATTTTCAAAAGGAATACATAAAATGTGTCAGTAGATGATGAAACAGTCTCTAGTCATTTTAATTGGTGCTAGAAGACAACATGATTGATCCTGAGCTATTTTGAACATGTTTGAGAAGGCCCAAGGTGATTAAAAGATAATGATGAAGGTATTTACATGGATCAATAGACAAAAAGGCTTAATGGCCATCATTTTTTTTTATATTTTTTGATAAACCCCCATTTCAAGGGACGAGTTGGAACCCTTACAAGGCCTGTAGGCTTAGAAATTACATTACCTATAGGCTTGGAGACATTACAGGACCCATAGGTCTTAAGGAAATCATACAGACTATGACTACATGAAACCACCCCACTCCAACATCTGCTTCATGATAATCACTTCACCTTTGTATGACTGTTCCGCTAGCATGTCCATGTGCAGGTGCACGGGTGCGTTATCAATGGAAAATTCCATACCCTCTCACTCTTCCTAAACCTGTTTAGCACATACTCTTGGTGAATTTTCCATGCTCTTGAATACTCTTATAAATTGGTTCCATGTATAATCAATCTATGTAACTACATATTAGGTGTCCTTGAAGGCCTTGAGGTGTCCCGAAGACAATGAGGTGGCCCGAAAGTCTAACTGACCCAAAGGCCTTGGGTGGACCGAAGGCCTTACGGACTCCAAGCCTAAACCAGTGGCCAGTAGTGAATAGTTCCAACTGCAACAGTACCAAACTGTACCTGCTACAATGCCTTCTATAGTAACTGTTACAATACAATAGTTTGGGAACTACATGAACACTTAAAATCACATGGACATAGTGCTTTCTCATCTCCCCCAATTACTGAGTCTCTATCATCAATATGAAGTGTGCAGTCTTTGTCAACCAATTTAAAATCACAGAAACTATATCATGACTCTTAGGGGTCCTGGGTATTCACATTATAATTCAATCAAGATTTACTATTATTTACACATGTTTATAAAATAAATTAATGAAAAAAACTATGTCATTGGTGTTGAAACATAAACCTCAGACACTTAAGGAAATGAGAGATGAACTAGAAGTGACCCTCTTCAACCCAGGCCACAAAAACTAAAATTTTATGTCCTAATAAAAATTTGGTACACTAGGATGTACTACCCATCTATAGTAATGGTAATCTCTAACTTGAATTTATCTGATATATGTTGGTACTACTACTCTCACATTAACCATTACCATATCTTCATCATTGAAAGTCGACCTAGGTATTTGGTAAAACCCAGCTAGATATTCCCTCATCACAACACTCTATATGTTTAAAACCTGATTATAATTCCCCAATTTAAAATGATAATATGTAATTATTAAATGGGAACAAGTCATATATCCTGGATACTCGAATGCATTCATCCTCTAATCAGTGAAAATCTTATCATGTGCTACTACTCTTATGAAGGCCTCTTAGAAAGCTCTTCATTATCCTGCGTCTTATGAATAAATTCATTTTAAATGAGATTAACTATAAATACTGAATAATCCATCTTAATGTGAAATTCATTTTGATACTCAACCCAAAACCTCTATATTAGGATTAGGTCCCCATATGTGAAGATATAACAGAATCTCTTGATGTACGTGTTAACAAAATAACTCACAGAGATATGGAATCACCAATATATATGCACTTAGTTGAATGCTTCTATATCCAGGTCATGAGTAGGGTAGTTCCGCTTCATGGGTTGTAGCTGATGAGACCCATAAGATACTATCATGGATTTCTACATTTGTACCACTCCTTGAACAATTTATAATTAATTAAATTATACTGTATAACCAATCCCCAAACTAAGGAGCGTTGGAATTGGAGATGTTTTTGATCTTATTTGCATCTAATGGAATGATTTTCCACACAAGTCTTAGCACATGAATTTCAATCCATTCTTTAGCATCACTATCATGGGATTAAAAAGTCATGATAAATCGAAAAACCACTTTTTATATATCCTACATGGACTAGGATTATTCTGATCTAAAACATGTTTTGGGGATGATTCCTATATATCACTACCTCTAATTTAACTTTTCCCATGAGTATTCCTATATCGGAATACAAAATCCACATAAATTTGACCTCCATATATCCATAAGTCACTCTTCATTAGCTTGGTGTAAATTTTTCCTAGGAGCATACTAAAGAGTATCTCAACGTTTTGAGTATGTTTATCTTGTGTCAACAAGGAGATGAAGTTGTTGCTATTGAAAACCGTGATGATTGAGTCTAGTTATGGTTAGAACATATTGTTCAAAGGAGATATTAACACATCCAACATGTTTTCTAGTCCTAACGACATCACCATGTACTTATAAATACATACACTCTCTAAATAAATATTTTGAGAATGTAATCCTTTATAATTCATAATAAATAATAGTTTGATTGAAGATCAATCCTATAAATCCATTGATATACTCGCAAATGATTGGAAATATCATCATTCATGGAAATGATATATATTTTATTAACTGCCACAAATTCAACATTTTATAATCAATATAGAGTAAAATACTACAATTTTCGTTCTTGGTATGCAATATAGGTTAACACCATAGTGACATACTCATCCAAATAAATCCATTTCACTCCAATTCATCAATATGCAACAATACCCTCTTCATATATGTTAGTGAGATATGACATGAAAATATAATAATGTGAATCACACATGGTAGGAGATCAATATCATCTTATCTTATTGTTCATGTAGATTATATATTAGGGAAAAGTCTGCCACACTAATTCCTCTCATTATTCATCATTCTGACGTACATCAGTGCCTTGTAAGGATGATGACTTTTAAAGTTGATTTTGGATCATTTTGGATTATAGGTATACACCCATATGACTAAGAAAGTCACAAAACAAAATAATTCTCATAAAAGTGGAGTTTCTAAATAAACGACAATGTTGGTAAAAGAGTATACTCATCAGTATTTTACAACATGTCTAGTGGTTATGAAAAAACATCACCCCTTTCATGTGTATTTTATCCTACTTCACCTGTAGTCCTATATGACAACATTGGGAAGACATCATATAAAATTCTACATTGGAAAATACAAGTTTTTTATGATAAAGACAATTTTTTCTAGGGGATCAAACATGGAATATACTATGAGCATACCATTGACCCAATGTATAACCCTCATAGCTATAACCCTGGTCTCTGTCCATACACATTTCTCATAGTCATTATACAAATACACTAACACAATAACATTCTATTTTAAAATAATTATTTATAAAAAATATATATTATATATACCTAAAAATGATATTCATTCAGACAAAGATGAATTATCCCAAAAGATATCATATGTCAAGTTATATAATTAAATAACTATTATACAACCTATTAAAAATTATATAAATGGAATTGAACATTAATTCATATTTCTGATGCATGTGTGAAACCAAAATATCATAATTCACATTTCAACATCATCTTCATCACCCATGGTGAGTCTTATAAATTATTACAACAGAATATATTTTTCCCCTATATGAAAACATAGAATTGAACTATAAAGTGTTATCCAAGCACCATTATAGTTCCTATCCCTATGTACCAACCATCCTATCTCTTTTCTACCATATCCCAGAGTAAGAAAAGAGAGGAAACGTGTTTTTGAAACCAATTTCATTGATACAATTTTGTAAAATCCCATTATGAAACATCACGTCCGAATCAAAAGGTCAAATAACCTCATGCGAACCCCCCAGTATGCAAAAGAATTTGAAAAGTAGTGAGGGTATGATTCAATTACTGGGAAGAATATACCCTCATCTTCACATCATAATATAAATAATAAGGAATACACAATATAATAAATAATCAGTTTCGAGAATAAAAATCTAAATAAATGAGAAACAATTCGTATAAATAATTTTCTCCCAACGTATAAATCTTATCATGATTAATGGGAGAATTAATAAAATAAAATTACTATGGGGTCTATCGAAGTCCATCTTGGTGCACCACTAGCTCCATACACTTCTACAAAACTGTTCGCCCCATGGATCTTTACATTTTTAGACACCTAATTTAATATATAAGTTCATTGAAATTACCAATTAGTGTGTGAGTTGAATACTTAGTAGGACACCCTTAATTAATCTTTAACTATCAATGCTCATGTATGAATAGTTCATGCTTCAATAATAATAAAATTGTAATTGGAATAATCATACAATACAAAACTGAGTGGTACTTCACCATCCAAGCCGCAACAAACCCATGGGCGTAACTGATTCGGCTCTATACTAGAATTATAATGGGTGAGCCTAATAGAAACAATATATTTCCATGTATAGTGATGACATGTTTTTATGTGTACATACTACCCAATGTCATCTATCCCCAAAGAAGACCATGTCTTCCGTCATTATCTTGTCATGAATTTTGGTACTCACATCGACCAGGGTACTTCTTGGTGAATGGAAACTAAAAAATCATGGCTTCCTCAAATGCATCCATATAATTCCACCATTAATACCTTGTACCTCGACCTTAGTATTACATCACTCATCACAAACATTACAAGTCAGTGAAATCACCCTCTAAAGGATAAAAATATAACGATGGTCCATCTTTCATATGTACCAGTAACATCCATCAATGGATTGTAACAACCATATAACATGAACACACAAGTAGGAATATCACATCATCATGAGTATATAGAAACATAACTAAGAACATGTGATCGCAGTGACATAGTGGGTGACCATAGACCTTATGTTTTTATGTTGATTACATGTTTATTCAATGTATTTAATATTAATACAACTACTTACAATGAATTGTCTATTAATCTTCATTACTCTAATGTAGTAATGTCATTGATTATACGTCTTGTTGATAAGGGCATTTTAGTTCCCCACTATGGTGATGACCCTGATGTGCTATGAATATATTATTAAATATCATTATATGGTAAGATAACATACTATGATCAAACACATAGTACATGGACTATTATGTCTGATTACTCAAAAGAAGATGTAGACTCTTGTCAAGAATTTCTCACTTGGTAATCACCATTATGAGAGAATATTAAAAAATAATTCCAATATTAATTAATCTTATTTTGGTGTCATTTGATATTCCTACTTGTAATCATGTGTGATGATACTTATAATTTTACATTAGAATTAATGCATGTAACAACTCAAATTCTAAGATGTATTCTGTAATCCATGATAATAATAGTTCATGATAATGTTGGAAACATTGTGTGTGTCATGAGTGACAGGTAATTAATGCAGAGGTGGAGGAAGGATTTTTCCCTTCCATATTTATTGAAGATAATATATCATCCTTTGATAAGAATAGAACCGTAAAATAAAATTACATAGTCATGGTGTAATGATCAGTTTATTTCAAATCTTCTTTGAAATACATATCGAGAATATATGTTGTTAACATGGATGTGAATCCTGCATGATGAAAAATTGTGAAAAGGGGATTATATTAATCAATAAGAATAATATGTGGTTTTTGAAATTAGAAAATGGAGGTCTTTCTCTTGTGGGCCTTGACGATTTGGTAGATATTTATCAGGGACTTTACGGAATCCCATCTAATGGAAACATGAAATAATCATAGAGTATCCCACACTATGTGTTTCCATTGATCTCAATTAATATATATTTTATTTTATTTAATGGAATAAATATTATTATCTATTCTGAGTAAAAATCTTATTCATGTTATATTTTTCACATAAATTAAATTTATATTTATTATTTGGATTATAAATAATATATATTTTTAATGAATATTTTAATAAATATTTATTCACTTGATATTAAATAAAATATTTCATTATGTATTAGTTATTTATTTCGTTTTTCAATAAATTATAGAGGGGTTTTAATGGAAAAAGAAGGATTATAGTGAAAAATATTAACTAACATGCATATTAGAAATTATTTTTTAGTATGAAAGTTGTCGCACACCACAAAATAATAAGAATTTAATTATTACTATTTGGGAAGAGGTTTATTAATTTTAATAAATTTCATTTAATTGATGGTATTTAAGTATATAATATTATAACATAAATCCTTAATCTATATATAAATAAATTTTTTTATTTTTTATAGCATAAAAATAATTTTTATAGACAGTTGTTGCACATAAAAAATCCTACATCGACTCCTTCTTATCTCTCCCTCTCAAGAAGGGAAAGAGTAAGGCAAATTTATTAAATATAACAAACAAGCGATCAATAGTGAATAACATATGACATTCAAATCACAATGATAATGCCTGAATATCGAGAGTTGTTTCACAAAGAAAATAGAAGCATGTGTCGATCACCTTTATGAAATTAAATCCTTGAATTCTCACAATGAAATGATTGTAATCTGAAATACTATTTTAATATTATCATCATTATACAACTAAGATTATTCCAAATCTAATTAATTTATTTTTTTCAGATGTTAAAATTGTTAATTATAAATTTGAAGGACTATATTATATCTTTTGGTTTCATAAAATGATTAATAATAGAAAGTTTAATGTATCACCCACATCTGCATGCCTCTACTGTGACAATAACCAACAAGTGGAATCCGAGTGGCCATATTTATAATTAAAATTCTTAATTTTAATTTTGATCTTAGTGCAACTATTGTTATATTTTAATTTAATAGTATTCTTATTTAATATTATCTGAAATAACATATTATTAATATATTAATCAGGTTTATTTTCTGTTTTATTTCATTAATTGTTTAAGAACAATTGATCAACGAACATAGAATCCATAGGGGAGTGCCAATGCTTTTGGCTGTTAAAACACAGTTACATGTAACATATCTGGAGAACATGTCATATACAAATAATCATTGTTACTAGATGCACCGAGAAAATAATTACACATGTTGATGTCATTTCACAATACATAATAACCAGACTATCCAGGCACATGAAATGCAGATAAATTGTCTGTAGTTTTCATGAACATAGTATGTTTTCTGGGTGAGTTCACCTAATTATGCCTCATGCATGTCACCCAGATACATGGAAACCATGTTAAGTTGTGCGTATCTAGATATACATGAACTATAGTCTCCAATTAAGGGATAAAATTAAATTTATATGATATTTTAAAATTAAAGCATTAAAAACGTATTTTATTTACTATAACACAAATTAGTGATTAAAGATTTAATATTGGTTTTCTAGACTTATATATTCTAAATTTATCTATGTTAATTATTTTTTCATTATTGGTTCATCTATTTAATTACCATGAATTCCATAAATGATTTTTTATTTAATTAAGATATAATTATCATTCAAATTAATGATAAATATTTATTTTATTATTTCATGAACATTTTTCTTAATAATAAGGAATGAATAATAAAATTAATTGTAGATAATTACTTATGCACATTCATCGCGTGAATGACTGTTAGTGAGATTGAAAAAGAAATGAGTTTATGTTAAATGGTTTAAATTAATTTATTTCACGAGTATGAAATTATTTTTTTAAAATTAAATTATGGAATGTGTCTCATCCCTACCTCTATTATTATATAGAAAATTAGTTTCCAAGTATATTCATGAAATCCCATTTAACCAATCCATTAGTTCCACTAACCGATGTGTTAGAAATAAATATTTATAATTAACGTATCATACCATTACATGTGTAGGTTGTTCAATAAAGAACTATACTGATGCCAACCTAGAAGATACACATATGGATAGTTGGAATGCTATATCTCCTAGAAGACCAGAAATAAGAGTTATCTACCCTATTTTAATGCATGATTTAAGGTATATTCAATAAATTAGACATTAGATAATATGAATTAATGGGGTATTTCATTAAATGTTTCTATCTATCTATTTTTTTTGTTTTCTGAACTCAATGATGCGATCACATAAATAAATGATTTAATTTGAAAAAATAAAATTTTAAAGTTGATGCCTTGCCCAAATAGGGAAAGTTAATTTATTAAAACATGGGAAGATTACATAAGTCTAAAAAAGGGTTTTTGTGATAATATTTTAAAATAATAGGAATCACGTCAGGTGGAATATTGTCTACCCAAGTGAGCTCATTGTTGATTTGTTTTTTAGAAAGCACATTAGCTAAAGAGTTAAATCCCTAGTATGTATTATTGAATATGTAATTAAATATCAACAGGAATTTGATACACTCCAACAACCTAGAAGTGATATTCCATGATATATGTATCACAACATTCAGTATAGCTTCCACAATGGTGGTTTAGTTTCATTCAAACCATAGGTTATCCTTGAAATTGCTCATGAATAATGTTGATCATTACATCCTCATGAGAAGAACGGATATAACATGTTCCAAACAAACACCCATGTACATTACTAGTGTGACATATATAAATATAAACACATACATAAGGGATCAATATACCTTCTTTATCACCATCAATATTTATTTCAATTAAACCATGTAGGGGATCCAACCAGAAGAATTAAAAAATCCAGATTCTATTTAAATTTTACAAGTACTCTGATATCCCTATGAATCATTAAGTCACACACATTGTTGTAGAAGTGACTCAGATACATAGAGTTTTCCTCCGTGTTTGTTGATATAAAGTGAGGATGATCCCCCTGTTGATTGATGTGTCGATTTCCATGCGTGATTGCAATTTGACCAGACCATAGAATGTGGACAAGTTCTGCTATAGCAGCCATAAATAAATTCTTTAGTTGAAAATATGCCTAAATAGTTGTACAATTGTGAAGATGAACTGCAACGATGTGACCATTAGGTAGATTATTTTCAAAAAATATCCTTCTCATCATTCCATAGTGTATATGAAATTTTACATGACATGAAAAGATTTGTGATGTCTCTCTTGTTATAATTAAAAAAAAATTATCTATAACGTAACACAATTTGATGTGATTGTAAGGTGTCATAATTAGGTAATTTATTGTGGCAAAAAACAAAATTTTATTCATCCAAGAGGGTTAGATCCATGAAATTTCATAACACATGAGCCATGAAATGTCATTGCTAGGTTCAAAATTTTAAAGATAAAATTATTTGGAAACAATAATTCCATTATGATCAATTTCCCAGAATAATGTATCTTTGGGTGGGGAAAAGACATGGCTAATGGGGTGGTTGATGTGCTTCCCATAGGTCTGTGAGTTGGAAAGAGATAATAATTCCAAAATAGAGATAGTCGTGTCCTTGAGAATATGTTATTGATCATCTACATATATAAGAGGGGAAACCATAGAATTATAAATCAAAAATTTTAAGGAATAATTCTTAAGAGTAATGTATATTACGTGTGACATAATATTATGATAATTGGATTTGATGGTGGTCTATATAAAACACCTAATATAAGAAGTGAATATCCTTTTAAATTTTACAATAAATATGTCTCTAACAAATATGATTTACATTGAGCAACTAATTTGACGATTCCAGCATAAATTGTCATGAGGTGACTCATTCAATACATTCATGATTTTTATCTCCTGGATTCCCATATCAAGAATTTTGAAAATATTTCACCATGAAATAGTGACTATGTTTTTCACATGTGTTTCCACTCCACATGAAATTATTGAGGTGTTAATTGAACTACGTGAGAATAAAAATATGCCATTTCAATAACATGAGATAATGGACATGTTTGGAAACATTTGTGTTTTTAAACAGAAAAGTTATCCAATTATAAATAGAGACTTCCATTTCTATGGAGAATTTTTCATCCTAACATGATATACAATTGCATGAAAATTATTTTATATAGGTTTCCATTGGAAAATTTGAACCCTAATATATTTAATAGTCATATATCCACCTTTATTTCCAAGGTCTAGAGAAATTTGGGATCTTCTATCTTTTGGGATGTTTTGTAGAAAATAATTTTATTATTGTTTCCAACTGATAGTCTGCCGAATAAATATTCATAGTGAGTGAGAGATCAATTTATTTTATTAAAATAAACATTACCACATATACAAAAAAGGATCATTTCATCAGCATATAATATATTGGTAGGAGAATCCATGTTCATTAAAATATCAATAGTTTTTTGGGTGGTCTATTCCTTCATAAGAATAAGAATCCTCGTTAAACAATTCATAGACATGGAGAAGTGGAAGGATGACAGAGGGTCTTATTTCCTGACAATCTGACAACATGTAAAAACCCATTTAGAGAACCATTATTTATAACATTAATAAGATGAGACTCAAATTGATCTATATCCAAATTAAACAAATAACATTGAAGCCTAAAAAAATAAATCACATCAGAGATATTGTCTAAATCCACGGTGTTGATATCTTTTTTGATCATCATCTTAAGATCAAAATATCCATCTATTCTTGATTTGATAAGATAGTTGACATATTTTGACACTGTACTAATTTAATCTTGTTGGGCCATATTTTTATTAGAACCAAAATGGTTCCAATAGATAATATAATTTCCAATTTTTGTGAGTCTGCTGGATAGTAGTTCGGTAATAATATTAAAGATAGAATTAATGAGAAAAATGGTTCTAAAGTTGAGAATATCAAACACATTTTCAACCATGGTAATTAGAATGTAGTTCCGAGAATTATGTCTATGATGTAATAAACCTATAGAGAAAAAGGATTTGACTAGCCTACAAACATATCGTTGAAGAACATCCAAATTTGTTTGAAATATGTTTTTAGTGAATCCATCATGTCCTACATCACTGTCATGTTTATGAATTAAAATAGCTTTTTATATCTCAAAGCCCAATTGAATACTATTGAGCGTGGTGTTGTCCTCATCACTAACCATTCCTGGGATGTTACTATCTTCATGGACATTATTGATATTATGACCATTAAAAATATATTCAATGTAAGATAAAATATGATGAGTTAAGTACTCTTCATTGTCAATAATTGTATAACTATCATTCATAACAGAGAGAGGTCTACAAGATATAATATTTAATAAGATAGAATTGTAATATTTAGTGTATATATCCCCATAATTTAACCAACTATCTATAAATGTCACCTATTTGTTAATTTCACCAATGGAGAGGGGAAAATTCATCATATAAGTGTGGTAGATTTCATACAACATATTCCCCTTAAAATCTGAGATGGTGTTCTCACATTTAATCTAATTGAGTTGGGACTCCAAAAAACAATTTCATTCTCCATCTTGTTGTAGATTACTTTTAACTAACTCTTTATATTATACATTAAATACTTTAACATCAGGATGGAATAATAGGTTTTTTTCCACCATGATTGGAATTCTAGAATTTTGTCACCATCTTGAAAAAATCTTGGTGAAAATTCCATGAATTATTGAATCTGAAATGAGACCATGGAATAGTTATCCTCATTATGTGGAAGAACAATATTGGGAGATAGTCTGAGTTATTCTTAGGAAGGGTAATGCTTGAAATAGAATACCAATTCACAATGACTTGGTTATTAAAGAACCAACAATCAAAATTTTTTCCACCATTCATGTTGTAAGAATTCTATACCAGGATTGACTTGCTACAACATGATTAATTTAAATTTTGTTACATCATTAAATGTGATCCTTGAATTCCCTTAAAGTGATAATGTAATGATTAACTACCTTTATTTAGCTAGTACACATGATGTCATTGAAATAACCCAGAATAATCCATGTGTATTTATTTCTAAGTGTACAAATCCCATTGTTCATCTATAACATTCTTCTTTCTTGGAAGTTGTTCCTAGAATAAACAAATGAGTAGTAAAAAAGATATTTAGAAGTGTCATCTTCATAGGTGACCATTTCATTATCAATGTTACAAACCAAGACACTAGTTAATTAGTAATGAGAAACGTCCCATAAGATACTAATATTACCAGAAAACTATTTCTTCACAACAGTTTGTAATAAATATTATAGGGGCTAGTAAATATATAAGAGTAGCAATTTTGGGGTATAGATGTCCCCAAAAAGTATTTGTATGATAATGAAAAAATGTGTAAAGATAGGTGGAATCATCATTGTACTCTACTCCTTGATATTTCCAGAAAAATAAATTCATTTGTACTTATGTGGGGCAGGGGGTATTTTCTATTTCCTCTAGATTTATTATTTCAAAATGATTTTCGAGTTAAAGGCTATATTTTAATTTCATTCCCTGATGTTTCTAGGTATTATTAAGGAAAATGTGTTACAGGTTCTTTACTGCACTGTCTAACCTCAATGGGGAGTTATAAATTTTATTTAGTAGAGCAATTGTCTAGTATACTGAAAAGGGTCTCTACAATTTCCATTGTCACAGTGTGTATATTAGGGGAAACAATATTTTCATTAGTGTTTCAATTATAAGGCTTTTGTATCACTATAGGGGCTCTGCCAAATTATTTTGGGGTTTTCATAATTAGTAGGGAGTCTTGGGATAATGTACTAATCCGGTATCTATTAGAACCAGCCCCATGGTTTTGAATAAGTGAGGAATTTGGTTCAGGTGAATCTAGATGGACAATAATTGGATAATATTTACAATAATAATCCTCAAGGTTATCTATGTTTATGTTCATATTGTATGAATCATGGTTTATAGTAGAAGGAGGGTCATGCCATCAATCAGTTGGTATATTTTCAATGGAATAGGATGTAAAATAGGTGATAACATTAAAAATATCCTATAAATGATCGAAAGAAAAATGATCCTCTTTAATCTCCTGACCTTCTCACACTCTGATATATATACAAGAGTTATTGGATCCATGATTTGAGTGTGGAATTTGTTTCATCAACCAATCATATTTTTATATATATTATTTCTATGTTCCCCATTCAAAATTATTGTATCCTTTCCATTTTTTATTGAATTTTTATTCTACCAATTTGGATCATGAGGTGGATTTATTTGCTTTTTGTCGATCCTACAGTTAGAAAATGAATGTCCAAAAATTTTACAGGCATCATAGAATAGAGGCTTGTATTAATAATGGACCATTAACACAATTTTTTGATCATTGGAAATGAAATTAATGACATTTGGAAGCATTGAATAAAATATTCTTTTTACTTGAATGTAAGAAAAAAGTCCCAGATCACCATTTAACATGTTATGATATAGTTATAGATGAATTATAATGTAGGAAGTGATAAAATTCAATATTTTATTGGTTTCATTAGACCCATCATAGCCCATGTTGTCTGGACCAAATCTATGATGAGAAATTCCTTTCATAAATGGGGTTGAAGATGATATTCCAGTACCAGTTTGGTTGAAAGATGGTCTTCAATTATAGATAAAAAATATGTAACAGTGCCAAAAGCTTCCATGTTTCCATGGATGATGTGACAAAAACCATTCCTGCTGGGGATTAAATTCTAGTTTCCAAAGCTCTAAATGTACGTGATACATAATTTTAGATCATAAAAGTACCATGTTTTATGTCCTTTTGAGATATAATTTGTGTGAGAAAAAATTTCAAATATCTGACTTTTCTGTAGAGCTTCTAGATCTACAATCACTGAGAAACCCCCATCATCCACATTTTTAATGGGCTGATCAGATATGGAATAAGGAAATATATTTGATACTTGGAGTACTTCCAGGAATGATATAACTTTGTATATGATATTAAGAAACCTTTGGTCCACATCTTGGGAATTCTCATTATAATCACAGGATACTTCCTTCTAAAATGTTCATTCCTAATATGGGTTGAAAGATTCCATAGATGTCGAGGATTATGAGTAAAAGGATTCATCTCACCGAATCGCCACAAAAGAAACATGATCTTTTTGAGGAGCCGAAGGAAGTTTCCTAAAGCATATCTAAAATAAATTGATCAAAGTTGAATAAATAAATTATGTGTAAAAAAATTATCTAACATGATTAATTAATTATGTAATATAAAATTAATAGTAACAAGTATTATAGAGGATAAAAAATGAAAACATTTATGAATAATAAATTAAATTCCCTCAATTAATTATTATGTCGTACTAAGTGTTCCATTAATTGATTGGGAAGGTAACTATAGAAAATATCGTAGTACATTTTGAAAGTCAAGAAAAATGTTTTTATTACATTGTTATCATGAGTGTTTTGGATTTAATTAACTGAAATTTTATTGAATTTAACAACCAATTCACGTTCAATACAAATTTGGAGTCATGTATTGAGGAAATCCAAGTCACGATTTCTAGATAGGGGAATCCACTCAAGAGATTAGGTATCATCAAGTTTGCAGTTGGAAATACCACACACAAAATTAATTTTTTATGAATTCCATGCTCAATGTATGCATCATTAATAAATTTAATGGGTATCATTACTACTATATTTTTAATGAATCTAGAAATTCTGATTTCAATGGTGATGGCTGTTGAGACTTGATAAAGACTTTGATGATTTATTATCAAAATTAAATTTTTTATATCTCACCAAATTTGTAATCAATAAAAGTAAAAATAATCATTATGTTCTAATTGTAGAGTAATATGACTAATTCATTATCTAAACTATCCCAAAAATCAATATTTAAATATGACAACCTAATATATGGAAGTGGATTCTTGGAGTGGTTTAGATTCATTCAGGTGGTGCTACGCCATTAATGGAAATCATATGTAATAGAATCATCAATGCTTGATTTGTCGACTAAAGTTGTGAATGATAAAGAGTTCATTATTTATTAAAAATATCTGAGAAGAATAGTTGACATTCAATGTTAGATGCATTCAACTATTTTTAGTGAACTGAAGAATTATCATGGGATCATGGATGCAAATAAACTTCTTGTGAACATAAATGGTATTTAAAAGGATAGAGATACATAAAAAAAGTTTGATATTTCCAGTATCCTCTTTCAGTTAATGATTATAGAGGGTTTCCTAGATAGACATCACATAACCGAGCTTAGTCGCAACATTTTTTCCTTATAGGTTCTTGGGTTTATGTTCCTAGAAGAACATTGCATTAACTGCTTTCTAGTATAACTCCCTTATAGATTCTTTGGATTTATTTTAAATTTCTTATTTAAACCACATTGAGGAGTATCATCTAGAACTTTTTAATCCACTTCACCACACTGATAAGGGTAGAAATCATGAAATCCCATCCATCCTTATCTTGATAAATTGTAATGGGAAGTAGGTGATCATTAAGAAAAAAGCTTCATTACACCCCTCAAAGGAGAAAAAGATTAATTGGAAAGCAATATGATAGGATTATATCTATTAATTATGTGGGAATAAGGCCAATTTAAGGCAATAAAAACATAGAAAAAGTAGCATGGGGAGGATTATGTTTCATTTTCTATCATGTGCAATTTATCTATTTCTAAAAATTTGTAATTAAATACAACTTATGGATCTCACATATATATTGAAATATATGAACAATGTATATTATAAAATTTTAAGGATGAGATTTAGATATTTGGGTAACCAACATAGAAAAACGTTCTATTTTATCTATTGGGGACTACAAACTGACACTGCCGACCAAAACATTCTTGGTTTTAATAGAGTATTGTTTGGTGCTGTCAGTTATGAACCACAATTTTTCTATATCCATACATGATATGAATAGATATAATTTCAAAAAAATAATAAATATTCCTTCATTTACAAATAAAACATTTTTTATGGTAGGACACATTTATATAATGGTTTTTTATTTGTTGGATTTATGAAAATATATTAATGAAATCAATAATCTAGTTACTTCACAAGACTCATATCACACCCAACATTAACATCACTGGATAGGTAATGTAAATTAATAGAACATGATTAAATTACATCAAGATGGATATATATATTCTCAAAATCTAAAACAATGTGGTGATTTTCATGCATAATTACATGGACAAATGAACAAAGTCCCATTTAGGTGGAAACGTGAAAGGAAAGTGGTTCTTCTTCAATTAGTTTATAACGAAGTGCTTGGAACAATTACTATTGATGCATGGGATTGCTACTCTTACAAAATGACAGTTATTAATGATTTTAGTAGATATGGATGTGTATATTTAATTTGGTATAAGTCAGATGATTTTATTAAATTAAAGGATTAAAAGAATGAATTTTAGAACCAACTTGTTTAGAAGATTAAGGAACTTATCATAGACCACTGAAGAGAATTTCTTAATCAAGTTTTCATTGATTATTTATGGGTGTTTCGGATTTTATTTCTTCTCGCACTGTAGAGACCCGAAGCTTAACATACATAGATATTACATTTCTTTTGTAGAATACTTAGTACATAACAAAACACACACACAAGGACCGTAATAGTTTAGTGTCTTTGGAAACTCGGAATAAAATCTTCTAATCGTGGTGAAAGATCTTCAACATCTTCCATAAAGATCTTCTTTTTTTATACCTAAAACCTTTCATTATATCCTGGAGAAAGGAAAACATAAAAGGGTGAGCTCGAATGCTCAGTAAGGGTAAACTAAATAAATATCAATCACATCATATACATATGAATATAGCTTTTGGAAATCCTAACCTGCAAAAGAGCTCATAATATCATAACATGGGATAAATCATATAAGTGAAATGTAATCCCAATATTCATAACATAAAACTTGAAACTTTGTGTCATACACACATAACCATATAGAATCATTTCTTGTTAGTCAAGACTCATTGCCAAGACTATCTTAGTGGAAAAAGTCCCTTTTCTGAACCGAGTCACCCTCGTTTCAGTCCTGTTTCACTGAACCGGTATAACCTACCATTCCTGCCATGTCTATCTCACGATATATAAAATAATTACCCAATGCATTGGAGGGAGATATAGGTCCCACCCATCTCATAATGATTCCATTCTTATGTGTGCCACGAACTCATAAACCATACATCATTGCATAACCCATGTAATAAAATTGGATTCTTAAACATCATACCATCATAATCCATAAACAATTGATATCATTTTATCAAAAGAAAATTGAAACCATTTAAATAATAAATACTTTTTACTTGAAACATACATATCAAATAATTTCATCTTAGATGGAAAATAGTTTTGAGAATAACACTTGAAATGAATTCTTGAGGAAAATATCCTTTCTTCTTTAAAATAATTTTCTTTTCACAAAATTCCATGCAATTTTAAAAGATAAGGGTTTTGTTGAAAATAATCATGAAATCTTGTAGAGGAAGCTTCATGAAAATGAGGTGTTATGAAACTGTAAAAATCTGTTCACGCCGTATAAGTTAAAAATAACATTCTCCTCGTACTTTTGTCGGAAAAGTCAAAAAGTACCTTATATGGTAACCAAAGGAAAGATTCCATTCATACAATGTGGTAAAGAGTCAATAAAGGGTAAAAATGACTTTAAACATTAATGGAATAATGGTAAACATTTTATAAAAACATTTTTAGAAAACATGGTCATGGATCATAAACCTAACCCCAGTAAATACTTACGTATAAGCAATCTCGGATAAAAATGATATTGAAACATTATCCCTTACCTTAGGTCCGACTTGCTTTGTACGTGTCCGAACCTCCTGTATAATTATTTAAACCATGTTATTTACTTATTCCAGAATCATATTCATTGTTATTATATCATATATGGTCCACTTATGACTTTATATTACCCGTTCTTTTGTAAATTCATGTTAAAGTAGCGTTTTGGGTAAAATCGTCTCATTTGTCGTTCGTGTTTTTAACTTGTAATTATTAATATGATTACTTAGATCATTATTACATATATCCAGAATGTAAAACATGATTTATATATAATATATATTCAGAATAAACATATATAAAATATATTGATAAATGGAATGAAATACACCGTTCATGGAGACGGTAGTCCGTACGTACGCATGAACGCTGTTTCCGTTTCCTTATTGAATTGAATGGAATTAAGTATATGACATACATATAAATATAAATAAATCCAGTATCATTATTATTTCATATATTTCATTAGTACTTATTATATATACTTTATAATCATTCATGAATGGTTAATGTGGAGAATGAATCTCATCGCATCGTGGAGACGGTAGTCTGTACGTACGCACGAGCGATGATATCGTTCCCATGATCGTGGAATTGTGTTTAAGTGTATGTATACTATTTCAGTATCAATATCACTTTATTATAATCATAAATAGTTACTCATTATACCATTATACCCATCCAATTAAGGTGGTGGCGGAAACTAGATTACACCACGGCGTGGAGACGGTATTCCGTACGTACGCACGCGCGGTGATTTCCTTTTTCCGTAGGATGGATAGAAGGTTAATTAGAATTGTTTAAAATTTATAATAACATATCAGTATATATTAAATACTGATGTTATTACATTATCATGAAACAACTAAAGAAGAAGAAGTTGATGAAGAATGAAATTGAAAAAGATAAGAAATGGATATTACCTCTTTTTGACGCGCCTTCACTTAACCTCCACTTATAGAACAAAGGATGGTCGTTGAAGAAGACCAGGAACTCTATGATGATACTAGGGAAGTGGAGAAGAGATTTTGGCAGGGTTTGGCCGAGCATGAATGCTCAAATTGTTGTGAGGAGGAGAGGGAGGACGTGCCCTTTTATAAGGGAGGAGAGGGGCATCTTAGGAATATCTCAAAATATTATTTTATATTAAAGTCAAAATCGGTTTATAATGGTTCCAAAGGGTCTTATTTAGAAGATAATGTGGGTATGGGTAGAAATCCTACCAACCAATAGTATTTTTACAAGTTTAGGTTATTATTTTAACCTTATCAATTATATTTAACTCTAAGTTAAATAATTTAACTTTTACCATGTCTTTTTGTTTTCTTACACTATATGGTTAATACACTTACTATAACATACCTAAAGAACCAAAAATTGTCTATTATTAATATAAATATCCTTATCTAAGTCATTTGGCCGAACATTATATTTTTAGGAATAAAATAACAATTAATAATATAATATTTGATTTAAAAACTATTTTGTGTCAGTTTTGACACTATTTGATATATGATTTTTTTGAAAGTCATAACAGAATTATATGTTCAAAAATTTACTTAAATCAATACTAACATGTCATATTAACCTAGAAAATTATTGGAATTCATAAAAAGTCTCAAATTATACTTATTTAGGTATTTATAATATCAGTTATTCTAATTATTCACTATTATGGTAATTACTACATCATCATTGTGACATAAATAAATTGAATTATTTAATGTCTAAAAATTACAAATAAAATACCATTAAATAGGAAATATATTTAGCTTTATAATGAATATTTATAGTCGAATTTATCTTATGTATAACCCCATATTAAAAATTATTTCCTTATTAAACATTGATTTTAACTATTTTAACCATTCTTTAAATAAATTAATAATAAATGTCCTAATCTAATCCAAGTGGGCCTAAGTGGTCATATTTTATTCCTAAGTTTGTTTTTGGTCGAATTACACTTGTCCAATAGAATTAGGACATGTGTTATGGTAAAAATAATATCATTTTTACCCTTAATTACCCTATTTACTTTTAACCGTGGTAAAAAAAAGTAAAAAGTTACTACTGATCAAAAATTATTTTCATCTCATTGAACGAAATTTTACTTACTCACATCAACCGTGTCTCTCGTATTTTTGAAATTCCAATCACAGAAGCGGTAAAATTATGATTTATGAAAAAATTTAGTTTTTTAACTACCACTTAGTAGTTTCACTATTCATAAAAAATTGAAGTTTTTCAAATAAATGCCACAATTTCACCCTAAGCTATAATTGATATTCCGAATTCAAAAATGATTTCTATTTTACAATATTCCAAACATATATGTTTCATTAATTAATTTTATAATTAATTTCAGCTATCACAACAAATAGCGTGTTTTTAAGAGATAATAACTATCAAAAGATTAACACTTGTTTATGTCCGGTTTAAATGTGAAATTACATCCAATGACCAACATTGTATTAAATTGTAGAAATATATTCTAAATATACTTTAATACCAATCAAATCAATAATTTATCACTATTAATTATTTCGATTAAAAAAGTTGTTTTTAATTATAATTTAGTAATTTTTACTATTCATCAGAATATGAAAGTTATCCGAAAAGTACCAAAATATCACCTTAGGCTATATTCGATACTCCGAATCCAAAAATGAAGTCCATTTTGAGAGCTAAAATTTCTAAAATTTTAAAATGTGTTTATTACTATTCATAACAGCTAGTTATAATAATATTTTAATAACATATCGTTGTTTAGTGAAACTTGGTATTGCGTACTACACACGCTATCGAGGAAGGTCGTGATTGCGTGTAATGCAAGGCAAGTCAAGGATGTGTGTTATGAAAGCTCCTTTTGGTGTAGCGTACAACACAATACATTAATTAAATTAAAAAAATATTTTTCATAAAATCTCGGGCTGTTACATTCTACCCCCCTTAAAATGAATTTCGCCCTCGAAATTCGTCGGGGTTATAAATGGTTTACTACTCAAAAGTTTCTTTAATAGAAACCCACATCGTAAAAAGGAATTCCAAAACTTGGATTTAAAAACTAATGTATGAAATGTAAAAATTACCCAAATAAACTAATCATTGGGTTTCCACATAGGTGAAAATATGGATATGGAAGAGAAATATAACCATCATGTTCTGATGGCGAGTGGTAGAGAACATGGCTATGGAAAAGCCAGCAATCACAAAGCCATAAATTTTTGACGATCTAAGGTACCATCTGATTCATCAAATATAAGAGCACTAGGACAACATTTTTGGTTTTCAAGATCATTTTGGAATTAGAAGAAATACTTTCGTGATTTTGGTATAGTCTTATAGTTTTTCTTTCTTTGGACAATTTCCACTTCATCTCTTAAAGAAATGAAGTTGAATTTGTCATTCGTGATGTGTTAGCAGATCATGTGATAGATGATGGGTCATTCCATCTGTCTCAAACAAAATGTTAGAAAAAATACATAAGTCCATCTATAGTAAGATTAATCATATATGGTTCCTAAAATGGACTTATACTTCATATATCATACTACTTAATATAATAAAACTAGTTTCTACTAAACAGGGACTTCCTGTAGGCCAGTGGTAGGCGATAAAGGCCAGTCACACTTCGGTTGTGGGTTTGATTCCCACAGCCTTGTCCGATGCGATGGGTTGTTGCCCATCCTGCAGGTTGTCCTCTTTCTAAAACTATATTACTATAACATCCCATCAATAATATCAAAACAAACAAACAATACTAACTTATGTCCAACATAATCCATTCCAATCTTTAGGCTTATCCATAATACTGTAGTCCACTCTCAGAGATTTAATACCATCGTTGATCCCCATATATCATAAGATATATCTTGTTGGTCACATTCCAAACATTCAAAGTCCTTAATCATGTACTCTCTTGAATAACCATTGATCCTTAGTGAAAACATGAATGCTGTTAAAAGTTAACACTTTCCAAATACCAAAATACTCAAAATTATATATACTCAAACCATGATATCACTTAGTCCTTATATCAATCATGAGCTCATGAATACAATCAAACATCTCATTATCTTCTTATTGTTTCAGTATTCGCATATCATCGACTTTACAAAAGTATTTGAATAACCTTTCATGGTTACTGGTACCATTCATCATAAAGTTTCAAAAATTAAGGAAAGACAACAGTGTAACAATCCTTAAATGTCTCTTTATTCCATGAGATTACTTATACAACATTACACATGATAAACATGTAATCATTCCACTACATTCTTAAACCATTGACCTAGCTTCAACAATTCTTTCATCTCACATATCATTTGTAGTTTCTTCATCATCATCAACATAAATGCTTCCCATTCGACCATACTGATTCTCTTCATGAGACTTTCCCTTAGGGCATTGGTTTGCATAATGCCCATACATTCCACATTTAAAGCATTTAACCATTGTTGATGTCGTAGCAATACCATTATCCTCATCCATGGTGTTAACTGAACCTTTTCTTTTGCACTTACTTGCATTGTGTCGTTCTTTTCCACACCCAAAGCATCTTCCAGTTCCTTTGAAACATTCTCCTTGATGCCTCTTCCAACATGATTTACATAGGGGAAATTGAACTTTCTTTCCTCTATGATCATCATGAAACTCCATCTTTCTCTTGTTAGCCGAGTCAGGAAACTTACCAAATTTTACTTTATTGATCATATTATGAGATTGCTGATTCGGCATATAATGATGTTTGGACTTCCAAATCCCATTTCATTATGAAGAATATCATTCCATTGTCCATCATATCCTCCATTATTGTGAATCATCTTGTTTCCATCCATTTTCTAAAACCCAAAAAGAATAGTGTGAGAGGAAAAAATCATGATAGGGAAAACAACATAATAAAGGGGGAGTACCTTCAATATCTAACATCTTAGGTTTAATTCTATGATCGTTAGTGTAATCCTAGTACTATAACCTATACGTATACTTAACCTTAGGGACATCCCCAGACATACCTTAGAAATATCTCTAGGGATCTCACTAACGTTCTCGCATCCTAGTTTCCAAAGGTTGACTAAACCTTTCCTCTGATACCAACTGTAGAGACCCAATGCTTAACGTATATAGATATTACATTTCTTTTGAAGAATACTTAGAACATAACAAAACACACACACAAGGACCGTAATAGTTTAGTGTCTTTGGAAACTCGGAATAAAATCTTCTAATCGTGGTGAAATATATTCAACATCTCCCAAAAAGATCTTCTTTTTTTATACCTAAAACCTTTCTTTATATCCTGGGGAAAGGAAAACATAAAAGGGTGAGCTCAAATGCTCAGTAAGGGTAAACAAAAGAAATATCAATCACATCATATACATAAGAATATAGCTTTTGGAAATCCTAACCTGCAAAAGAGCTAATAATATCATAACATGGGATAAATCATAGAAGTGAAATGTAATCCCAATATTCATAACTTAAAACATGAAACTTTGTGTCATACACACATAATCATATAGAATCATTTCTTGTTAGTCAAGACTCATTGCCAAGACTATCTTACTGGACACAGTCCCTTTCTGAACCGAGTCACCCTCATTTCAGTCCTGTTTCACTGAACCGGTATAACCTACCATTCCAGCCATGTCTATCTCATGAGATATAAAATCTTTACCCAATGAATTGGAGGGAGATATAGGTCCCACCCATCTCATAATGATTCCATTCTTATGTGTGCCACAAAATCATAAACCATACATCATTGCATAACTCATGTAATAAAATGGGATTCTTAAACATCATGCCATCATAATCCATAAACAATTGATATCATTTCATCATAAGAAAATTGAAACCATTTAAATCATAGATACATTTTACTTGAAACATACATATCAAATAATTTCATCTTAGATGGAAAATAGTTTTGAGAAAAACACTTGAAATGAATTCTAGAGGAAAATATCCTTTCTTCTTTAAAAGCATTTTCTTTTCACAAAATTCCATGCAATTTTAAAAGATAAGGATTTTGTTGAAAATAATCATGCAATCTTTTAGAGGAATCATCTTGAAAATGAGGTGTTATGAAACCGTAAAAATCCGTTCACGCCGTATAAGTTAAAAATAACATTCTCCTCGTACTTTTGTCGGAAAAGTCAAAAAGTACCTTATATGGTAACCATAGGAAAGATTCCATTCATACAATGTGGTAAAGATTCAATAAAGGGTAAAAATGACTTTATAAATTCATGGAAGAATGGTAAAAGTTTTATAAAAACATTTTTAGAAAACATGGTCATGGATCATAAACTTAACCCCAGTAAATACTTACGTATAAGAAATCTCGGATAAAAATGAGATTGAAAATTTATCCCTTACCTTAGGTCCGACATGCTTTGTACGTGTCCGAACCTCCTGTATAATGATTTAAATCATGTTATTGACTTATTACAGAATCATTTTAATTTTTATTATATCATATATGGTCCACTTATTACTTTATATTACTCGTTCTTTTGTAAATTCATGTTAAAGAAGCGTTTTGGGTAAAATCGTCTCATTTGTCGTTCGTGTTTTTAACTTGTAATTATTAATATGATTACATAGATCATTATTACATATATACAGAATTTAAAACATGATTTATTTATAATATATATTCAGAATAAACATATATATAATATATTGATAAATGTAATGAAATACACCGTTCATGGAGACGGTAGTCTGTACGTACACAAGAACGTTGTTTTCGTTTCCTTATTGAATTGAATGGAATTAAGTAGATGACATACATATAAATATACATAAATCCAGTATCATTATTATGTCATATATTTCATTAGTACTTATTATATATACTTTATAATCATTCATGAATGGTTAATGTGGAGAATGAATCTCATCGCGTCGTGGAGACGGTAGTCCGTACGTACGCACGAGCGATGATATCGTTCCCATGGTCATGGAATTGTTTTGAAGTGTATGTATACTATTTCAGTATCAATATAACTTTATAATAATCATATATAGTTACTCATTATACCATTATACCCATCCAATTAAGGTGGTGGCAGAAAATAGATTACACCACGGCGTGGAGACGGTATTCCGTACGTACGCATGCGCGATGATTTCCTTTTTCCGTAGGATGGATAGAAGGTTAATTAGAGTTGTTTCAAATTTATAATAACATATCAGTATATATTAAATACTGATGTTATTAATTTATCATGAAACAACTAAAGAAGAAGAAGTTGAAGAAGAAAGAAATTGAAAAAGATCGGTAATGGATATTACCTCTTTTTGACACGCCTTCACTTAACCTCCACTTAGAGAACTAAGGATGGCCTTTGAAGAAGACCAGGACCTCTAGGATGATACTAGGGAAGTGGAGAAGAGATTTTGGCAGGGGTTGGCCGATCTTGAATGCTCAAATTGGTGTGAGGAGGAGAGGGAGGAGGTGCCCTTTTATAAGGGAGGAGAGGGGCACCTTAGGAATATCTCAAAATATTATTTTATATTAGAGTCAAAATCGGTTTATAATGGTTCCAAAGGGTCTTATTTCTAAGATAAAGTGGGGATGGGTCTAAATATTATCAACCAATAGGAGTTTGACAAGTTTAGGTTATTATTTTAACCTTATCAATTAGATTTAACTCTAAGTTAAATAATTTAACTTTTATTGTGTCTTTTTGTTTTCTTACACTATATGGTTAATACACTTACTATAACATGCCAAACGAACCCCAAATTGTTTATTATTAATATATATATCCTTATTTTGTCATTTGGACGAACAGTAGATTTTTAGGAATAAAATAACAATTAATAATATAATATTTGATTTAAAAACTATTTTGTGCCAATTTTGACACTATTTGATATATGATTTTTGTGAAAGTCATAACAGAATTATATGTTCGAAAAAAGTTAATTAAATCAATACTAACATGTCATATTAAACTAGAAAATTATTGGAACTCAAAAAAAGTTTCAAATTATACTTATTTAGGTATTTATAATATCAATTATTCTAGTTTTTCACTATTATGGTAATTACTACATCATCATTGTGACATATATAAATTGCATTATTTAAAGTCTAAAAATTACAAATAAAATACCATTATGTAGGAAATCGTTTTAGATTTCTAATGAATTTTTATAGTCGAATTTAGCTTATGTATAACCCCATATTAAAAATAATTGCCTTATTAAAATTTGATTTTAACTATTTTAACCCTTCTTTAAATAAATTAATAATAAATGTCCTAATCTAATCCAAGTGGGCCTAAGTGGTCATATTTTATTCCTAAGTTTGTTTTTGGTCGAATTAATGTTGTCCAATAGAATTAGGACATGTGTTAGGGGAATAATAATATCATTTTTACCCTTAATTACCCTATTTACTTTTAACCGTGGTAAAAAAAAGTAAAAAGTTACTATTCACCAAAAATTATTTTCATCTCATTGAACCACATTTTACTTACTGACATCAACCTTGTCTCTCGGATTTTTGAAATTACAATCACAGAAGCGGTTAAATTAAGATTTATGAAAAAAAATTAGTTTTTTAACTACAACTTAGTAGTTTCACTATTCATCAAAAATTAAAGTTTTTCAGAAAAATGCCAAAATTTCACCCTAAGCTATAATTGATATTCCGAATTCAAAAATAATTTCTATTTTACAAAATTCCCAAAATATAAGTTTCATTAATTGATTTTATAATTAATTTCTGCTATCACAACAAATAGCGCGTTTCAAGAATAATAACTATCAAAAGATTAACACTTGTTTATGTCTGGTTTAAATGTGAAATTACATCTAATGACCAACATTGTATTAAATTGTAAAAATATATTCTAAATATACTTTAAAACCACTCAAATTAATAATTTATCACTATTAGTTATTTCGATTAAAAATGTTGTTTTTAATTATAATTTAGTAATTTTCACTATACATCAGAATATGAAAGTTATCCGAAAAGTACCAAAATATCACCTTAGGCTAAATTCGATACTCCGAATCCAAAAATGAAGTCCATTTTGAGAGCTAAAATTTCTAAAATTTTAAAATGTGGTTATTACTATTCATAAAGGCTAGTTATAATAATATTTTAATAACATATCGTTGTTTAGTGAAACTCGGTATTGCGTACTACACACACTATCGATGAAGGTCGTGATTGCGTGTAATGCAAGGCAAGTCAAGGATGTGTGTTATGCAAGCTATTTTTGGTGTAGCGTACAACACAAGACATTAATTAAATTAAAAGAATATTTTTCATAAAATCTCGGGCTGTTACAAACACCTCCTTAAATACATATGAAAAAGTATAATAAAAGGAGGGACCACTCCTTTATTGACATATAGACATCAATGATGAGTCATACGAGTCCACAATTATCATTTTGGGGATATTCAATACAAAAAAGAAAAGGTATACAACCAAGGGCCAACTTAATAAATATATAGGAAACCATACCAATTATGGAATTGGATGAAACCCATGTTTCAATTCATACATGTGTGGAATTGTGAAGCATTTTTAAGGGATCCTTAGGTATCATGAATGCACCCATAGGTTAAAACTATATAATTATCAGATATGACAATGAAAAAAGGGATACTGAATATGAGATCCATCATAAAAATATTTTTGGTTGAAAGATGTCCAATATTTTTTGATGGGTATTTGATCTATAAATGTAATAGTAGAAAACATATTGATTTATATGTAGTCCATGCTCAATATACACAAGTGTTTCAATAGAAAAAAGTTCCAATAATCCCCATGTATTAATAAATTGATCCAGAGACACACTTAAATTGTAGGAGTATTAGGGAGGTTATTAAGCCATAATATCATGAATTTCATGTCACTAGGTATGGTGAGTCATTTTTTGTTGATAATAATGATCATATAACTTATAAGGAAGATGTAAGTGGAACTGCTAATTCTTTATTGATAGAGTCCAAAAACATTAAAATAGATTCCTTATTCCAAAATCTAGTATGTATTTTAGTAGACCCTCTAGTAGATGTAATGTCTATTTGTCGAAAATGGTTATTCTGAAAGAAACTGATCATGAAGCACAAGTCAGTAACTATAAGGCGCAACTAGTTACCATATGGTTTAAACAATTTCAAGGCATTGCATATGATGAAACCAATTCACTAGTTTCAGTAACAAAATCCATCCCAATTTAAATTCAATTATTGATTCCAATGATTATTACATTTAAAAATTAGATGTGAAAACAACCTTCCGTAATGGAAACCTTTAGGAATATGTCTATATCATTAAACCCAAAGGTTTTTTGTCTCTAAATTATTTCAACATGGTATAAAAGATTGAAAGATAAATTTATGGAGTATAGAAAGAATATTTTTCCTGGAACACTATTTTTTATGAGTCCATAATGGAATTTTGTTTCATAAAGAATAAATATGAGTTTCATGTCTATAACATGCGTAGTGGGTGTGCTATCATTTTCATAATAGTTTATACAGATTAAAAATTACTCATTAGAAATGAAATAAAGGTCTAACAATATGTTATGGTGTGGTTAAATATATATTTCTCTAGTATGAACATGGGTGAGGAATTATATATTCTTATGATCAATATACACAATGATTGATCATAGAGGTTACTTAGCCTATGTCTATTCAAGTAAATTTCTGAGATTCTAAAGATAATCATTATTAAACAATACCAGAGGTTATTATTTTAGGTGTCACATAACATTAATCGTTTTAGAAAAATTTGTTGTGGCACACATGAGGAATTAAATTGACTAGAAATAATTCTATATACAACTATTATTGTGTTATTATTGTATGCTATGGTATGTACTATTCTATATGTATCCAACAAATAATGTGAGGTATGAAGGGATCTAGATGTTCCAGGTGACCTCTCTTGAATGGAAGTCAATACTATCTTCATGTTTCTAAGCCATATGAAGGATATGTTTCTAATTTATAGAGGAGACAAGAAACATCTCACCAGAAGTTGTGATGATTAAAGTTTCTGAATTGATCAATATGGAAAAAAGTAAAAAATGGGATAAATATTTACATTTAATGGAGTTTCTATAAGATGGATGAGCTCTAATAAGGCTATGGTTGTTGATTATATATTAGATTCTGATTATTCCAAGCCAAATAAAAGTATAATGAATGTCAAAAATTCTCCAAGAGATTGACATGGTACCAAGAGGTGAAGAATCTATTAGACTCCATTGTGGTAATAATACAGTGATGGTTCTTGAAAAATAACTGTTGTAATATTAGAGAATGATGCACTTACATTAGTATTATGATATCATGAATGATTTTTCACTATAAGGTGAGGCTGCATTGAAAAGTATTTCCATTGAAGAAAACATGGTAGTCCCCATGAGAATATTTTAATAGATTAGAATCATGACCATCAAGTGAGGTCTATCAGTCTAATGGTTATATGAATTTGGATCTAGTCCACGGGGGGTTTTTTGGAGTTAGTATCCTAGGAACAACTAGTTGTACTATTATTACATGCATATTCAATGTATTGAATATTAATAAAACAATTTATTATGTATTTTTCAGCATTCTAAATGACTCAAATATAATATTTTCCAAGAGTATACATTACATTGACAAGGTCATAGAAATTTTCTGCTATGATGAGAATGTAGAATTTCTATAATGATATTATTAAATAATATCATATGGTTGGATAACATACTATGAGAGGACAGATAGTACATAGACAGTTATGTGTGAGTACATTGAAATAGATGACGTTTCTTTTCGTGATGCTTTCAGTAGGTAATATCGCAGATGATAGAATTTGAGAATTGAATCAAGAGTTGGAATTCATTATGATTTGGTTTTATGGGATATTCCTATCTATGATATTGTGTGATGGTCCTTATAATTTATGATTATTTTCAATGTATGTTAAAACAGACATACAAAGACATATTTCATAAACCAAGACAATTATTGTTTGTGGAGATGTTTAATATGTTGGGTGCTTCATGAGGTACATGTAATTAATGAATAATTCAAGGAAGGGATTTTCCCTTCCATATTTATTCATTTTTATATATCATCCCATTTATTATAATAGAACTGGCTCATTAAATTCCATGGATATGGTGTATAGATATGTTTATTTTAGATAGTAAACGAAAGGAAAATTGAGAATATAGGTTGGTGATATGGATGTACGACCTTCATGATGAGATATTGTGTGATATGGATTATATAAATAATAATCATATATATGTGGTTGTTTACATTATATCCTTCAGTTATTTCAATTGGACTTCTTGACCCCTAGAAAGACATTTATTGTGGAATTTCAGTAATCTCGCCTAATTCCAATGAGAAATATTATTAATGGGTCACACACTAAGTGGTTTGGTTTATATTTATTAAATTCTATTTTAGAATTTGTAATAGAATGAAAATTATTCTCTTGTATGATGAATAGTTTTAATAAAAAATATATACAAAATTTATTAAATAAATATTTAATCATAGGATTTTGAAAAAAATCTATATTTTTAATAATTACATATTTTAAAATTATTTATTCTCCATATTGTTAATAAAAAACTTATTTAAGAGTAAAATATTTATTCTATTGTTTGATAAATTTTAGTGGAGTTTTAACGAACTAAGAACGAGTCTGGGGATAAATATTTATTAACAATACTATAACATATTTTTTAATGTCCATGTTGGCGTGTTCCATAAATAATAATAATAAAATTATTATAATGTGGAATGAGATTTATTAAAGGTAATAAATATTCTTTAATAGATTTTATGTAGTTAGATAATATTTTATCAAAAATAATAACTGTATAAATAGGTGACTATGTCAATTTTGTAGAAAATGGAGAATTTTTGTGATAATTGAATTATCCATTGACTACTATCTCTCTCAATATCATAATGGAATTAGAAAAAGTGGTATTTTTCTCATTAATGATGATGGAATTATCAATAATGAACAACATATTAAAATCACATCATAATACTAGCAATCGAAGATCATGTGGTGTTTATCAAAGTTCATAGAAGCACTTATGCATAACCTCTATGGGGATTATATCCTTGGATCCTCAATGTGAAACAAATATAACCTGAAAGATTATTTTGGTTTGAGGAACATTAAAGAACAAACATATTCTCTAATCTTATTAATTAAAATTTTAGGATATTAAATAAATTATTTATAATTTTTTACTTTCAAGATCCTCACTCCTGTTTTTAGGGAAATTTTATTTCCACAAATTTTAATATATTTCCCTCTACTGCACACATCAACAGAACCAAAAACCAACACATAATAAAACATGGAAATATCTACTTTATAATCACTCATGGAATCAAATATTAGAAATTGGTCTTATGGGATATAGGCACCCACATGATATAACAATAAACAATCACATTAGATGATACGTTCTCTCTCAATGGTAATTTCATAATTATCAGTTTATGTAAATTCTTGTGCTCGCAATATATTCCTTCCAATAATAAAAAAACCTTATTTGATATCATAATCACCTCAAATTGAGTCAATACGACATGTGATAGTCCATTATAACTATAATTTCATATTCTATGTAATTATCCTGGTATAAAGTGCATAAATTATCATTTAATGATTATGTTATGATAATTTCAAATAATTTATCCTTTAATAAATAGTGTGGATATCTTGTGGAAATATTATATAAATTATCCATTGAAAATATATTGAAATTAAATCTAGATAATTATTGATAATTTTATTTCAACGTTACATGAAACTATCAATTGAAAATTTTCATAATCTGTGTCACATCGTAATTCCATTATAAGTATACTACCAAATTGTTTATAATATTATCTGTGAAAATCTGAATTAATTATCTCTTCATAATATATTATAATTTTCATGTGATAATAATACATTATTATAAGTTTATAATTCCTTGAAAAATCATATGATAAATTTAATAATTTAACTTGTAATTATTTTATTTCGTCTTTTAATTTCATAATATTGTTGAATTATCCTGAATAAAAACTAGGTTTTATTATTCTATTCAGCACCCTGTAATTTCATAATATGAGATGAAGAAAAGTGGAAAATAAAAAATAATAAATATATAATAAAAATAACTAAACCAATTTGTGTGTAGTGCACTAACCGAAGGGGGGGGGGGGGTTGAACCCCCACAAGCATGGATGGGATGAAGAACATAGAATCAGGTAATGGACATCTTAAACAATGGAGCACAAGGGTGTATTTGATTTGTTCAGACATGATGAGGTCATTATTAACCAAGGATGAATCATTGAGGTATAAAAACAATAACAAAAACACACATTCCAATAGTAAAATTAAAAAAAAATCCCAAACTAACACACCATTTCAACCAAAAATTAAAGAGGGGTCATTATTTCGCTATTTAATTAGTTTATTAAATATTCAAGATAAAACTTATTTAAATCCAAGCAATTTAAGGATGTCAATATGTGAAAATAGAGTTTTTGGTTATGTTTTGTGGAGATGAACATTAAAACGAAATTAATATATATATATTAATAATAATATATGAAAAATTAATAAATATATCCTCACATAAAACATGAAAAAACAATCAACATGCTCATGAAGCATTATAGGATTCTTCTGATATATTGGTGTTGATATCTATGTTTTTAATAAGTGTAATTTTATATATAAATCAATTTATAGGTCAGGAGGTATGCCTGAATCATCTTTAGAGAAGATGTTATCATACTCTGCCACCACTGCAAGAATTTGAAATCTTACAAATAATTATGCTTTGAGGGTGATACTATCTATATGATGAGTAATCAACAATATATTTAAACACATGAGCTTATTTTTTTATTATGAGATTCTTTCCCACCAAAAAAATGAAAACCTCATCTGATAAACATCAATTCATTTAATCATCCCCCTAAAATAGCCAATTAATGAATATATTATAAATAACATTACTATAACAAGAATGAAACTATAAGGAAACATTTTTTTCATGAAAATAACCTAATATATTCACTCTCCAATATGAGTTTGGTCACACAATCAGTAGAGGCCAATGATCATTGATTCTCCCTTGGTAGGAGACTCTAAATGCAAGGGTCATGCTAAATGAACAATTGGAACGTCTAATCCCAAACAAGGGTTGTGTTAAGGAATGTGTGGCCCACCCATTTTTATATAAATCTAATATCTAAAATAGATAAGACACATATCATATCCAAAACCATTTTGGAACTTTTAGGTTATAGTCCTCCACTCTATGCAGCTTCCCACGTCTCTACCCATTTGATTTTTGAGTATGGTGTGGACCACATAATTGTGTTGCTGGTAAAAAAATATCCACCTCATGATTTCCAATTTCATCATCCACAATATCATCCATATGAAACATATTTCTCATTATATTTTCTCAAACAAGGTAGTCCATCGACCATCTCCTTGTCAAGTGAAAAACATGTCATAGAATCCCCTGTGATTTTCCCCATCCATAATATGAGTAACATCACCTCTCATTCATCTAAATGGAACGATCATTATATCTGTGAAATTAAATCCATTTATAATATGAATGAATTTTTAAATACCTTGTATTCCTAGATCCTTATGTATATCATCGACTACTATCTTCTAATGTCTCAGCTCCAATTTTCCTATTATTATCCCCAACTATTTGTTACTTCTCTACTAAGAAGCTCTCCACTACCAAGGATCAACCAAGCCCCATATCATAACTATGAATGAAATTAGATACCCCACTTACCTAGATATATTTGTGATGTATATGCTCATAAGACCATGTATAACACAATTTATCACAAAACACATCCATGGAGTATCATTATAGGTTAGAGAACCTTGGATCATACTCTAAATTAGTCATGCTACTCTTATGAATGTTGAGAAACTCTTGCATTCTCACTTTATTCAGTTTATATGGGTAGAAATATTTTATGAAGAGATGGTCAAACACTTTACAATAGAGTGTTTCTATATCATTAATATGAGTCACCCAAATAAACAATAACTCTATATATCCATGGAGATGATTTATCAATGTAACCACCATATATTAGAGAGGGGTACTAAAAAGGTAAAAAATTACAAAGTACCTCAAGATAATACTCATCTTATAGAGGGTCTACGACACCCTAAAACATAAAAGTTTTTTTCTTTTGATCATTTAATGTGCAATGATCATTTACACATCATCATATATTACCTATAGAGAAAATATGTCCTCAATGGGTAGCGGTAAGACCAACAAAATAAATTTTTGGTGGTACCTATAGTATAGGCCAATGAACTGAAGCCTCATCACTAGGTTTATCATCATCCTGATCATTCTATGTAATCCTATATGACAAACATTTTGAGGCATACTATAATAAATAATACATACAATGTTCAAATACTATATCTGGGGAGATGACTCAAGAATGTTATTTAAACCACAACCCATCCCGTTATAATGCGTGGAAAAATTATTTCCCTATAAATTGGGCCTACATTTAACAAGCAATCAAAAAGGGAATCAGATTTATAGTAAGTGAATATATTGGCCAGTAAACCATCATTTGGTTCCTATGAATGAGCGATGTACTCAAAACAGATTAACACTATTTAACGGCATCCAAAACAAAACATCACAGTTAGACTTATTTGATCTTGAGATAACCTCATTCGATAACACTTCATAATGATCAAACCCATCACATCCTACCTCAAAGGCTTTAATCAATGTGTGAAATACCATGACAATCTCTAATAGGTTAGGGGATGGTGACTAGCACTATGTAGGTATATCACATGTGTGGGAGGCCTTAGCCAAAGGTATCTATACATATGTACACATCTCCAAACCAATATAATGCAGGATGGATGGATAATAATGAAACCAAGATGTAGTGATACAACAAAATCTCAAATATAAGTATGAAACAATTATGAAAACATGAAATTGAATCATTCAAGCCAATCAAAGATGAAAAAGTTTCCATCCATATTTTAATAAGGGGAATGATATCAAATGAATATCTGGGAACAATCTATTGTATGTCATGAGGAACTATGTTCCACCAACTCTTGGTCCACCTAGGACTCTTTTTTAAGACCCATCATCAGCATAAGATATAACACATGAGGGGGGATCCCACAAAAAGGAGAGTATAACAAATATTGGGGGGTTCTATTAAATCATCAAACATAAAAAATCAAAGATATACATATCATGATAAAGGATAACATAAAGCCTTATATATGCAAGATAATCACCATGTCTCAATGTAATTTCACAAATTTATTTCCTACCTAGGACACCTCCTAAATCTTCATGTAATTCTAATTCATGAGAATAAACTCCATGGGTATTTCTAAATCTAATGGTCCTTATATGAGAGGTTGTGCATGTATTTCATTCCCATGAAGAAAGACATGCTAGAACATGAAAAATATCAATACAGTGATATGGGGTCAATACCAGGGCCTATAGGAGAAACCTAACCCCACATAGAGTAAACTACATGGATGGGGATCAAAATACCATAATGTTGGTAATGGGAAACCCGACCCAACCTATCAAGGAATGATACCAGATCACACTGCTTGACACAAATATGGATACATGACTCTATTTAAGACAAACCCAGGGAGCTGATCAGTCATCCCATTTTTAGGATGAGATTACATGCTATTCCCTCACATGGAAGGACTAAGGTAACATTCCCAATAAAAACTAATCTAGACTAATCAGAATGGGGGCCTAAACATGCCATTGCAGAAGGACATGACTAGAAAATTTATTATAAGGCATGTCTTACCTAGTCCTAGTATTATTATGTCCTATAACCCATGCCCATGTACTCTAGCCCACATGTTTTGTTTGTGCCTCAATATACTAGTTATTCCCATACACTCTGGAAATGATCGGGTTCTTCTTCCATGTTTCTGTACTCATGTCTTGTCCTAGTACTTTGACCATGTCTATACATTTCTACCCTGATCATTCCTATGTTCTTGGTTGTGTTATTTCACATGCACCCATATATACACAGTAGGATTCTAGAATCATGTTAAATCATGTGTGTGAATTCCAAAAGGTTTGTAATATTTAACACTATATGAATCTCTAGTCACCACAAGAAGGCAACCACATGAAATATGTTAATATAAACAACAAATAATGTAAAATGGTATTATCCAAAATCCTAATGACTTCATGTGTATCCTCCCATGGATTCCATCCCATATATCCATCCAAAAAACCTCTCATGAACATTAATATATGGTTTACTGAACATGAATATTTGCAGGTGTAAATATTCAATCAACATAGATTTATACTAAAATCATCCCATATTGTGATTTATCACCAAATACCAAAACCAAAAACCAAAGGTCTCTAATCCATGTATGATGACCATCTATACCACACAATTACACAATTTTTTTGTCAACAAAAAATGGAAAAAAATGACAAAACTATTTTTTTTCTCCAAGGATTGATAATGAAATGATATATTTATATGTATTTTTAAACTTCTTGTCAAATGGAAATACATAAAATGAACACATGAAAAACAAGGGGAGAAAATACTGAAAAACTAAAAGTGATGAATGAATATTTTATATTATTCATGTTTGATTATATTCATGTTTTATGTGATAAATGACATGAAATGACACGTAATAATTAATGATCATTATCAATACATAATACTAGATTGATAAAGTGACTTCAAAAAAAGTTATTCTAATGAGTAATTATTTTGGGAAAGATTGATTCATGTTTTACATGGGATAATCCAAATGGGAAAGAAATCTAGAAAAAATTGAAACATTGATATTAGATTGATCAATAATAATGAATGTTTTGTTTCTATTGTCATTGGAGATATACAATAAGTTTTTGTGCGGAGAAAACTTGTCAGAAAAATGATCACAACTTGATGATTCAATGAGTTTGTCAACAGATCTCCTACATGGACCACGATAATCCACATGGTTATGTGGCTAGCCATGTGATTTATCGATAGTGAGGATTAAATAGAGATAATTAGGTCTATTTATTTAATAAAAAATAAATTAATAAATTAATTTAGTAATTCACCATGAACTACACATAAGTTAAACACCTGATGTAGAAAAAAGTTTTGTCTCACCTAGCATAATGCTCTGATTCTTTATTTAACCATGGTCCAAGAATTATTATCTAAGGATCCATTTTTAATTTGTTCCATCAACTAATAAAATATAAATAGAAATGATATAATATATTTAATTTTTTAATTATATCCATACATAGGATAATTACTCCCTAGAATCTATGTTGACCCTATGGCTTGATTCGAAGATACAAATTAAAATATAATAATATTTTGAAAGGAAAAATTATCCATTATTATTTTTATATTAAAATTACCACACTATATTATTATTAAAAATGTAAATCTAAATTTATAAGTATTTATTTATGAAATAAAAATATTCCAATGTATGTATGTATTTAAAATTTCTAGTATAAAATTCCAATATAAATCAGCAATGAAAAATATCAATGAAAATTTAAAAATGGTAATTTTTATTACCTCTATTTTTTATTTTAAATTTACAATTTATTATTTATTATATATTTTTAATATATTTATAGATCTATTTATATATTTCCACTAGTAACTAAAAATATTTAGAGAGTATCTTCATTGGAAATATTAATTTGAGTTTTGGATGGATTCTTTAAAAATTGAAATTCATGTTCAAATTTTGACTGAAAATGATAAAATAATATTTTTTGTGAAATTTTTTTAATGATATTTGTTGTGATTTTAGATGTTATCATGGAAAATTCAAATTTTTGTTTAAATCATCCTAGATAATTAGAATGGTCCACATACAATTATTATCGATTTTTTTGTTGAATTTACATGTTTTTTTGTATATAAATAATAAAATTGTGTGAGAATATATATATGTTTTTCTATGAATAATAATAAGAAATATATAATAATTTATTTTTTTATAATTTTTAAAACATTAGTAATAATTAAAAAAAATATATATTATGAATAATATTGTTATTAAAAAATATCTAATCATAAATATATATTAACTAATATATATATATATAATATAATAGAAAATATATGTAAATATATTTTAGTAAGGAATACATAATATATAAAAATAAAGAAGCATATTGGACCTAGATTAAAAGTTAAAAATGATGCAATAGAGGGGTATTTTTTCTATAGAATGTTTTTGATAGTTGGGTTGGGGGTTCTAATATAATACAATACTCATAATTATTTGGTGTAACCCCCCCCCAATTGTAGTATACATTTACACCATTTATCATTTCTCCCCATTATCCCACCATCCGCCACTCCACCAATTCTCATCCTAATGCTCCATATTTTTCACTCGCCCTTATTTCGCCCCGATTTATCATCCCCCTTCACTCAACCATAATCAGTTGTATGTGACTATAATCTACTCCCTTTTTCATCAACTTTAACTAATAAAGATTGAGAAATATATAGTGTTCATCTATATTAGTGCTAAAAAAATTGATAAATGTTATTCTTTTATCATTCATAACTAAATATCTAATAAATGTACTGTTTATTTGTTATAATTGTTCCCTTTATTGACAATTTTTTTATCGGTGACTAAGGATAATATATATATATATATATATATATATTTGTGAGGGTGTCGTTATATATATATATATATATAGTGACTCCCTATATTCATATTTCTTTTTATATTTCTATGTGTATTTAAACAATGAGCAGTTAATACATTTGTGTGTGTGTGCGTGCTTATGTGTTTGTTATGTGTATATGTGTATTTGTGTGAGTGTGTGTTTAAGTGTGTATGTGTATGTGTATAGTATCTAAACACATGTGTTGGTTAACCTATATTTAACCAACACATAAAATAATTTTTATACATTTATATATATATATATATATTTAAATATTCATTAAGAAATATAAATAGAGAGAATAATTACTTATATTATATATATGCAATCAATAAAATATATATAATTAATTTACTTCTAATAATATATATAAACCAATTGAAAATTTAAATATATTTAAATATAAATATTAAAATTCTCAAACATTAGTAGTATTATATTTTATTACTGTGAAAAGCATTTATACACTACATTACTATTTATACATAAATTAATGATATATTTCGAAATATATTCAAGATGGATATAAATAATACTATTTTTAATAATAATTAAATAGTTGAAATATTGTTCTTAATTAATTATATTTATAATATTGTAATATTTATTATTTCTTATTGTAAATTTTTTTAACATGTAATTTATTTTAATATTAGCACTTTTAGTCATAATATTAATCCAAATATTAATAAATTTACTTATAAAATATTAATTATAATATTTATAAATTCATAAAATTTTTTATAATATTATTAAATTTATCATAATATTAATACTTTAATTATAATATATAACATTTATCAAATTATTAGCAATTTTATTAGTATATTTAATCTAAATAGTATTGTTTATTTATTTTTAGTATTTATTATTTTCAGTTATAAAATAATTTTTAATATTTATCTTAATATAGTCATTAATTTATTATAATGTTTAAATATACATTTTTTTAATTTTTAATTGAATATATCTTCATTAGATTAACAATTAATAATTATTATTCATCTTCAGTATTTTATAATTCTTATTATAAATTAATTCTGTAACAAGAAAATTATTACAATATTAAAACTATTATTCGTAATATTTATTATAATTTAAATAAATATATTCTAATAAAAAATAATATAAATAATAATAATAATAATAATAATAATAATTTTATTATTAAATTTAAAAATTAATTAGAATATAATAGTTGTGGCATAATCCACAGTCGATTGGATCTCACCATTGCCTCCACATCCAAAACACCAGAGTTCAAATCATAGAAGCCCCATTGGGTATTTATGGGCGGGGATGCCTTTTGTAATGAGGGTAGTGTGTCATAAGAAGGGTAATGTGAGAAAGGGAAGTATACTATGTTCAAACTGATACAATGAAGGGGATTAGGGCCATGTATTGATCATTAAAATAAATTTGGTTCTTTGATCCATGTATTTTATGAAAATAGTTCTAATTGATGTGTGTTATTCCATGTAGGGAGACCAGTTCATTGACCCACTAGGGTATCTAGGTTTGTGTTGGTCTGTTTCTTATACTCCCTCTACCTTTAAAAAATAAATTACAATTATAATATATTACGTATTCATTATTTATAAAATTTAGTAATACATTTATTATAAATAATAATGGTTATTTTTTTTAAATATTTTTAACAAATATATCATTAATATTTAATAAATTAATTATAATTTATTTATCAAAGTATTTGTTTTTAAGTAGTATTTATCAATGTTATATCAATAATTAATAATATTTATTAAATTTAATGATTTCCTAATTCTTGTTATAAATTAGTTTTCTAACTTGTAATTGATTATAATATTAAGTATCTTGTTCATAATATTTATCAAAACATCAATACATTTACTAATAAAAAATTGATTATAATATTAAAAAATGTATTAATAAACCAATTATTATAATATAAATAAATTTAACGTAATATTGTTAAATTTATTATATTGAAATGTTTTTATAATAATATTAATACATTTATTTATATGTTTAATGTAAATAATATTAATTATTTATTTTACATATTTTTTTGTTTGAAATATATATTCTTTTTTATTATATGAATAAATATATTATAAATTTTAATATAATTAATATTTATTGATATATTTATATTTTTTACTAGTATTTATCAATGTTTGATTAAGTCCTTAAAAATAATTCTTTTTTAGTGCTTATCAATTTGCACAAATAAATGTAGGATTTAGCAACATTTTTAGAACTAAAGAATATAAGCCCTTACCCACAATAATAATTTTAATCTGGCTAAGTATGAAAAAAGTGGAGGTGAATTTAATTTTAGAATATTCTATAAATTACAAATAAATTTTCTATGAGATTAAATCAATTTATGTAATATTAAGATTTGTGAATGGGAATAGTAATTATGAGCCAAAAAAAATTTATATGATAGAAAAATGGAAATTTAATATAATTATAGACTACAAAAAATTCATAATGTAGTTCAAAAATAATATAGAAGGGGTCCCTACATCTTCTACCCTCAAGTATCCTTGAGCTTTTTTTTGTTCAACATTTTTTTTCAATGGTTTTATAATGAAAACTGAACATTTGTTTTTAGAACATGTGTAATGAAACCCATTACAAAAATCCATAACCTTAGTTTGTATTGGTTAGTACCAATAAACCCAAAAAATATATATCCTTTCAATAGATATGGGTAGGAACCCAATCTCCCATTTCATGAAGGACCAAGAACGAAACAAATGTCCCCTTATCATAAGTAAGAGTAAAAAATGATAAAAAATTGTGACATAGTATTTAGAGTCCCATTAATGAATACTAATTCATTCTATAATTATACATTGAAAAAATAACTATAAGAAGGATAAACTATTGTAAAAGAGAACAATAATGGAGAAAAGTGAGGAAAATTGGAACTAGAATGAATCATAAAGTTAACTAGTGGCTTCTAGGATCACTTAATTTCGTATTTATTTCCTAAAATGCCATTAATAATATAATAGAGGTGGTGGGTGTCTTAGAGGGTCTTCAGAGGCCATGATAAGGAAATATGTTCAACTCTGATAGATATATAATTTTGTTTATCTAGGTGTCACATAGTTGTCTTGGGCCATTGGATAGAACCATTGTTCTGTTTTGAATCCATTTTCACTTGGGTGGAACATGGATATAATAGTTGTCTCATCTAGGAACCATCGACCATTCAATGGTACCCCATGGGTATCCATTGGCTTTCATATATGGGGTCTCTAAAGATTTTAATTGTTTTTATGAGCCCTCCATATAGTCTAGAACCTCTCTAAAATAATTCCAACTAATTAATGTTGGAAACCATGAAATTAAACTATTTGAAACACAAATGTGTGTTTATGATCATTCAAAACAACCCATGAGAGTCATATGTAAAACATTATACATATTTATGAAGATCACAATCACATAAGAAACTAATATTAGAAATATTGGCACAATGAATTTTATAGGAATATATAAAAATGAATTTCAATAGTCTATAGTGAAATGAATTAATGATTTATAAAAAAAATACTCATTTAGTACCAAAATTATTTTTTTCAAACAATATCAAAATGATTTCATGATCAGAACATTTTTACCCCATGTAATTTTAATGTATTTCCATGATTTACCACTGATTGGAATGATCAAAATTCTAGATGGACTTGAACAACTTTTTTTAGATTGATTTTTCCGTGGTTAGAGATATAAAAATAGTATGAATTCATCAACAATATAAAATATTGATTGAACATTACAAAAACATCTCTGCCTTAGAGAAATTTTTCATGTAAATTTCATCACCTTCTCCCCCAAATGATGTTATCTTAAATACAATGGTTAGAGAAATAAAATCTGTACTGAGTAGTATAGGGAAAAATAGAAAAAATAATTTTAAAGGAGTTCAAAATATAAAAGAAATGTGAGGTTTTAAAAAACATTCCACGTTCTGAAATAGAGTTTTAAATACAATGACTATACATTCCATGTTTTCAATTTTTTAAAATCATTCAATAAAATATTTAGATCATGTCCACATTTTATATTTTAACATGATTAAAACTTTTTCAAAAAGAAGTTACTTTATCTGAATCTATTTATATATAAATATATATTTGGAACCTCTCAATTAAAGTATTCCTGATTCATATACATGTAGATTATAAAAAAAATACATAAAATACTAATTTTTTTTAAAATTATCAATAAAGTATTAAATAATAAAACACTAAAATGGCGTGTATTTGAAAAGTCAATTTTATAACGGACTGGTTTAGATTCCAAAGGATTGGAACCCCTTAAAAGGATGAAAAAATTTTCATGTACAATGAGTTACTAAAAACATGTAAATCGAGAGTTTAATGAAAAAAAACACATAATATAATTACATATATCAATAAAATTAATCAATATTTTATAAATAATAAATAATCCCAAAATAGAATGATTGATATTTTATTTAAATATTATCGATAAATCATTTGAACACAACATATTATTGCAAAAAATAATGCAATTCAATGAAGCTCAAGGTTAAATGAAAAAAAAAACAAAACATGAAGGATTGAATATTAAAAGAGTGACAAAACATAAAAATTGCATTATGTATTCATTTAAGAAAAAAACATTAATATGTATATATATATGGTTAAATAAAACATTACATTCATTATTTAAAAATAACTTCCTTGATCAATAAGGATCAAGGTAAAAATAATGAATATTTTAACTTGTATACAAAATGAAAATTTATAAAATGAAGGGATTACATGAATTATTTATATTTTCAAATCATTAAATGTTGAAAAATGATCTAAAATTAATAAATATATATTTTTAATTTTCACAATATTATAAAAAATTGATAGGTAAAATATTGAAATCATGATTTAGAAAAAAGTTCATATAATTGATCGTCAAATTCATGAGATAGAGGGAAATATACCTTCAATTCTTAGCCTTTATCTCCTGCAAAAAATATAAATAAATCTTATAAATATATATATTAATATGGAATATAATAATAATAAACATGCATAAAAATTCAATATTAATGTGTTCGACATATTTTTCGATACAATTTTAGATGATGACAAATAAAATCTGCACTAATAAAAAGCATCATGTTCACTCTAATGAAGACGGGAGTGACATCCATGGTATGAAGTGGAATACTGAAGGGATGATAAAATATTTCAGGTCTCCCCCATCATCCACTCTATCTACTATTGATCAGAGGAGGTAATAAAATCTATTTTCCTGAGTCACCTTTCCACCATCATATTATGATAAGTGGCGCATTGACAATGATATCATGAAATGTTCTCATCTCCTTAGTGAGATAATTTTAATATAGTATTAGTTATCCCTCAACATATTTATCTATTAATCAAACATCATGGACATCTTATTCAGACTCTTCTTCACTAGATTCATCATCTTATTTTTATTATTTTTCTTCTCCTTATTCCTTTTTATCTTCTTTTTCCCCATCAACATGACGAAAATATACTGAGGTAACAGTGTGAGGTATTAAAATTTTGGGAGGTTTTGGCTTAGTGCTGGAAGAATAATACTCCCTTATCCAAGGAATATAATATATGTACTTTTGGTTCCTTGGATGCAAACCAAAAAACATGTACTGAAACATAAAATGGTTCCCAATCTTATTTTTGTATGGTGATATAATGGAAATATTCCCTAAAGTGATTCAGACATATGAGAAAAACAATATAAGAAGGAAATGAAAGGGATGTTCTCTAGATCATTGACGGTTAGAGGCATTGTATTACAAATCTCAGAAGATAAAACTAATTTTATTTAAATGTACTTAGAAAGTGGTAAAGGGATGGATATAGATAAAATTATTAATGAATTTGTAATATCCCCCATGTTTAGGGGATTTATATATATATGTTTATATTACTCTCTCACTAATATTATTTTTCAGAGAAGGTCCAAAGAGGTGGAAAATGGAGTATGTATTTTGAATGTAAAGGATTTGAGGTCCGTCTTTCTAGTTCAGATTCATCAATAGGAAATTATTACTAGGTTAATAAGTGATGACCTGTGTAGGTAATTATCATATAATTAGGGATTTCATGTGATGTAATTGAAAATGATATCACAATTGAATTTTTCAAAATTATTTCAAATATATATTCATAGAATAATAAAATTTGAATATAAAACCATTTGACTAATGAAGGTTAAGGGACATCTATAGGTTGTCGTTGAAGGAATTTAACCCACTCATGGAACTGAGCGACGTTTATGTAGTCGATACCAGATCAATATATCCAACAAGAATCAATAATTTGAACCACCTTGAAAATTTTAATTGACTCTTCTATTTTAATAGGATCAATTAGAGGTAGAAAGATATGATATTTGATCATTCTCCCCATCGATGAGGTTGGGAGACTACAGTGTGATTCAATTTGATGGGATCTTATATGGGAATGAGAAAAAAGGGTTTTGTAGTGATGAAAAACACATAAAACAAGAATATTTTAATTTTAGGTCAAGTTAATTGATTGAAATAGATAAATAACCCAAGGTAACATACCATGGAATATTTATATGAAATTAAATATGTTGATGGGTAATGAGGGAGTTGGGATTGAGTGAGGCTCAAGTGAGGTTCGATTGGGGAATATGGGGTAAAAACACATATAACCCATCACCCACTCTGGTTTGTTTTGGATGACCTGGCCCTATTTTCAATCCAGTGAGGTCCACTAGCTAGTCGGTTGGTGAATTCCAGAACCCATGTTTTTTAATTCACCACTATTTACCTGAGGAGGTGCTACCAGCTACCTGGTGAGGTTCCATTGGCTATCTATTGGGAACCTAGGCATCTTATCCTGAAAAATTAAATGTAGAATAAATATTACATATATATTTGAAATAATACTTATTTGAAATAAAATTAATCAATATGATAATTAATCAAGACAATATTTATAATAATATTTTTTCAAAAATAACCAATGACATATAAACTCAAAGAGAGTAAATGATTGATTCAAGATAAATTGAATTTATTAATATTTAAAAAATGAATGAATAAAAATCAATATATTATGTGTTATATAATATTATTTTAAACTAGACATACTAATCAAGATTCTATACCATATTGGTCTCCAAATAATTTTACGTGTTGACCATTAATTTATTCATGAGATATATTCACTAAAAACATTCAAGAGTATAGAGGATTTGGTACCTAAAACATGTGTCCAGAAATAATAGCCAATAAATATTCAGGATATATAATTTTCTTGTCATATAGAATTCATTAAGAAATAATATGTTTTATAAGTAGGAGATTTTGTCAAAGGTAGACCTATTTTGGTTTACCACACTGTCCATTTTTTATATTACACTCATAAATCATTTTCAAATCCCCTGGAAAAAAATTGAAGTATTTATTTTGTGAGAAATTCATTAAAAAATTTAATTCCTAGATGTACTAGCATGATTTGAATAACGAATACTATAACAACCATTAATAAATTTTTTGAGAACCCACGATCTCTTAAAAAAAAGTCACATTGAGTGAACTTTAAAAAAGGAATCATAAGATATTTATAGTGGATTACAACTTCCCAACACAATATATAAATAAACATGTACTATAACCTAATTAAATATCATGTTTCTTATTATCGTTTATAATATATTCACATTAATTTCCAATTTTTAAAATATATCTCAAATTATAATGAATCTTTTTCTTTAAATAATCATTATTTTAAAGTATAATTTTACAGTTCCATTGATTATCCTTTCGAATTATTTCATTCTATTTTCCAATATGATCATTCTCGATAAAATCATTATTGTATTTCCCATTAATCTCAATGGATTTTTTGGTGATTTAACAAAATTATTCGTGTAAATTTTATCTAGAATTAATGAGATCATAATGATTTAAATGACTTGATGAAAAATAATAATTAGAGAACCATAACTCATTAATAACCTTTGTATTTACAATGATATAGTTGGGATTTTTCTTTATTAAAAGATTTGATGAAAGGGAGTCATAACATTAACTCCAATTTGATTATATTAGTGCCTTCTTGGTTTTTATCTTCTATTTGGGGAACATCTACATGATATTCTTCACATTTGTGCCATCATGAAAATTAAAAATTTCATAATAATCTATCAAATTAGAAAAATGATTATATTAATTATAATCCATTTTAAAAGTAATAAAAGTAATTTATTTTCCACTTTTTTTAGAATAAGAAATATCATTTAGCGTCCCTTTTTCCCTTGATCGGTTAGATAATGTATAAGCGTTTAATAAAATTTTCTAACAAGGATATACTATTCCATTAAGAAATTTAGATATGAATATTTTACTATAACTCTAATTGTATACATAGAAGAAATGTGATATAACCATTGAGTGTCCATTTAGATCATGTTGGGTTTAAAAAATTGATTCGTCCTTTAATAGATCACTTCATGAAATAAGAGGATGTTCCAAAATCAACATCAAAGTGGATTCCAATTTTTGGTCTGAGTAATGATGGAATAATGGGTATAGAATTGAATTTTAAAACTACTTATAAATTATTACACAAATTGGGATGATGTTAAATTAAATAATTTAAAAAGGCAAGTTTAGGGAATAATGTAAATTATGAGCAATGTTATTTAAACAAGTTAGATTAAGGTAATAATAATAAAATAATAAAAATATATAAATTAGAAAATATTTTCCGAAATAATCCATACGAAATCCCTATATATGATCCCTTAAAGTATCCTTGAATGATTTTTTTGAAACCATGGTATTAAATTATTATTGAATGAAACCCATCCATTTTTTTTTGTGGTTATAACATGATTCTTATTAATATATTTATGGAACTTGGTTTTTACTGGATAGTAAGATGAAACCCCAAACATGAAAATTATTATAATGGTTTTGGGAAACAACCTAATCTCACCATGATTTAAGGAAAAAAATATCAATAACAACCCATCCTTTAAGGACCTGATATGCAACAAAAAAAACAAAAATATACATTCCATACTAATGACTAATGTTGAACAATCAATTTTCTCTGGAAATATCTAATGAAATATGAATGTGTGAGTTTGAAGAAATTTTAATATAGCACTAAAAAGAGAAACAATTGGTGTAAAAATTATTTAAATTTATTGTCCTTGTTAACTAGTAGTTTCAAGGCACTAGTGTGGGGGAATTTATTTCTTCCCAAATCATTGAGGAAATTATGTATGTGTTGGGGGTTTTAGGTATCCATTAGAGGATGATTTAAGGAATTTGAGACCAACTCACAAATGATTTTTTGTGTCTATCTAGTTTTCTTTGGTCCTCCAGTTCAACATAGATATAAAGGTGCTTCTATATGAATCCCACTAACTAGGCGATGTGACCAGGAGAGAATATGTATTATGCAAAGGTACTACCATTCATCACATGTTACATACCGATTGACTAAAATCACCTACATGCGGTGGGATATAGAAATGATTTTATAGACTTCATGATCCCACTATATGGTTGAAAACATAAAAGAAAAAATGGATAACAATAAAGCACTAAACAATATTAAATTAAACTATTAAAAAATCAAATGTGTGTTTGTGATCATTTATAAATACCCATGGGAGAGATATTTACATCACAAATAATAAGGAAAAATCCTAACTATATCAATCATTTCTATTTTAGCATTGATAATGTTATATTTTACATGTTCTCTTTTACTAGATCTAATATAACTCCTTCCCCTCATTTAAAATAACAATAAAATAGATAAATGATTTCTCATGATGTTCAAGAACTCATAGAAGATGAAGATTGCGACAAGCTCTATTAAATCGTTCATTATAATCTAACCTCAAAAAATATAGAATGTTATTGATTAAAAATATTTAGTTAACATATCATTTCATTCTCAATTTTTGATATTCCTATCACAAACGCTCAATTTTCTAATTCATATTTTTTAAATATTTGTTTTTTATCATCTTCTCAATGTTTATCCCCTTACATGATCATGTTTTTTAATATTACATGGACCATTGAACAAATAAGCGGAAGGTCACCCCTTCATTTCTTGTGGATTATATATTATGATATGTTTTTTTGGGTCATGTAAGTGTATTAATGAATTATCAATGGTTGTGAACGTGGGGAATTATTTTATATGTCATATATTAATGTTTTGGAATTTTTTTCATTGTTCTTACTTAATTATGATGATTAAATATTGAATTTTAAGAATTTATTATGTAAATAGAAAAACTAATTAATATTGATACGAAATTAATTGTTGAGATGTTGTAAAAAATGATGGTATGATTATTATAAACCTATAAATGGGAAATAATATTTAAAATTCATTGTCATATAGTTGGGTAAAAAGTTAACGTATTAATTTTGGGTTCACTATTTTTTTTCAACCAGAAAATACGAGTGGAAATTCATTCCATGTGGATCATGCAATTATTCTTCAAAGTGTGACTATATTCCAAAATTATGCAGTTACTGGAGCTTTATAAATATCACCATAGAATCTGTGATGGTTGAAAGGGTGGTGGGATATTGAAAACCCAACTTTTTGATTGGATTTTTTCATTTTCCGAGAATGTCATATTAAATTATGTCATGTTCCTGAATCCTTACCATATCCGAATAAATATTAGGTTATCCCTATCCTATAGTTTGTTCATTATATTCATCGATGTAAAAATATGTATATATTCATTGTTATCCATATAACATTTACTTATTAGTGATTATTATATTGGGATGATAAGTTCTCAAGCCATATAGTTGGGTAATATGGAGTCAATTGGTATTTAAGTGTCATTTGGTTGTATTTTATGTTAGTATTATTACAATGAGTGTGTAATTTTTGTACCATTATGAAGTGAATATAAAACCACATTCATTAATTTCCAAAAATGTGACGTGTTATACCTTTTAAATATTTATAACATGGACTAATTATAGGGAGTGTAAAGTCATGTAAAATTTAATTTTTATGAAAAGGTTCCATGAAATGGTATGTTTTAGACTTATGTGTCAATGATAATTATAGAATTACATTGAAGAGAATATATACTAATTTTTTTATTGTATTCACACATAATATATCCCTATGATATATGTTTTAGTTTGGGTTTATGGAGATATAACCCAACAAGGATGAACATCCATTGTGAATATGAACAAATGAAGATGACTGAAAATGGTTTATTTGGTAATAAATCTCTATGAGGATGGGTGTGGTCAATGTGGAGGAAGTCAAACTCATGATTCTAAGCCCCAATAGTGCGGTCATGCTCTGGGTAGTAAGACAGTGACTCAGGTTCACGATACAAGATTGTTACCTCATATATAGACTATTTTTATGGAGAAGAGCATCATACCTTCTTCAATGTTTGGTACTATTCTAGTAGCCTCCACATTAGTTTATTAATTATTTGACATATGTGGGTCAAACTCATTTACATCATAGGAAATCATAGATTCTCTAGGACTCAAGATTTAACACTTTTCTAGAATTATGATTCTTGATAACTTGTTAGTAATATTATCTAATGGAATTGTATATTATTAGGTTATTCACCTTGAGATAGGAAGATACATTTTTTATTGAAATCTATTTTTCTCCAAAAGGATTGGTTTTGGTATTATAATTAATATGGACTGGTTAGTTCTCTATTGATAAAAAATTGACTATTATTGTCATAGGATGATGTTTACACAACCATAGGGAAAAATCATGTATATAAGGGAGATTGGTATATTCAAGCCACAGAATCATGACCTGAACAACATAGGTTGGGAAGTCTGACAACCCAGATTTGCAGTCTTTTCTGGGCTGGTCAAGGGTTATGACCACCTATTTATACCCATATACTGTATCTTTTTTGGTTTCTCTATCACAATCAATTATATGGTATACCTAAAATAAAATTTGTAGAGCTTTCCATTGATTTTGTTCAAGGAGAATCACCCATTTCGATTCCTCTTTATAAGATGGAAACTAAAGAGCTTCTAGAAATCAAGAAATTGATGGAGGATATGGAGACTAAAAGATTTATTTGTCGCTACACTTATCCTTATGTCTCAACAGCCATTTTTTCACAGAAGGTGGATTGTACCCTCATGATTTGTGTGGATTATGGAGAGTTGAATAGTCTTATGGTCAAGAAATGGAATCCACTACCTAGAATAGATTACTTATTTGATCATCTCCAACTACTAAAAGTGTTTTCACAGTTATATTTAAGATTAGTCTATAATCTAGTTAGTTTTTGGACATTATACATAACAAACATTTCTTTCGCGAGTAGGTATGGTATATATGAGTACCGGGTCATGATGTTTGGTCTCACTAATGCAACTGCTGTTTTTATAGAACATTTGAATTTAGAAATCCACCAGTAAAAGTATTCATTTGTGGAAGTATTTTTTGTTTAAATCATAATGTACTATAATTTTCAACACATCTACAACAACCAAAATGAGACCATTCATGAATACATTGAAAAAACATTAGACTTATGCAAATTATAGTAAATTCTATTTTTTGATAGATAATGTCATATTGTTAGGACACATTATGTCTGGGTCAAGAGTTTTAGATTATATATAGAATTTGAGATCCATAGTTTCCTGGAGGAATCCCAAGAATGATTTTCATATTCCTATCTTCTTAGGAAATTATAGATATTACATACTCTTCATCGAGAATTTCCCATGACATGAAACATTTCATATGGTATTAACAAAAAAGGTTGTAAAATTCATATTCTAATATTCTTGTGATGAATCCTTCCAAAAGTTGAAGGGAATATTGACTATAGAGTCGATAATGATTATTCTAGAGTTATGAATGAGATATAATGAATATTGAGATGAATTACTTATTTTGTTTGGTTATGTTCTTAGGCATGATAAGTGAGTCCATGCATATGTGTCTTGTCAGTTGAGGACTCATGAGAACCCTTTTTTTATGCAAGACTGTGATGTAACTATTTTAGTTCACTCTCTATTTTGTTGGAGATGGTATATAATTGGATTGAGTTCTTTTTGTATTCACAGAACACACAATCATTAGGTACATCTTTACTCATCGAGATATGAATCTCTTTAAGCACATGTTTTTTTAATACCTATTATTATTTGATTATGAGATTTTTAGAACACAAGGTAAAAGTAATGCTATAAGTGATTCTATTAGTCAAAATACTCAAAAACATGTGGTAATGGGGGATAGTGATGAATGGAATGTCATGGACTTATTCTCATAGAATCATATAGAGGTACAGGAGGATCATGGTTAGACTATCCTCTCAGCCTTATAAGTGTCCTCTACTCTTATAGGATAGGTGAGGTTGTGAAAATGGTCATATCCCAAAGGAAGTTTAATAAGGGACAACATCTCAGATAATTATACATATTTAAGATGTACTATATATATGAGTCATACATTACTATTGCGTGGTTGTGTTTGGGTACTATCATACATTAGAGATAATCTGATGTCAAAATTTCATGCCTCAACATGGGTAGTACATCAAGGTGCCACCAATATATGTCATGATCTACAATGCCAGTATTGATAGCTCGATATGAAATAAAAAATTTCTGGAATCATCACTAGGTGTTCCACCTATTAGCATGTGAAGTGGGATGTTAGTGACTGGTCAGGTTTTTGTAGTCATCGTACATTCTTAAGTAGAAATGGAATTGTGTTTTGATGAATTTCACAACTAGTTTTCCAAGATCATCTCATGAAATTGATGTAGCATGATATTTCATTGATCATTTGATGAAGGTGACTGACATCTCACCTATGTGAGAGAACATATCAGTATAATTTCATGGAAGTATGTACATTAGGGATTTTATTCATTTCATGGAGCACCATGTTCTATTATATCTAATAGATTGAATAATTTATGTTTTAGAGGACATGATATGTGCCTGCTTCATTGACATTTGGTGTTCTTGGGGGAAACACATTCCTCTTATTAAGTTATTTTATAAAAATATATTCTATGATACAATCAAGATGGATATTTGGGGATACATATATGGTGAAATTAAACAGTATACTATATTGAGGGAGGAATTATATCCTTTCTTGGACCTTATCTCATGCAGAAGACAATATAGTAGCATTAGATGATCAGACAATTCATGATGATAGCTCAGTCCATACATGAGACATGTATCAACACACAACAATGTCCTCTCAAATTCGAGAATGGATACCAGAATTTCTTGTCAGTCTCTACCAATTTAGGTTATATATGCATTCAAAATAAGGTTTATCACTCACCCTGGTTGGTTGAAATGTTTTAGTTTTTAAACTATATCACAGCAGTGTCTTACTATATAGTGATTCCTCAAAAATATCAGTCGATGAAAGATGCATTTCAAAAATCATAGCATTCATGATACCATATAGAATAGTCACACATATTTCAAACTAATGATTTTGAGCTTGATACAAATGATTAATTTAAGGAGTATCCCATTAGTATTGTAAATATGATAATGAAGAGACATCGTGGTAGGTCGCTTCCTTTGGTTTGAGTGATATAACAACAAGCAAAGGTGCAAGAAATCACACAGGAGAGAGAATATAATGTATGATCTTAGTGAATCAATGTATTTTTTTATGATAACTCTTGACAATTATAAGTATAACTCGATTATGAGTTTCTGAATGAGGGAGGTTGTAATTTACCATTATTTTAGGGTGTAATGACTCGTTCTGCTTGCATTTTTTATATTCCTTAAATAGCCATAACAATTATATGTAATCAGGTCAATGAGGTATACAGTGCATCCATGGATCATTTTAGATGATGCAATGAAATAGAAAGAGAAGACTACTCTAAATAGTTTAGTGAAATTATTCTTTCTACCCCACATGGATTACCTAAACGATAAGGCTATAGACAATGTGCACATGGGAACCACATGGTTTGACTGAAACAATGCAATCGTGGGCGCACGACCGTGATGTGTTTCTTGCTCCTTGGATAGATACCATTATCATGATCATATCTAAGATAAAAAATATGTGAATCTATCTATGTGGGGTGCCCCTTTGAATTATTGAATAGATCATGTTTGTCAAATGTTTTTTCCCAATGATGATGTCGTATAGATCACCCTTGTTTTTTGGGTGAAAATTAAATTTACCTTATTTAATTCTTGTAACCTATTTCTACATATCCCTTATTTTCCACATAGTATAGTTTGGGTGTTCTTCTATAGTAGCATTCCCTCGAGATTGAACTAGGAATTGAGTAAACCCCACATGTAGTGTCTGAATAAAGATCCATCGAAGATTTAAAATTCATTTAGGTGAGATCTTGGGTCTTCTCCCTTACAAACACATATATACATCCATTCAATTGTACTATTTAGGTTCAATATATTTTTCTTAATTTTTTGAGTGTTGGACCATTTTGTCAATTTATTTCTACCTATACTATATCTAGCCCTAATATCATGTGGGGAGCCATCTATAACATTGAGGTTGGCAGTCTAATCATTTTCCCTATGATTTTTGTTGTATCGTAGATATATTATTGGGTCACACACAATCATTTTTTTATCTTCCACTTTTATATTTTTTTCATCATATAAAATTGATGAATTCACCTTGACATACTTCTTTTGATCATTTTTCTATGGATTAGAGGTGGGTGATCTCATTTAAGGATGCCATTTTGGGGTTTCAAAAAGAATTTACACTTAGGGTTAATTGTTCCATATACCTAAAACTACTATTTATACATTTTAAGTATAATAAATGAGATATCATTATTAAATGAATGAATAATTAAATCAAGGGAACCTCATACATTCTTGTCCCTCTTATACATTGAATTTCCCATTTACACATTTTCCTTAATGGTCATGTCACCTTATAAATGACCTATTGTAAAATATAAATGAAATTTCCATGCATTTGTATATTGAATGGGATGTGTTATATGAAATTAATTAATTCGGATAGATTCTTTAACTTATATAAATTGAATCATTTAATGTTTATGGCATCAAAATGGGGGTATGTCCAAACCATGTATTCATGCTTTATTAAATGATCATTATTAATTATAGTGCATTGTATGTAAATAATCAGGGATATTGACACGAATAAGAGTTTATACATCATTAATTATATTATAAATGCAATTAAGCCTTGTTGTAGGATGTGATATGATAGTAATAAATTTTTTGAGAAAGACAGTATCATGATTCCTTACATTGTGTGTTGAGAATGACATCTCACGCAACTATTACTATTTAGATAGTGGGCCTAACATGGCACATCATTTGTTTAGAGTGTTGACGTGATAGTACATTCACCATGTAGAGATATAATAATGAATTCTCTCTCTTTTTGTGATATAAAAAATAAGAAATATTTCATAATATTATATTGTCATTTGGACTAGTCATGGATGTCTATGTTACACCCTTGTTAGGCCAACACCTAGTATTCCATGTATATATCCACTTACATATCCACATATAGGGTTCATATAAGCGGATGAAATATATATATACTATATATATATATGATAACATAATATATATATATTGTGACTGATGATACTTCTATACATTCTAGGAACTAATGTATGTAGAGCCTCTAGGTGTCCTTTATGAACCTGATTGAGCTAGATATTCGTTTATTTCAGCACTTGATTCTTATTCTAAACATATCATCACATAGATTAGTTTTGATAAAATATTAGATTACATCTAGGAGGAATTGGTGTTGGAATACTAATATTTTATATCACTCATTACATAGGCTGAATTTTTGACTCTATAAGATTTTATGACTCTCAGTGTTGATAATGGAAAGCACCCTACTATAGATTTTTGGTATATGTTACTTATTGATGCAGAATAAGAGAATTAAAGAGATAATACAAATGAAGTTATAGTGGAGTAATTTTAGTCCATTTTGTACCATTATATCATGATGGAATATTTATATCCCCTATTACCCATCTACATAGAATCAGTCAATGATTATACATATATGAAACTGCCTCTGGATTTTTGTTATTATATATATGTTCAAGTATTTATTATACTACTAATAATTTAATATGTGAATTTATTCCTATTCTTCAGCTATTGTATGTTATGGTTGAGCCTTCATTTATACTCATAGAAGATGGTATACTCTCCCTAACATGCCTTCGGTACACCAACATTGCTAATAGCCAGCCTCTTGCATATAGGGAGGTGTTTGTGATTTCATGAGTCCCACCGGCTCAGGGAAAGAGTTACATGGATTTTAGGTCAAGATGTTACAATATTCCATAGAAAAAATTCATTAGTAATGATTTTATGAGATGGTAATATTTTATTAACAATTCATTAAATCTAACAAAAACTTTTGAATTTTTTCCCACCATGTGCTTCCATTGCACTCAGAACTTCATGAATAGCCTTTTGATATACCGTTCTTATTGATCATACTCCATTATGATAGGGGTTTATAAAAAATTAAAAAAAACCCTTGTAAGACCGTAAATTAAAATATATATCCAACCTATTATAACCATGTATCCTTTTAATTTAAGTATAAGGCCACCTAATACTCATAAAAGATTGAATTTTTATGTTTGAAAGAATATATATCATTTACTAACAAATATTCACAGCATTCCCATCAACCATACTAATTTTCTTGTTCCATAAGATGGTATATAAAAATAGTATTAATATACCCCATAAAATATTTTTATAGAAAATAAATTAGTATTTTCAGAACGTTGTTGATCTCATTGAAATAAATTCCCTCTGTTTCAAATAAATTTGAAACTATACCCCAAATGATCATAGAAAAATGACATTGGAAAAATGTGTTAGAGTTTTAGTCTTTCTAAGCTTCAATGTAATTGAATATAGAACATAGCATTATACGAGTTTTATTACACATATCATCAATGGGATACTTTTCTGGGCTCCCCTCAATATGAAAAATTACCTAGACGGAGCCATCCATGGATTACAAAATTATTCAAGGGAATGGTAAATATATTATTTTCTACCGATATTATAGAAATAGTAAATCATAAAAGTATTTATTCAATGATTTTATGTTACCAAATTAGAATTTTCATAATTATAAAATATGGATAAGAATTAATATAATCCTTCAAATAATAAAATAATTATATATTTTTTATTGAGTAATTTTTTAAAAAACTTTTGTTATAAAGAACCATCTATAAAAGTGGTAATGTATATTACCGTTATAAATTAAAATGATCAAAGTCAAATATTTATTTTAATAACTTATATTTATATTTTTATCTAATATCTATAAATATTTAATTATTTCAAAATAAATATGAAATTATATTATGAACACATGATGTTTAAAAAGATTCTTTATTAGTAAATTTAAAATATCATTTTATTTTCATTTTAAATAAAATTTATACATTTCAAAATTTTTAGTTGGAAAAAATTAATACATTTTTTTATTGAAAATTTCAATATTATCCTAGAATTAATTTCTATGAATTTTATAGATATAATAATATATAGGTGGACAATGCAAAATACCATTTTCTAAAATAACACGAATTTTAGGAAAATATCAGTATATACCTATGAATTGAAAATTAGTGGAACAACATTCTAGGAAAATATATGTATTTTATAAGAACCATTAAAACCATAATAAATTGGTTTTAATTTATAATCCCATATTTTTAATTTTAGAACATAAGAATTTTTTTTCAGTACATTTTTTAATACATTATACATTAAGTATTTTAAAATCAATTTTTATCATTGATATAAATTATATATAATAAAATGGGAATAAATTTTAAATCATTATATCTAAAAAAATTTATTAGGTAAATTTAATTTTCAATCATAAAAGATAAAACACTTTTCAAAATAATTTCTACATATGTAAAAATAATTTGGTGTCAAAAGGGTTTAAACAAGATAGAAGTACCAATATTTTTTAAACAATGTGTCACAAAGGTGTTTTGAAGCCCTTATATAACTAATACTGTACCCTCCTATATTTAAAAATTGTAGAGAAACATTATTTGATAGTTACTTCCCATTATTACAAATGTTTGTGTACTTTGAAAATTTTCTTTCCCTTTTCACTTATAAAAATGGAACAACATTAATCATTTACCAAAGAAACTTATCCCAATAACATTGGGCCAAACTCTACAGAAACACTATCCAAAACACACCATAAAAATTCATATCCATCATGAAGTGATTATTATATTATATAAATAATTTCCCTCAATTATTTAACCCCATGAAAAAAGATAATCAAAACCATGATGAGCTTATTAATAATTCGACTATGCGGGGAAATAAGTAAAGGGGTTACTTTTCTCAAATTTAATTCATTGTGTGATATTTCACATTATAAACCATTATATCCCTAATATATTGGGATTAATTCATAATTAAACACTTTTAGAAGATATATTTAATCAACTATGTTTGAATATCCACATCATGTTCTCTCCTTAAATGGTTTTAAATTCTATAGACACCTATGTTGTTAGGGGTTTTTTTGTTAACCCTACTCCCTACAATGATTTGTAGTTCTTATTTAAAAACATAATATTCCATTATTTTTTTTTTCACATGAAAATTTTATATTATAGTATATTATCTTCTACCCTCAGGATAATTACTTTTCAAATCAATTTTGCATCATTGATAAATTTGTTTCTCAAAATAATTTCATTAATGAGAAAAATTTCTATCATCCTAAATGGTAGTTACCCCTCATCGTATATATTTTACAATAGTATCAATGTTATAATTTATCATTAAAAACCAAATGACATGTTATCTCTTGCGACCATCAAATTTCCCTTCACATATTTTAATGAAGATGCTTTATTACTTTGTTTATAATGAGCATTTTCAATAGATGTATTTTAAAATATTAATTTTTTTTTCTATTCCTTTATAAATGAAATGTTTTATCTTCCCCTACTTTTTTTAGAATCATTATTTATTTTAATGTGCTTCACTATTTTAGATTTTAAAAAAATTGAAAAATTTTAATAAAATTTTACATCAACTTTTTAAAATACTATCTATTCTTTCAAGGTATTATTATTAATGATTTTTTATGTAAAGGTCTTCATAATGTTTTCAAATATCATTTTTGAAACCATTTTTATATTTCAATGATTCTGTAATAATATTTATTTCAAAATTATTATTTTGTAAATTCCATATCAAAATGCCTTTACAAAATGACCCATAATATTTTATTTTCTGAAAATATTAAATACGTTCTCTTGAAAACACTTTTATAAATTCTTTTTCATTTTACTATTTATCTCTAATGTACACATTTAAATGGATGTTATTTTTCTTGAAAACCCCTATAAATTTTTTATTAAATACTCATTTTATGTGATTTAATTTTTGGTATCATCCATTTTCATACCTCAGGTAAATATGAGTTATACCACTAAGAAGCGTTATAAAACTAATTTTTTGTTCCATGGGATATATATGATATTCGAAATTATTTATTTCATTTGGAACACATTTTTATAAATGATTTTTTGTGGGGAACTATATAATTATCTATTTAATTAATTAAGGTTTTATATCACAAGAGTAATGGTTTTGTTTGTGGGTATAACTATGGTTAAGATATGATCAAAATGTAGCGCATGGGTATAATCACAGTAATGTTATGCTCATAAGGTTGTGTTTAGGTGTACATTTTATTTTTTATTCTCATGTGTTTTTTAGTGGGTTTAATTTTTTTTATATAATTTCACTAGGTTTTATATGGGTATAATTAAGGATATTTTATACATAGAAGGTTGTGCTTGAGTATTCTTGTGGATAATCTATGCTTTTGAAATCTATGGGTTGGCATAATTTTTGTTATGAACAATTCACAATGATATATTTTATTATTCTGATAATAATACAACACTCTTAGGCACACATGTATGCCAATATTATGATTTCACAGAATATATTTATGGACTAATGTTTTCACAACCTTTCGATTCACACAATGTGTTATGTAAATCTCGTTTCCAGGACTATTGATTTATGATTTATGCATTCGTGGAATTGATTTACGTATATTTGTTGATTGGACTGATATTATCATCAAATGAATAACTATTAGCATTGATTTTTATAGAATATATTTTCCATTAATACTCATATAATCTCACCCATTTATTATGTTTCCATACCCATATTATGAAGATACATGTTACTTATTTAATGTCTAGAAGGGGTCTAGTGTGGATTTATTATGGAGAAATAGTATTATGTTCTATAAAATATGTTCCCTAGGTAATTGGTCCTAAAAGACACTAAAAATCAAATATTGGAAGTCTATGTATTTTTGTGAGATGTGTTTTTTAGATTATGAAAATTATTAAAAATAAGTAAAATTTATCTTTGGTCCCTATAATGAAATCACTACTATACCACCATATCACCTTCACCCAGGGTTCAATATTTTCTTATAAATAAGAAAATTGGGATCCTCATTTGAATCATTTATTAAAATGAATTAAAAAACTAAAGCTCTAGTAACACTATTCTCATTCCCATGTCTTGATAAACCTTATGGTATCTTATTTAAGACTAAAAAAATGACACATTGACCAAAATATATGTTAATTGAGAATCTAGGGGGTTTGAAATACTATTATCCTTCGATAGATACTACATCATCCATGTTTATTCCTTACTATTTTGATATACACTTCTTCGAAAATAGAATTGATTTCATCTCATCTAATTGAATCTGTGGAAACCTCCTTTTATATGGGTTAATTTGTTCCCATGTTTTTTCATAAAATATAAATATTATCATTCTATTACCACATGGGAGAAACATTGTTTACCCATTATTGGGACTAGTCCCCTATTCACCATTATAATGATTAATTACCCTTATTTTATTCTAAGGGGAATCAGTTTTCTTTCCCACACATAGAAAAACATTTATTCATTCTCATACATGAAAAAATAATATTATCACCCATAAATGGGTGAATCTATCTTTTTAACCATATAATGTTGAAGCGCTATATTCACCCATACAATGATGAACCCAACCTTGATCCAATTTTTTTGGGTGAACAATTCTGTTCAAATCCCATAACAACTATTCATAAAGACAATAAACTCAATGGAATTGGATTCCTTTACCCACATAATATGCATAGACCACCCGTTGTAAAGGTACCCACTAAAATCACTAGATATATGTGGCATGGTCATGCACACCCATGAACAACGATTCGATCATGTATTCCATTGATAAATGGAATATCATAAGTTTTCTTCAAAGGCTAATAAAAGGCTTTGATAATCACTATCATGTATTCCCTTAATTATGACTATCTCATTTAAGAGAAATCTTAGGGATTCACTTATGGCCTATCATTCCCAATCCCTCTTTCCAATCCTCTATATTCAGTCTGTTTAGAATATCATACAACATAAATTAGTAAACCATAGAGAGGGGTATCCCTCCTAGTATAATCCCCTTGACACTTTTGTTTATTTTTATACACTTTTTACCTTTATACCCTTCTAATTTCCACCAATAGGAAGGAAAATGTGAGGAAAAACCACATATCCGGTGTAGCACTTTACTCCACATGTATTAATCCAAATCACTTATTAGGATAGTCATTTTAGGGTGTTCTTTGTGTTTAAGACCCATTAAAAGAAAATATTTCACTCTCATGAAATGTGACTAATCCTCCATCATTTCATATTTCTGAAACCAATAATTTATCAAGTGTTATAGGATATATGAGTTGATTATTCCATTTGCATGAGAAAAATGCTTTAAATATGGTCCTCATTAAAAGGTATGATCCCTAATTATACCGTTCTATATATGTCCTATATTTTCTATGAAACTATCTGACTCTCAATGGGCTATCTTCCCTTAAGATTGATAAAGAGGGTATTATATGGGTATTACATTTCCAATCATTTGGTTACATCACATAAAGGATACAAAACATCCCTATAGTATGATGTTAAACTTTTTGGAAAATTTTCTAGTAACATGATATATGAATTCACATAAATATTATTTCCATGTGATTTTAAACTACATTTTGTGGTCCTAAATGATAATGTTAAACACTAAAAATTTTACTACATGGGATTTGAATCTTATTAATCATTAGAAGTAGGACCACACCGCAATGTTCAAACAAAAAATCCAAAATAATATTTATTTATCAAGATGTACTCCCTATGAAATCATTCACCCCTCATTGAGAGATATATTCCCTCTAGTAATTTCCATTTAATTTTATTCTGGGCCATTTTCTTTAATAGACCACACCCATACTCACAAAGATTTATTACCAAATAAACCATTTACAGTCATTCTCATTTGATCATATTCCCAATGGATGCTCATCCTTGATGGGTTATATCTCCATGAACCAAATCTAACACATATATCATTGGGTTATATTCTATCTGAATACAATCAAACCACATTATGATATATTCACTTCAATGTAAATCAATAATTATCATTCACACATAAGACTAAAACCAACCATTTCATGGAACATTTTCCTAGAATTTATATTTGACATGAGTTTAAATTCCCTATAATTAGTCCATGTTATAAAAATTTAAAAGGTATGACATGTCACATTTTGTGGAATTAAACAATTTGGGTTTATATTCACTTCAAAAAGGTACAAAAAATCCACTCTCATGGTCATAATACTGACTTGAAAAAGAACCAAATAACACTCAAATACCAATTAACTCCATATAACCCAACTATATGGCTTTAGAACATTTCATCCCAAACTAATAATCACTAATAAGTAAAAGTTATATGGATAAGAATGAATACATAGAGATGTTCACATTGATGAATATAATGAAAAATCCACCTTTTGTGAAAAAAGGACCAGTGGTCCATAAGGATATGTGAAGCGACATATAATGCTTTTAGTTTCCAGATCCTCCATCGATTTCTTGAGTTATAAAAGCTCTGTAGTTTCAATCCTATAAGGAAAAATCAACATGGGTTCTTCTAATAGAACTAAATCAATGGTAAACTCTACAAATTTATTTTTAGGTATACCATACAATTCATTGTGAATGAGATCCCAAAAAAGATCCACTATTGGTGAAAAAATAGGTGTTCATAACACATGACCAGCCCAGAAAATACTGGAAATATGAGTTGTCACACTTCCCAACCTATGTTGGTCAGGTCATGATTGTGTGGCTTGAATATACCATTCTCTCTTATAGACATTATTATTTCCCTATGATTGTGTAAACCTCATCCTATGACAATACCAGTCAATGTTTGTTCAATAGAGAACTAACTGGTCCATCTTAATTATAATATTGAACCCAATCCTATTGGAGAAAAATAGATTCAAATATAAAATATATCTACCTATCTACAGGTGAATAACCTAATAATATAAAATTCCCTTAGATAATATTACTAACGAGTTATCAAGAATCATAATTCTAGATAATTTTTAAATCTTGAGTCCCTGACACTCTATGATTTCCTCATATGTAATTTAGTTAGACACACCTATGTCAAATAATTAATAAACTAATGTGGAGCCTACTAGAATAGTACCAAACATAGAAGAAGGTATGGATCTCTTCTCCATAAAAATAGTCTATACTATAGGTAAAAATCTTTTATCATGAACCTAAGTCACTGTCTTACTACCTAGAGCATGCCTACACTGTTGGGGATGAGAATCATGAGTCTGACTTCCTCAACATCGACCACACACTCTACGTGAACTGAAGGTGTTATTCTAGTAGCCTGACTATTATGAAACTACTATCCCAACACCCATTCATGGAGTAGGAATAGATCCTTTCCCTATCGTCACAATTGAGAATGTTATATAGAAACACTGAATATAGAACATTCTTCCACTACCACTCCATTCCACCAGTTCTTGAATTCATTGTGTTTATTTATCTCATGGATTTCTGTACATGTGACATATCCATAAACCAACATCATGAGGATGCATACTACTTTATCCTTCATGAGTACCCTCAAAATTATTCTTGAGTTCTCTAGAAGAATATTTGATATCTCTATGTCATGAAGAACCATGACTCCCACCCTTAGTATCCCACAAATTCCAGTTTGTGATATTTTCATGGCTAACTATCTCATGGATTATCGTCGACCCAAATACATTGATCTATAACATGATAGTGTATACAATCCAATCATCAAATCACATACTTTATATATTATAATATCCTTTTAGAGTAGGAAGAAACCATATCATGTTGAGAAAACAAGGGGAATACTCTTTGACCGACATTACTCAATTATTCGTGTTAAAAAATTTATTTATCTATATCATCTACAAAGTTTGGGGAATGAAATAGTCAAATAAGAACGTCTAAAAATTTACCTAGGCCATATCATGATTCTTATCTTATTGGGTGATAACATCAAACCATCACTTGTCATAATGGTACAAAATATATACAGGTAGCTTGAACCTCCATTCCAATGTCAACTATAGATGCTCTAATATAGAATAAATTACATAGATCTATGACTATCTTGTGTGGTCTTATATCCCATTTAAAGGGGGTATGATGTTTAATCGGAACATTTGAGTCCAATCGTTCATTCCTTGGAAATTTCAACCAATGCCTTCCATAGAATTAAAATTACATAGGACACTATCATGGAACAATGTGTCTGTTCCCATAGTAGGAATAAAAAGATGATACAATTTTGGAAATGTATGAATACTCAATAGAGGCTAAGGGTCATCCAAATCAAGAGTTTGGTGGTCACCAGATTCATGGTGCATGATGATAGGACATCCTAGATTCATGATACTACAAAACCAAATTCCTGAATCAGATGAAAATATAGAAATTGAAATAATTTTTGACAGAATTTTAGGACATGTACGAAGACTTCCTATTGAAATGATCATTCCACTCTGCCTATTCAAAAACCCATGTGTTGGTGGTGGAGGAGACCATAATTATCTTAAGAAATTGAGTTGTATTCCACCACTAAATGTGGGTTCATGTATGAAGGATGTATTTTCTATTATAGGATAATAAATTTTATTTTACAAGTGATATTGTTTTAGATTGGTTCTTGTTCAAATATTTAAGTCACTACTAATAGATGAATTAGATGGATTACCATTTTTATATATAAGGGTCCATACTTCTTATATACCAAAATAGGGCATCCACGTGACCGTCCCCATGACACCTTCTATCCCTTGTAACCATTTTTTCATGGATTGATGTGCTATAAATTACTACTAAGGTGTCTTATTTTACCAATACAGGAAAATATTTTTATGTTAATACAAGCACATTAAGTGTCAATTATGTTTTTAGTTTACCAAAATTAATATCTTAAAATTATATAGATATAGAGGCACTATTATATGGAATAAGAAAATCAACTCCAAAAGAATACATGACAAGGATAAATGGGTAGAATATTAATCCTAGTGTTCTTATGATGATGCATGAGCTAATGAAAAATCCACCTTTCATCATGACATGGTGAAGAAATAATCCTATAAATATTTCCAATAATTAAAACATGATAATGCATTTGCATCACCCGGTGGTGAATTCGTTAAAACCATAGATTGAATAATCAATAATAAAAATTTCCTATCCCTAGAAATTGGGGTTTCCGTTCTATATGGGTTAGCTACGATTAGGAAAAAGGCCAATTAGAAATATTATTAACACCTAATATAATGTAAAATACCCAAAAATTAAGACAAAAGAAAAATAATGAGGTGATACCACATTGAAATGTCATGAAACAAGAACAAATTTACATGTTCTTTGAGCTAGTGGGTCACATGTCTTTATGTATGAATCCTCATATGAAAGAGGCCACCAACTTGTAGTGAGTGAGTATACAAGGTACAATGGGGATAATATACTATATTATCAGAGTGGAACAATAGTGACATCCATAATATACAGTAGTGTAAGTATATGAATGAACAGAAAAAAGTAACATGTTGTAGGAGAATAAACTACAGAAAAACTAACTAATAATCAAAAGGAAAAGCTAGTGTTATATATTTGTATTAATGGAATGTTGACATATAAAAGGGTAAAATGGGGAAGGCCTCTATACACATGCTATAGAAAAAGTAAAAAAGGTATTAAAACTCCACTAGCTTATCATACATATTCTTGGTCCTCTACTCCTATGATCCATCTAAATGTAATTCATATCAACCACGTGTAGTAGGGGGATTTCCCTTATAAATATTTGTAGTCATATAATCTTATAATGTACAAAATATATCCCAAATATTTTGTGAGATAAAATCCAAATTGGCCACCAGAAAGGGTTTTTATAAGTATTTCATAGAGTTCTCATAACTAAACAGTGTGTATATATATAGAATATGAAACAAGTGATGGAATAAATAAATAAATGACCCCCTCATGTTCTTAAATGACACATTGTGGTACTTCCTTCTTTAGTTCATGGATATTATTGAAGTCTAATTAGTAATCATTTATATAATGAATATTTATATATCATATAATAACATATATTTCATCCCCTTATATGTACCATGAACGTGTGTACATAAGTGGCCATTTAAATTGAATAATAGGTGTTGCTAGACTAGAGCATGACATTAAAATCCATGACTAGTCGAAATGATCCTATAAGATCAATCAATAGGTTACATCCCTAGTCTCACAAAACAAGTAAGATACATCATCCTCATCACCCAATATTGTGAGTGTTCCATCATTTCTAAACTCTAAACAATGGATGTGGAGCATAATTCCCACCATCTAAATAGCGTCTATATTGTATGATGCCTTTATTGTCACCCAATTTAAGGGAGTGTGAGAACATCCTGCTCAAAAGATCCCATACCACCATATCAAAGTTATAATAAATAATAATCATATATATTATAGGTGATGATGAATTACCTCTTTTGTATCTTGATGACGATGTTCATTTACATACAAGGTATTAAAATTCATAATGACCATTTGATAAATCATGAAATCAATGTGTGGTATTTCCACCATTTTCATTCCATCACCATTAAATGTTTCAATTTAATTATGGAAATGAACCTATCATAAATATATTTGTTCATATATATAAATTGATTGATTTGACTAAAGTATGAAAATTTCATTTATAATTGTCATTGGGTCATTTAGAAGGTGACATGGTCATTATAGAAATTTCTTTTAAGGGAAATTCCATGTATAAGAGTGCCAAGCACATAGGATGATCATTTTAATTGATTAAAATGCCAGGTAATGAGGGAAATCTCATTTATAATCAAATATAAATGATAAATAGGAGTTCTGGGATTCTCGAACAATTAACAACAAGGGGATATTGAACCTAAAACGCCAAAGTGGTGTCCATAAATGAGATCAACCACCTCTGATGAAATAAATAAGGATAAACATGCATGTATCGATGTTCTTGGATCATGTTGATATAAATAACTCAATTAAATGGATATTCTCCAATAAATTTAGTTTGTGGCATAGTGGCATTGCTATGAAAAACAAAATACAATGAAAAAAATATGATACTAACAACCATATGGCACCAGACCACTCCTCGCATGATACATGCCTAAAATTTTGAGTAGGTTGGAATTAATTGATGAAAAAAACCTTTTCACATAAAATAGGGAAAATATATTCAACCTGGATAGTATAATAGATGAAAATATAAAAAAGTATAAGAAGGTAGAGGACTCGTTAGTTCACATTAAGGAATCCAATACCTTCAAAAGTTCCCAAATCAAAAAATAGATTTGGTAGTTATCTGAATTCATATATTGATCATGAAGAAGTGCTAAGGGAAATGTAAACTCAAACAACCCACATGAGAAAATAATGGTGCAAATACATTTCATACAAGAATTAATGTGGGTAAAATGGTCTTTTCAACTTCATATAATGGGTGAATGTTTTAAAAAATGGGTGGCTAAATCATTTGCCAACCATGAACTTTTCACATCCTCAAATGGGAACCCCACGCGGTTAGGTTCACAGTTCATCTTATCATTCATAGACCGTTTGAATGGGATCCATCCCAAAATCATGAAACATCGCACATCCATGTGCATTGGGACGTAATATTATAGCCAAATCATGAGGCCCCCATTTTACTACTAACTATATCAACATTATTTCTTCTAGTCATGTGGCTATGCCTTTTCTTCCAATATCTAGGATCCAGTCTCTGAATAATCCCCAAACACTCATGATATGTCTCTATCAAGATTTTGAATCATTATTATTTTCATTTAAATAAAAAAAATCATTTCTACATTCAAGGAATGACTTGTCTTTAAAAATATTGACAAAGATAACAAAAACGTATAGAGAGGTTCTTCTGCATGTTACAATTATATTTAATTTAGTTATGATTAGAAGAAAGGATGCTTAATTGTTGAATCATTTTTTTATGATTATTTTTTCTGTTTGAAACCATTTTCAGATTACGTTCATTTTGAAGGGAGGATTCATATTTGGAATACCTATAGTAGTGATCTGCATGTACTTCATTGATATCCAATTGAAACATAATTATTTTCAAGTTCTAGGATGACAGATCGATTGTCATGAATTTTTTATCTTGATCTCATATATATCATTTGAGTTTTATGGGATGTATCATGTTCTTATCATTCATGAAAGGATGATAAGATGATTAATGTGAGGGAGAATACATCTTTTGACAAGGATTTTTAATTCTTAATTAACAGAACTCATTAGACATAACTTTCTATTTATATTGTATGGATTTATCATAAAATAATATATAATTATGTTATATTCATTAAATAATATTAATATTATTATTATAGTTGATTCTATATAATAATAATAATATTATTACAATATTATTTTTTCCAGTAACTTGAACAATGTTATATATTATTTTACCATCTTGAAAATTAATATTTATCAGCCAACACAATATTGGTATTCGAAAAGTCTCCAACACATAGTGAACACCTTAACAATTATTTTATTCATAAATAAATAATTAATCCACAATCTAGGGAATATATATTTATGAAATATTCTATATGAACCTGTGATCCATAAAACATGAATAAATTTATTCCTTGATGTTGAAAATAATATTCATTCTTATAAATAAATTCAATGGATTTTTATCAATATTAATATAAATACATACTTTGTGAACCAATTTTATTTTTTCTCATTGAAATTAGGTTTTATTTCATAAATTCTATGATTATTGTATCATAATTTGATTAGAAAACCATGTGAAAGGGATTAATGGAACTATTTCAACAACCATATACAATCATTTGATTTTTAATATTACCACATATTGAAAATATCCTATAAAAATGTTTCACATATGTGTCACCAACCAATTTTCAAGATAAATATTTATTTGACTATCTAAAAGGGACTCACCATTACACTATAGGCATAGAATGTAATATCTTCATATAATTTCAATCAATGCACTGAGACATCATGTTTCATATATTGAAAGGGTTAAATTAATCCTAATGTGATCCATTAAAAAATATTATACTTGAGGCACCCAATATACCCTACCTCCCCCAAACATATGTTGTCATGTTTTTTGTGAGGAAATATTTCTGTTGGATTCCTGAAATTAATTAATAATAATATTAATGTATGTGCAACTTTACACATGGTCAATGATATAAATATTAGATGATATATGTACATATGGAATATCATCAGGAGATTTTGTTCTCAAAATCCTCTATAGTGGTTATTTCCAAGTGATTACATAATGAAAAGAAGTCTCATAATCATAAAAGTAATTTTACCTGATGGTTACCATACTATGTGACCCGTCAATTAATTTTATCCAACCAAAGAGCTACATTTATGTATATCATTGTGGAATTTCAATGTTCCCAACTTCATAGAGAACAGTTATGACCTTATAAATATATTAGATACTCTTTGAAAATATTAAATTACATTCATTATAAATAATTGGAAATATATAATAATTTTTTTAATATTAATGTATTTTAATATTGATGTAATAACTTTACAAACTAGTTGTTTTACAATACATAATATGATAATCTTATTCCTACCTGATGTGGAGGAATTTTTATTGATGACCATAGAGGAGTTATCTCTTACTTGATAATTTTTTCTTGGATAGAACCATCAAATTATATAAATAAAGAGGGAATAATTACATATGTACATATATATATCATAATTACATAATAATATGAAAATTTTGCTTGTTATAGATCAATATATTATATTTTCATACCATATATTTATGGATATCGATTCAATATTAGAGTCTTTTCATAGCTGGGGATTATTCCCATTCCTTTTGTAAAAAATTGAATTAGTGGTGTATCATATTTATTAAGATTCCAGTTATATTATTGAATCCCATTAGAATATGTGGGTTGGGCTGTGTGGTCGTATTTGTGGTTTTGAAATTCCATATGTGATGTTGGTAATTTTTTTCTTTATAATTTTTAAACTCCTTACATTGTAATATTTTGAACTCATAGTTTTTAACAGGAGGAGATGTAATAATAATATAATTATTATTATTATTATTATTATTGATTTTATTGTTGTGTTTATCATTATTATCTTTTCATATATGAATGATTATATTATTCATGTAATTTTAATATGTCCCAGTTTTTTGTTGGTTGTTTCATTAGTTCATTATTCTCTGTGAAATAATCCGTTAAAGATAGAATTAATTTAAAGGGTCTAGAATATCGGTTTTTATATTCTATCCCCTAAAATAATTTTCATTCTTAAAATCTTAGTTATCTCTCTATTATAAAAATAGGGGTGGGTATTATGAGCAGATTATCATTCATAATATAGCCTCTAATAGGACAACAACATTACCCAATAAGGACATATAATGTTACTTAACCTTAATCAATCAATATAAACCATTTATTAAATCATATACACAATTATGAATATATATACTAATCATATATATTCCATAACATACCTCTCCCAAAATAATTTGAAACACAATGATATTAATACATAACGAGGTCATATATTCCTTTAAAAATTAACTCCAATCATCGACAATTAGTTCACGAAGTCACAAACTAATCAATATATTTATGATCTAAAAAAGTGATATTAACATAACAAAATCACATGGTTCACTTTTTCTTTAAATTTGTAATCAACTATAATTTCATCAATACTATCTAACTCACTATTCTAAGAATATATAAACCCTTTGATACACTCACATAGTCCCACCACTCCATGGTCCAAAATTAATTGGATAAATTAGTGTATCTCATATCCATGGTTATTGGTGACCATGATGTCCCATGCACTGTACAAGATCCAATGAGGCATTGAAACTTCCTTCCTTTTGATTCAATAAAATCCACTAATTTAAATAAATTGTAATTTAATATATCAAATTAAATAATTAATCATGATGTTCAAACCCATCAATTTGTGATTATGGATGACTATAATCATAAAATACATATATTCAACCATTGGGAAAGTAGATATGACCACATTCCTATTTGAATTATTTTACATTTAATTTCCAATGGTTCAAGAATACCACCCAAAACTCATCTAGGGATTTTCATGACCAGATTAAGCCCAATCCAACACCCATGACCCTACCTCAACCCATTAAATCCAAATTATCTAATAATACAACATATGTATAATTATCTAATATGACTTAAAATCAATATAATGTCAGATTAAGCACTTGGCCTTGATCACTAGTCAAAATTTCAAGCAATAAGTTGTTTACCACCATCGAAAATCCACTAATCCCTTGTCGAGCGAAAGCCCCACCCAATGAAACCAAATCCCATAAAAACTAATGAATTGGGAAGCCCAAAATAAAATTCATAACTTTGACATACGATTTCAAAAAATATGAAACTAGGTTAATAAATCATTATAAGATGCACTTATCACAAGAAAAAATGATTCTCTATATCATTCATCTTACTCTAACATTCTATAATGAAATAGGAACCAAATACTACACAATTAGGAATTTAAAATAGGGTTATTTAAGGAAGGAGATCCATAGAGGTCAATGTAATCTTAAATGCACCTTTAATGGATGAAAACCCCTACAAAAACCATGGTTAATCATGGTGGAGAATGAGAGAAAAGGTGTGAAATGTTTCAGGTGTGGGAAAAATACAATGAGGAAAGAAGGAGTGGATTCTCAATTATAATATTTGGTGGGTAGAATTTTCATTCTATCCTATTTAAATCCCATTTCATAGAAGGAACCTACATTTAGAGTCTCATTTTACATATAGACACCATCAACTAGCTTGTCCAATTCCACTAACTATCCTTTGGACACATTAAAATTATAGGTTCAAATTTGAAGGACCCAATCTATATGATGAATATAGATTATAGACTCAGCATCCTAACTGCTTTAGATGATTCAGAATTTCTCTTTGCAGATCTCCCACCACCCTTTGAGCTATATTCAACATCCAAAAATCCAATTTGGTGATGTTTAAACACTTGAAATTACATTTCAATATTTGATACAAAATATGAATCTCTAAAATATAAAAAAACTAGGTTGGTTTTAAAATTTCAAATTCCCATACTAATATATTGAATTTAATGCATTCATAACGGCCAACCAAGAAGATATTAGATTATAATCTCTCTAAATCTACTTAATCCTCACAGAATGGGGTCCCCAATTTTGAAATTATGAATGAACATGTGATTTTTAATATTTTTGTGTAAATTCAACTACTATAGGATATAAAAGAACATTAATACTTTAATTATGAATATAATCTCCCCAATGTGGGGAAGTGAGTTAAAGAATTTGAGATACTTATTTATGTTGTGAACAACTATATCCACACCAGAAGGAATGGAAAATACATGATGAACTGGGGTTTCACTAAATGGGTGGTCAACAGATCCTTGGATGAGTGGATTGAATTGATCAACACAAAAAATGTATGTATCCTAACTAAATAATTATTTTTGATTAGAAACCATGTTTTTAAAAAAAATTATAACTATTTCTTATAGACACCATAGACAATTCCACTATCAATAATGTATGCAATAAAAACGCGCATTTGATGTATTATCAATGTAGATAGACTAATTGATATGGAGGAAGGGGATGTATACCGTGGATAAATGCATATGAGTGAAGAATATTAAAGAGACATTTCTAAGCCACACACAAGATAGCATATGATATTTGAAATTATACATTGAAATATGGAAAATCATTTTGAAAATGAATCCTAGGTTGTAGTTGGTTTCCAAAATCAACCGTGAATTGTTTAGAAAATATATACATGTAATTAATGTACTGACAATGAGGGTATTCCAATCCTATAATCAGTCCTTATTAGTTTTCTAAAAAGTTATAAATAATTAATTATTATCATAAAATGGTTTATCTAAATTGAGTTATAGATTTAATCCACTACGTATATATCCATGAAAGGGGCTACCATCTGAAACCATACTGAGGAAGCATTAGGTGAATAGACTAGTAAGGATTCAATTGTTTGTCAGGAGATATTACTGAATAATTACTCCCCCTAAAGCACCTACGAATGGGCCAACATCAATGAGTTTCACAATCATTGTTACCAAAAAGTATATTCCAGCATGAGGATATTTCATGCTGGTTCTTTTAACTATGGTAAGGCCAACCATAATGGCTGATATATTGATAAAAATGGATAGTGTATCTATTATTATATATTGAATATTTAATTTTATGATTTTTTATCATTGGGGAAGCACAATGGTCCATATATGAGCTTTGGGTGCCTATGGAGAACCAATTGTATTATTTTGCCTCGTAAAGAGACATTCCAATATCTGGCTTCTTTTTATTATTTATGTAAAATGAATGGAAAAAATTTATTTTTCATTCTCTTGTTATTTATAAATTTTTTAGGATTTTTATCTATGATCACCTCATAATAATAAATAAACCACAATAATAAAACACCAATGTACATTTCAATTATTTAAATAATGAATTTTAATGTATGGGAAAAATTTGATTCTCAAAATTCTTCTTTCTAAAAGACATCCTCCTAGTAATGGATCATGTTTATGTATAGGGTGAGTCACCATCATTGTAATGAAGGTATTTAGTACATAATGGAATAACATGGGGTGGGGATTAAATTTTTTATCAACTGGTCTACATTACATTGTCTTCTACTATTATGAATGTTTTGATACAACATTTTCAGATCATGCGAGCAAAATTTAAGCATAAAAATAAATCAACTAAATACCTACTTCGATTTGAATATGTCCTCAAAAAACACTTATCAACAACAAATATTTGTCAGTGGAACCAAATTTGGATCCATAAATATCATCTACAGTAACTCTGAATGTCAATGGGAGCATCTGTTTTCTCAATTCAAGTGATAGCATATAGATATGATGATGCCTTCGATGTCCCAGTGATCACGACAGTGATGATCCTTCAGTCCGTGAAGGAGAAGTCAGTTAATGTTTTGAGGTCATCACATTATATATCCTTTATGAATGATAGATTCTAGAGGGGCTCTTAATAATCTTGTATTGTATAATATCCCATATTAGATACTCTTTCTCCTTATATAATGTGGTACTAATAAACCTGGAAAAGGCTCCCTATTGCTGGATCATTTATTATCCACTATATAAGTAGTAAATGATATATTATTATTTATCTAAACATTTATAAATATTATATATGTTTTTATCACTTCATTATACTATATTTAATACACTACATGATAAAATCAAGTCATTAACTCGGTTCCTCATTCTAGAAAATAGTAAAAGAACCTCGTAGATTAAAATATTTTTTTTTGTGAAATATTTTCCCATGTATTCAATTAATATATCGTATGAATTTATAATAAAAAAATTCATTAACAATTTTCATAAACATTAATATTATGAATTGTTTAATCCATTAGTGATATTTTATTCTCAGAAATATCTCATGCTCCATGGTGGGGTACACATTTTCCAAAACACATATTCATTATATTACTGTAGTCTTTTGAATATGCAATGTGTCTGACCCTCCACTCCCTGAAAACTATAATAGTGAATATAATTTATAGAACATGATATGTGTAATGCCCTAAACCTAGATTCCCAGGGTGGTGCATTATTTTAAAACATTGTCATGATTACAAGGAATCAAGTCCCGAAATACCGATCAGTTTAGCAGTCTTGGAAAGTATATTATATACATGAATGTTACATTTAACTTTCTAACATACCAAAAAAATATAATCCTTTGAGAACAACATTTTCCATTATCATAACCCATCATCTGAAACATAAAACACAGCTTGAGATCTTGGGAAAATAAAACATAAGAAAGGTGTGAGCCTAGATGCACAATAAGGGTAAATAATTTAGAAGAAGATAATATAAATTATAGCCATGGTGAATAATATAAAACACATGCCTTTAAAAATAATAAAGATGAACACATTATGGATGAAATATGAGTTGAGTAAATAATTACATAACAAAACATAGTCATGGATATTTGACTAGTCGAATAACCACATGGACCATCAATATGATTTTCAGAATGAGGGAATGTATAATTCCAGACATTCCAAAACATTTTGTACAAGCCTCGGCCAAGATGTATAAAAAAAATTAAGTCCTCTGCCAAAAAAATATATAAAATTGTGAAAGGGTATAGCCAAATCCACGTCTAATTGTCTCATGAGACCTACCGTTGTATCGATGATCTATAGAGAGCTCCACCCATCTTTTACTATGTCCAATACATTCCACATATGAAAATGTTGAGACATAAAATAAACATTCGTATTAGAACTGGCATATAAAATGTCAATAATTTATCCCAAAACCATGAATGTTATAAAAATAACACATCCATAGTCAGAAATAACACAAAACCATCAATTCAATATGGAATATTTTTATCATCATAAATGAACATCAAACATTTTAAATATTCATTAAAGGATGTTGACATAGATGAAAATGATTTGTAAAACTCTTTGAGAGAAACAACCCTTTCCAAGAAAACATTTAAAAGTCACACAATTTAGAAAGGAAGACATTTAATGAAATTTTGGAAGAAAAGTGTCACATACCACATTGAAACTATTTAATGGAATTAATATTTTACAAACATTTATGTCCATATAATTATATTCATAAAAACGCATTTTGAAAACATGGACATTAATGAGAATGATTTAGAAGAATAAATATTGAAAACATTAAAAATGTTGTTTTAAAAAAAAGTTCCTTAAAATAATCCCATTGAAATATCTTTTATGAAACATGGATAAATAATAATAAATATGTCTCAGTAAAAATATACCCATAAACAATCTCGAATAATAATTAGATTGAGGAATTAACCCTTACCTTTCACTTCCGTTTCGTCGAGGGTACGTTTAACCTCCAGCATAATGACCATTGTATGATATAAAATTATACCAGAACCATATTAATATTAATTATATCATAAATTATTAATTTATGAATCTATACTACCCATTTAATAATTATTTCAATGTCAACATAACATTTTGGGTAATAATAGTTTTCTTTATCGTATGTATTTTAACTTGTTACTCTTGATCTTGTCAATTCTATCATAATTTAAATGATTCCAGAATATAATCCTTGATTTATATATCATATATATTTAGAATATAAATATTTATAATATATGTATATATGAAATATAAGGCACCGTTTATAGAGACGGTAGGATCTACGTATGTATAAATGTTGTTTCTGTTTTCACATCATACTGAACGTAAGTAAATGAAAAAGATATATCTAAGTACATACATACATACATACAGAAATACATAAATATATACATACATAAATACATACATATATATATCCAGTATAATTATTATTTCATATATTACATACTTATTAATAATATATATCTTTATAATCATTGTAGAACGGAGAACAAGGAAATGAACCTCATCGCGTCGTGGAGACGGTAATCCATGCGTATGCACGAGTGAAAATATCATTCTTTTTTATATTAAAATCGTATATAATAAGATTATATTTCATATATAAAGAATCATTAGCATTTTTTATTTTTTATTTTAATCAATTATACATCATTATTATACCCATAAAATATAATAATGTATTGAAATTACAACTACACCACAATGCGGAGAAGGTAATCTGTACGTACGTACGTATGGTGACGTGCCATTCATACGATGGATAGAATAATGAATATTGTTGTACCTTATTTATAATAACATCATAGTATATAAAAAATACTATAGTTATTGTTTCAAAATGGAAAAAACACAGAAAGAAGAAGTGGAAGATGAAAATAACATAAAAGAGGTGATGAAATAATTACCGCTTCTTCGGGTTCTTTCTTTAGATTTGATCAAAAGGGCTCCATAGGGTATCTTTATGACCAATGTAAGGCCTATAGTATTAAAATAGGATATTTGAGAGGATATTTGGGGAGGGGTTGGCCGATCCAAATGGCTTTGAAGGTTCGAATTTGAGAGAAGGGGAGTGCCCTTTTTTAGAGGGGTGTGGGTCACCTTAGGAAAAGATTGAAATATTATTTTATAATAAAATCACATTCGGTATATAACGGAATAAAATTGATTAATTTCGAATCTAATTTTTTTATGGGTAGAAATAATCTCAACCAATAGGTTTTACTCAAGTTTAGGTCACCATTTTAACCTTATCTTTTAGATTTTACTCTAAGTTATATAATTTGAACTTTTACCGTGTCTTCTTGTAATATTACAAAATATTGTTAATAAATATTTATAAAAATCCAAGAGAACCTCATGTGGTTCATTAATGAAATATATAATATTATTTAATCCCTTTTAATAATCCTTATATTTTTAGAAATATTATATCGACCAATAATATAGGATTTATATTAAATATTAATTCATGTCAATTTTGACAATATTTGGTATTTTGTTTTTGTGAAAGTCATAACTACCTTATACCTTCCAAAAAATTTATCTAATCAATCCTTACATGTCATATTAACCTATTAAATAAGTTTAATTTATCAAAAGTCTCAAATTACATTTATTTGGATATTTATAATATCAATAATTTTAATATTTCATTAATAAGGTAATTACTGCATCATCATTATCTCAAAAATAAATTAAATAATTTAATTTCTAAAAATTATAAATAAAATACCATTATGTATGTAATATTTTTATATTTATAATGAATATTTATAGTCAAATTTATTTTATTTATAACCCTATATTAAATTGTTTTAGTTATGAAAACATGAATATAAAACTTTTAACTGTTCTTTTAATTCAATAATAATAAATGTCCTAATCTAATATTAGTGGACCAGAAGGGTCATATTTAATTCCTAAGGTTATTTTTTGTTGAATTACCCTTATTCAATAGAATAAATACATGTGATAGGGTAATAAAAATTACATTTTTACCTTTAATTTCCCTATTTAATTTTAACTATAGTAAATAAAAGTCAAAAGTACTATTCAACAAAAAAAATTTATCATATTGAACCACAATTTACATACTGATATCAACCGTGTATTTTGTATTTTTGAAATTCAAATTATAAAAGCAATAAATTTATGTTTTATGCAAATTTGCAAATTCTACTAGGTGGTGGGTAAAAGACGGTAAAAATTTCAATAAAATTTATATCTATCTATACTTATTAAAAACAACCCAAATGAATTACATTGAACTTATATATTTATAATGAATCTTTTTTGACCTAATATAAATTTAAATAAAATAAATAATTATTTAAATAATAAGTTGGTTTCAAACAATAACTCAGCGTTTTCACTATTCATCAAAAATTGAATGTTTTTAGAAAAATAAAAAAAATTCACCCGAAGCTAATTGTGATATTCTGAATTTATAAAAGAATTATATTTTACCAAATTCAAAACATAGAAGTTCAGTGGTTTCATTTAAAATTTATTTCTTGTTGTCAAAAAGAAAAAAACACGATTTTATGAAAGTAAACACTATCAAAAGATTGACATGTGTTTATGTCAAATTTAAATTTGAAATTACTTATAATGAACTACATTGTATTGAATGATAATAATATAATATAATTATACTTCCAAAACATTCAAATGTATTATTGAACACTATAAATTATTTTGATTAAAAAACATGTTTTCAGTTAAAATTTAGTAATTTTCACTATTCACCAAAATATGAAAGTTATCAGAAAAACACCAAACTTTTATCAAAACTAAATTTTTATGTCCCAATTCTAAAGAAGAAGATTATTTTTTCAAATTAAATATATATAAGTGACAAATATTGGATTTAAAAAGGGTTCATCTTTAATAGACGGTGAAATTTCTTTTTTTGAAAAATACTTGTTTTATCTGGAAAAAATGAATTTGTTCTTATATTATGTCTAAGAAACACATAATATGGATTTTAAAATTATATAGAGTATATATGATTCAAAATGCAGCTAATACTATTTATAACTGCTTTTTTGAATGGCTAGTTTGGTAATGTTGTGGTGCACTCGAACTCAGTGTTGTGTGTAGTGAAAGATATTAAATTACATTAATGAGATAATGAACTAGGAGGTATTAAGGTGTTATATTCTTCCCTAATTCAATTTATTGCGTCCTCACAATTTGAAATTGTTCGTTGAAAATAAAAGGTTTAAAATAGAGAAATAACTTTATGGAAAACCCACATCAGAAATTGGGTTATTAATATTTACTCTTTATAAGTGGGAAAAGGAAATGAAAAAGTTACCACAAAATTATAATCTTGATTTGGAGAACATTGGTGAAAAATAGAGACACATAATTGGAGGTATAATGTATATTTTTATAAGGTGTGATTGAGGTCATCAATAACAATATATCATTTAAATATATCTACATAACAAATCCATTATCGAAACCATTTTCAATACCAAAATATGCAAAAAGAGAATATGGTATTTATTTTCTTTCTAAAAAACATTTTGTCTTGTTTAAGAAGCCAATGATCAAATAAAACATATGATGACGGAAAGGTTGTTGTCACCGCTTACGATAAAAAAAACATTTCTTTTTTATTTGTACAATGCTTTGTAGAAAAAGATTCCCATTGAAATGAAAAGTCTAGGGGTTCTATACACCATATAAAATAATTTCGTTTAGAAAAAAATGATTCCTCAATAAAAGGAGATTGAGAAGATGTCCCTTAACTAAATTTTAAGAATTAATTTAGTCATATAATAAGATGGATATATATATATATATTCTTGGCATGTAGAGTTAAATCCTTTAACTAATTCCTACCAAAAACTCAACTTTCCCTCTAAACGAATTCAAAAAAATATTCTATTTATTTTAATCACATAGGGTTCCAGAAATAATTAATTTATAATTCATCGAGAGAACACTTAAAAACGAAACTAAATTATACAATCCATGAAATCACGTTGGCTAGTGGTAGGTGATGCACTATTGTCTCCCTTCTATTGCAGGTTCATGTCTTCCAGCCTTGCCAATCATGACAGGTTGTCGCCTGACCTCTGGGTTGTCCTTTTTATGACAATCCAAAAATAACATAAACAATTGTATCCAAATTTAAACATAATCCATTCCAACCGTTAGACTTATCCAAAATACTTCTATCAAAACTCATAGTCCAATATTTATAAGGATGTTATACACAATGAAGATTTTTTTTCTATGTAATTACATGTGAAAACCATCATCATATTTTCTTTTAAAACATAATAACCCACTGAATTACCATAAAACCTTATTGATTACATTCATGCTCCGTTTTCATTATAGAATACCAGATATATTCATTATATCAAAAAATTTCAAATCATCAAACAATGATGAAAAAAAAATATTTATCAGTTCTTAGGATGTCAAGAATATCCAATATAATTTATCCAAATCAACCACCTCTTATTCCAAAATCAATACCTCATTATTAGGAACATATTAAGGATTAACTTTCCTTCAACTATTTATTTTCTAAAAAAGATAGATTACTATTATGTCAGTATTATTAAAACCATATAATCTCAAATCATTAATAAAATAGTACTGAAGTACAATCCTTATTTATATCCATAATTCATATAACAGGTATATTTTAATACAACACTCAAATAAAATAATTATATAATAACATCATAAGAACACTAGTCATTCATCTTCATCTAAGGTTGTATCATAACATTATTATTATCCAATTGCATCATTTGAGGTATATACTCTGATGACTAGGACATTGATTCACGTAGTGTCCCAACACCTTGTAGAGGAAGCATTTTACATTTGTAACCATTTTCTTACCCATGCAATCACGTAATTTGTGTACTATTTCTCCACTCTAATAACAAACTCCCACTCCCTTCAATCTTTTACCAAGGTGAATCTTTCCACATTTATAACATATGGGAAAATACTTATTTCCCCACTTTTCTTTATCCATATTTCTCTATACCATCCTTTTCTTCTCATTCTTCCATTAAATGACATAGGACTCATAGAATTCATTACTTATCTTATTAAAAAATTGTTTCCCTCTGGAATTGGAGATGAACACATTGATTGAAGGGTCAAACATTCCAATCGATTTCTAACGAGTTTGTTCGTAGAACAGGATACATCCAATGATTCCATATCCATTTGGACCTACTTTCCAAAGGTAGGTGCTCATTAGTTGTGGACTAATGAGACTTAGGAATTTTCAACGGTCGAGAGGATGGGAAGTCGGACACATCACACCTTTTTTAGGGGAATTATTGTCTACTCCAGGACTCTCCTTATAGATTTAAGTTATGTTCGTGAATCCTTATTACATTACCAAGTATAAAATGAGCTTTCCTTTAGATCTGACAATCAATGATTGAATATGTAGGATATTTAGAGAATCTTTTATATGTATTCGAGGTTCTTCATCGATAGAGAATCATCTATATTTGTTAAAAATTTCTAGTTTATGGTATCCTTAAATACATAAATGTCTCTTGGTCATTATGATGACCATACTGGTTTTAAATCCAATCAGTGGTGCACTTGACGTTTATTGTCATTTAGGAGGACATGGATTATTGTAGTGTTGGGATCATACCCACAAATGGGACACCTACGTATCCTTTGTTTGGAAATGTAATTAGAACCCAAGTAGTTCGTGTAAGGGAGTATGATGTTTATGCATGATTGATGACTCAATGAAAGATGTCATGATTACTTTTACACTCTAAGCTCACGTGAGTCATGCTCGGTGTGAGAAACATGAGGTATTGGTGAAACAAGACAATTGTGCCGTGCAATGATGTGGGGCTTATGTATGTATGACTTCCCAAATAGACAAGGATTATGATTTACTTTAGGGAAGAAATCCATGAACAGGGTCCATAAAGGTATATGTGCTTAGGGAGATGTGGATACTTTAATCATGGGGCTTACTTCTAAGGAAGATTCACAAGATAGAGGGGACTTATGATTGGGTTTTACTCCAGAGAAGGAAGCCCAGATCAAAAGGAATTATGACTGGTTAAGATAAATTAAGACTCGGGCTTATTATTAAGGAGGAGGCCCATGTTAAAGGGATTTGAAAATTAAGGGAATTGGGGCTTAATCCTAAAGAGGATTCCCATATTTGATACTGGGGCTTACTCCTGAAAAAGGAAACCTAGGTTAATGGAATTAAGGTTTGGGGCTTACTCATGAGGAGGATTCCCATATTAGGGTACTTGGGGCTTACACTTAAGGAGGATGCCCAAATTAATAAGGACTTGAGTCTTACTCCTAAGAAGGATGCACATATTAAGGATTCTCTCCTCTTAAAGGATCTGGTTGAATGAATAAATTTTCAAATTTTAGTGACATAAAGATGTGTAAATAACAAGGTTTTGAGAGATGTTCCACCGAATTTCTTTCAGATAAGGATGTCAATCATGAAAACATGCCATAAATGGCTTTGAAGAGTGTCTTGAGACAGAATCTTGAATAGGAGAGGTGGAATATCATAAGAGGGGTTAAATGGGTAGGAAGGGTTCCAAAAAAATTAAGGGTGTGCATGTCCTGGCAGGTGCGCAGGTACTTTGTGGGCACGCCAGTATTGGTCGCGCAGGTATACCTACGCGACACATGGGTACTTTCACGATTAATAACCAGTAGGGTAATACTTGGGAGATCCTTGATCAAAGCCTTTAGAATTATCCCAAGGTACTTCCAGTAGAGTGGTGTGCAAGTTTCAATGAGTAGGTAAGGAGGCGCGCTAGTGTGTTCATTTTCCTTAAGGGAAAAACACTTAGGTGCGCAAGTTTTAGTGATTTATAACACTTAGACCTTATTCCTCTTGTTTAGACCTTCCATTATAGGTAAATAATTACCATATAAGTGCTTGGAAGACTTGAAGAAGAGACTTGGGATTTCAGACCTCTATATCTAAATTCTCGAAAAATTCCCCATGAAATGGGGTCCCCGCTGGGGGAATTTTTAGGCTGGAGAAGACCCTGGGCTTTTTTCAAAGTGGGCACACAAGTCACCTGTGAGACCATTAGGTGGCACGCAAGTATACTTGCACGACAGTGAGGGAACTTGCGCGACCTGTGGGTGGTTTTCTCCTTGTTCATCCCATTGTTGATATTTTATGTTTGCTTCAAAGGATGAATCAATTTGTGCTAAGTCATTTCCCTTTCCATTCCTTTAGACAATGTGATGAAAAGGAGCGTAAAAAAAAGTCCCCCCTCAGAGTTGGATCTGGAAGAATAAGGATGTGACTCTGAGGAAAAGAAGAAAACCAAAGAGAAAGAGGTGCACAAGGTATGACGCGCAGGTGGGCTTCGGGCGCCCAGGTTCTGGTGCATAGGGGTACGACCTCGTCTATAAATAGATGGCCTCACCCTGCTCAAACAACCCGACTCTCGCTCGTCTTCTTTTGCAGTCGGCACACTAGTGGACTCTCGGCTCTCGCTCGTCCGTGCTTCTTTGATTATTGTGTCGTGCTTCTATTAAGGTATTTCGACTTGCACGATGATACCTGCACGCCCAATACTTGTGCGACCGAAGGAGACTTGCGTGCCAACTATGAAACGTGTGCACCATAATGCCTTAGCCAATTTTTCAATCTCCTTCACAAATGTTATGAAAAATTAACTTACTATAAGATTTAATTTTTCAACTTCTGTGCAGATCCATTGGCTCCCAAGAGAATCGGAACGACTGATGAACTGGAAAACAAAATAATTGATGATATGATGGACATCGTTGGACCTAATTACTATACTGTCTGTGAAATTACTCCCCCAGAATTACCCAAGTACATGAAGAAGAATCATATTAATTTTCCGCACAACATCTATCTGCCTCTGTATTTCCATGGTCATCTACAAGATGTCAATATTCCAGCCGCAAAGAACTATATTTTGCATTCCTGTTTTCAGTCATATACCAACATTTCTTCAGCCAATGTCTCAATCGTAGGAACATTTTATAATGAGGGATCGGTAATGAAAGCCTATACAATGCATCATAGCTCGTGTGCACCAGATCTAAAACCTCACAAACCTGAGCTGCAACCACAATGTTATCCCTCAATCTTTCGATATTCTCAGATGGATCAATCCAAAGGCTTGAAGGAGAAATGGGATTTCCATTCTGGGGGATGGGAGAAGCCAACATGGATGTGGGCTTATTGGGTGTGACAAACTTGTGAAGAGTTTTTCGAGGATCTGAAGGGAGATGCAATTTATGAAGCCATCTAGGCTGGGCAGACATATGTTCATAGGAATGATAATTTTGCACCAGAGTTACATATCCGCTGGAGCCCAGAAACTAATTCATTCCATCTGACCCATGGAGAAGTAGGCATTAGTTTGTGGGATGTCTACAAGATCTCAGGAGTTCAAATTTTGGGTGATATGTATGATGAATTCATCCCTCCAGAAGCAACCTTGAATGATCCGGAGAAGACTCCGAATTTGGTTTGAGAATTATTGAAGATTTATCATATGATCAAAATCTCAAAGACTTCAAAGACTCATTCTAGAAGGTATATTCATATAGAGGAATGGATGGATGTGTTTCTCATGACGAAGAGGGGAAAGGGGCCCACCTGTACTCGTCTTACTTGCTTCCCTAGAGCGGATAAGAGAGGTTCTCCTGGCACATTCTGGCAGACTCTGGAAGCAGGAGAGTTTTAGATATGGGGGTATGAAGTGAATCATAAAATCCCATAGAAGACCCGTCTAGTATGAATTTTAGCTTTATGGCTCAGTGTCTATATCATTCCTGTTAGATATTCGAAGGGAGGCATCAGGCCATGGACCTTCATTATCGCAGCCACGTTGGCTGAGAGGAAGATGGTAGGGTTGGCTACCCCAGTTTTGGAAAAGATTCACAGGAGATTACTCCATGTCTATATGGGGAATTATCCTTTGAGATTAGTGGGACCATTCCATGTTTTATGGGTATGGATCACCACTCACTACAAGACATATGTTGTTCAGAATGGAATACACATTCCCGGATGTTCTTTCAGGCCGTTTGTTCAGGCCTTCTCCGGAGTTTTTCCTTTGTCCCTCAATGCCTATGATATTAGGCCAAGGATGGGTATGCATAAGGAATTCCACTTCTTCCCTAGGGTAATTCGCTAACAGGGTGATTTTTTGACGATGGATCAGCTAGCTTGAATAGAATTCTTACATGCTGGCCTGCAGAGATGGTGTACTAGCCACCAGAATTGATGGGGAAATTATATGTGATTCCTACACTCCATATCGATTTGAACTCCAATTTAAGTGTCTGCAGGCAACTGTTGTATCTCATCTAGTGCATGTCAAGTCAAAGCAGCATCCAATGGTTGCCCGAAAACTATGGTTTCTAATGGTTATGGAATGGACTGGGGCAATTTTTGACTTACCAGATGCTGAAGTGGTACGTAACTTTGGCATATAGTATGATGAAAACTTGGTAGTTTAATATCCTGAGGCAATATTGAATAAACCTGTTTATCAGGTGGGGAAGAAGAAGATATCCATTGAGAAAGAAACAATTCAGGTGGCAGGTGATTCTTCCACTCCTGAAGCTGGTTCACCGAGTTCTTCAACTGAGGCTGATTCATCAAATTCTCAGGAGATAAAACATGTGTCACAGCGGCCACATGCCGTATATAATCCTCCTATCAGAATCAAGAGAGCCTCTCCATCAACTCATGGTGAGTACTTTTTTGAGGAAACATAATTTCTATTAACTTTATAAAGTATCATGTTTTCATTATATTTTTATAGTTGCAGGATCTAGAATGAAATTAAAATCCACGATTGTAGGACCCTCTTCGCAGCTTTCTAGTACACCTTCATATCTACAACCAGAGGCCATCCAAACATGGCGGGATGTATACTGTGATAATGAAACTATCTGGCTGGAGCTATGTGAAGGGCTACATCTTCTTGGAATAGGGACTCTTCAGGCTCCTGTAAATATTCATTTCAAGGATAGCCCCGATGAAGTAACAGACTATGTCAAAGAGTTGAGGACCTATATTTATTACACCGATGATTCTATCCCTATCACAAAGCGAGTGAAGTAAATGATGGATCACGACGTCACTAATGTGGAGTGGCATGAGTACGTGGCTCCTGAAGATGTATGTTTTCTTTCCTTGTTTACATGGAAACTCAATTTCATCCAATGCTTTGTTACTCAAGGAAATTACTTTCTTTATCCTGCAGCTTGAAAGGAAAGGAACTACTGATGTTCCTTCACCATAGTATAGCCCTGGTGGTACTTCCATCAGGGCTGCTACGGAATCTTCTCGAGGGTCAGGTGAGATATCTCCCAGCCAGCATGCCAAGAATGAGGAGTTGGACATGTCCTTACCTTCGCCAATTAATGTTCCAATAAGGGAGACAACTGACACTCACAAATAACCAAAGAAACAAAGGCATCAGAGGAAGAATTACACAACTAAATGCTTCATTAGTAGCGGTAAGTCTTTCAGATAATCATTAATCTATACCCATGAGAAGTTTGCTCATATTTATAGGGATTGCAGGGGAATCTTCAATTTATCCTCTAAGGAAAAGGACTGATCCTCCTTTGAGGGCCACAGAGGGTGTTGTGGAACAGTTACAAATTCAGGATGACTTGCCTACTCTTGGAGAAGATCCAGCATCAATTCCTACTATCCCTCCTCCAACTGTTTAAAGAAGGGAAGACCCTGCTTCTGGTAAGTAAACAATGCTTTATAAAACGTTGAATGAAACACCAACTGACTTCCATTCTATGATATTTTAGGTATAACACCTGCACCAGAATCATTGGTGGCCACAACAACTGAATATACCATCCTTCCTGAAGAATCTGTCCAGGGTCAGGGGCTGCAGAATAAGGGTCGCCACGAAGACACATCAAATGCTCCCACTGGTGGGACTGACCAGGATTCCGAAATATTATTGGATGAAATGATGAATCTTGGCATGTCTTTTGAATAATTGTTTGATCATGCTATGTTATCATGTGATTTAGAAGATGTTGGGTGTGAGTGTTATCCTTCATCCGATAAATTTTTCTTATAATTTACACTTCTAATCATGACTAATAAAATATGCAGTACCATCCAAATAAGCTGCTGAACTGCCAATTCCTGAAGAAGGTGTGGACATTGTTGTCAACCCTAGCATTGAAGAAACATTAGCTGAAGTGGAGCTAAACCTAGTAAACCCTCCTGAGACCCATCTTAAAGATACTATTGAAACTGGGAAAGATGGGGAGGAGTCTTCTGAAGCTGTTTATATACTGTTAGGTAAGGATTATACTGAATTTTCAAGATAAACAACCAACAATCATTGTTCTATGAAACTAAACATACATTTAATTGATCAAATAGGGCTATCAACATCAATGGATAGATCTGGAGGTGAAGTCTCAACTTCTTCCCAAACAACAGTAGAAGACGAAGCAACCAGGGTCAGGGGGAAGTAGCAGAACATGGAACTTCTTTAAGTGCATTAATACCAGATTACATGCCCCTTGTGATGATATTGTTGAATAAGACCCAGATGTGCTTAAGGTTCTCAAATTATCACGATGCAAGACATGGAACAACATATGGAAAATCATATCTGAGGTGACTTTAGAAGAGATATCATCGAAGGTCCCTCGATTGTCATCCTTGTTCGTCATGCTAGGACTTTGCAGTTTTGGATATGAAAAGATCCATGCCATGGTGAAACTGGTCATTTTCAGGAGGGAGCTGGAGCAAAAGTGTCGCGAAGATCTGAACAAGGTGAAACTGTCAGCCAATTTTGGTGAATTTGAGGCTGCATTATCCCGAGCTAAGGCTGATTATGCTGCCAAAATTAATGAGCTAAAATATAAAATCAATGATAAAGTCGCCCAGTAGATGCACCTCCAGCAACTGTAAGATGTTGTTACTGGGGAACTTGAACAACTCAATAATTAATTGTAGGGAGATCAAACGAATGGTATGAAGGCCATCTTGGATTCCATGGAAGCACTCCATCTGGCTGAAAATAGTGAAGTTGGTTTGGTTCATGAGATTCAAATAGCTACTGATGAAGATCGGGTTATTATTCATCACGTGAAGACTTATGTTGAAAGCCTCTTGTAATTTCATAGAAAAGAGAAGAGGCTCCAATATGTGGATGTCATTCTTGTTCTTGTGCATCAATTGGGAAGAATTCTTTCATCTTCAATCACTTGTGCAAATATTTTCCTGCAACGTACTTTAAATTTTACCGAAGCCAATGGGCCTAGTAAGCAATGTTTGATTTTTACTAGGATTATTATAAATAACCCTACGAACTTTGAATATTTTAATTGCTAAATATTACCTAAATCAAACCAAATGTATGTTTAGTGAGCTGGAACTTGACTTTTATTCATATTTCCCTTGTCTTTTGTGGGCAGTTTAAAGTCATGCATGTCGGATATAAAGAGGCTAATGTTTAAGGCCGAAATAGCCTAGATCAAAATGGACAAAAACTGACTCAATTCCTTGACAATTTATCTGAAAACATATTACCACACTCAAGTATGAAGGAATATTTGTAAACTATGACTTTAGAAAATTTGAATCTGAGGAATGATATGAAAAAGAGCTAAAAAGGCATTAGAAGAAGTAGTTCCCAAGAATGAAGTTACCATTATTTAACAAACCCTTTAGGTGGTTGAATTATGTAGATCCACCTAAGGGAATTGGCTTCATAGTCAAATAATAGCATCTTTTGGATGATAGGTCCGTTATGTAGACTATTTATGCAAGGCCGCCTAAAGGCACGTGCTGCATAGTCAGGCAAAAGAACTCTAAGAAATTTACATTTCTGCTTCTAAAAGGCCAGCGGAAGTTTATGAGGATTCAAATTTTCCAAAGCATAGAGTTTTTATTATAAAGAGAGGTACATGAATATGGAGAAGATATTTTCAAACAAGATTTTCTATGAATTGGATGACTATTAATCCTACGAAGGTCTGACCCAAACATAGGGAAGGAAAATATGAACCATTGACTTTGATAATTTCAGATCATGAAAAAGAGTATGGGACAAATATGTTAAGGATAGCCAATTTTTTCGGATCCCTACATATTTTCATTAAGAAAAAAAAGAGATTTTCCTTCCATGAATGAAGTTACCACTATTTGACAATCCCGTTGGTGGGTTGAATTATACAGGGCTTCCTAAGGGCATTGGCAGCATATTCAAATAATAGCATCTTTTGGCTGACAGGTCCGTTATGTATACTGGTTATGCAAGGCCGCCTAAGGTCACGTGCTGCATGGTAAAGAAAAATAATTCATATAAATTGGACATTTTGTGACCAGAAGTCAAGAAAAGGGTAATGAAGATCTGGAAGTATTCATGATTAGGATTATGACACATAAATATGGGTATTTTCCAATATATGCCGAGATACATGGATCAATGATAACCATAACCATGTTGTTTATAGATCCTAAATTGAAATGTTGTACTTCACTTCGTATCCCATAAGGATGGCAATCATGCCATTCGTAGTTCTTAAAATATAGTTTAACGTCGTGCGGGACGAAAATATAGGAGATCTTAGTTTAGGGTCATAGAGCTTGGACCATTTTAAGAAATACATAGTGTGTGTTTTCATGGGGACTTTTTAGCCAAGGGACTAAAAGTGGAATTTCAGTTTAGGTGCAAAAGACTTGGGGCTAGATTCTAGGGACACTTGAATGTTCCTACATATCCCTTAAGGATGGTAATCAAGCCCATGTAGTTCTAGAAATACCCTCTTTACAAATTTGGTCCGTACATGTGAAGGGTGAAAGGGGACTTTAGTGCAATGATGGTTTAACCCAAGATAAAAGGTTATGGAATTTCCATGTATGCACGTAGTCTTTGAAATGACACATGATTGAAAAATCCATGTAAATAATGATTCCCTCTCAGGTGAGGGTGTCATAGAATATTGTAGTTTATTGTCATACAGGACAAAAAAATGTTGTACAGTTTAATGTCATATAGCAAGGATGAAAGTGAACCAATGTAAAGATATTTATTCTGGGGACAGTTTCATGAATCAACATCGTATGAGATGGAGTGATCCGATGTGAAGCGACTGGTTTCGGGCTTGATCCTTTGAAGGTTTCCTATGTACCCAGCATGGAAGGCAAGGATCAAAGTATGCGTAGTTAAATAAAGAATGAATTAATTATCAAGTTGTTCTTGGGGACAACAACCTAAAAAATGATGTTGGGACTTATGCATGGTTAACGGCCCAAGGAGGGTGTTATGGTTAAAATTTGATCTAATCTCACGTGAGTCACACTCATTGTGAGAAAAAAGAGGTAACAACAACCTTAGCGATGCACAGTTTAATGTCATGTAAGACATATGAAGGGACTATGAAGTTTAATGTCTTGTTGTTAGGCCTATTGTTTCTGCACAGTTTCATGTCATGTAGCAGGGACAAAGTACAATTTAATGTCATGTTAGACATATTAAAGGACTTTATAAATAGTTTAGCGTCATGTAGTTAGGATAAGAGGGACAATACATTTTAATGTCATGTTGGACAAAAAGAGGACTGTGTAGTTTAATTTCATACTGTAAGGACAAAATAGAAAACATTTTAATGTCATGTTGGATGTATTATTGACGTTTTCACAGATTAACTTAATTTTGGATGAAAGAAAGGATGATACAGTTTAGCATCGTGTTGGACGAAAGTGCGAATAGTTTAAGGTCATATGCATGGACCGCTGGTTATGCAGTATAACATCTTGCAGGACGTAAGGGACTTTTATACAGTTTAGCGTCATGTAGTTAAGACATCACAGTTTAACGTCGTGTGAGACTAAAGTAATACAAATAGTTTAAGTTCATATGTATGGACCGCAACAATGTATTTTGTGTTTATACACAATACTTCTTCAGAAAATTGGCATTGGTTGGAGTAGTGATGAGTTCTCCATCCATTGAAATTAATGAATATGCTCCATTGGAATAGACCTTATGTATTGAATAACATCCTTCCCATTTTGGCTCAAGATTTGGAGGTTTCTTTCCTAGTATCATTAGAGTTCTGAGAACTAATACAAATTCTCCCTGAACAAATGAACACATACGAACATTTTTGTTGAAAGATTGTGCTATTATATTATGATAGACTTCTAATTGGTGCATGTTTCACAATATATTCTCATCTAACCATTCCAATTCATTCAATAGCTATTTATATTTTTCATCTATAGATGATTGATCAAAAAATGGCTACTCTGAGCGAAGCTAATTGAACTTCAATGGGCAATACTCCTTCTGATCCATATGATAGTGAATATGTAGTTGACCGTGTTTTAGTGCGGGTGGTGGTTCGATAAGCCCATAAAGAAAGAAAGAAATTATCAGGACATGACTTCTTATCATTATCCACTATCTTTTGCAGTATATTTGACAGATTCTTGTTGAAGGCTTCTATCTAGCCATTTTCTGCTGCATGATACAGAGATGAATGATTGGATTTTATGTTGTACTCTTGATACAACTTCTTCACCTTAGATGAACAGAAGTTGGTGACATTGTTCGTCAATATGGTATGAGGGGCACCAAATCTGGTAATGATGTTAGACTTGATGAAGCTAACAATGCATTTAGAATTATCTTCCTTGGGAGGTATTGCTTCTGCCCATTTGAAAAAGAAGTCAGTAGCAGAAAGAATATACATAAACTGCTTGGCTGTAGCTAAAGGATAAGGTCCCACCACATCCATTCCCCATGTGGAAAATGGCCACGAGTATTTAGCTGTATGAAGAAACTCTGGGGGTTGATGAATGTATTTGGCATGTACTTGGCAATAATGAAACCTCTTTGTGAAATCAACACAATCTTGCATCATTGAAGGCCAAAAGTATCCAAGCCTTCGAATCTGATCAGATGGTCTATGTCCAGACAGGTGGGCACCACATACTCCTGCATACACATCTTTCATGAAATCCATTGTCTCATCACCATCAATTCATCTGAAGAGAACTCCATCAAAACCACGCTTGTAGAAAATTTTTCCTAGGTGATCTAGGGCATCATAATGAGTAAATTTGACCACACGTTGCCAAATTTGTTCTTTCCCGGCTCTATCAGGTGGAAGTGTTCCATTTTGAAGGTATTCCCTGATAGGTTTCATCCATCCTGTAGTATGAACATATAGTTTAGGAATGGTACTAGTTTCATTAATTTCCTCTGTTATGGCTCGAACATAAGGTGAAATTGCATGATGGTGGGAAATACTGATGGTTGTCTCGTCCCGATTTGGATCATCCAAAGCTGTGGCTATATTAGCCAGTGCATCATCTTAGGCATTTTGTGATCTTGGGACATAAGAAAATGTTATTTCCGAAGGAAACTCCACCATTAACTCTCTGACGTAATCATACAATGGGATTAGTTCTTATTTTCTGATGGCATAATCCCCATTGACTTGTTGATTACCAGGTATGAATCACCTTTCACCTTTAAGTGATTCACTCGTGCTTGAAGCGCCAACTCTAAGCCTGCGATGAGAGCTTGGTATTCTACTTTATTACTGTTACCACCTTCCCACAATAAGAAGTAACAAGGTAACACTTCCTTTTCTAGAGAAATGAGTACAATCCCTAATCCAACTTTGTTAAATTTAGGATTTTCCATTTTCCTCCATGTTGGATTTCTGGAAGCACAATCAAAGTACATTTCCCATGTTTTAATGCTTTCTTTAATAGAGAAAACTTTCTCATCAGGGAGTTCAATTTCTAAAGTTGTATCTTCCACTGAAGGGTGTTCATCCAGGAAATCAGCTAGAGCTTGGCCCTTTATTGCCGTTTGAGACACATACTGAATGTTGAATTGCTACAAGATAACTTCCCACCTTGGTAGACATCTTCTATACATTGGATGACTATGGATGAATTTGATAGGCTTATTGTGAGATACCAATTAGACCTCGTGATGTTGCAGGTAGTGTCTCAAATTCTGAACTGCAATGATTAATGCTAGGCAGCACTTCCCAATACTTGAATACTAGGTTTTTTCATCAAGAATAGTCTGACTGAGATAGTATAGGCTCTTTTAATTTCCTGCATCATTCTTCTAGGAAAGAAAGAAACCTAATGATCACTCAAGAGCTGTCACGTAGAGGATAAGCAGTCTTCCTTCAACAGGTGGCATGCATACCGATGGACAGAAGGGGTATTTATTTATAATATTGAATGCTTGTTGACATTATTCAGTCCACTGGTATGTGACTCCCTTCATCATCAATTTGGTGAAGGGTAAACTTTTTCCTGCCAAATTGGTGATGAAAAGCCGAATATAGGCTACATGTCCTTGAATTCCACTAAATTATTTCAAATTTTTAGGAGGTTACACACCAAGGATTAACTTGGTCTTCTCAGGATCGACTTCAATACCACTATGGCATACAACAAAGCTGAGAAATTTTCCTAAGGTTACCCCAAAAGAACATTTTAAGGGGTTATTCTTCAAATTATGTTGTCGTCGTTTGTAGAATATGACATCCAAATTAGCTAAGTGATTAAAACGTTGTTTGGATTTATCCATCAAATCGTCCACATAACATTCAACAATCTTCCCTAAAAAGAGTTTGAAGATACGATGCATGGAACGCTGATATGTTGTGCCTACATTATTTAGGACCAAGGGCATTACCCAATATAAAAGCACACCCCGAGGGGCTCTGAAAGCTATATATTCCTCATCATATGGAGCCATTCAGATTTGATTATATCCGGAATACCCATCCATGAAGGAAAGTGATTCATTGCCCGATGTTGCATTGATTAAATGTTCTGTAATCAGAACTGGAAAATCATCCTTAGGATAATTCCGATTAAGATCTCTAAAATCAATGAAAACTCTAATTTTCCCATTCATCATTTCCACTGGGACAATATTATCCAACCACTTGTGATATTGAACTTCTCTGACAAAGTGATCTTTGAAAAGCTTATCCACATGAGCCTCAATTTTGGATGCTTAGGTTGGGTGTGTTCTTCTAGCAGCTTGTTTGGATCCTCGATGTTCTTCTGGAAAACCCAAACAATGTGTGGAAACATCAGGATCAAGCCCTGGCATCTCTGTATAGTTCCAAGAAAATATATCTCGATTTTTCTTTAAAAACGAAATATACATCTCTTGCTCTTCAAGAGTAATGTCTGCACTGATTAAAGTGGGGCATGGATCTTCTTTTATACCCATACTGATTTCTCTGAGTTTATCCACATTTGTAAAGAAACCCTCTTCAAATGATGGAGGAGAATCTCTGAGAACTTCTTCATGTTCTTCAACATGTGTTACTACTTCTGTTTCTTCTTGCATAGTAGATGATGAAGTGGAATTTCCATTATCAAAAGAGATGTTAAAATTTGAACATCCTGAAGGAGAGGCTTCCATTTTTTACCCAACTGATGTTGAAGGGTCTTCCATGGGTAATAAAGAGGATATGACGGAATAAGAATCAACATCATTGTTCACCTCTATTATTGCTATAACTTCTTCTGGCCTGGTTGGCGAAGTATAGACTTGCTAGATTTCGGCAGATGAAATGAAGACATCTCCATTTTAGATTTCATCATTGCCTGGTGGATCACCAATTTTTCCCATGTTGTCTGTCTTGATTGCCGTAATTGACATTATGTATGTTTCCATTAGAATATTTTGATTTGGGACTATCCTTTCAATTTTACTGATAGGAAACACATAATCTTCCCTCACATGTGTAAATAAATTAAGTAGAATCTTTTCCAAACCATATGCAGCATTAACTTTGGTAATCTCCCTTGTTGCAGATCTGTCCTTTCCTTTCATGTGGTAGAATTCCGCCTCAATGTATTGAAATTCATATGTATTGAATGGGGCCTTATCACCAGATAATTTCCCAACATGACCATCAAAACAAATCTTGAGTCATTGAGTTATGCTGAAGGGATAACCGCATATCGATGTAGCTAGGGTCTTCTAATAAATATGGTGAAGGCTGAGTCTTGATCAAAAACCAAGAAATATGAATTGGACACAAGTTCTCCAAACTGAGTTCTGAGTGTAATCTCACCCACTTGTTCTTGTTCATTTTTATCATATCCTTGTAATATCACGATAGAAGGAGACAAATCAGATTCTGTGAGGCCCAATCGATGAAGTGTACGAAAGGGTTATGAGTTTGACTCCTGAACCATTATCAATGAATGCTCTTTGGATTTCTACGCCATTGTCCTTTCCAGATAAGTACAATGTTGTAATATGTCCATGCACGACATCACCTTCATCTTCATCAGAAAAATATATTATTGCAGGGAATTCTGCCGGATTATTCTCTATATGGTAGACTTCAGCTGCAGCAATTTCAGTCTCAAACTCTTGAGGTCATGACAAAGCCTCAATTAGTGCCTCCCAAAGATCCTTTGATAAATTCATGTCATCCAGAATTGATAACTTGGCTGGTAATTGGGCCAGGTGTTTTAATATATCATACTTTTCATCCAATGGTTGGTGTTTCCCAACATGAATATGTGGTTTAGCAGGTGCCTTGGATGTTGATGCTTTGTTATTTGATGCATCTAGTATAGGGATAGGATTTGGTAATACTCCTGGATTTGGAAGATTAAACCGATTAGGTATATTTACTTGCGTAGAGGAAGAATATAAAACCTTCAACCGATCTTCTATAATAATTTTTCTAGGGGTGAGTCTGCCTTGGGTGGAAGAACTTGCTTGTTCTTGTTGAGCTCATTGAAGGGATCTACCATGAGTTTCTACCGCATACACAATTATAGAAGGGGTATAATTGGAATAGTGGCCTCTAAAAAATCCACGTCTTCCCTTGTATCCCAAGCCTCTGGAACTTCCTCTGATACCTCTATTTGATATAGGGAATTCAGGCTCATCAAAATTGAAGGTGCGACTGGCATATGGATCTGTTAATTGAATCATATTAACAGAACCAAAAATCAACTCTTCATCTGATGAAGACTCTACCTAATTACGCCGTTTAGGCTGTGCCGTTTGGTGGGGCGGTGCCCTTGAATTGGAAGTATATGGCATGAAGTCTGCTAGAGTCAAAGACAACTTAGGCTTTGACACATACTCATCTTCTTCTGATTCTTTTTCTTACTTTGAGTCATGCTGTTTCTTTGAGGATTTTCCCTCTAATGAAGAGGGATTTTCTGTGGCACTCATGGAAGAACACACAATTTCTTTCTTCAATTGCCTTCAGAAAATTTCATGAGTTCAGTTGATCATTTTCATGACAATCCAATCATCATATTTCTGCGCATTTTTGCTTTTGACTTCTTTCCATTTGCCTTCTTCCTCTGGAACTGTAGCAGTTACAGTTGCTACCTGGGCTGTAGAGCCTTTTAATTTGACTTGTCCTGAGTTGACCATCTTTTGCAAGAGGTCATTGAAGACAAAACACTCCTGGATGGGATGCCCCAGAATTTGTTGAAAGGGGAAATAATTTGGATGGTCTTCATCTCCTTCCTTGATTGGCCTTTTGGGCCTTGGAAACTGAACCAAATTATCATCTAGAGAGGAAATTAAGTAACCATGAACTTGTTCATTTCGGAAAGAGTATGTTTTTCTCTTCAGATCCTCAAATTGTTTTCGTCTTTGATCTCGTTGATCATTTATATGAAACAGCCTTTTTTGTTGGAATTTAGAAGGTACAACCCTTTGAGAAGATGAAGGTTTTGAAGTAGAAGCAGGTATATGTTCTTGTTTTAGCATAACTGTAGCAGTCTCTACTTTATCCATTCTCCTTCCTGGAACTGATGGAATTATATGAGCATTATCCATAGTCTTTATAAGATAGCCTTCAATCTGTTGAGCGATTGATGTAAGGTCTCGAAACCCTCCTGTGTATCTCACAGGGATCAATGGTGTGCACAACACATCACATAAATTTGCCACACCGATTGGCAACAGTTCTTCTTGAGGGAGTGCAATGCTTAGGGAATATGTTAATCCCTTCTAGCAAGAAATGAAATATGAGACCCTTTCATTCTCCCTTTGCATACGGTTTGTGAGATCAAAAACTATTCTCTTTGGCAACGTTGAGCTGAATTGAAGAAGGAATTTTTGGAGAAGATCTTCCCACCCTGTAATTAACGGAGATTGCAAGCTTGTATACCAAACAAAATCTGGTCCTTGCATGGTTTGCATGAATCATCTGAGTTTCACTGCCTCTTGTTGTTCCTAAGTTCCCATCATTGGATCGCAACAAGACACATAATGCATCAAATGCTATTCAGGATTTCTTGATCCATTGAAAATAGGGAATACATGGTTCCCAAAACATGATGTGGGAAGGATTGAATCTACACATTTAGGGTAAGCGCTCTTTTCCGGTTGAACCAGCGTACGCATCCCTTCCATTTTCCCTAACCGAGCTATACTATAACCCAATGGTAGTTATTAGCTTTTTAGAAACATCCGGTTGAACTTGGACTTGGGAAGGTGTAATTAATAGAGCTGGTACCGATGTGGTGGTTGGTACTGAAACTGATGGTAGCACCGTCAATTGTTTTTGTACGTGACCCGTAGGATTAGACCTGTGAGGGTGTACTATTAGAGTATGATATTCTTGATCCATCTCAGTAACTACAACAAACTCCCTTGGCTGACTGACTCAAGCACACTTAGGAGGAAGACTACCGTGAAGTAATTCTGCATTCATCCTCCTCAATTCCTTCATTTCATCCTATTGTTGTGCAAATATTTTTCTCTATTGAGAGCGATTGGCCTTCTCCAGATGAAGGGTATGTAACTTGATTCTTCCCTTTCCCCTTGTTAGCTCCCTTTCGGAGAGGGGGAAGTGGGTTACTTGAATGATTACCTAGATTCTGAGTAATCCTTTGATTTTGTGTATTCACACCTTCTTCATTTTTTTCTGTGCGTACAACTTCTGGAGCATGAACCTCTTCATCTGAGTCCCCTGAGTGAGACTCATGTTCTAGGGATTAGAAACAATGGAATTAATGACATTAATTGATTCATAACACATCATATCCCTTCTATCAGCATTTCTGTGATATTGTCTTCTGCCATGCCCCTGACGAGACATTTCCTTTTGTTGATTTGATCCCTCAGGAACTTCTTGGAAAAAAGTAATTTGGAGAAAATATCCAAATAATTTGGCTCTTCATTCCTCTTGTTGTTTCTTCCCCAATCGAGAGAAGACTTACTTTCGCTGAGGAGGGGATTGATTATTTGACAAAGTCCCCAGTCCGGTGGACTGGGGCGGTTCCTGCTACCGTTGCTCAATTCCTCAAATCCTTTAGGTTGATTCTGAGGGTTGGGTTAAAAGAGTTCCCAGTCTGTCAAGCTACGGTGGATTTTGACATGTTATGTTTGAGACATTCATAAAAGCTCTCCTGATCTTGTGGACCTTAGTCTAGAAATTAGCTGGATGCATCAATTGACATCCACTTTTATCACCCAGTTCCAAAGACCGTTGGATGATTTCTGACACTTCTGTCACTTGATGGTGTGCTTGCTCCATACAAGTGGCATGTTCAATATTCTCATTTGCTTGATGCATACTAATTAAACAACTTGTTCCCTCTATTCTTTATTTTGAGAATAACTAGTTGAGTCATGTTTTTGGGCAATCTTTTGATTACAAACAAAACCCATTGAATGTGGCTGGCCATGGGCAATAACATTTCATGAAACCATTTTCGACAAGATTTGGTGAATGGAGAGCACAGTGAAATGTAGTCCTCCATGAACACCCCATCCTCTGACATGAATAGCATATGGGGAATTGGATATTAACTGGCACAACCTTCTTAGTGCACCATGTAATGAGCGTTTAAGGGCTCTCTGCTGCTTTTCAGCCTTCAGATATTGAGAGACTGATAGAGATGCCAAAAAAATCTGATGTTGTAACCCTTCTATTATCTTAACATGATTTTCATATTCATCATAAGATAATTCTTTCTTTTTCAACTAACAAAGTGTTTTCCCTTTGTTGACACGAATGTCATGAATTCCATCTTCTATCAACATCTCTGGAATGTCATATTGAGAATCAACCAGAGGACAAAAGATGATTGGAACTTCACCTTTCACCCGTTGTTTTCTCATGTTCAGCATTTCGACTTTATCATTCAATGATGATTCTTATACTTGATTTGAGAAGAGATGGTGTTTGCCTTGTTGCTTCGTCAGATTCTACAAGATTGGAAGAGAAATCACTGATCAAACTAGAAGATTCATGACTTAGTGGTGGTACGGAGAACGACCTACACCCTAGGATATCTTCTGGTTGAGAAAGGATTTCACCTGCTAGCTATAAATCATCACACATTACTCGTTTCGCATTTGCAAGTGCCTTAATATAAGAGGGCTTTCTCGGCACTACATTGTCCACTGCAGTATTTTCCGGGCAATGTGATTCACTAATATAGAGAGGAATTTCGGAGCAAAATTCATCATCATGGGGAGGACCACCATGGTGGGATACAGCAAAAGATGATATCTCTTGCTCCTTGGTCTTCTTCCCACATAGAGGGTTATTGTAGCTCTCATATGAAGATGAAAATTCAAGATCGACCGAACTATCATGAAGAAAGCCTTCATGAAGAATTGTCTATTGGAGACCTTATGAATTAATGATCCCCCTATTGGGAAATGAGGGAGTATAATCTTGGATTCTAACAGATAATTTTCTGAGGGCTTCAAGAACTCCAGCATTGAGCAAGGTCTTGTTACAGATTGGCCCTTGACCTTTTGACTGTGTTGGGTGATTCTTCTTCTTAGATGCCTTCTTACTCTCCTTGGACACCACTTGTTGACGAAAGTGGCTACTCTGAGAAGGTGTATGTGCCTGATCAAGAGATATGGCCAGGTAAGGCTGATGATCTCTACTCAAATTAGCTGTTTGTGCCAGACTTGGTTGTCTGTATGATATGGTGGAATACTCCCCACAACGCACATGGACTGGAACAGATGTGTGTGTCTGTTCTGTAGTGAACTGATGATTTGTCACTCCACATGTAGGGATATATTTATGTGTCTTTCCCTGAGATGCTGCTGAAGTTGTTATAATTTCCTATAAAGCATCTAGAATATGAGCAGTGATTTTCTTGTGCTCTTTCACCATTGATAGAATATGCTTGGTTACTTCAGCTGCCGCAATGGGGATATATGTCAATTCCATGCTTTGAGTGGGTGTGTGTGCCTACTCTTGTCCTCCTTTTACTGTCAGTGAATCCTGACAGTACTCAAGTGTGGGGGCGGAGAGTTGATTCTGCCCCTTATTTGTCGTCGGATCTTTTCGACTGACTTCTCGGAGTGATACCAAGTGAGACTGTTGGTAGGCTTGATCAATACTAGCCGGTGTATGTTCCTGATGATAGTACGTCACCAAACGTGGTTGACAATATCCATCATATGTATTTAGATGAGCCTGCTGACTAGCGGATGACGTATAAACAGGTGTATGTTCCTGCCTATAGTACTCCGCCGGAAGTTCCTGGTGGGATTGGCATGATACTACCAGATGATTCCACTGGACAATGGATTTGAAACGGATGGGTGTATGCTCCCGCTCATTGCTTGAAACCATGTTAGGTTGGTGGACTTTTCTGTAGATGGCAGAGATGAGATCCTGCTCACTGTTGACTAGATTTCGCCTCTGGCGATTCGTCTTACCTGATCGGATTCGAGGAACCTGTGTCGACCACCTAGAGTCGATACCCTCATCATGTTGAGGGTGCACTGCCACATGAGTCTGGAGGCGATTGTTGATGGGATACTTCAGGAAGGACTCATGTCTCTTTGAATTAAGGCCCTGAGGGACCTTCTCATTCACCTCCTCAGAATATGGGAGTGAATAGTGATTGTGTTCCTAGGATAACAACCCGAAACGGTTGGAGATGGTGGATAGCACCGCCTGCTTCTTCATCCCTGGTCGTCGTTGTCCGAACGACCATGGTGAATTGTTCACTTGGAGAGCTGGTCGACCAGCCTCCATAGTTGGAATAGTACCATTTTATGGTACTTCTTAACAAATGCATTTGATCCCCAGTGTAGAAGATGCTGAGTTGGTGATGTCTTCCTCAGAGCAGACGATGATCGAGTAAGAGTAGCAGGAGTGGAATTTGCAGCAGAAGTTTTCACTGTAGAGGTATTCACAGATGTGAACATAAGAGAAGCCATTCTAAAAATGAATAAGATCTTGGAAAAGAGTTCCTATTTGATATAACAGACAATATAAAGATATGTCTAGCCACTACATCATTTGGATGAGTAAATTTACCATTGATTTCCTTGTTGACCCTCTCATTGAGTTTAAATTAGGGGCCTAACAAATAAGAAAGTCATCATTTTAACTTGGTTAAGGATTCACGTCGGCTTCACGATTTTTTTCCCTCCAGAATTGGGGATGACCTCGTTGATTGAAGGTTCAAACCTTCCAATTGGATTCTAACGGGTTTGTTCGTAGAATCGGAAACATCTAATGATTCCATATCCATTTGGACTTACATTCCAAAGGTAGGTGCTCATTAGTTTTAGACTGATGAGACTTAGGAATTTTCATTGGTCGAGAGGATGGAAGGTCGGACTCATCACACCTTTTTTAGGGGAATTATTGTCTACTCCGAGACTATGTTTATAGATTTTTTTATGTTCGTGACTCCTTATTACATTACCATGTATAAAATGAGCTTTCCTTTAGATATGACAATCAATGATTGAATATGTAGGAAATTTAGAGAATATTTTATATGTTTTCGATAATCTTCATTGATAGATAATCATTTGTATTTGTTAGATATTCTAAGTTCATGGTATCCTTAAATACATAAAAGTCTCTTGGTCATTATGATGACCATACTGGTTTCAAATCCACTCAGTGGGGCACTTGATGTTTATTGTCATTCAGGAAGACATAGATTATTTAAGTGTTGGGATCGTACCCAAAAATTTGCTACCTATGTATCCTTTCATTGGAAAATGAATCAGAAACCACGTAGTTCGAGTAAGGTAGTATGATGTTTATGCATGATTGATGGATCAAAGAAAGATTTCATGATTACTTTTACACTCTAAGATAATGTGAGTCATGCTCGGTTTGAGAAACAAGAGGTATTGGTGAAACCAGACAATTGTTCCATGCAATTATTTGGGGCTTATGTATGTATGAATGCCCAAATATATGAGGATTAATATTTACTTTAGGGAAGAAATCCATGAACATGGTCCATAAAGTTGTATATTCATCATGGAGATTTGGATACTCGAATCTTGGGGCTTACTTCTAAGGAAGATACCCACGTTAAAGGGAACTTATGATTGGGTTTTACTCATGATAAGGAAGCCCAGATCAAAACGAATTATGACTTGTCATGTTAAATTAATACTGGCGCTTATTCCTATGGAGGAGGCCTAGGTGAAATGGATTTGAAAATTAAGGGACATGGGGCTTACTCCTAATGAGGATGTCCATATTTGAGAATGGGGCTTACTCCTGAAAAAGGAAACCCAGGTTAAGGGAATTAAGGTTTGGGGATTACTCTTGAGGAGGATGCCCAGATTAGGGGACATGGGGACTACTACTAACGAGGATTCCCAAATTAATGAGGACTTGGGGATTAATCCTAAGAAGGATTCCCATATTAAGGATTCTCTCATATTAAAGGATGAGGTTGAATGAATAAACTCTCAAATATTAGTGACATAAATATGTGTAAATCACTAGGATTTGAGATATGTTCTACAAAATTCCTTTTAGATAAGTATTTCAAACAATAAAACATGCCATAAATGGATTTAAAGAGTGTCTTGAATAATGAATCATGAAAAGGAGAGGTGGAATGGCATAAGGGGGGTTAAATGGGCAGGAAGGGTACCCAAAAAAATAAGGGCGCGCAAGTCCTTGAAGGCATGCAGGTACTGCGTGGGCGCGCAAGTATTGGTCGCGCAGGTATACCTACGTGACACAGGGGTACATGCACGATTAATAACCAGTATGGTAATACTTGGGCGATCCTTGATCAAAGCCTTTAGAATTATCTCGACGTACTTCCAGAAGAGTGGCGTGTAAGTTTCAATGAGTAGGTATGGAGGCGCACAAGTGTGTTCATTTCCCTTATGGGAAAAACACTTAGGCACACAATTATTAGTGATTTCTAAAACATAGACTTCATTCCTCTTGTTTAGACCTTCCATTTTAGGTAATGAATTACCTTATAAGTGTTTGAAAGACTTGAAGAAGAGACTACGTCATTCAGAGCTCCGTATCTGAATTCTAAAATATTCCTCATGAAATGGGGGTCACACCGGGGGTATTTATAGGCTGGAGAAGACCCCGCGTGGTTTTCAAAGAGGGCGTGCAAGTCACTTGTGTGACCATTAGGCGGCGCACAAGTATACTTGTGCGACAGTGAGGGAACTATCACGACCTATGGGCGGTTTTGACCTTGTTCATACCTTTGTCAATTTTTGATGATTGCTTCAAAGGATGAATCAATTTGTGCTAAGTCATTTTTCTTTCCATTCCATTAGATAATTTGACGAAAAGGCGCATCAACACACATGATATTATTTCTTCATATGTTGAGAATACATGTGATAATATTTCCCTTCTAAATTTTGTCTTAATACCATGAAATATATGATCATTCTTACTCTTTGGATCATACGTATTGTTGATGTTCACATTCCTTCTACTGGAAACCATTTATAAACAATTGCATTCACTAGGTCAGTTTATCTATCGCAATGAATAATTCCAATCTTGTAAAATACCTAACGTAAATTTAACAGTTTATAGATATATTACATAACGTAAATTTACTCCTAAAACCTTCCTATTGGCTTGTAATGATAATGTGAATTATCCTAAGCATATCCCCCAGGAGTTTCATAACCAAGAGTGTAGAAAATTCAATTGTCATGCCCTAGTTCCTGTTTGAGTCTAGCTCAAATCTATGCTTACGGGTTTTACCCCTAGGTACATCGGTACTATAGCTGCCACTACCAGCTCGTATCCAGACATGGATGTATTTCATGGAAAACTCACAGAATATCTAAATTACCAACATTCTAGGATGTAATTCTATACTAATCCTCAAAGTCTATCTTAGGGTAATGTTATCTAATCAAGGTTTAACTAAATATATTTTCATGGATGTGGTTAAACTTCTTCTGATGCCAACTATAACGCCTCATCCCTAGATTATCAAAATAGGTGCATTATTTTAATACATTGGAATGATTAGAAGGAATCAAGACCCAAAAGACTGATCAGTTTAGTAGTCTTGGAAAATATATTACATACATGAATGTTAAGTTTCACTTTCTAACATACATGAATAAAATAATCCTTGGAGAACACCACTTTTCCCGTAGCTTAACCCTGCATCTCAAACATAAAACACTTCCTTGGATCCTAGGAAAATGAAATCTATGAAAGGGGTGAGCTTAGAATCTTAGTATGGGTAAATAATTTAGTATAATATAACATAAACAATTGGAATGGTGAATAATTGAAAACACATGTCTTTACAAATAATAAAATGAACACGTTATAGATGAAATATGAGTTGAGTAAATAATTCCATAATAAATAATAGTCATGGATATTCTACTAGTCAAATAACCACATGAACCATCAATATTATTTTCATAATGAGGGAATGTATAATGCTTCATATTCTGAATCATTTTGTTATGGCCTCATCAACGATTTCTAAAAATGATTAAGGCTTTCTCCCAAACCATATATCCAATTGGAAATGGCCTCATCCAATTCCATTTTTTATTGTCTTATTAGTCATACTGATGCATCGAGAAGCTATAGAGGGATCCACCCATCACTTACTATGTCCAAAACATTCCACATATGAAAAGGTTGAAACATAACATAATCATTCATATTATATCTAGCATACAAAATGTAAATATTTTAACCATTAGCCATGAATTTTATAAAAACAACACATCCACAGTCAAACAGATCAAAAAAACTTCAACACAATATGGAAGATTTGTATCATAATAAATCATCTTAAAAAATGTTTAAAATCCATCAATGGATGTTGACACAGTAGAAATTGATTTGTAAAACTCTTTGTGAGAAATATCTGTTTTTCATGAAAAACATTTAATGGTAGACAATTTAAAAAGGATGACATTTAAAAAAATTTATGAAATGAACTGTCCCATACAACATTGTAACTTTTGAATGGAATTAAAATTTTAAAAACATTCATGTCTTTGTAAATAAATTTTTAAAAAACCATTTTGTAAACATGGATATTAATTAGAATGATTTAGAAGAATAAATATTTAAAAACTTTAAAATAGTGTTTTAATAAAAGTTTCGTTTAAAATAATTTCATTGAAAACAATTTTATGAAACATGGTCTTGGATAATAAATATGTCCCAGTAAAAACTTACCCATTAACAATCTCGAATAATAATGAGATCTAGTAATTAACCCTTACCTTGCACATTCCTTTTGTTGTGGGTACGTTTATCCTCCTGTATAATTACCATAGTATATTGTTATATTATACCAGAAGAATATTCATATTTATAATATTTTACATGATTCATTTTTGACTTTATACTACCTATTTAATAATAATTTTTATGTTAAATTAACATTTTGGGAAATAATCACTTTTTTATTATATGTGTTTTACCTTGCTATTCTTGATCGTATCATTTAGACCATGATATAATGATAATAGAATATAATCCGTGATTTATATATCTTATATATTTAGAATATAAATATTTCTAGTAGATTTATATATGAAATGGAAGGCACCGTTTATGGAGACGGTAGGCCATATGCATGCATAAAAGATGTTTCTACTTTCACCTCGTATTGAACAGAAGTAAATGAAAAAGTTATATATATGTAAGTAAATACATACATACATACTTACTTACATACATATATATATAAGTATATATATATCTCCAGTATCATTATTATGTCATCTATTACATGCTTATTAATAATATATATTTTTATAATCATCAATGAATGATGAAAATGGAAATGAATCTCATCACGTCGTGGAGATGGTAATCCGTACGTATGCACGAGCGATAATATTATTTTCTTGATATTAAAATTTTAGATAATTCGATGGTATATCATATATACAGAATCATTAAAATGTTATATTTTTTATTTACATCAATTATACGTCATTATTATAACTGTCCAATATAATAATGTAATGAATAACAAATACACCACAAAGTGGAGACGTTAAGCCGTACATACGCACGCATGGGGGAATTTCATTAATAGTATGAATAGAAGAATGAATTTTTTGTACCCTATTTATAATAACATCACAATATATAGAATATACTAGATTTATTCTTTTACAATTTAAACTGTAAGGAAAGAATAAGTTGAAGAATATAATAACTTGAAAGAGGTGATGAAATATTTATCTCTTCTTTGGTTTATTCCTTTTGATTTGATCAAAAGGGATTCTTATGATTGCTTTATGACCAATTTAAGGCCTCTAGGATGAGGGGAGGATAGCTGAGAGGATATTGTAGGACCGCAGGGCACCCTGAGATGGGAGGGGTGAATCAGAGTGAAAATTTTTTCTCTTAAACTGAGGATCTTGTTCCCACGTTGGTAGGAAGTAGTTAAACCTGTATGAAAAATATGATCTATAATGAAACATTCACATGAAAAGAGATGACACATCAAATTTTTCTGGGTTCTCCGCTAAGGGATACATCCAAGGAGCAAACACCGATATGTTTTCAGGTGTACCAAATTCCATTATTCTTCACTAGATGTGGAGTACAATGGTTTGGGCATAGTAACTCTGTCCCAGGATCACTGCCTTCACAATTGTTTAGGGATAGCTCACTGCATCCCTCAGGTCACTCCCATTGACTCCCCCTAGCTCACTGCTATTGGTGAAGTCCCACTCAGTTTATAGACGTGAGGACTCTTCATCATTGATCAATGAATGCATCCTTTACATTATGTGGATGCTCTGTTGAAGTGCAACTATCACCCGTGAACTGATCTACAACTTTCGTGCAGCACCAAGACAACCGGCAAGCCTCAACAGCACCTGGCGCACAACTCCAAGGCGGCGTGCAACATTCAAGGACGACACAAATGTTATAACTGTCGCACAAGTCCACCTTCAAAACATGGGTGATTTAGTCCTCTTTAAAGAAAAACATGCGTGACTCAATATCTTTTCAACTCAAACCAATTTTGAAACCAAATGGAAACCTATCGCGCAACTTCAATTCTGCGTGCAACTTTCACCAAATCACTCGCGCGACTACTGGATGGGCACCAAACAAATGCCATGCTGCTCCACCATGCGCGACCCACCATCACTTGCGCGACTTCAACACCTGCGCGACGAGAGATTTGAATTTATTCAAATCCAATGTTCATGTTGAATGAGGAGGGGTGGTCCTATATTTATAGGCATTCAGATACCCTATGCGGCGGCGCGCATGTCTTCCCTTGGCATGCAGGTCTCAACATGAAACCCTTATGTCCTCCTAGACACTTGCGCGACCAAATTCCAATATTGGTCACCCCTATTTACTTTTCCATACTCCAATTCATGCATAGAACATCCATGGTTCAAACAATCTTCCCCTTTGGGTTTGTTGGAAATCGGAAAATAAATTTAATAGATCCACATGCAAACCAAAAAATGCAAGAATCAACTCATCCAACACTCTAAGTCTACGTGAGCAATGCTTGGTGTAGAAAACAAGAGATGAGTCTTGAATTGGGATCCTATGTTTTGGAATTCTCATAGATGCCCTATTCGCTAAGTTCCTGAGTTCCTTCTCACCCTCTAACTCTGACTCTAAATTTATTCCTTTCTCCCCCATTGGAAATAAACCCAAAGACTGGAACTAGTTCATTGTTCAGCACAAACCACACCCCCTGGAAAGTATCTCCCCCACAAACCTCCATGACAACAATAAACAGAAAAAAAGTTAACAAAACTGGGGAGAGGGGTATTGCATAATATCCATATGCACTTGGAGGTGGCTGAACACCGATGTTCAACCGATGCATCCTAAATATAGCCACTGATAGTGGCTTGGTCAGGATATCATCCACTTGCTCATATGTTCCCACATGATCCATTCTAATCAGGCCTTGCTCAACTTTCTCTTTGATAAAGTGATACCTGATTTCAATATGTTTTGTACGAGAATGCTAAACAAGATTCCTCGTAAGATCAATTGTTCTCTTGTTATCATATAAAATCACCATTGGTTACTTCACCTCATCACCAATATCTATCAATTGTTGCTTCATCCATAACATTTGAGTGCATGCCTTTGTAGAAGAGATATACTCAGCCTTAGTAGTACTAAGAGAAGTACTTTATTGTTTCTTTCTCAGCCAGCCAAAACATTTATTCCCAAAATAGAATGCACCACCCCTGGTGGACTTTCTATCCATATCATCACCAGCCCAGTTAGCAACAGAAAATTCTGATAATTCAATATTCATTCCTTCAGCAAAGTATAAGAAACAATTGTGAGTCCCTTGAATATATCTCATGATTCTTTTTACTACTGCCATAGGTCCCTCTTTTGGATTACTCTGAATGCGGGTTGCAAGACATGTGGTAAAGACAATATATGTCCGTGTCGCTGCCAGGTATAGGAGGCTCCCAATGATCCTCTTGTACGTAGTGGGATCTTCTGAGGTCCCATCCTCATGTTTTCTAAGTTTAGTTCCAACTGCAATTGGTGTGGGCATTGGTTTGGAATCCTGCAAATTAAACTTATTCAGCAGCTATCTTGCATACTTTTCCTGTGAAATGAAAGTTTAATCCTTTTTTTGAGTCACTTGCAGCCCATGAAATATGTGAGCTCCCCAATCATAGACATTTCAAATTATGATTTCATGTTATTGGAAAACTTGTCCACTGATTTCTGCTTTCTACCACCAAAAATAATGTCATCAACGTGGTCTAGAACCATGAATTGATATCTTGGAGAATTCTTCACATATAAATTGTGGCCTACTCCGCCACTTTTGAATTCCAGTTTCTTGAGATATGAGTCTAGTCGGGAGTACCATGATCGTGGTGCATGCTTCAAACCATATAGAGCTTTCTTCAGATTGCAGAATTTTGTTTCATCAGAACCAAGAACAAACCCCACCGCTTGTTCAATATAGACTTCTTTTCTAGTACAACATTCAAGAATTCTATCTTGACATCCATTTATTATACTTTATATCCACTTTGGAGTTCCATGGCACGGAAAAGTCTGATTGACTCCAATCTATCCACTTGAGCAAAAGTTTCTTCAACATCAACACCTTTAATATGAGAGTATCCTTTACATACCAGTCGTGCCTTGTTTCTGATAACACATCCACGCTAATGAAACTTGTTTTTGAAGATCCACTTTGTCCCAATCACATTGTGATCTTTGGGCCTCTGGACAAGATCCCATGACTGATTCATGTCAATCTGATATAATTCTTCATTCATGGATTTCACCCATGATTCATCATTTGCAACTACTTTAAATGATGATGGCTCCCCAATAGATAGAAATGCAGATTGCATGTTATTCCACATTATACTTGTTTGAGTAGGGGCAGTCCTGTCCCCAATTATATTGGATGGATCAATCTCACCACTACAATTTCTCATGTGTAGTTCAGTTTCATTCTCTCCAACCTCAGTTTCTTCATCAGATTCTTCTTCTGAGTCAACATCTTGATGTGAGTGCTGAGTGTTTTGTACAACTTCCTCTATTTGTGTATTTTTATTTTCTCCACCTTCAATTTTTTCTTCACTTTCTCTCACGTTAGAATATGACGTCCTTGAAGCATTTGTGGTTTTATCTTAAATTATTTTAAAATCACATCTTTCCACAATCCTTCCTAATCTCTTGATTAAACACTTGTAGGCTTTGTTGTTCATTGAGTATCTGAGGAAAATTCCTTCATCTGCATTGTCACCATACTTTCTTTGATTTCCTTCTTTGTTTCAAATGAAGCATTTGCTTCCAAAAACACGAATGTATTTCAAAATGGGCTTCCTTCCATGCCAAAATTCATATCGTGTCTTCGCCTCACCCATATAGAGTCATGTTCAATTTTGAATATACACTGCAGCTTGAATAGCCTCTTTCCAGTAATGTCGTGGAATGCGACTCTCAATTAGCATAGTTAGTGCCATATTGTTCTCCTGTCGATTCCTCTGTTCAACAACTCCATTTTGTTGAGGCGTTCTCACAGTAGATACCTCATGTTGTATCCCATGCTTCTCCAAATAATATTCAAAATAAATGGATGTGTATTCCCCTCCATTGTCCGATCACAACACATTGATTGTTCGTCCGGTATCATTCTCTGTGATTTGCCGATATGCTTTCATGCAGTCAAGGAGTTGTTGTTTCATATGAATTACCATCACACATGCCATTATACTATAATAATCTATGAAAAGGACAATGTACCTTTCTCCATGAGTTCCAGAAACATTAATTGTCCCCCATACATCTGTATGAATCAAATCAAGAATGTGATATTCCCTTTTCTTCTTTGGCATATATGAACTACAGACTACCTTTCCATGAATGCAAGCATCACAAGATTTTTCACGTTCATGCATCATGTTAGGAATGTCAATGAAAATCCTTAATTTTGATATTTTCACCATGCCCTGTTGATTGATGGGTCCCAGTCTCTGATTCCACAAATTGTTTTCTTCTTTAACAGTCATGTAACAAACATTTTCTTCACTATCAACCTGATACAAGTTACCTTCTATTCTCCATCCCTTCATTAGTGAGATGCTTGTCTTTCCCTTGATAGTGCATCCATTCTGATTAAATGTAACTATAACTCCCGAGTCACAGAGTTGACTCAGGTTTAGTAGATTATGACATATTCCATCTATGTAAAGGACTTCAGTCTTCTTCATCTCTCTATTACCTAATTCAGTGCTTCCACTGCCTTTGATTTTCAGAGCTCTATCATTACTGAATCATACTATCCCATCAACCATCCTTTTTATATCCATTAATAGGTCAGCATTCCCTATCATATGAGATGAACAACCGTTATCCAGAATCCACGTACTGTTGTTTTTTGTTGCTTTGAGGGCCACCTCTGCAAGGTTGGATTTCTTAATTTTCTTCTGTTCTTTCCATGTGACATTGGATTGAGTATAGAGCACTGATGGCCTTTCAATTATCTCTTCCATGTAACCATTTTCTTCATAGTTGAAATCTTAGTTGAGAGGAGAAAACCTATTTGAAAGAACAACATTGTCTTGCTGACAAGACTTGACTTGTCTCGAACTTCGATATGAGGTGTCCATGTCCATTCTCTTCCTGCGATTAATAGCCTTATCACCAATGTTAGAACAACAAAAACAGCACCCATAGAAATTGTTTCATCTATAAGAATTAATATATGTATTTTTTCTCCTCTGTTGAACTCCAATATCATCTACATTCAGATAGCTTCTTGCCACTTCACAATACGACATGGTATGGCCCAGATACCCACAGAACTAACACGTCATGAGAGGAAATGTATTCTCGTTTGAATTTCTCTTCATACCTTCTTCCTTGGGAGAGTAGTTAGACATCCTATCATTTCTGAATGATTGAGGATAATTTTCAGATCTCCTTTTAGTTTGGATTGAGGGTTCCTTTTTCAACACTTTTGTTAATGCTTCAACATGATCAACTTTCATCTTGTCTTTCTTTTGGATATTTTCACTTCCAGTAGTTGATGTCTCAGCTTCACAGCCAATTCCACTCTTTCCCATGTTAGCGGGTCTTTGATTACTCATGATTTTTCCAACCCAATTTGAACCATACTTGGCTCTCGCCAGTAATTCTGCATCTGAGAATCATCCAAAAGATATATTTTTTTGATTCTTTTGAACATGGTTCGGTCCCAAGTTTACTCCTAAGAGTAACAACATACGCCCAAGACCCTCAGTAGTCTTGGATTTTTCCACCAGTCTGGAGGTGAGATCATTGATGACCATTTCATGTTCTTCAATTCTCAGCTTTAGATCCACTACCTCATAATTTCATTCAAGGATTTTAGATTGAGCCTTCAAAAATTCTTCCAGTCATTCAATTTCAGCTTCAATATCATCAACATATTCATTTGATTCCACAACAATTTATTTCCACTTATTACAACTCTTTCTTTTCATCTTAAGATTGCTAACAGCATCCTTAAGTTGAAACTCAGGATTGACAATAGTTTTTAACTGAATGTATCCACCATGATCTTCTGATTTTTCAACAGTGTCCATCATGGATGCCTGGTTACCGGTTTTAAATTTTGGTTCTTCTTCTTCATAGAATTCATTATCATCATCATTTTCTTCACACACAAAACTCTTCTTCAGAACATTCTTTCTTGATTTGATATCTCCTTTATTGAAAAACCTTTTCTAGGTATTCTTGATGTTTTGACCATCATTATCATCATCATCGATCTTTAAAAAGCAATAAGAAGCAATGTTCCTGACTTTACCACAACGAAAGCAAGCGAGGGGTAACTTCCATTTGATCTTCCCTTTTACTTTCTAGAATTTCTTTGCAATGAGATAAACGATTTATTTTTCTTCTTCATCTTCACCACTACTATATTTTGAAATTTTTATTTTATCCATGGCCTTGAATGCCATTTCCTTTCTCACACAAGTCGTAGAATCTTCTGGTTTGACTCTCATTTCATATGCTACCAAGCTGCTCAGAAGATCAACCAGATAATGATTCGAAAGATCTCTTTCCTCAAGGGCTGACACCTTTGCATTGTATAGGGGTGGAAGTATTCTCCGTATTTTCTTCACAGTGTCAACATCTTTGATTTCTTCTCCTAGGACTCTAATTGCTCCAACCACTTTAGAAATTCAATTGGAGAAGAAGTCTGCTTTCTAATCAGGATGCATCTTCAAATCATCGAACCAATTGTGATGCACTTGAAGTTTCACCTCCTTCACTTTGTTATATCCTTTATAAATGATTTCGAGTTTATCCCACATGGATTTTTCTGTGGTTCAATTCATCACTTTTAGATAGATCTAATCAGAAAGGGTTGCGATGAGTGCATTTTTCGCTTTTGCATCTACATCAAGAATTTTCATGTCTGTGTTAGTCAAAGCCATGCCTGTTGGATCAGTGACATTTATTCCTTTCACAGTAGAAAATAGAACTTCCATCCCAAGAGATCATAGATGAGATCTCATTCTATTCTTTTTGATCTGTAAATTACTTCCATCAAAGAGAGGGACTCCTCTAATATTAGTTGTATGGTCCATAACAGAATGTAACAGACCAAACCCTAGTAAACCTTTACCCTCTGATACCACTTGTTGGTCCCCGGGGAACCCTGAGAGGAGAGGGGTGAATCAGGGTGACAAATTATTCTTTTAAAATAGGGATCTTGTTCCCATGTTGGTACGAAGTAGTTAAACATGTATGAAGAATATGATCTATAATGAAACATTAACATGCAAAGCTATGACACAACAAATTTTACTCAGTTCACTGGTAAGGGATACGTCCAAGGAGTATACGCTGAAAAGTTGTCGGGCATACCGAATTCCACTATTCTTCACTTGTTGTGGATTAAAATGGTTTGGGCACAGTCACTCTGTCTCAAGCTCACTGCCATTACAATTGTTCAGGGATAGCTCACTACGTCCCTCGAGTCACTCTCGTTGACACCCTCTGGCTCACTGCTGTTGGTGAAGTCCCACTTAGTTTATAGACGTGAAGGTCTCTTTATCATTTCTCAATGAATGCATCCTCTCCATTATGTGGATTCTCTGTTGAAGTCCAACTATCACCTGTGAACTGATCTACAACTTTCCTACTGCACCAAGGCAACCATCAACCCTCAACAACACCTGGCTCGCAACTCCAAGCTGGCGTGCAACTTTCAAGGACGGTGCACAAGTTATAACTGTCGTGCAAGTCCACCTTCAACAATTGAGTGATTCAGTCTTCTTTAAATCCAAACATGCATGAGTAAACTTCATTTCAACTCAAACTGATTTTGAAACCTAATGGAAAATTGTCAAGCAACTTCAATTCTGGCGCGCAACTTTCACCAAATCACTCACGCGACTACTAGACGGGCATCAAACAACTACTGCGCTGCTCCACCTAGTGCGACCCACCAACACATGCGCAAATTCAACACCTGTGCAACGGGAGCTCTGAATTTCTTCAATTCCAATGTTCATGTTGAATGAGGAGGGGAGGTCCTCTATTTATAGGCATTCGGATACCCTGCGCAGCGGTGCGCAAGTCTTCCCTCGACGCGCAAGTCTCGGCACGCAACCCATCTGTCCTGCTAGACACTTGCGCGACCAACTTCCAATCATGGGCACCCCTATTTAATTTTCCATATTTTGATGATAAAAACATGATGGTCAAATGGAATGCAACTTTACAATCCTCTATGGTACCATCACGCAAGTCCTTTCATGGTGCGCAAGTCACTTGTGCGACCAAACCAATACTTGCGCGACCCTCTTTCCTTTTCCATATTTTCATGTTCTCATTATGAAAAACATCAAGCGGGAAAGTTTCAAAGCCTACAAGGCCTTGGTGCTCACGTTTCTTTTCCAAAAAAACATTTCTCCATATTTCATGTTTTGAGCCCCAAAAATTTGGCAAACACTGGGAAATAGCGCAATCTTAAATACTGTTGTCTACTTGAACTGTATGATCACTTTGGTGGAACTCATTCTCAACTTCCACTGAGGATTTATGACAAACAAAAAACACAATCCATTCTCTAATTCATGCACATAACATCCATTGTTCCAAAAGATATTTTGTTAGGGGTTTTCCAAACCAAATGGCATTGAAGATTTGAATTTGAGAGAATTGGGAGTGCCCTTTTATAAGAGGGATGAGGGGCACCTTAGAAAAAATTGAAATATTATTTTCTAATAAAATAATGTTTGGTTTATAATGGATCCATATTGATTTATTTATAATCTAAAGTGGGGATGGGTCCAAATCCTCTCAACCTATATTTTTTAGTCATGTTTAGGTTTACATTTTATCCTTATCTTTTAGATTTTTCTCTAAGTTAAATAATTTCAACTTTTACCATGTCTTCATGTATTATTACACTATATGGTCAATAAATTTATAATATATATCAAAGAGGAATTTAGGTGGTTCATTAATTACATGTATAATATTATTTTATCCCTTTGGTTGATCCATAAATTTCTAGTAATATTATATCAACAAATAATATAGTATTTGTTTTAAAAATTAATTTATTTCAAATTTGACACTATTTGTTATTTTATATTTGTGAAGGCCATTACAACCTTATCACTTAGAGATAAATTTATCTAATCAACCCTAACATTTCATATTAACCTATAAAATTATTATAATTCATCCAAAGTCTCAAATAACATTTTTTTACTATTTATAATATCAATTATATTAATCGTTCATTAATATGGTAATTACTTCATCATCATTATGTCATAAATAAATAAAAATATTTAATATATAAATATTATAAATAAAGTACCATTATGTAGTAAATCATATTAAATTTATAATTAATATATATTGTCGATTTTAAATTATGTATAACACAATATTAAAACGTTTTAGTTATGAAATCATGAATTTAAAACTTTTAACTCTTCTTTAAATTAAATAATAATAAATGTACTAATCTATTACAAGTGGACCTAAAGGGTAATATTTTATTATTAAGGAAGTTTTTGGTCGAATTAAAATTATCTAATATAATTATGACATTTTTTAGGGTAATAATTATACCATTTTTACCATTAATTACCCTATTTACTTATAACCGTGGTAAATAAAATCAAAAGTTACTATTCACAAAAAATTATTTTTATCTTATTGAAACATATTTTACATACTGATAACAATCTTGTCACTCAGATTTCTAAAATTCAATTCACAAGAACTATAGAATTACGTTTAATGCAAATTTGTAAATGCTCCAAAGAGGTGGGTAAAGGATGGTAAAAAGTTCAATAACGTTGTTATATATATAAAATTATTATAAAATGACACCAATGAATGAAATTGAACTTATATAGTTATTATTTATCTATTTTGACCTAAATAAATTTAAATAAAATAAATAATTATTTACATAAAAATTCGGTTTTAAAAAATAACTCAGTGCTTTTCACTATTCATAAAAAAATTGATTGTTTTCAGAAAAATGCCAAAACTTATCCCTATGATAATTGTGATATTAAAAATTTATAAATGAAGTATATTTTACCAAATTAAAATAATAGAAGTTTATTTTTTTTTCAATTTAAAATTAATTCCTGTTGTCAAAAAGAAAAAAACAGGTTTTTAAGAAAGTAAAAGCTATCAAAAGATTGACATGTGTTTAGGTCAAATTTAAATGTGAAAATAATTATAATGAACTACATTGTATTTAATGAAAAAATTATAATATAATTACAATTACAAACCATAAAAATGTATTATTGAACACAATAAATTTTTTTGATTAAAAAGTTTTTTCAGTTAAAATTTAGTAATTTTCACTATTCATCAAAATATGAAAGTTTTCAGAAAAACACCAAAAAATTATTGAAACTAAATATTTATGTCCCGATTCTAATGAAGAATATTATTTTGATAAATTGAATATATAAAAGTGTCAAATATTAGATTTAAAAATGTTTCATCATTAAAAGGTGGTAAAATTTCATTTTTTAAAAAATACTTATTTTATTTGAAAAAAATTAATTTGGTCTTATATTATGTATAAATAATATATAATATGGATTTTAAAATTATACAGAGTATATAAGATTCAAAATGTAGTTAATATTATTGATAACCACATTTTTGAAGGGCTAGTTTGGTAATGTGGTGCTACGCTCGAACTCAGTGTTGCTTGTAGTGAAAGCTATTAAATTACATTAATGAGATAACGTACTATGAGATAATTGGGTGTTATAGGAATATTTTTGTAACAAATCATGTCCCTATTATGATATGGAAAAGTAATATTGATGAAAAACTTTCATATAAACACATTTCCGGTAATATAGTCGCTTTGTTTTGTGATATCTCATAAACTAAGATGCATATTTCTTGTCATAATCATTTATTTATTTATTTATTTTTTACCATAATGAATATACATACCTTCTCCAACTATGACCATGGATTTATTATTTGTACTATGATCCTGATAAACAAACCCCATGAGAGGCCATTAGCAATACATTATGGCCCCTAACAATATAAAGAAAAGTCATATAATGAAAACCATTGAAATGAACATATTTCTCATAATATAATCTATTTTTCTTCTGATGTCGAATAATTTAGGACACACATTTCTTAATATAATACATTATTTATTTAATAATTGTTGAACTTACTCTATGTAAATACCTTTCACTACCATGGATATGGATTTAGGGAAGGCACTACCATCCTAATCATCTCTTCCAAAGATATCACTTCTATTGGAAGTTTAAAATACTATATTTATTATTCAGTCAATGTTATTCCACTGACAACACACCCAAGACACATTAAATCACTACAATATAAATTTGATGTTTTTTTATATTCCAACAAAATATGTAATCATATAGTATACATTGAAAACAATCTCAATTCAAGATAGTATGAAATGTTTTCACTATGAGGAACTACTTATGGCACATGAACCATGTGGTGTTCTTAATGGAGGTATTGTTCTCACGATCTCATAAATTCATGATCACCTTGTACACAATTCATGAGATGAAGTATACTTGTTATGATCCACAATAGCAGATACTCCCACATAATTTGTGTAATTTCAAAATGATACTCCTAGATTGTATAACATATGATAAATATTATTGTCATTATATATGATGGTTATTATTAATGCCTATGAACTAGTAAAACCTTTTCATATTAAAAATGGTCCATTAGAATTAAAATGTAAATAGTGGGTGAAGAAATATTGATATAGTTATGGTAAGTGAACATTATGAATAACTCAATGTGTACATGATATTATAATTTCAAAGTACTATTATATTTAGGTCTCATGAAATCACTTTTATGTCAATCTAGACATAGGCTAGAGATAAAATTCTAACTATCCTTATTAGCGCTGATATAATAACATCATTTTTATACAATGTTTTGGATTTAATCATTTGGACTACCATATATTAACTATGTGGCTACTTTGCAACCTAATACTTCAACTCCTTGAGTAATATTCCTCAAGAGATAATATATGTTAGTATATTAATTTTTTCCACTATCAAAACATTCCATCTTGACAGTCACCGTTAATAAGATTACAAAAATTTAATTTATGATAAAAATTAACATAGTCGGAGTTGTAGAAATATGTATGATAAATCATTACATATTTCAAAATTCATCTTCTGTTTCTTTAATAGCTGTAGTTCACATGGTATTTTGTAGATATAGCTACAATTGGATCGAATATGATTGTTTGTTCATTGAAATATCCCAAATGGAATTTTTGATTCTAATTACCAAATGTAATACTTGTATGTGTCCCCTTATAACTATATTCCCATAAATTCCATATACTAGGAAAATATCCCTTATAAACTCTCAAGTACAGTTGGATAGTTTGACTACTGCCAATGATGTTCTCCATGAAATGACAAATATTCTCCTACTAAAAACCATTAGTTCAAAATTTCATTTTTAGTATATATTATTGATTAAGTTAATGACAAATTACTTTCCTTAATGGAATTATAATCACCACTATAATATCATTTTATGTCTTGTACAAGTATTCTTAGTGAAATTTATTCCAATTTTCAATGGAATTAATTCTCAATTGAATTGTTAAAACATTTATCTTTCAAATATAATGTAAATATAAATAATTTGACCTGGTCAAAGAAACCATTATATCTACCTTTGTATATATTTTTTCAGGTACATGGTTTACTAATTTAAGATAATATTTCAATTTTTAAACTCATTCTGGTCGTTACTAACTAAAATATCAATGGTTGTTTTCATTATGTTATAAAACATATTTTCCATAAGAAATTATCATGCTCAAACTAACCACTTATAGATACCTGAAAAAATTGACTCTAAATGAATATTACTTTATCTTGTTTCACAATTGAATAGAAAATTATATGTTAGTTACATTAATAAATTAGTTGAATTATATGGGGTCACAAAATCTTTCTGGTTGTATCATATAGTCACATTACATTACATTGTGTTTTGACATCCACTTCCCAGTATAATGATCATTGAAATATTCTATGATAATTGAAATTCAGATAGCTTTAATAATTCAATTTAGTGTAAATGCTATTTTTTTATTATACTATTTCTAGAAATTGTTGTCAAAACCACTCAGTTATCATTCAATACTATATTGTCTGAAAATGAACATCCACGAATAATTTCTATAGAATACCACCATATAATCATGGTTAAAAACAGTAAGAATACTAATCATGTGTAATTTGATATATGGAATTTATTATTGAATTAAACTTGTGAAAAGTAGCTAATTTACAATTATTAAATCCATTATGGATCTATTGTTTTAAATGAATAATCTGAAATTAGATTGATTAAAAATAAAAACACATGATGGTTTTTTGTTTCTATGTTAGATTATCCACTAGAATAATTCTTTCTATAAGCACATAATGAATTTTTCCTATACCAACAAATTTTACATCTCCAAACATGGCTAAATATAATAAAATCAAGCTCTCACTATCTAAAAAAGATATTTGTACGCTTTTAAGAAATATAGTCTATTAATTCATATCTCAGGGATTTCTATAATATACATTGTAATCTCTTAGATGCTAACATAGATGCTATTTTTTTTTCATATTGCATGTGTTTTAATATTTATTACTAAATCATTTCATATGAAAAAATTCTTTTAACATGATGGATTTATATGATACAAAAACTCATATGAAATATGTGCTTTATTTTAGATTTAATATTTTTATGGGAATGTGATGCTATTTTTAAAATATATCTCGAAAATAATGGAATGTTTGGATATTCATTTGAGTCTCAATATTGATTCTCCTATTACATACATCATGAAACATTCATGTATATTACATTTTTAATTTAATAATTACACCATGATATATTTTTTTATTCAATTTCATCTTGAAAGACTCATCATCAATCCTTCATAACAATATCATATAAATGATTTGGGTAAGGAAATGTTTGCTTAGGAATTACTCCATGCTATATTTTAAATATCAATGAATACATGGTCAAGGTATTCTTCAGTAGATGAGCCTAATGAAACACATATATTCTATGCATATAGATTACCCACGTCACATGTATATATCATACAACCCATAAATGAATACTATAATGTGTATTTACCACTATCATATCATTTGAATAACTCATGATATATAGATGAACTAATTCATAATTAATTATTTCATCTATTTATTTCTGAATTGTTCTTTCTAAACTTTTTACAACTCTATGTTTTAATAATACAAATTTTATATATCTATAAATAATCTATAACTATAATTGGAATATCATAAAAAAATAAAATTTTATAATAAATGAATTATCTTTCCTCGGTTGGGTATAACAATTTCTTAGATTTTATTTTTTGCAGTTTTTTATTGTGATTCAACAATTAATGAACAATTATTTGAGTATTATACACCATAAACAACACTCATTCCAAAATAGGAGTAACATATCCATGTGTCCAATGTTCAAATGAGATAAATGTTTTTGTATTACTTAATAAAATTCAACTATACTCATTATGATTGGGAATTATATTTTGTGTACTTCAGACCACCAAATTAAGAATCACCCTTTCTTTGTTGCTAGGATAATTCACATAACATACAATAACATTATTAAACATACAATTTTAAAATATTTGGATAATAATATTTTACAAAAATTCCATATATAATAACCAAAAAGTACTACAAAAACATCACTTATAATTGATTAACAAACCTAAATAAGAACGAACTACTTGATTTTTCAATTTAGTTTGTAACATTATATATTCCAAAGACATGCCTCATGACATGAGAAGAAAATAACATACTGTATTAAGATATTTATATGCTATTTTAAATAATATTCTTATTGATATTTTGGTGTCACTATTTCTATTGGACCTATTTCCATTTATATAAAATTTTACCCTCTAAGAACTAGATTTTAATCTTTATTTAGGTTCTTATTTTATTGGAAAACCTTATACAAAGTGTAATAAAGTGTTTTTACCCTTAAGGATCAAAATTTAATGATAATGTAAATTTGAGTATGTTGGTGATAAGGGTATAAGAACGAGATGTATTGAAAGATAATCCATCTTTCTATTTACACGTTTTGTGTGTAATCATCATATAATTCAACTATTCTTCAATTTCTACTCACAATATAATTAGAGATGAGATATCTTGTGAAATAATTCATTTTTTGAATTTTTATTACAAAAAATAAATAACTATTACTAGAATGGAGATATAAAATTTTAATTTTTTACATATCATTATACTATATTAATCATTAAAATGATCAATTCATGAGGTGTCTCAACATGTGTTGGGTACACAAACACATATAATTTACTATTTCTATTTTTTTATTACCTATAGTACTCTTGGAAATTCATGCTGAGGAGGATAAATTCATTGTCCAATTGAAGTAACAATTTATCAATGGTATTTATTTTCCTAAAATTTTCACTGATAAGAAATTTATATTGATTAAAATATTAATAAAAAATAAATCTTTTATTATATCCCACAATTTTTTGAAACCCGAGAATACTACACTTCGAAATTTAGAACCCCATGTAACATGGATATTTTGATGGAAATGGTCCTTGAAAACATTCCCCACATTACATTATATGGATACAACCACTACATATAGAGTGTCATGTAGTGTGATTGTCTTGATAACTAAGCTGACACATGAATAAATTAACTATTGAGTGATGTACATGATTCTAAAAATCAAAACCTTGATATTCTTAAATCATTACCTCTAATGTGAAAAACTCAATCTATGGATAATTTTTCTACACAATTTAATTAATTCAAACAATCAATCTTAAAATTACACCCATGAAGATTGATGTGCGCTCAACTATGGAAAATGGGCACCTTTTACAACCAGATTTATTCAAATTAATGTGACACAAGGCAATAGAACTAAATATTACATTTGGGGTTTTTTATTATATTTATAAAAATATAATCCTTTTCAATTAAATATACATGAAGGATGTGATCACAATCAAAACATTACCATGTATGAAATAGCGGAAATTAATTGTGAAAGTTCATTTTATCTATTCACTATTATTTATCATTCTATGTCATATTGTATATATTCATATACAAAAAATAATTATAAATCTTTTGTAAATATATAAAAGTGATTTCAAATCATGATAATTTTTTACTAGTTTATCCATTGATCTTAAATGGATAAAAGTCCCTAGGAGAATTTATGTGAGTCATGTATGAATCATGTTGTAGCTTCCATCCTGTTAAATGTTTTTACATCATTGATGGAACATTATCTCATGTCTATGTGGTCCACTTCTTCAACAATCTTCATCATAATAAATAAATAACAGAACATAGGATAAGGTTATGAATAATGTGCAATACACGTGGAATACAACTATCTTGGATAGAAAAAACCTTATACATATAATGAGGAATAATGATCATGATAAAACATTTTAATTAATTAATCAATATATAGAAATATCAAATACAGACAAAAATTAATTAACTACTAAATTCAAACAATATATTGTATGTCCACTACTCATTTCCACTCAAAATTCGTGATAAATGTTTAATAATAAATAAATAATTTTTATTTTAATTTATATTGAATGAAATTGTATGAATTAAAATTGTTTTGTTTAACTTTAATTCAATTAATATATTTCAATTTTTATAAAATTAAATTTTATTTTATTAGAAAAATATAAATTTATTTTTGAAATTTTTATATATTATTGCTAGCCCCTGAGGTGATACGAAACCCATTAAATGATTTCTATGAATTTATAATCCAGGAAGGGGTATGGTATGTCCGAGAAGACATGATATAGATCAAATTTGATTGGGATTACAAGGATATGATATGGATAATTTGAATGAAGGTTCATTGAGTGGAGCCAATACAAGGTGGAAGGAAAGTCATTCCAAATGGTGGGAGACCATACCGGTAAGGATGATACATGTGAGGCCAGCACTGGGTGGTTTATTGATGGGTTTTCTACACTTCCACTATTTAATATTTTTTATAGTAGGTCAGTGCCCCCAAATAATATTTAATATTATTATATTTTTGGTTTCTTGATGCTCCACCTTTTCCAAAAAAAAATATTTCATTTTATTCACTATAAAAAGATCAAATTGATTTAATTTGTGTTTCAACATTTCATAAAAATGTGTCGATAAAATGGTCTACTGAAAAACAATTTTTTTGGACACCAAAAATGGATGGAATCCTAAGGATGACAGGAAATGACCATAGATGATTGAATATTGGAATAATAAATAATTAAATAAATAAATAAATATATTCATCAATATTATTCTGATAATATTACTTTTTAATCATATATGGATCATTGGATGTATAAATATTCACCATCCATTATCGTATTGGATCAATTTCAATGAAATAATCAATATAATCATTCCATATTCAGAAATTAAATGAATTTATTTTGGTGAATCCATCGAAAAGTCATAAAGAAAACATTAAAATATATAGGAACACACAATGAAAGAATATATGAGGGGTATTTATATCATTCCCTCATTTATCAATGTAACTACACCAGATATGATTATTTTATGACTGATAAGTATATAGAGGATCAAAATTATATAGTTTCAGATTGAAAATAAATCAATTAAATACCTCATTTGACTTGATGATGTGTTCAAAAAATACTCATCAATAGTTTCATTAGGTTAATGGAACCGATATCAGATTCCTCTATATCACCACAAAATACATTAAAGATTACAAGATAATCACCATTCATAATTATGGTGGTAGCACGAATAATTGATTCTACCTATAATGTCATATCAATCACCACCATATAAATACATCGATTTGTTATTCCGAACATTGATCATTTTTGTAGATCATCAAATTCACTCTCAATGAATTAGGAGTTAGGAGAGAGAGGATACTCAAATAATATAGTTAATAGAATCCCATAAGTGAGTGAAATCATTCTTATATAGTTTAGTGATATTGATTTAATCTTTTCTTTGTTTTGGGATCTTAAATTGATTATTTATGAAGTTAGGTGCTGAGATGGTGTGAGATTCTGAGGCCTCATGTGCCAAGAATTAATGTATGAAATATATCAAATATATCAAATATTTTAAATATCACATGTGCGATGTTTTCCAGAAAATGAAAAATAAATTCTAAAAGGAGGATCAGATTGGAATGTTGAGGCCATTGTTATGTTCAGGGTATAGGTTTTACCCTTTGTGTGGAAAAACAATGGAGCACATCAAAATTTTGGTTTGAGCACCTTCGGGATGATGACAATAACATCATTAAATTACTTATTTTCTAAACTTGTGGATTCAGTTTTCTTAAATAAGTAAAATTCTGAATCATCAAACAATAATCCTTGGATGAAATATTGTTTGTGACATCACCTTGAAATTGTGTGTCTTTTTTTTATTATATATTGATTTTTATATTATATTATATATATATACATATTCTGACCGTAATTTCATCACTTATGAAAAATAATTTTGTTTTTTGTGTGTCCAAATACATATTTATATATTAATCCATTAATGGGGTTTTCCCATAGGAGAGTTTTCTTTATATAGATGATTGACCTTGCGATGGATACCTATAAGGACTATGAAGAGGAGGAGGTTAGTGATTCAAATAGACTGAAGCTTCTTATTGTGGTTTCATTAACACGATTCCCCTTATTTAAATTTTATTTGGACTTTTTTTAGTTTCATTGTAGTTGGTTTTTATTTGTATCTTTTTATTTCTAGTATTTTTTTTTTGTCATACTCTGATTGTGGGATTTTAAATATATCCATTCATTTTTAAAAATTGATTTAATTTTTAGAAATGTATGGTCTTGGAGATATGTTTGTGTGTACTTGTATAATAGGATAATTCCCCCCATGCGAGTGATATACCGACTACATTGTTGTCATTGAACACAAGTATATTTGGAGGAAGACTTTAGTTAGTCCTAGAATTGGATCCATTGGGATATGTAGGGAAAGATTGGTACCAGAGTTGTTGGTTATTCATTATGAATAGAGTATACGAGATTGGTTTGGGGAAATAGTGTTGATTTATTTGAGTTTGGCATTAGGATAGGGACTCTCGTACTTCTGTGGAGACTGATGTATCCATAGAAAAGGACTCTGATCACCTTCTATTCGACAGAGAAGTTTTAGACACTGGTTGTTGGGAAAAAATTGTAACATACATCATATTAGAACGGGTTGTGGTTTCCATATTCTAATTGTGTATCATCCCAATATATACTCACTTACTTTGGTTCATCTTGTATCTTTTAGGATTCCCCCACAATGTTTTGAAGATATGATTTTGTAACAGGAACATAAAAACTGAACCAATAACTAATGAGGCTTTAATACAGTGTCCTCTTCCTGAGGTGTTACGTCCTTGAGGTAGACTAGTTATACCACCACCAATTGATTAGTAGATGGTACCTATTGTATCAATGTACGAGGTGCATATTCTAAGAATTCATCATGATTTTTACTGAATATGTACCCTCAAGTCCCAAGGTAGGCCTGAACCATATGTATATAAGGACTTGCATGAGTTGGTGACGTGAGTTTTTTTTGTCTTTTCAAGACACTTTCATATTATATGGTGGTTATGGAAATAATCCTTCTCCATGGTTCTACAGGATGATAGTGGTGTTCAGTGACCCTATCGTGTGATGAGTTGACACATTCATGGTAATATTTCTACAAATTTTCAAGGACTTTTTTGTATAGCTAGGTTGAGTGATGTTCATATCTATAATATTTTCTTTCATTATTTGGTTAGTATGAATGTTTTTGATTTTTCATCACGGTTCGCCAACCTATAGAGATAATTGATAGATATGGTTTTTATTTAGTTTTTTTTTGGGTCGAACCTTTGATAAAAGACTATACAGAGACATCAAACCCATCATTACATATCAATGATTTCCTACATATTTTTGGGTTCTAGAGAATGGAATGTTTTTTGAGTGTTTCTATTCTAGGAAGACGTATGTATTTATTATAGGGAGTGGGATTAAGTTAGAAGATAATTCAGTGGCATGGATCTGATGTCATACCTAGGGACTTGAAAACATGATACATTCTACGATGTGATACAAGGATATACAAAAATTCGTTCAGGGATAACATTATGGATCTATGCCAAATGGGGATAAGTGGTACTACACTTGGGATGAAAGCTGACATCTCATGTGGGATTGTCTGATCCTCTATACAAAAAATAGACAGATATTGGATGACATCCCTAGGAAGTGGAATAGAAAGGAGTAGGTAGTTCTGAATGTTGGATGAGGTGGTCGAGAAGATGAATGATAGGCTAGAGGTCGTAGATATTGTCAATTATTTCCATGAACACCCTTATGTGGTCCACAAAAGGATCAGGGAGTAGGGGGATAACTGTGAGGGTGTCTAAAGGTGGTAGAGGCTTATGAACAGTAGGATTTTAGTATGATATTGGGAATGAAATATATATTTTATACATTAGATAAAGTATTTATGAACACTTTTACAAGTTATTATTTTTAATTCCACATGTCTGGTATGAGACATAGATATTCTGGTCAAGCCAGGGGCTCTACCCTATCACTTGGAGACTCGTGCTTGTGGTGATTTACTGATCACACAGATCTGCTAATAGGGTGACATGACACTAAGGGAAATGATATTCACTTGGGATCTATTTTTAGTAGTGATGAGGCATTATGAAATCATCTTATGTATAGACCAGTGATATATATCTCATTCACAGATAGACTTGTTCAGGGGGAGGATATAGTCTATCTACAGTGATGTGACTATGTGTTTCATTTTGGGTGAATAGGAGACTCTTTCAGTGTAGGATATAATCATGTGTAGAAGGGTGTGGTTAATTAATAATTATTTCTCTTTCTTGAACCATGGTTCTATGTATGTATGAGTTTTCAAGAATCTACAGTGGTGGAGAAGTATGAGTATGTAGTTCCTAATTACATTATATGATTACATCCATGTTAAATGATTGAATTTTTCATTGCTCTTAACACTAGAAAACAGTTATTTCATTCAAATAATATCTACTGTCTCCCATATAGCATCATAACGTGAGTCTATAGTTGGAGGAATTACAGATGAAGGGTTTTGTTAGGCCTAGTGTTTGACCCTCGGTAGCCTTAGTGTCATTCCTCAAGAAGGAATATGGGAGATTGTGGTTGTGAGTAGATTAACATAACCTATACAATGGGACCATAAATAATATTTATCAACTAATAATGATTGATGAACTCTTTTATCAGTTGATAAAATCATGATGGTTATCATAAACTAACCATAGATCATGCTATAAATAGTTACAAGAATGGGATGAGGTTGTATAGAAATTATTTTTTGTGTTAGTATGTTTATCATGTTTACATGGTGATTTCATTTATTATGTTGAATTCCCTTGTAGTATTTTTTTTGTCTCATGGACTAGATCATTCAACCCTTCTATGATCAGTTAGTGGTAGTCGTCACCGATGTTACCATTATGTACTAAAAATTTTAAGAGTATCACATGAGACATTGCTGGATGGTTCATGATGTAATCTAAGGGAAATAGGTTTATGTTATGATCATGATGATCCTATTTAGGATACAATAGGACATATTTATCAGATGTGTTAACTCAACATTCAATGTATATTTGAACATGATAAATGTCGAGGAATTGTTAGCAATGGGGAAAACCAATAATATGATTGATTTACAAATATTACACGATCTGGTTGGATACCCATAGAGATTCAGAACTAATTTATATGTAATATCTTCTCTATTTAAATATCTATCCTTATAGGTGAATCCTTTCATTTGGATATAGAGGTTCCAATATCCTTTCCAAAAGTTGATGTAGAGATTGATAGGCACTCCAATCATGAATTTTGGAGAGGAGGGATTTTATTACATAGGGTTCTACAATGTGTAAGTGCCTGGGTTTGGATTGGAACTGATTTAGAGGTTTGTGCTAGTTTCATATAGTTCGCATCAGTTGATACCACATTATTATAACTATGTAAAACATGTACTTACGTTATAATTGGTAGCCTCCACACTAATTATGTGGATAAACTACCTGAGGTTTCATAGGTATTCCACCTATTATGGCCACAAGTGTCTAAAATATATCTTATTTTAGAAATATCTTAAATTGGGATAGATTTGATGCATATATCTACCCTATGGTGAAGATATATTGATTTCCTATACTCTTTGTAAAGGGAATGTGGTAGCTAATTTGATTATAAATATATCATGTTCATAGTTTTTAAGCAAGGTATCAGAGCATCTGGCCTCATTCTAGCTATGTTTTATCGATGAGGATGGAGTACCATACATCTATTGGAGGGTTGATACTTATTTTCTTGTTTAGTTTTTCAAGATGAAATAACATTAGGATAATCTCTATGAGAACCTACATATTTAGATATACACTTTTCATGATCTTGATGTATTTTATGAAGGTGGGTGCATGTTTCTCTTTTCATGGGAGGGTAGATGGTACCGGTGATGTTATGAGAGGAGGTTCTGAGAGTGTTTAAAACATCTCCAATGTTTGTATATTTGGGTTTGGAAAATATGTAATAGTACCTCATTCCTCAGTTTTAGTAGCCTTAGTTGATGAATGGTGTTTTAGAGTTTGTATCTTGATGCCTTAATTATTTACATGTGAAGGCTATGCAGAAGGTTTTTACTGGATTAGCTCAACAAATTAGTGTTCCATTGTTGATACTTTCGGGACGATGCGTATGATGAAGGTGTTTTCCAATCATGTTTTTTTATATGTTGTCATGTTTTTTTTGAACTAAGGAAGTCCCATCACTTTTTTTAGTACCAATCAATCTATTTCTGGTATTGATATGAATTATATTCACATTTTTCATTGTAATTATGGTCTTTTATTAGTAATTTTAGTACTAAGGAATTGATTGGATTAACTCTAGATCTAGTATGAATGAATTGGTTTTTTAATGGAGAATCAGAGTAACCCTGACTATGATCTTTTAATTGTGACGATGATTTACTTATTCATAGTTTGTATCAATAATTAGTTGAATAGAGAATATGTGATGAATGATTGATGGAAGAAAGGGCGAGTGGAAGAGATTATGGAGATTGGATGGGGATCATAAACAAATTTATCTTATCTAGTTAACATAGAGAATAAGCTGATACTGAATGTTTTTTTAAAAAAATTGTATCTCGGTGAATGAAATCTATAAGATACTATTGATTGATGAGGAGATGTTTTTTTAAATGGGGATGTTGTTATTAAATGTGATGCTTTTAAAAAAAGGTGTTATGAATTGAAAAGGTGGTGTCGATTAAAAAGGTGGTACCAATTGAAAAGGTGGTGCCAAATGAAGAGGCAGTGCCGATTGAAGAAGTAGTTCCAATAGAAGAGTAATATATGGTGCTGATTGTTTTCAAGAATAATCATACCCAGAAAATATCTCATTAGGTAAAATTGTTTCTACTAGAATGATTGTACCATGAAAAGATTGTATTCTAGAAAATCATATCATGGCCAATCGTATCCAGATTGGTAGCACCCTGAACGATCATATATAAAATGACTGTATTATAAGAAATCGTATCCATGAATTATAAAACATAGGATAGTCGTATCTAGAACAATTTAATTTAGAAAAGATCATAATCATATTGGTATGAAAAGAAAAAAGCTTTTATTAATGGAATGTTATGATACTTTCTAATACATGTATGAAAATGATAATGTTGTTCTCAAATGAATTTAAAGTCGTGAAACCATTATATAAGCACATGATTTTAAGTGAATTGTAGAATCTCAAGAGAGTCAATAGATAATAAAATAGAAGGATATTGCCGAATGAATGATCATGGGGGGAGATATACATTCATATAAAATATTTTGATTCAAATTAGTTTTGAGAATCGTATTCATTAAATCCGAATGTTATCAAATATTTTATACATTTGTCTACAATTAATATAGATCTTTATATTGATGAAGTTAGAGTTTAACGATTTGTTCTCATGTGTTAAAATCACACATATTATTCAAATTAATGATTGAGTAAGGCGATGAATGTTTGAAGAATAATCTAGAAGTTTCGAGAAGCGTTGATGATGTCACGATGAATTCAAGATTTTTGGTGAAATTAAAATGTGGGTGAATTAGTGTGATTGAGAATCTTTTTGTGATTCTTATGGTAATATTTCAAGGGAAACCTAAAAAATAATATGTACAATGTACGTTCTGACCACAAGTTCTATTCATCATAGTAGAGGGAAAATCAATGATTCTTCAATTGGGAAACATGGAACCATTTTGATTTGAATTGAAGACATATCGATATGGATGAAGACATGATCATAACATTGTATACAGATGATCATCATAATTAGAATACATTATACTCCATGGATCATCATATTTGATTTTTCCACATTTTATTTTTCTGATCATTATATTGGGATGGATTAATCAGCTTTGGGAATTTCATATTGGGTTTCTCGGTTTGAGGAAATATTTTATTCAGTTTTGAAGTGTTCCCAATTCGTTTCTATTGTATTATATCAGAAAATCGGACTAGATTTTTTTTTTCAGAATCATACTCGGAGGTTTCAGACATGGAAATCTGACATAGAAAAATCAGTCTCAATTTTCAATAAAGAGTAAAGGAGGTTCTTAAATTTCATTTGGGTAAAGAATTGAATAATTGTTTATCAGTTGAATACATTTGATGAATTTAAAAGATGTTTTGGTAATAAGTTTAGTTACAAAACAATTTTATTACCCTATTTATTATATTAGAGTGCATAAACACTTTTGAATTATGATCAATGTGCTACAAGAGTTAAAGGGAATGTCCTTCTCATTATAATCTAAGGATTAGTTTCTAGTGGATTATAGGGTATTTTATTTTATTAAAACAATTCCATGGACATTGGTAATCTTATTGAAAATTGATCCTTATAAATACCTATGTTCCATTGGACGTATGATTGTTTTGTTTTCTATATTTAATTGAATCTTTAACTGGAGGTGAAGGTTGTTTTAATTGTAAGGAAACATAAATTAAAAAGAGTATAAAAAATTCACCCCTACCCCACTCAATTATAAAATAAAATTATTAGGTACATAAAAGTTGTATTTGGTCAATATATCCTTCACTATTATTTTATTATATAAAATTTTAACAATTAATGGAAATAATTTTCATATATTGAAATATAAAATGATGCCTTATCCTATGCCTCTAAGTTATGATACTTTTAAAGCTAGAACAGTTGGGTTTCCACCCATTTATGATAAATCATCACTTGCACCTACTGGTAAGATTAGTATTGAGAATGATGGAAGAGAACGTAATTATATATTTTTATATCTTTTTGAAAGTGTATTATTGATTGTGAAAGGTGTTTCCACAGCCAATGGTATATGGGAGAAATTTAAAGATATATATGAATGGAATTCAAAAGTCAAGAATTAAAAACATCAAATCTGGATATAGATGATTTATGACATGAGATTTTTGAACATGATTTTTTGGGTATTTCATTACCATGGTGATTGATATTGATAGTACTATCATATTTCTTGGATAAAATATCGACTAATCAACAGTTTATGAAAATATTTTGAGAATCCTACCTCATTTATTCAATTAAAACTATTTTTTATTAGAAGACATAGATCCTAAGACAATATATATTGGTTATATTCATTGAACACATATGACAATGAAATGAGAATAGTTAAATCAAGGAATTGAAAAAAAAATGTTTGATTGAGAAATGTATTTCAAGGCTATAAATACCGAAAATTTCATGAATCTTCTTATTGATGATGGAAATGATTATCTTAACTCTAAAAATGTGGTATGTAAAAATATCAATGATATATTATCCATGTTTTCTAAAAAAGTGAAAATATGTAAATGAAAATACAAAGGGGAAATCCTTTTAAATGTTTTTAATTTGGAGGAGTTGTTCACTTTGCGAATTACTCTCCTAAAAGAATGAATGAAGTGGATGGAGAAGAAGAATAATTAAATCCATGAATTTCATAGAAGAAACAAAGAGATAAATGAATGTTTTACTCTATAGAAAATGAAAATAAATTCTTCAAATCCAAAATAAGAATTTTCATATCAAAATGTGAAGAAGAAGAAGTCATTGATAATAAAACTAAAAAATTAGTTGAGTACGGTATTGAAAATATGGTTTTGAAAACAATTAGTGATAAATAATATAAAAGAAGTAGTTCTAAGGAAGAATAATATCAACATGAAATCCATTTAAAATAATATTTGAATGAATTATTGAGAATGATAACATTACTTGAAAGAAATATAAAATGATTGATGATTAATACCCAAGAAACGATAAAAGTTTTTTCGATGAGAGTGAAAAATCTATTAAGAGAAATTGATGATTTTAAGAAATCTATTGAAGAAGAAAATAATTTTAATGAGCATTATAGGTTATTATGGAGGAATGTGAAGAACATTTGTAACTTTTACAACAAAAACCCTCATTATATGAATTGAGAAACACAATTTTACAAAACATTATCACTATGGTTAGTGAATGTTCTTATAATGAGAAACATATTATGGTTTGAAAAATTTTACATTCAAAGGGTGAAAAAATGATGGAATTATTTCTAGCGAGAATAATGTTTGGAATGTAATGTATGTGGACCAAACCAACAATGATGGGAATTCTAAAATTTCAACAAAACCTGAATCCAAAAATGCTTTGATATAATATATATATCTAGAAATACTGGAATAATGATGATGATTCCAATTGATCATAAGAATTTTATTGTCTTTGATAAGAGTGATGATATATTTTTTAGGAAATGTATTGAAAATTCTAATCAATATGTACTTTTTAGAGGGAAATAATCATTCAATGGGTTTTTCATTGATATTATGCAGGATTCCAACACATGAAAAATATGTGTTAGTTTATACAGAAAAAATTCTATTATCCCATATGTTATAGAAAGAAAATATAGACTAGGTGTTTGTCACCTCAATAAAAGATTACTGATGATGTTTCCATAAGGAAATCATAGAATATTGGAGTATTGATTAAAAATAGTTTCCAACCCCTTGAAACAATTTTTGAATTTTTAGAACAATATGGAAACCTTCCAAAAGGATTTTTTTTTTGTTACCAATTAAGTAAAATAATATCAATTCAAAGATTCCAAAGGCGAGGAAGGTAAAAAAAGAAAGTTATCATGTTGTTGAAACTACATTTAATGTATTGAATGTATAATGACATTTCATACTTGATAGTAGGTGTTCTTCGTACATGACATAAGATTTAAATCTTTTGAATAATGTAAAATATTTTATGGAGGTTATAATGACATTTGGCAATGATGAATCCCAGAATATCAATGGTGTTAGATCAGCCATTATTGGAATAGAAAACATTAAATCCAAGAAACAATTGTATAAATATGGGATAATGTTGAATTTGATAAATGTTTCACAATTGTGTGATGAGGGTAACAAATTTTTATTTAGGAAAGATGAGTTTGTTCTAATGAATGAAAAATTTAGGATGATTGTTATAAGAGGCCAACGTACTAAATGTAATTTGTTTTAGATTAGTGAAAATGAAAAACACTTATTACATGGGCATGGTGAAAGAGAATCAGTTTTTGTATAATAGAATTCGACATAAGGGGAAGAGAAACATGAGAAATTTATCTAAAAAAGCATTGTTTGGTACATCATAGTTTTTGCAAAAAGAATAGATTTCGGTTCCACTATTTGTGAAAAAAGGAATGATTTAAAATGTTGTGAATAGGAATGTTCAGATATATTCAAAACAACCCCTGGGGCTAGTTTATTCTGATATATAGGGGCCAATGAGAAATTAATCAGTTAATGGAGATAAGTACTTAATCACATTTATTAATGATTTTCCTTAATTACATGTGATATGTATATGATGAAAAAAAATTCCTTGAAAATGGTCAAAAGATTCAAATGGAATGTTGAGAAATAATGTGAGTATTCAGTGAAAAAGAAGAGAATAGAAAATGGTGGTAAATATAGCAGTGAATAATTTTATTTCCGTCATGATAATTAGTGACATTTTCATGAGTATATCTTCCCATACACTCCTCAGCAAAATTTGTTTTCTGAATGAAACAATATAAGAGTTGGTGGATATTACAAGAATTATGATACTTGAACATGGTATTCCACATTTTATTTGGAGGCAAGCCATTATAAAAAAACCCCCATATAAATTTTTCTATTAAAAAACCCCAGCTCTGTAGAACCTAAGAGTTTTTCAGATTCCATGTGTTATAATGAAGAAATGTGGAAACTAAGGAAAATTTTAGGAGAATAGTGAAGTTGTAATCTTTCATTTATAAACTCCAAAAGGAAGAGTATATTGAATATTCAATAAAGAAAATAAAAATAATTGTTGATTCTCTAAATGTTAATGTGATTGAATAATGAATAAAAGAAAATCCAACTGAAGTAGAAAATCAAGTTGATTATATCAAAGAAATAAATTCTGATAAGTATGAAAATAATTTTACTACAATTCTTGAAAAACAAATAGACTCATCAAAATCAAGTGATGAATATAATTCTCAAATTTATCATCCTAGGATAAGGAAACAAGAGGACAATCTGAATATAATTTGTGATCAAAACAAAAATGATCACACTGGAAGGACACAAAATTTTATCCAACATATGTATTTTTTTTAAAAAAAGTGTAACAAAATAATACGAAATTTATTTTTGAACATTCGTAATGGGTTCAAAAAGTAAATGAATAATTGGATCCAATTCAAAATAAAAATTGATGGGACCTCATACACATGTCTAAAAAGAAAAGAATAATTGGAAAAAGATGAGATTTCCCAAACTAGTAAAATGAAGAAGGTCTATTTATAAGAAACAAAGATGTATTGGTTTTCAATGACAATTAACAGAATGATGGAATTGATTTTTATGAAACCTATGATCATTTTCCTATATTGGAATCAATTAGAATCTTCTTTTCAATTTGTTCACAAAGAGGGTATAAGATCATTCAAATGGATGTTAAATATTTATTTCTGAATGGTGATCTTGAAAATGATTTTTATATTGAAAAAACATGTTTCATTGTGATTGGAATGTATGAAATCTATATATATAGATTAGAGAAATCGTTGTAGGGGTAAAATAATCAACGAGGGTATGATATTTGAAATTGGATACTTTCTTATGGGAGATGAACCTCAAGAAAGGAATAATTGATGAATGTCTATATATCATATAAAGTCATGGGTATTCTTTCATATTATCTATTAGGATGATGATATTATCAATTTTTTAAATGACAAAAGAAGTTGTCACATATTTTATGAAGACATGAACAAGGTATTCAAAATGTACATGTTTGGGGAAATGATGTAGTTTTTTTATTTAAAAATCACGAAAAAGAAAGAATACATTTTTCACTATCAGCAAAAATTATTCTAAGAATCATATATAGAGGTTCGATATGAAAAACTCAAAACCCATTTCCACACCAATTTTTGGGGGAACCAATTGGAGTAAAGATGGTGAAGGAAACATAGTAGATCAAAAAGATTATTGAAAACTAAATGGAAGTGTATTGTATTTGACTACCTCAAGACCAAACATTGTGTATGTCGTTACCTTATGTGCATGATATCATAGTGGTCCAAAAGATTTTGGTTCCAAGAGTAGTGTAAGCTTGCAGGTGGATATGCCCACATGGATTTTTGTCTTTAAAAATGATCAATTTAGGATCAATACAATGATAAATTCTAGACTCCATGGATCAAATCAAAGAAATAGACCAAAATGAAGTAATGTCCTGGAACCATAAAGGAGGATCATCACAGGTTAATTATAATTAATTTAATTAATTGACAAGAAGGACCTTTTATGGCATTCTTTCTTTTTTGATATTTCTGATCACATTTCGATGTGATTCGTCTTTGAGTCGCATAATCCAAAGATATAATTCCTATAGCGGTGATCGACACGTGCACCACATATCTCTGGATGAAGCCAAAATAGTATCTGGGTGCTAGTGTGGAGAAAACTTTTCAGTCGTGAGCGCATTCATGGAAGAACGAGATCATTTGTATGTGAGAGAATTCTCCATAATTGTTGTTTACAATGATTATGGAAATGTGTTGGGGTTGTGAGGATATTTATAATCGGGTTTGAGTTCATAGAGTTATGAAAATAAATAAACGCTTTTCGCATTTGTTTTATTTCATTACATCTTATTGAAAACCCCCATGTCGAATCATTAATTACTTGATATGTGCTCACACTGATTATAGTATATATCATTTAATAAAACAATATTATTTATTCAAAATCCAGACTGAAAAAACTACATGGTGTGTAATCATTTATACACGGTGTGTAATTATTTTTCATATAACTACACAGCGTGTAATCATTAATACATGGAATGTACATGTTTTTCATTTCCTTTCCAAAATAAAAACTACATGGTGTGTAATCATTAATACACTATGTGTACTTGTTTCCATTTTATTCTTCCTCCACCATAAAAACGATATAGGATTCCTTTTATAATTATTAAAACACATATGGGAATAATCATTATTCTACAGAAGATTCTTGGATACAATTTGTGTGCAACCCTCTAGGCCTCTTTCTCGTTCGCATTAGGCAGGCCTGCCAAAAGTTCTAGATTGCTCTCAAGAAATGGGTCAAGGAACCCATAAGAAAGAAGTTGACACTGCATTGACGTGTCACCTCATACAAAAGCTTACTGTGTAATTTAATCCCATTGTATCAATATCTCATCAAGCATGATTCATGGCAGAGTCATAAACTTATATGCTTGATCTGTCAATCGTTGACTTCCAGAAATAAACTTACCGTGACACCATGTCCATGGAATTTGGGATACAATTATATTTCAATCAAAGGGCCAGAGATATCTACTTCCATAAATATGGAATGGAAAAAACTTTCCTTGACACGTCCATTAATAAAATGTCATTCGTGATTCACCCAACGTACCCTACTTCCCGCCAACTATCATTGTGACAGTTTCCATCAAGAAATCTATGTGTGTGAGTCATGAAATTAGTTAATAACAATCTTCCAGTCTATAGACAATTACCAACACTCGTAGATAGAAATTTCTGATGACAGTAAGACTTGTCGACTTACTAGTGGAGGGTCTGTTCTTATAATCACCCAACATGGATATTACTAAGTGAGGGCTCCCTAAGAGATATTCTCGTCTTCTTACATGTACTCACACATTATGGTATGTATACTATATATCCTATCATAGTATGTCTTCCAACCATAACACATTATTTAAGAATATTGTTATAGCATTTCATGGTTCTCATCATAGCGGGTATCTGCCATGACCTTATTAATGACACAAATATTCCAGAACATTATTATAATATAGTCATGCAGAACAATGAACAATATATAATAAGTTTATATACACATAATCATAGTAAAAACACCTACTTCTCAGGACACCAACTCTAAAAAACATCCACTTGGACTAGACCCAACTGCCTAAGACATTTAGTCCACTAGACCTCATATGATTATCATGTTTCTACTGAGTCAAAGATTTAGTCAAGGTGTTTGCCACATTGTCTTCTGTGGAAATACTAATCACTGCAACTTCGCCTCTATGAGAAAAATCCCTCAAGAGATGATACTTCCGAAATATGTTCTTTGTCCATTGGTGTGACCATGGCTCTTTTTCACGTGCCACCACTGCAGTATTACCACAATAGAGTGTGATAGGATCATTACTACTAGGTACTACAACTGGTTATTGGATGAATCTTTGCATCCATATTGCTTCTTTAGCTACCATAGAAGCTGTGATATAATCAGACTCTTCTGAAGAATCTGTGACCACACATTGCTTTGAGCTCTTCCATCTCACTACACCTCCTTTAAAACTGCAGATGTATCTGGTCTGTGACCTCATGTCATCTTTATCAGTCTGGAAACCAGCATATACATGTCCTCTGATGACTTGATCCTCATATCCTCGATAAACCAGAAACATATACATAGTAAGCCTTAGATGCATAAGGATAGTCTTCACTACAAACCAATTGTGGTCTCCTGGATCATCTTGATATCTGCCAACCACACTTAATACCTTAGAAACATTTATTCTTGTACAAATAATATCATACATGAATGACCCCATCACTGATGCATAAGGGATCTTGGCCATTTCCTTTCATTCCTCATATGTCTGAAGACACATTTTCTTGGAAAGATGAATTCCATGTGACACAGACAACAATATCCTCATGGAATGTTCAATACTAAATCTCTTCAGTATCATGTCAATGTATATACTTTGACATAGGCACAACATTCTCTTGGATCTATCACGATGGATTTTGATCCCAAGAATATATATTAACTCACCAAAGTCTTTCATAGAGAATAATTTATCCAACCATGCCATAAGTGATTGTAATACATGTACTTTGTTTCCAATTAGTAATATTTCACCATCATATACTATTAGGAAAACAACTGCACATCCACTAAACCTTATATAGACACAAGGATCACTTTCATACTTAACAAATCCAAATTCTGTTATGGCTTCATCAAAATTAATATTCCATGACCTTTATGCTTTAATTAATCCATAAATATATTTCTGCAACTTGCATATGTTTTTGGCATCCTTTGGAGTCGCAAACCCTTCAGGTTGTTTCATATAGAAATATTCATGGAGGTTCCCATTAAAGAGTGTTGTTTTGACACCCATTTTCAAAATTTCATAGTCATAGTAAGTGGAAATGGGCAATAGGATTTTGATGGATTTCAGCATTGAAACCGGTGAAATGGTTTCGACATAGACAATTCCTTAAGGCTACCTAAAACCTTTTGCAAACAGTCATTCATTATAGGTGATGACTTGTCCCTCCATGTCCAGTTTCATCTTGAATACACATTTGTTATCAATAGGCTTTACATCAACTGGAGGATCTAGCAAAATACAGACATGGTTTTAGTACATGAAATCCATTTCAGATTTCATGGCTTTATGCCACTTGGAGACATCTATGCCTTCAACTACTTCCTTGTAGGTATGAGGATCATCATTTTCAACCAATAATGAGTCACCATCCTCAATGACATGTAAAACATATCGATCTGGTTCTCACACCTCTCTCGTACTCCTAAGCAGTTCTTGTGTCTCAGAAAAAGATTTTTCTTCCACGGGTCATTGTGGAATCTTTTGTTGTACCAACTCATGTGTATCTTGAGCCATGACTTCATTGAAGACTATCTTTCTCCCATTATATCTTTTGAGTATTCCTCCCTCTCAAAGAATATGGCGTGTCATGCCACTGTAACCATTTTATCTGTCGTGTAGTATATGTGATATCCCCTTGTTTCCTTCAGATATCCTATAAAGGTACACATTGAGCCTTCAGGAGAATGTTTGTTACCTAAATAGGCCTTAACGAATGCTTCACTACCTCACACATGTAAATTTGATAACATGGCTTTGCGTCCACCCCATAATTCATATGGAATTCAATTTATTGATTTAGTTGGTACTTAGTTTAGTATGTGTGTTGTTATTTGTAATGCATATCCCAAAAAGGATAATGGAAGACTCACATGACTCATCATTGATCTCATCATGTCCAACAGGGTGTGGCTCCTCCTTTCACTTACACCATTCCACTGAGCCATGTAAGGAGGAGTGATTTGAGATCGAATCCCAAACTCCCATAAGAAATCAATGATGTCCCGATTAAAATACTCTCCTCCTCTGTCTGAGTAGAGTTTCATAATCTTGTTACCGATATGGTTCTAAACATCCTTCTTTTATTCATTGAACCAATCAAAATAATTAGACTTATATATCATAAAGTAAATATTTCCATATCTACTAAAATCATCAGTAAAATATATGAAGTATAAGAACCCACCACTTGCTTCAACTATAAATGGTCACACAAATCTATGTAAACTAATTCTAGAAGCTCCTTACCCTTTCACATTTCCTGTTTAATGGGTATTTGGTCATTTGGCCTTGTAGAGACACATGACATACACCATGTGGTTTTAGTTTTAAAGAATCTAAATACCAATCTTGATGTAATTTTTTCAATCGTTTCTCATTAACATGACCTATCTGATATTTCCAATGTTGGGTGTGGTATGAGTCATGTGAGTTAACTTTTTCATCAATTTACATTAATTGGTTTGTGTTCTCTAAGACAATGAACGTTATATAAATGTTCCCTACCAAAAAATGCTATCATTATAAAAGTAGCAACAATAATTTCCAAACATGATGATGAATCCATCAGTATCTATTCTGGATACTGAAATAATGTTTTTAGTAATATAGGGTACATAATAACATGATTTCAATAACAAGACCATCCTAGTAGGCAATGTGAGGTGGTAGTCTCTGACAGCTACAACAGCGAGTCTGGCCCCATTGGCTGCTCGCAGGTCCACCTCACCTCAGTCAATCTTTCCGAATATACTTGGTTCCTATATTTGGATATAGATGTGAGCACCAGAAGCAGTATCTAATACCCAATTGGTATAAATACATAAATTTCATTCGATAAAAAATGCACCTAAAGATCCCCCTTCCTTCCTAGGCAAAGTGCAGTTTTCTCCCAGTGGCCTTTCTTGCCACATGCGAAACAAACAACCTCCTATTCTCTTGCGTCCCCTTTGAACTTCTTTTTTCTTGGATAGCCTTGAAGAAGTTTGGGCTTACTTTTCTTCAACTTCCCTTTCATTGTATTCACCATAAGGGAAAAAGGCATTTCACACAACATATCATTGTCCACTTGGCGAATGAAGATAAGAAGATTAGATAGAGACTTCTCAATGTTGTTCTTCTTAGAATTTACAACTAGGTAAGAAAATCTCTCGGGGAGTGATGCAAGAATGAGATCGGTACCCAGTTCATCGGGTAGTTTAAACCGAAGAACCTCTAAGAACTCATTGTAGCCAATGAGCATGGCTACATGAGGCCCATATAGGGCACCCTCTATGGCTTTCTCTGAAGTAGAGCCTTGGAGATCTCAAACCTTTCTTGTCTTGCTCTCTCTTTGTATAGACCATGATGGTGCTCATGCATGCTATAGGATTCCATTTTTTCATGAGACTTCATGAGCTCAATAAACATTGATGATAGCATCAAACATTGAACGTCAAGTGAATCACTCAAATGTTGGTCATAGACAAGGAAATATTCATCAATCTCCCCTTATGCAGGAGAATTAGGAAGTTAGGACCCCAACACATAAAAAATTCATTCATGGAGTAGGATAACCCGAAGCCACCTTAACCATTCTAGAATGTTTTTACCGGTGAAGATATTGTCTTCATCCATAATTTATCGCAATTAAAATGTGGTAGAAGAGTTTGTCATATTTATTCTACAAATTAAAAGATCATATTTAGCAGTACTTTCTTGAGTACATTTTATAATAAATTTTTATTAAGTATCCCTTTATTTTATCAAGTCCCAATGGCCCTAAACATTGAACTCGGAATGTCCAGTTTCCATGACATTCTAGTGTCAAAGATCCATATTAAACTTCTCATAACCCCAATAAGGGTTGGTCATGCTATTAGAAGGTATTTAAGTTGGCAGGTCTTTTCCAACTGTGAGCTTACTCTTCCTTGATCTATTGAGTGGACTCTCCAATCCTGAAATCTTGACATAGTTTTTCTCAACACATGCCTCTATTTTACAAAACTTCTATCAAGGGGTACTCCTATTGATGTAAAATTTTTATGTCAACCCAAAACATTCATAAATTTTCTCAACACTTGCCTCTCCAATGTCATTCTGTTCTGGTTGACACTGTGTATTAATAAGTTAGGTATTCTCAATTCACACGCTGTGGCTTTGTGGTCCAATGCCCGTTTGATGAAACTAAGTACATGGCGTGTTTTTTTCACTACATGGAGTGTATTATTTTGTTGTACACATGGAATGAGAGGCTCCTCTGGAAGAGTTCCTCATTTTTATTTTAATCAAAATTAAAATTAATAGGTCATTTCTATGATGTGAATTGAGAAACGAATGAGGAAGAACATATCTCGTTAATTCAATTCTATAGAATGATTTATATTGAATTGAATCAAATATAAATGCATAAATTATCAACAAAAATTAAATAACTTTAATCAACATTGTGACCGCTCTCAAACCACTTGTAGGTTCTGGGCACAGCGGAAGCTCGTGGGAGGATGTTCCCAAATGACTTTTTTTCATTAGGAATGACCAATATCGATCAATACGACGATAAATTTCAGACTGCATGGATCGAATCACAAATATAGACAAATATGATGAAAATTCCTGGAAGAAAGATCATCACAGGTTGATTATAATTTATTTAATTAATTGAACATAAGTACCCTTTATCGTGTTCTTTATTAGTTGATATTTTTGATCACGTTCTGATGTGATTCGTCATTGCGTCACAGATGCCAAGGGTAGACTTCATATAGTGGTGATCCACACATGCACCATATATCTTTGTACGTCGCCAAAGGTGTCTCTGAGTGCTAGAATGATGAATCCATTTCATTCATTGCCCGCCATATATCATCATGATCCAGTGGAGGAGGATCTCTCTTGGTATTGAGAGCATTCATAGAAACATGAGTTCTATCGGTCATCAGATAATTCTCTAGAAATGTTATTCCAAATGATTAGGGAAAAGTCATGGGTTGTGAGGATATTTATAATTGTGTTTGAGGTCATAGTGTTATGAAAATATATAAGTGTGTTACGGATTTTATTTATTTCATTAACTCATATTGAAAACACAAATGTCAAATCATAAATTCCATGACATGTGCCCACACGGATTTTAATAAATATGATTTAATAAAACAATATTATTTCCCCAAAATCCCAACTGGAAAAACTACATGTAATGTAATCATTAATACATGGTGTGTATTTTTTTCATAAAACTACACTGCATGTAATCATTTTAAATTGCATGAAATTGTTTTTCATTTCATTTCCCAAATGAAAACTACATGGCATGTAATCATTGATACACAGTGTGTACATGTTTTCATTTTATTATTCCTACAACATTAAAAACATTTAGGCTTCCATGAATAATTATTAAACCACATATGGAAATAATCTTTATTCTACATGAGATACTTGGATACACATAGTGTGGGACCCTCTAGGCCTCTATCCCATTGGCATTAGGTGGGCTTCCCTAAAGTCCAAGAGTAATATCTAGCAATGGGTCAAGGCACCCAATAGAAATAAGTTGACACTGTATTGATGTGTCACCTCATACGAATGCTTACCGTGTAATTTAATCCCTTTGTCTCAATATCCCACCATGAAGGTTTCAGGGAAGTGTCATAAACCTATATGCTGGAGCATTCATTCATTGACTACAAGAAATAAAGTCATTGTGACACCATGGCCATGGAATTTAGGTGACAGTTCTATTTCAAAAAACCTGAGATATCAACTTCCATAAATATGGAATGGACAAATCCTTCCTCGACTTATCCACTAATAACATGTCATTCGTGATGAACCCATCTTACCCTACATCCTGCCAACTATCTTCATGACGGTTTTCATCAGAAAATATATGTGTGCATGTCATGACATGAGTTAATGATAATCTACCAATCTAAGGACCATTACACACAGTCGTAGATAGAAATTTTTTATGACACCAAGACATGAAGAATTACTACTGGTGGGTTTATTCTCATAATCTCCCATATTGGAGATTACCAAGTGTGAACTCCATGAGAGAGTGTCTCATCTTCTTATGAGTACTCGCACAAAACGGTCTATATACTATGCGTCCTATCAAGGTTTGTCATCCAATTATAGAACATTGTTTAAGAACATTTTTATATTATTTCAAGGTTCTCATTATAGTGGGGTTCTACCATGACATTATTAATGAAAAAAATATTCCAATACATTATTAAATTATATACATGCAGAACAATGAACAATATATAATATGGGTATATTCATGTAATCAAATTGAAACCATTTGGTTCTCAGGACACCAACTCTAACAAAATAATCATATATTATTACTAGAAAGTCCATTCTCAGATACATTTAAGGCCCAACAGAGTTCAAAATCAGGTATTGTAGCTCAGATATTATAGATTTATTTCATATTCTAATATTGATTGTTTTAGAAATATTTATCATAGAAGATCCACTTATGGTGGAGAATTTTTATGTTAAGGAAATGTGTAAGATGATATTTAAAGATCAATAATTTAATAACCCTCATTACTGCTGAAACTGAGTATGTTTCTACCACTTGAGCCACTAATCAACTCTTATGGTTGAAAACAAAATTAGATGATTTTATCATTGAACTGATGATACACATTTTCTTGGGTTGGGACAATCGATGTAAAATAAATATCATGAGGAATATAGTTCAATATGTTCGTTCAAGGCATATTGATATTAAATGACATATCTTTGAAGAGTGTGTGGTGAATAATGAATTAAAGCAAGATTATGTTCCAACAATGGAACAAGTGGTTGATATTTTCAAAAACCATTGCCAAAGGAATAATTCTTAAAATTGATGTTTAATATAGGTTTCCAACAACATTATTTTCTAAAATGAGTTATCTGTTGTCTTTCCCTCTCTCATCTTTCCTTTGGATTGTTTTGTCATAGGTGAGAATTTTATTGTTTCATAAATCAATTTTATAAAAGAGAGTTTTTTTAGTAAACTTTTAATTGAAAATTTATTATTCAACTATTCTATATATTTGTTGGAGTGGTTGAAGAAAAGAAATTGTTTTGTATACGAGGTATTTTGAAGAAGATCTATAGAATAAAGATGAAGATATTATCCTAACCACTTCTTTTGGACATCATGGTTTTACGGTTAATTACTCTTTTTTCATACAATGTCTTAGTTCCTGTAGGATTAGAATTATTTACACATGGTCTATTGCTTGATGATAATATTTTCAGTGATTTATGAAACATGGATGAGAAAAAATTTCCAAGGGGTGATTTTTTGGACCATGCTATTGATGAAGGGTTTTTAAATTGTGTGGTTTTTTATTTTAAATGTATGTTTCTTTGGAAGGAAAACACTTCACATTGTTTCTATCAATAATCGTAATTCTCATGGTATTAAAAATAATTGAACTTGTTTTTTCATTGTAATGATGTTCTGGTATTGAATCTCATGTGTTTCCAGAGATATAAAAAGAAAAAGTGATTTATTAATAAATTATCAAGGTGTATCTTTACATTAAAATGAATTATTTGGATTTACATCAGTTTTATGAATCGTATTCAGTAAATATGAATGGAATAAATTTATTTATACATTTTTTTTCAATATATACAAATCTTTGTATGGAATAAATAATATTAAAAAATTGGATTCATTTATTTACATCATAATTATTATTAAATGAATGTATGAATAAGGAGATGATGATTGAAGAAGAATAGTGAACTTTCAAGAAACATTGACAAATTCCAAATGCATTAGATATTTTAGGGGAATTTGAAATGTTGGTGAAAATGTGTAAACAGGAAATTTTTTTGGAATCCCACCCAAAACATTCAGGGGTCACCTATAGAAGGAGATTTAATTTTTACTTTCTTACTACATGTATTATTAATCATAGTAGAGAGATAATATTTGTGTTTTTAGTTAAGGAATGTGTTACTATTTTGTATTCTAATAATGTAATTTCAATGCAAAAGAAGATAAGAGTCTAACATTGTATTCGGTAGATCATTGTACTCATAGTTTATCATACTCGATGGATCACCATATTTGATTTGTAAACATTTTATTCAGAGGATCATTATATCGGGAAATATTAATCAGCTTCAGGATTTCCATAATGGGTTTCTTAGAAGGAGGATTTATTTTATTTTATTTTAATTGGTTATGATTCATTTCTATTGTATTATATCATTAAATCAGACATGGCAAATTGTTCTGCAAGAATCGTACTCGGAGTAATCGGAATGGTAAAATCAGACACATGAAATTCTGAATAAATTTCTATATCCAATTCTAAGAGTTTCATACTATCCTTCTAGGTATGTAATTGAAGAATTGTATCTCAATTTAATATTTTTTTTGAATTGAATATAATATCATGTAAAATGTGTTGTTACATAATATTTGTACTACCCTATTTATGTTAAGCGGGTGCACACACACATTAGGATTTTTTTCAGTGTGTTTCTCGGATGATGGGAAATAGAATACTCATTATAATTGGAGGATTTTTTTCTAGTGGATTGTAAGGTATTAGATTGTTTCCAAATCCTACCAAGGACATAACTATTCATATTGAATAGTTATCCATCAGAATTCTTATGATCCTATGTATATGTTTTTCTTTTATTTTCAATAGGGAAATAAATCCTTAATTGGAGGAGAAAGTTGTTTCAATTGTAAGGATGAACCAATTAAAAAGGGTGTCACTAATTAATCCCCACCCCCCTTAAGTGATACAATACACAGACTCAGAACATATGGATTTGGGATGAGATATCCATGGAATTTATAATGGGTCTACCACATACATTCAAGGGACAATATTCCATAAGGTAGTTTGTATTCCAACTCCCCATGTTGGATCGTATCATAGATATTTGAGAGAATATTTCAATAGATATCTTGGTATGCGATCATGTGTAGGTGATTGTTTGACACCATAAAGTTCTCTTGACGATCATTTTTGAAAATGATGATCATTTCACATATCCATTATTATAGGGATTACATGAGGCTTTTAAGAGTCAGTTATGTCAGAGAAATGAATTTCACTTCTAGATTGAAGATGAAAATAGGAGGACCATCTTGGTCTTGGAGGAAATACTGATAGATTTCATGTTCTTATGCATCAATATCAAAGACAATCCCCAACAATTGTTGTTGTTTTCATTAAAAAAAATATAGCAATACACCATCTTTATGGTCCTGTTTCAGGCCTTGTACATGCATCCTTTGTATGTAAAAACTATATCTAAAATACCCAATAGATTCATCACATATGGTCCAAGAGTTGGGGAGAGCCACTATAGAGATGATGTAGATCATTTGGGATAAAATGAGGACTATAATGTGATGTCAAAATTAATATTCCAAAAATTATGGAGGCCTCCTAAGTGTGAAGAGGGAAACCGTGTGTTCATGAGTGTGTAACCTCAACATGTATTATTGATATTTTTTCTTGGGTAGAAATATATCACAAGGATTCATTAGAACATTCTATTTAAAACATAGAGTTGTTGAGATAATGTACCACTTAGCTCTACTACCATAGTTAGAACAGTTATTTGACATCTTCCATGTGTCATAACTAAGGAGGTACATGCACAACCCATTACATGAAATCGATTGGAAAAATATATAAATTATGGATGGGGAAACATTTTTTTATTTCCCAATAGAGATAAATGATCTAGGGTAGAGAATCCTTCATGGGAAATCAATTCCAATTGTGAATTTTGGGTGACAATCTAGTTTTCTTAAGGAGAGAACCTATAGGAATGAATCCCAAAATCATGATCCGTACAAAAATCTATTGGTGTATCATTTAGTTTTGATATTTTTGGATATATAGCTCCACGGTGGGGATAATTTGATGACTCTGATTCAACCCCTTTTTTTAGATATTATATGGATATTTATGGATCATGGAGTTGAGATGTTGTGTTATTATGAGGCTTGGGGTGCATTGAATTATTTTTTGAAATATTTCATAAATATTAAATATCATTCAAGGTTAGTATTCCTGTAAAAGTCAAATAACATAAAAAAGTGGATCAATTTCATAATATGACACCCATTATGATTTAAAAGTGTGGGTTTTATCCGTGGAAATATATATCCGTGGAAGACATCTCACATTAAAGATGATCCTTTTCGTGGGATAAATAAAAAAATTAATTAATTAAATTACTTATTCTTTTAAAAAATTATAAGATAAAATTTATTATTCATTAAATATAATTCCATGTATAATTTGAAGTTTTAATTTTATAACACTAAAAATTGAGAGGATATGTTTAAGTATGTTAGAGAAGATAACATTCTCAAGCGATGAGTAGATGATGGATCATCAATTGGTGTCTGAACCAACGGATTTCACCAATGAAAATGAAACATAATCATCCTTCAATAGAGAATTATATAAATCAAGTTATTAATTGATTTTTTTCGATATTTTTTACTTTTTTATTATTAAATTTAATGTGAAATTGAAAAGTGGATTGATTTATGAATCGATTTAATTGTGTTTATGGAGATATTTTTGGGGATTATTCAGAGAAATAATTATTTTTTATTGAAATTAATTTATTTGTATAATGGAAAAGAATCACATAACATTTAACATGGCCAAAATTAATTCCTCAATAATTGTTATTATATTTCATCCATTATTATTTTTTCATCAAGAGAAAATACACTGGCTAATTGCTTGGAATAGCTGATAATAAATTGGTTTACATATGTTTCATGATGAAGATTATTCTAATAATTAATCTAGGTAAAAATATATTATAGGATCGATCTATGAACTATCTAAATTAGTTCGAAGAATTCTATTAATTCTTGTTCAATGGTGCATCTTTTTATACAATGCATTAGGGAGTTTCTCGAGAAATTTCAATGGCTAGATTCTTGTGAATATCGATAGCGATGTTCTGAGGGACTATATCGACTCTCTCCAATGTAAAATTTTCATTGATTTATGTAGATAATATTGGATAAAAAAGTAGGAGGATGATGTATTGGTATCCAAAAAAATTCACTTCACTGTGTGTAATGTGTGAACACACAGCGTGTGTGGGGAACTGACTATAGTTCCATGGTTTTGTGTCGATTTATGTATCACATGGAATGTGGCCCTAGTCACATGTCTCGAACCAAGGAAGAAACATGGATATATTCATGACATCATGTACATGGATAATACATGTAGGACATAGAAACATTTAGGTGTAAATGGGATTGGACATGATATGTTCTCTAACATGGATAGGGGCATAGGTCATGATACATGGGAATTTTCTTATTTTAATGAAAAACATGTAATACTAGTACACTCCATGTACTCCATTGATGAAGGCTAGGAGAACATATGATATTCATCATAGACATGTTTCCTTAGTGTGTGTAACCTTGATCAATTACCCAAGGTTTAGTAAGGAATCACATCATATACTAAGGAAATTAATCCATTCAGAGGGACTTCCATTTGGATTATGTTTTTGTGATTCTTTTGTGAGTCCGGTTGTGAGGCCCTTTATCGTCACCTTATCCCTAGGTGTAATAATTGGTATTTTCATGACCAATACTACAAATGTTTCGATCCTCTACATATTGGGTAATTTTAATATAAATTATTAGTATACACCATCTCCTAAGGTGTGTTTCTTATCAATGTATCATTCTTATTAGACTTTTAAAATGAACATCTTACAGTGAGACCCAATGAGCATCAAATATTGGATGGATGTCCCCAGTGCTCTATAACACATGGATTGACTTCTCGTGGACATGTACTATGTGGAACGTTTGTGGTGGAATCCTATTATTGAATATTTTATGTGATTTACCTTTGAGTATCTATGAAATTTTGTGTATATTTGGATATTAATATTTTATGTTCTATATATATATGCATGTAATCAGATAACTCTTATTCTTGATGTTACATGATTTTTATTATTGGGGTGTCCAACTGTGTATTGTTATACTGACCCATGAATGGGTTCATTCCAAACATGTCATTTTTATACATATAATCAACATCTTTGTATATTCCTTGAGGGAAAGGTTCTAGAATACCATAGTGGGACACATACACAGAGGGGTGTTCCTATGGTTTTATTGATAATAGACCCCTTATAGACTTAAATGTTGGATTTTTTTAGTTTCTTTTAGTCTCATTTTTGGACAGATTTCTTTATAGTACATGTTATTTCACACTTATAGCAGGAATTTAGATGTATGTATGTATGGTTATCAATTGTTTTACATTTCATCAATATATGTGCTTTTAGATGTGTGTGAGTTTACATTTGTCTGAGACCTTCCATTTGACAAATATTCCAACTCGGTGCTAATCTCCAACCCATGGATTATACGATGTGGAATTGGGTTAGCTATAGAATACCATTATTAGAATCGGACATGAAATATTGTGAGGAAAAAAATACTTGAAACGGCATTCCACCCATCAAAATTTTATAACCCACTACATAAGAATAATATGGATTCTAAACGACTACCTTACTTAGTCAAATAAATAATTTATATTTTTAACATTTACATGTATAATATTAAATATTTTTTATAATAGTAATTAATTAAATTGAATCATCATTTATAAATATATTAAATGAACCATTAATATTAAAATAATATTCATTCATTAGATATTTTCCAATGTAAAAACCTTATATAATGGGAATAATTTTAATAAATAAATCCAAATATAAATATTATAATAATTAATAATATGAATATATTTGTTATATAGTGGACATTTATCCTAATATATCTCACAAACCCTGTGATGAATCCCACCATGTACTATACTCATATTCAATAAAATAGGCCATACGCTTGAATATTATTTCTCTGTGACCCTATAGGTATGTATCTTGATAGTAGTGAGTACAATTCACTAATAAGAACTATATGATCTATCAAACCATAAATGTCCCCATTTAGATATGTAATAGTCATAAAAATTACAACCATTCATATGAAAACACACCATGCGATATAATCTCAATGTATCATGATATTTCTTAAAGAAGATTTCACACATTGTTCCATCATCCAATCATGCTTTATTATTTATTAACCATAATAAACAAAATATCTTTCTTCTACCATGGAATTGGATTTAGTGATGGTACCACCATCTTAATCAGCTACATACAATTTTTTACTTCTTATCAGAAGTAAAACAATTTATCATGATAATTAGATCAATGATATACCACCATGGCACCCCAAATTCTTGCAACCTCATATTTATATAATTTATTTTTTTATATCGAATTAATTTTTTAAATAAAATATTATACACTAATAAAAAATTGAAGTAATAATAGAATTAAAAATGTTTTTTGATAGATACTACCATGTTACACCTAAAATATGTGGTGTTTCTATTGGGGGATTAGTACTCGTGATCTTATCAACTCGAGATAATCAAGTGAGAATATCATGAGAATACGCCTCAATTAATTGCAACCCCCATAACCTAATTGCCACAAATCATATGTTTCTTTTCAATAGGATGTATCTAGACTATAGGATATTATATTATGATTAATATAATTGTATCTCTTGGACTTTAATATTTTCTAGGAACTGGAACAACCATTTCATATGAAAAATAATATATAGACCATACTATTTATATAAAAGATGTTGAAATATGACAATATTATAATTAGTGTATATAATGAATAACTCATAATATTCATTACAAGGTAATCTAAAATTATTCTTCGTCTTTAATCTAGGGAACCCACTTTTACAACATGTAACACTAGAGTTAGTCTACTTAGATTCTCACTAGGGTGGAGCCCATGGATGTGCATGTGCCTAAAACCGCAATCATCACACAAGACTTGGTCCTTTTATATGAATTTTATCTATAGAAATCGGGTCATTTATTGATATTATCATAAAAACCACAATCATAATAGTAGGTTTTTTATTTTTGACAAAATACCTCAAGGAAGATAAATTGAGACGAATTCAATTACCTTGCATTCGACATAAATCATAATTTATTATGATATAAAATATAATAAATTGAGATTAATTATAATTATATAATTTAACCGTAGACATATATATAATATCATATACGATCCCTTTCTATAATTATTTATATACTTATTAATAATATTTTATCATCATTATTTTGGGTGTTATTTATAAATTTTTCGTATATGTTTTGACTCGATAGTCTAGGAAATTGCATCTTAATAATTGTTAAATCATATATATAAATTTATTCATGATAATAATATATTATATATTCAATATATTTATAAAATTTTAACCATAAAAAAATATATAGATAGAAAAATTATTTACACGGTTAATTGTGAGGGTAGGATGCATGTAGACTTGAACGTTGTATTCAATTTTATATGTAAGGAATGGGAGAAAGGTAAATAAATATTAACCATTAGATAATCATTAATATATTATCTTTATTATTTCTATTTATAAAATATTTTCTTCTTAAAATCTTTTTGAAGAATAAATGAAAAATGAATCACATCATTTTGTGGATGTGTTAGTCCACACATACGCACATATTTTGTTATCATTATCCAAAATAGTACGAGTAATAGGGTTTATATGATTTTATAAATACGAAATAATATTTATATAAAAAATACATTACATATTCATTAGATAAATCTTCAAAAAAATTCGTGTGATGTGGTGTTGGAAAATCAATTACATTGCTCTTGGGAGACAATAAGCCCTACATATGATTGATTGATTTCTTCAACATTCAAAGAATGGAAAATAAATGGAATATGGTTGGAACATATTCATAATAATATAATGTAGAATTGTAAAACTAGATTAATTATTTTAGGATTGATACAACACATTCAATGTAATTATTAAAACTAATAATCCATAAATAATTGGAAAGTCAATAATCTAATCTTACATAGACATCCATTAGGTATCCTCTTAAGGGTCATATGGTAGGTCTTTTGGAAGGTCCAGAACCACAATGAATTGTCTAAATTTTTTTACAATTAAAATTTTTTGTCATATTTTGAGTTAGATGGTTCAATGTTGTGTGAAGAATTTAGAGAAAGACAATCCTTTTATATGTTGGGGGAGAATTATATGACTCTCATAAACTGTTAAATTAATATAAATTATTTCAAAATTTAATAAATGTCTCCAAATTGATATATTGATAAGATAATACAATTATGGGTGCAAATACTATCATCCCATAAAATTTTGAGAAGATTATATAAGTTTTTTTACCGTTATATTTTAGATTTAACCCCCTCCCTGCATGTCAAATATTTTGAAAATTATTGTTACATCAATGATATATATATATTAAAGGTCAATAATGTCATCATAAATGGAAAAAAGACCCATAAATGGACCACTGTTGATATTTTAAGCCAAATTATAATAATTTGGATAATCTTAATTTTTCATCAAATATTTAATCATTTGATAAAATATTATTTATTTTAAAATATCATTATTATAATTTTAAACAATATTTATTTAGATTGACATTATATATATAAATAAAAAAAATCTAATCAAAATGTATACATTTTTATCATCCAGTATATTTCAGGTATATATCTAAAAAATATTTCGTCAAGTTTAACATAAACAAAAAATATATTTTTTAGAATATTTAAAATAATTTATTTTATAATTATAAAAAATTGAAAACATATTGTGTCAGCACTGTGTGAGAATATAATTTAGTTATATTTCAATATAATTTAAAAATAAATTAAAATGATAAAAAACTTTTTACTTTCAAATAATCATTTATAGAGGAAAATTAGATCTATGTTTCCTTATTTAAATAATTTAGAGCTAATAATCCATTGAAAATGAAAATATTTTTTTTATTAATTAAAAGAAGGAAAATATTATTACCCAAGAAAAATGGATCCAAATTTCATATATATTTAATCTTGGTTTGACTATTTAAAAATTTATAAAATGGAATGGAATTCATCCCAGGGTTCATTTTTATTGCCTTATCACATTCTAAAACTATAATTAAACAATTTTACATGTACCATGACAAAAAAATTATTATTATAAATACTAATAATGATTTAAAAATAAAATGAGAACATTTCAAATATTATTCCCGATGATTTCTAATATTTTGCCTATTTTCATAAATTAAAGCAAAAACATAACAGAATTAATTGTAAAATTAATTCTACTAAATAAAATAATAATAACTACGTAGGAAAAGGATGATTAATTTAAAGAATTATTTTACACCATATTAATGTATAACAATAATTATAAAGTCTACAATTAGATAATATTTAATAAATAAAAACTAATTATATTAATATACCGAAACATTATAATTTTACCATGTAAATTATATAATGGAAAATATTTTTTCACCAAAACTATATATTTACAATGTTTATTGAAAAATAAAACACATTAGAAAAATATAAAAAATTCTACATATCAAAATTTTAATATTATGGTTTCAGAATTTAGAACAATTTTAGTAAATGAAATTTATAAAATCTCTTGAAATTATCAATAGTATTGTTTTGAAAAAATCAATAAACACAATTTCGAAGAAACATATTTTCTTTAAATAAAATGACATTACCAATAATTGAGTGATTATTTAATATGTATTATTAAATAAAATTTTATTGATAATTAGATTGAAAAATATTTCATAAATATTTTATTCATATTCATACTCTTCAATTCAATGATTGTCTTATAACTGTCATATTTAAATAATAATATTTTCTCTTTTTATTATGTTCTCTGTTACATGTTATATATGCTATTAGAAATAATATTGGAGTACACCATATTATTCCTTATAATTCATCATGGAATTCCATTTGAAACTCTTAATTTAAACTATTTTCAAATGAAAATTCTAAAAAGGTAAATAATAGTTGTAAATACATTGAATGTTAATTGAACATTATGTCAATGTGTTTTCTAAAATTTTAATAGAAATTATGGAATTTTCATCACTTGGTGGGTGATAACTGAAGAAATATATTGAATATATTATTAAATTTGGAATCATAGTTAGTGAAAATTTAATTAGGTGTTCCATAATGTCTTAAAACATCATTAATATTGAGTATTTAATGTAACAAAATATGTAATTTTTTTAAATTAGTAAGAAAATAAATAGATAAATTTTGGTGACCATATCTAACCTATATTATGTCATTCCATTAAGAATTATTTGTTGACCCAAAAACAAATAGCTTAGTAGGTTCCTCCCATTTCCACATAGGAATATATAGAGGTTGTATAACCCCTTTAGGAGACTTTATTATAGACAACACTTAATTAAAAACCAATTATCGTGACACATAGTCAGTAATTTCCTTTTTTATGTTTTCCCACAAAAAAATTATCCACCAAATATCTACACATCGTTGTTCTAAAAGGGTTTATTGAGAAATTTTATCATTCAATGTCATCCAATAATTTCCTTTTTAGCACATTTATTGATAAAACACATAAGCTCTTATCAAAATTTTAAAATTACATATTCATATAAAGTTTCATCCAATTTTCCATCATATATAACATTAATGTTATTTTTAAAACCCTCATCATCTGGATAGGGATTTTTTATCTTTTACAATAATGATGGTTTATAAGTTATTTGGAAAATAAATTATATTTTACACATCCTAAATATTTTCCATGTCTATCTGCAATAAATTGATGAACAAAGGTTCTATTTCAATCCCCATATTCCCATAACCCCATGATTATTCATGATTAATGTATCCACTAACATATTCATAATAGTTTGGTGATAGTCTATTAAAAAAATCCTAAACCAGGAGTAGTTCAATCCATTTCCTTTTCCTAAAATTGATCTATTTTGATAAAAATATTTATTATAAGATCTTATGGTCTGTATATGAATCACATAATTCATCATAGAGATTATAACTCCATAACATCAATGATAATATTATGGCTTCCAACATAATGTCCCGATTTTGGTACATTTTTCTTGAATCATTGATAACCTGAATTCATAGGGAATAACATTATCATTATACATTAGGAAACTCCCAATTCCCTTCTTCAATGAATCAATATATATAAAACAATCCATCATTTACTAATGATCGAATCAGAATTATATAATTTACCAATCTCCACTCCAATTCTCAAAAACATTACTCACATTCTATTATCTATATTACCTTAACCCATTTTTTTAATTCATTCTGAATGGTTTCACTAATAAATTTATTTTTTAGAAAATAAACAATAATAACCTAATAAATTAATGAAAATGAGTACCTAAATTCTGTACATTGGTTGAGGACATTGTTTTACCTCCGTTGATTTCACATGATCCATTGAGATTCAATTCTTAATGAAACATTTTATATGAAAAGGAACAATTTGAATCTAGAATTCACACTTGCAAAATATCACATATAAATCATTTCTTCAATGAGTATCTAGAATTATTTGATAATAATTCCCATAATCCTTGTAGATTAAATAAAAAACTATGATCTCATTAATAAATACCATAAAAATTATAATGACAATAATTTAATATTATCTTCATTATATCCATAAAAGCATATAGTACATTAGTAAATCAAAATGGAATTACTTTAAACTCATATTGTCAATAACTCGGTTTAAATTTAGACTTCATAATATAGTCCTTAAGAAATAAATGAGAGGTACATTATACTTTTTCTTTATAATAACAATAATAATTCCCCTATAATCAATTCAAAATATCATTGATCCTTTAGTCCACTTAATAAAATGAAAAGAGGCTCCCAGTGGAAGAAAACTATGGAATATAAACCCCTTGTTACTGAAATCCAATATTTTTTTACGAAACTCCCTTTTTTTAAAGATAATATACCATAAAGAGTAATTGATAATGTAATTTCATAATGGATTAAATTAATTAAAAACTAAAATCCATTTGTTGGTATATTTTTCGATATTTCCTTAGGAAATACATAAGTGTATTCCAATACAATAGGTACACTCTCAATATCAATATACCATTTCAACCAATTTGTTTTCACTATTTCATATAGTATCTCATTCTATTTGGAAACTAGAGGTGAATCTGAACATGAATCGGGTGATTGATAATCCCTCCAATGATAATAAATTCCACAATTTCTTCATGAATAGTAATTTCATTCTCTTAGAAATAAATATTTACATCATATTTTTATTCCAATCCATAATAAAGATTAAATGATATTTTACCATACCTATAAAAACCAGTCCATAAAATATGAAACCTCTACATCTGATCATGGGAACAAACTAACACATTCTTGTTATAGTGAGATTTTCCCTATGAGCATTGACCAAACAATCCCTTAGTATGGTGTTAGGTAAATATATATTTTAATTAAAAATATATCCATAATTTTACTAAGTTGAATTATATAGAATTAAGTAATTCATTATATAAATTTTTGGTTATGATTATAGTACCTAACACCATATATAATAGAAAATCAACATTATCTAGTGTGATTACATATGCCTGCAATTCTCCCCCAGCCCCTTCTATGGTAGGTTCCAATTATTGCTATAAAATTGATGTGAATAATTCCCCATTTATCATTAGTTAAAGAATTATACATCATTTAGTTCTTTATTAGATTTTAATTCATTACCTAGATTACCCTTCCATCCCGACATCTAACAAACACCCATATTTTAATGAATTTTATAAGGTGGTTACTCCCATAATTTTCACATTATAAGTGTCTCATTATTCCCATTTTATTAGTTTACACATTTTATTTCTCATGGTTAACCGGCGACCTATTCTTCTCTTGATTTACATTGATAATGTAGGATCTGAAATTTTTTTCCACTAAGTCAATGAGACATGATACTACATCATTATATTATTGAAATGTATGAAAAACTAGTGAACTACTAATACATGGATTAATCCCATCAACAAAATAAACTATATTTCTATCCAAATTATGTATATAAACTTAATAATTCTTGAGTAGTCTTCTAATGTTAGCATTATACTCTGCTACATATTCTAATTCCATCAATTTTAAGGTTAAGAACTTCATTTTTTTAAAGATTTCTATTCATGACAGATGTATTTCTAAAATATTATCACATTATGAGTTATCAATTAGATACTTTAAACCTTTTTATCCTTTTTATGTTTTTGGATCATTGACCACTATTGATCACTATCTTCTGTAAAAAAACATACTTCCTGAATATCCTTTTTATTTTTATTTCACCCAAAATCCATTAATACTTATTTAAGATACTTAATACATTGATCAATTACAGATATATTAGTAGATAAATTAAACTATAGTGGCTTTTATCACATGAAATTATCCAATATAAAATTATTGAAGAATGGAATACAAGGATTATCCATTCAGGAAAATATATGTTTTAATAAATTGAGAAGGTTTCGTTACAATAGATGTGATCTTCTAAGTTCCATTACCAGTTGTATTGGCATTCCATGCATGTAAATTACTTACTAGTTTATGGGTGTTGATTCCCTTTCTTACGTTTATAACCATCCCTAAAAAATGGAGCACACAGAGTTTGTTTATATTCATCAGGCATGTTGATCCACAAAATAAAAACCCATTTAATTGTAAATATAATCAAATAATATAGAGGATTATCATAATTCATATGCTATTTATGTTTAATTTGAATCTAGTTACCATGGAATATAATAATAATTATCTAATAAAAATGGTAACGACCCCAAATAAATTAACCCACATATGGAGGTTACTTTATTAAATATTCATATGATATATGTGATCACATAAAAATTGATCAATTAATTTATTATTCATTAAAAACAATATACAAAAAATATTCCTCAATTATAATGGAATTATAAAAATAAATATCATAAAAATATTATTTCATCCTTGATATTATTCATAAATTTTTTAATTATATCATAGGGGGGAAATTTTTTCGCCTAGATTCTCCATAAGGTATATGTACACAAGAATCTATCATGTGTAAATAAAGCATAATCAATATTGGAGGGTAAATAACAGAATATACGTCCCATTTAATCAATGAATTGAGAATAAGTTAAAACAATGGATAATATCATTGTTTTAATATCATGTATAATAACACATGAATTATAAATTATATAAATGTGTACCATTGGAAGTCATTATCTTATAAATCATTATATTTATACCATAAAATCCATGTTCATTGATTTCATAAACTATCGGTAGGCATACAGCAAAAAACTATTTAATGTAGTAATGTTATCATGATATATATCCCTCCATTAAGAAGCTACAAAATTCATTATCCCAACCATGAGTGCATTTTCAATGAATTCCTCACATAATATATGATAAATTATGTTATCAAATTGTAATCATTATAATGAAATATCTGAATTGAGTAATGTATATTAATTTATCAGTACTTTCCCTGCCAATCATATAATTTTACTTTATATCCCTATATATAGAAATGGTTCAATGTTTAGAAAGTAATCATATACATGATATAATGAATATATATAATTAAGGTAAATGTTATATCCAATTATTAATGATTATAAATAAATCAAAGTGTTAGTATATACAACATATAAAATCAATTAAATGTATAATATTAAATATGACTTAATGAGGTGAAATTGTGATTAATTCCCTTACCTGAAGTTCAAATTTCTATAGTTGTCTTTTTTTATAATATATAATAAATATTATTTTGTTATTATAACATAATTTAATAATATACTTATTTGTAATATCATATAGGATCCCTTTATAAAAAATTCATTGATTTTTTATCATTATTTTATTATAATTATTTTGGGTGTTAAATCATTTTTTTTTCTAGAATGTTTTGATTCATTTGTCTTGGTATATTTTTATTAATCCTAGTTAAATATTCTCCATAATGACATGAAAGATATAAATTTAAGATATATTAAATATATTTATATTTTTAATCAACCATGAATTACTGATATTGAAAAACGAAATACATTTTCCATGGAGATATTAGTTTGTACGAATGCATGAATGATATCTTCACTTTTAAATAGATTAAACAATATATGGGGAAATAATAATTAACATTAATATAATAATTATTATATTTAATTTATCATATATATTCAATAAAATTTTTACTTATTATAATCCATTTATCAAATAAATAAACAATATATCTGAATGAATCATGGAGGTGGTATTCCACACGTATGAATTGGTGACATTATTGTTTCTTTATGGACTAGATGATACGAAGGTATATTTGATTTATATTTATATTATAATATTTATGTGCTAAATATCATATATATTCATTAGTTACATCTTCTAACCATCCATGTATATTTTTAACAAAAAACTAATTACACCGCTACAAAATGATGGTAAGTCATATAAACACAGGTGAAATGTTCTATCATTTCATTTAATGTAAAATAGATGGAATATTATTTGATTATAATAAATATAAAATATTCGTATATTTAAGGTATGATATTTATTATTTTACGACGTGTTAAACAAATTAATATGATTTATAAGAATTAATATAATTTAAAGAGTTAGTAATTATAATTACCTCTTAATATGTAGACTTACTTTAGATCGCATCTTATGGGACAATGGGTAGGAATTTTAGAAGGTAAAAACCTCTATAACTTGTGCATGGAAATTCATAAGTTAAAAGGGAAGGGGTTTTTAAATCTATATGGATCAATTTTATATGAATAATTGTGGTATGGGGTGTTATTTTACGAGTGAGGTGAGGTAAATTGTTTGTATTTATTAATGTTTTAAATAAACATAAATTATTTTATAATTTACAACTTGATAAAAACTAATATAATTCTAATATATTATTATTAATGGAAAAAATAAATTCATCAAATAAAGCATGGATAATTTAGATTAGTTTTTTTACACTTTCCTTTTAGTTATAAACCTCCATTAATCCTTTTGACCATTACCACAATATTAATGTTTTTTACACATCCCGGGTAATGAACGTTACCATAAAAAGAAAAAAAACATCAAATGGACCATGGATGATATTTTAAATAAAATAAAATTTATTTTTATGTGATAAAATTTTTATGAATTTTAAATCATTTAGTAAAATAATATTTATTATAAAACATCAGTAATGTAATTTTAACAATATTCATTTAATGTGAATTTAAATACACAAAGGCCATGATATAATTAGAATATATACATATATAACATATATAATTAGTCATACACATCAATAATATTCATTGGTAAGTATTAGTCAATAAATGGAATTTTTTGTTTAATGGTTGGGTATGAAGGCTCTTTTTATTAATAAAACAGATACCTCTTTTCGACTGGGTAGAGGGAGACCCATTACCTAGCCTGAAGGACCATGGCCATGTGGCCTGAATAATAGGCTTGAAAGCCCATTTTTGGGGCCCAAAGGTCCCTGTAGTGAATAGAACTACTACAATACCTTGGTTGCTATAGTAACTTCTACGGTACCACCACCACTACTAGGCCTCCACCACTACAGTTTTGCCGCTGAAACTAGGATCACTTTATCCATATGAAAACATTTGAGATAATGGATCAATATTGTGAAATTTTTTTGTTTTCAATACATAAAATATTGTAAAATCCATTATCTGTAGAGATTGGATAATTTTTTTTATATATATGGAATTACAAATACTAAAAATAAATTACAATAAAAAAATTTAATATATTACACTTTTACGTTGATATTAATTTCATTATTACATTTTTTCCATAATTTAACCTTTTAACCTATTATTTGGTAACAAAATGTTCATTGATTACTATTGTTAATTACTAAAATAAATAGTTCAGATTACAAAATTATATACCTTATCATTCCAAATATGAATTATATTATTAATGACTCAATTCACAGAAGAGAAATATTATTATTTAAAAATATATATTAAAATGCGATAAATTACAATTTTCTACATAAAATCCTCCATATGTATTGATTTTTCAATTAAAAATTTATATATAAAATTATTGAAGGCTATTATATTTAGACTGTATTTAATAAATATTATCACATTTAATTTAAAAAAAGTAAAAAAATAATTTAACATTGTATGTGTTTGACTGAAAATATAGTTTTCAATAAAAGTTATTATTCACCACCATTCATAAAAAAACAGACTTCTGAAAAAAAGATGAAAAATACACAATAATATTAGTTCTAATTTTTTATTTAAAAAATGATATCCTTTTTTGAAAATTAAATTTCTAAAATTTACCTAAATTAGTTGTAATAATTTATTGTCATACGAAATAAAATATAATATTGAATAAAACATTTTTTAAAAAAACTAAATGGATTTATTACAAATTGAGTTATTATTTACTATTTATTAATCAATAAATTTGTTTTATGAATTAACGTAGTATATTTTTTTTAACGTGTTTATTAATATTCATTCCATCCAATTCATTGACCATGTTATAATGATAATATTTAAATAATAATATTTTATGGTTTGTTTTAACTCGATGTAGAATGTTTTATATGCTATCAAACATAATGCTAAATTAAAAAATTAATATATTGCAAATAAGATATAGTGATATAAAATAATAATTAAATGGATGGATGATAACCACATGGAAATGGTTGGTTCTACTATAATGATGTGGGGTTTATATAGATTATAGGGCCATTTCCATTGAATTCATATGAATTTGTTTGGCATGAAATATCAGGGGAACCAATTCCAAGAATTTGGTGGATTTTGATTCAAATCATCTCATTATCGACATTCATGTAAGGATTATGGAGATCCAAGACACATCAAGAAAAAATTATGATATATGTAAAATAATAAAATGAAAGGGTGATTGAAGAATATTATATAAGATATTTCCATGCATAGGTTGTTACAATATCCATGTAAGGAGAATAAACGAATTAATATTTCTGGATGGGTCATGAATGTATGATAGAGACCACACTATGTATCCTAAAATAATATGAATCAAGCCATATGTAATTTGGACACTGAATGTGAAGATTTTCAATAATTGGATTGTTGAAAAATGATAACAGTGATGGCTAATATATCCATAACCATTGAATCCCCAAGAGATGTAGAGAAAACCTGTAACACCCAAGGATTTTATGAGATATATTTTTTTTTAATTTCATTGATCTCTTTTTTTGTACACTACACCATGATTATCATGTGATGTACACAACACTGTATTAGCATGTAGTATACACAACACAATTCATGGATTATATTACACAAAATTTCATGTTTTTTTGATAGAAATCATTTCACGCAACAGTGAGTATATTTATTTTTTCAATGTATAAAATAAGTCTTCTTCGATTATGTTATAGGAAATACCAAAGGAATATTGCACTAAACATAACACCGACTAGGCTGGAATTATATATAATTATGACGTTCATTAAAAGCTTGTGTTGTATGCTATACTGAGTTTCACTAAAAATGAAATATTATTAAAAAAAATATTATTTTATTGGATATAAAAAAATGTTATAAACAATATGAATAACATTTTAAATTTTATATAGTAATAACATATATCTTTTTTATTTTATAGACATGATATAAAAACAAATATAATTTTTTTGGGATAAATGTAGTATTATTAAAAAAAATTAGTTTTGTGGTACTTTGATGGAGCTTCCATTTTAAATCTAGTTTTTGAAACTTTTTTATATTAAATTTGATAAAATTAATAACTTATTTTTGTTTGGAGTAAAAAAATTTACATTGGATCAATTTTTGATATTTTTTTATAAGAATCATTTTCTTATAAATAATGAAAATACTGATTTTTTTATTTTAACATTAATAAATAGTAAATTGTGTTTTGGTTTTTTTAAATTTAATTAGTTAATTTTTAAGAAATAATTTATTTAATATTACTTTATAAATGAATTGATTATATAAACATTTTCTATCTATAAAGGGTCATTTTTTCAAAAAATAATTTTCATAAAATTTTAATGGTTTTATTTTAAAATTATTTATGATTCTTCTGTGTATTGTAATTTGGAAAACGTCTGTAAATTTTGGATTTTTGAGGTCCAAATTTGGTATATATGTCCCTTTTAATTCTGACCAATATGAATAGAAAGCAGGGAAAATTTTATTACCACAGAAACCTTAAAATAAATAATTGATGTTGAAAATAAAATTATAATGACTAAAAGATGACCAAAAAATTTGAAAAAATATTCATTTGATGAATTTAATTCGATGCATAGCATAGAAGAATCTAAATTATGTCATTAAATGGTCACTTATGCATGAAAATGACTTAAAATGGTTGAATCAAAAAAATACACAAAGTGTCAATTTCATTGTATTTAATATTATATATGTTTCCACAGATCGAAAAATGGGTGGTATCAAAAAATATAAGCTTTAATTTTTAACTTAATAAAAATAACCTCTTTGATATAAATTTTTTCTGTCGTTTTGGGGCCATATTAGAGATATTATGTTATTTGTTAAATTTTATTTACGGAAAATTTAATGATCTCACATTCATGTTTTAGATAATATATAATTTTTAAAATAAGGTTATACAGAAGATAAACATAACTATAAAAACTAAATTAATAGATATATGTCTATATTTATCCTGATATTTTATTTTTAATTTTTAGTAAAGAAACAATGACCTTAATTGTTTATATATGGATGGTTTTGAATTTTTTTAAGCGATGCAAAATCAATAAAATAAAAATTATTAAAATGATAATAACCATTAAATGGACATAAATATTACACAATTTCATTAGTTAAGTATATATAGACCATTAAAATCCATTGGTCGAATTATGGAGAATTTGGAGCCGTATGGAATAGTTTAAGACAATTATATTTTTTATTTAAAGTAATGTTAAAATTGTCACATTCATTCTTTAATAAATATAAGATTTTAATGTTATATTTTCAAGTATATAAATTTGACTACATATATTATTATAAATGATAGAAATTTTTTATTCTTAAATTTATTTTATTTTAAATTTTTCTATAACAAATATGTATATTAAATTATTACACAATATAGATGTAGTAATTATTTTATTTAGGGAATTATAAATTAAATTTAATAAATAATATTAAAATAAATATAATTTAGATAATTAATTTTTCCAATTAATATTATATAATCACTATACCCCTTAGAGATATGATAAAATATTATTTTGAATGATAACATGTTATCTGATTATTTTTAAAATCCAATAAATGAATACTCTCAAAATTGGCACAATTGGAATTTTTTCAAAATAATGATTTATTAAATTATTTAAAAATCATAAAACATTTTTAAAAATATAAAATAATTCAAATGTGTTAAATACGTTCCTAAATTATAAATTTATGAACTATTAGACATGAAGTGAGTAAATATTTTTGCCTTTTAATATTGAAATATTTGTTACCCTAGTTAAATTGAAATAAAATAACTAAGTGTTAAATTGAAAAGATTAGGTTTTAATTTCCATAGAAACTTATCTAATATTTATTGGTTGAAGATATTAAAACCCTATCACATATCATTATCATAATTGGGATTTTTTTAGGTTTTTAGGTGGGTTTTAATTTTATTATATATTAATATTTTTTGAGTTTCCAAAAGTGCCCCTCATCTCAATTATAAAAGGTCACATACTTCCCCATTTCTCTGTAACTCATGAAGCCTTCACGAGCATCCATCCCCTTCCATTTTATTGTAGTAGTCTCCCTATTTACATTATATGCGTGTTGGACTTCTCAAAAGAACATCTCTAGTTCCATTAAATAGATATCTAAAGAGAACACGTCAAAGAAGATGTAATATTCTCAACTGATTCTTTTATATTTCTTTATACTTCTACTAATACTTCATTAGTTGGTTCATTATTTCAAAATTACTCCAAATGAATTTATATTCAAATATATTATTATAATTATTAAAAAACCATATTCATTGTTCAATATGTCATAAGAAAGACATAATCACCACGTGTGTGTGCGTATGACTTACCGTCTCTGCGCCATTGTGTAATGTTTTTTTTCACCACCACCATACATTGATGGGTATAAAATTTCATGTAATAACTATATATTGATATTATAAAAATATATTTATTATGAAATATTGGACACCATTAAAATCAATTCCATTCAACTATTATGGGAATGATATCGTCGCCCATGCATACATATGACCTACCATCTCCATGATGGGTTGGGATTCGTTCTACATGATAAAAAATAAATACTTATTATTTAATTCAAACAAATTAATAAATATGGTATTTATAATGTTAATATCATTTTATAATGATATAAAAAATACCTAACAAGTAAAACCATAACTTATTTATCAAAACATGCATACGATCATAAAGCAGTTAAAACAAGAATAACAAGTAACAATGAATTGTTACAAAAAATGGGAATATGAGAATATATGGTGAGCATGATTCAATAATATGTTAATAACATTTTTTAAATCATTATAAAGGTGGTTGGGACACATATTAATCAAATCAGACCTATGGTAAGGGATAATTCTACAATCTTATTATTTATCAGGGATTTCATATATGTAAGTATTTCTTTGGGGTATTTGTTTCATCCCCCTAAATGTTTTCTAAAAATGACTTTGAAAAATGTTTATTATTCTTATATTTATTTTCATTGTCATTTTTATCCATTATTAACTTTTACTTCATCGTATTGAAGGAATTTTTATTTTATATTTTCATACTAGGCACTTTTTTATGTTTTCAGAAAGAGTAAGAGAAAAATGTTTTCTAACTTATACTTCATGAACCAATTTATACATCTTCATATCAATGTATTTAAATTAAGCTTACTCTTTAGTATTTCTTTTTTATGTTCAACTAAATTATATTCTTTTAAAATTTCATTGGATTTTGTTAAATGAAAACTTATTTGAAAAAGAAAAAATATTTTCCTTAGGAATTATGTTTAAATATTTTAGGAAATTTATTTTCCATCAATGATGACATAGGTTTATGTTTCTATACATATTATTACTTTTATTTTATTTTGTTTATGTTTTAATTATTTATTTTAAATCCATTTATTATATATATATATTATTATGTAATTATGTTTTAGAAACCTGATTTATTTCAAAGGTTATGCAATGATGAATGATTTATGCCTTTGTGAAAAATGTATGAATGATTTCATTTGGAAATGACTAAGACCTAGATATCCCTCAATTTCATTGGGTAAATATTAATTTTCCATGAGAAAAACATGGAAGGAATGGTATGTAAATCCAGTTTATTAATATAGGGCTGGAAGGACATATAAATCTGGTTCAATAAAACATGGTTGGAATGACAAGTAAACCTGATTCTGTTGAGTAATTTTACTACTATTATGGTCTTGGTAGCAATGCCATGGATACTATGGGAATTATATTCTGTGTTTACTTGTTTTCCAAAATTCCATGTTTTATTCCAATTCTATTTTATCATAGTTAACATTACTTTATTATCTATGCCTTACGAACACAAATATTTATTTCATGACACATGATTTTGATATTTATATTTATGTTAATGTTTTTATATAATTATGTTTTTGTATATTTTATGTTCTCAATATTTACACTTATAGAGCATTCGATCTCACATTTTTTCTTTTCTCTTTTCCCTAAGATATAATAAATGGTTTTATGTAGGAAAATTAAAGGGGGAGATCTTTTTGGGAGATGTAAAAATATTCCACCAGAATAGTGGATTATTATCAATATTTCAAAGACAATATACTAATATATTAGTTGGGAATCTTTTTATTTCATGTATTAAGTATTATAAACAATCAATTTAATGTCTAGGTATGTCATGATTAGGTCGTTAGAGTTGGTATCAGGGCGAAGGTTTAGTCATCCATTGTTAACTAATATGTGAATACTTTAGTGATATCTCTCGAGATATTTCTATGGTATTCCCATGGATGTTACTAAGATCACATATAAAAATAGGTGACAGTCATAGAATCATGTTAATGATAATTAATAAACTTTAATTATACATAAGTTGTTAGATATTTAAATTAATCCCCCTTGATTATGTTGTTTTCCTAGTATGATTTTTTCCTTTCACACTATTCTTTTCGAGTTTTAGACAATGGATAGAACCCAAAGAAAGAATGTTAATGATCAATGCACTTGGAATTGAAATGATTTTCATACTGAACAACCAAATGTTATGGGAGATGAAATGAAAAAATTTATTAATATATGTACACAAGATATGAATCATTTTTGACATCTAAATTAGCAGAGAAGGGAACAACATTCTATTGTGTCCTTAATTATTCAACATCCTCTTTTTTAAGTGCATCTTATAATCAAAATCTTTTTAAACAATGGATCAGTATGATTTAAATGATATTTTATATCATGCACTATTAGAAACATGAATAATTCATTATGGTTATCTATCATTTTCAGTGTTAAACTAACCAGTTGTGGAATATAACTAAGAATACAAGGAACTAAGAAGAAATTTGATCCATGGAATGGGATGTGTTAAAGTACAAGTTTTTTAATAAGTACAGCCCTCATATTCTTCAAGCAAAGATGGAAAAAAAGTTCCTTGATCATAAGAAAATGGAAAATGAACCCGTTTAGCACATACGAGGAAACTTTTACAAGACATAAAAGGTCTGATTCTATTTTTATAATCTTACCTAAAAGTATAGTTGATAAATTATTTAGTGTCTTAAAACAAACACTTTGAATGTAAATGGATATAAGAGACTTTAGTAGCCAAGAAATAGATTTTTAATTGTGCTATCACAGTAGAAATGGATGTTGTTGTTACATTACAGTCTCAAGTTTTTGAAATGAAAAGAAAGATGGAGTTCAAGTTAATAACTCAAAACAATGGTGAAAATATGAGGAATTTTTTCTTATGATAAATGTGTGGAATAAATCGGGGTGGAGATTGCCTTAAAGGGACAAGAAAATGTTTCAATTGTGGAAGAGAACGTCATCGAGTAGTTGAGTGCTGATGTAATGGGAGAACAATTGCTAATTATGTGAATATAGAAAAGACCACAGAGAACACACCATAGACAAGTCAATGTTACAAGTTCAAGAAAATGGTATTATGATAACCAATGCCCAAATCAAATAGTTATTGTTGATTGAAATTAGCAATATTTTAAGGAAAAATGCAATGGGAAGCCAAATCCAATCACTATTAGTGTTGTTGAGTATGAAAAAGAAGTCATGGAATGATTAAGTGTTTATGTAATGGGACTCCAAAATAGTTTCTATGAATCTATTTTATAGTATTATCTAATATTGGAACATCTTTTTATTTGTCCATTGTGGTTTTCCAAAATTATATTGTACCAGTAACCATGAAATGTGATTATTTTTTTTGGAAAGAACATGACATGTGCATAATGATGCGATAAGTAGATAATGAAATGATTTATAGTATTAATGATCTCATGATTGATAAAAGTACAATTTGACATCACATTTTGAGAATATATAAATTTTTTTGTTGTGTGTAGAGTGTTTATTTTTATGGAATGCATGTTTTCACAATGGTTCTATGGAAATTCATGTTATTGTATAGTTTCCTTAGAATACATGACTAGGATATTAACATGTTTGGAATGTGACAACTATGAATTTCCAAAATATATATGGGTGAAAATTGTTAAGTTGATTTAGTTCCCCTTTTTTTAACATTATATATATTTTCTATTTAGGAATGATTTTAAAGTTATCTAGTTATTAATAGTAGATGTTATATTTCTATTAAAGATGGTTTGAATAATGTATTATATAACTATAGATGGACTTATTTATATTTAATATCCTATTATGACCTTTTTGTTTTGACAGAAGGAATAACTTATCATTCTATCGCATTATATACTAACACATCATGATTGAAAAATTAATCTTCATTACTTCAAATATGATATGATGTAGAAATTGTTCAAGGAATGTCTAATGGTGAGATTTGGATGAAATCTAGTCAGTATATCTCCTTTGGAAAAAAATAAAAAATTTAAGAAAATAATCTTGAAACAAAATAATTTATCCTTATACCTTCTAATCCTATAAATTAGATGGTCCCATAAATCATCACAAATCTATGGTTTTTTGGTAGTAAACATTCTCTAAACCATATTTTCTATCACTATCCATTAGAACATGATGGTTAAATTTCTATTCAGTATTTATATTTTATCATCTTGCCTATTTTCTCATATGTGGTAACCCAATACTGAGCTACTTTGGGTAACCATTGTGTTTCTAACATTCCATTTAAAAATTATGTTATAGTATCCATTTTTAGGATTTATATTTCCATGAATGAATCTTTAAAGTAGTAAACCATTTATAACCCCCAATGAATTTGGTTGAAGATATTTAATTTATGGGGGGTAGAATGTAATGACTCTAGATTTTATGAGACAAATTCTTTTTAATTTTCTATGATGTTTTTTGTTGTATGCTACACAAATATTAGCATACGATATACACAACATTGTATTATCTTGCAGAAGTTTCACCACTAATTTTGGACTCTGTTACAAAAAAATTCATGATCTTTTGATAGAAATCATTTCATGAAACACTAAGAATCGATTTTTTTCAATTTATAAAGAAAATGAATAAATTATGTTATACATAACACCATTAGAATCATTCACTAAATGTAAAACTGAATAGTCTTTCATTAAATGCATCAGTGACCTTCCTTGATAGCTTGTGTTGCACTAAATACAGAGTTTCACTAAATAATGATATATTATAAAAATATTATTATTTATTGGTATATTAAATATCTTTTATGAATATTATGAACCAGAATATGAAATTTATATAACATTGACATTAATCTGATGCATTTTCTAGGCATATTGTAATAACAAATTCAATTTTTCAGATAAAAAATTATGTATTCAAAAAATACAGTTTTGCTGCAACTGGATAACACTAAAATTTAAAATCTATTTTCTGGCACATTTTCATATTCAAATTGAAGAAAAATTCATTTTAAAATTTTGAGAAAATAATTATTTTGATGAATTTTTCAAATTTTTCTGATACGATTCATTTTTATGAATTGTGAAAATACTAATATTTTTATTTTAAAGACACAAAATATTAATATTATGTTTTTAATTTTTTTAAACCTTTATTAGTTAATTTTCATCCAATTACTAATATTAAAGACTATTTAGTAAATTAATTCATTATAAAAACATTTTTCATCTAAAAAAGGCCATCCTTCAAAAATGTTTTTTATGACATTATAATGGTTTTATATATAATATTATTATTCAACTTTTTTGTATTCAATTTATCAAAATGGATGTCAAATATGGATTCAGGAGTTCCATATTTTGTATGTAGGTCCCTTTTAGTTTTGAACAATATTAATAGTAACAATGGTTAAATTTACTACCACGGTAAAGGATAAATTAGGTTATTAATGTTAAAAATAAATTTATAATGACTATAGGATTACTAAAACAAATGAAACAATTTTTTTGATGATATTTATTAGACCATTAACACTTGAGGATGTAAATTATCTCATTTAATGGATACTTTTCTATTAAAATAACAGAAAGTTTCATTTTGTTTGTCTTTAATTTATATTATGTATCCGCATATGAAAAAATGGTTGGTATCAACAAATATAAAATGTAAATTGTAACATGAAAAATATATTTTCCATATATGAATATATTTTTGACAATTTTAAAAATTTGGGAGATATTATGGTATTTTTAATATTTTATTTAATGAAAATTTAATGATGTCATATTCAGGTTTTAGATAATATAAATTTTTTAAAACAAGGTTATATAGAAGATAAATTCGAATATAAATAATTATTTCAAAAAGTAATATCGTTATCTTGGAATTTTATTTTTAATTTTAGGAATGAAATAATTAACTTAATGTTTTATATATTGTCGATGCTGAAATAATTTAATTGGTAAAAAATTAATAAATTATTTTTTATTAAAATGATAATAACTATTAATGGACCAATAAAATTAAAAAAAATTAGTGGTTGATTATAAAATGACCATGATAATCCAATGGTCTATTTATGGACCATTTGGATCCATATGGAATATAATAAGGCAATTATATTATTTTATTTTACTTAATTCTATAATTGTCACATTCATAATTTAATCAGTATAAAAATTTTAATGTTGGATTTTAAAGCTGATAAATTCGTCTACATATAATATTACAATAGATAGTAAATTTAAATTCATAATAGTATATTATTTTTAATTTTCATTCATCTAATAAGTATATTAAATTACTACACAATATTGAATTAGTAATTATTTTATTAATGGAAATATCAAATAAATGTTATTAAAAATATTAAAATAGATATAATTTTGAATAATTATTTTTTACAATGATCATTCTAAAATTCAATGAACCCATAGAGATATTTTTTGATATTTTTGTCATGGGTAACATTTTGTGGTGATATTTTTAAAAATTTACTACTTCAATAGTGTCAAAATTAAAACAATTGATAAATTTTCAACATAAGGATTTATTAAATTATTTAAAAAATTAAAACATTTATAAAAATATAGAATAATTATTATACTATCATAATTGTTCTAATTTACATATTTATGATCTAATTTACATCAAATAAATAAATATTTTACCCTTTTAATATTGAAATATTTGATACCCCAGTTAAAATGAAATAGAATAACTAAGGGTTAAATTGAAAATATATGGTTTCAATAGAGATATAAACTAGTATAAATATTAATTTATGATTAGATTACAAAGCTATATTATATCATCTTTTAAATTTGGACAGGTTGTAGCTTTTTATGTGGTCTTCGATTTTGTTATAAATTATTATTTTTTAGGTTTCCCTAGTGTACCTCACCTCGATTATTAAAGGGAACCTCCTCCCTCATTTTTTCACATATCATTAAGACATAATGATTTTCCATACCCTGATATTTTCTCATATAATTTTCTCTATTTACATTCTAGAGGTGTTGGTATTCAAAAAAGTCAAAATCTTGTACCCTTGAGAGGAAATCTAAAGAGATCACGTCAAAGAAGAGGTAATATATTCAAACAATTCATTCATTTTTAATTATACTTCTACTTATCCTTATTGAATTTTTTAACTATATAATAATGAATCGCATAGAATTAATATACCTATATTTTATTAGAATTATTAAACAACCATTTCCAACTTTCTATCCCTCCTATAAAAACGAAATCAGCATGCATTTTTCACCACCACTGTACTTGGATGGGTATGAAAATAGATTTTCTAACTATATATTGTTAGTGTAAAATTATATTGATTCTTAAATTGAGATCACCATGATAATTTATACCATAAAACAATTAAGGAAAACATACAGTCTCCTATGCATACGTACGGCCAACCGTCTCCATGATGCGATGTGATTATTCTACATGATAAACACAAAAAAAATTAATATATAAATTTAATGAAAGAATAAATATTGTATTTATAATTTCAATATCATTTTATAATGATATAAATAATACATATGAATGATAACCCAAACTAATTCTTCAAAGCATTCCTACGATCATAAAGCAGTTAAAACCCGAATTACAAGTAACAATGAATTATTACAAACAAAAAATGGATAATATGACCAAATATGAGGACCATGATTATGTAATAAGTTAAAAAAATTATCTAAATCATTATACAGGAGGTACAAACACATTGGAAGAACATAAAATCAATGGTATGAAATAATTTTCAATCTCAATTTTAATCTGATATTGCTTATAGATAAGTGTTCACTAGAGGTATATTTATCACCCATGACCATGTTTAAAAAAATGTTTTCAATTTTTTTTACTATTATGCTATGTATTTTTAAATTCATATTACCCCATATTTTACTTTTACCACATGGTATGGAAGGAATCATTCTTTCATTTCCCTTATTCAATAATATTTGACTTTTCCGAGAAGATTATGAGAAGAATGATTTTTAAATAATAAGTCATGAATGGATTTTTACATCTTCATAACACCTTATTTACATAATTATTCCTCTATCATTTCAAAATTATATTTAACTAAATTATATTTTTTTAAAATGGAGTTGCTTTTTGAGAAAATTAACAATTTTAAAAAATAAAGTGTATTTTCCACTAGAATTATTTTCATTTCTTTTATCAAAATTATTTTCCATCTAATATGATATAGGGTTATGTTTCTATCAATGTTATTAAATTGATTTTATTGTGTTTATGAAGGAATAATGGTTTTAAATATATTTATTTTAAATTCAATTTTATGGAACGACGTTTAAGAAACCCATTTTATTTCATGGGTTATTCTATGTTGAAGGATTTTTTTTGGGATCTTGTATGAATGATTTCATTACTAGAGGGGTGGGAGCAATTTCTACCTATAATGATTTGGGTAGAGATTTATATCTCAAGATATAGACATGTATGGAATGGTAGGTAAATATAGTTCAAAAAATATAAGGATAGAACGAAAAGTAAATCTGGTTCTGTAATACATGGCTGGAGAGACAAGTAAACATAGTTCATTAATAGACTTTATCAACTATGATAGTCATGGAAGCCATGCATTTTCTACTATTGAAATAATTTTATGAGATTATTTATTTTCCACTTTTATATGGTTTATGCCTCTATTATTTTATCATGATTATCCTTCCTTTATGATCTACGACTTACTATATTCCAAGATTTATTTCATTACTCCTTATTTTGTTAATTCAACATTATATTCATTTTTTCATTCTTATGTTTATGGTTTGTTTTATGTTCTCAATGTTTATCATTACATATCATATGAGCTCACTATTTTTATGTTTTCTTTCCCCTAGGATATAATTAGTGTTTTATGTAGAAAAACTAAAGGGGAAGATCAATATAGATGATTTTGAATAACATTCACCATGTTAGAAGATTATATTCCATTTTTCTAAATACACTGATCTAATACAGTGTTTGGGCATATTTTTTTGTCATTTATTATGTATTATGAAAAAGTAATGTAATTTCCATGTATTCCATGCATGTGTTAATAGAAAATCCATTATGTTACTAGAACATTTATATAGGGGAGTAACACTTTTATCATGGTTTTACAAATTAAAATGTAATGGTAAATGTTACTATGTAGATATGAATTATATGTATGATGTGATGTATTTTTAATAATATTTGTTGATGAATTATTTTTACCGGGGTCTCTATGTTAATTATTTTTATATGTAGAGTATATAAATTTTTATCATGACTCAATAATCATTTAAATAGATAAAACGCATGTATAGGGGGATAAAATTGGGCTTCAAGTCAGTGTTGATCCATAAAACATGGTGAAGTGAAATTTTAATTTTTTATACAAGGAAACTGAGATCAAGAAAAGTGATTACTCTGTTACTATTTATCTCAAATTAACAGGAATAAATCCACATATTTTTATTGAATGAAAATTTTCCTATATGCATATAGAACATATACAGTGAAAAGGTGAAATTCTATAAAAAATTTCAAACAAGGACAAGGATAACATTCAGACTCTTGAAGACATACTCTGTACATGCGTCATCGACTTTGGTTACAGATGGGAGGATCACTTTCCCTTGGTAGAGTTTACGTATAACAATAGATACCAGTCTACCTTCAGGATTGCACCTTTCAAGGCACTTTATGGCAGACCTTGCTGATCATCTCTATGCTGGACTTACCCAGGGGAGTCAACATTTGTAGGACCAGAGATGATGCATGCAATAATGGAGAAGGTGCATATCATCCATGAGCTGATGAAGACTGTACAGAGAAGACAAAAGTCCTATGCTGATAGGAGACATAGACCACTTGAGTTCTAGGATGGCGACCACATCTTCCTAAAGGTCCAATCTCAACGAGGTATGTGAAGATTTTTCCATGGCATCAAGTTATCTCTGCGATTCATTAGACCATTCCTGGTCCTTAGCAGAGCAGGCGAGGTGGCTTACCACCTGGACCTTCCACCTTAGCTGCACAGAGTGCACAACGTCTTCCACGTATCTCAGCTGACGAGATACGTGCAGAACCCATCTCACATCATCGACCATGGGGAGCTGGACATCGATGATGGGGCGATATTAACAGAGGTTCCAGTGGAGATTTAGGATCGATAGAAGTGGTTCCTACGTGGATGGTCGATTCCTATGGTGCGCATTCACTAGTAGCACGAGAACATCCAAGAGAGCACATGGGAGCAAGATGATCAAATGTGTGTTTAATACCCCCATTTGTTCGCTTAGTATGTGTTGTAGCTTATGAGGATGTAAACCCTGTTGTGGGGAGAATGTAAAGACCTAGAAATCTTCTGGAAATTTTTTTTAAATAGATGCGAATTTTACGAGTCTGCAATTTCTGATGGCACCTGATTCCAAGGGCTGGTGTGCTCAGAATCAATTTATGACGTTTTGTTCAGGAACATTCAGTAAACATATGTGTGGGATTTTATATATTTGGAACCAGTACTCTGAATTTAAATCTGAGGACACAGATAAACTCACAGTGCTGGTATTCTCTTGAGAAGACCTTTACTACAGTTGCGTTTTGTCGAGAGCAGAAGTTAATTTTGGGAGATTTCTAAATAAATTAAATAAAAATATGATTAACATATTTTTATGTATGTGGTTGTTTAATCCTCCAAATGAATGTTTTAGGTGGGGCCCACCCCAGATAACCTCCCATGAGAGGATATTATGTGGTAGGGCCCACATGAGCTCAACCCCCCAAAACCCCCCCTTTGAACCCCTTGAGCTCTCCATTAATAGAGAACTCGTGGACTTCCCCTTAATGTTGCCAACACAATTAATTAGTGACTTATTTAATTAATTGAGTCGGATGAAATTCCTGCCAAATCCATTCATTTAATTAAGTGAACCAACATAATTAATTTTAATTCTTTTGAACTCATCCCAATAATTAAAATAAGGGATAAGCATATTTTATTTTGGGTTGGGATAATATTTGGAGAGTTCGGTTGGAAGAACATCATCCTCTTGAAGAAGAACACTACTCATCTCCAAAGAACAACGATACCATCTTCGATCTTCAACTAAGACACTAGAGAAGGAGCCACCCACGAGGATCGTCGATGATGCTTCATCCTTGAACATTTCCCGACATCAACAAAATCAACGTTCGCCGTTTGTTCGCAACATCTACGACATACATTAAATCGAGGTTGGGTGAAATTGGATTATTTTTACGTATGAATTATATCCACATACTTTGATGTTTATTTTTTTGGATTGATGGTGGCTAAATTTTTATCACCTAACGTGGAGGGTGCGGGTCGAACAAACACGGCTCGACGACCCTCCATTGAATCTTGTTTGGTTGACGTCAGAGGCGGAGCCAAAAGGGAACGGTGCCATTGCACTGCGCTAGAGATGAACCATGTGGGATGAATGAGGAACCGCGACAGGGAAGGCACCGACAGGTGAAGAAGTGTGGTTCCATCGCGCCGCACGGTGGAGCTGAAGGCAGCAGCTAGGTCGGACCGTGACAGGGGGGGTGCCGTGGAGCTGGACCGCTGTAGGATCATGGTGCATGCAAGCAACACATGGAGGAGTATGCGACCCTCGTCCATGGGCCCCTTGGCTGGATAAACCGACCGGCCTTGAGCAGGCTGTGATGGAGAACAACGACGCCCGCAGGCACCGTGTGGGATGAACCGCAGCCCGCAATGCGTGCCGCGTGCACCGGACCGAACCAGATGGCTACGACAGACTGAGCAGAGGAGGAGGTGGCGCCACTTGGATCCTCCGAGCGAACCGGAATGGTATGCAGTGCGGACCGAGTCCGCAGGTGGTCCACGCCCCACCGGGCCTGGCCGACCCGCCAGACCACTGGGCTTGACGGGTCGGGCCCGTCTTCGCTTAAATGTGAATATCTCCTAGACCGCGCGTCCGATTGATGTTCCTTCAGCAGCACTGGGACCCAAGTAGCAAGGAGTTCCTCTTGAAATACTCTAAGTGAGATTTGTAAAAATTTGGAAATTGGCTGGGTTGGATCGAGCGTAAATCCAACCTGACCCATAGAACGGAAATGCTAATACCTCTCAGACCGGGCGTCCGATTAACGCACCGTCTGTCGCGTTGAGTTACTTATGATGAGACAGAACTACGGGATACATCAACATATAACATATTGATAATTGATGTATCGACACATGGATCGAGGAACAGACCTTCCCAGGATTGAACATATTGTGAATGGGAACCCTAGTGTGGCAGCGAATGCGATGACTACTGTACCAGAATCCTCCCTGGGTTCTACAGAAATGACTACTGAACCAGAATCCTCCCTGGGTTCGACAACAATGACTATTGTACCAGGATCCTCCATGGGTCTGACAGTTCTGACTTCTGTTCTTGTTTCCAGTGTGCGTCTGACAGAATAGCTAGTCCTGTATACTTTGTGGGCCCGACAGCTTAGCTGGTCTTGTATCCTGTGTGGGTCCGATATCATAGATGAATCAATGAGTACATTTGATCAACTCTATCACTCTAAAAACGATGTATACCTATGTGAGATGAGTCTTTTATTTCAATCATTATCATCGATGTGATTGACATTACTTTCTTTGTGGGATGGGTTGTGTTTGGGCTCGAGAGTTGGAACCAGACTGTGACTTGTAACTTCGGAATATGTATGGGCATATACCTATATAGGGTTGGTTGATACTTCGTGATTGTATCTTTCTACTGTGTTTTATACTTTGTGGATTCAGGGAGACCTTCTAGGGTCTCAGGATCCAATAATGAGTATTGTTATACTCACCCCTACACGGGTTTCACCTGCACCTTGTTGTGTTCTATGTAGATGAACAACTGTAGTGATCGAGGCTAAGGGTGATGGATGGGGGGCAGCTCAGACCTTTACTATACGAGACATACCATAGGGACGTTTTGTTAGAGGTCTATACCTTCCCTTCAGGTAGCATTCCCCGGGGGATGATCCAAGTGCTGTTTTTTCTTTTTACTTGTACTTGTGGTTCAGTTGGGTTTTTTTACTGGCCCGCTTACTTTCAGCACACCTGACTTTTCTATTTTAGTACTTGTTGTCTCTACTGGTTGTGGTCATACTCTGTGTGAGTTACAGGTTAAAAGGCAATACCTTCCCTTTTTATACGGATTACGCCCTTGGTACTAGTCGTCGGCCCCTGTCCGATGGAAGGCAGGATTGGGGTTGTCATGGCACAGGCCCTGAGGATGGGTTGTGATAATATTATTTTTCAAAATCTAAATTTTTCCCTAAAAACATATACAAAAAATTATATTTTCTTTATACATTAATAAATGAAATTTTTGGGTCATTTTGTGTGTGTCTAATTTAACTGCATGTTTATCTGATACCTGGTGTTAATAGTGTGAAAGAATTCCATATTTTAATATAAAATCAATATGATTATTCCAAATATTCCTCATGTGATGAAAACAAAAAACTGAAATCATATTATATTGATAATATCAAATACTAATCCATAAATTATTTTTTCATTCAAATACTTGATCACAAATAAAGATGATACACTATTTCAAGATATGATTTATAGTACTTGTTTTTAGTTTAGAAAAATATCTAGTTAAAATTTTTCTCACTCAATGAGATTATACTAATCATGATCAACATTTCTTGATACTTTAGTACCAATATCCATAACTCATTCAGGATGTTTAAAAGTAAACATTCCTTTAATAAGACACAAAATGAGGTTGATATGAATCAATGATCATGTTTTAAATTTAAAGGTTACATTTTAATTACAAACAAGCATCAAATATTAAAATCCATTTAAATTCATTCATATTGTCTTGATACAATATAAAAAAATCAAAAGTCTTTTTTGATTTATAATAATAATCCTCTTATTAATCTGATACATGGTGTGGCTGGTATGCCTGAAAGTGTGTTTTTTATTTAATAATGATATTTTAGTTCATTTTTTTTCAAATACTAAAAAACAAGAAACAATACTCATATTATAATTTTTAAATTAGAAAAAATTTACATAACTAATTTTTTATTTGTATAAAACAGTCGTAAATTAATATGTAACATGGTGTTCCTAGTACAACTCAAAGGTCTTGTTTTCAGTTATAACGTAAACTTTTATTAGTCAACATGTGATACTATTTCAAAACTAAAATACTCTTTTTTTCATAATTTTTAAAATGAATGATATTTATTTTATTTTTTTAATTTTATTGGTCGCCCACATGTCCATCTGAGAGGCAGTATCCCACATATAAAAAAATTGTATGTTTTAGTTTCAATGTAACATTTTAATTCAAAATGTGAAAAACATCATAAAAATTTTAATACATTATTCTATTATATTGATAATTCATTAAAAGGAATCATTTTTATTGGTAGAAATAAACCCCATAAAAATTTGGCAAATGGTGTGGTTAGTATGTATGACAAACTTGAAGTCGTATTGCCCGATGTGGGGCTAAAAAACATTATCTATGCAATTCAAGATTTAATGCCAATGACTTTGAACCAATTTTATTCATGAAAACAGTAAAATAATAAATGAAAATATTGGATGACTAATATATCAGTGGTCCTTTTATGTTTATATTTTTTGATAATTAGGAAAAACTATTACATAACAATACATATGTCCATGAATATGTATTTTTTCCACTATACCAATTTTTTATTCAATATTAAGTCTCCATTATTATTCCAACTAATCATCAAAACCTATTACAAACATTCTAAAATTTCATATTTTAATAAAAATCTCATAAATAGATATATAATAATAGAAAACCTCTAGTCATTTTGGAAACCATATGACTGTAGAAGAGAGTTTTCCTTTAACATAATAAACCTGATATTTAAAAAAACATTTACATACACATGAGAGCAGCATTACTACCCAAATAATTTCATAAAACAATTTATAAAATATCATATCGGAGAAATCATAATCATGATGGTTTCATAGAAAACATGAGAACACGTGAGTTGTTTTATAAAAAACATACCTTTTTACTCTAGAAGAGAATAATGATTTAATTAAAAAATATCATTATCATATCATTCAAATTAAAATTTTTCCATATAAAATCATTATAAATTATATAAAATCATATAGGTTCCTTGGGAAATTATATGTACATAACCAATAAATTAACCCATATAAGTGGAATAACTTATATGATTATCTACAAATATAATTCAAATGAAAACATAATCATTTCCAAAAGAATAGGATGCCCATATAGGACTGACATATATTCATTAACAATATAAAATGAGTATAACATCTATGAAACACATAAATTTATTCACTACCATCATCATTATCATAAAAATATAATTTTAAACAAATAAGAAAAACATTTTATGATATTGATATATCAATTAATTTAAAAACCAAATATTAAAAACATAAATACACGGAACATTGAAATCATGCGATTGTATTTTAATAAAACATAGATTATTATAAAGGATCCCTAAAATCAAATAACAGTTATGGTGGTTCAGAAATCCATATGTGGGATATACACTAAAATAGAACATTCCATTTTTTCATTTGTAAGGAAGGTCAAAACATTCAGTATAAATTTTTTAGAAGTTATATATTTGAAAACCGTTGAAAGAATGAAAAATTGAGATATAAAATAACATTTATTATTCATTTATCCCTATATAAATACATCCATAAAATTATTTTAATAATATGATCCTAGGAGAAAAATTTTTACAAAAAAAAATCACTAAAAATTTTAAGACACCGTAATTATGTTAAAGTGTTTCTTAAGACATGATAAAATTTGATCCAATAAAACATTGAAGGTAAAAAATTAATTATTTTTAAAAAATGGGATCATACATCCATAGGGTATTATTATACACTATATAAATGAAACCATTTAGTGAGAATATTTTATGATTCAGACAAAGGGAATTGAGACTATAAATCCATTACCTTAAAACCTTTTAGTGTTTCACAATATTTAATTACAAAATTGTAAACATTTATTAGTTATTTAAATACTCAAAAAAATTCCAATATAATTCCATTACCCTTATAGATTTTATATCATTTATTACAATTTTTTATATAGTTACATCATCAGTTAAGTTACATCGGACATTTTGAGGACGTTCAGTTCATAATACCAAAAAAGAATTGGTAGGATTATTGTGGACAAAGTGGCCATTATTTATTCCTAAATATAATTATATTCGTAAAATAATAATTATTTACATAAATTAATTATACTTTAAAAATAATCCATGTACTTTTATGAATCATTAATCATGTAACAATCAAAGGGATAATAGATCCAATTTTTAATGAACATGCAAGAAAGATGGTAACTATTATTTTAATGTTATGTAATTTTTATTATAACATAAATAAAACAATTTCTTCAAATACTTTTATATATACCATCCATTTGATGAGGTAATGAAAACCTAATCAAATATCATTGAAGAGGTGGAATTCCACATATACACATGGCTGACGTTATCATTTGTAAATAGATATAAAGGTAATAAAAAATGTAATATGTAATACATAAAAAATTTAAATTATTTAATTTATATTGTGTATATAAATTTATTATTTAATTATTACCAACCATGTGAGTTTTTACTTGAAAAAGATGTACATCTATTCAAGAGGCGGTAGTCTTCCATGTAGATGAACAATGGATTCACATCTCGTTTAAAGGAAGAATGAGTTTGATTAAAGGTTAATATATTAAACTAATAAAATATTATATTATATTATATACTTATGATATTTTTGTAAATATTTTTACTTGAATTTTTAAGGAGGTAAAAGAACAAAAAAATCTAAATGTGTTAGTTAAAAGATGTAACTCTTCATTGGAAAACAACTATTTAATTACATATTAGGCCCCATATGGTTGATATTATGCAAAAAAAATAATTTACATGGGAAGGGATGTAGAAAGGTATTCAGTCTCATATCCATTAATATCGTGTGCCCAAAACGTTTATGGAATAGATTATATTATGTGCCACTTTATTACTAAATGGAGAAACCTTCATTTAATTTTTCAAATCATTAAAATATTATAAAGCCACATCTCCGGAAACATTGTTCCAAATTTTTTTAATATTCAATTAAATAATTTATATGAAAAAAATAAATTCATATAAATTTATTTGGCATGTTATTAGTACTTTTTAACCCTTAAATTGTTAGCTTAACCAAATATTACCCCTCTTTATACTTCAATGAGGTAACATATTTTTAAATGATTAACGTTTATAAAATTTGATATAAGCCAAAAAAATGTCATAAATGGTCCATGAATGAAATTTTATACCATTTCAAATCACATTAATTTATAAAATATTTTATGATTTCATAAATTATTTAACATGTTATTAAATAACATAAAATATCATTAATGAAATTTTACTAACTAATAACATATTATGTATATAATAACCTGAATATAGTAATTCAACAAGAATAAAAAATATTTAACCACAAATTAAACATTTTCATTACACATAATATTCGTTTTACAACATCTGTTATAACAAAACTATTAGATTTTGTGTTATTAAAATTATTTCCATTAGATTTTCTACTACTTTTATAATTAATATTTAATCATTTTATAAATTATTAAGGATATTATATAATTAATAAAAAATTGAAAATATTTTCCATAATAAAATTACTTGTATTATTTTAAAAATGAACATTGTGATTCCTGCATATATTATTTTTATACCAATGTGAATATATAAGAATATTTCATAATTAAGAGAGTGAAATTTTGTAATTTTCATTACTAGAAGTATGTTATAGTTCATTTTCGATGAAAAATGAAAAACATTACAATAAATTTTCAAATTTGATCAGTATGTAAGAACTAAAATCATAAAATAGTGTAAAGGAAAGTGTTAGGTTGAATTGAAATACCTTCCAGGTATGTTTTAATTTTTATTAACTTGTTTAAACATTTATAATGTTTATAACTGTTAAGCATATTTTCTATCAAGTCAGAAAAAATTAAAGGATTATATTAATAAATTTTATTAATTATTATGACTAAAAATATTTAATAAATTTTATCAAATTAAATTCACAAAAGTGTCAAAATATAATTTAAAATTAACCACATAATACATGAGAAATATATATTTTCCAAAAAATCATATTCTTAAGTATACAATTTTTATACCAAAATAAAAATAAAATTGATTAAAATGTATGTAATTATATTATTAATGATATAAATTAACTAATATTATTTTTAAAAAATTTTTAAATTGAATGTATCTTTTTCTAATTCCTAAAAATAAAATACATTTTCTCTAAAAATCAATTTTTCCCATTATTTATCTTAAAATAAAATATTTCAAAAAAATCCAAAAAAAATAAATCTAAGATAAATTTGATTTGATTATTTGAAAAATTATGTTCGTTATAATAAATATAATTAATTGGAATAAATTAATAATATTATTTTTCATCAAAATGAAAACCATTTTGAGGAAAAATATAGTTCTCATGCATAAAATGACATCACTAAACATTAAATTTTTATTATTTGATAATTAATTAATAAATTTGTATTAATTTGGATCACTATATATATATATATATTTATTTATTTATCATAATTTGGTTATTGGTATTCATACCTTCCAATTCATAAAAAAGGTTATAATAATCATATTGAAATAATAATTTTTTGTGGTTCATATAATCTTGGTGTTTCATGTATTACATGATATTGGACACATTGATCATATTTTAATAAAAAATGTACTAACCCCCCCCCCCCCCAATATATTATTGATATCCATTAATTTTATTATTAAATTAATAATCAAAGGTTTGACATTGGAAACTACCCTTTTGAAAACACCACATAATAAAAATAGAAAAAAACATACTTTAAAAAAAATAGATTGATAAATATTAATATCAAATTGAATTATAAATAACAAAGATTATAAAGATGAAAAAATTATTGTGATGTGATAATACTTAAATAGATTACAAATTAATGTTTAAATATTTTTGGAGAGTGACGATGATCATTTGTCATAAGAAGGTGAATCATCTTTAAAAAATTAATGAATACAAAAAATAAACCAATGCGGTGTGAAAAAGTCAGTCAATTCATTATAAAAAATTCAGAAAGGTAATATGATCATCAAATATAAAATCTTCTCATACAAGATTAAATAATTTAAAATATAGGATAAAACATATGAAAATATTCTTACTTGAAATGTCGAATTCCATTCATTAATTAATTCCCACCAAAATCCAAATTGTTTCTCCAAAAAGTGTGTTATTAAGATGAATTTTTGATTCATGATGCAGTAAAATATTTTATTAATTTATCCTATAATCAATTAAATTATATTAATCTATTTATCCTATCAGTTCATTCTTTCCAAATCTAATATTGCTTTCAATAGTGAATATAATATAAAAAACAAAGAAACCATTATAAGAATAAATATTACATTTTAATCTAAAATTTAAATAATAATTTGTAGAACATATATAATTAAATAAATAAAAAACCATATATCCTAATAAAATTAAAAAAATAATATAATAATACATATTTTTACCCCAATCATGTTATCTTACTTTTCATCTTACATCACGAAAAATTTAACTTCATTCTTCCCAAATTTTCTTTCATATTGAATTACATGTTAATCCTAAGGGTTACATATACCTCAACCAAATGAAACAACTCCAAAAATATCCTTAATTGCTATGAAAAATAACTATATAAACTTATAATATATTTAACATCAACATAATGTCATAAAAATAATATATTAACCTTAATCATAATAATTAAATTTACATTAAATACTTCAAAAACATAATTTTTTAAATGAAACACTTTTGATCCATAAATATTATCTATATACCATTATCTAATATACCATAACTACCTAAATTACTATCCCATAAATCCTAAAAATATGTGCCTACTCATTTAATATTTTGATGATACATAATCCTTTAAAACCATGATGGTAACCAGAACTCTTAATCTATCCTCACATGAAAACATCAACATCTCTAAAGTTATCTGACCCCTTATTTGATAATAACTATAACTAACGTAAACCCATATTCCCATATCTGATGTAGAAAACCATGATCCTTATATTTCCTTAAATCAAACTAATGAATGATAAATAATTGTTTCAATCTAAAAAATTTTACATGAAATGGAAATATGGGATAACTTACTTAACCGATTTCCATCTAGGTATAGTGTTTTAGATTATTATGGTATAATCTTACATATAAATTGCCAAATTTTTATTAATTATATTTCAAATCATGTCATATTTTATTTTCTCCATATTAAGTCTTCATCACTGTTTAAACTCATCATAAAATCTTTTGGAAAAAATAAGAAATTGTTTGATGAGAACATAAATTTATTTCAGGGATATAAAAGAAAAGAAACTCATTATAGAACATTAATAAAAATTAGACCACCAAAGTTATATTTATATTAAAATAATAAACTCAAGACTAAAAGACATTTACCTACAAATTATATAAAATAAAAAAATATTTTTCTTAAATAACATTATCAAAAAAATTCATGAAAAATCAAAATCATGAGGGTTTTTTTTAATACATAAGAACCAATGAAATAATGATCTTAAAAACATTTTTTATCCTAAAATTGACTATTAATTTCATGAAAAAAAGATCATTAACAAATATATTAATAAAAAATATTTACATAAAATCCAAAATAAGATATAGAGTATTCATTTTGGTTCCATGAGTCATCGTATTTATATCACCATAAAAAGATCCAATAAAAGTGGATTAACATATATGGTCAACTACCAAAAAAAATGTAGAGAAAAGAATCAATACACAATGAATAAAATATCTATCTCAATATCACACATCATCATGAATAATTAAAAATTACTATAACATTCATTAAACACAAAAAATCATTCATTTGAATCCACAAAATAAAAATAATATAGTTTCAATGTTATAAGAAAAAACATTTTCTGTCATTTGTAAATCTCATTCCTTAAAAAAAAATTATGACACTAAAATAAAATAAATGTGAAGGATGTTTTTTATTTTAAAAAAAACATGGAATCATGTACAAGAATCCAAACATAAAATAGTATTTTGTGGTGAAAAAATCCATCGATGTCATATACATTAAAATAAGGCATTCCACTTTCTTTAGTAAAGAAAGTCAAATATTCTACATAAAATACATCAATGATTCATTCTGAAAATAATTGAATTATTAAATAAAAGAAATTATATTTTCATTAATATTCACTTATTTCCATATAAATTCAACCATTAAATAATTTTATAAATATGGACAACGGAAAAATGAATTTTAAAATAAATATATAAAACAATTAAATTGAGATTTTAAAAGTAACATGTAACATATGACATGAATTTTTTTGATAAAATTAAACATTTATGTTAATAAATAGGAATTTACTTTTAATAATAATAAATTATATTAATAGGTATGTCTTATTTACCACTAAAAATAAATAATGTTGCTATGATACATTATCAATGAAAGAAATTGAATTTAGATTACAAAATCCCTTACCTTAATGATCATCTAACATTGTATGTAATTTAACACTCAAATAATAAAATTACAATAGATAATTTATATCTAATGATACATTTTCATTATATTTTAATTATAACTTTCCCTTTTATATATTTTATTTTAATTGTTTGGTTAGTTATGTAATCATTTATTTTTCAGTTGGATGTTTGGAATAAATTTGATTCATAATCCAAGAAAATAATCACTTTGATAATCTTATTCAATGATTCCACTAATAAATCATATAAATATATTAATCATGAAATATATATATAATAAATAAATATTTATATATATATTATACTTTTAAAATCAAACATGAAATATGGATATGAAAATGGAAATACGTTATAATCTTGAAGATAGTAGTTCATACATATGTGTACGTAACATTTATGTTATTCGATTGACATGATAAAAATAAGGTTAATATTATTTTATATTTCAATAATTTTATTATATGATAACTATAATATTTAATATTTAACAATATTTATATAAAAAATTCATGTGAAGTGTTGATTACAAACAAATCACACCACTTCTTGAAAGTAGTAATCCATATATATGCCCAAATGACGTTATCATTTTCAAATGATATATATGATAGGAAAAATAGTATATCATTTTTAAATATTTATAATTATTTCTTGGATAAAAAATATATAAGTTACATCAATCATCATAACCACCCGTATGTGGCTGTTATGGAATACGAAGTACATCAGCTCGTTGGGGGGGTAGTACGTAGTACACATAAAAAATTGTTTCATTTATAATTTGTTATATATAAGAGAAAGAATAGGAATAAAATAGAAACATAATTAAAAATAGTTCTATAGGTGATATGTATGTTATTATATCACAATTTTTATATGTTTTTTATTGGAGTAAGAATAAAAAATTATACTAAAACATTCGGTTAAAAGTAATGCCTCTTTTCCGGATCCCTACTTTTCATTACAAATTAAACACAATAAGGTATATATTATGATCAAAATTATATATATATTATGATGGGAATTATAATTTACACTCTTTCACAATTTACACTCATTCAAAATTAATTATATATTTTTATTAATCATAAAATCAATTTTAAACCTTACTAAATTAATAACATATTAATATTTATGTTTCTAAAATCATTTGAATTATATCTTCTACTGCATGTATAAGCACTATAAAAGTGTTATATTAAAATTTAGGTAAAAATATAATCAATAAAAATGAATATAAATTAAAAAATAAAAATAGTTTCATTATGCACAAAATAATTTTTAATATTCTGGCACAAATGTTATTTTAACCTAATTTAACATAAAGTGGAAATTTATTTGAAAGAAAGTGATATTATGTATTATTATTTATATAAACTAATATATTGGTAATTATCAATGAAAATGATCTAACTAATAATAAATTAAAAAATTATATGATTAAGGAAGAAATATATTCGTAAAATTTTTTAAAGGTGGGTATTATGTAAATTTTAAATTGCTTTCTATATGTTTTACTCTTAATTAACATGTTTTCCCCTTGGGTTATAACTCATTAGCATTATTACTATTAAATTTGAAAAAGATATGTTTATATAATTATGAAATTTCAGTAATTTTGATTCCAAATTTTTAATCTATTTTATCATATTAAATTCATATAAGTGAAATAATTTAATTTAAAAATAAACCCACCAAACGTGACAAAACAATTTACCCAAAAATTGATTTCTTATGTATAAATTTATTTTACACAAAAATCTGGAATAAAGTTGATTCTAATAACCTTAATAGGATAATTTATGATATAAATTTATAACTATTAAATTTAAAATATTTAAAAATTTAAATTTATTATTTTAAAAACATGAAAAAACATTATTTATCACTATTAACTGAAATATCAAAAATTTAGAAAAAATAAAAAATAGATCTATTAATATTTTTTAATTTTAATTTCATTATGGAGTATGTTTTGATAAATGTATTTTCTTATTTTGCCGAAAATAATTGCTAATTTTTTTAGAAAATGAAATAAATATGTTTTTAGAGAAAATTGTATTTTTGAAGCATAAAATGACTTTTCCAAAAAATTGATTGCATATCTCTTAATAATTTATCAAAAAAATTTTATTATGTAATAAATTTATATAAAAATTTTAACTTTTTCATATTCCAATCCATACCATACCATTCGAAAACATAGTTATATTGGTCTTATTTAATTAATGATATTTCATGATCCATTTAAGCTCAATCTTCTGTGTATTGTATGAAATTGAAAACAATATTCATTTATTAAAATATTGCACTATGATGGTATGAGTGAAAGAGGGTGTTATTATTTAAAATTTATTAGTTCCTTCTATAAAACATCACTTACTGAGAACTGATCAAACACAATTGGATTATCATGATACTTGTGGAAAATGATTGATAACACAATTTTGATGTATAGGAATAAATTTTACATGGATCCAATAAAAAGTGGCCATAGTAAGATTCAAATTTAGTATTCTCTGTTTAAAAGTTAAATTTTACTTCAAAACACATTTCACTCACTAAAAAATGATCTAACATGATCATATTATCGTGATATATTTTAAAAAAGATCTCTGTGTTAGTTTTGACTTATAAGAATAATCATCAGTTCTATTTTATACATGGTGTGCATGGTATGACTAAAAGTGAACTCTAATAGTGAAATTTTAATCTGAAACATACATCACACTCTAAAATATAGGATTTTTTTTTATTTTCATGAAATGAAATGAATAAAATCAAAAAATATTTTTTTGAAAGAATTGAGTATACATTAATAAGAAACACAATCCAACCAATATGACTAAATGTGTATGTTTTCAATATTAATGTTAAACATTAGTTAAAAACATTTTTCACTCACTAGAAACCATTTAAACACATGAATATTATCTTAATAATTTATTAAAATGATCCATAAGTCAATTTTGATATGTAGGAAGATAGTCCACATCAATTTGACACATATTGTAACCGGTATGACAATCAATGAATTTTTTATGGATAAAAGGGATATTTTAGTTAAATACATATCCAGTCGAAAAATTTCAGTAACCCCACTCATATAATCAAGAAAATATAAGATAAGTATTCATATCTCAATCTCAATATGTTGGAATTAATCAGATGTCAATAAAATACATAATATGCCCATTATGACCAACTGTTTGTGAATTTAGTTTAAAATATCCTTTTATGTTCAAACCGTGTATCACTCACCCAAAAATTCTGAAAAATCACTCAAATTGTATTCATATAATAATAATATAAAATTTTTTCCATTTATGATACAAAAGAATCAACCTCAAGTCAATATGGAAAACGGTGTGGTTGACCTAAATAAAAGAGTGTCTTTTTCATTTAAAGAATTTCATTTTAGTTCCCAATGTGCATCACATAATAAAATATGACCAAACAAACTCAAATCATCTTTACATTATTATAAAACTATTCATAACTCCTTTTCTTTTATTATTAATATACAACAATCAATCTGGTACATGATGTGCTAGATATGTGTAAAAGTGTCTGTTTTTCATTTCAAATTGTATTTTTAGTTCAAATAATGTGTCAAATATTAAAAACCAAGAAAATAAATTTTGTACTCTATATATTTTAGAATAATGATTTACAAGTCATGTGTGACATTTAGGAACCAACATAATATCTATCTGACACAATGTGTTGATGCTATAACTAAAGGATCATGTTTTTAGTTTTAAATAACATATTAATTCAAAATGTTCATCACTCACTAATAACTAAGAAACCAAACATGGATTTTATTGATATAAATTTTAGATATGTTTTATTTATTTATTTATCTTTTTTTATTTATGTTCTATCATTTTTCATTTGTGTTTTTATTAATTTATTTTATCAATGCATTAATGCATTATATTAAATATTCCTTGTGATACAAATTTATTTGAAATTAAATTATATATTTTTATCTATATATTGTTCTAAATTTATCTACAAAACAATAGAAAAATATTTGTAATAATCACTATTTTAAGGTATGAAAAAAGAATTGTTCATCTGTGCATAGAAAAACTAATAAATTTATAACTTTAATAGTGCAAAATTTTATGTTTATAAATGGTTCCCTATATCCATTAATATTTAGCATAGTGGTTGTTTTTTATTAGTTTCATTTCTCCCCCCGATAAAATCCATTGACATTTAAAGTAACTAAAAACATCCCTACTTTTTTAGAATTAATAAAATCTATTTCTAGTGATGATAAAATCTTGAACTGTATTAGATCTCTCAAAACCTTGGATCTCATCCCCTTATCCTTCACCCTTAATATCCCATGATCACCTCCTCTACAAAAATTACACTGAACACCAATAATCAGTATAATAAAATATTTTTTCCTAAGCATATTATGGCCAGGATTATTCTGTATTATGTTTAATCCCAATAATATAAACTCGCTATCAACTTTATGTGGTGTCAAATTCATATAATATAGTTACAGATTACCTCTTAACTATAACATTAAGAATCTGTAATCAAAAGGAACATTCAATTTCTTATTCATGATGACCCACAACTTTTCTTCTTTGTGGAATCAACTAGAAAAAATAATTCATATGTGAGAGATGTTAACCCAATAAGCTATCATATGACTTCTCCTTTCCACTATGTTTTGAAAATCACAAACAATTTTTCCTTATATATTATTTTACTTATCTAAATAAATTTAATTTCTTAAACCATTATAAATTAATATAAATGCATATTAATGTATATAATTATATGTAAATATATTTAGTAATCTATAAATATAAATAAGCAGATAAATTAATTTACATAAATATATATAAATACATATATTTAAATAAATATAATTAGATTTGTATATCTAAACACTTATCAATATATGTATATATATATATATCAATGTATTTATATATATATAAATAGAGTAAATCTCTATAAAAATACATAAATATGTAAAAATATATATACTTATAATGAACTTCACCCACAAATATATAAGGACCTACATAAAAATAAATGTAATTAAATATAAGGTCAAATATAAATATGTAAACAAATATAAATATATATAAATATATTTATATATAGTGATATGATATATATATATATATGTATATAAATGTATATAAATATATAATTTATAGTACTGTATATACTTATAAAACATTTATATAAGTATAGATAAATATATAAAAATATATATAAATATATATAAATTATATTCCAAAAAATATAATTATATAGATATATACCAACATAGTATATACACTTATATATACTTATTAATAAATTAACAAACATATATATAAATACATATTTTGTCACAAACCATCCTAGAGGGGCCCATGTAGTGACTACACAAATCCCACCTCCAATAGGACAGGCAATGATGACTATCACTTATAGGCATATCCCAAAAATGGGAGGCATTTTCCAAAATACATGTACAGATGGACTTGTCTCCAAGAAAAAAAATCCTAAACAGAAACACTAAGTAAGTAAACAGTCATATCACAAAGATACCAAAACAATGTACCATAGAAGTCAACTAAAAGTAAATTGGGACAAAAAAGAAGCCCAACCAGAAGGAAAAATAAAAGTACAAGTCCCTTGAACTCATGCATAGACAATCCTACTAGAAGGGTTGGTACAGAAACATCTGTGTGATGTCGTAGATTCACTCCTCATTTATTGGGTCACTCTAATAACCACATGGCCCAGATCCACCAAGGACTCCATGAATGCTTTGATCATCTACACAAGACATGACATGTGAATGAAAATCCAATGCAAGGGTGAGTAAAAAAATACATAGTAGGCAATACGATAACAAAAAGTAGAACACCATAATGGAAACATCGCTAAGAATATGCAGTCAGATTAACACATGTATATGTCTATAGCACACATAATACTAACATCTAGGTATACTCTTATAAATTCAATGACTTGAGGACTCATCAATTGTCTAATACATAGTTCCACTCATATAATGCTCATTTATGGAGATATAACTCCTCAAGTAATCTGATAGAAATCATGTAGAAAAAGTCTACCAAAAATATCCATGTGAACAAATGGTCATGATAAGACACATAGATTCATCGATACATCAAGTCTTGCTATGACATGAAGTTTCTATAACATAAGGAGTGTGGGTAACACCTAGAGTTTTGATAACACACAGATTGTCGGTAACACGTGGAGTATTGATAACACATAGAGTGTTGGTAACACACGGTGTTTCAGTAACACATGGAGTTTCGATAAGTCAAGTATCCCCCATTGCCACATAGTCACCAATTCACAACCAAAATGAAACCCCTAAAATCATCCTGAAGCATGCTCGTCCAGACTACACATATAGAACAGAATGAATCTGATCTCGATACACATATTGGGGGTCCTCCCACCCATGGATCACTGGGGGGGACTCATCACCCTACTAGAAAAACCATCCTAGATAGGGGATAGGTTCTTGTGTAAATAGTCATTACACCATGTCCACATATCCTATCTAAGGAACCAAAATGAGAAGTGAGGACTGACTGAGCCTCTCGATACAATTCATGCTCCAACCTATTAGTCAGTTATTGTTGTCTGGAATATATAACTCACTTCTCTATACAGGTCATCCTCTATGATTGGAATGAGATCCTACATCGATACCTCATATGTGAAGACCATGGGTGTGCTCTCAGCCTCTGTTGATCCATCTAAAAACACAACATACCATATCAAAAGGACCACCAAATTAGAAGGGTGATAACATAGTTGGCAGCTCTTAAAACAACCCTTCCAATTGAAAGATATGGCCATTGTAAAAAAAATGGCTCGGCATGGACGTGTCCGGACCAAGTAGTCAACATGACCCAGTCTCATTGACCCAACCCAACCCCCCTACCTAGTTTGAATCAGAATGATCTGTTGGACCTGTTGGACCTGACACGATTGACCGATGGGTCAAAACTGTTGGACTGCGGGCATAGCCCAACTCACATGATCCAACCGGCCCATGCAGTCATGTTCTACTTCAATTGTATTTTCTTAGACTGGACTCTTCCCAAATGGTACATTTGGTCTCCCGACTGTGTGTCTAGCCAGATTCCCCACACGTGGCTTAGTCGTGTGTGCACGTCAATGCGATCCCCCACTACGTTCAACGTGTATAGATACCACATCATGCGAAACCCACTTCCTCATTGTATCTATCTCCCACAATGAATTGCTAGCACTGACTCCCATGTGTCCTCACCTGGAGCCAGCTCATATGGGGCCTCACTGGTGTGGGCTACCATGTATCACCTGTAAGGATTCATTTTTTCCTCATCAGGATACTACATTCGGTTTCCGAACCTGCAAGTGGCCATGGCTACATTCCAACACCAACCTTCAGTCAACAATGTCAACAAGCCAATGGATCTTTTTTGGGGCTAGGAGGTAGCCTGAAGTGCTCTTTTTTTTAAAAGGAGGAACCTCCTTGATCCTTAGGTCGCATTGTTTTTCTACCATGGCTCAAATCAATGTTATTATGCATTCCATAGAATACTTTTCTAACAGACACTATATAAGAACCCAGTTTTTGTTGTGGAAGGATTTGTAATATTCTTGACGATATTCCAGAGCAGTTCCTTTAGAAGGCGTGCGATTACGAGCCCCGGAGTGGCCGAAAATAAATTTTCAGTGCGTTCACACTAGAAACGCCAAATAAATGTAATAACCCCTAAAAGGTACATCTGATAAAGGATCCGAGTTTACTGATGGGTCCGGAATGGGGTGTTTACCCTAGGAACGACATAAAACATGTCGGCACGAGATGTTTGGACCCCTCGCACGCTTTCGGATGGTTAAATAGATAAATTAATTAATTAATTTATTCGTTTAATGTTGAAAATATAGTATCTTTTAAACAGTGGCTTGTATTGGAAAACTAAGGGCACCTTTGAGTTCAGAATGTCCCGTTTACCCTAGGAGGGGTGTAATTTTTCCGGGCGCAGGCCGTCTGTGAAAAATGGCCCCAGGGGTGTTTTCATAATTTGGCGGCATCAAGCGCTAAGTTTAATAACGTTTAAACGGGGTCTCGGATTAAAATTAGGAGACCTCAGTTGTTCTTGGGAGGTGGTGTTTACCATAGGGGACGTTTAATCTTGACTTCGCCAAAGGTTTCAGATGCGAGGAAAATTATGGGTTAAAATTAATTAAAAATTCTTTATTATTATTATTTAAACCCCTCTCTATCCCCTTCCACCCTTGTTCTTCCCAAGCGAAGCCTCCCTCAAGGCATACCTCAATCTCCATCACCTCCTCCACTCCGTAAAGGTGACGGCGCGGCGGCGGATCGTCCGTGAAGCTTCGGGCGAAGCCCAGCGAGGTAGGAGGTCTTTGTTCGCGTTTTAATTTCCAACCCATCCTTCTACCTCAATTATATGTGTCAATTGTTGTTCTATCTTCAAATAAAACCCCATAAATGCATATTAGATTTTGTCCTCTTTACATCGCTCTTTTCAGTTCATAAAACCGAGTTCCGAGGACCCCGCAGACGTCCGCCGAAGTTTGCGGGTTTTTGAAGTTTCCGGCGAGTGCGGGCGGCGGAGCACGGCGGCCGGCTGTGTTCAGGCAGCGGCGGTCGGCGCGGGTTCTCTGCATGAGGCGGCTCGGTCGGGCGAGTGGCCAGAGGATGTGGTCGGGCATGCGATGGCGATGGCACGGCTGACTTCAGGGCGACTGCAGGCGGGGTCCCGGGCGGCTCCGGCGTAGGGCAATGAGAAGGGAGGGGCCGCGAGGCGCGCGGCCCCGGGCGGCACAACCGCGGCCCGCGTGACGCGGGTCGATGCGGGGGGGGGGGGGGGGGACCGGCCTTGATGGATGGTCGGTGGTGGTGGGCCACGGCGGACTAAACCGGAATCGCGGCCGGGCCGCGGGCTGGCGGAGGGCAGACCGGGCCAGTCCGACCCAAGGGAGTACCCCCTTTAAATTTCCGACGTTCGTAGCTTTCGCTACGAGTGTCTGTTTTGCGCACTGTCTACTACGGTAAGGACCTAACGCAGAGGTAAGCCTTTTGAGATGGTTTCGGGAAATTTTAATTCCTGAAACTAGGGGTCGCGGAGGCCCGACGTGTCCTTAAGTGGACAGGCGTTTTTCCGGGAATCTTGTTCTGAGCTGCGCGGACGCATCCGACATTCGCTTTGAGTGTCGTTAGTTGCGTTGGGACCCTGGCGGCGGGGTGAAGGTTTCCAGGTTGGTTTCGAGCGTGGAGACTGGATTTGAGGCATGGGCCCCATGGCCCGTCTTTCGAGCTGCATGCAATGTTTCATGCCTTTCTCACTGGGCGTCCGTTCGGGGCGTGCGAGCAGTCGATTATGGATGTTTTTTCGAGGGGATTGCAATGGTGCAATCCGCCCGCTCTAATTCGGGATGATGGTGTGGGGACCACGAGGGCCATTTGGGCGTCGACAGTGTTTTTCCATCTTTATCATCGGGCGACCGTTTTGGACAAGTGAATAGTCTATATTGTGTGCTTTTTCGGAAGGATCGCAACGGTGCGATCCTTTCGTTGAGTTTCGGTACAGGGATGTGGGTACCACGAAGCACCGCTCGTGTGTGGTGCGACAGAATGCAACTTTTTCTCCGGATATCCATTGCACTCAAGTGAGTAGTTCTTTAGATGTGTTTTCCCAATGGGATCACAATGGTACGATGCGCCCGTTTGTTTTCGGGGCCGAGGATCGGGATCACGGGGCGTCGTTCGGGCGTGAGGCGCTGTTGGTGACTTTTCCATCGGATATCCATTTGAGGTGAGTGAGTAGTCTATCTCGCATGTTTTTTCACTAGGATTACAACAGTGTGATCCGTTTGGTTGTGTGGAGATTCTTGCGTGATCATATTAAATGTGGAAGCATGGAAGGTGCTCCAGTGGTGGTTCACCCTACATTGTTAATAGCGGACCCTTGCTGTGTGGCCGCGCACTCTTGGGAAAGTGATATAAATGATTCACAAGATGTGGTTGTTCGTGCATGGGCCATTGAGGTGGAGTTGTTACATCACGCCTTCGCGTTGATACTGGGTGTCGTGTGCACGATAGTCATTGGGGTAGAACGAGGTATACTCTGGGAGTATACAAGAGCGCTTGGAGGAATGTGGGGTTTGTACCTAAGATATCCATGCGCTTGGTTGGGGTTAACATGGGGGCACACATCTTGCCGGCCCCATGTGCATGTCGAGCTCTGCTTTGCATACATTGACCTCTCGTGACGTAGAGGGTCACTCTCTGTGTTTATTTGACCAGAAGGGTGGAGTTTTTCCCCTGGCTCTGTGCTCGGTTGTTGACCAGTAGGGTTGAGTGGTCTCCCCCTGGTTTCTTTCTCGATGGATCAGTCAGTAGCGGTGCTAGTGGCACCCCGTGATGGAACAGGCGGTGAACCTCTTTTGGAAGAGTTGTTCTGGATTTGGGTGGTTGCGCGATACCCACTCCATGTTTGGTTAAACAGTGTTGTACCCTTTAATAGTGATGGCCAGAGCAGTTCTGTGTTTAACCCTCCAGCGGGGCTGGGCGGTGGGTTACACATCGTCTTTTTCGGGTTTACCCTCCAGCAGGGCTGGGCAGTGGGTTGCTCACTGAGTTCTAGGGGTTACCCTCCAAAAGAGAATGGGAAATGGGTCACCCGACGCACTTAGGGTCTACCCTCTAGCAGAGACTGGGCAGTGGGTCACCCAATGCACTTAGGGTCGACCCTCCTGCAGAGAATGGGCGGTGGGTTAACCGATGACCTATTAGGGTCTACCCTCCAGCAGGGCTGGGCAGTGGGTCTCCTATCATCTAGTTCTAGGTCTACCCTCCATCAAGGCTGGGTAGTGGGTCGCATGTCGACTTATTCCAGGTCTACCCTCCAGCGGGGCTGGGCAGTGGGTCACCAGATGATGTATTATGGTCTACCCTCCAGCGGGGCTGGGCAGTGGGTCGCCAGATGAAGTATTATGGTCTACCCTCTAGCGGGGATGGGTAGTGGGTCACCGGATGAAGTATTATGGTCTAACCTCCAGCGGGGCTGGGCAGTGGGTTGCCATATGATGCATTAGGGTCTACCCTCCAGTGGGGCTAGGCAGCAGGTCGCCGGATGAGGTATTATGGCTACCCTCCAGCGGGGCTGGTCAGTGGGTCGCTGGATGATGTATTATGGTTTATCCTCTAACAATGGTGCGTAGTGGGTCACCCGATATCTGGTTATGAATTACCCTCCAGCAGCACTGGGCAGTGCGACACTTGTTGGCATTCGAGGCTCAGTCCTTTCTAATAGGCTAGCCTGTGGCATTCCTCCGTGATTAGCGGAGCGAGACCCTTGGTTATACGGGTCAGTGTTGTGACGACCTTGACTTTGAGAAGACCTCTCGACTGCAGGGAAATGACGAGGTGTGGTTTGACTTTCCCTAGAACTCCCAAGTATGAGGGTTGCTTTCCCCACCGAGACGCGTTCTTGTGACGCGAATTAAAACCATGAAGGCAAGTCAGTACCCCCCAAAGAGGATATTGTCGAGGTGAGGTGATTGAGCCCTTGGCTTGCGATTCGGGGCAGATGTGCGGGATGCTGGTCATCGATGGAGTTTGCGTCTAGGACTGTTGGCTACTCGTTTTTGGGCTGAGCTACGGGATGGAGATCCCCATACGACCTTGTTCGAGCTTCTTGCTGAGCATATGTATTTGTATATACCCTATTCTATTACCCACTTCTTTGGTTTGGTTACTATCCTTCCAGGAGAGGCGAAGACGCGCGGGGTATGCCACGTGCATTCCGTGTCTAGATCTCATGGTTGGACGAGTCTACTCTTGTGTTATAGGTAGCGAAGACTCAACGAGAAGTTCATCTTCTCACCGTTTCCAGCTCCTTGTGTCTGGACGAGTCTACCTTCTTTCCTTTTGTTTGGTTGATCTGGACTCTTTACTGATACTCTTTACTGCACTCTTGGTTGTACTCCTTTACTTTCCTATTCGCTCTACTTCTCACCCTTCGGTACCTCTTTTGTTGCTCCCTCGAACCTTCGGGGTATCCTACTGAGTATTTTTATACTCACCCCTGCTTGGGCATTGCCCGCACTTGGTGTGCCCTTGCAGACGACAGACAGGTGGAGCGTGACTTCTAAGGAGCTTAGGATCTTGGGAGCTTGGACCGCGTGCGGTGGTCATAGCCGGGTTCCAGGTGGGAGACCCATCAGCTTTTTATTTTTGTTTACATGTTGCTGGGTTGTGGCACTTTTGGATGGGTGCATATTTTTCCACTTTTCTTTTCAGTTAACTTTCATCTTGTTCATTGTACTGCTTAGAGGTCGATGCACATTTGTGGTATTTTTATAGATGTTTCCCATTAATTTTATTTTTACTGTGCACTTTTGCATTGAGTGTGCTGCGTGTGTGTGTGTACAGGTTCTTAGCCAATGGCCTCCCCATGTTGTTGTACCTTTGGCGCTGGTCGCCAGCCCCTGGCCTACGGAGGATGGCTTGGGGTAGTTGCGGCTCGAGCCCTGGTATGATCGGTTCGTGACACACTACTCTTGAAACAGGTCAATCCTTCCCCCTCAATCATCCCCACACCTCCACTTGTTCTTCAAGATGTTTGATTTCAAATTTCGAACTGTTGTTCCATGAAACTAGTATGCAATTAATTTCCATTCATATTCTGATAAAGAACATGCAGAATGCGAAGAACGATTTGGGGAGAAACATAAAAATAGAAACCTGATGAACAACCCTCATCCAATTTTTCATTTTGACCTAGATTCTTTTTGTAAGAATTATTAAGATAAACAAATAATAATAGAAAATGTCACCAAAATAATTTTGGCAATAAATCCCTCCCACAATAATGATCGAACCGAATGTCAACATGTCTATGAGTTAATCCTTGATAATATTTTAATTCCATGTATGGGGAAAAGAATGAATTCAAAACACATGCCCTACCTCAAGGATGTATCTTTCAATTTTTATTTTTTTTTCATTGGTGATCTGTCATGTCCTATCACGATCCACATTCCCATTATCATCTTCCATCAAGAGAATTTCCTCTAGTTCACTCCATGCTCTCCTCTAAAACCTTTTGGAAATTTTCCATGATTATGAATTCAAATACCATGTTCCATCCAATAGTTTAATAAAATATAATGTGTTTCAGCATCTCTGTATCACCGAGTCATAGTGTAATGATAAAATAAAATAAACTTTATGTTTATTTTATCGTTTTAAAACATCCAAGATGTAACTTTAATGACCAACCCGTGCTGGACAATGTTAGGAATCATCTATGAAAAAGTAAAATTACAAAACAAATGTGGTCTTGAATTTCCAATCTATGTTACAATTTATGAGTTAATACGATTTAAAAATAAAATAATTTTATAGGATTATTTTATTTACTATTAGGGTTTTTTGTGTTTTCCCATTGAAGACCCGCACTAACTGAAGATAAGTTGTTCCTAGGGTAAACCAACCATTCTCAATAGAATGGTGGACTATGATTAATGATTTGATAACTCCTTTAGAAGTTATTCTACTTAGTTATTAAAATCTCCCATGTGTGATATTAAAAACATAAAATCATTTTCCATATTTTTCCTATTACTTAGGGCCTCGAAATCGCATTCCATCTCAGAACTCAGACTGGGAAATTCCAAAGATATTTTCTAAAAATAAAATTAGGAAAACTTGAGTAATTTTATTCTCACCCGCTTAAGTATATACATCATCAAAAGAAAAATCAGGGGATAAATAAATGGATGAGGGTACGGACCACGAGTTAGATCCTCTTGCTCATAGGTGATCTCCCAAAGATTCTAATGCTGCCCCAGGGCACACACTAAATCAATTTACTACCCATGTAGGATTCTTTCAATGTTGATCCATGATCGAAATTACCATGATGTAAAATGATAATCCCAATAAAAAAATCATTGATGGGATTTCATGGAGTCGAACAACATCCTAGACGTAGAGGCATTCCATGATATCTACCAATTATTACACCTTAAAGATGAGAATTTGGCAACATGGTGAGTCTTCCAATGATCAATCTGATGGGATTGTGTTTCCTATAAACATGTGGAAAAACTATAAAGATAGCCATTGATATCTTTTTTCACTTCCTTCTTGTCACCCCTGGAACGAAATGGAGCATCCCCTTTCAAGCACTGGTATCTCGACACTATGACATGATAATCCAATTAACTGATTCCAACAAGCACTCATCTTTCATATTAATAAGATATCCTATATTCTACCTATTTCTGTATCCTCATTTTTTGTCTTAACTCCAACATCATTATTCGGATGAATCTCACCAATCTATGCATCCACAAAGGACATTAAAAATGTGAACACAACGGATGAAAAAAGGAAATTATGGAACTCCTTCAAAACTCCACCAGCAATTCCATTAGTACTACCATAAATCGTCTAAAAATAAAAACATGCTACCAGCCTTTCAAATATATAACTAGGGTATTTCCTGTGGACATTTGAGCATGTAGTGTCTCAATTTCATTATCACTGAGCCATGCCTCCTACACTCACTATAAGAGTGGAGGGGTAACAGCATTCAAAAAGAGATAATCTACAGCATCACTACCAATGAAAAAAAAACTATAATGAGGCTAACTACTTTGCCACCACATTTAGTAATTGAAAAATAGATCTCATATCGAGTGCATATTCCTCTACATCCCACATCCCTTGTTTTTAGACTATCTGAATGTCATAGTCTTGAAGGAACTCTATCCATCACCTCTTTTTTCATGAATAGATCATTCCTTGGGAAGATATACTTGAGACACTTCTGTTTTGGGATGATGATAATCCACTCACCCATAAGGTAGTGTTTCCACATATTTGAAGTGAAAACTAAAATTTCTATATCAAGATCATGGGTAAAATAGTTCTACTCATGAGGTATCAACTTGAATGAACCATAGTAAATCATTGTTTTTAATTGCATCAAGACACAACCAATTTTGTTCCCTGATGTATCACGTAACACTAGGTACCTGATCCCCTCCTCTAAAAATATCATGATCTGGGCACTTGTTGAACTCTATCCTCATTGTGGAAATGATTTCTAGCACATCACAATCCACCTAAATGTTTTTCCATTTCATTTCAAAGATGAATGAACCAGTTCATGAGTCCCATGAACATTACTCAAGAATTTGTAAAGTCAAAGGGAATCACCATGTACTCATAGTGACTATAGTAGCATTTCATTGTCTTCTTACGTATATCCGGATAACATACACTCAAATGGTGTTATCTTGATAGAATGTCATCCTTAGAGAAACATTGCACCCAATTTAATTTATCAGAGTAGACTTCAATCATTTGGTAGTGGATACAAGTTCACCATGGGTACTTGGTTAAAGAGTTATTGATACAAACATATCCTCAAACACTTGGTCTTAATAAAACATTCCTTTAGAAGTCCTCCAGCTATATGTTCATATCGCATAGCTCTTTGAAATCCATTTGATATGAAACTTCTAATACTGATTTCATCCTAAGATATAAAAATTGATGAAATCGATTTTTCAATTGAAATGTAATCCTAAAAAAATATTTTTTGAAGACATCCTAATACATTTCTACTACTTATAGGAATAGAAAACTCAAAATATATACTTATCTAAGGGTATCCCTATCCCACTCACGAGGGATCGAAGGAACCCCACTATGAATGATTCAATCCAATGATGGTTGGGTTTCATTTTTCTTTGATCACATAAAGCCGTTTTCCATTACTGCAGACATACCACACCCTTTGCCTATATTAGTGAATCTGAAAATTAAATATTGATAAAAAATAAATACCATGAATGATGTCATAATTAGTGGACACCATCACCATAAGAACCCAAATGATACTCTCACTGAAATAATTATATCACACTGTTGGCACTAGTGTGAATATCATGTCCCCTCCACTTGGTATCTCCAAATGTAAGGGTCACATAAATGGGTTTACAAAAAATTCTCGGTCTAAAATAAGATTCTTGATAGGAAAAGAATAATTAAACCTTATTCTATAAATACATCATCTATGAGTACACACATACCCTATAAAAAATCATTCTTGTAGCCCTTGGGTCAGACACCTCAATTGTGGGAAGTTATCCCCTCCATTACCATCATATTACATGGGCCTGGTGTGGACATCATGGGGGTGATGGTGGAATCATGTTGAAATAGTAAGAGACTCCTAATTCTCACCTTGATCCTCATTCACATATATTTCCCTATATATCAATACGTTCTTGTCATTATCTCTTCCTCAGTGGCCCATCCACTATTTCCCTACATTCCCACTGCAGACCTTAACTAGTTGTATCCACTCGTCCATGTGACTTTGAACCAAAAAGGTTTTCTATAGCACCCTACCATAAGTAGGAATTCATATTACAAAAATAGTGGATAAAATTAACCAAAAAACATCATAATCGACGGTCTGATCTCTGAAGCACCGGTCATGTATCATATTCTTCGAGTACCTAGAATGATCATTATGCCTCGATGTATACTCTGATACCGACATGTCGTTCAACAGGAGTTGTAGAATATCTTGGGGACACATAGCCCTTAGCTTCTAATGTGATAAATCATTCTCTTAGAAAGGTTCTCAAACTCTATCTATGGTAGAGTAACCTCATCATATTATCCAGCAATCTATACCCCACTATCGTTGTACCAAGGCATGTATAAGGCTCGCTTCTAGAAAAACCATCTAATCTACTTCTCCCTATCTGGAAGGGAAAACATGGTCACTACCTAAAGAAAACCCTTATAAACCTAAGGGTATGGATCACCTTAGAACATTAAAGCTCTCAGTCAATGAAACATTTGATGTATTCACTACCTACACATCTCATCCGCTAGTAGTACGATTATCATGAGCTACTCTACTTGTGGTGGTATAGCTGGTACACTACCAAGAGGTTCTGTCTCTTTTAAAAATCTCAATACTACCATCTGGTTACCCTACATATCATCCTCTTGATCACAGAACAGAATCTTGGATGGATTTCTACGTGGATGCCTCTTTAAGTAAAACAAGATGTATCACGATCAATAGTGTATACCTGGTGAGATTACTAGTGAATGATATGGGAAAAAAAATACATTCCTATATGATTCATGTACAATACTTTTCCACATACAAAACAAGTTTTCAAGTAAAATGTCAATAATAATAATTCAAATTCATGGTTTGTGGATATGTCATCCACCACACCAAAACTAGATTCTATGGCCTGATAATCGAACACTATACATTTTACCCTGTTTCCCCAAACAAAAACTCCTGGACTCTTGGTCCATAAGGTAGAGCTGATCCTTGTTTTGATACCACACTGTCATGAACCATGCGAGAGGGTCCAATTCTATGACTACCCTAAGACCGCCATTCATAGGCCATAGATAGGTGGCTAGAATCGAGTAGGAATATCCCACAAATTGGAGACATTTTTAGAAGATCATTTTCACAAAAACACACACACGTCTCCATGAAAAAAATGCTGAACTCAAAACACTACTTAAAAAATGGGCATATCACAAAGATTCCAACATAGAGTATGAAGGAATAAAATTAATGTAAATATCCCCAAAATAAAATCCCTATATAAAATAAAAGAAAAAGAAAAAATCCCTGGAACTGTTCCATTGCAAACCATACCTATAGTGTATTTATATAAATATATTTCTGAACCTACAGAAGCACACCTCATCTATTGGGTTACTCTATGCACCTCATGGTCCCAATCCACCATGGAATCCATCAATGTGTCGATCTTCTGCATACAAAATGAAACATGCATTCAAAACTAGTGTAGGTGATTATAAAACAATACATAGTAGGAAACACCGAAACAAAAGGTAAAAACAAAAAACTAGATGACCAAGATCCTAAAAAAATCACGAAAATCATCCATAAAAATCCACAATAATCTATATGTATTACTAAAACATGGACCAAAAGATTAAAATTTCTAAGGGAGAATATATTCCCACCATGATCTCCATACAATTTACAATTATTCCTAAATGGATGTTCCAATTATTGTTATTGTAGGACGAATACTAAAAAATGAGAAACCCTGAGAGAAACACAATTATAATATAAAATAATATGAAAATATTATTAAGGACATATAATTCTCATGAAGCTGCAATAGAACATCATGAGAACTATCTTTGATCCATAACAGATATGGACAATCTAGGGTCATAAAATAGATCAGCCTAATATGGTGGATTCCAATGAGCCTAATCTAATACCTATGTAGTTTTTAAACCCAATTAGTGAATAAACCACACATCGTATCCAATATATTACCCATTTACTTTTTGATTCCCAACTAATGATAAAAAAATTATAATCACTAAAAAATGTGTAAACCACCAATCTAAATTAATTTCCCCAAAAAAATAAGGCACTACAAAACCAAACAATAAAACAACCATAAAAGAGAAATCACAACCTAGAAAAAAGTAGGCAAATCTATCCACAAGAAATGGCCAAAAAGGAACCATCAACAAATTCCAAAATATACAACAATTAACTCTCCAAAATATCATAAAAATTAGAATAAATTAAAATGACACCAAAACAACCCATCCATAAAATGATCAAACTAGATACCTATTCTAAAACACCAATGTACAAAATTTGTGAATATGACTCAAACATCCACATCACTGGAAAAAATAGATGTTATAAAATAACATTGATTAGAATTTACTGAATCCCCACATAAGAAGGACTATTGATAACCTTTTTCCAAAAAATAAGTATACTTTGATTCATAACCAAACACATCATTATCATTTTCCTCACATGTCAGGTTATCCTTGTTCAAATTATACATAACCTAGTATTCTCATTCCACAATATTTCATAACTAGAAATAGTCAACATGATTAACCTCATTAAAAAACTATTGAATTTTTTAGTGCAAATAAATGTATAGGTTGACCAACAACTAGGTTATGACCACCACTAAAAAAATAATCATTCTTATAATCAATAACATCCAGCTCTGGAGATATTATGAACAACCCTATGATGTGATTGAAATACTCCCTCAATAGTCATTCACCATAATATATAATCACAACCAGAAGTTAGATATATATGTTCATAACATTATTGAAGAAATCATAGATAAACACCATCCATAAAAACTCATAATACATATCTTCACAGAACAATGAAGGTATTAAATAATACCCCCAAAATTGGACATAACTAAAAAGAAACATCATTATAAATCTCACATAAGATGCTTTAGGTATTCTATGAGTATCGTGGATAAAATAATTCTGTTCCAACCACTTTACCACTTCAATAAATCCTTGATCATCACAGAAATCTTGTGTATATTGTTTCATGACACATGGGATAGAGTCTAATTATAAAGTGGGATCTAAATACACCATTTCACTCAATGTTAGAGAATAAAATATAACTAATGAACTAATTTTGTCCATTATAGGTTATATAATGTTAATAACAATAGATGTGAACAAACATAAATTAATGCATAAAGTCATAAAACAAATTATACCATCATAGGATATGAATTAAATGCAAAAAAAAATCACTGAATCTAGCACATCAAATTCACACCCTGAAAATAATACTTCATTTTTAAATTACAAGCTTTCAATTGGAAATTTCAAAAAAAACCTTCCACCAAGGAAAGTTCATGAAAAACATATACTCACTCGTTGGGAAACAACACATCCATGGTGGAACACACATCACACAAATAAGATGTACTGGAATACTCATTTCAAAATTACATTATGTTATCAATAACAAAGAATCCAATGAATCCTCTTAAAAACAAAATTTCCTTCAAAAACAGCTTCAACACTTATTTAAAAAACTCCCTTTTTTTAAATCGGATTCACTGTAAAAAATACCATTTGAAATTATTTAAATTCATGAATACCCAATGAATCAAATATGGAACATAATTTTCTAAAATTTTATATGAGTTACAATAGAAAAACTCAGTTATCAAAATAGTTTAATTAGAGTAAGGGAATTTCTTATTTCCAAAAATCCTAAAACTGTGTCTTAAATTTAAATATTCACAAAATTCCATCCCCTTTTAAAAAGAGGTTTTAAAATATATAATATCCATAGAATTTCAATTACATTAATGGAATTTAAATGAAACACATCAAAATAACATAAAAACTATATTATATTCATTTTTTCAAGTAAACATTACTTTTTGAGAGAATTGAAATAATGAGTAGTCAAAATAACATGACTATGGAAAAAATTGGGTTGTACGCAATTTTCCCACACTAGTTAAGAATCTATTCACCAACCATGAAACACATTATAAAACAATGAAAAATCTAAAATTCATGAGCTCTTTATGGTTTCCCAAACAATGTGGGCCTACCATGTGGCTCATTTAATTAAAAATTTTTACCCCAAATTAAAAATATGGTCTCATTAATAATTTAAATAATTAAAGGGGATAAAAAATAAAAAATTGAACCAAAATCTATGCAAAATAGAAAAAAACTCAAATTGAATCTTCCAAAAATCTCATAGAAGCTTAATGATTGGGTTGTGAATGAGAAAAAAAGACTACCTCCACTCATAACGTTTTTAGGGAAAATTAATATTCTATCCCTAGAATACCCCCAATAAACATGAGGACAACTAAACATTATTAAGATATCACTAAATAACCAACCTAAATTTGTTAATATTTCATAGAGAAGCAACCCATGATAAAATACACTAGTCACGTTACCTATCCTATCATGAGGATCAATGAGGTTTCTCAATAGCAACTGGCTAGAAACTAGTTATTGGGAGTTATATGAATCCCTTGGGACAAAATTTCACCCAAAATTAATAACAAATATATTTCGACATATTATGAGAGTTACAAAATGACCAAACATACATTGGACATATATAAAATATCAAAGAAAATACTTAGACAACAAAATCTAACACACTACATGGTTTATAACCAAAAAAACTAATTCAAAAAAAAATAAAAAACAAACAAAATATCAAACATAAAAGAAAAAATCAACATGTAATGTTAGATATCAATTAAAAATAATTAAAATTTACAATATGAATGAATATTAAAATAGAAACCAAAAACATAAAACCTAAGTGAACTACATCCAGTTTGAAACCATCTCCATGAAACCTATGGTTACAAAAAACATCCCTACTCACCCCACGTTTTCATGAGGAAAAATCTCATGTCAATTTGGAAACCTGTAACATAAAATATATAGGTGTGATTTAAATAACCTAATATGTCTCCAACCACTAAGATAATTATATTAATTTACTAATGTAAATAATACATTATAGTTTTACATTATAAAAAAGGAATTTGGATCATAAGAAAGGAAATACAACTAACAAGTTTATAAGTACCTTTAATAATTGTAAAAAATGTATTCATAAAATGTAATGACACACATGAATACATTTTCACATAAAAAATCCATTTTGATACCACAAACAGATTAACACATCATAAAACCCATATGTTTTCTTAAAATTAAAACAATCACTTCATATGAATTTAACTATATTTTTCATTCATTAAACCAAAACACTATTTATGATATCCAGATTAAAAACCCAACAAAATTTACATTATTTCATAGTGGGTTTCCAAGAATTTTTTAGAACAATTTTCCATACAAGGAAACCCAAGCACAAATAAGTCAATCATTACAAATATATAACCACATGTAAAATGTAATATATGAAAGAAAAACTAATTTGGGGACCACACCAGTGTTTGTTTGGAAAGTGATAAAATTATGTACTATATCAAATCCCCTAATGTCAACTCTGAACTAAAAAAATGAATGTGTCATGGGAACGATCATTGAAACCCTAATGTTAGGTATATGAAACGTTATCAATTTCACTCATGGTCTAATTACCTAAATATGCTTCATCTAAACCCCAAACCATCTAAATAACCCACACAAATACTCATTGTAAATAGAACAACCCTCATTGATATAGTGGTTTGTTTGACAAGAGGGGCACTGGAAACATGTGCACCAAATATTGTATTTTTGAAATAGAACCCACAATTTTGAATTGGGTTCCTAGGAACAGTATACATATGAGGTGAGTAGACACATAGTGAAAAATTTACATGTTAGGAAGAATAAATTACTCTCTCTTATCCCCAACACTCACCATAATTAATATCAATATATATCTCTTACATTACCTATATAAATCCCCACATGTCCATTCATGGGGAGAAACTATCATTAGATGATGACAACTATACCACAAAAGGGGTAAACAAATCAAGGGAAAACAATGATGGACCTTTCATAATAATTCATTTGAAATGAAATTTTCAAACAAATTCATTAAAATAAATCATTGATAAAAATTATATTCCATTTTCAAATTTCCAAAAATCCCACTTTATGCATCTTTAATGTGAGGACCCAAGCATGACATACATGGACATTACATTTCAATTTCAGATTACATAATACAAGACACAAAAATTCACCCAAAGTCCATATTAAATTAGCGTCTTTGGAAACATGGAACAAAATCGAATAACATTGTGAAATATTTTCAACATCTCCCATAATGATCTTCTAGTTGTGATTTCCTACCTAATACAATTATTTATATCATAGGGGAAAATAAAAAAAATGGTGGGATCGAATGCTTAATAAGGGTAAGCATGGAGAACACATAACAAACCTCAAACATAATAATGTAAAAATATGAACATATAGATTAAACATAAAAATATTTAATGATGAAATAAATCATGGAAGTATGTAAGTCATATATCGTAAATTTTCATCGACCATGATAGAATAAAATTGGAATAAAATGTGGAAATGTGGGAAAAAACCAGAACATAATTTTATTTCAATTATATACAAGGCCTTGCTAAAAATATCATCATAGTAGACAAATTCCATTACTGAACCAGTATTACATGTATTTCCAGCCAAGTATTACTGAACTAGATTTACATGTTGTTCTACCCGTGCACTACTGAACCAAGATTATGTTCCATTCCATTTCTATCTATATCATGAGATATTAATCTTTACCCAATGCATTGGAGTGTGATATAGGTCCCACATATGTCATAATGAATTATTTCTTATTTGTTACACAAAAATATAAATCATTCTTCATAGTATAAAGAATGAACTAAAATGGGCTTCTTAAACAACATTCAATAAAAACATAACAAATATAAAATATCATTCAATGATTAACACAAAAAATAATATTAACCATAAGGATTGAAGAATAACAATATTTAAGTGTGTCATATTATATGGTAAATAATTTTTATAAAATACTTGAGCTTAATTTTTGATGAAAATATCCATTATTCTTCAAAAAAAATTTCATGTCTAAAAATGCCATAAAATTTTATATGAAAGTAGAATAGTTTAAAATAAACATGAAATTTTGTAGAGGAATCTACATAAAAATAAGATATTATGAATGTGTAAGAATCCCTTAATGCCATATTTGTTAAAAAAATTATCCTCATAGTTTCAACGTAAAAGAAAAAAAGTACCTCAAATAAAATTATGATAAAATATTACATTTATATCATTTAATTAAATTTTTTTTAAGTGAGAAAATAATAACAAAAATTTATAAATGAATATAAATAATATTAATATTAGTAAACATGTATGTGGATGATAAATATACCACAATAAATACTTCTGTATAATCAATCTCGAAAAATTATCATATTACGAAATTATCTCTAACCTTAGGTCTGATATCCATCATATCTGACCAAAAATACTATATTGTGGGTTTAAAAATATTGTCAACTTCTAATAGAATGAAAATCATATTTATGATATCACATATGATTCACTTATTCCAATATACTAGTTCACTTAACAATTCCATGTTAAATAAATGCTTTTGTTAATAATCATTTTATTTATCATCTGTTTTTTGACATGTTATTCTAATATCATTATTTACGTTCAACTATATTGTAAAACATGATTTATGTATCATATATATTATGTATATAAATATATATAATGGACTAATAAATGAATTGGAATATATTGTTCATGGAGACAACCTGTCGTACGTACGCATGAACATTGTCTTTGTTTCCATACTGAATTGATTTATAGAATGTAAATGATATATATATATATACATAAATCCCATAAGAATATTATTTCATATATATCATGATAATTTATTATATATTCCTTATTAAAATTCTTTAATGGTTAACTTAGTGAATTTTTCTCATCGCATTTTGGAGATGGTATGTTGTATTTACACATGAGCAACAATATCATTCCCTTGATAGTTAAATCGTATGTAATTGGATGGTATATAAATTTTATAGAACATATATTTTGTTTTATTCCTTATTCACATTCATTACAATCATCCATATACCCATCCAAATTATGTATTGTTTAATGAAAATTACACCAAAATGTGGAGAGGGTATGTCGTACGTACGCACACATGGAGATATTGTTATTCGTATGATGAATAAAAGAAGGTCTATGGTTTTCCCATAATTATAATTACATATATGAATGTATAATATACGAGATTTATAATTGTATTATGTAAAAAACATAATAATATGAATTAGATGAAGAAAATAATATTGAAATAGGTGATAAAAGAATTACCTCTTTTTCAGGCATCTTCTTTTGGTATGCACCAAATAACCCATTAATATGGATTTCTACCCAAAGGGTGGCCTCTATTAAGAAGTGAGGGATGTCTTGAGGAGATTTGTGTACGGTTTGGCCATGACAATGGGATTTTTATCTGTGATTATAAATTAATAAGAGGTTCCATTTTATAAGAGAATTTTTGGGAAACATTAGAAATACCAAAACTATAAAATTAATATAAATTAAATTGTTAAATTCAAATTCTTCCAATGATAATTATTTCTAAGATAAGATGATTTTGGGTCTAAATCATCTGAAACAATAAAATTTGGATATTTTTCAATTTAATTTCAAAATTTATCATTTTTATTTATCCTTATATATTCTATTTAATTTCAATTATGGTAATAATATTATATGAAATAAATATTTAAATATATTAAATAATTTGTTTTCCATATTCAATTGTTGTATATTTATGAAATTTTTTACAAAATAATTTTCACTGTGTATGTTTTAAATATTTTTACGATTTTTAAATAGTTTAAAAATGTTATTTTTATAAAATATCATTAGTTTTAATTTTTAAAATATAAATTAATTTTACAATAAATAAAATACACATAGAAGATAAATTCAAAAAAAATAATACACTCATAACATGACATAGTCACCTAGAAAATTTGTCGAGAACATTAATTTGTTAGTATGATATATATTTTAATATATTAATAAACCATTTATTTGATATTTTTAGTAATAAAATAAATTCAGCATCATATTTGTGTCTTCAATAATGATAATTTTTTAAGCTCTATACATTCTAAATAAATAAACATAATATATTTAAATTCATTATTTTAAAGAGACTATTTATGTTTGATGTTTTATCATGTATATCACTATATTTAAATTATTATACTTATAAGATATAAGAGGTGGAATGTTTTCAACTTCATTTAATTTAATTATAATTACATTGTTTTTGTGGAAAAAATTCAATTAAATGAATCAAATATGACCCATATATGATATTCGAATGCTGCAATTCATCCAATATGATTTCTCTACTATTAGTGTAATTTTATCATCTTTATCATATTTTTAGTAAACCTAATTTACTAGATTTACATAGAACTGTGGTAAATAAAAAATATAATAGTAACTATTCAAAAAAACAAAAAATAAAAGTAACCCATTAACATAATATATACCCACTACTTCCAAATATGGAATCCATTTTTCATAAGTCAAATTTATCATTGGAATAAATTAATTTATTTTTAATTCATGTTATTGAGAAACAAAATGTTGGGTTTTAAAAAAAACAAATCAAAAGATCATTATGGATTGATGTCCAATTTAAATGTGAAAATACATCCAATGACCAAACTGGGGTTAAATGAAAAATTCATAATTCAATTAATCTCTAATAATAATTAATAATAAAATTTAACTATATTAATAAATCACATGAAAATGTATTTTTGAATTAATATGCAGTATTTTTAACTATTTATTAAAATATAAATTTTATCACAAAAGTAAAAAATATTCAATAAAATTAAATTATAATTTCCCACTTCCAATTAAAAAGATTATTTTGAAAAATTGAATATATTCAAGTGTTACAAACTAGATTTAAAATGGGTGAAGCATAAAAAGGTCTAAAACTATATTTTTTGAAAAATACATCTTTTATCCCAAATAATGAACATGTTCATATATCATGTCAAGAATATACATAATGTTAATATTAATGTTATATATAATTGAAAATGTGGTTAATACTATTTAAAATGGCTAATTTATATCCCATAATTATATTTTAAAAATATATCATTGTTTAGTGAAACTTGGTATGACGTACAACACAAACAATTGAGGAAGGTCTCTCTTTTGTGTAAAGTAATCTACGAATAGTGTTGCATATACTGCATGCTAATATGGTGTTTCATATAGAAAAAATCTAATATTTCTATATCATACAACACAATACATCAAATATAACACCGTGAATCAATATGATAATATCTCAGGGTGTTACATTCTTTCCCCCCTTAAAATTAATTTCCCCCTCAAGATTCATTTGGGTTATAAATGGTTACTATTTGAAAGATTCCATCATAGACACGAACATCGTAAAAAGGAAAACTAAAACATCATTTTAAAAATGAATGATAGAAACATAATTGATACCCAGTGTAACTAATCACAAGGTCTCCACATAGGAAAACATATGTGGGAAGTGAAAACATGGATATGGTAGAGAAATCTAACTATCATGTACAGATGGATAATGATAGAGAATAAGTCTTGGATAAATATAACTATAAAAAACCATAAATATGTGATGATTTAAGGGATCATCTAATTCATCAGATAAAAATATACTAGGATAAAAATTTTTGTATGAAGATCTATTTCCTATAGATGATGACTTTTTTTCATGAGGTGAAATACTTACTTTCTTTTAGTACAATCGCACCATTGGTCAGTCCCTAAAAAATATCCTCTTTATCTATTATTTAAATAAATGTTTTTGAATTTTTCATTCTGGATGACTTATCATATAATGATATAGAATTACCAGTCATTGTATCTCACTAAAGTAAATTTCAGAATATGTTCTCAAATATACATAAGTCAAACAATAGTTAGATTATATATTAATCTATCAAACATAAACCACAATATAACATCTACTATCCCTAAAGGGATAACGTTACAATCATTCCAAAAACTGAATATATAAAACTGTAGAAAGAGGTTAAATAAATCGACTTAACATTTCTATCCCATATCTCTTTTTGGATGTTATTGGTTCTCACATTCCAAACATGTGAATACATTAATCTTGTATTCTCTTGAAACATGATAATAACATGAATTTCCATATAACTTTGTGAAAACATTCATTCTATCAAAATTTTCACTTTCCACACACCAAAAATACCAAAAATTATATATATTCATATCATGATAACACTTTATCCTTATATCAGGGATGAAATTTGAAGACTTTCAAACATCTCATTATCTTCTTATCCCTTCATTATTCGCATATAATGTGCATTCCAAATATATTTCATCCACTTTTCATGGTTACATATACCATATAATTATAGAAAACCGCAATAGACTTGTACATATATATTATAATATCCCATAATACTATAAATGAGATTCCAAAACACTACTTTGGAATGCCATTACATAAAATATTAATTATTCCAACACTTTGTTTTCATTGTCAACATCGCCAATAGTGATCACATGTTACTTCCATTTCTATTTTTCCATATGATTTTGCTGACATCAATCATCTTTAACCCTTGTATTATAGAATTAGTCAATAAATTCCCCATTTCCTTGCACTTGTAGAATTGATGTGTTGGTGGTGCATTCTATGTAGTCTTTTCGATATTCTGATCATTAGATACCTTTTTATAAATACTTCAACACTCAACTTCTCAATTACCTTATTTTTCACACTTGAAATGTTTTCAAGACCCTTTATGACAATATCTACCATTCTTATTTCCATCCTTTGAGAACAAGGAAATATTCATATACTTTTTATCATTGTTTTGAGATTTTCCCTTCATCTACATATTTCATTTCAAGTCAAAACCATGAGATGGATATGTAACACCAACTTCAAGATATACCTTGATAACACAACAAAAAATTTCTTCATAGCTACAAAATTATTTTATAGTTAATTCTATTTGAAGACATGGTTTTATGAAAATGAAGAATCAATAAATTTTACCACCAGGTTGGAAGATAAATCCAGAAGCATGCCTTTCATGTCTTGTAAAATTTTCCTCATATGTACTGACAGTTTCATCATCCTTTATCTTATGCTCATGTAACTGCTTTTCCATCGTTGTTTGCTGAATAAGTGGGAAGTACTAATTTAAAAATATATTCTTTTACTCATCACATTCCATGATTTCAATATCATCTTGCAGCCTTGTATTCATAATTAAAGTCCACCACTGGTTTGATTCACCTTTTATATGATAAAAATAAAAAAATGTATTTTTCATGTTTTGAATAATGAAGGGTTGAAAATATATTTTTAATCATACTAATCCATTTTTTAGAAACAAGTGGATCAGAAGACCCACTAATAGAATGCGGATGTTTCCTCATGAAGGACTCAATAGAATTTTATTACCTTCTATATATATTTGGATTTATGTAATGATTCTTAGCTTGTATAAGAATGTAAATAAGATATCACATTCCATATCTCATTATATTTTGTTTTTCATGAGGACAATATTTGCATTGCCAAGTGCATTGAAAATTAACACTGTTCCTCTAGGTGCCAACTATCTTCTACAAGAATAGTTTGAGAGGAAAAATCATACTTGGAAAACAACAAAATCTAGTGGGAGTACATTCAATCTCTAACATCACATGTCAAATCCTGGGTTATTCACGATAACTTAAATTATTCTAGGACAATAACCTATATAAGTACCTAAACATAAAGACATACTTAGATATACCTTATAAATATCTCGTGGGATTTCACTAATGATTTCACATCCTAGTTTCCAATGGTTTGATAAACCATCTCTTTGATATAAACTATAATGTCATAAGCTTGATCTACATGAAAATTTCATTTCGTTTTTGGAAGTACTAATACAATACACAAATTAATTCCAAAGGCTGTATTATATTAGTGACTTTAGAATATTGAAACATAATCTTCTAACATTGAGAAAATTATTCAACATCTCCCATAAAAATATTTCACTTTTGTTTCTTGACCTAAAATTATTATTTATACCCTAGGGTAAAGAAAAAATAAAAAGGGAGAGCTCAAATTCTCAGTAAAGGTAAAAAAATGGGAACATAACACAATCCACAAACATAAGAATTTAAGATAATGAACATAAAGTTTAAACATCAAAATCTTGAGTAATGAAATAAATCGTGGTAGAATGTAAGGCTTAGATAATAAAGGCCCAATAACCTTGATAGAATAGAAATGAAAAGAAACATGGTAATGTGAAAAAAATAAGAACATAATATGATTCCTATACTAAATAAGGCATTTCCTGCAAAACCATCATATTGCAAAAAGGCTATTTATGAACCTGGTTTGCTTTTCATTCTATCCGTGTATTACATAACTGAAATTACTTGTTGTTCTAGCCCTATATTACAGAAATGGGATTAATTTCCATTATAGCGGTGCCTATCTCTTGAGATATAAAGAATTACATAATGCATTGGATAGAGATATATGACCCAAAAATCTTATAATGAAATAATTCTGACATGTTCCACATGAATATAAATCTTTCCTCAATGGATTACCTAAGAATTAAAACAAGCTTCTTTGGAATCATTCTATCATAACATAATCGATATAAAATATCTTTCCATAATTAAAAAAAATAAAATCATTGTAAAAATAGGGAAATAAATAGAATATTTTATAAGTGCACCATCATAGAACGAAAATAATTTTGATAAAACAGTTGAACATAATTCTTGAGGAAAATATACTTTTTTCTTTAAAACTGATTTCTTTAAAAAAATTCCACACAATTTTAATTGAAAATAATTTAGTTGAAAATAAACATGAAATAGTGTAGTGTAATATTTATGCGAATAAGGTGTCATGAAACCCTAAAAATACTTTCATGTCATGTAAGTTAAAAAAATATCCTCTTACTTTTGTTGGAAATGTCTAAAAGTACCTCAAATCGAATAGTGAAAGAAGATTTCATTCATAGTGTTTACGAAAAATTAAATAATGGGAAAAATTAACATTAAAAAATTGTTTTATAATATATATCATATTATATAATTTGTGAAAATTAATGTGGATGATAAATATAATACAATAAATACTTACATATAAAAAATCTCAGAAAGTAATGAGATTGTAAAATTATCACATACCTTAGGTCTGACATCCTTCGTATGTGTTTGAAACACTTGTATATTGGGTTTCAACATAATATTAACTTGTAATGGAACCATATTCATATTTATTACATCTTATATGATTCATTTATGAGATTATATTACCTGTTCATTTATCAATTCGATGTTAATGTAATGTTTTGGGTAATGATAAATTTATTTGTCTTATGTTTTTTGAATTTAATTCTGAAATTCTGATTTACATGCATATAAAATGTAAAAAATGATTTAAATATCATATATATTAAGTATATAAATATATATATTACAAATTTAGTAGAAGTGGAAGACACTGTTCAAGGAGACAGTGGGTCGTACGTACACATGAACAACGTTTCAATTTACTTATTTAATTGAATAGAAGAAAGTAAATGATATATATATATAAATAAATCCATTAGAAAAAATATTTCAAATATATCAATATTATTTATTATATATACCATATAATAATTATTTAATGTTTAATGTGGAGAATTAATCTCATCATGTCATGGAGACAGTATGTCATACGTACGTACGAGGAATGATATAATTCTATCGATGATTACATAGTATAATATTTGATGATATATGAATTTTACATAATAATTATTTTTTTATATTCATCATTTAAATTCATTATACTCATCAATATGACCATCTAAATTATGTATTTTTGAATAAAAATTACACCACTATATAAAGACTCTAAGTAGTATGTATGCACACATGGTGATATTGTTATTTATAGGATGGATAATTAAAATAAAATCTCAAAATGTTTAATATAATGATGTTATTTTATTATAGAAACAACATAAGAATATGAATAGTTAGTATAAAATAATTATTAATTACTTGATAAAATATTTATATCTATTTCAGATATCTCCTTATTGCATACACAAAATGACACCTTATGATGGCCTTTTCCCTAAAGGGTGACCTATAGGATGAAGTTAGGGTAGTTTTTAAGATATTTGGGAAGGGGTTTATCGAGCCAATGGGAATTGGAGGTTTGATTAAAAGATAAGGGGAGGTATCCTTTTATAAGATATGGAAGGTTTACCTTTTATAAGTTTAATTTATCTGCATTTAATATATTTAATTTAAATTTTAGTAATGATATTATAAATAATAAATGGTAAATTATATTTACGTATGTGTTTTCAATTGTCCAAACATGTATACTTTATGAATTTTTAGACAATTTGATTTTCAATCTGTAATTTTTTAATAATTTTATTATTTTTAAATAATTTTCTAATGTGTTATTATTTTAATATACCCATAGTTTCAATTTTCCACTATTCATTTATTTGAATTTAAATAAAATCCACATAGAAGATAAATTCAAAAAATGATGTTAAATACACACATATCATGTCATATTAACATAGAAAATTCATGGAGAACATTAATTAGTTCCTATGATATTTATTTTAATATTTTTACAATCGTTTTTTTGATATTTTTATCAATAAAACAATCTCTACATCACAATTGTGTCATCTTTAATGGTAATCAATTAAACACTAAAAATACTAAATAAAATAAATAATGCAGAAATTTTCCTTATTATTCTGGAGACTAATTATTTTCGATGTTTTATAATGTTTTTCCCTATATTAATATTAGTATACTAATAATATTAATGAATGTAACATGTTGTCAAATTCATTTTTTTAAGTATAATTACACAATTTTCAAGGAAATAAAGTCAATTGAATTATTCAATTCTAAACCCTATGTGATATTGGTAGACTTTAATTCATAAAATAGTATTTTGGTTGTTGTTAGAGTAATATTATTATCTTTATCATATTTTTATTTACCCTAATTTACCTTATTTACCTTGTAATGTTGTAAATTAAAATTACCGTAGTTACTATTCATAATATGCAAAATATAAATGTAACCCTATAAACATAATTTGGACCCACTTATTCCAAATATTCAATCCTTTTTTCATAATCGTAATCAAAAAATTATAAGACATTAATTTAATATTAATTGTCTTTTTTAAAACCCATAATGTGGGGTTTTAATATGTAAAAACGTATCAAAAGAATTTCATGTGTTTTTGTCCAATTTAAATTGAAAATTACTTCCAATGAAAAGAATTACACTAAATGATAAAAACATAATTTAATTTCACTTTAAAACCAATTAATAAGATAATATAACTATGGTAATTAATTAGATGAAAATAGAGTATTGAATTAAAATTCATTATTTTACACTATCTAATAAAATAATAATTTTTTCAGAAAAATACAATAAATTCAACAAAAATTTATTTTCGATATCCCAATGACAAAGAAGAAGATTATTTTGAATCATATAATATATAAAATTGTAAAAAACTAGATTTAAAATTTGTTCACTATCGAAAGGTGAAAAAACTACATTTTTTTCATATATACTTCTTTTAACCGAGAAAATGAAGTTGTTCTTATATAGTTCCTAGAGAATACATAAGATGAATGCTAATTTTATATAAAATTATTAATGTGGTTATAATATTCATAATTTCTATTTTATATACCATATAATATTTTAATAATATTTCATTTTTTAGTGAAACTCTATATGGCGTACAACGCAAGCTGTTGAGAAAGGCCACTCTTGTGTGTAATTCTAGACAAGAATAAGGTTTCTTTTACTGAAAGATAATACAGTGTTGTATATAGAGAAATATAATATTTATTTAGAGTAAAACAAAATACATCAATAAAATTAAAAATAATCTATCTCATAAAATCTTTGGGTCTTACATTCAATTATCTAATAAAATCACTAACACCTTTTGAAAATTTCTAATAAACTCATTTAAAATATGTCGATCCCTTTTCTGAGCCTAAAATAAGCCCTAGATCTATCCATTCACAGTCAAGAAATTTTAATATATCGATTTATTTATTTTCATATGTGTTAAGTGGCATACTATTTTTAATCCAACGTCTTAAATGCATTAATGAACACTTTTTTAAGAACTTTGAGTCCAACACTTCATTTAAAAAAAATCCACATTAAAACATATTTTTCAATCATCTAAATCCAATACATTATAATAATAAAACTCATATCATCAAAGCCATTTGAAAAAAACTTATTGGAATTTTTCATTTTCTTATGAATAAAAATAAATAAATACAATTTTAACATGAATCCATGAAAATAAAAAAGGATACCCTTTATTATATCTTGTAAAACAATAACATGTAATCATATTATCTCATAAAAATGTATATATTAATATTTTCAATAAAAATAGATTTAAAAATCCTAGTACACATAGAATTCCATGTTGAATCAATTGCATTGAAACACCAAATGTGATGATGTAGTACCCCCGGTTTCTGGTATGTAACCCTTACTTGATGATTTTACAGTTTTTAAAAGTTTAGGGTGACATATGGAAGAGTTGGGAGATCATGGATTGAAGTTTGACGCTAAGGGTAAGGTGCACGAGGGGTGCACCGCGCGTCCAAACCGTGCGTGGCTGGCTAAGGAGGAAGTGGCTTACACACGATCGACACATTGTTAAGGGAAACTATGCGATGGGGCAGTGTGAGAAGGTTTTGCAAGGAAGTAGATAATGCATGATTAGCACACCATTTGTCAAACCGTGCGGATTAACCATGCAGTCACTTAAAATTAGATCCTTAAATTGTGGATCTAACTCGTTTTACCCATAATTGCGTCATTAAATCTCCTAAGAAGCCCTAACTCGGGATTTTGGATCTTCTAAGGTCAAACAGGGTTCTCCCATCATTCCGTAGATGATCCAATGGTTTATCTTGGAAAATCAAATCCTGATTCTTGAGGTATGTGATCGTTCTCCTTCGTTCTTGAATGGTTTCTTAGATCTACTTATATCTATGTAGATCTACTTCTCCCTTTCTATCGGTTTCAAAGATCTATGCCTGTTAGGGGTAGGAATAAGTATTTGGATGCCAAATATGTTGCAATTTGGTCTTGGTTGTGTTAGGAGAAGAGATCTAAGGTGGGTTTTGGGAGATTTGACCCAGTGTTCTTGAGCTTCTTCATCTGTTGCATGGTTTCTCCTTTTTGTCGAGGTATGTGGCTTCACTCTCGACTCCTCTTGTTAGAATTGGTTGTCTTGGTTTCAAATTTTTTATTTTAATGTAATTGATTGTGAAAGGCATGGAATAAATCATCATTAATGATGATTTATGGTTTTGATGTAATTTTGAAATCATTGTGAATTGTGTGCAAAGTGACATGGCTATTTGAATTTAAAATGTTGATTTTAAATTATGAAATTGACGAAATTTTAAATGGTTTGATGAGAAATGGGTTTTCAATAAAAATGTTGTTTTAATGAAATGGTTTTAATGGATTTGGTTTTCAATAAAAAGGTAGCTTTATTGAAATTGTTTGAATTGTTTGCACATATTTGGTTTGGATGAAAAAAATGGTTTTCAATAAAAGGTGTTTTATTAAAAGGATGTTTTGTCATGATTGTTGGAATTGTGTGGTGTGTGTTCATATTTCATGTATGGGGCCTTGTTGAAATATGACCTTGTGCTCAGTGCCAACCAATTAATGGTACGTGGTAACTATATGTACGAGGCTTGTTTGAAATATGACCTTGTGCTCGGTTCCAAAGGTGTAATGGCACAGAGAAAGTATTTACCTTGTGACTACATGGTAGATCGACACGAAACCACTCATGAGTATGGAACTGTCATAACGATGCATGCATGGTTGATTTCAGGGGTTTGTGAAATGGTTGGGAATTCCAAAATGGGATGTTTGTGAAATTGTTTGTATATTTGTTGGGATATTTTTCTGGAAAAAATAACGTGTTGGAGAAACTGGTATAAATTGAAGTTAGATTCTTTTGAGCATTGATGGTTATGGAAAACTTGTTTATATTTAGTAATAAAATGCTTTGGTTAAAATGTTTTATATAAACTGTTATTGTATAAATCATGCTAACTCTTCTATCCTAGTGGCGTGAGTAGAGATGTCATTGGGGAAAACCTTCTGAGTTTTATACTCACCCCTGCTTTGGCACTTGTGTTCTTTTGCAGATATTTTATTCCGAGACACAGGTAAAGGTAAAGCATCTTATTACTAGTGGCTCGTGGTGATGTATGGGAGATACTGTGGAGCTTGGAGCTTATAGATAACTGAGTCGTCATGTCTTTTGAGAGTCTTGAGTTGTTCTTCCACTGTGTATTTTGATGTTTGTTTGGTATTCTGCTGATGCGTACTCTGATGTGGTTTATCATAAATGAAGTTGTTGATTGGTCTATCATTTTACCATGCATGATATAGTGAATTATTAAGGGATGGGTTATTTCTTAAAGAGTAAATCATCCCCCACATTTCTTGATACCCTTCGGCATTTATTTCCAGCCTTTGGCGTCTTGGGGATGTCGCTTAAATCCCATTAATGACTCGTCACACTCTCAAGCCAATGATTATTGGAGGGTCGTTACAAATGGTATCAGCTTGTTCGGTCCTTTCCTAACAAGTCTTCATCGATGTTATTGGTATTGTAGTTGAAATTAATTCTTTTCTATTCCTTGGGTGGTCATCTTAGACATGAGTAAGATTTTCAGAACATGAAATATATATCATAAAAGGACATAGCTAACCCATTTATGTTGAACTTCAAGTTACCGGGGCGTTGGGTATATAAGTGTTTTTTATACACATCTACAATGTTGGAAATATCATAGTCATGGGTTTAGACAATGAGATGAGCATGACATGAATTTTAGAGGAATGAATTCCCACTAGGATTTCATATCTTTTTGAGTGGAATGACTAATAATATTGGGAAATGTGCCTTTTTTTTGAAAAATGCATGAATTGTTTTAAATAGAATGACTTTGAAAACAATTTATTTGATGTAATTGGAAATTGGATTGATTTTCAAAAATTATAATGAATGTTTTAAAAAATGGTTGAACATGGAAAAAGGATGTTTGAGAAAAATTTTGTGATAGTTGATGTGATAGAATTTGAAATGATAATCCAACAATTTCTAGATAGTGATATTGATGGATTTTGTTGTTGGTTTAGAAAATGGAACCCGGTATGAGTCTTCGAAACCAACCTGATGAAGCTGCAGAGAATGTGGTTGCACTGGAAGCACATGTGAACCAAGAGCTGGTTCAGAGTATTTTCCATTCTTTTCAAGCTATGGATATAGGGAACCAAAGGAATGAGCCATGACATGTGGATCATACCATCCAGTTTATAAAGCACAATCCACCAACCTTTTGGGGTGATGCTGAACCCGAGAAGGCAAAGGTGTTGCTAAGCAGGATGAATCGTATATTTGATTTCATCAGCACCCAAGTAGAGCTGAAATTAAAGCGGGTGACGTATATGCATGAGGATCTTGCATGTCAATGGTGGGATTTAGTGGTGCAGGATAAATTGGATGGAGGCCTTACATTAGAGGATTTTGAATAATTGTTTATCTAAAAATTCTATCCTCACATGTTCAATATCCATAAAATGACAGACTACTTTTTCTTGAAATTGGATAGCCTCTCTATCACATAGTATGCGGATAAGTTCATGAATTTAGTCCATTTTTCACCAGAGGTTGCAGCAAGCTCTTCTTTGAAGGCAGGCATATTCGAATCGCAGATAAGGCTGGAGATTTGATCGAAGATTGTTGTGGTCTATATTATAGATTATACAGATATTGTTAACAGAGCAACTCTTGTTGAACGTGATATCTCGATATCAATGGGAGTAGGCATGATGATACTTATGGGAAACGATTGGAACTTAACCGCTGGGAACAAGCGGAAAAGCGACAACTATTTCTATGGTGCGAGTGCAAATCAGAACCAGACTGCTAGATCAGTAAAGCTTCCTCCACAACCCCAGAGCAAAGAAGGATGATATCAATTTGGTTTGACTGATCACATGAAACAAGAATGTACAACACAACCTAGAGAATGTAACAATTGAAAAAAGATGAGACATATTCAGAGATATTGTCGCAGTTCTCCATGGTCAGGTTTTCGTGAAACATTGCAAGCATTGTATGCTTTGACAGGGCGAGGACAACAGAATTAGTCTCATCTGCATAACAGAGCTAGCCATGGTGATTCTCAAAATTTCATGACTCCTCAACCAGGGAAATCACAACAAGGCATCATGGATAACAGTGCAGGGATGAAGAAATTGTATGGAGTTGAGTAGATGATGGTCGACGATCAGGCGGGACCATCTACAGAGAGAGGTAATATTAGGTTGAATTATACCCCCATGCAAGTGTTGTTTGATACTGGTGCATCGCATTACTTCATTGCTTCATGTGCTATTGATTTTCTATGTGTAAAACTATAAATGATGCCTTCTATCTTGAAACTGCAAACTCCTCTTGGTGAAAGTGAATGTCAAGCCTTGGTTTGTAGAGCATGTGTTATAACTATTAATGGAGCTGAGATGAAATGGGATTTCATTATGTTGGAGATGGATGTCTATGATATAATCCTGGGTATGGATTGGTTGACAATGTTTAAGGCTCACATCGACTATTATAGGATAATGGATAGTTTCACAACTGAGGACAAAATAGACCATCTCTTTAGAGGAGAGTGAATGGTAAATAAATGTGCAAAGTGCTTGTTGGAACCAATGGTTGGAATGATATCTTACCAATTGGTAGTGTTTACTTTGGCATCATTGGAAGAGAGTGAGGAAAATAGCTTTCCAGCTTTGGTTGATCAATTTCCTAATGTTTTTCCTAAAAACTACTCAAGATTACCACCTGTAAGAGAAGTAGAGTTTATGACTGATCTCGTTTCGGGGACCTGTCCTATCTCACTTCCATATTATAGGATGTAACCAATGAAGTTAATGGAATTGAATGTGTAGTTAGAAGAGCTGGAAAGAAAGGGTTTCATTCGTCCAAGCATGTCTATGTGGGCAACATTAGTTTTGATTGTAATGAAATAAGATGGAACTCTTCGGTAGTGTGTTGATTATAGTTAACTTAGCTAAGTTATGATAAATAATAGATATCCACTTCCACGCATTGATGATTTGTTTGATCAATTAAGGGGAGCTTAGTGGTTCTCCAAGATTGACTTGTGATCAGGATATCATCAATTATGAGTTCGGAAGGAGGATATTCCAAATACAGATTTTAGAAGAAGATATGAAATCTACGAATATTTATTCATGCCTTTTGGTCTTAAGAATGAACCGGTGGTCTTCATGGATTTGATGAATCGATTATTTCAGCAATATCTAGATTCATTTGTGGTGGTGTTTGTGGATGATATATTGGTGTATTCAGGAAAAAGGGCTAAGCATGAACAACACTTGGCGATAGTGTAGGAAATATTGAGAGAAAATCATATGTATTCCAAATAATCAAAGTGCAATTTTTTGATTCAAGAGGTACACTTTCTGGGCCATGATGTTTTTGAGAATGGTGATTCAGTGGATCCAAAAATGATTGAAGCTGTTCTTTCTTGGCAACCGCCAAAGAATGCCTTTGAAATACGATGTTTTTATGGTCTAGATGGTTATTACTAATGCTCTTTCCATGTCTTCTCAAAACTAGCTTCACATATGGTAGCATTGACAAAGAAGAACAGTGCATTTCAAGGGCCTGATGAATGTCAGAGATCTTTTCAAGAGTTGAATGTTCACCTTACATCAGCACCTATATTAATCTTGCCAGAATCAGTGCAAGGATACGTGGTATATTGTGATGCTTTGGGAACAGGTTTGGGTTGTGTTCTCATGAAAGGATACCATGTGGTTGCTTATGGCTCAAGGAAATTGAGGGTTCATGAGAAAAATTACCCAACACAAGATTTGGAGTTTGCTGCAGTCATCCATGCTTTGAAAACAAGGAGACATTATCTCTCTAGAGAGAAATTCACTATGTTTACCGATAAAAAAATCTTGAAACACATTTTATCACATCGAGATTTGAATATGAGGCAGATGAGATTGATGGAGTATCTTTGAAAGTTCGACTTTGACTTAATTTATACACTGGGAAAGGGATATTAGGTTGCCAATGCATTAAGTAGGAAGTCGTATGCACAGTTGGAAAAGGAAGTTCTAGATGAATGGAAATTGATGTCGGTCTTAGCCGACATACATGTGGAATGAGAAAACTGAGGTGATGTTGCAATTTTATTTTCAGCTACACTGGTTCCTGATATGGTAAAAGTGGTCAAAGAGGCACAAACATCTGATGCGGAATGTTTGGTAATGAGTTCGAAACTCAATGGTGGGGAGCCCATTGATGGCTGGAAACTAGAAGCGGGTTCAGTTTTGTGTTTCATAGATTTGATGTTTGTACCTATAATTTTTCAAGAACTACTCCTTAATGCTTATCACCATTCAAGATGGGTTGTACATCCATGTACACAGAAGATGTATAAGGCTCTAAAGGTGGTGTTTTGGTGGAGCATCATGAAAAGGAAGGTGGCCGAGTATGTCTTGTGATGCCTAACTTGTCAGCAGGTTATAGAAGAGCATCAGAGAACAACTATTATGTTACAGTATTTACCTATCCCAGAGTGGAAATGGGAGAATATAGCAATGGATTTTGTTACAGTTCTTCCAAGAACGGTCAGAAAACATGATTCCATTTGTGTGATAGAGGACCGCCTAACCAAGTTCCCCAATTTCATCCCTATTCATAAAAATAATTCGGTGGAAGATATTTCAAAAATATATATCTAGAAAGTGGTAAATAGACATGGTGTACCCGTGTCTATTACATCAAATAGAGATCCAAGGTTCACATCTCATTTCTGGAAATCCTTACCAAAAGCCCATGGGACTCAGTTGACTATGAGTACGACGTATCATCCCCAAATGGATGGACAATCCAAAAAGATGATACAGAAATTTGAAGACATGTTACGGGCTTGTGTAATGGATTTTGGTGGCTCATGGGAGGATCATATACCCTTAGTGGAGTTCTCATACAATAACAATTATCAGGCCTCGATACACATGGCTTCATTTGAAGCATTGTATGGGCGTCCTTGTAGTTTTCCAATATGCTGGGTGGAAACTGGTGAAACTTCACTAGTTGGGACGAGCCTTGTCGAAGAAACAATATAAAATATTTAGTTGATTAGAAAGAGGACGGAGATGGCTCATAGTCGTCAGAAATCTTATGCTGATCACCGTCAAAGACCGTTGTCGTTCATAGTGGGTGATCATATCGTTTTTAGTATCTCTCCAAGGCTTCAACATCGTCGTTTTGGGAATCAGGGAAAATTATCTCTTCGATATATAGGCCCATTTGAGGTACTAGAATCGGTTGGAGAGGTGGAATACCAGTTTGAATTACCACCACGGTTTAGTTTGGTGCACAATGTAATCTATGTATCTCAGTAAAAGAACTATCAAACCGATCCTGACCATGTGGTCCGATGGGATCACGTTGACCAGGATCCAGATTCTTCATTGGTACATAACCCGTTGCGGATTTTGGATAGGAAGGAGAAAGTCTTGTATGGGAAAAACATCAGTCTAGTGCGTGTATTGTGGAAACATTGTCAGATTCAGAAATAGACAGGGGAACGTGAGAATGAAAACAAAGAGCAGTGGCCAGAACTATTTCAGACAAGCATTGGTTTTCTACATTTTATGAATGGAAAGGCCAATGGTGGGGAGAATGTTTTACCCCAAGTTACTGGTATGTAACCCTTACATAATGATTTTATTGGTTTTAAAAGTTAAGAGTGATGTATGGGAGAGTCAGGAGATCAAGGATTGATGTTTGAAGCAAAGGGGAATGTGCACAGGTGACACATGGTTTGTCTAAACCATGCATCCAAACCATGCGTCACTAACTGAGGAGGCAGTGGCTTCTACATGGTTGACGCATGGTTAAGGGAACCGTGCGATGAGGCTGTGTGAGAATTTTGGCTGAGGCAATAGCTAACGCATGATTAGCGCATGGTTCGTTAAACTGTGCAGACCAACCTTGTGGTTACTAAAAATTAGATCCTTAAATAGTGGATGAAACTAATTTTTCCCATAATTCACTCATTAATTTTCTTAAGAGGCCCTAACTCGAGATTTTGGTTCTCCTAAGGTCAAAGAGGGTTCTCTCATTGTTCAGGAGGTGATCTGAAGGCTTCTCTTGGTGAATCGAAGCTGGATTCTTGAGGTATGTGATTGTTCTCCTTCGTTCTTGAATGGTTTATTAGATCTACATGGATCTACTTCTCCCGTTCTCTTAGTTTCATATATCTATTCCCATTAGTGGTATACCTAAGTATATAGATGCAAAATATGTTGATATTTGGTCTTGGTTGTGTTAGGAAAAGATATCTAAGGTGGGTATTTGGAGATTTGACCGGGTGTTCTTGAGCGTTCTTCGTCCGTTACTTGGTTTCGCCTTTTTGTTGAGGTAGGCAGCTTCACTGTCGACTCCTCTTGTCAGAATTGGTTGGATTAGTTTTAAATTGGTTATTTTAATGTAATTGATTTTGAAAAGCATGGAATAAATGATCTATAGTGATTGTTTATGGTTTTGATGAAATTGTGAAGTCTTTGTGAATTGTGTGTAAAGTGACGTGGCTATTTGAATTTAAAATTTTGATTTTAAATAATGAAATTTCTGAAATTGTAAATGGTTTGATGAGAAATGAGTTTTCAATAAAAATGTTGTTTTATTGAATTGGTTTTGATTGATTTGGTTTTCAATAAAAAAGGAAACTTTATTGAAATGGTTTGAATTGATTGAACATAGTTGGTTTGGATGAAAAAAAAGGTTTTCAATAAAAGTTGTTTTATCGAAAGGATTGTTTGGCATGATTGTTGGGAATTTGTGGTGTGTGTTCATATTTCTTGTAAGGGGATTGGTTAAAATAGGAACTTGTGTTAAGTTCCAAACATTTAATGGAACTGGGTAACTATATGTACGAGTATTGGTTGAAATATGAAATCGTGCTCGATTCCAATGGTGTAATGGAACATGGGATGTAATTACCATGTGATGACTTGGTAGATCGACGATAAACCGATCTTGAGTATGGAACTGTCATAATGATGCATTCATGGTTGATTTCAAGGATTTGTGAATTTGTTGTGAATGCCAAAACGAGATGTTTGTGAAATGGTATGGAAAATTGTTTGGTTATTTTTCTGGAAAAATAATGTGTTGGAAAATCGGGTTTAAATTGAAATTTGATGCTTTAGATCATTGATGGTTTTTGAAAACATGTTTATATTTAGTTCTAAACTACTTTGGTGAAAATGATTAATATAAACTATTTTTTTATAAATGTTGCTAACTCTTCTATCCTAGTGGTGTGAGTATGGAAGTCATTGGGGAAAACCTACTGAGTTTTATACTCACCCCTGCTTTGGCACTTTGGTTCTTTTGTAGATGTTTTATTCCGAGACACAGGTAAAGGTAAAACATCTCATTACTAGTGGCTTTTGGTGATTTCTGGGAGATGCTGTGAAGCTTGGAGCTTGTGGACCACTGAGTCATGGTGCCTTTTGAGAGTCTTGATTTGTTCTTCCACTGTGTATTTTGATATTGGGTTTGGTATTCTGCTGTTGTTTACTCTGATGTGGTTTAACATAAATTATGTTGTTGATTGGTCTTTCATTTGTTCATGCATCATATATTGAAGGATTAATGGATGGATTATTTCATAAAGGGTAAATCATCACCCAATTTTCTTGAGAACCTTTGACATTTATTTATAGCCTTTGGCATCTTGGGGATGTCGCTTAAGTACTAGTAATGACTCGGTACACACTCAAGCCCATGATAATTAGAGGGTCATTACAGATGATGTGGAAACCAAGACAAAACGGGTCACCTTCAATGATAAATTCCCAAATGAAAAATACAGCTTCCTCTACATGTAAAAACAATCCCAGACACTAGGTTATATCTATCTCAAATCCAATCACATGCTTAAACAAAAACCTAGGGTTAATGAATCAAAAATAATCCTATGATAGAAGGAAGGAATAAAGATATTTGATAAATAAGTGAATATTTATCTCGGAATTAATTTAAAATCATTAATTAAGGTTAATGATTAATGAGAGAGGATGTTTGAGCTCCTCCTTGGATCCCAATAGGTTAATGACTTGTATGGGGAATGAATGTGGTGAAACCCCTCTAAATTTAAAGATGGGAAAAAGTTAAGATAACACATTATGTGATTCTAAAAATATTTCAAGGTTTGCACACACAACATTCCAAATTATGCACTAGAAACTACCTATTTAATGACCAATCACATTGTTTCTATGGTTCTTTACCTGGGAATTGCATAGTTACACCGAACCTTGTGGTCAATCTATGAAACATATCTATAAGCCTTCATAAAAAAATATTTCTCCCAAAATATCATTAGAACACAGAATAAACCATCATAAGAGAAAATTAAACAAGCTATGCACTAATGAAACATGTGAGTATAATAAAAGGACAATTGAAATGAAGGGAATATAGTATGGGTGGTTTCTTATGGAAATATTAAAGAGTTTTAATTCTAGGAAGAGATCATTAGAGTCTAAGCAGAATGCGCCAAGTATAAATAAGAGGCCGATGACATGTTAGATAGTGGACCACGCATTATGATATACATTCATTCATTTGGATAACATTCTAATACTTTTTTCTTCTTCGGAGGCAACACATGTTTAGTCATGTCCATTTATAGTTATAATTTTTTAAAAATAATATATAAATTAATGGACATTTTTAGTTTCTCTCCATATTTTTTAACATGTATTAGTCGGTTAAATTTTTGTTTTCCCACTATTGACCTATTTCATTCAGTGTTATCATTATAATATGAGGAAGGTATGTGTTGTCTATATGTGTAATTTATAGTTAAATCATTTCTGGAGCATCATTAGATACATGAATCCTATATATGTCTATTTTCAATTATTTAGTGATGGGTTATATTTTCTATCACATTTTATTTATTATCACAAAACATTATGTAATTAACAAATTAATGAATAAAAAATATAAAATATAAAAAATAATATATTTTTCATTATTGAACCCAAGTGAAAACTATTTTATTTCTATAATAAAAAATTTTGAGTCATACATCTTGAATCCCAAGTCAGAACAAAGACATAACTGCTGGGTGAAATGATTTGATTTTTGAGACCATTCATTAGCTGATTATCGATATCATTTCATGCATTGATATTGATTTTATGAAACTTATTTATTTTTAGACATTTATTTTCACTAATGATAATCATCTTTTCCCATTATATTATTTTCATACTAATGGGAACTTTAGAACCATATTACAGTACAATAATATTTTCTTTTTATTGAGAGAACTGTGACAATGATATGTATTTTAGAAAATTCAATTTTAGTCCATTAATGTGATTATAATTTTGAATGATTCATTTAATAACTATGTAATATATTTTGTTTATTTTTCATATTTAACACACTAATACATAGATTAGTTTTCTATGTTGTGTATTCTTAATAATCGATGAAGAATCCTTTTTAAGAAGAACACATAATTGATACCATTCCTATACAATTTGTTATATTGCAACATAAATTACAATCTATCTGTGGTGGTGGGGGGAGTTATTCATAGAGAACATTATTTGTAGGATAGTGATTCATTTTTTCTATATGGATAGTCATTATTTCATTATCTTATATGTATTCCTTTTCATTATATCCTTGTTTCATGAATGAATATGTTTGATATGGGTGTATAGATTCATTATAATTTTAATAATTATTACACATTTGGATATTACACATAAATATTTCATTCTTGGATACTTATAAATCTGAGTCCTCATTACACCATTCTATGAAGATTATTTATTTTAACCACTTTTGTATATATTTTATAGATTATAAGTTACATGTGATCTTTTCTTTGGGGTATTATCACATATCTATGTCTAATTTTTTTAATGTTGATATTCAAATGGAAACCATACCATTATTTTAGTTAGTCATAGAATTTTATTCAACCTATAGATTTTAATATAATCTTTTTCTTATGGATAATATTTATTTTATGTCTGTGGGTGAAAAAAATTCATAGGGAAATTATTAAAGATTTTATTATTGTGAATTTATTTGAATATTCATCCTTGATTTTTTCCCAAAAAGTTCAAAATAATTTTACAGGCCACAGTCACACAACCTTAATCAAATATGAACAAAATTTGAATTCCACATGATTAGTGAATCCTTTTGATTTCGACTAGTGGATATGTGAGATTCAATTAAAGTATATATTAATAATTCATGAGTTCAATAATTACAAATAATATGGTTTATGATAATATTGAGTTATTAGAGTAATGGTGAGGTAGGTCACAAGATTTATGAGTGTAGATTATTTTTTTGAAAATAATTTGATCAAAAGGGAAACTATTTTTCAAAATGTTTATTTTAAAAAAAAGAATTATGTATTTTTTTGGAAAAAATATTGAATTTGTTGAAATTGTGATTGTGTATTCAATATTTAAAAAAAATATTTGTTTTCTATTTATGATTGTTTTTTCTAAAAGATAAAAAGATTAAGTTATATGGATATGATAAAATGGATATCTCTAACCATCTTATAAAATTTTGAATTAGATTTAATTATTTTTTTAATTATTTTAATTTCTTGATCTGAACTACTGAGAATGATTTAGGAGTCAAATGACCTTATGTGAATCTCCCCATACACAAGAGACGATTGACATGTAGTGAGGGCCTTGTCATCTTCAGTGGCGACACTATAAAATTAGAATAATGTACCTGAAAAATTAATAATAAATTTAATATAAAAATAAACATATCATTAAGAATATTAAATTACCAAAACATAAAAATAAATGGTACCTAATTAATAAAAAAATTAAATAATTGGATCCCATAAGGTGAATCAGAAATTAGAGTATTGTTTATGAATATATAAAATAAATTAAATGTGGTGATCCTATAGTTTCAGTCATAGACTACCACCCACTCCATGATCCAAAACTCAGATATATCCCATTGGATCCTTTCCCTTTCATGAATCCTTTTACATTATGTATACACATATGCATCGATATGACCATGTAGGATGTCTATAATAAAATAATTTTGGACATCCCAAGGTATCCTTAACCAAATATATAAAATTGTAACGTGTGATTTCCATGATGACAATAAATTTGTATGTAATATTAAATAATAATCTACCAAGAACCTATGTTCTTACAATTCCACCATGATCCCTTGTCATACCTTCATTGGATTTATACTGAAAGGATGGTCATGAACTCTATAATTATCATGATCAATCCAGATGTATGGAGATATGTAAGTCATCTTACTGAAGTCATAGAGTGGAAATTCTAGTAAGGATAAAAAATGCTTCAAGTTCATCTGCATTACCATGTCTCTTGAAGGAATTATCTTCCATTTGGGAAATAAATATACCGTTATCCAACCCAATGTAGTGGTCCACTATCATCATCATTGAGCATTATGCGCACTCTCCCTCTAAGGGGTAATTGTGCAAAGACAAAAACTTATCATGAAATAACAACAATAACCTATAATGATATGATAATATATATACATATACATCAATTGATAAAAGAATAATTGAATAATAGCATGAAATCAGAAAAATTTTGTATCATAATATAATGAAAAGTGATCATAATCAATCCTGTCAGAAATACATTGTTGAAATACACAAGGAAATAAGGATTATATATGGGTACCAAGGCAATGAAGTCGCCAACAAACAAACACCATTAATATAAAAAGATTATAAAATCTAAAATAAGAGTGATTATGAATATAAAAAAATTGATGTCTCAAAAAAGGTAAGGAATATTCTATATCATGTTTATTTGATGTATAAATCCAATGTTCATTAATGTATTGAAGAACACATATGTTACACACCCACGAAGAATTATTCTTATGTAAATTCTTTTTACATCATTTTTGGATTATTTAAGAAATTTATTTTCCATGGAGACAGAAGAAAAAAAAATATCAAGAATGTCATTATAGAATTATATTCCTTATTGTATCCACAAATGGAACCAATTGTGAGGTATGTAGAGGCATTTCTATTTCATTATATTCATCGTCAATTGTGGAATGAATTGTAAAGTCACTATTAATTATAGAAGGGATACTGAGTTCTACATAATAATCATTGATTAATCATCTACCCATAAATATATTATAGATTAATGATTTCATTCAAGATGTAAAAGAGATCATGATGATCATCATATAAATACTTACCTTGAAAAATCACTTTTTATAATAATTATAAGTCTCTTCAAAGGGGATTCCATTAACACATAAAATCATCGATTAGTATACCAATAGGTCCTTAATGTATTAATTTTACATCATTAATACATTTTCATAAAGTGGCATTGAAAGATGTTTTCAGAACACATGAACTTATAAAATCTATTGTAAGTGATAGATCATGATCCGAAAAACAATTATTGTCAACACACTAGATCCTCTATTTCTATATTAATATATGGAAAATTCATTACCATATCATTATATAAAACCTATAATAAAATTGATATATACTTAAATAATAAAAATGTTAAGTAATTAAGAATTTATCTAAGAAAAAATCACTCATAAATAATTTTTATATCGTTACAGAAATGGTGATCCATTGTGAGATGAATTGGAGTGCCATTATAATTGTGATGAGATTTAATATTGAAATTAATGTTATGGGTTCAGATTTAAAGGATAAAGTGGGAAAACCCCAAATTGAATGAAAATACTCTGGGGTGAATTAATTGTAACCACATACATGGCTCAGTAGCCAGAAAAATTAAATACCATCTAGGAGGGGGGTTCAATGAAAATACGAACCCACTAGAACCCCACCGGTAGGCAAGCCGGTTCCATCTGTGAGTCAGCAGCTATATTATAACCACCTTAGGGCCAGTCCATCTATAACTGATCAACCTTAGACTCCCATAACCCTAGTCACTTAAAATGTTTCTATTGAAAAACCATATCCAAAAAATAATAAAGTAAAAGCTGATATTTATAAACTCAAAATATCACATAAAACATAATAACATTATACCTTCAAAATTATCCCATCTAATTAGTTATCATCCTAAATAAGTACCTTCAATATTTGTTTCTCATAAAACTACGTCAATTTCCACTAAAAATTTTCCATTGACTCCAAGGTAATCTTGTGGATCCATCCATGATGGCATAGAATTAAGACTAGTGGTATCGCCTTCTGATGAAGGATATTTTTCACTATAATCTACAATATGCATTGCGTTATCCACATACAATTCGACCGGATCTAGGCCAAAATCATCAAAATAAATGACATGAATAAGTGAATGTTTGTACCTCCAGATCTATGACACATGAATCATTTTTTTCATAGCTTTCTATAAAGTATGGAGGTACATATACTACACTATAATCCCAAAACATCCAGTGTTATCAATTTACCCAATTTAGTACTGTGTTATATTCCCCTACTTCCTCATATGTCGATGGCCTAACTATGGGGTCACATCTGAAAAAATGTTATTGTATACACTGAACTCTAGATGTATCCACCTTTAGTGAACATTTGCATTTATTCTATTCTGATTTGTGATCATCCTCTTCATAAACATATGAACTATCTTGGAGGTCTCTTTTACCATGTTAGACCACACAACTAATAACTCACCATGCTCATTACAAACGAGCAGTGACTGTCATAACCTACCATAACGAGCATTGTAAATTTCCATTAAAATCAAATAATAATTAGATTTATAATATGACAAATTATCCATGGCTTGTTGATCTTCCCTAAATCCATTGAAGATAACTACATGAGTTTGCAATATATCATCTTGTATGGGAATAATACAATTGGACTATATATCTTCCTGGTGATGGTAGGATGTAATCATATTCCGAGGTTCCCCTAAGGATTTATATAAGATTTACCAAAATCATGCAGTAATATGCATTTATATATCATATATGATTCTCATAGGAAATCTAGGCTTCCATATCCTGACAGAAAAATGTAAACATCCCTACTTTACCACTAAGAGATTAACATGAATTTGAAATCAATGATAATTATTAATCACTCGACCAAAAATCACGCATAATAAATTATGCATCCTTGGAATCATGGGAAATAATGTCAAAAAGTCATTCATAGTCTCTTACAACATCCTCATGCGATCTAGAAGTGGCCAATGTGAACTACCATAAATTTAGTGCTCACCATTGTCATTTTGAAGGTAAATAATTATGAAAAGAATCTATCGATATCCATATTTATCCCTATCCATATAAACTATTAGATGGAGTAATGGAATACAATTTTCAAAGAAGAATATACCACCTACATATCATCATGAATGTCCCTCATCATTTAATTCTTAATGAAAGCATGGACTATAACACTGTTATGTAAATGTACAAATCATCACCACATAATAACGATATGTGTATCAAGTCACCACTAGCTAGTTTTTCATAAATAAAAATAAAATATATGTTACATTATTGGCCAACATATACCTTTTTTTCTAAAAAATCTATGACCTATAGTGGAGATAATTTAATTGATCCCTATTCCTTAGAAACACCAATCCTTCAACCATTTAACAATATAATCAGGTTCCACTATTCCTATAAATGTGGCACACCACACTCCTATGCTTCCAGCTACATATGGACACGAACATAGGGAATGACATTATCCATACCTTGGATATAGGCCATCATTAATTCATATTTAAATATGATTTCTGACCAACACCCATGCATGATGTTTTTGTATCATGATGTAAAGTTATATAAAAGTCTTGTGTGGTATTTGAAGACAATGATCCTTTTGCTACTGAGATATTTTAACTATTAAACATAACCATGGGACAATAAATCCATCTCTAAGAAGGGAGATGTATAGTTATACTACTTGGGACATAGATTCCATTACAAATAAGATACTACATAATTAACTTGTTTTATTACCATTCTTGACACAATGTATAGTGAATCAAATTACATAGTATGAAAAATTCATAGCTTGGGAAGTTACAATAACAGAGCTATACTCAACCTCATACTAAACAAAAAAAATTCCTCTTCACATAGGTATGATATCATGACCATTACTCCATTATTCATAAATAAAATAATTTGTGATAATTTATTTGATAATTATGAGACAAATCATTGGATGTTTTTCATTAATAAATGGGAAATCCTATTCTCAAATATATTGTCAGGATGTTTCCAAGACGTCACTACCACGACATTCTTTGATAAAAAAATATAACTCTCTTATACAAAACATATCCTATTAATTTTACCACTAAAATAAAAAACAATTCAAACTAATTTAATTGAATAATGATGATTTTTTTGAAGTGTACTCATGAATATAACAATATGTATAATATGTTGCTCCAGGGTCTATGAGTGGATATAGATGTCATCAAATAAAACCAGGATTAACGAGTCATGTTATCGGTTGAATAACTTGATCATAAGTTCCACGAACTCTATTGGTTCATTTTTTAGTCCAAAAGTCATCACTAAATACTCATATAGACATACATTCTCATAAATATTGTCTTTAGGATTTCCACCTCTCTATCTCACAAGTGGTGATATCCTGATCGAAGATAAATCATAGAGAACCATCCAACTCCATGTAATTTATTTAAAATATCCATGATCCTAGAAAAATGATATTTTATCACCGTCAAATGGTCCATATTCCATGAATCCTCACAGAAAACAAGACTACATAACATTTTCTTTGAGAAAAAATAGTTGTCTCCTATCGTGATGTAATCTTCTAGATAAATCCCATCTTCCTTTGTCCTATAGCATCATGTTGAGTGAATATAACTCTATCATTACCATGCGATAAGGTGTTATTGAAATATTCAATCCACTAGGAATGATCTCTTTATGAATTTAAACTTCTCTATTAGGGGAATATATATGATGTCATCCTGGAATGCGTCCTAATAACGATTCATGATTGTAGGATAACATGATTGGGATATATCACTAATATGGATAAAATATCTAATCCCACAATATGTGCCATGATCATCCCCTAGTGGCTCATCTATGAACCATCACCACATTCTCCTAGATCCCACTCACCCTTCATCGAATACTTATCTCCCTTTATTGATGTAAATGACACACCCATATCCAACAATAATCAATGTCATCTAAAAAACTAGTCAACCAATCCATGTAGAGAATTACATCAACAATCATCGTATACATGATTATTACATCATATAGATGTACATAACCACAAAATAAAATGTGATGATCTAGGAATTATTACAGCGGTAAACATTCATGTACAATGTTGTACCAAGTTAATGTTACTCAGAGAAAAACATGGATAGTAATTGAAGTCTGTTAAAAACATGTGAAATATGATTGATGGAAATAATTGTTAAAAACATGGCAGTAGTCAATGTAGATGTGATCAAAACTATACCTTGAACAACTTATGTTCTCTCACCACCATATAATGTATTAAAATCTTTTATATAAACTGTGTATTCCATAGCTACATAATCTTCATCATAAAATGCAGTAAATGTTTGTGTCAGCATTTAATCCCACTATTGAGTACCTTGAAATGATCCTTTGGTATCAAATTGAATCTATCATATAACAGTATTGACCCACTCCCTCAAATCCTTAATGATAATATCTATTTATTCCTCATCATTCTTTATTGATGAAAAGTGGATTGAGGTGTTTTATATAACATGAGATAATGACTAACAATAACATAAATGGAACACTATGTAACACCTCCTAAGGGGGAAAAATAATCTATAATATTAACCACCAATAGTCCACTACTGCACTATATATCCACATTCAATATATTTTATCTAATAGAAGAAACAATCACAAGAGATATAGGAGGTCCAATCACTTTAGTACTAAAAGGGGGAATAATAATAACTACAAGATTCACCTCCAAAATAATCTCATTTTCAAGTCCTTACATAGAACCCCATGTTTTTTAGCGTACAAAAAAAAATCCTATAATATTATGTCAAAAAAATTATTCTATTGATCATTCAATTTTTTTATATTTCATTTCATTCCATGTGATGAAAAAATTATATAATCTTTCATAAATGATCCGAATATGAAGACACTTTCATGGAACCCCATGTTATCTCCATGAAATCCTATAATATTTATAATTTCATCATATGAGGACTTAATTCCACTAATGAATTTTCCCACAAAAGCCTCCCAGCTGGTACTCACACTTATGACATCATTTCTTATGTTTCTTTCCAATCTCATGATGAATCTATGTAACTTGAATGAATCCAGCATAACCTTATTATCCCCATGTGTCTCTAAGAGGTCTAATACGCCCATCACGATGTCTATCTAATATTTAGAATCCCATTTTCCATGAGTTCCTTAAATTTATTGTATATATTGTAGATGAATATCCCGGATATAGTTGAACATGGACCTTCAAACCCCTTCACTATGATCATTATCTAACAAAAGGAATCTCTAATAGAATTGGACTAAAACCTATGTTATGCTATTAGGTGTGATAGAGTTCATTGGTGCACCTTTTTATATAGATGGTGGTGGAATATGGGTATCCTCCCATGTAGGAGTATCCCAAAACCCCCTATTTGGTTGTCCCTTAAGTATTAATTTATGTGTCCTATTTTGTGAAATGAATATAATATTTTAGGACATTAGAATATATCTAATCAGTCTAAGGGATCATATAATGGTTTCCCAAAAAGACTGCCCATAAACTAAGTTATAACCCTCCTACAATAGACCAAGGACTCATACCAGATTGATAGTTATAAAAATCATATATATATTCAAAAAAATTATTATATTCAGGTTATACTATTTAATTAAAGAATATAAATAACACCATAGTAATATTAATATATATATATATATTACAATAACAAAAGCATATCCCAAACATATATCTTAATTTATGGAATTGAATTAATAAACAATTATGCATCACACCATGTATATATATTGAATTGTTTCTTACATTACTACTCATCATACATTGACACAATAGAAATACTAGTAAACTATAACAAAAATCCCCTCAACAGTTTCTTGAATGTTCGTTACAAATGAGCCTACTATGGACATAGGAAAATTCCATCTCCATGTCCCATGAAAATATCTCCTTTATTCAATTTTCTAGGCCATTAAAAATGATAATAATTAAATTGTGATCCAATAAATTTTTTTGACACCCATACCTAAACCACTGATATTGAGTTAGTGTGTTACATGACCAATTTCATGACTCCACGTATATAGAATGATACTAACTAGAAGTGATTGTCTAATTATTATCTTTGGGGAGACTATATATGCAATATGATTTATTTTTTGAAACAATAATTAATATATTAAAAAATTATAAACGGCAAGATGCAAACTAAATAATCATAACTTAACAATACATGGAGCCATTGTCATTAAATAATACAAGAATAAACTCCCTTCCTAGAAACTCCAAACTGTGTAATCTTTAGGAAGATAATAAATAAATAATCTTTGGTAATCCTCTTGTGTCTATCCTTTACCACCTCTAACTCTATTCTCCCAAACCCATCCATCTTCCATGGTCCCCTTTCCCTTTCATGTATCCCTATACATGAATTCTTCACATGTATAGAGATTCCCATTTATGGTGTGAGTAATAAAAACATTTAGACATAACAATTATAAAATTAACCAAATCTGAAATTGTATAATATGAACATTACATGATAATAATAAATGATAATGAAATCATTATTAATTATCTAATGAGGACACATGTGCTAACCAATCCTCTATGATCCCTATTCAAACATCATTTATTTACATAAAAAGGGATGTTGAGGATGTTAGTAATGATAAATTACTAGCCACATGGTAGGGGATAAGGCACTTGACATCCTAATGGAATTGATTGGGAATTATACATGACATCCACAAGGTAATATGTTTCATCATGTTACCCAGTATCTGCAAGGCATTGAGATTCATCCTGACCTCAAAGATGTGATTCTCCTACCATTTGTAGGTTGTCACTACTGTCAATATGAAAAACCAATTAACGCCCCCTCCCTTTAAGGTTTAATCATACCATGATTGTCACCTATCAAGAAATACCTTGTCAAACATTAAATATAATATTAATACTCCATACAAAGTAGATCATAATATTCCATGAATATTATAGAATCTTGAGAATATAATAGTACTATATAACAACATGTTATCGTTATAAAGCACAATAAATCGATTTTGTACAGATATTCATGGACACAAGGATCATATATGGGTATCCTGAAAACAGAAACATGTAGAATAATAATCAGCATCAATCATTAATGCCAAGTCCTTACAACATAATAATAATCACGAAATCAAGAGAGTACAAGATCCTAAAACTATCTCGAACATGGTACCTCATGGTAGTTGATGAAGAAATCCAATGTTCTTCATAATGAGAAAAAAAACACATCACACACTCATAGTGTATGGTTCAAACATTTTGGACTTCTAATAATGGATTATTTTCATAAAGAAAATATAGTTAGAAAGAATTCAAAGGGGAAAAACTTTCCATGATAGAAATTCTAGAATCACATTACTTAAGGAATTCACAAGGAAGAGTAATTTTATGTTATGATGAAGGTGTGGTAGCCAATTAACCAGATCAAGATTCAGTTAAATATTTAATCATGAATTACTCACTAATTATAGAACAGAACCTTAGTTCATTCCAAAAAAAAGTTGATCCATTATTAGTATATTAACAAATAAGAATTTCAAGATGATATTTAAGAATGAGACATTCTCATAAATATCATTTTATAAAGACAAACCAAAATATTTTATTTTTCTTAAAAATTATAATGTCAGATAAAGTTGTATTCAATGAAACATAGAATCCTATACCAATCTACCTATACTTTATCATCAAATAAAATTCTCATCATACTTTTGTTGATATAAAGGGGTCTAAAATAATTAATTAAGTACAAACACCCATATATTTTTTATCTCAATTGGTAGATCTCAATTAGATCATTAATCATTGTAGAAACACTATATTTTCCACCAGTCTATGGAGAGATATAGGGAGAGAGAATCATCTTATAATTACTGAAAACATCATCCCATTATAGATCCATTGCGATTTTCATAATAAGGATGAATAATTCATCCTAAATTTATGAAGAGCAAATCAATTAATCATTAATAGGCCATTCTAAGGATTGAGAGACAAGGTGATATAGATTAGAGTTCCATGATTAAAAAAATTATAATTATCATTGAAATTAAGGTCATCTGTTTTTAATTTAGGATTCAAATGGGGTCAATGCCATGTGGAATTAATACATTATAGGGTTTACTAATTGGACCCTTAGACTTGGTACACTGGATAAGGAGTACCTGGCCACTAGTCGATCAGTGTGATTGAAAAATAATGGGTCTTATGCCTTAGACACCACCTAAAAAGTTTGTTCTATGAAAAAATGATTACCCATTAGAACCCCACTATCTAGCCAATGGCTATCTACATGCATCATTAGGAACATTTCAACCTCAAATCTTACACTTTAATTTCACTGACCCTTAGTCACTGAAAAAATTCATATTCATAATCCACATAAAAGAATAAATAACGGAGAAATGAGAACATTATAAACTCTAAATATCTCAATAATTGAATTAAAATGATCGTGTAACAACTTATTTTAGTGTTTTCTGGTTCATTCCGTAATATTTCTTATTCTATTTATTTATTAATTTTTAATTATTTGTATACTAATATATTTATTCATGTTTATATTTAGTTTATATGAATTTTATATAGAATTATAAATTATTATATTACAGTTCATTTATTTTTTAATAGTCTTATAATTATTATTTATAGTTTAATTAAATTATATTTACAGTTTTTATGGCATTATTATTCTACTACTATGAAATGTAATTATAATTATGAATAATTAAATTTTATATGATGAGAATGATTTATCTTATTATATATATATAACATTAATTTCATATAATTAGCTACAATAATAATAAATATTATATATATCAAAAAATTTATAATAAATTGATGTAATACTATAACCTCCACAACCATGATACAATTTATCTTGTATATATATAAATTTATCCTGATGTAGACTCCCTTATAATATGATCTCCATCCATATATGCCTCAATATATACTTATAATACTGGATCATCACCCCCACAGAATAATCATAGATTTTATGTTCCATTATGATACATAATAATCAAAATGAGTCCATTCTAATGTATCTTTACAGTGTTACCATAGAACCATATATTTTTCCCCATTGCATGATAAATTTCCATCCTTGTAAACAAAATTTCATACATCAAGGCTCCCACATTAAAAAACATCTTAGGACCTTCATCATCTCAACTTTTTTCCTTGAAAATGATCATGAACTCTTTCTCTCTTCATATGACGTGGAAGAGGAATGATCATTGGTATTGATATATCCATGCCGAATCGTTTTTGAAATCATTTATAATAATTATCCTTTGATGTTAATAACTTGTTACTTTTTTGAGAAATATTTTAATCCCTAGAATCTGCTTGGACAATCCAATGTATTTAATATCAAAAGGAGTGGAAGATTACTTCTTAAATTTTTTCCTCTTTATAAGATGTTTTCTAGTGATAATTATTTTATAACCAAAAATATGGAGGGAAATGAAGTCGCTATTCTAATATTTCGTTATGTAAACCCAATAGTATTCCAATGTTCACGTGTAGAAATGATTCTCCATGAATGATTAAGACATCCTATAAAACTTCCTTAGAGATTATTTCAGTTTGTAGAACCACTTCTTCAGTTTTCACATATGGTTTTCTTATCCAGAAAACTAAAAAACTCCGTGATGTATACTATAGATCTACTCGATGAGTTCATTTTTATGAAATTATATCTTTATGTCCTTCTTCTCAAGATCCAAGTTCAATCCATCAAAAAATTTGAGTTGGACACATATTTAATCCATCTTCTTCCTGTGTGAAAAGGTCTCACAAATGTCAACATATTTTCATGAAGTAATCCGTTGAACAATAAAGATAATTTTTATTTTTCCACTTTCTTATAAAATCCTTCTTTAACTTCAACATTAATTTGTTTATTAAAAACTTTTTACATTTAGGTAGTTCTATAGAATCATGAGTCTGTTTACTCATTAATAACACCATCTCATCCATAATGGAAAGTGGCCATAAGAAATTTCCGTGATGGGTTATTTCATCCTAGTATTCTTATGGATATCCCTCATCAATCATCAATAATTACTCTAACTCTGGATATTTTATTTATAGAATCTTTCCTTATAAAATTATTCCCACATATTTTTATTTTTTTCGGGAGGGGGGACGCCATTAAAAGTATCCTATGATTGTTATGTATATTTTGTTAGATATTATTATTTATCTCTCTTCATAATATACCCCTATTATACCTCCCAATCTTCAACTTTATAAGTCTTATTTCACCCCTCTTCTTGAGTGGATGGTTGTGTTGGTACATGTGATAGATTATGAATTTATTTTTCAGCACTTCTACTATGAGAAATTGATGTATTTGAAATTTTGTCTGTTGTCTCATTATCAAGGGACATGAAATATATAATGTTGTTCACTTTAATATATTTTATTAACAAAATCGTGTATCTGAACACATCACTACAACCGATGAAGATGCATATATTTGGTTTATTATCTAAATTTTAAATATATATTTCCATATATGTGTAAATGAATAAAATCCAAATAATAAGAAATGGAAGTAATTGTGATGTTTACCATACTATATTTTGTTGAACAATGAAATTAAAGTGGATAATGGTGGACTATTGTAGAGTTTTCATACAACATTAACAAATTCTCCATAGATTGATTTAGAATCTAAACAGAAATTATCATTCCCATGACCTTCTACATGATAGTTTTTTCATATATTTTGATATATCACTATTTTGTGGTGTGTGGGACCATCAATATAGCATCCCACATTTTTATCACATAAACTTTAATTACATTTTACAAAACCAAGGATCTATAAGGTTTAGTGTCTTGGAAACCAGGAACTTAAAACATGAAAACAACATAAAGAATTCTTCTTAAACACTTGAAAGGCTTCTCCTCAAGTTCATCCTAGGTTCATTACTGCATCTCATAACCTGGGAACACACATCAAAAGAAGGGGTGAGCAGAAGGCCCAGTAAGGGAAACAAGAGGAACATTTTACATGTGAAATTGATATACTTCAATAAGGACATGAAAAGAACTTTAAGGCATGAGAAATAAATCATGATGCATTTCATAATAAAAATAACATTTTTCATAACTTGAAGATGTGGCTACATAATTTATCATAGACAATCATGAACATATCACCAAGGTCCATCCCCAAGGTGTCATTTGAATATTACCAAGGTTATTCACCAAGGTATCGTGAAAATTGTAATCTCTAGTGGTTACATCATTACCCAATGCATTGGAGCGCTATCAGGGAGCACCCTTAAATTTGCCTTTATTATCATGTGAGCCACATATATCATCATCAAACATTTCATAAATAACCCATAACATAAAATAAATTGGTTTCATTTCATAATCATGACGTTTTAAAAAACTGCTTTAATGACATGATCTTTACGTCACTTTAAACCCAAGGAAAAGGGAAAGCGGATCTTATGTATGTAAATCCCAGAATTTAAAATAGAACATTTTGATATATATGTGAATACCCTTGTATAAATAAGAGCTTGGAGTATTCACTTTATAACATGAAATAATTTTGAGAAAAGAGAGAGAGACATTTTGAGATGAAAATTCTGCAGCATAACGGCTATGTTTCAGGGTTTTAGAAAACATTGAAAAGAGAGGGGACATGGGTCCAACATTCATAAATGACCCATAAAACTGTAGAGGGACAGAATATAAGGTATTTAAGAACATGGTAATGAAATTTGAAAATATACCATATGAAATGAAGAACATGAAAGGAAGACAAAAATATGATTTCTCTTATGAAAATTCGGCAGCCTAACAGCGTTACAAAAACATCAACCAAAAAATGAATTGATGAGATCAAATAGGGCCTCTCATCATATGAACATAAAAGTCCAGTATGATATATATAGATATCATACCCCAACATAAAATAAATGAACTTGAAAGAATTTACATGAAAGTAGAACTTCAAGACGAGAAGGGTGAAGAACCACTTAAAAATTCGGCAGCCTAACGGGGCCACTTAAACTTCAACAAAAATGAATTGACAAGATCAAATAGGGTCTCTCATCATATGAACATAAAATTACAGTATGATATATGTAGAGATCATACCCCAACATAAAATAAATGAACTTGAAATAATTTACATGATTGTAGAACTTCAAAACGAGAAGGGTGAAGAACCACTTAAAAATTCGGCAGCCTAACGGCGCCACTTAAAACTTCAAAATACTGAATTGAAGAGATCAAATGGTGTCTCTCATCATATGGAAATAAAATTCCAGTATGATATATATAGAGATCATACCCCAACATAAAAGAAATGAACTTGAAAGAATTGACATGAAAGTAGAACTTCAAAACGAGAAGGGTGAAGAACCACTTAAAAATTCGGCAGCCTAACGGCGTCACTTAAACTTTCATAAAACACAATGATGAGAGTAATAGGGGATCTCTCATCATATAAACATGAAAGGGAGGTAAGAGGAATATAAAAAAACATCCTCTCACATAAAAACATGGAGCATAATAGGAATGACATAAAAGAGATTACATGAAAAGAAAGAGAGGGGTCGGATCCCTTACCTTAAAATGTAACTCTTAAACCTCAAAGGTTGGGACCTTGAGGGCTTGGGGACACCTTGGGAGGACTCCTTGGGAGGTAATGAGACCAGAACGTCGTTGGGGAAGAATGGGGAGTCGAATTGATGAGAGGAGGGCTTGGTATTTATAGGGAAAGTGGGGGGACAATGCATTAATGGCCAAGGGACACCTCACATGTGCTTTTCTCAAACCCATGTGCTCTCTCTTGGCATTTATCATGGAGTTAGGGCACATGGGGCCCCCAAAACAATAATTCATCACCCTTGGCTGGCCAACCCTTAAACGATCTCATGACATCATCATGACATAGTTATGATGTCATTAAACATACCGAAACCCTAAAACTGCATTTTTACTATTCACTGAAAAATTCATCTTTCTCAGAAAAAATCCCAAAATTTCACCTTAACTAAATATCTATGCTCTAATTACATTTATGAAATCAATTTTATAAAAATAAATTTCTAAATATTTTTAATTTAATTTTTAAATAAAAACACTATTCATCGAAAATTCATTTTTTTCAGAAAAATCCCCAAAAATTACCATAACATAATATCGATGCTCTGAGTTCAAAAATAAAGTCCTTTTTATAAAAATAATTTTCTAATTATTTTTAATTAAATTTTTAATTAAAAAACACTATTCACCCGAAAAAACTAATACTTGAATAATAATTTATGAAACCGTTATTTAACCATTTTATTGAATCACATTACTTAATCAAGGTGCCTAGATTATTTTAAAACTTTCTTTAAGTGAGATTACTAATCCATTTGGTCATATTACTAATCCTAATCATAAAATCACTATTCATAATTTACTATTCATCAAAAATCATGTTGATCTTATTAGACTCTAAATTTCGTACTGAACATAATTGTAGAAGACCATTTTTTGAGAATCATTACAAATTTTTAATTATTTAAGGTTTACATAAACATTTTTAAAATATCCTTTTTCTAAAATTCATCAAAAATATGCATACAATATTTTTACGGTCATTTGAAAATTCATAAACATCATCATAAGAAGAAATCCCAATTTTTATTTAAAACAAAGGATTACACAAGGCAGTTATGGTCTTCTTACATAGCCCCTTATCACACCAGCATAGGACCTAAGTATAAGGTGTGCTAAGGTGAGAGAGTCCGAGGTAGGCTCAGCCAACATTGCCCGAGTAGTAATTTCTATCAGTTTGAACTTCTCGCGAAGGCGATTCCGTTCTAGCTTCGCACGATGAAGTTCGGCTTGGGTTTGGTCCAGAGAAAAGCCCAATGGTGCTACCTCCTTCCCATGTTCTGTTAGATGGGCTTCGATCGGTCCAAGACTACTAGGTGAGGCCATCAAATCTTCTTTCTATAATAATTAACCAAGATTACTTATATTTAGAGACAATAATCAAAACATTTTGTTCACGACGGTCATATTGACCGATGGTCATAAAACACTCAAAAAACAATGGTCTCATTTTAATTATAATCATGTTTATCAAATAAAACATTTTTGTTGAGTATAAAAATAAAATAAAATAACACATGAAATCAGGAAACAAGATTTATTCAAAAAAAATTTCGGGCTGTTACAATCTTCCCCCCTTAAGAAATTGCGTCCTCGCAATTTTTTTTTAAAAAAAAATTGGGTTTTGAAATTTCATTGAAAGTCCCACATCGGAAAAAGAGTCAGTAACACCATTACTTTAAAAGAATGAAAATGAAGTACAAAGGCCACCCGAGTTTACTCATACTAGGATTCCATGTAGAAAAACATGGACATGGAGAAGAAAACAAAGGGTATCGTTCTAAAGGAGAGTGATGGAAAACATGATTAGGAGGAAGTTAACCACCAGAAAATCCCAAAATTATGATGTGTGTAAGCGGTCTTTGATTACCCAGTAGGAAACGTAAACCAACAACGTTTTTGTTTTACGTTCCTTTTCATAACTTTGAGGAATTCATTTACAACATAGATAAAAAACATAAGGAAATATATCTACCTTCATGTAGAGTTTCATACTTTAATAAGCTTCTACCAAAACTAATATTTTCTCCAAACGATGAGCATTCAAAACTACTTAGTCTCATCAAAACACAAGAATCATCTTCCAGAGAATCACATAATCGACAAAAGATCAACTATCTATTTCTTCTATCTTTAAGCATTATCCGAAAATTAGAAAGGGTAAGGTAAAACAACTCTTCAAAAATAATACCATAAGAATGGAAACTACTTTTAAATCTTCAAAGTTCCATGGTAATACCCAAAGATCATCATAGACCATTCCATAAATAACAGTCCTTAAAATTCCTCAAAGTAAACCAAACTAAGATTGAAACCCAAATACAAGAAGGACCTGATAACATAGTCTTCCAAAATAAACATCATTGTTCATCTCCAAACAACATCAACCACTCCTAACATCTTATAACAAAAGTAGCTAACCTAAACATATTTTACCCAAGATAGGTTAATCATTCCCGTAAGTAACCAAAATTACTATAAGTCCACCTTAAATTCATTGATTCCTCAAAATATAAGTCAACCTTACTCCTAAATGAAAATACCGTAGTAATCTATTTACCTTGATCATATAGGGTCCTCGAAATAGTGAACTTCTTACAAATTAATAATCATCTTTTAATCCCATAATCATCTTTGTCGTATTGATACGGCAATCGTACCATTTCCTATCACATTGGTTGTTGGGACATGTTCTTCCATTTCCCACCATTAACTAAGAAAAGAAGCTATAGTTAGGGGCTTAAATACTTAGCCAATAATCATGAAAAGAAACTTAAAGAATCTAAGGATAACTTTTAGAAGTAAAGTATACCCTAACTTGTGATCCCCTAGGTTCCCTTCTTGGTTATCCATGATCATATATTCTTATATAAACCTTTATTTTATTTTATCTTTGTTCCTTTAACAATGGTTCATATTAAGCTTATGAATTTACCAAAGCATATCCCCCGGGAGTGTCGTAACCAAGAGTGCAGCAAGGCCCGTTGTCGTGTACCAGTTCCCGTTCGAGTCTACCTCAAAGCGGTGTTTTCGGGTTTTACCCCTATGTACATCTGTGCCAGAGCCACCTCTACATGCTCGTATCCAGACAGGGATGTATTTGCTTGGAAACCCCTTACTCAATACTCAACAAAATACCAGGAATATTTCTTATATTTAAACTCTTCTATAAGGTTCTTCCTAAAGTTTTTATATCCTAATTTCCACAAATAACTAAACCATCCTTTGATACCAACTATAGCATCCCACCTTTTTATCACATAAACTTTAATTACATTTTACAAAACCGAGGATCTATAAGGTTTAGTGTCTTGGAAACCAGGAACTTAAAACATGAAAACAACATAAAGAATTCTTCTTAAACACTTTAAAGGCTTCTCCTCAAGTTCATCCTAGGTTCATTACTGCATCTCATAACCTGGGAACACACATCAAAAGAAGGGGTGAGCAGAAGGCCCAGTAAGGGAAACAAGAGGAACATTTTACATGTGAAATTGATATACTTCAATAAGGACATGAAAAGAACTTTAAGACATGAGAAATAAATCATGATGCATTTCATAATAAAAATAACATTTTTCATAACTTGAAGATGTGGCTACATCATTTAACATAGACAATCATGAACATATCACCAAGGTCCATCCCCAAGGTGTCATTTGAATATTACCAAGGTTATTCACCAAGGTATCGTGAAAATTGTAATCTCTAGTGGTTACATCATTACCCAATGCATTGGAGCGCTATCAGGGCGCACCCTTAAATTTGCCTTTATTATCATGTGAGCCACATATATCATCATCAAACATTTCATTAATAACCCATATAACATAAAATAAATGGGTTTCATTTCATAATCATAACGTTTTAAAAAACTGCTTTAAAGACATGATCTTTACAACACTTTAAACCCACGGAAAAGGGAAAGCGGGTCTTATGTATGTAAATCCCAGAATTTAAAATAGAACATTTTGATATATATGTGAATAACCTTGTATAAATAAGAGCTTGGAGTATTCACTTTATAACATGAAATAATTTTGAGAAAAGAGAGAGAGACATTTTGAGATGAAAATTCTGCAGCATAACGGCTATGTTTCAGGGTTTTAGAAAACATTGAAAAGAGAGGGGACATGGGTCCAACATTCATAAATGACCCATAAAACAGTATAGGGACATAATATAATGGATTTAAAAACATGGAAATGAAATTTGAAAATATACCATATGAAATGAAGAACATGAAAGGAAGACAAAAATAAGATTTCTCTTATGAAAATTCGGCAGCCTAACAGCGTTACAAAAACATCAACCAAAAAATGAATTGATGAGATCAAATAGGGTCTCTCATCATATGAACATAAAATTCCAGTATGATATATATAGAGATAATACCCCAACATAAAAGAAATGAACTTGAAAGAATTGACATGAAAGTAGAACTTCAAGACGAGAAGGGTGAAGAACCACTTAAAAATTCGGCAGCCTAACGGCGCCACTTAAACTTCAACAAAAATGAATTGACAAGATCAAATAGGGTCTCTCATCATATGAACATAAAATTCCAGTATGATATATATAGAGATCATACCCCAACATAAAATAAATGAACTTGAAATAATTTACATGATAGTAGAACTTCAAAACGAGAAGGGTGAAGAACCACTTAAAAATTCGGCAGCCTAACGGCGCCACTTAAAACATCAAAATACTGAATTGAAGAGATCAAATGGGGTCTCTCATCATATGGACATAAAATTCCAGTATGATATATATAGATATCATACCCTAACATAAATGAAATGAACTTGAAATAATTGACATGAAAGTAGAACTTCAAAACGAGAAAGGTGAAGAACCACTTAAAAATTCGGCAGCCTAACGACGTCACTTAAACTTTCATAAAACAAAATGATGAAAGTAAGAGGGGATGTATCATCATATAAACATGAAAGGGAAGTAAGAGGAATATAAAAGAACATCCTCTCACATAAAAACATGGAGCATAATAGAAATGACATAAAAGAGATTACATGAAAAGAAAGAGAGGGGTCGGATCCCTTACCTTAAAATGTAACTCTTAAACCTCAAAGGTTGGGACCTTGAGGGCTTGGGGACACCTTGGGAGGACAACTTGGGAGGTAATGAGACCAGAACTTCGTTGGGGAAGAGTGGGGAGTCGAATTGATGAGAGGAGGGCTTGGTATTTATAGGGAAAGTGAGGGGACAAGGCATTAATGGCCAAGGGACACCTCACATGTGCTTTTCTCAAACCCATGTGCTCTCCCTTGGAATTTATCATGGAGTTAGGGCACATGGGGCCCCTAAAACAATAATTCATCTCCCTTGTCTGGCCAACCCTTAAAAGATATCATGACATCATCATGACACAATTATGATGTCATTAAACATACCGAAACCCTAAAACTGCATTTTACTATTCACTGAAAAATTCATCTTTCTCAGAAAAAATCCCAAAATTTCACCTTAACTAAATATCGATGCTCTAATTACATTTATGAAATCCATTTTATAAAAATAAATTTCTAAATATTTTTAATTTAATTTTTAAATAAAAACACTATTCATCGAAAATTCATTTTTTTCAGAAAAATCCCCAAAAATTACCATAACATAATATCGATGCTCTGAGTTCAAAAATAAAGTCCTTTTTATAAAAATAATTTTCTAATTATTTTTAATAAAATTTTTAATTAAAAAACACTATTCACCCGAAAAAACTAATACTTGAATAATAATTTATGAAACCGTTATTTAACCATTTTATTGAATCGCATTACTTAATCAAGGTGCCTAGATTATTTTAAAACATTCTTTAAGTGAGATTACTAATCCATTTGGTCATATTACTAATCCTAATAATAAAATCACTATTCATAATTTACTATTCATCAAAAATCATGTTGAACTTATTAGACTATAAATTTCGTACTGAACATAATTGTAGAAGACCATTTTTTGAGAATCATTACTCATTTTTAATTATTTAAGGTTTACATAAACATTTTTAAAATATCCTTTTTCTAAAATTCATCAAAAATATGCATACAATATTTTTACGGTCATTTGAAAATTCATAAACATCATCATAAGAAGAAATCCCAATTTTTATTTAAAACAAAGGATTACACAAGGCAGTTACGGTCTTCTTACATAGCCCCTTATCACACCAGCATAGGACCTAAGTGTAAGGTGTGCTAAGGTGAGAGAGTCTGAGGGAGGCTCGGCCAACATTGCCCGAGTATTAATTTCTATCAGTTTTAACTTCTCGCGAAGGTGATTCCGTTCTGGCATCGCACGATGAAGTTCGGCTTGGGTTTGGTCCAGAGCAAAGACCAATGGAGCTACCTCCTTCCCAAGTTCTGTTAGATGGGCTTCGATCGGTCCAAGACTACTAGGTGAGGCCATCAAATCTTCTTTCTATAATATTTAACCAAGATTGTTTATATTTAGAGACAATAATCAAAACATTTTGTTCACGACGGTCATATTGACCGATGGTCATAAAACACTCAAAAACCAATGGTCTCATTTTAATTATAATCATGTTTATCAAATAAAACATTTTTGTTGAGTATAAAAATAAAATAAAATAACACATGAAATCAGGAAACAAGATTTATTCAAAAAAATTTCGGGCTGTTACAATCAAATCATCACTAATTCCACCAACATGTGAAGTATACATCAAACAACATGGCTGCGTACCCTCTTATATTTTTTAAATGATGAAACCTCAACTTCATTCTATTTTCATACACTACCATTGCATATAACATCATTAAGTAATAAATTACTAGTCTTTTATTTGAAAGAAGTACACCCCCAACATTCAATGTAAATAATCAAAAATCTTTTACATGTATTTTTTACCTTATAGGGATTCCACCCCAAGTGACTGTATACATTATTTTATACTTTATCCAGTAACACTAATATATCCAATGATGGAAAACATAGTGAGACTATGTGTTACTTCCAATCAAGATGTGTTTACAAGGGCTAAGTTATGAATCTGTTCCAACACTGATGTAATTCTTCTATATTGGGGTTTATAAACTTCTTAAACTAATGGGTATATCTACTATTCCATTAAATTTATTACATGGGATAAGAAGAACTTTTAAAAATAAAATTTCTTGTTATGATGTAAATTAAATTTCTTAGTATGTAATATTATTATGTGAAACACATTAACATCATTGGTTTTATTATACCTTGTCGAGTTCAAAACACCGTTAAGATAATTTTCCATTGATAATATTCCCATTTAATAGTGATTACAAGATTATTATAAATATTGGGTTTGAAAATTCCAATTGGCTGTGAAAGATGTGGTCATAGACTCAACCAGCAGGTTCGTACCCTATGATGTCCATTTATCAATGCATATCAGTAAATTTTTATTTTTTTGAAATAAAAGAATAAAATATTTAGAATCATCTATAGAATGAATTGATATTATTTTCGAAATAATAATGTGAGAATAATCCAATGATAAATTTTTCATAATTTTCAGAGACAATTGAATTTTCGTGTTAAAATTATATACTTTATAACTATATGGTGTATATAATGAGGTCATAATGATACAAAAATGATGTAATAATATCAGTAATGGGGATACACGACCAAATCATCATTTTCCCTATAAGATGTAGTATTATTATGTTTATTTTATTAATAAGATAATCTCTTTATGAGTCATCCAATACATATAATTTATAATAATGTTTAGTATCATTCCCTTAAAGAGATAACTCACATAGACATCAAAAATGTTAATGTTTTATTAATTTCATCCATTATTCGTATGAAATTAATATATTTACTATCCTATGTAAGAAACCATTGTAAAATACCATGGTGGGTTCTTTGGTCTTTGTTATTTTATAATATAGAGACCAACACATTAGTTTGAAAAATGATAAATAGTTCCACACTCATTTCATTTACAAACTAACCTAATAACTCTATTATCATCACTAAAAATCCTTTGACCATGTCATTACTCTTCCCTCCCATCTATATAGTCCTCCTAATCTACCCCAAGCTCTCAAGAAGCCCCTCTAAATAATTTGGTGTCACACTTTCATGGTAATTGATCACCACTTCCTCTACTTTATTCAACTATATTATTTATGTTATTTATTTTATCTTCATTTCCTTGTGATTTGATATGTTATTATACATCCCCATTACTACACAATCTATGTATAAATGAAAATATACCCCATTAACTCTGATTAATCCCCCATGAACTTTTTTACACTATAGTTATGAAACCTAACATTCATCGCAATTTTCCATACCAAATAATTGTGTACTAAATAAGAAATCCAATTTCTTATCAAGGATGTTCATCATTAAGGACATATACTTATATATTGGGGAGATAAATTTATTTATTCTACACTCCCTAATTTTTTAATAAACTATGATGATAAATTTATCAATGTTATAAAATCTATGTGAATCACATAAGCATTTGAATGAAATGAAAGTGACATGTGAACCAAAAATTACATAACACTCCAATGAAATATGTAATTTTTTATCAGATACAAATTAGTAAAAATTATTATGGAGTGAAACTAATCCACAATGAGACTCTTTCCATCATGATTTAATTGTATTTTTTATTTATCAATATGTATGATGTATTGTTTTACATAGTCTCCACATTTCTAATGTTTCCTTTAAGCTAATCATGCTATATATGACTCATGATTCTTGTAAAAGATTCTATCTCATTTATGACCATTTATATAACTTTTGTCTAACAAGTATTGATTTCGTCATGTTATTCCATGTTTATTATCTAAATAGTATTTATATCTCACCCTTTTATTATATAAAACACAAGTTTATCCCATGCATATTTATATATGATGGAATTGTCCGAGCAGGTTAAGGAAAATCCCAATAAATATGATCTATTTATTGTTTTATATTTTAGTGTAATGTACGTAAATTCTAAATAATATATACATCATGATAATCCTAGTTGTATTAAATATAATCTAATGTAATAATTAATGAATTAATTTTTAATAAAGAGAATGTTTGTCATAGTTGGAATCAAAAAAAATTATGTTGATTTTTGAATTAGGATTAGAAAACTCTACAAAAATTCATTAGGGTAAAAATATTTAGAAGAAAACATCCATATATTTTAAAAAATTATATATTAATTGGATTATCACAAAAAATAAATTCATCCATAGAATCTAAAACATAATGTGGATCTAGAATGGATGTACATACTATTAACACTTGGAAATGACACATTGTGCTAGACTCAACTTGGACAAGTTATTGAAAGTGGGACCTTCCTCGACCCTAGCATAACACATTCAGGGATTGAAATTTTTTATCTTCATGATCTAATTATGAGCCATTTTTAGTGGAATAAAATTACCTTTAGAATATATATTTTTAAAAATATCTTCGATAACATAGATTTAATCCTATAATTTTCCATGTTAATTAAAAACATAAGTTTTCTCTTTAATTTCATTGGATTCTGATTATGTGTTTAATAGTTTAAAAATAATTATCCATAAATTTCCCTTTATCCAAGAAAATGGTCATAAATATGAGGAATTAGGTAAACAACATATGTGATGGGAAATGAAATGATTTCCCCAATGAGATACCCTACCTGATTGGAGAAAGAGTCTTCAACATCATGATGGAACACTCTTAGCTGACTTGGGTTTTGAATTGAAAACTATATCAATAAGAGTACCCAAATACCCCTATAAAAACAGATTTTATAGTTTAGACCCAGATGATATTTTAGCCTCTAATGTTAAATTGATCATTATATCCATTCATCATGGAAAAGTGGAACCAGTCCATTGAGATGATCTTCTACATCGTTCAATGATTTCATTAAGTGAATGATAAATGATATTATTATCCTATAGGAGAGAAGATGACCAATTATAGAAATTAGCCAGAAATATAAAGATATAGGGATAGATCAAAGTACTGGGATGGATAGATTCTAAAAAATACTTTCTGATAAATATTTTCCTCACACTCTCTAATATAAAATGGATAGGTATTTCATTTACCCCATGATAAAAAGATGATGAATATATCGTAGCCTATGAGAAAAACATCCAATGACTATCATGATATGCCTATAACATTGTTTTTACCCATATGTGAAATTTTTTCAACTAATTTGGTTGGATAAAACCTATTTAAAAAAATTACATGGTGATCGTAGACATAGATATATTGGAGGAAATTTTTTGGTGTCCCCTCAATGTCAAAATGGAGATCAATAAATCTCAAGAGTATCGTGGTGATAATAAATGGAAAGTTGAGATTAATTATAATGGTCTGATAAAAATATATAATGAATAAAATAAATTCCAACATCCATCTAGTAAAGGTTGGGGAAGGAAGAAGCATGGAAATTGCCTAGGGGTGAGGAAATTCATTATATGAGAGAACGAAGCACACCAAGCTAGTGATTTAAAATGAGAGAATCCCACTAATGTGATTGAGGAATGGAAGGCTGATGTTTTCCCTTGGTACATTGTTCATTGGTTAAACTAAAATAATCCATGGAACCTAACAAAATAGTTCACTAAGAAAAGGATTTTCATAGTCAACCAACAATATCCATGGATGAAAGGGAGATCTCTTTCCATCACAGCGAAAAAGGTGGATCCCAACAACAAAGTGGTGATATATACACTAGTTATTCAATCATGAATAATTGGAATTAATTTTGAATCTGGTTATATGTATTCATCATGTCATGAAGGTTTAGTAGAAATATTGAAACACCACAACCATGCAGTTAAGTAGTGCTATAGGTTAAAATAGAAAATGGAATAATTATTTCATCATAAGTATATAACTCCTCCCCTATCCATATTTGTGGACTGAACATCCTAGTGAAATATTTTATACTCATGTCAATGTTATTCTATGCAATTATATGAATGAATTTGATTTTCCTATATTAAGACAATATAAAATACAATGAGAAGGAAATCACTATCTTTATCGCAAATCGACACCCCAATTCAACACAAGTTCAAGGAGGAGGAAGAGTTTTCTATATCACCAAAATCACAATTATGAAAATTATTTCTCCACAAGAAAGAGTATTTTTTTCAAATTATTGATTCTATATAATGTATCATCCTTGTAGGAATTACCATTATGAGTGAATACAATGTAGTGTTTGTTGAAGAATTATATGGACTTCAACCCAACTGAGTGTTTTATTTTATAATGGATCTTATACCATTGGTGTTTCAATTCTCTAGGAACCCATATTGAATGTCCATTATGGTGGATGAGGATATTGAGAAAAAATTATAAATGAAACTGGATAATTTGATAATATTCACTAGTGTGTCACCATGGGGTGCACCCATCATGTTCCTCAAGAAACAATTTGTGTAAATGATATATTACATTGATATTTGTGAGATTAAAAATATCAAGATAAAGAAAAAGATTCATCTACCACAGATTGGGGACATGTTCGATCAACGACATAGTGAATAATACTTCTCCAATGAGTATATGTGGTTGTAGTAATACCAAATTACGGTGAAGAAGTTGGATATCACCAAGACTATTTTTCATAAATGGTACATGAACATCGAGATCGTAGTAATGGCATAGAGAGTCACTAGTCGTATATAAATCGTTATGGAATTGATAAATTGATTCATTTTTATATCACCACAACAAATCTTTTTAGACTATATATATGATATTATAATATTCAAAAAATGTAAGAAGGTTTGTGAGGAGAATATTATAACTATGAAAAAGGAATTATGAGTAGGGAAGCATTATGACACGTAATGAAAATGTGAGTTCTAGATGATTTATGTCTCTTTACTATGGGATATTATCACATGAAATGATATATATGTAGACACTTCAAATATATATATGTAGTTGAGGTATATAAATTTTGAACATCTATGATATAAAATATAGTTTTTTTGGATTGGATGGGTACTATGATTGATTTGTGAAAAAATATAATGATTTTGAAGCCATCCAACCTATAAAACATTGAAGGGCGTTATGATTTATTCGAATAATTAATGTTAATTAATATTTAAGTATATTAAGAAGAGGCTTATCACAAATCTTATACTCACAGTACCCAGATGTAGAAAATTGTTCATTGTATGTGTTGATGCTTAAAAGATGGTATTGGGATATTTGTTAGTGTAGACTGAAAATTTGATATCCTATACACCAAGGAAGTTTTATTTTTTAAAATATTGGGGCTGAATCCTAATTTATTATCAATGAAAAGAAAATACCTCTTTAACAGGGTAGTGGGAGACCCATTACATTGCCCAAAGGCCCAATGGAAATTTTTCCCATTAAATGGTCTATAGGACCGACTTTTTGGAAAATGGATGTTTCATGTTCACATATATAACTACCCAATTCACTATCGGTATTTGGATTCATTGATCATCATGATGTATTTATGCATAATTATATCGTTAGGGAGATGTCTAAAATATATAACGATCACAAGAAACCTATGAATATATTCATCTAGAATGAAAATAATATTCCCCACCAACCAAGGTAAGAGCTAATCATGGACTATGAATGCACAATACACTACCATCTTAGGAAAGAAGATAAACTGTCATACAATCAATGTAAAAAGGATTGAGCTATCTAATCATCATTGAGAATTGATAAGGATCTGATCTTTATATATTTTAAAAGTTTCAATCTGGGAATAATAAATAAAGGAAAATCCCTAATACATTCACAAATGATTAATCAACCATTTCTTATTGATAGGTAAAAGGATTCTCAAAGTGAAAATGTGGTAATTTAAAAGAATGTTGAAACTATATTAAATGGGAAATACTCGGAGTTAAATGTTAATAATGTATGGTTTTTATGATTTAGTTCACATCTATGTGTAACAAAATTTCCTTTCTTAAAGAACGATATATTGGATAATGCATTTAATTAGACATTAACCATCTATATAAGAAGAAAAAATATGTATCGAGATCTCCTATAACACTATTGGTCGGAAAATATTTATAAGGTTATCAAAGAATAAAAAAAAAATTTCCTTGTATGTCATCATGTTAATGAGGAATGGAAAAAAATCTAAGGGGATGATGAAACCATTACCCATACCTACAGGGAAATTGAAATTATCACCATAGACATAGTCACTGGCCATTCAAAGATATGAAAATGAAAAAAAAAATATTTGTTGTGGTGGATTGTCTTTAAAATTCTTCACCCTTCATTATAATTTTATTGGTCTTCTCACATGATCAACTTGAATAGATATATATTAGATAAGTGGTGAGACTTCATGGAACACAAAAATTTATTATATCTAATTGGGATCCATGATTTACCTCAATGTTCTAGAATACTTACCAATACACTGTAAATAATATGTTAAACTATAATATTTTCTATCAACATCAAACTAATGGCCAATCTAAATGGAATACCCAACCACTCAATGACATGTTGATATGATTCTCAATTAACTTTAAAGAATAATTGTATCAACACTCACTCTTGTCATGTTATAATACAATAACTTTTTCACTAAATAATTTAAATTGATCCATATAAATTACTTCATGGGATGAGATACAGAACAACAACATGATGGGATGTTGTTGGGGAATGAAAACTAATAGGTCCTGAAATGTTTGATGAAATCATAGAAAATTTTAGGGTTGTTTAGCAGCACATTATGGATTACCTATGTTGATTGAAGATATATGATGAAAATCATCGATGATACCTATAGATTTATTTTGGGGAAATTGTATTCCTCTTCATATCTCTATTTAATTTATTTAGGATATTTTGGTTCAAAAGAAATAATAGTCTATGATAAATAGGTCCCTTTGAGATCCTTGATCACATTGGACTGGTTCCCTATCGACTGGAACTCTCCCCTAGTAATTCATAAGTACATGATTCATTTTATGTAACCCTATTGATAAAGTACATAACAGATCCCTCACATTTACTCAATCCGAAAGGGAAACAAATTGAGAATGATATGGTGAACGAGTATTAGCCAGTGAAGATCATATATCATAGAGAAAAACTTCTACGATATATGAAAATTCACCTAATCAAAGTGCTTTAGAGAAAAAAAAATTTTGAATAAGAGAAATGGGGACCATAAGAGGTGATGAAACAGAATTACCATCATCTATTTTTTTTGTGAAATTAATATGTTGAGGTATACATTTATGATGGGGTTAATATTGTAATGATCCAAAATTTTCTAAATAAAATTCATATAATGATTTAAATTAAATGCCCTATTATGTAAAATGTTTATATAAACCAAATTTAAATACTTTGTTTTATTATACCCTATAATATTTTAATGAATGTTATGAATCATTATTGTTGATAATATGGCCTTCAGAAAACGAGCACATGGATAATATAAATATGGGGATTGGAAATATCCCATAAACAAAGACAAAAGAAGTGATGGCCACAACCAGTATGATTTTACCTTATGAATCCCCTTTATCAGAGTTTCCAAGGGAGATATCAGAATTTTTATTTTCACACGACCATTCCAAAGATGTAATCCATCATCTTATGCATGATGGAATCCATTTATAGGAGAAATTCAACCTCATTGAAATCACAGACCAAACAATGTACGTTGAACCACCCCATGAATTACTCTTTATAGCACACTAGAGCCATAAGGAATTTTCTTTCCTATTAATGGGATATATATCATGACACCATTTATATAAATATATGTATATATATATTCTATTTTCAGTAGAATAAATTTTATATTTACATATTATTTTTATTTTCTAAATGATTTTTATTTTTATACATTAAAATAATAATTGTATTTATAATTAGTATTCAAATGAAATTATTGATATTATTTTCCATAAGTAATTTATTTCTATGATAAATAATATTTTAATAAATTATTATTATTAAATAATTTTTGTCAAAAATAAATGATCATATAATTTTTATGAATTCAATATTAATTTTTTTAACAGTTCGAAAATTATTATTATCAAATAACCCAGTATTTTTCAATAAATGATGATATTATACTAAATGGAAAAAAATATTATATGAAATATTATTTAAATATAATGACTTATTTTTTGAATTAGATTGTGGAAATTAGCCAATGTTTAATTTTTTATAATTTTGTGAGAGTATTGAATATTCATGTAAAAATTAAATATTATATAAATATAAGGTGTATAATGAAATCATAATGAACCAAAATTTAGTTAATAAATACAATAGTGTGTATCCACGAGAAAATATATCTTTTATATTTTTGATTATATAATTGTAATTTTATTGTATTTATTCTATATGGTGTTTTTTATCCTAAAAACACATAATATATGTTAAGGTTTTAAAATAATTTCATTAAGATGATTCCTCGATTCCACATCAGAAGGGGTATTATTAAATTATGTTCTATTGATGGAATTGATAAACAATGAATTACAAGACAAATTTTAGATATTATGGGAAAATATAATCAGATATTTTGTGGTTTTGGTTATTTTATTATATATATTCCAAAACCTATGTATGAGAATTGACAATGAATTTCAAACTCATTTCCTATATAAACCCTTACATTCCTCCATTAATATTCAGAAAAATACTTTATTAAATTTTTAACTATAGAATATTAATTCTAGAGTCCTCCCATGGTGGACCTATACTCTCATGAAGCCCCCAGAATCATTTTGATCAAATTGTCATGTTAGGGACACTCCCTTTATCACCTTTATCCAATTATCTTTTTTATGTTATTTTTTTTAATATTCATATATTTTATATGGGGTAAGTTATTAAATATCCCCATTAATATTCTATTTACATCTAAATGATGATACACCCTTTTCACTATCAATAATCCCTCACATGATGATTCATACACCCCTGTTAAGCTACCGAAATAACACTTTGTTTTTCCATGCCATCCAACTATGTAGTAAATACCCGTACCCATTTATTATCAAGGGTTTGAACAATTATATACTTATACATATTTAATGAGTACATAACTATATGTATTCCAAATTTATTTATTGTTGAATAAATTATTCTGATGATGGAATCCATATTTTATTATCTATGTTGCACACATAAGCATGAGAATGAAATTAAAGTTACAGGTGCACCCAAAAATATAAACCACTTTTATTATGTGGGCACTATTTTCCTCTTAGGAGACATTATTAAATGTATTAGGGATTAAACCTAATCCAGCATTGTAATTTTCCATATTGATATCATTGTATTTAACCAATACATATTTTATGATGTAGTGTTTCAAGTTATTTCCACATTTCCAATGATATGTTTATGATTATAATGTTCTATCATACATCAAAGTTCAAGTTTATTAATATCACTCATTTATGCCTAATGAGATTCTTATTTTCAAAAATGTAATATTTTTTTCAGGTCATTCCATGATTATTAACTTACTAGGATTTATAGATCATCCCTTTCTAATAAACATCCCAAGGTAATCCAATGAAGTTTTAAGTACATTTGAATGGTGGGAGCGTGATAAGGATGTTTTGAATAACTATATTTTTTTTCTTGTTTTATATTATCATGTAATTTACCCGATTCCCCAGATGCAATAGAATTATATATCTTCGAAGTTGTATTCATTGTATTCATATGAAACTAATCACGAATTAATATTTAATAATGTGTATAGTTCTCAAATGATGAATCTCCTTCTACTATCTTGTGTCCCTCTAGTCAAAAATTTTGTTGATTTTTGGGAAATGTTCCATATATTAATCCATTAGTGTGGATGATGGATCTCTTTACCATTTTACATTCCTTATTATTGAATATGGGTTCATATCCCTTTTTATCAAAGGCTATCTATGATAAAATTTTATCTAATGACGTGGAACATTATAAATATCATTAATGATTGTTAATTATTCCATAGTCATCGGATCTAGATATCATTCATTCAAACGATATTCATTGAATTGGTACTCCACATAATTATTACATGGAATTCAATATCATGATATGTCAAGAAATAATCATGATATAGATTGGTGTGATGTAATTTTTTAGTATTTACCACACATTATTTTTTATTTAATAATGTGAGAAAGGCATAGTCTTCTATAACATTAGAATAAAGTGAATAATATCCAAAGGAATTCATGTGTACTTCTTCATTTCTTCTTTTTTGGACACTACATATTCCCTTTACATATATTAACTTTAAATAGTGCCTCTTTAACTTTAACTTTAATCCATAATAATAGATTTTTTAATTTTTATTCCTTTCATATATGTGACATGCTATTCTCTTTATTATACCCCTTCTCCCTTCCCTATGACCGTTACCTTCTTGCATCTCTCACTAATCTATGTTGAGAGTGTGAATTTTCTTGTAACTAACATCCTTCCTTTTTGTTACCTCATTGAACCAACCATCCTTTACCATATTCATGATATTTTTTCCTCTTTGTGATTTGTTATTAAGGGATACTACCAGTTTATCCCAGCTATTGGTATGTATTGAACACATATGCTTCATGTGAACTTCATCATTAATAGTCTTTCCATCAGCTACAAAATGATTTAACAAACACTGGAACACCATGATGAGTTTGATTATAGAGCTCCCACTCTATAATTGAAAAATCATAAATTGATTTAAAAATAGAATATTGTTTGGAGTGGTATATATTATCCAACTCCATCCATGTTTCTCCATGTTAGACCCTCAAAAAACATGGTGGAATAAATTTTTATCAATCTATTTGAAGATTGTAATGAACATTTTCTTCTTTAGCTTCTTAATATTTAGCTTCATTGGGGGAATCAGCTGTAATTCCATTTTCCATAATGGGGTTAAATTGACACATGGAATTAAGGATATTTTCTAATAAATTCGTCTATGTGATGCTGATTGAGTAAGTCAACATGCTCATTATTTCAATATATGGTCACTTCACTTAATTTTAATTATGTAAAAATTAGAAATTATAATTTTATAAACAGTGTATACTGTCATGTTTTAAATAGTTTAAAATGGTGGAATAGACTCTTATATTATTTTTGAAATACACTAATTGATAAAGACATAATCAAAATGATATCAATGGTTAAGATTGACCAATGATGTTTTGATAGCATGGCATAAAAGTGGGATGTCAAATAACCTATGAGAATAATCAAAAACTGTATAAAAATATATTATTATCTTATTATGGGGTAATAATGAGTTTATAGATTGAAAAAATCTGATTATATCACTAATATTCTATACTCCATCCTTTAATACATGTCTTTCTGATAGACTAATCCAATGTAATGGGAATATGAATAAAAGAGATCTTTATTCCATTAACATGAATGATTAAAAGTACGACCCACTCTAGAAACTCCCTTTATTTTTCCCACAATGATATCTCAATAATTTCATACCCATGTAAAAATGATATATATGGATCTTAATTTTATGATACAAGGAAACACCTCAATGACTATTTATATATCCATTGTCTATGAATTTTATTTAATTAAAACAGGTGATTCATATTAAATGAATTTATATAAATTTATTCCAAATTACATTTATTAATTTCCCATATTAAATAATTAAAAAATCCATTTAATCCATATAATGAATCCATGGTAATGATGCTTGACCATAATTAGACGATCAAAAATTCATTCACGGTCTTTTTGGGTTCTTTCATTCTCTTGTTTTATTCCTCAACTCACTAAACGGGGGGGGAGTTCAAAATAGTTTGATATATATATATATATATATCATTATTATAATTATGAAACCTCAAAAATCAAACATATTTTTCACCCACATCCCTTATGAAACAGAAGACACCCAAAAATTACTCAAACCCATAAGCCTCACTAGATACCATCTTTACATCCTACCCATTCTCCATTATCATAAGACCGAATACTAGTCTCTATGAGAATAAAACATGAAAATAAATTATCATTATTTTCAAATTATTCCTCCCAAATACAATTAAACCACTATAAATTATCAATAGTTATGGTTAGGAGGGTCACCCAACCTCAGGCATCCCCCCTGTATAGCATAGGATTACGACAAGTTGAAATGGTATGGAGTAATAATGGGGATACTATGACCTCATATCAAAATTTACAAGTATAAAATAGATAAATAATAATAATAAAAATATATCATATTATATAGATAAGTATTAAAAATATTTTTTAAAATATATTGATGTCGTATAAGAACACATAACAGATCACTCAATATCCCGACCACAGATAGAAAATAAATAACATTAATAAAAACAAGGAGTCTCACATAAAACTTAATACTCATATAAATACCAATCTACAAATACCCCATGAGCCACACCATCCTAATGTAGTGTATGACCCTTTCATTACCCAAAAAAATAAAATATAATGTCTGCATGCAAACTTATAGTCCCTAGAGGCTATGTAAACATACTAATATGGGACTCACAAATAAACTATAATATATATTATCATATTTTTGTCTATTCTTGAGGAAAATAATTTTTTAATAAACATAATTATTGAGCTAGTGTGTTCTTACAAGGATTCCATGACACATAATAAGTTACACAAAACATGAGGTCATCGAGTGGTAACCGGACCACTTCGACACCTAACCACGAATGATTCGACACAAGGTCTGATAAGAAATTATATTAGTCTAATGGGGATAGTCCATACCTGAAGACTCATGTTAAGGACACCACAATACCTAAACATGGCTTAATATATCATAACATGGTTATACATTCATCCTATATATCAACCATCTCACTTATAGATAGAAACCTTATAACCCATAAGTCTCACAAAACATATAACAACTAAAACATATCATTTATGGATATCAACCATATAATAATTACAAGATGAATATATATTTTTTCTAAATCAAAAATATTATTATTAAATACAACTTCTATATCAAAAAAAGTACATATAATTTTCTTACTAACTATACCATGCCAGAATTGATAGTACCCTCATGATCAGAACAATGTGTCAGATATACATGGTCACATCTCACCATTTAGAATAACATGTCAACCCATCTATAACTAACCCATATATATCGTCTCTATTCAAAACATATCTCATCTCACCCATCTTATAATCCAATGGGGATCTCAAGCCTTCCTTGATCATAAATCATAGATAACAGCCTACATCTATCACCATATGGTAACACTATATCCTAAAGGCTCACCTTGACCCATTGCCTCATCAGGTGGGGTTAAATTACATTATAAATCCAACATAGTATACCAATGATAATTCCCTGAATTATTCACATGATCCATTCAATGTCTCTTTTCATGACTCTAAAAACACTACCCAACACATTAACACAAACCTCTCATTCCTTCAAAAATAACTCTAGGTAATTGCTTAATCAATTCTTGAAACCTATCCCACATCAATAAACCTCAACAAGGAAATTCAATGTATCATATAATACCCTATTTCCAAGTAGATTAAGTGTTCATATTAATCTTAATGTTTTACTGTCTTCCAAGAAATTATCTTCGTTTTGGTCTCAATGCCACCATCATTAACACGCTAGACGATCTCTCAGTTCTCAAATGGTCTACCAAAACCCAATCATTATAGAAATAAATGATCAACTATTCATAGAAATATTCATGGTTAATAATGATAGGGTCGACCTACCTCAAATGGAATTAGCATCCTCACTAATCCTCTACATCCTTTATCCATGCTCTGTCAAGCCTCAGACTAGCTCACATATTCATTGTTCATGTATTTCTTCCCACCAAATCTAATTTCACATGTCATGTGATGTAAATAAGTAGTTATAAATAATTTTTAATAATTATTTTTATAAAAACAATGAATAATATTTAAACAACTCACTAAACATTGTTCTTTCACTGGAACATTGACCTACTGCACCTATAATGTCCCTGGCATAGCCTAGCACAATCATAAGAAAAATACATATCATTCAACAATAATTCATCCATTAATTTATTAAATATTGATCAAAACCATTTATGTAATTATTTTGGGAATGTAACCCTAGTGATAATTCATCCAATAATTTGATGATGACATCTTAGGACCCCCTCTATGCATATCGGGCCAAAGACCCATGGGTCTTAATCGATTCAACCCTGATATGATGGAATCGACACTAAATTGCAAATCACAACGGTGTGAAATAAGAGGGATGTAAATGAAATCCTAAAAATGAGAGTAAAATCTGAAAATTTATTATTATACCTCAACTCATCATTTTTACATACCACAAATTATTCCCCATAAAGGACAATTGAATGAGGGGAAAAGAAAGAGAGAATTGAACAAGTAATTTCATCTCTTAAGCCCCATATATCATTAAAACGTATGGTACCTTACCATGAAAAAATTAAAATTACCCCATTAAAAATAATTCATCTTAGGATTTTCCAGTGAGTTAAGTATCCCAACAATAGTGATGGGACACTAGCCAACCCATTTGGTAGTTGTTGGACGCTATTTACTTTTAACTGCCTCAGCTACCCCATACCTTTCCTGGACCACTTCTATGTACCTCATGACATTCCAATAGATACATATTTAATAATATCCATAAAGTAATTTTAATCATAAAAAACTATTATATGAGTCTTAGATCCTTAAACAATGAATCCCTTAAATAGAAAATTCAAATCCACTTATAAATTTAGGATATGTATCATTGTGGGTTGTTAGAATCTCCGCACTACAACACAATTCATTCCTGATATCCATGGTAACCCATAAACAATTTATCTCAACCAATTATAGTAATAAATTTACCATAACACATAAAAATTCCATTTCCAAACTCCAAAAATTCTTTTATTTTCTAACTCCATACATCATGAACACTATTAACAATAAACTGAGTTTCTTGATCACGAACAACACAAACACTAATATGATGCTCACTATATCCATATCTCTTGATAAAACATGGTTTTTTCACCTATCTCATGTCAAATATTATATTTCATCATAGAATAATACTCCACAAAAAACATATAAATTCTTGGAATGGTTCTCCACACTATTGGAATCACTTACTAAATATGAACATATGGTGCTTCATCGATCATATAATTGCATATCAAACAACACTATTTATGATATTCTAACTCCACTACATCCAAACACATTTCAACATTATATTCAGTACTCCATTAGACGATTTTCTATAACTCTTTATCCCAACCATTAACACATTACCTCCACATCCAACCATGATTCCTTAAAATTAAAAGGTGTCATAACATTATCCTGAAACCAACAATGATCACCAAAATTGACACTGTGTATACATCCATGATCATATCACCAATCACCCACTACGACCGCTATGGTCTCAGCTTGAGAACTATGCAATGATTGACCAGATTTGTACATTGATCACCTTATTACCACAATGAATATGAGTTTAGAATATAAAATCGACCTAAATTAACATTAAAAATCTTATTCATGTATTTAACAAGGAATGGTAAATCAGTAGATCATACAACACACTGGCACACTAATGTCACTGTTTCTTTCCAACAATTGGTCTCACTGCAATGTTGACCCTTCAACCACGAAGGTCCTTTCTCCCAGGACTTATACAATTATTCCCATAGTTGTAGTATCAATATCATCACCCAACAAATTTATACATGATATCATATCCCACAAACCATAAATTATTAAAAAAATTATTGGACATGGCCATTCCACTCTCACCGTAGTGTTATCAACATTACACCAACCTCCTACCATTGTAGTATCATAAAATATTTCATCCATAATGTCATTGAAATTCATATAAATTTAGGGTCTCACCATTGGAAGAGAAAATGGTAGGATTCCCACTATATTACTTTTGAAACACTATTCCTTGAGTGTTGTAAAATATAGGCACCACCACCATAATCAGGTCACTATTCCAAAGCCATTATTTCCTTCCAAGACAACATGTTACACACATATCACAATCTAAACCTAATTGGTTGTATAATGGAACCGAAATTCATTGTCACTATAACCTTCTAACATAGATAGATATATTTTGTCATCATTTGACACGTTAGACCCCTACAAGCAGAGGCACACATCTAAATTCATTACTCCCCTAACTCTAAGTGTCACCCCAAACTGAAACTACCGACATATAATAGATTGATTTTATTGAAGATACACATAATTTTCAATGGACACATACCTGACATGTTCCCCGATTTTCATCTCAACCATCATCAGATGTAACCAACGCACACATGTCCGTAGATAATTTATCATTTCCTAAAAATCCTTTTTAGCACCCACTCTCCACATACAAGGAAAATTAAACTACTGAGGAACTACTAACATTTTCTAACAAGATATTTACCTAATTTGACACCAAAACAAATAGATACACACTCTAAAAAAAACTAATCACACACCATCATACTTATTCTCACATGATTAACTTCTCATTAACCCTACGCTCATGTCCATAACCCACAGACCATTCCCCACATGGATGTTAGTAATATACCATTGGTGAATCCATGAAACTGCATTTCAATACCAAATAATCACACTCAAGCTAGGATTCTATCATGATACCACCCACCACATAGGTTCTGATTCCAAACCACAAAAAGTATTCCCACTCTCTATCCTGACAATGTCATGCCACCCATGTTTCCTAATGGACATCAAATGAAGACTACATCCTATAACCATTGAGTCATCAAATCGCTAATTATTCTCTTGAATCCTTTCCTTGATGATAAAATAGACCACGAACACCACATCACAATACCAATGAATATCGTGCATTATTGAACTCGACATTATCAGTGTTTCAATATCTATTGGGAAACTCATGCCTTGTCCAATCTCCAATTATAAATCCATTACCCCATAGATAAATCATTGGAGCATAAATAACCAAACAGACCCAATATAGTCAACTATATGTACCCTAATTAAGGGACTATATTTCCACCATCATAGAATCACCCATAGAAAGATCTACATGATGATCCATGAAAATTAAAATTGTTAAATTTAGACACAAGAAGGTACAGGTCATGAAACTCCTAAATTCATTGTCTGAGGAAAAATCATTGTGATCCATCCAAATGTGAAAAGAGATGAAAAATATAAGCTTTGAAAATTTTTAATATTCAATAATCAACTCAACCATAATAGTACAAACCAAGAACATGAATATGATAAACACAGTATCATGGACTTATAACTAGAAATGTTTTCATTGCACCCTAGTTTGAAGTCCATCATAGTATATTAAAGAATTATAGATCTCTTATGTACCATATCCAAAAATAATGAAATAATATCCTCCAATACCACATTGTGATTCCCAATCTTGAATCACATGGTCTATGTTGGTGGTTTAAATGACCACATATGTTCCGCCTATACACTAGTGGATACTGTCTATTTTTGAGATCCAAAAGTAATAGTGGAAAAAATGAAATAAAATGAAAATTTAATTCATTATTAAAAATGAATAAATGATAGATATATATATTTGACATCATAATATGTAGAATAATAGTAATAAAATTTTATAAAAATGGAGATGTCATAAAAGAACACAAAATATGCCGCTCACAAGAAAACATTACATATACATAATAAATAGTTAAAAAATAAAATGAGGATATCCTATAATAGGGGCCTCATAAGAATAATATTATCCATATAATCAAATATATAACTATCCTATTCTAGCAAAGATTCCTTGCATTGACAAAAAAAAAATATAAGGTATCTATATAGACTGAGATTCCCATATAGGGTTTGATCATAAACCCAATAGGATCAGACAAGAACACCTCATATACATCATCATGTTATTTTTTATTAATTAAAAAATAAAATTTACAAATAATACTTCTCTATATGTTTTCAGGTGCTAGATGTACCACCTCAATAGTTAATGTGTTATAAACAACAATCATGTCCTCAAATTCTGACCATGTCACCTCATCAACTTACCGAACCAACTTTTTCACAATGCTAGATATCTCATCATTACAATCAATATGTTTCAATCCAGAGCAGAAGACCTAAGGTAGGGACCCCACATTTCTGTCCCAAGAAACATTGATTTTAATAAGGACATGCATTCATCCAATTACTCAAACAACTCATAGACTATTAGCCACAATATAATCAATAATGATCATAAAAAGATACCAAGACTCAACCATATAAATAATTTTCAGCCACAATATAATAATAAAAATCATAATATAAACATTCCAGAACTCATCAACACTGGTATGTATAGATAATTCCTTATTATATTAAGGCTATATAATTTACCCACAGACTCACCGATACCAAGATTGATAACTACCACTTGATCCAAGAAATAATCTACTCAAACATGGTTATATCACATCAAATGGATAGACAACATAGAAAATTCATAACAATACCAAATTTATCCTCTAATATTACAACACCTCACACATTTCAAATCAGGTAATCCTCTAGTGAACATTGACCTACCATAGTCTCAGAACATTGATAACATCCTACATATGTTACACTATGGTGACACCAAAACCAAAAGGTTCACCATGACCGAAGAATGAGTAGGTAGGGTCTAAAACCTATCAAAATTACCATTGGGAAACCAATTTGATGTATCTATATGATTCCAATAATCCACACCAATTATCATCCCATGTTTCTCCATGATGTGCACTCATCAAACAACAATAAATATTTCATACCATCCTATAACAACTTTAGGGAAACACCTAGGATATTCCCATAACCATTATCTCATCCCTATAACTCCCCATGTTCATTTAATGTTACATATTGTTCCTTGATATCATGGATATGTATTATCTACATTATTACAAACATCCAATGTACATTCAAGAACATATCCTTGTTTTGGCCCAAAGACACCTTAGTAATCTATCATAAGGATTGCTCAATCCTCAACTCGTCTACCCAAACCCATGTAGTAAAGATTATCACAAGAAAATATGTTCATAAACATACATATGGTTTTTTAGATAGGGTCCAGATACATTAAATGGAGTTATCAACCATTCAATTCTTGCAGATGCTTATTCCCATCCTCTTCAAGCCTCCGCATAGACTGCACATGCCTTATAAGAGTCTGTACTTCCCCCTAGACTCTTTTTTCACATTATATAAGAAAATTATTAATCATAAAATTTATAATTAATTATTTTTGCTAAAAAAATGTAGAATAATATACTAATAACTCATCGAGAACCATCATGCCACTAAAACCTCATCCAACAACACCCAAGGATAATAGAACATCCCCAAAACCATCATAAGAAAAAAGCCTCATCTCTCAAAAAACATTCATACATTAAATTTGCTAAATTATTATGAAAACCAATATATAAATTATCCAAGAAATGTACCTCTATAAATATTTCATGTGATGGAATGAATATGTTATCTTAGGATCTACTCTATATAAGCAGCGGAAGACCCCAATGAGTCTCGATCGATTCCTTCATGATCTGGATGAGTTGATATTTATTTGATATAGTAATGTATATATAGGCCTCAAAATTTCATTAAATATCCATCATCATTGATAAAAAGAAATGGTTTTGTAAAAAACATTAAAATATATTGTTTTTAATAGTGCGTACAATAACGATTATTAAATCACACAACATAAGATCGAAAATATATTTTATAAAGGTGGTTCTTTATAATGGTATTTTAGCACTAATAAATGAGGCCATATATCATTTATTATTGTAGTTATAATAATGAAAAAGTTTATTAGTTTATTTTTAGAACAGATAAAGTCAACAATTTTCAATGATTTTTTATAGTCCTAATAAAGTCTGCGTGGTAGTAGTGTGCTGATGAAAATATAGTACACTAAAACAAAAAATTTAGTATTTTATTCGAATTAAATTTACATAAACATACATACAACAACAATATATATTTATTGTAAATATTTCAAAAATTTCTATGTACAACTACATTGGTACATATAGTTTATCCCAAATGTAATGAAATTAAAAAAACCATAATGTTCAATTGAATTTCAACCCCAACCACCTCTCTAAATAGATTGATCATGATACCGATAGACGAAAAAACGCCAGTTCAATAAAAAGATCATAAAAATATAAAAGAAATATTATATTAATAATACTATAAGAAATAAATTTATCATAAATATAAAAAAATGAATTAAAAATGGTTCACTTTTAAATTGAAAATATACTGTTTATGTTATATAGAAAACAGAACATGTAATATTAATGTTTGGTTTGTTCCTACACATAAAAAATAATTTATCAATAAATATTCTTATGTTTCCTTAAAACATGAGTTCATTATATCATTTTTATATATGTGATGTGTTTTTTGAACTAAAATGTCAATATTAAATAAAAAATCGCCTTCTTTCCATAATGGCCACGCAATTTGTCATTTTGGGTTGATGTTAATTTCTAAAAATTAAAATATTTAATGGATTATTTTCAAAAAATATCAATTCTATATGAACAATAATGTCAAGTTTTTTGGGATTGACTTGTGTTTTTAAATAAATATCATTTATTAACTACAAACATTCAGTTTGAGTCGTAATGGAATCACAGTGTGTCTAATTTTTATGATATTTATTACTACATGTACAAAATGAATTATAGATCATGTTTTTAATGTATCAAGTCAATCTGAGTGTGTTTAATTTTTTTTAGTTAGTGATATTTGTTTTTATTGTTTTTTAACTAAAATAATTCTATTGAGTCCTACCGATAACAATGTGTATAGGATTAAGATTTAGCTAATTCTGAAATATCATAGATGACTTTTTAATTAAATTCCTAAAGAAACAACATAATATTAGTGTTTTTATGAGTTTTGTGAATGAAAAACAACTTTTTAACTAAAATTCGAATTCAAAATAATAACAAAAACATTGTCACAACAATCACACCATGTGTCATATTAGATTTTTGGTGATTCCTAATCATCGCAAATTAAATTTTTTATCCTTTTATTAAAATATATTGAAAATTTGAGAAAATTTTAATATTTTGGATTATTGGAAGGTAGTTTTGATAAAAAATTTCATTTTTAAATATAAACAAGTAAATTGAGTCATACGGGCGACAGCAGGTGTTATATATTTTTTGCAGTTGATTATTACACATAAAAAATGACGTACATATTAATTTAAAAATATATCGGTGAAATAAATGTTCTTATTCATTGTTTTTAATTAGTGATAGATGTTTTTAACTAAACCAACATGTATAAATTGAATATATACACTTTGATTCATACTAATCACACCATGTGTCAGAATTATGTGTGGATGTTAACTATACAAAATAAAATGAAATATAGGAAATTTTTAAAAAAGTATCTGGACAATTTGGTAATGTTTTCCTGGTTTTCATTGAGTGACACCTGTTTTCTACTATTATGTCATATTAATACTAAAAACACACACATTAATACATACGTTTCACAGAATGTATCAGATTGATGAGTGAGTTAAACCTATATGTAATAATTATTTGTGGATCATTTTTTGAACATATAATGATAATTTGAGTATACTTTCATGGATTTGCCCATGTGACACATGTTTTAACTAAAATTTCAATTTCAAACTAAAAAATAGACTTTTAATCATATTGGAAACATATTGTGTCCATCTGATGTTAATGTAACACCCAGTGTTTCCACTCTATGCTTCTCTTTGAATAATACAATAGCTTTCACTATACGTAACTTCGAGTTCCAACACACCATGAATAATCAAACTAGTGATTATGTATTGTAATACACAATTTCATTAAATTTTATAAATATTATTTTTCGAAAGGGACTTCATTTTTGGATTTAGAATATCAAAATTAGCTTAGGGTGATTTTTTGGTTTATTCAGAAAAATATCAATTTTTATAAATAGTGAAAAACACTGCGTAATTGTTTAAAACTGACATTTTATTTAAATAAATAGTCATTTTATATAAATTATGTTAAAATAGATAAATAATACCAATATATGTTCAATTTAATTCATTGGAGTCATTTTACAATAATATTATATATATATATTTTTATTGTACTTTTTATCATCTTTTACCCACATTCTAGGCGCATTTGCAAATTTCCATAAAACATAATTTTAACACATCAATGAATTTAATTTAAAAAATATGAGACACACAGTTGACAACATTAAGTAAAATATTGTTAAATAGGATGAAAGTAATTTAGAGTGAATAGTAACTTTTGACTTTAATTTACCACAGTTAAAAGTAAACATAACAATCAAATGTCAAAATTATATTATAATCAAGAAAAAACATGTGCTAATTCTACTAGATCAAATTATTTCGACCAAACAAACCATAGGAATAAAATATGAACATTTGGGTCCACTTGTATTCGATTAGGACATTTAATATTATTTTATTTAAAGAATAGTTAAAGGAGTTAAATGCAATGTTTTATGACTAAATCATTTTTAATATAGTGATATACTTATGATTAATTCAACTATAAAATTTATTAGAAAGATAAAATTAGTTCCTACATAATGGTGTTTTATTTATAATTTTTAGGCATGAAATAATTAAATTTATTTTTTAGACAATGATGATTTAATTGCCTTTCTAATGAGTGATAAAAATAATTGATATTATAAAAAACCAAATAAATGTAAATTGATACATCGTATGAATTAAACTAATTTTATAGGTTAATATTACATTTTGTGGTTTATTGAAATTCTTTCTTCGAAGTGATAAAGTTTTAATGACTTTAACAAAAACAAAATACCAAATACTGTCAAAATTGACATAAATGAGAATTTAAAATAAATACTATATTATTAATGGATATAATATTTCTAAAAATATATGTTTCAGACAGAGGAAATAGATAAGGTTATATATATCAATACTAAACCACATGGGGTTCTCTTGAATTTTTATACTATATTTATTAACCGTTTATTATAATAATACAAGAATACATGGTAATAGGTAAACTATTTAACTAAGAGTTAAATCTAAAAGATTAGGTTAATATAGTGAGATAAACCTCTATAAAACCTATTGGTTGAGATTTTTTATATTCAAAACCACCTTATACTGTGAAGAATTCATTTTGGGGCCATTATAAACCGAATATGATTATATAATAAAATAATATTTGAAACATTTCCTAATGTAACTATCACCTCTTTTATAAAAAGTTACTTCCCCTTATCTCTAAATCACACCTCCAATGCCATTTGGATCGGCCAAAACCTGCTTAAATATCCTCCCAACTATCCTCACATCATCCTAAAGTACTTTAATTTATCATAAATCCAACCTAATGGGCCCTCTTGATCAACTCCTAAGGAAACACCTGAAGAAGAGATAATAATTTAACCACCTCATTCAAAGTTCTTTTCTTCTTACACTTCCTCTTTCATTGTAGTTTCAATTCCAAAATAATAAATCTAGTACCTTATACATAATGGGGTTTTATAATAGATATGTTAAAACCATATTCATTATTCTATCCATCCTATGAATGAAAAGTCACCACACGTGCGTACTTACGGCTTACCATCACCATGTCATGGTGTATTTTGTTATCCAAACACTTCACTATTTGTATAGGTATAATAATTAGTATAACTGATGTCAATAATAAATATAACATGTTAAATATTATATATATATGATATAAAATCTAATTACATACAATTTCATAATCAATAGAATGATATTGTCACTAGTGTGTATGTACGGATTACCATCTCCATAAACACGATTAAATTCATTCCTCGTCATAACTATTATATAATAATTTTAATTTTATGATTAAATGTAATATTCAATAACTCATTATCATTTTGGATATGAATCAAATAAATCCTATCCAAAACAAACATGGCTTACGTAACCAAGCATATAATGTAAAACAAATTAGTTAACGGCTGAAATGATGATACTACAGAAATTTTGTTAACAAAGCAATATTATAAGATCATATATGATATCATGTTATGTATGTTGTTAATGTATAATTTAATAACAATTATTTTACAATTATACATGAGGATAACATACCCTCTATCAAGGAAATTTACAAGTTAAGGGTTAAATCTACAATATCATCCGTGTCACATGCTTTTTTATACGTGAGTATCTACTATGACCTCTTTATTATCCTCATCCATGTTTAATAAAAATTTATTTCAAAACATTTTTAGTATTTCATAGACTTTGGGTTAATTTCATTCATACCCTTGTTAAACTTTTATATATAATTTTTATAAAATAATCTCTCTATCATTTTCTAAACAATGTATTTAACAACCTTTTCAACAAAATTAAGAAAAGTTTGTTTTTTAATTTATACGGTGAGTCGGCTTTTTTTATGCCGTTATAAAATCCTAGAATCTTCCACTACAAGTTTATAATAATATTTTAAAAAATTTATTTTATAATTAAATGAATTTTAAATGATTTCAAAATATTAAGAGATAATTCTATCGTATAGTTTTGATTTATTTTATATCTACATCCTTTGTTGGATTTTACACTTTTATGAAGATGATTTATTATGATACAATCTTCTATATTGTATGGAATTTTTTGTTATATGATCGACTATGGATGTGTTATATTTATACCATTCATGGTTTATAGTTACGATGTTAACATTTCATAATCCAGTTTTAATATGAATGTTTATGTTATGTTTCATCCTCTTCATATGATGAATGCATTGGACATATTAAGTGACGGGTAGATCCCTCTATAGCTTCTCGACACATGGGTAGGTCTCATAAGATAAATTAGTGTCTTCGCACAAGGCCTTGACAAAATATGATTTGCAGTCCTGGCACATGGCCTTGACAATGTGGTTATGATGTCTGACATTATGCATTCAATATTTATGAAATGGTCCATTGATATTACATTTGATTGTTTGACTAGTTGAATATCAATGTGAATTAGTGAATGGAATTATTTGATTTATCTTTTCCATATTATGCTGATGTTTAAGTTTAAAAGTCTTCTGTTTGACACTTATACATTGCCTAAAATGTTTTTACTTATTTTTGAATGTTTCTGCTAGATTGGTATCATTACTGAGCACCTAAGCTCACCCTTTTCTATGTTATATTTTTTCTAAGATGCGAAGAAGTATATTATAAATAACTTGTAGGGATGGTCTAAGGATCATGAATTTGTTAAACTGAGACACATTTTTGTTGTTTTTTATTTCTAAATGTTATGTAAAACTTATGTATCTATCTAGTAATTCCATGACTACTAAACTGATCGGTCATTTGGGATATGATCCCTTGTGATCATGCCAATGTTATATAATAATGCACCAAATCTGGCTAACTAGGGTCTGGGTGTTACAATTGGAATATAATATGTTTAGTAAAATCCTTGGAAGATAGATTTAAAAAAACATGATTATAAAACATTACCCGAAGATAGAATTTGAGCATTAGTAAGAAGAACTTCCTAGAACATTGGGTATGTAGAGATTTTGTTTATTTTCAAAGCAATACATCCCAGTCTAGATATGAGTAGGTGAAGGCAGCTTTGGCACAAATGTGCCTAGGACTGAAAACTCTGACATAGAGTTTCGGGCTTGTCATGGGGTATCCAGGTACACTTCAAAGGGCCTTGTGTCACTCTAGGTAATGAAACTCTTGTGGGATATGAATAGGATAATTCACATTTTCATTAGAAACTACTGTGATGGATTCATGAGTATGTAACACCTCAAAGAAGACATTTTTATTATTATGGATTATAAGAAAAATCTTTTCAATCTATGTAAAGTGTTACAAATTTCCAATTTTGTATTGCGATTCATATAATAATATAGTGTATGCCATTGTTTTGAAGTAGAGCCTAGTTGAAGAAATGGAAACTGTATCATTAAATGTAATCCACTTATGGATTTTTATCCTACTCAAGATAATTATGGTGGAGCTGGTGATGCAACTGGTGCGGATATGCTTTGCACTATACCGTGACAGCTCACTGTGGTTATGAATAATAACCTTACCTGAATGAAGCAACCTGCTCCGTAACAAAGAGGATCAATGTTAGACCGCATCATGAGGCAACAACCACCAACATTAAATGGGAATACAACCCCATTTGTAGCTGGGAAATGGATATGTTCCTTAAAAAATATTTCATACATTGGGGAGTAGTGAAATGGAAAACGTTTTAATGGTAGTTTATAGCCTCATGGGAGATGCGGATCAATGGTGGTCATTCATTAAAAAAAGAAGATGAAAAGGTATAAAATATTGAATTGAGATCGTTTAAAGAGTATTTTATAGAAGAATACATTCCTCGTGACCATCGAGTGGATATTAAAAGGCAATTTCTGAGACTGAGGCGAAAGGAGGATGATACTGTCACAATGTAATAGGACAACATTACAAGGTTAGCAAAGAATGCAGGAGATTACATATGTAACCCAATGAGTAATAGTAATTGATTCTTTAATGGGTTAAAACCATTTCCCCATCTAGAATTAGTATCACAATCATTTTCATCGTACCAAGATATTGTCTTATATGATATCATGGAATAAAAAAAGTTATCTAAATCTTACGACATTAAAGAAATGAAAGAGAAGACGACATCTGTTAAAAACTCTAGAAATTGAAATAAGTTAATGAATGTAAAAGTTGAATTTCCATCCTCTGGTAAATGTGGTAAGACACACCATGATACATTCCTGAAGGGAATGGGAGTTGGTTACAAGTGTGGTGAAAAAGACCACCAAGATCATGATTGTAAGGGAAAGAAAAAAAGCTTTCAATGTTTAATGCTACAATTATACATGAATGGGTCATTATAAAATTAAATGTATTATGAACCAATTAAACATAACTCAAAAAAGGACGAGGGAGAAAGGCCAAACGTATGTGATCACTACTGCTGAGGTTGATGCTCCGAAATATGTCGTTGAAGTTAATTTAATTTTTTCTTCAGGATTATATATTTCTTTATACGATTATAGATCATCGCATTGTTTCATATCTTCCATTTTATCTTTGAAAAATAGATATTTCCAATTTTATTTAACAAAGGAGTTGTTAGTGGAAACTCATAAGGGGAGTATCATTGCAAAAATGTGTTTTGAATCTGTCCTCATTGGGGCATATAAATTATCTTTATCATCTGATCTGATCATCATACCAATGATTGGATTTGATATAACCCTCGATATGGATTGGATTTTGGACCATGATGTAAAAACTTATTGTAAGAAGAAGGAGGTTACAGTTTTCAATGATGACAAGCAGTACCTTATCAAAAGAGCATAAATTTCACCACCTGATTCTTATCTAGATCCACCCACAGTAGCTTTACTAAATTTAATTATTAGGGAGGAAGAGAATGAAATAACAAAGGGTGAGGAAAATAATTTTATAATAGAGTATGTTCCTATTTTTCATGAATATGTTGATGTGTTTTAGAGGATTTATCTGAACATCCCCTAGAATGATAAAATTGGTTTTCCATTAATTAAATACCTAGTTCAAGGCATGTATCAAAGACCACTTATAGAATAACCAATGTGGAATTAGTGTAACTAATGAAACACCTAGAGGAATTATGTAATATGGGATTTATCCCCCTAGTGTTTCTCCATGGAGATCCCTTGTTCATTATGATTTAATAAATGATGGATCTAGGAGGTTGTGCAATGACTATAAGGAGATCAATAATATAACAATAAAAAACATTTAACCCTACCCCGCATTGATGATTTATTCAACCAACATCATAGAGCTCAATATTTTTTCAAATATTGACTTTTGATCTGGATATCATCAGTTGTGTGTGATGAATGAAGACATTCTAAAATTAGAATTTCGAGCCAGGTAAGCGCATTACGAGTTCACGGTAATGCCTTTTGAACTGACTAATGCACCCTCTATTTTCATTGATCTACTGAATATAGTTTTAAAATAATATCTTGATAAATTCATAGTAATATTTATTGATTATGTCATGGTATAATAAAAAACCTACGATGATCATGAAAATCACATGAAATTTATTTTGAAAACCCTTAGAAGAAATGAATTATATGGGATTTCTTGAAATTGTGAATTCTAGTTTTAGAAAATTTCTTTTCATGGCCCTATTGTCTCTAAGGATGGAATCTTTATTGGTCCTTCTAAGACATGAGCAACACAATAATTCCCAAAACTGATAAGTAAAACTATAGTACTATGTTTTATTGGTTTTTGAGGTTATTACCAGAGTTTTATCTAGAATATTTCTTAATTGGAAAACCCATTAATCAAGATCACATGTAATGGTGTTAAATTTGTTTGGAAAAAAGTGTGTAAATTTTTTTGTGAACTTATGAGAATATTAGTCAATGATACTATCTTGACCCTACCATCATTGAATGATGTGTTTGTTATTTGTAGTGATGCTTCATTGAAAGGACTTGGCTTCAACTTTATAAAGTATGATAAAGTTATTTCCTATGTATCACGATAGCTAAAAATTAATGAAAAAAACAATATCCCTCATGAACATGAGTTAGAAACTGTAATAGTTACATTAAAGATATGGAGACACTGTCTCTATGGTGAAAAATGTGAAATATATACCAATCAAAATATTTTAAATTATATTTTCTCAAAAAAAGAACTCATCATGATGAAAAAAAGATGGCTCTAACTAATACTGGATTATGATTTCACTATAACCTACCACCTAGGGAATGAAAAATAAGGTGGAAAATGATTTGAGTTGAAGGATCTTGTGGTTTTGAAAAATATTACTATTGAAAGGGATCCTATGTTTATGGATCTAAATGGATATGCGAATAATAATGGAAGGTGAAAAATCAACACTTTTTCAAATAGTTTCCAAACCATCTTTACTAGAAAGGATTCATAGTTCTCAGACTTACGATGAGGAGCTTCGAAAGAAAATTAAATCTGTGAATGATTGGTTATTGAGTGACATTGTATATGAAGATAAAATATTGAAATTTGGGAAGAGAATTTGTGTGGCTGATATACCTAATCTAAAAAGTAAATTGTTGGATGATTCTCATACCTCCAATTTCTCTATACACCCATCTATCACTATGATGTATAGATATTGGATGGAGCATTTTTTGTGGGACTACATGAAGAGGGAGATTGCTGATTATGTGTCCAGATGTATGGTTTGTCAATTGGTTAAGGCTAGAAGACAACATCCTAGAAGAGTCGTGCTACATCATCCCATACCTGATTGTAAATGGGATTAAATTACAATGGGAATTTTCATGTGGATATCAATGACTCCTAGAAGGAATTATTCAATATGGGTCATTCTTCATCATCTTACCTAGTCTTCAATTTTTCTTGCTATAAGAGATTGTTTACCCCTTGAATGATTAGAATGAATATATATTAATAATGTTTAAAAACTTCATGGAGTAACCCTATCGATTGTTTCTGATCATGATTCCCATTTTACATCATGATTCTAGAAATGTCTTCAGAAGGCCATGAATACTGATCTCTATTTGAGCACTACCTACAACCCTCAAACTATGGGAAAATCATAATGGAGTATTCAAACCATAGAATACATGTTGATATCTTTCTCACATGACTTTCAAGGTATGTGGGATCAATATGTACCTTTGGTAGAATTTTCCTATAGTAATAACTTCAATTAATGTATTCAGATGGCACCATATAAATCATTTTATGGAAAGATATTCCGTGCACTAACTTTTTTCGGATGATGCTCGTTAATGAAAACTCGTATGACTAGAACATGTTGAAGAAACAATGGAAGATCCTGTCAAGATTCTTGATATCACTGTTATGAAAATACATGTCTGACCCAAGACATGTACTCTCCTATGACGAAATGGTACTAGAACCTAATCTTACTTATTGTGAAGATCCTGTCAAGATTCTTGATACCAGAGAACATGTGCTAAGAAACTGGATGACTCGTCTGGGGAATGTTCTATGAAGACACCATAATATTTGAGAGGCAATGTGGGAACCCGTGGAATATATAATGAAGAACCAATAGAATCATTTTATGCAGTAATTTTCTAGAAATTTTTAGAATGAATTTTTTTGAAGGAGGGAAGAATTTAACACCCCATTTTTCCATGGTATGCTTCTCTTTGAATAATTCAATAGCTTGCGTTGTACGCAACATTGAGTTCTAACACATCAAGTCTAGTCAAACTACCCAATATGAATAGTAATACCCATTTTTTAAAATATTATAAATTTTATTTTTCAAAATGGACTTCATTTTTTGGGTTCAGAATATCAAAGATAGCTTTGGGTGAGTTTTTTGTATTTTTTTGAAAACCTTCAATTTTTTATGAAGATTGAAATACGCAGTGTTATAGATTAAAAACAACTATTCATTTTAATAATTAGTTATATTATTTAAATTAGCTAAAAATATATATATAATACATATAAATGTTTAATGTAATTCATTGAAGTCATTTTATAATAATATTAGATATATTAAATTTTATGGAACTTTTTTACCATTGTTTACCCCCTTCTATGCACATTTGCAAATTTGCCTAAAATGTAGTTTTACCGATTATGTGAATTGAATATCAAAAATCTAAGAGACATGGATGAAATCAGTAAGTAAAATTGTGGTCAATAATATGAAAATAACTTTTGTTGATTAATATCTCGTGACTTTTATTTGCAACAGTTAAAAGTAAACAATGAAATTAAAGGTAAAAATGATATTTTAATTGCTGAAAGAATTACCTCATTCATATGGATAAGTGAATTTCGACCAAAACCAACCATAGGAATAAAATATGATCCTTTTGGTCTACATAGATTAGATTAGGATAATTATTATTATTTTATTTAAGAAAGAGTAAAAATTGTTATTTATAATTATTCATAACTAAATCATTTTTAATATAGGGTTATACAAAACATAAATTCCACTTTAAATATTAATTAGAAATATAATATGATATATTATAGAATAGTATATTATTTATAATTTTTATAAATTATATAATTATATTTATTTATGAGAAAATGTTGATGCATTAATTACTTTATTAATGAAAGATTAAAATAATTGATATTATAAATATCCATAGAAATGTAAATTGAGAATTTTGATGAATTACACAAATTTTATAGTTTAATTTGACATATAGGGTTGATTGAAAAAAATTTGTTCGAAGTGATAATGTTTTTATGGCTTTCGCGAAAACAAAAAACCAAATAGTGTCAAAATTGACAAAAATGTGTTTTTAAAAATAATACAGTATTATTAATTGAAATAATGTTCTTAACAATATTTTGTTCAGAAAAATTACTTAGATATGGTTACATATATCAATAATGAACCACTTGGGGTTATATTGGATTTTTATAGTATGTTTACTAACCATTTATTATATAATTACAAGAATACATGGTAAAAGTTAAACTATTTTACTAAGAGTTAAATCTAAATGATATGGTAAATATGGAGACCTAAATCTATCTGAAACCTAATGGTTGATGAGTTTTCTACCCATACCCACCTTATCCTCTAAATAAATCATTTTTGAGCCATTATAAACCGAATAATATGGTTTAATAAAATAAAATTTTATGCATTTCCTAAATTGACCCTCACATCTCTTATAAAAGTGTACATCCACTTCACTCTAAATCACACATTCAAAGCCATTTTTCTTGCCAAAACCTGATCATATTTCCCCACAACTACACTCAAAAAATCCTATAGGCCTTACATTGATCATAAATCCATACCAATGATCCCTTTTGATCAACTCAAAAGGAAACACCTGAAGAAGATGTTAATAATTTCACCACCTCTTTTATAGTTCTCTTATTCTTCCACTTCCCCTTTCTTTGTAGTTTCCATACCAAAATAATAAATCTACTACGTTATACATATTGTGATTTTATTATAGATATGGTACAAACATATATATTATTCTATCCATCCTATTAATGGAAAGTCACCATACGTGCGTACATACAACTTCCCGTCTCCATGTTGTGGTGTAGTTTTATATTCAAACACATCATTATTTGGATGTGTATAATATTGAGTACAAATTATGTAAATAATAAATATAAAATTTTAAGGATTATTTTTATATGATATAAAATCTAATTATATTTGATATTACCATCAATTGAATGATATTGTCACTCGCGCGTACGTATGGATTACCATCTCCACGAACGCGATGAAATTCATTACCCAACATAACCATTGAAAAATAATTTTCATTTTATTATTAAATATATTATTCATAAACTCAATATAATTTTTGATATGAATCAAATACATGATATCCATAATAGACATGGATTACGTAACCAAGCATATAAAGTAAAACCAATCATTTAACACTCAAAATTTTGATACTACAAAAATTATATTAACGAATGAGTATTAGAAGATCATACATGGTATAATATTTATGTATATAGTTCTTGTATAATTTAATAACAATTATTTAACTATTATTTAGGAGTTTAACACATCCTTGATCAAAGAAATGTACAATTTAGGGCTTAATTCTACAATATCATTGTTTTCTCGGGATTTTTTATACATGAGTATCTTTTGAGACCTCTTTATCATCCACATTTGTGTTTCTTAAAAATGTTTTTCAATTTTTTTTAATATTTTCTAGACTATGGGTTAATTTCATTTGTACATTTATTTAAATTCTTATATAATTTTAATAAAGTAATATTTCCATCACATTCGAAAAAAGGTCTTTGACGACCTTTTCGACAAAATTAAGGAAATAATGTTTTCTTAACTTATACAAAGAGTGTGCCTTTTTTCTGCTGTGATAACATCATAAAAGCTTCACTTACAATAATATAAGGATATTTTCATAATAAATATTTTCATTTATAATTACATTTCTTTTGAATGATTTCAAAATAGAAAGAGATTTTTCTCTCAAACAGTTTTGATTTCATCTATGTCAACATCCTTTGATGGATTTTACACTTGTTTGAAGTTGATTTATTATGATACAATCATCCAAAATTAATTGAAGGTTTTGTGATATTTTTGAATATGGATGGGTTATTTTTAATTTTTCAAGGTTTATTTTTAAGGTATTAACATTTCATATGCATGTTTTAATACAAATGATTATGTTATGTTTAAACTATTTCATATGAGGAATGCAGTGGACTTAGTAAGTGATGGGTGGAGCCCACTATAACTCCTCGATGAATCGATATGTCTCATGAGTTATATTAGTGTCTTAGTATATGGCCTTAAAAAAATCTTATTTGTAGTCGTGGAACGAGGCCTTGACTATGTGGTTATGATGTCTGGCATTATTAATTCCATCATTTTGAAATTGGCTATGGATTTTACATGTTATTATTTGTCTAGTATAATATCCATGTGAATACATAAATGGGATTATTAGAATTATCTATGCCATATTATTATTATTTTTATGTTTAAAAGGATTCTGATTTATTCTTATACATTTCCTTAAATGTGTATGATTTTTTATGAATGTTTTTGCAATATTTATATCATTACCGACCACCTGATCTCACCCCTTTCAGTATTTTATTTTCCCCCAGATGTAAAGATGTATATTATGATTGACATTTAGGGATAGTCTAAGGGATATGAATGTGTTAAAAGAGGATACAATGTTTTTTTCATTTAATAATTTAATGTAAAACTTATTTATGTATCTAGTACTTTAGAAGATACAAAACAGATTAGTCAATCGAGATTTGATCCCTTCTGATCATGACAATGTTATGTAATAATACACCAACCCTGGATAACAAGGTTTAGGGAATTACAGTTACATTTAATCCTACATCTCTCAAATGACATTTGATTTATTTTAATCTTATATCAAGGCCTTATGGGATTATCTTCCATATTTTTAATGAAGAACTAAGGTTTTAACTATAGAATTATTTTTAAGAAGAAAACACATGTTTTGTGTCATATTACTCACACAATGTATCAGATTTTGGTATGAATAATTCTTTCATGTCAAAAATAAAATTAGGATCATTGTCCTAATGTATCAAAACTATCTGAAAATGATTTCTTAGTTTGTAGCATGTCATTTATCTTCTGATCTAAAATTTATATTTTCAATAAATATAAAAACCATGAGTCATATAGGAAAAAACATGTATTGAATTAACGTGTAATTTATTCCTTCATGTCACAAAAGTCTTCTCAAAAAATTTTCAATTGTATTAATTAATTAATAGCATATTTTCCGGATTAGGATTACGTGGAGAATGTTTTGAACCAAAAAATCAATTTTAAATAAAAAAATACACTTTGATTCAAACTGGATGCACCATGTGTAATATTGATGTGAATCTCAATCCTACACATCAAAAGTATCTTATGGAACATTACTATAATGTATCAAGACTATAAGAGTGTATTTTATTTTTTTCATGTGAGTGAAACAAGTTCTTAAGTAAAATATCATTATAAACTAGAAAAACACATATTGATACATTGATAATTTGAAAACACACATTTCTAAAATTAAAAGGATTGGATAATGAAATAATAACTCTATGTAGTGTATATATTTTACCAATGTAATTATTTTTTTGATTAATTCATTGAAATTGATTTTTCACAATGCATTGTAATCATTATTGAACACAAAATGGATGAATAAAAATTAATTCTCAAGGAATTATTTATTTCATGATATCTAGTAAAATTCAATTAATATTATTAGATTAAAATGATAATGAAATTAAAAAAATAGTTAAAATGTTTATTAAAGTAAATAATTATATAGTATGAAGTCACCTCTTCATGATTTGTGTGTACATTCCACCTCTAATTATTCTTCTCATTCATTACCAGAAAAATATACTTCTTCACGAGAAGACATGGAAATTTCTAGGGACTTGACATACTATAAAAATATAATCAAACAAACAAATTAGAAATAGTATAAATGAAATCGTATGTTTCATCATGAACACATCATTGTGGATGATAGTTTATTAATGTAATGTTATATAATTCTTAAATTTAAAAACACAATAGTCACAGTTTTTGAAATTCTGTAATTTCAAAAAATACAAAAATACTAAAAATTTATGAAATTTATATTAATATATGTTTTGATATTGAAATATTATTATGTAAACAGTAATACTAATTCATTTTTTTAAATTTATAGAATTTTTATTCTCATTACCATCCTCATACTAGGATCATTATGATATTTAAATACAATCAATTCATAATATAATTTTCAATAAAACATAATCAAAAAAATATAATATTTTATTTTCTAAAATGATTAATTTATGGAATTATTAATTTATAGATATTAACTTGTGTGGTCAGTTATTTTTGGAATCCATCTATTGAATAAAAATAAACTTTTCAGTGTCCAAATTTATTTCAATGAAAAACTAGTTCATTATACAAAATGAATATGTAATGAAATAACTAAAACTATATTTGATATGGATATATTTTAATATTTTATGCATGTATAAATTATATTATTAGGTGTGCATGTTTTGTACATGTGTTTTCCAAAATTATATAATTTTATCCTACTCATTGAAAACAATTTGTGTTCTTCCAATGTCGTTTTTTTTAATTTATGTGGGGACGAATGACTAAATATTTTTGTTCGTTTGTGTTTCTTGTAAAATAGTATTGATATATATGCATGTAAAAAATTTGAATTGTGTCTAAATTTAATTAACATATTTTATCATCTATTGGAAAAAAGACTTTGAAAATGAACCTCAGGTGTACGTTTTCAACTAAGTCTCTTAGATTCCAGAGTATAAGGATTTCATATACATTATAAAGTCCAATAAAATAAATAACGAACTCACTAAAAATTCACAATTTAAAATTTATGTTGTTTTTATCACCATATTTGAACATTGTATCTGGATGAATTTGTAATACTAATAAATTTGGATGTTGAACTAGTTGGTTAAAGGAACTCCCTAAATTTATTTTGGATTTATTTTATAATTCTTTAGACTATCAAAAATTTACATTTTTCTCTATATCATTGTGCATATATATTAATATTCCCTGGTTTATGTCTTTTTTTGCTGTTAAAGAATTCATATAAAAATTAAAACGAGAGGAGATGCCTGATTGTTGAGTTGTATTTTTACAATATCATATATTCATGAGATAAAAGTTACAATGAAATGTATGATTATATTAATATCTAGATCATCAAGGGGGATAAGTATCTCGGTGCTATGCTTATGAGCTTCATGAATTAACACTCTACAATCACCTTTTTGATGTATTTTATTGTATAGAATATCTATTTAGAAATTATAAATTTTACCCCTTGCAACAAGGTGATGGGTGGGTGATGACAGTTATAAATAACTATATTTTTCACTTTGTAGAATATTATTTTAGTAAAGGTATCAATATCTACCTAATTTAATTGATATAGAAATATTTATTAAATAGTCCATTATCTCTAGTAAGGAAATCCTCTGAGAGGGATGGATCAACTCAAAGATATCAGAGGATTGATATTCATGTATTGGTTATGGTTGTGTTGTTTAGTTTCACTGAATCCTTCCACTAACAATCTCTATCCACATTGATCTCCAATTATGTTTTTCTTCAGGATTATTTTTTTGGTTTGTTTATCATGGATTTTATAATCTTTATCCACTTGTGAAATAATTTTTTCCAATTTTTTAATGAAAAATTAAATATATTCTACCTTTAATGTGACCAAATTGTTTTGGAAACATCAGGGCCCTTAATAGAAATATATTATCAAGTACATCATATGATTATGATAATGTCTAAAAAGATTAAAAAATATGATGTAACCCATTTCGATGACCAAGGTATAGATCCTTAGTTTTTATTTTTAATATCTTTAATTGACCTAATGGATGCACCTAATCAATTTTATGATGTCAGGGGAGTCTTTGCAGCTCACCCAGATCCTAGAACTATGAAATAATGAAAGCAGATAGAGCCGCACAATTATTCTTATACCATTATACCTAGGCGCACTATCATGTTCCTAATGCAGTGGGGATCCAGATCCCATCTACATAGTCTACATACAGTGGGTGAAATTATGTATAGTGGTCGTGCAGTGTTTCCAATTTGATAGTGGGTTACATACAGTGTGTATACGATTTATGAAATTCTGCGCAGAGACTTTTGGACATGCATGAAAAGGGGTATAACCTTTACCATGGGTTTCACTTGGCCTTGAAAACCCAGAAATCCTATTTCTCGAAAAATTGATCATTTTCCTTAACACCCTCTTATGTTATAATTCCTTTTTTCCTTTTATTTCTATGCACAAAAACCCTATGTTCCTCCCCTTGAGCTCTCAATGCATCTTATCCTTCACTCTCTTGCTACACCTCCATCTGGAGATCGTTTCTCAATCTGTCAGAAGCATAGGATTGGCCAATCTACGGCTGGCCAAGTGTTCTCATCATTCCTCACATAATATTAACATATGTTTCACTATTTATGTGTAATATATATGGACCTATTTTAAGGGAATTGCACAAAAGCACAGATATAATCCAACCTACTCTAAATATGAGAACTATTCTAAGTGAGTCATCATCTACGACCCTATGGTTGAAGGTAATTAATTTTTTGAATTGAGATTTTTCCATTTTTGATTTAATATCATTGAATCATGGAACTTCCATTGTCAATCTCTTTTTTGAGTTTATTTCCTCATGTCTAATTAAACATAATATGATTAAATAGGTTTGTTGACACTTGATAAGTGGACTAGAAATAGCCCATATACAATATGGACTCCCAAGGGGTGTGCCACCTAAATTGGCCAATTTTAGAAAATTCACCCCAAATAGGGAATTGGGATTTAAGGTTCCTACAATGTTTTTAAATCAAATTTACTCTTCTAAAATGTTTATTTTACTCTAATAATTGTGTCTCAATGATGCAATGACCCCTTTAAGCTGGAATTGGAAAACTGACCACATTGGTAGTTGACCATGATCATTTTTCCTTAACACATTTACATGGAATGAATTGACATGGTAGGAAATTCAGACGGTCACCTGAATGAGTTGGATATGATAAAATACCTTCGATCATTAAAATGAAATACATTAAATGATTTTTTCAAGGTGTGTCATGGATAGGCCCATGTTGTGGGTTTCATATGAATTCATTGTAAATTTTGGTTGGCATCAAAATTTAAACATTGGGATATATTTTTTCTTAAATTATATGAAATTTTAATGCATATTTCATCTCTATGCTTGATCCATGGGTTATTTGTAGGAGGATTTAATTATATCCATGTGTTATTCAATTAAATGTGGGTGGATTGCATTTTAACACCATGTCATTCTGTTAAATGTGGCTTGTAGGAATTATAACCCCAGCCCATTTTATTAAATGTGGGTGGTAGGAATTATAAGAATGTCTAATTCTATAAACTGTTGATGGTAGGCATTGTAGTCCGGATCCACTTTGTTAAATATGGGAGGTAAGAATTATAGACCTAATCCATTCTGTTAAATGTTGGTGGGACGCATTATAGACCTGATCCCTTCTGTTAATTATGCACTGTAGGAATTATATCCCTCTTCCAATTATATGAATATGTATAAATATTAGGTGATATACTCAAATATTATATCATTGAGATGATGCAGCTTGACCTTCCTTGTGCCCCTTAGTAACCTGTGTGGGAGGGTACTTGTTTGGTATGTATTTCTTTACAATCCTGCTATTTTCTGCACACTGATTATATCTGAGTTCCACTCAGATTACACGTAGAAACTAGTGATGGTGGACTACTGAGATTTAACTCACACCCTATTTGGGCCTCCATTAGCATCAGAGCATATTGTGTTCCTGATTTAAGTGATATAGGCATGAACCACTTGTCTGGTTATTGACTCATTTTCATTGGTGGAGCTCAATAGTAGAGGACCATTTTGAGGCTCAATTTAATAAGGATAAAATTTTGACATTTGATTACATTCAAAGTAATATACCACGTATATAATCTTCAAACATTTTTCCCTTTTTCACTTGCATCCCATGAATGAATATCTTTATCAGAAACCACTTAAGAGGAATTTTGTTATATTATCAGTCTTACACTATTTACATCATTTCTCATATTATTAATTCTTATGCTACTAGTTATTGTTATTACATCTTCAGGGTTACTTATGCATTGTGGTAAAGTCTCCTCATGGATATATCAATAATCTCTCATGGCTAGTCGGCATTCCTCATATTGTAGGGAGATTTGATATGGGTCATTAGGCCAACCGGTCTTAGGTCATCAGATAAGTGGAAACTAGTACCGCGATGTCACAAACTGTTATCAATTGAAGGTTTCTTTCTTGGATTACAATTTGGTGATAATATATTGGAGATTATAAATGATTGGGACTTAGTCGCAAGCAATTCTTAGTCATCACGAACCCATGTACAGGGTAAGGACCGTGTTTCTTGAATTGTTGTTGTTATTGATTCTACCATTATGGTTGGTATCATTTCAACTTAGGGTTCTCAACATTTTAGGTGATTTTATTGACATTGATGATATTCAAATTTTTTATATCTCTATTTTACTTAATGAAATGATGCTTATGTGTTAAACATAAATAGTAGTAAGCACAATATGATTAGTCAATGAATTTTCCATGACATGTTTAAATTATCAGTGATCATTACTTGTTTCATATTGTTGTTCCTTGTATTACATATATGACATTATGCTAAAACATTTTTTTTCATGATTTAGAAGAATCTATGGTATGTGTTAGTGGGATCCACTCTTTGATTCATAATTCCTAAGGGGCTTATGGATTACAAAATAGAAATCCAACAAGTTCAACCATTATAGAAGTGATATAATCACATGTATAAGAACAGTTTAAAATGATTATGATATTCATTGAGTTCCATTTTATGACTCATATGGTGTGTGGTACATTATGGACTAGAAAAGGACACATCACTGGATGCAATTGTTTAAAATTACTTTTAGATTTAGAAAAATAATTTACACATTCCAAACATAGAATCCATACCTGAACCCAACCTTAATAACGTGTATGTTTATCTCTCTATCATATTAAATATTACGCTCTTTTATAAAGTATAGTCTTGACGTTATGAGAAGGCAGAGAGGAATGTTTGTTATTATAAGAAGGATTTAGTACCTATTCTTGTTTCTTATATGTTATCCTATAAATTGTTAAATATCTACCAAGACATTCATTTGGAATTTTAGATTTCTGTTGCCTTGACTTCCTCTACTCATGTTCCCTAAAGACAGTGATGATCATGTTACTGAGGAGGTAGGCCATGTGACGCAAGATGTTCTTATAGATAATAGACCTATGTTTCATCCTCTTATACCTCAATTGGGCACCAGTTCCCCTTTTTGTGAAGTTTTATTTCTTATAATGTAGAATATGCAAGGATGAGTGTGACCTACCCCGATCATGGTAGAGTTGACTCATACATTTCAGTTGCAACATCCTCATAATTTTTTAGGGGATGGAGTACCATTCCATTCAATGATATGGATTGAGGAAATACTTTCTACTAAAATTAACCTAGAGATTCATCTGGAACGGTGTGTGAAGCTAGATAATTACATGTTTCATGACTTATCCAAGAGGTGGTGGGATGTCATCACCAAGGAAGGATAACATATAGGGACGAGTTTGTATTACTTATAGACAGTTTCATACAACAAATTCCTTAACCAGAATATGAGGGATGATTGATCTAAGGAGATTATGAATCTTCCACATGGGACCATGTCATTCATGGAGTACTTGTCATGTGTCACTGAGATATAGAAATTATCATCTTCTCTTGTTTCTAATAACCTTAAGGCTATGAGGAGATTTAAGGAAGGATTTTGTTACACCATCTAGTCACATGCCGTTGTTTTTAGGATCAAATCTTTTTTAGATATCATAAACAATTCCATAATTACAATAAAGGACTTTATTGACGATGAGGGTGAAATCCATGGTAGTTTGAAACCAAAATATTTAAGTGAATCTTCTTCTGGGGAAAAGAAATGTTTTGTGGAATCTCACAGTAATTGTGGTGGTCTGGATCCCTCGACTTGTGGTTCGCCTATCTATAATTACTGTGGAGCACTAGGGAATTAAAAAATTCCGTGAATGCAAGATCAATTTGAATGTAGAGGTTCTGTCATGATCAGTTACCTCGACCATTTCTGTAGATTTCTTCATCTAGTTCCTAGAGAGAATGGATCTTCAACTACCCCCTAGCCAGGAGCAAGTTCATATGGATCATCGTTGTCTGGAAGCTGGAATACCACCGGTCTATCAAGACATAGTGGTGGTCAAGGGATAGATAGTCAGGAATATGATTCATAGTGCTAGAATAGTGGTCCTTCTTAGGGCAGCGAGGTAGTGACTAAAGGATAGGGTTATAGAAAGTTACATGCAGTCCATCCTATGCCGCAAGAGTATAGATATATAACTTCTACTATATAAGGTACTATTCTAGTAGCCTCCAAATAAGTATATTCATGTATTGATACAAGATCTTCTGACTCATTCATATGCGAGGAAATAGCAAAGATTATGGGCCTCGATAAAGTGCTTTAACATTGTGTTATGATGATTGACAGACCCCATGGTAACCGTTCTGAGGGCATTCTTCATTTTCATAACTATCCCCTTGAAATAGGCGGTGACCTATTCGAATGGATCATTACATTCTTGGTATGATAGGTTTTAATGTAATTCATGGGATTGATAAGTTACTTCACTATAGAGACCATATTAACTTCTATCATCGGTGGGTGACATTTAATCCCCAAAGGGTGTTACACACGTGCATTAAAAAGAATGGTATATTTGTGGGATATTATATGGAACCGATAAGCAATGGGTGGGTACGGTTACAACACAATTTGTTAGTATTCACCTTTATTAGTAGGGGTTGAAACCCAAAGTTTTTTATCCTAGAGTGGATTTCCTTAGATATATTTTTGCTGAAGAATTCTTGGGTCAACATCCAGTACGAGAGGTAAAGTTCACTATTGAGAATTTTCCAGGAGAGGAATCCATGACCATTTCTCTATATAGAATAGCACTTATGGGGCTTTTGAAGGTCATGACTCAATTAGAGGATCTGGAGGAAAATGTTTTAAACTCCCCATCACTTCTCCTCGGGGTTCACAAGTTATATTTTCCACGAAGGTGTAAGATAACCATAAGATTTCTATGGATTACCATCAGTGGAATTAGTTAACAATCAGGAACCAGTATCTAGTACCTCAATTATACAACCTCTTTAATCATCTTCATGGAGTGAATTTGTTAAAGGATGGATTTTAGGTTAGGAAATAATTAGGTGTGTGTCGGGATGTCAATGATAACTCGTTCAACATTCAAGAGAAGGTATGGGGTATATGTGTTCCTTGTTATGATGTTCAGGCATACGCACACACATGCTATTATTATATATATTATTAATTAGGATTTCCAACTGTATGTGGATTCATTTGTGGTTGTCTTCATAGAAGATATATTTTTGTGTTCTCTCTTCATACACAACCATGAAATCCAGTTGAGATCATATTAAATATGATGATAGAGAATACTCTCTATATTATGTTAAGTAAATTCCAATTTTTGATCAATAAAGATCACCTCCATGGTCATATAATATTGGATTCAAGAGTTTCTTATTACACAGAGAAAGTAGTGGTTATGGTTTCATGGTAGTATCACTAAAACCTCTATAGTATTCATAGTTTATTAGTGAATTATTGATACTATAGAGGCTTCATTCGGGATTTCTCAAACCTTATAGTGTTGCTTAAACATTTGATGAAAAGGTGTGTGAAATTAGAGTTGTCATAATCTTGTGAAGTTTCCATTTAAGAGTTGAAGGGAAGACTTTCTTCAATAGTGATAATGATTCTTCCATTTCCAGGCATGGATTATATAGTCTATTGTGATGAAATAGGCACCGGGCTTGGAGCTGTTCTGATACAAGACAAGAAATTCATTCCGTATAGTTATTTTCATTTTAGGACTCCAGAGAGAAATTTCATGATGCATGACCTCGAGCTCACTACAGTTGTACATGCCTAATGCTGTTGGAGATACTGTTTGTTTTGATAGTGATTTTTGGTGTTCACAAACTACAAAATCATGAAATATTTCGTCATAAAAAGATATATGAATATCGGGTGGTTTAGGTGGGTTGAGTTACTAATATATATTGATTTGAGATTTTCATACACTCCCCATAATGGGAATTTAGTAGCTGATGCTCAGTGCCAAAATACTCAGACACATACAGTTCAAGAGTCCAGTGATGAATGCAAGCTTGTGTGATTATTATCAAATATGCACATTGATGTTATGGTGGAACATGGTTAGATGATTCTCTCATTCTTAGAGGTTACATATAATCTTTTTGAATGAGTAGGGTTGAGAAAGGTATCTTGTCTTGAAGGCCTTCTACTATTGTAGAGTGTCTCAGATGATGACACATCTTTGGGATTGATAGTTTATAGGGATGAAACTCTATTATTTTGTGGCCCTGTAAGTGTCCCAGAAGATATCATAGAGGATATGATTCGGTATTTCCACACCTCATCAAGGTTAGTTCACCCTGGTGTCACCAAAATGTATCGAGATATATGGTGTCAGTATTGGTCGCATAAAATGATACATGATAGATCTAGTTTCATTACACAATTCTCCAATAGTTATATGATGATGGTGGAACACCATCATCTGTTAGGACTTCTACAACCATTGTCTATTCCTGAATGGAAATGGGATGACATTTTGATGGAAATAATGACTATTTTACCCAGATCTCATTGTGTAAAATATGTAGTTTGGTTTATTATTTATTTCCTGATGACAGTTACAAAATTATTAACTGTGAAATAGACGTTTTTAGTAATGGTCTAGTAAGACTATGTGTTATGGAGAATATAAATCGTTATAGAGCACCTCGTTTTGTTTTTTTTTTGATAGAGACACTCATTTTATGTCACAGTTCTGGAAGGTATTGTAAAAGGTATTTGATAAATAGGTACATGTAAGCATGACATGTCACACTCGAAATGATGCTCATGCAGAGTGTACATTAATGGTGTTTGAGAATATGCTTCATGCATGACTTCTTGGCTTTGTCTGTTCCTTGGAGATACACAGTCCCCTCATCGCACATACTTTTAACAACATATTCCAGGATACCAGTGAGATGGATCCCTATTAAGCATTAAATTCTACACCATTTTGCTCGCCTCTGTACTGGGTGGAGGAAGGGGAAGCAACTATCATTTAGCCTCATCTCATGTAAGAGACCTCAGATACATTCCAATTTATTTAGAATCATATATTGATAGATCTGTCTCGAATGTAGTCTTATGCTAATAGACACTATCAACCTCTGGAGTTCGAGTTTAGAGACTAGTATTTTCAGAATGTCTATACTAGGATGGGGCATTGATATATTCAGAAGTACGGTTATCTATCATTTAGATTCATTCGACCATTGAAGGTTTTAAAGAAGACCAGACCATCGTATTTCATGTTGGATCTTCCTCAAAGTTATTCATCCATTTATAAATTATTTCATGTTTCTTTACTTCCATGGTATTATCTAGACCCATCTCATGTATTTCACCCATATGTGGTTGAGCTGGATATGGATTCTACCTTTAAGGAATATCCAGTTTTTATTTTTGGTAGGAGCATGAAGATATTCCGAAGTAAGTATGTTCCTTGATTATGGGTGTTGTGGTTACACGCTCAGTTACATGATGTGTCAGGGGGTGGGATCCTGATATATGATCAAAATGATCGGAACTCTTTTCTGACAGTAACTCTTTACCCATAGAAGGGTTACTCGGGTACGAGTTTCTATAAAAAATGTAGGTTGTAACAAAAAAAATTATTTGACCTATTTATGTATCATTAGTTATTATTTTATTTATTGTCTTAATTGGGCCAAATTATGTCACCTAATCATGAGATGGAAGACAGGTAAGATTATGTGGCTCAAATAGAGCTCAAACCAATTAAATGGTGAAAATAGACTGCGATGCATGGTCTGTTTGTAACAGTGCGATCCTGGAGCACGACCATTATATTGGTGTAGTTGGGTTATAGAGCCCATATGAATGGTATGCATGGGGTTATTGAAACCATGTGTCATGGTTATGTGGTGTGTCGAGTGAGGCAATGGGTTATGCATGGTTTGTGTATAGTTTTGGAAACTAGAAGAATGTTAGGAATGGGGAAGAACCTTATGCACGGTCTGCACAAAATTTTGAAAATCATGTGCAGAGACTGTGTTATCGGGTTTTGGAGGAAAAATGGCCATTTTACCCTCTGCCTTCTTATTTCATAAGTTCATTTATCTTTCTCTTTGTGTGCAAAACATCCCTACATTCCTCCCCCAGAGGACTCAAATCCACTTCAACTTTTATCTCTTACTAATCCCTTATCCAACATCCATTTTTACATCCATTGGAAGAATCAGATAGATCAAGGTAAAGATAAAAATGTGTGATCCTCTTTCATAGCCTAATAATTGCATATGTTATACTATTTAAATGCATGTTTTTTTTCATTTTTTAGGGAATTGGAAGAAAACTCAAAACTACTCTAACATACTCTAAATATTAGGCCCATACTTAGGGATTCATCATTAATGACCCAAAGGTAGGTGGTCACATTGATTTCCATTTGAGACTTGGACATTTCATATTTAATCTAATTTTTTCGTGGTCTGGCCTTGGTCACAATCCATTATTTTGTTACTTTATTTAGGCCAAATTGACCATAATGGGATGAAATATGTCAGTTGAATCTTTTTATTGTATTAGAGATCACCCTTGTACTTGGTGAACTCCCGTGGGTTGTTCAACCTAAAATGGCCATTTTAGGCATATTTCACAAAATGGGGAATTATAATTTAAGGTTCTTGGAAGGATTATTAATCAAATTTCCTATTTCATCTTGTGTATCTGACTCTTATTAAGGATTCTTAAAAGATATTTTGACTCATTTGAGTTGTAATTGTCCAATTGACCATATGGTTAGTTGATCGTGACCCTTTAATCAAGAACCCATTCCTTGTAATAAATTTCCTTATTAAAAAAATGGGACCATTAGTTGAATGGATTGGTTAGGGTGAAATGTCATGAACTATTAAAATGAAATTCCTTAATAAAAATGTTTCTTAGGGTGGCATGGCGATGACCATCTAGTGGGTTTCATTTGAATGCATTGAAAAAATGGCTTGCTTACCAACATTAAACAATGAATGATGGATTACATTACGTTATCTGAAATTTTAATGCATATATCATCTTCATGACTATGACATGGGTTATATATGGACAATAGGTATTGTTTCCCTGATCCATTATATTAAATGTTAGTGATATGCATTATAGACCAATTTCATTCTATTAAACATGGGATGTAGGCGTTATAGCCCTAGTCAAATATGTTAAATATTGAAGGTAGTCATTATAGACCGTTATTTTAAATGTAAGAGGTACGAATTGTAGATTTTATATACTTAATTAAATGTGCGAGGTAGCCATTATATCCTTGAGAAATTAGCTTAAATGAGTGTGGTATTAATTACCATGCAAATCTATTTTGATAAATGTGGGTAGTAGCCATTATAGCCCCGTGCCAGTTATATAAATGTGTATTTATACTAGGTGACATAATCTGACATTGCGACATTGATATGAAGTAGTTATACCCACAAGGTGTCCCTTAGGAACCTGAGAGGGAGGGTAGTTATTTGTTATATATTTATTTACTTTGCTGATATTAGTTGCACACTGATTATTTATGAGCACCACTTGGATTACACATAGTCACCATTGGTGGTGACTAATGAGATTAATCTCACAGAATATTTGGGCCAATGTTGGCACCTGAGTATATTGTTTCCCTATAGGTATTGATAGAGGCATGCACCACTCATCTAGTTGTTGACTCTTTTGCGTAGGTGGATCATATGAACAGTGGACTGGGCTTAGAAATTACATGATATCGAGAAGAATTTTGATATTTTTATGTTTTGAAGTATTGTACTATGTCTGTCTATTTCGTACATTTTGGTCCCTTTTTGAACTTGCATTCCATTAATGCATATATGAACCAAACATTTCATATGAGGCATTTTTGTATATTATCAGTCTCCCAAAATTTACAATATCAATATGATTATTATTTCTTTCACTACTGTGTATTGTTATTCTGTCTGTTGGTAACTCAGACATAGGGGTATTGGCTCCCCACTAATATAGCATTAATCCAACACTACTAGAAGGCTTCGGCTTGATTTTTGGGAGACGCGCCACGGGTTATGTGGACAACCGAGCTCACCATTCGAGATAAGTAACATCCTCATCTGGTAAGTCACAATATAAACTTTTTTATTATTTTTTATTCAAGATAGATATTAAAATATATTAGAATATTATTTTATTCTTACATAGGATCCCCATTAATTTTTTTAATTTTCATCTATGATTCTTCTTTTTTTAAAGCTTCCTTCTATAACACATTTCGTTGGATGGTGGTGGATTTGGTTTGGATTCATCAATATTCATATACATTTAGGAATGAATTGTGTTTTTGTTTCATGAAAAATAAAATTAATAATGAATATTTAGAATAGAAACCATATTTTCAATACAAGAATACTCCATCAATGATTTATGGTCGAGGTATGTTGGTTTTGATCCTTGATTCTAATTTAAGTCAGTCAGTTATCTATTCATAATTAATTTTTTAATCAAATTGATTGATACAAATATTTCCATGAAGATTATTAAAATATAAAAAATTACTTGAAATAAAACCACCTCAGGGCGACTAATAAATTCATTCCATGTTTATTATTTTATTATGTGTTCATACATTTTTATGGGTGTCAATATATTTTTCCTTAAATATCCCAATGATAGTGATTTGTATGACTTTTATGAAATCCTCTATGATAATTTCTATTAAAAAATAACAAATAATTAATTCAAGGGATATCAATGAAAAATTCACCAGCTAATGGATAATGAAGTGTATATCAAAATTTAATTATTTCCCTTTTTAATAAAAACTAGATTACGTATATCAAAATGTTAACCTAGTATCATCCTAAATTAGTTCTTTAATTATAGTCATAGTATTATTCCAAAAGTTTACATCAATTGGATTATGAATTCGAGTGGTGAACCTAACAAAACAAATGAAAATGGGCATGTTGTGGTTTATAGGATAGACATATTCAATCCATAAAATATAAACTATTATTCATCTATATCTCACATAAATAATTTCTATTTCCACGATCATTCCCTGATGCTCATATTTTTCTGGGATATTTTTGGTTGGAATTCAGACTTACACTCATTATCCACATGAAAAATATGTTCCCCAGGATTGGTAGCATGAACATGGGGAGAAACACATTATTCCTCTATATTGGGAGCATCATGACATTGAGAAACCTATTGATCCTCATTATTGGGAGTGTTGAATTATGGAGTATCCATTATATATAAATGTGTTATACCATTTAATTTATATATTTTAATGATTATAGTGGACATATAACTCTGTGAGGTAATGTATTGTATATTAGAAAAAAAGATAACCTAATTATGAAAATCCAATTTATATATATTAAGGACAAATGTATTTGAACTATTCATCAACTAACTAATTCCCTATATTTTGATATCCTCTGACATATAAGACCATGTATAAATTGGTACAATCATGAAATTTTCGCTATGTCCCAATAAAAATTCCAACCTCAGTTTAATTTTCATTTACTACTAACATGGTTTTAGTTAATAACTGAATAGTCAACCACATAATATCTTAATGATCCATTTAATAATATAATTTTGTAACATATGATTTTTCTATGAAAATATTTCCATTGCTCCCAAATTTATTTAAATTATCATCCATGAATCTCAATTCATTGACTTTAACATCAATTTGGAAATGAAAAAACATAATTGAAAAAAAATTCACATGAATGCACTATATTCCAAATCTAATAATTTTTCAATTATGAAAACATGTGAAATATATGATTAAACTATTTTTAGTCATTGGTACCAGATATATGAATATATTCATCCCTAATGGAAACAAAACAAATTTTCATGGTACTTTCTTCATCATTTCCTTAGTTTATGACATGTTTCCAATATTTACATAACCATTGTATGGAATGAAATTCAATCTTTTTCCCCTACATATCTATCAATTTAATTTTGAATATGAATTTGGATATGTAGATTAGTATGATGACCTAGATTTCCCTGGGCAATTCCACTATGAAAATACGTTGCTTGTGGTGTTCTTGGGGGTCAAATTGGCTTGTTTTAGGAGTTTTCCAGATAGACAGTTTAACCAAATGGTTTCACCAGAACGGTGGCACCATGATAGTGGCACACTGAGATAGTGCCACTATGTCAATTGCACACCAAAACTGTGGCACAGCAAAATGGCTTCACTATTACAGTGGCACTGTGACAGTGGAACTCTATATTGGTGGCCCAAAAATTAATGTCTCACGATTTTCCAAATTTTTTGTTTTCCCAATGTCACCCAGTTTTTTCAATTTTTCCCCTATTTGGTTTTATTTTATATAAACTGAGTTTAAACCCTTCTTTGGGCATTTTAAGGGATTATTAAAGGATATTAAGTATATATTTAATATACCAACACTTCATGGAAATTGCCATTTTCTAAACAAATGATCTTCACCAAGATATGTCATTAATGTCCTTTAGAACAATTTCCTTCCAATGATATAGGATCTGACTTTTAGAAAATACATAGGCACTGCATTTTCATTTAGCTTGGTGCACTTTGAGCCTTCTTATCAAGATGGGCCATGCATCGATGATAGATCCCTTTCCTATCATGATTTATTAGAGTTTAATATAGCTTTCTCAAACCCCAGTTTGGTGCAAGATAGAGTTCCGGTCACCTACTGTTTCATGTACTTATTCTTTTGCCTCTATTTATTTGTGTATCATGGGAGGTGTTTTTTGTATTGTTAATTCATGAAGAATAGTTACATACTTTTTCTAAACAAGTAATTAATGATAGTAAAGTAATATGATGATCAAAATAAGATAGGGTTCTGTGAAATAATGACATTTATGTGATGGATTATTATATGTTATATTAATTTTTCTTTATGATCCTTGTTTCGAATTTTATGGCCTCTAAGGCCTTCTGAATATCATGGTTGTTGGTTGACATTCCTTTCTCACATGTATTCTTCTATATAATTTTTATTCTTGAAAAATGGATGTAACATTAAATATTCTTAATAATGTATAAATTATTAAATATATTGATTCAATTGGATCAATCCTTTTATGTGATCACACATGTTATTTAATGGGGAATTAATAACCCATCCTGATAAATCTGAATTGGCATTGCATAATGGTGTGGATGTGTTCTCTGTATGGTTGGGTTTTTTCTTTAGGGGGATTTTGGGAAGGTTTTTGCGGGTTACCCTGATATGGGTATGTGGTTTGAAATAGGTAATTAAATTGTGTTTGGGGGATGACATGTTGATACATCAGGATTGATGTTCTGTGATGTTTTTTATTGGGATTATTGTATGGGGTGTAAGTGAAGGTGTGGAAGAATCTTGGGATAAGAGATTGATTGATTTTGGGTTGGATGAACTTGTTCTACTGTGGGACTTCACATAGGTGCTGTTTGTGGGTGGTGGGATTACAATTAGTTTTTTTCATTTATGTTTTTAGGAATGGATGAAATACTAGAATAAGCTAGAATCCACTTTAGTTAATCAGGATCTTCTCCTTCTGAGAATGGTTTCTAGTGTTACTATAATTAGTTTCATGGGTTTGAAGGGAATAATAAAATTAATAGATTGATAATTATAAAATGTTTATTGGATAAATTAATTGGCTATGGGGTATACTTCAACTTATAGATGTAACAGTCATGTGTGGAGATACGTGCATGTAGGGGTAGCGACAAAGATGGTTTGTCTGGGGTGGTTTCTTATTTTCAAAAGTATAGGTTGGTCTTAGGGTTTGTTTACCCATATTTTCAATCTTGTAGTTCATTATAATTTTCAATATGCACCCCACCCATTTTGAACACTGCTTTCCAATCCACCACATTTCACTAGGGATGGTGTCTTTCCCCATATCTTAGTGAGAGGGTGGATGGAGGGTTCATAAATTATTCCCCACACAAAATTTTTGGTTTATACCTCTCGAGCATATTTGGGACGAATGTAATTTCACGAGGATTAATATATCCCGATACCATTCATTTATCTTGTGTTGTGGATGAGGGGTCCATCTGTCTGTGCGTCTGGTTTGATTCAGTTGTCTCTTTTTTACGAGGCCCATGTGTTTTCGGGATAGATTTATTAATGTTTTGTCCCTATGGTCTATGGGTGAGATATGTGTGGGTTTTTACCTAATTATGTGTGGGAAATTGGGTTAGTGGGACTACACATGGGGATTGGTTTTAGCGTGAAGACTTTGGCCCATAGGAATGATTATTTAATCAGTGGGAAAGTGGTACGAGGTACCCAAATCCTTGATGTGCATATATTATTATATTACTTGACTTTCATTATTTGGGGAGTGTACCATGATGAGGATTTTCTGGTCATCCTACCTCGTTAGGCGCTATGGGATTCTAACGTCTCCATGGGGGCATTAGTATGCTTCTACCTTTTATTCACGAGTGACATTGCATTTATTACTGAGTATACCTATACGCACCCTACGATATAAAAATATTCACACATTTCTAGGTTAACATTGTAGACTGTAATGGAAATTACTATCTCAGGCATTGGGATAATTGATGTGATTATTCATAGTATCTTTTTTTTTGGTAATTTCATTGGTTCATTGGTTTTAATTTTTTCATAGATTAAATTCAAATCATGCATGGGTTGGATTTTGGTTTCCTTCATATACATGTTTGATGTTGTTTGGGATTTTTAGAATCTTATATCCCAATAATTTTTTCATTAAAAAGGCGTAATGCCTTCCATTTTGAGTGACATTATATAAAAAAATTTCTAGTCTCACCTCGATGGCCTTTTGATGGCGTGACTTGAGGGTAATTATCCCTCTTAATAATACATTACGAAGGGTGTGGTATATTGTTATCACTTCCCCCATCTTGAATAAGGACGTTTTTGATAGAATGATATCACAGGGATTACCGAGAGATAGGATGGTGTTACAAATTAGGTATACTGATGATTTCATGGGATGGAAGGGGAACAGTGTTAGGAAATCATGGTGCATGAGATAGGATAGGGAAAGCTGGTAAGGATATGAGATTTTAGGTCCCCCATTCACTGATTCAAGGACACTGATCCTACCAAATAAAAAAGTGAGGATACATTGATTTTTGGATATAGAACCTATGAAATTTACATGAAACATAATATCATGTGTTATAGTGTGTCTTGGGTGCTTTTGGAATTTAAAATAAGTGATGAGATAAGATGAATATAAATGAAAATTTATATACTACCTATGCCTTGGATTTACTTTTTAACCCTTTTCACTTATGGAACACACACATCTCCCATGTGTGATATAAACATTTAAGGCCCTATAGGATGTATTGTTTGATCAGTAGAGGTTTGGGAGAGAGGAGGAAGATTACATGTAAGATAAGACCCTTCGTGCTTCATGTAGCATACCCAAGGGAATTTCAAAAGCAACGTTTTATACATATATAAAGAGGGAATTCTTGGGGAGTGTACAATTACATTACATTGATCTGTACATCTAGGGAATACTAGATTCATCTGGTTGTGAGCTAGATATGAGGATCGGTGCATTAGTGGTGGATAATTTACATCTGGGAGAGGAAGGAGACCGATAACTCAAGGGCAGACTTTGAGAAAGATTTTTCCAGAATAGTTTAGTTACTCGAAGATGGATTCCAAGAATAGGGAGGATCTACTATCCCTCCAACAAGGGATTATGTTAGTGAGGGAACTATGGATCATTTTCCTAGATCTCATATGCTTTGCAGTGGATCTCATTCCAGATGAGGAGTGATGGCCGAGACAATTGGAGGAGGCACTCTATCCTTCTCTTTAGTATTCCATCATTCCATTTAACCAAAAGTTATTATTATAAGGTCATAATAAGGCTAAATAGTTCAAAGGATTCACTCATAGGTTGGTGTACTGCAATAGGTTGGATAGTTTATTTTTTAGTCAGGGAAGGAAATCGGTTGTATGTCTCTAGCCTCAGGACCTTCCATGTGTTGGCTAGTGGGAATTAGGCCTCAGAAGATCTAGTTACAATCACATGGTCCTTTCCTTTTCAACATTGGACTTAAACCGATGTTCATATTCTATGGATGTCATGTATATATTCAGATACAGTTCCATGTTCGAGCTCAATATAGAGGAGTTAGGTGGGATCATCCCCCTTCTGCATTAGAGTTTCTTACCAAACCCTACCAGCAGTAGTGATAGAAGGATCCCACTCCTTTGGAAAAAGATTGTGTAGGAGGAGGCAGAACATAGGGTGGTCTTTTAGGACCTAAACAAGGGCATGTTCGAGGATGTTGCTGATATCTACAGGATAGATGAGCTGTGCATGGGTAGTTTCACACCACCGAGGAGGAAGTTCCCACAAGGTCAATGGTTGGTCATGGTACAATCAATATGTTTAGCAGTCCTACCAATTCATTTTTGGATTCATGAGTTTCCTACTCCATTGCTGCCTACTGTCTAGCACATCCTTCGAGACAATATGTAGAGAGACTTTCGTTGACCTAGATATTGAAAAATCGATCTGGATGCGATACTAGTTTTTTTTGATGTTTTTCGAGGTTGTATATTGATTTTGGGGCCACACACATCCCATGGGGATCATCTTCTACTACAGATGTAGTGGTACTATGTCATCCTAGGCATCGACTGGTAGTTTTATGTCGACGCAATGATCAATTTATTCTGGGGAGGAGTCATGTTTTTAGGATTAGATGGCCAGTGTGTTGTTTTCATTTTGGAAAAGAGATTTTAGGTAGGGATTCGGTGTCTCGAGGCTTTTCTCTCCATATCAGTCAAGTAGTAAATGGGATCAATATCAACTGAGATGGTGGAGGTTTCAAGGGTTATTAGGGAGTTCCCTGATGTCTTCCCAGAAGAATTTTTGGATCATCTCCATTGATGAGAAGTTTATTTTGGAATGGACATGCAACCTAGTGCCCATTTAATTTCGATGGAACCCTATCAGATGTCACTGTATGTGTTGTGGGAGATTCGGATACAGGTTGAATACATGAAGAAAAAGCATTTTATCCATCCAATTGGGTCATCGTTGGGTTCTCCAGTCTTGTTTTTGATGAATTAATTCAGTTTCCTAGGGCTGTGTATAGACTATCGAATACTATATCTTGTAACAGTTAAGAATAGTTACCCTCTCTTGCGAATAGAAGATCTTTTAGACCAGTTAATGAGAGAATTTGGATTCTCCATGATCGATCTATAGTCTAGATATCACTAGTTGAGGGTGAAGGAGGGAAATATTTTGAATACTGTTTTCAGGTTCAGGTATGGGAACGTTGATTTAATGTAAATTCCCTTCATGGTTATGAATGAATCAATTGTTTTCTTGGGGATCATGAAGTCTATTTTCTACATGATCCTGAACTGGTTTTTCACCATGTTTATTGATGATATTCAGATTTACTCATAGTTAGAGGAGGATCACACTAACAACATCAGGATAGTCTTGTAGGTTCTTCAGCACCACTAGCTCTATGGGGTGTTGTCCAAGTGAAACTACTGGACACAATATGTGCACTTCCATGGACATTTGGTGTCTCATTAATGGATATTTTTTGAAAAAAAAAGGATAAGGTGATTGTTTCTTGGAAATCACCTAAGAACATGGATGAGGTTCACAACTTCTTAGTTATATCATGCTATTATAGAAGGTTTGTACATGGATTCTCTAGAGTTATGGATTCATTGATATATTTGAAGAGAAAATACTAGTAGTTCATGTGGGTTGGGTAGTGTTTGGGAGCATTCGACTACCTAATGAGGATGTTGGTTAGTGCTCTGGTTCTTACGTTTCTAGTTGAAGGGGTGACATTGAAGGTGTTCTATGAAGATTATAGTCTAGGATTGGGATGTGTGATAATGCCGCAGTGGGGAATGATCTTTTATGGGTCTATGAAATTACATGCATATGAAAATAACCATTCAACCCATGATCTTCTGCGTACTACGGAAATATTTGTGATTAATTATAGGAAAAATTACCTCATCAAAGAGAGATTTTTGGTATTCCTGGATCTGAAGATCATGAAGTATATATTCTCTAAGTGATAGTAGAGTTTTTGGTAGAGAAATTTCATTGAGTTTCAACATGACTATGTCTTCAAGATATCTTATACTTCAGGAAATCACAAAAAAGTGGATGATGAATTAAAAATTAAGTTGCAGAAAGAGGTAGTTCGGGAATCCAAGGATGCTCTAAAAAAGTGGAGGAGTTAGCCACATTCCATCTTGATGCGAGAGTGGATGGTGGAAGTTGATGTCTAATTTAGTTGGTAGTGCAGTCTTCCTTGGTGCAGCAGGAGGAGAAGTTTCAGTGGAGAGACATAGAGACTGAGTGATGTGAGATCACATTGTCCATGATGATGCTCTGGATGGATGGTTAGTGGATAGTCAAAATCATATTTTTTTTAGTTTGATGATATTTCTCCCAGTGGAAATGTGTGAGAGAGTTCTCTGGGACTTCCATAGCTCACCCCTAGTGGTGAATACGAATGCTTCAAAAATTTATCAATGCTTGAGGGAACAATTTTTGGGGCCAGGGTGAATTGGGTAGTGGTGGAGTTTGTGGCATGGTATATAGCGCGTCAGTAGGTGAAGGATGAGGATTGTGTTCGTATAATTCTGTTACTGCACATAGACAATCCCTTATAGAAGTGGGATGAGATGTCGATGGATTTATTCATAGGATTACATATGACTACAAGAGGTTGTGATTCTCTTTGGGTAGTAGAGGATCGATTGATGAAATCTGCTCACTTTATAACGATCATTGAGTCAACCACATTTAAAGCCATAACATAGAGTTTTGTGTATAAGGTGGTTTAGATGAATGGAGTCCCAAAATCAATTATCTCAAACAAGGATACACATTTTACATCATGGGTCTGGAGGGGACTGCAAAATGACATTGGCATAGAGTTACACATATGCACTACTTTCCACCATCAGACGAATAGACATACAAAGAGGACCATCCAAAAATTTGGAGGACATGTTATGGGCATGTGTTCTAAACTCTATTGGGGCAATGGTGTGATATTTTCTCTTAGTAGAGTTTTATTATAACAATATCTATCAATATTCCAATACATTGGATCCATTAGAAGCTTTGTATGGGAGAATGATTCATTCACCGTTGCACTGGGAAAAATTTGGTTAGGAAACTATTCATGGATCGAATGTGGTGTGGCGTACGAAATAGAAGGTGAAACTTGTCCATGATAGGATGATGATAGAACAATATTGACAGAGGTTGTATGATGATCATAGGAGGATACCTTTGGAGTTCAACGATAGAGACCATTTATTCTCTAAGGATTCCCCTCATCCTAGGAAGTAGTGGATTGGTAGAGGGAGAATGAATTCTCCATTGTTCATTAGACCTTCCAAGGTGTTGGGATTAGTGGAAAAGGTGGAATATCATATGGATTTTCTACATCAGTTGGAGAAGATCCATGACATCGTCCACGTCTCTAATATCTATCCATATATACACAATCACTCCCACATAAATGATTGGGGAGAGTTGCATATCGAGGATAATATGACGTTGGTTGAGTGACCGGTATGACTTGAGGATCAGGAGGAGAAGGATCATTGTGGATGTTCCATTTTTTGGGTTTGTGTTATGGAGGCATGGTGGCGGTGGGGAATGTGTGACTAGTACTTAGACTTTTTCTGAGTATTTCTCTTTTGTTATTCATTGGGGTTTTATTAATATATAATTCATGACATAATTGTTCATGATATTATATGTTTCCATACTATCTAAATGTGTTTAAATAGTACTATCTATTTGGAGGGGAGGACTCGATCCCAAATCAAGATAGATTAATAGTAAATTTATTGAACCGGTGCAGGCGAGTCAGTGCCACCCAAATCGGATAGTATATTGACATGGATGTGTGAGATCCTTAATACATGTGTCTAGATTGTGTGACCATTGGTGTTTGTGTGGAATTTAGGGTTAATAGTGGTTGGTGCGGTGTTCTTGGATGTCGAGGGGTTCTCTCCATTTTTTGAACAACGAAGGGTGGTTTTTCCTTGAGAGGTATCTTAAGGGGTGGTTGTTCACACCCCTATTTCTCTAAGCATGGTTTTATATTATTTGGTATGAGAATAGATTTAGAGGTATCTGAAGTAATGACTTAAATTTCTAAGATTCATTCCTCTATGACAATATAGTGGTTGTGTTGTTCGAGGGGGTCGCAGTGGCTTGTTTATGGATTTTTTCAAAAAAACCAGTTTCACCCAATGATTTCACCATGATGGTGGGACACAAAAAAGATTTCACACCAAAAGTTCTCTCACCATTTTACAAATTAATAGGTTTTCCACTTTGTCCATGTTTATCTAGTTTCACCCCTTTTATGTTTTATTTGACATAAAATAATATTAATGCCTCGTTTGTTTTTTTAAGGGAATTTCAATTTATATTAAGTATATATTTAATATACTAATGCTTAAGAGAGAGTTATATATTCAAACCAAATTATATTTTATATTATCTTACTTTAATGGCCTTTGTAACCATTTCCTTCTATTGATATAGGATGTGAATTTTTCTAAAAGTTATGGTCCACTCATCTCTTTTCTATTCTCGCACATAGATCCCTTCTCTCTAGATCAGTAACTCTGCTATTCTAGATCCCATTCAACGGTATATTTTCATGGAGTTTCTTTCTAATCCTGTGACCCCTTGTTTTGCCTATGGAGGGGTTCGATTCTCTTTTATTTTAATGTATGGATTATTTTTCCTCTCTTTATTTGTATATCATGAAAGGTCGGAATAGTAATTTTTATTCCTAAAAAAACGATGAATCCTTATTCCATAACAAGTAATAAATTAGGGGAATGTAATATAATGATCAAAAGACAAATAAGGCTAAGGAAATAATAGTAGGGAAGTGATGATTTTACTTATTTTGTTTCAATTTTTATTCATGAAACTTATTTTGAATTGTATTGGTTGTAAGGCCATCTAAAATTCAATGTCATCGGTTGTATTTTATTGTGCACTGGTGGATTCCTATATGTTTTTGTGATTTTTGATAATTGATTGTATCCAAAAATATTGTTAATCACGTATACGTTAATAAATAAATGGTTTCCCTAGGATCAAACTTATTTGTTGATCACCCTTGTTATTTAATGTGGAAATAAAGAACTCCAATTTTTAAATATAAATATGGCTGGCTTAATGTTTTGGTTGTGTGATGTTTTTGGTTTTTTTTTATTTTTCGGTTTTCTGTGAATTTATTTTTGGTATCCTTGTTACAAGTATGGGGGTGGAAAGAGAAAATGACCTTGGGTTTTGGTGGTGGCCTCTTTCTACAGTAGGGATTCTATTTGGTAGTGTCTTGTTGCATGATTTTTATATGGTGTGGTATTAGAGGTGTCACAGAATATCAAGTTGATTGATTGATTGATTTTGGAATGGATGAGATTTATCTACAATAGGACTACATATAGGTACTATTTGTGCACTGTTGTACATCAAGCGAGTTATTTTATATTTGTTTTTATGAATGTTTGATGTCTTGAAATAAGCATGATCCCACATTAGTTAATCAGGCTCATCGCCTTCTATGAATGGTTTCTAGTGTTTCAGTTGTTATTTTCCATGGTAGGGATGGATTAAATGAATTATGAAATTGATAAATAATGAATAATAATTGGTTAAATGAATGGGTTGGGCTGTATACATATTCTTACATAAGTGATCGTCATTCATGGTTATACGTTCATGTAGGGATAACTAAAAAGGTGGTTTACGTGGGATGATTTCTTGTTTGGAAACCTATAAGTTAGGATGAGTGTTATTTAACCAATCTGTACAAACATATAGTTCTTTGTTATTTTCAAAATAAACCCCATTGATGCTTATTACCATGTTCCAAACACCAACATTTCATGGGGGATGGTGTCATTTCCAACATCCCTATGGGTGGATGGATAGGTCATTACTTACGTCCTCACCGCACCCCATTACAGGTTCCTACCACTCGGGTGAATATAGGTAGTCTGTAATGGATTGATGTTTTCTATAGCAAAAGACCCTTCTGGTAGATTTTGTTGTAGATTAGGGGCCCAGGATTAAGTATTATATGTTTTTTTGCAAGATGTCATCAGGATGAGGGCCATGTGTTTTCAGGTGGGAGGTGTGTTTATTGTGAATCAGGTGTCTATGGCCGGTATATTTGTGGTTTGTGGCCATGGTTGGTGTGGGCAGTTATGGCAGTGGGACTACAACTAGGGAAGGGTAGTAGTGCGAAGATGTTATCCATTAAGATTGTGCAGTTAATCAGTTGGAAAGTTGTTTAGGGTACCCATATTATCAAGGTTCTCATATAGTTATCATGCATGAATTTCATTATATGGGGATTGTTCCTTGGTGAGGCCAGTCTGGTTATCATTTCCCTTTAGGTGCTACTGTTTTCTGCTATTTTAATAGGGAATTAGTATGATTCTCTCACTTTTACATGAGTGACTTTTATTTCCTTTATGAGTATACTTGTATTCTCACCCTATTATATAAAACTATTTTCCTATTTCTGTGAGGGAATTGAGGACCATGTTTTACTATACTTCCTTTGGTTTTCGGACAGTTACTATGATGCTGCACAATTTATTTATATTGGAACATTATTTGGTGCTTTGGTTGTACTCTTTTCAGAGTTTACATTTAATTAATGCATGGATTGGATTTTTGTTTCCTTTATATAATTGTTTGGTGTTGTTTGTAATTTTTACCATCTTATCCCCCAATATAATATTAATTAAAAAATTATTATTACTTATATTTTTTGTGAGATTATATACCATTGGTTTTAGTATCCACTCTAAGGCCTATTGATGGTGTCACTCATGGGTCACTATCTCTCCTTAATCTTGAATAAGTAAAGGTGTGTTACTTTTTTTCCCTTCCCCTATCTTAAAGAAGTAGGGTTTTGATACTTACTATTTTTTAATAGTTTCTCAAAAACATCATATGAAATGTCTATTGTGATCAATTTATATAAATCGTTCATCTCATGATTGATTCAAACACCTAAAAATTAATTTATACGATTCAATGTATTTTAAAACCACTAAACTGTTATATAAAATATTAATAGGTTCCGGATCCCATAGTGTTTTGGTAACAACAACAATAACATATATTCTATTTTTTTTATTCACCAATAAGTCACCAGTGGTAATGAAATTTATTTAGGACAATTATTTGACCATTATAAATTTAGTAGGAAAAATATTCAATATCTTCCTAACAATACATATCTCCAAAATACATGAATATGTATGAATTGAATATTTTTAATTCCCATTAAAAATCCAAACATACCATTCAATAGGGTAAATCCATCAATATTATACATGCGACATTTTCAGTTCTCTCAATCCAAGAAAACAAAACAATAAATGAATAATCGTGTGATGAATATCTCCAATTCATATAATAAGTGAGTAATTTATTTTTCAATAATTAAAAATTTCTCTAGGTCCATATATTTAATTTATATTTCCTTGATTGTAAAAAAATTATTTGTTAATATATGGAGAGTATTTTTTTAAAAAATGAAATATCAAAATACATGAATTTAATTTTTCATAAAAACATGAAACTCATTTGATCTCAATCCAATTTAATTGATTTTATTCATTGAATGTATATCCATTATATTTTATGAAAACCCATTTAAATCCTTGACATAATTTAAAATGATACAAAACCTGTATCGCTCCTAAATGTAATGATTTTATTTATTTGGAGGAAGAAAATTAAATCTTTTACAATTCACAAAGGACAAATCTTATTGTACCTCTATTTCATTAATACCCTATGAAGTGTTAATTCTATTCTGGTTATTTTTAGTGAAATTATTAACATGCCAATGACACAATCAAATTAATTTTCTCCCACATTCATGAAATTATGAATATTTTTGTTATACAAACAATTCTAGTATGGTAACTAAAAAATTTATACCATTTACCAAGCATTTTTCAAAAGTGTTTTCAATGAATTTTTACCAAAACCAATGGCCATATCCTTTAAATTCTCAGATTTGTGTTTAAAAGATAGTTTATATGGTTTTATACCTTCTACTAAATTCCCTTCATATGATATACTTTAGGTTCTTTATTTACGTAATTGTGGTTAAAATATGTGATGTTTAATAAATAAAATCAGTAAGGATTGTTTTAACCAAAATAAGTGTCTACCGTATTACCAAATGAGACACCATTGTATTTCATTTACGAAATATCCTAAATTTTTTCACAAATATGAAGCTTATTTATCCTCACATAAAACATGACCCTTAATGGGAAATCATAAATTTTATAATAATAATACAATGTTAATCCTAAATCAATCTTTAATTTCTGATCTATAATCAATTGATCCAAATATACATCATTATCATCATCCAATTTTTTTGATCCTAATATATGAAGTGTCAACATAATATATTTTTGTTTTATACATAACCACTATGTCATGTAATTAAAAACCAATATAACTAGCCATGTACTATGAGTCCCACTTTTTAAACAAAATGAATTCACTCCATCTATATATAGTGCTTGATGATGGTTTCTCATCTTCATTCCAAAATTATGATATTTATGATCAATTATATTCTATATAACAGATTTTTCTCAGAGATTATGTTTAACATATTTATTTTTTGTATACGTGTTCAACACCTATGGTTGTGCAGTCTCCTAAATTCAATAAATTTACCTAAATGAAAAATATTTTACAATATTATTCTAATTCTAAATGTATTTTTTAAAAAATCAATTGACTCATATTCATTTATAAAATAGTTTTTTTAACTTATTGTAACATACCTATCCTTTGGCATTAAAATGATATCAAATGACAATGGAAAAGTAAATTCCAATATATGGAACTTATATAATATTCATTTGGAAATAGAACCAAGAACCCTATAAAACAACAATTGACAATATAAATCATATATTCATGACATAAAAATCTTGAAAAATCAATGATAGGGGGATGAAATGATGAAAAATGTTTCTAAAGAAAGTTATTACATGTGATATAATGACTCATTTTCTTTAATATGTGACATAATAAAAAGCAAAAAAGATCCTTTTGAGCATGAAACAAGATGTGAAAAATCATGAACAATGTTATTTCAATTTTAGTGAAATTTTACATATCATGAAATGTCTTTGATGGGAATATTTGATAGTACTAGTGCTCATGTAATGATCAAGATCGATGCTTTTCAACCTGGAAGACCAATGAATACATGAGATTGATTGGGAATAAACATAATGATTCCATTCATAGATAATTATAGATAGCCTGAGAGTAATTGGTCCTTATAAATAAATATCCCAATATATTAGAAATCATTCTATATCATAGTATAGGATTCGTCACTCCACTTGGGGATTAAACTGCTATTTAGTCTTTTATTTCATTTATAAATTTTTTTCCATATAACCCTAACTTGTATTTTGATTTAAAATGTTCCTCTTTTCATTCCACACACACATGCATAGAGATATATATATATATTCCCACATTCATAGTAATGTATTACACTTAATACTTTTTATGGATGACCTAAGGCATTGAAATGGTAGTGGTTTGAAGATGTTTCTGAATTATTGAAATTTAATTCCATTACATTTTTATTTAAATTATGGTAAATAAGAGAAAAGTAAATGGTTGTGGTTATCATCCACCATGAAATGATTTTAGATCTCATCCCTATTAATTACAAAATCATTGTTACCACCATTATACAAGAGAAAATATTCAAATGATGGAGTAGAGTGTTCTCATGGGGCGAAACAACAGACAATGATGTCAGTACTGGTATGATATTTCAATATTGATCATGGTTTTTATCATACATTGATATTCAAATAAGTGATATTTTGTGTGCTAAATATATTTCCAAGGAATTATAAATTTCACACATGAATTAGTTGGTGGAATTCCATATGGGATGGTATGTAATGTCAAATTAAATTTTAATGAAGAAATTAGTACTGATGGAACATGAGAGACCAACCCTGTGATAAAGACCTTTATTTTCTAACATTAATTCATTTTTTATTCATTTTACAAAAGATTAAAATTATAATTAACAATCCCTTTTTCTCATTTTAAATGTTTAATTGAAATTATATTAAAAAAATTTGTCATGTTATTTAAATATTTCATTGGATCAACTAAAAATCTCTTAATTTGAGGAGACCATGTTCAATCACTATGATACTTATAAATAAATTATAGATTCTATAGTGACCGATGAATGGAGTTTTAGTGCCCAAACATCATAATGATCAGAAAGTACCATGAAAATTTAGAAGTATTTCATTCATATTTAGTATAACGAGTTGAACCACAATTTTGGAATTTGTTAAGTGATTCATAATTCTGAAAAAATAGTATACATTAATTTGGATGGGTATGTATTCATTTAGTTATCATATCCATTAAACCTAACATTCGTTTAGATATATATATTAATCATGGAATCTAATGATTTTTTAGCATATCTTTCAAAATAGTATGTAGTTATATAATATCAGTTTCACTCCACCTATTTCTATCTTATAAATCATATATAGTTAGTATCATTGATGTTTTTTATTTAGTATAATCATCATTCAATGGTGTTCTTTAAAAATGATTTCACATTGGACACAATTTATATGAATCATGAAGTTGAGCTACAACTATCATTTTTTGTTTCCCCAATACAATCTTCATCGTAATTGACACTTTTAATCGTATCATCAATACAATATTCATAATCCATCACACTTATAATCATATTAGATAATCTAAATATGTATTTTTATATCAATCGCATGCCACATTATGTTATATCCCATGTTTTGTTCATCATTTATTATTTCGATCTACTAATTGATAAATATTGTGTTCTAATCGCACCACCCGAATAATTAGTCTTGAATAAAAAATCATTAAAATACATAATGGATTTTAGAATATTGACATGAAAGATATTTATCAATAATGATTTACTCATTCACCCGATCCCCATACTCTTTATTCGTAAGATTGGAATACATCAGTTTTATATTTGTATAAATCATATTTTATTTAGTAATATTCATATTTAACAAGATATAAAAATACACCAAAGGTATAATATTAAAAATCTAAAAGTTATTTCATTATATATCCACACATATAGTCATTATATATATAAGAAATTCTAATTTACTCAACAACATGTTAGAAAATATAATACGATGAATTAAATGAATTTTATGTATTATAAGGATTAAATTTTTTTATTGAAATCTCATAAAATAAATCATTCATTTTTAAAGGGATTATTCATAGGAGAAACTTATAAAAACATTTAAAATTGATATATTATTCTCCTATCATATCACTAATTAAATGCTCATCATGGACATTATAATTCATTAGATATCACCTTCATGACCAAATACATGTAAAAATTTAGAATTTATTCAATTTTAATTATCATATACAGTATATTGAGTTTTCATGCATATCAAATGGATGAATATGAAAAAAATTCATTCTAAAACATAATACAACATTATTATCAAAATATAAATCTTAATTAACCATTGTTTGAACCATGTTTATCAATGTTTTATCTTCTTCTAATACACAAGTATATAATTGTATTTCTTAATGAGTGTTTCGTGAGACAATAACTCACCCCACTAAATATTTTTTAAAATATTATATATGGAATTAACTCCATTAAATTTCTATAATTATGTTAATACCACATCAAATATTATATTTTTTTACATTGTCATTTTATATTTGGGAATATTTCAATGATAAAATATTTGCCATTATAAAAAACATTGTATAATAAAATCATCTGTAATGGAAATAATGTACCATAAACAACCTTTTTCTTGTATACCAGTGTATCCAAAAACATATGTGATGATATAACAATGGGTTTTAAAAATAATTAATTCTTATATCTTGAAAAAACATATTATTACTACAATTGAGTATTCAACTTAATGCACATTGTGATGATATAATGTGTTTGTTTGTATATCATATAATAATATTGATTTAAAAAAATTTGAACTAACAAATATATGTAAATATATACAAATAAACACAGATATATTTATGTATTCTCAAACATGCAAAAAATGATTTTACACTTATATTTTTAAAAAAACTGAAACACACAGACATATATTTATATATATAAGAAAACATTATATATAATTGCATGATTATTTATAAAACTAGAAATCATAACACTTGATCATTCAAATTTAAAAAAAAAATTAATCGATATAGATTTGGTTCTCTATAACTAATTGTATAAGTACATTATTACATTTTATCACTGTAATGATTTTTTGTATTCACATTATTATTTTTACAATAAATTACATTTTTATTAGATCTTATACTAAGAATGCATGTTTCACTAAAAGGTTAATGTATATTATTTCTTTGATAAAAACTAGTAGGATCTAAGAAATTATTCATGAATATAGTTCTATGGTCCGATGATATTTTCATATGGTATATAAATAATATAGGCTATTAGGGGTATGAGTCTAGTAAAACCCTGATAATCCTTTTAATGGAGTACACTCATGGTAGTCTTTGGGATATGATATTATGAGAACAGACCCCTGAATATAAAATCTATATTTAGATTGGTCCTTGGATGTTCCTATATACTAACATGATTTATTGATCATTAGAATTTAATATTATATTAACAAAAACGAAGAATTTTTTAATTTTATAAATCCATTAAAAACACAACCTCATATATTCCTGGAGAGCTAGGATGTGTTGTGTACGTCTGGAGTGATATTGCATTAATGGATAATGAGGGAAAACATTTATCCATTATGTGCCTTGATGGAATTTTATATCATAGGAAATATAATGAAACATATTAGCCTACTTAAATGCATTTCATTGCAATTTTATGGTCTAGTTAATTACTGGGAATTAAATGAATGAAACATAGAGTATTTAGTTAGATAGCACCAGGATGTAACATTTTTTATTTGAGATAACAAGATATAGGTACTGTATTATATGGGTATAATTCCCATGATGGTTTATTTTTTCCTGAGATTAAATTATTTCTGTATGAATTTCTCGTAGTTTTTTTAGATGTCAAACCTAGAATATATGTGGTTATACCTATTTCTCCCAGGAAACAGGTCTTGGGTGTCACACAGAACGATTATATGCATTCTCAGGTGAATTAAGTTATTTAATATAACAATTTACAATATGTAATATTTATTCTGATATTGGTTGATGGTTATAATTTAATAAAAAACTATTCAATTGAATAACTGAGTAAAATAAAAATAGTAAATATTTACTTTTCTATATAGGAAAAAATATTTTTTTTATTTATCATATCATAAGGCAGTAACATTTATTTATAAATTAGTCATTTTTAAATGATAAATAAATGCAAAAAAAATAGTTGATGGAGCATGATGGTCAAATTTGAAGTATTATAAAACCTATTTAATAATATTCTCAATAGGCATCACATCTAAATCGATCAATAAGAAAAATATTCTTATTATTAGGAATGGGGTCAACTAAGAATTGTCGTAATGTTAAAGGGATTAAGTGATATTTTCAAACACTAAACCTTCCAAAAGAAATAAATAATTTTAAGTATTCCCTAAGTCAATTTACTTAGTTAGTACATGATAGATATAGTCTATCTCAATTAATATATAGTTTCCACAATATATAGTGTGATATGATCTCCACTTCTATCATGACATCCAGACATCATCTTGAGTTCTACCTCAATTAGGAAGACATCAATTGTGACCAAACACTAAAAAATTATGCTACCAAGATGAATTGTGCCCGAAAATATATATCCTACGACATAACTCAATTATTATAGTGCATTTTGATACCCACTATAGGAATTATCCACTTCGATTCAATAGTGAAAAAACATTATAAGAAGATATAGTAAACCAGATCATCAATGGAGCATGATTAATAGTCTTGGTCATTTTAATATTCATAAATTTTAATTATAAATTTTATTTTATGGTCCTCGTCTTCATATTCCATTGACCTAATCTATTTTAGGTAATATATGGTTTTCATTTTACAATTCAGTTTTATCATGTGTGGAAATCATTAAATTTCAAATAATAGTAAAACATGATTTGGGGATACCATCGAAGGATGATTCCTCTATGACCGAACCAAATATGTGTGATAAAAGTGATGAAATATTTAATTTGAATTTATTTACTAATCATTGATTTATTTAATTTTTCTAATTAAGTTTAAGTAATATAAATTCCTTTTAATATTTGACATCACCCTGTATTCCCATTATTCATTCTCGATAAATGATCTAGTAAATGGAATTGATTTAAAAATGAAGAAGCATTTGGGGAATACCATCAAAACGTGTCAAAGGCTCTTCCTAAACAAAAAACTGAGTACATGATATGTATTTCCTTTATACATGCATTGTAGTTTTGTTCTCATATGTTGATATCATGATAATTTATGATATATATGACATATTATGATCATTGATATCAAAACATATCAACGTTTAGTTCCAGGTATAATATTACATGGCATGAAGACATATATTCTATGAAACCAATATACATGATGTGTAGTCCCTATTTTATAACTGTCATGATCAAATGGTGTCCCAATAATCCATGTATCTAATATACAATATAGGTAATGATGATCCTTGAAATTAGGGGGACACATGCCATGTATATTGAGTAAACTTTATGTACCGCAAAAAATTATGTTCCTGGAATCATGACAATTCCAATGTAATATTATTCATACATGTGTAGAATATACTACACACAATGTACAACTTCTCATGTCATGTAGTCTATTAGAAATAGGTTTTTCATTTTTTCACATAGAAGAGTGAATTATTTAATAAAACATTTTCTCATTTTCTCATTTTTTTCATTGAATTTAAAAAGATTAATACATTTCATAAGATTGGTAATTATATATTAGTTCTATTTTATGTTAAAATTGTGGATTTGAACATGATGTTTCAAAATGGTATAATAGAGTAATCTATAAATTAAAATTGAAATAAATTTTGAATAAAATTATCTATGATGACGAGTTAAGGAATCATGAATATAATTAAGATAAATTGACTGAATAGAATTAATATATAATACATTATCTTAAATAAATAACAAATTAAAGAAATTGATAACAAGAATATAAATGTATTATTAATGAATGATGGATTAATGATCATGATATTAGACCCACAAATTGTATATGATTGGTTCAATTTAATTTATGTTTTCCAAAATAATAGTAATGCTATACGAGTCAAAACAACATCTTTAATTATATTTTGGACAAAGTTCATATTATTGTTTTTAATAAAGCCTTCTTATCTAGTCCATTGTATTCCATCACATGTGTCTGAGAAAAAAATTGTATAAGGAAGGATCTCCCAGTTGAGTTGTTATGGACTGATTCATAGAGCAACGATGAATCTAATGAAGGATTTAGATAAGAGAAATGATGTATTATTGCAACATTAACTATGTTACGGTTGAAGGTGTGTTTTCCACTTAGGTTATGGATTTTTTATCGTCTTATAAATAAAAATACACTTATAAAATCTAATGATCACGTGACATAAAAATTTCCCTTTTAGTTTCATGGTTAATTATTTAGGTCTGTGAATATTGTTCAATATCTAAATAAATGAATTTACAATATTAAGATAGTGTATAAATCATAACATTGTTATGCATGAATTAATTATTTGATACCACTAATAATAGAATAAAAATTTTCTTAATTTTAATGAGGTGTGTGAGAAGATAAAATAGGATTTGTTCATAAGGGAAAATATATATGAACTAAAATATTATGTTTTTATATACTTCAAATTCTTAATTTTTAAATTATTTCATAGTTCATAGATCATAAGAAACCCCTATTTATGTTCACTCATTTTCCTTGGAACATTTATAATGTAGTTTTGTAAAAAACTAACTTATTTCACATCATGGGATAACTACCGAATCATGAATTGGTGTTACTAAGAGGAAACTACTGAGTAAATCAAAAAAATAGTATTTCATTATTTGGGATTCCACTCAATAGATTAATTAACTATGAGTTAATAAATTTTAGAATATATAATTACCAAAAATTCTTCACATGATGTCCATGGACTAACTATGGGTTATAAGAAGTGGAATGTGGATCATTTCCCTATGAATATATATGTGAAAATGTGTTATGAAATTTATTTTGAGGAATATTAGGATTCCAATAATAATTATTGATTAACATAATTCAATTAAATTTTATATTTATTAATCTATTTGGTAGGCAAAACAATTAATACTAATCTACACTTAATTTTTAGATATGGAATTTCAATCAACATTGAAAATATCATCGTGTTCTAAACTAGATAAGGATAAATTTCTAACTATAATGATTATATAAGAAAGGTATATGTTCTTTCTCATTATACAAATCCATGGATATAAATTATATGCATTATAAAATGCATTTATCAATTTCGTTTCCATTTAGGATAATGTGAAATATGTATCTCTATATTTTAATCATGTTAATGAGGTAATGGATATACTTTTTTTGATGATATCATATATGTATACTGATATTCTAAATAAATATGAAGATATGGATGGAAAATAATCAAGTTTATCCTTAAGAATCCCTATCATGTGATGGCAAGATCAGTGTGATATGAAATATCTAATAATCGGTTCTCATTTAATCTTGTAGAGTTGTAACAAGTTGGGTGACATATTTTCTTGATAATTTTCAACATTGTTCTCCTAGACAGTATGGATTTTATGAACCCTAATGAGCATTAAATAGATCTCATTCTATTATCACAATTCAATTTCCTTCCATGTTTTACATTAAATAATAATATGGGAATTACTAAGAAGAGACATTAAGAATACCTTATGATTATTATCAAAGTATTCAAATACATGGGGAATGAAAAACCTATTTTTTTATAGTAATTAAGATGAGAGAATGTTAATAGGGGTCTAATAATCATTCACTATCGAAGGCTTTGTACCATAGTCCTATAATGAATAATAAGATACATATAATTGAAAATGAACACAATGTGGTATGTTTTTAATGATGAAAGTGGTCCACTAGAATATGAATTAAAATGAGAACAATAAGGAATAGGATGATTCATGTGTGTTCATTATGGAGTGGTGTATTTCTAGATCTAAAAATTGTAAAATAGATATAGCATGTGGATGTCACATTTGAATCCAAATAAAATAACCATGTATATTTATAATGAGTACATGAGATAATGTGCATCTATTTTCTTCTAATGGCATGAGGTTTAATCCTCTTGAAATTGGAGAATACCATCTCACTTTACATAGATGATTTATTTTGTTTTTACTGAATTATTATTATTTTTACAATGTAACAATGAACATTATTTATATATCTTTTATAGATATAGATTTATTTCTTTTAAACATTCTATATTAGGGATTCTAATTGGGATAATATCTGATATTTTATGGAATAGTTAAAAAAATTATTTTTGTATTAAATTAGTAGAACCAAATTTTTTCAATTGATAACTAAACAAATGTGTATGATTCATTTAACATCCATGTAAAACAATTCTTTATTAGTCATGTAAATAAGAAGAATTTGAAAATGCTATATCAAAATGTTTACTTTGAATATTTTTGGATTAACATACTTGAATTTTATCACACTTGTTTAGAAGGTATGATTTCTAAAGCACCATCCAATGGTCACATAAAAAATTCCATAGAGATTCTAGATATGGTATACATAGTTGTGTATAGACCATTTCATGATTGGATTATATGTGTATTCTATTACATTATTACTTTTACAGATTTCATTTGAAGGTATGGTAATATCTACACAAATAAGTATATATCTAAATCATTTGAATAATTGATGGAGTTCAATAAGGTGATTAAGATTCATCTTATTATTAAGAGAAGGAAACATTTATCAAATTGAGGTCATAAATATCATAACCAATACTTTCTAAACATTTTATGGAATATGGGATATTATCACAATATACTACACATTATACACCTCAAAAGAATCATGTTGCTGAAATGTAGAACCATACATTATTATATATGGTATGGTCGATGATGTGTAATGGAGGCCATCCATTATATTTTTGGGGATATGAATTATAAAATTATTCATACTTATTAGACTTTGTATAAACTAATGCATAAAATCTATATTCTACTTTCTATTGAGTTGAAAGTAACACATTTATTCCCATGGTCATTCATGGACTTGTGAAGAACTTGTAAGGCATTCTCATGGAAAAAAATATTACCTCGACTCACAAAGTGTATCATTAAAGGGAATAAAAAGGAAGAAAGCTGATATTATCTACAAATCCACTTAGAAAAGAATGTTCTATCATAATAAATAATAATTTAATTGAGAGGGAGAACATTTTCACTTAGTATATTTGGATAAATGTTGAATTCAATGATATTATTGTTTGTGATGTGGAATAGTTTTTATAGGAACTGATTCCACCAGTCCCCAGGGAATAATTTCTTTACAGAAACAAAAGTGTTATCTATAATCTTTGGATATATAGTATAATTAGACTGATATGGTTTTCCGGTCATCGATGATGATGTCTAATTATTTTTTGAAATAATAATCTTATCTTTTAATATGAGGTAGTAAAGGGACATATGTTTTAATGTGGTATGAAAACATGTATTATGATAGTTATTCATATTATAATATCCCATTTTTTATTCTCATCATTATACTAATTGATATATATCCTATTGGATTTAAATGGTCATTCATGAATAAGATGGACATGGAATGTAAATTAAACACCTATAAAGAATTTTTTTTTTAGAGTTTAAATAATTTTATGAAATTGACTACTAGAAAACATTTTCTCCAATTTCCATTTTTAAATTCAATATAATAATATTTTCCATATTAGTTTCACTTGATTAAGACATTTAAAAAATGGGTTTTAAATGTTTTTTCCTTAATGGGAACCCCCAAGAGGATTTTTATATGAAATATCATACGGGTATCTACATATTGTATATGAGAGTTATAGAAATTAATTTATAGAGTATTAAAAATGTGCAAGTCATGTAAAAATCGAATAAATTAATCCATAAAAGATTTTTTTTTCTTTAACAATGAGTGTGATCCTTGTGTTTATAGGATGATTTGTGGTGGAATTGTTTTCTTAATAATAGTATCTGTTGATGAGATATTACTAATTGGAAATGATACAACATCATTGCAAGATGTTACATCATGGTTTATAAAGTTATTCTACATAAATGACATTGGTAATGATGTCAACATTCTACATATTCATAGTATACGTGAAATATTCAATAGGCTAGACAGACTATGTCAGATAAAATACATTGACATAAAATTGAGGAGATTTAGTATGAAACAACCCACAAGAGTATTGGTTCATTTGTCACATATTAGAAATATTTCTAATAAAATGTTTCAATAAACACAATAAAAAAGGTAGGGATTGGGTAAGAACCCTTTTTATTATATGCAAGGATCTATCATGTGTGACTTGTTATGTATGAGTATAAATAGTTCTTATGATTTGATCATGGTAGGTAGATATTAATATATCCCATGTAAATAAAAATAGACTAATATTAAAACTATAGATAAGTATCTAAAGTGGAATAATGATACTTTATTTTTATATAGAGGATATAATTAATTATTTATTATGGGTTATGTGGATTCGATCTTTCAAATAGAACATAATGATCTACATATGTAATAACAATATATCCTTTATCTCAGTTGAGGAGTTGTGGGTTGAATGATTTGAAAATGATTATATGTCACAGATTCAATAGTAGATGAAATGATTTTTAATATTTTCCATGATCTAGATATAGTGCCCAAAAATAAATTACCCATCTCAGCGTAATGTGATAACACAGTAGTGTTGGATCTCTCTAAAGATACATGGTTACACCATAGGATAAAGATCATTCATCAAATGATTCATCTATAGTGTTATTTTTCTTAATGAGGCAATGATTCATTTAGAATAGTATCTATTGAACAAAATGTGTTAGACCCATTGAACTAGGATTTAACACAGTAGATTGTAGTGTATCATTTATGAGTTTGTCAACTAAATGTTTTTTCAGTTGGATCTAGTCAAAACTGGGAATTTTTGGGAGTGATTTCCTTTTGAACTGAATATATTAATAGTTGACTACATTTTATCATTTGTAAAGGGTTTTTTAAATATAATTATTATTCCTCAAAAAGAAATTTAAACGTGATAATCTCTTAATAATATATGATTCATGTAATGTTCATAATATTTCTACAAAATGATGAGAACCATTATGATCCACTTAATTATTCATTAATATAGTTCCATGGTTAGATGATATTGACTGATGGGATACAGAAGATACCAAAAATTAGGGGAAGGAGGATCGTAATACATTATGATTCATTTTAATTATTTTTCGATTGAAAATATATATGTTTGGGGTTATGAGAATATACTCTATGCTTGTTTGTTCTCCAAAACAATCTTCTATGTATGTTATGATAAATTGGTTTCATGGTTTTTAATATTAATAAACAACTTGTCATATCGGTATTTTTTTTAACTTAGTATGTGATAATGTCCTAAGAATAGTTATCACAGTAAAAGGTAATAGATGATCTTTGCTATGATGTGTACCTAGAAGTTTGAAGATACAATTATTAAATAAATATTATATTCAAAAAATATCATTTGAGGGACATACATAATATAGTCTTTGAGGGGTGGTGACTCATAGGGCTTTTGGGAACCTTATCATGGTGTACGCCATGGGTAATATCTATTAGGATATAAGGAGAACAATACATACAAATAATAAATACACATTTATAGGTGTCATTGGATGTTCTTATATGTGAATGTGTCTAATTATCATTACACATTATGATTATGACTAATTATTATTATGAGTCTCATACTTGGATGAATTGATGAAAACTGTGGTCACAAATGTTCATATTGAGGTACGATATGTAGGGTGCATTATGTGTAATATTGCATTAATGAATAAAGAGGGAAAGGATTTTACCTTCTATTCATTAATGATAGTAGATATTTCATTCCATTTGATTGATAAAATGTATCATAAATAATTCCAAATCTATTGGGTTTAATAAGAATGTTAAATTTTAAGGAAGTCAAAGCAAGAGAAATCTAGAACACAGTTTGATAGAATAAGTATGCAACCTGATTGATTCTTGATATCCTGATAAAATTATTATATTACACATTAAGAGTTTTTATGAGGTATTATTTTCATTAGGACATTAAGTTAATTCTCTACGGGTTACAAAACATGTTGTTAGATGCTAAACATGCCATTTAGGATAATTCACCAAATGAGAATAATAATGTGGCCCCGAGGGTGACCACGTATGTTTATCCATTATAATAGTTAAAAAACATATTATTATTATTTATTTAATTTTTTTAATAAATATTATTCCTTGACGTGATATAATAATTATCCATTTATTCTTAATCACATATATATCATCATCAATTATTATAGAGATTAAAATGTGGGAAAATATTTAATAAATACTTATTTTTTTAATAAAATATAAAATTTATTTATATATTGTTGAATAATGCAATTATATGATTTTAATAAATAAATAGTCATTGTTGATGGCCCAATAAATATTGTGGAGTAATTTCAGACTGAGTTTAAATGGTCTTGTGAGAAATAATAAATATTGAGTATTATTTTATTATAAAAATATTTAATTTAATTCACATGTTTTGCACATATAATGAAATATTATTAATATTGTTACTCTTTAACAATGGGATTTGTAGGGATTAAATAAATATTAAAGGGAACATGTTAATTTAGTTTATTTTATCCATAGGGATATATAAACCCAATTATTATAATTTCTAAAAGCTCAAATTCAATTGTTTTGTTTAAGCTCAACAGAGTTGGATAATCCTCTCAATACCTAGAGATATCCCTTCTCCAAGTATGATCCCAATAATAATGAGTGATCATCCTTCGACAACGACTCTTAATTCTCGAGAGATTAAAAATAATTATTTGGAAATATTTATTGTGAGTAAAATGTAGGAAGATTCCTGTGATAAGATCTTCCTTCATAGCACCTAGAGATTTCTATGAAAATTTTCATATATTTTTTGAAGATACATGGTTTACCAAAATATAGAAACTACTATTTAATCCTACAATGAAATAATAATAAGACATATATTTTTTGTCTAATGCATCAATGATGAAATATTTATAATAAGGAAATTATTAATTTCTTAAATTTATAATAATTAATATGTGATGATCCTCTCTTTAGTTCTGATATTTTATCCCTTGTATTTTATTTTTAGAATTAATTCCATTTATCAACACATTTAATAATGAGTAAAATATCAAATTAATAATCAATTATGGGAAAAAAGACTATAATGACCCATGGAATGATTTATTTCTGCCCAAAAATTTTATGTAGTCTCAAAGGGGACACATAAATATTATTAATTATTTAATGATCATTGAAGATTGATGCAATTTTCATTTAGATTTAATAGTCAATTAAAATATTCATTTTAATCTGAATTGAGATATCTTCTTATTCCTCCTTCGTTTCACATAGATCTAATATAAAAAATAATATTATGAATTATATAAAATAAAATATATCGTCTGGAGGTTCTAATGATTCTGGAAATTTAACACATGAGTACACATCGTGTAACTAGTGTTATACAATATGTAGATTTGTTCAATGCACTAAGAAATAATTATGAAATTAATTCAAAATGTGTGCATTAAATACATGTTATGAATTTAATCCTATAATCCATGTGTTGTCTTGGCTATCCTAGTTCATGATCAGCTGAAGTACACACCATGTAGCCCACATTCATGATGTTTAGAACCATTGAGTCATATATAGGCAATTTATTTCCATACATAGCCAACCTCACTTGTGATTGTGTAACTCATAGACCTCACTACATTTGGACTCTTATACACACTCTGTGTACTACAAATTTCCAATGAACAATTTAAATTCTGAGTCGCTTTTCCCAAGACTCAGACAAGCGGTGAGAGATGTACACATCATGTAGGTTACCTATACACATCGAGTACTTGTACGAAATTAAATTGAATTATAATTTATTTATTATAGTATTTATACCTTATCGATATGGGTTTTGGTGTATATGTTAAGATGATTGGACACAACATGTGATAGGTTTTAATATATATATATATATATATATATATATCTGTGTGTCTATGTGTTTAATTCATATCTGAAAACGTTCATATTTTTATATCATGTATAAGTAATATTTTAGTTGCCACTATATGTTCATTTAATAATAAGACAACACCAAAATATCATGTAACATGTGTAATCATTAATTTATAGTACATATCATCAAACTACATGATAAGTCATTTGTTCCATGTGTACCAAAAGTAAAAGTATATGTTTCTAATTAATGTTGATTTAAATCAAATGGGTATTCAACATGTGGCCATAATTTCTAATTTGTGTACAAAGTTAAATTAAAGAAACCTATTTAATTTGATTAAAATTTTAGTTGATAATAATCTTATGGTAATTCTGATGAGAATTAAGATTAAATTAATTTATTATTTATGAATACAAATAATTTATTCGAGTGTGAATTATCATAAATAATAATGATAAATAATTTAATTGTAGTTTTATTAGTTTTTTTATTCAATGCATGAATGTTTAGGATCATGATCATATATCCAAAAAAAATCTTGTAATTTGATTCATTTAATTTTTTATTACATTGAATTTTTGGCATGCACACCTTCTCCCCTGTTATTATGTAATGGCCTCGATTCCCATGGTTTTCAATATGTAAACCACTTTTACCCTAATCATTATGTGATTAAAAGACTTTGTAACGAATGGTGATCCCATGATTGAGGTGGTGGTTAAATTTTGGGGTCGTGTATAAACAAATCCAAGAGGGATACATTGGTTGACTGGAGATATGTTGTAAAAAATATATTAATTGGTACAAGGTTTTCCCCCTTGTGTAAACAGTTCTTTTATCATCCACAAGAAAAAATAACAATTAGTAAATGATCATTATCATGAAAAATTATTATTTTATTTCATTCTTTTTTAATGGTTATTTCATTATGGATGATGTTTCTATAATGTCATGAATTAATGAAATTTTATATCAAGTATGATAAAACCAAAAATAAACTGTATTATGAATAAATTATATCTATGAAGTTGTTAATCTATAATGTAAACCAGCTTAATATTTAAAACCATGTGTTAGGTATAATAATTTAAAATTTATACATTAAAGGATAAGAACCCTTAATCAAATATATTATGTTGGTGTAGCCTTTAACAACCTTAGTTAAAATCAAACAATACTTAAAAGTGTTTGACCAAGAAAATTTGTGGTTCTTTCAATAATCATGGAATTATAACATGAGGTTTTGTTTAATTTACATCGTTCAAATCAATAGTTTAATAAAAACTATGATTTTTTGTAATAGAGAGTTAAGGGATATTGAAATCCAATTTAAGGATTTATTGATCAGGGTGTCCACTCAATAAACCATGGAACTATGAGTTAATGCAATTGGAACTGGAAATTCCTACCTAAATCAATTCATGTTAATTGAACAACCAATTTTGGGTTAATAAGAGGTGGAATATGGATCCCTTCCACAACAATATCGATGAAACATGGTATTATAAAGCCAATTGTGAGGGCTATTTGGTTTCAATAATATAGTGGGAGACTAATAAATTTAATATATATTTATTTTTCAATTCTTATGTGATACCATTTAATATTATTTCAATTATATTAGGTTAGAAATAATAAAAAATTACATCAAACATATCACTTCAACACATTTGTGAGAAGGATAACCTTATCACTTGCACAAAATTCCAATATTTTAAAGGGTTCTTACACATTATCCTTCTCTATGGAAGGAATTTTTTTTAGAATAATATATGCTTGATGTGCCAGATAATGATGCTAGTTTTGAAGAGAAATAAGTCAATGAGAAAATTTTTAATGATTACATAGCTGTTAAATGTTTCATTCTCTCATACATGACCAATTATCTTTTAATGAAACATAAGGAAATGGATGGATATAATGTGATGTATCGCCTTCAGGATCTCTATCTATAAAAGTAGAGACCAAATATACAGTATATCCGATGATTTTCTCACATATAATCATTGAGAGTATGTGCCATATTGTCCCCATTTAGTCATGAATATTTCCTAGTTTGTATTCCTAGACATCATATGGATTAAATTCATAGATGAGTTTCACCTAGATCTCAACCTTTCAACACTACCAAATACCTACTCTAGTTTTATTGTTAATTATAATATGACCAATAATTATGATAATAATTAAAAAAATCATAATTTAATTCATCTATTAGTTTAGGACATGGGTAATGGTATAATTATGGTCCTTAGGGTTAATAATTCAATGATGAACAATGAAAAGGGGATAATGAACATAACAAGTCTAAATATCATACGCATCAACACTATGGGAAAAATGGGTATTTGTGACGGGATTTATTCCCGTCGCAAATAGCCCGGTTAAAAACTAATTGAGACGGGGGTATTTTCCTGTCGCAAATAAGTAGCCTTTTGCGACAGGATTGCTTTCCCGTCGCAAAAGAACTGGCGCGCGTTGCGAGCAAAATCGCAAGAAACATATTTGCGACGGGGGAATATTCTCGTCGCAAATAACCGGCGGCGGTAAAAGGTATTTGCGACGGGAATATTCCCCCGTCGCAAATAGTATGTCGGCAGGTGGTTATTTGCGACGGGACCCGTCGCAAATAACTATTTAACCGTTGACCGTAATAAATGATGGCTAAGGTATTTGCGACGGGTACCGTCGCAAATAATATTATTTGCGACGGGTATCCCGTCACAAATAGACCTGTCACAAATAATATAACCTATAAATACCCCCATCCATTTTTTTCAAATCATTTTCAAACTCCATCTTATTCTCCTCTCAAAATTCTATTTCTAAAGTTCAGTTTTTCTCAAGTTTAATTTTTTTCTTCGGAGTTGATATTGATGTTTTGAAGAACGATCAGAGATCAACCTCAGATCAATTTTCAAGGTATTTTTGTTCATTTTAATTTAATATTTATTTTAAATTTTTTATTAGTTTCAATTATTTTTAATTAGTTGTAATTTAATTATGTTTACGTTGTTTTGTTACTTAATAAATTTAAATTATTAGTATTGTTCATAGTTAATGGTAATTAGGAATAATTAGTAATAATTTTTAATAATTAAGAATAAATATTAATAATTAGTAATAAATACCAATAATTAGGAATAATAACATTATTACATTATTATTATATTTTATTATTAATATTAAAATAATATAATTTTTTATATATATACAATTCTTTTTTCATCTGTGTGTTTGCTGTCTCCACATGTATTATTTGTATGTGGAGATAGAAAACACACAGACGAAAGGAGAATTGTATATAATATAGAAAATTATATTATTTTAATATTAATAATAAAATATACTAATGATGTTATTATTCCTAATTATTGGTAATAATTGCCAATAATTATCAATAATTACCGATAATTACCAATAATTAGGAATAATTATCAATAATTAGGAATAATTACCAATATTTAGGAATAATTACCAATAATTAGGATTAATTACCAATAATTACCAAAAATTACCAATAATTACCAATAATTAGTAATAATTACCGATAATTAGTAATAATTACCGATAATTAGTAATAATTACCGATAATTAGTAATAATTATCGATAATTAGTAATAATTACCGATAAATAGTAATAATTACCGATAATTAGTAATAATTACCGATAATTAGGAATAATTACCGATAATTAGTAAAAATTACCGATAATTAGGAAGAATTACCGATAATTAGTAATAATTACCGATAATTAGTAACAATTACCGATAATTAGTAATAATTTCAGATAATTAGTAATAATTACCGATAATTAGTAATAATTATCAATAATTAGTAATAATTATCAATAATTAGTAATAATTAGGAATAATTACCGATAATCAGTAATAATTACTGATAATTACTAATAATTACCGATAATTAGTAATAATTACCGATAATTAGTAATAATTAACGATAATTAGTAATAATTACCGATAATTAGTAATAATTATCAATAAATAGTAATAATTACCAATAATTAGTAATAATTTGGAATAATTATCAATAATTAGGAATAATTACCAATAATTAGGAATAATTACCAATAATTAGGAGTAATTGCCAATAATTAAGAGTAATTACCAATAATTCCCAATAATTAATAATAATTACCGATAATTCGTAATAATTGCCAATAATTAGTAATAATTGCCTATAATTAGTAATAATTACCGATAATTAGGAATAATTACCGATAATTACCAATAATTACCGATAATTAGTAATAATTACCGATAATTAGGAATAATTACCGATAATTAGTAATAATTACGAATAATTAGTAATAATTATCAATAATTAGTAATAATTAGTAATAATTAGTAATAATTACCAATAATTACCCATAATTACCGATAATTACCAATAATTAGGAATAATTAACAATAATTAGGATAATTACCAATAATTAGGATAATTACCAAAAATTACCAATAATTAACAATAATTAGTAATACTTAACAATAATTAGTAATAATTACGAATAATTAGTAATACTTAACAATAATTAGTAATAATTACAAATAATTAGGAACAATTACCAATAATTACCAATAATTACCGATAAATAGTAACAATTAGTAATAATTAGAAATAATTACCAATAATTAGTAATAATTAGTAAAAATTACTAATAATTAGTAATAATTAGTAATACTTAGTAATAATTACCAATAATCAGTAATAATTAGTAATAATTAGTAATAATTAGTAATAATTACCAATAATTAGTAATAATTACCAATAATTAGTAATAATTACCAATAATTAATAATAATTAACAATAATTAGTATTAATTACCAATAATTAGTAATAATTACCAATAATTACCAATAAATAGTATTAATTAGTAATAATTAGTAATAAATACCAATAATTAGTAATAATTACCGATAATTACCAATAATTACCGATAATTACCAATAATTATCGATAATTAGTAATAATTAGTAATATTTACCAAAAATTAGTAATAATTACCAATAATTAGTAATAATTACCAATAATTACCCATAATTACCGATAATTACCAATAATTAGGAATAATTACCAATAATTAGGATAATTACCAATAATTTGGATAATTAGCAATAATTACCAATAATTAACAATAATTAGTAATACTTAACAATAATTAGTAATAATTACCAATAATTAGTAATAATTAACAATAATTCGTAATAATTACCAATAATTAGAAATAATTACCAATAATTACCAATAATTACCGATAAATAGTAATAATTAGTAATAATTAGAAATAATTAGTAATAATTAGTAATAATTACTAATAATTAGTAATAATTAGTAATAATTAGTAATAATTACCAATAATTAGTAATAATTAGTAATAATTAGTAATAATTAGTAATAATTACCAATAATTAGTAATAATTACCAATAATTAGTAATAATTACCCATAATTAATAATAATTAACAATAATTATTATTATTACCAATAATTAGTAATAATTACCAATAATTACCAATAATTAGTATTAATTATTAATAATTAGTAATAATTAGTAATAATTACCAATAATTACCAATAATTAGTAATAATTAGTAATAATTAGTAATAATTAGTAATAATTACCAATAATTAGTTATAATTAGTAATAATTAGTAATAATTACCAATAATTAGTAATAATTACCAATAATTAGTAATAATTAACAATAATTAGTAATAATTACCAATAATTAGTAATAATTACCAATAATTAGTAATAATTACCAATAATTAGTAATAACAACCGATAATTACCAATAATTACTAATATTTACCAATAATTACTAATAATTACCAATAATTAGTAAAAATTACCAATAATTAGTAATAATTAACAATAATGAAGAATAATTACAAATAATATTAGTGCTATGAAAATAATAAAAAAATTATATAATATTAAAATTACCAATATTTGTAACATGTTTTGCTTCATTCTCAACATATTTAATTCTTAAAGGGTCAATTTTTAGGTCTATCTCAATAAAAAGTTTGCGTCAGTCATGTATGATGTAAACTCTATAATTATCCTAGCTTGAGTGTTTTTTCTAACAAATTATTCAAAACCAATAATGATTTTATATTTTATAGAAAGATATGGAACAACGAGGTCGTCCACAATCATTATTAGGTGACCGCATAAGGATAAATCAACATAGAATTCCAATCGGTTCTGGTTTAAATCCAATATATGTAGAGGGTGTGGAGACTTTTTTATCATTTGCGGCATCAAATCCAGAATTTGTTTCAGAAGGAAAAATAAAATTCCCTTGCAGAAAATGTGCATTGAGAACGTTTGACACGTTTGAAAAAGTGGGGGAACATCTCTTGCGTTTTGGTTTTCAACCAGATTATGTTTTTTGGTATCAACACGGTGAACGCAGTTCTAGAGCAGGTGATACCAACATGATTCCGGATCCATCCCGGTTTCAAGATTTAGTACATGATGTTGCAGGTTCATCTATTCAACATATAGAAACTCTGGTTGATATAGCTTCAAATCCTGAGTTGGCACCGTCTGAATTTTATGAGTTGTTGAAGTCTGCTGAGGATGCATTATATCCTGGCTGCAAGATGAGAAAATTAGAAGCAGTTGCAAAATTTATGGCTATCAAATCAGATAATGGAATGTCAAACACCTATTTTGAACAGATATTTTCTTTGCTTAAAACACTATTACCCGAAGGAAATGTTTTACCTGCAAATTACTATAAGAGTAAGAGGCTGGTTCAAAATTTGAGACTTACTTGTCAGAAGATTCATGCATGTTTAAATTACTTCATTTTATATTCCGGGGAAAATGAGTCATTGGATAGTTGTCCCACATGTGGGAAACTGAGATATAAAGAAGGACAACACGGGAAGTCTGGTTTCATTCTTGTAAAACTGTTGAGATATTTTCCAATTACATCAAGACTTCAGCATTTATTCATGTCTAAGAAAACAACGACAATGATGTCATGGCATAAAGAGAATATTTCAACCGATAAAAGCTTGAATCATCTAGCTGATGGTGATTCATGGAAACATTTTGATAGAGTGCATCCATCCGTTGCTTTAGAAGCTAGAAATGTTCGACTGGGCCTTTCCACTGATGGTTTCTGTCCGTTTGGATCTTATGGTAGTCAATATTCATGTTGGCCTATTTTTTTAACTCCGTAAAATTTACCACCATGGATGTTGATGAAGGAGCCATATATCTTTTTGACTTTACTAATTCCAGGACATCCGAAGAAAAATATTGATGTTTATTTGAAACCATTGATTGATGAATTAAATTTATTAAGGAGTACTGGTGTCAGTATATATGATGTTGCAACGAAATAGAATTTCATACAGAGAGCAGCATTGATGTGGACAATAAGTGACTTCCCTGTTTATGGGATGTTATCTGGCTGGAGTACACATGGTCAGAAATCATGTCCTTACTGTATGGGAGAGAACAAAGCATTTATGCTCATTCATGGAAAGAAACCTTGTTATTTTGACTGTCATCACATATTTCTTCCAGCTGATAATCCTTTTCATAGAAACAGATCTCATTTCAGAAAAGGAACAGTTGAAATGGATCGACCTCCAAAAATGCTATCAGGTTCGGAGTTAAAATCAGTTGTATTTTCATTACCTCCCATCACTTTTGGTCCCACAATAAACCAACAGAAAATTTCTGGTTTTGGGAAAGAGCACTATTGGATTAAACGTAGCATATTTTGGGATTCTCCATATTGGTCTGATTTGTTGGTCCGACACATGTTAGATGTCATGCATATTGAGAAGAACTATTTTGATAATTTGTTTCATACAGTTTTGGATATGCCAGGAAAGAGAAAAGACAATGTAAATGCATGATCAGAACTTGCCCAAATTTGTAGGCGTCTAGAATTGGAACTGTTTGAGAATGTCAGAACAGAAAGGTTACTGAAACCAAAACTAGCTTATAAAATGTCTAAAGAAAACCGTTTATTATTTTGTCAGTGGATTGCAGATTTGAGACTCTAGATGGATGTGCTTCTAATTTGGGTAGATGTGTAAAGAATGGTCATATTACTGGATTAAAAAGTCATGATTGTGATGTTATAATGGAATGACTTCTACCCATTGGATTAAGAAGTCTGTTGAATTCTGTGATTTGGGATTCCATAACAGACATGTCTCATTTTTTTCAGGAAATTTGTGCGGCTACAGCAGATTATGATGCTCTAGGAAAATTTGAAATAGATGTTGTTGTAATTATATGCAAACTGGAAAAAATATTTCCGCCGTCTTTCTTCGACTCATTGGAACATTTGATGTTACATTTTCCATATGAAGCCAAATGTGGAGGTCCAGTATAGTTTCGATGGATGTACCCATTTGAAAGATGCATGAAAAAATTGAAAAGAAAAGTATGTAACAAAGCATCTGTTGAAAGATCTATTGCAGAAGCTTATTTGCAAGAGGAAATATCTTTTTTCTGCTCCCATTATTTTGAATCTGAGTATCCTTCAAAAGACAACCGAATGGGACGGAACAAGAGGAATATTGATGAAATCGACAATCAATTATCTGTTTTCAACCAGCCAAAGCTTGGTTTTGGTAGAGTTTATGAACACTGGTTTTCCGATGATGAACATCATAGAGCTCATACGTATGTTCTGCTCAATTGTGAAGAGATGACATCAGTTGTACTGTAAGTGTTTATATCATTTATTCTATCATTTATGTTACAGTAAATAACATTGGTTTTTATAAGTTGTATGATAATCATATCAAGAAACAAATTCCACAAATTACAGCAGCTACTCTCAAAGAACGTCGACTGAAAAATCTCTCTTAGTGGTTTCAAAAACTGGTAACATAAATTCTTTATCTTTTAGCAACTCATTCAATGTATAGTTTACTATATTGATAATTATTTCACAAATTTTCAGGTGTCTCGACATGCTGATAAAATTGAAAAACGGCTGTGTGTATTGAGTAACCCACCTTCCAAACTTGTTAAAACTTATAATGCATATGTGGTGAATGGATTTCGATTTCACACACATGCATATGGGGAATCGAAAAAAACAATGAATAGTGGAGTTAGCTTGAGAGGATCTCATCACCGAGAAAATGAAGTTGACTTTTATGGCATACTTGATGAAATCATTGAACACTGTTATCTTGGACAACATTACATAACCATGTTCAAATGTCGGTGGTTGGATACAGAGAGAGGCGTGCGTGTTCATTCAACTCATGGAATCATCGATATTAAATGTAAAAGTGTTCTCGCAGTAAATTAACCATTCTTATTGACTCAATAGGAAGATCAAGTTTATTACGCAAAGTATTGTGCTACATCAAGAGACTTGACTGATTGGTGGAGTGTAATAAAAATCAAAATTCGAGACAATCAATTTAGTCAAAGTGAATGTGCATTCACTGATGTGCAAAAAATTGAATTTTTTCAAGAGAGTACTCAAAATCAATCTTTTTTACAAAGAGACATGAGTATCGATGACAACACCCCACATTTAAGAGTCAGTGATGACGATGATGTTAATGATGTCACATATGAATTTTAAATGGTAAGAGATGAAGCAATTATAACTCGAATAGATATCGAGGATGTTGAGGAGGAATATGAAGATGGCATTTACATATATGAAGATGATGATGAAGATGAACACTGATAGAATTCCATGGTATTTATATACAATCATTATATATATATATATATATATGTATATATAATAGTAATTATCAATTATTTGCTAACAACATTAACATTTTCTGTTTCAGATGGACGACGCCACATTTCGTGAGTTGACGGATGCGGACCTGACTTTCGATGCAGTTGAGTTGCTGACAGATGACCCTTAGCCTGCAGGCGCTCCAGGGAGTACGCGGAGTGTGTGCGGTCTTGCACGATTGATGATTCCTGACCCCGTCCTCGAGCGACGTCCACGTCTTGGTTATGATCCACGCACAAGGAGGTGTGATAACCTGTGTGATAACCTGTGGATTTGACTAAGATTTCATTAATCTATTCATATAATAAATTTTTATTATTTTTACAGTTTTCCGCATATAACATTCAGATAGGGAAGCGCTATTTTGCACAACTATTTCTCTCAGCCGTGGACCACATGGGAGCAGATTCCCATTGATGTGCAGCAGGCCATGTTCGGCCATTGGTTGGTACGTACGTAAATAAATAATTTTTATTTTGAAAATTATTTCATTTCTAACTTGATATTTTGACTTATTTGTAGGGTTTATGGTATCCGATCGAGGATACCATGTGTGACGCCATCCACGAGGCATGGGAGGTGGCCATGCGTGATCACCTTCGTCAGTTTTTGCACAATTTAAGAAAGGCTGCGATGAAGAAAGCAGGAGTGTCAGATTTTGACGAGTCTTGTAGAGCACACCGACCAGAGTACATTTCATCCCATGTATGAGATGGATTATGTGTGCACTGGTTGAGTGGTGCCTTTCAGAGGAGATCATCGGTGGGGAGGCAGAATCGGGGGAGACAGGAGGTGACTCATCGAGTTGGGAGTCGTTCTTTCAGTACTCATAGACAGCATCTGGTACGTACATTATTTATAAATATTTAATATAACTATAAATATTAATAGTTTATTTTTTATTCTTATAGGTTGTCGAGAACCCCGATATTACGGAGTACAACGTATATCGGAGGATGTATATTGATCCTGCTACTGGGGAGCCCAGAGGTGATCGTCGGCATCACATCGTGGTCAGTATTATTTGTTTTCATGTTTAAAAATTAACTGCATATAATATATTCACAATTATAATTTTAAATTGCAACTACAGGAGTCATATGAGGTCGCAGCGTCACAGGCCTGGCCTGAGATTCAGGCCGAGTCATCAGATCAGACCACTGGCCGTCAGTTTGATGAGGCGGCATGGATGCAGGCCACCCATTATTCCTTCGAGAAGGGTCGGGTAGTTGGTATCGGCTCTCGACTGACTCCCGGAGACTATTATGGCAGTGCTGCGATGTCGGCATCCAGCTCAAGAGGAGCTCGTGCATCTTCTTCTGCTACACAGTATGACGATCAGTTGCGATCTCAGACTGCACTGATAGAGTGTCTCCGACAGGAGCAGGAGCAGATGCATCAGCAGCATGAGGAGGAGCGTTGACGCCAACAGCAGTTGTACGAGAAGCAGACGAGTCGGTGGCAGCAGCAGCATCAGGAGCAGATGGAGTACATGCGCTGACTCACTCATGCTTTAGGGATGGAGTTTCCTCCACCACCATCTGCATATCCCCCTCCCCCCCTCCTTCAGATTAGAGTTTGTTTTTATGTTATAAAATTTGTGAAATCAAAATATGATTTTTTTTCTATTCGTAGTTTCTGTCTCATTATAAAATATTAATAATATTATATTTTTAAATAAAAATATTATTATGAATAATAATATTATTTATATTTTATAATATTAAATTATATATATATATTAAAATTTCATAATATTATAATTTAATTATATTTTTTTGTAATACTTGAATTATTTTAATAATTGAATGTAAAATAATTCTATTATTTTTATATTAATTAAAATAACCTGTTAATAATTTTTTTATTTATGAATTATAATTCTAATATTATTATATTAATTAAAATCATTTATTAATATTTTATTATTTTTTATTTTTGAATTATAATTGGATTATTATTATATTAATTAAAATAATTTATTATTTTTATTTGTGAATTATAATTTTATTATTATATTAATTAAAATCATTTATTAATATTTTATTATTTTTTATTTTTGAATTATAATTGGATAATTATTATATTAATTAAAATAATTTATTAATAATTTATTAATAATTTATTTTTTTTATTTTTTTATAGTATTTGCGATGGGATACTATGCCCGTCGCAAATAGTATTATTATTATATGCATTAAAATAATTTATTGATAGTTTTTTTTTAAAATGTTTTTTGCGACGGGCACCATCGCAACAGGTATTTGCGACGGGCACCGCCGCAACAGGTATTTGCGACGGACACTGTCGCAAATAGTTTCTGAAATGTTTTTTACAAATATACGAAGTACTATTTGCGACGAGGATTCTTCCCGTCGTAGAAAAAGGTTTTAGCGACGGGTCTGTCGCAAATAATTGTTGTTGCGACACCGTTTTCAGCCACGGGTCATTTGCGACGGGCCCCCGTCGCAAAAAGAAATTTGCGACGGGATCCCATCGCAAATGACCCGTCGCAAATACCTATTTTTCTAGTAGTGCAACAATCTAATAAGAAAAACAACTAGAGGTAGGGTATGGAAAAAGTGGTAGTATGTTTTCATGTGGCAATATAGAACACTAAAAGAGGAACATAACCAAGAAATTAGTGTATGATAATGGTGTATTAGTTATTGAGACTAATATTTCAACATCTACACATTATGTATTAGATAATGCTTTTGGTGTTAACCTCTGTATCCAATGGAAAGAACCACATATATTTCAAATGATTTATAGAGGATTTGAGGATCTGATAGAAACTAATGGTGTGAGGATTGATATCGTATCCATTGGTGACTTCCTCACTTCATTTCCAAAAAAATGATTTTGCTTTTAAAATATTTTTGTTATGTACTTACAGTTACCAATAATATAATTTCAATATCATTGATGGATTTAGATGTTATTATTTTTATGTTTCAAAATTTATTTATTTTTTCATTTTTAATGATTACCTATGTTATGGGATGTAATATTTAAATAATTTTATTTATATATTATATAATTTAAACCAGTTTTTGGAAATTTACAATGGATCATTTTTCACATGACTTATATAACTCTAAAATTTGGTATCAGCATCTTATTCTTCTAAATGAGAAGGGCTTGAAGAAGCATGGTGAAGTTGTTTATTAAGATCCTTTTGACCTAAAACAACTTGAATTATTTCATTCATGTTTACAATATTGAATGTCCAATTCACCGTTGAGTGGACAGGGTGAAAGGGACATAGAGCTTCTTGGATTGGTACACAATTACTTGTGTGCACCATTTCATGTAGACTGTAGATGTGGTTATTTTTACTTCATAACCTTTAATGATAACATTAGTAGACATGGATATGTCTACATGATGATGTATATGTCATATTACTTTGAGAAATTTAATGAATTCCATAATGAAGTAGATAATATACTCGATATGAAGATATAAATGATATGGATTGATCGAGGTGGTGAATATCCAAACCATGATTTTATTGGATATATCTGGGTGATTAGTATTCTATCTCAACTCACTACACCTTACACACCATATTGGAATTTTTTTGTTAAAGTGGGAAACCTATCTTGGTAGACCTGGTAAGATTGATAAAAATAACAGATTTCATTCCAAAATCCTTTTGGAGACATGCATTACAAACAATCAAATACATCCTAATCCAGTACCAACTATAGTGAAGAAATGAATTCCCTTGGAGTCATGGAGAGAAAATAATCATGTTTTGTTTAATACACATGTACAGGGTTGCGTGGAATTTTTTAATCCCTTATAATGAAACAAAATAGAACCACATGGAAAAAATGTGTCATTATAGAATATCCCAAAAAAAACAAAGTGATACTACCTATACAACCAATCATACAAGAATGTTATTCTCACCAAACAAGATTCCATTCTTCAAAGAGACCACACCCTCCAAAAAAATTGTGGGAGAAATATTTACTTCAATGAAATCAGTGCTAAAGATAGAAAATATATGGTATAGAAACATATACTATAGGTCATAGTGGAAGAATTTGTACTGAAAATACAATTACTGTGTAGGAGAACAATAGAGGTACGTGATCCAAATATACATGGTTCTCTAGTGTCCAATGATGGTGACACATTTTTTGACCCTAATGAAACACTTTCCTATAAAGAGGTAGTAGAGAAATTAGAAGCTATAATATGGAAAGAGACCATGAATTCTCCAATGATTTTATGTATCATAACCATGTTTGGGTTCTTATCTATGTAGTAGTTGACCCAAATCCCATTGGGTGAAAAAAAATTTGTAAAAGAAAACATTATATCAATGGTAATGTTAATAACTATAAATCAAGGATAGTGGGAAATGGTTTTAAACAACATTGTGGTATTGAATCAGATGAATCCTTTAATCCAGTTTCCTTGTTTAAATCCATTTAAATTATGCTTGTTATAGCATCCAACCTTGACTGTGAGATTTGGAATATTGATATTAAAACTATATACATTAAAGGGATCCTTTAGGAATATTTGGAAATAAAACCACCAGAAGTTCTTTTAATCCAACTGGTTCCAAAATGATTTGTGAGTTGTATATATCCATTGATGGATTGACCTATGCATCCAGTTCATGGAATATAAGATTTGAAGAATTCATCAAAGAACATGGTTCCATTAAAAATGATAAGAAGAAATGTGTTTACAAGAGGTTTAGTGGAAATTTGGTCTTTATGATACTAGTACCTATTGATGACATATAACATATGGTAATTGAAATAATAGTACTAATAAACAATTAAGGAATGGTTAGAATGGTTTTTTCTCAATAAAGGACATAGTTAAATATGTCTATGTTCTAAAGATATAAATCCTTTGTGATATTTCTAAGAGGTAGTTTAGACTATAGTAAAGTATGTATATTGGCCACAAAGTAGATTTAGTATGGAACAACCCATAATGGGATTGGATCCAATATCACATGGTTTTCATATTTCAAACAAAATGTGTTCTTAGAAACAATACGAGAAATAAATAAAGTTTAAGATATCATACACTTCAGTGATAGGATCAATCATATATGAAATTTTATGTACTAGACTTGGTGTTTCTTATTCATTAAACATGGTAGGTAGTTATTATTAAGATCAAGGAGATCAACATTGGTTTGTTTTTAAGGGAATCATTAAGAATATTAGTAAAAGCAATGATATGTTACTGGTGTATAGAGGAGACAACGACCTTGTCATCAGAAGTTATAATGATGCTAGTTTTCAGAAAAAATTATAATGAAATGATGTTACAGTTCGGATAGGTTTTCTATATCAAGGGAGGATATGGTAGCTAAAAAATTACAGAGCATCAGGTTGTCAATAATTCTATATCATTGTCTGTGCATTTGGAGACTTCTAATGCAGTAAAGTAAGTGATTTGGATTTGGAACTTTTTCTAGGATCTTGATGTCGAACCTATCAATAAAGAACCTATATCTTTTTATTTTGAAAAAATAGTAGTGGGGATATTGTAAAAGAGACATGGTTAGTCCAAAAGAAAAATTATATAATTTATAAATATCACCATATGAGGTATTTTCATCAGAGGGATGGTGTTTCTATAAGAAGAGTACCCATGGAAATGAATATGGTGGTCACCTTGACTAAAGGAATATCTCTGAAGAAGCATGAGTATCGTGTGAGAGCTAGAAGACTGAAGGGTGTTATTAGTTTTCTCTAGTTCATGTGGGAGTCTATTGGTGTTAGTTCACTTGAAACAAATTCTGTGTTATTTATGAAAATTTAATTAATTGTTTAAAATATTACTAAACAAATTTTTACATCATGATTGTTCTTATATATGACATAGTATCTGATAATGTCCCAAGAATATCTTTCTCACTAAACAGTCATAGATGTTACTTGCCATGATGAGGACCCTAAAGTGATATGACACTATTCTTGAATTACTATTCTATTCATGAATGATATCATTTGAGAGATATAGATTATATAGGAAAATAAATGGTGGATATTCATATAAAATTGATTCACATTTTCATGATTTTTTTCATTGGTAATGACTTGTAGGATATTATATTAATGATACATGTTATTATAAAATATAAATTTATATGTTTCATTTGATGTTTCTATATATGGACATGTGTAATATTTCTTAGAACATAAGATTGTTTTTAATTAGTATTGTTAGTAAGTTACATTGATTTATTGATGAAAACTATTAATACAAATGAATGTGCAGAAGTAGGACATGATGGGGGCATAATCAGTAATATTGAATTAATGAATAATGTGACAAAATATTTATCCCATATTCTCTTTAACATAAGTTGATATCTTAGTCCATTTAATGGAAATGATTTCGGCTAAATGAATCCATGTCCATGGGGTTCTATAGGAATGTACAATTTTTGGGAAGTCATAGAAAGAGACATTGAGAACATAGGTTAATGGTACCATAATGAAACCAACTTAAAATGGTTTATCCTTACTCAACTAGACTATGTAATGTTTACAAAGGTATTACCATTATGAACATGGGATCTATGAATGTAACCAACCCATTACCCTTACATAAAATAATTTCATTATGGGAAATACGTACACAGGAGTGGTGATGTAATGGTAACCCAATACATACCTTTACTAGAAGGGGTTTTTGTAAGGTTCAATGTGGATTACCATTACACAGAAGTGATTTTCATAATGTTCATAAGGACATACCAATACATGAAGTTTTTTATGTAAGGTAAATCCTTTCTCCCATGTTAGCATAATATAATAATACTATTTGATGAGTTAGGGTAATAATATTCTAATATAATGTTATGTTTCACAAACATTGTTGCATAAATGTTGAATTTGTGTACCCTTATATTGAATTTGGATCTTCTGTAAGGGTAAAGAATCAATAATTTTAATTTTTTTATTAAAATATAAAATGGGTTCGTGGTTTATAATGTATCAATAAACAATATTAAAAGGTTTTTGATGAATATGAAATTTTTAATTAATTAATAGATTAGAAATTTTTCAGTATTAATTAAATTGATTTTTAAGAAACTATTGTATTTCCATATAATTAATTTTAATATTTAAAATGCCTTTTAAAAATAATATATGACATAACTTATTATATATATGTAATTTTGTTTATTTGTTCATCATATGAAATAATCCATAAATGGTTATAATAAATTCAAAAACCCCAAATTATAAATTTCTTATACATGAATTATTATTTTTTTGTAATTAATTATTTTTAATTGTTCATATTAATGGGTCCATATGTGGATATAATATATTCCACATTAAAATGTGTTTTAAAGATTTATATGATCATAGATTAAAAAATTGCACTATATTATATCTACATTATGTAAAATGTTTAAATAATTGAATTTTATTATGAATATTTTATAATTTCTTGTAATATAATATAATTAAAATGATGATGATATATAATCATAAATATGAATTAATTTCTACCTAAAAATAGTTAAATGATAATATTAAAAAATTATGGAATGTCTATACTATTAATTTTTAATTTATTAAAGTGTTTATAATTAAATATTATTGATAAATTCTTCGTAAATTATTATCTCATGTTTAAATTTAGGTATTTTTAATTTATTAAATAGTTATTCCCCATTTTCTTCTTAATTTTGAATTTTCTATATTATTAATGTCATTATGAATATGTTTATATGATAAATTGATCCTATAATAGAGTCATGCAGTTTCATTCTAGGAAGGATAGTGTTATAAATTTTTTCATCTACTTTTACTCTATTTTTTTACTTAATTTAATCCTATGAAATTTAGTTATTGAACATAGTTTTTCAAATTAGGTGTCATATTTTTGAAAAATTAGATTATATATTTTATTAATTATAAGCAAGGATAGGTTAATAGGGTTATACATACAACATTATTTGAGGTTCATGCCTTGTCTAGGGTAGCGAATAAGGTTGGGTATCAATTACACTGAGACTACTCAATTAGATATTTGGAATCTCAAATATCTCTATGAATTTATATGAAGTGTTTATGTGCATTATTCAAATGGTTTCTTAAGATATATATTAAAATTTATTTTTGGGAGAGTAATACAAACAAGTGGGTTTTGTAAAGGGCTTCACATTAATATGGGGTCAACGTATTATTTAGGTGAAGGGAATAATATTCAAAACATAAATTTCTTGAATAATGCATAAATAAAGGGAATAAATTAATATAATATTGTGGGATTATGAACCCTTAATTTTATTTGTTTTTAGATTCCTTATAATGATTAACTTTTAAAGACTAGGATCGTTCAAACAAGTATGTTTGAGCTCAGAATGACTACTACTAGATTATCATGTAAATTCTAAGAATGATATTTGTGACATATGATTATTTTTATGACATTTTTGAGAGTATCATGAGTATCTAGTGAATATACATTTTTTTGTTATTCTTGGAATTTTCGTTGAGAATCCCTAGATAAGAAACCCTAATTGTTAGGATACCATATTAGTAGAGTATAGTTTTTCAATACAGTGGATTGGAAAATGAGATATCAATTGAAGATATAGAGATTCATATATGACATGATTTGAAATTATAGTCTACTAGATATAATCATGCATAATTACTGTAATAATCTGTATAATTAATAAGGATATATGGAACTTTTCTTATTAATTGATATATTTTGTTTTGAAAATGGTGTCATTATTTTAGTGGGTGAACATTTATTAAATGTACTTATTGAATTTTTATGAAACATGATACTCATCTGATAAAATATTTTGTTGAAGATAATTGGAACCATCATAAGCTTTTAAATTAAGATAAATCCTTTTTAGAGGGAAAAAATAACCTAAAATGTCTTATTTAGTATATAATGTTGATAATAATTCTCAAACATTATGGAATATTTTATGTGTCAGAACAACTTCTTCTTAATAATCCATCTGGTTAAGGTATTAACCAATATAAAATAAATTCCATTAATAATCATAAAATGATTAAATAATGACTTTACCCACATAATGGTTATGGTGGAGTGAATATTTTAAAACAATCATGATACACTCAATGAATTTAAGATGATTAATAATCTAAAACAGCTCTATCAAAATAATTAAAGGAATCAATGATAGAAAGTGTTTAATGATATTTGTTAATTGAAATGTTGTGGAATGATCACCATTCACCAGTCACATATTTTATGAAATCAGACATTTCAATGGATTATATATTCTAAGATCACCTATAATTATTGAGTTGGAATAATATTTCATTCTATAATAATTTTCAAAAGGGTTCCAATATTTTTCTATGAATATCTATTAGAATTGACTCAGTAATTCTATACCGGATCTCCTAAATGATTTACGGATTATTGAACAAGACATGGTCATTCTAGGATAATGTAATATATTTATGGTATAGAAGGAAAATTGTAGATTTTTATAAAAAAGTGAATAATAGATTTCACAGAAGGTCCACACATCCTATAAAATAAAAAATTAATGAAATACGTAAAATGTTTTAATTATGGCGATGTTTGGTATTTGAGGATAATTTTCTAGAATACCAGAAAGGATACCAGAATCCCCACTATGCACAAAAAATAATTATGAATTTTATGGATTTCATTTCATTCATCAAAATTGACTGGGATAACAATTGTATATTTTATAAGTATTTTAAATATACGCGACAACATAAGTAGATGAAAAATAAATAACAGACTGAACAAACCTTATGTTGATGTAAAATTTGTAAGGAAAATGTGTTTCCATATTAGAGTTTAGGGTACATTAGGCCCAGATAAATATTAGTTAATATGATCTTTATCAACTTTCACTTGATAAGAACTTATAAATAATGTTTTCTCAAATAAAATAATATAGATTTTTTATACACATGGATATGATTTGATTAATTTGATAACATTATTTAATTTGACTAATTTGGTTTTTTCCGATTAAGAAATTCATATTTCTTGTTATTAATGTATAATTTAAGAATAAAATATATTAAAAACACAAAGAAACCCCGAAATGATATAAAAAAAAGAATATTTTTCTGATGTTCATTATAAAAGGAAATAAGAGTTATATCCTATAGAAAAAGTTGTTTTTTAGTAAAAGAAAAATATTTTTTGAACATTATTTTTTATAAGAGGATAGTGAGAATAATTTTTGACATAGAGAAGTTCAAACATGAAAAAATAAATTATTATGTCACCCTCAGTTAAATGTTGGATTTACTTACGTCTTATAATAGGTTTTGGATTTGTTATAACAAAATAATTTTTGTAGTAAAATTAATTTTTAGGAAATAATCGATGGATTCTGGTTTTATATATAATGATGATGAACTTTGAAAGAGTTATATGTTGAAAAAATAAGTCAACATTTCAATATTTTACGTTGTGAATATTAGATGTTTGAATATGTTCAAGTATTTGTAAAATAATGAATATGATAAAAAATATCACCATCAGTAAAAAAAGATTATTTAATGGATGTATTTCACTAAAGGGATTAGTGTGAGGGTTTTATCTGATTGTCACATAGATATGTGATATGGATTATATATGAGTTAATGGGTTAACAAATCCAATAAATTGTAAATCAAATAAGGATGAAAATTTATTTTATGATATATGATTTGATAAAAGAGTTCATATATAGAGTTTTTAAATTATTTATAATGAGTTAAAAAATATTGTTAATATATCATATAAATTGTAAATTCTATATTACCAAAAATTCACTTTTTTTACTCAAATGTATACATAGAAATACATTTCATGAAATGAAATGATAATTAGCTATCAATGTATGACATTGAGTTTATCCCTAACAGATGTTCATTATAAAGTATTATAGAAAATGATGAAATCTTATGTATATATTGGGTATGATTCTTGTAATTAGATACAACATATATTGTAGTGGTATAAAAAAAGATTAATGATTCATAGTGGATATTGGATGACTTACTCGATAAACCGCATTATGTGTTACATAAATATCTTTGGTATACTAGGGGTGCATGATTCATATTTTATCCCCCATTACATATGGTTTGTGAGATAACTTTCTTGATAACCTTTGTACATTAATACCCAACTTATAGTAGTCTACATATTGACTTGGAATATAGGGGGCTGGATGGGTATGCTTCTAGTCATCAAATCAGTTATATCTTCACAAAGATAAGACTTGACATATCATATAGAGAGTATGAAATATGAGCCTTGAATTTAAATTGAATATGGATGTGTGCCGTGACACGTAGATTTTTTATATCATTCGGGATAAGGGAAATGTGATGTTTTAATTATATAAAGGATTGAAATGTGTTTTATTCAAATATTTGATCATTTCACACTCTAAAAATCAAGAAAATATGAGATGAACATGTGGAATTTATTTGTTCTGAAAAACATGGTAAATCTGTATAATTAAAAATGGAAGGAAAAATCAGAATTAGCATTTTTATGTGATGCATACTCATGGAAATACGTACATGAGATACATGGATTTTATATAGATCATACCAGATCCATTAATAGCTTTAGTATTATAGATTACTTTCTAAAGGATTCTATTTAATTACATATATGAATTTACATAATTAAATTTTTTTAAATCAAATAAAGGACCATATGTATATACTTTTTTCTGTGCCAAATGTGGATTGAGTTTCACTAATAGATCTTCAGGAAAATTATTTTATAGTTAATCCAAATGTGATTTAGACAGTTTTTTCACAAGCTATTTCAATGTATGTAATAAAATGTGAAGTTAATGGTAGCATTCCAAAAGGAGTCTTGCAAAATATCAAAATGAGTTCTGGATATGATTTCATGTGCTATTGTATATGATACACCAATGGTTAAATGATATAGATTCTATTAGGATTTAGTGAAATTACTATATTGAAGAATAAATATACACAAATTATTTATAGATTTATATTATATATATAAGGATATATATATAATTTATATTATTTTTATGAAAATTATGATTTTCATGAAATTGGTATATTCTTCTATATGTGTTGGATACCCATAGTATTTTTTGTTAAATAAATCATTTAATGATTCAATTTCCTAAGATGAAATGTATTATAGATGAATTATTAATATCGAGAATGAATATACTATCTAGAATATTTATTATTTCAATATAGCACATGAATGGATTTATGATATTGAGGAGCATATTCCAAAATATGTATAAACTACTTCCATGTGATAGATTTGTATATTTATATGAATATTTATTCTTTGAAAAAACCATATAAAACAAAAAATGTCATTCCATTTTTTACATTCAAAGAAGGTCTCTAGAAGGCAGTGGAGGTAGATATGATCCAAATCGACCATTGAGTAATTTTGATCAGCCTATGAACACCATTGGAGTCAGGAAGCTATAGTTTTCCACATTGGGGATCTACAAAAAGCATATAATCCCCTGATTAGGGGGAGTAGAGAAATATTCAATGAAGTGTATCTATTTAAAATATATAATAATTTTAGATTTACATAAATATATCATTAATCTTGAATTAGTGAATATTGGATAAGGGTTCAAACCTATTACACTTCATTTTATAATCACTGATAGGTATAGTGAAGACCATTAACCTCCAAAATCTAGATAAAAACCCACAACAATCTATTAACAATATTTATAGGACCTAATGTGGATGACTGATGGATATTCAAACAATGTTATTTACCATCACCTAAAGATTATCATGTCGTTAGGAAATGAAATGAGTAGAATTTAGTCCCAAACCTGGTTACCAAAACTATCACAAAATATCATCATACATCTTCTCTACATTTGTATGTATCACACAAGGGATGTATGAAAATTCATCATCACCATCACATGCTACTCATCTGTAATCTTTATCCATCCATTGATGAGAATAATGTGCTACATGCCTAAATAGAAACCATCAAGAGTGTCCCATATCGATATATATTTTTATTAAATTTGACCTTTTCTTTTTACTAACTATGCATCCTTCACATGTTGAAGAAGAAGTAGGGTCACCATCACTAAATAAATGAAATCAAAATTAGTTGCAAGGTGTCCATATACTCTTCCCCATACTCAACTAAATTGAACTATTATTTTCTATAAAAGGAATCCATTGCCACATTACCCCACCATTTGGATAAGACTATTTTCAATGTCACAAAACTATTCAAAAACCAACCAATGCCTCTAAATTAGCTCCTCAAAAAAATATTTTATATTATCTATCTGAACAAGTGGTTTTCTCATTGTGAGTTAGTGATACCAAGGGGATGATATATGGGAGAAATTAGCCACATGCCTCTGATAGTCCACTTCTAGGAAATGAAATTTTATATCAGTGATAATAGTCTTATGTGGCCCCCAAGAGAGAACAACTGTTATCCTGGAGGAGTCCACATATAACGTGGCCTCTAAAATATCATCCCCCGCAAATTATGCAATATTAGTCCAAAAATAGGTCATTGAGAGATTACTATAAAACTGCTACACTTGAATTATGATGAAGAAGATTATCTTGTGCACAACATGCTTTTATGTAATCCTAAGTAGAAGATAATTTGTTTTATAAATTATAAATCCAACAAAACATATAAGGGTTGGAATATTTATTTCAGGATTCCCACAAACGTATGAGTGGAATTCATCACACCAAAAGGAAACACTAAGAACACATAATGCATAATGTGAAATTATAATGATGTATTGGGATACAAAACCCTCTAACTAGAAACATGTGAAATGAATAATTGAGATCAAACTTTATGAACTAGACATCACATATCATATGGTAAATGAGATCATCAATACTTTAAAAAGGTTCAATTAATCCCTATAATCAGTATGTTTATCTAATGATAATTAAAATCATTGTTCATAATAATATTTACCTTTTTATAAAATAAAACTGGATCAAATCAAGGAGAAACAATATTTCTGATGAATTTTTTTTTCAAAAAGTGCATTGAAAAACCCCCTTGGATTCATGAAATCTGAAGGGGGCACTGAATATGCTTCAAAGGATATTGATGAAGTCCCTAGGTATATGTCTCCTCAGATTTCAATTCCATACCATAGAGGTATTCAAATAAATTCAATATGGATTATATCTACTTAAACCTCCTTCGCCATTATGAACCATGTTTAGAAAGTAATACCTCAAAAAATTCCATGCTCTCTAACATATGATAAATATATAATATTTCACAGAACAAAACCTTTACATATATATTATTAATTCCCCATCATCTGTGTAAAGGAATCAGATCCTATCTTTCTCTTGGCACCTAACATTCTAGCAATGATGGGATATATGATAATATATTATAGATAACTATTCCACACCACGGTTTATCGAGATATTGTCAAATACAAAATGGAAAATATATAAAAATATCTCCAATATTTTTAAAATTGAACTCTCAGTAGAATTTACAGATAGAGGAATCTTTAATATTGGTGTGCCTAACTACATGGGTCAGACTAAGAGCTCTACTGGCATCTCAATATAACAGACTAGTGATAAATAGAGAAAATATGACTCTTTCTTGGGTCTATCACTGTGATGTCTTAATCATAATATATATAAACCATAACTCAAAACATTTATGATGCCATTAAATCATACAACTATATGACCCGAATACATCATTAACCTTTAATCATAGATCATAGCACTAGGTGTTTTCCACCAAGTAATGGTGGTAGAATTAAATTATAAAATCACAATCCACTTGTTTTTGGAAATCATAGGGGTTTTCCCTCATCAGTTGCATCTCTTCCTACTATGATCCACCATGATCACTCATAGGATGTCGCCAGTCACGATGCATCCTATACCAAAATGGAAAATCCACTACTATCCAATCCTGATAAAAACATTGAGTTAAGAATTTACACTCAATAAGATTATTTCCGTCAAAATCATAATATCTTTCTTCCCTTCGATGACTAGATTTGTAATAATATTCATGAACAAATTTTCCATCACACGGAGTTTCGACATTATAATAATATCATAAATTCCATGTAATTGATCTCTAGCATATACTGACTGTATTTGAAATTTTATAATTTAAGATTTTATTATATTCCTTAGATAAGTATTTTTCCTCTTTAAGGATGCTCACTATCATTTAGGATTTCTCTAGTATCGTAGTATTTTGGGGACAACATAATAGAACCACTTCATATTGGATTTCTTCATTGAGACCCTACAAAAGAATCATCACTGATAATAAATTTACATACACCATTTTGGGGGATTACAACTTGAGATTATTAAATCTCAATGAATTGTATTATGAAATCTAGTTTCCCGGATAAATCTAGAATAGATAATTTACCTAATCAGATTAAAATTTTGATGTGTAGTAATGCACATGGGACAAACAATCATACTATTTCCAAGTGAGAATAATCTCATCATTAGTTTGGGTAACTAGAATCCACCAACAATTGGTTTATCAATGATGAAATATGGATTCAATACATATATATTATTTGTTGGTCCTGGAAATTTCTGAATACATGTACAACCAATGAAATCAAATCCTCTAATTCATAATGTTCTAACAGAATAAAACAAATTATGTTTTCACTAATCATGAAAATCATGAAATATGTCTAGTATATGCATGTTGTCATTCTGACTTAACAGATCTATTAGATACTCATATTTAGTATAGTCATTGGCCTAGGCTACTATAGATAGGTCAATTTTCCACTAAATAGGTGGGGGAATTAATAACATCTTTTCTCGAGGTTAAACCTCAAGGATTACACTCCAAATTGAAGACCCCACATTAAGTAACCCATAATCACCAATAAATAGTGAAAAAACGTCATGTCCACCCAATCATCCAATACCTAAGTATTTTTCTCAATATAAAAATGAAGTGTCCTAGGATGTTGAAATTCTGGAAGTATGCCTATCCAGTCATCTACTAAATTCAAATAGAATCATTGTACTATGATATTTCTGCATGGCATATCTTCGACTCAATGACAATGGACACTAAATGAATCCATATTTAAGGGTGAACCATATAGACATTCCTTCGAAAAATATCCTCACCACTAAAGTATCAATCCTTGAGAAATTTTTGTGGAACTCTTTGTGGTTTGTGTTGTGTTGTTATCCTAAACATTTTACAATATATTCACATTAAGATTATTATAAATGGTGTATAGATGCATTAGTTGATTCTCTATCACTAGGCACCGAGGCCTAAAATATGACCTTTATCCCCCTATGACAAATTTTCATGAATAATTATCCATCTCAAACCATATTTTTGGAGAATCAAATGTGATAATTAAACCAAAATGCATACTTTTCATCAGTCATATCACCCTACTTCATCTCCAAAATATCTTGTATAGGAACTGAGTATAAGGTAGAATTGAAGTACTCCTCGAAGAACATACACTCTATCTCTTTCTAGGTTAGAATAATCTCATCATGTGTTTGGGTATCTATACTCCACTAAAATAATGTTGATCAATTTTGATGAATTGACATTAATAATTCCATATGATTGGTTGGGTTAACACTAGTATGAAGAAACAAACAACTGACTTCAACAATGTAATAACTTGTTACATTTTTATTGGTAGATCATTAAAATTGTTTTGGTTATATTTCAGTGGGATCTATTTTCAGGTTATATTAGTGATTTGTTGAAATTTTTGTATCTTGAAGGGCTTCTTATTAGTGGTTGAATTGTTAGGGGGAATTTTTCTATTGGGACCAAGAAAACGTGCAACCAAGAATGTTACACATGAAGGGTGTGAACAATTTTTCCAAACCATACAAAATTTAATAGTGGGGGTTTTATTAATGGAGTATTATTAATGTAACCATTTATTCTATCCATGATCTCCAAAATGAGTCCCATATATTGTGCTTGATTAGGATTCATAGTTACTACTAACCATGTGGCATGTGTGGCTAAGCATGTGCCTGAGTTTTTAATCACCTAAAAATTAATATTTAAATAAAATGAAACCTTTTTAATCAATAATAAACCCCTATTAGACCTAAATAGAGTTCAATAGATATAAAGGGTCTCAGTATGTGGTTTTGGATCCTTAAACCCCTTATCTGAGTAAATATAGGAACAATTGATCTCACATGATCTCTATAACATCCTAATTCCTGGTGCTACCAAAAAGGTGTCCCAAAATTGGTTGGACACATAACCTCAAGCGCATGTCCCAAATTCCAGAGGCTTCTAACTAGCAATGAGGGAGAAGGTTTAATAATTGGAAACCAATGTTGTTATTGGCACAATATACTTTGCGGAATAACAAACAAGAAATAGTGGGGGGTGAAGTAATACCATGCTAAAAAAGAAAATAGCAAAAGACTAATAGAAATGTAAAAACTGGAGCATATAGAGATAATGCATGACACATATGTCTAGGAGTGTATGAAGGCAATACCTAATGATATAAATGAAATACTAACACCAATGTACAAAAAAATCAGTTTACTCCAAAAGCATCGAAAGCCGTGGCTTGGTCCCATGCTCTCCAGCTCCAACAACAATCAAGTACTTGATGATGAATGGTGCATGCCCTTACCTATATCAGAAATCATATAATAATTATGGGTCCAAATGAATTACCCAAACAGGATGGGAGAAGAATCATAGCAGGAAACCTCAAAAAGATCTATGCCTAACCATTAGTGAATATATATAGCATGTAATATGCATAAATGATGTAATAAACTAGGAAGTACTATAATGTAAACAATCCTATAGTTTTCAATTTCATACATTTACCGTTAATAATTATTCAATTTTTTTAATAATTGTATCTCTAGGATCGTGAAAAATATTTGTATCCTTGGTGTAATATCAAATAGATGTCTTAGAATACCATCTAAATAATTATGTAAGACCTCTTCCAAGATTGTGCTTTGGCTTGGAAGACACATCCGAATCATTCAATCATTCATGAGAAAACTAATATGAATTTTCACATAGTATAATCCATATGGTTCAACATATAATCAATTCAATAAATAGTGACCCACTAGGTATTCTCTCATAGTCTAACTCCTTTTTCCCCACATAATAGTAAACATTTACAAATGACCACTTGGGAAGCTCTTAGAGTAAATACCCCCTTGGTCCGCATAACAACAATAAAATATAATGACCTCTTCATAGTTCTCATAGTAAATGACCTAGGGCCCAACATTCATTAAATAATGACCCTCTGTGTAGCTCTCATGGTGTAACCTGTCAGGTCTATGACCACCTAGAAGCTCTCAAGTAAATACCTATGGGTCAACATAAATATTAATACATAAATGATCCTACCTCAGGAATCGGTAATAATCAATTCCACCTCATCACACATTCAAAATGATAATCACATGCATCTCATATAATTAGTGACTTCATCCTACCAACATAAGGAATGGAAAAGAAAGAAAATCTAATGGGAATTCTAGACAAAATGGCCACATTCAAAACAAGCAAGGTAATCACACCCATAATCAATGTATCAAACCATAGGCTTATGCAATAACCATTTCTTATTATAACAAACCATATAAGGTATTAATGGGGGTTAAAATTCCAAAACAAGTTATACTATAAACAAGGGGATTCAACACTTTAAGCACATATTATCCAAATACCATCAATTAATCCCACAAACCACCCATCATGATGTTTTATGATTAATACACTAAAAAATTGGAACTTAACTCATCCTAGAATTACATATATCTATAAAAATTTGAAAACGTTCATCCTTGAAATACTCATGAGGTAAGAGGAATCATGAAGAGAGGTTCTAAGGGAAGATATAACTAACCGATGTAAATGCAACACACTCGGTGGTGTCGCAATCAATGATCAGGAAGGGAAATGGGTTGAGCTTAAAGTTCATTGTCCATTTTTTATACTCATTTATGAACCGAGGGAGGAGTAGTATGTTCTGGAGATAATACTTAACCCCGCTCGGATCCTTCAATTATAACAAAAATCACACAACATGTTTATTTAATGTGCATGTCGTTGACTAGCCTCAATCGCCCCCTCTTTAGGTGGACTTCAATGTCACCCACACAGCCATGTACTCAGCCATTACATGGCCAGTACAAGGCTACACATGGAAACTGGGTACAGAACGTGTACTCAGGAGGACACAATGTGTACATCAAGAATTCCCAATTCGTAATTTTTCCTAAAAAACACTCTAAATCAAGATCAATACCTAAAATGAAGAAGTTTGTTCTTAAAAAATTCACCCTTAGGGAAATTAGTCCCCAAATTTCCCTTCCATGGTTGGTAATAAGTGGCTTCAAACATCTCTGGACACTATTATCATATGTCAGCTTCCCAATTACATGTCTCATTATGTACTCTCCCATGCTACCATAGCACCCGTACTAGAGGAATAGATAGGCTATAGGGATCCTTCAACACACTATCAAAAATCTGATTAAGATGCTCCTATAATGATGCATCCAACACTAACTCAACCTCCTCGGTTTGAAAAACATGAGACTAGTCCAATAAGTAAAATCATAGACAAGAAATAGTAAAGATGATGTGCATAGCCCAATACCTCAGATGTTACTCAAACTGAATTACTACTGGGATGACTCTCTCCAAAATCTCAAATGGTCAGACGTATCTTGTTGAAATATTCCCACATATACTAATCCTCCTATGTACCAGCCATGATGTGACATGTTAGAAAACATAATCTCTGACTTTGAACATTAGTGGTCATTTTCATCAATCAGAATAATATTTATGTTGAGATTTTGGAGTACCCATTCTATTCAGAATCCACTCTACCTACTCAGTTGTTTCTTAGAGAAGATTGGGTCATAACTTACCTGCCTATTATGCCTCCAACCAATATAGGGGTGATTGTTATGAACTTATGTACAAATACTAATAACGATCCATCTGAATTGTTTCCTAAATAATGTTATGATAGGAAAACTCTAGTAGGGGTATTTGTCCATATGATGATCCCCAAAAATCACGGATGCATGCTCGCAACATTTCCTCCAAAACATGAATCATGTTCTTGGAATAACCATATTTTTTGGGGGTGGTACGCTACAATCAAATGTACCAGTGTACACAAAGCCCTATGTAGTCCCTACTAGACACGAGAATTTAACCAATCATCCCTTTCTGAAATGATAGATTGTGGAATCCCATGAAAAAGTACAATATAGTTTATGTAAAACCTTCAACGATCATCAAAAATTATGTTTTCGTGGACCAGAAATAAATTTGAAACCATCATGTGTCTGTCAGCTACAACCCACGCTCCATCATTCCCTCGAGGTGACCTCAGTAAACACTTCCCTAAATACATCTTGAAAACATTCCACATCCAATATAGAAAGGGTAAATGCAGCAAAATCCCATTCTGTCACTAATACCCCACCTTCGCATTTTACCTGGTTGAACATATCAGGACAAACCCAATTACATCCCTCTTCAATCATGGCCACCAATACTGACGGTGTAGATCTCGATACACATGGTGAAACTAGGATGAACAACACATTCTACTGCAAGAAAATATCACATCAACTCCCCATGTATGTTTTTAAACACCCATATGCGTCCTTGAAAACACAGGACCTCATCATCACCTATGGTCTACCAAAGAGTATAATCTCACCAAACACACTCTCCCATAGGACAAGGACTTCATAATTAGATTGAAGCCTCATTCACACTCACTCCAGTAGAGTAGAGGTAATATTGATATAAGAAAAAGACACCTTCCCTAGTCTTTCATGCTCCCCTAAATTCATCTCATTGAACCGATCCATAAACTTCTACTCAAAACTGGCCTCCTCAACAACCTGTATCTAAGTCCTCCTAATCAATGCATCAGCCACTGTGTTGCCCATACCAGGCATGTAGGAATGCTCAAAGTCAAAATATTGAAGGTACTCAACCCGCCATGCTATTTAAAATTTTTATCTCTGCATGTAAATATATACATAATACAGTTGTTGTTAGTGTACACCAAAATAAATCTCTCCCAAAATATAATGTATCTAATAGCTTAAAGCATTCACAACTACAGCTTACTCAGGATCTAGCATCAGGTAATTCCTCTCCTGTGGCCTTAGCTTCTGAGACTCATACCCAACCACTCATCCCCCTACATGAAAACTACTCCCAACATGATACCTGATGCATCGTAGTAGAAGGTGTAACTCTTTCCTGGATCTAGAAAAAAATGAATCAGTGCTGATGTCAACTTCCTTTCAGCTTCTGAATGGGTGATTCGTAGGATTCTATCCACAATTACTTATCACCCTTCTTAGTCAGTCCTATTAGTGTCACTACTAAGCATGAAAAGTCATGAATAAAGTACATGTAGTAACCATCCATCCCCAAAAAATCCCCTACCTCAAAGATGTTCTTCGGCTTCACCAAGGAAACTACCGCTCTCACTTGTTCTTGGTCTATTGATACACCTTTTTCTAATATGACATTTCCTAGTAAGTGAATCTGGTCCATACAAAATACTCATTTTGAGAGCATGGCATATAATTGATTCTCTCTTTGTGCACTCAATATAATATCTAGATGAAGGCATGGTCCGGTCGAGCTTGATAGTACAATAAGATATCTTCCATGAAGGCCACCACAAAATAATCCATGTAATTATGGAAAACACGTTCATCAGTTGCATGAAAACTTCTAGCACATTCATGTGAGTAAATGGCATTAAAAAAACTCATATAGACCATATATTCTCTGAAAGGATGTGAGATGTATATTTGATGGTCTAATGCACAACTGATGATATTTAGATCATAATTCGATCATAGAAAACACTTGGGCTCCATGAAGTTGATAAAAAATAATTAATCCCCATAAAAGTATATTGGTTCTAAACTGTCAACTGGTTCAACATCCAAAAATAAATGAAATATCTGAGGGTATTGTATTCCTTTTTTGCCAAATGTTAAAGATAACCAAAAGGTTAATTACTAGGATGGATTAAACCCTTCTCCAACAAATCCTCTAATAGATTCTTGATCTCCTATAACTATGGTGTAGGAATCCTATAAAGATGAATGGACTTCATTGCCTCTCCTGGAACAAGATCTATAGATAAATCCACCACTTTCACTGGAGGTAAGCCCAATGTATTCTAGAATGAAACACCTGAAATGATCCACCAAAAAAGGAAATATCTTTTGTGATGTCCCCTGATCATCTAGATATAAACTTGAAAATTGGTCATTAATTTATACCAATCCATGATGCTCAGGTCCATATCTGATCGACTAGACATCCCATTCACCAGTGTGTAGAAATGACCCGTCCTCTGGTGACATTAAAATTTCCCTACATCAATAACAATCACGAAAGGCATGAAAGAAAACTAACTAGTCCATTCAAAGAATGACATAAAATTCAATCATCTTTAATCCAAAGAGGTCCATTAAGATGTGGCACCCACAAACCTCAAGAGGGAACCCCTTTCACTGACGTTCAGTAGCCATCCTAATCCACAATGGAGTTTCTAGCATCATAACATCATGATACATAAAGATATATATCCCATGTATCTTAAAAATTGAAAAAGATATTAAATAATAAGATACCCCTATATCCAAAAGAACTGAAGATAAAAACAAGGCTACTGGGATCGTATATCTAACTGTATAGGGTATGGGATCCTGATTCTACTAGGTCTTCATCACTACAAAAGACTGACATGTACCATGACCCTACGAACCTACCTGACTACCCTGAGCTAATCCACCCTGTTATCACTAAAATACTATTGCCTGACTACCATGACCACAACGGCCTACTTTACCTAAACAGCCTGAAGTACTCCAGTTCCCTAACTGTTGACTATCTGGTGGTCCTACTCCTAAACCTAGAGTCATAGAAGAACCCATGTCACTCACCGCTAAGTAGAAAACCCTACAAAAATTCTAAAGGTGGCCCATCATTTCGCAAGATAGGAAATCAACTAGGTCAATCAGCAAATTTGGTCTAGTATTCCCACTCTTCCAGCACTAGAAGATTAACATCTGGCTACCAGAAGATACATCATGGGAAAGCCCCCCGTGGAGCTTCCTGCGATCTATCGAAGGAGTACATGCCCTAGATGATGAACCACCATGGAACAGAACTCCCAACTCCCTCTGACTGTTCATGTTAACCAGTGCCTAATTCACTAAATCCATCAATTATGTTAGCCTGAAAATAGTCACCTATGATCAGATGTCAAACTAGAGTTCATCCTCAAATATCCTAGCCAATGATAATTCATCACCTACCATAATAGGTGTGATGTGTTGTAGCTCTATAAAATGGGAAGGCTATTCAATCACTAAAAGAGTGCCCTGCTCCAAATGCATGAACATTCTAGCTCGACTAGCACTCAATGTATTAGGACAGTAGTAATCATAGAAGTTCCCCATGAACACTTCCCAATCCATATCCCAATTACATCCCTCATATTAGATAACAGCCCACCATATAATTGTGTAATCTTGTAACATGTTTGTCATGAGCTTCTCCCTTATCTCCATATGCTTCTCTAGATTATCAACTATTGAATGCATTGCCTTCAACCATATCTAGACATCATATGGTCCTCCATCCCTTGAAAAAGTAGGATTATACTGCTGCCGGAACACCCTCTCAAAATCTTCCATAGATGGGACAGGATGCAGTTCTCCATAAAATGTTTGTAACATCCTCAAAATCCTTCATGGAACTATGCACCATCACCTGCATATTTTAGAATATCTAGTGCCAATATGGGCATGCCATGAGGATCTACTTTTTTTCACTGATCTACATTTTTTGGTGTCTGGTCATCACCCGACACCTGGCATACAACCTGAGGTTGTCTTGGTGGCATGACTCCGCAATGTCTATCACACACCTCAGTTCAAGATTATCAGGGACTAAAACCTTGGATTTTAAGAACAAAACAAGAGAAGGAAAAAATCATGTTTAACCAAACATGATTACAAGGCGTGTAGAACCACTACCCCATGTGTTTCGATTAATACGTAACACTAGATGGTACCTCTACCTATCCGGATCATGTAACACCCCTTACACACAACATGTTCTTCTTGACATAGGTCATGTACTTGAATTTTCCCTCCTACCATGTACATTTACACTACAAGAATTCAATGGTTCTCTCCCGGGTAACACTACACGACATGCTCACCATTGGCATAGCATATACCACTTATGTCACATGCAATGATTTCATTTGTCACATGGAGAGATACATAGTAGATCATTGCACAAAATCTAAAATCTGGACACGAATCGTAAAACCTATGATTATTCCACCAATTTCGTTGGTCACATGACTAGATAAATAGTTATTTACACAACATCGAGTAAAATCTTGACGCGGCATGTTCTACCAAATGTATCCCAACCCCGTGAATCTAATCCCACAGTCAGTCACAAATTTAAATACTACACAATGCGTACACAAGGTACAAGTTGTGTACATAAGAAAAATTATTTCATCCAAAATATAAAAACACATGGTGTGTTCACAACAACACATGCCACATTGTTTGTGATTCTAGAGAGTAAGCCTCCTAAAAATCTGGGGAATGCTTAAAAACATAAAATTTTGTCCAAAGTGTAATTAATTCAGATCTTTGAGAGCCAATACTCTTGATAATCAATGTTTGGTATCCTTATTCATATTATTACTTGAAAAATTGAATTAATGTTCAAACATGATCCAACCAATTCTGATCCAAGAGGGCCCATAATAGCTTAGGGACCAATGTTTGTCATCCATACAAATAAAAAATTGGATTTATGAATAAACTATAAAAATACCCAGTATTCTTGCAAGGAATCTATCATAGTAACATGCATATAAATCATAACATCTATCATAACAAAATTATATCGATAAAGCACCCAAAATGGAATGACAAGAATACATGACATTTGAACTCTTGCAAGCACTTATATGATGCATGAGATGGAACAATCTCATATGATTTGGTTGACAAAGAAATAGAAAATGGTTGATATATATAACAACCTCAAAAAAGAAGTGTTTCACACAATGGTGAAATAATATCAACTTTAATAATAGAAATACAAGAAAAAATAAAATATTTTGGGTACCATGGAATTTCCCTGTAGATGGGTTATCTACTCCTAGGAACAACATATTACCAAGAACCTATTTCTTACTATACATATATATATAGTCTTCAAATAGAAGGAAAATGAAGAATGGAACCTTCTTTGAAAACAGTTTCTAATGTCCCATTATCATGTGCCACCCAATGGTTCCCCAAAACCAGTTTGTCACAGTTCCTCAAGCACATTTCACCAAATGCCCGGGGTTGCCGACTAACAGTGATTGGAATGGTCTGATAATGGGGAAACAATTCAATCATTTTTGGAGTATACATAGTATAATAATAATCTTTAAACAGTAGCGGAAGCAGTAATACCATAAAACAAAAGTAAGCAATGAATGACTGAAAGAATTGTAACATCTAGAGCATAAAAAAATGATGCATGTCACCTGTGTCTAGGAAATCATTAAAAAAAATTTACAATTATGTAAATACAATAATAAAAAAAATAAAAAGAAAAATAGTAAACTCAAACTTCTTCGCAGACCTCAAAATTGTCCCATACTCTCCAACTCTAACAGCAATCAAGTACCTGATGAAGAAGGGTTCTTTCCAATATATATACACGCAACCATATATTTTATTTGGTTAAAAAAGCCTAACCTAAATAGGGTGTGGTATGAATCCAAATAGGAAACCACAAAAATATAAATTCATAAGTGTGTGTGAAAATATACAGTAGGTAATATGCAGAAATGAATTAATAAATTATGATGTAGTCAAAAGTAAAAAATCCTATGGTTTTAAAATACATTAATTTACATTTATTAAATATTCAAACCATTGAATAATTAAATCCTTGGGATCAAGACTAAGATCTGTATCCCATAGTAATAGAAAACTGATTTCTTAGAAAACCATCTAAACAATCATGTAAACCCATGTACAAGATTGTGCTCTGGCTTGGCAGACTCGTCAGAATAATTCAATCTGTAATTTCTTAGATTTTCTGTGTATTATTTTTAAATATTATATGGAATTATTTAAAGACCAGACCTTTTGACAGTGTGCGATTCTGAGGTCCAAAATGCCTGGAATAAATGATTAAAAGAAATTAAAATTTCAAACAGCGCATGTGAGGGGTTATCCTGTAAAAGTGCAGTATATTTTAAACAGGTTACTAGATCAGAAATCTGAGGGAACCATTGCATTCGGAGCAGCGAGATTACCTTAGGTGATGCCTAACATCGTTTAGCGTAGGCCAGGTGTGAGAGTATGTTTTTCGACGTTTAATGAAAATAAAATGAAATAATAATTAAATTTATTTGAAAGTTTTATTTTACGGTAGAAACCTAATTTATCACTTTTTAAATATCATCTTATGGAAACATCATTGGGTTATCCTCATAACCCTACAAATTGAGAGTGAATCTCTTTGAGCTTGGGAGGAGAACACGTTGGTGGACGATGATGATGCATCCTGGATCTGATGATGCTCTCCAACGAACATGACACAACCATCATTCTTCAACCAGATCTAGTTAGGGGATGTTATTTCAATTCATATTCCCCATTCTTGGATTTAACAACAAACACAGATCAACCAAAAAATAGGTTGATCCATGGAATTGTATGTTTTTGACGGAGGTTTTTTATTGGGTTGATCTCCATAAATTAATCCTTGTTAGATTATTTTTCTGATACTTCTCCATTGGATCCTACTAATATGATCATATCAGGGCTGTGACGAATGATTCCAGATGTTCGTTCTTTGATTTTCTTTTGGATTTCTTTCCCCATTATTTTTTATGTGGTCCTCACGTTCTTCATGGGGAAACAAACAATGGATCATTGCACATCCATTTTGTGACGTAATGACCCCAAATTGGAAATCTGACATCATGGAGACCTAGAGGAGATGAAATAGAAATGGCAGAAGGCGAATCGACACGGATCAGGATTTCTAATTTTTCGAGAGTTCTTTGTGCGGGGTGAATCAAAACGCAATTTCAAGGCTGATGAGAGGCCTGAAACTGATGGAATCACCTTGTTAATGTTCAGGCGACCACAAACCATCATTTTTGCAATGATCAGGTAGCTAGATTTAGGATTAGAGGACCCCAGAGGTGTGGTGATGAAGAACGTCGATTCTGGAGATTTCTGAAGAATACAACGTTTATCTCGATGAACAAGCAGTGTGGTATCAGCTCAGCGGCGGCTAGGGTTTTGTGAGGCATGATGCGATGACATGACGTGTCCCATAAGAACACAGCTTATGGGTCCTTATGTGGGACTAGGTGTATATCTCAGGCAATTCATGGACACGGGATTGAGTACACTGCTGTGTACTCCACTACACAGCTAGACCAGGCCGGCTACATGGGTTACCCCATGTATCGTTTTCACGGGTTGGTGCACATGGGATAAAGCCATGTACGAGCACACACCTTCATCCATGAAGCGGACCACAGCTACTCAGACATGATTTGTGATCCTTACCACATGTAGTGTACTAACTTTCCTACACGACCAGCATTGCGACGCGGGCTGTAGTACACAGGTAGTGCCCAGGGTCACAAGACAAAGATTGTGACACATCTACACACCGTGTACTTTTTTGTAAATGGTTTGATCTTCTTCTCCAGTATATCTTGGACATGTTTTAATTGGGTTACTGCGAAATTTTCTCATTCCCTTAAAGGCCAGGTTTTGTTTCCTTCTAAAGGAGTATGATCCATTCATTAGGACTTTCTGAGATATAGTTAGGTCTCCCTCTGAGAGGCCAAGAGTGAGATCCTCTGTCCATTCTTGACCCTAGGAAGAGTTAGGTATCTATGTGACTATTCACACAGGGGGTCAATCCTCTCCCTAGAAGGTGATTTCTGGATGAGTTTCAGTATACGCCAACGCCTTGGCAGTGATCCTCATCTATGTATCATGATATTTTCCCCACTAAAGAGTGTATTCTCCTGGAATGAGTTCATTATCTCTCGTTAGTTTTCCCAAAAGACTTTACTTCTCAGATGGAAATCATCAAAGTTGTCAGACACGTTGAGTGAGTTATCCTAGGTGATTGCTTTGTGGAAACTTCAAACTGAATCCTTAGTGGGGGGTATGTAGTTTCTTGGCTTGTCCCTAGACTATGGATATGAGATTTTAGTATATTTGGATTTGGTTATTCTATTATATGTTCAGTATACATATATTATGTAGAGCTGACTATGACTTTCTTTTGTGTATTTCCTTGTGGTTTTCAGGGTCCTCTACTGAGCATTGTTATACTCACTCCTGCATGGGATTTGACCGCATGTGTCGTGTCTTGGGCAGATGAGCAGCCTTTTGACAGAGTCCATGGTGGACCAGGACAGGACCAATCGTTCTGAGTTCCCTATAGACCATGTTTTTCCTATGGCTATGAGCAGTAGTTCTAGTTCCTCTTTGTGTTTAAAGGCTAGACTTTGTAGTTTTCAGACTCTTGTTTTTGGTGGGCGTGTATTCTGGCCCAGTTTATTTTTAGTACCTTACTTTACATCGTACTCTATTGGTTGGGTTTAGTTATATCCTTGTATTTTTGATCCCTATTATTTTTTATATTTCTGCATTTTGTGATTGGAGATGTCTGTGTGTGTGTACAGGTATATAGTCATTGCATCCCTTGTTTGTAATATGCCTACTTAGTGCATGTCACTAGCCCCTAGCCTATTCGAGGTGGGATTGGGGAGTCACGGTGCCGGCCCCACTAGGACGGGTCATGACACAATAATTTATAAAACCCTTATAGGAATAGTATCACAGTCTAACCCCTATGGATAAACATATCATCAATTGAATAAATAATTTCTCTATTTTAAAGTTCTCACAGTTTAATCCCATTGATCCCACACAACACTAAACATTTACAAACGACCACTAAGGCCGCTCTCACTGTCAATACCGTGTTAGTCTACATAGAAATAAAAAAATATAATGACCACCTAGAATCCCTCACAATCAATGACCTAGGGTCCAAAATTTATTTAATAATGAACCTCTATGTAGCTATCATGGTCATACCCCTCTAGACTATGATCACCCAACATCTCTCACAGTTAATACCTCTAGGTCAACATAGCAACAATTCTTATATAAATGACCCTTCCGTAAGATTCTATCAATGTCAATTCCCCATAGTCAAAAATTCACAATGTGAATCAAATCCATCAAATATCATTATTGACTCCATTCTGACAACACAGGGAAGGGAAAAAGGAAAACCTAATAGGAATTCTAGAACAAACGACCAAAATCAAACCAAGAAAGGGAATCAAACGAATAATCAAGGCATATAACCTTATACATATGTAATAAAAATTTCTTAATATAACAAACCATCATTGTTATTAATTAGGGATAAAATTACAGAAACCTGCAATACCCAAAACATGGATATTTAGAACATTAAGTATATATAATCTAATGACCATAAAATAATGGAACAAACCACTGACCATAATGTGGTGCAACCAACACTGCTGAATGTCATCCATTGAATCAATATAGAATGACGTAGATATACCAAATGTTAAAAAAAATTCATCCTTGAAATACTCATGAGAGGGTGAGTCGTGAGTAGAGTCTCTAGGGGAAGAGAGAACTCACTGGTGGGAATCCAACGCACCTAGAGGCATCTCAATCAGATCTTGTATGGGGAACCAATAAGCACTTTAATTCTTCGGTCGTTTTTCGTTGTCGTGTACAAACTGATTGGAGAAAAAGAATGTTTTAGAGATGATACAAAATCATTTTCATGTCCATAAATTAAAAAGAAAAGTACACAGCGTTTTCATTTAATGTACACGTCGTGTACTAGCTTCAACTAGACCCCATATTAGGCGGCCTTTCAGGTCACCCACGTGGCCATGTACTCACCTGTTACATGGCCAGTAAAAAAATGCATATGGCCACCGGGTACATGGTGTGTACATAAGAGTACATTGAATGTATGTAAAAGATTCCCAATTCTTCCTTTCCCAAAAAACCATCTTAAATCATGACCCATACTTGAAATCAAGATCCTAGTTCATACAATATCCATCATATAAGTATATCAACTCTCATGTGGTTTTCCTATTATATTTTATTCTATAACCCATGGATATTGGGAGGTAATCATGATATTTTTGAGTATAACATCAAATTATAAGGATCTTGATTCTAGGTTGTGTTTAATAATCTCTTATTTTGATATTCTTCACTATCTAATCTCACTATAGTTATGGTGTGGATTAAATCACATAATTAATGGTAAGTGGACTCTTAAATCTTTACACATTAATTAAAACATAGAATTGATTGATATAATCGAAATCAAGTTTAATGTTATTTTAAGACATTTATTAGTGATGATTATTGTTTTGCTTTGAGATTGTCGTGGAATTTATAAGAAACCCCCAATTTCAAAGATATTTAAATTATTTTGATATTTTATGCGAATAGAAGTATTGATTGGAAATCTGATTTTATTAAATTGATTTGAAATTGATACTTGAGTAGTATGGATTAAATATAATATTTATTTCATTGGGAATGAATATTTTGAAAAACAATGATTGTTTTAAAAATGAAAAATGATGATTAAAACCGATGTTTGGAATTGTATTTTGAATTGATTAAAATATTTGATTTTTTAATAATTGATTGTATGTTTGACACTCAGTAATGGGATCACATAATGGGTTGTGGACTGAATTCCCTATATGGTATCCCCTAATGGGGTATATATTTACTGTCTTATATGGGATCCCATAATGTAATGTAGTTTGGTTGACTGATATTGTCTCCCCTAATGGAGTTTAGTTTTATTCCCCAATATGTTCTCTCCTAATAAGGTGTAGTTTTATAGACCATAATCTGATCCCCTAATGTGGGATTGATCTGAGTATGCTCATATATGAATTTTTATCAATGATATATGAATATATAATTATTTTATTCCTTCCAAAAAGTTTATATCAATATTTTTATATCATCTTTTCAATTAATCCTAATTTTGGATATCTTCAATCATTTTCATAGAATGATTTTATGATGAAAATATGAATATAATTTTTAATGAATTGTTTTTGATGAATTTGATTGAATTTGATATATTATTTTTATAAATATTGATTATGGAACACAAGGTTGGACAATAATAGGATTTTTATCTTATTCCCAACTATTAACTACATTAATTTTTATATTATCATTATTCAGGATTGATCAATGGGACTGATCCTCTCTAAGGAAGTTGATGTTTTTATAAATGGGAACCGAATTGATAATGCTGAACATTAGGGATTGTATTCACTTTTTTAATGGGTTATTTGATCTTGAATCGTGGAATAAAATTGTTATATTGATGATGTCATATTCTCTGTTTTTACATGTTTGTTTTCAATATATTTTCAATAAGGAATGTCATTCACACTAATTGTATCTATTATCATTTTTCGTCCTTTTTGGAAAAAACAAGTACTTAACATTATTTTATTTTTCAAGATGATAATAGCCAACCTTGGGGATTAGGATCGCCCATCAGGATACTATAGATATGGATTAGGTGTCAATGTACCAATGTATCATTGATTGATCATGAAAAGTTGTTATCATTGGTGTGAGGTATTTTGTATTTCTATGAAAATTGGTATATAGATTGAATTTCCTAGTATATTTAATGTAGGATTTTTGGGACATAGTATGTTGTACTGGGCTAGTTTTGGACATCTCTCATAGTAACATTCCTTATGATATAATGGGTGTTTTAGAAATGTGTCTTAATGAATTTAGATTTGGTCCCAATAATTCCCCTACAATTGATTTTAGTTTACTAATATCCAAATATTGAATATTGTTTCATGGAATTGGTATTCTACTATAATTTATCTGTGTGTCCTTTTTTTAAAAAATTATTGATTCTTCTTGTCTAGTCTACTGATGTTGTGTAGAATCATTCGTAAGACAAGACATTTGAATAGTATGAAGAAGGATTATACTAGTGAACAAAATAATTTAGTGGATTAGAGACTTGTTTAGATATTGGTGCATGTGTCAAACATTCAGGATAAACACCAACACTAATTCTCATTTAGGCTCCAGTTATGAAATATCAGAATCATGAATCATGGATTCATAGCTATAATACATATTATTTTGAAGTAATTAATGATACACAAGTTTCTATGTGTTGGATAAAAAATGATAGAAACATTTTTAGAGTTTGTAGAAAAACCTAATTCGATTTAGGTGAATACTATAAACTTCATGCTAGAAGGGCCTAACAAGAGATTGTGGGATTCATTGGTGATGTATTATAAGAATGAGAGATTTTAGTAGAAAGCATTTATTGTTACATTAACTAAAAATATACATCCAAAGTCGATGGTCCTGGAAAATTATATGGTGTTTCTTAATATCCATCAAGGGGATAAAAAAATTTCAAAGTATGTAAACCATTTTTATGAACATTAATACTATTCTTTGTAGGTTTTTATTAACAAATGACAAATGGATTAATGATTTCAGATGGGTCTTTATGATTTCATATGATATAATTACTTCTTGTTGAATATCACTTCTTATGTTGATGTACTATTTAGAACATTGATGGATGATCATGATATGGTTGGTATCTCAAGGTTAACATGAGTACCGCTTTCTACTAGTTTTAGTACAATGAATGAAATTAAGGGGAAATGAAAAAATAATTATACAAATGATGGATCTACATATAATCAATCTTTTATATCTCCTATATTTCCTAGAAATGTTTTTATGACATGATTTTAGTGGGGTAATGGTTGGGAATTCGAAATGGGCTATCACATAGGCACCAAAGAACTGTTGTTCATGAGACCACTTAGGTTACCCACTAAGGTTTCATTCATATCTTTTCTACTATGTGCTGCAACATAGTATCATCAAGACCAAAAATTAAAAAATTGAAATTAGATTCTTTATGGTCTAGAGGGTTCCATCCGTAGACATCGTAAATAATGACTCTCGATATACAGGAAAAGTATCTAGAGGAAGCAGGTGTGGGTCCAAATATAGTGTGACGTACCATCCCAATAATTTTATCATTAGTCACAAAATTATTTGCTACTGGTGTATCTAATTTGTTTATATTGATTCATGTTATAAATGTGATAAATCATCATATGGATATTATTTCATATGTGATAGATATTACTACACCCGCCAGAATGAAGAGAGAATGTTACATTGATGTATAGATTTTTTTCTCTCCTTACTCGGGCTTGAACTTTCCTAGGATTTTAGGTTTCCTATCAAGAAACATATTTTTTCCTTCCTTGGTATAAATTGGTTAATTTCTATTAATAACCAAATTAACATTATTCTTTGACAAGTGTCATTTTCCAAAACTAATGGGTGTGTTCTTTCATTAATGGGTAATGGGATCTGAGGCCAAGTAGAGTCAGATCTTCTTTTCATGAATTGCTTATTACAATGCAAGTGTTTTCTTTTTTACACGAAGTGAGAACCTTTGAGTGATGATTTCACTCTAGTATTATATAAATTTCCAAGTGTTACTTCATTTGATATTTCTTTCCTACCAATGGTATGTGTCGTATTGATTACTATAGATTTAGTACATGGCACTGTGATGATAAATATTTCATTGTACCATATGGAAATAGGATATTTAACCGAGTAAATGAAATAGATGGATGATCTACTAGGGAAATGATTTAAATGTAACTGCCCGACCCTAATTACCTATAGTCGGTGCATTATTACATATCATGGGAATGATCACAAGATATCATGTCCCGAATGATAGATTAGTTTAGTAGCCTTGTAAGTACTATATAAATACATAAGTTTTACTTTATATAATGAAATAAAAAAACAACATTTTGTCCCCTTTGAACACACTCATATAAATTAGCATATTAATGCAGGTAAATCATGGTATACATCTTCACATCCTAGGGAAAATAAAACATATAAATGGGTGAGCTCAGATGCTCTGTATGTATAACAATATAGTGGATGCTTTCATAAATAAGCATAATCATTTAAGGCAATGAATAAGACTAAAACACAAGGCTTTTAAACGTAAATTTCAGCGTAATATGGAATTTATATATCAAATATTTCCATTTACATATTCACATTTATATTATACTAGTCGAGTAATAACATGTAATATCAACGTCTAAATTCATAATGATGGAATTTATAATGCCATACATCATAACCACATAGTCAAGGCCTCATGCAACGACTAAAAATTAGATTTTGTCAAGGCCTTGTGCCAAGAAAATAGTTTGTCACATGAGTCTTACGGATGCATCGATGATCTATTTCAGGATCTTCCCATCACATACATATTTCAATACATTCCTCATATTAAAAGGTTGAACATAATCAAAACATTCATATTAGAACTATCATACGAAATGTCAATATTTTAACCACAAATAATGATTTGTATAAGAATAGCTCATCCATAGTCAACCATAACTCATTCAATAAAATATGGATGATTTTATTAAAATAAATAAACATCAATCAAGAATAATGAATGATATTTGCAGAGACAAAAAGAATCACTAAATCTATTTGAGAGAAATATCTCTTTTTCATTAAAACATTTAATAGTATCACTATTTTTCAAGAAGTTGTTTAAAAGGAAATTTTTAATCAATGTTTAACATAACACTTTGAATTATTTAAAATATATTTATATTTTAAAACATTAATTTCCATATAAATAAATCCTTATTACCATTATTAAAACATGGACATTAATGATAATTATTTAGAAGAATAAATATTTAAAACATTTAAAATGATATTTTAGTTATAGTTAATAACAAAATTGAAGATGCCTAAATACAAATAATTGATGTAATAAAAAACATATAATATCATGAGAATAATGGTATTAATGATACACTATGTCAATTTATAGTATATACACCATAAAAATGTTAATTGGCGCATACCAATAATGACGACTCAATGGAATGTAAATCGTGATGAAGTCCTTTATAAGGACCATATCATTAGGTTAAGAGAAAATAAATGACATAATTATATGTGATAAATATAAATACACTCAATATGATTGGATATTTAGTGTAAATCAATCAGAGTACATTCACACATATTATTTTAAAAACAACACCGATGACTTTGATGTTTAACTCAATGAATTGAAATTGAGTTAAGATTACACTTAACGAGTTCATATTGATAACTTGAGAATTTATAAATGGAACGATTATTATTTTTAAATGAATATGATCACATAGGGGAGTGTATTTTACTACATAAACAAAATAAATAGTGATTTCACACATAATCTGCAAAATAATCAATGAAGATTGCATAAAACCCAATGAGTGGAAATCGAGAATAGATGTTCCATTACCAATTTGGTAAATTATGAAACATAATACCCAATAAAGAAGGATAATAAAATTATGTTGAAAATACCAATAAATTAATTTATATCAAACGAAGAATACAATCATGGGCAGAACATACACCTCACAAATCTTAATAGTGGAAAATATAGCTTGAATCTCACGGGAATAAAAAGTGAGATAAAAAACCATTAAATTTAAATTTTCCTTAGTTGAGGATATGTAATCCTCCGGTATGATGGTTAAATAATTGTTATTAAATTATAAAAATAACCATATGCATAAATATTATGTCATATATTATATTTTAATATTGCTTTGTTCATAATATTCTAGTAGTATCATTTTTTCGCGTGTTAACAGATTCGTTTTTCATTATATTTTTTGTTACATAAGTCTTTCTTTTAATGGATATGATGTATTTTATTTTTTTATATAATTATATTATGTTCATAATTTATTTCATCATAAAATGATATTTACTCTTGAATGGGCATAGTGAGGAATGAATCTCATCGCGTTCGTTGAGACAGTAATCTGTACGTATGCACAAGCGACAACACAATTCTATTGACGGTGAAATATTATTTAATTGGATGGTATATCATATATAATGAATCATTATCATCTTATATTTATTATTTATTTAAATTTTACTCATTATTATAGCCATCCAAATAATTAATTGTTGAGTAACAAACTACACCACAACGTGGAGACGTTAAACTGTACGTACGCACGTATGGGGACTTTTTCATTCATAGGATAGATAGAATAATGAATATGGTTGTGCCATATTTATAATAACATCATAGTATGTATATGTAAATGTATTTATTATTTTGGTTTGGAAACAACAAATAAAGAGGATGTAAAAGAAGAAAAGAACATTGAATTGGAATAATCATCTCTTCTTCGGTTGCATCCTTTTGATTTGATTTAAAGGGATCCTTAGAATGGATTTCTAAAAAAAGATTGACCTCTAGTTTGAATTTATGGTTGTTTGGATGATAGTTTAGGAGAGTATTTCTTGTGCTAAATGGATTTGGAGGTATGAATTTGATAGATGGGGAAGAACCCTTTTATAAGAGAGGTGAGGGTCACTTTAGGACAACCTTGAAATATTTTATTATTATACAATCATATTGTATTTATAATGGCTCCTAAATTTTTTTTTGAGGATAATGTGGGTATGTATATAAAACCTCTCAACCATTTGGTTTTAGACATGTTTAGGTCACCATATTAACCTTATCTTTTCGATTTAACTCGTGGTTAAATAGTTTATCATTTAACATATCTCCTTGTATTTTAATATAACATTGTTAATAAACATACAAAAAAATATCCCCTGAACCCCAAGAGGTTCATTAATTACATATACATTATTATTTATTTCCTTTGTCCGAACATAGATTTTTTAGGACTATTATATAATATAATAATATATTATTTATTTTGAAAACTCATTTAGGTTAATTTTGACATTATATAGTATTTGGTTTTTGTGAATGTCATAAAAATCATATTTATTTGAAGGAAAAAAATAAAGAAAATTTAAAATGTAATTATAAACATGAAAATTTGTGGAATACAAAAAAAGTATAAATTTAAATTTATTTTAGTATTAATAATATAAATTATTTTAATCATTCATTAATTAGGTAATTACAAAATCATCATTGTGTGTTAAATAAATTTACTTATTTAATATCTAAAAAGTATAAATAAAAAACCATGATGTAGGAAAAACTCTTATATTTATAATTAATATTTATAGTCAAAATTATCTTATGAATAAAACTATATTAAAAATGGTCTAGTTATTAAAATTTGAATTTAACAGTTTTAACTCTTCTTTAAATAAAATAATAATAAATGTCCTAATCTAAACAATGAGGACCAAAAGGATCATATTTTTTTTATATGATATATTGTTTTCTAAATAATCTTTTCTAATGGAATTATGACATCATTTTGTGTAATTATAATATCATTTTTACCTTTACTTACATTATTTACTTGTAACTGTGGTAAATACAATTCCAAAGTTACTATTTACCCAATATTATTTTCATCTTATTGAAACACAATTTACTAATTGATTTAAACTGTGTCTCTCAAATTTATGTAGTTCAATTCATAGAACCATTAAAATTCCTTTTTTTTGTAAATAATTTAATGTGCCATGAAGGTTGGTAAAAGAGGTTAAAAAATTCAATCATATTTAATACTTCTATTTTTAGTATAAAATGACCCCAATGAATTACATTGATCTAATATAGGTATTATGTATCTATTTTTACATTAAATAATTTTATTTAAAATAACTAATTATTTAAATAAAAATCCAGTTTTAAAGCAATAACGCAATGTTTTCCACTATCCATAAAAAATGAATGTTTTTTGAAAAACACCAAAAATTCACCCTAAGATAATTTTGATATTCTAAATCAAATAATGAGGTCTATTTTAACAAATTCATAACATATATGTTGATTTATGTTATTTAAATTTCATTCGCATTTTCAAAAAAAATGAAAGAAGGTTTTTGAGTAATGAAAACTATCAAAAGATTGATATGTGTTTTGTCCGGTTTAAAAGTGAAATTACTTAAATGAACAACATTGGATTAAATGACAAAAATATAATCTAATTTTACATCTAAATAATTCTAATGTATAACATACCACATTAATGTTTTTTGATTAAAAAAGATGTTTTCAGTTAAAATTTAGTATCATTCACTATTCATCAATATATGAATGTTATCAGAAAAAAAATTTATCAAAACTAATTTTTATGTCCCTATTATAAAGAAGAATTTAATTTCATAAAATTGAATATATAAATGTGTCAAATATTTTATTTAGAAACGTATCACCTTTAAAAGACAGAAAAACTACATATTTTTAAAAATACATCTTTAATCTGAAAATTTGAATTTGTCCTTATATTATGTCTAAGAAACACAAACAATGATTGATAGAATTATATGGGATATATATGAAATTTAAAATGTGGTTATTAATATCATTAATGCTTTATAAATGTCTATTTTGATAGGTTGTGGTGCGCTTGAACTCAGTGTTGCTTAAATCGCGCACTATTTTACTATTCAATGAAAAGCGTATCGTGGAAACTTGCAGTGTCACATTCTTCCATCATTAAATAAATTTAGTCCTTGTAATTTGAAATTTTTCTTCAGAAATAAAAGGTTAAAAAATTGAAAATAACATTGTGGGAATTATTCAACGTAAATAGGGGAAATAAAATTTATATTTATTAAGAGGAAAAGGGAAATCAAAAATTCAACACCATATTAGGATTTCGAATAAGATAACGTTTGGGGAAATTATTAATGGAAGAAAAATTTAAATATTTGTAGGGAGTGATTAAGGTAATAAATCCCAACCAAGTTAATGGAAAATTGAGGGGCTCAAATCCATAAATCAATGATGAATAGTGTAAGGTATTAGGATAATACATTTTGGGTTTTCAGATCCTTTCCCTATGTTTTAAGAATTAATTTCATCATAGAATAAAAAACAAATTATGATAAGTTGAGTTCTATCATTTAACTAATTTCTACCACAAACTCATCATTCACTCCAACTGATGAGTATTCCTAATGTCTTGGTAACACATGTAAATCTAGAATCAACATAATGAGAGTCACATAATCCACAATTTATAAACTATATATTTTCCTTGTCTTTAGAGATTAACCAAAAACAAAATGATTAGTTACAGATAATATGATCTACAAAAAGGATAAACATTTAGAGAAATAATTACATATAATAATTTATAAAATTTAACAAATAATACACAATGTTCAATAAAAAAAATTCAAATTAAAAATTGTCCTCAAAATCCTTAAATATAATCTAAACTATGATTAATACCCAAAACACTAAAAAAATGATTATATAGTCTTCCAAGTTAAATTGTATCTCCAAATAATATTGACTACTCTTAAAGTCACATACTTAAAAGTAATTATCCTGATCACATATTCTCTATGATAGGTTAATCATTCCATAAATAACCCAAATTACTATAAATAAACAATAAAAACCTCGATAAAAATCCACCATTACTCCTCAAATGAAATAGCATAGTATTCTATTTTTCTTAGGCATATAGTAGTCCCAATAGAGAGATGGTTTTCCAAATAACAATAATCACATAATCACCAAATATTTTTCCTACACTAATGATACCCATTTGATAATAATAAGATCCCAAATAAACTTTTCATTGTTCAATAATATCATTTAACAATAAATAATTAGTCACACTAATGAGGGACATCATGTTGTCTAGTGGTAGGTGATAAATTCCAGTCGCATATTGGTTCTAGATTAGATTCCTACAGATTTTTCTGATGTGATGGGTTGTCACACGGACTGCGTGTTGTCCGTTTTCAAAAACTATATTTTATAACATTTCATAAATGAGATAAATTAATCAAAATAACCATAACATAATTTAACCACAAATGTTATCTCATACTTCACATTTTTATCCCAAATATTAATAACCTATAATTGTATCAAATTCAAGGACCATATTAACCCAAATTTTTATTTATAACTATATCCACAAAAGAAAAGATAATTATTCCTTGAATAGAATTTTCATATAACGAACAGCATGGTTACACATACAAGAGAAATGTCTTCCAATGTAAGCTAATAAAAAATATGTCTAATACATTTACACATTTCTCTATCCACATAGGATGTTCCTTGACCAAGAAGTTGTCTTATAGAATAGGGGATTGACTCAAGTAATGCCAAGGTCCCCTACATTTACGTCAAATGAATTTAAATGGATACTTGGGATCATTTTTATTTTCTCCAATATTACTATTCAATTTTCCTAGGAAATTTTTTACTTTATTTCCTTCCTTCAAACACATAATGCATTTTTCTGTTCTATTGAGACACTTTCCCGGGTGTCTCCTTCCACATTTCCTACAAGATGGAAATCAAGAATTCCTTTCTCCATGGTCTCCACTACTAGAGCACTTATTATTCACCACCAATATATTCTTTGTTGAGTTTGGGAGTTGTTTAACATATATGTTGTTGATCTAATTTTTGGAAAACTGATTCTGTATGAACATGATATATCTTACACCTATCAACATTCCATTTCATTGCACATTTCCCCCACTGTGACCACATTTTACATCCTATTCAATGTTGCTATGACTTCCTTTAAATCCACTCATTGACTAAATCCAGAAATCATTGTGTGAATAACAATATTAATAAAATCATTTAGAGAATATCAAGACACCTCATTTTAAATCTAAAATACCATATGATTAATGATGGCTATTTATTCTCATCTTATTTTAAAATCCTTAAAATTAGTTTTTTTTAAAATGTGAATAATCCTAATCATTTCCTATAGGGTTTTCGTAACGAATAGTGAAGCAAGGCCTGTTTATGTGCACCAGTTCCCGTTTGAGTCTATCTCAAAGTGTTGTTTTTGGGTTTTACCCCTAGGTACGTTTGGGCCAGAGCCGCCTTTACCTGCTCATATCTAGATAGGGATGTATTTCTTGGAAAACCCACATAATATTTATATTACCAATTTTTTTATGTTCTTCTATACAAATCCCCATGTCTAGCTTAGGTTTGTGTTCTCTAATCAATGTTTTTCTAAATGTAGTTTCCACGGTTTGTACTAATTTCCTCTCATTCCAACTATAACGTCGCTACCCTATTTACATAGAGTTAGTGCCTTGTTACATATCGTTGGCATGATCACAAGAAATCAAGTCCCTAAGGACCTATTTTGTAGTATCCTTGTAAGTACTAGATATATACATATGTTTTAAATTACATCATGAAATAAAGAAAAACAACATTGTGTCCCCTTTGAACTCAGTCATATACCTTAAAATATTATTATAGGTTAATCATGATATACTTATTCACATCATGTGGAAAATATAACATAGAAAGTTGTGAGCTTAGATGCTTAGTAAGGTTAACAATATAGAGGAAACATTCATAAATAAGCATAAAAATTTAAGACAATGTATAAGACTAAAACATAATCATTTTAAACTTATCTTTCATTATAATATGGAAAAAAATAAAATAATTACATTTACTTTTTATATAGATATTATTCTAGTGAAATAATTGCATGTAAAATCAATAGCTAATTTAATAATGATGGAATGCATAATTTCGGACATCATAATAACTTAGTCAAGGCCTCGTGCCAAGACTAAAAATAATATTTTTTCAAGGCCTCTTTCCAAGACAATTGTTTGTCTCATGAGACCCACTGATGCATCAAGGAGCTATAGCGGGATCCATCTGTCGGTTACTAAGTCCAACTCATTCCATGTATGAAAATGTTGAAACCAAATCTAAACATTCGTATTAGAACTATAATACAAAATGTCAATATTTTATCCATAATCCATGAATGGTATAAAAATAGAACATCCATAGTCAAGCATAACTCATTCAATACAATATGAAATATTTTTTCTATAAAAAATCAACCTCAATGATGAAAAATGAAGGATATTGACATAGATGAAAATAATCCCTAATTCTATGTAAGAGAAATATCTCATTTGTTCTTTAATTAATTTAAAAGACTCACTGTTTATCAAGAATACATATAAAATGGATTTTTTAATAAATGTGTCCCATATCAAATTGAATCATTTAATAGGACTTTTAATTTTAAAACATTCCTATCCATATAAATATATATTTAAAAACAGTTTTAATACATGGACATTAATTAGTATGATTTAGAAGAATTAATCTATAAAAATTTTAAAATGATATTTTAGTTATAGTTTTTCAAAAAATGAGAGAATCTTAAATTAAAATAATTGATGTAATAAAAACCTTTTAATATCATGAGAATAAATGGACTCATGATATATTGTATTAATGTATAGTATAAACACTATATAAAAGTGAATTGGCGAATAACAACAATGAAGTATCAAAGGAATGTAAATTGAGATGAAATACCATACAAAGTCGGTAAACATTGGTTAAGCATAAATAAATGAAATAATTATGGGAAACAAATTTAAATACTCTCAATATAATTGGATATTTAATGTAAATCAATCAGTTTACATTCACACATATTCATTTAAAAACAACACCAATGACTTGGATGTTTTACTCAATCAAGAGAAATTGAGTTAATATTACTCTAATCAAGTACATATCGATGAATTGCAAATTAATAAATGGAGTGATTATGTGTGTCAAAAGTATATCCAGACAAAGTGGATTGTAAATTACTACATAAATAAATAAATTGTGATTTTACCCATAATCATGGGGTAAAATAATCAATCCAGTTTTTGTAAAACCAAGTTAGTGGAAATTGAAATTTGAAATTCCATTACCAATTTGGTAACATATGAAAATACTCCCAATTAGATAATGATCCTACAATGTAGTTTTAAATACCGATAAATTATATTATATTACACTTTGAATAAAATCATAGGTAGTCCATACACCACACAAATGGAAATTGTGAAAATATAGCATGAATCTCAGTAGAATAAAAAGTGAGATGAAACCCCCTTAACAAGTACTTTTACATAGTTAAGGGTATGTAAACCTCCATTATAATGGTGAAATAATTTTTATTAAATTATAAAATAACCATATACATATAAATGATATCATATGTTATATTTTAATATTACATTATTAATAATATTTCTGTAGTATCATTGTTTCGGTTGTTAACTTATTCATTTTTCAGTATATGTTTAATTACATTAGTCATGTTTTTTAGATAGAATGTATTTGATTTGTATCCAGAATGATATTATGTTCTTAAAAATTATTTTTTAATCAGAATATGACATTTATTCTTGAATTGTTATGATGTGGATTGAATCTTATCACGTTCATGGAGATGGTAATCTGTACGTACACATGAACTTCAATACTATTATATCGATAGTGAAATTGTATGTAATTAGATGGAATATCATATATAAATAATAATTAATATGCTATATTAATTATTTAGATAAATTATACTCATTATTATATGCATCCATATAATTATGTGTTGAAAAACAAACTACTCAACAACTTTGAGAGGGTAAGCCGTATGTAAGAATGTACGGTGACTTTTTCATTCACAGGATAGATAGAATATTGAATAGTGTTGTACCATATATATAATAACACCACAATATGTATAAGGTACTGGAATTATTAATTTTGTATGGAATCAACAAATAAATAGGAAGTGGAAGAGAAAAGGACTATTGAATCAGAAGATGTAATAATTACCTCTTCTTTAGGTGCTTCATTTTGATTTGATAAAAAGAGCTCCTTAGGATTGCTTTCTGATCAACTTATGGCCCCAAGGTTGTAGTGAGGGTTGTTGGGAAGATATTTTTGTAGGTGTAGGCAGAGAAAAATGGGTTTGGAGCTGTGATTTTGAGAGAAGGGGAAGTAACCTTTTATAAGAGAGATGAGGGTCCCTTTAGGAAGACCTTGATATATTTTTTTTATACAATCAAAATTGATTTATAATTGCTTCAATAGGATTTATTTTTAAGATAAGGTGGGGATGGATTGAAAACCTCTCAAACAATTGGTTTTATACTGGTTTAAGTCACCATATTAACCTTATATATAATATTTAATTCTCGGTTAAATAGTAAACATTTATCATGTCTCCATGTATTTTTATATTACAATGTTAATAAAAAATCTATAAAATGTCAAGAGAACAAAAAGTTTTTAATTAATTCAATATATATTTTCATATAAGTTCATTGGCCGATCCTTATATTTTTAGGAGTACTATATCATTTAATAATATAGTGTTTGTTTTAAAAATTCATATATGTCAAATTTGCCATTATTTAGTATTTGGATTTTGTGAAATTCATAAAAATATGATTTCATAAAAAAAGTTAAATCAATACTAACTTGTAATATTAACCTATATTGTTTTTGAAATGCATCAAAAGTCTCAATTTATATTTATATTAATATATATAATATCAATTATTTTAATCATTCACTAATAAGGTAATTACTACATAATCATTGTGTCAAAAAAAAAATTACTTATTTAATATCCAAAATTTTCTAAAAAAATACCATGTCTTGGTAAAGCTTAATATCTTTGTAATGAATATTTATAGCCGAAATTATCTGATGTACAACCCATTATTAATTTTTTTATATATTAAAATTTGAATTTAACACTTTCAGCTCTTCTTTAAATAAAATAATAATAAATGTCATAATAAAAAAATGTGGACAAAAAGGATCATATATTATTCATAAGGTAGATTTTAGTCAAAATAAACATATCCAATAGAATTGTGACATGTGTTATAGATATTAGAATATCTTTTTATTATTAATTATCCTATTTACTTTTAAACCTGGTAATAAAATTCAAATGTTACTATTCACCAAAACATATTTTTGCCATATTGAACATTATTTAACTTACTGATTTAAACTTCATCACTATTATTTTTGAAACTCAATTAATATAAGCAGTAAAATTATGTTTTATGTAAATTTGATAATGTGCTAGAAGGTGGGTAAAAGGCGTTAAAAAATTCAATAAAATTTTATACATTTAATTTTATTATATAATGACTCAAATGAATTAAATTAAACTAATATAAGTGTTATGTATATTTTTTGACTTAAAATAAATTTAAATAATAAAAAATTATTTAAATAAAATGACGGTTTTTAACAATAATGAAATGTTTAAACTATTCATAAAAAAGTTAATGTTTTCAGAAAAATAACAAAAAATCACCTTAAGCTAATTTTGATATTCTAAATCCAGAAATTATGTCTATTTTACCAAATTCTAAACATTTATGTTTCATGATTTAATTTAAAATTAATTCGCGTTGTCAAAACTAGAAATCTAATTTTGGAGAAGTGAAAACATTCCAAATATTGATATGTGTTTATGTCCGGTTTAAAAGTGAAATTACTTCAAATGCCCAACATTGGATTAAATGACAAAAATATAATCTAATTATACTTCAAAACAATTCAAATGTATAATTTAACACTATAAATTATTTTTATTAATAAATCTATTTTAAATTATAATTTAGTATCATTCATTATTCATCAAAATATGCATGTTATCAGAAATCATTGAAAATTTTTCCAAATGTAATTTTTATGTACCTATTCTAAATAATTATTTAATTTCATAAAATTGGATATATATAAAAGTTTCAAATACTGGATTTAGAAAGGGTTCACCATTAAAATGTGGAAAATTCATTTTATTAAAAATACTTCTTTTATATGAAAAATTGAATTTGTCCTTATGTTATATCTAAGAAACACAAAAGATGAATATTAAAATTATATGGGATATATATAACAATAAAAATTTGGTTATTACTACTCATAAATTATTTCTAAATGGATAGTTTGATAGGGAGTTGTGTGCTTGATGTCAGTGTTACATACATTGCAAGCTATTGTATTATTCAAAGAGAATCATACAGTGAATGCTTTGGGTGTTACATTATATGACCTACTGTGTCAAAATTGGAGGAAAATATTCTACATGTTAAGAAACACGATGAAACACTTCACCATTGTGTATATTACTAAAAATACAATCATGTGTTGGTAAATAGAATGTATCTGTTGCCATTTATTGACTATATTCTTGACCAGTTCAAAGGAGAAAATTAGTTCTAAATGATTTATCTTTAGTCTGGTTTTTTCCAATTTTGAATTCTAGAATCCTAAATTTTGAATAATATATTTTAGAGAATGTATGATCACTTTGAATATATCATTATTACCTTTGGTATTACCAATGATCTTAGAGTATTTATATCTATGATAAACATAATATCCCATGAGTACCTCTATTCATATGTGGTGGTACTTCTGGATGATATTATTGTTTAATAAAAAATTGAGGATGATATTTTTCATTATATAAGATCAATTGAGGCAATAATTTAAAATCACACACCATATATAATAAATTTGTAATGAAATTATTATATTCATGAAGAAAATTTTGGAGGATATTTGTTTTCCAAACATGGAATTTCAATTGATCCTTAAAAGGTGAAGGATACAATAATAATGGAGAATCTACATTATGTTTTTGTGATGTGAAGATTCTAGGTATTTTAATTTTATTTCATTAGCAATACAAATTATTTCATGAATATAGATTATCCAATTAACTTTATCGAATTTTAGGTATCGAAGTTCTTGTTGAATGTAAAATGTTAGAGTTATATCCATGAGTTGAATTTTTTTAGTTTCTCACTACTTTAGATTCTTCCAAAGATTTGTCTATGTGTTATTCTATGTCCAATAATGTTTTAGTTTGGGATGTGCTCTTATACAAGGTGATCATGTGGTATCATATAGATCAAGATTTATTAGTCTACATGAGAGGCATTATCCAAACCATTATGTCGATCTTGTATCTGTAATTCATACATGAAATAGTTGATATAATTACCTTTTTTATATTGATTAAAATTTATTCTGAAAAAAAATATTGTGATATAACTTCCTTAAAAAATATATGATCCTACGATAGAGGTGTTGGGTGGAGTACCTATACTCTTTTGATTTCAACACTACATAAAACACAAGGAAAGATAATATTGATGCTAAATCATTTAGTGGTAAATGTCTAATCCAATACAAGATGTTATCATCAAAATTTAGGATGTTGATTAATATTTTTTCTCATTTCAATTCGGATACCAGATGTTTGAGGAAGAGTTTTTCATGACATGTTTTCAGTTGACCTCTTCACTTCTCAAAATGACTTATTAATAGAAACAAATTGATGATGAATTATATATCATTAGAGACACTCTTTATAATTAGGAGACCTTCGACTAGTGGAGGCTCTCCCTTGAGGGTATTCAATGTTTCCAAAACTGGGGTGATGTTTCTCTATCTAAGAGGAAGGATTTAATTGCATTATTTAAAAAATTACAATGGGTGGTGCACTTTGGTACCATGAACATGTTCTATGATATCCAGTGACAATTTTTATTTTCCAGGCACAAAAACGAGGCAATGCTAAAATTTGTTCTCATTATTTGACATTCCAATAGGTCAATGATGAGCACTAAATACCTTTTGGTTTTATTCATCCACTACTATTGTAGACATTTAAGTGGGATGTGATGTAAATGGACATTGTGGTTGGTTTTTTGTACACTCCCAGGGAAAATAATGAAATTGTGTTTTTATCAATAGGTCGACCAAATCAGCTAACATTATACACATTTGAGATAAAATCGATGTGGGGGACATGTGACATCCATACATGTAGAATATTATTATATTACACGGATTTTCCCATAATATATTCTCTCATTGGGATCCTCACATTACTAATCACATTTACTGGGGCCTTTGTGTGTAAATTGGATCTTAGTTATTTTTTCGCATGACATATCATCCACAGATTTTTTACTAGAAAAAATGATTTATATAGATTCATGGGAACATTAATTTTTACTGCTATGTTTACATTAGTGGATCTTGGGAAATACAATTTGAAATATTTCAGATTTATTATCAAACAATTCACCATTATTTAACTCATATTTCCCATTTGAGGACATTTATGGCCTATTGTGTTAATCTCTCCCATGTTGGTAAGATATTGATGTATCTTAATTGGTCGAAATGATCTTTTTTCATAGAAAATAGTTAATATTGAGTTTATTCTTCGTAGAATGGTTTTAAAACATAGTTGATAAAAATAATATTTTGATCATATTATATAGGTGTTGGTGTTTTTAGATTGTGACCATGTTTTCTAGATAAATTCACTTTTATTTGATCATCAATATCATATAAAATAGGGAAATAATACATCGAGGTTTTTCAATCCTTTGGAAAGTGGTGAATGGGTGGTGAAAGTGGAATTCCATTTAAAAGTCACCAAAAATTGAATTTGATCCTGAAGATTTTTCATGTTTTTTAGTTTGAAAATTATCTTTTATACACTTATAATGTTTTTGGATCTAGGATGATCTTTATTTTGAGCAGGATTTATTTATGACTATGCAACCATTTTTGATTTTTCATTTGAATAAAAATATATCTCATGGAATAGGTAAACTATTTTTCTACGTGATATTGAATAATAATTTTAATTTTCATGATCTGTTTTAGTCTGTGGAATGAATGAGAGTGTAGTGGCCTAATCGCTTTGATATAGAATATTCAGAACAAGAATACTTGGGGTAGAGAGTGTCTATAGTGGGGAGTAAGAAACATCTCATTACCTTTTTATATGTACTTATTTAACCTTTTCTTGTTGTATCATAAATGGGTTTTGTAACATCCCAGGTAAATAAAGAATATGAAAATTTCATATTTATCAATATTTATGAATAAAATGTTAATATTACTTTAAAGGGAATGATATTTTCGATATCGTACCCAATACGCAACAACGAGTTTCTTTGAAATCTTTAGTTGCACACTAACAATATAATTGTATTATTTAAAAAGGTAGTCAACGCCTAGTCGTTGTTATGGCGGGAATGAACATAACTAACTAGAAAATGATTATATATGTTTGTTAAATATTTTTACATTTATCCAATAAATTTCAGAGGCCTAAAATGTGAATGAATCAAATTTTAAGCATAGATATTCTAATATTCATTAAAAGATCGATTAACAGCCTTCTGATAGTGACCCCTTTTTAAAACTAATTTTTTTTCTATTTTATATCTTATATTTGAAAAAATGTAATCTTTCTTTAATATGGACACATAAAAGTGTACTTTGTTTAAATTTTGGTTATTTTTCTGATAAAATCAATTTCATAATGAATAGTGCTAAATTCTATATGTTAATTCAAAACCTCATTTTAATATAAATTATATATATGGTTAGGTTAGAAATTTAATTGGGTTTAAAGTGTTGCTAAAATATATTTTTACCATTTAATCCAATGGTGTTCATTGGAATTATTTTCACTTTCAAATCGAACAAAAACAAATGTCAATCTTTTGATAGATACTGTTACATAAAAACACCGAATTTGTTTTGATAGTAGGAATTAATTACAAAATTAATTATTGCAAATTATTTTTTTATTGAATTTCATAAAATGGAAATAATTTTTGAATTTGGAATATCAAATTTACTTTGGATAAATTTTTTGAATTTTCTGACAAATGTTTATTTTGGATGAATAGTGAAAAATACTACATTTTACTTCAAAACTGCTTTTACATCTATTTTAATAATATAGTTATATTGTACTTTTAATTAATTTTAAAGTGTAAATGAATTATGTTTTACATCTTAATACAATTTTATTCATTGAAATTAGTTTCACTTTTCATAGGATATAGAAACAATAATATATTTTGATAAATTTTACTTCTTAAAAACCCATCTTTGGTATTGACAACGAGATTTTTTTAAAATTAATTACTATGATTTCTGTATTTGTAATTTGGTAAAATGTATTCTATATTTGTAATCATAAGGTACATATTATGTAATGAACATTATTTTTGTTTTTTGATATTATTAATAGTAACTGCGACTGTTATTTTTAATTATCAAGATTAATTAGTAATCTGGTAGTTAAGGGTAATAAAATAATATCATAATAATACAAAATTATCCATCCATGTGTCATAATTATTTTTTAGAGTCATGGAAGTCCTTGGTATGCCTTTTACTATCTTTGGGACCCCATGTAATCAAATTAGAGTGATTGTGACCTTTTATCATAATTTTTTTAAAGGGAGGATAATATAACCAAAGTATGTATCACCTAAGCAAAACAATTTTAGTTTTGATAATATAAATTATATCTTTTACTATAAGTATTAATTTGAATTATAATAATACTTCATACATCATGGTATTTGTTTTATAATTTTTAGACCTTATATAAATTAATTTATTTAAGACACCATGATAATGCAGTGATTAACTCATTAATGAACGATTTAAATAAAATGATAATATAAGGTAAAATCTAAGACATACACTTGTTTAAAACCTATTTTATGGGTGGATTTAGAACCCTTATTACCTTATCCTCGAAATATATCATTGTGGGACCTTTAAAATCCCAAAATTCAATTTATAATAAAGTAACATTTCAAGACCTTCCCAAAGTGACCCTCCTCACTCTTATAAAAGGACCCCACCTCTGCCCCCTAACCCACACCACTCAATCCATTTGCGCATCCAAAATCTACTCATATTATCTCACCACATCCCTATATTACTCATTGAAGCCTAACGTTTTGTATAAGTCTTTCCAAGGAAGCCTACGACTCAAATAAAAAAAAGAGTTACCCGATTTAATGGTAATGTCTTCTATTATGTTCTTTTGTTTTATTTTCCTTCTCCAACCCCCTATACATTTTTTATTCCTTTATTTTTTAACAACACATGAATATTAAATATACTAGGATGTCATTATGAGAATTATTCTGGCTACACATACACACACCTCCATATAAAGGGTGAAGAACATACTGTTTCTGTGGACGGTGAACTACTGCCTCACGAAATGATGATTGCTCAATTATCTCCTACCACCTATCATGGTGGCCATTAAGATGTCACTGTATTTATATATGATATATATTATGTTTATCTTTTCCATATGTCTATGTATTTTCCTTTTATGTCATACCTTTATGGTTTCCATGATACGTAAACACGATAAATTCATTTTAGGAAGTGCGGACTACCACCCCTCAATGTGATATGAGTCGTCCATGACATACGTGGAATGTATGAAGGATAGAATTTATGAAATTATGTAACATATATAACATATATATTATAAATTAATTATAATATACCTATGTATCATTATGTTTTCATTTCATTAATTTTTTAAATAGAAATGAAAGTAGTGTTCATGCGTACGTATGGATTAATGTCTCCATGAATGGTGCATTTCATTTCATATCTCCAGATGTAATGTACTATTATAAGTACATATTTATAATTGATATATATGATATATATTACATATAAATTATTAATATCATTCTGGAATTAATGAACTCGGGACCACATGAACATCATGTAATTATATGAAGTCCAATTTTTTGACTCATGTACCGAACATCGACAAAAACATCTGATATGAACTCACATAATTAAATAATTACTATGACATTTTAATATGTGATATGAATTGAATAATAAAAATTAAAGTAATTCCTTTAGAAATTATAAATTTACCAATGTTTATTATTTAGTAATATAAAGAAACTAACTAGACATATCAGACATGAGGTATGGGATCCCACCTCTCCCTTTCTTTTTAAGTACTCTCCTTTTTGTCATTTATATTAATCTCATCTTTCTTATGTTGAGGGATGTTATTTAATATTCATATTACAGTAATTTTTTTCTTCATATAATGAGAGACCCTATTTGATCTCATCAATCCATTTTTGGATGTTTTATGTGGTGTCATTAGGCTGCTGAATTTTCATAAGGGATTTCTTATCACACTTTTTATTCTGTGATATTTCCATTGGTTGACCCATAATTATTGAATGTGGTGAATTGTGTACTTACAATTGATATATATTATCATCATTCAATTTATATTCATGGTGTTCTATTATTCATTTTGTGGTTATTATCTTTTGGTCATACAACTAGATTGATTACAGCAAGGTAAGGGGTTTTTATCTAACTTTTTATTCCTGTGAGATTCATGCTACATTTTCCACTATTTACATTTTTTGGTGTATGTACTTCACATTATTATCATATTTGTGTAATATTATTTAATTTATGGGTATTTACATCTTCATTTTATGACCATTCCTTAATGGGGTGTATGTTTTAAAAGATACCCAAACCGGTATTGGAACCTTTCACCCTCCTCTTTTTAAAAGAATTCTTTTTGTTAGGACTTTTAATTTTCATCTTCTTATGTTGGGATATGTTCTTATATATCCTAATTTCATTAAATGTTAGGTTCATGTGATACGATACCATTTTTTATCTCTCATCATCCCATTATCTGATGTTTAATGTGACGTCGTTAGGCTATCGATTTTTTGCAAGGGAACATCTTAACAGAATTTCAATTTTTTGGGTTAAACATCTAATTCTTGATTACGTCACTCTATGAATATGTTTGGATGAACTCTGATTGTTTAAAAATTATTATCCACTAATATTGGGTGTATTTATATTTATCACACATAATTACATAATTGATTTATCCTTAATCTAAGGATACCGAATTTTTAAGGGACTTCATCTCAATCTTTTTCATTGTGGCATATTTTCATTTATCCACAACATTAGTTTATGCGGTGTATAAATCCATTTTAATTTTACATTTATTCCAAACCAATCTTTCCTCTACGAAGCATTTTACTAAAAGAAAAAAACTATGTTTTATAACATACGCAGTGAAAACGACCTTTCTGCCGCCGCTAGTATTGCTTGATGTTTGGCTTCCTCAACATGCTGTAATGTTTTAAAATAAAATAAATACCATATACTCTTTTATATATTTTGGTATTGAAAATGGTTTTGGTAAAATATTATTTTATGTAAATATATTTAAATGATATATTTTGATTGAAATGTTGAAATTATATCTTTCCTTTATATTGGTTTTATGTGTTATTATTTTATTATGGTACTTGGAAATTTTATTGGTGGTTACATGATAAACCAAATGATGTGTGGTTCTGTGAAAAACATGATGGGTGGTTATGTTATAACTTCTCATGCATTGGGTATGGAAGTTGTCCATATGGATATTTCATTTAGTGATATGTGTGGATGTTGACCGTATGTTTATTCCATTTAAGTATGTTTATGTCTGAAGTTATCTTTATATGTTATGTGTTCTTTGTATGGGTTTTATGGTGATATTTTTGTTACAAAATGGAAAAAAATGATCTTTTATTTAGTGAAGACTATTTAGTAATTTGTTATGGATAAAAGTATTACTTATGATAAAGTATTCATTATTTACTTATTGTTTTGATAAAACTAATAGTTTACCTTATTTGTGTATCTCTTACTCAGATTTTTATGCTCATCCCATGTTTTTGAAATGTTTTTCACCGGACATGAAGTGGAATATAGTCAAGGATGGGATCATTGAAATGTCATGTTGTCTAAAACATGGAAGTAAACATGTTTATTTTTAAGAGTTTTTATTTAATGAAAAAATGGAAACTGATAAGAAGTGTCTACATTGTAATCTTTGAGATGTAATAGTTTTGTCCTAATTATCTAAAAATATAAACCTGAAAATATCCTTAATGTGAATTATTCATTCAATTCATGATTATGTAATTTTTTAAGGTCGGGTCCTTATAATTGGTATCAAAGGTTGGTTTAGATAACTTTAGAGGTTAGGGTATTCTTTAGGAATAAGTGACATTATGTGTGACATTACCAATGACTTGGATGTTTTACTCAATCAATTTAAATTGAGTTAATATTCCTCTAATCAAGTACATATAGAGGAATTGAGAATTAATAAATGGAGTTATTATATGTGTCAAAAGTATATCCAGACAAAGGGAATTTTAAATTACTAAATAAATAAATAAGTAGATATTTTACCCATAATCATGGGGTTAAATAATAAATCCAGTTTGTGTAAAACCCAGTTAGTGGAAATTAAAATTTGAAATTCCATTACCAATTTGGTAACATATGAAAATACTCCCCATTATATAATGATCTTACAATGTAGTATTAAATACAAATAAATTAAATTATATTACACATTGAATAAAATCATGGGAAGTCCATACACCACACAAATGGAAATTGTCGAAAATATAGCATGAATCTCACTAGAATAAAAAGTGAGACGAACCCCCCTTAACATGTACATTTCCTTAGTAAAGGGTACGTAAACCTCCTTTATAATGGTGAAATAATTGTTATTAAATTATACAAGAACCATATACATAAATTTGATATCATATATTATCTTTTAATATTTCATTGTTAATAATATTTCTGTAGTATCATTGTTTTGGGTGTTAACTTATTCATTTTTTAGTATATGTTTATTTACATAAGTAATGTTTTTTAGATAGAACATATTTTTTATGTATCCAGAATGATATTATGTTCTTAAAAAATTTTGTGTAATCGTAATATGATTTTTATTCTTGAATGGTTATGATGGGGAATGAATCACATCACGTTCGAGGAGATGGTAATCCGTACGTACACATGAACATCAATACCATTATATCGATAGTAAAATTGTATGTAATTGGATGGTATATCATATATAAAAAATAATTAACATGTTATATTTATTATTTACATAAATTATACTCATTATTATATGCATCCAAATAATTATGTGTTGAATAACAAAGTACTCCATGACGAAGAGAGGGTAAGCCGTATGTAAGAACGTACGGTGAATTTTTCATTCACAGGATAGATAGAATATTGAATAATGTTGTACCATATATATAATAAAACCACAGTTTGTACAAGGTACTAGATTTACTGATTTGTTATGGAAACATCCAAGAATGAGGAATTGGAAGAGAAAAAGACGATTCAAACAGAAGATGTAATAATTACCTCTTCTTTAGGTGGTTCATTTTAATTTGATAAAAAGAGCTTTTTATAATTAATTTCTGATATACTTATGGCTCCAAGGTTGTAGTGAGGGTAGTTGGGAAGATATTTTAGTAGGCGTAGGTAGATAAAATAGGGTTTGGAGGTGTAATTTCGAAAGAAGGGGAAGTAACCTTTTATAAGAGGGATGAGTGTCCCTTTAGAAAGTCCTAGAGATATTTTTTTATACAATCATAATTAGTATATAATTGTTTCAAAAGGATTTATTTTGAGGATAAGGTGGGGATGGGTCGAAACCCTCTCAACCAATTGGTTTTATACAGGATTAGGTCACCATATTAACCTTACATTTAAGATTTACCTCCCCGTTAAATAGTTAAACATTTATCATGTCTCCTTGTATTTTTATATTATAATGTTAATAAAAAATCTATAAAATGTCAAGAGAACCCCAAGTGTTTAATTAATGAAATATATATTTTCATATAAGTTCTTTGGCTGATCCTTATATTTTTAGGACTATTAAATCATATAATAATATAGTGTTTGTTTTAAAAAATCATATGTGTCATTTATAAGTTCTTTGGCCATTCCTTATATTTTTAAGACTATTTTCTGTTGCCATTTATTTACTATATTCTCGACTAGTTCAAAGGAGAAAATTAGTTCTAAATGATTTATCTTTAGTCTGGTTTTTTCCAATTTTTAATTCTGGAATCCTACATTCCGAACAATATATTTTAGAGAATGTTTGATCACATTGAGTATATCATTATTCCCTTTGGTTTTACCAATGATCTTAGATTATTTATATCTATGATAAAGATAATATCCCATGAGTTCCTCTATTCATATGTGGTGGTAATTTTGGATGATATTATTGTTTAATAAAAAATTTAGGATGATATTTTTCATTATATAAGATCAGTTGAGGCAATAATTTGAAATCACGCACCATATGTAATTAATTTATAATGAAATTATTATATTCACGAAGAAAATTTTGGAGGACATTTGTTTTCCAAACAGGGAATTTCAATTGATCCATAAAAGGTGAAGGATATAATAACAAGGGGGAATCCACAGAATGTTTTTTTGATATGAATATTTTTGGTATTTTAATTGTATTTCATTAGTATTTCAAATTATTTCATGAATATAGATTATCCAATGAACTCTATCACCAGAAATATAGTGAAGTTCTTGCTGTATGTAAAATGTTAGAGTTGTATGAATGAGTTGATTTTTTTTGAGTTTCTCACTAGATTGTATTCTTCCAGAGATTTATCTATGTGTTATTCTATGTCCAATAATGTTTTTGTTTGAGATGTGCTCTTATACATGGTGATCATGTGTTATCATATAGATAAAGATTGATTAGTGTACATGAGAAACATTATCCAACCCATTATCTCAATCTTGCATCTCTAATTCATACATGAAATAGTTGATATAAATACCTTTTTTATATTGTTTAAAATTTATTCTAAAAAGAAATATTGTCATATGACTTCCTTAAAAAATATTTTATCCTACGATAGAGGAGTTGGGTGGAGTACCTACAGTATTTTGATTTCAACACTACATAAAACACAAGGAAAGAGAATTTTGATTCTAAATCATTCAGTATTAAATGTCCAATCCATTACAAGATGTTATCATCAGAATTGAGGATGTTGATGGATATTTTTTCTCATTTTCAATTTGGATACTAGATGTAAGAGGAAGAGTTTTTCATGACATGTTTTCTGTTGAACTCTTAACTTATCAATATGATTCATTAATAGAAAAAATTGATGATGAATTATATATCATTAGAGACTCTCTTTATAATTAAGAGACCATCGACTATTGGAGGCTCTCTCTTGAGGGTATCCATTGTTTACAAAACTGGGGTGATGTTTCTCTATCTAAGAAGAATGATTTAATTACATTACTTAAATAATAACAATGGGTGGTGCACTTTGGTACCATGAACATGTTCTATGATATCCAGTGACAATTTTTATTAGCCAGGCATGAAACGAGGCAATGCTGAAATTGATTCTCATTATTTGACATTCCAATAGGTCAATGATGAGCACTAAATACCTTTTGGTTTTATTCATCCACTACCATTGTAGACATTGAAATGGGATGTGATGTAAATGGACATTGTGGTTGGTTTTTTGTACACTCCTAGGTCAAAAAATGAAATTGGGTTTTTATCAATAGGTCGACCAAATCAGCTAACATTATACAAAATTGAGATACAATCGATGTTGGGGACATGGGAAATCCATACATGTAGAATATTGTTATATTGCATGGATTTACCCATAATATATTCTCCCATAGGAATCCTCACATTACATATCACATTTACTGGGGCCTCAATGAGTAAATAGGATCTTAGTTATTTTTTCGCATGACATATCATCCACTGATTTTTGACTAGAAAAAATTATTTATATAGAATCTTAGGAACATTAATTTGTACTTCTTTGTTTACATTCGTGGATCTTGGGAAATACAATTTGTAATAGTTCAGATTTATTATCAAACAATTCACCATTATTTAACTCGTATTTCCCATTTGTGGCCATTTATGGCCTATTGTGTTAATCTCTCCCATGTTGGTAAGATTTTGGTGAAGCTTAATTGGTTGAACTAATTTTTTCATAGAAAACATTTAATATCGAGTTTAGTCATCATTAAATGGTTATAAAACATAGTTGATAAAAACAATATTTTGGTCATATTATATAGATGTTGGCGTTTTTATATTGTGACCATGTTTTCTAGATACTTTCACCATTATTTGATCATCAAAATCTTATAAAATAGGAAAATATTACACTGATGTTTTTCAATTCTTTTGAAAGTGGTGAATGGGTGGTGAAAGTGGAATTCCATTTAAATGACACCAAAAATTGAATTTGATCTTGAAGATTTTTCATGTTTTTTAGTTTGAAAATTATCTTTCATACACGTATATAGTTTTTGGATCTAGGATGATCTTTATTTTTAGTAGGATTTATCTATGACTATGCAACCTTTTTTTATTTTTCATTCGAATAAAAATGTATTTCAGGGAATATGTAAACTATTTTTCTATGTGATATTGAATAATAATTTTAATTTTCATGATATGTTTTAGTGTGTGGAATGAATGAGAGTGTAGTGGCCTAATCTCTTTGATATATAATATTCAGAACAAGAATTCTTGGGGTAGAGAGTGTCTATAGTGGGGAGTAAGAAACATCCCATTACCTTTTTATATATACTTATTTAACCTTTTCTTGTTGTTTCATAAATGGGTTTTGTAACATCCCAGGTAAATAAAGAATATGAAATTTTCATATTTTTCAATATTTTTGAATAAAATGTTAATATTACTTTAAAGGGAATGATATGTTCGATATCATACACAATACGCAACAACGAGTTTCTTTGATATCTTACGTTGCACACTAATAATATAATAGTATTATTTAAAATGGTAGTCAATGCCTAGTTGTTGTAATGGCGGGAATGAACAGAACTAACTACAAAATGATTATATATGTTTGTTAAATATTTTTACATTTATCCAATAACTGTCAGAGGCTTAAAATGTGAATGAATCAAATTTTAAGCATAGATATTCTAATATTCTTTAAGAGGCCGATTAACCGCCTTTTGATTGTGACCCCTTTTTAAAACTACTTTTTTTAATTTTTATATGTTATATTTGAAAAAAATATTCTCATTCTTTAATATAGCGACATCAAAATGTACTTTTTGTAAATTGTTTTATCATTCTGATAAAATAAATTTTATAATGATTAGTGAAAAATGTTATATGTTAATTCAAATCCTCTTTTTAATCTAAATTATTTATATGGTTAGGTTACAATTTAAATTGGGATTAATGTGTTTCTAAAATATATTTTAACCATTTAATCCAATGGCGGTCACTGTAATTATTTTCACTTTGCAATTGATCATAAACAACTGTCAATCTTTTGATAGATATTGTTTCTTAAAAACATAATATTTGTTTTGATAGCGGGAATTAATTATAAAATAAATTATTGCAGAATTTTTTTTTGAATTTAATAAAATGGAAATAATTTTGGAATTTGTAATATCAAATTTAGATTGGATAAATTTTGGGAATTTTCTGACAAATGTTTATTTTTAATGAATAGTGAAAAATACTATATTTTACTTCAAAACTGTTTTTTCATCTAATTTAATTATATAGTTATATTGTCCTTTTAATTGGTTTTAAAGTGTAATTGAATTATTTTTTACAACTTAATACAATTTTATTCATTTAAAGTAGTTTCACTTTTAAATAGGATGGAAAAACAATTCAATCTTTTGATAAATTTTACTTCTTAAAAACCCATCTTTGGTATTGAAAAGCGAATTTATTTTTAAATTAATTAATGAAATTTATGTATTTTTAATTTGGTATAATGGATTCCATATTTGGAATTAGAAGGTACAAATTTTGTAATTAATACTCTTTTGTTTTTTGACATTATTAATAGTAACTGTGACAATTTTTTTTTAATTATCGTGATTAATTAGTAATCGGGTAGTTAAGGGTAATAAAATAATATCATAATAATACAAAATTACCCATCCATGTGTCCTAATGATATTTTTTGAGTCATGGACGACCATGGGATGACTTTTACCATCTTTGGGACCCCAGGGAATCACTTTAGTTTGATTGTGTCCTTTTATCATAATATTTTTAAAGAAAGGATAATAATACCAAAGTATGTATCACCTAAGAAAAACAATTTTAGTTTTGTTTATATAAATTATCACTTTTACTATAAGTATTCATTAGAAATCTAATAATATTTTATAAATCATGGTTTTTTTAATATTTAGACCTTATATAAATTAATTTATTTAAGACACCATCATAATGAAGTGATTACCTCATTAATAAACAATTTAAATAAAATGACAAGATAAGGTAAAATCTAAGACAGAAAATTGTCTAAAACCTATTTATGGGTGCCTTTAGACCCCTTATCACCTTATACTTTAAATATATCATTGTGGTACATTTAATATCCGAAAAATATTTTATAATGAAGTCACATTTCAAGACCTCCCCAAAGTGACCCACCTCACTCTTATAAAAGGACCCCACCTCTACCCCTTTTCCCACACCACTCAAGCCATTTGATCATCCAAAATATGATCATATTATCTCTCCACATCCCAATATTACACATTGAAGCATCACTTTTGGAAAGAGTCTTTCCAAGGAAGCCTTTGGCTCAAATAAAAAAGAGTTACCTGATTTAAAGGTAATGTCTTCTATTATGTTCTTTTGTTTTATTTTGCTTCTACAACCCCCCTAATCTTTTTTATTCATTTATTTTGTAAAAAAATGAATATTAAATATACTGATATGTTTTTATGAGAAGTATTAGTTCTAAACATACACACACCTCCATATCATTTGTGAAGAACATACTGTTTCTGTGGACGGTGAACTACTGCCTCACGAAAGGATGATTGCTCAATTATCTCCTACCACCTATCATGGTGGCCATTAAAATGTAACTATATTTATATATGATATATATTATGTTTATGTTTTCCATATGTCTATGTATTTTTCTTTTATGTCATACCTTTATGGTTTCCATGATACGTAAACACGATAAATTCATTTTAGGAAGTGCGGACTAACACCCCCTCAATGTGATATGAGTTGTTATGCCATACATGGAACGTATGAAGGATAGAATTTATAAAATTATGTAACATATATAAAATATATAATATAGAGTAATTATAATATACCTATGTATCATTATGTTTTCATTTCATTAATGTTTTAAATAGAAATAAAAGTAGCATTCATGTGTACGTATGGCTTACCGTCTCCAAGAATGGTGCATTTCATTTTTTATCTCCAAATTTTATGTACTATTATAAGTACATTTATATAATGGATATATATGATATATATTACATATAAATTATTAATATCATTCTGGAATTAATGAACTCTAGACCACATGAACATCATGTAATTATAAGAAGTCCATTTTTTGGAATCATGTACTGAACATCGACAAAAACATCTGATATGAACTCAGATAATTTACTAATTATTATAAAATTATAATATGTGATATTAATAGAATAATAAAAATTAAAGTAATTCTTTAAGAAATTATAAATTGAACAATTTTTATTATTTAGGAATATAAACAAACTAACTAGACATGTCAGACTTGAGTTAAGGGATCCTACCTCTCCCTTTCTTTTTAAGTACTCTATTTTATGTCATTTATTTTAAGCTCCTATTTATTATGTTGAGGGATGTTATTTTATATTCATATTACTGTAATTTATTTCTTCATATAATGAGAGACCCTATTTGATCTCATAAATCCATTTTTGGATGTTTTATGTGGTGTCATTAGGCTGCCGAATTTTCATAAGGTATTTCTTATCTCACTTTTTATTCCGTGAGATTTCCAATGGTTTCCACTTATTAACTGAATGTGGTGAATTTTTTACTTCCAATTTATATATATATTATAATAATTCTATTTATATTCATGGTGTTCTATTATTCATTTGGTGATTATTATCTTTTGGTCATACAACTAGATTGATTACAACGAGGTAAGGGGTTTTTATCTCACTTTTTATTCCTATGATATTCATGCTATATTTTCTACTATTTACATATTTTGGTGTATGTAATTCCCATTATTGTCATATTTTTGTAATATACTTAAATTTATGGGTATTTACAACTTCATTTTATGACCATTCTTTTATGGGGTGTACGTTTTGAAAGATACCCAAATCGGTAAAGGAACCTTTCACCCTCCTATTTTTAAAAGACATATTTTTGTTTGGATGTTTAATTTACATATAATTATGTTGGGATATGTTTTATATATCCTAATTTCATTGAATGTTATGTCCATGTGATACGATACCATTTTTTATCTCTCATCATCCCATTTTCTGATGTTTAATGTGACGTCGTTAGGATATCGATTTTTTATAAGGGAACATCATAACAGAATTTCAATTTTTTGGGTTAAACCTCTACTTCTTAATTATGTCACTCTATGAATATGTTTGGATGACCTATGATTGTTTAGAAATTAATATCCACTTATATTGGGTGTATTTATATTTATCACACATAATTACTTAACTGATTTATCCTTAATCAAAGGATATTGAATTTTTAAGGGACTTCGTCTCAATCCTATTCGTTGTGGAATATTTTCATTTTTACACAACATTAGTTTATATGGTGTATAAATCCATTTTAATTTTAATTTTATTCCAAAGTACTCTTTCCTCTAAGAAGCATTTTATTAAAAGAAAAAAATTGTATTTTTTAACATACGCGGTGAAAACGACCTTTCGGCCACCGCGAGTATTGTTTGATCTTTGGCTTCTTCAACAAGCTGTAATGTTTTAAAAGAAAATAAATACCATATACTATTTTATGTATTTTGGTATTAAAAATGGTTTTGGTAAAGGATTCCATTATGTCAATATATTTAAATGATATATTGTTATTGAAATGTTGAAATGCTATCATTCCTTTATATTGGTTTTTGTGTTATGATTTTATTATGGCACTAGGACATTTGATAGGTGGTTACATGATAAACCAAATAATGTGCGGTTACATGAAAACCAAGATGGGTGGTTATGTTATAACCTCTAATGAATTGGGTATTGAAGTTGGCCATATCGATATTTCATTTAGTGATATGTGTGGATGTTGACCGTATTTTTATTCAATTTAAGTATGTTTATGTCCCAAGTTACCTTTATATGTTATGTGTTCTTTATAAGGGTTTTATGGTGATATTTTGGTTACAAAAGGGAAATAAATGATGTTCTATTTAGTAAAGAGTATTTATTAATTCATTAAGGATAAAAGTATTACTTATAATAATGTATTCATAATTTAATTATTGTTTTGATAAAACTAACAATTTACCTTCTTTGTGTATCTCTTACTAAGCTTTTAATGCTCATCCCATGTTTTTGAAAAAAAATTTACATGACATAATGTGGAATATGGTCTAGGATGGGATCGTGGAAATGTAATGTTGTCTAAAACATGGAAGTAGACATGTTTATTTATAAGAGTTTTTATTTTATGAAAATATGGAAATTGAGAAGAAGTGTCTACTTTGTAATCATTGACATGTAATAGTTTTGTCCTAATTCACTAAAAATATAAACCTGAAAAGATCCTCATTGTGAATTATTGATTTAATTCATGATGATGTAATATTTTAAGGCCGGGTCCTTATAATTGGTATCAAAGAATGGTTTAGATAACATTAGAGGTTAGTGTATTCTTTAGGCATAAGTGACATTATGTGTGACATTACCAATGACTTGGATGTTTTACTCAATCAATTGAAATTGAGTAAATATTACTCTAATCAAGTACATATCGATGAATTTAGAATTAATCAATGGAGTGATTATGTGTGTCAAAAGTATATCCACACAAAGGGGATTGTAAATTACTACATAAATAAATAAATTGTGATTTTACCCACAATCATGGGTTAAAATAATCAATCCAGTTTTTGTAAAACCCAGTTAGTGGAAATTAAAATTTGAAATTCCATTACCAATTTGGTAACATATAATAATACTCCTCATTATATAATGATCCTACAATGTATTTTTAAATACAAATAAATTAAATTATATTATACATTGAATAAAATCATGGGCAGTCTATACACCACACAAATGGAAATTGTGGAAAATATAGCATGAAAAATATGATTTCATAAAAAAAATTAAATCAATCATAAATCATAATATTAACCAATAATTTTTTCAGAATGCATCAAAAGTCTCCATATACATTTATATTAATATAGATAATATCAATTATTTTAATCATTCACTAATAAGGTAATTACTACATCATAATTGCGTCAAAAACAAAATTATTTATTTAATGTCTATATTTTTTAAAAAAATACCATGCCTTGGTAAAGCTTAATATCTTTTTAATGAATATTCATAGCCGAAATTATCTGATGTACAACCCATTATTAATTTTTATATATATTAAAATTTGAATATAGTTCTTTCAACTCTTCTTTAAATGAAATAATAATAAATGTCATAATCATAAAATTGTGGAGAAAAATGATCATATATTATTCATAAGGTAGATTTTAGTCAAAATAATCATATCTAATAGAATTATGACATGTGTTATAGATATTATAATATCTTTTTTATCTTTAATTACCCTATTTAATTTTATCTGTGGTAATAAAATTCAAATGTAAGTATTCACCATAATTTATTTTCATTTTATTGGAAATTATTTTACTTACTGATTTCAACTGCATCTCTATTATTTTTGAAACTCGATTCATAGATGCGGTAAAATTATGTTTTATGCAAATTTGATAATGTGCCTAGAAGGTGGGTAAAAGGTGTTCAAAAATTCAATAAAATTTTATACATCTAATTTTATTATATATTGACTCAAATGAATTAAATTAAATTAATATTTGTATTATGAATATTTTTGACTTAAAATAACTTAAAATAATAAATAAAAATTATTTAAATAAAAAGACAGTTTTTAAGCAATAACACAGTGTTTTAACTATTTATAAAAAAATTTATTGTTTTCAGAAAAATACCAAAAATTCACCTTAAGATAATTTTAATATTTTGAATCCAAAAATTATTTCTAATTTACCAAATTCTAAACATTGATGTTTCATGATTTCATTTAAAATTAATTCCTGTTGTCAAAACTAGAAATCTAATTTTGGAGCAGTAAAAACTGTCCAATGATTGATATGTGTTTATTTCCGGTTTAAAAGTGAACTTACTTCCAATGCCCAACATTTAATTAAATGAAAAAAATATAATCTAATTATACTTTAAAATAATTCAAATGAATAATTTAACACTATAAATTATTTTGATTAAAAACGTTGTTTTATATTAAAATTTAGTATCATTCACTATTCATCAAAATAGGCATGTTATCATAAAACACCAAAAATTTATCCAAATGTAATTTTTATGTCCCTATTCTAATGAATTATTTAATTTCATCAAATTGGATATATAAAAGTTTCAAAAACTGGATTTAGAAGGGGTTCACCAATAAAATGTGGAAAATTCATTTTATTAAAAATACTTCTTTTATATGAAAAATTCAATTTGTCCTTATATTATTTCTAAGAAACACAAAATATGAATAGTAAAATAATATGGGATATATATAACATTAAAAAATTGGTTATTACTAATCAAAAATTCTTTCTAAATGGCTAGTTTGATAGGGAGTTCTGTGCTTGAATTCGGTGTTACGTAAATCGCACGCACTTGTATTATTCAAAGAGAAGCATATACTGAAAGCATTGGGTGTTACATTATATGACCTAGTGTGTCAAAATATGTGGGAAAATATTCTATTTTGAATAAACATGATGAAAAACTTCACTGTTGTGTAGATTACTAAAAACTCAATCATGTATTGGTGAATATAATGTATCTGTTTCCATTTCTTGACTATATTCATGACCAGTTCAAAGGAGAAAATTAGTTCTAAATGATTTATCATTAGTCTGGTTATTGCAAATTTTGAGTTATGGAATCCTACATTCCGAATAATATATTTTAGATAATGTATGATCACATTGAGTATATCATTATTCCCTTTTGTTTTACCAATGGTCTTAGAGTATTTATATCTATGATGAAAATAATATACCATGAGTACCTCTATTCATATGTGGTGGTACTTCTGGATGATATTATTATTTAATAAAAAATTGAGGATGATAGTTTTCATTATATAAGATCAGTTGAGGTAATAATTTGAAACCACACACCATATGTAATGAATTTATAATGAAATTAGTATATTCATGAAGCAAATTTTGGAGGACATTTGTTTTCAAAACATAAAATTTCAATTGATCCTTAAATGGTGAAGGCTATAACAACAAGGTAGAATCCACAAAAAGTTTTTGTGATATGAAGATTTTAGGTATTTTAATTGCATTTCCTTAGTATTTAAAATTATTTATTGAATATAGATTGTCCAATGAACTCTATCGCATGGAAGGTAGTGAAGTTCTTGTTAAATGTAAAATGTTGGAGTTATATCCATGAGTTGAATTTTTTTTAGTTTCTCGCTAGTTTAGATTCTTCCAGAGATTTGTCTATGTGTTATTCTATGTCCAATAATGTTTTAGTTTGGGATGTTCCATTATATATGGTGATAATGTGGTATCATATAGATCAGGATTGATTAGTCTACATGAGAAGCATTATCCAACCCATTATCTCGATCTTACATCTGTAATTCATACATGAAATAGTTGATATAATTAGATTTTTTTATATTGTTTAAAATTTATTCTGAAAAAAAGATTGTGATATAACTTCTTTAAAAATATTTGATCTTATGATAGTGGTGTTGGGTGGAGTACCTACGGTCATTTGACATCAACACTAAATAAAACATGAGGAAAGATAATTTTGATGCTAAATCATTTAGTAGTAAATGTCCAATCCAATAAAAGGTGCTATCATCAGAATTGAGGATGTTGATTGATATTTTTTTCTCATTTTCAATTCGTGCAACAGATGTAAGAGGAAGAGTTTTTCATGACATGTTTTTAGATTACCTCTTCACTTCTCACTATGATTCATTAACAGAAACAAATTTATGATGAATTCTATATCATTAGAGACTCTGTTTATAATTAGGGGACCTTCGAATAGTGGAGGCTCACTCTTAAGGGTATCCAATGTTTCCAAAACTGGGGTGACGTTTATCTATCTGAGAGGAAGGATTTGGTTACATTATTCAAAAAATCACAATGGGTGGTGCACTTTGGTACCATGAACATGTTCTATGATATCCAGGGACAATTTTTATTGTCCAGGCATGAACTGAGGCATTGCTAAAATTGTTTCTCATTATTTGAAATTTTATTAGGTCAATGATGTGCACTAAATACCTTTTGGTTTTATTCATCCACTACCATTGTAGACATTGTAGTGGGATATGATATAAATGGACATTGTGGTTGGTTTTTTGTAAACTCCTAGGGAAAATAATGAAATTGGGTTTTTATCAATAGGTCGACCAAATCAGCTAACATTATACACATTTTAGATACAATCGATGTTGGGGACAAGGGACATCCATACATGTTGAATATTGTTATATTGCATGGATTTAGCCATAATATATTCTCTTATAGGGATCCTCACATTACTTATCACATTTACTGGGGCCTCTATGAGTAAATAGGATCTTAGTTATTTTTTCGCATGACATATCATCCACATATTTTTTCCTAGAAAAAATTATTTATATAGATTCTTGGGAACATTCATTTTTACTACGTTGTTTACATTCATGGATTCGGAAAATACAATTTGTAATAGTTGAGATTTATTATCAAACAATTCATAATTATTTAACTCGTATTTCCCATTTGAGGCAATTTATGGCCTATTGTGTTAATCTCTCCCGTGTTGGTAATATATTGGTGAAGCTTAATTGGTCGAACTAATTTTATTTTTCTTAGAAAACAGTTATTATTGTGTTGATTCTTCATTGAATGGTTATAAAACATAGTTGATAAAGATAATATTTTGGTCATATTATATATATGTTGGTGTTTTTAGATTGTGACCATGTTTTCTAGATACGTTCACCTTTATTTGATGATCAAGATCTTACAAAATAGTGAAATATTACACTGAGGATTTTCAATCCTTTTGAAAGTGGTGAATGGGTGGTGAAAGTGGAATTCCTTTTAAAAATCACCAATAATTGAATTTCATCCTGAAGATTTTTCATGTTTCTTAGTTTGAAAATTATCTTTCATATAATTATAATGTTTTTGGATCTAGGATGATCTTTATTTTGAGAAGGATTTATCTATGACTATGCATCCATTTTTGATTTTTCATTCAAATAAAAATGTTTTTCATGGAATATTTAAACTATATTTCTAGGTGATATTGAATAATAATTTTACTTTTCATGATATGTTTTAGTGTGTGGAAAGAATGAGAGAGTTGTGGCATAATCTCTTTGATATAGAATATGCAGAATAAGCATTCTTGGGGTAGAGTGTGTCTATAGTGGGGAGTAAGAAACATCCCATTACCTTTTTATATGTACTTATTTATCTTTTTCTGGTTGTATCATAAATGTGGTCTGTAACATCCTATGTAAATAGAGATTATGAAATTTTTATATTTATTAATATTTTTGAATAAAATGTTAATATTACTTTAAAGTGAATGATATGTTCGACGTCGTACCCAATACGCAACAACGAGTTTCTTTGAAATCTTACGTTGCACACTAATAATATAATAGTATTATTTAAAATGGTTGTCAACGCCTAGTCATTGTAATGGCAGGAATGCACAGAACTCACTACAAAATGATTATATCTGTTTGTTAAATATTTTTACATTTATCCAATAAATGTCAGAGGCATAAAATGTGAATGAATCAAATTTTATGAATAGAGTTTCTAATATTCATTAAAAGGTTGATTAACCACCGTTTGATTGTGACCCCTTTTTAAAAATACATTTTGTCAAATTTAAGTGTTATATTTGAAAAAAATAAAATCTTTCTTTAATATCGATACATCAAAATGTACTTTGTGTAAATTTTTTTATTTTTCGGATAAAATTCATTTTATAATCAATAGTGAAAAATGCTATATGTTAATTCAAACCCTCATTTTAATATAAAATATTTATATGGTTAGGTTATCATTTTAATTGGGTTTAAAGTGTTGCTAAAATATATTTTTACCATTTAATCCAATGGTGGCCATTGGAATTATTTTTACTTTAAAATTTGACATAAACAAGTGTCAATCTTTTGATAGATATTGTTTCTTAAAAACACGGTATTTGTTTTGATAGCGGGAATTAATTATAAAATTAATAATTACAAATTAGTTTTTTTTTTGAATTTCATAAAATGGTAATAATTTTGGAATTTGTAATATCAAATTTACTTTGGAGAAATTTTTTGGAATTTTTCGGACAAATGTTTATTTTTAATGAATAGTGAAAAATACTGAATTTTACTTCAAAAATAATTTTTAATCTAATTTAATTATATAGTTAGATTGTCCTTTTAATTGATTTTAAAGTGGAATAGAATTATTTTTTTACAAATTAATACAATTTTATTCATTTAAAGTAGTTTCACTTTTCAATAGGATGTAAAAACAATTAAATCTTTTGATAAATTTTACTTCGTAAAACCCCATATTTGGTATTGACAACGAGATTTATTTTTAAAATAATTACTGCAACTTCTGTATTTGTAATTTGGTAAAATTGATTCCATATATGGAATCCTACGGTACAAATTATGTAATTAACACTCTTTTGATTTTTGACATTATTAATAGTAACTGTGATAGTTATTTTTAATTATCGTGATTAATTAGTAATCAGGTAGTTAATAGTAATAAAATAATATCATAATAATACCAAAATACCCATCCATGTGACCTAATGCTATTTTTTTAGTCATTACCGACCATATTATTACTTTTACCATCTTTGGGACACCATGGAATCACTTTAGTGTGATTGTGACCTTTTATCATATTTTTCTTGAAGAAAGGATAATATAACAAAAGTATGTATCTCCTAAGTAAAACAATTTTAGTTTTGTTTATATAAATTATATCTTCGACTATAAGTATTCATTATAAAGCTAATAATATTTCATACAACATGTTATTTGTTTTATAATTTTTAGACCTAATATAAATTAATTTATTTAAGACACCATCATAATGCGGTGATTACCTCATTAATTAGCAATTTATATAAAATGAAAAGATAAGGTAAAATATAATACATACACTTGTCTAAAACCTATTGTATGGGTGGATTTAGAACCCTTATCACCTTATCATCTAAATATATCACTATAGGACCTTTAAAATTAGAAAAATATTTTATAATAAAGTAACATTTCAAGACCTTCCCAAAGTGACCCTCCTCCCTCTTATAAAAGGACCCCACCTCTACACCCTTACCCACACCACTCAAGCCATTTGATGGTCCAAAATCTGCTCATATTATCTCTCCATATCCCTCAACTATGTATTGAAGCCTCACTTTTTGCAGAAGTCTTTCCAAGGAAGCCTTTGGCTCAAATAAAAAAAGAGTCACCCGATTTAAAGGTAATGACTTCTATTATGTTCTTTAGTTTTATTTTTCTTCTCCAACCCCCCTAAAATTTTTTTATTACTTTATTTCATAACAAAACTAGTATATTAAATATACTAGGATGTTTTTATGAGATGTATTTGAGCTACACTTACACACACATCTATATAATGTGTGAAGAACATACTGTTTCTGTGGACGGTGAACTGCTGTCTCACGAAACGATGATTGCTCAATTATCTCCTACCACCTATCATTGTGGCCATTATGATGTCACAGTATTTATATATGATATATATTATGTTTATGTTTTCTTTATTCCAATGTATTATTCTTTTATGGAATACCTTTATGGTTTCCATGGTACGTAAACACGATAAATTCATTTTAGGAAGTGCAGACTACCACCCCCTCAATGTGATATGAGTCGTTCATGCCATACATGGAACGTATGAAGGATAGAATTTATGAACGTATGTAACATATATAACATTTATATTATACAGTAATTACAATATAAAAATGTATCATTATGTTTTTATTTCATTAATTGTTTAAATAGAAAGGAAAGTAGTGTTCATGTGTACGTACGTCTTACTGTCTCCTTGAATGGTGCATTTCATTTCTTATCTCCAAATGTTATGTACTATAATAAGTACATATGTATAATGGATATATATGATATATATTACATATAATTTATTAATATCATTCTGGATTTAATGAACATGGGACCACATGAACATCACGCCATTATAAGAAGTCCATTTTTTGATTCATGTACCGAACATCGACAAAAACATCTCATATGAACTCACATAATTAACTAATTATTATGAAATTATAATATGTGATATGAATTTAATAATAAAAAATAAATCAATTTCTTATGAAATTATAAATTGAACAATGTTCATTATTCAGGAATAAAAAGAAATGAACTAGACATGTCAGACTTGAGGTAAGGGATCCTACCTCTCCCTTTCTTTTTAAGTACTCTCTTTTATGTCATTTATTTTAAGCTCTTATTTATTATGTTGGGGGATGTTATTTTATATTAATATTACTGTAATTATTTCCTTCATATAATGAGAGACACTATTTGATCTCATCAATTCATTTTTGGATGTTTTATGTTGTGTCAGTTGGCTGCTGAATTTTCGTAAGGGATTTCATATCTCACTTTTTATTCCATGAGATTTCCATTGGTCGCCACTTATTTATTGAATGTGGTGAATTGTGTACTTCCAATTTATATATATTATCCTGATTCTATTTATATTAATGGTGTTCTATTATTCATTTGGTGGTTATTATCTTTTGGTCATATAACTCGATTGATTACAATGAGGTAAGGGTTTTTATCTCACTTTTTATTCCTGTGAGATTCATGCTACATTTGTCCACTATATACTTTTTTAGTGTATTTAATTCCCATTATTTTCATATTTTTGTAATATACATTAATTTATGGGTATTTACATCTTCAGTTTAGGACCATTATTTCATGGGGTGTACATTTTGAAAGATACCCAAATCGGTAATGGAACCTTTCACTCTCCTCTTTTTAAAAGAATTCTTTTTGTTAAGACTTTTAATTTACATCTTCTTATGTTGGGATATGTTCTTATATATCCTAATTTCATTAAATTTTATGTTCATGTGATACAATACCATTTTTTTTCTCTCATCATTCCATTTTCTAATGATTAAAGTGACGCCGTTAGGCTATCAATTTTTTTGCAAGGGAACATCTTAACAGAATTTCAATTATTTGGGTTAATCATCTACTTCATGATTATTTCATTCTATGAATATGTTTTGATGACATATGATTGGTTAAAAATTAATATCCACTTATATTGGGTGTATTTATATTTATCCCACAAAATTACTTAATTGGTTTACCATTAATCTAAGGATACCTAATTTTTAAGGGACTTCATCTCAATCATTTTTGTTGTGGAATATTTTCATTTATAAACAAATTAGTTTATATGGTGTATAAATCCATTTTAAATTTACTTTTATTCCAAATTATTCTTTTCTCTACGAAGCGTTTCACTAAAAGAAAAAAATTTATGTTTTTTAACGTATGTGGTGAAAACGACATTTCTGCCACCGTGAGTATTGTTTGATCTTTGGCTTCCTCAAAAAGCTATAATGATTTAAAAGAAAATAAATACCATATAATCGTTTATGTATTTTGGTATTGAAAATGGTTATGATAAAGTATTATTTTACGTCAATATATTTAAATGATATATTGTGATTGAAATTTTGAAATGTTATCATTCCTTTATATTGGTTTTATGTGTTATGATTTTATTATGATACTTGGACATTTGACAGGTTGTTACATGATAAAACAAATGATGTGAGGGTCCATGAAAACTAGGATGGGTGGTTATGTTATAACCTCCAATGCATTGGGTATGGAATTTGGCCATATGGGAATTTCATTTAGTGATATGTGTGGATGTTGACCGTATGTTTATTCTATTTAAGTATGTTTATGTCCCAAGATACCTTTATATGTTATGTCTTCTTTATATGGGTTTTATGGTGATCTTTTGGTTACAAAATGGTAAGAAATGATCATTTATTTAGTGAAGAGTATTTAGTAATTCATTAAGGATTAAAGTATTAATTATGATAAAGTATTCATTATTTACTTATTGTTTTGATAAAACAAACAGTTTACCTTATTTGTGTATATATTACAGTGCATTTTATGCTCATCCCATGTTTTTGAAATGTTTTCACTGACATAAAGTGCAATAGGGTCAAGTATGGGATCATGTAAATGTCATGTTGTCTAAAACATGGAACTAGACATGTTTATTTTTAAGAGTTTTTATTTTATGAAAAAATGGAAACTGAGAAGAAGTGTCTAATTTGTAATCATTGAGATGTAATAGTTATGTCCTAATTCTCTAAAACTCTAAACCTGAAAAGATCATCAATGTGAATTATTCATTTAATTCATGATTATGTAATTTTTTAAGGCAGGGTCCTTATGATTGGTATCAAAGGTTGATTTAGATAAATTTAGAGGATAAGATATTCTTTAGGCATAAGTGACATTACCATAATTGTTAGGATTTCATAAAGTGTCATAGTTTTAGATAATGTGAGTGAGTATAAGATAACACGAATAATTATATCTTATAATTTATCATCCTCATAAAATATTATATGATGATTCAAATAATATACTCACACTGACCTTTTTGGTTTTAGTAAATGGCTGTATCTAGTAGAAACCAATGTAACAGTGGATGTGAAGAAAAATATGATGGTTTTCTGAAAGAACAACTGAATGATATGAGAGCTGCAATGAGAACTCTTGTGGTTATTCTAAACTAACTATCAAGAGTCATGATTAACCACTTGAACCATCGTGAGTTCTCTAATGCATCATGTACGAGATAACCAAATCGATGTGGTTGTTCAAGTAATAATTATAAAGGTAAACATTTGGGGTTATATGATCCTTACTTTTGAGGTAATTATGGGTTACTATATGTAATGATTGAAAATGAAAGGCATGAGATAAACATGAGGTTAAATTATGTTATAGTTATTTTTGACGATTTTATCTCTTTTTGGGGAAAGTTTTAATAATTATATAGTTTTGGAAAAAGGACAACACGCAGACCGTGTGAAAACCAGTCGCGTCAGACGAAGCTGTGGGAATCGAACCCACAACCAAAGTGCGACTGGGATTTATCGCCTACCATTGAAATACATAATGTCCCTAGTTAATATGAATAATTATTTTTAGTTATAAGTTCTTATGAATCAAGAATAAGTTGATTTTGGGTTATATATGGAAATGATTAACCTAACATGGAGGATATTTGAATAGGTTAACTACTTTTCAGTATGAGACATTAAGAGTAATTGATGTTATTTGGAGATAAATGTTAAGATTTACCGTGGATGACTTTGTGATTAAATCCTTCAGAGATTTGGTTTTCAATATTATTTTGGATTACTTTGAAGAATTTTATGGATAGTTGTTTAATGAATGGTATTTGATGAACTTTGGGTCTTGTCGGAAAAATTATAGAGATTTAGAGTAGTTTTTCTTTTTTTTAATGATTATTTTTTGTGGATTATCTGATCTTGTACAAACCATTTTGGTATTGGTTTAAGGACATGGGAAAAATATAGTTCTCTTTTGTGGATTAGGTGATTCTCTAGAAGTTATTATAGAACTCTTAATGTTAACAAGTCATCCTAAATACTCAACTATTGGAGAAAATATGATTTTGTGTAGGAAATTTATTATGTGTTTAAAGTCGACACGACAAGTAAGTATTTTTCATTATGATTTAGTTAAGCTCATAAATAAATTCCTTAATGAAAAGTAACTTGAAACAAAAATGTTTTCTGTTATCTTTTGCTAAGGGGGAATCAAATACTGTTTAACCCATCACACGTCTATGATTTTATGGTGGTAAAATTTCACCCAAACATGTTTTCTATCACTCTCCATCAGTACATGACCATTTTTTTCACTTCAATATCCAGGTTTTACATCATGGAATTCTAGTATGTGATAACACAGGTGACCTTTTCACTTCACTTTCATTCTTTTAAAGTGAAAATTTAATTGACTCCTTGTCCTATGTGGGGATTTCAATGAAGATTCCCAGCCCAATATGAAAATTATGAGGACGCAATCCCCAAAAGGGGGGAAGGATGTAACATCCCATGTAAATAAAGAATACATAATTTTCATATTTATCATTATTTGTGAATAAAATGTTAATATTACAATAAAGGTATTGCTATTTTCTATGGCGTACCAAATACGCAATAATGAGTTTCATTGAAATCATAAATTGCACACTAATAATATAATAATATTATTTAAAATGGTAGTTAACGCCATGCAGTTATAATCGCGGGAATGAAAATAAGTAACTAAAAAACGATTATATTTGTTTGTTAAATAATTTTATATTTATCCAATAAATTTCAGAGGCATAAAATGCGAATGAATCCAATTTTAAACATTGATATTCTAATATTCTTTAATTGGTCGATTAAATGCCTTTTGATGGAGACCCCTTTTTAAAACTACTTTTTGTTGATTTTATATGTTATATTTGACCAAATATAATATATCTTTAATATCAAGACATAAAAATTTACTTCGTGTAATTTTTTGTTATTTTTCTGACAAAATTCAATTTTAAATGAATAGTGAAAAATACTGTATTTTATTTCCAACCCGTTTTTAATATAATGTATTTATATGGTTATATTATATTTTTAAATGGGTTTATAGTTTAGATAATATATATTTTTACAATTTAATCCAATGGTGGTCATTGGAATTAATTTCACTTTGAAATTATACATAAACAAGTGTCAATCATTTGATAGATATTGTTTCTTAAAAACACGCTATTTGTTTGGATAGAGGGAATTAATTATAAAATTAATTAATGAAACTTCTATGTTTTGAATTTGGTAAAATGTATATCATTTTTAATTTGGAATATCAAATTTACTTTGGATAAATTTTTGGTATTTTTCTGACAATTGTTCATTTTTAATTAATATTGAAAAATACTGCATTTTCCATCAAAAACAACTTTTTCATCTAATTTAATTATACATTTAGATTTTCCATTTAATTAGTTTTAAACTTTAATTTAATTATTTTTTAATCACTTAATACAATTTAATTCATTAGAAGTAATTTCACATTTAAATTGGCTGTAAAAACAAGTCCATCTTTTGATAAATTTTACTTCTTAAAAACTCATCTTTGCTTTTGAAAAAGGGAATTATTTTTAAATTAATTACAGAAATTTCTATGTTTATAATTTGGTAAAATGGATTTAATATTTGGAATCAAAAGGTCCAAATTATGTAATTAAGACTCTTTTGAATATGGACATTATGAATAGTAACGACGATAATTATCATTAAATATCGTGATTAATTAGTAATGGGATATTGTAGGGTAATAAAATAATATCATAATAATAGAAAATTACCCATCCATATGTCTTAATGATATTTTTTGAGTCATGTACAACCATGGTATGCCTTGTGCCAACTTTGGGACCCCATGGAATCACATTAGCGTGATAGTGTCCTTTTATCATATTTAATTTAATGAAAGGAAAATTTAACCAAAGTATGTATCAACTAAGTTAATCAATTTTAGTTTTGCTTATATAAATCATATATTTGACTATAAATATTAATTGGGAAGATAAAAATATTTCATACATCATAGTATTTTTTTTATAATATTTAGACATTAAATAAATAAATTTATTTAAGGCACCATGATGATGCAGTGATTACCTCATTAATGAACGATTTAAATAAAATGAAAAGATAATGTAAAATCTAAGACATAAATTTGTTGAAAACCTATTAGATGGGTGGATTTAGAACCCTTATCAGCTTAAGCTAGAAAAAAATCAGTATGGGACCTTTAAAATCTGAAAACTATTTTATAATAAATTAACATATCAAGACCTTCCAATAGTGACCCTCCTCCCTCTTATAAAAGGCCCCCAACTCTACCCTCGTACCCACACCGCTCAATCCATTGTATTGTCCAAACTCTGCTCATATTTTCTCTCCAAATCCCTCTATTTCTCATAGAATCCTCACTTTGGGAAGAAGTATTTTCAAGGAACCCTTTGGCTCAAATCAAAAAGAGATACCTGATTTAAAGCTAATGTCTTCCTTTATGTTCTTTTGTTTTATTTTGCTTCTCCAACCCCCTAAAATATATTTAGTCCTTTATTTTGTCACGAAACCAGTATCTTCCATATACTATAATGTCCTTATGAGAATTATTCGAGCTACCCATACACAAAACTCCCTCAAATGGGTGAAGAACATACTGTTTCTTTGGACGGTGAACTACTGCCTCACGAAATGATGATTGTCCAATTATCTCCTACCACCTCTCATGGTGGACATAAATATGTCACTATATTTATATATGATATATATTATGTTTATGTTTTCCTTATTCCTTTGTATTTTATTTTTATGGCATACCTTTATGGTTTCCATGATAGGTAAATGTGATAATTTAATTTTAGGAAGTGCGGACTACCGCCCCCTCAAATTGATATGAATCATTCATGCCATACATGGAACATATAAAGGATATAATTTATGAACATATGTCAAATATATAACATATATATTATAATTTAATTATAATATACCTATGTATCATTATTTTTTCATTCCATTAAATTATAAAATAGAAATCAATGTACCGTTCATGCGTACATACGGCTTAGCGTCTCCATGAACGGTGAATTTCATTTCTTATCTCCAAATGTTATGTACAATTATATGTACATATATATTATGGATATATATTATATATAATATATATAAATGATGAATATAATTCTATATTTAATGAACTCTAGACCACATGAACATTATGTAATTATAAGAAGTCCATTTTGTTTTACTCATATACCGAACAACGACAAAAACTTCTGATATGAACATACATAATTAACTAATTATTATTACATTATAATATGTGACATGAATTTTATAATAAACATTAATGGATGTCCTTAATAAATTATAAATTGAACCATATTTATTTATTCCAGAATATAATGAAACGAACAAGATAAGTCAGACTTGAGGTAAGGGATCATACCACTCTCTTTCTTTTTATGTACTCTCTTTTATTTAATTTCATTTAAGCTACTATTTCATATGTTGGGGGATGTTATTTTATATTAATCTTACTATAATTTTTATGTTCATATGATTAGAGACACTATTTTATCTCATCAATCCATTTTGGATGTTTTAAGTGGCGATGTTAGGCTGTAGAATTCTCGTAACAGATTTCATATCTCACTATTAATTCTATGTGATTTCCGTTGGTCTCCACTTATTTATTGAATGTGGTGTATTTTCAACTGCCAATTGAAATATATTATCATTATTATATTTATATTTATGTAGTTCAGTAATTATTATGGTGGTTATTATTTTTTGGTAATAAGACTCGATTGATTACAATGAGGTAAGGGGTTTTTATCTCACCTTTTATTCTCGTGAGATTTATGCAACATTTGCCACAATTTTCTTTTGTTCACTTTATATACTTCCCATGATTGTAATATTTGTGTAATACACTTTAATTTATGGGTATTCACATCTTTATTTTATGAACCTTCTTTCATTGGTTGTACATTTCAAAAGTTACCCAAATCGGTAAGGGAAACTTTCACTCTTCTCTTTTTAAAAGACTTCATTTTGTTTGGTCTTTAAATTTACATCTTCTTATACTGGGATATGTTCTTATATATCCTTATTTCTATAAATTTTATGTCCATGGGATGAGATACCCTTTTTTTCTCCCATCATCTCATTTTTTGACGTTTAGAGTGACTTTGTTAGGCTATTGATTTTTTGCAAGGGAACTTCTTAATCCAATTTCAATTCTTTGGGTTAAACAGATTCTTCATGATTATGTCGTTCTATGAATATGTGTGGATGACCTCTGATTGTTTTACACTTAATATACACTTATATTCGGTGTGTTTATATTTTTCACACATAATTACGTAATTGATTTATTCTATATCTAAGGATATCGACTTTGTAAGGTACTTCGTCCCAATATTTTTTGTTGAGGCATATTTTCATTTATACACGACATTATTTTATATAGTTTATAAACCTATTTGAATTTTACTTTTATTCAAAATGAATATTTCCTCTAAGAATCATTTTACTAAATGACAAAAATTATGTTTTTTAACGTACGCGGTGACAACGACCATTCCACCACTACGAGTATTATTTGATCTTTGGCTTCCTCAACAAGACTTAATGTATTAAATGAAAAAAATTACCATATACACTTTGACATATTTTGGTATTAAAATTGGTTTGATAAAGGATTCATTTATGTCAATATATTTAAATGATATATTAGGATTGAATTGTTGAAATGTTATCATTCCATTATATTGGTTTTAGGAGTTAGGATTTTGTTATGGTACTTGGACATTTGATGGGTGGTTATGTGATAAACCAAAAGACGGGTGGTGCTGTGAAAACCAGGATGGGTGGTAATGTTATAACCTCCAATGTATTGGGTATGGAAGTCAGCCGTATGGGTATTCCATTTAGTGATATGTGCGGAAGTCGACCGTATGGTTATTCCATTTAAGTATGTTTGTGTCCCAAGTTACCTTTATATGTTATGTGTTATTTATATGGGTTTTATGGTGATATTTTGGTTACAAAATGGTATTCAATGATCTTTTATATAGTGAAGATTATTTACTACTTCATAATGGCGAAAAGTATTACCTATGATAAAGTATTCATGATTTAATTATTGTTTTCAAAAAACTAATAGTTTCCCTACTTTGTGTATCTCTTACTGAGATTTTTATGCTCATCCCATGTTCTTGAAATGTTTATCACAAGACTTAAGGTGGAATAGGGTCAAGTATGGGATCAATGAAATGTCATGCTACCTTAACATTGAACAAGACATATTTCTTTTTAAGTGTTTTAGTTTTATGAAAAAAATGGAAACTAAGTAGAAGTGTCTACATTGTAATCTTTGAGATGTAATAGTAATGTCCTAATTCTTTAAAACACTAAACCTAAAAAGATCCTCAATTTGAATTATCCATTTAATTCATGATTTTGTAATTTTTTAATGAAGGGTCCTTATAGGTTATGTTTGAAGTTGTTTGAGAGGAAATATTTAGGATTTTGGAGATTTAAGGGGATATGTATGACAACAGAATGGTTAGGAAGAGTTTTTTAGTCTGTTTCAAGGAAAAATGCTTCCAAGGATGCGCCATTATAATAGAGAAAAATATTATTACAAACCGTGTGACCTCTCCCAAAAACACAGCTTCCTCAAATAATGGGGTTTTGAAAAGTTCCAATATAGTTATATTAACATTGAGGATAATCAATTCTACATGAAGGGAATCCCAAGGGGGTTCATATTTAGGTTTCAAAGTTAATACTAATCCTGAAAACCATGAAAAAAACCATAAACACATTATTTATACCGTCTTACAATTAAATAATTAATGATGGGACCCTCTGGATTAACAACTAAATGACCATTATCTACCATTAATTGATTTAAATGGAATTGGGGGCCTGAAGGACGATATATTATATCCCAAACCCCATATTATTAAAATATAAAATCATGGTTGATCTTCCATGATATATTCAAGGTAAGATTATATTCTCTTTTGTGGTTTTAGTAAGATATATTCTTCTCTTATCCTTTCAGATTGATATATCCTATTGATTTCTATAGATCTTATCAAAATTTTCACATATCATGAATCTAGGTTATTTTATTTATATACAATTCCATAATTCCTCATGGGTGGATCAAAACATTAGGTGTTATGTTCATTTAATTATCTAAATAATGGTAAGTGGGTCTATAATGATTTACCTTTCAATTCCAAATGTGAATTTACGAATTAACTTGAAATAAATGTTAAATTTATTTTAAAAGAATATATTTTATATTATTAGAATTTGATTTTGAAATTGGCATGTAATAAATGTGAAACTCCCTATTTAAATGAAAAATATATACTAGAAAATAGGAGAAAATTAATGGCGTGATTTGAAAAGTTATTTGATCAAATGGATTTGATACTGATTCTTAAGGAAAATGGAATGAATTGAATGAATACTTGACAGAGCATGAATTTGATAATAACAATTATTTGTATTTTAAATGAAAAACGTATATTAAAAACAAAAATTTCATTATTTTCTTTTTGTTTAACTTGAATTTTCTGACTTTAACATGATTGATTGGTAGTTTGACTAGTCATAATGGGCTCCCATAATACATTATCGATTTAATATTCAATATGGTCTCCCCTAATATATTGTAGATTAACATCCTAGATTGGGGTACCCTATTTTGGTTTATCTTGATTTCCTAATAAGGTATCCCCTAATGGGGGTAGTTTGGATTCATGGTATGGGTTCCCCTAATGGGGTGTTGTTTTTTTACAAATATTTGGATTCACTAATGGGGTTTCATATGAGAATACTCATTTTTTTGTAATCCTTGATTATTGAAATATATTATTCATTAAAAGTATATTATATAAAATATTTAATTTAATTTTGTTCATTTATGTAGGTTTTTATATAACTAAAATCATTTTCATTGAAATTAGGTTTTTTTTCAAAAAATGACAATTAATTAAAATGAATTTTGTAATTGAACTTTATAGGTCAATTAGTATATTTTAAAAGAATTGTTCATGGGACACATGGTGAGAGAGTACATGGTTATTTATCTCACACCCTACCTTTAACATTGATATTTTATAGATTATATCTTGATAGGTCCATGTAAAGGGAATATTCCATTTAAAGGTGGTGGATGTTCTTGATCCTTGGGACTCTGAGTGATGGAGGTGACTAGTGGACATTCGATCAACTAGTTTCATGGGTTTTTTGAACATTAATCATGTAAGATATTGGGTAATTTGATGACTTATTTTTTTGGGTTTATTTTATCTAATTTTTGTGTTATGTTCTACATGATGAGTTTTGATCATACTAAATTATATACATTACATTCCTTGTTTTGTGTAAAACACCATTCCCTTATATTTTTTGTATGATTCCAGTTGCATGTCACCAACCAGTGGGGACTGGGAATTGTCTTCCAGATGTGTTAGAGCAAGGTCAGGTATCAGTTTACAAGGTTATTTGAGATGGTTCATTAAAATAAAATCCTATCATACATTAGGATCATGCTAAATTGGAAAATATAGAGATATCTGATATTCAAATGCAAGTTGTTTGTGTACCCAGTGTGATTCATCTGCATAACATGTTTGTACTGTCATTTTTTCAAATGTGAATTCATTTTCTCTCCTAGGATACTACATCTATATCTAATTTTCACTCAATGGGTGAGGTAATTTATCATATCCAATCCACAGGGTGTTCCACATGTACTAGCATCCGAATATAACCTTGATCAATGAGAAATCCATCCTAGAAAATCTAATGCACAACTATTTTTGGATTTTATAACGGTGGCATCCTAAAAAAATTTCAAGTAGATCATGTGTTGTCCATATATCAGAATCAGACTCAATAAGGGCATGGAATTGACGGACCCATTATTATATAATAAATTTACAATTTTTTGTCAGTAAATAGTTTCCTCGATATTGTATGTTGGAAAAAGGAAATTTGATTCCTAGTGTTTGGATGCATCTATTGATGAACTATCACCGGGTTCACATTCATGATAGCCAAAATCAAGACACTTTGACACTGATACCCTAAGATACCAAACCAATCACCATTAATCATCATCCCCTACACACCATCAAACAGAATTAATAAATTTGTATAATTATTAAAAATGGGCCCCACTGACAGTACATGAACCACACTTTTTAAATATGGTCATCAGAACATGTCCCCTTTACGAACCAATAGTTTCACCAAAAACACATGTTATCCCCTCCCTAGGGCCCACCCATGTACTCGAACAAGTGATTAGACTAATGAATATCCCTATATTCCAACTCATTTTCATTTATTGTGACTTATTTTTGCTCCTATAAACCCTAATAAAATTCCCATTATATCACCCATCTAGAATTTACTCAAGGGGTATAGCACCTAACTATGGTGTTCAAATCCTATAGGCTTCTAAAAAATGTTTAACTTGTTCAAATGTGAATTGAAATATATCATTTCATCCCTTTAATTTTCAATGATGTCAGATTCCCCCACCCCACCCACCTACTCTATAACGACCCCAATGTCATCCCCAAATTTAAACAAATGTAGTTCCATTGTAATTATGACTTATTACCTCGATGATACAAATCTATCACAAACCAAACTTTTAGGGAAATTATTGGACTTAGTGTAAGTGGGGTGAGACACCATATAACAACATTAAATGATCATAGGGCAATAGACTAACACTTGGTAGGAATATAACATATATGGGGTATTATCCTAAGGTACCTATACATAAACACACACAAGCAACAAAATCCATGAAAATAAGATGAGTAGTAAAATTTTTAGTAAATTAGAAAATATAAATTTATTGAAGAACCTCTTAGAATACCTCAATGTACAATAAACATGTCCTACTTGAAAATAGAGGAAAATTAAACACTTCCCATCAAAAGGATTCCAACCCAGAAACAACTAAAAAATAGAGCAACAAAGGGAGAGATACTTTCTCACAATCTCTAACAACTAACAACATTAAATGATCACATCCAATATGTACTAATATTATGTATAAACAATGGGCCCCCAAAATACATCATCTATTAGCTTTTCAACATTATAATACATGAAATCTAGAGGAAACACACGTAGTGGGGTTAGTATATATATAAATTGTTGGATTATCACAACCCTGAAATAAAATATTTAACGAAATGATAAACTAAACCCCTGAGAATATGGTATATTACAATTTAAGAAGAAGGTATACTAATATACAAAAAATTTGGGAGAGATTAGGATCTCAATCTATATAGATAGTGTCAATCCCAGTCTTAATAAAACCCTCAGAATCTATGATTCGATGATATTAGTAGAGAAAACTAATCCTCACCATATCTACAAGCGAGACACACCACATTAGTGAAATATCATATAATGGAGGAGGTGACCTCAAATTTTTTGTGCAACCAAGCCTTTTCTAGCAGTCAATTATGAATGGGTACCACTCCATAAATTCAAAACTCATGATTCTAACAGTGTATAAAGGGGTTTAATGTGTCTTTTCCGAGAAATTGGGGGACCCACACCATGGCACATATTTTCTATATGGAGGGGGGTGTTGAAAATCATGATGTTGATATTAATATCAATGTTGTATATTTTCCTTAGATATTAATGAATGAAGCAAAAAATACTAACCCCACCTCAAAACATAACTTCACTACCTAATTAAAGGCCACCTCCATATCATTCCCAAAACTCTATATATAATGGACTACTCACATGTCACAATCGTATTCATAAACAATGATATATGATAGATATATTTCATCATAAAAATTATATTATGGGTTCAAATGAGGAACATAGGGATTACTCTGAAGCCTATTCTTGGTTATTTCCTTCTATAGCACTCGACATGTAATTTTCCATGTAAAGGATGTGTCATAAGAGTTATATAACTTATAAGACTAGATATGGACTTTGGTGTGTACTTATAGTACATGGATATGCTTCAGGACTGATGTTACATGGTGTAGATCTCCACCACTTGACATTTTAATTTTGTAATAGGTTAAAACTATTGTTATTGTGTCATCTGTAACTGATGGAATGTGCTCTTCTGAACTACATGTCATGTAGACCATAATATTATAGAAGACAATGTTTCTTCTCCATTTATCACTAAATCCACAAATTTTGTATCCAATCACCACATTATCCTCATTAAATCTGACAAAATTATAGGAAAAAGTAATTGATAATTGATTCACGGCCTCCAGTGACCGGAAATCATGATTTCCACCACTAATGAAAGATCTATCGCACTTCCCAGAACTAAACACGGTCTGAATCCTTGGAACTATCATAAAAGATATATCATTATGCCTCGACCAATAAATAATCTGTCAATCCGTACACCATTCACAAAACCATCACAAATCATGACTATCAACGACAATTAAACTGATCTAGACTAATCAAATCATTTAACTCTTGAGATAATGATAAAGATTATGATGAAATTATTATATTGAGTCATAATAGAATAGTGATATTACCATTGGTCATTAGGAATGATATTTACCATTATAATCGAGGGAAAAAATATAGTGAAATAAACTGAAACATTGAAAAAAATAACCATGATTATGTGTGCCCATTAAATTTTTAGGCCATGCTAAGAAAACTAATAACATAATTAAGTAGATATTCAATGCATTCTTAATAATCAAAAACATAATTTAAGGTATCCCTAAAATAAAAAGTCATACATCAAGAATGGTTGAGTTATTGGTGACTAACATATTCTATATTTATTTTTTTGATGATTAAAATATGTTGGTCATTCATTCCATGAATCTCTATGGTTGATAATCATCAATCTATATTCCATAGCTCATAAGTCAATGCCAATGTTGGCTCTATCGTCCTCCTCTCTAATATCCCATGGATATTAGACTAACTTTATGGATTATCTGTAATGAAAAACATATAAACAAGAGTAAAATAATTTTCAAATTAATAAATTAAATAACTTAAATATATTAATTTTGTAATTTATATAAATCACCCATTAATGACTACACTATAATGGATCTCTTGATTCCAACAAAAAAAAGATATAGAACCTTGACTAAACCTCATGTTCAAAACTAAACAGTGGTCTCATACATTATATATGAGGATATAATAAATGGGATTTCAATTAATTCTAAAATTTCATTAACATTGGATATAAAAATATTATATATTTTAATTACATTGATATCAAGGTTTTACAACACCCAAAACATTGTGTTGAATGCAAAATAAAATCCAGAATAATTCTTAAATGTTTTCAAAGGGACTACAAAAGAATATAGAGGTTAAAACCAAGATGTGGAATCAAAAAAGGAATAAGAATATGAATAATAATATGTGTAGATAATTTTTTTATGTAAGGGGAAATGAGAGAGATATTTTAATAAGACCTTTGAAAAATGAAGAAAAATGGATAGACACTTCAATATATTCTTTTTGAGAAGAAATAGTAGAAGAAAGATATTATTTTTGTGAATGAATTTAAATATTATTATTTTATATGATTTAGTTTGAATAATAATAAATAATCACCACTCTAAAAAATAAGATAAAATATTGATGAGGTGTTGGAAGACAATAGTGAAAAAGAAGGAATCCATTAAAATTTGTGACGTTCATTCCAAACAATGAAGATTGTGGAGTCTCCATTATGCCCCATGGAATGATATATTTGTTATGGTGATATTCATATTAGTCCTATTAATAGGTAGTATGTGTAGATCAATGCAAACCAACAAACATTTTGTGGAACAAGAATTGTGTTGACTCTTTTCTTTCATGAATACTTCAATGAAGTTTTTTTTCATTCTATTGAATTATGTAAATATGAAAATAAAGGGAGTGACAAATTTGTAGGTATTTTTTTGACCAAAATCATTCAAGGGGATTGAAACAGCAAATTTGAGTTCCCTGGAATAAATCCACCACCAATCTATATGGTTAGTGGATCCCATTGACGGTATATCACCACTTCATATTAGTTTTATTAGTCAAGTGTTGGTGGGACTATTAAAATTAAAATTCACAACATGTATACATTATATATATTTATCCATAAGAAATTTTGGTGTGTATATTTAGCTATCAATGATCAAAATAATAAAATATAGTACAGTTAAAAAAAACTAGTTTGTTATCATTAAAGAAAGAACACCAGTGAGACCCCACTAACTATGTTTTAATTATCATTATGGGTTGTGATATCCTCTAGTGAAAGTGTTTATCTTCGAAAATGATATGTACCATAATTCAACCACCATTCATAGTGCCGCACAAAAAACACTCAACTGGGGCCCAAAATGTATTTATTTTAGTTTATGATAATTTAATCAGATTATATTCACTTTAATGTGATCTTATTATTTTTTGGACTAAAATTTAATTCTACCCTCACATTTTTATTTTAAAATAGGAAATAATAGGAATAAGACTATGAATAATATCTCCAATTCTATATAATATATTGGATGTGTTCTTAGAAAAAATATAGTCCACATGGAACAATCTAGAAGTAATTCAATAATTGAATGAATCAGTCAATTAATATATTAATAGTTTCAATATAATTAGAAGACGATCCTAATATTTCAAGTGATGTAGAATCTAGTAATGATTATGATAATTAATGTTATATATTGGTATAAATTACCCACTTATGAGAAGATAAATACTATAATATTCAGTGGGAATACATGATGATTAGAGTAGAAGTATAATCTCTATAGATTCTTATAAGAAAATTTTATATAAATATTGATAAATTGATGTGCCTGAAAAAAATGATTGATTTAAGTGTCAACTGATTTATAATAAAATAATGACTAAAATATTAATGAATTAAAATATATATAATCTAATGTGGAAAAGAGGAGATATAAACAATTATTATACTTGTGACTCAAAATAAGATTAAAAAATAAGGTCCAAGATCGAATTATTAGCTGCGTTACTGGAGGTGGTGGATGAGAAAAACCAATATATAAAGAAATTAGAATAGTACATAAATAAAGAAAAATTGAAAATGGGTGAAAATGTAAAAGGTTAAATAAAATTTTAGGTGTATTTTAAAATTATACTAAAAATATTACTTTGCATAATGAGCTAAATGATATAATTATAATTCTCTAAAAATACTTGATGAAGGGAAAATGTTAAATGTAATATAACTCAATATTTTTAACAGATGGGCCTAGATGACAGCATAGACTCACTACATTAACACAGTGCAGAAGTCATTCCCTTCCAGGTAACAGACATTTCCCAGTAATCACACGGTCTAATCGACGACGCCCTCCCTTGTTCCAAAATCGTTCATCTGACTAATGACTTTCTGTAATTGAAGACACTTGTTTCTTCTAGTGGTCTTTGTCCTCAATCTCACACACCATTGGGAACTTCCTAGAAGGCCACCCATCTTGATCACTACTATAGGCCAAGAACACATAACTTTGGAGTTCTAATTTGTTTGGCTTCGAAAACTAATGTTTCACCATTTTTAATAAATTTATATAAATTACTAATTTTACCCACTAAAATTGTCGGGAGTTAAATTCACCCCCTCCTTAGAGAACAATATCCTCATTGTGGACCTTATACCTCAACCATGGAAGTTCCACTACAATTAATGATGTGTTAATTCTCTAATTCCAAATGTAACAACTGGGCCCCACTTCTAGCATAAACCCCCTTACATAACATGGTCATCATTTATTCTACCAAAAACAACCTGCCTTAACATGGTCATCATTTTATAGACTTCCACAAAGAAATAGTTACCCCCAGGAACAATGTTTTCTCCTAGGGGCCCACCCATGTGACCGAATGGGTCAGGTGATGGATGATTCTAACAATAGGAAAACACTAATTCATTGCATTTTAATATGTCATCACTCTCAAAAAAATTTCAAAACATCCTCAATGGTCACCCATACTGATCACTAATCTTGGCCAAGCATGATTAACTGGGGAGTTCATATTAGGTAGGATCTCGAGAAGAAAGTGTTTACCTAATTAAATAAGTTGTATCATTTAGTCATTTAACATATTATCATTATACAATGTTACAATATTGGTTTTTGTTATTTAATTATTGATGTATATTGACCAGACGATCAAGAATAATAAGGAAAAGTTGGTAAATTTTTTTGAAAAGAATAATATCACTCCCATAGAAGAGACAAAATGTTTATTCCATTTTTTCAAAAAATGGAATTTCAATGAATGTATATTATTATTACTAAATTCAGATGGGAATACCATGGATAGAATTTAACTTCAAAATTCTAATATTTTTGAAAAATATGATAAAATATTATTTTTCATCTAGAATCCCAAGCAACCAATGATTGAAATGAATCAATTGTAACCAAATCATTACTAAAGAATGAATATACATGGAGTATTTAGTGGTAAATGAATTATTTGATAAAAATATGGTTATGTGGATATAAATTAATGAATTAGGATAGCTAAATATGTTATATGTAAATCATGCATTCATATGAAAAACTAAAAGAGAACATACACTAAAATAAATAATATGGTCATATAAACTATAATTATCTCTTTAGAGGAAAATAATGATGAATATCAATGAGGGGTTAACCTTGAAAAAAATAATTTTACACTTCAAATCCATCATGGAATGAATGAAAACATGTTTAGAGAAATGTTTCTGATACTACTCCAGTAAAGAATAATACAATTTTACTAGCGTTGGTTCCCAATAACAAACCACTTAATTATTTTGATTACATATTTATTAGAAAAATTGAATATTAATAAATCAATTATCACATATTGTGTTATCTTTGGTGTAACTTTAATGTGATATATCCTAGAATCTATATTTCATTTAAATGGACATAGAAGTTCCCCATTATAATGAAATCAATGATGTATAATGAAGATATTCAGAATCTATATGTTGTATGGTATTATGATTCCATATGATGAGACACATATGATATAGATTATTCGGTTCTAAATACTCATAAAATCTTGAGACAATATCTCATGAATTTCAAAATTAGTAATATAAAAGATTGGTGATTATAAATATAGACCCTATAGTATGAATTTCAATATCATACATGTCATTGGATATTCCAACAAACAAAAAAGTGTATTATATAATGAATTTTATATATTTTTGATGCATTTCATGAGTATCGTGCTTGATATACTTCCATAATCTATGATAAAATATGTTTATGGAGATATTGGGTTTCTTTATTATATAATAAGTGATATTTCATTAATGAATTAGACGAGTAAAGATATTTTCCATCCATATTAATGGATGTTTATATGTCAAATTATTTATTTGAATGAAACTTTTGATGTAAATTACATTGATAATAGGAATTGATAGTTTCATTTAATATATTCAACTGTAGTTTTATCAATCTCATACATTGAACAAAGGGGTATCCATTGTCACTCCCGGACTTCGCTTTGATGTATGACCTTAATTTTAAATTTTTATTTCATGAGTTTAATTGCTTGCTTATTTGGTTACTGGTTTTAAGTGTGGGCTGAACCTGATGTGAGGCCTTTGATGTGGCGCTGATAAATGCACATTAGCTCTACACTGCTCGGTACATGGGCAGAGCATGGGCGAAGCCGCGTGACCTTGCCTTTTTTAACATGCGGTGCTCGTTATGCGAATGTTTCTATTGCCGGGCGATTAACTTCAATTTCAAAGTATTATTATTACTATTATTATTTTTATTATTATGCTATTATTATTATTATTTTTATTATTATTATGATGTTATTATTATTATTACTATTGCTAATAAGATTATTATTTTTATTGATTATTATGTTATTGGTATTATTAATATTATTAGGATGTTATTAATATAATTAAATTTATTTTATTTAGTTTTTTAACTCCCCCCCCCCATCTGAAACCCTAGCCACCACCCCCTTTCTCCTATTCTTTTTTTTCTCTTTATTTTCTTTTCTTACCTCCTATTTCTTCCTCCCCACATATCTCTCTCCCCTTTTTCTTCTTCACCTGTGCGCTCCCCTTCCCCTGCTCACCCGTACCGCCACACTCTCCCTTCTATTCTCCTCTTCTCCTTCTTCTTCTCATTCTTCTTATCTTCCTCTCATTATTATTCTCCTTCTTCTTCTCTTCCTCTCTTTCTTCTTCTCTTCTCTTCTGCCACGTCTTCCCGCTCAGCCGCACCACCCCGCTCGGCCGCACTCAGCCACACCTCCCCGCTCGGCCACCCTCCCTGCTACCTCCACCAGGCTGCCAGACCCCCCTTCTCATATGCTCCCTCTTATTCTCCTTCTTCTTCTCCTCCTATCCTTCTTTCTATCCTTCTTCTTCTCTTCCTCTTCTTCTTCTTCTCTTTTCTTCTGCCGCGTCTCCCCTCCCCCCAGATCGGTCGTGCCTCCTGCTCGGCCGCTCAGCCGCGTCTTCCCGCTCAGCTGCACCTCCCCGCTCGGCCGTGCTCCACCGCACCTCCCCGCTCGGCCGCGCTCGGCCGCTCCTCCCCGCTCGGCCGCACTCCACCGTACCTCCCCGCTCGGATGTTCCCCTGTTAGTTTTATTATCGTTTTATTTTATTATTATTATTATTATGTTAATAATATTATTATTATATTATTTTTATTTTTATTTTTATTATTTTAGTATTATGATTATGCTATTTTTATTATTATAATATTACTATTATGTTATTATTATTATTATTATTATTATTATGTTATTATTATTAAAACTGGTTAAATTGAAAATTTATTTAGTTGATGATCATTACATCAATAAAATGTTAATAAATTTAATTGATTGTGTTAACCATCTATTTAATCGAAGTTTTTAGTTTTTAAATAATTAATTTGGTTAGTTTCGGAGTTGTATACTTAATAAACATTTTATTTTATGGGTTTGGGTTAATTGTTAATTAATTTATTAGATTATTACTGAACCTGTTTAACAGCTAACAAAATTATTTAATTGCTGATATTTGATGGATTGGCACCGTGGTGATTTTGTCTACTGTTTTAGGACCTATTTGACGGCTCTGTACGGTGCGACCGTTGCACAACGAAAGTTTTTCACCGTATCGTTTTTCATTCCTGCATTGAGGTATGTGGTTTCACATGCTTGGGGTTTTTGATAATTTAGTTTACTGGTTTGATTAATTTAATATGTCTTTTATTTAAATGCTTCCGTGGATTTGATTGGTAGAGCGTCTTGTTTTAATTTTATTAGTAGATTGTTTACATTATTAGGTTTATACCGTATTGTGTCTTGACCATGATTAGAAGGGTGATATTTGAATATTTAGCACAAAAGGGGTAGCCTGGGTACTAGGTGGGTGGACTAGACTAGCGTGCTTTTGATACGGGAGTGGCCTCGGCCTAGTTTCACATAGCGGGATTGACGATTAAAAAACTGACTAAACATTTGAGGATGACTGGAGACCACTATGGTAGGAGGTGTTTCCCTACCAGTCACTCGTGCACGGGAATGTATGGTATGGTTCACCGAGACGTGAGGTTCTAGGGCCCCACACAACTTTAGTACTTTAGGGCCTCTCCCACTTTTGTTGCTCTTGTGCGATTATATACTCATCACTGGTTGGTTTTGGTGACTTCTATAGTTTCAAAGGTAATAATGTTTCGTTTTCAACCAGTAAAAAAACCACTTTCTATTTTTTTATAAAAACTTTCTTTCTTTCTTTAAAAACTGTTTTCATTAAAATGTTAGTGCATTTCTCTTCTTTCTTGAAAATTTGAACCTGAAAACTATTTTGGCCAACTAACCCTTTTTGTGCGGAATCTTTTCTTTGGTGCCAACCTATTGAGATTTTCTCACACCCTACATACACCTTTGGGTGTAATTAGATCTGATTATGTCTGATACAGGAAAATGCCAGGGTTTTGAACACGGTGGCCCAAGTAGTTAGTTGACTCATCTGTTTTGGCGTGGGTGGCGGAGGCCTGACAGGTATATTCTTCCACCAGGTGACTGTTTATGGTCTGGTTTGTGGTCACATCTTTGGGAGTTAGTTGTGTTTGGGTTGTAGTTCCATTTTTTTGGGACTCGTTCGGACTATTTTTTTAAACATGAGGTTGTAATGTTGCTTTCAGATTTCAGTTTATTTATGGGTTGTTTCTGGTTGTTGTACGGGTAAATCGTTCCCAAAAAAATAAGTCTATACCCGGGCACTTGTGCCAGCCCGTGGGGATCGGGAACGCCCTTCGGACCTTGCCACGGGCCGGGTTAGGCGTCGAGTTGATGGCGACCTGATTCGGTTCGTGACAAAATGTTATCAAAGGGAGGTTACCTCTTAGTCTATGTTATTTGGGGTGAGTTTGGTTATACAGGTGTTGGGACTGTCAGGGGGCTCGGAAATTATGTTGCGAGTATGGTGCCTAGCCATCATGCCTCGTGATAGATGCTAAGTCACCATGGGATGTCAGGGTTCTTGTTTGACTTCTTTCCTCGGTGGGACGTATAGGCTGCAGACTGTACGTTGACACCAGGTAGGAAAGTACAGTTTTGATATGAAGTTGTTTTTGCATGTTTGGTTTATTGATGATTATTTACCCTATTGAAAAAAATTTGGTTCTTCTTGAAATATTTAATATTGATGGTATTCTTTTATGACTGTTGCCCTGTGCAGCAAGATGCCTCCCCGGAGAGCTCCCATGCACCCACGGGAGGAATCTAGAGAGAGTTCTCCTACGCCGCTTGATCAGATATTTGAAGAGGCTATGGTTCGATCCGTTCAAGATTTGGGTCATGGGGTGACTCCTGCCCACGCCCCTATTCCAGCTAGAAAGGAAGAATCTGGCTCCTGGAAGGATAATGCTCAGGAGTTTCTGAACAACAAACCACCTTCTTTCCGAGGCAGTTTAGAACCTCAGGAGGCAGAGGAGTGGCTTGAAAAGATAGAATGCATGTTCGATTTCGATGACACGACCGAGGAAGTAAGGGTGAAGTGTGCCTCGTTTCAGCTAGAGGGTTCGAGTCGCAAATGGTGGGAATCAGTGGTTCAGGCTGGGAAACATGAGCACATGAGTTGGAAAGATTTCAAGGGTATCTTCAACGATATGTATTGTCCAGAGTTTCTAGCCAATGATAGTTCTCGGGAGTTAATAGAGCATTTTCAAGGGAATCAGATAGTGATTGAATATGCAAACCGCTTTGTTGAGCTGGTGCGGTACGCACCTGAGATAGTTTCAAGGGAATTCATGAAAGCTCAGAAGTTTGAGAAGTTCCTTCGACCGGAAATCTACTCTTAGGTTTTCTTGTTCAAGCTGAAGACTTATGCTGAGGTGGTCGACCATGCTTGCATGGCCGAGATTGACCAGAGAGGAAAGTCGGGGTTTTCCAGATCAGTATCAGGCTTTAGCAGCAGCAGTTCCTCAATGAATCAGAGGAAGCGTGTTGAGCAGTGGAAGAAGATTGGTGGTGGCTCAGGCCATCCCTCCAAGAAGAAATCATCTAAGGCTTATGATGTGAGGCCCATTATGTGCCATCAGTGCGGAAAGTCATGACACATCCGACCTGCATGTCCATATCCTCCCAGACCTTGCTTTGGGAGTGGAGTTACGGGGCACCTACAGCGTTTTTGTGGGACTGTACGCCCTTACCAGAGTGGGAGTAGATCAGTAGCTTCCACGGGTGTATCAGTGCAGTCATAGACGACCAGGACGCCGGGATCTCGGTTCGGTGGTCGTGGTGGTAGGACCGGATCATCTTTTGGGCAGTGCCAGATTAGGGCAGAGCCACAGGTGAGCGGTCGTTCTCAGGCAGGAACCAGGCAACTGCATGCTGTGGATTAGGCACCAGTGGGATCTGATGCAGGGCCTTCGATGGTTCGAGGTACGATTCTAGTTGCATCATCTATAGAAGCAGTTTTATTTGATACTGGTGCTTCAGTTTCTTTTATATCTGCTCGGATTGTGAATCTACTGAATCTACCGACCGAGCTGTTATTGTTTTCTATGGAGTTGGCAACAATGTTGGGGAAAAATATGGAGCAGGGCCTTAGGTTCCCATCGTGCGCACTCTCTATGTGGGGAGTCGAGATGGAATGGGATTTCTTGGTCCTTGAAATGGACCTATTTGATGTGATCCTCAGTATGGACTAGCTGGTGTGCTTCCAGGTGCACATCGATTCCTATCGGTGCCGAGTCAGTTTTACAGCACCAAATGGAACTCCCCAGTTATTTCACGGAGAATGGGATCGTCGGTCGGGACGTGCGGGACCTCCACTCTATGAGTTGGGAAATCATGCTTATCAGTTGTTGTCGCTCGTTCTAGAGGAAGATGGTGGTGTTTTACAGGGCGGGTTACCTCGTGTAGTAGATGAATTCCCAGAGGTATTCCCAGATGATTTTTCCGGCTTACCCCCATAGCGGGACGTGGAGTAATCGATTGAGTTTGCGCCGGGAACACAGCCTATATCTCTTCCCTCATATCTCATGGCCCCCACCGAATTGTGGGAATTAAAGATACATCTGGACGATTTGGAATCCAAAGGATCCATTCGCCCGAGCGTCTCTCCTTGGGCCGCACCAGTTTTATTCGCGAAGAAGGCCTATGGAACCCTTCGGTTGTGCATTGATTACCAGAATTTGAACAAGGTAACCATCAAGAATAAATACCCTTTGACTCGGATTGATGATTTTTTTAGCCAGTTTGAAGGGGTAATAGTGGTTCTCCAAGATTTATTTGCGTTTGGGATACCATCAGCTCAGGGTGAGAGAAGCAGTTATCCCGAAGACGGCATTCCAAAGCTAGTACGATCACTTCGAGTACTAGGTCATGCCTCTCAGACTGACGAATGCACCTGTAGTTTTCATTGCGCTCATGAATAGGGTGTTCCACCAATAACTCGACTCATTTTTCATGGTATTCGTGGATGCCATCCTGGTTTATTCTGGATCTGAGGAGGAGCATGAGCATCACCTGCGCATTGTTTTGGGCTCTTTGTGGGATCACCGCCTGTATTCCAAACTCTCAAAATGCTCATTCTGGATCAGGGAAGTGATGTTTCTAGGGAATGTTGTCATAGAACAAGGGGTTTCAGTGGATCCCGAGATGATCAGGGCAGTTATGTCATGGGAGCAGTCGAGAAATGTTTTTGAGATCAAGAGTTTTCTGGGATTGGCTGGTTATAACAGGTGCTTTGTCAGTGACTTCTCGCGGCTTGCCTCTCCCATGACCGCACTCACCCGGAAAAGGGGTGAAGTTTGAGGGGAGCCCTCAGTGTCAGGAATCCTTCGAGTAGTTCAAGTGTCATTTGACCACCGCCCATGTGCTGACTTTACCAGAGTTGGGAAAGGGATATGTTGTTTACTGTGATGCTTCAGGTACAGGCCTTGGTTTTGTGATCATGCAAGATGATCATGTTGTGTCTTATGGTTCTCTCCAGCTATAGCCACATGAGAAGACTTATCCGACTCACGACATAGAGTTGGCGGTGGTGATGCATGCTTTGAAGAGATGGCGTCACTATCTTTTTGGGGAGAATTTTGTGGTCTATTCTGAACATAAGTGCCTGACCTATATTTTCCCCCAGATATATTTCAATTTGAGGCAGCACCACTAGGTCGAGTACCTGCAGGGTTTTGATTTTGATATTTTCTATACCCCTAGCAAGGGCAACGTGGTAGCAGACGCTTTGAGTAGAAAAGTACCAGTGCAGGCATTGAGGAAGTCCAGCGTTGAGTGGACTTTGATGGGACTCTTCACCCAGATGCACTTGGAGAGCAGGGAGCACAGTGGAGGTACCTTCTAGGCTAGCATCTAGTTGACTCCTCCTCATCTAGAGTTGATTCAGTGGGAGCAGCCTGAGGATGAGTTGTGTAAGTGATCTATGCAGTTTCATCATGGTGGAGAGACTCCTTCTGATTGGTCTTTGTCTTCCCAGAGGGTCTTATGCTTCAAGGGTAGTGATGTGGTTCTGTTGTCTCTACGGAAGATAGTGATACAGGATAGCCACCAATCACATTGGGTCGTCCATCCTGGTACCACCAAGATGTATTACAATGTTCGCCGTCAATTCTTCTGGCTAGGAATGATACAGGACATAGCCAACTTTGTATCCAGATGCTACACTTTCCAGCAAGTGAAACTTGAGCATCAGAGACCATTTGGCCTACTCCATCCATTACCCATTCCTACCTAGAAGTGGGATGAGATCACCATGGACATCATTATTGGTTTTCCTTGTACACCTCGGTGGAGGAATGATATCTGGGTAGTGATTGACCGCTTGACCAAGTCGGCTCACTTTTTTCCGATTAGAGATACACCGAAGGTCGATGTGCTGGGCCACTTGTATGTTTAGGAGGTGGTCAGACATCATGGGGTGTCGTCGGCAGTTGTCTCTGACAGGGACGCCCGCTTTACATCTCAGTTTTGGGGAGGCCTCCAGAAGGCCTTGGGGTCGCAGATTAAGATGAGCACGGCTTACCATCCTCAGACCGATGGCCAGAAGGAGTGGGCGAATCAGATTCTGGAAGACATGCTCTGAGCCTGTGTGTTAGATTTTGGAGGCTCATGGGATAGCCATTTGGGACTGGTCGATTTTTCTTATAATAAAAGTTACCAGTCTTCCATCAGAATGGGACCCTTTAAGGCGCTCTATGGCCAACCTTGTCGGTCTCCCCTGTGTTGGGTTGAGGTAGGCGAGACCTCACTCATGGGACCAAGAATTGTTCAGGAGACGTATGAGAAATTCAAACCGATTAGGCAGCAGTTGTCGACAGATCAGAGTCTCCACAAGTCCTATGTAGATTAGAGGCGGCGGGATCTCGAGTTTTCTGTGGGGGACAAAGTGTTCCTCAATGTGGCCCCTCTCTTGGGTCACCATCATTTGGGGAAGCAGTGGAAGCTGACACCGAGGTATGTCGGACCCTTCAAGATTCTTGAACGGATTAGAAGGGTGGCATACAGGTTAGCCATGCCCTCGAAGTTGACGTCAATTCACGACATATTTCATGCATCCCAACTTAATAAGTACAACCCCGATCCGTTGCATGTGCTGAATTGGAATGAGCTTGAGATAGAGTCTGACTTATCTGTGTTTGAGCGACTAGTGCGGATAGTGGATTCACAGGAGAAAGTGCAGTGTGGAAAGTCCATCCCTCTAGACCATATTCTTTGGAAGCACAGGAATGATGAACCCAAGACATAGGAGCAGAAGTCATGGGTTGAGCAGGAGTACCCATTTCTATTCCCTGATCAAGCTTTGAGCTGACTTTCCGAGGGCGGAAAGTTTTCAGGGTTGGGAGAATTGTCACGCCCGTACTACGCGTTGAGGTATGACCTTAATTTTAAATTTTTATTTCATGAGTTTAATCGCTTTCTTATTTGGTTACTGGTTTAAAGTGCGGGCTGAACCTGATGTGAGGCCTTTGTTGAGGCCCTGATAAATGCACATTAGCTCTACACCGCTTGGTGCACGGGTAGAGCATGGGCGATGCCACGTGACCTTGCCTTTTAAACATGTGGTGCTCGTTATGCGAACGTTTCTTTTGCTGGGCGATTAACTTTAGTTTCAATGTATTATTATTATTTTCTTTTTTATTATTATGATATTGTTATTATTAATATTATTATTGTTATTATGTTATTATTATTATTACTATTGCTAATAAGATTATTATTTTTATTTATTATTATGTTATTAGTAGTAGTAGTAGTAGTATTATTATTATTATGATGATGTTATTAATATCATTAAATTTATTTTATTTAGTTTTTTAACTCCCCCCCCATCCGAAACCTTAACTGCCACCCCCTTTCTCCTATTATTTTTTTTCTCTTTCATTTCTTTTCTTCCCTCTTCTTTCTTCCTACCCACGTATCTCTATCCCCTTTTTCTTCTTCACCCGTGCGCCCCCCTTCCCCTGCTCACCCGCACCGCCACACTCTCACTTCTCTTATCCTCCTCTCGTTATTATTCTCCTTATTCTTCTCTTCCTCTCCTTATTCTTCTCCTTCTTCTTCTCTTCCTCTCCTTCTTCTTCTCTTCTCTTCTTCCGCGTCTTCCCTCTTAGCCGCACCTCCCCACTCGGCCGCGCTTAGTCACACCTCCCGGCTCAGCCGCCCTCCCTGCTACCTCCACCAGGCTGTCGGACCCCCCTTCTCCTCATCTCCCTCTTCTTCTACTTCTACTTCTCCTCCTATCCTTCTTCCTCTCCTTCTTCTTCTCTTCCTCTCCTTCTTCTTCTCTTCTCTCCTGCCGCATCTCCCCTCCCCCCACCTCGGTCGCGCCTCCTGCTCAGCCGCTCATCCGCGTCTTCCCGCTCAGCTACACCTCCCCGCTCGGCCGTGCTCTGCCGCTCCTCCATGCTCGGTTATGCTCCGCCGCATCTCCCCGCTCGGCCGCGCTCCACCGCACCTCCCCGCTCGTTCGCGCTCAGCCGCACCACCCCACTCTGTCACACCTCCCCGCTCGGTCGTGCCCCTGTTAGTTTTATTAACGTTTAATTTTTTATTATTATTATTATGTTAATAATGTTATTATTATATTATTATTATTGTTATTTTTATTATGTTAGTATTATGATTATGCTATTGTTATTATTATTATATTACTATTATGTTATTATTATTATTATTATTATTATGTTATTATTAAAACTGGTTAAATTTAAAATTTATTTAGTTGATGATCATTACATTGTTAAAATGTTAATAAATTTAATTGATTGTGTTAAACATCTATTTAATCGAAGTTGTTATTTTTTTTAATAATTAATTTGGTTAGTTTCGGAGTTTTATACTTAAGAAACATTTTATTTAATGGTTTTGGGTTGATTGTTAATTAATTTATTGGATTATTACTGAACCTTTTTAACAGCTAACAAAATTTTTTAATTGCTGATATTTTCTGGATTGGCACAGTGGTGATTTGGTCTACTGTTTTAGGACCTGTTTCACGACTTTGTACGGTGCAACCGTTGCACAATGGTAGTTTTGAACCATATCGTTTTTCATTCCTGCATTGATGTAGGTGGTTTCGCATGCTCAAGGTTTTTTATAATTTAGTTTGCTGGTTTGATTAATTTAATATGTCTTTTATATAAATGCTACCGTGGATTTGACTGGTAGAGCATGTTGTTTTACTTTTATCAGTAGTTTGTTTACATTATCAGGTTTATACTGTATTGTGTCTTGACCTTGATTAGAAGGGTGAACATTGAATATTGAGCACAAAAGGGGAATCATGGGTACTAGGTGGGCAGACTAGACTAGCGTTCTAGTGATACGGGAATGGCCTCGGCCTAGTTTCACTTAGCGGGATTGAAGATTACAAAACTGACTAAACATTTTAGGATGACTGGAGACCACTATGGTAGGAGGTGTTTCCCTACCAGTGGCTCGTGTCCGAGAATGTATGGTGTGGTTCACCGAGACGTGAGGTTCTTGGGCCCCACACAGCTTTAGTACTTTAGGGCCTCTCCCACTTTTGTTTCTCTTGTGCGATTATATACTTATCACTGGTTGGTTTTGTTGAATTCTATAGTTTCAATGGTAAGAATGTTTCATTTTCTTCCAGTACCAAAAACCTCTTTTTTTCAAAAAAAAACTATCTTTCTTTCTTTAAAAACTATTTTCATTAAAATGTTAGTGCAATTCTCTTCTTTCTCAAAAATTTAAACCTGCAAACTGTTTTGGCCATCTAACCCTTTTTGTGAAAAATCTTTTCTTTGGTGCCAACCAATTGCGCGTTTCTCAGACCCTACTTACAACATTGGGTGAATGTAGATCTGATTATGTCCGATGCTGCAAAATGAGAGGGTTTCGAGCACGATGGCCCGAGTTTTTAGTTGACTCATCTGTTTTGGCGTGGGTGGCGGAGGCCTGACAGGGATATTCTTCCACCAGGTGACTGTTTATGGTTTGGTTTTTGGTCTTCTCTTTGGGAGTTGGTTGTGTTTGGGTTGTAGTTCCCTTTTGTTGAGACTCGTTCAGGCTATTTTGTTAAACTTGTGTTTGTAATGTTGATTTTAGAATTTGGTTTATTTATGGGTTGTTTCTTGTTGTTATACGGGTAAATCGTTCCCAAAAAACAATAAGATTGTACACGGGAACTTATGCTAGCCCATGGGGATCAGGAACGCCCTTCGAGCCTTTCCGCGGGCCGGGTCGGGCGTCGAGTTGATGGTGACCCGATTCGGTTTGTGACATCCATCATACATGATGAGATATCGAGAAAAAGGTATAATATTATACAATGATCCTTTTTATATGGTTTTCATAATTTCAATATTAATTTATTCCTCTATTGGTTCCTTTATGTTTATCTATATGATAATATTGAAATTAGGGAAGCTCATCTAATTCCTCTAAAAAAAGGCCGAGAGGGTCACTCACAAAATATATCATTAGATCTTAGATGAATTTTATTTTTATTTAATTATTAAAATAATTATTCTTCTAAAAGGAGATGAATGATATTTAACTATCTTTTATTTACATCATATATTATGTAACTATTTAATATTTGTTGAATATATAAAAATTTGGAAATTTATAGATAATATCAAATAAATTTTTATTTTTCCCTTGTATTATTCATAAAGAATTAATCAATAAGTATTATTTAATACATGAATGTAAAAATAAAAATTTTACAACAAGATAATGAATATTATATTTATTTACTAGTTTATCAAATGAAGAATATTTATTATTAGTTATTAATTTAGGTTTTCCAAATAATGATGAAGGTGAAAGTGTCATGTTATAAAAACAGGTAATGGAAATGATATAATAATTATAATTCTAGTGATTTTTATTTATTTATTGATATTAATATATCATTGGGACATAAAAACATTAAAAAAATAATAATAATTTAATTGTTAAAAATCTCATTATAGGAGGATTATGATATTGGATAAGAGAATCTATGTTGTTTTTAATTCTCATACCCATGGTCTTTATATACAATATCATATCTTTTTAATGGATGCTTGGAAATCATTTTTTTGTGAACAAGGATTTCCACACTAAGAAATCATCCCTATATATAAATTCTCCACGGTTTCATTCAAAACCTTGATATTTCTTCCACCTTCTTATCAGTAAATAAAATAAAATTACCTTATGAACATTGAACAATTCATTTATTACTCTTAATGTTAAATAAAATATACCTCAACACAAAATCGACTTATTATAATATTATTTTACTTTTTCACACAAATATTTAAAAAATAATAAAATAATGAATTAACAAAAATACATCATGAATTATTATTATTTCACCTGTTGAATTTTCTCTGCATGTTAGTTTCTTAATTTATAGATTATTTTAATTTTTTATTTTTGACATGCATCCCAAAATATATTGATCAGAAACACAATCCATTAAGAATTTTTTCTGATATTATGACATAAATTCTTTTCATAATGAAGATTAAATTACGATATTGGTACCTACACATGTTTGAGTTCGCAGAAATTAGAAAATTAATTTTTGGAACCAAAATCATCCCATCTCATTTAAGATGTACAACTGTAATATCTTTTGAAATAAATGATTTGTGGATACCAGAAGACTAAATTTATTTAGAGACATATACTTACTATAATGTCTTCATCATTGGAAATACGTTCAAAAAGTTCAATAATTACTTAAATATAGTTTCATTTAAAATAATTTTTATCAAACGTATATCCAATTCTAGTTGAATTTATTTAGGGTCTTATTTTTTATACAGTTATTAAAATTACCATTTCTATATGTAATGTAACACCCCGAGATTTTATGAAAAATATTTTTTTCATTAATGTGTTATGTTGTACGCTACACCAAAAGGAGCATGCAAAACACGCATCCTTGACTGGCCTTGCATTACACGCAATCGCAACCTTCCTCGATAGCGTGTGTAATACGCAATACCGAGTTTCAATAAACAACGATATGCTATTAAAATATTATTAAAACTAGCCGTTATGAATAGTAATAACCACTTTTTGAAATTTTATAAATTTTATTTTTCAAAATGGACTTTATTTTTGGATTCGGAATATCGAAATTATCTTAGGGTGAAATTTTGGTACTTTTCGGATAACTTTCATTTTCTGATGAATAGAGAAAATTAATAAATTTTAATTAAAAAAACATTCTTAATCGAAATAATTAATAGTGATAAATTATTAATATGAGTGGTTTTAAAGTATATTTAGAATATATTTTTACAATTTAATAAAATGTTGGTCATTGGATGTAATTTCACATTTAAAACAGTTATAAACAGTGTCAATCTTTTGATAGTTATTATCTCTTAAAAACACGCCTTTTGTTTTGACGATGGAAATTAATTTTTAAATTAATTAATGCAACTGATATCTTTTGAATTTGGTAAAATAGAAATCATTTTTGAGTTCATAATAACAAATATAACTTAGGCCTAATTTTTGGCATTTTTCTGAAAACCTTCAATTTTTGATGAATAGTGAAACTACTAAGTGGTAGTTAAAAAACTAATTTTTTTCATAAATCATAATTTTACCGCTTCTGTGATTGGAATTTCAAAAATCCGAGAGACACGGTTGATGTCAGTAAGTAAAATGTGGTTCAATGAGATGAAAATAATTTTTGGTGAATAGTAACTTTTTACTTTTATTTACCACGGTTAAAAGTAAATAGGGTAATTAAGGGTAAAAATGATATTAATATTACCCTAACAGACGTCCTAACTCTATTTGACAAGTGTATCTCGACCATAAACAACCTTAAGTGTAAAATATTATCATTTATGCCCACTTGGATTAGATTAGGACATTTATTATTATTTAATTCAAAGAAGAGTTAAAAGAGTTAAAATCAAAGTTTATTTACTAAAACATTTTTAATATAGCATTTTACAAAAGATAAATTCGATTGTAAATATTCATTAGAAAGATAAAAAGATTTCCTATATAATTGTATTTTATTTGTAATTTATAGACATAATATAATTTATGTTATTTATGACAAAAAGATGACGGAGTAATTATCTTATTAATGAAATATTGAAATAATTGATATTATAAATACCAAAATAAATGTAATTTTAGACTTTTTATGAATTAAACTAATTTTCTAAGTTAATATGATATATTAGTGTTGATTTAATCAACTTTTTTCAAACATATAATTCTGTTATGACTTTCACAAAAATCATATATCAAATAGTGTCAAAATTGACACAAAATAGTTTTTAAATCAAATATTATATTATTAATTGTTATTTTATTCCTAAAAATATAAGGTTCGGCCAAATGACTTAGATAAGGATATATATATTAATAATAAACAATTTGGGGTTAGTTTGGCATGTTTTAGTATGTTTATTAACCATATAGTGTAAGAAAACAAAAAGACACGATAAAAGTTAAATTATTTAACTTAGAGTTAAATCTAATTGGTAAGGTTAAAATAATAACCTAAACTTGTCTAAATCCAATTGGTTGATAGGATTTCGACCCATCCCCACTTTAGATTCAAAATAAGACCCTTTGGAACCATTATAAACCAATTTTGACTTTAATATAAAATAATATTTTGAGATAATCCTAAGGTGCCCCTCTCCTCCCTTATAAAAGGGCACCTCCTCCCTCTCTTCCACACAAAACTTTGAGCCTCCAAGCTCGGCCAACCCCGGCCAAAATCTCTTCTCCACTTCCCTAGTATCATCCTAGAGGTCCTGGTCTTCTTCAAAGACCATCCTTAGTTCTTTAAGTGGAGGTTAAGAAAAGGCACGTCAAAAAGAGGTAATAACCATTACTGATCTTTTTCAATTTCTTTCTTCTTCAACTTCTTCTTATTTAGTTTTTTCATGATAAAGTAATAACATCAGTATTTCTTATACACTGATATGTTATTATAAATATGAAACAACTCTAGTTAACCTTCTATCCATCCTACAGAAAAAGGAAATCACCGCGCGTGCGTACGTACGGAATACCGTCTCCACGCCGTGGTGTAATCTATTTTCCGCCACCACATTAATTGGATGGGTATAATGGTGTAATGAGTAACTATATATGATTATTATAAAGTTATATTGATACTAAAATAGTATACATACACTTCAACACAATTCCACGACCATGGGGACGATATCATTGCTCGTGCGTACGTACGGACTACCGTTTCCACGACTCGATGAGATTCATTCTCCATGTTAATCATTTAAGAATGATTATAAAGTATATATAAGAAATAATTATTAAATATATGACATTATAAAGATACTGTATTTATGTATATATATATGTATGTCATCTACTTACTTCCATTCAAGACAATAAGGAAAGGAAAACAGCGTTCATGCGTACGTACGGACTACCGTCTCCATGAACGGTGTTTTTCATTTCATTTATCTATCTATTATATATATATATACTGAATATATATGATATATAAATCATATTTTATATTCTGGAAGTAAGTAAATCATGATATAAGTAATAATAATGTCAAGAACAACAAGTCAAAACACCTACGATAAATGAAAATATTTTACCCAAAACGCTTCTTTAACATGGAATTTACAAAAGAACGGGTAATATAAAGTCATAAGTGAACCATATATGATATCATAACAATGAATATGATTCTGTAATAAGTCAATGACATTATTTAAATCATTATACAGGAGGTTCGGACACATACAAAGAAAATCGGACCTAAGGTAAGGGAAATATCACAATCTCATTTTTATCCGAGATTGTTTATACTTTAGTATTTACTGGGGTGTATTTTATCATCCACATCCATGTTCCCTCAATATGTAATATTGTTTCCATCCACTTACAATAGTTTAAATCCAATTTTACCCTTCGGTGAGTTTTTAGTAAAGAATATTAAAGGAATATTTTGTCGTTTTTCGTACGAGGTACTTTTTGACTTTTCCGAAAAAAGTACGAAGAATGCTTTCTTTAACTTATACGACATGAATGGATTTTTAAAACATTATTTCCAAGAAGAATCCTTTACAAGTTTTCAAGTTTATTTTTAATCATCTTCTTTTTGTACAACATGTTAAGAATGGAAAAATGTTTTTGAAGAAGAAAGGATATTTTCCTCATGAATGGAGTTCAAGTGTTTTATCAAAATTGTTTTCCATCTAAGATAATAAAGGGTTCTGTTTTTATCCCTATTATTAAATTGATTTTATCATGTTGTGATGGAATTATTTTTATGAATTCCTATATCTTATATGAATTGATTTATGATGTCATGATGTTCAAGATTCCCATTTGTATTACATGGGTTATGCAATGATGTATGATTTATGATTTTGTGGCACACATAAGAATGGTATCATCATGAGATGGCTGGGACCTATATCTCCCTCCAATGCGTTGGGTAAAGATTTTATATCTCATGAGATTGACATGGCTGGAATGGCAGGTTATACCGGTTCAGTGAAACATGACTGAAACGAGGGTGACTCGGTTCAGAAAGGGACTTTATACACTAAGATAGTCTTGGCAATGAGTCTTGACTAACAAGAAATGATTTTCTACGATTATGTGTGTATGCCACAACGTTTAATGTTTTAAGTTATGATTAATGTGATTACATTTCATTGCCATGAGTTATCCCAGGTTATGAAATTATGATCTCTTTTACAGGTAAAGATTTCAAAAAGTTATGTTCTTATGTATATGATGTGATTGATATTTCTTTTGTTTACCCTTACTGAGCATTTGAGCTCACCCTTTTATGTTTTCTTTTCCCTAGGATATAAAAAAGGTTTTAGGTATAAAAAAAAGGTAAGATCTTTATGGGAGATGTTGAAGATCTTTCACCAGGATTAGAAGATTATATTATGAGTTTCCAAAGACACTAAACTATTACGATCCTTGTGTGTGTGTTTTTGTTATGTACTAAGTATTCCACAAATGTAATGTAATGTCCATGTACTTCAGGCTTTGGGTCTCTACAGTTGGTATCAGAGGAAAGGTTTAGTCAACCTTTGGAAACTAGGATGCGAGAACTTTAGTGAGATCCCTAGAGATATTTCTAAGGTATGTCTAGGGATGTCCCTAAGGTTAAGTATACGTATAGGTTATAGTACTAGAATTACGCTAATGATAATAGAATTAAACCTAAGATGTTAGATATTGAAGGTACTCCCCCTTTATTATGTTGTTTTCCCTATCATGATTTTTGCCTCTCACACTATTCTTTTTGGGTTTTAGACGATGGATGGAACCCGAAGGAACCGTGTTGATCAATGCAATGGACAATGCAATGATTTCCCTCCTGAACAAACAAATGTTATGGGAGATGGAGTGCAAAATCTTATTGCTATACTTACACAAGCTATGAATCATTCTGGACTTCCAAATGAGCAAAGAAGGGAATAATATTCTATTGAGTCCTTCATGAGGCAACGTCCAGCTTCTTTCAGTGGGTCTTCTGATCCACTTGTTGCTGAACAAAGGATCAGTACCACTGAAAAGATATTTTCAGTTCTTCAATGTTCTTAGCATGATAAATTCATCTTAGCAGTATATCATTTGGAAGGTGATGCTGATCAATGGTGGAATCTTATCAAGAATATGAGGCATAGAGATGAAATTGAGTCCATGTAATGGGACGAGTTCAAGAACTTGTTTTTCAGTAAGTACTTCCCTCGTATTCTTCGAACAAGGATGGAAAAGGAGTTTTTTGAGCTGATGTAGAAGGATGATGAATCTGTTGGTATATACGAAGCAAATTTTACAAGACTTGCAAGGTATGCATCTGGCATTATAGTCCGACCTGAAAGTAAAGTTGATCGATTTTTCAGTGGCTTAAAACCAAGTCTTCGAAGGGCATTAGCTATAAGAGACTGTAGTAGCTATGAAGAAATTGTGCGTTGTGCTATCAAGGTAGAAATGGAAGTTGGTGTTACATATCCATCTCATGGTTTTGACAAGAAACAAAAGATGGAGTTCAAGGAGAAATCTCAGAATAATGGTGAAAAGAAGATGAATGTTTCCTTATGCACAAAGTGTGGAAAGAAGCATGGTGGAGATTGTATTAAAGGGACTAGAAAATGATTTAAGTGTGGAAAAGAAGGTCATCGAGCAGCTAAGTGTCGAAGTAATGGAAAAATGGATTCTAATGATGTGAATAAAGCAAACAATGCAGAGAACGCACCACCAACACTTCAATGATTCAAGTGCAAGGAAATGGGGCATTATGCTAATAAATTCCCTAATCCAAGGGTTAATAATGATCGACATGAGCAACCACTTAAGGAAAAGGACAAAGGGAAGTCACATGCGATCACTATTGGTGATGTTGAATATGACAATGATGTGGTGGAATGATTAAGTGTTTATGTAGTGGTTTCCAAAATAATGTTGTATCATGGAGTATTTGAATATTTATGTATTGTTCTAATGTGGTATTCAAAGTGATTGAGATATATTTGGAAATAAGATGATATGCGCATAATGAAGGTAAAACGAGAAAACGAAATGTTTAACAGTATTCATGAGCTCATGATTGATATAAGGACTAAGTGATATCATGGTTTGAGTATATAGAATTTTGAGGATTTTCGTTTGTGGAAAGTGTTAACTTTTAACTGCATTCATGTTTTCATTAAGGTTCAATGGGTATTCAAGAGAATACCTGATTAAGGCCTTTGAATGTTTGGAATGTGACCAACAAGACATATCTTATTATATATGGGGATCAAATATGGTATTAAATCTCTGGTAATCATTTTCACTATGTTATGAGAGTGGACTGCAGTATTGTGGATAAGCCTAAAAATTGGAATGGATTATGTTGGACATAAGTTAGTATTGTTTAAGGATAGAGGTTTTTTTCGATATTATTGATGGGATGTTATAGTAATATAGTTTTATAAAAAGGACAACCTGCAGAACGGGCGACAACCCATCGCGTCGGACAAGGCTGTGGGAATCGAACCCACAACCGAAGGGTGACTGGCCTTTATCGCCTACCACTAGCCTACAGAAAGTCCATGTTTAATAGAAACTAGTTTTATTATATTTAGTTGTATGATATATGAAGTATAAGTCCATTTTGGGAACTATATATGATTAATCTCACTACAGAAAGTCCCTGTTTAATAGAAACTAGTTTTATACGGCATGAATGGATTTTTAAAACATTATTTCCAAGAAGATTCCTTTACAAGTTTTCAAGTTTATTTTTAATCAACTTCTTTTTGTATGACATGTTAAGAATGGAAAAATGTTTTTGAAGAAGAAAGGATATTTTCCTCAAGAATGGAGTTCAAGTGTTTTATCAAAATTATTTTCCATCAAGGATAATAAAGGGTTCTGTTTTTATCCCTATTATTAAATTGATTTGATCATGTTGTGATGGAATTATTTTTATGTATTCCTTTATCTTATATGAATTGATTTATGATGTCATGATGTTCAAGATTCCCATTTGTATTACATGGGTTATGCAATGATGTATGATTTATGATTTTGTGGAACACATAAGAATGGTATCATTATGAGATGGGTGGGACCTATATCTCCCTCCAATGTATTGGGTAAAGATTTTATATCTCATTAGATAGACATGGTTGGAATGGTATGTTATACCGGTTCTGTGAAACAGGACTGAAACGAGGGTGACTCGGTTCAGAAAGGGACTTTGTCCACTAAGATAGTCTTGGCAAGGAGTCTTGACTAACAAGAAATGATTTTCTATGATTATGTGTGTATGCCACAATGTTTAATGTTTTATGTTATGATTATTGTGATTACATTTCACTGCCATGAGTTATCCCCGGTTATGAAATTATGATCTATTTTACAGGTTAAGATTTCCAAAATTTATGTGATTATGTATATGATGTGATTGATATTTCTTTTGTTTACCCTTACTGAGCATTTTAGCTCACCCTTTTATGTTTTCTTTTCCCCAGGATATAAATAAAGGTTTTAGGTATAAAAAAAGGGAAGATCTTTATGGGAGATGTTGAAGATCTTTCACCAGGATTAGAAAATTATATTCTGAGTTTCAAAGACACTAAACTATTTCGATCCTTGTGTGTGTGTTTTTGTTATGTACTAAGTATTCTGAAAATGTAATGTAATGTCTATGTACTTCAGGCTTTGGGTCTCTACATTTAATGTAACATAAATGTTTTTATCATCAAATAAAGTAACATATATTTTGAAATATCAAATTTTGATGATCTAAATATTTATCATTGGATTAATTATTAACTAAATTTATTTTTTTGTATTTGATAAATTTTTATTCAATAAAATCATGCATATTTCATAGTTTATTATTTTCATGATTCAGAACATTTACAAATATTTCCATTTCAGTTATAGTCAACATTTTTCTTTATCTTATAATAAACTGACTTTTTCAATGTCAGATGTATTGTCTTTTTCATCTTTGAAAGAGGATTTAATAATAATATTTCTTAATTATATGTGAATATAAAATTACTTTTTAAAATTGAATGGGATTATGAAATTACCTCTTCCATTTATAATTTATTGTTCAATAGAATAATTTAATAGAATAAACCTATTTTTTTCTTTTTGGTCCTCTATATTTTTGATTATATATATTAAGATATATCCAAATAACAAGCACAATAGTTTATTAATGTGATTAATATTTTTAACATTTCCCTTAGGATTACTACATGGCTATCTATTTTTTCCTCACCTATAAAAAATAATGTCTTATATAAAATTTATTTATTATATTTATAGAAAAATAAATTCGAATGATTTCCTTGTTAAATTTATGTATTTCCATTATTTTTTATTGAAATTATATAAATTTGTATTACTGAAATATTTTTTCTTCAATATTTAAAAATTAAAATGTTCTTTGTAACAAGAATATAAATCACTTTAATGTATGCATTTACATTTCCTCTTTGAAATATTTGATTTTGAAGTATTTTTTCAACTACTAATGCTCCCAAAATCAAAGTTACCTAAATATAATGAAAATGATAATATAATATTCATTTTCTCTTTTTAATTATCATACCTATATAAACTCTCATATTGAATTAATATTCCAATTATTTTATCTTGAACATACATCATCAAAAGATTAATAAGTTCAATTTGTATCCTATTGAAATTCCATTACTCAAAAATAATATCAATCATCATTTTAATGAGTTGATTTTATGTAAAATAAATTTCTCCATAAGTTGTATACTATTAAAAATAGTCATAATATAGTGTTGAATTTGAGTTATTGTTTGCATAGGAATAAATTAAAAATTGTTATACTATAATCTTAACATAAATATTTGAGTTTCTATAACTTTTCATGTGTTAAAATATTAAATTTCCAACTATTTCCAAATTCCATTTTTCATTTCATTAGATAATATCTTGATATATATGTTCCCTATCATAGAATACAATATTATATTATGAAATTTATGTTTGTACCAAGTATTCATGTTTTTCATCATGGTAAAATTAAATAGTCTATTTCTCTAAATCATCATAGATTCGTATAAGAATGATTTAGTTCTCAAATATTGAATTAAGTATGTTTTATTTCATATGATCACACTAATTATCATAATATCCTCCAATAAGATAACTGTTCTCATCAAATATACATTTTTGTTGTTTCTATATATACTCCATCCACCAGAAAATAATATTCCTCACCAAACAAAGTAATTTTAAAGAAACTATAATAAAAATACAATAAATTAACATAAATTATAGATTAAGTACAAGTTTCAAAGTGAATATAAAAATTTATGTAAATAATATCACTAATATCAAATGATTTTTTAAGATATGATAGGTAATAAAATATAATTATGTGGGGGTATAATTGTAGTTAAGAAACAAACAATTCTCTTCTAATTTAAGTAATATGTCGATAAGTTTTTTGAAATACTGATCGAATAGAAATTGAATAACATAATTATATACTATATGAAATGTAGTTATTATTGTGGAAATATGATTTATAGTTTTTTAACTAATACCACTGAAAGAGATTATACCACAAAAATTATAAAATAAGACATAGAGTATTAGTTATGATACAAAATACTCTTTTAATATTAAACCACTATTTTAAATTATGTATAATATGGATTTATTTATTGGATATGAGGTACAACCAACATAAAACCAACTATAAGGTATCCCCAATTATATACCCATCATAATTTCATTTCATTAATCCCTTAAATCAAATGAATATAACTATCAGTAGTAGCTCACTTATACACAATGTATGTAATCTAACAATGTATTATTATCCCCCAAATACCAAGAAAAAAAGTATATATATAATTAAAAATAAAAAAAATATTTTTACTATATTTATAGTAAAAACATTAAAATGGTATTTCCTAATGAAATCACTCACAATAAAAAAGACTACCCTGATAGGAATCACGGTCAGTAATAATAAATTCCAAATATTGGATAATGATGAACAAATTAATGAATAATAAATTCCAATGTTCATTTATATTCTTATTAAAATAACGATGGATCTCTATGTAAGAAAATAATTTTAAAAGAAATCATAATCATGGATTCAATAAAACTCCTTATCTATTATAAATGAAATGATAAGGGATTCATAATCTATTAATGAAATAAATATGGTTCTCCATCTACTGATCATTTATACCTATGATATTATTGTATATTATGTTTTATTGATATAATATGGTATGGAGATTTAGATAAACTAATTTTAATAAAATACATTTAGATTTTTGATTTTTCAATTACCTGATGTTCATTCCGTATTAGCATGATAATTTGTGAAACAATAATATTGTATTCACATAATTTTTTTTATTATATTTAAAATAAATAAACAATGTTATTCAATGACTAAAAAATTCCATGATAAACATATTTTCTATGTACATAGGTGTGTATCATATACATGGTAAAAATCAACTACAAGATGATTATCCAAATATGTACGTTGTATAACCCTTACTCTTTTACTTGTAGAATACGACATCTTGATTGTACTTCACATAAATAATTAAATGTGAAAAAATTAACAATTATATAAAACCTATTTAACATATGTATGTGGGTCATTAATTAATAGTATAATCAATGTTATAGGTTTCATATATTATTAATTGTGTAATAAGTTTCCAAATAAAAATTTGAACTATATGTTTTTATATTTCCTTAAAAACTAAGTACTCCACCGAAATTAATAGTAATAAACACCATATAATTTATTTGATTACATGTATCATAAATTAATAATATAAATCATATAATTATGTGAGACACCATGTATGTTACTTGTTGTGTGACTGTAAAGTACATGAAAAGAACCATTTTAATTAATTAAAATGGGTAAACACTATGAGAACTCCAAGTACACACAATATATATAATAAATTATAAATAAAAATAATTACTTTAATTTGTCACTAATTACAGTGGATGTGAATATAAATGGATTTTTGGATCTACAAGATGAAAAATTAATTAAATAATTAATAAATGTAATTAATTAATTTAAACAAGTTTGACATTAATAATCAGTAATTAAAATTAATGATATCTCAATATATTAAATACTTATTTATTCCATATATGTTACTTTTCATGAGTTTTATTTCCATTTAATGTTTTTTATTTTTCAACATTCAATTACATGTAATTTAATATATTTATATTAAGATGATATATTTCGTTTCATCCTTATCTTTCATTACTATGAGGGATTTGTGTCTTCACGGATTCACATTTATAACCCCAATACCAATTCAGAAAGTTCCCAACATAAGGGTGCGACTATAAAAATTTAAAGGGTGTATTCATAAGAAGGGGAGGTAGTTCAAACACTGCGATGAGGTTATACTAATAAAGAATATATAATGGTTGATGATGGAATGATTGAACTTAGTCCATGAGTATCATAATGATTTTATTTCCTTAGGTTCATTTGTTGATATATTATCATTTCAATTAATCAACGATTATTTTAACATTATTAATTAAATTGTTTTATTTCATTTCAACAAATTAATGGTATTATATTTTTTTGAATTCATTTTCATATGATGATATAACTATATCTCATAAATTAAATCAAATAACATGATATATAAGATAAAAGTGAATAAAAAGATTATAAATAATTTTATTTTGCCAAAATAATGTTTGTCAAAGCATATAAAATCCAAATAATATTAATAATTCAACTATACTTATGATATAAAACCCCTACATGAAATATTAATTAAGTGAAATCCTTCCATTATATGAGTTATGATTCACCCATAGTTGACATTTTGGTTCATGCCATTATTAAGAGAAATTTATCTTATAGTGGATTCGAGGAAAATATGTTGTGTCTACTTAACGAACATGGTATTGAATTTAAAAATCATATTCTATTAAATAAAAATTTGGAGGAAAAAGGTATGTATATATTATTCATGATTTTAGGATTTTAGATCCCACTCTATGGACAAAGAAACTACAAGAATGTATCTAGTAATACACCAGACATGAAATACATTTTTATTTTTTTCATGGCTATGTTCAAGATAATATGAAGAGTAATAAAGAACATTTACAATATAATTTATACATGAAAAGATATTCTTATTATAATGGTGAGGTTTATAGGGACATGGTAAAATAATGAGTGACTCAAAATCAGAATATTAAATTATTTCATCTCACATTTTTTTAGTCAGTACGATATACTTATTTTTCATCGATATTATCATATTAAAATGAAAATGTTCTAAATTGTGTTATAACTATTTTTTATTATGTAGAAACATAAACTCATTTTTGGGAGTAACACCATTCAATGATACTTGCACTTATGAATTGTATTATTCCTTGATTGGATGATTTACATACTATAGCGCACAATTTCTAATCCTCCTTCTAATTAGGTGTATGAGGGTGAGACCGATGTTTAAAAAAATGGAGGAAGGGATATATGTTCAATGTGTGATTATTTAATCTATTTATAATTAATTAATGAAGGATTATTAGAGCATGGATGTGTATAGTATTCTCAATAATATTCATGGCATTTATTTTGAACGAGATATACAAAAAAATATTGAGATATCTTATAAATTATTTTCATATAATATATGAAAATAAGTGTCAACATGATACCACAATATAAAAATGAATGTTCACATTAACTATTGATATATTATTGGATATAAACATCTTGATTAATTGTATATTTATCACAAACATTTTAAACTCCCTCATTCCTTCTCCATTTTTTATCATAATATTAACAACATAGAGAATTCTCTTCAAGATCTTCCTACTATACTTCGGAAGGTTGATAATGTCAAAAAAGAATATCCTTATATTATTATGGTGAATAAGAGAACGGATAAAGGAAATAACCCTATAACTTTCACCAATAATATGGAATCTATGAAACACCCAACAAAGGGGATGATAATAATGGGGTATGTGATGGAAGAATATGTTATTTCATTCTCATCATGTTAGAATGGTCATTGAAATAAAAAATGTAACACGTTGTAATAGAATATAGAACTAAAATATATTCATTATAATAATTTTTATATAATAAATCCTGTGTATTAAATACAACATTTTTACGTATTTTTATTCAAATATAAAATTCATGAAAGTATATAATTATGTGAAGATGTTTTCTTCATTATATAAGGAGATAAAGATGAGTGATTTCAAGAACAGTAGAAAGAAATGAAAAACATGAGGATATTCAGATGGGTTAAAGGTAAAATATGTTTTGGTATTTATATTAAAAAAATATTTATCTCAATGTATAATCCCACAAAACCAGAAATTTATTTATTTTTATAATTAATGTTGTGGTGTTATTTTTAACATAACTAAAGGTACATGATTTATTATGTTATAGATATTCATAAATCCAAAACTAGTGATGAATAAAAATATTCACTCACAATAATAGTTGTTTGAAGATAATTATTTATAAAATATATATTATATTAATTAAAATTTCAATACCCAAAGGTTTGTTTTAGTTTCATTTGAAATAATACCCTTGAAATACAAAAAAACATAAAATAATGTATTTATAAAAGAAACCATTAGAAATAATATTATGTTATAAATCTAGTAGAGTTTGTTTAACTTGACCATAATAACTCTTATTGTGGTAAATATATGATGTAAGTATATATTCATTATAATATTCTATTATGTGATTTTAGGGAAAAAAAATTATAAAATGAAAACAATAGGTAATTGATACAAATTCTTCTATGAAATTTTTTCAAATTGTATCATAACCATGAATTCATCAATCATTAATATATCATCTGATGTTTTTCAAATAAACCAGAAATTTCTTCTATGACATGGTTCAAAAATAGTATTACATTGACTCAGCAGTGTCAAAATAAACTAACTAATAAGTATCATATAATTTTTTTAGAATCCATAACTATATAATTCTATGTTTTTTTGACAAAATCATATTAAATCTAGACTAAGCTATATCGGAACATCGATACAAGAATATATGAATCTACCTTATTGATCATATATCTACTCATGATATCAACATCCATTAGATATATATATATATATATTAATATGGATGGACAAGATTTTTATAAAGTGGTAATATATTACTTTTGAGATAATTGTTGCATGATAGAATTCATTGATGTTTATGATTTGGATTCAAATGAGTTTTTATATGAACATAGACTCTACCTGGAATAGTGGGAGGTATTATTCTAGAGTCACATTTTCTATAGGATTGATTAATTTAAAAGTGGTGTTTTTTATTTTATTATGTTGCTTATATAAATATATACATACATACATATATATATTATTCATGATGAATATTTTTTACCACAATGATTCTGAGAATAATAACATAATAATATTAAAAAATATTCAAATTATATTAATGGATTTTGTGTGACAAAAAATTATATCTTTCTTTTTTAGATATATATGGACATGATACTTCTTGTGGGTATTCATCGGAAACTACACATGAATTATATAATAAGGAACCAATAATTTATAACTGACCAACATATAGAGATTATCTATGAGTAAATATTTTGAAAAAAATAACATGATAAAATAAATTGCATTTATTCCTTTCATAGTATAATTTTATGATCGTTATATTATGAATTTAGAGATCAAGGAGAGTTTACATGGTGTATACCTTAAGTAATATGGATATATAAATCATACTAAAATGATTTCAACAGAAATGAATGACAATAAGTTATAAAAAATTTATATTTATATTGATGAATAAATGTAATCATAATGAACATAAAATACTTATTTGGAATTTAGTACATTAATATGACTTGAATTGGTTATAGGGAAAAATATTAGTTTCAATATATATATATTTATATTGAATACATATGAAACAAATATGTAGTATTTTAATTTTTATGAGACCAAGGAAAAAAACCATAGGAATTTATAAATATATATATATCAAACAATGTTCTATAGAAGTGGATCTATAAATCTAGATCCATTAGATATTTAATCTGGTTATAATGCATTTATTTGAAAGATAGAAAAATTTTGGAATGTTTCTTCCTTCTTAAATGTAATGAAATGTATCCTAATAATATTTTTTGGAATATGAAAAGATTTTTAATTGAATTTCACAAGCATAAGTGATATGAATCTACTGAATATTATTTAATATGTTATAATTTCTAAAATTATTTATGCATATTTCAAGAAATGAAAATTTCAATGAAAACCCAGTTGAAATAAATTGAAATTTTTTAGCAATCCAATGATAGTAGTCATTTGTGTATTATTTGTTTAGTTCCCAGTAAACTGAAAATAGAAATTCTAGTTTTAAATGAGATATAACAATATTATTTCATCAAATATATCATAAGAATTTTTTACCAATTTTTTCTTTAATTTTGGTATATAATAAATTGATCTATTATAATCATAAGTATGGAATGATTTTTATATTGTAATATTCATTGTGTTAGATTTATGACATGTGAACAAGAAATGGATACATAAGAATATTTCTACATTAGCTATTTTCTGAATAAAATACGTTTGCAGTAAGAAAAGATAATAGAAATATATTTTTTATGACTAACCCAAGCTATATAAATGTGTGAGTCACAATAGATATATCAATATTTTATATAAACATGATATATATTGTGCGAGTCAAAGGAATAAAATTCAATAGAAATTGGCTCTAGTTAAAGTCGGAGACTATTCGTATTTTTCACCATGAAATAATAAATAGATAAATTTGATTATATATATTATAAATAAATTTAATATTAATAAATAACTATTTAGATACATATTTTTGGTTTTGTGTAACATTAATATTATATTTTTCAAGAGTAACGGTTGAACAAAAAAAGCTATAACAATTCCCCGATTTGAGAGGGCCTTGAAATTCTTGATAATATTTTTAAACAATATTTCCTAGGGTAGTTTATCATCATTCGATGAGAAATAAATTATTGAAATAATTGGATTACAGATACACATAGAAGAACATGACTTTATATAATGATTTTCTAACTTGAAAATCTATAATATTTTATTTAATGAATAAAACCCCCATAGTAGAAATTTCATGCGTTATACTTGTCATCGGATATTTCTATTTGAGAGCATGTATAATGATCCTAAATAATTAATATTATTATTCATTCAGTTTATTAATCATACATTTTAATGTATTTTCATAATTTAGGATGATATTTGTTCTCAAGGATGTTCAGTATGTTGGGTACGTAATGACTGTCATATTATTAATGAATTAGCTCTTTAAGGATATATAACCCCTTTATAATGGATTTTTATATCATAGATCATCGATTGGAGAGGAAATATAATACTTAAATCCATGGTTATGGTGTATTCATGGGTACATTTCAGATAGTTAAAAGAAGGCATATCTAACACAAGGGTTAGTAACATGAATATTAATCCCCCTGGAACATATATCGAGATAAAGGGATTATATTACATAGTTAATGTTTATACGTGATTTTCATCATTTGAAGATTAAATTATACTAATTTGGTCTTGATTTTGTGTTTCAAGATGCTGATATTAGAAATCATACAATCTTGCCTAATTCCAACGGAGAAGAGGTCAAGAGAGTTACACAATAAGTATTTCCATTCATCTATTCTAAATTATATATGAATATAATTAATGAAATAAATATTATTTGGAAAACCAACATTTTTTATTTTTTCAGGATTTGTTGTTCACATATATACACCCCCTATTTTATGATAGTAGGATATCATAATAAATATTTCATCAAATTATTTACTCATGATATATTTATTCATCTCATGTATTATTCATGATGAATTAAATAAAAAATATTATTTTATACATGAATATGAATATATATATTTTCCAACAAGAACATGAATAATATATAAATCAATAAAATAAATAATATTCATTATTATTTTTTATTTATGGTTCGCTAAATATCAAGAAATGTGGATGGGATGAGTTACAATATTAGGAAAAGGAAACGATATTGTGAATGCTAATTAAATATATATTAATAATAGTTTGATAATTATATTTTCCTGAGATAATCAATCATCAAAGAGGTAATAATCATATAATTATTATTAGAAACTTGGTTCACTAAGGATGAAGATATTCCTAATGAACCTTTAATAAATTACTTATCAATTTTACATAGATCAATATATACCTTTTTTTTATTTTTTTGGAGGAGTATAAATCATTTTTCTTAAGCACTACTGTTTTATCTCCTGTTAAATTTTGGCACAAATAAAATCTATTCATTTTTTCTCTTGACAATTTAATTTATCCCACCATCTACTCTAATCTCAGTAATGAGAGAGTAAAAATAAATCATTTATTTCAAAATTATTATGCTGTGATCAAATGTGAGAATTGTTGGATGATCAATACCATCATGTTAAAACATGGAGTGCCACTGATGATTTTGGGAGATTAAAGGACTATACATTGATTACCAATAGAGGGATTATAATGTGGATACTATTAATGCAATGATACCAAAACTAATTGGAGGATTGAACAAAATAAACACTATATTGAAGAGAGTGTCATAGACCACAATAAATTATTTCTTCATATTAATGGTAAATTTATCATGGAAATATAATCTACTGATTTAATGAAAATTTATCAATTTTGTTGAATAATTTTATTATTAAGGAAAGTTATTATCATATACACTACCGATTATTTTTTTAATCTTATAAAATATTTGGTTGGTATGAATGAAATCAGAGATTTTTTTATGTCCACATCATACATGTTAAAAAAGTCATGAAGGATAAACTTGTAAACTAAAATTAGGTTGTGACACTGAGGGTTATCAAATATATGGAATATAGATTATTCATACAAAATTTAAAAAAAAATCCCCAATACTTAAAGTGAAATGGACGGGTGGAAGAAACATCCTATGAAAGAGGAAGCATAAGGAAAGGAAAGAAAAGTGATTCACTAATGGTCGATACATGAACAGGTGTGATTAGCCTCAAAATAGATGTGAAGGATGAAACAATAATAAATAATTTTAATATAATCATGTGAAATAACATTTTTTTGTTGATTCACTCATTTTATTACCAATATTTAACACTTAAAAAAAGTGGAATCTAAATTTTTTGTTTAACATTACTAACAGAACTCTTAAATATAAGGAAATTAAAAATCTAATTCCTGATGTATTTAAAATTAACTTCCTTTTTGTTTTTGTATGATTTGTTTTAGAGTTGATATGATCCATAGAGAAGATGCATCAAAATATGAATGTGGTGTTGTGATATGAACCAATGTTCCAATAGAGTTTGGAAACAATGTATGTTAGTTTTTTAAAATATATATTAGGAGATCATTATTACATGAAGATGAGATGGAGAAATAACAAATTTTTCTGAAACCGATATTGTAGAAAAAATAATGTTCTGCCTTTAGTGAAACCTACTACCATTTGGAACCAGAATCCAAATAGGGATGATTAAATAAGATAGCTTGTTTGAAAGAGTTTTTTATGTATTATTTTATAAATGTTGTTACATATATTTTTTAGAATATCAATGGTTTTTGGGTGGTTTAATTATAGGCTGAATATATATTATTTATTAAATTATTATGATTAATAATTTAAGGGGAGTTTGGAGATGTAGATCTATAAGATGTGTTAGCAACGTCCATGAAAAGACACCCAATGATTAAGAAAATACAGGTTAATAATTGGTCTTAGTTTTATCAATTTATAATATTATTTATATATGGAGGAGATCTAAGAAGATGAAATCAAGTATGAATAACACACATTGAAATTCATTTTTTTCACTAATTGTTTATTGAATGTGTGGAAGAATTTATAGGAAGACTTCCATAGTACCAACATGAGAATTGTAACTATATTTATCTTATAGATGTTGGGGTAGTTAAATGAATATGAGTGATGTTATTAGATTAATCTATTTTTTACTAAAAAAATTTAATAATAAAATTTTTAAATTATTTTATTTCTAATTTTAATGTGGAAATATCACTCATTAAATGTATTTTAGAATTCCACAATGGTTGGAGTTCTTCAAGAAAATGAAAGATAAATCACGAATTGAGTTTCAAATAGTGTATCTTTTGATACTAATGGGTTAAATTGTGTATAGTGAGTAGAAAAACATATTAACCATAATTATTATTTGAATATAGAGATCCTATTAATTTTTGATATATTGACTAATATATATTAGAAATGATATAGAAGATATGTTAATGATGCCCCATGAAAACATTGGTATTATAGTCATAATTTTTATAGTTTTTAACACCCATGAAGAATATATATTGAGTCATTAAGGTTTAGTTATGAATTTTCAATTATTTCATGTTTTTAAAATCATAGACATTCTATCATAAGTCAAAATGTATATTTACATAATAAGGAAAATTTTCCTTAAGGAAATTTTCCATCCTAAAGGAAATTTTCTCATTTAGCTATTTTGCTTTCATAAGGGAAAATTTCCTTCCCTGAGGAAAATTTATCATTATCATGTTTACATTGTTCATTGAATATTTATAAAATTCATTTTAGTATCCAAAACCTCATAATCATATAAATATATAGATATAGATGGTTCTGTTTTCAGGATCCGCATTCAGATTCAGAATTATATGAATTCAGACTCCGAAATTTCTGAGTTCATTCATTGAATTATCTGAATTCAGACTCTGAACATTGTGAGTTTAGACTCTGATTTCCTTGAATTCAGACTATGAACATTCTGAGATCAGACTCAGAATTCTTTTGAATTCAGACTCTGAACATTCTGTATTCAGACACTGAATTCCTTGAATTCAGACTCCGAACATTTTGAGATCAAACTCCAAATACTTCTGAATTCAGACTCCAAATATTCTAATTTCAGACTCTGAATACTGTGAATTCAGGCTCTGAACATTCTATGTTCAGACTCCAAAAATTATGAGTTCAGACTCCCAATTTTTTTTGATTTCAGACTCTAAATTCGGTGAATTTAGACTCTGAATTCTATGAATTCAGACTAAAAAATTCTATGAAATTCGGAATCCAAAATTCTATTGAATTCAGGTCCTGAATTCTTTTGATGAAAGAATCTAAATATCCATGTACTATAGGCACCAAATGGTTTATTATTAGACTCTGAACTTGTATTCATCCTTAGAGTCTAGGAAATGGATTTGGTTTAGAAACCATTTTTTATTCTTAATCCTGTTATAGTTATAAAACAATGTTGTGATTTCTTGTTTCTAACGAACCGTTCCTTGAGTTAAATGTGTACATTTCCCTCAGAAATTCAAATAAAAAATATGACCATTGGAGGAGGGAGCCGGCCATTTATGATGTGCCTATAAATATGAACTCATTTTAAAGAGCTCATAGATTTGATGAAGGAGAGGTTGGTCAATCTAGATATTACATGTTGCTTAAGTGATTTCTCGAGAGAGATACTTTATTGAATTGTGTGACTAAACAACTTGTTCAGAATATCTTTGTGAAATTCCTAATGTTTCTTAGTACATTCAAGATCTTTCAGGGATAGGAAGATAAAGGTTCCAACTACCTTGATGTTTGAGGGATTATAGGGATAGAAAGACAGACTCTGATATTCGTATCGAGGGCTTACCCTTGTGTGGGTATGATAGACTTTCCTGAAAGTATAATTCATGGGACTATTATCAAGGAATGTTGGATACCCTACTCTTTGGGTTAAATGAATTACTACTTGTTACATGTATTGTTACATGTTTTCCGTTGTATTTTGGTTTTTGATGAAAGTATAATTATCTTATACATTCATATACTTGTATTATGATAAGTTAGATTCTATACTCTTTAAGGTGGAATCTTTAACTTTGTTGACTTTTCATAAGTTTCATTTCTGGAACCACATTTCTGAAAATCAAGAAAGTTTGTATAACTAAGAGGTTTTGTGAATTTACATTGAATAACTTTGTTAATCATTACCACCATCAAAAGTTCCAAAATAATTTTTTTAAAATATTCAATTCACCACCCTATTGTATATTGATCATCTACATCATTATTTCAATCCAACAATTTGTATCCGAGAAGGCCTCTAAAATACATATATTCACATTTAATTTTTCTTTCTCAAGTTTTCATTGATCTATATTTTCCTTGCTTAGGGTAATTTTATTATTTTTTACAAACTTTTACTATTGACAAGTTTGTGTGGAAGGATTTTTTTTAAGATGGAAAGAATGAATGTTTGTTCAATTGACAATCTAAATCCAACTAGACTTCCTAATTTTGTTGGGAATGATAATGAATATTAGATAGATCGTATGAAATTTTTTTTTTCATTTACACTATAGTGGACAACTTTTTTATCCTTTCAAAATATTAAAAGATTCCTGATAAGAAATTCAAAACATTTACTAATCAAGAGAAGTAAGAATATCATCTTCACTACAAGGTACGCAATACTTTGTTGTGTTCTATTACCAATAATATATATAGCCAAATATCTTTTTGTGAAGCTACTAATTTTGTTTGGAAGAATCTTGACAGTACACATTATGGTACTTCCAATGATATTGAAAATAAAAGTGCTAAGCTTAGATCTAGGTACTATGGTTTTTTTCTTTCCTTATGGAGAACCCATATGTAAGGTACAACAAAGGGATATGACTAATGTTAATAGTTCACAATACATGGGTTAAAAAGGTTTGGATGATGAGACACATGTAGACATGATTATAGACATCATGCTTAATGAGTGGGAATCCAAAAGAATAACTATAGATGGGATTAGGAATGTCTCAAGGATTACTTTTGATGAACTTTTTAGAACTCTTCTTCAACATAATACTATAATAAAGAGTGATGTTGATAATGTTAAGAAGAATAATGGGAATATAAGTGTTGCATTTACCACTACTTCTAATCATATTAATTCCAAGACTCCTGAGAGAGTTACGAGATCTTAGTCTATGAAGGTCACTATGTTTTTTGAATCAAGTGAAAGTGAAAATTCTGATAATGTACTAGCTAATCGTGCATGAGGGATGAACAAGATAATTGGGAAGAAAGTCATTCAGTATAGATATAAGTAGAATAAAAAATGATAAGAATGACTCTAAAGTAACTTGTAATGAATTCATGAGAGATGGACATATAAGGACAGATAGTCTTATGCTCTAGAGAAAAGATAGAAAGGAAAACTGATGTGAAAGAAAAATTAATAAGTAGTACAATGAAAAATAAATGAATGTTTTTAAAGATAAAGACACTAGGAGTTCTAGTGGTAGAGACTCTTATAATGAATGATCAGATTATGAATCTTCTGGATAGATGAATCTTGGTCTAATAGCTAGACTACCTATTAAAAATAATTATTTAATGGAAAAGGTACAAAATGATGAATCCATCACTAATGAATCCTTGACTGCAAATTATAGTTTTATAAAATACGATGAATCCTCGGATGAAGAATCTTTTTTAGATGACGATAATACTTTACCTACTTGTGAAGAAGTTTCATGGTTTTCTAAGCACCTTGAGAATGAAAATTCTAAATTCAAGAAAAATATTGATAAGGAAAATTCTATGATTTCTATTCTTATTTAGGAAATATTAGATCTTTACAATGATCTTAATATGAAAAATTCTTTATTTAGATATATTTTAATGAAATATTGTGGTAGTATATTTTGAGAAGGATAATCTTTTTATGGATCTATAAAATTTAATTTCTAAGAAAAAAGTATTCAAGCCTAACACTAGTGCTAAATATGATGTTTTTGAGGATAAAAACATAGTTTTTAGATTAATTAAGAAGTATTTTCCTTGAGGAAGTGTTTTTCAAACATTATGTTAGGGAAGGAAAATGTTGATAATATGTATTCCCAAATCTAACCTCTAAGAAATAGTTCTGGTTTTGGTTATACCAATTCGAAACCATTTTTCAATAATTATTATTTTGTTCCTCAAAGTGTTATATTATGTTGTAAATGTTAGTGTGGTGGACATTGGGAAAAAAGTTCTTCATTAAAAAAACTCGGACATTAAGTTTTCAAAATGCTTATTTTTCTATGAAAATGTAGATACCAAAGAATTTGATTTTTGAAGTTTCTGATCCCAAGAAATATTCGATTCCAAAATACTAAAATTATTTTTTTCAGGAAAATAATGAAAGTAAAAACATCAATACATGGTACATGGATGGTAGAATTTCGTGACATATGACTGGTAACAAAATCACTTTTGAAAAGATTATGAAGATGAAAGGTGGAAAAGTACCATTCGTAGATAATGCTAAGGGGGAAATTATTGTTATAGGAAACATTGTTCTTCATGGAAAAACATGGATTTCAAATGTTTTATTTGTTAAGGGTCTTAATAACAACCTCATTAGCATAATTAAATTATGTGTTGAAGGTTACATTGTGAATTTTAGCAATGAAAATTGCTTAGTACACAATTCCATGGATGAATTTATTCTTTCTGCCCATAGGCAAGATGAATTTTACACTGTAAACATCGAAGACCTCAGAAGCCAGGATTTACCTTGCCACAGTGCAATGGAAGATCATTCTTTGTTGGGGAATATACGGATATGACATTCTAACCATAGAAACATATGAAAACTCTCAATGGAAAGACTAGTTATGGATATATCGGAGCTTAGATTTGATTCTTCAAAAGTTTGTGATCCTTATCAATATGGAAAGAAATATAAATCATGTTTAAAATCAGTTGGTGAAGTCTCAACGACTGATGCATTGTCTTTAGTGCATATGGGTCATTTTGGACCGACACAAACTGGAAGCATTAGAAGAAAATATTATGTATTTGTCTTAGTTGATGATTACACTAGATTTACAAGGGTGTATTTTCAAGAAAATAAATCAGAATATTTTTCTTATTTCAAAAGTACTAGATCCAAAGATAAAAATGAGAAAAACCTTCCTTTTATAACTATTCTATAGAGATCATGGAAGTGAATTTCAAAATTCGAAATTTTAAACTTTTTGTAATAGAAAAGGCATTACTCATAACTTATCATCCCCCAAAACACCTTAATAAAATGGTTTTGTTGAATGAAGAAATAGAATTCTTCAAGAGATACCAAGAACTTTGTTGAGTGAATATTCCGTAGCCAATCATTTTTGGGCTGAAGCTGTATATACTGCTTGTTATACTATACAATTGTGTTATGATTAAACCTTTTCTGGATAAAACATTTTATGAGTTATGGAATGGTAGAAAACCTTGACTTTCATAAATCATAGTTTTTGGGTTTAAGGTATTCCTTCTCGAATTAAAAAGATAATCTACATAAATTTACACCAAAATATGATAAATAAATTTTCTTAGGCTACTCCATTACTTTTAAGGCTTATAGTGTTTCTGATAAAAAATACTTTTACTATTGAGGAAATAGTACATGTGAAATTTGTTGAAATTGATCAGTTTGTTTCTTAACAACCCCAACCTACATCTTTCGATGTGTTTTCATAAACTGATTATCAACTCTTTATAGAAGATCCTTCTTGTAAAGAAAATTATCAGAAGGTATTTCTGAAACATTTAACTTAGTATATTTCCTACACTATGTTGATGAACAGGTTTTAGAAATCCCAAATCAGTTTTTCTAAAGAATCATCCCAGGTAATGTATCCTTGGTGATGTAAATCAACCTGTAAGAACTAAAAGTTCCATAAGAAATGAAGTTTAACATATAGCATTCCATTCCCAATTATAACCAAAAATCATTGATTAATCATTAAAGGATGATGATTGGTTAAAATTTATGGAAGATTAGTTAATGAATTCAAAAGGAATAATTTCTGGACATTGGTTGAAAGGCCAATAGAAACTTTTGTTATTGTAGTAAAATGGGTCTTAAGAAATAAATGTGATGAAAATGGAATCATAGTATGAAATAAAGTACGATTGGTTACTAAAGGATATAATCAACAAAATTGAATTGACTATGAAAAAACCTATGCTCTAGAAGGTAAACATGAATTTATTCGTATTCTACATGCACTTGTAGCATTCTTCAATTTCAATATTTTTCAAATGGATATTAAACGTGCTTTTCTTGATGGTTTTGTACAGGAAATTTTTTTTGTTGAACAACCTCTTGGTTTTGAAGATTCAAAACATCCTGAATATGTTTAAAAACATCCCAAAGCATTGTATGGACTTGATCAAGCCCCTCTATCATGGTATGATATACATACATGATTTTTTATTCAAAATAATTATGATAAGGGAAATGCTGATCCAACCCATTTTTTAAGGAAAGATAATAAAAAAATTTCTAATGTTCAAATTTATGATGATGAAATTATATTTGGTTCAAATCAGCAATCTTTAACTGATTACTTTGAGGACCCAATGAAATCTGTGTTTGAAATGAGTATGATGGGTGAGTTAACATTTTTTACTTGGTTTTCAAATTTCACAAAAACTAGAAGGAATCTATATATCCCTACATAAGTATATTAATGATATTCTTAAAAATTTTGGATATGAAAACACTAAGTGTGTAAGTTATCCCATTGGTACCTCAAATTCACTTAATCTTGATGAAGGTGGGATACCAGTAGATCAAACATCTTTTAGAGGTATGATAGGAGGTCTACATTACATGACATATATTCATCTTGACTTAATGTTTTCAGTATGCTTATGTGAAATATTTCAATCCAATCCTATGGAATTTTATTTAAAGGCTGTGAAAAAGGAACATTCACTACTTAAAGGAAACCAGGGATCTAGGACTCTTTTACACTTCTAGAAATTATTGTATTTTAATTTTTTTTAGATTCTGACTTTGGGGGATGTAGAATCGATATGAAAAGTACATTCGAAAATTTTTATTTCTTAGGAGATTTGTTTTTATCTTGTTCATGCAAAAAGAAACACTCTGTAGCACTTTCTACTATTAAAGCTGAATATGTAGCTGCTGGAAGATGTTGTGATCAAGTAATGTGGATGCAACACAAAATCACAGACTATGGTATGAGTTTTACAGAAACACAAAATTTTGGTGATAATACTAGTTCCATTTCCTTATGTAAAAACCCATCACGTCACAATCATGCAAACTAAAAAGATATTTTTCATAACTTTCTTAGGGATCAACCACAAAAAAGAGATATCGTTCTTAAATTTATCAGAACAGAAGATCAACTAGCTAATATTTCCACAAAATCTTTTCCATCTGATAGATATGAATACATTAAACAGAAGTTAAGAATGATAACGGTAAGGTAATCATCCTAAATAAAGTCTTCTTAAAACCTATCTCCTTACAGTAAAATACTTTTTTCATACGGGGATATCCTTTTCTTATTAGTTAATCAATTTTTTTTCATAATGAAAATATTCATAGTCAAAAATTTATTTTTCGTAGTCAATTTTTTTTTGTAATGTATAATTATTTTTCGAATTATAAAAATTTTTCATAGTCTGAATATTTTATCATAGACAAATAATTTTTCGAGGTATAATTTTTATTTGTAGTCAAAAAAATTTTCGATGACTATAATATTTTTTCATAGTCTAAAATTATTTCATATTCTATGATTTTTTCGTAGTGAATTTTTTTTCTAATCTATATATTTTCAGTATTCAAAATTTTCTTAATAAGCATTTTCGTACATAAAATTTTTGTAATGATGATTTTCATACTTAAAATTTTTTGTTATGAAAGATTTCATAATTAATATTTTAGAAATAAATATTTTTGTACATAAAATTTTCATAATGGACATTTTCGTATTGAAAATTTTTGTAATCAAAATTTTTGGAATCTAATGTTCTCCGAAAAGTATTTTTCTCAATACGAATAATCTTCCTAGAAATAAAAAAGGTCTGTTTCTTTTCGTAAATTATCGTAATCATATTTTACATGTTTTTATTTTCGTGTGTTTTTAAATTTACGTATTCTCTTTTTCTTAAATAAAAATTTTTTTCTTAAAAAACCCTCAAATGATCGGATTCTATCATAATTTTCATCCAACTATTTTCTCAACTATCAGATCTGATCAGAAGGTTTTTCTACCATTAGATTGATTATGGAAGCGGAACTGTTACCTCAAACACCTATATAGAGGACCTCGAATGGTTGTCCCACATCGAAAGTCAAGACTTTGCGTGTTGAATCTCAGCCCTCCTATATAATCAAATTCTGAACTTCAAAGATCATGAAAACATTCAAATGTCTACCGAAGTCTCCTCTTAAAAATATATTTCAACTATCAAACTGATCTCTGAATGTAAGATATACAGATAAATGTTAGTTGTTCTTATTTTTTTCGCAAAGTATGATTCTATTATCTCTATGAATGTAAAGTTGAACGGGTGAGAAATTGTTTTCATTTCAAAACCAAAATCTCATGATTTGGTATATGGATATTTGTTAATATAATTCTATGAGTCTTTAATTTTTTTCATGGAAGAAGGGAGGAGTATGATTTCATTCGAATGTTATGGAAATACATATTCACTTTCTTACACCAAGGCTGCAAGCTTGGATGGTATTCTTATAATGGGGAATCTGACTATTGTTCTCATAAGCTTCCTAATTATAAAGGAAGTTTTAATAAGGTGAATTCCATGGCTTTCCTTGGTCTCCCAGAAGTAAAGACTCCAAAAATTCTTCACATGTCTATAAATTTTCGGATTCTTGAATTTTGGGTTCAAGGATTCATCATACCGAGAAAAGGAGACAAGGATACTTTGAAGAAAAGTGACATTTACATTCTGGAATTCCTGGTAAACTGAAGGAAGATAAGCATGGTTAACCATTTCTTGGTTATGATTGAGAAAATAAAGAATGGAAATCTGAAGGCTCAAAATATTATATATCTGGCCATTCTGTCAATAATGATTGTTCAATGTTTAGAATCCTTCAAAATACCTTGAAAATCTATGTCAAAAAATTACAATGTCATGTTGTTGAGTCATGATAGTCTGAGAAGGTTGAAAGTTGGATTTTCTAAAGAATTCCAAGAATTTTAATATTTTATTGAGGTTGAGGCAGAAGACTTACCAATTAAATAAAAAGTGGCCTAGAACTCTAAAATGGTTTGAAGGAAGAGGATGTTGAAGGATGTCGAAGAGAAGAAAAAAAAACCAGGGGCTAAAGAAACCCAATTTGCACCACTAAATCCAATGTAGAAAAAAAGCCTATTTTGAAGAGGTTGTGGCTAAATGGAGAGAAGAAAGACAAATAAAAAAGAATGGGAGAAAAATTTTGGCTTTTTCCCTGATGAAGCCAAATCATTGAAGGAAAAGGCAGCTGAAGAGTTGACAATAAAGAGAAAGATAAGAGGCAGAATAAGAAGTTTTCTGAGGCTGAAATAGTTCAAACCCCTCTGAAGGCTACTGAGAATGATTCCTAAAATATTCTTGTACCATAATCCTTGATGAAAAATTCATTACAAGAGACTCTGGGAAGGAAGATTGTAACTACAGAAAAAGTTCAAGAAAAAGATGTAGACGAAGAATAAAAATAAGAAAGCAGTGGTGATACTGAATATTTGATAAAGAAAGTTGGGGATTTTCATGAGAAGGAAAGCCCTTCTGAGAAATTATCATTCCAAACCTCTCAAGTTGATTCATCAAAGCATACTACTCCTAGGAAGGATGAAGAGAAGGCTGAAGATGAAGTAGCCAAACCATCTGAAGGAGAAAGCACCAATAAAGATTTCATTCACCCAGAGGATGTTGAGGAAGGATCCGAAAAGGAAGAATTTGATGAAGATAAAATCATTCAGCTATCTAATAGTGAGCATGAATCTCTTATGAGGATGTCATTCTAAAGGTTGATAAGGGAATATAGGTAGTGGTTGATACACCTACCAAGGCTGTGGTAAAGAAGAATGATGTTGGTGGTTCTTAAAAGAGGAATGCTGTAGTGAAATGAAAATAAACCACACCAAGAAAAATAATTGATTCGGAATCGTCCTCTATATAACATTATTTTTTTAGCCCATTCATTAAAGAAGATTTTTGGGACTATACCAATACATCCTAGTATAGACTCGAGATTCCAAATGCTTCCATATTCCTTAAATCTGAAATCAGATTCAGTATCCTTGGTGATGGAAACGTGCATCAAACTGGAGGGTGATTTTAAAACCTTTTACATTAAGTATGAAGCACACAAAAGATCATTCTAGAAAATGACTAGCTGGTCAAGGAAAACAATATAAGTCATTCGAATTCTTAAGGAATTTCAAGATGATGTCAAAGATTCCTTTGAAACCGAAGATAGTAAGATCAATGCTCTCACCGTGATTTTTGAAGAAAAGCTATCTCTTGAAGAAAATACTCATAACAAGAAGTGAATGATCTGAATGGGAAGTTGTACTCTGTTTCTTAGAGTTGGAAGAGGGAATGATATCTTATAATTGAACTTGATGACATATTTTCTAAGAAGGATGATGTTCTATAAGGTCACGCAGAATCTCTTAGGGCTAAGGAATAAAAAACTAAAGCCATAGTGAAGAAAACTAAAGATTAGTATCATTTTCTAAAAAGAGCAGATGAATATCTTAATGAACTCAAGAAGCACAAATCCATAGTCACGATGTTGATGTTGATGGAAAAGTAATGATAATCTTGTTCAATTCCGATCATTTTTATATCACTACATTGTGTATATTTTTTTAATTGTAATTAAATTTTTGGTTTCTCTTTAAACATTTGGTTGTTTAGAAAAAATATTTCAGTTAACATATTTCATTTTCAATTCCATTTATCCCCTTTTAAAAATAAAAAATGGGTAGAAAGGAATGTCAAAAATAATTTTATGTAAAGGACAAATTTTTCTAAGGGGGAGTTCATCTAAGGAAGAGTTCTTATCTAAGATGATTTTCATATGCAAAAAAATTGTATGCCTCAATAAGGAAATAATGATTACAATCTATAGTGTATCCAAATCCTAAGGGGGAGTTAGTCATATTCATCATTTCCCATGTGTTAAGAGATATAAGTTTTATTTTCAAATTCAAGAAAAATATTTTCTATGACCTTATATTATTTTTCATAATGATTTTTGTGCTTTTCAAAAAGGGAGAGATTGTTTAGTACATAAAGTTTCCTTATGAATTTTCCATTCCTTCATGTTTTAAAAATCACAAACATTTTATCTAAATGAAAAATGTATTTTATTCTAATAAGGAGAATTTTTCTTCCTCAAGGAGATTTTCTCCTTAACCTATTTTGAAATCAAAAAATAAATTTTCATTCCCCACGGAAAATTTACCCTTATCATGTTTTCATTGTTCATATTCTAAGTATAACATTCCTTTTCATATTGAAAACCTCTGAATCCTATAAATACTTAGATATAGAGAATTATGTTTTCGGGATCTAAATTTTGATTCCAAATTCTCTAAATTCAAACTTCTGATCTTTCTGAGTTTAAAATCCAAATTCTATGAATTCTTACTCCAATCTTTTGGAGATTAGACTCCAAGTTCTATGAGTTTAGACTCTAAACATTTTGAGTATAGACTCTGAATTATTCATAATTCAGACTCTAAACCTTCAGAGTTAAGATTCCAAATTCTCTAAATTCAGACACAGAACATAATGAGATCAGACTCTGAATTCTTCTGAATTCAGACTCTAAAATTTTTAAGTTTAGACTCTGAATTCTCTGAATTAAGACTCTAATCTTTCTGAGTTCTGACTCTGATCTTTCTCAGTTCCGAATCCAAATTCTTCTGAATTCAGACTCTGAATTCTAAGAATATAGACTCTAATTTTCCTTGAATTTTAGAATTTAGAATTCTATATAAATCAGGATTGAAATTTTTTTGAATTCAAAATCCAAATATCCATGTATTATAGACACTGGATAGTTTTTTTATTAGACTGCAGACTTTTATTCATCCTTAAACTCTGGAAAATGGATTTGTTTAAACAACCATATTTTTTCTTACTCATGTAATAGTTACAAAATGATATCGTGCTTTTGGTTTCTAACCAACCGGTGTTTGAGGGACACATGTAAAGGTTCCTCTGAAATTCAAGGAAAAATAATTCAGTCGGAGGAAAGAGGCGACCATTGATGATGTGCCTATAAATATAAGCTCATTTGAAAGATCTCATAACATTGATGAAGATAGGTTGATCAATCTACAGATTACATACTGCTGAAGTTATTTATAAAGAGAGATACTTTATTGCTATGTGTGTACTAAACATATTATTTAGAATTGCTTCGTGCGACTCCTAATGTTGCTAAGTACATTTGAGGGCTTCAGGGATACAAAAATAGAGATGCTGACTACCTTGAAGTTCGAGGTATTTAGGGGATAGCAAGACAGACATTGATATTCATATCGAGGGCTTAACCAGGTTTGGGTAAGATAGAATTTCTTGAATGTATAACTCAAGGGACCATTATCCAATGTTGTTGGATACACTTATCTTTTGGTTAAATTATTTACTACTTGTTACTTGTATTATTTCATGTTTTCCGATGCATTTTGTTTGTTGAGGAAAGTATAACTATCTTATTCTTTCTTATACTTGTACTCTGATTTGTGAGATTATATACACTTCATATTAGAATCTTTAACATTGTAAACATTTCTTATGTCTCATTTCTGAGACCACATTTTCTAAATCAATCATGTTTGTAGAACTAAGAGGTTTTTTGAATTTTCTTTATTTAACATTATTAAACATTACCATCTTTAAATGTTTCTAAAGAATTTTTTATAGTATACAATTCACCCCCCCCCCCTTAATATTGATCATCTACATCATTATTTATATCCTACAATATAGAGGTATAAATGGAATTCATGTATAATAGAAATTAGAAAAATAGTGAAAATATTTTATAATTTACTATTATGATCCTTTTATATGAAATCCAAATAAATTTTAAATATTCTACATCTGAAATTTTTAAAGGATGTTTTTACATCTATTTGTTGTCATAGAGCTAGTTAGAACCATTATAAATCTATTAACCTTCCTATAAATAAAATGTTTAATATGAATTTTGGGGAGTAAGAAACTTTTTGAGGGACTTGGAATCATCCTAATGAGGATAAATCCATTTTTGAATCATGATAGTTTGCACATCCAATCCAAAGAGGGTGATTATTAGAATCCAATGAAGGATTTTTTATCATTAGTTATTGGATTTATTTTGAAAATGTGGGCTACATATTTAGTTTAAATTATGTTCTAAACATGTGATGTTTGATATTGGAATTATCAAAATGATTTTTTCTGTGGATCAATAGTAATGAGTTTTTGATGAATCTAGGAGATGAAGTAAATGTTTTATATGTAGGACCTAAATCATGGTAGGAATCCTAAGACAACATTAGGAAAGGTGTATCTAAAATATTATAGAGTATTATCACATCATTAATGATGTTGTAGCTTTAATAGACCTCTCAATGTTTGAGGATCCTATTATTTATGCATGGTTTCATTTGTAGATCCCATCATCTATGTGGATCAAATTAATTTTAGGGATTTATCTATTTAATTATTAGTATTTTATTGTGTCACAATAGTTGGTATTGTTCTGTATTGAGGTAATACCTATTTTTGAAAAATGTAATGTCACTCTTGATTAGGATTATTTTTAATTATTTTAAGTATTAAAATGTTTTATAAGATTTTTTCCACTAGAATTGAATAGAAATAATGTAGTCACACCGTAGAGGTTTTGGAAGCACTATGAAGAAGTTGTGGATCATTTTTTTGACACTATCAATTTGATGGTCTCATGAAACAATGAATGAGATCATGTTGGGAATAATCATGTGAGTATTTGAATATTATTTTACATGTTTTTTAAGAGTTCCATACCCTGAAGAAAAAAGTCACAATAGAACATATTCTAGGAATAAAATAAATTTAATAGGGTTTAACTATTAAAAATAGTGTCACACTATGAAATATTATTTTCCAAATTTATCGAAGGGAATGTATAAAATGAAATTTGGGGATTTGATTCAACACTAAAGAGAAAATAATGGTTAATATTATTGATATAATATTTTTTCATGACATTAGTCCTTTTAAGATGTTTATTCAACATATGGTGGTTGCAGTTTTTTTATGTATCTCCTACTATAATTTTGATTTGATATGAAGATTGGTTAGTTGATCCAACCCCATAAAAGATCATAATTTTCTCCTTGTTTTATTTCTAAATAATTAATGGTTATATTTTTTTTAAAAAAAAGTGAATGAATTAGGATCAAGAAATAAAAAAATTATAATTATTATATTTCATGATCATTGGCTTAAGAATTGGGAAAACAGAGATAGCCAAATAAGAATTCAGAAAAAGAATGAAAAAATTATAGATATTACCATATTTTCATGAGAAATGAAATTGAAAAAGAAGGAAATTGGTTCTATAAAATCTTTTTAATAACTTTTACATTTCTTATTTAGTAATAAGATGATTATGTCATTATTTATTTCCAAAAAATAATAAGAAATATAGGTACAGGACTAGAAAACAATGATGAAGAGAAATAATGAATTTTTACTTTCTAAAGATAAATAGAGAAATAGAAAGATGATGATTATGTTAATACTCATGGAAAATTATATAATTTATAGTTATATTTATATAAGTCCAATGAAGTTGTTGTAAGTGATTTTCATAGTGTAGTAACTAAAATTCGGTGAAACTACAATGAGAGTGGTGATACTTTTTATAATGTTATATTCATCAAAATGAAATCTATTTCTATAGAAGGAAGAAAATTTTGGAAATTATGTGAGTCAATATTTAGTGGTAGTGAGTAGAAACTAAATCATTCATAAGGAGTGAATTCAGAAAATGGAGAAAAGTATTCAAAATAAAACACCAATCATATTGGTTTGTAGAATTTTTTTCATGAAACATAGTCGTTACATGCTTCTTGGAATACCCTAGTCTAGATGAACCAAGAAAATTATTATATTATTAGTGAATGGAGGATTAATATTATCAAACACATAGTTTGTGAGGTGGATTATAAAATTTCTTATCAGGCCATTAAAGGATTGTATATGTGAGAAAACCAGTAAATCACCATTAATGGAAGAACATAGGTGTGACTTTAATAATATATGGTGCGTATAATCTTGGGAAGTGAGATTTTGAAGATAAAGTGTTCATTTTAAAAAATTACCCATACCTTAATACAACCCCTAAATAGAATCAATGTCTATATACCCTAGTGGACTAACATACAAAAACATGATTATAATGGAATGCCCTTTGATGATTAATATTTCTTGTAAATGTACCTGTAATTAAAATATTGAAAATATAAATAAGTGATAATAAAAAATAATTGCTTTATTAATAAAATGTACTATTTAGAAATATAAGAATTTTTTTTGGACTTTTGATCAAATCACATGTCAAAATGAAGGGGTATTTAATTCGAACATATTCCAAATGAATAAAAAAAATTTAGGGTATTAAATTTGTTGTAGATCATTTTTTTAGTTAAAAGTATGCGATTGAAAATTTTAATACTCAAACGATTAAAATAGAAAAATAAAATTTAGGTTATTCATCAATTACTATGAATAAAAAATAGTTGATGTAAGTTACTACCTGTATAAAATATATAAATGAATATTTTAAATTTATTCAAAAAAACAATGTTTATTTGTTTAGTTTTAGATTCTGAATGAAATTGTTAACTAAACTATTAATTTATATTTAAATAGTTTCTTTAATTCCTTTTACCTTATTCATGCATCAATTTAATCACATATCATATGTATATGTCATATATTATTCATTAATTATTTTATTAGTGTAAGATGAAAATCCAACTGAGTTTTCATTGATTTTATCATGTAAAAAAGGGGTTGAACTAACATATCACATTATAATTGTATGAAATATCATTTAGTGACACTACAAACACATTATATTTGAATGTTGTGTGGTAAGTTAAAACATGTCAGAAAAGAATCATTGATTATTTTCACGTAGATTTATAATATTTTGAATACATTTTATCATATTTGAGTTTTTGACATATGTGTTTTTAGGAATCCAGACATCAGAAGTAGAATGGTTCTTTAATTCCACAACTTTTGGAAATTACCCTTGCCACATCCAGTTTCCCCTATGCATCCCAGACCACATCCATGGAATTTGAACTACTGAATTAGAATTAGTCACCCACCTATCACGTGATGTAACATCTAGACCTCAACCTTTTAAACAAGGCAAAAAAATTTCCTATGAAAATATGAAAGACCCAGAACAAAATATAAGTCAAAAACATGGATGACCAAGTACCATTGACACTCTGTGATAATACCATTAGGAAATTCATTTTATTTAGTAAAATATTCCCATTATTTGAGGAAATACAGAAAAACATTAGACATATATAGAATATACAATACAGATGAAAATTACACAGGTATGATTTTAGTACTACTTCAATTGAGTGGATGCTAAATTTTAATCAAAGAGAGACAATGTTATTGGGGATTTATCTTTCCAGAAACCCTAAACAACCCATGTTACAAGAAAATAATTTCATTAGACATACAAAAAGAACCATATAGTAAATTTCTCTAGTTTGTACTTTTAGTTTAAAGGGATTCCATGGGGAAATATCCTCATGATGATGGATTTTACTTAAATACCTCCTTCCAGGTAAACTATCACTAAAAAATTTTGAGGGGTTTTCGTTACTGAGCAAATTATAAAACAATATTCAACTGATATGTTCTCTACAAAATAAAACTATTGTATCTTATTGTATAGCCTTCAAAGAAATTTTAATGAACCTATATTTGGGTTAAGGAAAGTGAATAACAATCAAAAAATCAATATGACCATCAAAGAATACCATAAGACATCCATACAGAAACCATTTAGTATTCTTATGTAACATTTATAGGTTTTGAATAATTACGCAAGTCCATTAGAATGAGTTATGCATCAATTCTGCATCCACAATCCCATTATTATGATTTTTTTTATTCTGACACAACCACTTTCTAGGGAACTACATTTCAATAATTGAGATATTACTCTTTTTATGTAACCCTATCATTTAAAACATGGGTTTTAGACAGAAATATTTTGTTTCACTATGTCTTATAAACTTAACTATTTTTTATACTCATAAAATAATTTTTTTTCTATATGTTTATATTACTAATTATGGGATCATGTATCATTTTTAATAAAATCTTCTTGACACATTTGAATTCTTTTTGTTGTTTTCATCAAACTACCTAATGAATTTACCTTATAGGATTAAAGTTTTCTTATTCGATATATAATTAACTCATTGAAATCCACATAGATTGTGGTAATATTTTAGTTTGTCCCAATAGTATTTATTTTATAGAAGAAAAATTTAAGTAAATTATCTTATATAATATATAAATTATATAATGGAAAGGTTTCATGATAATAAAAAATGAAATAGAATTTCAGCCATCATGTTTGTCGTAGCTATATCCTGATTTAACTAAATTATTAAGAAAGTAAAATAGCTAAAAATAATTTTTCATATGAATGTTGATTTATAATATGATAATGGAAATTTCTTATTGGAAGTGTACTTATAGATCATTTAACATACATGTATAAAATTATCTTATGAAGGATTAATTTTTCATCTATAAATTTAGAGTTCAATTAAGATACTCATTTACATAAACATATAATTTGGCAATTCAAAAATTTATTTTATTTCTATCAGAAATGAAGACATACAAATAATGAAAATACCATATTAAAAAATTGTCTTATTTATTATATAATATTCATCAGATTATGATATAATATTATATAAATTTATTCATCTGTATTTGAAATTTATAGATAAGTACAAGATAATTAAGATTATGTCACTTATGAATTCAATATGGTTATCCACTAGCCCATCTTATTTAACATCATTTTGTGTTTAAATTTAAAAATAAGGAATATAAAAGTACACTACTGGAAATATGACATTTCCCAATGCTTCTATACCAATGGTTTGTAAAAACCGTTCGTATAGGTTCCCTTTCCCAATGGTTTGGCCAAACCGTTGGGAACGCCCACTTTGAGGCCAATTTTCCCAACGGCTTGGCCAAACTGTTGGGAAATATCCCCTTTGTGGCCACTTTTCCCAACGGTTTGGCCAAACCTTTCGGAAAGGGTCCCCCAAGAATCAACCTACACCAAGAATGAAATTCCAAACTCAAAATCTATACCAACGATTGTCAAAACCGTTGGTATAGATCCTTTGATTTTTTATCAGTTCTTCTTACCGAGAACATTATATAAATCAAAATTTAAAACAATTATGAGAATACATATATATATATATATATATATATATATTTATGTCATTATGTTCACAAAAGTCATGTTAGGATAGTGGTTAAGTCGTCCAATGATAAACTAGGGGTCTTGGGATAAAATCCCAGCGGATGTTTTTTTTTGAAATACATATACCAAAGATTCCATAACAGTTGGTATATATTTCCATATTACTTATACCAACGGTTTCCAAAACCGTTGGTATAGGTCTATACCAACGGTTTTCCCAAAACCGTTGGTATAGACCTATCCCAACGGCTTACTTGGCAACGATTCTCCAAACCATTGGTATAGGCTATACCACCGGTTTGGAGGCCTATACCAATAGTTCCAAACCGTTGGTATAGGTTATTTTTCCAGTAGTGGTAGTATATTCATATGTATGTATATGAAATATATTTCTCTACTAGCCCTAATCAATCATGTAGTATAATAAATAATTGAGAATCTCCACTGTAATGTATTTATCATTGTCTTTTTTAATCGAAGAGCCCCATGAAATACTCTTTTTATATGTTCTATCTCTATAGATGATTCTATTTATCTATTTGTTGGTACATAAAATTGTTTGTCAAACCCAAATCAATATATTTTTTTCTTCATTTAAAAAAATTTAACATGTTGTTATGAGTGTTCTATGAATTTCCATAGGTTATATGAATACATTGCATGATTAAATAATCTTATACATACTTAGCAAGTGAATAAAATCATAGTCCCAACTGGGAAAACTGTAGAAAAAGAGATGGTTCATTAAAAACTCCCAAACATGAGGAGTTGGGAGTGGGTGGAACACAACAGAGAATTTTTTATTCTATTAACCACTGAAAATACTACAAGTTTCATATTTTATCTTACTATTATTATTTTTAATTTTTATATATGAAAACATAAGCTCCAAATTATTCATACAATTATAGTAGGAGGTTTTTTGTCGATAATATTTTTAGAGCTCAACTTACCGCTATTGATTAAAAATGAAACTCCTATCCTACCAAAAATTCATACTACTGGATATCTCTTTATATATCATGTGATTCATTAGTTTAATTTCAATGAAATATTTATGAAAATATCCAATTCTAGAAATTTCATAACATTGGTTAATGAATGACATTTCAATTGAGAAATTTATGGGTTCTTGGATGCTCATATGATTTTTTATTTGATGAAGATTATACTAAAAGATTACCTGAGGATTTTTAAGCCCGTTGTAATCCCAAAGACTGAATGTAATACAGGAGATAATGATGAAAAGTATAATTATGATCTTAAATCTAAATCCTTGCATGTTATCCTTTGATAACAAACTCATGATGTTTTAAATTGAGTCTCACGGGGTAACAAATCTCTTAAAATGTTGCCTTCAATTTAATTACTTTTTAAGGAAGTAAAAACTCTCTTCAAAATCGATACTACGTAGAAATACTCAGGTTTGAAACCAATATTATTATGTAATGTGAAAATATAAAATATTTAAAAGGAATATTAATAGATACTGTAAAAGATATTTCAACTATAGGAATACCTATTACTTAACATGATCATGCTACAAAAGTTGTAAAAATCTATAAGAAAAATTGAGAATAATCTCAGTTTTTATACCACTGTCAACTCGGATTATTGATATTATGATAAATTATCTAATAATAACCATTATTATTTTTGACTTGGAAATAAAAGCGTAAAATAATTATTATAATCTGATATAATGGATAACACTATTATAAATGATACTCCCTCGGATTATGAGAATAAATATATTTGGGAAGAATTACATGACAAATCTGAAGAAAATAAATCAATCTAATAATAATATGTTGATGAATTTTCATAGATTCCATGAATGATTAAAATGTTTTCCAAAAAATAAGTGGTCTAATAAAAAATCAATATGGAAAAAATTGTTACATAATTATAATAGATCAGGGGATATGTATGGAAAATCCTAGAAACATAATTCTCAACATTCCTCAACTAGAAGATACGAGAAATTATAAAAATAAATTGTTTTTGAAATTTGTATATCAAATGAAAAGAAATGATTTTTTGAAATATTATTGGGGTGCTTTAGAAGACCCAATTAGTGATTCATCTAACATTTTAGAATCTAAAAAACTAAATTTGAAGCATAATTTGGAATTTTATGATCAAATATATGATGAAAAAATATATATTATTCTATTTCTAAACATAATTCTAAATGTTTTCATTTTAGTGAACTCGTTGAATATTTATAAATTATTGAAGAGAAACATGAATATGTTTAAAACAATTACAAGGTATGTGAAAAATATACTGAATATATAGTCCATGAAAATGAATATTTATTTAAACCCAATTAATAATTAAAATATAATTTGGAAAATTCTATTTATGTATTTTCTCTTCATGAAATCATTATAAAAGACATATGAGAAGTAATAAATTATATTTTAAAATATATAAAAGTTTTAATTATGGGATGATTATCAAAATAAAATACATCTTAATAAATTCATGAAAAATAAATAATAATCATTAATTATGATAATCCAAATTGTTATTGAAATATGAATGTTCCTGTAAAAAATAATAAACAAAATTTGAGTATTATATTATTTCATTGTAGAATTTTTGGTATTTATGTTAATTTATATTGTCTTATAAATCCCTAAAAAAGTGGAATTTAATATGTTCATATAACTAGAAAATTAGAAAATTTTAAATATGATGTTTTGTCCAAATATAAAAAGACATGTTTACAAGTATCATTAATCGCTAACATTGTTGGACCCAAGTGAAATTGGGTGAAAACAATTCTTTTAATTTATCATAATTATTTGGAATATAACTTAAGGTATGATTAGAAAAATTTTATATGGATAAAAGAGATTTAATGCATACGAGTTGTTACTTCTATAATATTTACATTCATTCAATGAATAATGAAGGTTATGGCACATTTAGGGGAAATGATAAAGAATAATTCATATTAGTGGTTATTGTAAGACATCGAATGTCAATGCCTTTAAAGAATGATCCTTATTGTTATTATTATAAGGAAACTATGATAATTGTATCTTAAATATATGATGTTGGTTTTTTTATTTTTTAATAAATAATTTTATATTTTCAATGAAAAATGTCGTAATTTTAATTTACTATGAACATAAAATATTTACAAAATAGATTTTTATTAATTTTCTTTAAAATTTTAAACATTTTAGTAATTGAGAATGATATGAAATAAAAATTTATTTTTGATTTTTTAACATAAATATTGATAAAATGAACCTACATAATGCCTTCTAAATTACAGTGTCACAGAAATGATCTTTTAATCAAAATAAAGTTATTACCACAACTGGACCGTTAGAACTAATTAATATGGATATGTTCATACCTTCTGGAATATCTGTACATGGGGTTAAATATATTTTCAATGTTTTAGTTTATCATTTTTCTTGATTTAATTGGTTTTACTATTTAATACATACCGGTGAAAAAAAGCCCATTTTTATTAATGTTTTTAATTCTCATAAAAAATTTAAAATATTCTAAAATAGTTTCTTTCAGAATTGACCATGAGGGAAATTATAAAAATCACGGATTAATTTATTTATGAAAACATGTAATTAATAATACAATCTATTCACTTATAACAATAAGAAAAAAGATTTTTTGAATGGTGGAATACTAAATTGAAATAAATTCATTGAACATTGTTATGTTAATATAGAATGTTTAACCATATTTGGTTTTAGGAAATAAAAAGTAATTTTATTTCATTAATAGATTTTTTATATGGACCATATTATATAATACACAATATTAATTATGAAATAAAAGGATAATAGTTGTTGGATGCTTCAATTTCCATGGAAAATAAATGTACATATTGAACACCAAGGATAATCATTGAATGAAAAAAAATCTTATAAAATAACCTTTCTAGGTTACTATACTACATTCAAATATTATAGAATTTTTTATAATATGTTAAATATTGTTGAAACATATAATTATGTTAAATTTGATTAATGTGATGATTCTGATCACAAAATGACTCAAACTGATAACATAAGTGAATATATGAACAATAATATGACTTACAAATCTCTTTGATAAAAATATGATAATTTACAATATAATCATATAAACGAATGTCATTTATGGATTTTTCTAAAGGATACGAGGGTGTGTATCTGAGACAACCTAAAATCCTTAGGAACCATCATATATAAATAGTTATAAGAACCCTAGATTTATATTTTGGTAATATGTGATTTCATGGATGCAATGTTTAATTTGATGCACTTATATCCTATCATGATCCTAAAACAATATAAGATTCCTTAAAGGATTAAAATTTGGTAGCTAGGTAATATGATCTAAACCCGTTTAGGAGGAATAATGATTCAAAATTAATTTATAGATCCAATAAATATCATGTTTTTCGAACTGAATGGATATTTTGTAAAAAATTGTTTATCTTGATGTAATCACTATAAATAACAATTTATATGTTGAACATGGAAAAAATAACTTTGTAAGAATATATTATGAAAAATCATTTGACGATTTTGATATTTTAGAATCCATTTGTTTCATTTTAGAAGATACATCTGAAAAAAATAAAATTTTATAATGTTTATATTAAATTTTATTTTTTAAATTTATCTTTAATTTAGGAAGTAAATGTTGAACATCCTCCATGATTTACAGAACCTTATTTTAAGAATTCAATTTACAAGAATACCATATCATTATAGATTAAACAAGCAGAAAGGGATTGGTAACAAATATTTTGTTTTTTTTCTTTCATTAATTATTTATAATGTGGGCTAAGAGGGTCCCACTATTTCTAAGAAAAAACATCAAACTATATATTACTTGAGAAAATTTTTGTTGATGATGTTATTTATGGTTTCAAAAAAATGTAATAGATTTTTATAACTACTGAAAAATTAATTTTAAAGTATTAATATGATTGATTTAAACTCTTTCCATATATTTAAATTCAACAAAAGTCTATTTAGAAAAAAAAATTAAATAAAATATACAATAGATTTACAGAAAATATTAATACATGAAATTGGAATGAAATATTCAACGACCTTATGTTCCATTATTTATAATGACATAGATGAAGCTAGAAAAATATTTTTAAGTATTGTATATAGATTGAATAATTTTTATAATAATTTATATTAATGAAATTTGATTAAATTTAAGGTTTTTAGTGTTTCTTTGTGCTCATTTTCAATTAAATCTGATATATTATCATTTAACTACTTCTCAATGTATATTGATGTATTTCAATAGAAAAAACATTATGTTTACTTTTTTTACAAAACATTTAGATTTGATTTAACTTCATGTTATGATGTTGATTTTTGTTTGAGTTGGTTAGATAAATAGAGTAATAAAGCAAACTATCAGTTTTTAGGAAAATATTTATTTTCATTATTGAGAAAGATGAAAAAGTATTTTTAATTTTCAAAAAAAAATCTAAATATATTGTAGGTGGTTTTTTATGAACATGTAATGTATTTGATAGACATCAACATGGATTTTGGATTTACCCTACAAAATATGTATTTAATGATAGAAATTTATATTAGATTATTCAAAAACCTTAGTAAATAAATATAAATATCGGTAAATTATAACCCCACTAATTAGATATGATTTATTATAGTATCACACATAATAACTATTATACCAATATCCAATAATTATATTTCCCATAGAATGGTTGACTATCCTTTGCAAGTTCTCCCATCAACATCATATACTACAGTCACCCCACCCCATAAACAGATTTATTGATCCTCCTACCACATTGTTCTCTACATCCTTCCATAGTTTCATTATTTTCCTTCCACCCATTAAAATATAACTCCCCTCCTCCTTCAATTATTAATAAACCCACTACCTCTCATATTAATAAATCTTCTCCTTCCATGGATAATTGATTCCCTTTAATCCAATTATAAGAGAGCCTCCTCTCCATGATTTCAATAATGTTTCCCCCTCTAAATCATGATAGTTCACCCTTCCTGTACACTTGTGGTCTTTATGTATGTATTATATTATCATGGACCCTCAGATTTATTTTTTACTCATCATGTATTGGTCCCAATGGAAATCAAATAATATTTGGTGCTTCTCCTCACCGAAACCATCAATGTGTTATATAAATATCCCATTAGAAGCTTATTCCATGTGGTATACATCTGAAAAACATACCAAAATGAAAACCCTCACCTAAATAGTTTGTTTATATGGATTATCCATATTTTCCTTCATTCCACTAATGCATCAAAAAAACCAACACTTGACTTTTTTTATAATATTTTATATCATTTATATGTTTCACAATGAAACTTTTGACCTCAAGGATACTAATTATAAACCCTTTTTGTGGTCAATGAGGCAATTGGATTGATAGATTTTGATCTTGGTTTTCATAAACATTATTAAGAAAATTAATTCTATATGTTTTCATAGTCTCCCAATAATGATTTTATTTTTTTTATTATAACTATTGTAATCATTGCTTATTTATATTAATATGTGTATTCAATATAATACATATTCATAATATTCACCATAAATTTGATTTGTATCTAAATAGTCTTGTATTTGGTTTCTCATAATCTTAATTTCTTATAAGGCATATTATTTATTATAAATATTCTATAAGTGATTTTATTTATCAATTCAGGTTTATTTAGTTTATATAAACTACAAAAACAATGTAATTTTTCTATTATATTTTTATAATGGAGAAATTATATGTCATGTTTTCAATTAAGAATTACAAATGAATTCAATGTTTGATTTTTTACACACTACCCCTCATTTGTAAATAATTTCTTTAATGATACAAATATTTTTTAATTTTCATTAATGAAAAAATATAAATTTTAAAAAATATTTTTAAATTTTATTAAATTGAAAATAGATAAAAAAGTATATATGTTATTGAAATATTATAATGATGAAAATTTATTTACAGGATTTTATATTTATAAAATTTATTTATATATTTATTATTTTTCAATATGGTTATTTGAAAATACATAACAGTTATTTTCTATTTATATTACTGTTTTGGAAATGGACAACTCATCAATTTGATTGTCCAAAAAAATGATGAGTAGATGAAAGGGTTAAATACATTATTTTATTTTTCTTTTGAGTGTGAATATATTGAGTGAATTATAATGTCTCTCTTCCATAATTTCAAATTTCATAAATGATAAACTAATGTAGATGTATATTCATATTTTAGTCAAAAAAAATTCCAATTAAATATACCAACTCAATATGGCATTGATAATTTAATAAAGTTGAACTACCATCTTGTAGGTAATTTGAAAATGTATATTTTCATTATAATATCAATCATCTAGATATAATATTTTAAATGGTCTATGTTGAATTTAGGTTTTGTAATATACTTGGTTAAGATGAAGAAAACTCATGTATTATTGTAAACAAGGATGAATATTCTACATAATCATATGGGTAATTAATGATATGATTCACTTATTATTTAAAGCTTGTATAAAGAACTGAAAATTTTGTTTGATAAGAAATATATATCTAATTTTTTTTATTTGGAATGAATATAAATTAAATTTAAAGGATGTTTGATTAAATGATATTCTATTCAGAAAGCCAAAATCTATAAATATTTTCATGCGAATATGAAAGTAATCAATATGAATGTGCTTATTTATTGTAATATACAGGATTGTATGAATTATTTAATGTTTTATTTGGGGTTATGTAGACAAATAAATATGTATTAAATATTAACTATTAATTTGGAATGAAAATGAATTGTATAATAGATGAAACTTAAGGAAAAAAATCTTCTTCCCTACCTATTAAATGGATTCAATTGTAATTTGTGTATTGTAAAATTTAAAATATTATTCATTATAATTAAATTGAAAATTAAAATTCTTAATTTGTGAAAATTCCTAGAGATTATAAATCATGGAATATTATTGGCTCTGAATGTCCAAAAATTAATTTAGAACCATTAAATGTTTACATTATTTTTAAGACTTATGGTTATAGTCATTTTGATATCATGAGTTCATGTTTTTATTTATCAAAAATATAATATATAATACATAATTTTCTGATGCTTCTATTTTGGTAAAAAAACATCTATGAATCATTAGATGATCATTATAGGGAAACAAATGCATTGAAAAAAGGAATTTGTAAAACCTATATGATCATTTTCTGGAGAGGATATTTTCAAATAGAAAAAAATAAATGCCTCATTTGGATAAAAAAATAACACCTAATGGTAAATGAAAGACATAATGGGGGATTAAAATTGAGGATGGATTCAAAAAATGAAATAACTCTATGTTATTTTATTACCTTTCTTGGAGTAAACTTTTTACATTAAAATATTTATATCATGCATGTTGAGAAAAAATTATGTTATAATGTCATTTATACTTTTTTAATGAATGTATATGTTCAGAAAATCATCTTAATGAATGAAAATATCTAATAAAAATAAATATAAGAATTTGTTTTTGTCATAAATTTATGGTGGAATGATCTCCACCTCTTATTACAAAGAAAAATAAAATAAAATTAAACATGAATTTTTTAATATCTAGGGTATAAAATTTTTCATGATGGTTATTTGCGTAACATTTTTGGATGTATCAAAATAAAAGTTCTTAAAATATTTGGTTCAAAACTCATGATTATCATGTCATTTTGAATAATTTATTAACTATTTAAAACATAATGTGTTTCCAAACAATGTGCATGGAATATTTATAGATTTACGTTCATTTTTTTATAAATATGTGGTATTGTTATCAATTTTATTGATCTTGATAATCATAGACATTTAATTATTATCACATTTTTTCATTTAGAGATGTTTTTTCAAAAATAATTTTTCTACCATATTTAATAACATTTCCTTTCATATAGTTGATGAATGATGAATCGGTGGGTTGATACAATATAGAAGGATTTATGTTGAAAAAAAATACCTGAAGGTATCATTGCAGCATTTTTGGGTTGCTTATTTTTGTTTTCAATGCAGGTTTCCATAGTGATTGTCGTGTTCCATATATGTTGTCAATAATCCATGTTAACAAAGAAGAATGACAAAGGAATGGAAGATCTGGAGGTGATACAAAAGTACAGAGACAAGGTGGATCTGTTTTCCAGTGTGTTCCAAATTTTTGGGGTCCAAAATTTGGAGTTTGGTGAGCCTTTTAAAATATGAATTTTCATGAAGATGTTATAAAAATATGGAAAAGAGACATGTTTTGTGAATTTATGTTTCTGGGATTGGATTTTAAGAAGACAAGAAGAATATTGACAGTGTTCTTTGTGATTAGGACGAGCTTCACGAATGGCAGAGTAGAAGGGAAATGCGAGGGAGCTTTGCAGCGACGGTGCGATGTAATTGATGGAACACTCTGCAATTACGACAAGCTCTGAGATTGACATATTTCCATGGTGCTTTGCGATATTGAGAGAATTTTGGGGGATATTTTGGTGCTTCAGGATTTTAGATGATGTGCTGATGTCTTCACATGGACGGTTCGAGGGGTGGTTGAATCGCCTATAAATAGGCCATGAACCCCTCAAGAAAAGTAGAGAGTTTCCCAACTAAAAATTTTTCACTCTCAAATTGATAAGATGTTTCGAGTAGGTGGTTTGAGAAGGCAGTATGCTTCACAAAAGAGAGTAGCTTCGCAGCGGCTAATTTAGCTCTGTGAAAGTTGTGTGCTCTTTGTGGGATCAATGAGCTTCGCGAAGGAAGTCTCTATACGAAGCCTTGAGCTCCACAATGGCCGGATCTCTGTGAAGGTGTGAGCTTCATGAAAAGGAAGGATCTTCGCTAAGGCTTGTTTAGGTTTTGTGAAATTGGGAGCTTCACGAAGCAGGGTGCTTTGTGAAGGTTCGTCACAAAGGATGGTGCCCAGTGGTCAGGGGTAAAGGGGTATTAATCAGTAGATGATATTTGGACATCAATATAGCATCTACATACCGTTAAGAATGCATTCATTAGTTGTATTTAAGAGACCTAAAGGTCAATAAATTGTGATTAGATCTTTTGAAGAATCTTTGATTTCACTTCAGTTGAGAGAGTAGTGATTTCTCAGACTATGAGTGGTTATAATCCAGGAGGTACAATGGGTCGGCTTCGAAATTGTAAATAGTAGATCACTTATAGTAGAATTGGTCCATCGGCACACAACTAGTTTATACTCCTTGGATATAGCCTCATGAGGGTGAACCAAGTAAAAATTAATGTGTCACGTTCATGAGTTAATGTTTATTCATACTCTGCATGGAGAAGGAGAGAGAAGAGGTTTTTTTCTAATAAGAATTAAAGATCAAAAGGGGAAGTTAATTTAATTTATCATACCATGATTCACCACCCTCTTAGGGTATCTATCCTAGTAGACCTAACAATTTATTCTATTGAAATCAATTGAAAATTTAGTGAAAATATTGTTCTACATGATACAAAAAATGTCCAATTGTTATTATATATATATATATATTTAAATTAAATTATTATGTTCATAATATAACATAAACAAATTTTTCTATTGCAGAGAGGTATATATAAAATTAATTCATGAATTATTCATCATGATATTTAAAAGGGACTGCGACCAAATTTAGAAGAATAAATCTAGTTAATTTTGATGTAAAGTATGTTGAAAATCATGATGTCAAAATAATATTTCCAAATACCGAAATAAGAGTTGGGAGGGGTATTTTTTCTCTAAACATTCATTGAGATTAAATAAGATCACCGACATGTTTTATTCAATTGTGAATAGGAGGATTTATTCATATCAATTTATCTTTCCATATTCGTAATTAAATTATATGATTAATTATTGAAAAAAACATTACTCATAGGTAATACACGTTACATGTGAATAGAATAATGGTGTGTCAGACATGACCAGCTTCGTTTATGAATTATATTATAAGTAATTACATTATGTAATATTTTAATATATTAGTATGTGAATTGAATTATTTTTAATTGACTAGTAATTGATAGATATTTTCAAAAAGATTAATATTTGTTAGGTATTTATTAAATATGTTGTTGTCAGTCACACATATTTTTTAAAACATCTAGCACAAGGCCCGTTTCAGTATTCAATAAAAAATGTATTCAATATCAATAAGTTCTTGATTCTTATTGATTACCATGGACAAAAATTAAAAACAATAATTTATAGTGTCATTCCATATAGAACCAAATGTCTTTCAATTCTCCATGAAAAAATTGGAATTGATTTCAATTTTTAATATTACAGGATATTGAAAGATATTATCAATCTAAATTGGTATACAAAATCTGGGACTCTGCTGAAAGTATATGAGATGATTCAAAAACATATATAAGAATTATAAAAAGATGATTATGGTTTTAATGATTTAAATTTTATAAAATTGATTCTCACAAAATATTGTAAATAACATGAACCATATATTTATGAATCTGAATCTGAAATGGATTATTATGTTTAGGTGTATCTATAATAGAGTGTTCTGGTTCATCTTGACACTAGAGATTTGTATGAAATGGTTGATTATTATAAGTATTTATGTGACCCAAATGAAATAATAAAAATATTTGATTAAATATGTAATCCAAGAATGTGAAAAAATTAAACCAAAATGTGAATAGGTATACAACAATGCATTATTTAAGAATTTGACGGAAGAATAAAATAATTTATACTTAATACTTCAATTTTTTGTTCGAAATATTGGATATGTTATCAATATTAGTTGGGAAAACATATTTGTTCTATATTTGTTGGAATCAAATTTATGTTGAGTGTAATAATATTTTTGTATGTCATAGGAGACAACTATGTGACCTTTTATTGTGAACTATCTAGAAGAGAAAAAACTATTTAAAAACATTAGTTTTGAAATTAATTTTCATAAATGTTTTATCTTATTCTATATATCAGTGATCAATATTTGAATTTAAAGTGCATATAGGAGTTTCGTTAAAAAAAATTTATTTTAAATAGTAATATTGATAATGAAAAAGGATTTTTTATGTGTTAGTTTTGGAATAAAGGATGTATTGTAATGTTATATATTTTAAATGAGCGGAGGAATAAACTCTATAAAAACATTTTATGTACATTATATTTTACATGATTAAATAATTTATGATTCATTTGATTGTTATGTTTAAATAATGTATCTTAAATATTCATAAACCTGTATAAGATTTTTTTATATAGAATATAATTATAGAAATTTAATTATTATGTATCACATATTTTTCATCACCTGACAAGGGATAAATAATGAATGGAGACATTGTATAAAAGAAAAATAAAAATTTCAATACATAATAATTTAAATCATTCCAACATCACATAAAATCAAATATATATCCAACAGCATTCCCATTATTAATTTTTGGAATATTTTAGTAGAATTTTATTCAAACGAAATAGTATGTTCTTGATGTTATTAGATATCATTCATTAAAAATTGTATTTTTAAATATTATATTTGTTTAAATTTTATATATAACATAACAATAATGCAATATTTTAAAAAAATCCCAGGATTAGTTGATTATGATACTTTAATGATAAAATATGATTTAATGTTTAAGTTGAATTGTTTTATTAACCCTACCTATAAATAGATATTCTCTTTTTAAATTATCATTTTATATTTTTATCCACATTATAATGGTTTATTAAAATAATTTAATTTCTGTAGACACTATATAAATATGAATATATATAAGCATCCAAGAGATTAGAATATATACTAACAACATGTAATGAATTCAATGAATAATGTAGGTGTTAAATTTTCATCAATTAAAGGTATTTAATCCATCTCAATATGAGTAAAAATCACTTGAGTTTTCCCCGTTGAAAAAAATAAAATTAAATTCCATAAATACAATTCACATTATAAATGTCCAATGTAGATGAAAATGTTTTAACCTATATCTTTGAATGTGGTTTCAGTGATTAATCAGAAATTGATGTGAATGTTTCTCCAATAATAATTCATGCAAGGAAATAAAAAAATATATGGTTTATTATGGAATGTTATAGGTAAATTAATGTTCATTCATTCCTTATTTACTTTAAATCGACCTTTTTACACAATATGAGATATGCCTTAGTGGCCTTACATGTTTCTTATGACCTATATATTATCACAATAAATACTTTAATATTATTATTTTAAAATAGTGATATCAACAGAATTATATTAAAATGATATTATTTTTGAAATATAAGGCTTCAAAATCGTATGAAAATTAAAATATATCAATTTTTTAAACCTATTTTAATGTTTTTATTTATTCAAAGAAAGTATTTTAAAATTAGATTTAAATGATTTTAAAACCCCTTACTAGGATGAAAATTTACAAACCCTATATCTTTAAAATATATTTAAAAGGTTCAATATATTTTTTTGTTGGTTATTATTTCATATAATGATTTAGAGCTCATATATAATTTTTTATTTTTATTTTATAATATTTTGTAAAATAATAATTTAGATATCTAATTATATAAAACCAAAATCAGATAAATTATCTGCATATATTTAATGTTTATTATTATTTTTTCCTTTTTAAAAAACTAAACATCATATTCAAATGGTGATCATGTAAATGTGAGTTAGGGGATTTTCATAACAAGATGCATGAACCATGTTTTTGATCCACAATGACTAGAGACAAGAACAATGGTAACATGAAAAGAAACTTGGGAATGATTTCACACTCAATAGACATGTTATAATATTATAACAGTCAACGTATAAGAAAAAAATATCCACAATACACCACAAGTAAGGAACCCAAACAATAAAGATAACATCTAATAGATAGAAATCATGGATTGGAATAAAACCAAAAGACTAACAGTATGGAAGCCCATGAAACACATGGATCCATCTCCACATGACCATATGTAACCACCTTAGAAACCCATCATATGGAATATGATCTAAGAGAGCCATCCTTTACATAACACTCTTCCCATTAAACATATCATTAAAAATCAAGTCTTGAAATCCGAAATGTAAGAATTATTATTTGAATTGAAAATCTCCTTAGGATACCACAAATAATCAATATAATTTATAACCACACGAATTATCTAGTTGTTGTATAATATTTATTTCAAACAATATAATAGAAATATTTTTCTATATTAAATATTTTTATAGTTTTCTTTTATGAAATATGACTTATTAAAATAGGAAAATAAATGTGACATAAAATACATTCATAGGAATATAGGGATAAATTATAATGGCATCATGAATAAATAACCATATCATGTCTGTAAATAATAATATCAAAATGATCCATGTCATGTATCCACGAGTCACCAAAAGGAAATCCATAAAAACGGTTTTACAAACTTATGTAATATTAATGATCACTATATAGCATAATTTAACCCCTAATGTATATGAAACACAATAACCTGAGTGGGATACCACAAGAAACAATGACATCATAGAAACCTATCATATTGTTAACATATTCTAGTAATTTATACATATTTATTGTTTTTTAGCTTACCCATGGTCTCCCAATGTTCTATACACCAGCATTACATTTCTTGAAAACCATGTAAACAATTCATATAATACTTTCAATAGGAATTAAAAATATCATTATATACTGAAAAAACATTTAAAATTTAACATTATCTTTTAAGAATTATAAAAAATACATAACGTTTAAAAAATGGAGTTTTTATAGTAAACCACTTTTTAAATAACAGTCCATTTCCATCAATTATAAATAAATATATATAATAATTTAAAAAAGGATCACATGATAATAAAAAATTAATGATTTTGGATATACCATATGATATAGAGACCTTCCTCAAGAATAATAAATAATTCACTTCCTTCTACCCCAGTGTGGAAAGAGGAATAGACTAGATCCTAAAGAACCAATATCTGATGAAAATAATTAAATTTCAAAATTTTCATAATATATCATTTTTTATATCCTCAAAAAATCAAACACATGGATATGAGGATAATAAAATAGATTTGAATAAATAAAACTCACTAAATTACAATTAATAGAGGTCCAAGACTTTAATCGACCTGGAGACCACATGTATAAAAGAGGGGGATATCAAAAATCACTGAAAATGGACCTTTTATACAAATAAAATTTATTAGGGATTAAAATAAAATATTATTTGAGTTAAATAATCATTTTTTACAAAATAAAATTTACATCCTTAGTTAATTGTATGACAAAAAGTGTAACCAACAGGCCACTAAAAATCCCCCAAGTAGTTGGTTGGTTTAGTTTATAAGCCTATACCTATTGGTCTCTACATGTTTTTTGGTGAAACCTATAGACATAAATATTCTCTTCCATCATGCATTAATATGATGGGTTCACTCACAAGCTAGTAGGTGGATCCCAACTACAAAAAACTGCCACATTAAACTCTCACATTCCACAACTGACATTGAAACTGAACAGACCATGTCAAAAAATGCTCCATGCCTATTTATATATAATACGGTATGAAAGTCTAGTTTTGTTCATAATGTGTTCAATTTATCTCAACTAAATAAAAACTAGCCCGATTCTAACTATGTCATTTAATGGGATCTTACTAATATCGATCAAGATGATGCATTGATTAATAAATCGATCCATATATTAGAATAAAAAAATAATTATTTGTTAGGAAAAAGTATATAGTTTTTTTAAGATTTATGTAAACATGGAGAAATACAATAGGTTTTATGGGTGTTTGATAAAGAGAATCATGAACAATGTAAATAAATATTTTAATTATGCACTAGTCTCCAACTATTTTGGGATGGAAAACAAACTTGGTGGGATTGTAAAATACTTTAGGTTTGAGGTATGTCAACATTTTATTAATATTTTTTCACGTTATATAATTATTAAGAATATTTTTATGATTTTAAGGATGTTTTTTTATTTTTTAAAACATTCTTAATTGTTCCAGATTTGACCAGAGTTAGAGAAAACCATAATGCTTCTCCAATAAACTATTCAAGAGAATATTTGAGAAACTATGTAGATGTATGTTTGGTAAAATTCTTTTCAAAATACCTAAAAAACCATTATATATTTAGATTTATAGAAGAAACCAATTTTTCATGGATTGTTCGCAGTTTTCCAAAATGTGTGTCACAGCCGTTTAGCCTTGGGTATTTCCATTATTACTCATAATATTTCTGAACATTTTCTAAACTATGGTGCTTGATCATGTGATGAAGATACTGAAACAATAAAATTGTATTTTAATATCAATTTTCACCAAATAATGAAATATTTATACTCTAATATATCTCAAATTTCACAAGGTTCCTCAAGTTATTTTTTTCGTGTTCCTTGTCTTTTGTAGATAGATTCAAATAATTCATCAAGCATAGAACATATATAATCGAAGGATAGATCCACATTCATCTCCATGTTCTAGAACTACTCATTTCCCATGGAATAGAACATTATATCAATGAAGTAACTCTCATAACTATTATACTAGTAATATTTTAACATTGTTTCATATGTATTTGATGATGTAATGGGAACGGGAAACAAGATTGTAACAATCGTATGAAGATATTTTCTTTTCATAATGATTAATTGGGATGTATGTAGAATTACCCTTTTCACCTGTTGTTCTGAAATCATAAGAATTATTTTTCTTAAATGAATATCTCATATTTTAAATATAATATTTGTTTGGATTATTTCATAAAAAATCTTGGAGTTTATAAATGGAATGTATTGGATTTTAATGGTTATTTGAATAAATCCCTTTTTATGTTATTTTCCATTTTTGTTTTGGTTAAACATATTCAAAATTATAGATTGAATATTTTAAAACAAATTTTTATTTTAATAACATGAATGGTGTTAAACATTTTCATACATTCAAAACTAGGTGATATTATATTTCATTGGAATAAACCTTTGTCGGTTCAGAGATTGGGTCATTTCAATTAATCTACATTGGATTCATGTCCATTTGATAACATGATAGGGTATATAAAATTAGTCATATTGTTTAGTTATTCGACAATTTAGATGTATTCAAGTCTGTGTTTGTTGTGATGTAGACTTTTGTATGTAAATTGTATATAATTAACAGTTCAGCTTATTTATATAAGTAGCATTTATTTTATAGTCATCTTTTTACTACCAATTGTTAAAAAAATTTATTTTATAATAATTGAGGTAACATATTCTTAACCATGTGGCAAGAGTTGGGATGTCTCTTGGGGTTCTATTAATGTGTAATATTACAAACCAACTTCACATTAACTTTAGGTAATATACAATTTCTGTTCTTTATTAAACAAGCAAATGAAAAATCTCATATTCATCTATTAGATCATTAAATTATATAGTATCATAGGGTGGTCAGAGATTAGATATTTTTTTGGGAGTGATTCCACATTGGTGGTTCAATGCCATGATGATTTTTTGTTTTGGATGTATTTATTGTTTTTTATATTGATAGAAATATAATATTATCTAATATTTGTATTTTTTGAGACGTATTGTTTAATTTTCAATAATTATATATATTTTGATAGGATGATATTTTTATTTTCATACACTTTATTGTTTCATAAATTTTAAAATCATATCAACTTTATTTTTAGGCAATAAGAATTTGTTTCATTCCTCTACTATTTGGTGTATCTTATATAAGGTTATAGGCACCTCCTCCCCATCTACGCCAATAGTTATGTTCACAGTGTTACAAACTGTATCCATATCCTTTGGATCATTTTCATCTACATCCATGTGAATATATATTATAGTATTTTTATATTTTTATATATACTACAATTCAATCAAAATTGTTAATTCCATCAAGTGTTTAATGAAAATATTAGTGCTAACAACTTCAAATTATTTATTTGGTAAATTTTCTCATGAAATTTTAATAGATATGAGGAATAATATACCACATTGAAATTTTTCCTGGGAATTCACCCTATGACCTTGTTCAATTTACCATTGTATATCAAAGACCCTTCTCCAATAAAATATATGATAACTACAATGGAAGTGAACTATCTATTATTATTATTATTTAGTTTTTATTTACAATATTTTATCTCCAAAAACGGTTATAACATTGAATTTAACATTGATAGTATACTTTATAATGTTGAGAAAGTAATGATAATGTTTAAATAATACCCATATCATTTAATATAACTAAAGATCCCACTTACCATAGAAGGTATGGGATATTATTCAATAACATTAATTTTGAAGGATTCATCTAATTTCAACATTTTAAGATTACATGAACAATATAAATAAATGTATTTATAAATTTTTTAACATTTTCAACTTTCCTATTGTTTCTATTTACATAATATCTGTAATAAAATACATAGACATTATTCATTTTCATCATTACAAATACAATATATTAGAATGTCATTATAACACCCGAGATTTTTATGAGAAATATTTTGTTTTTATGTTGTATACATCATAAAAGGAATCTTTCACTACAAACAACACTATATTGTCTTGCTTTATACGCAACCACGGCCTTCCTAAATAGCTTGCATTGTACGCAATACTGAGTATCACTAAACAACGATATGCTATTAAAATATTATTAAAACTACCCGTTATGAATAGTAATACCCACTTTTTGAAATTTTGTAAATTTCATATTTCAAAATGGACTTCATTTTTGGATTCGGAATATCAAAATTATCCTACGGTGAAATTTTGGTATTTTTCTGAAAACTTTCATTTTTTGATGAATAGTGAAAACACTAGGTTACTATTTAAAAACCAAATTTTTATTTAATTAATTTTTTATATTATTTAAATTTATTTTAGGTAAAAATTGATACATTACACCTATATAATTTCAATGTAATTAATTGGAGTCATTTTATAATAATTTTAGATATATAAAAATTTTATTGAATTTTTCACCGTCTTTTACCCACCTCCTAGAAGAATTTGAAAATCAACATGAATCATAATTTTACCACTTCTGTGAGTTGAATTTAGAAAATCTGAGAGACACGGTTAACATCAAGGACTAAATTTTGGTTCAATGAGATGAAAATAATTTTTGGTGAATAGTAACTTTTTACTTTTTTTACCTCGGTTAAAAGTTAATAGGGTAATTAAGGGTAAAAATTATATTTTTTTTACCCTAACACATGTCTTCATTATATTGGATAAGTTTAATTCAACGAAAAACAACCTTAGGAATAAAATATGGCCATTTTGTCCCACATGGATTAGATTAGGACATTTAAGATTATTTTATTTAAAGAATAGTTAAAATAGTTAAAATCAATGTTTAATAACTAAAAATTTTTTAATATAGGATTATGCATAAGATAAATTCGACTAAAAATATTCATTAGAAATATAGAAAGATTTAATACATAATTTTATTTTATTTATAATTTTTAGACATTAAATAATTTAATTTATTTTGACACAGTGATGATGCATTATTTATCTTATTTATGAAACATTGACATAATTGATGTTATTAATACCTAAAAAATGTAATATGAGAGTTTTTATGAATTACACTAATTTTATAGGTTAATATGACATGTTATTAGTGATTTAATTAATGTTTTTCGAAATAATCCTTCTTTTTTGTTTTTCACAATAATCAATTACAAAATAGTGTCAAAATTGACAAAAAATAGTTTTTTAAAACAAAAATTATATTATTAATTGTTATTATATTCCGAAAAATCTAAGGCTCGGCCATGATACTTATATCATGATACATTAATCATTAATGGACCACATGGGGGTCTATTTTAGGTATATGGTATGTTTATTAACTATATAATAAAAAAATACAAAGTGACATGGTAAATGTCAATCTAATTAACTATGAGTTAAAACTAAAAGATAAGGTTAATATAATGACCCAAACCCGTATAAAATCTATTTGTTGAAAGGATTTAGACCCATACCCATCTTAGCTTCGAAATAAATCAATTTGGAGCTATTAAAAACTGAATATGGCTTTATTATAAAATAATATTTTAAGTTTTTCCAAAGGTGCCCCTCTCCTCCCTTATAAAAGGGCACCTCCTCCCTCTCTTCCTCACACCACATTGAGCTTTCAATCTTGGCCAACCCATGACAATTTCTCTTCTACACATCCCTATAATCATTATAGAGTTCATTTTCTTCTTCAACGAACATCTTCAGTGCCCTAAAAGGAGGTTAAGAAGAGGCGCTTCAAAGAAGAGGTAATGTCTGTTACCAATTCTTTCAACATTATTTCTTCTTCTACTTATTCTTCTTTAGTTATTTCATTATGAATTAATGAAATCAGTATCACTAATATATGGATATGTTATTATAAGTATGAATAAACCCAATTTCACCATCTATATATCCTACAAGAAAATTAAATCAATGTGCGTGCATACGTACAGAATACCGTCTCCACGCAGTGGTGTAATCTATTTTCCACCACCACCTTACATGGATGGGTATAATTTTGTAAATAATAACTATATATGATTATGGTAAAGTGATATTTATTCTGAAATTGTATAATTACTCTACAATACAATTCCACGATCATGGAGATGATATCATCGCTCGTGCGTACGTACGGAATACCGTCTCCACGATGTGATGCGACTCGTTCTACATGATCTTTATTGCATAATGATTATATAAATTAATTTAAAGAAAAAATATGATATTTATTACACTAATACCATTCTATAAATGAGGTTTCTATAATATAAAATGAATAATAAGAATTTATTCGACAAAACACGCATAAGAAAAAAAGTAATTAACACCCGAATAACAAGTAGCAATGAAATATTACTAATAAGAAGCTAAGAATATGACCATATATGATATAATAACAATGAGTATGATTCTGGAATAAGTTAATTACATTATTTAAATCATTATACATGAGGTTCGGATACATACAAAGCAAATCAGATCTAAGGTAAGGGAAAATCTCGCAATCTCAACTGTTTATCCATGATTTTTTATACTTCAGAGTTTATTGGGGAATATTTATCATCCACATCCTTGTTTCCTCAATATGTAATATTATTTATATCCTCCTAAAATTATTTAAATCAATTTTTACCATTTGGTGAGTTTTTAGTATAACATATGAATGGAATCTTTTGACGTTTTTCGTACGATGTACTTTTTGACTTTTCCAGCCAAAGTTTGAGATGAATGTTTTTTTCACTTATAAGACATGAATGGATTTTTAGGAAATTATTTCCATGAATCTTCCTTCACATGTTTTGAGGATTATTTTTAATCCACATATTTTAGTTTAAAATTATATGACATGTTAAGAAAGGAAAATGTTTTTGAAGTATAAAGGATAGTTTCCTCAAGAATGGAGTTCATGTGTTTTATCAAAAGTATTTTCCATCTAAGATATTATAGGGTTCTGTTTCTATCCCTTTTTTACATTATTTTGATTATTTTATGATGGAATTAATTTTATGATTTCCTTTTATCTTATAGGAATTGTGTTATGATGGCATGATGACTAAGATTCCCATTTTTATTACATGGGTTATGCTATGATGTATGATTTATGATTTTGTGGAACACATAAGAATGGTTACATTATGAGATGGTTGGGACCTATATATCCCTCCAATGAATTGGGTAAATATTTATATCTCATTAGATAGACATGGTTGGAATGGCAGGTTAATCTGATTCAGTGAAATAGGACTGAAACAAGGAGTGAACTCGGTTCAGAAATGGAGTTTGTCCGCAAGGATAGTCTTGACATTGAGTCTTGACTACTAAGAAATGATTCTCTATGATTTTGTGTGTATTCCAAAAAGTTTCATGTTTTAAGTTATGATTACTGGGATTACATTTCACTACAATGATTTATCCCATGATATGATATTCTGATATCTTTTGCAGGTTAGGATTTCAAAAATGTTATGTTCTTTTGATAGATATTTGTTTTGATTAACCATACTGAGCATTTGAGCTCACCCTATTGTATTTTTTCTTTACCCAGGTCAGGAAGAACATTACTAAGTAGGATATGCCAAAAGGGACTCTAAATATTATGATATATATGGGAGGCAATGTATATGCTTTTTGAACCAGTTGTTTATGTTTCCCAGTTTCTGAAGGCACTATACCTATACGGTACTTTCATGGTTTTGTTATATGTTGTAATATGTGTGCATAAATTTTGAAGCAATAAAAATGTAATGTGTGGGTTGTTATAGTTGGTATCAAAGGAAAGGTATAGTCAACCTTTGGAAACTAGGATGTGACAACCTTAGTAAGAACCCTAAGGATAAGTCTATGCATAGAACACAATCTTAGTGTTTTAGAAATGGCTATGAACAACCAATGATAAGACCTTAAGTGTAAAATTTTACTCTTTATTATGTGGTTTTCCTATTATAATTAGTGTTTATCACTATATTCTTTTTGGTTTTAGTCAATGTATTGAACCCAAAGAAACCAGGTTAACATGGAATGCGACGGGCAATGCAATGATTGTCCCCATGAGCAACCAAACATTATGGGAGATAGTATGAAAAATCATGTAGCCATGCTCACACAACATTATCAAGCTATGAATCATGCATGACTTCCAAACGAGCAAAGAATTGAGAAAACTTCTGTTTAATCCTTCATGAGGAAATGTACACCCTCATTCAGCGGCTCTACTGATCCATTACTGGCTGAACAATGGATCAGTACCACTGAAAATATATTTTCAGTTCTTCAATGTTCTGAACATGATAAAGTCATCTTAGCAGTATATTGTTTGGATGGTGAAGCTGATCAATGGTGGAATTTTATCAAGAATACCAGCCCAAGATATGAAATTGAGTCCATGGAATGGGATGAGTTCAAGAACTTATTTTTTAATAAGTACTTCCCTCCTATTCTTTGAACAATGATAGAGAAGGAGTTTCTTTAACTATAGTAAAAGGAAGATGAATCTGTTGGTACCTACGAAGAAAATTTTATGAGACTTGCAAGGTACGCTTCCGTAATTATTATCCAACCTGAGAGTAAGATCGATCGATTATTTAGTGGCTTAAAACCATGTCTTCAAAAGGGAGTTAGCCATAAGGGACTTCAATAACTACGATAAAATCGTTTGATGTGATCTCATGGTCGAGATGGAGATTGGAGCAACCCATCAGTCATATGGGTTTGATAAGAAGAGGAAAATATTATTCAAAGGAAAATATAAAGAGAACACTAAAAAGAAGATGATTTTCCCTTATGCTCAAAGTGTGGAATGAAACATGGAAGGAGATCTCTTAAAGGGACAAGTAAATGTATCAAATGTGGAAAAGAAGTTTATCAGGCATTTGAATGCCGCAATGATGGGAAGAAGTTTTCTAGTGTTGCGAATAAATAAAAGGCTACACAGGGTGCACCTCTTATACTTCAATGTTACAAGTGAAAGGAAATGGGGAATTATGCGAATCTATTCCCTAATCCAAGTGTTTTTGATGATGATCGCCGTCAACAAACTCTTATGGCTAAAGACAAAGGATAGTCATATGAAATTTCTATAAGCGATGTGGAGTATGAGAACGAAGTGGTGAAAGGTACACTTACCATCCACTCTAAAGTATCAAATGTTTTATTTGATTCTGGATCCACCCACACTTTTATTTCTGAAGAATTTTCAAAATGTATCACCATATTACCTCAATAATTAGATGTTGAGTTAGCTGTGATAGCCCTAATGGAACAATAGTCACATCAAAAGTTTATAATTCTTCTCCGATTGAAGTTTGTGGAAAATTGCTTCCGGAAAATCTTGTGATCCTTCATATAGTGGAATTTTATATGATTCATGGAATGGATTGGCTTTCATTATATGGAGCTCATATCGATTTCCAAAGAAGGGAAGTCACATTTCATATTCCAAATCAATCTATGACCGTCTATCGATGCAAGGATGAACATAACCTTCTAGTGGAAATTTCTTCCATGTTAGGGGTCTTGATTCCATTAAATGAAAGTTATTTATCACAAATGGTCGGAGATAAACTCACGATTAAGAATATTCCCATTGATTTAATGTTTGATGATGTCTTTCTGGATGAATTGGCTGGTCTTCCACCAAATCGTGAAGTCGAGTTTTCAATAGAACTTGTACCGGGTGCTTTACCTATTTCGAAGACACCTTATAGAATGGCCCCAATTGAGTTGTAGGAATTGAAGAAGAAACTCCAAGAGAATATTGATAAGAGATTCATATTCCCTAGTACATCACCTTGGGGAGCACCTGTTTTATTTGTTAAGAAGAATGATAGATCAATGAGAATCTGCATTGATTATTGAGAACTTAACAAGATCACTATCAAGAACAAATATCCTCTCCAATGCATTGATGAATTATTTAACCAACTACGCTGAGCTCAATAATTTTCCAAGACTGATCTTCGTTCAGGGTATCATCAATTAACGCTCAAAAGGGAGGATATACCAAAAACGGCTTTCCGTACAAGGTATAGAAACTATGAATTTATAGTGATGCCATTTTGTCTTACTAATGCCCCTACTATCATCATGGATATGATGAGTATAGTCTTTAGAGACTATCTTGATCAGTTTGTGGTAGTCTTTATAGATGATATTCTTTTATATTCAAAGAGAAAGGAATAACATGAAGATCACTTAATAATTGTATTGAAGACCCTGAGAAAGGATATGATTTATGCCAAATTTACCAAGTGTGAATTTTGTCTTCAAAAAGCTGCATTTTTGGGTCACATAATCTCAAAAGAGGGGATATTTGTGGATTCAACAAAAACAGAGGTTATTGAAAGATGGTCGAGACCAACAACAGTAACTGAGATCCAATTTTTTTCTTGGTTTGGCTGGATATTATCGAATTTTTTTGAATATTTTTTCACGATTATCTAATCCACTCACCAGGTTGACTCGAAAAGGAGTTAAGTTCACGCGGACGGAAGAATGTGAAGAGAATTTCAAGGAGTATAAAAGAAGGTTATCCAGTGCACCTGTACTCACACTTCCTTGTAGTGGAGAAAGGATTGTTATCTACATTGATGCATCCAAGAAGGGTTTGGGGTGTGTTATTATGAAAAACGATATGGTGATACCTTATTCCACACGACAGTTGAAAATCCAAGAGAAAAATTTCCCAACTCATGATTTGGAGTTAGGGGCGGTAATCTTTTCATTAAAGATATAGAGGCATTATCTTTATGGTGAATGATGTGATATTTATACTGATCATAAAAGTTTAAAATAAATTTTCACACAAAAAGAGATGAATATGCACCAAAGAAGATGGTTGGTGATGATTAAGGATTGCGACTGCTCTATTAATTACCACTTAGGGGTAGCAAACAAGGTGGCATATGCATTATGTCAACAAGACCATGCTAGCTTATCAATGACAAGGATAACAAAAGATCCAATATTTATGGATTATAAAGGATGGATCTTGGAATTATAATAGAAGGCGAGAAATCTTATCATTCTCAAATGAAAGTTCAACCATCTATACATGTGAATATTAAAGTGGAACATAAAGAAGATGTAGAGTTATAAAAGAAGGTGAGAAATGTTCCTAAATTCAACCTTGATTTTGATGGGATAATAAGGTTCAGGAATCGGGGTTGTGTTCCTCCCATACCAGAATTAAAGAAGAAGTTGCTAGATGAGGCACATAGTTTTTCATTCACTATTCATCCTAGAAGAATGAAGATATATAGGGGCCTGAAAGTGTACTTCTGGTTGGATGGCATGAAAAAAGATGTTGCTGAATATGTCTCTCGATGCTTGGTTTGTCAGCAAGTTAAATCTGAGAGACAGAAGTCTAAGGGGATGTTTCAAACATTACCCATACCCAAATAGAAATGGGAAAATATCACTATGGACTTTGTCACTGGACTCCCTAAAACATCCAAAGGCAATAATGCTATCTAGGCCATAGTTGATCATCTTACAAAGTCAGCACACTTCACTGTTATTAAATAGGATTTCTCTTTCGACCAACTTGCCAGGATATATGTGAAGGAAATGGTAAGATTGCATGGATTACAACTTTCCATTATATCTGATTGGGACTTGAGGTTTACCTCAATGTTCTGGCGAAGTCTTCAGCATACTATGGATAAAGAGTTGAGTTTCAGCACTGCTTATCATCCTCAGACAGATGGTCAGTTTGAGGGAACAATTCAAACTCTAGAAGATATGTTAAGAGCTTGCTCTATGGATTTCAAAGGTGGTTAGAATCAATATCTACCTTTGGTGTAATTTTATTATAATAATAGATTTCACTCTAGTATTCAGATGTCTCCTTATGAAGCTCTCTATGGAATGAAATGCTGAACTCTAACTTGTTGGGATGAAGTTGGGGAACGGATGCTATTAGGACCGAATCTTGTTAATGAGATGGCAGAAATGGTTAGATCTATTCAACAAAAAATTAGAGCAGCTCAGAGTCGACCAAAAAGTTGTGCTGATAATCGAAGAAAAGACCTAGAGTTTGATGTGGGTGATAAAGTGTTCTTACAAATATCTCCTTGGAAGTGAGTAATGAGATTTGGAAAGAAGGGAAATGTGATCCCTAGGTATATCGGTCCTTTCGAAATACTGGATCATGTTGGGAAGGTAGCTTACCAATTGGAGCTTATAAAGAATCTCTCTCAAGTTCATGATGTGTTCCATGTATCTCTCCTGAGAAAGTACATACCTGATCCTTCACATGTACTCAGCTCAGAAGTTGTACTGCTGGAGCAAGATATTTCTTATGAAGAACATCCGATAGAGATTCTGGATCGTAGAAAAAAAGACCAACGGAACAATACCACTCTCTTGGTGAAAGTTTTATGGAGGAACCACCAATTAAAATAAACTACATTGGAGCTTCAAGATATGATGAGGGAGAGGTATCCTCATCTGTTTGTTACCAAGTGACGAATTTCGATGGCGAAATTCATTTTAAGGGAGGTAGAATGTAACACCTGAGATTTTGATGAGAAATATTTTGTTTTTATCTTATATAAATCTTCAAAGGAATATTTCAATAGACACAACACTATCTTGTCTTGATTTATATGCAACCACGCCCTTCCTCGATAACTTGCGTTGTACGCAATACTAAGTTTCACTAAACAACGATATGCTATTAAAATATTATTTAAACTACCCGTTATGAATAGTAATACCCACTTTATGAAATTTTGTAAAATTTATCTTTCAAAATGGACTTCATTTTTGGATTCGGAATATCGAAATTTTCCTATGGTGAAATTTTGGGATTTTTCTGAAAAATTTCAATTTTTGATGAATAGTTAAAACACTAGGTTACTATTTTAAAACCGAAATTTTATTTAATTAATTATTTATTTTATTTAAATTTATTTTAGGTCAAAATTGATACATAACACCTATATTTGTTCAATGTATTTAATTGGAGTCATTTTATAATAATTTTAAATATAAAAAAATTTTATTGAACTTTTCACAGTCTTTTACCCACCTCCTAGGAGAATTTGAATATTTACATAAAACATAATTTTACCACTTCTATGAGTGGAATTTCAAAAATCAGAGAGACACGGTTAATATCAAGGACTAAAATTTGGTTCAATGAGCTGAATATAATTTTTGATCAATAGTAACTTTTTACTTTTTTACCACGGTTAAAATTAAATAGGGTAATTAAGGGTAAAAATAATATTAATATTACCCTAACACATGTTATAATTCTATTGGATAAGTTTAATTCGACCAAAAACAACCTTAGGAATAAATTATGACCATTTAGTCCCACTTGTATTAGATTAGGACATTTAAGATTATTTTATTTAAAGAATAGTTAATATAGTTAAAATAAAAGTTTAATAACTAAAACATTTATAATATAGGGTAATACATAAGATAAATTAGACTATAAATATGAATTATAAAGCTAAAAATATTTTATACATAATTGCTTTTTATTTTAAATTTTAGACAATATATAATTTACTTTATTTATGACACAATGATGATTCCGTAATTATCATATTAATTAAATATTGATATAATTGAAGTTATAAATACCCAAATAAATGTAATTTGAGTCTTTTTTGAATTACACTAGTTTTCTAGGTTAATATGGAATGTTATTATTTATTTAATTAATATTTTTCAAACTAATCATTCTGTTATGATTTTCCCAAAAATCAATTACCAAATAGTATAGAATTTGACAAAAAATATATTTTTAAAACAAATATTATATTATTAATTGTTATTATATTCTTAAAAATCTAAGGTTCTTCCAAGATACTTATATCATGATAGGTGTATCATTAATGGAAAACTTGGTGGTCTCTTGGGGGTATATGGTATTTTTAATAAATCTATAATATAAAATTACAAAGTGACATGGTAAATGTCAATCTAATTAACTAAGCGTTAGAACTAAAAGATAAGGTTAATATAATGACCCAAACTGATCTAAAATCAATTGGTTGAGAGTATTACGACCCATAACCACCTTATATTTGAATTGAAATCAATTTTGATCTATTAAAAACCGAATATGACTTTCTTATAAAATGTTTTTTTATGTTTTTCCAAAGGTGCCCCTCTCCTCCATTATAAAAGGGAACCTCCTCCCTCTCATCCTCACACCACATTGAGCCTTCATGCTCGGACAACCATTGCCAATTTCACTTCTCCACTTCCCTAGAAACAACCAAGATGTCCTGGTCTTATTCAAATACCATTTTTACTGCCCTAAGAGAAGGAAAAGAAGAGGCGCTTCAAAGAAGAGGTAATGTCCGTTACCGATTCTTTCATCTTTATTTCTTATTCTACTTCTTCTTAATTTTTTGTATCATTATGATGTAATAAAATAAGTATCACTCATATACTGATATATTATTATAAGTATGAAATAACCCTATTTCACCATCTATCCATCCTACGGAAAATGAAATCACCGTGCGTGCGTACGTAAGAAATACCATCTCCACACTGTGGTGTAATCTATTTTCAACTACAACATTACATGGATGGGTATAATGGTTTAAATAATAACTGTATATGATTATTGTAAAGTGATATTGATTTTGAAATATTATACATACACTCGAATACATTTTCACAATCATGGAAACAATATCATCGCTCGTGCGTACGTACGGAATACCGTCTCCACGATGTGATGTGACTCGTTCTACATGATCTTCATTGAATAATGATTATTTAAATAAATTGAATGAATAAATATAATATATATTACACTAATACAATTCTGTAAATTAGGTGTCTATAATTTAAAAGAAGATTAAGAATTTATTCGACAAAACACACATAAGAACAAAAAGTAAAAAACACCCGAATAACAAGTAGCAATGAAATATTTCTAATAAGAAGAAAAGAATATGAAAATATATGATATCATAATAATGTGTATGATTCTGGAATAAGTCGATGATATTATTTAAATCATTATACAGGAGGTTCAGACACTTACTAAGAAAATCGGTCCTAAGGTAAGGGAAAATCTTGCAATCTCAATTTTTTATCCGAGATTGTTTATACTTCAGAATTTACTGGGGAATATTTATCATCCACATCCACGTTTCCACAATATTTAATATTATTTATATCCTCCTACAATTTTTTAAACCCAATTTTACCCTTTGGTGTGTTTTTAGTAAAATATATGAAAGGAATCTTTTGTCGGTTTTCGTACGAGGTACTTTTTGACTTTTTCAGCCAAAGTACGAGAAAATTGTTTTTTTAAATTATACGACATGAATGGATTTTTAGAACAGTATTTACATGAATCTCCTTCACATGTTTTCAAGATTATTTTTAATAAACTTCTTTTACTTTAAAATTATATGACATGTTATGAATGGAAAATGTTTTTGAAGTAGAAAGTATATTTTCTTCAAGAATGGAGTTCAAGTGTTTTATCAAAATTAATTTCCATCTGAGATAATATAGAATTATATTTCTATCTATGTTTTTAAATTGTTTTTATTATGTTATTATGGAATTATTTTTAGGATGTCCTTTTATCTTATAGGAATTGTGTTATGATGGCCTGATGATTAAGAATCCAATTTGTTTACATGGGTTATGCTATGATGTATGATTTATGATTTTGTGGCACACATAAGAATGGTTTCATTATGAGATAGGTGGGACATATATCTCCCTCCAAATAATTTGGTAATGATTTATATCTCATGAGATAGACATGACTGGAATGACAGGTTAATCCGATTCAGTGAAATAGTACTCAAACGTGGAGTGAACTCGGTTCAGAAATGGACTTTATCCGCTAATATAGTCTTGGCAATGAGTCTTGACTACTAAGAAATGATTCTCCATGATAATGTGTGTATGCCACAAAGTTTCGTGTTTTATGTTATGATTATTGGGAATAAATTTCACTACTATGATTTATCCCATGATATGATATTATGATCTCTTTTGCAGGTTAAGATTTCCAAAATGTTAGGTTCTTATGATTGATATTTCTTTTGATTACCCTTTCGGGGCATTTGAGCTCACCCTTTGGTATGTTTTCGTTCCCCAGGCCAGGAAGAAGGTTATTAAGTAGAATATGCCAAAAGGGACTCTTGATATGATGATATAAATGGGAGGCAATGTAGATGCATTATGAACTAGTTGTTTATGTTTCCTAGTTTCTAAAGACACTATACCTATATAGTATTTTCATGGTTTTGTTATATGTTGTAATAAGTGACCATCTATTTTGAAGCAATAACAATGTAATGTGTTTGTTGTTATACTCATCATTATATACTACCCAAATATTTTTGATTTAATATTTAAAGACTCTATTCATCAGATCCATGCAAAATCGTGGTCTCTTATAAGTCCAAAAATGAATCCCTATGAATTCATAGGTCCAATATATTCTATGGAAGGGTGAACATTTGATATTTTTATAGATAGTTTATGTTACCAAGATTAATTATCCACTTCTGAGAAATATTCAACCCCATGAATATGACTGAAAATTTTATAAATATGAGGTAAATGCTACTTAATCTAGATACAGATCTTTATAAAATCATTGTAATCAAGGAAAAGTTACATATACTCATTCATTTCATTAATAATAGGAATTTTTCACTGCATGGGGAAGTACATGATCATACAAAACAGAAATAAACATTATTTTATGGTTACATGTTAAATATTTTAAATCATCATGGTCTATATTAAAAGGAAATGTTGATCCAAGAATTAAATATGTTATGGGTTCAACTGTAACCTCATCCTATTGATCTAGGGATATACCATGAAACTATATAGAAAATACATCAAAATATTTCATAAAAAATAATATATAATAAATTAGGAGTTTCTTGTAATCTGGTTTATCAAAATATTCTTCATTATCGGGTAATGAAATTAATATTAAAGAATTAGTTTATATAATATGTTTATAATAATCTCTATTTTAATATTTATTATGGATATGAACTAGTATACATAATAATTGTTTCATATACTAGAAATTGATATCATATCTATATAAATATGGAAAATCAATGCCTGACATCACATCAAATTTCAATAATTTATGAATATAAATAATAAAATTCGTATCTTCCCATAGTGATCGATCTGACAAGTTTTGTATAGTCGGTATGAAATAATTATTTAAATAGGTTTATGTATGAATAATTCAACATACAATAAATGATTTGGTAAATTAATATCTGTACAAAAAATTAATATATAATGGAATTCATAAAACTTGAATCAAATATTTTAATATCTATTCTTGAGTGAATAATATGAATATCTTTCTGCACTTTTTTGCAACATATCTTTGACAATAGAGACCACATTTGAATTTCCTTTTTCATTTTGTTTTAGAGAAAGATGATATTGATTTTTATTATTAACCCTTCTATTGGTTCATTAATATATATATTACATAAGGACTACCTAAATATTGACACAAAACAGGTATTTAAAAGCATGGTTGATGAGTCTTTCACAGTAATTATAAATTTGGAAAGACTATATGAACAATGATATAGTAAATAATAATCTATTATCTATGACAAAACTATTTCTCTAGTTTTCGCGCATGAATCAATTAGAATGTTTATATACTCTATAGAGTATTCGAATTTCAAATAATTTCAAATGTATCGAAAATTTTCATTAATAAACTTATATGTCATTGGTGATTTTTTTGAAAAACCCAAAATATTTTAAAAGGTTCACATTAAAAATAATTTTTTAATATTTACATTTTTTTCTATTAGAGAGTCTTAATAATGAAAGATATAATTGGTTCAAATCATTATTTATTTCCAAATGTTTTACATGTAGAATAGTTAACTATGATTTATTTAATAGAATATTTTCACAGTAAATTTTAGTTTTTCCAATATATGTTGATCGTATAAATAATTGATTTTAATTAAATATTTTTTTCATTACATGTTAAATGACTAATCAAAATTATTTTGAAATGAGTTTAATTATTGAATAGTAAATATTTATTATTTTTATATTTTCAAATATAATGATGGAATTATTTTAAAAGAATGAATGTATAATAAAGGTATTTAATAATTCATTGTTATGTAGATTAATAGATGTAGGGATACTCTCATGATTTATAGGGATAAATTATATCTTGATGAAACTATGAAATTAGTGTATGAAACCACTTGTAAATTAATGATTTTATAGATAGTGTACTTAATTTATTGATTTCTAAATATAATGTTTACTGCGTGGGTTTCTAGATGACCATTTTTAAGAAAACCCAAATGAGTCACTATTAGATGCGTTAAAAATAATTTTCAATCACATCAAAATTAATACCAATTATGTCGAGTTCTATTGTACATGAAAATAATTTAATCTACTTCTTTGTTAAGATACTAGAATTGGTGGTTTTCTATTATACCAAAAAAAGTCCCTTAGGAACATTTCATATTTTGAAGAATTATCTATTTTCATTGATTACTAAGAAATATAACATCATTTCATTATCCAGTTCTAAAGATGAGGATATATCTACAAAATGGTTGTGTGAATGGATTTTATTATTGAAACAAACTGTAAAAAACAATAAATGTCAATTTCTACGTGTCATTATAAATTGATACAATACTAAGATCAAATAATAATTCCAAGAACCCAATGTCTCATTCAGGAACGAAACATATTGATAATGAACATCAGTTTTAAGAGACCATATTCAAAATGGTGATATAAAATTAATTTCATTGGTAAGAAAACCTCCAATTAAAGACATATTCATTTATCAATTGAAATTTTCGTGAATGAGATATATCATAAATGAACATGGAAATATTTATTTTATTTATTATTATAATACTATATTGTTTTTGTTATGGTGTAGAAATATCACAAGATTTGTTTTACCATTGGTATCAACCATGGGTATCTACCATTGGTATCTACCATTGGGAACTAATATTAATACATATCATTGGTATCTTCTATTGGAATCTACCATTTAAATATACCATTGGAATCGATTGTTTTTTTACTATTGATATCAATGGTTAGTGTCTTCTATTGGTATCTACTATAATGATTAAATGTTTCATACTATCATTGTTTAGTACCATCAAAATATTATTATTGACGAGTAATGTTATGTGCTACCGTGAAGTTATCTCTTAATATTCTTCCACTAATATAAAATTGTGACAAACAACCATTATATTCTACATTGATAGACTACTATTATAACACAATGTTACTATTATATATTATTTATGATCGTTCATGGTATTATTTTATTTTATTTTATTTGAGTTACGATTTTTTTTATTTTGAAATACATTAGTGATAAAATATAAATAAAATTAGAATATAATAATACTATCTCATATTCCTTATGTGTCATTTTATCCCCATTTCAATTGACCCCGAACTATCTACATCATTCATTTTTCACCTGAACTAGTGAAAAAATGGTATGAGTGAAGTATCCTAATGTTTCATCGGATGATTCATGTTCATTAAAGATATATAGATGAGAATGTAGTTTACTAGATATAGGTTCAAAGAATCTCCAACTCATATCCCATGATGTTTTTACTGAAAATGAAATAGATCCCACATGGTTTTCTTTAGAAAGTATATCATGAGTAATGTTATCTAGGACTAGGGAAGGGTATAATGCCTCTTGATGATCAATCAACCATATTAACTTTTTATGATTCATGTGATAAAGATATTACTGAGTATTAATTCAATATAAAGAAGGCTGACCTCATGAATATGAATGATTTAAATTACAAATCATTATAACGATTTAGTGTTCAAGGACTATTAGTTTCCCTAAATAGTTAATTTTCGAGGAATATCATGATTTTATATTTATTACTCATGATAATATCATCATTGAGGTTTCATGGTTGGAGTTGATTGGGAATGAAACCATTATAATGGATATGGTAGTAGATAATGAGGTGCATTTTGAATTGCAATTCATGTTTATAAACCACATGTTATGTCCATGGTATGATTTGTCAATAACAATGATGTATGAAGATATTTTTTTAATAATTTTTATGAAAGATGTTATAAGAACCATTTGTGTACATATCTGATGTTCCATTATATTGATTTCATAACCACCCCCCTAGATCAAACTCATTTTCCTATCCCAATTTCATGTCTTATATATTAAAATATAGAGTATTAGTTACTAAATTGAAGACAATGTTACTAGATGTGCTCATTTCTTGCTATGTTCGATGACATGCTAGAGGATGAGTTATATTAGAACCCTCTATTGAAAAATAAGATTATTTAAAATGATATGGTCTATGAAATTTTTAACATAGTACAATATCCTATCTAAAAAATAGACATGGTTGACATGGGAATGGAGCAATATGAGGTAGTAGAATACTCTTTTTATGAGGATTTGGAAGCCCAAGCTAAAGTTATAGTTGGTGCTGTTGAGGAAGTACATTTAGCAGCGATTTATGTGGAAGTGGGATCTAATGTAGATATAGGGAGGAGAACTTTTTTTCTTATGGATCATCCTATCATCCTATTTATCTTCTAAAAATAGATAGTTTACTAAGAGAGGTTTGACATGTCAAAAAATATTGATGTCTCTAATGGTGATCATGATTCGTTGTATTCTTTAATGACAACTGATGATATGGTTCCATCCTATGATTTTGATTATGTTGTTGAAGGAGGTGCTGAGGATGAAAATTTATGCCCGTATTATACTATTACCAAGACCATAAGATCTTATAATAGTGAGTGGATAGGTAGATCTCTTTATTCTTCAAGTATCTATAATTATAATGATAGATATAACCTGTAATTCCCGAACCATAGAAGATCGGTGATTGTGAATTATTTTATCACAGTGGAATGATCAAGAGAAAAAAAATCCCAATGGACCGATGAGTTTAGTATCCATATAAGAACTAGAAACAAACATAATTTTTTACATTTGATATTCAAATGACCTAAAAAAAGAAACTCATTTTAAAACACTCTTTATACCTTTTCACATCACTATAAGTTAGTCATAATGTACATATTCGCATCCTAAGGAATTGAATCATTATAAAGGGGTGAGATTAGATTCTCAGGAACGGTAAATAATACTATGGAAGGAATCCAAAATTAACATAATATCATAAGGAAAGAGTTATAATAAAAACACAAGACTTTTAGACAAAAATTTGATCATATTATAGAAATAATAAATCAAATATTGACACATAATCATAAAAAAAGATATTATATTAGTAAAATAATCACATGTAATATCAATAACTAATATTAGAATGAGGGAAATCATAATAATTGTGACACCCCAAACTTCCACTGTGCGCTTCTCTTTCTATAATATAGTAGTGTGTATTGTATGCAACTTCAATTTCTAAAACACCACAACCAATCAAACTAGACGTTATGAATAGTAATACCCACTTTTTGAAATTATATAAATTAATCATTCAATATTAAATTAATTTTTGGATTCAGAATATAAAAAATAGCTTAGGGTAAAATTTTTGTACTTTTTTAATAACTTTCATATTTTGATGAATAGTGAAAATTACTAAATTTTAATTAAAAACATCTTTTTTAATCGAAATAATAAATAGTGATAAATTATGAATTTGACTGACTTTTAAGTATAATTAGATTATATTTTTACCCTTTAATCCAATTTTGGTCATTGGACATAATTTCACATTTTAACTGGACATAAGGAGTTTCAAATCTTTTGATGGTTATTATTTCATTAAAACATGGTTTTTGTTTTGACAACGGAAATTAATTTTAAATTAATATCAGCCACTTAGGTGTTTTGAATTTAGAAAAATGGAATACATATTTATAATTAGGAGGTCCAAATTGTATAAATAGGTAACTTTTTATTTTGAGACATTTTGAATAATTATTTCGGTAAATATTTAATTTACCATGGTTAAGGGGAAATCCGGTATATAAGGGTCAAAATATAATACTATAATAATATTAAATATCACTAAAACGTATCCTAACCATATTGGATGATACCTTTTCGACCATGGGAATCATTGGGTCGATTTTGGGACCTCATGGAGCCACTTGTAAGTCATAATGACACTTTATATTAATTAAGATAAAGTAAATTCCTAAATGACATAAGCATATATCTTTTAGGAAGACAATTTTTACATAGGGTTATATATGTTATATATTTGAATATAAATATTAATTAGAAATATAAAATTATTTCCCACATAATAAAATTTTATTTATAATTTTTAGAAATTTAATAATTAAATTTATTTATGACACAATAATGATACAATATTTTCATTATTGATGAAAGAATCAAATAATTGGTATTATAAATGTTAAAATAAATATAATTGGAATTTTTTGATTACATAAACGAATTTTATTGGTTTATATGACTTTCTATTCTTTCTTAAATTAATTCAGATCGAATTAATAATGTTTTTATGACTTTAACAAAAATCAATTATTAAATAGTATCAAAATTGATATAAAGGAGTTTTTAAAACAACTATTTTATTATAAATTGATATAATATTCTTAATAATCTAAGAATCAGATAAATGACTTATATAATGATAGTTGTGTCTTTAATGAACCACCACGGGGTCACATGTAAGTTTATTGTATTTTTATTAACCATATAATATAAAAATACAAAGAGACATGGTAAAAGTCAAACTAATTAGCTAAGAGTTAGAACTAAAAGATAAGGTTAATAAAATCACCCAAACTCATGTAAAACCACTTAGTTGAGTTTATTTCTACCCATAACCACCTTATCCTCTAAATAAATTAGTTTTTAGCCATTAGAAACTGAATAAGAATTTATTATAAAATAATATTTCTATCTATTCCTAAGGTTCCCGTCAACCCTCTTCTAAAAGGGCACTCCCCCTTCTCTCTAATTCACATCATCAAAGATATTTGGATCGACCAAACCATTCCCAAATATCCTATCAACTTCCCTAAATTCATCATAGAGGCCCTCTTTTGGTCATAAATCCATCTTAAGGAGAACTTTTGATCAAAATAAAAGAATGAACCCGAAGAAAAGGTAATGATTTCACCACCCTCTTTCAAGTTCTTTTCTTCTTCCACCTCTTCATTCATTTTATCTGCATTATAAAATAATAACTACAGTATCTTTTATAGACTCTGATGTTATTATAAATATGTTACAACCATATTCAGTTTTCTATCCATCCTTTGAATGTCATGTCACCATACGTGCGTTACATACGCCCTACCGTCTCCACGTCGTGGTGTAATTGTTATTCAATATATTTTTATATCGATGAGGATAATAATGACGTGTAATTGATGTACATAATAAATATAAAATGATATTGATTCTGTATATACGATATACCATCTAATTATATATTACTTAAATATCGAAATAATGATATAATCGCTCGTGCATTCGTATGGAATACAGTCTCCACGAACGCAATAAGATTAATTCCCCCATCATAACCATTTAAGAATAAATTTTATTTTATGATTAAAAATAATCTTTAGTGACAAGATATAATTATATATTTGAATAAGATACTTCCCATCCATAATAAATATGTCTCAAATAATAAAGAATATAAAGGAAAACAAATCTGTTAACACCCAAAACGACGATAATACTATGATATTATAAACAAATAAATGTTAAAAGATCATATATGATATCATATTAATGCATATAATTCTTTTATAATTCAATAAAAATTATTTCACTATTATAAAGAAGGTTAAACTACCATCTACCAAGGAAAAAGTAAAAATTAAGGGGTTTCTTATCACACTTTTAATTCCGAGAGATTTCCATTGTTCACCACTTATTTATTGAATGTGATGTGTGTTCTTCCCATGATTTTATTAATTGTGTAATATATATTAATTTTTAGATATTTACATCATAATTTCATGATCCTTCTTTCATTGGTGTATGTTTTGTATGTTACTAAATCGATAAGGGAATTTGAAATTTCAATTTCCACTCATTCAGCTTTACGCATACTTCATTGATTATTTTACTCCATCATTATATGTAGAATCACTATTTATTATTTGTGTAGTAATTTCCACTCTCCTTTCTATGGATATACTTTTGATAAACATAATCACTCCACTGATCAATTTTCATGTCATCGATACAACCATGATAAGAGTAATTTCAACTCAATCTCTATTTATTGAGTAAAACATACAATTCATTGGTGTTGTTTTTACAAGAATATGTGTGAATGTCATCTAATTTATTTACACTGAATAACCAATAATATTTAGTGTATTTATATTTTTCACACATAATTATGTCATTTATTTATTTTTAACCTAAGGATACAGTCTTTATAGGATATTTCATCTCAATTTACATTCAATTGAGACTTCTTTGTTGTTATACACCAATTCACATTTATATGGTGTATATAATGTACTTTGACATAGTATATAATGAATCCATTTATTCTCATGATATTATTACCTCAATTATGTGTGTTAAATTGTCTCTCTTTTGGTAAGGAACTCTAACTAAAATATCATTTTAAATGTTTTAATGATTTATTATTCTAAATCTTTCTCATTAATGTCCATATTTTAAAAATGTTTTTAAGGATTTATTTATATGGACATTAATTTTTAACATTAAAAATCATTTTTAAAGTTTCAAATTGTTATAGGACACTTTGATTCAAAAATATATTTTCAAATGGCTTCCTGACAAATATTGTGACTTTTAAATGTTTTCGAGAAAAAGGGGGATATTTCTCTCAAATAGTTTTGATGATTATTTTCATCTATGACAATATCCTTCATTATTCCCGATTGAGGCTAATATGTTACAATACAATATTCCATATTGTATTTAATGAGTTATGTTTGAATATGGATGTTTTATTTTTATACCATTCGTGGTTTTTTGATAACGTAATGACATTTCGAATGATATTTTTAATACGAATGATTATGTTATGTTTTAAAATTTTCATATGAGAAATGCGTTGGACTTAGTAAGTGACTGTTGGAGCCTGATATAGCTCTTCGATGCATCAATAGGTCTCATAAGACAAACTAGTGTCTTGGCACAAGGCCTTGACAAAATCATATTTGTAATATTGGCACAAGGCCTTGACTATATGGGTATGATAGCATGGAATTATGCATTCCATTATTATAAAAGTGGTTATTGATATTGCTTGTGATTAATCTACTATTAGAATATCCACGTGAATAAATAAATGGCACTATTTCATTTTATCTTTTCCATTTTAGGTTGAAGTTCATGTTTAAAAGGCTTTTTTTTCGTTATACATTACCTTAAATGTTTATGCATATTTATGAAAGTTATCACTATATTGTTATCCATACTGAGCATCTAAGCTCACCCATTTCAATGTTTTACTTTTCCAATGATGTGAAGAAGTATTTTGTGAATGACCTGCATTAATAGTATATGGATATGAGTGTGGTCTATGGAGACAAGATGTTGTTGTAGTTTTTCACTTTATGATGTAATGTAAAAATTATGAATATATCTAGTTATTCCAAGGAAACTAAACTAATCGATATTTGGATACTTGATCTTCTGTGACCACACCAACGATACATAATAAAACACTGACTTTGGGTAACTGGGGTTAGGGTGTTACATTTGTTATTAGAGGATGTTTATTAAAAACCTTGGAATCAAGATTTAGATAAACTCTGATTGGAGAACATATCCCTAAGATAGTCTTTGAGGATTAGTATAGAAGAACTTCCTATGATTTTGGTATTGTATATATTTTGTGAGTTTTCCAAGAAATTCATCCCTGCCTATATATGAGCAGATAGAGGTGGCTCTGACACATATGTACCTAGGGGTAATGCTCGAAAACACCGCTTTGAGGTAGAATTGAATGAGAACTGGTGCACGATAACGGGCCTTACTCCACTCTATGTTACGACACTCTCGGGTCATATTCATATGATAATTTACATTTTCTTTTAAAAATGATTTGAATTATTTTAATATAAGATGAGAATAAATGACCATGGTTAATACTAATGTGTTTAAAATTAAGAATATTGTGACATGATATTCTCTAAATGATTTTATGACTACTATTACTCACACATTTCTTTCTGGTTTTAGTCAACGGATGGATTCGAAAGAAGTCATAGTAAATTTTAGAAATATGTACATGGTGGGAAAGGTGGTTTCAATGAGAACAAAATTAAATATTGATAGGTATAAAAGTTATTGTGTTCATACAAATTCAGTTTTCCAGAAAAAGGATCAAAAACATATATATTAACCAACTCCTGGACTCAACAAAGAAGAGATAGGTGATGAATGATAAGAGCTCCACCAGTGGAGAACATGGAGAAAAGAATCCTCAACATCCATCATGCAGGAAATGTGGAAGAGGCACCCAGGAAGGTGTCTCAATGGAACAATGAAACTCATTACGTGTGGGAAAGAAAGACATAAATTTAAGAATTTCCGAGGAAAATTGAAGAGTACAATGGAAGAAAATATAAATGGTCCCAAGAATCCATTTATAGTCATTTGTTGTAAATGCAAGGGACCTGGACATTACCAGAGTGAATGCCCTATTCTATAGGATATTTTCTTGGTCAAAGAAGAAGCTTCTTAGAAATAAATGTTTAGAGAAAATTTTAAAAGTATTAGTGGTCCTTGTTGATGGGATTACATTGGAATAATTTTATCTTGTATATGTTTCCCTATTGTTTTCCAGGTGAGAATGATATTTGAGGAAGACTTATCTTTTCTCTTTTGGTTGTAGTTATAAATAACCGTTTGGTTTTATATGATCTTTGGGTTTGAGGAAATTACAAGTTATTATATTTTGTGATGAAAATTCCAGGTATGAGATAACATTTTTGGTTAAATTATGTTATGGTTATTTAGAGGAATTTACTTCATTTTGGTAATGTTATAAAATATGGTTTTTGAATAAGGACAACACACCGACCGTGTAACAACCTATCGCGTCCGAAAAATCTGTGGGGATTGAACCCACAACCAATGTGAGATTGGGAATTATCACCTACCACTAGACTATGTGATGTCCCTGGTTAGTGTGACTAATTATTTTTAGTTAAATTATTTGTTGATCAATAATAAGTTTATTTGGTATCTTATGTCTTATCAAATGAATACCCTTAGTATAGGAAAATGATTCGGTTATTAAGTGATAAATGTTATTTTAAAAGATATTCGCATTGTTTGGAACACTATATTCCCAAGGAAAATAGATTACTATGGGATATCATTTGAGGAGTAATTGTGGATTTTTATCTATGTTTTTATTGTGGATTTATAGTGATTTGAGTTATTTATAGAAATGATTAAGCTATAATAGAGAATATGTGATTAGGTTAATTACTTTTAATTATATGACATTATGAGAAGTTGATGTCATTTGGAGATACCATTTAATGTGGAAGACTACATAACAAAATTATTATATGTTTTCAGCTTCAGTATTATTTTGAATTATATTGACGGATTTTAAAGACAATTGTTTATTGAATGCTATTTATTTAACTTTGGGGTATTGTTGGTTTAATTTTAAAAATTAAGATTAGTGTTTCTTTCTCTAATGGAATATACTTTTGGGGGATCATCAGATCTTATAATAACCGTTTTGGTTTTGATTAATCTCTCAAGGAAAGGTAAATATATAATTTATCCTTCATGGATCACGTGATTCTGTAATAATTTAATTCTAGCTCTTTTAGTGTGACCAAGTTTTCTTGAGTAGTAATCGTTTAAAAATGAGTTAGTAATATAAATTTATTAATGAATGAAAATTGACATAAAAAGTATGTATATCTTATTATGTTCTTAGTCAATATCATAAATCAGTTCCGCATCTTTATGTAATGTAACTTAAAAAATTATTGTCTGTTTACTTTTCCTACTGGGAAACTAATGACCATTTGTCCCATCACAAGTTTATATTTTTTTTGTTGTTAACTTTCTCCTAATCATGTTTTCAATCCATCTCCATCAGAACATGAATCTTTGTTTATCATCCATATCCATGTTTTTATACTTGGAATCATAGTATTGGTTATCTCATGTGACCTTTTTTACTTCTCTTTCTTTCTTTTAATGTGATTGTTTTATTGACTCTTTTTCCGATGTGTGAATTTCCATTATATTCCCAAGCCCAATTTAAAAAGTTGCTAGGATGCAATTTATTGAAGGAGGGGAGATTGTAACACCCCAATCTTTCCCAGTACGCTTCTCTTTGAATAATATAGTAGCGTGTGTTGTACGTAACTTCGAGTTCTAACACACCATAACCAATCAAAGTAGCTGTTTTGAATAGTAATACCAACTTTTTGAAATATTATGAATTTTATCTATCAAAATGGACTTCATTTTTGGATTCATAATATCTATATTATCATTGGTTGAATTTTTGGTACTTTTCTGATAATTTTCATATTTTGTTGAATATTGAAAATTACTAAAATTTAATTAAAAGAACAGTTTTAATAAAAATAATTAATAGTGATAAATTTTAAATTTGAGTTATTTTTAAGTATAATTAGATTATATTTTTATCATTTAATACAATGTTGGTCATTGGAAACAATTTCACATTTAAAGTGGACATAAGAAAGTGCCAATCATTTGATGGTTATTATTTCTTAAAAACACGTTTTTTGTTTTGACAACGGGAATTAATTTTAAATTAATTTCTGCCCCTTCTATGTTTTGAATTTATATAAATGGATTACATATTTATAAAAAATAGTTCCAATTTGTGTAAATATGTATTTTTATTTTTAGACATTTTGAATAATTACTTCAGTTAAGAATTTTTATACCATGGTTAAAAGTTAAATCTGGTAAATAAGGGTAATAAAATAATATTATAAAAATACTAAATTACCCTAAAACGTGTCATAACCCTATTTTATGATACATGATTGACCATGGGAATATTTGGGTCGATTTTGGGACCCCATGGAGCCACTTGTAAGTGATAATGACACTTTATATTAATTAAGTTAAATAAAATACAAAAATGACATAAGCATATATTTTTTAGCAAAACAATTTTTACATAGGGTTATATATGTTATATTTTGGAATATAAATATTCATTATAAATATTAAAATATTTCCTACATAATGGTAATTTATTTATAATTATTAAGAAGTTAATAATTAAATTTATTTATGACACAATAATGATGCAGTATATTCCTTATTAATGAAAGAATCAAATAATTGGTATTATAAATATTAAAATAAATATAATTTAATGTTTTCATGACATTTACGAATTTTATTGGTTAATATGACATTTTAGTATTTCCGAAATGAATTTTTCTGTAATTAATAAAGTTTTTAAGACTTTAATATAAATCAATTATTAAATAGTGTCAAAAATGACATAAAAGAGTTATTAAAACAAATATTATATTATAAATTGATAAAATATTCTAAAAAAACTAATGCTAGGCCAAATGACATATATAAATATTGGTTTATAATTAAAGAACAACTTGGGGTATCTTGGATGTTTATAGTATGTTTATTAACCGTATAATATAAAAATACAAAGAGACATGGTAAATGTCAAACTAATTAACTAAGAGTTAAAACAAAATGATACGGTTAATAAAGTGACCCAAACCTATCTAAAACCTATTGGTTGAGTTGTATTAGATTCATAACCACCTTATACAAGAAATAAATCAGTTTTAAGAGGTTATAAAGTGAATATGAATTTATTATAAAATAACATTTCAATCTTTTCCAAAGGTTCCCCTCACCCATCTTATAAAAGGTCACTGCCCCTTCTCTCTAATTCACACCTTCAAAGCCATTTGGATCAGCCATAACCTACCCAAATATCCTATATAAATCTCTCAATTCATCCTAGAGTCCTTTATTTGGTTAGAAAGTGAGCTTAAAAATCCCTTTTGATCAAATCAAAAGGAAGAACCCAAAGACGAGGTAATGATTTCACCACCCTCTTTACAGTTCCTTTCTTCTTCCACTTATTCTTTCTTTTTTATTTCCATTATAAAATAATAAATCCATTATCTTATATTTAATTTAATGTTATTATAAATATTCTACAACCATATTAAGTATTCTATCCATCCTTTGAATGACATGTCACCATACATGCGTACGTACGGTCTACCGTATCCACATCGTTGTGTAATTGTTATTCAATTTATTATTATTTGTATGGGTATAATAATGATGATTAATTCATGTAAATAATAAATATAACATGATAATGCATCTCTATATATGATATACCATCTAATTATATATTATTTTAATATGAAAATAATGATATTGTCGAACGTGCGTACGTACGGAATACCGTCTCCATGAACGCAATAAGATTCATTCCCCATCATATCCATTCAAGAATAAATTTAATTTTATGAATAAAAATAATATTTAGATACATGATATCATTATGTATTAGAATAAGATACATCCCATCCATAATGAATGTGGCTCAAATAACAAATAATAAAAAGGAAAACAAATCTGTTAACACCCAAAATGACGATAATACTAATATATTATCAATAAATCAATGTTAAAAGATAATATATGATATAATATTAATGTATATAATTATTGTATAATTGAAAAAATTATTTCATCATTATACAAGAGGTTAACCTACCCTCTACCAAGTAAAAAGTACAAAGTAAGGGGTTTCTTATCTCACATTTAATCTCATGAGATTTCCATTGTTCACCACTTATTTATTGCATGTGGTGTGTGTACTACACATTATTGTATTAATTGTGTAATAGATATTAATTTATGGATATTTACATCATTGTTGTATGATACTTTTTTTCATTGGTGTATGTTTCGTATTTTACTAAATCGATAAGGGAATTTTAAATTTCAATTTCCACTCATTTGGCATTATGCGTACTTCATTGATTATTTTACTCCATGATTATGTGTGGAATCACTATTTATTATTTGTGTAGTAATTTCCACTCCCTTTTCTGTGGATAAAATTTTGATACACAGAATCAATTCATTTATAAATTATCAAGTCATCGATACAAACTTGATAAGATTAATTTTAACTCAATCTCTATTTATTGAGTTAAACATCCAATTCATTGGTGTTGTTTTTACAAGAATATGTGTGAATGTCGTCTGATGGATATACACTGAATATCCAATATTTTTTAGTGTATTTATATTTTTCACACATAATTATGTCGTTTATTTATCATTAACCTAAGGATACAGTCTTTATAGGAGATGTCATCTCAATTTACATTCAATTGAGACTTCATGTTGTTATAAACCAATTCACTTTTATATGGTGTATATAATGTACTTAAACATAGTATATAATGAATCCATTTATTCTCATGATATTATTACCTCAATTATGTGTATTAAAGTGTGTCTCTTTTGGTTAGGAACTCAATCTAAAATATCATTTTAAAGTTTTAAAGATTTATTATTCTAAATCATTCTCATTAATTTCCATGTTATAAAAATGTTTTTATGGATTTAGTAATATGGACATTAATGTTTTAAAATTAAAATTACTTTTAAAATTTTCAATGTGGAATGTGACACTTTGAATCAAAAATGTATTTTTAAAAGGCTTCTTGAAAAATATTGTGACTTTTAAATTTTTTCGAGTAAGAGGGGGATATTTCCATCAAATAATTTTGATGATTATTTTCATCTATGTCAATATCCTTAATTATTCTCAACTGAGGTTAATCTGTTAAAATAAAATCTTCCATATTGTAATGAATGATTTATATTTGACTGTGGATATTCTATTTTTATACCATTCATGGTTTGTGGATAAATTATTCACATTTCGAATGATAGTTTTAATATGATTGATTATGTTATGTTCCAAAATTTACATATGAGGAATGCATTGGACATAGTCAGTTATTGGTGGAGCCTTTTATAGCTCCTCTATGCATCGGTAGGGATCTTGAGACAAACTAGTTTCTTGGAACAAGACCTTGAGAAAATATTATTTGTAGTCTTGGCACAAGGCCATGACTATGTGGTTATGATAGACTGGAATTATGCATTCACTTATTATAAAAGTGGTTATTGATATTGCATGTGATTATTCTACTAGTATAATATCTACATTAATAAATAAATGGAATTATTTCATTTTATCTTTTCCATATTATGTTGAAGTTCAAGTTTAGAAGACTTTTGTTTTATTTATTCATTCCATTAAATGTTTATGATTATTTATGAATGATCCTGCTATATTGTTATCCATACTGAGCATATGAGCTCACCCCTTTCAATGTTTTATTTTTCAAAGGATGTAAATAAGTATGTTATGAATGGCTTACATGGATAGTATGAGGATATGAGTGTGGTCTAAGAATACAATATGTTGTTGTATATTTCAATTTATGATGTCATGTATACTTTATGAATATATCTAGTGACTCCAAGAAAACTAAACTAATTGGTGTTTTGAGGCAAGATCTTTTGTGATCATGCCAATGATATGTAATAATGCACCGACTCTGGGTAACTGGGGTCGAGGAGTTACAGTTGGTATTAGAGTAATATAACTACAATCCTTAGAAACTAGATTTAGATAAACTCTTATTAGAGCACATAGCCCTAAGATAGACTTTGAGGATTAGTATAGAAGATCTTTCTATAATTTTGGTATTGTATAGATTTTGTGAGTTTACCAAGTAATACATCTCTGTCTAGAAACGAGCAGGTAGAGGCGGCTCTAGCACAGATGTACCAAGGGGTAAAACCCAAAAACACCGCATTGAGCTAGACTCGAACAAAAATTGGTGCACGACAACGGGTCTTGTTGCACTCTTGGTTACGACACTCCCGTGTGATATTCTTTGGATAATTTATATTTTCATTACAAACCGATTTGATGTATTTTAATATAGTATGAGAATAAATGACCTTGGTTAATACTATGGTGTTTCAAATTAAGAATATTGTGTGATGACATTTTCTTAATGATTTTATGATTACTGTTACTCACACATTTCTTTCTGGTTTTAGTCAATGGCTAGATTCAAAAGAAGTCATAGTAACATTGAGAATGATGTACAAGGTGGGAATGGTGGTGGAAATGAGCAGCAAAATGGAATGTTGATAGGTGTAAAAGTTATCCTATTCATGCCGAATCAGTTTTCTAAAAGTATGATCAACAAAATATATATTAACCAACTCCTGGACTCAACAAAGAAGAGAAGGGTGATGAATGATAAGAGCTCCAGTAGTGGAGACCATGGAGAAAAGAATCCTCAATTTCCATCATCTAGGAAATGTGGAAGAGACACCTAGGAAAGTGTCTCAATGGAAGAAAGAAATGATTTATGTGAGGTAAAGAAGGATTTAAATGGAATAATATCCAGGAAAAATCAAGAGTACTATGGAAGAAAATAAAAATGTTCCAAAGAATCCATTAACAGTCATTTTACATAAATGTAGGGGACATGTCCATTACCCGAGTGAATGCCCTATTCAATAGAATATTTTCTTGGTCAAAGAAGAAGATATGTGAAAATAAATGTTTAGAGATATGTTTAAAATTAATAGTACTCTTTGTTGATGGGATTACATTGGAATAATTTTCTCTTATATATGTAACCCTATAGTTTTCCATGTAAGAATGATATTTGAGGAAGACATATCTTTTCTCTTGTGGATATAATAATAAATAACAGTTCGGTTTTATATGATCATTGGGTTTGAGGCAATTACTAGTTATTATATTTTTGGATGAAAATGAAAGGTATGAGATAACATTTGTGGTTAAATTATGTTATGGTTAATTTGAGTAATTTATCTCATTTTTTTAATGTTATAAAATATAGTTTTTGAAAAAGGAAAACACGCAGACCGTGTGACAACCCATTGGGTCAGACAAAGCTATGGGAATCGAACCCACAACCAATGTGCGATTGAGATTTATCGCCTACCACTGGACTATGTGAAGTCCATGGTTAGTGTGACTAATTATTTTTAGTTAAATGATTTTATTGATCAATAATAAGTTGATTTGGGATGTTATGTCTTATCAAATTAATACCCTTAGTATAAGAAAATGATTTGCTGATTAAGTGATAAATGCTATTTGGGAAGATGTTCGCTTTGTTGGGAACACTATATACCAAAGGAAAATAGAATACTATGGGATTTCATTTGAGGGGTAATGGTGGATTTTTATCTATGTTTTTATTTTGGATTTATATTGATTTGAGTTATTTATAGAAATGATTAACCTATAATAGACAATATGTGATTCGGTTAATTACTCTTAAGTATGTGAGTGTAAGAGTAGTTGATGTTATTTGGAGATTCCATTTAACATGGAAGACTACATAACCAAATTCTTCTATTTTTTGGGTTTCAATATTATTTTTGGATTATATTGAAGGATTTTAAGGACAATTTTCATAATGCTATTTATTTAACTTTGGAGTATTGTTGGTTTAATTTAAGAAATTAAGATTAGCGTTTCTTTCTCTAGTAGAATATCCTTTTAGGGGATTATCAGATCTTATACTAACCATTTCTATTTTGATTAATCTCTAAATACAAGGTAAATATATAGTTTATCCTTTGTGGATCATGTGATTCTATAAGAAGTTTATTCTAGCTCTTCTAGTGTGACCAAGTCTTCTTGAGTAATCATCGTTAAAAAATGATTTAGTAGTAGAAATTTATAAAAGAATGAAATGTTACTTAATAAGTAAGTATATCTCTTTATGTTATTAGTCAATCTCAGAAATTAATTCCTCCTATTTATGTAATGTATCTTAAAAAAATGTTGTCTGTTTACTTTTCCTACTCAGAAACTAATGACCATTTGTCCCATCACAAGTTTGAGGTTTTCTAGTTGTTGACTTTATACTGATCATGTTTTCTATCCATATCCATTATAACTTTACACTTAGTTTATCATCCATATCTATGTTTTTATTAATGGAATCATAGTATTGGTTATCTCGGGTGACCTTTTTACTTCTCTTTCTTTCTTTTAAAGTGATAGTTTTGTTGACTCTTTTTCCGATGTGGGAATTTCAATTATATTCCCAAGACCAATTTTAAAAATTATGAGGACAAAATTTATTGAAGGTGGGTAGAATTTAACCCCCCAAGCATCCACGATATGCTTCTCTTTGAATAATACAGTAGCGTGTGTTGTACGCAACTTCGAGTTCTAACACACCAAAACCAATCAAACTAGCTGTTATGAATAGTAATACCCACTTTATGAAATTTAATAAATTTTATCATTCCAAATGGACTTCATTTTTGGATTTGGAATATCTAAATTATCTTAGGGTGAATTTTTGGTAGTTTTCTGATAACTTTTATATTTTAATGAATAGTGAAAATTATTAAATTTTAATTAAAAAACAAATTTTTAAATCGAAATAATTAATGGTGACAAAATTTGATTTTAAGTGATTTTAAAGTAAAATTAGATTATATTTTTACCATTTAATCTAATTTTGGTCATTGGAAATAATTTCACATTTAAACTGGACATAACAAAGTGCCAATCTTTTGATAGATATTATTTCTTAAAAACACGCTTTTTGTTTCGAAAACAGGAATTAATTTTAAATTAATTTCGGCCACTTCTTTGTTTTGAATTTAGAAAAATGGATTGCATATAAAGAATCAGGAGATCCAAATTGTGAAAATATGTATCTTTTATTTTTATACATTTTGAATAATTACTTCGGTAAATATTTTATTTACCATGGTTAAAAGTTAAATTTGGTATATAAGGGTAAAAAATAATATTACAATAATATTAAATTATCATAAAATGTGTCTTAAACATATTGGTTGATACATGTTTAACCATGGGAATCTTTGGGTCGATTTTGGGACCCCATTGAGCCACTTGTAAGTGATAATGACACTTTATATTAATTAAGTTAATGTAAATACAAAAATGAAAAAAGCATATATCTTTTAGAAATAATATTTTTACATAGATGTATATGTGTAATATTTTTGACTATAAATATTATTTATAAATATAAAAATATTTCCTACATTACGGTATTTTATTTATAATTTTTAAAAATTCAATAATTATATTTATTTATGACACAATAATGATGCAGTATTTTCCTTATTAATGAAAGAATCAAATAATTGATATTAGAAATGTTAAAATAAAAATAATTTTAATGTTTTGATAACATAAACGAATAATATTGGTTAGTAAGGCATTTTATTATTTCTTAAATTAATTTGGTTCCAATTAAAAAAGTTTTTCAGCCTTTAACAAAAATCAATTATTAAATAGTGTCAAAATTGACATAATGGAGTTATTAAAACAAATATTATATTATAAATTGATAAAATATTTCTAAAAAACTACAGTTTGGGAAAATGACTTATATAATGATTTTTTTATCATTAATGAACCACATTGGGGTCTATTGAATGTTTATAGTATGTTTATTAACCATATAATATAAAAACACAAAGAGACATGGTAAATGTCAAACTATTAACTAAGAGTTAAATCTAAAAGAAAAGTTAAATAAAGTGACCCAAACCTGTTGAAAAACTATTGGTTGAGATGTTTTAGATCCATACCCACCACAGACTTGAAATAAATCAGTTTTTATCCACTAGAAACTGAATAAAAATTTATTATAAAATAATATTTCTATCAATTCCTAAGCTAACCCTCACCCCTATTTTAAAAGGGAATTCATCCTTATCTCTAATTCACACCTTCAAAGCCATTTAGATTTTCCAAATCCTGCACAAATATCCTCTCAAATTCCCTCACTTGATCCTAGAGTCCCTACTTTGGTCATAAAGACAACTTATAGATCCCTTATGATCAAATCAAAAGGAAGAACCCGAAGAAGAGGTAATGAATTCACTACCATCTTTCAAGTTCCATTCTTCTTCCACTTCTTCATTATTTCTTATTTATATTCTAAAATAATATCCCCAATATATTCTATATACTGTTATGTTATTATAAAAATTGTATAGTCATATTTAGTATTCAATCCATCCTTTGAATAACATGTCACCATACGTGCGTACGACGACCTACCGTCTCCACATCGTTGTGTAATTGTTATTCAATATATTATTATTTGGATGGGTATAATAATGACATGTAATTCATGTAAATAATAAATATAACAAGATAATTATTCTTTATATATGATATACCATCCAATTATATATTATTTTAATATCAAAATAATGATATTGTCGCTCGTGCGTACATATGTATTACCGTCTCCGCGAACGCAATAAGATTCATTCCCCATCATATAAATTCAAGGCTAAAATTCATTTGATGATTAAAATTACTATTTAGAGAAATGAAATTATTCTATATATGAATAATATACATCCCATCCATAACAAATATGGCTCACATAACAAACAATATAAAGGAAAACGAACCCTTTAACACCTAAAATGACGATAATACTAAGATATTATCTACAAATCAATGTTAAAAGATCATATATGATATCATATTAATGTATAAAATTATTTCATAATTCAATAAAAATTATTTCACCATTATACAGGATGTTAGACTACCCTCTACCAACGAATATGAACAAAGTAAGGGGTTTCTTATCTCACTTTTAATTCCGTGAGATTTAAATTTATTCACCACTTATTTATTACATGTGGTGTGTGTACTACCCATGATTATACTCATTGTGTAATATAATTTAATATATGGATATTTACGTTATCATTGTATGATCCTTTTTTCATTGGTGTATATTTCGTAAGTTACTAAATCAATGATGGAATTTGAAATTTCAATTTCCACTCATTCAGCTTTACGCATACTTCATTTATTATATTAGTCCATGATTATGTGTGGAATCACTATTTGTTATTTTTGTAGTAATTTCGACTCCCCTTTCTGTGGATATAATTTTGATACAAATAATCACTACATTGATAAATTATCAAGTCCTTGATAGAAACTTGATAAGAGTAATTTTAACTCAATCTTTATTTATTGAGTTAAACATCTAATTCGTTAGTGTTGTTTTTATAAAAATATGTGTGGATGTCCTCTGATTTATTTAAACTGAATATCCCCTAATAATTAGTTTATTTATATTTTTCAAGCATAATTATGTCGTTTATTTATCCTTAACCTAACGATACAGTCTTTATAGGAGATTTCATTTCAATTTACATTCAATTGAGACTTCTTTGTTGTTATACAACAATTCACTTTTATATTGATTATATAATGTACTTTGGCATACTATATCATGAATCCCTTTTGATCTCATGATATTATTACCTCAATTATTTTTATTCATGTGTCTCTCTTTTGGTTTGGAACTCTAACTAAAATATCATTTTAAATGTTTTAATGATTTATTATTCTAAGTATTTCTCATTAATGTCCATGTTTTAAAAATGTTATTAAGGATTTATTTATATGGAGATTAATATTTTAAAATAATAATTCTTTTAAAATGTTTCAAATTGGTATGGGACACATTGATTCAATAATATATTTGAAAATGGCTTCTTGACTAATAGTGTGACTTTTAAATGTTTTCAAGAAAAAGGGAGATATTTTTCTCAAATAGTTTGGATGATTATTTTCTTCTATGTCAATATCCTTAATTTTTCTCAATTGAGGTTAATCTGTTACAATATAATATTCAATGTTTTATTGAATGAGTTATGATTGACTGTGGATGTGCTATTTTTATAGTATTCATTGTTTGTTGATACAGTATTGACATTTCATAGGATATTTTTAATAAGAATGTTTATGTTATGTTTCAACCTTTTCATATGAGGAATTCATTGGACTTAGTAAGTGACAGGTGGAGCCCGCTATAACAGCTAGAAGCATTGGTAGGTCTCGTGAGATAAACTACTGTCTTGGCACAAGGCCTTGACAAAATCTTTTATTTAGTCATGGCACAAAGCTTTGACTATGTGGTTATGACAGTCTAGCATTATGCATTCCATTATTATGAAAGTGGTTGTTGATATTGAATGTGATTATTTGACTAGTAGAATATCAATGTGAATAAGTAAATGGAATTATTTAATTTTATCATTTCCATATTATGGTGATTTTCAAGTTTAAAAGGATTTTGTTTTAGTTAGACATTGCCTTAAATGTTTATGCTTATTTATGATTGTTTCCTCTATATTGTTATTCTTACTAAGAATCTGAGCTCACCCATTTTTATGTTTTATTTTTCCCAGGATATGAAGGAGTATTTTATGAATGAACTATAGGTATATTTTGAGGATATGAGTGTGGTTTATGGAGAAAAGATGTTGTTGTAGTTTTTCACATTATGATGTAATGTAAACTTTATGAATGGCTCTACTGATTCCAAGGCTACTAAACTAATCGGTCTTTCAAGACATGATCTTTTGTGATCATTCCAAGGATACATAATAATTCAACGACTCTGGGTAACTGGGGTCGAGGGATTACAATAATAGACATGTTAAACATACCGACAAGTATTTATCCAATACACCATACATAATAGACTATGAAAATATCCAAAGCCAATATTATTTTTCTCATGAGACCTACTAATGCCTTGAGGGGCTATTAAAAACCCCATTTGATACATAAATATACAAATTCATACCTCTTATTCAAGTGGTAAAATATAACCAAAACAATCATTGGTATTTAAACTAACATATAAAATTTCAATACATAAAAGATAATCTAGGAATAGTATCAAAATTGCACATCCACTATAATAAGAAATCATAAAACATTTAGGAGAATTTTGTAAATGATACGTTATGTGGTCAAACACAAAATAACCTTATTATTCATCAATGGATGTTCACATTGATAAAAATACTCTAATAGTACAGTTAAAAAATTAATGGGAAAATAAACCTCTATTAGATTGAAATCATTTATTTTAAAGCTACAAAAAGACATCTTTGAAAATAACCAAATAATTTTTTATGGGATGATTTTAAACATAAATGTGTCATGATGGAAGAAAATTTCATCTCAGTCCATATAAAAAAAAATTCTTCTTGTAACTTGTAAAAGAATGTCAAAAACATACCTCATAAGTAAACTGAAAAAATGATTTCTTGCATACCATTTTAAAAACAGTTATACACGAGAAGAAATGTACTTAAACATTTTTTGGATAGTACTAAAAATACATGGAAAATAAATTTCAAAAAATGTGGAAAATGATTATAAATATGTCCCAGTAAATACGTACATATAAACAATCTCGGATAAAATGAGATTGCGAAATTAAACCTTAACTTGTAATTTCCATTTGTCGAGGGTCCATTATCATCCACAATATTTGATAAAGCAAGTTATTTTATTGTAGTAGGAAAATTTATTTATTTATTATATTAAATATTATTGTCAAATATTTTTTTAAACATATTTCAATATCACAACTGTTTATGTTGTTAACTTATTCATTTTTTAAGCATGTTTTGTTGTATAAGTCATGTTTCTGATTAATTTGATATTTTTTATTCAAATTTAGATTGATATTAATTTCATAAATATTAAATTTACTTATCATATAAATTTTATAATCATTCTTGAATTGTCAATATGGATAATGAATCTCATTTCATTGTAGAGATAGTAGGTCGTACGTACGCACGAATGATGATATCAATCTGTAATTGTAACCATGTGAAGAACAAGTTAAAAATTAACTACATATTATCAATAATATTTTTTAATTATTATTTATATATTGTTTATTAATTTCTATACCAATTCAAATAATTTAGTAATGAATAAAAATTACACCACATCGTGTAGCCGATCGGTCGTATGTATGCCAAGATGGTGATATTATGTTCAAATGATCCATAAAAAGAAGAATATGTTTACCACATAATAAAAATAACATATCAGAATATATATAATACTAGATTAATTACTTTATTATAGAAAATACATTGTACGACATAGTAGAATAACAAAAAACATTGAAAGAGGTGATAAAATAATTACCTCTTATTCGATTATCATCTTTTGATTTGTAAAAAATTACTCATAAGGAGGTCTTTCTACCAAAACTATTTCCATTAGGATGAATTTATGGAATTTGGGAGGGAAAAGTGGAAAATAATTTCATTGAAAAAGTTATTTAGGTTTTTGAGTAAAGGAGTAGAGGTTTCCATCTACAATAGAAGGGAGGGGTACTTTTGGAAAATCCATATATGTTAATTTAATATAAATTGATTTTTGACTTCATATATCTCAAATGTAAGTTATATAGAATATAATATTTTTTCGGGTCTATATACTATCATCCAATGATATTTACACAAGATAAGGGCAAAAAATTAAATAGATTTTTTTGGATTTAACCATTACTTAAACCATTCAACTCTTACCATGACAACTTGTCCTTTTATAATTTATGGTTAATATAGAAACAATAAAAATAAAAATGAACCCCAATTATATAATTAATGAAATATTTAAAATTCTAATACTTATTTGGATTAAATATAGGTTATTATTAATTATAATTCATTAAAAAAATAATTTTTTTTAAATCACATTTATGTTAATTTTTTCACAATTTATTACATGATTTTTTTATAAAAAAAACTAGAAAATTGATTACATAAAAAACTACATTATAAAATCTAAAACATGTAAATTTAATCAGAAATATTAATTTATGACATCAAATAATTCATGATAAATTTATTTTATTTTTATCAATATCATTTATTGGGTTCTTCCTTTAAAAAATTATTTACTCAATCATCATTGTGTCACAATTAATTTTAATTATTTACTACAAAAAATATAATCAAATTACCCTGAGGTATACATAAATTTTATATTTATAAAGAATATTTATAGTCATAAATTTATCATATACAACAAAATATTAAAATAATTAATAGCTCAAACAATAGTATTATAAAATTTGATTATCTATAAATATTATATAATTAATATATTAAAGTAATACATGTGGCTCCATGTTTCCCCAAAATAGACCCAATGATATGTTAGGTCTCAAAAAACTCATGGAATTATCTTAGGAAAATATTTAAGTTAATTGTTTTCCTTATTATATAATTTTTACCATTAATTACCTAATATACACTTAACCGAGGTTAAAAAAACAAAAGTTATTGTTCAAAGAAAATTATGATTATCCTATTAGACCAAAAATGTTGTACTAATTACATCTATGTATATACATATTATGAAATTAAATTCATATAAGATTTTTATATTATGTTTACATTAAATCTGGGGGATGAGGTGAGAAACTGGGTAAGAGAGACCTTAATAAGAAAAATAAATTTTTATATCTGATTCTAATAAAACCTGTATTACGAAGAACTACATTGGATCAATATAGGTATTATTTATATATTTGTAATTTTAAATAAATAATATTTAAAATAATTATTAATATGAAAATGTTAATTTGAAACATCAATGAAGTATTTTTCACTTTTAATAAAAAATTGAAACTTTTGAAGAAAATAACTAAAATTCACCCAACGAAAATTTTGATATTCAAAATTAAAAAATGAATTATATTTTGAAAAATGAATTTAATAAATTTCTTATTGTGGTTAATTATAATCATAATCCCTTATTAAATATATAATTTGATTGATCACATTGCGATCGAACTCGTTGTTGTTTGCAACACTATATATTGATTATATATAAAAAAAAATCATAAAATATTGGGGTGTTGCATTCTTCCTTACCTAAAAACTTTCATCCTCAAAATTTCCAAAATATCAAGTCATAAAATATTTTGGTTTTTATTCATCATAAATTCATCAGCTTCCCATTCCATCTCTTCCATATTGTTTTTTCTCTAATGAACCATTAACAGTCAACTCATATGATCCATCGACACATTTTCTAATGTATCAAGAATACTGATTGGATCTTCATAATATGATTGATCTGGTTCTAGTTCCATTTCTTTATATGTGAATACATGTGTCAGGTCTGGTATTTGTTTAATATATATTTACATGTGGAATGTATCATTTAATTTAGAGATGTTTTTTAGAATGCTAAGCAATTTTCTACAACTCCAATTCGGTCAAAAATATCAAAATATATGATATTTGTAAGACTTATTTTACCCTTCCTACCAAAAATTATATTACCCTTCAATGAATATACCATCATTAAAACATAAAATCCCACTTCAAATTCTAAATCCATGATTTGTATATCATCATATCTGAATTTCCTACTTTTGGTTGATTTGATATATGTTTGAATATTCTTAACATTTCCCATTGTTTCCTCATCATGTTCTGGAATTATGTTTTTTCATTCACCAAAATCATCCCAACAAGTATGTGTATGATATCACTTTCTATATAAAGATTTATAGGGTTTTATCAATATACATGAATGGTAGGTATTTTTATAAGAAAAATATATTACATGTAAATACTTATCCCACATACATTGAGTCAACTGAGAAATATATCCAAACATATACTAATACATGAATAGTTCTTTCATATTATCCACCATTTTGAGGATGGTAGGTTTTTCACTAGTGAAACATACTGCCATGTGCCATCAGATGAATTTTATATAATTTTGATGTAAAATAGGGCTCACGATAAAATATAGTTGATTGGGGTACACTAGGAAGTCTTAAAACTTGATTATTATAATGTCTTCATAAACATTAATGTGGTAAATCTTCTATTATATAATGAAAATTTAATTATTTGATAAGGTGTTAAAAAAACTCATACATGGAGTCATTGGTAGTCCCAAGCTAAAGTCTATTGTATCACCATCCCATTTAAAGAAATGTATAGGAAGAGTATGCTTTACTCTTCTAGGATGATGCCTTCTTTCATTTACTGACTCACAAACCAAACACCATTTCATGTAATATGCAATCTCCCTCTTCATGTCGTCTCTCCAAAAATGTTCCTTCAAATATCTTTATATATTTGTGATACAATGGATTATTGAGAAATTAGAGCTAAGAGAATTATTAGAAAATCCTTTTTAGCTTAGTTTTATAGGGAACACAAAGCCTGATCCCAAAATTGAAAATTTCAACTTCATATATGATTCATATCAATCTACCATCATTAACATCATTAATATTCTTTTTAAAATCTTTTTCAGCATGATTAGGTATTTTTACCCTTTCAAGTAAATTTGGTTTGGAACCTATTTGAAAAACTAGTGATGTTTGAACATCAATGTGAATTAAAATATTTATATTTACTATATCCATGAATATGTTCCATTTCGAATCTAGTTTTGTTCAAAAAACAATGGTTATTACTGTTCAAAGAATCTTCCACCTTATTTTTTTACACATGGGTTTTACAGTATTTTGAAATTATATTTATTTAGTAGCTCAAGCAATCTCCTTTATCTCATATGGAGTTTTTACTATGAAAAAATATTTTTCAAACCCATGTGGTGATTATACATCTCACATATTTCACCACAGATATAGTGTCTCCATATCTTTTGTGAAAAGATAACTGCAAGTAACGAAATTTCATGTGTGAAATAGTTTTTTTCATTTATTTTTAATTTCATTGATGTGTATGAAAAAACCCTATCATACTACATAGAGACAAAACTAATTACATTCCTTGATACACCAATATAAATCACAAACACATCATTTTTAATTGGTAATTTCATGAAAATATGATTGACTATTATTATATTCAATTATTCAAAAAATCCATCACAATATTCCTTACAATCAAATTTAACACATTAATATTTGAGATTGGTGAATGGGTTAGAAATGCATGAAAAAAATAGAGAAACACTGATTGTAACATGTCAATCCAATGAAATTACATACCACATTTATTCTTTTTATTTCTGTACATTCACATATTTCAATTTTCTTTAATGGATAAATAGAGATTCTATCCATTGAAGAAATATGACCATGAAATGAAATTTTCTGATGACCAAATTCACAATTGCAAAATTCATCATATAATTTTTCCCTTATAAGAGTTTTTAGAATTATTCATTAGTGATTCTAATAGTTTTATAGAATTAAAATATATGAGAATATCATCAATTCTATCACAACAATATCATCTATATATATCTTAAATAATCTAATCATGAGATCCATAAAAACTATGTATCCAATAGTAAATCCAAATTTAATTAATATAAATTATTAATTCCCATACCTTGGTTGAGAATTTTTCATTTGAATGTAAACTTATTCACTTATAATTGATGATATAAAAAAATTTAAATCATTAAATAGAGATTAGGTCCTGAAGTCGATCAAATAAACAATTAATACGAGGTTGATGATTCGTTTTTTTATTGTAGTAGAATTTATTTTGCTATAATCAATTCACAATATTAAGGATCTTTATATCTTCGTGACAAAGAGAACTTGTAAACCCCATTGAAAAACACTAGGGCAAATAAATCCCATTTTTTCCAAATATTACAGTTTCTTCTTCAGCACCAAAAATTCAATTGTGTCTATTCCGTAGGGATTTTTTTATATTGGTATTTCATTAGGTATTTAATCTGTAGAAAACATAACTTCTTGCTCTGGTGGGTATCCAGGTATGTCCTTAAGAAATAAATCATTGTATTTTTTTTGAATAGGCACATTCTTAATATGAAAATTAGTATCCTTATCCCAAGATTCTTTTTGATCAACCTCCCCAAGTAGTTTATTCAGTAAAGCTACTAAGGGAGGATCTGGATAAGATCAGATGATAATGTTTTTACTTTAAGGTAAAGTGATTATTTTTCATTGTCTGAAATCATATCATTAATATTTTTTCAATAAATTTTTACTTTATTGTTTGAAATCTAGTACATACAGGGATTATATAATTTTCAACCATTTTTATAATGTTATGGTTTTCAACTAAAGTATGTTTATATGTCATAAGGGGGATTGGTTGACATAGTTTTTTATTATGGTACAATCCTTTAGAGTTTTTACTCAATACTCCATTTTTAAATAAAAAGATAAATGACTAATTTTCTTTGAAAAATATGATTATATAAATGAGTGTTATGAACCCAAATATGATGAATCGTTAGATATTCTTGTAAAGATTATTAAAGAATCTAAAAACATATAAATTGGAAAATCATCCTCTGTAGTTTTCATCACATAATCCTGGATTTGAGTCTGTATCATTTTATGGGGAATGTTTCATTCACACATAGGTCATTCATTTTCATAGTGTCTCATCTACTTAAAATTGAAGCACTACTCATTACCAGATTCTTTCATTCTCTTCTAATCATGGGCATGGTTTCCATTAATCCAAATTTTTTAAAGAATCGTGTCCATAAAAATCCCATTTGGTAATGTTTCATTACATCGTTATTACTGGATGAAAAATAAAATGTTACCTTATTATCTTATACATTGTTTATTTTTTCAGAATTTCAAGAATACCACTTCTTCTCCTTCTTCCACAAAATTTCATGAGACGAGGAAAATTATTTCCCTACCCTGACGAAACATGTTTCTATATCTTAATTTGATTTGAAATATTGGGTGACCAACGCCCTTTAGATAAATGGTTTTATGCCGTCACAGAATTAAACAATCATTATCCATGTGAATTTTATATAGCCTCTAGCATGCCATTTTATCATGGAAATGATATCATCATACATTGACACCTTCTCATCCTTTTTTATACATAGACGTAGATATTTCCTTTACATATCTTCTCACTATTAATTGGGAATTATTTTTATAAGTGTTGTTCAATAAATTCCAAAAATTCCATATTTTATAATACTTCATCATTCTTCATGTTTTGAGATAATGACCACTTTTGATCTACGTGTCATAAGATACTATAAACTACCACGATACTTTTTCCCATTTCATTACTCCCCAATGTATGAAATATTATCTCCAAGAAATATTTCAATTTATGGGCTACAAATGAATTTTTAGTCTCACTAAATGTTGAAGGATTTTTTATCAAGAAGCATTATAAAATTGATCCTCTATGTTGTAGATCTAGTAGCTTCATATAGGTAATGTTATAACTCATAAAATGAGTTAGTTCTCCCAGTATATTTATATGTTGTTCAGAAGTAGTTGCAGATTCTCCCCCAACATCATTGTCTTGCATATGATGGAAAACAATACATGGGTTATGTGAATGAATATGACATTCATTTCTTTCCCAAGGTATCATTTATAAGCTGTTTTAATCACTATTTTATTTTATTATTTATAACGTGCAATTTAAAAATATTTAACATAAATTAAAAAATTTATTCATATCTAATCTCATAATCATAAACAGGGTATATTATGAGATGTACTTAATTCTAAATAAATCATAATAGTTTATATAGAAAATGGGAATGATATTAGGAATATCCCATGGGAGTGTCAATACAGGTGCGTAGTAGTTCTTGTTATTGTGTACTAGGATACCCTGAGTCAGATATAGAATACCTTGTTAGAGTTGTTACTCCTAGGTATATCTATTCTACAACCACTAGCACCTTTATTATCTAGAAAGTGACGTATATCATTAAATTCACAGATAATATATATTTTCCAAAATTATTAGATTCTATTTTATAATTTTCCTGAATATTTGTCTTATTTTATGTTTTATAGTAATTTTTTTCTATATCTAGTTTATCAGGATTCTAAAAAAATTCCTCCAACACCAACTGTAACACCACAACCCTAGAAGCCCATAGTCGGTGATTCAATTTATCAAATAGGCATGATATCTAGAAATCATATCCTGATGGAAATTTTTTTTTCGTAGACTTGAAAAAAATATATAGATACACATGTTTTACATTACACCATGAAATTAAGAAAAAAATTCAATCTCCATTGAAAGCACTGTTATTCCCTATTCAAATCCCTACTAGTCAATCATAATGAACATCCTAAATTCCACGGTAAATTGAATCATGATAAATGGGTGAGACCAAATTCTTAGAAAGAGTAAATAATACAACATAAGCTATCAGAAAGAATCATATTCATTAAGGGAAGGGAGTAAATATAAACACAAGACTTTTAAAAAAAATATAGTGAAAATATGGTATGAATAAATATAATATTTTCAGGTAATCATACACATAGATGATTAGTAGTTTTATAATCACATGTAATATCAATAGATATTCTTATAATGAGGGAGTGTATAATGTGGTACATCATAAACATACAATAATGGCTTTCGGACAGATTCCACACATAATAAAGAAAGATAATTGAGAAAACATGATGTTATTTTCATAATAAGAGTGACTAATGCATAGAGGCACTATAGGAGGCCTCACCTGAAACATAAAAATCCTATTTCACTCTTCATATTAAAGAGGTAAAATATTAACAACATAAACATGCATATTAAAACTGTCATATGAAATGTCTATACTTAAACCGCATGCTATGAATTGTATCAAAATAAAACATCTAAAGTAAAAAATAAATCATAATCCATTCAAAGGAATGTAGTAAATGATATAATAAGACATCTACCACAATTAAATATAATATTCAAAAATATATGTGTACATAGATTAAAAAACACAAATGTAATCATTACTAATTCAATGAGAAAATACCCCTTTATTACATTTAATTCATTATTTTAAATATGAAAAAAAAAAATTCAATTGAAAATAACCTTATTTGTTTTTTAAGTAATCATTAAATCATTTAGGATTCATTACAGTGGAAAAACATAACTCATTTCATATTAGATAAATAAAAAATTCATATCATACCTTTTCAAAAAGTACAATGAAATATACCTTGTAAAAAATGAAAAAAGATTCTATTCATACCATTTCATAAAAAGTCGAACATGTATAAATATTTCATTATGAAATTTTAGTATTTTAATAAAAAAAATATGGGAAAAAATTTTATGAAACATGGACATGGATGATAAATATTTCATAGTAAACCCTGACATAAAAACAATCCAGGATATAGATAAGATTGTGAAATTAACCATTGCAATGTACTTTTCTTTAGTCAAGGATGTGTTAACCTTCAGTATAATGGTTAAATAATTTTATTAAATTATACCAGGACCAAATAAATATTTATTATATCATATTTGATCATATTATATTATTCTGTGAACAATTTTTCAGTATCGCCATTGTTTCAAGGGTTATTTTCTTCAATTTCCTATAATGTTTTTTTAATTAGTGTTTCTTATTAATTGGATATATCTTTTTTAAAATGAAAATCATATTAAGTAAATTAATATTATATTTACTCATCATAAAAATTTTAAAATAATTATTTAATGGTTAATGTGGATAATAAATCTCATGGTGTTGTGGAGATGGTAGACAGCCCATACACATGAGCGATGATATCATGCCTTAATGGTAAAGGGTTATATAATTGGATGGAATATTGATAAAAAAACAGACTATAACATCTATTATATTTAAGTTATATTATTGTTTTCATTTTTATACACATTCCAAAAATTTTATGTTGAATTATAAAACTTTCCATATCGTGGTGATGGTAAGTCGTACGTTTGCACGGATGGTGATATTTTTTGTGGTTAAACAAAAGAAATTAGTTTTAAAATGAACAAAATAACATATAATAATATTTTTAGTTCTATATTCCATAAATTATTATGGAAACAACATAGGAATCATATTTTGAGAAATAAAATTACTTAGAAGGATTTGATAAAACAATTACAAATTCTTCTTGTATCTCCTTTTGATTTTAACAAACAGAATCATATGGTTGGATTTCATTACCATTTTTAGCCAATAAGATTAAGTGAGGGAATTTTGGAGGGATAAAGGGTATAAATTTTACTATAAAAAGGGAATTAGAGGTGTGAATAAAAGAGAAGGAGAGGTTACCTTTTATAAGGGATGGATGGGTCACTTTTGGAAACAACAAAATAATAAAAATTTAATAAAAATGGATTTTATATTTCACATAGTTAAAATGTTATATATTTAGAATATATGATTATGAAAGTTTAAATACTCTCATATAATAATAATTAAATTATTTTATGTCACAAAATTGAACCTATCTTTTGTATTTATCACTTAGTCTACCATTTTAACTATTATCAAGAAAACATAGCTTTTTACAATTTATGGATAATATATTTTCAATAAAATTGCAAAAAAGACCAACTGGTATATTTATGACATATCGATCATTATACAAGTAATTTGGAATAAATTTATTTATTTATGAATTTCATATCATTCTAGAAAAAAAAAATTATACATTAAAAAACATTTATCATAATTTTGACACTATTTATTAAATTAATTTTAAAAGACTCATTAAAACATGATTGATTCTAAAAACTATAAAAAAATAAACTATAACTCATTATTTTCATCTTTAGTATTCATGTATGACCTCAAATATTTCTAATTATACTTATTTTATTATTAGTTTCATTTATTATATTCTTTCATTAATAAATCAACAACTTCAACATCATTTGGTCACAATAAAATTTAAATTGTTATATTATAAAATAATATATAAACTACCATGATTTATATAAAATTATTATATTTTTTAATAATATAGATAATATACTATATAGATTATGTAACCACATATTAAAAATATCTTACATGATGAAAACAATTATAACAAAATTGGATTTTCATTAAATACAATATCAGAAATATATTAATGTAATCTATGAGGCCCCATGTGGTCCTAAAATTAGTACAAGGATAATTTTAATAAATAAAAACTCATCTAATTAAATTATAACATGTGTTAGGATAATTTTATAAGGATATTTATATTATTTTTACCCATAATTATTTGATTTACCCTTAACCATGGAAAATTATATCAAAGTTATAATTAAAAAAATTGCCTCTATTAGATGAAAAATTTCATACGAATTACAAACATTGATGTCTACATTCAAAATTCAATTCAAATATAATGGAAAATTAAGATTAATATTAATTCATTAGTTGGGGAAAGAATGTGTTTAGAAGAGATGTTCAGGATTAAAATAAATTTTTATATCTAATTATATTATTAAAATTCGTCCAATGATCTAAATTTGAATAATATATTTATTATGTATCAATTTTACCTTTAATATAAATTTCAAGTAAAATAATCATTTAAATGAAAAAGTTGGTTGTTAACACCAATATAGTATTTTTTACTTATCCTAAAAATTATATCTATTCAGAAAAATCCCAATAATTTACCATAGTATAATTTTTATATTCATAAATTAAAAATTATTTCTATTTTGAAAAATAAAATATACAAATTTCACAATATAGTAAATATTATTTATTAATACTTTTAAAATGGTGAATTTGATAGATCATAATACCCTCAAACATAAAGTTGCATGTAGTTAATGTTAATGAATTTATTTAAAAAGAATTATTTTGTGTAATCTTAGAGTGTTATATTATCCAAACCCACTTGATGGTTAGGCTTTAGGAAGCAATAATTCCACAAATAATGATGATGATAGACCATCTTATAAGGGTGAAATACCCCTGATTCATACTACATGGTTTATAATATTTATAGTATGATGATGATGATGATGATGTTAAAGATTATAGAAGTACAACAGAGAACGGAATACCTACTACTTTAGTTGAGCAGAGGGATACAAGGGTATCCTTTTGAGAGAGGATAAATGCAGATGTTCTTATAGAACACATTGTTTTTGAGTTACATACTATAGTGACTCTTGATGAGGATATTTTTTCTTCTCATAAATGTGGGTACTCACCCCCCCCCCCAATTCCTTCATCTCCTCTTCCTTCAAATTATACAAAAATGGATTATCTATATACCATTTGGAAAATCATTCTATCAGAGCATGGTTGGATTTCTAGGCTTCCTACAGTTCAGGAGATTGTACGAATTGAGAGTGATGTATGGTTTTTGTTACATTATACATATATCATATTTTTCTTAAATGATTATTAATGATGGAACAACTTTGGACTAGGAATAAGATGCATGTGATATAAATAGATGCTCTCCATAGCACTATATAGGACATGAGTTCCATATTTACTAGAATGGAATTACCACTTTTAGAGAGGCTGTAGTGTTTCTATATTCCAAGATCATATTGTAATAGATATCCTCACCCAATTTTACCTCCTTCAGTGGATTATAATTCAATTAGACTAATTATCTGAGATGGGATATGTGTTGGGATGGGTTTTTTATCTTCTTTTCCTCATGATTAGATTCACCAGATAAAATAACAAGGTGATAATATTTACAATTAGTTTATAGAATGTTTAAATGAGGAACATAGTGATCAATAGACTATTAGTAATTATATTAAGTATTAAATATCATTAATTTATACACATATTAATCTAAAATCCCATTTTATATAATAGATTGAAAACTAAAGAATGACTAATATAACTAGAGAATTCAATGAGAATGTGATAATGATAAAGTACATAGAACCTATTATATTTCTATATAAGTGAGATAATGGGGATTTCATAAATGTAATAGATCATGGTGGTCTAGAGATCACATAGTTTATGGAAGTAATGTAAATCTATTTTTTTTACAATTATGACAGTTGTCATTTCACTTCCTTCCATCCCATTAACAAATTCCATTTATAATCCCTTATTCATAACATAGAAAACTACATATTTTAGGGTTCTTCCATTCATTATTACTCAATATGATATCATGAGATAGCTAACAAAATATAATCTTCATTTGTTTGTCAGCCACATGAACCTCAAAATCCTCAAGCCCATATGATTTTTGGATAAAGAATGGATTATATGGATCATACATTGCGTTCTACTGTAGAGGATTCATCCGACTCCCATTTGGTTTTTTATTGGGAATCATTTATTCACAATTTGTGATATAATGATTTAAATATATATATATATATAATTAATTAAACAAACTTTTTTCTTCATTTTACATTCATTTATTTAATTTCCCATTCTATTTACAATGTTGATAATCCTAGAATGTGGAGTAACTGACTTGGAACATCACATAATCACTTCTATAACATATGTCAATTATAATGCTTCACATGAGTATTTAATAATGAATATTATTTTTAATCTATGAACATGTGTTTTATACTAATATTTTAATTTTTTTTCTTCTATCAATGATATTCTATTCGGTTTTAATTAACTTAATTTCTGATAGTCAAAATGGGGGAGATTGTTTAACACCTCCTTATTTAATTTCTCAAAAATCATGTTTGTAAGGCTTATAATGTGTGTACTATTTTATGATAGTAAATAATATTCTAGATAGATAATAATGAAATTCATATTCCATAATAAATCAACTATCCATACATTAGTTAAAGAAAGATACCACTCTACACTACTAAAAGTCAACAAGCTGATGCTAGTAAAATTGTGTCACCGTCTTGTCCATCGATCAGTTGGTTTATGGATGGATGAATTTATGGATGAACTAATGGATATATGGAAGGAAGCATTCTTGTAGGAACACATGCATGATATTATTATTGTATGAATTTATGGATATATGTACGTAACTAACTGACTAATTAAGTATGTATGAATATATTTATCTATGAATGTATTCATTAATATATTATGTATTTATGTATTATGGGATGGATGTATGAATGGATAGATTCATGAATTAATGAATTCAATTATAGGAATATTTATGTATGTGTGTATGTATGTATGTATGTATCTATGTATGTATATATGAATTGATTGGTTGATGGATGTATTTACGGATGGATGTTTGGATTTATCAATGCATTCATTCATGTATAGATATATTATGTATATATGAATGAATTTATTGCTGTATTTATATATGTTCGTATAAATATATATATATATTTATCCATCTTTATTAACAATCATCCTCTAGATGTGATCACTTATATGGAACAATACTCAAATCAACAGCCTCTCGGAGGCTACTCATCTCATCATAATGATGTACTTTATGTATATATTTCATATTTTTCACAGTAAGCCTCATATTCTCATAAGATAAAACAAGTCTATGTGTGGGTACCCATAAATATACACTTATATCATAATCCTTCCTCTAAAGGTGGCCTCAATCCTTATAGAGAGGAACATTATATAAATACACATATCTATCTATGTGTATCAATAATATTCTTCTCAAGATAGATACTACAAGAATTGGTTTGCACCCCAGATTTTAAATATAATGTATAATCACAGATATCCATATGATACATGATAATTGGAAACATAAAAAAAGGACTTCTAGAGTAATATCATATGGTAGCTGCATTACATAATGTTACAATAAAAAACCATCAAAATTTACCACATCATATAAAAAAATCCTGTCTATATCAAACCAAACATTTTTTATATCAACAATAGTAATCCTTTTAGTCAAATCATATTGATTCCTTTCATTGTGAAATAATAATTCTAGTTTAAATCTCAGTGTGTTAGAAAATAATACATGATCAATTTTTAGACATAACTACGAGATTCCAAACATGGTAATCATCAAGAAATAAGAATTATTTAATAAAAATTAAAGTTCTAGAATGGAACTATCCACATAAAATGATAATACATTATTTTTGGACTGTGAAATGCAGAATGACCAAACGAATATAAAATATATATCGTAATAATTATCACTTTATACATTTTGTGCATGGTTAAATTACCCTGAAGTGAACACACATTATTATAAAAGACATCACGTTTCATTGACCAAAATAATGTCCCTCTAAACACAATATGTAAATTAAACACACCCAAAACACTTTTTACCGCAAATTACTATTTCCTATAATGAGGCTTCATGTTTACTCTACAAATACCATCTTTATTAACATATTTGTAACCAACACTAATGAGGAAAAATCTATAAAAAATTAATTTGAGGATTTTATATCATTATTAGATCAAATAATATTATATAAGAAACAATGTTTACTTCATTACATGGTTAATTGTTTTTTTGTTATTGGCCAACCAAGATTTGTGTGGCTTCATAGAGGAAAAAATAGTTCTATTTACATTTTGGTGGAAAAAAATTAACAAAAACCATTTTTTAGTGTAATATTGAAATGGAAGACTGTTATGTTAAATACATTAAATATGGGGAGAATTTTGACATGAATTTGGCTTTTCATGAAATAATAAATATCCATAAATAGAAGTTTTAAACTAAGATCTTTGAAAACATTGAGTTCTTATATAACCCAAATCAGGTTATAAATCATGATTCAAAAAGGTCATATATGACGCCTAATACCGTATGTTATGTTTTATTGTTGAATAAATTCTATATCCAGATCACTTATTTCACCTCAAATAACCCGAAAATTATATGGTCACTAATTCATTTACATAATATCATGTTAAAATTGTTCATTGACTTATATCTCATTCGGGTTAACTAATACAATTATTTAATATCATCACGAAACACATGGGAATATATATTATAAATCATATAAAAACTCTCCAATGTTTTATCCTATGAAAATTTCCCTATCTCTCAAAATAAATTTTTTTTTGAGTAAAATAAATAATAATTCTCTAAAAATAGTAGGTTTTCCTAACCACAACAAACAAACATAGATCTTTTTCCAACTACATGAACATTTAGTTTATTTATTTTCATTAACTAATATAGAAAGGTCTTTTTAAGAATCACTAATAAAAAAATAAATATAAAATGTTTCATTAGAAACACCATTGAGAAAACATAGATTATTATATAAAAATAACAATATTAACCAACAATTTATATTTAAGAAATTATAATACATGATTTATTAATGTTTTGAAAAATATAGTGAATCACGTCACCTGAATATCCCAAAAATATCTTAGATGGTTGGAACCACATAAAAATACCATTCATGGGATTCACCAATATCCATCAATCCCTGTTGATGAATATAAAAACAAAAAATCATGATTCCCTAAAAACATAATCAAAGAAAAATAATGATTATAATTTAATAATATCTATATCTAATGAAAACATAGGCAAGTAACATTTAAAATAACCTCAATAATAAAATTTCATTCCCGAAACAATACAATCCATAACTGGAACTGGGCACTCGAGCCTGCCTACGATATAATTGAGGAACGTTCTCAATCACCTTGACTAGTAAAATGTTACATGGAAACAAATATGATCTCAAGGAAATAATTTCATACAATAAACAATATTTACTAAGTTGATTAATTTTACCAAACCTCCTTTGTGAATCATCCATTTATTGGAATACCATTCTAAAAAGAGAAACAATTTTATTATTTAACTAAAAAATAAGACAACATAATATATACAAAATATTAAAATGACTACTATAGAAATATATTGGATACATCAAAGGATGTGGATGATAAGGATGATTCATTAATGATATAAAATGAAACAAAAATCTCAAACTAGTCACTATGAGGCCCCAAGGAAACTTCCCATCATTAAAACCACCATCGCTCAATGGTTATCAAAGTCATACAAGGCCCTGGACCAAAAAAATAAATAAAAATGAGAATGATGGCCTATTATATTTTCTAAGACACCACAAAACATATATAAACATTAAATATAATATCTAATTATTTTATATTTTATATTGAAATTAATATTATGCATTTATATATATATTAAATATACTAAAACAAGTTTCATTCATCAGAGAAAAAATTATTTTCATATCAATTATTTTATTTTTTCAAATAAATAATTTTCAATTTTAACAAAGAAGTGGAGTTTTATTTAAATAGTAATTTCAATTTAAATGAAATAAAATAGATTATATTTAAATACTGAAAAAATAATGGTTTCTAAAAAAGAAAAATAATTAGAGTAATAATAATTACAATAACTATAAATCCATGAATAAGTATACATGGGAAAACCTCAGATCTACGTATGGAAATTGATAGTAATAGTAATGAATTATCTATCATATTGGATCTCCAAAGAAATCCAATATACCTAATTCTTGGATTCACCCAACCAAGCACAACCAAGGGAAAACCACCAAATAAGGGAGTGATGCATACTAAGGGTCACATTTTAGAAGATATTTCCAAACTCTTGTGTCATATGTATCCATACATCTCTCTAACAGTCCTCAGTTTCCATTGGAATATAAAATATAAGTGGTCGCCAAAATAACATTAGTATTGAATTACATTTATTTATATATATAATTAATGTTGTGGTAGTAGAAATATGTTAACATTAATAATAATAACCCCCACACATAAGAGAATCATTCCTTGATTCTAACCCTTAGAACCAATATAAAGAAACCATCACATTATTGGGACATGATACATTCAATCAAAAGTGAAGAATATTTAGTGTACATTATTTTAAGAAATATTAATCAAAAGCTTCAACCTAGCTTCATAATCATTCGTTACAATCATATTTTTTGAAAGTATCATTAAATATAATTTTCATGATAAGTAAAATATCCAAAACATTTTTTGGGTTTTGAGAGACCTAATTTTAGTAACCAAGAATAAATGTTAAATTAAAAATAAATTGTCAAAAAATCATATCAACAAAAAATCACCTACAGAAATATAATTACTCATCGATAATACTCATCTTAGAAACTCACTGAACAGTCAGTGCTCAGGGTAGTACTCAAAGAAATTAAATCTAACTGTTTGATAATATCATCTGTCACAATCACTGTGAAACCAATAGAATATCTAGTTTTATTATATAAAATATCATATAACATATAATACTACTATTAATTATTTAAAATATGGATTTAATGAGATCATAGTATAAGGTTTTAAATTAGATATTTAAATATGGGACAACTTACCAAATTATATTTTAATTCTTACAGTATGGGTTTTATCCACTCTACCAATTCCAAATTGGAAACTAGAGATCATGAAATAACTATAAAACTATGAAATTCATATGTGTATATTGAACCACATAAATCTCTAGGACTTGAATACCAATATAGGTAATGAAAAAACATGTATAATGAATAATAGTGGATAGGGTAATGTGTAAAATAAATTAAGATAAAAATTACTAAATAGCATAAGGAATCCTCATAAGCATTACAAATGATAATGGGGATTTAATGTAGCGAGCTCTGAGGGGTCACGAAAAAAAATACTAGAATAGAAAATTATTTTTTTCCCAAAAGTTAGAGATTCTATCAAGTAATTTTTATATTTTAACGTTCTGGAAAGGCATCATATTTTACCAAATTCTGTTCCAACTGTGTTCCTTATTTTGGGATCACCTAGTAACATGCACGTATTGACCACATATTATGGTATATCATATTCCATTAATTTGAAATTGTAATGTAGAAATCCATTCCCATATACATGATTTCTTAATGATTTCACTTTACCATCCATCAATTCTGTAGCATTATAGATATTCAAAAATTTAAAATACTTGATCTGATTCAAACCAAAACACAATGGAATAATAATAACATATTAAATAGTCCAAATAATTATATAAATTGATAACAGTTTTACAATACTCCGAATAATAATCCTTTTCCCTAAATAAATAATCTCTAGATTCATTTAATTAATAGAAATCACTACTATCCTCCTGTATAATGCACTCTGATTCTAAAAACCAAGAAACATCACAACCATATCCATTACAATACATATTCCATGAATCAAATTAAAAATTAATCTCATTAACTAAATTCACTCCAAAAATTACCTCTATGTCCATAATCAAAATCTACAAAATCAATTTCCAATAAAGACACCCATACTGGCCTCTACATAAAATAAACATAATAATTGAGATTAAATTTACCATTGTGATATCCCAAAAAATTTATAATTTCCCAAATAACTTATTATCTAACGAAAAACAATGAAATCTAATGTCCTGATGTAAAAAACATGATAAAACACTGAGAATACAATGATCACCAAACATTTCCACAAACACTTCATAATTTCATTCAAATATATATATATAAAATAAAGGCCTCTTAATTTGGAAAAAGCATTTAAATAAAATATAAAGGAATGATAAAAGAGAGAATAATGAATAGCTCAAAAAATATTGATCATTAACAGATATCACAAGTAATTCCAAGAGAAAACTTTAAATTTCTTGGCCTTGCTCTGTTTCTTTTTTTAGATAATACTGTAAAAACCATTGCAGATGACCCAAATGACTAAAAATACAATAGGTCTCTAGAACTTTCTAATATAAAGTATTCATATGCCCTAGACATTCACATAAATGCATCACCAAAGTCCTTTCCCAAATAAGGAATTGAAAAATAAAAATAGGATGGTCTATTGATATTTTTGATCGGATGTTCAGACACATATGATTTAACCTTTCATTCGCAGGAGTTACCATAACCACTTCGTGTAATAGAAGAAGTAGAGTAAATTATATGTTCTCTTGTGATGTTAATCTCTAATTGAATTGATCCCCTTACCACTTATGTATTAGTGTTAAAAGAAATCTCTAATATTGTTGACTAAGGATCACGATGAAAGAGTTTTTCAAAATATCATGCATTTAAGCAATATTCTATTGATTACATCAAAAAAAGGGACTAGAAAATGAAAAAGTGAACATACTCAAATACAAAATGATCACCCTATTAAAGGTATCATATCACCATTTTTTGGTGACATTTATGTCCCTAGAGAAATTCTTATAGATGATTTAATCTTTAAAACTATCCAATGAATCGACCTCTTATGGATTAGTAAAAAATGGACTTACACAACTACTAACATTGAAATTCAGGAATATAGGTATCAAAATTCATCATGAGAGGCTCAGTAATCTCTAGAAGACCAAATATCCTTTTGATTGACCGCCATCATCACTCAACATCACTAGGATCTGTATAAAAATAAAAATATAGGAGGATTAAAATTTCAAAACACTATGTGGAAACCTCAATATTGATATAATAAATGGTTAACTAATGCATAAACCCATACAATGTTCCCATAAAAATACATTAATATTTAATAGGGCATAATCAAAATAAAAATGAAATGACTAAACATTTTTAAGATAACTCTCAATATCAAAATCCCATAAAAATATGATATGAGATTTAAATTCAATTCATTGTACCAAATTCTCAAAATATCATATAAATAAAATTACACCACTTTAGAAGTTTTTTCAAACAAAAAATTATAATTTCCCAAATAATCAATATAAAAATATTTTTATTTTAATCGTAATAGCCTTCAGTTCATTTACATAACGTAGATTCTATCATCAAAATTTCATTTATACTTATAATTAATTCAAAATTGATTTCAAAATAATACATAATGAATTTTAATAATTAAATGATATCGCAGAAATATATTTTAGAAAACATATTTTATCAAAACCACATACCTTAAAATCCAATTTACATATTCATATTTATAATGATTTGGGAAAAACAATATTATTATACAAAAACAAAAATTATACTATTTAAATAGAATTTTTATAATTCTAAATCCATGATTTTACCTTAGAAAAAAATCCTTTCAATATAAAATACAAATTAAATTAAAATGAAGTTAGCTGAAAATTAAATGGTTATTAGTGACGATATATGATTTTTAATCATGGTTGGAGGAAAATTTTACAATCGTACCACATCCACATATATTTTTTTAAAACCATGTACAAAGAATTCACTTTATTTGATAGAGCATGTGACTCATAGAGTACCACCATTTCAACTCCAATTCCATCCACAAACAAAAAATAATTTATAGAAAACCTGTATAACATTATCACAATCAAAAAATTGTAAAGTAGACTGGAAAGGTTAAAAATTCAGAGAATCGAATTAAATCAAAAATGAAAAAAACAAACATCCCTTGTAATCTCATGGTTCGACATTAAAATTTTTATAAAAACAATTATTTTTACCGACTATCCATGTTTTTTTAGCAATATAGTAAATAAACAATTATTTCCCAAAAAAATTTCTTTATGTTGAACCATTTACTCTTATGAACCAAGGATCTAATAAAATTTTATCATGAACTGTCATAAGCCATCTCTTGGGGCCTGGGTCATTGCTACCCCAATTTTTCCATCCACAGGTTAAGGGATGGTGACTAGAACTAGAAAGGCATGTCCCAAAAGGGAAGGCATTTCCATTATAAATGTACAAACACATTCCCAAAACAATGCAAGTGGGAAATGAGTATATGAATAAACAGGGCTAAGTGAATGTATAAGTAATATTATGATGGCAAGAATAGAAACCCAATATGGAACTAAAAACAGAAAGTACAAAAGGAAACTCTGATGGCCATCTGTTGGAAACCCAATATGATAATGTTAGTAGTGAAGATACTAGAAGACAAAGTCGTATTTATTTTTTTCCCTATCCTACTCAGCCCTAACTTGTTCTAGTCCACAATTATCGTTGTCGCAACGTCTCTCAGTCCTATCCCCCATAGCACCTCGGTGAAAACATTCATCGTTTGCACCAAAAACAACACATGTAGATGAAGCCCATGAAGGGATGAGTATAACAATAATCAGTAGGGACCCCAAGATCCACGTTGGGCACACAATAGTAAAATAAGTAAACAACCCAAAGCAAAACACCATAGAGGTTTTACCACAAAGAATGATCTCAAACACATAACAAAAATTAAGTGACGCATCTTACACTAGGTTTAGCGTATGTACATAAGTAAAGATGATTAGTCGTAAAGCTGGATCTTTTTATTATATCAAGAGGCCCTACTGCTGACCCGTACATGGTCTCTAGGTGTGGACCCATAGAGTAACATTAGGGACAGACAAACATATGATCATAATGTTCTAACCTAGAGTGGATCGCTAGGTGCTGACCCACAAAGAATTTCTAGGTGATGACCTTATAGGATCACTTTGTGTTGACCAACTTAGGATATATATTATTTCTTCACATTATATCCAGACCCTGAATCCATGCACATATAACACTTGATTTCTAGAGGAACTAATCCATCATTCATCGATCCTTCCTGATTAGACCGACCCAACCCAACCCAGTTTGGGGGTTTATCATGGTTCCTTCATGATTCCAAGCTAGAGAGCCAAAGGTCCAGCCCTTGGTGCGGGTCTAGACATGTTCGCATTACAGGAATGTACCTGGATGCCACATCTGATCCACCTCCATCACCCCATAGGTCATCATGGGACACATTCTCTAGCGTGGTCATGCAACCGCGGCCTGCTGTGTGGGAGGCATCACAATGCCACATATGCAGCCCACCGACACGGTCTAGTGACCACAACCACTGCCTCCAACTGTCTGCCCATCCAGCGGATCCTTCCTCTATGCCACAGCTCGAGCCAGCTGTGACCCATCCGCTTTCATGTTGTCATGGTGTGACACCACCTACATGTCACTGACACCGACACACTGGTTGACTCTTCTCCATACCACAGGGTCTACACTGGTGGTCTTTTCTCCACACCGCTAGCACATGTTCTCTCCGAGGAACATTCTCTCCATCCCAAAGGTCTCAAATCTCTCTTGTACTCAATTTGAGTGTTTTTATACAATGAACACCCATGTAGTAGGGGCTTGGGCTTTGTTCAATTTTGACCACACCCTCCATGTATGATGTTTATACTCAAGGGAGGTCTAGGAATTTTAATTCAGAAAATAATGATAATTCCATCCCGGATAAATAAATCCAAAATAATTCACCCTCGGGAAGAAACACACAGTATTTAGATTAACCCGTTCATGGGTTAATCCGAATTTGTCATTTTTAAAATATGAATGGAAAAATTTGGAAATCCAATAACCCCTACCTCATCGATGATCGATGCCGAATAGTCCATCCTCAATGTTTCAATATGTCAGCATCTCTTCTAGAACAGTAGTCTTAGTCACAACAAGGACGATGATGATCCAATGAGGCATCATTCTTCTTTCATTATTAGAGAGGGGAAACCATTAGATGTTCCTCAATGAATCCACTTTTTTAATTCCCCCTTTTACCATATTACAGATTATTAAAATACAAATAAAAAATGTGGTATTGTTGCATCCATTAATAATGGTAATTAAATGGGCCAAGTTTAATGAGAAACATTTAACGAGTCATTAAGATAAAATCGTAGTGTTTTAAAATGATCCCTTATTGACCCTCCATTAATGAAACTCATTTTTACCTAGTCTATACACCATATAGTTTCCTTCCTCCACTCATCCATGAGAAACAAATAGAATAATGCTTTTAAATTATTTTATTATTTTCCACAAATGGCCTGTAAAATAAAATTTCCTCTCGGCCCTTTACAGATGATGTTAAGTCATTTCAAGGAAAATCCAATCATTTTGAGTTCAATGGTGTCTCCATATTTCTTGATCTGAGCATCGGTCCAAAAGATAAAATATCTTGCTCTCATGTCTATTAAATGTAACTTAAAAATGGTTAAATTTTCTATTTCTGGATCACCAGACCTCATAATTACTTGTAATTTAATTTTTAGGTCTTAAAATAATTAAAAATAATTAAAATAAAATCATGTAATTTTCATGACATTAAATTTTCCCCACAATAGGGAATTGCATCCCTGAAATTCAAAATATAACCAATCAGACAGATGGGGGTACTGGGCCAGAATCTGAGCCTCCTTCACCCATGTTCTCTCCAAGAGATTCTCGTGCTTCCACAAAGCTAGTAATAGAGGAATTGACCACCTGTGTAGGTCCTTATCCTATCGATCCATTATATCCACTAAAAACACAGAAAAAATTTTCACATTGTCAATGTCCATCTCACCTTAGTCTATAGCGTGTAATGGATCATGCACGAATCTCCTCAGCAGCGACACTTCAAAAACATCTTGCACCGGGTGTATATGTGGGGGAAGAGCTAGCTTGTATGCAACTCACCAATGTGGCTCAAGATATAAAATAGTTGGATGAACCTTAGATATATCTTCTTGCCCAATACAAATATTTACAATCCTCGTCAAGATGACAACTGAAGAAAAACATGATCGCCCTCCTCAAACACCAAGGGTCTCCATCTCCTATCAACATATAGCTTATGCCTTCTCTGTGATGTTCTCATCTTTTCCAGGATGATCTTCACCTTCTCAGTGGTATCCCATACCAACTCTGGACCCATGAGGTACAACTCCCCAAGGTCAATCCAGCATGGGGGTGCTCTGCAAGGCCCCTCGTACAAGGCCTCAAGCTGTTCCATTCCAATGGTGGTGTGATAGATGTTTTCTTATGAAAAATTCACTAGTGGAAGGTGTAACTTCCAACTATGATCAAAATCTTGAACACAAGTATAAAGAATGTCTTCCAAGGTCTGTATGGTCTACACTTTTGACCACCATGTGGGGGTGAAAAAATGCCCGCAAATGCAGCTGTGTCCCGAACAGCTCCAATAATACCATCCATATACGGTATGTAAAATGAGCATCACAATGTGAGACGATCAAAAAAGGAACCCAGTGGAGCCTCCCAATCTAATGGAATTTGAGGCATCCCATTCCCTCTACTGTTCCCGACTCAATGATGGGTAGAAATTGAGTAGACATGGTAATTCGGGCAGCGATCACCTAGATGGAATCATGGCCCATGGAGGTATGTAGTAGCCCCGTCACATGGTCCATGGATATACCATCCCACTTCCACTACGGTACCTCGTGTGGCTAGACTAAGCTTTCTAGAACATGATCATTGGCCTTCATTTGATGAAATGTGAGGCACTGTGAAAGAATACTCGGCCATTTCTTTCTTCAACCCTAGAAAACTGTACGAATGTCAGAGGTCCTGGTACATCTTCATCACTCAAGGATGTATCACACAGGGGGATGTGGGGCACTCCTTGAACACCTACTCACAAAATGACACTATTACAATGGTGAGCTCTCTGTAAATGATTATGTGCTCCCCACCTATCAAAATTCTATCAGGATTCTGTCTTGAGGATAACTTTGCACATCGGGCTTCATAGTCGACATCCACCAATTGTGCCTCCAAGACACAATTTAAGTGTGGGGGAGTAATAGTTATCGATTGAAGGTATGAAATTTCATCACTAATGAAAATGGATATCTGCATAGCAGCTAGCTTCTCTATCGCATCACTCGGTATATGCAATACATACCACCTACTATGTGTGTAGGCCACCACGATACCCTTCCTATGAGTACAGAAAATCTAAATACAATAGTCTTGGAGATACTCTAGAAATCACCATTGTCTCATGTTCAGGTCCTTCTGGGAGAATATATACCTAGGAATATTTTGGTCGAAGTGAACTGTAAACAGCTCACCCATCATGTAGTGCTCCCAGATCTTCAATTAAAAGACCACTACTACTAACTCTAGGTCAAGGGTCTCACAGTTCTACTCATGCTTCCTAGATTTTTGTGATATGTTGGCAATCACTGCTCCCTCTATCATCCGGAAACAACCAAGCTCAGTCTCTACTGCATCGTAGGAGACTACATACCCAACACCCCCTTATGGATATCTTAGGATTGGGGCAGTCATCAGTTTTTCCTCAACTCTTGATAACTATGTTGGCATCTCTCCATCCATATGAAGGTTATTCCCTTTCTTTTTCAAATCTAATAAGGGAACTGCTACTTGGAAAAAGTTGTGTATGAACCTCCGGTAGTACCCTTCCAACACCATGAAGCTCCTTACCTTCATCACGCTCTAGTGTGGCTCCCATGAAAGAACGGCCTCTACCATCACCAGATCAACATCAACTTGGGCCTCTGATATGACATGTCTTATAAAGTGGACCTCCCTAATCCAAAACTGTAACTTCAAGAGATTACCATAAATCTAGTTCTCTTAGAGTGTGTCTAGGACTATCCGCGGGTGTCTAGCGAGCTTCTTATCAGATGCTGAGAATACCAAGATTTCATCAATGAAGACTACCATTCAATGATCGAGGTAAGGCTGGAAGATCCTTTTCCTGATTCCCATGAATGTCGCTAGGTCATTGGTCATTCCAAATGGAATCACCATGAATTAGTACTGGTTGTACCGGCATCTAATTTCTTTCTTCGGTATGTCTTCATCCCGTACCCAATGTGGATGATTTCTTGATCAGATGTAGATATTTGAGAACCACATCTCTATTTTTAGTTTATTGAAGAGATTTTATGTTCTCATCAGTGGATGCTTATTCTACATGGTCAACTTGTTCTGGTGCCCGAAGTCCACGCATATCCCCCAGCTCCAATCTACCATCATGGAAAACAGCACCAGGGTTGACCATTGAGAAATACTTGGCCTTACAAACCCTTTCCTCTTCAAGTCCACAAGCTTTAACCACTACTAAAAAAGCATTATGGGATCCATCCAATACGTAGGTGTAGATATCGGTGTCATCCTAATGTATAGGTTGATGCAAAATTCTACCACTTTGTGAGGAGGTAGTCCTATAACATCTTCTAGAACGACATCCTCATACTCATCCACCACAACAGGAAATCCCAGACTCCCCTACTCAATCATATCGAGGGTTAGGCTTGCCATATGTTGAGTGATCAATGACACCCTTCTCCATGAAAGTCCATCCTATGCTTCAAATGAACATTTCTCTCCGGTGAAGTAAACCCTGGTCCCATATTTGTGGACACACCGCACTTTGCGCCTAATAAAGTAAATCTAAGAAAGGACTATGGATAGCTAGTCCAAACCAAAGATGACATAATAAGTCCTTGAAACTGCTACTAGGACATACAAGACGAAGATCATGCCTCCTAGAGTAAGCCAACAATACGGGTACCAGTGTGTAATCATCGAATCCTCTTCGATTGATTTCTCTAATAATAAGTATTAAGCAAATAGCTCCATCAAAATCTCCGATCTCCGAACAAGATCTGTGGAAAGGAAGGAGTGACTGACATATATGTATATAAAAACATCATATAGGGTGGATTAGTCAGAGATCATACCTGTAATAATCTCTGGAGCACTGTGGTCATAGGCCTCTATCACCAGAAACTGGCCTCACCACTTTCCACCTGCTCCTGGAGCTCATGGTGGATATCTTGGAGATGATTCTGGTAGTAGCTAAAATCAATCTACACCCCCTACCACTCAGCCTACTCCCCTTCCATGTCTACAGCCCTGCATAAATCCTCTCTTGAAACTCTATTGTCATCTCAGTGGTCCATTGAATGCCATCTGGTCATCCGTGTGGGGACTCAGATTGTCGCGATCCATATGCCCATGTCCCCCGCTAGAGTAACTAACTCTAGTCTTCAGATGACATCCGCTAGCTTGAGAGCTCTTCTACTCTGAACAGGGATCGTGGGGTCACCCTCCGTATGGTCTTTCCAATTTGGGCCTCTACATCGTCTACAAACTAGCTTCTTCATATGACTCAGCCAACTTCCATCGGGTGGTTTCTCTCACTATCAGTGCCTTCTTGAAAAAGAATTTCTCCACTAGTAATTCTTACTATAGCACTCTAGACTGCGTCAGGATGTTGAGAGAGATCATTGATGCCCTGACCTCTCATCAGAGTCCCTATTCATAGCTTTATGAACTAAATAATTGGTCATGAACCATGTTGGTAGATAAGTATGTGGGGTCGGTAAACCTCATAGAGTACTGGGCCATAGTCAAACTACACTGGTGTAGGTGCAGTATCATCTGAATACACATAGAGCATAGTGTTGATGGTATAAAATCCTCCTTGAAGAGGCTCCCAATGTTCGACCAAGAATGGTCTGCCTCCTCGTGTGTCTCGAGTGGAAAGAATTACCATCTCCCCATTGTTCCACGAATAAGGCAAGCATCTAGGATCACCATCTGATCTTCTAGTGTCTCCATCAAGAGAAATACTCATGTCCGGGCCTTCATCCAGTGCTATGTAGCCTGATGATCTTCGTAGCCTAAAAACCTCAATGGAATATCCCTCTGGATGTCAGGTAGCATGATATGTCAGCATTCACTAGATGCTGATAGGGATGGTATCATCAACTACTCTATAGGTTGTGGTGATGTTGGTACACCACCAGAAGGTGATACTAATGTAAGGGGTCCCAGAACCGATGCCTCATCCCTCAGTGGACCATCATCATGATCTCTCACTGGAATCATAACTGGCTATCTTCGTGGAAAAATCTTGTAGAGAGACAAATTTTCCACGATTGATAAGTTAATCCTGGTGAGATGACTCAAAAGAGATCAAGAGGAAAACATTTCCAAAACACATGCAACTATTTTTTTAATGTACTGAGTGGGAAAACACAATTCAAGGTCATGGTGTATGGATATGTCAGTCGCCACACCAAAAATGGACCTCCTGGACTGAAATATAAACTCAAGAAACTTAACTCTATTCCCCCCCTGAATATAGACTCATAGTTCATCTGGTAGATCTGACCACCCAATGAGACCACTATTTCACAACCCGTCCCCTAGGGTCCATGTAATGGCTATCCCAATCCATACATCCATAGGCCAGTGACTGGTGACTAGCACTAGAAACACATCTCTCAAAAAGTGAAGGCATTACCTTAAATCATTTATACACACACACACACAACCAACACACTGCATGGGGAAAATAATTATTACACAAAAACAAGGCAGAGTGCACGTACACATAATAGTATCTAGGCTAGAAGAAAACCCCAACAAGGAATGCAAAACACAATGTACCAATGGGATCTCTGATGGCCATTCATGGGAAACCCCACTAGGTCATGTTAGTAGTGAATATATAGGAAGTTAAATCAGTATTCATTGGATTCTCGATCTTATAGGGCCCCACATGGTCCTAGGCCACCAAGTCCACCATTGTAGCATCTGTTAGTCACATCCCCCGGAACACCTCAGTTGAAACGTATGTTGACTGAAATAGACACAACACATGCGATTGAAGCCTACGCATGGGTGAGTATAATAATACTCAGTAGGGACCCTGATCTCCCCGATGTTCCCCTAGTAATCCACGAAGGAAAACCCTCAATTCGGAATACCATAGAGTTAATACCACCGGGAAATATCTCATGCACATAACACAATATAAGAGACATAGCTCAATAAAGGTATAACATATGTACAAAAGTAAAGATTATTATTTATAAATCTATATCATTTTATTCTATCGAGAGGCTCTGATGTTGACCCGTATATGGTTTCTATGTGCTGACCCATAGAGGATCACTAGGTGCTGAGCTACAAAATATCACTAGGTGCAGACCCACAGAGGTTTGTTTTGTGATGATTTAGAGATAATTATATGGTGCTGACACATGGAGTATTGCTATTCTTTCTTCATGTCACAACCAACCACTAGATTCCTGCACTTAACACAGATAATGTGTTGAGAATTCACTCAACCAACCATAAGTAGTACCTCAAACACCATGAAGTATCACATAGATTTATCCCAAAGGACCATCTGTCGTAAGGTTTACAATGCAATGGATGGCGCATTGACCAGATGCTTGGTAAATCTATTATAGTATTTTTAGTAAAAAGGGGATGATTGGATTCGTGTCTAATCCAACCATTCAGTACTCCAACATACTCCAAAAACAAAGTTGAGTGTCTTAAGAGGACCTCCAAATATCAAGGGTCCCAATTCCAATAATTGAAGGTGAGCCTGATGCTTGGTTTGAGAGATAATGGATTTTTAGTGAAAAGGGGTTAGATCATTCCAGGATTGCACTGTTCCGGTTGCACCGACACAACCCAACCTAATTTAGGGGTCCATTTCTATACATGTCTGGACCAGCCAACCCTTTTTTTTTTGAATCATGCCCTATGGGATAGGTCTAGACTACTAGAAGGTACGACCTACTGATCTGTAGGTCCAACCCGCAGTGCAAGTCTAGCCTGTTAGACGGTTCACGTCCTTCCTGGTCCAACACCCTAGGACATGGCCGGATGACACATCTATTCCACCACCATCACTAGCAGGAAACCATGGGTTTCCTCATCTTTTCAGGCCGAGTAAGGTCAGCCCTTCTTCCAGTGCAACATCATTGAACACATTCTCCAATGCTGATGTGATTACATACACTTCCATGGACCACTATGTTCGCATTGGGGTTTTGTTCTTCCTGCCTCTTATGCCTATGCTCTTCGGGGAATGTTCTATCCCCCACGATTGTCTCAAATAATAATTTCCATTGATTAAAGAGATTTTACAAGAAGGAAACCCCTGGAAGAGGAACTCTAGACTTGTTCGTATAGGCCCACACCCTCCACGCTATATTTTTATATTCATGAGATGTTTGTGGATTTTAATTAGAACAATAATGATAATTCAATCCCAGATAATGAAAACCCAAAATATGTCTCCCTCCCACAAGAATGCACAGTCCTAGGAATTACTTGTTCGTAGGATGATTTGTATTCTTCATTTGGAAAGAATAATGGGGAAACAAAAAAATCAAATAACACCTACCTCATTAACATTCAATGCTAAAGAGTTCATCCTGGAGGTTTCAAGATATCAATGTCACTACCAGCTCCGTTCTTTGAGGAACGTCGAAGATGATGATGATATTCCGATGAATCATTCTTATTTCTCTGTTGGAAAAGGAAAACGATCAGTGGTATGACAGTGAATCTCAATAGTCATAATAATCCCTTCTCCCACATATTGGATTATTAAAAGAAAAATAAAACTTATAGCGATTCTATGTCCAATAATGATGCTCATCAAATGGGCCTCATTTAATGAGAAACATTTAAGGATTCACTAAGATAACAATTTCGTGGTTTCAAATGAGCAATTAATGACCCTATTTTAATCCATCTCTTCACCTCCTCATCACTACACTGCATCATCACCCTCTTCCACTCAGCGGTGAGAAAAAAAATATTTAAAATTATTTTTTTACTTTTCTCCCAAGGTCCAAAATATAACATTTCTTCTTAGCCCTTTCTGGCCAATGATTATTCATTTCTAGGTGAATCCCTGCATTCTGTGTTCAATGGTGCACCCAGATATTTGATCTGAGGACTAGTTCATAGGCTATAAAATCCTGCTCGCATGTTTACTAAATGTACATTAAAAAAGTACAAAATTCAGATCTAGGTTCTCCCAGACTCATAATTATGTGCTATAAAATTTTTCAATCTCAAAATAATACCATATAATTAATAAAATCACTGAATTTCCGATACATTACATGAACTAACCATGGAAATTCCCCAAACAAGAACCCAATGAGACCCATGACAAAAAAAGGTAAGTTCTTGTGGCCTTAGGGATGTAAATATGTTTTTGTGAATGACTAAAAATAATATTTAATATACATATGACTTATACCCAAATTCCAATATAAACCACCCTTGCATTGGACTACAATTCCAATAAAAGAAATAATATTTTAATTTACATTGAACAGACATGTATCTAGAATAAATATAATATTGAAAAAAATATAATAATATATCATGTTGTTTTAGATATTTCCAAGCAGAGGGTTGATATGGTCGATAAATCAAAGATATAAAATAAATTTAAATACATATAGAATCATTGGGAGTCAATGTCAAACACGGTCCCAAACATTAATTGGTAATAGGTGGAAAAATATGAATTCCTACTAGGAACACAATGATAACCACTCCCCATATAAAAAAAAGATTATACATTGTTATTTATTCAATATAATTTACATTAAAACATAAAAGTGATTTAATTAAAAAATGAATTTCAATGAGATAAATAAAAAAAACCATTTAAATATAAAATTGAACAATGATGTGTAACCATATAAAACAATTAGAGAAATAATTATGAAAATACTAATGAATCCATGATTGATAATATAGTGTATTACCTCGATGGAAATAAAGAAAAATGAAGAGAAATATTGAAATGGGATCTATCATATTAGCATGCCTGTTGTAAACCCATTTTGATAACTGCAATTTGTATTCAAATTATCCTAACAGCGGGGAAATATCACAATGTAGTGCATGGGATATACTATTATCTATTATCCAGATCTCGGTCTAAAACTATGGTATGATATTTATTGTGACATCTATTTAACTATTTTCAATTACCCATTGCATATAAAATTTTGGAATGAAAATCAAGAACATGAGTCGTGAGATACTTGTAAATATATATTATTAAGGTAATAAAGGATGTAATATATTTATTTGAATCAAGAACACACTCAATCCACTAAAACAGTTTCCATAAATCAATCCCTTGATTATAATTCAGTCACAATGTCCCATGATAAGGACTGAATACTATAAATCATCAGAGGAAACCATTGAGGTATTGTTACTTTTAGAAAACTAACTGAAATACTCAAACTGAGCCTCATAATACATTATTAAAATAATATGTTCTAAAATATTCTTGAAAACCATTGGTATCAGCTTTTAAAATATCCAATATAATTTGCGGATTTTCAAAACATTCTTTTAAAAACCAAGTGCCACTTTTAATATTTAATAAAACAATAAGAAATTAATTTTCAGATAAAAATTATTCTTGAAATATCATTACACTCAATAAATAATATTTTGCAAATTCAATGACCACTTATTGTTCATTGTAGTTAGTTAACTAATTAAATCTATATGTTTGGAAAAATAATCATTAAATCATATCAGAAGTCAATGATAGATTATATTTTTCTTCTTCAATGTTTAATAAATACATGTAATACTATAATGAATTATCTAAAACAAGGATTCATTGATAGATGAGTAAATGGTTAATCAATTTAAATCATTTAACATTAAGAAACCTGCCTAAATCCTCTTATTTTCATTCATTGAGTGCTTAATCCAAACCAAATACCTCTAATGATATTTTAGAGATCCAAAATAAACCCTAAAACCGTGAAACACTAAATTGTATGTCAAACCACTTGACACCATAGGTCACCAAGACATGTATATTGTATAAAAAAAGAAATATATTGGAAAATAGTTGATATGTGATGGTTTAGAATAAAATACTGCAAAAAACATCCAAATATCATGAATAATTCCCATATAATTTAAAAAATAGTTTGTTCAATCAATAGAGATATCTCATATGGGTTGTGTACAAAAAAGGAGAGGAATAAGTTGAATTTATAATAAAAAACATAGCACATCCATTAAAAAATTTCAATACTAAAAAAATCCATCTACGTGGTAGATATTTTCTGCCTGGATTACCAAAAAATTAAGCCAAACATGCACCTACTAGTAGTCTCACATGGACAACTCAATCATTTTACTACACTGTTCGAAAATATATGAACTAAAGAAATTGTGAGATCATAAATACTATAGACCTATGTGCATAGTATTAACATGGTTTCCCTTAACCATTCTCTAAATGTTGGATTATACTAAAATTATTTTATTAAATATTTTTTCTTGTATAACCTAAAACAAAAGGTAACGATAAAATTACAATATATATAATAATAAGATATATGAATGTTTTTTTGATAAAAATCCTCACAATAATGCCTTTCCCCCATAATGATATAGTGGATTTAGATAATCAATGGAAATGACGAAATTTGGAATCTCTAATGCACCACAGTAATCAAATACCAAGGATGACCACTACCAACCATGAGATAATACCTATTACATCAAAAAATGAATCATACTGATGTCCTAAAATATATTTTCCCCACATATCCTCTAATGTCACAACTAAAAACCCAACTCTAACATGATAACATAAACATCCATAATGGATTCTAATGTAAGTCACAAAATGAAAATGATCAAAAAGACAATGATATTATTCCTAGGATATTATATATTCTCCAAATAAATATTATCTATGGAATAATGAAAACACATGAATACATGTCATGATTACATGGGAAAATGATAGTGATTAATTGATTCATAATTAGGGAAATAGGAAAATATGATTTTTCCTGAATGAAACTTCTTAATTAAAGGTCTATGAAATTATAAAAATGGAAGACAATAACAACTTATATTGTAAATATAAAACTGAGAATGAATAATACGTCGACTAAAATTGCATCCTAATAAAATATAATATGTTAACCTAGAATAATACAATAATGTGAATTCCTAGATCCACTATTCATGTAATGAACTCCTTTAAAAAACATTTTAGATGACCCAAATCCCAAAAAAAAGTATATTAATTCATAGATTTTAGGAAATATGGATTTATTTGAAAAAACATAATGTACTACTAGAACGTCGACATCCTAAACAAATAAGTCCCCAATTAAGAGAAAAAGGAAGGCCTCCTAATATTATTGGTTAGAAGATAAATCTTATACATATTCCCAATTTCATTTATATAGTTCTATTTACCACTTATTGTAACAATGGAATCAGTGTTAAACTCAACTTGTCCCCATGAGATCACCTTGAACAAAGTTTATTGCATTTCCACTTCTGTATAAGAGGTAAAACTGAAATTGAGCACCCTATCATAAATATGATAATGAAGTCCATTTTCAATATATTATTCCATCAAGGAATAATTCATGTATAACTATGGATGATAACCAACATGGTCAACAAAACAATGATCATACTCAGACACCAAATGTTCTCCCTAATAATGGTAGTACAACCACATTATATTAACCAGTTTCAAATACTAATTGAAATTCTAAATGATGATTGATTATTTAAGACATTACCATGATTGGTACTCATAATAATTTCTATGAAAAATTTAATTCCAACACTTTAGACTTGAATAATCATGAATAATGGTAGGAAAAATGATCTCGATAGACTCAAAAAGATGAAGAATACAGTATAAATTGTCAATACCTCTTCTCGTTATTAATGGCACACAAGGAACCAATGACTATTCAAGGGGTAGTGACTAACATGTCTTTATGGTTGGTGAACCATGTTCTAATGAAACCATGTCGATGAGGAATCATTTGAATCCATATACTCATATTCCATATGGATTACTAGACCATGTGAGCTCACTGGCTCCAACCAGTTCAACTCTCATTTGATACCCTACCATGAAAATAATTTTTATTGAACACTCATAATATTTACTGTATAAAAACACTATCATCCAAAATGTAGAAACTTCTTAATTAGAGAAAGAAAATATAATCGAAATCCCAAAACCCATCATTAAATTATAACAAATGTTTCGGTAAAAGAAATATTGGAAAAATAATTAGTTTTAGCACAAACCATAAGTTCTAAAGTTGCAATCATAAATCAACCATATTACCCAATTAAAAGTGTGATCATGGGAACATATTCCCTCTTATGAATAAAATATCTTAAAACATTTTCACAGACCAACCTAGGCCTTCCCTGGAACCCATCTCCTCATATAGCTTATCACATACTTGCAACATTTTTTTGATCACCACTGGATTGAAAGAAATATTGAGGGAATAAAATGTGTATCATAGTAAAAATATTCCTCAAAATAATAAGATTCAATATGTGTTAGAATTGTATTAAAATTTTCTATTGTCTAGTCCATTCATTGGAATGTTATGCCAAAAATAAAAGTACTGTTGCAATTTAAATTAATAAATGAGAACCCAAAAAAATTTATCATAAAAAATAAAATAGAGTTAGACATGATTTCAGATACATCAACGGATAAGTTTAAAATTTTCGATCCATAAATTATTAAAAAGTAAAACTAAATTCCATAACTAGTATATGTTTGACCTTGGATTCACCAGAAATCCTTTAAAACACTCTCTATTTATGAAAATCATTGTAAAATCAAGACATTAACCTAATTGGTTTATAGAAGTTAGTATGAAGGACCAATATGCATGTCATGTGAACAAAAAACCCATATATACACCTTAAATAAATGTTACAATTCTACATTATTTTTATAAAATCATAAAAGTATGTCCATTAATTTTTTATAAAATTAAAAAAAAAGACAACATCTTTATAGGGGCATTTTCCTATTAACGGGATGTATATATCTTGTAAATAATACCGCTATACATTAATAGATGAATGGGAATTTAGTTTAAAAACTAATTTCAATCGGATCTAAGAAATAAACCCATAGTCAATGTAATAATTATAACCATAATAACAATTTCAAGAATAAGTATGAGTGGTAAAAACTTCTTCTGAGGATGATTGTATAGAGTAATTGTAATAAAGATTCATCATATTTACATGCTGGATGAAATAAAATTTTATGAATTTTTAACCATAGGCTACCTGGACTGACTGGGGGGAAGACTCCCAAAGTAGTGTGTGATCAATACTAAGGTCTACTAGATAACTCATGATCCAAAACTAGTGTATAATATGTATCTAAACATCCATACAGAAAGGAAATATTTCCTATGAAAAATAAAATTTATGTGGACACATAAATTGAAACGTTTAGAAACATACATATATATTTATACATAAAAAAAAGTATTAGTATAAATATATTAACATGAATTATAAACACACACACACCTTTGAATCAACATCCTCAAATCCACAAATTGATTTCAAAACTACAATAGTGTCTGAATATTTTTACTCAATACTCTCAATTATAATGTTCATACATTGGGGGATAGTTCATTTTAGAATACATGCTAAAAAATATCAATATATCCTTATAATAATTATTTGATATCGTATGTTAGGAAACTCTATTCAAAACCAATTTCAACACTTTACAAAAAAATCACAAAAAGCTGGTGTTTTAGTTTCTTCTTTTAATAACAAATACACAATTAATAATTCCAAGAAACTATTAGAAATATATTTAATCATTTAAACCCATATTTAAAAACATAACTCATTAGTATAATACATTTTTTAATTAATTGAACACTCATTGTTCATGGATGTTGGTAACCTAATTAAATCTATATGTTTTCTGATAAAATATTTCATACTCAATCAAAAACAAATCTAAATCCTATTATGCATCTTAACAGTTCCAATAACACATGTAATACTACCATTGGTCTTACAAAACAGGGATTTAAAGAGAAGTAATTTAATTATTCTAGAACATAAAAGCTTAAAAATGTGGAAACATATCGTAATATTTTATCATTAATTTACAAGATGTTTAATCCAATCCAATGATGTTAATGTATACACCAGAGATTCTAATGGAACCCTAAAATCACAAAACACAAGTGTGAAATTAAAAGTACATAAATCTGTAGATAGCTATGATCCCACCCAAGAATGAACAATTAATTTTAATTATAATGAAGGCACGTCGTGGTCGGAGATATGTTTGTATTTACATTAATATCAATTTCCCATCTCTAGGTCTAAGGAATTTTCACATAAAAATATAATAAATGTATTAAATATCATATGAAATGAATACTTTGGTTTTGAAACATTCTTGACTAATAAATTAAGAACTGCTAAAAAGTCCCTTAGCGATTTTCACCACAATGCCTATGAGGTTGATCAACACATTTTCAAATGATCTATGAAAAACTCCAATCAATCTAAATATACTAGTAAGAATAATTAAATGTATTTTATAGATCATTATTGATTAATAATTCATAATTATCAATGAAATTTCACTTGGGATACCTTTCATTAGAGTGATTGTGATTGGAAATTCTACAGATAATTAATTATGTACACTGAGATTCTCTTTTTAGATTTTCATATCCCCTAGAAATAGATATAGATGTTTGTTTATTGAGTAAGGCTTCATGAAAAATAATTTATTTAATTACATGTCAGACATTAATAATATTATATAATTTAATAAACCCCATTCCACATAATATTATTATTAAAATTTTTCAGTGTGTTACATCTTGAAAAAATGATAAATAATATATACCAGCTTCTTAATAATTGTTAATAGTTTGTCATGGTATTTTTCCATTCATATTCCACGGTATTTTTTCAATGATTAAATATTTCATTACCTAACCATGGAATAAATATTCATCAAGTTTTCAATAGAATAAAAATAAATAATTTTTTTTCAAATTAATGCAAAAAACTATTTATTTCATTTACGCAATAAATATATCCTAAATAAAAATATTCCTTGGTTAGGAGAACAATATTTAATCTATTAATTGAATTGAAATAAAATTTATTCCTGTCCCGAAAAATTACAATTTGTGTTACCCTCTATGATTATTTATCATTAGTATTATTTAGGTTTTCATATTTTTAGATATTACTATCTAGTGATAGGTTATGTAACTTAAGTGAAAAAACATAATGTTGTATTGAAGACAATATCATACATTCATTCACTATGTTATATAATCGCTTAATATGAATATTTCATCAAAAAGGTTTCATGATGAGGCCATCAAACTATATACTCGATGCATCTTTCATTGGTTATCTACAAAACACATATCCTTAAACCATTAAAATATAATTTTAGGTGATAGTTCTATTCCAATAAATGGGCTAAGATATCATATTTCAAATAGATGAAGAGGATAAAACATTTCATTACATATCTATTAATAACATGTAAACCGTGATGTACCCCACATACACATTGTCATCGCAAACATATGTCACCATAGTTTTCGATAGAAACTCATAGTCCATGTGTCATGAGCATAATTAATGATAATATTCGTGTCTATGGACTATTACACATCCTCATATATTAGAAAATTTGATTATAAGAAATCATGTGGAATTTCTACTAGTGGTACTATACCTAAAATCTCCCATTATGGTTATTACAATGTGTGAGATTTATGAAAATTATCCTCATTTTCATACACTTAATATCATTTGAAAAACTATATACATTGAGTCCCACCCTAGTACATTATCAAACCATAGAACATTATTTATGAATATCATCATAACACTTCAAGGTTCTCATTAGACTGGGGAACTATAATGACTGTATCAATTTGACATATAATCGGGGTTATTATTATATTAGGTCCATGAAGAATATTAAAAAAATATTTAAAAATGTGTTTAATTAATATTAAATACCTAAAATATAATAATAATCAATGTTCAATGACTTATCCCAATGACACTAACTCTAACAAACTCCCACATAGAATGGAACAAATTGCATATGACATTTAGTGAAATTGACCTCACATGATTATCATGTTCTTATTAGGTAAAGGATTTATTTAAGGGGTATTCTATGTTGTATTCCATGGAAATATTTTCAACTATAACTTCACCTCTCTGAGAAAAATTCTTTATTTAATTATATTTCTATAGAATGTGATTTTTTAGTGGATTATACCTTCTCTATTTTTAGTGATCCCCCACTATGGTATAATAAATATATATTGTTCTTGGATTATTAACTCTTGGCAGCATATCGAGATAATGGATGATATTGTGTATCTATACTCCTTTAATATCTACCTAAAAAGTCCAAATATATTCGTACTCTAAAATAGAATCAATTACCACATAGTTATTTGAGATCTTCCAGCACACAAAAACTCCATTCATTAGGAAGATGCATCTCGTTTGTGGCTTCAAGTCATCTTGATCTTATTTAAAACTAGCGTTTTCATATAATGTAATGTGTACTTCTTCATATCCACCATAAAATAGGAACATATATTTAGTAAGCCTCATTTTATTAAGGAAATTCTCGACTTCTTTCTAGTGGAGTTGACCTAGGTTATCATTATATTATCCTATAGAACAAAATGCATGAGAACATCTAGACTATTATATATCATACCGTAATAGACAGAACCAAACACTAATTTTTATTTAATCATTGAAGTAATATTTATTTACTTATACGTCTAAGGAAAATTTTCCAAAAAAATATAAATACCATTTGATGCTAGAAACAATTACCGCGTGGATTATTCCATACTAAATATCTTTATTGCATTTTAAATGTATGTATATTTTCATATGAAGATAAATCTAATATAACAATCATGATGGATATTTTTCCCATGAATATATACGTCATATCCCATGTCCTCTATATAGAATAATTTATTCCACCTTACATTAACATAATATAAGACTGGTATTTTTTTCAATGAGTTATATGTCATCAACATATACTAGTAAGATAATGACTGCACTCCTACTTAATTGTTTTTTGAAACAAGACTAAAGTTCATTATTTATATGAAACAAAATTCTATTATAGATTCCAAAAAATGAAATTTTCATGACATCAATTTTTTCTATAATCTATAAATGGTGTTTTTCAATTTTCAAATCTTGTGGGAATCCTTTAGAAAAAGAAACCATTTGTGGTGTACCATATATATATATTCTGGAAGATTAAATACCATTGAACACCACCTAATTTCACATCAAAATCAATGAATCTTTTCAAATCTCAAATAAATAAAAAATCTTACCCACTATCACAAGTTTTATTTTATTCTTGTATCACTTATGGACAAATTCAATGTTTCTTAAGTGGTTCTTTAAAGTGGTTGTATTCAATAGGAAACAATCTCAAAAAACTTCTCTTAATTTTATATCTTTTTCTTGATTATATTCAACCCCTTAATTCATCAATTAATAATAATTCAAATATCATGTATATACAAGAAATTTTTTTCCCCTACAGGAATATCATATATTAATTAATTTTATTATCTGTTATTATTCGTTGATATGAATCAATTATCCAAATAATGGTGGTTAATAATCTCGAGGGATAATTTTATTCCCATTGCCTCATACAAGGATAGCCCTAAAATTATTATTATAGTTAAATGTAATTTATTGGAATATAATTTTATCTATCATATTCGAGAACTAATATATGGACATAATATTAATTTAAAAAAAAAGATTTTTATGGTCGAAAAAACCACCAAATTAAAATAAAAAATAATCATTAACATTTAATCAAATGAATCATCGTTATGTATGAAATATTATTGGAAAATTTATAACTATTTAAGTGATGTAATACATTTTTATTTCACACATAATATATTATAAATATTTGAAAATAAAATCCATAATTATACCTAATTGAACCATCTTTGAAACCATATAATGATCACACCCAAAATAATAAAAATAATAAAATTTTATTATTAAAAATGTGGTATTATATTATAGTTGATCCATGAAATGTATTATAAATATGAATATTGTTTTATAATAAAATAATTACATTTTTTAAACAATCATTCATTCGGATAATTTTTTCATAACTAAATGGAAGTGTGAGGTATGGTTTTTTCATCAGACATTTACATCAGTGAGATTCATATATTAGTCAACACTTATTTCTTCTATGTGGTGTATATAGTTCCCTTTTATATATCATATCATGAATATCATTATGTTAATGTCAGATAATGTTTCACCTGATAATTTATTATTTTTTGGGGAATATAATTCATTAGATGAAAAGTTGGTAAGTGAATTTGTAACCCAATTTCCATTCTTTGGTTTCATCCTGTAATTTTTACATTTTATCATTATAAGATTTTTTTTAAATGCATTTATAATATATTTTTCATTATTCAACCATTATATATTTTCATTTTCACAATAAATATATATTTTATTAATTGTTTTAATGATCACATTAATGATACGATATTTATAAAGGACATTCTTTTAAAAAATATCTTTTAGAAATTTACATGAAAAGATTCTCTTAAATTTATGTCAATTATTTATAATAATAACCAATTTTATTTTAATATAATCTAGTTATTTTTTAAATACATATTTACTCGTGTTTTACATTAAAAAAATTATTCAATGTTTTATTTTTTTCATATTTAAACAAACTTATTTTTGTGTTTTCAAAAAAAAATACATAAAGAGATATTCTTATCTTATATGGCAGGAGAAATTTTTAATTCCGTAGTCACACATTATTTTTTGATGTCCCCATTATGAAATATTAAATTTATTTTCAACGAAATTTGTTCCCTTCATTATTTCATGGCTCATTATGATGAAATGATTTGAAATTTATAATGTTATTTTTTATTGATTTAATTCACTATATATTTGAAAAATATTTTCCATTTAAATAATAATAATTATATGTTACCAATTATTTATTGAAGATATTATAAATAGAAACTATCCTTATTAACATTATATTTTCTTTAGGTTTAATACGTAATGATTTTATGAAACCCATTAATATTGAATATGTTTTTTTATGATGATATTTTTATAAAAATCATTTCTATTCATGGGTTTTGACATGGAACCAATAGGTACATTTTTCATTATGTGTTAGTGGTTACATTATAAAAAGGATGGTGGGTATATTATAACCAATAATGTTAGTGACCTATATATGCCTCTAATGCTTTGGGTAATGACTTATATCTCATGAGATAGTCAAGAATGAAATGATATGTGTACTCATTTTAGTAAGATATGACTAGATGATTGATTTAACTATCTTTATTAATACTTTACTAAATTGGATAGTAAACTTGGTTTAGTATGATATGACTAGAATGGGATGTCAAACTTTTTCAATAAATTTATTTTTCTTCTATGATAGTATTGTCAATGAACCTTGACTACTATAATTGTCAAGGGTGTGGACCCATTCTACTATGATAGACATGGAAAAGATCCTTAACAACCAGGGAAATGATTTTCTATGTTTTAGTGTGTTCCATAATTCAATATCTTCGGATAAATTTATTCTATTATGATTCATGTCTTATTAACAACTATTATTTACTCCATGACTCATGATTACGATCTTTGATATGTGGGGTCTAATATCCATATTTAATGTTCTTATGCACTTATGATTGTGCTATTATTGAATTCAACCTTGTGTACACTTATTAAGAATCTCATCTCACCCATTTCATATCTTTAATTTAATTTGGATATGAATAATTTTATTAACTGTTATATGAAAAAAGGGTTCTAGATATGATTTAATAAAGAAGATAATATATAGATTTTTTATGATCTACTGGTTTAATTTCCAGATTTCCAAAGGCACTAAAACCATATGGTTCTTGTGTTGGGTGGAAATGTTATGTAATATATATTTATCTATTGATATGTAATAACTATGTATGGAAATATTGGGACCTTATATTACTATAGTAATGGGAGTATTGATTATTATTTTTTAGTTTTCCTAGAACATGATTAACAATAGTCACCTTAAATTACACATGGACCCACAATAGAATATAATTATAGAGTTTTTTATTATTTTATATAGTGGATAACATAAAAAAAAGATGACATGTTTTCTTATATTTAAATAGTGTTTGAATGGGCACCCAAGTGGACAGTATAAATGAATTTGAAGATGTTTTAAGTCTTGAAAAGAAGAACATAATTAAAGTATCTTCAAGGGAAAATGAAAAGTTCATATAAGAAATGGTTGAAAATATTTGTCTCGCTATGATATCCTCAAATATTGAATTCGCAAAATGTGGAATGTATATGAATTATTCATAACAATTTCCTAAGAGGAAATGTCATAAAAAAATGAGTAATGTTTAAAATTCTAATGAAGAATAGAAAATGAATGAAAAATGAAATGAAAGTGGTATTAAGTTATATGATGATGTAACCTAGATAATGGTTTGGAAATGAATTTTTTTGGATGATGTATTTATGTAATGTAATTCCAATATTATTAAATAAGAAAGGATTTTTTAGTATATGTTTTCCATTACAGATTTGAAAATATAAGATCCATGATGATGATGACATAGAAATTTGATTTAATGGAACATTGATATTCTAATAAAACACATTATTATGTTAAGTATAACCCTTAATATGATCTTAATGTTAAATTAATGAAGTTTGGATAAATTTATAATTTATATGGATGAATTTAATTTGATAGTACATATGACACGTGAAGTGATTATAGATTTTTTGGAAAAAGTGGTTTATGTTGCCATTTATGGAATTTACAACAATATTGGATCTATGGAATATATTCAATAATTTGTTTTTTGTTTAAACTAATGAGGTGTAATTCATTTTCTATGTTGAGTGTATACAATAATTATGGTTTTTACCATGTATCACGACAATACATGATGAATGTATAAAAATGATTTGTATGTAAAAATTATGATCTATATGATGTTTCTATGGGATTAATGATATGATAGTTTGTATATTTAATGAAATTATCTTTAATATTTTGGATATTAGTGTTTTTGAAGGATCATAAGGAAAACCATTTAAAAATTGGATTATGTGGAACTTTGGAAGAGGCATTACAGATTTATGTATTAGTTCTCCATATGATCTTTTATTCATAAATTATGCATACCATATTAATATGATGATAAACAAAGAGAGATATAATAACTTATCATTGCATAAAATATTTTCTGAAATAGTTGGGTGTTACATTCTGCTCCCCCCCCCAAACAATATTTCTCCCTCAAAATTTGACACTTGGATAGAAAATAAGGATTCATATACCACATCACATCCTCAAGTTCCCACATACATTCATGAAATTGGTTGTTCTTCCATAAAATATTAAATATGTTAGTGGTCTTGTTTCCCATAATATTCTTAGTATGATCTATAATCAATATGGGTTTTTCATCACAAGAATGATTATACTTTAGTGGTATGACTTCTGAGCTTTCAAAATGTGAATGATCGGGAATGTACATTCTCAGGGGGGATACATGGAACACATCATAATCTTGAGAGAGATTAGGTGGATGTTTTTATCAATAAGTTACATTCCCAACACAATCATAAATTATGAAAATAGATATATACATAGGGATTATCGTGACATTATTTCAAAATTTCATTAATCTTTTCAAAATAGATATTTGTAGAAACACCTCTTCACCCACTTCAGATACTATGTATTTTCTATGAATATCAGCATAAATATTTTTCCGTCTCTGAGAATATCTTATGTATTACTGAATAGATATAATATTTTCTACCACTTCATCAAAAAGACTAAGTCATAATGGATTTCATTCCCCAAATTCATCAAATCATGTCGAATTTCTTCACATTCTCATTATAAGAATTAATAAAGAGACATATGAATAATATAGTGGAATCTATTATTGTAATAAAATTCCACCAAAGGTATAATTTGATCCCAACCAACTATTAAATACATAGAACATGAACTCAACATGTCTTCAAGAGTTTGAATTTTCCTCTCAAGCTGACCATTGGTCCGAGGATGACAAGTAGTGTTATAACATAACTCTATATCCAAGGACTCATGATGAATTCACCAAAATATAAAGGTAAAACATTGATCTAAGTAAGATATAATGGAATGTGGTATTCCATGAAATATTACCACTTCTTTTATATATATCCATGAAAACTAATTAATATGGAATTCCATTATTACAAAAATAAAGTGTGCTGACATGGTAAAGCGATCAACAATAACCCATCTAGAATTATGGCCATTTGTTATTTTGGGAATTCTGATGAAACTTTTCGTAGTGATATTTTTCCATTTCTATTCTCAGCTAGGTAATGGTCATTACATATACTTAGATATCTGTCTCTCACTCTTAAATTGCAAACAAAACAAGAGTGGATAGGAAAATTCCGTAACATATTTTTTTGATGCGATCAAACAAAAAATACACATCCAGGTCCCTATACATATTTGTACTTATAGGATTAATAGATAATGAAGATCTAAAATTGTAACATAATAGATCATTGATTAATTCCAGAATGGGAGGAATACAAAATCCATTAATAATCCATATTCATACATCACAATCATTGTTGAATTCAGTAACATTTCTCACCTTCTTTTATAGCTCTACGTCTTCTTTTTATTCCAACTTAATCATCACATGTATAGATGCTTAAAAATTTATTTTATAAAGATAATATTTCCCCAATTCAATTACTATTTCATGATCTATCCTATGAAAATCCATAATTATTAGATCTTTTGTGATCTTTATCATAGATAGGCTAGCGCGGCCTTTTTGAATCAAAACATCTTCCACCCTATTCTTCATCTGAAGATGATAATGTATTGAGTGTTCATAATATTTAATCAAATCCAACCATTTTCTTCAGTTCATATTCAACTCCTTTTGTGTGAAATATTATATTGAAAATTTATTATCAGTATAAATATAACTTCTTTAACAATAAAGATAATTCTTTAATATCATTAAAACAAATATTAACGTAGCTAACTCCAAATAATGAGTTTCAGTAAATTTTATCATCATTTTCCAATTTCCATGAGGCATATTATATAACCATATCATTTTGGAGGAGAACACATCTCATCCCCTTTTGGGATTCATCAATTTAGATCAAAAAACAGTCTACACTACAAGGTAGTGTGTGTATAGGTGTAGGTGCTAACCATCTTTTGAGCCTTGGAAATTCTCTTCAGATCCATTCATCAAAAATAACATAACCATTTTATGATTCAACTTGTTGAGTTCATTAAATAATCATGAAAAATATTTCACAAGATGTCGATAATATCTAGCCAAACCAAGAAAACATTGGATGCAAATTATAATTATTGGTCTCGAATAACGTTGCATAACTTTTTTAGTGATACATATATATCCCCTCTCTTGAGATTATGTTTCCCAAGAATGAATCATTTGAATCCAAAATATACACTTGATAATTTATGATAAAAATTGTCTTTTATTAGGGTCTTTAGTAAAATTATCTTCTGGTCTCCATGTTCTTCCTTGCTCTTTCAAAAGACATGAATATCATCTTTAAAGACTGCCATAGACTGATCAATATATACTCTAAATAATCAATTCATTGTATCAATTAATATAGCATGGTAATTATTTTGACCAAAAGGATTCAATAAAAATTCACTGTCTATACCTTATACGGAATGTTGCCCTAGGTATATCCTTCTTATAGACCCGTAATTAATGTTATCCAAAATGAAGAAAAATCTTTTACAATTATTGACCTCCACTTAGTTAGTAGAATAAGTCAAAAATACAAGGAAGAAGACATTTTTCATGATAGTGATCTTATTATGTTCTTGAAAATCAATGTGGAGTCTCATTAATACATATTTCTTCTTAACAAACAGAATATGTGCTCCCCAGAGTGACACACTTTGGTGTATGAATCCCTAGTAAAGATTATCTTGGTGATTCTTCTTATATTCCTACAAATTCATTAGGGTAATTTTATAATGCATCTTTTAAATACTTATAGCACACATATTGAGTTCTATTCAGAACTCAACCACACGATGTATTGTATGACCTGAAAACTCTTCTAAAAACATCATCAATATCATGTGAAATGTGTGTCTTCTAAATTGGGAGTTTCTTCCAAACCATCTATGATATATTTCCATCATTTATAGAATTCAAGACTAAAAATATTGATATATTTTTTACAGTAAGGTCATGCTCATATATGCATTTATAGATGATCATAGATTGATTTGGAATATGAAATGTTACTTCCATTTGTTGACAATTGTTATTGGATCTATATAGATAAAGGACCTACATGGTAAGAATCACATTAAATTACACTATATTAAGTATCATAATATTTTTAGTAATAAATTTCCCACAAAAATCAACCAAAGAAAAATTATGAACTTTTAATGTCATTATTGTGCCATTATGAGTTTTCAACTCTAACTCAACACCTAAATGGAGTGGTAATATAGAGATACCCAAAGAATGATTTCCATAAATAAAATAGTGGGTGGATCCCAAATCAAATAACTCATATTCTACATTAGAGGGATCGTTAGTGTACCTTTTATCACTTCATTATCATACATGACAACACCGATAGTGATCACATGTGACTTTCCATTTACTTTGGACTACAGAGCTTACTGATGTCAATCATCTTCAATGAACCATTGATTAAGGAATTCATTGGCATAATTCCCAATTTCCGTACTATTGTAACATTTACATGTTGTAGTTGAAATATTTTTAGCCTTTTATCTATTCACATCATTAGACATCTTTATCACATCACTTCATAATTCAACTTCCTGATGATCTTATATACTACACATAAATTATTTTCTAGTCCATTTCTGAGAATTTCTGCCATGTTTCATTCCACACATTGAGAATTAGAGAAAAATAATATTCATTTCATTTTGGTCTTTTATAATTTCCTGTGAGATCCATTTTATCAACTTCTCAAACATGTTGGTCTGATGGATTACTCCAATTTCCATCAAAAAATTGATAGTAAATCAAATAATGTTTTATATATATTGATATCCCTTATGTCTGATGTCATTATGAGACATTATTTTAATCCACTAAATAATTGATCAATTTTTCTCTTAGGTTGGATAATAATTCTAGAGGCGTACATTGAATGTCTTTTATAATTTTCATCATAGTTACCAATGGATTCATCATCTCTTTTCTTAAAATCATGGAGCTCCTTCTCCAACTATGTTCGAAAAAAATGGGGAATGTAATTATTTAAAATTAAATTACTGTAACCAACACATTCCATTGAATCAATTTTATATCTTTACATCATATTCATGATAAGGATTCACCATTTGATCCACATCAAATTCCAAATGATCGATTGATAAGATGACATTATCTTGTTCATGATGTTGGAGTATTGATAATATATTCTTAGTGTTAGTAGTCTATTATTCAGAAAAATATGGATCATAATACCAATATAAATATTGTTGATTCTACCTCATAAAGGATTGAATAGAATGGTGTTCCCTCTATTTCGTGTTTGGAGGCCCTTAATGATTCATAGATTGATAATTTTTTGTTTCCATAGATACATGATTTTGACTTCTAACTAAAATAAAATTTGGTTGGTCAGGAGTAAAATCAAGGAATTTTCCATCACATTTATGATTAATGGGGTTTCTCTAGTTCCATCAATTGACTAAAACCCAAAATCATAATATTAGAAATAATAAACATAATGGTAAAACCACATAATAAATAATAATGTTTAAATTTAGGATATTTATGTTTTATCATCAAATATTCATGATCATTTTTAAAACACTAGGGTCATTACCTATTCTTTCACATATCCATATAGTTATTCAAATGGTTTTCTCATCCTAGTTTCCAAAGGTTATTTATATCTTTCCTTTGATTCCAAAAAATGACCCATAAATTACATTAATTTACATTACATAAAAATTTAATAATATTAAATAAAAATATAACAAATCCATGAAAGGACCATATAGGTATAGAAACATTAAATATTGGGATTTATAAACAATCGGATCATAAGATATCTTCATTGTCTCACACTAATTTCATTATAACTAGTCTCCTTTTGGACATATCTTATATAATACCATTCTTTCAGACATGGGTAAATGAATCATATGAATGGGTAAGATCCAATTCCCATTAAGGGTAAAAAAGATAGATATCAATCATATCATAAACATATGACACAATTACATAATATTTGAAAATCTTATTCTGCAAATAAATAATAATGATATTACTATGCTCTATAAATCATAAAAGTTCATAAGAATCAATGAACGTAATCCAAATAGTCATAACATATGAAATGATATTTTATGTCATACACATTATAATAGAAAATCCTTTCATATTAGTATAGGATCCTTTCCAAGTCCATCGTAGTAGAAAACGTACATAAATAAACTGATTTCACTTTTCATTCCAACCCATTGCTACCGAACCGAGATCATTTTTCATTCTATCCATGTATAACTCAAGAGATATAAATTTTTATCTAAATAATTATAGGGATATATAGGTGTCATCCAAATTATAATGAAATCATTTTTATATGTTCTAGAATAACATATATCATTCATCATAGCATAACCCATCGATTATAATGGGTTTCTACACATCATTCCATCAAAATATAATCCTTATAAAACAAAGGGATTTCATAAAAATAATTTCACCATATAATAATAAAATTATAGAAATTATAGGGATATTATACTTGAAATGGAATTAAATTAAAAAATTTCAACTTATATTGAAAACTATTATGATAAAACACTTGAAATTAATTTTTAATGAACCTATCCTTTTTCTTAAAAAATGTTTTCTTTTCCCAAAATGTTGCTAAATTTTACAAGAAAATAACATAATTGAAAAATAAAATGTAATATTGTAAAATATTATTCATGGCAACATGGTTTTATAAATATGTAAAAAAAAATTCATATCATATAAGTTAAAAGAGAACATTCGTCCCAAACTTTTTTCATTAAGTCAAAATGTTCCTCTTACCAAAATCGACAAAAGTATCATGTCATATTATTTACGTCAAAATCAATAATGGAGAATATAGACATAAAAAAGTTTTTTTAGGATATAAATTATATTTTTGAATATATAATTTTGGAACATTTACAGGGAAGATAAATATACCCTAGTAAATACATATAAATAAATAATCCCTGATAATAATGAGATTGAAAAATTATCCCTTACCTGAGTTCTGATTTCCTTTTTCTGTACAAAAAAATCATGTTTAAATGTTTAATTAATTACATTGACTTATTCATGAATCATATTAAATTTTTTTGTTATCATATATGATCATATTATCATTCATTTGTTAGTAACATTATTACTTGTCCATCGAACATTAAACTCATTATTTTCTTATGCATAATTTTTCAAATTAGTTCCTATTATTAGTTTATATTTATATTTTTTAATATATGATATTGGTATTATATATCTCATATTAATTACTTAAATAAATTTATATATTCATTCTTTAATTAATATCATTGTGAATTAATTGAGTCGCATAATTGAGACGATCAATCATGATATACATGACCGATGATATAATTCCCATAATTATTGAATGGGATTAAAGTGGATGGTGTATAATATTTAATAAAAAAATATAATGTTATAATAATAATATATAGATATTATTTACATCAGTATAACCATCCTTATATAGTGTTGGTGAAGAAAAGATTACACCACGACGTGGAGAGAGTAGGTCCTACATACGCAGGCTTTTGATTTCATTTTTCCTAGGACGGATAAAAGGTGGAATATGGTTACATAGTAATTATAATAAAATATCATTCTATATGTGATACTGGATTTATTACTTTATTATTAAACCACTCATTAAGATTAAGTAGAAGAATAAAAAGTCTGAAAGAATTGGTAGAAGAGATTACCAATTCTTCGACATGCTTCTTCTAAATTTCATATTAGATCACTTTAGTTGGTATTTTAAGAAGAACATAATAACTATAATGTTACTATGTAAATTAAGAAGTCAATTTTTTATGGGTTGTTGGAAACTAAATGCTCATGGTAATGTGAAGCGGTGTGGAAGGAGGTGACATTTTATAATTTAGACAAGGGGAACTTTTAAAAACCCAACAAGTAAAAAATTATAATAAAGTCAAACCCAACCCAAAAACCGAAAAATATCACAATATAAAATATGAGATGAGATAGGGTTGAATATCATCATGAAATGAATTTTTGAAATTTTTTCTATCAATTTAATCCTTAGTATTTTAATTAACATGGAATTATTCTATTTCAGTTTTAACTAGGGTAACAAATATTTAAATATTACAAGGGTGATATATTATCTTCTATGATGTCAATTAGAAAAAAAAAATAACATATAACATTTTTTACCATATTATAATTATTAAAGTTTTTAATAATTGTTTCATAATTTTTAAGTAATTTAATAAATAATTATTTTGTTAACCAAGTAATTGTGTCAATTTATTCACTATTAAATTCAATGATTTTTTAAAATATTATGATAAAATATTAACATAAAATAAACTATTTTTTTATATTACTAATTTGTAAAGGTCATCTCAAAAAATATTTTAACATATTAATAATCCCAAATTATATTTACTTTAACAACGTTAATAAAATATATTTTTTGTCTCCTTTAATAAAATAATTACTACATCAATTTTAGGTAATTATTTAATATAGTTATTTGTTAAATAAAAATTAAAATTAAATATATATGGTGAAGATAAATGTAGTATATTTTATAAAAAAACATTTAGTTTAATTTATAATTTGGAAAATCCTACATTATAAATTTTATAATTTCAAATATATGAATGTGACAAATTAAACACCACTTAAAATTAAGTAGTATAATTGTCATAATCTCTTCTAAAAGGCTCCAAATTAACAATAACTAGACCATTGGATGGTTATGGTGGATATATACAGAACCAATAATATATGTTTATGTTTTGGCCATTTTAATGGTTTTTAAAAATTTAAAATAATTCTTTTATTGATTTCCCATCAATTAATTAAATTTAGCCCCATTAAAGTATATCTTTTTATAGTAATAATTTATTTCCTAAAAATTAAAATAAATTACCTTGAAAAAGGGAAAAAATTAAATTTATAATTTATAATAGAATTTATTTTATTTATAACCTTATATTTTAAATGATATGATTATTAAAATTTGAGAAAGACATATTTAACGTCTCATTAAATCAAATAAATGTAATTTCATAATCACAACCTTGTTGATTCCCAAAAATACAAGTTTTTAATAAGGATGATTTATTTAGAAACACAATCATCCAAAGATATTATTTCATGTTTTAGGACAATTTTATAATATTATTAATAACCTTAATTACTTGATTTCAACTTTTATTGTATTAATAAAAAATTCATTAAGTAACTATTCATAATGGGATGGAAATAAAAGGAATCAATTTACATAATTTGGACATAGTTTTGAAAATATGGATTCAATTTTTCAAAATTCAAGACATAGAAGGTGTAGTAATTAATATAAAACTAATCTCATTGATGGAAATAGAGAATATGATTTAAATGTTAGAAAATTTTAATAAATTGAAAAAAAAATCATCTAAATTCAATGTAAAATTAATGATAATGACATACATTATATTGAATGATAAAAAATATTATATTTATTATTTAAATCAATTCATTATTTTAATTTAATCATACAAATTATTTTTATTAAAAACCATGCTTTCTGATAAAATTTTATGTATTAATTTTTATTAATCAAATTTTGAATGTTATTAGAAAAATATTACAATATCATCCAATACAAATTCTTAGATCCCTATTAAAAGAGGTTTTTATATTTCCTATAATTTTTTAATGTGTAAAGATCTTAATATGAAAATGGTTCTCTAATAAAAGGTGTAAAATTATCCTTTTCGAAAATTATTGGTTTTTATACATCATATATGGTTTATTCAAATCGTATGCCTATAATATCTACTGAATTAATATAAAAAATATTTTGATAAATATGTAAAATATATATTTCATTAATTTTATTTTCCAATTGTAATTCAATTAATTTTATAAAAAAAGGAAAAATATATATTAGATTTATATTTTACATAAATAATTGGTAACTAATTAAATCACCATACATTTTAATAAGTTAGTTATATATATTCTCTCTAAAATAATGGCAAGGCTATAACATACATTTTATATCAAAGGAGTCTCAAAGATCATTTAAACTCCCAATTTCATGCGAAAAATGCTATTGGATAATAAAAATTATTTAAAAAATATATTTCATAAAACATTTGGGATTTACAATACAACATGTACAATCTTGAAATTACATTTCTCAGGCATTGTATTAAATTTATGGAATCATAAATTACCCATATATTTATATATATTGAGCTTATTCACACTTTTAAATATTTTGTAACTCAGCTTAAAACAATATATACTTCAATCAACATTATTCATGTAACACCCCGAGCGTCCACGATACGCTTCTCTTTCAATAATGCAATAGCTGGCATTGTACGCAAGTTCGAGATTCTAACACACTGTGACAAATCAAAATACCCATTATGAATAGTAATATGAACTTTTTGAAAATATATATATTTTATATTTAAAAATGGGCTTCATTTTTGGATTCGGAATATCGAAATTACCCTATGTTGAATTTTTTTATTTTTCTGAGAACATCCAATTTTTTATGAATAGTGAAAAATACATAAAAACAACATTTTTAATAAAAATAATTTATAGTGAAAAATTATACTATTGAGTGGTTTTAAATTATAATTAGAATATATTTTTATTATTTTATCCAATGGTGGTCATTATGATTAATTTCACTTTGAAATTGGACATAAACAATTGTCAATCTTTTGATATATATTGTTTCTTAAAAACACGCAATTTGTTGTGACAATGGAAATTAATTATAAATCTAATTAATGAAACTTATATGTTTGGAATTTTTTAAAATAGACATCATTTTTGAATTCGTAATATCAATTATAGCTTAGGGTGAAATTTTTGCGTTCTTCTGAAAAACTTCAATTTTTTATGACTAATGAAACCACTAAGTGGTAGTTAAAAAAACTGATTTTTCGTTTAAATGAAACATTACCACTTCTGTCATTTGATTTTCAAAAATCCAACATACATGGCTTTCATTATGAATTTAAATGTGGTCCAATGGGATTAAAATAATTTATGGTGAATAGTAACTTTTAAGTTTAATTAATCGCGATTAAAGGTAATTAGTGAAAGTTAAGGTAAAAATGATATTATAAATATATTAACATACCTTTACACTTGTCTTAGACCTATTTAATGAGTCATGGAAGACCAAGAAAATCCATGGGTCAACTTGGGGACTCCATGGAGCCACATTGGTAGGAAAATGACATTAATAACTTTTTATTTAATGTTAAAATAAAAATGTCACAAACATGAGTTGTTTTACTAATACAATTTTTAAATGGGGTTATAAAAGTCATATTTTTTACTATAAATAATAATTAGAAAGATAAAAATATTTCCTACATCATGATATTTTTTTTATATTTTTTAGAAATTAAATAAATTAAATTATTTATGACACAATGATGATGCAGTGATTACCTCATTAATTAACGATTTTAATAAAATGGAAGGATAATGTAAAATCTAAGATTTAGACTTGTCCAAAGCCTATTGGATGAGTATATTTCGAACCCTATCACCTTAGCCACGAAATATATAAGTGTGGGACCTTTAAAATCTGAATCTCATTGTATAATAAGGTAACATTTCATTACTTTCCAAGAGTGCCCCTCCTCTCCTCTTATAAAAGGCCTCCACCACTACCACCTTATTACCACCTTCCAAGAAATTTGACTCGGCCAAAATCTGCCCAAATACTCTCCCAACATCCCTATCATACTCCTAGAAGCCTTACATTGGGCAGAAGTATTCCCATGGAAGCCTTTATGCTCAAATCAAAAAGAGATACCCTTTTTAAGGTAATGTCTTCTCTTATGTTATTTTGTTTTATTTTGCTTCTCCAACCCCCTAAACTCTTTTTATTATTTTCATTTGTAACAACACCAATATCCTCAATAGACTAGGATGTTGTTATAAGAAGGATTCGAGCTACACATACACACACCTACATCTAATGGTTAACGAACATACTGTTTCTGTGGATGGAGAATTTATGCCTCACGAAACGATGATTGTTCAACACTCATATAACACCTTCAAATGTGGCCATTAAGATGTCACTATATTTATATATGATATATAATATGTTTATGTTTTACTTAAGCTTTTGTATTTTTCATTTATTGCATTCCTTTATGGTTTCCCTTATGGGTAAATGCGATATTTTCATTTTAGGAAGTGCGGACTACCGCATCCTCAAAGTGATTTGAATCGTTAATGCCATATGTGGGACGTATAAAGTATGGAGTAAATGATATTATATATGATATTATACTGGAATTATAATATACCTTTATATCATTGTGATTTCATTCCATTAAATACGAAATATAAATAAAAGTAGCGTTCATGCATACGTACGGCTTACCATCTCCATGAACGGTGCATTTCATTTCTTACCTCTAAATGTTATTTAATATTATAAATTAATGTATATACTGTGTATATATGATGTATATGATATCTAAATCATGAATATAATTATGGATATAATGGATATTTTTCCACATGAACAACTTGTAATTTTCAGAAGTTTATTTTTGACTCAAGTACCAAAGATCGATAAAACGACTGTTATTAACATAAATAATTACATAATTTTCATAACATGGTAATAAGTGATATAAAAGGAATAATAAACTTGAAAAAGGTTCTTAAGAGATTATAAATTAACTCTATTTTATTATTCAGGAGGTTAAAGAACGGTCGAGTCAAGTTGGACAAAAGGTAAGGGAATTTCTTAACCCAATTTCTATTCTTTGGGTTAATCTCTTACTTTCAAATTATGTCATGACATTATTATTTACTATCATTTATTTGTACTTTCGTTATGTGTACTTATAGTGAATACACATAATAGATCTATTTTATTTTAAAAATGATCTTTGTAAGGACTTCGTCTCAATCTCCTTTCATTGCGGCATATTTTGTTTTATACACAAATTTATTTTATACGGTGTATAAACCCCTTTGACTTTTACTTTTATTCAAAATGAATCATTTTATATGAAGCGTTTTTTCTAAACGAAAAAATGAATGTTTTTTCTTACGTATGTGGCGACAACGACTTCTCAGCCGTCGAGACTATTATTTGAGTTTCGGCTTCCTCTATAAGCCATAAATTTTTAAAATAAAAATAAATACCATGTTTTACTTATCTTTTATGTTGGTATTGAAAATGGTTTTGATAATGTTTTATTATATCAATGTGTTGTATTGATATCTTGTGATTGATGTGTGGAAATATTATGTTTCTTTTATGTATGTTTTATGTGATATAATTATGTTATGGTTTATGATATGTTTAAACCTATTCATATGAGGAATGCATTGGACTTAATAAGTGACGGGTGAAGACCGCTATAGCTCCTCGAGGCATCGATAGGTCTCATGAGACAAACTAGTCTCTTGGCACGAGGCCTTGACCAAATATTATTTGTGGTATTGGCATGAGGCCTTGGCTACGTGGTTATGATAGTCTTGCATTATGCATTCCATCATTATGAAAGTGGTTATTGATATTGCATGTGATTATTCGACTAGTAGAATATCCATGTGAGTAAGTAAATGGCATTATTTAATTTTATTTTTTCCATATTATGCTGAAGTTCAAGTTTAAAAAGGCTTTTGTTTTAGTTATACGTTTCCTTAAATGTTAATGTTTATTTAAGAAATCTTCCGCAATATTGTTATCCATACTGAGCATATGATCTCACCCCTTTCAATGTTTTAATATTTTCCAGGATGTGAAGAAGTATTTTATAAATGACCTGCAGGGATAGTCAGAAGAGGATATGAGTGTGGAATATGAAGACTTTATTGTTGTATTTTTTCACTTTATGATGTAATGTAACATTTATGAATGTATCTAGTGTTTCCAAGGCTACTAAACTAATCGGTCTTTCAAGACTTGATCTTTTGTGATCATGCCAATGTTACGCAATAATGCACCGACTCTGGGTAGCTGGAGTCGGGGTATTATAGTTAGTATCAGAGATAGTTTAGTACTAACCTTGGAAGATAGATTTAGATAAACTCTGATTAGAGCACATAGCCCTAAGATAGGCTTTGAGGATTAGTATAGAAGAACTTCCAAAAAGTTTGGTATTATAGAGATTTGGTGAGTTTTCCGAGAAATACATCCCTTTCGATATAAGAGCAAGTAGAGGCAGCTCTAACACAGATGTACCTAGGGGTAAAACCTGAAAACACCGCTTTGAGCTATACTCGAATGGGAACTGGTGCACGACAACGATCCTTGCTGCACTCTTTGTTACGGCACTACCAGGGGATATGCTTAGGATAATTATCATTTTATTTACAAACCATTATGAAGGGCTTATGAGTACATACTTCCTCAAAGAAAAAATTTGTCTGATTATGAATTATATCCATAAATAGTTCAAATTATGTTAAGTGTTTTACAAGTATTTAATAATGTATTTTAATTCATAAACTAATATAGTGTATGCCACTATTTATAAATGGCACCTGGTGGGAGGAATGGAAACTGTATCAATGCACGCACTCTGTGTAGGGATTTCCCTCCTGCTCAAGATAATTATTGTGGTGCTGGAGATACAACTGGTGCTGATCAACTTATTACCATACTGGGACAACTCACTCAGGTAATGATTAATAACCTTACTCATATGGAGCACCCTAATCCGCAACGTGGAGGATCAATGTTAGACAGCTTCATGAGGCAAAAACCGCCAACATTTAATGGGGGTACAAATCCATTATTTGGTTAGCAGTGGGTAAAATCCTTAGATAAAATATTCCACGCCTAGGGGAGTAGCGAAAGGGAGAAGGTTGTCATGGCAGTTTACCACCTCCCTGGAGATACTGATCAATGGTGGTCGTTGATTCAAAATACAATGGAAGATGATGAAGTATCAAATATGGTATGAAGGGTGTTCAAAGAGCTTTTCTTAGAAAAATACTTCCCTCGTAACCATCGAGCAGATATGGAAAGGCAATTTTTGAGTCTGAGACAAAAGTAGGATGAGAATTTCGTAAATTATGAGGCTAACATTACAAGGTTAGCGAGGCATGTTGTAGATTATATACATAACCCATGAAGTAATATTGGCCGTTTATTTGATGTGTTAAAACCATTTCATCGTCGAGCATTAGAATCACAATATTTCTCAACATACGAAGTTATAGCCTCGCGTTCTATCAAGACAGAAAAGGAATTCTTTATGTCTTATGACAACAAAGTAAAGCAAGAGAAGAAGGGAACGGTGGAACAAGAGGCATATAAAGGGAAAAAGGGAAAGAAGGATTTTCCATTATGTGATAATTTTGGGAAGAATCATCCTGGTACATTCCAGAAAGGAATGGGAGTTTTTTATAAATGTGAGAAAAAGGTCACCAGGCTCGTGATTGCAAGGGAAAGAAAGAGGCTATCAATGTTGAATGCTACAATTATAGGGAAATGTGGCATTATTAAAATGACTATCCTAAGCATCAAGGAAAATTACCTCAGAAAAAACCAAGGGATTAAGGACAATATTATGCTATTACTACAGTTGAAGTGAAATAATTAATGTATTGGTGCTTTTGGAAACAAGGATTATATTCTGGTTATAAGAATAATGTGATATATATAAGGATTGTACTGCAATACTTGTTGTTTTCATTAAGGTTTTAATATGATGAATGTAATCATATTTTTAGTATGTGACAATAAGAGAAACATTACAATGTTTGGGGAATCTAATGTTATAATTGATTTTGGAATTTAAGGACCTTATAGAGAAAGTCTGGACGGAGGTATTTTGGATAACTATAAAGGTTGGAATGGATTAAGATGAACTTTGGATAGTATTGTTTAAGGTTAAAACCTTTATGAAGATTATTTTTTGAATATTATAATACTATAGTATAGGAAGAGGACAACCTGCAGGTTAGGGGATAACCCATCGTGTCGGACAAAGCTGTAGGAATCGAACCCACAACCGTAGTGCGACATGCCTTTATTAACTACCACTGGCCTATAGGAAGTCCCTGGTTATTACAAAAAAGTTTTCCTAATCTAAATGGTATGTGTTAATATTTGGAACCTTATACAACTAGGATAAATAGAATATTTTTGAGTTCTATTACCTTTTAGAGTGAATGATGGGTTTGTGGTAAAATTTTATTAAAGAATGAAAGTCTACATGACAAGTAAGTATATTTCTTTACATTCTTAGTAAATCTCCAAAATAAATTCCTCAACTTTATAAAAGGTAACTTAAAACAAAAACGTTGCCGGTTATCTTTTCCAACTGGGGATTCAATGACCATTTAACCAATCACAAGTTTGTGATTTTCTTATGGTTAACTTTATCCTAATACTGTTTTCTACAACTCTCTATCATACCTTGATGGTTTGTCTTTCTTTTATAACCATATTTTCTTATAATCCTAATATGGGCTATCTCGGGTGACCTTTGTACTTATCTTTCTTTCTTTTAAAGTTATTGTTTTATTAACCTTATTTCCGATGTCAGTTTTCCACAAATGTATTTTCTATTTGCAACCTTTTATTTTCAAAGAAAAATTTCAAATTGCGAGGATGCAATTTATTGAAGGAGGAGAGAATGTAACACCTCGAGCTTCCACGATACGCTTCTCATTCAATAATGCAATAGCTTGCATTTAACCCAAGTTCGTGATTCTAACACACCGTGACCAATCAAAATAGCCATTATGAATAGTAATACCCACTTTTTGAAAAAATATATTTTCTATATTTCAAAATGGACTTAATTTTTGGATTTGGAATATCGAAATTAGCCTATGTTGAATTTTTGGTATTTTTCTGAGAACTTCCAATTTTTTTTTAATAGTGAAAAATACTTAAAAACATCTTTTTTAATCAAAATTATTTCTAGTGACAAATTATACTATTGAGTGGTTTTTAAGTATAATTAGAATATATTTTTACCATTTTATCCAATGGTGGTAATTAGAATTAATTTCTCATTGAAATTGGACATAAATAATTGTCAATCATTTAATATATATTGTTTCTTAAAAACACAGTATCTGTTGTGACAGTGGGAATTAATTATAAAATTAATTAATGCAACTTATATGTTTGGACTTTTTTAAAATAGACATCATTTTTGAATTCAGAATATCAATTATAGCTTAGGGTGAAATTTTGGAATTGTTCTGAAAAACTTCAATTTTTGATGAATAGTGAAACCACTAAGTTGTAGTTAAAAAAACTAATTTTTCGTTTAAATGAAACATTACCAATTCTTTGATTTGATTTTAAAATATCTGACATACATGGTTGTCATTAGGAAGTAAAATTTGGTCCAATGGGATTAAAATAATTTTAGGTGAATAGTAACTTTTAAGTTTAATTAATCGCGATTAAAGGTAATTAGTGAATGTTATGGTAAAAATGATATTATAAAAATATTAAAATACCTTTACACTTGTCAAAAACCTATTGGATGAGTCATGTCCGACCAAGACAATCCATGGATCATCTTGGGGACCCCATGGAGCCACTTTGGTAGGAAAATGACATTAAAAACTTTTTATTTAATGTTAAAATAAAAATGTCGCAAACATGAGTTGTTTTACTGAAACAATTTTTAAATGGGGTAATACAAGTCATAGTTTTGACTATAAATATTAATTAGAAAGATAAAAAGATTTCCTAAATCATGATAGTTTTTTTATATTTTTTGGACATTAAATAAATTAAATTATTTATGACACTATGACGATGCAGCGATTACCTCATTAATTAAAGATTTTAATAAAATGGAAGGATAATGTAAAATATAAGAATTAAACTTGTCCAAAACATATTAGATGAGTAGATTTAGAACCCTTATCACCTTATCCACTAAATATATAAGTTTGGGACCTTTAAAATCCGAAACACATTGTATAATAAAGTAACATTTCATTACTTTCCAAGAGTGTCCCTCCTCTCCACTTATAAAAGGCCCCCACCACTACCACCTTATTCACACCTTCCAAGCCATTTGGCTTGGCCATCCTCAGATCAAATTCTCTCCCAAAATCCCTCTATTACTTATAGAATCCTCAAATTGGGAAGAAGTCTTCCCAAGTAAGCCTTTGAGCTCAAATCAAAAAGAGATACACGTTTTAAGGTAATGTCTTCTCTTATGTTATTTTGTTTTATTTTGCTTCTCCAACCCGCTAAAATATTTTTTTTTAATTTATTTTTTAACAACACCAGTATCCTAAATATACTAGGATGTTGTTATAATAATAATTAGAGATACACATACACACACCTACATCTAATGGTTAAAGAACATATTGTTTCTGTGGATGGCGAATTTATGCCTCACGAAACGATGATTCTTCAAAACTCAAATAACACCTTAAAAGGTGGCCGTTGAGATGTCAATATATTTATATATGATATATAACATGTTTATGTTTTAGTTAGTGTCTGTATTTTACATTTCTTGAATACCTTTATGGTTTCCATTATGGGTAAACGCGAGATTTTCAATTTAGGAAGCGCGGACTACCGCCCCCTCAAAGTGATTTGAATCGTTAATACCATATGTGGGATGTATAAAGTATGGAGTAAATGATATTATATATGACATTATACTAGAATTATAATATACATTTATATCATTGTTACTTTATTCCATTAAATACGAAATAGAAATGAATGCAGTGTTCATGCGTATGTACGGCTTACCGTCTCCATGAACGGTGCATTTCATTTCGTACCTCGAAATGTTATGTAATTTTATATATAAATTTATATACTGTATATATATGATGTATATGATATTTAAATCATGAATATAATTATGGATATAATGGATATTTTACCACATGAACAACTTGTAATTTTAAGAAGTTTATTTTTGAATCAAGTACCAAAGATCGAAAAAACGAGCGTTATTATCATAAATAATTAAATAATGTTCATAACATGGTAATAAGTGATATAAAAGGAATAATAAACTTGAAAAAGGTTCTTAAGAGATTATAAATTAACTCTAGTTTATTATTCCAGAGGTTAAAGAATGGTTGAGTCATGTTGGACAAGAGGTAAGAGAATTTCTTAACCCAATTCTATTCTTTGGGTTAATCTCTTACTTTCAAATTATGTCATGATACTATCATGTACTGTCTTGTATTTATACATTATTTATGTGTACTTATAGTGAATACACATAATATATCTATTTTATTTTAAAAATAATCTTTGTAAGGACTTCATCGCAATCTCTATTCATTGAGGCATATTTTGTTTTATACACAAATTTCTTTTATACGGTGTATAAACCCCTTTGACTTTTACTTTTATTCATAATGAATCTTTTTATACGAAGCGTTTTTACTAAACGACAAATGGAATGTTTTTTCTTACGTATGTGGCGACAACGACTTCTCTGCCGTCGTGACTATTATTTGAGTTTCGGCTACCTCTATAAGCAATAACATTTTTTAAAGAAAAATAAATACCATGTTTTACTTTTCTTTTATGTTGGTATTGAAAATGGTTTTGATAAATTTTTATTATATAAATGTGTTGTATTGATATCTTGTGATTGAAGTGTGGAAATCATATGTTTCCTTTATGCATGTTTTATGTGATACAATTATGTTATGGTTTATGATATTTTTAAACCTGTTCGTATGAGGAATGCCTTTATACATAATAAGTGATGGGTGGAGCCCGCTATAACTCCACGATGCATTGGCAGGTCTCATGAGACAAACTAGTGTCTTGGCACGAGGCCTTGACAAAATCTAATTTGTGTTCTTGGCACGAGGCCTTGGCTACGTGGTTATGATAGTCTGGAATTATGCATTCCATCATTATGAAAGTGGTTATTGATATTGCATGTGATTATTCGACTAGTAGAATATCCATGTGAGCAAGTAAATGGCATTATTTAATTGTATTTTTTCCATATTATGCTGAATTTCATGTTTAAAAAGGATTTTGTTTTAGTTATACATTTCTTTAAATGTTAATTTTTATTTATGAAAGCTTCCGTAATATTGTTATCCTAACTGAGCATCTGAGCTCACCCCTTTCAATGTTTTAATATTTTCCAGGATGTGAAGAAGTATTTTATGAATGACCTGCAGGGTTAGTCAGAAGAGGATATGAGGGTGGACTATGGAAACTTTGTTATTGTAGTTTTTAATTTATGATGTAATGTAAATTTTATGAATGTATCTAGTGTTTCCAAGGCTACTAAGCTAATCAGTCTTTCGAGACATGATCTTTTATGATCATGCCAATGTTACTCAATAATGCACCGACTCTGGGTAGCTGGGGTCTGCGCATTACAATTCATCATAGAGCATAAATAGTAGTGTGTCTTTTGCATTATATTTTCATTATATTCTAGATAAAATACAATCTCATTAAAAATTCACCATCGAAAAAGTTGATATTCATTCTTCAGACATCATAGGTTTTATGAATTTTGATATACACAATGGTCACTGGTAGGTTTTGGTAAGATATTGATGAAATAATAATGATGTATCAATAATTACAACATGATAAAAATGTGACCACGTAAGGATTTGTTACTAATCATGTGAGTGGAAAATATATAAGTGTTGAAGGTTGATGATGAGGTCCTCCCGCATATGTAATTAAATGGCATCTTTTAAAAAAATCAAAACACTTATTAACATTCAAAATATCATATGATTATTTATCCCACATTAAACTTTTATATGGAATGGTAGTTCATACTAACTAAACATGATTCATTGACTACATAATGAAACCCAAACAGATTCGATGCTACCCATTTTAATCACAATCTAAACTACATGTGTGAGGATAAGAACCCATAGCCCAATCCTTGAATTATGATCATATATGAATGAATAATTAGCCGTGTTCGTTCTCTAGTCCACATGATGATCTTCTATAGTTTATAGAAGTAACTATGGTTGAGTTTGAGTTTATTGCTACCTTTAGGGAATGTGGTCAAGCTGGCTCTGATGGCTGACCCAATTATGAATTTTTTTATACTACTAAAAAAATACCATAGTAATATATTCATCACATATAAATAAAAATAATTTTTTTGGTTTTTAATAACCTTCCACTACATATATGTAGACCCTAAATAAAATATTACCATCATAAAAATAGTGTAGTATATAATATAAACCTATAAATAGAAATAAAATCAAATCCAAAACAAAAAACACTTCATTATTTTATTTTTCTTAATTTTATCCATTAACCTCTCATGTGAACATTTATACCTCCTGAGAAATTTCCAAAATGATTCTACAATGGATTGAATATTTGGAATATTATCTCATACTTCAAAGATTCAAAATATATTTATAATACACATTCATATTTTACTATTCAAATCTTTTTTGAGAACATGTCATAATGATCATAGGTTCTTTAATCAACAATAAATATCTTCCTCCTCCAAATGTAATTTAATCAACCTTTTAAAAAAAATTCTTCTTTTAACAAAAAATACAACCACTAATATGGTTACATTAATCTACCCCATTCAATTTATTTTCAATAACCTAAAAAAATTTATGTCAATATATTCCCTATTAGAGCATTTTCACCTCCTACTTATTAATAAAAATATTAATGGTAGATTTATAGTTACAAAATAACATGTAAAGAATCAAAATACCGTTTTACTTATTATTTTTAATTGTACATGAAATAGTTTAAATAATGATTGGTATCACATTTTCAAGTAGTTATTTTCCTCATGATATACAACTCGAATTATAAACGGGCCAACTGAATATAAAAAATAATATTTTTTTCAAAAATTTATTCAATTTTTCAAACTAATCATTTTTCTTGTATTACCATTCTTGAAATCAACATTTTATTGGAGGAAAAAGCAATTTTTTAATAACAATTTATAATTCCGGTCATCTGAAAAAAATATAAAAATAAATTCAAAAGAAAATTGTCTACTCCACCAATCAATTAATTTTTTATTCAACCATCAACCTCCCATTATAACCATATTTTTATAATTAAAAAAATATGAAATTATTTATTTGAATACCTCTTTAAATTGTTACACTTATTGTTTTGTAGATTTTATTTTCACTAAATTTAGAATTTCATTGATAGACTATTCAACTGTAGAAATTTCTTCATAAATAGGGAAATAATCTCTTCATCATGAATAATATTTATCAATTAAATGCTTAATTAATAGTTAAAATAATTACATCCATATTTTTTAATAACAACATTTAAATCACATTCAAATCAAACTCTTTTTAGGAAAATAAATTGTTAGTATTCAATTTTTATTATTTTCATAGAGTTGTTCAATATGGTAACCAGATAATTAATCACTACAAAAGATTGGACATTAAAACATATCATTTATGGTTTTAATTTCTTAAACAGATTTCAATACATTATCATTCATCATATTGATATAAATTTTTCAACACCTAACTAAAATATATTATTTTATTTCACCAATGGATGTGAGAATATGAATCAATAACTTTTTAGAGACACTTATTTTAAATTCCTCCAGTTCGTACCAAATGGTTTCAGGAATAATGTATGTTCTTATATGAGAATGATGACTCAGATTACAATTCTTAATTTATGAATAATCATTATTGTACATAAATAATGACATCAGGACTAACTTATTTGATAGTAAAATTGAATTTATTAAAATCAAAAACCTGATGTTGAATATCATCAAATGTAATTATCAATTACTTTAATGTGATATCTATAATAAAAAATTTATCATACTATTGTCATCAAACATTATACTTTATGTATTGTTCTTTTAAAATGTGCAATGGAAATCCTCATAAAACAACATAGCCAGGGATTTTTCTAGGAAATTCTATTTATATCAAACGGTCTAAGAAAAAATCTTCCATTAATAGACATAACTGAAAATTCCTTTCTCACATTATCAACTACTATAAATCAATCACGACACAACCAACATTTCCTTCATCTCCATGAACACATTTAATCGTGGTTTCCATCAATACTTCAATGTATATGACATATAGTATTCATTAAGGATTATTTTAACATCTAACGACCAATGTACACATCATTATAATTGAACATCCTGTGAAAAATAAAATGTTCATTTCCTACAGGGAGGTCCATTTTCATAATCTCTCTTATTATATATTACCAATAGAAAACTGAATAATAGGGTTTCTTGAAATTTTATAAGCCACCAATCCTATATATCTCATATCATCATTTTCAGGCTAGATTATATCATCCATATATGGACCATTTTTACATGAATACTATAATGGAATCACCAAGGTATAATATTTGCGGGGAAATTATGACCTTTCTGTGAAACAAATATTCTTAAGACATTGTCACATATTATATCATGCATAGATAAAATCAAGATGTTATATTAAAATATATTAATAATCCTATTAATTAATTCATTTAATAATTATGTATATTGAAGATGGTTTTGGGGAACCAAATTCAATAGACTCCCACTTCCATGTTGATCCGACTATTAAAAACATTTTTTCCACTAGATATCACATGATACTCATTCATATACTAAGATAGATCCTTCCACAAGGGTTATTCCATTTGTTCCTCTATCAATGGTTTTCTAACTTCAACATCACCTCACTGAGAAAAAATACATCTAGATATGAATCATGCAAAGTGTATTATTTTTTTACATTCATATGTTGGTGGATCATTGGAAAGAGCCACTACTACAAAATTATCATTGATAATTATGGTATGTTCATCAATATTTTTCAACAAATCCACATCACTAACAATATTGTGAATTTAAACTGCTTCTTTGGACATATCAAAAGTTAAAATATAATTATATTCCACAGTATAATCATATGAAAACCACCTTCAATAAACATTACTTGCTCGCATCTACTCTATTAAGACAAAAGAGATTCCCTAACCAAAGCTTATGATCATTTTAATTTGACTGAATGCTAGAATCATGATAACCCGTAGTGACTTACACTTTAGCATCTACATGAACTATGAATATTTCTTCATCTCATTTACGATACTTAAGGGCAGTATAATCAATAGTAAAATGTAATTCACTTGGTCGAAATTAATATCAACCTACCATGTTAAAATAATTGGAAACATCAAGCCTCACACAAAACATGGATTACATGATATATCCTATCATTGAAGTGTATGACATCATAAAAACAATCTATATTTCTTGTTGTGTCTATGAAAATATCTTCTTTTATAGATGTATACCAAGTGGAATTTGAACTAACCCCGACATTGATTTTTACATACTAAACATATTCAGTTTTTTTTAAATGATTGTACTTTAATTTAGTCCAAGTCGCCTTTTTAATGAATCATTAATTATATGTATCCCTATAATATAGGTTTTTTTCTTAATTCCTTCATGGATCATTCGATTCACAATAATGTCTTAACCTATTTTGTGTATGTTATCTCATTTCTAGTCAAAAATAGGTTATCAATATATACTACTATGAAAATGGTTCTACTCCATCTAAAATATTTGTAAACACATGAATTAAATTCATTCAAAATGAAATCAAGTTATTTAATCATTTCTTTGAATAAAATATTTCATGAACTGGATTTTTTGTATAATCGATTAATGGATCTATAAAACATTAATAACCATTTGAAATTTCTAGGAGTTACAAACAATTCTGGTTGTGTCTTATATGAATCTATTTTAAGGATACCATAATGAAAAATGGCTTTGGTATATATCTATCAAACCACATAGTTTTTGAAATTTTCTATATCATTTATAATTTTAAGGGATTTACACATGGAAACTGATGAAATGGGGTTTCATAGTCAATTAATTGATTCATTATAAATTAATTATCCACTAGTCATTATTTATAGTAAGTGACCTAGACTTTTATGCCCATATTTCTATGGAATACCCATTTACGTCCAAAAAAATACTTATATCATGTGGTCGATCTATTAAAACACATGTTTGGTTCTTATACATGAAATCAATTTATAGTTTCATGGATTATTTTTATCATGTAGCTTCTGAACTCTATACTACATCCTTATAGGATAAAGGTTAATTATTATCAACTAGTAATGAGGAAGTATATTATATTAATATAAAACCATAAATATCTAATTCTCCAAACTATCTGATGCTCCTAAGAGTACATTATTTTAGGAATATCTTATTCAATGGGGCCCTATGGAATTTTTTCTTGTACTAACTATTGTGTATATTCCACATCAACTCTATCGAAGGAAATACTTCCCCCATTATCCGGCATGAGTATATTTTTCTTTTCTTTCTTTTATGTAAGCTATCAAGAAAAAATTCTTACATCAAGGAGATAATTTGTTTCATGACATTTCATTAATAAACCCCTCCAACCCACAGACGAATATGTGAAAAAACATGTTTCTTTCCAATACATAGCTCAATGGGAATGCTATTTATTTTTTTATTTTGTACCCTGTTTAGTATTTATACTATCATGTGTAATTTATATCATTAAAATCATATTGGTCAGATTTGTTAATTCAATATCAACCTTAACATTTCCCATTTGGTGTAATCCATACTTTCAAAAACACCATTCCATATCTGCGTATAAGCAGGATTGTGTTGAGAAAAAAATATTCTATAGCTAAAAAAATAAATAAATTTTTGTATAATATATTCCCATCATCAATCTTATTAATGTTTCATTATTTTCATACTAATATAAATCTAAACAACATTCATGAACTCATTGAATTTCTAAATGTATTCAATATTATACATCATCATATATATGTAACCATGCCTATTAAAATCATCTATATAAGTAATCGAATATGAAAATAAATCTATAGATTCTACATGAAAAGGTGATAACATAGTAGTATGTAAGATTTTGTATTCATTTAAGCCTTTTCACATTGACCATTGAATAGAAGTTTGGACATATTTCCTTGTAAACAAGAATGATGTCATTCAATTTGATTAATCTCAAAAGGGTATAAGTACCCATATTAGTATATCTTCATCAAATGATTCTCATTTATTTTTCCAAGGTGGTGATACCATGAAGAGGTGTGAAATGAGTGATGTGAATAAAATTCATTATCAAATACAAATATTTAGTTTTAATATTTTTTTAATAAATAGTACAATACAATTGAATCATACCATACCATATATTATCATTATAAATATAGTAACTCATATTTATAAAACTGAAATAAATCAATCCACGTTTTAAAAGAATCAAAAATTATGTTCTTGGTAACATATGGAATATATAAACCATTAATCAAAACCAAAATAATTCCAATTAGAAAAATAATGTGGATTTACCATTTAGATAGAGAAACCAACCTCTCGTTCTTTGAATATGGTATATCAACCATTCATTTGGAATAATTTTGAAATATTTATGGTTCCTATACATATATACAAATGTTAAATCCAAATGTAGTATCTAATACCAAACATACATATATGTAAATATGACCCATGGTAATGAAATAACTCGAGGCATCTCCATTCTTCTTCAGTTGGGTGTAGTTCCTCTTATTGTTTCCTTAGGTTCCATTGAAATCACATTACATTCTTCTCATTTACACGAAACAAAATCTCCTTCTATTTATAAGGACAATTCATTGAATCATTATTCAATTAATGTATCCATATACCATTTTCATTAATATAAATATTTTTTTTTACCATAAAGACCATGGTTTTTTTCAAGCCCCACATATTTATAAACCTTAAAAATAGACCAATATGTTTCGAAAGTGTGTTCTCGCTATTTCTAATATTATAATTCAAAATAAAAATGGATATTGTTTTATGTATTGACGATATAATGAAATCTATGAACAAATCATTAGGGATCTTAAAACACATTTAGCCTAAGTGTTATATATATAAAATTATATTGACTACGTGACTCCCAATTTGTATTAAATATATATGATTATATATGAATAGTGTATTGGATATCTCATATCTTAATTGTCTGGATTTCTTCTAATAAAGATCATGAAGGTGAGAAATGATTCTATATGTATCCACATCCTCATATTTCCTTATAATATCAAAATATAATGAAAATTGAATAAAACATTGCACATTCATTTCAAAGTATATATGAATCAAGTAAAGACATACACCATATTTTGTAGCCACATTACCATGTGACTCAAAAAAGTGTGGTTTCAAGTTTTTTTTAATTTCCATTCATGTAATATTTAAATGAAAAATCACATATACTAGTCCATGAAAATAATTATGAAATGAATGAAATCCATATCAAGAACTAATTTTATTTATATGGTTTATGTTTTTTGTAATTATATTTATATTAAAAAATATAGTATATTTTTAGTACATCATCGATTACCAAATTATATTAATAAATTATGTTTCAAATTTTATTAATCTCCCACATTTTTTTAAAAATATCCTACACACTATATTATTTGGAATGTCCTATTTCATAAACACTATAGTGGTAATAACCCATATTCCATATCTCATTACTCATATATGGCCCTACCATGTTACTTCAAAGGTTTTGTATTGTTATATCGTTCCAAATGAATTACCTCATAGTTCATTGACCTATTGAGTAGACTCCGAAATCTAGAAATCAGTGAAAATGATTTCTTCTACCAGTATCTATTAGTTACACCATGACCAACCTGGGAAAGTATCCCTAGATATGAACCATGTTTAGTAAACCCAAAACATCCTAAATAATGTTCTCCAATAATTTGAATCACACCAAAATGGGTTTTTCAGGGAAATTGAACTATCAGTTTGAATCTAACTTTTGTAATGGAAGGATATACCAACATAATATTTTAAATTCTGAATTTTAATCCATAAGCATAAAAACCATGTCTTATTTTATACCATTCATTATTAACATAATTTTTTTTACAGGATTGATTAACTATATCTAGTAAAATATTTTTCATAGTATGGTTTGAGTTTATTCCATTTTACATGATTGTTAATTCATCTATTATGTTAGTGGAAATCTACAACATTCTTGATACCATTGCATCACAACACTTAATTAGCTGATATCCAAATCCACAAAATCCATCAATACTTGAGGATATGTATTGTATGGATTGATCCACTTTTCTAGACAATTGGAATAGTACATCCCATTAGATACAACGTCACGTAATGTCATAGCATCTAGTGAAATCCGGGGAATACGTAATGTATGGGATCGTTGCTCACTATAATAGAATCCACTCCTTTAATGATATAGAGACATTATTGATAGAGGGATATGATAGCCGTCATACATTCAAATTGGGCCCCTAAGAAATGGGACGGAATTTCAGACATAGAGGCCAAAGTTACAATCAACTAGAAAAATATTGAAATAGAATAATTAATATCAATTGATTCCATTGCACTAGCTTCTTTGTGAGCACAACTGCACATTAACAAAAAAAATGATATCATTGTAGATTCCATATAAACCCTCTTGTAGTGGACGTATCTCAATGAGCCAAGGGATTACCTTCCACCACCTCAACCTCTTGAATTGTAAATTCCCATGAGGGTTTCAAACACATCTATAATAGTTATAAACAATCCCAAGCCAACTAGGCTGGGGGAATTTATATCTCAATAACCAACAGTGGGTTTGTCAACTCAAGAGGGGATCCAAGAGAAATAAATGGTGTTATCATATTAACTCCACCCCACTAGTTTTTGAGAATTTATATCCTCATGTTCATTGTGTTAATCATCAAATCCCTAATATAAACCATGGTGTCCTCTACAATTTGACCAATCAAATTCAACTATGGGAAAATACAATCCCCACTCCATAGATATGGGAAAATTATAATTTTCCTCTTTACCTCATATAGAATAATTCATCTCTAGGCTGGTAGGAGAAAAATAATGGTCAATATCCCTCCAATTCATCCCACAATTTGAAAAACCTCTATTCGATGGGGCCTGCTCAAAAATCATTATTGTAAACTACATCATGGGAACTATTCGAAGAACAGGATGGCAGGAGAAAAAGGAAAAGTTATTTAGATCCCAGTGGGATTAGAATTCATAACATCCCAATGTGGCCAATGGTTCGAATAACTACCTTGATTAAGGTATTGCAGAATCAGCATGTTGCAATGAAAGTAATGGTCAATCCACTATTTCACTACATGCATCCTCGAATGTAGTTAAATTCATCATGAATAACATTTTCAATCATGAAAATACTTTATAGTTCTGCAACATGGAAAATTTTCCCTGATATGAGGGTGATATGGATGCTCCAAATAAGTCTATATACACCTAGAACAATAGAAGATTCTAAAACATGGAACCTAGAAATAACATGTTTCCACCTCTCTAGTAGAACACTACAAAATAAATAGGGAAGGGTGATGATACACAAAAACTACCACCCAATGGATTTGAGGTACCTTCCAATGAATAATATCTAAATTAATATGAGATGAAATTAAAAACTATCTAAAACTCAAGAAGGATATATTTAGGGGAAATATTTCCATTTTGTATCATCTTCAGGTAGATCCGCATATTCCCCCTCCTATAGTCGATCTTCAAGAAATAGTGGTATATGAGCATCAAACTGGCCATGGATTATGAAATCCATTCTATATAAATGAGGTAGTCCAAAAATGACAATGACATCACTCTATTGTGGGGACACCATATCCCTTTTCAGAGAAATCATTCACTCTAAGTATGAATTGATAATAGGTTAGAGATGAAAGAGGGGACATATCATATACCCCACCCACTCACTATAGATGGGAGATGATGTAAATGTTTGTGTCTCTAGGTATAAAGAACTTCATCAAGTCCCCATAAACTTAAATGGAATCCCTAGAAGGGATATGAACCCCCATGTATCCTAACAGTAAGCCATATCCCAAATTAGTGGATAAAACTCTACCTCCATTTTTTTTAAATCCTGCCTTTTCAACTTTTGATTGTGTGGGTGACCCTAAACACCATCTCACACACTTTGTATCTAGATGTGGGCCGATGATGGGACCTTGAGATCAACATTAGTCAACAAAGAAATGGTTTTGGAATATACACCGATAGGGTCATCATTTGTGTGATATAGCTATTAGCTAGTAGGATCCACTATAGGATATGAAGATCTTCATCATCAAATCGATTATTAATTTAGCACCTTGATGAAAAAATGTTGAACATTGACTTCAAAAAAGTTCAAGTTACATGAAAATGAGAGGGTTTCTAACTTTATAGCATGATTTATCGTTTTGACATTTTCACTCTGCATCCCGCTATCATAATAGAAATTATTGGAACAATAATATAAATATCTCTATAATGAGTTTGAGAATCCTATGATATGAATGAGGTATTGAGTGGGGATAAAAATGTTTGATGAAATGAAAAATCTTCTTAAGAAATACATTGTGACAACTCTTTCAAAAACACAACTCATTCTATCAACACACAGGAAAAGGAGAGGCAATATTGAAGTTATGGTTGCCACTATCAATCCAGAAAATGGGCACATCCATCACCCAAATAAGTCCAGAATCGCCCATGCCATATACCATTGGATGTATACCACCAAATATCGCTTGTACTAAAGAAAATTTACCTCTTAGTCTACCGAGATTTGAGGAAAGAATGAATAAATCATACTCCTTCTGAAACTAACAATTCTGTGTTTATTTCTTGACAGACAAAGACAATAACCTACTCAGGCTACCACAACCTAAGATGATTGATGAATTCAACCCCACTGATTATCACGTCTACTACCCTTTCTACAGAAAGATGCATCATAATATCTATAAATAATTCATCATCAAAGAAGTACATAAATGAACGATCAATTTTGGATAGGTCGTGTTACATAAATCCTCAGAACATGTGTTCTACATAACCTCTTCTAAATGAGAAGAATATAGTTATTGATTGAATGCTCTATCTAGGGATGATTGAATGTTCACCTATTGCGTGACTGGAATGAAATTGGATCAAGCTCATGCCACTCTGAGAGAACACCATCACTGACCGAAAAAATCTCCACCACCTAATAAGGGGACATAAAATATGCCTTCCAATTTTCACTGTGACAACCAGAAGTAGGATGAAATAGAGGACTATGAGCAATTATTAGCTACAATGCAAGATCTATCAATCAAATAATTCTTCCCTCCAACAACATAATTATGGGAACCACCCCAAAAAATGGAATCCCCATCATACAAGTATATTATATTAATTTCTATCATCATGATACAAATGGAATACATCTTCTTTGATGATCAATATGACCCCAAATATAGGTTTCCCGCGCATAAATAGAGAACAAGAGGCCACATGCATAGGAACCAATGAAACAATGAAAACTTGGGCATGGAAGGACAAAATATTTTATTCATGTACACATGTACCACATAGTTGAAGCTGAGACAAATGTAATTGTGATCCAGAAAGCCAAAAATGGGAATAAAGGTTTCCCAGTACCCTCAACTAGTCACACACACCAAATTTTCATGAATGACCGCCCTGTGGGTTTTTATCTATATTATCAACATAGGAAATAGGGATGGATGACATGAACTATACCATTATAAGTTGAGATTAATTGGAAATATATAAATGACCTAGGCCCATCTGCATTAAATACTGTATCTCCTAATTAGCATGTCCATGTGAAACACCACATTGGGAAGCACTGAACTATGGAACAAAAATACAACATTCTGAAAGAACTTGATGTTGTCCAATCCATCCTACCAATCCATGCTATCCTCTATATTTCAAGAGAAATGAATGATGAAATTGTTCAATCCCTCTAGAGTCTGCAACATTTTGAGATAGAATTAACTATAGTAGAGTTTTATCATGTGGAGACTATGTAATCATAATTCCATGTTTCCATGTCATTCACTGACTATTATTAGGAAGGTCACTAGTCTCACAACATGCCTCAATATATTTTGTGATGAATAAAAAATGTTGATGTCCAAAGGGCCTTGATTGATAATGTTTCAGGAATCAATATCATCCTTATTTGAACCTTCCCACATTTGTGTTATGTAAAAGGGTATCTATCCCCAACAAAGATGACAATTCAAGGGTATGATATGTGTGAAAAAAGAACTTTTATGAAGAAAAAACTAAAACCTCAATTTTTTTATCTCACTTCTAATGATCAGTTTATGGTTATCTAGTAAGACACTGAATATAATGTCATTCTAGGAAGGCCCTGGCTCTACAACCACATGGTTGAACCCTCATCATTCAATCAATGAATGAAATACCCCATTCATTGAAAAGTATGAATACTATATAGTGAAAATTCCCCTTCATGTATTTTATAAAAACATATCCTAAGGAAAATATATATAGTAGAGTATGTAAAAAACCAATAGTTGATGATGATATACATGATTTAGCCCCCAATGTCTTGGTGGAATTAATTAAAAATCCTTGGAATATGCTCAATATAGATTATTCTCTCCCTATAAATCTATTTAAGGTTTTAGATCATTTACCAGAGTTCAAATAATCTATTTTCCCCACATTCATTGAAAAAGACAACCATATTTGGCATCTCTCTATAACAGATTAGGAGAAGGGGGTGATAATATCTCTTCTCATAGCTTCTCTCACCCCAATAGTGACAGAGATGACCCAATGATCCCATTTTCATCTGAAAATGTCTCCACAAAATTAGATGTAGTGTAAGATGAGGATGGCCACTAGAACACCTCACCTACATTCAAGGAATGTGCCTACACCAACATTGATGAGCATAGGAAGGTGTATATGGGAATATAAAAAGACACACAAACATCATTAATTATTTATTCCATGGTCCTCAAAGAAAATGTTAGGTATATTGCATTTATGAAGAAACACCAATATTTTTTCCCTTGGAACTAAGAAGATATTCCTTGATTGAATCAAGATATTGTTACACACCATCTCAGATTACATGAAGAGCATCGGGGTTTCATGAAGGAAGCCATGATGATGCACCAATCTCATTACACTATTATTGAGACAGATGTTGACATGTTGATAAAATCCATCATTTTCTAGGACTTGAAATACCCAAGATATATTTTTTGTATCATCACAATAAAAATTAATATTGGGTATATTAGGATCAACATCGAATTTAAATACCATTATTGATTTTCCCAAAAGGATGACATCAAATTTCATTTCAAAAAATTATTGATCATTTCATCTAATGGCTTCATAGCCCTACCCTTAATGTATGGGTATTATAGGTGAAATCTGATAATTATGGCTCCCAACAATAAAGAAGAAACTTCCATTAGAATGCGATAGTTGATCTTTTTCTATCATGTCATTAATTTTGGCTTAATGAATGAGGAAAACACATATCAATGCACCATGAATCACATCATTCTTCCATTATTGGGAGAATAGAAGAATGTTATGTTAGTAACTTGGTGATCAAATCCCAATAGTGAGGTTATAACTTCATGGAACTCAAAAGATTATTTGAAAATATGTCAAAGCATGGTCTAAAAATAAATCCACTAAAGTGCACCTTTGGGGTAACATTTACAAAGTTCCTTAACTTTGGGGTACAACACCATGGAATTAAAGTCAAACCATAAGTGAATTGTTCTATTTTATCAATCTATCATCCCCCAATCACAGCGAACTCTGGTGGCTCTAAGGAAACCTCACATACATTAGATGCTTCCTGACCATCTTAGCCGGAAATATATCCCCTTAAATAGGCTAATGGAAAATGTAATTTAATATTAATGGGATGATGATTTTCATGAAGCCTTCAACAATTCCAAGTGGTATCTACATCACCAAATTGTTTAGAATCTATAGGTTGAATGGATGCCCGTTATTTTATATGTGGCTTCCATGGAAGGAACACTATGAACCATCTTCACCTATGAAATTGATGTGAGGAGTGAAAATTGTCGCTAATACCTTATCTTTGATATTGTAGGTACTAATAATAGTTACATTAATGTTGAGAAGAACTATCTTTCACTTATCAATGTTGTGAAATAGTTGATGGATTACTAGAAGCACTATAATGTCTATTTGTATTCTCATGTCAACCCACTCAAGTTCATCATTGGATGCCCTATATTTGTCATATTTTTTCCCCAATGGATGCTTATTCATCAAAAATACAACATTCAGTTTGTACCACATAAATATGTGAAAGGGAAAACCCGGGCTGATTTCCTTGTATCACATAATTTTATGGAAGATTCTACGGTGGACACCAAGAATGAAGATGTGGGGTTCTTATAACCCCATGACACACCCCACATATGATAGATGTATTTTGATGGAACCTCTCAATGTCTAATTGGTAATAATATTGAATACTCATAGCACAATAAGGTTGGATGAGGAATTTATCTTTTCTCTCTAGTAAAATTAGTTTCCCCAGCACTTTATAACTATTTGAAGGCATGATGTATAATATTAATCACCCATATATAGGTTTTAATTATTGATAAAGCTACAAATAGCCTACCTTAATTTCAATGATGATACACATTGAGTTATAAGGGTGACCAATGGTGAATATTCCATAAAGAAATAATACTTGGATGCAGTCACTAAATATGTTAGTAGAGGAATGTAATAATTACCTTATGAGACCATGATAAATCATGTCCCTATATCACATATTTTATATGTAGATGCACTAGCTAATGCATCCTTAATCTCGGATGACCATACTCAATAGAAATCAGTATCTCATATCCCATATCAAATAATGGTCCCATCGATCATCATATGTGATATCAAAAAAGTTAATCAGTTAAATACCTCCCTAGAGTGCGATAGACATATGTCCACTTGGGGGTGGATGGAGTCGATAATAATTTGTCTCCAAAATGGTAAATTCCAAACATATCAATCTATAAGGGAATATATTTGGTGCTATGTAGAACTCATTACCCTAATTAGTGTTCCAAATGAACAGATGACACTATACAGACATTTATTTGATGTAATCCTCTACAAATACATAACAGAATGGGAGATTCAAACAAATAAGGATGAATTTCATGCAGGATCATTCATCATCCAAAAATCCAGGGAAAGGCTATCCAAAAAAAATTAGGAGGACCAGATATTACTGGAAAACCATGATACAAGAATGTGTGTAATTCACCAAAAAATGTTATGAGTGATAGATCCATAAAATATTCATCCATTATCCCCCATATTTGATACATATGGCTAAATATTAATAGCCTTTTTTCCATTTGGGGAGTGTTTTGTGGGGCCATATCCCCCCTCCTCACAAAAAAAAATATGAGATTCAAATATATCTTTATTATTGACAACATTTTTTCTATGTGGGCTAAGGCGATACCCATCAAATATGTCAGGAGTAAAAATATCAAAAACATGGTAAATACCCATTTAATCACTAGGTTAAGAGTATCTCAAATAATATTGATGAATAATTCCACAAAAGATTTTTATATATACTAAAAAACTGCACCAGGTGTCCAATATCTACTCCAACCATTCATCTTGCTGTCAAGAAATGGAAAAATGATAGATAGAGGCCCCCAATATGACTCTATCAAAAATACATCAATATATGATGAACAATGATAGGATGTCATATATGGAAAATATCTTCCATGATTTATGGGCATACATTTCCACCAGAAGTACTGACAAACATGAAACACAATACTCATTGTTGTATGGGACAAAGGCAGTGTTACCCATAGAATGTCTACTGCCATCGCTCCGAATTATATTTTTGGAACATCTCTATGATGATGAGTAATCATAGAAGTGGTTGGATGAGTTGGAGTGGCTTGTCTAGAATAGGTTTCTCCCTTTTCATAACTTTGAATTAAATTTGAATCAGATCTCATGGGCCTTCAATAAAAAGGTTCACCTGCGTTCTTTCATCAATGGGAAGATTGTGCTAGCTCCTGAGACTCCAATTATATCACTAAAAAAGCCTCAAAATATGGAGCCCAAATGTGAACCACACTATATCATTCATAATTTATTTAACAATGGACCTAACTCATTAGGTACAATTGATGAGGAGCATGTCACCCCCACCCACCAATGTTAGTATTCTCAAAAATAAAGCATAGTTGTCAGAATCTAGGTAATCCACATAAGTATATGTCCTACCAACTCATAATGATTAAATTAAATTTACCAATATGAACACATTTGGGTTGGATGATGTTAAATAGAATGGGAAACCAAGAAATACATGTGACTTGATTCCTATAATAGAAGGATTCATATTGACTTTAGAACAAATAGTAGTTGACCTAGTCACAATATTCCTCTAATCTCGCATCGAGTGATCCTTGTACTTACCACATGGAATTAAATTGAAGATGAAATGTCCTTACCACATGTCGATAATATAGACAAAACTTTTCCTCACCACATGATGTTAAAATATATGACACATGTCCATATGGAAAATGTTCATATGACATGAAAAAAAACTGCATTTTTTATTTCCTTAATGAATGACATTAAACTAAATGGGTTTTGTAGAACTACATATTTATTGATTCTCATTAAATGTGACATGCAGTGACCCCACAATTTTATATAATTTAATATCCACCACATGATATGAAATACTAGTCTAATTTCATTAATTTCCTATATTAGGTGGCAAGGACCTTTTACATTACCTATTTCTCGCACCAAGCATAGACCACATGAGTTTAGAAATTTTTGTATGAGACTCCCATTAAAAATGAGGAACAAAATCTCTAGATAGGTTCATCATGTTCATAAATGAAAGGGCCTAAAATTCATGAATGAGTCCTCCTCGCATAATGTTAAATGGTATAGTTAACCTACCATTCAGAACATAATATTTAACATTCCAATGGACTATTCCCCAAAATACCATTTTCCTTTGTGATTTGTCTCCTAGTACACCTCCATTCAAGAAGTATGTTTAGAAATTTTCCTATTACCATAGAATATATATAGATACCAATGTTTTGTGTTTAGACCATACCACCGTACCACATTTCATGTCATGACATCCACATCCTTGTTGTATGATGATAAACTACATAGTTCCAAAAAAATATGTCTGTCTTGATTCCACATACCAAAAGATATATAGTGAAATCCAGACATCAATTATGGTGGAAATATATAAAAATCATGGTAAAACACTGACGTCCATGTATGGGTTAGTCATCCATGTATGGATTAGTCTTCTGTAGAGTGTTTCCCCTTCAAAAACTATCACTGACTTCATTCTGGACACCACATGATACGTAGTAAAACCCATATCCTAAAATTATGGGTCTAGTGACAAAAAATATAAATATACCCCTCTATACATATTGGGCATTCTTGTGCAATAAGGTGTATCCACCATCCCTCTTTTCATTTTATCAAGTTCAAAATCTAACATCATTGTTGTGTGATGTCAAATTGTATGGTATTATAATAACAATATATTGATTTATTAATTCCATTATAGGATACATAGTGACATATAGATCTCCAAACATGGGACTATCTACAAAAACCAAAAAAATATGGGCACTCCAGTTACATAAGATGCCAAAAATCTGTAACCATTTATCATACATACTTTTCATATCTACATACGACCAATTTCCCCATGAGATAATGTATGTATAATTTTCCACACCGGTTCTGATGTTCATTCTTCATGACATTAAACTACAAGGAAAATGTACCGGTATGTTGGCATCATAACTGCACAATAATAATTTCCTTAACATATAATAAATATCAACATAGAGGTCGTCCCCCATCGTCATTCATTAATGAAGGACCACAATATCTTTAACTATGTCATCTAGATCATGGGTTGAAGTTAAAAAAATTTAAGGTACCTCAATCCATTTATCATATATCGTGTCTTGAGTACCACAGTTTGCAAAAAATATTTAATGGCCCCAATAAAAGATACATGGCTTAATAGGACCCTTTGTAAGACTATTAATTTATGCAGATGCCTCGTGAATATGTGACAATCATCCTCAACCAAATATGTCACTATTGAAAGGGATCTCTGACCCTTGTGATCCATGCCATCATTATGTAATAACTCAACACAAAATTTTGGTATAAATTATTCCAAATATTCTAATCACATGTAATTAATCATGAAAACAAAACATTGATCCATAATTTATAACATCTCCAAATCCCAATCAGAATGTTGATTGTGTACCACGGGCCTTAGTTATACTAACTATCTTCTAGTGTAACAATCCCCAAGTTAGGTCCATTTGTGTCAAGACCATAAACATCCTACATTAAATTAAAATATGTACGACGTTAAACTATATCCTATAATGGTCGAAATTGGACAACATTAAACTACTGGAGAAAGAGACACAAATCCGATATTATAGAAAACCAGCACAAGGAAAGCGTGAAAAAAAATCAAGTCCTCTCCTACTAAAATCATAATCTTCATATTTTATGAATAAATTAGTGTTAAAATAATTAAAACATAAATCTCATAGGGCATACACTATAGCACTAGTAATATCCTTTCAATTCTCACAGGACCCCGTGTTTACAAAAAATAGAGTAATTATTTGTCACATTTCCTCTCCATGATAATATATTCTCTAGGAAGTGACATAATTTTTAAGGTTATTAATCTATTCATGGATTTTATGGCTTCTCAAAATCACATATAATTATTTGAGTGGATAGGGTCACTATAATCCTTTAATGGCCCATGAAAACGAAAAGATATCCCTCATTTCAGATATACTATTAATGTATAAGGGTTCAAACCCATTGACCATAGACAACTTGGATCATGAAAAAGGGATTCATTATTCCTGAGATCCCAATGTCTCTCTACAAAAACTCAACACATCATTGTGACTAAACTATTCCTGGTATGACTTTCCCATAACATATTCTTATTCTATGCACTTTGGACCATGGATTACAGTTTCTTTACCAACTGTGACATGATGATTTGATATCCTTGATGCTACATCATGGTGTTTTGTACCCATTCCAAAGGATGGTATGTTACACTTCATTCTTTTTCTTTTGATAGCTCGCAACTCCAAATTTGAAACCACATTGTGTAGGGATACATCTTCACAATCAAGATGTGATCTGCCTTAGGGTTCTCAAACCCTTCCCTAATAGATTTTACTTTATACCCATCAACATAACTAGGTAATTTGAGTATTCATGGTGCTTTCATATCCCTTGTAATGGAGTGAAGGTCCTAACATAATTAACCATGATATTGATGCATACTGGTCATTCCCCACCAACTAAAGCCATCTCCTCCATTCCAAAAAGCTACTTCAATCCATGTGATCCCTAGATTCAACATGGAGGAACATGGAATCTAGAACTTTCATAGGATCTACTTTTATTGTCTCTCCAATATCATGTTAACAAGGTCAAATTTTAGGGTTATAACTTATATCCATCCTACTCCAACACTTGAGATAGACCTATCATCCATCATATTTCTTCCTCAATCTAAATCTCACACCATAAATCATCTATGGATTTTGGAAAGGATTTGAGATCAAATTATTATTGATCATGATACTGATACATAATGTCCTTGAACCACCAACTAAATTCATATTCTCCTTAATAGAATGGATATTCAATCCAATTGATCCCAATAAACACTATAAAAGAACATAATATCTTAGTTTATTTTGGGTTGTTAATGGATTGATTGTAGAATACCCCATGATCATAATAGGTTTGATATAAAATTCTATAAACCAACGAAATATAAGTTTTGAGCTAAAATGCTATACTCTAATTATATATTTGTTTGGATATAAATGACCCTAGTCAAATGATGTTCCAAAATCACAAGACTTTGATAAATGATCCTAAAATAAAAAAGAGACACATGATTATAGCTAAAAGACCTTAAACTATATCAATTGAAGTTATGAGATAAGAAAACCCAAAATTATAGACATCAACGGACCATGCTAAAATAACCTAAACTACAATGATATAAGGTATGAGCTAAGAGTCCCTAAACTTCAAAAATATATGTTTGGAGATAAACTACACTAAACTAAAACAATAGATGGTCTATGCTAAATGACCACTAAATAGATTGATAAAAGGTCTATGATTAAACTACCAAAACTAAATCCATATTTAGACAATCTAAATGAAAATAATATAAAACAAAATCTTGTCTCAACAAAATGTCCCTAAACTACATCACCACAATGATATATTTAGCATAAATGGGAAATCCCATAAGGCCGATCATATAGAAATTTAAATATTGAAGCCTCTATCACAAATCATAACATCCTCAAAAAAATGATGTATAACCCTCTGTATGAAGAATATATTCTTCCAAAATGTTACTTCTGTGAGTAAAGTGAACTCAAGATAGCTGGAGAATATATATCAATAAATAATCTCATGTTTGTTGTAATTTAGGGCCACTTGATGTGATTATTCTATTTCAATTAACATATCCATATCCATACATTCAGGTTTAATTGATGTTATGAAATTGACGGGATGCATTTATGATTATGATAATATCATATAAAAAAGCATGAATATCATGGAAGAACGGAAACTAGACAACACATATAATGTTCACGATATCTATTAACAGACGGTCTAAATAAAGAGGAATTCACTATCATTTAGATATATGGAATAGTTGTTAATATTTACATAATAATTGGATTATTCTCATTATGGAGAATCTGATTCTTGGGGTGGGGGAATTGGATGACGCTCATAGTCTCAAATTACACACTTTTTCATTGAAGGATTTAGGTCTTGCATATCATGTGATGAATACATTATATCATGTTTCATCTTCATCAATATCATGCTAAAATTGTTTCAGTCCCCATATTATGTCTGGTATCTATGTTATACACTCGTAGTTCTTTGAGTTCACACATGTTACACCAGGGGCTGATATCATCCATCAAAAAAATCAACAACTTCTTGAGATTCCTCACACTATATATCCCCATGGTGATATGTCCATATAAAACACCATTATATGAATATCCCATTCCAGATATCATATAATAAGAAAACATACTAGTTATATTGTTAAATGAAGTGTGGAAGACCTAATCTCTTGTGTTAGAACATGAGGTTACTCACACTACAAATACTATTTTATGAGGAGAATATATGTCATGTTGCGATATATATCAATATGATTCCTGAAGCTTGTGACTTTGATCTTGATAAATATTGGAAATTGCGATTATTGTATATTTTGATGTCACTAGGTATATATGTGATACCCTAAAAATTGTTACTGGATAAAATTAGATTGCTTCACTCATGGTCTACCACATTCATCCTAGATAGCTGAGGAATATGGTAGATACATAAACCAAAGAAAATTCCATGGATATTAAGGCTTCACAATTCATCCATTATGTTCTCGATAGTGGTCTTTTAGGTGTGTATTAAGGGGTTCTATCAGCATTAGCCATGATTATATATTGAAAACAAACCATCAATAGAAGATGGTACCCATTTTTTCCACCATTTTCATACACATTCATGAAAAAACACTAGCATGAAAATATTTAGTATGAAAAATAGAATTTGCTTCAGGAAACTCTACATTGTGTAACTGAAACCCCCAATGCATGTTACCTGGGGATGTGAACCCTCTATGAGGTTACACAATCACATATTGAGAATATTTATTTTATTTTAATTTTGATGATTTATTTCAAATTCATATTTCATTAGATAAAATATCATGTAATTTAGTGTAATGGATGTAGACCATGTTTAAAAAAAAATTCTACCCATCAGGGATTTTCCATGGAAGCCTGATACTTTATAAATAAATAATGAATGGGGATTGATATTTGAGGAACACTTCTAGTTGGGAGAAGAGAACATTCATTTTCTTTAAAAAAGTAGATCATCATAATCCAACATAATGATTTTGTGAAGAGGCTTTGCAAAAAATCCATTGTGTATTCCATCAGCTGAGGTGGTGAGATACCAAAATCCTCCTCCACATAAGCGATCATGTGAGGAGTTGAGTCATCATGCTATATATCGTTTGAAAGGAAGTTGGAAAACATATCCCATCATCTGATGGGATATAATACCATTTTTTCTTCTTACTAAAACATAGATAAGACTATGATATTTAGAACTTTTTTAGGCAAATTTGGAACCAAGAACATATCATGGTCTCAACGCCTCCTATAATGAGAATAAAATATTTCTAACCAGGTTGTGTGAAGAATGTGGATAGAAAAAAAAATTATAGCTAAGCTCAAGTCCTAATGAATAAAACTGTTACAACATTAAATCTATTAATGAATAGAATTCAACAAATGCTTCACCATGCTAACCCATCGGAATTCTACCCCACAAACATCGTATTTTCATGTGAACATGAAATGAATCATGTTGTCCTAGATACATCCATGTGAAAAAATAAATATTCATTGTACCCGTGAGTAAAATATTAATGAGAATCCACCAATTTTACTCATTGACTCAATTGCATTAGTATATGGAAGTCATGTGTTACCCTCATGAAAACCATTGTCCACCCAAAACAGTCATGTTTCTTGGGTTATGTTACATTCATGAAAATCCTAACACACTTTTCATGAACCCATTAATAGACTTCCCTGACATGATAATAATATAAACCACTATATTACATAATGAAATCATTTAATATGTGACACATCAATGGATAAAAATGTTGATATCCCAAAAAATGCATGTATTCTATCATAACATCCATCCATGATCACGTGTCATGCTTTAGGCATGAAAAAAATTGATCAGGACAACATGTAAATGACTAATTAAGATTTCACATTTATCATGTGTTCCCCTCATGAACATTCATCAGGATATAGAAAAAAAATAAAAATAAAATATGATTAAAAGATCCAAAAGAGAGAATCCAGGAACAGTGGACAATATCATGTAATGCATCACCAATGGGGTGGATTTTGTCCTAAAAATTATCAAATGAACAAGAGATGCTCCCAAAATTGGCATAATAAAACCAAGGAAATAAAAGAAGGGATTTGAGAGCCTTTTTAAGTCATAAAATTAACTATATAATCTCCCGTAAACTTTAATAACACCATAAGACAAAGTTTACTAGTCCTCCTCATCACACTATAGCCTTAAGGCATGTCACCCCCATCACATGAAGATCAAACGGTGTATCATGTTGACCTATTTCATCCCCTTTGTATTTTCAATGAGAAGCATACAAATTTTCCCATAAGTTCTCACATCTCCATGAGAAAATATACCATTCATGTGATGAATCACCCATAGATAAAGTTATTGTCCAATAAAACACTCATAAAACCTCACAGAACCACCTAAGATCAGAAAAATAGTAAAAGGAGATTAATAGGGGAGGATTCAGGAGACTGATGCAGTTGTAAAACTTTCATGATATGCTATGGAAATCCACAACATGGTCTTACATGACCCCATGTTAATATATCCAAATACAATAAATTTCCCTAGAAAATACACATCTTTCTTGAGGAATGTACTATAATAGTTAACCAAGATTATGCAAAGGCCTTTCAATAGGCACCCTGGTCTCTCGTGCGCCCTTGGACATCTCAATTTTCATTTTTAATATTCTTCGGCAAGCCCACGTGATTCCAAAATTCCCCAAGAAATAGAAATAGTCCAATGAAAGAGGATTTGATGGAGTACTATTATTTTCACGGTAAATTAGGTGACACCCTCGAAGGAATCCAAGGAAGAGGGTCACAAAAATGCATGATGCCAAATCACATTGTCGACTATAACATAAATCTGCACAATATATAATATATAACTAGGAAAAATTCCATTGTGGTGAGGCCAATAAAAAGTCCATCCCCAATAGGATATAAATACAATGGGTCATTGGTCTCAAGGGCTTTTTCGTATCCAGATGCACCAACGCTACAACGGGTTTCTCACAGTGAAATTTTTTTATTTTCCAAATCTTCACATCAGGTAATGATCTAGGGAACATCTATAGAAATAATGAAACGTGTGTAATAACTTCACATGATCAGACATAGAACACATGAAGAAATTATATTAGGACATGTGAAGATAATCTCAGAGATATTCTATATCACATGAAACTTAATTGAAGATAACACTAAATAATTATATGAAACTCATGATAAAAGGATGGAATAAAGACTCAAATAGGATAATTATGCAAAATACATAAACTCTATCACTAATTTTCATTGGGTTAACTATCCATAAAATGAGGAAACACTAGGACATGCCACCTATATCTCATTACACACCTTCAATCTGAAAATTGGATCACGCTATGTCATTTTGATGTGTCAAAAAAAGATGGATGGAACCCCCATCAATCCATCCATGTCATACGAAGAACTCCAGATTCACTATCTAGACCTCACAATGTATTTTAGATATGTTATCCAAATCATATTGTGACATAGTAGTATGTTTTATGAATCTTAATATTTCACCCATATATATCAACTAGCCCTATAGATGCCCACCAGGCATGGGAACCCAGTCTTGCGATGTCCTCCAGATATGACATCCAGGACATGCATCACCCTTTATGGTATCTTATAATAACTCATGTTACACTCTCTATGTATGTTAGCAATCGATCATCATGAGACCACAATGTGTCAGCTAGATCATATGATTCACTCTATACATGCCAATTAGGATCATGCAACGACCTCTATTGAAAACCACTAGAGATCTCATGATATCCTCTAGAAATGTAATTTTAGATAATGTGAAAGCCAATGGACTTACCATCTATGATAAATGAATTGACTCACCAAATTAAATGGGATGGTTTAATTTATATGGGATCATTTACATTGGACATCCATTGACATGTCAAACAGGACGTCAAACCATATTGAGAAGACAACCAGAACATGATAGGCAGCTAGGTAGGACAAAAGGGAATCAGAGGGAATTGATTACTTTGTTCACCCTCGATGTGTAATCCCATGCCCAAGGGAAGCATCAGTGTGTAATCCCTAATCCACTAAACTGTGAAAAATTAGATTCCTACTATAACCACTATATGTAGGACGCCTCGTTAAATCCCATACACTGAACCAATTTTATAAAGGGTATATCTTAGTACATGACCCCCATACACAAAATCATTGAGATTTATTATTTACCATACCTTATTTCCCACAACGATCATAGATCATGTAGTATTCAGGAGTTGTAATGGACATATCATGTGCATCATAAGTCTCTAAAAGGACCTGGAGAACACCACTATATATTCAATGATCTGATTAAACTATGTGGAATACTTTTCCTAACATAATACAGATACGTAGTAATCATTCCTATGGCTCGATCCTATAATTAAATGGGAATCTACATCAGTATAATCAATGAAATCTCTCTATCATATCAACAATCAGGACCCGGTCATTCCCATGTTTAAGTCATTTAACTCATCCATTAGTGGACTAAGAAACATATTCAACTACGAACAAGTTTTAATTAATCAGAAACTACTTATGGAAAAAATACTTTGAATTCTTTGATCTTATTCATTTTCAAGAGTTCTATGGCCAAATACACAAAATGGGGGAGACTGGGCAAAAATTTACAGACTACACAGTGTGTACTTAATTACAAGTTGTGTACATCAAGACTCAGACAAGGATTTACCAAGGCAAGTACATGGCCAGGTAATTAGAATCTGGAACACACCTTGTTCACACTTTTCATGTTGTTTACATCATTCTGAAAGTAGTTGTATATTGAGAAGAATTCTACACACCCATGTGGCCATCTAAAGGGGAGACGTCATGTGCAACTTATACACGTCGTGTACACCTTTCTAGAATTGGTTGGGGGAATGAAATGGGACTACACACCATGTGTGGAAGTGATAAATACCATGTATATTTACCTACCGGGAAGTGTCGTGTTTCAAGTCAAAGATGGCAAGTTAGGCCGCCTACCGTCGGAGAAAACCAAGGAAAAATATCATTGAAAAAATCACATGTCGTGTACTTTTTCCCCACACCTTGTATTTTTATTTTCTATAAAAGGATGCCTTAGCCTCCTGTTTGAGGAGTGGAGTGTAGAGTTTTGTGGAGAAATGGGTTGAAGTTCCAAAGGAGAGATGTTCAACCGCAGTACTACCGCCATTCTATTGTCTACCGAAAAATCAATTCCACCTCGATGTTCCAAGTATGATCTCATAAGGTATCAAGAGCATTATGTTTTTCTATATGTGTAACTAAATACCCAGTGTGTTGGGGTTGTGAAAGATTATGATTTGTAATTTATATTTTATGTTATGAATGTGTTGGTTCCTTTTAATCTCTCCTTATTCTTCTTAACCATCTTTTAATTATCACTAAAAATTCTGAACTAGACCAATGGAAGAATTTTCAGGGATTAAAAAGAAGAATAACGACGAATAATTCCAAGACCATTGGAAGTATTTGATGACTCAAAATGGACTAATACAAATAAAGAACTATGAAACACTGACTATAATACCAGGGAGTTAATTTCTTCAGCACCGAATACATGTTTACTAAACCAATGAAACTTTATTACAAATTGAAACCCAGAGTGTTGAGGTATTATGAACAACACAACCTCATAAGCAATTTGATTTACTAAACAACTTCTCACTAGTCCATAACCCCAATTCACGTCTCTCTTTATATATATCAAAATCAATTATCTTGTATTTACTTTTATCCTATTAAGTAATTTGATAAAAGAAACATCAAAACCAATTATTTATTTTATCCAAAAAAATCAACAAAAATCTACTGTAAATTTATTAGACTTCACTAAAAAAATACAAACAATGATAAGAAAGATAAAATAACATATTAATTCCCTGTGGATCTACCCCTTACTGGTTCTATACATGTTAGTGTAAAAATAATTTGGGACATTGATAACATACCTTTGGTGAAATGACTCACCAAATTTTGGAGCTGTTGTCAGCGAACATAAATAAAAGTTAATGTTATTCTTGTTTTAATTATGTTTTTATGATATATTACTGAAAATAAAAATCCTAATTTTACAAAAATCACTTTTCTAATCTTATTTCTATTTATTTTTCTCTTTCATCATTTATGCTTGGTGTTTTGTTTTATATTGTGTAGGTATTTAGATGTATGAGTGGTTACCTCGCATGTTCCAAGAATGATGAGTCATCATAGTTTTTCCCAAATGACTCAGAGATATAAGTAATATGTTTAAGGTGCCAACAAGCACTCATGTATAATCACAATCACAACAACCCCATGGCATAGAACGAGGAAGTAAATCTTGCTATTGTGTTTGGATCTAGACAGCCACTAGGACTGGATGACAACCGGACCTAGAAATCTCCACTTTCTCTATGATAGAATTTTCATCGGCCTCAAGAATTCCAACCATAGAGAAATCCGTTTCTACATCCAGGTTTGGGGTCGTACTACTCTCCTCTGGACCAACAATACATGTCAGATCCTCTCCCTCAGCAGCTACCTCCTTGTCATACTCTTATGGAGCATGGTCTGCCATCTATCCACGGAGCTAACACAAGCATCTTCCATCAACCGATGCAAGCCCAAAAACATTGAGATCAAGCCTGCTATCATGCAGCTGATCCAAAACACCATTCAATTCAGAGGCCTTCCCAGTGAGGATCCCAATTCTCTTCTCTCAAATTTTATGGAGGTCCACAACACGTTCTGCTACCATGTATTGTCCATGGATTCCATCTATCTTCCCCTCTTCCCCATATCTATAAGCTATAAGGAAAAAAGACTAGATTAGATGATTTCTACAATGATCTATCCTCACCTGGGAGGAGCTATCCCTGGTGTTCTTATCTAAATACATCCCACCCTCGAAGACGGTGACTCTCCTTAATGAAGTCCACAACATCCAGCAGTATGACTTGGAATAATTATACGAATAATGGGAGCACTTCAAGGAGAAGTTTCATAAATTCCCACACCACAGACATTTACTTTGGATACAGGTCCAAACCATATATGGAGGTATGACAATCAATACCAAATCCATGGTGGATGTTGCACTTGGAGGTATAGTAATGAGGAAGTCCCCTGAATAACTCTTTATACTACTAGAAGATATGTCTACCAACATCTTCCAGTGGCATTCCGAGCAGGGCACATAGAAACGAGGTATGCATAACATTGATGCCACTACCATGCATGCTGCCCAGTTAGATGTTGTGTCCAAGAATATCATCATGGTCAATATGAAGGGCATGTCCCAAGTACCTGCACTAAACCGTCCGGCATGTAGCGAATGTGGTGATAACCACATCATGGGAGAATGCATGGGTTCTTCTGGATGCCCTTCAACAAGTAAGTTGAGTTGTTTTGCCCAAAATAAAGATCCAAACTAGTAAAAGTAGTACCAAAACATGGCATGGAATGATCCAAAAAACATAGGCTGGGGCCAACAATAGTAGATTCCTCCACCCCGGCGACCGCCTGGATAAAACAAGTCTCCGTATCAGAATGAGTACCAGAGGCAGTAACAGCCCCAGCAAGGCACGTATCAGCAGCAAGGGTTTTAGAACCCTCTCCCACAATAGTTGCATCAGCCACCACCTCCACCAACTCAACAACCACCTCATTAGGATAACCATCAAGGTTAGAGGATCTCATGATCAAATTTATATCTACTACTAAGACTAGGTTTCAAAATTAGGAGGCTCCAATTTGAGGCCTCAAGAACTAAATTGAGCAGTTGGTAAACCAACTCTCTGTAAGGAAACCCTGTACATTAAAAAGTAACACAGAGAAGAACTCGGGGGAGGAGGACCATGTATTCATGCTCTGAAGTGCAAAAGAGATTCAACAGAACCAATTAACATAGCCCAGTGCATCCACACCCCCTGTTGATGATGAAGGTACCGATACAGACCCATCTTTGTTGAATATCCCATAGAAGGAGGCTTCGTAGAATAAAGGGAAAGTGGTTGTCAAACCCATCACACCTGCCATACCCTTCCTAGAGGGATTAAATCAAAGAAAGGTAGACCACCAGTTCTGAAAATTCACGGACATGTTCAAGAAGTGGAATATAAATATTCCATTTGTAGTGGCAGTAACGCAGATGCCCACTTATGCCAAATTCATGAAGGAAATACGCTCTTACAGAAGAAATATGGAGGATCTGGGCACCATTACCCTCACCGAGGAGTGTTTTGCAGTCGTCCAACATTTAATCCCTCCCAAACATCAGAATACTGGTAGTTTTACTATTCCTTATACTATTGGACTATGTGAGTTTGGGATGGCCCTCTATGACTTAGGGGCCAACATGAACCTCATTCCACTTAGAGTTTTCCAAAAGAAAGGGATCAATGATTTGAAACATGCTCGAGTATCCCTTCAGCTTTTTGATCGATCTATCAAACATCCTAAGGGATTACTGGAGGACGTACTGGTCAATGTTGGTTGGATGATCCACTCTATAGATATCATCATCCTTGGCATTGAAGATGACTAAGAGGCACTTATCATTTTGGGAAGGACTTTCTTGGCAACTGGGAAGGCACTCATAGACGCGAACCAGGGGGAGCTATATTTTTGGGTGAGAGACGAGAGAGTATCCTACAATGTCCTCAAGGCCATCAAGCATGTATCATCACCAGAACATGATGGAAGTTATGTGATAACTACCGTGGATAATCTCTTAGTTGATGATCTGGTATGTACTTTTATTTCTAATAACAATATCATTCGAAAAATTCCATTTGATGAAGAGTAAATGGACCTACATTTCTTAGCAGGCCAGGGCAACTACTATTGGGAACATTACCCACCATAATGATTAGGTAAATTAGGTAAGTAGGTCGAGCAAATGACTTATAACAATGGTGCTTCCTAGGAGGCAACCCATAGGATACCAGCTGTGTACCGCATATAAATTGCATTTACTCATCCATTTTCTTTTATTTTCTAAAATGTTATAAATATATAAATTAACTATGCAATAAATAGGGATGATGTCGTTTCCTATTGTAAGGTCACTGATGTTTATCCATGTCGTCCCCAGTTCAAATCCTCCCGACCTACCTTCGACACGAGGTTCCTAATTTTTATCAATGTATTTTCTTACACGGTGTGTGTAGTTGTTTTCATATATATATATATATACATTCTTATAAGAAAACCCATGATGGGGATAGATTAGTTAGCCAATATCATCACCCTTTTCCAAAAGTCTCGGGTTCGGTTTCCGACAACTGCGCCATTTCCATCATTTGTCCTTTTATTAAAACCACACGACATGTATTCTGATAATCATCATGTGTTTCATGTACTTCATCTAAAAACTAAAAATATTTCTCTCAAAAAGTAATTCATGCAGGTGTATTTGGCAGATTGGCAGAGTCTCGGCACTGGATCTAGAAGACCCAGGTTCGAACTCAGATAATCTCCCTGCTTCATCCATTTTTTTTCTAATTAAAGAACCACATATTGTGCATTAACATTTATACCATGTTTTATAGGTTGTATATATTAAATATATATAGATAATAAAAATAATATGTAGTAGAAACTTTGCTCAAGTGGTTGAGAGCTTCGATTGGGAATGGCCATTCGCTAGTTCGAACCTCGCCCCAAGCACTGGACCAAAGGTTGTACTTCTCTTTTTCCACTTTTAAAACACATGACATGTATTTCCAGATACATTGTGTATAGTTTTAATTTTAAAATTATGTATATATATATATATATATTTACTATTTTAATTATTAATATTATTTATTATATAGTTTACTATAATAATTATATATATATATATTAAAAAAATAAAAAATAATATAAAAAATAAAAAAGAGAGAGAGATACACGGGCTGTAGTCTGGATGTACACGTTGTGTACCTCAGCTACATATGCCGCGGACCATCTGGATTTAGCCCGTGTCATGCGGAGCCTCTCCCCTCTTCCTATTTCTTCCCCCATATGAAACCTGAACCCCCTTTGCCCAAATCTGTGGATTTTGATCATTTTGGGATCTGATTTCTGTGGTATTGCGATCCTCGGTCCAAATACACCCTTATACACCCTCTCTTTGATGTTATTATAAGTGTATAGGGTGATTTCTGGATCAACCGACCATTCGACTTCTATGGTACACAACAAAGAATTGAAGAACACAAGCCTTGTAATTCTGTACATGGACACACACTGAATGCTTCACAATTTGAATATACACGTGGTGTTTGTTTGGTACAGATCGTGTACCATCCCTCGTCGTGCTCTAGTTTTTTTTTTCACATGACCTCGCATACCATGTTCATGTGCATGACGTGTGTGTTCGGTACACGCCGTGTATTCCATTTATGTGGTCCAGCCTGTGTTTCTCCCTCCACACGGCTATGTTCCCTCTAGTATAGAACACGCCATGTCAGATCTGTACATTGTGTGTCCAATATTATTAGAACTGTTGAAGTAGTGGTCATATTCTTAGAAATACACGACCATGTCCACTTTAAATGAACACGGTGTGTATGTGTGGTACATGTCAAGTACCCTTTCCCGATATATCCCCTTCTCCCTCAGCATGTCTATCCAGAGAAAGCGGTATGCTACCTATATATCCCTACACGATGTGTACTCTAGAAGTACATGCCGTGTAATTTTATTTTCTAGTTTTCTCACATTTTCTTTGTTTCCTTTTCATTTCTTTTTCTTTTGTTTGGTTTATCTTTCACATTAAGGATATGGATGCCTAAGATCCTTCCCGTAAGAAGGGGACCACCTCTACCACTGAGGGCGACATGCCAATTTATCATAGCATACGACTCTGGCATGTGACACATCCAAATCCAAACTCTCCGATTTATCAGATCCCTCTGTTGGTGATCCTTCCACAACCCACTGGCTCAGCGGACACTGGTCCTAGTATAGCCACACCTCCACCAACCAGCACAGAGAATACGAGCACTAACATATCTTTTCCACCAACTGTTGCACTTCCCGTTCCCCCTTCAGTAGCAGCTGGTCCCCCCTCGACCACCCCATCCAGCGGGCCTCCATCAACTCCAGCCGATCCACCCCCAAAGCTACCTCCCGCTATAGCACCTCCACCTAGGCCTGGAACTGCAGGTGTTCCCTACCCATGCAATGAATTCCTGTTCACCGACATGGTGCATGATAGAGTTCAGAATTCTCTCATAATCTGATTTCCTTGAGCAGTTTCTATCTCGATAGTAGTATCCCTCAGAAGTTGGGCATCTGGGGTGAGTTAGAGGATCTATTTGGACACACTCCGTTGCTTGCAATTTTCAAGGTCAACACTCCTATTTTTTATGATTTATTTTTGGAGTTTGCTACCTCATTCGAGTTTGATGGAGCTAAGTACTACGAGGCACCGGGTGATGCAGTACCTATGGTTCAGTTTCGGCTAGGCGGTCGATGTTTTTCCCTTACCATGAATGAGTTTGGCTGAGGGTGAGGTTTCTATCCTCATCCTGTCACCCAACCCCTATCTTCTCCATGACCCGACTTGAGCATTCAGATCTCATTGCTATACGGCGAGAGATTTCTTTGCCTGACCACTGCTATACTCCTACCTCCCAGAAGTGTACTCTTATCACTGACCCTATCATTAATTTTACCCACCAGTGCATTACTACCATCCTTTTCCCCTTCCGTGAGGAGATAAGGGTTGTGACCAGTCATGACATGGATCTTCATACATGTGTCATCGGGCAGGACTACCCAAGCCTCCCCTACCTTGTTGCCTCCAACTTCTTTTTTTTTTGATTACGGGCCATAGGGCAACATAAATGGTGGGTTTTATGCCACTCACCTTGCCCACCACCTCATGGTTTTGGAGCCTTCACTGCCTCATAACCTATTTGGTTCCCCCCAGTGGATGGTCTATCTCATGGTTATTCGCATGGGATTGGTTCAGAAGCAGGGGGTTCTTATATCCTTGCCCAAGCCCGACCCCACCAACATGCTGACCCTCCTTCCACCGTCGATGACCTTGCTCCTCCTTCCCCACACCCTCTAGCTTCTCCACCCGAACCAACTTCTTTTGACCCCCCCTTCTTCTATCCTACCTTCTTCTATTCCACATCCTACCCACCCTACCCCCACACCCTTGGTCGGTCTCACCCTTTCCCTCCACCTCAATATGATAGAGATGCACTTGGTTCATATCGACAGCCGCTATGACCACCTAGAATATATGTTAGGGCTTATTATTCAATATATTGGTATTCCGCTTCCCTCCCCACCTAAATCTTCCTCGGTTCCTGGCCCTTATTCAGTAGCTCAACTGCCCTTCACTACGCTCTCCATGGATTCCATTCTTCTATCCACTCTGAGCCCAACTACTGCTACTACTGCTAGCACCCCTACTTCCAGTCCAGGGAGTGTTGCTGAGATTCCTATAACGAGTACATCCCTTGCGGCTCTTACTTCTATGACGTCGCTTCTGAGTGTAGATTCTGAGCCTCCATATTCCACAGCTTCTGAGCCTTCTCTTCAGGATGGTTCTTTACCGGATGATGCCTCTTCTGAGGCAACCCCCTGATTGGTTTTTGGAAACATGTTTTTTTATATATATATTTGTTATATCTTGTGCATGTGTCTATTGTGTATGTTTTCTATATTCTCTTTCTTCCACCATCACAGGTACTCTGGCATGTTTTGGGATACACTATTACATCACATTCTTTTTTTCTTCTCCTAGACACGAAGGGAGTATATTTTTACACTATTGTATATTCTATCATGGGTTACTTCTTTCCTTAAATCCCCTCATTCTAGTCCACTTATATGTCCCCAAACTCATTTTTTCATATTTTTGGGCACATGGTGGACCACGTGTGATATTAAGTATGGGGGATGTCACTCGACCTCTTTAGTCATTTCCCTTTTCAGATTCATGGAGACATCATTATTAAAAGATATATTTTAAAATGTGAAGAATTTGTTTGTTAATGATATATTTAAATAATAAAGCTGAAAGTGGGAAATTTTTAAAAAAAAATTCTATTCATTTTGGTTCATAAGAGATTTAAAATGATTACTGATAAAATTTAAATTGGAACATGTAATCCTTAGTTAATTACCTCAATTAGACTAATCAATTATTTTCAAGTCATGACCTAATTTTTTCTTTATTTTCATCCCACTCCTGATATGTATTCTAAACCCTTTTCATATTCTTTCTAATTCCCTCTTTCTTGAGAGATTCATAGAATATACATAACTACCAAAATTTGTATGGTTTTTACGAAACATGAGAAATATTTTAATTACATTAAAATGATTGAGGCATTAGATTGTTTAAACCCCTTTATCTTGAGACCTACCCCATATATTATCTTCGTGATGCCCCTAGAGACCATGAATAGCCTTTATAGGAAGCTATATTACAAACCTATTTTCCTTCCTACCCTAATTATATAATGATTTAGCATGATTATTCATTTGAGCTCCATAGAAGGGATTGGTAACACATGGAATACTTTTGTGAATTGTTATGAAATTAAGTATGTTTGAGAGCCTCTTGATCATGTGTGGAGTAAAGGTTTACAATCTTCTATTTGTGGAAATTCTGAAAGTTTCCCTTTGTTCTTTAAAAAAATGGTGAAAACAATGGGACGTTATACTCATTTGTTGGTTTGTGAACCCTACCTACCCAACTAAAGGAGATGGTGATGATGACATTATTTGATAAAGCTTGTTGAGGAAGCTTTTATATAGAGTTTAACTTTGAATATCATGCAGAATTAATTAAATAATTTAGCCTACTTTTTTAAGCCTCAGATTTTTTTTTCCCATCATTACCTACCAACCATTAGCCATAGAAACATCTGATCATCATTGAAAAGACCTCATCATTTTTGTAAATCACATTTTTGATGTGGAGAACAAGATTTCTCGCAAACATACGTATAGAGTGTATATATATTTAATTGGGAAAAACATATATTTAAAATTTCATGAGTATTGAGTTTATTATTGTTTAGGTAAATCATCATGTGGGTTGTTTATTTTTAAAAGGTTGAAATTTGTGTCTAAAATAGGTTAAAAGTTGTTAAATGAATTATATATGAGGCATGATTAAAATATATTTTATATTGAAGTGGTTTTGTAATTTTTTAGAATTTTATCCTGTAAAATATTATTTCCATTTATGATTAACAAAAATCCTTCCTTTTAAAATATAGACTATGTTAATTAGATGTCGATAGTTGTTTGAGGGAAAGATAATGACTATCTATGGGGGAGTTTTATGAACCCAATTTGTGTATACATTTTCACATACATTATGAAAATAAGAACAATTTTTCATTAGTTACCTACAGATTAGGGAAACAATATTTTGAATTTGGTGATCTTGTTCATTTTCTAGAGTTTTATGGATAAATACACAAAATGAGGGAGACTGAGAAAAAATTTATAGACTACACGATGTGTATTTAATTACATGCCATGTACATCCAGACTCAGACACAGATTGACCAGGACAAGTACCTGACCATGTAATCAGAATCTGGTACATGTCGTGTTCAAACATTACATGATGTGTACACCATTCAAGAAACATCTAGCAGGTGAGAAGAAGTCTACATGCCCATGTGGCCGGATGAATGGGACACACCATGTGCAACATATACACAATGTGTAAACCTTTCTAGAAGTGGTTTGTGGCTGAGAAATTGTACTACATGCTATGTGTTGTGGAACAACACACCATGTATATTTACCTACGAGGTAGCGCCATGTACCAAGCCAAAGACGGGATGTTAGGCTGCCTACCGGCAAAGAAAACCATGCAAAAAGTGCATTAAAAAATGCAAACACCATGTACTTTTTCCACACACCATGTGTTTATATTTCCTATAAAAGGAGGCTTTGGCCTCTAGTTTGAGGAGTGGTGTGTGTTTTTGTATGGAGAAATGAGTTGATGTTCCAAAGGAGGGATGTTTGTCACCGTACTACCGCCATTATACCGTCTACTGAAGAATCATTTCCACCTCAAATTTCTATTCATAATCTCATCAGGTTTCAAGAGATTTGTGTCTTTCTATATGTATAACTAAATACCCAGTTTGTTGGGATTGTGGAAAATTATGAGTTGTAATTAAAATTAGATGTTATGAATGTGTTCGATCCATTTAATATCTTATTATTATTCTTAAACCACTTTTAGTTGTGACTGAAAATTTAGAACCAGACTAATGGAAAAAGTTTTGGGGATTCAAAAGAAGAATAACGAATAATATTTCTTAGAACATTAGAAGTATTTGTCGACCCAAAATAGGCTAATCCAAATAAAGAACAATAAAACAATGACTACCAGGCTAAGGTGTTAGTTTCTTTAGCTCTAAATTCATGTTTACCAGACCATGTAAACTTTATTACAATTTGAAACCTAGTATGTTGGGTTATTAAGAAAAAGAGAACCTTATAAGCAATTTTATTTACTAAAAAATTTCACATTTATCCATATCTCCAATTCACGTCTATCTTTATCTATATCAAAATAAATATTCTCTTATTTACATTTATCTGGTTATGTAATTTGTTAAAAGAAACATAAAAAACTATTATTCTTTTTTTATCCAAACTATCAACCAAAATTGACTCTAAATTTTGCATACTTCTCTAAAACAAATATACATAAAATGATAAGACAGATAAAATAACATCTTAATTCCCTGTGGCACAACCCCTTACTGGTGTTGTACTTGTTTGGGTAAAAATAATTTGGGACACCGATAAAATAGCTTCGGTGAAACGACTCCCCACTTATCATGGTGAAATCTATATATTTAAAATAACACGGGTAGTCCTAGTACATAAATCCCTACAACCATATGTAGTGTGAAATATTTCTAGGGATCCCTTGTTTCTCATAATGATCATAGCTCACATGGGAATAGGGAGTTACTATAATCGTCACATTAGCATCATGCATATCCACCAGCTAGAGAAGCCACTGTGTGTATTCCACAATTTTTGACATGATATTGACCTCAAACATATTAGGTAATATACCATAGGAATGAAGAGTCAGTGATTAGGAAAGGGTGTGAACACCATATCAATATCCAATACTGATAATGTAAAGACCTTGTGAACAATTAGTGGGTTAAGGCCTAAAAACATAATACAAATTGGAAGAAAATATATAAAAAAAGAATCCATATTAATTGAAAATAATCACTCAACACATCACCAATGGTAGGATGGTTTTCCTCAACAGCATTCTAATAAACTCATGAGACCCCAAACATTTCACTACATAATAATGGAAATAAATGATATGAAGGTGGGAGTATCATGAGATAGTAAAAGTCACATTATTTACCCTATTAAACCTTCGTAAAACCATAATACAAAGGAGACCTGTTCACCTCATCTTAATGAAGCCCACTAGTATGTTACCACCATCATGCAAAGATCCTAAGAAATATCTACGATATATCATACTTCCCCTTTGGATCCACATTGATAATAAGTTGTATTTTTTCATCAAGTGCTCATGGATAACCATGATACCTTATATCTGTTTCATGATTCATCAATAAGAGATAAAGTAATTTTCCTTGAGAAGATTCCTCAAACTATGATAGTTTCCCAAAAAAAAAGAAATAAAGAAAGAGATACAGAGGGGAGGAGGCAGTATCCTCTTGATTTCATAAAATTCTCACAACATTCTATTATTTTCCAAATTAAGATCTCAGTGGGTCCCATAAAAATCTATCCTAATAAACAGATGTTATCCATGAGACGTCATCCTTTTCTCTCCCAAAGTCCCAAACAAGTTACATAATACCACACAAAGGCCTCTCTATAGGCACCCCGGTCTCAGAAGTTCCCTTGGAAAATTCATCATAATATTGTTAAAGTCATTCAAATTTCCTTCATGAATGAAAAACTCCAAATTAATTTTAAATATTAAAAAAGTCGCTATGTTGGAAGCATAATCTCACAGTCATTAATAATCTAGAAACACCTTCAGTGCAATCCACAGAAGAGACTCATGAATAGGCATGGTGAAAAATACATTCACCGATTGAGGCCCTGATTCCCACATGATACACCATGAAATGTGGGGAACAACTAGTGTGGAGATTTTAATAAATCACCACCCCTAACTAATTAAAAATACCAATTGAATCTTGAAGTCAAGGGATTGTTCACAAATAGATGCACCAGTGCAGGAGAAGGTTACTCATAGTGGCTAATCCTGAAATGTAAAAATCATCCCATCATGTATAGATCTATGGAAAAATTGGAGAATTAATACAATGTTCATATGAAACTCATGTGATAATACATAGATCATATTATGTACATATTTTATGACACACAAAGAACATCCCACACATGTTCTAGATCATGGCAGACATAAAATTATCTAACACTAAACAAATTTAAGACACTCTCGATGATAGGCTGGAATAATGACTAAAACATGAGATTTGAGTGAACGAAATATATGTTGATCCTCATGTTCTTCACATAAACTACTCAAGACATGATACATCACCTTGAAATGCCACATATATCTCGTGATTCTAATTTGGTGTGAATATTTGTCCACCCAAGGGCCTCTAGATGGGTAAAAAATGTCATATGAAACCCTTTAGCATGCCATCAATGTATAATGAATCCCTTTGTGTTATCCAACCCGGCGACATGGTATCCATCAGATATGTCTCCCAAATCCTATGTACACACTGATGTATAATAGAATATTCTCATGGTTACACCCAGACATATCAAAATGGAAATCATGATTCCCATAGGGCACACTAACCATGTCTCGTAATGTCCTCCAGTTATGTAATCTAAGAAATTCAACACCCTATGAGGCATGTCATACTGACTCATATGGTACCATCTTGTTATAACATCTAGCGATCATGGTGACACCATGTTATGTTATTTTAATCATGTGAGTCCATCTAGAAATTAAATCCAGGGTCAAGAAATTAAATCCATGTTCATCTACTGGAGGTCTCATGATATCCCCCAGACAAGTTTTCCAAGATCATGAAGAAACTCTCATACAGACCATCATGGATATATGATGTCCCTTGGATAGGCCAATATGATGGTGTGATTATCCTGGGAACATTTCTGACTGACATCCTATGACCTATAAATAATGGAATCAAGGAATATTGAGCAAACAACACGAACATTTTAGGAAGGAAGGAAAGAAAAAGGGATTCCTATAATCTTTGTGACCTTCTTCACCCTTACTGTGTAAGTGAAAACCCAATGGAAATTCCATTGGGTAATCAAAAATGAACTAAACTATGATTACTTTGATTTATTCCACATCTATAATATTTAGGGAATCACCTTATGGTCTGATTCCAAAACCAAAAAATATAGGGGATGTCTCTGTACCTGATCCATATATCCATAAGCAATGAGAATGATTTTTCCCTACCCATGGTTATAAAACAGAGTATATATCACATGGGATTCAGATTTTTTAATGTCATATAATCTGAATCACATGTCTAGAAATGGAAAACTACAATGCATGGGTGAAATCCCCGATGTAATTGAACTATGACTCCTATTATTACATAAATAATTATGATATGTAGGAAACCCTATTATGGCCCAATACCAAACCCATATGTGAATACACATCATTATAAACACTACCACATCTATGAAATTTTAAACAATGGGACCCTCTCATTCCCTTGGGATGATCATTTTTACACATCCCCCTATAAAATGAGAAACATAGTGAAATATGATGAATCTGATTCCTACTACAATATGGATATGTGTGATGACTCTTCAAGGACTTCTGTCCATATTAAACATATCAAGGTATATCCTTGTATATAAATCCACGCTTCCATATGAAATGGAAGTGATTATTTAGTATTCTATATTTTTCCAAAATGGCATAGTCTAGGTGCTCATAGAGAGATACTATGGACATCCCATTAGCATCACAAATATCCACCAGTCAGGGGAACCTCAACCTACTAGCACTATTTCGTAACATGTTACAATCCTTCACCATATGGGGATATCTACAGTGGGGTCTATCCCAGTGGCATTATCAACCAATGATAAATATAATTCCTTCTATAATTAGGATACATAGGACATCTCCTGGATATCCAAGATGAAATATTTGGTGCCTAATTTCCTACAAATTTGTCCCCTCCACAAGAAGTTATGATACACGAGTTTAACGAACTATGTTGATTTTTATTCCTAAAATAATCATGATATGTAGGACACCTCCTTGATGACCCAAATTTCTATTGATCATCTCAACGGAGGTCCTAGTGTATAAATTCCCACATTTAATTGTAGTGAAACTAATTAAAAGCTATCCCTTGTCACTCATATTGATTATAGATCCTACGAGATTATAAATTTATGATGGTAATCCCATTTTCATCACGATTATTGACCATCTAGGGAAATATAATCATGTAAGAACCTATGTATGAAATGATAAAATCCTCCCCCATATGAGTAAATATACAATGGGGATAGTCCCATGAGAGTTATCGTGCAATGATAACTCTGATTCCTAAAATAATCATATTTTGTTGGATTTTTCCTTGTGATTCACGATCAAATATTCGTTCCCATGTTCCCACACATATTTCCTCTCCGCGTGATGTTAGATTTTATGGGTTCAAAAAACTATTAGGGTTTTGATTACTAAAGTTAATAAGATATATAGAACACCACATAATGGCTGAATCCCTTCTTCAAAATATTAATCCCCTCCAATCATGGAAGAAAATTATATAGTGTTTGTATGTATTTTAAAATATATTATAAGCATTACATTACTAGAAAAATGTTGAAGAGTCTCTTATACATACACATGGATTCAATAATGAGATTCCCCCTTTCTTTTGTGACCAATGGATATTAAACATATAATTGTTTTTTTAGGGTAATCAAAATAGTGTGAGGATTTGGAAGAGATTCTTAAAAAGGTGTTAAATCTATACAAGAGTCCCATAGTAGGAAATATTTACCTTCAAATTGGTGTGATGATCCCATCCTCTAATCCACTCAACAAAAATGATTCCATAAGTTTCACTGTGTTTGAAACATGAGTTGGACACCTTCCTTCAGATTGAAATCCCATACCGAGATAAGGATGAGGGTACAGTTTGGTGTTTCTAGTAAGAATTTCAAAACTGCCCTAGTAATAATGATTGTGCAAGAACACCCCCCCCCCCCAATAAATCATTTCACAAAATCTATTTTTGAACCACAATCATCTACACCCCATATAAAAAAATGGTAAACATTATTTGAATCTCTCCAATGAAAAAATTATTTGATATAGTTTATCTGGCCATTTAATTTTCCAACTATATGCAAAAAATGTTTAACCTGACATTTGTATCTCCAATTAAAAATTTATTGGTTATAGTCTGTCAGGAAATTTTGTTTTCCCATCATACATAAACAATAATGATGTACATAACATGAATATATAGAATGAAAAATGATTGGTTATGGGATGTCAGGCCATATTACATTCCCAATATATGAAAAAAAATTGTGAACCCAATGTAAATAACTAATATAACAAAATTATTGTCTTATTATCCATTAGACCATATCATTTTCCAACAATATGTAAAAAAATTGGTGATTCTAACATGAATATTTGAAATAATAATATTATTGGTTAATTATGTGTCAAAAAAAATTTGTGTTGTTATACAAAAACAAATCTAGTTAGAGGGAAATTTGATTAACCATTCATAACTGATTGAGTATTGCAAGCCTAATATATTTAACTAAATTGTATCCTTGTTCTTTATTTCATGAATGATTGATGATAATTGTAATGACCCAAACTATTATGAATAATATTTCCTTCCATTTAATTAAATGTATTATGGATATAGAAGGAACATTAAATCAGTTTTTATTATTAGAATGAAATGATCGGTAATTATACTTACCATTAATAATATAGCCATTGAACATTGATCACATGACTAGTATAAATATAGTGTTTTAACTTATTCTTTTGACACAGAAAATGGAAGTGATATCCTAAAATAGTAGGATCATACCCCACAAAGCCCATTTATTTGTGTTTCTATGATAGATAGCATTTCTGGGATTTTCCCTTGACCATGCAAAGTTAGTGATACAACAACTTCTTCATTAACGAATTTGTTTATAGGATAAGTTCATGCCTATCGAGATCACATCACAATCCTTGTTCACCAAACGGCCCAATAAAAGCCCCAATATTGCCCACAATAATATTAAGGTGTATTCTTATGTAATAATGGGATATGTATTGATACCCTATAGTTATGATTATTTTCATTCATTTTTATAATAATGAATAGACATTCATTTTATTATTATTACATTTTAAATCAATTTTAAAGCCCAAATAGAAATTTTTGTTAATTTTCAAATTAAATTAATAAACCAGTTTTGATGAATTAATGGAATTTTAAATTAAATAATATATTAATAAAATATTAATATTAATATAATTTTATTAAATAAAATTTAATGTATAATTTTTAAGATGTAAATCGTAAATTTTATTATGGTTTGTAAATTTCTTTTTTCAAAATACCTGAATTTTCAATAAATGTCAATTTTATTTTAAAATGAAAATTCACATATTTAAAAAAATATGTAGATTAAGTGAATTTTATTTTTTGAATAGGGATTTTAAAATTATCCCACTGTGAATTTTTTATAATTTTCTGAGGTTGTCGAGGTTCTGGTTAAAAATTTAATACCGTATATGTTTATAATATCATTAATGACTTCATAATAACACAATAGCAATGTAATAAAATACTATATAGGGTATATTTGATCATAAATATTTTTTCATTTAAAACATTTTAATTTTAGGTTTATTTGATTTATTTTATAAACCTTATTGTATCCTCCAAGACCTATAATATATTTTATGATTTTAAAATCATTTCCTTGAAAGTTTGATTCATATTCATATAATAAAGGGAAATATTTTAATATCTTTGGACCTTACACATCTAAAATTATTTATAGCACTCCCCTTTCCCATAAACCATGGGCAAAAATAATGGTACATTTTGTGGTTTTTTTATTATTTTAGTGAGTAGGGTCTAAAATCAAAATAATAAAGAATGAAATCACATCTTATATACAAACCCACCTAAGAAACCATTACTCTTCAATAATAAACTTTTATGCTCGAATATCCTCTGACCCCTAAACCCTTGAGTCCTCTAAAGTTTCCCCTAATCTCCTATGAATGCTCTCCCAATCCTTTGGGATCACACATCCATGTTAGTAATCATCCTCCCTCCACTATTATCAAGCATTTTTTTTCATGTTATGCCTTTTAATTTATATTGTTCCTATGATGGGATATGGTATTAAATTTATTCCATAACTACAATTTGATTTATAAATTATTATATTCCCTTTCACTCTCATTTTTCTTCTAATGAACCCTTATGTACACCTGTTACCATGCTGAATTTTTGTAAGGGATATTCACCTTTCTCTTTTCTTTAAATTCCAGAACGATGTTTGAAATTTGTAATTTTCATTTCAAATTTTTAGATTTTTATCCTTTTTATAATAATTTCCATACTTTATATTTTATTCCATTAAAATTAGTTATCATTTATCCTCACCGATTTGGAATCTTACAAACACTATTACAATCCAAAATTTTATATGGGATTCTCTCTTCTCAGTTCCATTTCAAGAACATCATTTGTATTATGAATATTAAATCCATTTAATATGTAGGGATATTATGTTCCATGATCCTATAATATTCCATTTCTTGTATAAATGATGAGATACCCCCTTCTATCTAATCTACCCATTTTATGAATTTCCAAATGACTATGTTATGCTGTCGAAATTACAACATGATTTCTATGCCAAAATCAACGTGTAGGGAATACCATACCCATTACTCTATCAATGGTATTAACCTTTTTGAACATATACTAATATATTAGGTACATACAATAACTTATTCCAAATTCTTCTATCATGGATTAAATGAGGATTTTTAATGAATCCATTTTATATGATCTATATACACACATGAGCATGAGATTGATATGTTTATGAAGGGCGTTCCATGATAGAAATCCAATGCATTGGGTAATGTTTGGTATCATGATATGTCATGTTGGTACAAGGGTTTACCAAATTCCATTATTTCACTTTTTTCTATCTTATTGGGACAATGTTTTACATAATTCCTCTGTGTTAATAATGTAGTGTTCTATATTGTTTCTACATTTTCAAGTTATGATGATTGTACTATGTCATGTTATTATGTTAATATTTCAATTATGATTCATTGATATTTTTATTTCTTCACATGTATTGTATTCATCATATTCATTTTTGACACCATTATTGGGCTTTATATCAAACCCTTTTTTTGAATGTCCTCAGGTTATCCCATGCAATGCTAAGTATGAAGGAATGAAGAGGTATTGTAAAAGAGGTTGTCAAAAATGATTTTTATTTCATATTTTAAGTTGTTATATAATGTAATTATCCCCAAAATACACTATACCACTCGATCTTCTATGTTTTAGTAATTTAATATTTATGTAATATATTAGGTTTAAATATTAAATAAATAAAATCATCATTATAGTTGGTATCATAGGGTAGGATTAATTATTTTTGGGTTTAGGATTTGAAAAACCTAGTGAATGCCTAAGGATTTGGATATGTATAAAAAACATTCCTAAATTTTCGTGAATATATATTAAGTGTTTTATCAATAAAATACATCACCGTATAGATACAGACAAATATAGGTGGCTCTAGCATAGATGCATCTAGGGGTAAAACCTGAAAACATCATGATGTTCTTGACTCAAATAAGAACTAGTGAAAGAAAATGGTTTTGAATAGTCTCTTGGTTCGACACACCCATGGGATATTATTTGGTAAATTAATAATCATAGAATGGAACATTATTAGTGGATCCAAAAAATCCCATGAGTTATGAAATAGATTGTGGATAACTTATATTCAAGCCTCGATATTAAAAAGTTAAGGAATGAAATGTAATTTATATGTTATCCCTTTTATCATTATATCCCCCTTTATGTTTTCAGTAGTTAAAAATAATTCCCCCTAATTTTCCATTTTTTCTATCCACAGTTCGGTAAAAGGAGGACTCGAGCTAACTACACATATAATGATCTATGTGATGACTATTATAATGAGATGCCTAATTCGATTGGAGCTCGATTAAAAAATTTTGTCTTCATACTCTCTCACTTAACTAATGTATTGAAATGAAACATTGTTCAAGTGGAACATCAACCCCCCCACCAAAGAAATAACAAGTCACAATCACGATATTCTTGACAAAAAAATTCTCTTAATTTTAATGGATCATCTGATCCATCAATTGTCGAACAATGGATCAACTCCAATGAAAAGATACTCTCATTCCTTCAATGTTACGATTACAAGAATGTACATTTGGATTTTTATCATATGGATGATGAATCTGATAAATTATGGACATTCAAAAAAAATATGAAGCCTGAGGAATAGATCGAGGTAATAGGATTAAAGGATTTCAGGAAAAAAAATTGGAAAATTATTTTTCCCGCACCCTTCTAATTATGATAGAAAGGAACTTCCATGATCTCAGGAAAAAGGAAAAGGAATCTGATGGGTCATTTGAAGAAAACATAATGTTAAATTAATGATACACACCACATTTTTTCATAACCCCTAAATGCAAGTTGACCGCTTATTTGGTGGCATATAACCAAGCCTACAAAAATCTCTAGTCATCCACAAATTTTACAAATATGAAATGATTGTACGATGTGTACTGAAAGTTGAAATGGAGATTAGTGAATCATAGGGGTTTCATGGGGATAATAAAAAGAAAGTGTACATTAATCATACTATATTTAGGCATAAATCCAATGGTGCAAAAAGTTGCATCATCCCACATTCCAAAGGTGTGGAAATAAGAACCCTAGAAATTTAGTTATAGGAAGGAAGGACAACAGACTACTGATTCCCGATAAGAAAAACCCACTATAGTGATAGAGGAATTGAACACTAAATTCAATATGCAATATATTGTTCATTTCTACAACATCAAATAACCAAGGCACATTGAGACCTAGTTCCATAACTAAAGGATTATTTAGAGTCAAACAAAAATATTCAAAGAAGAAAGGACAGGCTTTTTACATCACTACCGCATAATTGAAACTCAAAAATTAAGTGGTGAAAACACAGTTGTTATTTAGTCAATAATAGAAAACATAATTTTTTTATTCTGGTTCAATGAATTCTTTTAAATCCCAAAATATTAGAGGAAATCCAAACATCACCACAAATAAAGGATTTAGTGATGTCAGTGATAATAGAAAATCTGGAAATTATTGCATCCCATGAATATAACTCCTCCCATATCATAATTTGTTTATTGAAATTCTTATAAAACCAAATCATACATTCCTTGGTGTAATTTGATTCAATTATTTTCATGTATTGTATTTTCCTATATAAATCCAATGTAAATTTTCCAGAGAGGGAAATCACTCTCCATATAGTGAAACATTTCCCGATTCTATAGATGTGCAAGGAGGGGGATGAGTATTATTTAGCATCATCAACTCAATCATGGATGTTACACCTCATTGAGTATTCATATCATTATTAGATGATTATTATAAGGAAGAAAACATCAACTATATCATGCTTATTGTTAAGGAATTTGAGGATGTTTTTCCAAAGTAATTGACTTGTCTTCCTCCTCAAATAAATGTTTAATTATCTATTTATCTTATAACTATGATGATTCCAATAACCCAAACTCAGTATAGAATTGATATAATGGAGCTTGAGAAGATACTTAAAAAACTACAGTAGAATCTAGATAAATGGTTTATAAACACAAGTGCTTCACTATGGGGTGCACCATTCCACTTCCTCGAGATGAAGAATGGGTCAATGCCCCTTTCCATTAATAATCGTTATCTAACAAAAATCATGATAATGAACATCTTTCCTTTTCCACAAATTGATGACTTGTTAGAACTGCTACATAGAGAATAATACTTCTCTATGGTGGATCTACGATCGTGATATTAGCTTCTAAGGGTGAAAAAGGAGGATATCCCCAAGGATGATTTTTGTACATTGTACGGGAACTATGAATTCATTATAATTCCTTCTGAAATCACTAATTCGCCAAAAATCATCATGGAAATGATGAATAGAGTAATTAAAGATTACCTAAAACAATTTGTTTTGGTATTTATTGATTATTTTCTGATATACTCTAAATCCAATGAGGACCATGCGAAGCATCTAAGAACTATACTAGAGATATTATGAAAGGTGAAACTCTATGAAAAGTACAACAAGTGTGAGTTCTGGTTTAAAGTAGTCTAATTATTGAGGATTATCATAATATGTAATGGGATATTTTTTGATCCTTCCAAAACAAATGAAACTGATGGATGGTGGAGGCTGACATATGTGATGGATACTTGTATCTTCCTGGGGTTATCAGGATAATATCACTGATTTTTGAAAAAATTATCATGATATTCAAACCCTATTACCAAGATAACATGGAATGTAGTCATGTTTTCTTAAAATAATTAATGTGAATAACGCTTCATAGAGTTGAAGAATAGGCTTATCAAATCCCATGTACTCCCACTACCCACAAGTGGAGATCTTTTTTATCATTAGCAATGATTTGTAAGATGGCATGGGTAGTGTGTTAATTTAGAAAGCAAAATTCATTTCCACTGCTTCAAGGTAGTTGAAATTTATGAGCAAAACTATCCCACACAGGATCGTTAGTTTGAATCAGTGATCTTTGAATTAAAAATCTCTTGGTACTATCACATTGGGGATAAGTGAGAAATATATAAAGATATCAAGAGTCTCAAACATATATTCACAAAAAAAGAGATGTATTTTTACAAAAAATATATTGTTAGATCTCATCTGGGATTATGTCTACTATATCTATTACCACCTTGGGGAAGAGAACAAGGTGACATGTGATCTGCGTAGAAAGAACCATGTATTTTAATCATTTTTAAGAACTAAAAATGATCCAATCTTCATTGACTTGTAGAATATGGACAGGGGAATCATAAATAAGGAAATATAATCAATCCTTTCAAAAAAAATTCTCAACTGACTATTTGAGAATGGTTAATGGTATCACAAAAAGATGATGAGAGAATTCAAAAAAATGTGGAAACGATTTGAAAATGGAAATCCCCATTGTTTAATTTTAACGAAGAAGGAATTGTTATATCTGGATCAAGATTATGTGTTCCATAAAATCTATTGTTAATGAAATAACATTTGTATGAAGAACACAATTTGAATTTCACTATTCACTAAGGAAATATGATTATTTATTGAGATATGTGGGATAACTATTATTTGAATTACATAAATAAGGATAACGCTAACAATACATCAATGTTATTGTAATGTCTTCAAGTGAATAATGATAGGAAATAGTCTAAAGGGGTGACACAACCATTACCCATACCATCATGGAAATGGGAAAAAATCACCATGAAATTTTTCAGAAAATTTTCAAAGACATCGAAAGTGAAAAATTAAATATGGTTTGTTGATGATCCTCTTACAAAGACTGCACATATGATTGAAATTTGAGAGGATTTCACACTAGATCATATAGTAATGATATACATCAACGGTGTGGTTTGGTGGAATGACATACCACTAAAAATTGTATCCAATCAAGATCAATGATTCTAGTATATGTTCTCGAAGAGATTCCAATAAACTCTAAACAATGGGTTGAACATCAACATAGACTATCACCCTCATAATGATGGCCTATCTAAATTTACTATATAGACATTTGAGGAAATGTTAAGATATTTATCAATGGAATTCAAAGGCCAATGTGACAAACTTCTTCCTTCGGTGGAGTTCTCTTAAAAACAACTACAATGAGGTATCTGAATGGATCATTATTATGACATTTATGGGATGTGGTTAAGATCATTGGCATGATTGGATGATGTTGGAGAATGAAAACATCTAGTTCTGTAAATGGTTGATGAAATGGTGGAGATTTTTTATACCATAAAAAACACGTCAAAGCTAATTAAAGTAAAAAAAAGAGTTGTGATGGTAGTAATCAATGAGACCTAGAGTTTGATTTTGGAGTCCTCGTATTCCTCATTATAACTCCATGGAATAAGTTTATGAGATTTGGGAAGAAGGGAACACTTATTCCAAGGTATAATCTTCCTTTTGAGATCCTTGATCACATCAAAGCCAGGGCCTATCGACTAGAACACACACAGAACCTGTCTCAAGTACATTATGTATTCCATGTATTACTCTTAAGGAATTACCTACTAGACCCATCACATATACTCAATCCAAAAGTGGTACAATGGGAGAATGACCTCTCTAATGATGAAAAATTCATGAAGATCATAGGCCATAAAGAGAATGTTCCATGATGTAATACAATTCTGATCATCAATGTGTTGTGGGGAAGCCACATGTTTGAAGAAGCATTATGGGATCCTGAGGTTTTGATGTGGTCGTGTTACCATCCTCTATTTTAATTTTGAAAAAAATAAAATTTTGAGGAGTAATTTCTTAATGGGTGAAGGCTATAATGACCCAAATAGTTATGAATAAAAATCCCATTCTATTATTTATATGTAATATGTATATAAAATATCATTAAATTCTTATGTTTCCTTATATTTAAATAAAAATTATGTATCCTAATAGTGATAATATATCAATTTAATAATAATAACACGTCTAGTATTAATATATGGTATTAAAAATTCATTTTTACACAGACAATGGAAATCATTGCCTCAACGAGCAGGAGTGTACCCCATGAAGCCCATTTGTCAAAGCTTCAAAGGGAGATATCATTTCGGGGCCTTTACATAGACCACATCCTAGAATAGGTTCAATACCAGAACCATGTGTGCAGGCATTTGCCGAAGTTGTTCAAGTTCACTGAGATCACATCCCAAACCATTTTCACTGAATGGCCCCATTAGATCCCCATCATCGCACATCATACTCTTAGGGTGTATGCTAGTGTAATAAAGATATATGTAATGAGTCACAAGAATTATGATAATATGCATTATTTTTTTCAGAATAATGAATATACTTTCATTATATTATTGTTTTTTTGTAAATGTTTTTAAATCAGAAATATTATTTGAGTTTAATATTCAAATTCAATTAACAAAAATTTATTTTGATTCATTAATGGGTTTTTAAATTAAATAATATTTTTTAAACAATATTATTATAAAATTATTTATATTAAATATAAATTTTCATAACATTTTTATGAAGTCAATAATAATTATGGAATGGTTTGAAAACACTTTTTGTCAAAACGTGTAAATTTTCAATAAATTTATATTTATATTTTAAAAATGAAAATTCTCATACATAATTTTTTTATAAAATTAATATTATTTTCTTAATCAAGATATTGAAAATATCAAACAGATAATTTTTCTTAATTTTTTAATACCATCTAGTATTTAGGTGAAAAAATAACGTATAAAAATATAATGTGTTTTATGAAATCATAATGACCCAATAGTGATGTATTAAAATACAATAATGGGATTCTTTAGAAAAATATATTTTTTTCATTAAACAAATGTAGTTTTACGTTTATTTGATATATTTTATAATGCCTTTATGAATACACCGTGAAATATAATATATTTTTATATTTTAAAATCATTTCCTTTATTGTGTGACTCACTCTTACATAAGAATGGAAATATTTTAATATCTTCCATCCATATCATTTTAAAATAATGTGAACCACTCCCCTTTTCCAAACTGTGGGAAAACCATGGAATGGTTATTGGTTTTGTTTATTTTAGTGTGTAGGGTCCAATACCAAAATAATAAAAAATTCCCCCACCTTTCCTATATAAACCCACCCATGTAACCATTCTTCTTTAATCAAAATATTGGAATCACAACTAACCACTTCCCCAACTACTTAGAGTCCTACCAATGTTCCCCAAAGTTCTATAGATACCTTTCCGAAGCCTTGGGATGACACATATGGGTAAGAGATCATCCACCCAAATCATTTATCAATAATTCTTTTCATGTTATGTCTTCTAATATACTTTATTCCTATTTTAGGATATGTTATAAAATATCCCCCTTAATGGAAATTTTAGTAAAATACTATTATATACACTTTAACTCTCATTTATACCCCTTATGAACCCTTATGTACCACATTTACCATGCTAAATTTTCATAAGGGATCATTTCCATTCATTCTTCTTTTCAATTCCATCGCCTTATATGAAATTAGTGTTTTTATTTAAATTTAGTTATATTGTAATGATTTTGAAACAAATATAAAATATCCATTTGAAATCATTTGAATTATAATTCATTTCTCTTCTCCCATTTAAACCCTAACATATGAAGTTATTGGGCCGAAATTCCATAATGGATTTCTCTCTTCTCTTTTAAATTTCAAGCACAACATTTGTAGTATACATCTTAAATTCCATTTCATATGGTTGTATAGTATGTTCCATGATCCCATCACATTCCATTTCTAGTATAAATTTTAAGAACCACTTTCTCTCCCAGTATCCTATTTTATGAATTTCTATATGATGTCGTAATGCTGTCGAAAATGCAACATTATTTTCTGTGCCAAAATCATCTTGTAGTGAATACCATACTGATTAATCTATCAAGGGTATTCACCTTTATGAACATGTGAATATTTACTGGGGAATTACACGTATGTATTCCAAATTCTTCAATATGGAAGAAATAGTGAAGTTGAATGAATCCACGTTATAATGATCAATGTGGAACAATTAAAAATTAGATTGAAATGTTTATGAAGGGTGAGCCCTGATAGGGCTCCAATACATTGGGTAATGTTTAGTTTCATGATATATCATAATTGGATAGGGTTTTACCTGATTCATTTACAGTAAATCGTTTTCCTCATGTTGGGACATTGTTTTACCTTATTCCATTATGTTAATGATGCAGTTTTTCAAGTTGGTACCACATTTCAATGTTATGATTATCATGTTATATCATGCCTTTGTGATCATGTTTTTATTATTCTCTACTCATTTTTATATTTCATCACATGTATTGTATTTTTCATATTCCTTGTTTATTCCCTTACTGGTATTTATAGCTCACCCATTACTCATGTATGTCCTCAGGTCATCCCATGCAATAAAAAGTACGAAGGAATGTTGTGGACATGTAAAAGATGTTTTCAATAAAGATGAGTATTTCATGTTTTATGTTGTTATGTAATGTTGTTGATCCACAAAGAAAATTGACCCCTCGATATTCTAAGTTGTTGTAATTGAATGTTTATGTAATATATCATTTTTAAATATGAAATAATGAAATTTTTTGTTATAATACAACTATCATCAAAAACATTCCGATATGAGATAATGACATCATCCAGAAATATTTACCTCTAGTCATTTATTAATTCAATACATATGGGTCGCAAAGTGGTATCACCTATTCAAAAATGTCCACATTAGGTGGTGAAAATGATAGTTCGGGTGAATCATTGGCATATTACAGTATCAATCCTCAAATGTACTCACAAGTGTCTCCAAGCACTGAAGAGAATGAGTATGCATCATCTAGGGAATGCAGCAACAAATCTCACAGGCGTCGTGTCCATGACTATAATCATCAAGATCTTATCCTCAATGCATGAAAATCACCACCTTCCAAATCTAATGAATGTTGTCTTGGAAGCGAGATATGGATCCCACTGATACCCACTAGTCACATGTTGTGGGTACCACTTGATAAGCTATCACCTCTGAAACCAACACACAAGATGCAAGGAAAACTCATTCGGTATGGAAGGTGATAGATATCTAAGAGTGGCCTTATATCCTAGCTACCACTGATGATGTATTCTCACATATCCTAGTAGAATCATATATGGTGGGACATATCCAAAATATTATAAAAAAAATCTATTCAAATATTCCCTCAACTGACATGGGGTGCACATATCCATACCAAGTTCCAAAAGTCCATCAATATATTCTTATGGAACAAGGATGAATAGGGTGATATCTCATCCCCTATTCAATCTTAAATATATAATTGTACATTATGGAGATGGAAAATGTGTCGGATTATATCCATGAAAAATATTTGTTAAAATTAATATATATTTTAGAAATATATGAAGAACACAATCATCCTATTCCTGCACTAGTACATATATAAAGAATGTCACATTTTTTAATCCTTATTGTGAAAAAAACTAAACACTATGATCATTGTGAACATGTTGTTGTGTGAGAGTAAGCTCACATTTTTCACCCTTGTAGGGGGAAATAAACATATTCTAATAAAGGAAGTGGAATATGACCAGACACATATTCCCATTCCAACTCGAGCTCACCAGGTGAGAGAAGCACATGCCTTAATATAGAGGCACATGCCTATTAATGAGGATCATTGGAATATTCCAAAGGCCATGGATCTAGATCACATCCCTGTTATGGTTGGCCCTCACTTTGTTATAGGGGATCATACCTTAGTAGAGTCTCATATTTTTGTCGAATAGCCTAGTGGAATACTACAAAGGCCCATGATTAGGTATTTATCCTTGTTCTACTTGGTGATAACAATGTGATAATGACACAATCGTTGGGATAGGATAAAATTCCGATCATTGAATCTTCCTAGAATATTCGTATGTATCACAGTATACTTGATCATATTAAAACATCCCTCTATGAATGACTACACCTGCATCATTCCTATATAATAAAAAGGGATGCTCATATGCCTAATCCCATTTCATAGGTGTATGAGAATATTCTGGTGGAGAATGAATATTCGTACCTAGAACATATTCCTTCTCCAATTGGGGCTCATGAAATGAGATTGTAATATTCCTTAGTTAAGGGTCATACACTTTCAAAAAAAGACAAGTGGCATATTTCAAAGCCCCTAGAATAGATCATATTGTCATTCATATTGGTACTCACCATGTGATAATGTCACATACCTCAGGACATGAACATTTTCCTATAAATAATGAAATAGTTCATCAGAATATTTCGGTAGCATCTCACTATCAGGATCATATTAATTGAGCATTAGACTATTATATACATTTTTTGAAAACTGTCATATAGTAGGATAATATCCCTCTACAATTCCAAAATGCATGCCATGATATTCCCACCATGGCATAGGTTGGGATGCTTATTCCTAATCTAATCTATGTTAGCATCCTTAAGGTCATACGAAAAAGATTTCTCAACACCTAAAGGGTCCTTCTACTCTTCAAATGAATAAGAATATGTTTATTACCACGACTGCCCTCCTTATGGAAATGAAGATATAGATAGTAGGGACTCTACTATTGACATCAACCATGGTCAAACTCCCCATGGGGATATCTACCACTGAAAAGGAAATCCAACAATTTAGCAAACACCATAATATTGTATGATTTTAGAATCAATTACAGGTTTATATAGACATGTGTTTCAAGTATCTAAAACCTTCGTATAGAGATGTGCTCGAGACATTGGGTTCAACCGCATATAGTTCCCCATTATATTCTAGCAGTACACCACTAATGTCAGCAAGTGACCCTCAAAATTGTTTTCTATGGTCTTACTAGATGGAGGAGTGTATGGACGATTATAATAAGGCTAAAATTGATATATTGAGAGAGTTAACAAGAAACAACCTAACAATTATGTTCTTTCCCCTTTCTACATCTTCCATTGAGATCCATAATGATATAGAAAAGGAATTAATACCTTATCTACAGTAAAATACCTGGGATATTCATTAGTTATTAAATTCCATATAACTCCCACATTCAGGATATGAGGACCACCTTCAAACCATCATGATATGGTTTTGTCAGATGGATATAGTTCTTATCACCATTACTCGGGATTCAAAACCGAAATATCAGAGTAATAGTATGAAACACAATTACTGCCATTTCTTCATGAAATTCTTATAGAATATAATAAAAAAGAAATCATAAATAATTAATTTGAGGATGGGGAGAGTATGTTGTGTTACAGTTTGGAAAAAACATGGAACAACAGAACCCCTCAGATACATCATCCTGTAATATCAAAGCCTATATTAAATTAAGGGATCATGTTATGCTCATGCTAGTTAGTCACTGTAAATAAATATGACCATATCAATTATGTGTACACATCATTAATAGAGGGAGTGGATAACTATAAAAAAATTAATCGGTCCCCAAAAAGTAATTGTAACGAATATAATACATTGAGACTAATGTTGCGATCAACCAAATAAATCCCCATAAATAATTATTCCCATCATGGGCTTCCATCACACCTAGATCCTATGCATGAAAAAATGTACCATATCAAATAGGTAATATTAGTTTCCACTATATTAGTCGTCCAAGAGGAGACCCAACTCACATTTCCATGTTAATACCTACCGCCACCTACACCTCTCCAATAATCAATTTCTAAGAGGATATAGGACACATATATGTTAGTTAAAATCATACCTCATCCAACTATTCTATGGGAATTTATACCTCAATCTACATCACTTGGTTCATTATCCTTCGAGAAAATCCTGGGGAAATATAATGTGATTCCAGATCCGCCCCACCCCATTCGTATGAGGGAATTTATATCATCATTTCCATGTTGGGAATCATCAAGTACTCAAAAGGAATAATTGGATCCTCAAAAACAAGACCAATCAACTCAAATTGTATCCCCAGACAAACCCCACCCTAAAAGGATATGTTCATTTTCATAATCGTCACCATAGAAAGAATCAAATTTCTCTAGGTTAGGAGGAGAAAACCAATTGTTTCCATCCCACATATTCCTACCAAAAAAAGGCAAACCCCTACTGGTCACCAAATTCTCAATAATCATGATCAGAATCTCCATCATGTATACTATTACTTGACCATCACTAGAGGATAATATGCATAAGGATATCTGATCCCTTATGGTTCAAAATGCAAAACAACCTAATATGTCTATAGGTTTAAATTTAGACTCATATGAAAGTAAAACAAAATGAGACCCTTTCATTGAATGTAATGGTCCAACCACCAATTCCAAATATTCCACTGTGAATATCAGCTCTATCAACATGATAAAATATTTTGATAAATCAATATAGGGCCACAACAAGTAAAATGTACCAAGAGAAGTGGTTGGTATAGATGCACCAATCAATCCTAGATACACCGAGAACAATAGACAGCTCCAAAATCCACCACAAAAAAATGACTTTCCACCTATAAGGTAGAACACATCGAAAGTAAAGGGGAAGGGTGAAGATACACCCCAATTACCCACTAGAATTGTTGAGGATCCTTCATCTAAAAATTAGTGGTCATAATATGAGTGTGAAATAAAAACATTCTATAAACTCAATGAGGAGATATTCATGGGAAATATTCCCACAAGGTATCATCTTCATGAAATGGAAAATATTTTCTCCCCTATAGTAGATGTTCCATAAATAGTGGTAAATGAGCTTCAAACTGGCTGCTAATCTATGAATCCAATCAATATAAATGTGGATGTTGAAAACGATTGCAAAATCCCTCCATTATGGAGACTTCATCTCACTTGTCCGGGAAGTCATTCAGCATAATGATGAATTGATCATCAGCAGTAGAAGAAAGTGGGGCCATATCATCTACCCCAAAAAATCATTATAGATGTTAGGGGACACATACTAATGTTCCCCTAATGGTTTTTAATATCATCAAGTCCATATATAATATAATGGAATCCATTTAATAAGGGCACATACCTATGTAGCAGAAGAGGAAGCCATTTCTCCGATGAGTGGTCATCATTCCACATCTACCTCATTAAAGAGATCATACCTTCTCTACATTTGATACTATTGAATACCCTAATACACATCTCATTCACTTCATATCTGAATTTTTCTAATGATGGGACCTCAAGAACAAGAAAAGGATACAATTATGAGGTGTTTTGTATAGACACTGATAGTGTCATGTTTTTTGTGGTACATTAGTTTTCTAGCAGGATCTTTTGCAGAGCTGAAAGACCTCAACAATCAATTATTTTGTCAATTTGACTCCGTGATGTTTAAAAATATGATTATAGACTATAAAATTACAATCAATATTAAAATTATATGGTGTATGATTTTAGAGAACGATGGAATGGTTTAACAAATTCAATCCACATTCTTCTCACATAATAATCATTTTTGGAACTCTATATTAAAAATCACCCAGATGAGTTTTATGCACCTCTCGAATGATGTATATAGGAGTGTTCCATGTTTTCACCAAAATGGCATATAATCGTAAGGAATTTATTCAGTGAACTCCATTTGAAACTCAACTCATTCCTTTATCACATTGGAAAAGGCCATGCAAAGCATATGTTGTAGTTGTCACTCTCATGCAAGATATTGTGAAAATTTATGTTATTAGGTGTTTGCCTCACCAATCAATGCCAAATATCAAGTGGGATCAACTATATAATCTCCCATGGCATTAAGCATTGAGAAATCATGGTCATCAGGGATTTGAGGAACGAATGAATAAATCATACTCCTTCCAAAATGAACATGTACAAAGTTATTTCATGGGGTACATTGAAAACATTATACTCAATGTACCCTTGACCAAGAATTCTGATGAGGTCAACCACACTAACCATCTTGATTACTACCCATTCAACAGAAGTCTATGTCATTATATCCAAGAATGCTCCTTCTTCAAAGACATCCTTCAAGGAATGATCAATTCTGGACATGTGGTGTTAGATAAATCCTCCGAATAGGTGACGTGCATAACCATTTCCCAACAAGAAGAAGAAGGCCATTGGAATAATTTTCTTGCACATGATCAACAAATTTTGAATAGATAGATGACCTAAATAAAAATAGTTGGTCATGTTCATTCTTCCTGAAAATGTCAAATGGGTAGACCGGAAAAATCCTTGACACATAAAAAGTGGACATTATACTTGCCTACCAAAATTGTTTTTTACCACCAGATGTTGGAAGAACTAGAGGAGGAAGTGATGTATTATACACTAATACAATCTATAACTCTTATTGATTTCTTCTATCCAAAATCTAATGCATTTTAAGTACACCACCAAATAAATTCTCATTAGAAAAAGGGCTCATAGTTGGTCCAGTAAAAATATATTAATGGTAGACCCCTTCTCCTTCGATGAATATTCCCCAAAATATTATATTATCATACGTAACTAGAGAATGGGATGCCACATGCATAGAAAATGGGGATACATGGGACCACCTGGGAATGACTGAACTCTATATTTTGGTCATTTACCCATAGATAACATATATGTAGTGGATACCCATGGGAAACTGCACCATCAGGCCCAATATAGGAATGGAGGTGTCCCCAAACCCTCCAGTGGTCACCCACGATCAATTCTCAAGAATGAACACCCAGATAGGGTTTGAATATCATATCAACACAAGAAATATGGATGGTATTGGCATCCTTTTCCACTATAAGTATATATTCCATTAATATATGAAAAAGATCTTGGGCCATCAACCTCAAATACATTGGTTCCTGATCCACATATCTAGGAGAAAACCAACATGAAGACACACCACAGTCTAGAAAAAGTTTACGAAATTATAAAAATGATTTCTACTTTCCATGCCATTTTATAAATCATTAATGTGCTTCATATTTTAAAATATCTACATCTGGTAATCGTTGAAGCCCTGCAGAGTCGACAGGTGTTAAAGATAGAAGTATATATAGATGATGTCTACTGATTGGAGACTATGACTTATGAATTTCAAACTTCTATATCAATCACTAACTTGTATCAGGATATGTGCATCCATTGTCACATAGATCCCCTATATGATTATAGAGAACTAAATAATTTCAATGTCCAAAGTGACATAATTTATAGTTGATCCTTGGTCTAAATCTACCCTATTCGAACCCTGTGACATTTGAGATATGGAATATTGGACCTATCCCCCATAGGGTGGACCATTCAAGGTTATGATAACTGTGATCAAATCCCTCTATGGAAGATGAATCATGAAGCTCAATTCTGGGATCTTATATCTAATATTGAGTTTATGTTTATCCATCAGGACATCGAAAATGGGGTCTTCCTTGAATGTCCCTACATTAAAAACCACATAAAAGTACCTTCATCATTTCATCAGTCTCTAAAATACCCCATTGATGAATGATTTGGAATACCATATTGTGAAAATTACACCATCAAGACTTTTAGAACCTTTTAAACTATATAGGATTTCTATAAAAGGGGAGGCAAGAAACCAATTTAGGATGATGATATACATGTTTCGTCTGCCAATGGATTGGGGATAGCTCCTAAAAATCCATGGAGAATGCACATCAATGACTATGTTCTCTGTATCAATCATTTTGAAGTGAATAATCATTTCTGAAAAAACCAATGCCTTTTTTTCTTAGTGATTTTGTGAACGAAAACAATCTTTAGAATCTCTATTCAGTTACTCAGGAAAAAGAAGGTGATAAAGTATTTTAACATAGCTTCTCTAACCCCAATAGTGATAGAGAAGCCCAAAGTATTCCATCATATTCTAAAAATATCCTCACATTCCAAGAGTTGGAGGATTATGGGGATGTCCTACAGAATACCACTCTAACTTTAATGGGAGGAATCTCAACCACCAATAATGAGATCATTTAGGTGAATATAAGAGTATATAATGACCCAATGACTAATCTAATTATTTCATTCATACCCCTAGTTGAGAAAAGGATTTATATTTCATTAATCAATACACTGAAATAATTTTTCCATGGAACTATATAGAAATTCCTGGAATGAATACAAATGTTGCTACAAATCATCTCAGATTAACAAATGAGAATCGAGGCCTCAATCTGGTAGCCAAGAAGTTGAACCCCTCTCATTAAACTAATATAGAGTCGTATGTCAACATGATGATCAGATCTAACTATTTCGATGAAGTGAAATACTGAAGATGGTGTTTCAACTTCATCGCTGTCAAAAATTAGATTTGGTAGCTTTTGATCTACATAGACTGCAGACACATTTATCTAAATTTCTAAAACAATGCTTCACATTGATGATCCTATAACTATTGACCGACATAACTGATGGATTAAAAGTCATTCCCTTAATTGATGGGTATTATAGATTCAATAAGATAAAGATGGATCATAGGGGTGAAGTGGACATTGACTTCATAGTGGAATAGTGGATATTGTTTTACCATGTACTGAATTTTGGGAAAATGAATGATATAAAAACATATCAGTGACACTTGAATCATAAAAGTACACCATTATTAGGGAGAATATTCCAATGTTAGGTCAATTTCCTAGTGGTCAAATACTATAAGTGAGGTGATCACATCATAGATATCCAAATTTTGGTTGACATGATTTGAAAACATAGTGTGGAGATGAATTTTCTGAAGTGTGATGTCTATGTAACATCAATTAAGTTACATGGATTTGGGATACAACATCATGGCATTGAATTCAAACAATATATGGCTAGAAATATTTTAGAAATGACTACCCATAGAAATATCAATGATATTATGGGGATCTAAGGAAACCTCACATATATATGATGATTAATAGTCATCCTAGCCAACTAGGCTTTCCAATCATTTTCAAAATGAAGAAGGGAATATCATATTGATTAGATGATTTAATCCTAGAATCCTTCACTAGTATCATGTTATATAAACTTTATCCATTGGTCTGTATTACACTAGTGTAAGGGAGGCCATTACTTTTATATGTGGCATCTGTCGTAGGCTCACGGGGCGCCCTCTATTATTGGAAAAATGATGTGGGGAGTGAGAACATTATGTACTTCCATACCCAAACTATGGATGGTCATGAGACCCGATACTATTATTTCTTGAATAAATTCACCACAGTTATATATGTAGTGAAATGATGGGGGAAAACATTATGTTCCATAAAGTCTATCTAGTCTCTCATGTCAAACAACTAATTTACATCCTTGGACCCACTATGTTGTGAAGATGTCTTTTCTAACGAGCAGTCATGATTCAACCATATGACATTCAATTTGCATAATTGAAATCAGTGAATGTGATAGTCATGTACGATTTCATTGCATCACACCGTGCCTAAAAAAATACAACTTTGGACACCAAGCATCCATATAAATAGTATTTATAGGTCCATTACACTACCTGCACATTGGAGATGTATTTTGATGGCACCTCCTAATTTACTATCAGAAAATGGATGGAATGAATGAAACTCAATTGGGTTCGCTTGGGATTTTTTATCTCTCCAAATAAATAGGTTTTTACCAACAATTTCTCGCAACCCGAAGGCTGTAGAGAAAAGGAAGAAGAATACTAATTCATGATCAGTGGGATGTAATTATCTTTACAGATGAAAATAACCTACAATGATATCAATGGTTATTCGAATCTTTTGATAAAATAAGATCAATGGAAAATATGACATCATGAAAGAAGAACATTTCCCTATCACTGGCTATGCTAGGGTACTGATGGAATAATTACCCGTTGATCCCATATTACATCATGTTCCCTAATCACATAATGTTGGTGGTGATCTATTTGATAATGCATCCACAGCATTGGCTGGCCCACCTTAGGAGGGAGTAATATTTTGTATCAAACATCAAATAATGGTTTAATCTATCATTTTTTGTGATATGGAATAAATAAATTAAGTCAAAATATTCCCTGATATTGACGATATAATTCAATCCCATGGATGGATACATCACATAATTGTTTATATCCAAAACAGGACACTCCCAATAGGTCAAGATGGAAGGGAACATATTTGGTGCAGTATCAAAAACATTACCCCATGTAGTGATCCAAATGAATAAAGGGTCCCCTAAAAACATGAATTTTATGGAATAATAAATATATATATATGTGTGTGTGTGTGTGTGTGTGATGATATATTCTCACCACCCTGGAAGAATATCATGCAGTATCCAATAACACCCATCAATTAGAGACCATTCTCTTCCACAAATCAGGAGGTTTTGATATTATTGAACAACAATGATATAGGTTTGAGTTGAATTAACAATGAAATTTTTAGTTTTCTAGATCCCGGAATAATTCATCCATCAACCCCCATAAATTCTATATATTGCTAAATATTCCTAGCCATTTTCCATTTTGGGAATGGATGTTTGTGGGATATGTCCCCCAATGACATCTAAGTTGTTCAAATACATCCTTACTCTTACCAACCCATTTTCAATGTGGGATAATGTGATATCTCTCAATGAATTCAGGATGAATTATATCACCAATATTATAAAGTCATACATCTTCACCTGTTTCTTAGTCACTCACACAATATTGACGGTCCACGACCGTCAACCCTCCCATTTGGGTTCAATAATTGGAGGCATCATAGATGATATAATTGGATTCATGATATACAACAACATCTTCCATGCCTTATGGGCATACAATACTAACTGGCATAATACCACACAAGGAACACCATACTCAATGGAGTAGAAGACCGAGGTAGTGTGGCCTATAGATCACCAATTGGATTCACTCTGAATAGATATTTGTGGAAAAAACTATGATGATGAGAAATCATAGAAGTGGTAGGATAAGTTGGATAAGCTAAATGTGAATAGGTTGTTCATATTGCCCAATATTGTAATCCATCATAATTTGATCACACAAGCCTTTAATAAATAAGTCCACCTACATTCATTCCTCTAATTGGAGATGTTGTTGTATATCATGAATCCAATTATATCATCTATGATGCCTCCAATTATTGAACCCAAATGGGAGGGTTTGAACATCATAAGTAAGGTCTACTATAATGAAGATTTCTAATTATCCAAAATTGATGCGGAATGTGTCATACCCCCCCCCCACAAATCAATACAAGATTTATCAAGAAATTAATTTCATAGCTATCATCATCTATGTAATTGACTTTAGTATAAGTCATGTCAAAACAAAATGATTACATATTAGTATACAATAATAAATCATTTTGGTTACATGACACTAAACTCCAAAGGTTACTAAGAATAATGTATGACATGATTCATGTCATCGCATGTTACGTTGTGATGACTAAAAAATAGTAGTAGACAAGGTCATTATATTTCTCTTATCTCATGTAGGGTGATCTGTATACTTTATACATGAATATACACTACATAGTATACGTCCTTACTAAATTACATTACACTACACGATTCTTTCCCTTACCACATGATGTTAAAATGAACTAAACATGTCCTTAATTTATGAAACAAAACTACATTGTTGATAACATAGACCAATGACAATAAACTACTTGTGTTTTCTGGAAGTAGGTATGGTTGGATACTTTTAAAATGTGATATGTAGGTATTCCTTGATCTTATATCATGGTTTATCCACCACAATATATGAAATACCCATGTCCTATGTTTAGATTCCTCTGCATGGTTGGAGGTACCCATTCCATTCCTTGATTCCCACACCCAACATAAATCACATGCATCTAGGAATTTCAGTAAGGGACTCCCAGAAAATAATTTTTCATTGGATTGGGGCCAGTTCATCATGGCATTGAATTATAGAGCTTTAGAGTCATCAATTAGTCCTCATTCCATAATGTTAAACTGTATAGATACTTCCCCTTTTGATGACCCAAAATTTCATATACCTATGGAGCAATCTCCAATGGACCATTATTGTTAGTGATTGGTCTCATACCACACCATTATTCCATAAGTATGTATGGAATGATTCATATTACAATAGGATATATGGATTCATCCATGTTTGGACTTTAGTTCCATCGACTATATCCCTTTTCACACAGTGAATTGAACATCCATTCTAACTGATGTTAAAATACACGGTTCCCCCAAAAATAGTTGTTCCTTAGTTCTTGATACAGTAGGATATGTAGTGGCATCCAAACCTCTAATTGGGGTCCCTCCTTATTAGATAATATATTAAAATCCCACCTCCATGAATGGGTTAGTGCTGTAAAGAGTGTCTCTCATTCAAGAACTATGTGGGAAAACATAAACTGATAAAACAAGATATGGAGTGACTCCCAAATCCACACATTTTGATTCAATACACAAGAAATATAAAAATACACATTTCTATATAATAGTATTACATGTTCTAGAATGTCCATCCACTATCTCCCTTATCATTCTATCCCATTTGAAAGACAATGTCTTAACTGCATGATGGGAAACTATATAGTTTACGAAGAGATACTTGTTTCTAGATTTATTCCATTACAAGATAAATATTAATTCTTGTATATAAAATCATGGGACCACCTAAAAAGAAAATTTCTTAACTGCATGATGGGAAACTATATAGTTTACAAAGAGATACTTGTTTCTAGATTTATTCCATTACAAGATAAATATTAATTCTTGTATATAAAATCATGGGACCACCTAAAAAACCTTCAAATCATGTGTACCACAGTTACTGAAGGGTCCAAAATTGAGGTAATAATTTTCCTATGAATGAGTATGATCTATGTGTGGCCCATTTTCCCATGAATTAAATCCTATTTAATTATTTATGTTAGTTCCCATGTCTATGAATCATGATATTAAATGACACATAAAATGTATCGGTCAAATGAAATCAATTCTTTGTGACAAGAATGTATTTAATTCATGATGATAAAATTCATGGATGTCATCATCCATCAACATTCCTTATAAATGGACCACACGAGATTTATCATATTCAACCAGAGCATTAAGTGTTTCTATCTTCTTTTAGGGAACCAAAATCCATTTATCTCACATCATATCTTGAGTTGCTCAGGTTGAAATAAATATTTCTGGGGACATGAAAAATATACCTGACATCATGGGTACCTTTTTTGACCATGAATGTATGTATATTGATAATACATATGTTCCTATGGACGTCAACCAAATATGTCACTACAAAAAAGTACATTCCATCCCTTGTGATCCCTAGAATTGTAATGGGAGAACACAACACCTTAGTGTGATATGAACTAATCCTAATACGAATGTACAAAATCATTAATAATGATAACAGAACCTTCATATATAATTTAAATCATATTCATCTACCTATCAGAAAGATCATGTGTAATATTTTCCCTTGGAATTGAAATATATATCTTTTTTTAATATTACCCATGTTCGATCCATGTTATTCAAGACCATAATCTGAATACACAACATTAAACCCTATCCTAAAACATAATCCTATAATGGTCCAAATTAAAATACCGTAAACATTGGGTGAAAGAGACAAAAAACTTTTCTTGTTGAAATCCATAAAAAGGGAAAACAAAGAAAATTGAATTTTTCTGTTTTCTATACTATTCATCTCTATATTTTAGGATAAAATTTGTGAAATATTTAAGGCACAAATCCAATTGGGCCTACTCTATATCCCTAGTGATACCCAAGATATACTAATTGAACCCCCCTAGAAATAGAAAACGTTAGTGTAATAATATTTAACATTTTCTCTCCATGATAATATGTTTTCAAGAGATTGAGACATCATTTAGGGTGCTCAGTCACTTCTTAGATATTATACCTTCCAAAAATTAAAAGATTTGATTTTAGTATATTAGTTCCCCGAAATCCTTTCATGGAACCTAAAAAAGGAAAATATATCTCTCGGTTCGTCCATGCTATAGATGCAGAAGACCCTAGTACAATATAACAGAGAAACCATGTTTCTGCAAGAAGGGAATTGTTTTCTTGTTAGCCCAATTTCTCTATGGTGGAAATAAACAATTTAGTGTGTCTAAACTACTCCAAGAATGACTATCCCATATCATCCTAATAATCTAATCACTTTGGACCATGAATCAAAATATCCAGACCAGACAATCCAGGAAGATTCCACATCCACAATGCCCTGTGACCATGTTATGAACCCTTTCTCAATAATAGAATGTGACATTCCATTACCAAAACTTTTATGGATCACACCTCTTGATTAGAATCTACTTGGTTTATGGCTCCATATTCACAATCAAGAGATGAACATCCAAATTATCGAAAACAATTCCGTCATAGATTTCCATTCGTAGAAGATTTCATCACCTTGGAATTCGAGTCTATTAAGATCATTCATGGCCATTGGAAAGGATTATAGATCAAATTTCAATTGACTGTAATGTAGAGGGAAAAGGGGCTTGACCCACCAACTGATGGAATCACACCTTTCTAGAAAAGATCTTCAATCCTTGTGATCCCATGCAACATTGTAGCGAAACAAAGAATCTCAAGGTGTCATGGGATATGCCTCACATGTCTAGCACATTCCATATTTACATGATTAAATGTTAGGGTCACAAATTTCATCACCCATATTCCAACTCTCCAAGGATACCTATAATCCATTGTATTTCTTCCTCAAATGATATAACCCGCATAAACCATAATTCGTTTTTAGAAAGGAGTGGATATCATATTTTTCATTACCATGATATAGACACGTAAGGTCCATGACTCACCAACTAAATTAATATGCGCCTTTCTATGAATGAATTTGAATCCTTGTGAGCACTAGAAACACCATATTATAACCCATAATACAATTGTGTATCTGATCATGGTTGGAATGTCTTCACCATAGCCTAAAACTATAGAAATATATGGTCTGAGATAAGAGGCTTGAAAACTACAGTGATAGATGGTCTAAGCTAGAATAGGACAAATAAAAGGGATAGTTGTTCCAATCTAAAAGTACATAAATGATAGAGACAGAAAATCTGAGCTAAATGTCCCCAAAATATAGAAATTGAATTTCTAAGCTAAAAGTCCATAAACTAAATAAATAGAAGGTCTAAGGTAAAATAACATAAACATAACCAATATAAGGTTTGAGATATAAGAACATAATCCAATGGATAATCATATTAGATCTAGAACTCCATTAATTAATGGAATATATGGTCTGAGATAAAAGATTCTAATGTACAATACAACATCGATATATTCTGCAAGAATGGAGAATATCACATGATCCATTATATAAAAATAAAAATAATCAAGAATATCTCATAAAGACTATCGGTAATGAAAAAGGATACGAAACTCTCCTTATGTGACATATATTCTATCGAAATAGTCCTTCTATATGTCATGTGATCATAAGATAGCTAGAGTGGAAAAATTAATATCGTATCACATGTTTATGGTCATTCATGTGAACTTATTGGGAAGAATATATTTCACTTTAATTAATAATATCCATATATTTGGGTTTAAAAGATGTTATTAAATTTATGGTTAGTGTTGGAAATTAACATATAATTGGGTCAAAAAAATTATGTAAATCTGGGATGAAAGGAAAATTACACAATACATATAATGATTAGCTGATCCACAGACCGATAACATTATAAATGATGAATCAATAATCATTTGAATATATGGACATGTGATTAATATTAAAGATAGAATCATATTATTTAATTCTAGAATGAATCCCATTCAAAAGGGGGCCTTTTTACACTCATAGTCAAGCATTACACACTTTTTCAGGGAAGGGTGGCTGACATGCATATCACATGGGGAATAAATAAAAACATATTTCATCTTCTTCAACGTCATGTTACAATAGTTTAAGACTGCATATTTTTCATGGGATTTGTATTTCACACTAGAATATCCACAAGTGAACACCTATTACACCTGGGACTAATATCAAGCATAAAAAAATCAACAACAACATGAGGCTCCTCACACTATATATCCCCATGCTGAGACTATCATATGAAACCCGATTATAAGTATATAACAAACCTAATATAATGTTACGTGATAATGTAACTAGGGATATAATTATATGTGAGTATATGAAACTTCCTCTTGGATCAGCACATGAGGATTCCCTCACTATAAATCCTGGATTATGTGAAGAGTAGTTGGGGTGTTAGGATACATTTGAAGATGCCCCAAGAAGCCTGGGACAAGATCTATTAAAAAACAGTACATGTGAATATGGTATAGTATGAATACTCTAGGTATATATGCGATACCATGGGAATATTTTTTGGATGTGATTAGAGTCTGATTCATATGATCTACAAGTATCATCTTGGATAGCCTGATCGTGTGGTAACTATAGCATATGAAGAAAAAGCCATTCCCATAATAGATTTTCAGTGCATTCCTAAAGCTCCTGAAGTAGAATTGGAGGTGTTCATTAAGGATTTATATCTGAACCATCGATGATCATATATCGAAAACATATCATTCCTTTAATATGTTACCCATGGTATTCACCATGTCAAAATACAGTGCCTGAAATCAAACTACTTTAAAAATATTGAGTATAAAAAATAGAATATGAATACTGAAACTCCACATCATGTATTAGAAACAAATAGTGTAGGATACACAATGACTAGAATCCACTATGAGGTTACAAGATCATTCATATAAGGATACCAATTGTTCTAGGGTTTTGATGATTTATCTTGACACTGCATATCATTGGATTAGAGACCAATTAATTTGGTGTAACGAATGGTAGACCATGTTCTTAGTACACACCACCATTAGTGGATAAAAAATTGTATTACGATACTTCATATATGAATACTAAATGGATATTGACATTTGAGGACCGAATCTAGATGAGAAAAGTGCATTATTTTTTTCTTTTCAAAGAAAAGCATCATGAGACTGTATAATGGTTAAAAAAGAAACGTATACCAGAAGTCCATAACATTTTAATACACATAAGGGGAGAGATATAATGATCCTCCTCTTAATAATCATTCTTGTGAAGAGTTTAATGTCCACATAATCTATATTGTGAAAGGAAGTAGCCTCATATATCAAATCCTTTAAAGGACTACAATACCATGTCGGAAACATACTAACGAATATTTAATAAAAATATGTAGAGTAATTCATTATAGGAATGTGGAACCAAACCCAAATAATGTTACATAATCTTCCTAGAACAGGATTAAATTGTATCATACCTGGTTGTGTGAAGAATTGCATATAGAAACTCAGGGTCTTGCTATGATCAGGTAATAAAGTGTTTATTTGATCTTCCATGAAATCCAATCATAAATAACATTCAAGATATGTTGCACCATGCTGATATAAGAGAATTATAAATCTCAGAGGTTCAATATTGATGTGCTCATGAATATCTCCATGTGGCGCTTGATACCTCCATGTGACGAAAATAAATATTTCATGAACAAGTGAGTAAAATTTTTATGAGATTCCATCCGTTTCCTTATTGACATAATCACGTTAGGATCTGGATGTCATGTGATTCCATCCAATCAACCTTCATCCATAAAATGAATTCTTGAGGCTTGTGTTATGTGGCATCCATATGATAGATTTTGACACATTACATGAACCAAATAGCATAATTCCTTAACAAGAAATGACCCTCGGTCACTCTATTACATCATTCATATTTGATTTGGTGTCCTATAACCAACTGTGTGTACATTGATTTTATGAACATTTGATATATGAAATATTAAATTAAATATATTATTACATATTTTTCATTATTCTGCATGACAATAACACAATAATTTCATAGGCCATTTGTTGCATTGATAAAGATAGTGTAGTTCCCGATATGATGGGAACCACAAAGTTCTTTGAAAATATTATTAATATAGTTCAAATATTGGATTAAAAAATTGTTGTGGGACATAGTATATAGATTATTAGATGTGAGTACTCAGAAGTAGATGAAACTTCCTCTCATTAAGTACTCATTTGGTAATCTACTAGATGATAGATTAGGAGAACAGTCATGACATTAGGAATTCAACATGTTTTGGTGTCATTGGATATTCCAATCTATGATATTGTGTAATGCTCCATAGATATTCATATTATCAATAATACATGTGATGACTCATGCACATAGTTCTGCTGATGAAAACCATCTCACCATATGACGGTGATAAGTATCGTACGTTGCGTGCGACATGAATCTAATGTTATTAATGGATAATTCAAGAACAGATTTGTCCCTTCCATATTTATCGACGTTTATATCTACTCTTTTTTATTATAATATAATCATCAACCTAAATTACATATTCATGGAATAATGATGTGTTTATTTTACATAGTCAAATAATGGTGTATCAATCATATTGGATGATGAAACTATCATACAACCTACTTGATGAGATTAAGTGACAAAGGGGTTATATTTCATAGTGACCATTTGTATGTGGTTTTATTTATTACATCATTATAGTCTTTATCTTGGGTTCCTTCACCCATTGCTAGAAATTAATCTTGGACTTTAAGAAAGCCCACCTAATGAAAATAAGAAAGAATCCTAGAGGGTCACACACTAAATGTTTATTCTTGTCTCGATTAAATTCTATACGTATTTAATTAATATAACAAATATAATTCTAATTCCTGATGTATAATTTTATTTATGTTATATTGATCGTATAAATTAAATAATTATTTATTCACTAGATTGTGTCTAAATTATATTTATTTATTTATTTTAATATTTAATAAATATTATTTACAAGAATTTTAATAAAATATTAATTTATTTGAATAAAATATTTATTTGGGTATTCAATATTTATAAGTGGAGTTTTAAATAACAAATACTATGTTCAGTTGTTAAATAATTATTTACTAGCCAATAAATATTATTTATACATTTTTTGAAAGTTTTCACACCAGAAAATAATAATACTATTATTATTATTATGTGGAACGTGACTTAATTAATGGTTATAATTATATTAAATGATTTTTATTAAATTAAATTTCGTATCCAATATCTAGACATAATTAATATATGGCTATGTCTAATATGTACATCATTTGAAACCAACACCAGGTTTTGGAATAGAGAATTGTTTTGCACACAGAATTCACTCTCAACTCCTCCTACTATCTCCCTCTAAAAAATGAGAATCCAAAGAGAGCGCTTATTCTTGACAGAAGATTGAGAGACCATGAATGAACATCACAATAAATTCAACTTGACATGCTAGCTCCCAGTGAATGGGTGGCATTGCTTCGAGACCATTGAAGCATGTGGGAATCATGGATTGTGTAATTAAACCATTTGAATACTCACAAGCACAACAAAAGAAGTCCATAAGGGACTTTTCGAGTGATCAACAATCCTAAATGAAGAATGTTCTGAATCCCATGTATTTAATTCTTTAGATATTAAATAAATTAATTATAAATATGATGTGCGATATCATCACTCTTGGTTTTAGGCATGGATTTTTAAAATGAATTTTAATATATCACCAAACAACGCAAGCATCTACTTCCCCTAGAATAATCAAGTTGTATTAGACTAAATTGTTTTAATTTATAGATATTTATTATATTATTGAACTATGTGGAATTTTTGTTAGAATTTATTTCATGTTATCTTTTATTTAATTTGATTTTAATTAACAGGTTATCAATATATTAATCATGTTCATTTATTGTGTCATTATCTAAATGGTCTGACAAAAAATGAATAACGACCGATGATTACATTTGGAAGTTCCAAATTATTGGTCTATAAAACAGGGTTACCTAGATTGCAGTCAGTGAACATGTTGTATACCATATGCAATGTATCTAGATGCACCGATTAATTAATTACACAGGGTTATTTTATTTCACACCATGTGTTGACTGGACCAACCTGAAACCCATCAATCAGATACAGGGTGTAATTGGCATAGACACACCATGTAGTTTGGTCTAGTCCACACATGGAATACACATTCATGTGACTTGGATATAAGGAAAACAATTTAAATGTAGTTTATCTGCATGTACATTCCATGTAGTATCCCATTAATGGAAAAAATTAAAATTTCATGAAATTTGATATTGCTGCATTAAAACTATATTTAATTGATTACCACACCGGTATGTGTTTTCCAATTTAACATTATTATTAATTTATTTTTAAAGGCTCAATTAATTTATTGTAATTAATATGTCATTATTGGTTCTGCCATTTGTTTTCTAGAAAATCCCTTAGTGGTGGGTACCTCAAAATAAGATCAAATTGACATTATGATGGAAGGTAATTAATCAATTATTTTACAAATTAATTCATTTATGAACTGTTATCCTAAATAATAAATAATGGATAAAAATGAATGATAACTATTTTCTTTTTTGTATTTATTGCATGTGTGACCATTCATGTGCATTAAAGAGATATATGAATGTGTTTTCATTTATTTAATTAAATTTATATCATTTTCCAGAAATTATTTTATCCTAAATTAAAATATGGCATGTCAGTCATCCCTTCAACCATTATTATGGAAGAAATTTTTTTCAGGTATATTTATATAATTCCATTTAACCAATCCATTCGTCCACCTCACATGCTTGTGAGTAATAAGTATTTGAAATTAATGAAGTATCACATAAAACATGGGGATGGTTCAAGATGGAACCATAAAGACATAGATTTGGTGATACATTGGTGGACACATGGAATGTTGTATCTTACACCATGTATGGGATTAGGAGTTATTACCTCATGTCATTGGTTGATTTTTTATCCGCTCGTTAAATTAAACATTAAATAAGCTCATGATTGGATCATTTAATTAATTAATTATTTTCAGCCTAATTCATTAAAACTATATTTAATTATGGAAGACTGTGGTACTTTTAATAATTAATATGAAATGATTAAATTTAATTAAAATGATAATGTGCAAGTGTTTTATCCCAATATGTTAAATTAATTTAGTAAACATCCAGTTAAATATTATAAAGTCATGTGAAGAATAAAACAAGATAAAAATTTTATTATAATAAAATAAAATTCCTCAATATAGTATTATCTCATACTTAAAATTTTTTTACTTGATTAGGAGATATGATCAATACGATTAAGGGTTTCACTAACATTTTTGGGGACATAATTTTTTATGTGGAGCCAGAATGAAGTTTTCTGATTGACATAACCATTTTACCTATAGTGGAGTACCCCTTTATAGATGTGGTGTAATTTGGAGTCAGGTATTTATAAAATACATGTTAATATTTCTGTATTTGGGATTAAAATATATAAATCAAGGAGATAAAATCCCATAGTTGACAAAGTAATTACAACCAATATATCTTCAAAATATCTTGACCAACCCTTGTTTAAAAAAAGTGAAGAGGAATATGGATCCTTTCCACTAGAATATCTTAGAATCTAGACATTATGAGTTCAATTTTGATGGATATTGGGACTTGATAAAATATTGGGAGATATATAAAATTAATGAATTATTTCTCACAAAATCAACAATCAAGAAATGTACTATTAATCATCATTTTTATTTGTAGAATAAAATCAAATACTCACTATCATTATGATAAATATTAGATAATGGAAATCTCCTCACTGTAAGTAACTTACATGAGGAGATTAGATGACTTCATGTTATTTTAGGCCATGAATGTAAATATTACAAGCTATATTTATTGATGTTTGATCCTCCTACTCAAGAGGCAAGGGCTAATGAGTTCCTTTTATACAAAAAACATATGAACCACATGATTGATGATTGAGGTTTGATGTTTTCATATATGTCTTGGGAACTCATTATGTCTCACAAAAACATGTAAATGTATTCCATGTTTGAGAACCTCCATGGTAATTACTAGTAGAGTGCTAGAAATAAATAGTTTGACATTTCCAAGGTGATCCTTTAGAGTATTATTGGAGAGTGTTCCCTAGATAGGCCTCACTTAATCAATATAATTGGCCACATTTAGTGCATAAATGTTATAAGGTTCAAACACCCCAAAGAACTGGGAACCAATCTCATTCCAGAAGCAATCCCTTAGAGATTATCCAGTTTTATTGTGAATCATAATATAAACAACATTGATAAATATCTGCCATATCTTCTTATCCTCCTCCACCATGTAGATAATGATATGAAGTGAAAAAACCCTTTTTCATTATGGTGAACAAATGGAAAGGTAATGAAAATAGATTTTTTCCCAATTCTTATGAACACCATTCCAAAAAGAATAAGTTCAAAGTGGAATCAAGGAAATATGTCATTTCCTTTTTTCCATGTGGAGTGAAAGGCCACAGGAAGAACAACTGCACCTAGATAAAGAACCAAGGGTATTCATCAGGTGCATTTTCTATCAAGTGTAATTTATCTATTTCTTGAAATTGAGTATTAGATACAGTTTATTGTATTCATATGTGTATTAAAATACAAGAAAAAAGTAGATTCTGAAAATTTTACCAAGGGGATGTAGATCTACAAGAATCCAACAAAGCTATACATGATGTTTTAGCTATCAAGCACAACCACGTCACAAAGTTTGTCAGAGTGATAATTTTTAAAGGGTTTTTATTATGTGCCTATTGTTACCAAAAAAATTATTTCTATATCCAGTATACATTCATATGGATCAATTTTCCAAATTGTAAATAAATAATTATTCATTTATAAAGGCAACATTTTTCATTATAAGCCCCATTTAAAAAATGGTATTTACATGATAGATTACATAAACAATGTAATGTAAATAGATAATGATGTTACATCACACGAATAATACTACACCCAATGTTCATGTCACCAGTTAGGTCATGTAAATGAAAAATGATTGAAAAATTACATCAATATAGATATTTGTATTATTAAAAAAATAAAACCTCTTGTTGTAAATCATTCAGGTTTATGAGGAAAAATGAAGAAATCCTCATTTATTTGGAAGGGTTAATGGGATAAAGATCTAATTTAATTAGTTCACACAGATGTGTGTAATCCATTTCTTATTGAAGCAATGGGTAGGTACTCATACATCATAACGTTTAATTATTACTTTAGTAGATGTGGAAATACAAACATAATTTTATATATGTTTTATTCTTTTGGTAAATTCAGTGAATACAATAAAAAAATTTAGAACCATCATAGTAAGAATAATTACAAAACTCTTTTAAGACCGAGGTGGAGAATAACATAATGAAGAATACATTGACTACTTATGGTAGGTTGGGATCATATAAAAACTCATTCTTGTTTACACGCCTCAGTGTAATGTTTTACTAGAATGGGGGATCAAAACATTATAAGACATGGTAAAATCAATGATGGGTCATGAAAGTCTCACATTATCCTTTTGGGTATGTGTGTTACTAACTGCGACACACATACAAATCAAAGTACCAACTAAATCGAAAAATGGTATTACATATGAATGTTTTATTCAAATAAAATACATGTATCAAATTTACATGTGTGGGGAGGTTTAGTGTTTTTTAATACCTCTTCAGGTAACAAACATGCACCATGAGTCAAAAAGAGTACCTTTATAGGATACCCCAATGAATTAAAGGGATATTACCTTTATGACCCCTTAGATTAAAGCTTATAGTTGAAATACATTCTATATTACTTAAGATGGAGTATATCTCTAAAAGAGATTGTGGGAGTGACCTAAACATCCATGAATTAGAGTCTCAAGGGATAATAAAGATGGTATTGGATCTGATTACACAAATCCTAGAGGAAGAAGAAATTGTACCATAGAAACAAGAACTGTGTAGGAGTACAAGAGAGCTTAGACAACCATAATGGTATTATTTTCTAGTTACCAATGATGGTGACTCATTATTTTTTTTATAATAAAGATCCTATATGATACAAGGATGAAGTAAGTATCATAGAGGAATCCAATTGGTATGTATCCATGAATTCTAAATTAGATTCCATGCAGTAAAACCAAGTGTTGATTTTTATAGATTCTCTAAATGATGTAAATCTTATTAGATGAAAATGGTTTTTCAAGAAGAAACTATACATGGATGGTAAAATTTGGTACCTATATGTAACTAATTTTTTAAAAATGGTTTAAAGTAATTTATGTATTGACTATGTTGAGACATTTTTAGAAGTATCAATCATGAAATCCATCAGAATTATACATTCCAATGAAGCTTATCATGTCTATGGGATTTGGAAAATGGGATTCAAAGTATCCTTCCTTAATGGGAACCTTAGAGAATATGTCTATATAACACAAGATTATGGGATAATAATTCCAAATGATTCCAATATGTTATTGATGTTTTAGAAATCCATTTAAGGATTAAAGAATACATACAGGTCGTTGAACATTTATTTTGATGAGGCCGTAACAAAAAATTATTTTATAAAGAATGATTTTGATCCATAATTTAAAATTTATTTAGTGGGAATATTTTTGTTTTCATATTAGTATTTGTTGAAGATATATTATATTTTAGAATTAAATACAAGTCTGGCAGTTTGTTAAGGAATGGTTGAATAAATGATTTTATATGAAATTCTTGGGCATGATAGAATATATTATTGTGATCATGATCCATCGTGATAAATCCAAGAGGATCCTCAACATATGTATATATACATAGATTGATATGATACAAAATAGATTTAGCATGGAACAATCCATGGAAGGATTTTTTCCAGTGTAACACTGAATTTGACTATAAAATAAAATGTGTCCACATACCCATGAAGAATTAAATAGAATATAATGTATTCATTATTCTTTAGCGATTGGTTCATTCATGTATGTTATGCTATGTACTATTCTTGATGTCGCCTAAACAGTAAGTGTTGTAGGAAGATATCAAGATGATCTGGGTGAACATCGTTGGATGGAAGTCAAGACTATCCTTAAGTATGTGAGGCGTACTAATGACATGTTCCCAGTTTATGGAGGAGTTGAGGAACTAGTTATCAATGATATGTACATTCTAGTTTCCAAACAGATCAAGATGGCATGAAGTCACAAATGGGATAAATATTCACTTTTAATGGAGGTTTTGGGCACATAAATTGATCAAAGAAGGATGTTTCCACATATTCTATAGTAGTGCCAAGGTGTATTGAAACTTTTATGGAATCTAATGAAGTAGTTTGTATGTGAAATTACATCCAAGAGCTTGATGTGGTACCTATAAGTAAATATTCCATCGGAATATATTTTGATAATAATATAGTTGTGGCTCTCGTAAATGAGAAAATGTCATGTTAGTGGAAAAATCACATAATTTATAATTATCATCTTTTGAGAGATTTTCCCTAGAGAAGGGAAGTTACAATGTGCGGTATTTCCATGAACGACATTGTGGTGGAGCCGTTGACTTTGGACTTGACAATGCAGAAACATGATTATCATGTGAGGTCTAGCATACTGAAAGTGGTAGGCAGTTTTCTATAGTCCATTCGGGATTTGTTTACAGTTTTTTTCTTCTAACCAACTCTTTGTACATTGATTAGATGAAAATTTTATCTATTAAATATTAAATTATAAAACATATTATATATTATTCATTTTTCAGCATGACAATAATGTAATGTTGTCCTAGAGAGTTTGTTTCATAGATAATGTAATAGTAGTTCCCCTCTATTATGAGAACATTAGAGGGAAATGAAATTGTTCTTAACATAGTTGTTTGGTTCGATGACGTACTACGGTGGGAAATATATTATATAGAGCACTAGATTTGAGTACTCGTAAGAAGATGAAACAACTTATCATGATGTTCACACTTTGTTATCTCCTTGGTGGGATATTATATGAATAGACCCATCATGATGAATTATGCATGTTTTGGTATCATCATATATTCCTATATGTTATCTTATGTAATGGTCATTATTCTTTAATATTTTCAATAATTCATGTCATGACTCGTGCACAAATATTTTCTAATGAAAACTGCCATTCTATATGTTTGTGGGAAGTAGTGTATGTTTGGTGCATCAGAAATAACATTTTATTAATGAATACGTCATGAATGGATTTTCCAATCCATATTATTGATGTTGAAATCTTGGCCCTATGATTGAAATAGAACAATCAACCTAAATTTCATGGTCATAGTGTAATGAATAATTTGTTTCAGATAATCAATTAATGGTGTATCAAGCATATAGGTTTATGACACCATCATGTATCCATATTGATGTTTTTTTGTGAAAATGGGTTTATATTACATAGTGAGTGTTCTTAGGTGGGTTTTCCCATTGCGACTATAAGTTATTTCTCTTGGGTTCCTTCGCCCATTGCAATACAGTAATAAGGAACATTAGGACACCCAACCATATTTCAACGAGAATGAATCGTAAAGGGTCACATACAAACTATATCTAAAGGGATCAATTGAATTAAATTTTCATTTAATTAAATGAATAAATTTTAATTTTTGTATTGAGGAATAATATTATTTTATATATAATGATCGCATAAATTAAATAAATATTTTTTTCACCAGATTATGAATAATATATATATTTATTTTAATTTAATATTTAATAAATATTTATTTACTACTTTTTGAATAAAATATTTATTTAGGAGAAAATTATATTTATTTCAGTGTTCAATAAATCTTTTTTATTCATTTTTTACAAGTTCCCACACAAAAAAATAATAATAATGTTTTTATTATTATGTGGCATATGATTTCAATAATGTTTATAATTATATTTAATGGATGTTATGAAATTTAATTCTTAATTAAAATCCCATATCTATAAATGATTATCTACATCTAATTTTTAATTAGTTCAATACCAATTTTTTGTTTGGGAATGGAGAATTTTTGTGCACAAAAACACTCTCTTTAAACCTTATCCTATATCCCTCCCAAGAATGAGAATCCGAATAGGAACTTCATTCAATACCAATGGATGAGAGATCAATAACAAATAATTAAATGCATTAAATTCGTAGCACACCCCAAGAATAATTCACATTTTTCAGTGATCATTGAAGCATGTGTGGATCACCGTTAGAGAGATTCTACCCATGTAACCTCACATGTGCAATAGTGGAAACATGGAATGACCTTATTGGATGATCAAAAAGCATCAATAAATTTTTTACCTAATATCTAGTGTTTATTTCATTAGAATTTAAATTAATTAATTTTAAATTGTACATATAATGATTATTTAAAAAATTAATATATCACCACCAACACACACATCAACTACACCCGTAACCAACAATAAATTCAATGAATATGTGACCCATCAATGGTGAGTAGTGTGGCTATCTCCGAAAATTTATGCATGAAAAAAGTCCATATCATTTGATAACAAAATTATGAAGAAATGCATTCTTCTGCAAAATTGTCATTCGATTGAAAGCCTTCCCCTTTTATAATTAATCCATAAATATCTGTATGTTTTCATTTATCATTGCCGACATGAAAAAAAAAATAATCTCCGGAAACTAACTTAATTCCCCAACATGTTCTTGTATCAGGACATCATTCATCACATTGAATTCATAGAGGATCAGCTTTAGCAACACATGATTTCAATTAGAATGTTTTGTAACATTCCATTTGTTCCTGCTTCATTCATTTAATCTCAAACAATGCATGATATTTTCTAAATACAAATGGCCAAGATATTATGACATAGAATACAATCATTCTACTTACGATTGTTTTGTTATGATCAAATAAAATCTGAAAAAAGGATATCCCTGATATGTTAGAATTAAATCTGACAAGGATGATCTACCCAAATATGATATAATATAATCTGGTAAAAAATATCTACCAAGATATGATATAACACTATTTGATAATGATGATCAGCCCAGATACGATACAAAATAACCTGATAATAATGATATACCCCGTTACGTTACAAAACAATCAGAATAAGAATCATTCTCAATAGACACCATATCATTCCTTTTCGTCTGTTCATATATGACTGTTTTGGATATAAATCGGCTCACATATTCCATGAGCAGGACCTCTGTAACACCCCAAGCTTCCACGGTACGTTTCCCTTCGAATAATGCGATAGCGTGTGTTGTACGCAACCTCGAGTTCTAACACACCATAACTAATCAAACTAGCCGTTATGAATAGTAATACCTACTTTTTGAAATTATATATATTTTATATTTGAAAATGGACTTCATTTTTGGATTCGGAATATCGAATTTAGCCTAAGGTGAAATTTTGGTACATTTCGGATAACTTTCATATTTTGATGAATAGTGAAAATTACTAAATTTTAATTAAAAACAACTTTTTTAATCAAAATAATTAATAGTGATAAATTACGAATTTTAGTGGTTTTAAAGTATATTTAGAATATATTTTTACCATTTAATATAATGTTGGTCATTGGACATAATTTTACAATTAAACCGAACATAAACAAGTGTCAATCTTTTGATAGTTATTATCTCTTAAAAACACGCTTTTTGTTTTGACAGCGGGAATTAATTTTAAATTAATTTCTACCACTTCTGTGTTTTGAATTTAGGAAAATGGATTCCATATTTGGAATCAGGATGTTCAAATTGTGTAAATGGGTAGCTTTTATTTTTAGACATTTTGAATAATTACTGCGGTAAATATTTTATTTACCATGGTTAAGGGTAAATCCGGTAAATAAGGGTTAAAAAATAATATTATAATAATACTAAATTACCCTAAAACGTGTCTTAACCCTATTGGTTGATACATGGTTGACCATGGGCATCTTTGGGTCGATTTTGGGACCCCATGGATCCACTTGTAAGTGATAATGACACTTTATTTTAATTAAGTTAAAATGAATACAAAAATGACACAAGCATATATCTTTTAGAAAAACAATTGTTACATAGGGTTATATATGTTGTATTTTAGATTATAAATATTCATTATAAAGCTAAAAATATTTCATACATAATTATATTTTATTTATAATTTTTAGACATTAAATAATTTATTTTATTTATGACACAATGATGATGCAGTAATTACTATAATAGTGAAAAATTAAAATAATTGATATTATAAATACACAAATAAATATAATATGAAACTTTTAATGAATAAAACTAATTTTCTAGGATAATATGATATATTAGGATTGATTTAATTGACTTTTTTAGAAGTAATCAATCTGTTATGAGTTTCACAAAAATCAACTATTGAATAGTGTCAAAATTGACATAAAAGAGTTCTTAAAACAAATATTATATTATTAATTGATATTAAATTCCTAAATATCTAAGGTTCGTCCAAGAGACTTATATCATGATAGTTGCATCATTAATGTACCACTTGGGGGTATCTTGGATGTATATAGTATGTTTATTAACCATATTATATAAAAATACAAAGAGACATTGTAAAAGTGAAACTAATTAAATTAGAGTTAATACTTAAAGATAAGGTTAATATAAGTACCCAAACGTGTCTAAATTCTATTGGTTGAGTGGTTTTCGACCTATCCCCACCTTAACCTTTGAATAATAAAATTTGTAGCCATTAGAAACCGAATATGAATTTATTATAAATTAATATTTCTAGCTTTTCCAAAGGTGCCCCTCACCCCTCTTATAAAAGGGCACTCCTCCTTCTCATTTCTTCACACCTTCAAAGCCTTTTGGTTCGGCCAAACTCTGCCCAAATACTCTCCCAACATCCCTCACTACAACCTAGAGGCCTTAGTTTGATCAGAAAGCCAACCTAAGGAGCCCTTTTGATCAAATCAAAAGGAAGAACCCGAAGAAGAGGTAATGATTTCACCACCCTTCTCCAAGTTCATTTCTTCTTCCACTTCTTCTTCCTTTGTTCTTACCATTCTAAAATAATAACTCCAGTATCTCACATATACTGTGATGTTATTATAAATATGGTACAATCATATTCAGTATTCTATCCACCCTTTGAATAACATGTCACCATACGTGGGTACGTACGGCTTACCGTCTCCACGTCGTGGTGTAATTGTTATTCAATATAATATTATTTGGATGGGTATAATAATGATGTATAACTCATGTAAATAATAAATATAACATGTTAATGATTTTGTATATATGATATACCATCCATTTATATATTATTTTAATATCAAAAGAATGATATTGTCGCTCGTGCGTACGTACGGACTACCGTCTCCACGAACGCGATGAGATTCATTCTCCATCATATCCATTCAAGTATAATTATCATTTGATGATTTAAAAATGATGTTTAAGGACTGGATATCATTCTGGATATGAATAAGATACAACAACCATGGCTTATGTAACAAAACATATAAAAGAAAATGAGTAAGTTAACTCCCGAAACGACGATAATTCTAAGATATTATTAACAAATCAATGTTAAAAGATCATATATGATATCATATTAATATATATGATTCTTGTATAATTTAATAACAATTATTTCACCATTATACAGGAGGTTAACCTACCCCAACCAAGGAAAAGTACAAGGTAAGGGTTTACTTTACAACCTCTTCATTATCCAAGGTTGTTTATACGTAATAATCTATTGGGATCTCTTTATCATCCACATCCATGTTTCTTAAAAATGCATTTCAAAACATTTTTACTATTTACTAGAATATGAGTTAAAGTAATTTATACCCTTTTTGACTTTTATAAGTGGTTTATAAAGGAATCTTTCGATCGTTTTCAAAACAAGGTCCTTTTTAACCTTTTCGACAGAATTAAGGTAAGAATGTTTTTTTTAACTTATACGTCGGGTGCGGCTATTTTCCGCCGTTATAAAATCTTCAAAACTTCCCTTACAAGCTTATAAGAATATTTTCAAAGAAAATGTTTTATTTTATATGGATCTTAAATTATTTCAAAATAAAAGGAGATATTTATTTAAAAAGAATTTTGATTTCATCTATGTCAACATCCTTTGATGGATTTTAAGATTATTTGAAGTTGATTTATTATGATACAAAACTTCTATATTTTATTGAAGGTTTTGTGATATGTTTGACTGTGGATGTGCTATTTTTATACCATTAATAGTTTATGGTGAAAGTATTTGCATTTCGTATGCTAGTTTTAATACAAATGTTTATGTTATGTTTAAACCTTTTCATATGGGAATGCATTGGACTTAATATGTGACGGGTGGAGCCCGATATAGCTCCTCGATGCATCGGTAGGTCTCATGAGACAAACTAGTGTCTTGGCACAAGGCCTTGAAAAAATCTTATTTGTAGTCTTGGCACGAGGCCTTGGCTATGTGGTTATGATAGTCTGGCATTATGCATTCCAACATTATGAAAGTGGTTATTGATTTTGCATGTGATCATTAGATTAGTAGAATATCCATGTGAACAAGTAAATGGAATTATTTCATTTTACTTTTTCCATACTATGTTGAAATTCAAGTTTAAAAGGCTTTTGTTTTAGTAATGAATTACCTTAAATGTTTATGCTTATTTTGAATGTTCCGCTATATTGTTATCCTTACTGGGCATTTGAGCTCACCCCTTTTCTATGTCTTATTTTTCCCAGGAAGTGAAGATGTAAGTTATGAATGACCTGCAGGGATATTATGATGGGATTATAGTGTGGACTGTGGAAACTTTATGTTGTTGTAGTAGTTTTTCATTTTATGATGTAATGTAAAACTTATGAATATATCTAGTGTTTCCAAGGCTACTAAACCAATCGGTCTTTCGAGATTTGATCTTTCTTGTGATCATTCCAATGTTATGTAATTAATGCACCGACTCTGGGCAACTGGGGTCGGGGCGTTACAGTTGGTATCAGAGGAAGTTTAGTACAAACCTTGGAAACTAGATTTAGATAAACTCTGATTAGAGCACGTAGACCTAAGATGAACTTTGAGGATTAGTATAGAAGAACTTCCTAGAATTTTGGTATTGTAGAGATTTTGTGAGTTTTCCAAGAAATACATCCCTGTCTGGATACGAGCAGGTAGAGGTGGCTCTGGCACAGATGTACCTAGGGGTAAAACCCGAAAACACCGCTTTGAGCTAGACTCGAACGGGAACTGGTGCACGACAACGGGCCTTGCTGCACTCTTGGTTACGACACTCCCGGGGGATATTCTTAGGATAACTCTCATTTTCTTTACAAATCATTTTGAAGGTATTATGAGTATATACTTCCTCAAAGAAAACATTCTTATGATTATGAATTATATCCATAAATAGTTCAATTTATGTTAAGTGTTTTATAAGTATGGGATTATGTATTTTGATTCATAAACTGATCTAGTTTATGCCATTGTTTAGAAATGGAGCCTAGTGGAAGAAATGGAAACCGTATCAATGCACGCACTCCATGTAGGGATTTCCCTCCTGCTCAAGATAATTATAGTGGGGCTGGTGATGCAACTGGTGCTGATCAGCTAATCACCATACTGGGACAACTTACTCAGGTTATGAATAATAACCTTACCCGTATGGAGCACCCTGATCCGCAGCGTGGAGGATCAATGTTAGATCGATTCATGAGGCAACAACCACCAACGTTCAATGGGAATACAAATCCCTTAGTAGATGAGCAATGGATATTTTCCCTAGAGAAAATATTTCAGGCTTTGGGGAGCAGTGAAAGGGAAAAGGTTATCATGGCAGTTTACCGCCTCACTGGAGATGCTGATCAATGGTGGTCATGGATTCAAAATACGAAGGAAGATGATGAAGTATCAAACATGGAATGGAGGGAGTTCAAAGATCTGTTTTTAGAAAAATACTTCCCTCGCGACCATCGAGCAGATATGGAAAGGCAATTTCTGAGTCTGAGACAAAAGGAGGATGAGAATGTCACAAAGTACGAGTCTAACTTTACAAGGTTAGCAAGGTACGCTGGTGATTATATTCGCAACCCAAGAAGTAAGATTGATCGTTTCTTTGATGGGTTAAAACCATTTCTCCGTCGAGCGTTAGTCTCACAATCCTTTTCATCGTACGAAGACATTGTCTCATGTGCTATCAAGACCGAAAAGGAATTCTCTAAGTCTTATGACTTTAAAGCAAAGAAAGAGAAGAAGATACCTGCTGATCAATCTAGGAATGGAAATAAGGAGAAGAAGGGAAAGGTTGAATATCCATCTTGTGGTGAATGCGGGAAGAAACATCCTGGTACTTGCTTGAAGGGAATGGGAGTCTGTTACAAGTGTGGTGAAAAAGGCCACCAAGCTCATGATTGCAAGGGGAAGAAGGAAGCTACCAACGTTCAGTGCTATAATTGCAGGGAGATGGGGCATTATGCAAATTCATGTCCTAAGCGTCAGGAGAACTTACCTCAGAAAAGGCCAAGGGATCAAGCCAGGCTTATGCTATCACTACTGCTGAGGTAGAAGCTCCGAAAGACGTGGTGGCAGGTAATTTAATGGTTTCCTCAAGTTTAGAAAATGCATTATTTGATTCTGGATCATCGCATTGTTTCATATCTTCCCAGTTTGCTAAGAAAATTAGATATTTCCAATTTGATTTAATAAGGGAGTTTTCAGTTAAAACTCCTAAGGGAAGTATCGTTGCAACAAAGTTTTGTGAATCAGTCCCCATTAGAGCACATAAATTTTCTTTATCTGCTGATCTCATCGTCATACCTATGATTGAGTTTGATATAATCCTCGGTATGGACTGGCTTTCGGACTATGATGCGAAGATTTATTGTAAGAAGAAAGAGGTTACGATTCTTGATGATAATGATAAGGAGCACCTTATTTTTAGAGCAGAATCGTCACCACCTAATTCTTATTTAGATCCACCCCCAGTAGCTCAACTTAATTCAATTATTGGGGAGGAAGAGAATGAAATAACTGCGGGTGAGGAAAGGAATGTTCAAATAGAGGATGTACCTGTTGTGAAAGAATTTGTAGATGTATTTCCAGAAGATTTACCTGGACATCCTCCAGAACGAGAAGTTGAGTTTTCTATTGATTTGATTCCCGGATCAAGGCCTATATCGAAGACCCCTTATAGAATGGCCACTGTAGAGTTAGTCGAACTAAAGAAACAACTAGAGGAATTGAGTAATAAGGGATTTATTCGCCCTAGTGTTTCTCCATGGGGAGCCCCTGTTCTTTTTGTTAAAAAGAAAGATGGATCTATGAGGTTATGTATCGACTACAGGGAGATCAATGCTATAACGATAAAGAACAAGTATCCCCTACCTCGTATTGATGAATTATTTGACCAACTGCATGGAGCTCAATACTTTTCAAAGATTGACCTTCGATCTGGATACCATCAGTTGTGTGTGAAGAAGGAAGACATTCCGAAGACAGCATTTCGAACCAGGTACGGTCATTACGAGTTTACTGTAATGCCGTTTGGATTGACTAATGCACCCTCTGTATTCATGGATCTGATGAATAGAGTTTTCAAGGAGTATCTCGATGAATTTGTGGTGGTATTTATTGATGATATTCTGGTATACTCCAAAACCTACGAAGATCATGAAAATCACTTACGCATTATCTTGAAGACTCTGAGGAGGCATGAATTATATGGGAAGTTTAGCAAGTGTGAATTCTGGCTTCATGAGATTTCTTTTCTTGGCCATATTTTCTCCAAAGATGGAATATCTGTTGATCCTTCTAAGACCAAAGCAATCCAAGAATGGCCAGCACCTACGAGTATAACTGAGGTACGTAGTTTTATTGGCTTGGAAGGTTATTATCGACGTTTCGTCCAGAATTTTGCCCGATTGGCTAACCCATTAACGAAGCTCACACGTAAAGGGGTTAAATTTGTTTGGACAAAAGAGTGTGAAGAATGTTTCGAAGAACTGAAGAGAAGATTAGTCAATGATCCTATATTGAATCTACCATCGGGGAATGATGGGTTCGTTATTTATAGTGATGCATCGAAGAAAGGACTTGGCTGTGTCCTTATGCAGAATGATAGAGTTATTGCCTATGCATCACGACAGTTGCAAATTCATGAAAAAAACTATCCTTCTCATGATCTCGAGTTTGCAGCTGTAATCTTTGCTTTGAAGATATGGAGGCACTACCTCTATGGTGAAAAATGTGAGATTTATACTGATCACAAGAGTTTGAAGTATATTTTCTCACAAAAAGAACTCAACATGAGGCAAAGGAGATGGCTTGAATTACTCAAGGATTATGATTGTACGATACACTACCACCCAGGGAAGGCAAACAAGGTGGCAGATGCTTTGAGCAGAAAAGACCATGGAGTTCTGAACATGATGAGAATTGAAAGGGATCCAATTTTCATGGATCTAGTGAAGATGGACATGGGAATAACCAGGGAAGGTGAAACATCAATGCTTTTTCAAATGGTTGCCAAACCATCTTTACTAGAAAGGATTTAGAGTTCTCAGACCGATGAGGAAGAATTCCAAAAGAAGATTAAAGCTGTGAATGATGGGAGATTGAGAGACTTTGTGTATGAAGATGGAATTTTGAAATTCGGGAAGAGACTTTGTGTTCCCGATATACCTGATCTAAAAAGGGAATTGCTGGATGATTCTCATAGTTCTAATTTCTCTATACACCCTGGGAGCACCAAAATGTATAGAGATTTGAAGGAACATTTTTGGTGGGACAACATGAAGAGGGAGATTGCTGATTTTGTGTCAAGATGTATGGTTTGTCAACAAGTCAAAGCTGGAAGGCAACAGGCTGGAGGAGTCATGCAACCTCTTCCCATACCAGAGTGGAAATGGGACAATATTACGATGGACTTTGTCATGGGGCTACCAAATACTCCTAGAAGGAACGATGCAATATGGGTTATTGTTGATCGTCTTACCAAGTCAGCACATTTTCTTGCTATAAGAGAAGATCTACCCCTGGAACGTCTAGCAAGATTATACATTAATGAAGTTGTGAGACTTCATGGAGTACCCCTATCGATTGTTTCTGATCGTGATCCCCGTTTTACTTCAAGATTTTGGAAAAGTCTTCAGAAATCCCTGGATACTGAACTTAATTTGAGCACTACTTACCACCCTCAGACAGATGGACAATCAGAACGGACTATTCAAACCCTAGAAGACATGTTGAGATCTTGCTCACATGACTTTCAGGGTATGTGGGATCAATATTTACCGCTGGTAGAATTTTCCTATAACAATAGCTTCCATTCGAGTATTCAGATGGCACCATATGAAGCGTTATATGGAAAGAGATGTCGTACACCAACCTGTTGGGATGACGTTGGTGAAAGAAAACTTGTAGACCCAGAACTGGTGGAGGAAACGGTGGAAAAGCTGAAAGTAATCCAAAATCACATCAAAGCAGCTCAAAGTAGGCAGAAGAGCTATGTCGATAATCGAAGGAAGGATTTGGAATTTCAAGTCGGTGATCATGTTTTCCTGAAGGTATCTCCATGGAAGGGAGTCATACGTTTTGGAAAGAAAGGTAAATTGAGTCCCAGGTACATCGGACCTTTCGAAATTCTAGAACGAATTGGGGCTGTAGCTTACCGATTGGCAATGCCGCCAAGTCTCTCCAAAGTTCACGATGTGTTCCACGTATCTCTGTTGAGAAAATACATGCCTGACCCAACGCATGTACTCACCTATGAGGAATTAGAACTGGAACCCGATCTGTCTTATTCTGAAGAGCCCGTCAAGATTCTTGATACAAGAGAACAAGTACTGAGAAACCGGACGACGCGTCTGGTAAAAGTTTTGTGGAGAAATCATAAGATGGAAGAGGCAACGTGGGAACCCGAGGAACTTATGATGAAGAACCACCCGAGTCTTTTTATGCAGTAATACCCTAGAAATTGCGAGGACACAATTATTTTAAGGAGGGGAGAATGTAACACCCCAAGCTTCCACGGTACGTTTCCCTTCGAATAATGCGATAGCGTGTGTTCTACACAACCTCGAGTTCTAACACACCATAACTAATCAAACTAGCCGTTATGAATAGTAATACCTACTTTTTGAAATTATATATATTTTATATTTGAAAATGGACTTCATTTTTGGATTCGGAATATCGAATTTAGCCTAAGGTGAAATTTTGGTACATTTCGGATAACTTTCATATTTTGATGAATAGTGAAAATTACTAAATTTTAATTAAAAACAACTTTTTTAATAAAAATAATTAATAGTGATAAATTACGAATTTGAGTGGTTTTAAAGTATATTTAGAATATATTTTTACCATTTAATATAATGTTGGTCATTGGACATAATTTTACAATTAAACCGAACATAAACAAGTGTCAATCTTTTGATAGTTATTATCTCTTAAAAACACGCTTTTTGTTTTGACAGCGGGAATTAATTTTAAATTAATTTCTGCCACTTCTGTGTTTTGAATTTAGGAAAATGGATTCCATATTTGGAATCAGGATTTTCAAATTTTGTAAATGGGTAACTTTTATTTTTAGACATTTTGAATAATTACTGCGGTAAATATTTTATTTACCATGGTTAAGGGTAAATCCGGTAAATAAGGGTTAAAAAATAATATTATAATAATACTAAATTACCCTAAAACGTGTCTTAACCCTATTGTTTGATACCTGGTCGACCATGGGAATCTTTGGGTCGATTTTTGGACCCCATGGATCCACTTGTAAGTGATAATGACACTTTATTTTAATTAAGTTAAAATGAATACAAAAATGACACAAGCATATATCTTTTAGAAAAACAATTGTTACATAGGGTTATATATGTTGGATTTTAGATTATAAATATTCATTAGAAATCTAAAATGATTTCCTATATAATTATATTTTATTTATAATTTTTAGACATTAAAGAATTTATTTTATTTATGACACAATGATGATGCAGTAATTACTATAATAGTGAAAAATTAAAATAATTGATATTATAAATACCCAAATAAATATAATATGAACCTTTTAATGGATTAAACTAATTTTATAGGATAATATGATATATTAGGATTGATTTAATTGACTTTTTTCGAAGTAATTAATCTGTTATGAGTTTCACAAAAATCAACTATTGAATAGTGTCAAAATTGACATAAAAGAGTTCTTAAAACAAATATTATATTATTAATTGATATTAAATTCCTAAAAATCTAAGGTTCGGCCAAGAGACTTATATCATGATAGGTTCATCATTAATGTACCACTTGGGAGTCTCTTGGATGTATATAGTAAGTTTATTAACCATATTATATAAAAATACAAAGAGACATTGTAAAAGTAAAACTAATTAACTTAGAGTTAATACTTAAAGATAAGGTTAATATAAGTACCCAAACCTGTCTAAATTCTATTGGTTGAGTGGTTTTCGACCTATCCCCACCTTAACCTGTTAATAATCAACTTTGGAGCCATTAGAAACCGAATATGAATTTATTATAAATTAATATTTCTAGCTTTTCCAAAGGTGCCCCTCACCCCTCTTATAAAAGGGCACTCCTCCTTCTCATTTCATCACACCTTCAAAGCCTTTTGGTTCGTCCAAACTCTGCCCAAATACTCTCCCAACATACCTCACTACAACCTAGAGGCCTTAGGTTGATCAGAAAGCCAACCTAAGGATCCCTTTTGATCAAATCAAAAGGAAGAACCCGAAGAAGAGGTAATGATTTCACCACCCTTCTCCAAGTTCATTTCTTCTTCCACTTCTTCTTCCTTTGTTCTTACCATTCTAAAATAATAACTCCAGTATCTCACATATACTGTTATGTTATTATAAATATGGTACAATCATATTCAGTATTCTATCCACCCTTTGAATAACATGTCACCATACGTGCGTACGTACGGCTTACCGTCTCCACGTCGTGGTGTAATTGTTATTCAATATAATATTATTTGGATGGGTATAATAATGATGTGTAACTCATGTAAATAATAAATATAACATGTTAATGATTCTGTATATATGATATACCATCCATTTATATATTATTTTAATATCAAAAGAATGATATTGTCGCTCGTGCGTACGTACGGACTACCGTCTCCACGAACGCGATGAGATTCATTCTCCATCGTATCCATTCAAGTAAAATTATCATTTGATGATTTAAAAATGATGTTTAAGGACTGGATATCATTCTGGATATGAATAAGATACCACAACCATGGCTTATGTAACAAAACATATAAAAGAAAATGAGTAAGTTAACTCCCAAAATGACGATAATTCTAAGATATTATTAACAAATCAATGTTAAAAGATCATATATGATATCATATTAATATATATGATTCTTGTATAATTTAATAACAATTATTTCACCATTATACAGGAGGTTAACCTACCCCAACCAAGGAAAAGTACAAGGTAAGGGTTTACTTTACAACCTCTTCATTATCCAAGGTTGTTTATACGTAATAATCTACTGGGATCTCTTTATCATCCACATCCATGTTTCTTAAAAATGCATTTCAAAACATTTTTACTATTTACTAGAATATGAGTTAAAGTCATTTATACCCTTTTTGACTTTTATAAGTGGTTTATAAAGGAATCTTTAGATCGTTTTCAAAACAAGGTCCTTTTTAACCTTTTCGACAGAATTAAGGTAAGAATGTTTTTTTTAACTTATACGGCGGGTGCGGCTATTTTCCGCCGTTATAAAATCTTCAAAGCTTCCCTTACAATCTTATAAGAATATTTTCAAAGAAAATGTTTTATTTTATATGGATATTAAATTATTTCAAAATAAAAGGAGATATTTCTTTAAAAAGAATTTTGATTTCATCTATGTCAACATCCTTTGATGGATTTTAAGATTATTTGAAGTTGATTTATTATGATACAAAACTTCTATATTGTATTGAAGGTTTTGTGATATGTTTGACTGTGGATGTGCTATTTTTATACCATTCATAGTTTATGGTGAAAGTATTTACATTTCGTATGCTAGTTTTAATACGAATGTTTATGTTATGTTTAAACCTTTTCATATTGGAATGCATTGGACTTAATATGTGACGGGTGGAGCCCGCTATAGCTCCTCGATGCATCGGTAGGTCTCATGAGACAAACTAGTGTCTTGGCACAAGGCCTTGACAAAATCTTATTTGTAGTCTTGGCACGAGGCCTTGGCTATGTGGTTATGATAGTCTGGCATTATGCATTCCAACATTATGAAAGTGGTTATTGATTTTGCATGTTATTATTCGATTAGTAGAATATCCATGTGAACAAGTAAATGGAATTATTTCATTTTACTTTTGCCATACTATGTTGAAATTCAAGTTTAAAATTCTTTTGGTTTAGTAATGCATTACCTTAAATGTTTATGCTTATTTTGAATGTTCCGCTATATTGTTATCCTTACTGGGCATTTGAGCTCACCCCTTTTCTATGTCTTATTTTTCCCAGGAAGTGAAGATGTAAGTTATGAATGACCTGCAGGGATATTATGAGGGGATTATAGTGTGGACTGTGGAAACATTATGTTGTTGTAGTAGTTTTTCATTTTATGATGTAATGTAAAACTTATGAATATATCTAGTGTTTCCAAGGCTACTAAACCAATCGGTCTTTCGAGATTTGATCTTTCTTGTGATCATGCCAATGTTATGTAATTAATGCACCGACTCTGGGCAACTGGGGTCGGGGAGTTACAACCTCATCCATCATCCCCACTCTGATTGGAACTACATTCCATCAGCATCATAATTCCCATTAGCATCACCCTTTTCATTGGCATCTCCTCTTCCATCCGCACAACCTTCATCGGCACCACCTTTCCATCAGTAGAACATCGATTTTTTTGAAACACATTCGGCATAACCTTTTCAAATTAGATAAGATTTATTTCAGATTGTATATAAAAAATCATTACTACTTCATTATTTATACCATCCAGATATGATAAATATGAATATTATTATTTACCGATCATCTAGAAAAAAATCAGTACTATTTATTTCTCTATAATATAAAGATACGATAAATCTAAATAATAATATTTTCAAATTGTTTCAAAAAAAAATTTAAATAGTATTATTTTCCGATTATTTTTTAAAAAACAATCATAATACGATTCAATTCTGATTGTTTTATCAAATAATCTGAATAAAATTATTTTCTGGTTTGTTGCATCTCTTTCATTCCATTTTTCTCCTTTCATTCATCCACTACAAATTCTCAATAAAACTCATGATTTATATGAAATTGAAATCATAAAAAACATCATAACAATTAATTCAATCATATACATAGTGACTTGGATTATCCAGGAAAACAAACTGTAACACCCCAGGTAAATAAAGAATATGAAATTTTCAAATATATCCATATTTATGAATAAAATATTAATATTACTTTAAAGGGGACGCTATGCTCGATGGCGTACCCAACACGCAACAACGAGTTTCTTGGGAATCTTATGTTCCACTCTAATAATAAAATAATATTATTTTAAATGGTAGTTAGCATATAGCCATTGTATTGGCTGGAATGGATATAAATAACTAAAATATGATTATATATGTTTTTAAATGTTTTTACATTTATCCAATAAAAGATAAAGGCATAAAATACGGAATGAATTCAATTTTAGGCGTATATGCCCTAGTTTTTACTAAAGGTTCACTTATCACCTTTTGATGGAGAACCATCATTAAATATAGTTTTGTTCACTATTATACATCCTTTTGGACCAAATAAGACTCTTCTTAAGAATTGGGACATCAAAATTTACTTTGTGTATATTTTTGGTATCTTTCTGAAAAATTTCATTTTTTAATGCATAGTGTAAAATGTTGTATTTTAATTCAAAACCTCATTTTAATCTAATTTATTTATATGATTAGATTATCCTTTGAATTGGTTTTAAAGTGAAATTAGAATGTATTTTTACCATTAAATCCAATAGTGGTCTTTGGAATTAATTTCACTTTGAAATCAGACTTAAACTAGTGTCAATCTTTTGATACATATTGTTTCATAAAAACATGCTATTTGCTCTGACAGCGGGAATTAATTATTAAATTAATTAATGTGACTTATATGATTTGAATTTTGTAAAATAGACTTCATTTATGAATTCAAAATATCAAATATAGCTTAGGGTTAATTTTTTGGATTTTTCTGAAAAACTTCAATTTTTGATGAATAGTGAAACCACTAAGTGGTACTTATAAAAACTGATTTTTCTGTTTAAATGAAATTTTTCCATCTATGTGTTTTGAATATCAAAAATCTGGCATTCATGGTTGTCATTAAGAAGTAAAATGTGGTTCAATGGGATAAAAATAATTTTTTGGTGAATAGTAACTTATTAAGTTTTTAATTGCGATTAGAGGTAATTAGTGTAGTTTAAGGTAAAAATAATGTTATAATAATATGAAATGAACTTGAAACATATCCTAACCTCATTGTATGTGTCATGGCCGACCCAGAAAACCCATGGGTAAACTTGGGGACCCCATGAAGCCACTTTGGTTGGAAAATGACATTAATATCTTTTTATTTAAAGTTAAAGTAAAAATGAGACAAACATGAAATGTTTTACTAAAAAAAATTTACATGGGGTTATACAAATAAGATTTTTGACTATAAATATTAATCGGAAAGCTAAAATTATTTCCTACATCATAGTAGTTTTTTTATAATATTTAGACATTAAATAAATTAAATTATTAATGACATCATGATGATGCAGCGATGACCTCATTATTTAACGATTTAAATAAAATGGAAAGATAATGTAATATCTAAGACCTAAACTTGTCCAAAACCTATTGGATGAGTGGATTTCCAACCCTTATCACCTTATCCGTGAAACAAATCAATGTGGGACCTCTTAAATCCGAATACCATTTTAAAATAATGTGACTTTTCTTTACCTTCCAAGAGTGCCCCTCCTCTCCTCTTATAAAAGGCACCCACCTCTCCCTCCTTACCCACACTCCCAAAGCCTTTGGCTCGGCCAACCTCTGCCCATTTTGTCTCTCCACTTCCCTCTATTACTCCTTGAAGCCTAACGTTGTGTAGAAGTCTTCCCAAGGAAGCCTTTGAGCACAAACCAATGAGAGTTACCCGATTTTAAGGTAATGTCTTCACTTGAGTCCTTTTGTTTTATTTTGCTTCTCCAACCCCCTAAAATATTTTTATTCATTTCTTTTGTAACAACTCCAGTATCATAAATATACTAGGATGTTTTTATAATAATGATTCAAGCTACACTTTCACACACCTACATCTAATGGTTAAAGAACATACTGTTTCCGTGGATGGAGAATTTCGGCCTCCCGAAATGATGATTGTTCAACATTCTTTTAACATCTTCAAAGGTGGTCATTAAGATGACACTATATTTATATATGATATATAATATGTTTATGTTTTCCTTGAGCTTCTGTATTTTTCATTTTGGGAATACCTTTATGGTTTCCATTATGGGTAAACGTGATATCTTCATTTATGGAAGTGCGGACTACCGCCCCCTCAAAGTGATGTGATTCGTTAATGACATATGTGGGACGTATAAAGGATGGATTTAAAGTTATTATATATGATTTTATACTGGAATTATAATATACCTCTATATAATTATTATTCCGTTCCATAAAAATATGAAATAGAAATGAATGTAGCGTTCATGCGTACGTACGGCTTACCGTCTCCATGAACGGTGCATTTCATTTCTTATCCCCAAATGTAATGTACTATTATAAGTACATGTATATAATGGATATGATGAATGATACATATAAATTATGAATATAATTATGTAATTAAAATATACATACCTCTCATTTAGTTTTAATTCCATTAATATGACATAGAAATGAAAGTAGCGTTCATGCGTACGTACGGCTTACCGTCTCCATGAACGGTACATTTCATTTCTTACCTATAAATGATTATGTAATATTATAAATACATGTATATTATGGATATATATGATATATATGATATCCAAATCATGAATATAATTCTGTATATAATGAACATTTGACCACACAAACAACATGTAATTGTAAGAAGTCCACTTTCGACTTAAGAACCAAATATCGACAAAACAAACATTATTAACTTAAATGATTACATAATGATTATAACAGGGAAATAAGTTATCTAAAAGGAATAATGAACTAGAAAAAGGTTTTTAATAATGTGTAGATTAACGCAAGTTTATTATTCAGGATGTTAAAGAACGATCGAGTCAAGTCGGACCCGAGGTAAGGGATCCTACTCCTCTCTTTCTTTTTAAGTACACTCTTTTATGTCATTCCTTCAAAGATCATCTTTCTTGTTATTGGGATGTTATTTTATATTAATCTTACTTTAATTTTTATGTTCATATGATTAGAGACCATATTCTCTCTCATAAATCCATTTTGGATATTTTGAGTGGTGCCGTTAGGCTACCGAATTTTCGTAAAAGTTCTAACCTCTCTCTTTCTCTTTAAGTACTCTCCTTTATGTCACTTCTTTTAAGATCCTCATTGTTATGATAAGGGATGTTCTTTTATATTATTATTTCTGTAAATTTTATTGTAATGTGAGGAGATACCCTATTTGATCTCATCAATCCATTTTTGAAAGTTTTAAGTGGCGTCGTTAGGCTGCCGAGTTTTCATAAGGGATTTTTCATCTCACTTGTATTCCCATGAGATTTATGCTACATTTTCCACAATTTCCTTTGATTGGTGTATGTAATGACCATTATTTTACTCAATGTGTAATATTATTTCATTTATGAGTATTTACATCAATGTTGTATTGTCTTTCTTTCATGGGGCGTATGTTTCGAAAGATACCCATGTCGGTAAGGGAACCTTTCACCCTCCTCTTTTTAAAAGACTTCTTTTGTTGGGTCTTTTGATTTACATATTTTTATGTTGGGATATGTTCTCATATATCCTTATTGATTTAAATTTTATGTCCAAGTGATGAGATACCCTTTTTTATCTCTCATCAACTCATTTTGATGTGACGTCGTTAGGCTGTCAAGGGAACTTCTTAACCCAATTTCGATTTCTTTGGGTTCAACATGTAGTTATTGAATATGTCATCCTTTGAATATGTGTGAATGACCGTTGATTATTTTACACTTAATATCCACTTATATTTGGTGTATTCGTTTGCGACACATAATTATGTAATTGATTTATCCTTAAACCAAGGATACCGTCTTTGTAAGGGACTTCGTCTCAATATCCATTCATTGAGGCATATTTTGTTTTATACACAACCTTCTTTTATACGGTGTATAAAACCCTTTGACTTTTACGTTTATCCAAAAAGGAATATTTTTTATACGAAGCGTTTTACTAAACGACAAAAAGGGAATGTTTTTGTCGTACGTATGCGGCGACAATGATTTTTCCGCCTCCGTGACCATTATTTGAGTTTCGGCTTCTTCTACAAGACATACCTTTTTGTAAAAGAAAAATAAATACCATGTTTTAATTTTCCTTTATTTTGGTATTGAAAATGGTTTTCGTAATGTTTTAGTATCAATGTGTTGTATTGATATCTTGTTATTGAAAGATGGAAGTGTTATGTTTCCTTTATGCATGTTTTATGTGATAAGATTATGTTATGGTTCTTGGGAATTGTTATGAATACAGGTGGTTTCGTGATAAACTAAGGGCGGGTGAGTGTTATATAGCTCTCCAATGCATTGGGTAACGTGAAGGAGTGAAACGTTAAGGTTTCTCTGAAGAGATTTAGGGAATATACTATGATGGGTATTCCAAACGTAACCAAGAGGGTTACTCCCTACGTAAAAATGTTATGAATGCCTTAAGTTACCTTTATGTCTTATGATTTCTATGATTTATTCATGGTTTGATGAGGTATGTTAAAGTGCCTATGTTTTATTGGTAAAGTATGATTTCATTCTTATGTATATATGAACTCATGTTTCCTTTCCATATTTTTATAACCCTTACTGTGCTTTTTATGCTCATCCCAAGTTTTTGAAATGTTTTTCACAGGTCAAGGGAATGGTACATGATGTGATGATAGTGTCAAGGATGCGTCAAGAAAGAATCCATGTTTTATTTTAAATTTGTTTCTGTTGATGGGAAGAATTAATATTGCCTTTTATGTAACCACTTTGTTTAAATGTGGAATGTAATGTAAGTTTCATGATCTAATTCTCTAAAACTCTAAACCTACAAAGATCATCAATTTGTAATCTTCTAATAACTCAAGATTAAGTAAGGTTTAAGGTTGGGGCCTTATACAAACACTTCCTTCTCATCAGATTCAGAGTGAATCTTTTGGCCATTACTTCCAGCAAGATGTTTTCACTTTTCAATACACTTCTTCTCATTACAATGGACATTCACATTCATTACTATTTCTATTAATACCACCAGCAGTACAATATTTCCCAAATACAAATTTAATCTGAGTACATTTTATATTTCCAATGAAAAAACCTATAACCCACCAAACAAACACTTCTTTCAATCAGTTTCATTTTGAATTCTCATTCATCAACATCCTTTCTTTCTTCATAATACCTATTGATTGAAAAAAGTTCATACAAAACACATCGTGGTCCTGAAAATATCTCACTTGGTAATTTTTTTGCCAATACCCACTTCAAAAACATCAATAAAAACAATGAGTCGTATTGTATCCTTTATTGATCCCCCTATTTTGTTCTCATTGTATAACACCCATTATCTTATCTCTTACCATTATTGACAACCAAATTTAATGGGGCCATACTGGTAAATTTGTCCTTTATTCGTCGAGGATATCCATTTCTTGAGATTGGTACTTTTCTTTAACAAGTATATCACATGATTATCTAAACAATTAACCTCTAACTACACAACTCTAATTGTATGTGGAATAACCCAGTGTACAAAACAAGAGTGTGTAGTCAAGGTGATCAATATTTTTCTTAAAAAAATATTCATGTAAAACATTATCCATATTCATTAATAATTTTCATGACTGGAACAATTCTTGATTCAATTTTTCTATGATAAAATTAATATTCACCCATCTCAAGAAATACATCATAATGGTCAAATGTATAAAAACACAACTTTTCAAACTAATTTTTTCACATCCTTGTTACTTTGTTTTGCAATAATAGTAAGAGACTCGTCAATTCCATAATCCTTACTTACACTCCTTCAATTCCCTACATGTTAGAACTAGTATAGAAATATATTGGGAATAAGGAGGAACTTCAATAGTTTATTAGGAACAATAATTAGACTAATATTCCTCTCTCAGAGATGCATTCTTCTTCTTCTTCTTGGATTTTCCATTAGATATGATTTCTTCCATCTGCTCATCCTTGTCATGTTTTGTAACTCCTTTTATCTTATATGTCAAATCCTATAATGAGGTTGTTAAATATTCTTCATATTTAAGAACATCCATGTTACAATTAGTCTGGTCCATGTTGTACATTACTATATTTTACTTTGGAATGATAGTTAAATAGGTTTTGATATCATGTACATCTTTATCATCTTCACCAATTGTTGATACATGTTAGTTATAATTTCTCATATATTCAGAAGTTTTCTTCTACTATTCTACATTCACTTTATTTTTTGATTCTTCCAATTTCCTAGACATGTCAATGTGTTATGGCCAAACAACTAATCACTATTTCTTTTAAAATTTAGCAGATTTGTATTTCATTTATTCCGAAACATCCAACTTTGAATAATTTTCTAGAATATTTTGTTCTTTTTGAAACAAAACAAGGCACCCTTTCACATGGTTTTTAGGTTTCTTAAACCATTTAGAAATATTTCTCAATGGTTGGACCCTATTTTCAATATTTACTTCATTATTCATATATTTCATCAACACAACCTTTGGAGGATTCTTTTTTGAGAGAATTGACTCCCTATAAAGCCATGCCTTCCATTACATGTTGAATAATAGTACTGATGTTGGTTCAACCAACATAAAATCTTTATATGTCAAAATCCACCAAAATACAATAAATATCAATAAAAAGAGTATTTTCCTCCAAAACATCGATATTGTCAAAAATTGTGAATGTGTATCTCAGCCAAAATATTCTATTTCATTTCAAATCCACCAACCATTTTATAATAAATAATATTATTCCTTTTTACTTCTACAATATCAGAATTAGAAGTATTGTAATGCTTTCCAGATTCATAATGTTTCAAAACATTTTCAGACATAGGGTTCTTTGAGACTTCTGAATTCCCACCCATGTTGGTCTTGGACACATACATAACATTGCCAATATTCTTCTTTTCAAGAACAATTCCATTATACTTATAACACTTTTAGGTAACTTTTTTTTATTTTTACAATGTTTCCCATTGCAATAACATCCAAAAATGTTAATGATTGAGTTTGGAAATGTGTATTTATCAATTTAGCATCAAATAATTTTTTTTGGACAAATCCAAACTATTATTCCTTTTCCATCAACTTCACTCCAAAATGATCATTACAATTATTTTCTTTTTCAATTATTTTATTCAAATCATCAATATCATTCTACATCTTATCTTTTTATTTGAATAGAAATTATTTATTTATTGTTGATGAAGATTCATCTTCAAACGTTTTGGTCTTATTTTCAAGTATATTGATCTTTCTGAAGCATTCGTTCAATTCTTCCTTCGAATTCATCTCATGTTGAGTATCCTCATAATCAGAACTAATACTTCTAAATTCATCATCATTCACTATTTCAATAAAATTATTTTATATAGTATGCTAAATTGAATTTCGAATTCTTCTTAAATTTATTCTTCTTCATCATCATAAGTACATTTATTATTGGAAGAACTGTCTACATTAAGTATTACAATGAACATGTTATCATTAACATCATTTGAAATATCCTCACCATCATATACCTTATAATAAATCTTCTCATTTTGGATTTGGAGAACCTCTTATCATCCATCTTGGACGAGTATTTTTATTTATCACCCTTTTTCTTCTAAGATCTTTTTGGCATTATTTCTTCATATTTAATTTCTTCTTCATCACATTCTTCTTTATTTCATCTTTGATGAATATTGGTAACAAAATGCCCAAGGGATCCATATAAAAACACTTAATGAAATTTTAACTTCATACCTTCATGTACCTCTTTTTACACACATAGAAATCAGAGAATATATTGAATCACAATGATTACATACCTCATTTTTAGAGTTAGAATCACCAGTTTATTCTTCTTCATGAATCTTCCCCTCTTTCTAAAAATCCGTGAACGAAATTTCTATATCAAATATAGTTTTTCCTTTCATAGAATTACCCCTTCTCATTTTTATGTAACGAGAGTATTATGGAAATCATTAAGAGAAAAGTTATAGGGTCTCAATCTTCCAATGATGACACTTTTTCATCAAATGTTTCTAGTAGGATTCTCATGATATTTACAACCATAGTAGAATCCTTCAATGTTTAACCATGTCATCTGATAGTACATACTACATAATTTACCCTACTAAGGAATTCCGAAAAAGATTCATGTCCATCCATAATGAGATCTTCATATCTCAATCTCTATATTTGTATCATTTTCTTTTGTCACTTTTTTATTTCCCTCACACATGTTTTTAAATTTATCCCATATACCTTTGGTTGCGGTAACACATTTTAATATCATGGATTCACTTTCAGAAAGTGATTAAAATATATCACTGTACTCTATTCCATTACTCTCAACATTTCTCTTATCAATAGATGTAAGTGAAGTTTTATCATCAATGGTAAGAAACCCAAATGTTGTAGCTTCAAAAACATCATAGATGATAAGAATATTGTATGGTAGCATTTTTTCATTCTAGATATGATAGTTCATTCCATAAGATAGTGGAATACCTTTAATGTTCAAACAGATCACATTCTCCATTACCAAGGAATAGGAATAGGATCCTGGATTTGAAACCAATTGAAAATGCCCAGTCAGAGTAATGTATCACTGATAGGGGGATGGGGAAAATTAGAGATACTCTTTTTCTTTTTATGTTTCTTTTCAATTGAATTATCTTTAGACTCCTATTATAGATTTCAATTCCCTACTAAAAAACACAATAAACATCCATAAGTACAAAATGATTTGCAAGGTTCACTATTTAATAAGAATAGCTATGTCCTTTGCATGGTTATGAAATGATCTGATAACGTAAAATCCACAACAAAAGCAATCCATGGATTACAACGAGTAGGATGTACCCTTTCACTCGTGTAGCACTATGAAACAATCCCACCGGCGTTTTTTCACCCTCCGATCACAATAGTGTAATAAAACAGTTTTGTAACAACTCATGTTGCATATTCTTATTTTTAACACAACAAATATATTCAAATGTAACGAAAATATTCCATTCCATTAAAAGAATAAAGTTAAGAACCTCAATGGACTTTGATAAAAAAAATATGCCTGAATGTCATGTCTAATTTTCTTAGTCTGATTATTTTTGTACAATTCCTTCAATAAAATTCTTCAAGTATGATTTCCCTAAAATAATTCAACACAAATGAATCGGCACTGCTTCAATCTAGAATACAATACATCCTCTACCTGTGAAACACAAAACGGGATACCAAGTATGGAAATCCCAATTCTGATTAATTCATGCCAATAACAAAATCAATCAAATAAAATTGACAATATTAATACACTAATTCATTGGATACAACATGTCCAGAATAAAATGATCAGTCAAATAGAATCGATGCCATCATTCCACTTCTCGTTCACTTCTTCTCGGTCAAATTTTCTTCAATACAAAACAAAATGGTACAAATATGTATCTCTAAAAACTCAAAGGTTCTATCTCTAATACAATGAACATTAATTCATCATCACAAAAGTACAATAAGATTCACACCTTTTATAGGTGACCCAAAGCATGTTTAAGCATGAATCAAAAAATAGTTTAACGGTCAATTAAATTCACTCAGATGTTGATTTTTTCTGAAATATAGTAGCAATTATGAAACCATCATTGATTTTCAATTCATCTCAAACCATCCACAATTTTTACCACATCTTCTTTAGAATCCCTTTTTCATCAGCAATATGATTACAATTTTTGATAAAAACATGGACCTGATTATCTGAGTCTGATTCTCTCATGCTAACTTCTTCAAAACAATGGTATTTACCATTTGAAAAAAAATGTTTAGAGATAAGAATTATTACAAAAAATTATCTATAGAATGAAAGACTCCCCATTTAGAAATTCATTCACTAGTCTCCTTATCCTTTATTTTCTCTTTACCCACCTAAGAAAACACATCGTCTCCCATAACTAACTTCATTTAATAATATGTGCTTATATCATGAATTCATTCTTGACATTGAATTACCTGAGGATCAACATTAACATCTCCATATTTCAATTGGAAGGTATTGTAACATTCCATTCATTACATCTTCATTCTTTTCATCTCAAACCATGCATGATATTTTTTGAATAAAAATTGTCAGTATATTATCATATTGAATACAATCATTTATGGTTATGATCATTCTAGTTATGATTGTTCTGGTTATGGTCAAATACAATCTGAAAATAATGATTTGTCCTGATATGATACAATACAATTTAATAAGGATGATTTTCCATGATATGATACAATACAATCTAATAAGGATGAGCGTTCTCATATAAGGTAATAAACAATATGATAATGAAGATCTACAAGATACAATACATTATAACATGATTCCGAATATCTTCCCGGATATGATACAAAAAAATATGATTGTGATTCATTCAAAATCGACACCATATCTTTACTTTTATTCAACCCAAAAATGACGGTTTTGAAAAGACATTAGTGTCTCATATTCAATCAGCATCACCACTTCCATCGGCACCACTTTGACCGGCACCACATTTCATCGACATCACCTTTCCCATCAGCATCACCCTTTTAATCAGCATCTCAATTTCCTTCAGCACCACCATCATCATCAATACATTTCCTTCGGTACCTCTTTTATCAGCACCACCATTATATCAGTACCACTTCAAATGTTTTCAAAAATAATTGAACCACCTCTTCAATTGGGATATGATTTTTTCCTGATTGTTTTGAAGTGTAATGGGTACCACTTCCTAATCTATACCATACAGATGAGATAAATCTGAATATGAATATTTTCTGATTATTTTAAAAAATAATCAGTACAACTTATTTCTTTCTTCCATCCGGATATGATAAATACGAGTACACATATTTTCATATTGTTTTGAAAAAAATGAATATGATTTTCTTTATATTTTTTTTGAAAATAAAATCTAAATACAAATATTTTTAGATTGGTAGCATTTATTTTACTCCACCATTCTTATATCACGTTTTCTTTACAAATTCTCAACAAAACACATGATTTATAAGAATGAAATAGCAAAGCATTATCACAGTTAATTCAAACGTAGTCACAATGACTCCAATTCTCCAGCAAAACAAACACATCTTTATCATCGTATATAGTGTAAATCCTATGACCATATACTTCCATCTAGATGTTTTCAATTTAAAAAAAAACATCCTTTCACTAAAATAGACTTTCGCAGTGATTCTTATTTCTATCAATACCACCTGTAGTACAATTATTTTTTCAAAAAGAAAGTGAATCATAATACACATCTCATTTCCATGAAAAAAACATATCACCCACAAAACAAACACTTCATTCAATCCCTTTCAATTTGAATTCTCCTTTATGAAAATCCTTTATATCTTCAGATTACCTATTGATTGATATCAAATACAACCAAAATACCACATAGGATGATCATTATGATTAATTTTAGTAATTATGGAATGGAAAATGAAGTATGATGTATGCATGGCCAAAAGATATGAGTCCCTTCGGGTAGGCATTCTAAAGAATATCATTACCAAGAAATCATCGATCAAAAAATGCACCGTGGAGAAATTTGAAAATTCACATTACCTTACAAATATCACGTCATTGATGTTAGTTAGTAGTATTGATGATGTAGTCTTACATGTCAACACTAATAAACAAAAAGTAGTGTGGAGGAATTTAGAAACAAATATTTTATACAGCATAGTTATGATGTGAGTAGTGTCAATGTCGCAACTTGTAGAAACATCCATTATATTTCAAGACATATATTGTGAATAATGGTGGCGTCCCATAATCATTTTCCAACGATCATGAAATAGCAATATCATATACGTTATAGTACCATGTAAATCAATTATGTCATAACGATATGTTTTTAAGATGCAAAGAGGTTTTAGGAAATAAAAAAATTTCATCAATACAAACACATTGTTAATTTATTGTAATCATCCTAATGGTTTCATAGAATATCACATTAATCACCAGGATAGAAAATTAATTGTCAATATATGATCTACATTTCAATAAAATTGTGAGAATCACTATGAGAGATATTGGGAGAATCATTGAATTGGGTGTAGTCAATGTTAGAGATGCACACATAGTTGGTATATGAAAGGCATCCACACATTCACATCGGACATGAATGATTCAGTGACACATACTGCATATGAAGGATAAAATCATGGTGATGGTTTTTGATTTCACCATGGTAGGTGGTCTATTATTCAATGTGAATAATACTTCATACATGTAATTATTGTATAGAAATTCTCTATGATTGAAAATATCAATTAAAATTCAAGAATGGATTCCATGTATCAAAATTAAAATGAGATATTTTATTGTGAATATTACTATGGGTATTCATGTGAATTTATACATGTATGGTACATGTGTAGTACCTATAAGGCGCATTTGGTTATACCTACTAAGTATGCCTAAATCATTATGAATTTTACTTTTCATGTATAATTTATATGATCCTATTATATAGCATTTTATGTCATGACATCTAATCATTGAATGGTTATATATGATGCAATTAGAAGACGATGGTCACATCACAGAATGGGAAAAAGGTTGCAGGTGACTAGTATCTATTCTAGGATTAGAGTAAGCATAGTGGTCATACAATATACATTTGGAATTAATGAGTTACATTATTCTACAAGTGGTTAGTGGGAGAAACATAGTTTTCAATAGAAATATGTTCAATAACATAAGGAAAACAAATATTTATCTTTTTCTATGTTAATAAAAGGATAAAATTTATTCTCTAGTTAATGAATTAAAATAGTAACCTATGTTGTAGACATCAATGTCTATTGAGGTAAATGAAAAGGTTTATTAGACCTAGTATATATAACATATTGTGACATGGTATTGAGAAATAAAATATATAACAATTTAAGAGAGAATTGTTACCTATTTGAAAAGGTATTATCTCTCTAGGTGGACATGTTGAGCACATGGGAGGTGATTAATATGGTGAGTTAAAATTCATTCCCTGATGCAACAAAAAAACCAATTATGTCATGATATATACACGAACTAATATTATCATGATATACATTATAGTAGGTAGATATTAGTTATATATTGGGGCACTGCCTATGAAGCATTCCAAAAAATCAAATTATTCTTAGGCATGTACCAATAATATCTACATGGTAAGTGGAGAAAAAAGTAAACTAGTTTACATGGGTCACAAAATAGTATTTCTATAGATCTATGGGATCTAATATCATTGTAAGGATAAGGTGATGATCAATAAATTATCTTATAAGTTGAAAGTATATGTACCTATAAAAACCAAGTATTGTGTAGCTTTTTAGGTATTCAAGATGTATTTGAATGAAAGGTTTTTTACGGTTCATGGAATCAGACGTAGTTATATAAGTATTATTATATTATAAATTATAGTACACTTACTAGACAATATTTCAAATTATAACAATTGATAAAGGGGATATACTCTTGGATACCAGCACTTTAGATGTTTTACTCATAGAGATGAGGTCGCGTGTAGCATAATATCCAGACAGTAGAAATGTGGAAGGCCTAGCAGTTAAAGTCATGAATCTGCAAAACCATGATCTTAATCACGGGAGAGATAATAAGAATGGTTAAAAAGTTGGATATATAGAAAGTGAGAGTGTTTTAATAGTGGTTTTCCTAAACCCAACTATGTAATACTTTTCATTATAATATAGTTAATAGTGTATGTTATACATGATTCTTACATACCATTATAATATAGACTATTATGCATCCACTAATGAAAGAGTAATTTCCATAGATTAATTTTTTGTATCAGAGGGCTATATAAGATCCCATGACATGATGGTAACCTCATGATTCCATGAAATTAATCATAACTGTATGTAATATGCTCTAGATACATTTTACTGAATAGAGATAGTAGAAATTTGACTATTAAGTGACGGGTGATCATAATTAACGATACATATTCCCATGAAGTTCTCACTTTTTGATCACTATTAGTGATATTAATATGATATACCCACCAATAGGAACACCTCATGCTTTGGGTGTCATTGGATATTCTGATCTATGGACATGTATATTAGTCTCCTGACATGAGGTCATTTTCAGCGTATTCCATATGATCACATACATTAATGGAAGGTGAATACCATGAAAATGAAGTCATGGAATGGTACTTTTTGTTGGTTAAGTAATTGGGAGAATGACATAGATTGAATGGACAAGATAGGATTTTTCGCTTCCTAGTTGAGGTAGAGATATCTTGATCTTAGTTTATCAGAATGGTAGTACCTTAATAAATATATGACCATGTTTGTCCAAGGTAAGTCCATCAGGTTTGATCATTAAATAATAATGGTAGTAGTGGATGATGACCAAAATGTGCATCCTTCTTTATGATATATCTATGAAAAGAATATTATATTACATAGTTCATTTACATTGGTTTATTATCGTTGTTAAGACTATTTCCCATCTCAATAGGGGTATTTATGTGTAATAGTCCCAGATCTTTGTCTTTGAATGTTAGTCACTTCTATTGAGATAAGTGTCTAAAGGATCTCTCACAATAGCACTTTAAGAATCTGACCAATTCTATTGAATATGAATATAAAACATCATAGGCCCCACCATGGGGTCTTGATATTATTCAAATTCTATCAATCCCTAATGAATAAATTAATCCATTTTTATTATAACAAATAATTATTGGATTAAATTTTTTTACTATATGTATTTATAAGTGATTAATTAAATACATGGATAACTATTATATAAACATATATTAATTTAATATTCTAGGTTTTTTTAATATTATCAGGAGATGTGAGTCAAGTTATTAACATAGGATAATCACATAATATATTTAATATATATAACATCTACGTGATAATATATAAATATTATTTATGGCACTATTTGATTTGTAATAAATATTTATTTATATTACATATTTAGTGGGTGTTTATTGCATGGGTGATAGGAACCCAACCCTGGTATTATGGATATCCAGTACATAAAGGGATAAAATCTCATCCAATTTAGGCTATTCATTTACTAGAATGGATATCTTCTAACTTATCCTAATTATTAGAGATATAATCCATCAATCGAGTGAATTATCTATGTTCAACTATGGAAATAGAATTCAGAGGAAAATGGTGATCACCATTATGTTGAAGTTAATGGAAGAGGTACATGCTAGAACATAGAAAGTAAAAAAAAAGTTTTAAAGATAATTAGATAATCGTGTGTGGATAAAATATAGGGATTCGACATTAGATCATTTTAGACATTGTTGTTTACGATTCGAATCAAAATGGGTATTTTTTTGTTTTATTTTTTTACTTTGAAAAACACACTCAGGATCCACAGAACATATAGTTGCCATATTGATGGAGATAACGAAGTTACATTTATCTGGTGCCTAAATAATTTTAAATTCCCAGCTAACTAGATTCCCCTAAGAAGCATGATACCTACACTAGATTCCAATTTCTATTGTGAAAAAAGATACGTAACCATGAATTGTTTTGTTAGTATGACTGGTATCCTATTGTGAATAGAAATAGATTATACAACATGTATTAAATCTAAATATGCGTCCAATAGTAGGAAACAGTTCCCACAAATGCGTGTAATGAGCTTGACCTCCATCCCTCTCAGCTAATTAGAGTCCCTAAGTGTCACTATGACTGAAACCCCATTTGTTCAACTACCATTGGAATGTTGGCTTATACCCATTTATAGATGACTAAACAATAAGTATATTAAATCAACAATGAATATGGTGACCTGGAATTAATGATTTTGAATGAAATTATCCACCCCCAATAAACCATCAGGCCGAATCGATATATTTACCAAGATCATCCCTCCCCCATCGAAACAATTTTCCAAATATAACCTTTAGTATCCCTAAATGAAGTTTTTGGATCTCTCTTAATTATAACATATCTATTTTATAAGTTATGTGATTCAGATAGAATAAATAGAAGAGAAAATGATGATTTGTTTATAATAAAGAATATGTCTATGTAAAAAATTTGACAACCCATTCCATTCAATAAAACTTTCATAAATAATTATAAATAAACCATGTGACCACTGTCATAACACATAAAGGTTTTGGGACCTGAATTTCCACATTTATAGAATGTAAATAGTTAATTTTATAGTCTAGATTTATGAATCATCACCATCATACAAAATTAATGTAATCACGAACAATTGAATTTTCATATTACTTGATGTGATTATATATTATAACTAGAATTTGTGGGATTTCAAATCTAATTTATAGTTAATTTAGGATAAGATCTAGTATTACATGAAAAAATAATCCATTCATAATAAATAATTTGTTTTAATTGATCTCAAAATACCATCAACCTGCTACAGGATCCATGTGTTGATTCACAATATTAGTGATCCACAAATGCAAAACAATTTCAGAATGTCATAATGGGATTACATGGTGATACCCTGTTCAATGTTAATCACTTGAATATTTCATGGTTTCATGAATATTAATTATTCTTAAAAGATGAATAAAAATAGATTATATATATATGGATTCCGAGAAGGGGAAGAGATTGTACACTTTTTTATCTCTATAACTCTATATAGGGCTTGAGAGACCTTCTCACTATCCATTATTCACAAGTAGTTTTTTTGGGAAAATGATATAATCAGACATTTATTATGGAATATATATGATTCAAGACATGTATACATAGACGCCTTTTAATAACATAATTCATTGCGTACCCCATATATTAACAAAAATATATTCATTAATCATGATACATTTTAATCACTTAGGAATAAATAAATATAATTCAATATTTTTTTGAATTTTTCAACTAATATTGTCCACTAATTATACTCATCAATCACAAAACCATGAAAAATGACATTTTATTTAACAAATAAAAACCATTGTATTATTCATTGATAAATATAATTATTATAATATTTTCCAAACTGTTCAATTAAATATTTATTAATATTATTTACATCACTTATTCATTTCAATAACATGTGATGGTATCTTGTGGATGAACCAAACCTGAATAATTATTATATAAAAGAGAAGGAATAATATTTATTTTAACTTGTTAAATTCATCACTGAGAATAAATGATATTATAGATAAACATAGATTATGACCATCTAAGACACTTTTTTGTACCCATAGATGTAGGGTCCTAAAGTCCGAGGATAGATTGTAAAAATACAATAAGGAACCCAAAAAATTGAAGATAATGTAACAAAAATATACAACCTCGTACAAAATATAATATTTAATATAATCTCCTTATCATGATATCTCTAATTATGTATGTTTCATACTATTATCATTAACATATGTTCCTCATGTATATTTGTTGGATTTTCAATAGATGATCATGATGGTAGAACACAATGACAATGGATTGATCTATCAAATTTCATATCTCTAAAATGGCATGAGATATCTCCTTCCTTTTATAAATACATTGGATTATTCTTTTATTGTATTATCCATTAATGAATTATCACTCATGACACTCCCAACATTTCCTATTTTTCCCTGAAAATATTTCATCACAGATTTCATCAATATATCAATGTACAAGACTAATCGTGTTCATTAATGATAATATTAATGTCTAATGATCAGTACACACATCCACAATTTGTAGCATAAGATGAAACCTAAAATTTCTATTACCTACTCACGGTTCCATTATCATAACCTCCCTTCTTGGAGAATACCAAGGGTTAACACCATAATAATGTGACTCAATGTATTATTAGCCGCATACCCCTTATAGGTCATATTATAAATGTCCCAATAGAAAATATCATCCATCAATAGAATACTTATTCAAGAACCCTATATAAAAATAGGCATTCAACAAGTAGGTAAATGTGGTGACCATTTATTGTGGAATGCATTATTATGACATTCTCATAAACTATGTCATGTAGAGAATAAATTAGGATGTGATATGAATCTTTATTAACATTAAAAATAATGAATTCATGTAATAATCATTTATATATATGTTTTTAATGTCCCCAACTCTAATAGACTCCCACCATCACTAGAGACACCTATTAACACATTTTAGTCCACTTGCTCGTATATGATACTCCCAACTCTACTGTGAAAGATCCTTTTTTCAAGGGTTTTATCAAATTTTGATATATTCTTACTCTAGTCACTGTAACTACAAATCCTTTAGAATAATCACTGATTACATAAAATATATAATGTATATGTGTCATCATTGTATGTGACCTAGGCTCTTGTAAATGAGTTAGTAGTGATGTGAAACCACAGTAAATTATAATAGGTATTTTTTGTTAGCTACCACATAAATCTCTTAAAAAATGTTATGAATATGAATTCCTTCTATGGTTGCATTGGATGGAAAAATATACCTGAAATTTAATTTATAATACAAAAAAAATGTCTTTATTAAACTCTCCCATCTCAAAACTCCTCAATTGAGAATAAAATATATCCTATCTGTGACATAAGATCATTAAGATCTATCTAAAATATAGTATTTGTGTGACCCCATTATGATTAGATCTTTACATTCTTCTTATACGTAGAATGCATCCATAGTTTTCCTCAGATACATAAGTATAGTCATAAAATAACCTAATATTATTCACTTGAATAATATTAGTATCTATCTAAGATTCAAAAATCATATGATACATCTAGACTTATACATAACATATAATAAATGATATATCCTATCAAATAGAATTATAAAATATTATATAATTTCCCTCATTCATATTGTGTCAAAGGACAGATCTTATTGGGAATATGTATATCATGTGACTCTATAACAAATAACCTATTGTATTTTTCCATACTAAACCTTTATAGAATCTAGTTAATTAATGTCCATTGATATTAACAAAGTAGAATCTTTGATTTATCAACCATGATATTGATTACTATAATTAAGGCTAATAACCCTAAGTCAATCATAGAGGAGAATATTTTCAACCCTACCTTAACAATTTTAATTATAATATAACATTTTAAATTAGGTATATTTCATTAATATATACTAAGATAACAATTAATGTACTCCCACAAATGTACATGTGAACACATTGCTAAAATTCATTCTTAATAAAAATATATTTTACTATAGATTTATTGAAAAAAATAATCCACCGCCTAGATGATTTCATTAATCCATTAATGGATCTATATATTTAACACATTAGTTATATTTTATTAGAGTCTAAAAATCTTTTGGTTGTGTCATAAACACATATTCCTAAATATTCACATTTATTAATGTAGTTTGATGTCCATGTACAAAATCTCACAGACATGGAAAGCTACTATGTAAATTAGAATTATAAATATTTAAAAAAATAAATTGGATAAATGGTTTCATCATTGCTAATACCCTGATGTTTTATAAACTATTTAGCCACTAGATATGTTTTATAGGAATGGTTTGGATCTTCCATGTACATCTTTAAGATGAATACCCATTTACACCCAATAAGATTTACATCAATTGCTAGATACATTAGAACCCAAACATGTTTCTAATACATATAGTGAATATCATATTTCTAGGATATATGTCATCATATTGCTTATGATCCCATTAATTCCTAGTTTTAGGATACAAGGTTATTATTTTCAATTGATTACGAGTCACCAACTAATGTGAATAAAACTTCATATCTTTTTCATTCTATAACCACTTGGGAGATCCTATATGGTACATTTGTTTTATAAAAAAGTTCATCCTTTGGGTGATGTTGAATTTTTTTCTATACAAACACTTATGTATGAGGATCATTAACTCCAATGAATTCAATCTTTCTCCCAATATTCTTATTCATAATGTGTTCTGTCTCATGGAATACAGCTCACCTAGAAATTATAACTGGTTTATCTATGGTATTATAAATGTATAATCACATTATTTCCATAGTATAACTTTTGAATATACACTTCATGAACATACTATATAGTTTGTTTCTTATGATATCCATAAATAACCCGACACCTTAATGCAATAATATTTGATAAAATGGTTTCCCTTCTGCTCCATGAATCAAAGGGGATAATTTTTTTATTTAGCAGATACTCGATATTGTATGTGTGTTTTTATATATAATTTTTGTCCCAAAAGGATAATGGAAGAATCTTAGGACACACTATTTCCCCAACCATATCCAAAAAGGTATAATTACATCATTCTCTAAAACAATTCAACTACAATGTATAAATAAAATGAGTTGAGATAAAATATATTACTTTCATAGAAATTCAACAATACAATTTCAAAAATAGTTACCACATCAATTTGATTAAAGTTTCTATATAATCATAATAGTATAATTTTGAACAATAATCATGAAATCCATAAATTTATATAAGGATTCAGACATATACATCATAAATTATATGTAATTATACCTACTCAAGCTGTAGGTATAAGAATTAAAATCATAGAATTCACCTCTATCTTCTACATCATGATGTCATCTTATATATCTATATACCACTTATTGAAGATGTGTGGCCCCTTCACATTGACCATAGATAGGTATTTTGGATTACAATCATGATCATACTCCATCAAATGGTTCCCATTTAATGTCCATGTTTTTTATGCCAAAATTGACTATGAAATGACTCATATAAATTATAATCTTTGTCAATTAACAATATTGGGTTTAAAAAATATAATACATATAGACCATTTTTGGAATATATGATACCATAACATAGTTTATCCTTCTAAAATTTTGAATTTTTTTATAAATATAAATATAAAACCATCTATTTCAAATAATGTAATGGGGATAAATTTCAAGGTTTTATAAGGTACATAATAATAGTTCATTAAAACCAAAATCATAGGTGATGGAAATCCATGGGGGTATTCTTTAAAGGATAGGATAGATAGCATCACTTCACTTGATTCCAATAGATCAATATCACCTAAGGAAACAATATAAACAATATTTGGTTACTATATTTTGATACACTTTTGAGCACCATATACAGTTTCTAATTCCCAACTTGTAGATATAGAATGACTATACATGATATAAACTCACGTGAATATTCCCATTTCTTCTTTTGCCTGGTGTAATTCCTCTTATTTTTTCCCTTGATTCCACATCGAAAATACACTACATTCTTATTCTATTCCTTCCAAATGATATTTTATTCTTGGAAGAACACTTCTCTAGGGTCTTGGACAATAAATGTGTAATCAACCAATTTTCATTATTTTTTTTTCTTATTAACCATAAGGATTGTGATGTATCCACACACCAAGAATTTATCAACATGGATAATGGGAGTATGATTCATTGAATGATTATTCTAACAATATAACATATCATAATTCATAATGAATCTTGAGAGGGTTTTAGATAGCGAGGATTGAAGGAGATTCTTTCAGTACTAATCCGGGAGAATAAGCCTTAGGATATCTAAGAATTATATGTAGCCAGTCCTATGGACTACATGTAGTCTATCTAGAAATGAATCTTTATTTATTCAAGAGAATAACATGCTTGAGATATCATATCTATCTTATATAAAATTCTCTTAGTAATAACCTATAATTCAGAAAATTATTTTATATAAATTTAAATCCATTTGTTTCACTATAATCTCACAAGGAAAGGAGGAGAGCATTAAAAAAATGTACAATAATTATTTATTTTCTTGTTTCAGATAGAGAGATACTTCGTCTGCATAGTTCTCTTCCACAGGTGACTTAGGATGTGGGATTTTAAGAAAATATAACATTTTTTCGTGGTGTATAATAATGTGTAAATTAATATACAATTTATAAATATTCACAATAGTTATATATTTACCCATCATTAGAATGGATCATAGTGACATGGTCATATTCGTTTGGTTGGCCATTTCTATAAAAAAATTAAAAGAAAATATTTATAATTATTTGATTTCCAAATTATATTAATTGATTAAAATAATACTATTTTTAATCTCCCACTGTTTTATTTAAACAAAATAACATTTACCTTTATTTTTTGAAATGTCATGTTTCTGATAAACCGTCCCAGATACCCAGGTACCCAAATACCAGGGCAAACACTAATATATCACGATGGGTGTTATCGATCCACAATGGATTGTTACTAGAACCAGGAATCATAAAATAATAATGAAAGATGTGTTTTATACTAGAATAGAAACAGTTAAAAAATTAAATTTCATCATGTCAATGCTACTCAAAAAGAAAGTACCAAAAGTCATTATGTAATGTGGTACCATAGAATATAGATAAAAATAAACAAAAAATCAACACAAAATTCCATAAAAACCATAAAATAATCAAAAAGATATTTCATAGATGGATTTTATCTCTATTAGTCTCTATCACCCCTACACAGTCCCATGGATCATGTGTATCTAGCACCTTCATATGGTGACTTTCCTTTTCTTAGATAGGGTACATGAAATTCCACAAATTCCATATGGAAATGGTTAAAAGTGACCTATATGGAATAATAGTGTCTTATAATATATTTCATAATAGATTTTATGTTAACAAAATTTAATTATTTCAATTTAAAGAAATAGATCATGGAAAGAAATATCAGTTTCATATTTAAATCAAAACAAGCATTCTGTTCAATATACTTAAAACATTTAAAGTATGGATTTAATAAAAAATTTATATATAAACATTTATATAAATCAATTGGAATATGAAAAATATTTCTGTAATAAATGAAATATATAATCAAAATATACATATTAAACATCGTGGCCATATTCCCTAAAGTACATGAGTTTTTGCCTATAGGATCTACACAATTCACAAATTAGTGATCATGCATAAACATGAATTCACACATCCCTCAGGATCATATGAAATATGACTCATTAATATCATATCATGGATAATCAATCGAAAAAGGTATTTTGAAAGATTTTACACCATCAATCCACATCTAGGGAATCAATATCCTATCATGTATATAAAAAATAATCCACAAACTATACAACAATTCAAGTGATAAATCAGTCAATCAATAATAATAATGTTTTCTCATCTCAAATAAAATCATCATTAAAAATTAAATTACACAAATATCATTTTCAATATACCAATTCAATTTCAATAGCCAAAATCGTGTTCTTAATTTGTTCATGCGTTTTCATTCCAAAACCAATCAATTTTTTCATCATTTGAATTTAATCCCTTTTCTAAAAACGTATCTCAAATCATTTAATCAATTCCATCACATCCCAAATTCATTATATAATTGCAAGACCATAAAAATTGGGGGGTTTTCTTGAAATTAATTCCATTTAAAATTCCAACTTCAAATAATATTAAATATTTTTTCTATAACGCATTTAAAAAATATGAAAATATATCATGCAATTGAATGTTTTAATTGAACGGAAATCCAAAAATGAAAATTCATTTAATTTTTTCATGGATTCAGAATTCACTAAACTAAAAATGGGGGATTCCAAAGATTAATGAGGGAGTAAAAGATGTTGGAACATATACTATAATAAATATATTATAAAATAATATTTATATCCATTAGTTATTTGATGATCAATCAATATTTAGGAGTAGGAAAATTGAGTATGAAATAAATCACACAAATGGAGATCCACTGAAACAAAAGAGATAAAAATTAGACAACACCTCTTATATCCCCTAAGGAATTATTTTGGAAATTCCAAAATCATTTATGGAATTCTATGGTTCCAGAGCAGGTGGGGATTCTAGTAGAATAGACTGAACATATTCCATGAACAATAAATGAAACTATCAACACAATGAATTACAAAGGGTGTAACAATGGATAATATTGTGGAACTCATGAGGTCCATATTGACTGGAAAGTTGTCGCCTATTATTAAAACCAAATTTTCATCTAATTCTCGTCAAATAAACTATTCATGGATTTTCTTAATTTCATGTTAGGCACCATTTTCATGATACTTTAATAATTAACATTACATGGTAAATAATACCAATACTCATTGTGTATTCTCCCAATAGATAGAAAATTTCCCAATTCCATCACAAATATCATATAACAAAAAATTTATGAATGAGGCATACCTTAACAAATGTAATTGTGTGTTAAAATCTCTGAACTAGAAAATATATATATCCCTATAAATTGTTTCATTAAATTTCCATATCAAAGAGATCAGTCCAATGCTCTCTCAATAGTACTTCATGCTCCCACATCACCTTAGAATCATAACAATGATACTATCTCAAATGGAATAAAGCTGTTGTCCCCCCATGAATTAAAATAATTGTTGAATCAAAAATCCTAATTAGATTCCACATAAATAGTAAATTAGTCCCTACATCAATATCATATTGGGTCTATAGATTTGATGGGTTAAAATGATGATTCTAAAACTCTAATACATTGTATACAATATTTATTAACATATAAATCAATAAATGTGCTAAATGCTAAGAAACCTTCATCAACCGCTCAAGGATATCAAATGTCACCCAAATTGTTCCACAAGATTACCCTATTTCTCAAGATGTCAATGACCCAAATGACCCAAAACTCAAAAAAAAAAATAGTAACCAATTGATAACTCCAATTGAATCATATGACGATTAATATTGTATTTTTACATTCTCTATTACATCAACATTTTATAAAAACCCAAATTAATAATTTTTGTCATATCATGGAACAAACACCATCCAATAATGGAAACATTTCCTATACCAATGGTTTGGAACAGTTTATATAGGTCCTCAAACCATTGGTTTATTCTATACCAATGGTTTGGGAAGCCATTGGGTGATTTGTAATTTGTGAATACATTTCCCAATCGTTTGGGGAAAACGATTATGAATGGAAAATCTATAAAAAAATTTCTAGACGAGGTTTGAACCCATAACCTACATGTTATATATCATAGACATTACTAATGTCCAACATTTACCTTTGTGAATATATTTTTATAAATAAATATTTATTTATATTTATTTATATATTCATTTACTAGACAATATTAAACCAATGTATTAATAAAAAATACAGGTACCTATCCCATCAGTTTTCCCAAACCATTGGTAAATGTGGCCTCGAGGTCCCCTTTCATAATGGTTTGGGAAAACCATTGGGAAAAATGGTGTCAGAGTACCCTTTTCCAACGGTTTTGGTTTTGTAAAATTGATGGGAAAATTGGATGCCTTACCAATGGTTTTGGAAACCCATTTGGTAAAGTGGTATCAATGTACCTTTTCCCAATTGTTTGAAAAATAGCAGGGAAAAGATAAATCTAATATAATTTTCTAACACTTTTTCAAAACCAAATCTATAATGGGACGTATACAAATGGTTTATATAAACTGTTGGCCTAGATGCAATGGTATTTTTATGATTTATATTAGTGATCCAACCCTGAAAGTTTCTCAAATATTCGACCAATGAAAAGGGGAGTTTCATTGATTTTAATAAAATGACTAAAAATGATCCATTCTGATTATGGACTTCATACAATTATTATATGAAAAATCAAGCAGTCTGAAGTTGTCCTCCCAAAATCCATCAAATTCAAGAATGAAAAAACAAATAAAATCCTCATGACTCTATAAATATCTATATGTCTAGCTATAATTCTACATATGGTATTTCATATTCAAATGAACCATAGTTCCTAGTGTCTCTTATAGACCTATGCAAAAGATTTATGTAAAATGAGGAGATATATCATAGACCACAATTTATAGGACAACATGAAATTTAAAAATATATTTCAAATATAAACATTTGTTTCCTTAATATTAGTTGTATCTCAAATGAGTAAGAAGATAGTTGATATCGTTAGGTGATCAATAAAAACCCATATCATATTTTTATTTCAAACTGTACATGGAATGAAAAAAATAACCATACAGATGCCTTCCAATATCCATGATAGCTCTAGATCATGATAAAGGAATCCTAAAGGACTATGGTACACATCCTTTAGCTTTTTGAAAATATAACAGTGATAAATAAAATAAAAAATGTCGTATATCATACTATGACACTAGAATCATTATATTATATCATAAAACTTCTTTTTGTTTCCAAGCGGATCAACCCATAAGGAATAATGGTAATCCCCCATCAAACTTTTCTCAAATGGAAAATAAACAAATAATCAGTTTCAGAAATGTCAGATACTCTCGTAAGATAATAAAAATTAACCAATGGTCTCCCCACCTCAAAGAGAGTGCCTAAATTTTTAGAATTCATCATCAATATGATGCTCATGATAAATTTTCTTCAGAAATTATTGGTCAAATGAACCCTAGTAAAAATAACCCCATCCTCTTCCTTATGGTTTCCTAAATAAATTTTTAAAAAAATATCACTATGATCAACTACTATGATAGTTTATTTCTTTCATATGTCTAAAGTACCCTACTCAAGTAATTAGTAATAAAATTTCATGTCTCTTGGGTACTGTTTTTGTTGAAATAAAAAGAATTCACATACTCTACCCAATGATTCGGTTGGATGTTATGATCATTTTAAGAGAGGATAAAACTAATATTTTGGTGTTGGAAAATAGGGTAAAGAATTCCCTATAAAGGTATTTCATCGAGACTGTTTAGAAATACATCATGGTTGTGAGTTTAAGGTCATGGGATTGAAAATTATTCGACTGTGGCCAAATATGTCTAGAACCATATGCAATGAACTGATAAGCCTACCAAAAAATGAACCCCCACTTGAACCTGATGTATCATATAATATAATTTTTCCCTTCATGGACTATATAAGATTCACCACATGTATGGATGTCAGAAGAAATTTGAACTCAATAAAATATTTCCAATATTTTTCTACATCAAAAAATTTCACTCCATTCAATGTTAGAGCAGTCATCATAGAATCCAGCACTGTGATATTATTTATAATAATTATATAATACCCAAAAAATATATGAAGATAAGTATCAGAAAAAATTATTTGGGTTCTCCCGCAGATTTATAGAATTCACACTCCTTGGATCAACTGAAAAACATTAATCCAAAATGATTTCTACCATGTACGTCAGTTTTAAAATCCAAACATTACTCTTTGAAATCATGGATTAAATTATGAAATATCTCAACATCTCTAAAATATATTAGATGAAACTCATGATCCTCCTTTATAATAAAGTTTACCATGATTTCTTCCAAAAATGCAACAATAGTCATTTTTTCACTCGTGATAGATCATGTTCATCAAAACCATTTATTCTACTAGAGCATTGGTTATACGAAACGAAATAAAAATATACTGATAATGACCATACATTCTTTAGAAGGTAGTTTTCTAAAGGTTAGACTATCTTATTCTCGATAGGTAATAACAATATCATTGGTATATTTTCTAAAACCACTTCACCCCATTCAACATGTCAACAGATATTAAATTCATGGAAATAGATATTTGTTCTTCCCCATTACTCGATTGAGATTCCCGAATTCATCATATATGTGATGTGTTCTATTATCATTATTTTTAATCAAAATAAGAACTACCCAATGTGACACACTCATGTGAATGAATCCATTCAAAGAAATAACATCCAATGAGTCTACATATATTTTATTACAGATGGTTCCATATAATAACATGATATATATACTAGTTGAGTACTAGGTACTAAAAAATCGATGCTTCTACATCTCTTAATGGTATAAAACCACAGAATTTAGATAGAGAAGTGTTTGAAATCATGATTATTACTAGATTTACATCATTACCCAACAATTCTCACATTATTCAAAAAGTAAACACTAATATTATATTCCCCCACTCAAGATATGAACATCCAAATATACCCAATATTAGTTCCCACCCTCTTGGAATAAAATTAAAAATACCATTAGTTGTAGTAAAGGAGTCCCTCCAATGATAATAGTGAACACATGCAAGATGAACAATCATCAAGTAAATGTTAAATATGTCATCATAATAGTTCATAATGAGGACCAATTTTTTTATTTAACATCATATTTAGAAATAAGGGAAAACCAAGTTGGAAAGCCTAGAGCATGTTGTCTCTTCATTCAGAGTGATTTTGTAATATCCAAAATATTCATAAAATCACTATATTAAGTGTTAGAAAATCCAAAATACGGGAGAATAATAATTAATGATCTTCGTAGGTACCAAATAATGAAATCATTATGGATGATTTCATAGTGATTATTCCTCTCAATGTCAATGAACCCATATCACCTTCTTATGGATTCTATTCCACTACATGAAAAATATTTTTTCTAGATGCCTGAGCATGGATGTAACACCCCGACCATATTTACCTAGAGTCAGTTCATTATTACAAAACATTGTCATGATCACAAGAAAGATCAAGTCTCAAAAGACCTATTAGTTTAGTAGCCTTGGAAACACTGGATACATTCATAAAGTTTACATTACATCATAAAATGAAAACTACAACAACATAGTCTCCATAGTCAACACTCATATGCCCACATACTATCCCAGAAGGTTATTAATAAATTACTTCTTCACATCCTGGGAATAATAAAACATTGAAAGGTGTGAGCTCAAATGCCCAGTAAGGATAACAATATAGTGGAAACTTTCAAAAATAATAATAAACATTTATAGAAATGTATAACTAACACAAAATCCTTTTTAACTTGAAAAACAATATAATATGGTAGAAATAAAATGAAATAATTCCATTTACTTATTCACGTGTATATTTTACTAATATAATAATCACATGCAATTTCAATATCCACTTTCATAAAGATGGAATGCATAATCCCAGACTATCATAACCACATAGCCAAGGCCTTGTGCCAAGACTACAAATAAGATTTTGTCAAGGAATTATGATAAGACACTAGTTTGTCTCATTAGACCTACCGATGCATCGAGGAGCTATAGCGGCCTCCACCCGTCACTTATTAAGTCCAATTCATTCCTCATATGAATAGGTTTAAACATAACATAAACATTCGTATTAAAACTAGCATATGAATTGTCAATAATTTCTCCATAAACCATGAATGGTATAAAAATAACACATCCATAGTCAAACAAATCACAAAACCTTCAATACAATATGGAAGATTAGTATCGTAATAAATAAACTTCAAATAAGTTTAAAATCCCTTAAATGATGTTGACATAGATGAAATCAAAACTATTTGAGAGAAATATTTTTTAAATCATTTGAATGTCACATAATTATAAAATAAAAATTTTACTTTCAAAATATTCTTAGAAGCTTTTATGGGAATCATTGAAGATTTTACAACGATAAAAAATAGCCGCACCTTCCGTATAAGTTAAAAGAAGACATTCTTACCTAAATTCTATCAAAAAGGTTAAAAAGGACCTTGTTTGGAAAATGACGGAAAGATTCCTTTATAAATGTTTTATAAAAAGTCATACAAGGGTATAAATGACTTTAACCCATATTCTGTAAAATAATAAGAATGTTTGGGAACACATTTTTAAGAATCATGGATGTGGTTGATAAAGAGGTCCCAGTAGATTATTATGTATAAACAACCTCGGATAATGAAGAGATTGTGAAATAAACCCTTACCTTGTACTTTTCTATGGTTGGCGGTCAGTTAACCTCCTGTATAATGGTGAAATAATTGTTATTAAATTATACAAGAATCATATACATTAATATTATATCATATATGATCTCTTAACATTTATTTGTTAATAATATCTTAGTATTATCATTGTTTCAGGTGTTAACTTACTCATTTTCTTTTATATGTTTTGATACATAATCTATGTTTGTAATGGATAGGTTGTATCTTATTTATATCCAGATGATATTAAGTCCTTAAACATTATTTTTAATCATTAAATGAGAATTTGTCTTGAATGGATACGGTGGAGAATGAATCTCATCACGTTTGTGGAGACGGTAGTCCGTATGTACGCACGAGCGACAATATCATTCTTTTGATATTAAAATAATATTTATTTGGATGGTATATCATATATAAAGAATACTTATCATGTTATAGTTATTATTTTAGTTTTTGATTTGATAAAGTTATATATTATTTATAGAGTGTTTAGGGGTGTAAATATGAAAATAATCCCCTTTCTAATTACTTAATTATTTGTTAACTCCATGTTTCATTAATAATTAAATTATTATGCACTAAATTTGTGAATAACCTAATAAAAAATAAATATCATTGATATTATTCCCTATCAGACCATAAAACTCATTCACGTAATTCTCCTCAACATTTAATGAACCATAAATAATGTACATTTATTTAAAAAATAAATATTATTGTGTTATTCATTGATAAATTTAGTTTATATTATAATCACCAAATATTGATGATAAATACTTTTCTTTGTTATTTAAATCATGTATTCTTTTTAATAACTTCTGATTAAATCTTGTAAATCAACAAAACCCGAATAATAACAATACAAAAAATAAGGAATAATATTTATTCTATAATGTTAAATTTTCCATATAATTTAGTTGATATTAATGATACACTTATTTTGTGAGCCTATAGACCACTTTCACAATTGTATTAGGTGGATACACAAAATTTCTATGTTTAGAATCAAGAAACGCACTAAAGCACCCAAGAAGAAATAATTTAATGTCCAAGTGAAATGAAACTTATTTTAATTAGATATAATGTTATATTTTCCTTTTTCCTTGATACATATTATAAATCAGGTTGCATATTTGTGTCATCAACCTATGTGCGTGATGGATCATTATTGGAATTTTTAGAAATGAATACGCCCATATAATACCGTGGTCGTGGATTTGTTTTGTAAATTAAATTTCAATCAACAGAACCAAGATATCAAATTATGTTATATGATCGATGAGATAAATTTGTTCTCTCTTTATTAATTAATAAAAATCATGCATGACACAACCCTCATATCCAACCTTATGACAAACCTATGTTCTCATTGTTTTCCTTAATGAAATAATGTATATGAATTTTGGTAATCATTAATGATTGTATTAAAGTTCATATAATACTAGAACCATCCAACAATAGGATAATATAATGAAATATAACATTTTGATTTCTTATAATTGGGTTTTTTCTTATTGCCTCCCATGTTATAGGTTACCAGGGTAGAACACCATCATATGATGTACTAATATCTTAGGATTCTCTTACCCTTAATATAACGTATCTTTTGGGCCCCTTTAGACTATATCATCCAACTATATAACGTTTAATAAATAATATTATCATTAAACCTTCAGGTAATGATCTTAGATGGAAACATCAATGGCCTTTTCTATGGAATTTATTCTTTAGAAATTAGCATAAACTATGTCATACAGAGAAAAATCATGATATGACAATAAACATCATTAATATTAAAAATAATGAATACTTGTAATCTTCATGTACATAGGGAATAAACTCAAACATTTTACATTTTCATTATATTGAATAACGTTAATTGATGGATTACTTGGTATTTTATATTGAGAGTGAACTAAAATGTGAAATTCCAATCATTCAATAAATATAAACTTTTGAAACAAGTCCCATGTTTCTATATTTATATCCAGATTTTGATTACTCGCATGCCTTCTGGACTTGCATTTAATTCCAGGGATTGGAGGTACAAAAATATAACATTTAGATTATGGCTACAAAGTAGATTTATAGGTTCCGAAATATTATTATTATGGTTTTAATATTATATTTAAACAAATATTATTCCTTATTTTTTGTTTCACATTATTATTTCAAATCTATATTAGATTTAAGTATCATCATACTATTCTTATTTCATTCTTATTTATGTGGGATGATATTATTTTAAATTTCTATTAAGGAACATATATCAGCAGTTGTATTCTTCATAATCTATTGATATTCAACATTTAATGCCAACATATTTAATCAATTTTGTGTAATATGTATATACAGTTGAAACCTCCCATGTATCTCTTCCAACTCTCTAGGGTAGTTAATTATTAACAACCTCCCATGAAATATGATATATTTATATGGAATTTAATTTTATTATCTAGAACAGAATGTTTATTATCATTCATTAATTTCTATTTATCCTTACAAATCATTTATCTATCTAACCAACCATTCTTTAGAAACCAATTCTTAATATTTTGAATTATGATATTTCTTCTTAAGAGTGTTTTTATTCAAACAATTATTTTTGTATCATCCTTCGATTATTATCCCATTCAAAAATTGAATTAACCCATTAATTACTACATCCATTTTTATTTTTACATATATACATGGTAGTCCCTCTGTTTTTACCAAATAAGTATCCCTTTCTTCATGAAATTGAACTCTTAATCATCTTTTATTTTTATTGTGGGAAATTTTTTCCTTCTTGTTTCCATGATTGTATCATTATAATTCATAAATTTATATGGATATCTAACTTTAATATTTTAGATCATTACATAGTTGGTTAAAATAATAATTCCTATTCAAAATAGAAAATTTTATTTCATGTTCCACAGTGATTTATTAAAATTTCAAACATTTCTAAAATAGAGAACATTTCCCTTATTATCTATTGATATTGTATCATCATGGGAACACTCCACTTGAAATGGGAATCCATTTGAAATAAAAAACATATGTATTATTCCGAAAAATAAATTCTAAATAACCAATCCTACTAATCATTTCTCAAAAAACCTAATATTTCTCTTTAATAAAACTTTTTGTCTAGTATTTGTACAACTATTTTCAAACTATTTTGTTCATTTTTCATACTTGTTTAGGCTTCCATTAGAGAACCATATTTTTTGAATACTCCAGTATAAAAACATTACATATTTATTGGATTAAAATTATTTTTCAACTTCAATTTTAGTACATATTATTCATTGAAACCTATATTCCTTATGAAAACTATTCTAGAAAGATTGAATATATATTCGTTTAAATTCTAACATCCTATGAGAGATTCATGATGATGCTTCTATAGATGTTATTGAATAATATTTCCAAATATATTAAATAATTTTTAGGATAAATTATTCATCTTGTTATAGTATGATAATATAATTTCTCACTATTTTAGAGACAAAAAATTGGAGAAAATAATAGATTCTTAAATTTCACAACTAGTTTAAAACAAATCATATTAATTTAATATTTTTCTTCATCATTATTCCTACACTTGTCTTCAGATTTTAGCTCTAAAATATCATCATAATATTCTTGATTTTTTCTTTGTTCCTATCATGATTTTTGGAAGATTTGTTATTTTCATATCATTAACCTCTAACGGTGGGTTATTGGAATCCATTATAGAATGACAAGCATCATTTAGTGGATGGATTATTACTATATGAATGTTCTTACTTAAACCATTCTAACACTCAATTAAATGAAATTTTTCTTCAAATTCATATATACCATCATTGAATAAATATTGATTCATTCATGGATTCAAAAGGTTGTGTGGGGTATTAGACACTTTTCAATAGCCTAGAAAAATCATATTCTATCTCCTTATCATATTCCATTAGTTTTGCTTATTTATCAATAATATCTCAGGATATAAATAATTATACAACTAATTACATAAATATTTTCATTTATTATATAATCCACGATTTCAATGTATAACTTTTCAACAATATTATTGGTCTCATTTTCCTTACATTCATCATATCTAGTACAAGAATTATCAAAAGGTTCCTTTTTCTGAATTTTATGAAGAGTACATAAAAAAATAGATCAAATTAAAATTATGAAAAATTAATTTTCTTAATGAATATTTCCTTATTTTTCCCTCATTTTTATTCATTTTACGGTTTTGTCCAAAATCATTATGAATACTTCCACAATGAGGGATATTAAGTCTTTTATATATGAATATTCAAACTTTTATTCAACTGTGATCTTCACTTAAAACAAAAAAATAATAACTTGAATAAGACATTTGTTCCTTTAAAACCCCTATTTTTAATTTCAAAATAATACATGATTTGTTTCATAAAATTATAAATAATATTACCTAAAAGAAAGGGAAGCTTAGATTCATAGGGATTTATGTACATTATTGGAAATCTTAAAATAAGGGCCATGAAAAAATTATTGAAAACATTGTTAACATGGTTGCTCTATGAACTACATGCGATTACCTAGGGACATACACTAAAAAGTAGTGATCGTTATAGAAAATTAAGGTAATAAAAATGTTCAAACATGAATAAATTAATACATTTTAGACAATATACATAAAATAGTGAGAATAATAAACATTAACAATGATGCATGACATGTAATGATAATCATTACGGCGACATGGAAAATATGGAAGCAACATAAAACACCTAATCATAAACATAAATCAAGGATAACTTCAAATAAATCATGATGTAAAAATACCCATGATAGAATCAAGTTAACTCTATGTCCCAAAATGTTTCCTCATGAGACTAAATATTATCCAATTCATTGGAGCCCTACATAATTTCAAGTTCACACATAACAGTCATTTCATTATCATGCTTATGTGTTACATATAGATCATACAACAAGGATTCATTTATAAACATATTTTATTCCCTGATCATGGATTGTTAAATAAATTCATGTATCTCCCATGTAAAATAATATTATGTTTAAAAAGGAGAACACCTTTGATAGTAAATTGGTATAGTATTCATTGTACAATTATTTTATATTGATAAATCATAGTAAAATTTCCACAACATGAAAACATTCAATAAAAATTAATAAAACATGTTGATGATAGAGAAAGGTATTTATAATAATTTGTACATAAAATGGGAAGTAATATGTACATCAAAAGACATCTCCTAATATTTTTAATTAAAATATAATGCATATTATTTTGAAGAAATTTGAATAATGAAGAGAAATTAATTAACCCTTACTCTAGTGTGTGATTCCAAATAATTAAGAGGGGCATATTGATTACTTAGGGAAAACATGGGAGGACTCTATTGAAGGTAGGGATGTGTATGGACACACTACAATAATTATTTGTGAATAGAAATTAGATATTGGGTGGGATTTTATAGGAAGTGAGTGTAGATTTCATTAATTTTTCATAAATGTAGGTTTTGGACTATGTACAATCAAATAATCAAAACCATAGAACATACCATGGGTTATTACCATGTTTTATGATAATTGGGATTGTTTTAATTATTGTATATAGACCAAGACCTAAATTAGAAAAAAAAATTCTTCTGTGAAATTGAGAAATACTCTTAATGAAATGATTTTCATACATTAATGTATTTTAATGGTTTTAGAGGATTCATAATGGATTCAAAAAATTAATCAAATAAACATAAAAATAATTATTCTAATAGAAAACATATATTTTGTTGTGGATACATTTTGTAGTGTTTATTAGTTAATTTTTTGGTAATTATGATGTGGTAATACACAATCTATTATTATATGGTATTTAATTTTTATGTGAAAATTTAACGGTCTCAGGAAATTATGAAAAACTTACTATTGGATAATTTGGGCATTCTCATTCCATAAATTATATTCAATTTATGAAAACAATTTTTTAATTATTTTTTTTAACTTTTAATATAAGAGTCGTTGTTAATTGAGAAATGTTAATGTTTTTGACAATAATAGTTTTTGAACCCATATAAAAATTACATTTAAAATCATAAATATTATATGATAATTTATATCTGAGAAAATTATTTATTAATAATATATAATTTACCTATTATTTATTCCAAAAATCTAGTAATTTATAAATATCATAATTGAATTTCTGTATAACCCAAAAATGAATTTCTTTTATTATATCAAAATCAAAATTTGTTATATTGTAACAATATTAATATGGAAATGTATTTAGTATTTTATAAATTATTTTTTTACATTATAATATTTCTAGGGTCTTGATACATATACCATTCATACACCAGAAAATTCCCTATGGGTATGGTGCACTACTGTGAGGCATTCATGGGGGTGGATCAGTGTAAACGGTTTGGTCCATGATTTCAATGAGATTAAACTTCTACCATAAATTGTTTAGATCATGATTATTTTTTTGGATCTCAAAATGGGATTGATCAAGGGAAAATACGAATGATTTTATCTTCCCTTGAAGCTCCGAAAAGTGGGATTTATTGGGTATAATCTAATTGGTTGAGGGAATCACTTCCACTATTTGTATCAATTGTATTTTTGAAAACATGATATTTATAATAATCATGTGATCAAAAGTCAAAAAATATATTATCTAAGGTAATGATACAAAATTGAGTTTTAAATACAATCAGATTTGAAAAAACATATTATGTCATTTTATTTTCTATAACAAAAATAATTTTCAATATATTTAATTATATCAGGAGGGAAATTTTATTTATAACAGTTATGTTCATTGCAATCATCTACCCTTAAAAAAATTATCCATAAAAAATTTCATTTCCCACACATGAATAGTTGAGGGTAACTCTTTTTCATCACCTTCTCCAGTTTTCATGACAATTCTTCAAACTTTTGTTTTCTCTACATCAATTTAACAAGGTTCTTTATCTTAATTCATAGAACATTGACTCGGTGATCTATCATTTATACACTATTCTCTTATTAGGAGTGATCAGTCTCCAATAGTACTACCTCTGTATTGATTAAATGTGAGGGGTATGGTATGTAATTTCTCAAGAATGATATATAAAATACGTCTTGTACATGAGATAATTTTGGTGGGTGTGCTAGTAGATATGCCACTACTCCAATGTGATCCTAGATAACGAATGGTTTGATGTGATTTAGATGAAGATTCCCATTCATCCCAAATATCATCGTGTTTTACAATGGATATCTGTGGAAGAAGAACATGATTCTAACATAAATAACTTGGTCCCATTGGTGATTGTCATAATAGATCTGTTGTCAACTCATAGAATCCATGAAGTTTACTAAATAGTATTATCATTTTCAACCATTTCCTTAATAATCACATGACTTTTTAGGTTTTGCACAAAATTCATCCTAGAATACAGGTGATATTCACCTCATCCCATAAATGTTCTCATATAGATCAATTTGGATGCACATGTGGAAAGTAGTTTTATAGGAGAACTAGACTAGAGGTATATGTTTTTCCTATCCTCCTTTTAGGTACATGTAACATTCTCTCAGTATATCTATCATTATCTCAATAGTCCTCTTAGATTGGACATTAGTTTGAGGATTTTAATACATACTAATGTTTTCTATAGTATTTAATGAAATTTGGAGGCATTTATATAACATTTAGATGAGCCTCATATGTATATCATAAAAATTTAATAGTGGTAATCCATACAAAATTCCCACTTCTGTGATGTATATCTATATATGTTGATCTAGTGATAAATCCTACAGAATAAAGATATTGTGAGTAGTTTTCTAAGAAGATCCATGATGATAGATATATCATTGATTCCTCTGGATGTCTTCATATGTACAATGATAAATTCAATTGTTATGTTTTCCCATTTCAATATTGGTAAGGTTAATGGATGCATGATCCACTTGGACTTTTGTATCTTAGTCTTCACTTTTTGGTATACCAAGAAAATTGATTTATATAATGTGATCTCATTCCACATTTTTTCACAATAAAAGTTCCCTAATATAACTGGATATATCTTTGTGCTTCTAGGGTGGATGGAAAATATCCAACATTGTGCATCATCCAATGAGTCCTTTAGAAAATTATTTAATGGTACACATAGACATGAATGAAATATAACAACTCCTTGACTAACATAGACATATGTGGTTTTACCATTTCATATAGTTTCCTCATTCTTATTATATTCCCCATGAATATTAAATCCTTTAATTAGAACTCACATTTTCTGTACTGAAAAAAACGGTTCCCCTTTTAATGTTTTTCGCACTATTCTTAAATTCTCCCCATTCCCATCTTTGAATTTGGACTATATTAGAATATTAAATGTAAATACTATCAAAAAATTGCAAGGTAATATCTATAGACATTAATCATCATGTATGTGATGATTTTATGAGCATTAGTGAGTCTAAATTCAATTACAATGAACTCATAGGACACATACCTCTTATGAAATGTAGTATTGGGGATATCCACCTTCTTAATCGGAACATGGTAATAACCTGACTATAGATCAACCTTAGATATGTAATATGCTCCTTGTATCAGATTTAAGAATTCATCAATCTATGGTAGAGGATACTTATTCATTATCATGATCTTATTAATCACATAATAATAAATGAAAAGGAATATTGACCCATCATTATTCTTGTTAAAGAGGAATGGTGAACCTCATGGTGAATCACATGGGCATAGGAAAACGTTATCCATATTCTTCTATAGTCATTTATTACCTTCTCACATTCCAAAATTGCCATTATATATGAATTCTTGGATAATTTAAATCCCCTTGGTATAATGTTTAATGAAAATCCACATAGCATGGAGGAAAACCTTGAAATTCCTCACCAAACACATCATCATATTCCATCTAAATGGGAATGTCTTCAAAGATGATATTTTCTATAGATTAAATCATGTAAGCTACATATCATTGATCATAGAGTAATAATATCCAATTTTATGATTTTGGTGTTAAATAATATCCCTCCTCTTCCTTTAACATGAATAGAAATGGTTGTTGATTTGAGATACATAGATTTATTTCCATTTCATGGTAATTTATATTTGTTTTATATAAGGAAATTCAATCCAAGCCTAGAATTAAATAAAATTCCACCAAATTTAATTTGACAAGGTTCAGTGGAAATTTATTACTAGAATAATTGTTATGGTAGGAGTTATATATTATTGATTCAATAATTTACCCATATATCATTTTAACAAAAATCAATATTTCCATATTTTGTGGTGGTTTTTTAATTGTTCTACTTCACATTCATTATATGAAGAAATTTTAGAACTTGATTCAAAAATTAAATTTGTTATTTTTGAATAAATATCTAGCATAACTTACACCACATAATTATTGGGATCCACAACCACTATTATGATGTAAAAATATCACCTTTACTACATTTGGGAATATTGGTTTTCATTTAATAACTTTGTCTTACTGCATTGGATTTAAAATTTTCATGGTTAATTTCTATTTAAGAAATGAACAATGTATTGAGGGTTGAACAAATAATTTATTCCATCCATTTATTTAGAGGGTTTCTCCTATTGTCAATCATTACCTAAGAGACCTTCTTTTTTACACCTAAACCATTTCCTCCCCTCCCTTGCAAAATTAAGTATGTTATACTTTCCGTGCCATCGAAAAGTGTGATACTGAATTTTTTTGGAAAAATAATATTTCTCCATTGGACCACTAGAATTATACTCCCCTATCTGATTCATATCCACATGAAACCCCTAAAATTCACTGCAATTCATTTCGACTTATGGGGAACATCAGACAATTTCCTCATATCTATTAAAGTCTCAAAACTCAACGTATTTTGATAGACTAGTTTCATCCCAATAAAAAAATGGTTAACTTTTTATTAGGGGGTAACAACAATAATGGTGGTGTATCATGTAAATATTCTAATGTTTTCCTCATATGCCTAGATATATTATTCATCAATTATCATGATTGTAAGGGAAACCCATTTCATTTTACCGTAGTGAGTATGACTAAACTATTTATCAAAACTCATTTTCTAGAATTTCTTCCACCCCATAACTTCGATTGATTCCTTAGGCATCATATTCACGATCAATTCCCACTAATAACCAGATTTTACCCCCAAACATTAAACAACATTTATATGATTCTCTTTTTGGAACATCGAAAAATGGATAAGATCATTTCAATGAAGTTGATCCATTTTTCTTCGATTAAGGGATCTTATGATAAATTGAATGTCATATGCCTTTGTTGCATAATGCACTCTATTCATTATTGATCTCTCTTAGTGGGATTTAGACACACCTCTTTATCTAGGATTCTATCCATAACATTAGTTTTCTAAGAGAGTATCATAATAATTTTTTTGATTCCCACTACCATCAATTTTTTTGTTTCTTGGGGGAAGTCCCCATATTTCCCATCACATTGGTTTTTTACCCATTTTCATGTACTACGTTACACTAAGTATGGCCCGACATGCCATGTTAGAGTTTATACAACTAGGTACATCTATGCCCAAACCATGTCCACATGTAGTATCTGAAAATGGATGTATGTTCCTGATAAACCACACAATCTATACTTACCAAAATTAAGGGATTTTTTCATCTTCCTAGTCATATCCCAAAGTATTACTCTAGATTTTTCTAATCCTAAACTCAAAGATAACTAAACTTTTATTTTAATACCAACTATAACATCCCAAATTATTATTTCACAATAATACATGATTTAATAAATATGATTATACATAATAAAACATATAATATTAATAATTATAGAGTCTTTGAGAATTAGGTTCATAATATAACTACATAAAACAAGAACTACAACATCATGAATGAGAACATCCTTAATGTGTTTACATATAAAACTACACAGGAGAGACATGGGATATATATAAGTTAGATGGATGATATAAATCCCTGTAATGGAATAAAAAATGTATAAAATAAATAAATGAATAAATGTTAAATAATAGTCATAAAATAGTTATAATAATGAACCTGAAAATTGTGTCATGATGTAGAATCATAATCATAAAGAAATCATGGAAAATGTGGAAACAACATAAAATACTATGTAATAACAACGACCATGGATAACATAATAAATAAGGAATAACATTTCCCCCATTAAAAAATTAGGTTCACTCCATGTCCCAACATGACCTATCATGATACTAAAATTTCCTCAATTCATTGGACTACTGTATAATTCTGGGCACACAAATCATTTTCATTTCATTCTCAAGCTTTAGTATGCCACATTGAACATACAACCATGATTCATCCATCAAAATATTTTTTCCATAATGAAGGATTATGGAATTAATATATTTAAATACAAATTCAATGTAGTGTTAGTGTATAAATATGAACACTCTTGGTATGAAATGGGTATAGTATTCACTATATAAATATTTTAGAATGTAAAATAATGGTAAATGTTTGGAAGAATAACAACATCACTTATAAAATCATAAAATTGGTTAATGAAAGAAAAAGGGGTGCTCATCGTTTTAAAATAAAATTTGTGGTAATATGGATGTGGAAACACATATATAAATATTCGGAATTAAAAATATAGGTAATATGATAATAAATAATATTTTATAAATAAGTGAATGAAAAGATCACTAACTTGAGGGTGAGACTCCAAATCTATGGGAGGTGCTTCTTAAGAGCCTGGGAGGACCATTGGAGGACACTAGCATTAGAAGGGAAGATTGGGGACATGATCCATGATATTATTTTGAGGATAAATGGGACCATGGGAGGGTTTATATAGGAATTGACTCTGAATTTCCGTAATATTTCTCAAACCTAGGTTTTGGATTATATAAAACAAAATAACCAGTAAAAGAAACCTCCACATGGATTTGACAATAGTTTTGATGAAATGAGAGTGTTTTTATTTATATTTATTTCAATGTGAAAAGAATATTTTAATAATTCCGTTTATTATGTGGAATTGATCCACACACATATATAAATTATTTTAAAACATTAAAATATATTGATGGTTTAGAGGATATATAATGGATTAAAAACCTAATAAAATAAAAATAAAATTACATTTTTATGGATAAAATTTATATTTGGTTGTAGATACATTTAATAATATTTATTACATCACTTTTGTGTCATTATGATGTTACAATACAAACAGTATATTTATACAGAATTTAATTTTTACAAGAAAATTCCACTGTCTCAAAAAACAATGAAAAATTAACCGTAGGACAATTTCAACAATATTATTCCAAAAATAATATTCATTATTCCAAATTATTATTAAATATATGGGAGTTTTCAGTTTTAAAATAAGAATTGATATTTATTATGAAATTCTTGATTTTTTGGATAGTAACGGTTTTTTGAACGATTATGAAAACAACATTTGACATCATAAAATTATATAATTATTTAAATTTAATAAAAACAATATAATAAATTTTTTTATGATTTTTATTGAAAAATACAATTAAATAATAAATATCACAATTAAAATTTAATATTATCGAAAAATATGAATTCAATTTTATTATATCAAAATCAACATCATTTATAAAGTACTAATAATTTGATGAAAATTTAGTCCTTATTCGATTAAAAATAATGTAAATAATCATATGGTATGTTCTTGATTCATATCCCATTAATATATCATCAAATACCATAAGGCTATGGTGTACGATAATGAGACTTTCATGGGGTGGTTTGACAATCATGGGTTGGGTTGTGACCTCAATGAGCCTAAACATCTCCCATAAAAAGTTTTATTCATATTTAAGATTTTGGATTTCCACTTGGGCTTGGTGAAGGGAAAATATCAATGACACTATCTCCCTTAGAATCTCTGTTAAATGGGAATTATAGGGTATTGTTCTACTAGTTGATTCCATCTCGTCCATTGTATATGTGAAATGGATTTTTTAAAACCATATATTTATATTAATCATTTGATCATTTTTCAATTTATATACTATCAAAGGTAAAGGTATTAAATTATCTTTAAAATTCAATTGGATATTACAAAGATTATTTGCATGAGTTTTCTATAACGAAAATATATAATAAGTCATTTAATTAAACAGGAAGGGAAATTTTATTAGTAATAGTTATGTTCATTCCAGATCAGTTTAGAGAGATCTAATACAACATTTAGTTCCTTATTGATCATGCAGGGACACTAATAGGGGGATGAATCATTGTACCCATCATTTACAAGGTTTTTACATTTCATTTATATTTACCCCAATATATATTAACCTTTATCAGAGTTTAGATAAATCGATCAAATGAGGTTGTATCAACCATCACCCAATTATAAAGTGTTGAATAAGAAATAATGGAAGAACCTGGAGGATTACATGAGTAGAATTCAATGTGAGAGGCCAATCCTTTTGTGGTAAATTTCTAGTTCTAAGATGTAGAGTAATCCCTAAAATATATGTGAGTTATTACAATAGAATTTTGTAAGTGGGAATCCATATATTCTAAATGTTTCCTTCAATATATTACATAAATTTGATGAATGATAGTTGAGTATTTATACTTTTTCCAGGAAGTACAATCTACCTCCATGTAGCTCTTCATCTTTTAACTAGTGTGACAACATTATTTGTACAGGAACTACATATTCATCAAGTGCTTTCTCTCTTAAACTACAAAACAGAATCCTCTATTTATCATAATATTTCAATGTATCAACTATAATGAGATCATATTCATCATTAAATATATAATTGGATATATATAATTATATAACCAATTATTCATGAAATAATATCAATTGTATCACCTAAATCACATTGTTATTTGATCACAATATCTTCATTATCTACATGGGTCTTGATATAGATATATCTTAAAATGTGATGACTCGTGAGTTAGACCATTGTTATTCCATAAATTCGTTCAATTGTATGAGAAGATCACATGTTATTCATTGTTCCATATTTGATAGTGATTTTATAATCATTCTATAGTGGTAAATGCAAATGCATTTCTCCCAATAACTATTGATTCATAAGATATGCAGCATCAATTATAGGGTCAAGTCTCTCACTATTTATATCATAGTTTGACATGAAAATGTAAAAGAAAAATAATTTTTTTAACATTTTTTATTTATATTCTCATTTAATATATATTAAATTCATAAGTTAGTAGTTTTCCCTTCATAAAATAATGAAATTTCTTTCTTTTTTCATATTTAAGAGTTATTAATTCCTTTTTCAAGAAATATATTTATGTATTCCTAAAATATGAGCCTCTTAAAAAAACTTTAGAATTATTCTTGTTGAAAACAACATTTTTTTAAAAATTATATAATTTAAAAATATAATGGTCTCTTCGTCCATGTCGGAATGTATATCATGATATTTTTCTATATTGAAATCATTAGACTATACTTTCATGATATTGTCGCATGTGACTTATAGTGTGGAACTTATTCACAAAATGAATACATCATGTATATTACACCTATATTTTTCATTCTCAATGACTTATGGAAAAAAATTAATTGATATAATGAAATTTATATCTATGAAGACTCTATATAATAATCATCATATTAATTTTCCCATTAAATAATAATTATAAAACTCTCAATAGTTATATTTATATAAATCATGATAATTATAATTTCCATAATAATTTTACTTGACTCTTATATATATACTATGTGTCCTTTACATAGCATAAAAAAATTGTAACATACATTTACAGAACTAGGGAAATAACATTATGAAACCATAATTCACACATACATTATTATATACAAGACTTTTCCGCACAGTTATTTATTTTGAAACTCATATTTAAAATTTTGTACTTCTATTATCATGAATTATCACAAATAAATAATATTAATGCATTATCATATTCACTTCCTGGTTATATTCATGTTAAAATCCAATATCATCCAATCATCAGCATATACATTTGTTCTTTTCATTCAATATGCATCATTAGTTTCATTCATTTTAATACACAAGACAATCATTAATAGTTCTGAGAATGATATTAATGAAAAAATAATTATTTTACCATAATAATTGATTGTGTTTTAGATGATCACTCCTGAATGTGAGACTTATCATGAAAATGTATATTCTATCTGGGAAGGACATTGAAGATAATGATTCATCACATATGGAATTGCACGAAATCGTTTAAAAAATTTTATTTCATATGATAAAAAACTATAGCAATCTTATGTGTCATTACCACTTCATACATAGTTAATGAATGTAAGTCCTTAATAAATTTTCTTTCTATACCAATAACATGAGGAATCACACATGCATTTTCTTCTGTCTATTATACTCATGTTCCAACCCTCATGTGTGAGGCTCAATACCCTCTTCTACATGTGCTAACTCGTGCTCCGATATTAGTGTGTCCCTGAAAATGAATGCGATTTTGTCCTCAATATGCTCCTTTATAGCCTTTTCGGCTAGATATAGTGTATCATGTTCCTATGGCTACATCAGGTGGTTATGATTGAGCTGGCTGGCATAATGGTCCAAATTCATAATTTTTTTAATACTTATAATAATAACATTACATATTAAATTATTCTACCCATATTAATAAAATTAATTATCCAATTATGAGTATGTATAAAATAATAATATATAGTTCCTTAATCAAATATTCTATTCATTATATTATAGCAGGATGTAATAAAATCCATGAATTAGAAATGACATCAACGACAAACACCAAACTCTTATTCTATTTAATTTCCTTAATTTCATCTAGTCAATGAGAATATTTACTTTTATACCTATTTTCATACAACAAAATAGGATGAACTAATGACATTAATCATAGCATATTATATTATATAATCGTGCATCGAAATAAATTTCCAATCCACATCCATCATTCATAATTCAGCACATAGCATGGGAACTCTTTATAAATATATTCGGTTATTTAATAAAAATACAACCCTTAATCATCAGAAAATTACATTATCATTTATAAATATTTTTATAACCCTTATATTTTTTTAATACATAATAAAAATAAATAATCATTGGTATGGGTACATCCATTATTTATTCTAAATGCTAATTTTATGTGTATGTTCACCTTCATGTGAATATTTAAAGATGAATAATATATAAGGAAGGTTATGTGATTCATCAGGAGTTGTCTAAGGTGCAGCACAAATAGAATTAGACATCACAGTTTATAATTGGGAAATATTCCATTAACCTAGGTTCACCGCACTAGGACAACCCATGATAATTATCCCTCATCATGTGGGAGAAGAATACATGATGTCATTACACACCGCATGATGACTAGTCTAGTGTGGAAAAAGAATTTTCAGGCTACATAGTATATAAAGGCATAAATATCATGGAGAAAAGATGGTTTTCTACATAAATTTATAAAAACTATGGGGTCAAATAAAAATCATATTTTATTTCACAATGAATGGGTTTGGTAGCTAGGCTATAAGTAGAATATATAACGGCATGCTATGTTACAAACTATATAAATCTGAAATGTACATTGATGAAACCATGGGATTCCATTTGGTGTGTTCCATGGATTTATAGCCAATATATAATAAGACATGTATTTTGGTAGTGCATGTCATACATTTCATACTTATATAAGAAAATTACATGTTCACATAGACAATAAACATGAGAATTGAATTATTTGGGGAATTATAATTTATTTCATTAAACTGGAAAAAACATTGAGTTTCTACCGTATATTCTACGTGACATATTTTGGAATAATAAACAATTTCAATTTATATCCTCATTACTTCTAGAGTACATCAATTTTATGGTACTCATTCATGTTATATACCCTACATGAATTAATTTGGGTGATTTTAAATAACATGATAATCAGTATATGTGGATGTTCTATATATTTTGATAAGTACACACCCCATACTAGAATCTTGATTTATAACAAAAAACCTATACAAAATTTTTCAAAAAAACATTTCTATAGGCCCTTTATTTGTGTGGTTTATCTAAACATGTCTATAATCTAGATCTAGGAGGAATATTATAATGGAATGAAAACACATTTGGTATAGCCAAACTAATACCACATTTTATTAAGACATTTTTTATTGGATCATGAGATTAATATACCATGAAATAAAATTTCCCTTACTTCAAAATACTTTTCTAATTGAGTGTATATCATCTCCATTATTCCCTTTGTTTTCCCCTTTCCTTGTAAATCAGTTCATCATTTAATGGTAAATATATTAAGGTGAAATATTAAATTTACTTTTGTTATGTTAACCATTTTTCTCATTTTTTTTATTATTTTCACTCCTTGGAATTGAAATTCAATTACACAATTATATTATTTAAATCCTTTAAAATAAATTTTTAACAGAATTTGTGATGACATTTACTGTTAGAGAAATTCATTTTTGTATGTAATATGAGTTCCTTGATTTTTTTAATAGGTTATTTAATATATTCTCATTTCAAAATATTATTTCTACAATATAACACCCCGAAGCATTTCAGATTGTATTTTTCAAATTTCACTAGAAACCCAGACCAATTTGAATTTACTATAAATATCTTATTTTGAATTGAAATTCTAAGATTACCATCATTAATATTAATATTAAATGATTTTTGTTTCCATGTTTTCAGGGTTTTGGGGGATAATGTTTTAAATTTTATATCATTATGAATGGGAATTTCAACAACTTATGGAGGTGTTAAAAGTGTCAAGAGTGATTCTTTAGAGTGGGGTTAATATATAGGGTCTTGATTTTATATCATTCAGTGATACTTTTTAATTTGGCATATTATTTGAGTTGAAATAGTTTGGAAGCTTCATCATTTTTTTCTTCAATGGTGTAACATCTAAAATTGGATTGGGAGAGTATTTTTTTGAATTTAACAGAGGATCCATAACCTATTAAATTTTTATTAAATTTTAAAATATAATTTTATTGTTTGAAATTAAATACATTAATATGAATTTTATATGGTTTTGGGATAAGATTATTATCCGACTTCCCGTGGAAATATATTATCTTTGATGATGATTTTGTATAGACCCCAACCCCAGTAACCCAAAGTTGGTGCCTTATATCATTACATCAGTATACTAAATAGGGATGTCATATTGAAAAGGACCAAATATATTATTAGTTTTGGAAAAATAGATGTAAACATATGTTTTATGTCAAGACATTGAAAGGAAATACCGAATTGTGTTTCCAATAGAATTATCCATATCCCTTAGATTATCAATACAGGGCATTCATATTATACATATTCACATCTGAAGAATTAATTAAAAATATTAATTGGGTTAGATCAGGTGGTCAGTATGGGTAATAAATAAATATAATAATCTATTACAAACATAAACAATGAGGCACGATGAATAACTACAAACATACGATAATAAAAGAAAATATTGAGCATAAAATTGGAGGAATAAAATATAATTACATAATACTATAATAAAACATTACCATTTATATTATACTAGTCGAATAATCGCATGGACTAATAATTATCAGAATAATAATGGGGAAATATATTATTCTGGACATTATAAACATACTGACGATCTCTAGGCCAAGACACCATACCTGATAAGTAAAAACTCCCTCTAGTTTTTCTCATGGGACCTATCGATGCATCGATGGGTTGTAGTGGGATGCACTCATTACATACTACATCTAATTAATTCACCATATGAACTGGGGAATCATAAAAAACATATACATATAAAATATATATAACATTACCCAATCTATAAATATAATCATTTACCATTCTGAGTAGTATGGTGAAGGGTATCAAGATAGAACATCCACAATAAAAATAATCACAAACCATTTAATAAAATATGGTGGATGATAAAAATAATATTTGTTCCTCAATAAAGAATATAATTCAAAATATGTGTTCATAAAGATGAATATAATCTAATAATATCCTCAATAAATTCATCAGAGAAAAACCATTTTTACATTTCAAATAAGAGTTCTTTTGGAAAGAGAATTTATATTTTTTTATAATAGTTTCTATAAAACCATAAATGAAAAAATATAGTCCATCATGAAAACTTTAGTGAATTTTTAAATATAATGATTTCTTATAATATATTGTGGATTGTACTTGAAAATTGTTATGAAATTGAGATGTTCCATTTAATTTGAATTTACGTATCATGAATAATTTTGAATGGAACACTGTAAAACCAATTTTTTCCCAAAGAAGATGAACTGATCAAAATACATTATTATGGAACTTATAATAATAATTTATAAGAATTATATAAGATTAATTAACAATTAAATTCTCATATAGTGGAAGAATGCGTAACACGAATGAAAATGGAGGATCGTGAAGAAATCTTTACCTAATGTCCAAATGTGTTCTGCACTAGATGAAAATGTCCCAGATAATCAAATTAAATTCATTAATTAATTAGGTCAGAATATTATAAACAATTATATTAGTAAATATAATATTATTTTGTTAATTCATATCTTTATTATGAAATATATATTTTAATTTCATCACTATGGAACCTTCCTTTTTTAGGTTTTAGATCGGTTCCCTTGTTTATAAGTAATGGTGTTCATGTTAAATGGGTTCAATTACCTAGAATTGGAATAATATATTATAAATTAAAATAAATTAAATTAAATGGTTATAAATATCATTTGGATATATAATATGAGGATTAATCATTAGATAATACATTACTCATAATTTTTTAGATAATTTTGGATGATTTTATCCTAATAACTTCATTTTGTTTTATCATTTTGGATTATGTAAATATGTTACATCCAAATCACAGAAAGGGTTGTAATATATATTTTATATACTATATAAAAAATAAAAATATATTCATGAAAAAACTATAATATACTTACTTAAAATGAAAACATTTCATTCTTGAAGGTGATAAAAGAATACATAACAGACAACATTGCAATTTTTATAATAAATGGGAAGTATAAGGAGATTCATGATGGATTAATCCATTAGAATAATATAATTCTAAAATTATTTGGCACTTGAGTAATCATGATATTAATATTTTGTTTGTACAGGAGTTAATAATAAAATAAATGCTCATGAAAATATATTTAAAGGAAAAAGAAGTGGATTTTACCTCTTGAATACTCCAACTTGAGGACCTCATTACGGGGATTTCTATTGATATTTTTTTATACCTAGATATTCTGGATGTGGGGGACAGGACTGTGAAGATTATTTGTATGATAACGATATACAATTCATTTTTAATGTGTAGGAATCAAACACATGTCAATCCAGAAAAAAAAAATTATTCATTATAAAATAATGTTCCCTTTTCAATATAAATTTTTCAATTTAATTTAAAATGACGGAGTTTATAATAATGAAAATTAGTTTAATTTTTTAAAATATTCAGGTCTCATCAACAGTTTTCCTCATACACCTAAGTCGTTTACCCTCCAAGGGTATATGGATTGTGGTCCCCCACACTAAGCATGTGGGGTCACTCAGGTTCATATATACGTACACCATGTATATGTTGGCCGGTCCAACTAATGGTAATAGGGTGTGTGAGTCAACCACACTACATGTTATAGATAACCTTCAGTAAAACTCTATCCAATACAATAACTAGGATACACAACATGTGTTCATGTGAAATACATGTTGTGTAGTATATTTTTCTCAAAACAAATTACAGCATCAATGTATATTGGTATTTACATAACTCTTCGATTTATTCTACCTCCAATCATTCATGATCCTCCATAAAGCACATCATCCATGGATCTTCTTCCATTGAAAGTCCATCTCCGGCCATGAATCACTTGAATTGTGAGTATGCATCGATAATATAGCATCCAACACATTTCCAACACAAATTAAACATCCCATTTCCATTATTCTATCACAATTAGATATCACTCAGATTCCACCATGATGTTACCATACCACACATCTAAAGAAAATCAATGAATGTGGTTCTAATATTAAATATCAATGGAAATAGAACCTCAAAATAATTGAATCATAATCCAAATAAATGGCTAGTTATGAATTATTGAAGAAATGGGGGAGGAATAAAATAAACCAAAAAATTGAATAATAATGATGGCCACACATGATAATTATCATCATATACTGTTCCACAATCTGAAGAAATATACAATAAATGAAATTTCTAGATTGATTGGTTCCCAAATCATAATATTACAATATTTATAAATTCACAGGTCTATGTAATGGTTTATTAGATTTTTGTTCACGATAAACATACCCATAATCAACACCTTATAAAATAATAGGGAAAATATCATAGGATCATAAGGACGGATTTGATTTATGATCAATCATTTAAGAAGAATGTTCTTATTGTGATGTCATTTATGGCACTGGTGATCTCCAGCATAATCATGTTTGATTTGACGACAACTAGTTTCTATGAAAATGAATGTAGAAAAAATCCCTCATCCAAAATTCCATGAACTAAAAAATGTAAGAATTAGTTTTTGTTATTAAAATCTCTATGTATTGCAGGGTTTTCATCCATTTTGTGGTACTTTTTCCATTTAGAGGTGGTTTCACTATATGTTATTTTTGGATGATTTAGAGGTGGTTTTATTTTTCTTTAGTGTAATTTTATAAAAGTAATCTGAAAATAAAATAGATAAGATGAATTTAACCGCTGATAATATATTTTGTGGCAGTTATGTGTAGCACTTCATAACAATAACTGTAGATAATTAGAATTTTCATTAATTTAATTATCAGCGGTTTTTAGAAACCAAAGTTAAATATCTATTTTATTTTTTAAAATATTAAATCATTTATATATAATACAATATTTAATAAACTAAAACAAAAATGCATGATAACCCCATCATTCATAAAATATACATAGAAAATAATATATATATATATATATAGTCCCTTTAACCTCAGTCACCATAAATTTGGTCAACCCTTACAGTAGTCATAAATATATACATATAAAATATGTCCACGAACAACCCATTCCCAATATATGTCCACCCCATGACCTCTATAGCATCTGTCTACCACCACATAATCTCCTCAACTGAAACCAACCACATCATCTCATAAACTGTAACAAAAAAGAAGATAGAAATTAAAACTAAACATATTAAAAATGAATTGTAGTAGAATCACCTATAAAATTTGAATATACCATGGATACTAAGAACTGTTATGACTACCTTCTAAATAATTTCATGGGTTAGAGTGGTAAACCTCAGGCTAATTAATGACATCTTTCACCAAAAATAAAAACTAGAACATTTAAATAAATAAATGTGAAAAAATAAAAAACAAATATATTCAGAATGATTCACGTGAAATTTATTATCTTGATTATAAAATATAATAATTTTAACAAAAAACAAATAATATATCATGAAAAACTCCTTTCGGGGGCTTCCTTTTAGGGAAATTTCCATACAACCACCCAAAAAGAAATACAGATTTAATTAAGCTTCCCAACATTCAAAAAAAATATATAACAGATTTAAATTAATTCTAAAATCAGTTTATATTATCAAAATTGCATGAATACTAAAAAAAATTCATTGAATTAACAAAAGAGGAATCTAATAAAAATGATTACATAGAATAAAGAATAAAAGTAATAAGATAATTAAAAAAATAAATTCATGTACATGTATTAACATCACCTCCAAATTATAAGAATACTAAAAAATAATTGAAATTGATTGACTCAAATCAATTGTAAACATTTGAATCCAAGAATCATACCTTTTTATCAATTGGTCATAAAAGGTAGTAAGGAAAGAAAGAAAAGAACGAAATGATTTTTATGTTCTTCATCCAATTATCCTATGTACATGGGGTAGGGCCACTATGTTTCACTATGTAAAACAAGAGTAAAAAAATAGAATCAGTATCAATCATAGACTAAGAAAATCAAAGTCATGTGAAGAAGCTATCTAAATTCTAGGTTAATACATTCTCATGACTCATAATGAAAATCATGTGGAGGTGCGGCATTTACCAAAAATTGGAAGAAATCAAAATATTGGACACATAACCCAACACTTGAAAAATAAATATTGAATGTGTGACGGATCATTAAGAAATTGAAATGGTGGATTGAAACCACCATTCTAGGGTCGGTAAACCTATATCTGTCATTGAATATAATAAAATTTATAGGTGAGGATTTTCACTTTCATCATGAACATTAATCATCTTCAACATCATCACTCAGTATCAATAAACTCTAAGAAACATTGAGAGCTCATCGGAACTCCTCTCCATGTTTTGGGGAGGAAAACCCCACATATTATACTACTATTCATTCGCAAGAAAACTAGAATCCCTGTAAAGATGGCTTCTTGGTCTATACCTCATGCTCACTGAATCCCAAAATCTCGATAAAGGGTTATCTCCACCCACAAATATTACTTTCACTCCAATACAAAATAATGAACCTTCAAAAACTTCCTTATATTGTTGAATCACACACCCAAATTGAGAAACCCTATCCCAAATAAATGATAATCAATCCACATCTCTTTAGAATCTGTTATAGAGGGGTAAAAATTTTGATGCAGATTTGTTGAAACAAATTCTTGAATCACTACCACATTGGGAAGGATGAATATGATCTGAGAAAAACCATCAAACAACCTTACTATATCATGTATAATATACCATTAGTAGAGATAGGACACGACCCAATAGCTGGTAGGCCTTCCCAAAAAATAAATAGCATTTAACATAATAAAAAATACATAAAAACACCATTTTAATTGTGAATAAAAAAATTTGTGAATAAATTCAGAAATCTCCACCTCAAAAATAAAATCTATAAGCCTAACCCCCCCCCCCCCCCCCCGATATCTGTGAACCACCTAAACTACCTCATGGATTCTGGTTAACATTCAATACTAAAAAAATCTTCGAGAACAACAGTGTGTATTCTATGTGCATCTCATTGACACACACTTTCTTTAATGTAATGAAATTCAAATAAAACTACTAAAACATGCTTATAATAAAATACTTAATTAATAAAGAATATTAATTGAACTCATAACTTCACTTAAATATTATTTCCATCATCACATACCCAATCTCTACTGAAATCAATCCATTATAGTTCCATACATCCTAGCTATTACTACAGAACAAAAAAATAAAGTAGCTGCACCATTACACAAATTAAAAAAACATGGAAGAACAAAAATATAAGTTATGAACAATCACAAATAAGTGAAAAAATTCAAATGAAATAACATTCGCAAAAAAACCTTGCCTAAACAACATGGTTCCAAGCTTCTAAACAACTGAGACACTTAGCCTGAAAACCCCATTGGCATATCCATCAGCATAGATCCTATATCAGATTGAATTAGAAACTCACTAACTCTATGCAGACACTAAAACCACATTGATCAATGTACAATGAATTGAAACCCATTTCCAGATAATGGGACATCATGAAACCAACACTAATATTGATTAAATGACCAAAAAAATCTCAACGAGACAAATTCAGACACATATCCATGTAAGGAAAAATCCTTACTAAACAACACACCACCTAAAAGGAGTTCCATTTATAATTGGATAACCTATGGAACTACTTCAATATCTCAATGAAAGTTATACACTAAATGCATATTAGGCATAAAAACCCTCAGAAACACTTCTCCAGCTCTCAACCATACTGCTAGTAGTCCAACACATACACAAACTCCCGAAACCCTCATATATGATCAAAGAAAAATAGGGAGTATGAAAACGAATTAAAATATGTCTACAAAAACAAACAGAAAAAAATGAAAGCAACATTACAAAACAATTACAAGACTATGTGGATTAAAGAAATAAACAATCATGTTGTAAAACAGTGGCAAAAAATAGAATAATAAACATCGAATGCTATGGTGCAATATTAATTCCACATTGGCTCTGATACTAATTGTTGGGGGAAAATTTTTGGAAGGTTCCCATTCAAAATCCCAATGAGACATATGGATTTAATTAAGCTTCCATAAATTCCAAATGAAATATAAAAAATGATTAAATGAATTCTAAAAATAGAGGACAATTGAAACATCACATCGATAAAAATAACCTATCATTGATTTCTCAACATGGAGATCCAATAAAAATGATTCCATAAAATCAAAAATCAAGGTAACATGAGAATTCAAAAACTAGATTCATTTACATGTATTAAAAAAACTCCAAAATAGAGGCATAAAAAAAATTAATTTTAATTGATTGAATCAAATCAACTCTAAGAATCAGATTCTGAGAATTTTAAATCAGCATCAACATATCAAAAAAGTTAGAATTGAAAGTAATAAATTAAAACCTGGTTTTTTATGTGCTTTAGAAAATAGGAATGCTTCAATGGGGTAGGGGCACCAAGTTTCACTAAGTCAAATAACAGTACATGAAAATAAAAGTAGTATCAATAATAGACTCGAAAATCAAAAGGCATTTGAGGAATCTATTCGAAGTATAGGTTCTTGTATCCTCGTGTCCCATGATGATGTTCAGGATAGGGAACCACATTTACAGAACCATTGATAGACATGAAATACAGGACACACTACATAGTACAAGAAAAAGAAAATCAAAAAAGTGAGGGATCATGAAGAAAATTCAATGGTGGACTGACAGCCCCTTACTAGGGTCAGTCAAAACTATATGTTCCAACAAAGACTGTAAATGATACAAGTGCAGGTTGTCACTCTCATTGCAAACATTTATCATCTTCAGAGTCATTTAAAAATTTTATGAAACTCAAATAAATATATAGGTCTAATAAAAAATCCTCACAAATCTCCAAGAACAACCACCTCGCATCCTCTACCTCTTTTTCTTAGCAGGAAAACATGAAGGCCAAACAAGATGACCACTGGGTTAATAACTCATATTCTTCAAATCTAGAATGCCTAAAGGAGGGTTCTGACAACCCAAAAATATCATTTAACCCACCAGTATAGAAAAAAACACTCTTAGAAAATCCCCTTGAATTGAAGCAATAAACACCAAAATTGAGAAGTACTATCCCCAAAAAATGAATAGTGCACCCCATCTTGTGAGATGCCATTGGAGAGGGGTAATAATTATAAAGAATAATTTTGGAAGAAAACCCATGAATCACATCCCCAGATAGATTTCTAGAAATCATTTAGCAAAATCATTAAACAACCTCGATATGTCATGCAGCATAGGCCATGAGTAGGGATTGGAAGAAACCTAATAGTTGGGAGGCCTCCTTAAAAAATACCTAGTTTTTAACACAACAATAAAATGAATAATAATTAAAATATTAATTTTCAAAAAAAAATTAGTGAATAATCTGATGACATTGAAAGAAACATCTTTATTTTAGTTATGATTTAACACTTGAAAGTAAAAAATGGAATAAGTATAGAAAATTCTAATTAATTTTTAAATAAATGAGTGGTGTTCTTGAAATATGAATAATAATAAAAATTAAAGGAAATTAATATGAAATAATGTAATATATTTCAAAAATAACTCAACAGTGTTTTTTCCTTGATATCACATCAGTAACATATTGTTTACATTGGTTTTAACCATTATACAAACATTTTAGTGTTTTAATACACTTAGAACATTTTTATAAGAACCATGAAAAAAACTAAAAATGACTTTAAATCAGTTCCTACATTTAAAAATTAAATATATGGTCATTGAACTCTAATTTAATAGATATTTGATTTTGTTTTCTCGATTTTGACCCCTCGACACATGTTTTTAAATGCTTCTATAACTTTCAAAATTGTTTACCAAGTCATTTTGACCACACTACTTGTCATATTGGTGGGTTTTATAGTTTTACAAATAGAAAGTCACTCAATAGTGTTTATTACAAGATTTAATTTCAATTTGATGTTTTCCTATGATTTGGACCATTACACACTAATTTTAGTGTTTTAAAACACACAAAAAATGTGATCATGGGAATCCCAGACAAAAAAAACTCAGAATGATGTGTGCTATGTTCCTACATATCAAAAATCAATATTTAGTCATTTTAATATAATTTCATGTAAATTCAATAACATTATCCTAGTTTTCACCCCCCCCCCCCCCCAACACACGTTTTTAAAGGTATCAGTACCATTATAAAAGGTTTATCGAGTCATTCTGACCCCACCTCACATAGGATTGATTTGATGTTAGCAGGTACATGTCAAAAATAACTCATCGGTTATTTTCTCATGATTTCACATCAATATATGGTCCTTTTCTATGGTTTGTAACATCACATGCGTGTTTAAGTGTTTTAAAACACTAGAAATTAATTTATAGGCATCCCAGGAAAACCATAACTCATAATAATATATCATCAGTTTATAAATTTTACTAATAAATAAAAGATAATGGTTATATGATTTAATTTCTGTAACATCCCAAGTAAGTAATGAATAATAGATATTTTTATCTATGTCTATTAATGATTAATATAGTGTTTTAGAGGCTTAAAATGAAAATAAATACAATCTTATGCATGGAATACACTAATATTTTTAAAAGATTGTTTTATTGCCTTTTGATGGAAAACCATATTTGAATCTATCTTTTGACAATTTTATAAGCTATTTTTGTCAAACTAAACTTATTCATTATGATTGGGACATCAAAATTTACTTTGTGTGAATTTTTGGTATTTTTCTGACAATGTTCATTTTTTAATGAATAGTGAAAAATACGGCATTTTACATCAAAACTGCTTTTTAATCTAATTTATTTATATGATTAGATTATCTTTTGAATTGTTCTTAATGTGTAATATGAATATATTTTTACCATTTAATCCAATGGTGGTCATTGGAATCAATTTCACTTTGAAATTAGACTTAAACTGATGTCAATCTTTTGGTACTTATTGTTTTATAAAAACACGCTATTTGCTCTGACAGTGGGAATTAATTATTAAATTAATTAATTTGACTTATATGTTTTGAATTTTGTAAAATATACTTCATTTTTGAATTCAAAATATCAAATATAGCTTAGGGTGAATTTTTGGTAATTTTCTGAAAAACATCAATTTTTGATGAATAGTGAAACCACTAAGTAGTAATCAAGAAAACTGATTTTTCAGTTAAATGAAAGTTTAACACTAATGTGTATTGAATTTTGAAAATCCTACATACATTGTTGTCATTAGTATGTAAAATTTGGTTCAATGGGATGAAAATAATTTTTTGGTGAATAGTAACTTATTAAGTTTTTAATCGCGATTAGTGGTAATTAGTGTAGTTTAAGGTATAAATAATACTTTAATAATATGAAATGACCTAGACACATGTCCCAACCTCATTGGTTGTGTCATGGCCGACCAAGACAAGCCATGTCCTAACTTGGGGACCCCATGGATCCACTTTTGTTGGGAAATAACATAAATTACTTTTTATTTAATGTTAAAGTGAAAATAACACAAACATAATATGTTTTACGAAAACAATTTTTAGGTGGGGTTATACAAGTAAAAATTTTGATTATAAATAGTCATTGGAAAGCTAAAATGATTTCCTATATCATAGTATTTTTTGTATAATTTTTAGACATTAAAAAAATGAAATTATTTATGACATAATAATGATGCAGCGATGACATCATTATTTGACAATTTAAATAAAATGGAAAGATAATGAAAAATCTAAAACCTAAACATGGCCAAAACCAATTGGATGAGTGGATTTCGAACCCTTATCACCTTATACACGAATTATATCAATGTGGGACCTTTTAAAACCGAAACACATTTTCAAATAAAGTAATGTTTATTTACTTTCCAAAAGTGCCCCTCCTCTCCTCTTATAAAAGGCCCCCACCTCTACCTCATTTCACACAATCCTCAAGCCTTTGGCTCGGCCAACCCCTGCCCATTTACTCTCTCCACATCCCTCTCCTCATCCTAGAGGATTCCCTTTGGGCAGAATCCTTTCAAAGGAAGCCTTTAGGCTCAAATCAAAAGGAGTTACACTTTAAAAGGTAATTCATTCTCTCATGTTCGTTTGTTTTATTTTGCTTCTCCAACCCCCTAAACTCTTTTTATTTACTTCTTTTGAAACAAAACCAGTATCTTCAATATACTAGGATGTTTTTATAAGATTTATTTGAGCTAAACTCTCACACAACTACATCAAATGGTTAAAGAACATACGGTTTCCGTGGATGGCGAAATTATGCCTCCCGAAACGATGATTGTTCAATACTCATTTAACACCTTCAAAGGTGTCCATTATGATGTCACTATTTTTATATATGATATATAATATGTTTATGTTTTCTTTAAGCTTCTGTTTTTTTTCATTTTGGTCATACCTTTATGGTTTCCATTATGGGTAAACATAATATCTTCATTTTAGGAAGTGCGGACTACTGCCCCCTGAAAGTGATTTGATTCGTTAATACCATATGTGGGATGTGTAAAGGATAAAGTTAATGATATTATATGTGTTATTATACTGGAATTATAATATACTCTTATATCATTATGATTCCATTCCAGAAAATATGAAATAGAAATGGAAGTAGCGTTCATGCGTACGTACGGCTTACCGTCTCCATGAACGGTGCATTTCATTTCTTACCTCTAAATGTGATGTAATATTATAAATGCATGTATGTACTGGATATATATGACATATATGATATCTACATCATGAATATCATTCTGGATATAATGAACCATTGACCAAATTAACAACATGTAAGTGTAAGAGGTCTATTTTTGACTTAAGAACCAAATACCGACAAAATGAACATTATTAACTTAAATGAGTACATGATGTTCATAACATGGTATAAAAAGGATAATGAACTTGAAAAAGGTTCTTAAGCAAGTAGAAATTAACTCAAGTTTCTTATTCAGGAGATTAAAGAATGGTCGGGTCAAGTCGGATACGAGGTATGGGACTTCGTCTCAATCTCCTTTCGTTGAGGCATATTTTATTTTATACACAACTTTCTTTTATATGGTGTATAAACCCCTTTGACTTTTTACTCTTATTCAAAAGGAATCTTTTTTATACGAAGCGTTTACTAAACGACAAAAGGGAATGTTTTTGTCGTACGTATGAGGCGACAACGACTTCTCCACCGTCGTGACCATTATTTGAGTTTCGGCTTCCTCTACAAGCCATACCTTCGTTTTAAAAGAAAAATAAATACCATGTTTTACTTTTCTTTTATTTTGGTATTGAAAATGGTTTTCACAATATTTTTATATCAATGTGTTGTATTGATATCTCGTGATTGAAACATGGAAATTTTATGTTTCCTTTATGCATGTTTTATGTGATATGATTATGTTATGGTTCTTGGGCATTATTATGAAGACGGGTAGTTCCGTGATAAACTAAGGGCGGGTGAGCCCGTTATAGCTCTCCAATGCATTGGGTAACGCGAAGGAGTGAAACGTTAAGGTTTCTTCGAAGAGATTTTAGGGAATATACTGTGATGGGTATTCCAAAAGTAACCAAGAGGGTTACTCCCTACGTAAGAATGTTATGAATGCCTCAAGTTACCTTTATGTCTTATGATTTCTATGATTTATTCATGATTTTATGAGGTACGTTAAAGTGCCTATGTTTTATGGGTAAAGTATGACTTCATTCTTATGTATATATGAACTCATGTTTCCTTTCCATGTTTTTTAACCCATACTGAGTTTTATGCTCATCCCATGTTTTTGAAATGTTTTTCACAGGTCAAGGGAAAGGTACATGATAAGATGATAGAGTCAAGGATGTGTCAAGAAATAATCCATGTTTTATTTTGAATATGTTACCATTGATGGGAATGAAGACTACTATCTTTATGTAACCACTTTGTTTATATGTGGATTGTAATGCAAGTTTTATGATTTAATTCTCTAAAACTTTAAACCCGAAATGATCCTCAATGTGTAATCTTGTAATAACTCAAGATTAAGTAAGCTTTAAGGCTGGGGCCTTATAGTTGGTATCAAAGGTCGGTTTAGATAACTTTAGGAGTTAGAATTCTATTAAATGATTATCCAAAAATATTTTTTTTCGAAATGATATAGCATTTAAAGATTACCATGTTGCTTCATCTAAGACATGTTTGTTCAGAATGGTTTTCCGCAGAGGAAACAGGGAAGCAGTGCTAGGAAGGCATACAGAAGGAAATAACCTTCCAAATCAGCATCCTGAGATGGTCGGAATTGGAACTGAACAGTTTGTTGCAGTGATGGCACAGTTGACTCAAGCGATAAATGGTGGTGGTATCCATGCACGAGATCAGCCAGATCAACCGCAGAGGAACATGTCAGTGGTCTAACATTTCATGAGGCAACATCCTCCATCATTCGGAGGATCATCTGACCCTGTTCTAGCTGAAGGGTGGATTAAAGCACTGGAGAAGATTTTTCATGTCATGGGGTGTTCAGACAATCAAAAGGTTAGTCTTGCTATTTACCGTTTGGAGGGTGAAGCAGATCAGTGGTGGTCTATGGTTAAAAATATCAGGGACACCGATGAGATTGACGCTCTTGACTGGGATGACTTCAAAGGTATGTTTCTTGAGATGTATTTTCCTAAGGTTGTTCGACTTAGGATGGAAAAGCAATTCTTGGAATTGAGGCAAGAGGAAGACTCAGTGGCTGCCTATGAAGAAAGGTTCACTCGATTGGCAAGGTATGCTCCAAATTTTATCCGAGACCTTGATAGTAAAATCAATCGTTTTTACTCAGGATTAAAGCCAAAATATCGAAGGGAATTAGCTTCTCGTGAGTTTAAAAGTTATGAAAAGCTTGTTCGATGTGCTGAGAAGGTGGAAATGGAGTTTGCCGATGACCAAGTGTTCTATAACAACCAGCAGAAGAAGAGACCGAGGTGGCAGGAGAAAGGTAAGAATTCTTCAAAAAGTCTGATGGTAAGAAAACTAAGTTTCCAGTTTGTGATAAATATGGAAAAAGGCATGCTGGGGAATGTCTTCTGAATTCTGGAAAGTGCTACCGATGTGGTAAGATGGGACATAAGGCTCATGATTGCACTGAAAAGGATCAAGGTGAAGGTAAGAACAAATTTGGTTTACAGTTAGTGAAATGTTATAAGTGCAATGAGATGGGTCACTATGCAAACGAGTGTCCGACAAAGATCTTGAGTGATGGGAAGCAGTTAGACTACAAGCAGAAAGGGGTAGTGAAATCCTTTGCAACTACTTCAGCAGATGTCGGGCCATCAAATGAAGTTGTATCAGGTACTTTGTTTGTTTTTTCAGATTATGCCAGTGTGTTGTTTTATTCGGGGTCTACACATTCTTTCATCTCTGAAACCTTTTCTAGTAAAATGGGAATACCATCTCAAGAAATGACTCCTGAACTTTTGGTAAAAACACCTGGGGGAAGTGTTGAGGCAAAAACAATTTATAAGAATCTTCATATCCTTATCTGTGGAAAGAACCTACTTGCAAACCTTATTGTTCTACCTCTAGTAGAGTTTGATGTTATCCTAGGTATGGATTGGCTCTCTATTTACCATGCTAAGATTGACTGTAGAGCTAAAGAAGTTTCTTTTCAAAAAGAATTTCAGTTTGTTTACAAGAATGAACCCTTACTTTTGATAACATATCAAGTGGCCGAGAAACTTGTAAAAGATAAAAATGAATGTTACCTTGCACACATCGTTGAAAATAAAGGAACTGTTCAGATTAATGATGTGCCAGTGGTAAATGAGTATCCTGATGTTTTTCCTGATGAGTTGCCAGGAATAATACCAGATCGGGAAGTTGAGTTTACTGTTGACTAAGTTCCTGATGCTAAGCCAATTTCAAAACCCCCTTATCGAATGGCACAAATTGAACTTTTGGAGTTAAAGGAGCAATTGCAAGATTTATTAGAGAAAGGTTTCATTAGACCTAGCACATCACCATGGGGTGCTCCTGTTTTATTTGTTAAAAAGAAAGATGGTTCTATGAGACTTTGCATTGATTATAGAGCCTTGAATAACATCACTGTTAAGAACAAATACCCTTTGCCTCATATCGATGATTTGTTTGATCAGCTCCAGGGAGCTCAGTTTTTTTCAAAGATTGACCTGAGATCGGGGTACCATCAGCTGAAGGTAAAGGAGGCAGATATTCCGAAGACCGCGTTCCGTACGAGATATGGCCATTATGAATTTGTAGTAATTACTTTTGGGCTAACCAATGCACCTGATGTATTCATGGACTTAATGAATAGAATTTTCCATGAGTTCTTGGATAAGTTTGTGGTGGTTTTCATTGATGATATTTTGGTGTTTTCTAAAAGTAAATAGGAGCATGAAAAAAATTTAAGGGTTATCTTGCAAACCTTAAAAGAAAAGAAACTGTATGGAAAATTCAGCAAGTGTGAGTTTTGGTTGCAACAAATTTCTTTCCTTGGTCACATTGTTTCTAAAGATGGAATAACTGTTGATCCTGCAAAAATGAAAGTTGTGGAAGAATGGCCAAGACCCACAAATGTAACCGAGATTCGTAGCTTCCTTGGTTTGGCGGGCTATTACTGAAGGTTTGTTAGAAATTTTTCACGGTTATCTAGTCCAATGACTAAGCTAACTCGGAAGGGTGTTAAGTTTATCTGGACAAAAGAATGTGATGATTGTTTTCAGGAATTGAAAAGAAGATTGGTGAATGCTCCAGTTTTGGCACTACCTTCCAGGAATGGTGAGTTTGTTATATACAGTGATGCTTCATTGAAAGGACTTGGTTGCGTCCTAATGCAGAATGATCAGGTAATTGCTTATGCTTCACGACAGTTGAAAACTCATGAGGTAAATTACCCTACACATGATTTGGAGTTAGCTGCTGTTGTTTTTGATTTAAAAATTTGGAGGCATCATTTGTATGGAGTAAAGTCTGAAATATATACCGATCACAAAAGTTTAAAGTATATATTCGCTCAGAAAGAGTTAAACATGAGACAAAGGAGATGGCTAGAATTAATCAAGGATTATGATTGTACAATTCATTACCATCCAGGAAAAGCAAATAAAGTGGCTGATGCTTTGAGTCGAAAAAGTAATGCTTCATTAACAATGTTGTGTTTGGAACGTGATCCTTTGGTTAAGGATTTGATGAACTTTGGCATAGAAGTTGTTGGTGCAGGAAGTCCTTCTGTTTTGTTTCAGGTATCAGTGAGATCTTCTCTATCAGATAGAATCAAGCAAGCACAGAAGCAAGACAGTGAGTTGCAGAAAAAGGTAGAGCTGGTTCATAAAGGTAAGTTGCCTGAATTCAACATTGATAATGATTGTGTTTTGAGATTTGGGAAGAGATTGTGTGTGCCTTGTGATTCATAGTTGAAGAGAGAGTTGTTATGTGAAGCTCATAGTTCTCCGTTTTCAGTTCATCCGGGCAGTACTAAGATGTATAGAGATCTGCGGGAGTATTACTGGTGGGATGGAATGAAAAAAGATATTGCTGATTTTACTGTGAAGTGTTTGACATGTTAACAGGTTAAAGCAGAGCGGTAGTTACCAAAAGGGATGTTTCAGCCTTTACTAGTGCCAGAGTGGAAATGGGAGAATATATCCATGGACTTTGTTGTTGGATTACCGAAGACATCTCGAGGTAATAATGCAATCTGGGTTATTGTTGATCGCTTGACCAAATCTGCTCATTTCCTTGCTATACGAGATACTTTTTCTCTTGATCAACTTTCCCGTTTGTATCTTAAAGAGATAGTCAGGTTACATGGATTTCCTCTCTCCATTGTATCGGATCGTGATCCCAGGTTTACTTCTAACTTTTGGAAAGGCCTTCAGAAGTCGTTGGGTACTGAATTAAATTTTAGTACAGCTTTTCATCCTCAATCAGATGGGCAGTCAGAACGAACAATTCAGACATTGGAGGATATGCTACGAGCTTGTTCTATGGATTATCAGGGAAGTTGGGACCAACATCTTTCTTTGTTTGAATTTTCATATAATAACAGTTTTCATTCCAGTATACAGATGGCACCATTTCAGGCATTATATGGGAAGCGGTGTCGAACTCTAGCTTTCTGGGATGAAGTGGGTGAAAGGAAGTTGATGGGACCAGAATTGGTAGAAGAGATGGCAGAAAAAGTTCAGCTGATTCAGAAACACATGAGAACAGCTCAGAGCAGGCAGAAGAGTTATGCGGATAACCGTAGGAAGGATCTATCTTTTGAGGTAGGTGATCATGTTTTTCTCAAGGTTTCTCCTTGGAAAAGTGTGATGAGATTTGGTAAGAAAGGGAAGTTGAGTCCAAGGTTCATTGGACCATACGAAATTCTGGAGAGAGTTGGATCAGTTGCATACCGAGTGGCTTTACCTCCGAGTTTATCTCAGGTACACAATGTTTTTCACGTTTCGATGTTGAGAAAGTACATGCCAGATCCATCTCATGTTTTGAGTCCAGAGGTAGTTCAGCTGGAAGAGAACCTATCTTATGAGGAACAACCGGTCCAGATTCTTGACCACAGGGAGCAAGTGTTACGGAATAAAGTGATTCACCAGGTAAAGGTTTTGTGGAAAAACCACATGATTGAAGAGGAAACATGGGAATCTGAAAATGCAATGAGGGATAAGTACCACAATTTATTCGATAAGTAAATAAATTGCGGGGACGCAATTTTCTAAAGGGGGGAAGGATGTAACATCCCAAGTAAGTAATGAATAATAGATATTTTTATCTATGTCTATTAATGATTAATATAGTGTTTTAGAGGCTTAAAATGAAAATAAATACAATCTTATGCATGGAATACACTAATATTTTTAAAAGATTATTTTACTGCCTTTTGATGGCAAACCATATTTGAATCTATCTTTTGACAATTTTATAAGCTATTTTTGTCAAACTAAACTTATTATTTATGATTGGGACATCAAAATTTACTTTGTGTGAATTTTTGGTATTTTTCTGACAATGTTCATTTTTTAATGAATAGTGAAAAATACGGCATTTTACATCAAAACTGCTTTTTAATCTAATTTATTTATATGATTAGATTATCTTTTGAATTGGTCTTAATGTGTAATATGAATATATTTTTACCATTTAATCCAATGGTGGTCATTGGAATCAATTTCACTTTGAAATTATACTTAAACTGATGTCAATCTTTTGGTACTTATTGTTTTATAAAAACACGCTATTTGCTCTGACAGCGGGAATTAATTATTAAATTAATTAATGTGGCTTATATGTTTTGAATTTTGTAAAATAGACTTCATTTTTGAATTCAGAATATCAAATATAGCTTAGGGTGAATTTTTGGTAATTTTCTGAAAAACATCAATTTTTGATGAATAGTGAAACCACTAAGTAGTAATCAAGAAAACTGATTTTTCAGTTAAATGAAAGTTTAACACTAATGTGTATTGAATTTTGAAAATCCGACATACATGGTTGCCATTAGTATGTAAAATGTGGTTCAATGGAATGAAAATAATTTTTTGGTGAATAGTAACTTATTAAGTTTTTAATCGCGATTAGTGGTAATTAGTGTAGTTTAAGGTATAAATAATACTTTAATAATATGAAATGACCTAGACACATGTCCCAACCTCATTGGTTGTGTCATGGCCGACCAAGACAAGCCATGGCCTAACTTGGGGACCCCATGGATCCACTTTTTTTGGGAAATAACATAAATTACGTTTTATTTAATGTTAAAGTGAAAATAACACAAACATAATATGTTTTACGAAAACAATTTTTAAGTGGGGTTATACAAGTCCAAATTTTGATTATAAATAGTCATTGGAAAGATAAAACGATTTCCTATATCATAGTATTTTTTTTATAATTTTTAGACATTAAATAAATTAAATTATTTATGACATTATAATGATGCAGCGATGACATCATTATTTGACAATTTAAATAAAATGGAAAGATAATGAAAAATCTAAAACCTACACATGGCCAAAAACAATTGGATGAGTGGATTTCGAACCCTTATCACATTATCCACGAATTATATCAATGTGGGACCTTTTAAAACCGAAACACATTTTCAAATAAAGTAATGTTTATTTACTTTCCAAAAGTGCCCCTCCTCTCCTCTTATAAAAGGCCCCACCTCTACCTCATTTCACACAATCCTCAAGCCTTTGGCTCGGCCAACCCATGCCCATTTACTCTCTCAACATCCCTCTCCTCATCCTATAGGATTCCCTTTGGGCAGAATCCTTTCAAAGGAAGCCTTTAGGCTCAAATCAAAAGGAGTTACACTTTAAAAGGTAATTCATTCTCTCATGTTCGTTTGTTTTATTTTGCTTCTCCAACCCCCTAAACTCTTTTTATTTACTTCTTTTGAAACAACACCAGTATATTAAATATACTAGGATTTTGTTATAAGATTTATTTGAGCTACACTCTCACACAACTACATCAAATGGTTAAAGAACATACGGTTTCCGTGGATGGTGAAATTATGCCTCCCGAAACGATGATTGTTCAATACTCATTTAACACCTTCAAAGGTGGCCATTATGATGTCACTATTTTTATATATGATATATAATATGTTTATGTTTTCTTTAAGCTTCTGTTTTTTTTCATTTTGGTCATACCTTTATGGTTTCCATTATGGTTAAACACGATATCTTCATTTTAGGAAGTGCGGACTACCGCCCCCTGAAAGTGATTTGATTCGTTAATACCATATGTGGGATGTGTAAAGGATAAAGTTAATGGTATTATATGTGTTATTATACTGGAATTATAATATACTCTTATATAATTAGGATTCCATTCCAGAAAATATGAAATAGAAATGGAAGTAGCGTTCATGCGTACGTACGGCTTACCGTCTCCATGAACGGTGCATTTCATTTCTTACCTCTAAATGTGATGTAATATTATAAATGCATGTATGTACTGGATATATATGACATATATGATATCTACATCATGAATATAATTCTGGATATAATGAACCATTGACCAAATTAACAACATGTAAGTGTAAGAGGTCTATTTTTGACTTAAGAACCAAATACCGACAAAATGAACATTATTAACTTAAATGAGTACATGATGTTCATAACATGGTATAAAAAGGATAATGAACTTGAAAAAGGTTCTTAAGCAAGTAGAAGTTAACTCAAGTTTATTATTCAGGAGATTAAAGAACGGTCGGGTCAAGTCGGATACGAGGTATGGGACTTCGTCTCAATCTCCTTTCGTTGAGGCATATTTTATTTTATACACAACTTTCTTTTATACGGTGTATAAACCCCTTTGACTTTTTACGTTTATTCAAAAGGAATATTTTTTATACGAAGCGTTTACTAAACGACAAAAGGGAATGTTTTTGTCGTACGTATACGGCGACAACGACTTCTCCGCCGTCGTGACCGTTATTTGAGTTTCGGCTTCCTCTACAAGCCATACCTTCGTTTTAAAAGAAAAATAAATACCATGTTTTACTTTTCTTTTATTTTGGTATTGAAAATGGTTTTCACAATATTTTTATATCAATGTGTTGTATTGATATCTCGTGATTGAAACGTGGAAATTTTATGTTTCCTTTATGCATGTTTTATGTGATATGATTATGTTATGGTTCTTGGGCATTATTATGAAGACGGGTAGTTCCGTGATAAACTAAGGGCGGGTGAGCCCGTTATAGCTCTCCAATGCATTGGGTAACGCGAAGGAGTGAAACGTTAAGGTTTCTCTGAAGAGATTTTAGGGAATATACTGTGATGGGTATTCCAAAAGTAACCAAGAGGGTTACTCCCTACGTAAGAATGTTATGAATGCCTCAAGTTACCTTTATGTCTTATGATTTCTATGATTTATTCATGATTTTATGAGGTATGTTAAAGTGCCTATGTTTTATGGTTAAAGTATGACTTCATTCTTATGTATATATGAACTCATGTTTCCTTTCCATGTTTTTTAACCCATACTGAGTTTTATGCTCATCCCAAGTTTTTGAAATGTTTTTCACAGGTCAAGGGAAAGGTACATGATAAGATGATAGAGTCAAGGATGTGTCAAGAAATAATCCATGTTTTATTTTGAATATGTTACCATTGATGGGAATGAAGAATACTATCTTTATGTAACCACTTTGTTTATATGTGGATTGTAATGCAAGTTTTATGATCTAATTCTCTAAAACTCTAAACCGGAAAAGATCCTCAATGTGTAATCTTGTAATAACTCAAGATTAAGTAAGCTTTAAGGTTGGGGCCTTATAATTTCAATCCAACACTATTTTCCTTGTTTTGACCCCCAAACTCATATTTTTAAAGGCTTTTTTACCATTCAATACTCTTTACTTATTCATTCTGAGAACACATCACATTGGATAGAAATTTTCACTATGTGTACTTTTCCAAAATAACTATTATGTGGTTATTCATGATTTCACATCAATCTGAGAACATTTTATATGGTTTTGACCCATACATACATTATTTTGTATTTTGAAACACTAGATAAGCGTTTAAGGGAATCTTGGAAAAAATCTAAATCAAAATGACATGTCTTCCATTAATACCTTTCAAAAATATATATATATATTATTTTTCTTATGATTTAATGTCAATTTAAAATCAATTGCTTTGTTCTGACACCCCAACACATGTTTCTAAAAGCTTCAGTACCTTTAAGAACTATTTAATAAGTCATCCACACAACTCCGCATGTTAGAATGATGATTTTTCTATGCATACAAGCAAAAAATTACTTCAAGGTTGGTTTCCATGATTTCACATCAATCTGTGGACATTTTCTTTGGTTTTAACCATTACACTCATGTTTTTGTGTTTTAAAATACTAAAAATGCATTTACATAAATTCTGGGGAAAACATAACTCGAAATTAAATGCTATCAATATCTATATCTACAAAATAAAATGATTTTAATTTTAATATATTTTCACTTCAATCTGATATTTTTTATGGTTTTGACCATCGACACTAGTTTTTAAAGGCTTAGATACCTTTAAAAAAAGGTTTATAGAGTCATTCTGACCACACCACATGTCATATTGAAGTGTTGTCTATGTGTAAATGTGAATAGTGACTCAACAATGGTTTTACCATGATTTCAAATAAATTTGATGTTTTTTTATGGTTTGGACTCTTACACACAAGTTTTAGTATTTTAAAACTCTAAAAATTAATTTACAAGAACCCTGAGAGAATTGTAACGCATAATGATGTGTCCTTAGTTTCTACAATTCAAAAATCAATCTATAGTCACTTTACTTTTATTTCATGTTAATATGATATCATTTTTTTCTTTCTACTCCAAACTGACATTTTTAAAGGCATTGGTACCATTAAAAATTGTTTACTGTGTCTTTTCGACCACACCACATGACATATTTACATGTTGTATATTATTACACATCAAAAATTACTCAAGGGTGGTTTTACCATGATTTCACATCAATATAAGGAAATTTTATTTTTGTTTTTGACAATTACATGAATGTTTTGTTGCTTTAAAACACTAAAAATGCATTGATAGGTATCCTAGGAAAATCATAACACTGAGTGATGTGTTATCAATTACCACATTTAAAATATCAATCAATGGTTGTTTTAGTATGATTTAATGATAGTCTAACATCATTTTTCTATATTTCCCCCACCGTGAACTTTCTTAAAGGCTTTGGTACCTTTAAAAATTCTTTACCTAGACATTATTACCCCAATACATGACAGATTGATGTGTTTTCTTCACATAAAAGTCACAAATAACATGATGGTATTTTTCCCATGGTTTCATGTCAATCTGAGCTTTTTTTCTATGGTCTGGACCATTAAATGTTCTTTTTAGTGTTTTAAAACACTATAAATTCATTTACAAGCTTCTCGGGTGAACCATAACTCATAATGAAATGTTGTTATTTCAAAAATAAGTCCATTGTCATTTTTTTACTTCATTGAAATATGACATCATTTTCCTAGTTTTTACCACCCCCCCCCCCCCTAAAACATGTTTTTAAATAATTATATACATTAAATAATTATTTAACAAGTCATTCCAGCCACACTAAACTTTATATTGATTTTTTCTCTGATATTACATCACAAAAATACTAAAATGTAGTTTCCACATTATTTCATGTCAATTCGAAGTTGTTTTATATAGTAATTTCATTACATGCATGTTTTTGTGTTTTAATAGACTAAAAATATGTTTACTGATATATCATGAAAACCATGACTTGAACTATTGTGGATTCACTTCCTTAATTCCACAAATTCATAAATGGTTGTTTTCAACTAATTTCCTATCAATCCACCTTCAACTTCTTGGTTTTGACCCTCCTCCCCCTGACACATATTTTTTGGGGATTTGTTATCTTTAAAAACAGTTTACAATGTCATTTCAACCATAATGCAAGTTGGATTTATGTTTTGTCTATGTTTAATCATAAAAAATAACTCAATTGTCATTTTTAATTTATTTAACATCGACCTGACTTTATTTTCTGTGGTTTTGACCGTAACAAACACGTTAATGTGTTTTAAAACACTAAAACCATGTTTTTGGAAATTTCAATAAAATCATTCCTTATAATGACATTTCATCTAATCCTTCATTTCTAAAATCATTTAATTACCATTTTCCTCAAATTTAAAAAAATGGCATTATTTTCCTAGTTTTGACCCCTCAACACACATTTTAAAGGCTTTGGTACCTTTAAAACTATTTACTAAGTCAATCTGACCACACCACTCATCGGATTCACAGTTTATCTATGTGTGCACATCAAAAACTAAAAAGTGGTTGTACTATGATTTCACATAAATATGAGGTATTTCTATGGTTTTGAATGTTACACAGACACATATATGTTTTTTAATAGTAAAAGTGTGTTCAGGGGTATCCTATAAAAATTGTAACTCATAATAAAATTTCATTGATTCCAACATTTCATAAATAAATTAAAGGTCATTTCCCTCTAATTTAATATAAGTCTAAAAAAGTTTTCTTCATCTTGGACCCCCGACAAACATTTTTAAAGGCCTCAGTACCTTTAAAAATGTTTGTACAAAGTCAATTTGACCACAAGACACTTTAGATAGATTTTTTTCAGTGTGTACAAATCGAAAATAAATCAAAACCTATTTTATCATGATACTAAATACATATAATGTTTTCATATGGTTTTTATTATTACATGAATGTTTTTGTGTTTTAAAACACTAAAAAGAATTTATGAGCATATCAAGAAAACCATAAAACATAAGGACATGACATCGGTTCTAACTTTTAAAAATAATTTAGAGGTATTTTTCCACTAATTTCATGTCAATATAACATCATAATTCTACTTTTGATTCCTACAGAGAAATTTTTTAAGGCCTTGGTACCATTACCAACTGTTACTTAAAACTGAGCAAAAAATTTCAAATTGTTTTTATACATAAGGATAATGATATATAATTAATTTTTGACATGTAGGATTCCACCAAATATCATTCTAGAATAAGATGTGGTCGGTATGACTTCAAGTGCATTTTTTCACTATAAAAGTATCATTCTCTTATTTATGGATGTTCTATGTGTTCTTTGAAAATGTGTAAATGATAAATGAAATTTAGAACATACCATGGAATGATGATCTATATGGATGGAAATTTCCTCAAGGATTGTGATTATCATTCATTGAAATACATAAACTAATGTGTTTTCCCTTACCAACTTCCACTACTCCTATGCTACCCTATTATAGTTTTATCTTGCACTTTTCCATTCAACCTTGCAATTTCTCTTTCTGATTCATGATCAATGGAACTACTTGAACCCCCTATGGGTTTATTTGTAATTGATGATGATTCCCTGACAAATACATCTGATGTAGTATTCCTACAACCCATCTCCCATACAAGTTTGGGATTTTCCTTCCCTAAAAAGATTGGAACAAAATCATTCTTGAAAATTGATGATTATTGTGATGGGATCACGTCCTAGACATCTAGGATCTTAATCTATTAATCTGAATATATTGACAATGATTTATTTATAATATATGAACACAATAATATTATCTAATTAATAAAAACTTATTACTTTTTATTGATATTTCATTACTATGAAAACATAATATTGAAACATATATTATAATAACAAACTGGCCTTAACCCTAAATAAGTAGGTTAGGCTAGATGTGTCAAATGACACCAAATTGGTATCATTTGATCTAGGTAGCTAGCCCCATTTAATTGGGTTTAAGGATTTTTTGTTTTTATAATATATTTTTCATTATTATGTTTTCGTAATAATGAATTAAAATGAAATGGTAATAAAAAGTACATACTCCAACATATTTTATCGGGTTCCATTAGAAAATTTCAATCGTGTTTCTTCTACAGTTAATACACATAATCGTTGGCCTATATAGTAACCTAATTTATTATATATTATAAAAAAATTAAATAAACAATAAATAAATTTGTATTATAAAAAAATTATATAAATAATAATGAATAAGATTGAAAAAAAAATTATTTTTCTCAAAAAACCATAAGAGATAGTGATGTGAGAAATGAATTGTTTATAAATTTTCACCTTATTTTTTAGATAATTCCTACAAATAAATTATCATTAATATAAATTATAAAAATATTGTTTTTATGATATCACAATACTATAAAATATAAAATTACCTCCTTAAATGAATCTCTATTAATATTGACATACTACTTCCGTTACTCATAAGAAATGCCTTCAATCATGTTCTCATACATTTTTTATGAGATTAAAGATGTTTCCTTAATCTAATGCCGTAATATCCTTTTAAAATATCTACATTTTTATACAATTTTTTATAGCCCATGGGCATGAAACTAAGTTAGGGAAATCAAAATGAAAAAACATCTAGAAATAAAAAACCTAAGACATTATTATTATATTACAAAATTTTACTCATTTAATTTAAATTTGTTATAAAAGAATATTAAATTATTATTACCAATTCTTGAGTATCAAATACCCCATTTTTTCATATTGTAGGAAAATGAATCCAATCTTCATAATTATTCTGAAATCTCACCATCCCATAAGAAAGCTTCCCAAAAATCTTCCCATAGATTCTGTCATCATCACCAGTATACACCCCAAAATCATCAAATGGAATGATAGCCTTGAAATTATCTAGGACTCATATATCATCTATGTTCATATTTAGATCAATTATATTTCTATCTTTGCCTATTTCAGAAATTCAGTAAACATTTACTAAAATATATAGATTTTTTATACAATAACATAAGTACCAGTAATGGTAACTCAAAAATATCACCTTGATTCAGGGGTGAACAATAGTTATATCATTGTAGGTGAATCATATAGAGGGATACTAATAGAATCTGGAGAAATATCTAGATTACTAGTAGTATTATGTAGAATGGAATCACTCAGATCTGCTAAAGCAGATGCTAGTGGTGGCTTTCTTCAAGATGTTGATCGACTATGATCTTGATTTTTAGCATATCATTCCTGTAATTCAAATGGAACATATATACTAAATTTATTGACATTGAGAAACTAATTAAATTTTAACAAAAAGAAAAACTAGAATAATGTCAATATGTATCAAACAGTTATCAATTCTAAATTGAAATATATTTTATTTACCAATTTATGCATTCAAGTATCTTCATATTCATTTTCGTCATTGTTATCAACCTACATTGTGATGATTGCCTCATTTTCACCCTCTCTTGAACATTTTATTGTTTTTTATATTTTTAGAAAACAAATAAATGTTTTTTGGTTGAGGGGGTTCATTATCACAATGTACCAATTGATTGACATAACCCATATTATATAAGTCTCATTACATTATGTGTATAACAACAATCCAACCATCATGTATTTTATAATCCACAAAATAAATCATCATCGCCTAAGAAGCCAAGATAAATTGATCATGATTGGTATGCTCAGAAGTATGTATCAAGCAAGAGATGTTAATATAAGTAAAATGTAAAATAAATTTTATTATAACCCTATTATTGTTTACCAACATGAATTTGAATAAGATGACTGAAAATTGGACATTATAGTTTAATTGAATTATATCATTCATATTTACAAAGTGTCCAACATCATCCAGAATATATAAACCACTATTTTTTGTTTTATAGTTTTCTTCACAATTAATTGTCTGAAACTTGTGTCCATGGATATTTTATGCACCAAATGTATTTTCCTTCCTTAGAGGAACTTGATCCAAAAACATCAAATAATTTTATATCTTAGCTTGATTTTCCAAATTCATTATCTAAAAATATATAAGGTGTTACTTTTAACATAAAAAATTAACTACACATCTTTAATATGGTTATCAGTATAGAACTACATGACGGGTCAACCATTTGATAATAATCATATTAGTTGATTTTGTTAATTCCATATGCTTTTGATCTTGACCCCTATGTCTCCAATTGTTTAAATCAAAACTATTCAACAATAAGATTTGTAATAAGACTACTAATAAGAACATATCTATGTTCTTTTAGAAACTATAATTTAATCACTGTAAAATGATACCCCATTCTAATTGTTCTTACCATTGTTAGAAATACTGATTACTAGTTTTCAGAATTAGAATTTTTAGATATTTTGTGAACACATCCAAAATGAGTGAATCTAGTCTCAATCCCATCCGAATATCTAGGATAGAAGTCCATGAACTCTTCGGTAATGCAACAATCAACAATTGAGAATTTTGGTTGACCCTTCTTCCTCACGTATGATTTCAAACGACATAATTGTTTGATGAAAAAAATAAGAAACATATTAAACAAATTACACAGTGATTTGATAAAATAGAATTAACCAATTAATATAAAAATACCATCAACATACCTCACAATTAGATACAAAAATTAATAGTCTACCTATCCACCAAGTTTATCTTATTCTAAAAAAATAGTCAAATGAAACTTGACTATGAATAATAATGGGGGAAATTACATCTCTAAATGGAAAAGTTTAAAGAAATATTTCATGATGTTTATCATACTTAGTTGGATTTATATTTTTTCCACCAAGAAATCTAATAAAGGTACAAAACTAAACTACAATTAAAATTACTTTTTTATGTTATTTACTATAAAATTCCAATGAAAACATCTACACCCTCAGAATATGTGAGTCATGAATTTTTCATCCATGTAACTTTTGGTGTTTTAATTCAACGTACCATCATATATTACTTTTAATTCCTTGTAGCATTTTGAAATTATTTAAATATTAAAGGAATACATATTTCTCATGATTTATTATTTTATGATTAGTCAAAGTATACTTTCAATTATCATTTTCCCACGAACCATTATTTTTATTCATTGACTCTAAATCCATTAGAGCATTAAGGTGACCCTTCAATTTATCCATCTCAATAAGTAATGTGAGAATTAAATTTTTATGTACATTATTTTAAATATGAATTACCTCAAGATTATGACATATAAAATTAAAATCCCAATAATGGTGTTTGAAAAATATTTCATTTTTCTTTCATTGTTATCTTCCAGCTTCTTAGGATGTTGTACCTTGTACCTTTTCCCCTTCTTTGAACTGATTACATTTTACAAATTGTTTAGTAAAATTCATTAATATTCCTATGGTTTTTTAACCAAATAACACATTTTATGGCCTTATCAATTGAATATATCCATTATACTATGTATTTATAAAATTGAATTTGTGATAAGCATCAAGAAATCGATGATGACCCTTAAAAAACTATTTTATTCTATGAGGTAATAATTGAGGCTAAAACTTGAAATAAAAAATAGACATGAAAAAATAGTATAAGTGTTACAATGTGATAAATTTCAAAGTCAAAGAAATTCACTAACTATCCATATTAAAGGAGCATGAATTTTTAATATTTTTCTCATTGATAGATAATATGTTTTCATGAAATTATCCAAAAGTTATCAAAAATATATTATTATTAGTTGAAGGCATAAATCAATTTCATTTCCATGAATTTTATTTTCCAGAGTTATCTTTGGAATAATGAAATAATATTTCTTTAAACCCATCTATATAGGTTGATTAAAGGGGATCAAGAAAATTTAGCAAATGCTATAATTAGTACATAAAATACCAAAATGTTAAAACCATTACAACCCAATCCCAAACATATATTCCTAGGATTTGAATAAAAATCTAGATATGATAAATCAAATAGATTATATGTTGTTAAGTATACTGGATGTCACGTCAATCCATTACTACTATCATGATCATGGCACTTAATGTCATATGTAGTCTAAAAATAGGTGAATAATCATTGCATGTGTATCTTTATAAAAATGTTATGAAATACCTTTGAAATAGTTTTATTCTTCTATTTATTCTTGGGGTAGAATTTATTGATACTCTAATTATTGTCTATTGACTTTTATCTTCTTTTATGAAGTCTTATGCATTCTAATTTATTAGACTCTTCTCCCTTGTAAAGCATGAAATCCATTTGGAAATGAAATTGTCTTTGTATAATCCTGAAACCCAATTTTTTAAGTTCTTAAACTCTATATTTAGTGGTAATCATGCTTTTTATCAACACCCATGTTTTGAAATTTAAATTTAAAATTCGAAATTCGAATCAATAAAAAAATAACAATTAAAAATCCCATGAAATTCATTCATCGATCTAACCACGGGAGGATCAAAATATGTATTTAGATTCTTCAATACAATATGGGGGTGAATTTTAAATTTAAAAACATTTATTTTCAAGCTTATCGAATATGGTTAAACAAGGATAAAAAATTTAGATCAATTAAACCCTCTTTTGTAAGTTTAAGGAAAAACACTTTGTTATGATAAAGATGATTATCAATAAGAACATAGGTTTATTTAAACAAGATTCTATGTAAAAGAATATAGAATCTTATATCAGAGTTACAATAAAAGAGAAATTATAAGATACAGTTTCTTATTATAACAAATTGCAGTGTGTATTAAAAGTACATTTATAATAGTACAAATCTTTAAAGTTGAAGAGATGGGTATCAAAAACACCTTGGATAATGGTCCCATGTTTTATAATTTCAAGAAAGTATGTCTTACCCACACCAGGGTAAGCCCATGATCCACAAAAGATCATTGTCTATCTTGCTATCCCTACAACCCCTTGATCTGTCTAGTGATCTAAACCACTATCTTCCATCAACTTGGAAACCCTTGATTAATTAGGAAATCAAAACTTCTTTGTTCATTCAGCTTGAAATCCCTCGATTGTATGTTGAAAAAATACTAATCACACAAAGAAAAATAGAGCTAGATGAATATTTAAGTATGTGGAACAAGAAATTTCCAACATAAACTCTACTATGATTTCACAATAAGCAATTTTGGTTGGGCTCTAATGGAGTATCAATTCTCCCAAAAGATCATAGATTATAAATATTTCAAATTATGGTGTATATATATTTTACATCTCCAATAGTTGGATTTTCTTCCAATGGACATGTTGTTTCCAAAAATTCAAAGGGACCTGTATATCTTTCACTTACAAATATTATATAATAATAGATTACACTACATCATTCAGCGTAACAAAATATCATGGGAAACATTAAGTCAGTATGAATCTGAGTTTATATTACATTATGTTTATGAAAAAACTAGTAACATTAAGAAGGATATAAAATTGGTACATTAAGAAAAAATATAAACTTTATGATTTTTATAAAATCATATCTAGAAATAATTGAGAATCAGAATTGAAGAATATGGAAAATCACATTCACATATTTGGAGAATTAGAACCATGATTCAAGAAAATTTTTAGTTGAGGATTCGAATCGGATTCAATTTTCTACATGTTTCAGAATTCAGAATTATGAATCAGATTTTATTTTATATGCTATTTGGAATTGAGAAATATGAATCAGATTCAATTTTCTTAGTGATTCTGAATTGAGGAATAGGAATCAGATTCAACTTTCTATGCGATTCTAAATTAAAAAACAAGGGTTTCATTTTGAATATGACTTACTCTCTTGTCTTAAGTAAAATAATGTTAGAAATAGTTATAAACAGATTAAATAACATTTATATGTATTTATTTATATATAGAAAAACTTATTAAGGAAATACATATAAAAAATTCTATATATAAAAAGAATTATAAAGAAAATATGATTGTGATTTACAAAACATAAAAGAATGAGCAAAGTCCTAAAGAAAACTTTTGACTCAAAAATAACCCCCTTTTGTAAATAAAAAATGAACAATTTATGAAAATAATATTAAAACCACAAAACATTATATTTTAACATAAAAAAAATTCTCTACCCCTTAGTTTATGACTCGTGATATATACAACTAACTTCTCCCTTAGGTTAAGAAATCCCCCTAAGGATCGTATTCTGACATTATATATTATTTATCCTTTATTACAAAAATATATCCCCTTTACATTAGGATTGTATTCTTTAAGTATTATCATACTTACAATTTCATCCTTATGTGAATATTCTTTTTGAAACATTCTTTTACCACTTTTCGATTTTCCTAAAGGAATGGAGAACAATATAATGAACCTAAAATTTTAGAAAATAAACTATACGAAACAAATAATAATAATAAATTGATATTCAAAAGGGTTTATAAGAAAATATCATAAATATTGGAAAATTCAATCTCTCTTAGGTATTAATGATTTGATTATGGCCTTCAATTTCTTGAGCTCCTTGGGATTATCTTGATATTTTTCAATATGAACTTCCCAATCTAGAATCTTATTTTGTAGGTTATTAATCTTTTCATGTTGGCTTATAATATACTCCTACTGAGAATTAATTTTTTCATCATGATACTCAAGCTTTTAGTACAGCCCTTCTATGTAAGCCTTCAATATATTAATTTCTTGATCATGATAATTTGGTTTCCCATAAAAATATATGTTTTCTTGCAACCGTATAGATTGTTTTCCCTTTATGATTTCTATGAAGTTTCATTAAAGATTATTCATTTTGTTATCTAATTCATTGAATTCACCCTTAACTGTTTCAAACATATCATTGAAAGCTTTAATATAATTATTGATGTGATTTGACCACATTGTTATATCTTTGCTAAACTTCCTATGAGAGTCATTATTCTATACAATGGATTTGAAATTAGTTTCATGTTTTAAAATCACTTCCATGAAAAGGGTTATTGATTATCATTTCTTATTTATAGAAGAATGAATAAGATGATCAATTGATTCGTGGTTTGGAAATTTTGGAATGGATTTCACCAGCTTCTTTAAAGATTAAACAAAAAAATATTCTCCTAATAAGGAGGACGATCTTTCTAACTTTGATTCGGCTTGTTTGGATGTGCCAAAGTCAATATTATTTTCCTTACATTTCTCATATTCCATTTCTCTTTCTAAATTTGGAACTATATCCCTTTTATCAAAAACAAGAATAATCTTATCATCATAATCATCATCATCATCTTGATTTTCATTATTACCACCATCAACATCTTATCCTTCAAAACCTTCACCATCGAAGGGGAATTTCATAAATTCACTTTCAACGCCATTTACTTTTGGAGCTGGGGATTTGTGGATATATTTTACTTTTAAGGAATAATCTATTGAAGAGACATGAAATGTTCTTAAAGATAACCAATCAGATTGACTCTGATTATGATATTATTCAATGTTTTTAATACAAATATCTCTTTCATTCTATTGGGTAATTTCTTCTTCATATCCTTCCACTTATTCTTTAATTGGTTCTTGAACAATTAAAACTGATCGTCGAAGAACATCCTTTCCTTTTACTGATTTTATTTCCACCACTATAACTAGTTCATATTTTTGGGGAAGATCAGTTTCTTGAAGAAAGTATTTCAGAGATTCAATTTGTTCTAAGTATATTTCTATATCTTTCAATAAGGATAGAAATGTCTTAGATTTAGTTAACATCTTCTTGTGATTCTTTTATTTTTATTTTCTCTCATGTTTTTTATATTATTTGATTTTTAATGATTCAACTTTTGATAGATATAATGTGAATACATCATCTCCTTATTTTCTTAGCTCTTTTTCTTGTCTACACTTAGCTAAATCATTATATGGGTAGGATTATAGTTTCTTTGACTTTGGGGTTTTGGAATCATGATTTGTATTTTGTGGTTCTTAGGCCTTAGGCATTATTTTCATTGGCTCATCTGACTACTTCATTAGCTTTATCCAAATTCCCTTTTCATTAAAAATAGTCCAACAAACTCATTTGTCTTATTACTAAAAGAACATTTCATTCTTTTAAGTGTGTCTACACTTAAAATAAGAATCATGAATTTTATTGCATTTCAAATTCATGGAACATTGCTTAATATTAACAAACATACTATAAGCTTGGAAAGAAGTTGATGGATACATTAGGATTTGAGATTTTTTTGACTCTTCCTTAATCTTATTGCTAATAATAAATATGTAATTCACTAGGTTATCCTTCCTTATATTGACAAGAAAATACATCATAAAGATATATGTTATCTTCAAGGTGTATGTATCACCTTTTCTTGGTATTAACAACTTTTCATACATCATTCCATAGTTATGTAGTTAGCCGAAAGGATGGAAATATTAGGCCACTTTACCCCCTTAGTACCTAAGCGATCAATAGATTCAACTCTCTCAAAATAGACCTCTAAATCTAGAAACTTATGAGTACAATAATAAGATTCACCATAATATGGTATCTCAAGAATATATGTTTCTTTCTTATAAGACAAATAATATATTTTCTCATAACTCTTAAAATGAAACTTATCCTAACTACCTTCATTTAAAAGAATTAACTAACTGAATAAATTCCATAACCATGTCTACATAAATAATATATTGTTCTACTTTTTTTTAGAAATGAAAATACATTCCCATCATAAAAAGTTTATGATCATTTTTATTAAATTATAATACTTAAGAAGTAAGTCCTGTTAAACTATCCTTTCTATAAATTTCAACCAATATTTATGTTCCTTGTTCCTAGGAAATGATGTATGAGAGGATACTACCAAAAATTTGGAACTTAATAATGATTTTTTGAAATTTATGAAAGCGTATTAAAACAAGAAAGATGACTTTTAAGGGGGAAACCAAACTAGGCATAAAAACTTGGTAATTAATTATGCAACATAAGGGGTACCCTTCTATATATAGATACTAAGATGATAGTTCGGCATCCAAGATAGATCAAATGGTTGACATTTATTTGATCTTATCTGATGGTTGTGATTAATCAGAAGAAAGTTTATAGATTCAATTCTTTTGAGGTTTTTATAAAATTAAATGGGTGTTAGGAAAGATGAATCTATTGATGTTTTTAATTGAACAAGAAAGAAATGTGGTCAAATTGGAGTTAAAGTTAAGAAGTAATATGTGTGATAGAATACATTTTGGTGTTCTCTAATAGTTTGTTCATGTTTGATAAGATTATTCTTTGAAATCTTATATTTGGATAAGTTTTATTATGTTCTAAAAACTTTTTCAGTTCTAAAACCATTTGTTAGGGAAATAAACTATAATCCCTCTATAAGAAGGATTAACTTACTGTTAGGAGGTAGTTTAAAAAAAATATGAATTATTAACTTATATTTATCATTATTAAAATGTGTTTAATGTATTCGGATCTATCAAATGGTAATGATTTTTTGAAAATATTTGCATGTTATTCCTGCATTACGATGAATTGTAAAATAATATCTCCTGTAAGTGTGATCCCTAAGGAATTGATGCCTAATATATATGTGTTGTACCAAGATTTATGTGGATTGTTTTTCTAAAGGCTATGGTACTTGTGTTATCACATACTATATTCATTTTAGTTAAACTCTTGCCATAATCATTGAGTGTGTGTTGCACCCACCACTCTTGATCACAACAACTTCCAAATACCACAAATTCATCTTTAGTGGTGGAAAGTTCTACAGAATTGTGTTTCTAGAATTACCAAGATATTAAAAAATCTCTTAATAAATGACAAGTTCCATATGGTCTTTTCCTATCCATTCAAAAATTACTAAAGTCAGTATCTGGAAATCATTTCAAAAAAATTCATTTCCAAAAGAATATAAAAGTCTTAAGTGCATTTTTTCTTTAAATAGTGAAAATTTATTTTTACTACTTTTAAATGGGATTATTTTGGATTATATTTATATCTTTCACAAAACAATACAAAAAACATTAAGTCTAGATGACCGTCTATTAAGTATAGTAAATGACCGATCATACCTCTAAAATATTTTGATCTACTGGTTTCCCAGCATCATTCAGATCATGAGTGTTTGGGGAACTGATTGGAATACTTATACTTTTAGTGTTTTCATATCCATAATTTTTAATAATATATTTAATAAAACTATGTTGAGATATATATTATCCTTCTAGTTGTTGAGAAATTTAAAAACTTTGAAAAAATGTTAGCTCACCCATCATACTCATTTCAAACTCATATTTCATAAGATTCTAAAATGAATTAGTAAAGGATCACTGAGTGGGTATGAATAAAATGTCATAAAAATAAATTTGAAAAATTAAAACATTTTTCATATATTTATTTATTAAAACGGTTGGATTAGTAGTTCCCTTAACATAATTTGTTTGTAACAAAAATCATATAAGTATATTATACCACACTCTAGGGGATTGATAAAGACCCTAAAAAATATTTTGTATTTAAAAACATGTTCACGATGTTTTTTGACTTCAGAGATAGGAGGCTAATCAACATAGACTTCCTCTTGAACAAAATATATAAGGAAATCACACTTCACATCCATTTGATAATGTTTGAAGTTAAATAATGCTGCAAAGGATAATAGAATGAATAGATTCAGGAATAGCTATTAGGGAATAGGTTTCTTCATAGTCAATTCGTTCTAGTTGATTATTTCTTTTAGAAACTAATGTTGCTTTATTTCATACTATGATTCAATTTTCAACACATTTAATTAAGAATACCAGCTTTACTCCAATTATAGAGTTCTATTTATTTATTTCAACCAAGTTCTAGACCTTATTCCTTTAAATTTAATTTCATTCAAATTCGATGGATTTAATCAAATATTCATAATCTGAATACACATCATAACATTTCGCTTCTAATTGGGAATGAAATGATAGATGCTCTGCTTAATTTCATTAAAAACATCTGGTTCTTAAGAGTTGATTTGCATCACCAATGATACTATCACTGGGATGATTCCCTAGAAATAACTAATTTGGGTTCGGTAAAACCTGTTGATCAATATAGGGTAGAAAGTCTTCTAGAGTAAATAATTCAGAAACATTTTCTTGAGTATTCTTCTTATTTGAAGTATCTTCATTCATTGGTGGGTAATCAGTTTTTTAAAATACATATGAAGATGTAGGTTGGTATTGTTTTAAAACAAAAGGATAAGTTTCATAAAATTCAACTTGTACTATTTATTCATCAGTAAAAGAGTTTTAATTAAAGATATTGTAAGCCTTAGAGGTTGTGGATCAGCCTAAAAAATTTCATTATTATATTTGGGTCTGAATTTGTGTAAGCTATATTTTTTATTCAAAAAGAATACTTTTCATCCAAATACTCTTAATGTATGAAACATTTGGTTTTTGACCTGTCAATATTTCATATAGGGTTTTATTATGAAATGGCCTCATTAAATCTCGATTTATAGTATAACATGTAGTACTTACAGCTTCATCCCATAAAAACTAACTATTGAGTATTCACTCAACCTGGTTCTTGAAATCTCTTAAAAAATTCAATTTCCTCTTTCAACAACACTATTTTGATGAGGAATTCTAGGATATGAGATTTTATGAATAATTCCATTCTTACTAAAAATGTTTCCAAATATGAATTTTCAAATTCACCTCCATGATCACTCATAATAGTTATCAAAGTATGTTTTTCTCTTATTTTAACTTTGGCTAAAAAATATTTGAAATAAAAAAATGATTCAGATTTAATTTCTAGAAAATGGTCCCATGTAAATATAGTGTAATCAAAAACTAAAAAAATACCTAGTATTTACCATCAATACATCCATCTTGTGTTGGAATAAACAAGTTAGTTTTTACTAACTGTATTCAATCATAATTTGAGACACCACTAATAGACATAATGCTTGATTTATGTTTCTTGTCATATTGAAAAGGTTAACAATAATTTCAAAAATCAAATCTATGATCTGGTAGATCCATAATAAGTATTCTCTAAGAAATTTTACCTAAACTCCTTAGGTTACAGTGTCCGAGAATTCTATTCCTTAGCCATTATTGGTCTTTCGTTGCATTAAGGAAAGTTATATCTTGGCTCTTGAGGTCTTCTTTTTAATGTGTATAAACATTCTCATACCAATGGTCCAAGATAATAAACAAATCCTTTTAATTGTGAACAAAGCATTTATCTTTCCTGAAGTTCACAAGGTAGCCTACATCACATAATTGACTTATACATGTAAGGTTGTTCTTAAGACCATTTACAAATAAGACAATTCAAATTCAGGATTTTCCAAGAAGAATGATGTTACATATACCAACAATCTCCCCTTGAGCATTGTTTCCAAAATATAGTCTTAAAATATTCATCTTAATAATATTTTCAAAGATTTTATTGTTACTAGTCTTGTGCTTGGAACATCCATTATCCAATTACCATGTATTGTTATTGGTAATACCTTTTTTTCTTGAAAATTAAATACTAATGTTTTCAGAATCCAAGTATTCTTCGATCTAGAAATGTCAGAAAGTAAATTCTTAGGAATCCACATTTTCAAAGAAATTTGAGATTTATGAAAAACTAAGGATTTGATTTTAGTTAATGGACATATTTTCTTCCAATTTCCACCACTTTGACACTTTGTGAAAAAAATGGAAATGTGAGGTGCAAAATAGTTATGACTAAAAACTGATTTTGAGTGAGAATAACCAAATCCAAGAATATTCCTAAGAAGAAGGATATGTTAATAAATATTGTCAAAATTTTCATTTCCAAATATATTTTTGGATAAATTTCATTCATGAAAATATTTCCAATTTTAGTCAAAGGACTAAATTATCATCCTCGAAGTCGCTAGTATTAGAATTAATTGTAGTCTCTAAATTATTTTTCCTATAAAATTCATTTTTAAGATACAAAGAATTTTTTTTATTTCCTTATTTAATTTCATTAAGGTTTATTGAAATAGAAAAAATTTCAAAGTATTTTTCATCAAGATCTTTAGAATGATCTCATGCGTCTTTTTTTAAAATAGTGATTCTATAGTTTTCCTTGTTAAGTTTCTTATTGATATAACTATTGTCCTTTTCATGAAACATGTAAAACCTATATACTTATTCAATAGAAGGTAAGGTAACTTATTCTATGTAATATTATTTATATAAATAAATATATCCATCACTATTAGTATAGTAAACATTTATATAAATATATTTTAACAATTAAATATTTAGTACCTTATCCATGAAACATTGATTTTCTATAGGTATTCTTGATATAATTACAGTATTCTTCTATCTAGAAGATTCACTATTTGAGTATTTATTAGATGAGTCTCCACCACTTGCAATCCAAGAATTATTTTTCTTCAATACATTCTTTCCTTTAGGATTATAATATTTTTTCAATTTTCTATCAGAATGCCTATCTTTTTTTTCCTTTCTTTAAAGCCTTGGAAAATCTTGTCTGATATGATAGGTTTTTCTTACATTCATAACATTTGACCTCAAAATATATCTTATATTTCCATTCTTATTTATTATATCTATTTTGGAAATCCTTCTTTCCAAAACTCTTGTTCATCCTTCGAGTAATATTGGATTACTCATTCTCGGACTATTCAGATTCACTTGAGTCTGACTAAATAAAAACATTCATAGACATTGTCGACATAGAAATTTTCTTAGGAGTCTTGGTTTCATCTGATTTGTTGTAGTAGTAAAAGAAACATTCCCATTATACTTCTTTATATTCACATCACCTTTCTTCAATATATTATAATGTTGTAAAAGTGTTCCAAAAAACTCATCAAGAGTAACATTTGTAGCTTTCCTGGACTCATCAATACAAATTTTCTATGATTCCCTCTGAGTAGTAATGTTGTCGATAATATTTTCTACAAGCATCTCATCGTCAAATCCCTTCTCTCCCATTTATTTAAAATTGTATACTATAGTCATGAATATTTTTTGAACATTAAGTATTAGTTCTCCATAAGAAAAAAACCATTATAGTCTTCTCTAAGCATGGATCTTCTTGTTTCCATAACATTATATATATAAGAATGTGTAACTTCCAGTTTATTCCATATGTTATTAGCTACTTCAAATGATGATATCTGGATATATATATTCCTGATTATAGAACAAATCAAATTATTGTCTACCTTATAGTTTAGATGATATTCTTTCATTTATTGATTGGAAAAAAATTTGACTTCTTTTTTAGGTATCTTATAATATCCAGAATGAATAACAAAATTATCCACACTAGTATTTTAAAAAAAATCATCTTATCTCTTTAGTATTTGTAATCATTTCCATCAAAGATAGGTGGTCTTATAGTGTTCTGATGATCTAAAGATCTATCTTTCATTCTTGTAATATTTCAAGACAAAACATTTCCATTTTACATGTTAGTTTTGTATGTACCTATAAACAAATAGTTTATAAAATATATTATAAAAAAACATATAAAAGGTAAAAAATGTTTAAGAAAACTGAGAAGTGAAAATATGTCAATGCTACTAAGTGTAAGTATCAGAATATCAGAGTCCTACTCTAATACCAATTATAGAATCTAAATATGTATGTGGATTCTCAAACACAAGATGGGGTTAAATATAAGTTTAAATACATTCCTTTTTAAACTTATGGAAATTTTATTTCACAAGGTTAAACAAATCAGATTCACTTATACACTCTTTTTTATGTTTGAAGAAAAAAACATTGGTTTTATTAAGATAATTATCAATAAGAACATATGTATACATAAACAAGATTCTACCTTCATCATATAGGTTCTTGTATCAGAGAAATATCAAAATAGAAAATATAAGATACACTTTCTTATTTATATAGATTGTAGCGGATATTAAAAGTAAATATTAAAGAGTAAAAAATATTTTACCACAATGTGAAGGGTATCCAAAACACCTTGAATAAAGGTCAGTTTATTTATACTTTCACAAAATTATGTCTTACCCACACCAGGGTAAGCCCTCGATCCACAAAATATCTATTTCTATCTTCTTATCCCCGTAATCCCTCAATCTGTAAGGTGATCGGCACCTCTGTCTTCCATCAAGTTGGAAGCCCTTGATTAAGAAGGTAATAAAAATTTATGTATTCCTTCATCGTGTATGCCCTATATTTTATATAGAAATAATTTTAATCTCATAGAGAAAAACAAAGCCTCATTAAGATTTATGTATGTGGACCAAGCAGTTCACAACTTAAACTCTTCAAGGATTTCACACGATGAAATGTCGGTAGAGCTCTCATAGAGAATCAATTATCAAAAAAAATCATAGCTTAGAAATCATTCAAATGATTTTGTATTTATAGGAAAGATATAAAATGGTTATATTTTCCTCCAACAGTCATATTTTTTCATAAATTTCCATGGGACATATACAGCGCACAATTACAATTCTTATATAAGAACAGATTAGATGACATAACTTAGCATAAGAAAATATAATGAGAAACATTAAGTGTGTATTAATACGATTATTTATTACATTATGTTTAAGTAAAAATATTGGCTTTAAGAATGATATAAAATCATTACAATAACAAAATATAAAAACTTTATGAAATATATAAAATCGGATCAGAAAATAATTGAGAATCGTAATTGAAGAATACGACAAATAGGATTCAAAAATATGATAAAATTGGAATCAAGATTCTGGTTAATTTGGAGTTGAGGAAGTGAATCAGATGCAATTTTTTGTGTGATTCAGAATTAACAAAGAAGAATCAGATTCGATTTTCTGCACAATTTAAAATTGAGAAACAGGAATCGAATATTATTTTCATTATGATTTGTAATTGAAAAACAAGTATTTTGTTAAGGATCTGACTTACTCTCTTGACTAAAGGAAAATAATGTTAGACATAGATATAAAAAGATTAAAGAACATTAAAAGATATTTCCTTATAGATAGAAATAATTCTTAATAAAATTCATATAAATTTTCTTATTTATTAAAAGTGTTATAAAGAAAATACGATTGTGATTTCCAAAACATAAAGTAATTATAAAAGTAATGTGGAAACATTTGACTCAACAACCACTAGAAAATCACCTCAGACTACAAGAATCATAATTCAAACCCTAAAGTAAATGACCTCCTCATTCCTACTTCTATATGAGATTATATCCTCATTTCATCAATTAAAAATGTCATCGAACCTTCATCCTTGAAAAATCATCACTGCACCTATCATCACCATGGATCCTCTGATAGAATCATCGATCGTCACCATGAAACCAAACCAACAGAAATCTCTTAAACTTTTATAGTCAACTTTCTAAAAATTCAATAATAAAACAAGCTCAACCTATTGGAATCATAATTTATTACCATCATCGATCACCACCAAACTAGTAAAAAAATTGAACCAAAATTAATGCCAAGGATGATGCATCCAATCCATTTGGACTGATAATCAGAAAACCATAAAGGAGGATGGCCAACTCAAATCATTTCAGGGAACACCATTGACCACCAAACCACCCATCATGAAACATTTTTGTTAGAACCAATTTAGAATGACCTAGGAGAGGGGAGAAGTAACGTGAGTTCATAGAAGGTATTTGAGTTCCAAAGGGCTTCAAAGCAACCTTCTTTGGGACAACCAAAACATCCCTCAGAACTATCAAAATAGAAAGAAAATACACCATATAATGTCACCCTCATTGGATATTATGAAATACATAGTGATTCCATAAGAGAGAACCAAGAAAATCATCAAACCATTATTCCAAACACTAACCTTCAAACTTCATTGTCATCATCGATGCTGGAAACCAGTAGCCGGCATCACCAGATTGAGCCATAGCCTGAAACACCCAATGTCATCCCAACCTTGAACACCTCATCCATCACACTAAACTAACAAAATGGATTTAATCCACCACGTAACAAACACATCCACCAAAAAACACCCATGATATCACCCAAGGAAACGAACTGGAGAAAAACCGAATACCCAAGCAGATAAGAGGAAAACCCCAAAGAGAGAGATGTCACCAAGTGCATTCACCAGCACCATCCCAATAATCCCATTCCTACAATATGTAAAACTGGAGTGGAATATGGTACACTGGTATAATAAATAAAAATGAAAATAATGAGTTCATGGGGATAGGGTGTGCTAGAAAGAAGGAATGATGCTACAAAATTTCACCTCAAATCCCCCACCACAATCCCAAACCCATTATCCACACCATCACGCTAGACATAGGTGGGGAAACCATTATGGGTTAGGTTGACAAGGTATGGATAAAATGTCAGTAAATCCCTCCACAACACATGAAATGATTCCTTGACAAATCCAATGTGTGAGGGGCATAAAAAGGAACATAAAATGTGACCCAAATAAAAGGAAGCCATATGAAGAATAAAATATGAAAAGTTGAATAAATCATAAAGAAAACAACACATGTGAGAAACGAGGAAACCTTTATAAAGGATTTCATGGATAACACCTAAAAACAATGAGCATCAAGTGAGTTCGAGATTTGTGAGGTTTGGGGGAATGTGGAACCATATCATTATATAATCATTTTCATATTTTTTGATGACTTCCTTCATCTCATAAAATGAGGAAGAGATATTATATTCACAAAATTAATAATAACGGAACTCTAAAATCCTGAACATTTCATTGATAGTAATTCCAAAGAGACACATGATGTGGGAAAAATTAATTAGAAATGGTAACTTCATATACATGGCACACCATTTATACAGTTCTTGTTTCCCATCTTCAACTAATTCATAAAACTCATTTTTTTTGTTTTTAATGTTATGAGAATGATTAACTGTCTTAGGATCAACTGAAGGGTCTGTTGATCTATTAATATCTTATAAATTATATCCTTCAAATCCAAATGTGTCATTTATCAAATTTGAACTCAATTCTCCTATGACCGGTCACATTTTATTTCAATAACCTGGTTTTCATTTTTTGATAATCAATAACATTCAATTAACCATGCTAAATAAAACATAAATTTTGAGCACTAAACTGATTCAATATAAAATTCCCATATAATTTTTCTCTATCCAAACATACATTGAATTTTTAATTTGGAAAAATACATTTTGTTCTAACATCCACTGATCCGTTTCCAATTTGATAATATAAAAATTTGTTCAAACCATTTGAATAATGAGGTGTTTTTTGTGGTAAATTAATCCAAATATTTTATATAGGTATTGTATTATCACTATTATGTCTATACATTCAGATGTAAAGATATAAATTTTTAATCAAACAAGTACAAAAAAAATTAAACATCAATAAACTTCTCTTATCTTGATCACCCACTCTATCATATAATTCTATAAATATAGTATATAAAATCATGGTAAACATAAAATTATTATTATTATTATCCTTAAATAGAAAATCATATTCAATTGTGGAAAAAACATTCTAAAACATTAGTGAAAAATCAGTAAAACCCACTAGTTTCCTATCATGGAATCAACCAATATAAGAATATCAACAAGGATTAATCCCTAAGAATTCAAGAGTGAAAATTGAATCATGTGAATGAAAGATATTTATAACCCCATGAATGTGAAAGAATCCAGTATATAAATGAATCCTCATCCTAATTTTTATAAAAATTAATGATATTTATGTGTATTGTATTTTTGAGTGATAAAATTTATCATTTTATTATACAATATGATATATAGTTTAATGATATAGTGAAACCAATCATTTAATACTAAAAAAATTGTACCTTATGATTGGGGATTAATGTTTCCTGGAAAAGGGGAATAGGGGATGACATTGAGGATCATCCACAAGGTGTATGGGGTTGTTTGGGGGTTGTTATCCCGAAATAGGAGGGGTTGTGGTCATCAGGATTAGAGTTGAGGGTGAGGGAATGGGTGTTCACCATTGGGGTTGAGGGGAGATCCATCGGGGAGAATGGGGATCAGGGGGAGGTGTGAGATATTGGAGAGAAGGCGGAGCACCATTAGGGAGAAGTGGGGGAAAGCAAGAGGGTGGTCATTGGCATATGGGAGAGGCGTGGACAAGGGTGAGGGGTGGTGTTCGATATTAGGGAGATACCTATATGAGAGGGTTATGTGAATTCATCAGTGTGGGGGAGAGTAATGAATAAGTGGGATGGGTGGTCGATAGCATCTCTAAGAGCCACAATCAAGGGGGTGGGTAGTCACCAACATTGGGGAGTGGCACAAAAGGGGGAGGGGAATTCACTGAGGGATCGAGGGGTCTGGGGGAGGGGATAAGGCATTGGTTCAGGGAGGGGTTGAATATGGGTTAATTTTTAAAAATTAACAATGGTTTAAACAAAATCAAGAATAAATATTAAAAGAAACATTTAGAAGGGATTTCGTTGAAACCACTGTGAATTAAAAATTAAATATAATAATTTTTTTTAGTTTTAGTTATTAGAACCACTACAAAAAACCTCCATTAAGACCCCTATTTTCTAGTGAGGATTGTGTTAAGGACTCTAATGATTTCCTAATAAAAATATAAATTTTGGATTATTTTGGGTTTAGTTAATTTCTTAATTATTAATTATTTAATTATTACACCTGTGACTATCCACCATCACAGAACCCAATATGAGTGAAACTTAAATCATGATTAGGGTAAAAAATGTGTTCCAAATTCAATGGAAACCCTAATTTCCCCACATAAAGAATTAGTCATGAATGAATCCATTATATCTATATTAATTCATGCATATGAGTTAATATTTTTAATATAGTAATATAATGGCTCCACAACACCTAAAACATTGTTCTAGTTCCATAAATAGATTTTCAAAAAAATAATTTAAAATATTCAACTAATCAAATAATAGAAACTATATTCGTTACACCTTCCCCTCTTTCAAGCCTTTTCTGCCCAAAAATCAGTATTCTACTCAAATAGGTGTGGATTTTGAGATTACATCTTGTTCTTACACTACCTTGATAAGTCCCAAAAATTATCACACAATATACTAATATGAACTAAAGAAATATATATATAATAAATGATATTCTTATTCCAATCCACACAAATTTTTGCATAGTCTAAGAATGAAACATCATCATTAATTTCTAACTCACCCTAGTCAATAATGTCTGATAGTTCATGCGTGTATCTATTCATCCATGATCTATTGAAGACATCATTTACTTAGTAAAATTTCAGATATAAATCTAGGTAGTATTAAAACTTTCCAACCCTAAATATAATATAAAAAATGTCGATTAATCATGGAGATAACATTTCACCCTAGCCAGAACTCTACCAACTATGTCAAGGTGAGACCTTCTGGAACACATGGTCTCCCTCCTAAAACATTAGTGGTCTCCCTATTTGGTGCATGTAAGACATTTTATAGACATAGTTTTCCCACATATTATTTTTTATGATCTAATCCCTCTCCATAATCTATTTCATTTAATCTATCGCCATAAGTTGTGACTCCCCCTATTCTGACCAGCACAGAGCTGACCTGTAGGAACAACCAAACCATACCTCGAATAGATCCATACAAATGGTGGTGTGATATCTATATTTTTTTATAAAAACTCCACTAATGGAAGTTGATCCACACATCATCATCTAAAATATAACATTTAAGACAGCAACATGTCCTCATGGACCTAAATGTTCAACTCAATTGGGTCATCTGTTTGGGGATAAAATATTGTTCCCATCTCTAACTTGGTCTCAAAAGCCTCCTATAAACCTATCCACAACCAGGATATGAAATTAGAATCATGGTCTTAGAAAATAAAAAATAGAACTTCATGAATATGGATGATATTATATATGTAAAAATAATCCTAGCTTTTCAAATAACATATCCCTTTGATGGAAAGGGAGTGGGCCAACTTATGAAGTTGATCAACAATCACCGAGATAGTATCATAAAATCTTTCCAGTCATTAAAATTGAATTAAAAATATATTGATAGACTATAATACATCTACTTAGGCTTCCTAATGTGTTGGTGCAAGTTCATTGTAACTCAATTCTCTACCTTCACATGCTGACATGTGATACATTTAGAGATGAACTTTGTGAGACTCCGCTTTATTCCTAGAAAAAAAAACTATCACCGTTGATCCTGGGAAATATTTCCAATCCATGATATAATGTTAAGGGGGTGAATAAAACTCTCTTAAAACCTCTTATCATGGAAAAACTAGCACCATCATCTATCCTCAAAAAAATAAAATGGCATCCCCACCATCAAAGAATACATCAGGATCATGTTCTATGACCATATCATCTTATAAGACCTCACAATAAATATATCACAGTTGTTCTTACAAAAAAAACTAAATATGAGGGGGTCACAAACATTAGACAAAATCATGATTCCCATCCTTTGTTCCCTAGGGATATCAAAAATGAGGTTATCTACCCTAATGTCGCACCTAAAAATTAAGAATGAGATTTATTACTAATAGAAACAACCACCAAGTTCTATTTCCTTAGTGTATAGAATATTTCAAATTCATTATCATATAAGAACTGTATCCACCATCGATATCACATGTTGTGTTTTCTTTGAAAAAATATATTCCAGAGAATTTTTTTTAATATAAAATTAATTTCAATCAGGTGATTTAATGTTTTAAATACATTGGAACACACACCACAATCGCCATATCCAAATCATGGGTTCTGTAATTCCACATATTCATTCTCAGTTTCCATGATATGTAAGAAAAAACTACCTATATATGTATTAAAATGTACCAAATAATATAACTAGAGTCATAAAAAATACCATATACTCAACTCCATATTATAATGGTCTCATGATATAGGTATTGGTTAACCTATTCAGTATCTTCTTAGAAATATTCTAAAATCTCTCCAACAAAAAAATCGCAACCCCTTTCTGGTCCAGACATTCAATAGAGATTTAATATTATTTAATTTTTTTTATTGAACCACTTTTAGTATCTATACAACCCAAGGAAGTTTTTCATCTTTTATATTTACATAGGCGTATACTAATCCTATATTATCCTAATCTTTATTGGGTCTATATCTACTCTATCCTATCAAATAACATTCCCTAGGAAGTGTACCTCCCTAATCAACAATGGAATCTTCTAGGGAATCCCATATAACGGGTAATCCCAACTTATTTCAAGGAATTTTCTCAAATTATTTTCATTCTCGGACTATGATTCTATGTAAATGAGGATACCATTAATGAAGGACACCATAAAACATTCTAGAAATGTTTATAAAACCTAGTTAATGAGTCTCACAAATACAACAAAGGTGTCATTTATTCCAAATGAAATCACCATATAATCATAATGATTACAAAATCATAATAATACCATTTTTTATATTACCTCATCTTGAATGTGATTCTATTGATAGCTCAATTGGTGGTTATTCATCGAAAAACACTTTTCTCTCTTTAATTGGACAAATAGGTAATCAGTTATTAATGTAGATACTTACTACTGATAGTCACCTAATTTAAGTGGTAACAATCCATACTCGACATCATGATATAACCCACCTTTTGGTGAAAATTATTGAGGTTCTCTAAGGAGACACTCTGGGTTTGATAAATTCATTCCACTAATGATCCTCCAGCTGCACCATGACCTCAAAAATCATGGAAGGAACAATATAATATGCTTTAGAAGAGATCATATTTTTCCATGTGGGATAGTTAGTGAATGAATCAATTTCTAAATAGGATGGTATACACAACCTAATATCAAGGAATACATCATTATACTCCACTAAAATAGGGAATTGAAATCCCTTAGTGTCTGCTTCTCTAAGGGCCAAACTAAGAAAATGATGAGAAATCGACTAATAACTCATAAACATCAGAACAACTTGATCTGGATAGAATAAATTCTCTTTAGTGAAGGTAAAGCATATCTATTCCACCAAAATAGACCACACCCTCTAGAGAAAACAATAAACCTTGACATGGACTAAACAAAATTATTTTATTCCATGAATTGACTCTTATTATTTACATTGTAGCTATGAAGAGGTCAAGAAAAAACCTATGTCCTCTAAGTGTAATGTCACAATTCCATGATATGAGAGTAATCACATAATCCCCATAGTAAAATTTCCCAAATAAAGTGGTTGGACTAGAGGATACATTACTTTAATGAGTTCATGTAAAATTTATATAATAAGTCAATAATGGTTCACTCATTTGTCTAAAAAAACTAATGCTTAGGTAAAGAAGAAAAAGATAATACCTTGATTTATGTTGGGAGAATTTGATTCGTAATCTTTCACTGTATATATTTTACAATATCCCAAGATGATTACACATAGAGCCTGATGTGGACTACTTGGAGGTGGTGGAAGTGGTATCAGATCATAATGTTAACCACCCCTTATAGACCTTCCATGTATTCTTCTATGATCTCTTCTCTATGGATAACCCTACTCAAGTAACTATTTCAACATTGAATACCCATCCACCATCTAAAATTCCATTATCATGTATAGTTTTAGGTAATTCCATGTAGTATGAACACACACATAATAGGAAAACAACCAAATATACTCCAACTAATTGGATCCAATTGTGAGACTTAGGACACTAATCCCCAGCCTTTATTCTTCACCTAAGAACATATCATGTTTTTATGTCTCTAAGTATACCTTCATCAACATTATATAGATGTCTATGATCTTGGATGATTAATACTAGCACCATTTGAATATGGATGCTCTGCTAAAAATCACTATACCACTAAGGAATGCTTAATCACCTTGTCATAGTTGGGGATACACTGGGATACTACCCCAGCTCAAATATCTCTATGATTTACATGCTCAACATCCAAGATAAGAATTCCCCATCAACAATCATATATAGAGAGTATCATGTGAGGCTAGTAACCTATGATGCATACTCAGGGACTAACATGTTTCCCTATTTCAACTGTATAAGATCATGGATTCATTATAACTATTGACTTGTGGATAAATAGTCCTCTTAATAGAGGAAGTCAAACTCGTTCCAAATTAGACTCACCTCATCATGTGTCATAGTTATCAAGCTCCATCATCATCCTATTGGTCCAATAAGAAGGATTTGTTCTAGAACCACCATCTATCTTGGAGGGGCATTAATAAGATAGATCACCCATACAAATAACTCTATCCATTAAGCTTCCACCTTTAGGTCGACATCACCCCAAAACCTAGGCAACCTCTACTTTTGGAACTAATGAAGAATAATCATACTATATGTGTCATCATCACACACTACCAAAATAAATTCCCTCTCAATCTAATGTGGATTATCCAACTAAACATATGGGGTGGATATTCTCATTTATCAATGGATGTATGTACCTATCACTGTACCCCAAGAGGAATAACCTCATGAACATGACCCTATACTAAGGCCTCATCAGTCAGTTGGTCATCATTATGATCTTATCATGAAGTATTATTGGATATCTTTTTACAGGCATCTTATAATTTTGATGGTGTTCAATGGTCAAAAAAGCATACCTAGAGAGATGACTCAATAAAAACATGAAAATACCAACTCATTATTATATTATGCATGTATAATTGTTTTCCTTGTACATACAGTATCAATGTACTGAGTGGACACACAAGTTATTAGAGTCTTATTGTATAGATATGTCGGCCACTAAACCATCACATGGTTCCCTATCCTAAGATATGATCTTTACACACCTCAACACCATTTTCCTAACTTCATAAGAAATACTCAGAAATAATCTATATCTAAACTCCATACATAAGACAACCTATGATCTAATACCAATATGAATCAACTCGACACATTAGGAATCACCTTAATAGGGATATACCAAGAGGCCCACCCCAAGACTGCCTCCAATAATCCATGGGATAGTGACTAGAACCAAGTAGGTATATCACACATATAGGATTCTTTATCTTAAAGTACTTGAATTCTCACACATATATCCAAATATACCTACGTAATATAGAATAATGATAAACTGGATAAAAAATTCATTAAAAAATACCAATATCCAACAAAAGAGTTTGAAAATACATTACCAAACTATCAAAGGAAAAAATATCGTCCCATAAACAACAACAAAAATCCAACTTAGAAAAAAAATTATATATACATGAATCTTTCTAAATATTACCATGGTCCAGCTAACACTACCAACAAAACCACTATGCACCATCCACTCTTGGCCTTCCTAGAACACCATAAAAAACCTTTAATCTGTTGGGTAACGAGACTGCGCAGCGGAAGCCGGTGGGCCGGGAATTTAAAATTTTCTGCTTCACCGGAGTGACATAACCCTGTCAACTTCAGTGATCTTGACTCAGCTTGGTCCGAGGATCTCGCAAGGTTTATAAAGAGCACGAGAAATTAAACTGAACGTTTACATTGTTCAGAATTGACTTGTAGAAGTATTCTGGCATCATTGCTCTAAGACTCTGATGTCGAAGCCCTCTAGATCGTCCATACATGCCTCACGAATCTACTCGCGCGCCATTCGTCAAGATTCGGGTGCTATCGCGGATCTTCAACGCTCACTTTAGCACAGTGATGATCACCGAAAAGGAGGAAGCTTCGATTCAGGATGGATGATCTTTAAGATCCTTCTTTGCTTGAGAGTCACTCTCTCTAAATTTTAGGCGGGGAGAGATGCTCTCAATCTTGACACATGAATAGTAATAGTGGGAGAGCATTTCTCCCACTTATATAGGGAGTGTTAGAATACGCGGTATAGGTTCTCGGACCCTGTGTAATAGACGTCTACTATATAAGAGATATAAATAATTATTTATGACAAATAAAATTATTCCATAAATATTATTTACAATTAATCACTTACTTGTAATATATAAATATATTACGTGATAAATATGAGTCTTTAACTCGACTAATTCCTCCAACTACTATTAAACGAACCTAGGATATTTAAATCTAGTAGAATAATATTAATACATGTATTTACTATATAACTTGTAAATACATGTTATAAATAAATTCAACTAATTATTATAAACTCAAATAATTAATGAATTTATTTATTCATTGGTGATCCATAGGACTTGGATAGTACTCATACCCTTTGGAGGGGCCTGCCACGTTCTAAATTCCTATTCCTAGAATAGGGATAATTTTCAAGGCGCTATTGTGTGTGACCCTCTAGGCCCTTATATCGATAGCAGTGAATAATATCACCGACCTAGAGCGGGGTCTAGCAACCCATCGAGTCTCCTATTGAGATAAGGTAAAGTCAAAGCAATGACAAGCTTCCTACGAACACAGTCCGTGTAATATAATCTCTTCGTCATCGATATCTCAATAAAGTAGAATGCATACTTAGTGTCATCATTCTTTATTTGATTTATTTTTTTTTTGTTGATTTGTCTGGATGGTCTTACCTTCGACTACCATGGCCATGGATTTATTGAAGGTGCAACCATCCTAATCAACCAGGCCTGAGATATCTCTTCCTGAACTCAGAAGTGACAAGTCCTTTCTCGATCATTCAATCAATGTCATGCCATTAATGATGTACCCAATAAAAACTGCCTCACCACGACATTATCATCATGTTTTTTTCTTTATATCAAATGTACGTATTTAAATGACGTTCATTGATAATGATCTCAAGTCAGGAGACCATTACACATGTTCGTATATAGGAACGACCAATGACACCAGAAACATGTGGTGTTCCTATTAAGCGGGTCTGTCCTCATGATCTCAATTGCTAGAGATCATCATGTACGAACATCATGAGAAGAAGTCTCAATGCTTATGAGCCCCCAGCACCTGATGGTCACACATCATCTGTGTCCTTTCAGAATGATGTAACTGGACCATAGGACTTTACTTTAAGATTACTTTCATGGAATCTCAGGGTTCTCATTATAGCATGGGACCTGCTATAACCATTTTATGCGACATGTAATCTATGTAGATTTCCATTAATGAAGTGGATGCAGAAGTATCTACACTATCATGGAAAGATAAACACCAGTATAAAAACAAACTGAATGCATGTAATAGTAATCAAAGTACAATACCAGTTGGGTCTAGGGAACCCACTTTCAACACTCCCACTTACACTGGAGCCAACTACTAACAGGTTTCAATCTGGTAGCTCTCACATGTGAATCATGCTTATGTTGAGAAATGGATTTAGTCAGGGGGTCTGTCATGTTGTCCTCTGTGGCTACTCTGCTAACTGTCACTTCACCTCTTTGAGTAAAATCCCTCAAAAGATGAAACTTCCGAAGAATATGCTTTGTCCTCTAGTGTGACCTAGGCTCCTTGGCAAGCACCACTATAGCAGTATTATCACAATATATTGGAACAGTGTCTGCTCTGCTAGGTACAATACCAATGTCCGAGATAAAGCTATGTATCCAGACTTATTCCTTTGCTACATCGGAAGATGCAATATATTCGGACTCTGCTGTAGAATCAGCAACCAAATCTTGCTTTGAGCTTCTCCATATCACTATACCACCATTCAGGCAAAAGATCTAGCCTGACTGCGATTTCATATCATCATGATCTGTCTGGAAACTAGAATTAGTGTATCCCCTCACAACTAGTTCCTCGTCTCCTCCATACACCAGGAACATATCCTTAGTTCGCCTCAAGTACATAAGGATAGTATTAACAGTTGTCCAGTGCAGCTCTCCTGGATTGGCTTGATATCTACCCACCATTCTTAAAAAAAAAGAAACATCAAACCTAGTACATATCATGGCATACATGATAGAACCTACTACCAAAGCATAAGGGAATCTACTCATTCTTTCAATCTCTTCTTGTGTCTGTGGTCACATTTTCTTGGAGATATTTACACCATGTGACATAGGTAACAATCCTCTCTTGGATTGTTCCTTATTGTATCTTCTGATTACCTTGTCAATATATGTACTTTGACTTAGGCCCAGCATCTTTTGAGATCTATCTTGATTGATCTTGATCCCTAGAATTTAGGCTGCTTCACCTAAGTCCTTCATGGAGGAGCATTCATTTAACCAAGTCTTAACTGCCTATAAGGCTTTCACATCGTATCCCATGATTAATATGTCGTCAACATATAAAACTAGGAAAACGATAGCATTCCCTTCAACCTTTTTATAGACACAAGGATCGCTTTCATTTTTGACAAAACCAAAATCTCTTATGGCATCATGAAAGCATACATTCCATGATCTGGATTCCTGCTTCAATACATAAATGGATCTCTGCAACATGCATACTTTATTGGCATTCTTTGACTTAACAAACCCTTCGGGTTGAGTCATATAGATGTCTTCATCCAACATCCCATTTAGAAAAGTAGTTTTGACATCCATTTTTGAAATTTCATAATCATGAAAGGCTGCTATTGCAAGCAATATTCTAATGGATTTAAGCATTTCCACTGGTGAGAAGGTTTCATCATAGTCAATGCCTTGAAGTTTTCTCAAACCCTTTGCAACTAGTCTTGCTTTAAAGGTATTATCCTTACCATCCATGTCCATATTTTTCTTGAATACCCATTTTCATCCAATGGGATTTACATCAACTGGAGGGTATACCAAAATCCAAACTTGATTTTGGTACATGGACTATATATCAGAATTCATGGCTTCATACCATATAGCAGCTTCTTTTCCTTCTACTGCTTCCATGTAGTTTAGAGGTTCATCATCCTCAAGGATTATTGTGTCACCTGACTCGGTGACAAGAAAACCATAACGCTCTGGTTCTCTAACCTCTCATGTAGACCTACACAGTATCTGTGTCTCCGGAACAATTTCTTCTTCCACTTGCTCTTGTGGAGGTTGTTCCTCTACCAACTCTTGTGCATCTGAAGCATTAACTTCATCGAAGTCAATCTTTCTCCTACTATTTCCAGTTGAAATGTGATCCCTTTCTAGAAATGTGGTGTGTCTTGCCACAATGACTTTTCTATCTAAAGGGTTATATAGGTTGTATCCTCTAGTTTCCTTAGGATAACTTATAGAGATGCAGTTGGTGCTTTTGGATGATAATTTGTCACTTGGTAAAGTCTTGACAAATGCCTCGCACCCCCACACATGCATGTGTGTCAGATTGGGTTTCTTTCCATACCATAACTGATATGGAATCCCATTTGCAGCTTTAGTTGGTACTCAGTTAATGGTATATGCAGCTGTCTGCAAGGAGTATCCCTAAAAGAATAATGGAAGAGTTGTGTGACTCATCATTGATCTGACCATGTCAAAAAAGGTCATATTCCCCCTTTCACTAACACCATTCCATTATGGTGTATAAGGATGAGTGTGTTGGAATACTATCCCACTCTCCTTCATGTGATCAATGATCGCTTGGTTAAGATATTCTCTACCTCGGTCTGAGCGAAGTGCTATTATCTTTTTACCAAGTTGGTTTTATACATCATTTTGATATTCCTTGATGAAATGAAAGGAATCAGACTTATACCGCATTAAGTTGATATATCCATACCTACTATAATCATCGGTAAAAGTAATGATGTATAGAAAACCACCCCTTTCCTCAACTGGAAATGGACCACATACATCGGCATGTATTAATTCCAGCACTGCATTGGCTCATTCTTCCTTTGTTGAGAAAGGTGCTTTGATCATCTTTCCTTGTATACAAGCTTGAAGTACATTTAAGGGTTCTAACTGTACTGATTCTAGATACCCTTCTTGATGTAATCTTCATAATCACTTCTCATTTACATGACCAAGCCTAAAGTTCCATAGGCAGGTATTATTCAAGTCATGTTGGTTGTTTTTTTAATTGATTGCCATTACTATGTTTTCTAGTTCTAGTATATATAAACCATTGTTATGATCTGCCATACCATAACATATGTTATCCATATAAAAGAGAAAACTTTTATTTCCAAACTTGAAATAAAAACCCATAGTGTCTAAACATGACATAGAGATAATGTTTCTGGTAATAGATGGTACATAATAGCAATTGTTTAAAACAATAACCAAAGCAGTTGGTAAAGTCAAGTGATAGTCTCCCACTACCAAGGCCTCCAGACATGCACCATTTGCAGCTCAGAGATCCACTTGACCTTTTGCAATCTTCTTGGACCTACTTGGTTCCGGTATATGAATACAAATTTGTGAGCCACATGTCGTATCCAATACCCAACTTGTAGATAAACATAGATTGCATTCAATGAAAAAAATACCTGAAGCATAAGCGTCAGCTTGCTTCTTCTTCCTAGCTCTGCAATTCTTCTTCCAGTGGACTTTCTTTCCACATCCAAGGCAGACAGCTTCCTTCTCATTACATTGCCTCAGAATCTTTGGCTTCTTTGTAGGAAGATGCATTGGTGTCTTTGGCCTTGACATGGCCTTAGATCGCTTTTCCATGCCCTTGTTTTTCTTGTTCACCATAAGGACAGTTGAATTGGTGTTTTTCATGTCCTTATCAGCTTGGCGAACTAAAGCCCAATAATCTAGGAGCGACTTTGTCATATCATTCATATTATAATTGAAAATGAAAGTTGAGAAGCTTGACGGTAAAGTGGAAAGAATGAGATCCACTGCTACTTCTTGGTTTTGTTTGAACCCAAGGGCTTCAAGCCTCTCAATATACCCAATCATCTTGAGTACATGAGGACCAGATTGGTACCCTTAATCTAGCTTGTACTTATAAAGCGCACTTGAGATCTCATACCATTCTTGCCTATCCCTCTCCTCATATAGTTATTGGAGATGTGAAAGCATCTTGTAGGAGTCCTCTTCCTCATGTATTTTTTTCAATTGGGTAGACATGGATGAAAACATGATGCATTGTACATCAGGCGCATCATCTACATGTTTTCGCCATTTATCATTTTATGTCTTGATTTCTCCCTGAGGAGGCTCAGCAGGAATTGGGGATTCAATCACATATCACTTTCTTTCTCGGCGTAGTACTATGCGCAAGAGCATGTACCACTCCTGGAAGTTATTGCCAGTCATGATATTTTCTATATCCAAGACCGATCATTGTGATAAAGTACTTGTGGTGTTGGTTATTGACATTTTGAATCTACATCAGATAAACTTTTAGAAGTTAGTACTTTGTCTTGATTACCTTTTGACATTTTATGATTTATAAATTATTATATCATTTAATGTCTCCCACTATTTTAATGAACCTTAACAGCCCTCACTATTAGATTCATAATACTCTATCGCTTGATCATTCTAGTGGAAAGGATCCTCGAAACCTCTCTCGCAGTCTAGAAGCCAGGGCTACGACACTACATGGAGGGTTTCAAGGTAGGCGCTATGCTTCCCAACCACTTGTTCTTGTGGTTCCTTGTGTAGTTGAGTAAAGTCCCAGCTTTTAGAATCTAAACTTTATTCCCTCAACCTCTTTCCTCTAAAGTGATATCAAGTTAGCTAAGGCTAATCCTTGACTACTCACTTTAGTTAAGTTGACCCATTTCTCACATGGAAACACACCGGTAGTAAGAGGCACTCTCAACTGAGGTTGATGAGCACCCAAATAGCCGGTTTTGTTTAGATGTGAGAAATGAAAGGCATTTTTGGACTTAATATATCTTTGAGGGATTTTTTAAATATTGATTTTTGAATATAATCATTTTCTATTTATTATGTTCAAAATGGGTTGTCGATCTCACAACTGAACATGAAATATAATATAATTCGTCAAAACTTTATGCATTTTATCTTGTTTACCATCCTTTGTGATCATGCAATAATCATTCATATGCATAAAATAATAAACTGTGCTTAAAGTAAATCATGCATTCCGACTGGTCTTGAGCATTCTATAATGATTGATCGATAACTGATCAATCATCACCTAGGTGCATCCATACCAGAGTCGATACATGACTCGTGTCGCTGCTTTCCCCAGTCCAAAAAGCCCACCTCCTATCTGGACTACCGCCTAAACATGGCGGGGTATGCCTCTCGAATTTTCACTGTATAAATTCAAATATAATCGCAAGAAAGTGAGGGGGTCTGGGGTAAAAAATACAACCAGTGAAATGGATGCACATGCCTATATACATATTTGAATTAAAAGATGATTCACAGACCGTCATTTATCTAATTAAATATTACAATCATCGAACACATTGAATAAATAATTAAATAAATAAATAAATTCCAGACAAACACTACTCGGTCAGTAGCTCAAGACTAGTCAGGGTAAAAGCATAATAAAATTAAATTGCAATAAATTTAAATTAGGCGAGGGTTTTATAATAAATTAAACGAATTTGATTAAATTCAAATAATTTATTTTTATCGGTTCCATTTGTTTAATTGAATTTTAATTCCAAAAATTAAATTATATTAAACCATTAATTTAATTCTAAATTTAAATTAAATAAATATTTTTGGATTAAAATAATTTAAACCCCTAAATTAATTCCAATCAATTTAATTTAAAAACTAAATTAATTAAAATTAATTCAGTGCAGGGTTACCTCTAACTGGAGAGGAGTCCGTCAGGACTGCGTACCGCTACGGGGTGTCGCCTGGAACGGGTACCGCAGCGGGACCACGACGTGACAGCAGTGTGACTGTGGCGTGACCGCGGTGTGACGGCGGCGTCCAACGACTCCCATGACAGCTACAACTCCCAGCATGGTCCGACGGGAATGGAAGGAGGTCGGGAAAGAGTCTGGCCATCCACATGGCAGGAAGCCCGCTACTCTGCCGATTAGGCGAAGCGGCTGTCCGGTCCGGCGTGGGCTCGAGGCAGCTGGACGGAACCAGTTCGGCATGGAGAATGAGGTCGGCATGGGCTTGGGGTGGCCGGTCTGATGCGGCGCGGTGTGCACGGGGCGGAGGCAAGGAGGCCGGCACGATTCAGGAGGCCGGAGCGAGGCGTGGCGGCTGTCCGGAGGGGCTCAGCATGGAGGAGGAGTCCGGCGCGGGTCTTGGGACAGCCAGGTAGGGGCGGTCCGGCGAGGGGAGTCCTTTGAGGTTGGCGGTGGCTGGCCGGAGGCGGTCCGGCGGAGGGAGAGGTCTGGTGGCGGGGGAAGGCGCTAGGGTTTGGCCCTCCGTTCCTATGTGCCACGTGAGAGAAGACCTGTAAGGGTCTTCCTTCTCCTTTACTTTTTTATACTATTTGTCCTTTAGACAAATATATCCAGCCCCCGCACCCTTTTTTTACATAAAGGGAGAAGACCCCATTTTGGGGCCTTTTCTTCCCTCTTTTTTTTTAAATAAAAAATAAAATAGACTTGACTTAACCCAAGTATTTTGTAATAAGAATTTTTTATAATAAAATATTGTATTATATTTTATAACAATAAAATATAACATTTAATTTTTATCTCTATAAAATTGAGATTATCATTAAATGAACAAAAACTAGCGACGTCGATCCATTTAGAAAATTTAAATGATCATAACTTGATCATTCGAAATCGAAATGACGCGCGGTCGAATCCGAATGAACCATTTTAACACCATGAAATTAAATTTAATTCATATTAATGTTTTTGACTCAGAAAAACCTTGTGCTCACTCTGATAACACTGCTGGGTACCGGGACTGCGCAGCAGAAGCCGGTGGGCCAGGAATTTAAAATTTTATGCTTCACCGGAGTGACATAACCCTCTCAACTCTGGTGATCTTGTCCTGGCTTGTTCTAAGGATCTCAAAAGGTTTTTAAAGAGCATGAGAAATTAAAATGAATGTTTACCTTGTTCAAAATTGACGTGTGATAGTCTATCGGCGATCCTTGCTCGAAGACTCCGATGTCGAAGCCCTCAAGATCGTCTACACACGCCTTGAAAATATGCTCATGCACCCTTTTTCAAGATTCAGGTGCCTGCTCGGATCTTCGACGCTTACTTCAGTGCAGCAATGATCACTGCAAAAGAGGAAGCTTCGATCTGGGATGGATGATCTTGAAGATCCTTCTTTGCTTGAGAGTCTCTCTCTCTAAATTCCAGCAAGAGAGAGATGCTCTCAATCATGGCACATGAGTTGTAATAGTGGGAGAGCATCTCTCTCACTTATATATGGAGTGTTAAAACACGCGGTATAGGTTCCCGACCCTCGTGTAATAGACGTCTACTATATAAGCGATATAAATAATTATTTATGAAAATAAAATTATTCCATAAATAATATTTACAATTTTTCACTTACTTGTAATATATAAATATGTTACGTGATAAATTTGAGTATTTAACTCGACTCACTCCTCCTTCTAATTTTAAACGAACCTAGGATATTTAAATCCAGTAAAATAATATTAATACATGTATACACTATATAACTTGTAAATACTTGTTAAAAATAAATTCAACGAATTTTTCAAAACTCAAATAATTAATGAGATTATTTATTCTTTGGTGATCCATAAGACTTGGATAGTACTCGGACCCTTTGGCAGGGCCCACCAAGATCTAAATTCCTATTCCCAAAATAGGGCATATTTTCAAGGCGCTATTGTGTGTGACCCTCTAGGCCCTTATCTCAATAGCAGTGAATAATATCACCGACCTAGAGTGGGATCTAGCAACCCATAGAGGCCCCTATAGAGATAAGGCAAAGTCAAAGCAACGACTGCCTTCCAACGAACATGGTCCGTGTAATATAATCTCTTCGTCATCGATATCTCAATAAATAAGAATGCATACTTAGTGTCATCATTTTTTATTTTCTTTATTTTGTTTATTGATTTGTCCAGACGATCTTACCTTCGACTACCATGGCCAGGGATTTAAAGAAGGTGCAACCATCCTAATCAACCAGGCCCGAGATATCTCTTCATGAACTCGGAAGTGATAAATCCTTTCTCGATCATTCAATCAATGCCATGACATTAATGACGTACCTGATACAAACTACCTCACCATGACATTATCTCCATGGTTTTCTCCTTATATCAAATGTACGTAATTAAATGACATTCATTGATAATGATCTCAAGTCAAAAGACCATTACACATGTCTGTAGATAGGAACGACCAATGACACCAGAAACATGTGGTGTTCCTATTAAGTGGGTATGTCCTCATGACCTCAATAGCTAGAGATCATCAAGTGTGAACTTCATGAGAAGAAGTATCAATGCTTATGAGCCCCCAGCACCTGATGGTCACACATCATCTGTGTCCTTTCAGAATGATGTAACTGGACCATAGGATGTTACTATAAAATTACTGTCATGGCATCTCAGGGTTCTCATTATAGCCTAGGACCTGTTATAACCATTTGATGTGACAGGTAATATATGGAAATTTCTATTAATTAAGTGGATGTATAAGTATCTACACTATCCTGGAAAGATAAACAGATGTATACAAACAAACTGAATACATGTAACAGTAATCAAAGTACAATACATGTTGGGTCTAGAGCACCCACTTTCAACAAAATCAATATAAAAAACAATACCTATGGTTAGTTACCATATAGGGGTGTGTATATTCATACTAAGTAAGTAACCCCAAAATCACCAAATTCATAAAGAATCACAAAAATAGATTTGGATCTAAGTCAAACTGGAGAGGGTAAAGAAGGAAGAACCCATATATCCTGTTAGAAACTCTCTAATATATTGGAAGATGTTTATTTACACACAAATAAGAAATGGTATATTTACACAATAAACCATGAATTCATACTTCCAAGATAAAAAATTATTTTTATCTTTAATAAATTTAATAAAAAATATACACCTTACTTGAAAAAACCTTAGATAAGGGAATTCAACTCATATGGAGAGGATCACACCTTGATTCTTAAGGGGATACTGAACCCTATTTTTATTATCTCATAGGTATGGAACCAAATTCCTAGGTTAATGATATGGGATAATTAGGCCTTACTATGAAATGGAATACAGGATCACCACCCTAGGCCCATGGTGGGACACCTAACCCTATTAATAGTTAACCCACAGGGAGGGTTTCACAAATCTGATGTAACAGAGTAGGATACCCAAATCAATCTATGGAAAAAACAAGTATTATCCTTTAACTATGACCCACAAAGAAAATTCTCAAGCCCAAATCCTAGACCCAATAGAAAAATAAAGGTCTCTCGATAGTCCTATCAAAAGCACATGGTGTTCCCATGCGGTACATGATGTATAACCAAAATGTAGACACCATCACATGTACTGAAACATTTTGTTTCTTATAAATGAAATAGGACATATGACAGAGTCCAAGTTGTCATAAGAGCTACAGGAGGATGATTGATCTCAATGGACCACAAATTGTTCCCAGAGTTTCATTGTTTATAGGAGTTCCATTCGATTATAGTCCCCTCCTTACATGCAAGTTGGACACTTTTACAATTTTGGTGGGCTAGTAATTGGTGCATTAATTTTTTTCATACTTCTATCATACTCAAATGTGAGAATTTGTAGTGTGAATGTTTCAAGGTAACATTTGTATCATTCCTTTATTCAATGTTTCTTAGATTCGTGTGTCTGTAGGAACCTTAGGCTAAATCCACCCATATGTGTTGTATACACACTCAGTGTTATTCATCATCCTTAGGCCTTTTGGAGGTAGGGTTGGGGTGTCACAAATGGATTTACTCTAGTCAAGAAGGACCCAATTGATTATTTCATGAAATAATTCCCCAATTTATGTGTAAATTTTCATTAAAATTTCACAATGAAATTATTAAATCATTGGTGAACGTTTATAATAAAAATTTATTTTCCAATGGGAACTCCAACAATTCTAATATAATTTAAAGCATAAATTTTCTATGAAAATTTAATATTATTTGTGTAAACTTATGTATGAAATCCATATATGTATACACATGTATATTAGTATTAGTATATACATATATAAAAATATAAATTATAAATTTTCCTCTTAAATTCTACAATTTTCAATGGAAATTTCTTTTCAATATATGTAGTGAAATTTTACATTGAAAATTGATATAGTAAATTTTATTACTAGAATAATAAAATTATTTTGTTTTCAAAATTTTAATCTAAATAGATTAAAACACAAATAAACCATGAAATCATGAAATGAATATTTCAGCATAAAATTTCCTATAGAAATTTCAAATGAAAACTTCTACGGAAAATTATCTATGAAAATTTAATGGTCAAATTTCCAATTAAAATTAAAATGAAAATATATGAATATCCAAAAATATATAAATTTTCTTAGGAAATTTGTATTTATTATTTGCACATGAAACTTTTATTTTTAATTTTCACTCAAAACTTTTAATACAAATTGCTATATAAAATTCTTGTGTCAAATTTCAATTTATTCTTTTATTTCCTATGTGTGTGTGTGAATCTATATATGAGTGTACATATATCTGAATATAAATAAAAAATGTATTTTTTTATGAAAATATATAGTGAAAATTTTCAACGTATACATATATACATACATTCATATGTATGTATATATATATATATATAAATTTATTATAGTAGGTCTAGGGAGGTGAGAAATGGAAAAAATGTAACTAGGGAGTTGCCAAACTGAGACCACCCAAACACCGTCATAGGTATAATAAGGACCAAACCACTGAACCACAAATGTATATGTATATTTAAACTAATATAAATATATAGTTTAATTTTATAATATAATTTTATTGTGAAAATTTACACTACCTAATATTATAAAAAATATATACTAATACCGAAATATAAAATATAAATTTTCATTGGAAATTTTTGTTTAAAATATGTACTAGAAGCGTTTAGTAAAAATATCAACTGTAAAATCATAGTTCAAATTTCAATTATCAATTTTCTCTTACATTTTTTATAATTATACAAAAAATTTAAATAGTAAAATTATGAAATAAATTCTTGTCTAAAGTTCAATTCAAATATAGTAACACATAAATAAATAAGGTAATTATCCACTAAAAATTTGAACTATAAATTTCTTATAGAAATTTTATGTACAAATTTCCACTTATATTTTAAATATTGATATATCAATACATAAAAATTGAAAATTTTCAGCTAAAATTGAAAATTTAAATTTTACAGGAGAAAATTATATCGCGCATGTATACCTACAGAGATAAATAAATTATATAATTTCACTAAAAAGTGTATTGAAATTTTACACTAGAAATCTTCCATAAAAATGACATTGGGAGTTTTTTGTGAAATTTATCTGTGGAAATTTTCACTATAAAACTATAATGCAAATTTTTTGAAAAAATTTACATAATATTTTACTAAATAAACTAAACATTATATATTTTCACCAAAAATTACTCACCCACACACACAATAATATCAATATAAACTACAATATTATATTTTAAATTTCATGTTTAAATTAACATTATATATTTTAGTACTTATATACAAAATTATTAATAGAAATAAATAATGTGTTTTTTCTTTTGAAATTGACTGTGTAAATTTATGCTGAAAATTTCAAATGATATTTTATAGAGTCTGTTTGAGTAAATATATATATAGACACAGATTTTTATATTTGAAAATATAAATTTATAATGATATTTTTTAATTTAAATTTATTAAATAAATTATTAGTTCATATAAACACACAGACATGAATATTTACACCAAATACTAGTCAAATTAAATATACATATATACCTAATTGTTGTTAAATTTAAATTTTAAATTCAAAATGAAAACATCCAAACTATATAATTTTGAAAAAACATATATTTTACATTTACACTAAAATTTATCACTGTAAATTTCTCTTTAATATATTTCATTCTTTATATATTTTGGACAGAATTATTTGTAGTTGTTATATGTAAAGGATAAATAAATATTTATGTTTTTATGTTTTTATGTTTTATTATTATAAAATTATGTGGACTTATGTGTGTGTAAATATTATATATGTATAATCATATAAAATACAAACACACACATATAATGTATTTATAAATACATTGTATAATTTTCCATGTAAAATTTACAATGAAATTTTAAACTAGAATTTTTATTTGGATATTCAGTTAAAAAACATATATAGATTTTCATTAGAAATTTTCACTGAAAATATATATATTATTGTGTACACAAAATTTTTATATATTTTCTATATATACACATAGAATTATTTTCTATTATTTTATTATAATAATATTTTTATTGCTTATAAAATACACACATTAAACCTACAATGTAAATAAATAAATCATATAGTAAACAAACAAAAAAACAAGAAAATGTATATATATATATATATTCATATATGTACATAAAAATTGGGTATATAAATATATATATTCCAATTATTTTTTATAATTATACATTCATTTTCTCTTTATATTATTATATATTTATAAATAATATATGTTTGGTTTAAAAAACATGGTATATAAATTATTAAATTATATAAATGAAATATATAGATTTATATTCTCCATTGATATTTTTTAAATCATATTAATATATATTTTATTTTATTTCAAAACATTATAAAAAATATATAAATATTGTAAGAACCTAGATCTTCGTTTCAGGTATGTTTTTCCTTTTTCTAGAGTTTTTAAGAAAAATGAACTTTCTGGAAATTTTTGAAGTACATGCCGCGTACTCTTCTCCGGCTCAAAGCCGTGTGCTGGCCATGCTCGGGCCACACACACGGTGTGTAGGGGTGACGTTGGGGCCGATTTTGGGGGAGTACAGAAAAGACCCAATACATGTTGTGTACTCTAAAAGTACACGCCGTGTACTTTCTTTTTTCACTAAATGAATCGGGGTCCAGCATGATGCACAGAAACACCTCCTTCTAGGTCTCGTTCATTCGAGAGTGACCTGTATGTCCAAATCTTCGACGAGCTCCCGCCACTTCGTTAGTTCTATGATTCGAGTAGGGTCGATTGCATTGGAATCGCAGCGGTAATATGTTCCTTCTGCTTGAGCTTCGTTTTCTGATTCCTCTTCATTTTCGAGTTATCGTGGGTTGAGTTTTTTGTGTGTTTTCTCAGATCTATGACGTTCTAAGGGGAATCAATCATTCGGATTCACATGAATCGATATCCTAGGATCGAGGTATGTGGTTTGTTCCATTCTGTTGTAAGTCGATGATTATTTTGTGAAAATTCCACAAATTACCTTGGGCGGGGAATTGTGGATTTCCTATTTTCCCCCTGTTGTTTTCCTACTTTGCTTGATTGCAGTAGTAGAGGGTTATTCTTGTGACTAGAGTAATTTATTTTTTTCTCAGGTTTCTTTGCCATGTTGTTCTGTCTATTTAGCATTTTCCTAGTTTCCATGCCTAGAAGTAGGATAGTGGAACTACTACTTTATTATGATGTTGAGCCTTATAATGATATCCAACTAGTTCTTGAGGTTTACTTGAATGATACATGCACACTATGCATGTTTATTTTCACTCAGGACTGTGAGACCCTAGAGTAGTAGACCAAAGGGAGAATTGACGTAAGGGCATCTCCAGAGTGTCTTTAAATACGATGCGAGACCACAGGGGGAATTGACGATGAGTTCTTCCTCAGGGAGTCTGTAGTTCCTCGACATGGGCCATAGGGGGAATGAGAGGTTGAGTGCTTCCCTAGAGACCCTTTAGTACGATACGAGACTATAGTGGGAATTGACAGTGAGTGCTTCCTCAGAGAGTCAATTATTATTAATTTCATAGCTGAACCAGAGGGGTGAGATTGTGTGTGCCACCCTGAGTGTTGCTAGTACTTATAGGTTGAATCATAGGGGTTAGGCTGTGAGAGCTACCCATAGGGTTACCTTTCTCTTTCTTGTTGCGGGTTGTTTACTTTTGTACCTTATTTGGTAGAACTGTGGATTGTAGCTGTTGTGTGCATTATTGTTTACTTCTTTTCGCACTTTTACTTGCCTTGTATTCATTGACTGTTAGGAACAAATCTTTGGGAGATTTCCTACTGGGATTGTATCTCACACCCTGATTGGGTCATGCTTTTGGGCCCAAGCAGACTATGTTGTTGCAGGTATAGATAAGGGCAAGTGCCCTTCTACTTCGGGTTCTTGATTCACTAGAGCTGGAGAGCATGGGACTGAGCTGAGGCTTGCGATGCTGAGGAATTTACTTTGATTTGTTTTGCACTTTTTTCAGCTTTACTTCAGCACGTTGGTTTGTTTAGTGCATTCCATCGACATATGTACCATGTTGCATCATTATTATGTATCCATTGCTTCCGCTATTCACTTCAATTATTGTATGATGTTGATTTTTTCTGCTATTGTGTCTGGTTGTTTTTCCGTTGTATACTTACCGAATGAGGGAATAGTTTCCCCACCGACTCACCAAGGCCCTCCCTGCTAGTCGGCAGCCTCTGGAATTTGGGCAAACGCGCTTGAGGTCATGTGGCGAAGTGGGTACAGGGCACAAGTGGAGGGGCTCTGGATTCGGGTCGTTACAAAGTGGTATTAAAGGAGTTATTTTCTCTTGCTTTACTGTTTGGAGACTTTAGCCAGGGATAGGAAGAACTCTGTACTTGGTATTAAGTTTTGCTCAGGAGTATCTAACCCGTGTACAGGGAAAAGCCATACTACCCCGTTAATTGCAGTTTGCTGTTTTTGAGTTTTTATGGTTGATATGTCTTCACATAGAGTGACTCACAGGACTTGTGCTATTATTGTTTTGATATTTCAGTTCTATTTCTATTGCAACCCGATGAGATGAGGGTATGCCATCTCATGCATCATATAGACACTTGTAGAATCACATGCCATGCATTCTTGCCATGCCATCTAGGGTGCATTAGTGACTACATGCTATTGTGATAGACTTTGTGTAGATTATGCATGCTGTTGTGATAGATGCTTGATAGAATCCCTACTGTTATGTTAGAGAGCTATTTTATTTCCATTATATGTGACTATAAGAGATTCCAAGCCTTGATTCACGGGGAGTATGGGCCCTCACGAATCAGAATTTGGCACCTCTTTGCCTTGTTTTTAGTGTTTCTGGGGTTCTGTGCAGTTTCTGAGCTACTGCCTAGAAAAACCCAGAATACACGGCATGTACTTTTCTGATACATGCCGTGTAGTTTTCAGGCCGTGTTACTGAATGTGTGAGCAGAACACGGTGTCGTGAAAGTAACTTTGGTAACACACTGTGTATGGTAGGTACACACCGTGTAGTAATGAGCCGTGTACCCGGTCGTGTCACTAACAACATGGGTCAGGGAAGCTCTAGTAAAACACAGCGTGTTGTAATGGAACACGCCGTGTAGTCCCTTCTTGGTACCCGGCCGTGTCACGAACAACACGGGATGGTGTCACCTTGCCTATAAAGGTCGTGTTTGTTTGGAGCACTCCGTGTAAGGTTCAGTTGTCTAGATGGCCGTGTGTTTAACAACACGGGTCGTCGAAGCCTTATCTAGTACACGATGTGTGTGTTAAGAACACGTCGTGTAGTCTTAGGTTAAGTTGGACCGTGTGGGTTAGCCGTGTAAAGAGACTCCGGCAGGGGAATCATTTCAGGTACACGTAGTGTGTTTGGGTCAACACGCCATGTAGTTTGAGGTGTGACACGACTTGTAGGGGATGATTACATGCCCATGTTAGTGGCTTAAGAAAACACGCCGTGTAGTCTTTATACACGCCGTGTAGTGGAGTTTTGTAATCTTTTTTGTTTTCTTTCCCTTGTTTCTGTTTTGTACTCTAGTGTTCTCTGTCCTTGTTTTCTTGATCTAAGGTGTACTTTTAATCTTTCAGAGCTATGCCTCTGAGATGTCCTCTGGTCGTACGTCTGTCGTCAGGAAGTGATCAGATGCTGGATAGGGCTGATTAGGGACTTCTTGTCGATCCTCCAGTTGGGCCAGCCTTGGCACTGGCTGTTATACCATTTGTAGATGCTGATGCGCAGTTCATGGAAGGTTTCATGAGGATGATGCAGGCCTTCCAGGGAGCGATGCCTCCTTCCACGACTACGGCATACATGATACGGGTTTTCCAGCAGCAGCATCCTCCCACGTTCTTGGGGGAAGGAGGACCTCAGGGTGCAGAGTCATGGCTGGAAGCCATGCTGACTATCTTCGAGCATCTGGAGACGCCTCTAGAGAGGCGGGTCAGGCTCGCCACCTACATACTCCGAGACTCTGCCAAGAGGGGGTGGTACGTCATCTCGTAGGTGGGTCATCAGCAGGCTATGGATTGGGAGGAGTTCCAGCGCGTGTTCTATGACTACTTCTACCCGGAGACCCTGAGGGTCGATCGAGCCCAGGAGTTCATGAGATTAGAGTAGGGTACTCTTTCTGTCATGGAGTATTCCTCTCGCTTCACCGAGCAGTAGCTTTTCACGCCCATCCGGGATGGAAGTGGGGTGTTCTTAGCAATGAAGTTTGAGGATGGTCTCAGAAGAGATATCTGCTCGCAGGTGAACATCTTCCAGCTGAATTCCATCACTTTAATCGTCAACTACGCACTGATTGCGGAGCGCAATCTGAGAGACTCTAGAGCTGCGAACCAGGGCAGTTCTGCTTCCAGAGCTAGTTTTCCTCCAGATGACAGCAATAAGCGCCATAGGGAGTCCTCACGCGGTGATCTGAGGAAGTGTGATGCATCATCAGGTAGCCAGGTGACATGCTACCAGTGTGGCCGGTTAGGGCACATGAGGCCGCAGTGATAGAGGGACCCTATAGAGTGTCGATCTTGCGGCAAGATTGGTCACCTTCAGCGTTTTTGATAGGTTTTCTCACGTGTAGCTGGTAACCGGGGTTCTTCCATGACTCCCCATTTCAGAGCAGCACCACCAGTCTCTCACCAGTCAGGGAACTAGAGTTCTTCCAGCCATTCGGGCCGAGGTGGAGGTCGAGGCTATGGCGGTCAACCACCAGTCCCTCAGCACCAGCAGGGAGGTTCAGCTCAGAGTGGTTAGTTAGGGTCGCAGGGCCGCGGTGCAGGCATGTCTTTCGCCGTGGAGCATACCTTTTAGAAGCAGGATCTGGGCCCTTCTACAGTTCGAGGTACGATCTTAGTAGCCTCGGTTTTATCTTCATCTCTTTTCGATACTGGTGCTACACATATTTTTATCTCTGTTGCTATCGTGGAGAGACATGGGCTCATCATATTTTCTTCTGCTGACTCATTGAAACTAGACACATCTTTGAGGATGAAGACATCAAGTGTACACCAGTGTAGAGAGTACCCTCTCAAGGTTGCAGGGTATCGTTTCTTATGTGATCTCTATGTCCTAGAGATGACAGGCTATGATGTCATCCTCGGGATGGACTAGTTAGTTCCCTTCTAGGCAGTCGTCGACTGTTATCGCCGTAGACTGAGTTTCGTATCACCATAGGGTGAATCCTTTCTTCATAGAGGTTAATGGGTTGTTCAGGTGAGTCGAGAAGGACTCAAGCATCATGGGCTATGAAGGGTGACAGCCCAGATTTCTAGTCTTTATCTCGATTATCAGGGGACTTCACAGTTGTACTTTCCTCTAGTGGTGGATCGTTTCAGGGATGTCTTTCCAGAGGACTTTTTGGGCATGCCTTTAGAGCGTGAGGTAGACTTTTCTATTGAGCTCATGTCAGGAGCATCACTGGTGTCCATTCCTCCTTGTAGAATGGCCACACCTAAGTTACAGGAGCTCAAGAAGCAGTTGGAGGAGTTGCAGGCTAAGGGTTTCATCTGACCCAGTACTTCTCCTTGGGGTTCGCCGGTTCTGTTTGCGAAGAAGGAAGACGGTACCCTTTGGCTTATGTGTGGATTATCCGATGATGAACCAGTTGACGGTCAAGAACCGATATCCTTTTCCATGGATCGATGACCTTTTCGATTAGCTTCGAAGAGCCCGAGTTTTATTAAAGATCAATTTGAGGTCCAGTTATCATCAGCTGCATGTTAGACCATCAGATATACCTCTGAAAGCCTTCAGAAGCAGGTATGGTCTATACGAGTATACATTTATGTCGTTCGGTCTCAAGAACGCACCGGATGTTTGCATGTCACCGATGAACCGAGTGTTCCATCCTTATTTCGACTCTTCCATCGTGGTCTTTGTAGATGATATCTTGGTGTACTCTCACACTCGACACGACCACGCTACCCATCTTGAGATCATTTTGAGTACACTGAGAGAGCATTTTCTCTATGCTAAACTCTCAAAGTGTCACTTATGGATGGATCAGATTCACATATTGGGTCACGCCATCTCAGAGGCAGGAGTATCTGTGGACCCAGATAAGGTGAGAGCTTTAGTTTCCTGGGAGCAGCTGAAGAACATTTTTGAGGTACAGAGTTTCCTAGGGCTGGCCAGATACTACAGACGCTTCATTCAACACTTTTCTCATCTAGTAGCACCTCTGACAGGTCTGACCAAGAAGGGGTCAAAGTTATTATGGTCAGATTTTTGCGAGTCAGCCTTTGAGGAGCTGAAAGGGAGGTTGACGTCAGCATCGATACTAGTCTTTCCAGAGCTAGGAAAGAGCTACAATGTTTACTGTGATGCTTCAGTTATTGGGATAGGATCTGTGCTTATAGAGGGAGATGGAGTCGTTGCGTACGGATCTCGGTAGTTGAGTCCACATGAGAAGAACTACCCTACACACGATCTGGAGTTGGCAGTTGTTGTTCATTCCTTACGCTGTTGGAGACACTATCTTCTAGGAGAGCACTTTTTTGTCTTTACCGACTAAAAGAGTCTCAAGTATATTTTCACTCAGCGTGATCTAAATCTGAGACAGCATAGGTGGGTCGAGTATCTTCAATATTTTGATTTCAAGCTTGCCTATACGTCAGGAAAGGGCAACGCGGTGGTAGATGCGTTGAGCAGAAGAACTCAGATTCAGGTAGTTCAGGAGGCCAGCAGTGAGTGGCAGCTGATGGATCTGTTCTCTGAGATGCATCTAAAGGTGCATGATAGGGAGGGACAGACTTTTCTATCTTCGGTAGATGTTACCTCGACACTTATTGATCGTGTACGGATGAGGAATCTATCAAACTCAGAAGGCTTTGTCCTGTGGGAGAGTGTGTTAGGAGAGGACCCTCTTCCTAGATGGAAAGTGGGCGAGGATGAGATCTTGCATTTCCAAGGACGTGTATGGGTTCCAGCAGACATACGTGAGGAGATGATGCATGATTTTCATTCCTCTGTTTGGGAAGATCATCCGAGCGTCACCAAGATGTATCGGGATCTTCATCCCCAGTACTGCTGGCCAGGTATGAAGAAAGATGTTGCTAGTTTTGTCATGATATGTTCTACTTGTCATCCGGTGAAAGAAGAGCATCAGTGACCAGCAGCCCTTTTACAGTAGTTACCCATTCCGGAGTGGAAGTGGAACAATGTTGTAGTGGACTTTGTGACCAGATTACCGGGTACGCCTCGGGGAAACGATGTTGTTTGGGTTGTCATCAACAGGCTCACGAAGGTTGCTCAATTCTTACCAATCAAGGATACCTTCAGTGTTGATGATCTGGGATGACTTTACATCTGAGAGATCATTCGTCTGCATGAGGTTCCACACTCCATTGTTTCAGATAGGGTTGCATGCTTTACTTCTCGGTTCTGGCAAGGGCTTCAGAAGGCCTTGGGTACATAGGTACTTTTAAGTATAGCATACCATCCCCAGACTGATGTCCAGACCGAGCGTACGATTCTGGTGCTTGAGGATATGCTCTGAGCCTGCATTCTAGACATTGGTAGTTCTTAGGAGAAGCATATTCCTCTGGTGGAGTTCGCCTACAACAATATTTTTCAGTAGACCATTCAGATAAAACCATACGAGGCTTTGTACGGTAGGCCATGTCGATCACCCTTATGCTGGCTGAAGGTAGGAGAGGCAGCTTTACTAGGACCTCGTCTCGTTCAGGAGACCTCAGAGTAGATAGAGCTGATTCGGAAGCGGATGGCTACAGCACAGTCTCGACAGAAGTCTTATGCTGATCAGCGGAGATGACCTCTTGAGTTTGAGGTCGGAGATCAGGTTTTCATGCCTGTCGCACCAAGGTTGGGAGACAAGAGGATTCGGAGATAGGGAAAGCTTTCACCATGGTACGTCAGTCCGTTTGAGGTCTTGGATATAGTGGGGTCGGTCGCCTATCGGTTGCAGCTACATCAGAGGTATTGGGCCATGCACGACATCTTTCATGTCTCTCAGCTCCGAAGTTACTTTTCAGACCTGTCTCATGTCTTGCAACCTGAGAAATATGAGCTTGAAGTGGATGAGTCTTTTGTAGAACATCTAATCCAAATTGTTGATCATAGTACGAAGGTTCTCCGCGGGTGGTTTGTTCCTCTGGTATGGGTTCTATGGCAGCACGGGCGAGTACAGGATGAGACCTAGGAGAGGGAGGTTGACGTACGATCGTAGTGGCCGGATCTGTTCGAGGTTTCTTCTTCTACGCCTCGCTAAGGAAATTTGGGGATGAATTTCTTTAAGGGAAAAGGTTTGTAAGAACCCGGATCTTCATTTCAGGTATGTTTTTCCTTTTTCTGGAGTTTTTAATAAAAATGAACATTCTGGAAATTTTCGAAGTACACGTCGCGTACTTTCTGAGTACACGCTGTGTACTCTTATCCAGCTCGAAGCTGTGTGCTGGCTGTGCCCAGGCCACTCAAACGGTGTGTAGGGGTGACGTGGAGGCCGATTTTGGAGGAGTACAAATAAGACCTAGTACACGCCATGTACTCTAAAAGTACACACTGTGAACATTATTTTTTTCACTAAATGAACTAGGGTCGCGCCTGACGCACAGAAACACCTCCTTCTAGGTCTCACTCATCCGAGAGCGCCCCGTACGACCAAATCTTCAATGATATCCCACCTCTTCGTCCATTCTCTAATTTGAGCACAGTCGATTGGGTTGGAATCATAGCGGTAGGATCTTCCTTCTACTTGAGCTTCGTTTTCTGATTCCTCTTTGTTTCCGAGTTATCGTGGGTTGAGCATTTTGTGTGTTTTCACAGATCTACGACGTTCTGAGGGGAATCAATCATCTTGATTCACAAATATCGATCTCCTAAGATCAAGTTAGGTGGTTTATGCCTTTCTTTTGAATTTCGATGAGTATTTTGTGAAAATTCCACAAATTCCCATGGGTGGGGAATTGTGGGTTTCATGTTATGCCCCTGTTGTTTGCCTGTTTTTCTTGATTGTTGTATTATAGGGTTATACTTGTGATTAGAGTAATTTATTTTGTGCTCAGGTTTCTTTTCCATGTTTTTCTGCATGTTTGGCAATTTGCTAGTTTCCATGCCTAGCCGTAGGATAGTGGAACTGCTACTTTATTATGTTTTTGAGCCTTATAATGATAGCCAAGTAGTTCTTGAGGTTTACTTGGATGATACACACACGCTATGCATGTTTATTTTCACTCAGGACTGTGAGAACCTAGAGTAGTAGACCAAAGGGAGAATTGATGTAAGGGCTTTTCCAGAGTGTCTTTAAATACTATGTGAGACCATAGGGGGAATTGATGATGAGTGCTTCCTCAGAGAGTCTATAGTTCCTCAATGTGGGCCACTGGGGGAATGAGACATTGAGTGCTTCCCCAGAGAGCTTTTAGTACGATACAATACTATAGGGGGAATTGACGGTGAGTGCTTCTTTAGAGAGTCTATTGTAATTAATTTCATAGCTGAACTAGAGGGGTGAGACTGTGTGTGCCACCCATAGGGTTTCTAGTACTTATAGGTTGAACCATAGGGGTTAGGTTGTGAGAGATACCTAGAGGGTTACCTTTCTCGCTCTTGTTGCTGGATGTTTACTTGTGTACCTTGTTTGTTAGAACTATGGATTGTAGTTGTTGTGTGCATTACTATTTACTTCTTTATGTACTTTTACTTGCCTTGTATTCATTGACTGGTAGGCACAAATCTTAGGTTGATTTCCTACTGGGATTTTATCTCACACCCTGTTTGGGCCATGCTTTTGGTCCCAAGCAGACTATGTTGCTGCAGGTATATATAAGGGCAAGAGCCCTTCTACATCAGGTTCTTGATTCACTGGAGCTGGAGAGAATAGGACCGAGCCGAGGCTTGCGATGCTGAGGAGTTTACATTGTTTTATTTTACACTTTTTTTTAGTTGTACTTCAGCACGTTGGTTTGTTTACTTCTTTCCATTGACATATGTACCATGTTGCGTCATTATTATGTATCCATTGCTTCTGCTGTTCACTTCAATTGTTGTATGTTGTTGATTGTTTCTACTATTTTTTGGTTGTTTTTCCGCTGTATACTTACTGAATGAGGGCATGGTTTCCCCACTGACTCACCAAGTCCCTCGCTGCTAGTCGGTAGCCTCTGGCATTTGGGGAAACGCGCTTGAGGTCATGTGGTGAACCGGGTACGGGGCACCAGTGGAGGGGCTCCGGATTCAGGTCATTACAAATATAAATATTTAAAAAATAATATTATGATATTATTTTTTGTCATAAATATAATATAATAGATCCTTATATACAAGTGTTAAAAAAAATTAATATTAAGATTTTTTTAAACGGTTTTTACAATGAATCACTTTATGTGGGTGTATTTTAGTCCCTCATATTTTTCCTTGTATATATCCATTTTTTATAAATAAAAAACCCTTATTATAGATCTACCCCCAATTCAAATAGGTGTCATGTTGCAGCCATTAAACTACCAACCTAACAGTTATGTTCACCCATCAACATGGGATCCCTTCACCAAATACTATAGTTATAGAAAATAATGGTTGATATTAATTTATTATTATGAGGTTGTAGAATTAAATGTACATGTCCATCTAAGATGTCAAAATAAAACTAGGTAAAAAATTATCCAAAAATTGGAATTGATGAGTTTTCAAGATAGTTAATGTAATTTTTAATTTTTAAATTTTACATATCACTAATTTAATTTCACATATGGCGATAAATATAAAATTATTGAATGAAGAATGACCATTATAATCTATTAAAAACTAAATTAATATTGAAATTGAGATTTTTTTAGAATATTATGAATTTTTGGAAATGTTAAGAATAGTTTTTTTAATAAATATATTTTTATTCAAATATGATTTTATCATAATAAATGATATTTCGAATTACGATAGATTCACTAATATCCTTAGAAATAAATTTTCCAAAAGGGTTTTATAAATTAAATAGGGTTATCTTTTTTAATGTGGGAAATGGGGTGTTTGTAGTGCTTGTTGATCTAGCATTATTCTGATAATTGATTAAAGTGCCACATCATGTGTCACTTTATCAAATTTTGAAGAACTCCACTTAATCTATAATTAATATGTAAATAATTAAGGGATGACCACCACTTCATATAGAGCTCTTCCATCATTGGAACTCACCATGTGTGCAACTTTATGTGGAAACCTACTGGTTCCTACCCTATAAATGGGAAATCCCACCACCATCCCTCTTTATCCATCCTAACAACACTTTTCATCACCCTTAAAATCCCTAACAAGCACAGTACTCCAAAAATCTCCAACAATATAGGCACTAACGTAGCTGGCGGTCGTACAGGCTTGATATAGGTAGGTGGTGATGCATGCATGATGCATAAAAGGGGTAAGGACCCCTAGAAATGCACACTCAGGGAGATCCTTTGGGCCTTCAACATGACGGGCCAATCATTTCATCCAATGTAGGGCCTCAATGCCTTTAATATGTTAATAAATAGGGATTCATTGGTGGGATATCCCTTGGGGGGGGCTATGACCTGCCTTTCTGGCTTGTGTGTGTGCGATATGTTTATGTTTGAATGTAATTTTACCCCTGAGCACTTAATATATTTATATAATTAATAAATAATTAATTTAGTATAATTAGAACGTAATTATTATATACATTAAATTATAAATTAATTAGTTGTCAGTTTATATTTAAAAATTATTTAATAATTATATAATTGTAATTAGTAATTACTTTAATAGTAAGATTATATTTGGTAATTAATATAGTAGTTAATTGATAATTACAAAATAAATAAAATAATTTGATAATAATTAATAAATACCAATTAATTAGAAGTAGCAATTAACTTTTCAAATATTATTATTAATTATTATAATTATCACTCTCAGTAATAATTATCTTGAATATTTAATAATTAACTTGTAATTAATTATTAATTTGTAAATGTTAATAACTATAAATATTAATAATAATTAATGATTAAAAACAAAATTATAAATAATAACTAATTAATTATAAAAAAATCTATTTATAAATTATTTAAATAATAATTAATTATAATTAATAAGTATAAAAAAAAATCAATGTAAGTAATAATTAACTAATAAAAATGTATTATTTATATACTAATTAAATAATGGTAATTTATAAATATTATTTAATTATGATGAAAGATGCAAAAATTCTGTGGAATTTTTTTAAATAAATGGAAATTTTACGAGTCCGCAGTTTTTGACGGCGCGTGATTCCGAAGCCCGAAGTGCCTAGAATGAACTTTAGAAGTTTTGTTAAACATAAATTAATGCTCGTAAGCAGTTTTACTGAAAAATTGGAATAACTCTTAAAAAGTTACTCAGATTATAAATCTGAGGGCACCGTTGCGCTCAGGATGGCGGGTTTATCCATGGCGCGACTTATGTTTAGTCGGGGCGGGCCTCCTGTGAGAAATCTCAAAAATGGCATATTCGTTAATTAAATAATTAAATAAATTATTTTATTTTTCAAATTCTTATAACTCACAAAAGGTTGATCGGATTAAAAATACGAGACCACTGCCGAACTCGTGAGGGATTGATTTATTTAAGAAGATACTAACTTTGGCCGGCACGGGCCACCATAAGAAGTTATATTTTGGTCGAAAATAAATTAATTAAGTTAAAATTATTTTATTGAAAAATTCATAACATCAAAACGGTAACTCGGATTAAAAATATGAAAGTACCCTTGGGTTTGATAGGGTGTTTTTCACTTAGGCAGATCCTAACCTTGATCGGCGCGGGTTGAGGGTCACTGATAATATTTTTCTGAAGTTTTTTTCGGGTACGTTCAGTAAATGTATGAGCAGGATTTTATATCCTTTGAACCGGTGCTCAAAATTGAAATCGGAGGGCACAATTAAACTCGTAGTTCCAGTATTCGCTTAAAGACACCTTCACCGCAGTTGCGTTTTATCGAGGTTGGAAGATAATTTTGGGGGTTTCTAAATAAATTAAATAAAAATATGTCTAGCATATTTTTATTTGAGTGGTGGTTTAATCCTTCAAGGGGAGGTTGAAGGTGGGTTCCAGCCATGCATAACCTCCCTTGGGAGGATATTATTTGGTGGGGCCCGCATGAGATCAAACCCCTTAAACCCCCTTTAACCCCTTGAGTTCCCCATCAATGGGGGAAACACTTCACTTCCCCCATAAATTTTTTGAGCCACTTCACCTTCCCTCCCCAAATTTATTGAGCCAACACCACCTTTTAATTAAGTGATGTAACATAATTAATTTTAATCATTCTGAATTCATTAAGCTAACATTATATTAAGATGTGTTATTTTATTATTTTGGGGGTTGGCTTAATCTTGTGGTGGAGTCTTGGAAGGATTGAGAAAATATCCTCCCAACGAAGAACAACATCTTCTCTCAATGAAGAATGCCCGTCTCCACCGAGGAATGACGACGCCGTATTCTCCCTCTCCAACCTGGTAATGAAAGGGAAGATGTCGCTCGTGAAGAATGTCACCAACAACGACGTCATCTAATCCTGATGTCAATGGAACGACGCCACCTTCCCGCGACTCTGTCGAGTGAACACCGATTACATGGTAGGGGTTTTGAATTCATGTACCTATTCTACATCATTGAAATTATGGTTTGACAACCAAATGATATCACCATAACATGGGGAAATTTGGCCCGCACCAACACAACCAACACATTACTTTTTTTGATCTTGTTTTTGGTTGCCGATGGGAGTGGACAACGGCGGCCGGCGTCGGGCCGACCTCAAGGAGAGCGGCATTGCAAGACCACCGGGTCACCAGAAAGGCGTGGCACAGTCATGTCGCGGCCAAGCCGAGCCGTGGCAGAGGGGTGTGACTCTATCACACTGCGCCAGTTCTACAAGATGCCACTGCTAGGGCGGAGGGGCACAGCGTCGTTGCGACGTGCCAGTGGAGCAGGACCGCAGCCTTAGGCCACCGGACAGGGGAGAGAGGCGGGCTGAGCCAGCCGCTAGTGCACGTGAGTCGGGACCCTACAGTTCTTCCAGTTACAAGGGTTGGCGCCTTACGCCGGCTGTTTCGGGAGCCAGGGGGTGTAACACCCCCCCCCCCCCCCCCTTTACGTGGCAAGCTAGCCAGCCGGGCGCCACACAACCACATGGCCAGCCAGGCGCCGCACTACCAGCCGGGTCGGGCGCCCCACGGCCAGTTGGGCTGAGCCAGATTCCCAAACAGGCACCGTACGGCCAGCTAGGTTGGGCACCACACGACCACGGGCTGGGCCGCCCTCAGGTCGGGTCGCGCCTTCGGTTCGGGCCACCCCTTCAGGCCTGGCCGACCACTTGGGTTGGGCCGCATCCACGAACCACATCAGACCCCCATTCAGACCGGGTTGGGACGGGTTGAGCTGATTGGGTCGGACCATTCCCGGACCCGCTACATCCATTTACACATTTTAGCCCACATCATGGGCTACGTGTGTCCAAACGACGAACCGACAGTGACAATGGAATACTTGGAGCGAGAAAATTCTTTTGGCATACACTACTTGAGGTTCGTATGTTGTTCTTGTATGGTTGGGTTGGTTTGAGTCTAAAAACCAACCAGGCCCTGGAACAGAAATGCCAATTACTCTCAGACCGAGCATCTGATTGACGCATCGTCGGTTGCATTGGGTTCCTTATGATGAGACAGAACTACAGTATACATCCACTCAGGACTTTGTGATAGTTTATGTGTCGACACTTGGCTTGAGGATCTTACCCTCCCGGAATCGAGTGTGCAGTGTGCAGGAACCCTAGGTCTAGCTGCAACGATATTGTACATGGATCCTCTGTGGATTCAATAGTGATTACTTTTGTACCGGAATCCTCTGTGGGTTCCACAGTGATTAATTTTGTACCATAATCCTCCGTGGGTTCGATAGTTATGAATTCTCTTCATGGATCCTGTGTGGGTCTGACAAAATAGCTTTTCTTGTATCATGTGTGGGTCCAACAGCTTATCTGGTCCAGTATCCTATGTGCGTCTGACAGCTCAGATGTAGACAGAATATTTGGTCCTATATCATGTGTGGTTCCGAAAACATAGAGGAATCATTGACTACATTTGATCATCTCTATCAGTTTACAAAATATGTATACCTATGTGAGATGAGTCTTTTCTTTCAACCATTATCATCGAGGTGATTGACTTTACTTTCTTTGTGGAATGGTTTGTTCTTGGGCTCGAGAGTTGGAGTCATACTATGTCCGGTAACTTAGGTATATGTATGGGTATGTACCTAAGTAGGGTTGGTTGGTACTTTGTAATTGTATATTTCTGCTTCAGTTTGTCCTTAGTTGATTCTAGGAGTCCTTCAGGGGTCTCGGCTTCCCCTACTGATTATTGTTATACTCACCTCTGCATGGGTTTCGCCCGCACCATCTTGTGTTATGTGCAGACAACGGATAACAGTGATCGAAGCTGAGGGTGACGGATAGGAGGCTGCTCGATGAGGTCTACAGAGATTTTCTCATGGTGGTAAGTTATCTCTGAGGTTCATCTAACCTTTCTAGGTCCTCAACAGAGTTGGTAAGGTTGTTTACATCTTATCTCTTCCACCTCAGTTGCACCGGGTCCACAATGTCTTCCACGTATCCTAGTTGAGTAGATACGTGCATGACCCTTCCCACATCATCGGCCATGGCGAGTTGAACGTTGAAGACAGGGTGACCTTCACAGAGGTTCCAGTAGAGATAGATGATCGACTATAGTGTTTCCTACGTGTACGGTCGATACCTCTTGTGCAAGTTTATTGGTAGCACAGAAACCTCTAAGAGAGCACATGGGAGAGGGAGGCTCAGATGCATGCTCAGTACCCCCATTTGTTCCCTTAGTGTGAGTTGTAGCTTACGGGGATGTAAATCCACGAGGTGGGGAGAATTTAAAGACCTTCAAATTCTGTGGAATTTTTCTTCATCAATACATGGGAATTTTACAAGTCCGCAGTTTCTAACGGCGCATGATTCTGAAGACCGGAGTGCCCGGAATGATCCGTCGAAGTTTTGTTAAGCATAAATTAACGTGTGTAAGCAGTTTTACTAAAAAAGTGAAATAACTCTTAAATGGTTAATCTAATCATAAATATGAGGGCACCGTTGTGCTCAGAATGGCGGGTTTACCCTAGGCGCGCCTTATGTTTAGTTTTCACGGGCCCCCTGTGAGAAATCCCAACAATGGAATAACCGTAAAAAAATAATTAAATATTTTATTTTATTTTTCAAATGCTTATAACTCACAAACAGTATATTGGATTAAAAATCCGAGACAACCGCTAAACTCATGAGGGTTTACTTTATTTAAGTAGAAACTAACTTTGGTTGACATGGGCCATCAGAAAAAGATAGATTTTGGCCGTAAATAAAATAATTAAGTGACAATTATTTTATTGTAAAATTCATATCTTCTAAACGGTAACTCAGATTAAAAATCTGAGAGTACCGTTGGGTTCTTTGGGGCCTTTTACACATAGGTAGATCCTAACCTCGACCGACATGGGTTGAGGGTGACTGATAATATATTTCTAAATTTTTGTGAGGGTACGTTCAGTAAACGTACGAGCGAGATTTTATATCTTTTGAAATGGTTCTAGAAATTTAAATAAGAGGGCATCGTTGAACTCGCAACACCGGTATTCGCTTAAGGAGACCTTCACCTTAGTTTCATTTAATTGAGGTTGGAATTTAACTTGTGGGGTTTCTAAATAAATTAAATAAAAATATGTCTTTCATATTTTTATTTGAGTGGTGGTTTAATCCTTCAAGGGGAGGTTGGAGGTGGGGTCCACCTGCGCATAACCTCTTTTGGGAGGATATTATGTGGTGGGGCCCACATGAGATCAAACCCCCTTAAACCCCTTCAGTTACCCATTAATGGGGGAGACGTTTCACTTCCCCCATAAATTTTTAGAGCCTCTTCACCTTCCCTCTCCAAATTTATTTATCCAACACCACCTTTTAATTATGTGATGTATCTTAATGAATTTGAATCATTTTGAATTCATTAAGCTTACATTATATTAAGATGTTTTATTTTATTATTTTGCGGGTTGGCTTAATCAGGTGGTCGATTCTTGGAAGGATTGAGAAAATATCCTCCCAATGAAGAACGACATATTCTCTCAATGAAGAACGCTTGTCTCCATCGAGGAATGACGACGCCATCTTCTCCCTCTCAATCAGGGGAAAGAAAGGGAAGAAGTTGCCCGCAGAGAACGTCGCCAATGATGACATCCTTTCTTACCGATGTCAATGGAACGACACCGCCTTCCTACGACTCTGCCGAGCGAACACTGATTAGAAGGTAGGGGTTTTGAATTCTAGTACTCATTCTACGTTGTTGAAATTATGGTTTGAAAACCAAATTATATCACCGTAACATGGGGAAATTCGGACCACAGAAACACGGCCAACACTTTTCTTTTTTTGATCATGTTTGTGGTTGCCGATGAGAGCAGACAATGGTGGGCGACGTCGGGCTGAACGCGAGGAGACCGGCAGCGCAAGACCGCCATGTCACAGGAAAGGCATGGTACCTTCGTTCCACGTGTAGGAAAGTATGGTCATGGCCAAGCCGGGCTACAGCAGAGGGGTGCGGCGTCGTCGCACCTTGCCAGTGCTATATGAGGTTGCGGCCAGGGTGGGCTATGGTGCCGTCCTGCCACGCCGATGGAGAAATACCACGGCCTTAGGCCTCCGGACAACGGATAACGTCCGGCTGAGCCGGCTTCCGTTGCGCGCCATGCGGGACCCTACGGGTCTCACGGTTATAAGGGCTGGCGCCTTGCACCAGTTGTTTCAGGAGATGGGGGTGTAACACGCCCCCCCCCCCCCCTTTACATGGCTAGCTGGCCAGCTGGACGCCACACGGCCAGCAGAGCCGGGTGCCACACTGCCAGCCGGGCCGAGCCACACGGCCAGCGGGGCGCCGCACCACTATTCGGGTCGGGTGCCACGTGGAAATCTGGGCCGAGCCACATGCCCAGCCAGGCACCGCAGGGACAATAGGGCCGGGCGCCACCCAGCCACAGGCTAGGACGCCCTCAGGCCGGGCCATGCCTTCGGTCTGGGCCACCCCTTCGGGCAACATCGACCACTCGAGTCGGGCCGCATCCACGAACCGGGTCAGACTGGACCCAGACCCGCTACGTCCATTTACACCTTTTAGCCCGCATCTTGGGCTATGAGTGTCCAAAAGACGAAATAACTACGATGATGGAATAATTGGAGCGAGAAAATTCTTTTGGAATACTTCACTTGAGGTTTGGATGCTTTTCATGTATGGTCGGGTTGGTTTGAGCCTAAAAACCAACCGGACCCCTTGAACGGAAATGCCAATAACTCTCAGACCGGGCGTCCGATTGATGCACCATCTGTCGCGTTGGGTTCCTTATGATAGGATGGAACTATATGGTGCATCAACTCAGGAATTCATGATAGTTGATGTATCAACACTTGGTTCGAGGAGAGGACCCTTCTGGAATCGATCGTGTTGTGAGCGGGAACCCTAGGGTTGGTTGTAACGATACTGTACTGGGATCCTCCGTGGGTACAACAGTGATGACTTCTGTACCGGAATCCTCCCTGGGTTTGACAGTGATGAATTATGTACATGAATCCTCCATGGGTTCGACAGTTCTGACTTTTGTTCCTGGATCCTGTGTGGGTCCTACAGAATAGCTGGTCTTGTATCTTGTGTGGGTCCGACAACTTAGTTGGTCCTGTATCATGTGTGCATCCGACAGCTCATATGTAGATAGAATAGCTGGTCATGTATCCTATGTGGGTCCGACAGCTTAGCTAGTCCTGTATCCTATGTGGGTCTGACAGCTTAGATGAATCAGTGACTATATCTGATCATCTTTATCACTATACAAAAGATGTATAACTATGTGAGCTGAGTCTTGTCTTTCAAACATTATCATCGAGGTGATTAACTTTACTTCCTTTGTGGAATGGTTTGTTCTTGGGCTCGAGATTTGGATCCAGACTGTGACTGGTAACATAGGTATATGTGTGGGTATATACCTAAGTAGGTTTGGTTAGTACTTCGTAATTGTATCTTTATTATTTGGTTTATCCTTAGTGGATTCTGGGAGACCTTCGGGGGTCTCGGGTTCCCCTACTGAGTATTTTTATACTCACCCCTACACGGGCTTCACTCGTAGCTTGTTGTGTTCTGTGCAGACAACGGACAACAGTTATCAAGGCTGAGGGTGACGGATGTTAGGCTGCTCGGAGCTCGACTAGACGTGACGTACCTTACGGACGAGTTTTTTGAGTTCTATACCTACCCTTCAGGTAGGATTCCCCGGTGGAACATCCAGGATCTATTTTCCCTTTTTTACTTGTACTTGTTCTTATTGTTCAGTTGGGTTTGTATAATGGCCCATTTACTTTCAGCACTACCTTTGGATTCAGTTTTACTTAGTATTTTGCTTCCAGTTGTGTACTCTTATTGTGTGTGATTACGTTTTATAAAGTCAATGCCTTCCCAGCTTAGGGATTTACATCATTGGTGCTAGTCCCCAGCCCCTGGCCTATAGAAGGCGGGCTTGGGCTAGTCACAGCACGAGCTTCGAGGACGGGTCATGATATACGATTAGTTATGTATTGTATAAATTAATAAATTTTAACTAGTTAATAATTATTACTAATTAATAATAGTTAATAAATATAATTAATAATCAATTATAATTAATAAATTATAATAAATTAATTATAATTTTAAATTATGTAATTTTAATTAGTAATTAAATAATTTTATTTTGTAATTAACTATTTTTAAGGAGTAATTAAATAATTTTAAGTAGTAGTTAAGTAATTAATAATTTTAATTAGTAATAAAATGACTTTAACTAGTAATTAATTAATTTTAATTATTAAATAATTTAATGTAATTATTAATTAATTAATTGTAAATAGAAACTAAATATTTGTAATAGTACTTTATTAATTGTAATTTGTAGTTAATTAATTGAGTTATTAATTCTAATTAGTAATTAAATAATTGTAATTAGTAATTACATAACTGGAATTACTTATTAATTATGTATTAATTAATTGTAATTAGTAATTAGCTAATGGTAATTAAAAATTCATTCATTAAAATTAGTCAAATAACTTATTAATAATGAAGTACTATTTAAATTGATTTAAAAATTAATTAATGATTAAGGAATGATTAACATAGGATTCACTAATTATAAACTATTGAGTAAGTAATTAATAATTAGTTAGTAACATAAGATTAACTTTGGATTAAAGAGATAAAATTTCCAGATAATGAGGCCTAATTGCACACCTGGTTATTCACTCTAAGAATATCTAATTTTTAAGATTAATTCCTTTTGAAATAATATAATTAGAACATCAAAATGCTACTTTTGTCATTGAGGATATATTAAAAAATCTAAAATTTCAGTAAAGTTGATATTTTGTGGTTATCTGAGTAATGAAGTCAATGTATATATACTACAGGTAGATGTGAATCTGAAAAAGATGTAAATAAGGGTAACATACCTTAAAAAAATGAAATGAGAAAGACTTGATCGAGAATTTGTGCATGAAGACATGACTTATTGCATACCTTGTTTGACACTCTCAGTGGATATGTTGTATATGATCACATTCTATTTATAAGCTACTGAGCATACATCTAGGTAGAATAAATATTTTACTACGAAACATTTGTGCCATAATTAGGGATATAAGAAGATTTTCTAAAATTTTGGCATAGTGAAAAATGTGTGGTTATCTAAGCAATGAAATCCCTATTCGGATATTACATGTGGATGTGGCTCTGTAACTGATATACCTTGGGGTAACGACCTCAAAAACATCGTTTTGAGTTAGACATGATCAGGAACTAGTACACAACAATGAGCCATAATGCACACCTAGTTTGACACTCCTGGGGGGTATTATTTATAATTTTCACTTTCTATATATAAACTACTAGAAATGCCTCTAGTATGATTAAAAATTGTACTAAAAATATTATTATTATCTTTGAGGATATAAAAAAGGCATTCTAGATTTTAGGTAATGTAAATATTGTGTGATATTTCATAGAAATATCTAAATTTTTGAAATTAAAATTTTGTTTGCCTAGTCAGATATAATTAATAATGATGGTTTATTCTAGAAAAAAATGGCTACATATATTAATTTAACATGTCAAATAATTTATAATAAACATGTATATAGTTATTTTATATGACTAGAAAGAGTTGTGATGCGTGGAAAATGTAAAATATTGGAATTTGTTCAAATAAAAATTCATCAAAACGTAAAAATGATGGTGAATCAAGTGTTAGGGTCTGTTATATAAACACATATAAAATTTAAATATAGGTTGTTTCATGTCACCTATCTATTAACTGAATATTTTTAATAAGAGTACATATTCTCAATGATTAAGTATCAACTAGAAAATCATCTGAAAGATTTGAATGTCTTCATATCTATAATGGATGCTCAATTGACATTGTATGTTTTTCATTAAAAATTCATGAAACAATGTAACATCCCCATGATATAACACCTCAAAAATTTACCTAAATAATGTATGTATTTCCATCATTTCCTCAGGCCATATTATCATATCCTCATGTTGTGATGTCTCATAGATAAAGTTATGTTTCCATGGATAGTCTTCCACATAATTTATAACTGTTAGTCAATAATTATAAGGATGAAGAAAATATAGAACAGGAAGATGATGAGGAATTTGAATATGTATGACATTCTAAAGAACATCATGTTCCCACTCTTATGAGGTTCAACCAACCATTGAACCATACTACATCATTGGCATCATGGGAAACTGAAGGCATAATACCCTTTCTATAATATGATTTGTAAATTACTACTCCAACTACATAATTTCCAAGAATTATAGGTGGAACAAATTGAGTGTAAGATGGTGGTTTTCTAAATATTGGAAGAGGGATTGAGAGTAAATAATCAATAAAAATGTGATAAAACAATATCACATTGAATGAAATTTGGTTTAGGTAATATAATAGTGAAATATATCTCATTATTTAATTCAGTTTGAAAAATATGATTTAGAATTTCACATGTGTTTTCCACCTATAATTGAAATCAATTGTCACAATTAAGGTAATAATAGATTTACAGCACACACATGTGTGAACCCAAGATTTTCACAGGATCACTCATCATTAGATGGAAATTGTTTTCCAACTAATGTTTTTTGTATGATAATAACATGTCAAGAGGTTCCTATAATTCTGGTGGATGAGGGAATCAAACAAATATTTGGGTATCAAATCACTTACTAGAATTAATGAAGGGTATTGTGAATGTTTATAGTGATGGTATGCATCTTATTGAGTTTTAACACCACATTTGGATATCTAATGCCCCAATAATCAAATTATCTACCAATTACCTACTATGGAATAGGTTAAAAAACCAAACCAATTTGATTAGTTTATGGTTGTGATTGATAAATTTGTTTGTAAATTTATACCCTTTGTGTCTACTTTTAGACATTACAAAGAGTTTATACAAATTGATGGAACATTTCAATATGGAAATTATACTATAGCATTATTGATTTCTTCCAAACTAATAGTAATCAATACCTTGCACATTTAGAATTTTCTATAATCAAGATGGAGAACTTCTCATCTTAATGCTAGATCTTGTATTCTTTTATAGATTTTGTGATGAGTGAAAAGGGAATTGTATTATTTCTGGTCATCATCAAGAAATCAAGGAGGAATTACAGTCATAGGGTTTTTTAATGAGACTAACCTATTCCCATCATCAATATTATATTTCAAATATTTCCAGAAATGTGAGAAATAAGTTCAAGGTTGTTTCCATGAAGAAATAAATAATGAAAATGGTATAAAAATCCTTTTTTGTTTTATAAAATTATTACATTTAATGTCTTATTTCTTCATTTTAGTTATTTTTTGTTAGTATACAAGCTTCAAAAACAAAGGATGGAGGTGAATCTCAAAGATATTCACAGAGATAATCCAGAATTTAATGATGACTTGATGAAAATTCCACAACATAGTTGGTCATGGACATATGATTAATGCATGAGATGTAGACATATTGTTAGATTTGGATCCCTATAACCAACTTCAATGTACTTTTTGATAACCTGTATTCATTTTTTAAAATAAAAATAAACTCATTATCACATCATGATTATTCTTATATAAAACATAAGATGTGATAATAACCTAGAAATAATTGTTTCACTGAAAGGTCATAGTTGATCCCCACTATGATTAAAATAAATAAGTTCCATGATAGTATTCTTAAATATTTGTTCTATATCCAAATGAAATCATTTTATGGACACAAATGATATAGGATGTCTGGTGTGGAGTCTCATTGGAATTTGAGGCATCTTTTAATGGGGTACGCGTTTAGTAATATTTAGTGTAGGATATTATGATAATGAGACTTGCCAATATAAAATCCACATTTACATGTGTTATTTGGTGTCCCTATATTTTGATATGTGTATTGATCGGTATACATTAAGATTTTTATTACTTATTATTATATGTTGTATACATTGATTTATTGAAGAATCCATGAAAACATATATTCATGGTAAGGTAGGATATTTTGGGTGCGTCATGAGTAATATTTCATTAATGGAAAAATGTGAAGAAATTATTTTTCATTATTTTCTTCCGTGGAAATTAATATCTTAGTCTCATTAATGGAAATTATATAGCCTAAATATATCCATTACCATGGTGTTCTATATGCAAGTTCAAATTCCTTAAAGTCAAATAAAGAGACTTCAATCACATAGGTTGATGGCACTGGCTTGAAACTTGCCCGATTAGATAAATCATGAAAAAGGGACTATGTCATAAATTAAGAATATTTATGAGGTAATATATCCTTACAGCATTAAAATCTTTATCTATGGGTTCCCTGGTGTGTTTATAGATTTTAACCTTGGACTATAGACTATTAAGCCTAATTCCACTAAGAAAGAGTCATGGAGGATGACACACTATGTATATAAAATATCATAGATAAATAATATATTATTATTTATTATTTTAGAAGTTAAATAAATATAATTATTTTACATAGTTTAATAGATATTCATGTTTTATTTATCACATATATTGGGTCAATAATTATCTTATAGAATATTATATGATATAAATATTTAGTAAATATTTATTTTCTATTTATTGAATATAATATGTATTTATTTATGGGTTAATAATATATTGATATTTATTTATTAAATAAAAAATCATTATTCAAGGCCCGATAAATATTATAGAGGAATCGCGAACCATTTTTAATGGTCTGGTGAGATATAATATATGTAGATCATTATTTTGAAAAACAATATTTACCTTAATTCATTAGTTTAAAACATGTTAAGTAATAATAATAATAATAATAATTTTATTATTATTACAGACATTGGGATCTACATGGATTATGGAAAAAATAATGGTCGCATGTGTAATTTTTATTTTCTAACCCTAGCAGTATATAAACAAAATTATATTATTTTCTTAAGAGGGAAAATTCATCTATTGTTGTGATGATTTAGTGAGAATCCAAAAAATTTCCTAAAGATCTCCCTTTGTAAGAATGAATTCAAGAAAGGAGAGACCCTCCACCACCACTTTCAAGTTTATAATGACAAAAGAGAAACCACCCTTGAATCATTTCTCGATTTGATTAAAAGAGAATGAATCAAGCATTAGAACATGCCATTCTAGCATAAAAAGTTTCCTATGGTAGCACTTGGAGATTCATTTAAAACGTGTGGATCACCACATGAGTGAAACTATTCATTATTACCATAATATAAAAATTGTAAGATATAGAAACTTGGTCAGATCTATCAATGAGGGAATAATTTCTTCAAGGAAATTATTTAATTCCTTAAATTAATTACAAATAATAAGTGATGACCCTAAATTTTTTTCTGATGTTTCTCTATTTTCTATATTATTTGATTCAATTTTTTTGATCACAGTGTTTATCATCTTTTAATAATTGAATTAATCATCAATCATGACAAAAAGAAGTGTTTGGAATGTCCCATTGGAAACTTCTGCTGCAATTTAAACCTTCATGTGGATTCAGAGCTGTCATATAATTATTTACAATTAATTAAAGATCATTGATTGATTTATGAATTTATTATTTGTTCTCAATTTCAATTTAATCATTCTGTAATCCATATTATGCGATATTCTTCCTTACTAATTATTTTTCATAAATATAATCAACTTGATTAATTATATGAAGGGAATAAATTTGAATATCTCATCTGAAGGTGTTGAGGAGTCTAACTAGATAACATAATAGTACACACCATGTAATATAGAGGTACAGACTGTGTACTAGTATAATTTACCCTGAGTTAACAAGGAATTAGTTCAAGTTGTATGAATTAATTAAACACAATGAATTTAAATATACACCAAATAGTGACTAGACCATCATAGAACACCATTAGCCATAGTACGCACTATGTAACATGAATAAATGAGGTGTAGTCCTTCATTAATAGATGGTCCATGTATTCTCTTACACGTCCCACATGACTGGTGGCCAGGTACTTCAGGGACAACATGTTGTGTGTCCCATATACACGATGTGGTCTCCAACATTTTCCATGGCATGTTAAAACTGGGAGCCCATAGGTTTGTGTCATAGATATACGATGAGAATAATAAAAACCTTGTAAACAAAAATATACATGTTGTTTCCATTTAAAAAATTATGAGAAATTAAAAATTAATTTATTATACTATGAAATCAATATCAACATGTGATCCATATGTTCATTAAGTTGATAGTACACTCCATGTGATGGGTTATATATATAAATATCTAATTAACTTCCGTGTAATATTTGGATCAACATATCATGTATAAGTCATTTTATAGTTATTAATCATTACATTCAATGAAGTGTAACATTATACCTAAATACCATGTGTTATGTTTGGTCATTAAGATGGTAGTACATGGTATGAAATTACATGATAAGTCATTTATGACACATCTCGCAAGATTAAATAGTTTATGAATATAATAAATGTTGCATTTTTTATGGGTAATCATTATGTTTTCTATAAGGTAAATTTTTCAACGCATTTTATATTAAATAAACTAAATAAATTGATTAAAATTATGATGGATGATAATCTCAATAAAATTTGGATGATAATTAAGATAAATAATTAATTAATTAATTAATATAATTTATTTATTTGATCATGATTTATCATAAATAAGAAAAATTTAATTGAATACTAATTTATTAAATAAATAATTTGTTACCTAAATATGCATGATCCTGAGATCAGGATAGAACATTATATGTGATTGGTCATATTTGATTAATTATTAAATTAAATTTTTGTTCTCTGTGTTATCTCTCCGATCATTGTGTATGGGTATGCATTCCCATGGTTTCTTTTATGTAAACTACATAATAAATCATTTGGTTCCCTCAATAGCATGTAAAAAAATCATATGTAATGGATGGATCTAGAAAAATAGAATAGGTGGTTCATGTTTGATGTTTAGAAGAAACAAATAAGAGAGAGGCACATAGGTGGGCAATTGAAAAGATGTAACACAAACCATAAATGGTTCAAAGTGTTTTCCCCTCATCCAAAGTTTATTCTATCATCTGCTAGAAAAACTAATTATTTGTAAAAGGTCATTATCATAACACTTTATTATTTTGTATATCTCAATTTTCATGGTTATTTCATTATAGATGTTTCGTTGCAATAACAGGAATTAATGAATTAACAACAATGAAATATATTACTAGAATAAACCATCTTAAGCATAAACATTATCTAAGACATGGTTTATCAATTATGTAAATAAACTTAATATTAATAAGAATGTAATAATGACCTTAATAGTAAATTTGTGCATAAAGATAAAATCCCTCAATCATATATACTAAGATTGTATATATTTCCAATACATTAATTAAAATCGAACTATAGTTCAAAGGGATTAACCAGCCACAATTGGGGTGGTATCAATAATCGGGGAATTGTAAATTTATATTTTGGGTTGACATAACATAATTAAAATCATTGGTTGATCAAAAATATAGGAATTTGTTTATCTAAGAGTATAAGTTTTGGGAAATCTTATTTATGGATTTCAAGATTAGGGGATACTCTCAACAGATCATGGAAATATGAGTTAATGCAGTTAGAGTCTCAAATCCATATATAATACCCATCAAATTTATTGACTCGCTAGATTTGGGGTGATGAGAATGGGAATATGGATCCTTTACACTAGAATTTCCATGAAACATAATATTCCAAATCAATTTTTAAGGGCTATACGTATTTGATAAAATAATGGGACATTAATAAATGTAATATTTATTTGTTCGTAAAAATTATATTAGATAATGTATTAAATATTTTCTCATTTTATTTTTAGAAACAACAAAAAAATTAATTCAAACATATAATTGTGATCAATAAATGATAAGTATAACCTTATCACCATCATAAATATCAAAGAGTTTCAATAGCCCTTACGTGTTATCCTACATCATGGAATGAAATTGTATGTAATGGAAGAACTGACTTCTAATTTATCAGGTAAATTGGGTAGTGATGAAAAGTTATATATCTACGAGAAACATTGGAATGATTACATATATTTTCATTGTTTCATTGTATCATACATGAATAATGATATTTTTAAGAAATATGATGATATGGATGCATATAAAAATCTGTCTCTCCTTAAGGGTCTCTATTAAGAGAAGACTAGACAACAGATATAATAGATCTTTAAATCTTTGTTTACAAATAATCATAGAGATTCAGTGCCAGCTTGGCCATATGTATCCAATATTATTAGATATATTGAATTTGTGTACATCATATGAATTAAATTCCTATATGAATTGTGCACAGATCTCAATCCTTCATCACTATCAAATTCATTATCAATTTTCTTTCTAAATTATGACAAGATAAAAAATGATAAGATTCATTCAGAAAATATTTCTTTAATTCTCAAACTAGATAAGATAATGTGGCATGAAAAACCCATGATACATATGGTGAAAAAAAATAGAAGAACAAGGAGAAGTGTCCTAACCCTTATAACAATTCTAATGATCCCAAAAGCCTTAATTGCATGATTTTGTAGATCAAGAGGTAGGTCAAGGAAAAAAAGGCTGTATGATTTTCATGAGGTAAGATAATCCACTTTAAGAAGAAATGAACTGATATGTAGGGGAAGATAAAGGTTCATTTGTTATCAAGTGTAATATTTCAATATCAAAAAATTGGGTATTAGATACATATTTTGGTTCTCACATCTATATCCAAATATAGGAACCATGTAGATTTAAAATATTTTTGGAGGATAAGTGGATTCATGAGATGACAATGATGAGAGGCTAGATTCTCTAGGCATTAGAGACTAATATTTAATTTCTAATTGGAATGATATTGATTTTAAGATATTTTTATTTTGGACTAATGGTTACCAAGAACATAATTTGTGTATCATTCATAGATACAGATGGTTGTATTTATGAATTTGTAAATAACAGTTTTTCATTAATTAATAAAACATATATTACCATATGGAATGATTAAATAATGGACTTTATATATTAAATTATGAAAAAAGATTATTGAAAATGGACAGTGAATCATGTTCACATGACTCACATAACACCCAATTATGGAATGAATATCTTTTTCAATAAAATAAGAATTTTTTGACAAATTTCTATCAAGATGGTAATTTATTTTCTTTTGAGTTATAACCACTTGAATGACGTCACACTTGATTGTAAGAAAAAATAACCAAACTACCATTTTTTGGTCTAGGTTAAAGGGCCATAGAGATTCTAGTATTGGTACACACTAATGTGTGTGGATAATTTCCCATAGAATCTTGAAGTGGGTAATCTTACATCATAAGTTTTATTGATGCCTTGAGTAGATATGGATATGTATACTTGATGACGTAAAATCCCATGTTCTCTCAGAAGTTCAAATAATTAATGAATGATGTTTAGAATGAATTTGGAATGAAGATAACGAATCATTGATCATATTGATGTGGTTAATATCTTAACCAATATTTTATTGACCTTCTAGGATTGTTTGTAATTCTGCATTATCTCACTCAACCTTACATATCACATTGGAATGATGTTAATGAAACTAAGAACTATACCGTTTTAGACATGGTAAGGTCAATGATGAGTCATGTAGATCATGCATTTTTCTTTAGGGTATATTCATAACAAATTTTGTCATAGACACTAAACTGAATACCAACTAATGTGGAAAATGTAATTCCCTTCGAGTTATAGAGTAAAAATAAACATGTTTTTTAATATAAAGGTGTATGGGGTTTTGATGTGTTTTTTAAGAAATTATTAGATAAAAAACATGAACCCTGAGGCATAAATTTTATCTTTATCGGCTATTATAAGGATACAATGGGATGCTACAAACATAACCTCCCAAATAGGAATGTTATTATCACCAAAAAAGACATCTTTCTAGAGAGGGAGAAAATCATCCAAAAGGATAGTGGGATAAAGATTAAATTCGATGAAGTTGATGCTCAAGATACACAATAGATGGTATAGGAATAGATTTTATAGTTCCCAATAGAATAAGTAGTTTCTAAAATTCAAGTACTGTGTAGGAGGACAAGATATGTATGAGAAAAAAAAAGATGATTTTTTATTAACCAGTGATGGTGACTCATAATTGGTTGAAAATGATGAATCACTCTCTATAATATAACAAGGAGAGATATAATAAGATGTAATATGGAAAAAATCCATGAATTTTGAAATATACTCCATGTACCATAATAATGATTAAGTTCTATTAAATATTCTAGATGATGTAAACCCTATAGGATAAAAATGGGTATTCCAAAGAAAACATGACATGGATGGTGAAGTAAATACCTACAAATCAATGCTTTTTTCTAAAGAGTTTAAATAGCTTCATGGAAATTCCTTTTAGTCACCTCACATTCATATAGGTTTATAATACATGGAATGATTGGAATGTACCATTAAAACGTTCATAGGAACTGATTCATATTTCCAAAATCTAAAAGAAGCTCAATTTGTGAATTCTTTTAGTTATATTTTGTCCTTATGAAATAGTATATAGTCATTTTTACATGCATGTATTCTCTCATAGATTATATCCATTGAATGTAGAATCTATTTTTCATCGTATTTATATTTATGTAGATCATTACATTCTCATATCATATCATTAAAGATATAATGCAGTTCAATAAAATTGGAATCACTCTATCCATTTCCAAATTTTAAATTATACAGCTTCTATATGGATGAAAACTCTATATATTTAGAACAACTAGTATTCAATGGAACCTTTTCACAACTCCTTAACTTCTCAATCAATTTTGGACAATTGTAATGTTAATATTTATCTATCATTTTCATTTCCCCAATATGATATTCATTGTCATTAACACTTTTAATGACATCCTCGATATAGTTTTATTAACTATACACACTTTTAATCATATCAGATGATTTATAAAATTTATTGATATTAGATTAACTACTGGAATTCACTTTTCCCCCATGTTTGTCCCAATATTTATAATGTCGATCTACGATGTGACTGAACAAATGATCTTCCAACTGATATAGACTAATTATTGATGAATGACAATAGCATAAAAATTTTAAATGGATTTGAGAAGGTTCATGTGAATGATCTTTTTTGAACATGATAAACTCATTCACCCAATTATCATAATCTTTTTTCAAACAATTAGCATCCATCCATTTTAAATTTATATCCATCATATTTTATTTTTTAATATTAATATTTAACAAAATAAATTCATAAAAGGGGAATTTCAAATAAGGGGAATCCCACTTTTAATATTATACATAGTTTAATCATGATTTGAATAAAATGGGTAAAAGAATTTAGGACAAAAGTTTACACACTGGTGGTAGGTGTTATCCTCGAAATTCATCGGCAATGGTAACTGGTACATGATATGGGATAAATAATCCTCATGGAAATTCAGGAATCATAGGTGCTTGTCCAGAAGATATTAGGGACGAGTATCAGTCAAAAAATGAAATAAAAACTATTTTGGATATTAATCTAATATTGATGGTGACGGTCTCCTTAAATATAAATGTTCATTTGAAGTGGTGTGGGTGAAGCAGTATACAATAATTCATAGTTTTCTATCTAAAATATTAAATGGTACATTGATTTGGTTTTAGTGGATAGTTTTTTTATGATAATTAGGTAATACACTATAGACCTTTTATAGTTTCATACTTAATAAAAAAACAAACCAATACATAGTTCTATTTATGTATTTTGATACGAGGTCAGTGAGAAAAGATAAAATCAATTTCTAGTTGGTGAGGTGGGAAATTCATTCAACTTATGCCATAATGTAGGAATCTAATTATGGATTCATCCATTTTCTACTAATTTATATTTTATTTTTTCTTACAAATGAAGTTATTCCCTCTTTACTGTTAATGATTTGTCTTACAATTCATGGAATACCTTTACCATTCCAAAACCCAACAATAATCAATCTTATTACTAATTATATAGGTTTCTAACTTTTTCCAAACTGAAAAATAATCATTTTTTCTCATTCCATCTGTCCTTACATTTATTTGGATATCATCCCATAGAAGATAACACCAAATTGGAGAGAAGATGTTGTTGTAGAGAACTCTCCAAACTTATATCAAGTAGGTGATGTTGGATGAAATGTAGTTTTAGTAATTTCAATGGTGTTAAAAATTAATTCACCTATTAATGGTCGTATATGCCTGTTGGTGAAGAATCAGGGGTCAGTTTGGTTGAAGGTTTATGTTTTAGTGTGTGGTAGGGAATTTTAACTATTGAACACATAATTTTTACAATATATGGGGGGTTATTCTTGGATACATTAAATTTCAGGGATTCTTTATAATTTCATGAGAATTTTATGTTACCAATCTATTAGGGTGATTAAATAATTAAGATACAGATCTATCTGTGCCTTTTTTTCTAATAGGACGATCCAATCACATTTATATTAGTTTGAAATTTTAATTTTTTTATATATCTCTAGTATTTAATCTAATTATATATTTTTATAAATAATTTTTTGACCTTGTTAATGAAGAATAATTTCTGGTCTATTATTTCTACATAGTATCAGAGCCTAGAAAACTTAGAATTTCATATGTCCCACCCTCTAGTGCCATTGATTTTGGATTCCCCTATTTTATTCTATAAATTCCATATATGATTTCTACAATGTAATCTTAGACAGTCTTGGATAATATTATGTTTTATTTCAGAAGATATTTTTCTTGCATCCATATCCAAACAACCTTGTACATATATCCTTTACAAGAATATCTTTTCCAAAAATCATTTTAAAGATAACCAATTTTAAATCTATTTTAACATATATTTTCGTGTTTGGGAAGACTAAGACATCCATATAACTAAAATAAGAACATATTTTATTAAACAAATTCAATAATCTATGATTGTGATTTTCATATATCAGTAAAATTTTATCAAGGGATGTTGATCATCAAATGTTCCTATTTTTTAAAAAATTATGAAATGAGGTAGAGTATGCTTCCATTTGAAATATAGTTTTGAAATTCTAAAATAATAAGTGTATGGATCTATTTAAGATTGAACAATTTGAATAGGTTAGTGATAAATATTTCTTCTTTAGTTAACTTTTTGTATTTTATATTTATCTTGACTTTTGTATCACTATATTTGTCTCTATAAATAGATATAAAACATTATTCATGTGTCAATATTTCATTGCTTAATATTTTAAAATATTATTAAAAATGGATGTGACTTTTTGGTTGTAGATTTTTTGGACATATTTGTCATATGTGGGAAATTTTTAAGGTAAGATGATTCAAACAAAATGGTATTAGAGTCTTGTTCATCACAACCATGATTATCATTGTTTTTTCAGTTTCGTAATGTATATTTTTTATTGCATTAGTATGACATAAATTATTGTTCACCAACTTCTAAAAAAATTTATTCATGAAGCTCACTAGATTCAATTTTAAAAACATAAATAGCATTAGGATAGTCAAAAAAAATTGATCAAGAAAATGGGAAAAATATTTTATGATTAAACTAAAAAAACACAATTTTTTCAATTAAAAAATTATTTTTAAAAATATAATAAAATATTTTTTAATTAAAAAGTATAATGAACATAATTTTTTTGAAAATTATAAAAATACTTCATTTCTAATTTTCTTTAATTAAAAAACAATACTTTCAAACATGTTATCTTTTCAATAAAAGACATTTTTATTGCAGAAAATCATATACAAAGAGTTTGTGAAAATCTTTAGAAAAACCAATCTATGTTTTAAATGATGCATCATGTTTATTTAAATAATAATCAATAAATTCTTACATATTAAAAAATTACAAAATTCAACAAATATAAATAAATTTATACTTTGAATTATTTTTTCATGTATTTATTTATAAATGTTATTTAAAGAACAAAATGGCCATAAATTTTTATAAAAAACTAATATTATTTATAAATGTTTTGTAATTTAATCAAGAATAAACTAAATATGCCTTTTATAATTCTAATTAAAAGTATTTTAACTTATTTATGATTTATAAATTGATCGTTAAAGAAATAAATATTTTCTACCGCTTATTAACTTTTAAAAAAAAATTAAATGAAGGAATTTTGTTAAAAATAAAACCAACATCAATTGTTTTTAAAATCACTTAATCAAGAGTAATAAGTGGTACGAACTATTTTATATGTTATAAAATGAATCAAAATCCATCAATTCCATTTTTAGTGGATAGTGTATCTTGTAATATTTTTATATCTCTTATTTTATACCACTTATCACTTATATAATTATTGTCTTGCTAATTTTTTTTAAATATTAAATTCCACTTAGAAATATGAAAATAGTCAAACAAAAACAAATAATAAGTGATTGAATAAGTGATATCAAATAAAACATTGGTATTATATGCATCAATCTACAATGATTTAAGGAATTTTTATAACAAGTAGAATTAAAATACTTTCACAGTTTCTTATATCAGGATTGAATTCTTTGATTTATATATTAAGGTTTCCTTGATTGAAATAAATGGTGATAAAGAACTGAAACAATAAAAAAATTAAAATTATAGGTGGGTTATAATTTCTTCTTCTTTATTTAAGGATATTTATCTTTAAAATATATGTAAAATTTTATTTTTGTTGAATAAAATCATACTAGAAGTTTATTTTGGAGTCTTTTTCAGGTGAGGCCATGATAATTAGAGGATTATTTCAAAAAAATGTTCCACATATAATTCTAAAACTCAATGAACATAATAGGAAAATTAAGTGACAAAGGGTCACTTTGATAGTGCCCCCTAGTGGGTTACAAACATCCTCTAACATTTCCATTAATAATGAAAGGGGTGAATCTAGACCAAATGGCATGGACATAACGCAATCAAGAATACAAATAGAATGATTGGGAATGGAATTTTATTTGGGAAGTGGATAAAATGGAAAACAAAAGATTGTTGAAAAAAATAAAAACAAGAATCATGAACAAGTATTGGAAAGTAAATAGACTAGAGTATTTACATGATTTGGACCTCATCAGTACTACATGCATGGAGCTCAAATGTCATAAATACCTAGATGGATGAAGTGATAAAATATAAGAAAAAATAACCTCATAACTAAGATCTAGAGAGGATCAATTTGTTGATGAATAGCGTAGATCTGTTGATGATGAGTGATGATGGATCTCTTCTATGATGTTTTGGATCTGCAAGGGTTAGGTTTCATGAGATATTGAATAATAACATAGTATATGACATGATTAGTGTTCTTTAAATAATAAACTATAATTATTTTATCAGTAATTTGAAAATAAAATTAATTAAGTTTAGTTTTATTAGTGAAAAATAGAATGTATTGATAAAACTAATCTTTATCAATGATTTTTTAACACTGATAAAGATAACCCTTTATAATTATTTAAAAAGAACATATAAAATGATTCTTTATCAGCACTAAAATTCTAACATTGATAAAGTCTATATTTATCTATGCTAAAAGGCACTAATAATGATATAATCCTCATAATATATTTATTTATTTATTTTTATTTTTATAAATAAATACATTTCAATATATTTCAATATATTTATAATTATTACTATACACATAAAAATATATTTATATACATTTATATATTTATATTATTACATATATTTGTAAAATTATAAACATAATAAAAATATTTATTATTTGTATATATTTCTTTTAAATATAAAATTATTTTTTATTATTTTTTATTTATAATCATAATTATAAATAACTATATTTATAAATTTCTGTATATAATTATAAACAAATATATATATTTTTATAATTATATATATATATTTATATGTATAATAAATTATATATATATATATATATATTATGTGTATATATATATATAATAGAGGATGTGAGATTTTGGGAGTTACTATCTCTAATCTGATATGGTGAGTATGGTTATGCTTCCATGGAATTTGATCTTGATATTTTTTCGATCCAAAGGATGCCTTTGTTCATCACCTATGTAATGCAGGTATTATCCTTGTTGTGTGTGAGGAGGTTTTTAATTGTCAAATGGAAGTTCTAGTGAGATATGTCACTCTTGTGTGTTGGAATCAAGAACTGAATAGAATATCACTTATTGGTAAAACTCTTAATCACTGGCTTCTTCAGAAGGGAGAGTTGAGTGTGTTGAAGAAGGAAAATTTCAAAAATGGATCTATTTCCATTGTAGAGGTGAATCATATAATTCTATAAGATAATCTTGAAGAATGTAAACATTTTATAATTTGGTGTCTCTTGAGGGTGCTTAATGATCATCACTAGAAGATTGATGGTATGCTTAAGAAGATTTAATTGGCTTAGGGATTTTATGGATGGTGCATTGTCTCAATGGGAAAGGTTTTATTAAAAAAAATCATCAATTTGGTTGATTTTAAATCTAGTCCTTGGGCCTACGGTTTTTCACTCTCAAGACAAGAAATATGAGTATCTAAGATTTGGATCCTCTCTTTGACTTTGAATAGGTAAAAAATTCGATCCTAAATTTGTTGATTCAGATTAGGTGACTTAGCTAGATCTTATGGAATTCTTAAAATCTGAGAGATATCACATCTAGGGTTTGGATCCCTATTATAATTTATGCTAAAACTAATCATATGAGGTATCGACACTTTTCACGGGTCTTTATTGAAGTGGAGTTTTGTGTGCCACTCATAGAAACAGTCATATTGGTTACTAAAGAACATAGACTTGAATTATTTGTTGAGTTTATTAAGTAACATGTTTTTTGAAGAAAATGTTCTTGCATTAGACACTATGATGATCAGTTTCATAGGAAATTTATTTTCGTAAATTGTAGGAAATGTGTCTATCATGTGGATGGCTATAAATTTAAATTTTCTATTGTTTAAGACAGGGACAATGGAGGGAAGAAGGATACTGGCATGGGTTCTCTTCCAGGTCGGGGAAAAATATCATATGCTGATGTGATTGGTGGCCATATTCATGGACAATGAGCAGTCAGAGATCTATTGCTACATAATGATACTAGGAGAAAAATAGAGGCCACTTTATCTAAAGGGGTGATATTTCTTAATGTCCTGGAAATCAGGAACTGAATACTGAATTTGATTTTGATTCTTTTGTCTTGTTGGTGGAACAATTCTTCTCATCATGCAATTTTAATGATGGTGGAGTGTAGTTTAAAGGTCCTCTAATGACTAATCTGATAAAGGATGTGAATCTGAATGGGAATGTAGCTGGTGACACCTGGCTTGTTGAATCCTATTTGGGGTTACAACATGATAAGTCAGAACACTTGTCCGTTGTGCATGGACAACATCTAAATGAAGTGGAAGCTACTACTAGAGTCATTGGTTCCCTTTATGATACTAATTTAGAATCAATAAATGTCCTGGATAAAATTATCATAAATATAGAGAAAACCAAATTAGAGAGGAGACCCTCCTCATCCAAACAGGCTGGGGTAAATGAAGCATCTATGAATTTTTTTAATATACTTGGTGATCTGAATGGTACTACTAGCAGGGATTCAATCCTAAATTAGTTGAAAAAATACAAGGAGCTTTGTAAAAGGAATTAATATTGAAATGGTTCCTTCTTCATATCTAGAAAATATTATATTCATAGGGAGATTTAGGCAGAGGTAAAATTCGATCAATTTGACCACGGAGATGCTAATAAAGCACATGCATCATTTGATGTTGAAGTTGGAGGATGAAATGAGGTTGTGTTTGACATTAATGAAACTAACACTGACTTAGAGACAACTAAAAATGAATTCTAATTGAAGTGGAGATGATAGATCCAATTCCATATATCTCTCCAAAGTGGAAAAGAAGTCAGCACCCCTAAGGAAGGGGAGGTTGCAGAAGATGGGAAAGTTATTTATGTTTTTGCTTACTGACTTCGCGGATATTTTTTATTTTACCTCTTCATCCTTATTAAATGTGGTTTATATTTTTTTCAATAAAATATATGGACCATAGGATTTCTCATGTTTCACACCTCTTTGTATCATATATATATATATATATATATATTATGTTCTTTGGGTACAATTGCATTCAAACATACACACACCACACACAAAGACCATAAAGGTAGGTCATACCCCCACCCCACCCCCCACAAGGGATAGCCCACCCATCAGGGCTTATTTATTTAATATATGGAATGTATTTTTAGAAGGCATGAAGCCCATAAAATAGCACAAAATCCCAGTGTAGTGTCATGTCTGCATCCACCTTCCAACGTCATCATGTATGTGTCATCACCAGCCTGCATTATCATCTGTGTCACCACCTGCATAGTACTATAATATTACCTACACCCACCTGGATTTGATCCTGGGTCTGATATAGAATTACAATAATCCATTCCCACTCATGTAATCCCCCAACTGCAATGCAGTAATTTTATAATTATTTAAATATATATTTATTTATTTGTAATTATAATTATAATAAAATATATTTACAAATATTTCAATATAATTATAAATATATTTATATAATTATACCTCATGGTCTGCACCACTTTGGTATTTTTATACAATTATATATATATTTATATTAATATATTAAAATACATAATTATAAATTTTATTACTATATATATTATTTAAATATATTTATTATAAATTTATGATTTTATATATACATATTTAATTATTTTTAATTAAAATTATAAATATAATAAATAAATTTATTATTTAAATATATTAATTGTAATTTTATAATTATATAAATATGTATTTATTTTAGTGGTAAATGTAACACCCCAATCTTCCATGGTACGCTTCTCTTTGAATAATACTATACCTTGCATTGTACGCAACTTCGAGTTCTAACACATCACGACTAATGAAACATATCGTTATACATAGTAATATCCTTTTTTTAAAAATTTATTAATTTTATTTTTCAAAATGGACTTCATTTTTGGATTTGAAATATCAAAATTAGCTTACAGTGAATTTTTGTTATTTTTCTGAAAATATTCAATTTTTGTTGAATAGTGAAAAGCATTGTGTTGTTGTTTAAAACCGAATTTTTATTTAAATAATTAGTTATTTTAGTTAAATTTATATAAGGTAAAAATAGATACATATTACCTATATATGTTCAATTTAATTAATTGGAGTCATTTTATAATAATATTATATATAAAAAAATTTATTGAATTTTTTACCGTCTTTTACCCACCTTCTAGGCGCATTTGAAAATTTGCATAAAACGTAATTTTACCATTTATTTAGATTGAATTTTAAAAATATAAGGGACATGGTTGACATCAGTAAGTAAATTTTTTTCAATAATATAAAAATAATTTTTGGTGAATAATAACTTTTGACTTTTATTTACCTCAGTTAAAAGTAAATAGGGTAATTAAAGGTAAAAATGATATTATAATTACACTAACACATTTCATAATTCTATTGGATCAGTTTATTTAAACCAAAACCAACCATAGGAATAAAATATGATCTTTTTGGTCCATCTGTATTAGATTAGGACATTTATTATTATTTTATTTAAATAATACTTAAAAGTGTAAAATTCAATATCTTATAAACAACAATTTTTAATAAAGAGTTATGAATAAGATAAATTCGACTATAAATATTAATTAGAAAGAAAAATAGATTTCCTACATAAATGTATTTTATTTTTAATTTTTAGACATTGAATAATTAAATTTATTTATTACACAATGATGATGCAGTAAATACCTAATTAAACAATGATTAAAATAATTGATATTATAAATATCCAAATAAATCTAAATTGATACATATGATGAATTAAACTAATTTTATAGGTTAATATGACATGTTAGGGTTTAATAAATATATTTTTTTCTAATTGATAAAGTTTTTATGACTTTCACACAAACAAAATACCAAATTGTGTCAAAATTGACATAAATGAGTTTTTAAAGTAAATACTATATTATTAATTGATATAATATCCCTAAAAATATAAGGTTTTGCCAAAGTACATAGAGGAGGTTATATATCAATAATTAACCTCTTGGGGTTCTCTTGTCATTTTATAGTATGTTTATTAACCATTTATTATAATAATACTAGAATTCATTGTACAAGTTGAACTATTTAACTAAGAGTTATGTCTAAAAGATAAAGATTATAAGGTATCCTAAACCTGTCTAAAACATATTGGTTGAGAACATTTAGACCCATCCCCATATTATCCTCAAAATAAATCATTGTTTACCCATTATAAACCGAATATGATTGTATAATAAAATAATATTTCAATCTTTTCTTAAAGTGACCCTCACCCCTCTTATAAAAAGGTACTCACCCTTCACTCAATATCACACCTCCAAAACCATTCGTCTTGACCATACCCTACTCAAAAATCCTCCCAACTACCCTAAATTCTACCTAGAGTCCTTAAATTGATTATAAATCCAACCTATGGATCCCTTTTGATCAACTCAAAAGGAAAAACCCGAAAAAAGAGATAATAATTTCACCACCTCTTTCAAAGTTATTTTTTTTCACTTCCTCTTTCTTTGTTATTTCCATACCAATATAATAACTCAATACCTTATACATACTTTAATGTTAATATAAATATATTAAAACCATTTTCATTATTCTATCAATTCTATTAATGAAAATTCATTATACATGCATATGTACGGCTTACCATCTCCACGCCGTGGGGTATTTTGTTATTCAAATACTAATATTTGGATGGGTATAATAATTAGTATAACTGATGTAAATAATAAATATAACATGTTAAGGATTTGGAATATAAAATATACCATCTAGTTACTTATGATTTCACCATCAATATAATGATATTGTCACTTGTGCGTATGTACGGATTATAGTTTCCATGAACGCGATGAAATTCATTCCACATCATAACCATTCAAGAATAATTTTCATTTTAAGATTAAAAATAATGTTTAAAAACTTAATATAATTCTGGATATTAATAAAATTCATCCTATCCATAAGAATCATGGATTACATAATCAACCATATAAAGGAAAACGAATCATTTAACACCCAAAACAATAATACTACTAAACTATTATTAACAAATAAATATTATAAGATCATATATGATATCATATTTATGTATACACTTCTAGAATAATTTAATAACAATGATTTAACTATTATACAGAAGGTCATCATACCCTCGACCAAATAAAATTACAAGGTAAGGGTTAATTCTATAATCTTTTCATTATATGACGTTGTTTATACGTGAGTATCTACTAGGACCACTTTATCACCCACTTCTGTGTTTCTTAAAAATGTATTTCAAAACATTTTAACTATTTCCTAAACTATGGGTTAAATTAATTTATACCATTGTTTGAGTTTTTATGAAATTTTTATAAATTAATTATTCTATTATTTTCTAAACAAAGTCTTTTACAAACTTTTCAACATAATTAAGGAAAGAACGTTTTTATTAACTTATATGGCGGGTGTGGCTATTTTCCACCTTTATAACACCTTTGAAACTTCCCATGCATTATTATAAGAATATTTTAAAAATGAATGTTTTCTTTTATAATAATATTAATTTTAAATTATTTCAAAATATAAAGAGATATTTCTCTCAAACAGTTTTGATTTCATCTATGTCAACATCCTTTGATTGGTTTTTCACTTCTTTGAAGTTGATTTATTATGATGAAATCTTCCATATTGTATTGAAGGTTTTGTGATATGTTTGAATATGTATGTGTTATTTTTATACCATTCATAGATTATGGTTAAATTATTAACATTTTGTATTATATTTTTAATACGAATTTTTATGTTATGTTTCCACCTTTTCATATGAAGAATTCATTGGACATAGTAAGTGACAGGTGGAGCCCACTATAGCTCCTTGATGCATCGGAAGTTTTCATGAGACAAACTACTATCTTGTAAAAATTCCTTGACAAAATCTTATCTGTAGTATTGGCATGAGGCCTTGACTATTGTTTGTGATGTCCGGCATTATGCATTCCATCATTAAGAAATTGGCTACTGATGCTGCATGTCATTATTCGACTAGTAGAATATCCATGTGAATAAATAAATGGAATTATTTGATTTCTCTTTTCCATATTATACCTAAGTTAATGTTTAAAAGGCTTGTGTTTTAGTCTTATACATTTCTGTAAATGTTTATGCTTATTTTAGAAAGTTTCTGCTATATTGTTATCCTTACTGATCATCTGAGCTCACCCCTTTTCTTATGAATTATTTTTCCTAGGCTGTGAAGAAGTCTATAATGAATGTCTTTTTGGGATAGGATAAGGGATATGATTGTGTTCTATGGAGACACAATGTTGTTTTTTTATTCATAATGTAATATAAGACTTATGAATGCATCTAGTACTTATAAGGCTACTAAACTGATCGGTCTTTCAGGACATGATTTTTTGTATCATGCCAATGTAATGTAATAATTCTCTAACTATATGTAACTAGGTTCATGGAATTTACAGTTGGTATAATAGGATGTTTAGAACAATCATTGGAAACTATATTTACAAAAACTCTAATTAGAAAACATTACCCTAAGATGGACTTTGAGGATTTTTATAGAATAACTTCCTAGAATATTGGTAATGTAGAAATTTTGTTAGTTTCCCAAGAAAAACATCCATGTCTAGATATGAGCAGGTAGATGTGGCTCTGGAATATATGTACATAGAAGTGAAACTCTAACAAAGAGTTTCGGACTTGACCCGGGGTATCCTGGTACATGACAACGGGCCTTTCTACACTCTTGTTTATGACACTCCCGGGGGATATGCTTAGGATAATTCAGGTTTTCATTACAAAAAAAATATGAAGGATTTAGGAGTACATACCTCCTTAAGGAATACATTTTTTTATTATTATAGATTATATGCATAAACTGTTTAATTAATGTTAGGTATTTTACTTGGTTATAATTATGTATTGTGATTCATAAACTAATCTAGTTTAAGCCATTGTTTAGAAATGGCACCTAGTAGAAACAATGGAAACTGTATCAACGCATGTAATCCATGTAGGGATTTCCCTCCTACTCAAGATAATTATAGTGGATATGGTGAGGAAATCGGTGTTAAACAATGTTTAACCATACTGGGAAAACTCACTTGGGTTCTGAATAATAACCTTACCCATATGGAGAACCATGATCTAATGCGTAAGATTAATGTTAGAACACATTATTAGGAAACAACAACTGAAATTAAATGGGAATTAAAATCCATTTGTATCTGAGCAATGGATAAGTTCCTTATAGAAAATATATCATGCTTTGGGGAGTAGCGAAAGGGAAAAAGTTTTCATGGCAATTTATCACCTCACATGAGATGCAAATCAATGGCGGTTATTAATTCAAAACCAAAATGAGGATTAAGAAGTATCAAATAAATAATGGAGGGAGTTTAAAGATAATTTCATAAAAAATACTTTCCTCTTGGCTATCAAAAGGATATGAAAAGACAATTTCTGAGTCTGAGGAAAAAGGAGGATAAAAATATCGCAAAGTATGAGGCTAACTTTACATGATTATAAAGGCACACATCAAATTATATATGTAACACAAAGACTAATATTGATAGATTATTTGATGGTTTAAATCCATTTCTCCGTCGAGCATTACTCTCACAATCCTTCTCATAATACGATGATATTTACTCATGTGCTATCAAAATAGAAAAGTAATTCTCTTTGTCTTACGACCATAAATAAAATCAAGAGAGGAAGATATCTTCCAAACACTCTTTAAATGGAAATAAGGGGAAGAAGGGAAAATCTGAATTTCCACCCTGTGGTAAATGTTGGAAGAAATACCCTGGTACATTCCTGATGGGAATGGGAGTCTGTTACAAGTGTGGCGAAATGGGCCACCAATCTCATGATTGTAAGGGAATGGAATAGGCTATCAACATTGAATGCTACAATGGTAGATAAATAGGGCATTTTGAAAATGAATGTCCTAAGCTCGAATGAAATTTATCTCAAAAAGGGCCAAGGGAGCAAGGAGAAGTTTATGTGATCGCTACTACTGAGTTTGAAGCTCTGAAAGACATGGTGGAGGGAAATTTAATGGTTTCCTCAAGTTTATCCAATGTTTTATTTGATTCTGTATCATTACATTGTTTCAAATCTTTCTATTTTTCTAAGAAAAATAGTTATTACCAATTTTATTTAACAAGGGAGTTGTCAGTCAAAACTTCTAAGGGAAGTATCATTGCAACAATGTTTTGTGAATCAGCTCCCAATAGGGCATATACATGTTTTTATTTTCTGATCTCATCATCATACCCATGATTGAATTTGATATAATCTTCTATATGGATTGGATTTCGGACCATGAAGTGACAATTTATTGTAAGAATAAGGAGTTTACAATTTTCAATGATGATAAGAAGTACATTACCTTTAGAGAAAAAATGTCACTATCTAATTCTTATCTAGATCCACCCCCAGTAGATCTTCTAAATTCAATTATTTTGGAGGAAGAGAATGAAATAACTATGGGTGTGGAAAATAATTTTTGAATAGAGGACATACCTATTGTACAATAATATGTTGATGTGTTTATAGAGGATTTACCTAGACATCCTCCTAAATGAGAAATTGACTTTTCCATTGATTTAATTCTTGGTTCATGACCCATATTGAATACCCCTTATAGAATGGCAAGTGTGGAATTAGTGGAAATAAAGAAAAAACTAATGTAATTGAGTAATAAAGGATTTATTCTCCCTAGTTATTCGCTATGGGGAGCCCCTATTCTTTTTATTAAGAAGAAAGATGGATCTATGAGGTTGTGCATTTATTTTAGGGAGAATAGTGATATTAAAATAAAGAAAAAGTATCCTCTACCTCGCATTGTTGATTTCTTCAATCAACTTCTTGGAGATCAATATTTTTCAAAGATTGAACTTTGATCTAGAAATCATCAATTGTGTGTGCAGAAGGAAGACATTTTGAATACTGCATTTCATACTAGGTATGAGAATTATGAGTTTACAGTAAGGCATTTTGGACTGACTAATGCACCCTATATTTTCTTACATCTAATAAATAAAGTTTTCAAGGAATATATTGATGGAATTGTAGTAGAATTTATTGATGATATCTTCTTATACTAAAAAGCGATTAAGATCATGAAAATCACTAGCGCACTATTCTAAAAACCCTCAAAAGAAATGAATTATATGGGATGTTTAGCAACTGTGAATTCTAGATTGAGGAAATTTCTTTTCATGTCCACATTGTCTCTAACGATAGAATCTATGTTGATCATTCTATGACAAGAGAAATACAAGAATGTCCAGCACCAATGATTATAACTGAGGTATGCAGTTTTATTGGTTTAGTAGGTTATTATTAGTGTTTCATCCATAATTTTTCCCAATTGGATAACCCATTAACTAAGCTCACATGTAAAGGTGTTAATATTTTTTTGGACAAAATAGTGTGAAGCATGTTTTGAAGAACTGAAGAGAAGATTATTCAATGAACCTATCTTGAATCTACCATCAGGGAATGATAGTTTTATTATTTATAGTGATTCTTCAAAGAAAGGACTTGGTTGAGTCCTTATGGAGAATGATAGAGTTATTTCATATGCATCATGACAACTAAAAATTCATGAAAAAAACTAACACACTCATGATCTTGAGTTAGCAGTTGTAATCTCTTTTTTTTAAGATATCGAGACACTATCTCTATGGTGAAAAATTTGAGATATATAATGATCAAAAGAGTTTGAAGTATATTTTATCAAATAAAGAACTTGGCATGAGGTAAAGACAATGGCTTGAACTACTCAAAGATTATTATTTCACTATAGACTACAACCCGTGGAACGCAAATAAGGTGGAAGATGCTATGTGAAGAAAGGATCATAGAGTTTTGAACAAGATTAGGGTTGAAAGTGATCCAATGTTCACGGATCAAGTAAAGATGGATATTAGAATAATCATGGAAGGTGAAACATCAATACTTTTTGAAATTATGGCCAATCCAACTTTACTAGAAAGGATAAAACGTTCCCATAATGATGATGAAGAGTTTAAATAGAAAATTAAGTTTTGAATTATGGGAGATTGATTGATTCATATATGAAGATGAGATATTTAAATTTTGGAAGAGATATTGTGTTCCTGACATACCTGATCTAAAAAAGGATTTTTTGGATGAATCTCATAGCTCCAATTTCTCTATACACCTTGGTAGCACTAAGATGTATAGAAATTTGAAGGAACATTTTTCGTGGGACAACATGAAGAGGTAGATTTATGATTATGTGTCAAGATGTACGGTTTTTCAATAGTTTATGGAGGGAAGACAATATCTAAGAGGATTCATGAAACCTCTTCTCGTACCTGAGTGAGAATGGGATGATATTATGATGGAATTTTTCATGGAGCTACCAAAGACTCGTAGAAGGAATGATCCAATATGGGTCATTGTTGACCATCTTACAAAGTCAGCAAATTTTCATGCTATAAGAGAAGATTACCACTTTAACATCTATCAATACTACATATTAATGAAGTTTTAAGACTTCGTGGTGTACCCTTATCAATTGTTTTAGATTGTGATCCCGATTTTACATCAAGATTTTGGAATAGTCTTCAGAAGGTCCTAGATACTGAACTTAGTTTGAGCACTGGATACCACCCTCAAACTAATGGACAATCAGAATGTACTATTCAAACCTCAGAAGACATGTTTAGAACTTTCTCACTTGACATTCAAGGAATTTGGGATCAGTATTTACCTCTGTTAAAATTTTCCTATAACAATAGCTTCCATTCAAGTGTTCAGATGGCACCATATGAAGCTTTATATCGAAAGAAATGTCGCACACCAACATGTTGGGATGATGTTGGTGAATGAAAACTTGTAGGCCCATAACATTTTGAGGAAAAAATGGAAAAGGTGAAGGTTAACGAAACCCACATCAAAGTAGATCAATGTAGGAAAAAGAGCATTTCTGATAACTGATGGAAATATTTGAAATTTCAAGTAGGAGGTTATGTTTTCTTGAAGGTATCTCTATGGAATGGTGTTATACGATTTGGTAAAAAGTGTAAATTGTGTCCTAGGTACATTGGACCTTTCAAAATTCCAGAACGAATTGGAGTTGTATCGTACCATTTCTAAAAAATTTCATGTATCTCCGAATTTAAGTATGTGTTCCACGTATCACTATTGAAAAAATACATGCCTGAACCCAACACATGTACTCACCTATAATTAAATAGAACTGGAACCCAATCAGTCTTATTGTGAAGAGTTTTTCAAGATTTTTAATACTAGAGAACAAGTGTTGAGAAACTGGACGACTCGTCTGGTGAATATTATATGGAGAAACCATAAGATAGAAGAGGCAACGTGGGAACCTGAACAACTTATGATGAAGAACCACCTGAATATTTTTATGCAGTAATATTCTAGAAATTTCGAGGACAAAATTATTTGAAGGAGAGAAGAATGTAACACCCCAATCTTCCATGGTATGCTTCTCTTTAAATAATATAGTAGCTTGCGTTGTACGAAACATCGAGTTCTAACGCACCATGACTAACCAACTAGCCGTTATAAAAATTAATACCAAGTTTTTGAAATTTTATTAAATTTATTTTTCCAAATGGACTTCATTTTTGGATTTATAATATCAAAATAAGTTTAGGGTTAATTTTTCGTATTTTTCTGAAAACCTTCAATTTTTGATGAAGAGTGAAAACCACTATGTTATTGTTTAAACAGACTTTTTATTTAAATAATTAGTTGTTTTATTTAAATTTGTATCAGGTAAAAATACATACATAATTCCTATATATGTTCAATTTAATTCACTGGAGTCATTTTATAATAGTATTAGATATATAAAATTTTATTGAACTTTTTACCGTCTTTTACCCACCTTCTAGGCGCATTTGCAGATTTGCATAAAACATTATTTTAAGGCTTCTGTGAATTTAATTTCAAAAATCCTAGAGACATGGTTGATGTCAATATGTAAAATTTGGTTCAATAAGTTCAAAATAATTTTTGTAAATAAGAACTTTTGACTTTTATTTACCATGGTTAAAAGTAAATAGTGTAATTAAAGGTAAAAAATGATATTATAATTATCCTAACACATGTCACAATTCTATTGGATAAGTGTATTTCTACAAAAATCAACCATATGAATAAAATTTGATTCTTTGATCCACTTAGATTATGATAGGACATTTATTATTATTTTATTTAAAGAAGAGTAAGTGTTAAATTAATTGTTTAATAACTAAAATAGTTTTAATGTAGGGTTATACATAAGATAAATTTCACTATAAATATTAATTATAAATATAAAAATATTTCCTACATAATTATATTTTATTTTTAATTTTTAGACATTAAAAAGGTAAATTTATTTATGACACAATGATGATGCAGTAATTACCTTATTAATTAATGATTAAAATAATTGATATTATAAATATCCAAATAAATGTAAATTGAGACTTATGATGAATTAAACTAATTTTATAGGTTAATATTACATGATAGGGTTTATTAAATAAATTATTTTCAATGTAAAAAAGTTGTTATGACTTTCACAAAAACAGAATATGAAACAGTGTCAAAATTAACATAAATGCGTTTTTATAAAAAATACTATATTATTAATTGATATAATATACCAAAAACTATAATATTCAGTAAAAGGACTTAGATAAGGTTATATATATAAATAAAAAAACCATTTGTGGTTCTATTTTATTTTTATAGTATGTTTATTAACCATTTATTATAATAATACAAGAATACATGGAAAAAGTTAAACTATTTAACTAAGAGTTAAATCTAAAAGCTAAGTATAATAAGGTGACCTAAACATGTCTAAAACCTATTGGTTGAGAGGTTTTAGATTCATCCCCAACTTATCCTATAAATAAATCATTTTTGATTGATTATAAACCGAATTTGATTGTATAATAAAATAATATTTCATGATTTTCCTAAAGTGACCCTCACCTCTCTTATAAAAGGGTACTTCCCCTCCACTCAAAATAACACCTCAAAAACCATTTAGATCAGCCCAAACCTGATCAAATATCCTCAAAACTATCCTCACTTAGACTAGAGGCCTTAAATTGATCATAAATCCAACCTAATGATCCCTTTTTATCAACTCAAAAGGAAACACCCGAAGAAGAGGTAATAATTTCACCACATCTTTAAAAGTTCTTTTCTTCTTCCACTTCCTCTTTATATATTGTTCCCATACCAAAATAATAACTCAAATACCTTATAAATACTGTGATATTATTATAAATATGTTACAACCATATTTATTATTCTATTCATTCTATGAATGACAAGTCACCATACGTGCGTAGGTGCGGCTTACCGTCTCCACGTCGTCGTGTAGTTTGTTATGCAAACACCATTATTTGGATTGGTATAATAATGAGTATAAATTATATAAATAATAAATATAACATTTTAGGGATTCTATATATATGATATATGATCAAATTACATATGATCTCACCATCAATATAATGATATTTTCACTCGTTCGTACGTACGGATTATCATCTCCACGAATGCAATGAAATTCATTCCCCATCATAACCATTCAATAATAATTTTCATTTTATGACTAAAAATAATGTTTAATAACTTAATATCATTCTAAATAATAATCAAGTACATCCTATCCACACAAAAACATGGCTTACGTAACCAAGAATATAAACTAAAACGAATCAGTTAACACCTGAAACAATGATACAACTGAAATATTATTGAAAAAACATTAAAAGATCATATATGATATCATATTTATGTATCAAGTTCCTGTATAATTTAATAAAAATTATTTAAAAATTATACATGAGGTCAAAATACCCTCGACCAAGGGAAAGTACAAGGTAAGGGTTAATTCTACAATCACTTCATTATTCGAGGTTGTTTATATGTGAGTATTGACTAAGACCTCTTTATGATCCACATCTGTTATTCATAAAAATTTATTTGAAAATTTTTTTCATATTTCATAGACTGTGTGTTAAATTCATTTATACCCTTTTTTATGTTTTTATAAAAGATTTTGTAAAGTAATCTTTCTATATTTTTTCAAACATGGACCATTACAACCTTTTCGACAAAATTCAGGAAAGAATTTTTTTTAATTTAAACAGCAAGTGTGGCACATTTCCACCGTTATAGCACCTTAAAATACTTCCTTACAAGTTTATAATAATATTTTCAAAATATGTTTTTTCTTTTATATTTACATGACTTTTAAATGATTTCAAAATAGAAAGAGATATTTCTATCAAACGGTTTTTATTTCATCTATGTCAACATCCTTTGATGGATATTTCAATTGTTTGAAGTTGATTTAATATGATAAAATCTTCCATATTGTATAGAATTTTTTGTGATATGATTGACTATGGATGTGTTATTTTTATATCATTCATGTTTTATGGTTAAATTATTAACATTTCATATTCTAGTTTTAATATGAATGTTTATGTTATGTTTCAACCTTTTCATACGAGGGATGCATTGGATGTAGTATGTGACAGGTGGAGCCTGATATATCTCCTCGATGAATCGGTATGTATCATGAGGCAAACTAGTGTCTTGAAATATGGCCTTGACAAAATATTGTTTGTATCCTAGCATCAGGCCTTGACTATGTGGTTATGATGTCTGGAATTATGCATTTCGTCATTATGAAATTGGTTATTGACGTTTGATGTGATTATTTGACTAGAATAATATCCTTGTGAATAATTAAATGGAATTATTTGGTTTATCTTTTCCATATTATGCTACATTCAATGTTTTAAAGTCTTGTGTTTTGGTCTTATACATTGCCTTAAATATTTATTATTATTTATGAATGTTTCTGCTATTTTTTATCTTTAATAAGCATCTGATCTCACCCATTTCTTGTGTTTTATTTTTCCAAATATCTAAATAAGTATATTATGACTATCCTATAGCGATAAGATAAGGGATATGAGTGTGTTCTATGGATACAAAAAGGTTTTTTATTCATAATGTAATGTAAGACTTATGTATGTATCTAGTACTTCCAAGGATACTAAATTGATTGGTCTTTCGAGACATGATTCATTGTATCATGAAAATTTTACATAATAATGCACTGAATCTATGTAAATAGGGTCAAGACATTTAAAGAAAATGTAGGATCTCTCTTGAATGCTGATTTTATGGAGTTCTGATGTTCTACCTTGATTCGGTTCATGGTGATTATTATAGATTGCTATTTTAATCCATGGGATGTCTTGATCCCTCTGTCGAACATGGTTAAAGGTGTGGGGGTTTCCTTATATCACGTTGATGCGATCTTGAATTATGTTTAGAACCCTATGTTAAAGCTCAATCAGTCAAATACTTTCTCTTCGCGATGCAGGTTCTTCTATAATCTTCAATAGATCTGGGAGTCTTGGCATAAGTGGATCACCAAGAACATATCTATTGATTTTGTGAAGGAGAATTCTCAAATTATTGAAGATAGTCTTGAGGAGTGTCATTTCCCTCTTCTTGCTCGAGTTTTAGGGTAACTATGTGACTCTCCCTTGAATCTTGATGAATTTAATGACCGGATACTCAATATTTGGGATTTCAGTGATTTGTGCATGACCTTGATAGGGAAAACTATGTATCATATAGTATTTCCATCACAAAATCTTCATAATGTTTCTTAGATTTTTGGCCTACTTCCTTTGAAGCCTATTTTTATAATTCTTCCTCAATGGGATTCTCTTCTAGGAATTTTTAATAAGGATATTCTCCTCACATACATAGATTATAAAAAAGGGTCTAAGTTGGTTCTTTTATCATCTAGCAATTCTGTGGGAAATTGTGTATACTGTAGGGGCCACAATCAAGGTTGATAAGGAAACAGAATGATCCAAGTATGGTCCTTCCACTCATGTGTAGGTAGAGGTTGATCTAGATCATGATCTTATTGATACTATTTTCTTTATTGAGGGTAAATTTAAGATCGAACTAACTATTCAATATGAATGGAATCCCAGTTATCTTAAATTCTTCTTTTTCATTGGTCACTCATTTTATCAATGTCGAAAGAACCTCCGATGATCTAAGTGAAAATACATAGGACATTCCTCTTATCTATGTAAGATAAATTGTCCTTTTAATGGACTTATTGGGAGAATAATGGTCTTCATGAAGAAGGTTGACAATGCTGTTGAAACTTCCTTTTTGAGTTTAATAAAAAAATAATGATAGAGGCCCCTATTAGTGGATCTCTTATGCAAGATTCATCTTGTCCCATGGATGTTATTGATGTCACTCTAGGTGGTAGTTCTATGGTCCCTAAAGATACTGATGTTGGAGTATTTTGTAACTTAGATGGTTCAAAAATAACATGGGATGACATGGGTCATACTGACTCTAACTGTGAGGATACCATTCGAAATGATGTTGACATTGAAATGGTTCATGTCACAACGACTTCTTTCTAAGGTAAAGGTAATGTGAAATTGCTTTATACTGATGTATTTCATATGGTACTACCTCAAATAATATGATATCATGTCATTGAGCCTTTTTTTCAAAATGAAGTGGTGTAAGTGGATAGTGTGGATGCCTAGGTTGAGCATCAACTTGTTTCTTACCCCTTAGTCCAACTTCGTGAGTAGCTTGTCTCTATGGGGGGGAAACCGAGATGGGTTTGGTGCTAATTCTCAAATAGATTATCTTTTCAGTGATGATCCCATTAACCTTTTCCTTTCCCAAGATTCCACTATTGAGGAACTTGGTGAATGTTCTGGGATACTTATTGTGAAAGGATGACCCCTACCAATGTTAAATTGTTGGGGCCTGGCATATCTAACACATACTTCTTATCTATGTAATGTATGATTAATTTTCATGAATCTTAAATGATTAATATAAAGGGTCTGGAAAATTTCGGTTGTTGAAACCAGAGGAGTTCTTCTCTACTTCTCTCTCAAGTTATGAAAGGGTCATCAATGGGGCTGGTCTGGGAGAAGGCAGTAGATGATGATGTTCCAAAGGAAGCTACTGCTGGGTCTTCAAATGGGCCGGTCATAGTGATTGTGAATGTTTCTAATGGTTTTGATGGACCTACTATGAAGGTTCCAATTCTGGAGGGGGTTATGTCGAATTACAGTGAATTCATGTAGGCTATTCTTGCAGAGGTTGCAGTTTGGAATTGTAGTGATCTTGTGAAAGTGGTTCGTGAGGAGGTTATAGTTGAACAATTTAGTGATTATGAGGTGGCTACAGTTCTGCCTTTTAGTGAGGTCATGCAAGCTTCTTTGGAGGAGGTTGCAGTTCAAGAGGAGGCTATGCCACTTCCTTTGAATGATGCATTTTTTGTTTTGGTGTGTTTTTTCACAATTTGAACATTTCCTCAACTTTATCTTACACGTTTACTTTTATTTAATAAATTTTGGTTCCATGGATTTCACAATCCATTGATGAGCCATCTTATTAAATATTTATTTATTTATTTATCGTCATAATTATAAATAAATTTTTTTTAATTTTATTTTATATAACAGTAAATATATTTATAAAAATATATATTTATTAATATATAATTATAAATATCATAAATATATTTATTATTTAAATATATTTATTATAATTTATAATTATTTATATATATAAATATATAAAATTTAATATATAATTTTTGAAAAAAATAATATATATATATATAATTTTATAATTAAATATTTAAATTGAAAAATTAATATAAAATAATTTAAATAGGTTAATTATTTAAATTTTAAAAATAAGTTAAATATTAAAACATAATTAATTAAAAATGAAAAATATTATTCATATAAGTTAAAATCATTTTCAAAATATTAGAGTGTTAAAAAAAGTGTTGATAAAGGGTCCACCTATATCAGCACTTTTTTGTGCTGATAAAATATACTTTTATCAGTGCATTCAGCAAGGGTTAATAAAGGCTTCCCTTTTAATAGTGATTTCTATTTAGTGGGGATTAAATTATGCACCGCATTTGCTGTGATATGTCATACTGATTTAATTTATGATGGAATATATGAATGTATATATTTTATAATAATTTATACTCATAAAATATAAAAAATAAATGAATATAAAACTATGTATAGATCCTAAATCAAATTGGGAATATTTTTGTTTTATTTTATTTGAGGCTAATAACACATTAAAGAAAAAAAATTACATCCTAGGATATTATTTCCAATCCCCCACACATATCTTAGAGACCATTCCAATTGATTCTGACAAGCATTTTTTTCTCTGGAATAATATTTAAAAAATGATATCTATCTAGAATAATTTATAACAAACAGTTAATATGGTCGTGATTTCTAACATGGAAGCATGGCAGTGTTTAGGATCCTTTAATGGTTATTACCAATAATTTACATAGTAATGTTTAAAAAGTTAGTAATTCACCTTGACTATATTTTTCAACCTTCCCCTTGGATATCTACTACAATAAATAGAAAAATTTTAGCTAGTTTGTATGGATCAGTCCCCTTGGAATGAATTTTACCAGAGGTCATCTTCATTCTTGAAGAGTGTAGCATCACATTATCTACCACTTTCAAGATTTTATAAAGAATGGGTATCTCATGTAAATATTTGGTTTTCTCTATGTCAAAAATTATTTCTTCATATGATTGCCACCTCACTTATTCATGTTTCATCATCACTAACTTTCCTTGTCCTTTAGCTATTCTAATTTTATGTTTACTCTCTTGACATTCTAATAAGAATTTTTCTACAAATCATCAGGTATATGTTACTTTATTAACATATAAAATTCTATAAGGGGATATTATCAGGTCCCTAATGTATGATTTAAAAATCTACAGATGATAGTGTTCTTGAGTGTTATTTAAATGGTTTGAAATTGTGATGATCAGTTTTTCATTTTCATTAAATAAGAATATTTAACTTTTGGTGTCTTTAGATTCAATTCTAGTTTTGGGGGTTGTTATGGTGATTATTTTAACGTGATATTCTTCAAGATTACATCATGTACAAGTAAATAGTAAGTGTTACTAATATCTTTTGAGTAAATTGTCAAAATAGATTTCATTGAAATAACTCTCATCAGTGAACATAATTGTTTCTAGATTTAGTTCATTAGTAAAATCATATTCATCAATAATATCAGGTTTTTAAATATCTACTCCTAATAAAATCATGTCATAAAATATTTTAATATATTCATTATACAACATGAAAACTCAAAATGATTTGATGTAAAAATATATTACTCCCCATGGGGGTATTTCATTGAACCAATAATGATAAAGCTTGTAGTTTATTCACCTAAAGTAATTAAAGTAGTTCCTTCATTAATATTTATTACTCTCTACATATTTTTAAGGAATGGACAACTTAGAATGATTAGGGATTGAAATTTACCTATTCCTTACTCCATTTTCAAAAAATAAGAAGTCAGCAGGGAACCTAAATCCTTGTATTCATACCAAAATATCTTCAAGAAAACCTAGGTTGGTATGTTACACATCTACTTGGGTGTGTTTGAGCTCTCAAATATATAGTGAAGAATAAACTTAGTAATAAATTACATTAACTGATGATCCTAAATCATACAATGAATTATAAAAATTAATCTCTCAAATAGTGCAAGTGTTAGTGAAGGTACCAGGATATTGGAATTTATATGGTATTTTTTGGGAAACATGGAGAGACATATTTCTACCTTAATTTAACTTTTTTTTAACTTAAAATATTCTCTCTCTGGTGCACATGTCTTTAAAAAATTATATCTTTGATTTTGGATAATGGATTCAAGAAAAGGAATATTGATTTCTAACTTTTTGAATATCTATGGGATATTTTCTTTAATATTTCTCATGTTGTTTAATTCTCATAGGGAAAGGAGGTTGGGGTTGATATGAGTATTCCACCTTGTATTTTCATTTATATTTCTTCACTTGGTGTGTCTCCTCATGTGGTTCACCACTAGGATCCTTATTTGGGATAGACTCTTTAGGCCTAGTGGTCGTTCCACTTGTAACTTCATCATGACATAGTGCTTGTTTATTGTCTCCTATCTTCATGTAACACATTAATTTAATAGAACTGAAATTTTATTTAGGGCTATAAATTTACTGAGTATGGAGTTTACATGTACCTATATTTTTTCATTCATTGATATAAAAAAGAATCTGGATGTTATATTTAACCAGTTGGTTCATCATGTCATCAATTAGGGTTTCAAGAGCGTACCATGGTTGGTAGCTTATAAAAGTTTGATGGTTATTTCTGTTAAAGGGTGTTGGCTGGAAAGGTGGTTATAAACTGTATAAGAAGGGTGTTATTTGATAATTTTTACTCCCAAATCCATAGTAAATTTTGAAATAATATCAACTTTTATAAATTTATCTTGGGTACTACTGATATTTTCTTTAGTACTTGGAATCACATCTTTCAGTTCCTTTAACTTGAGGGAAGTTATCAATTTAGTATTCTAGAGAGTACCAAAGTTGGTCAACTCAAGGGAGTGTACTTTCTTAAACATTATTCATAAATAAATTTCTTAAAAGAGATTTTATGTCATATAAGTTTTTTATATATAAAGTATAGTCTAAAAGTTTTGCCTTTTTAATCCCCTTAATGTGGTTCTCATACTAAATTACTAAGAATTATTATTGATCCTCTTGATTGTCTTTATAGCTTCATTAGAATATTATTAATTAGTTCTCCTCTAGAGGAAGCAGATAGTTTTTTTCAGTCATTTTTCATCCATCCTTGGTAAAAGAGTACTAGGAATTGATATTTTTATGTGGCTAGTGTGGTAAGGATGTTGTTAATTGGTTGTATTATTCATTTGAAACTCCTCTTGTTTCGAATATTTTGACGACTTCTCTAAATACTGTCAATTATATTTTAAGATCCCCTCCTACCAAGCCCTGAATCATTAGAAGGAATTGGATCAGTCACATTTTAATATTGAAGCCATTTTAGTTATGGTTTTTTTGAAGTTGATTATTGATTTTTAATTTGGGTTCATAAATTTCTCTCTTGGTACTATTTAATTGAGCTAGATTATCTACCATGTTTCCAATATCTATTTCAGCTCTTGTGGAAGAAGAATATGGTGAAGTAGATCTAGTCAATGGAATTGTGAAATACTCTATTTTCACTTGTTCAGTTGTTTTTATAGTTTCATGACCTTTTATGACAGTTATTTCAACATATGGATCAATACCAATGAGGTGTGATAAACCATATCAGGTCATTTTTTTAAAATATTTTAAAATAATAATAAGACATAACAATGTTCACCATAACAAAGATTCCAATTTTGTTCATGACTTTATCATAGAGTCATTAATAAATAGATTTTTACCCCATATTTAAAATGATGTTATAGTAGACTCGGGTAGTCTCAGGAGAGTAGAGTGTTATGTATGTGTTTTTCTATTATTCTATGGTTTTGCAGAATCAATGGATATAATGGCTGATTTTAGTTAGTTTTAATTAAATATTAAAACTAGTGCCCTAATGTTGGATTTCCCTCTACACGTACCCATCAATCGTTATTCAATTTTACTCCCTTATTATCTTTAATTAATAAATTCTCTTTGATTAAACTATCCTAAAAATTTCAGTTTTAATAGAGAGATAGAACAATGACCTTATTCTTTAAACATACCTAGACTAGAGATGGGATACAATGAATCACTCATAGGTCATCAAACTATTAAATATTATATAATGTGAAGGAATTCCCAAGTGGTATGCAAGTGAATCCTGTAAAAAGGGGAATAATAATTTAAATGTGATGAAAAATATAATTTTCATACAATCTAAGCATCCAAATACAACCTGGTAAATTCATATATAATAATTATCATAAAAAAATTTAATTCATCTTAATGGTGGTCAATTTCCCCAAGGCAAAACCACTTATAGCATAGTATTTGATTATTAGAGTATTAAAAAAGAATGAGATAAAATAAAGTTGAGAAGAACCTGTAACCATTTATTTGAACCTATTGAGACTTTTGTTTCATTAATATTCAATAAAATTTTAATATGTGTTTGGTATGATGATGATTATAAGTGGTAATTCCTAGATAATTTTTATCAATTTATTTCAGTGGAATTCACTCTAGGAAAATTCTCCTTATTGTGAAATGTGATGATTGTTTGAAATTATCCACATTATTTAAACACAAATGCTAAAGAGTTTTCATGTTGGTTACATAAATTGAATTCCATAAAAAATTAATTTCATGAATATGAAATTCATGAATATGTTGAATTGATGGTGACCTTGAAAAAATAGAAGTTTTTATATATTTTTTGTGATGAATATGGGAGGATGTTTATGTGATGTTGTCTTATCATTTATATTGAGTATAGAGTCATGTTTTTAATAAGATTTATTCTATGTTATTTATATTTTAGGAAGGCTTGGGTATCATTTTTTATATACATCAATGTTGCCAATATTTTGTGTGGCCTTATACAAATAAATGTTTAACCCCTAGTATGCCAAGAAATGTGAAACAAAGGCCCATGTGGGACATGAATGGGTCAATGACAATTGTGCGAGCTTGTATAGGTCCAACTTGAATGTATTAGAGAATATGTTCTATTACTAAGACCAGTAGTTATGGTATTTAAGCCACTGAAGAGCTGGAACCACCATGTGGGGTGGCACGGAGGTAGGAAGAACCTGTTTTGTGATTTACTAAGTGGGGGAGGATATTTATGAGTAGCTTTAATCATGAATTGATTGTTATACCACACCCCAAATGTTTTTAAGATTCAATGTTGGAAATGTAGGTTTCAAAGACTATTCATCATTCATTAAAAACATAGATAAAACGCAAAAAAACATGAAGTGCCTAATTTGATAAATCGAATCAAACTCACAATTTTATTATACATCCAACTTTCTTAAGTCATTCTAGTTCATAAAATATGATCATTCAACACCTTTTGATTGAACCAAGGAATCCATGACTATTATTTCATTGAGATTACGAGATGGTGAGGCTTCGAATCACCATGAATGCATGAAACACTTTTCATGCATGTGATATCTTGATGAATTAGTTATAGATGAATGTATATGAAGTTATAGATTAAATATGATCTATGAGAAATCTTGAGATTCAATTAAATGTGAGAATCATGTGATACTTGTTTCATAAATGTGTGGTGATCACCCTAATGGAGCAATGCTATGTGCCTTGTTTTTCAGCATCACATGACGATTCAATTAACTTGTGATCATCATGAATTTAAAAGACCAAGGTTTGGATCTATATTCAGGGTTCTGAATGAGTTTTTGATATGGATGATAAAGAATATATTCATTGGTGATATACAACTATAAAAATAGGATCCCTTGACCAAAGGTGTGTTGCCAATATCTTTAGAGTGCTCTTGTTTTCCAATGAAACCAAAGCTGATGTGATCCCATGATTCATGAAGGGAAGGCCTCATCATGATAATATTTCATGAAGGATAAGATGAGGTCCATGGGACTTCAAAAAGTATTTAAATATTTGGAAGAATCCCTACAAAGAACTGTTTCCACATACCATCTTTTGATATCATGTCAGAATCTCCCTGGTTTTGAGAACATCATGAGAAGTCATGGGATAGTGTTATCTACATTGTGCTTTAGGAATGATAAAATAACCATATTATTGGATTTAGTGAATTATTTTTAAAATTATAGTTTGTTTCAAGAAGAAATTTGATAAAGGAGAATCTAACACCCATTCATGTTAGTGTGCAAGAGGTCGGATGATTCCACACCTTTATGTCTTTTCTTTTGTTTCACCTTGTGCAAATTAGGCAGTGGGGTTTAAACACACTTGCATGACTTTGTGTGAAATTAAATGTGGAAAATGTCTGGGGGGTTGCAAGAAATAGTTAGCACATGTATGAAATAATTCATCACATTCACACATGATGAAATTCTGAGACACTAAAAACAAATAAAATATAACATAAAATATAAAGAATAACATTCAATATATGTTTTTTAGTTTATGTTGGAGATACACAAAAACTGATGTTTTAATTCCATGCAATCCATGAATGAAGTTTACATGAATTTTATTGATATTTCACGATGTATCATTTCATATTGTGTGTTTTATTCTTGCATAAAATATTAATGATTCTCTGAAATATATGCACACATTAAATTAAGTATGGGGCATCATTCAGGAGGAAGTAAATCTTGAGCATTGTTTCACTAAGGAAACTGGTCATTATAGATCATAATTTATTTAGTAAGATCAATATAATTATTCAGTGACTGTTAATGATAATTGATGTATACACAATCAAGTCATATCCTACAAGATATCATAGAAATATTGTAGATCATTCTACCATGAATCATGCCATCATTAGAGGTTAATTATTTTGGTTATTAACGGGAACATTTTATGACTTTTTGCTGGATCCAGGAGTAGAAGGCGTCTCTCTTTTAGAGCTCAATAATAATTATCGCAGTTAGAGATCTTTGAAAATAGAGTCTCTCAGTTGGATTATATTCATTATAATCACTTTATTGGTAGTTAAGAATCAATTTTTGGGAACAAACATGACAAGGTGTAGGTCTTTGTAACGAACCTTATAAATAATATGTGTTACTTTATCTATTATAACCACTACACATAGAGAGATAATGATAGATTATATTGAGTGTATCACGAACCATAACAAGTTAAAGTGGTTGTATTTAAAAAATAAAATAAATTAGATAAATGAAAAGATAAATTCACTCCTCCTCTCTATGTGGAGAAACAAACTTGAGGAACTAAAAGTGGTATTAGAACTTTAGGTTCCCTTTGAAGATCCAATAATTCATTTAATAGATAGACAATATTTTTTATTTAAATAGTAAAGGTGTTACAAAATTTTATTTGATGAATTATCAAATAGAGAATAATAGGATGCTACCATATCACCGATCAGTGGGTCTAGAAGTGAAACATGCTGCAATAGTGGGTCTTCCACACCTTGATGAAAATGTCTCCATGAAATAAGTTCATAAGAGATATATGGAAAAAGATTTAATGGGTCAAAATTCCATCATTATGTCTCTAATATAATAGTTTTAGACAAAGTTAATGGGTCTCCAAGAATTCTAATAGATTAAGGATAAACTCAGAAATAGGTATGCCTAGAATTTCAATGTCAAGGAAGCCAGAATAAATGTTTCGAGTAGTAGGTTTAAGGAAATTAAAATGAATGATGAAGAAAGTATTATTGAATAATTCACCAATTTAATTAATATATAAAAACATTTGATAATTTCATGACAAGAATAACGAATCTATCATTTTCAAAACAACTGATGATGAATTCTTCAGATCATTTTCTTACAAAGGTTTCAACATCGAAAGAAAGAGATCAATTATTTCTTGATGAACTTCACAACATTCTCATAGCTTTTGAGATGAGTAAAAATCATTCTTCAAATAAGAAATATAAAATTGAAATGCTTTAAAGCTGTGAGAAAGGGAAAAAATACAGAAGAATAGGCAGAAGAATCTAAATATTCATGTAGTGATGAGGATGATAATGACTGCAATTGTATCATTACCCTTATTCCAAAAGTGTCCATGAAGGAAAAATATAAGTTAAAGAATAGGAAACCACCTAAATTATTCTTCTAATTTATCATTGGTCATTTTTTTAATAATTATCCAAATATAAATTTTGTCCAATCAGAATCAAAATTAGAGTTATAATTAGATGATGAAAGACCCCATGAACACAAATTGTATACGAAGAAGAATAATTACTGTAGTATAAATAAGATAAACCTTATGAGAAATCATATGAATAGATTGTCATAAAGGTGTTCTTTATATAATTATTTTAGTTTATTTATCCAAGTGAAGAGAATAATAGATTCATCAAGCAGTAGTGATGATGAATTGGAAGGAACAAGTCTTGAATAGAAGCTGAAAGAAGAAATATAATTCTATATGGAACAGATAAAAAAATGAAATGATATGTGAACAAGAAGAAAAGTGGAATAAAATAGAAGAAGTGTTTTTTGGACATAATCCATATGTTTCATAGTTCAAAATTATTTAAATATGTCCTATGAATATTTTACCCAATCTATTGAAATGATGATAGAAACTTCACAATATGGAGAGAAGAAAGATAAAATTTCCCTTAATGTTTTTTATGGATACGTTACATATAACAGTATAGGTGTGAAATCCCTAACTGATAGTATAAGGGCTATGAGAAGCTCCCACATTCGGGGGAAAAAAGGTTCCATGATGGCCTAAACCCCCAAAATAAAAGACAAAAACAACACAAATCTAGATTCATTTTGATCTAATCTTGTAGAATAAGGTTTCCATGCTTCAGTTGGTGTGATGAAAATAATTGTCACAAATACTACTCTTGTTGGTTAAAAGTTACATTTCCATGAATGAGGAAGGAATCAAGGGGGGTCTAAATGAGAATAAGAGGAAAAAACTCAAAGAAAGAAACATGTAGACCGATCTACCCCTAACCACTCCACAAAAAACAATTTCATATTTCGAAATAAGTTCTCATAACATGAAGTTCCGAAGTTGACATGTATGTTGTATGAATCACAAGGTTGGAATGAGATTTTTCATATTCCCTAAATTGGTATAGGTTACGATAGAAAACCAATGACATGTCATGTAGATTTTTTTAGAATACTTAAATGGTCAAGAAATAATTCCTAGTTGTTTGGCTACATCATTTTAAATTTGATAAAAATACGGTAGGATTCTGATATACATAATAAATAAAAAGTAAATATATCAATCTTAGCAAAAAAATATAGATGTTTAGGTAAAGTTATCCACAATTGGAAACCTGATAAACCAAAAAAATGAGGTTGAAATATTTATTCAATATAAAGATGAATTTAAAGGGAAGAAAGAATATTGTAAAACTAATGATATTAAAATTAGTTTCCAAATAAATATTCACAAATTAATATTAGTGGAAAATAATATCCAATATAGAGAATATTCCCTCAATCTAAATGTAATTCTTTATAAAACAAGAGGTCTCTTCTTATTCCCTGTTATTTTATGTGTTTTTATCTAACAATATAAGGACTTAAAAGAGATGTTTGAGGCTTTCACTCCGGTACTACATGATGAAATTGTACTTCGTGGAGTCTATTGAATTCCATGAAATCGAAAAAAGGTTTACATCCTATAAGGGGGAAAAACTTGAGAATGAAATGAAAGAATTTATATAAATTCAAAAAGAAAGTTCAAGGTAATAAAATCATACTTTAATCCCTTATTCTTAATTGTATTACATTATCAATTAAGGGGGAATACTTGGATGATGAAGAAATGAGATAAAATATTATTTTTATCATTAAACTAGAAATTTCTGATGTTTTGTGGAAGTATTTCAGGATTTATTATGTACATGATAAATATTATTATTTAAAACCCCATATATGATAATTTAGACATTTTTAGAATGATTTCACTTGTATGGTTTTTAGGGACAACATTGAAATCCTTGGTAATATGTCCCTTTTTTTATTCATTGGGATAGCCCATGTAGAATTAGATTGTATTTACTGAAGGCTCTTTTCTATGACAACCATGTGATATCATCCCTCTCTTAGATTAATTAAATAAATAAATACTCAAAGGGAGGAGAATTTGTTTTTATAGATTTCTCACTTTTCCTTAGAATATGATTTAAAATAATGGTGAAATAGTTAGAGTACCAATATTGACTCCAAAAAATTATGTTAAAGAGGTATTGAAAAAAAAAGTGAGAGATTTTTGGCCCCAATGTTGAATTTGTTGTCAATAACTTTTCAATATGAGTCTTGTATGATGATATTGATAATTGTTGATTCCTAGAGAGTAGATATGAATTCATATCATTGGATTTCATGCTTAAAAATTTCTAATTGATAAATCTATTGACTTTTTGAACATATCATCAATGTTTAAACACATGTTCTATGGAGTTTTCACATTGGTTACATAAGTGAATTCATAAAAACAAAATTCCATGAAGAGAAAATGAATTAATATGTTTAATTGATGGTGACCATGCCAAAAATAGATGTTTAGATATATTTTTCATGAAGAATAATTGATAACGTAGAAGTGAGGTTGGCGGGGCATTTTTTTACGATGGAAATACATTTGTACTTATTTTTTTTCTATGTTATTTATATTTGAGGAAGGATTGGGTTTCATTTTGGTAAAATAACATTTTTTATAATTATTATGTGTGGGATTATATAAAAATTTGGTGGACCCCCTACCACCCCAAGCCAAGCTCAACCAAGGTCCATGTGGGATGGTCATCATGAAAGATGAAGATAAAATGGGCCCTGTATAATCCCAGAGAAATTGAGGTTGGGAGAACCATTATGTGGTGATACCGAGAGGGGGTGGAGACTTCTAGGAGTCTTCAGTCATGAATTTATTATTATATTGTGCCCTAGATGAATGGCTGGCTCTATGTGGGATTCAGAGGTGTCGAGGACAGTTCATCCACCATTAAAAGAATAGATAAAATGATAGGCTCTCGATGCAGTTCATCTATGCCTTAAGATCAAACTCGGTGATCTTCATCTACCTCCTGCAACCTCGAGACATTCCAATTCACTATAAATGATGGTTTTACATAATGGGATCAAACTTCCATGACTGTACTATCATTGAGATTATGAGAGGATGATCCTTCAAATCACCATGCATTCCTTTTACGCATTGCCTGAATATGATAACTTGAATTATGAGTTATGACCAGAGATGATGTTTATAAACACCATTACATGAATTTTTGTGAAGGGAAAGGTGGATAGTGTTTGTGTCAGTTTTTATTAAACTTGTAGCACAAGCCTGAACTCATGAAACACACACACACAAGAAGAAATTTTGAGGCACCAAAAACAAATAAAAAAATAACATAATTTGTAAAGAATAACATTCAATATTTGTGCTATAGTTTATTCTTGAGATACCCAAAACAAGTTGTTCAAATTCCGTGAAATCCATGCATGATTTTTACATGAATTGAGTAGAAATTTTAGGAAGCATAAATTGATATTGTGAAAATTATTAGTGCATAAAATATTAAATATTATGTATACAAATTGCACACTTTAAAGTATGGTTGGGTTTTTAGGAGGAATCAAATCCTGATCATTGTTGTGATGAGAAAACTTGTCCTTATAGGGGATTATGATTTATTCAAAAAAATTGAAAAACATATTTAGTGACTATTTATGATACTTGATGATTGCAAAATCCTGTAATATCCTAGAATTTTATGGAGGAATATTGAACATCATCAAAAAGTGGATCAATCCTTCATCAGAGGTGAAGTCTTTTTGTTGCAGCTATGAGTAGTTGATGTCATTTGGTTGGAGGCAGGAGTAGAAGGAGTCTTGCAGTTGGAGCCGAAGTAGATGTCTTGTCATTGGAGTTTTAAGAAAACAGAGTTTGTTAGATGGAGTATGAGAATTGTTATCACTTGATTGATTATGAAGAATCCATGTTGGGGAACTAGCACACTACCACACATCTAGTAAAGGGTTGCATGGACATTTATCATCATTGTGCATAAAATGCTAATAAAAGGGAACCTTTATCAATGATAGAAAAAAATGATAAAGTTGTTTCCTTTATTAGTGTGTTTTTTTCACTGCTAATGGGAAGATTTATCGGTGCCATTTTTTGTGTTGAAAAAAGTTTTTAATAAAAATATTTTTAATTTATACAAAATTAGTATATTAATATTCAAAACTAATTTTTTTGTATACATTGAATAAAAATAACATGTTTATAATTAATATATATTTTAATAATTCAAATATATATTTAATAAATTTCATTAAATAATAAATATTTTTATTATATTTAATATATTTATATATTTATATATTCAGCATGAGGTAGGATCCCTCTTAGACTCTTTCTGTTTGATAGCCTTGATATTGAAACACATGGATTTTATTATACACTTGGATGAAGACATGGTGGAGGAAGCCTTGGATCTTAAGGTGACGTAGGAAGTGATCAGTCAAATGATGGCAAGATTGATTAGAGTTGAATCTACAAAGGGGCAAGGTGAGTGGATTGATAAGAAGAACCCCATCATGATTAAAGGCTTCAATGTTGTGAAGATTAAGATGGAGGAATGCATGCAGTCTTGGGACAAATTGGAGAAACATTATGAAGACTTCTTGAAGGGTGATCCAGGAATGCAGGTAAATTTTTTTCCATGGATACTATTTAGAGAGTTTGATTACTATCAGCTCAAACTGTTCTTCAAGAATATTGTTATATCTTTTGGTGTTTGAACTGCCTTGTTGTGAGGGTTCTCACATTCCCCATAATACTATTTAAAAATAAAAATGTTATATCGGAGAGATATTTTTATATGTTTAAAACTATAAGTATAATTATATATTCACTTTTTATAAAAATATAATAAATTCATTTATTATAATTTTATATATATATATATATATATGTATATATAAATTAATATACATATATATATATATTTATAATTATATAAAAATTTTTATAAATAAAATTATTATATTTATAATTATATATATAGATATATTTAAATAATTCAAAAAATATAATAAATATATTTATAATAATTATAATATTGAAAATATATATAATTATAGAAATATATTTATAAATATAAAAAAATTAATACATATACATAAATAATTATAATTATAATTATAATTTATATATGTGTGTATATAATTATAAAATTTTAACAAATGTATATTTTTTTTGTCTTAAATATAAATAAATGAATATATATTTAATTAATAATGAAATTAAAATAAATATATTAATTACATATAGTCATGTATATATATATATGTACTTATTAAATTAAAATAAATATATTAATTGTATATATTTATTATAATTTCATTATTATTTAAATAAATATGAAATTGTAGTAAATATATTTATAATTAATATATTCATTATACTTTTTATTATAATAATAAATAAATATAAATCTCTTTATAGTAATAAATATAAAAAATTATTTATTTATTTATTTAAAATTATTATTATAAATATATTTGTTATAATTTCATAATTATTTATATATAGATATATATTTCTTTAAATAACTCTGAAATTAAAAAAATATAATTAATATATTTATTTTAACTTCATAATTATTTAAATTTATTTATTTATTTATATATATATATATATATATATATATATTTGTCATATTTATGATTATATATAATTAATATATTTATTGTAATTTCATATGTATTTAATTATATATATTTATTAATTTTTATGACTATAATAAAAATATATATGAAATAAATATATATTTATAATAAATATGTAATAAATATATATTTACAACAAATATAAATAAATTTTATGTTTTATAATAATTATAAAATTATAATAGATATATACAATTTTAATTCTCACTAAATATAGATATATTTAAATAATTATACAATAATAGTAAAGATATTAATTATATATAGTTATAAATATAATAAATATAATAAATATATTTATTATAGTTTTATAACTATAAATAAATATACATTTATGAAATGTGAGATCTTGATGGTGGATCTTCTGATTTCTGGGCCCTTCGACTCATATAGGTCTTTTGCAACTGTTTCTGGATCAAAGGTGTGTGGCTCTGTCGATGCGCAACTTCTTGAATACACGATGGTGGATCATCATGGAAAGATTTCAATGGAGGATGTGTTTCTTTCTATTGGTTGTTTTTATTCTCATTGGCATATTGCAGCTATAGATCGAGTTTCATCTCCTTCATCACATCACATGGGAACCGATACTGTGTTTTCAAAGATTTTGCAGTATGCAAGTTCTTCCGACGTTGGTTTGAAATGGTCTTATGGCTGCCAGTGCTGGTTTGAAGCTATATAATGTAGTGAGTATTTCTAGCACCTGAGATCTTCAAGTCTTCAAGGGTTCACCCACTTTTAGCAACCGACACAAAGGCTTTATTTCTCATGTCAAGGGGGATTATCTCACTGTTTTTGAGAAGTTTGATGCTTGTAAGCACAATATAATCACTCAACTCATTGGGCCTAGTGGATCTGTCCATTTTAAAATTGATTAATTGGTCAATCGACTTGTGAAAAATTGTGGATTTTCCAATTGGTGGTGTGTGTCGCTAGGCTGGGGTATTTCAGAATTTTGTTTCTTCAAAGGATCTAAAATCGAATGTTTGGGGAATTTGATAAGTCTCCCTAAAGCTAGGAGTTCAACCCGTTAAATAATGGGATTATAGCATTTATCTTTTAAATGGAGGTAACTCCTCAACTTATGTTTGGGTTTGGGTGTATATATTACAATGTATACTTTGGAAACCAAGAATCCTCTATGATGTACAGATGTCACTTGGCCTACCGATTAAGATGGAAAATGAAATAGAAGATGCAATGTATGGGAATTTTTCTAGGTTTTTGGTTGAAAATGACATAATATAAATAACAATTGATAAAGTTTTCTTATCTACACATATTAAAGTGTATGATTTAAAAATTATCTATGAGTGTTTTACAAAATTCTTTCTAGAATGTTGGGCTATTGGCCATGAAATGTAATTTTTTAAGAGACTTTTGATTTTTGATCTGTGTTATGCTCTTGGGAATGAAAAAAACCATTATATGAATAAAGGATTAAAATAATCTCGGACTGGTCTGGGAGAATAGAATCTTTTAGGTGGTTGTGAAACTTATTTTTCACGTGAATACAATGCAATTGGCTAGGGTACTATGGATGAGGTGAGGTAGGTCACTAGGGAAAACAGTCATATATAGCTACTAACTGTGCCTGGTGTTTCTAAAGAAAAGTATAAAGAGTATATGGATGAGTATATTGTTGATGTTGGTGTTTTTCTGGACAACACCCATGTGCAGTGTTATAAAGGAATAGTTGTAGCCCCTCATAGTGCTATCCTTGCACCTAAGCAACGATATGATAAGTAGAAATTGTGGTCACACATTATTTCTGACAAATATGTAAAAGCTAGTGTGGAGTCTTTGAGGTCAATACAGAAGGGTCATAATTACAGTGCAAGTGTCGTGGATGCATCTTATCTGTCAGAAAGGATGGAATTCATTGAGAGGGATGATGATCGGTAGAGAAAAGGGAAGTAGATTGTGGATAATGAAGGGTTCCAACCTATTTACAGGAAAGCTAGTTCTCCACATGAATCACCTAATGTTGCTGAAAAAGGAATTGATTGGGTAACTATTATTGATGTTAATAGTTTCACAATTATTTATTCTCATAATGATGATTTAAGTCATGAGTCTAGGGATATTCTTGCTACTTAAAATGGTAATCATGATGTGACTAGACATTTGCAGACTTGGAGAAGGGGTAGGAACCCAAAGTGTCATAGCCACAGACGTGGATGAGAGGAGGTTACTCGAGGTAATATATGTGGTCTTTCTTCTAGACCTTACTAGTTCACACCTAAGCAATTGGTGATTAAGGAAAAGTACACTACACTTTTCTTCCAGAGGACCACATAGTCTAATTGAAAATCTGCTGAAGCTGAAGACTCTAAACATGACTCAGATCATGATTATGGTGATGTTTTATGTGTTGTTTTTCTGATGTTTGGGGTTTTTACCTTGTTTTCTATCATTCTCATTATCATGTACTTGTTATATTTTTTCAATTATAATACATTTTTAGATTCTTTGGCTTCTAGTTATACCCACATCAAAATATTTATAAAATATGTAAATATAAATAAAGATTAATTTAGTTATATATATATAATTCAAATAATATTATAAATATATATAAATATATATATAATTTATTATCATTATAGTTTTATTAATGATTTTTAACACTGATAATGATTTTACTTTATCAATTTTAAAAAATCACTCATACAATATCTCTTTATCAGTGATAAAATTTTAGCACTGATAAATGAGCTATTCATCCGTGAATTTTTAGCGCTAAAAATTTATGTTTTATCAGTACTTAATATTTTATAACTGATGAAACATTCCATTATCAGTTATTTTTAGTTGGTTCTGATAAAAGTTTTCCCAGTTTTATAAATAAAACCCATCATTCTTCTCCACATGTTGCAAGACTCAAGATCTTGTGGAAGCTGAACCTTGTCATCGACTCCTCCTCATCCTCCTCCTCCTCTAACACCACCTCCTCCTCCTCCTACACCACCAAGAGTCCCCCATCTTCCACCGAGAATCCATCGAACTCTTCCTCCACCTCTGACTTCAGTCACCATTAATCCCTCCTCCATCACCACGAATCCCTCCTCCTCCTCCTCTTATGTCGATGAATCTTACCACTGTGGAGCCCTCCTATGCCACCATGAATCTCTCCTCTGACCTGAATCTCTCCTCTATATACCCCACCTCTTCACCCATACCCAACATATTCATTGAATCCATCCTCCTCCATGATCCGACCACCGCCATGAAACCATCTCCTCAGGTGGTACCACTATGAGTATTCTTTTAATCCTCTAATTGTATTTTTTGTTCAATAATTATATAGTTGTTGTTGGATTCTTATGTCCCAATTTATGGTTAGTGCCATAAGAATTGGTTTTTATTAGGTTATTTTGATAATGGAGGCCATGTTTGGCTGGAGATCATGACATAAAATATAACCCATCAATTTTTTGTTATGTTTTTTTCAGTGTTGTTTAACATGTTTTTGGTCATCTGTTTACATATGGATATGGTTTATTATTTCTAACTGAATTCATGTAGTGATGTTTATGTTTATTTTATATTTTATTGAATTATAGAGGACTTTATTAGTTTATTTTTCTTGATAATTTATGGTATATGAATGTTTCATTTTGATTCATAGAATGTTTGGATTATATTTTATCAATTTACTCAATGTGGGAAAATTGGGCCACACATTTTAAACCAATACACAATGTGATTGGCAGCATCTCTAGTGAAGCGATTTACACTCTTCAGGTAGTAGTGAACCAATTCATCTATTTTGAGATTGGGTCCTTATAATTTAAAACCCATCTCATCATACTGTCACCCATAATCATAAACGTCCATGTCCATGTTGGAGGTGTAGATTATAGATATTATTATAGCCATGGATAATAAAAAATATTAGTTATCATCCAAAGATATTACCCCATCTAGTAATATTCTTTCATCCACTATTCCACCAACCCCAAACCATGAAAAATATTCTCTATAAGATTTGGAGTAGTAGAATAATGAAAATTAGGACAATATAAAAAATGGGAAAAGGGGTGTATGTGGAGACAAATACTAAGGAAGAAGAGGAGAATGGATAGAAGAGGAAAAATAAGGAAAATTAATTATGTAATGATGAAAATATTCTAGGAGGCTTATCATGACAACTTCAGGAACTAGCAAGAACATGTTCATGTAAATGATCCTCATACTAATTAGTTCTAAGATTAATTTCTTGTTGAAGTGAATAAAATACTATTTTACCTAGAAAAATGCATATAAATAAATTACACTGATCATCTATAAAAACATGTATTTTTTTGGTTCACCTTAAAGGGTCAACCCTAGTCCAATCATTAAATGCCTTCAGGAATAGATCCCAACATAAAGCCTAACCCAATCATTGGTCAACAATATAATTTTTAGTATAGAGTCATAAATATGGGAAATAATCATTGGATTAAGTCTTCCTTATTCTAGTTTTATGAGTTCATAATTGAGGATATGAAAATCACTATGGTTCACCCCCTGATGAAGCATCCTATAACAAATATCATTGTATAGGCTAATTCTTGGTGATGATTAATCCAACTCACCAACTGATTCCCTGTTTATGGTGTTTCTATCCATGCATCACCCAAAAAACTTAATACATATATGGGAAGCCTCTATGATATATGGTACTATTTAAGACTGGCCATATTTAGATTTGAGAGTAGTAAATGATGGATTTATACACTATAGAATTTGTTGGGAATTTCCAGTTATTACTAGAGGGTCAACAAAGATTCTTCCTGATTAGAAGAGCTGATAAGGCCTTAACCAAGAATGTGGTATGGGTCCTTTGATTTGATGTTCATGAGATATCCTTATATAATCATAATGAGATATTTATGAAAACATGATTCTTAACCATAAATGATTTTGGCAATGAGTATGGATTATATTTTTATGAATCAAGAGTCAGGATTTTAATAGTTACATCACATGATGTTCATGTGGTGGCTTATGGGTCTAGTAAATTAAGGACACATAATAGAAAATTCCCAAACCCTTTCCTAGATTTGGAAATTGTAGTTCATTCCATGAGGTGTTATTTGTATTATATTTAGGGTGATATACTTTTGGAATACACTAAAATGTGTTTGAAATATATTTAATCACAATGTGAAATGAACCATTGATAGAGGAGAAGCATTGGGTACCTATAGTCTTTTAAATTTGACCTATTGTATATCCTAAAGAAGGGGATCATTTTTTCATATGTACTATTTTGGAAGTACCAAGCTTACCTAATATGTGATTCAAGCATCAAGTGGAAGACGATTTCCCACATTAAAAAAGATGTGGCTTTATCTTCAAAATTATCATGGCCAAGTGACATTTATGCCTTTATCTATCAAATATCCACTCCTCATTATTATTATGGGGTTAAACTATAGGATTCGTAGTATTTATTCATGAGAGACATGATAAAAAATTTATAGATTTATATTTTAAAAAATATTGGTTATTTTTTATTCATGTATCCTTTAAAAAGTTTGTCTCTTGGGATTTCTGTCAATGTGATAATTACATGGCTAGTTATGTTGGTAAATTATAATTTTCCACCATTTTTATGCATAAAATGAAAATAAATCATGTCATCTATTATTAAATAAGGACATAAAACAACCAGGTAATTATATTGATGTTCATTTAGTCCATTGATCAAGGATTTGAAATTTTTGTGGGATTTAGGTGTTATGTTGTTGTATACTCACAGAAATGAATATTTCACATTGAGGGACATGTTGTATAGGATGATAAATGAAATTCATGATTATATTAATTTCTTCAGGATATAGAATTAAAGGAACTCAAGGGTGTCCTCTCTATAAACAATGTACAAACTCAATTAGAATGAAACATTCATCAAAAATAGTGTTTCTAAGTCACCAAAAAATTATACCCTGATGAAATAAGTATCAATCATGGATGACATCATTCAATAGAATTTAAGAAGAATTCACATCACCATCTACCCAAATAGGTGACTAACTATTTGAAAAATGAAAAGATATAGACATTGCTTCTAGAAAACCATATTCGATAAACCTTACAAAAACTAGTTGGAAAATTGCATGACTTTTTTTTATTTACCATACTAGAATTGTATATATGCTACACATTTTTATGATTTTATGCATGTTAAAAAATGCATGTGATCATTTCATCAGTACATTGCAGAATTCACCTAGAAAAAAAAGGATGTAATTAACACTAGGATGGACACGGTTGACATGGGAATATGAGAAGAGTTGGCACCATTGAAGGGTGAAAAACAAACATTTCTTCCTCTAGTTGCATACACTCTTTCAAAGAAGGAGAGATATAATATTTAAATCTTCTTAATTGATGTAAATGTTCCAGATGGGTATTCATCCAATATCAAGAACATTGTGTCAATAACTGATTTAAAGTAAAAGGGTATAAAATCTCATGACTACCATGTTTTGATGAAAGATTTAATGCCTATATCATTACATTTAATTTTATTCAAGAATTAATGTCATACATTAATCAACCTATGATTCATATTTAATTCTATATGCAACAAAGTTATGGACCCGGCAAAATTTCCAACTACGGAAAGAGAAATTGTCGTCGTACTATGTGAATTGGAAATTTTCTTCCCACCAACATTATTTGATATGGTGGTTCATTTGATGGTTCACTTTGAGAGAGAAATTAGACCCTGTGGTCCTTTACACTATATATGGATATACCCCATTGAATGATATATGAATATTTTAAAATGGTATGTCAAAAATTAAAGTTGTCTAGACGGTTGTATTGCATGGAAATATATATTTGAGGAAGCCATTGAATTAAGTACTAAATACCTATTCGGTGAGAAAATCATCACTCTACCACAATATCATCACATTGGGTGGCTTGCAGGTGAAGGAATTTCAGGAAGAGATGTTATCACAATCAACATTACCGACCAGGAGTAGGCCCACCTTTACATTTTTTCATAATAATTAGGAGGTATCCCCATATGTTGAAACCCACAAAAAAAACATAGGCATATGAATCCATAAGGGGTTGAAATATGGATATCCAATATAAATATTCAATAGTTTATAGGATGGTTTTGGGACCATATTTCAAGTGATTCATATGAAAATATGTACTCAATTTCATAACTAATTTTATGTCTATCTAGAGGATCATGTGTGGGTGTATTATCATACAAGGGTTATACATTCTATACAAATGACAATGATGAAGAAAGTTCAATGAAATATAATATAATTACACTCATGACTGATGTGATGCATTTTTTTGGTACTTAGGATAGAAATACAATTTACAAAAACATGTTAGACTATGGTATCATCAAAAAAATATGGGATTTGGATTATAAAACATTCTCAGAGATAATTTTTCAATGTAAGTAGGTTGATAACATACGTGTGGTTAAAATATATGAATTGGGATTCATGAAAGTTTATTTCACTAAGGAAGGGTACAAGATGAACTATTTATAATGGAATCATAGGTAGTAAAATTATTACATGTTCTAGATCTACAAAACTGAAAGTGATCAATTGTTCTTTTATTGACCAAATCCACTAAAGGGTCTGATGAAAATTCTCTTGAGTAATTCCTTTTATTAGGACGTTGTAATGATTTCATATTGGACCCAATGTAGATGGTGTTCTATATTGTTAGAGTAGTCCACAATGAATGGATTTGGATCATCGATAGAGGGGTCAAATCCCTTCATCCATTAAAAAGGAAAAAGATAATTCAATAATAAGGTTACAATTTTTTATAATATACATCATGTTTCATCATGTTATTAACTATTTTTTCTAAATTAATGTAGTCTAAATTAAATGTTAGACCACTTCTTCAGATAATGACTTCTGTATGTGTTGGTTCTCCCAATACTGATTAATAATAGGATTATCAACCTATTACTACTCGTAGTGTATATGAACAACCATCTAGAGGTGTTGGTGCTCCCATTTCTATGGAAAAATAGGTTTATCAACCTACTGATTTTCATAGTGTAGAGGCACAATGACCATATGCACATGTTTATGCTACCACTCTAGAAGAATATATTGATGATTCTGATTCTAGGTAAATAGTAGGCGATGAAGGATAGGCAACATAAAAAAATAGGATTTCCATAGTTTGATGGTGTTAGCAAGAATCAATAAGGCAAAATCCAAAGGCATCAAATACAAGGTGTGATGGAATGTGTGAGGCCATCAGGTTAACCCAAACAAGGCCATGTTCAGGTGTTATATTGGAATCATCACTCAGTAGTGTGTGCTAATTGATATATATTTGTGGCACCATGTTGTTCTTGGGCTTAATACACTGATGTGGGAAGATATTATGGTAAGATTATGGTATCATTTTTATTTCACTAAAAAATAAAATAATGAAATGTTGACGTATTTATTATCCATTATAGAGTTCATATATATTAGATAAATCCCCAAAAAAATGTATTCATTATTGCTGAAAGGATTCATAGAGGATTTCTCACAATTTTAACAAGAGATCGTCTAAATGATATTGAAGATAAGATAAACCCAAAACCACTTCTAATCTATACAAACCTGATAAACCAAGGAGTGTGGGATGCATATATTTTCCATCATGTAGATGTATTTTTTAAAGTGCATTATGTCTAGTAATATGTTGATTTATGATACATGTATTCATCACATTCATTGACAATTTATTTTTTATGAAATAGTAATTGAGTGATGGAAATGAGGAAGGAGGAAAAAAACTAGTTTACCCCTAGTGTAAGGAAATGATGGGGTATGCTTTACTTGAAAAAAAATTGGTACATATTTCATATCTACTATAATACTATTATGTGAGATAAAATAACACCATAATTATGTTCCTATATTTATATGTTGATTGATGAATCCAAATACAATGAAACTTCTATCTCAAGACATGTTCTATAGAAGTAGGCACATCTAAATAAAAACAGGATACTAATAGATGAAAACACACAAAATGTGTGGGAAACATGTTTAAATATTACATAATAAAAACATGTTTTCCATTAAATCATTATTACATAATGATGATCAATTATGTTCCTTTATATTATATGTAACATAGTCATAGCAATTAGCAACACCTATACCTGAAGAACACATACTCTCAACGGCCTAGAAGCGGTCTGAACAATATGGATGCGTCGGAGGTGTGAGTTTTGAGGTGACACCCAAAAAATATTTTGAGAAAAAAAAACTAGAGGAGGATCAATTTGAATAAATAAAATAGATGATATAATGAATATCTCCCATTAATGGATAATTACAATGGCAGAGAGAGATGATGGAAACTTTAATGGGGGGAGTAAAAGAAAAGAGGAAACTCAAGAACATGCACCATAGGTAGATCCCTCTCCACTCCCAAATGTTAAGGGGCTATACATTCCCCTCAAAGAGATATCTTAAATGAGGTAATAAATGTTTTAATAAATGTTTTTTTAATTTTAATTAGAATACCTTTATTGTACTGATATTCTATAGGGTGATGATGACTATGATTTATATATAGAAACACGCTCATTTCCATGTAGCGAGGGCTATGATGTTCAATATTCAAAATTACATGTTACAAAATAAACCACATCCAATAGTACATGTGTGAGTTTCGATTAGAATAGACAATTAGCTATGTCTAGAGCTACATGTTCCAATTGATGAGGAAGATATTCATATGGTTGAAAAAGTTGTTGGAACATTCAGCGCATGGCCATCACATCTTGTCAAAAACATTTCGATAAGAAGGTATTCATTTATAATTTATATTTCAAGATAAACCATTAATAATTAAGGAAAAAATGTCTGAACCGATGAATTTTATTACAGATGTACAAAGATAAGGGGATTAAATGAAAGACCCCCTAAAACCAATCTAAATGATCTACCAAATGATCTAAGAGAGATACTGAAAGCACCATTACCCCGACCATTCTATATCCACATTTAATATCATTGATGTTTCATGTGGATACAAAGTTAAAAAATTGTGGTAATCACTTTATTTATTTTTGATTATAATATTTCTAGAGAGAATGATCATGTTTTAATTAGTGTTGAGAGTGTAAGGTAAATAATCAACTATGAATGGCTAGCTAGCTCAGTTGTAAATGTATACATGAGGTATGTATTCATGATTTTAATTTCCAAAAGCTGGTATACTATGTTAATTATGACTAAATAAATTTAATATTTTTTTATTTATACATGAAAGTAAATTGAAGGAATTTCCCCCTGAATGAAATTCTATACTCATTAGTCCTCACATATCCACTACAAATCAAACTAAAATAGAACCCAAAAAAAGTTCAAATAGTGGCATGTCTAATCAAATAGTTTGAATGAAATTTTTTGATGACGTACTCTATTTAATACCAATGATGTAGGGGTAAAACTCTAAAATTTAATAATATAAAATATATTTTCATTTCATTCATTACTTATTCCTTTTTTAGGTAGCATTGGATTCTAATTGTGGTAAATTTGATAGTCTAAAGATTTATTTCCTGGATTCAATGCATGGATACCCAACAAACTATCTACACATGATGGTGTTTTAAATAAGTAACACAATACATACAACGTTTTTGAACTAAACATCATGTTGTATAATTTATATTATCTTTTAATTGGGATTCTATTATGATAAGGCAGTGTATGATTATTGTGAAAAACAAGGAATAAGGCTAGGGGATAGTGTTGAGAAAGAAGACAAATTCAATAACATGATAAGTATCAAGGTATATATAGTAATATTTCACTATCAAAACACATATCAAAACAAATTACATATTCTACTATATTTTTAAATAGTTTATGAAACAAATCAATGGAAAAGATTGTTGTTATTATGTTTATAAATTTCTGAGATAGATCATATTACATGAACAAACTAGTATCCCTGAAGATGTATTATCGAATATAATTACTATTTCATTTAAAATATTTATTAATAAATTATGTATTTATTTTTTTCCATTACTACTATGACTATCAAAAAAACTCATATTCACATGGTAATATAGATGTGCTCAGAAATGAATGGGTAATATACCGGATAGAAGAATTTACACAAATAACATAATGACATAACTTCCATATATATATTGTGTTGCTTTATATTTATGTTTAATTTACTTCTTTTTACTATTACATAAATAAGAATTGTCTTCATGAATGTGGATTCCTTTGTTGGAGTTGGGGTAGTTTGTTCGAAATAAATCATGCTCGTGAGAGATTGGACATCAAGGCTGCAACTCAAAATTCAATTTGAAGGTAGTGTTTTTTTAAATATACATTTTTTTACTCATAATTTTACAAGTTATCTACCTAAATTAAATATATGGCTTATAATAAAAAGAATTTATTCCAAAAAATTACTCTCTCTCAAAACCTTATCACCCCTAAATTGTGTTAATTTATCACTTTCCTTCAAAGGAAGTGGAGGGAACAGGAAGGAAAGTGATAAATGTTGACAATGAAATGATTCCATTTCAATAAAGAAAGAAAATGGAATGTACGTTAATGAAAAATGTTGCTGGTATGACTCGAAGTGTATCTTTTTAATTAATTAATAAAATCATCATTTTATCTACTATTTGTAAGTTAATTTCCTTATATAATCATTGATATCTCCCTTGGTTACACTTACTAAACATCTATGATCACCATTTTTCATGTTTCTTAACCGTAGGATATTATGAATGGTTCAATTAATGATATTCCTAAGAAGGTTTCATGTAAAGAATAACTTAATGAGAGATACTTATGAACTAGTTCTTTATGTTTACATGTTTCCAAAACCACTAGACCTAAACATTTATGTTATGGATCATTATGTTATGTATGGAATATTATAGTACATGATGAGATACCTATGTATGAAAATTTTGGGTCAATATAGTTTGTATCCAAAAAACTAACCTACTCAAAATAGATCAAAAAAGAACAAGTGACCAGAATCACACAATGTGTCTCTTTTTACATAAAATTGACATTAATCTTAGTTAAGAGAATAAGTTCCAAACTAAAAACATAGAAAATTAATTATTAATGTTTTGATACATTAATAAAATGATTCATAAGTCATTTGTGATTTTTAATAATCAACCACATCTCAACATAACACACAGTTCTGCTGGTATGTCAAAAATTGTGCGTTATTAGTTAAAAATTGAAATCCTAGTTCAAAAAGTGTCACTCACTAAAAACCATGGAAATGAACATATATTTTCATAAAAATTTAATATATAAATTCATAAGTAATTTTTTATGTTTATGAAGTAGTATCACAACAAAATAATGCATGATGTGACCAATATGACTCATAATGCATGTTTCTAGTTTGGAATGACATTTAAGTAAAAAATAGAATTGACATACTAAAAATTGAGAAACATCATTAGGATTATTTTGATATTTAATAAAATGATCTAGAATCCATTTTATGATTTGTAGGAATCAACCTCACTACAATACTGCACATGGTGTTATCAGTATAACTCTGAGTGTCTCTATTTAAAATTGACATCAATTTCAAAAAAAGAAAAAGTGACATACTAAAATATGAGTAAATGAATTAATATTGTTTTGATATTTTAGGTAAATGATATATACATCATTTTTTATGTGTAAGAATCATACTCACCTAAATAAGATGAATGGTGTGGCATGTGTTACTCAAAATGTTTCTTTTTATTTAAAATTGTTAATAATTTAAGTAAAAAAATCATGTGACATACTGAAAACCATGAAAATGAATTCATATTATTTTTTTAATTTTATAAATCAATTTATGAGTGATTTTTGACATTTATAAATCAAAAACTCATCAATATGATGCATGGTGTGATTGGAATGGCAAAATATGTCCGTTATCAGTTTAAAATTGACATTTTAGTTCAAAATGTGTCACTCACTAAAAACAATACAAATGTGATATGATTCTCTTAATGATTTAGGATAGTGATTCATAAGTCATTTGTTATGTGTATGGATAAATTTCATGTCAAACTGACACAATATGAAACTGGTATGACTCATAATGTGTCTTTTCTCCATTGAAATGATATTTAAAAAAACACAACTGACATACTGAAAACTGAGAAAATATATTCATGTTGTTTTGATACATTGTAAATATTATTTATATTTCATTTTTTACAATTTTAGATTATCCTTACCTTAATATGATTCGTGGTGTGGTCGGTGTCATTCAGAGTGTCTTTTTTTATTTAAAATTGACATCAATTTCATTAAAAACAACAAGTGACATAACTAAAACCAAGAAAAGACATTCAGACTGTTTTTATATTTTAGTAAGATGATATATATTATATTTGTGGCATCTAGGGATTATATTAACCTAAATATGACACATGGTGTTTTTATTATCACTCAAAGTGTCTCCTTTTACTTAAATTGGATATTAATTTATGTAAAAACAAAAAGTGACATATTGAAAATAGAGGAATCACATTCATATTTTTGTATACTTTCGAAAAATGATATGTGAGTCATATGTGACTTATAGGAATCATCCACACCTCAATATGATGCATGGTGTGAACGGTAGGGCTAAAAGTTCTTGTTATCAATTTAAAATTGACACTTTAGTTCAAAGATTATTACTCACATGAAACATTAAAAAAACACTCTGATTATATTACTAAATTAGGAAAGATATTTATAAGTTTTCTTTGACATGTATGAATTATTTCCACCTAAAAACAATGAACTATGTAACCATTGTGACTCATAATGCATGTTTCTAGTTTCAAATGACATTTTATTAAAAAACAGAACTGACATAATAAAAACCATGAAAAAAAATACATATTGTTTTTGTAATTTATTTAAATTGTCTATATGTCATTTGTGATGTGTGGGAATTAGTCTTACCTCAATATAATGTATGGTGTGGTCAATATAACTCATAGGGTCTATTTTTATTTAAAATTGTCATCAGTTTCAGTAAAAACAATAAGTGACATACTGAAAATCAAGAAAACACATTTGAATTGTTTTGATATTTTAGGAAAATGATATCTACATAATTTCTTATGTATATTAATAATTCACACCTAAATAAGAAAAATGGTGTGGTTAGTATCAATCAAAGTGTCTCTTTTTTATTTAAAATTGATATTAATTTAAGTGAAAACAACAATTGACACACTTAAAGCTAAGAAAACACATTCAGTTTGTTTTGATACATTATAAAAATGATATGTGAGTCATTTGGGACATTTAGGAACCAACCAAACCCCAATACGATGCATGGTGTGACCGGTATGACTAAAATTTTCGATTATAAGTTTAAGGATGACAATTTAGATCAAAACATGTAACTCACTAAAAAAAAGAAAACACACTCTAATTATCTTGATAATTTAGGACTATGATTCATAAATCATTTTTAAAATGTATAAATTAGCTTTATGTAAAACCGACGCATTATGTGACTAGTATGAGTCATAATGATTTTTTATAGTTTGAAATGACACTCTAGTAAAAAATAGAATATGAATACTAAAAACCAAGAAAACATATTCAGATTATTTTGATACTCTAGGACAACAATACATCCATTATGTGTGATAAGTATAATTTGACATACCTCAATACGATTCATGGTGTGTCCAGTATAACTTCAAATTTGTCATAATTTAAAATTGACTTTAATTTTAGTAAATGAACAAGGGGCATACTCAAAACCAAGAAAAAGTATTCAGATTATTGTGTTATTTTAGGAAAATGATCCATAACTCATATGTGACATGTAGTAGTCATCATCAACTCAATCTGACACATGATATGACCGGTAAAACTCAAGATGTGTGTTTCCAGTATGAAATTACACTTTAGTACAAAAACAACTAACATACTAAAAATAGGTAAAATTCAAGGGATTGTTTTGATATTTTATTATAATGATATATTAGTCTTTTGTAACTAGTAGAAATCAGCTTCACCTTAATATGATGCAGGGTGTGGCTGGTATAACTCAATGTTTCTCTTTTTATTTCAAATTGACATTAATTTAATTAAAAACAACAAGTGACATAATGAAAATAGAAAAAATTCATGTGTATTATTTCAATACATTAGTAAAATAATCTATTATTCATTTCTGATGTGTAGAAATTAATCTCACCTTAATACGATACATGGTGTGGTTGGAATAACTCAAAGTGACTCTTTTTTATTTCAAATTGACATTAATTTATGTAAAAAAATCGTGACACAACAAAAACCAAGAAAAGACATTTATATTATTTTTATATTTTAGTACAACAATCTATTTTTCATTTGTGACATGTATGAATTAGAAGCACCTCATTTCAACGTACAATATGGCCGGTACAACTCAATGTGTCTCTATTTATTTAAAATTAACATTAATTTATGTAAAAACAACAATTGACATACTGATATCATGAAAATACATTTAGATTATTTTGAAACATTAGTAAACTGATCCATGAGTCATTTCTGATGTGTAGAAGTCTTCACACATAAATACAACATACGGTGTGACCGGTAGGACTAAAAGTGTCTGTTATGAGTTTAAAATTGACATTTTAGGTCAAAATGTATCACTCAATAAAAAAAAGAAAACATGCTAAGATTTTTGTGATAATTTAGGGCAATGATTAATAAGTATTTTTTGATGTGTCTATAGTAGTTTCATATCAAACCGATGCATGATGCGACCAGTATGACTCATAATGCCTATTTCCAGTTTGTAAAGACATGTTAGTAAAAAACACAACTGACACACTAGAAACTATGAAAATTCATAAAATTGTTTTTATGCTTTAGTAAAATTTTTCATAAGTAATTTGTGACTCGTAGGAGTTATCCAAACCTCAATCCTATGCATGGTGGGACTAATATAACTCCAAATGTTTTATTATTTAAAATTGACATAAATTTTATTAAAAGAACAAGTGACATACTCAAAACCTAACAAACACATTCAGAATGTTTTTACATTTAGGAAAATAATCCATAACTTATTTTTGATGTGTAAGAATCAACCCTACATCAATAGAACTCATTGTTGGACTGGTATAACTTTAAATGTGTCGTTTTTATTACATATTTATATTATATTAATTTATTCTTTCATATTAATGTTTAATTTATTTCTTTATAGTATTGCTAATATAATATTTGTATTCTTATATATGCATAATCATTTCCTTTGGTTGACATTATTTTTTTAGGTGATACCATTAGAGGATATTTTTTAAAGGGGATCACGGACGTCAAAAGATGAGATATTAAAGTTTTAAAATGTTTTGTGGATATGTGTAACTTTAATTATATAAAATATTCTTTGAAATGTAAATAGTAGGTTTTTTTATATACAATGGAGAATATTTTTTTATTCATGACCTCAATTAAATGTATATATCATTTTTTTAAATTATATCATTGTTTGAAATTATATGTTGTGTATAGAATATGAAATTGTAGGTTTTTTCACCTATGTGTTCTTTTATATTAACATCACATTAATGGAATCCAGTACTATATCATTGCTACTTTTAGTGATTATAAAGGTATCCTTTATCAACACATTTTTAGCACTGATAAATGGGAACCACTTATCATCGTTGCGATTAACAGTGCTTTTGTAGTGCTGTTAAAATCCAAATTGTGCATTGTTGAAGGGAATATGTATAGTAGTGACATTACAAGGAGTTAGTTATTATATCGAAACATGTATAAACTGTGTTATTCCCTCTTTGTTATGACCACTACACATGAAGTGATTATTATAAATAATATTGAGTGGATTGAGAACCTTAAAAAGTTCGAGAGGTTGAATTTTAAAATAAAAATAATTTTTAAAAAGAAACTACTGAGTCAACCCCCCCCCCCCCCTCTCAGTGGTCAATATGGAATTGGGAACTAAAGAACTAATCTCCCAATTCCCTCTTATAAATTAATTTTTAGTACCAAAAAGGGGGATTAGATACTCTAATAAGAGGGTGGACAAGAGTATGTATGTTCTATTCAAAATTATTCTCTCCCCCTGAATCTTTACTTATTTATTGTAAGTTTCACATTGTTTTCTTTTTAGTGTCTAAATTGATCATATCCATAACAAATTTAATATATGATAATGCACAGAAAGTATTCAATAATACAAGAACAAGAACAAACCAATTTTTACTTGGATCACCCTTACAAGGCTACATCTTAGGAGAATACAATGATAATGTTCTGATGAACAAAATTCACTAAAGATCACTGCTAATTAAATTTTTTGGATAGATCACTTATATACCCAAGATCACTTCCTTATATGAATTAGGGATAACTTGCCTTTTCCCAAGGTTCACTCCATCAAACTTCATTTAATGGATCACTGTCGGTGGATAGAAAAACCTTATTCCTCTTCATTTTATCACTACTATGGAACATATTCCCATATATTTTATGTGCATGTATGTCCCTTCATTATAATAAATGAATAAACCATTAGTTGTTGGGAGATTCTTTTTTAATCTTCTACATTCATTCACTTGATGAATACCACTATACCATAGTTTTACTAGGAACCCCATTTTTAATACACTCACAATTCTCACTACCTTCACGTATCTCACATAGCCTCCATGAAACTTTCCAATTCATGAAAACTATATACTACATTAATGAATCTCATACCATTTGTGAAGCTCACTCTTTTGCAAAAATTATCCAGCCATCCTGAAGGAACCACCATTTTTGAAGCTCAAACACCTTCACAAACCTCGCTTATCCTTTATAATTATCACTAATTTCAGTCATCTATTTATAGTCTTTTAAATAATCAATGATCATTATAACATTCAGTCAGATTTCATATCCTTTTCAAACTTCCCCTCTTTGAAAGCATTTTTTAAAGAACAACATTTGAAAATAACATTTACAAATTTAGTTCCTTTTAATCTTTGTTAAGTCTTTATCTACTCAAATCAGGTGGGTAGAGGCCTATTTATAGGTGTTTCCTCCCATTTTAGAAGCTTTAAATCTCTCAAAACTTTTTCATAAATATCTCTATTTTGTGAAACTCAAGGGAAATATTTTTCCCTCATAAAGATTCTTGTAGTCACGAAGATATAACATCTTTTCATCATTCTTTCATGATGATAGAAACCTTAAAGAAACCTAAGAATCATGACAACGAATTCCTTTGTAATGATCTGTACCATTGAAAAATTCTAATCTTTTTTAAATCTATTACTTTTCCATATTTTTATAAGAAATTTATAAAAACCAACATTCTTGATCATTGATCCATCCTCCATATTTGGTACCCCAAAAAATTAGAAAACATTAGGAAATTATTCCACGTTATATATGAATTTTTTCATACCACCACTAAAGAATCCATTCCTTTGACAAGGACATTTTACACCATTAATAGTCAATAACTATGCTTGAACTCCACAACTGACCATGGAGACTCTCTTTATCAATAAACACAATCATCCCAAAAACACTACAATGTTACCTTGATGGATTTTTTTTCAAAAAGAATGGTAGAAGATTCATTAATATATTTATGTTTCTTCCACATTACTAGACTGAATTTATCTTCAATTCTCTAATGATTTTAATACCTTCGACAATTTCCTCAATCTCAGCATCGAGTTTCCACTCCATTAATGTTTTCATCTATGATACACAAGGATCTATATCAGTTTTAATTTCATCTTTATGAATCCTTTTTTTAGTAAAAATTCTCCTATAAAATACTTATATTATTTAACAAAAAAATAAATATGATTTACACCCATCCATTTTCATAACCTTTTGTCATATGATTCGATTCCATTAATTTTTTATTCATATAAATCTTATTTAATTATCTATTATTAATATTTAACAAAATAAATAAATACAAAAAATGGGACATTTAGATAAGTGGAACCCAATATTTTAATGTTTCAAATAATTTGAGCATGATTTTAAGGAAATTGGTAATTTAATTTATGAAAATAATTACTCCATTGGTGTTGATTTTTTATCCTCAGGATTCATCCTCAATGATCACCAGTACCTAGTATGCGATGAATAATACTTCGGGTAGTTCATGTAACATAGGATCATGTCTAGAACATATTGGGGATGAGTCTCAATCCTAAAAATCCAATAATAACTCTCTGGGAAATAAATTTGACAAGGATGTTAGTTTTCAAAAAAAATCATAATGCTTGGTACGGACGATGTTCGCTCCTCATTTTTTCTGATTTCTTATTTTCTTTAGGGTCGGAATAGGCTGGGACAACATCTTCTCCTGGGTCAATATGAGGTCACAGAGGGTGACCTCAGGAATGCTCGGTTATTGAGCAATTTCTTCGCCTGTTCTCTCCCCTGTTTCATTGTTTTGTTCTTTGGGTTCTGTTTTTGTGGTCCAAGGTCTGATAACTTCATTTGATGATTCTCCTCTACTCTTTTTTCCTTGCCCTTTTCACACGCCCCCACTTTGGGCTGGTTCCATGGTTTCTTTAGAAAATTTGGATGGTGTTGGTGGATCTGATGATGATGTTTTTGATCATAGTGGTTACTAAGTTTGGTTCTCAATTTTTTACAAAGTGATGGTCTGGCATGTTTTTGTGGTGTTTTTTTGATGGGTTTGGTCCTGGACAGGGTTCTTTGTCCAACCAGTTAATGGTTCCTTGTGATTTTATGTTGGTTCTCACTTAGCCTTAAAGTGATTTTTTTGGTGGGTTATCACTTAATAAAAAAGTTTTTAAAAAATAAAAAAAATGAATTTATATCTAGCTTTTTTATTATCTATGAAGTGATACCCACCTTCATCTCCATGATTATTCTCAATACTCAAGGCTTACCTTGAAAATTCCTAAACCCAAAAATCATCATTATTATTACTAATTTTTTTGGTTTATACCATTTACCCCACTAAAGAATTAATATACCTCATCAAACCCTCTGTCATCATATTTCTGTTGATATCAACCCCTAGAAGTGAACAGAAAATTATAGATAATATGTAGTTTTAAAGGACTCCCCTAATTTAATCCTTATACGTGAAATTGGTAGAAAAGTAGGTTTAGGAGTTTCACTGGGTTTAAACATTATTTCACTTTTTGATGGCGGTATATGATTATTAGTGAAGAATAAGTGGTCAATTTTATATAAGTTTTATGTTTTAGTGTGTGGGAGGTAATTTTAACTATATCACCTATAATTATTACAATAAATCAGGGTAATTCATTGTTACTTTGAATTTGAAGGTTTATGTGTAATTTCATAAGGATTTTGTGTGACCAATATATTTGCATGTTTAAAGAATTTTGATAGTGATCTATCTATGACCATTTTTTAATAGCTACATCATATCACTTTTCAATTAGTTAGAATTTATAATTTTCAATATATCATGAGTATTGTATATATTTAGCTATTTTTATAAATAATTTTTCAATATTATTAAATAAGAATATTTTTTGGTCTTTTCGTTCTACATGGTATTTGAGCCTAGATACCATTGAAGTCACCCCCATCCCTCCAACCATCATCATTCTATTCAGATACCCAATCTTCACTCCTATTATTTATATATATGTTTTCCAAAAAGTTATCTTACCAAATCATTGATTATATTTTTGTTATTTCAGATGACATTTTTCTTAATTCATTATCCAAAAAATCTTCAACAAACGTCCTTTTCCAGATGATCTTTTCTGTAAATCATTTTCAATATAATCATTTTTGACATATTTTTACATATTTTTTCATGTCTGTGAAGACTATGAATTCCATATAACTAAAATAGAACATCAATTTTAATAGTTTTAGAATCATATACTTTAGATATTTTTATGAGTCAGTAACATCGCCATAGAATGAAGTGTATCATCATCTGTTCCAAAAAACATTGAACTAGTGAAATGGGATAGAGCATGGTCTAGTTTAAATATAGTTTTAGAATTCTTAAATAATGACGGTATGGATCTATCTATAATGGATCTATTTGAATAGTTCAGTTATATATATATATATATATTCACTTTAGTTTAAATTTTTTATATTTTATTTATCTTGAGTTTTGTATGCCCATATTCATCTTTATAAATATAGTTTCAACATTATTCATCTGCAACTGTTTGTTGGCTTAATATTTTAAAATATTTTTAATGTTGGATGTGAGTGTTTTTTGTAGATTATTGGGAAATATTTATCATATGTGGGACATTATTGAGGTAAGAGGATTCAATCAGAAGCGTCATTGAACCTTGGCCATCATCCCTATTTTTCTCATCATTTCTGCAGTTCATAAATTCATAAGTGTTATTGCATTGTTTAAAAATAAAATAAAAGTGTTTCATACTACTGAAATAATTTTAATTAGGAAACTCAATTATTTAAATTTTAAAAATATAAAAGACATTAGGATACCTGAAAAAAATATTGAAAAAATTGGAAAAATATTTTTTGATTAAATTATAAAAAAATTAGTTTTGATTAAAAATTAGCTTTAAAAAGAAAATAAAAAATATCTTTTTATGGAGAAAAAGATAAATAGAGTAAATTTTTTAACATTATAAAATGATTTTTTATAATATGTACTTTTTCAGTGAAAAAAGAAAAAATAATTTCATAAAATTATATCTTTTGTCAATAAAAGATGATTTTATTACATAAAATTCCTAAACAAATAGATTGTGAAAATATTTACAAAAACTAAACTATGATTTAAATTATAAAACCTGTTTGGTTAACTCAAACATGATGTTTTATTTAATCTTAAAATAGAAATTACAAAAGTCAATAAATATAAAAAAATTATAGCAGTCTTAAAAAAATTTATCTATCATGTTTTAAGTCATTTTTTATAATAAATTACATAGAAATATTTTCTTAGCATATTATACCCTATTTGAATTCATTTATTTGTATATTTATGTTTTATGTATTAAAATACAAGGTGATTATATATTTTAACAATCAATTGAGATTAAACTATAAGTGGATAAAAATTATTCTCCCTTTATTTAATGACAATTTTCTTCATAATATAGTAAAAAATATATATTTTTTGGAAGAAACACATACTGGTAGTGCAGTTTTGGATACTTTTTAGGGGAGATAAGGATAATTAGAGGCTTCTTCCACACAAAAATATGATCCTAATATAATTTTAAACCTCTAAGAACATAATAATTAGGTTATATAAAAGGGTTCACTTTGATAATTCCCCTAGAGGGTTACACATAACCTCTAACTTCACCAATAATAATGAAGGGGGTGAATCTGTCTCGAATGACATGGACCAAACCATGTAAAGATTGAATATTGAAATATTTATAATGGAATGTGACTATCAAAGAAGGATAAAATAGAAAATAATTGAGTGGTGACAAAAATAAAAACAAGAATTATTAACAAATATAGTAAATTATGTGTCCAAGAGTATTACATACTTTGTACCTCATCGCTACAACAAGCATGGTGTTCGGAGGGGGTAAATCCCTATATGAAATAACATATTGAAGATGATAAGAAATAATCACATACCATATATCATGATATAATTAATTCATTAATGATGATTTGTGACTCATTTAAGAAGAGTGGTGGGGGTTTGGTTATGTTGGGCTTCAGTTCTGTGAGGGTTTAGTTCTATGAGGGTTGGGTTCCATGAGAATCAGGTTATGCGAGATCTTGATGGAATGTATAGAAAATGACTATATTGTTGTTCTTTTTATAAGAAAACATAATTCTTTTATAATCACTTTAAAAAAACAATGATAAAGAGTCGTTTTTTTTAGTTTATGGGATCAACATAAGTGTGAAATGGGTCATTTCCAGCTTTTATTTCTGTCATGATCGATGATAAATCAAAGATTCACTTGAAGATAAACACTATGATAAATGGAATTAAATCAGTGAAAATAAATAGTGGATAATACGCTAGAACCGGTGGGAGGATCATCACATATTATTTATAATTAATTTAATCAATTAAATAATTAACTAGTTCGAATAATTAAATCATTGATGGGTCTAACAAAAAAATCCATTATATGGTCATTGAATTATAGGGACCAGGAGTAGATTCCCTCTAGTGTCGATCCACATATGTTCCAAAAATCTTCAAACATCACCATAAAAATATCTAGGTACTAGCACAGAAGATCATAGGGCTTGAATTTTCCTCCTTAAATCGTCATTACAACTGCTGTCAAATCATTCTCCTTGATCTCTCCAAAATTGTTAGTGGGAGGTGTAAGAAGATCACACTCTATTATTGGGAAAATTCTTGTAGAAGTGAGATCTATAGGGCTTGAGATTATTCTCCAAACCCCTTTTCCACAACCAAAAAAATGAATTCTCTCTCTCAGGAAATAATAAAATTGGGGCTATATACTCCTAGGGTTAAAAAAATAATTGAATAAGTTCCTTTAATTATTTAATCCCTACAGAACCCCATGTAAAATAATAATATTATTATTATTATTTCATGACATTCACTTAACTTTAGAATTAAATTAATTATTCTTTAATAAAATGATATTCAATTTTTATTATTTCTTACCATACCATTAAACACAGTCTTTCATTCCTTTATAATATTTATCGAGCCTTGAATAATGACTATTTATTTCTGAAGTAAAAATCATTTCATTATACACTAATAAATAAATAAATATTATATTCAATAAATAGAAAATAAATATTTATTAAATATTATTCTCACATTATATTCTCTCAAATAACTGGTGATGGAATATATACTATCATGAAAACAAGAATAATTATTAAACCAAATTAAATAATAATATTGATTTAAATTCTTAAATAATAAATAATAATATATTATTTTAATGAGATTCTAGAAGTACATAGTGTGTAACCCTCTATGCCCCTTAGTGGAATTAAGAAAAGTATCTTAATATCCAAGGTTGGAATCTTGAAACACAACAATGAACCCATAGATAATGAATTTAATGTCACAGTGAAATAATACCTTGTACGGATGAATAATTGTTAATTTAATAAATTTATCATGATATCTCTAATCAAGCAGGTTGAATGATGGTGTCATCGTCCTATATGATCGATGTCTCTTTCTTTGAATTCCTAGAAATTGGACTTGCCTGTCAAACATTGTTTCCATGGATAAATCAATTCCATCAAAGGCACAAAGATATGAACTTCCATTAAAGGACAGAATGTAAGAATCCATTATTGAATTATTCATTAATGAAATATTACTCATGAGCCACTCATCGTATTCTACCTCACCATGATCAAATATCATCATTTATTTAATCAATACATCAAATTAAACAATTAATAATACTTATTAATAATAATTTTAAAGTATATGGATCAATACCCACATTCATAGATAAGAACTCCCATTGACATATGTAAATGTGGATTTCCTAATGGAGGGATATGTTATGAAAATATTTTACAATGGATATTACTGAGGGTGTACAGCATGAGAGGGTTCCACAAAGATCTATGAGTCTGTACCCATGATGGACAATATCATATGTTCCCCTCGAATGATATCATCTGGATAAAAAACATATATTTAATAACAGTTTCATAGCACTTTTGGTTTCTCATCACTGAGGGGAAATTCTATGACATTTTAGTGTGACAGCAACTCTTGGGACATAATCACATAATATGTTATGCATAATAACAGTCATGATGTCCTTAGAAGTTTATTAATATTCAAAACTATGAATACAGGTTATCATATAGTACATAGATGCTGGTTCTAGGGAAAAAATCCAACAGAATCTCACTTTTATGGGACCCAACTGCTAAAAAACTTTAGTTCTCTAACTCTAACATGATACTTGTGATTCTGGTGAGATAGGTGTTTAGTCAACGGTTCCTCCACATTCTCATCTGTAGGCAACATATCTATTATAAATTATCCCCTCTGATAAAAATAACTCAAGGGGTAATACTTCTAAAGTGTATTTTTAATATATTTGTGTGACCTTTTCACTTTTTCAAGAGTTGTCTTTGTTGTATTATAATAATTAAATGTGATTGGTTCCTTATATCTAGGTGCCACATCAAGATCCTAGAAACTTTTTTGTATCAAAATGACATCCTTAGCTACTTCATAAGACACTATATACTCAGAATCCACTACAGAATCAATGATAAATAGTTTCTTTGAACACTTCTAACTCATATCTCCTTCGTTGAAACATGAAATATATCCCGACTATGACTTTAGATCATTATGATCTATATAAAAACTAGCATCAGTATTTCCTCTGATGACTAGATCCTCATCTCCTCCATACACTAGAAAAAAATCCTTAGTTCTACATAGATACTTAAGGATAACTTTAATAGTATACCAATGTTATTTCTATGGATCATCGTGATATCTTCCTACCATTATCAATGCATATAAAACATCATGTCTAGTACATTAAATTACATACATGATTGATCATATCACCAAAGAGTATTGGAACTTATTCATTCTATCTTTCTCTTATTGTTTTTGAGGAAACATCATATTTGAATGGATTAAACCATGTGACACTGTAACCAATGCCCTCTTAGAATGTTCCATACTAAATCACTTTACTTTATTTTCAACATATATAGTTTTACATAGTCTAATCAGCCTCTTGGATCTATAAAAAATGATATGTATTCCTAGAATATAGGGTTTTAGCATAATTCCTTCATGGATAAACACTTTTTAAACCAATCATTAATAGGCTATAAGATTGGTATTTCTTTTCCAATATTTAATATGTCGAAAACATATACTACTAGGATAATTACCTCATTCCCACTAAACCACTTTTAAACACCTGGCTCATATTTGTTCTTAATGAAACCAAATTCTTGTATAGCCTAGTAGAGTAAAATGTTCATTGACCTGGATTCTTTCTTCAATCCGTGAGTGGATCTCTATAACTCTCAAATCCTTTCTGCATCAAATGGAGTCACAAACCCTTACAGTTGTGTTATATAGACATCTTCCTGATGGTTCCCATTAGAGAATGCAGTTTTGACATCCATCTACCAAATCACATAGTCATGGTAAGATGCTATGGAAATTATAATTTTAATGGATTTAAACATGGTAACTCATGAAAATGTTACATCATAGTCAAATAATTTATGTTTTCAAAACAATTTATCCTCTAAACATTATTTGTAGTTATTTACATTAACTTCCACATCCAGTTTCCTCTTGAATATGAACTTTTATCCAACATGATTTACATCAACTAAAGAAATGACCAAAACCCAAACATCATTCTGAAATATGGAACCCATTTCATAATTCATGGCTTTTTACCTTATTTCATTATATGATATCTCTACTACCTCTTTAGATGATAGAGGTTCATCATTTTAAACCAATAATGTTTCACCATAATCAGTGACTAGAGAACCCTATCTCTCTGGTTCACTTACCTCCCTTGTTGTCCTACATGGAACATGTGTTTTAGGAATAACTTCTTCCATGAGGACCTTTAGATCCTGTTTTGGTACTAAATCTTGTGTATCTGGAGAACCAACTTCTTAGAATTCAATATTTCCCCCACTATCCTTTTTAATGAAGTTCTTCTTCTCAAGAATTATGGCTTTTATGGAGACAATCAATTTCTTATCTGAGGGGTTTTATATGTAATATCACTATGTTTCCTTGGGATACCCTTTAAAGTTAAAAATTTTCTACAAATTTCGAGTTTGTTTCAAGTGATGTGTTTAACAAAGGCCCTGTAACCCCATGCACATGGATGAAAAAAAATTGGTTTCTTTCCAATACCTAAATCGAATGGAATTCCTTTTTCCACTTTAGTAGGTACTTAGTTTGTATACTGAAATTTTTAATTCATATCCCTAAAAAGATAACGGAATATGTGCATGAATAATTATCAACCATACCATTTCTAACAAAGTATGGTTCCTCCTTTCACTAAAACTATTCCATTTTTGTTTGTATGAAGGAGTGAGTTATGATAGAATCCTAAGATCAAGTAAAAATTTGATAAACACTTGGTTATGATATTCACCACCTCGATCTGATATAAGATTCATTATCTTATACCCATTTTTATTCTCTACTTCATTTTTTAATTCATTGAATTTCTCAAAGGACTCATATTTATACCTCATCAATTATACATAACACTATCTACTCAAGTCAATAATAAATGTTATGAATTGAGAATATGCACACTATGAGAAAACCACCGTTTAGCGGCGGTTTTTTCGCGGCGGTTTTTAAAACCGTCGTGAAATGCGTTTCGGGCCGGCATTTCGCGGCGGTTTTTAAAACCGCCGCGAAAAACCCGACGCTAAACAGAAAAAAAATTATTTTTTTTAAAATTTGTTTTTTATTTTTTTTTTTAATATTATTTATGGAATAGCGGCGGTTTTTTAAAAAACCGCCGCGAAATAGCGGCGGTTTCGGTAAAACCGCCGCGAAATGAAATGAAAAAAATAAAAAAACGTGAGAAACCCCGAAATCACTAAAACAACCATAACTTTTGATCCGAGCGTCCGTTGAAGCGCCACGACTAGTCAAATCAAAGCTCATGAAGAGATCTAGAGGCACATATAATCAAAACCATGAGACGGTCTAAGATGTGGAAGATATTAGTGTTATAAAAAAGTTGAAAAAAGTTCTCCAACTTCAACGGCCATAACTTTTTCTCCGGGTGTCCATTTGGGCTCTACCACATATCAAATCGAAGCCAGCGAAAAGAGCTACGCACCATTTCGACAAAAGAAAGATTTTGTCATTCTTTTGGACCCCAAAAACCCGTCCGAAGGCCTCCAAAACCCTGTTTCCATCACCGGTGTCCCGTCGAACTTGTCTTCAAACAGACCTAACTTTCGATCTGGCATGTCAGTTCGGCCTCCTCCACCTGCCAGATCATAGCTCGTTCCATGATCTTCAGTTTGACTGGTCGCGGCGCCCACATGCACTCCTAGATTATATGTTATGGCCTTTTTAGTGGGTATCGGGTTTGTTATGTTTTTCAATGCATCGTTTCTAGCACCCGTTCCCCGTCAGCTTTTTTTTAAATGGTTGTAACTTCCGATCCTCCTGTCCATTCGGACTCTTTCACCATTCATGTTGAAGATCGTTTCATGATCTTTGATTTGACAGGTCGCGGATCTAAAACGGACTCTCGGATCTTAAGTTATCTCTGTTAATGTGAGTCCAATGTTTTTGTCTCTTTATGACCGTTTTGACGGGTTTTGACGGTAGCTCCATTTATTACTGTTTATTTGGGTTTCCATGACTTTTTATCTTTATCAATGGTTTTTTGTGGGTTATTATGATGATTATGTTGAATTATAAAGGAGTTTTCGAGAGTTGTCATGAGTTTTCATTCATTCTCAATCTTTCTAATACCTCATTCTTCATATGCTTCTCCATCCTTTTTCATGCATTTTCATGATTTTTCATCCCTTATCACGTCTTTTCATACTTTTTCATGTGTTTCCTTTATTATTTATTATTTATTATTCATAATATACTTTAATTTATTTATTATATATTATTTGTAACTGGTTATTTATTATTTATTCTTTATTCTTTATTCTTTATTCTTTATATTTATTAATTATTTATGTTTATTTATTATTTATTATTTATTATTTATTTTTTATTATTTATTTTTTATTTTTTATTTTTTATTTTTATTTTTTTTTTTTTTTATTTTTTTTTTTTTATTATTTATATTTATACTGATATTTATTTATTATTTATTATTTATTATTTATTATTTATTATTTATTATTTATTATTTATTATTTATTATTTATATTTATTTATCATTTATATTTATTTATTATTTATTATTTATTATTTATATTTATTTATTATTTATTATTTATATTTATTTATTATTTATTACTTATATTTATTTATTATTTGTAATTTATATTTATTTATTATTTATTATTTATTATTTATTATTTATTATTTATTATTTATTATTTATTATTTATTATTTATATTTATTTATTATTTCTTATTTCTTATTTCTTATTTATTATTTATTATTTATATTTATTTATCATTTATATTTATTTATTATTTATTATTTATTATTTATTATTTATATTTATTTATTATTTATTATTTATATTTATTCATTATTTATTATTTATATTTATTTATTATTTATTATTTATTATTTATATTTATTTATTATTTGTTATTTATATTTATTTATTATTTATTATTTATTATTTATTATTTATTATTTATTATTTATTATTTATTATTTATTATTTATTATTTATTATTTATATTTATATTTATTTATTATTTATATTTATTTATTATTTATTATTTATTATTTATTATTTATTATTTATTATTTATTATTTATATTTATTTATTATTTATTATTTATTATTATTTATTATTTATTATTTACAATTTATTTATTATTTATTTATTATTTATTATTTATTATTTATTATTTATTATTTAATATTTATTATTTATTATTTATTATTTATTATTTATTATTTATTATTTATTATTTATTATTTATTATTTATTATTTATTATTTATTATTTATTATTTATTATTTATTATCTATTATTTATTATTTATTATTTATTATTTACAATTTATTATTTATTATTTATTATTTATTATTTATTATTTATTATTTATTATTTATAATTTATTATTTATTATTTATTATTTATTATTTTCTATTTATTATTTATTATTTATTATTTATTAATTATTATTTATTATTTATATTTATTTATTATTTATATTTATTTATTATTTATTATTTATTATTTATTATTTATTATTTATTATTTATTATTTATTATTTATTATTTATTATTTATATTTATTTATTATTTATTATTTATTATTTATTATTTATTATTTATTATTTATTATTTATTATTTATTATTCATATTTATTTATAATTTATATTTATTTATTATTTATTATTTATATTTATTATTTATTTATTATTTATTATTTATTTATTATTTATTATTTATTTATTATTGATATTTATTTATCATTTATATTTATTTATTATTAATTATTTATATTTATTATTTATTTATTATTTATTTATTATTTATTTATTATTTATTATTTATATTTATTTATTATTTATACTTATTTATTATTTATTATTTATATTTATTTATTATGTATTATTTATATTTATTTATTATTTATTATTTATATTTATTTATTATTTATTATTTATATTAATTTATTATTTATTATTTATTATTTATTATTTATTATTTATTATTTATTATTTATCATTTATTATTTATTATTTATGATTTATGATTTATTATTTATTATTTATTATTTATTATTTATTATTTATTATTTATTATTTATTATTTATTATTTACTATTTATTATTTATCTTTATTTATTATTTATTATTTATCTTTATTTATTATTTATTATTTATATTTATTTATTATTTATATTTATTTATTATTTATTATTTATATTTATTTATTATCAATTATTTATTATTTATTATTTATTATTTATTATTTATTATTTATTAATTATTATTTATTATTTATTATTTATTATTTATTATTTATTATTTATTATTTATTATTTATTATTTATTATTTATTATTTATTTATTATTTATTATTTATTATTTATTATTTATTTATTATTTATTATTTATTATTTATTATTTATTATTTATTATTTATTATTTATTATTTATATTTATTTTTTATTTTTTATTTTTTATTTTTTTATTTATTTATTATTTATTATTTATTATTTATTATTTATTATTTATTATTTATTATTCCTTATTTTTTATTTTTTATTTTTTATTTTTTATTTTTTATTTTTTATTTTTTATTTTTTATTTTTTATTTATTATTTATTATTTATCTTTTTTATTATTTATTATTTATTATTTATTATTTATATTTATTTATTATTTATATTTATTTATTATTTATTATTTATATTTATTATTTATTTATTATTTATTTATTATTTATTTATTATTTATTATTTATATTTATTTATTAATTATATTTATTTATTATTTATTATTTATATTTATTTATTATTTCTTATTTATATTTATTTCTTATTTATATTTATATTTATTTATTATTTATTATTTATTATTTATTATTTATTATTTATCATTTATGATTTATGATTTATGATTTATTATTTATTATTTATTATTTATTATTTATTATTTATTATTTTTTATTTATTATTTATTATTTATTATTTATTATTTATTATTTATCTTTATTTATTATTTATTATTTATGTTTATTTATTATTTATTATTTATATTTATTTATTATTTATTATTTATTATTTATTATTTTTATTTACTATTTATTATATATTATTTTATTATTTATTATTTATTATTTATTATTTATTATTTATTATTTATTATTTATTATTTATTATTTATTATTTATTATTTATTATTTATTATTTATATTTATTATTTATTATTTATTATTTATTTAATATTTATTTATTATTTATTATTTATTATTTATTATTTATTATTTATTATTTATTATTTATTATTTGTTATTTGTTATTTGTTATTTCTTATTTATTATTTATTATTTATTATTTATTATTTATTATTATCGAGTTTATATCTATTATATATGTATTATTTGTTTTTTAAATTAATATATATAAGTATATTAATTTCTGTTTATTAACCACATGGCGAGCTTGCTGGAGTGGTAAAGTCTTTGGAAAATATGCAAGAGGTTAGGGGTTCAAATCTCACCAGACGCAAAATTTATTTATATTGCATGGGCATGCATGGGCATGCATGTGCATGTGCATGGGATGTGCATGCATGGATAAATAAAGTAAATAAAATAATATGAAATAAATAAATAAATAAATAAATACGAAATAAAATAAATAAAAAATAAATACGAAATAAAAATAATAATAAATACGAAATTAAAAAATAAAATATATAAAATATATAAATATATAAATATATAAAATATATAAAATAAATAAATAAATAAAATAAATAAATAAAATAAATAAATAAAATAAATACGAAATAAAATAAATATGAAATAAAATAAATAAAATAAAGATATATGAAAAATAAATAAATAAATAAAAAAATAAAATAAAATAAATACGAAATGAATATATATATATACATATATATATATATAATTAAAAAAAATTAAAAAAATTAAAAAAACAAAAAAAAACAAACCGCCGCTGAATCATTCAGCGGTGGTTTAAACCGCCGCGAAACGTTCTGCGACGGTTTTGAAAACTGCCGCGAATAGTTTCCCGACGCACGATTTAGCGGCGGTTTTTGAAAACCGCCGTCAATCGATTTAGCGGCGGTTTAAACCGCCACGAAACGAAAAAAACCACCGCTAAATGCCTTTTTTGCCGTAGTGGCGCCACTAGCTTCTACTAGAAATGGTCCACAGAGATCAGTTTGTGCCAATCCTAGAAGATCTTTGGAACTTTTATCCTATCCACTTAACTGTGGTTTGGTCATTTTTCCCTTGTAAACAATCATGAATTATTTCAAGTGGTTTTATCTTAGAAGAGTCTAAATATGCATATCGATATAGTTTCATCAAAATCTTTACATTTTAATGACCAAGAAGGTGATTCCAAAAATGATTGTTATGTGATTCATGTGAAAATGTTTTGTTATAAATTTCTAATACATGGTTTTCATAATTTAATACATAACGAATATTACATAAATGTTCCCAATAGAAACATATGTTGTCTTTATAAAAGCAACAACTTTTATTTCCAATTCTGAAAATAAACCTATTTTTATCTAGGAATGATATTGAAATTATGTTCTTGGTAACCTTTGGTATATAATAACGATATTTTAAAACAACAATAATTATCATTGGTAATCAAAGGTGGTAGTCACCAATGTCTAGAGGAACCAGCCTCGCACCATTAGAAGCTCTCAGATCCACCTATCATCTCAAAATTTTTTGTAACCTATATGTTCCATATATTTGGACACAAATATGAGCACCAAAATCTATATATATTACCCAATGTCTAGATATTGAAATATTACACTTCATAATGAATGCACCATTATCTTTCCCTTGCTTCTAGGTACAGTTCCTCATCCAGTGGCCTATCTTTCCATATGAAAAATACAATTTCTCCTTTTCCCTGCGCTGCCTATGGATCATTCACTTTTTGGATGGAATGTTATTTAAATCCTCACAATTAATATTATTCTTATTAATAATTTCCTTATTATTCCTTTTATTATTCACCATAAGGACCTCAGTTTTATCACTCACCATATCCTTATCCACTTAGAGAATCAAGGTAGGATTTTCAAAAAGAATCTTTTCATTATTAATCATATTGTAATTAGCAATGAAACTAGAGAATTTATTGGTAATCGTTTAAATTATAACATATATAGGAAAATCATTCAAAAAATTTCATACATAAGATATCTAAGAATTCAATATACCAAATAATATTGACTACATGGGTCCCAACTAGCACATAATCTCCTATATTAGTTGTAAAAAATGTATTATAGATCTTGTAAAACTCTTGCCTCACCTTCTCTTGATAGAGATCACGGTGATGATACATCATTATATACACATCCATGTCCTCATGTTGCATAAAAATATCATTGGACATTGATGATATCATGTAACACTAAAAATTTATGGAATTGTTCAATGTTTCTCATAGAGTGATAACTCTTTTCCATATTCCTCCTTTCTAGGCGCATCGGGATTAGATTCCTCTAGCACATATACATTCCATTCATAGGGAAGAATAACATCTAAGATCCCTTTCCACTAATGAATAATCATGCTAGTGATAAGGCTATCCTTATAGTGTATGGATTATAAGGATATGATGGATGTCATTTTAATTTTCTTTCTAAAAATTTAAAATGTGAAAAATAAGTATATAACCAGATAAAATTTAAAGAAATAAATATTTACTAATCTCCCTATATTATATGGAAACCCAGTAGCGCTCATGATCGGCTTCAGAAAATCTTACTGATTGGAGATTCTAGAAAAAAAAATCCATATTCCCCTTCTCATTATCCCAAATTTGGTTAGTCATGAAACTCTAATGGTTTTAGGATGCAATACTAAATGCCAACAGGATTAACTTGCAGTTCCTTGTCTCTTGAGTGGACTCCCCAATCTTGAAAATCATAAATTGGATTTCTTCAAATCTTACCTCTTATTTACATCATGTCCTACTTTGGCAGTCAACCCTCAATGTGAACATCGTTATCAAAACCCCAAAAATCAAGTTATAATTTATTTATAAGAAAAATAAACCCATATTTGGATGGTAAATCACTTTGAACTATGTTTATTTTTTAACTAACATATTGGAATGATATACAGACTTAATGTATATAATTGAGGGATTTTATCCATTTATGCATAAATTTCCAATTCTTATCCTAATTAAATATTTTTGAAATATTAATTGGATTTACATAAATGACTAACCTTGTATTAGAAAATATTTACAAATTAGACAATTTATTATAGTTATATCTTAGATGCTTGTTAATTTTATTAATTCACGTGATTGTAAAAAAACATCCATAATGAAATAACCATAAAAATTGATAGAGATAAAATAATAAAGCATTACTATCCTGAGATTTTAATTATGGTTAGTTTATCTAGATGTTGATAAACTAACTGTTGACCTAGGGTAAGACACCTTAAACCAGTTAAGGTTTTTGTTACGGCTTTACATCTGTCCAATAAGGTTTCTTTCATGGATTGGTTTTGTCTTAGCTCCAAATAAGAACATCCTCCATTAGATGGGTAGATCCATCCATTACATATGATGTTACTCGTATGATTGATAGGGAAAAAAGGTTTACAAAACAAACCATGGGAATGCATTCCCTTACATAAAAAAAGGAGATAAGGATATAATGCTATCAATTTAATTTAAAAATAAATTAAATGAAACCAATCACATAAAAAATGTTTGGTTTATTCTCATTGTCATCCACATGAATGAAATGAAGTAACATTTAGAAAAACTAGCATTAAATTCTAAATCATTATTATATAATATAAATAATGATTGAGTCAATTATTTTCTTCTTTAACACATTTGGTGGTTTCAAACCCTATAGTGAATGACTCTCTAACCATTATTAATAAATTGAACAATGTTCAAGGAAAATATATTATCATAGATGATGTCGGGAAAAAAATTCATCCATGTTAAGAGAATCCATATATGTTTTATGCATTTAACACTATATTTTAGTAAATCTTGTGGAAATTCGATACATGGAAGAAAACATATCCATGATATGTTATAATTTGAGTGGAAATGTCTCAGATTCTTATGTTTTATATTCCAATCCATAGGTTAATAAATATATTAATTTTGATGTGTAATACCCTCCAATAATAGCACTAGATAATGCTTCTCATTATTTTTAGATGATAATTCTCATATAGAATGAAAATGAGGATGTTGAGCATGATAGAGTAGTCCAAGGAATGTTGGATCAATGTGATGTATAAACCATGGAAAAAGAAAAATCACAAGAAAAAAAAGAACATGAAGAAAATTTAACTACTATTGGTGAATCCTTAGTGGCCACTATGAATTAAAATACATTGGATTAAACTCCAATAGATATGGAAAAATATGAAATAGTGGAGGACGAACTGTAAGGTACATGGCACCATGTCATTTCATGGAAATGGGGATTTCACCCAACAAGTCGTGGAAGAGGATGTGGTCATGTTGATTGGGATTATAAGAAGGAAACACATAAAGTAAATTTTGACTCATATGTTCATTATATTGAAAGTCTACTTCAAAAACCAGAAAGCATAAGAAAGCATTGCACTAGGGTTTATGGATACAGATGTGGTCAAGGAATTGATTGGAATTTCTTATGAGAATAAGAACGTACGATTGTAATAAAAATTATGAAAAATCATGGTATGTGACTATTTTTTTATGATGGTAGTGATGCCTTGAATAACTCCATCTATACTTCTATCTATTCTCTTATTAATTTATTTCAATAAAAGTGACCCTATCGCTAACCTTTAAAAAAATTTAACTATCTTCATTAATTATTTAATTTGTTATCATAATTCTCATTTGAATTCCCTTTAGATTCTAATCTATCATAATTTTAAACAAAATAAATATATTTATTTAATATTTATTGTGTACATAAATGTACCTTAGGGGAACCATGGTGAATATTTGTCTGAATTTACCCAACATATATTATACTAATATAATGTTTACTCTTGTGAAATATAGCATACACAACATTTCATGTACATTCTTTATGGGTACTATTAACATAATAATTATAGTAATTACACGATTTTTTGGTCTCGTGATATGCGTTAATTCATATAGAGTAATAACAATTATACGATTCATAAAGGAAATGAAGTTAAGAATATTACATAGATGTTAGTTAAACTCACACACCCAGATATATATATATATATATATATATATATATATATATATATTCAAACCCATAACATGGTGTGTTTGATCAACTTAATGACAACTCAAAATCACATACTGATATGGTTTACATAGTGTAGTAAATAAATTTTAATTGTATGTAATTTGGTATTTGGTTATGTCGAGTATAGGAGAGATACATGGTGTGTACATATCTCACTATCTATCTGAGCCACTATCCATAGGACTTGATGTTTAAACCATGAAATGGATAAATTTGAATACATGGCATGTATGTGTGGACTCCGAGTTACATGGTCACCTGTCAAGTAAACTGTGTATAGAATTACTTGGTTTATCTATGACATAAAAGGACTATATGCCATATATGTGGACTACATTGAATGTACTTCAGCGGACTATGCATTAGGATGGCTTGGATAACATTCAGTTTAATGACTTAAAAAAATCATATAGTCAACGAAAATGGTTCGAATTAACATTCAAATTAATTCCCACTACATTGAACATAGGTTCAAGGAATATAACTTAGGTTATAGGGTGTGTACTTCTATGTTATCTGACCAAAATAATCACCACCTCCAAATCATATCATAGATTTTATATCATTTATAAAATTATTTATTTTTACTATATATATGAGAAACGAAGGAGGAAGTAGAAATTCTCACAATTTTGATTAACAAAATGATTAAACATAAATTTATAACTACATAAAAAATTCATAAATCAATCAAAAATCATTAAATAATTATATATAATTATTTGACCACTCTGATACCACATAATGGTTTTGAGCCCATCCGAAGCGTGTGATGGGTCATGCCCATATTTAAATTTTTTTCATTTTGAGGAACAATCTAAGCTCCACATGACAATCTATATCGTGATCATCAAAATTGAATCGAAGAAAATTAAAATTAAAAAATAAAACAGAACTAGATGGAGGATCATCACATATTATTTATATTTATTTTCTCAATTAATGAATTACCTTGTTGGAATTATTTCCTAGTTGATGGATCTAAAAATAGATCTTCATTATATCGTCGTTGCATTGTAGGAATCAAGAGTAAATTCCCTCTAGAAGTGATCCGCACGTATTCCACAAATCAATGAAATTCTCCATATAAATCTACTGGTAATAGCATGATATAACCTATCACTTGTGTCTTCCACCTTTAATTTTGATGAGAAGCATTTACCAATCATTCTCCTTGATCTATCTAGATTTGATAGTTGGATGTGGTGGAAGATCACTCATCATTCTTGAGATAATTCTAGGGGATGGGAGTTCTCTGGGACATGACAGGATTAATCAAATCCATTTTGGACAACCAAAAAAATCCATTGGGTCTCTTAAAAAATAATCTAACTGGTTTTATATACCACTAGGGTTAAAATTATATAATTGCACAAGTGGCCTTTAATATTTATTAAATCTATGTGGAACCCCAAGTCAAATAATAATAATACTAATATTATTTCATGACATGTTCTTAACTTGAAAATTAAATTATATATTATTTAATCAAATAATATTCAATATTTATTATTTCTCAGCAGACCCATAAACTCGGTCTTCCATTCCGCCACAATATTTATTAGACCTTAAATAATGACTACTTATTTATTAAATAAATATCACTACATTATTTCCCAATAAATAAATAAATATTTTATTCACTAAATAACAAATAAATATATATTAAATATTCATCTCACAATATATTTTCATAAATAAATATTGAAATAATATATGTGATAAAAACATGAATTATTGTTAAACCATGCGTGGTAATAATATTTATTCAACTTGTTAAATAATAAATAACAATACGTTATTGAACTGAGACTTTGGATACACTTAGGGTCTGATTGTCTAGGCCTCTTTCTCGATGGCATTAGGTGAAGCAACCTAAATTCCAATGTTAGTGTTGAAAAATAGGCCAAGGAACCAATAGAGAAATAAGGTAATTCCATAATGGCATAACACCTCATACAGACACTTACTATGTTATATAATCCCTTTATAATGATATCTCTGATCAAGAAGGTTCCATGCTAGTGAAATCAACATATGTCCTCGATATCCATTTCTTTGACATCACAGAAATTGAACTTCACTATCGATCACCATGGTAATGGATTTTTTAGGCTATAAAATTTCAATCAAAGGGCCTGAGATATGAACCTCCATTAAAGAATATAAGGGATAAATCCTTTCCAGAATTATTCATTAATGTGATATTACTCGTGAGACACCTAACATATCCTACCTCACCGCGAACATATGTCGTCAATACATAAATATATGAAACTTTTAAAACTCATTAATAATAATCTTAATGTCTAAAGATCAATACACAAATATCGAGATTGGAACAACCAATGACACATGTAATTGTGGATTTCCAACTAGTGGGTCTTCTTCTTATAATATCATACACTAGATATTACTGAGTGCGTACACCATGAAAAGGTGCCTTAAAGTCCTATGAGTCTCAACCCATGATAGCCTGCATCATTTTTATCCTACAAATGATATTATCTGACTATATAACATATATTTAAGAATAGTTTTGTAGCACTTTTGGGTTCTCATCATAGAGGGGAACAGTTATGACCTTTTATTGCGATAGCTCCTCATGGGACATTATCACATACTCTGTTACATTGAAGAACAACCATGAGGTGATAAAAAGTTTATTAATATATGAAACCATGAATACATGGTACCATAAAGTACATGCAAGTTGATTCCAGGGCACCAACTCCAACTGTTTCATCAACACTGAAATAGAAAGTGCTGATAAAACTACTCTTTATCAGCACCGAAAAGATCTGATATAAAAATTCTTTATTAGTGAAAAATTCTTGCACTGGTCATGATATATCATTATCATCCCTAAAAAAGCAATGATAAGGATCTAATATTAATTATATATTTATTTATCTATGATTATAATTATAAATAAATATATTTAAAAATATTTCTATATAATTATGAAAATTTGTATATATTTATTAATATATCTTTATACTTATATATATTTATATTATTATATATAGTTACAAAACTATAATTATATAAATATATTTTTTGTTTAAATATAGTTATAGTAATTTTATAAATAATTAAATATATATATATATTTAAGATTATAATTATAAATAAATATATTTATAAATATTGGATTATAAATATTTTTATATTTTTATATATACATATTTATTAATATATAAATAAATATGTTTATAAAATTATGATAAATATATTTATTATTTTAATATAATTATTTAGTTTTATAATTATCTCAATATATATTTACTTATTTCTAATTATAATTATAAATAAATATATTTATAAAAGTTATATATAATTATAAAAATATTTTTATAATTATTCATAATTATATAATTATACATCACGTTCTACACTGATGTTTTATATTTATATCATTATATATATTTATATCTATACCAAAATAAATATAATTAAAAATATAATAATTATTTTTATTATTTAAATATAGATATTAAAATTTTACCATTTAATAAATTATATATATATATATATATATATTTATAATTATAATTGTAAATAAATATTTCAAAAAATTATATATATATATATATATGATTATAAATATATAATTATAAATATAATAAATATATTTATTATTTATATACATTTAATATAATTTTATAACTAATTAAATATGTATTTATTAATTTATATTTACAATTATAAATAAATATATTTAAAAAGTATTTATATATAATTATAAATATATTTATATAAATATATATACTTATTAATATATAATTTAAAATTTACTACATATATTTATTATTTAAATATATTTTTTATATTTTATATTTATTTTAATAATTATTTAAATAATTATTCTTTTATTTATAATATCATAAATAATTTTTTAAAAAACTTAAAAATATCTATAATCATATACTAAAATATTTGAATTGAATAATTATAAAAAAAATCATTAAAATAGATTAATCATATAAATTTCAACCACATTTTAAATGTTCACATGAAAAAATATTCTTCATATAAATTAAAAACATATTAAAAATATTACATGTATAGTAAATAAACATATCTATAAATAAATATTAAAAAATGATTAAATATAATTTTTAACATTATTACTTAAAATATAATAATAAATTAATAGATAAAATTAAATAAATTTTAAAAATAATAAACAGTGAATTCGAAACTCTTACGTGAATTACAAACATACACATCTATACACACACATATATATACACATATGTATATATACAAATTCACATACATACTCTCCATTATACATGTACATATATTTTAAATTATTTAATATTAATATAAATATAAATATAAATAATTATAATCGTTTATATATTATATTATTGTTTAAATAAAATATTAATATAATATATTTATTTAAATTATATATACATTTTTTAATTAATTTATATAAATAAACTATTAAACATTATGACTAATATAAATTTGATATATATATATATATAATTATGAATATAAGTTTTATTTTTTAATAAAAGTTATATAATTCATATTTATATATAAATTTAATATATATATATACTCATTGTAAAAAGAATTATTGTTTAAAAATATTTAAATATAAGTATATATAATTATAATTATATTTATATTTATAATTATATTTATAATTATATTTATAAATATTTGTTAGTATAAAATTATATATAATTATAAATATAATTAATATAATATATATATTTACATTTATAATTCTAATTATATATGTATATATATATATTATAAATATCTGTATATAAATGTTAATATAATTATATTATTATATATAATTTATATAATTATATATACTTATATAATTATACTCAACGGGATCAAGAGACAAGCAAGCCCACTCTTTAAAAAATTATTTGAAAAATATACTTTAAAAAGAGACAAGAAGAGGATGATCAATGTTAAATAAACAAACATGCCATCCACTATAAGTGAAAACTGCAAATCAAAAATAAGAGCACTCCCATAATCATGGTCAGAGTCATCATCATCATCAATAGTTTCACACTCTAACTATGAGTTCCTTTAATTAAATATCACTTAGTACTTCTCCTTAATATTTTCTTGCTTTGAAGTGAGCTGGCACTTATATTCCTTAGAAGAAGATCTGGTATAAACATTTTACCCACACCCTCATTCAGCAGCCTAGTCATCTAAGCTATGTCCTCAACCATGGCCTTTTGGATTCCTACCTTGTCTTCATTATTTTGGGTGTCATGTTCCTTTAGGTTCTTACTTCTCAATGTCCAGAATGTACATCACTAAATCAGGTTTTGATGGAATAGTGTCAACAACTATCTCTTTCCCACCCATGGTCATTTGGTGGGATAATGGAAATGTTTGTTGACTTCCCTCCTAACATATCACCAACCACTAGGTTTCCCATCGCATCCTCGGTATCATCTCCATCATTCTTCCCTAATCCATTGCCTGTAATGGATGTTCATAGACTAGCTTTCTTATTGGTAACCGACTGATAGCCCTCATCATCTACAAAAACATTTCTACATTTCTTCAAACTTCCCCCCTTATCCACTACATTATATACCATTACATCAACAGAATAATGAATATTAAGTGGAACCAGAACCTCAAAATCTTCAATGGGTACCTTCCCTGGATGGTTGGTTGTAATATGTTCATGAGAAATTTCCATTTCCTATGTGTCAATGGAAACATTGATATGATACTACAGGGCATTCAAAGGTAATGTACCCCACATGAAATAATCTAGGGAGGCAATATCACCACTACCACTACCATCAACCTCCATCAAAGTACCAACTCCAGAATCATTGGAGACCTCATTGAGGTTCCCATCACAATACCTGTGGACATCAAAGACCACATCAGTAAAGGAAGTTACAAGTCTAAGGGCACTGGTTGAAGTTTCAAGTCCACTTCCTTTAATAGGTCTATAAGACCATGCTAGCATAAGAGAATCTACCCTCAAACCATCCATCCTTGACATCCCAGTGATGGGTTTTACTGAATTAGGGATAGGTAATTTATTCGTTAAATTTTCTTCTTGATGAACATAATTTTTATAGTTTGAACATATCAACCCTCTACAGATAGATTTCTCCAGTATGCCCAATACAGAAGCAGTTAGCACAAAACTCAAGAACATACTCATATTCATTATCAAGCTTGTATTTAAAGTTCCCAGTGACAAAATAAATAATTAATAGTAATGTTTAATTAAAATCAAATTGAACTGGGATTTGAGAATTATGATGATATCTAACCATCTATATTTCCTAATAATATTTAATTATGTACACATAGACAAAGAAACTTCCCAAAGAATAATTTGATGATAAAAACCAATTTTGTCCTCTTACATACATCAAAGACTCAACAATATATTTCAAGGCCTGAAATATATCAAACATGGGGTCCCATCACTAAAATCTAAGGACTTTTGGATTGAGATTAACATACCCATTGCTCCACATCGTAAGTATAATGTCATGTAAATTGAATGTAATTTGGAAATACACCGAGATGATTAAAACAATACGACAATCATAAAAAACCCAAAATATGAACTAGTCCATTTCTCAAATCTTCCACCTTCCAGGGTTCATTCTTCTGCAGTGAAGTTAGCCATGAACTAATATAATGTTGGAAATACTCCATTCGATCCTTAAAGATCTGAGGATTGGATTCAAGAAATGTAACTACACCATTATTTGAGATCTTCCTATGAGTATAATAATCTAGTCAGGAGCAAGGAAAGAATATCTCAAAGGAATCATTAATTGTTTTCAACATAAATAACTCATTCTCGGTATTGTGAATCTATTATTTGTGGTTATGATTTAAACTAATAAGTATAACATGAAAAAAGAAGTTTTTTTTATTTTTTATAATAAAAAAATATAAAAAATAAAAGCATGGAAAAACTGGGTATAAATTTTAAAAAGATATTGGGAAATTTTTTATGTAAGGCTAAAAACTCATAAAAAAGATAATGTAAATTAGAAATAAGTGTTTATATCCTAAGATATTAGAACTTATCCGCAACACTTATTTTACAAACCATTCCAATTTATTGTAACTTTCATATTTTCTCTAAAAAATAATTTTTAAAAAATAATTGGTATCTAGACTATTGTATAGGAAATAGTTAATGTTATAGTGATTTATTCAATGGAATTGGGGTGGTGTTTTGACTCCATCATTGGTTATTTCCTGAAATTTTCATGGTAATGTTCCACTTTATATTCATTCAAATTAAATATAATATTTAAACCATCTAATTTAATCACTAATGCACTAAATTGAAAATTTTTAGTCAATATGTATGGCTCAGTCCACTTGGAATGAATTACACTAGGAATCTGCTTCAATCATGAAGAGTGTAGCATCACTTTTTCTCCCACATAAATGATTTCATTCTAAATGGGTCTTTCGTTGATTCATATGACATTATCAACGTAAAATAATATATCATCATATGATTACTTCCTTGGATCATTAAATTTCATCATCAAATAACGTTATCAGTCCTCTAACTTCTTGAAATTTTAGGTTTACTCTCTTGAAAGCTTTGTAGGCCTTGTGCTGCAACTCAACATGTATATGATAATGTTTTACAAAGAAAATTATATAAGGGTAAATTTTTATGGACCTATTTTTTTGTTTTATAATCTCTAGAAGTATATTTTCTTGAGTAGGATTTAAATTTTTTGGAATTATGGCCATCATTTTCTCATTTTCATTTGAATAAGAATATTTCTAATTTGGTGTTTGTAGTTTCAATTATTGTTCTATGGATTGTTTGGGTGATGATTTTAATGGGATTTTATCCTTTATTACAGCCTAAATAAGTAATGATGATGTCTTAGTGGTAGTTTCTTAGAAAATTATCAAACTATATATTATTGACGTAACTCTCATCAGTGCACATAACAGTTTCTATATTGATTTCAATTTCAAAAACATATTCACCAACAAGAACAGGTGTTTCAGGAGCTTCTCCTAATAAAATATTTTCATAAAATATTTAAATATTTTCCTTATAGATATATATAAAATAAACATTATTTTACATGAATATAGATTTATCCTAATGGGGGTATTTCATTGAATCAATATTTTTAAGGATCCCAGTTTCCTCACCAAAAGTAATTGAAATAGATTCTTCATTAATAATTTTTATTATTTCTCTGTGGTGTTGAAGAATATAATATATATAATAATGAGGTATTAATCCATACCTCTTATAGAATTAATATTTAGAAAGTGGAAGTCGGTAGGGAACAAAAATCCATGTATACATACCAAAATATCTTCTAGAACACCTAGGTTGGAAAGTTACACAACTAATCAGCTAGTTTTGAGCTCTCCAATCTTATGGGAAGAATAAATTTTGTAACACATTACATTAAATTATTCTCTTAAATTATATAATTCAATTTTAAAAATTAATCTCCCTAATAATGTGAGAGTTAGTGGAGGTACCTGGATCTAGGAATTTCTAGTGTATATGATGGGAAACAAGGGGATACATAGTTCTACCAAAATTTACCTTTTCATGAACTTATATCATTCTTTACTGATTCACATGTCTTAGATGAATTTCAAATGCCCTAGGATTTTTTGTATGTTATAGAGAAAATTAATCGTTATCTATAACTTTTTGAATATATACTAAATCACTTTTTGTAATGACTCTTATTTTTGTTTCATAAGTTGTAAAATAGTCATAAGGAATGGAGGTTGGGGTTGATTTGTGTCTTTAATCTTGGATTTTCCTTTACCATTCTTCTCTATGGGTGTCTCCACAGCTGGTTTACCTCTAGGTTCCTTTTCTAGGAAAGATATATTTGGTATAAAGGTAATTCCACTTTCAAAATCATCTTGAGATGGTGTCTCTTCATGGTATCCCAATTTCTTATCAGGACATAATGTAATAGAAATAAAATTCCATTTAGGGTTAAAAATTTACTATGTAGGGAGTTTACCTGAACCTTGATTTTTTATATTCATTGATAGATGTATTAATCATGATATTATATTAAAAAAAAATTACATTAGGAAATTTCTTGATGGTTGTTGAGAATACATTAGTTTATATCTTGTAATTGGTTGAGAGTTTTGTCTTTGAAAGGGTGGTGGTCCGAAAGGTAGTTAAAAAACTTATTGGAAGGGTTGTAGTTTATGTTGTTTATTCGAAAATCCATATTAAATGATGGAATACACTCTTATTTTCTAATCATAGCTTGGGTACTAATGATATTGACATTGGTACATGGAATTAAAGCATTCTTTTCCTGGAACTTGAGGGAAGTGATGACTGTATCAGTGTTGAGAGTAGCAATGTTAGTTGACTAAAGGGGGTATTTTCATTAAAATTGTTAAAAAATATTTTTATGATAGGAGATGTTAGTTCTCTAAAAAAAATTATTTATAAATGATTGTGTGAAATTTTTACCTTGTGGACTCCCCTTAATGCAGTTCTTATATTAAATTATTGATAATTTTTTAAGATCCCCTCAATTAGCTCTACAGCTTCAGTATAATATTTTTTTATTAATGCTCCTCCATTGGAGGCATCTAGCTAGTTTCAGTCTTTTTTAATTAATCATTATTAAAATTATACTGGGAATTTATATTTTATAAGAGGCTAGCGTGGGAAGGATGTTGTTAAGTACTTAAATCATTCCCATCACTCATATAGAGTATCTCAATATGATTATTTGATTGCATATAACTCTTTACTTTTTTTATCTTTTTGAAATGGGGAATTATTTATAAAGGAAGGAAATATGATGAAAATTCTTGGTGGTGATATAACTTTGTTTGAGTTCATAGTTCCACACATTAGAATATCCCACTATGGAAAATAAAAACACCTACCATTTAAATTATTCTTATGAAACTCCTCTATGTTTGAAAATATTATAGTCTTCTTTGAATACTCCCAAGTGTCCTTTTGGATCCCCTCCTACCAAGCCTTGAAAATTTGGAAAGAATTGGATAATTACCATTTGAAGATAAAATTATTTTCTTTTATTGGGTGGTTATAGTTGATTATTGAGGTTGAAGTTGATTATTTATTTTGAATTTGGGTCCATTAAATTCTCTCAAGGTACTTTTTAATAGAGTTATATTTTATCCCATGATTTAGATACCTACTGAACCCTTGTGGAATAAGAATATATGGATGGATAACTAGTAAATGGAATATTGAAAAACTATATTTCCTATTTTTCAGTCATTTCTAGTGTTATGAGTCTTTTCTGTACAATTCGTTTACTATTGTGTCAAAACCAATGTGGTGTGATGAAATATATGTATTCATTTTTTAAATCATTTTAAAATAATAGTTAGATGCAACACTGGAAACCCTAAAAATGATTCCAATTTAATTCATGACTATGTCATTGGTTTGTCGATAAATAAATTTTAAACGCATGTTTAAAATGTAGTTATAATGGAATTGGGTTGTCTAAGGAGAGGATAGTGTTATGGGTGTCTTTTTCTCTTATTGTATAGGTTTGGTTCATGAATGAAAATAGAGTTAGAATTGAGTTAGTTTTAATTAAATATTAAAAAGTAGTGGTTTGAAATTGTATTTCCCTATACACTTACCCATGAAACATTATTCAATTTTACACGCTTATTATACTCTAATCAAAATAAATCTGTCTTATTTTTCTATTCTGAGAATTTCAATTTGAATAGAGAGATGGAATATAAAGTTTACTATATTTCCTTACATAGCCTTATGATTGGATACCACTAATCACTCTCAGTTCACTGAACTACTAAATATCATATGTAGTAAATTAATTCCCAATTGGTCTATGTGTGAAACCAATGAAAAGGGGAAGAATAATTTAGGTTACAATAAAAATGGAACTTTTATGTCATATAAGCATCCAAATGCATCAAGATAAATTAGTAGAGAATATTTATAATTAAAAACAATAATTCATCACAAGGGATGGAGAGTTCTGTTAGGATCGACCATCGATGGACTATTGTGACATAATTGGAGTATTAAAATATAATGAAATAAAATAAAGTATAGAATAGAAGCATCCATTTCAGTGAACCCACTTCCATATTCCCTCTTATAGAGGTATGATAGGATGTTCTTAAAGCAATTTATGTTTTATCCACACACCTAGCATGAATTTATCTTCCATTTTTTGATGATTTTAAAACCTTCAATACTTTCCCTCAATTTTAGCACTGAGCTTCCTCTCCTTTAATGTTTCTATGTGTGAAGTTAAAGGGTCTATATCATTCATGTAGTTAATTTATGAATCTATTATCATTGTAAATATTATCCCATGGTAAATATTTATATGTACTATCTAAGAATAAAAGAAAAAGAAATTAAATGCATCATCGGTATAGAAAAAAATTGGTGCTTATTTAGAGATTAATTTAATGGGACTTATTTTCTTTGTGGGCTCAACTGTAGGGCCATTCTATGAGCATCAATATTAGTTCTAGTATTATCATTATTTTACCCAGTAGATAAGGATTGTGTGGGAATGAGGGTAAAATAAAGTGTGTAAATTTGAACTATAAGTTATTATATTTTGTTAAAGAGAGTAACCAAGGTGATGGACAAATATACAGCAATCTATGCCTTCTCAATTTCTAGTTTGGTTGAACAAACATACGATTAGTGTTAAAATTGCCGGGCCATCGATCTACCTTGGTTATAGAAATCATGGCCATGGTGGAATCGTTTCTACTCAAGTTGTTCATAGCATGATGGACTGTCATTGGCCTCATTAAAATGGCATTATGTAGCTGAGTAGGTCAGTTTTAGAGATATCCATGTAGACTTATATTGAAAAACTATCAAACAATGATCTTCATACATATGACTGATTCATTGGGGTTAAATGAGGCCTCCACTATTTTCATATCCATACAGGGATAAAACACAGGCAATAAACAGCTATTCAATATCAGTAGGGTCCCCTACTCTATTCGGATTCATTTTCAATTTTATTCAATCAAAATGGGTTTTCATCAATATTCTTGGTACTATCATTGATGGGAACTTAATTCATCTACATCGAAAAACACATGATCGAGTTTCCATTCCAATTCTCATTTCATCAACCTATATTCTTCCTACTTTTCATATCAATCTTTTCCATTGAATATGCTCAACTTTCCTTTGATGGTGGCCATATGGAATATTGAAGATATAGTTCATGGAAGCATATCCATGTAATAATAGATGCTTACAAAGAATAATGATCACATGAGATGTTCTTCTCTATGTGAATTTGGCATATTGGATTTCCGAAATCCTTGAATTAATATATATATATATATATATATATTACACATTTATTTTTAGTGAAATATTTTAGTTAAATTTATTTAAAAAAACTATAAAAACAATTATGAAAATGGTCAAAATTTTATTCAACACATTAAATTTATTCCTAAGATAAATGTAGGATTTAATTTAATTCAAAATTCTACAAACATCATGATTAAATTATTTTAAAAAAAATTAATTCTATGTTCTGTAAAACAAAATTATTTATATTCTAGTTTCTAAAAGAAGTCTTAAATTACAAATTGATGTATCGTAATTTAATATTCATTGTTCAAAATAAATTCTTGTTCTAAATAAATTAACAGATCATATTACAATGTTATTAAACTGTGATATTAAAAATTCTAAAATTAATTCATGGAATCCATGTTTAATCCTATAAATGAAGAATTCATTACAAATCAATTTTAAATAAATTATTTAATAAATTATATATTTAAAAAAACACAAAAATAATACACTATTTTACAAAGAATTTACATTAATCATCGTGTTTAAAACAACAAAAATCAGCATAATGTTTTTGAAACATTGAGCTCTCATCGACCATATGCATCATCTTCCATAGTAATGTACCCTTCTAGTGTATATGGCATGTGGTCCCTCACCCAAAACAAGTGGGTTACTTGGTTTCATATGGATGTAATCCCCGTACATGTTGATTCAGAAATTTATAGATCATGGGGTGTGTGAGTCAGCCACATAGCATGTTATAGTTAACTTTCACTAAAAATCTACCCCTTACATCTACTGGGACACAACACATGTGTTCTTCCAAACTACCAGTCATGTAGTTGAGTTCTATCTAGATCATTCATGTCATCAATGCATATTAGAATCTCAATGCCTCATCCATTGATTTTACAACCAATTATTCATGATCCTTTATCAAGTGCATTATCCATGGATCCAAATTCATTGGAAATTAATTCATATCCCTAAATAACTTGAATCGTGATCATAAATCGAAACTTTTTCATCCTACACATCTTCAAAACACATGAAAAATACCATTTACATCATTCTATCATATATCATCATCACTAAGATTCAAAAATCATGTAATCATCCCAAACGTATGATTAAAATTGATGAATGTTGTAATGATATTCAGTCATAATGGAAATCTGACCACATAATAGTTGAATCGCCACTCAAATAAAATCTTGGGGACGAATGCATAAAGAAATGGTGGAGGAATCCCTTAAACCAAAAAAAATTGAATTACAATGATGGCCACACAAGTTAATGAACATCATCTAGGGTTACAGAATCTGAAGAAACATATAATAAATGAAATTTTTGGAATGAATGGTTCCCAAATCATAGGATTAGAAAAATTTAAAAATTAACAACTCTAAGTGAAGATTGATCATGGGTTTATTTTTATATGAACTAACCCATTATCAAAACCATATAAAATAGTGGTTGAAAATATAAAAGGAACATAAGACCATCCTTGATTTCGGATCAATCATTGAAGAAAAACATTCTTGTTGGCAATGATGTTGATAAAAATGGGGATCTACCAGAAAATTTGGTTTGATTCCTTGACACCATTTTTTTTGAAAACGATAGTAACATGATATCCTCCTCTAATATCCTACGCACTGTAAAAAAATCAGGAATTAGAGTCAATTTAAAATTCCATCTAAAAATTTACTAGCAGTTTTTAAAACTACAACCTATTTCTTAGTCACCAGTCATTTTGTGGGTATTTTATTTTGTGATGGTTTCTGTATATATCATTTCTTGAAGCACTTAGATAAATCATCCATTTTATTTATTGATGGTTTAAAAAAATACCCAAAAAAATTTGATAAGATAAACCTATGTTCCACTAATATATTTAGTGGTGATTATGTTTAGTTTTGGTTAATAGAAAATTATTCTAGTTAGAATTTTCATTAATTTATTTAGTGGTGGTTTTTTGAAACTGCCACAAAATATTTCTTTTAAAAATTATTTATTTATTTATATTTATTCAAAAAATATAAATACTAAAAATATGACATGTAAAAATATAAAACATAAATCAATGTTAAACACTTCATACATAAATCATACATCTGCAATTATATATTCATAAATACATTTTCACTATAACCCCAGTCACCATATCCTTAGTCGACCCATACTTCAGTCTTAAATATATACATAAAAAATATGACCAAATAAAACCAATGTGCAATATACATCCCCCCACAACCACTACTGCATTCATCTTCCTCCACATCATCACATAAACAAAAACCCGCCACATATTCTCATCATATGTAACAAAATTAATGACATAAATCAAAACTAAAAACATTAAATAATTATTATTGTATAATCATTGATAAAATTTAAAAATACCTTGGAAACTAAGAATCATCATGAATACCTTATGAAGAATTTGGTGGATCATAATTGTCAACCTCTTACCTAATGTATGAATCTATCACCTATAATAAAAACTAGAACACTTAAGAAAAGAAAAACGAAAGAGAAAAACACAGAATATATTCAGAATGTTGCATATAAAATTTATTATTTTTTAATAAAATTGAAGTAACATAATCGAAAAATAATAATATATCATTCAAACCCCTTTGGAAACAAAAACTTACGTATTTAAGAAATTATACAACACTTGAAAATGACAAGGAATAAGTACATGACATTCTAATTTTTTTTTAAATTGACGTGTGGTGTGCCTAAAATTTAATTAATAAAAACAATAATTTGATATTAAATGATATTAAATGTTTCAAAAATAACTCAATGGTGTTTTTTCCATAGTTTCATGTCATTTTGAGGTCATTTTCTATAGTTTTTCCTGTTACAAACATGTTTTTGTGTTTTAAAACACTAAAAATGTGTTTATGAGAATACTGAGAAATACATAACCAAAAATGAAATGAAATAAGTTCCTATATTTTAAAAAAAAATTCATGGTGTTTTTCCTTTGATTACATGAAAATCGGATGGTGTTTTCAATATTTTGACCCCCCAACACAAGTTTTTAAAGGCTTCAGTACATTTAACAATTGTTTACTAAGTCATTATGACCACACCGAACATCATATTGATATATTTTATTCATAAAAAAATAAAAAAATAATAAAAAGTTTTTTTCTTATGATTTTACATCAATATAAAATTTTTTTCTATATTTTGGGCCATTACCAACACATTTTAGTGTTTTAAACACTAAAAAGGCATGTACGAGCATCCCAGACAAACCGTTACTCAGAATGATGTTCCATTTGTTCCTACATATAAAAAAAGGTAAATTTCCTATGATTTTATGTTAATAAAAAATAATTTTAATATTTTTGACCCCCCCCCCCTCTCAACACATGTTTTAAAATGATTCGATACCATTGAAAACTATTCACAATGTAATTCGAATCACACCTAGTATCTGATTAACAGGTTGTATGTGAGTACACATCGAAAATAACTAAATAGTGGTTTTACATTGATTTCATATCAATGATAGATTTCTTTCAATGGTTTTGAACATTACATGAATGTTTTAGTATTTTAATACAATAAAAATGCATTTACAGCATCCCATGAAAACCGTAACTCAAGATGACATACCATTATTTTCTACATTTCAAAAATTAATTTATTTTCATTTTCCCCAAAATTAATATTAATACAGCATCCTTTTCTTGGTTTTTACCCCCCGATAAAAATAATTAAAGGATTATGTACCTTTAAAAATAGTTTACCAAGAAATTTTGACCACACCAAACATTGGATTGATGTTTTTTCTATGTGTACATGTTACCAATTACAAAAATGTGGTTTTCCCTAGATTTAACATAAATACTAGGCCATTTTCTATGGTTTTGACCATTACATACATGTTTTAGTGTTTTAATGCACTAAAAATGCATTTACGAGATTCCTAGGGAAACCGTAACTCAGAATGACGTACTACAAATTCCAACATTTTAAAAAAATGATATTTGTTTTCCCATCCAATGTCAATGTGACATTCATTTCCTAATTTTAACCACGTGACACACATTTTTAAAGACTTAAGTTCCTTTAAAACTATTTACCGTGTCATTTCGACCATACTGCTTATAATATTGTTGTGTTCTCTAGGAATAAATGTCTCAAATATGTCATCATTGGTTTTACCATGATTTTAAATCAATCTAAGGTCTTTTATATGATTCTGTCTATTGTATGCTTGTTTATGTGTTTTAAAACACTAAAAATAGGTTTACGGGAATCCTGAGAAAACTGTAACTCTGAATGACATGATATTATTTATTACATTTCAAAAATAAATCAATGTTAATTTTATTATTTTTCTAGGTCAATAATGCATTGTTTTACGAGTTATAACCCTGAAACATGTTTTTGAAGGCTTCACTACTTATAAAAATAGTTTTCCGAGCCATTCTGGCCACACCGCATGATGGATTGATGTGTTGTACATGTTTACACATCAAGAATAACTCAACGGTGTTTTTAAAATGATTTCACATCAATATTATGTCATTATCTATGGTTTAGACAATTACATGCTTGCTTTAGTGTTTTAAAACACTAAAAGTATATTTATCAGAATCCCTAGAAAACTGTACTAACGAATGATGTATTGTTGGTTCCTATATTTCAAAAATGAGTATGTGATTTTTATCCTCTAATTTAAATTCAATCCATTATCATTTTCCTATTTTACCCCCCCCCCCCAAGTTTTTTAAAGGCTTTGGTACCTTTAAAAAAATTATCGACTCATTCGGACCACACCGCATATCTGATTGACGTGTTGTCTACATGTACACAACACAAAGAACATTTAGATTGGTATCCCATGATTTCATGTAAATATGATATCTTTTTTTGTTTTACCATTATATGTTTATTTTAGTGTTTTAAAACATGAAAAATTCATATATGGGATTCCTAAGAAAACTTTTAATCAGAATGAAATGTCGTCTGTTTATACATTTCATATATAAATAAATGGCCATTTCCCTCAAATTACATGAAAATATAATGTCATTTTTTTCATCCCCCCCCCCTAATACACAATTTCAAAGGCTTTATTACCTTTACAAACTGTTACCTGAGTCATTCCAACCACACTTCACATCGTATTGATGTATTTTCTATCCGTACAAGTCAAAAATAACTCAATGGAAGTTGTCCCATGATTTTACATCAATATGTAGTTTTTTTCTATGGTTTGGACCACTTCACATGAATTTTAGTATTCTAAAACACTAAAAACGTGTTTACATGCATCTTAAAAAAATCATAAATCAACATGACGTTTCGCAAGTTACTAAATTTAAAAAAACCATGGCCATTTTCCTGATTTTGACCCACCAACACATGTTTTTAAAGGCCTCAATACCCTTAAAAACTCTTTACCAAGTCATTATGACCACACTACACCTCGAATTGATATGTTTTCTACCCATATACATCAATAATATCGCAAAGTCTAGTTCCCATTATTTCACATCAATCATATGTTTTTTATTGTCTTTACCATTTCATAAATGTTTATGCATTTTAAAACACTAAAAAGACATTTATAGGCATCTATTGAAAAATGTAACTCAGTAGGACTTGTATTTAATTCAAACATTTCATAAATCAATAGATGAAATTTTCCTCCAATTTCACGGAAATCCTACAACATTTTCATTGTTTTGATCCCCCGAAACCTGTCTTTAAAGGTCTTGGTACCTTTAAAAACTATTTACCAAGTCATTTTAACCACACCACATGATATATTTACATTTTTAAAATGTTTCTTTGTCAAAAATAACTCATTGGTGTTTTCCACCATTATTTCACATCACCATGAGGTTTTTGTTATTGTCTTGATCATTACATGCATGTTTATGTATTTTAGAACACTAAATATGCATTTACGAGTATCCCATAAAAATCATTACTCAAATTTAATCTCTGTCATCTAAAAATTATAAAAAATAAATATACTATAGTTTTACACTTGTTTAACAGAAATCTGAAGTCTTTTTCCAAGTTTTGACCCCCTGACACATGTTTTTAAAGGAATCGGTGCATTTGAAATCTATTTACCTAGACATCTTGACCAGAACACATGTTGGATTGACATTTTTTCTATTATTACACATAAAAATTAACTTAATAGTGGTTTTTACATAATTTCACATCAATATGAGATCGTTTTCTACAATTTTGAATGTTAAATGCACGTTTATGTGTTTCAAATTGTAAAAACACTTATATAGGCATCTCGTGAAAACCATAACTCCAAATCATTTCTTATTTGTTCCTATATTTTAAAAAACAATTGAGAGTCATTGTTCTATGATTTTGTGGTAATATGACATTGTTTTCCTAGTTTTGATCCCCCGGCACACAATTTTAAAGTCTTTTATGCTATTAAAAATAATTTATTAGGTCATTTAAACTACAATACACGTCATATTGATGAGTTTTAAATTTTAAAATGTCAATAATATCTCAATAGTTGTTTTCCCATGATTTAATATCAATTTAAGGTCATTTTATATAGTTTTCCCCACTACACACATGTTATAGTGTTTTAACAAACTAAAAACATGTTTACGGGAATCCTGATCAAACCATAACTTGGAATGATGTGTCGTCAGTTCATACATTTCACAACTAATTTTATGGCCTTTTCCCTTTTATTTTATGTCAATATGATGTCATTTTCCTAGATTTCACCCATCAAGTCTTGTTTTTAAATGCTTTGGGGCATTTACAAATTACTAACAGATTCAAAACCAAAAAAAAATCTCGAGTTTTTTTCACACTTAAGGATAACAATATATAATTCATTTTTGACATGTAACAACCAACCACATGTCAATTCATCACAATATGTGGTTTATATGACTTGAGGTTCTTTTTTTCAATATAATAGTGTCATTCTATTTTTTTTATTGAATTTTTATGTGTTCTTTCAAAATGTGTGAAGGATCTAGGAAATTTAGAATTTAACTCGGTAGGGTGAGCTATAAAGTTAAATATTTCCTCAGGGGCCATATCGGTCATCAATTTAATTAAGAAAACTAATGTATTTCCCATTTTTTACTGTCAATGCCCTTATTTTTTCAAATATGATTTTAGTTCATGAAAATTTTCTTTTATCCTTGTAATTTCCCTTTGTTATTCCTAATCAATAGTACTACTCGAACCCCCATTGGGTGTAGAAATAATTGATGATGATACCCTACCAAAAACAACTAATAGAGTGGGCTGATAACCTATCCCCTATACACATATGGAATGCACCATCCCTAAAATTATTTCCACTACATAGTTCATTGAAATAGATTATGATTATGAAGGGTTCACATCCTAGATTTCTTTATTTTTAACATATTAATATAATTATATTAACTATGATTTTAAAAATTATCTGAACTTCATAATATTATCTAAGTAATTAATTTTTTATTACAATTTTATGTTATTTCATTACTATAAAAAGATAACAAAAAAATATATTATAACAATAGGAGAGACTTATGACCAATTAGTTGGGCTACTATATGTATCAAATAATGGAAAATTGGAATCATTTGGTCCATGTAGTTGGACCCATTTAATTGGGTTCAAGGTTTTTTAGTGTTATAAGATATTTTTTATTATTATATTATTATATTAATGAAATAAAAAGAAATAGTAATGAAAAGTATTTTCTCCAACATCATTGGTAGGGTCATTTGAAAATATAATATCAGGTTTTCTATACACATTAAACCAAACCAATGTACATCCAACATAGTGAAATAATTCAGAAACCTTTATAATGAAATAAAAATAATTTATAAAATATTGTGCTATATAATAAAATGATATAAATAATAATGAATAAAATATAAATTAAAATTATTATTTTTTTCTCAAAAAAACATTGAGACCCAGGGTGTGAGCATTAAATTGTTTATAATGGATCAAACTATTTTTTATATAATTTATAAAAAATTAAAAAAATTAATAAAAATTATAAATTTATTATATTTATGTTATTAGGATTGTGTAAAATATGAAATTACCTCATGAGATGCATCACTGTTAATATAGATAAAAACATCTATTTCTCTCAAGAAATACCTTTAGTCACATTCCCATACATCTGTTGTGATCTCATAGATGTGTCATTAAACTCATTCTATAATATTCATTTATAATATCTTCATTTAATGCCAAATAATTAGATTTTATGGGAGTGAAATAGAGAAAGGGGAATCAAAATGAAAAAACATATTGAAATAAAAAAACAAAACACTTGATAAGTATATTAAAAAATTAAAATCATGAATTTTAAATTACTTTTCAAGGAATATTAAATTAATATTACCTTTACTTGAGTATCAAAAACCTCTATTTTCTAATATTAATCTTATTAAAATAATTATATAATGATTGGATAAAATAGAATACAACAATGAGAAATATATAAACAATCCTCAAAATTGGATACATCTATCGATATTATATTGGTCCACCATGTTGTAAATGTATTTTTTGATAATAATCTCTAAATATTATTGATTTTGATGATAAAAAATACCCTTTATTTTTTACAGATGAAATTACTTTATGTATTTTTCAGGAATACATTCCATGATAATTTTATCTTATTTATTGGTTTATATTCTTTTAATATTTTCTAAACATGTTGTAAATTATTCTATAATCATTGATCATACCCAACATTCATAAGAATAATTTATGGTTAAAAAATCTATGTTTGAAATAACACATATGTATCATGTACCCTATTCTATTGAAAAAGTATCGATCATCAACCCTTTGTATGGAAGAAACCCTACATTTGAGAAAAAAATTGTGATTTTACCGAACCTACATTTGTGAAAACCCATATGTTATCAACCATACTTTTTGATCAAAAATGTGTTGTCATGTCTATGTTTTGATATTGTTATTATGAGAAAAACCCATAAATTTGACTATTTGATGACAAAATTTAAAATTAAAGATGTTTCTCGTGATTTCTTCAATAATCTTGATGGATGTAAATATCTTTTTAAAGATGTTTTACGACCGATTCAAAGGTGCATATTCATAATAGTAAATCATTTCAATTTTTAAGAGAACTTGTGACTCTCTTGAATGGTTTAAATTCAAAATTATTGTCATTTATAATGAAAAATTCTTCGATATAATCAAGGGAAATAAACCAATTATTTTATATAAATAGCTAGAATATTTTAACTTATTGTATCACCATATACATGCAATATCATTAGAGTACAAAACTAATAAAATGAAAAAAAAAATATAAAATGAAGCTATTGTACTCAAGCAGTTACACTTTAAAGTCATACATGGTTCAACATCATGTCTTGTCATTGATGTCTTTTTTTTGTTGCTATTATAATTGAATATAATTCAAAACCCAGATCACGTTAAAGATATTCTTTCTTGAATATATATATCTTTTAATAATATGATCAGTATTTTTCATTTTTTACTTCAACTATGATCAATATCCTATCTATTTGATAAAATTAAAGTCTTTTGATTTATTAGTGTTTTGGATAATCAAACTCAGTCCTGGAAGAGTATCATCTTCATATAATGAGCTCTGTTGAATCTAATTCTATATGAAATAAATAGAATTCTATGTAAATAATTATTTTGAAGGTGTCAATTGTCTTCACTTATTTGTTAGGGTCTTGTGATTAGAGGACCTTTCTAGTAAAAATCAAAAAGCTCATAGACAAAGCATTGGTGGAGTGGACAAGGGGATCATTGTTCCTTGAACCACTATAAAAATTATTGCATTATTATTTAAAATTTATCCACTTCTCAAACTACTTACAGAATAGAATACCACATTTCTTCATTAATAGTAATGAATATAAAAAGCCAAAATCTATTAAGATTATCGAAAAAACACAATTCAACCCCTTTGGTATATTTTTTAATTATTAAAACTAAAAAATTGGTATCCTATGATTTGTTTTTGAATAAATTAGATAATATTTAACAAGATCCAAAGTATACATTCTAAACAAAGATAGATGTCAATGGATGATCCTAGAGATGTTGTGTCAATGATGCATCCTTTATACTTCAATAGTGATTACTATAGATGTTGGATATCTCATATGATCATCTATCTGAAAAATATTGGATTCAAAAAATATATAAATATTATCACTCCTTATGTAATCCCTAAAAAACTAGAAACATGGAATGCTACCAAATAAGCTAAGTATGAAATCAATTCCAATGAAAAGAATTCAACTATTTTTGTACTTGGTATTGAATAATTCAATCAAGTATCTCAATGTCTTACTGATTATGAAATGTGGTAGATGATTTTTGTTTCATATGAAGGAGATGAAAATGTAACAAAATTAAGGTACGATACTACAAAATTGTAGTGTGAAACATTCATAATGTATGATTGAAAAAGAAACACCTAGATGAATAGGTGATTGACAGAAATAGTCAATGATGTTACTGCTTTAGGAGCGGCAATTACACAACCATATTAAGAACTCAAAGAACATAGAGTAATAACTTTAAAATGGAATGAAATATCTGCTTCTATATGAAAATCATCACCTATAAATGTTTTTTACAATGAAAGTTGGTTAATGTATATGAATGTATAACATATTATATTAAGTAGAAATAAAGTTTGCAAATTAGTTTATAGACCATCAAATTATCCATTAATTGGAACCAAATGGGGTTTTAAAAATAAATAATAATATAAATGGATAATTAATAACAATAAAGATACATTAGAAGTAAAACGATACAACCGAGAAGAAGGGATTGACATGATGAGACCTTTTCACATCTTTCTATATTTTAAGCCACTAGAATCCTTCTAGTTTATGTATCTCATATGTATTTCAAATTATATCATATGGATATAAAATATATTTTTAAAAGGATATTTAATAGAGGAAATTTATATGGAACATCCAATAGGTTTTGAAATCCTTCATCCACCAAATTTAGTTTTTAAACTTACTTAATATTTCAATGGACTTAAAAAATAACCTAGATATTTTTATGAAATCTTAAGCTCCAATTTTTCAAAAATAAATTTTCTATAGTGCTACCAGATCCTAAACTTATTAAGAAAACTTTTTTTATAATATACTATTTGTACTATTTTATGTATATGATGTTATTTTTCGGTTCAAAAAATAAAAATATTTGTAATGACTTTTCAAACCTTATGAGTAAGAAATTTGAAATGAGTATAATGGGAGAAATATATTTCTTTTTGGTATTTAAAATTTATCAACAAGGATAATATGAAGTTTTAAATCAATTAAAATTCAATTTTGTTTTATTGAAAAATCTTGGACTAGAAAATTATTAGGTATATACATCTCTAGTGTGTAATAATGTAAATATTGATTTGGATAAAGTTGGAAAACTAGTTGACAACAAGTTATACAGAGGTATGATTTGATGTTTATTATATCTTACTTCTATAAGACTAGATATAAAGTTGTCTATTTGTTTATGATATATATTTCAATAAAACCAAAAAAATATCATCTTACTACTATTTACACGATATTTAGATATTTAAGAGGAATAATTTTTCAATCATTACATTACCCAAAAACTTCTTATTTTAATTTAATTTCATATTCAGACGCTGATTTTAGAGAATGTAGATTAGATAGGAAAAGCACATTAGAAACCTGTATATTTTTTAAAAAATATTTAGTTTCATGGTCATATAAGAAACAATATTAAATTTCTTTATCAACTGCTGAGGAAGAATATATATCTGCTAAAATTTCTTGTTTACCAGTGTTGTAGATGAAACAAACCTTAATAAAATTTGGACAAAATTTTATTAATATTATAATTTTATGTTATGTTGTATTAAAAGCGAAATTAATATTTCAAAAATCATTTAAGTCATTCAATAACCAAGAATATTTATATAAGACCACATTTTCTATGAGACAATGTGCTAAAAAGAAGATATATTTATAATTTTTAAATACTGAATATCAACTTGATGATATATTTAAAAACCACTTCTCAATGAAATTTTTGATTTAATTAATGGGCTTTTGGGAATATTTAATTTTAAATAAATTTTTATAATTTTTTTGGTTAATTTATATATTTACCATGTTATTATTTTTATTTAGTTATATATTTTTTTCATTTAAATAACAAAAAATTTATTTTGTTATTAAAAAAGCACGTCTTTTCCAAATAAAAAATTAAATAATTAATAAATTGAGTAATTGTCTTGAGAAACCAAAATGAAATCACTAAAACCGTTATAAAACCCCCTCTCTCTAAATCTCTTTCACTCACACCCACTTTATTCAAACCCTTTGACTTCCATAGATATTTTTTTCATTCAAACCTATAGAATCTGGACCCTTAAAATCATATTTTTAGATATATTAATGATTAAGAGAGTACTTGAAGGTGAAAAAAGTGGAACAAAGTGACAACACGTCATCTAAAGAAAAATTCCTCAAGTAAATGTTATAGATTTTGAATGGATCCCTCATAATATTTTATTCTCCTGAAATATCTTACATTTCACGGACTAGAATTTATTTTCACTAAATAGAACACTGATTTTATTTTTATATATAAGTTAAATAGTATTATAGAAATGTTATGTTCAGTTTCACTGATATAGATGATGTCATCTTATCACAGGTAAATGATAAGGATTTTTCTATCCCTTCAATCAAAATAAAAAAAATTTCAATGTCCCCATGATGGGGGTATTCATTTCAATCATTTGTAGATAGGAAATCAATAACATAAATCATAGGATACTATTTGATTTCTCTTCATCTCTACCCAAATAAGAATGTTATTTTTATAAGATGTTAAGATTTACTAGAGGGTTTGAGTCAAGTTTTTTTAGTCAGAAATAATTCTCAGAATTGCAAAGCATGAATATTTTATTTATCATCACAAGTATATGGTGTTTCTAATGACGAGTAGTATTAATTTTAATTTCACTAGTTATATGTTAAGGTACATGCATCAATGATTATAGGAATATGAAATAATGACATTTTATCCTTATGGAAGCATAATTTCAATATTGTTGTATAAAAGATGAAAGATTGAAAATGTACAGATGCACTCCAATTTTCATCACAATAACATCTTAAATTATAGAACTATAAGTATTTTAGGTTTCTTCTAGAGTATATTAAATGTAAAGATGTTACCTATTGGGGTATAAGACAAATACGAATCTAGTCCTATTTCTAGGGGGAGCATTGAATTTTGGGATGTATTGTTGTAGTCCAAATTTGAGAAAAATAAGTTACAGAATCTAGCATACATGATACATTTAAAACAAAGAGACACGGAATAAAATTTAGTGTACCTAATCTAGAAGCTGTAAGAGATTTCCCTCAATCTATTTAAGGGAATTTAGAAGAAGAAAATGACGAGGACCTTATCATCTGGCCTATAAAAAGTGATGAACCTGTATCTTTGGTTACTAAAGTTCATGAACTGGAAGTAGAGGATACTATAACTGCTGAATTTTCTCAACCAGAAAATCAACTAGACATCAACAAAGAGAAAAATTTTGTTTCTAGAAACTAATAATAAAATAAGGACCAAGTGTATCCTAATGAAAATAATAATCAAAGATATTCTTTTGACAATCAAGATCATAAAAAATTTCAAGGAAATTAGAAATTAAAACATGTAATTGCTGACATTGTGAGGTAAGATAAGAATAAATCAATTTTTATTATTTTTGATTCATTATACAAGGAAATTTTTAAAAATTCTAAGAAAAAATTGGGTCTTGAGAATGAATTTTATGGATCTGGTGAGAATTATATGGAAAAATAATTATTCTTGGTTGAAAGAGGCCAACCACATCAAGTTTAAGAATAAGAATAATATGATTCCTTGAATAACAAAATAAATGAATTTATTCTTAATACTATCATGCTCTGAGAAGAAAATTCATGTTTGAAAAGTCAAATGGTGGCTATAAAAAAATTATTGGTTGATTTGAAAAGGAAAACTATTCCAATATAATAATTTAAATCTGTTCAAAACCAAATACATAATCTCAGAAAAAACTCAGTTTCAAGAAGATATTTTGATGCTTTTCATAGAGAAATGGATGATCAGTTTTAAAATATAAAAATAGAGTTTATTTCATAAATGTAATTTGGTTATTTGATAAGAAATATAGAGAATCATTTTGATTTTTTCAGAAGTAGTTTCATTCAATCCAAAGAATCTACATCTAGACCTCAAATATATCTAAATTTAGTCAGAAGGTTTGATGTTATCACTATGACCTAGTTTTCTGTTAATGATCGGATTCGTTCAATTCAATGTGATAGTGCACCACTAATTTTTTTTTCAGAAAACCAAAAATCTCTTATTGAGATTTTAACTTCAGGAGAACCCAATATTATTAATCTTCTCTATATGTATGGTATAATGACCTCACAAATTTTTCATTCATAGGATAAAAATCATTAAATTTTTAATGTGAAATTAGGTTATTGTTTAAATATAGGTCAAGATTCAAATATTCCGATTTGACAGTTGGATTAAACTCTTAATACATCTTTAATAGGATAGATTTTAGAGTTGAAGTAAGTTATTTAAGTCATTCAAGATTCAACATATCCCAAAACCTCCTTTGATACATTCCATTCACATTCATCCAGTCATACATTTTAATCAGTTATCAGCCAAAATGATTATTTTAACCATAAACGTCATTTTATGAAATTATTTTTTTATTTTATTTTTTATTTATTTTTATCAATTTCTATTGAAAAATACATATCATTTTAATCATATTCATAATATAACATTAATTTTCAGTCTTGTTCTATAATGAATGTGTTTTAATCCATTTTTAAAAACATTCTTTCTGAACTCATAAAGGGAGGAGAAAATTTGATAAACCCAAAATTCTATTTTAATCAAAAAAAATAGATTTGTTTTGTAAATTTATTTTACAAAATATTATTTCATTTGATTTTACAATTCCAATATTTTCTATAAGTTTTGTTATCAGTTTTATTATCATAAAAAATGTGGAGATTGTTGGGTATATATTCTCTCAACAAGAATCTATAAATATTATTGATTTTGATGCTAAAAACACCCTTTTATTATTGAAAATACTTTAATTATTTTTTAGGAATATATTTCTTGATAATTTTACCTCATTTATGGGTTTAAATATTTTTTAAAATATTTTTAACATATTTAAATGTATTCTAGAAACATTGATCAGACCCGTCATTCATAAGTGTAACATATGGTTCCGAAACCGTATGTTTGAACTAACACAAATTGATCATGTACCCTACACTTTTGATTATGTATAGATCATAAACCATACATTTAGAAGGAACCCTATGTTTTAGAAAAATAAAGTGTTGTTTATCAAACATATGTTTGTGAACAATATTATGTTATCTACCATATGTGTGTTATCAACCATACATTGTCAACCCTACATTATGAAGGAACCAGATGTTTAAGAGAAGGAAAGTTTTGTTTATCCACCCTAAATTTTTTAACAACTTTATTATATCTACCCTATGTTTACGATTAACTACAAATTTTCAACCCGATGGTTTCATTTTTTTTACAAGAAGGATGTCTATGCTTTCCTATACAATGACATAGTTTATAAATAATGAATTTTACATTATTTCTATAATGATCATGGCAGAATTAAAAAAAATTGAATATATTTTATGAATGATTAAAATTATAATATTCAATGGAGGAAATATTTACTATTTTTAAGGTAACTTATGGCAATCTTGAATGATTTAAATTCCAATTATTGGGATTTATCAGGATAAATTCTTGGATTTACTCAACCAAAAGATAACAAATTTTTATATATAAATTGAGATGTTATTTTCAATTTTTGTATCATCATATATATGAACTATATTTTTTAATACAAAACTTCTATAGAGGAATAAAATATCAAATCACTCTATTATTCTGAATAAGTTACACAATATATACATACCTGTTTCAACCTCTTGCTATGTAACTAGTTCTATTTGTTTTTTGTTATTCTTATTGAATATCATTGAAATCCAAAATCCCTTGAACATGTTATTTCTGGATGAAATTTATCATTTAATAAGAATATCCAAATTATGTCAGTTGTTATTTCAACTGTGATCAAGAACATGTTTATTCAATCACATTGAAATCTTTTAATTTATTAGAGGTTCTGCTACATGGACTCAGTCGTGGTATAATATTAGCTTATTATACTAATATTTCAAGACTCTAATTCCCCATAATATAAATATAAGTATCTTTAAAGCCTTATTGTAAAGGTTTCAACTACCTTCACTCAGTTATTATGTTCTTGGGACTAGATGACCATTCTTTTAAAAATCACCAAGCTCGCATAGAGATCTTTTTTAAAGTGGACTAGGGGATCATTGTGCCCCAAACCACTATAAAAATTGATTTTTTTCTTTACTTTTTATCTCATACATAAAATACGTACATATGAGAATACTACATATATTCATAAATTACAAATAAATCCAAAGTAAAAATATATCAAGATTATTGAAAGGACACTGTTCTCCCCTATACATCTTTGTATTATTAATACCTAACACACCAATTTTATCTTATTCAACCAAATTAATAGTTCAATGAATCATGAATATGAATAATGAAGTGGAAAATAACATCTCCAAATGATAGTGTCAAAAAAATCATTCTTGAAGTTTATCAAGCACAGTTGGATTTAGGTTTTCCAATGGAGCTCTCTAAAAGAGTACAAAACTCAACTAGAACTACAATTACTTTTTCCGGTAACTTATTATAAAATTCCAATGGAAAAATAATATCCATAAAAATATTTGATTGATTTATTTTTAATCCATTTAAAATTTTATGTTTTATGTCAACTCATGATGATATATTACTTAAATATCCATCTAGCACTTTTATGATCTTTAATATTCAAAGGAATACATCTTTCGCATGATTTTTCATTTTAAAAATATTTGAAGTATAGTTTCTATTATCATTTTACCACAAACTAGGATTTATATTCACTAAATCCAAATCCTTATGAGCGTTAAGGTGGTCCTTCTGTTTACCCTTCTCATTAAGAAATGTAAAAATTACATTTTCACAAATTTTCTTCTTGATGTGAATTACATCATGATTTGTGCATATCATATTGAAATCCCAATAAAGAAGTTTAAAAAATAAACACTTTTGCTTTCATTATTTTTTTTCAGCAACATCGGATACAGTATCTCATACACTTTCTCACCCTTCTCTGAAGTAATTAAATTCTCTAAATTCTTCAGTGAAATTTAATCATTTTCCCATGATTTATAAATTATATAACACCTAATTTGTATTTATAAATTATATATCTCTATTGAATTATTTTTTGTTAAACCTAAATTTTAGGGAAGCATTATGAAATTGATGATTAAACAAAAATGCGATTTAATTCAATGAGGTAATAATTAAGGCTCAGAATAAAAATTACATTCTAGAAAAGTCAAACCAGTATGAGTTTTACTACTAGAAAACATTCATATCTCCTTAATGAAACTAATTTTCCCCAATAAAGAAGTATACTTTTTAAATAATTTTCTCTTTTAACCCACATATGGCTCTATACCATCATCCCATAATTCTTTCCAATCTATTGTTAGAAGATGAAGGAATACATCAATTTAATTTCTAATAGTTTTATTTCTAGGAATAATCATCAAAATAATGAAATAAGTGTTCTACATACATTTCTATTGAGGTAGATTATAGAGGATCAAACAACATTACAAATTATATATTTACAAAATAATTTACCAAAAGGGTTAAAACCATCATTAACCAATCCTAAATGTTTTTTTTTATGATTAGAGGAAATATATAGATATAACGAATCAAACAACATCCATGATATTGGAAATTTTGGATGGACAATAAATCCATCTTTATTATCTCTAGAATGCCACGTCAGCTCGTATGTAGTCTTAGACAACATTAATAATCTTTTCAAGTGTGGTTTTGGAGTAAAGTTATGCAATGCCATTATAGGAGTTTTCTTCTTATATTTCTTATTAGGGTCTCATTGATTTATACACTCATTATTGTCCATTGAATTCCATCTACTTGTATGACATATTATTCACTATTCTTTATTAGACACTTCTCCCCAATAAATTATGAAATCATTAAGGTATGCATGTATCTTCGTATAATCATGTGCATGTTTTTCAATGACATTGTTCATATAATAGATTTATATAGGGATATTGGCTTCCCTAAATACATTAGAATGAAATTATAAAATCATGGACAAGGTTCTATCAATAATTCCATAGATATACTTGATTCTATACAGTTTATATAGAAAATATAGCTTTGAATACTTGTAAAACCCTTCATACAGTTGTTATTTACCATCTTCAACTAATTCATAAAAAAAAATTTTTTGTCACAAATGTTCTAATAAAGATTAACCTAATTATGGTAAAATGAAGGTTTTCTTGATCTATTAAAATATTGGAAATTATACCCTATAAATAAAAATGTTTTATTTTTCAAATTTCAAACCAAAGTATCCTATGGTGGGTCATTATTTATTTCATTGAAAGGATTTTCATTATTTTGAATTTCCATAACATTTAATTCACCATTAAAAATCTAACAATAATATTGATCATAAAACTATTTCAATATAAAATTCTCATTTACTTTGTTTCTATTCTACAATCGCATGAATTTAAAATCAATACAAATACATTTTATTCCACCATCCACTAATCAGTTTACAATTGCATCATCTAAATATTCTTCTAAATCCATGGAATAACAAGGTGTGTTTCAAGGTAAATTAATCCAACAATTATAAATAGGTATTTTATTTTTACTCCTCTCCATGTATATTCAGATATAAAGATATAAATAGATAATTAAACAAGTATATTGAAAATTAAACAGTACCCTACTTCATATATCTTGATCAAAAACATTATCCTGTAATTCTATAAATATAGTATATAAAATCATCAAGAACATAACAGTATACTCAGTATGTTCTTAATTAGAATCACTAATTATAGTGTAAAATAATCTTACTAAAAATATAGTGAATAATAAAACAAACCAATATTTTCATATCCTTGGATCAAACATTATCCTAAACTCACCAATACATTCTCACCAAACATTCATGGGTGATAAATGAATCATGCAGTTACAAACTATTTATTGCCTCATGGATGAAAAATCATTCATCATATAATTGAATCATCATCCTCACTTGTAATAAGAATTAATGATAATTATGTGTATAGGATTCCAGAGTGATAAAACTTATCATGTGATTACAAAAATGATATACTACACAATTATATACTCAACACATTCATAAAATAATAAAAAAATTTACCTTATGATTGGGTAACACACTCACCAGGGAAAGGGGAAGAGGGATCACTATTTGGGGTCACCATCACAGAGTAGGGGTCATTTTGGTGTCTTCGTTGTGCACTAGGTGGGGTCAGGGTCATAATGATTAGAGGTGAGCATGGGTAGAGGGGTGGTCACCAATGGGGATGTGGGGAGATATGTTGGGGAGAATGAGTATTGGGGGAGGGGCAAGCTATCAAAGAGAAGGGGGTCATCGTTTGGGAGATGTGGGGCCAAGGGGGAGGAGTAGTCATCTTCATAAGGGATAGGTGTGGTTGAGGGTGAGTGGGAATAACAAACATTAGGGAGATGTTCTTTAACAACCCAATATTTTGTGAAATATTTTTTTCAAATTAATTTAATAATTACGATATTTTGTCCATTTCCCACAACACTAAATATAACATGTGTTTTATGAAAGAACCAAGTTATTTTTAATTTATACACAATATAAATTCAATGTTTCACAACACGAATCACTTCATTTAGATTGTGATACATGCAACACTACATTTGGCTTATGCTACATATAATACCGAGATCTTTTCAATGTTTGTGTTACACGCAAGACTTAGTTTTACCAAACAAGAGTATATTATTAAAATATTATGATTAAAAAAAATATAAGATAACTGTTAAACTATAATTTATAAATATTAATAACTTTATTTATCAAAATATATTGTTTATAAGATGAATTCATTAGATACCAATTAATTAAAAATGAAAATATATACCAATTCAATATAAAGAAAATATTTTCATTTTTATGCTCTCAAATTCATTTTGTATTAATAAATTCAGTTAATTTCCATTATTGAATGATATTATTGAAATATATATGTTTTATATTCAATAAAATATTTTTTATATTCATCCAATATATTTTTTATCATAAGATAATAACAAAGCCAATTTTTTGAATAAAAACCTATATTTTCAAATGGGTAATTTTATAACCTTTGATGGAGAACCCATTTTAATCAATTTTTTGAAACATTAATATAGTATATTTTAAAAAATAAACTTCTACCTTTAAAGTGGAACATAAAGAATTACATTGGTGTAGTTTTTGGTATTTTTCTGATAAGTTTTATTTTTTGATTATTAGTGAAAGTACTAAATGTTAATTGAAAACAACTTTTTTCATCGAAGAAATTTGTAGGGTTACATTATATTTTTTATTTGTTTTTAAGTATAACTACATTATTATTTTCATTTTATACAATTTAATTCATTGGTATCATTTTTAATTTCAATTTAGATATAAAATTGAATCGGTCATTTTCATGTTTAAACTTTAATAACTCGTCTTCTCACCTCAACAGTGAGATTAATTTTAAATTAACATATGTATCTTCTGTGTTTTAAATTTTATAAAATGTATTCCATATTTATAATTAGTGGTTCCAAATTATGAAAATAGTCAATACTAAAGTGGAACATCTTTGTGGGAAACATTTAAGATCATTCACCATACTTGAAGTATGTGTTCCATGTTTCCAAATGCACTGAACAAATAATGTATGTGGGAATGTATTTATTTAATATAGGAAATGTTTCACAAAAATGACATAATGTAAGTATATGAAAAGTATGGGTCATTATAGGCATGACCTATAGGGGGAGTGGGGGTCATCTTCATTGGGGAGAGGCCCAAATATGGGGTAAGGGAGGTCTCTCGCATTAGGGAGAGGTGCGACCAAGGGTGAGGGGTGGTCACCAGAGTTAGTAGGAGGTGATGACTTGTGGGAGGGGTGGTAACCGAGGGACTTGGGGGTCTGGTGGAAGTAAAAGAGAATTGGGTTGTTGTAGATTATGAGTTAATTTTTAATAAATTTTGGTTGTTTATAGAAAACATCTTCTATATTAAAAAAATAAGTTGTGGTGGTTTCTTTGAAATCGTTGTGGATTATATATTATATTTAATAAGATTTTTTTATATTTGGTTATTATAATCACCTCTAAGACCTCTTTTTTTATAGTTATGATTATGAATCTTCCATTGGGTATTTATTAAGAATAAATTAAATACATTATTATCTAGATTTATCTAATTAATTAACAATTTAATTATTTATGTAATCTACATTTTAATCAACATGTGACTGTGTACCATCACAGAACACAATGTGAATAAAACTTATATCATTATTCTAGTAAATACTATGTTATAAATTCAATATGAATTCTAGTTTCTTCCCATGATTCTTCATTCAATAGTAAATAAATTATTTAAATATCAGTTCATCCATATGAGTATATTTTTTTAATTTATAATAATCAGGGCTATATGACACCTGAAACATTGTATAGAGGACCTAATAATAAAAACTAGAGACCTAAAACCCACCATATCTATAGGTCCATTCTCCCAAAAAGGTAACAATATATTCAAACATGTGAGGGTTCAAGGATTGGTTCTGGTTCTTCGGATCTCTGGTTCATGTGATCCCATGTGCTCTACCAAAAAATGGCATACTATCCATGAATCTAAACCAGGTGAATTAATATCTCATAAATGATATTCCTCTTTAAATATTATATCATTATTGAGTGATCTGATCATGATACTTCATCCTCAATTTCCAACTCACCCCAATTAATAACATGTGATTGTTTGTGCACATATCTCCTCAGCTAAGAGACATAGAAGACACAAAGAACATTCCCTAATTTTTTAGGTAAATTTGGGTAGTATGAAACCTTTACAATACAAAAAAAATATCTAAAGTGGGGTGATTAATATTATAGATAACTTTCCATTCTTTCCCAACCTCTACAAAATATTCCTAAGTGAAACCATTAAGAACAGATGGTCTCCTTCCTCAAACTCTATAAGTATACTTACTCGGTTTTAAAAATAGTTATGATGGCTCTAGGATTCCCTCATCTACATATTGATTATATTAAGCTTCTCCATCATCACATTCACCAACTACTAACTCATTTGTGGTGACTCTCTGAACTTCGGCCAGCATATAGGTGACCAATAAGATCTCTCATACCAGGCCTCAAATTGAGCCCTACCAATGGTGAAGTGATATCTATTTTCATAAAAAAACTCTAAAAATGGTGGGTGATCCTACCAATATCATCTAAAACCTAATTCATAAGACAAAAACATTACTTAAAGTACCTAAATGGTCCAGTCAATTTGTCCATCTATTTGGGGATGGAATATTATGCCCATATGAAATTAGGTATTGAATGTCTTCTAAAAACCTCCCCATAAACAATATGTGAAATGAGAATCACAGTTTGATAAAATAATCATACTCAATTCATGAATATAGATTATCTCCTACATGTAAAAATGTTTCTATCTTTACACATAACCTTTCTCATTGATAGAGAGGGATTGGGCCAACATAGTGAGTTTATCAATAATCACCCGTATATCATCATGAAGTCACACCAATCATTGAAATTTAATTAAGAAATATATAGATTTTCTATCTTTATTACATTTATGATCCATGAGGTGCTAGGCCAAACTCACTAGAACATTATGATCTATCTTTACCTGTTAACATGTGATATATTCAAAGATGAACTTTGTGACACTCTTCCTCATCTCGGACCACCAAAAGTACCACCAAAGATCCTATGACGTCTTTAATCTATAGGATGAACTACTGAGGTGCTTAATGGAACTTATTTTATAGTTCTCATCATACTAGAGCCATAATTTATCCTCATAATATGATTATGTGGTCTCCACCTTCATATAATCCCTTATAATCATGTTCTATGAATATTTAGTCACATAAGACCTCACAATAAATATCTTGTTGTTATTATTACATATCACATAGAATAATTAGTGGGGTCAAAATCAATAACTAGAGTCATGATTCCCCTCCTTTATTACCCAGTGAAAACTTAAATTAGGCTACCTACTCTAACACCTCACCTAGAAACAAGGATTGAGATTTATTACTAAGAGAATCTTCCCCCATGTTCCATTTTCATGAACTACAAAATATTTCAAAGACATAGTACTATAAAAACTCAAACCAGTATCTCTTTCTCACATTGATTTATATTTTTGAATATATATTCCTTAGACTATTGAACTTGGAAGAGAAATAAAATTATTTCCCATAATTTAATTTTGTATAGTCTTCACGGAACACATCACAACCATCGGCTCTAAATCTTGGGTTTTTTAATTCCACTCATGTAGTCTTATTTGTACATATATTTAAGAAATAAATACCAACCTATGAATAAAAAAATATTCAATACCAGCTGTAGATGAATCTCAAAACACCATATACTCAACTCCCACTTCTAATGGTATCAAGATCATGGAATTGGTTCACCTTTTCCACGACATCTGAAAATCCTTCTAAATTGTCTCCATATAAAAAAATGGATACCCATTTTATGTAAATAAATTCAATGGAGATTTAATAATAATTAATTTCTCTATGAACCACTTTTAGTACCTAGACAACCCAAAGATCCTTAGAATATTTCATACACTCTTGGGTGGAGCCCAATCCAATACAATCTTGATCCTCACTAGGTCCATAGCTACTCCTTCCTCTAAGATAGCATGCCCTAGGAAGAGGACCACCCAAATCTATAAATAAAACCTAAAGAGAATCCCATATATATGTTAATCCCAAATAATGTCTCTTAATATCATAAATTGATATGCATTCTCATCTTATAATTCTATGTAAATGAGTATATCATCAATGAAGGCCATGACAATCCATTATAGGAAAGGCTAAAAAACCTAGTTCATGTGTCTCGTAAACACCATTGGGGTTGTTTATGATAAAGTGAATAACCAAGAACTCAAAATGACTATAAAAAACATCATAATATCTTCTTTTATATGACCTCATCTCAAAATTGAAGCTAGAAATAGCTCAATCAGTGGTCAGTCTTTGAGAAAACACTTTTCTCCCTTTAGTTGGTTGAAAAGATAATAAATTCTTGATAGTTGATACTTATTTTATATGGTCACCTAGGTTAAGTGATGAAAAACCATATACAAATTAGGCTATCATCCACCTTATGGGTGGAAAATATCAAGGTTTTCTAAGGAGAAAAGAAGGATTTGATAAAGTATTTCCTCCGATGATCCCACAACTGCACCCTCATTTTAGAAATCTTAGTTGGGGATATCTAATATTTTATATATGGTATCAAAATTTTCTCTATGTTCAAGTCAATGAATAAATAAATTTAAATATGGGGGGTAAGCCATAAATTTCATTTGGTAAGTCATCCACATACTCTACTACTATAGTGAATTAAAATCCAATAGTGTCTACTTCTCTATGGTTCAAACAATAAAATAACTAAGACTTTAGATGGAACATCATACAAATGATACCATCAAGATCTATATTGAATTAATTCACTTTAGAGAAGGATAAAATTACATCTTATTTCCATATCGACCATTCTCACTATTGGAAACAATCAACATATGCATATATTGTAGATAGCTAGTTTGCACAATGAATGGAAGCATAATGATTCATTACTACTATAAAGAGTTTCGAAAAAAATCTCTCTCCAATGAGATCAATGTCACACTACTTGAAAATGAGATTAATCAAAGAATTTCACCTAATAAAATATTATTTAAGAAGGGTTGGATTTTGGGATTCATTGTTATCTATAGTTCATGGGAAAAGGATATAATAAGTAAGGAATGAATCACTCATGTGTCTATGAATACTAATTCTAAGGTAGATATGAAAAACATAATTCCTAGAATCTTGTTGTGAATGTTTATTTCATAAGACTTAAATACTTATATAGGAAAATATCCCAATCCACTTTTTAATAGATCCTGATGTGTACTACCTAGAGGTGGTGGTAGTGGTATCATATTATAACAGCGACCACACCTTATATCCCTTCTAGAAAATTTTCCATGATCACCTCTCAATGGATCACCCAACTCATGACGCTATGTATACCTTGATGACCCATAAACCATCTACTTTTAAATTATATAATTTAGGTTTAGTAATCCCCTGAATAAAGATGTGACCCATCATAGAAAAACAATCACAAATCCTTGAACAGACAGTAACCTCTTTGTGAGCCTTTGGCCACTGATCCTCCATCTTGAGTCTGCACCTAAGAATGTCTCATACTTATAGACCATAAAGTATACCTTCATCCTCATACTATGGAAGTATATGATCTTTTTTTATTATAAATGGAACCATTTTATTATTCATACTATTATAAAATTCACTCTACCACTAATGAATTATTTATCACCTAGGCACAGGTGGAGATACAAAGGGGCACAGCCCCAGGTCAAATCTCTTTGTGAATTCAACGCACAAAATTCCATGCTCTTAATTCCCCATCATGAATTATGCCCATAGATAATAACATGTGGTGGGTAAACCTTGATGTATACACATATATTGACATGATTCCCTATTGCAAATCTATAGGACCTTGGATGCATACTAATTGTTGATTAACCATGAAATACACCTATTAAATATAAAACATGAACACGGTCTATAGAAGTTTCACCTCATTGTGTGTTAGAGTTGTAAAGATCCATCATTATCCTATTGAACCACTAATAATACTTGGTTCTTGGATCACAATCTTGATAAGAGGGGTCTTAACATGGTAGATCACGTGAACCATTGACTATAGACATTCCTCTACCACATGTGGGTCCAGATCACCTGAAACCTTAGGAAGCCTCTACAAATGGAATTGAAGAAGAATTATCATCCTATACGTGTCATTATATTACACTAAAATGACCAATTATTTATCTATATAATGTGTAGTACCCAACTAAGCTGAAGGAGGTGGATCTTCTCAATTATAAATTGATAATTGTACCTCTCACTTTCCACCATGAGGAAACACGCCATGATACAACCCCTATACTAAGGCCTCATCACATAGTTGTACATCATTATGATCTTATCTTGAATTCCTCACTTGTGTTTCTTGTGGAGTCTTCCTACAATTTTCAGGGTGTACCATGGTCAAAATAGAATACCTAAGGAGATGAATTATGATGTACATGGAAATCTCAACTCATTCTTATATGATGAATATACAATTTTCCCCTGTATATAGTGTATCCAAAAACATGGTTTATAACAAAGTTATCAGAGTCCTAGTGTATGGATATTTCATCCACTGAAACATCCCTGATATCCCTATCATGACATTTGATCTTGACACACCTCATCACAATATCCATAATTCCCAAAACAATCCTTACCAATAATCTATATCCCAACCCCATCCTTAAGAAAACCTATGCTCTGATACCACTCTAATATGACTCAAATCAACTAGTCTAGATTGACTAGTTGGATTCCAAGAGATCCACCCCAAGGCCTCCTACAGTATCCCAGACATAGTTAACTAGAACAATAAATGCATATCACACATGTTTGAGGCCTTAGATTTAAGTACATGAACACACACACAAATCACTATATATACCCGAGTAATTCAAAATAATGAAAAACATGAAAGATAAATTCTTTTAAATCCACTAATATCCCATAAAAAGTATAAAAAATAAATAAAAAAATAGAAAGGGAAAAAATAAAATCCCATCAACCATGGAAAAAGGCCCACTATAGAAATCAAAAAATTGATTGTCTCTACACGGAACCTTCTAAATCTAACCACGGTCTAGCTAAACTTTCCACCAAAACCACTATGAACCACCAAATCTTAGTCTACTATAAACACCATAAAACAACCTATAATCTATATAAAAAACAATACCTATGGGAAATAACAATATACAGGTGAGTACATGCATACACAATAGGGAACCCCAAAATTGCTAAAGATATAAAGCATTAAAAAAAGAGAGTTAGAACAATGTCAAAATGAAGAGGGTAAAGAAGGAAGAACCCATATAAGATATTATAATGTCTCTAATCTATAGATCATGTTTACAACCCTCATAGACATTCAAAGGTATTTTTACACAAATAAACATTAATTCATACTTCTGAGATAGAAATTATGTGGACATTCAAGAAATGAATGAAAAATAACACACCTCACTAAAAGAAAACTCAGATAAGGGAATTCAACTCAAAGGGATAGGATCACACCTTGATCCTCAAAAAGATACTCATCCCTATTTATATCGTTTCATAGGTAGGGAACCACATTGCTAAAATAATTATACATGATACGTAGCCATTCCTAGGAAAGGGGAATATAGGAGCAACACCCCATGCCCATGGTTGGATACCTAACCCTATCCATAGATGACCTCAATGGAGGGAACCAAATAGCCCATGTAGTAGAGTGGGATACCAGAATATGTCTAGGGAATGAAAATGATTATATCATTATCATTCCCAATATTGAAAAAATCACATGCACAAATCCATGACTGAATAATAAAATAATGTTATCTGGATAGTCTTAGAATAATAACACAGTGTTCCTATGGGGGTACATAGTGTTTATCCCAAATGAAAAAACCTAACCACTTATTGGCACATGTTTTGTCTTATGAAAACATTAGGCCTTACGCAGGAGTCCATGGAAGATAACGAAAAAGTGTAGTATTATTGAGATCGACAGACCATAGTTTATTTCATGAGTTTTATTCAATTTCAGTACCCTCCTTACTTGATGTTTATAATCTTTTACATCTTCAGTGGGATTATATTTTTCCCTTTTATGATTATCATATTTGCTTCATACTCATGTGTGAGATTTAGTTGTATGAATTCATCTTGGTATAAGTTTTTTATTTCTTTTTTCAATTATTCTTTTAGAGATGTGTGTGTGTAAGAACATTAGGCTAAGTCCTCCCATGTGTGTTATAAATATACTTGGATCTGGTTGTTAGCCTCTATACAATTTGAGTTAGGTTTGGGGTGTCACACATGGCTTACCGCTATCCAAGAACGCCCTAGTGGATTGGATCATGAAAAAATTCCTCAGTGTTTATGGAAATTTTCATTGAAAATTCAGGATGAATAATTTAAGTAACTATTTCATATTTATTATCAAAAATTAATTTCCATTGCAAACTCCCACAATTCCAATAAAATTTCCACCTAAACATATAAATGAAAATTTAACACTATTAGAAGAAAAGTATGCACAAAATTAATAAACTTACAAACATATATATTAATATAATTATATTCATATATAAAAACAGAAATTATAAATTTTCATAGAAATTTTATAATTTTAAATGGAAACTTATATTAAATATATTGAATGAAATCTTATGCTGAATATTGGAATAGTAATTTGGATTACTAAAACTCAAAAAATAAATACTTTTCCAAATTTTCAATCCATATATATTAATAAATAAGTAGAAAATGTAATCTTTCATTGTATAATTGAATATATAATTTCTAATGGTAATTTCTAATGAAAACTAATACTAGAATTTTTCTATGTGATTTCCACATTTATATTTTCACTTAAATTAAAATTAAAATATATTAATAAAATATAAAAAATAAATAAATTTTCATTGGAAAGTTCTATTGAAAATTTAGTTTAACTTTTTAATGAAAACTTATAATACAAATTTCTATATAAATTTCCAATGTTAAATTTCATTGCTTAATTTTTATGCTTGATGTTTGTGTGTGTGTGCATCTATATATATGTCTGCATATATCCTAATATAAAAATAAAATGAGTTTTTTCTAAATATTTAGAGTACAAATTTCAAATGTATAAATATATAAATACATTCATACATACATACATATATATATATATATTTGTGTGTGTGTGTGTGTTTGTTATAGTAGGTCTCGGGTAGGGGAGAAATAATAGAAGAAATGAAGTTAGGGAGTCTCCAAACTGGGACCACCCAAACACCATTATGGGTACATCAGGTATGGAACCACTAAATTACAAATATAGGTATATATATACACTAATATAACAATATAGTGTGATTTTACAAAGTAAAATTATAGTCTAAATTTCCAATACATAAAATTATAGAACAAATATGTTAATACCTTTTTATAAAATGTAAATTTTCATAGGAAATTTTCCTTGAAAATATGAACTAAAAACTTTTAGACCAAATTTCAACTCAAAAATCATAGTTCAAATTTCCAGTACATATTTCCTCCTTATTTTTGTTATAATTATACAGAAACTTTTATTACTAAAATTATAAAATAAATTCATGTTCAAAATTTCAGTTTGAATATATTAACACATAAATAAATAATGTAATTTTTCTTTAAAAATTTAAACTATAAATTTCCGATGGAAATTTTGAGTAAAAATATACAAATAAAATTTTAATGTAAATATATCAATACATAAAAACAATAAACCAAAAAATTTCATTGAAAATATACACTATAAAATTATATTTCACAATTATACATACATACATAATTGCAGTATAAAATTTCACAATAAAATTGAAATGAATATTTATAATGGAAATATACAATAAAAATTGACATTGGGAATTTTTTATGCAATTTTATAGTGTAAATTCTAACATTAAATTTTAAATGAATTTTTATTGTGCAAATTTACAACATATATTTACTACACAGTATAAAAAGTAGAGATTTTCTCTTAGAATTACAGGCACACACACATACAGACTAATATTAATACACACTACAATATTACATTTATATTATTTTGTGGAAATATAAATTTTAAATATTTAGTAATTATATACAAAAATATAAATGCAAATAAACAAACTATATGTGAATTGGGAAGTGACAGTGTAAATTTACACTAAATATTTCTAGTAACAATTTCTAATATATGTTGGAATGAATATATACATCAATACATATTTGTATGTCTACAAATATAAATGAAAAATGTAATATTTCAATCTTAATTTATGAAATAATTTTTCGGTGCATATATACATACATACATTAAAATTTACACTGAATACTACTCAAATTAAGTATACATATATACATATTTGGACTAAAATTTATAATTTAAATTTTATTTTCATTGGAAATTTCCTAATGAAAATTATAAACAATATAATTTTTATTGAAAATTTAGTGTACATTTACACACACAAAAAAATTATTTACAAACATCTCTTTAATATAATTGACTTTTTATAGTTGATTTGATAGAATTATTTGTAGTTGTTATATACAAAGGATATACAAATATGTATATTTAATATTATTTATTATTATTCAATTATGAATACTTTTTTTGCGTGTTTATAAACATAAAAAATTATACACACACCCAAAATTTATTTTTTTATATGTTTTATAATTTTCCACTAAAAGTTTTCACAAGAATTCCAAACTATAATTTTTTTATGAAATTAAATTACAAAACCTATAAAATTTTTCATTATAAATATTCAGTAAAAAAGTACCTATAAGTTTGTGCAAAAAATTTATATATATATATATATATTTCTATATATAAAAAATATATTTTCTATAGTTGTATTATAAATAATATATGTGTTTTTTTATAAATACACACATTACATATATAGGGTAAATAAATAAAGCACATGATAAACGAACAAAAAAACGAATATATATATATATATATATATATTTGTGTGTGTGTGTTTGCATATATGTACATAAAAATGGGTATATATATATATATATTATTATTATACATTTAGTGTCAATTACTATTACCATATATTTATAAATAATATATGTAATGTTTTAAAAAACAGATTATATAAATTTTTCAAGTATATAAAACATGTAAATATATTTATATTTTTCATTGGTATTATTTTTAAATTATATTACTATATATTATATTTTTATTATAATCATTTTAAAATATATATAAATATAAATATAGAAAAATGATATTATGAAAGAATTTTTTATTATAATTAAAATATAATGGAACCATATATATTGGGGTTTTTTTAATATTAATATTGTGTTAAAATCTAATTATAATGAACCGCTATAGGTGGGGGTATTTTAGTCCCTCAACTTTTTCCTTTTCAATGTCATTTTTTATAAATAATAAACCCCTTCAATAGATATACTGCCACTTCAAATAGGTGTCCTTTGGTAGCTATCAAACGGCCATCCCGATGGCCATGTTCACCCATCTGTTTCAGATATTTTCTTCAAATAGTATTGTTATATATATATGAAGGTTTGAGATATATTTATTTTTGGTAGGATGAAATATTAAATATATGTGTCCATCTGAGATGTAAAAATAAAACTAGGCCAAAAAAACACCCAAATATAGGAATTAATGAGTTATCCAGATTATTAGTTATAATTTTAATTTTTAAATTTTATATATCATTAATTTAATTACCCATCTAAATATAAATATTAAATGTGTGAAGGAAAAATTTCCATTCAAAACTATTAAAAATGAATGAACTATTGGAAATAGAGATTTTTTTGAAGATAGGGAATTTTTAGAAATGTTAAATAACCATTTTTTAATAAATTAATTTTTATTCATATATGATTTCATCAAAATAAAATATTTTCCGAATTACAAGGGATTTTCAAAGATCCTTTTGGAAAAAATTTGGCATGAGGGTTTTTTAATATTAAACGGGGTTATGATTTTTAACGTGTGAAATGGGTGTGTGCAGCACCAGTTAATCTAGTGTTGTTCAGAAAATTGATTAACACCCCACTTCACATGTCACTATTTCACAATTTGAAGAAATCCACTTAGTGTTTAATTCTTATATAAATATATAGTGGAATTTTGGCACTTCATGTGGCGTGCTTACCTTCATGGAACTCTCTAAGGGTGCCACTTCAAGTGGAACCCTACTTGTGGTTTCCCAATAAAAGGTAAATCTCCCTTATATCCCTCTTTATCAATCATAACGATGCCCGAAGGCCCCCTTTAAAGGCTAAGTGATGCTCCACTCCCAAAATCCCCAACAACGTATGCACTAACACGGGTGCTGAAATAGGTGGTAGTGACAACATCATGACGGGGGTAGGTAGTGACATAGGTGTGATATAGGCAAGGGGTGTAGACCCATGGACATTCCAATGAAAGTAGGGCCTTTGGGCCTTAAAAGAGAAGGGTCCTTCAGGACATCCAATGTTGGGCTTAAAATCCTTTTACATATGAATAAATAGGGATGGGTGGGTGGGTTATCCCTTGTGGATGTTATGACCTGCCATTCTAGCCTGTCTATGTGGAGTGTGTTTGAATGTAATTGTACCCCCGATCACCTAATATATATATATATATATAACTAGTAAATAATTAATTAAATATAATTTGAACCTAATAATTATGAAATTTCAATTAGTAAGTAATTTTGTTGTTAGTTTATAAATATTAAATATTTAATAAATATTTATTTGTAATTATTAATTAATTTTGCTGTTAAATTTAATTAGTAATTAGTTTAGTAGTTAGTTGATAATTATTAAAAACATAAATTAAATTAAAAATAATAACTACTTACCAATTAATTATAAGTTGCAATTTGTAGCTGGGTTTTGGTTTAGTTGTAAGCACCCTGTAATCCTACATCATGGGTTGGGGGTTCAAATCCCATTGAATGCAGGGACTATAACAGTATTGTAAAAGAGACAGAGACTATAATAGTAGTGGGTACTATAGACAATACTGTTCTAGTGGCAGTATTGTAGCAGGGGTTGTAATAGACTGGGTACTGTAGTAGAACTATTCCCATAATGGGTCTTGGGACTAAATTTTGGGCCTATGACCCATGTAATGGGCTTCAAGCCTACTAGGCCTCGGGGAAAAAAAATAATGTAATAAATCGATTGGTTGGGAGGGTTATCCCTTTGGGGGGTAATGACCTTCCATTCCGGCATGTGTATGTGTGTGGTATGTGTGTGTGTGTGTGTTTAAATTTAATTATACCCCAAGAACCTAATATAATATATGAGTAGCAATTAACTTTTTCTATATGGTTAGCAATTTTTATAATTATCACCATGAGTAATAATTAACATGAATAATTAATAATTAATTAGTAATTAATTATTAATTAGTAAATATTATTATCTAGTAATATTAATATTAATTAACAACAAAAAACACATTTAAATTTAATAATTAATTTATAATATATTTATTTTTAATTAGAAATAATATAATTAATAATTAATTGTAATTAATAATTAACTTATAATTATTTAAATATAAGTACTAATTAACAAATAATAATTTAATAATATATATACTAATTGAATGATGATAACATATCAATATCAATTGAATATGATTATTTAAATATTAAATAAAAGAATAAATTTTCATTAATTAATTATTAATTATTAATTAATTATAATTACTAAATACAATAACTAATTAATTATAATTAATATATTACAATTACTCAATTGTAATTTGTAATTATGTAATTGTAATTAGTAATTAAATTAGTATAATTTGTAGTTAATTATTTTTAATAAGTAATTAAATGATTTTAAAAAGAGATTATGTAATTATTAATTAATACTAGTTATTTATTTATTTTGTTTATTCACTAATAAATTAATATTTATTAGTATATAATTTATTTTAATAAGAAATTAATTATTTGTAATTTTTACTTTACTATATGTAATTAGTAATTAATTAATTATAATTAGTAAATAAATAATTTTAAATCGTAAATACATACCTTGAATTAGTAATTAATTTAGTGTTAATTAATTCTAATTATTAATTATCAAATTATAATAAGAAATTAATTAATTATAATTATTCAAAATAACTTATTACTAACAATGTTCTATTTAATTTGAATTGAAAATTAATTAATTAATGAGTAAGGAATGATAAACTTATGAATCACTAATTCTGAACTATTGAGTAGGTAATTCATAGTTACTAATTAACTTAGGATTGACTTAGGATGAATTGGATATTAAATAATTAATTGACATTGATTAACTTCATATTAACATAGGATCATCGAGGGCTAATTTCATGATAGTGAGGCCTAACTGCAAACATGACTTGTCACTCTTAGAAGATCTACATTAACAGATTCATACATTTAGTAATAATAAAATTAGAACTTCAAAATGTTATTTTCATCATTCAGGATATAAGAAAAAAATCTAGAATTTCAATAAAGTGAAGATTGTGTTGTGATCATAGAAATTAAATCTTTCTCTAGATACTACAAGTTGATGTGGCATTGGAAGATATGTACCTATGGGTAACAACCCTAAAAGAACCGTATTGATCTAGACTTGATTGGGAACCAGTGTAGGACAACAGGCCTTTCTACACACCTCATTTTACACTATTGGGGGTTATATTATATATGATTAAAATTCTATTTATAAACTATTGAACATGTCTCTAGGAAGATTAAAAATTAAACTATGAAAGATTAGTTTCATATTTGAGGATATTAGAAGATGCTCCAAAATTTTCTTAAAGTGAAGATTCTGTGGTAATTTGAGCTATGAAGTCCATATTTTGATACTATTGGTGGACGCAGCTTTGGCACTAAAGTACCTAGGGGGAACAAGAACAAAAACACATTATTGAGCTATACTCGATCAAGAACTAGTGTATAACAACAATCCTTACTACAAACCTAGTTTTACACACCTGAGGACATGATTTAGATAATTCACATTCTCTATGTAAAATTTTATAAATACCTCTAAGAAGATTAAAAATTATACTAAAAACATTACTATCGTCTTTAAAGATATAAGAAGACATTATAAATATTTAGTAATGTAAATATTGTGTGAGATTACTTTGAAATGTTAAAATATTTGGAATTCATATTTTGATTCTCTGATCAGATTTAATTAATATTTATGTTTTGTTTTATATAAAAAATGATGTCTTCCTATATTTATTGGATTGTTCAAATAATTGACACTGAACAAGGATATAGTTATATTATATGACCTAAAAGAGTTGTGATTGTTGAAATTTGTATAGATTTGGAATCCATTCAATGGAAAAAAATCATTGATGGTTAAAATTAATGGTGAATCATGTGATTGATTCCATCATACATAAACTTATTTAAATTAAAGATATGGTGTGTAATGTTTCGTATCCAATAACTGATGATGATGACTAGGAACACATATTATGAACAATTAAGTATCAAACTAAAAATAAATAGATATAGTTGTATATCTCCATAGCTACAATGTTATTTCCAGAAATTTTGAAAGTTTTCCCATCATAAATTAATCATACAATGTAATATCTTTTTGATATAACACCACAAGAAGTTCCATCAACAATGGAATATGTTCCATCATATCATGAGGCTTCAATATCATATTCTCAAGTTGTGAAATCTCATAGATTAGGTGATGTTTCAATGGAAATTACTCCACATAAATTATATGTGCTAGTTGATAATGTTAAGGATGATGTTGTTTTATAATAAGAAGGTGATGATGAAGTTGAATAAGAATTGTATGATGAAGAATATTCAATGCCCACTCCTGTGAGTTTCAACCCAACTTTAAACCATAATTCACCATTGTAATCATGGTCGCATGAAGGCAAGAGACACTTTTCATAATTTTATTGGTCAATTATTACTCCAAGTATTGAATTTCTAACAACTATTGGTGGCAGGAATTGAGATTCATATAAAGGTGATCTATATATTAGAAGAGAGAGTTAAAGAAAATAAGCAGTGAAAAAAGTGATAAAAAATATCACATATAATGAAATTATATTTATGTTCTAGAAGATTCAAAGATATTACATTAGTTGATTTAGTGTGAGAAATATGATTTAGACTGTTGGATGTGTTTTTTGGCTATAATTGATAACAATTTTCAGCATTAGCACATTACTAGATTTAATCGTCACACATGTGTGAACCCTAGATTTTGATGGGATTAATCATCATTAGATCCTGAGATTGATTCAACTATTATTGTTAAAATTGTAAGATCATGTCAAGAGGTTCCTATCATTTTAGTGGTAGAGAGGATCAAAATGATTTTCGGGTATCAAATCGCTTACATGAAGTCATGGAGGATATTGTGAATGTTTTTTGGGACTAGGATTACTCGTATAGAGTTTTACTACAACTTATAGTGCTTTAATTTCATAATAATCATTTTATCTATCAGTTACACACAATCTATTATGTTAACCATCACAACCACTTTGATCTATTGAAGGTTGTGTTAGATAGATTGTCTATGACATTTTTACAATGTGTGGATACTTTTATACATTACAATTATTTTAGAAAAATTGATGGAACATTTATATATAGAAATTATATAATAATTTTATTTATTGAAAATAAAAATATGGTAATAGATCCCCTACACCTTTGGAATATTTTATCTTCATAATGGAGAACTTCTCAACATGGATTTGGTTCATAGATTTCCACAAAATTTGTGATTAAGTGCATTAAATTTTTTCATTATTTCATATCATCATCAAACAATCAAAGAGGTAGTGCAGACTAGGGGTCTGTCATAGAGACTACCCTATTCCCATCTTCAGTATTATATTTGATAAATTTCCAGTAAGTTGCAAAAGAATTTCAAGGAATATTCCTTGAAGAAAGTAATCATAAAAGTTTGTATGAATATCCTTTCTTGTTGAAAAAATCTTTTTCATTATTATTGTAATATGTGTTTTGATTGGTTATTGTTTGTTAAAATAAAAGCCTCAAATATAAGGTATGGAGGAGTATCTTGAAGATATTCCCTTAGGTAATTCAGAAGATTGTGAATACATGAAACAAATTACACATAATAAATGGTTGTTGGCGTATGATAACGGGATGATATATGGACATATATTTTGGGTTGGTTCCATAATACCAAATTATGTTTATTTTATGATTACTTTAATTCATTTTCTTGAATACTAATAAACTCCTTATCACATCATGATTATTCTTATACATAAAATTTTATGTGATAACATCATAAGAGTTGTTGTCTCACTCCAAGGTCATAGTAGTTCCTCGCTATGATGAGAAACCAGAAGTTCCATGATACTATTATAAAATATATGTTCTATATACAGATGAAATCATTTGAGGACACAAATGACACAGGCTATTAGGGGTGGACACTCATAGAACATTGAGGCACCTTCTCAAGGTTTATGCCCTTGGCAGTATCCAATGTTGGATATTATGTGAACGTGAGACACTAATAGGAAATCAACATTTACATATTTCAATTGTGGTTTATATATGAGGAAATGTGTATTTATCCTTATACATTAAGGTTATTATTAATGATTATTAAAAGTAGTGTACTTTGATGTATTGATGAAAACCATGATGAGATATGTTTGTGGTGAGGTAGGATACCGTGGGTGTTCCACAAGTAGATTTTCATTCATTAATAATGAGAGTATGTTTTTTATGATATAATTTAATAGAAGTTGATATCTCATTCCCTTAGATGGAAATGTTATAGCCTAAATAATTCCATTTCCACGGTGTTCTATAGGCAAGTTCAAATTCTGAAAATTCAAAGAATGTGACAATGAGCACATAGGGTGACAACACTAGCATGCAGCCTTTTTGATCAGAGATATAATTATAAGGGAATTATATCACATAATAAAAATCTTTAGGAGGTGTTATATCATTTTGGATATAAGTTATTTTATATGGGTTCCATGGAATATTTCTAGATGCTAACATTGAAATTTAGGCTATTACACCTAATGCCACAGAGAAAGAGTCCTAGAGGGTGACACACTATGTATATCCAAAATCATAGTTAAATAATATATTATTACTTATTATTTTACAATTTGAATAAATATAATTCCCTAAATTGTTTAGTAATTTTTCATTTTGGCATAATACCATATATTTTCTCAACTGTTATTCGAGGGAATATTATGCGATATGAAAATTTAATAAATATTTATTTTATATTTTGTGAATATACTATTTATTTATTTATAATAGAATAATGTATTGATATATATTTGGTAAATAAATATTTACTATTCAAAGCCCTAAAAATTTTGTGGAGTAATGGAAGACCAAGTTTAATTTTCTGGTAAGAAATAATATATATTGAACATTATTTCTATAAATAATATTTAACTTAACTCACAAGTTTAGAACATGCCAAGAAAAAATAACTATGATAATTTTATTATAGACATGTGGATTTTTAGGTACTTGGAAAATAATAATGGTTTCATGTGAAATTATTATTTTCTAGCCCTAGCGGTATATAAACTCAATTATATTATATTATTGAGAGAGACAATTCATTTGGTGTTATGAAGATCCAAAGAGGATCCTATAAAATCCATAGAGAGATACCCCTCCAATAATTATATCAATAATGAAGAAAGATCCTCCTACTCAACCTTAAGTCTAGAGAGATAAAATATAACTCTTCCTTGAATTGATTCTTAGGGTGATTAAAATTGTGCAATGCAAGTGTTAGGATATGTCATGGTAGCACTAGAAAATTTCAACGGTGTCATTTTAATGTTCATGGATAACAAGTGGATCAATAGTAGAGGGAATATATTCTTAATTCATATAACAAAATGATGGTATGATGTAGAGAGTTTATCAAATCCATCAACAAAGGAAGCATTTCTTACAAGGTAATTATTTAATTATTTAAAATAATTATAAATAATATGTGACGATCTTGCACATTGGATCCAAATTTTATCCATTTTATATACTAATTGATTAAATTATGTTGATCACCACATGTATCATCATGTAAATACTATATTAATCATCAATTGTGATAAAAAAATGTTGCGGACATCCCATCTGCCACTTTCGCTATGCCCAGAACCTTCATGTGGTATCATAGAGGTCGTATAATTATTTATAATTATTGAAATATTGTCGATTTTTTTATGAATTTATTATTTTTTTTTAGTTCCAGTTTAATGAATCATTAATTTAAATTATGATATCAAATTTACTTCTCTTTATTTATCATAAATATTATTTGATCAATTAATTTTTTGAAAGAAATAAATTTGTGGATATCATCTGAAGGTGTTGAGGAGTATAAACAAATAACACATGAGTACACACCTTGTAACCCAGAGGTACATGTCATGTACTAGTGTTTAATGAAACCTAAATTAATTCATAATTAATTTATATCATGTGAATTTTTTACACATGGTGAATTTAATTATACACTGCATTGTGACTCGGCCATCCTAGTGCATGGTTTGGTGGATTATAGGTCATGTGACATCCGTACACGATGCGTAGTCCATTATTCACAGATAGGCCGCGTATTCTCTTACATTACACACATGACTAGTGGAAATGTTACTCGAAGACAACATGTTTTATATCCCATGTATATTACATGTACACCAACATTTTTCATGGCATGGTTACACTATGAGTCCCTAGGAGTCTTCCATAGATAGACAATGAGAATAATAGACACCCTATAAATGTAAATATAAAAACCATGTATATTTACTAAATTATGAAGAATTAAAAATTAATTTATTAAACTATAAAAATCATATCAACATGTGTTCCATGTAGTCTCTATGTAGATAGTGCATTCCAAATAATGGGTTATAAATAAATATATAAATATTTATAATTCATTTTGGAATGACGTTCAGATCTACATATTAGGTATAATTCATGTTAAATTTATTATTCTTTCTCTCATTTTTGAATAACAAGCTCTGTAAATTCTATTTTTTTGTGTAATAATTATTTATATAGTACATTCATTGAAATTTCATGATATTTCATATATGCCACATGTCACTAGAGTAAATAATATATGAGTATATTACGCATTTCTTAGTTTAGACGGGTAGTCATCGTGTTTCCTCCAAGGTATATTTTTTTACATAGCTAATTTTAATTGAATTTATTTAACCTTTTAAAAATTATGATGGATGTGGATTTTAAGAAATTTTTTATGAGAATTAAGATAAAATAATTGATTAATTAAATAATATATTTAATTGATTAGAGCGTTATTTATCTCATATAAGAATGATTAATATTTAATGATTGTTTAATAAATGGGTATTTTGTTTCATGTACATGCACGATCATGATCCCAGAATAGACCGTTGTAAGTGATTGGTTTCCTTTAATTTATTATTAAATTAATTTTTTGTCCTACGTGTCATCCCTCATATCATTATATAAGTGTTTGTGTTCCCATTGTTTCATTTATGTAACCCCCATAACCAATACTTTGGTTCCCTCACCTGCATGTTAGTAAAATAATATGTAATGTTTGAAAATATCAAGATAGAGGAGGGAGTTCATGATTGAAGCCAAGGTGAAACCAATCCAAGAGAGATACATATGTGGATAAGTGTAATTTTTATACACAAACCAAAATTTGTTCAAGGTTTTTTCTCCTTGTTTAATGATTAGTTTATCCTACAATAGATAAACTAACCATTAGTAAAATATCAAGATCTTACCACTTTATTATTTTATTTCTACCAAGTTTCATGTTTAGACTATTATGGATGTTTTGTTGTGATCAAATAAATTTTTGAATTAACAAGCATACAAGATATAAAAAAATAAACCATCTTATTCATAAGAATTATCTAAGACATGTTTAATCACTTACGTAACTCCACTATATATTAAAAAGCATGTAATAATGATAATAATTTAAAATTTATGCAGAATGATAAAATACCTCAATTATATATATTAATTCAGTAAAGACTTCGACTACATCAATTATAATCGAACCATAATTCAAAGTTCTTAACCTGCCAAAGTTGAGGTGATTTCAATTATTACGGCTTGAATTCTAGAAGTCTTCTTTTTATTAATTTTTTATAATACCCTTTAAATGTTTTAGGTGAATCTTTTTACATTGTTTGAAGACCTAGAGGCACTAAATACATGGCCATTTTAGGCCTAAATCCCAAACACCCAATAGTAATCCCTATCCATTTAATGCTAATTTTTGCGCCAAAGAGACCGACCTATAAAGAATCTCAGCAAGTAATACAAAAACATTACTATATGGGCTCAGTACCAATATAAATGTTGTACTGTCTCTTGAAAAAAACTAGCACCCCAGGAGACAAAGTGTATGCATTTGTGAGTCATTTGTTAAGGCCTTATCTAGAAAAAAACTTGTATCTTGGGGAACAAAGTTTATCTTTATACGGTATCCCAAGGAAATAAATGGATACAACCTATAAAACCCCTCTTAAACGAATTTATTCATTTCTATAAATTCATTATTTCTTTAGAGGGTGTAAATACTAAAAAAGGATAGTGGGATAATGATTAAATTTGATGAAGTTGATGTCCAATATACAAAGGAATTGGTAAAGAAATAGATTCCACATGTCCCCATGGAAGATGTTTTTAATAAAACACGAGTATTGTATATGAGTGTAAGAGAGGTAAGAGAACCATAGAGATATGGTTTTTAAGTTATCAAAGATGGTGACTAATTATTGGTTGATAATGATGAACCTATCTTATATAAAGTGGTAGTAGAGACCTCAGAAGATGCAAGATAAAAATATTCCATGAATTCATAAATGGATAACATTTATCAGAACCATGTTTGGGTTTCTGTCGATCTTCCAGTTGATGAAAATACCTTTGGATAAAAATGTATATTAAAATGGAAACTAGATATAGAAGGTAATTTAAATACCTATAAATAAAGTCTTTTTTATAAAGGGATTAAACTATGTCAAGGAATTTACTATGACATAAATTTTTCCCTAGTTCCCATGTTTAAATCCATCACAATTATACTTTCTATAAAATATTACCATGAATATGAAATTTAGAAGATGGATTTCACAACTACATTCCATAATTAGAATGTTCAGGAAGATGCCCATATGACACAACCAGAAGGTTTTGTGTCTCCATGTGATAGCAAAAACAATTCAAGTTTCTGACATCCATTTATGGATTGAAGCAAACATCTAGGTCCTGGAACATTATTTTCAATGAAGCCATAAAATAATTCGTCTTCATTAAGAGAATATGTCATTAATGTGTTTACATAATGTTTAGTGGGGATTCAGTTTTTATCCTAGTAGTATTTTTTTATGATATATTACTTATTGGAAGTGACATACCAGTACTAAAGTTAGTTAAGGACTAGTTAAAAAAATGTTTCCCCATGAAGGAATTAGGTGAAGCAACTTATATTTGAGTGATCAATATCACTTTTAATAGATCCAAGAGGATTCTTGGTCTATGTCAAAGTACTTATATTGATAGGATGCTAAAGACATTTATTATGTAACAATCTAAGAGGGTATTTGTTCAAGTGTCACATGGTTTGCATCTTTATATGAATATTTTTCCTAATGCACAACAAGAGAAAGGAAGAATGAGTAATATCCCATATGATTTAGCTATAGTATCAATCATATATTCCAGGTTATTTACTAGTCTTGAAGATTCCTATGCATTGATCTCGGTAGAAAGATACAATAAAATTCTGTATAACATCACTGGTTTACTATTAAGGCTATCCTAAAGTATCTAATAAGAACTAAGAATATTTTTTTAGTGTATATAGGAGATGATAATATGGACATCATGGGTTAAACTAATTCTATGTTTAGACAGATCAGAATAATCTAAATCATAGTCATGATATAATTTTTTATCTCAATGGAGGAGTTATAAGTTGGAAGAGTTTAAAGTAGCTAGTTGTCACTTATTCTACAACAATGTATGACCATATAGAGGCTTCTAATATAGCCTAGGAATCCATTTCGATTAATAAAATTTTTCCTTCAGTTTTATGTGTTACCTAGTAGTAAAGAACCTATAACATTGTTTTGTGATAATATTGTAGTGGTGGCTCTGGAAAAAGAGCAATGGTCATGCGAACTGATAAATCATAGACTGTGGAAGTTTCACTTCTTGAAGGATTTTCATAAGAGGGGTGAAGTTTCTATAATCCGAGTACCGATGCGAGAGAACATGTTAGACCACTTAACTAAAGGCCTATATCAGTATAAGCATGAGTATCTTGATAGATCTATAAAACTGATGGTTGTTAACAGTTTTTACTTGTGTAAGTGGGAGTTTGTTGGAGTTGGTTCCCAACAAACAACATCAGTTGACTTTATGATAACATGTATTCACTATTTATAATATTAATAAACTACTAATCACACCATTATTGATCTTCTATGTGACATAGTATGTGATACTTTCCAAAGATTAGTTGTCTCACTAAAATTTCATAGCAGTTCCCCGCTACGATTATAACCTAAAAGGGCTACAAAACTCTTCTTTAATATATGTTCTATTTATAAATTATGCCATTTGAGGACACAAATGATATATTCTAAAATGGGTAGAGACACATAGTAATTTGAGGCACTTTCTCATGGTGTATTCCCTTGGTAATATCCAAAAATATATTTTGATAATGAGACCCACTAGTAAGAGATCCACATTTCTATGAGATATTAGATATTCATATCCATGGACATCTATATTGATTCCTAGAATATAATATTATTATTATTAATGAATATTATGAGTCGTGTTCATTTATTTATTGATGAAAATCCTGACAACATATGTTCTTGGTGATGTAGGGTTCCTTGGGTTCATCGCGAGTAATATTGAATTAATGAATACTATGAGAAAGGATTTGTCCCTTCTATTTTCTCATAAGTTGATATCTCTCGACCTTTGATGGAAATGATATAGCCTAAATAAATCAATGGACATGGTGTTTTATAAGAAATTTCATTTTATAGGAAATAAATGAAAGATACATTGATCAATTTAGTTAACAACGCTCGCATGCTTCCTTCGTCATTATATATATCGCGATAAAAGGATTAAATTACACAGTGAGTGTCTGTATGAGGTAACATGTCATTGTGACATTAACTTCTTTCTCTATAGGTGATATGGTGTGTTACTAGATGCTAACCATAGACATTATATTGTTTTTCCTAATTCCACTGAGAAAGTTCCCTAGAGGGTCACACAATGAGTGTAACCAGAATTTAATTTAAATAATATATTATTATTTATTATTTAATAAGTGGAATAAATATTAATCTCAAACATGGTTTAAAAATTATTCTTTTTTTCTTGATCTTATATATTCTACCACTAGTTATTCGAGATAATATAATGTGTGTGTAATATTTAAAAAAAATTATTTTCTATTTCAGGAATATAATATTTGTTTATTTATTGGAGAAAAAATTAGTGATATTTATTTAATAAATAAATAGTCATTATTCAAGGCCCAAAAAATATTATGGAGCAATTGAATACCATGTTTAAATGGTCTTATGAGAAAATAATAAATATTTAATATTATTTGACTAAATAATATTTAATTTTAATTCTCAAGTTAACCACATGTCGATAAATAATATTATTATTATTATTATTTGATATGGGATTTTTGATTGGACTAAATAAATAATTAAGGGAACTTGGTAAATTAATTAGTTTTAACCCTAATGATATATAAACCATGTTATGTTAGATTTTCAATAGAATAAATAATTTGTTTGTGTAGTAAACAATGGATTTGGATAATCATCTCAAGACCTAGAGAACCCCCTTCTCCTTGAACTCTCCCAAGAACAAAGAGTGACCATCATCCACCAGATTAGGGAGAATGATTTAGAATTGGTTCTCATAGTAATCATAGATGGATAATGAAAGTGAAAGGATCTCACTTTATAGCACATAGAGATTCCTTCGGCAACAACTGGAGATTCATGGAACATGTGTATATAACCACTAGAGGGATTCTGCACTTGATTCCGCCAATGAAATAATTCAACAACATAGATCTGTTGTCAAATCCATCAAAAAAAAATGAATTCCATCAAGGTAATTCTTTAATTAATTAATTTTATTATAAATTATATGTGGTGATCATATTTCCATTTACGATGTGTTTTCCCTTATATATATTCTTTGATTCAATTCAATAGATCACAATGTGTATCATTGTGTAAATCTGGGATTGATCATCAATAATGGAAGAAAGAAAAGTTGGGAACCTCCCATCGCATGCTTCCATTATGTCCTGAACCATCATGTGGTATCAAATTGGTCTCATAATCATGTATAATTATTTAAAGATCATTGGTGATTTAAAAAAAATTATTTAGTTTTTTAATTCATGTTTAATAATTCTTTTAAACTGAATTGTGAGATCTAATTCTTCCTCATTAATTTTCTTTATATCTAATCAATATGAATAATTTTATGAATAAACTAAAATAAAATATATCATTCATAGGTTCCAAGAAATCTTGTTGGATAACACAGTAGTACACACTATGTAACTGGAGATACATGCTATTTAGTTGTGTTTAATGCATCAAGAATGAATTTATAATTAATTCAACTGTATGCCTTGATGACACACAATGTAGTTAATACATCACACCATGTGTTGACCATGGAAAATTGGGGCACAGTCAACTGAATTACATTCTGTGTAGCTCACATACATGTTGTGTATCCCCTTTGAGTCAATGACGGGCTATTTATTTCCTTACATGACCTACTTGACTGGTGACCATGTAATTCATAGATCACACGATGTGTATCCCATTGGACATGCCATGTACTTTTGTTTCTGAGGCACGATTTATATACTAACTCCTTAGGCATGAGCCTTGGATAGATGGTGAGATTCATCCACGTTGTCTCTATGCTTGGGCATGTCGTGTACTATACAAAATTATACAGAATTCAAATTTTATTTATCATACTATGTAGACCTTAAGGAACTCACTTGTGTTTGGTCATAAATATATAATAGTCCATGTGAAAGGTTTCAATATATATATATATATATGAATAACTAATATCTACATAATGTTCAGATCTACTTAACATGTATGAGTCTTATTACAAGTTGGTACTCTACATGCATTTATGCAAAACACATGACTAAAAAATCATGTAATTTGTGTAATAATCCATGATGAACATGTCATGAAAGTACGTGATAAGTCATGTATTCCATATATCACAAAAGTAAAAAAGTATTCTACTATAATACATATTGGGTATAATCGAATGGGTATTCAATGTGTTTCCCCTGAGGAACATTTCTTTACATATTTAATTTTTAATGAATTTATTTGAGTTGATTATAATTATAATGGATGAGAATCTAATGGAAGTCTAGATTATAATTAAGATAAAAGAATTGAATAATTGAAGATAATAATTAATTGATTAAAGAACAATTTGTCTTAAATTGTATTTAATAATTATTAAATTATAGTTTTATGAAATGTGTAATTTTTTGCATGAATATAGATGATCATGAGCATAGACCAGACCATAGTATGTGATCTGTTTTATTTAATTTATTATTAAATTAAATTTTTGGAATGTGTTCCTTCTCCCTTATTAAATAATGGCTTGCATGCCCATAGATTATTTCATGTAAACCCTTTTCACCTCACCTATGTGTGAGTAAAAACATATATAATGGATGTAGAACCCATGCTACTAGAGTCAGTTCATGTTTGGAGTCTAGGTGAAACCAATCCAAAATATATATGAAGGTAGACATGTGGAAAGATGCAACATGACCTCTAATTGGTTCAATGTGTTTTACCCTAGCTCAATGGTTAGTTCCTCAACCCCTAGATAAACAAACCATTAGTAAAAGATCATGATTATACCACTTTATTATTTTATTTCTTTCAAGATTCAGGGTTATATCATTATTGATTACTTTCGTGATCAGAAAGATTGATGAAATTAACAATCATGCAAGATAGAACTAAAATAAATTGAATTATGTGTAAATATTAACTAATACATGGTTAATCACGTATGTAAATACACTTAATGATTACAAGGATATGAAAAGGATAATAATTGGCAATTGACACATAAAGGATAAAATACCACAATTATATATGTTATGTCTTTATAGCCTCGCACTACATCTATTAAAATCGAACCATAGTTCAAAGTGCTTGACCATTCATAGTTAGGGTGCTTTCAATTATCAGGGGCTTCTAATAGTTAATGTAGTTTGCATTTTGGATGCCTACCTAAAACCAATAATGTTTCTTGACAAACCAAGGTAGGGGTAATGAGAAGTGGAATATGTATCCTTGATAGTATATTTTCTAAGAAATAGGATATCCTGAATCCAATGGTGAGGAATATAGGGTTTCAATAAGATTTTGAGAGGCTAATAAATATAATATTTATTTGTTTGTATAAATTTTATGAGATAAAGTACTAAATTCATTCTTGTATTATTTTTAGAAACATAAATAAATATAACATCAAAAATATCATTGTGATCCATACATGAGAAAGATAAAATTCTCACCAGCACAAATTTACAATAATGGAAAAGGCACTTGCATGTCATCCTTCATAATGAAAGGAATTTATATGTACTGTAAGAACCTTTTTCGAAATCACACAGTGATGAGGAAATGATGAAGATATATCCTAATATGAGAAAACATTGAATGATTCTAAAAATATTCAATGTATCATGTTATCATCCATTCACAAAGAGAAGTTGAAGTAATATGAGGATATGGATTCCAATAGCATGATGTATCACACCAGGATATCTATCAAGAGAAGGAGAGAAAAGAGTGGTATGAGACCTCCAATTATTTGTTTAAAATTATTCTTAGTGATTCTTTTCCAGTTGGGGATTTTTTAGTCAATCATATTGGCTACATTGAACCCTTGGACATCATAAGGATTAAGTTCATATATGAGTTGCATATAGATATCATACTTTCATTACTTCAAAATACATTCTCTAGTTTTATTGTTAATTACAATATGATAAGTAATGAGATGAGTCTTTCAAAACATAATACATTGATTCCCCATGTATATAAGTACGTGGGGCTTGATAAACCCACATTCCTTGTGGTGAATAAAAAAATAATAACAAGGAAAATGGGTCCAAGAGCTATAAATATTATAAATTTCCTGAGAACCATTCTTCTAAGAAGAAGAATATTCAAAGAGAGGGAAATGAAAAATAGGTTGTATGTTTTTCTTGTCACAAGTTAGTGCATTAGAAGAGGAACTACACTGAAAAAAAGGCATAGAAAAAGTTGAATTAATTATTGAGTGAAATCCTCAAATATCTACACATTGGATATTAGATGTAGCTTGTTGTTCCCACATCTATAACTAAATGTAGGGACAAAGTAGGTTTTGAAATATTGCCAGAGGATAGGTGGATTTGATAGCTACTAATGTTGTAAGGTTGGTTTCCCTAACCATTGGTGACTACCACCTCTCACTACCATCAGAAATGATTTGGGTTTTTAAAATAAATTTATTATATACCTATGGTTAAAAATACTATTATTTGTGTATCATGCCTATATACATATGGGTTTATTTTAATGTTTTGAAATAAAATCTGATTCTTCTATAAGGAAAATATATGTTATGATACGACACATTTAAATAAAGTATATTATGTATTAAATTATTAAAACCTAGTGTTGGAAATTGATAAAGATCCATATTCACACGACTCATATAACACCTAACTATGGAATCCCCATCTTAGTCATGTAGATGAGAAGCCTTTGAAAAATCTATATCAAGATGTTTATTTAGACTCTTTTGAAATAAAACCACATGAAATATGTCATTATTGTTTACAAGGAAAAAAGGAACAATCCACCATTTGGTGGAAAAGGTGAATGGTCCACATAGCTTCTAGTATTGGTATACACTAATGTGTGCGGACCGTTTCCAATAGAAGATATATGTCGGTATTCTTACATCATAACATTTAATGATGACTTCAGTATATATGAATATATCTACTAAATGGGGTGTGAGTATGATTCCATTAAAAAATCAATTAATTCAGTAATGAATTAGAAAATAAATATGGTAATAAGATAAAAAGGCATCAATCATATCAAGGTGGTGAATATATTAAAAAATTGTTAATCAACTTTCTATGATATCTTGGGATGATATATCAACTCAATCCACCTTACATACCATAGTTGAATTGTTTTAGTGAAAGGAGGAGCCTTACCTTGTTAGACATGGTATGTTCAACAATGAGTCATGAAGATCTTCCATTATCCTTTTGGGGATATGAATTACATGTTCTGGCATATAAATTAAACCTATTACAACCTAATCATACAAACAAAATTCCCTTTTGAGTTTTGAAGTGGAAAGAATAATGATTTTCACATTCATGTGAATGGGGTTGCCAAGCATTTTTAAGGCCTTCTCAAGCAACAAACTAGTACCCAGGGTTACTAAGTGTATCTTTATAGGGTATCCCAAAGAAACAATGGGACAATACCTATAAAACCCCTCTGAAAAGAAATTGATTACCACCAGACAAGTTTTCTTTCTAAAGAGTGATCACGTCCTCAAAAAGGATTAGGGATAATGATTTCCTTCAATGGTGTTAATGCTAAAAATACACAAAATTAAATATAGGAATATATTCCATAGGTCCCCATAGAAGAATAAGTTCGTAAAACATAAGTGTTTCATAGGAGCGTAATAGAGGTAAGAGAACCAAAGAGATGTGTTTTTTTAGTCACTGAAGATGGTAAATCATTATTTTCTGAAAATAATAGACTATTATCCAACAAGAAGGTAGTAGAGAGATCAAAACCACAAGATGGAAAGAATCCATGATTTAAAAAATGGATTCCATATATTAGAACCATTTTTGGGTTCAGGGTGATGTTCCAGATGATGTAAACCATGTGGGATCAAAATTGGTATACAAAAGGAAGCTAAATGTGGAAGGTAATGTAAATACCCATAAAATAAGGCTTGTGGCTAAAATTTTTAAATAGTGTCAATGAATTGACTGTGATTAAACCATTTCCCAAATCTCCATGTTAAAATCCTTCTAAATTCCCTTTCTATTATAGGTTACTGTAACAGCCCAAGATTTTATAAAAAAATATTCTTTTTAATTTTATTAAAGTCTTGTGTTGTACGCTACACCAAAAGGAGCTTGCACAACACGCATCCTTGACTTGCCTTGCATTACACGCAATCACGACTTTCCTCGATAGCGTGTGTAATACGCAATACTGAGTTTCACGAAAAAACGATATGCTATTAAAATATTATTAAAACTAGCTGTTATGAATAGTAATAACCACTTTTTAAATTTTAGAAATTTTAGCTCTCAAAATGGACTTCATTTTTGGATTTGGAGTATCGAATTTAGCCTAAGGTGAAATTTTGGTACTTTTCGGATAACATTCATATTCTGATGAATAGTGAAAATTACTAAATTATAATTAAAAACAACTTTTTTAATCGAAATAATTAATAGTGATAAATTATTAATTTTAGTGGTTTTAAAGTATATTTAGAATATATTTTTACAATTTAATACGATGTTGGTCATTGGGTGTAATTTTACATTTAAACCAGACATAATCAAGTGTCAATCTTTTGGTAGATATTGTTTCTTAAAAACACGCTATTTGTTTTAACAGCGGGATTTAATTATAAAATTAATTAATTCAACTTCTATGTTATGAATTTGGTAAAATAGACTTCATTTTTGAATTTGGAATATGAAATATATCTTAGGATTAAATTTTGGTATTTTTCTGAAAACTTTCAATTTTTGATGAATAGTGAAACCACTAAGTGGTAGGTTAAAAACTGAATTTTGCATAAAACTTAATTTTACCGCTTCTGTGAATGGAATTTCAAAAATCCGAGAGACATGGTTAATATTAAGGACTAAAATGTGGTTCAATGAGATGAAAATAATTTTTTGGTGAATAGTAACTTTTTACTATTTTTACCGCGGTTAATAGTAAATAGGGTAACTAAGGGTAAATATGATATTAATATTACCCTAACACATGTCCTAATTCTATTGGACAAGTGAAATTCGACCAAAAACAAACTTAGGAATAAAATATGACCATTTAGGCCCACTTGGATTAGATTAGGACATTTATTATTAATTTATTTAAAGAAGGGTTAAAATAGTTAAAATCAAAGTTTAATAAGTAAATCATTTTTAATATGGGGTTATACATAAGATAAATTAGATTTTAAATATTCATTAGAAAGCTAAAAAGATTTCCTACATGATGGTATTTTATTTGTAATTTTTAAACATCAAATAATTTAATTTATTTATGACACAAAGATGATGCAGTAATTATCTTATTAATGAAATATTGACATAATTGATAATATAAATACCAAAATAAATGTAATTTAAGACTTTTTATGAATTCCACTAATTTTCTAGGTTACTATGATATATTTTTGTTGATTTAATTAACTTGTTTCGAACATATAATTCTGTTATGACTTTCACAAAAATCATATATCAAATAGTGTCAAAATTGACACAAAATAGTTTTTAAATCAAATATTATATAATTAATTGTTATTTTATTCCTAAAAATCTAAGGTTCGGCCAAATGACTTATATAAGGATATATATATTAATAATAAACAATGTGGGGTTCGTTTGGCATGTTATAGTAAGTGTATTAACCATATAGTGAAAGAAAACAAAAAGACACGGTAAAAGTTAAATTATTTAACTTAGAGTTAAATCTAATTGATAAGGTTAAAATAATAACCTAAACTTGTCCAAATCTTATTGGTTGATAGGATTTCGACCCATCCCCACTCTAGCTTCGAAATAAGACCCTTTGGAACCATTATAAACCGATTTTGACTTTATTATAAAATAATATTTTGAGATATTCCTAAGGTGCCCCTCTCCTCCCTTATAAAAGGACACCTCCTCCCCCTCCTCCTCACACCAATTTGAGCACTCAAGCTCGGCCAACCCCTGCCAAAATCTCTTCTCTACTTCCCTAGAAACATCCTAGAGGTTCTGGTCTTCCTCAAAGACCAATTTTAGTTCCCTAATAGGAGTTCTCCAAAAGGCGCTTCAAAGAAGAGGTAATTACCGTTACCAATTCTTTCATCTTTATTTTTTCTTCCACTTCTTCTTCTTAGGTTGTTTAATTATGAAGTAATAACATCAGTATCACTCATATACTGATATGTTATTATAAGTATGAAACATTCCTAATTCACCTTCTATCCATCCTACGGAAAAATGAAATCACCGCGCGTGCGTACGTATGGAATACCGTCTCCACGCCGTGGTGTAATCTATTTTCCGCCACCACCTAAATAGGATGGGTATAATGGTGTAATGAGTAACTATATATGATTATTATAAAGTGATATTGATACTGAAATAATATTCATACACTTTAACACAATTCCACGACCATGGGAACGATATCATCGCTCGTGCGTACGTACGGAATACCGTCTCCACGACGCGATGAGATTCATTCTCCACATTAACCATTCATTAATGATTATAAAGCATATATAACAAGTAATAATGAAATATATGACATAATAATGATACTAGATTTATGTATATTTATATGTATGTCATCTACTTAATTCCATTCAAGACAATAAGTAAAGGAAAACAGCGTTCATGCGTACGTACGGACTACCGTCTCCATGAACGGTGTTTTTCATTTCATTTATCTATCTATTATATATATATATATACTGAATATATATGATATATAAATCATATTTTATAATCTGGAAGTAAGTAAATCATGATATAAGTAATAATAATGTCAAGAACAACAAGTCAAAACACCTACGATAAATGAAACGATTTTACCCAAAACGCTACTTTAACATGAATTTACAAAACAACGGGTAATATAAAGTTATAAGTGGACCATATATGATATAATAACAACGAATATGATTCTGTAATAAGTCAATAACATTATGTAAATCATTATACAGGAGGTTCGGACACGTACAAAGCAAGTCGGACCTAAGGTAAGGGAAATATCACAATCTCATTTTTATCCGAGATTGGTTGTACTTTGAAATTTACTGGGGTGTATTTTATCATCCACATCCATGTTTCCTCAATATGTAATATTATTTCAATCCTTCTACAATATTTTATATCCAATTTTACCCTTCGGTAAGTTTTTTTTGTAAAAGATATGAAAGGAATCTTTTGTCGTTTTTCGTACGCGGTACTTTTTGACTTTTCCGACAAAAGTACGAAGAATGTTTTTTTTAACTTATACGGCATGAATGGATTTTTAAAACATTATTTCCAAGAAGCTTCCTTTAGAAGTTTTCAAGTTTATTTTTAATCAACTTCTTTTAGTTTATAATTGTATGACATATTAAGAAAAGAAAAGTGTTTTTGAAGAAGAAAGGATATTTTCCTCAAGAATGGAGTTCAAGTGTTTTATCAAAATTATTTTCCATCTAAGATAATAAAGGTTTCTGTTTTTATCCCTATTATTACATTGATTTGATCATGTTGTGATGGAATTATTTTTATGAATTCCTTTATATTATATGAATTGTTTTATGATGTCACGATGTTTACGAATCCCATTTTTACTACATGGGTTATGAAATGATGTATGATTTATGATTCTGTGGCACACATAAGAATGGTATCATTATGAGATGGGTGGGACCTATATCTCCCTCCAATGCATTGGGTAAAGATTTTATATCTCATGAGATAGACATGGCTGAAATGGTAGGTTATACCGGTTCAGTGAAACAGGACTGAAACGAGGGTTACTCGATTCAGAAAGGGACTTTGTCCACTAAGATAGTCTTGGCAATGAGTCATGACTAACAAGAAATGATTTTCTATGATTATGTGTGAATGCCACAAAGTTTCAAGTTTCATGTTATGATTATGGGGATCTCATTTTCACTTCTATGATTTATCCCATGTTATGATATTACGAGCTCTTTTGCAGGTTAAGATTTCCAAAAAGCTATGTTCTTATGTATATGATGTGATTGATATTTCTTTTGTTTACCCTTACTGAGCATTTGAGCTCACCCTTTTATGTTTTCTTTTCCCCAGGATATAAAGAAAGGTTTATAGGTAAAAAAAAGGAAAGATCTTTATGGGAGATATTGAAGATCTTTCACCACGATTAGAAGATTACGTTCCGAGTTTCAAAAGACACTAAACTATTACGATCCTTGTGTGTGTGTTTTTGTTATGTACTAAGTATTCCGCAAAAGTAATGTAATGTCCATGTACGATAAGCTTCGGGTCTCTACAGTTGGTATCAGAGGAAAGGTTTAGTCAACCTTTGGAAACTAGGATGCGAAAACGTTAGTCAGATCCCTAGAGATATTTCTAAGGTATGTCTAGGGATGTCCCTAGGGATAAGTATACGTATAGGTTATAGTAATAGAATTATGCTAACGATCATAGAATTAAACCTAAGATGTTGGATATTGAAGGTACTCCCCCTTTATTATGTTGTTTTCCCTAGCATGATTTTTGCCTCTCACACTATTCTTTTTGGGTTTTAGACGATGGATGGAACCCGAAGGAACCGTGTTGATCAATGCAATGGACAATGCAATGATTGCCCTCCTGAACAAACAAATGTTATGGGAGATGGAGTGAAAAATCTTATTGCTATACTTACACAAGCTATGAATCATTCTGGACTTCCAAATGAGCAGAGAAGGGAACAATATTCTTTTGAGTCCTTCATGAGGCAACGTCCACCTTCTTTCAGTGGGTCTTCTGATCCACTTGTGGCTGAACAATGGATCAGTACTACTGAAAAGATATTTTCAGTTCTTCAATGTTCTGATCATGATAAAGTCATCTTAGCAGTATATCGTTTGGAAGGTGAAGCTGATCAATGGTGGAATCTTATCAAGAATACGAGGCCAAGAGATGAAATTGAGTCCATGGAATGGGACGAGTTCAAGAACTTGTTTTTCAGTAAGTACTTCCCTCGTATTCTTCGAACAAAGATGGAGAAAGAGTTTCTTGAACTGAAGCAAAGGGATGATGAATCTGTTGGTACCTATGAAGAAACTTTTACAAGACTTGCAAGGTATGCTTCTGGAATTATCATCCAACCTGAAAGTAAAGTTGATCGATTTTTCAGTGGCTTAAAACCAAGTCTTCGAAGGGCATTAGCTATAAGAGACTTCAGTAGCTATGAAGAAATTGTGCGTTGTGCCATCAAGGTAGAAATGGAAGTTGGTGTTACATATCCATCTCATGGTTTTGACAAGAAACGAAAGATGGAGTTCAAGGAGAAATCTCAGAATAATGGTGAAAAGAAGATGAATGTTTCCTTATGCACAAAGTGTGGAAAGAAGCATGGTGGAGATTGTCTTAAAGGGACTAGAAAATGTTTTAAGTGTGGAAAAGAAGGTCATCGAGCAGCTGAGTGTCGAAGTAATGGAAAAAGGGTTTCTAATGATGTGAATAAAGCAAACACTGCAGAGAACGCACCGCCAACACTTCAATGCTTCAAGTGCAAGGAAATGGGGCATTATGCTAATAATTTCCCTAATCCAAGGGTTAGTGATGATCAACATGAGCAACCACTGAAGGCAAAGGACAAAGGGAAATCACATGCGATCACTATTGGCAATGTTGAATATGACAACGATGTGGTGGGATGATTAAGTGTTTATGTAATGGGATTCCAAAATAATGTTGTATCATTGAGTATTGCAATATTTATTGATGTGGTATTCAAAGTGATTGAGATATTTTTTGGAAATAAGATGACATGCGTATAATGAAGACGAGAAAATGAAATGTTTAATAGTATTCATGAGATCATGATTGATATAAGGACTAAGTGATATCATGGTTTGAGTATATAGAATTTTGAGGATTTTGGTATGTGGAAAGTGTTAACTTTTAACTGCACTCATGTTTTCACTAAGGTATTCAAGAGAATACACGATTAAGGACTTTGAATGTTTGGAATGTGACCAACAAGACATATCTTGTGATATGTGGGGATCAACGACAGTATTAAATCTCTGGTAATCGTTTTCACTATGTTAGGAGAGTGGACTGCAGTATTATGGATAAGCCTAAAGATTAGAATGGATTATGTTGGACATAAGTTAGTATTGTTTAAGGATAGAAGATTTTTGATATTATTGATGGGATGTTATAGTAATGTAGTTTTAGGAAAAGGACAACCTGCAGGACGGGCGACAGCCCATCGCTTCGGACAAGGCTGTGGGAATCGAACCCACAACCGAAGTGCGACTGTCCTTTATCGCCTACCACTGACCTACAGGAAGTCCCTGTTTAGAAGAAACTAGTTTTATTATATTAAGCAGTATGATATATAAAGTATAAGTCCATTTTAGGAACCATATATGATTAATCTCACTATAGATCGACTTATGTATATAATTTTTGCTAACCTTTTGTTCGAGACAGATGGAATGACCCGTCATTCTATCACATGATCTGTTAACACTTCACGAATAACAAATTCAACTTCATTTATATAAGAGATTAAGTGGAAATTGTTCAAGGCACGAACAATAGTGAGATTGTACCAAAATAAAGTAAGTATTTATTCTAATTCAAATTCTTCAACTTTAGGGAAATGATCTTGAAAACCAAAAATGTTGTCCTAGTGATCTTATACCTGATGAATCAGATGGTACCTTATATCATCACAAATCTATGGATTTGTGATTATTGGCTTTTCCATAGCCATGTTCTCTACCACTCTCCATCAGAACATGATGGTTAGATTTCTCTTCCATATCCATATTTTCACCTATGTGGAAACCCAATGATTAGTTTATTTGGGTAACCGTTACGTTTCATACTTTTGTTTTTTAAAGATTGGTTTTGATATTCCTTTTTACGATGTGGGTTTCTATTAAAGAAACTTTCGAATAGTAAACCATTTATAACCCCGACGAATTTCGAGGGAGAAATTCATTTTAAGGGGGGTAGAATGTAACAGCCCAAGATTTTATAAAAAAATATTCTTTTTAATTTTATTAAAGTCTTGTGTTGTACGCTACACCAAAAGGAGCTTGCACAACACGCATCCTTGACTTGCCTTGCATTACACGCAATCACGACTTTCCTCGATAGCGTGTGTAATACGCAATACTGAGTTTCACGAAAAAACGATATGCTATTAAAATATTATTAAAACTAGCCGTTATGAATAGTAATAACCACTTTTTAAATTTTAGAAATTTTAGCTCTCAAAATGGACTTCATTTTTGGATTCGGAGTATCGAATTTAGCCTAAGGTGAAATTTTGGTACTTTTCGGATAACATTCATATTCTGATGAATAGTGAAAATTACTAAATTATAATTAAAAACAACTTTTTTAATCGAAATAATTAATAGTGATAAATTATTAATTTTAGTGGTTTTAAAGTATATTTAGAATATATTTTTACAATTTAATATGATGTTGGTCATTGGATGTAATTTTACATTTAAACCAGACATAATCAAGTGTCAATCTTTTGGTAGATATTGTTTCTTAAAAACACGCTATTTGTTTTAACAGCGGGATTTAATTATAAAATTAATTAATTCAACTTCTATGTTATGAATTTGGTAAAATAGACTTCATTTTTGAATTTGGAATATGAAATATAGCTTAGGATGAAATTTTGGTATTTTTCTGAAAACTTTCAATTTTTGATGAATAGTGAAACCACTAAGTGGTAGGTTAAAAACTGAATTTTGCATAAAACTTAATTTTACCGCTTCTGTGAATGGAATTTCAAAAATCCGAGAGACACGGTTAATATCAAGGACTAAAATGTGGTTCAATGAGATGAAAATAATTTTTTGGTGAATAGTAACTTTTTACTATTTTTACCGCGGTTAATAGTAAATAGGGTAACTAAGGGTAAATATGATATTAATATTACCCTAACACATGTCCTAATTCTATTGGAAAAGTGAAATTCGACCAAAAACAAACTTAGGAATAAAATATGACCATTTAGGCCCACTTGGATTAGATTAGGACATTTATTATTAATTTATTTAAAGAAGGGTTAAAATAGTTAAAATCAAAGTTTAATAAGTAAATCATTTGTAATATGGGGTTATACATAAGATAAATTCGATTGTAAATATTCATTAGAAATCTAAAAAGATTTCCTACATGATGGTATTTTATTTGTAATTTTTAAACATCAAATAATTTAATTTATTTATGACACAAAGATGATGCAGTAATTATCGTATTAATGAAATATTGACATAATTGATAATATAAATACCAAAATAAATGTAATTTAAGACTTTTTATGAATTACACTAATTTTCTAGGTTACTATGATATATTTGTGTTGATTTAATCAACTTTGTTCGAACATATAATTCTGTTATGACTTTCACAAAAATCATATATCAAATAGTGTCAAAATTGACACAAAATAGTTTTTAAATCAAATATTATATAATTAATTGTTATTTTATTCCTAAAAATCTAAGGTTCGGCCAAATGACTTAGATAAGGATATATATATTAATAATAAACAATTTGGGGTTCGTTTGGCATGTTATAGTAAGTGTATTAACCATATAGTGAAAGAAAACAAAAAGACACGGTAAAAGTTAAATTATTTAACTTAGAGTTAAATCTAATTGATAAGGTTAAAATAATATCCTAAACTTGTCCAAATCTTATTGGTTGATAGGATTTCGACCCATCCCCACTTTAGCTTCGAAATAAGACCCTTTGGAACAATTATAAACCGATTTTGACTTTATTATAAAATAATATTTTGAGATATTCCTAAGGTGCCCCTCTCCTCCCTTATAAAAGGACACCTCCTCCCCCTCCTCCTCACACCAATTTGAGCACTCAAGCTCGGACAACCCCTGCCAAAATCTCTTCTCTACTTCCCTAGCAACATCCTAGAGGTTCTGGTCTTCCTCAAAGACCAATTTTAGTTCCCTAAGAGGAGGTCTCCAAAAGGCGCTTCAAAGAAGAGGTAATTACCGTTACCAATTCTTTCATCTTTATTTCTTCTTCCACTTCTTCTTCTTAGGTTGTTTCATTATGAAGTAATAACATCAGTATCACTCATATACTGATATGTTATTATAAGTATGAAACAACCCTAATTCACCTTCTATCCATCCTACAGAAAAATGAAATCACTGCGCGTGCGTACGTACGGAATACCGTCTCCACGCCGTGGTGTAATCTATTTTCCGCCACCACCTAAATAGGATGGGTATAATGGTGTAATGAGTAAATATATATGATTATTATAAAGTGATATTGATACTGAAATAATATGCATACACTTTAACACAATTCCACGACCATGGGAACGATATCATCGCTCGTGCGTACATACGGAATACCGTCTCCACGACGCGATGAGATTCATTCTCCACATTAACCATTCATGAATGATTATAAAGCATATATAACAAGTAATAATGAAATATATGACATAATAATGATACTGGATTTATGTATATTTATATGTATGTCATCTACTTAATTCCATTCAAGACAATAAGGAAAGGAAAACAGCGTTCATGCGTACGTACGGACTACCGTCTCCATGAACGGTGTTTTTCATTTCATTTATCTATCTATTATATATATATATATATACTGAATATATATGATATATAAATCATATTTTATATTCTGGAAGTAAGTAAATCATGATATAAGTAATAATAATGTCAATAACAACAAGTCAAAACACCTACGATAAATGAAACGATTTTACCCAAAACGCTACTTTAACATGAATTTACAAAACAACGGGTAATATAAAGTTATAAGTGGACCATATATGATATCATAACAATGAATATGATTCTGTAATAAGTCAATAACATTATGTAAATCATTATACAGGAGTTTCGGACATGTACAAAGCAAGTCGGACCTAAGGTAAGGGAAATATAACAATCTCATTTTTATCCGAGATTGGTTGTACTTTGAAATTTACTGGGGTGTATTTTATCATCCACATCCATGTTTCCTCAATATGTAATATTATTTCAATACTTCTACAATATTTTATATCCAATTTTACCCTTCGGTAAGTTTTTTTTGTAAAAGATATGAAAGGAATCTTTTGTCGTTTTTCGTACGAGGTACTTTTTGACTTTTCCGACAAAAGTACGAAGAATGTTTTTTTAACTTATACAGCATGAATGGATTTTTAAAACATTATTTCCAAGAATCTTCCTTTAAAACTTTTCAAGTTTATTTTTAATCAACTTCTTTTAGTTTATAATTGTATGACATATTAAGAAAAGAAAAGTGTTTTTGAAGAAGAAAGGATATTTTCCTCAAGAATGGAGTTCAAGTGTTTTATCAAAATTATTTTCCATCTAAGATAATAAAGGTTTCTATTTTTATCCCTATTATTACATTGATTTGATCATGTTGTGATGGAATTATTTTTATGAATTCCTTTATATTATATGAATTGTTTTATGATGTCACGATGTTTACGAATCCCATTTTTACTACATGGGTTATGAAATGATGTATGATTTATGATTTTGTGGCACAAATAAGAATGGTATCATTGTGAGATGGGTGGGACCTATATCTCCCTCCAATGCATTGGGTAAAGATTTTATATCTCATGAGATAGACATGGCTGAAATGGTAGGTTATACCGGTTCAGTGAAATAGGACTGAAATGAGGGTTACTCGATTCAGAAAGGGACTTTGTCCACTAAGATAGTCTTGGCAATGAGTCATGACTAACAAGAAATGATTTTCTATGATTATGTGTGCATGCCACAAAGTTTCAAGTTTCATGTTATGATTATGGGGATCTCATTTTCACTTCTATGATTTATCCCATGTTATGATATTATGAGCTCTTTTGCAGGTTAAGATTTCCAAAAAGCTATGTTCTTATGTATATGATGTGATTGATATTTCTTTTGTTTACCCTTACTGAGCATTTGAGCTCACCCTTTTATGTTTTCTTTTCCCCAGGATATAAATAAAGGTTTATAGGTAAAAAAAAGGGAAGATCTTTATGGGAGATATTGAAGATCTTTCACCACGATTAGAAGATTACGTTCCGAGTTTCCAAAGACACTAAACTATTACGATCCTTGTGTGTGTGTTTTTGTTATGTACTAAGTATTCCGCAAAAGTAATGTAATGTCCATGTACGATAAGCTTCGGGTCTCTACAGTTACCATGTCCATAAGATTTGGAGGATTGGTGTCAGGACTGCATTCCTTAATGGGAACCTGCAATAAGATGTCTATATGAAAAAACCAAATGGTTTTTAACTCTAGGTGATGCTAAATGGATTTTCATGTTATATAGATCCATGTATGGTTTTAAGAAAGCATCTCAATCATAAAACATGTGATTCGAGGAAGCTATAAAAGAATTTGGTTTCCTTAATAATGGATGTGAGTACTGTGTTTACAAGAGGTTTAGTAGAAAATTTCTTATTATCCTCGTAGTATATATTGATGGAATATTACTTATTGGAAACGACATACCAATATTATTGTCACTTAAGGAATAGTTAAACTAATGTTTCCCCATGATGGAATTAGGTGAAGAAGCATGTATTCTATGGATCAAGATCATTCGTGATATATCCAAGAGGCTTATTGAACATAGTCAAAGTATATATATAGATCAGATACTACAGTGATTTAGTATGGAACTATATTAGAGGGGATTGGTTCTATTTTCACATGGTTTGCATCATTCATTGAAAATGTGTCCTCATATAAAATATGAGAAAGATATAATTTTTAAGATCCCATACAATTCAAAGATAGGATCTGTCATGTATGACATGTATTTACTAGATGAGATATTTCCTACGCATTGAGCATGGTGGGAATATATCAAGAAGATATAGGAGAATGACATTTTTCTATTTTTAAGGATATACTTAAGTGTCTAAGAAGAACTGAGGGTATGTTCTTGGTGTACAGAGGAGATGAGTAAATGGTCATTAAGGGTTATACTGATGTTGGTTTCTAGATTGATCAGATTGATCTGATGTCATAGTCAGTATGTGTTTTATGTCTTAATAGAGGAGCTATTAGATAGAAGACTGGAAAGTAGCTAGTTTTCACTAATTTTATAGTAGAGTCCGAGTTTATAGCATCATATGATGCATCCAATGTATCAATTTGGATTCAAAAAACATTCTTGGATTATGATGTGGTACATAGTAGTGAAGACTCTATCACATTGTATTGTTATAATACTACAGCACTGGCTCTTGCAAAAGAGACAAGGTCACACCAACCGAAGAAGAATATACACTAGAAGTGTCACCTATTGAGGTGTTTTTATAAGATGGGTTCATCTATATTAAGGAGAGTTCCCAATGAAGAGAACATGGTGGGCCCCTTGACTAAAGGCATATCTTAGTAGAAGAATGTGTTTCATGTGATGCCTAGTGGACTGATGGTTGTTTTCATTTTGTTCAAGTGAAAGTTGGAGTCTATTGGAGTTGGTGCCCTATAACAAACTTCTGTGTACTTTATAATAGCATGTATTTGTTTTTTAATATTAATAAAATACTTATCACATCATTATTTTTATTCAGTATGACATAGAATGTGATAATGTCTTAAGATTTGTCGTCACACTAAAACTTAATAGTAGTACACTTGTATGATGAGAACCCATAAATGTTAGCAAACTATTCAGGAATATTTTTTATATATCCATATGATTTAATTTATGGGATAGAAATAATACAGGCTATTAGGAATGGAGACTCATATGACTTTTAGGAACCTTCTCATGGTGTACACCCTTGGCAGTATCCAGTAGGATATTATGAGAATGAGATCCACTAGTAGAAAATACACATTTCTATATGTCATTTGATATTCCTATTTGCAAATTTTTGTATTGATCCTTAGACTTTGATATTATTATTAATGAATATTATGAGTCACGTGTGTTGATGTATTGACTAGAACCATGATAAAATATGTTTTTGGTGATGTAGGATACATTGGGTGAATCATGAGTAATATTGTACTGATGAATAATGTGAGAAAGGATTTTTCCCTTCCATTTTAATAGAAGTTGATATCTCCAGACCCTTGATTGAAAAGATATATGCTAAATAAATCCAGGATCATAGTGTTCGATAGGAAGTCCATTTTTTGGGAAATCCAAGAAAGATACATTGAGCGCAATGTTTGATGGCACCAACATGCACCCTTCTTGATTAGAGATATTGTGATAAAATGATTATATTACAAAGTAATCATCCATGTAAGTTAACATGTAGTTGTGTAATTATCTTCATTTGATTAGGGTGCCTTGGAATATTTCTATTTGCTAACCTCAGACTTTTTGATACATCTCCTAATGCCACAGGAAAAAGTGGCCAAGAGGGTCACACACTATGTATATCCATAATCTCAGATAAATAATATATTTTTTTATATAACAAGTTGAGTAAATATTAATACCCTACATGGTTTAATAATTTTTCATGCATGCTTGATCTCATATATTCCATCACTAGTTATTCAGGATAATATAATGTGACTAAAATATTTAATAAACATTTAGTTTCTATTTATTCAATGTAATATTTATTTTTTATTTTTAATAATTTATTGATATTTATTTAATAAATAAATAGACATTATTCACGACCTGAAAAATATTTTGGTGGAATGGCGGACTAAGATTAAATGGTCTTGTGAGAAAATAATAACTATTGAATATTATTAAATTAAATAATATTTCATTTTAATTTTCATGTGATGAACATGTCAATAAATAATATTTTTATTATTATTTAACATGGGGTTTTTTCTAGGATTAAATAAATAATTAATTAAACTTTTTCAATTATTTTATTTTAACCCTAGAAATATATAAACCCTGTTATGTTATTTTCTAAATAGAACAATTCAATTGTTTGGGTTGTGCCCAACAGATTTCAAGAATCATCTCAAGGCCTAGAGAGATCCCTTATCCATGAATGCTCCCATTAATTAATAGAAACCTTCCTCTAATAGATCAAGGATAATGCTTGGAAGCATTTATCATAGAGACAACAAGAAAATAATGAAAGAATAAGGATCTGACAAGATAGCACTTGAAGATTTATCTGGCGATGTCTAGAGATCTGTGGAACATGTGTGGATGAGAATTAGAGATAATCTACACATTGATTCCTACAAAGAAATAATGAAACAATGCATATCTATATTCAGATACATCAAAGAAGAGATAATTTCATCAAGATATTTCTTTAATTTATTAAATTATTTATTAATAATATGTGAGGATCCTCCCTCCAATTCTATCATGATTTCCCTTTTCAATAATCATTGATTCAATTTTGTAGATCATGATGTTTATCATTGTGTAAATCTTGAATTGATCATAGATCGTGGAAAAATTAATAGTTGAGAACTACCCATTATAAGCTTCTTATATGCTCAAAAACATTTTCAGGTATCAGAGCGGTCACAGAATCCTTTATAATTATTTTAATATCATTGGTCATTTGTGCACTTTTTTTTTAGTTTTTCAATTAATGTTTATTCATTATTTTAATCGAAATCGTGAGATATTATTTTTCTTCCAATATTTAACATATTTATAATCAATTTTATTTTTTTTATAAATATAAAAAATAAAATATATCATCCGGTGGTGCTAAATAATATGTCCAGATAATGCAGCAGTACATATTGTGAAACTAGAGTTACACACCATGTTGTTTTTTTCAATGAATTAGAAATTAATTTGGAATTAATTTAGTTATATCCGTCAGTGACACACTGTATAGTTATTAATTCACACCATCTATGGATAAGTATAGATTGCTGTACAATCAGCTGGATTACATGCCATTTAGCCCACATACCTGGTGTGTAGTCCATTTGAGTTATATATGGGGTGTGTATTTTAATACGCAACCTACCTGACTAGTGATTGTGTAGTTCAAAGATAACATGACCTGTAGCCCATTATACACACTACGTACCCCATTTTCTAAGGCATGATTTACCCACTAAGTCCATCAGTGTGTGACTTGGATAGATGGTGAGAGTCGTATATGTTGTGTGCTCTCTTGTATAGACCATTTATTTATAATCAATTAGAAGGATTTAAATGTTTTTATTATACAATGTAAATTGTGTTACATGTACATGAATTTGGTTAAAAATATAGGAAACACCATGCGATAGTTTTGAAAATATATTTGTTTAATTAATATCTTCATAATATTCATATCTACATATCATGAATGAGTCATATTAAAAGTTGTTAATCTGTGTGCAATGAACAATAACATGTGACTGATAAATCAAGTAATTATTGAAATCATCCATGATGTACATGTCCCAAAAGTACATGATAAGTCAGGTATTTCATTTGACACAAGAGTAAAATAGTATATGATTATAATATATGTTGGGTAGATTCAAACATGTATTCATCGTGTTTACTCTAAGGTACATTTATGTATGTAGTTATTTTTAAATGAATTTATCGAATTTTTTTAAAATTATAATAGAGGTAATCTCAAAAAAATCAGATCAGAATAAAGATAAATGAATTGATTAATTAAATATAATAATTTATTGAATCGATCACAATTTATCTTAAATAATAACGATTATGAGTTTAATTCTAGTTTTATTAAATATATAATTTTTTTCATGCATGTGGATTATCATGAGAATATACCAGACCATTCTATGTGATTGGTTTAATTTAATTTATTATTTAATTGAATTTTTGGCATGCGTACCTTCCCTCATCTTATTATGTTAGGGACTACATGCCCATTGTTTCATTCATCTAAACCCTTTTCCCCTCACCTACGTCTCAGTGAATGAATATTTATTGGATAGATATCCTAAGCTAATAGAGGTAGTTCATGATTGGAGCAAAGGTGAAACCATTCCAAGAGAGATGCATAGGTGAATAAGTGGATGGTTTCAAGACAATCCTTAATTGGTCCAAGGTTTTTTCCCCTTGGTACATATTTAGTTTATCAACTGCTAGATAGACTAACCATTAGTAAAAAATACCATTATAAAAAAAAACATTATTATTTAATTTCAGTCAAGTTTCATGGTTATTTCATTATTTATGTTTTTTCATGATCACGTGAATTTGTGAAATTAATGATCATAAAAGATACAGCAAAAATAATGTGTCTTATTCACAAATAGAATCTAACACATGGTTAATCACCCTTGTAAATCTACTTAATATTAACAAGAATTTTATAAAGATACTAATTGGGAATTTATGTATAATTTATAAAATCCAACAATTAAATTTATTAGTTAAGTATATCCTTCCACTATATTAGTTGAAATCAATCAATAGTTCAAAGTGGTTGTCCAGCCATGCTTTCAATTATTGGGGAATTCTAAATTAATGTTTTGGATTTACTCAACTTAATTCACATGAATGGATGACTTTTAAAGAATTTCAAGGTGTAACTAAGAGGAAAGGGTTGAGGAATTCTAAATTAATGATATCAAAATGGGGGAGTTGGTACTGGGATTTTCCCAATATGAAAATCCTAGTATGAAGATCTCTGTATGAAAATATGAGTATGAAAATCTTAATATGATTTTCCAAGTACGAAAATCCCAGTACCAAAATCTGATTAAAAATCATCAATACAATTTTCCTAGTATGAAAATCATTCTACGAAAATATGAATACGAAGGTCTCTATATGATTTTCCCCATAAAAAAAATCTCAGTACCGAAATTTGAGTATGAAATTCTCAATATGATTTTCACATTAAAAAATACATGTAAGAATATATCAATATGAGTTTCCCAGTATAAAAATATGAGTATAAAAATACCAGTATGATTCATTTCATCCTTAAGCTCAAAAACATATTTATACTTATCATCTCATTTGGATGTAATTCCCAATATGATATTAATACCATTATGATGGACTTCTCATTTTTCAACTGTGAAATTATTCAAACCTCTCAACCATTTCTTCATAATATTTTTCCAAGATAAATTCAAGATTTTTGAGAACATCATGATTAGAAAATAATCATCTGATTTATATTATAAGGTATGAAAACATTCTAACTCTTGAATTTACATTCTTATTTTGAAACTCTTCAGCTACAATATTCTATTTTTTTTTACTCCAAGGATAGAATTATAGAAAACAATAAAATCTACCCCCGATTCTTTTTTAATTTGACGATTATAAACGGCCATGCCCATGGACCTGAATAAGATCAAATTTATGATCAAACTTCATCTCCATGACTTATTATATGTGTTATGCAGCTCAATATTAAAAAATGGGCTAAGAAACACATTTCAGGATAACAACATCATCGCAATAGACTGCGTCTAATTCCTGAAAAATAAAATTCATAAAAAAATTCTAGTTTTCAACAAATATAAACAAAATTGAGAAGAAAACCCAAATGTTCTTCAATACCCCCTTTGAATTTATTGAAATCCCTTTTTATGAACTTTTAGAACACTCAGAATTTTTTTTACTATATAACTTTTTGAATTTTATCAAAACAATGCATTTTTCAATGAGTGTGTCCTGACACACTACAAAAAAAGTGACCATTACCAAAAAAATTACCGAAAGATAATATATTTATTGGTAAAAATGATTAATTCCCACAAATATTAAATTTTGATGATATTAATTATAGGTACAAACAATTTTTTTACCAACAGATATATCTGTTTATATTAGTAGCTCAATACCAACTAATCCTTTACCAACATTTAAATCTATTGTCTTATCATAATAATAAAAACAATTGATTTACCAATAAATGAATCTGTTGTTATTTATTTTTATTACCAAAAAATCTTTAACTATTATAAAAATTTGTTATGATGAATTATTCAATAATATCGAATATTTTACAAAAACCTGAATATATATATATATATATATATATTACCTATTACAAACATATCAGAATGTGATTAATTAAAATATCCATAATTAAGTAATATTTATTGATAATATATATAATGAAGAAAGATATAAATTTATACATATATAATATTTTTGTTTATATATACACACATAAATATATATCAATAAATATATTTATTCACACTCATACATGGTAAAAAAACACCGAAAATCTAAAGATCATCACCCCCACCCCACCTCCCTCCATCCCAGAATGCGACCCCTTCCCTGCGACCCCCTTCCCCAAACCTAACACCCTTTTCCCCACCACCGCTCCATAATCCTCCCCACCTCCCTCGCCACTGCTCAGCCTCCGCGCCTCCCCGATCGACCGCCATTGCTCCTCTCTTCCCTTCCTGCTTTCCCAGGTTTTCCCTGCATCCCCTATGGCTGCCTAGATTTTCACTACGTCCCCCATACCCCTGATTCACATTTCTGTCTCCAATGAAGCCTACACTTCCCCGATCCCCCTACTAGGTTCCCCAACCTCAGGTCACAATTGCACCCCCATGTTCCCTCTCCCCATGTGCCAGTGTCCCTACCAGTTCCTCTCCTACAGCCACCTCTGATGCCCCTGCTCAATGATCGTCTTCGCCATGTCCCAGAGTGATTCTAGTTCGTTTGTACATTTTGAACCAATAATACCAGGTATGCATTAATCTATGTTATTCAAATTTATTCCTTGGATTTTTCTTTTCTGATAACATAAGGGGTGAAAATTGACTTCTTTTACCAAACACTCACAAATATAACATAAATGGAACCATGTCATTCAATTTCAATTGGATATATGGGGATGAATTGGGAATATTTGTTACTCATAAAAAGTGTCTATCAGAACTTAATATGGAAGTGTGTGGTAATCACATGGATTTCAGCTTGTGTTTTTCTATCCTTTCTGTGATTTTTCATTGGAATCTTTACTCCTTTTCAAATATAGCCATCAACTGCTCTAATTTGAGGGAACTCTATTTATATTTTTGTATTTTAAAAAAATGTAATACTGATGGTCTGGGAAGGGGTTTTCCAATATCAATGAACATACATGTTGCTTTAGTCTAGTTCTCTCATGTTTTTCTACGTGCTCTAGTGGCTGCTAACTTCTTTAGTTTTCAGATGATCCTTTTGATGCTTGGATCATAAATCATTGATGAAATGTTTCCATTGCTTCAAGCTATACATTTTTAGAATTTCTTGATCTTATTAGGTCTAGAATCAGCGACAGTGGTATTGGTATGATCTAGTATGTTCTCTGAGATGATTTCAAGACACTAACTTGCTCTCTTCCCTAAAATAACATCGAATTCTCTTCAATTTTTCACTACTCAATTGATACATTTTGAACTCATGGTTTGTCTATTGTCCATATCTGGTTCCAATTTCAAAACCTCAATCTCGGAAAACATGATATTTAACAAGTAAACTACCACTAGAAAATGAAATGTTATTTATCAAAAGATGATAATCAAACATGGCAGGTTGAAAAGGCTGAGTATGATGGGCTGTTTTGGTTTAGATGTGAGTTTTCTCTAGTTATGTGATTGGTTCTTTGTTTAACCCCTCTTTAAGTATTGAACATATGAATTTCTATTACAGGCTCTATATTTAAACTGTCCAGAAGTCAGATCTAAATTTGAATTTCATTGTGAATTTGCATCTCGGATTCCTACGTATTTCCATAATCAAAAAATAAATGGATCGTTAAACATATTTACATTATTAATGACATTGATTTTGATTTATAACAATGACCATAACATTTTTCTTCTTAGTGAGATTGTTTCCCTAGTTTCTAAATTTGAAAAAAATTTCCAAGTCAGGGTGATAACTGCCATATGAAGCTGGGTAGGTATTGTGTGTTCTTTCTATTATAGAAAAAATTCCATTAATATCAGTAAATCATAGACTTATGATTAATGATCACTCCCAATTATCAAGAATAATCATAATAGAACTGTCATTATCTTTGAAAACAAATGAAAACACCAACTTTATTGAAACAGTTGATCTTTAATACATGCTATAGATATAATACTTGGAATTTGGTTGATATGGTTGTCAAATATGAGAATTTGGGTCTTTTGGGTAGTACTTATTGAAATTTTCTTGTACTCATCACTTATTATACTCAGTTTGAAAAATATTTAGTGTTTGTTACGTTCTTGAAAAAACACTTTCATGTAGGGTCTGTTTTCCACTTATTGAAATTTCATATATAATTTATCATTTATGATAAAAAGTTTCAAAAAATGTGTACCATTTATTCTGTTATTACTTTTATAAAACATCATACATAAAAAATTTGTACTGTGTGACCTGCTTCTATTATACTACTATACTTAAATACCAAAATAATACCACTAAAGTGGCAGGAAACATTTTTTCAATAAGAAATCTTTAAATGCTTATGTGTGAACACTTATGATAAGTGATTAGTGATGTGGGGATTCATTAGACATTCTAAATATTATCTCTTATGATAAGCAGTTTGAAAAAACAAGTGTTGTAAAATAGACTCTTATATTATATAGGAATACCACTTAAATAAGGGGTAGTAAAAAAATTAGTAAGATAAAACCCCTTAAACAAAGCCACTTATCATAAGTGATAAGCACTATAAGAATTTTTCATCAACTACTATAAGATAAGGTGTTAGACCTTCATTGAACACTATTCTTCTAATGCTTAATTTAATCCTAAATTTGGAAATTAATTAAATTATAAATGATTGAAGAGAATCCAGAACATGTTTTAGAATCCAATTTCAACTGATCACGATATGAAGTGAATTCTAGTAATGCACTATCAGTCCAACCTAAATAACTTGATTTTTTATTATAGATGTATAATTCATCAATTAATGAATTTACTTAGACAATTATTATTGAATAAATTAAATCATCAATTTATTTTCATCAAAAATCTAATACAGAGTCATTTTCCACTTATTATCTCTAGAAAGATAAATATAGAAGTTAGAATGATCATACCAAGATAATAATTTATGGGATGATTCACCTCTGTTGTGAAAAAAAACTCATAAAATTTAGAAGAAAAAAATTTAAGTTTCAAAAAAGCATTTATTCAATAAGATATATAGAAACACCTGTATAGACATACTTATCAAAAGTGATCAGTGCTGAAATCATTTTTCATTTAGTTTCATCGAACAAATCCTTATTCATAAATGTATCCTTATTTATGGCTGAGTTGAACTTGAGTGATGATTATATTGTTGGATTATTGTATCCCTTGTCATTTGTTAAGTGCAAGATTCTTAGCTATGAGGACACTAAACTGATTTCCCTTACTGATCACTTTTATTTTTTTAGACTTGTAATTATTTTCTATTCCAATACACAACAATGTCATCTTTCTTCTCTGCTTCGATCTTTGCTAAGCAGCATGGAAACATGAAAACCCAAACACACAAACTAGCAATGACACTTCACCAGCCTCTGACAAAGACACATTGAAACATATTCCATCCCACACTCAAAAAAAACAAAAAATACTTTAAAAAACATAGAATTTAAGAATATCATTGCTTCCCAATCAAATCAACCACCCAGTTACTTGAATTATCCCCCTAATCTCTACAAGCAGCCTTGCACATGCCATATGTTTTGGGCACTCAACCCTAGTGTCGATGATTCCATGTTCCTTACAGGGATACAACTTCACCAGCATGATGTCGATGTTCCCTAAGTCTTTGAAATCAATGATAATCTTCTCCCCAAGCTTTCTTTCAAACACATTCAAGGAGTCGATGAGATATTTCTTTTCTATCTCATGATCTCCCTTTCTTTTGTCAATAGCTTCCTCCCCAAAATTTATATATTTTTTAAAAAAAATATCAACACAGAACCAAGAATGTGTGATCACTGTAAAGGATCAGAGGTAAACAATGGAGTGATGCTGTGATAGACCTCATTGATGTACTAGACACCGACGTATGGATTTTTAGACCAGCTTTCCATAATGGATGAGGTCCGGTATCTTCTTGTGGATCCAGTTCATCTGAGATAAGATATTTTTTTCCCAATTTCTCTTCCTTGTACTTGTAATTGATCCTCTTTAGAGTGATGGTCATTAGAAACGTTTTGTTGAATGTGTTAAGCTAGAAATCTTGTAAAATGACATTATCTACCATTTTTGGAAGACTGGGATCTGATTGCTATCTCAAACGAAGCCTTTGGATGGATGCACCAAAAACATTAAAAGGGACAGATCACTTTAAATTCAATTCCAAATTCACCAAAAAATGAGAAGGATAAATTTCTTGACATGGTAAAAATTCATTGTTCTATTAAACATATTTTCAATGTGCCTAGTGATGATAATAATATAGGAATGATGTTTTTTACATGTTTTTTTACTTATAGATTCCACTAACTCTTGTTGATGAAAAGAATAATGTTGTCAGAGTAGTTGAAATAGACATGTAGTATTCTGTTGATGCCTTGATAATGTGTATCATGAAGATCTAGAAGGATCTGACCCATGGGTGAACCCTTTTTTTCACTATCAAAGCATAAAATATTTCTAGACCTTTCTTGCCCCCCCCCCCGAATGCCGAATCGTTGTGCTTAGACTTTTATTTTATTTTGGATCCCTCATATTTTTCACCACCTTAGTAGCTTGTCTACCTTGGGATAGCCTCCTCAAGGGAGAGGGGGAGGGACATTAGAGTCAGAATGTAATGTGGAGGAAGATAAGACACCATGAGCGCTCCAAGGAGGCCAATTCACACAGTTTCGTCATGGGTTTGGAGGCAACCTCCAAAGGTGAAGCCATTCCTCGCTCTTGTATCGGACATGGAAATCCTTGTACTGCTCCACCTCATCATCAATGATCACGATAATATCTTCGTATCCAAAGATACCATACATTACATTAGAATCTATGTGCTTATTTACAAGCTCATGAAGGAGAGAACCTGCATAGGACTTACACTCAAATCTTAAGAACTAACAACCATATTTCTAGCTTTTAGGATATATTGTAGTTTTTTCATGGAATTTGACATTCACACTGTACTTGATATAGCTACCTTGGAAACAACCTTTTGGGTTATATATATGATTCGTTTTAAATTAAGGTCCACATGCATCGAGGACAAATATAATTTTTCTATTTATCTTTTGGTGGCACCTTATGCTCTATTAAAATTGGTCAATCATCCTTTAAAAACACATAATATCATTAATAGGATTTCTTGGGAATTATGTGTGTATTTGGAAGCTGTCTTAGTGTTGCCTCAGTTGCGGGTTATGCAGAACACCATGATTTCTGAACCCTTCACAGCACATCTATTTATTTTCATTGGGTGTTGCTTGGTTCTTGAGTTGTGCTCATTGGGTTCTCCAGGTGTCGGATAGTTGAGGGCATTTGTTGGTGGCCTTGGGCCATGGATTATGGCCCTCCATGGTTCTCCTTACAGAAATACTGTAGACCATCATACTGGAAGACTTCTGTTACTACTATGTAAAGAGCCTGGTGGGAGGGCAAATAGAATTACGTCTCCCCTCTGGGGTGGTCTGAAGTTGTCCCCCAATTGGAGGGTAGATTGAAACAAAGGTTATGGATATGGAATAATAGAACAGAAAATATATTGTATCAATGTTGGATTTTTGTTTATGTTCTACTCGGAACAGATTGTTTGGAAGGTTTTTTATTTGTTTTGATGGTGGTATTTAATGATAATGACATGTTTTATGATGATTCAGAAGGTGTTAATTCATCCATAGTTGGTCATGGAGTGTGTGGATTAGTCAGGATAGCATGTTTAAGGTAATATATTGATTATTCATTACTATTTTAGTCTTCTCACCAACATCTTAATTCCCCTCACCTCTTTATAATTCCTTGGATTGAAATTTGGAATCTTTTTTAGTGTTCTCACTAACATTATATATTAATTTATGCAATCTATGCCTCATACGGGTGTTATATAAGTAGAAACCAGGTGTGTTTCTTACTGTGTTTGAAATCTAGAACCGATGTACTATTTGTGAAATCTGGAATTTTCTTTGTAGGGAGAGCATGAGAATTGAAGGCCAGACTCACATGGTCTGGCCTGTGGCACAACATTACTCGCTTTGGAAGGGGAGGTATGAGGCCATGGAGAAGAGGTTGGATGTCCTACCCATAGGAAGATAAATGCAGAACATGTACCTGTACATTTTATTAGATGGATGAATAAATATTGAAATAAATTTTTCAACTGGTAGGTAAAGGGAAAATCCACCCAAGAAAAAAAGGTACATTCACATATTTTTCTCCTAATTAATCAATTACCCTTCTATAGAGAACCATTAGAAAACTGAAATGTGCACTAGTTAAATATAATGAGTGTAATTAGAAAGTATACTACAATTATTTGGTAGAGGGAATATTTTTAGACCTATGCATATTTTTTGGGTATAAATACAATGTTAATTGATGTCTATGCAATCTATCCCCTCACCTATTTTTCATCTGGGTTTCTTAGTGTTCCGTTTTGCAAACACAGTCCAGCTTCTACCTAGATTTCACCCATGGCCTGCGTGTGAAATCTGGAATCTGGAATCTATTTTAGAGTTCTCATTTCATTATCTTTGGAATATGGTATCCATTTTAGTATTCTCAACATCATTTCTGATAGGTAATGTGAATAATATAGTTATGTGTATTAGAGTGGACCTTCTTATTCAAGTTCCAGTTGATGGGATCATCTAGTTTCATGTACTAATGAGTGTTGTGACCCCTCATTGCAAGTCTTCTTGTCTTTTCCTTGATTATCAGGTTTTTTTGGTATTACAAGGGTAAGTTGTACAGGTAATTATCAATTTATTTTAGTGCGGGTAGCCCATGTAGCTTATATAATATGACTCGTAAGCTGCTTCCTCCTCAACCCATGAAATTATAGTTTTTTTATGTCCTTAATTGTTTTATAGATTTGGCATTGTATCATGGTTTGATATTCTAATGTGTTTTTTCTACTGTTAATTTATTCACAGATTTTATGTAGTCACATTTTTTGGCACATTTCTATAAAAATAATTCACTAGCTTCTTTTAATCATTAATCAATTTGGTTGATGGAATTAGCGTGGAAATTGGAAGAAGATAAATCAGTAGGATAGAATGAAACTGAGAAAGTAAAACAGCCTTTATGATCATAGGATTTAGGAGAACAAAATAGCAACAGAGGAAGAAGGTCCCCTGGTGGTATATAAGAGGTTGTTCATTATAAATAGAATAGAGTATAATAAAATTTAATTCCTTATAATCTAGGTGAAAACCTCTAGTATCTTCCCATAAAACATATTCCAAAAATTTATTGATGGGGACCTATTTATGTTGTTCTCCTGAGTATTCTAGGGTTGGCTAGTTGACTACCAAATCAGATGTGTACAGATTTGGTGACATGTTCTTGGAGATGATTGCTGGAAGGTAGTTTATTGATATTGTTAGGCCCACTTACTAGAAAAATATGATATCATGGGTACTTTGTAACTTATTATTTCAAACCTAATTCTAAGTCTATATTTTTGCTAAATAAAAGGTTGTTTTTGAATTTTTATTTCATTGTTGTGAATGTAATACCTTTGTTGAAAGTCAAAAGGAATTTAAACACAAATGCATGAAGTTAAACAAAAATATTTATTCCTTGTTGTGTAGGTACTACCTTTATCCCTATCATGTAAGCATATTTCTATCACTTGTCTATGTACCTCACTTAATTCCTTATGAGGACTTGGCTATCTGTTTGTGCATTAGACTGGAGCTGGCATATATGGGGTTGGAGCTGAAACTAGCATAGACTGGAGCTGGGATGGATGAGTTGGAGCTGAAGTTGGCATGGATTGGAGCTTTCATGGATTGGAGATGACATGGATGGAGCTAGAGATGAATGAGATGACATTGACTGGAGCTGTCATGGGTGGGGCTAGAGCTGGGCTGGGGGTGGTGTTGACATGGATGGGTTGGAGCTAGAGCTATTGGATTAACTGGCGATGATGGGTTGGAGCTGCTGTGGTGGTTGATCCTATATGGGGTGGGGGTGGGCGGGGTGGAACAGAATTGGGGAACAGAATTTTTGAACAATTCGAGTGGGGATCCAATAGGTTCTGTTTGTAATGAATTTCATTATTAATATAATTAATTTTTGTCTAATTTTGAACATGAGTTAAAATCGTTTTTGATTTAATAATTAAAACATATGTATTATATATGATAAATTAATAAATCTAATATGAAATTTTCCTGGCAATAAAAATTTATAATTTTTATTTAAATGTAAATTATAAAAAAATATTTTATATTGATAATATTATTACCAGCAGATAAATTTGTCATCAGAACCTGTTGCTAAACTATATAACCAACATATATATTATTTGTTGGTAATATTATAATTGCAAAAAAAACTATTTTATCTGTCGCAAAAACATTTAGCAACAGATTTTTTACCAATAGTTTAGTGACAGTGACATATATGTTGGTAAAACGTTTTACCAACAGAAAATGATCTTTTACCATCAGATATGTCCCTATTGGAAAAATTGAACTATTTTGTAGTAACACCACACTACTAGATAGAGTAATATTTTTAAATAAATCACATACCTAGTTGAAAAGAATATTTTGTGTCCATGTAAAGATAAACTATCATCAGTATCCATGTAAAGATAAACTCTCTTCAATATTATTTTGACATTTATTTTCACACATTCTTTTTCTCTCCCCCATTATTCCTTTTCTCACTTTCTTTTTATCTCCCCCATTATATGATAACCACATCCTCAGATTCATAAAATAAAGATATGTAAAAACTTCTTTCAAAGTAAAAAATTTGTTACTTTATCTCACTATTTTTCAATATAATCCAAAGCCTGATAGGGATTTTCCATTATGTGATTTAGGAAGACATGGGAGGAGGGTGAACATGAAGTTTCAACCTCAATTACACAAACCTTTTTTCATCATTTATTTTGTAAATATATCAGTAATCTGGTACTTTTCTAAAATTTATTCTAGCACAAAATCATCAGTAGAAACATTCACTTTTATAAAGTGAAACTTGATATCACTGTGTTTTTATCTTGAATGGTGTACATGATTATTGGAAAGATCAACTGCACTCTGATTATCACGAAATATCCTTAATAGTTTAGAAACAATTATTTTCAAATATTCTAGCTGAATATCCATCCACAACATTTTAGTACAATAATTAGTAGATGAAACATAGTTTGAATTCATTTGTTCTAAAAATTACTAAACATTATTTCATACTATTCCAACTCACACAAAATTCCCCCAAAAAAATGTTCTTCCTGAGGATCATTTTCTATAATTATAATCTCTAGTCCAATTAGCATCAATATGACCATAAAACATCAAATCACTATTACTATTTTATAACCACCCATGTGAAGTTGTTCCTTTGACATATCTCAGAATACTCTTTGTTGCCAATATATGTGATTATTTTGGAATACATTAACACCAGTTACACAAAGGAATAACATGAAAAATATTATGATTTCAGGTTGTAAGGTAAAGAAGACTGCCAATCATCTTCCAAAATTCATTCAAATTAACAGTTATTCCAGATTCATCATTACTCAACACTATTCTCACTTAAATCGGTGTTCAAACTTGTATGGATTATGACATACCAAATTTATTTAACAATTTCATGGAATAATTCTATTGAGACAAGAAAATTTTTTTATTTCTTTTAACTTGTAATTCATGCAATAAAGTCTATTCTATGAACATTGAAATTTCAAAATTCTTCTTCATTTTGTCATAAAATGTTTTACAATAATAGTATCTATCCCCAAATAAATTATATCGTCCACGTAAACAACTAATTTATAGTTCCAAATTCAACATATTACACATAAAATTTGTTATCAACTTTTCCATTGAAGATAATCTACAATATCAAACAATTGTCAATATTAGAATACCATGCATGTAGAGATTATATTATCCCATAAATGGATTTATTCAATTTTCAAACGTTGTTTTAATCCTCATCAAGTTGAAATATACATGGTTTTTCAATGTAAACTTCTTCCTCAATCTCACCATTTATGAAAGATGACATTACATCCATCTTATAAACATTTTAATTATGATTAAAATCTAGTAAAAGAAACATTCCAATAGTTTCTAACAGTGAAATGGGGTAAAAGGTTTCACCAAAATCCACACCGTCCACCTATGTATATCCTTTACAGACAAGTCTTTCTTTGTTTCATGAAAATTTTCCATGCTCATTCATTTTTTTTCAATAAACAAACTTTGTTCAAATACAAATTTTATTTTCTAGCCTTGGAAAAAGTTACCATGTTTCATTATTCTTAATTTGATCAAGATGTTCATTCATATAATCCACCAATTATTTATGATTAATAGTCTTAGAAACTAATTCTGTATTAACTTTTTAGATTAGTGAAGTTTGATTTTCTAATATCACCTTCTTTATGGTTTGAACTGGAGCCTTTTGATTCCCAATAATTCTTTTTGAGTCAACTTGTTTTTCTAAGGTAGGAAATATCATGTTTTCTCTCAGAGATTCACTTTCCCCACCACATGACTCGTATGAATCTTGATAAGGTTTTTTGGATAACATTCACTATTGATGGAATTCTCTAGTGTATACCCCTCAACATTATCGAGAACTTTTGTTATGGAACATTGATTTTCAATTACCATCACATCATATGAGTACACCAACTTTTTTGAATGTTTGTTCCATCATTTTTAACTTCATCCACCTAGTGAATAACTAATAAAAGTTCCCTCCTCATCTTTCACATCATACTTTCCCAAATCCGGATTTTTGATTTTTGAGAAAAATGGACCCCCAAAAAAATTGAAGTATTTAAATGATGGTTTTTTATACCAAAATTCATAAGAAGTCGTGTTGGTTTTCAATATAAAAAAATCTATTTTGAACATGTACTGTTGTACTAACATCTTTTATCCAATAGAACATTAAATGTTTGTATACCAATAACATACAACTTCCCATTTCCAGCAAGAATTTATTATTACTTTCTCCTACTCTACTTTGTTTGGAGTATATGGATAACTATAAAAGTTTTTGATAGATTTCTTTTATAGAGGACTTTAAAAAAGTATTTTTTGTGAATTTGGTACCATTATATGCTCTCACATTCTTTATGGAAACCTATATTTCCATCTCAACATATTTACTAAAGAATTTAAACATTTCAATAGCCTCTGACTTGTGCTTCATAAAGATGATATTTTTCATCCAAGTGAAATCATTAATATAAGTAATATATTTAAGTATCAATATGTTTATTGGTTTCTTATCATCCAACATAAACTGAAGTGATAAAGATCGAGTGGACAACTAGATTGAATCTCAACTCTTTTATGACTTTTTTAGTCCTGATTTCTTTTTTGAAAGTAATTCAATAATATTGATCACTTATTTTGAATTTTGAAAAATTCCATAAATCAACAAATTTAGAAGGTTTATTCAATTTTTTTCACCAAGGTGGATATTTCTTTGGTTCCACAATTTTTTTTCATCGTCAGCACTAAAGTAACATGAGTTGTTGAATTCTTTTATTTAAAGCAGATTCCTACTCGGTTTTTATCACCTTTTATAATGAATTATTTTTCTTTCACTCTTTTGATAATGTAAAAAAAATTTCTAAAAACAACTTCTTTTCTATCGTCACAATGTAGACTTACACTGAGTTAGTTACATTTTATCCCATCAAAAAATGAAACTTCTTTAGATTTTAACTTTTCCACTTCAATCTCAGTCATTCCAATTCCTTTGATTTTTAGGGAACCATCATTCCTAGAGGTAAATTCACCCCTGTCATGCCTTTAAACATGTTTAAATATTTTTATATCGCCTATATTTATGTGATGAACAACCATTATCATGTATCCATGTTTTAATCCTTTTATTTGCTTTAGAATATTCCTCAACAACAAATGCTCTTTTTTCAAATTTATTCTTTTCAGCTTCCTTTTCTTTTATATCATACGGAATTTGTTATAAGAATGAGTGTAATTCAACATTCGGCTTGATGATAAAATTGGTCACATATTCCAAAAAATTCTTCCAGACATTCAAATTGATTCTTTGTTATAATGATTTTAACATAATGAGAATTCAATTTTTTATCTTTTTTTAGGTTAGCATGTTTTCTCACTCTACATTCACTATTTCTTCCACATTTCTCAAACCTTCTTCTAGGTAGAGATAATTTGTGCCACAATTATAATCTATATTCCCATAAATTCCAAAACACTAGAAATAACCATCAAATATTGATTTTCAATTAAAAAAATGATCTTTCTCTATTAAAACATTGTTGAGGTTAGTAACTTATTTATTCTCTAACAAACTCATGTCATGGACAACATTTTTGTTTGAGTGAGTTTTTAAATTTTTTTGCATTTGATAGGTTTCTTACATCCTTTATCCATCCACGATTTTCCATTACTTATTTTTTAACCTGAAAAGAAAGGAGAATCATGTGTAAAATTATTTTTGGTTAGAGAATATTTCACTTGATTCTTATATTGATATTTATTTTTTATATTAGATTTTTCATCTTTAACTTATGAAGCTTTTTTAAAGCTTTAATTTATCTTAATCAAGGTACTTTCATACTTAAGAAGTTTTAATTGAAAATTTTTAACTTATTCTTGCTTATCTTCTAGCTTCTTACTAAGATTTTCAATAATATTTCTCTATTAATAAATTATGAGTTTGTAACATAAAATCACCTTAATGTATTCATCATCCTACATTATGATATCTTTTATTCCTTCAGTGACTCCTTCACAATCATTCTTTATTACTCTCATTTCATTCTTGAGAGATTTTTTTTCTCAAGACATTCAAGATGATATGTGCTAATATTATACTCTCTATAAGATTATTCACTACCTTATTCACTATCTAATGAGACTTTTGTTTTCTAAAAATTTTCAATAAAGGTTTCAAATTTTTTGGAACATTCTCTTCAAAATAATTTTTTTCATTTGAGTTTGTCTCAGCTTTCTTACTCAACATACTTTTTTTGTTTCTAGTAAAATTCTTATTTTATTTTCGGGATGACATTTCTTCTTAATCATCTTTTCTCCACTTCTTCCATCGAGGGTTTTAATTAGAACCATCTCGATATTCTATAACTTTCATCTTAGGAAAATACCTAGAAAAGTGTCTAATTCCACCACACTTAAAATTTTAGAGGAACATTTCCTCTATAATTTTCTCTTCCTATATGATAGTTAATGGATGTTATAGACACTGTTTTTTCATTAAACTCATCATCTTCTTTATCTTAAAATTCATATTAATCAGACTCTTCAACATCTTGGATTTTCATCTTTCTCATAGCTTTAAAAACAATTTCATCTTTCATCTTATTTTTAAACATTGGCTCTTTCCCCATTTCATAAGAAACAAGGATGTTATGTTATTAATCAAGAGATAAATCATCCTTACCTTCTAAAGAAATTTTAGAATCAAACTCTCTGGAAAATTTGTCATATGTTTCATCTAAATTGCAGAATCTTACAACACATCTATAAATCCTATGATGTTATAAAATAATATCATTTATTATGGTGAAGTAGTCATAAACTATTTCATTATATCCCATTTTGATGTTTTCATACTTACTATGCTAGATTTGTAACTATTTATCCTTGACATTAGTATTCTTGTCAAAATTGGTTTCAAGTTTTTCCCACATTGTTTTTGATGTTTTGAGACCCAGCACCTCCTGTGATAAATTCCCTGAAAAATACATAAGGTATTAATTTCTATCATTTCTATCAACTTATATATTTCTTGTATCAGAAAATGACATAGGATCATAATTCTCAATAGGTTGAAAACTAATAGTAGAAATATCAAAAACTTCTAGAACAATAGATTATAGATAAGGAATCATCCTCTTTTTCATTCCATAATAATTTTTTCCATCGATTATAGGAATTCCTCGATTGTTGATAGAATTGATATTATCCATGATAAGGATTAAACAAGGGAACCTCTCCTCTAATAACAATTCAAATTCCTATATATCAATAACAACTAATAAGTGGGGTGGGGATGAATCAATTGGTCACTTTAATAAGTATTAATTATTTTCTAAACATTTCCTTTATAACCTATTATGATATACATCCTTATAAAATTTTATTAAATACTCATGCATGAAATAGTATAAAAGAAATAAAATCACACGCCATTTACTATTTTTGGCCTTAGTGTGAGAACCTAGCCTTTCCATAGCCACTCTCATGGGTCTATGGAAATCCACTATTAGAAATAAGTGAATATATCTTTTTCCAACTCTCATTAGACACATTCAATATCCTAATAGTAATGATTATAATACTCTTTTATATTTAAAATTTTTTCTTATAAAACAATTGATCCAAATATATAAATAAAGTGATTGATGAAACTACTTCACAATTTCTCAATCAGAATCCTCAATCTGATTTGGATGGATCCAATTTTTTCAATCTGGTGATACTGGATTCAATTTTTTCAATACAATGATGATGGATTCTAGATCTTATTATCTGAGTATGATAATATTGGATCATGGATTTGATTATCTGAATATGATAATGCTAGATACTATATCTTATTTTTGGAGTATGGTGATGATGGAATAGGGATCTGGGGATTCAGTAAAATTAATTAATTCTCAATTTTCAAAACTAAAACCTCTGCATGAATTCTCAATACAATTCATCTTCAATTAGATTGGAAATTTCACTTAAAATTATCAAAAGCTCTACATTTTGTGCATGCGTAAATTTTTTTAATGAAAATATTATTTGAGGAAGTAATTATCGGTGACTAAAAAATCAAAGGAGGGAATGTTTAAAACATTCCATGCTTCATTAAATCTCCATATCTCCAACAATATCTCATATTTAAAACTTTAACTTTAACTTCTTCAATCCTCCTTAGATTTCTACATGACTTAAGATAAATTGAAATTCATTTTTTAATTCTTCAAATATTTATATCTATCTTATATCAATTTGATATGTTTCATTCTCATCTAATTATTACATGTTTCATTCTCATCTCATTATGATATGGTTCTTTTATCATATAATTACGATTTGGTTCATTATCATCTCATTATGATTTGTTTATTTCTCAACACATTACAATATTTTTCTTTCTCAGTATGATTTTTCATGTATGAAAAACCCAGTAAAAAAACCTCAGTGTGAAAATCATAGTATGAAAATCAAGTATGATTTTCCTAGTATGAAAATCAATGTATAAAAAACTGACTACAAAAAATATAGTTTTATTTTCTGAGTATGAAAATCTCAATACAGAAATCTTAATACGAAGCTCTCAGTATAATTATCCCAATATTAATATCTCATTATGAAAATTTTAGTATGAAAATATATGTACAATTTTCCCAGTATGAAAATATCTGTTAGATTTTCCCAGTAAGAAAAATTGAATATGAAAATATCAATACAAATATCCATGTACGATTCACTTCTTCCTCAAGATCAACATCAACTTGTTATTTCTTAGATCATTTCAATGTAAATCCCACTACAATATAAATACCATTATTATGGAAATATCATTTTTCAACTCTAAAATAATTCAAACCACTCCACCATTTCATCAAAATCTATTATCATGAGAGTTTTTATAATTTAGGGGAACATCTTAATCAGAAAAGAATCTTCTGATTTGTTTTTGGAAGTATGAAAACTTTCTAACTCTAGACATCACATTCTTCTTTAAAAACTATTTATTAATAATATTTTTTCTATAATTACAAAAAATAAAAATATGAGAAAAGAATAAATTCTACCCCTATTATTTTTAAATCTTATAATTTTCAATTGTCATGTTGATGGACCTGAATAAGATAAAGTGTATTATCAACAACATCATCTTCGTGACTTCTTATGTGTTTGGTGCAGCTCAATATAGAAATTGGGGTTCGGAAACTTATGTCTTGAAAACAACCTCATTACGATGGACTCGGTCCGATTCCTAAAAAACAAAAAAAAATCTTCAAAAAATGATAGTTGTCAACGAATACAAAAACCTTGTAAAATAAAATTTACAAAGGTTCTTCATCATTCTTAGATAAAAATGATTTTATTTTCATGTTTGTAAATATATGTTGTTTCTTCTCTAAGTAAAAAATTATGTTATTGTATGACACATTTAAATAATGGTCTTTATGTATTAAATTATGTAAACCAAGAGTTGGAAATTGATAACAAATTTTATTCACACATCTTATATAACACCAAGTTATGGAATAATCATCTCGATAATGTAAACGAGAAGTATTTGAATAATCTAAATCAAGATAGTTATATAGAATATTCTATGCTAAAACCACATAAATGATATCATGATTTTTTAAGAGTAAAAATGACTAGACCATCATTTGGTGTAGAGGGTGAAATGGCCACAGAGCTTCTTGTATTTGTACACACTGATGTGTGCATACCATTTACAGTAAAAGATAGATGTGGTTATTCTTACTTCATAACATTTAGTGATGACTTAACTATATATTTCTATATCTAATTGATGTCATATAAGTCAGTGTACTTTGATAAATTCAATGAATTGAAGAATGAAGTAGAGAATCCACATGTAAAGAAGATAACGAAGCTTTGATTGGATCGAGATGTTGAATTTTTTACACAATAATTCCTTGAACTGATATGGTATTTTTGGATTCTATCTCAACTACCTCCACTATACACACTACAATGGAATAGTGTTAGTGGAAGGAGGAATCATACATTGTTAGATATGGTAATTTCGATGATGTGTCATACTGATCTTCTATTATACTTTTGGGGAAATGAATTACAAACTACAGTATACACATAAAATCATGTACCAACAAAAGAATAAAGCAGAATTCCCTACTAGTTATATTTTTTGAAATAAACCTTTTTGTCACAAAAATGTATATGGGGTTTCAGGGAATTTGTTAAGGTCTTACCAGGAAACAAACTAGAAACCCTAGGCACAAAGTGTATCATTATATGGTATCATAAGGAAACAAAGGGATAGTACCTATAAAACCAATCAAATAAGAAATTCATTGTAAATAAAAAATCCATATTTATTAAGAGGGAGAACATCCTCAAAAAATATTGTTGGAGAATGATTGACTTCAATAAAGTTTATGCTCATGTTACAAAATAGTTGGTAGAGGAACTGATTCCATAGTTCCCCAAGGAAGATGTATTTCATCAAACACAAGTACTACATAGGAGTGTAAGAGAGTTAAAATAACTATAGAGATATGGTTATCAATTCCCCAAATATGGTTAATCATTATTGGTTTAAAATGATGAAACTCTCTCCTAGAATGAGGTAGTAGATATCGCAAAACCTACATGATGTAAATAGTCCATGAATTTAGAAATGGATTACATGAATGAGAAAGAAGTTTGGGTTTCAGTCAATTCACTATTTGATATAAATGTCTTTGGATGAAAATAGGTAGTCAAAATGAAACTGGAAATGGAAGGTAATCTGAATACCTATAAATCATTGATAGTGGCTAAAGGGTTTAAATAGTGGCAAAGAGATGACTATGAAAAAACCAGTTCACCAGATTCCATGTTTAAATCTATCAGAATTCTACATGCTATAGAAGCTTACCAGGACTATCAGATTTGGAAGATGGATGTCAAAACTGAATTCCTAATTGGGAAGCTTAAAAAAGATGTCTATATGGTACTTGTGACTCCAGAAGATTCCTGAATCATTTTCATGTTGTGTAGATCCATTTATGGATTTATGCATGAATCTAGGTACTCGAACATTCGATTCTATGAATCCATAAAAGTATTTGGTTTCATTAAGAATTCATTTATGTTGTGTGATTACAAGAGGTTTAGAGGGAATGAGTTTTTTATCCTATTAGTATATGTTGATGAAATATTACTTATTGAAAAATACATAACATTATTATAGTCAATTGAGGAATGGTTAAACAAATTTTTCTCTATGAAGGACTTGGGTGAAGCAGCCTCTATTCAAAAGGTCAAGATCATTCATGATAGTTCCAAGAGGAATCTTAGTCTATGTTAAAGTATATTTTTTAGAAATATACTGAATAGATTTAGTAAGGATCAATCCAATATGGGATTTTTTTCAAGTCTCACATGGTTTTCAACTTTCTAAGAAATTTTTCCCTTAGACAGAACAGGAGAAAGAGATAATGAGTAAGATATAATAAGCTTTAATTATATGATCTGTCATGTATGTTATGTTATATAGTAAACTTTATGTTTCATATTCATTGATCATGGTAGGTAGATATCAAGTAGATCCCAGAGAAAAAAAATTTATAATGTTAAGGATATCCTTAAGTATCTATAATGAACTAAGGATATGTTTGCGGTTAATAGAGGATATGAGGAATTTCTCATCAAAGGTTATATTGATGCTTGTTTTTAGATATATTTGAATGATTTGAATTTTCACTTAGGATATGTATTTTGGCTCAGTGGAGGAGCTGTGAGCTAAAAGTGTTCAAAGAATCCAATTTCAACATATTTTATAGTAATGATTGAGTATATAGAGGCTTTTGATATAGCCAAGGAATCCATTTGTATTCATAGATTTGTTCAAGATCTTGATGTGGTACCTATTAGTAAAGACGATATCTCATTGTATTGTGATAATACTATAGAGATGGCTCTTCTAAAAGATCCATGATCGCACAAATAGGTAAAGAATATACTTTGGAAGTATCACCTCTAGAGATATTTTCATAATATGGGTGAATTTTTCGTAAGAAGAGTATCCATGGAAGAGAACATGGAAAAAACCATGACTAAAGGCATATCACAGCAGAACCATGAGTATCATGTGAGGGATAGTAGAGTAAATTTTTTTACTAGTTGGTTATTATGAAAGTGGCATACTGTTAAAGTTTGTGCCCTAGAAAAACATATGTATACTTTGTGATAACATTTATTAGTTATTTTAAATATCAATAAACTACTTATAACATCATGATTGTTCCTCTCTATGACATAGTATGTGATAATTTCCTAAGAGTAGTTTTCACTGTAAAAGGTCATAATAGTTCCCTTCTATGATAAGATCTTGGAAGAGCTATGATACTATTCACGAATATATGTTCTATAATCAGATGTTATCATTTAAGGGACACAAATGATACAAACTGTCAGGGATGGTGACTCGCATGATAGTGAGGAACCTTCTCATGGTGTAAGCCCTTGGTAATGTCCAGTATTATATTTTGAAAACTGGACTTATCAGTTGGAAACCACATTTATATGTGTCCTTTTATATTCCTATATGTGGAGGTGTGTATTGATACATATAATTTAAGATTTTTGTTAATGAATGTTTTGAGTTGTGTGCCTTGATGTATGAATGAAAACTATGATGGAATATGTTTAAGTTGATGTAGGATACATTCGGTGAATCACTAGTAATATTTCATTAATAAATAATGTGAGAAAGTATTTTTCCCATCTATTTTAATGGAAATTTATATCTCAAGCCCTTTGATGGAAATGATATAGCTTAAATAAATCCATGGCCATGGTGTTTGATAGGCAAGTTCATTTTTTGGGAAATCAAAGAAAGGGACATTGAGAACTTTGGTTGATGGCACCGGCATGAAACCTACTTTATTAGAGAAATCATGATAAAGAGATTATATTACACAGTAAGCATATGTACGAGGTATCATGTCATACTGACATTAACTTCTTTCCCTACGGTTTCCTTGGCATGTTTCTAGATTCTAACCTTGGACATTAGGATGCTTCACCTAATGTCACACAATATGTGTATCAAAAATCTCAGTTAATTTATATATTATTATTTATTACTTAATAAGTTCAATAAATATAAATCATGTGTGTGGTTTCATTATTATTCATTTATTCTTTATCATATATATTTCATCACTAGTTATTCGAGAGAATAATTTAAGCGTGAAATATTTAATAAATATTTGTTTTATATTTAGTGAATATAATATTTAATTATTTATTGTACAATAATGTAGTGATATTTATAAAATAAATAAATATTCATTATTCAAGGTTGGATAAATATTTTAAAAGAATGGTGGACCAATATTAAATGGTCCGGTGAGAAAATAATAAATATTGAATATTAATTTACTAAATAATTTTTAATTTTAATTCTCAAGTTATGTTTAAGTCGAGAAATTATATTATTATTGTTATTGTTATTTGACATGGATTTTTAACTAGGATTAACTAAATAATTAGGTCACTTGTGGAATTATTTTATCATAACCCTAGTGATATATAAACTCAGTTATGTTATTTTATCAATATAAAAATTCATTAGTTTAGGTTCTACGTAATGGGATTAGAGAATCTTATCCAAACCTAGAGATCACTCTTCTAAAAGAATACTCCCAATAATGGAGAGAAAAATTCCTCCCCTCTATTAAGGACAATGAATTGGAATTTTTTCTCATAGCAATCATAGGTGGACAACACAAGTGCAAGGATATGAATTTCTCACATTCAAAGACTCCTTTAGAAATTTATGGAGATTCATGGAACATGTGTGGGTCACCACTATATGAAATTTTCACATGACTCATAACAAAAATGATGCAATAATGAATATATTTTTACAAATACTTCAAATAAGAAATAATTCCATAAAGATAATTCTTTGATTAATTAAATTAATTATCAATAATATGCAATGATCAACCATCTAGTTCTAGTGTGATTTCCCTTTTCAATATTCATTTATTCAATTCTACATATCATAGTGTTTATCATTGTGTAAATCTCTGATTGATCATTTCTCATCGAAGAAATAAAATTTGTACACCACACATTGTACTCTTTTGTTACACCCATAACCTTCAAGTGGTATCAGAGCTATCAAATAATCTTATATAATTATTTAATGATCATTGTTGATTTACACATTTTTTATTTAGTTTTTCAATTCATTTTTAATAATTATTTTAATCTTAATTTTAAGATATTATTCTTTCACCTTCATTTCTCATAGATCAAATCAATATGATTAATTTTATGAATAAACTATAATTAATGATCTCATCTAGAGGTTCCAAGGAATCTTTCTCGATAACACAGTAGCACATGTTGTGTAACTAGAGTTACATGTCTTTTATTTGTGTTCAATGCATCTAGAATGAATTTGGAATTAATTTAGTCTTATGAATCAATGACATGCGGTTTAATTATCACCCCACACCATGTGTTTACTAAGACATATTGGTTGAAAGTCATTCGGAGTACACTTCTTGTAGCCCATGTACACGGCATGTAGTCTTGTTGAGTTAAATACGGGTCGTGTATTTTGATACATGGACTACCTAAATAAGGACTATGTAATTAAGAGATCACAAGGCATGTATCCCATTGAACATGTCATGTAATCATGTTTTCAAGCCACGATTTACACGTTGATTCCCTAGGAAACTGCCTCAGATAGATGGTGAAAATCGTTCACGTCGTGTGATCACATGTACACACAATGTGTTTATAAAAAATTTCTAATACTTGACTTTCATTTATTATACTATGTAAACCGTGAGATGTATACATTCAGCTAGTCATAAATACTGGACACAGAATTTGATAGGTTTTAATATTTATATATTTCTAATTAATATTTTCATAATGTTTAGATCTGCATATCATGTATGATTCATATTACAAGTTATTACTCTACATGTATAGAAGCATAACATGTGACTGAAAAATAATGTAATTAGTGTAATCATCTGTGAACTACACATCGTGAAATTACATGATACATCATGTATTCCATATGTCGCAAGAGTTAAAATGAATACGAGCATAAAACATGTTTGGTAGAATTAGATGGGTATTAATCGTGTTTCCTCCATGTTATATTTATGTACACAATAAATTTCAGATGAATTTATTTAATTTGTTTAAAATTATAATGGATGAGAATATTAAGGAAATTTGTAATATAATTAGAATAAAATAATTGATTAATTAATGATAAAAATTAATTGATTCAAGAGTGATTTAACTTTAATAAGAATGATTAATAATTGAATTATAGTTTAATTTAATGAAAAATTCATTGCATTCATGTGGATGATTAGGATCATAGACTATACCTTTTTTGTGATTGGTTTCATTTATATTATTATTAAATTAAATTGCTTGCATGTGTGTTTTCTCTCTTCTTATTATTTAAGCACTTGTGTTCACATGGTTTCTTTCATGTAAACCCTTTTCCACTCACTAGCATGTGACTAAAAGAATTTTTAATCGATGGATCTCCCTGTCTAGTAGAGGTAGTTCAAGTTTGGTGTTGCAGTGAAACCAATCCAAGAGAGATACATAGGCGGATAGGTGGAATGTTAAAACATGAACCTTAATTGGTTCAAGGTTCTTTCCCCAATTTCAACAGTTATTTTAACCACTGCTAGATAAAAAAATAATTAGTAGAAACTCATGATCATACCAGTTTTTTATTTTATTTTTTCCATGTTTCATGATTATTTCATTATGGATGTTCTGTTGTGATCACATGAATGAATGAAATTAATGAGCATGCAATATAGAACTAAAATAAATTCTTTTATGATTGAATATTATCTAAGACATGGTTAATCACTAATGTAAATCCACTTAAAATTAAAAATAATATGATGAAGCTAAAAATTTTCAATTTATGCATAAAGGATAAAATCCCTCAACTATATATATTAAGAGTTAATATCCTTCAACTGCTACAGTTAAAACCGAACTGTGTTTCAAAGTTCTTGACAAGACAATGATGGAGTGCTTTCATTTTTCGTGGAATTGTATCTTAAAGTTCTAGTTTGACTTAAATTAGGTCACATAAAGGGTTTATATCTAAAGTAGGACTTGGTGTAATTGGAAGTCAAGGGTTTAGTAAATCTAAATTAATGATTTCAATATTTTGGAGTCCACTCAACAGATCAAGGAACTGTGAGTTAATTCCACTAGCATTTATAATTCCTACCTAAAACTATTCAAGTATCTCGAAGCTACAATTTCGGGGTAATTAAAATTGAAATATAGATCATTTCCAATAGAATTTCCAAGAAACAAGATATTCTGAATTCAATGGTGAGGTATTTTGGGATTCGATAAAATAGTGGAAGACTAATAAATATACTATTTATTTTTCTGTCTAAATTTTACCAGAAGAATTACTAAAATTATTTCTTATCATATTTGTAGAAAAAAAACTAACAATGACATCAAACTTATCAATATGATCCATATTTGACATGAAAAAACTTATCACATTCAAAAATTTCAAAGAATGGAAAATATTCTTACATCTCATACTTATCTATGAAAGGAAGTTATTTGTGCAGTAAGAACCTTTTCCAAATGTCCCGAGTGATGAGGAATGTTATAATGAGTCACCACTCTATGATAAACATTTCAATGATTCTACAAATATTAAAATTTTCATATTATCATCCATGTCCAATTATATTTTGAAGTAACATGAGGATATGGATGATTATACCCTAATGTCTCACCATTGATATCACTATAAAGAGACTGAGAGACAAGAGAGGTACATGATCTCCAGTTCTTTGTTTGTAACTGAGATTGGAGAGTCTCTTCCAGGTGGGACTCAGGTAATCAAGATTAACGGTTGCATTGACTATGAAGACATCTTAGGGGTTAAATTCCAAGATGATTTCTGTATAGATTTTGAACATTCATCACATCCCAAGACCTTATCTATATTTATTTTTAATTACAATATTAGCAATGAAGAGAAGTATCTTTTGGAACTGCTTAATTTGATTCGCCATGTGTATACGGACATGGGGTGTGGTAAACCCACAATCCTTATGATGATATGAATATAAAAAACATGTAAAGGTATCCTAAGACCTATAAATATTCTAATGATTCCAAGAACTATTTTCCATGAAGTGGATGATCTACATACAGGGAAAGGATATAGAGGTTCTATGTTTTGAATGAGGCATGTCAGGCCATTGGAAGATGAATTTCACCCATAGGCAAGGGGAATCTAAACATGAATTCATTATTAATTTTAATCTTTCAATATATACATATTGGGTATTATATACAGATTTTGGGTCCCACATCAATATCAAAATGTAGAAACTAAGTATATTTTGAATGATTTACAGAGGATATGTGGTTTTGAGAACTACAAATGTAAAAGGTTAGCGGCTCTGGAAAATGGTGACCACTACCCATTATTTCCAACATGAATAATTTTAGTTTTAAAATATTGTTATTATATACCTACGATTAGCAAAAACATAATTTCTATATCATTCCTAGATAAAAATGGGTTTATTTTCATGTTTAAAAATAAATGTTATTTTTTCTATAAGGAAAACATATTTTATGGCATGGGACATTTAAACAACAATCTTTATGTATTAAATTATAAAAAAATGTCAGAAATTGATAAAAAATCATATTCACATGACTCATATAACACCCATATATGTCATCACTATCTTGGCCATGTAAACTAGAATCATTTGACAAATATCTATCAAGATGGTTATTTAGACTCTTCTATACTAAAACCACTGGAAATGTTTCATGGTAGTTTACAAGTAAAAATTACCAAACAACCATTTGGTGGAAAATTTAAAAGGGACATAGGGCTTCTAGAATTGGTACACACTGATGTGTGTGTACCATTTCCAATAGAATCTATTGGTGAATATTCTTACTTAATAAATTTTATTTATGACTTGAGTATATATAGTTATACCTAAACGATGAGGTATAAATCCGAGTAATTTTAGAAATTCAAGTAATTCAAGAATTAATTTGATAAATATCATGGAAATAAGATAAAAAATATTCGATCTGATTGAGGTGGTAAATATATTAACCAAGATTTCATCGATTTTCTATGAGAGCTTGGGATTCTTTCTCAAATCACTCCACCATAAAGACTATAGTAGAATGGTGTTAGTGAAAGGTGGGATTTTACCTTGTTATACATGGTAATTTCTATGATGAGTCATACAGATCTTATGTTATCATTTTGGGGATATACATTACAAAATGTGGTATACACATTAAATCGGGTTCCAACAAAGTGGAAAATAGAATTCAATTCGAGTTATGGAGTGGAAAGATACTCATTTTTTCATATAGGTGAATGGGGGTTTGCGGCATTTGTTAAGGCCTTCTCAAGTAAAAAACTATCACCCATGGGAACAAATTGTATCTTTATATGGTATCCTAAGGAACCAAAGGGATACTACCTATACAACCCCTTAGACAAGAATGATATTGTCTTCAGACAAGTTGTTTTTCATGAGAGGGATACCATCTTAAAAAGGATAGTGGTAGAAATATTGAAACTGATGATGTTGATGCTCAAGATATATAAGAGATGGAGAAGGAATAGGTTACATAGTTCCCCATGGTAGAATAATTTCCAAAAACACAAGTACTGTATATGACCCTAACAGAGGTAATAGAACCAGAGAGATATGGTTTTCTAGACATTGAAGATTGTGACTCATTATTGGTTAGTAATGATGAACCTAACTCTTATAAAGAGGTAGTATAGGGCTCAGAAGCTTCACAATGGAAAGAATCCATGAATTATGAAATGGATTCCATACATCAAAACTATGTTTCTATTTGGGGTGATTCTCTAGTTTATGTAAGTCCCATTGGGTGAAAATGGGAATTCAAGAGAAAACTGGACATTGAAGATCAATTAAATACCTATACTGAAAATCTAGTGGATAAAGGGTTTATACGTTGTCATGGAATTGACCCCAATGAAACCTTTTCACCAATTTCCATATATAAATACATCAAAATTCTACTATCCATGGAATCATTCCATGACTATGATATTTGGAACATGGATTTAAAAATAGCATTCCTTAATGGGTTGTCAGAAAGATGTCTATATGACATAATGAAAAGGGTCTGTGACTCTATGTGATACCAAATGTTTCCTTAGCTATATTTGTAGATAGATAGAATCAGTATTATTCCATACACTTCAGTGATAGGATCAATCATCTATGACATGTTATTTACTAGACTTGATGTTTCCTATTCATTAATCATGGTAGGTAGATATTATGAACACCGATGAGAAAAACATTGGACTGTTGTTAAGGATATCCTTATATATCTAGGAACTATGGATATTTTTTTGTATTATTGAGGATATGGTTATTAGTGGTTATACTGATTCTAGTTTCCAAATAGAATATAATGATCCCAAGTAGCAGTCAGGGTATGTTTTACGTCTCAATGGAAGAGCTGTGAGCAGGAAGAGTCCAAAGAATCTAGTTTTCGCTGATTGAACAGTGGATTCTGAGTACATAGCGGCTTTTCATGCAGCTAAGGAAGTATTTTAGATTAATAACTACCTCTAATATCTTTATGTGGTACCTAGAAGTAATGATCTCATAACATTTTGTTGTGATAATATTACAGTGGCGTCTCTTAAAAAGTGCCAAGGTCACACCAATAGAAAAACCACATACTCTGAAAGTATCACCTCTTGAGGGATTTTTATTAGATGGGAGAAGTTATAGTAAGAAGAGTACCCACAGAAGAGAACACAGTGGAACCCTTGACTAATGTTCTATCAAAGTAGAAGCATGAGTTTTATGTGAGATCTAGCAGACTAAAAAATGTTAGCAGTTGGATTTAGTGAAAGTTAGATTCTATTGTGTTTGGTGCCCTAGAACAAACTTTTTGTTCATTATGATAACATTTATTCTTTGTTATTAATGTTAATAAAATAATTTTCACATAATTATTATTATTCTATGTGATTTAGTATGTGATAATATCCTAAGAGTAACAGTCACACAAAAAGGTCATAGCAGTTCCCTATTATGATGAGAACTCGAAAGTGCTACAACACTATTGTTGAATATATGTTCTATAGATGAATGATATAATTTGAGTGGAAAATGATAAAGTATATATTGGGTGAATATTCATATGAATTTGAGTCGCCTTATAAATTTTTTATACACTTGGAAATATCCAATAGGATATAATGAGAATAGACCCGCCAGTAGGAAATCCACGTGTCTACGTGTCATTTGATATTCCTATATGTGGACATGTGTATTCATCCTTAGAGTATAGGATTTATATTAATAATGTTATGAGTTACAGACAATAATTTATTGATGAAAACAATGACAAAATATATTTGTGTTGAGGTATTATATGTTTGATGTGTTTCATGTAATATTGCATTAATGAATAATGAGAGAAAGGATTTGTCCCTTCTGTTTTAACAAATTTTTATATCTCAATCCATTTTATGGAAATGATATAGCCTAAATAAATCCATGGTCATGTTGTATGATAGGTATTTTCATTTTTGGGAAATCAAAGAAAGATGCATCGTTCACTTTGGTTGACAACATGGCATGTAACCTATTTGATTAGAGATATCGCGGTGAAGGGATTATATTAGAGTAATCATATATAATATGTAACAAGTCAATGGGGAATTAAATTCTTTCTCTATGTCTACCTTGGAATGTTTATTAATGCTAATCTTGTACTTTAGGATGCCTCACCTAATGCCCCTAAAAATGAGGCCAATAGTTTCAAACAGTACGTGTCTCTAGAATGTCAGTTAATTAATATATTATTAATTATTATTTAACAGGTTTAATAAATATTATTCCGGAAAATGGTTTAATAATTATTTATATTTTCTTGATTCAATGTATTCAATCACTAGTTATTGGAGAGAATATATTGTGTGTAGAATATTTAATAAAAAATATCTATATAGTGAATATAGTAGTTATTTATTTATTGGTAAATAATGTAGTGATATATATTTAATAAATAAATAGTAATTATTTAAGGCCTGATAAATATTGTGGAGGAATGGAGAGCCGGGTTTAAATGGTCAGGTGAGAAAATAATAATAAATATTGGATATTATTTGATTAAATAATATTTTATTTTAATTGGAAAGTAAAGAGAATGTCGATAAATAATAATAACATTGTTATTATTTGACATAGGATTTTTTTCTTGGACAAAAATAAATAATTTAGGGAACAGGGGAAGTTATTATTTTTTTAATCCAAGTGATATATAAACCAAGTTATGTTATTTTCTCAAGTGATCAAATTCGTTTTGTTTTGGTTGTACATAATGGATTTCCAGAATCCTCTCTAGATATTGAGAGCTCTCATCTCCAAGAACGCTCCCTAGAATAGAGGGTGAACATAATCCACAAGATCAAGGAGAATTCTTTGGAAGTGGTTCTCATAGTGATCATAGGTGGACAACACAAGCTAAGGGATATGTCATGCTAAGATCCATAGATTCCTTTGGTGGTGTCTAAATATTCATGGAACACATGTAGATCACCGCTATAGAGAATCAACACTTGATTCATATGAATAAATGATGAAACAACAAAAATATATTTTTAGATCCATCAATGAAGCCATAATTCCATTAAGGTAATTAACTAATTAAGTAAATTAATTATAAATAATATGTGTTGACTATCCCACTAGTTCCAGCATGATTTCCATTATCCATATTTATTAATTCAATTCCACAAATCGTGATGTTCATCATGCTATAAATATTGGATTCATAATATATCATGGAAAAAATATATATTTGGGAACAACCCATTGCATGCTTCCACTGCACCCATAACCTACATATTCCACATCAGAGTTTCCCCCACCTGTCTATCACCGGCGAAGTCGTCAAGAGAATCACAACAGGACCGCTGATGTGGTATAACCTTTTATGTGTCATTATATTTGTCGCCTTTCATGATGGCTTCCATCATCATAATTCCCCCATAGGTTTGCTGACCACTCTCACCGGATAAAGATCATATGTATAGATGTGCCACCATCTTTCCCACCTCAAACAGGGATGACCTCATCATAGAAACAACGGTACCTTTCCTGAAGTTTCCAATCAACCAAATCCATTCACGCTACATGCATATGTTTCCATTCCCATAAATCCCCTAATTGGGGAGTCCACTCAATAGATTAAGGAACTATGAGTTAATGAAGTTATCATTTGGAATACCTTCCAAAAACCCTTGAAATTGCTTGACTAGCCAAAGTTAGGGCAATGAGAAGGGAATATGGATCCTTGTCATTAGAAAGGCCATAAAATCATAGATTCTATATCCAATTGTCATAGATATTGGGTTTTAATAGAATAGTGGGAGAATAATAATTATAATATTTCTTATTTTTTCGAAATTTTATCAGATAAATTATTAAAACTTTGATCATAAAATATGTATAAACTGTAAAAAAAATCACTCCAAATCTATCATTGTAATTTATACATTAAAAGGATAACATTTTTAATGACATAAATATCAATGATTGGAAATGGTTCATACACATTGTCATACACTGTGAATGTAAATTGTATGTGATGAAAGAACCTATTCCCAATACACCTAGTAAACAGACTAGTGATGAATAGATATCTTTCTCTGAGAAGCATTTGAATTATATGAAAGATGTTCAATATTTCATGTTGTCATCCATGACCAATGTTATTTTGGATAAACATGGGGACATGGATGTGTATAACATGATGTATCACCTTTTGGATCTCTATCATGAGAAGGAGAGATGATAGAGATATGAGATCTTCAATGCTCTGTTTACAAATAATCTTAGAGATTTGGTGCCAGCTGGGCCTCATTATTCAAGCCTATCACCTACATTGAATGCTTATAAATATTAGGGAGTAAACTCTATGATGAGTTGTGCATAGATCTCATGCCTTAATTTCTACCCAAGTCCTTATTGATTAAATTGTAAATTATAACATGAGAAATAATGAGTAGTGTCTTTCCAAACTTATTACGTTAATTATCTAAGTGTATAAGTACATGGGATGTGAAAAACACATGTCCTTTATAGTGAATAAGAAAAGGAATAACATGGTGAAGGGGGAAAAGACTCATAGTAGGTCTAAAGATTCCAAGAATCATCCTTCCATTTAGAAAAATATAAAGAGGTAGAGTAAGGAAAAGGAGGCAGTATGTTTTGCATGTGTCAAGAAAGTCCATTAGAAGAATCACTACAGCCGAAAGAAAGAGAAGCTAAAGCTATATTCATTATCAGGTGTAATATTACAATATCTACACAATGTATATTATATAAAACTTTTGGTGCTGAAATATTTATCTAAATTTATTAACCATGTATATTTTTGAAATATTTATAGAGAGGTGGATTTGTGGGCTTCCAATGGTGTCCATGTAACATCCCAAGTAAGTAATGAATAATAGATATAGTTATTTATGTCTATTTATGAATTAGATTGTGTTTTAGAGGCTTACAATGAGAACAAATCCAACCTAAAGCATGAAATACTCTAATATTTTTATAAGATTGTTTTACCGCCTTTTGATGGCAAACCATTTTGAAATCTATCTTTTGACAATTTTATAATTTATATTTGTCAAAATAAACTTATTCTTTATGATTGGGACATTGAAATTTACTTTGGATAAATTTCTGGTATTTTTCTGATAATGTTCATTTTTTTAATGAATAGTGAAAAATGTTGTATTTTAATTCAAACCTCTTTTTAATCTAATTTATTTGTATGATTAGATTATATTTTGAATTGGTTTTAAAGTGAAATTATAATATATTTTTACCATTTAATACAATGGTGGTCGTTGGAATTAATTTCACTTTGAAATTGGACTTAAACTAGTGTCAATCTTTTGATGTATATTGTTTCATAAAAACACGCTATTTGTTCTGACAGCGGGAATTAATTATTAAATTACTTATTGTAACTTATATGTTTTGAATTTTTTAAAATATACATCATTTTTGAATTCAGAATATCAAATATATCTTAGGGTGAAGTTTTGGTATTTTTCTGAAAAACTTCAATTTTTGATGAATAGTGAAACCACTAAGTGGTACATAAAAAACTGATTTTTTCGTTTAAATGAAATTTTACCACCTCTATGTTTTGAATTTCAAAAATCCGACATACATGGTGTCGTTAGGAAGTAAAATTTGGTTCAATGGGATCAAAATAAATTTTTGGTGAATAGTAACTTTTATGTTTTTAATCGTGATTAGAGGTAATTAGTGTAGTTTAAGGTAAAAATAATGTTTTAATAATATAAAATGACCTTGACACATGTCATACCCTTATTGGATGTGTCATGGCTGACCCAGACAACCCATGGGTCGATTTTTGGGACCCCATGGAGCCACTTGGGTAAGATAATGACATTAATGCCTTTTATTTAATGTAATAGTAAAAATGACACAAACATGTATTGTTTTACTAAAACAATTTTTACATGGGGTTATACAAGTCATATTTTTGACTATAAATTGTCATTGGAGATATAAAAATATTTCCTACATCATAGTATTTCTTTTATAATTTTAGACATTAAACAAATTAAATTATTTATGACATCATGATGATGCAGCGATTACCTCATTATTTAACGATTTAAATAAAATGAAAAGATAATGTAAAATCTAAGACCTACACATGTCAAAAACCTATTTTATGAGTATATTTAGAACCCTTATCACCTTATCCTCAAAATAAATCAATGTGGGACCTTCAAAATCCGAAACTAATTTGAAAATAAAGTAACATTTTATACCTTTCCAAGAGTACCCCTCCTCTCCTCTTATAAAAGGCCCCCACCTCTACCTCCTTACCCACACCTCTCAAGCCTTTGGCTCGGCCAAGCATTGATAATTTTGTCTCTCCACATCCATCTCCTAATCCTATAAGCCTTACCTTAGGCAGGAATCTCTTCAAGAAACCCTTTTGGTTCAAACCAAAGGGAGTTACCCAATTTTAAGGTAATGTCTTCACTTGTGTTCTTTTGTTTTATTTTTCTTCTCCAACACCCTAAACACTTTTTATTAATTTCTTTTGTAACAACTCCAGTATATTAAATATACTAGTATTTTCATATAATAAGGATTCGAGCTACACATACACACACCTACATCTAATGGTTAAAGAATATACTATTTCTGTGGATGGTGAATTTCTGCCTCACGAAACGATGATTGTTCAATATTCTTTTAACACCTTCAATGGTGGCCATTAAGATGTCACTATATTTATATATGATATATAATATTTTTATGTTTTCCTTAAGCTTCTGTATTTTTCATTTATGGCATACCTTTATGGTTTCCATTATGGGTAAACGTGATATCTTCATTTTAGGAAGTGCGGACTACCGCCCCCTCAAAGTGATTTGATTCGTTAATACCATATGTGGTACGTATAAAGGATAGATTTAATGATATTATATATGATTCTATACTAGAATTATAATACTATTATGTATCATTATGTTTTAATTCCCTTAAATATGAAATAGAAATGGAAGTAGCGTTCATGCGTACGTATGGCTTACCGTCTCCATGAACGGTGCAATTCATTTCTTACCTCTAAATGTTATGTATATTATAAATGCATGTATATAATGGATATATATGATATATATGATATCTAAATAATGAATATAATTCTGGATATAATGGATATTTTACCCCATGAACAAACTTGTAATTATAAAGAGTTTATTTTTGACTCAAGTACCAATGATCAACAAAACGACCATTATTAACTTAAATAATTACATAGTGTTCATGACATGGTAATAAGTGATATAAAAGGAATAATGAACTTGAAAAAGGTTCTCAAGCAAGTATAAATTAAGTCAAGTTTATTATTCAGGAGGTTAAAGAACGATCGAGTCAAGTCGGACACGAGGTAAGGGAACTTCTTGACCCAATTTCCTTTCTTTGGGTTAATCTCCAACTTTCAAATTATGTCATGATATTATTATGTCCTATCTTATATTTTTACTTTATTTATGTGTACTTATAGTTAATACACATAATAGATCTATTTTACTTAAAAAATGATCTTTTTAAGGGACTTCGTCTCAATCTCCATTCATTGAGGCATATTTTGTTTTATACACAACTTTCTTTTATACGGTGTATAAACCCCTTTAACTTTTACGCTTATTCAAAAGGAATATTTTTTTATATGAAGCATTTTACTAAACAACAAAAGGAATGTTTTTTTGTCATACATATGCAGCGACAACAACTTCTCCGCCACCGTGACCATTATTTGACTTTCGGCTTCCTCTACAACCCATATCCAAATTTTTTTAAAAAAATGAAAAATAAGTACCATGTATTACTTTTCTTTTATTTTGGTATTGAAAATGGTTTTCATAATGTTTTTATTATATCAATGTGTTGTATTGATATCTTGTGATTGAAATGTGGAAATTTTATGTCTCCTTTATGCATGTTTTACATGATACGATTATGTTATGGTTCTTGGGAATTGTTATGAAGATGGGTGGTTCCGTGATAAACTAAGGGTGGGTGAACCCGATGTAGCTTTCCAATGCATTGGGTAACGTGAAGGAGTTAAATGTTAAGGTTTCTCCGAAGGGATTTAGGGAATATACTGTGATGGGTATTCCAAACGTAACCAAGAGGGTTACTCCCTACGTAAGAATGTTATGAATGCCTCAAGTTACCTTTATGTCTTATGATGTCTATGATTTATTCATGATTTGATGAGGTATGTTAAAGTGATTATGTTTTATGGATAAAGTATGATTTCATTCTTATGTATATATGAACTCATGTTTCCTTTCCATATTTTTATAACCCTTACTGAGATTTTTATGCTCATCCCATGTTTTTTAAAAAAAAATTCACAGGTCAAGGGAATGGTACATGATATGATGATAGTGTCAAGGAAGTGTCAAGAAAGAATCCATGTTTTATTTTAAATATGTTTCCGTTGATGGGAAAAATGAATACTTTCTTTTATGTAACCACTTTGTTTAAATTTGGAATATAATGAACGTTTTATGATCTAATTCTCTAAAACTCTAAACCTGAAAAGATCCACAATGTGTAATCTTGTAACAACTCAAGATTAAGTAAGGTTTAAGGTTGGGGCCTTATAGTTGGTATCAGAGGTCGGTTTAGATAACTTTAGGAGTTAGAATTCTATTAAATGATTATCCAGAAATATTTTTTTATGGTCAAATTGAAATGATATAGCATTTGAAGATTACCATGTTTCTTCATCTAAGACATGTTTGTTCAAAATGGTTTTCCGCAGAAAAAACACGGAAGCAGTGCTAGGAAGGCATACAAAAGGAAATGACCTTCCGAATCAGCATCCTAAGATGGTAGGAATTGGAACTGAACAGTTTTTTCCAGTAATGGAACAGTTGACTCAAGCGATAAATGGTGGCGGTATCCATGCATGTGGTCAGCCAGATCAACCGCAGAGGAACATGTCAGTGGTAAAACATTTCATGAGGCAACATCCCCCATCATTCAGAGGATCATCTGACCATGTGCTAGCTGAAGGGTGGATTAAAGCACTGGAGAATATTTTTGATGTCATGGGGTGTTCAGAATATCAAAAGGTTAGTCTTGTTGTATACCATTTTGAAGGTGAAGCTGATCAGTGGTGGTCGATGGTGAAACATATCAGGGATAGTGATGAGATTGATGATATTTTGGTGTTTTCTAAAAGTAAATAGGAGCAAGAAGGTCATTTAAGGGTTATCTTGCAAACCTTAAAAGAAAATAAACTGTATGGAAAATTCAGCAAATGTGAGTTTTGGTTACAAAAAATTTCATTCCATGGTCACATTGTTTCAAAAAACAGCATAACTATTGATCCTACTAAAACAAAGGTTGTTGAAGAATGGCCAAGACCCACAAATGTAACGGAGATTCGTAGCTTCCTTGTTTTGGCAGGCTATTATCGAAGGTTTGTTAGAAATTTTTCACGGTTATCTAGTCCAATGACTAAGCTAACTCAGAAGGGTGTTAAGTTTATCTGGACAAAAGAATGTGATGATTGTTTTCAGGAATTGAAAAGAATAGTGGTGAATGCTATAGTTTTGGCACTACCTTCCAGGAATGGTGAGTTTATTATCTACAGTGGTGCTTCATTGAAAGGACTTGGTTGTGTCCTAATGCAGAATGATCAGGTAATTGCTTATGCTTCACGTCAGTTGAAAACTCATGAGGTGAATTACCCTACACATGATTTGGAATTAGCTACTGTTTTTTTCGCTTTAAAAATTTGGAGGCATCATTTGTATGGAGTAAAGTGTGAAATATATAATGATCACAAAAGTTTAAAGTATATATTCACTCAGAAAGAATTGAACATGAGATAGAGGAGATGGCGAGAATTAATCAAGGATTATGATTGTACAATTCATTACCATCCGGGAAAAGAAAATAAAGTGGCAGCTTCTTTGAGTCGAAAAAGTAATGCTTCATCAACAATGTTGCTTTTCGAACGTGATCCTTCGGTTAAGGATTTGATAAACTTTGGAATATAAGTTTTTGGTGAAGGAAGTTCTTCTGTTTTGTTTCAGGTATCAGTGATATCATCTCTATCAGACAGAATTATGCAAGCACAGAAGCAAGACAGTGAGTTGCAGAAAAAGGTAGAGCTGGTTCAGAAGGGTAGGTTTCCTGAATTAAACACTGATAATGATTGTGTTTTGAGATTTGGAAAGAGATAATGTGTGCCTTGTGATTCACAGTTTAATAGAGAGTTGTTATGTGAAGCTCATAGTTCTCCATTTTCAGTTCATCCAGGAAGTACGAAGATGTATAGAGATCTTCAGAATTATTACTGGTGGGACAGAATGTAAAGGAATATTACTGATTTTACTGTGAAGTGTTTGACTTGTCAATAGGTTAAATCAGAGCGGCTGTTACCGAAAGGGATGATTCAGCCTTTACCAGTACCAGAGTGGAAATGGGAAAAAAATATATCCATGGACTTCGTTGTGGGATTGCCGAAGACACCTCGAGGTAATAATGCAATCTGGGTTATTGTTGATTTCTTGACTAAATCTGCTCATTTCCTTGCTATACGAGATACTTTTTCCCTAGATCAACTTTATCATTTGTATCTTAAAGAGATAATAAGGTTACATTGAGTTCCCATCTCAATTGTATCTGATCATGATCCCAGGTTTACTTCTAACTTTTGGAAAGGCCTTCAGAAGTCGTTGGGTACTGAATTAAATTCTAGTATTGCTTTTCATCCTCAATCAGATGGGTAGTCAGAATTAACAATTAAGACTTTGGAAGATATGATACGTTCTTGTTCGATGGATTATTAGGGAATTTGGGACCAAAATCTTTCTTTGGTTGAATTTTCATATAATAACAGTTTTCATTCCAGTATATAGATGGCTCAATTTGAGGCATTATATGGGAAGCGGTGTCGAACTCCAGCTTTCTGGGATGAAGTGGGTGAAAGGAAGCTGATGGGACCATAATTTGTAGACGAGATGGTCGAAAAAGTCCAGTTGATTCAGAAACACATGAGAATAGCTCAGAGCAGGCAGAAGAGTTATACAGATAACCGGAGGAAGGATCTATCTTTCAAGGTAGGTGATCATGTTTTTCTCAAAGATTCACCATGGAAAAGTGTGATGTGATTTGATAAGAAAGGAAAACTGAGTCCAAGGTTAATTGGACCATATAAAATTCTGGAGATAGTTGGATCAGTTTCTTACCGAGTGGCTTTACCTACGAGTTTATCTCAGGTACACAATGTTTTTCATGTTTCGATGTTGAGAAAGTATATGCCAGATCCATCTCATGTTTTGAGCTCAGAGGTAGTTCAGTTGGAAGAGAATCTCTCTTATGAAGAACAACCTGTCCAGATTCTTGACTGAAGGGAGAAAGTGTTGCGAAATAAGGTAATTCACAAGGTAATGGTTTTGTGGAAAAACCATATGGTTGAAGAGGCAACGTGGGTATCTGAAAATGCTATTAGGGATAAATACCCCCACTTATTCTATAAGTAAATAAATTGCGGGGATGAAATTTTCTAAAGGGGGGAAGGATGTAACATACCAAGTAAGTAATGAATAATAGATATAGTTATCTATGTCTATTTAATAATTATATAGTGTTTTAGAGGTTTAAAATGAGAATTAATCCAACCTAAAGCATGAAATACTCTAATAATTTTAAAAGATTGTTTTACCGCCTTTTGATGGTGAACCATTTTTAAATCTATATTTTGAAAATTTTATAATCTATGTTTGTCAAAATAAACTTATTCTTTATGATTGGGACATTGAAATTTACTTTGGATAAATTTCTGGTATTTTTCTGATAATGTTCATTTTTTATTAAATAGTGAAAAATGTTGTATTTTAATTCAAAACATTTTTTTAATATAATTTATTTGTATGATTAGATTATCTTTTGAATTGGTTTTAAAGTGAAATTATAATATATTTTTACCATTTAATCCAATATTGGTCGTTGGAATTAATTTCACTTTGAAATTGGATTTAAACTAGTGTCAATCTTTTGATATATATTGTTTCATAAAAACACGCTATTTGTTCTGACAGTGAGAATTAATTATTAAATTAATTATTGTAACTTATATGTTTTGAATTTTTTAAAATAGACATTATTTTTGAATTTGTAATATCAAATATAGATTAGGGTGAAGTTTTGGTATTTTTCTGAAAAACTTCAATTTTTGATGAATAGTGAAACCACTAAGTGGTACTTAAAACTGATTTTTTCGTTTAAATGAAATTTTACCACCACTGTGTTTTGAATTTAAAAAATCTGACATACATGGTTGTCATTAGGAAGTAAAATTTGGTTCAATGGGATCAAAATAAATTTTTGGTGAATAGTCTCTTTTAAGTTTTTAATCCCGATTAGAGGTAATTAGTGTAGTTTAAGGTAAAAATAATGTTTTAATAATATAAAATGACTTTGACACATGTACTACCCTTATTTTATGTGTCATGGCTGACCAATACAACCCATGGGTCTATTTTTCGGACCCCATGGAGCCACTTTGATAATATAATGACATTAATGCCTTTTATTTAATGTAAAAGTAAAAATGACACAAACATGTATTGTTTTACTAAAACAATTTTTACATGGGGTTATACAAGTCATATTTTTTACTATAAATAGTCATTGTAAAGATAAAAATATTTCCTACATTGTAGTATTTTTTTATAATTTTTAGACATTAAACAAATTAAGATATTTATGACATCACTATGATGCAGTGATTACCTCATTATTTAACGATTTAAATAAAATGAAAAGGTAATGTAAAATCTAAGCCCAAAACATGTCAAAAACCTATTGGATGAGTATATTTCAAACCATTATCACCTTATCCTCAAAATACATCAATTTGTGACCTTCAAAATCCGAAACTCATTTGAAAATAATGTAACATTTTATACCTCTCCAAGAGTGCCCCTCCTCTCCTCTTATAAAAGGCCCCCACCTCTACCTCCTTACCCACACATCTCAAGCCATTGGATCGGAAAATCTTTGATAATTTGGTCTCTCCACATCCATCTACTCATCCTAGAAGCCTTAACTTAGGCAGTAAGCTCTTCAAAAATCCCTTTTGGTTCAAACCAAAGGGAGTTACCCGATTTTAAGGTAATGTCTTCACTTGTGTTCTTTTGTTTTATTTTGCTTCTCAAACCACCTAAACTCTTTTTATTCATTTATTTTGTAAAAACTACAATATATTAAATATACTAGGATGTTTTTATAATAAGTATTCGAGATAAACTTACACACACCTACATCTAATGGTTAAAGAACATACTGTTTCTGTGGATGGTGAATTTCTGCCTCACGAAACGATGATTGTTCAATATTTATTTAACACCTTAAAAGGTGGCCATTAAAATGTCACTATATTTATATATGATATATATTATGTTTATTTTTACTTTAAGCTTCTGTATTTTTCATTTATGGCATACCTTTATGGTTTCCATTATGGGTAAACGCGATATCTTCATTTTAGGAAGTGCGGACTACCGCCCCCTCAAAGTGATTTGACTCGTTATTACCATATGTGGTACTTAGAAAGGATAGATTTAATGATATTATATAAGATATCATACTGTAATTATAATACTATTATGTATCATTATGTTTTAATTTCCTTAAATACGAAATAGAACTGGAAGTAGCGTTCATGTGTACGTACGGCTTACCGTTTCCATGAACGGTGCATTTCATTTCTTACCTCTAAATGTTATGTAATATTATAAATGCATGTATATAATGGATATATATGATATATATGATATCGACATAATAAATATAATTCTGGATATAATGGATATTTTACCCCATGAACAAACATGTAATTATAAAGAGTTTATTTTTTACTCAAGTACCAATGATCAACAAAATGACCATTATTCACATAAATAATTACATAGTGTTCATGACATGGTAATAAGTGATATAAAAGGAATAATGAACTTGAAAAAGGTTCTCAATCAAGTATAAATTAACTCAAGTTTATTATTCAGGAGGTTAAATAATGATCGAGTCAAGTCGGACACGAGGTAAGGGAACTTCTTAACCCAATTTCCGTTCTTTGGGTTAATCTTCTACTTTCAAATTATGTCATGATATTATTCTGTCCTATCTTGTATTTGTACCTTCTTTATGTGTACTTATAGTGAATACACTTAATAGATCTATTTTATTTAAAAAATTATCTTTGTAAGGGACTTCGTCTCAATCTCCATTCATTGAGGAATATTTTGTTTTATACAAAACTTTCTTTTATACGGTTTATAAACCCCTTTGACTTTTACGCTTATTCAAAAGGAATATTTTTTATACGAAGCATTTTACTAAACAAAAAAATGAATGTTTTTTTATCGTACGTATGCGGTGACAACGACTTCTCCACCACCGTGACCATTATTTGAGTTTCGGATTCCTCTACAAGCCATAACCTAACTTTTTTTTTAAATGAAAACTAAATACCATGTATTACTTTTCTTTTATTTTGGTATTGAAAATGGTTTTCATAATGTTTTTATTATATCAATGTGTTGTATTGATATCTTGTGATTGAAATGTGGAAATGTTATTTTTCCTTTATGCATGTTTTACGTGATACAATTATGTTATGGTTCTTGGGCATTGTTATGAAGACGGGTGGTTCCGTGATAAACTAAGGGCAGGTGAGCCCGATATAGCTCTCTAATGCATTGGGTAATTCGAAGGAGTTAAACGTTAACATTTCTCCGAATAGATTTAGGGAATATACTGTGATGGGTATTCCAAACGTAACCAAGAGGGTTATTCCCTACGTAAGAATGTTATGAATGCCTCAAGTTACTTTTTGTCTTATGATTTCTATGATTTATTCATTATTTGATGAGGTATGTTAAAGTGATTATGTTTTATAGGTAAAGTATGATTTCATTCTTATGTATATATGAACTCATGTTTCCTTTCCATATATTTATAACCCTTACTGAGTTTTTTATGCTCATCCCATGTTTTTGAAATGTTTTTCACAGGTCAAGGGAATGGTACATGATATGATGATAGTGTCAAGGAAATGTCAAGAAAGAATCCATGTTTTATTTTAAATATGTTTCCGTTAATGGTAAAAATGAATACTATCTTTTATGTAACCACTTTGTTTAAATGTGGAATGTAATGAATGTTTTATGATCTAATTCTCTAAAACTCTAAACCTGAAAAGATCATCAATGTTTAATCTTGTAATAACTCAAGATTAAGTAAGGTTTAAGGCTGGGGCCTTATAGTTGGTATCAGAGGTTGGTTTAGATGAATTTAGGAGTTAAAATTCTATTAAATGATTATCCAAAAATATTTTTTTATGGTCAAATTGAAATGATATAGCATTTAAAGATTACCATGTTGCTTTATCTGAAACATGTTTTTTCAGAATGGTTTTTCGCAGAGGAAAGACGGAAGAAGTGCTAGGAAGGCATACAGAAGGAAATGACCTTCCAAATCAGCATCCTGAGATGGTCGGAATTGGAACTAAATAGTTTGATGTAGTAATGGCGCAGTTTACTCAAGCGATAAATGGTGGCGGTATCCATGCACGAGATCATCCATATCAACCGCAGAGGAACATGTCAGTGGTGGATCATTTCATGAGGTAACACCCCCATCATTCAGAGGATCATCTGACCCTGTGCTAGCTTAAGGGTGGATTAAAGCACTGGAGAAGATTTTTAATGTCATGGGGTGTTTATAATATCAAAAGGTTAGTCTTGCTGTTTACCGTTTTGAAGGTGAAGCTGATCAGTGGTGGTTGATGGTGAAAAATATCAGGGATAGTGATGAGATTGATGATATTTTGGTGTTTTCTAAAAGTAAAGAGGAGCATGAAGGTCATTTAAGGGTTATCTTTTAGCCCATAAAAGAAAATAAACTGTATGGAAAATTCAGTAAGTGTGAGTTTTGGTTACAAAAAATTTCTTTCCTTGGTCACATTATTTCAAAAAATGGAATAACTATTGATCCTGCTAAAACAAAGGTTGTTGAAGAATGGCCAAGACCCACCAATTTAACTGTGATTCATATCTTCCTTGGTTTGGTAGGCTATTACTGAAGGATTGTTAGAAATTTTTCACGGTTATCTAGTTCAATTACTAAGCTAACACGGAAGGGTGTTAAGTTTATCTGGATAAAAGAATGTGATGATTGTTTTCAGGAATTGAAAAGAAGATTGGTGAATGCTCCAATTTTGGCACTACCTTCTAGGAATGGTGAGTTTGTAATCTACAATTATGCTTCATTGAAAGGACTTGGTTGTGTCCTAATGCAGAATGATCAGGTAATTTCTTATGCTTCACGTCAGTTTAAAACTCATGAGGTAAATTACCCTACACATGATTTGGAATTAGCTGATGTTGTTTTCGCTTTAAAAAATTGGAGGCATCATTTGCATGGGGTAAAGTGTGAAATATATACTGATCACAAAAGTTTAATGTATATATTCACTCAGAATGAATTGAACATGAGACAGAGTAGATGGCTAGAATTAATCAAGAACTATGATTGTACAATTCATTACCATCCAGGAAAAGAAAATAAAGTGGTTGATGCTTTGATTCAAAAAAGAAATGCTTCATTAACAATGTTGAATTTGGAATCTGATCCTTTGGTTAAGGATTTGATGAACTTTGGAATAGAAGTTGTTGGTGCAGGAAGTTCTTCTGTTTTGTTTCAGGTATCAGTGAGATCGTCTCTATCAGACAGAATTATTCAAGCACAGAAGCAAGACAGCGAGTTGCAGAAAAAGGTAGAGCTGGTTTAGAAGGGTAAGTTTCTTGAATACAACATTGATAATGATTGTGTTTTGGGATTTGGGAAGAGGTTGTGTGTACCTTGTGATTCACAGTTGAAGAGAGAGTTTTTATGTGAAGCTCATAGTTCTCCGTTTTCAGTTCATCCAGGAAGTACTAAGATGTATAGAGATCTTCGGAAGTATTACTAGTGGGACGAAATGAAAAGGGATATTAATTGCTGATTTTACTGTGAAGTGTTTGACTTGTCAACAGGTTAAAGTAGAGTGGTAGTTACCAAAATGGATGCTTTATCCTTTACCAGTACCAGAGTGGAAATGGGAAAATGTATCCAAGGACTTCGTTGTGAGATTGCTGAAGACACCTCGAGGTAATAATGCAATCTGGGTTATTGTTGATCGCTTGACTAAATCTGCTCATTTCCTTGCTTTATGAGATACTTTTTCCCTAGATCAACTTTCTCATTTCTATCTTAAAGAGATAGTTAGGTTACATGGATTTCCCCTCTCCATTATATCTGATCGTGATCCCAAGTTTACTTCTAACTTTTGGAAAGGCCTTCAGAAGTCGTTAGGTACTGAATTAAATTTTAGTGCAGCTTTTTATCCTCAATCAGATGGGCAGTCAGAACGAACAATTCAGACTTTGGAAGATATTCTATGTTCTTGTTCGATGGATTATCAGGGAAGTTGGGACCAACATCTTTCTTTGGTTGAATTTTCATATAATAACAGTTTTCATTCCAGTATACAGATGGCTTCATTTGAGGCGTTATATGGGAAGCGGTGTCGAACTCCAGCTTTCTGGGATGAAGTGGGTGAAAGGAATCTGATGGGAACATAATTGGTAGACGATATGGCAGAAAAAGTTCAGTTGACTCAGAAACACATGAGAACAGCTCAGAGTAGGCAGAAGAGTTATGCGGATAACCGGAAGAAGGATCTATCTTTCTAGGTAGGTGATCATGTTTTTCTCAAAGTTTCACCGTGGAAAAGTGTGATGCGATTTGGTTAGAAAGGAAACCTGAGTCCAAGGTTCATTGGACCATATGAAATTCTGGAGAGAGTTGGATCAGTTTCTTACCGAGTGGCTTTACCTCTGAGTTTATCTCAGGTACATAATGTTTTTCATGTTTCGATGTTGAGAAAGTATATGCCAGATCCATCTCATGTTTTGAGCCCAGAGGTAGTTCAGTTGGAAGAGAATCTGTCTTATGAAGAAAAACCAGTCCAGATTCTTGACCAAAGGGAGAAAGTGTTGCGATATAAGGTAATTCACCATGTAAAGGTTTTGTGAAAAACCATATGGTTGAAGAGGCAACGTGGGAATCTGAAAATGCTATGAGGGATTAATACCCCCACTTATTCGATAAGTAAATAAATTACGGGGATGCAATTTCCTAAAGGGGGAAGGATGTAACATCCCAAGTAAGTAATGAATAATATATATAGTTATCTATGTCTATTTATGAATTAGATAGTGTTTTAAAGGCTTTAAATGAGAATAAATCCAACATAAAGCATGAAATACTCTAATATTTTTAAAAGATTGTTTTACCGCCTTTTAATGGTGAACCATTTTTAAATATATATTTTGACAATTTTAGAAGCTATATTTTTCAAAATAAACTTATTCTTTATTATTGGTACATTGAAATTTACTTTGGATAAATTTCTGGCATTTTTCTGATAATGTTTATTTTTTTTAAATGAATAATGAAAAATGTTGTATTTTAATTCAAAACCTCTTTTTAATATAATTTATTTGTATGATTAGATTATCTTTTTAATTGGTTTTAAAGTGAAATTAGAATATATTTTTACCGTTTAATCCAATGGTGGTCGTTGGAATTAATTTCACTTTGAAATTGGACTTAAACTAGTGTCAATCTTTTGATATATATTGTTTCATAAAAACGCGCTATTTGTTCTGACAGCGAGAATTAATTATTATCTTAATTATTGTAACTTATATGTTTTGAATTTTGTAAAATAGAAATCATTTTTGAATTCGGAATATCAAATATATCTTAGGGTGATGTTTTGGTATTTTTCTAGAAAACTTCAATTTTTGATGAATAGTGAAACCACTAAGTGGTACTTAAAAAACTGATTTTTTTGGTTTAAATGAAATTTTACCACCTCTGTGTTTTGAATTTCAAAAATCCAACATATATTGTTGTCATTAGGAAGTAAAATGTGGTTCAATGGGAACAAAATAAATTTTTGGTGAATAGTAACTTTTAAGTTTTTAATCGCGATTAGAGGTAATTAGTGTAGTTTTAGGTAAAAATAATGTTTTAATAATATAAAATGACCTTGAAACATGTCCTAACCTTATTGGGTGTGTCATGGACGACCAAGACAACCCATGGGTCTATTTTTTGGACCTCATGGAGCCACTTGGGTAAGATAATGATATTAATGCCTTTTATTTAATGTAAAAGTAAAAATGACACAAACATGTATTGTTTTTCTAAAACAATTTTTTCATGGGGTTATACAAGTAATATTTTTAACTATAAATAGTCATTGGAAAGATAAAAAGATTTCCTAAATCATAGTATTTTTTTATAATTTTTAGACATTAATCAATTTAAATTATTTATGACATAATGATGATGCATCAATTACCTCATTATTTAACGATTTATATAAAATGAAAAGATAATGTAAAATATAATACATACACATGTAAAAAACATATTAGATGAGTATAACTAGAACCCTTATCACCTTATCCTCAAAATAAATCAATTTTGAACCTTAGAAATCTGAAAATCATTTGAAAATAAAGTAACATTTTATACCTTTCCAAGAGTGTCCCTCCTCTCTTCTTATAAAAGGCCCCCACCTCTACCTCCTTACCCACACATCTCAAGCCTTTGGCTCAGAAAAACATTGATAATTTTTTCTCTCCACATCCCTCTCCCCATCCTATAAGCCTTACCTTAGGAAAAAATCTCTTCAAGAAACCCTTTTGGTTCAAACCAAAGGGAGTTACCCGATTTTAAGGTAATGTCTTCACTTGTGTTCTTTTGTTTTATTTTGCTTCTCCAACCCCCTAAACTCTTTTTAGTCATTTATTTTTTAACAAATCCAGTATCTAAAATATACTAGGATGTTTATATAAGAAGGATTCGAGCTACACTTACACACACCTACATCTAATGGTTAAAGAACATATTGTTTCTGTGAATGGTGAATTTCTACATCATGAAAGGATGATTATTCAATATTCTTTTAACACCTTCAAAGTTGGCCATTAAGATGTAACTATATTTATATATGATATATAATATGTTTATTTTTTCCTTATGCTTCTGCAGTTTTCATTTATGGCATATCTTTATGGTTTCCATTATGGGTAAACGCGATATCTTCATTTTAGGAAGTGCGGAATACCACCCCCTCAAAGTGATTTGATTCGTTAATACCATATGTGGTATGAATAAAGGATAGATTTAATGATATTATATATGATAAAATACTGTAATTATAATACTATTATGTATCATTATGTTTTAATTCTATTAAATATGAAATAGAAATGGAAGTAGCGTTCATGCGTACGTACAGCTTACCGTCTCCATGAACGGTGCATTTCATTTATTACCTCTAAATGTTATGTAATATTATAAATGCATGTATATGATGGATATATATGATATCTACATAATGAATATAATTCTGGATATAATGGATATTTTACCCCATGAACAAACTTGTAATTATAAAGAGTTTATTTTTGACTCAAGTACCAATGATCAACAAAACGACCGTTATTAACTTAAATAATTAAATAATGTTCATGACATGGTAATAAGTGATATAAAAGGATTAATTAACTTGAAAAAGGTTCTCAATAAAGTAGAAATTAACTCAATTTTATTATTCAGGAGGTTAAATAACGATCGAGTCAAGTCGGACACGAGGTAAGGGAACTTCTTAACCCAATTTCCGTTCTTTGGGTTAATCTTCTAATTTCAAATTATGTCATGATATTATTATGGCCTATCTTGTATTTTTACTTTCTTTATGTGCAATTATAGTTAATACACATAATAGATCTATTTTATTTAAAAAATGATCTTTGTAAGGGACTTCGTCTCAATCTCCATTCATTGAGGAATATTTTGTTTTATACACAACTTTCTTTTATATGGTGTATAAACCCCTGTGACTTTTATGCTTATTCAAAAGGAATATTATTTTTATACGAAGAGTTTTAATAAACAATAAAAGGAATGTTTTTTTGTTGTACTTCTGCGGCGACAACGACTTCTCCGCCATTGTGACCATTATTTGAGTTTCGGATTCCTCTACAAGCCATAACCTAACTTTTTTAAAAAAAAATGAAAAATAAATACCATGTATTACTTTTCTTTTACTTTGGTATTGAAAATGGTTTTCATAATGTTTTTATTATATCAATGTGTTGTATTGATATCTTGTGATTGGAATGTGGAAATTTTATGTTTCCATTATGCATGTTTTACGTGATACAATTAAGTTATGGTTCTTGGGCATTGTTATGAAGACGGGTGGTTCCATGATAAAATCAGGGCGGGTGGGGCCGATATAGCTCTCCAATGCATTGGGTGATGCAGAGGAGTTAAACATTAAGGTTTCTCCAAAGAGACATAGGGAATATACTGTGATGTGTATTCCAAACGTAACCAAGAGGGTTACTCCCTATGTAATAATGTTATGAATGCCTCAAGTTACCCTTTTGTCTTATGATTTCTATAATTTATTCATGATTTGATGAGGTATGTTAAAGTTCTTATGTTTTATGGGTAAAGTATGATTTCATTCTTATGTATATAGGAACTCATGTTTCCTTTCCATATTTTTATAACCCTTACTGATATTTTTATGCTCATCCCAAGTTTTTGAAATGCTTTTCACAGGTCAAGTGAATGGTACATGATATGATGATAGTGTCAAGGAAGTGTCAAGAAAGAATCCATGTTTTATTTTAAATATGTTTCTGTTGATGGCGAAAATGAATACTATCTTTTATATAACCACTTTGTTTAAATGTGGAATGTAATTCAAGTTTTATGATCTAATTATCTAAATCTCTATACCTGAAAAGATCCACAATGTGTAATCTTGTAATAACTCAAGATTAAGTATGGTTTAAGGCTGGGGCCTTATAGTCCAGCTAGCTGCTCTAGCAATTGGACACTACCACTATTCGTTTCCAATAAAAATGATATTTCTTTTAATTGATTTTTATTATGTATCAACTGTTACCAAGAACATAATTTCTATATCCTACCAAGATACATATGGTTTTATTTTCATGTTTAGAAATAAATGTTTTTTATAAAGACAACAAATGTTATCATATGGAATGTTTAAATAACAATTTTTGTGTATTAAGTTGTAAAAATTGTTGGGAATAGATAAAAAATTATTTAAACATGACTCATATAACACATAGTTATGGTATCACTATCTTTTTCATATAAATAATAATCATTTGAAAAATCTCTATCATGATGGTTCTTTAGACATTTTTGAGCAAAACCACTTGAATGATGTCATGATTATTTTCATGGAAGAATAAGAAAACCATAATTTTCATGATAGGGTTAAAATTCCATAGATATTATAGGATTCATACACACTAATGTGTGTTTATAGTTTCTAGTAGAATCTAGAAGTGGGTATTCTTACATCAAAAATTGTACTGATGACTTGAGTAGATATGTCTTTGTCTACTTGATGAGGTATAAGTCTGAGTCCTTTGAGAAATTCATAGATTTAAAGAATGAAGTAAAGAATATTTTTAGATAGAATATAATGATTATTTGAATAATCTATGTGGTGAATAACATAACCAAGTGTTTATCAACCTTTTATGAGAATTTGGGATTCTATTTAAACTCACTCAACCTTACACACCACATTGGAATGGTGTTTTGAAAGGAGGAATCGTACCTTGTTAGACATGGTAAGGTTAATGATGAATCATGAAGATCATAAATTATCCTTTGGGGGATAATAATTACCAACTGAAACATACACAAAATATTGAGTACTAATTAAATTGTAAAATAGAATTCCCTTCGAGTTAAGGTAAGAAAGAAACTTGTTTTGTCAGATACATGTGTATAGGGTTGTGTGTTGTTCCTTAAGATGTTTTCCTGAAACAAACTAGAAACCCATTGCACAAAGAGTATCATTATTGGGTATCCTAAGGAAAAAGGGATACTGCCTATATAACCCCTCATACATGAATGTTACTATCATTAGACAATACATCTTTATTAGATTGGGAACATCCACAAAAGGATATTGGGGGCTAGATTGACTTCGATGAAGTTCACGCTCAAGATACAAAAGAGTTTCTATAATAACTAATTTCATAGCTCCCCATAGAAGAATTAGTTTATGAAACACAATTAATGCATAGGATCCCTAGATAGGTAAGAGAACCATGTAGATATGGTTTTCTAGTCACTAAATATGGTGATGAATTATTGGTTGACAAGGATAAACCTCTCTCTTATAAAGATTTAGTAGAGATCTCAGAAGGTTCTAGATAGAAAAAATCCTTGAATTATGAAATTGATTCCATGTATCGTAAAAAATTTTGGGATCTATTCAATTTTCTAGTTGATATGAATCATATAGGGTGAATATTGTTGATCAAAAGAAAAAAATACATGGATTGTATAGTAAATAACTATAATGTAAGGGTAGTTTCTAATGGGTTTAAATAGTTTCAAGGATTGACTATGACGAAACCATTTCTCATGTTTCCATTTTTAAATCCATCATAATTCTACACTCTATAACATCCAACCATGACTATGAAATTAGGAAAATGGATATCAAAGTATTATTCCCTAATGGGAACCTTTAGGAATATGTATTCAAGACACAACCAGAAGTGTTTGTGACCTTATGTGATGCCAAAAATATATGTAAGTTTTAGATATCTATTTATAGATTAAATAAACCATATAGGTCATGGAACATTCAATTTAAAAAAGCTATAAATTAATTGGTTTCATGAATAATGAATGTGATCCATGTGTTTATAAGAGATTTATTGGTAATGTGGTTACTTTCCTATTAGTATATATTGTTGACATGTTACATATTAAAAATGACATACCTGTATTAAAGTTGTTAAGGATTAGTAAAACATGTGTTTATTCATGAAGGACATAGGTGAAGAAACCTATATTCTAGGGAATAATCTCATTTTTGAAAAATATAAGAGACTTCATGGACTACATCAAATTATATACTTTAACCAAATAGTAAAGAGATTTATTATGGAACAATAAATCTAGGGATTGGATTCAAAGTCAAATGTTGTACAAATTTCTAAGAAAATTATTCCTTAGATAGAACTGGAGAAAGATAGAATGAGTAAGATCCTCAACACTACAACAATATGATAAATCATGTGTTCCATGTTATGTAATAGATTTAATTTTGGATATGCATTGACCATGGTAAGAAGATATCAAAGTGATCCAGGAGACAATGTTGGTCTGAATGTTAAGGTTTTCCTTATGTATTTGAGAAAAACTAAGTATTTGTTCCAAATGTATGTAGAAAATGAGGAGCTAGTAATCTGTGGATATACTGATGCCAATTTTCAAATAGATCTAAATTCACAGTCATGATATGATTTCTTTTTCAATGGAGTAGCTGTGAGAAAGAATATATCTATGTAACCAGTTTTTTTTTTGAATCTACAGTGGATTACAAGTATATAGATGCTTCTGATTCAACTGAGGAATAAATTTGGATAAAAAAACATTTTCTAGAAGCCTGATGTAGAACCAAGAAATAAATTCCCTATCATAGTGTATTGTGATAATAATGTTGTATTGAATCATGTAAAAGATCTATAGTCACACCAACAGACAAATAAATAATCAAAAATTATCAAATCTTGATGTATTTTTCTATGGGGGGTGAAGTTTAAATAAGTAGGGTTACCATGATGGAAAATGTGGAATAACCCTAGAACGAAGGCTTGTCTAAAAATAATCATGAGTAATATGTGGGATCTAGTAGACTGAAGTTTATTAATAGTTGTCTCTAGTGTAAATGGGAGTTTGTTAAAGTTGGTTCCATAGATCAAAATTCTATTTAATTTATGAGAAATTGTATACATTTTTTAAATATTAATAAATTTCTTATCACATCATGATTGGTCTTATAGGTAACATTGTATATGATAATGTTCTAAGAGTATCTATCAAACAGAAAGCTCATAGATATTCCCCAGTATGATGAGAACCTATAAGTGCCATGAAAATTTTCTTGAATATATATTTTATAGTTGAATTCGAGTATTTTAAGGAAAAATGATACATTCTATAAGGGGTGGAGACACATGGGACATTGAGGCACATTCTCATTGTGTATTCCCTTGGAAGTAACCAGTATATGATATTATAGTAATGACACCTGCCAGTAGGAAATTCATGTTTACACATGTCATTAGATGTTTCTATATACAGACATCTATATTTATCCCTATATTTTATGATTATTAAAAATTATTATTTTATGTTTTTTAATTCAATTTATTGATCAAAACCATAATGACATTTGTTCACAACAAGTTAGGATATATTTGGTGAATCACATGTAATATTTCATTAATGAATAATGTGATAACAGATTTTTACATTCTATTCTTTAATATATGTTGATATCTAAGACCCTTTGATGAAAATGATATAACCAAAATAAATACAAATCCATTGTATTCTATAGTAAAATTCAATTTCCAAATGTTCAATGAAGGAGACATTGAGCACATAGTTTGATGACACTAACATGCAACCAACTTGATTAGAGATATCGTGATAATTGGATTATATTACATAGTAAGAATAATTATGACGAATTATTACATTTCAACATTAACTTCTTTCTCTTTAGGTGTCCTGGCATGTTGTTAGGTTATATCCTTGGACTTTAGGCTGATTCACATAATGCCACTGAAAAAGAGGCCTAAAGGGTCACACAGTAATTGAATCCAATATATCAATTAAATAATATATTATTATTTATTATTTTACAGGTTGAATAAAAATTATTCCCTCACATTTTTTAACAATTATTATTGTTTTCTTGATCGCATATATTTTTTCAGCAGTTATTCGTGATGATATTGTTAGTGGGATATTTTATAAATATTCATTTTCTATTTATTGAATATATTATTTATTTATTTATTGGTGAATAATATAATTAAATTAATTTAATAAATAAATATATATTATTCAAGGATTGATAAATATTTTTTTGGAATGGTGGGATGATTTTAATGGTCCGGTGAGAAATAATATATATTGAATATTTTATGAATAAATAGTATTTAATTTAATTCATTAGTTTAAAACATATTAAGAAATAAAAATATGATTATCATGATTATAAACATGGGGTTTTTTAGGGATTATTGAAATAATAATGGGCACATGTACAATTATTTATTTCTAACCCTAGTGGTATATAAACCAAATTATATTATTTTATTAAGAGATCCAATTCATGTTGTGTTGGGAAGAATGTGATCTTGAGAGAATCCCCTCGAATCCCTAGAGCGATCACTCTCCAATAAGACTCTCAAGAATTAAGATAGATCATCCTCCACCACAACTCTAAATTCTATAGAGATTGAAGATAACCATTACTTGAAGAAGTTCTTATTGTGATCAAAAGATAATGTTGCGGGTGTCCGGATCTAATGCGCTGGAAACCGAAGAATCACACAATAACATTCAGAGGTTTTTGGAACATGTGTGGATCACCGTTAGAGGGAATATATTCTTGATTCCTATAATTAAACTATAGTATCATGTAGATACATTTTCAGATCCATTAATGAAGGTAGAATTTCTCACAATGAAATTCTTTAATTTTATAAAGTAATTATAAAAAAATGTTATGGTCATGCGCTTTGGTTCTGACATTTATCAATTGTATGTATTATTTTATTCAATCTCATTGATAAAAAAATTTATCATTTTAAAAATATATGATTAATAATTGATCATGATAAAACTAAGATTTGGGAACTTCTAATCTACCACTTCCACTATGCCCAGAACCTTAACATATGATGACCAATGTCATAAAATGTATAAAAGGAGTTTCAAGGGAGTCTGAGAATTACCCATCATATGTAATTAAGAATATTAGATTATATGTTAATTAGAAGAGATAAAATTATAATATAATATTATAATAATGGTTTAAATATAAATTATAGGTTTGGTACAAGATACCTTATATCACACAGTAAATAATTTTTTGGAACATGGAAATTAGGCTGAAGAGTTTCTGAATAGAGGGATGTGATGTCATCAACAAACCAGGTGTCTTCCAAGGCTTCCTATTTTACATGGGGTGGATTCATGATCATTTTGAAGTCATTCCTAATGATGGATATGAGGTGATACTTATTCAGAACACATATTCATATATTATGTGACCAACTTGAGGCATCTTGTGTGTAGACCACTCAAGCACCAGAGTACACAATATGTATCCACCATTACATGAGGATCTTGAACATACGGGTAGATACAGTTTGGGGTCCATTGTATTATCACAGCTCTATAGATGTCTTTATGCCGATTTTCAAGCTAATGAATAGCAGATTGTTGGGTGTATGGTTTTCATATATACATGGGGATAGGGTCATTTTCCATGCATCATTCCAGGAGTTGTTACACCACATCCACAACACCTATTTTAGGACTATCCTTAGGGATTCTTGTATGTTTATATCATTAATTTGAGTTATTTGGTAATTTTATTAATGTAAATTATAAATATTCTATATATTGCATCTTTTTAACCAGTTGGAGTTTGAAAAATCATTATGAATATACTTTGATACATAGTGTTCTTCACTTTGAATTGATATTTGATGCTATACAACTCACTTATATAAGTTAAACATTAATGTTTTATAGAAAAATTAATTTTGTTCTTACTTTTTAATAATAATAAAATGATATCTTAGTAAAATTATTATTCTAATTAATGAATTATTTTTTGAGTTGAGATTTTAGATTTTATAGACCTCGTATAGAGGATTTGACTATGTGTTGGTTCTATCATATTGCATAGTTATGGAGGGAGATCGTGGTGCAATGGTGCTAATCATCCACTCCCACATCATTTAGTTATACCATCCATATAAATTCATGTTTTAGTTTTTCTATATGAATCAAATCCTCATTAGACCATGATATGTTGATGGGTTATATTCCATTACACTTATAGGTAGACAGACGATGGATTGTCTATAATTTCATTCATGTTATATTGAGTATTGGGAAATGTGTTTCCAATATGGTATACTTCAGCTTGGATATCCATAGAATGCAATTAATTATATGATCCAGGGTATTATGTATATTGGTATTGATGACACACGTTCATGTACCTTAGGCATCATGGTATATGCATTTAATAGTTGGTATGTTTACTAACATTTATTATATTTTTTAGCTAATTTTTTGAAATAATTTTAACTTTATTTCATTTGTAGTTAGACATGGTTGATTGAATTTTACATATCACATATCTTCATGAGGAATAATTTATTATGTAGAATATAGTGCACCTAGATATTTGATATTTATAATTCAATCAATTCAGTATATTATGTGGGATATAGTTCACCTAGGTCTGGTGGATCTTGAATATGCTCTCAATTTCATAAGAGATTCTATTATGGGAAGACACAATCATATCTGAATACAAAAATCCTTACTGAGGTGCCTGTGGGTGATGTTGTTCCTATTTTGCCTACATAGGATAATGCACTTCCACTACTACCGTCATCCAATAGACAGAGATGAGGGAATCAGCATGGAAATAGGCGAGGACATAGAGACCGATGTCGGGGAGAGGCTCCTATAGTTGTTTCTAAACTGCAATGAGATGAACATGCACAACAGACTAAGGATCGTGCACTGTAGGGAGAGGTTTATATGGAACATATTCTTACATAGACATCGAATATACCATCTCTATCTCACCTGACTGTGATAGACTAGGACTTGGGTATAGTAACACATCTTGTAGTTTCCCCATGAAACACTTCCAGCAGGATGTGGGAATGAGATTCATATGTTGTGTTGTGTTATTAAGGGGCATCAATATTGAATTATTTGTATTTCACATTGTATATAGTTAAAAGAATTATTGAGAAAATTGTATACTTTTTTAGAAAAAATAAAAAATATATTAAAAATAATAATTTACATCAACTATTAATAAATGAAATTGAACCCCCAATAGTTTTATGTTTCACTTTGATTTTACTTACAGATTATATCCTATTATCATTCAAATTCAACAACATGAAACATAACATTTATAATTATAAATTATTATGAAATTACCTTCACTACTTAAAATGGGTTTGATACTTTCAATATTTATTTATTCTAATGCTAAAGATCTCATTTTGATTAGTGAAATAATGGAATAAAATTAACTACAAATGTTATGTTTTGGGTAAATTATATTTTGTTCCATTGATATTATTTTCCATTATCATTTTGTACAAAATTAAATTTTATTTTAATAATTTTTAATATGATTATTCAGTATGAAAATGTTCATTTATTTTCTATTTATACTTTACGATTTATAGTCTATCAAAGTCACATACTTGTAACATTATTATGTTTCATGTTGGTGACTTTGAAATCATATAAATTATAATGTATAAATACAATATAGATGAAAATTTTCAAACTGACTATATATATAATATATTATTGAAAATTGAAAACAGACCAAAAAATACAGTGAACAAAAACTAATTTACATGGAATAAACATTATTGTTAAAAAACAATACATTTATAGTTTACCTGATTTGTATGGATATTTACAAAAATGGTCTAGTAGCCAGGAAAACCTATTTCAAAAAAATTTATTGTAAAATAAAAACAAAACATGAGAATGTGAGAGGAAGAGGTTAGACAAATTCAATCCTTTATACAAAATAAAAAAACTACAAATGAGGAGACTGAGGATCATTCCAAAAATCTAGCTCAGAGATATCATCAGCAGAATCCCATTCCAGTTGAAATTTTCTCTTATTGAAAATTAAATTGTACCCTTACCTAAGCTTAACCAATTCCATATTGAGAATGGATTAGCCCCACCCTACCCATTCATCTCTTACACATCCTCAGTAACAATTTATTGGGTGACAGCCTTGTTTCGAGGTCTTAGATTGATATCAAGCTACTTCAAGCTCTTCTATCTCTAAATGAGATCTCTTCATGAGAGGCATCCCCTTAGAGTCCAAAAAAGGATATTCCCTATGAGAAACATTCCAAAAAGCTGGGAGACATCAATCTCAATTTGTATATTTCCTTTTTTTATATAGATTTCTCTTGCACAACAATATCATGCACTTTAGTTGCAATCTCATCCCATGGTTTTTTTCTGCGTATAGCGTATCCCTCCTTATCATTACCAACATTCCCAAGATCAGGATCATTATGAATAGTTTTAAGGGATGAGCCTACCACCAATGGTTCAACAGAGACAGGGTCCTAGAAATCAGTAGGTAAGTACATTTTATCTCCATCATACATACCCACGAGAACTTTCTATTGATCAAGTTTCTCAACAACAACCTCGGAAGATTGAGCAATCACTTCCCCAACATTGTGTTAGTCAAATACTATAGGTAAAAAATCATGGGGACCATTTGTATCCTTAAAAATTTACTGTACAGGTACAATATTTGAGGTAGTAGGATACTGCATGCCCTTTGAGACATTTTCAGAATGATTCTTCCTACATTTATCATCATATTGGCCAATAAAACAACTCATATGATAAAATTCTGGACGTTTTTCAAAGATCATAGTTATATTGATATCATCAGAGGGGGTTGAAATGGTCACCTCCTCAATGAGAGTGGAGAAAAGTCCAATCTCTACCATTATTCTTGAAAAATTCTCATACAAAAAATCTTCAGTTTCCTTCTCTAGCGAAATGGGTACACCAATTGCCACATAAATTTCATGTAAAATGTTAAGATGCCAAAAAATAAAATTCAGGCCATACAATCGTACCCATACCAGTGTAAAGGATTTTACAACCCATTATGGATCAAAATAAAGATTCCATTCAAGTAGATTCATTATCATGGGTTGTTGGGATAGAGAACCATAGGACCATGTGCAAGAAATGAGATCTTCTAAATGAGAAAGATTGTGGAAAAATTTGTGACCTAGAGAAACACACCTCCAATTAAAGAACTCCCAAAGAGTGTATATTTGTCTGACAAGATATTCAAGATGACATGGATCATCACCCTTGGGAAGAACCAAACTCACAATTAAGTATTTCATGTCCAAATCCAATCCTTTCAAATGGGCATTCAAATTTATATCAACATGAGCTGAGGAGCCTTTCTACAAAACTCTATTCAGGGAAGAATACCTGAATGAGTAAAGACAAACCTGGCCATCACCATGATTCAGATCTAGAATCGGCATCTCTACATCACAAGTTAGATCACCATGAAACAGATCTAGATGAAAAAATAGTGTCTAATTTGTAACCCTATTTGAGGCTAGATAAAAACTGTGATTTAGATCTAGACCATCAAAGAAAGTCAAAGAAACACCATTGGACGAAGCTAGACAAACATTGTGATTCAGATCTAGACCCAAAAAGAGATTTAGATCTACAATACCCCTGAATGAACTCAGATGAACACTACTCATATTTTCAAACTGTCCGACATCACATATGTCAGTGTTTTTAACTTTGAATAGCTTGTGTGTTGTTGCAGATGTTGGTATCAGATTGAACATGGAAGTATTAAAGGATTTCTATTAATGGAAAATACTCTAAAACGGATCGGTGGTACATGTTCTTGCTAATACAGCTGCATTTTATTAGGGGATAAATATGGGGAAAATATCCTTGATTGCACGACTTGTTTTACCTAAGGGTGAGAAGCCCTGGAAGTTTAATGAATGGATCCATCAAATTTCCTTATTGTGTGGATTTTATAGTTGGAGGTGTGTTTCCCTTGGGTAGGGTTTTATTCACTTCCTTTTTCTTTAAATGAGGATATGGATCTAGTGTGGAGAATTCGATCTATGATTTTAAATCCTAGCTGGGATCATTTTCATGAGTGGTCGATGGATTTAAATGTTTTATCCCAAAGGAATGTGTTTGCGTAGGTTTGTATCCATCTTCATGGGTTCAACTTGTTCCTTTGGCACATGATGATTCTTCATGATATTTCTAAAGAAATTGGGACACATATTTAGCTTCACAAGGAGATGGAGTTGGTGCTCTTTGGTTAAATTTCCAAGTTATTGGTAAAGATCAATCTTGGTTTCATTATGGTTGAGAAGTTTTTTTGTTCAACTCATGTAGATTATATTTTCATTCATGTTAATTATGATAAGAAAGCCCTTTTGTGATTTTTATATGTCTATTGGTCACATACTGTCTTCTTTTTATAGGAATGCCTCTTGTGAGAAGTGTTGAATGAAGGGGGACCTTGTTTCCAATTGCCAACAGAATGTTGATTTGAATGCATCGACTTTGTCCAAGCCCCCTGAGAGACCCCTATCCCTTGGTCATGTTCTGGCTTCTGAAAAAGGGATACTACATCCTGGAAAGAGGCATTTGGATATGCAACCTCCTACTGGATTATTTAGTGGACCTTATAAGTTAGGAAATATTGTGGAGGAGTTGGATGATCAAGAAATGATGGTATATAAGTACGATCAGAGCTCAATTGAAATTCAATAATCCCTCTCCTTCCAAGATGTTCTAATCTCCAATGTGGAGATTTCTGATGCAGGGACTCATTTGGATCAAGCTAAGGTTGTAATGGATGGAGTGATGATGATCTGGAGGGGAATAAATATTTTTAATAGGAGGATATATATGAAAATTCACCTATGGTTTGCAACCTAGAAATGATACAACACTCCCAATAGGAGGGTGACATTAGAGGTCAGATGAATGTTGATGTTTTGATTGATTCTGATGATTCGAAGCAACTTGAAGATGAGATTCAAGGTAAAGTGGGTAAGTAATTATACTATGAATTTATTTTGACCTCCTCTATAAGCAAATATAAGATAGGTTTGACTTTTCATCCTCCTTAGAAGGATGTGATGAGAGTTACTACAAATGATCTTGGACAACCCCCACCATTGTTGGTGTGTGAGGAACTATGAGGTGATTGGTGTCATGTTAAGACTTCGAATAGGATCTGCCATCCAAATAATCATGTTCATGGACATGGACATGATGATCGGTCTGCTGGGCATGGAAAATGTCTACCTGGTCCTCTTCTAATGGGATCACTCGGGAAAAAATTAAGGGAGATGTAATCTATGATTTTCAATCAAAAGAGACATATAGTCAGAGTGGGAATCTAGTGGGGATGTTGATGACTCTGATCATAAAATTGATCTTTTTATGGATGTGTAGGCTTCTTTTCTAGATGAGGCCATTAAACCTTGTTTGACTCGTCCACCATCCTTTCTTTTTCATTTTTATTTTTCTAACAAATTTCCTAGGGGTGGGATCGCCTATCTCCTAAACCTTTTGAGTATATTATTATTATTAATCATTTTATTATTGACAATTTTTTATATTTTAGTAATAATTTTATATTTATTTATAAATATTTTTAAGTATATAAATATAAATATATTTACAGTTATATAGTCTTTAAAATAAACTTACAAATAAATTTCAAATATATTTATATATTTATATATACAATTGTTTTTATTTATATAAATGTATATATATTTAATTATAAAATATGTATTGATAAATATAATTATAAATATCAATGTATATATATAATAATTTTATTTATAATTATATAATTATAAATATATCTTCATTAATAAATATATATATCTATAATAATATATATTATTCATATAATTATAAAAATTTAGTATGGTAGAGTAGACATAGGTATGATGAAGACTTCAGTGATTGGATTTCTTTTTTAGGGGAATCATTCGGGTTTTTTTCCTAGCTACCAAAGGGCATCGTCAAATTTTTTATAGAGGATTGTGGTTGGTGAGATACCAACTAGTTTTTATCCACATTGATTCCATTTGGATTCATCTCCTTCTTTGTCGAGGTGAAGGGGAGGATTGATAGGGTTTTTCCCGTACCTTTTGATTTTTGAAGAGAATGTCTTCTTAATTCAAATGGTGGCATTCTGCTAGTTTTTTTGTATGCTTGATGGGTGATATATTTTCATGTGTTCGAGGATTGTCTACATGCTTGGGAATATAGAGATATATTTTTTGTATCTATTTTATTCGTAATCTATTTAAGTTGATGCAGATATATGTTATGAGAGACACCAAACCATAAATATGTGTGTTGCAACTCGGGTGTGTTCAGTAGATAGGAAGCGACTCCATCAAAAATATGAGTGAAAATTTTTTTAGACGTGGTAAAAATCATGTTGTGAATAAAATAAGCAACAAATATTAATATGTACAACTAATTAATTGATTTTTTGCAACAACATCACTTTTTTTATCTTTTAAGGGTGTCATATTATGATGATACTGTAATCATAGAAAATGCATAAGAATATTTGGGTGTGTCTTTTTCACTCAGGTTTTCTACACTTTCACTATAATTCATGTTTTTAGGTATTATTTGGATTTTATAAACTCTTTAATTATTAGTGTACTTTTTCAAAGTTACGCCATGGGTATTTTAATCCTCTGTAATATGAGGTTTTTTCTCATTAAAATCAATGTCTCAATTTATTTCCTACAATTTATTTTTTATCATTAATTTTCATTTTGAATTCTCACAATTTTTTTCACATTCCAATTATTATACTAGGAGAATTATTTTCCCTCCATAACACTTTGGAGGATATACTTTGATGAACGGTAATGGATTGTGGAGTAGTGTTCATTTTCTCAAGGTCTTGTTTCCTCCAATGAAAATTTTCAATCTCACCAATGACAACGGCACAAAACTGTTCATCATCAATGATAATTCCTATCAAAAAGTGGAATGTTTTTTCATTATATTTAATCATATTTTTTATTATCTCATGTCAAATAGAAATCAATCATTCTCACAAGTCTATTTTTTGGGATTTCATCAATTTACGGGTGATTATTTATCTTCCTGGAATTAGGGATTGATAATTTTTCTTAACCATTGATTTTTTCATACATTTGTTAATAAATTCATCAATTAACAGAATATAAAAAAAGTAATGGCCAATGTTTGTTCCTCTATTTTGGTTTTTTTCTCATTTCTCACATTTTTAAGTATGCATTCATCATCAGTATTTTCATTTGATAAGTGTTTTGACAATACCTAGAAATCGATCATTTCACAGCTGATCTTTGGTGTAATAGATCATTTCTATGTTTTCATAATTAGTGTTGAGAGAATAATTGATGTGTGATGTGGTGTGATGGGAGATCAAACCTTCATTAGAGACCTTATGTTCATTATTTTTGGTGTGTAGCGATATGGTGTGATGAGAGATGATCCGCACACAATTTTGGATGGCCCGAATCTAGCCACATGTGATGATTCTATTTTACTCAACCTAATATATGAGTTACATGGTGGTATTTGTATCTGGTTTGATGGAGAATGTGGTTTTAGAAGATACTTGTGAATATTGTGAGATTCTAGAAAATCCTAAGTTACACCGCATGTCATTTGGATGAACACAGACCATGTAGAATGCTTCCTGCGGTAGCTAAGGTCTCCTATTGAGTTAAATATTAGATGTGCTATGGATTTTCCACACTCCTTGTGACTACATGTTGGTAACCTGGCATGTACCTATGGGTAAATGGGCACGGACATGGGTAGAGTACCAGAACATGGCCAATGTACCCAGATAGGGCCGAAGCACCCACTCTTAGGCAACATACATGGGAACATCCATTGTACAAAGGCATGTTCTGAGTCCATGGGCATAGGCCAGAGTACATCATCTCAATTTGGGGAAGACGGGAATACCCGAACGAACCAAGAAATGTCATGTACCCACTTTACATGTCGTGTACTTCTCCCATGGTATGTTGAGGTCCATGTTCTCTTCATTCATAATGGGTATCTTTAGGTTTTATTCCATTAATATATATTTATGATTGTATAGTTAGGTACACCTTCATAATAATATGATGAATGAACCCCTCTAGATGGTATTCTTGGATAGAGTTAGGTATCCCTTTTTTGGACTAGAGTTTGATCATCTATCATTTCTACCTAGGGTGGTTCGGGTTTCCTGTTACTGAATTCCTGAGTGTTGGATCCCCATACTAGCAGTTTACTATGTTTAGGGTTAGTAACAACCCATAATACTTCGGTGTGATCCCCTATATTTGTATTGATATCTTTGGAGTTTCAGCAAGTACTTATTCTTGGTCAGGCCTGATAGAAATAGCCTCTCAGATGAGCGTCATTAGTGTTAGAAGTACCCGATGAGTGAGTTCTTCTAGGTGAATGTTACATGAAGTATTAAGAGAAATACTTGGATGGAAGTATGGTTGTGCACTTAATTTGAGACTTAGTGTCTATATTGAGTATATATAACTTTTTATAATAATTTATTATGATTTGACTCTCTTTGAATAATTTTTCTAAGTGATTTTGGGATGTTCTACTCTGTATGATATACTCACCCATGCCTGGGCTCTACCCACACAAGTCATGTATTATGTAGGAAATAATAATTATGATGGAGTACTAGGTAGACTAGTAGTAAGTGGAGCGTAGTTGGGCTAGATGTACGACACTTGGTTCTAGGAGTTTCATTTGATTACAATCCCCTCTTTATTAGAATTATGCACTCTTTTATTGGTTTGGTGGGATTTCATTGGTCTTTTTTATGCTTTTCATACATATTTCATACTCATATATGAGATTTAGTTGTATGAATGCATCTTGGTATAATTTTTATCTTTTCTTTTTTTATTATTTTGTTTTTCACATGTGTGTGTTTGTATTAGGCTATGGTCTCCCATGTGTGTGATATGCATACTCGTCATAGGTTGCCGACCTTTGGTTTATTAGAGGCAGGATTAGGGTTTCACACAAAGTTTACAAATGGATAAGTGAGCCCCAATGTATTGGGACATGAAAAAATTCAACAATTTCCATGGAAATATTCATTGAAAATCTAAAATGAAAATTTCAAGTCATTAGTGAAAATTTTTACTCAAAATTTAATTTCCATTGGAAAATCCATCAATTCCTATATAATTTACAAATAAAATTAACAAAGATAATTTAATAATATTAATGGAAATTTATACATGAAATTAATATAATTATACACAGATTTATTAATAGAATTGTATGTATATATTTATACAAAAATTCCAAATTTTAACATAAATTTTACAACTTCTTGTGGAAATATCTACTCTATATACACGGTGAATTTTTACATTGAAAATTGGTATTGTAAATTTCATTTCTCAAATTATAAACTAAATATCTGTTAATATTTTTAATACAAAAACATATATACATAAGTAAACAATGTAATCTTTCACTAAATATTTGAACTGAAATTTTCCTATGTAGATTTCTATTGCAAAATTATACTAGAAATTTTCTGTTAAAATTTTATGTGCAATTTTTAAAATAAATTTTCAATTAAAATATATTAAAACTAATTAAAAAATTAAATTTTCACTAGAAATTTGTACTGAAATTTTACACAAGAAACTTTAACTGTAAATTTTCATTGAAATCTTTTAATACAAATTTTTATTAAATTCACAATGTAAAATTTCAATGTATATTTTTATGATCCGTGTGTGTGGGTGAGTGAATATATATATGTGTGTGTCCATATATCCTAATATAAATATACAATGTATTTTATATGAAAATTTCTGGTGAAACATTCTAGTGTATATATATACATACATAAATTTGTATGTTTATTACTGTAGGTCTGGGGAGGGAAAAAAATGGATGAAATTAAACTAGGGAGTCTCGAAACTGAGACTACTCAAACACCAACATGGGTAAAGTAGGAGAAAAGTAACTTAACTATGAATGTATGTAAAAATTTACACTAATATACATATATATTTTAATTTTCCAATTAAAATTTATAGTGTAAATTTTCACAGAATAATATTACAATTAAAATATATTAATACCTAAAAAATGTAAATTTTTATTAGAAATTTTCATTTAAAATCTGAACAAAAAAAATTTAGTTCAAACTTCAACTAGAAAAATCATAGTTCAAATTTCCAGTACAAATTTCCTCTTTTTTATTTTTTTAATTATTCTCAAAATTTGATTACTAGAATTCTAAAATAACTGCCTATTTTAAATTTATATTTCAAATATATTAACACTTAAATAAATAATATAATTTTTCATTGAAACCAAAAAATTTCTAGGGAAATTTACAGGGAAAATTTCTAAAGAGAATTTTCAACACTAATTTTCTCTTAAAATCTAAACCTATATATATCATTACATAAAAAATTGGAAATTATTACGAAAAATATTCATTAAAAATTTACACTATAAATTTTGATCACAAATTTATACATACAAACATATACTATATACAATTTCACTATAAATTTGTGTTGAAAAATTATATTAGAAATCTATAATATAAATTGACCTTGGGAGATTTCTATGAAAAGTTTCAATTGAAATTTTCTCTGTAAATTTATATTAAAATTTTTATGTTCAAGTATCCACTATATATTTACTACACAACATAAAAAATGGAGATTCGTACAAAAATTAAACACAAACACGCATGCACAAAAACTAATAACAATAAACACATTAATATTACATGCTAAATTTCATGTGTAAATTTACATTGTAAATTTTTATTAATTAAAACAAAAATATAAATGCAAATAAATAATGTAAAATTTCAATTGAAACTGACAGAGTAAATTTACTATGAAATTTTCTATTGAAATTTTCTAATGAATAAATACATATTTTTATATCTCAAAAATATAAATTTACAATGTGATTTTTCCGTGAAAATTTGTGCAAGAGATTTTCAGTGCATATATATAAATACATGAAAATTTAAACTGAATATTATTCAAATTAAGTATACATATATACATTGTTGTTGTAAAATTTAAAATTGAAATTTAATTTGGAATGATAATTTTTCAATTAATATTTCCAAAGAAAATAGTTTTGTACTAAAAAATTAGCATAAATTAACACAACAAATTTTAATTACAAATTTCTCTTTAATATAATTCATTCTTTATAGTCATTTGACAGAATTATTTATAGTTGTTATATAAAAATTATATAAAGATAATTATATTTAACATTTTTTATTATCATACAATTATGTGAAACTGTGTGTGTGTGTGTGTATAAACATTGTAAATGAATATATATATATATATAAGTATACACACACACATAATTTATTTATATATACAGTTTATATGTTTATACTTAAAATTTACACTCAAATTTGACAGTATAATTTTTTATTGGAAATTAGATTACAAAACATATATAATTTTTCTTTATAAATTTATAGTGAAAATTTACATATAAGTGTGTACCCAAAATTTATATATATCTTTGTCTATATATATACACATATTAATTTACTATAATTATATTATAAATAATATATGTATTGTATAAAAAAACACATTAAACGAGTAATGTAAATAAATAATGCTTGTAATAAACAAAGAAAGAAAGAAAGAAAGAAATATAAGAATATATGTACATATAATATGTGTATGTAAATATATATATACCAATTATTTTTTATTATTATAATTTATTTTCACATTGTATTATCATATATTTATAAATAATATATACAGTGTTTAGAAAACATTGAATGTAAATTTTTAATGTATATAAATGATGTCTATATATTTTAATTTTTATTTCATATTTTTTAAATTATATTAATACATATTTTATTTTAATTCAAAATGTTATAAATAAATATAAATATGTATATATATAAATTAAATTGTGGTATTATTTTTTATAATATTTAAAATATAATGGATCCCTATATATTAGAAGTATCTATTTATAATATTAAGATTTTTGAAAAAAGGCTATTATAATGAACTATACATGGGGATCTTTTAGTACCTCACATTTTTTCCTTTTTATATCAATTTTAATAATTAAAAATCCCCTTCCATAGATCTACCCCCACTTCAATTTTTTGTTCTATGGTGCCCATTGAACTTTCAACTAGACGGTAATGTTCACCTATCAACTCAAGAATATTTCATCAAATAGTATAGTTATTGATTTGAAGGGTTGAGATGTATTTATTATTGGAAGGATGAAACATAAAATATATGTGTCCATATGAGATGTCAAAATAAAACTATGTCAAAAAGTATTCAAAAATAGGAATTAATGTGTTTTCATGACTATTAATTTTAATTTTAATTTTTCAATTTTACATATCATTGACGTTTTCCATTGGATGTTTCACAAGAATTTTTTAGTGAAAGTTTCATTGTAAATTTTCAGAACACATTGACAATGGAATTTTTCAGTGAATGTTTCTGCTAAAAATTTTTATTGAAAGTTTCAAGCGGTTTTTTAAAGGATGATTCAACTGTATTTTCTTAGTATATGTTTAAATTGAAATTTTGGAGTTTTCATTTTAAAAATATTTTTCAGTGGAAGGTGATGCTATAATTTCCTTCTACTATATTTTTCTATCTAAAGCTTCAATTTGAATTTTCCAATTTATGTTTACACTTGAATTTTCAGGTGGAAGATCCATAAAAATATTCTAATAGAATTATCCTTTGGAATATCAACTTAATAGATTTATAATTTTTACTAATAGAGAATTTATAAAAAATATATTAAATATATCCTATAAGTGCATTTATTATAAATTTAGTTTTATTTATGATTTCATATTTCATTTACATTTGTATTCATATAGAAAATAAGTTCATAAATGGTAAAATCAATTATATTTATAAAAAATACAAAAAAAATATTAAAAAAAATTATCATGCATTTATTATAAATATATTTATTAATATGTTATTTTAATTAATATATGTTTTAGTTTTATAAATATATAATTTATTTTGTATAGCGAAACTTCCACTAGAACATCCACTGGAACATCTATTGAGACATTCACTGGAACATCTACTTAATAGATTTATAAATGTTATTAATAATTTTTTTGTAAAAAATATATCAAATATATCTAATAATGTCATTTATTATAAATTTACTTTTAGTTACAATTCTATATTTTATTTCAATTTTTATTTATGATGTATATAATTTTTCAAATGGTAAATTATATAATATTTATGAAAAATATGAAAAAAATATTATACATATTTTATATAATTTCATTTATTATAAATATATTTATTAAAATTTAATTTTTTTTAATATATACTTTGGTTTTATATAATTTTTATCATATTTCAAAACATTCAGTGGAAGTTCGAGTCGGTATTCCACTGGAACTGTCACCAAAACATCATGTGGAACATCAGTCAGAACTTCCACAGAATTGAAGTTGAACATTCCACTAAAATTTTCTATTGGAAATATTATGCATTTCACTGTAATATTCCTCTTAATATTTACATATGTTGTGTCTTTTTTAGTGTAAAATTTCAAGTGAATATTTAGTTAAAAAAATCTATTATAATTATTTTCTATAAATTTCAATTTAATTTTTCAACTCTATTTTTTCAATGAAATTTTATAGTGTAATTATTCAGATGCTTTCTAATTTAACATTATATTATAAAATTATAGTGAAACATTATTACAAAATTATTAGATGATTTACAATTTGTTAATATTTTCACAATATTATTTTCCTATTTTCTTGAAATAAGTTTGAATATATATATTTATATATAATTAAAAATTATTTAATTTTTAATGTTTCCCAAAATGAATAGTTAACTACAAATAGAAAAAATATTTGGACATTTAAAAATATTTTTAAAAATATTTTGTAAATCTTTTATTTTTTTATTTTTCACATTTTATATGTTATTTTATTTTTTGAAATTATTTTATTTCTATATTTTTTTCTATAACACATTTTCATGCTTAAAAGATAACAATTGTGTATTGGAGAAAAATCTAAAAAAAATTATTTTTTTAATTCCTTTTAATCTGATGGTGTGAATTCAATTTTTAACACGTTGTGTAATCTGATTGTTACTTGATATTTCACTAAAATAGATAATTGGAGACGATGCTAAGATAATAGTTATAGATATGGAGGGTTAATATGCATTTATTATTGGGAGGATACCACATTAAATATACGTTTTCATCTAAGATGTCAAAATAAAATAATGTCAAAAAGTGTTAAAAAATAGAAATTAATAAATTTTTGAGACTATTAATTTTTTTTATTTTTTAATTTATAAATATCATTGATTTAGTTTCTCATGTGGGATAAATATGGAGGGTTTCAATGAAACATGGCCATTAAATTTTTTTAAAAACCCATTAAATATTGAAAATTGCGTTTTTTTAGAATATATTGATTTTTTAGAAATGTTAGGTAACCACATGCACAAAATAGGGTTTTATTAGTGCTAAAAAAAGAATTTATTAGTGCAAAAAAAGAACAGATAATCGAGGTGCTATTAAAAGGGGGTCCCTTTTATTATAGCTAAAAAAGAGCTGGTAAAGACACATTTTAATAGTGCTTGGAAACAAAACTGATAAAATGGGTCTTCTATCAGTGCTAAAAAAGCACTAAAAATAGACTTTTAGAAGCACATTTTTAAATACTCTAAAAAATGTCATAGATTTTTAAAAAAATGATTAAATTAAAGAGCCCGATTTTAACAGCACTTAACCCCCCCCCCCCCCCCCGAGAGTGTTATGAAGCTTCACCCATGCCCCTTCCACCCCTCACCAACAACCTTTAACAGCACTAGGCGCACCCAACCACCCTTTAACAGTGCTAACCCCCCTGAACTCACCCACGCATCCATTCCTCAATTTGGATTTGAACTCAACACCTCTCTCTTTCACACATGAACCATTACCACTCATCAATCTTGTTTTGTTATCCATTTAATTATATATCTATTTATTGACATATTTATTTAGGTATATTTATTGGTATATAAATATATATTAATATATATATATGTATGTATGTATTTAGTTATATTAATATATATATATATATATATTCATGTATTAATATATATTTATTTATAATTATTTAAATATATATATTTATTTATATTTTTTATCCATATATTAATACATATGTTAATATATATGTATAAGATTATTTTTAAATACATTTATAAAATAATTTTTTGCCTATATTTATAAGTAAATAAATACATTCATAGATATATACAACATTCATACACATGTATATTATATATATATATATATATATATCTGTGTGTATTTGTAAGTATAATTATACACACATATATATATATATATACATATATTATATATTCATATGTATATTCATATGCTATAATATATAGCTAATATATATTAGTTTGTTAATAAAGACACACACTAACATATATACACACACACATACACAAATTAAATAGGTATATAAATATTGATACTTTTTTATTTTAAATGAAATGGGTATTATAAGACTTATATATTGACAAATATAATTTATATGTAAATATTTTTAATTATATATTTAAAAAAATTAATGTTTATTTTTGAATATATAAAAAATATGCATATATTGTTATATATTTTATTATAAATAATAGTACATTGTGAAAAATGATAAAAGTACAAATCCCTAATACCAATATGAATGTAATCCAAATGAATAAGTTTAGTCCCCATTGAAAAAGAGAAAAAATACCACTGAAATGAGGCTAAAATTCCTTTGATATTAAAATATTTGTGCATGACAACTAAAAAATAGTTTTGGTAGCCTTATGGGCCTTTTTGCGCCCAAAAATGAGACAAAAGTTTCCCATGTGTCATCATCATTTAGATCTCATCGCAAGTCTCAATTTGATTTTTCTTATAACTCAAATAGGCACTCAGATCAAAAGTTATGATCGTTTGATGTTTGAGTTACGTGTTTAACATATTCTAGACCTTTTATTATTATTTTTAACTTTTGGGACTTCAAATTGTTAATAATTGATTATCAATCAATGATAATAACAAATTATTAATTAATATTCCTTTTTTAAAATATTTTATAAATCATTTTCATGAAATTTATTATATATTAAGTATAAATGTTTATTTATATTTATTTAAAACATATTTAGATAATATATATTATATTTATATCAATATCAATATAAATATATTTATATGATAATATATTATTTTCAATGAATTTTTATAATTATACCCTTTATTAGAGAAAGTAAAAAAAAGTGTTGATATTGATCCATCTTTATCAGCACTACTAAAGAAAGTTCTCATAAAGGGGCCTCCTTTAACAATGCTAAAAAAGCTTTGATAAAGGGGTTACCTTTATCAGTGTTAAAAGATATTGTCAATTAAAAGGGATTGGGTGTGATCTTTGCATATATATCATCATCATCCATTATTGGATTCTTGATCAGATACTGATTATGATTTCGTAAGGAGACACTGATAATGGAAGTCAACCACGGGGGGGTTTGGTGAAGATGATGAGCTGTCGGCTGACATACTTTTCAAGATCCTCTCATTCCTCCCTGTGAGGATAGTGTTATGCCTCTAGTGTGTACCAGGCTACAGTAGAGATGGATCAATAGTCCTTTCTTCACAGAGGTGCAGTACACACATGTCGAAGATTATATCACACTTGTGATCTTCTCCCCCCCCCCCCTATGAGTGTTTCCCTAGGTTGGACATGGATGTAGAGTGCGGGTGCGACTTGCAGCACAAACGAGAGCCCATGGCGATGCTAGAGGGCCACATGGGGAGATTATTCTTAGAGGTAAGGTGCATAGTTCTTCTCTACTTTGTCAGGCGCATAGATTATAGGGCCTGGTTACTCAACCCCTTCACCCACTGATGGGATTCAGGGTCTATCTAATGCCTCCAACACCGTCTGTTCCAAACCTATTGTCCTACAATTCCATAGGTTGATCTTTGAAAAGGTATCCTACTTGTAAAATCTTGTCCATTTGCCTACTTGGGGGCCCTATCTGGATGCGGAGCTATCGGCTGGGGGACATTCATGGCAGAAGTGTAGGTGTTGAGAACAGAATCATGGAGGTGGGTTGTTGGGGCCCAGTTGTCACTACTATGGGGGTCATCATTATTTTCTGGAGGGGCAGTTCACTGGGTGGATGGGTCGTTTGATGCGTCCTGGTGGGATGTCATGTTTTTTTATGTGAGGAGGGAGGTGTTCATGCAGATTAGGGTATTAACGAATACAACGTCACATTAAATGGATGAATTGAAGGGGTTCTTGGATATGGTCGATCCATCATCCTATAGACAAATAGGGATATGGGTGCTCAAGGAGGGTACAATATGGGAAGATGACTATTCAATTCAATCGTAGGGGCTAAAGTCTCCTAAAATTAGGGTTTTGGGATTTTTGGGAGGGAGATAGGTATTAATCAGAGAGTATAATTAGTATTTTTCATTTTATATCGTGGTTGGTAGATTGACATACATTCATCAAATTAGTTCTAACTTTGTAGGGGAGGAGGTGGATATAGGACTATATGGTGAGAATTTGAGGATTTATTTTTATCGAGGTTTCTTAATTTCATGGTTTAATTAAAAACCATTCTTTTCATTTCATGTTTGGATTTTAGATTGACCTTTTTCATATATAAACATGAATGGAAAAATACTGCAAAAAAAAAACCTAACCCAGGAAAAAAGATACTCAAAACACATGATTGTGAATAAAATACCTCCAAACCCTTATATTCTTTGTGGTTTAAGAAAAAAGTTTTTTCAAAAAAATGATTCATGTTAAAAGATATAAAATATATTTAATCATAGAATTTTATTATTATAGATCATTAATTATTATTATAAAGTCGTATTCCTTAGAAATTTGCCCAAAAACACTCCCATAATTTATTTTTACATGATAAGGGTCGAAATTCACTCATCCAATAGGATTTAATATGAAATTTTGTAACTATATCACTTAGTTTTGACATTAATTAACCCATTTTATCTATGATAAGTTTTTACTATGGTTACTATTCATTAAGAAAAAATGAAATTTAACCCATTACTAAATTTGAATCTCAAGATTCTAAATATGATATTAATTTTTCAAGAATCAATTTTTATAAGTGGCATAAATTAATTTTAATATAACTGTGAAAAACACAACAAGTAATAGTTTTTTTAAAATGAATTTATATGCCTAATAATGATTTAACACAAAAGTAAATCATAATCTTAATTCTAATTCAATTAATTGGATTATGTTTAATTGAAGGTGGGTAATATTACATTAAAACCAATTCATAATAGAATGTGTCTTTTAAAATACTTGGATGGAATGAATGTTTATATAAAAGTCAATATTTTTCACTCTTCACCAAAAATCAATCTTTTCAGAAAAATCCCAAAAATTAACTTAAATATATTTTTGATATGGTGATGTAAACATTACCCATGATAATACTATTTCATTTTAGATTGAAAAATTACATAAAATTATTAAAGTGAATATGACTCCTTAAAATTTAATCATCAATATTACTAAGAGAGGAAATTGATTTATTATTAAGATTAAATGGTTTTTCAAAGTTCCCTATGATTTTATTAAGAATGAAGAAAATATATTATTTCACATTAAAAACTCAATAAATTACATTGTATTTGTTATGTGTTTTCTTCTCTTGAAATAACACTCATTATTTTAAAAATATATGAGAAGATGTTAAACAATTGTTAGTTTTATATTTCAATTTTAATGAAAATTTCAAAAAATCATAATATTAGATATTTAAAAACAATAATTAACACATTGAAACTATTATGTTTTATTTTATAAAATTTAATTAAAAGGTGGAATATAAAAAAATTATTTTTTCATGTCTTTTTTCGTTAATTTTATATTAAATTTGTAATAAAAATAGGGGAACATGATATTTTATATTTAAAAGAGAATAGAAAAAAAATCATTAATTTTATATTAATTTTTTAACAAACATAAGGCAACATGATATTTTATATTTTAAAATTTTAAAAAATACAAATCAATTATTATATGTTTTTTTAAATAAAAAATTATTTTATTTTTAAAAAATATAATAAAGAAACACAATATAATTGTTATATCCATATTTTTATATTAAATTTAAATTATAATAAAATACTTAGAATATTATTTTTTCATAAAGATAATAAAAATTGAAAAAAATCATATATTTTGTGTTTTAGTTAGAAAAATAAAATTAGTATCATAAATAAATTAACAAAAATATATAATTTTATAATATTATACTATAATAATTAGTTAAACTTATTTTGTAATTTTAACACCCTTGATATTAATTTTCATTATTAGATAATTATCTGTAATATTGATAATTATTATAATAGATTGAACAAAAATATTTATTTTTATATATTTTCAATTTTTAATATTAATAAAAGCATACAAATAAAAAATTCATTTAAATATTAATTTTACCCAACTATTTACTACCATTATCATGTTATTTTAATCACTATTATTAAAATTTTAATTTATATATAATAATTATCTTTAATGATAATAATAAAGGAATAGACCCTCAAAAAAATGTGAAACCCTCTACTATTTTAGATATTCAACACCGGGATGTATTTATATAAAAGATCTGTTTTCTGTTTTAGAAGCATAACTAAGGCTAAATAAAAAGTGAAAGACAACCAAACGTGAAAAGAGATATGGGTTTGTGTGGAGTTTTGCAATTAATGAAGAATCTATTGATGGTCTTTTCTCTCACCGCACCAACCATGGAAGCTCCTAGTGATGTTGATGTTGCCTTGTCGAGAGCTTTGTGGTCTACTCAAATTACAAAGTCCTCCAGGAGTGGCCTCCCAGGTGAGAAACTAACTCTAACTAAAAAATAGGTGGTGAAGACTGGTGTGGAGAACTTGGGTGACTCAAAGGAGCATCCACATGAGTCTCTCAAGGAGTTTTATCAACTAGGGGCCCCAAGCAAGGTGACACAACTGAGCAACATTAAGATATGGGAACACACATCCATGACTGACAATGGCACATTCCCATATAGTTCCATTGATTTTACCATTTTTGCATCCATCAAAAAAACCATTCAGGGGAAGGTCACTGATACCTTAGAGCTCATCTCCCAAGCCACTACTACAGATATTCCCATTAATTTTGTGCTAAAAAATTTTTAATGGCACTAATGATCACTATCAATCTATGTATCGTAAAAGGAGGTGTCCCTTTATCAGTTCTAGTTTAACACTTGTAAAGGCCCAACCTTCTGCATGGTTTCATTTATATAACAATACACCTAATGCAAACCTATTACTATTGTATGAAAAATATATAACTTAATTTATATAAATTTGACATCCTGAATAAAAAACACTACTATATTAATTTCAAACCATGTTTTATATAATTAAATTTATAATTATCCTCAAAAAATTTAAAACATCAATGTTTCATCTTCTTTGGTGCCCCTGATCCCCTAAAAAAATAGTCCACCAATGGTATTAGTTTCTAAAAAAATGACCTCATCCCGAGCAAAAGAATCCACATATATAATAATAAAATTATGTACTAGTTATTCAATAATGAAATAAATTTATCATTAATATGAAAGAATGCATTAATAAAAAGTCAAATTAAAATAAAAAAGACATAATTTGAGTTATACCAGTAGCACAGTGCATTTTAATGAGGTGGGGGCTGATTCATACACATCTCAAATAACTTGTGGATCATTATTCTAAAATTTCAAAAACAGTCTGAATTCATTTTATCGGTCGGTTTTGACTATGTCACTTATTCTTTTAGTAAAATTAAAGTTAATTTTAAATAATGACACACTTTGAGTTATACCAATAACACAATGCATTGGATTGAGGTGTGACTGATTCTTACCCATCAAAAATTACTTATGGATTATTTTCCTAAAGTATCAAAATTATCTGAATGCGTTTGTTTGGTTTTCAGTAAGTCACTTGTGTTTTTTAATAAAATGTCATTTAAAATTATAAACACGCACTTTGAGGAATACCGGTTCTATCATGTGTCATTTTGACAAGATAATTCTTTTTACGCAAAAAAAAAGACTTAAGAATAATGTTCCTAAATTATAAAGACAATCAGAGAGTTTTTTCTTGATTTTTAGTGAGTGACACATGTTTTGAACTAAAATTTCAATTTTAAATTGATAATGGATACTTTGAGTAATACTAATCACACCATGCATTAGAATTGAGGTGTGGTTGAATCTGATAAAAAATGTCTCACGGTCCATTTTACTAAAGTATCAAAACAATACGAAATCATTTTCTTTTTTTCAGTATGTCACTTGTTCTTTTTACTAAAATTTATCACAATTTTAAATAAATAGACACACTTGGTACTATACTAGTCACACCGTGTTTCAGATTGAGGTGTTTCTAATTTTAACAAGTCAAAAATGACATATGGATCATTTTCTTACAGTACCAAAATAATCTAAATATTTTTTCTTATATTTGGGTATGTCACTTGTAATTTTTATTAAAATTAATGTCAATTTTAAATAAATAGATAGGTTTGGAATTATCCAGTCAAACCATGTGTTGGAATGATGTGTGTATGATTCCTAAATATAGAAAAAATTATGGACCATTTTTATTAAGTATCTAATCAATATGAATGCGTTTTTTCAGTTTTGAGAATGTCACTAGGGTTGTTTATTAAAATTAATGTCACTTTTAAATAAATACACACGCATGGAATTATAAAAGTCACACCGTGTGTTAGATTGATGCGAGTATGATTTATACATGTCAAAAATTAAAAATGGATCATTTCCCTAAAGTATAAAATCAATCCAAATGTGTTTTCTATGTTTTCAGTGTGTCACCTATGTTTTTATTAAAAGTAATGTCAATTTTAAATAAATAGAAATTGTTCGAATTATACTGATCTCACCGTGAGTCGAATTGAGGTGAGCCCAATTCCTACATGTCATAAATGACATATGAATCATTTTTCTAAAGTATTAAAACAATACTAATTTGTTTTCTTAGTCTTGAGTATGTCTAATGTGTTTTTATTAAAATTAATGCCAATTTTAAATAAATAGACACAATTGGAATTATAAAGGTCACACCATGTGTCAAATTGATATTAGGAAAATTCCTAAATGTCACAAATGACATATAGATTTATTTCAAAATGTATTAAAATAATGTGAATTTTTTTTATTCATTTTGATTAGATAAATTTTATTTTTTACTAAAATGTCATTTTAAACTGGAAACACTAACTTTGACTCATAATTGTCACATTGTGTATCGGTTTGATGTGACACCAATTCCTACACGTCATAAAGGACTTTTGAATCTATGTACTAAATGTTAGAGTTAGTGTACTAGAACCAACTATTTTTACTTAGATTTTGTTGATATTTAATGTATTTAAATATTAAACATCTTATTACATATTTTTCATTGTTTTCCATGACAATGATGTAATAATGTCCTAGAGTGTGTGTTGCATTTATAATGTCATACATGTTCCCCTCTATGACAAGAACCTTGAAATTATATAACAATATTCTTATATATAGTATTGTGGTTGGATGACATACTATGATGGGACACATAGTATACAAACTGTCATGTGTGAGTACTCGTAAGAAGATGAGACTTCCTCTCATGAAGTTCACACTTGATAATTTCTAAGAAGGGAGATTATGATAATAGACCCGCCAATAGGAATTCTGAATATTTTGGTGTCATATTATATTGCTATCAATCAGCTTGTGTAATGGTCCTTATACTTTAATATTATCATTAATATGTTTCATGACTCATGCATTTTGATATTCTGATGAAAACCGTTACACCATATGTTGGCGGAAAGTAGGGTATATTGGGTGCATCCTGAGTGGCATGTTATTAATGGAAAAATCAATGAAGGATTTGTCTCTTCCATTTATGGAAGTGGATATCTTGTCCCTTTGATTGAACTAGAACCATCATGTGAAATTACATGGCCATGGTGTAACGATAAGTTTTTTTTATGTAGTCAAAGAATGATGTATCAAGCATATAGGTTGATGAATCTATCATGAAACCATCTTGATGAGATATTTATACAAAGGGGATATATTACATAGTGATCATCCATTTATGGATGTTGTTGTTGTGACATTCAGTTATTTCTCTTGGGTTCCGTGACCTGTTGTTAGACAGTACTTTTGGACTTTAGTAAAACCCACCTAATGCCAATGAGAAAGAATCCATGGGGGTCACACACTAAGGGTTTTTGGTGGTCCTAATTAAATTCTATTTGAATTTAATTAACTAAATAAATATTATTCTTAGTACCATGGAATAATTTTATTCAAGTTAAAATGATTGTATAAATTAAATAAATATTTATTCACCAGATTATGAATAAAATTTTTTATTTATTTTATTGATCATTTAATAAATATTTATTTACTAGTTTTAAATAAAAATATTTATTTCAAAGAATAAATCATTTAATTATTTATTCAGATGTTTAATAAATGGAGGCGGATTTCAAACGGGCCACGGATGATCCTGTAGTAAAATAATTATTTTCCAGAAGGTAAATAATTATTTAACTAGTTGGCATAAGATAATATAATAATAATGCTTATATTATTTTTTGATGCATAATTTTATTTATAATTATGTTTTGTGCATGTTGGTGCACCATAAATAATGACATGATATTATTATTAATATAATGGGTTTTCTCTATGGTTATTAATGTATTTAATTGCTATTATACAATTAAATATTTTAACTAGAGCCCCATGTCGATAAATAGAAAATTACGTCTATTGTTCCATATACTGAACTACATGCTCGAGGAATTGGGAATTGTTGAGAGAAAACATCACTCTCTAAAATCATCTTCCCTCACCTCTCAGGAACGCTTTAATTTCTTCAAGACCGAAGAATATTCGATCAATAATGAGAAGAACAAGACACTCGCTTCTCTACAGTAGCACCCATAGAATGAGTGGTGTCGATCGAAGGCCATCAAATCACGTGTGGATCACCACTAGTGGGATTCTAGTTCATATCCTCATAAGAAAAATGAGATAATCTGGAAGGGTTAATCCAGATGATCAACATTATTAACAAAGAAATTACTGAAGATCCATATATTCTTTTCATTATGAAATTAATTAAATTGTTATAAACATGATGTGGAAAATCCACTCTAATGGTTTCAAGCCTCTTCCTTATTTATCTAAATCATTTATTCTATTCCATGGTGACTGGCATTCATCATCGTGTTGTTCCTGGAATAATAATTGATCATGATAAAAATTAAAGTTAGGTGTCGACCCAACTGTGATTCCACTATGCCCAGAACCTACAATTGGTATCAGAGGGAGGTCATCATAGTTTATAATTATTTAAATAATTCTTTTATGATTTACAGTTTAATAATTTAGTTTTTCAATTCAATGTTAATTGTTCATGTAAACTTAATTTTGAGAATTATTATCCTTCTTTTCATTTCTCACAGATTTAACAAAAAATAATGATTTATAGATTAAAATTAAAATAGAGAACTAATCAGGAGGCATCGACAATTCTTCTCAGGTGTCATGAAAGTACACACTGTGTGTTTGGACTTACATGTCGTTTTCTCTCCCATACATGTTGTGTAATCCAGAATACCAATTGTATAGTCATGTTCTGCGTATTGGGAGTAATTCGGCAATAACTCAAGTCGTGTAGATTTATTTCACATGGTGTAGTTAATTCTACACTGCTTGTTGACTGGGATAGATAGGCACACACTTACCATATTTCACTCCATGTGTCCCACTTCACATGGTGTGTAGTCCCTTTGGGTCAGCAGACAAACCGTGTATTCCTTACATGACAAAGATGATCATTACCCATGTAACGCGGAGAAAACACAGCGTGAATCCCACTATAAATATTGTATACTCTGTAATTTCTAAAGTATGCTTCATACCCCAAGTCCCTAGGAATGTACTTCAGGACAGATGGTGAAGGTAGTACACATCATGTAGTCATATCTACACAATGTGTACTTTAAAAAATTACTCAAATATAAAACCTTAATGTTTTTGTAATATTCAAAACTACATATCATGTATAAATCATATTACAGGTTGTTAGTATAGGAATTGAAACAACTTGTATGCCATATTGAATAAGAGTATAACAATATGTGAATATAATACATGTTGGGTAGATTGGAACAAGTATTCACTATAATTCCTCCAAGGTGTATTTATGTACTTGGATGATAATCACAAGGAAATTAAGAAAAAGAATAAGATAAAAGGATTGATTAATTAAAGATAATAATTAATCTATTCAAAGAGAAATTTATCTTAATAAAAATGATCAATGAATTGAATGATAGTTTTATTAAATGACTAACTCATTGCATTTATGTGGATGATCAATAGCTAGACTAAACCATGTATGTGATTGGTTTTACTTTTAATTAATTTATTAAATTAATTATTGGAATGTGTGCCATCTCTCCTCATTAAATATGTAGGTCCTATGATCCCAATGATTATTTTATGTAAAGGCTCTCTTTACCCCTCACCTATGTGTCATTTACAAAGCAAATGTAATGGACAGAATTCCCAAAAAAGTGGAGGCGGTTCAAGCTGGATATAAGGTGAATCCAATCCAAGAAGATACAAAGGTGGACAGGTGTAAATCTATAAATAGGAAGGTGTTTCTCCCCTAAGTTAGTGTTATATTATCAACCGCAAGATAAACTAACCATTAGAAAAAAGATCATGATCATTCCCATTATTTTATTTCAATTAGATTAATGGTTTTTCATTATTGATATGTTATCATGACCATATAATTAATGAACTAACAAGCATGCAAGATGGAACTAAAATAAACCAGGATTGAGAATCAATATTATCAAGACATGGTTAATCGTGTAAGTAAGTTCCACTTAATATTAACAATCATGTGATAAATATAATATGGTAATTTATGCATAAGAGATAAAAAATCCATCAATAAAGTATTAAGTCTGGCTAAGACTTATGTAAATTGATTAAGATAAAGACTTCATAAAACTATTTGTTTGAACAACCCTTGTTGGGACACTTACTTTTATACAGGATGCCCTTATGGATGGTTTCAGGTTTACTTAACCATATTATATCAAGATGAGTATCCCTTTATAGACATGGTGTAATATTGGAGGCAAGTGTTGAGGGTATCCAAGTCAGGATTTCAGGATGGGGGAGTTTACTCAATGGATCAAGGAGTTGTAAGCCCGTAGTTGGAAAATACCTCCCTACCTAAATACCTTCAAATATCTTGACCAACCCTTGTTGGGATTATGTGAAGGGGAATATGGATCCTTGCAACTAGAATTTCATGACAACTGGACACTCTGAGTTCAATGGTGAGGTCCATAGGGAATTAGTAAAATAGTGGGAGAGTTAGTTTAATTAATCCATTATTTCTCATAAAAACTAATCAAAAAAGTTCTAATCATCTTCTCTTTTAATTATATAATAAAATGAAAAGATCATCAACCACACTGTCTATGTGATAAATTATGGATAAAGACAACATCCTCAACGGTAGTAACTTCCAATAATGGTTTAAACACCTTTGGGTTATTCTACAACATGAATGGGATTATTACATGCTAAAGTCAGCATTACCTGATCTGCTTACCCAAAAGGTGAATGACGAAGAGTTATTGGTCTATGAGAAACATATGAATGACGTGGTAGAAATTCAATGTTTGATGCTATCATAAATGTCTAGTGAGATCATGAAGTATCACGAAAACATGGATGTCTATAGCATGATCTAGAACCTTTGTGGTCTTTATAAGGAGAGAGAAATACAAGAACAGTTTAATATCTCCAAGGCACTCTTTTGGAGTAAGCATAGAGTGGGTACCCCAACTAGGCCTCATGTAGTAAATCTCATTGGCTACATTGAGCTCCTGGAGGTTCTAGGGTTTAAATCCCCAAAGAATTGGGTACTGATCTAATTATTTCATCACTCCTTCATAGATTCTATAGCTTTGTTGTTAATTTCAACATTACGAACATCGAGAAGTCTCTATATGATCATCTTATCCTCATTCTCCAGGTTGAAAAATAAATTAAGGGAGAAAAGACTTATGTCCTTATAGTGAATAAGAGGAAAGGGAAGGCAAAGAGAATTAAGAAAAAAGATTCATAATTCCCTTCCATGAAAATTAAGATCAAAGGAGAGTCAAGGAAACAATAATCTATTTGTTTTTCATGTGGAAAGATGGTCCACTTGAAGATGAAATTCACCCAGCCTAAGAAGTAGGGAGCAGCTTCAAGTGCATTTTTTATCAAATGAAACCTATTTGTTTATGAAAATTGTGTATTAGATATAGCTTTTGGTGACCACATATGTATCCAAATATAGAAACCATGTATATTCAGAAATATTGACAATGGAGAGGTTGATCTATGAGTATCCAATGGAGGCAGACTTGTTGTTGTAGCTATCGGGGACTACCACCTCACATTGCCAACTAGGATGATCTTGTTGATGAAGGGTTGTTATTATTTTTCACCTATTACTAAAAACATTATTTCTATATCCATATTATATTCTAATGTATTTGTATTCAAATTTGGAAATGAATGTTTCTTCTTTTAGAATGATAGAATTTTTTTGGTAGGGCACATTTATACAATTGTCTTTATGTGTTGGATTACACAAACCATGTAATGGAAATTGATAACAAAGATACTTCGCATGACTCATACCAAACCCAAATTTGGTATCACTTGCTACGTCATGTAAATGATAAATGCTTGAAAATGTATCCTCAAGATGGATATTTGGATTATTTTGAACTAAAACCACTCGGCATATGTCACGCATGTTTACATGGAAAAATGAAAAAAACCACATTTCTTGGGAAAGGTGAAAGGGCTAAATAGCTTCTTGAATTGGTTCATACTAATGTGTGAGGACAGTTTCCAGTTGAATAAAGGGGTGGGTACTCATAGTTCATAACTTTTATTGATGATCTTAGTAGATATGGATATATCTACATAATGTGGTATAAGTCGGATTATTTTGATATGTTCAAAGAATATAAGAATGAGGTTGAGAAACATCTTGATAAGAAGATTGAAAAACTCCACAAAGACCTAGGTGGATAATATCTTAATCATGACATCATTGATTACTTATGGGAGTTTTGTATCATATCCTAACTCAGTCCTTCTAAAATTCCATAGTAGAATGGTGTGAGCAAAAGGATAAAATAGACCATGTTGGATAGGGTGATATCAATGATGAGTCATGAAAGTCTTCTATTATCCTTTTAGGGATATGAATTACAAATAGAATCACACATTCTAAACCAAGTACCATCAAAATCGATAAATGGTTTTCCATAAGAGTTTTGGAGTGGAATGAGATCCATTTTATCGAATTTACATGTGTGGGTAAGGGAAGAATTTGTTAAGTCCTCTTTAGGTAACAAACTTGCACCCCGAGGCACAAAGTGTACCTTTATAGGAAACCCCAAGAAAATATTGGAATATTGCTTATAATACCCATCAGACAAATGGGTTATAGTGAAAGTAAATTCCATATTCCTTGAGAGGGATCATATCTCCAAAATATATAGTGGGAGTAAGATAGAATTTGATGAAGTAGATAATCATGGTACACCAAATTTGGTACATGAACAGATTCCCCAAAGCCCCATGGAAGAAAGAACTGTTCCAGAGACACAAGAACTATATAGGAGTACAAGAGTGGTTAGAGAACCAGAACGGTATGGTTTTTTAGTTATCAAAGATGGGGACTCATTATTAGTTGATAATAATGATCCTCTGACCTAAAAGGAAGCAATAAGTGGCACAAATGTTTCCATGTGGAAAGAAACCATGAATTCTAAAATGGATTCCATTTACCAAAACCAATTCTGGATGTTAGAAGATCATCCAATTGATGTAAATCCTATTGGTTACAAATGGGTATTCAAGAAGAAAATGGAAACGGAAGTACAAATTAGTAACAATAAGACACGAGTTGTTGTAAAAGGGTTCAAGTAGCGTTAAGGAATTAACTATGAAGAAACCTTTTCACCAGTTGAAATTCAAAAATCCATCAGAATTATATTGGCCATTGACTCTTACCATGACTATGATATTTCAAAATTGAATGTCAAAATAGCCTTCCTTAATGGGAACCATCAGGAAGTTTTCTATATGACACATCCTGAAGGGTTTGTGACTACAAAGGATGGCAATATGGTATGAAAGTAGCAGAAATCCATTTATGCATTTATGAAAGCATCCAGGTCATGGAACATTATTTTTTATGAAGCCATAAAGGAATTTGGTTTCATTAAGAATAAATGTGAGCCTTGTGTTTACAAACAATTTAGTGGGATTGCAATCATTTTCCTAATAGTATATGTTGATGACATATTACTTATTGGAAATGATATACCAGTATTATTTTCTGTTAAGGAATGTCTGAATCAATGCTTCTCCATAAGGACTTGAGAAAGGTAGGATATATTATTGAGATCAAGATCCATCATGTTATATCCAAGATATTTAGAGGCCTAAGTCAAAGTACATACATTGTCAAGATACTGATGAGACTCTGTATAGAACAATCCAAGAGAGGATTTTTGCCAACACCACATGGAATTCATCATTCTAATAAAATGTGTCTTTAAACACATGAGAAAATAGATATAATGGAAAGTAATCCATTCACATCAGAAATTGGGTCAGTCAAGTATGTCATGATATCTACTAGGCTATATGTTTCCTATGCATTGAGTGTTGTAGGCAGATATCAAGATGACCTAGGTGACTTCCATTGGATGAAAGTCAAGTCTATCCTTAATTATCTGAGTCATACTACGGATATGTTCCTAGTTTATGGAGGACATGAGGAACTAGTAATTAGAGGATTTTCAAATTCTAGTTTCTAGGCTGCTCAGGATGGCATGAAGTTTCAAATGGGATACATCTTCACATTGAATTGATGTGTTGTGAGATGGAAGAGCTCAATGAAGACTGTGGTTGATGATTCTATAGCGGAGTCTGAGTATATCATATCTTATGAGGTAGATAAAGAAGCAGTTTAGATTCGAAGCTTTATCCAAGAGATGGATGTGTTTCCTAGCAGTAAAGATCCCATTACACTCTGTTGTAATAATACTACAGTGGTGGATCTTTAAAAATAGACAAGATCGCATCAGAAGAAGAATCACATACATCACAAGAATCATCTCTTAAGAGGTTTTTTTCAATGTGGTGAAGTTTCAGTTAACAATACTTCCATAGAAGACAACATGGTGGACCCCTGGACTAAATCCTTGGCTCAGCAGAAACATGATCATCATGTGAGGTCCAGTGTAATGAAAGTCGTAGGAATTTTTCTCTATTTCAAGTGGGAGTTTGTTATATATGGTGTCCTAGAACCAACTATTTATATTTTTATTACTTTTATATATAATTTATTTTAATATTAAACATCTTATTACATATTTTTCATTGTTCTCCGTGACAATGATGTAATAATGTCCTATAGTATTTGTTTCATTGATAAGGTAAAGGCAGTTCCCCGCTATGATAAGAACCTTGAAATTCAATAACAATATTATTATTATTTTTTTGTTTGGATGACATACTATGATGGGACACATAGTATACAGACTGTCAGGTGCGATTACTCATAAGCAGATTAGACTTACTTTAATGAAGTTTGCACTTGGTAATTTCCAAGACGGGAGATTGTGATAATAGACCCACCAGTAGGAATTCCTCATGTTTTAGTGTCATCAGTTATTCCTTTATACGATCATGTTTAATGGACCTTATAAATTAAGATTATAATTAATACTTGTCATGACTCGCACACTTTGATTTACTAAAAAAAACCATCACACCATATGTTTGCGGTAAGTAGTGTATGTTGGGTGCGTCATGAGTGGCATGTTTTTAATGGATATGTTGAGGAAGGATTTGTCTCTTCTATTTATAGAAGTTGATATCTCAACCCGTGGATTGAAATAGAACTGTCACATGAAATTCCATGGCCATGGTGTAACGATAAGTTTATTTCAAGTACTTAATGAATGACATATCAATAATATAGGTTGATGACACTATAATGAAACCTTCTTGATGATATATTGAAATAAAGGGATTATATTACACAGTGAGCGTTCATATGTGTATATCATAATCTTGAATTTATATTCTTTATCATGGGTGCCTTGACCCGTTTCTAGATAGTACTCTTAAACTTTAGGTAAGCTTGCCTAATGAAAATAAGAAATAATCCTCACAAACTAAGTGTTTTGGTGGTATCAGTTTAATTCTATTTGAAGTTTATTAATGGAATAAATATTATTCTCAAGACTGTGGAATAATTATATTCATGTTAAAATGATCGCACAAATTAAATAAATATTTATTGACTAGATTTTGAATAAAATTTATTTATTTATTTTATTAAACACTTAATATATATTTATTTACTAGTTTTTAAATAAAATATTTATTTAAGAGAATGATTTATTTATTTATTTACTTAGGTGTTCAATAAATTTAAGTGGAGTTCGTGCGGACCAAGCCCGGTCTGGTAGTAAAATAATTATTTGCAAGATAATAAATAATTATTTAACTAGTTAGCATAAGATAAAATAATAATAATGCTGCTATTATTTTGTAATGGTGAATTTTATTTAAAATTGCATTTTGTGCAAGATGGAACACCATAAATAATTAATCAGTATTGTTATTAAGATCATGGGTTTTATCTAAGGATATGAATGTATTTAATTGCAATTACATTACTAAATATTGTAACTGAAGACCCATGTTTATAAATAGGCAAGTACATATATTGTTCCATGTACTAAACTATACTTTGGGGGAATTATGAATTATTGATCCAAATAATTTCTCTCTTGAATCATCTCCCCCCCCCCCCCCTCTCATGAACAGGAGACGTTATTCAAGACCTAAGAATAGGAGATCAATAATGACAGATGTAAGACACTCTATTCCCCGTGCTAGCACCTGACGAACAATTGGTGTCGATCAGAGTCCATCAGAGCATGTGTGGATCACCGCAAGAGGGATTCTAGTTTGGGTCCTCGCAGTCACAAAGAGACAATTATAAGGGTCATTCCGGATTATCAACATCATCAGTGAAGAATGTACCAAAGATCCTGGTATTCTTTTAATTATGAAATTAATTAAATTGATTATAAACATGATGTGCAAGATCCTCTCTAAAGGTTTTGGGCCTCTTCTTTCATTATCTAAATCTTTAATATTATTCTGTGGAGATTGGCATTCATCGTCATATTGATCATAGAATAATCATTGATCATGGTAAAAATTAATGTTGGGATCTATCCCAACTGCACTTTCACTGTGCCTAGAACCCACACTAAATTATCAAGAAAATTCTACTACGTTTTTCTGATTTTTAATGAGTGAAACATTTTGAAATAAAATTTCCTTTTTAAACTAATAATTGAAATTTTGAGCCATACTGGGCACATAATATATCAGATTCAGGTGTGTCTAATTCCTACATGTCACAAATAATTTATGGATCTGTTTATTAAAGTATAAAAACAATATGAATATGTTTAATTGGTTTTAAGTATGTTAACTTTCAAATTGTTACTGAAATTAATGTCATTTTTAAATAAAAATAATCATTTTGAGTCTTATCGATCATACTATGTGTCAAATTGATGTGCATCTAATTCTTACACATCCCAGAGTCTCAAAAAATAGGAAATATTAATTTCACCATGATTTCCATTTTCTTCTTTTTTCAAAAGTTTGACACATCATATTGACTCAATGTTCTTAGCCGAAAACTCCTTCTTGTTGTTGAAAACCAATGGAGTAGAGGAAGATCATGTGTCCTATACTCTTAAGGATTTCAACAATTAGAAAGGTTTTATACATAATAACATCTACTCAATATTCATTGTTTTCAGTTTGAGAAATAAATGGTTCATCTTTAAACACTTCTTTTCTGAAATCCACTTCTATAGATCCAAATTCATCTATTTTAACAACACTTCTGTTATCAACCCATTATCCTTGAAAATCGGCACTCGGAATGTTTTATAATTTAACTCCTAGATTTGTTTGACAATCCCAATGTATTTCATATTCAAATAAATTGGATTTCTATCCATAGTACCAAAAAAATGCATTAATTTAGCCACAAGTGTAACTCCAATATTTTATTTGGTACTTCCTTCATCATGATCATTTTCATAGAATGTATAACCATTAATTACATAACCATTTTTAGATAATACATAAACACTTTTTCATATTTCTACTCAACAAAGTTGTAATTAAATTGAATCCATATTTTCATCAGACTCTTAAAAAATATGGTCCCAAACCCATCATATAAACTATTCATTATGTGTATTTGATATCAATCATTGATCCATTTATGGATTAAAATGCCTAAAAATTTCTTTTTGGGTTTGAACATATGGGTAAACCTCTAAACTATTTTGAAAAACATAATTGTGGGCTTACTATGCATCTATAATATTGATTATGACAACATCTCTTCCTGAAATTCATTTACCCATAAGCCACCAAGTGTGATGAGATTTCAGTAGACCAATGATTTCCACATAAGAAAGGTAGTCGTTAAATAATTCAATAGATTCCTCAACAATATATCTCCTCCCAATACAACCCTCTGTATGGATTCAATTTTTAACATAGCCTTAAAAAATATTTATATACCATTCAATGGGGTACATCCATATACTGTGTATGGGACTACATAGTGAAATATCTCTCACCAAGTGAACCATCATATCAATGAATGTTAGCGGGAAGAATATTTCCAATTTACATAATATTATAACAATATCTCTTTCAATAATCAGAAATTTCATTGTGTCTATAATATTTTCGCATGTAGATTTGAAAAAAAACATAGCTTTGTCAATGTATGGAATATATTATTGGATAAAATAAAATTTAAAGATAAAAGAATTAGATATTTCATAAAAACATGGAAGTTATGTGATTTCAAGCCCTTTAACTTTAGATTATTCATTGAAACGATATTATTGATATTCGATAAATACCCCTCTAGAACCTTTACATCATTCAAGATGTTACCAGAGTGATATCCCTCATTCCTAGAAATAGTGTAAGTGGATGGAGGAAGAAAGATTCATTTTTTCACCATTTATTTACTCTAAATCATCCTTATTTCCATTTAAACCATGTATAACCTAGACTTAATTTCATCCTTTGTTTTCTCAGGTGCATTTACTAACATGCCAATTGTATGTGACAGTTATAGCAAAAGTGTGTGATGGGAGGTGCCCAAATTTTCCTTTTTCCATAATTGATTATCAATATTAGATCTATACGATGATGAATGTCATGATCCATGGAATTGAATCAATGAATTAGAAGTTGAATAATTTTATTGGAAAAAGAGAGAGTACTATAATATGTTATTTATAATTAATTTAATTAAACAATGAATTGTCTTTTAAGGAATTCTTTATTCATTGAAGAATCTAGTGAGATATATGTGGACCACCATAATTTATTTGTAGAAAATGTGTATATTTCCTCTAGTGGTGATCCACATGTGTTTCATGTATCTCCATACATGGTCGAAGGAATCTTCGTGTGCTAGAATGGAAGATCTTTGTGCTTGTGTCATCCGCCTTTGATTGCTTTGAGAACCACATCCAAAGTATTATTCTTGATCTGGTGGAGGAATATTTCTCTCCATTTAAGAGATCAATCTTGGATAACGGATCCCTCTTGGATTTAAAGGATTATCCAAATAAATTTTTCACAACCAAGATAAATCAATTATCTCTCTTGAGAAAATAACATAATTGGGTATATATATTGATCAGGTTAAAATAAAATAATTTTACAAGTTCCCTTAATTATTTATTTAATTATAGCAATACCCCATGTCAAATAATAATAATAATTCCATTTCTCGACACACGTTAAACTACCAAATTAAAATTAAATATAATTAAATTAAATAATATTAAATATTTATTATTTCTCACTAGAATGTTAAAATTGGGCTTCCATTCATCCAAAATATTTATCAAGACTTGAATAATGTCTATTTCTTTATTAAGAAAATATCACTAAATTATTTTTCCAATAAATAAATAAATATTGTAATCACTAAATTGAAAATAAATATTTTCTAAGTATTCCAATCACACTAAATTATCATGAATAACTTGTGATGGGATATGCGTGATCAAGAATACATGAATAATTACTAAAACATGACTAGGAATAATATTTATTCAACTTGTTAAATAATAAATAATAATATATTATTTAACTAAGATTTTGGACACACTTAGCATCTAACCCTCTATGCCTCTTTCTCAGTGGCATTTGGCGAAGCAGCCTAATGTCTAAGGTTAGCATCTAGAAACATGCTAAGGCACCCATAGAGAATGATGTTAATGTTGCAATGAAATGTTACCTAATATGTATGCTTACTATATAATATAATACCTTTATCACAATTTCTCAAATAAATTAGGTTGAATTCTAGTGCTATCAACCTATGTGCTTGATGTCCCTTTAATTGAATTTTCAGAAATAGAACATGCCTATAGAACAGCATGGATATGGATTTATTTATGCCAAAACATTTCTATCAAAGATCCTCATATATTAACTTCCATTAAATAATATAAGATATAAATACTTTCATGTATTATTCATTAATTCAATATTACTCGTGACACACCTAATGTATCCTACCTCACTGAGAACATCTATCATCATGATTTTCATAAACAAATCATAGTATGCAACTCATAATAATGATTAAAAAAAATCTTAACTTCTCACAACCAATACACACTTTTATATATAAGAACATACAATGACACATATAAATGGGGATTTCCTACTCGATGGTCTCATTCTCATTATATTATACTAGATGTTACCAAGGGTGTACACCAAAAAAATGTGCATCAATGTCCTATGATTCTTTAACCCTAATATCCTATATCATTTTTTCCCTCAAGTTATATCATCTATATATAGAAAATATATTTAATATTAATTAAATATAACTTTTGGGTTCTCATTATAGTTGTGAACTACTATGACCTTAGTGAAACAGCTACTCTTGGGACATTATCACATACAATTCAATGCATAAGAACAATCAGGATGTGATAATTAGTTAATTAATATTCATAAAAATGAATACATGTTATCATAAAGTATAAATAAGTTGGTTCTAAGAAACAAACTTCAATAGAATCTCACTTTAACTAGATCCAACTATTAATAACCAATAGTTCACTAGATCTCACATGATACTCATGCTTCAATTGAGATAGTCATTTATTCAAGGGGTCTTCTACGTTCTCTTCCATGCATACACTTCTTACTGTAACTTTACCCCTCTAATATAAATCACTAAAGAGGTGATACTTCCAATGTATATGCTTAGTCTTTTAGTGTGACCTTGGAAATTTTTCAAGAGCCACCATTGTAATATTATTAAAATACAGTGTGATAGGATCTTTATTGATAGGTGCCAAATCAAGATCATGGGAAATGTTTTGATTCCAAATTGCATCCATGACAGAATCATAAGCTACTATATACTCAGACTCCACTGTATAATTAGCAACAAATTTCTTCTTTGAACACTTCTAGCTCACTGCTCATTCATTGAGAAAGAAAACATATCCTAAATGTGTCTTCTATCCAGTTGATCTTTCTACAAACTAGCATTAGTATAACCCCTGATGACAAGATCCATGTCTCCACCATACACTATGAGCAAATAAAAATTTATTCTTAAATACTTAAGGATATCCTTAACAATAATCCAATGCAGTTCTCATGGGTCTCCTTTATATCTTCCTACCATTCTCAATGTATTGGAAATAGCAATTCTTGTACATAACATGGCATACATGATTGATCCTATCATTGAAGCATAAGGGATATTACCCATTCTATCTTTCTCCTACTATGTATGAGGACACATTTTCATAGAAATATGTAAACCATATGACATTGGAACCAATTACCTCTTAGATTGTTCCACACTAAATCTCTATATTATATTTTCAATATATGTACATTTACTTAGTGCAAGAATCCTCTTGGATCTGTCACGAATAATCTTGATACCTAGAATATTGGTTGCTTAACCTATGTCCTTCATAATGAAACATTTATTTAACCAATCCATTTTTGATAGTAACATTGTTATGTTGTTTCCTATATGTAATATTTCATCAATATATACTACTAGGATAATGACCACATTTCCACTAAACCTCTGGTAAACACACGACTCACATTTTTTCTTAATGAAACTAAATTCTTTTATAGTGTCATCAAATAAAATGTTCCATGATCTCAATGTTTTCATCAATCCATAATTGGATATCTGCAACTTTTAAATCCATTTATAATCACCTAGAGTCACAAAGACTTCTAGTTGCGTCATATATACATCTTACTAAAGGTTCCCATTAAGGAATGTAGTTTTGACATCCATCTACCAAATCTCATTTTCATGGTATGCCCCAATGAATGTAGAATTATGATGGATTTAAACATGGAAACTGGTGAAAAGGTTTCATTATAGTCAATCCATTGATGTTGCTTAAACCCTTTATCCACTAACCATGCTTTATTGGTATTTAGTTTAACATCCATGTCTAGATTTCTTTTGAATACCCATTCTCAACCAATGAGAGTTATAATAATTGGACAACTGACCAGAACCCAAACATGGTTTTGATAAATGGAATTCATTTCAGAAATAATTGTGTAAGAACCCGAATCTTCATTTCAGGTATGTTTTTCCTTTCTGGTCGTTTTTGAGAAAAAGATGAAAATCTAGAAATTTTCGAAGTACACACCTTGTACTTTATAAGTACATGCCATTTACTTTGATTCAGCGCAAGGCCGTGTTTTGGACATGTCCGGGTCACACACACAATGTGTAGGGGCGATGTGGAGGCCGCTTAAAGCAGAGTACGAAAGGCCAAGTACACATCATGTACCCCAAAAGTACATGTCGTGTACTTTCCTTTTTTTCATTAAACTGGTCGGGGTCGCGCCTAATCGAAAGAATTGTATTCTTCTCAAGGTTATTTGACCATGAGCGTCTGTACATCCGTGAAAATCCTCTAAGCCCCCAATCCTCTGTCTATTTATCGAATTGACTACCATAGATTGTGCTGGAACCGCAACGATGAGCTCTTCCTTCTTCTTCAGTTTCATTCCATGATTTTCCCTCTTTCTCAAGATATCATGGGTTGAAATTTTTGTTTGTTTTTGTATATCTACATCATTATAAGGAGAATCAAGCCTCGTGGTTCAAGTATAATGATCTCCTAGCATCAAGGTAGGTGGTTTGTGCCTTACCGTTCAAGGTCTTTTAGTTGTATGTGCAAATTCCACCAATACCTATGAACGGGGTATTGCGTGTTTACCATTTTTCCCATTTTGTTTTCCTACCATGCTTGTATGCTTGTGTAGAGGTAATTTGATCATGTTTGTGGATAATTTATATGATTGGATGTTTTCCAATTCCTTGTTCTTATTATGACCTTTGGGTCTTGTTAGCCTTTGGTCGTTATACCTTTTTTCTATGCCTTGTGATTGTAGGATGGAATGATACTCTTACCATGCTTGTTTTGTTGTAGATTGGTTAGCCAAGTAGCTCCATAGGTGTAATTTGTCGTTATAGCATTATTATGCACTGACTAGTATGGGACCAAGAGAACCTAGTGCTATATACTATAAGGGATAGACCGAGTGAGCTTCCCAGAGAGTCTTGGATATTATAGACTACAGAAGGGTAGACTGAGTGAGCTTCCTCAGAGAGTCTTGGACATTAAAGACTACTGGGGATAGAATGAGTGAGCATCCTAGAGAGTCTTGGATATTATAGACTACATGATGGTAGACCGAGTGAGATTTCTTAGAGAGTCTTTACTTTGTTTGAATTTCGTTAAAACCTTTCTAGGCTAGAGAAGGAATTGACTGAGTGATATTCCTTAGAGAGTCTATGATAGACCTGAGACTATAGAAGGAATTGACCGAGTGAGCTTCCTCTGAGAGTTTCTAGACCTTGGGGCTATAAGAGGGTAAGTCTGTGTGATCTACCTCAGAGAGTCCCTAACTACCCTATACTATAAGAGGAATTGACTGAGCGAGCTTCCCCAGAGAGTCTTATAATTTCATATGACTAAACCAGAGGGGTTAGGCTGAGTGAACTGCCCAGAGGGTTATTGGTACTTCTTGGATAGGACAAGAGGGGTTGGCTGTTAGTACTTCCTAGAGGGGTTCCTGTTGTAGTTAGCTATTTGCTTCTATGCTGCTTGTTTTTCTGTGGATTGATTACTATTGTATATCACCCTACTACTATTTATTGTTTACTGTTACAATTTACTGCTTACTGTGTTATTACCTACCATATGCTAACTGACTATTAGGAATACATCTTCAAGTGGTTGCCTACTAGGATTTAGTCTCACACCATGTTTGGGTTATTCTTTTGGGCCTAAGAAGACTATGTTGTTGCAGGTATAGATAGGGTCAAGCCCTCTTTGACTTCTGCTACTTGATTGCCTTGGATCAGGAGAGCATGGGACCAACCCGATTCTTGTGATGCTGAGTAGTTACTTATTTGTTTTTATTTTGTACTTGGGTTTAGTATTGTATTCAGGATTGTGACTTTTTTGGTTGTTTTCCTAGACATATTTATCATTCATCATTTCATATATACATGTGTTCTCTAGTTGTTTATTGTTTTAGTTTTCCACTGTTTATTGTTGCTGAATATTTACTGCTTCCACTATTGCATGCTTTTTTTACTTCCACTATGTACTCTTCCAATGAGGGAATAGTTTCCCCACTATCACACCCAAGGCCCTCGCTGATAGTCGGCAGCCTCTGGCATTTGGGGAAATGCGCTTGAGGCCATGTGACCAATCGGGTACAGGGAACCTCTGGGTGGCTTCTTGAACCGGGACATTACAAAGTGGTATTAGAGGAATTATTTTCTCTAGATTTACTGTTTGGAGCCATTAGACAGGGATAGGATGGATTCGCTACTTGGTAATAAGATGTTCCCAAGAGTAGCTAACCCGTGTACAGGTAAAAGCTAATCTACCTCGTTTATTGCAGTTTTCTGGTTTTAATATTTTATGGTTGATATGATTTCACCTAGAGTGATTCACATGCCTTGTGTTGTTATTTTTGTGCTATTGTGGTTCTATTTCTGTCGCAACCCAATGAGATGTGGGTATGCCATCTCATGCATCATATAGGCACTTGTTAGAAATCAAATTCCATGCATTCTTTCAATGCCATCTAGGGTGCATTAGATATTGCATGTTTTTGTGATAGACGTTGTGTAGATTATGCATGTTGTTGTCATAGATGCTATGATAGAATCCCTGCAGTTTGATAGAGAAATTGTTATATAGTACCTTTACTTAAATAAACATAAAATTTTGATTCTTGAGGTGTTGTGGGACCTCATGAATAGGAACATGGTGGATAATTGAATTGTTTCCCTTGTATTTGATATACAGGAGATGTCAATCTTTGATTCGCAGGGAGTATGGGCCCTTACGGATCATAATTTGGCACCTCCATGTTTGTTTTTCACTGTTTTCTGGGCTTCGGTGCAGTTTCTGAGCTACTACCCAAAAAAACCCAGAATACATGGTGTGTACTTGACTATATGTCGTGTAGTTTAAAACCATGTCACTGACTATATGGGCAGAAACACAGTGTGGTGAAAAAGTTTTCAGAAACATGCTGTGTACGGTCATTACACACCGTGTATTAGTGAGCCGTGTACTCGGTCGTGTCACTAACAACACGGGTCAGGGAAGCTCGTGTAGTACACACCGTGTTTTGTATAAAAATTACATGTAGCCTCGTTCTAGTTACTCGGTCGTGTCAAAAAAAATACGGGTCGGTGATATCTTCTCCTATACATGTCGTGTTTGTTCGAAACACGCCATGTAAGGGGCAGTCGTGTAGCCGGCTGTGTAACTAAAAAAATGGGTCACTGAAACCTTGTCTAGTACACTTTATGTCCTTAGTGAACATGCCATGTAGTCAAGGGTTAAGAGGACCATGTGGGTTTTCCTTGTAAAGAGACTCAGGTAAGGTAATGGAGTCCAAGTACACGTTGTGTGTGGGAACAACACATTGTGTAGTTTGGGGTGTTACATGACCAATTGTGGCAGAAGTACACGCCCATGTGAATGGCTTAAAGGAAAACGTCATGTAGTTTTATACATGTCATGTAGTCATGTTTTGAAAAACATGAATGTTTCTTTCTTATGTTCCCCTCTTGTACTCTTGTGTTCTCAGTCTTTGATAATCCTGATCTAAGGTGTGATTTTGACCTTTCAGATTTATGTCACCGAGACTTCCTCTGGTTGTACGTCAGCTACCAGACAGTGATCAAACACTGGATATGGCCGATCAGGGACCTCTTGCAGATCCTCCTACTTTTCCAGCCTTAGAACCAACAGTTATACCAGTTGCAGGCGCTAAGGCGCAGTTTAGGGAAGACTTCCTGAGGATGATGCAGACCTTGTAGGGAGCGTCTCCTTCTACCTCGTCGATGGCTGAGTTGACATGGGTTTTCCAGCAGCATCATCCTCCTACTTTCTCAGGGGATGGTGGACCCCAGGCTACAGAGTCATGGTTAGAGGCCACACTAACAATCTTTGAGAATCTGGAGATACCTCCAGAGAAAAGCGTAAAGCATGCTACTTATATGCTCAGAGACACCACCAAGAGGTGGTGGGAGGTGATCTCACAGTCAGCGTACCAGCAGATTATGACTTGGGATGACTTTCAGTGCATCTTCTATGATTACTTTTACCTAGAGACCTTGAGGGATGACTGAGCCAGAGAGTTTATGAGTCTCGAGTAGGGTACTCTTTTTGTTATGGAGTACTCATCTTGTTTTACCGAGCTACAGCACTTCGCGCCGATTCTAGCAGGTGATGAGTTATTCCTTGCTAGGAAGTTTTAGGATGGTCTCAGGCAAGAGATCTATTCAAAGTTAAATATCTTCAGGTTGACTTTGATATCCTCTATCGTCAACCAATCATTGATCCCTAAGTGCAATCTGAGAGATTCTAGAGCAGTGAGCCAGGGCAATTTGGCATCCAGAGTTAGTGTTCCTCCTACTGATAGCAGGAAGCACCGCAGGGAGTCTTCTCGAGGAGATTAGGGTAGGCGTAATGTATCTTCGGGCAGCCAGGTTATATGATACAAGTGTAGTAGGAGTGGGAATACTAGGCCGTAGTGCCAGAGAGACCCGATAGAGTGTCGATCTTGCAGTAAGATGGGACATCTTCTGCATTTTTTCAGATCTTTTCGCCTACAGCTAGTGGTAGGTGTTCTTGTATGTCCCCGCGCACAGGAGATGTATCACCAGTTTCCCACCAATTTGGGAACTAGAGTTATTCCAACCGTTCGGGCCAAGGTGGAGGTCGCGGTTGTGGTGGTCAGTCACCAGGTTACCAGTGACAGTAGAGTGGATCAGCTCAGAGTGGTTAGCCAAGGGCACAGGGTCGTGGTACATTCCAGATTTTCTCCGTGGAGCAGACCTATCAGGAGAAGGATCCTGACCCTTCTACAGCTCAAGGTATGATCTTAATAGCCTCAGTTTTATCTTTAGTTCTTTTCAATGTTGGTTCTTCATATAGATTTATCTCTGTTTCAGTTGTGGAGAACCTTGGGCTCTGTATCTTTTTTTCTGGCGACATGTTAACTCTTGATACACTGTTGGGAACGAGGACGTCTAGTGTATGTCAGTGCAGAGAGTACCCTCTTGAGGTTGCAGGGTTTCACTTCTTATGAGACCTCTATGTCCTAGAGATGACAGGCTATGATTTCATTCTCGGTATGGACTGGTTAGTTCCCTTTCAGGCAGTCGTTGATTTCTATCACCACAGGGTGAGTTTCGTATCACCAGAGGGTGGATCCTTTCTTCATAGAGGCGAGTGGGATGTCCAGGAGGGTAGATCTGGACCATAGTATCATGGGCTAGGGGGAGATACAGCCCAAACTGCCAGTCTTTATTTGGATGACCAGGGGACTTCACAGTTATACTTTCCTCCAATAGTGGATCATTTTAGGGATATCTTTCTAGAGTACTTTTTAGGTTTCCTTCCAAAGCATGAGGTAAACCTATCGATTGAGTTCGTGCCAGGAGCGGCACCGGTGTCCATTTCTCCTTATAGGATGGCTACACCTGAGTTGAAGGAGCTAAAGAAGCAGTTGGAGGTGTTGCAGGCAAAGGGTTTCATCCGACCCAGTACTTCTCCTTGGGGTTCGCCTGTCCTGTTTGCGAATAATGCAAATGACACCCTTAGGATTTGCATGAATTATTGAAAGCTGAACCAGTTGATGGTCAAGAACCGATATCCCTTACTGATGATCGATGACCTCTTTGATCAGCTTCGAGGAGCCCGAGTGTTATCAAAGATCTATTTGAGGTTCGGTTATCATCAGTTGCACATTAGACCATCAGATATACCTCTTACATCCTTCCAAAGCAGGTATGGTCTATACGAGTATACGTTCATGCCATTCGGTCTCATGAATGCGCCAACAGTTTTTATGGCACTGATGAACTGAGTGTTCCATCCATACTGGGATACCTTCGTGGCGGTTTTCGTGGAAGACATCTTGGTGTACTCTCACACTCGACATGACCATGCTACCCATCTTGAGATCATTATGAGTACACTGAAAGATCATCAGTTATATGCTAAGCTCTTGAAATTCCACATTTGGATGGATCAGATTAACTTCTTGGGTCATGTTATCTCAGAGACAGGAGTATCAGTAGACCCAGAGAAAGTTGAAGCTGTATTTTTCTGGGAGTAGCCAAAAAATGCCTTTGAGTTGTGGAGTTTTCTAGGGCTGGATGGATACTACAGGCATTTCATACAAGAATTTTCACGTCTTGAAGCACCACTGACAGGTCTAACCAAGAAAGGTGTGATGTTCTTATGGTCAGATTTTTGTGAGTCAGCTTTTCAGGAGATGAAATGGAGGTTGACGTTATCACCGATACTAGTCTTTCCAGAGCTGGGAAAGATCTATACAGTCTACTGTGATTCTTTAGGTGTTGGACTGGGAGATGTGCCTATTTAGGGAGATGGATTCATTGCGTACGGGTCTCGGTAGTTGAGGCCACATGAGAGAAACCACCTGACGCATGATCTGGAGTTGGCATTTGTTGTTCAGGCCTAATGTTGTTGGAGACATTACCTTCTGGGAGAGAACTTTGTGGTTTTCACCGACCACAAGAGTCTCAAGTACATCTTCACTCATTATGATATGAATCTGAGACAATGTAGGTGGGTCGAGTATCTTTAGTCCTTCGACTATGAGCTTGCCTAAACGCTAGGAAAGGGAAATTCATTGGATGATGTGTTGAGAAGGAGAACTCTGATTTAGGCAGTTTAGGAGGCCAGCAGTGAGTGGAAGCTTATGGATCTGTTCTCTGAGATTCACTTGGAGGTTCACGATTGACAGGGACATACTTTTCTATCTTCTGTAGTTGTTACCTCTACCCTTCTTGATCGGGTACGGATGAGGAAACTATCAGACTCAGAAGGCCTAGTCCTGTGGGAGAGTGTGTCCGGAGGGGACCCTCTTCTTGGAATGACAGTGGGTGAGGATGAGATCTTGCATTTCCAAGGATGCATATGGGTGACAGTAGACATACGCGAGGAGCTGATGCGGGATTTTCATTATTCAGTTTGGGTAGTTCATCCTGGTGTCACCAAGATGTATCATGATCTACACCACTAGTACTAGTGGCTAGGTATGAAGAGTGATGTTACTGGGTTCATCATGAGATGTTCTACTTGTCAGCAGGTGAAAGTGGAGCATCAGCGACAAGCAGGGCTTTCACAGCAGCTACCCATTTTTAAGTGGAAGTGGAACGATGTCGCGGTGGACTTCGTGGTCGGGTTACAGAGGTCACCTCGAGGGAGTGATGTTGTTTGGGTTGTCATCGATAGGTTTACGAAGGTTTCTCACTTCTTTCAGATCAAGGAGACCTTCAGCATTGATGAGATGGGACGGTTGTACATCTGAGAGACTGTACGTCTTCATGGAGTTCCACAATCTATTGTTTCAGACAGGGATGCGCGCTTTACTTCTTGGTTCTTGTAGGGGCTTCAGAAGGCTTTGGGTACACAGGTACTTTTGAGTATAGCATACCATCCCCAGATAGATGGCCAGTCTGAGCAAACAATTCAGGTGCTTGAGTATATGCTCCAAGATTTTATTCTAGACTTTGGCAGTTCTTGGTAGAATCATATTCCTCTTATGGATTTTTCCTATAACAACAGTTTTTAGGTGACTATTTAGATGGAACCTTACGAGGCTTTGTACGGTAGGCCATTCCGATCACCTTTGTGTTGACTGGAGGCAGGAGAGGTAGCTTTTTTGGGACCCCGTATTGTTCAGGAGACCTCAGAGCAGATAGAGTTGATTTGGAAGAGGATGGATACAACACAGTCTCGACAGAAGTCTTGTGCTGATCAGTGGAGACGACCTCTGGAGTTCGAGGTCAGGGATCAGGTTTTCCTGCTTATCACAATGATTTTGGGACACAAGAGGATTCGGAGACAGGGTAAGCATTCACCATGGTACATCAGGCCTTTTGAGGTGTTGGAGAGATTTGGGCATGTTTCCTATCAGTTGCAGTTACCTCAGAGGTACTGGGCTATGCACGATGTCTTTCACATTTCTTAGCTCCAATGTTACTTTTCAGACATGTCTCGTGTCTTTCATCCTGAGGAGGTTGAGCTCGAAGTGGATGCATCATTTGAGGAGCATCCTATCCGGATTGTTGATTGCAGTACGAAGGTTCTTCGTGGCTAGTCTATTCCTCTGGTACGGGCGCTATGGCAGCACGGGCGGGTACATGATGAGACCTGGGAGAGGGAGGCTGATGTATGATCGCAGTGGCCAGAGCTTTTCGGGGTTTCTTCTTTTATGCCTCGTTAGGGAAATTCGTAGATGAATTTCATTAAGGGGGGAAGTTTGTAAATACCTAGATCTTTGTTTCAGGTATGTTTTTCCTTTCTGGTAATTTTTGAGAAAAAGAGGAAAATCTGGAAATTTTCAAAGTACACGTCATGTACTTTATAAGTACATGCCATGTACTTTGATGCAGTGCAAGGCCGTGTGTTGGCCATGTCCGGGCCACACACACGGTGTGTAGGGGCGATGTGGAGGCTTCTTAAAGCAGAGTACGGAAAGGCTAAGTACACACTGTGTACCCCAGAAGTACATGATGTGTACTTTCTTTTTTTCATTAAACAGACTGGGGTCACACCTAATCAACAGAATTGTCTTCTTATTAAGGTTCTTCGACTGGGAGTGTCTATACAGCTGTGGACATCCTCCCAGCCCCCGATCCTCCATCTGTTTTCTGAATCAACCATCGTCGATTGCGTTGGAACCATAGTGGTGAGCACTTCCTTGTTCTTGAGTTTCATTCCATGGGTTTCCCTCTTTCCCAAGATATCATGGGTTGAACGTTTGGAGTGTTTTCATAGATCTACACCATTCTAAGGATAATCAAGCCTCATGGTTCAAGTACATTGATCTCCTAGTATCAAGGTAGGTGGTTTGTGCCTTACCATTCGAGGTCTTTAAATTTTATGTGCAAATTCCACCAATACCCTTGAACGAGGTATTGTGTGTTTACCATTTTTCCCCTGTGGTTTTCCTGCCATGCTTGTATGCTTGTGTAGAGGTAATTTGATCCTGTTTGTGGATAATTGCTATGCTTGGATGTTTGTCCCATGCCTTCTTCTTGTTACGACCTTGGGGTCTTGTTAGACTTTGGCCGTTATACCTATTTTCCATGCCTTGTGACTGTAGGATAGAATGATACTCTTTCCATGCTTGTTTTGTTGTAGACTGGTTAGCCAAGTAGCTTTATAGGTGTACTTTGGCCTTATAGCATTATTATGCACTGACTGGAACGGGACTGTGAGAACCCGGTGCTATAGACTATAAGGGATAGACCGAGTGAGCTTCCCAGAGAGTCTTGTATATTATAGACTATAGGAGGGTTGACTAAGTGAGATTCCTCAGAGAGTTTTGGAAATTATAGACAACAGGGGATAGACTGAGTGAGCTTCACAGAGAGTCTTGGATATTATAGACTATAGAAGGGTAGACCGAGTGAGCTTCCTCATAGATTCTTTACTTTGTTTGAATTTATTTAAATCCTTTTAAGGCTAGAGAAGGATTTGACTGAGTGAGCTTCCTTAGATAGTTTGTGATAGACCAAAGACTATAGGAGGAATTGACTGAGTGAGCTTCCTTGGAGAGTTTATAGACCTTGGGGCTATAAGAGGGTTATACCGCATGATCTTCCTCAGAGATTCCCTGACTACCCTAGACTATAAGGGGAATTGACCGAGAGAGCTTCCCCAGAGATTCTTATAATTTCGTATGACCAAACCAGAGGGGTTAGGCTGAGTGCACTGCCCATAGGGTTGTTGGTACTTCTTGGATAGGACCAGAGGGGTTGGTTGTGAGTACTTCCCAGAGGGGTTTCGGTTGTGGTTAGTTGTTTGCTTCTCAGCTGCTTATTGTTATGTGGATTGATTTCTATTGTATATCATCCAGCTACTATTTATTGTTTACTGTTACTATTTACTGCTCACTATTCTGTTACCTACCATATGCTCACTGACTGTTAGGCACAAATCTTTGGGTGGTTGCCTACTGAGATTTACTCTCACACCATGTTTGGGCCATGATTTTGGTCCCATGCAGAATATGTTGTTGTAGGTATAGACAGGGGCAAGCACCCTTTGACTTCTGGCACTTGATTGCCTTGGAGAAGGAGATCATGGGACCAAAACGAGGCTTGTGATGCTGAGGAGTTACTTATTAGTTTTTCTTTTGTACTTGGGTTTAGTATTGTATTTATCAATGTGACTTGTTTGGCTATTTTCCTAGAAATATGTATCGTGCATCATTTCGTATATACATGTGTGCTCCAGTAGTTTATTTTTTTAGTCTTATGATGTTTATTATTTTCAGATATTTAATGCTTCCGCTATTTCATTCTTTGTTTACTTCTATTGTGTACTCTGCCAATGAGAGCATAGTTTCCCCACTATCACACCCAAGGCCCTCACTGCTAGTCGGAAGCCTCTGGAATTTGGGGAAATGCACTTGAGTCCATGTAACCAACCGAGTACGGGGTGCCTCTAGGTGGCTTCCGGAACCAGAACGTTACACATTGATTCTTTCCATTTTGTAGATTTTGATCTCTCTATTACCTCCTTATAGGGGAGAGGTTCATCATTTTCATCCAACATTGAGTCACCATATATAGTGACTAGAAAGCCATATCTCTCTGGTTCTATTACCACCCTTATTCTCCCAATTTGTACTTTTGTTTCAAGAATTATTTCTTCTATGGGGACCTATAGAATCTATTACTAGACCAACTATTATGTATCTTGATCATCAACTTCGTCGAAGTAAATTTTCTCCCACTTACCTTTTTTATATTTTTCTCCTTCTTAAGAAATATTGATTATCTTGGAATATTCACATTCCTGTATAATGGGTTTTTATATAGTATAACATTATTTCCTTGGGATACTCTTTAAAGATACACTTCATGCCCGAGGGAGAAAGTTTATTTCCCAATAAAGCCTTAACAAGTGTCGTGAAACCCTGTACATATGAATACGACAAAACATGTTTATTTCAACTCCATAACTCGAATGGAATTCTATTTTCCACTTTAGTTAGAACTTGTTTTAATGTGCATGCCACAATATGTAAGGAATACCCCCAAAAGTATAATAGAAGTCATGTATGACTCATTATTGGCCTTACCATGTCTAACAAGGTATCATTCCTCTTTTCACTAACACCATTCCACTATGGTTTATTAGGTGGAGTCAGCTGAGATAGAATCTCAAACTCCAATAAAAATTCAATGAAAAAATTTTTAAGATATTCACCACCTAAATCCAATTAAAGATTCTTTATATTCGTATGAATTTTATTCTCTGCTTCATTACTAAATTCCTTGAATTTCGAAAAGGAATCAAACTTATACTTCATTAAGTAGGCATACCCATATCTACTCAAGTCATCAATAAAAGTCATGAAGTGAGAATATTAACATCTAGATTCTACTCTAAATGGTCCACACACATTAGTGTGTACCAATACTAGAATATCTATGGATATTTAACCCTTTTCACCAAATGGTGGTTTGGTCATTTTCCCTTGTAAACAAGCATGACATCTTTCAAGTGGTTTTAGCTCAAAAGTTTCTAAATAACCATCTTGATAGAGCATTTTCAAAAACTTCTCATTTACATGACCAAGATGGTGATGCCATAGATGAGTGTTATATGATTCGTGTCAGCATGATTAATTATCAATTCCCAATACATGGATTTCTTAATTTAATATATAAATACTATTATTTAAATTTTTGATTCGATAACATATTTTTTTCATAATTGTCACACTTCATGTCCATATCCACTTGTAGAATTAAAGTAAGATGTTTCAAAAGACTATTCTCTATATTACTCATATTGTAATTAACAATAAAGCTGGAGAAGGTATCCATATGTGAGGAAAGTATGAGATCTATATTCAACATATTTCAGAATTTAATCCCTAATATTTCTAGGAGTTCAATGTATCAAATAAGTTTTACATCCTGAGGCCCAGCTAGGGAATACTCTCTGATCTCAGTTGTGAACAAATCATTGGAGATATCATACCTCTATTTTCTCACCTTCTCTTGATAGAGATCTTGAAGGAGTTAAATAATGTTATAAGAATCCATGTCCTCATGTTTCTTCAAAATAGCATTGTACATGGATTATAGCATGAAGCATTAATCATATGTAGCATCATTCCGATGTTTCTCATAGATATATTAGAAGGCCCTGGCCTTAAACATCTCTTAATATTGAATTAAATGAATAATTCACATTGAGGATCTTTTCAGGTTTAGAGTTTTAGAGAATTAGAACATAACTACTACATCTCAAAAGATTACAAAGTAGACACTTCTACTAAGTTTCCATAGAATAAAAAAACTCTTAAAAAGAAACATGTCTAGTTCCAAGTTTTATATAGCATGACTTTCCATTGATCCCATCCTTGACCCTATTCCACATTAGGTCCTATGAAAAACATTTCAAAAAAACTTGGGGTGAGCATAAAGAGCTCAGTAAGGGATACGCAACGAATGAAAACTGTTAGTTTATCAAAACAACAAGTAAACCATGTATACTTTATCAAAGTAATACTTTTCACCTTTATGAAGTAGTAAAAACCCTTCACTGAATAAAATATCATTACTTACCCTGTTGTAACCAAAAGATTACCATAAAACCCATAAAAAGATCACATAACATATAACGGTAACTTGGGACATAAACATACTTAAGTGGAATAACCATACGGTCGACTTCCACACATATCACTTAATGGAATAGCCATACGGCCAACTTCCATACATACTTAATGGAATAGACATACGGCTGACTTCCATACATAGTTAATGGAATAGTCATACAGCCGACTTCCATACCCAATGCATTGGAGATTATAATGTAACCACTCGTCCTGGTATTCACGGCACCACCTGTCATATGGTTTATCACGTAACCACCTGTCAAATGTCCAAGTACCATTATAAAAATCATAAGAAATAAAACAAATATAATGGAAAGAATAAATTTCCACACTTTGATCACAATATATCACTTAAATATATTGACATAACAAATCCATTATAAAAACCTATTTTCAATACCAAAATACATAAAAGAGTATATGGTATTTATTCCATTTTAAAAAACATTACAGCTTGTTCAGGAAGCCAAAGACCAAATAATACTCGCGGTGGCGGAAAAGTTCATTGTCACCACGTACGTTAAAAGAAACATTCCTTTTTGTTGTTTTGTAAAACGCTTCATAGAAAAGGATTCCTTTTGTATAAAAGTAAAAGTCAAAGGGGTTTATACACCGTATAAAAGAACGTTGTGTATAAAACTAAATATGCCTCAATGAAAGGAGATTGAGACGAAGTCCCTTACCTCAGGTACGACTTGACTCGATCGTTCTTTAACGTCCTGAATAATAAACTTGAGTTAATTTCTACTTGATTAAAAACCTTTTTCAAGTTCATTATTACTTTTATATCACTTATTACCATGTTATAAACATTATGTAATCATTTAAGTTAATAATGTTTGTTTTGTCGATATTTGGTTCTTAAGTCGAAAGTGTACTTCTTACAATTACATGTTGTTCGTGTGGTCAAAGGTTCTTTATATCCAGAATGACATTACTGATTTGGATATCATATATATCATATATATCCATCATATAAAAGTATTTATAATATTACATAATCATTTAGAGGTAAGAAACGAAATTCACCGTTCATGGAGACGGTAAGCCGTACGTACGCATGAACGCTACTTTCATTTCTTTGTCATATTAATGGAATTAAAACTAAATGAGAGGTATGTATATTTTAATTCCATAATTATATTCATCATTTATATGTATCATTCATCATATATATCCATTATATACATGTAAGTTTAATAGTACATTACATTTGGGGATAAGAAATGAAATGCACCGTTCATGGAGACGGTAAGCCGTACGTACGCATGAATGCTACTTTCATTTCTATCTCATACTTTAATGGAAAGAAATAATAATTATATAGAGGTATATTATAATTCCATTATAACATCATATATAATAACTTTAAATCCATCCTTTATATGTCCCACATATGGCATTAACGAATCACATCACTTTGAGGGGGCGGTAGTCCGCACTTCCTTAAATGAAGATATCGCGTTTACCCATAATGGAAACCATAAAGGTATGCCCAAAATGAAAAATAAATAAGCTTAAGGAAAACATAAACATATTATATATCATATATAAATATAGTGTCATCTTAATGGCCACCTTTGAAGGTGTTAAAAGAATGTTGAACAATCATCGTTTCGGGAGGCTGAAATTCGCCATCCACGGAAACAGTATGTTATTTAACCATTAGATGTAGGTGTGTGTATGTGTAGCTCGAATCCTTATTATAAAAAAATCCTATTATATTTATGATACTGTATTTGTTACAAAATAAATGAATAAAAAGAGTTTAGGTGGTTGGAGAAGCAAAATAAAACAAAAGGACTCAAGTGAAGACATTACCTTAAAATCGGGTAACTCCCTTTGGTTTGAGCTCAAAGGCGTCCTTGGGAAGACTTATGCCCAATGTGAGGCTTTAAGGAGTAAGAGAGGGAATTGGAGAGACAAAATGGGCAGGGTTTGGACGAGCCAAAGGCTTTTGAAGTGTGGGTAAAGAGGTAGAGGTGGGGGCCTTTTATAAGAGGAGTGGAGGGGCACTCTTGGAAAGTAAAGATTAGTTACTTTATTTTAAAAAGATTTTCGGATTCAAAAGGTCCCACATTGATATAATTTGAGGTTAAGGTGATAACGGTTCAAAATCCACCCATACAATAGGTTTTGGACATGTGTAGGTCATATATTTTATATTATCATTTCATTTTATTTAAATCCATTATTAATGAGGTAATCGCTGCATCATCATGATGTCATAAATAATATAATTTATTTAAAGTATAAAAATTATTAAAAAAAATTACTATGATGTAGGAAATCTTTGTATCTTTCCAATTAATATTTATAATCAAAAATCTAACTTGTATAACCCCATGTAAAAAGTGTTTTAGTAAAACATCTCATGTTTGTGTCATTTTTACTTTACCATTTAATAAAAAGTTATTTATGTCATTTCCCAACCAAAGTGGCTCCATGGGGTCCCCAAGTTGACACATGGATTGTCTTGGTAGGCCATGACACATCCAATGAGGGTAGGACATGTGTCAAGCTCATCTCATTTTATTAAATAATTATTTTTACCTTAAACTACACTAATTACCTCTAATCGCGATTAAGAACTTAAAAGTTACTATTCAACAAAAAATTATTTTAATCTCATTGAACCACATTATAATTCTTAATGACAACCATGTATGTAGGATTTTTGAAATTCAAAACACAGAAGTGGTAAAATTTCATTTAAATGAAAAATCAGTTTTTATAAGTACCACTTAGTGGTTTCACTATTCATCAAAAATTGAAGTTTTTCAGAAAAATACCAAAAATGCACCCGAAGCTATATTTGATATTCCGAATTCAAAAATGAAGTCTATTTTACAAAATTAAAAATATATAAGTCACATTAATTAATTTAATAATTAATTCCTGCTGTCATGACAAATAGCGTGTTTTTATGAAACAATAAGTATCAAAAGATTGACACTAGTTTAAGTCCGATTTCAAAGTGAAATTAATTCCAACGACCACTATTGGATTTAATGGTAAAAATATTTTCTAATTTCACTTTAAAACCAATTCAAAATATAATCTAATAATATAAATAAATTAGATTAAAAAGAGGTTTTGAATTAAAATATAACATTTTACACTATTCATTAAAAAATGAACTTTATCGGACAGATACCAAAAATTTCCACAAAGTAAATTTTGATGTCCCAATTCTAAAGAAGAGTTTTATTTGGTCCAATAGAATTTATAAGAGTGAACAAAACCATATTTAATGATGATTCTCCATCAAAAGGTGATAAGTGGACCTTTAGTGAAAACTGGGGCATATACGCCTAAAATTGAATTCTTTTAGTATTTTAAGCCTTTATCTTTTATTGGATAAATGTAAAAACATTTAAAAAACATATATAATCATATTTTAGTTATTTCTATCCATTCCTGCCAATACAACGGCTACATGTTAACTACCATTTAAAATAATATTATTATATTACTAGTGTGCAATGTAAGATTTCAATGAAACTCTTTGTTGCGTATCGGGTACGCTATCGAACATAGCAACCCCTTTAAAGTAAAATTAATATTTAATTCGTAAATATTAATAAATATGAAAATTCTTTATTCTTTATTTACCTGGGATGTTACATCCTTCCCCCCTTTTGGGAATTGCGTCCTCGCAATTTTATTCACTTATCAAAATAAGTGGGGGTATTTATCCCTCATAGAATTTTCAGATTCCCACATTGCCTCTTCAACCATATGGTTTTTCCACAAAACCTTTACCTGGTTGATTACCTTATTTCGCAACACTTGCTCTCTTCGGTCAAGAATCTAGACTGGTTGTTCTTCATAATAGAGATTCTCTTCCAACTGAACTACCTCTGGGCTCAAAAGATGAGATGGATCTGGCATATACTTCCTCAACATCGAAACATGAAAAACATTGTGTACCTGAGATAAACTCGGAGGTAAAGCCACTCGGTAAGCAAATGATCCAACTTTCTCCAAAATTTCATATGGTCCAATGAGCCTTGGACTCAGCTTTCCTTTCTTACCAAATCTCATCACACTTTTCCATGGAAAAACCTTGAGAAAAACATGATCACCTACCTCGAAAGATAGATCCTTCCTCCGGTTATCCGCAAACTCTTCTACCTGCTCTAAGTTGTTCTCATGTGTTTCTGAATCAACTAAAGTTTTTCTGGCATCTCTTCTACCAATTCTGGTCCCATCAGCTTCCTTTCACCCACTTCATCCCAAAATGCTGGAGTTCGATACTGCTTCCCATATAATGCCTCAAATGGTGCCATCTGTATACTGGAATGAAAACTGTTATTATAAGAAAACTCAACCAAAGAAAGATGTCGGTACCAAATTCCTTGATAATCCATCGAACAAGCTCGTAGCATATCCTCCAAGGTCTGAATTGTTCATTCTGACTACCCATCTGATTGACGATGAAAAGCTGTACTAAAATTTAATTCAGTACCCAACGACTTTTGAAGGCCTTTCCAAAAGTTAGAAGTGAACCTGGGATCACAATCGGACACAATGGAGAGAGGAACTCCATGTAACCTGACTATATCTTTAAGATACAAACAGGAAAGTTGATCTAGTGAAAAAGTATCTCATATAGCAAGGAAATGAGCAGATTTAGTCAAGCGATCAACAATAACCCAGATTGCATCATTACCTCGAGATGTCCTCGGTAATCCCACAACAAAGTCCATGGATATGTTTTCCCATTTCCACTCTGGCACTGGTAAAGGCTGAAGCATCCCTTTCGATAACTGCCACTCTGCCTTAACCTACTGACAAGTCAAACACCTCACAGTAAAATCAGCAATATCTTTTTTTCATTCCATCCCACCAGTAGTACTCTCACAGATCTCTGTACATCTTAGTACTGCTAGGATGAAATGAAGACGGAGAACTATGAGCTTCACATAACAACTCTCTCTTCAACTACGAATCACAAGGCACACACAATCTCTTCCAAAATCTCAAAACGCAATCATTATCAATGTTGAATTTAGGAAACTTACCTTTCTGAACCAGCTCTACCTTTTTCTGCAACTCACTGTCTTGCTTCTGTGCTTGCTTGATTCTGTCTGATAGAGAAGATTTCACTGATACCTAAAAAACAGAAGAACATCCTGCACCAACAACTTCTATTCCAAAGTTCATCAAATATTTAACCAAAGGATCACGTTCCAAACACAACATTGCTAATGAAGCATTACTTTTTCGACTCAAAGCATCAGACACTTTATTTTAGTTTCCCGGATGGTAATGAATTGTACAATCATAATCTTTGATTAATTCCAGCCATCTCCTCTGTCTCATGTTCAATTATTTCTGAGTGAATATATACTTTAAACTTTTGTGATCAGTATATATTTCACACTTTACTCCATACAAATTATTCCTCCAAATTTTTAAAGCAAATACAACAGCAGCTAATTCCAAATCATGTGTAGGGTAATTTACCTCATGATTTTTCAACTAACGTGAAGCATAAGCAATTACCTGATCATTCTGCATTAGGACACAACCATGTCTTTTCAATGAAGTATCATGTAGATAACAAACTCATCATTCCTGGAATGAAGTGCCAAAACTGGATCATTCACCAATCTTCTTTTCAACTCCTGAAAACAATCATCACATTCTTTTGTCCAGATGAACTTAACACCCTTCCGAGTTATCTTAGTCATTGGACTAGATAACCGTGAAAAATTTTCAACAAACCTTCGGTAGTAACCTGCCAAACCAAGAAAACTACGGATCTAGGTTACATTTGTGGGTCTTGGCCATTCTTCAAGAACTTTTGTTTTAGCAGGATCAATAGTTATGCCATATTTTGAAACAATGTGACCCAGGAAAGAAATTTGTTGTAACCAAAACTCACACTTTCTGAATTTTCCATATAGTTTCTTTTCTTTTAAGGTTTGCAAGATAACCCTTAAATGACTTTCATGCTCCTCTTTACTTTTAGAAAACACCAAAATATCATCGATGAAAACAACCACAAACTTATCCAAGAACTCATGGAAAATTATATTCATAAGGTCCATGAATACAGCAGGTGCATTGGTTAACCCAAAAGGCATAACTACAAATTCATAATGTCCATATCTAGTACGGAACGCAGTCTTCAGAATGTCTGCTTATTTTACTTTCAACTGATGGTACCCCGACCTCAAGTCAATCTTTGAAAAATACTGAGCTCCCTGGAGATGATCAAATAAATCATCGATATGAGGCAAAGGATACTTGTTCTTAACAGTAATATTATTCAAGGCTCTATAATCAATGCAAAGTCTCATTGAGCCATCCTTCTTTTTAACAAACAAGATAGGATCACCCCATGGTGATGTGCTAGGTCGAATGAAACCTTTATCTAATAACTCTTGCAATTTCTACTTTAACTCTAAAAGTTCAACTTGATCCATTCGATAAGGGGGTTTTGAAATTGGCTTAGAATAAGGAACTAAGTCAACAGTAAATTCAACTTCTCGATCATGAATAATACCAGGAAACTCATCAGGAAAAACATCAAGATACTCATTTACCACTGGCACATCATTAATCTGAACAGTTCTTTTATTTTCAACAATATGTGCAAGGTAACATTCATTTCCATATTTTACTAGTTTCTCAACTTCCTGATATGTTATCAAAATCAAGGGTTCATTATTGTACACAAACTGAAAATCTTTCTGAAAAGAAACCGTTTTAGCTCTGCATTCAATCTTAGCATGATAAACAGAAAGCCAATCCATGCCTAAAATAACATCAAACTCTACTAGAGGCAAAACAATAAGGTTTTCTGGTAGATTCTTTCCACACACAAGGATAGGAAGGTTCTTATAATTCCTTTTTGTCTCAACGTTCCCTCCGGGTGTTTTTACCATAAGTTCAGGATTCATATCTTGAGATGGAATTTCCAATTTACTAGAAAACTTCTCAAAATGAAAGAGTGTGTAGACCCTGAATCAAGCAACACATTGGAATAATCTGAACAAACAAACAGTGTACCTAATACCACTTCATTCGATAGCCCAACATCTGATGAGGTTGTTACAAAGGATTTCACCACCCCTTTTTGCTTATAGTCTGGTTGCTTTCCCCCAGTCGAGTTCTTTGTTAGACACTCATTTGCATAATGACCCATTTCATTACACTTTAAACATCTTACCGCTGGCTTTTCATTGCCTGCTTGATCATCTTCCTTATAGTTACGAGCAATATGACCAGACTTACCACACCGAAAGCACTTACCAGACTTGGATAAACATTCTCCAGGATGCATTTTACCACACTTCTCACAGGATGGATATTTAGTTTTCTTACCTCCTTGCTTCTTTGATGAATTCTTCCCCTTTGCCTGCCAACTGGACCTCTTATTCTGTTTTTTTCATAGAACACCTGATCATCGGCAAACTCCATTTTCACCTTCTCCGCACATCGAACAAGTTTTTCATAACTTTTGAACTCACGAGAAGCTAAAGCCCTTCGATACTTTGGCTTTAACCCTGAGTAAAAATAGTTTATTTTGCTAACAAGATCTCGTATGAAGTTTGGAGCATACCTTGCCAATCGAGTGAACTTTTCTTCATAAGCAGCCACTGAATCATCCTCCTGCCTCAACTCTAGGAACTGTTTTTCCATCCTAAGACGAACCACCTTAGGAAAATATTTCTCAAGAAACATACCTTTGAATTCTTCCCAGTGAAGATCCCCAATCTCATCACTATCCCTGATATTTTTCACCATCGACCACCACTGATCAGCTTCACCTTAAAAACGGTAAACAGCAAGGCTAACCTTTTGATGTTCTGAGCACCCCATGACATCAAAAATCTTCTCCAGTGCTTTAATCCACCCTTCAGCTAGTACAGGGTCAGATGATCCTCTGAATGATGGGGGATGTTGCCTCATGAAATGTTCCACCACTGACATGTTCCTTTGTGGTTGATCTGGCTGATCTCGTGCATGGATACCGCCACCATTTATAGCCTGAGTCAACTGTGCCATCACTACAACAAACTGTTCAGTTCCAATTCCGACCATCTCAGGTTGCTGATTTGGAAGGTTGTCTTCTTCCTGATGTCATCCCAACATAGCTGCTTTGTTTCCTCTGTGGAAAACCATTCTGAACACAGAAATATCATAGGCGAAGCAACATGGTAATCTTTAAATGTTATATCATTTTAATCATACCATAAATTAACTTATAATTTTACACTTTTCTAACTCCTAAAGTTGTCTAAACCGACCTCTGATACCAACTATAAGGCCCCGGCCTTAAACATCTCTTAATATTGAATTAAATTAATAATTCACATTGAGGATCTTTTCAGATTTGTAGTTTTAGAGAATTAGAACATAACTACTACATCTCAAAATATTACAAAGTAGACACTTCTACTAAGTTTCCATAGAATAAAAAAACTCTTAAAAAGAAACATGTCTAGTTTCAAGTTTTATATAGCATGACTTTCCCATGATCTCATCCTTGACCCTATTCCACATTAGGTCCTGTGAAAAACATTTCAAAAAAACTTGGGGTGAGCATAAAGATCTCAGTAAGGGATACACAATGAATGAAAACTGTTAGTTTATCAAAACAACAAGTAATCCATGTATACTTTATCAAAGTAATACTTTTCACCTATATGAAGTAGTAAAAACTCTTCACTGAATAAAAGATCATTACTTACCCTGTTGTAACCAAAAGATTACCATAAAACCCATAAAAAGATCACATAACATATAAAGGTAACTTGGGACATAAACATACTTAAGTGGAATAACCATACGGTCGACTTCCACACATATCACTTAATGGAATAGCCATACAGACAACTTCCATACATACTTAATGGAATATCCATACGGCCGACTTCCATGCATACTTAATGGAATAGCCATACGGCCGACTTCCATACCCAATGCATTGGATCTTATAACGTAACCACCCATCCTGGTATTCACGGCACCACCCGTCATATGGTTTATCACATAACTACCCGTCAAATGTCCAAGTACCACTATAAAAATCATAAGACATAATACAAATATAATGGAAAGAAAACATTTCCACACTTTGATCACAGTATATCACTTAAATATATTGGCATAACAAATCCATTATAAAAAACCATTTTCAATACCAAAATACATAAAAGAGTATATGGTATTTATTTCATTTTAAAAGACATTACGGCTTGTTCAGGAATCCAAAGACCAAATAATACTCACAGCGGCGGAAAAGGTTGTTGTCACCACGTACGTTAAAAGAAACATTCCTTTTTGTCGTTTTGTAAAACGCTTCGTAGAAAAAGATTACTTTTTTATAAAAGTAAAAGTCAAAGGGGTTTATACACCATATAAAAGAAAGTTGTGTATAAAATGAAATATGCCTCAATGAAAGGATATTGAGACGAAGTCCGTTACCTCGGGTCCGACTTGACTCGATCGTTCTTTAACGTCCTGAATAATAAAATTGAGTTAATTTCTACTTGCTTAAGAACCTTTTTCAAGTTCATTATTACTTTTATATCACTTGTTACCATGTTATAAACATTATGTAATCATTTAAGTTAATAATGTTTGTTTTGTCGATATTTGGTTCTTAAGTCGAAAGTGGACTTCTTACAATTACATGTTGTTCGTGTGGTCAAAGGTTCTTTATATCCAGAATGACATTCCTGATTTTGATATCATATATATCATATATATCCAGCATATACATGTATTTATAATATTACATAATCATTTAGAGGTAAGAAATGAAATTCACCATTCATGGAGACGGTAAGCCGTACGTACGCATGAACGCTACTTTCATTTATTTGTCATATTAATGGAATTAAAACTAAATAAGAGGTGTGTATATTTTAATTCCAGAATTATATTCATCATTTATATGTATCATTCATCATATATATCCATTATATACATGTACTTTTAATAGTATATTACATTTGGGGATAAGAAATGAAATGCACCGTTCATGGAGACGGTAAGCCATACGTAAGCATGAACGCTACTTTCATTTCTATCTCATACTTTAATGGAAAGAAATAATAATGATATAGAGGTATATTATAATTCCAGTATAACATCATATATAATAACTTTAAATCCATCCTTTATATGTCCCGCATATGGAATTAACGAATCACATCACTTTGAGGGGGTGGTAGTCCGCACTTCCTTAAATAAAGATATCGCGTTTACCCATAATGGAAACCATAAATGTATGCCCAAAATGAAAAATAAAGAAGCTTAAGGAAAACATAAACATATTATATATAATATATAAATATAGTTTAATCTTAATGGCCACCTTTGAAGGTGTTAAAAGAATGTTGAACAATCATCGTTTCGGGAGGCTGAAATTCGTCATTCACGGAAATAGTATGTTCTATAACCATTAGATGTAGGTGTTTGTAAGTGTAGCTTGAATACTTCTTATAAAAACATCCTAGTATATTTATGATACTGGAGTTGTTACAAAAGAAATGAATAAAAAGAGTTTAGGGGGTTGGAGAAGCAAAATAAAACAAAAGGACTCAAGTGAAGACATTACCTTAAAATCGGGTAACTCTCTTTGGTTTGAGCTCAAAGGCTTCCTTGGGTAGACTTCTTCCTAATTTGAGGCTTTAAGGAGTAATATAGGGAAGTTTAGAGACAAAATGGGCAGGGTTTGGCCGAGACAAAGGCTTTGGAAGTGTGGGTAAAGAGGTAGAGGTGGGGGCCTTTTATAAGAGGAGAGGAGGGGCACTCTTGGAAAGTAAAGATAAGTTACTTTATTTTAAAAAGAGTTTCGGATTAAAAAGGTCCCACATTGATATAATTCGAGGTTAAGGTGATAAGGGTTCGAAATCCACCCATCCAATATGTTTTGGACATGTGTAGGTCATATATTTTACATTATCATTTCATTTTATTTAAATCCTTTATTAATGAGGTAATCGCTGCATCATCCTGATGTCATAAATAATTTAATTTATTTAAAGTTTAAAAATTATACAAAAAATACTATGATGTATAAAATCTTTTTATCTTTCCAATTACTATTTATAATCAAAAATATGACTTGTATAACCCCATTTAAAAAAAAATTAGTAAAACATCTCATGTTTGTGTCATTTTTACTTTACCATTTAATAAAAAGTTATTTATGTCATTTCCCAACCAAAGTGGCTCCATGGGGTCCCCAAGTTGACTCATGGATTGTCTTTGTCGGCCATGACACATCCAATGAGTGTAGGACATGTTTCAAGCTCATATCATTTTATTAAAGCATTATTTTTACCTTAAACTACCCTAATTACCTCTAATCGCGATTAAGAACTTAAAAGTTACTATTCACCAAAAAATTATTTTAATCTCATTGAACAACGTTTTACTTCTTAATGACAACCATGTATGTCGGATTTTTTAAATTCAAAACACAGAAGTGGTAAAATTTCATTTAAACGAAAAATCAGTTTTTATAAGTATCACTTAGTGGTTTCACTATTCATCAAAAATTGAAGTTTTTCAGAAAAATACCAAAAAATCACCCTAAGATATATTTGATATTATGAATTAAAAAATGAATTCTATTTTACAAAATTCAAAACATATAAGTCACATTAATTAATTTAATAATTAATTCCCGCTGTCATGACAAATAGCGTGTTTTTATGAAATAATAAGTATCAAAAGATTGACACTAGTTTAAGTCAGATTTCAAAGTGAAATTAATTCCAACGACCACTATTGGATTTAATGGTAAAAATATTTTCTAATTTAACTTTAAAACCAATTCAAAAGATAATCTAATCATATAAATAAATTAGATTAAAAATAGGTTTTGAATTAAAATACAACATTTTACACTATTCATTAAAAAATGAACTTTATCGGACAGATACCAAAAATTACCACAAAGTAAATTTTGATGTCCCAATTCTAAACAAGAGATTTATTTGATCCAATAGAATGTATAATAGTGAACAAAACCATATTTAATGACGGTTCGCTATCAAAAGGCGATAAGTGAACCTTTAGTGAGAACTGGGGCATATACGCCTAAAATTGAATTCTTTCCGTATTTTAAGCCTTTATCTTTTATTGGATAAATGTAAAAACATTTAAAAAACATATATAATCATATTTTAGATATTTATATCCATTCCCGCCAATACAACAGCTACATGTTAACTACCATTTAAAATAATATTATTATATTACTAGTGTGCAACGTAAGATTTCAATGAAACTCTTTGTTGCGTATCGGGTACGCTATCAAACATAGAAACCCCTTTAAAGTAAAATTAATATTTAATTCGTAAATATTAATAAATATAAAAATTCTTTATTCTTTATTTACCTGGGATGTTACATATATAGCTCTTCATCACATACCTCATTACCAGGAACAACTGGAAAATGTTCTTCTAGAACGTATAGTTTTCTCACATGGAGATGGATGAAACGTATGAAACTTTTACACTCTTATAAATTTGTGTCTATGAGAAGGAATTCCTTATAAATTATGGATCGCAATGATATTTTTGATTTCATTGTAATGTTGTTTCTTTAGAATAAGATAATTAGAATTTTATTACTTTATCTAATAAAATTTTGGAAAATAATTAAATATTATTTTTAATAGTCTCTTGATATTTAATTGAAACCCAATAGCCCTCATAATTGGATTAAGAATATCCTATTTCATATAAATTCTAGTAGAATGGATCTATATTCCCATTCTCTTTACCCCAACATGGATTGGTCAAGAAACTTGAATGGTTTTAGGTAGGAATTCCAAATTCTGACTGCATAAAATCACAATTCTGTGATCTATTGAGTGCACTCCCCAATCCTAAAATCCTTAAAATGTATTTACTAAACCTTTACCTCTCAGTTACACCATGTTCTACTTTGTAAGTCATCCCATGATGTGATCTATATCGATTCAATAGAAAATTCATGTTTGAATTCCATGATAATTGGAAGCAGCCTCACATGGGTTGTTCCAACACTTTGAACTATGGTTTGATTTTAACTAAAGTAGTGGAAAGATATAGTGGCTTAATATTTTGTTGAAGGATTTTACCATTTTATTCATAAATTTTCTATTATTATCTTTAACATATTATTGTTAATATTAAGTAGGTTTAATTAAGTGATTAACATTTTCCTAGATAAATTTAAGCACAAGTCAGTTTATTTTAGTTCAATCTTTAATGCTTGTTGATTCATTAAATTATGTGATCACAATAACACATCCACAAATAAATAGCCATGAAACATGAAAAAAATGAAATAATAAAGTGGTTTGATAGTGATCTGTACTCTTGGTTAGTTTATCTAGCGATGGATAAATAGATATTAACGTAGGAAGAATAACACCATGAAATGATTAAGGTTCTTGTTATAGCATTCCATCTGTCCACCTATGTATCTACTTGGATTGGTTTCACCTTGGATCCAAACATGAACCACCTCCACTTGCTTGGGAGATTCATCTTTTACATATTTTTTTTAATTCAGGCACTAGGAAGGTAAAAGGGGGGTTTACATAAAAGAAACAAAGGCAATGTAGACCCTATATAATAAGAGGAGAGAAGGTTCACTAGACAAAAAATTAATTTAATAACAAATTAAATGAAACCTATCAAATACAATCATCTGTTCTAGCTCATGATCATCCACATGTTTGAAATGAATAACAAAATTAAAAAACTATCATTCAATTCTTAATTGTTTATTTTTAAGATAAATCATTCTCGAACTGATCTTTTATTGTATTTAATTAATCAATTATTTTATCTTAATTATCATCCTAATTTCCATGAGATTCTTATCCATTAAAAATTTAAAAAAAAATAAATATGTTTATTTAAAATTAAATGTGTACATAAATTTACCTTGGAAGAAACACGTTGAATACCCATAAAATTCTATCCAAGATGTATTATACTCAATACTATTTTACCCTAGTAACATATGGCATACATGACTTATAACATACCTTCACAACATGTACTTCATGAATTATTACATGAATTACATGATATGTTGGTCCCATGTTATGTTTCAATGCATGTAGGGTAACAAATTTTAATATGACTCATACAAGATATGAAAATATGAACATTACACAGATATTAATAAAACATTTAAATCATTATTTATATTAAAACCTATCACATGGAATATCCTATATTTACAACCACGATAAAGTATCTATCTCAAGTATTACACGGTAAAATAAATAAATTTTAAATCTATGTAATTTGGTATAAGTAAATAGTATGTGCCTCTGAGCTACATGGTGTGTACATCTATCACTATCCATCTAAGGTACATGCCTTGGGACTCAGTGTATGAATCATACCTTGGAAACTAGAGTACATGGAATGTCTAATGGGATACACACCATGTTATCTTTGAATTACACAGTCTCATATTAGGTAGGTTCTGTATGGTAATAGATGGACCATCTGTGAGTCAAAGAGACTACACACTATGTACATGGGCTACACGGCATGTACATTTGTTGATCATACGCCACCCTGTCTGGTTTAATATGTAGTGTAATTATTAACTACACCATGTGTCATCAATGCACACAAATTGATTAATTTATGAATTAACTCACAGTGAATTGACCATGAGTACACGACCTATAATTCCGATCACATGACATATACTCCTTTTTTACTCCAGTAGAATCATTGGCACCGCTGGATGAGATCTTTTCTTTTATTTTAATCATAACAGAATTGTTTCAATTATATCTATGAGAAATTAAGTATGAATAAAAATATCTCACAACTCTATTTATAAGAATGAAAAAACTTGAATTGAAAAACTAAATTAAAAATTCATAAATAACCAAAGATCCTTAAATAATTATAAATAGTTATGTGACCGCTCTGATACCACTATTAGGTTTCACGCATAGTAGAAATGTGGGATGGGAGGTTCCCAAATTTGCTTTTTTCCATAACCGATGATCAATATGAGATCTATACGATGATGAACAACATGATCCATGGAATTGAATCAATGAAATAGACAATGGATAATTATGGCAGAACTAGAGAGAGGATCATTATAATTAATTTAATTAAACAAATAATTTCTTTTAAGGAATTTAATCTTCACTGATGAATTTGGTGACCAATCATCAGTCCCCCATCATTTCATTATAGTAACCAATTATCGATTTACTCTAGTAGTTATCCACACATGTTCCAAAAATATCCATACTTCACTGAAGGAATCATCTGCTGCTAGAACGGCATGATCTTACACATGATTTGTCCACCTTTGATCTCTTAGAGAACCTCTTCCAAAGCATTCTTCTTGATATGGAGGAGTATTTCTCTCCATTATTAAGACTGTTCTTAGAGAAGGGAGATCTCTTTCCTTGAGAGGATTCTCTAAATATTTATTGCATAACCAAGACAAATAAATTGGCTCTCTTGAGAAAAAAAATATAATTGGGTATTTATATTGATAGGGTTAAAAAATTTCATAAGTGCCCTTAATTATTTATTTAATCCCAAAAACCCCATGTCAAATAATAATATTAATATTATCATTTTTTTACATGTGCTTAACTAGGAAATTAAAATTAAATATTATTTAATTAAATAATATTCAATATTTATTATTTCTCACTGGACCATTAAACTTAGTCTGCCATTCCTCAATAATATTTATCGGGCCTTGAATAAAGTCTATTTATTAATAAAATAAATTTCACTACATTATTCACCAATAAATAAATAAATATTATATTCACTAAATAGAAAATAAATATTTATTATATATTTCACTCACATTATATTCTCTTGAAAAACTGGTGGAAGAATATATACGACCAAGAACACATGAATAATTATTAAACCACTTATGGGAATGATATTTTTTCAACTTCTTAAATAATAAATAATAATATATTATATAACAAATATTCTGGATATTGTTAGTGTGTGACCCTTTAGGTCTCTTTCTCAATGGAATTATGTGATGCATCCTAAATTCCAAGGTTAGCATCTTTCAACACACCAAGGAACCCATATAGAAAAATGTTAATTTGGAAATTACATGTTACCTCATGCAGATGCATACTGTGTAATATAATACCTTTATCAGGATATCTCAAATCAAGCAGGTTGCATGTCGGGGCCATCAACCAATGTGCTCAATTTATCTTTCTTTGACTTTATAGAAATATAAATTTCCTATTGAACACCATGTCCATGGATTTGTTTAGGCTATATAATTTACATCTATGGGCCTGAGATATTAACTTTAACAAAAGAACTGAAGGGATAAATCCTTTCTTGCATTATTCATTAATGCAATATAACTAGTGACCCACCCAACATATCCAACCTCACCACGAACATTTTTCATCGCAGCTTCATCAATATATCAAAGTACACAACTCATAGTACTCATTAATAATAATCTCAATTTCTAAGGACCAATACCAATGTTTAAATATAAGAACATCTAATGACATATATAAATGTGGATTTCTTACTGGCAAGTCTCATTCTCAGAATATCTTGTTGGATAATACCAAGGGATTACACCATAAAAATGTGCCTCAAAGTCCTATGAGTAACCACCCATGATATTCGATATCATTTTTGTAACTCAAATGATATCATCTCAAAATAGAATATATATTTAATAATCGTGTCGTATCACTTCCTGATTCTCATTATAGTAGGGAACTTCTATGACCTTTTAGTGAAATTACTACTCTTGGGACATTATCGCGTATAATGTTATAAAAAAGGAAAATCATTATGTTATAAGTATTTTAATTAATATTCAAAACAATGAAAACTTATTATCATAATGTACAAAGAAATTGGTTCTTGGGAACCAACTCCAACACAAATTATACAAAAACATACATTGTTTTCAACATTCATAACATCAAGAAAATGTCTGACGTATAGAAAATTCCAGAATAGTAATTCCCAAAAAACTGAACTCTTTTTCCAATCGGTTTTCATAAGTTTTATCAAAACTAGTTTAGAAAAATCATTGTCCACATATTTTAATTTCATAAACATTTGATCTCCTCTTAATGGAGACGGTGTTATACATTCTTTTAACCATCCATAGAATTATTTCATATATGATCGGTACTTATGTCATTGGAGTAGAAATATGTGATGTCCTAGAAACATAGTCTCTAGTGAATGTTTCATCCTAATTAACTGCGTACCTTGTTTACAAAAGGGACACCATTGAGTTCCATTAATTCTATATCAAGACCAATGTCCATAAGAATGAAAGTCATTTATCATCTCATAAAACATATCCTTGAATGTAAAATATTCATTTTTGTATGAATCATATAATGTAACACCTTAATCCCACAATAAATTTAAATCCTTGATCAATGGATCCAAATAAACATTAATATCCTTACCTGGTTGTTTTTTTCATGATATATTCATATATAACAAGATGTATTTTCATTTCATGCATCACCAAAGTGGAATGTTAAAATATACAAATATAACAAGACATGTACTGTGATTTCTATTTTTAAAATGAAAATATTCACTCTATATATAGATAACACAAGATGAAGTTTTCTTATATCATTTCCCAATTCAGGATACTCATGATCAATTATCTTCCACTGAGGAGAGTCTTCTAGGGGATGAAGTTTCCCTTTTTTTATTTCTTGTATCTGTGTTCCATGTGAATTGACCTGTTGTATCCTCACTTCTATATAGGTGACTAAACCATAAAATGATTGGATATATGCATACAAATTTTTTTGGACCCGATTAAAAATTCTTGTATTGAGAAGCTACAAATTTTGGGCATTCTTTATGTGATTTTTGTCCTTGAGAGATAGTATACAGTCATTTAGGCAGGTGTGTATTCTTTCAAAGATCATACCCATTGAACGTAGCATTTTTTGTCATCATATGTTTTTATAGGGATATCATTATATTCTAGGAGAATATTCTTAATGGAGGAAATTAGTTTAGTAAAACTGGTTTCACTCCATCTATTGATTGCTTTCAAAATATATTGTTTCGGTATGGCTAAAAATAGTGTATATTTATTGTAACTATCATATAATGGCATCTTATCAAAACTATTTAACTTCTCAAACAATTTTAGGAAATCACAAAGTTCATATTAAAATATCCTTTTCATTTCCTCAATATGATCTTCATCATCATTCACATCTGTAATCACATCCTCGATACCGTCTTCTTCGTTGTCCACACTTTTCATCATATTAGATGATCCAGAAAATGTCGTGTTATCCTAGTCACTAGATACATTCACTTTTTTTCGTGTTTATTCCAAAAAATATAACATTAATCAATTCCATGATAGATCAAAAATTATTCCAACTCCTCTAGACTAATTAGTAGTGAATAACAATAGTGTAAACATGAACAAATGATTTGAGAAGGGTCAGATGCATGTTCTTTTTCAAACTTGATGAACTCTTTCACTCGGACTTCATACTCTTTGGTTATATGATTGGAAACGATACATTTGTTATTAATATCTATATTATTTGATTCAGTAAAATTAATATTTAACAAAAGGAATACACAAAATATGTTTAATTAAAGATGGATCTCATGAATTACTTGAATGAAAATGGAAAGATTGAAAACTGGTTTATCATCCCACATGATAAAAAATAAAAAACATATTGAAGGAAATTTATAAATATAATAGAGGACTCATAATTTATATAATTCACCTTCCAAATTATAGATATCCATTCATTTCTTCAAAATTAGTTGATCAGAGGAACCCAAATGGTTGGAGGGCATTACCACATGAATGAAACCATAGTGAGTTGTTTCATCCTTATCATGTTTGGGAGTTTGAAATGATTCATATTATTATAATATATAGGGATAAATCACGGATCAAAATTCCATAGGAGATATATCATTTACATATAGAGGGGAAAATTGAATTAAAATCAAAAAAAATGTATTCCTAAAACATTTTTCACATTTTCATAAAATGAAAAGGTTATGGGATCTTTAAAATATAATTTTTTAGATCATGATGTGTAGAAATATATATAAATTATAAAAGTGTATTTATATTAATGAACTTTTCATAATTTATAAATTTATGTAAATCTATAAAAAAAAGTACATATATGTTATAAAATTATACATAATTTATATAAGTGTATAGTTTTAGAAATTTATTAAAGTATAAAATTATAATATATAAAAGTAAAATTTATGAAAGTATAAAAGTATAATAAATTATTATGAATAAAACTATAATTTTATATTAATTTATAAATTTATAAAACTATAAAAGTATAGATAATAAATAATATTTATATTTAATATATATATAAATAATATGATATAGAATAAAATTTATAAAAGTATATAAATTTATAAATGAATAAAACTATAAAACTATAATTACTAAATAAAAATTTATTATTAAATAATATTTGTATAATAAAATACACTATAAATTTTATAAAATAATATAAATTTAAAAACATATAAACTATAAAATTATAAACTTGAAACACTTTGATTATGTAAAAACTAATTTTTATTCCATTAATTTTTAGTGCTTCTTAAAAAAAATTTAAAAAAAATATCTAATAGAAGGTCTGTGGACTAATTATTAATGTTTTTTGTTATTAAATATATAAAATACATTAGTAGAAATATTTTTGTTCTTTTAATATTTAGAACAAAATTCAATCTCAATGACAAGATTATCCTATATAGGGGTTCAACTTTTTTTGCTCATGGAGTTCAGGTGTGTGGGTTGTTTTGTTCACAACCTACATGCAAGGGAGGATATGAAAGAGGTGATAATGTCTGGTTGTCCTGGTTTATGGTGTGTAACATGCAGAGAAGACCACCATTGGGGTTAAGAGCTATAAAATGGGGAAATTATGTAAGTGTGGTGTATGTAGGGTGTGTTGTTTTGAGTGGATAAGAGTTGTAAGCATGGGGAAATGATGTAGGTAATGTCAAAAATCATTGGATTAGTATATGGATAACTCTAAGAAAAATCAATTGTGTAAGGTTAAATCTAAGTGGTGTAAAATTATCATAGAAATAACATGAACCGTTTAAGATTTAATTGCTATATTTCCAAAATTAAAATCAAGAAAAATTCAAAGGACCTACGCAGAGTTGATTCATGTATGATTGAACCATAATTACTCATGAAGAAAAAACTAATAGAGATTCATATAAGAAGAAAATAAACTCTAGAAAAAATTAATGTTTTATAATTTTAACACCAGTAGAAATAAAGGGTAGTGGAAACAAATTTAAATGTACAATTAAAGATTGATGACACACCAGAGATGCTCAATGCCTATTGAAGTTGTCAAATGAGCTATTAAATCCAATTAAATATTAAAAAACAATAAAAAACAAGAAGTTGTTGGTGAACTAAAATCAGTAGAGCTGAAGTATTGATTTTCATGGAGGTTGTTCAACACTTGATCTAAATTTGAAAATTGGAAGTTGATTTATTGAACAACAGGACTAGATCCAAAGTGTTGAATGGGAAGAATGAGAAATGTCGATAAGTGGAGATGCCAAGCGAATTAATTTCAAAGTCCTAGATGGAACGCACGTACGTGGCTAAGGGTGAGAGTGTGTGAGGGAGTACTAAGGCAGAGGGTATGAGAGAGAGATAAAGAAAGGGAAGGGGGAGGAGGAACATACCTTATATTTGGATAGGGTTCGGCTAGTGGTAGGGTTCAGTGGCAGCGGCGGCGGCTGTAGCGGTGGCCATAACTGTGGCGGCGGCAGAGTTCGGTGGTGGTAGAGATTGGGTTTGGTAGCGGTGGTCGAGTTCCACAAAAGTTTGAAGGCGTGGGTGATGGAGAAAGTATTACGGTTATTTTTATAAAATTGGGGACGTCTTTTATCATTTCTTTGAAAAAGGCACTGATATGGTGCAGTTTTATCACTGCTAAAATAAAGAGCACAGATAAAACATATCTTTATCATCACTTTTTTAGCCCTAATAAAAAATAGTATTTCCAACGCTTCGGTAGCACTGATAAAGGGATACCTTTATGAGCACTAAAAAAGTGATGATAAAGAACTAATGTTTAATTTATTTATATCATTACATATTTTTATAAAATTATATATATTTATATATATATATATATTAAATATATATTTATTTATTTATAATTATAACTATCAAATATATATATATATATATTTACAATTGTACATATAATAAATATAACTATAAATATTTGTATATTTGTATATAATTATATATATTTATCAAAAATATAAATGTTATAAATATATATATATATATATATATTTATTTATAATTATAAAATTAAAATATACATTTTGATTATATTTAAAATCAAATTTTCATATAAATATAGATATATTTCAATAATTATTAAATTATAAATAAATATAGATATAGTTAAATAATTATAAAATTATAATAAATATATTAATTATATATATTTAAAAATTTATAATTATTATATTTATTATATATATTTAAAAAAATATAAATAAAATAAATATATTTATTATAATTTTATAATTATAAATATTTATTTATTTATTTAAACAACTTTAAAATTATAATAAATATATTTATTATATTATTAATATTATACTTATATATATTTAATATAATAATTATTATAATTATAAATAAATATATTTAAAAATGTTTTTATATAATTATAAATATATTTATATATAAATATTAATATTTTTTAAAAGTGATAATAAATGTATTTATTGTAATTATATATAGTTATAATTATAATTATAAATAAATATATTTAAAAATTATTGGTATATAATTAAATGTATATAATTATAAATATAATAAATATATTGAATATAATTTAATTATTATTAAGGAGAACATAATAAGTTAATGGTTATAACATGAATGAATCATATACCTAATAAAGTATAGATCATAAAAAATGAGTCATCATATATATATATAAGGAATGATAAAGGTTTCAATGTATAAGTGAACATTCCTGATGAATACGTAACATATGTATCATCATAGTATAAGTAATCCGAACATTTGCAACATAACATCCCACAATCATGTCCACAAATAAACTCATGACATATATATACCAAATTCATTGGATACATATATTTATTTAAATAAATATTTATAACTATAATTATAAATAAATATATATTTAAAATTTATTATACTCAAAAGGTTCTAGAAAGAGGCATGCATGCTCCTAATTTTTTTTAGAAAAATAAATTTTTTCAATGATATTAAATGAGGATGGATGTGGTCAAACAAAGAGGCCTTCCTTCACCCATTAGGATAAACAAAAAATTAAGAATCAGATCATTTCCATAATCATGGCCAGAGTCATCATCATCATCGGTAGTTTCTCACTCTTACTATGAGTTCATTTGATTTGAGATCACTGAGTACTTCTCATTGTTCTTTTCCAACTCCGAGGTGAGATGGATCATAGATACCATGTAAGAAGTACTATTAGACACATTTTGGCCATACCATCATGTTGTAACCCAATCATCTTGGCCATGCCCTTTGTTATGGCCTTTTAGATACCTACCTCATCTCCAAGATTATTGATGTAAGGATCCTTCAGGTTCTTCCTTTTCAACATCTAGATTGTTCTTAACTATGGAAAGATTCTCATTATCAATTAGTTCATCAATGGTAGTATATGGTTCACTGGTTTTAGTAATTCTATTGAGTGAATCAACCACAAAAATGTTTTTTAATGCATCTACTATCAGTAAAAGGTTCATGTGGTGTCCATAATTGAAGACAATCCCAGATTTTTTACCTCCAACTAAATTTGAATCATGATCAAAACCCATTTTCATATTTATAAAAATCTTAAAACCTTCACTGTATAGAGAATCAGTGTTCTGATTTTTCCTCTTCTCAATAGATTTAATGGGAGAAATTAAAAATTCCTTCTTACCTTTACTACTACTTGAAGATGTCGCAACTTTCATGTCAATTTCTATAACATCCTTGAAGGGATACCTATGTGCTAATAATTTATTCTCTATATGTATAACATCACCACAAATAGATTATTCAATATCATCCATAGAGAAAAAAAATTAGTGATCCCAATAAGAGCATCCTTAAATGATGCCCCATGAGGGTGAATTTTCTTAGTATAAACAACCTTGGGAAAATTCTCTTTTAACTCAGAATGTCGAGAAGGAAGAATGTCAAAGTATATTTGTTCATTCTGAATCTGTCCCTGGATATAAATGGTAGGAGATTGCTTCTCCAAGGCCTCCTTCCCCTTTATATTTTCAACCCAGGTCATATCCTTGGAGAGGTTGCCAACAGAGACTTATTTCATGAGAAACTCATTTCCCACATTTGAGGAATCTTTATTGTTTCTTCTTGGGCCAGGCTATGAGGAAGTCCCCACCCGCATCAAATGGATTTTTCTAACATTCCTATAAAGAGAAACATCATTCTCCACCAACGTATAGAAATTGAAAAATGTTGGGATGTATTCATATTCAAATTCATCCTCTATGCTCTCACAATTGGACTTCAATGTGGCACAATTGAATAGACAGTTCACCATTTCCACATCCAACAAGACTCTGGTGAAGTAACCAAATTTTCCTTACACAGTGATGTTGTCCATCTTCACAAGCGCACAAATGCAGGAAAATAAATAATTCAAAATTAAAGGGTGCCAAAGCACCCAACTAAGATAATACATTCTCACCCATATTTAATCATTTGAATAGTTTTATAAGAAGAGTTTGAAATAAAACTACCATGAAAAAATTCTAAAAACACTGAGATTCAATGAATAGAAACCTGCACTCCAGGCCTTCAACCATTCAGCTACATATCCAAATAGAAAATGAAAATAGCCTCTGTCGATTGGTAAAATCGACCAATTCAGAATTCCCCAGACTTGAGAAAGTATGGATTTCAACAACTTGGTGTTAATCATTTAATCCCCATTATAAAGAAATAAACACCCAATAAGTGATAACATGTATGAATCTATATGCTCTTTGAGGACCACTAGATCAACAATGACTATCAATTTACCTCCATCATATCTGTATATTTCGGTTTTTCGAGATTCAAGTGATAAAATATCACATTTTTATTATGTACCTTAGGAGACTACTTTAATAAAGGAAGCTCCTTTTCATCTAAGTTTCAAAGGAGAAGAAGATGCCGGATCTTAATCCCCTTCATGATCTAGACACTCACCACATCCACCTTCACTAACCCCATGATCGAGGTCAGAATACGGACCCTGAACTAGAGGTAGGATCCACCTTCCATGCACACCAAAAACACCAACGCTGCTACTCATTCTGAGGATGAGAAGCATTGTCTTTACCCAAGATGTCAAAAAAAAATAGGGTTGTGAGAAAACGCACTCAGCAACTAGATCTGCATCTGCATGCAACTCGCTGCAATCCTTCCCTATGAAACATTCAAGATGGTGCTCTAGGTTTTCCATAGTCACCTCTCCTTGATCTACCTCTCCTTACTCAGCCATCCTCCTTAAAAATTATTTATATTTAATTATAAAAATATAATTATAAATAAATAAATATATTTATTTATTAATTTTTATAATTTTATAATTATTAAAATAAATAAATATTTATATTTAATATAATAAATAATTTTTACATCATTATATTTATATTTGAATTATTAAAAATATATATATTAATATATCATATTTATATTATTTACAAACAAGCATTTTTTTATTAATGCATATAAATAAACATTTTTTTTAATATAAATATTATAATTTTATATATTTTAATAATATTTTTTAATAAAAAATTTTTATATTTCTAAGAATAGAGTTGATAAAGATAAAACTTTATCAGCACTAAAAAAATAACTGATAAACGGTACACCTTTAACATCGGTTTTTTAGCACTGATAAACATAAAAATTATTAGATCTTTTAGTTAGTGTTGATAAATGTTAATTTTTTAGCAGTCCTTTCTGCTTAGCGTTGATACTAGTTATCACTAACCATATAATGAGTTCAAGGGATCGTTATATCCAACAATTTTTTTTGTACTATAGACTTTCCTTATACATAAATATAAATATTAAGATCTTGAAAATCAAAATTACACAACTATATAAACAAAATTATCACCATAGGAAATTTGTTTTATCAGTGCTAATAAAAGCCTGGGGATTTTATCAGCTAGTTTATCAACATTGATAAACATAATTTTTACCATCGCATTTTCTATTACTCATAAAAATTAAGGTATTGATTTTAATTGAAATAATATTTTAATCAGGAGAAGGTTGAGTCACCATGCCAATACTACCCCCCCCCCCCCCCGTAAATCGCATCTATACCACATCCACCCTTGCACGCCCACACTTCCCTTCCACATATCTACGTATTTCCAATCAATTGAAAACATGGTGAGATTTGAACACCAAACCATCACTTTTATGGAGCATTCTTATTAACTAATGGGTATTTTTATTATTACTATATAATTAAATGATTATATACTTATATGTGATTATATTTATTTTCTAATGGAATTTTTACTACATAATTAGAGTGTAATTTTATTATCTATTTTATTAAATTAATTTATTTGAAATATAATATACATCTTTTGAATGTAATTTTCTAGTATAAACTATTAATGAAACTTTTCCTTATAAAATTTTAATTATTTTTTATCTAGATGTTTTTATTTTATATTATATTTAATAATTGAATTTTATTTTCAAAATATGCATATAATATTTTCTTAAGAGGAATATGAAATTTTTAATTAACTATAATTATCCATAAAATTTTTTATAAATGAATAGTTATTTTTACAAAAATTTCATATTTATTATTTTTGAGAATAATTTTTTCCTTTTTTAATGCATTTAAATTTTTTATTTTTAACATACAAATAAAAATTACTATTTTTTAATGGATTTAAAAAAAATATGCGATATTAGTGATAAAAATATTTTTTATAGTGATAAAAATTTTTTTTATAATGATAAAAAATAATTAGTTTTTTAAAATATTTACAGTTTATTAATTTTTGGAAAATAATTATCCCCATTTTTATACTAATAAGATATTTAATAATTTTTCAAATGATTTAGAACTTGTTAATATTTAAAATATAATTTTTCTCTTTTTTCATAAATTGTGTTTTAAAATATATAATTTTTTGAAATATAATTTTAATTTATTTAATTTTTAATGTTTCGCAAAATAAATAGTTAAGTTTAAATTTTAAAAATAAATTATTGTTTTAAAATATTTCTAGAAATTAATATTTATTTTTATTAATTTTTTTAAACATTTAATAGTTTTTTATATTTTTTAAAAAAAAATCTTTCTATACTTCTATGTGTAATAAAATTGTACGCCTAGAAGGGAGTAACAGTGTAATTGAAAAAATTTTGAAAAATTCTAATTTTTTAATTCCTTTTGATCCAATGGTGTGAATTTAATTTTTTACACATCATGAAATCTTATTGTTGCAAGATAATTCACTAAAATAAGGTATTGGATGTGATTATTATAATATAGTTATAGATATGAAGGGTTGACATGCAATTATTATTAGAAGGACGAGACATTAAATATAGATGACCATTTGAGATGTCTAAATAAAATTAGGTCAAAAAGTATTCAAAAATATTAATTAATGAGTTATAAACACTATTAATTTTAATTTTAAATTTTAAATTTTATATATCATTAATTTAATTTCCCATCTAGTGATCATTAGATATATCATCCTCCTCCTCCGCAAGATTCTCGAATCATATACCAATTTTAATTTCATGATATGATACCATATGGGCATGTGGTTTTCATTGGAAAAAATGTAGAAACCCAAGTGATGCAAATGGGAGAAATGGAAAATTAAAATAAGTGTAAAGTAAATAAAAGGATAATGCGGGTCAATTAGGACCCAAGGAGACTTCCCCTTAAAAACCTAATTAGAATGCACCAAAAATGTCAATCACTCTTTCAATGTGCCTTACTTTCATTCATCTAGGAACCAAATAAACCCAAATATAATAATTCTAGAAACCCTTAAATTTGAAATTGACCACTAAGGGGTACAATGAGATGGATATTTATAGAAAAATGATATAGATACATGTCCAAATAATTATCCAAAAAAATTAAATCCTATCACATGATTTTGACTTTGTGTACACATGTCCATGGCTTTAGGGGACAAGATATCTACTAATAAGACATTTTGGAACTCCGCCAAAAACTTTGAAGATTCCCACCATGACATTGGAGACAAGGGCCCACCACTTTTTTACATTAGATATTTCCTTCATGCATATGGAAAAAATTTGTGTGATCATTTGGGTAATATATTTAGGTTTACTTTTGGGCTTTAATAAGTCTGATTAAAGGTCCATTGGATCCTCCCATACATGTATATTTTTCCTCCTCGTGTAATTTCAAAATAAATCCTTTTAAAGCCTCTTTCATCCTCCTCATTATTCCACTTTTATTTGGGCCACCTATCCCATGCAATGGGTCTTGTTCATTTATGCCCCTTCCACCATCTATGCCATGATCACTCTCAAATCCACGCTTTATATGTTCTCCATTATTAACATAATCCCCTCCCTAATCAAAAAGATTTTTCCTTGAATATTCATATTTAAATGGAGAGAGATCAGTAATATAAATAGTATCACTCATATTTCCATACCTATTAGGAATGTCAACCATGTAGGATTTATCATTCATTATTTATAAAACATGGAAAGGTTCATCTTCTCATGGTTGAAGTTTTTATTTTCATTGCTCTGGAAACATTTCCTTCCTCAAATTCATCCACACCCAATCTCTAGGTTCTAGAACAAGCTTATGTCCACTCTTGTCTACTTGATTCATTTATTGTTAATTTCTTATTTCAATTTTGTCTTTCACTTTGGCTGGTAAATCTTGATTTTTTTTCCTTTTCATCACTTTCATATTAAAAACCTCATTAGTAGGCAATGAAATAATATCTAATCAATTCATTGGGTTAAGTCCATTTAAAATCTCAAAAGGTGAGATGTTAATAGTGGAATTCAATACTCGATTATATGAAAACTCTATGTGAGGATAACATTTTTCCCATTTACTTAGATTTTTTTAATTATTACACTGAAGAGGGTAGAAAGAGTCACATTCAACACTTCAGTTTTCCCTTCAGTTTGAGGATGTGCAATATATGAGAAAAATAATTTCATTTCCAATATATTCCACAAATTCCTCCAAAATTGGATAAGGAATTTTGAATCCCTATCACATACAATGGTTTTGGGTAGTCCATGTAATCTCATAATTTCTATAAAAAACATCTATATGAATAGAATCATTGGGTTTTGAGCATGTAATAAAATGATCCATTTTTCTAAATAGATCCAAAACAAAAATGATATATTATCCAAATTGGGATTGAGACTGCCCCAACACAAAATCTAGAGAAATGTTGGTCCAAGGATGGGATGGAACAGGAAAAGAAGAATAAAATCCATTAGGATTAACCCTTTACCATTCATTCTTAAAAGTGAAACATTTAACACAAATTTCAATAACATAATGTCTTGTTCTTGAAAAATAAAAATGTTCATGCAATGTAGCTAGTGTTTTGTCAACACCAAAATTCCCCATCAAATAAATAGCATGAGTTTCTTTTACAAGAAATTATTTAATTAAACAATTTGGAATTTATAATTTATCCCTTTTGAAAATAATCCCATTATTTTTTTAATAGTTTTTATATTCTTGTTTTTCACAAGATGTCATAAATTTAGAAAAATATCCTCCAGTTTCTTATATTCCCTTAAATAGATCATGTCCATATAATCAAGAACGAATGGAAGTAAGAAGTAAAGACCATTATGAAAGTGTATCGGCAACCATATTTTCCTTACATTTTTGTGATTGATCACATGGTTGAAAGTCTCAATTAATTAAATACAAGATACATGTCACCGATTAAACGTACCTTGGGACTTCAAATACTGAAGGATTTCATGGTCAAAATTAATAATGAATTCTTTAGGCCATAATTAATGTTTCCATGTTTGTGGGGTTCTTATCAAAGAATAATATTATTTATCATAAGATAAATAATTTAATGCTACCACATTTAATTTTACACTAATGTATGAAACTATACAAGGATCTAGATTCATAACATCACAAAAACCAACTCCTGATGTGTCACACACAATTTCAAAAAAAATTGTTAAATCAGGTAGCCTTAAAAGTTGACCATTGACCAATTTGTCTTTAAGTGTGTTAGAGTATTTTTCTTATTTTTTACCACATTTAAAGAAAAAAATTTTCTTTATAACTTCATTAAGAGTTGTAGTGATGGATGAAAAATCCTTAATAAAACTCTTATAGAATCGTTCCTGTCACGAACCAACCCGGGTCAACCCTGAACTGGTCACCCGAGTCAGCCCGCGACATGGACCAAGGGGCGTTCCCGATCCCCAAGGGCTGGAAACTAGGGTCAGACATCAAAACTAAACAGGTGGGAACGATATGGACCATAAAAGGAAGAAAAATAATCTAATAAAGACTAAACAAAGAGAAAGAAAACTAGCAGCAGTAAGAACACGAGACTACACAAACTTCTATGTGACCTATTGGTCACCTCCCACAACTAACAGTCTACCTCGCATGGGTAGACAAAACATGAACCTGAACCAAACACCTGAACCCGCATCTGAAAAGTTAAGATAGGAGTGAGCATTAAAATTCTCATTAGGAATGCCAAAAGTGAACTACAGAATCCAAGCACTTTCCAGTTTCAAAACAGTCCAAAAATACTAGTTTGAACTATAGTTATAAAAATATGGTTTTCATATTTACACTACATTTCAAAAACTAACAATCGATATTCTATTTCTCGTATAATTCAAAAATAAGAAAAATAAAAAAAAAAGAGGGGCTCACACAAACTTTTCCCAAACAGATACTTTGAAGTTCATTTTGAAACCAACCAAACACACAAAATGTTTCCAAGAAAACAAAAAAAACAAGTTCAAGGGTATTATTCCACACACAGCAATGGCAATGGTACTAATAGTGCTCGTATCAAAGGATCATGAAAAACCTAGGAACTCGGAGGAAGACAAGAACATACTATACATGTGACTCATCCTAAAGGCATGCCTACTCTCGATGATGTCATAACGCCCTAATGCCCGATGTTGCCCTAGATGGCCTAACCGAGGGGCCCAATCCCCTATTAGAGTATAATCCATACTAGGGGATACTAGCCAGTGCATAGTCTAAACTAGTGTAGTAATCGTTCTCAGTAAACCCCCTTTTTATGCTAATTTTACGTGTTATGTTCACAAAGAGGTGTGCCACACATTCAAATAACAGACCATATAAATATAATCCAGCACGCGACACAAACCAGCACCACCCCAACCAACTCAAGGTTAGTCCCATGCCTTAACATAAAAATTCTCAAAAGTAGGCCCATGCCAAGGATCCTCATGTCACATCATCGACAGACGCGGAAAAGGGCCTAACCAAATATGGGTTTTCCAAACACACGGTTTCAAAGATGCCAAACAGGCCTCATAAAATTCACACACATCAAAACTTTTGTAAAAATCCAATCTAAAATGCCAAACGGGCCTTTAGGTTTACCTCATCAACCATTTACCAAACCATTTAGGAATGTTTCCAAAACAGTAATAAACATCATTTCTTACAAACATGGTCAGAAGGACCAAAACGTGCCAATACCCTTTCACGAAAACATGCATTTACCAAAACATGCATTTACCAAAACATGCCAAAACAATAAACATTTATGAACCATTTTTTAAACAACTCTAAACACCGAAACATGTTTTGAACCTAATGGTTAAACCTGAAAGAACCCATTAAAACCATGTTTTTCAAAACACTTAAAGCAACACAAACAGTTTACTAGTCATTCCATAAAAAAATATAACAGTTTGTTAAAAAATTATATTAACAAATCAGACTAATTACACAAACTAAAAGACAATGTAACAAACTACTTTTTATCAAGCCCAAATGAAAACATGAAAACACTATAGTAGGATGGCCAATAATTTTTCAAAGATACTAATCTTGTAAAAGAATTTATTAAAAACATACAAGCATTAAATGGACTTATTTTAAAAGGAAAAATGCAGATTTTCCTACTTCAAAGAAGAACTGGGTCATGTAGAACACTTTGGAACTTGAAAAAAATGGCATTGACCACTTGAAATCGGCCCGCAATCACACGCACATACCTATATATATATACATATACCCATAATACAATGCATGTATTCCTCACGCCATGGGGGAATACATACTTGGAGGACATGTTTATATTATATATATATACATACCTTAGGTGTATGTGTGTGCGTCCTTGATTGTTGACCATAAATTCACTATAACAACAAAAGATATCCAAAAAAATAAGGCGGCAAGGACCAACGCATGACCAAAAGTACCAAGGACTCACATAAACCAAATGCACACGTCATAACACACAACCAAACGCTACCCAAAAGGATTTATATCTGAAACACACCCTGATATAACCAACAATACCATTTTAAAAGAAGATGACAATTATTCATAACCAAAAGGCGAGGCATTTACATGTGCATAAAAGAACGACATCAAAAAAACTAATTATGATCAATTCAACCAATATGAAATCAAATCTAAAAATACACTAAGTATGTAATAAAAGTTAGAAACATATTTTAAATACTAATTAATAAAAATTCAAGCATCAAACGGATTGGAATTGAAACGAAAGGCATGAAACACCTACCTTAACCCGTGCGAATGCAACAACACTTTGACGGAAGGAAGAATATCACTCTGAGGACCGATCGCAAACCATAGACACCAAGAAAAACACAACCAACATGACCAGAAGAATTAGAATTTGGATCATTTGAAGTAAACACCCAAAAAAATGAAGAAAACAGACCGGAACAAGGGGGTTTAAAGGTAGGGGGTTTACGCCGGAGAGGCGCGCATTGGGGGTTTGGGATGCCTGCGGGGGGGACGCAGCCACCAGACAAGGTAGAAACGCTGCGAAGGTGGTTTTGGTTTACCGGAATACCACCGAAGAGGAGATGGAGGTTAGCTTGTCAGAGCAAAGAGGGGTGAGGCATGGCCAGAACACGACTGGATAGAGGTAGAATGTCCAGGACGCAGAGTTGAGGGTTTGCTGAAGTGGACCTTGGTCGGAGGTGGCCTAGTTGGTGTGGGGGGGGTTGGATAGGGCTATCACTTTCTGGTGTAACAAGCTATGCCACCGTAGAGGGTCGCACGAGTAGGGTGGGACAAGACCGGAAGCTAGAAAGCGGGCCCAGAGGCGGGCGGTGGTCAGATGGTGGTTTGAAGGCGGATCCACAACAGCTGGAATGGAGTAGCCGGGGCAGGCGGTGGCACTGGGAGGAGGAGCAGGCCGGTGGCGGTTGGGTGGTGCATAGAGGAGGAAAAGTCTGGCGGCGGTCTAGCAGCATAGGTAGGATCAGGGGAGGTGGGCTGTATCGCATAGAGAGGGGGGGCACGACGCCCCCGATGATTTTCCTAAAAAAATTAAATATTTTTTTAACAAATGTTTTATAATAATAATAATAATAATGATAATTTTAATAATCTTAATATTAATAATATCATAATTATAATAATAATAAAAGTAAGAAGAATAAAAATAATAATCTTGTTCATTCTATTTTTTAAAAATTAGCAACATTAATAATAATAATATAACATTAAAAATTTCCATAATAACAATTTACTCATAAAAAAATACTAAAAACACTTTTAACAACCAATTAACATTAAAACATATTATTGAAAATAATAACACTTCCAATAATAATATTATTATTATCTACACAGCAATAATATTTCTATTATCATGGTGTAAACATTTAACACATTTTACTTTTATAAAATTTTATTTATTTTAAACATTATATAACTGCATAGGTATATAGATAGACTATGCAGCTACAACCGACCATATGGTGCCCACTAGTCTGAAACCCCAAAAAACATTAAACGATAAAATAATTAGACCCACACTCACCCCGCACCTTTGAAACGCTAACAAAAACCAATAGAAAATAAAATAAAACAATTTAAGGAGTCAGGGTGTGACAATTCTCCCCACCAAAAAACTTTATGCCCTCATAAAGTCACCAATCCAACAATTGACACAACTAGAGTCCATGACTAGACCAAACCAGAAGAAACCGAGTGGCTCGGGGTGACCATTACTAACACACGTCACACCCAACCAACTCAAGAACAAACACTGCCATAAGTTGAGGGGAGAACACAGGAGGGTTCTCCCCACCAAAATAATTCACTAACATGAGAACCCTAAAATCTGAACACACCACCACTGGGGTGGGCCAATGTGGGAACTCCCAAACCGAACTCATTCATTTTCCCCCTCATGGACCGAACAACACACATGATACTTTTACAGAAATCTTTCTAAAAAACAACCCAGCAACATGAGGATGAGAAATTAACTCAAAACCTCCCATCAATTTCACGAAACGAATATCCCCCTAACAAAAACAGCTGATATAGCATCCCGCCTTTTTATCACATAAACTTTCATTACATTTTACAAAACCGAGGATCTTTAAGGTTTAGTGTCTTGGAAACAAGGAACTTAAAACATGAAAACATAAAACATTCTTCCTAAACACTTGAAAGGCTTATCCTCATGTTCATCCTAGGTTCATTACTGCATCTCATAACCTGGGGACATACATCAAAACAAAGGGTGAGCAGAAGGCCCAGTAAGGGAAACAAGAGAAACATTTTACATGTGAACTTGAGATACATCAATAAGGTCATGAAAAGAACTTTTTAAGGCATGAGAAAGAAATCATGAGATATATCATAATAAAAATAACATATTTCATAACTTGAAGATGTGGCTGCAACATTTAATATTGAAAATCATTTCGTTTCACCAAGGTCCATCCCCAAGGTGTCATTAAAAATTACCAAGTTTATTCACCAAGGTATCAGTCTAAATGGTCATCTCTAGAGATGAAGTCTTTACCCAATGCATTGGAGCGCTATCAGGGAGTACCCTTGACATGTCTTTATTATCATGTGAGCCCCATATTTCATCATCAATCATTTCATAAACAACCCATATGGAATAAAATAAATGGGTTTCATTTCTTAAGCATAACGTTTTAAAACTACTTTAAAGACATGATCTTTATGTCACTTTAAACCCACGGAAAGGGAAAGCGGGTCTCATGTATGTAAATACCAGAATTTAAAATAGAAAATTTTGGTATATATGTGAATACCCCTTTAGAAGAAAGATATTTGAGTATTCACTTAATAAAATAAATGAACTTTAGAAAAAGAGAGATATATTTTGAGACGGAAATTCTGTAGCATAAAGGCTATGTTACGAGGTTTTAGAAAACATTGAAAAGAGAGGGGACATGGGTCAAACATTCATAAATGATCCATAAAAGAGTAGGGGGACATAATATAAAGGATTTGAGAACATGGTAATGAAATTTTAATGATATACCATATGAAATGAAGAACATGAAAGCAAGACAAAAATAATATTTCTCTTATGAAAATTCGGCTGCCTAACAGCGTCACTTAAACTTCAACAAAAATGAGTTGATGAGATCAAATAGGGTCTCTCATCATATGAACATAAAATTTCAGTATGATGGATATTTAGATTATACCCCAACATAATAAAAAGGAACATGAAAGACTTGACAAGAAAATAGATCTTGAAAACGAGAAGGGTGAAATAATCCCTTAAAAATTCGGTCGGCTAATAGCGCCACTTAAACTTCAACAAAAATGAATTGACGAGATCAAATAGGGTATATCATCATAAGAACATAAAATATAAGTATGATAGATTTAGAGATCATACCCCAACATAATAAAAAGGAACATTAAATACTTGACATGAAAATAGATCTTGAAAACGATAAGGGTGAAAGAATCCCTTAAAAATTTGGCAGCCTAACGGCGCCACTTAAACTTCAACAAAAATGAATTGACGAGATCAAATAGGGTCTCTCATAATATGAACATAAAATATAAGTATGATAGATTTAGTGATCATACCCCAACATAATAAAAATTAACATGAAAGACTTGACATGAAAATAGATCTTGAAAATGAGAAGGGTGAAAGAACCCCTTAGAAATTCGGCAGCCTAACGGCGCCACTTAATACTTCAAAATACTGAATTGAAGAGATCAAATGGGGTCTCTCATCATATGATCATAAAATATCAGTATGATAAATATAGATATCATACCCCAACATAATAAAATGGAACTTTCAAGACTTGACATGGAATTAGAAATTTGAAAAATGAGAAGTGTGAAAGAACCACTTAAAAATTCGGCAGCCTAACGGCGCCACTTAAAAATTCAAAATACTGAATTAAAGAGATAAAATGGGGTCTCTCATCATATGATCATAAAATATAAGTATGATAAATATATAGATCATACCCCAACATTAGAAAAATTAACTTTAAAGACTTTACATGAACATAGATCTTGAACAATGAGAAGGGAGAAAAAATCTGTTACAAAAATTTCGGCAGCCTAACAGCGCCACTTAAACATTCATAAAATGAAATTATGAGAGTAAGAGGGGATATCTCATTATATGAACATGAAAAGGGCAGTAAGGGGAATATAAAATAACCTCCTCCAACATAAGAACATGGTGCATAAAAGAAATGGCATAAAAGAGATCACTTGAAAAGAAAGAGAGGGGTCGGATCCCTTACCTTAAAACATAACTCTTAAAACTCAAACGTTGGGACCTTGAGGGCTTGGGGCACCTTGGGAGGACTCCTTGGGAGGTAATGAGACCAGAACTTATTTGGGGGAGAGTGGGTAGTCGAAATGGATGAAAGGATGGCTTGGTATTTATAGGGAAAGTGAGGGGACAAGGCATTAATGGCCAAGGGACACCTCACAAGTGGTTTTCTCAAAAGCATGAGCTCTCCCATGGTATTTCCCATGGAGTTAGGCCACATGGGGCACACCATACAATAATTCATCACCTTTGGTCGGCCAACCCATAAAATATCTCATGACATCATCATGACACTGTTATGATGTCTTTAAACATACTGAAACCCTAAAACGGTATTTTTACTATTCATTGAAAATTCAACTTTCTCAGAAAAAACCCAAAATTTTACCTTAACCAAATATAAATGCTCTGATTTCAATTCCATTTTATAAAAATATTTTTTTAAATATTTTTAATTTATTTTTTAAATAAATACACTATTCACTGAAAATTCATTTTTTTCAGAAAAATCCTCAAAAATTACCTTAACATAATATCGATGCTCTGAGTTCAAAAATGAAATCAATTTTATAAAAATAATTTTCTAAATATTTTTAATTTAATTTTTAATTAAAAAACACTATTCACCCAAAAAAACTAATACTTGAATAATAATTTATGAAACCTTTATTTAACCATTTTATTGAATCACATTACTTAATCAAGGTGCCTATATTATATTAATACTTTCTTTAAGTGAGATTACTAATCCATTTGGTCACATTACTAATCCTAAGCATAAAATCACTATTCATAATTTATTATTCATCAAAAATTAAGTGGATCTTATTAGACTCTAAATTTCGTACTGAACATAATTGTAGAAGACCATTTTTTGAAAATCATTACACATTTTTAATTATTTAAGGTTTATATAAACATTTTTTAAAAAAATATCCTTTCTCTAAAATTCACCAAAAATATGCATACCCTATTTATCCGGACATTTGAGAAGCCATAAACATCATTATAAGAAGAAATCCCAATTTTTATTTAAAACAAAGGATTACACAAGGCAGTTACGGTCTCCTTACATAGCCCCTTATCACACCAGCATAGGACCTAAGTGTAAGGTGTGCTAAGGTGAGAGAATCCGAGGGAGGCTCGGCCAACATCGCACGAATAGTAATTTCTATCAGTTTGAACTTCTCGCAAAGCTGATTCTGTTCTAGCTTCACACGATGAAGTTCGGCTTGGGTTTGGTCCAGAGCAAAGCCCAGTGGTGCTACCTCCTTCCCAAATTCTATTAGATGGGCTTCGATCGGTCCAAGACTACTGGGTGAGGCCATATAATCTGCTTTCTATAATAATTAACCAAGATTACTTGTATTTAGAGACAATAATCAAAACGTTTAGTTTCCAGCGGTCATATTGACCAATGGTCATATAACAGTCAAAACCCAATGGTCTCATTTTCATTATACTCATATTATCAAATGAAACATTTTTGTTGAGTATAAAAATGAAATAAAATAACACATAAATTTAGGAAACAAGATGTATTCAAAATTTCAGGTCGTTACAATCTTCCCCCTTAAGAAATTGTGTCCTCGCAATTTTTAAAATTGGGTTTTGAAATTTCTTTGAAAGTCCCACATTAGAAAAGGAGTCAGTAAAACTATTACTTTAAAAGAAAGAAAGGGAAGTACAAAGGTCACCCGAGTTAACCCACACTAGGATTCCATGTAGGAAAACATGGACATGGAGGAGAAAACAAAGGGTCAAGTTCTGAGGGAGAGTGATAGAAAACATGATTAGGAGAAAGTTAACCATAATAAATTCCCAAACTTATGATGTGTGTAAACGGTATTTGATTACCTAGTAGGAAACGTAAACCAACAACATTTTTGTTTTACATTCCTTTTCATAATTTTGAGGAATTCATTTACTACATAGAACAAAAACATAAGAAATTATACCTACCTTCATGTAGAGTTTCATCCTTTAATAAGTTTCTACCAAAACTAATATTTTCTCCAAATAATGAGCATTCAAAACTACTTTGTCTCATCAAAACACAAGAATCATCTTCTAGAGAATCACATAATCCACAAAAGATTAACTATCTATTTCTTTTATCTTTAAACATTGTCCCAAAAATAGAAAGGGTAAGGTAAAACAACTCTTCAAAAAGAAAGAATCCCATAGGAATAGAAACTACTTTTAAATCTTCAAAGTTCTATGGTACTACCCAAAGTTCATCATACACCATTCCATAAATAACGGTCCTTAAAATTCCTCAAAATAAACCAAACTAAGATTGAAACCCAAATACAATAAGTATTTGATAACATAGTCTTCAAAAATAAACTTCATTTTTCATCTCCAAACAACATCAACCACTCCTAACATATTATAACAAAAGTATCTAACCTAAACATATTTTACCCAATATAGGTTAATCATTCCCATAAGTAACCTAAATTACTATAAGTCCACCTTAAATTCATTGATTCTTTAAAATATAAGTCAAACTTAATCCTCAATGAAAATACCGTAGTAATCTATTTACCTCGATCATATAAGGTCCCCAAAATAGAGAACATCTTCCAAAATAATAATCATTTTTTAATACCCTAACCATCTCTGTCATATTAATACGGCAATCGTCGCATTTCATATCACATTGTTTGTTGGGACATGTTCCATTTCCCACCATTAACTAAGAAGAGAAAGTATAATTAGGGGCTTAAATACTTAGCCAATAATCATGAAAAGGAACTTAAATCATATAAGGATAAATTGTAGAAGAAAATTATACCCTAACTTGTGATCTGCTAGGTTCCCATCTAGGTTATCCATGATCATATATTCTTATGTGAATCTTTATTTTATTTTATCTTTGTTCCTTTAACAATGGTTCATACTAAGCTTACGAATTTACCAAAGCATATCCCTCAGGAGTGTCGTAACCAAGAGTGCAGTAAGGCCCATTGTCGTGAACCAGTTCCCGTTTGAGTCTAGCTCAAAGCAGTGTTTTTGGGTTTTACCCCTATTTACATCTGTGCCAGAGCCACCTCTACCTGCTCGTATCTAGACAGGGATGTATTTGCTTGGCAACCCATTACTCAATACTCACCAAAATACCAGGAATATTTCCTATATATAAACTTTTCTATAGGCTTATTCCTAAATATTTCATATCCTAATTGCCACAAATTAATAAACCATCCTTTGATACCAACTATAGCATCCCGCCTTTTAATCACATAAACTTTCATTACATTTTACAAAACCGAGGATCTTTAAGGTTTAGTGTCTTGGAAACCAGGAACTTAAAACATGAAAACATAAAACATTCTTCTTAAACACTTGAAAGGATTCTCCTCATGTTCATCTTAGGTTCATTACTGCATCTCATAACCTGGGGACATACATCAAAAGAAAGGGTGAGCAGAAGGCCCAGTAAGGGAAACAAGAGAAATATTTTACATGTGAACTTGAGATACTTTAATAAGGTCATGAAAAGAACTTTAAGGCATGAGAAAGAAATCATGAGATATATCATAATAAAAATAAAATTTTTCATAACTTGAATATGTGGCTACAACAATTAATATTGAAAATAATTTCATTTCCCCAAGCTCTATCCCCAAGGAGTCATTAAAAATTACCAAGGTTATTCACCAAGGTATCAGTCTAAATGGTCATCTCTAGAGATTAAGTCTTTACCCAATACATTGGAGCACTATTAGGGAGAACCCTTGAAATGTCTTTATTATCATGTGATCCACATATATCATCATCAATCATTTCATAAACAACCCATATATAATAAAATAAATGGGTTTCATTTCATAATCATAACGTTTTAAAACTACTTTAAAGACATGATCTTTATGTCACTTTAATCCCACAGAAAGGGAAAGCGGGTATCATGTATGTAAATCCCAGAATTTAAAATATAACATTTTGGTATTTGTGTGAATAACCCTTTAGAAGAAAGATCTTTGAGTATTCACTTTATAAAATAAATGAACTTTATAAAAATAGAGAGATATTTTGAGACGGAAATTCTGCAGCATAAAGGCTATGTTATGAGGTTTTAGAAAACATTGAAAAGAGAGGGGACATGGTTCAAACATTCATAAATGATCCATAAAATAGTAGGGTACAGAATATAAAGAATTTGAGAACATGGTAATGAAATTTGAAAGATATACCATATGAAATGAAGAACATGAAAGGAAGACAAAAATAAGATTTCTCTTATGAAAATCCGGCAGCCTAACGGCGTCACTTAAACTTCAACAAAAATGAGTTGATGAGATAAAATAGGGTATCTCATAATATGAACACAAAAGTTCAGTATGATAGATATATATATCATACCCCAATATAATAAAAAGGACCATGAAAGATTTGACATAAAAATAGATCTTGAAGATGAGAAGGGTGAAAGAATCCCTTAAAAATTTGGTAGCCTAACGGTGCCACTTAAACTTCAACAAAAATGAATTGATGAGATCAAATAGGGTCTCTCATAATATGAACATAAAATATCAGTATGATAGATTTAGATATCATACCCCAACATAATAAAAAGGAACATTAAAGACTTGACATGAAAATAGATCTTGAAAACGAGAAGGGTGAAAGAATCCCTTAAAAATTCGGCAGTCTAACGGCGCCACTTAAACTTCAACAAAAATGAATTGACGAGATCAAATAGGGTCTCTCATCATATGAACATAGAAGATAAGTATGATAGATTTAGAGATCATACCCCAACATAATAAAAAGTAACATGAAATACTTGACATGAAAATAGATCTTGAAAACGAGAAGGGGGAAAGAACCCCTTAGAAATTCGGCAGCCTAACGGCGCCACTTAAAAGTTCAAAATACTGAATTGAAGAGATCAAATGGGGTCTCTCATCATATGATCATAAAATATCAGTATGATAAATATAGAGATTGTACCCCAACATAATAAAAAGGAACTTTCATGACTTGACATGGAATTAGAAATTTTAAAAATGAGAAGGGTGAAACAACTACTTAAAAATTCGGCAGCCTAATGGCGCCACTTAAAAATTCAAAATACTGAATTGAAGAGATAAAATGGGGTCTCTCATCATATGATCATAAAATATCAGTATGATAAATATATAGATAATACCAAAACATAATAAAAAGGAACTTGAAAGACTTTACATGAACATAGATCTTGAAAAATGAGAAAGGAGAAAGAATCTGTTACAAAACTTTCTGCAGCCTAACGGCGCCACTTAAACATTCATAAAATGAAATAATGAGAGTAAGAGGGGATATATCATTATATAAACATGAAAAGGGAAGTAAGGGGAATATAAAATAACCTCCTCCATCATAAGAACATGGATCATAATAGAAATGGCATAAAAGAGATCACTTGAAAAGAAAGAGAGGGGTCAGATCCCTTACCTTAAAACGTAACTCTTAAAACTCAAAAGTTGGGACCTTGAGGGCTTGGGGGCACCTTGGGAGGACTCCTTGGGAGGTAATGAGACCAGAACTTCGTTGGGGGAGAGTGGGGAGTCGAAATTGATGAGAGGATGGCTTGGTAATTATAGGGAAAGTGAGGGGACAAGGCATTAATGGCCAAGGGACACCTCACAAGTAGTTTTCTCAAAATCATGGGCTCTCCCATGGTATTTTCCATGGAGTTAGGCCACATGGGGCCCCCCATACAATAATTCATCACCTTTGGTCGGCCAACCCATAAAATATCTCATGACACATTTATGATGTCATTAAACATACCGAAACCCTAAAACGGTATTTTTACTATTCACTGAAAATTCAACTTTCTCAGAAAAAACCCAAAATTTCACCTTAACCAAATATCAATGCTCTAATTTCAAAGATAAACTCCGTTTTATAAAAATAATTTTCTAAATATTTTTAATTTATTTTTTAAATAAATTCACTATTCACCAAAAATTCATTTTTTTCAGAAAAATCCCCAAAAATTACCTTAACATAATATTGATGCTCTGAGTTCAAAAATGAAATCCATTTTATAAAAATAATTTTCTAAATATTTTTAATTTAATTTTTAACTACAAACACTATTCACCCAAAAAAACTAATACTTGAATAATAATTTATGAAATCGTTATTTTACCATTTTATTGAATCACATTACTTAATCATGGTTCCTAGATTATATTATTACTTTCTTTAAGTGTGATTACTAATCCATTTTGTCACATTACTAATCCTAAGCATAAAATCACTATTCATAATTTACTATTCATCAAAAATTTAGTTGATCTTATTAGACTCTAAATTTCATACTAAACATAATTGTAGAAGACCATTTTTTGAAAATCAATACACATTTTTAATTATTTAAGGTTTACATAAACATTTATTTAAAAAATATCCTTTCTCTAAAATTCACCAAAAATATGCATACTATATTTATCAAGACATTTGAGAAGTCATAAACATCATTATAAGAAGAAATCCCAATTTTTATTTAAAACAAAGGATTACACAAGGCAGTTACGGTCACCTTACATAGCCCCTTATCACACCAGCATAGGACCTAAGTGTAAGGTGTGCTAAGGTGAGAGAATCTGAGGGAGGCTCGGCCAACATCGCACGAGTAGTAATTTCTATCAGTTTGAGATTCTTGCAAAGGCAATTCTGTTCTAGCTTCACACGATGATGTTCGGCTTGGGTTTGGTCCAGAGAAAAGCCCAGTGGTGCTACCTTATTCCCAAGTTCTGTTAGATGGGCTTCGATCGGTCCAAGACTACTGGTTGAGGCCATCGAATCTTCTTTCTATAATAATTAACCAAGATTACTTGTATTTAGAGACAATAATCAAAACGTTTAGTTTCCAGTGGTCATATTGACCAATGGTCAGATAATAGTCAAAACCCAATGGTCTCATTTTAATTATACTCATGTTATCAAATGAAACATTTTTTTTGAGTATAAAAATAAAATAAAATAACACATAAAACTAGGAAACAAGATTTATTCAAAATTTCAGGTCGTTACAGCTGAGACCAACACAAAATCAGAACAGGTCCATTCATTCACGGCCCACACCATTTAAAGAGACCAAATAATTTAAAAACCATGCTGAGAGAAGATAAGACTGATTGGATTGTGGGATAATGCTCTCATCATGCCACCACAACAAGGATGAGATTACGGTAGCGATGAGAATAGAACAAATAAATTTTGGATATTTCCATCCCAAAGTTGAAAACATTTTCTGAACCAAGGTTCCACACACCCTCAACTACTCCTGACTGTGTGCGAGCTTTACCTCGAGACCTATGGCTGGGGCCCTGATGGCTGAAGCATCCCCTTCCTCACAGTCAAGCATTTGCGTCATTCAGTCTCTAACTCCTTCCTCACGAGCGATACTTCTTTCAGAACTCTCCCCAATTGCCCAAATAGCGACACGGTAGGAAGACTTCGAAGGGATGCGAAAAGGAAGCTTAGAATGCCTGAACTGGCCAGACTAGTTGAATGCATGAGAACGATCCAACAAACTGGGAGTTGATACAGACGAAGATCCCTGCCAGACGGGGGAACCATCACAAGAGCCGACCCCCACCAACTATACCCCATACTCTAATGACGATGTGACATCCCACCATTACTTGTCCATAACTGAACCCCCAAATAACTCTGGGATGGTACAAACCTTAACTACCCTAGGAGTTCCCATCAACCCGAAGACACACTATCTTTCCGAACTATACAACTACCTCTAACAGACATTGATTACCTCGATAAGCAGGCAAAGCACAAAAAGAACTGGTAACTGGGCATAACTCCTTAACAATTTTTGGAGGCTTTCTGGGTAGCATACTCATAACAACACGAAAAACACCATCGAAACCGATATCATGCCAAAACTCAATCAAATCAACAATATAAGACAAGGGAAACATGCCCATAACACAAACATATACAAACACCAGCATAAATCACTTTTCAAAAACCATTGTTTCTTAAAAGAACACCACCTACAGCACCTTATTAACCATTACATTTGTGTTCTTTCAATCTCACTCATATCATCTGCAAACAAGTTCCCCCACGCACTCTTCGTACATACCCACGCATGTATGACCCTCCATAAGGAGTTCCACGGTTCAAAAACTTCTTTTCTTTACCAAATCCAAACACATACCATTTTTTTCCAAACTGATACACTTTTTCTTTAAAAACCCACTTTACTAATTTCAAAAAAAATTGGATGAAACCCCCCTTTTTCATTTCAAAATAACTTTAATTTTCAACACACACTCACATCGACCGAGTTCAAAATGAAACAAAACCAACTATAAACCATCGGAAAGAGGAACTAGTGATGTGCCTAACCCGACGACATGGTGGTGAGCCATGCCCCAAGTAAGGAATAACACTAAGAGGAACTTAAACTGGAACATGGACACCACATGTGTCACCACCCCATGTGAGGTCACAACGTGAATCGATTCTTTCACATTGTCATCCCTCAATCCAAAACAACCAAAGACAAAAGACTCAAATCCTGGACTACCCCTGGTAACTCAAGTCTCATTGTGAGCGGTGGTGATCAGGCAGCAACCCGAAACCTAACTCATGATCCCCAATGGTCCTAATTTCCTTCTACCAAACACCTCAAATAACAAGAACCTTCCTTTGATACCATTTTGTCATGAACCAACCCGGGTCGACCCTAAACCGGTCGCCCGAGTCGGCTCGCGGCATGGCCCGAGGGGAGTTCCCGATCCCCGCGGGCTGAAAACTAGGGTCGGCCATCAAAACTAAATAGGTGGGAAAGATTTGGCCCATAAAAGGAAGACAAATAATTTAATAAAGACTAAACAAAGAGAAAGAAAACTAGCAGCAGTAAGAAAACAAGACTGCACAAACCTCCATGTGACATCTTGGTCACCTCCAACAACTAACAGTCTACCTCACACGGGCAGACGAAACATGAACCTATACCAAACAGCTAAACCTGCATCTAAAAAGGTAAAATAGGCATGAGCATTAAAATGCTCAGTAGGAATGCCAAAAGTGAACCATAGAATCCATGCATTTTCAAGTTTCAAAATAGCCCAAAAATACTAGTTTGAACTACAGTTATAAAAATAAGGTTTTCATATTTACACTGCATTTCAAAAACTAACAATCACAATTCCATTGCCCTTATAATTCAAAAACAAGTAAAAGAAAACAAAATAGGGGCTCACACAAACATTTCCAAAATATTTACTTTGAAGTTCATTTTAAAACCAACAATACACAATAAACTTTTTCAATAAAACACCAAAACCAAGTTCAAGGGTATGATTCCACACACAGCAAGGGAAATGGTAATAATAGTGCTCATATAAAAGGATCACAGAAAACCTAGAAACTCATAGGAATACCAAAACATACTATACATGAGACTCATCCGGAAGGCATGCCTACTCTCAATGACGTCATAACGCCCTAACTCCTGGTGTTTCCCTACATGGCCTAACCTAGGGGCCCAATCCCCTAGTAGAGTATAACCCATACTAGGGGCCACTAGCCAGTGCGTAGTCTAAACTAGTGCAACAATCGTTCTCAGTAAACCCCCTTGCTATGCAAAGTTTATGTGCTATGTTCACAAAGAGGTGTGCCACACATTCAAATAACAGGCCATATAAATATAATCCACCATGCGACACAAACTGGCACCACCCCTGACCACCTCAACGTTAGTCCCATGCCTTATCATAAAAATTCTCAAAAGGCGTCCCATGCTGAGGATCCTCCAGTCACATGATCGAAAAACGAGGCAACGGGCCTAACCAAAGAGGGGTTTTCTAAACACACAGTTTCAAAGATGTCAAATGGGACTCATACAATTCACATACATGAAAACTTTTTTAAATAGAAAATCTAAAATTCCAAACAGGACTTAGGTTTACCTCATCAACAATTTACCAAAACATTTTGGAATTTTTCCAAAATAGTAATAAACATCATTTCTTACAAACATGGTCAGATGGTCCAAAACGTGCCAATATCCTTTCATGAAAAAATTCCTTTACAAAAAGATGCATTTACCAAAACATTCCAAAACAGTTAACATTTATGAACCATTTTTGAAACAATGCTAAACACCAACACATGTTTCGAACCCAATGGTTGAAACTTAAAGAACCAATTAAAATCATGTTTTCCAAAACACTTAAAGCAACACAAACAGTATACTAGTCATTCCATAAAAAATCTAACAGTTCGTTAAAAAATTATATTAACAAATCAGACTAATTAAACAAATTAGAAGCTAATGTAACAAACTGCTTTTTAACAATCCCAAATGAAAACCTGAAAACACTACAGCAGGTTGGCCAATTATTTTTCAAAGATACTAATCTTGTAAATGAATTTATTAAAAACATGCAAGAATTAAATAGACGTATTTTAAAAGGGATAATGCGGATTATCTTACCTCAAGGAAGAACTGGGTCATGTCAAACACTTTGGATCTTGACAAAAAGGGTGGTGACCACTCGAAATCATCCCGCACTCACACGCATATACCTATATATATATATATATATATATATCCATAATCTAATGAACGTATTCCCCGCGCCATGGGGGAATACATACTTGGAGGAAAAATATATTATATATATACATACCTTATGTGCATGCGTGTGCGTCCTCGGTTGTTGACCATAAATTCACTATAACAACAAAAGATATCCAAAAAATAAGGCTTCAAGGACCAATGCATGACGAAAATTCCAAGGACTCACATAAACCAAATGCACACGTCATAACACACAACCAACACAACCCAAAAGAATTTATATCCGAAACACACCTTGATATAACCAAAAATACCATTTTAAAAGAAAAAGAAAAATATTCAAGACCAAAAGGTGAGGCACATACATGCGCATAAAAGAAAGACGTCAAAAAAAATAATTGCGATCAATTAAACCAATATCAAATTCATACTACAAATTAACTAAGTATTTAATAAAACTGTGGAACATATTTAAAATAGTAATTAATAAAAATTCAATCATCAAACAGATCATAATTGAAACGAAAGGCATGAAACACCTACCTCAACCCATGCGAACGCAACGGCACCTTGACGGAAGGAAGAATATCACTCTACGGACCAATCACATACCCTAGACACCAAACAAAACACAACCAACATGACTAGAAGCATTAGATTTTGTATAATTTGAATAAAACGCCCAAAATGGAAATGAAGAAAACATACCGGAATAAGGTGGTTGAAGGAAGGGGGTTTGCGCTGGAGAGGAGCACATGGGGGGTTTGGGCTGCCTGCGGGGGGGGGGGGGGGGACATAGCCACCGGACAAGGCATAAACACTATGAAGAAGGTCCAAGTTTACAAGAACACTGCTAGAGAGGTGATGGAGGTCAGCTGGCCAGAGTACGGAGGGGTGAGGGATGGACGGAACACAACCGGATAGAGGCGGAAGATCCAGGACACAGACTCGAGGGCTGGCTAAAGTGGAGCTTGGCCGGAGGTGGCCTAGCTGGTGGGGGGCTAGACAGGGTCGTCACGCGCTTGTGTAAGAAGCTGGGCCACTGTAGAGGGCCAAGTGAGTAGGGTGGGACAAGACCAGGATTCAGAAATAGGGCTCGGAGGTGTCTGGTGGTCAGACGGTGGTTTGAAGGCGGAGCCACAGCAGTTGGAAGGGAGGAGCCGTGGTGGGCGGCGGCATTTGGAGGAGGAGCAGGCCGGTGGCGGTCTAGCATCGCAAGGAGGAGAACAAGGCCGGCAGCGGTCGCGCAGCACATCGAGGAGCAGGGCAGGCGGGCTGCATCACGCGGGGTGGGGGGCACGACGCCCACTATGGTTTCCCTAAAAAAATTGTATATATTTTTAACAAATTATTTATAATAATAATAATGATAATAATAATAATCCTAATATTAAAAATAACATAATTATAATAATAATAAAAGTAAGAAGAATAAAAATTATAATCTTGTTTATTCTATTTTTTAAAATTAACAACATTAATAATAATAATATAACATTAAAATTTTCCATAATAACAATTTACTCATAAAAAATACTAAAAACACTTTTAACAACCAATTAACATTAAAACATATTAATGAAAATAATAACACTTCCAATAATAATATTATTATTATCTACACAGCAATAATATTTTTATTATCATGGCACAAACATTTAACACATTTTATTTTTATAAAATTTTATTTATTTTAAACATTAGATAACTGACCAAGTATGTGGACAGACCTCACAGCTACAACCGACCATGTGGTGCCCGCACACTAGTCCAAAACCCCAAAAAAACATTAAATGATAAAAAAATTAGACCTGCTCTCACCCTATACCTTGGAAAGGCTAACAAAAAACAATAGATAATAAAATAAAATAATTTAAGGAGTTAGGGTGTGACATTTCCAATCCATGAAAACTCTTAACCTCGGCAACATTCTTTGATGTGGGCCGCTCTTGAATTTCTTTAATCTTTTGATCATCCACATGGATCCCTTCCACCCCTAGAAAAAAATCCAAGAAACACAAAATAATCCATTCAAAAGTAAAATATTATAATATTGGAATATATTTGGTTTTCTATAAGGGTTTCACACACTAAACTCAAGTGTTAAACATGGTTTTATAGAGGTTTTCTCCACTAATAGATCTTAAAAATACACAACCATGATTTTTCTAATGAACAAACGAACGAAATTGTTCATTATGATCATGAATGTACTTATTTCAATAGTTAAACCAAATGGAATAACTCACCACTCGTACAAACCAAACATGGTTTTAAAAGAAGTTTTCCATTCATCTCCTTATTTCATTCAAATATGGTGGAATCAAATTTTAAGAAAAATAATTAAAACAATGAATCCCCATGTAATTCAACAATCATGTCATCAAGTCAAGGGATGGTATAATGGTACAAAAATTTTATTTTGTTTATGGCATGACAATCCACACACATCCTCTTTGTTATATCGTTCTTGGGTACTAGGATAACTTGAATGACGCATAGAATCATGCTTTCCCTTTCTAATAATTTCATTGGGAGTTCTTCAACTTGACGTTGGATCTATATTGTCTCTTCCATATTAGCTCTATATATTGTTTTTTTTGGGAATTGTGGCACTTGGTATGAAGTGAATCCTATGATCAATGCCTCTTAAATGGGGTCATCCATTAGGTGTTTCTTCAGGAAAAAATCACCATTTCAATTTATATCACTCATCTCTCCTTTTTTACTCTTCAATTTTCCAATCTTTTCAATTTTTTCTTTCTTTTCTTTTTTTCTCAAATCATCACACAGTTCTTTTCACACAAAATTTTATTTTCCCACTTTATTTTTCACTCATTTATTTTTATCATTCTATATTCGTTCTCTATCCTCACAAGATATTCATATTCTTTTATAGGAATTATTTGAGTCAAAACAATAATTTTACCACTAAAATTAAAGGGTAAGCAGTTAAAATAGTCATCGTACATCACCCTATGATAAAATTTCTATGGGATCCCATGTAGAAAATTTCAGACATACATTGAGAAAACATCACAAAGCACTTTATCATGATATTTTCTAATGGAAAAAATAAAACTCTGGCCTATTTTTTGACTGTCACTTATGTACTATAAATCATTCACTAAAACATATAAGTTATATGATGCATTATAGAAGGAAAAATAAACTTCTCCACCATCAAATTAATAAACATTTGTAAAAATTCCACTATCAATGATCATACAACATACCTTCTCCTTGATGTGGAATCTCGTATGAAAAATTTGATCATGCTTCTCCTCATAATCATCATCTTTTAGTTGAATGTTCAAATACATTATTGCCACCAATGCATATCCATGTATTGGTTCTTCAACTGCTATGTCTTAAAACTTATCCAAAGGTAACATTTCATCATTACTAGAGCTCTTACTAAGGATATCTCCATCATCCGAAAAAATCATGGTTCTTTTCTTGGGAATTAAGATGTAATATAGCAATGTCTTTGATACTTAATGCATCTAATATCAAAAGGTTTTGAAGGAAGATTCATGTCAATTTTTCCTTTTTAATCAGTAAGAAGAACTTATTTTTTCCCTTTTATCTTTGTCTCAGAACAAATTTTTAATTCCATGGTTTTCTTTCATTCCACGTAAAAATTTATTTGGGCTTTTTTTATTATCCTTCCAAAAATCGGTAGAACATAATTGAATCCTTCAAGAATGTAATTTCTTTTCAAACATCACTGCCTAATATAGAAACTTCTCCATGTTAATGTATGTTTGAAGTTCCACCACATCTCAAATTTCTGAATTAAATCCATTGATGAAACATGCCCTAGTAGCTTCATGATCCTCCTCCAAATTGGCTTGAATCATTGATATCTCCATTTCCTTGTAGTATTCCTCCACACTAATGGAACCTTGAACATGTTTTTGTAACATTAAATGAATATATCGATAGTTATGATGATAAATGTTCTGTTTGTGAATTACTATCTTCATTTTCCCCCTTGTTTTAATTGTCATTTCTCCATTACATTGTGGAGTTACTTCTAATTGGTCCCACCAAATTCATGCGTAGTCATTGAACTCAAGCACCAAAAATTTTACCTTCTTATCCCCCCTAGTAGTTGTGAAGTCCAAAATACATGGTCAAACTTCCTCTCCCCCTCCAAATAATGTTTTTGGTCACTCTTTCCTCAAAATGATGGAAGTGTCATTTTGATTCATCCCAAGTCATTTTCACTCCACGCAGTACGTTTCCCTTGCCTATGAAATGTTTCTTAAAAATCAGAGTACTCATCATCATTTTCCTTGACTTTTTTCCTTCCTAGAGCCCTTGAAGTTGAGAAACATTGAAAATCATCCAACTTAGCTTTCAATATTGTAAATTTTTCAATGATAGCTTTCATGAATAATTTGACGTTTATTTCACTTCTTTCTCTCTCACTCGTCATTTTTTAAAATCCTTAGACACTCTTTCTCTCTCTCTATTCATAATTTTTTAAAAGTTTCCTTACACTTTCTACCACAAGAACATGGTTCATTCAAGTTACATTAAATATAGTCAAGAAGACAAATAGTAAAAACCAATCAATTCATGGAAAACTTTAAAAATTAGAAATTTTAAAATGGGTTTGAATCAATGGAGTACAAGAAACATGAGATGTAAATTGAAATGACAGAAATGGGTATGGTTGAATGTTTTATATTGATGAAGAAAATAATATGGTGGATAATAAAAAATTTAATCAAATTTTTGACTAAATTAGTGAATGAAATGTTTAAAATGAGCAGTTTTTTTGTATTTTTTTCCCTTTTACACTGCTCAATAATCAAGAAATTAAATACAAATAGTGGTTTTGTGGTGATCAATCTAAAATATATTAAAATTTTCATAATGATCTAATTTTATTGTATTGAGTTAAAAGTGTGAGATAAAATAAACTTCATTCTCGATTGGTATTTATTTTCTTGATAGTTAAATTTCACATGAGTGGATCTATAACAAGAATTGATTTGGATATATCTCCAAATATATGTCTTGGATTTTAGTGTTTCAAAATCAAGAAGAAATATGAGATTCAATACTATGAAAATGAAAAATCATGCATCATAAAATTAAAAGGAAAATCCATCAAAATGGTAGAGTGAAGTTACGAACAAAATTGGTGATGGAAAAAATATAATAAGGATAAGAAAAATGTAGGCATAAATAGAAAACTAAATAATCTAATTTATATTACCCAGTTTTGATACCAAATGATATGATACTGTGTAGGTTTGTGGTATTTGTTGGAAAAAAATTCAGTAATACAAATGATGGAAATGAGAGAAATGGAAAATTAAAATAAATGTAAAGGAAATAAAAGGGGAAGGGGGTGATTAATTTGGACCCCAATGAGACTTTCCCATAAAAAACCTTATTATTAAGAACCAAAAAGGTTGATAACTCCTCTAATGATACTTACATTAATTCATCTATGAACACAAGAATCCCATGAATACTAATTATTGAGACACTCAAATTCAAAAGTAACCTCCAAGGGGTACAATGAGATGGCTATTTATAGCCAAATGAGAGGGATGCATGCCAAAATACTTATATAACAAATGTATAAAGCCTATCCCATGATTATGAAATTTTTTAAACATGCCCATGTCTTACAGGGACAATGTATAAACTAATAAGACTTTTTTTGAACCCCCACAAATACATTAAAGATTCCAAAATTGACTTTGGAGACAAGGGCCCACCATTTTTTGGCTTTGGATATTTCCTTCAAGCAAGTGGATAAAAATTTATGGGATCATTTTGGGGGACCATTTAGGTTCACTTTTGGCCTTTAATAAGCGTGATTCCCTTGCAATAATATTGGGCCTCCTCTTGTTATTTTAAAATGGGGCCATGTAAAGCCTATTTCATCCTCCTCATTCTTCCTCTAATCATTAGGCCACCAATCTCATGCTATGTGTCATGTTAATATAAGCATATTCTTTAATAAATACCATGATCACTCTCATCTCCTCTCTGTATATGTTTACCATGAACCACATCATTTTGTGAAGATACACTTATCATTGGAGGTGACCATGGGGGACTATGTGGCGGTGATGAGCTTCTAACAGATATTGTTTTTGAGACCCTCTTATTCCTCCACATGAAGATGGTGGTAGTATTCTATTGAATATCTAGGGAATTAAGGAGACTAATCAATAGTCATCTCTTAATGTATATAAAATACACATGTTTTAAATATTATATAACCCTCAAGATCGTATTCTCCCCTATGAGTGCTTCACTAATATACACATCACAATGGATTACAAGCGTTCCTTGCACCATAGAGTGTAGGACTTGGTTCCTCAACCCCTTCATGGAATGGGGCGCCGGGGTCTATCAGTCGCCACCTGCACTATCCTTGTGGAACCTTCCAACCTATGATTCTTATGGACTGGGCATCGATAAAGTATCCAACGTGTACAAGCTAGTCTGGTTTCTTGCCTAGGGGCACTTCTAGGATGCAGCCCAGTGCCAAGGGGATGTTTAGGGCATAAGTGCACATGATGCGTATGAAATCTTCGAGGCTGGATGGTGTGTCGAGATATCGTTACTGTGGGGTCATCATTTTTTATGTTGTAGGTGGTCCACTAGGTTTATGGGTTGTTTGGAATGTTGAGGTGGGATGTTTTCATTTTTTCTTTTTATTTTTGATATGAAGTAGGAGGTTTTCGGGTGGATTTGGGTGTCGGTGGATATGATGCCACATCACATGGTTGAATTGATGGGGTATTTGGATTTATTCAGTATGTCATCCTAGGACACGATAGATATATGGGTGAGCAAGGAGGGGACATGATAGATGCATGACTATTCCATTCAATTATTGGGGATAAACTATACTGAACTTTTATTGGGATTGTGGGAGGGAGAAGGATATTAATTATTGAGTGGAATGATTATTTTTCATTTGACCATGATATTGGTGTATTGAAATACACTCACCATCTTAGTTCCAATTTTGAAGGGGAAGTGGTAGATATAGGGTTATATGGTGAGCATTTGAGTATTTATTGTCATCCAGATAGCTTAATTTAAAAAACCATGCTTTTCATTTCTTGTTTAGATTTTAGTATGATATTTTATTATGTATAAACATGAATGAATAAAAACAACCAATAAAAAGAACCTAACCCATACAAAAGGATACTCAAAACACCTGATTGTGAATAAAGGATACCAAAATTCTTGTAAGGTTTAAGGTTTAAGAAGTATGATTTTTTAGAATAATGATTCGATTTTAATGAGATGAAATATATTTAATCTTATCATTTTAGGTTTATAGATCATTATTTATTATTATGAATAAATGGTTAATGTTTATTGTGTAAAATCTAAATATTTAGAGTTTAGTATTGTTTAATATAATAATTTATGATTCAATGATTTGGATAGTATATTTATGATTTATGGTTTCAAATACTAAATTTATGGTTTAGAATTATTTTTAATCACTACACAATGAAGTTTTGGTTCTATACATTGCACAATATAGGTTAGAACAAGAATCCATCTTTCCACACAAACATATCCATACCTCTCCATTTCATAAGAAACTATCATAGTAGAAAAAGCACTGGATAAAAAATGAAAACATGAAAATCAAAATCCCAGCAGGAAAGAATTTTCGACCAACACAAGTAAAAGCATACACCATTGAGGAAGATTAAATAGTTTATTTAGATGTTTAATTAAAAATTAAAAAATAAAAAGTGGAAGATACACACCTTTGAGTTGTGGAATTAATGTGAGGTTTTGATATATCAAGTATGAAAGAGACTTAAAAAATGTATAAAAAATTAGATGAACTCCATGTGGACAACCCACTACTATATCTGGTAGAATGTAGTAGTGGTATCCCATCTATCATTCCTAATAATGTGGAATGTTCTCATTTAATTAATATAATAAAATAACACAAATCATTTAATTCCATCAAGAATATATATAATTAAGCAATTTTTTTGGTGTTAGAAAGATACTATAACCCACTATGAATTCTAGGGATCCAGCATTGACCAGTGTGAGACAAAAGAGGGGTGCTGAATTTATTTAAAAAATAAATAAGTAAAAGGATGAAAAATAAAACCATAATTATTTCAAAACTCTCCATGATTCCCTTATAAAAATTAATCTCATTGTTATTAGAAAAAAATCATAAATAAGTTGAATTTTGAAAATCAATTTTCAAAGAAGTTTCTTTTGTTTCTCATGGAAATTACTTTTGAGTCATTTGAAACCAATTCTAAATCCACATCCTCGTTTTTTTTTCTTAAAAGTCTATTTAAGAAAACTCTATTTCTATTTTAATATACAAATGAGTGTTGATGTTTGAAAAATATTCAAAGATGTTCATATTAACCTCCATTACAACACATTACACAAGTAGTTGGTTTTCTACTTCCTGTTCACACTTAGGAGATGAAGGTTACTCTTCCATCACATTAACTCCTAGTTGAACCTCATTAAATTCCATTTCTTGGACAATTTGACATTATTTTTTTTCTAAAACTTGAATTTAAATTTAATCTTTCCAAATTGATTTATTATTTAAGTCCTAAAAGGACTTTGTCAATTGAACATTGTTTTGACATAAGAGCTTCATGTTAGAGGTTATTTCTTTGAATTCGGATATCTCAGCATCCATATATTGATAAATTATTTTTCCTCATTCAAAAATCTCAGAATTATGGATTTATTATTCTCTCTAGGTAATTCATCACTTATTTACCACAATTCCTTATCACTATAACACAACTAAAATATCATTATGGGTTTTTCCAAATTATATATCTCCCCATAATTAAATAGGTAGTGAACTATTGAATTCACCCAGTTAGAGATAAAAGTGAATTTGGTTGTACCATGATCATATGTCCTTTTATCTGGTGAAATACTCTCACAACATTAGAACCTAGTATCAGAGTGTCTCATAATGAAGGATAGAAGGTTGAGAGTTTTAAAAATTGATTAATGATAAGGAGAGAAGCATACTAGAAGAGAATAAAAGAGAGTGAATTATAAAACTGATCAAAGAAATCTAACATCCCCCAACACTTTAGTTAACAAATATTTTTAGAGTTAAAGAAATAAACAATAATGGGTTCATAAAAATATAAAAATGAAAGGTAAAAGGAGTTTAGAAGAGTAACAAAAATTCCTAGTTGACTGGACAAATAATTAAATGAAAAGAATCAAACAAGTTAAATACAACATGTATTGAAATATTCGAGAGATCTTCCAATAGAACTTGATTTCAAAAACTGTAATTGAATCTTATTGGTCAATCATATCAAACCAATAGATGTGATCTTTTGAAAACACCAAGAGTACCAGATTAATGTGGTGAGATCACCCCTAGACCAGTAGTTCTTAGTAGTTTACTACCCCAGAAATTCTACACAGTCACTTTAACGATGCACACCATCCCAGAGGCTAAGTTTATTGGAGAATTTTCTATTATAATCTGCATGAAAATGATTTTTTGGAATAGAATCTGATCAAATATCCCTTGAAATGATGATAAAAAATCATGCGTAGATCTCCTTATAATCGAGAAGCCAACATTGATCTTCCCTTATTTACAACAAAAAAAATTAGAATTCAAAATGAAATAAATGTTTCCATAACCAATTTCAAAAAAAAATTATTTTCAATATTAAAATAATTTACTCAATTGGAAATTTTTTAAAATATAACTATTGAAATCAGAATAATATTTTCAAGAAAATTTATTAATTCCAACTACACTTAACATCCAATATTTAAAAACAATTAACATTTGAAACACAATGAAAATTTTTCACAAACAATTTCTAAAGACTATATATTACTAGCGCAACATTGTAAAATGTAGAAAATTATTCAATAAAAGCTAATTTAAAATAGAAAAGTTATAATAATATAGTGAAAATGAATGTGAAAACTATATCAAATAATTAACATGATAATATCAAAAACTGTCAATAAGTAACATGTATATGAATTTCTCATTAGTAATATCCCAAACTATATTGATACTTTATTTTTATTAGAGTTTGTAAAAATATAATATCCACTCAAATTATTTTCAAGAAGAAAAATTGTTCTGCATTGGTGAAAATATGAAAAAGTATATGTAGTTTGTATTGTGGATCATATAGCACATGTATGAAGAAAGTGTAAAATACAATAGAAATATTTGATGTGGAAATTGTAATTCCTCTTCTGCATGAAATACTCCAAGGATTCCATTTCTTAATTTTGAGAATTCAAATTTACTAATTTCTCATAAAATTCATTTGAGATTGTTTTAATTATTTTGAAAAGAAGAGCTTTCGAAAAAATTGGAAAAACTTGATGATTCATTGTACAACATATGTTGAATAATCTCACCTTAATTTCAATCTTTCTCTTTGATAAGCCAATGATGTAGTTTATAAGAAAAACTATAAAAATGTTGAGAGATGATTTAATTTTGGTAGAAATATGTAATTTAATGCATTCTGACACTAAAATTTCACTTGATAAAAAGAATACATTTTTTTATTTTCCATGTCAGACAATGTTAAGTTTGGATTTCCTCAACAATTAAACATTTTTAAGTCAAATAGAGTGTTTATATCAATTTAAATATCATATTACAATATTTGGAACCTTCAATTTTCATTTGAACAAAATACCTATAAATCTTTCTTTATCTCAAAAGATGATATTCAAAAAATGTGATTAAGAAAAAAAAAATAAACTATGACTAGGTACTATAATTTCACATATTTTTTAATATACACAAAACAAAATCAAAGTATTACATAAAATGATATTTTTGTGTGTAATATTCTTAATTTATAAGAGCATGAAACTTATGGATCTTCACAATGCTATAGTATAGAAGATGAATTCATAAATTAAAAAATGTATACTATAACAATTAATGTAAAAAAGTATACTATAAAATGGAAGATAATATCATTAAACAACATTGATCCAAAATTAAATATTATGTTTTAGGTCTATGTATGAAATAAATTAATACTTTATATATAATAATTAAAATTAATCTCTTCCCATACTAATCATATGAAAAAAATTGAAACCATAATTTTCTAACCTTGATTTTACTCGGCTTCATCGTTCTATGATACTTTACTTTCTATTATCTCTATTGGTTTCCACTGTGATTCACTACACAAAATTGCTTTATCTTTTTTATTTACGTTTTATATGTATTCACTGAATCTACCTTTTGATATTATGCGTCACTTTGGAATGATAATTGAAGAAATATTAGACACCTTTAAAATACACCCATTCCATTTACATGGTTAATCGCCATTTTCCAATTTCAACACCTCCACTGCAATAGGATTATTCATATTTCAAACATTCAAAAAATTTACAAGGTCAATCAGTAGCCACAAATAATTTCATGGTTAACAGTTACTTTTTATTCAGTACTTTACAATCATTTCTAGTAATCAACAGCCTTCAATCAATAGTCTTTACCAATGATTGGATATTGTTTAAATGTTTTCAATGATATATTTGTAAGAGAATATATGGAACCTGTTATAATAATTTGGTTAAAAAATATGGTCAATCATTGATCTTTTAATTTTTCTCTTTTTTTTCACACTTCCAATCTACCTATATATAATTATGTATTTTCACAAATTAATCTGTAGCTTTTTAAATTCTAAAATTCATATTCACTATGAAGTTCCATAAAACTGCATGTAACTACGAAACTTCACTACGTCTATAAATAAAATTTCAACATACATTTAATCTATATTGTTATTTGTATCATTAATTAAAAAATAGGAGTAGAACAGACCTCAATATATAGTAGACCTATGAAATTGTAAACTTATTCTTTCATTCCAATCTAAAACTAATAATATTGAGTAGTAAGATATCAAATTTAATAAAAACTACATATATTAGGTTTCAACCACCAATAAAGTGTCAGTAAATAGTTATTTTTTTATTCAGTTACCCTTAATTAACTTTAATTTACCATTACTTAACATCATTTTACCCTTACATAACATATTTTACCATTGCATCACTTTAGTTTTCTCTTAAATTTCCCAATGAAACATTATTTTTGAAATGTTCAGTAAAAACTTCCAATGAATGTTCCATAGTAACATCTAGTTAATGTCACACATAAACATCCAGTGAAAGTTTCCACTAAATTTTTTTAACGAATATTTTTAATGAATATTTCCACAAGAATTTTGAATAGAATATTTCACTAGAACTTTTAGTGAAACATTCCTTTAGAATTTTCCAGTGGTTGTTTCTCTGGAATTATGCAGTGAATTTTTTAATGTAATTTTTTAGGACACATTAACTATGAAATTTTCCGGTGATAATTTCTCCTAAATTTTTATATAAGATGTTTCGAGTTGTTTTTAATGGAATATTATATTGTAATTTTTTTTATAAGGTTCAATTGAAATTTTATAGTGGATTTTTTGACAATAATTTTCATTGGAAGGTGACAAAGTAATTCCTTTCTAATAGGATTTTATATCAAAAGATTCAATTTAAATTTTCATGTTAAATTTTACTCTTGAATTTTTGGGTGGAGGATCCACGGAAAATTTTGACTAGAATAATCCATTGAAATTTACACTTAATGGATTTATAATTATTATTAATAAATATTTTTTAAATAATATATATTAAATATATATTTCAAAAGATTTTTTTATTAATTTTTTCTTTATATTTTCAAATTTTATCTATATTTTTATTCATATAGAATATACATTGTTAAATGGTAAATTATATTATAATTATAAGAAATATGTAACAAATATAATAAATATTTTATATCATTGCATTTATTATAAATATATTTATTAAAATTTAATTTTTATTAATTTATTTTATAGTTTTATAAATGTATACTTTTGTTTTATAGTGAATCTTCAACTAGAATATCCACTGGAATTTCCATTAAAACATCAATTGGAAAATCTATGGAAACCTCCACTTAATGGATTTATAATTTTTATAAATAAATATTTTGTTAAAAAATATTAAATATATCTTATGAGTGAATTTATTATTAATTTAGATTAATTTATAATTACATATTTTATTTATATTTTTATTTATATAGTATATATATTTTTATAAGGTAAATTACAAAATATTTATTAATATTATCTAAAAAATATAATAAATATTTTATATCATTTCATTTATTATAAATATATTTATTAAAATTTATTTTTTAATAATATATTCTATAGTTTTATATACTTTTTGTCATATTATGAAAATCTAAGTGGAAGTTCTAGTTGAACTTCTTCTAGAATTTCCACTGAAACATCATGGTAAAATTCCACCAGAACATCCACTAAAATGAAGTTGAAATTTCCACTAAGATTTTCTATTTGAAAAAGTATTCCTTTCACTAAAGTATTCCTTAAATATTATCATATGTTGTTTATTTTTTTAGTTTAAATTTTCCAGTGTATATTTTGTTAAGAAATCTATTAGAATTATTTACTGCATTTTTCAAGAGAATTTCTCAACTAGAATTTTTTAATAAAATTTTATAGTGGAATTTTTTAGATGTTGTTTTCTAATAGAACATTATAAAATAAAATTGGAGTAAATATTTATCAAATAATATTTTTAAATTAATTTATTATAATTTCTATATACACATTTTGATTGTAATTTTCTACTATAGATTTTCAGTGAAAATTTTCCATATAAAATTATATTTTTTTTATATTGATGATTCTATTTTAATTTATTTTTATAAATTGAACTTTATTTTTAAAATATATATATATATATAAGATTTTCTTAATACTCATTGGAAATTATTACATATTTGAAAATATAAAAAAAGTAGTATTTAAATGGATAATTTGTTATTTTTATATATTTTATAACAATTCAAAAAAAAAATTGAAGAATAATTTTTTCTTTGTTTTTGAATGCGTTTCAAATTATTATTTTCAACGTAAAAATAAAAATTACTATTTTTATAATGTTTTAAAAAATTATTATGCATTACTAGTCAGAAAAAATATTTTTTTACAGTAATAAAAAAATAATTAGTTTTTTAAACTATTTATAGTTTATTAATTTATTGAATACAAATTTCATAATTTCTATACTAATAAAATATTTAATATTTTTTAAAATGTTTTTCAATTTTTTAACATTTTAAAAAAAACTTAATTTCTTGAATTCAGTTTTAAATTATATTTTATATAAAATATAATTACACATTATTTAATTTTTAAAGTTTCAAAAAATGAATTTTTATGTATAAAAAAAGTTGAAAATTTAAAAATATTTCTATAAATAAATAGTTTATTTTTATTAAATTTATTCAATGTTTTATAATTTTTTATATTTTTTGAAATTAATTTCATTCTTTATTTTAATATGTAATGAAATTGTACACTTATAATGGTATAACTAGGTATTTGAGGAAAGTCTCACAATTTTGATTTGTGAATTTAATTTTTTACCTGTCGTGTTATCTAACTATTATTGGATATTTCACTAAAATAGGGAATTGCATATGATTCTTTTAATATCATTATAGACATGAAGGGTTGAGATAAATTTATTATCAGGAGGATGCAGTATGAAATGCACATGTCCATCTGGGATGTAAAAATAAAACTAGGTCAAAATAAGAATTAATGAGTTCTCAAGACTAAGAATTTTAAATTTAATTTTTAAACACTATATATCATTAATTTAATTTCCAATCCGGTGATAAATATGAAAGTTGTGAATAAAAAATGGAATTTCAAATGTATTAAAAACCAAAAAAATATTGAAATTGAGACTTTTTTACAATATATTGATTTTTCAGAAATGTTAGGTAACGTTTTATTTATTAAATACTTTTTTATTCAAAAAATGTTTATTAAAATAAACGATATTCCCAATTATGTGGGATTCATTGTGACGATGAGCTGAATATACTTTTCTAGATCCTTTTCCTCCTTCCTATGAAAATGGATCTATGCCTCTGGTACATATTTAGGAAATGGTGGAGATCTATTGATAGTACTCTCTTTACGGAGGTGCACTACGTGGACATCGAAGATCAAATTTTTTATGTGTATTTGTTTTTTTAATGTTTGCAGGTTATTTTTTTAAAAGTATAAATGATAATCATATGTGGGGCACCTTTCCATCCCCCAGTTATCTTACCCATGTCAGTGATGTGTAAATGGTGGGAGTGGGGGGATTTCTCCTACGGTACAAGGAGAATCTAATCATGGGGGTCATGCCTTTCACTTAGTGCCCTATAAAAGGGAATCCCCCCATCCTCCTCACTTCAAAACTCACCCTTCTCTCTATATTCCAAGTTCTCTCTCTCTAGAAGAAGTTTTCATTATGCGCAGTGGATCCGGTGAACAAAAATAAGGGTTGATGTGTTGTGAAGCATTATTTAGAGGTACTTTTTCTTATATAATTTAAGGTTATTTATTTAATTAATTGAACACTTTTTTGTTAGTTTTAATTATGTTATTTATTAAGTGGTTTATTTAATTATATAAAGTGTATAAATAAAATTTATTTTTAGTAATGATTATGTTATGGTTATGTAATTATCATAGATTAATTATGTATTGATTAAAATATTATTAAATTATGATTATGTAATGATTAAAGATTGATTATGGAATGAATAAAGAGGTAATGATTAACGATTATTTAATTAATGATAAAATATTATTTATGTAATGATTAACTATTTATTAAGTAATTATTAATTAATAATTGAGTAATGATTAAAGAATAATTAAGTAATCATTAATGAATGATTAAGGGATGATTAAATAATGACAAATAGTTGATTAAAAAATGATTAATTGTGGATTAACGGTTGATTAAGTTGTGATTATTGATTGATTAAGGAATGACTAACAAATTTTTAAAAAATGGTTAATAAATTATTAACTCATGATTAAATAATGATGAACTAATTGTTAACAAATTATGACCTAATGGATAACTAATGATTAACATAGTGTTATGTAATGACTACTATCATCTTTTAGAATAAAAGAAAACATTCTAAAATATTGGTATCATAAATATTATGTATTTATCTAAGAAATCAAATCCCTATCTGGATACAAACTAGTGGATGTGGCTCTGTAACAGATGTACCTAGGAGTAACAACTCTAACAAGGTGTCTCGGGCCTAACTCTGGGTAACCTGGTACATGACAACATTCCTTGTTTCAACATTGTTTGACACTGCCAAGGGATATGTTACCGATGATTCATATTTTCTTTATAATATACTAAAATATCTTCAGGGTGTTTAAAAATTGTACAAAGAAACCCTAGTATCATATTTCAGGATATAAGTAGTGGGTCTAAAAATTTATAATTATAATGATTAAATGGCCAACCCTTTTTATCAATAATACTCATATAATGTTTTATAAACTAAGGTGAAATGAAGAGAACATCAAATTAGTTTAATTATCATTGAAAAAATTAAAATTATGATCATATTAAGTGAAATGGAGATGAAAAAACACAATAAATAACACATGAATTCTTTAAAAAATACAAGAAATACCATGAAAATTTTCAATAGAAGAATGTTTAGATGAGATGAGCCTAAATTCATAAGTGAGGTAAAATCATTCTTATTTTCAAGGGGTAGATTAATGACATCTTCAGAAGGTATGTAATTAACATTGTAATTATGAAACTCTTTGGGACCATTAATGAAATTTAAGATAACATCTAAGATATTTTATTAGAAGGTTGAAATATTTTCAAAATTACAAATTTAATTGCATCCCTTTTAATGATTTTATTAAGCTACAACTTGAAAATAAGATGGATTTTACCTCACTTATGAAGTTAGGCTCATCTCATCCAAAATCACTTCTATTGAAAATTTTAAGGTATTTCTTGTTTGTCGTAAAGTAGTAATGTGTTATTTATTGTATTGGTTCTTCTCCATTTCAATTTATATGATCGTAATTTTTATTTTATCATTGATAATTTAATTGATTTGATATTTTATCTTCTTTTTACCTCATTTTCCAAAACATTTTGTGACATATATTGTATTTAACTTTTATATAATGAAACATTAGTGTCATATTTTTGGGTATAAAAACACGTTCTAAAATTTCAGTATAATAAATATTACATGGTAAATCATCATTTTCAATAATATTTACACTATCAAAATCTTGATAAAAAACATTTTAAATGTATAAAGTCAAGTTTTCTTATGTGTATTGCTATAGGTAGGTTATTTAAATTGATCAAGGGGATTCTTATAGTACAAAACAAATAACAGTGATTAGTATAGCTGATTGTGTAACCCTAAGGGAAATTTATGACATTATTTTTGGTTACATAAATCTAAGTCCCAATCAAGTGATCTAGTATATGAGATATAGACATTTACAATTCTCGTCTACACTATGGTGTCGTGATTTTCCATTGATTGTGGATGCACAGTGGGTACATGAAATAAATTTATTTTCCCAATGGTTAAATGGTACCATGATGGAATTATATGTTGATGTTTCTACTATACAACAACAAATTACAGTTGTATGAATACATAGACTTACCATAGTGGTTGAAGATCCACCCCATGAAATTTGAGCCTATTCCAAATGATGAAAAAGTGGATAAACTAGATGATCTCCTAGATATACATGTCAAGCCAACATCTGATGAGGATTTTAATAATGACGGAATAGATAGTGAAAATAATGCTAATAAAGATGGATAAATGGAAGTTAGGGAGAACGTTTTTTCAAATACATTAGTTGTACAGTAATCTCGACCTATAATAAATCATCAACCACTCTTTGCATCTTCGTCGGAAGTAATGACGCGTGTTCTAGAATTCAACTACAATGTCATCACACCCACAACAAAGTTTACCATAGTTATAGCAGATAGGTTTAGTGAGCTAGAAAAAACCTTATATGTTGGAAGGGTTTTTCCATGTAAATATGCATTAACAACAAACTAAATAGATTTTACATTGATAGGAACTACAAATATATAGTTCAAGAATCATGTTGTAATAAATATCTCATACGGTGTGACAAGTGTGTGGATGATTGTAGATTCCACTTGAGGCCAATTCTAGACATTTCATTTGGAGGTTGGATAATCTCGAGGATGGAGGTAGGTCATACTTACGTTCATCCAAGACTAACACTGGATCATACATCATTGGATGCTTAATTTCTAACACCCATTATCATAAAGATGATTTGGACATGCCAAGATGTTCATATAGACCTTGTGAAAGATAAGATACAACAATAATGTGGTTATAATATTTCCTATAATAAGGTTTGGATGGAGAAACAAAAGGTAATTGTGAAGGTCTATGGTGATTCGGTTGAATCGTATTGGGTGTCTCCACAATTTCTAGACATACTGATATAAAACACCCATGTTGTCTTCCATATTCATATGAATGAACATGTGTCTCAATATAACTGACCTGATCTATCTCATGTTCAGTTTCATAAGTTATTATGGGAATTCCTCCACAATATCTCCTCATTTTGTTTCAGAAAATAGTTCATCGGACTGATGGAACATTTATATATAGAAGACAAATGGGAATATAGTTGATTTCGAAAACCCAAGAAGAAAATCATTCACCTCTTCTGCTTGACTTTTCCATTGTGGATTAGGAAAAATATGAATCATGGAGTTTGTTTTTGGAATGTATCAATAACCATTTCACCCAAATTACGGGTGTTTGTTTGATATTTGATCAGTATCAGACAATCAATGAGGAAATCAATGTGGAACTTAATATATTGAGACCCCCAAGTGCACATCATTGGTAATACATTAGATAGTACATTTCTAGAAATGTGAGAAAACCATTCCATAATGAACCTATGATGAAAGTTGTAATGAGTAAAAGTATGAAATTTATTTTTTATTTGTTACTATCTCAATATAAATATAAAATTAGTTTATTTGAAATATGATCACTTTTATGTAGAATATGGTCCAGATCAACAACGGTTTGAAGAACGTTTCAAAGAAATCCTCAAGGTTAATCAAGAAGTATATCAATATATGATGATGATTCCAAATGAAAAATAGACATTGGCATATGACGGGGGGAAGAGGTATGGAGACACGAGAAACACATTGTGGAGTGCATCAATGGTGTCTTCAAGGGGCTTCAAAAGTTACCTATAATAGACCTAGATCAAGAGACATTGTTTTAGTTCATGAAGTAATTCATTGATAGACAAAAACTAGTGTCAAATAGGATTAAGCAAGGGATAAGTTATGGGAGGCACTTTCAATGAGATATTGAAAAGAAAATTAAAGAATATTTTGGTTATCATGTCTGCCTTTTCCACTGAGAAGACTCTCAATTTGAAGTTCAAGAACATTCGAACCCAATAACAAATAGAATCGGTGAAAAAATGGTGGTATTAGTAGAAGTGAGGTAATGCCAATGTGGAATCTTCCAGGACTTATTGTTTCCATGTGCACGCATCATCATATCATGTGCATCTGTGAACATATCATGGGGAGAATATGTTGATCCATTGTACCGGATGGAAACCATTACAAACTGTTTTGTTGCACCCTGGATACCCATTGGGGAGTTTTGATATTTTCCAATTCCCGAGGGCTAGCCAATATTGGAACCTGACATCATCATATTGCATAAATGAGGGAGATTTATGTTCAGTAGGATGCATAATGCGATTGAATTTTCTCCCGAACAAGGGAAAATTTTGAGATGCACCATATGTCATCAAGAAGGTCATAACCGAAAATGATGTCCTAACATTACTTGATCAAGTTCACACTAACAACCACATCAATGTATTGTCTCTTATTTCATCTTCTAATATTGTTAATTATATGGTTTTATTATAAGATTCCTTAATTTTTAGAACTGTCTGACAATGCCAAATACTTCTACTATCAAATAACTATAATCCTTTCATTTTCACATTAAAATAAATATGACAAGTGCATTAAAGGTGACATTAAAACATAATCAATATGTCCATGGCTAAACCATAAAGAAAACATTTTAGAATATAATCATGAAACATACCATCATATGGTGATTCATACATAAATTAAAAATCAAGCCATTTTCTAATAATCTTTTTCTTACCAAAGAAAAAGTGTTTATATATATAAATATTTAAAACCATATCTTATAAAACACAATTTTTTATGCTATAACATATCTCAAAAACACTTTAGTAATATGATTTAAAAAACATGAGGACGTGACTTTTTATTTTGGTAATAAATAACTTTATAAAATAATGTGGATTAGCTTGGAATTTATTACATTCTATAAGTCATAACATTCTGCTAACCATAAGGTTATATTTACATTTTACACTTACAGCTCATTTAATTTATTTATATATATATGGAGGATACCGTACAATTCGAGCAGGCTAATCATGTTTCCTTGGTCGTGCTAGACGGTGGTGAGGTTTGATAGATCAGGGTGCATTGAGTGCAATGTTTTCATCAGACGCCACCTTTACCTGCCATTATACCATACCCGCGTTGTGCTAGCTTCTACAACATTGCAGAATCAGATTTCATATTTGATTAACATCACCAACTTGCTACCCTCCTTGAGAGGTTGAGACCAAATACACATAATTCCATCTTCTTGAGGGAGATATGACCATCACCCTAGAGGATATGGCAGTGCTTCTTGGTCAGCCTATCTAGGGGGAAGCTGTTATGGGACCCACCCGTGCATCATAGCCTGACCTTGTTCAATGATTTTTTGGCATTGAGATTATGGTTTACCATAGAGAAACATATGGTGGGTTGATATCTATGACCTGGTTGGAGGAGTAGTTTGCCGATATACCCGATGACACTAATGACCAGACTATCATGTGTTATGCTTGTTCATATGTATTACCGCTCATTTGAGGTGGCATGTGTGCTGATCACCCGAGGATGCACGTGAACAGGATGTACCTAAGATTACTGGAGGAATTTGATCAAGCATTGACATACAGATAGGGATCTGCCAACTCCGTGTACACTTGCAGAGCATTATGAAAGATATGTCGCAGAGACCACATAGATATCAGGGGATGCGTCATCCTTATTTAGACATCGTCATGGGAGTGAATCTCATCATTCTTCACTAAGCTTGATAATTTTCCATTGCCAAAAGACATGTTGCATGGAATTCTACATGGATGCAAGTATGATCTCTCAACCTTATTGGTTTCTAATACTAGTAGGTTTTATTTAATTTAATTTCATATATTTTATAACTTTCAATGTTTTATTTTATAGGTGGAGTTAGAGACATAGATTCTTCATGTTTCCAACACACCATTTGGGTGCATACTGCCTCAAGTTGGACAGTCTCCTACCAAACCAGGTAAATATAAATAATCTGTAATTTTCTAAAAAATTTAATAATAGAATTAATTTTTGTTTTTAGTAAGAAGATTTTTTTAAAAAGGTCACATGTCGTTTTAGATTTCATGGATGTCGTATTGGGATATACTGGACCAGTTGACAACATACTACACTAATGGACTTCGTGATTCTATGGTTGTAGTGCCTTTCATTCACTTCCATTTTACTGAGTGGAAGCAGCCTGATAGAGCCATGTGACAGTTTGGATGTGTTCAGTTGATTCTATTACAGCTGAGACAGACACGAGAGCTACATCACTTGACCCTAACATGGAGGTCGGATGAGGACTGGCGCCGACGACATGTTGAGAATCTTTACCTCTAGGGAAGATGTGCAATGCTTCATGTCCAGGGTGTACCTATGATATGATTCCATATTTCAAAGAAGGTCGAGTATGAGCCATGGTATAGACTAAAGTATATATTGTATCTTACCCGACATGACATAAGGATTCATTATATTGTAAGTCAATATATTTTCATTAGTTTTTTATTGAACTATTTTCTAATTCATTTTAAATTTCCTTATAGCATAATCACTCATAGTATATTATTCGCATGAGTGATCTAGAGGAGGAGGGGGTCCTTAGTCGGGCAGTAATCCATTTTGTAGTGTTGGAGATGAGGTCATGTTATTTTGAGATTCCTGAGAGAATCTTTGAGAGTCCACCCTAGAGATTGTAGGTTCCTACCCTGAGAGTGGATGTTCCTGGTGAGGAACATCCTCTAGAAGCTACTAATGCTGATGACCCACTATGATGAAGATATAGACCACATCTTGCTTCATGTGGGGCCTCACCTATTCCACAGGTAGAGGTTGACCCTCTAGTACTCCTGCCTCATCCGATTATGGATGTGCATCAGTCATCATGGGATGAATCTTTCTTGATTGGATATACACAATTATCCCCCACTTGTGATCCTGATCATTTATAGCCTATATGTTTCTCCCAGGTGATGATGGCGGGTCCCTCTGTGACAATAGTGGGATAATGATCATGTGTGAAGTATGACATCTAGTTGACACCTTCTCCCACTAACACATAGGCGGAGCTGGTGACGATCTATGTTTCAGTGCCTGAGGATAAGCCCTCTCTAGGTCATCAAACTCCACCCTAGCACGGAGCTTTGCGATATCGATATGGCCATCAAATTCAAAGACCGCCATTTGGGACAAAATATCCCCACAAACATTGAATGTACTTGTTCATGTATCTGTTTTATGTCTATTGAAATGGAGAATTTTTTTTTACTATCATCCATTTTTACATGTTTATCCATTATTTAATTTTTTTTTATATTTTAGTCATAGTTTATATTTTAGAAGCTTTCAATGTCAACTACTTGAAACATAGGAAAACTTATTATGTTTCAAGTAGGAAACATTAAAATGTTATACAATATACACTATACAAACAATCCAAATAAAAGTTCAAGAAAAGCCTCAACAACTATAAAGTTTTGAAAATAAAATTACTTTCATAAGTATAATAAATAAAGTGAAAATGAATGGAATGTAAGAAAAGATTATAAATACCATTATAATGTTTTAAAACAATAGTAAACTTTATTTTCTTATAAAATATTGATGAATTTGTAACATTATATATTCAAGCTAACTTGAGATATTGAACCCCTCTAACATGAATACTTTCTATGAGAGTAGAATTCTTAGGTATTTAAACATGGAAACTAGAAGAAAGATTTCATTGTATCTAATGCCTTATAATTTTTTAAACCCTTTAGTCACAATACTTTATTCATATCTATTCACTTTAACATCCATGGCCATTTTTCTCTTTAAGACCAATTTCCACCCAATGATATTTGTATCAACATGAAGATCAACCAAAACCCATACATAGTTCTAAAACATATAATCCATTTTATAATTTGTGGATTCTTTCTATTTTGCATCTTTTGAGCTCTCTATTGCCTCTTTATAGGAAAGATGGTCATTATTTTCAAGCAATAACAAGTCACAATCTTTAGTGACCATAATTATTTTATCTAAAGGGTTGTATACATAATATCATTTAGTTTACTTGGGATATCCTATAAATATACACTTCATGCCTTGGGGAACAACTTTTGTTTCATGGTATGTCCTTAAAACTGTTTCAAACCCACAAGCATGCATGTTTGGAAAAATATATTCCTTCCCAATCGATATATAACTGGTATGGGATACCGTTTGGAACATTGTTTTTCACAAGGATTAGTGTATATGATGGAATTTGTAATGAATATCTCTAAAAGGATAATGAAATACTTTCATGACTCATCATCGACATCAATTTGTACCAATTCTAGAAGCCCTATAGGCCTTTTTCATTGTCCACTAAATAGTGGTTATGTTATTTTTCCTTATAAACAAGTGTGAATGTTTTCATTTAGTTTTATCTCAAAAATTGTAAGTAATCATCATCATAAAACTTTGTCAAATACTTATTGTTTACATAACCAATATGGTGATTCCACAACTGGGTCTGAAATGAGTCATGCAAACTTAATTCAATATCAATTACCAATACATGATTTTCATAATTTAATATATAAACACCATTATTGAGTTGTGATATACCATGAAAATAGTTATTGTTATAAATGTTGCATTCATTATTTTAAGACATGAAAATAAATCATTCCATGTCATGGAGAGAAACAAATATGATGTTCTTGGCAAAACAGGGAATAGATTAATAGTTATTTGAAACGAAATTAAGTTATGTTAGAAATATGTCATGGTGGGCTCCGATTGTTATAGCAACCAACCTCATTCGATTAATAGCATGTAAATCCATCTCTCCTCATGTGATCTTTCAAAATCTATCTGGATTCTATATTTGAAAACAAATTTGAGCAACATAAAAGCAATTGCATAAAAAAATAACATTTTAACTTTCAAATGATTATGAAATAATTCAAAACAATATAAAACAAACACATTGTGTATATATATATATGTGTGTGTGTATCATAATATAAAAATCTATATATTTATAAATATAATAGATTATATAATTAATTTTTTATACTTTCTGAAAGGTGGTAGAGGGTATACTGCCTGTCGTGCATAGTTTTAATATTTTTTAATCTGCACAAATTTAAAAAATATACAAACACACATAAAAAATCATCAAATATCACAGAACCCTAATGATCTTCACCCAGTGAGTGATCTTCCATCATGCACATGGTAGAGACCATAAAAATAAAGAAACACAATATAGTTTTTACATCCCTTCTTATATTAAATTAAAATTCGAAAAGAATTCTCAGAACATTGTTTTTTCCAAAAGGTAATAAAAATAAGCATAAAGCATATATTTTTTGTTTTAGTTAAAAAAATAAAAATAAATATGATAAATGAGTTTCCATAAATATATAATCTAATAATATTACATCGCATTTATTTGTGACCATTTATTTTGTAATTTTAACACCCATTATATTAATTGCCATTGTCAAATAATTATCGGTAATGTTCATAATTATTATAAAGAATTTACCAAAAATTATTATTTTTATGTATTTATAATTATCAATATTATCAGTGGCATACATCTAATAAAAAAATTTCATTTAAATAATAATTTTATCCAACTATTTACTACCATTAAAATTTAATTTTAATCACTCTCAATAAAATCGTAATTTATATATAATAATTACAATTAATGATAATAAAAAAAGTTGGAGGCCATAAAAATAACGTGAAACCCCCTCACTATTTTAGCAATTAAACATAGAGATGAATATATATATATATATAGGATTTGTTTTGGGATTGAGATGCAGAGTTGAGGCTAAAGAAAAAGAGGAATATAACATAACGTGATAGGAGAGATGGGTGTGTGTGGGGATGCACTATTGACAATACACTGTTGCTGGTATTTTCTCTCACCTCTCCAGCCATGGAAGCTACCAGGGATGCCACCACCACCGTGTACAGAACTCTACAGGCTACTCAATGTGTAGGTTCCACCTTGAGTGGCCTCGAGGGAGGACAACTGACTCCTGTTGAAGTAGAGGTGTTGAGGACCTGGGTGGAGAACTTGGGTGACTCGACAGAGTAGCTATAGGACACTCTCAAGGAGTTTGATTAGCAAGGGCACCCTACAAGGCGATGCATCTGAGCAACATTGTGACATGGAAAAGCGCAGCCTTGATAGACATTGGAACATGCCTGGACAATCCTACATATTTTTCCGTAGGTGCACCCATCATGGAAAACATTCAGGGGAAGGCCACCAGTGCCAAGAAGGTCATCTCCAAGGCTCTTTCACTCCTCAATCCCATCCAGCTTAAAAAAAACTATTCTTTACCTATTCTCATTTTTATACATCCAACACCCCCTGAAGTAATGAAAATCTTATGTGATTATTATGATCATTTTATTTCATATGATATGATTGAGAGTGAGTTTAAATTAAATAATGTTTGGATCGATACGCAAACAATCAACATAGATCAATTTAGAAGTAGAAGAATGTATCAATTCCCATTCATCACTACTCATTGTTACATCGAACCATTTCATGGTACTATAGACTTTATTTATCCAAAAATATGATGATCATGAACATTAAAATCAAAAGCGCACTACAATATAATGCACTATTATCACCACTAGATATTTGTTTTATCAATGCTAATAAAATCCTAGTGATTTTATGAGTAATTTTTTTAACACTGATAAAAGATATTTTTATCATCATTTTTTATTACTATAAAAATTAATGTTATCTTTTTAATTGTAAAAATATTTTAATCATGATATGGTTGTGTCTCCATGCCCTTACGGCCCACATAAATCCCCTTCATGCCACATCCACCCTTGCACACTGACGTCGTCCTTCCACACATCTACTAGTATGTGTTATTATTAGTACTATGTGATGAAATACTTATATACATATATATGAACTACATAAACAAATATACACTTATTTTTTATAACAATTTCAAAAGTGTTATTTTTAAGAATACATTTTTCCTTCTTTTTGAATCACGTTTCAAATTATTAATTTCTACATAAAAATTCAAATTAATATTTCTATAAGTTTTTAAAAAATTATTTTGCAATGCTAGTGAGAAAAAAAATATTTTCAGTAATAAAAAATAATTATGTTATAAACTATTTATAGCATATTAATTTTTTGAAAATAATTATCACCATTTTTATACTAATAACACATATATAAATTTTTAAAATGATTTACAATTTGTTAATATTTTTAAGATAATTCTTTTCTTGTTTTCATGAATTCAGTTTTAACATTTATATTTATATTTTTTAAGTTTCCCTAAATGAATAGTTAACTATAAAAAGCATATTCGAACACTTTAAAATATTTACAAAAAATAAATAGTTAAGTTTTATTAATTTTGTTACAGATTCTATAATTTTTTTTTATTTTTTGAAATTATTTTCTTTATTCATGTTTGTGTGTAACACTCTTTTACATAAGGGATTTGTTGGGTTTTTGATAAAAAAAGTGGAAATCATGATTTTTTTAATTCGTTTTGATCCAGTGGAATGATTCTAATTTTTTACATGTCGTGCAATCTGTTTTTTACGGACTAAAATAGGGCACTGGGGACATTCTTATAGTATAGTTATAGATATGAAGGGATGAGATGCAATTAATATTGGGATGACGTGACACTAAATATAGGTGTCCATATAAGATGTCAAAATAAAACTGGGTCAAAAAGTTTTGAAAAAAAAGGAATTAATGTATATTGATGAATATTAACTTTAATTTTAATTTGAAAAAAAAGGAATTATTGCAATGGCGGAGCTGATCGATTGTCCTCTCTTCACGGAGCTTCACTATGCCGGCGTCAAAGATCATGCCACCCTCATGAACTTCCTTTCCCCATGTGAGCGCTTCGCCAACTTGCAAATAGTGGTGGATTGCCGGCGCGCCCTGCAGCACAGCCGGAGCCCCTGGCGACAATGGTGGGCTACATGGGGAGATTCTCACTGGAAAAATATCGTCTGAGGTCCACGAATGGACCTAATATTGTGGCAGATCAATTTTTTGGATTAAAAGTATTTTTAAAAATCAATCCTTCCCATTTGAAACAATTTGATGAGAATACCCCATCACCCATCATGTAAACCATTTTAAAAAATAACTCTAAAATGTTAAATAAAAACTATTATTATAAAACATTAATAATAAAGATAAAAATAAAAAAGATAAAAATAATAAATATATAATAATAGTAAATAAGGTAAATCTGACTTTGAAAATTTTAGTCAAAATTTTCACTATATATTTGCTTTATTTATTTATGTGTCAATATATTCTCACTGAAAATTCAAATAGGAATTTCTTTTAGATTTTCAATAATCAAATTTTGGGTTCAAATTTCGCATATAAAACTCTGGTGAAAATTTAAAATTTATATATTTATGTAAGCGTATATTTATGTTAGTATACATTTATATGCTTATATATGATTTTGAGTGTGAATTATCACTAATATTTATACTTTTTTACTTTAGATTTTAACAAGAATCTTTCTTTTGAATTATTAGAATATTCATTGAAAATTATATTTCAAGTATAAATATATATTGACAATAGAAAAGTTTCACTATGAATTTTCATTGAATTTTTCAATATAAATACTCAAAATTTCTATTAGAAATTTTCATTATGAAAATTCAGTACAAATTTCAATACAAATTTTCTTGCTTTCTTTGAAGAAAAAGGAAAAAGTCATATATTAAAAGATCGAAAAATACATATATAAAATTTACAGGGAATTTTTAAGAGAAAAGCCAAGAAGGAAGATTGAAAAGACGCAATGATCAACCGATGAGAGTCCTAAGCGATGGCACCGAAACATAAGATGCCTTTTTCAGAAGGAGAGTTATCCAAGTTAATTTTCAGGGTACTATCAGTGGTGGGTTTCCATGTTAAGGGATCATGCTTGAGAGTAGGGTCGTCAAACATATGCTTGTTATTGATCCATGTTGATAACAAGTGCGATGCATTCTTGACCCAAAAGGTGCATGGCTTGGAGACCTAGTTAAAGAGAATGTCATATCTCCTCACCTAAATGATCCATACAACTGTGTACTGGGAAGCCAGGTCCTAGGCAATGAGGTGTGAAGAGCATTTTGTGAGAAGAGTCAAGAGATCAAGAGCCATATCCCGAAGGCTGTCAGCATGAGAGCTGATGGTGTGCCAGACTTTCCTTGCTCCACAGTAGTGAGTAATGTCATGCATTAGAGATTTTGGAATGGACATGCAGATAGGGAATGTTAGGTTGTACAATGAATGGAAAGTGGCAAGGAACCCCTTTGAAGGAAGGACCATACTGCAAACGTGCTACCAGAAAAAAGCGAGCTTTAAGGGAAATACATAGGCACCAGATAGATTTCCAAAGAGCCTGTAACAACCCGAGATTTTAAGAAAAATGTTCTTTTTAATTTCATCGATGTCCTGTACGCTACACCAAAAGGAACTTGCACTACACACGTCCCTGACTTGGCTTGCCTTACACGCAATCGCAACCGTCCACGATAGCGTTTGTTGTACGCAATACCAAGTTTCACTAAACAACGATATGTTATATAAACTAGCCATTATGAATAGTAATACCCACTTTTTGAAATTTTATTTTTGAAAATGGACTTCATTTTTGGATTCGGAATATCGAAATTAGACTAGGCTGAAATTTTGGTATTTTTCTGAAAACTTTCAATTTTTGATTAATAGAGAAAACACTGGGTTACTATTTAAAACCCGACTTTTTATATAAATAATTATTTATTTTATTTAAATTTATTTTAGGTCAAAATTGATACGTGATACCTATATAAGTTCAATGTAATTCATTGGAGTCATTTTATAATAATTTTAGACGTATAAAAATTTTATTAAACTTTTCACCGTCTTTTACCCACCTCCTAGGAGAATTTGAAAATTTACATAAAACATAATTTTACCGCTTCTGTGAGAGGAATTTTGAAAATCCGAGAGATACAGTTAATATCAAGGAATAAAATGTGGTTCAATAAGATAAAAATAATTTTTGGTAAATAGTAACTTTTTACTTTTTTTACCATGGTTAAAAGTAAATAGGGTAATTAAGGGTAAAAATGATATTATTATTACCCTAACATATGTCTTAATTCTATTGGATAAGTGTAGTTCGACCAAAAACAACCTTAGGGATAAAATTTTACCCTTTAGGTCCACTTGGATTAGATTAGGACATTCATTATTATTTTATTTAAAGAAGCATTAAAATAGTTAAAATCAAATTTTAATAACTAAAACATTTTTAATATAGGGTTATACATAAGATAAATTCGACTATAAATATTCATTAGAAAACTAAAAGGATTTCCTACATAATGGTATTTTATTTATAGTTTTTAGATATTAAATAATTTAATTTATTTATGACACAATGATGATGCAATAATTACCTTATTAATGAAATATTAACATAATTGATTTATAAATACCCAAATAAATGTAATTTTAGACTTTTTATGAATTACACTAATTTTATAGGTTAATATTACATTTTAGTATTGATTTAATTAACTTTATTCGAACTAATCATGCTATTATAATTTTCACAAAAATCAAGTACCAAATAGTTTCAAAATTGACATAAAATAGTTTTTAAAACAAATATTATATTATTAATTGTTATTTTATTCCTAAAAATCTAAGGTTCGGAAAAATGACTTAGATAAGGATATATATATTAATAATGAACCACTTGGGGTTCATTTGTCTTGTTATAGTAAGTTTATTAACCATATAGTGTAAGAAAACAAGAAGACACGGTAAAAGTAAAATTATTAAACTTAAAGTTAAATCTAAATGACAAGGTTTAAATAGTAACCTAAACTTGTATAAAATCTATTGGTTGAGAGCATCTCGACCCATCCCCACCTTAGCTTCGAAATAAATCAATTTGGAGCTATTAAAAACCGAATATGACTTTATTACAAAATAATATTTTAAGTTTTTCCTAAGGTGCCCCTCTCCTCCCTTATAAAAGGGCACATCCTCCCTCTCCTCCTCACACCACTTTGAGCCTTCAAGCTTGGCCAACCCCAGCCAATTTCCCTTCTCAAATTTCCTAGAAACATCCTAGATGTCCTGGTCTTCTTCAAATACCATCTTTAGTGCCCTAAGAGGAGGTTAAGAAGTGGCGCTTCAAAGAAGAGGTAATGTCCATTACCGATTCTTTCAACTTTATTTCTTCTTCTACTTCTTCTTCTTTAGTTTTTTCATTATGAAGTAAAAACATCAGTATCATTAATATAATAATATGTTATTATAAGTATGAATCAACCCTATTTCACCTTCCATCCATCCTACGGAAAACGAAATCACCGCGCGTGCGTACGTACGAAATACCATCCGCACGCCGTGGTGTAATCTGTTTTCCACCACCACCTTACTTGGATGGGTATAATGGTGTAAATAATAACTATATATGATTATTATGAAGTTATATTGATTCTGACATAGTATAAATACACTTCAATAAAATTCCACGATCATGGGAACGATATCATCGCTCGTGCGTACGTACGACCTACCGTCTCCACGATTTGATGCGACTTGTTCTACATGATCTTCATTGCATAATGATTATATAAATGAATTTAATGAATAAATATAATATATATTACACTAATACCATTCTATAAATGAGGTATCTATAACCTAAAAATAATAATAAGAATTTATTCGACAAAACATGCATAAGAACATAAAGCAATGAACACCTGAATAACAAGTAGCAATGAAATATTACTAATAAGAAGATAAGAATATGACCATATATGATATCATAACAAAGAATACGATTCTGGGATAAGTCAATAACATTATTTAAATCATTATACATGAGGTTCGGATACGTACGAAGCAAATCAGACCTAAGGTAAGGGAAAATCTCACAATCTCATTTTTATCTGAGATTGTTAATACTATGGTATTTAATGGGGTGTATTTATCATCCACATCCATGTTTCCTAAATATGTAATATTATTTATATCCTCCTACAATTTTTTAAATCCAACATTACTTGTTGGTGAGTTTTTAGTAAAAGATATGAAAGTAATCTTTTGATGTTTTTAGTACGAGGTACTTCTTGAATTTTCAGGCCAAAGTACGAGAAGAATGTTTTTTTAACTTATATGACCTGAATGGACTTTTAGAACATTATTTCCAAGAAGATTACTTTACAAGTTTTCAAGTTTATTTTTAATAAACCGCTTTTAGTTTAAAATTGTATGACATGTTAAGAAAGGAAAAATGTTTTTGAAGTAGAAAGGATATTTTCCTCAAGAATGGAGTACAAGTGTTTTATCAAAATTATTTTCCATATAAGATAATATAGGGTTATAATTCTATCCCTATTTTTACATTGAATTGATTATGTTATTATGGAATTATTTTTATGATGTCCTTTTATCTTATATGGATTATTTTATGATGACATGATGTTTAAGAATCCCATTTTTATTACATGGGTTATGCTATGATGTATGATTTATGATCTTGTGGCACACATAAGAATGATATCATTATGAGATGGGTGGGACCTATATCTCCCTCCAATGCATTGGGTAAATATTTATATCTCATGAGATAAACATGGCTGGAACAGCAGGTTAATCCGGTTCAGTGATACAAGACTAAAACGGGGAGTGAACTCTGTTCAGAAATGGACTTTGTCTCCTAAAACAGTCTTGACAATGAGTCTTGACTACTAAGAAATGATTCTCTATGATTATGTGTGTATGCCACAAAGTTTCATGTCTTATGTTATGATTATTGGGATTACATTTCACTACTATGATTTATCCCATGTTATGAAATTATGGTCTCTTTTGCAGGTTAAGATTTCCAAAATGTTATGTTCTTATGAATATGTTGTGATTGATATTTATTTTGTTTACCCTTACTGAGCATTTGAGCTCACCCTTTTGTATGTTTTCTTTTCACCAGTTCAGGAAGAAGGGTATTAAGTAAGATATTCCAAAAGGGACTCTAGATATGATAAAATAAAAGGGAGACAATGTAGATGATTTATGAACCAGTTGTTTATGGTTCCCAGTTCCTAAAGACACTATACCTATACTGTCCTTTCATGGTTTTGTTATATGTTGTTATAAGTGTGCTTCAATTTTGAAGTAATAACAATGTATGTAACGTATGGGTCGTTATAGTTGGTATCAGAGGAAAGGTATAGTGAACCTTTGGAAACTAGGATGTGAAAGCCTTAGTAAGAACCCTAAGGATGCGTCTAATCATAGAACACAATCTTAGTGTTTTAGAAATTTCCATGAATAACCTATGATAAGACCTTAAGTGTGAAATTACATTCCTGATTATGTGGTTTTCCTATTATAATTAGTGTTGCTCACACTATTCTTCTTGGTTTTAGTCAACGGCTGGAACCCGAAGGAACCATGTTAAGGTGGAATGCGATGGGCAATGCAATGATTTTCCCCCTGAGCAACCAAACGTTATGGGAGTTGGAATGTAAAATCTTGTATCCATGGTCACACAACTTTCTCAGTCTATGAATCATGCAGGACATCCAAACGAGCAAAGGAAGGAGCAACATTCTATTTAATCCTTCATGAGGCAGCGTCCACCCTCATTCAGTGGGTCTACTGATCCATTAGTGGCTGAACAGTGGATCAGTACCACTGAAAAGATATTTTCAGTTCTTCAATGTTCTGAACATGATAAATTCATCTTAGCAGTATATCGTTTGGAAGGTGAAGCTGATCAATGGTGGAATCTTATCAAGAATACGAGGCCAAGAGATGAAATTGAGTCCATGGAATGGGACGAGTTCAAGAACTTATTTTTTAGTAAGTACTTCCCTCATATTCATCGAACAAATATGGAGAAGGAGTTTCTTGAACTGAAGCAAAAGCATGATGAATCTATTAGTACCTATGAAGAAAATTTTACAAGACTTTCAAGGTACGCTTCTGGAATTATTATCCAACCTGAGAGTAAAATCGATCGATTCTTTAGTGGCTTAAAACCAAGTCTACGAAGGGCGTTAGCCATAAGGGACTTCAATAGCTATGAGGAAATCGTTCGATGTGCTCTCAAGGTTGATATGGAGATTGGAGTAACCCATCAGTCATATGCGTTTGATAAGAAGAGGAAAATGAAATTCAAAGGGAAATCTAAATACTACACTGAAAAGAAGATGCGTTTTCCCTTATTCTCAATATGTGGAAAGAAACATGGAGGGAGTTGTCTTAAAGGGACAAGTAAATGTTTCAAATGTGGAAAGGAAGGTCATCGGGCATTTGAATGCCGCAATGATGGGAAGAAGATGTCTAGTGATGCGAACAAACAAAAGGCTACACATAGTGCACCTCCTACACTTCAATGTTACAAGTGCAAGAAAATGGGGCATTATTCTAATCAATGCCCTAATACAAGGGTTGTTGATGATGATCGATGTCAACAAACTCTTAAGGCCAAAGATAAAGGAAAGTCACATGCAATTTCTATTGGTGATGTGGAGTATGATAACGAAGTGGTGAAAGGTACACTTTCTATCCACTCTAAAGTGGAAATTTTTTTATTTGATTCTGGATCCACCCACTCTTTTATTTATGAAGAATTTTCTAAGGGTATCATCATATTACCTCAACAATTAGATGTTGAGTTAGCTGTGACAACCCCCAATGAAACAACAGTCGCATCAAAAGATTATAATTCTTCTATGATTAAAGTTTGTGGGAAAGTGCTTCCTGAAAATCTTGTGATCCTTCATATAGTGGAATTTTATGTGATTCTTGGCATGGATTGACTTTATTTATATGGAGATCATATCAATTTCCAAAGAAAGGAAGTCATATTTCATATTCTAGATCAATCTATGATCATCTGTCGATGCAAGGATGAACATAACCTTCCAGTGGAAATTTCTTCCATCTTATGGGTCTTGATTCCACTAAATGAAGGTTATTTATATCAAATGGTTGGTGAGAAACTCATGATTAAGAATATGCCCATTTTATGGGAGTTTGATGATGTCTTTTTAAAGGAATTTCCAGGTCTTCCACCAAATCGTGAAGTTGAGTTTTCAATTGAACTCATACCGGGTGCTTTACCTATTTCAAAGACACCTTATAGAATGGCCCCAATTGATTTTCAGGAATTGAAGAAGAAACTCCAAGAGAGTCTTGATAAGGGATTCATACGCCCTAGTGCATCACCTTGGGGAGAACCTGTTCTGTTTGTTAAGAAGAAAGTTGGATCAATGAGACTCTACATTGATTATCGAGAACATAACAAAATAATTATCAAGAACAAATATCCTCTCCCACACATTGATGAATTATTTGACTAACTACGCAGAGCTCAATACTTTTCCAAGATTTATCTTCATTCATGGCATCATCAATTAAGGGTCAAAAGGGAGGATATACCAAAGACGGATTTCCATACAAGGTATGGACACTATGAATTTATAGTGATGCCATTTTATCTTACTAATTCCCCGGCTATCTTCATGGATCTAATGAATAGAGTCTTTAGAGACTATCCTGATCAGTTTATTGTAGTCTTTATAGACGATATTCTTGTCTATTCAAAGATCAAGGAAGAACATGAAGATCACTTGAGAATTGTATTGAAGACCCTGAGAAAGGAGAATCTTTATGCCAAATTTACCAAGTGTGAATTTTGGCTTCAAAAAGTTGCATTTTTGGGTCACATAATATCAAAAGAGGGGATATCTGTGGATCTAGAAAAAACAGAGGTTATCAAAAGATGGTTGAGATCAACAACAGTAACTTAGATCCAATGTTTTCTTGGTTTGGATAGATATTATCGATGTTTTGTGAAAGATTTTTCATGATTATCTAATCCACTCACCAGGTTGACTAGAAAAGGAGTTAAGTTCATGTTGATAGAGGAATGTGAAGAGAATTTAAAGGAGTTGAAAAGAAGGTTATCCAGTGCACCTATGCTCACACTGCCTTGTAGTGGAGAAAGGTTTGTGATCTACAATGATTCATCCAAGAAGGGATTGGGGTGTGTTCTCATGCAAAATGATATGGTGATAGCTTATGCCTCATGACAGTTGAAAATCCATGAGAAAAATTACCCAAATCATGATTTGGAGTTAGCTACGGTAATATTTGCATTGAGGATTTGGAGGCATTATCTTTATGGTGAAAGGTGTGATATTTATACTGATCATAAAAGTTTAAAGTATATTTTCACACAAAAGGAGCTGAATATGCGTCAAAGAAGATGGTTGGAGATGATTAAGGATTACGGCTGCTCAATTCATTACCACACTGGGAAAGTAAACAAGGTGACAGACGCATTAAGTCAACAAGACCATGCTAGATTATCAATGATGAGGATCAAAAAAAGATCCAATATTTATGGATTTAAAAAGGATGGATCTTGGAATTATAATGGAAGGGGAAAAATCTTATCTTTCTCAAATGAATGTTCAACCATATATACATGCGAAGATTAAAGAGGCATAGAAAGAAGATGTAGAGTTACAAAAGAAGGTGAGAAATGTTCCTGAATTCAACCTTGATTGTGATGGGATAATAAGGTTCAAGAATCGGGTTTGTGTTCCTCCCATCCCAGAATTAAAGAAGGAGATGCTGGATGAGGCTCATAGTTCTTCATTCTCTATTCATCCTGGAAGCACAGAGATGTATAGGGACCTGGAAGAGTACTTCTGGTGGGATGGATTGAAAAGAGATGTCGCTGAATATGTCTCTCAATGCTTGGTTTGTCAGAAAGTTAAAGCTGAGAGACAGAAGTCTAAGGGGATGTTACAACCATTACCCATACCCGAATGGAAATGGGAAAACATCACTATGAGATTTGTCACCGGACATCCTAAAACATATTAAGGAAATAATTCTATCTGGGTCATAGTTGATCATCTTACAAAGTCGACACACTTCATTGCTATTAGAGAGGATTTCTATCTTGATCAGCTTTCCAGGAAATATATAAAGGAAGTGGTAAGATTGCATGGAGTACCACTTTCCATTATATCTGATTGGGATCTAAGGTTTACCTCCAAGTTTTGGCGAAGTCTTCAGCATACTCTGGATACAGAGTTGAGTTTTAGCACTGCTTATCATCCTCATATAGACGGTCAGTCTGAGAGGACAATTCAAAATCTAGAAGATATTTTAGGAGCTTGCTCTATGGATTTCAAAGGTGGTTGGGATTAACACCTACCATTGGTGGTATTTTATTATAATAATTTCTTTCAATCCAGTATAGAGATGGATCCTTATGAATCTCTCTATGGAATGAAATGCCAAACTCCAACTTGCTGGGATGAAGTTGGGGAAATAAAGCTATTAAGACCTGATCTTGTTGATGAGATGGAAGAAAATATCCGATCTATTCAACAACACATAAAAGAAGCTCAGAGTCGACAAAAAAGTTATGCTGACAATCAAAGAAAAGACCTAGAGTTTGATGTGGGTGATAAAGTGTTCTTATGAAAATCTCCTTTGAAGAGAGTAATGAGATTTGGAAAGAAGGGAAAGTTGAGCCCTAGATATATTGGTCATTTCGAAATACTGGATCGTGTTGGGAAGGTAGCTTACCGATTGGCACTTCCACCGAATCTCTCTCAAGTTCATGATGCGTTCCATGTATCTCTCCTGAGAAAGTACACACCTGATCCATCACATGTACTCAGCTCAGAATTTGTATCGCTCGAGCAAGATCTTTATTATGAAGAACAACCGATAGAGATTCTGGATCGTAGCAAAAAAGTTCTATAGAACAAGACCACTCGCTTGGTGAAAGTTTTATGGAGGAACCACCAATTAGAAGAAGCTACATGGGAGATTGAGGATATGATGAGGGAGAGGTATCCTCATCTGTTTGTTACAAAGTGATGAATTTCAAGGGTAAAATTCATTTTAAGGGGGGTAGAATTTAACACCCTGAGATTTTATGAAAAATGTTCCTTTTAATTTCATTGATGTCATGTACGCTACACCAAAAGGAGCTTGCACTACACGCGTTCCTGACTTGGCTTGCATTACACTCAATCACGACCTTCCACGATAGCATATGTTGTACACAATACCGAGTTTCACTAAACAACAATATGTCATATAAACTAGCCGTTATGAATAGTAGTACCCACTTTTTGAAATTTTATTTTCCAAAATGGACTTCATTTTTGGATTTAGAATATCTAAATTAGACTAGGGTGAAATTTTGATATTTTTCTGAAAACATTCAATTTTTGATGAATTGTGAAAACACTGGGTTACTATTTAAAAACCGACTTTTTATATAAATAATTATTTATATTATTTAAATTTATTTTTGGTGAAAATTGATACGTAATACCTATATAAGTTCAATGTAATTCATTGAAGTCAATTTATAATAATTTTAGACGTATAAAAATTTTATTGAACTTTTCACCGTCTTTTACCCACCTCCGAGGAGAATTTGAAAATTTACATAAAACATAATTTTACCACTTCTCTGAGTTGAATTCCAAAAATTTGAGAGACACAGTTAATATCAAGGAGTAAAATGTGGTTCAATAAGATAAAAATAATTTTGGGTGAATAGTAACATTTTACTTTTTTTTACCACGGTTAAAAGTAAAATAGGGTAATTAAGGGTAAAAATGATATTATTATTACCCTAAAACATGTCCTAATTCTATTGGATAAGTGTAGTTCGACCAAAAAAAACCTTAGGGACAAAATATTACCCTTTAGGTCCACTTGGATTAGATTAGGACATTTATTATTATTTTATTTAAAAAAGAATTAAAATAGTTAAAATCAAAGTTTAATAACTAAAACATTTTTAATATAGGGTTATACATAAGATAAATTAGACTATAAATATTCATTAGAAAGATAAAAATATTAAATATATAATTATATTTTATTTATAATTTTTAGACATTAAATAATTTAATTTATTTATGAAACATTGATGATGTAGTAATTACCTTATTAATGAAACATTAACATAATAGATGTTATAAATACCCAAATAAATGTAATTTTAGACTTTTTATGAATTAAAATAATTTTATAGGTTAATATTACATGTTATTATTTGATTAATTAATGTTTTTAGAAATAATAATGTTGTTATTATTTTCACAAAAATCATGTACCAAATAGTGTCAAAATTGACAAAAAATAGTTTTAAAAAAAAATATTATATTATTAATTGTTATATTATTCCTAAAAATCTAAGGTTCGACCAAATGACTTAGATAAGGATATATATATTAGTAATTAACCACTTGGGATTAGTTTGGCTTGTTATAGTAAGTTTATTAACCATATAGTGTAAGAAAACAAGTAGACACAGTAAAAGTAAAATTATTTACCTTAAAGATAAATCTAAATGATAAGGTTAAAATAGTAACCTAAACTTGTCTAAAATCTATTGGTTGAGATTATTTCGACCCATACCCACCTTATCTTTAAATTAAATCAATTTGGAGCTACTAAAAACCGAATATGACTTTATTATAATATAATATTTTAAGTTTTTTCAAAGGTGCCCCTCTCCTCCCTTATAAAAGGGAACCTCCTCCCTCTCCTCCTCACACCACTTTGAGCCTTAAAGCTCGTCCAAACCCTGAAAAGTTCCCTTCTCAACTTCCCTAGAAACATCCTATAGGTCCTGGTTTTCTTCAAATACCATCTTTAGTTCCCTAAGATAAGGTTAAGAAGAGGCGATTCAAAGAAGAGGTAATGTCCGTTACCGATTCTTTCAACTTTATTTCTTCTTATACTTCTTATTCTTTAGTTGTTTCATTATGAAGTAATAACATCAGTATCACTCATATACTGATATGTTATTATAAGTATGAAACAACCCTGTTTAACCTTCTATCCATCCTACGGAAAATGAAATTACCGCGCGTGCGTATGTACGAAATACCGTCTCCACGCCGTGGTGTAATCTGTTTTCCACCACCACCTTACTTGGATGGGTATAATGGTGTAAAGAATAAATATATATGATTATTTTAAAGTGATATTGACTCTTAGATAGTATACATACACTTCAATAAAATTCCTTGATCATGGAAACAATATCATCTCTAGTGCGTACGTACGACATACCGTCTCCACGATGTGATGCGACTTGTTCTACATGATCTTCATTGCATAATGATTATATAAATGAATTTAATGAATCAATATTATATATATTACACTAATAACATTATGGAAATGAGGTATCTATACCCTAAAAAGAATAATATGAATTTATCCGACAAAACATGCATAAGAACATAAAGCAATGAACACCCGAATAACAAGTAACAATGAAATATTACTAATCAGAAGATAAGAATATGACCATATATGATATCATAACAATGAATACAATTCTGGAATAAGTCAATAACATTATTTAAATCATTATACAGGAGGTTCAGATATGTACGAAGCAAATCAGACCTAAGGTAAGGGAAAATCTCACAATCTCATTTTTATCCGAGATTGTTTATACATTGGTATTTGCTGGGGTGTATTTATCATCCACATCCATGTTTCCACAATATATAATATTATTTCTATCCTCATAAACCTTTTTAAATCCAATATTACTTGTTGTTGAGTTTTTAGTAAAAGATATGAAAGGAATCTTTTATCGTTTTTAGTACGAGGTACTTTTTGACTTTTCCAGGCAAAGTACGAGAAGAATGTTTTTTTAACTTATACGGCCTGAATGGAATTTTAGAACATTATTTCCATGAATCTTCCTTTACAAGTTTATTTTTAATCAACTTCTTTTAGTTTAAAATTTTATGACATGTTAAGAAAGGAAATTTTTTTTTGAAGTAGAAATGATATTTTCCTCAAGAATGAAGTTCAAATGTTTTATCAAAATTATTTTCCATATAAGATAATATAGGGTTCTATTTATATCCCTATTTTTACATTGATTTGATTATGTTAATATGGAATTATTCATATGATGTCCTTTTATCTTATATGGATTATGTTATGATGACATGATGTTTAAGAATCCCATTTTTATTACATGGGTTATGCTATGATGTATGATTTATGATATTGTGGCACACATAAGAATGATATCATTATGAGATGGGTGGGGCCTATATCTCCCTCCAATGCATTGGGTAAAGATTTATATCTCATGAGATAGACATGGCTGGAACGGCAGGTTAATCCGGTTCAGTGATACAAGACTGAAACGAGGAGTGAACTCGGTTCAGAAATGGACTCTCTCTCCTAAGATAGTCTTGACAATGAGTCTTGACTACTAAGAAATGATTCTATATGATTATGTGTGTATGCCAAAAAGTTTCATGTCTTATGTTATGATTATTGGGATTACATTTCACTACTATGATTTATCCCATGTTATGAAATTATGATCTCTTCTGTAGGTTAAGATTTTCAAAATGTTACGTTCTTATGAATATGTTGTGATTGATATTTATTTTCTTTACCCTTACTGAGCATTTGAGCTCACCCTTTTGTATTTTTTCTTTTCCCCAGTTCAGGAAGAAGGGTATTAAGTAAGATATGCCAAAAGGGACTCGAGATATGATAAAATAAAAGGGAGACAGTGTAGATGATTTATGAACCAGTTGTTTATGCTTCCCAGTTTCTAAAGACACTATACCTATACGGTCCTTTCATGGTTTTGTTATATGTTGTAATAAGTGTGCTTCAATTTTGTAGTAATAATAATGTATGTAAAGTATGGGTCATTATAGTTGGTATCAGAGGAAAGGTATAGTCAACCATTGGAAACTAGGATGTGAAAGCCTTAGTAAGAACCCTAAGGATAAGTCTAATCATAGAACACAATCTTAGTGTTTTAGAAATGTCCATGAATAACCTATGATAAGACCTTAAGTGTGAAATTTTATTCATGATTATGTAGTTTTCCTATTATAATTAGTGTTGCTCACACTATTCTTCTTGGTTTTAGTCAATGGCTGGAACCCGAAGGAACCGTGTTAATGCGGAATGCGATGGGCAATGCAATGATTGTCCCCCTGAGCAACCAAACGTTATGGGAGTTGGAATGTAAAATCTTTTAGCCATGTTCACACAACTTTCTCAATCTATGAATCATGCAGGACATCCAAACGAGCAAAGGAAGGAGCAACATTATGTTGAATCCTTCATGAGGCAGCGTCCACCCTCATTCAGTGGGTCTACTGACCCATTAGTGGATGAACAGTGGATCAGTACCACAGAAAAGATATTTTCAGTTATTCAATGTTCTGAACATGATAAAGTCATCTTATTAGTATATCGTTTGGAAGGTGAAGCTGATCAATGGTGGAATATTATCAAGAATACGAGGCCAAGATATGAAATTGAGTCCATGGAATGGGACGAGTTCAAGAACTTATTTTTCAATAAGTACTTCCCTCATATTCATCGAAAAAAGATGGGGAAGGAGTTTCTTGAACTGAAGTAAAAGCATGATGAATCTGTTAGTACCTACAAAGAAAATTTTACAAGACTTGCAAGGTACGCTTTGAAATTATTATCCAACCTGATAGTAAGATCGATCGATTCTTAAGTGGCTTAAAACCAAGTCTACGAAGGGCGTTATCCATAAGGGACTTCAATAGCTACGAGGAAATCATTCGATGTGCTCTCAAGGTTGAGATGGAGATTGGAGTAACCCATCAGTCATATGCGTTTGATAAGAAGAGGAAAATAGAATTCAAAGGGAAATCTAAAGACTACACTGAAAAGAAGATGAGTTTTCCCTTATGCTCAATATGTGGAAAGAAACATGGAGGGGGTTTTCTTAAAGGGACAAGTAAATGTTTCAAATGAGGAAAGGAAGGTCATCGGGCATTTGAATTCTGCAATGATGGGAAGAAAATGTCTAGTGATGCGAACAAAGAAAAGGCAACACATAGTGCACCTCCTACACTTCAATGTTACAAGTGTAAGGAAATGGGGCATTATTCTAATCAATTCCCTAATACAAGGGTTGTTGATGATGATCGACGTCAACAAACTCTTAAGGCCAAAGATAAAGGAAAGTCACATGCAATTTCTATCGGTGATGTGGAGTATGATAACGAAGTGGTGAAAGGTACACTTATCATCCACTCTAAAGTAGAAATTTTTTTATTTGATTCTGGATTCACCCACACTTTTATTTCTGAAGAATTTTCTAAGGGTATCTCTGTATTACCTCAACAATTAGATGTTGAGTCAGCTGTGACAACCCCCAATGGCACAACAGTCGCATCAAAAGTTTATAATTCTTCTCTGATTAAAGTTTGTGGGAAAGTGCTTCCTGAAAATCTTGTGATCCTTCCTATAGTGGAATTTGATGTGATTCTTGGCATGGATTGACTTTCTTTATATGGATCTCATATCAATTTCCAAAGAAAGGAAGTCACATTTCATACTCTAGATCAATCTATGATCGTCTATCGATGCAAGGATGAACATAACCTTCCAGTGGAAATTTCTTCCATATTATGGGTCTTGATTCCACTAAATGAAGGTTATTTATCTCAAATGGTTGGTGAAAAACTCACGATTAAGAATATGCCCATTGTATGGGAGTTTGATGATGTATTTATAGAGGAATTTCTAGGTCTTCCACCAAATCGTGAAGTTGAGTTTTCAATTGAACTCATACCGGGTGCTTTACCTATTTCAAAGACACTTCACAGAATGGCCCCAATTGATTTTCAGTAATTGAAGAAGCAACTCCAAGAGAATCTTGATAAGGGATTCATACACCCTAGTGCATCACCTTGGGGAGCACCTGTTCTGTTTGTTAAGAAGAAAGTTGGATCAATGAGACTCTACATTGATTATAGAGAACTTAACAAAATCACTATCAAGAACAAATATCCTCTCCCATGCATTGATAATTTATTTGACCAACTACGCAGAGCTCAATACTTTTCCAAGATTGATCTTCGTTCATGGTATCATCAATTAAGGGTCAAAAGGGAGGATATACCAAAGATGGATTTCCGTACAAGGTATGGACACTATGAATTTATAGTGATGCCATTTGTTCTTACTAATTCCTCTGCTATCTTCTTGGATCTAATGAATAGAGGCTTTAGAAACTATCTTGATCAGTTTTTTGTAGTCTTTATAGACGATATTCTTGTCTATTCAAAGAGCAAGGAAGAACATGAATATCACTTGAGAATTGTATTGAAGACCCTGAGAAAGGAGAATGTTTATGCCAAATTTACCAAGTGTGAATTTTGGCTTCAAAATGTTGCATTTTTGGGTCACATAATATCAAAAGAGGGGATATCTGTGGATCTAGCAAAAACAGAGGTTATCGAAAGATGGTTGAGATCAACAACAGTAACTGAGATTCAAAGTTATCTTGGTTTGGATAGATATTATCGACGTTTTGTGAAAGATTTTTCATTATTATCTAATCAACTCACCAGGTTAACTTGAAAAGGAGTTAAGTTCATGTGGATAGAGAAATGTGAAGAGAATTTAAAGGAGTTGAAAAGAAGGTTATCCAGTGCACCTATGCTCACAATACCCTGTAGTGGAGAAAGGTTTGTGATCTACAATGATTCATCCAAGAAGGGATTGGGGTGTGTTCTCATGCAAAATGATATGGTGATAGCTTATACCTCACGACAGTTGAAAATCCATGAGCAAAATTACACAACTCATGATTTGGAGTTAACTGCAGTAATATTTGCATTAAAGATTCGGAGGCATTATCTTTATGGTGAAAGGTGTGATATTTATACTGATCATAAAAGTTTAAAGTATATTTTCACACAAAAGGAGATGAATATGCGTCAAAGAAGATGGTTGGAGCTGATTTAGGATTACGACTGCTCAATTCATTACCACCCTGGGAAAGTAAACAAGGTGGAAGACGCATTAAGTCAACAAGACCATGCTAGATTATCCATGATGAGGATAAAAAAAGATCCAATATTTATGGATTTAAATAGGATGGATCTTGGAATTATAATGGAAGGGGAAAAATCTTATCTTTCTCAAATGAATGTTCAACCATCTATACATGCGAAGATTAAAGAGGCACAGAAAGAAGATGTAGAGTTACAAAAGAAGGTGAGAAATCTTCCTGAATTCAACCTTGATTGTGATGGGATAATAAGTTTCAGGAATCGGGTTTGTGTTCCTCCCATCCCAGAATTAAAGAAGGAGCTTCTAGATGAGGCTCATAGTTCTTCATTCTCTATTCATCCTGGAAGCACGGAGATGTATAGGGACCTGAAAGAGTACTTCTAGTGGGATGGAATGAAAAGTGATGTTTCTGAATATGTCTCTCGATGCTTGGTTTGTCAGAAAGTTAAAGCTGAGAGACAAAAGTATAAGGGGATGTTACAACCATTTCCCATACCTGAATGGAAGTGGGAAAACATCACTATGGGATTTTTCACCGGACTTCCTAAAACATCTTAAGGCAATAATTCTATCTGGGTCATAGTTGATCATCTTAAAAAGTCAGCACACTTCATTGCTATTAGAGAGGATTTCTATCTTGATCAGCTTTCCAGGATATATATAAAGTAAGTGGTAAGATTGCATAGAGTACCACTTTCCATTATATCTGATCGGGATCTAAGGTTTACCTCAAAGTTTTGGCGAAGTCTTCAGCATACTCTGGATACAGAGTTGAGTTTCAGCACTGCTTATCATCCTCAGATAGACGGCCAGTCTGAGAGGACAATTCAAAATCTAGAAGATATTTTAGGAGCTTGCTCTATGGATTTCAAAGGTGGTTGGGATCAACACCTACCATTGGTGGAATTTTCTTATAATAATAGCTTTCACTCCAGTATACAGATGGATCCTTATGAAGCTCTTTATGGAATGAAATTCCGAACTCCAACTTTCTGGGATGAAGTTGGGGAAAGAAAGCTATTAGGACCTGATCTTGTTGATGAGATGGCAGAAAATGTCTGATCTTTTCAAGAACACATAAAAGCTGCTCAGAGTCCACAAAAAAGTTATGCTGACAATCAAAGAAAAGACCAAGAGTTTGATGTGGGTGATAAAGTGTTCTTACGAATATCTCCTTTGAAGAGATTAATGAGATTTGGAAAGAAGGGAAAGATGAGCCCTAGATATATCGGCCATTTCGAAATACTAGATCGTGTTGGGAAGGTAGCTTACCGAATGACGCTTTAACCGAATCTCTCTGAAGTTCATGATGTGTTCCATGTATCTCTCCTGAGAAAGTATATACCTGATCCATCACATGTACTCAGCTCAGAATTTGTACCGCTGGAGAAAGATCTTTCTTATGAAGAACAGCCGATAGAGATTCTGGATCGTAGCCAAAAAGTTCTACGGAACAAGACCACTCACTTGGTGAAAGTTTTATGGAGGAACCACCAATTAGAAGAAGCTACATGGGAGCTTGAGGATATGATGAGGGAGAGGTATCCTCATCTGTTTGTTACAAAGTGATGAATTTCAAGGGAAAAATTCATTTTAAGGGGGGTAGAATGTAACACCCTGAGATTTTATGAAAAATTTTCCTTTTAATTTCATTGATGTCATGTACGCTACACCAAAAGTAGCTTGCACTACACGCATTCCTGACTTGGCTTGCATTACACTCAATCACGATCGTCCACGATAGCATATGTCGTACGCAATACCGAGTTTCACTAAACAACAATATGTCATATAAACTAGCCATTATGAATAGTAGTACCCACTTTTTGAAATTTTATTTTTCAAAATGGACTTTATTTTTGGATTTGGAATATCTAAATTAGACTAGGGTGAAATTTTGATATTTTTCTGAAAATTTTCAATTTTTGATGAATAGTGAAAACACTGGGTCACTATTTAAAAACCGACTTTTTATATAAATAATTATTTATATTATTTAAATTTTTTTAGGTCAAAATTGATACGTAATACCTATATAAGTTCAATTTAATTCATTGGAGTCATTTTATAATAATTTTAGACTTATAAAAATTTTATTGAACTTTTCACAGTCTTTTACCCACCTCCTAGGAGAATTTGAAAATTTACATAAAACATAATTTTACCACTTCTGTGAGTGGAATTCCAAAAATCTGAGAGACACGGTTAATATCAAGGAGTAAAATGTGGTTCAATAAGATAAAAATATTTTTTGGTGAATAGTAACATTTTGCTTTTTTTTCCACGGTTAAAAGTAAATAGGGTAATTAAGGGTAAAAATGATATTATTATTACCCTAACACATGTCCTAATTAGATTGGATAAGTGTAGTTAGACCAAAAACAACCTTAGGGATAAAATATTACCCTTTAGGTCCACTTGGATTAGATTAGACCATTTATTATTATTTTATTTAAAAAAGAATTAAAATAGTTAAAATCAAAGTTTAATAACTAAAACATTTTTAATATAGGGTTATACATAAGATAAATTAAACTATAAATATTAATTATAAATCTAAAACTATTTACTACATAATGATATTTTATTTATAATTTTTAGACATTAAATAATTTAATTTAATTATGAAACATTGATGATGCATTAATTACCTTATTAATGAAATATTAACATAATTGATGTTATAAATTCCCAAATAAATGTAATTTTAGACTTTTTATGAATTCAACTAATTTTATATGTTAATATTACATGTTATTATTGATTTAATTAACGTTTTTCGAACTAATAATTCTGTTATGATTTTCACAAAAATCAAGTACCAAATAGTGTCAAAATTGACATAAAATTGTTTTTAAAACAAATATTATATTATTAATTGTTATTTTATTCCTAAAAATCTAAGGTTTAAAAAAATTACTTAGATAAGGATATATATATTAGTAATGAACCACTTGGGATTCGTTTGGCTTGTTATAGTAAGTTTATTAACCATATAGTGTAAGAAAACAAGAAGACACAGTAAAAGTAAAATTATTTAACTTAAAGTTAAATTTAAATGATAAGGTTAAAATAGTAACCTAAACATTTTTAAAATCTATTGGTTGAGATTATTTCGACCCATACCCACCTTATCTTAAAAATAAATCAATTTGGAACTATTAAACACCGAATATGACTTTATTGTAAAATAATATTTTAGGTTTTTTCTAAGGTGCCCCTCTCCTCCCTTATAAAAGGGAACCTCCTCCCTCTCCTCCTCACACCACTTTGAGCCTTCAAGCTCGGCCAAACCCTGAAAATTTCCCATATAAACTTCCCTAGAAACATCCTATAGGTCATGGTTTTCTTCAAAGACCATATTTAGTGCCCTAAGAGGAGGTTAAGAAGAGGTGATTCAAAGAAGAGGTAATGTCCGTTACCGATTCTTTCAACTTTATTTCTTCTTCTACTTCTTATTATTTAGTTGTTTAATTATGAAGTAATAACATAAGTATCACTCATATACTGATATTTTATTATAAATATAAAACAACCCTATTTCACCTTCTATCCATCTTACGGAAAATGAAATCACCGCGCGTGCGTATGTACGGAATACCGTCTCCACGCCATGGTGTAATCTGTTTTCCACCACCACCTTACTTGGATGGGTATAACGGTGTAAAGAATAACTATATATGATTATTGTAAATTTATATTGATTCTTAAATAGTATACATACACTTCAATAAAATTCCATGATCATGGGAACGATATCATCTCTCGTGCGTACGTACGGCCTACCGTCTCCACGATGTAATGCGACTCGTTCTACATGATCTTCATTGCATAATGATTATATAAATGAATTGAATGAATAAATTTTATATATATTACACTAATACCATTTTATAAATGAGGTATCTATACCCTAAAATGAATAATAAGAATTTATCTGACAAAACATGCATAAGAACATAAAGCAATGAACACCGGAATAACAAGTAACAATGAAATATTACTAATAAGAAGATAAGAATATGACCATATATGATATCATAACAATGAATACAATTCTGGAATAAGTCAATAACATTATTCAAATCATTATACAGGAGGTTCAGATATGTACGAAGCAAATTGGACCTAAGGTAATGGAAAATCTCACAATCTCATTTTTATCCGAGATTGTTTATACATTGGTATTTACTGGGGTGTATTTATCATCCACATCCATGATTCCACAATATGTAATATTATTTCTATCCTCATAATTTTTTTTAAATCCAATATTACTTGTTGGTGAGTTTTTATTAAAAGATATGAAAGGAATCTTTTGTCGTTTTTAGTACGAGGTACTTTTTGACTTTTCCGGCCAAAGTACGAGAAGAATGTTTTTTTAACTTATACGGCCTGAATGGACTTTTAGAACATTATTTCCATGAAGCTTCCTTTACAAGTTTATTTTTAATCAACTTCTTTTAGTTTAAAATTGTATGACATGTTAAGAAATGAAAAATGTTTTTGAAGTAGAAAGGATATTTTCCTCATGAATGGAGTTCAAGTGTTTTATCAAAATTATTTTCCATCTAAGATAATATAGGGTTCTGTTTCTATCCCAATTTTTACATTGATTTGATTGTGTTATTATGGAATTATTTTTATGATGTCCTTTTATCTTATATGTATTATGTTATGATGGCATGATATTTTAGAATCACATTTTTATTACATGGGTTATGCTATAATGTATGATTTTTGATCTTATGGCACATATAATAATGGTATCATTATGAGATGGGTGAGACCTATATCTACCTCCAATTCATTGGGTAAAGATTTATATCTCATGAGATAGACATGGATGGAACGGCAGGTTAATCCAGTTCAGTGATACATGACTGAAATGAGGAGTGAACTCGGTTCAAAAATGGACTTTGTCCACTAAGATAGTCTTGGCAATGAGTCTTGACTACTAAAAAATGATTCTCTATGATTATGTGTGTTTTCCACAAAGTTTCATGTCTTATTTTATGATTATTGGGATTACATTTCACTACTATGATTTATCCCATGTTGTGAAATTATGATCTCTTTTGCAGGTTAAGATTTCCAAAATGTTATATTCTTATAAATATGTTGTGATTGATATTTCTTTTGTTTACACTTACTGAGCATTTGAGCTCACCCTTTTGTATGTTTTCTTTTCCCCTGGTCAGGAAGAAGGGCATTATGTAAGAAATTCCAAAAGGGACTCTAGATATAATAAAATAAAAGGGAGAAATTGTAGATGATTTATGAACAAGTTGTTTATGTTTCCTAGTTTCTGAATACACTATACCTATACGGCCCTTTCATGGTTTTGTTATAAGTTGTAATAAGTGTGCTTCAATTTTGAACTAATAATAATGTATGTAAAGTATGGTTCGTTATAGATCCTCTATCTACAAAGTCAGAACAGTTGAAGCAAGAGCATAGCCATATTTAAAATTATAGGTATTAATGTTTCCCCTGCTCTAGTATAAATGACCAGGAACCAACTCTCTGGCAGTTAGGATAGTAAGAATAATTTCTTTCCATCTCATTGAACTAGGAGGATATTTTCTCAGGGCACCATCTGCTTTCTTCCCCATTAAAAATGGAGAGATCCTATACATCTTTGGGGCCTTCAAGGGTGGGGTGGTTCCTTTAAGCCCATTTCAATCAACTGTCTAGGAGTCCTTCCAAATAAAAACATATTATCTGTTTCCAATTATCAAAGAAATACCCCTCTGAGGGGTCGTACGCAATCCACATAGGATATGAAAGAGGAAACTAGGGCAAGGGCATAATGGTGCACTATAAAAATGATCATATGGGAGGTATTTATCAATGATAACCTTTTCATGGAGAGAAAGGGATTTTTGAATGAACTGTTATCCTTGTTTGGAGAAAGTGCATTGTTGAAGAGGCACATGTCCGTGAACCCCATTTCCCCATGAGTTTTGGAAATGTAGAGTTTAACCCAAGTTATCCAGTGAGCCTTGTGTTTTATTTCATTGATCTCCCACCAAAAATTTGTGAAGTGAGAGTGGAGACTATTGATGATGAAATTGGGGAGATTGAAGAGCATCATAAAATTGGAGGGGATGGATTAGGTGACTGATTTGACGATAATTGATTTTCATCATTTGGAGACTCTTATGTTACTCCAACCATGATATTTTTTATCCACCCTTCCAAGATGTAGGATAAAATTTAAAATTTGGAGAGACCAAATACCTTAGGAATCACAAGATACTTGTGTTGTTTATCAACCATTTGGAAGCATGACGTATGTTGGAGAACAATCTTCTTATTTAGGGTACGCCCTTGCGGTAATAAATTTCTGATTTTGAGGGGTTGATGACTTTCCTTGAAGCATTCTCAGAGAGGAAGATAAGAAGGAAAATACCCTTGAATTATTCTAAATTGGTTATAGAGAAAAGTAGACAATCATTGGAAAATAAGAGATGATAAATGGGAGGCCCTCATTGATATGCATTTTCTCTATAATCTAAATTATCCATAGCTGCAATTGAAATGAGATTAGAGATAAATTCATCCATTGAAATGAATAAGGAATGGGAAAGGAGTTCTCCATAGAGCATACCCTTAGAGTTTGAGAAGATCCATGAATGTCCTTTATTAATTAAAATCATGAAGAAGATATAGGTAACACATTTCATAATGATGTCGAACCATTTTGAGTATAATCACATTTTTCCCAGTACAACACAGATGAACAACCATTACACTTTGTCAAAAGCATTCTTCATGTCCATTATCTAGGCCATTATTCCTCATTTGGCCACATTTTGGGTCTTCATAGTGTGTATGGCTTCATTGGAAATAATCACGTTGCCAAAGATAATCTTCCATGGGACAAAGGTTCTTTGGTTTTCAGAGATAATGAAAGGAACACTACTATAAAAATGAGCTTTATCAGCGCTCAAAACAGGATTTAACAACACTGATATAGGGGGGTTCCCTTTTATCATCGCTCCAAAAATCACTGATAAAGGCCCCTTTTATCAGCGCTAAAAAAAGAGCTGATAGAAGACCCCTTTATCAATGCTTTTTTTAGCGCTGATAAAAGAGAACTTTATCAGTGCTTTTAAAAAGCAATGATAAAAGTCAAAAAAAAATAAAATAAAATAAAATAATGCGGGGAGAACTTTTAGCAGTGCTTGACCCCCCTTTATCAGTGCTCAGTTCCCTTCTTGCACATCCTCAAATGCACGCACCCCTTTGCTTCCACCTGAACTCGAACCCGCGACCTCCCCCCTTTCGCGGATACACCTTTACCACTAAGCCATTTCATTTTTTCTCTATTTAATGATATATCTATTTATTTTTATATATATATATATATAGTTATATTTATTCGTATATTGATATGGATTCATATTAATATAAATATATTTATTCATATATTAGTATATATATATTCATTGGTATATTAATATATATTTTTATTTATTTATATATATATTTTTAGTTATAAAATTTTATCTGTATATTTATTTGTATATTAATATATAGTTATAAGATTAGTTTTAAATACATTTATGAAATATGTTTTTTATGTGTGTTTATAAATAAATAAATACATACATACATACATACATATATACAAAACACACACACACACAAACACATATATATTTATGAATAAATACATATATATGAGTATTTGAAAAGCCATAGAATGTTAAAAAGACCGTAACTTATAATCCAAAAGCCCGTTTCAACTCCACAACCAGTCAAATAAAAAAAAATGAAACAATATTCGATATAATATGTGGTACATGCCAAATGGATATCCAGATCAGAAGTTATACTTGTTTGAATGTAAACAAATCGGGGTATCCCGACTAAAAACTCAGTTTTGGAGGCCTTTTGAGACTTTTTGGCCTCTAAAAATGTGAAAAAAGATTTTTCTTAGTCTCTAACACGTAGATATCATCACAGGATTCGATTTGATATGCTGTAGAGCTCAAACGGACACCCGGATCAAAAGTTATGTCTGTTTGAATTTTGATTTACATTTTCAACTTATTTTAGATCTTTTATATATTTTTTTGATTTTTTTATCTTCAAATTGTTATTAAATGATTTTTAATCAATAATAATTAGAAAATTATTAATTAATAATATTTTTTTTATATATTTTAAAGCCATTTCACTAAATTTCTTATATATTAAATGTAATAGTCTATTTATACTTATCTCAAACATATTTAAAAAATAAATATTATATTTATATCAATATAAATTTACTTATATAACAATATTTTATTTTTCATGATTTTATTTAGCATAAAATTTATCACTAGTAGGAAAAAGCACTGATAAATCCCCTCTTTATCAGCGCTACTAAAAGAAGCACTGATAAAGGGGTCCCCTTTATCTACGCTAAAAAGAAGCATTGATAAAGGGGGGCTTTAACATCCCTTTTTTTAGCACTGTTAAAAGTACCCCTTTATGAGCGCTTTTTTAGCACTGATAAAGACCCCCTTTATCAGCGCTTTTTTTAGCACTGATAAAAGGGTAGCGCTTCCCTTTGCTTTTTTTTGTAGTAGTGGAATAATGGTGTGAAGACCATTAACCCGAAGATTAGAGGAGATTTTATATGTGACATTGTACTTACTAATTTGTCAAAACATAGAAACCCTAGAGGGATTATAGATTTTATAATTGAAAGTGATGAGGGTTTTTTTATGTAGGTTAATTTGGCCTTCCCATGATATAGGTACTTTATCAAGATCAACACATGTGGCCCCACAATGTGCTAGATGTTTTTAAAGAAGAGGGAATGGAATCCATCAGGGCTTGAGGATATGGTGGAATGTATTTGATTGACATCCAAAAGGATTTCATCATCAGTAATATCCTGGGTGAGTTTGTTGTTCATATCCTCTATGTGAATCAATGCTTCTTAATTTGTTTTCATATTAAATTTAGTTTTATACATGCTTTCATTTTATATTTAACTCCTGATTTATTTTCCCAAAATGGTTTTATTCCCATTGAATCTATTGTTTTTCATTTGTCCTATATTGGGATGCATGTATTGTGGGAATTTTTTACTGTCTCGCTTGACATGTTGGAAATAATATTTACTCAAATTTTCATCATTTATTTCCACTACCTCCCCATGATATCTATCCATCCATGTGTGCTCAGTTTGTTTGAGCAGTTAGTGGTTTTTTCGGATATTCTATTATGGCTACTTCATGGAACTAATGAATTGAGAATTCTATTTGATGAAATTAGGTAGTTTAAGGGATTTCATCACCCCTATGTGGTGATACCAGAGTGCATGATCATTTGGTTCCCCTTCAGTGTTGTTCTATTGGTTTCTCAAATGAAACATTATCATGAATCTTCTATTCCAATACCTATTCGTAGTATCATTCTATCTTTTTGCACTCCCTCAGCCTTAGCCTGTGGCCGATGTATGGTGGGGGTGATGTCCTTCCTTATCAAAGGAAGTGGGAATTTTCATTGAAGATTTCGGGAACATGGAAGGAGAGGTTCAGGGATGCATCATCCGATCCAGGAAGCTACACATCCAATGATTTCTTGAAGAGATCACAACTTTTGGAAAAATTATTATCCAGTTTTATAAGTATAAAAATTTACTTTCCTATTGTCTGAAACATGTAATCTTGATTTCTTCAGGTGTTTTTCCCATTCTTGTTGGATTGCATCATTTGTAGAGTTTTTGGTTTTCCTTTTGAGTCTTAATAAATATCTTGAGACATTGGTTTTCTTTCCATGAACGTAGGTCCCCTAAGGGACTGAAGCATATTTACTTATCATGTCATTTACTGCTTTCTACATTTCTTGCACTCGGGTATTTGTTTATAGAGTTTTCATTATCAATTTCCATATTTCATAATGTTTTACTTGTGGTTTTTTAGTTTCTTGGTTCTATTCGCATCACCCCTCAACCACAAAAAGTGGTATCATAGCCTATCTAGATCACGTTGGCCTTCTGATTCCAGTTATTTACTTTTGGTTTCTTTTTTATTTTATGCATTTGTTTATACGATTAATTCAAGTCTGTTTAATTCATTACTGTTTGTTATTGTAACTATTTCCTTCATTTGAATAATATCTGCATGTCGCATTCCACTGTATCTGTATACCTAGTGAGATTGGTTAGTTCTTGGTGGAATATTCCTAATGTTGTCCCCAACCACTCAAAATCTACTCACATTGATTAACATGTCTACAATGAGATACAAAATTGAATTTTTTTTATGGATATGATGATTTAAATATTTGGAAAATTACAATTAGAGCCTTTCTTGTACAACAATGATTAATTGAAGCCCTATATAGACCCAAGAAATCCATTACGACTATTAATGAAACCTTCCAAACCATTTTTAATACCAATAAGTCCCCTTGATATACTTATTATGTCACATAGCTCCCTTTTACTTTCTGTATGTGATAAGGTCCTTAGAGAAGTTTCTTATGAGTCCAACAATGTGGGAATTTGGATTAAACATGAAAAATTATACATGACTACTTCATTAGTAGTAAGACTTTACATGAAACATTGCATGTTTACATTCAAAAATGAAGCCTGGTAGTTTTATAAAAATCCATTTAGATTAATTTAATATGGTCATGTTTGACTTAGACAATATTAATTTTTCTATAGATGATGAGGATCAGGCAATAATCCTCTTAATCCATCTCAACAGTGGCTAAAAAACACTTTTAGAGTCCACAATGTAAGGTTGAGAATCTATAACTTTATAAGAAGTCCAATAATCCCTTCTTTGTAAGGAACTGCATTATAGACCTATAATAAATGGCGAGGCCACGAGTTTGTTCACAAGGGGATGAACTCAAATTAAAGGTAACCAAAAACAATTCAGTAGAGGAAAATGTAAAAGTAATAAAGAACCCATATCTTGGACTACTTACATGGATATATAATTTGTGTGTTTTCACAATGGTAAACCTAGGAACATTAAGCCTCAGTGTAGGAAACTAAAGCATGAGTTAGAACACAAATTACCCACAGACCAATCTCTTCTGGTTGACCCAGGCTATAAAACTGTTGAATTATTGAATGAGTCCCACTATACACTCAATAAAGTGTGGGTCCTCAACTCTAGATATTCATTTCACATATTTCCATATAGAGCCTTTTTAGGAGTTGGTTTAGAAGGTGGAAGGGGATTTATTCTTAAGAAACAATAAGAGGTGAAAGGTGATGGAAAAGGTTTTGTTCTAATAGAGTTATATGATCAATCCATCATCACTTTACTTGATTTAAGGCAGGTCCCCAACCTTCAATGAAAAATAATAACCTTAATGGACCTTGATCAAAAGGGACTTACATTTAGATCAAAAGAGAGTTGTCTCAAGATCTCTAAAGGATAAAGAGAAATCATAAAAGTATCTCTCACCAAAGGGTTATATGTTTTTAATGTTAAAACCCATTCAATAATATTTGATACTTTTTACAATTCAAACACTTCCAATACTATGATATGACATAGATGATTGGGTCATGTTAGCTCCATGGTCATAAAGGAACTCAACAAGTAAGGGATATTGAGTGACATCACACCCACTAATCTTAAATTTTGTAAAGTATGTGTGATGGGTAAATAAAAAAGGGAGAGTTTCAATAATTCATCCTTCAAGGATACTAACCCCTTGAATATATCCATTAGGATTTGTGGGGTCCATACAAGACCACATCTCGTGGTGGAGGATCCTATTTCCTCAACTTCATTGATTATTTCTCTAGGTTATTTAGGATTTACATATCAAAAAATAAATCTGATGTTTTCCAAACCTTTAAAACTAGGAAATATTTTATTGAAATATAAACTAAAAAGAAAATTAAAACCAGTGGAATGGCTAATGGGCTTGAATATCTGTCAAAAAAATCATTTAGTTATGTAAATCTGAAGGGATTAATAGGAACATGAATATTAGGGAAGCTTCCCAATTGAATGGACTTGTAGAGTGGACGGATATTACTAATATTGAAAGATATTGGAGCATGATTTCATGTTCATGCCTCCCCAAATCTTTTTGGGTTGAGACCACCAACCCAACCATTTAACTTATTTATATGTGTCCCTCATCTAAAAATCAATTCAAAAATCCTAAAGATCTATTGATTGGTAACATCCCATCTTACTCCTACTTAAGTGCCTTTGGTTCTACAGCCAATGCTAATTTCAAGACTGATAAATTAGAAAGAATAAAACATAAATGCATATTATTTTGTTATCCAGATGGAGTTAAGGGATATAGAATCTAGGTTGATAAACCGAGATACCAGAAATGCATCGTAAGTATGGATGTTTTCTTTCGTGAATCATGTTCTCCGAAGACCGAGAATACCACACCTAGAAGTAGTGATCCATACTCTGATAAGGCTGATGAAGTAGAGACCCCAAATCACTTTGATGCTAACATTCATTCTAATCCACCTCCTCCCTATCCCACTGATGCAGGTGACTCCAAGTCTAATTCCAATTCATATTTAGATTCCAAAACCTTCTAAGACTCGTTCAGATTTTCTTTTAACTCATGATAGGAAAAGGAGAGTCCCTATACCTACTACCCAGTTCATCCAATATGTTATGGCTTCATATGACTTTCATGTGACTCATGATCTTATTGATGGTGATCCTCAATCTTATAGGAAGGATTTAAAAGGAAAAGACTCAAAGAAGTGGATTTTTCCATGAATGAAGAAATTAAATCCTTAAAGAAGAACCATACTTGGGATGTTGTTAATAAACAAAATAATTCCAATGTAATTGGTTCTAAATGGATCTTCAAAAGAAAGTAGGAAAACACTGATGAAAGTAAAATAAAATATAAATCAAGTATAATTTCCATGGGATTCCTTAAAGAGGTGGAATTGATTACTCTGAAATATTTTCACCATTTGTTCTACATTATTCCATTCATATTTTGTAAGATTTTTATTCTTATAATGATTTTCATATAGAATAGTTAGATGTTGAAACTACTTTCTTGCATGGTGATTTGAATGAAAAGATTTATATGAAACCTCATGATGGTTATCGTACTAAATTTAAACCAAATCAATTATTCCTTCTATATGAATATATGTATCGATAGAAACAATCCTATATGAAGTGGTACATTAAGTTTGATTCATTAATTCTTGGTAACAAGTTCATTAGAAGTCAGTATGATTCTTGGGTTTATTTTAATTCAGATAAAACCTATGCCATTTATCTGTTATTGTATGTTGATGACATTCTCATCATTTTCAAAGATATAAATCTGATTTCAACTGTTAAATCCCAATTAAAAATAAATTTTTAAATGATGGACTTAGGTGTAGAGAAGAAAATACTAGGTGTTTATTTCATTAGAGATATCCAAAATAAACTACTCTTTATATCCCAACATGCTTACATTTTAAAAGTTGTAAAGTGGTATATGTTTGAATATCTCAATCCTATTAATGTATCTCTTAAAATAAATTTTAAATTATCCTTGAAACAAGAAACTACTATTGTAGACAATATTGAATTTATGTCTAAAATTACTTATGCTAATATTATTGGTAGCATAATGTATTCTATGATTTTCACTAGACCTGATATTGCATTTTCTATCTGCAGTTTAAGTAGGTCCATGGGTACTCCAGGAAATCCATGTTGGAATTACCTTAAGTGGATCCTTATGTATCTTTCCTGTACTTATAATATATCTTTGTTTTATGGTAAAAATGTGGATATAACTGAAATTAATTATGGTTTTGTTGATGCTAACTATGATGGAAATGATTAGACTCATAAACCCTTAACTAGTTATGTGTTTACTGATATTTGAGGTTATATTTCCTATAAGTATAATATACAATCTACTATTTCACTTTCAACTATAAAATTCAAAAAAATTTCTTTAACTGAGTCATTTAAGGTTTTTTTTGTATGAATGGTGTGTCTTCTGAACTTTGTCTTTGTTGTTATGTTATTAATGTATATTAATATATCAAGTCAGCAATTCATTTATCTAATTTTTTTTTATTCAATGGTAAGTATATGAACTTAGATATTAGATTAAATTTTATTAGAGATGTTGTAGAATTCGGAATCGTGTGTATCAATAAGATACACACTAACATAAACTCAAATGATAGTCTGACTAATGGCATAGTTCTTCCTACGTTTAAATTCGGTGTAGAAAGGTTTAAATTGGTTCTAGTTCTATTACCATAGGTTCAATAACATCACCAATTCAATTGAAAATGGTGGATATTTTTGAATTAAATATTTTTAATTTGTTTTCATATTAAATTTAGTTTTATACATGCTTTCATTTTATATTTGAGTCATGATTTATTTTCTCAATTTGGTTTTATTCCTGCTGGATCTATTTATTTGCATTGGTCCTGCATTGGGACACCTATATTGTGGGCCTTTTAAACCATCCCACATGACATGATATCAATCCTATTTACTCTTATTTTAACCGTTTATTCCCAATTCCACCCCTGATATTTGGTTATCCACGTGTGCTTGGTTTGCTTGAGTGGCTGGTGGTTTGTTTGTATATGTTGTTACACCTGATTCGTGGAACCTATGGATTGGGAATTCTATTCAATAAAATTAGAAGGTGTTAGGAGATTTCATCATCCCTTTATGGTGATTTTTGGGTGCATGTTCATTCAGTTCCCCTTCATAATTTTTCTCTCGGTTTCTCAAGAAAAACCCTAGAATGGATCTCTCAATCTGCTCCCTATTTAGAGTATCTTTCTAGCCTATTTCACTCCCTTGGCCTAAGATTATGGATGGTGTATGGTGGAGGTAAGATCCCTCCCTATCTAAAGAAGTGATACTTTTTATTGATGACTTCAGAAACATTGAAAGAGTGGTTCACAAATGCCTCATCAGATCTAAGATTCCATACATCCAGTGCTAGTTTGAAGAGATACAGACCTCCAAAAAAATTATTTTCTAGTGTCATAAGTAAAATATTTTAGTTTCCTTTTGATTGAAAAATCTTACTTGATTTTTGTGGTTTTACCCTTCTTTCTAGTCTAATTCATTTATAGAATTTTGGGGTTTCGTTTTGAGTCTTAATAAAAAGAATGAGTTCGTGGTGTTATTTCCGTGCACGTAGGTCCCCTATGAGACAAAAGAACATTAAATAATCATTCCCTTTACATCATTATTGATTTATTTAATTTTGGTATTCAGTTATGGTGTTTTCATTATCAATTTTCATAGTTCTATATTTGATCCTTGTGGTTTTTTGGTTTCATTGTTCTATTTTCGTCACCCCTTAGCCACAAAAAGTGGCATCAGAGCCTCTCTAGCTTACTTTGGCCATTGATTTTGATTACTGCTTCTAGTTTTTTAATTTTTTTTCTTTCTTCTTTTCAAAATTTATTTCTCTCATTAATTCACATATGTTAAATTCATTACTGCTCTTTATTGAAACCCTTTCCTTCATTTGAAAATATCTGCATTCCGCATCACATTGTACATGTATACCTAGTGAGATTGGTTAATGTTTGGGGGAATATGACTAACATTTTCCCTGACCACTCAATATATACTCACTTGGATAAACATTTCTGCAATGATATAAAAAATCTAGAAATTCATTAAATACAATGATTTTATTATTTGGAGAATTAAAATGAGAGACTTTATTGTACAACAAGGCCTAATTAATGTCATATGTGGGCCCAAGAAACCCATTATGACTATTAATGAAACTGGACAAACTATTGGTGAATACCAAGAAGTCCCCTGATATACTTGTTATGGAACATACCTCACTTTTACTTTCCTTAGGTGATAAGGTCCTTAGAGAAGTTTCATATGAGTCTACCACTTCAGGAATATGGATCAAACTTGAAAAATTACACATGAATGCTTTATTAGTAGGAAGACTTTAAAAGAAATACTACATGTTTATATTCAAAATGAAGCTTGGTATTTTGATAAAAACCAATTTATTTGTGTTTTATAATTTCATATTATAATTTTTAAATATTAATGTCTCTGTATATGATGATGATCAGAAAATTATCCTCTTAATATATCTTAAAAATAACTACAACACACTTGTTAAGACCATGATGTACGGTCGAGACTCTTTAACTTTAGAAGAATTCAAATCAGCTCTTATGTATAAGGAACACCATTTTAGAAATAAATTAAAAGGTGAGGTTGAGAGTTGGCTCACAAGGGGAAGACCTAAAATTAAATACAAGAAGAAACAATTATGTATAGAAAAATGTAAGAGTAATAACGAACCAAAATCTAGGACAAGTTCCAAGAATAGAAAAGCCACATGTCTTTACTATGGTAAACCTTGGAACATTAAGACCGAGTGTAGGAAATTCAAGTGTGGATTAGAACATAGAAAACCCACTGACCAATCTCTTCTGGCTGACTCAAGCTATGACACTACTGATGTCTTGAATGTGTCCATCCATACACTCAATCAAGAGTGGGTCCTCAACATTGGTAATTATTTTCACATGTTCCCATATAGATAGTCTTTTTTAGAGATTGAAAAGAATGTGGAAGGGGATGTACTCCTCAGAAACAATAATAGGTACACTGTTGAGTATAGAGGCTCTATCCTAATAAAGTTATATGATCAATCCATCAAGACCTTACTTGATGTATGGTGGGATCCCAACTGTAAAAAAAACATAATCTCCATAGGGGTCTTTGATCAAAAGGTATTTAACTTTAGATCATAAGAGGTTGTATCAAGATCACTAAAGGATCTATCACTAATGGGTTATATGTTTTGAATGAAAAAACACATTCAAGACAATTGGGTAGTGTTTACAACACGAACACTGGAAATAATATTTTATGGCATAGAATATTGGGGCAGGTCAGCTTCATGGGATTAGAGGAAATCAACAAGAAAGGGTTTTTGACTAACGTCACAACTTCTAATCATCCATTTTTTGAAGATTGTGTGATGGGTAAATCCAAAATGGTGAGTTTTAATAGGCCCTTCCTTATTGCTTCAAGCCCCTTGAATACCTCCATTCAGATTTTTGGGGGCTATCTAGAACCACCTATCACAGTGGAGGATCCAATTTCATCACCTTAATTGATGATATCTCCAATAAATATTGGATATACAACATTAAAAATAAATCAAATGTTTTGAAACCCTTCAAAACTTAGAATGCATCAGTTGTAAATCAAACTGGAAATAAAATTAAAACTATGAGAACAAACACTAGGATTGAATATATATCTATAGAATTCATTTTTTTGTGAGAATATGTTGGGATATATAGGAATAATAATCATAGGGAAACTAACCAATAGAATATACTTATAGAGAGGATAAATAAGAGTATTCTAGAGGGATTTTGGATCATGCTTGCATGCTCAGGCCTTCCCAAATATATTTGGGCTGATGCCACCATCATTTTTTTTCACCTTATCAATGGTTGTACCTTGTCTACAAATCAATTAAAAACCCCTAAAGAGTTATAGAATGGTAATCCCCCTTCTTTCTCCTACTAAATAGTATTTAGTTCTATGGACTATTCTCATTTCAAGATTGATAAATTAGAACTGAGATCATTCAAATGTATATTAATTGGTTGTCCTGAGGGTGTTCAGGGATACCAACTCTGGGTTGATAAATCAGGATACAAAATATGCATCATAAGTAGGGATATGGCCATTCATGAATCATCTTTTCTGAATACCAAGACTATCACACTTTTTAGCTGTGATCTATATCCTGATAAGTATTATTATGTTGAGCCCCCAAACTAACTATGAGGCAGGTGTTCACCCTACTCCTCCTCCTCCTCATCCCACTGATGTGGCTAAATCTGATTCTAGTTCTTGTTCAGATGCATATTCTAAACCTTCTACCACTCACTAGTATTATTAGTTGACCCGTGATAGGAAAAGGGGAGTACCTAGATCTCCTTCCAAATTCAGCCAGTATGAAATGGATTTATAGGCTTTTCATGTGGCCCATGATCTTATTATGATGATATTCATTATCATAGGTAGTTTTTTTATAGAAAAAGACATAAAGCAGTGGGTATTTTAAATGAATAAATAAAAGAAATACTTATATAAGAGTCATACATGGGATATTTTTAATAAAAAAACTAACACCAAAGAATTTAGTTCTAAATGGATCTTTAAAATAAATATTGGAAACACTGAGGGATGTAAAAACAAATATAAATCTAAACTAGTTTCCAAAGGATTCCTTCAAAGAGAGGGAATTGAATACTCAAAAATACTTTCCCATGTTGTTAATAATCCTTTTATTCAACATTTTTTTATATTTTGGTGCTTAAAATGACTTTCATATATAATAGTTATATGTTAAAACTACTTTCTTATATTTTTATTTGAATGAAAATATTTATATGAAACCTCCTTATGGGTATCCCACTAAATTCAAACCAATTAAAGTATTAATTTTAAATAAATCACTATATGGCCTGAAATAAGCCTCTAGGTAGTGGTACATTAAGTTTGATTCATTCATTATTGGTAACAATTTAATTAGGAGTCAGTATGATTCTTGTGTTTATTATAAATCAACAAAAACATGAATCATTTTTCTATTATTTTATGTTTATGACCAGATCATAATTTTCTTTGATATAAATATTATTTCTACTATTAAATTCCAATTGATAATCAATTTTAAAATAAAGGACTTAGGTACAGCCAAGAAAATCCTAGGTGTTTAAATCATTAGAGATAGACCAAATAAACTACTCTATCTATCTCAACATGCTTACATTTGAAATTTTTTAAAGAGGTGTATGTTTGAATCTCTCAAGCCTATTAATATACCTCTTGCACAATGTTTTAAATTTTCCATGAAACAAAACCTAATTCTGTAGATGACATTGAGTTTAAATACATTACATTAACTGAGGAAGTTAAATAAGATTTTTGGATTAAAGTTATGTCTTCTAAACATTATCTTTACAATTCTGTTATCAATGTATAATATGATATCCATTCATCAATTCATTTATCTAAAAATTTAGTATCCCATGGTATGTCTAAGCACATATATATTAGAATACATTTTATTAGAGATGTATTAGAATCAAGAAACGTGTGTATCAATAAGATACACACTGACATAAACCTAGCTAATATTACGACTAAAGACATGGTTTTGGCTAAGTTTAAATTATACTTAGATTAGTTAAATGTGGTTCCAGTTCTATGACCATAGTCACAATAATATCACCAAATTCAATTGAAAATGGTGGAGATTTTTGAAATAAGGCTTCTTAATTTTTCTCATAGTAAATTTAGTATTATACATGTTGTCATTTTATATTTTACTCATGCTTTATTTTATCAATTTTGTTTTATTCCTGTGGGATCTATTTTTTTCCATTAGTTCTGTATTGGTCCTCCTATATTGTGGGACTTGTTTACTATCCCTCTTGACATGTTGGCAATCCGTGATAGTCCTATGTTCACCGTTGATTGTAGTTTCGACCCCTTGATATCTGGTTGTCCATGTGTGCTCAGTTTTTTTGAGTAGGTGGTGGTTTTTTTGATAATTATATTATGCATTCTTTATGGGACCCATGTATTGGGAATTATATTTGACAAAATCAGGAGGATTTATGGTATTTCATTATCCCTACATGGTGATTCCCGGGTGTATGATCATTCGTCCCCCCTTCGACTTTGTGATATCTATTTCTTAGGAAAAACCCTAGTATGAATCTCTCATTTAGCTGCCTATTTAGAGTTTGGTTCTAGACTGTTGTGCTCCCTCTACCTCAAATCGTGGCTGGTGTATGGTGGAAGCAATGTCCTTCCCTATCTGAATAAGTGAAACTTTTTTTTATGAATCCAGGAGCATGGAAGGTGTGGTTCATAAATGATTCATCAGATCCGCAAGGCCACACATCCAGTGACTTCTAAAAGAGATCAGGACCACCAAAAAATTATTTTCCTAAGCTATAAGTACTAAATTTTAGTTTCATTTTGTATGAAAATTTTAATCTTGAAGGCTTCCTGTGTTTTCCCCTTCTTGTTGGAATACTTCATTTGTATGATTTTTTGGGTTTCTTTTTGAGTCTTAATAAAAATCATGAGTCTATGGTGTTCTTTCTATACACGTAGGTCCCCTATGTGATAGAATAATGTTAAATAATCATTTCATTTATTGCTTCCTTCATTTATTTCATTATGGCATCCAGTTATTGTGTTTTATTATAAATTTACATTGTTCTAGATTTGGTCCTTTTAGTGGTTTGGTTTCTTGGTTTTTTTTGCATCATCCCTCAACCACAACAATCTATTACAACAAGAAAAATATAGGAGGAAACCTCGGTGAGAATTTTGGTTTCAACATCCATGTACAGATCCTAAAAAAATTGAGGTTCAAGGAAATGAATCTCTTCTTCAATTGAGATAGTTATTCTACCATGAGAGGTAAGACATGATATACGGTTTTTATGATTCCATCTAGAAGCATTATGGTGGAAGTAATATGTACTTATGTCCCCCACATTGGAATGAGTGTTTCTATAAATAATGTAATAGTATATCTCTTTTATTCTAAGTGTTTCATTGAGTTAAATCTCTAGTGCTGCAATTGTCACAACCCATCCCTCGAGCCCATGCTGCGACTACCCCAAGCCCACCTTCCATAGGCCATGGGATGGATATTAGCACTGGAAAGGCATATTCCCTAAAATGGGAAGGCATTTCTTTTAAAACTGTACAAACACACAGTCCAAGAACACAAAAAGATACAACCGCGAAGTAAAACTACAGTAGTAAAAGTGTGTACTGAATGTAAAGGGGCCAGAATACAAGACCAACTGAAAAGATAAAACTATAATAGAAAATAGAAAAAAATTTCCTGAGATCATCCACCGAGGATCCTACCTAAAGGGTAGGTACAAATCATCTCTACAACTCTCCACATCAACCAGTAACCTCCATGTACTGCTTGGTCCTAGATCCTATTGTCTCAGTCGAGCTGCTCATCATCTGTATATGGAACAACAAGGTGCGGGTGAATCCCATACATGGGTGAGTATAACAATACCTAGTAGGGACCCCGAGACCCCCGAAGTTCTCTCATAATTCCACAAAGGAAAACCACAAAGCATGATCTCAATCACAAAGCACAAGCAAAGACTCATCTCAAACCAGGTATACAACTCAGAGATCAAGAATATAGATGATTAGTCTTAAGATATATCATTTTATTCCATTAGGGAGTTTCCACAACTTATCCATGAAGGAATTGTTCAATTGTCGATCCATAGAGGGATGTATATTGCTGATCCATGACGGGCTGCTCTACGGATGGTCCTAATCGGGTCGCTTACTGTTTATCCACATAGGGTCGCTAGAATATTGATCTACACAGGGTCGCTATGATTTTGATCCACACCGGGTCGCTAGAATGCTGATCCACATAGGGTTGCTATGATGCTAATCCACACAGGGTCGTTATGATGTTGATCCACACATGGTCACTATGAAGCTGATCCACACGGGGTCGCTATGATTTTGAACCACATAGGGAACCTATGATGATAATCTACATAAGGACTCAAGAATTCTGATCTAAATAGGGTTTCTATGATGATGATCCACACATGGTCACTCTTCAATAGACCGCCAGCTACAGGGTTCTACGCACCCGGTGCATTTGAGTTCCATAGTATCTGATCCTCAAGATATCGGTCATGCCTCAACTACCATGACATTCAACAAAGGAGTAACCCAAAGGACCACTATGTCTTAAGGGTCCCAACGTGATAGATGATGCATCAATCGGACACCCAGTCTGTGAGTTATAGGCATTTTAGTGTCGAGGGCTCGGTTGGATTCAGGTTTGATCCAACCCAGCCGTACTCTAACTTTCTCCAAAACTTAGGTGGAGTCTCTCAAAAGGTACATCTCATTCCAAGGATTCCAATGTCACATACGGTTTGTCAAATGGACCTCTGGTTTGTGAGATATGACCTTTTAAGCATATCTGGGATGAAATGGGTCTGGGTCCAGTCTGACTCGGTCAGACCGACCCGATTCGCCTTGTCCTGGGACGACCCAACCCGGTTCAATTCAACCTAATCTGGTCAGGGTTCGACCCACCCGGCCTGAACCAGCTAGGCCAGCCTGAGTGGGCTGGACCACCGACCAGCTCGGCCCGCCTCGGCTGGGCGCGGCCCGTCGGGCAGCCCGACCCAATGGCTGGCATGGTACACCAGCTGAACAACCCATGTGAGGGGGTCACACCCCCTTTCGAACGGATTTTCAGCCATTTGGTTCTGCAAATGGTAGCCCCACGTGGTGCCCTCTCACTGTCAGTGGGACCCACGGGGTGCGGGTCGCCTTTGCCATGGCCACTGCCCTGTGGCGCGCGGCCGCATGCCGCCTTCTGCCAACGTGGCAGGCTGAGAGCCGGCCACCCTGCTGATGTTGTGGCTCGATGCCGCGACTCCCCTCCATGGCGCGTGGCGGCGCGCCGCCCGCTACCACCACAACCAGCTGATACAGGCCGCCGTCATTGCCCTCGGCGCCGGTGCCACGCCGGTGGATCTCCGTGGGCCACCGGGTGAGATTCAATTGTCCTTTTTCCCTTTCAAATGCACCTACAAGCCTCCCGGGTTGCTGCTATCACTACGTGGCTCTCGGATTAGAATTTCCATCGAGTTGGAAATCATCCCCCCTAAGAACTCATCAAAATCCGAAGCAGTGGAGGGTTTGAGCTTTATTCGTTTGGCTCGGGCCCTCTACGTTAGTATCATATCAAGAGGGTACTATTTTTAAACTTCACATGGATAAACCATAACCCCTTCAAATCTTCTGTGATTCGACAATCCTTTCAGGAATGAGGAAAAGAAACAATTCACTTGAATTTAAACCAAACCCCTACCTCAAGATCAGTGAATAAGTCATGGATTACGGAAAAAGAATTCACATTTGATGAAGCCGCTGACATTCGTCGATTCTGTATTGATTCCTCCAACATTGCCATCTCCATTCTTTATTGGTGGAAGACATCGTAGTACTTCTCCAGAGGTTCCTCCCTTTCATGTCAAAAACCCAAGCCTGAGCCTCACTTAAATAGAGGGGGAAGGATTTTTAATGCAACAAGATATTAATTAGGTTCATTAATGAATGAACCTCTTAATATCTCAATGGTGTGTTTACAAAAACCAAGATTCAAGCCATTAAATGGCTTGACAACTCAGCAGTCCCTCCACCACTGCTCAACCACTGGTAGAATAATAAAAAAACAATTTTATGTTATTTTATTATTCTTCAAAAGTTTGAAAAATATATTTTTCTCCTAAACTACTATAGTCTATGTTGTGCCTCCCTTAATCGAATCTGGACGCTATGGATTCAACGGTTCCCTTAGATTTTTAATCTGAGCACTGATTCAAAAGATATAAAACACTGCCCGCATGTTTATTGAGCGTACCTTATTTTTTTTTTGAAATTTTGTTCCGAGCACACCAGGCCTCAGAATCAACCATCATTAATTTTCAAAGACTCGTAATAATCCCAAATAATTTTAAAACAATTTATATGAAATTTACGGGTCATTTAATTCTCCCCATCATAGGGATTTTTGTCCCCAAAAGCTACATCAAAACTAGGGGAACAAATGGGGGTACTGAGCACGTATCTAAGCCTCCCACTACCAGGTTCTCCCTTAGAGGTTTCCATGCTGCCAAAGAACTCACAACAGAGGAATTTACCTCCCACAAAGGACTCACTCTTGTCGATTCTCTATTTCCACCGGGAACTCCGCAAACATCACCCTATCATTGATGTCCATCTCTCCCTAGTCGATAGCATGTGATGGATCATGCACACACCTCATCAGTTGCGATTCATGGAAAACATTATGCACCCGGTGCATCTGTGGGGGAAGATCTAGATGATACACCACCCCATATACTCTGCTGAAGATCTAAAAAGGTCTGATGATCCACAAAGATAGCTTGATGCCCCGTCCAAACCTCCGTAATCCTCGTCAAGGTGAGACCCATAAGAAGACATGGTCGCCCTCCTCAAACTCCAAGGGTCTCAGTCTCCTATCAGCATAAGACTTCTTCTAGCTCTATTCAGTCTTAATCCTCTCCTGGATGATCTTCACCTTCTCTGTAGTAGCATATACCATCTCTGGACCCATAATAGCCAAATCCCATGAGTCTGTTCAACATAATGTTGATCTACATGGTCGCCCATACAAGGACTCAAACATTTCCATGCCGATGGTGGAGGGATAGTTGTTGTTGTAAGTGAACTCCACCAGTTGCTGGTGGTCCTCCCAACTATGACCAAAATCAAGGACACAAGCACAAAACATTTCCTTGAGTGTCTGTATGGTCTGCTCCATCTGACCATCTATCTGAGGATGAAAGGCAGTGCTCAAGCGTAGCTGAGTGCCGAAATCCTCCTACAATCCCTTCCACACGCATGATGTAAAATGAGTGTCGTGATCTGAGACGATCATCAATAGAACCCTGAGAATTCATATAATCTCTTGAACATAGAGACGTCCCATGGTCTCTACTAATACCTGCTATTGGATGGTTAGGAAGTGGGCCGACTTGGTGAGTCGGTCAATTATCACCTAGATGGAATCATGGCCCCTGGATATACGTGGAAGCCCCATCATGAAGTCCATGGATATACCATTCCAATTCCACTCGGGTACCTCAAGTAGCTGAGCTAATCCCACTGGTACCTGATGATTGAAATTCACTTGTTGATAAGTGAGGCATCATGAAATGAACTTCGCCACTACTTTATTCATCCTTGGCCACCGGTACTGACTCCAGAGGTCCTGGTACATCTTTTCCACTCCAGGATGTACCGCCAAAGGGGATGTATGAAACTCCTTCAACACCTCCTCCTATAGCATCACAGGTACCACAGTGCATCCTCTGAAAAGGATGACGTGCTCTCCACATTCAAAAAATCCATCAAGAGCCCATCCTAATGATATCTGAGCACGTTGGGCCTCAAAGTATATGTCCCCAAGCTATGCCTCCCTAACTCATTAAAGGAGTGGGGGGTAACTGTCATAGACTATAGGTAAGCTGCTCCATCACTATCCACGAAGGATAACTGCAACATGAATAGCTGCTCTGTTGCCTCACTCCACAACTGTAGAACAGACCTCCTGCTGAGTGCATCTGCTACTGCATTCCCATTTATAGGATTGTAGAATATCATAAAGTCATAGTCCTGGAGTAACTCCAACCATCACCGCTATCTCAGGTTTAGGTCCTTATGTGAGAAGATATACCTAAGACTGTTGTAATCAGAGTAGACAGTAAAGAATTCACCCATCAAGTAGTGCTGCCACATCTTCAAGGCAAAGACCACTACTGATAACTCTAGGTCATGGGTAGAATAGTTCTGCTCGTGCTGTTTCAACTGCCTTGAGACATAGGCAATCACTTCTTGCTCCTGCATTAGGGCACAACCTACTCCTTTTCCCGATGCATCGCAATAGATTACATACCCTACACCCTCCTCTGGCAGCCTCAAGATGGGGTCACTTGTCAGTCTCTACCTCAGCTCCTAAAAACTCTACTGGCATCTCTCCATCCACATGAAGTTCTTTCCCTTCTTTGTCAAAGATGAAAAGGGTGTCGAAACTCTAGAAAATTTGGGTACATATCTTCGATAGTACACAACCAATCTCAAGAAACTCCACACCTCAGTCACACTCCTGGTTAGATCCTAAGAAAGCACTGCCCCTATCTTCTCCAGATCCACTGCTACTCCAGCATTCGAGATAATGTGACCTAGGAAGGGTACTTCCCATATCCATAACTGGCACTTCTAGAGGTTACTATAAATATGGTTCTCTAAAAGTGTATCCAGAACTATCTGTAGGTGCATGGTGTGATCCTCCTCAGATGCTGAGTATATCAAGATGTCATTAATGAAAACCACCACGAAGTGGTCTAGGTAAGGTTAGAAGATCATGTTTAGAGCCCCATGAACACTTCCAAAGCATTGGTCACACTTAAGGGCATCACCAAGAACTCATAATGGCCATACCAACATCTAAAAGCTATATTCGGTAAATCATCATCTCATACCCTAAGATGACGATAGCATGACCTAAGGTCTATCTTCGAAAACCATCAAGCTCCCTTCAGCTGGTCGAATAGTTCATCAATCCTCGGCAGAGGATACTTGTTCTTTACGGTCACCTGGTTCAGGTGCTGATAGTCCACACAAAGCCTCATACTACCATCTTATTTCTTGGAAAACAAAATTAGGGATGCCCATGGAGAAACACTAGGCCTTATGAACCCATTCCTCTGCAAGTCCTCCAACTATACCTGAAACTCATGAAGCTCCACAAGAGCCATCTGATATTCTGGTGTTGATATTGGTGCTACCCTGGGGTATAGGTCGATGTAGAAGTCTACCTCTCTATGAGGAGGTAGTCCCAGAACATCATCAAGAAAAACATCAATATACTGGTCCAACACTATAGGATAAATCAGACTCCTCACGTCAACTACTCCGAGGGTAAGTCTAGCCAACTGATGTGTGATCAGCTACACCCTCCTCTGAGAAAGTTCATCCTGACCTGCAAATGTTCCCTTCTCACTGATGAAGGAAAACACGATCCCATCCTTGTGGACACACCGCACTTTGTGCCTAAGATAGTAAATATGAGCATGGACCGTGGATAACCAGTCCATAAACAAGATGACATCTTAAGGTCTCAATGTTGCTACTAGAAGATCCCATCCAAAGCTGTCGCCTCCTAGAGTAAGCTCACACTACTGACACCAGTGTGTAATTGTTGAATCCTCTCTCGTAGGAGTCTCTAATTGTAAGGATTGAGCCAATAGCGCTATCAGAATCTTCAAGCTCAGAACAAGAGATGTGAAAATGAAAGAGTGATTGGAACCTATGTATATAAGTACTACAGTTAGGGTGTAGTAGATATAGAAAGTACCTCGATTCATCTCTAGAGCACCATGGTCATAGGCCTCAGCTGCTTGAAGCAGTGCTCATCTCTTTCTTCCTACTTCCTGAGGTCATGTTGGACCACCTGTAGGTGGTGGCGGTAGAACCTCAAATCACCACTCACTGCCTGCTGCACGACCTTATCCTCTTCCACGTCTGCCGCCCTATGAACCTCCTCACTCGAATCTATGCCTCTACCTTAGTGGTCCCTCAACCATCTGCTAATTGTCGTTATGACGATTCGAGCATTCACAATCCATGTGGACCTGACCGCTACATGTGAAGCATAGTCTGATCCTCTGATGACCTACTCCCCCTCGTGAGCTCCTCACCTATGACCCTATGTTCTAGGGTCATCCTATAGAAGGTCTGGCTCACTTGGACCTCTGTGTCATCTACCTACTAACTACTGCAGATGACTTGGCTACCTGTCCTCCGATGGTGGCTCTCACTATTGGTTCCTGATCAGCTAAGAATCTCTCTATTAATAATGCTCACTCAAGAACTCTAGCCTACATCAGGATATTGAGCGATATCATCGATGCTCTGATCTCCTGCTGGAGACCCTGATCAAAGGTCCAAGACCTGAAGAAAGGGTCCCGTACCATGTTAGTGGAGTAAAACGAGAGGTCAACGAATATCACTAAGTACTAGGATACTGTCACGCTGCCCTGCTATAAGTGCAAGAGCTTCTAAATACACACAGAGTGTAGAGTCACTAGTACGAACTCCACCCTAAAGAGGCTCTCAAAGTCTATCCAGGTGAGGTTTTCCTCATCATTTAACTGGAGTGTCAGGATCCATCATCTCCCTGTTGTGCCCTGGAAGAGGCGAGCAGCTAGGATCACCACTCGATATGCTGGTGTCCCATCTAGGAGGAAAACCCATGCCACAACTCCAGCTATTCCTCAACTGCATGGGGATCTGTCTCACCTCAAAACCTCAGAGGCCTCTGCCGCTGGAACTCATGAAATGCGCTTAGTTGGCGTGCACCATCTGCCAGTGGGGCTGGTGGTAACTACTACCCAATGGGTGGTGCTGCTGCAGGTGCACCACCCGAAGGTGCTATCGCTGTAAGAGGGCCCTACACCAAAGCCTCATCACTCGGTGGGCCGTCATCATGAACACTCTCTGGAATCCTGGCTGGCTGTTTATGTGGAGGTATCCTGAAAATAAACAGGTGCGACACGGTCAATAAGTTATACTTGGTGAGCTGAATAAAAAGAGATCAAAAGTAAAACATTTCCAAAACATATGCAATCAGTTTTTTCATGAACCAAGTTAGAAATCAGAATTCAGGTTCATGGTGTATAGATATGTCGGCCTCCACACCAACACTGGACTCCCCAAACTAAAAACCAAACTCAAAACACTTAACACTGTTACTCTATTGGAATGATCAGAGTCATATTTCGTTGGTAGAACCGACTCCTATGGTACCATTTTTTCATGACCCATCACCCAGGGCCCATGCCTTGACTAACCCAAGCCCAACTTCCATAGGCGAGGAGTTGGTGACTAGCATCGAAAAGGAGTATTCCCTAAAACGGAAAGGCATTTCCGTTAAACCTGTACAAACACACAGTCTAAGAGCACAAAAAGATGCAACTAAGAAGTAAAACAACATTAGTAAAAGTGTGTACTAAAAGTAAAGGGGTCAGAATAAAATCCCAACTAAAAAGATACAACTACAACAAAAAACAAAAAATAGATATTGAGATCGTCCACCAAGGATCCTACATGAATGGTATGTACAACTCATCTCTACAACTCTCCACATCAACCAGTCACTTTCATGTATTGCCTAGTCCTGGATCCTATAGTCTCATCCAAGCTGTTCATCATCTGTACAATACATTACAAGGTGTGGAAAAATCCCATATAGGGATGAGCATAACAATACCTAGTAGGGACCCTGAGACCCATGAAGGTCTCTCGGAATTCAAAAAAGGAAAAAAGCATGATCTCAATCAAAAAGCAAAAGAAAAGACTCATCTCAAACCAGGTATAAAACTCATAGTACCGGAATAAAGATGATTAGTCATAAGCTATATCATTTTATTCTATTAGGTATGTTCCACAATTGATCCATGAAGGAATTGTTGCATTGTCAATCCACATAGGGTCATATGCCGCAAACCCACGATGGGGCACTATACGGCTGGTCCTTGTCGGTTCGTGCACTGCTGATCCACACATGGTCACTAGAATGTTGATCCACATAGGGTGACTATGATGCTGATCCACATAGGGTCACTAGAATACTGATCCACACAAGGTCGCTATGATGCTGATCCACACAGGGTTACTATGATGCTGAATCACATATGGTCGCTATGATTCTGATCCACACAGGGTCTCTATGATGATGATCCATATAAAGTCACTATGATGCTGATCTATATAGGGTCCCTAGAATGCTGATCCCCATAGGGTCTCTATGATGCTTATCCACAATGGGTCTCTCTTTAATTGATAGCTAGCCATAGGGTTCTCCACACCCGATGTGCTTAAGTTCCGTAGTTTCTTCTCCTCAAGATATCGGTTGTTCCAAAACTACCATGACATTCTACAAAAGGAGTAACCCAAAGGACCTCCATGTCGTAAGGGTCCCAATTTAATAGACGACGCGTCAATCGGACGCCTGGTCTGTGAGTTATAGGCATTTTAGTGCTGAGGGCCCGATTGGATTCGGGTTTAATCCATCCCAGCCATACTCCAACTTTTTACAAAACTTAGGTGGAGTATCTCAAAAGTACTGACTCGTTCCATGGATTCCAGCGCTGCACACGGTTTGTCAAACGGACGTCTGGTTTGTGAGATACAACCTTTTAATCGTATGTGGGCCGAAATGGGTTCGAGTTTGGTCCGACCAGGTTGGACCGACCCGACCTGACCTGGTTTGGGTCAACCCGACCCAGTCCGGGTCAGACCTTCCCCAGCCCGAACTAGCTGGGTCGGCCCGAGTGGGTGGCCCGACTCAATGGTTGTTGCGGTCCGCTAGCCGGGCGACCCACGTGGGGGGGGGGTGGGGTGGGGTTGCTTCCCCTACCGAATAGCTTTTCAACTATTTTCTTCTGCAAACTGTGGCACCGAGTGGAGCTGCCTCACTGTCAGTGGGACCCACAGGGTGTGGGTTCCCTTCGCTGTGGTCACCGCCCCATAATGCACAACGATGCGCTGCCTTCCACCAATGCGGCCAGCCAAGAGCTGGTCGCCTTGCTACCACTGCGACTCAATACTGTGTCTCCCCTCTGCGGCGTGCAACAGTGCGCTGCCCACTACCACTATGGCCAGTTTATACCATCGCCCGCTGACGTCGGTCTCCGGTCGCCGAAACCTCCACTCCGGTGTCACACCAAAAGATCTTTCGCAGGCTACTGGGTGAACTTTGGTGGTCTGTTTTCCCTTCTAAACGCACCTACAAGCCTCCTGGGTTGCTGCCGTCACTACGTGCCTCCCAGATTCAAATTTTCATCAATTTGGAAATCCCCTCCAAGAACGCGTCAAAATATGAAGTGGAAGAGGGTTCGATCCATGTTCGTTTGGATTTCACCCTCTACGTTAGAATCATAACAAGCATGTAGCATTTTTAAACATCACATGGATAAAACATAACCCATTCAAATCTTCTGCGATTTGGCAATCCTTTCAAGAACAAGGAAAATAATCAATTCACTTGAATTTAAATAAAACCCCTACATCAGAATCAGGGAAGACATCGTGGCTTATGGAAGAATAATTCACGTTTGATGAAGCCTCTAGAGTTCATCGATTCTAGATTGATTCCTCCAAAATTTCCATCTTTGTTCTTCATTGGTGGAAGACGCCCGAGTACTTTTCCAGAGGATCCTCCCTTCCATGTCAAAAACCCAAGCCCAAGCATCACTTAAATAGATGGGGAAGGATGTTTAACACAACGAGAGATTAATGAGGTTCATTAATGAGTGAACCTCTTCATCTCTCAATGACATGGTTACAAAAACCAAGAGTCAAGCCATTAAATGTCTTTACAACTCAACAGTCCCACCACCACTGCTCAACCACTGGTAGAATAATAAAATAACCGTTTTATGTTATTTTATTATTCATTAAATTTTTAAAAAACTATATTTTTCTCACAAACTACTACGGTCAAAGTTAAGCCTCCCTTATGCGAATCCCAGTGTTGTGGATTCAACAGTTCCCTCAGTTTTTTAATCTGAGCATCGGTTCAAAAGATAGAAAACGCCGCTCGCATGTTTACTAAACACAACTTAAAAAATGTTCAAAATTCTATTTTGGGCACAAAGAGCCTTGTAATCAAACGCCATAATTTTTTCATAGACTCCTAATAATCCCAAATAATCAAAAAAAAAAAATTATATGGAATTTTTGGTTATTTACAGCAACATTAGAAATGATCATAGATGAAATTGAGAGATAGTGGATCTTGGAGATCCTTTTTCCAATGGCGTCAAACTGCCGGTTTGGTTGGTGGAACTGCCAACCACTCCATTTTTTATGTTTTACATGACTTGGTGGATTATAGCTTGAATACTGTTTCATCTCATAGTCCATCCAACTTTGATCACTTCCTCACATACACCATCCCTCATTTAGTAATTTTATAAAATAATAGTTCTCCCATGTATCAGATTTTTGCAGTTGACATTAAGGTGAATGAGAATCAGTCAATGGTATAAAATGGGTGGGGTGAGGTGGGAGTCCTAAAAGTGGATGAAAATGGTAATCCAATTGAATATGATAATAATATATCCAATATTTCCTCGATGCATGTTTTCACTGAGAAACCCTGTTACCAAATTTCATACAAAAAAGAAAATTGGAATAAAAAATGAAATCAACGTTTTAAAAACCAATTCTAAAAGAATAGTGTTTCTAATATTGAATCAATTAACTCAATTGAAAATGGTTTTCAAAATTACTATTGAAATTAAAATAATATTTTTTAGAAAATTTCATAATTCCAACAAAACTCAATATCCACGATTTGAAAACAATTAACATTTGAAATGCAGTGAAAATGTTTGACATAAAATTAAAAAAGATTATCAATTTCTGGTGAAACAATGTAAATTATAGAAATTTATTAAATATAAGATGATTTCAAACTGAAATACTCATTATATCATAAAAATTCATTTCCAAACTATATCAAATAATGTACACATAAATAACAAAAACTATCAATAGGTAACATGTATATGAATGTTTTATTGCTAATATCAAAAATTATATTAATGCCTGATTTTTATTACCAAATGTAAAAAATAATATCCACTTTCATTATTTTTTATCCAAAAAAGTGTTCCAAATTAGTGAAAATATGAAAATGTATCTATCGTTGGTATAATGAATCTTTTATCACATTTTTGAAGAAATATTAAAACAATAATGTTGAACACAATTTCAAAAAACCAATTGATTCAAGGTATAACTTATGGTGACTAATCACACCTCAATTTCAATCATTCTATCTGATAAGTATGTGATGAAATTTATAAAAAAAGTTGTTCAAAGATAAATGAAGGTTTAATTTATGTATAAATATATAATTTAATACAATATGTCACTAAATTTTCAAATGAAATTAAAAACATTTTTTTGTTTATTTTATATCGATGACAATGGTAAGTTTTGATTTCCTCCAGAATTAAATATTTTCATGTCAAATAGGGTGTTGTTATCGATTAAAATATTTGGAACCTTCAACATTTTTTTGAACAAAATACCTATAAATTCCTCTTCATCTCAAAAAATTAGATTCACAAACAATATTATGAAAAATATTTGACCATAATCATGCACTATGATTGCACATATTTTGTATTATACAAAAAACCAAATATTACTCAAAATGATATTTTTATGTCATATTGTTAATTTCTAAGAGTATGTGACCTTTGGTTATTCATGATGTTGTAGTAAAAAAGATGAATTAATAAATTCAACCATGAATACTATAACAATTAAGGTATAATATATACTCTAAAATAGAACGTATTATCATTCAAAAATAGTGATCCAAAATTAAATATTATGAATTATTTCAATACACGAAATAAATTAATACCATATATATACGAATTATTATGATCATATTCCATTACACATAATATAGAAACAAAATAAATATGAAAGCATATTTTTCTAACCCTGATTTTTTAATGCTTCTTCATTCAATGATTCTTTGGATGCACTAATGTTCATCAATTTCCATTCTATTACTCTTCACAACAACACCTTATCTTATTTTATAATGATTTATATGTATTTAATGAGACTAATTTTTGTTATTATATGTCTTTTTGGAATGATAATCGAATAAACCCATACAATTTACATGATTAATCAACATTTTCAAATTTTGCCCCTTATCATTCCATTAGATATATTCATATTTCAAAAATTCATACAATATATATGGTTAATCAGCTACCATTAATAATGACTTGGTTGAAAATTAATTATTATTTAGTATTGTATAAGCATTTACAATATTTGATATCTTTGATTCAATAGTGTAAAAAAATGTTTAGTTATTCTTTATATGTTTTCAATGAAATATTTTTATCCTAAACCTGATATCATCTATAATGATTTGTATAACATACCCGATCAATCATCACCTTTTTAATTTCTCTATTTTTAATATTTACACACATTAAATCTACCTATTTATAATTATGCATTTTCACTAATTAATCAGTATCATTTTAAATTGTAACATAAAAATTAATTATGAAATTTAATGAAACTACATTTAACTATGTAACTACTCTATGTCTACAAGTACATATTCTACATACATTAAATATATTAGTTTTTAAAAAGAATTAAAAAATAAGAATAGAAATGATATGAACACATGGAAAACCTATGGATTTGTTATCTTAATTTCCCAATTCAATCCAAAACTACAAATGTCTACTTGAAGGATATTTGATTTAATAAAGAACTACATATAGTATGTTACAAACACCTATAATGGGTTGGTTAATTGTTACATTGTTATTCAGTAGCCTAAAATAATTATCTATAATCAGTGGACTTCAATTAATATTCTACAAATATGATTAGTTATTATTTACATGGTTTCAATGAATTTGTTTTAGTTAAACTTTCTACCAACTATAATTATTGGGTTAACATAACTGATCAATCATTATACTTTTAATTTTCCACTTTTAATTTTTTTCACACATTTAATCATCTTGGATATAATTATCTAGTTTAACTAATTACTTAGTATCCTTTTACACTGTAATATGGATATTCACTATAAAATATCAATGAAATTCCACATAACAATTCAATTTCACTATGAATATAAATGTGATTTGAAGATGAATTCAATCTGCCTGCTTCCATATAACATGAACTAAAAAATAAAGTTATAATAAACCTAAACATACAGAGGACCTGTGGAACTGTAATTTTATTTTTCTATTCCACTCAAAATATATATATATATCAAGATTACTGTGGTCCATTTTAATCAAAATCTTTATATAAAAGACTACAACCAATATATATTTACTTGGTTAATAGCTAATTGGTTATTTAGTATCCTATAATCATTTCCTGTAATCAGTAACCTTTAATAAATGTTATGTAATAATCATTGGTTGTTCTTTACTTTTTTTCAATGATATATTTTTATTTCTAAATTTCAATCTACTATAACGACTTAGTGAACATAATTGATCAATCAATATTGTTTTAGTTTTCCTCTGTGAAATTTGTATTTGACACTTCCAATCATTTTTCATATAATAATTTAATTTCACCAATTAACTAGTAACCATTGAAACTATAATATGCATATTAATTATTAAATTTTTAATAAAACCGTATATAACTATATACTTCCACTATGACTATAAGTGGAATTTCAATATGCATTCAATCTATTTGATTTTTTATAACTGGCATAAGAAAATTTTACTAGAAATGTGTTCATTATACTTTACAAAGAATATTTTTTGGTATTATTATGTACACTCATTATTCTAATTATGTATAGTTTTCCATATTTTAATTTATGTTTCCTCTATAAAACATACTCTTTATGAAAATACTCAATAAATTAATACTATTTATATACCACTCAATATAAATTATCTATTACATTTTAGTATATTTTAATACTATGTATTGCTTTAATATATGATTTTCTTTGTAGAAATACCTATTGAAAGATATTAATGATGAAGATTCACCGTAGCCTGACATCATTATGGTCTAGATTATGTGACTTAAAACTAATTCAATAACCCATAACTTCTATCTACAAAGATTATCAACAAAATAATTGTTGAAAAAACTGGATGAGAATTTAGCAACCTCAATTAATGTTTTTAATATTCTCGTTTCCTTACATAGTGAAATTGAAACATATTATTCTATATTTTTTTCACATAAATTTTCATTTTAATGTATTTTCATGTCACGAACTATCCCAGGGCCCGTGCTGTGACTACCCCAAGCCCACCTTCCATAAGCCAGGGGCTGGTGACTAGCACCGAAAGGCATATCCCCTAAAAATGGGAAGGCATTGCCTTTATATCCTATAAACAAACTCAACCAAGAACACAACAAAATACGAACACAAGTAAACTGTATAGCAAAAGAGTTCTAAAAATAAGTAAAAAGGGGCCAGAATACAAGCCCAATTGGAAAGTACAAGAAAACTGAACGGTATAAGTAAACTGAAACAACTCACGTGTACACTTTCCAAGGTTACTACCTGAAGGGTAGGTGCATCTCTCAAATGGCTATCTCTGTGGTACGCCTCGTCTAATTTCCACCTCCGAGCTACCTCCAGTCCTAGTACTCTCGTCCTCAGTCAGTGCTGTCCGTCGTCTGCACCAAACACAACAAAGTGCAGGCACAACCTGTGAAGGGGTAAGTATGCTGATACTTAGTAGGGACCACAAGACTCTCAAGGTCTCACAAAATCCTCAAAGGATAAACCACAAGCATGGAAACAATTCACAACCCTACTTAGGTATATGCCCATACATATACCTAAGTTATTAAGTATACCCATCTCAACCATGAGGAAACACAGGGTCCAACCCAAAAGCCCAAAGCCCAACTATTCCACAAAGGTAGGAATACCACGAAGGTAAGTACCACACAATTATGATACACAGAAAAATACCACCATGATATTACCAAGAAGGAAAATACCACTCAGGTACGGAATCAGCTCAAACCAAGTATAACATAGGTACAATAGTAGAGATTATTAGATGTAACAACCGAATCATCTTACTCTATTAAGAGGTAGACCCATGAAGGATCCCAAATTGCAGACCCACACAGGATCCTAGTTCAATGTTAGTAAATCATCAGACCCACACAGGATCCTAGTACAACGTCAGTACATCCTTAGACCCAAACAAGATCCTAGTACATCTTTAGTACATCGTCAGACCCACACAGAATCCTAGTATATCGTCAGTACATCTTCATACCCACACATGATCCTAGTACATCGTCGGTACATCGTTAGAACCACACATGATTCTAGTACATCGTCAGTACATCGTCAGACCCAGAAAAGATCCTAGTACATCGTTAGTACATCAAAAGACCCATAGAGGATCCTAGAACATCGTCAGTATATCGTCAGACCCACACATGATCCTAGAAAATCGTCAGTACATTGTCAGACCCACAAAATTTCCTAGTACATCATCAGAGCCAACTACAGGGTACCCGCACTAAGCTTGCTCGTCTCTGGGAGAGTCCGATCCTCAAGCTACTGGTCGATAATACAACTACCACGAGGCCCCATTAATTCTTATCCCAAAGGACTTCCATATAAAAGGGGTCTCAACGCAACATACGGTGCATCAATAAGACACACAGTCTGTAAGTTATTAGCCTTTTAGTCCCAAGGGCCCGGTTGGATTTGTGCTCGATCCAACCCGACCATACTCCAACTTTATCCAAATCTCATGTGGGGTATACCAAAAGGACCGTATCTCTCCTAGTTTTCTGGCCCTGAAGAAGGTTCGTCAAACGGACGCCCAGTGCCAAAGTTATAGCCGAAAGAATGTATTGGGTCGAAACTAGTCCAGGTCCGGTCTAACCTGGTCTGACTGACCCGCCCCGACCCGGCCTGTGCTGACCCGACCCGGCCCACTAGGTCCATCCCGCGCTGGGCAGCCCAGCCCATGCTAGGTGGAAAGGTGGCCCAGCCTGACCACATGCGGGGGGGGGGGGGGGGGGGTTATGCCCCCCCTGATTATACTCACCAAATGAACAAAGCCGTTTGATTTCCAGGCAGCACGCAGGACCCGCGACCCCCTTACTCCGATGGTGGCGCGTCGTGCACCGCCCCTCCATGGCCAGCTGAATGCCGACCTCCCTCTATCTACCGCCATGGATGACGGATCGTGACTATTCTCCGATCTCCGTGTGACATATTTCTCTATCGGAGGCATGGATGCGCGCTGCCCCGGTTCCGTGCAGGTGGCCTGGGTGCCGACCGCCACCTTTCTCCACCACAAAGAACACGACAATCATAAAGAACAATGGAGGGATCGAGCTGTGTTCGTTTGGCTCACACCCTCCACATTAGATCAGTAGCAGGCGGATCAGGAGAATATAATCAACTCAAACCACAAAGAACAACAAAACCCCTACCTTGAAGGTTCCATAATAGAAGGAATGAGGAAGAAGATGAAGTCATTGAAGAGCACCGGCGTTCTTTGCTTCCACAAGGCGCTTCCGTTCTAGGATTGGGGTTGGTTCCTCATTCTTCTTTGGAGAAGCGTTCTTCGTAGGAGAGTTTCTCCATGGATTTCTCCCAATTCTCCCCTTTTCCAACACTTCTCCAACCAATCCTCTTAAAAGAATAGGGGAGCCATATAAATTAAATTTAGTTTAAAAATTTAATTTGTTGGAACAATTAATTGGCTCAATTAAAAGGTAGAATAAATTAATGGTAAGTTGAGAGGTTTTCCCCCCATTAAGAGGGGTTCAGGTGGTCCCCACCGCTATAATTTAATTTGGCGGTTTTTTATTTCAGGTGTTCCCCACCTCTATAACCCATGTAGAGAGGTTTCAAAAATAAAATAAAAGTTTGTTATTTTATTTTTCTTTTTCCTCCATGAAAAGCATACAAACTAAATTTCACCCCCAACCTACTGCAGTCAGGGTGAAGAGCTTATTAAGTGAATACCAGTGATGCAAGTTCAACGGTGTCCTTGGATTTTAATTATGAGCATCGGTTCAAAAGTTACAAAAACCTGCTCGCACATTTACTGAATGTACCTAAAAAAAGTTCAGAAATTCATTCCAGACACACCGGGCCTCGGAATCATGCGCTGCCAATTTTTGCAGACTTGTAAAATTCCTATATAAATAAAAAACATTTAAATGGAATTTCTAGGTCTTTACATTCTCCTCACCTCAGGGTTTTGAATCCCTGAAATCCACATCACAAAAATAAGGAAAACAAGTGGGGGTACTGAGCACGAATCTGAGCCTCCTACCCCCATGTGCTATCATCAGAGATCCTGGTACATCTTCGCTACTCCTAGATGTACCGCTAGAGGGTATGTGCGGAACTCCCTCATCACTTCCTCATGAAGCGACACTAGTACCATGGTACATCCTCTAAAGAGGATGATGTGCTCCCCACCTTCAAGAAATCCATCAGGTGCCTATATTTTGTATATCTTAGCACGTCGAGTCTCATAGTTAGCATCCCCACACTTCGCCTCCCTAAATTTTTGAAGAAGTTGGGGAGTGACTTTAAGAGATTGAAGAAATGTTTCTCCATCCTGGCCCACAAAGGATATCTGCAAAGCGGCCAGCTGCTCCATCGCCTCACCTAGCAGCTGTATACCAGATCTCCTACTGAGTGAATATGATACAACATTACCCTTCCCAAGAGTATAGACTATCTCAAAGTCATAGCCTTGGAGGAACTTGAGACAACATTGCTGTATTAGGTTTAGGTCCTTCTGAGAGAAGATATACCTGAGACTCTTGTGATCAGAGTAAACTATAAAACGCTCACCCATCGAGTAATGTTGCCAAATATTCATGGAAAAGACCACTACTACTAACTCCAGGTCATGGGTAGTGTAGTTTTTCTCATGCTATCTTATCTGTCGAAACCATACACGATAACTGATCACTCCTACATCAGGAAACAACCGAGCCCGGTCCCTGATGCGTTACATTAAACTATGTACCCAATTCCCTCCTCTAGAAGCCTCAATATGGGGGCACTAGTCATCCTCTGCCTCAGCTCCGAAAAACTCCGATGACATCTCTCTATCCACATGAAGGTTTTCCCCTTCTTCATCAACGTTGATAAAGGAGCTACAACTCTGGAGAAATCTAGCACAAACCTCCTGTAGTATCCAGCAAAACCCTGGAAACTCTGTACCTCCGTCACACTCATGGGTGGCTCCTAAGCAAGTACCACCTCAATCTTCACTGGATCCACTGCGACTCCAGCCTCTGAGATGAGGTGTCCTAGAAAGTGCACCTCTTGGATCTATAACTAGCTCTTGGAGAGCTTACCATAACATTGGTTCTCTCAGAGTGTGTCCAGAACTATCTGCAAATGATAGGCATGCTCCTCCTCAATAGACGAGTAGATCAGAATGTCATCGATGAAGACCACCACAAAGCAATCAAGGTAATGGAAGAAAGATCCTGTTCTTGAGTCCCATGAACACTGTTTGGGCGTTGGTCACACCAAAATTCATAACCACAGATTCCTAATGGCCGCACCAACATCTGAAATCCATATTATATATATCCTCGTCTCGTACTCTGAGCAGGTGATAGCCTGACCTGAGGTCTATCTCCAAGAACCACAGTGCTCCCTTTAGTTGATTAAATAGATTGTCAATCCTTGGGAGTGGGTACTTGTTCTTCACAGTCACCTGGTTCTAGCACCTATAGTCAACACAAAGTCTCAAGCTCCCATCTGCCATCTTGGTGAAAAAAATCGGGGCTACCCAAGGAGAAACACTGGGCCGAATGAATCCCTTCCCCTGCAAGTCCTCCAACTGTACCCGCAGGTCATGAAGCTCCATGGGAGCCATCTGATACGCTGGTGTAGATATCAGTGTCGTTCCAAGGTATAAGTCAATGTAAAAATCCACCTCTTTGTGAGGAGGTAGACCCATAACATCATCAAGAAAGACATCCGCATACTCGTCCACCACTACAGGATAGCTCAGACTCTCCACCTCAACCGCTCCAAGGGTAAGGCTAGCCAACTGATGATTGATTGGCTGCACTCTCCTTCGAGTATGTCCATACTGTGCTGCAAAGGCTCTTTTCGTGCTGTTGAAGGTAAACCTGGTCCCATCCATAGAGACACACAACACTTTGCGCCTAATACAGTAAATCTAAACATGGACTGTGAATAACCAGTCCATACCCAAGATGATGTCATAAGGCCTCGACGCCACTACTAGGAGATCCCAGCCGAAGCTCTCGCCTCCTAGAGTAAGATCACACTTCTAGCACCAGTGCGTAATAGTCGAATAATCTCCCATAGGAGTCTCTAGCCATAAGGATCGAGCCAATGACTCCATCGGAATCTCCGAGCTCCGAACAAGGGAAGTGGATATAAAAGAATGACTAGAACCTGTGTCTATAAATATTGTAGCTAAGGTCGAGTAGACACAGATCGTACCTCGAATCATCTCCAGAGCATCATGGTTATAGGCCTCAACTTCTTAGAGTTGAGCTCGCCCCTGTCCACCTGCTCCTTGTGGTTGGGGTGGACTACCTAGTGGTGGTGGTGGTAACATCCCTAATCATCACCCACTGCCAGCTCCTCTGCCACGCCCACCTTCTCCTTGCGGACCTCCTTGATCGAAACTCTGTCTCTACCTGGGAAGTCCTTCGACCATCTGCTGATCATATGTATGGCGGGTCAGATAGTCACGAGCCATGTGACCCTGCCCGCCACATGTGAAACACTATACGTTCCTGGCATGACTAGCTCTGTCTCTGGGACCCCGCACAACCAACCCTAAATCCCGATGTCATCCACCTGTAGGTCTGGTCCTCTTGGACCTCAATGACATCTGTCTACTACCAGCTGCAGAAGAATCTTCTACATGATGACTAGTGGTGGGTCTCACTGCTGGTGACTACTCAGCAAGAAAACTCTCCGCTAAGAGGTCTCACCCTAACACCCCTTCCTGCGTCGAGATAATGAGTGAGATAATCGAAGCCCTGATCTCCAACCTGAGTCCCTTCTCAAAGGTCTGGGCACTAAAGAATGTGTCTCGTACCATATTATTGGAGTAGTGTGAGAGGTTGGTGAACCTCTATGAGTACTGAGCCATAGTCATGCTTCCCTGCTGCAGATGAAGAAGCTCCTGTATGCACACTGTGCGAAGGGTCACTGAGAAGATCTCTACCCGAAACAAGCTCTCGAAGTCTGTCCAGAGAAGAGTCACATCGTCATGAACCTAGAGCATCAAGCTCCACCATCTGCCTGTTGCTGCCTGTAGAAGACTAGCAGCAAGGATTACCATGAGATCAGCTGGTGTCCCTACTAGTCAGAAGACTCTCACCATGGCCTCCAGCCAATCCTTAGCCGCCCGTGGGTCTGTCTCTCCCCACAACCTAGGTGTACTCTGGCGCTGTAACTCATGCAATGTGCTTAAGCAGCATGCACACTATACTGCTGGGGCTGGTGGCATCAGTGGCCCAACGGGTAATGGTACCACTGGTGCCTCCTCTGGAAGAGGGCCCTACACTGAGGCCTCGTCACTCGGTGGGCTATCATCACGTACTCTACCTGGAACCCTAGATGGTTGTCTGCATAGAGGCATCTTGAAGAGAAACAGGTGTGCCATGGTCAATAAGTAATACCTAGTGAGCTGACTCAAAGAGTTCACAAAGAAAACTTTTCGAATCACATACACAATTAGTGTTTTCATGCACTGAGTCAGAAATTAGAAGTTAGAGTCCTTGTGTATGGATACGTCAGCCGCCACACCAACACTAGATTCCCTAAACTGATAACCAAACACACTATACTTAACAATATTGCCGTTAAGAATATTAGAGTCCAATGTTCTATGGTAGAACCTACTCCTCTAATACCAATTTGTCATGAAACGTCCCCCAGGGCTCATGCCATGACTACCCCAAGCCCGCCTTCTATAGGCTAGGGGCTGGCGACTAGCACCGAAAGGCTTATCCCCTAAATCTGGGAAGGCATTGCCTTTATATACTGTAAACACATTCAACCAAGCGTATAACAAGATATGAACACAAGTAAAATGTATAGAAAAAGAGTGCTTAAAATAAGTAAAAATGGGCCAGAAAACAAGCCCAACTAGGAAGTACGAGAAAACTGAAAGGTACAAGTAAACTGAAACAGTTCTTGTTTACTCTTTCCAAGGATCCTACCTGATGGGTAGGTACAGCTCTTGAATGACCATCTCTGCGGTACACCTCATCTAATTTACACCTCCAATCTACCTCCAATCCTCGTACTCTCATCCTCAGTCAGCGTTGTCCACTGTCTACACCAAATGAAACAAGGTGTGGGCATAGCCTATGCAGGGGTGATTATGACCCCGAGACCCTCAAGGTCTCACAAAAATTTCAAAGGTTAAACCACAAGCAAGGAAAAAACAGACAACCCTACTAAGGTATATGCCCATAAATATACCTAAGTTATCATGTATACCCATCTCAATCATGAGGAAACACAGGGTACAACCCAAATGCCCAAAGCACAACTATTCCCAAAAGGTAAGAATACCATGAAGGTAAGTACCACACATGTATTAAACATAGAATAAAACCACCAAGGTATTACCACGAAGGAAAATACCACTCAGGTACGGACTCAACTCACACCAGGTAAAACATAGGTACAGTAGTAAAGATGATTAGATATAACTACTGAATCATCTTACTTTGTTAAGAGGAAGACCCATAAAGGATCCCAAATTGCAGACCCACATAATATCCCAGTACATCATTAGACCCACAAAGGATCCTAGTACACCGTCAGACCCACATAGGATCCTAGTTCAATGTTAGTACATCGTCAGACCCACACAGGTTCCTAGTACAACTTCAGTACATTGTCAGACCCACATAGGATCCTAGTACATCGTCATTACATCATCAAACCCATACAAGATCCTAGTACATCGTTAGTACATTATCAAACCCACACAGGATCCTAGTACATCGTCAGTACATCGTCAAACCCACACATGATCTTAGTACATTTCCAGTACATCGTCAGACCCACACATGATCTTAGTACATCATCAGTACATCGTCAGACCCACACAGGATCCTAGTACATCGTTAGTACATCGTCAGACCCACACAGGATCCTAGTACATTGTCAGTACATCATCATACCCACACAAAATCCTAGTACATTGTCAGTACATATTCATACCTAAACAGTATCCTAGTACATCTTCAGAGCCTACTACTAGGTACCCGCACTAAGCTTGCTCATCTCCGGGAGAGTCCACTCCTCAACCTACTGGTTGATACTGCAAATGCCACAAAGTCCCATGAAGAAGTATCCCAATGGACCACTACATAAAAGGGGTCTCAACACAATAGATGGTGCGTCAATCAAAATACCAGTCTGTTAGTTCTTAGCCTTTTAGTCCTAAGGGCCCAGTTGGATTCATACGTGATCCAAACTGACCATACCTCAACTTTATCCAAATATCACGTGGGGTATACCAAAATAATCGTCTCACTCCAAGGTTTCCGGCACAACAGACTGTTCGTCAAACGAATGCCCGATGCCAAAGTTATGGCTGAAAGAACGTATATGATTGAAACTGGTCTGGGTCCGGTCTAACCCGGCCCGACCCAGCCTGGGATGACCTGACCCGGCTCGGACCACGCTGGGCGGCCCGGACCACACTGGGCGGCCCAGCCTAGCTACGTGTGGGGGGATGGGGGTGGGTCGTGTGCCCCCCGCTCCTACTCACCGAATGGCTGAAGCTGTTCGGTCACCAGGCAGCACGCGGGACCGGCTCAGGTTCCGCTCAGTCTAGCTCAGCCAGCTGAAACCAGTGGCCCTTGTCCTCCCAGTGGCATGTCATGCGCTTCCCCTCTGTGTTCGGCCAAATGCCGACAATGCCTCTGCCATCTGCCATGGCCAGGCGGGCCGTGCCCCCCTTGCTCCGACGGCGACGCGTCGTGTGCCGCCCCTCCGCAGCCGGCCAAACATCGGCCGCCCTCTATCAACCACCGTGGTCGATGGGCTGCGACTCTTCTCCGGTCTCTGTTCGGCCTCCTTCTATCAGCAGTGTCGATGTGTGCCACCTTAGTTCCGTGCGGCTGGCCTGGTTTCTGGATGCCACCTTTCTCTTCCACGAAGAACATGAAAATCATGAAGAACTATAGAGGGATCGAGCCGTGTTCATTTGGCTCGCACCCTTCACCTTAGATCGATAGCAGGTGGATCAAGAGAATATAATCAACGTAAACCATGCAAAATAAAAAAAACCCCTACCTTGAAGGTTCTTGTAGGAGAAGGCGTGAGGAAGAAGATAAAGGCGTTGAAAAGTATCAGTGTTCATCGCTTCCGCAAGGCACTTCTGCTCCAGGCTCAGGGTTAGTTCCTCATTCTTCATTGGAGAAGCGTTCTTTATTGGAGAGTTTCTCCACGTCATTCTCCCAATTCTCCCCCATTCCAAAATTTCACCAACCAATCCTCTAAAAAGAGGAGGGGAGCCATAAAAATTAAATTTAGTTAGTCAATTTAATTTGTTGGGACAATTAATTGGATCAATTAAATGGGGGAATAAATTAATGGGAAGTTGAGAGGTTTTCCCCCCATTAAGAGGGGTTCAGGTGGTCCCCACTACTAGAATATAATTTGGGGGTTTTCTAGTTCGGGTGGTCCCCACCTCCATAACCCATGTAGAGTGGTTTTAAAAATAAAATAAAAGTTTGTTATTTTATTTTTATTCTTCCTCCACGAAAATCACAAAAACTAACTTTCACCCCTAACCTATTGCAGTTAGGGTGAAGGTCTTCTTAAGAAATTACCGGTGCTGTGAGTTCAATAGTGTCCTCAGATTTCAATTCTGATCACCGGTTCAAAAGTTACAAAAACCCGCTCACACGTTTACTGAACGTACATGAAAAAAAGTTAAAAAAATCATTCCAGGCACACCAGGCCTCAGAATCATGTGCCGTCAATTTTTGAAGAATCATAAAATTAACATATAATTAAAAAAAATTACATGGAATTTATGGGTCTTTATATTTCATAAAATTTTAATTTTTTTATAAGGATTGATTGAAAAGAGAAAGGAAACAAAGGAAGATTGCATGGGAGATTCAATGGGGATAGAAGTGGTGGAGCCTAAGGGAATCCCCTCAAACAATATTAATACAATTAGGTGAAAATGATCATATTCTTGAATATATACTCATTACTTACACATTGTTTCATTGGGATGTAATAAAGTAAGCCAATCTCCCCTCTTTCTATGTGTATAAAATCATGAATTTTTTCTTTAGCATAGATTTTCATGTTCTAATGGTGTATGTAATGCCCAAGTGACCGGAAGTGGATCCTAACATATATTCTAGTATCATCAAAGAATTTTATTCATCTTCAACAATATTAATATTATACAAGGAGCACAATGAGATTCCAAAATACATTACAAAACATTCTACTTGGACATAAGTCCCCCCATAAAATGTTAATTAATCCATAATAGTAGATCCACAATAATTGAAGATCATTCCACCTCCACGTATGCCACCATAAATTCAATACATATCTGTGTTTATCTTAAACTCATGATATGGAGGGTTCAAATTCACCTAGTTCCATGCACCCCAACTATTGTTTTCATTCCTAATTGAATACCTGTGACTCTATCTGGTGAGGTTCCATGGTAGAATCTCTTTGAAGAGAGAGCTAATTATGGTGAATAGTGTATGGAAATTTCATTTGATGTAGCTGAAAATGGGTTTCAAGGACTAGTGACGTGATTCATTTCATGCTTCATACAAGACCCAGAATCCAGTATGAATAAGAGAACTAAGGCCTAGGTAATATAGTACCACTTCTATAATGTTATCAAAATTATCATCCAAAAAAGGTGCCACAACCCATCCCCGAGACCCGTGCTGTGACTACCCCAAGCCCGCCTTTCATAGGCTAGGGGCTGGCGACTAGCACCAAAGGCGTAAATCCCTAAGCTGGGAAGGAATTGCCTTTATATAAAGTAAACACACACTATCATAGTACACAACTGGAAGTAAAAAACTAAGTAGAAACTATATACAAAAGATGTGCTGGAAAGTAAAAGGGGCCGGAAATACAAGCCCAATAGTAAAGTACAAGGAAAAGACAAAACTAGTAAAACTAAAAGGCAAACAGCTGGAAGGTGTCTAGAAGCTCCTGGATCATCCACCACGGATCCTACCTGAAGGGTAGGTATAGATAGGCTCTTCAGCACTCCACATCCATTCGTCTCTTCTAGGTACCGTCTCGTCGTGAGGTCCACCTCTGGGTACCGTCCAGTCCTCATACACTCCGCCTTGGTCATCACTGTCTGTCGTATGCATCCAACACAATGAGGTGCGGGCATAGCCTGTGTAGGGGTGAGTATAACAATACTCAGTAGAGACCCTGAGACTGTCAAGGTCTCACAAAATCCAACAAGGATAAACCACAAAGTATGAATCAACAGGTAACCATTACCTAGGAATATGCCCATACATATACCTAAGTTATCTAGTAACCCATATCAATCATGAAGAAAACACAAAGGTCATTAACTCAGCTCAAACTAGGATTTTTATTATCGAAACCATGGCTTCTGGAGAACTCCTACTATGTCGAGAATAGTGGGCCCACTGCAACACTAAGGTGCTTATCACTAACCTTGGAATGCTCAGGTACTCCTCCTGTCGAGTACCGCGGGTCTGCTGCCAACTGCTAGGCGCTCCTCCATTGTGGGTCTACCACCAACTACAAGGCACTCCCCCTAATAGTCTGCAGAGGTACTCCTCCTGTCGAGTACCACATGTCTTCTTCCAACTACCAGGCGCTCCTCCTCCATGGGTCTACCGCCAACTACCAGGCGCTCCCCATTGGGCTAGTCGAATCACTCCGAGTGGAATCGGTCAAGCAGTCGTTAGGTCTGTCAGCTACTAGGTCTCCGCACTCTGCTTGCTCGTCACAGGGAGGGTCCTCTCCATGAGCTACAAATTGATACTTCAAGTGTCATGAAGTATCATGTAGAAGTATCACAAAGGACTGCCACATCATAGGGGTATCAACGCAATAGACGTCGCGTCAATCGGATGCCCGGTCTGTGAGATATTAGCCTTTTAGTCCCGAGGTCCCTGTTGAATTCGTGTATGATCCAACCAAACCGTATCTCAACTATACCTCAAACTCTAGTGGGGTATTCTCAAAGGTACCATCACTCATCGAGATTACCAACACCACTGACGGTTCGTCCAACGGATGTCCGGTGCCAAAGATATGGCCAAAGCAAGCAAAGGGGCCGGTAATGGGCCTGGGTCCAGTCTGACCCAGTCAAACAGACTCGGCCCAACCTAGTCTGAGCTGACCCAGTTTGGGTCAACCCGGATAGACCTAATGGGCCTGACCCAACCTGTTGGGTGGGTCAGCCCTCTAAGTTAGGCCCAGTTTGCTGGGCCCGACCCAGCGGGCTACGAGGGTGGTTCGGCCTGGTCCGCAGGGCGTAGCCCAGCAGACTATGAGGTCTGTTCGACTAGCACTGCGAGGGGCACGGCTTGGGAGGTCGGCCGCCGGGAGGCCAGCGGCAGGCCGCGCAGGGTGCGGGTAGGCCGACTGGGCACCGGGCAGGACGCGGGGGCGCGGGCAGCTCGCCCGGGAGCGACAACGCACTAGGGCGCCGGGAATACCGCGACAGGGGGCCATGGGGGCACCAAGTAGGACGCTGGGGCCCCAGGCAGGCTGCTGACAGGGGCCAGGCAGGCCACCGACATGACACGGGGGCACCGGGCAGGCCACCGTCACGAACCGGGTAGGCCGTCGGGGGTGCGGGTAGCGTGCCGAGGCACGTGGGAAGGCGGCGCAGGTAGCACGCCGGGGCATCGTGCTAGGGAATGGGTAGCGTACCAGGGTGGTGTGGGGGTGTAGCGGTTCGCAGAGGCTTCATGTAGCATGACCTTTTTTCGTCATCTTCATTGCCGTCGCCGCGTGTACTGCCTCCATCGTCATCAAACAAGAACAAGCAAAGGGGAGGGTCAGACCGTGTTCGTGCGGTCTGAGCCCTTCTCATCATGGAGATAGAATTTGGCAAAAAAGTGGTAACAAAATGATGAATAACGAAGGTTTCTACTCATATGTAAAAATAACTCAAAATCCCCCTACCTCATTTGTCGTTCGGTGATGGTTGATGAATTCGTGGTTGGGTGGACGTCGTCGTTGGCGACATTTTTCACGGGTGACGTCTTCTCCTTTGACGCAGATGAAGTTCATTGGAGATTTCATGGGCGTTCTTCATTGAGGGAAACTCGTTCCTCCAATAGCTCTTCTTCTACCATGTTTCCACGAAGCAAATGAAATAATAGATTGCCTATTATTTTATTTGTTGGCATGAATTCAAAATAATTCAAATTGTTGTATTTTAATTAAATGAGTTTACTTAATTAATTAATGGGGTGGGTTGGATTATTAATTGGGAGAATCCCAGTGGACTCCCTCACATTAAGGAGGCATAATAAATGTGAGGAAACCCCTTTCCACCTCCATCATTAAAGTGGGAGTTCATGAGTCGGGTAATCCCTACCATTCAAACTTGAATTGGGGGTTTTACCAACTTGGGTGGTCCCACCATTTTTAATCCTCTCGCTGGAGGTTATGTGCGGGTGGGACCCACCACTATAACCTCTCATGGTAGGTTATGGTGTGGTGGCACTCACCACTAACCTCCTCTTGGAGGTTTTAACCGCCATAAAATAAAAATAAAGTTAACACTTATTTTTATTCAATTTGACTAATAGCCCCAAAAACTATCTTCCAAACTCATCAGAATGCAACTGCGGTGAAGGTCTCACTAAGCAATCACCGACGTTGTGATTTCAACAGTGCCCTTGGATTTCAATTCTGGGCACCAGTTCAAAAGATATAAAATCCCCCTCGTATGTTTATTGAATGTACCTGAACAAAAGTTTAGAAAATGATTCCGGATACATTGGGCCTCGGAGTCAAGCACCGTGAGAAACTACGAACTCGTAAAATTCCCATGTAATTAATAAAAAATTTTCCACAGAAATTCTGGGTCTTTACATTCTCCCCACCTCAGGGAATTACATCCCCGTAAGCTATAACTCGAACTAAGGGAACAAATGGGGGTACTGGGCATGCATCTGAGCCTCCCGCTCCCATGTTCTCTCCTGGAGGTTCCCTTGCTGCCAATGAATGCGCACCTGAGGTACCAACCGTCTACGTAGGACCCGCTGCTGTTGATACTCAATCTCTACTGGAACTTATGTGAAAGTCGCCCCATCATCAATGTCCATCTCCATGTGATCGATGATGTGGGATGGGTCGTGCACGTATCTCCCCAGCTGAGATACATGGAAGACGTCGTGCACCCAGTGAAACTGAGGTGGAAGAGCTAAGAAGTAGGCCACATCACCTACTCTGCTGAGGACCTGGAAAGGTCCTATGAACCACCGAGATAACTTTCCTCCTCAGCCAAATATCCGCAAACCATGTTGAGGTGAGACCCATAAAAAGTCGTGGCTGCCATCCTTGAACTCTATAGGTCTCCTTCACCTATCAAAATATGACTTCTACCTTCTCTGTGCAGTCTTCATTCACTCTTGGATGATCTACACCTTCTCTGTGGTAGCATATACCATCTCTGGTCCCACTTGTGCTGACTCCCCTGGGTCTGTCCAGCACAGTGGTGATCTGCAAGGCCGACCATACAAGGCCTCAAAAGGTGTCATACATATAGTGGATTGATAGATGTTGTTGTAGGAAAACTCCACCAAAGGTAAGTGGTCCTCCCAGCTGTGACCAAAGTCGAGGACACTTGCACAGTGCATGTCCTTGAGGGTCTGAATGGTCCTCTCAGTCTGGCCATTTGTCTGAGGATGGAAGGAGGTGCTCAGATGTAGCTGTGTCCCAAAATCCTCCTGCAACCCCATCCATAGCCGGGAAGTTAACCTTACATCACGTTCGGAGACAATAGAATAAGGTACTCCATGTAAACGCACAATCTACTGCACATAGAGGCATCCCAAGCTCTCTACTGAGCCCTGCTCTCTGATCGGTAGGAAGTGGGACAACTTGGTGAGTCATTCAATGATCACCCATATCGAGTCGTGACTCTTGGATGTACGTGGAAGACCCATCATGAAGTCCATGGTTATCCCATCCCACTTTCACTCTGGGAACTTTAAAGGCCGAACCAAGACTGCTGGTACCTGGTGCTCTGCCTTCACTTGCTGACAAGTGAGGTACCGTGAGACAAACTCCACTACTACCTTCTTCATACCTGGCCACCAATGCTATCTTCGAAGGTCTTGGTACATCTTCGCCACTCCTGGATGTACCGCTATAGGGGAATTGTGGAACTCCCTCAACACTTCCTCCCAAAGTGCAACTGGTACCAGGGTATGTCCTCTGAAGAGGATGACGTGATCCACATCTTCAGAAAATCCATCAGGTTCCTACCCTAGGGATATCTGAGCATGTCGCATCTCACAGTCAGTGTCTCCACACTGTGCCTCCCTGACTCGCTGAAGAAGTGGAGGAGTGACTGCAAGATACTGAAGACAGGCTGCTCCATCCCTATCCATAAAGGATATCTGTAAAGCCACCAACTGCTCTATCTCTTCTCCTAGTAGCTATATACCTGTCCTCCTGCTGAGAGAATCTACAACAACATTCCCATTTCCAGGAGTATAGACTCTCTCAAAGTCATAGTCCTGGAGGAACTCAAGAAATCAGCGCTGTCTCAGGCTCAAGTCCTTCTGAGATAAGATATAACTGAGACTCCTGTGATTGGTTTACACGGTAAAATTCTCACCCATCATATTGTTCCGCCACATATTCAAGGCGAAGACCACTGCTGCTAACTCCAGGTCATGGGTATCATGGTTTTTGCTCATGCTGTCTTTGGAGCATTGGTTACGCCGAAGGGAATAACCAAGAACTCATAGTGGCTGTACTGACACCTGAAGGCTGTCTTCTGAACATCCTCGTCTCAAACTCTGAGCTGGTGATAGCATGATCTGAGGTCTATCTTTGAGAACTATCGTTCTCCCTTTAGCTGATCAAAGAGGTCTTCAATCCTCAAGTGTGGGTACTTGTTCTTCATGGTCACCTGGTTTAGGCGACGGTAGTCGAAGAAGAGCCTCAACCTCCCATCCACCTTCTTGGCGAATAGAATTTGGGATACCCAGGGAGAAACACTAGGCCAAATGAATCCCTTCCCCTGAAAGTCATCTAGTTGTACCCTCAACTTGCGAAGCTCAGTAGGAGCCATCTGATATTCTGGAGTAGATATCAGTGCCATCCCGGGGTATAATTCAATGTAGAAGTGCACATCTCTGTGAGGAGGTAGTCCTAGAACATAGTCAGGGAAAACATCCGCGTATTGGTCCACCACTAAAGGATAAGTTGGACTCTCCACATCAACTGCTCCGAGGGTAAGGCAAGACAACTGGTGAGTGATTGGCTGTACCCTCCTCAGATTAAGTCCGTCCTGCACTGCAAAGGCTCCCTTCACGTCGGTGAAGGTGAACTTGGTCCCATCCATGTGGACACACCACACTTTGTACCTAATACAGTTGATCTGAGCATGGACCGTAGATAACCAGTCCATACCCAAGATGACGTCGTAAGGCCTCGACGCCGCTACGAGGAGATCCCACCCAAACCTCTCACCTCCTAGAGTAAGCTCACACTGCCGGAACCAGTGTGTAATCATTGAGTCTGCTCCTGTAAGAGTATCTAGCAGTAAGGATCGATCAAACGGCTCCGTCAAAATCTCCGAGCTCCAAACGAGGGCAGTGGAAATGAAAGAGTGACTACCACCTGTGTCTATAAGAACTATAGTTAAGGTGTACTAGACACAGATCGTACCTCAAATCATCTTCGTAGCGCTAAGGTATTATGCCTTAGCTACATGAATCTGAGCTCTCCCCTGTCCACCCACTCCCTGCGGTCTGGGTGGACCTCATGGTGGTGGTGGTGGTAGCACCTCGTAATGTTGACCGCCGCTAGCTGCTTGACTAGCTCCTCTGCCACGTCTGCCTGCTCTCTGCCGACTGCCACGATCGAACCTCTGCCTTTATCTGGGAGGTCCCTCAACTATCTGAAAATCGTAAGAATGGTGGTTCGGATAGTCACGAGCCATGTGACCAATCCCTCCGCATGAGTAACAATGTCCGCTCTTGGCATTACTGGCTCTGTCTCCACTCCAGGTGACCCACACAACCGATCCTGAATCGTTTGGTCATCCACCTGTAGGTCTAGTCCTCTTGGACCTCTGCGACAACTGTCTACTGCTATCTGCAGAAGACTCTACTACGTGTCAACTAGTAGTAGGTCTCGCTGCTGGCGACTGCTCGATAATGAAACTCTCTACCAGGAGGGCTCTCTCTAACACCCCTGCATGCATCGGGATGCTGAGGGAGATCATTGAGGCTCTGATCTCTCGCTTGAGCCCCTTCTCGAAGGTCCAAGCCCTAAAAATGGGTCCCATACCATATCTCGAATAGATTTGGGTTGAGGAAGTGATTGGATCACTTCAATTTTGGCAGGACCGACTTCAATACCATCTTTTAAAAATATGTTCCATAGAACAATCCCATTTTCAACCATGAAGTTACATTTTTCAAAATTTAACACAAGGATTCACTTGACACACTTTTGGAGGACTAGAGAGAGTGAATTCAAACAAGATTAAAATGACTTTCTATAAATGGTGAAGTCATCCATGAAGACTTCCATGCAGTCTTCAATTAATTTGGAAAAGATACTCATCATACACATCTGGAATGTTGTAGGATCATTTCAAAGTCCAAAAGGCATTCTTATATATGAATATGTTCCAAAGTGGCATGTGAAAGTAGTCTTTTCTTGGTCCTAAGGAGCGATTGGGATTTGGAAGTAGCCGGTGTATCCATCAAGAAAGAAATGGTGTGACTTTTCGGCTAATCATTCCAGCATTTGATCAATGAATGGAAGAGGGTTGTGATATTTTCCTGTTTCAATATTCAATATCCTATAGTCAATGCACACACACCATTTGATTTTCACACGAGTTGTGACTACATCTCCATGTTCATTTGTGACAATAGTTATCCCACCATTATTATGTACAAATTGAATTGGACTAACCCATTCACTATCAGAAATTGGGTTGATAATACCAGCTTGAAGAAGCTTGGTGATCTCTTCCTTAACTACCTCAAGGATGAGTGGATTGAGTCTTCTTTGTGGTTGTCTAATTGGTTTGGATGATTCCTCAAGATGGATGTGATGAATGCAAAGAGCAAGGTTCATTCCTGGTATATCATCTAGGGTCTAACGTATGGCCTTTTTGTTTTCCTATAACACTTGAACAAGTTTAGAATCCTCAGTTTTGGTAAGTGAAGAAGAGATAATGACAGGATATAAGTGATTACAGAAAATTAATGCATATTTTAGGTGTTCAGGAAGAGGTTTTAGATCAGTCTCATATTTTATTTTCATGTTAAACAACTCAAGAATGGAGGAAGGGACTTTAGTTTTGTCAGATTCATTTTTCTTAATACTTTCCATGGTGTAGCAGTAGAGATCAGAGTTGATGTGGGATTCAAGAGAGTTTTCAAGTTCCTCTATATTGATGGCGTCTATGAATGAGAGGTCCACATCAACTTCACCATTTATGACTTGGTTAATCATGGTGCAGATTCACAAGATCCTTTATCATTAGAACATGAAGAACATGGTGGATTGGGGTTCGATTGACTCTTAGAAGTGTCCTCAAAAGCATGGATTGATAATGTAGAGTGATCCTCAGATGGGTATCGCATGGCTTGGAAAATATTGAACTTGACCAGTTGGTCACCGAATTCCATGGATAAGATGTTTGAATGGACATCAATCTTGGTTCTGGTAGTGGAGGTTCAAAGGAAAAGGACATCCTGGATAAGATGTTTGAATGGACATCTTATCCAGGATGTCCTGGATAAGATGATCTTATCCAGGATGATCTTATCTATTATGTCCATTCAAACATCTTATCCAAGATGTCCTGGGTAAGATGTCCTTTGAACCTCCAGGATGTCCTTGTAAAAATCATATCCTGGATAATATGATCTTATCTATTATGTCCATTCAATCTTGGTTCTAGTAGTGGAGGTTCAAAGGACTTCCTTGGTTTAGAAACAGCTTGAGGAAAATGAATTGGATTACTAAGTGGAATGGAAGGAGGTGGGGGAATGGATTTAGGTACCTTTTCATGTTTCTTTTCTTTTTATTTTCTAGGTCACCATTAAAAGGTGGTTTATATGACTTATCTTGAGATATAGCAATTTTTTTCCCGATCTAAGTGAAATTGAACTTGCATTACCCATGGGGTTGGGTAATGGTTGAGCAAGGAGTTGAGAAGAATTGGATGGTTGCTGTTGACTAAGTTGGGATGCAAGTTGACCAATTTGGGTTTCAATGTTCTTGACACTATAACGGGTGAAGGAGGAAAGATCGTCCACTACACTTTCCCATGGTTTCTTGGAAGAATAGGATTGTCCCGTATTGAGATTACCTAGATTTTGGTTCTTGGGAAAGTGATTGTATTGGTTTTGGAATTGGGAAGGCTCACTAGGATAACGAAATCCAGGAGGAGGATTGTTCCTTTTAGGTTGAGGAATGAAAGTATAAGGTTGTTGGAAGTTACCAATGCCTTGACCATATTGAAACTAGTTTGGGTTTTGAGGATGGAATTGAGGGGGATGAGATATGAGATTACAATACCTCATGCCTTGGTTATAGGAATAAGAGAAGGGCTCAGAGTGAGGTTGGTTGAAGTTTCTAACAAACTGACCTCATAGTTGAGGATTGGTGTTCCGGTGAGAATATGCTGCATTGAGATCCATTGGTCTAGATGAATCAGATTGATCCTCTTGAAGTTGTGGACATGTGTCAGTTGGATGAGATGAAGAGTTGCAGATTCCATAGTTTTTGACAGGTCCAGGAAACATTGATTATGGAGAAGATGAGGCTGGGGATTTGGTAGCCACAACTAGTTGTCTCAAAAGACCTGTAAGTTCAATAATCCACTTATTCATCTTGTTCAGCTCTATGGAATGATTATCTTGGGCTTGTTTTACTTGAGCATGTTCTCGAGTATGAAATTGTTGTGTGTTTTCAGCCATGTTTCTTATAAGATCTCTCGCAAAAACAGGATTTTTATCAATAAAAGAACCACCACTTGCGGCATCAATGAGAGTTATCTCCATAGCCAATAACCCATCATAGAAGTATTGGATCAAGAGTTGGTCAGGAATTTGGTGGTTTGGATAGGTTGCAACAAGATTTTTGAACCTCTCCTAGTATTCATGGAGTGATTCACTTGGGAATGGGCATATACCAGTTATTTCCTTTCGGATAGAAGCAGTACGAGAAGAATGAAATAATTTCTCTAAGAAGAGTTGCTTCATGTCATTCCATGTGTTTATAGAACCCAGAGGAAGGTAGAAGAGAAATTACTTAGCACTGCCAGCTAGGGAGAAAAAGAATTCTCAGAGTTTTATTTGTTCCTCAGAAACCCCTTGCAGCTTCATGGTAGAGAACACTACTTGGAACTCTTTAAGGTAGAGATGTGGATCCTCACCGGCTAGCCTATGGAAATGAGGGAGAAGATGAATCAAACCCAATTTGAGTTCAAAGTCACCCTCTATGTTTGGATATTGAATATGAAGGGGTTGGTAATTCATATCAAGGGCATCGATTTCTTTAAGTGTTTGTTCCCTAAGATTATCCATATCTAATTCAACTGGTTATACAAGGACTAGTTCTTAAATGAGTTGATTATCTCTTAAGTTCATCCTAAGTTGGTGAAGAGTTCGCTCAATTTCAGGGTCAGAAAAATCCGAGGGATTGCTTGGGAGGCTACGGGGCATTCAGAATGATGTTGGAAGAAAAAGGAATATGGGTTTTTCTTGGTTTGTTTTCTATTTAGGAATTTAATGAGAAGATGAGTAATTCTTTGTGTTTTTTTTCAACTTTTTTAAACTTTGATTTTTTGGGTTTTTTTACAATAACCAGAAAATATTGACTACATAAAGCACCATCCCCCGCAATGGCACCATTTTAAATGCATGGCCGATTATCACCTATCGACCGGTCAAGGTTCCGATGCTTTGCTAATGTTTACAACAACACTCAGGTCGAATCCTCGTCAATGATACTTTGTAATAGTCGTTTGTTTTTAGTCGATTGTATTCTTATTTGGGGGTTTGTTTGCAGAGCTTAAATGATGTGATTAATGATTGGTGTTTGATTTAACAATTTTATAAATATTGGGGAGTGTTCATTTTTAGGGAGTTAATCTTGTGATATCCTGGTGCTTTACTTTATATCGCAGTTAATTTAACACCCACTTCACAAGATAATATTGATTAGAATTACTAAGTGTTAAGGATTTAATCCATGACTTAACAAAACTCATGGTTATAATCTCAATCAGATATTGTTTATGGTAGTGTCTTTATGGATCCAATAATCCATTTAAACCACATTTTAAACAAAACAAGTCATTAATCCATGACATGTTAAGTCCAACATACACAATGTTAAATTAAAGAATATTCATCGAGAAAATAATCTCAATCACTTAACATCCCTAAATATTGACTCACCCCAATAATATATTTACTCATCCATTAATATTAATATTAATCTGGTTTATATATTTATGATGATTAATTAACAAGAGAAGAAAAATAAATGGATAAGAAAATAGTGGTACGTCGAACACACACACACACGAACAAGGACGAGAATTAAAAAAATGGACTTTCGATTGAATGAGGAAGCAAAATAAGGGAAGGAGATTCAAAATTATTTAAACTATTTTAAGAACATTAATATTAAACTACAAAAGGTGGATGATAATAAGAGATATTGAAGAATAAACTTGCATTAAAACATAATTACAAAACACAAACTTACAAGATTACAAATGAAGAACAACACAAAAGTGAAAGGAAACAAAGAGAAGAGGAAGGGTATCTCAAGTGAAAACATGAGTATGGCAGGTCCTACCAAGACTTTTTCAAGTATTTGGTCATGAAAATTTATCTTCCTATCTTCTGAAATGCCAACCCCTTGCAATGAGTGGAGGGGGATGTATTTATAGCCCAAGGAAGTGGACTGTTTGCATTCCCAATCTGTCCCTCCACTTGGATCGAAGATTTTAACATTTAGACAGCATAATCACGAGATATATACTTATTAAAATTTGAAGATAATAATGTCGGCTGACCTATCTCAACATTTGGAGTCATTTTTACTTAAGGATCCAAAGTTATGTTCGGTTGATTAAACAAAGTTAAACTGTCCATTTCAATCCATGCTTTTACGATGGCCAAAATGTGAATGGATTTTGGAATAGTAAAATGCCTTCAAATCTGAATTATGTCTTCAAAAACGTTGGCCGCCTATATCTCCTATTTCACAATGAAAATTGTCATGTCAAAACTACTTCTAGATCAGGAGCCATGTCATCAACACTGTACTGATTTTAATTCCCGGCCAGAATGGTGGGCTGGACATCAAAGCAATTGTTGGGACCATTTTCTTTAGATTTTGGACTTGAAATTTTTATAAAATACTCCTTTAATTATCATCCGAACTTTGGAGGAGAATAAAAGAATTTTTACTTCTTGATTGAGCCCAGAAATTAAATCTTCATGGCTGGTCCAGTTTCTTCACAGATTCTGTAGGCCTCCTTGTGTGGTCCAAATGGGAATTAAAATGGAAGAATTAGCCCATGATCCCTTCCAATGAAATGTTTTATATGGAATTAGGAATCCTAAAAAACAATAACCACACAATTTTAGTTAGTAGGGTGAGAGTTATAAATAAAATAGTAAACCGACTCAATTTGACTACTTCTAAAAATGCTCAAAAATTATACTTAGTATTAAAACCTTAATATTTCACACAAATTATACAAATTTCATATAAAATAAATAAAGGGAGTATATAATAAGTCATGAAAATATTAATAACATCAGTGGTGAAATTGGTTTTCATTCTTGAGGTATGTTGTGTTTCCTTTTCTCTGTCAACCCTCTTTCTTAATTGGATCAATTATGAGGTGTGTGGACTAGATTATAAGGCCTTCATTGACATCATTGGATTTATGGTGTTAGTGGATCCCATTTCGGCCATCTCTGACCCTAGTTTTGAGGTACGTGGTTTCTATATATCCTATATTGATGAACCTTATTATTATTATTTTATAAACTAATTTCTAACTAAAAGTTCTATGATTGTTCTGTGTATGTTGAAAATATTTTTTGAAGAAATATTATTTTACCCTCATTATTGATAAACAGAATTAAATGGGGTATTTTAAATGAATTTAATTGGATCCATGGAATGGTATTGAAATGGGTTATCAAATCATTAGAATGAATTGTGAAATTGAGACCATGGATTACCCTATGCACATAGATGGAAGGTTTAGTTTGAGGCCATCATCATTTTTTGTGATTATCAAGAGGTTTTATCATTGGGATTTCCTCTGTTTTGAGGCCCACTTTCTATGGTACTAATATTGGAATTGTTATGGGGCTTACTCAAGGGGTATTCCTCTACATTCTTGGCCTATGTTCTAGTAACCATATTATGCGCTTGATTGTTTGTTGTATGAGTAGTCTTCTAGTCTACAATATAGTGATACTTGGAGTTGATACATGTGGTTCTATTTTTTATTGCCTAGATTTGTTGTTTTATCATTTACATGCATGCTTATGCTTGTGAAAGATGATATGGAATATTTTCTTTGAAATTTATGTACCTGCTTTTGTTTAAGAACTGTGAAAAAGGGAAATGTTTTCAATGTTTTCTATAAAACTGCTTCATAGTCATATCATGCTATGTTTTAATCGAAATAAGATTACATGAATCGTTATATAGAGACTTGTTATGGAACAAGTGTGTGGGATCTTATTGAGCCTATTATCTCACACCACACACACATCTTCAGTGGTTTAAGGTCCTATGTATGTATGATAATACAAAAAAAGGCAAAGAACCACAATGCGGAGATGGGGACTCATTTCATGTGAGATGGGATGTTGGTGTAGAGATAGTGGGAGTTAATCCATACTATCGCATGGAGTAGCTATTTTGTATTGGTCTTTATAGTTGAACTTGTCTCTTGGATATTTTTGATATTTTTATTGTTCTGTTTTCCTAAATTTTCTTAAATTTAAGGAATATTTTTATTATTTTTGTGTGATTCATTCTCACTCCGTTTATATATATTCCTTGAGTTTATTCTTATTAGGTGAAATCATTCCTTTAGTATTTTTATGCCTGGGTGCTTGTTTCTAGCCTATGGGGATCGATATCGCCCTTTATGTATGTCACCAAATTGGTTGGGTGCCATATTTGAGGGTAAATTGTGTCAGTTATTTACCATTAAAGGAGTATTTATTAATATATTAAATGTTTATTTATCTTTTTCATTATTATTAACAACTATATTTTTCAATATATTCAATGTCATTAATATGTTTTAAACAATTAGGTTTTTCCACATAATGAATATAATTTATCATTTATGAAAAAACATGGCGATTTTAATGATGGAACTATACATTTATGATCATTATAGCAAAATAGGAAAAACCAAGGAAGTATTCATGTTATGTGGAATTCATGACTTGACCGATGTGTTGCAATGTAAGGACATAAATATTTTTTCATTGTCCTTTTTTTCATGTTTTTTCATCTACATAATAAAGGATTAAAGCATTAAATATTCCAAATGACAATGAATGCATTGATAATAATTAATTCTTTTAATCTTTTTTTCCTTCACTATGTTATATTGTTATGTTCTATAATTTTTTTCACCTTTTCAGGTTTTACTGGTTACACCTCTAAAATTTTTAGTACTTATTTATGATAACATGAACAAAAATAAATATATAAAGGTTTTTCCTCAACCTATTTAAAAGTAATGATTGGTTATCCTCCACCTTTAAAGTAAAATGGTTTATATATACACATTAAATAAAATAGGTTTCTTCTTTACCAAATAAAGGAAATTGTTTTTCACATCAACAAGATAATTCAGGTTCTATTTGTGTACAAAATATTTAAGTGATTTGGACTAAACATTTTATTTTCAATGATGAGTTTGTTCCTAAAAAATGTGGTGTTATTTTCTAAAACTAAAAATGAAAAGTGTTTTTGGATTTGTGCATTGAGGTACATAAAGATGGAATATAAGAGTTCTCACACTCTCTCATAAGTGATATAAAATTATAGTGTGTGGAATTATCTCACATTGAGGGTGTGATGACTATACCTAGGATCATGATGATACAATCTACAATAATAATATATTATTTTGTCATTTATTATTTGTAGTAAACTCTTCCCACATTATGAAAACAAATTTGTTTGATGAATTTTAATATATTTAAATACATCATAATCCAAAAATAAAATATTACTCTAGTTATACTATTATGTTAGACAATTAATCCCCTATAACTCTCTTGTTTTTATATATATATATTTTATATTTTTAGGGATATCCCATTTATTATGAAATATAAAAACATAACAAACATAGAACATGTTTAGTCGTGGCTACATGCCCACATCCAAAACCTAATTTTTATTTTATCCTAATACTTAACATTCATTTGTCATCCTATATGGAATTAAAGTCAATTATTTCTCATAAAAAACCATGTCCATGAAATATTTAATAATACCCTCTCCCCCATCGTATCACTTGTTCTATGAGTTATTCGACATCAATTATTTCTGATCCAGAGTCAACATCAAATTGATGCACCACTTTCTCATGTTCATTACATTTAGTGTCCCTTTCTATATGAGTATTCTCATCTTATGCATTTGGGACATGATATTGGATCATATTTTCAAGATTTTGAGATATTCATTTACTATTTACTTCAATTTCACCAAAATGGTTTGATTTTTCCAGTAGTATTACATTTGTGTGGAAAAAATCCACTGAAACAGAAAGTGTAACTAAATCAACTGGAAATGTTTCTTCTATTTAGAAAGGGTATAAAGATAAGATTTGGCCTTTCAAAAAGATACTATCATAAAACCTTATCTACCCACTAGGGCCTTATATAGAGTCCTCTTCATATGTTCTTGATCAAAGGCTTCATGTATCTATACACTACTGATATGATCAGGAGATAGATCATTGTTTTTTGGTCCCATGAGAATCCAGAGTCCTGAACATTGAGCGCGACATGGGTAGTGGAATCCCTATAAGTATCAAGTACTAGAGGCTGCTTATATTTTCTTTATTACTCATATTGTATAAGAGTATTGGTTACCCAAAACTCTATTTGTGTGGGGAACCTATATATCCCTCGATCAAAGAAATCATCCCCTGAAGAAGCACCATAGACAACATTCTGTCTGGGTTCCAACATCGCCGTCTATACATTTTTATGTTTATTGATTATCCCAACAGACTCAAGGATCAGTTTTTTGTTTCCCGTATTATCTCTTCCCACAATAGTATATTATTCCATGCCATAATTATCATTTATGTATGGGATGGAAGCCCCATCAACATATTTATCATCTATGATAAGTATTTATGGAGGATAAACTACAAACACCCTGATAGAGATGCCTCAACCCCTTTCTTGGTTGAAAATTGAAAGATGTACTGGAACTAATTATCGTATCTTTATAAGAAGGAGTCTTATTATCACACATGTCTTGGTAAAATTTGAGTTAATTTAATTAAATGGAGATTTACCCTTCATAAGAGTGAATAGAAGATTCAACAATGACATCAACCCATGTTCTACTCTTCACCTATACACCGAGACACAAATAAGAAAGTCCTATATTTTCATCCAATAGAACTTCCAAACCATTATTGATAGAAAAAAGTAAATACATCCATTTCTAACTGAATTTATAGTAGAAAAATAAATATAATCTTTAATATCTTCAACATTTACTACCAAATCTTTCATTTCAGGCTTCATTCTTCTGCACTTAAAAAAAATGCGTCATTTCAAATTAAAAAAAACACTTATCCTTCCTACATGACACCCAATTATGTCTAATTTATTTACAAAACTAAAAACATAGGCAGATTATATTATCTAATTGATAACTTATTGCTGATATCAGTAGTTGAAAAAGTCACATGATCAATTGGAGTAGCACTGAAGTCTACTTCCTTAAGGAAGCACACAAAATAAACATACCTTGCCTCCTCTAATGCATGATCTAACTTGATTGGATTTCTAATAACTGAGTATATATTAAATAATGTTCTAGGGTTCCACCACATCCAATTAATTACATAAATCTTCTCAAAAACATTGTTCCTCATATTCCAAAATGAAAAAGTATTAAAAATGGGATTTCAATCATGAAAATAAAGCATGCATGGTTTGTGGGTTATCATTCTTAATTCCTAGGCCTCTCTCCTCAAGTATGTTTATGAGAATAAAATGTGGAAGTAACCAAACCTAAAGGGGATACATCCCTTGTCATGTAATCCCCAAATGACAAAGGTCCTTCGAACAAGTTCTTTATATTTCTAGGTATTATGTCCCAAAGGAATAACAATTCATTGAATAATTAAAAACTCTATGATATTTAATCTATTAAGGATTAGATCTTGATTTTCATTAATTAGGTCCTATTTACTTCATTTAAACATTATTTCATGTACCCCATCTTTACATTAATTGTAAAAATGAATGGCTTTACTTGATTTTGTTCTACATGGGGTCAAACCATTAATTTCTTCCCCGTTTATAAGAGTCCCATCTTTGAAAGATTTTTATTGGAAAAAAATCCCTTATAAAAATAATAATTATTCCATAATTTCCCTCTTGAATGATGTTTTAGGCCGGAAACCCTAATCCCCATTGGGATCACATGAAGGAATCTCCCACATACCTCCCATCTCTTATTATCTTTTGTATATTGTTTTGAGTATCTCTAAAAATAATAATTAAAATCATATAATATACATATATATGGTAAGATTAATTTTTTAAAGAAAAATATATAATCACAATTATGAAGTATGAAAAATATAAAATTAGGTGAATTCATTACATTATGTGGTCATATTAAATTTTTTATATTTTATTAAATTTATTTGGTTATTAGAAATAAACTCAAAACTATCACAAAACTATTGATGAAACTTTTTATCCCTTGAACCCAAACATAACCGATATAATATAATGAAAATTATTTCTTACTTTTTTATTAAAATTTTCAAAAATTATGATGGTGAAAAATCACACAAGACAACCCTTCATACAAAAATTAATGATAATCAAGTTAGAAATTATTAAAGATAAAATAAAGGTATTAAAGACTATTTTACATTCATTTTTACTATTTCTAAAGTACATTATCCCATGTAATGATAAAGAAATAAAAATTTTCAATGATTTGAAAAATATTTAAGTAAATATCTTATGATCACACCAAACATAATATGAATCATCCCTCAATGTTGAAAGGGAAAAAAATTTAAGGGGAAATAATGTTAAGGAGAGATGTTAAAGAATTCCATTTTAAAATAATTTAATTAATAAAAACATTTGTTCAGAAGAAGACCAAAGAGTATGAAATTTAATATTCATGATATAGGTCAGGCAAAAATTCCTTATAAATGATTAAATATTGGGTTTGAACTCTATAAATGATGTTTTTCAACTAAAAACAATAGTATCTTTTCATGTTATGAATCTCACATACAACAACCTCAAATGATAACTAAAACACCAAGGGTCACCCCTAACAAAAAAAATCAATAAAATTAATTAAAATACCATTTTTTATTTGACGAAGAAAAATAAACCAAAATAAAAAACATCACAAAGTAGTTTAGTTTCCTCCTAAATATCACTTAATTTAACGTTTTTAGATCATCATAGACCCCTAAATTTTATTAAATATTTCTCATTAATAGATAAAATAATTAAAATTCTTTTCGGTTTCATTTTTAAGGTATGATTATTTGAATTTATTTACTATATAACCATTGACCTTAAATATGTGACCATTTATTTGATCTTGAATCTAAATATCCCTTAAAGGTATAGATTATTAATAATGTAGGGCTCGGACCACCTCAACCATGAAGGTTTCATGAAAACTGTAAACACTGGGGTGGGAAATAATCTAAAATACTTTATTCTATATGATGGTTTATTTATGACATTTTCAATGACCTTAATGTCATGATCCAAAAAAATTCAAAAAATATTTATTTATGAAAATCAAAGACCCATAGAAAATCATTTCATATAAAATTTAAAATTAAATCATTTAGAAATAAAAAAATTACCTCATCATAGGATCCTTTATTTGATTATCCAAGACTCACTTTCCATTTTATTAATGTTTTCATTCGAGGATCTGAGTTGTAAATATCTCCAGTGGTGACCCACACATGCACCTTGTTCTCTGAGTGATGAAAATTGATTACTGGGTTCTAGAGCTATGAATCAATTTCCATGCATTGTTTTTCTAGTTAACTTCTAGATCCTTCAATTTTAAAGCGATATCTTTAGAGACCCTGATTCTTCAGAAGATGAGGGAAATATAAATGGAGTTAAAATTCTATTGTGTATAATGATTCAAATCTAGATTAACCTTACATGATATAAATTACCATATATTTATATAGCTAGGGTTTAGGTCAAAAAATATTATATAATTTCACATCGGCCCTAAAAAATATTATAATTTTTTAAAAAACCCATTTCAAATAATAGTATTATTATTATTATTATTCACCGGTGTACACAACCTTTCATAATGATACATATTATTTATCATCTTTCACATAATTATTCTTCACTAGATGTGATGCTAGTCCTATTTAACCCCTCAACATTTATTTAATTTATAATTAAATATTTAAGTAAGTATTTCATTCATTTATAAAATTTTTATGATCAATAAAAAATTAATAAAATTATTCATAGTTCTTGATAATAATATTTATTCCATTAATTTAATTAAAATATAATTTAGTTGAGAGAAGTAGAATCATTTATTTTGTAGTCCTTTAGGATTATATATCCTCGTAATTATGTGGACATGTCTAAATTATAATATTAATATATAGAAATGGGTCAAGGCACCCAAGAGAAATATCATAATATCATAATGTCAAAAACAACATATGAACACTCACTGTGTAATATAATCTATTTTAAAAAATATCTTCTCTGGTAGGTCTCACATATATGCCATAAACCAAAAATTTTAATACATATTTCATTTAATATATAAAATAAACACATCATTACACCATGGGTAGATAATTTAATTTGATGATTCTTTACCAACCGAGGGGTTGTTATATAAACCTTTATAAATGTGGAACAAACAAATATATTCTTTACTTATCCATTAGTAACATGTCATATGTGATGCATCTAACATACCCTAATTCTCTCCAACATATGTCATAATGGATTTAATTATTAATTTTATGTTTTTGAGTTATGAAATGAGTTAATGATACTATTAAATTCTATGAAACATTACACATTCTCATACATAAAAATATCTAATGACCCCAAAAATGTAGAATTCCAACTGGTGGGTATACTTTTATAATCACTCAGCATTGAGATCACCAAGTATTAACATTATAGGAATAATTATCTTCTTAAAATGAGTACTATAAACTTGAAATATTTATAATATGGTCCCTATCATAGTATGTTATCATAATATAGAACTGTATTTAATAATATCATCATAAAATTTGAAGGTTCTCATCATTTGGGAAAACATCTCATACATTCCAAATTTAATGGATAACCTCAAATATTTTTAGATCAAATTCTATAATAAAAATGAAAAATATCAAAAATTTTCATAATTAATATTCATGTTATAGAATGAACATGTAATCAAATTACACAAGTTGATTTAAGGATAACTGCTCCAAAGAAACAACCACCTAGATTATAGCGTACTTCTATCAACATTTAGTCCTCTAGACATAACATGATGATCATGTATCTATTGATTCAATGATATATTCAAGGTTTTCTCCATATTTTCTTCAGTGGATATAAATCCCACTTCAACATCATCTCTTTGATAAAAATACCTCAAGATATGATACTTTCAAATTGTATGCTTTAACCGCTTATGTGACCATGGATAATTGTAATAGGCCACCGTTGTAGTACTGTCACAATAGAGATTGATATGATCATTACTACCTGGTATCACAAAAAAAATCCTAGATAAATATTCAAATCTATACTACTTAATTAAAATCCATAAAAACTATAATATACGCTGACTCTATAGTATAATCTATGACCACAAACTTCTCAAAGATTTTTCATATCAAAAAATCTAAATTCAAAGGGAATAGGTATCCAATTATCAATTTTATATATTCTATATCTATTGGATACTACCACCTACATATCCCTAGATGGCTATTTTTTCATCTCCTCTATAGACCAAGAATATCACCTGAGTATGCCTCTGATTGTTAAGGATTGTCTTCACTGCCATCCAATGATATTTATGTGGTTCAACTTGATATATTCCTACTACAATTAATGTGTATGGAATATCAAGAGTAGTATATATACTTTTATACATGACTGAATCAATAAATAAATTATATGGAATCCTTTACATTCAATTTTACAACCTCATGTTCTAGATACACATTTTCCTAGAAATATGAATTCCATGTGACATTGGATACAATCCCCTATTCAATTTTTTTCCCAAAAAAATCTTCATTATAATATTAATATTTGCATTTTGACATTTTTCAATCAACCTCTTAGATATATCACAATGGATTTTTATACCAAAAATAAATAGTATATCATATATGTCCTTCAGGGATAAGCATTTATTCAACCACACATTAAAAGTATAAATGACTAGTATTTATTTACAATAAGTTATATTTCATTAATATATACTATAATAAAAATTTCCACACACACACTAATCCATTCATAGACACAAGGATTGAATTTATTCTTTATGAATCCAACATTTTGTGTGGCCTTAGGAAATAGAATGATCCATGACATTGATTCTTAATTTAATCCATAAAAGGATTTATGAAGTTTTAAAATCATGTTTGAATACTTTGGAGTGAAAAAACCATTATATTGTGTAATATTTAAATCCTCATGATGGTTCCAAATAAGTATGGCTATTTTGAAATCCATTTTTTAATTCTCATAATCATGGAAGGTTATAATGGCCAGTAGAGTTCAGTTGGATATCATCATTGTAATAGGAGAAAATGTTTTGTTGTAGTTAGATCGTTGATGTTGTTTAATAACTTATATAAATAGATATTCCTGATAGGTAATGAAATTCCCATCCATGAAAGGTATCTTCATGAATAACCATTTTAAACCATCGATCATAACATCACCTGGAGGATCTACTAAAATATAGGCTTGGTTTTGGTATGTGGAATCCATTTCAAAATTCATGGATTTTTTACATTGGGAAATATCTATGCCACTTAATCCTTCCTTGTATATTATTGTATAATTATAATATACTATTAATGAGTTACCATTATATTCGAGTAAAAAACATATTTTTCCAGTTCTTTATCTTCTCTAGTACTCATACGTAGTACTTCTGTTTCTGAAAAAACATCTTCTCCCATGAGGCTTTGTGGAATTTGTTCCTATGAAAACTCATGTACACCTTATGCCATGAAATCCTCATAGTATGTCTTTATACTACTATTAAAACTACTGTAAAACTAGAATATATCCTATAGACCATGAAACCTTGGCTAAAGTTAATAGACATGATTTCACTAGACATGTCTCCTAATGGTGTGGCTATTGGGTAAAGTATATAGCCACATTTTTTAACCATGTAAATAACCATATTTCCCTGATTCAATATATGGATATAGACCTATAGACAAACTAAATATTTTGGAAATACCATTATTTCCATGGTAACAAACTATGGTTTTAGACACCACAATGTAGATTTATTACTACGGTTTTTAACTGTTGTTGTAGAGGAATAACCACTTTCAAATATTGGAAATTGGTCTACTTCCATGGTTTACACCCATTGAATCATACTTCTATTTCTTTAAAAAATCATCTTGTATACTTCCATGGTTTACAACAATGAATATATCCTTCTGTTTAAAGGAAATAAAACATGTATATGGTGGGACACTGCACTACACACTACATCACTCCCTACACACAGAACTACATTTCCTGCATCTGATACCACACTGCACTACATGCACCCTACATTGTAATGTAGTTTCTACATTCTCCACTAAATGGCACACTATACCACACCTATGCCTTCACTAACTGGATTTCATGCATTTCACCAACTACATGGCCTGCACCCTATACTGCACTACATTTCCTTCACCCTACACCGTACTTCACCGCTTTCACTATACATTATACTACACACTATACCACACCATACAATGGTATACTCGTACTTTTAATGTCTGATCTGAGTGACCAATTTTTATGGGGATCACATATACTGCAACCCTATGTGAATTTCTTGATCCTCAAGGGATAAAAAATTAATTTATGAATATTTGAATGACCATCATGACTCATCCATAAGTTTTAAAATTCACAATGTAAATGGTAATATGTATGTCCTAGATGGAACACAAGAACATCAATAATAATAACACGAATGAAACTAAATCAAGATAGGTGAATTCTAAAATAAATCACAGACTATATAGTAAATTAATTGTCAAATAGAGACCAAGGAGAAAAAAGATAATTGGACTGCTTGGAATGCCTACACAACCGGCACTGCATACACTATAAACCCTACAACTTGAAATTTATTATACTTCATGCACCCAGCAACCTACACTTGTAAATTCATACTTATAAGAATAATTGATGACCAGTTAGAAGGCCAACATGACACATCCATAAGCTTCACATTCCCAAAGTTAATGATAATATGTACCCCATATATAGACAACATGATCATCAATAATAACTAAATAAATGTAACTAAATTAGTAAAGTTTCATTATAAAATAAACTATAGACTAGAAACAAAATTCAATTTTAAATTCAGCCTTAGAGGGGAAAATATTCTTGGACCTCCTGTACTACATGCACCCTACACCCTTCACCCTGCACTACACTATACTCCCTGCACCCTACACGATGATCCACAACCTATACCTACATACTCATACATAAAAAAATAATTGATGATCATTAAAGAGACCAACATGACTCATCAATAAGTTTGACATTCCTAATGTAAATGATAATATATATATCATAATTTGAACAAATGAAAATATATAATATTTAAATGAATAAAACTAAATCATGTAAGGTGTAGTATAAAATAAATCACAAATAGAAAACTAAATTAAAGGTTATATAGATCCATAGAAGAAAAAATATTATAACAATAGAGGAATTGTGAATGTGGTGAATGGGCCTGTAGCCAAACATACTACCAACACAAATATGACATAGATTTTGAACAACATAACACATACAAAGTCCTAGTTAACCCAATGAACATCCAATAACTATTTATATCCATACCATGCCAAATGTGATGAATCTAGATATGAATGCCCACTAAAATATCAATGCATTATGTGAGAATAAAATATTTAGTGTGAATCTCCAAATGTGTCTCAAATCTATAGTGAAAATTTTGGTTTATATGTGAACATGTCTTCTCATTTAAATGTTTGATGAAATTGACCTATCGATTCTCATAAAAAAAAATGGTATTAATAATAAGTGAGTATCAAACAGTTTAATTCAAGACTATTATTATCCTTATTCTTCCACAAGTATATGAATTTTTACCTTGTCCATGAGAAGGAGTATCCCTCACTGAGTGCATAAAAGGTTATCCCTATTTCATTTGTATGAATATTTTTCAACCGAATCCATGATGACTTTATGAGAAACCATTACAAAAATGAATAAGTATCACCACTTGGGAAAATCATTCTTGTTCCTCTATAATGAAACTTTGTTAGTCTATAATTTCATCAACACCAATGTAGGCTCCTTCTTTAGCTCCAACCCATGAAGTGACCCTACACACTTAATGAAATTTTATATATTTTTCTACATTTTAATTTATACATATATATTGATTTGGTAAACTAATATTCTATAGAACACTATACTTATTAATATACGTGTGTGTGGGAATTGTGTTCAAGAAGAATCTATCTATGATGATTGATAATGAAGATTGGTATGCAACTTAAGAAAACACTGAAAGAAGAATCAATTACCAATGAATCATTATAACACATTATTAAAAAAACTTGTTGGGATGATTTAGGGAAGCTCCCAAAATTGAAAAGTAGTATAATATTACTTCAAAAAATATATAAGAGAACCTGAAACAAAAACTAAATTTAAAATCATCAAAATAGGAAATATCATTACAATGATTACATTTATTACTAAAGAGACTATTGATATTTCTTATCTACACCCTGTTACACATAAATCTATACAAGAACACCCTATCTGAAACAAACTACTACACATAAATCCCAACACTACAGACATCCCTAAAACCTTGTATCTTATAATAGAAAAAAACAATGATACATTATAAATTGATGTCAAATATAATATAATGTATATCCCATGAATTCAAACACATAAATCCCCACTAAGAATATAGTATATAAAAAACCTTCTGTACGTAAATCCCTACCTTTCCCGCATCACTCAAAAAAAACACAAACATTGAAGATTATAGGATACTAAGAAAATGATTACATTATAAAAAGTACTGAAATAGAATAAATTATATTTTATAAAAATTTAAATATCTCCAAGATAACCAATATGAAATAATAAAATCAATATAATCATCATAAAATAAAGTTATATGATAAAAATAAATGTATAATACATGAATGATATTTATATATGAACTTTACCTCAATATCTGTTTCACAATAACCATCATGACCATCATCATCTTCTATAGAAACACAAACATATTTATCAGCTCCTCTCATACCACCAACATCATCATTCTTTTGAGAATAACCATTTGTATTGAAATATACACCTAAATTAGTGGAATGATTAGATGAATCCTCATAAACTGAAAAAATATAAGTAGTAGTTTTTCTAGTTCTAACTGTATTAAGTTAACATAATAAATTGAAAATAAAAAAAATGTGGAATAAGTTTAAATTTATTGAAAAAATTGGATATCCATTTATACATAAACCTCTTCAATGATGATATACAACACTAATAATGATTTTATATATCAGAATATATATTTGAATATATGTCATATATTCCAACATTGTGAGACAACTACTATATAACTAAGTGGATGAAATGGTCATTGAATGAGCTGTAAAAGAAAAATAGTTGATAATATGGAAATTTCAATGAAAATATGACTAAATTTAGGTAAACCACTATATTATGTCATTTACATATGGTTCCAACGATCCATCGGTATCTGAAATAATAGAAATAAGACACTAAAAAATAATTGGTCAAACTCAAGTAACAGTTAGAAAACCACTCCATAACATGAGATGTACTGTTCATATAATTTCAAACAGTAGAATAATATTTAAAAAATAAATATTAATATAATTAGATAAGATTAATTCCTATAATATTCTCATTATTTAATTAAATAAGTATAAATTAGTAACATTTATTATGGTTTTCCTAATTCTAAATAAATAAATAGATTATGCATAAAGGGAAATGTAGAATAGTTTAGTTTAAAAACTATTATTATATAAATACAGTAAAAATATATGGAATATTGTATGCTAGTAAAGACTTATGATTTCCACATATTTGGGAAAACAATTTATTTTTCTATTGAGGAAATAGAAAACACGAGCTAAAACTAAAATTTTACAAAACCCAGTGAAGTCTATTATACTTATGACCTTAGTTTTTAATGATAAAAAACAGGCAACAATGTATCTATAATTTCATTTATTTTTTCTGCATTTTCAATTTACTTGGTTTTAATTATGGACTTTTTTGAACATATAGGTGATATTCAAAGGCATTAATGAATCCTATGGAAGGCATGAACATGTGATAAAATACGTCTTAAGCCTATGACATGATGTTGGAATACCATTGGAGGATTCAAATGTAGGGAAAAATGGATAAGGAATCTATTGGAATGTGGGTGTAATTTCTCACAATATATGCATGTTTTATGTATATAGGGCTGTGCAAATAATTTTTTTATGTAAACTTTAGTTTAATAAATAGAATAAGAATTTCAAACCTAATTTTTTTTATCATAGAAATCATGTATGTATATACAAGATAATATTTATTTGTTAGGAACTATATTATTTATTCATTGTATATTTTAGTATTTATCTATATGTTGGTATTATTTAATTATTATTTTATAATGATAAATATATTTTTATTATTTATATATAACCTAATTTATCACTATTTCTTATCATTTTTATGCTAATGAATGAATATTAATAAAGGCTAAAACATTGTATATTCATGTATGTGAATGTAGAAAAATTTCATAGTAAGGATTCGACTTATTTGAGTAAGAATAGAGATTCTATAGATAAGTCTATACAAAAAAGGAAATGATATTGAAAAATACATTGTATACAAAAACATATAATGTATTAATGTAAATATGTTATTCATGTTTTGGATTTTAATAAATGTACTATATAGTTTAGTTTTTTAATGTAGAGGGGTGAATGTATTAGGTCTAAAACTATGGTGTTCTTTGGGAATATCAAAATTGATATCAATAAATCTATAGATTAACTGAATCAACATTTTTATAGGTATGTGAAAAAATATAAAAAATTCAAAAAATGAATAAACATGAAAATGTCAAGTGATTCCAACTCATTCTTTTCATATTTTTTTTCTTTATGAATATTTTTAGAGTAAATTAATCAAGAATATCCTTTGATTTTGATGTTCCATGATCGAAATAATTTATGGATACTACATTCTAGAATTATTTCATAATAAAAATCTTATAGTAAACCTCTATGAATAAAATATTAACCAAAATATGAGAGATGATACATGATTTTCTTTATAAAGGAAGTTTGAAACTATTATATATATAAATGTAAATTAATTTAGTTGATTATATTTGATTGAAATTGTAGATAGTTTGGACATATGAACGTAAAATGAACAATGGAGTACTCTAAGGAATGTATATAGTTCATAAAGAGTTTATTCGCAGGAATCATTAAAAAATTTATTTTGACTGAAGTATATTGTTCATAATTGAGGAAATTATAAAATGTATACAATTCATTATGGTGTAACATCATTTTATAAAACTATGTCTATGGATTTTTTTTTTATATTTGTGGATAAATTTATGAAAACATGACAATTTTAAAAATAGATATCATTACAAATAGGATTATAATATGTGTGATGATGAAAAAAATATTTTTAATTTTTAAAATATTTTAATTGAAATATATTTTTTCTCAAAAAATACTATTAGACTTAATTTTAAATTCATAAAAAATAATAATAAACTATTGGAAACTATATATATATGACTTGAGTAAATATTTTTTTCATTAAAAAACTGAGCATTTAAGACGAATTTAAAATCCACCATTAGTTACAAAAAATATAATATGAGGACATGTTACAAAAAAATCACACAAAATCACATATAATTACATAAGAAAAATTAAATCCATATGAAAATTAAAAAATATATTTATCAAAAAATAAATATTGCAGGGATTCTAATTATAAAATAAATTATAGAAAATTGTTATCCAAAATATTGAGTTATAATTTAATACAAATGAATATTTTTATAATTTTCAAAAATAAATTAGATATGAAAATGAATAAGAGTACAATTTAAATAGATAATAAAATTTAAATATAATAAAAAACAAAAGGAATGATAAAAAAATACATAGAGAAAAAAAATAATAAAAAAAATTTAAAACAAATTGTATATTAGAGATATCTAATAAGAATAATTTTTTTAATGAAAATAAAATAAAATATATTAAATATTATTCTCATTAATTAAAGGATATGAAAAGTAAATAGTATTTTATAATTTTTTATTGTCACTCCATGCTAACATGTTTTAATTTAAATAGTGTAAAGGATAAATATTAGTAATCATGAACTAAACTAATTAATTTCATTGATAACCACAATTTAAATGTTTCAGTACTAAAGAAAATGACATAAAAATAAAAGTACATTAGAAAAATTTCCTCAAAACACAATGAATTAGGTAAATCAGTATTTTAGTGTATCATAGATAGAAAAATAACCTTCATATTAAGTTTATCAAAAATTTCAAAGGTCGTATGTAATTTTATATAAGACAAATTATTCATCACACAAGTTCTATCTGTGTTGCGTAATGTCTATCTTCAACTTCAACACCTAATTTATCTTTTGGGATGCCTTGATATAATGCATCATCACACAATGAAACATTAGTTTATTTAAAAAACCATGAATTTGAAAAAAAGGAAAATAAAAAATAGATAAATTCGAAACCAACAATGAAATATTAAAATCATGAATCTAGATTGTATAAAATAATAAATAATAAATATTTTATAGTGTTGAAAAAGTGAGTAATAATTTAAGAACAATGTGATGTGTTGATAAAATGAAATAAGCTACCATATCACTCAAAAAAACCAGATAAATGAACACAAATCTAATATTCAATGAAGGAAAAAACAATCATCAATTCAATGTTTTCCTATTATAGTTCTTGAAAAAAATTCCTATAGAATAGAAAAACAACTAAATTTGCGCTTTCCTAGAGAACTATGTAGAAATTTAAAACTCATAGGTTGACTAATTTAGTGCTTGAAAATATGAAATTTCATTTTTAAAATAAGATAATGCACCACGAATTGGATTTTGGGAAACCTAGAATACCGAAATGGAATTGAATAGGTTGCATGGATGGACATGAAAATTACACTAAGATTTCACCTGGAAATACCATAATAATAAATTCATTGGGAATCAATGTACTAACATGGTAACTATGTATTGATAATTGAAATATTCTTTTATATGAACAAAAGAAAAATTCCAAGTTCACTATGTATTTAGGAAGAAAATAAAGCGTGCGCTTGAAAAATAATTTTATAATTGTACTGTCTTGAAGACATAAAAATGAACACTCCATAATGTTCTCTATAGTATCTAGAATCTAAAAAATACATGGATTTATTGTAATCATAATAATTTAATACTATGGGGCATATTAGATCAGATGATTATACAATCATCTTACAAAATCAAGGTTTTCAAATTAATCAATAAAATCTTGAATGACATCTATTAGAATATACTATAACATTTGACAACTATAATAAAAAATTATCCAGAACATACCATAAAATAAAACAACTATAATAAAAATTTATCTAATACTCTAAAAAATATTTATTTAAAATCCATTATAAGAAATCATTTCGTTATAAATATATTGAAAAAAACTCATAACACTTCTTGCGGAACTATTCATGAGTATGAAGAAAATGACAATATATTTGAACTAAGAATATGGAATTAAAAAGGATTTAATCAATATAGAGCGAATAAATGAAAAAGACTCCACACCTAAAGATCACAGATTAAACTACCATTTAATGTTTCATTATATAAAAACTACTAGTGTCTTGAAAATCCATATTATAAAATAATTTACCAACCATAAAATGAGTCCACATGTAATTTTAGTGTTGGAACTCACTTTCAAGGAGTAAAGGCTAAGCTTCCACTATGAAACCGGGGGTAGTGAACCTATTGAAAAGAATTTTTTGTAGTAACCCACTGTTTGTAACTTGAAAACCTACAATTGAAATTTCATACATGAAATAAAGCTGTCATGTAAGAGAAATATTAGAGTAAATAATGAAAATTCATACCGTTAGGATCCAATATTCTATTTTTGTGATAATTCAATACTTCAAATTTACCTTAATAAAACCATCTAAATAACCAATCCAGTTGAATAGTGACCTTGTTATAGGGGAACATATTCTTCATGGAAATTGATGAATTAAGATATTGAACATTATTCTTAAAACCCCATTTATTGAGTGCCTATAAAAAAATTGCAAACCATTTTTAAGACAATATGAAAAAGAAAATGATAAACTAAAAATCATTTTATCTAAAAATATCTACAAAGTAATACTAATTTAATGGAAATGTTAGTATAAATATAGTTAAAAAATAAAAAGTGAAATATTAAAAATATATTTTTTATAAGGAAATTCATTTTTATATAATATTATATCATGATTAGATGTTCTTAAATGGATTTTAAAAAAATTGTCATTAAATATAACATAGTAATATAATATGAAATGAAAATTAGAAATGATTTTAAAAAAATTGGATGAACATAGATATATTATAAATACTTATATATTGATTTAACATAAGTGACACATATAAGAAATCTAGATTCACATGAAATATTTATATACAGTCATGGGTATGGAAGATTATCTAAAGGCATGAGTGATTAAAATCAATATAGAAAATAGTCATCTAGGATAAAATCTATCATTAACATGTTAGGTGAATGTTTTTTAGGTTTATGTGATTTGGATATAGAAATATAAAAAATTTTATTTCTTTAAAAATATTATGGACAAATATAGGGTGAATTGTTTTAGACAAAATGTCACATTTAAATCATATAGAAATTATTATTCATGCATATCAAACTGTAAACAAATGTGATGAATCCAAACAAGCGCAGGAACATAAAAACCCCTAGTTTTTATAAATTTATTTTTATAATTGAATAATTTTGAGTAGGGGGAGTTCATTGAAGATCATAATTGATTTTGTAGGTTTTGTAGAATGGTCATTTGATATAGGTATGAATTTCTTGGGAGAGAAGATTTCATTAAGGAGTAATGGAATCAATCTTCACATAACCCATAGGGGTCATCTTTCGTAGATCCCTCTTATAAAAGATCATGATTTGGACGATGCCCCTATTGGAGTAAGAACACATGATAAAGGGGGTGGAGTTAGGGAAGAACACATGATTAAGGGGATGGGGGGGATCATACAAGGGATGGAGGAACAAAATGGATAATGCTGTGAGGATTAGTCGAGGGAGAAGGGATCAGTCAATGATGATCTCCCATGCAAGAAAGGTTTCATGGGAGGGGATTGTGTGCATGATATGATTTTTTAAGGAGATAAATCATTTGAGGACCCTATTTCTATTGGAATATTTATCCTATATGTATATCTATTCTAAAACCATGGTTTTAAGATAAAAATTTATATATGTTAACCTATAACCACAAACCAACTAAATAGTGTCTATATGATTGTGGCTATAAGTCATTTTTAAGAATTGGAATTTTAGAGATATGTTACCTAACATGGAATAAGGCATGTATTTCCACTATGACCTTTTTTTACCTATTTTATCTTGGTAATATCTACTTGTTGCCTTAGGGTATCCTATAAAGGTAAAATTTATGCCATCAGGAGTAATATTTCTACCTTATTTGGCCATTGTGAATTCTTAATAACCCAACACATGCATATATCACAACACCGACATCTTTTTATTCTAGTATTAGTTTGGTATACCATTTACAACTTTATTTGGTAGTTAATTTAGTATTTGAGTTTCTATTTATAACATATATCACCACAAGGATAGTGAATGACTACCATGCTTCATCATTAGTCTCCCATGTCCAAAAATGAGGGTTTCCTCCTATAAATTAAACAATATAGTTGATGTGTATAAGGAAGAGCGAGTAGATATTGGATCCCAAGAAGGGGTAAATAATAAATCATTTCTTAATTAATACATTCTAAACAATAGTATAGGCAGAGTTTCATAAAATTATTACTAATCTGGTTCACAACTTTATTCTTGTAATCCTTGAATTTATCAACAGAATTTGACTTATTCTTCATCACATAAACATATTCATATTTACTAAAATTATTATTATGTGTTATGAAGTACGAGTAACCACCCTTTTCTTTACAAGGAAATTTTCCAAACACATAGGTATGAATAAAATAAATAATATATTTTCTCCTTTAATAATTCCCCCAAAATGAGGCTTTGGACATTTTTCCTTGTAAACATTAATGACATACAACATGTGGTTTTAGTTTAAAAGAATCAAAATATCCCTATTTGTGTAATTTCATAAAAAAACTTTTGTTTAAAAGAAATAGCCTTTTATTCCCAAGATGGGTGTTTTATGAGTCATCTGAAAGAATTTATTCATTGATTTTCAGTAATTAATTCAAGTATTCCAACATATAAAGATCGTTATTTAAATGTTCCATACCATATAAAATTAGATATTTATAAAATAAGAATCATTTATTAAGAAATTTGAAAATAAATCAATGTATATAATGTATAAATATATAAATAATTTATTTTTTAATTGAATGTACTTAATAACAACCTTTCAAACCCAAGTCATTCTTATTAGAAACATGGGGTTTCATTCACTGATAACTATAACATCATGGTTTTCCACATTGGATGCTCATAGATCTGCTTATCCAATTTCAATATAAATAAATCTACATAGTTATTTTATTTGTATACATATGTGAGAACCATAAGCTATATCTGAAACACAATTTGTTAAAACAGATAAATTATAGTCCATAACAAATGTATATGAAGCGTCCCCTTTCTTCTTCAGCCGTGTGTAGCTTTTCTTCCAATGGCCCTTCTCTCCACATGTGAAATGAACAAAATCCTAATTCCTTTCCTATACCATGGTTATTATATTCTTAAAAGTTCATTATGAGGAATACTTATTCTTAGATCACATTTTGTGGTGATTTTTATTATTCACTATACAGATTAATGGATTTTCATGTTTTGTCTTCTTTTCAACTTGTTAAAGAATAATAAGTAGATCTAAAAGATACATCTCAATGTTGTTAATTTTAAAATTAATAAAATATATAGAGAATATCTGAGGGTGTGACGTAAGAATAATGTTAATGCGTAGTTCATTAATAAGTTTAAGCCCTATAACCTATATGTGCTCAATGTTTCTAATGATCTTGATGACATGTCACACAACTTGCGAACTATCTCCAAGAATTATCTGAAAAAGAACCTTAGTAATATAAAACCATTCCTATCTTTCTCAATCTTGGTATAAACCATAGGTATGATCTATCATGCTATTAGAATAAATTTATTCATGACACATTAGGTTTTCACTATAAATATATGATAACATCATACATTCAACATAGAACACAACAACCAATTTTTTTTTGTATAAAAATATTGGACCACTTGCAACCCTAGTTGGTGGATCAGGATGTGAGAATTCTAAAAATTAAGATTTCTATGCTCGGAGGAACACCATCTGAATCCTTCTAAACCATTCTGGATATTACATCAAGTGTGTAGATATTCTTTGTCCAATATTGATCATGGGGATATTTTTTTTGATGAGAATTAATTTTATTCTACAATTTATAATATTATTAGTACCATTCTCGATTGAAAATTAAGAGAAAGATTCTAATAAATTATATTAAGTCTATCATTATTTTTTTATGTCCTAGTAGGCCTCACCATTGAATATTGAATATATAGTTTTTAGGACATTCTAGCTGTAGAGATCCATATTCCCCTTCACATAACAACATTTATTTTTGGCCTAATTACTTGAAGGAAGTTATGTATAAAGATGTTTTATAATTGTGGGAATATAATTCCTTAATTTTTTAGTGGACACCCCAATTTGGAAATTATGACATGTATTTCCTCAATGCAGACCTTTAAGTTGCATCATTCAAATTGAGGGATAATTCTCCTGGAGTATGGTGGTTAGGTTAACCCTTAACCTTCAAAATATTTTCATGATAAAAGTATATATCCCAAATACAGTTTGTCAGAAACAACATTCTATTACTAACATTCATAATCATTTAATGGAAGTCAGGTCCAAAATAATATATATTTGATAGATTATAGTTTATAATGAATAATTTTTTTTATCCTTTATAATATTTGTTAATATAAATATTATTTTACTTAACAAATTAACCCTTTTGGATAAAATATTTATGAACAATAAATTTATTTATATTCTACCTTTTCACATTAATTAATTTACTTATATGATTTATGACATTATTTCATGAAATAAATATTTTTTTAGGAAAATATAAATAAATTAAAAATATCATGAGCTTATCAAATGGTAAATTTATTGGGAAGATAGTAAATCAACCTTTGACCTAGAGGAAAACACCAAATGCCAGTCTTACCATGAGTTAAAACATTAAACCTTTTAACTAGTTCATTATCTGAGTTGGGATCATCTAGGTTCATTCTTGAACCGTCTCCAGGATCATTGGGATACTCTATTTACAATAAGTATTTCTAACTCACACATAGGTGAGTGGAACAAAAGGATTCATTTCCAGTAATTAAATAAATTACCATAGACAAATATGTTGTAAATAATAAATGAGGGAGGGCTGACATATAGGTCATCATCATTATTATATTAATTAATAATTCAAAACCCACGAAATAAATTAATATAAATAATTCCAACACATTCAAAACCCATGGTTATTCTCCTGATTTCTCATACACATGAAACATTTACACAAAAGTACACTAGATAACATTAATTTATATTAATTATTTTTATTTATATAATTTTTCTAGCATTAAATAATTAATGAATCCCCATTCATGTTAATGACCATCATAAATCTCTTGGATATACCCATCATATATGATTTCTAGTAAAATATATGGTATAAATAATAAGGATATATTATTATAGTAAATTTATAGAGAATTTAATAATTATTTTAAAAAATTAATAAAATTTCAAAAAAAATCATATGGAAATCAATATAATAAAGTTTTAATGATTTAATTAGAAATTTAATGCAATTTAATTTATTGTTATATTAGGATACTACATGGTATGTACTTACTAACTACACACCATGTACTAAAATTTTTATGTACCTGGGATACATGGATGAGATATCGACATGTACCTCATCCAGACTACATAACTTGTACTAAGAAGCTAATCACTATGTGTTTTTCTTGCTCTATTCCCAGTATACATGCATGGGTCTTCAGTTTGTATCTTGATGTATTACACTAAATGTAATAACTAGGTACTTGTAGAGTGATATTAAATTCATGTGTCCATGGAACCTTCCAAAGGAATTTGCATATTCATTGGAAGAATACTACATGATATTTACAATCTAGATAAAAATCATGTATCTAACTTGATGTGTCTCCAATTATCTCAAATAATAGATCTTCATGTACATTGGATTTAGAAAATAATGCACTATACTTTTTATATGATGGATACACATTTTATATGTCATTATTCCTCTATGATGTCAGTACCATGTTGTTTTGATCATGCATATAACCCCAAAAAATTCACAAATTTAACTATTAAACCATAAAGACAACAAATCATGTATTATAACTATACAATGTTTAATATGAAATGATGTTTTGGATTGGTCTACTTATGTTGTGAAATAATTTCACCAAAATTTACTACTAATCGGTGTGTCGTGTGTCCCACAACATTGTTAGGTGTAGTTCACATTGGTACATAGTGTGTACTTGGGCTACACACCTTGTAATTTCACGTTGTCTAGTTTGAATCCATGAAACATCCAAATGGAATCTCAAGTAATTCTTCATCTATTATTAACCCTTTATGAAAATTAAATCAGTAAATATGATAATTAATATTTCAATGGAATATTAATTCAATCATATTAAATAATGATTAATTCATTAAATAAAAATCTATGCACGATTTCATATAAATATCACCGATAAAATAATTAATAATAAATTTCAAATGGGACCATTATGATTCCACCTAAATATTATGGACATAGTAATATGTTTTTAATGGGAAATAAACCAAATAGTTTTAGTCGATCTGATGGATCATTTGTAACACTTTTAGAGGTGTAAACACCATTTCCAATGAAATTTTATTTTTTATATTGACTTAAGAAAACCAAGAACCCAAAGAGGATCATTTAACATTAAATTTATAATTAATTTCTTTAGATCACAATAACACAATTTACCTATATTTGTATCCTTATTGTTTTGATTATGTTTTTTATTTTGAAAGACCCATTTCAAATTACCATTGTCTCACTTGTAGAATCATTGTATAGTATCCATCTAGCTATAATCTATAGGTGCTCCTTTGATCTCTGAGAGACAATAATTGATTTTTGGGTTCCATCACGGTGAGTCAATTATCTTTCATTATTCATGTTGATTTATTTTAGTTACATCTATTTTGATGGAATATTTCAAACTCACTTAATTCTAGAGAGGAAGAGAGAATTTTGAATGGAGATAGAATTCCCTTATGCACAATGATTCTCAAATGTAAATTAACTATAAATAATTTATATAAAAACTATATATATGACTTTGTTTTAGGATAAAAAATATTATTTAATTTCATATCTTCCTTTTAATAATATTAGGATATTTTACAAACCCTATGGTATTTTTTAATAATATTAATATTATTATTCTATGTTGTGTGTTTCCTTTCACAATGAAAAATATTATTTAGCCATTTGTAAATAAATATTCATCACCAACAAAATAATTGGACCAATATAACTACCAAAAATCAATTGAATATTTTAACAAATATTTCCTTAAATATTTATTTCAGGAATAAAATATTTACGATCGAAAAAACATAAATAAACATATTCCTCATTATCGAGAATTATACTTAAATCAATTAATGAAATTTAAATAGAATTTAATTATGATCAATGAAAACACATATTTTGTCCCAATCTAGAATTATTTCTTATTGGTATTTGTCTGTATTGGATAATTGGAAAGATTACAATCTAGAAATGAGTAAATAATCTCAATAAAAAAACATAATGTCACAATTTTGACAACCACATGAATTCTCATAGTGTAATATAATCTTATTCAATAAGTATCACAACACGCAGGTTTCACATTTGTTTCAGCAACCTATATGCTCAATATATCTTTATTTTACTATATGAATTACAAAAATTTTTACCACTTGACTATGGAATTCTAAAATATTATTCAATTATAATCACATTGTATAGATACCATCTACCAAAATGATGGAAGGGAAAATCCTTCCTTGACATATCCACTAATAATGTGTCATTTGAAACACACCTAACAGTACCTACTTCCCGCCAATGTATTGTGTGACTATTATTATCAGTAAATAAAATTTTATGACTTATGACAAGAATTGAGGATAATATTAATGTCTAAGGACCACTAAACATGGTAACATATAAGATGATATAATGAAACCAAAACAAACAGAATTTCTACTGGATGATTTTTCTCATAATCACTCATCTTAAAGATTAATAAGGGAAATCATCATGAAAATAAGACTCACATGATTCTGAGTATTCAAACCTGATACTTGAAATACTATTTTAACTATCATAGTGAAAAATCCAAATATTTAATTGCCTATAAGAATACGTAAACTACATTCCAATGTTATCATCAGAGTTGGGAACTACAATGACAACTTCAATGTGACAGATACCATATAACATTATTAAATCGACATCATATAGAAAAATGAACAATATGTAATAAGAGTTCAATTAATATTATATTATTATAATATATATGTAATAAATGTAAAACAAATGGTTCTAGTATACTACAACAACAAACATTAGCATCCTCGGGTCAAAATGTTGTTTAAAAGTTAAAAAGACAATAAATTCTTTCACTTCAAAGTGTATTTATTTAATATTAATGAATTATTAGTAATGAAATAACTCTTTTTTTATTCATGAATTTTCATAATACTCCATCCTATGTTCCTTAAATTAAATAAGGCTTTATTTATTCAATTTGTTTATCAGATAATGATAAAAGTTTTTGTTAATCCTAGTAATCTTGAAATGGTTCTAACAAATTACAATATTATGATTGTATAAGACATTAAAAAGAATTATGAATTGGTTTAATTTTAGATAGAAAAGGTATATCATGATTGTTTTGGTTCTCCTCCAAGAATATTTTCAAAAGTTATGAAAGAAGGATCATGTGGTAAGGCTTGGGTTAGTAACAACTACCTAAGATAGACTATGAGTTTGAATCATACATGGCTACATTATCTAGATTTCTGTGTATAGTTGATTCATTAAGAATAGATATTTAAAACTTCAAAATAGACATATTAGTGTTGGGGTGGTCATTGATACAATGATCATAACTTTTCAAAAGGGTTTATAGATTGTGAAGGAGTTCATATTTAAAAACAAATATATATATATATATATATATATATATATATATATATATTTATGCCAATACTGTAGTGTATGATAATGATATGTCATTTGGTATGACATATAGAGACAATTAAGATTATTCAGTTTGGTATATCATTTAGTATGATATACTAATATTGTATTACAAATTTCCAAAACCAATTATTCTATATATTTTAGAGACTCTATGATTAATACTACAAAATGACTGTTATGTATTAATGTTTGAATATTTTCCTTGAAAGTATATAATTAATTAGTTTTTTCAAAAGATAAAACACATTAATTTGAACTGAGGGTCAAAAATTGTTTTAAAATGATTGAATTACTCAAAAGTTTGATAACCATGTCTATTTTATTATGTTCCTATGATTTTTTCCAATTCTCACATTTGTAAATATCTCTATATACCCTAAATTGAGTTTCGGGATACTATTATATATATGGAAGAGATGATAAACCCACCCCAAAATAAAATGATTTAGATAATCCCATGGATAAAGAATGTTGGGGGGTGTCCAATGGAATCCAAATTGTGAATTTCATGAAACATATGAATGAATATTGTAGGAGTAGTATCGAACATCAGTAGAAGAGACATGATTTATTTGTTTTCAGTTTATTCATCATTTTAGATTTCAATGAATTTTTTTATCTTGGATTGAGGATATTACTTTCTTCTAGTACATTGAGTGACTGTTGTTTGATCCATAGAAACCCAATAGTGGTATCATATTTCAACATGCATCATGATTTTGAAAACCATGATCCAAAATAAATAAAACATGATATAATTTTGGAATCATATTCTAAACCAAAAAATAAAATTCATATATTTTTTGTAGTTTGATATATGATTTTTTATATTATAGGATTTAATCTAGTCATCTATATGATATAATATATTGTATGTAGTGACAAAACACAATATTTTGTTTCTTCATTATATCATAATGTAGGATATGGGGAGTTTTACAATGCAATGATATCGATAAGACCTTTTCATGAAGTATAAAACATGGTATCATATCACTATTAATATATAGGATACATTAAATTTAATAATTCATAAATATTAAAGTTAAATGTTACACTGGTTTAAATTACTTTTGATAATAATTATGTAGGGTATGGGCTAAAAATTCTTATGTCAATCTGAATAAATCAATTTTATTTCAAAACACATATTGTGTTATTATTACACATGCACCGCAAAACATGTGTTATTTCTACAAAAGTACAATAGATATAAATTTCTTCTTATATCACATCCAAAAAATCATAAATTATGATATCAGTATATTTTTTTAAATAAAATATATATATATAGTTGTTTTTTTGCTAAATTTTCAATTATGAATAATATTATATTATTAAAAAATCATTATAAATTATTAAAAAAGGTATTTTTGTTATCAATTTATTTTAAAAAGTATTTATAAATTAATGAATTAAAAATTGATTAAAGTTATATTATTAAATATGTTTGAAGTATTTAGTAAAAAATAAAAAATATGAAATTTTAATAGTAAAATTTCTATTGATGTTATATGGAATGACTTGTAATTTAGATATGAAATGTTTACCACTAAATTATTAGGATAAATTATAGATTGTTAAAAAATTAAAAAATAAGTAAAAATTTAATAGTGTTTATATTTATTATGGTGAATTGTTAATTTATTTTATTTTAATTTTTAAAATTTAAAATAATTTTTAATAAAATATATAAATCATATCAGATTGTGTGTTAAAAATTGATACAATAATTATATAAATATCCATAAATATGTAATGTTTTGATTATGTAAATTTTTTACATAATAGAATTGGACAATAGAATATTTATACTTCATTTCATACAATATATATTATTAAAATGACAAAGAAATGATAATATAATGGAAATATTATTAAAAATAAATATAATGTTTTCATATTTTTAATTTATAGAACTTACATAATTCTTGAATAAATTTTAAATTGTTTAAAGTACATTTAATTATGAATTTTCTCTGAACTGGTTTACATCATGTTTAAATTTATGAATTGTTCATTTATTGATTTTATTACCTATTTGATTCTAAAATTTAATTTCTTTTTTATGAATAGTTATATTATTTTGTCGTATTAGTTAATATGTTTGTGGAGATTGTTGATTTTATATGATTCTAATCCTATACCATAATGGGTTTCAAATAACTTAATCTGGAAATGTATTTATAAATTTACAAATAATTTTTTCTTCTAATATGGTTTATAAACATGAGGAAAGGGTTATATAATGTTTTACTCATCAACATGGTTTGAACATATTGATTTGGTGGAAGAAAAATGAATCTAAATTAAATCATTAGAATAGCTTATTCATAATGTTAATACATCAGGGAAGATAGTGAGATTAAATCCCATTTAAATTAAACTAATTTTTATATTCCTTATTATGAAAAAACATATCAAGACCTTGATCATTATTTTGGGTTCTCTCTTCCACATCTGGGTATGTATGGATTATCATGTGTAAGACATAGTGAAAATCGATAATCGAGATTTAGGTAACCAAATACCATTATGTGATTTATGTTATTCATGGCTATTAATCCATTAAGAATGATAGAAATTTTATAGTGGTGAGTTTATCTATATGATGAATTTTATAATGAGATATCCACACAAAAATATAAGTGTTATATATAATATCATTTTCACGATTCCTTTCTAAAAGATAACCTTTGAAAATGAATTCTTTTATATGATTATACTAGTGAAAACTTGTATAAAGATTCATGTGTTTGATGGAGGTCATGTTAGATCCATTTGTATCTTGAGTGTAACTGATTCATTTATAGAGTACACTCATTGATTATATTTTCGAATTCGATAAATCTTATTTTTTATCAAGTCTCACACTTTTTGTTTATCTAAATTAGGATTGAGTTGTAATTAGTGAGATAATCTAAAATGGTTTTATCATTTCTCCAAAAATTTTTTTAGAGGGGAATTCATAGGTTAGTTAATTTGATGTAATACATTATGAATTGTTTTTATCATTGAAAAAGTGTTTTATAAAATATTTTAAATGTTTTTTGGACTTGATTTCCTATGTTATATTATATGATACAATATAAGTTTATGTTGAACCAAGCCTGTGTATCATTAGTGAAAGTGAGATATTGATTGAATTTTAACCTGAATACACACACACACACACACACACATATATAATTCTTTTATAATAATAATATAATATCTCTTTAATTTACTAGGTATTTTACTCAAAAAAATATTTGACTGAATGTATTGTTTTACATGAAAAAAAACAAAAACAAACCACAATACATTTTATAATGATATAAGATTACATTTCAATATAAGAAATAACACATTATGAAAATTCTATAAGAAACATCATTTTGAAAAGTACACAAAGTATAAATCCAAAAATAAATAAAAATAAAATGAACATGAATTCTTTATTCTCATGGGTTTCCATGAAGATCATCACCCAAACGAAAGCTATGTAAAGAAGAGAAAAGTTAAAAATGTAACATACATTTTGAACAATAAATAAACAGGATCAATACTTCTAGGAATGTGTGTTATTCAATATATAATAATGAAATATAGGCATTATACATATAGTCACTGGGAGTATGGTTGTTGAATTTTTAGTTATTGTAAATTTAATTGTTTGATATGTGTTCTTTATGTATATACAACGGGTATGTTTTGTAATTGTATGAAATATAATTCATAATGATAAATAATTAAATAAAATGATAATATTAAATTAAAATAGCTTATTATAAACATGTATATATATATTATGAATTTTATATTATTTTTTTGTTATTAAAAAAATATTTTTAGTTAAAAATAATTTAATGAAATCTGTAACAACCATTGAATTTATAAAGTTCAATTTTTGAAAGATGAATCATTAATAGGATATGGTTATATTTATTTAATGATAAAAATGAAAATTTTAATTGAATTTATTTAATGTTTTGTTTAGTTTTATCTTAATTAATTGGTTACTTATATTGAATAATATAATTTAATGTTTTAATGTATAAAAAAAATAATAACTCTTATTTAAATTACAAATGTATTGGAAATAAGAATAACTACACATAAGTATAAATAGTTTCATAAAAAAACTATATTTTATATATACATTTTGTTCTTATTTAGAAGTTCAATTTATCATATTTAGAAATTTAAATAGATTAAATGGAGTCTATATTAAGAAAAATTACATGGGAATTTTCTTAATATGGGTCATGTTATATTTTATGAAAAAATAATTACCACGTTAAAATGTTAAAATACATAAAAGGGGGTAGAAAAGGGTTAAATTCATGTGGCTTGAACTTTTAATAATTAAAATTTCAAAAAACCAATCCATAAAAAATATGTTAGCTAGGAAATTCATACTAAAACGTCTACAAGCATTTCATTACTAACTCAAAGAACTCTCATGAGATTTTGTTCATACCCTTCACCAAACTCTACATTCAGAAGGATTTATCTTGATTATCACCAATAAAAGGATCTCATTTCCGACCACTCCAAACAACAATACTTATATTTATTATTCTTGAATACCTACTAATATTGATTCTCTAAGATCCTTCTTCCACTTTTGGAATCTCTTCACCACATGGATGTTACCCATGTTATCTAATTTGATGATACCCTTAAAGGTATTAATAAAATATTCATTGAGTTTAAAGCACATCCATCTAAGAAGAAACCAAAAAAATATTTTATTTCCAATGTAATTTTTAAATTTATATTTTTATGAATTAATTTTTATCTAAGGGAATATTTTATTGAAATCCTATGTAAACCCATATTAATTTCCTTATACAGTTATTATTCTTAGTTTTTTAAATAGACTCTATACATTTCACTTTAAATGAAATGAATATTCTTGATGGTATTTTTGTAAGTGAAATGGAACCAACCCCTTATTTTCCATATGTAATATCCCCCCCCCATGTCTATAATCATATATTGATTTAATGAATATCTATATAAATTTGTTGATATTTTATTATTGTTTTTTATACTATCATTCTATTATTTACAAAATATTTAATGGAATCTTTAAACATTTTCCATACTAGTTGTTTTTTTAAAAAAGTGTGAAAAAGTTGACTATTAATATTTTTTTGTGAAATAATTATTCCACCAATATAATTATTTTTTTATAAAGCATTCCTTCAATGTTTTATATTATTTTTTTTCAAATAATATTAATTATTAATGAAATTTAAACTAAGTGAATTTATGCCTTTTCATCAAGGAAATTTATAGGATAATATTACAGTATGTTTTTTTATATATTTCCAAAATAAAGGATATTTCTTATGTCACTATCATGAAATGTTCTTATGCTACCATACCCATTCATTATCTAAATGTATTATGAAATTTCAATGGTTTTATTCATGAAAAATATCTTTTATCAAATGTTTAAGGATGAAATGTTTATGATTTCATTCCCCCTTAGCACACATATGTTGGTTTTTCGTTATATAATGGGTGGGACTAGAATTATAAATCACACTAACTTACTGGGGAATGTTTTATATGTCATGTGATAATTATGGGATGTTGGAATTTAAATCTTAATACAATATGATATGGGAGGAAGGAATGTGATGGAATATGTTTTTTTGGAGGGAAAGAATGTGAGTCCTGAAACAATATATAATGGAAGAAAGGAATGTGATTCATCGTCCACATTATTACAGGAGAAATAAATGCGATTAACAATACACTATGTTTTGGGTTGGAAAATGTGGTTCTTTATCCATTATGTTTTTATTTTTATTTTTATATTTATCCAATATTCAGATATTTTACAATATACTCATGTTAGGATTATTTATCTCTTATGACATTCTAAGATCATTATGTATTTATCTATGAATTAAAATTTTTATTTGGGTATGATTTCATAATTATATTTGCATAGTCCATGAAAATAATATTATACATACATGCTAATGTTAATCTCATTTATGATCTTCAATTGTTATCTATTATGTTTACCCTCATAGAGTATATAAGATCACCCATTCCATTGTTGTTACAAACCAACCCAGGTTAAACCTGAACTAGTCACCTGAGCCGGTCCGCAACATGGCACAAAGGGAATTCCCGATCCCCACGGGAAGGAAACCAGTGTTGGGCATCAAATTTTAATCCCTGGGAATGATTTGGACCATAAAAGATAAATAAATAAACAAGAATAAACTGAAAAATAATACTATACTCTAGTGGAAGAAAAGAAAATAAATAGAACTCAACATACCTCATGCGACCTTCCAGGTCACCTCCCAACTAAAGGCTAACCGTTCTCTAATAATGAGAAAATCGACCAAGAGAAAAACGAGAAAAGGAAACCTTCAACTGAAATGATAAAATAGGTATGATAATTAAAAATTCTCAGTAGGGTTTCCAAGATAAACCACAGAATCCAACGTCTCCTTTTCCAAAATAATCCACTAACACAAGTTTAAAATACAATTTATAAATGTAGGTATTCCATAATTTAATAAAATAATATAATTTAACCATTTTAAAACTCAGCACACACTACATTCAATTTATAAAACAAATTAAATTTTTACAAACAAATTCCAAATAAGGAAAACAAGGCAGTGCTAAAAAAATTAATGACAGTATAAGCTGAAAAAACAAGTATAACTGAAAGTAAACAAGTAAAGAAAAGAAAAACAATGAGGGATCCTAAACATCCCTAGAAGACCCCCGGACATACTCAATTTTGTAAACAACTTATGACATACAGTGAATCTCTTAAGTTTATAACCAACTGGCTGCCCTAAACTGACTAATCTAGTGGAAAAGACCGCTGGACCTAACAAAAAATCCAGTGAGTACCAACCCGTCTAATCAGGGTTGATAAAAAACCATCAATAAACCATCTAAAAGATGCCCATGAACCCATGGTGGTTATAATAATACTATGTAAGTAGGAGGCCCTCGCACGCCTGAATCATCTCACCGCACTTGGCTACCTGAAACATGAACACTCCATATGATAAACCATAAGGGATATCCCCCTATAGAGGTTCCCCAATATATATATATATATATATATATATATATATATCATCAAAGGTGATAACCGGGCCCTCATTCCATGAAATAATTAAAACCATTTGATAGCTTTTTCAAAATATTAAAGTTGTTTAATGGGAATACATTAATCAAAACGTTTCCATTTAAAAGAATAAACACAAACATTACACTAAAGTTGAAAGTGAAAAACAGGTCATCACATCACATCCATGTTAAAATCATTTCTCTAAAAACATTTAAAACTCCAACCACACACACACAACTTCCAAAAAAAACCATTATAAACATTAACACAACTCCACCCATGAGTTGGTAAAGCCAAATGGGACTTTAAGTCCAAAGTATCCAAAAGCATTACCCAAACATCACCTTTGAATTGAAAGTTCCAAACAGGCCTTTGAGTCGACATGTCTAAAATCATTACCCCAAAACATCTTGCCAATACCGCTTTTAATTTTAAAGAGAAAAACGGGCCAAATCTTTGAGGAATACATTTAAAACCACCTCTTTGAAAACACACAAAAGAACCTCAATCCTTTGGGATCCAAGAACCATTTTTAAAATAAAAATCAACCACTCCCCTTGTTTGAAATAACACAAAAACTCATATTGGAAACATTAATCTCTTCTGAAAATATTTTAATACAACCACTATGCCATAATGACCAAAGTCAACACACTCAAAATCCACTTTCAAAATCAAATGCACACAAAATCCAAAACCAAAAAAGTTTTTAAATTTCTACACAATTTGATAAACTGGCTAAACAATTTTATAAAAGGCTATTAATACTCAACCAGTTTACAAGTACTTTTGTGAAGCAAAAAAACAATTTCTAAAAAATTTTCATAAACAGAACAAACAATGCATAAATAATATATATAATAAAAACACATTATTTGTTAATGATTCTATAACCATGTCAAATAATTTACCAAAATATATAAAACTCTATGATAAACTGTTCGAGGGTAATGTGATAAATATCTTCATATCTAAAAAATTATCAAAATAGCTTTTGACATCCACATGACACAACCTTAATTAGTACATATAAATTTAATTAGAGAAAATACTTCAAAACTCTATCTAACAAAAACAATAATTTTGAAAACACTATATCAATTTAACTAACTGCATTGTGATAATGCGAAACAAGTCAAAGATTTAACTAAAATAAATCAAGAATTAAATGGATTTAATCGGGAAGGAAAATGTTGGTTCTCCTTCCTCAAAGAAATGTAATTGTGCCACCACCTCAACGAAAGGTTGGATAACCCCTGAGAAAGATAAGAATGCACACAACTAGCTAGAGAAAATGAGATGGTGGCTGGAGTTGCGGGTGTGGTAGGGTGCGGGCATGGAAGGGTGCGGGCATGAAGAGCCTGGAGCTTTGGTAAAGAGGTGGCTGACCGGTGCAGTGTTTGGCTGGAGCAAGAGCGGTGGGTCGTGGGTGGTCGGAGGTTGGAGTGGCGGTCCATGGGTGTCTAGAGGCTGGAGCGGCTATTCTCAAGTGGCTAGATGCTAGAGAGGCGGTCCGTGGGTGGCCGGAGCATGGGCAGGAGGCCGGGGCGGCGGTGCGGACACCTGAATGGTGGTGCAGAGGCCTATGTGGCAGTGTAGAGGGCGTCTGGCAGCAGCGGAGCTGGTGTGGCCATGTGAGGGGATAAGGCAGGAGGGGGTGGGGGGTCTCGCGTAGTGTGAGTGAGGAGGGGGGGGGGGTGCGGCTCGTGCTACATGTGGGGGGAAGGGGAACCAACGAGATTTAGGGTTATGTTTAGATAAACTTTTTTTTTCATTTTATTTTAAAATAATAATAATAACATCAACAAAAACAACAACAATAACAATAATAATAGTAATAAAACCATAAAAGTTATAATAATAAAAATTATTATAATAAAATTAAGAATAATAACAATAACCACATCTTATTAACAATATTATAATTAATTATGTAATAAAATTATTATTATTATAATTTAAAAGTTTAACTCACTTTATTTAAATAAAACTTATTTATTCTAATCATTAGGAATTTTTGCGGGCACCCGGGTTGACCATGCGGCTACCGCACACTGTGCGGTGACTGTGAACGAGTCAAAAACCCACTAAAGTTATTAAAAATCAAAAAAATTTAGACCCGTGCTCAACCCGCACCTTGAGGCGATTGGCCAAAGCCATGAAATAATAAAATAAAAATAAATTAAAAGTCTCGGTGTGACAATTCTCCCCACCATAGGCAATTTTACCCCCCCAGAAAGTCAACCTGCCAAACGATAGGCCAAACCAGAATCCATACCCAATTGAAACTGAAAGAAACCACAACACCAGAGAACAGGAGAACCCGAGAGGGTTCTCCCCACCACAAGAACTCAACTAGTGCAGAAATTTAACACCCAAACATACCACCCAGATAGGGGGGGGGGGAGATGTGGGAACTCCAAACCTATCAAAACTAATTTTTATAGCATGAGCGAACAGCACCCTCCCTGAAGCTTGAAACTCTCGACCTGGACCAAAAACCCCAACAATAGTGAAAATCATCCAAGGAAAACATATCCCAAACAGTGAATCCGAGCATAACAAGAAACATAGATTCCTATAGAGACACTTAAATCTCTATACAAACACAACCAAGCCAATATTAACCCACACAAGGTCTAAACACACTTTTAAGAAAAACACATGATTCATAAAACTATATTCACACAACCAGGACTACTTGGATTAAATTAGGATGAGTCCATCATAACTTCATGACAAAACAATGAACTTAGAACAACATAAAAACTTTAATAGAAGAAAAATGAGAAAAGAAGACTTAAAATGGTTTACTACCAACACAGAACACAAAACCCGAACTGAGGCTACACAACCCCGACAACTCTTGAATGCCCATGAGCTTCACCCCAAGACCTATGGTTAGGGATTTGATGGTCAAAGAATCTCCTACCTCACATTCAGTCACTAAAATCATTTGGTCATAATATCTTCTTCATGTGACGATTCTGGAAAAACATTTATAGATAACCCAGATACCCACAATGGTGGTATGTATTCGGAGGGATGTGACTTTCCCGGTTCACGTGCCCAAACTGGCCACACTGGTGGCACACCACTGAATAGTCCAATGAATTGGAAGCCAAAACCACTGTAGAGGAATATTTTAGAATAGGGTCCTCTGGAATACCATGCTCGCCAGATGGAGAACCTTCATGAGTTACTGGATATGCTGGATTGTCAAGAACCTACGCTTCAGAGACAAATCTAGCTAAAAACTTCTCATCCACCGGCTTCTCAAAACGATGATCCCTAGAAGAGAGGACCCACTCCTTGATCTCTGGAATAAGACCACCGATGAAGAGAGAAGTCTACATAAAATCATGTGACGCTATCTCTGGAGTAAAGGAGACAAGTTCCTTGAAAGGTTCAACTTATGATTTCACCGTCTGTTGGCCGTGTTGAATGCGCATGAGCACTTCCCTTCTCTTCGTCTTCACCTCTTTATGTATAAACTATTAAATGAAGACAGATTTAAAGACAACATACCTCATCCCAACATGCATTGATGGTGGGGCGAACAAATCTCATTCATCCAGAACAAGACCTTCATATAGACTAAAAACTACATGCACTCTGACAACATCTGGAGTGCCCAATACCCTGAAGATGCGTTCAACCTCTTTAATCCACTCTCCTACTCCTAACAGACCCTGTTCACTATGAAGTATAGGAAATGTCTGAGAAGGACCAAAAAATGGCCATGACTTATCAAAAACCATGGGGACCTTTCTTGGTGGCATTTTCTAAAAAAATTATAAATCAAAAATCCATAACCAATATAAAGCTGAAGGAACATCATTGAAAGCACCATCATCCTAAAATTTCTAGTTTAATAACCAAAAAAATAAAACCACAACCAAAAATCCACCTAAAAAAACTATCTTCATTTTAGATTTCAAAACCACCTTCTTTTAAGGACAATTTCCAAATAACTAGTCCACTTTTCTAAATAAATTCAATTTCAAAAATCATTTTACATTTTTAAAATTACATTATAAAAACAGGGTCAAGCCTTTAATTCCAAGTGAACACCCCAGTAATCACATGAACCGTTGCAAATGTCTTCATTTGATTTCATCCATATGCACCAACACACACTTCCCATACATTCCCTCACATGTGCAAATGTTCATAAAGAGTACCTGAGGTTGCACCGAAACCATATATCTACTAGTTCCAAGAAAACACCATATTTTTAGACCAAGAGATTTCAGTTTTAAAATAAATCCATTTCACAAATTTAAATCCATTTAAAATAAATAATTCAAATTTTAAACCCCTTTTCATTTTCCAAGTGCACTTACGAAAATTAGAAAAAAGATAACCCTAAACTTGCATCAATCTACCAGACTGAAGGACTAGTAGTTATGCTTAACCTAGAGACATGGTAGTGGGTGATGCCCCATGTAAGATTCAACTACTTTGAGGAACTTAAACCATGTTCTCATACTCCACATGGGTAACTTATCCATGGGAAATCACAGTGTAACATCAGCTTGCCTCCATTGTCGTCCATCAATATAAAATGAACCAAAACAAAACAAGGAATCGATTCCCAGACTACCCATGGTGACTCGATGTGCATAACACGTGAGGGTTCATGAAATCCTTACCGTCCCTACCTCTCAAGTCCCAATAGTCTTAATCTCCATCTACAAGAAATTCCAAATATTAAGGGCCTCCTCTGATACCATTTTTTCACAAACCAACCCTGGTGCAATCTGAACCGGTCACCTGAGCCACTTCATGACATGAAAAAGGGACTTCCCAATCCCTATGGGCTGACAAACAGTGTCAGACATCAAATTTTATTTGATAGGAATGAATTGTACCATAAAATATAAATAAATAAACAAGAATAAACTGAACAATAAAACTAAAATCTGGAAGTAGAAAAGAAAATAAATAGAACAGCTCAACACACCTCCCTGTGACCATCCATTTCACCTCCCAACCAAAGGTTGACCTTGCTCTAATAATGAACAACTCGACCAAGAGATACTTGAGCAAAGGAAACCTGATACTTGAATGATAAAATACGCATCAATATTAAAAATTCTCAGTAGGGTTTCCAATATAAATGACAAAATCTAACGTCTCCTTTCTCGAAAAAATACACTCACACAAGTTTGAAATACAATTGTAAAAGTAGGTTTTTCTTAGATTAAGAAAAAAAATATCATTTACCCATTTTAACACTCAACTCACACCACACGCCATTTTAGAAAAAAATAACAATTTTGAAAATAAAAACCAAACATGGAAAACAAGGCATTTCTAAAAAAACAATTGACAATATAAGCTGAAAAACATGTATAGCTAAAAGTAAACAAGCTACGAAAAGAAAAACCATGAGTGATCCAAAAAATCCCTAAAAGAACCCTAGATGTACTCGGTTTCAGAACCTGCTACCGGCATACGGTGAAGCTCTTATGTCTGTAACCAACTGGACACCCTAAACAGACCAATCCAGTGGAAAATCCCACCATGTATAATAATAAATCGAAGGGGTACCAACCCATCTAATCAGGGTTGATCAGCAATTGTCACTAGATCATATAAAATAATCCTTGGAACCCACGGTGGTTATAATAATACTATTTAAGTAGGAGTCCCTTGCACACGTGACTCATCTCACCGAACTTTTCTACCCCAAACACAGACACTCCATATGATGACCCCGATCACCCGAGCAGGTCTGCGACATTGCCCGAAGGGAGTTTTAGATCCCCACGGGCTGGAAACTAGTGCTGGGCAACAAATTTTATTCACTGGGAATTATTTGAATAATAAAATATATACAGATAAACAAAATTAAACTAAACAATAAAACAAAACTCTAGTAGTGGAAAATAAAATAAATAGAACATCTCAACATACCTCCATATGACCTTCCAAGTCACCTCCCAACTAATGGCCGACCTTGCTCCAATAATGAGCAACTCGACCAATAGAAACCAGAGTGAAGGAAACCTATAACTGAAATAATAAAATAGAAATGAGAATTAAAAATTTCTCAGTAGGGTTGCCAAGAAAAACCACATAATCCAACGTCTCCTTTCCCCAAACAATCCACTAACATAAGTTTGAAATACAATTGTAAAAGTATGAGTTCCATAATTTAATAAAACAATATCATTTACCCATTTTAAAACTCAACACACACCACATGCCATTTCTGAATGAAATTACAATTTTCACACAAAATGCAAACAAGGGAAAAAAGGTAGTGCTAAAAAAACAAGTGATAGTATAATATAGAATAAAAGTATAGTTGAAAGTAAACAAGCAAAGAAAAGGAAAACCATGAGTGATCCTAAACATCCCTAGAAGACCCCTAGACATACTCAGTTTTTGAACCACCGTCCGACATACATTAAAGATCTTAAGTCTATAACTAACTGGTCACCCTAAACTTACCAATCCAGTGGTGAAGCTCGCGAGACCTAACAAAAAATCTAGGGGGTACCAACCCAACTAATCAGCGTTGATCAGAAACCGTCACTCGATCATCTAAGATATTCCCAAGAACCCATGGTGGTTATAATAATAATGTGTATGTAGGAGGCCTTGCATGTGTGACTCATCTCCCCGCACATGCCAACCCAAAACACATACACTCTATACGATAACCTATAACAGATATCCCCCCTATAGAGGTTCCCAATATATATATCATATCATCAAAGGTGCCAACCGATCCTTCATGGCATGAAATCATTAATTCCATTTGATACATTTTTCAAGATACTAAAGTTGTAAATGGGCATACATTAATCAAAATGTCATCATTTCAAAGAGTCAACAGAAACATTAAACTAAAGCTGAAAGTGACAAATGAGCTATCACGTCACATCCATGTCAAAATAATTTCTATAAAAACATTTAAAACTCCAACAAAACACCCGAAACATCCAAACAAAAACCATTCTAAATGTTAACGGAACTCTACCCATGAGTTTGAAGAGCCGAACGATCCTTTAAGTCCACAGTATCCAAAAGAATTAGCCAAACATTACATTTGAATTGAAAGTGCCAAATGGGCCTTTGAGTTGACATGTCTAAATTCATTTACTCAAAACATCTTAAAAAAACACTTTTAAATTTATAAATCCAAACAAGCCAAATCCTTGAGGAACACATTTAAATCCACTTATTTGAAAACACATAAAAGAAGCTCCTTAATTTGTGATCCAAGAACCATTTTTAAAATCAAAATCAACCAATCCCCTTATTTGAAATAACACCAACCATCATATTGGAAACAACTATACCTTCTCAAAATATTTTAACACAACCACTATGCCATAACCACAAATGTGAACACACTCAAAATCGTTTTTTGAAATCAAACTGTCACCAAAGACCTAACCCAATAAGTTTTGAAACTTCCACAAAATTTGATAAACTAACTGCACAATTTTATAAATTGCTATCAAGACTCAACCAGTTTACAAATACTTTTATGACTGAGAAAACTAATTTATAAACAATTTTTATAAGCAGACCAAACAATGCATAAATAATCTGTATAAGCAAACCACACAATTTATTAACGATTCTATAACAAGGTAAAATAGGTTACCCAAATCTAGAAAACACCATGATAAACTATTCAAGAGTAATTTGAATAATATTGTCATATTGAAAACATTATCAAAACAACTTTTGACATCCACACGACACAACCTTTATAAGTACAAATATATTTTTCATGAGTAAATACTTCAAAACAATTTCAAACTAAACCAATAAATTTGAAAACACTATGAAATATTAACTAATTGCATTGTGAGAATACGAAACAAGTCAAATATTTTACTAAAATCAATCAAGCATTAAATGGATTTAATTTGAAATGAAAAAAATGGTTCACCTACCTCAAATATGCATGATCACACCACTCCTTCAACAAAAGGATGGATAATATCCGTGAGGGAGGAGACTGCGTGCTGCTAGCCGAAGCAAATGAGTTTACGGCCAAAGATGCAGGTATGATAGCATGTGAGCATGGTAGGGTGCAGGTGTAGAGATGCTGGAGCTCCAATAAGGAGGATACTAACTGGAGTGGTGTCTCCCTGGAGCCAGAGCGGCGGGCCACGGGTGGTCGAAGGATGGAGCGGCGGTCCATGGGTGGATAAAGTGCGATCAAGAGGCCATAGTGATGGTGCGAAGGTCGGGGTAGTAGTGAAAAGGCTAGGACGAAGGTGCGGAGGCCTGAGCAGCAACGTGAAGGGTGTCCGGTGGCAGCGGAGCCGGTCTGGCCATGAGATGGGAGAAGGTAGGAGTGGGTGGGGGGTCTCGCGCAACGTGAATGGGGAGGTGGTGGTGGTGGTGTGGGGGGGGGGGGGGGGTTATGCTACAGGTGATGGGAAGGGGAACCAATGAGATTTAGGGTCAGGTTTATATAAACATGTTTTTTTTTCATTTTACCTTATAATAATAATAACAATAATAAAAATAAAAATAATAATAACAGTAATAACACTATAAAATTTATAATAATAAAAATGGTAATAATTAAATTAAGAATAATAAAAATAACCACATCATATTAACAATATTATTATTAATTACACAATAAAATTATTATTATTACAATTTAAACATTTAACTCACTTTATTTAAATAAAACATTATTTATTCTAATCACTAGGCATTTTTGCAAGACTCGGGCTGACCACACAGCTACCGCATACTGTGCGGTGACCGTGAATGAGTCCAAAAACCACTAAAGTTATTAAACATAAAAAAATATAGACCCACTCTCAACTAGCACCATGACGTGGTTAACCGAAGCCATGAAATAATAAAATAAAAATTAATTAAAAGTCAGGGTGTGACAATTGTTTCTTTTCCCAAGGATGTGAAAAATATTTTTATTTATGATGAATTAAAATAGATGTAACATAATATGAGATTATTAGGAAATTTTGAATACATTATAGAATAATAATATTATGTTCAATATCTCAAAATACACTAAACCATTATATTCTATGGTGAAATTAATTGCAAGATAAAATGAATATTCATATAAAAATAAGGCAATATGTACATATGTATGTTTGGGTCCCCTAAATATTTATAAATGAAGTTTTCCTTATTTTTAGGGATTTTTATTAGAAAATATTAATTACAACATTAGAGATATGATTAAGGAAGTCATCTTGATATATTTTTAAGTATAGAGCATGATAATTCTTAGAAATGAAATACCTATTTCGATACAAAAAAGATGATGTAGGCTCTAAAAAAAATTCACCAAGGGGTAATAAACCCAAAAAATTGTGTTTTATTATTAACCTAGTATTAATTCAATGCAAAACTAGTATGGTTAATTAAAAACCTAGTTTGAAACTTTTGAGGGTTATTATCCAGTGATGAAACATGGTTTTTGGAACTATAATCATGGATTTAATATATTTTTATTGAATTTGATTATAGAATATGTAAAAAAATATTTTAGAGAACCTTAAAGGAAATAACCATGGATATCATTTATTAAAAATAAAAATTCATAAGTTAGGGTATACATTTTATTTATGAGTTATTTCTTCTATATTAACTGTTTTTATTATATAATGATGATAATTTTAGTGTTATCATCCCATATATTCCATTAAAAAAGAAAATGTTTATGTAACGATAAACCAAGATTATATGGATGTGATTATTAATACAGTTATAGTTAAACTAATTAACCAAATGGGATAATAACTTGATTAAAAATCTTCTGGGGATTATAATTCAACTACTAAAATCTATAACTAATTATGAGAACCATTTTTAGCGCCTCAACATAGTAAAAATTGAATGCATTTTATATACTCTTTTATAAATAAATGACCACCATTAAATAGTGGTTATTCTAACCCAGTAATTTTTTAGTAATGTATCAGTGCAATAGAGACTATATTTTTTATCATACAGTTCTTGGACAATGAGATGGTTTTTTCCATTTTTTATACTCAAGGTGAGGTTGGCCAATGGAGAAATGTTATTATAAAAAAGGCATTAAAGAATAAGTTTAAGCTAATGGATGATAGGATCTCAAACAAATATTCTTCTCTAAATATATCCCTTAAACAATTTACACAATAATATATGGATAATTTTTATATTTTAAATAAAAGGATGATTAATACATTAGTATGTATGAATCACTATAAAGATTACACCTTAAAACTAACACAATCTCTTGTTTTTAGTCAACAATTCACTTCATTATGTTACCATGGATATTTATGGTTTTCATTTTTGGATAATAATTTTATAACTATTATATATGAAATTAAATATTACAATTTGTACACTTGCACTTAGTATCCTTTTTCCCATTAAATATAACATTTAATAGAATACATGGATTCATTTCATAAAAAATATTTGTAAATTTCAACATGAATTATTTTCACTTAACTATACGTAAATCCAATGAAAAAATATTTTAAAAACTTGGTATGATTACAAAAAAAATATGTAATGTACATTAAAAGAAGATACTCATTAGTCTAGTGAAAAACATGAAAACCCATAAAATATTTACCTTTATCTCAATTTTATTTGAGATAATGAAAGAAACCATTTCCATATAAAAATAAAACACACTTTTTTTCACAATGAAATATATTAAATAACATGGTAAAAAAATAAAATACCTTTCAGGAAATATAGAGCATTATATTTATATCCCATGTCGGACATATCAATAGGGAAGTTAAATCCACAAGAAAACCCTATGGTAACCCCCTTATTCTTTACTTCCCAGGAAAATATCATTAGCCAATGAATTTGAGAGATATAATAGTGATCACTCTTTATATATTCTACATTAGGATCACCAATTTTCATGAGTTATAATGGGTATCAACCTGTTGTTTGCATTTTATTAGGCTCACCTATTAATCACGAGCTATTATGGGGTTTAGCCCAATGTATAAAGTGAAACAAGAAAACCCATTTATCAAATATAATTTTTGTGTATCATTTCATTAATAATAATTTTTATTCTTACAAAATTTCATCAAAAACCATATGAAAACTCTTTTAAACCTATATGGAATGCACTTTTAGGTTTCATAATACCCCTTATTTTTTTAAAACAATTTTCTAAACAAAAATAACCATAATAAAAAGAAAATATTGTACTTATTTAAAGTAAAAATGGAAACTTTTAATATAATTAAAATATCAAATAATTTTTATTGAAGTGGAAATTTTTTCCTCATATACATTAAAATAGATGATTCATTATCTCATTTATAGAAAATGTCTAAACGTTCCATCTAAAGATTCCTTTTTGAAACCCTTTAACTGATTGAGAATGATAATTTTCATTATAATTAATATATTTTCATATATTAACATTCATTAAAAAAATTTATGTACCTGGACATGACATAGAAGTATTATTAAAATAAAACAATAAAATAAGGTTTTATGATGATGTGTCATTCACATCAAGCCCAACTTATCATGTTAGTTTTTTACCTTCCAGAATTAAAAAAATATTTTATATATTTAATTTATTAAAAACCTTTTTACATTTCATTATTCTTTTAGTTCAATTTAATACCATTTTATATAAAATTACCTAATCACTTATGTTTGTTTTTGGAATTTAGATAATATTCAACTCATATATCCAAAATGACTTCCATAAGTTGACTATGGTCAAAGAAGTGATTATTTTATCCTATGAAAAATAATAATCATGGAATAATAATTATTTGTTTTAAATAAATATACTTTTTAAAACAACCATGAAATATTTTTATGATATATTAACTTTGATAAAATCATGGTGTCAATATGTCATACATACACATGACTAATGATTTAATTTTTCAATGATCATTATAGAAATAAGGTAAGTGTTATTATAAAATTATATAATTAACGTAATATAATTTATACTTTATTATTTATTTGAAAATCTTATATATATATATATCATCCATGTGGTGTGATGATGAATAATGAATCACATCACTTTGTGGAAGTGATAGTCCATGTGTACCCCCAAACAATGTTAACATTTTTCATTATATTCAAAGAAAATATAATAGTTGATATATAATTTTCCCATAATAATTTTTTTGAATATCATATATATACATAAAATCTGTCATTATAAATATCTATGAGATTTTGTGATGGAAAAATATTTACATCAGTCATCGAGGAGGTAGTCCACTGTACACATGAATGATCGATTCTATTCCCATTTGATTGAGGTTGGATATGATTATACATTATTCCATTAACATAATAACATATATTTTTATGGTATATAATGAATTTCTTATATCACCATGATTAAATTATAAATGAATTTCATGGAAGAAGAAATAATAAAATGCTTGGTTTAGAATGACAAATCTTCTTCAGATAAACCCACAAGGTTTATACCAAATGATTTTCTATGATTATTTTTTGATAAAAAAAGGAAATTAGATGTGAGGGGATATTTAATAAATTCATTTTTTCAAGGATTTAATCATCCCAGAGGCCTTTTAGGTTTTTATAAAATAGGATATTATGTTCCCTTTTATAAAATACATGACAAGAAAATAGGTAATTTTATCAAATAAGACGTCAATATAAATTGATTTTCAATTACAAATGCATAAAAATTGATATGATTCCAAATAATATGAGAATTAATCTAAATAATCTCATCATAATTGTGTTTATAGGTTTATACTATGTTTTAAAACTTATATTTTGTTTTTAACCAAATATTATCCTTTTTAACACATATCACAACAATAATGTTTTTTAATAGTCTAATATCCTTTTAACTTTGAATAGAAGATTATAATTGGTTTCTTTTATAAGAGATCAGAGTAGAACTCTTGAAATTTCATATAATATTAAATTAATATTCCTTTATATTGAATTACAAATGGCTCCAAATATAGAAAATTTAAAATAAATAACGATAAGTCTAAATAACCTCATATAGTGATATTTTTTCATTTTTAGACTCTATTTTTACCCTTATATTTTGGTTTTAACCCCTCTTTATCTGTTTTCCCACACACCATGATAATAAGTTTTTTTTATAATTTAAGGGGAAATATAGATACTATAAATGTATAAACATCCCATATATAGACCATGGTTTATATTTGAAACCTTTTCATAATCTATAGGTTAAATATAGGATTTATATGAGTATTAAATCATTTAATAAAATATTATTTATTATAAAATATCTGAAATATCAATTAAAGAACCATTCATTTATATTGACTTAAAAAAATCAATAAAACAAATGAAATTCAAATAAAATATTTTAATACATTATTTACATGATAATTTATCTATAAAATTCATGTATCACATTAAATATTTCATATTATACTAATTTTAATATATTATATATCATTTATTTTATTTCACCATTTATTGAATAATTATAATGTCAGGATTGCATAAGCTTATAATGTAATTATTTCTTTACTGAAAATTATAAATAATTACCATGAAAAGAATAAATTTTTTTTTCGTTAAAATGAATACATAAAGTGTGAAATATTCCAAATTTATCCATATATTAAAAATAGTATAGTCACTAAAATTAACTGTGTGACATTTTTGGTCTTATATTCACTAGAATATCAAAAAGGTAAAAATAAATGAAATATTTCATTATGATTCCATAGTTTTTGGTAATGGATAGACATGGATGATCACCACTAAACTCATAAGATAAAAGAATGTTTTAGTACTATTCATAGTCTTTATTGTATTATTTTTAACCTTTAATTTCATAATTTATCACTAACTTGGTGAATAAATTACTATGGTTACTAAGAATAATGACTAAAAAAGGGAATTGTCTAAAATTTTTGGACCCACTAATTCATAATTTTAATTACATTTTTCATGATTAAATACATATATGTGGAATACTTTAATATAAAATTAAATAGATAAAACTCTATGATTTTTTTAAATCTCAAATTTTTTAATTTAAGATATTTTATACTAGATTAAATTATAAAATTAATTTCTATGGCCATATTTTTATTATTTCAAACCAAAAGGAACATAATATATTTTAAAACTAACCCAAAATAAAATTCTAATTTTTTAATAATTTAAATGAAAATATAGTTTTTAATAAAAATAAGGATTTTTCAGTATTTATTGAAAATTAAATATTTTAAAAAAATCCCAAAAATTGATCCTAAGATAATTTTAAAATGATGTATACAAAAGAGAAATTATTTTTATAAAATTCAAATTATATAATTAGAAATTAAACATTGGATATGACATTATGAGAAAAGTATTTAATAAGACTTTTTGATTTTAAATAATTACTTAATAAATCTATAATAAATGTTACTATAGAAATAATGAATAATAATTATTAGGAAAATGTTTTTTCTGTCATTACCTAGGTATTTTTAAAATTATTCCATTTTCGAAAATTCCACCTCACAATTTTATTCAGTTATTAAATAAGTGGGGATATCTTTCCCTTATATCATTTTTATATTATAATGTTTCTTCTTCAACTATATTATTATTCTAAAAGACGACCACCTTGCGAATAACCTTATCCAATTTTAATTTCAGTCTTTAGTAAATAAATCATACTTTATATTCCTTATAAGAATGGTTATCTCCGAACTAAACTACCTTATGTATCAAAATATGAGATGATTTCCACATAAATCTTCATATGATAAAAGCATAAAATATGTTATCTACCTAGGATATAATTAAAGACAAATAAATTCAGTGGGAAATTGTTGTATCATTATCTAGGATTTTATATAGTCCAAAAATCCATGATTTTAGTTTCCCCTTCACAATAAAACGTATTTCACTTTTCCATGAAGATGTTTTTGAAAAAAAGACCACCTACCTTGAATGATAGATATTTACACTTGTTATTTTCATAAATTTTCATCTTGCTCTAAGAATCACTATTATATTAATGAATAATGTACACTATATCATCCATTTCCCTTATAAACATTTGTGAAATCAGCTACCTTTCCCCTAATTCATCCAAAAAATCAAGAGTAATGCACCAAATTCCATATAATGATCCAAAAGGTTTGATGTATATATTTGAATGAAAACCATTTTTATATGAAAAATCATCCAAAGATTTATTTTGATCCCCAATTCTCATGTATTATATTTAAAAAGAATGAATCATGTATTACAAGGTCTTTATCATATACTCGTTATCTCTATCAGACTAAGGAAAACATGTTTTATTGAAATTTAACTAAATTCCCAATTACATATAAAGTCCTTGGTGACAATTAGTTATGAAAATTTAGTCAATATATGATATATTTGACTGAGTAAATCCATGTAACATGGAAATCTCCTAAATAGTCAATTAAGGAAGATTATCTAAATACATTGTATCACATATGGGAATGAAATGGGTAGATTTAGTTAGTTGGTCAATAATAACCCAAATTTTATTATTATAATAAGATTTATTTGGTAATAAGAACAAATAATCAAAGTATATGTTTTATCATTTCCTATTTGGAATTAGAAAAGGTTGAAGATTCATCTTCATTAATTTTAATTATACATTAACTCTTTAACAAGACAAACATTTCATAGAAATTTTAGTAGTACATCTTTAAATTACCTCCCACTAATAATACTCTTGAAGGTCTCTATACATCATAGTGACTCTAGGATGCATGTAAAAAGGGGAATTATGAAATTTAGTCAAAAATTTACTCTTCAAATGGCAAATAGATTAATCATATAATCTTATTACAACTATCAAAATGCATTCTTTTAAAATATTAAATTCTGGAAAATTACTCTTCGTAATCAATTATACATTTTCATATAAGTCATGATCTTACTTTTGTTCTTACACTGTACTTTTTAAAAGATATTATTGAACTAACACATAAAAAATTATAGAATATTCCTTTATCCACAAATTCTAGGAAAAAATTCATCAAATCATTAACCAAAGGGTTATGTTCCAAACATAACTTGGTTAATGATAAATAATCATTTTAACTGAATGCATTAACTATATTGTGCAATTTTCTTGGACTGTATAAAATCACATATTTATAATACATGATTAGTTCCATCCATCATATATGCCTCATGTTCAACTTCTTCTGAATGAATATATGATTCAAAAATTTTGGAATAGTAAATATTTCACATTTTACTCCATATAATTTATACCTCAAAATATTTAAATAAAAACCCACAATAGATAATTCCACATCCCATATTGGGTAATTTAACTCATGTTGTTTCAGTTAATGTTAATAATATGTTATGTGAAAAAGTTAGTAGTTATCTGCAATCACAATGTTTTATTATCTAGGTGATAGCCTTTAAAAATTTCTTTTCCTTGGGAATCCCACAATGGATTGTAAATTTTCTTATGAAGTGGAGGTGACTTCACGGGCCTTATATAGCATGCTTAAACCCCATCTATGACATGATGTGTGAATAGGGTGGGTGTCCAAAGGTGTGGCACCTTATCCTTTATACTGTGAGACCCTGCTATCAAGAAGTAGGGTGATCAGTCCCATGTCATGGGAATCCTTTTCCACATTATGCTTTCTGTGGGACCCAAATTCTCTTTCTCAACACTTTCCCTATGGACTGAAGTTTTCCCTAAAAATGATACGACATGTGGTGACCAAGTATGTAGTTCTATATCACCATAGTATTTTCCACTCTAGTTGATATCCCTAACAGATTCTTTTCCCTTAGGTATACCAAACTCTAATGGAAATTTCCTTGTGATGAGAAGGCATATTCATGGGTAAATATACTAGTCCCAAACCCCCTCCACACCTCACTGTTGGATTTGAGAGTTACTGTAAATATGTTAGACCCAATGTTTCAGGTCTTAAAACATTACTACCATGATGAAGGGTAGGTAATCCCGTGTCACATGCACATTAGGGAACATGTTGATTTCTATAGGTACACCAATAAACAATTATCTAATCATTCAACATTAGGACACAACCATATTCCTTTGAATATATATATATATAAATGATAAATTCACCACATCTAGAGGAAAGGGATAAATCTGGATCATTCCCCAATACTCATTATAGTTCATGAAAATAGTCATCACACCATTTCATCCAAATTAATCTAACTAACAATCAAGTTAGTATAATTAGTTATCCACAAAACTGAGAAATATTTTCGAAAAACCAAGAGTAGTATACACTAAACCAAGAAAACTATGAATATTACTGAAATTTGTTAGAAATGACCATTATTCAGCAACTTTAGTTTTACCGAGGTAACAAATAATTCAATATTTAGAAAAAAATCCCTAGAAAGCAACCAAAATATAAAATTAAAAAATTTCTATATAGTTTATTTTCCATTAAGGTTTGTATAACAATACCCAATTATCCTTCATTTTCCTCCTGTATTTTAGAATGAATTATTTTATAATCAATAATAATGACAAAAAAACTTACAATACCTCATGGAAAAAACTATTCATATAGGAAATAAATACATCTCTATCATTGGAAAATCCAAATAAAATAACAAAAAAATCATAATACCCATATCGATTATCAAATATATCCTTAGGGATATCTTACTCCTTCACCATCAAATGTTGATACCCCAACTTGAGAAAAATCTTCAATAAATACTTCGTTACCAATATATAATGAAATAAATAACTAATATTAGGTAAAGTGTACTTGTTCTTATGAGTTATTTTATTCAAAACTCTATAATAAATGAAAATAATCATTGAACCCGAGATCTTTTTTAAAAAAATAGGAGAAACCCATAGTGATGTACTAATAAAAATAAATCATTTATATATACATTATTTTAATTTTTTTTATCTATTAAAAAATTCCTAATTGAAATATTCAATAAGGGGATTTCATAATAGTCTTAGAGTCCACAAATATGTAATTAGTAAATAAAACCTCTCGATCCAGAATAAAATTATGAAATTCATTAGGGAAAAAATCTAGATGTTCTTTCACTATAAAAGTAAATATTATTTGAATAGTTTATTTATTTTCATAAAAATAATCTTGGTAACTTACAATAACATCTTTAATAAATTTAATTGATTCATTATGCGTTATTAATGTTATAAAATCATAGACTAAAACATGCTTATATTTTTGATATATCATAGATTGATCAAATTGAACCCAATACATTAAAAAAATAATATCAAACACTACCATGGTTAGTTCAATATGATTTGTAGGAACAACCATCTCACTAATTGTAATTGTATAATTTCTATAAATAAATAATTCCTTAATACTACCACCTAGTTTTTTTAATGAAATTTAAATATTCTTTTCATGTGGTGATATTCCCATTTTAAATGGAAAATTATCACCAATGAGGGAATGTATAGATCTACAGTAATGCTGGGTATGAACATAATTAGAATCAAAATCAAACATACATGAAACTAATTCATTATATGGATTGGAATGAAACATAGTAGTAGAAAAAGATTTTGAAACACCTTTCTTATTTCAGTTTTTATGATTGCTAACTTGAGAAACTAATTTTGGAAAAAATATTGCACAATGTCTCAACTCATTACAACTAAAACATCATACCCCATGCTGGCTGTTTGGAACCCCATTATTTTACTGCTCAAGACTCTTTTGTTTAGAGTCACGAACCCTATGAAAATACTTTATACACAAGAAATATAACACTCAAAAATATATTGATTTTTTGAATTAATTTAATCTTGTTGATATTTTAAATTTCTCACCACATAGGATATATCTTTTGTTATATGAAGGAAATTAATTTTTCATGGGTTATATACGACACCAAGTTAATCTTGCACTACACAAAACAATTACACAAGGTTTTGGTACAAGAAACACTGTATTTGTCTTATGTTACACACAATACTGAGTCCCTTTGATAACTTCTATTTCACACAGGATCATGTTTTACCGAATTTTAATATACTAAAATATTATTAATTTTTTTATAATTATAACTTATCTATTAAAATAGAATATATTAAGGAAACTGAAAAAATTATAAAACTATGGTTTAAAAATATATATAAAATCAAATATTTGGTTATTAATTAGTTAGAAAATAAAGTAAAAACTATTTGACAATAAAGAAATTCCTTTTCTATGAAAACTAGTTTCTATGTATATATAATAATTTATAATAATAATTTAACAAAAAAATTTTGATGAATATTTTAAATAATATATATATAAATATATATATTACATATTCAATCAATTTTTTTGACACTCATCCAATAGATTTGATGGGCATATGATATGAATAAACTAAATTTTGTTAATAAAAAGATTTATTTCCCAAAGGGTAATTTTACCACCATATAAAGGTGAACCAATTTTAAATCTAAATATTTATACATTTATAATTTTGATATCAAAATTAAATCCAAAATTTTGAAATCATCATATAAAAATTTAAATTTGGTGAATTTTTGGCATTTTTATGGAAGGTTTCATGTTTTGATGAATAGTGAAAATATTTAATTTCAATTTAAAAAAGTCCTTTTTATTTAATTTTTTTATATAGAATTGTAATATGTATATCTGGTATTAATCTTTTATTATGTAAAATATAAATAAATTTATCTAATTTAGGTCATTATATTAAATTTAAATTAGAAATTAGAAACAAAAATATCTAAATCATATGGACTTTTCACATTAAAAACTCATCGTATCATCCCGTATATGGGACTAATTTTTTATTAATTTCTGAAATTTTGGTATTTAAATTTGTAAGGTAGACTTAATAGATGGAGTTGAAATAAATTACAATTTAAAACAAGTTCAACTTAGTTTTTGACCAAATATTTTTGTGTAAGTATAGAAAATTAATTACACCGATTAAGGTAAAAATGAGTTTAGTTACTGAATAAACATAGAATATAAAGGGTGAAAATGACCCTAAAATTGTATAAAAATAAATTTCTGGCCATATTTACACAATTAAATCTCTAAGGATCTATAATGGTCTATTTTGAACCATTTTTGGAAATGTAAAACATTTGGAGAACTCAAATATTTTTATTAATACCCAATGATTTCTTTTCCACACTTTTAAAAGGACTCCTCTTCCACTCCTCTCATTACACCTCTTAGAAATGTTTAGCCAGTCCAAAACCTAACAAAATAAGATCCAAATTCCCTCCTCTCAACCTATAATCCATAGTTTGGGCATAATTCAATCCAAGTTCTTCCTTCAGTGCTGACCAAAAGGAATTACCCAAAAAATATACAACATCCTTCCATAATCACTTTTCTTTTATTTTCATTCTCTATAACCTAAATTATTGTTATTAAATTATTATATAATAAAATAATTATCCTAAATAAAATATGGTTTTGTAATTAAATTGGTTATACAAAATTTTATACACACTTCTATTAAATAGGTAATACTTTTATCATTTGTGTGTATGGTGGACTACCACCTCATGAAAATATATAAATACTTTTTTATTATAATACCTATCATGGTTGGGAATTATGATTGAAATTTTATTTTTATATGATATATATTATATTTTATATTCCATATGTCTTCTCAAATTATCACAAAAAACATTCCTTCATTCTTTACATTTTTTTGTAAATATGTGAACTTAATTTGTGGACATGTAGAATGCCACCTCCTCATAGGGATGTGATTCATTAATACATTATGTGGAATGCAATAAGGATGAATTTAGTATAATTATAGGGTATATACGAAATAATAATTCCAATGTAATTGTAATATATATGTTTACATATATTTTATTTTGACTCTTTCGTTCAATACGATAATAAAATGGCCACAACGTTTACGCGTACATACGGACTACCGTCTCCATAAACAGTATATTCCATTTTATATTTTGATGTTTTATAGATTATTTTGAATAATTATATAATTAATATATATGGTTTTTACATAATATTTTAAATTATGGAAATAATTAAATAATGATCAATGTAATAGGATCAATAATAACAAGTCAAAACAAATACCAAAAAATCAAGCAGATATTACCCAAAATGTAACATTACCATGAAATTTTTAATAAAAATGTAATATAAATCATAATAAAATCATATATGGTATTTTATATGATAAAAGGGTTCTTTTATATATTTATAATAAACTTATACTTATTATACAATAGGTTTTAATGTGTAAATTTTTTTATAAGACTTAAAGAAAGGGTTTTCTCATCTCACATTTATTTCTTTGAGGTATATTCTATATTCACCACATATTCATGTTTTATGGTATATATAGTTCCCTAAAAAATTTAACATCATGAATATAATTTACGTAATTGTATAAAAAAAATTTAATTGATGTTATTATTTCACACGACTCACGATTCAGATGTTACAAAAGTAGTAAGTGGATTTCTAGCCTCATTTTCTTTTTTCTACTAGACTTATTCCTTATTCACCACTCGTTTTTATTATAGTGTGTATATACATACCATGAATTTATTATATTATTCCTATACTTATGATTATGGGTATTTATATATAAATTTTAGGATCTTTATTTCATGTGGTTTATGGTTCAAAAGTTACAAAATCATTAGTTAATTTCTGTCCCAGTTCACCTTCTTTGAGAAACACGCTTTTTTATGCACCTACATTACTTTAATAGGTCTATATAATGACATTTGAAATGTTTTATAATGATTATAATTTTTTTTCGAGGTATATGGTGACATGAATCGGTCACCCGATACATGCCCCCAAGGAATGATTATAATTATTTTATTATATTTTAAGCATCATTTAATGTTATTATCTCATGTGTATTAAGATTCAATGCTACCAAATTTTTAATATTATATTGATATAATTTTATTGTATATTGGGATTGTATATGATTATGCTTCCATTGATTACTTTTTACCCATATCTCATGAAGAATCATTAATTTTATTATACTGTGGATATTCCTTACAACTTCATGTATTTGTACCAGTTTTACACTCTTTTTTAATTACAATAATTAAGAAATAATTTTAATGAAAATATGACATAATTCATCTCTTCCATTAAGAATCTGTTTCATTCACAAACCTTATTTAAAAAAAATCAAATAATATTTTTTTAAATTAATATTTTAATCTAATTTCCAAGTAAAAATTATTTTAAATTTTTTATGGTTTTCATGGACGTATTATATGAATTGAATTCTATTTTCAACTAAAAAGGTTTTCAAGATATTTTGAAGCTTCCTTTATATGTTTTCAAAGATATTTTTGAAGAAAAACGTTTTCAATATACTTTATGTTTTAAAAAGAGTTATTTAAAGAGGAAAAAATATTTTCCTCAAGAATATTTTAATGAAATTTCATAATATTTTATTATAATAAAATTATTTTAGAATATTTTTATTAAATCATTTTTTACTGAAAGGCTATTTTCTTCAGGAAATGTTCAAAGTGATCATTTAAAATAACTCTCCTTCTAATATAAAATCCTATGAAATAGTTTTTGAATTACAAGTTATATGATACAAATACATCATTCTTCTTATTTCATTTAACGGTTTACATTTAACAACACATGTTGATTATAAGACATGTTTCTCTTCCACATGTTATTTTCTTTTTACACCCACAAATTTTCACAGGTTATGATATGACGAAATGATTATAAAACATATCTATGTTACACATGTAATTATATGATGTCCTGTTTATGATAACCCTTTTATTTCATCTGTTATGATATGATGTTTATGATACCCATATATTTTTATGGGACATGAAATGATGAATGTTTAATTATCTTGTGGAAGATGTATATATAATTTCAATATGTGATTGGTGGGACCTATATCTCCCTCCAATGAATTGGGTAAAGATTTATATCTCATCAAATAATGATGGAAAACAAATAGAAGGGCTTGATCCATAATGGGAAATAGGTCTGTCCTTATCCAAAATGAGAAATAGGTGTGTCCTAATCCACTACGAGAAGAAGAGGAAACCATATCTAATTTGAGAGGATGGGGAAACCTTTTCCACTATAAGAAGATGGTGAAACCCGATACACTATGGGAAGATGGAAAAACATGATCCACTATGTTATTATGGGGAAACCCAATCCACAATGGGAAGAAGGGGAAACCCAATCCCTTATAAGGAAAGTAATATGACTGAGGATAGTGGTGTTTCCTTCCCAGTATGTGTAATACACATAATGTTCACTAAAAAGTTTTATAAATTATCCTTAACTTATAGTTAATGATTTTTATGCTTGAACCTAAGTACATGTTAATAATGTTATGCATGAAGCTAGTTTTATTTCCCTAAGATTATATGAGGGCTTTATTCCATGTCTATAGTCTAATGGGTGAACTCAATTTTATTTACAGATGTTCACAATGTTTTATGTTGATTTCTTTTCTGAATTCCTTGATTTATTTATATGTTAAGACCTCAAGGATTATTCTCTTGATTCCATTATAATTCATGTCTTATGAGCTAAAATTATTTTTTTATGACACCTGATTAAGATCATTCATATTCCTGGTATGATCTTGTAATATTTTGATAATGTTCTCATACAATTATTCTCATGTTATGCATACATATCTCCCTTTTTTACCCATAATGTGAATCTGAGGTCACCCCATTCTTATTTTTCCTTTTCCTAGGATATTATGAATGTTTTATTATAGGACTACTAAAAGGGGACTATCTTTAATGAAGTTTTTGAATATCATTAATTAATTTAGAGTATTTTGATTCTAGGATTCTACATACATTAAAATATTACATTACATAGGCTTGTATTTTTTGTGAATGTGATGGATATTCATGTAAATTTATATAATATTGATGTATCTTAATCCATGGTCGCTATAGATGATTTCAAAGGAAAGGGTTAGCAATCCTTTGGGAACTAGGATGAGGATAAATTAGTTAATTCCATAGGGATATTTATAAGGATATGTCTCGAGATGGATCTAAGGATATGTCTACGGTGTCATAGATTTAAATTAATGTTTCATAATTCAGACATCCAATAAGTGATTTGTCATTATCATGTGGTTTTACACTCTGATAAGTGTTGTTCACTCTTAGCATTCAAGATTTAGTCAATTTTAGGAACTATAAGGAAGTTGGTTAACATTAAATGTTTTAGATAAGGATGTTATGGGTGTTATGAATTTTTTTACTTAATTTGAAATCTCAGGAAGAGAATCAAGAATATGGTATGATTGTTGGTTGTTCTTCTGTTGATAAAGATACCTCAAATGGCATGCGAAAGTAATGAGACATTCTAACATTATATTTTACATTAAATTTAACTGTCATGATTAAATTGAGGTTATCTTACCTCAAAAAAATATTCATATTTCCTATTATAGGAAAATAGGTATAAAGGAATAAGATGATCAAGTATTTGTAATGTTTTAAGAATAATGTTAGATGAATGATGGGTATATGTTTTGGAATTCAATGATTATGTAATATGACCTCCAATATCCTAAAGGCTGCCATTTTTTATTGATTTTTTATAATCCACATTTCAAGGGGTGAGGTGGAACCCTTACAAGGCCGGTAGGCATAAGTATTATATATCCCATAGGCCTTAGAGGAATTCATTGCCTGTTGGATTCAAACATTATATACAACCCAGACTAACTACTTGGAACTGCTCCTCCCCACCATCTTCATCATGAAATCAGCTATCCACCTTCGCATGGCTATTCGGCTAGGCTTTCCCATGAATGCACAGGATTTTACCGATGGTTGGTTCCATACCCTCTCACTCTTGCAATCGGTTTAGCTTCTGCTATGTTGAACGCTCTTTACTCCTCGTCCTTCTGAAGTTTTTTCCTTGTAGGTTGTTTGGTTTGAATCTGCACGTAAGGTGGCCTAGAGGTCTTGTGGTGGCCCGAAGGCCTTAATGACCTGAAGGACTAGGTGGCCCGAAGGCCTTAAAGGGCTCGAAGACCAAATCAGTGGCCTGATGGCCCAAACAGGGGAATATTCCCGGCTGCTGCAGTGCCAAACAATGCCAGCTACAATTCCCGATATAGTACCTGCTAAAGTTCCTACTATAGTACCTGCTATAGTTATGCTACAATTATTAGTATAGTACCTGCTACGGTACCTATTATAGTTCTTGCTGTAGTACCTGCTACAATAATACTTCAGTACCCTACTGTAGTACCTACTACAGTACCAAAAATTATCCTCCAACTTGATTTGATTTCGGGACTCCTGGATGCACATAAGGAGTCCTCACCAACTGGGCTGAGGCTCATGTGCAATGATTTTGTTATATAAATCATGAAATATATATGTATTTCTTGTATAATTTTTTCGTTATGGATTTAAAGGGATTTTTAAAATGGATACCATGACACAGAGAAGTGATTTAATGTAATGTTGAATTTGTTTAATGTATGTAAACCCTGAACGTCTTCCAGATATAGAGAAAATTGGGATTTTAATAGAAAAAGTGGTGATTGATTTAGATAATGTAAATTGAATATACAACAAACCGTAGAACCAATTATGTATTTTTTAGAAAAATTGGTGTATGTTATCATGGATGAGGTGTAAAACTTATTGGATTTAAGGAATGTATCTTGAAATCTACAGAATAAGGAGGTATGCATATTTTCCAAAAAGATTTTTGTTAATTCAAGTAATTACAATGTTTTAAGAGAATATATAATGAAAATAATCACACGATTGGAAATTAAAAACCAATATCTACTTTATTATATATTGGATATCAATCTTATCATTTTTTAGTAACCATATTTCTAAAGTTTTGGATTTTCATCAGTTGGAAGGGTTACTGGGTTAACCATTTAGTGTGTTGTTTATGTTAAACTCAGATGAGGATTTAGAGATTAATGTATTATATAACCATATTTTTATTTATACATATTGGATTAAATGTGATAAACATTTTGTCTGGATGATAAAAAATAAAGATCAAATGACTTATCATCTTATTTATGGATCTTATGATCTGTTTGTTGTTTAGGAGATACAAATTCACATTTATTCACGGGAGTAAGAGATGATGTTTAAAATGATCAAAGAACAACAAAAGGGTTAGATTTTTCTTATGAAAGGGAATGAAAATAAGTAATTATTTAGTCTTCTGGAATATTATTCAACTTTAAGAAAAGTGTCTTTTAATAATTTTTTTCCAATTATCATCATTTTTTATGATATCAATGGCCTCTTTTGTAAGGACCCAACCCATGTTTCCCAGAGTCAGTGCCTTATTTGATTACATTGGAATACATACAAGGAATATTAATCACGAAGGACTGAGTAGTTTAGTATTATTTTAAACAATATACATACATAAATTCAAAATTACATATGGAAAAGAAAAATGACACTAAATTATTCCACTAGCAACATCATGTCTCCTAGATTATGCTTGCATGTCATTCATAATTTACTTCTTCATGTCCTGAGAAAATGAAACATAATAAAGGTGTGAGATCAAATGCTCAGTAAGAGTAAGAAATGCAGTGGAAGATAATCTAAACATTAGACATGGTGAATAAATGAAAACACATGCCTTTAATAATACAATTGAACACATTATGGCAGGAATATGATCTGAGTAAATAATGCCATAATATAACACAATCCGGGGTATTTTACCAGTCTAATAACCACATGAACTTTCAATTAATAGACTCAAAATGAGGGAAGTGCGTATGATGAACATTATGAATCATTTTGTTATGGCCTCGTCCAAGACTTCTAATGATTTAGTCCTCAGCCAAAATCCATATCACATTGGGAAAGGCCTTGGCCAATTCCACGTCTATTTGTCTCATGAGACCTATCGATGTATCTAGGGGCTATAACAGGCCCCACCCATCACATAATAAGACCAATTCATTCCTCATATGAGTGGGGATCAACATAAATAACATATACATTCATATTGAAACTATCATATGAAATGTAACTAACTTCCCCCAATTTTTAAACATAAAACACTAACCATTCAGAATAATATGGTGAATTGTTTTAGGATAGATCATCCATAATAGAGTTAGTCATAAACCATTAAATAAAATATGGTAGAAAAATTCATAAATGATTAAACTCAATAATACCATGGAATTAACAAGAGTGTTGAATTAGACGAAAACATTCTTATAAAATCATTAAGCAAATCTTGAGATAAATACTCTTTTATTTTGAAAAGAAGAGTTATTTTGAAAAAATATTTGTATAAAACCAAAAGTGAAGTAAGATAATATTTTCAAAATAAAATGAGTGTAATTATAAGGATAATGGTTTCCAATAATATATTATATCTTTCCCTTGAAAATAGATATGAATTTGAGAAATTCCCTTGTACCAGGCTTGTATTTTTTGGAAATAGTTTTGAGAGATTATTTTAAAACAAGTAACTATTCAAGAAATAAGAAAGGATTATATATGGTGTACATATATAGAATACTCACACAGAATTTATGAGTAGTAAATAACATTACATAAGAATTTCATCAAAGAAATTAGACAATAAAAGTAACCCGGATGAAAATGGAAGTTCGGGTGGAAAAACCCTTACCACTTTGTAATCAAACGATTCGTATGACCCAAAAATTAATAGTATAAAAATTATAGATTTAATACCATGAAGATAAATATATTAAAGATATATGAAATCAATGGTCAGTATACATAAACCATACTATAGTATTTGAAGTGAATATGGAAAATCTCACGAAAATGGATGTGAGATAAAGAAACCCTTACCTTAGATTCAAACGTAATCCACTCTTGAACTTAAACTCCAGGAATATGAAATTATACTTATTAATAAATTATTTCAGAACCTATTATACATGTATTTAGATTACCATAATTCATGTTAGTTCATTTATGTCTTTATTGATAATTTATTGTATTGAATTTTGTTGTTCTGAAGTGTTCGTTTCCTTTATTTTCGGATTTGGTTCACTTGTTTTTAAGTAAGGAAGTTCATGTGTAATGGTAATAAATATCAAGGATTGGAATTATATATTATTAATGAACATACAAAATTTATAATGGTCATTTATATCATTTTTTTACATGGAATTATGATGAATCATTAGATGACAACCACTTTGATTATTCAGCGGTATTTGGAATATTATGAACTAGTTTTGTCATATAACTTAATTATATGTACATATTATGGTTCCTGAATATTAATTAGGTTATAACACACATATTATAGTCTGGTTAAACCATGAATATTGTTTCATGACCAGTAATGAAGAAGAATTTTAAAAATGAAACTTCGTCGTCCACGAAGGTTATAAATCGGAACCTCATGGACGTCGATTTCATTTATAAAAATAAAAGGGAGGGAGTAAGAATATTTATGATTGTTCTTCCATTCACATGATATAAATCCAGTATATATATGTTACTTGAGTTATCATGATAATTTGGATAGAGGAGGTGAGGAGAGGATATAAAAATAAGATAAATTGAAATGAAACCAAATGAAAAAGAAGGGTGCTTTACCTCTTGAAATAACCTCCTTGAAAAAATTTTTAAGGGAAGGGGTTTTGGTCTTTTGGAAAGAACAAAAGCTTCTTTGATGTGGGGATAGACTAGGGAAGGTTAATTGGGTAGAACATAGAGGATGTTCAAGGCTTATAGGAGTGAAGAGAAGAGAGAGTAGTGAGGGGTTTTTATTGTGGAGGAGAGGAGTAAATTTTGAATATTTAATTCATTATTTTATTATTTCCCTCAAGAAAACCAATAGTGTTGCTTCATGTGACCCCTAATAGTAATAAGTGAATGTGAGTTTGAACCAAGTGGCCTTTAATCACTTGTGATGTCATTAATAGTGTATTTAACTGATAATTTGTGTATACGGTATTTTATCATATTTCACTATTCATAAAAAATTCTAGAATTTCAGAAAAATCCCCAAAATTAACCCCTACCATTTTCGATGTCTAGAATTCAAAAGTGAAATCCATTTTTCAAATATATTTTTCTAAATATTATTAATTTAATTTTTAAATAAATTTATAGTTAATTCGAAATATAACAATCCTAAAGTGCAATTAGTTTTATTTCTCATTGAAAAACTAATTAAGATCTCATTATCTTATTTCCTTAAGAAAATAAAATAATAATATTATTTGCTATTAATAAGGGTCATATTACTATTCATAAGGGTATATTAATATTCACCAAAAATCATGTTTGTTTTATCAGACTCTAAATGACTTACTGGACACAACTCTAGATGACCATTTTTCGAAATTCAAAACATAGAAGAAGAAAATTTATATTTAATGGATATGTTTTGACTATCTCCTAAATAACCATGTTTTGTTTCAAAGGAACACAGTGATAAATAGAATTTATTTAATAGAATCATAGCATAAAATGTTTGGGGTGTTACATTAATCCCTCCTTCGACTAATTGCATCCTCACAATTTATTTCATAACCACAAAATAATGCTCTCGGATATTCTTACCATATCTCCCATTGTAGAGAATCCTCGGGTGCGTTCAATGTAAAACCAAATTAATGCTCAACTCCTCTAGTTCTCTGACCTAGACACACCTCGGACAGAAGGGGTTAAACTCTTGCATCGAACACTTAGGCTTCCAGAGGGAGGATCAAACGGTTCAAAGTTTGGAAATATCTGAATGGACCAACACATGAAGAACTCACTGAACTCTATCTCGACTGAGGACATCTATGTCATAGATATTGCTGTACAGGCTAAAACTAAGGAGTTGGTACATGTAATCCGCACAAAGGTTTCCCTCCAAATTAGCCTCTTTAAAACATAACTTGGCCGTGTAGTTTTGGCCTTGGGTGAAACATAGGGAAAACCCTTAGTGGTATTTTCCTCTTGGCCTATACCCATCCAATTGTGTCGTGGCTATGTGGTAGTAAATAGAAGCATTCCCTTGAGAGGTGTGGAGAATGTCCAGACTGTTTTTCACTTTATATAGTTGTTTACACATCATTTTCAAGTTTGTGAGAGGTAGGTACTCCTCTTTACAGGTTTTGATCACAATAATATCCTGTACCTCCATAGGAAGAGATAACATATGGGTTTGTCCTTCCATCTGAAAATTTATTATAAAAGTTCACTTAGTGATACTCATTAAAAAATATAACTGATGAAAGGATAAACAAAGAAGGGACAACAAGTTATATTCTTACATAACCACTGGTTCAAAAAGTAAAACATGGCTAATGGTTTCCCCATTCCCCCAAAACATGAATCCCCAAACTAGTTCAAAGATTTCAATATCCTAGAACCATATGCAACACTAGACACACGTTACTCCTTAAGTCCCTTTACCGGGAACAACATCGATTCTAGGGTGCCGACGTCCTCAGGTGGATTCCTAAGGTATTATTCAGCTGCTCGATTTCCATATCCCATACGCACTGCATAGAGCTAGGGTCGAATCTGTGCTTAAAGCACTCAGGCTTCCATAGAGAGGCACGAGAAGTGTTGATGTCAGAAATTTCAGTGTGGACTAAATCCCTATAATTACCATGAAGCATTTTACTCTTGAATATATTGATGTCTTAAAGTCCTCCGTACACACTAAAACTCAGGATCTGGAATAGGTAGGTCGCTCGATGGTCACCATCCAAAACAGTTTCGAGAAATTTACCTAAAGCTCGGTAGTTATCAGCCAGAGTGAAACATAGAAAAAGTGCTTCATGATACTTCCCTCTTTTACTATATACATAAAATTGTGCATATACAATACGGTAATAGACCATATTTCTTCCTTGGTAAATATGAAGAATATTTGGATGATTCGATACCCGATGGAGTAGTTTACAAGTCAGACATAAGTTGGCATATGGCTATTCCTCTCCAGATCATGTCTTGACAATTAAAGTCTCTAACAACTCGGTAGGCAGTGATAAAATATTGGTTAGTTGACTCATATATTCTATCTGAGAAGTTTTTGTAAATAAAAATTTAGTATGGAAAATCCATTTTAAACCAAGTTATTGTTTTATATTAAAACATATCAAAACAGATAATTCATTTAGTCAGGATTTATAATACTCATGAAATTACACAATCTCTTGATTCCTTTCACAAAACACTGGTATGGACTTCTTGAAATCCTCTAAGATGACTCCTCATAGGTTCCACCGATGTTGGGGATTTCCCCAATTTTTGGACAAACAGATCCCCAAAGTGATTCTGAATTCCTCTATCTCCTTGGTCTAGATGCATCGTGTGCAACTGGGGTCAACCGCCTGTGGACATCTAGAATTCAGATTGAGAGAATCATGTTGGGTATCAAGTTGAGAAACATCAGAATGAACATGATGCCGATAATGAAAACAGATAGTCTCATTCTCAAGGGCTTAAATGTCCACAACTTGACCACAGAGTCCGAAGGTCAAAATTTGACATAGATATGCTGCCCGGAGGTCGCCCCCTTGTGCAGCCTCCTCAGAGTCCTCAAGAGAAAAGAAATAATTATCAAGGGTAAAAAATTTATATATACCCTTGAAGTATTTCCCCTATCATACATAGAACGATAGTTGTGCACTCATCAAGTGCTAATAGATGAAACCTGCTCCATGGTGAAGTTGGAGTACTTGAGGAGAGTTGGATACTCGGTAGAGGGTTTTGCATGATAAACGAATATTTTCAAAAGTCTCATAGTTTTATACACATGATTTTACCACTATGGTATCTAATACTTCTGTTGGAAGAGACTAAGACATGTACCTTCATTTTCCATCTGAAAATTATGAAAACATCACTCTTAGTATTGTTTAAGTAAGTTTTTAATTGTTCAGTTCTTGTTTCCATAGTTATCCAAACCAAATCCTCTAAAGAAAATTTACATTATACTCCCTCATAATTGCTAGTAAGGAAAAAGTGAATTATCCTAATCATATTTCATAGGAGTGTCGTAACCAAGAGTGCAGCAAGGCCAATTGACGTGTACCAGTTCCCATTCGAGTCTAGCTCAAAGTGGTGTTTTTGGGTTTCACCGCTTGATACATCTGTGCCAGAGCCTCCTCTACCTACTCTTATCCAGACATGGATGTATATGATAGAATGATTCCACATAATATATTCCTTATCAAAATACTAGGACATTATAGTATGTATATTATCAAAGACTAACTTAGGGACTCTTCCCTAATTATACATTTTCTAAATCTAGTTTCCAAGTATTCTATTAAACTTCCTCTGATACCAATAGTATGGACCCAACCCCAGTTGTCTAGAGTCGGTGCCTTATTTGATTACATTGGCATACATACAAGGAATAAAAATCCTAAAGGATCGAGTAGTTTAGTATTATTGGAAATAAGATACATATATAAGTTCAAATTTACATATGGAAAGGAAAAATGACACTAAATTATTCCACTAGCAACATCATGCCTCCAAGATTATGCTTGCATGTCATTTATATGTACTAAGAAAATGAAACAAAAGAATGGGGTGAGCTCAAATGTTCAGTAAGAGTAAGAAATACAACAGAAGATAATATAAACATTAGACAAGGTGAATAATTGAAAACACATGCCTTTAATAATAAACCTGAACACATTATGGCAAGAATATGAGCTGAGTAAATAATGCCATAATAAAACACAATCATGGGTATTCTAATAGTCGAATAACCACATGAAATTTCAATTACTAGATTTATAACGAGGGAAGTGCATATGCCGGACATTATGAATCATTTTTTCATGGTCTCGGCCAATGCGTCTAATGATTAAGGCCTTGGCCAAAATCCATATCACATTGGGAAAGGCCTCGACCAATTCCACATCTATTTGTCTCATGAGACCTACAGATGCATCAAGGGGCTAATGCGGGCCCCACCCATCACATAATAAGTCCAATTCACTCCTCATATGAGAGGGGATCAACATAAAAAACATATACATTCATATTAGAACTATAATATGAAATGTATCAAACTTTCCCCAATTATTAAACATAAAACACTAACCATTCAGAATGATTTGGTGAATGGTTTTAGGATAGATCATCCACAATAGAGTTAGTCATAAACCATTAAATAAAATATGGTATATGAATTCATAAATTATTAAACTCAATAATACCATGGAATCAACAAGAGTGTTGAATTAGACGAAAACACTCTTATAAAATAATTAAGCAATTCTTGAGATAATACTATTTTATTTTGAAAAGAAGAGGTCTTTTGAAAAAATACTTGTATAAAACCAAAAGTGAATTAAGATAGTATTTTCATAATTAAATGAGTGTTTTTATAAGGATAATGGTTTCCAAAAATAGATTATAGTTTTTCCTTGAAAATAGATATGAATTTGAGAAATTCCCTTATATCAAGCTTGTATTTTTTGGAAACAGTTTTGAGAGCTTCTTTTAAAACATGTAACTATCTAGAAATTAGGAAAGGATTCTGGTTGGTGTACATATATAGAATTCTCAAATAGAATTTATGAGGAGTAAAAAACAATACATAAGAATTTCATTGAGGAAATTAGACAATAAAAGTAACCCGAATGAAAATGGAAGTTTGGGTGGAAAAACCCTTACCACTTTGTAATCGAATGATTATTATGCCCCAAAAATTAATAATATAAAATTTATAGATATAATACCATGAATATAAATATCTAAATGATATGTGAAATCAATGGTCAGTATACATACACCATATAAAAGTATTAGTAGTGAATATGGAAAATCTCACGAAAATGGAAGTGAGATGAAGAAACCCTTACCTTAACTCCAAACGTGTTCCTCTCTTGACCTTAAGATCCTGGAATATGAAATTATACATATTAATAACTTATTTAATAAAATATTTGATATGTATTTATTTTACCATAATTATTGTTATTTTATTTATGTCTTTATTTATAAGTTATTGTATTGAATTTCGTCGTTCTGGAGTGTTTGTTTTCTTTATTTTCATATCCGGTTCACTTGTTTTTAAGTAATGAAGTTAATGTAGAATGGTTATAAATCTATAGGATTCGAATTATATATTATTAATGAACATAAATAATTGATAATGGTAATTTATATCATTTGGTTACATGGAATGAGGATGAATCATTAGATGACAACCACTTCGATTATTTGGCGGTATTTGGAATATTATGAACTAGTTTTGTCATATAACTTAATTATATGTACATTTTATGGTTCCTGAATATTAATTAGGTTATAAAAAATATATTATAGTCTGTTTCAACCATGAATATGGTTTCATGACCAGTAATGAAGAATAATTTTAAGAACTAATCTTCGTCATCCACGAAGGTTATAAATCGGAACCTCATGGATGTCTATTCCATTTATAAAAACAAAAGGGAGGGAGTAAGAATATTTATGATTGTTCTTCCATTAAAATGATATAAATACAGTATATAGATGTTAAAGGATTTATCATGATCATTTTGATAGAGGAGGTGAGGATAGGATAACAAAATAAGAAAAATTGAAATGAATCCAAATGAAAAAGAAGGGTTCTTTACCTCTTGAAATAACCTCTTTGAGAAACTCATTAAGGGAAGGGGTTTTGGTCTTTTGGAAATACTAGAAGCCTCTTGGATGTGGGTAGAGGCTAGGGAAGGGTAATTGGGAAAAACTTTGAGGAGTTTCATGGCTTAGAGGAGTGAAGATAAGAGGGAGTAGTGATGAGTTTTTATAGTGGAGGAGAGGAGGAAATTTTGAATATTTAAGTAATTATTTTATTATTTCCCCCAAGAAAACCAATAGTGTTGTTTAATGTGAACCCTAATAGTAATATGTTCATGTGAGTTCGAACCAAGTGGCCTTCCATCACTTGTGATGTCATGAATAGTGTACTTAACTGATAATTTGTATATACGATATTTTATCGTATTTCACTATTCATAAAAAATTCTAGAATTTCAGAAAAATCTCAAAAATTTACCCCTAACATTATTAGAAGTGTAGAATTAAAAAGTGAAATCCATTTTTCAAAAATAATTTTATAAAGAATTTTAATTTATTTTTTAAATAAAGTCATAGTGAATTTGAAATATAACAATCATAAAGTGCAATTAGTTTTATTTCTCATTGAAAAACTAATTATGATTTCATTATCTTATTTCCTTAAGAAAATAAAATAATATAATTATTTACTATTCATAAAGGTCATATTACTATTCATATTTATATTCATAAGGGTATGTTACTATTCACCAAAAATCATGTTTGTTCTATCAGACGCCAAATGACTTACTAGACACAACTCAAGATGACCATTTTTTGAAATTCAAAACATAGAAGAGGAAAATTTATATTTAGTGGATATGTTTTGACTATCTCCTAAATAACCTATTGTTGTTTCAGAAGAACACAATGATAAATAGAATGCATTTAATAGAATCATACCATAAAATTTTTGGGGTGTTATATCTTTTATGCTTATTTAGTTTATGGTTTTATGATCATTAACTTTCTCCAAATCATAAAATTTATTATATTGAATGGTCATTATCAATCATTTTTATTATTTATGCTTTTATTCTAAGTACATGAATTCACTTCTCAGCTATGTTATCCTATTTGTAAACCTAGTTATGATTTACATTGGGTAACTATTAGGATTCCAACATTCCCTATGGAAAATATTCCCCAGTATACATTTTTAGAATGAGGGATTCTATAAAAATAACTTTCAATTATTTAACCAATAATAACCCATACAAATTTCAATATAAAAATTCAATTTTATTAGTTTAGAGTATTACACCCTCAGATTTTCTAAAATATATTTTTTGAAATATTTTAATATTTTTGATATTTTACATTTCACACAACACTATATATAGATTTTCTTTTTCAATGGTACTAAGTCTTTCATGTGTTATACACAACACTATGTTAATATTTCACTACAAAAAAACATTTATATAATCTTGTGGTATCTGAAACACTGTGTTTGGATTGTATCACACGCAATACCATGTCTCATTAATAACATGTGTTACACAGAAGAATGAGTTTTGTGGAGCTACAATATACTATTAATATTTTTAAAATAATATTATATTTATCACCTATATCTTAGAATAGGTGATATGAATGAAATATAATAAATTGATAAACTACGGTTTACACATGTATATAAAATGACTCTGTTGGTTATGAATTACTTAGTAATAAAATTAAGAACTATTTAAGAATACATATATTCTTTTTAAAGAAAACTACTTTTTTTACGTACAAACACCGTTTTATCTCAATTAATTAAAAAACTATATTTTATGAATTGTTTTAATAAATTTTTATATATTACATATTCAAAAATATTTTTTTACACTCATCCAATAGAATTTATGAGAATAAGATAAGAATAATGAAAAATTTATTATTTAAAGATGTATTTTTCAAAATGTTAATTATATATCCTTTAAAGGGAGAATCCATTTTAATACAAAATTTAAAAAAATTATATTTTTTATATGGAATACTAAACCTCATTTTTAAAGCATAATATCAAAATTTACATTAGCTTAATATATTTAATTTTTTCTGGAAATTTTTCATCTTCTGATGAATAATGAAAATTCCGAATTTTAATCGAAAACATACTTATCATCTAATTTGTTTATATATTAAAATAATATTTAAATTTTGTTTTTATATATATTTACATCCATTATACATAAATTAAACCAATTTTTCTCATTAGAACCAATTTTACATTAAAATTGGATAATTTTTTTTCAAACTTTTGGACTTTTTTCACATTAAAAACTCATCTACTCTTCCCATCCATGGGACTATGTTTAAATTAATTTCTAGTGATTATGTGGTTAGAATTTAGAAAAATGGATTCAAAATTTTGAAATAGAATAATTAATCATTTTAAATATTTTAAACCTATTTTTTGACAAAAAATATTATTGAATGTAATTAAAATGAATTACAGTGATTAAGGTAAAAAGAGATTAGTTAAAGAAAAAACATAGAATATAATGCATAAAAAGGAACCAAACTTGCCTTAAAAAATTCCATATAAATATTTAAATTGTTACACCTTTGAGGATCTATAATGGTCTACTTTATAACCATGGGGTATATTTAAAATATAGGGATCATTCAAATCATTTAAATGTTACCCAATTTGTCTTTTCTACCACTTATGAAAGGCCTATCCTCCTATTATAACACATCTAAATACCTTTTTAATCATCCAATCCATTCCCAAATAAGATCTCAAATTATTTAATCTCAACCTACAATCCTCAATTTGGGAATAAATCGACCTTTGTTAGTCCTTTGGTGAAAATCAAAATGAATTACCCAAGGAAGTTGCGACATCCTTCCACAAGATCTTTTGTTTTATTTTCATTCTCCATATCCTCAATTATTATTATTCCCTTATAATATAACATCCTATGTATCCAAAATATTATGATATGTTTTTTATTACATGAATTATAACTACATATACAAAATAATTGATCAAATGGGTAATGAACTTATCATTCATGTTTACGACAGACTACCACCTCGCGAAATGATGTTGTTTATTTTTTCCATTACCACCTCTCAATATTGGTAATTATGATGGAATTACTAGTTTTATATAATATATTTTTTTATGATGTGTTTATATTTCATTAATTATGACATAATACTTACCTTCATGACTTCCATTTTGTGGGAATATAATAAAACTGTTTGTGGATGTGTGGACTACCACCTCCTCAATGAGATATGACTTGTTTACACAATACATGGAATTTTTTAAGGATACTTATTTTAAAATTATTTGATTTATATGAAATAAAAATTATAATTTAATTATAAAATTTTTATATATATCATTTACTTCCATTTATTCAATATGATAATAAAACAGAATCAACATTCATGCATATGTATGGCCTACCATATCCATGAACGATGTATTCCATTTCATATTTCTATAATTTATATGTTATTATAAATATTTATATAATGAAAATATATTATATTTAAATAAACCTTTACATTTTTTAATTATGTAAATAATAATCATTGTAATATGATCATGATTAAAAATCCTAATCATATATGAAGAACAAAGCTTATATTACCCAAAACACAACATTAACAAGAAAATCATAATAAAAGGGTGATATAAATTCTATGTAAAATATTATATGATATGTTGGATAATAATATGGTTATATTTTATATTTATAATAAAATTATACTCATTATGTATGAGGTTTTATTGTTCATTATGCAATTCAACACTTTAGGTAAATGTTTTCTCTTCTCACTTTTATTTCCGTGAGATCTAGTCTATATTGAGAACATTATCATGTTGTGTGGTGTATATAATACAGTATGAAATGTAACATCATGAATATCATTTATTTAATTATATCAAAAGTTTAAATTTATTTTATTCTTTAATATATATCACAATTCCAATGTTACTCTAGTAGTCAAGGGATTTCTAGTCTCACTTGTATTTCTATGAGACTTTTGTCTTATTCCCCACATGATTCTTTTATGTAGTGTATATACTACACATATATGTATTATATAATTATTATGATCAAATTTATTGGTATTTACATATCCATTTTATGATCTTTATTTCATGGGGTTTACTTTTCGAAAGGTACGAAATCCAAATTTAATTTTGTCTCAATTTTCATTCCCTAAGACACTTGTTATTTTTGGAAAAAACATTCATTAATAAGGTGCATATGTTGTCCTTTTACTTATTTTATCATGAATTTACATTATTAATGGTATTTTATGATTCATTTAATATTATTCTCTCATATGTATTATGAGTCAATGTTACCAATGTGTTAATAGTTTATTGCTTTAATAATATCGTTTATTAGGATTATTAGTGATAATTCTTCCATTGATAAAATATTATTTGTATTTTCTCAAGAAAAATCACAAATTTTATTATCATTTGGTTATTCATGATATATTTAGGTATTCATAACTTTTTTTAACACTTTAATACTTAATATATTTAAGAATGTGTTTTTTGAAAATCATACCTTAATCATCTCTTTAGTCGGAAATCTGATTTTTTAATTACTTGTTTTCAAAAATGTTTAAAAAATGGTTTTGTAAGCTAATTTTCATGTAAAATGAATCTTAAAAATGATTTATTATTTTAAAATATTCTTTATAAGATTTCAATGCAATTTCCAAAAAAAAAAATTTCATATTGTTTTCACACATCCTTTATAAGTTTTCAAATATATTTTCAATGAAATAGGTTTTCAAAATTCATTTAGTTTTACTAATATTTTTTCAAACTCAAATATTAATTTTCCTCCTTAAAACTTTTAAATGAAATTTTATAACATTCGTTATAATTAATTTATTTTATAAAATTTTTTACAAAATGGAATTTTAAATAATGTCTATTTCTCATAAGAAATGGTCCACATGGTCTTTTAAAATCCTTCTCTATATAAGATGAAATTATTTGAAATTGTTTATTCTTTACAAGGGATATGATCCATGAAAACCATTATTATTATTTATTTGAATGGTTTATGTTTAATATGACATGTTTTTTATGACACATGTTTCTCTTCCTTGGGTTAAATTATTTCGAAACACTCCTTTTTCAGGACATATGATTTGATGAAATGATTACATAACCTATCTCTTTTCCTAAGGTTATGATATGATGACATACTTATTATAACCATTTAATTTCTTATCTTATGATATGATGTCTACAAACACATCACCTTTTATGGTTCATGATATTATTAATGTTTTATTTTCTTGTGGAACACATATATGTGATTTCATAATGTGATTATTGGGACTTATCTCCCTCAAATTTATTGGGTAAAGACTTATAACTCATGATATAATGATGGGAAAATAGTCTAAAACCCTAATACACAATTGGAAATAAGTGTTTCCTAATCCAAAATGGTAAATAGGTGTGTTCTAATCCACTATGGGAAGATAAGGAAACCTGATCCAATATTGGTATTCGGGGAATCTTGGTCAACTATGGGTAGATGAGGAAAACCAATACACTATGGGAATATGGGGAAATCCAATCCACAATATAAATAAATAGAAACCGGATCCCTTATAATGAAAGGACTATGACTTGGGATAGTGGTGTTTCCCATTATGTTGGTGTAGTCCCCATAAAGTGACCTAATATATTTTGGAAATGAGCATTAAATTTTAAAAAATTATTTCTGTTAATGATGTTGATTACCTATTTAAAATGTTCAGTGTGGACTCAGTTTCATGGCCATAATTTTGTATGAGGGAATGATTACATTTTCTTAACTTAATGAGTGAATCTATTTCTATTTAAATATTTTCACCATGTCAAAATTAGATGTTTATCCCAAAAGCTAGTTATTTTTTCATATGCAATTCCATCATGGATTATTATCTGGATTTTCATATGATTCACATCTTATGATCAACCAATATTTATTCTGTGACTCTTTATTATTATCTTTGATATATTGGGTATGATACTAAAATGTTATGATCATGTTCTTATACCATTATTATCATCTTATTCTAACACATCTCTATTGTTTACCCTTACTGAGCATATGAGATCACCTGTTTCTTATGATTACTTTCCCCATGTTATGATGAATCGTTTTAAGTAGGAGTACTAAAATAGGTTTATCTGTAAGAGGAATGTTGAAGATATTTCACTATGTTAGAATATTATGTTTCTATATTTTCAAAGCCACTAAACTATTACAATCCCTAAACATGTATTTTTTAAAAAATTTGATGATCATATATAATTATTCAATATCCATGTAGGATATTAATGTTTCACTATATGAAACAAATTCTAGAACTAATGAGTCATTCCATGAAATTTCATTTACTATGAATAAAAGTTTTTTATGGCTTACATTAATACTTATTAGCTTGTGCATTTTATGTTTACTTCCTCTATTACCATTTCATAATGCTTACTTTGGGAGTAAAATTTGTTTAAAAAATCTTCATCTCCACTTTCTCATCACAATGAACAACATTCTCATAACTTTTAAATTATCATGTTGTTATATATCTTCATAAAATTGGTTTTAATATTTGTTATAGTCTATTAATTTTACTATAAATTCCCCATATATAATTGACTACATACCTATACAATATTTCAAATTTGGGTTTATATATAACTATATTAACGTTATCTACTTTCATCAATCACATAAATTTTTTATCTATTATATGTTGAAAAAACATAGGGAAATATTTCTCTTGAAAATTATTCTTAAATGTATTACATTATTGGGAATTATGATCACATATTTATAATGTATTATTAAATATAGACCAAAATTGATTATCTTCACCTTAAAAACAATAAATATAATGGTTCAACTTTTGAAATTTCAAAGACTTCATGACATCAAAAAATCCTTTCAATGAATAAATCCTTCCTTCAGCTACCACTGTATATATGCTTCCTCTAAAATATATAGGGTTATATTTCATGAAACTCTCAAAATTTTCCATATTACTATATGGTAAATCTGGTTTCTATATAACATGGATTCCACCACCATTTAAAAGTAACATCAACTAAGCCATCACTGTAATGAATTTATCAGTTTTAATTCCCACAATATCATGATGCTAATTTGGAAGACTATTTTTCTCTTTATTGATTCTAACATTAAATCCCCGATTTTATCTATGGAAATAAAATCATAATAGAAATATATTTGATAAATTAATATAGTAATTGAATATTTTTGTATAATTTATATATAACCATAAAATACTACTTTCAAGGTTATTTTATTAGTTTTATCTTAAAAAATTAAATTATCTGTCCCTTTACTCTGATAAAAACTATAAAGAAAAGAATATAAAATTATTATAATCTAGAATTTTTAGTCAGTATTTTACTTTATGAAAATAAAATTAATCATTATTTCATAGAGTTTTAGATAATTTCTCCTTAACCCATACATATCCAATCATAAATTACTAAGTGGGAACTTCAACTTAGTATCAATTTCCCCATAAATTTTATAAAATAAAACATGATTTCTATTCATGATAAATCTTCATAACATTAAAATATAATTATTTTTTCTGATAAAAATCTTTATAACTTTGGGAAAACATTTTAAAAACAAGGGGCAACAATAAAAATCATAGTAAGTTGTTTAAAAAAATCCCTTAGTCCAATTAAAAACATTAATACAGGAGAAATATTTACCTTTATCTCAATATTATATGGACAAATTAAATATTTTGTTTACATATGAAAAAAATATTTTTTCATAAAATAAATCTTTTAAAAAACAAGGAAGTAAAATAAAAACTCTTTTTAGGAAACATAGAGCAATATATTCATGACCCATGTCAGAAATAACTTGTAGCTGACTAAATCAATATGAGAAACCTATTGGTTTCTCCATATTTATTTAAAATTAATACAATGAACATTACCCAATGAATTTTATAGATATAACGTGACTCACCCTTCATAAAATCTATACAAGTTTCATCTATTTTAATTATAAATATTGTGTCACAACTCATCATATAAGATATATTGGACTTACCCATTCATCATGAGATATAACTGTGGAAAACTTATCATATAAGTTATATCAGGAACCCTAGTTCCTCATAAAACATTTTCAAGTAACATACCATGAATAATGTTTTTACTATTTATCATTTTTTCTCACATACCACTGGAATAATTTGTTGAACTAATATGAAAAACACTTCTAGTTATCAAAATACCCTTTATTTTTAAAAACCTTATTTCAAAAACCAATATAAATTGAATAAAAGGAAAATAGGTTTTTTGTTTAATGAAAATATAGAATCTTTTAATGTAATCCCAACTTCAAAAAATGGTTGTGGTGGAGGTAAAATTACTTTTCACTATATGCATTAAAATGTTACATTCTTTTTATCATGTATATAGAAAGTCTAAATACTCTTTATAATGATTCAGTTTTTACAACCATTGAAATAATGTGGTGTGAAATTCCATTATTAATTCTTATATACAATTATAAATATATTAATAAAATAATTATAATAACCTTGATGTGGATGTCAATTATTTTGAAAACAAATCTTTATAATGATGTTTTATGTTAATGTGTAACCTACCTCATGTCTGTTTTCTTAGGTATGCTGTTTACCTTCCTGAATAAAAAATATTTTTTAACTATTTAAATTAATAACAACTATTTTAAAATTCATTATTCGTCTTATTTTATTTAATATCATGTTATATATAATTACTTAATCAAATATTCTTTTGGACATTTTGATGATATTCAGCTCATATGTCCAAAATAACATAGGTAGGTTGAATATGGAAAAATAGGTCAACATATAATCATATATAAAATAATAATCATGGAATAATTAAAATTTTTATGCATAAATTATTCACTTAAAATCAATAATCAAATATAGTTATGAATAATGGACTATGTTACAATCATAAAGAAGGTAGGTAATACGTATTGATGAGTAACATTCTCATTTTTCAACGATCATTGTGGAAAGAATGTATGTATTATTATAACATTAAAAAATGATCAAAATACCATAAATAGTCTATTTTTATTTAAATAAACTTATAAAAATCATCCATGTGGTAAAATACAAATCATATCACATCATGGAGGTGGTAGTCTACATGTATGCATAGACATCGTTATCATTTTTCAATGTACGGAAAGGTAAGAAAATAAGTTTTATATTACCTTTAAATAATTATAATTATTTCATAAATATAAAAAATATATATATATATATATATATATAAATATATATATGTATGTATATATATTAAATCCATCATTATTAATACATATGTGTGTATGTGATGGAAAATAAATTATATAAACATGTTAGGTGGTTTTCTCCTATAAAAAAGAATGATGGATTCCTTTCTCAATTGATTGGTGATGGAGATATATATTGGTAATGAAAATAGAAAATAACATCTAATTATATGAGATATAATTACTATATTATATAGTCATGGATAAATGATATTTTAGGGAGGTGGAAGATGAAACAAAAAAACCCTCAGTTAAGAACCCTACCACTTATTTTGAAAACCCCTTAATGTTTACACCTATATAATTACAAGATTTATTTTATGACAAAAAAAACGCCTCTTGTATATGTGATAACATGTAACCAAGTGTTTTGGTAATGTATTGGATGATATAGAAGGCCTTTCATGTGTGAAGAAAAGAGGTGACAAGGTTCCCTTTTATAAGAGAAGGGAGGGTCGTTCTAGGAATTTCTTAAATAATTAAATTAATATAAATTATTTATCAATTCCAAATTGTTACAAAATATTAATAATATATTATATTATTAATATGAGTCTAAATACACACATCCAACTATATTTTGAAAATTTTAGCCAGTATCTTTCCCCATATCTTTTGGTTTTATCCTTCCATTATCAATTTTCACACTTGCAATGATGACAATGTTTTTTACTCTTTGAGTGGGAAGATAGTTACTAGCTATTTTAAATTGTACCATAATAGACCATTTTTTAGATTTTGAACATTATAATAATCTATTTTCTCAATATATTAATTTTATGAGTATTAAATTATTCAACGAAATATTATTTATTATAAAATATCCTTAATTTCAAGTTTAGAACAACACATTTACATTGATTTAAAAAATCAACACTAAATTTTTTTTTGAAAAAATATCTTAATACATTAGGAATATTTTATATTTATCTATAAAACTTTTTCATCGCATTTATTATCTCATATTATACATTTTCTTTTATTTTTAATATAATTTATTTTATTTTTTCATTAAGTAAAAATGCAGTGTCAGTATTGCGTACAATTTTAAGATAGTTATTTCATCACTAAAAAATAGAAATACATTAATAATACATAAAAATAGTTATATTTAATTTGAATATTTATAATAAATAATGTCATATGTTATCTTTATACAGCAAATATTATAGTCATTAAATGAAAGAGTGAGACATTCTTTCCTATATATACAATTATATATTTTAATGGTCAATATCAATGAAATATTGAATCCAGATTCCATATTTGTGAGACATAGATAGTTAGGGAATAAAATCACTTTTCTAATAGGATTAGGTTATGTGTTAGGGTTATTTTTAGTCCTTATCATTTTATTTTAACCCTTAATTAACCGATTTACCTATAATGTGGGGACAAAAATACTTTGCTTATAATGATTAATAACTCAAAGTAAAAGGAGCTTATTTTATTGAAATATCTTTATGTATATCTTGAATAATTTACTATTCTTTCCAAATTTAATGAGGATAATTTTTCAATTGAACGCATACACTATATTATACCTATATGAAATACACTTTATAGAATGGCTTTGATTATATTAGAGGAATTGAATAAGGAACTCCAATGAAATATTTATAAGGGTTATATACTTCAAAGTGATTCATTACAGGGAAAACCTATTCCATTATTTAGGAATATATTTCAATAAATGCATCTCTATATTAACAGTTGTGAAGTTAACAAGATCAAAATCAAGAAAAATTTCTTCTTCCCTTTATTGATGACTTGTCTGACTGACTACAAGGATCTCAATATTTCTAAAATATTTATTTTGACCATATATCATCATTTAAGGGTGAAATGATTACATATACCCTAGAAAACCATGTACATAAGATATGGAAATAATTAATTTATTTTGATTCCCTTTATACATGATCTTCCCCTTATATCAGCATAGATTAGATGATAGAGACTTTAAATATTACAATTATAAATTTTTTGTATTTCCTCATTGATGATTTTCAAATATATTCAATTTGGAAATAAAATAATGACAATAATTTGAGGATTATTATATAAACCATGTGAATTGTAAAATTGTATGTGACATTTTGAAACTTTGAATTATAGTTAAATAAACAATCATTATTGGATCATTTTAAAAAATAGAGGGTATATCTAAAGGTCCTTCAATGATAGTGGGTTTTTGAAAAATAGCTTAGGACAACCATTATGAAAATGATTCATAATTTTATTGTACTAGATGGATATTAAATAAACTTTTTGAATATCTTCTCATGTATATCTAGTCCATTGACCATGTTAACAGTAAAGGGAGTCATTTTCTTCATATTTTTTGAATTTGGAGAAAGTTTCAAGTATTTTAATAGAATATTTCTCACTATAGTTTTATTCAAATTACCTTGTATTGGGGTAGGGTTTTTGAAATACGTTGAAGCATTAAAAAATGTATTCATATGTGTTTTGATGAAAAATAATAAGGTGGTAGCATATAACTCATATTAATTGAATGTTCCTGAGAAAAAAACAACTTATGCATGATTTATAGCTAAAAGTGGTAATATATAAATTAAACATAAATATTTTCCTTTTATTGAAAATTGTAATATATATACTAATTAAAATAGTTTAATGTATATATTCACATAGGAGTTGAACTCATGCCAATGAATATTTTTTAATTAGACCAAGGGATATAAAAAATTAATACATTACCACCTTGAGAAGGAAACCATGGTCAATGGTGATATAAGAAAGTATGATCATGCAATATTATTCTTGATAAGGTTTGATAAAGTCATAATTCTCATGTATTTGTAATGTATGGAACATAAAATCACAACAAAATGGGGATGACTTATCCTTACCAAATAACTAATTAACTATCCATCTAGTTGGAGGATATGCATATAGATAATCATTCTACATCCATTATAGAAACAAAAAAATGTATAGATATCTCAAGGAAAATTTATAATTTGATAACATGAAGTGTGATATTATAGAATATGTATCTTAATGATTGGTATGCCGGTCATTAATGTTTATACGATAGATATCAAAGGATAAGATGAATCCATTTCATATACTATAATAGAAATTGAATACCATCACCATGAATTTTACTATAACACACCCCAAAAAATATAATATTTATAATTTTATTTGGTATTTCATCAATAAACATATGAATTTTTGAATTTTACCGATATAATATTATATTTCTCATTTGAATAACATTACAAGATATACATTGTATGAGATCATGATTCAAGGCTTTCCATGTTGTTTTTGACAGGTATTGAACATTATTTGAATATATATATATGTAATTTTGTAGAATTTATCATCCTATAACTGATATTTCATCTTCAATTATTATCCATACTATGGTGGATATGCTATGATCATGTTCATTGGATTTTAAGGGATATAGGGATCAACACCTTCAATGTGAAGTGTTATTATACAACCATAATTTCCATTCAAGAATTAAAATAGAACCATATGAGGCTCCTTATTTAAAAATATTATAGAACAATTAAATTTTTGGAAGAATAATGAGAGAATAGGATATTGGGGCCAAACCTTTCTTAGGAGATAAAATAAAATATAAAAAATATTCAATTTAAAATTAATTTTGTGAAAAATAAACTAGAGATCTTTGATGATAACCATCAATGATATTTTCAGTTAGATGTTAGGGAAATGGTTTTTTATAAAATATCAATATGGAATAATTTTATGATACTTAAAAAAATGGCAAGTTAAGATTAGAATAGATTTTTTTGGAATCCCCAATTTTGTTTGGATGGTAGTGTATCATCTTTTAGATCCTATAATCCCCTCCAAAGTACATGACGTGTTCCATTTTTCACTTTTGAAGAATTATATACCTAATCTATCATATGTACATAGCTTGAAGGTGATATAACTATAATATTATTTATATTATGGGGAACAAAAAACTGAAAACCTAGGTTACAGAAATAGATTACTATAAAAGGAGACTACACGTATAGTTAATGTTTTATGGAGGAATAATAGGTTCATGTAAGAAACATGGGAACCAAAAGAGGAAATTATGGGGTATTATCCTCTTATATTTCAACTAGTGTAAAAAAATTTCATTGGATATATTATTTTAAGGGCATATAGTTTAATAAACTATTTATTTTACTTTTTTTTATCATCCTTTAAACTTGTACTATGTGGAATCGAGTTTTTGACATGTAACACAGTAGTAAAAGAAATTCTGATATATTTTACTAAGATTAAATAGTATAATTCATAAAAAACATTATTAAATTCTGAAAATCACATATGAATCATCATTATGAAAATAAAAAGATGAATAAATCAACATATAAATTAAAAGACCATGAATATGAACTATTTATCTTTGTCGATTGTGATAATTATCATTTCCATAAATAAGCTTATGGAATAGATAAAAGTAATAGAAGCATAAAATAATTTTATAAATATAATTATATATGTTGATTTTTTTATGAATATATGTAAGGCATTATATAAAAGTGAAATAAATATTTAATACATATGGTCATTGGGGGAGAATTTGTTAAATATGTACCCTTTGTAAATATGGTTTTTATATATGTTGTTGATTGGTATATCCAATGACCAAGTTTTATAATTTAATGTAATATAATTGAAAACAATAAATAATTACATAAAATAAATATACTTAATTAAAATATATTTTATGCATTAAATAATATTTATGTTATTATTATTAATATTTAAAAAATTATATGTAATTAAAAAAAAACAAAAATAATAATTTTATTAAAAATGGTTTTATAATATTAAATATGTAAAAGATAAATAATAATTAAGATTTGGTTTTAATTAACTATTGATAAAAAATATTTTTAAAAAAACTAGTTTTATGTATTTTGTATTTTTATCTTATAAATTGATTAATTTTAATGTTGATTCTAAAGAAAGATTTCAAAAAAATAAATTATTAATTAACCTTCATTTACATATTTAATTTAGAGGAAATAAGAATATGAACAATTAATTTTTAAATAATAACTTCTTTAAAAAACCATAGATTATATTTGTATTATGTTCTTATATAGATGTAAAATTTACACTATATATATATATATTTAATTAAATTAAATAGATTCTATATTTGGAATTATTGCATTAAAATATAGTATGAGGGGTAATTTTATTTTTTAATTTTAAAGAAATAATTTCGTTGGGATAAATTTAAACTATGTAAAATAGTGTAAATTTAAACTAATGTATGTTTGGATAACTAATAAACAATAAAATTCTTCTAGGGAGAAAATTTCTAGGTAGTTGATTCATTCCCACATGTCTCAGCAGCATTTATTTGCCACAGTCTACTAACAACAACGTAGTTCAATTATTACCATTAAAAAAAACTCAATTTTCCAAAGGAATTTCCCTCATTTTCATCATTAAAAGGATCTCACATCAACCTACTCAAAACCACTGAATTCCTTTGAATTAAACATGAATCCTGGATCATTTTTCTTCTCCAAAAGTCTTAATAATTGTTACAAAAAACCCTTGTCACATGAATGTTACTCAAGTCCTCTTCATCCAATATCTCCTTCACGCGATGAATCAAGTTCTTAATTACATTAATGTAATTTTTTAGAAGAAGTGACTACTAGTATGGGTTAATATCTAATATCATTACGAAATTTTCATTTAATTAATGATTTTTTATTTTGGGGAAAATTATTATGACCTTTATTTTTAAAATAACAATTCATTTTCTTCTCTTATTGGTATTATTCAATTTTTACATATTCTCATTCAAATTCATTTTCCATGGAAAGTAGTTTATCTGATGTTATTCTTGTATGTGAATATGACCACACCCATTTTTTTAGTCAACAATATTCCACCCCTAGGTCATTTCAATTAAATTATTTTATGGATGTCTTTTTCTATAATATGGCAATTCATTATGTTTTTATGTTATTTCAAATTTCATTATAAATTTATGAAAGGAATATTTTAATTATTTCTTTACATTTTTTTAAAAAGAATAAAGTCACATATATTCATTTAATTTCATGTGAATTAATTCATACACCACTATGTTCATTCACAATTAAAATGATTTATTTCAATGTTCATAAAATATAATTCTATATAATCAAAATTATAAATGATATTGAAAAAATGGAAATTTATATAAATTTTCAAAGTTATTTTTCAAATGATTATAAGGATGACTTTTACATGAATGTACATGTCCTTTTATATTCTTTTTTTCACTCTAGGATATGTTCTCATTCTACCATCCACCTTTTTTCTCTTGATAACAACTAAAATATTCTCTGGAAGTATTTGGGAAACATTTTTTCTTCATCATGGGTAAATGAAGTGATATATATATTTTTATGTCCATTATAACACACATGTATGGTTTTAATTTTTAAATTAGTAGGCATATAATTATATATCCCTCTAATTCATTGTATAGTGTTTAATATAAATGAGATAATTATGGGAGTCATAGATGACATTTCTAACAAAATATGATATTGTAGGGTGTATTGCGATTCTTAGACCACATATTAGAGAGGAAGGGTTGTGATTCCTATTCTAATAAGATATGGTAATCAAAAATCTATTTCTTAATCCACAATTCCATGGGTTATAAGAATGTAATTCTTGATCCAATATATTATATGATGATGTAATGTAATGTTTTATCCAATATTTCGTGGGTTACAGTAATGTGATTCTGGATGAACTATGTTCTGTGAGGTATGAACATTATTCTTGATCTAATATGTTTTAGGATATAGAAAAATTATTCTTAATCAACTATGTTATAATTTAATTCCTTATATTTGTACTACATTCGTATAGTTTATAACATACTCATGTTACAATCTATCTTGTATTATTTTATGAATAGATCATTATGTTTTTATCTAGGATTTATTATGTTCACTTTTGTATGGTATCATAATGGTATGTTCATTAACCATACAAACATGCTTAACTTACACCAACTTATGATCATTGAATTATATCTCTTATGTTTAAACATAATGAGCATCAAATATCATCCCTTTCTATATTTCCATTCCACATTTAATGAAAAATAGTATTATAGATGTAGTGTATAAAGAAGAGAATAAATAAATATTTATATTGTAATTTTTTTAATATGTAGGTGAATAAGATTATTATGAAACAAAACTCAAAATTCACTAAATATTTTTATCACGTGGCATGATTAATTGTGAGAAGAAATTAATATTCAAGTAAAAATAATGTAATATGCTTGTATTTATGTCACAGTGAATCCACTATTCCTCAGAAATAGATGTAGATATTTTTTTTTGGATTAGAATGGACACATATTTCTAAAAATTATTATACAAATTTTAATGATAACATCCTACAATTTTGGAAAATAATTGAGAATGTTATTTCCAATAAATTAAATTCTTATTTTAATACAAAAAATGGATATAAGATCTTACACATATGAAACTAGGAGAAATAATCTTAAAAATGATTATTATATATTTTCCAAATATTCACTCTGAACACATTATGTTATCCTAACTACTCAATTAGTTTGAAACTCTGATGGGATATGATTTGGATAATTAAAATTCTTATCATGAACCTAGATTATGGACTCAATATATTTATTTTTAATTTGATGATGTAACATATATCCAAATATTTAATAGAAAATAAAAGGAAATAACAATGGATAACTTATATAAAACTCTATAAATTTAGAAATTAGAGTATAAAAATTATTTATTAATTATTTATTCTATGTTTATAGATTTATTTTTATTCCATTTCTAATATATGTATTCCGATCCCCATATTTCATTAATTAATGTAATTGTTAAAGTATGTATAAACCCAATTGAGAATTTATTTGATGGGAAATACAATAATTGTCCAAATGAGAACTCAAATGAAATGTGAACATGATTTCATGTTCTTGTGTTGGTTCTCATTCAACTATGAATGTGTATAAATAAAAACATGAACCATGTTGACCTAAAAAAACAATTATGAAAGAACCTTATATCGAGTCTAGTATAAGTCAACAACCACCCTCTATTAGTGGGCCCTCTAAACAGAAAAATAATGAGCACTAGATCAATGAAATAGGTAATAAATTTTATGTTCTCCATTTTTTAGTCCATGGTATTTTTATTTGAGTATTTTATTGTTGGTAAAAATATTTTGTTCAGTGATAGGATTATATTAAAAATGAGAAACAAAATGAAGAAGTGGTCACTATGGAATGAGGTGATTTCAATAGAATTTCCATCACTAAATATTTTCGTTAAAGACATTCATGAAAATTTATTGAGAGTTCATGGAGTTGAATGAAAAAGTGGATGAATCAATTGGTATGTACGAAGAGAAATTTTGAAGACTCACAAGGTACACCTCTAGTTTTATCATTAACCTTAATACAAATATCATTAATTTTTTTAGTGTATTAAAAACAGTTTTTCTGAAATGGATCATCTATAAGAGACTTTGGAATAAATGAGGATATTGTTTTTTGTTCTCTCATGGTTTAAATGGACATTGGATACTACAATTATTCACATGGTTTTAGGGATAATAAGATAAAAAATTGTGTTTCAGGAAAACAAAAAATACAAATAATAGGAAGTAAGGAAATCTAATCTTCTTAAATGAATTTTTTTTGAAAGAAGAATATTGGAATTTGATTCAATGGGTGAGTAATATGTTATATGTATGAAAAGGTAGGTCCTCATAAAAACATCTTATAAAAATAGGTATGAATCCCATTTAATGAAAGGTAGGACAAGAAATCACATCCTATTGAACCACTCACAGTCCAATTATTTTATTGTAAAGAATGTGATAATTACCCCAATCAACACACAAATCCAAGGGTTAATATAAATAATTAACATAAAAAATAATCTAAATCAATGAAATAACTGAAATCATATTCTTTCCCAACTTAAAACATGCGTCTATAAAATGATGTCTTGAAAGGTACACTTGTCATCCACTCTCGAACTGGGATTGTTTTATTTTAATCTCGTTATACTTAATCCTTTATATCTTTTTTTTTCTAAAGACATAAGATAACTAACCCAATTATTAGATAATTAATTATCATTGAAAACCCCTTGTCATGAGATAATTTAATCTCATTTTTAATAATTATCCTCAATAGAAGTGTGGGGATATTCAATTCCTAAAAATATTATAATTATCCCTTTAGGAGATTTTTTTTTGATTTTTGGCAAGTATTATCAATATTAATAATATGAATATGTTAATTTATTGGGGAGAGAAGTCAAATTTAATATCCCAAACAATCCCACGGTCATTTATTATTGCATTTATGGCTATCCAACTATTTTGTAAATTACATATATTATATGGGGATTAGTGCCACATCATTTGTCGTATTCATTTCAAATAGTTATAGAAGAACTCATCATTGGATATATTCCTCATATATAGGAATATATAAATTAATTTAATAATGTATTTATTGTTTTCCCCTAGATCACAAGGAAAAATTTTCAATTCAAATCATGCATAGTGAAATTACTATATAACAACTTCTTATGAAAAGTATCTAAATGAATTTAAGGAATATAAGAAAAAATATGGGAAAATATTCCTGAAAATTTGATATGAACATTCATAGTTACATGGGGTGTACCATCTCTCTTGGTTTAGAGTAATGATTGACCAATGCTTCTTTTCAATGATTATCAAAAACTTAAGAAGATAACAATCAAAATCAAATAACCTATCAATCATATTGGCGATTTAATTGATCAACAATAATGAGTTAAATATTTATTGAATGTCAGACATCAATCCAGATATCATCATTTAATTGGAAAGTGGATATATAACCATGATATCCTTCTACCAAAGATATGGACTCTAGTAATTTAAATTTATGACCAACATATTTACAAATTCTCATGTTCTCTTAATGGATACGATCAATAAAGACTTTAGATAATACATTAATTTTTTGGGTAATATTATTTGATGATATTATTATATATTGTATGTCTAATAAATATCACAAATATAATTTTTGTATTGTGAAATAAATCATGAGAATAGAGAATCTATATTCCAAATTTGGAATGTCTAAAATCATGTTAAATAAGATATTAGTCTTGGATCGTGTAGTCATAGGAAAGGGTATATTTGTTGATCCTTCAAGACGAAGGATAGTGAAAAATTTACCAAACCAATTACAATGATCACGTTCTATAGTGTTCATGGGGTGCAAGATAATATCATGGATTTTTTGGGGAAATATTACGGATATAAAATCCACCAAAAAACTAAACCTTTAAGGGAGTCATGCTATTTTATATAGAAAATGTGAAAAATATTCAAGGTACTTAAGAGAAATTGGGTCAATTTAATTGTTATCACATTACATTTCAGTGAAGTAGTGTTTTTTATTTAAATTATGAATAAATGAATGTATTTGGATGTGTAATAATTTAAAATTACATGGTTTTAACGTATTACACATATCAAATTAATTTATGTGAGAAAAATTACAATATACATGATTTAGATCTAGTAGAGGAAATATTTTCATTAATGATACAGATAAATTATATTTTTTTATATGTTGATATATATATATATATCATAATATTTTAATCTATATATTCAGATATAATGAGTAAAAATGCTCTAAAGGAGATGGTTGGGGTTGATTAAGAATTATGAGTGGTCAATACATTAAAACCCTAGAAAGGCATGAAAGATGGATGATGCACTGAGTAGGGGGATCATAAAACTCTATCCATTATGAGGATTTGAAAAGACCTAATGCTTTTGAATTTTATATAGATTGAAATTAATATTTTTTGTGAAGGGTAAAAATAATATCATTACTAAATTTTGGTTCAACGGTCCATTCTTGGGAAGTTTAAAGGGGCACATAAGGAGGATATGGTGTTATAGAAGATGGTAGTGAATATTCAAGAGTTAAACATTGAACATGATGAAAGTATATGATTCCTAAAATATATATTTCTTTAATTAATTCTAAAAATTAAACAGTGTTGTTGGATGGTGCATATAGCCCATAAATCTAAATTTATCCATGTAATAGAATAATATTTTGATAACTCGTGATGAATTTCTGGTGGGATAACATAATGTGGGAGATTTCAAAATATGAATCATTATTTTTCATCTTCCATGATGTAATTGATAAACATAAAAAGTCTCCTGATTTTATGCAATGATTACTAAGACCAGAATAGAAATTGGAGATCATATCCATTCATTTTTCATAGGACTCCTCATTAAAATATATAGATGAAAATGATATTTGGGAAATAGGTGATCACCATATAATTTAAGAACATTTTATTCATGTAAAATATAATTTATTGATTTAAAACATTCTATGATATACATAAGTTAATGGGCAAGGATACATGTTATACCACCTTCCATTTTATCCAATTGAGATATGAGGTTTATCAGATGTTTTAGGAAAGTAATCAATATGATTGGACACAAATCTATGAATCATAATCTTTTATCTTCCAAAGATTAATAATGAATTTGAAAGGACTAGAAAACCATCTATAGTGTATACATGGATCTATTATAATATATTTGGAGGATGGGATCAACTCCTTCACCTGTTTGGGTTCTCATAAAATAATAAATTCCATTCTAGAATTTGAATGGAACTATATTTGGAAATATAGGTGAAAATTGATAGTACTCCAATATGTTCAGAAGAAGCTGAATATGATAATTATTTCAGACGATACTGCACATTGGAAGGAAATAGAATATAAACACTATTTAAAAACACATTAAAGTATAACCAATTAAAAATAAGGTCTATAATGATAACCATCAATGGGATTTGGGGTTTGATTTTATTGATAATATAGTGACCCAAGCCTTTTACATATAGAATTACATTTTTTAATCATAATTATACATCAGAGTACAAGCCAAGGATTGTTAAGTCTAGTGTCATGGAAGACTAGGAAAATTTAACATAAAACATGGGGATAAAAAGAATCTTATTTATAGAATCTCCATAAAGATATCCTAACTTCTTTTGAGCCCTTACATCTTCATAGGGTGCCCTGGGGAATACATGAACAAAGGGGTGAGCCGAAAAGCCCAGTAAGGGAATGAACATTAGGATACATATTAAGCACATGAGTTAGGAGGCATGACATAAAGATATCCAAAGCATGGAACATATGAAATAATATCGTGTAAGCATGGGTTCATATAAACATGGAATAATATAAATGTGGCAGAATCATAAAACATTTTTTTGGTATGGGTCAAGGCTAACTGACAATCCCATTTCCCATTTTTGTATGGGTCATGGCTAACCGCCAATCCCGTTTCAGATGACAACTCATGAGACTAAACCTTACCCAATGCATGGGAGATCTATCTGGGTGCACACATCTCAACATTTCCATGAATATTCTCTCCACATAAATAATCTTTCCACATAAATAATCATACATATTCAACCATACATATACATAAGGATACCCATGGAATGAATTAGGCACCACAATCATGAAAAAAATCGTAGACAATGAGTGTATTATGAAAGTGTCCATGAAAGAAAGGTATTAGAAAATACATTGACGTTCGTATGGTAAACTAATCTTATAACATTGTATGTGATGTCAAGTAGAAGTTAAAACATATAAAGAATGTATTTGAGAAACATTAGCATTAAAACATTTTTGTGCGGTTTTAAGGAAAATACTATAGAGCTTTTAAAATAGAAATGAAGTAAATATTTTATATAAAACTAGAATTTATCCAATAAGGTTTTCATAATTAATATACTGATTTTATAAAGACAATTGTGTCATAAAACATAGGATATAGTGCACTTGAAATTGGGTAAAAATTCGGGAATTTCCTTCAAAATGAGTGTGCTTATTGGGAAGTATCGAGGAGGGATTCACTTAAAAGCATGTATATCCCTGAATGAGAATGAGAGATGGATCTTGGAACATGAATTTGGAGAATATAAAAATAATTTATAAGTTTTATCTAAATAGAAAATAAAAATACATTTTGGTATAAAGAATGATAGAGAAACCCGAATGAATAAATGAAGTTCGGGTAGAATTCATTATAGGTTTTTAGCATGGAATCAGGTGTAACTAAGAGGGATTTATGAGAGAGATAAGGGGTTTCTAATCACTTATAAATCATTAGTTATTTATGTGTAAGGGGATAAATCATACCCCATCATTAGGTATTACACATAAAAAACATATCATAGAGGCCAATCTTGATAAAGAGAGAAATCGATAGGATCCCTTATCTTAAATCCATTGGTGTTCTCCACTTGTTATTAATGATCTGAATAAACATATTAAGATTATTAATTAATAATTATATAACCTCTTCTATATGTAGTTGATTTATTATAACAATTTTTAGTTCATTCAAGGCCCTCTAGATTAGTTATAAGGTTCAATTTTATTGTTTGGGCTTGTTTGTTTACTTGGTTTTAAAAGATCGGTTCACTTATATTCAAGTTAGGATAAACATTAAAGATGAAATTGGTTGTACATAAATGAAATTATATGATATTAGTGAACATGCAGGAGATTAAATGGTTTTAATTTTAATTTGGTTACCTAGATTGAAGTAAAACTATTATATAAAACCATAATGACAACTGTTTTTGTTAATTGTTGGGTTTGATTACAAAGAACATGTTTGGATATATAACTTAAAACAATTTGTACAAAAAGATTATAGAATAAAAATAATTTATATTAAATATATATAATTGGGTTCAACCATAACAAAAATTGTTTCATGACCAGATATAAAGAAGATAAAAGAAATTGAAAACCGTTGTCCTTGAATGTGCTAAATTGGCACATCTCAAACGATGCTTTCTTTTCTTTCAAACAAAAGGTTAGGAAATGAGAGATGATAATTAAGTTTCCCATTAGCATAATATAATTCCGGTACATGTATTCTACTAGAGTTATCATACCATTTGGGTGAATGGAGGTGAGGAAAGAAAAAAAAAGAACTTAAACGAAATGAAGGAATTGGAAAGAGGAATTTACCTCTTGAGACTTCCTCCATTGAGAACCTCTTCAGGGGAGAGGATTTGGTATTTTGAAGAGGCTAAGGGATTTTGTACATGAAGGAGGATATTAGGGAGAGATTTGGGTATAATATTGGCCAAACAAAAGGCTTGAGAGGAGTGATGAGAAGAGGCAGTGAATGGGGGGTTTTTATAGTGGAGGAGGGAAGGTATTTCTCAATATAAAATTCATTAATTTATTATTTCCCCACAAGGTGAGGAATTGTAAGTATACCTTGACCAAGAATAGTAATTTTATCATGTGATCCCGAACCAAGTAGGATTACATCAATAGAACATCATCAATGACTCAATAAATCCATTATTTTGCATATATCGTAAATTATCGCATTTTACTATTCATAAAAAATTCAAGTTTTTCTTATCGGACTCCAAATAACTTACTGAACACAGCCATGTATGACAGATTTCTTGAAATTTCAAACATAGAATGTCATGACCCATCCTCGAGGCTCGTGCCATGACTACCCCAAGCCCACCTTCCATAGGCCAGGGGCTAGCTACTCGCACCAGAGGTGTAAATCCCGATAAAAATGGAAGTCATTGCCTTTATAAAAGTAAACAAACACCACATAGTACACAAAAAAAGTAGGCACTAAGTAATAATGAATAAAAAAGTAAGTGCTAAAAGAAAGGCGCCAGAAATACATGCCCAATAGTAAGTACAATATAATTGAAAAAGCTTGTACAACTGTAGTAAAGCAAAACAACAACCACTGAGTTGTCCTCCGGGATTCCCACATGAAGGGTGGGTACAGATGGCCTCCTCAGCACCTTAGGTCCATCTGACTGCTCCATGTACATCTCGCCAAGTGGTCCACCTCCGGGTACTGTCCAGCTCTACAAGTCTCTACCTCCATCAGTGTTGTCTGTCGTCTGTATCCAACACAACATAGTACAGGCATAGCCCATGCAGGGGTGAGTATACGATACATAGTAGAGACCCCGAGACACCCTAAGTTCTCCCAAATACAACAAAGGATAAACCACAGAAGAATGTTACAATCATGAAGTATCATCCAACTCTACTTAGGTATATACCCATATTATATCTAAGTCATCAACCATAGTTCAACTCCAACTCTTGAGCACATGTACAACTCATTCCTCATATGAAAGTAAGTCAATCACATCAATGATAATGATTATAAGTGAAGACTCAGCTCACACAGGTATACACAAAATAAAGAGAGTAAGGGATGATTAGTTGTAGCCACTGGATCATCTTTCACTGTCAAACGAAAGATACTCACAGAAACCTAAAACAATAGTATGTCGTTGCTGTCAAACCCACGGATGATTCAGTCCATTCTCGTTGCTGTCGAACCCACAGAGGATTCAGTCCAGTCTCGTTGCTATCGAATCCACGGAGGATTCATTCCAGTCTCGTTGTTGTCGAACCCATGGAGGATTCAGTCCAATATCCTTGCTGTTGAACCCACATAGGATTCAGTCCAGTCTTGTTGCTGTCGAACCCAAGAAGGATTCAGTCTAGTCTCGTTGTTGTCGAACCAATGGAGAATTCAGTCCAGTAGCCATTGTCGTCGAACCCATGAAGGATTCCTGTACGGTAGTCATCGCAACCAGCTCTAGGGTTCCCACACACAACATGCTAAATTCTGGGAGGGTCTGCTCCTCGAGCAAAGGGGGTCGATACATCAACTATCACAAAGTCCTGAGATGATGTACCCTGAAGTTTGTTCTCATCACAAGGAACCCAACGCGATAGACAGCGTGTCAATCGGATGCCCGGTCTGAGAGTTATTAGCATTTTTGTTCCAGGGGCCCGGTCGGATTTCAGGTACAATCCAACCCGACCATACTCCAATCTAATCCAAATCCTGTGTGGATTTTTCCAAAAGGACCATCTTGTCAAACTAAAACAACGTAGTTTACAGAACATCAATTGGACGTCCGATCCTTAAGTTATAAGTGTTTCCGCTCCGAGGGCTTGGTTGGTTTCGAGTCCGAACCAACCCGGTGCTATGAAATATTTTCCAAAACCTTGAGTGTAATATAATGAAATCACCATATAGATCCAAGGAATCCTACGCAATTGATGGTGCATTGATCAGAGGTCCGTAGCTCATGTTATGGGCGGAAGACTAAAATGGGTCCGAAAAGGGGGGGTTGGGTCCGGTCCGATCTGGCCCCACCAGCCTAGGGTCGGACCGAACCGGGTCGACCCGACCTAGGTCCGGGTCTGGCCCAGTAGGGCATGGCCCGGCCTGGAGGCTGCGGCCTGGCTCCACAGAGCGCAGCTCGGCCAGGGCGACAGGCGGCCCGGCCTGGCGGCCGGGCACGGCTCGGCCAGCAGGCCGAGCGGTCTGGGGGGCACATCCCTCGGTTTTCCGAAATGGCGGTGCAGAGCATCGTTGCCCCTCCTGACCAACCGGCTAATGCCGACTGGCTCTTCTAGTGCGATTGGCGCGCGATTGTGGGCCGCTGTCCTCTACACGCGGCACTAGGCGGCGCCACAACCTTTAACCTGGCCGAAAGGCGGCTGACTAGTTCGCCGCCAAAGCAGCCCACAGATCGCGGGCCGCGGTCCTCCTCAGCAAGGTGCCCCTTGTGGGGCCACGGTCTCCCTGTCCTGCTGGCTACGGCTAGCTGGTTCTCCTTTTGCCGAGAGGCCCACGGATTGCAGGTCACGGTTCTTCCGCAGCTCGGCGCCCTCGTGGCCCCGCGGTTCCGTCGGCCCGGCCGGCTTTTGTCGGCCGGTTCTTCTTCGGCTGAGCGACCTGCAGATGTGGGCCGCAATTCCTCTCTACACGGCTGGCACATGGCCGCTACTTCCTCCAGTCACCATCGCCTTCGATTGCCGTCACCAAAATAGTCAAGAACCATCGGAGGGTCGTCGGGTCGTTTTTGTTCGGCCCACGCCCTCTACGTTAGGCGATTACATAAGGCCGAATACAAACCACGGTTTTCAATGAAGAACAAAGTACAATTTAATAATGTAAAAAAATAAAAACCTCCTACCTCGTAATTTACTTCGCAGACTGACGAACCATGGAAGACGAGCATCATGGTAGTCAGGCGTTGCAGAGAATGGTGTTCTCTCTTCAATGTTGGAGGAAGAGTCGTTGTCGTGACGCGGGAAGAGAATCCGAAGACGATGTAGTTTCCTTGACACTGGAGTGCATCATAGGAGGAAGCTTCATTGGAATAATTCCTTCACGTTCTTCTTCGGGTATGTTCTTCGTCGAGACAGGAACACCTTTCATCTAATTCTCCAGAGGTTTCCCCACTAAAATATTTTCCCAGCCAATATTATAATAAGGCTCCCCCAATTTTAATAGAATTTCCATGAAATTCAAATTGATTCAAATAAGAGGTTCCAATTAATTAATTAAGATATTAATTAGATGGGTTGGCATAATTATGAGAGAAGGGAGGTTAAAAGCTAAAAATTCAAATAGAGGAAGTGGAGAGTTTTAAGAGTTAATAAGGGGGGTTTCACAGGAGTTTAAGAGGGAGTTGAGGGGCTAGGCTCTCGTGTTGGCCCCACTCACATTATCCTCTCATGGGAGGTTATGTGGGTGTGGGCCGCACCTCTAACTTTCCTTTGTAATAAATTACCACCACTTATTAAATTAAATAAAATTTTGTACACTTAATGTAACACAAAAATTTTATTTTAATTTGTTACGAATCCCCAAATTAAAACATCAAATCTCGACCAAATGCAACTATAGTTAAGGTCTCCTAAAGTGAATTCCGGTAGTACGAGTTCATCAGTGTCCTCATATTTCAATTCTGAGCACCGATTTAGAAGATAGAAAAACCTGTAGATATGTTTACTAAACGTACCCGAACAAAACTTCAAAAATTGATTCTGAGCACACCGGGCCTCAGAATCAGGCGCCATCAGAAACTATGGACTCATAAAATTCAAAAAATTTAAGAAAATAATTTTCCTTGAAATTTCTAGGTCTTTACATTACCCCCACCTCAGGGCTTTACATCCCCGTAAAGCTAAAACACACACTAGGAAAACAAAAGAGGGTACAGAGAACGTATCTTAGCCTCCCGCTCCCAAGTGCTCTCTTGGAGGTTCCCGTGCTACCAGCGAATGTGCACCAGAGGAATTGACCATCCACGTAGGACCCTCTCCGTTCGATCCTCGATATCCACCGGGACCTCCGTGAATGTCACCCCGTCATCGATGTCTAGCTCCCTATGGTCGATGATGTGGGACGGATCGTGCACATATCTCCTCAGGTGAGATATGTGGAAGACGTCATGCACCTGGTGCAACTGAGGTGGATTGGACAGGTCGTAAGCCACCCTGCCTACTCTGCTGAGGACCTGGAAACGTTTGATGAAACATGGATATAACTTGCCGCCCCAGCCAAATCTCCCTAGACCTCGTCGTGGTGAGACCCGTAAGAAGACGTGGTCACCATCCTCGAACTCCAGTGGTCTCCACCCCTTATCAACATAGGACTTATGTCAGCTCTGTGCAGTCTTCATCTGCTCCTGGATGATCTGCACCTTCTCCGTCATAGCCTAAACCATCTTTGGTCCTATAAGTGCTGACTCCCCTAGGTCAGTTCAGCACAGAGGTGATCTGCAAGGTCTGCTGTAGAGTGCCTCGTAAGGTGCCATTCTGATGGTGGAGTGGTAGCTGTTGTAGTACACAAAATCCAACAAGGGTAGATGATCCTCCTAGCTATGACCAAAGTCAAGGACACATGCACAATGCAATTATTTGAGAGTCTGAATGGACCTCTCAGTCTGGCCATCCGTTTGAGGATGGAAGGCGATGCTCAAGCGAAGCTGCGCCCCAAAAGCCTCCTGTAACCCCTTCCAAAGCCGGGAAGTGAAACGAGCATCTTGATCGGAGACAATAGTCGGTGGAACACCGTGAATCCATATGATCTCATGAATTTAGAGGCTTCCCAAGCTCTCTACTGATCCCTGCTCTCTGATCAGTAGGAAGTGGGCCGACTTGGTGTGTCGGTCTACGATCACCAGGATAGAGTTGTGTCCTCTGGATGTATGTGTAAGCCCCATCATGATAACCATGGATATCCCATCCCACTTCCACTCTGGTACCTCCAAGGGATGTACCAAGACTGCTAGTACCTGGTGCTCAGCCTTCACTTGCAGACAAGTGAGGCATCGTGAAATGAACTCTGCTACATCCTTTTTCATACTTAGCCACCAGTGTTGTCATCTGAGGTCCTAATACATCATCTCCACTCCTGGATGTACCACTAGAGGGGAAGTGTGAAACGCCCTCAACACTTCCTCCTATAGTGCAAATGGAACCATGTTACGTCCCCTGAATAGGATGGCGTGCTCCCCATCTTCAGAAAATCCATCAGATGCTTACCTAGTGGATATCGGAGCACGTCATGTCTCGCTGTCAGTGTCCCCATGTTGCACCTCTCTAAATTACTGATGAAGTGGGGGAGTGACTGTAAGAGAATTTATATAGGTTGCTCCATCCCTATTCACAAAGGATATCTATAAGGCAGGCAACTGTTTTGTCACCTCTCCTAACACCTGAATACCAGTCCTCCTATTGAGCACATCCGCAACAACATTCCCCTTCCCAAGAGTATAGAATATCTCGAATTCATAGTCTTGGAGGAACTCGAGCCATCATCATTGTCTCAGGTTCATGTCCTTCTACAAGAAGACACACCTGAGAATTTTGATATTAGAGTAAACCATAAACTGTTCACTCAACAAAATATGGGTGTGACTATCCATTTGTAAAGAACTCGACTACACCCTTTTTCGCTTAAATCCTAAAAGAGCTGCTAGGATTTCTCCTTTGTCGGAAAGAGAAATCTGGTCTCATCTTCTGGATGAACAATGTTCTTTGCCTAATATAGTCAATCCTGACATGAAGGGTACTATTTCATGCCATGGATGAAGCCGTAAGGCCTCGACGCTACTACCAAGAGATCCAACCATTACCCTAACCTCCAAGGGCTGAGTCACACTGTCGGTAGCAGTGTGTGGTCACTGGGTCTCCTCCAGTAGGAATCTCGAAAGTGAGGGTCATGTCAATGGTTTTAACCGGAACCTCTCAGTATCAACTACATAAAAAGGACAGGGAAGCAAACGTCACAAGGAGAAGTGTATTTTATTTCTGTAGCTCAAAGCACAAAGGCTCAAAGCATCCAAAAATAATGACATCAATGAATCTAGAAGAATCATAAACAAATGCCTCCATGTCTAGAGCTAGTCCTTCTCCTGTCCACTTGCTACTCGACTAGCTCCACTGCCATGTCCGCCTTATCCTGGTGGACCTCCACTGTCGAACCGCTGCCTTTGTCTGGAAGGTCCCTCTACTGCCTGATGCTCATCTGCAGGACGGGTCAGGCAGTCTCAAGCCATGAGACCCTGCCAGCTGCATGCATAGAACCGCCTTCTCCTCATATGGCTGGCTCTATTTTGTGTGCCCCGGACAACCGAACCTACATCCTAAGGTCGCCCACCTGTTGGCCTAGTCCTCTTGGACTTCAGTGTCATCTGTCTACTGCTGGCTTCAGAAGAATCTTCTATAGTCAGAAACACTACTGGAAAGCAGGCTTTTCCCAACACTTATATACCAACGGTTCTCTAAAACAGTTGGTATAAGTGTTTTTAACAACGGTTTGTTAAAACCGTTGGTAAACAATGGTTTTGTGAAGGCTTTCCCAATGGTTTGAAGAAACCGCTAGGAAAGCCAAAGTTTTTTCATCTTTTCCCAACGGTTTTTACAAATCGTTTGGAAAATTCCGGTTTCCCAATGGTTTTTACAAATCATTGGGAATGTTCTCCTAAAATACATCCAATTCCAGAGGCCCCTACAGCACGAAACAACATTCCCCAATTTGAAGAAGCCGTGGTGCCCAGTGAACCCTAACCCGATTTCATTCATCTGATCGGCCGCAACTCCATCATCCAAGTTATATTCTTTCAACCTCTTCCCAAATAAAATCTATCTTCCTCTGATTTCCACATTTATTTCAATATCTTGAAAGATCACGTCATTTTTTCCTATTTTAGGGATTTTCATAAATTTTATGATTCACAATATTTGATAGTGAATCAATGAATAATATTTGGAAATTGATGTTTTTAACAAATTTATTTGGGTTGTGTATAAGTAAATTTTGAGTTTAGTAATATATTAAATAAAACCATAACGTGGCGTTCATTGTTTTGACCTTCATTTAAAGTATGATTAAATTATTCTATCAGAATATTTATCAACATAATAACATAAAATTATTTCTAATTCTATATGAATGTTTTCAACATATAGGTGTCATTATGATACCATTCGTACCACGTAGGAGTACTTTTTTCTAAAATGACACCTATGATTTATGGGTCCTCATTTTATAAATTGAAACTACATAAGGGTTATAGTTTCAAGGAATTCATTGATTTTGTGAGTTATACATTCCTAGGAAATGGTTGAAAACATAAAAGGTTAAATGAACCTTATTATTAATCATTGATCAATGAATGAAGATGTAATTAGCTAGATTAATAGTCATAAGAGTTAATCAAACTCTAGAGAAAATTACTTGTATGGGATATTATATACTTGGCTTCATAGGGATGATGATCCAATAGAATATACTAATTGGTGTGAAACTATGATAGTGAAATATAGAGATAAAACACATTTGTTCATGTGGCACCTATCATGTTGTTAAACTATTGAAATGAATTTTATTTGTTTGGTAGATTTTTTTTTATATTTGAGACGTAAAATGACATTCATGGGCTATTTATAATTTATAATGGCCTAAATGTATAGATAATACACAGTTTTTCTAGTATAGGGGGGATTACATTACCAAAGGACCATGTCATTTGACACCAATAATTAATTTATTTTTTAGATAATATTACAATTTCTAATGAAGAGTGTGATTGTGACTAGAGAGATCATCAGACATACATCTAGTGTAAATCTTTTTTTAAATAATTTCAAGTTGTTTCATTCTCCTTTATATTCATTTTGGTGCCTGGTAAATGTATTGTTTGGATACATCTACAACTCATCTTCAATAGTGGATTGAGTGTGCGCGTTGGGATGAGTTATCCTCCCTAGTAAATGAAGAACAAGTCACTTATAATATAGGGAATGTTCTATAGAATTTTTACTAGTGAATCCTTTCATTTGAGGGATCATAACCAAAAAAATCAATAGAATCTGATTAAAACATTTTATTATAGCTCGTGATGATATAAGTTAGGAATCCTATTCACTCAGACAATGATAATGATAAAACCTGTTTATAGGTTGTCATTGATCCCCAAAAATATTCTAATTATTTGAGTGTGTGATAGACCCATAGGTAATAATACTTCTTAGGCAATTCATTACTATAAATTAAGTATAATTTTTTAATATCAAGATACTTAAAAAAATTAAAAATAATTCAATAATTTGGATTGAATTCAATGATTTATCTAGATTTATCACAGGGTTCTGTGGTAGTAAGAAATTATGTTTGTTTAATGCTAACATGCCAGTAGGAGAATCTGTGCTATTTCAAAAGAACTCATCTATTAAAGGTTTGAAAATTACCCTTGGATAGCCCATACCCCCTGGACAACACCCCACCCTTGTTGACAGCCCGCCCACCCCACCCCCGGACACCCGCCCACCACCCCCCGGACACCCCCATCCCCCCGGATTCTGCCACCACTTGGAAAACCCCCCCACCCCCTTGACACCCCTGACCCCACTAGACATCGCCACCATCCCCATGGACAGCACGACCACCCCCCGTGGACAGCCCACCCACCCCCCTGGACAGCCCGCCCACCCCCCTTGACACCCCAGACCCCCTGGATAGCCCCTCCACCCCCATGGGTAGACCTCCCACCCACTGGACACCCCGTACCCCCTGGACAGCCCGACCCACCCCCTGGACACCCCACTCACCTCCCTGGACAGCCCGCCCACCCCTGGGACTCCCCCTACCCCCTTGGACAGCCTGACCACCCCCACGGACAGCCCACCCACCTGAACACCTTGATCCACCTAGACAGCCCCCCACCCCCTGGACACCTCCGACTCCCCAGACGACCCCACCACCCCCTAGACACCCCGCACCCCCTGGACACCCCGCACCCCCCTTGTACAATCCTACCACTCCCCTGATCCTGATCCTACTCCTCATCCTGATCTCCCTGAAGAAGTTAAATTATAAAACTCATGTATTCCCTATAAGATCCTTAAGGATTATGTATTCCTTGATCCACATCCAATATCTTTCTAGGAAATCCTTGAATATAGGCATTAGAAATTCTGTATCTTATTTTCTTATATACACTGTATTTTGTTGTATTTCTTAATATTATTCTCATATAGAGTAATGTGTCAGTTATGCTTTTATATAAAGTAAAAAATAATCATTTACCAAATTATTTTTTGGATTAAACATCAATATTATTTAATTTCTTTGAAATGAATTATGGCAATTATTTTACAGAATGGACAGATGTTGGATGTACGAATCTGATCGGATTTCAACCAATTTTCAAAATAATTTGAACAGCTTTCTAGATTTTTCATTTGACAAGGCTTTATATAGTGGTCGCAGACACTGCCCAAGTTTTAATTATGTTGGAAGACCTTGGTTGAGTCATGAAGCAGTTAGCTATCATATAACCAAATATGGTTTCCAAAAAAACTATTATGTGTGCTATCACAATGGAGAGAAAATAGAATATCAAAATGTTGATGATCCACATGATAGGACTGAATTGGAGAGTTTGATATATGATCAGTTTCCATTTATTCGACATCATGAGAAAGAAAGGATGTCCAGCCAACAAGATTTCAATAAAAGCACACATGATGTGTCCAATGAAAATGATGATGTTGATAGGGTGAAAAAATTGAATGATGCTGCGACGACTCTAGTATATCAGCAATGTGGTAAAATAAAAAAGTTGGAATTTTTAATCTAATTGTTTCATGGGAAAACTATTTATGGGATTTCAAATACTGCAATTGATTAAATTATTACATTCTTGAAGGACTTACTTCTAGATGATGCGGATATTCCCTCAAACCACTATATGGCATGGAAGTTAGTTGATGAACTTGGATTCTCAAAAAAAAATTCATGCTTGCACGAATGATTGCAGCTTATTTTGGGAGGAAACTGCTGAATGAAATGATTGTCTCAAATGTGGAACCTCCTGATGGAAGCCAGAAGATGATGGAACACCTTCTCGTGTGCCATAAAAAGTAATGTGGCACTTTCCATTGATCCCCAGATTACAGAACCTTTTCATGTCTGATGAAATATCCGTAAAAATGTGATGGCATGAAACCGAGAGAAAAAAGAATAATGAAGAGTTGGTTCACCCTGTAGATGGATTTTCATGCAACATATTTGATGCTCGATATCCTGAATTTGTATCCAACGTGCATAATGTGAGACTGGGTCCTTCATGTGACAGTTTTAATCCATTTGGGTAGATGCTTACTTCACACAGCACATGGCCGGTTTTCATACACATTTATAGCCTTCCCCCTTTGTTGTGTATGAAAAAGCCTTGCACTTTCTAGAGTATACTGATATCTGGCCCTTCTGATCCCAGAAATGATATTGATGTATACATGCAACTTTTAGTAAAAGAGTTGAAACTTCTTTGGGATGTGGGTGTGACCATATACGATGCATGTTCGAAAGAAATATTTCAGATGCATGTTGCGCTTATGTGGACGATCAATGATTTTCTTGCTTATGAAATGATGTCTGGATGGAGCACAAAAGGAAAATTGTTATGTCCTGTTTATATGAAGAATACTTGATTGAGAACACTGAAATATCATCGTATTTTCAGTTTTATGGGACATCGATGAATCTTGCCAATGAACCATCCATATAGAAACAATCGTCGAAGACTTGACAATACCAGGGAGAATGACAATCCACCTCAGCGTATGTCTGGAACTGATGTGATTAATGAATTGAAAGACTTTAGTTATTCATTTGGGAAGGGTGTAGTGAAATATAGGAAGAGGAAAAATGTATCCAATGATACCTATTACAATTGGAAGAAGAAGAGTATATTTATTGAGTTGTCGTATTGGTCAACCAACTTGTTACGTCATTTCTTAGACGTAATGCACATTGAAAAGAATATATGTGAAATGTTTCCTTTGATTCTTCTAAATGTCAAGGGGAAGACAAAAGATGATTTATGATCTCGGCGTGACTTGGTATATTGGGGGATCAGACCAGAATTGCATCCTGTCTGTATTAGTGAAAATAAATGGAAAGTTCCATGGGCTTCTTATACGATGACACCTGCTGAAAAAAATCAATTTCTGGAAGTGCTAGAGACTATTAAAGTTCCTGATGGCTATTCAAGAAATATATCAAAACGGGTCAACAGAAAAGAGTTAAAGCTGAAATCTTTGAAGACTCATGATTATCACGTCCTTTTGCATGAGTTGATTCAAATAGAAATCCGCCATCTCTTTTCCAATAATGTTGGAGTCTCAGTTATTCAGTTGTGATATTTGTTTATAGATCTTTGTGCTAAGAGGTTGTCCAAATCCTTCTTGCAAAAACTGTTGGCAGAGACACCACTAATTTTGTCTGAGTTAGAGAAAATATTCCCTCCATCATTTTTTACATGCATGTTGCATCTGACTATCCATCTTCCGACCGAAATACTTCTTAGAGGACCCGTGGCTTTCTGTTGGATGTATCCAACTGAAAGAAACATGTGCACATTGAAATCATATGTTCAGAACATGAATTATCCCGAAGGTTCTATTGTGAACGGTTACTTGGCTCCAGAATGTATGGATTTATGCGCAATGTATTTGTCTGATCTTACTACGAGAATAAACAAACCAATGAGAAATGAAGAAGAACAGTATGGGCAAATTGAACCCAGTTTTCCATCACTTCCTCAGATAGGGGGAATTTTGGGATCATATATATTGACGATATTAAGCCTTGAAGAGCAAGAGATGGCACATCGCACAATGTTGTTTAATTGTGATTTGTTCGATGAGTATATCAAGTAAGTAAATTTTACATGTATCTCTTATCTTATCTCTTGTAATTTTAAATATTTGTTAAACTATTATTATTTTTATCTACAGGGAACATAAAAAAGTGATATATAGAAAGCATCGTTTTTTATCTTTGAGAAGGAAAGAGACTTTGCATAGCAAAGGGTTTTATGCTTGGTTGAAATTGAAGGTAAAAATATTTCTGTAATAACTAAATAAAAATAATATTTCATTAACTTTACTATTTGTTTATATTTCAGGTATCGATTTTGCCTGCAGACTCTGTTTCTGAGGAAATAAGTGCTTTGGATTTTGGTCTTAATACCATGGTTCGTGCTTGTAAATCACTTGTGATCAATGGATACAAATTTATTATCACTGAACGAGCAAGAAACATGAGAACACAACATAATGGTGTTATGCTAACTGCCACAACAGACTGTTATTCTAGTTAATCAGATAATAGACCTCATTCTGAAAATGTTTCTTATTATGGAGTCATGGAGAAAATAATAATTTTGGATTATTACTCGCATGGTCGAGTCACGATGATTAAATGTCAATGGTTTGATTCAATGATGGGGCAAGGCACCTTTATTGATGATTTTGGATTTCGAGTTATTGACATGACTCGCACTCTTTCCACCGATGAACCATTTGTATTGGCATCAATGGTGAAACAAGTTTTTTATGTTAACGATCATCATCATCCTAAATTAGGTGTAATTATTGACGTAAATCCAAGACATGTTTTTGATGATGGTGATGATGAAGTTGACACTATCCCGACTACAATTGGAAGCAATCCTTTTATTACTTATGATGACGCCAATAGATCAATTGTCAGAGTTGATTGTGAACCCGAAGTTGTGGTGGGAAATATATAGAATCATACAGTCGTGTTCTTACCTACATGTTTCACCTACATTATTCAGAGTGTGTATCCTAGTACTTACCTTCAAACCACCATAAATGTTCTTTTACATTATGTTTTTTTTATCAGAATGGTTTTTATATATATTTTTTTGGTTACACATTAGTTATCTATTTCTAATTACTTCCATATTTGTTTTCATTGCAGGAAATGACACCCATTGAAGAGAGGCGACAGAAAAAGATGATAGACAATAATCGTCGCATGGTACATATGGGTGTTTCTCAACTCATCCATATTGTGAGTATTTTATTTCAAATATAAATATTTCAATAACTTATAATATCATTTGTTTACTTTTGTGTTAAACATTTTTTCAGGATCGACCCCCTAGACGAGAGATATCTGACGAGGAGCCTGATATTGCTCCCAGTAGAGAGGCTGGTGGTAATAGGGGGGCGGGTGTCAGAGATGGACGATCATCTAGTAGTCCTAGTACTGAGGCTGGTGGTACGAGGGCTCATGGGGAGAGAGTTAGACGATCCACTGCCACAGACGTATCTTCTTCGCCCCATTTTGATCCTGGCGTGTCTTCAGGGACACACATGATATTTAAGCCTCCGATGTTTACACTACCAGTTGGCCACACGTCTATGCCATCATCTTTTGCTTCTGGTTCATTATCTACGAGATATTATATTCCACCTTCTTCGACTCCTGCTCTGACACAGTATGTGGGTGAGGAGCATACACTGAGGGACACTCCACCTGTACAGGATATTCCTTCAGCTTCTGCACATCCAGTGACACCCATTGATCTGACTACCACAGGTATATTTATATAACTCTATCAAATTTTTATACCAAAATTTATTTTATTATAACTTGTACTGATATTATTTTTCTTTAATAACAGATTCATCTACAGATAAGAGGCGGGGGAGGGGGCGTACTCGCTTGCGTGCTGTATGGAACCGCCAGAAATAGTTGATGGTTGAATACCATGTTGATGGAAAAATGATTGAGAAATATGGGCAGGAATGTCAGGGTTTTTTGGCGACGCTAGCCAAATACTCCGATATCATTCCGGCCAGCCCTCTCTCTTGGAGACATCTGCCACACGAAGTCAAAGATAACACATGTGAAAAAATATGGGTAAAAAACCTATTAGATTTAATGTAGTATTTTTTTTGTATTTATATGAACTAATCTATTTTGTTTCATCTTTGTTTTAACTTCCCTGATGGCGAAGGTGCACAGCCAGTGTGTTTAAAAGAGTTAGGAGAGCTTTGGAGAGCTTATAAGCATGACCTGTATGTTGGCTGGTGTGATAGAGTGGGAACAGAGTTAGAGACATTACCTATCGTGGATGACTGCCTAATAGAGAAATATCGCCAAATGATTACCCATTGGGAGACTGCCAAATTTAAGGTATTAATATCATTTGAGGTATTTAAATGAGAGATTTCATATTTTTCATTAATATATTCATATTTATTATTAAACATTATTTAGGAATCTTCTGAAAAAAAAAACAAAAAAAAAACGTTGATTCAAAGAAATACCTCCACACTATGGGGCACACAACTATGTCAGATCATGAGAGGCAGCTGGTACTATATAATTGTTTATAATATTTTTTAGGACTTTCCATTTTTATTTTTTCCTACTAAAATTATGTGATTTATTGAATATTTAATATATGATTATACTTTCACTTTATATTGTTTCAATGTCATTACAGAATAACAAGTTGAATATTGAAGGACATATCCCTCGAGCAAATTTTTTTGCTCGAGTAAAAGAAAAAAGATGAAACTGCGGTAAATGAATCAACCCAAGAAGAGATTGTATGTTTTTATTTATTTATTTCAAATTTTAATATGTATTTTGAAATTTATTAATCTATTAATATTTTTAACAGGTTGCTTTAGAGGCTCTTGATGCCCAGGAGCCTAACAATTTTGGGCCAGACGATCATTTATATCAGGTTTTGGGAGAGGAGCACTCTGGTCAAGTACGCTGCCGACCTGGTAAGAATATAGTCCCGATGAGGTATTTTTTCTCTCTAGGTATCCATTCTAATACTACCGAGTTGGAACTGGTCAAGGAGCATGCAAGAAAGTCTGATAAAAGGGTCACAGAGTTGGAAGTACATGTTCAAACGAGGGACAAAGAATTTATGAAACTGATGAAATCTTTATCTTCATCACTTCCACCAGAGGATAGATCGGCTTGTCAGACATTTATGTCATCGATGAGTGCATTATCCAATGCACCAGGTGGTAGCTCTAGTGGCGGTCGAGATGATGACATTCCTGGTGATGACGAGGATGCTGAAGAGGACGAGGGGGAGGATGAGGATGAGGATGAGGGTGAGGATGGGGCCGAGGGCGAGGATGGGGCCGAGGGCGAGGATGGGGCTGAGGATGAGGATGGGGCCGATGATGAGCATAGGGATGATGACGAGGACAACGACGAGGACAAAGATGGCGGCGAGGATGAGGCCGATGATGACAGTGGTGATGGTGATGATGATCAGGGGAAGATTGATCCATTACATTTTTGAATTATGTATAACTCTATATTTATGAACCTGGTTTTCCACTCTGGGGTTTTCCTCTGCTTTATAGGGATGTTGTTATCAGATCTCTTTTTTGCACTTGATTCTTATTGTATGATTAGTCTACTACCTAGACCTTTAGTATTCCTTGGTACTGTGATGCCCATTTTTCTATTTTGTATTAATTAGCTTTCTTAGTTAGCCATCTATTTCATGTTTATGTCATTTTCCCATAGAACTACATTTTATGTCATTTATGGATGATAGTTTAATCCCTGATAGTATCATGCATGGAATAATCACATGAAAATAAATGTCCTTTTGCAAGTAGTAATTGTACATTATTGATTATGTTCTTATTTTTGTGTTTTTGATGTGAATCATGCTGTTTTTGAATTTCCATTATGTTCAAGGGATGATTTCTGTTTTAGTAATGGTGGATCTTCTGGGTGAAGAGGTTGGGCAGGGGGGAGGGGAGCGGAGGGGGCTGCTAGGTGAAATGGGTGGGTAGGAGGGGAGGGGCAGGGGGTGCTAGAGGAAAAGGGTGGGCACGGGGGGAGGGGAGGGGAGGGAAGGGGAGGGGGGAGGGGAGGGGAAGGGGTAGGGGATGGGTAGGTTTGAGGGGAGGGAAGGGAAGGGGAGGGGAGGGGAGGGGAGGGTCGGGGAGAGGAGGATGATGACAGGAGGGAGGGGTGCTGGGGGAAGAGGTTGGGAAAGGGGGAGGGGAGGGGAGGGGGCTACTAGGGGAAAAGGGTGGGCAGGGGTGGAGGGGAGGGGAGGGGCATGGGGCTGCTGGAGGAAAAGGGTGGGCAGGTGGGGAGGGGAGGGGCAGGGGATTTGCAGGTTGGAGGGGAGGGGAGGGAAGGGGAGGGGAGGGTAGGGTAGGGGCTGGGTGATGGAAGGAGGGAGGGGGTTGCTGGGGGAAAAGGTTGGGCAAGGGGAGGGAGGAGAGGGCCAAGGGATGGGCTACTGGGGGAAGGGGCTGCACAGGGGGGGGGGGGTTCTGAGGTGGGAGGGGGAGGTGCTGCATGTTTCATTGATTTTGTTTCCTTTTATTATTTTAAATATATGTTACTTCAGGATTACTATTTCAATTTGTTGAGAATAAATTTTGCAATCCTGTTCCAACATAATTTATGGTTTCTACAGTTTCTTAGCTATGCAGATGTGTGGTGGAAAATTATTTAGGGAAATCAACAGTTTGGTTATTATGAAGTTCAATGTGTCTTTTGTTATGGGTCTTCTCTTAAAGAAAAGGACATGTCTCTTCTGCTAGGATTTATGATATGAAGTCAGCACAAAATGGTTATTGCTGAAGTGGAATCTCATTTGGGCCAACTTGTGAGTTTTAAACACGGTACAAAAAATTATCCTTGGTTGGAAAGTAATATTGTTATAAGTTGCATAATATTTATAATTCATGATGTCCTCTTCAAACATACCTTTAGGGAGGGTGTCTTTGTTGCGGATGCATTTGGTTCTCAAAGTGTCTTTATTTTGTTTAAAATGGATGCGATTTTAAGTAAAATAAACGACATACAGAAAACCAGACAAACACATTTGGATTGTGGTGATACTTTAGGAAAACGATCCATGGGTCATTTGTGACGTGTACGAGTCAACCCTGCCTAAATCTGAGGCACGGTGTGACTAGAAACCTATAGAAAACGGACCAAATGCATTCAGATTCTATTATACTTTAGGACAAGTATCCATGGGTCATTTTTGATGTGTACGAGTCAACCCCGCCACAATTTGAGGAACGGTGTGGCCGGTACCACTCAAACTGTCTCACTTTTATTTGAAATGGACAAGATTTTAAGTGAAAACAACAACCGACATACGAAAAACCGACCAAACACATTCGGATTTTATTGATACATTAGGAAAAGTTTCCATGGGTCATATGTGATGTGTACGAGTCAACCCCGCCTCAATCCGAGGCGTAGTGTGGACGACACCGCTCAAATTGTCTTTCTTTTGTTTAAAATGGATGCACTTATAAGTAAAATAAACGACATATTGAAAACAAACCAAACACATTCCGATTGTGTTGATATTTTAGGAAAACGATCCATGGGTCATTTGTGATGTGTACGAGTCAACCCTGCCTCAATCCGACGCGCGGTGTGGCCGGCACCACTTAAAGTGTCTCACTTTTCTTTGAAATGGACAATAATTTATGTAAAAACAACAAATGAAATACGGAAAATGGACCAAATTCATTTGGAATCTGTTGACACTTTAGGAAAAGTATCAATGGGTCATTTGTGATGTGTAAGAGTCAGCCCCGCCTCAATCTGAGGCATGGTGTGGTTGGTACCACTCAAACTGTCTCAATTTTATTTGAAATGGAAAAGAGTTTAAGTGAAAACAGCAACGGGCATACAGAAAACCGACCAAACGCATTCGGATTCTGTTGAAACATTAGGAGAAGTTTCCATGGGTCATATGTGATGTGTAGGAGTCAACCCCACCTCAATCCGAGGAGCGGTGTGGATGTTACCGCTAAATGTGTCTTTCTTTTGTTTAAAATGGATGTGCTTTTAAGTAAAATAAACGACATATGGAAAACTGACCAAACACATTCGGATTGTGTTGATACTTTTGGAAAACGATCCATGGGTCATTTGTGATTTGTATGAGTCAACCCTGCCTCATTCTGAGGCGTGGTGTGGCCGACACCACTCAAAGTGTCTCACTTTTCTTTGAAATGGACAACATTTTAAGTCAAAACAACAACTGACATACGGAAAACGAATCAAACACATTTGAATTCTATTGATACATTAGCAAAATTATCCTTGGGCCATTTGTGACATGTAAGAGTCAACTCCACCTAAATCTGAGGCACAGTGTGGCCGGTACCACTCAAACTGTCTCACTTTTATTTGAAATGGATAAGATTTTAAGTGAAAACAACTACCGACATATGGAAAACCGACCAAACACATTCGGATTCTGTTGATACATTAGGAAAAGTTTCCATGGGCTATTTTTGACATGTATGAGTCAACCCCACCTTAATCTGAGGGCTGGTGTGGCCGGACCGCTCCAAGTGTCTTTCTTTTGTTTAAACTGGATGCGCTTTTAAGTAAAATAAATGACATACGGGTTACCGACCAAACACATTCAGATTGTTTTGATACATTAGGAAAATGATCCATGGGTCATTTTTGATGTGTACGAGTCAACCCTATATCAATCTGAGGCGCGGTGTGGCTGACACCACTCAAAGTGTCTCACTTTTCTTTGAAATGGAGAACAGTTTAAGTAAAAACAATAACTGACATACATAAAATGAACCAAACACATTCAGATTCAGTTGATACATTAGGAAAAGTATACATGGGTTATTTTTGACACGTATGAGTAAAACCCACCTCAATTTGAGGCACAGTGTGGCCGGTACCACTCAAACTATCTCACTTTTATTTGAAATGGACCAGATTTTAAGTGAAAACAACTACCGGCATACGGAAAACAGACCAAAAACATTCGGATTCTGTTGATAATTTAGAACAAGTTTCCATAGATCATTTGTGACATGTACGAGTCAACCCCTCCTCAATCCGAGGGCTGGTGTGGACGACACCACTCAAAGTATCTTTTTTTGTTTAAACTGAATGCACTTTTAAGTAAAATAAACGACACACGGGAAACCAAACAAACACATTCTGATTGTGTTGATACTTTAGGAAAATGATCCATGGGTCATTTTTGACAAGTATGAGTCAACCCCTCATCAATCTGAGCTGCGGTGTGGACGACACCACTCAAAGTGTCTCACTTTTCTTTGAAATGGACAACAATTTAAGTAAAAACAACAACTGACATATGGAAAATGGACCAAACACATTCAGATTCTGTTGATACTTTAGGAAAAGTTTACATGAGTCATTTGTGATGTGTACAAGTCAACCCTTCCTCAATATGAGGCACGATGTGGCCGGTACCACTCAACCTATCTCACATTTATTTTAAGTGGACAGGATTTTAAGTGAAAACAACAACCAGCATACGAAAAACTGACCAAACACATTTAGATTCTGTTGATATTTTAGGAAAAGTTCCCATGGGTCATATGTGATGTGTAAGAGTCAAAACCACCTCAATCCGAGGTGCGGTGTGGATGAAACTGCTCAAAATGTCTTTCTTTTGTATAAAATGGATGCACTTTTAAGTAAAATAAACGACATATGGAAAAAAGACCAAACACATTAGGATTGTGTTGATACTTTAGAAAAACGATCCATGGGTTATTTGTGATGTGTACGAGTCAACCCCGCTTCAATCCAAGGCACAGTGTGGCTGGCACCACTCAAAGTGTCTCACATTTCATTGAAATGGACAACATTTTAAGTAAAAACAACAACTAACATATGAAAAACGGAACAAACACATTCTGATTCTATTGATACTTTAGGAAAAGTATCCATGGGTCATTTGTGACGTTTACGAGTCAACCCTGCCTCAATCTGAGGCACGGTGTGGCCGGTACCACTCAAACTGTTTCACTTTTATTTGAAATAGACATGATTTTAAGTGAAAACAACTACTGGCATACGGAAAACCAACCAAACACATTCAGATTCGGTTGAAACATTAGGAAAACGATACATGGGTCATATGTGATGTGTAAGAGTTAACCTCGCCTCAATCCGAGGCATGGTGTGGATGAAACCTCTTAAAGTGTCTTTCTTTTGTTTAAAATGGATGCGCATTTAAGTAAAATAAACAACATATGGAAAATAGACCAAATGCATTAAGATTGTGTTGATACTTTAGGAAAAAAAAATCCATGGGTCATTTGTGATGTGTATGAGTCAACCCTGACTCAATCCGAGGCGCGGTGTGGCCGGAACCACTCAATGTGTCTCAGTTTTCTTTGAGATGGACAGTAGTTTAAGTAAAAACAACAACTGCCATACAGAAAACGGACCAAACACATTAGGATTCTACTGATACTTTAGGATAAGTATCAATGGGTGATTCGTGATGTGTAAGAGTCAACCCCGCCTCAATCTGAGGCACGGGGTGGCCGGTACCACTCAAACTGTCTCACATTTTTTTTTTGAAATGGACAACATTTTAAGTGAAAACAACTACTGGCATATGGAAAACTGACCAAACGAATTCGGATTCTGTTGAAACATTCACAAAATGATCCATGGGTCATATGTGACATGTATGAGTCAACCCCGCCTCAATCCGAGGTGTGGTGTGGATGACACTGCTCAAAGTCTCTCTTTTGTTTGAAAAGGACATCATTTTAAGTGAATACAACTGAAATTTACACTCATCAACGATAGTCGCAAACTCTTTTTCTTGAGTTGGGTAGTTTCAATCATGGGGTCATAAGTGAAGAGACTCTTAATAAAATACCTTTTCACCATATATTATAAACAATACAAGTTCAATACAAAATTCATCACAAATCATTACATACCCAAATGTAGGATCAGAAAAAAGGGATATGAGCCAATTTCAAACTCTTATTCAAATCTAATAGGTATTTATCATACTATTCTGCCTATTAGAATTTGATGGGGAGGTGGGGGGGCTGTTCTGGTTGGGGGGTTGTGTAGGGGTGGGGTGAATTACTATCGGATGATTGTTGTCATATGAATATTGAAATATGGAATTGTAGTACATGACATGGTTGGAAAAATTTGATGGTTTTCGGTGTTTTTTTGTGCTATTTTATGTGTTTTTATACTGTTTTAAGTTTGTATGTGGTTTTTGTGATATTTTTTTATGAAGGTGTAGGTGTATAGTGGCGGGGCTACTGGAGGGGGCTGCTGTACAACAGTTCTGGGAAAAATCAATACCAACAGTTCTAAACCGTTGGAATAAGAGTGCTAGAATTATGGAAAAACACTATACCAGTGGTTTAGAACCGTTGGTATAGATGTTCTGGAATTCTGGAAAAACACCTACACCAATGGTTTAGAACCATTGGTATATGTGTTCTGGAAATCTGAAAAACACAATACCAACAGTTTCGAACCATTGGTATAGGTGTTCTAGAAAATCACATTACCAACGGTTTTCAACCGTTGGTATATGAATTCTCAAAAAATGCAGTACCAATGGTTATAAACCATTGGTATATATTGTGAGAAATTTAATAAAACAATATACCAACGGTTTAGATCAAACCGTTGGTATAAGGCTTTCCTCACGGCTTACTAACCTACAGTTTGGAAAACCGTTGGTATAGGCTATACCAATGGTTTTCCAGCCTTAACCAACGTTTTAGAACTGTTGGTATAACCTTTTTTTCTAGTAGTGAAAGCCCTGTGGAAAGGGCAGTAGCTCCTGAGCCCGCACAGAGCGTAGGGTTGCTGGTACAAACTCCACCTTAAAAAGACCCTCGAAGTCTCCCCATGTGAGAGTCACCTCATCATAAAACTAGAGCATCAGGCTCCACCACCTCTCAGCTGCTCCCTAAAAGAGACAAACAGCTAGGTACACCATCAAGACAGCGGGTGTCCCAACTGTGTGGAAAACAAGTGCTACAACCTCTAGCCAGCACCCGGATGTCTGAAAATTCATCTCGCCTCGAAATCTAGGAGGTCCCTATTGCTGGAACTCGTGCAACACACTCAGGAGGCATGCACTCTCTGCTACTAGAGCAGGTGGTATCGGTGGCCCCGCGGGTAGTGGTACTGCTGGTGCCTCCGCTATGACGGGGACTGCACCGAGGCCTCGTCACTAAGTTGGTTAACATCTCGTATGTAACTCGGAACCCTAGCTGGCTGCCTTCATGGGGCCATCCTAAAAAAGAACAGGTGTGCCACAGTTTAAATAGTATACCCGGTGAGCTGACACAAAGTAATCATGATGAAAACTTTTTCAAAGGAAACACACATGCAATCAGTGTTTTCATGCACTAAGTCGTAATTCAGAGATCTAGGTCCTGGTGTATGGATACGTCGGCCGCCGCACCAACACTGGACTCCCTAGTCTGAAAACCACACACAATACTCTTAAAATTATTGCTTCACAGAAAATAATGATCAGAGTCCTATGTTTTGCGGTAGAACAGACTCCTCTGATACCAATTTGTCACAACCTGTCCTCGGGGCCCTTGCCGTGACTACCCCAAGCCCGCCTTCCAAAGGCCAGGGGCTATCGACTAGCACCAAAGGTGAAAATCCTGATAAAAAGGGAAGGCATTGCCTTTATAAAAGTAATCAATCACAAAAGAGTATGCAACAGAAGTAATTACTAAGTAATACTGAATACAAAAGTAAGTGTTGAAGGAAAGGGGCCGAAAATACAAGCCCAACAGTAAGTACAATAGAACTGAAAAAGATCGTATAACTACAGTAAAGTAAAACATCAACTACTGAGTCATCCTCCGAGATTCCCACCAGAAGGGTGGGTACAGATGGACTCTTCAGCACCTCGAGTCCGTCTGATTGCTCTGTGCACATCTCGCCAAGTAGTCCACCTCCGGGTACCGTCCATCTCTACAAGTCTCTACCTCGATCAGTGTCATCCATCGTATGCATCCAACACAACGTAGTGCGGGTATAGCCCGTGTAGGGGTGAGTATACGATACTCAGTAGGGACCCCGAGACCCCTGAAGGTCTCCCATATTCCACAAAGGATAAACCATAGAAGAAAGATATGTACTTAGGTATATGCTCATAAATATATCTAAGTCATCAATCACAGTTCGACTCCAACTCTTGAGCCCAAGTACAACTCGACCCTCACAGGAAAGTAAGTCAATCACATCGATGATAATTATTGTAATTCAAGACTCAACTTAGACATGTATACACAACTTAAAGAGAGTAAGAGATGATTAGTTGTAGCCACTAGATCATCTTTCACTGTCGAACGATAGATACCCACAGAAACCTAAAACAGTAGTATGCCGTCGTTATAGAACCCACATAGGATTTAATCCAGTCTCATTTCTATCGAACCCATGGAGGATCTAGTCCAGTCTCATTGCTGTCGAGCCCACAAAGGATTCAGTCCAGTATCATTGTTGTCGAACCCACAGAGGATTCAGTCCAGTCTTGTTGCTGTCGAACTCACAGAGGATTCAGTCCAAACACGTAGTTGTTGTACCCATGAAGGATTCAGTCCAGCCTCATTGTTATCGAACCCACGTAGGATTTATCCCAGTCTCGTTGTTGTCAAACCCATGGAGGATTCAGTCTAGTAGCCATCGTCATCGAACCCACGAAGGATTACATTACGGTAGTCATCGCAGCCTGCTCTAGGGTTCCCACACACAACACACTCGATTCCAAGAGGGTCTACTCCTCAAGAAAAGCGGGTCGATACATAAACTATCACAAAGTCCTGAGTTGATGTACCCCGATGTTCCGTCTCATCATAAGAAACCCAACGCGATAGACGATGCGGTAATTGGACGCCCAGTCTGAGAGTTAGTAGCTTTTCCGTTCAAGGGGCCCTGTTGGATTTCAGGTACAATCCAACACGACCATACTCCAATCTCATCCGAATCCCTTGTGGAGTATTCCAAAAGGACCGTCTCATCAAAAGTAAACCAACGTAGTTGACAGAACGTCAACCAGACCTCCAGTCCTTAAGTTATAAGCGTTGCTGCTCCGAGGGCCCAATTGGTTTCAAGTACAAACCAAACTAGACCTATACAAACTTCACCAAAACCTTGAGTGTAATATACCAAACGGACCATCTCCATCCAAGGAAACCTACTCAACTGACGGTGCGCCGATCGGAGGTCTGTAGATCAAGTTATGGGTGAAATACTAAAATGGGTCCGAAGAGGGGGGGTTGGGTCCGGTCTGATCCGGCCCAACCCGCCATGGGTCAGCCCAAACTGGGTCGACCCGACCTGGGTCTAGGTCTGGCCCAGTAGGGCACGACACGACCCGGGTGACAGGCAGCCCGCACCATGCAAGGCGGCCCGGTCCAAGCTGCTGGCGGCCCGCCCCACGCAAGGCGGCCCGGCCTGGAGGCCGTCTGCGGCTCAGCCAGCTGTCTAAGTGGTCCGGGGGGCGTAGGCCCTAGTTTTCCAAAATAGAGGCGCTGAGTAGGGCCGCCCCTGCTGCCCGACCGGTCGAAGCTAGTCGGCTCTTCTAGCACGAGCAGCCCACGGTTGCGGTCCGTTGTCCACTGCATGCGGTGCTAGGTGGCACTGTGACCTTCAACCCATCTGACAGGTGGCCGACCGGTTTTCTGCTGAAGCTGCCCGCAGAGCACGGGCCGTGGTCCTCCATAGCGTGGCTCCCCTTGTGGCGCTGCGATCTCCCTGTCCGACCGGCTATGGCCGACCTGTTCTCCTTTTGCTGAGAAGCCCACGGACTGTAGGTCGCAGTTCTTCCGTAGTGCGGCACCCTCATGGCACCGCGGTTCCTTCGGCGCACCTGGCATTAGCCGTCCGATTATTCCTCAAGCGAGCAGACCGCGGATGCGGACTGTGGCTCTTCTCTACATGGCCGGCACATGACCGCCACTTCCTCCGGTCGCCATCACCTCCGATTGCCACCGCCAAAATAGTCAAGAACTATCAAAGGGTCATCGGGCCGTGTTTGTTCTGCCCGCGCCCTCTGCGTTAGGCGATAACATAAGGACAAATACAAACCACGATTTTCAATGAAGAACAAAGTACAATTTAATCACATAAAATAATACAAACCCCCTACCTCGTAATTGATGTGACGTGGGAAGATATTCTGAGGATGACTTAGTTTCCTTAACGTCGAGGTGCATCCGAGGAGGAAGCGTCATTGGAAGATGTCCTTCACATTCTTCAGCAGGGATGTTCTTCGTCGAGAGAGGAACACCTTTCTTCTAATTCTACAGAGGGTTCCCCACTGAAATATTTTCCTATAAAATATTATAATAGGGCTCCCCCAATTTTAATATAATTTCCATGAAATTCAAATTGATTCAAATAAGAGGTTCTAATTGATTAATGAAGATATTAATTAGATTAGTTGGCAAGACTACGAGATAAGGGAGGTGAAAAGTTTAATATTCAAAGAGAGGAGGTGGAGAGTTTTAAGAGTTAATAAGGGGGGTTTCATGGTAGTTTAAGGGGGAGTTGAGGGATTAGGCTCTCGTGTGGACCTGACACACATTATCCTCTCATGGAAGGTTATGTGGGTGTGGTCCCCACCTCTAACTTCCACTTTTAGGAAATAACCACCACTTATTAAATTAAATAAAATTGTGTACACTTAAAGTAACACACCAATTTTATTTTAATTTGTTATGAATCCCCAAATTAAAAATTGAACTCTCGACCAAACACAACTGCGATTAAGGTCTCCTTAAGCAAATACTAGTGCTGCGAGTTCATCGGTGTCCCTAGATTTCAATTCCAAGCACCAGTTCAAAAGATAGAAAAACCCACAGGTATGTTTGCTGAACGTATCTGAGAAAAATGTAAGAAATTGATTCCAGGCACACTGGGCCTCTGAATCAGGCACCGTCAGAAACTGCAGACTCGTAACATTCCAAAGAATTTAAGAAAAAATTTTCCTTGAATATTCTGGGTCTTTATATAGAAGTGACAAACTTATGTTTATTAGTCAGTTAACACTTAGTAGTTCATTATGTGGTGTTTTCATGTGATTTTATAACATATTTATCAGAAAGGAATTTTTATTAATAAACATTTGATTAATACAGATAAGGTAATCCTCTAAATATTACCATGGAGGAATAATATATTACATGAAAATAAGTGGAAGTTAATCACTAGATACATTGGTACTTTTCCAATTCTCGATGACATGGGGATTTAATCTTCCCATCTTATAAATCCATTAATACTTTCATAGGTGCATGATGTGTTGCATGTATAACTTATAAGTAAGAACATATCCAGTCGGTCACTTGTGCCATCAAAACCCATGGCTTTAATACTCTTTAATTCAATATTAACTACATAAAGTCAATCATAATGAAATCAAAAAATATTGAAATTCCTAGTGTATTTGGTTAATTAGATACATAACACTATTAAATGAAATTAGGATACAATTAAATTATTTATAAAACTTCATATTAATCCCTTAAATTTCAATCACTTATAAAAAACATAACAAGATAACCCAAGGATATAGATATAAAATAGTTGTGTTATAAATCCATGTAAGAAAATAATCAATGTATAACAAGATTAAATAAAAAAATGGGTTTGAATGAATATAAATGTGTCTTCAAAGTGGGTATAATCATAAAAATGACCATCAAAGCAGGATATAAAATGATTACATCAGGGTAACATAGGATCATTGAAAGAAACAGAATATAATTTTCCTATGAATAAGTCATTGATAAATGAATATACATTATCACAAAATTTTCATAGGATAACACCCCATACACCTTATATGAAATATCATGAGAAAAAAGCATTAACCAAGAATTTTACGGATATATAATTCTAGTCCCACCCATCACATTCAAATTATATACATGTATTTGTGTGCCTCCAAGAATATACAAAAATAGAATGTATTTCATAATTTTTAGTACCATGATTAAGGATTTTGGGATATATAAATGGAATTCTATAAAAAATTAATGATATCTAAAGATATTTGAATAAACTTATATATTAATTTGGATGAGAATACACAACATAAATTATTGGCATGGAAAATCATATGATAATTTTGGCATCATAACTATTGTAAAAAATGATTTTTGTATAGGTTTAATGAGTGTAAAATGTTGTCAGTAATCACTTTGGTATTATATAGATGGTAAAGTAATGTGTAAAAACATATGAAAACATGACAATTTTTAAATCTAAAGATAAAACTCAAAGAAATTTCTTCAATAATGAGGAGGGAATCCCCTTACCTTGAGACAGATCTTGTAAAAACATGGGTGTATCTTATTCGAAACATGGGAACACCATGAGAGGGATTTAGAAAGGTATAAGGAGAGCTAATTCATGTTCAATGGGTTTCTAGGGAATAGTTTTGGGATGTTTGGTTGATATATATAGAAAAATATCAGGGTAAATTTTTTTTGATTTCTAAACATAGGTTTTGGACCCTATAAGATACAATAATAAAAAGAAAAAACTTGTCTTTGGTTTTTGACCATGTTTTTCTTCCAAAGTGGAGTGTTTTGAGATATTTTATAAGACCATAAACTGATGATTATAAAATTAAACCATTATTTATGTGGATGTGAGTCTTTTTTAATCAATTTATTTTAAAACCATATAATATAAAATTTGTTTTGGAGGATTAAATAATAAAATATAAAATTAAACAAATAGTTCAAAAAAACTTATTTTAATGGGGATACATATATATTTTTTCTTATTCACTTTTTTTCATTTATTAATCCTCTTTTGGGCTACTATAATGTCATAATACCAAAAAAATATTTATATTGTTTATAATTTTTAATCAAAAAATCGATTGCCTCAAAAAATTATGAAAAAATAACTATCGAATAATTTAGACATGATGAATTTAATAAATAAAATTCATTTAATCAAAATAATTTTATTAATATTAGAATTTTTTATTTTAAATAAAAATCAACATTTACTAAATCATACTAGTTTTTTTTGACATCCATAACATTCTGACCAATATAAAAAATACATTGGACTTCATAAAATTACACTATAATTTACATCATATTAAATATTATTTTAAAATAATATTATTTATAATAACATTAATTTTAAAATATTTATTTTTTTCAGAATATTGATGAAATTTTGATTTGATATTTCTTAAATTTTTTTTTTCATGATTTGAACATTTAATTTTTATGAAACTCATTATATAATCATTTTTAACTAATAATATGAAGGGAGAAATATAATAAGTATTTTACTGAAATGAAAATAAAATATTAATTTAGTATATTCATGAAATTTAACCCCATATTAAAAAATTTATACCCAAAGGGTAAGGTGTGAAATGAGGTTTCTTAGTTAGGGTGCTTTGAAAAACATTTTTTGGGTCGCGATCTAGATATGTTTGAACTTATCCCACAAAAAGCTTCAATAGGGATTGAGTTGTTGAGTCATGGATTTGGAATGGTCAAGGAAAAATCCCAGTGATTACACTTACTTATGAAGTTCTAATAACTGGTATTAATATGGTATGATCCAACTGGTCTAGGTCATTACTTCTTCTATCTTTATTAATTAGATTCTATCATAACCCTTAACATATTATCATATTATACATCATTATAGAATCTCTTTTTTATAAATGATTATGATTCCGAACGTTTTTATCAATCTATAAGGCTATAGTTCATAATAAAACCAAATAACCAATATAACGCATGTGTCTTCTATAACGATGTCACTTTATAAGACATTTATTCATTAAAAAGGGAATTTAATTTATATTTTTATTCTTTATGTTTACCAAACATAGAGACTGTATAGGTGGAACATGTCTTATCATATGAGAAAAAATAGGCATAATTCATGGATAAATGTGACAAAGTAATAAAAATTAGAATTATTATATGGTTAATGTTATGTAGAATAATAAAATGTTTAAGGAAGAGACATTTGAATCCAAAGAGTTAATGCATAAGATATATCCTTATCTACTTCTATTATAGTAATAAAATATCAATAGTGATTTTTTAGGGGGTAATATGAAACAACCCCTGATTTTTTGATATATTTTCATTAAAAAAACTATATTGAGTAGATATTTTCAAATGAAACACCTAAATAAAATTGACTAGGTTATGTTTTATTGAGATAAAATATTACAATTCAAGGTAAAAATTAATACATAATGAAAATGAAATATGAAACATCATTATGAAAATTGAATGTTGAAAAAATTATTCAATAAATAAAAATACAATTAATATTTAATTTTGGTCCTCATGTATTTTCCTGTAGAACTAAACCACAACTAAAAGAAACTATAGGTGTAAAATCATTAGAAATTTAATAAACAAATTGAATTATAAATAAATAATATTAATGATTCTAAATATATATGTGGGGCTATATGTAGGAATAAAATCTAATAGTTATATATGTAGTCATTAAGAATGTTTCAATTTAATAATTATTTATTGTAAATATAGTGTTTGGATATGGGTTCATTAGGCAAATAAATTGGCTATGATTTTTAATTAATTTTTTATAACATAAAATAATAAATAATGAAATAAAATGGTTGTATATAATTAAAATATTTTACTTTGAAAAAGTATTTTTTATGAAAAAATTATTATTATTATTTTTATTTACAATATTAATAGAACAATTTTATATTTATAAAATTAAATGATTAAAAGTTAAACAATTATTAGAGTCTAGTTAGAATTGTTTAATGGAAAAATGATTTATTTTTCAAATAACATTTTTAAGTAATATTTATTTTTTTGGAATAAAAAATTTATTTCCTTTAATGAGGATTGTAATGTAATGTTTAAATGGACAAATTATTTATTAATCCTCATTAAAATTAGTTGTTAGTAGTACAAAATAATTAGCCATCTTAACATTTAAATAATCACTATAAAAAATTGTTTTGTTGATAAATCTTTTGTTCTTATTTAAAATTTCAATTTATCATATTATGAAATTGAAATATAAAAAATTTATTTAAAATTTAGAATAATCATATTGAAATTTTTTAGAATGGGTTATGATAAATATTTAGTAAAAATATTACCAGGGTGAAAATTATAAACTTCATAAAATACTCTAGAAATGTGTAAATTAAAATTCCAAGATGTGTCAAAAATTAATATTAATTAAAAACCTTATAGAAGACCTTTTTTATTTTGGAATGTTATTCTCATGTGTCCCACTAACATTTAAATTCTTAACTCACCTAACTCCCATGAGATTATATTCTTACACTTCACCCAACTCACGTTTCTATTGGAATTTCCATCATTTTAACTTGTAAAAGGAGATCACCTCCACCAATGAAAAACCACTATACCACTTCACATTCCTCTTTAATATATACATGAATTTTTTTAAATAGTTACCTATTCCACTTTTAGAAGCCTCGTATCCCACGAAAGTTCCCCAATCCCTCTATTTCCAAGTATTATTTCAAGTGAAGAGTCAAGTAATCAATGAGGATTAAGAAATTTTAAAGAATATGTGACTAAATGTAAGTGTATTTTCCAATTTTTTTTAAAAGTTGTGGGGTATAACCCATTTAATTAAATGGAAAAATATCTCCTATTAAAGACTTGGAAAATGAGTAACCCATTACAATGAACCCTCATTTTATTTTTTTGAGGATTTATCATTATCAATAGAAATATTCATTAGATGATTTTTTTGAATGTCCTAATTTTTGCTTTAATTATTGATAAATTTTGTTTTATTATATTTTTCCTTTCTTTATATATTATTTAAATGATTATTTATATGTTTTAATAATAATTATTTTGTAAAAAGGTATTGAAACAAAATTTTAACAACTTTTATGTTGATGAATTATTCCATAGTTAAGGCCATTATTTATTAAAAATATTCCCTTATGTGTACTTAGAATAGAAACCCAAATAATCATAAATTACAATGATCTTTTGAATAATGGTATTTATTCTTCTTCTTTTAAATATATTTATTATATAATATTATTAGGGTGTTTTTCATTTATGTCAAAATCCTTAGATATTTTATATGATCTATTGGGGGTATCCTCTTATTCTACCATCCACCTTATTTGTCCGGATGGATTATGAATTGTTCTATGGTTGTATTTATGAAACCAATATCTTTTCCATTGTTTATTTACGTTTTTTATATGTTTTTATACCCTATTTTCTCACATATGTATGGTTTTCATTATGTAATAGTTGGGCCAGGAATTATGTAGCCCTAAATTGAATTTGATAATGTTCGATATCTCATTAGATAATTATTGAATGTATAAATGTGATTCTGGATCCACAATATTATAGGAGGTAGAAACGTGATTATAGATCCAATATAATCGGGAGTGAAGGAATGCAATTTCTAACCAACTATGTAATTGGATATGGGAATGTGATGCATGGTCTACTATGTCATGTGGGGAAGGAGTTTGATTATTGATCTAGTGTGTTTTGATTTATATTCTAATATTTGTGTCACATTATTATGATTTTAAATGTACTAATGTTATAATGAATCATGTATTATGTTATGATTATATCATTATGACTTGACATATTATTTGTTATGTTTAGTTGGGTATGATTTTCAATTTTTTTTTCATAAACCATGTTTGTGAACTCAAACCAAAATGATTATGATATACCCAATTATAATATTTGGTTGTTATCTATTATGTTAAACCTTTCTAAGAATACAACCACACCCTTTTCTGTGTTTCCATTCCCCACGTTATGATGAATATTATGATGTATGATGTATCTCAAGGATATATTTTGGAATGTATTTTGTGGGTGATGATGATTATATTGTAGAATAATATTATTATATGGGTAATCCTTTAAGACAATAATATTTCGCACTATAGGGTGGGATTAATATTGACATTAAATGGGAATTCATGGAAAATAATTTAATATGAATATATATATGATTATGTCATCTAAAATAACATAGTCTATGTTATTGATATGAAATAAAGTATGTTCAAAATAATCTATTGAATATATTGATATGGGGATATCATTTATTATGGTTTACAGATATCATATAAAAAAATGCTAAAAACTTATAATAGATTATGATTTAAATTATCACTCTATGATTGCTAATAGTTGATGGGAATTAAATGTTTAAATATGAATATTTCTAGTTATAGGATGTTATTAATTATTCATTTAATAGGATTAATTAAATAAAATATGAATAAAGCATATAAAATAATTAAAACTAATATAATTGGTTGAATGTTTTGAAAATACTTCAGTGAATTCATGAATACCCAAGGGGAGTCACTGGGTTCTTTAAAATGAGGATACAGAATTGGAATGAGGTGATTATTTTCTCATAATCATGTTAATTATCTATTTATAGAATCAATTTTACTCTCCTCCCTTATCTATAAGAGATATTATCAAATCATGAAACATAAGAAAATCCCACTTAAAAATATGATGATTCGGTTTAGTCTAGAGATAAAAAACCTACTAGGGAATATAATTGATACCTTTTACTAAACATTATAAAACATATAAATTAATATAGTAAGAGAACTATTCATCATCATTGTAAGGTTTACAGGTACTTTACACTTAGTTTATATATGGTTTTTTATATATATTAGCCAATCTTGGTATGAGGTTTATAATTTATTTGCTATTAAATATGTGTTAGTAAAAAATTAGTGAATTGATATATTATTGATCCTAAAAAATCATAAAAGGTGATACATTCAATATATTTAAACCAAGTAGAAACATTTTCTTTATGTACACAAAAGAAATCAATTTTTTCTCAGTTGAAACAATATGTATACATTTATTGATTTTCCTATAGTTAAATTTCAATAATATTTGAAAAATTAACCAAACAAAACTCCTCATTATCATGGAATTTTTTGATTCAATTATATAAGTTGAGATAAATACTCATATTCAAAATCTTTATGATGTACTAATATGATCGTGCAATCACAATGGGGGGATTGATTTGTTGTAGACAAAATTTTCTAAATTATTATCTCTTTAGTTTCATTAAATGATTTTATAAGAACATCTACACCTATTAGGTTGAATGGATATAACATTTCACAAAAAATTAATATGATTATAATGAAAATAATCTTAATAGATCAAAATAAACAGTTGTTCTATAAGTATCACCCCTTATATGGGGTATTAAACCCTTGTTGTGTTCTGGTCTATTTCAAGCCATAAATTTTCCTCCAAAAATAATTCTAGTTTTGTGGGAAGGATTCAACCTTTACATTAGAGTATATCACTAAAAAATAATTTGATATGTATCAAAAAGTTTGATGCCTATGAACTTTTTATTCATATGAGTTCCAACCATTTTTATTGTTCTTTATTCTCCTCCTATAAATAAGATCTTTAATATATTACTTTACTTCATTTCATCAAAATAAATGATATCATTTCCAAAAGTAGGTATTTGGATTCTTATAAATACAAAATATCAACTACATTTACATCAACCCTCTTATCACAAAAATCAAAGTGGAAAAAATGAATATTAAATAAGTTTATTTATGTTATCTTCACTCTCACCCTCATTAATACATAGAATACATTTCTTATGAATCTGTTAAATAATATTCGTTGACATTAAATCACATCTGGTACATGTAGGAAAACTCAGTATCTTCAAGTTTCATAAAACATGAATCCTTATAAACTCTATACATCATAATATTATGTACTAGTTCTTTTAATTATTCAACCTAGACAACACATGGAACCTAGTTATTAACAACTCAAGTTTTCCACCACTATTTATTCATATATAGTAAATTTTTTAAATTTATTATAAGGTGAGTTCCTTCGTGAAATTTATTTTTGTGTTGTAATATTCATGAATGAAACATTTTTCCATAATCCTTATATAAGAAAAAATATTTTAAATATCCATAAATTTATTTAACAATTTTTAATGATTCTGTTAGGATATATTTATATTAATTGATGGTCCTTCAAAAAATCCTTTGTAATACTATAAAATACTTCTCAACGTAAATTTTATCCTAACTTTTATGTGTTTCTAATAATATTTCCCAAGAATCATTAATTTTATCCAAAATTCTACATTGTTTACTTCTAAAACATAAAATCCACAGAACTAATCTTCACCTCTTCTAATATTGTTAGCTTCTAGCCTTAACTCAAATCCATATTATACAAAATATTATTCATAATCAAAATATTATATATATAAATGTATGTTTTTATTTTAAAATATTTTATTTTTGATATAAACTAAAAAATTTCTTCATTATACACATCAAACATTTAGTAAAAATCCTTCATCAAATACCTTGATTTTAATAAATATCATGATTCATGAACTATAATTAATTATTCATATTATTTTTTACTTTGAAGGATCATTATATCATTCCTTAATTTAAAATCTTATTTCAACTTCAAGAACCCTCAATATTTAAAAAAAGAGATAATCCTTAAATAAGAAATACAGTTTCTTAAATATCACACACACATATATATATATATTCAAGAACATTAATTTATTTCCTCAAATTATAATTTGTCTAATTTTAATCCTCGAGGAAAATATTACAATTTTTTTTCCATTATTATTTATTTATTCAATCCAAACAAATATATTACATTTAAACCAGGAAAAATATTAATTATTCACAAACCAAATTTTCTAATTATTCTTCCAAATTTATCTTCTGAACTTCTGTATGTTTTAGATTAGAACGTACTTGAATATTCCTTGGGATTTTCATCCATGATAGAATATATTATATATATACACAATGTTAAACAATTAGTAAATTATATCTTGAGAGAAGAATTAATTTTCATTCATTCTCAGATATCCTTCACATTTATATTTTTAGATAATTTGGTCATCACCTTGTTATAATCAATATTACAACAGAAATTTGACTCTTCTACTCAGTATCGATTTCTCCCATAATACATAATATTTAAGATAAAACAAATTTTATATTCAAGTAATATCTTCCTAATTTTCATCTTCACATCATCCATATACCTATACATCCTCAAAATCATATGAAATATGGTTTGAGAAAAAAAATCCCAATATAGTATATGTAAGAAGGGAAGAATGAATCTTTTTAATATATGAGTTCTTATAAAAAATGTATTTGTGAAAAAAATTAGAGTAAAAAATAAATTATTTCATAGCCATGAAATCAATTTCACTACCCACATCCTTTCACAAATCATTTAAAATAACGTATTAAGTAAAAAATAAAACTCATAGAGGTTTCTTTTAACCCAAGAATACTATTCCATGATGTTATAAATTTTAAACTTAATATGTTGAATAAACTACTATTTAAACGTAAGATCATTAGTTTTCCTCATGAAATTATACTTTTTCTTTAAAAAACCAGTGCAAAAATAGATATGTAATTTTATTAGGTTATGTTATCATGTTAATATCACTATTCTAGTCACAATTATATATGGAATAACAATCTTGTTAATTTTTATTAATCTAATAGGCGGAAGATAAATGGTTAAATCCATCCCCTTACTAAAGCCATTGGGGATCTAGATGAGGCTAACCCTTAATTTTGAGCTATATCAAGCTCACCCATATTCATAAATTACTAATGGGAACCATAAAATATTTATAATACCTAAAATATTTCCCTTATATAATAATAATAAATAACTTTTTTAACCAATATGAATAATATTTTTGGAAATTAAAATATCCATTCCATTTAAAACCCATTTTTAAAAGAAACTAGAACAAAGGGAAGTTGGGGCATTCACAAAAAATTAAATTTTTTAAAGGAGTAAAAACATTAAATAATTGTTATCATTGAGGGAAAAAATTACCCGACATTGTATACATAAATATAACAATTTCCAATAACTTATTTAATGAAATAATGAAAATTCCTAATAAAATATGTAAAAATATTTCCTTCTAAAAATATTAGAATATTATGAAAAGAGATATAAGGTTCTATTTAAATTTAATTTATTTCCAAAAACACACATATAAAATATATTTTTAGGAATAAGGACATATACGAAAATTATTTATGAAATGATTCTTTAATATATTTAAAACAAGGTTTTTATGGTAAATTGATCTTTAATATTACTCTAACATGTCACAACATTGTCTACATCCTTTATAATAATCATTTTTAAATTATTTAAATTATATAAAATTTTTAAAGGTTTATTCCTTTTTAATTAAACTATTTAATTCGATTATATATATAATTCAATAATCAATTAATTACATGGTTTGTGTTTTGACATTTTTTTCTCCTATGTCCAGAATAAAATTTTGTCAGTTGACTATGGTAAAGGTGGTCATTTTTACAACATATATAGACTAATAATAATGATATAATTATTATTTTTATAAATTAAGTATACTTTTCAACTAAACATGAAATGTGGTTATGAAATATGAAATTCATTGCAGCCATGGAGTTAGTAGGTTGTACGTATGAATGAGAACTATTTTATTTTTTCAAAGAACATAATGGAAATAATTTTAATAACCTATTATCATAAATATCATATAAATGTTATTTAATCATTATATGAACTTTAATATACCAACCACATGATGTGGTGATGAAAAACGAAACACATAACTTCATGGAAGAGGTAATCCATACATACATATAAATGACGTTATCATATTACAATGCATGTAAATGTTAAGAATATATTATATGTTATCTTTAACAAATTTTAATTTTATCTAGAATATCATTTAAATAAGTTAAATTCATATGAATATCCTTTTATGAGATGATGTTATGAAAAGGGAATCATATCTGTTCGTAAGGAGATAGTCCACCATACACATGAACGATTGTTTCATTTTTTATTTAATGAAAAGTGGATATTCATATAAGTCATTACCACAAAAAATAACATAAAAGTATATGTAAGATACTACTGTTATTATTTTATCATTTTTATGAGTAGTTGATGAACATAGAAGAATAAATGAACACTAAATGTGTTTGTTATGAGTTTAAACTTATTATCGGATAAACTCTTTAACTTACACCTTATGCCATCTAGGTATAGTATTTTGGGGAGAAATGACATATTAGATGTTGTGAGGGATGTTTTAGAAATAACTATCTTGGTATTTTCTATAATAGACCACTCATAATGTGTGACAAATATAGGAGAGAGATTCCCTTTTTAAGTGAGGGTAACGACACACTTGGAATAACATTAACCATTAAATAATATCAGACATTATCATGTCAGGTGGAACCATAGAATCATGGAACCATAAATTCAATGAAAATTCAATTTAGGGTAAAAATAAACTCATATAATCACATTTATACATTTGTTTCACAAATTTTTGTTCTTATACACATGATAAACCACATTAAACTGATTTTATCCTCAACCCTGATAACCTATCTTTTTTCCAAGAAAAATTAATCGTTCAAAAAATAAATTAAAATGGGACTTCAAATTTTATTTTAAAATTATGATTGAAAATTATGAATAAATTTTATCTTGTTAAAATTATAATAATTAAAGAAACTAATTATAATATAACAAAAAACCACATGAATTGTTTTTGGTAAAATACCTGATTTAAGCATAAAAATAATTTTGTTTAGAAATAAAGTAAAAAAGTGAATTCTATTTTGTTAAATTGTAAAAAAATATATTTTTAATAATTTGGTTGGAGGCCAAAACTGATTGAAATCTTCCAACCATTCCATTAAATTCAAATATAAAAAAATGTTTTCAAAATTGAATAAAATAAATCTTATCTTCTCAAAAGTCAATCATAGGTTCCAAAATCCAAAACAATGTTTTAGAATATATTACATATCTCAATAAATAATATTCGGTTTAAAATAATAATACAATAGGATAATTTCACGTGTTTCGATAAATTTAATAGTAATCTCTTTAGTTTTACCCCTTGGTAAACCTTTTTTAACTTTAAATAGGGCAATCAATTTTCTATTTTTTACTATTCATTTTGAGGAACAATTTGCATTAGCCTAGTAAATTACATTAATTATGTGAATTTAAAATAAAAAATAAATTTTTTCCAAATTTATTTCTCTTAATTTTTAGAATATAATTTATATTTAGACCCATGAGATGCGACAAAAAATGGGTTTCAAAAAAAATGCATTTTAATATAAAATAATTTTTATACCAAATTAAAGAATAATATTAATTCAAATGAAATTTATTTAATTATTTTTAATAATAAGTTATTAATTAAATTTTTAAACAGATCCCAAAAACAATTTAACTATGTAAATACTTGAGAAAAATATAAAATTTTAAATAAAAATCATTATTTTTCACTATTCACTAACAAATAATCTTCCCAAAATTTATCCCTAAGATAAAATTTATATTAGGATCTTAAAAATGGTATGATTTTAATCATATAATTGTTTTGAACGTAGATGAAAATAAAAAAAATATTTTAAATACGAATGAAATAAAAATCATCATTAAGGAAAATTAATTTTTGAAGCATAAAATGACTTTACTAAATGTTTATTATTCAATTTATATGAATTATTAAATAAATTTAAATTGAGTAAGAAATTTATATATATATATATTTCATAATATGGTTATTTTTTTCATTCCATCCAAATTCAATGGCCAAGATATAATGAAAATATATAAATAATAATATTTAATCATTCATTTAAAATCGATGTTGTGTGTCGTTTATGCTATCAAACTTAATATTATTTTAAAATACCATTGTTTTACATCCCCATTTGTAATAAATTTTTTCCCTGAAATTTAAACATGAATTTGGAAATTAAGGGATTAATATTTGAAAATAACCTTTTTGAAAAATCACTCATAAAAAGGTTTAATAAAACACTCTTTTAAAAAGAGGAAATGAGATATATAAATGTCATTTGAAAGAACAGATCACTAGGTTTCAAAATTGGGGTAAATTAGTTAGAATTTAAAATATATTCATTGATGAGAAATTAATTTCCAAATAATTTTGAAGAGGGATATAGAAAATTTATCACTAGAAAATGAATGATCAATATTAAATCAAGGACTAAAAAATAATAAACTTAAGAGCTGTTAATAAGAAAATAAATTTATTATAAATAAATTTAATAAGAGAATAATTTTATTTTAAGATACTATATCTAGATTTTGATAATTATTTTTACCTTGAGAACATGATGAAATAAATTAATATGATTTCATTCTATTTTTTATTTATAATTTTATCCTACGGTTGTTCTCTAATCAACTCCCACTTCAACCTCATCTCTTATTCCATGAAATGTAAATTTAAGTTGTATATTTGTTTCATGCCTGAAGCCCAAAAATTATCATTCAATGAATTACATAATCCAAAAAAAGATATGATTTTATTTATCATATCTTTAATCATTACCCAAAACTGAAGTGGTTAGAACACGATATGATATTTTCCAAAATTAAGAAACTCTACATTAATAATAAAAAATCAACTATAACACACAATGTTAAGATTGAAGCATTACAAAAATTAACTTCTAGAAATACCCCATATTCAAAACTCCAGAATAAGATGGACATGATGACAATATAATCTGTAAACAAATTATCATTTATCTCAATAAATTATTAGTTGATTAGAAATTCATATAACAGAATATGTAAATTACGTAATCATATAGTCTCTAAAATATGCCAATCAATTCCACAATAAACCTAATTAATCATATAGCCACATTAAAATAAAATTTCCATTATAAATTTAATTCAACATCTATACCTCAAATAAAAACCCATATTATCCAATAATATTTTGTTTCCCAAAAATATAGTAATCTTCTACCCTAGAAACATTAATAACCTAATCAGTAAATTAATTTTCAACCTCATTGTCATCTAGATTATTAAACATATGTTAAAAAATTTTAAAAAACAATAATTACTATAACATTAAATATAAAATAAATACTACTTTTTATCAATACTATTATACTTATGTCAATCGAACGTAAATGCATTCATACTCCAATAATTTATTACTATTTTTTACATATGTGTTATGTATACAAACTCAATAAACTTATTTAAATGTATTCCCATCACATAAAACCTTAAAGGGGCATCTTTTCTATTATACATACCTTCAACGTTAGATTTATCATCACATATTACTTTATGGTTATCTCATATCACTGTGGATTGTCAAAGATTACCATAGGTTATATCATATCATTCTTCATCATGGTTTTAAAAAAGAATGTGAATTAGAAAAATAACCATCCCTCTATTGTGTATGGGAAGGTTTGTATTAATTGGACTATGAATCATGCATAGGTGAATATAGAGTTAATTCATGATCTCCCACTTTTTGAGTTGTTACCTATATATACACATGTGTCACAACCGCACCCACATTCTCTTCTATAAAAAAATATACAAAGTCATCCTTTATCAACACTATAGTAAAGAAGTAAAGAATTATTCCTTTATCAATACTTCGCAATGTGATGATAAAGGCCCCCATCGCATGCACAAGTTCAACATTGAAATATCATATTTTTTGCAGCTTCATCATATATGATCCCACAACACCCCAGCCTAAGAAGCCTTTTGTAGGCATGGGCTCCTGCATACACTCTCCACACACAATCATATGTGACCTTGATCAAGAGAAGGCTTTTACAATCACTTTTCTTCCCACTTGTATTAGCCCAGTCGCATACGCACAGTCATGTCCTACACAACCCGAACCACTTGCCCCACTATTAGAGCCTGTACATAGCCCAGCCCAACTATACATTTAGACTATGAAACCTTGTTTTTATATATACCAATAATTTTTTTAAAATAAAATTAATAAAAATATTAAAAAATTTAATAAATAAAAGTAATAATTACTAATTTTTTTTAAAATAATAAATTTATAAATTATATAATGATTAATAACGTTAATATATAAATATATAAATTATGAATATTAAAACCAATATATTTTAAAAATAATTAAATAAAATTAATAACTTGAAATAATTAAAAAATGATATTAAAAATTACTAAATTAAAAAGATATTTAAAAGTACATTACTCAAATAACGAGTAATAAAAATGAATAATTTTAATACTTAAACAAGAAAATTTAAACTAATTAAATTGAAAAATTATTATAAAATTTAATAAAGAAACAATTATTAAGGGAAACAAATAAATTTAATATATATAGGTATATATGAATTATAAATAATATAAATAGTATATATTAATTATAAATATAAAAAATGGATAAACTATAATATTTAAAAGCTTATTAATTTATTATCATTTTAATGGTTTTTAGACATAATTATTCATTAATACATGAAATATTTTTAATATATAGATATATAAATACATATATATATATATATAATATTTCCTAATATGTGATTTATATAACGTCAAATATTAATTCTTACATTCAAAAAGCCATATATTTAAGGAAAAATGCGTATCATTCATAATTAATATAAATTAAAAATAGTGTGTAAATGTATTGATTAATGGTCTTTTAATTGAATTCCATTTATTTTTCAATTTAACATATATCAAATGTGAGTGACATTATTTTCACACACACACACATACACACATATATATATATATTTAATTAATTTTTTATACAATGAACACACACATAATATTTATTTAATTTACCCATTTTTATTATTGATTTTATAATTATATTTATCAATATAACATATTTCATATATATTATATTTTCAATCTGTAAATTTTATCATTTTATATAGTTTTATTCAATATATTAAATTTGTTATTCTACATTTTTAGAAATTCTAATTTAGCACTTTTTTATATTATTTAATCATTAATAATATTTTTGATTTTTTCATATTTTTTAATTTATTATTCTTTAATTTTTCATCATTCATCATGTTTTTAATTTTATCCATTCTCCATATTTCTTTATACATGCATATTAATTAATATTTAATATTTTTAATATGTTTTTAAATAAAAAATAAATATATATTCTTTTCCATTTTGAAAAAAATAAACATTCATTTTTTATTTCTTTTAAATTTTCTATATAATTCATAAAAGTTTTTATTTTGATAAATTTATTCATTCTTATTATTATTTATATCATTAATAGACCCTGCATACTATATAAGGTGATTGTATAATTTAACATATATCAAAATTGTTTATATATATTCACATTAATTTCACACACAAATATTTACAAAATTAATTAATTATTATATAGAAGCACATACAACTAATATTTATTTAATTTTTTAAAATCCTTGTATTGATTTCATAAATTCATTTTGTAAAAAATTATATTAAATAAATTATGTTTTTATGGGTAAATTTTATTTATTTATTTTTTAGATTATTATATTTTGTATTATTTAATCATTTTTAATATTTTTTACTTTATTAGAATTCATCCATTTTCTAAAATTTATTTATACATATTAATTTACTATGTTTGAAAATAATCAATAATTATTCATCTTCATGGCAATATATATCCATATTTTTTAAAAAATTTGATTAATTGACAAAAAATATCTATTTTTTCTATACTATTAATCTCTACTAATTTTTAATCATTCAATTCCACTCATGTTTAAAATTAATTAATTTAAGATTACATTTTCAGTAATAATGTTGAAAATTTATTATTAAATTAATTTTTAGAAATAAATATATTTATAAATGTGTTTATATAATATTAATTGTATAATTTTTTATGACTACAAATAAATAAATATAATATTTTAAAAAATAATTTAAATATTTTAAAATAATTAAATATAAATTTTAACAACTATAAATATATAATCAATATATCTAAATAAAAATTATATTTAATATATTTATATTTATATTTATATATATTTAGTAAATATATATATATATATATATATTACTATATGAAAATAAAAAAAGATGTAAATATATTTATGATTAGAAAATTGTAATAAATATATTTAAAATATTATATATATATACAATATATATATATATATATATATATATATTAAATAAATAAGTATATATATATATTGATATAAATAAATTTATAATTATAAATAAATAATTTTCAATATATTTTCAAATATAATTATTTATAATTTTTTTTGTAAATACGTTTATTTATTTATATGTTTCTAAATGTTTATATATACTATATTTATAAAATTAAATTTTTTTAGTATTTAATATATATTTATTTAATACATATATAATTATATCAATATATATATATATATATAATGTTATAAATATATTTATAATTATACAAAAATAGGGTAATTTAAAGTAATTATTATAAATCCTTATCAATGCTAAACATACACCGATAAAGTGGTATTTTATTTGTACTGTTTATTTTAACACGGATTAAACTCCTCTTTATCAGGGCCTTTTTGGAATCATTGATAAAACCATCCACAATTTTTTAAAAAGAACCCTAACTGATCTCATTTTAGTCATTTCATTCAAGCTCTCATGAAATACAAGTGATGTTGTCGGTCCTCCTCAATGTTCTCTCAAATGTATTAGGCCACAAATCTAGGGTATGTTATTTTTTACTCAACCTCTCTCATTTCTTGTTGGTTTAGGTTCATTAGTGTACGATTGTATGACCTTATATTTTCTTTGTGGTCTCATGGTTCCATGTTTACGAGCACCATCGATGTAGTCCCTACCATCGTTCATACTCCTATAATAGTTCCTTGTTTGTGGGTCTGGATGTTCATGATTTTTCTCGACTATTTCTTACATTGGTCATGATAGGTTAATTGTGTGGTGTTTTTATTTTTGTGTTCTCAATCCACTCCCCAGCCATTGGGTTCTTCTTCTTATTAGGTTCCCCCTATTACAGAAGGTTTCTAGCACTACTCTATAGGTTTTCATCCAATTCTCTATTTCCAATGCTTTCTACAATAGAGAATGGCCACTACCTTATGGTGGAAGAGGATATCATCTATGAATTTCTTATGTCTAGAGTATATTTGAATACAAATTTCATACGTTATATCTTAAACCACATTTCAATAATGTTTTTATTATTATTATCTAACTCTAAATGAATAAAAAATATATTATTTTAATTCTAACCAATTATTTTTTTATTTTTCATCAAATATAAACTAAAATAAATAATATGTTCAACATAATTGAAGGAATAAAAAATCAAGTCAGTTCATTCTTAATTAAGTTTAAACAACTATCAAATGTCTCAATAGGTATCCAGAATTGTGTGGGGAGGGATTTATCCATCAATATACATAAAAAATATATTCTTCTAACCTCTAACATAACTTCAATGTCTACTATCAATAAATCAAATGTAAAAACTATATTTTTTTTGAAATAATTGGTTAAAAATAAAATTTTTAGATATTTAAAGGCACAATTATAATAGGATATTATATATATGAAATGATAGAAAATGAAATAAATTTTATTGTTTAAAACCATTAACCAATTATAAATAAATATTAAGGGTTAAATATTCAATTACTAAAGAATTATCCATTCAATAATATACAAATATTGGGATTGTAAAATTTTATAGGTAGATTCAAATGAAAATTTAAATTGGTCAACCAAGAAAGGAAGGATATCAATTTAATGGGATTTATTAAAATATTGTTAATTACTAAATTATGATTAGAAAGTAATGTAAAAAACAAACCAAAAATCACAATATATGTGTGTATAGAGAAATAAAACTAGTTAGAAGATGTAATTTTTTTTTTGATATTTATAGGTTCGGTCTAAATTTTTTTTTCCAAAGGTTTGTTCTTGATTTTTTAAGATATATATAACCATTTCGATTAAATCATAGAAATATAATAGTTTTACATTTTTTTATAGAAGATCTATACAAGTAAAAAGATACATAAATATGGTGGAATATATATAAATATATATTGAGTAAAACCATTAAAAAACATATAAAAAAGATAATTCAAAATCTATAGAAATTTATCATGAATAGTTAAGTCAATGTATATAAAAAATGAACAATTTGGTAAGTTCTATAAATATATTTATGAAAATATCACCCTTATAAATTTATAAAATTATTGACTTATGAGTCAATGGAAAGGAAAATTTTATCCTCTAAATTTTTTATGGTTATAGAAAAAGGAAATATCATCGATATTACTTCATGAATTTTTAATATGATACATCTTAATGATTACAAAGTATATGAATATAAATAAAAGAAATATATTTTGTAATTCCATGAATTTATAGATTGTGATGAAGAGCTTGAAGATACCAAAAAATTTATTATGTTTTTAGAACATATATAGTTAGTATAAATAAACATTAAACCATTAATTAAATTTTTCTAATGAATGACAATAATATTTAATTCCATTGGTTTACAAAACCTCAGGGAAATAATCAATATTTATTTCATTAATTTTTTTGGATTCTTATAGGGAAATAAAAAATTCATTTTTTTTAATATTTTAAATTTAAAATCATTAATTTTGATAAGGGGTAAATTTGATATTTGTAGAAGTGTTTTGGTTATTGACAAAGAAAATATCAACAATATTACTACATGAATAACTAATATGATTCACATTAACAATTACAATGGGTATGAATATAAATAAAATAAATCTATTCTACCATTATACGAATTAGAAAACTTTTATAATGAATTTATGTCACCATAAATATGAGTATGTTTTTATTAAAAATTTTGTTGGTATAAATGAACATTAAACAATTCTCTAGATTTACATAGTGAATGATGTTAATATTTAATTTGTTTATATTATAAAACCTCATAAAATTACAAATCAATATTTATTTCATTAAGTATTTTTTGGTGTCTCAGTTGAACATTAATATTTTATTTATTTAGTATTTTGATTTTAAAATCATTATTTTATTCGAGGTGTAAATGTTCTCAAAATCCTCATTCCAAATTTCCCAATGCCTCTTTTAAGAAGATCTATTTTTAAATATACATTAATTACCCAATTGATTGTATTTTTTTTAAATCATATCATTTTATGTGTAAAGGGTAAAAAAATATCATGCCGTTATTTTGTGTAATTTTATTAATTAATGTTTTGAAAATATGAATCCATTTTAAAGGATTAAGTTTTTAGAATATTAATTGTTAAAAGGGATTCATGTAAATTTATTGGATTCTCATGTTTCTTTTATTTTTAATGATTTTATGTCTTTTATTAATGTATATTTATAATTTCCATGTATATATCTAAATTTTATAATTTCTGTGAATATTTTTTTTGAAAACTCTTTATTTTTTGTATAAAAGAAACAAAATTCTATATTAAATGATTCTTATTATGAAATTCAATGTTTTAAAGAAATATATTTATTTGGTTGTTTCTTAAGGTAAATTATAAATTTGAATTTTAACATGAGGCAAAGTAGTTATTATTCATTAAATTATCAATTTTGAAAATTAAAATGATGATTATTTTCATATATACCTAAATTTTTATCTAATGCGATATATGGATGAGTTCTGAAGATTTTGTAAATTAAATTTACGGAAGCTTTTGTATTAGGTAGTTTCTATTTGAAATAAAATTGTTTTAAGGATTTTGAAGCTATAAATTTCTTTATTTCATTAGATTCAACTATTTTAATGGAAATAAATATATTTCCTTATATTTTTCATATTTTTAAAATATTCAAAAATTTTTGACATGAGATTACACTGATATATTAACATCTATTCATGTGATCACATTTGATAAATTATTCCCCCTTAAACAGCTTGGATACTTTTTAATTTTCTAAAATATTATGAACATAGTGTGTGTAAGCGATCTTATTTATCCTTGATCTACCTCACTGATTCTATAACCAATATATATTACCTCAAGCCATTATTAGTTTACCCTTTTAACAAAATTAATATTTATTTTCAATAATTCATCATTATTTCTCGCTCCAATTTCATATAGATCTTATAAGTGCACCATAAAAACACAGCCCAAATATCATATAATCGGTGACTACAAATTATAACTATAAAGTGTTTTTTGTAGTGCACAGAAGGTATTCAGATCCATGATTCAATTATCCTTCCAATACCCATGGATTAAAATCAATCAATCCTTCCCATTTGGTTTTATGTATCCATGATACTCCCATTAATTAAATCCAACATGTTTTTTTGAAACTTCTTATATCCTTACGTATTTTATTTTTAGTGACCCATAGAGTATCATATTTCAATATTTGTTTCCTTTATAGAAACTAATATATAATGAAATATGGTTCTATTATAGACACAATTTCATTTTTATATAGTTGGAAATTTTATTTTAGTGGGTTATAGTATAAATATATATGTTTTCATCATACCTTTTTGTGAGAGGTATGAAACACATCTCACTCAAAGAGTTTATTATCTTTTAACATAAAAAACTACTAACCATTAATGTTTTTTATTACTGATCATTAGATGTTAGGGGTTTTTTTCCCAAGGGAGAAGACACTTTATTGGATATGCTCTGTCCATGGTGATGTGCAGGAAATTTTTATGAAAATGTTGGAAAATTAAGTTTCAATTTATCAATAGTTTTCAATAATATAATGAATTTTAAATTTATCCCATTCTTATTATTTTCCAACAGGGGATGGGTTTACTTTTGAAAAAACACAAATAAAAGGAGTTCGAAGATTAAATATGTAAATGTAAAGATAAATATCAATTTATAATTTGTACTATTTGATTTATTACATAAAAATAACATATTTAATTTACATTCATTCAAACAGAATTTTCATGAACAACAAAGCCTCATTGTATGCAGATATTATATGTTAAGATTTATGTATGAAATAATAACAACTGGGACAGTTGTGAACATTGACCTGGTAAGATTTCCTTTTAAACTTTTCCATAATATTTCATTTGATTTATTAATTATAAAAGTTAACTAATATCCTTTCAATTTGAAGCTATTTGATGACCCTCAACCCTATGGTGATGAAGATATCAAACACTTACAAGTGGAATGGTCAAATCATTTTACAGGTTTGATTGATTTTTAGTTGTTTTTAGTGTAAAATGTAATTTTGAATACTGTAATTGTAATTGTGTATTTGGTAGTCATTTTGGTTGGATTTAGTTTTTTAAGTTAAAATTATAAGTTTCGAATGTTATATATGTGAATGTTTAATTTTACTATACTTCTTTTTTTTTTCTACTTATGATGGTTTTTATGGTATAGATTCTGGTCTAGGGGGAGGGGTTCCAACGGTGTGGGGGGGGGGGTGTTTAATGGGGTGGGGTGTATCCTGTGGTGTGGGAGGGATATCCGGTGGGGTGGGGGGTATCCTGGGTGTCCATGAGAGTGGGGGGGGGGCAGTCCAGGGGGTGGGAGTGTTTCCAAGAGGGTGGAAGGGCTATCCAGGGGAGTGGGGGGCTGTCTAGGGGGTGTCCAGGCATGTGGGAGGGCTATCCAATGGGGAGGGGGGGGGGGGGCAGTCTAAGGGGTGGGAGAGGAGGCGCCGCCATCCCTCAGGGGGATGAACGTTGTTGGAAGGTACTCATCACCCCCACATGTGAAACATTTTGAGATCTCAAGCTTCTCATGTGGGAGTGATGAGTACCTTCCAGCGGCATCCCCCCCCCCCCCCCCCCCGAGGGATGGAGGTGCCTCCTCTCCCAACATTAGCTATCCAGGGGCTGTCCAGGGGGTGGGGGTGGTCTAGGGGTGTCCAGGGGGTGGTGGTGCAGTCCAGGGTTGTGTGTGTGTGAGGGGGGTGGGGGTGGGGGGGGGGGTGTCTAGGAGGGGGGTGTCCATTGGGGTTAGGGGGTTCTGGTCTGTTTTTGGTAACTTTTCGGTTCGTTTTAGGGGTGTGGGAGGGCTGTCCAGGGGTGTGGGAGTGTTGTCCAGGGGGTGGGGGATGTCCAGGGGGTGGTGGTGACGTCCAGGGGTGTGGGGGGGAGTGCAGGGGTGTGGGGGATGTCTAGTGGGGTGATGGGGTTCTGGCCTATTTGTGGTAACTTTTTGGTCTGATTCAGTGGTGTGGGAGGGCTGTCCAGGGGTGTGGGAGGTCTGTCCAGGGGGTGGGGGGTGTACAGGGGTGTTGGAGGGCTTTCTAGGGGTGTGGGAGTGCTGTCTAGGGGGTGGGGGGGACAGGAGGGTGGGGTATGTCCAGGGGGTGGGGGTGATGTCCAGGGGTGTGTGTGTGGGGGGGGGGGCAGTCCAGGGGTTTGGTGGGGGCTATCCAGTGGGGTGAGGGGGTTCTGGTCTATTTTTGGTAACTTTTTGGTTTGTTTCAGGGGTGTGGGAGGGCTGTCCAGGGGTGTGGGAGTGCTGTCCAGGGGGTGGGGGGGGGGGTATACAGGAGGATGAGGGGATGTCCAGGGGTGGTGGGGATCTCCATGGGTGTGTGTGGGGGGGGGGGGGGGTGTCCAGGGGTGTGGTGGGGGAAGTCCTGTGGGTGAGGGGGTTGTACTCTATTTTTGGTAACTTTTTGGTCCTATTTCAGGGGTGTGGGAGGGTTGTCCAGGGGTGTGGGAGAGCTGTCTAGGGGGTGGGGGGTCAACATGTGGTTGGGGCGGGGGGGGGGGGGGGGGGTTTCCAGGGGTGTGGGGGGCTATCCAGGGGGTGGTGGGGATGTCCAGGGGTGTTTGGGGCTATCCAGGGGGTCGGGGGGCTGTCCATTGGTGTGGGGGGGGGGGGGTGTCTAGGGGTGTGGTGGGTGCTGTCTAGTGGGGTGAGGGGGGTTGTACAGAGGTGTGGTGGGGGCTGTTAAGTGGGGTAAGGGGAGTTGTCCTGGGGGTGGTGGGGGGCTGTCCACTGGGGTGAGGGGGACTGTCCAGGGGTGTGGTGGGAACTGTCCCGTGGGGTAAGGGGGATATCTAGGGGGTGGTGGGGGGCTGTCTAGTGGGGTAAGTTTAAAATGTTTTCAATTTAAATTCTTAATTTTTCTTTGGTTCTTGTTTTGTTCTACTTCTATTTTTCTGGTAGGAATTCATGGTCTAGTTTCTGGTTTTTTCTAGGGATATCAGAGGAATGCTTTCAATTTTTTTTTTAAAAATTGATTTTTCATGTCGGTTATTTTATAACTCACGTGATAAACACACCCCACACTGGTCTATCACATTGGTTATTTAATAACCGATGTGATGAATCATTTTATAGGTGTTTATCACGTCGGTTATTAATTAATTGACGTGATAAACACCCACCCCACTGGTTTGTCACGTCAGTTATTTAATAACAGACGTGATAAACCCACCCCCCGGTTTATCACATCGGTTATTAAATAACCAACGTGATAAACCCCTGGAAAATGTTTTATCACGTCGGATATTATATAACCGACGTAACAAAGACTCCCCCTATAGGGTTTTCACGTTGGTTATTAAATAACCAACGTGATAAAAAGCTTGGTAAATGGTTTATCATGTCAGTTATTTAATAACCAACGTGATAAACACCGCGATGTTTTGTTTTTATGTTGGGTTTTAAATAACCGATGTAAAAAAAATATTTATAACGTCTTCTGTATTAACGTCGGCTAAAAACCGTCGTAAAAAATAAAAAATAACCGATGTAAGTGACATTTTTTGCACTGGTGCTTATCTGTATATTCTTTTTGTAATTTAATATAATTTTTTTTGGAAAAGTTGTAAAAATGTTTTATTTTTCATAGAATATATAAAAGCTATTAATGTCTCACTATACATTAATAAAACTGAACCTGCATACCCATTGGGATGACACCATGATTTATGGATCATTTGATATCTATACTATTGTAAATGGTTATGGAGATCATTTTGATGAAATGAAAATTCAAATTCAAGTTGACTTTCTCTATTTTTCAATGTTATTTAATATTTTAAATTGTTATGAAACGTGAATAGTTTATACAAATTTTACTAAATACAAAACATTGTTAGTTTTATTGAAGTTATATAATTTCAAACTTTCCATTAGATAGAATGATTCTAGCTTTACTAAACTATTTTGTCTCTTAAATGATATGCTACCAGAAGAAAATTAGAATCCTTTTAGAACATATGATGGAAAAATAATGAAACCATCAATTCAAATTATTTATAAAAAATAATTCTATTCTAAATGATTTCATATTATTTATGAAAGACCTTATATTAGTTATAAAATACCCAATATTTGGTGAAAATAGATATAATAATGATGAAACAAGTCCATTTTAATTTTTATGCTACTTTACTATCATTCAATGGTTTAGAAACCTATATGGATATTAAGAAACCACAAGACAATTTACATGGTATATAGATAGATGAATTATATATGGGAAACTATGTAATCCAATAGACTCTCCTTTATTGATGAAAATTGTTTATGGGCATCCTAAATTTGGAAATAATCTGAGAAACATACATCTTGTATTATATACGGATGGAGTAAATATTTTTGGTGTGTAAGGTAGTACTCACGGTAAATAGATCAGGTTGGTAGAAAATTATAACTTCCTTAATGAAATTTCATTATGTATAAATAAATTGTGGTTTCACTTCTTATATCCAGACCACAAAAACACAGTAATAATATTGTTGTCTATTTGTCTCCATTGATCTATTATCTCAAATTGATGTGGGATACATGTGTTATAATGTATAATCACTATTGAATTGAAGAATTAAAATTGAGGGCCATGTTTTATGGGATGAAAAATGGATTTTCTTCTTATAGAGATTTGTTAGGCTATAAAATTAAGAAAATGTTGCAGTATTCCATTTTTGAAGAATGCACACATTCAGTTCAGTAAAAAAATTCCTCAATGAATTTTTTACGATATAAGAATTTTTTTAACTTGGTGACATAAATAACAATATTGAAGGACACAATTCTATAGGAATACTAAATAAGGTATAATACCATCTCTACAAAAGGGTGACCAAATGTTTTATAAACTAAACTATATTAACACAGTTTTCAGTAAACCATTTTAAAAAAAATTTACGAAACCAGATTGAAAAGGAAATAAATTTTCTTTAAATGAGTATTCTATAAATTTTAACCTGATAATGTTTTATTTTTATAATTGATATAGAAAGAAAAATATTTTATATTGTTATTATAATGTTACTAAGTGTTTCTAGAAACGAAATTTGGCATCAAGTATTGGTAAGACATGATTCACATTGGTATAATAAAAGAGTAAAAACTATTGTAGGAAAAAGGTTTTAATTTTCTTCCTCTAGTGGATTACATTCCATCAAGATAAGAAAAATAAAAAAATTTCAATTTAATTAATGTTGTAAATGATAGAGAGGGTTATTAGTCAAATATCAAGAATTTATTTTTTGTGACTAATTTGACGATTTAGGCACTAAATTAACAAGAATTCCATGATTTTATGTAATATTTTATTCCAAACTATTTATGTTTCATTATGACCAAAAATATATGACACACATTAACTAAAATTTGTTTATTTTACAAATCCATGTGTAGTAAAGTTATATACCTGTAAAAGTTTACAATCATGAAAAATGAGGTTGTATACACATGATATGAACAATATATTTTCTTCCAACTCTTGTTATTTGAAATAATGATCTACATAATTATTTTAGTTGGTTAGAGTTGTTCACATTGTGGTCCTTTCCATTACAAAATGATGTACCACAATGGAAAGAATATGGATATTATTATAGGGTATGTTATGAGTAAATGTATGAATGAATGTTGTATTTAAAAATATTATATTGTCAAATAAGTTGATGAATTATATAATGATTGCCTATTAGATGTTGACATCATCAGTCTCCCAAAGGATCATCACAATAAATGACATATTAGTGAAGGTATTTCTAGAATATACATTTTTAAAATTACCATTATAGTGTAGGGGAAATCTCACCATTTCATTTAAAATATTATTGATGATGTTGATCTTTATGCTGTTCCCCGAGAGGAATTAAATACATTTGAACCCATCAATGGTTGATGTATTAATATCAAATATAAATAATTAAAAATTTATATTATGGGTTTAAGATCATATTTATAAGTTATTATCTAAATATCTACATTAATTTTATGAAAATCATTGATGGCTAGCCAGGGGACCAGACAAAAAATGTTATATCTTACACCAGTTTTATAAATTATTGTTATATGTTATATATAAAAGAACATGATGGTTGTAGTATAATGAAAACTAATATAGTTAAGGTTGTGAGGGATGTGATTCACATATCTTGTTCCAAGGATAGATATCAAATTTTCTTATGATTTAAATATTTTGTCATCATCAACTCGATATACAAATTGGATTATTCAACATTTTAGGTATTTATTTTCTACTAAAAATGGGTTAATTATAGGAGTGTAGTGAATGTTGATCAAATGTGATTTATGAATTTGAATTTCAGTGTGGAATTGGAAAAGGTTGATAATTTCATATAGGAATCAAAAACAACGTGGGTATTTTATGACTTAGATCTAGTAAAAATAATTGTTCTATTTTCCTATTGGAGACTAAAACAACTGTTGGGTACGGTGAATATTTAGTTTAGGATGACCCTTTAATTAAGAGATAAAAATAATTTCATATCTTTCCCAATATAGAAAATGTGGTATACATTATAGGGGACCATAAATAGGGGATTTGGATTCTTTATTGAGAATCCAGATCCCATTAAAATTTATATAAATTGAAGAGTGTTCAATGAGCAGGTCAAACCATTTTAACATAGTATTATTTTCCTCATAATAGTATGTTTTCTCATGTGTATTAATATAATATAAATTTAATATTTGAATCCTCATATATAAAATGAATTCTTAACATGATTATATTACTAATACTTGGTAAGAACAAGTGGATCATGGAGAAATAAAATAATAAATAATATATCAATAGCATGTTTATGAAAAAAAAGAACAATGAAAAAAAATTGTGTAGAATAAAATTATTATGTTAATAAGTAAGGGTATAGAGACTGAGGTTGGGTACAATCAATGTAATCAAACTGTTGAACCTAAAAATAAATATTCATTAATTATTTTGGTGTAAAATTAAGGTGAATGTGATGATTGACATATATTAATGCATCCATTTGAAACTAGTAATGATGAAAACTCTTTGGGAATATACAAAAGAATTGTTATGATACACTTTATATATTTTACTGGAACATTATATAATAAAACATTTTTTTTATTTTCATTATTCCATTCAGAATTTAATTATTTTTTGAATATATAAATAATAAATATTTCTTAATGTCCACCAGAAAATATCATAGAGTCTTTTCAATATTTCTACCATATTTTATATTATTAATGTTGAGGGTCATGTAAAACACAACTGAAAAGATACTTCTCCACACATTAAAATGAAGGAAACATGGAATTCTTTCATCTATCGTCGCGATGCGAACTTATTTCAGGATCATTGTATTCTATAATACTTTATTTGAAATTATTTATCTTATCCAATTTCATACAAAATTTACAATTAGTGGAAGAAAAAAGGAGTTTTGAAAATAATCAATGTTCATCAATAACAATATACCCCAATCACAAATAAGGGTTGGGGTATGCATCACTATAGATGAAAATGGTATGTACATTAAATAAACAGAAAACTGTATAGGTTATATGGAACAACATATATTCATTTTTTTATATGAATATTGATGAATCAAAATATGAAGACCCTTTCATCCTTTCTCATGTGCTATATATGGTGGCCCACATAAATAAGAATGGTAAAATATTTGATGAAAACAAAAAATAATTATGGGAAATATGTGTAAGTATGGAATAATAGTAATTAATTAATATTAATAATAATATTACATTAAAATAAAAATTTATAGTCATAATTTTTATATGGTTTAGACACAAGATTCCTTATCAATAGTAATGGATGAGGAACTACATTCATTAGCTTTGATTTGACAAGAACAATATATTATCATTATAGGTGTATGTTTTGGAGTATCTCCTTGAAATTTTTTTTTGAATAAAAAACCACATGAAGATATATAAAAAAATATTAATTGATTTCTAGTGAAAATATATTCATTGAATGATATAATTTTCTAGTTTGGTTTAGAAAACCAGTATATCCAAAATGATCAATGAAAATTGGCAGTAGAACCTATATCAAAATATAAAAAAAAATGACCCCACTAGTATTCAGAAAAGTCATTTTCCTTAACTTAATACCTTACCTGAGGTAATAAATTTTTTCATTACCATATTTCCAATATTTGAGTCATGAATCTTAATATAATTTTATATTATTGAAAATTTTGTAGTGTAACTTTATATGTGAATTCTATCATTCAAATACCATTCACCACATTTCTATGAAGGTAATGATTTATAATATCATGGTAGATAAAATAAACATCAATAATGTCCCAAAATATCATATGAGAGTTGGTAAGAAAGTAGATCCAGAGCCAAGAATAGAGTTTCCAATTCCACTTGATGACCAGGATATTAAAGTTATCAATGATGTTGTTGGAAATATCATAGCATGGATTTGAATATTATAAAGATACATGAGGTATATATATATAGGTTTTTTTAAAATGAGAAACAAATAAGAGTTTGTGAATGAATGACCATATGTGAGGTAATATATGATAAACAGGTAAAATTATGAGGAAATGGATTGGTAGATCAAGAAAATAGAGCAAATAATCCCAGAAAACCAAAAGACCTTCTAGGAGTACATGATTGAATCTTGTTCCAGTATATCTTATTTTTTCATTACCACTTCATGAAAAAACCACATTTAAATATAGATATTCAGATTAATACCATATATATAAAAAATGTTTTGATATTTTGTTATCGGGAATTTGGCCTCGAGCGTATAAATGAGATTCTCTTATTTAAATGGATCGAAGACTCAATTATGGATATATACATGTGGTGAATTTTCATAATATGTCTATCCAAAAAAATGATCTAACATATTCAATACTTTTTAACTATTCATATCTTTTATATGAAGTTATATTACTGATATATATATATATATATATATATATATATATATATATATATATATTAAAAACCACACAAGACACATTTTGGATTCAGAAATCCTTGTATGGATTCTATAGAGGAAATTTATTTTGAGGTTACATAAATTGATATGAATAAATATAAGTAAAATAAGGAATTTAAGAAGAAAATTTTAGATGATAGAGTCTTTTTGATGCCCACAATGAAAGGGTAAAACTATGAAATATCACCATGTAAAATGTATTTTTATTTTGTTAATTAATTATTTTTTTAGGAAGCAATATATGCTAATCACAATAAATCCAAATACAACAAACAATAATTTTTTCGTTCCTATTAATGGATTCCCAAAAAACCAAAAACATGTGTTGGGTATTTTGCATTTGGTATGAAAAGTAATAAACCTCTGATAGATATGATTATAATTATATGATTATGTTTGTGTTTTATCACGTTTTTTGTTATGATAGGGTGATATAAATATGTATAGTCTAAATCACGTTATATGGTCAGTGAATAAAATAAAAGGCAGAAAAATTACATGTAATGGGAATATATTAATCTATATAAAGAATGAATTAAAAATAAATATATATTTTGAAAAAAATTACCTATTTATTTCAATTTATCTTTAGTGTTTGAAGAAATATGATTTAAGATTTACAGATGAGATCATATTCCAACAAAAGACTAGAACCCCCAAACATTTAATTTAAAAAAAAATTACAATATCATTAAAACAACATCTTTTTCATTTTTATCTATATTTTCTCAGTACTATACTTATTTCCAAAATTATAGACACTCAAACCAAGAATAAAATTTGTATAGTGATTAGTGAGTAGAATAATTGTGGTAGAAATGCTTTCTCTAGTGATGTTTATCTTATAACCTACTATAATTATGATCTGGTAAGGGATATGAACATAGAGGTACACATAAAAGGTGAATCATTTGTATCATAATGCTTATATATTATTTTTGATCTTTTCTTATGAATATGTTTAAAGGATGACGTTTATTTGTTCATAAATGAGTGGGAAGAATTCAAGATGTCGTAATTTTTACATAAATCACGAAGATGTGAATTACAAATATTTGTTTACTTAATTTTATCATCATTTAATTGATTGTTTTTAGTTAATTTCTTTATACTTTAGTTATAATAATGGTTTTTTAATATAAACATTAGTTCCAAACACACATCACATGAAAAAATGGTGAAACAATTAATATTTTCTTCATACATTAAGAAAAAAATCTATAAATCATTTTTGATGTATTTGAATTGATTGTACATCAATATGACACTTTATGTGGAAGGTATGACTCCAAGTGCATGTTTTCAGTTTAAAATGAAATTTTAGAAAAAAACAAGTGACACAACAAAATACAAGAAATCAAATTGTTTTTTTATTTAGGATAGAGATCCATATTTCATTTACGACATGAAGGATTCAATTGTACGTTAATATGACAGACTGTGTGACTAGTATGACATAAATTTTTTGGTTTGATTATAAAATGACATATTAGGAAAAAATAAAAGTGAAAAACTAAAAACTGAGAAAAAATTAATAATTTGTTAATAAAATAATAAAAATATCCCTCCATCATTTAGGAAGAGTATAAATCTTTTGCAGCCCAGTCTAACACACAATGTTCCCGATAAGACTCATATTGTCTATTATCATTTTAAAATTTCTATTTTAGCTCAAAACTCATCTCTCTCACCAAAAATAAAGAAAAATGGTAATATTGTATTGATATTTCATTAAAATGATTCCTAATTCATTTTCAATTTTTAGGAATCAATATCATATCAAACAGACACTAGATGAAACATGTATGACCCGATGTGTTTGTTTTTAGTTTAAGATGACTTTTTAGTAAAACAATGTCATACTCAAAATAAAAAAAATGATATTGGTTCATTTTTATATGATAATAAAATTATCCAAATGTAATTTTTTAGGTTTAGGAATAAACTTCACATCAATCTGATGCATGATGTGACTATTTTGTCTCAGCGTGCATGTTTTTAGTTTGAAATTATATTTTAGAAATAACATAAGTGAAATAATCAAAACTGAGAGAACATATTTGGAATGTTTTGAATCATTATAATAATGATCCACATTTCACTTTTAATGTGAGAGAAATGACCAAAAATCAATCTGCTGGACAATATAACCTATGTGACCCCAAGTGTGTCATTTAATTTTACATGAATTTTTCAAAATAATGAAATGTAAAATATTCAAAAACAATAAAAGTTATTTATATGGATTAAATAATTTAGAAAATTGTTTTATACAACATTTTTTATGAGTTGGAATCAATCACACCTCAATTAAATTCACATTGTTCTTGATATTTTTCAAAGTGTACATTATTAGTTTAAAATAAAAATTTTAAGTTAAAACATTTTTTAATTACTGAAACCGAAGAAAACGACACTTATATTACCTTTATAAGTATGAAATATGGTGAAATATTCATTATTACGGTGTATTAATTTACCATATGTCAACCCGATACCTGATATGGTCATTATGAATTTACGTGTGTGTTTTAGTTTAAAATAAAATTTTAGAAACGAATGTGTTGTACTCAAAATGAATAAAAAATGATTGGATTGTTTTGATAATTTTTTACAATGATAAATACTTTATTTGTTCCATTTATGAATTATTTACACCTATAAATGATTCATTGTGTGATTAGTATTATTCAAATTGGGTGCTTTCAGTTTAAAATTTAAATTTTAGTAAATAATGAATGGTGTCATTCTCAAAAATATGAAAATGCATTTTGATTTTTTTGATAGATAATTTAAATGATACCTCAATTACATTTGATATATTGGAATCATCCCCACATCAATCTAATACATGGAGTGCTCAATATGACTGATGCTATCTATAATCAGTTTAAAATGGATTTTTTAGTTCCAAATGCGTGTCTCTTAATAAAAATTGAATAAATACACTCATGTTAATTGGGTAATTAACAAAAAATATTTTTATCATGAATTTTATGACCCATAGGAATTAGTCTCATGTGAAACCAATAGAAATTGAGATTGGTGTGACTCTAATTGTGTTTTTTTAGTTGAAAATGATATTTCTAAAAAATAGATAGGCGTAATACTCAAAACAAGAAAGAAGAATTAGATTATTTTTATTCATATATTAAATGATCCATAGGTCCCTCATATTGTGTCAGAATCAATCGAACAACAATTCAGTTCATGGTGTGGCCAGTATGACTCAACCTGCTTGTTTTTTGTATAAAATGATATTATGGTAAAATTCCGCAATGATATAATCAAAACATAGAAAATGTATTTGTATTTTTTTAATATTTAGAAAAATGATCAATACTAATTTTTGATTTGTAGGATTTAACCTCACCAAAATCCAACATAGGTTTTGATGGGTATGGCTCCATGAATTTCATTTTATTTAAATTTTTGTTTAGTAAATAATAAAATTTACATACTCATAACCAAGAAAAAACATCCTGATTATTTTAATACATTATGATAAATTATCCATATTTCTATTTTTACAAGTCAGGATTATCCTCACTTCAAAATGATACCCGAGGTGCCTGATATGACTAAGTGTCTGTAATTATTTTAATATTGACATTTTAGTTAAAAATGTTTGACACACACTAGAAACAGTGATTACTCACTCGGATTGGATTGCTAATTTATGAAAAATAACCCTAATTATGTTGTAATGTGTCGGAATCAGTCTCACATAAAACTGACACATTAAGTTACCACAATTACTCAATGATTGTGTTTTTAGTTTATAATGAAATTTTCGTAAGAAAAATTAATTGACATAATCACAACCAAGAAAAAAATTTATATTGTCTTGATATATTAAAAAAATTATCAATAATTAAATTTTAATTTTTTAGGAATCATATACACCTTAATCTATTGTATTATCTGACTTGTATTAATCATATTTTGTCATTTTAGATTGAAATTGAAATTTTTTTAATAAGAGATATCATATTTCCAAAAATGATAAAACATAATAAAAATTCTTTGATACATTCAGAAAATGATCCATATGTAATTTATGAAATTTATTAATCAACGACACCTCAATTTGATACACAATATTTCTTGTGTGACTCAATGTTTTTATTATCAGTTTAAAATTGAAAATCTAGTTAAAAACATATCTAACTGAATGAAAATGGAGAAACAATGCCTTGAAATTCGTTTTATAGTTTTGGAAAATGATTAATATGTCAATTTTTAGGTTTATAATTTCTCTTCATATTAATACAATACATGATGTGGTCAGTAAGAATCAATGTGTTTGTTCTCAATATATAATTTCCATTTAGTTCAAAATTTTCATCATGATTCCAACACCATGAAAATGAGGTCAAATTGTTTTCATATCATTTTATGTATTATTACCTAAATAATTTCCAAATCATTGTTATCTTAATCTTGTTTAGTTAATTTTCCTAGAATCATTATTTAATGATGAACAAGAAATGGTGTGATAGCTCAAGGCCTGTCCTAAAAAAATTTACTCCTGAATTAGTTCTCATAAATTGTGAGTTTTTTATCCCAACATAATGAAATATAATTAAATATTACCAAATTTTGAGAAAACAAAAAATCATATGACATATAATAATAAACCACTACTAATTTTGATACATATTATTCCTTGTATGATACAATTCATGTGTTTTTTGGTTTATAATTGATTTTTTTTGTTAAATTAATTTATTTATAGTGTATAAAACATAACAATTGTTTTCATATATTGGTGAATTCATTTTTATTAACCATTTTGGTTTTTTGGAAACTGAGAGCATGACCGGGGGTTTTGGCCAAGGAGAGATGACCAAGGGACATTGATCTTTTTTAATTCCTATAATAATTTTTATATAATCATGTAATTGTAAAAAATTATTTAAATATCTATAATATATTTTTTCTTTTTTTATTTGTGTTGTGAATATTAAATAACCTAAATTATGTATTTTAAACCTATATTTTTATTTCTGGTGTTGTGTACATGAATTTAAATACAACACACCCAAATTATGCCCATTTATCAACGCAATAAAATGCACTAAAAATGAGACCCTTTATCAGTGCTACTAAAAGTATTTATTAAAGGATCATTAATAAATGCTTTTAGTATCACAGGTAGTGGATCTTATAACCATCACTTTTTATAGTCCTCATAGAGGGTCCACTTATCAGTGCAAAATAAAATCCCTTATAAAGGGGATCCTTTATTAGTTCATAAATAAGTACAGCTAAATATCCCCTTTATTAGTCCTTAATGTATCACATATAATTTGTGAAATAAGTAGTATTTTCTCGCACTGATAAAATCTTTGATATTTAAATCGTTCTCTGATTATTTCTACTGTTGTTTTGATGAAAATTCCTATTTTATGTTTATTAAAGGCCTTATTTGTAGTAGTTTTTCTATTATACACACAGATATTTCATTTCTAGGAAATAAATTTCTAATATACTAATCAATTGTGACTTTATTATCATCTTAGACATATCCCAAAGGTTTTCATCGATTCTTTCTAATAATAATCATTAAATTTATCTAAACCTTTCTATGATACCAACTATAAAAACCTAGATTTATGAAATCTGTAACATGTATCCTTAGAAAGGAATTATTTTATTTAAATCCTTAAGAAAGTTAGTTTTAGGGTTTTATAAAATTAGTTCCACACCATTATATAAATATATATTACACAACATATCATCCTCTTCTACATAGTGTCCAATTTTCCCAAAATAAAAAACCTATAAGATATAACATTTTTTTTCAATAAATATAATCCTAATTTTCATCTTAAAATCTTCCTTGTCCATAATAATCCTATAAATCCTTTTAAAAACATTTTAAAATGTATGATGAGAATAAGAATCATAGTAAGAAACATAGGAAAATATAAAATAAAACTTGTTAGTCTATAAATACTCACAAAAATTTTCCATTTTCGAAATAACATTTCACCTCCAAAAAATTGCATGCATGAAACAAACTTCCCTACCCAATTTAATTTAAAAAAAATCACATGAAATATTAATATAAAAATAAAACTAATAAATGTTTCTTCTCACCAATGTTAACATCTTTACAATGTTTTACATTTTTATCTTAATAAGTATCATAAACTTCCCATTAATTATAGCTTCATTGGATTACTATTCTAATTCATTAGAATTTTAAAAAAACCTTATAATTATTATATATATTGTGTACTGAAATTGGGATATATTTTTTCCTCACTCTCATATAACCACTCTTATAAAAGGAATAACAAACATGGGAAATTCCAATATCATACTAAGATAAACCTATCTAGCTAACACTATCCCTTTACCTAGTTCCATGATGATATATATGAGTCTCACTCATTATCATGACATATATTTGTTTCACCAATATTCATAAACAATTATTAATAACAATAACATATTCATAACACAAGAAATATTCTATTTTCGTCATCATACTCATAAAATATTCTATGTTCTAATAGTTTTTTTTCTAGATTTTGAAATAACTATTCCATTTAAAAACAATAATGGAATTATCCATAAAATGGGAAGGTGTGGCTTTAATTAAATTACATATAATATTATAAAGTAATACATAAATAATGAAATGGTTATAGTTTTGGGAAAAAATCAATTGGCACCATATATGTTAAATTAGAACATTAATTCTTTCGTTTATAAAGAAATTCGAAACATTCCACAGAAAGAATATAAAAAGGATTCCATTTAAAAAAAATTAAAATAAAGTATGAAATATAGATAATATTTCCTTTAAAACTCAATTATTTAAATATAAAACCACATAAATATTAATTATTTTAATATTTTCACGGAAGAAAAATATAGAGAAAAATATTCTTTTAAACATTTAAAACAATGTTTTTAATGTAAAGTGCCCTTTAACATGATTCAGACTTGTCATAAACATTATTTACCTCTTTTATAAATACATTTTATCAATTATTTACATAATCATAATCCTTTTCCATATTTTATTCCATATCATTAAACCATTTATGTCAATTACATATTTAATTACTCAATATATTAAGTCTACATTGAGTTCTTTGATGTTATTCGATTCATATGTCCAACATGACTTTGGTGGGTCAAATATGGTAAAATATGTCATCATTCCATCATATATATAATAATTATCATGAAATATGTATCATTTTTATAAGTTAATTATACTTTTAAAACCTACCATGAAATATGGTTATGGGAAATTAATTATGTTTCAATAATGACATTGGAAGTTCGTATGTCTGTGTGGGTAACATTTTCATTTTTCTAATAAAATCATTATAATAATATAAGTATAATTTAATCATTATTAAATTATTATTATATGATACACATAATGTTTTTTAAAAGCTTATATATTCAGTCTACGTGATGCACTGATGAAAACATATCACATCACTTCAGAGAGGTGGTAATCCACACATACACATAATGGTTGTTATCATTTTTCAATGATTAGAAATATAGAAAATGGTTTATATAGTTTCCTTATATAATTATTATTATTTCATTAATTTCAAAATAATATATCAAATCCATAATTATAACCAACTATGAGAGGCATTGATTGGAAATAATTACATCGGTTCATGAGGTGGTTTCCCGATGTGAACAGAAATAATGGGTTTTTTTACCATATGATGGAATAATTAAGTTTATATGGGATCAAAAACTGTAGAAAAAATAAATGAATCATGGTTCCTAGGGGTAGCACCATAATTCATTCTCCTACACCCTAATGGTAGTGACATATGCACCGGTCCCTCCCCCACCGGTAGAGGAGGGACCTTTATCGTCCTTCCAAGGAGGGGCATTCTCTGTTTCCTTCTTAACTAACCCTGAACAACATCCACCATTATCAGATTCTTCTCTATGTCTGAAGGTTCTCGAGATATACAGAGGATTCCCAAACTTTTTTTATTGATTATTGAGTTCAATGATGCTTAATCACTTCTAAATCTAACATTACTTGTTCTCTTTTCATAGAGGAGGCCTTTTGTAGATACCTTTGATATGATTTTTTTTAGATCTTGGGATTTGAAAGATAAGGATATTATGGGTTTATTTGATAAGAGGAATTTAATGATTCGATTCACATGAGCGGAAGAAATGATGATACTTGGCCATCTGTGTCTCATAACTAAAATACTTTCCTTTTTTATCTACATATATGGACATATGATATTCATTTGACGAAGGACTCTCATTTTGTGGCAATTTGGGTGAATTTTCCCAATATTCCCCTCCCATTTAAGATTACCTCACCTATTAGGATACTTGGGAACAATGTCAGCAGGTGTCTGTGTTTTGAATACCGAACCAAAGAAGTTGGTCATTCTGTGAATCCTCGAGTGTGTGTGGGTGTCGATTCCTCAAGAGTTTCATCAATCATCATTTGGATTATAATAGTATAAGAATATCATTGTAGGTAGATAGTGGTTTATGAGTCATGGGTTGCTATTTTTCCTATTACAAGTGGTTGAGTCAAGCGTTAGTGAACTATAGACATGGTTCTATTCAAATCAGCATGCTGAAGGATGTTATTTTTGGCGAAATCAAGGATTTTATACCTAGTACAACATATGATCCTAATGAGAAGGGACAGGAGAACTCTGAGTTAGAGGCAAAGTAATTACATAGTGGATTATGGGTGAATTCCTTGGTGAAATATGTCTTCTATAGGGTGAGAAAAGACCTTGTCCAAATGCAGCCTGCAGAGGTATCCATGAAAAAAAGGTTTCCAAATAGAGAAATGGAACCTATGTTACTTGAGGGCCCCATGGTGGATGTGGGCATGTTGATAGATGTTACAAACCATGTGCCTCATATGCTGAAGTGGTGTGTGCAAGTAGTGGTAATAATGACAAAGAAAAAGAAGATATGATACCAAGGGATGATCATATAGGATATATTTCATTGTGTATTGGTTTAGAAGGCGAGTTCATGATAAAGTTAAGTATTGGAATGGATGATGAACCTGTTGTTCTAGGAAACCATTTTTCATAACTGTTGAATGAGGTTCGAGACGATTGTTCAGCTAGGGAATCCATGGATGGGTTGAAGGTTTCTGAAAATGAACTCAATGATGGATTCTATAACTACTCTATAAGAGATTCAGAGGAGGAGGTACTAGGTGATCAGCTCCCAAGCCTAAGGAGGAGAAAGAGTAAGATGGGTAACCATATGGAGAATAAGTACAACTCATACCTACCTCTACAGATGAATACTTGATCAGAAAGGAATATAAAATCTATGAAAATAGTCAGTGATATCCAATATTTCATTAAGGATTCTTGCCCTCAGAGGAAAATAATGGTTAATGATCACCATATATTTATGACAACTTGCAAGAAGTAGGATTCTGATTATGTACCCAAATTTTGTTTGGAACTACTCATGAGTTCAAATGAGGTAATTGATAAAACTATTCTGAAATTTAATTACCCTGATGAAGAGGTGGAATTAATGGTGGAAAGGTCCGTAAGGTTGACACCTATTGAGGAACATGAGACCTAGATTGATAATCAAGATCTATTTTTTAAAAGTGGATTCAAAAAGGGAAATATCGTCATTGAGTAATACATCCAATCATGGGACAAGCTAATGTTAAGGTTTGAAGATCATCTGATAGAGGTACCTGACACTTTTTAAGAACTTTCTTAAGGAAATGTCTTAAGGAGATTGAAATTGATAGGCTATAATTACACTTTAATGGATCAGTTATTTTCTTTTGTGTGTGAAATATGTTTTCGCACATTTTCCATAAAAATGATTGAAAATAAAAATTTAATTTTGATTGATATGGATATGGGTTATGGCATAATCATAAAAAAATATATGTATCTGAGATACTAGTTATATTATTTCAACATGTTTGAGGAACACTCTAAGATGATATAATAATAAATAAACATGAAATATGTCAGCTATGACTTATACCATCTATTAATATAAACTATTTTTTTATATGTTAGGGCTTATAGTATTATTCATTACCAGATAATATCATCTATAGGACATGGAATTGGAATATTTTTGTGGAGACTTGGTATGGGATTAGCCTAACAATAGTACCAAAAAATGTGTGAGGAAGGGAGGATAAGAGGATCCCTTTGATAAGTGATGTAAATTACACACTTGGAATTACATAAATTATTGAAAAATATATATCATAATCATTTCAATTGGAACCAAGAAAAAAATAAAAAATAAAATTTATATAGGTTATACATAAACATATCCAATCAAATTTAGGAATGAGTTGGATACATTTTAATCCTTGTCTCCTAGTTAAACTAAATTAAACCATTTTATCCTTAACTATACCCACAATACTTTTTACCAAGATAGCATAAATTACATTATAAATAAAGGGTCCTTTACAAATAATTCAGAAATTTTGATTCTAATTTTTCAATCCATCTCAAAGGGTAAAAAGTATAATATTGGATTAAATTTCATTTAATAAAAGAACATAGACACATGAATTTTTTTTAGGAAAATATATAATTTAAGAAAAAAATTAAATTTAAATAAAAATAATGAATAAAATAAATTTTAAAAATAGATTATTTAATAATAAAAAATGGATTGTTTATATAATTTTGGAGCAAGTGAAAATTTAATGGAAACATCCAACAATTCCATTAAATGATATGTCCGAAAAATAGTTTTAAATTTTAAAACAATATAAAATATCTTCTCAAAAGTAAATATTCAGTTCCCAAATTAAAAATAAATTTTTAAAATACGTTATTTACCTCCATAAATAAGTATTTTTTTAAAAACCACTCATTCAATCAGATAAATGAATCTTTTAAAGTAATTTTATATTGTATCTCTTTACTTTGACCTTAGATAATCCAATTTGAGCATTACCTATGGCAATAGATTGCGAGTTTTTTCAACGAATATAATGAAAAAATATTAAGTTAATCATGCTAAATAATATTAATTATTTTATTTATAAAAGTTGAAACCATATAACAAATTTAAATCATAGAATTATAAAAATATAAAATAAAATTAATCCCATAAGTCTTTATTAAAGACGGTTTAATAGATAAATACTATTATGTATAAAACATATTTATACAAAAGTCAATTATAATGTTGAATAGAATTAAAATTTTTATCCTTTATTTTTAATAAAATTTATCTAATTAATATTTAAAAACAATAAAAAAGTTAATTTTGGTATCTAAATACATGATTGGAATTCAAAATATTCAATAAAAATAAATATTTTTCCACATTCACTGAAAAATCATTATTTTCAGTAAAATACCAAAAATATCCTTAATGTAAATTTTATTGTTATTTCTAAAATTATATTCTTTTGATACAATACAACTAATAAAAGTGGTAAAAAAATTATAACAATCTATCATGAAAACTAATCAAAATCATTTTTTATGAAAACGTCTTTTTTAATCAAAAATCGATTTTACTAAAAATTGAAATTTTAATTCCTTTAAATTAATAAGAATATTTTTCATTGATTATATGATTTATATTTATTTCATAATGTGGGTATTTCTATTCATACCCAAAAATTAAATGGATATATTAGAACTATTACATATAGAAAAAGTAACATTTATGGTACGTTTAAACTTTGGGTTGTGTGTCGTATAAGCTGTCAAGAATTGTTTTCTAATTTTATAATATTGGAGTTTTAATGTCAACATATTTATTTTATATTTTTATATTATATTATCATATACATTAAATTTTTATGTTCCATCAGTCTTCATCATCAAGGTTCACTTCATCTCAACATCTACAACTCAATAAATAAATTTTGTATGGTCTCATCTGAAACTACTTTTCGTTTTCTTAAATATAAGCCTTTTAAGAAATAGTACTTCCATATTTCTTCACTATAAGTTTCTACAGAATTTATAATCCATTTCTAAATTTATATATAAAATATAGACATCTATATATGTGATTTCATTGTCATAAAATATGTATATTTTTCCATATTTGGTGACATGGTTTTATATATTTATAAAAGGTACTATGGAATTTACATTCAATCTCCATAAAAAATAAAAATGATATTATAAAAATATGTTCTTTTTGTAAAATATATATTCACCTCCATGAATTTAAAATATTAAAATTACCTCATCTTAAGAAGAATCATATATCCTAGATGTTCACTAAGATATCTTTCTCAAAACTATAGAAGTAACAACTCTTTTACTTCTAAAAATACACTCACTTCTTATTATGTTATATTCTTTAAGTAGATGTAAATATTAATTTTTCTAGGATTTTTACCCTTATTTTTTTATTTTATTTAATATTTTATCCAATCTGTTAAAAATATAAAAAAATTATTCTTTAGACCATTTATCTCTAAAATCACATGTTTTACATCTAGATCAACATATTTTTCCCCCATGCCAGAATTCCGTTCCATTGATTTTTAATCAAATAAATTACCAAAATTATGATCTTTTTTTAATTAAGATTTTCCATTATAACATGTAAAATCCACATCTCATTGAATTTTCTACAAATTGGAAATAAATACAACACTCTTCATCATAATATATTATTCTTATTTAATCTCCCACTTTATATTTTTTATCGATACTTATTTCAATTCAAAATTATAAATCATTCAATAATATGTTATAAATTTGTCCCCCATTTATTTATAATAAATATAAATTAATTTTTTTTCCTTACTTTGATATTCTATGAGTATGTGAAATTCACACTCAACCCATACTCCATTCATACTAAGAAATTTAATCTTCTCCCTTTTATACTCCATCATATTGAGGGTGAAACCTGAATAACATGAGAAATATATATCATCACATTTTGTTAAATAATTATGCATATATCAATTATCATTAAGTTAATATGAGTAATACTTGATGAAAGATAAAATTGATTTTAACACAGACACCAAAGTTGTCACTAAACTATTCTATATGTGATACTAACTTAAAAAACTTCTTTGAGAGGTTATTTAAATTAATTTCCATGTAATCACTAATAATCATATAAAACCACTAAATTCCAATAGGTTAATCCTTTCTCAAGTTAATTATTCTTTTTTATAAAATAATCGAACACTTCACATTATTTTTACAATTTATTTTTTATAAGTGGAGATAATATTATTTTCAATATTCCTCATTAATGATTTTTTTTTCAGAGTTTCAGTATTTGAAATCTCATTATATCAAATATACTGATAAAATACATACCATAATTTTTTATTTTCAAGAGAGAGATATATTTTGAGGTAATTAAAATCAACTCCCCCTTAGGTGGTAAACTAAATCAATCTTCATAAACCATGATAATAACACATTGAATGTTTTGGCCATTATCAATATAAATAAATTACCCTACAATGTATATATTTTATGTTTTTTAGGAAATTTAAAAAATTCATTACATCATGTCTCTCTCGGACACATGAATCAAAGTAAATTCTCTACATAAGATAAAAATAGTAGACATGGGAAACGGTGGGTCTTCATAGTTTTATAATGAGAGAAATAATGTTAATACTTACTTCTCAACCCAAAAAACTTTCTCCATAAATATTTTTTTATTATTTAAATCTTTACTAATTTAAGAAACACATTGACATATTAAATATCTAAACCTTCAGGTAATATGAAATTATATTTTTCAAATTTACTTGCAAGTAAAATTAATTATATTTTACTTTAACAATCTTCTAATTAATTTCTAAATTCACTACCAATATGGACCTCAATTCTTATTGATCATTCTCAAATTTCCTCTTATTTCATGATACCTTCTTCATAATAGAATTCAATGTATATGATGTTAATAGTGATTATTAATTATTTATAAATATATTCTTATATCGTGGTAGTTATGTCTTGTATTTTTATAGAGCGTGTTTTGTATTTTTTTACCTTAATCATAGTTTTTATTTTGAATTGGGCACCCTTTATTTTATATAATATCAGGTTTTAAGTTCTATACGTATTCCCTAAAATGAAACTATTATTCCCCTTTTGGATTGATTCCATCTGTTTCAACATTACAGTTCTTCCAATAATAATATTCAAGTATAGTTTTCTATGTTATTTGATATTTATTTTTCTATCATAATAGAAACATCTCTTCCCTAGTATAGTGTACGTATTAGCATTATTTTAGAGATTTATTTATACAGTCGGTATTTTTTACTCATTCCCTATTATATAATCAATTTTTTTATTAACTTTTTTTTGAAATTATTCATTTATTTCTCTTATATCATACGAATTATCAATTGAATAATGGTATTAGAATCCATCATCAAAATAAAAAATTATACAAAAATTATTCTATAAATATTCTAAAAATAAATATATATTCTTTATATATATGACAACCCTACTCTTTTTTTCACAGTTAAACAAGATTTATTACATAAACATCACCTGATAAAACATAGAAGATCTAGATATTTAGTGTATTTGGGGCTTAGGATCATTATATAACAACTTAAAACATGAAATACAACATATTTATAGAAACATTCCTTTACAAGATCACTAAATTCCCTCGTACTTAGCATTTCATGGGATAACCTGATGACATACATAAGAAAAGGTTGAACTGTAAAGCCCTATAAGAGAATAAACATGTAATAACATGAGGAATACAATAAATATTAAAAAATAGGCATATAAATGGATCACAAGAGAAACATGAACATAAAGGCATGATAAAGCATGATAATCATAACATGGAAATTTGGAGACAACACTAAACATGGAATTAGCATGAGCCAAGGATCAATACACATGGAGAATGAGTAAAACCTCATTGCACATGAAGCATGAGTAAACCCTCATTTCACTTGAATTAGCATGAGAAAAAAGTCATCACACATGACATATCATGATACAATAACTAGCCCAATGCATTGGAGCACTATCAGGATTCTCCCTTCTTAAACATTTCATTTCATGCATAAGTATTCCACGCGGATCATACAAAATGGAATCAATAATAATCATTTATTCCATATTAAATTAATGTGGAATACATACATAAAGCTTTATAATCAATAAGTAAATGTGCATAAAGATTAAAACCCTTGATTGAGAAATGGGCATGGTATTCCCTACACAATTACTTTCGCCTGGAAAAACGTGGTGCAATGTTGGAAGCATAATGGTGTGACATAAGAATTCATAAAAATGGTTGATGCTAGATAAAGGTGTGTCTAATCATATTTACATGAAATAGATAGTAATGGGTTCATATAGATACATTTCCCAACAAATTTAATGGGATTTAGATGCCTAATACAAAAGAATTAGTTGGATGTAAATGAGAAAAGAGAAATCCCTCGCAGAATTTATACATGATAATGGGTGTAAATGGGATGAATTAATGGGAGGTAAAGGGGTCTCCCATCATAAAAACATAAATATGGAAGTATATTGGAGGTTGAAAAATATACCCCAACATTTTTAATTGAAAACAAAAGGGCATTACAACTTAAAGAAAATTGGTTGAAAATGAGAAAGGAAGAAATCCCCTACATGGAAGTGTGACCCCAAAGGCTTGATAGAGGCTTCATTGGATCTATGGGGTGCCTTGGGAGGATTCAAGAGAGAGGAGGTAAGATATTGGACTAACTAAAAAGGATCTAAGTGAAGAGATAGTGGGAGCTTGGGTGGGTTTATATAGGAAATTATAGGAAATGCTTTATTATTTAGGTATGGGTCACCACACATTAAAGAAATCAATTAAACAAACCAGACAATGGTTATTGACCATGTTTTTTTCAAAAGGGTAGTGGAAAACAATAATTTTTAATTCAAATGGCCGAACTTCTTAAAATAATAGGGTTCCATATGTGGAGATGAGTCACACTCTCAAAGAAAGCAATTTAAAAAGACATAATGTTTTATAAGACTTGAACAGTCCACTAAAGCTTTGTAAAATAAATCAAAAAAACCTAAAATCAAATTATTTTAATGTGAAAACATATATTGGATAAACATAATGTTTATAGTGTTTTATTAAATCACTATTGGGTCATTGTGATGTCATAAAACACATTATATATAAAAATGGTATTTAATTTTTACCCAAACATTTGACTGTCTCCGAAAATTTTGAAAAATCCACCATTGGATAATTTTAAAGTACTAATTCAAAAAATAGTATTCATTTTATATAAATGATTTTATAAATATTTTAATTTTTTATTTTATAATAAAAACCAACATTTATAAAAAATTCATGGGTTTTGACAAAAACCACTTTCAAACCTTAATAAAAATTACAATTGCATTCATAAATTTATATGATAACTTATATTAAATAATTTTTTTAATAATAATAATAATATTTTATTAAAATATTATTTAATTTAAAAATCTATTAAATCATCAAAATATATTTCTTATTTGAATATTAACTAAAGATACTATTTATGATTTAAAAGCTCTTTACAATGTAACAATAATAAAATTAATGAATAATCCTCATACAAAAAATAATGTACATAGTCATAGTGCTAGGGTATCATTATATAAACCCTTAAAACACCTGCATAAGACTGAAGGGTAAGTTCTAAGATGGTGACAGACTCTTGGGGTGGCTCAAATTACATCACTTTTGTGGTAATCTCTATTAACTTCCAGTTCTCCCGTAGTCGGTTCCGCTCAAGCTTAACGTGTTCAAGCTCAGCTTGGCCTTGGTCCAGAGCAATTCCCAATGATTCTACATCCTTTATAAGCTCCAAGAAATGGGCTTCGTACATGGTGAGTCTATTGGATGAGGCCACAACTTCCTTTTTCAGAGTAAATTGGATTTGTTAAAGCTCTATATTTATACTAATCATGTGATCATTGTTCAATGACTATATTAACAATGGTCAAAATTCGTAACAATATTTTAAAATCTAGAAACATAAAACCAATGAAGTTCACATTTTATATAACCATAATAAGGAATTTAATTATATCAAGAGGAATTTTCATTAATGAATGTTTGGCTCATTACAGTATATATATCCATTCAAATGTTTTTCTGAGCACATTAATTCTATATAAGAAGATTATTGTTTAATTTAGATTTATCCTATGTAATAAAAACCATTTATGACCATTAGGAATAGAAAATTTGGTATAAAATTATGTATATTTTTTTGTATAAATCATCTACAACAGTAACATTTATTTTTGAAAATTATTATTTGTCATTTTGTTGAAATCTATATCAATTTATATTATAAATATTTTTTATAGAGAATCCTTTATTTTCGGAATGTTTTGTGGAAAAATTATTTTTCCACATATTATGTTATACCTTAATGAAAACTTGTGTTTATCAATATTTTTCATCCATAAATCTACCAAATTTTCTTTAGAACATTACATATGGATGAAAATAAAAATATTAATAGAATAATTTTTTTTTGATATAGGATGAATTTTTCTATAGATTATTTTTGGATTGGTAAGGGATGATCTAAAGACATTTTCCACTAAAATGAGAATTTTTTAATGGAATAATATTAATTGATCCATTCATAGTATCGCTAAATTTCGTTGTAAGATTGGAATTCCTAGCATATTAGCACTCTTAATATTCAAGATACCTACCATCTCAAGACACATTTAGTTATTGGTATTTATCTTAATCTCAACTAAAAAAATTATTTATTCCAATTATATACTCATATTCTCATTATGATCTCAATTTAGATAACTCATTTCTTATAAATAATTGCAAAAATAATTTACAAATTTAGCCTTCATCTCGAACTATGAATATTGACACTATTGGTTACCTTTTCAGTTACTTATAGTGAATGGATTCTATCATCCTAATATGTTTCTATCTCAACATTCTCACCAATTAATATTGTTTCAAATTAATTTTTTCCATGGTTTTTGTTTATTTTTTATATTTTAATAAATTTCCCTTATATTTTAAATCCTAGATGATTGTTTCACTTTTTTATCTTCTCATATGTTTCATTTTACAAAGAATATACTTCCATATAATTTTGTGATATTTCTTCTTATATTACTTTGATAAATTTAATTATTTCTATGATAACATCCATTAGGACCCTTTTCTGGTGTTATATAACACTAGAGTAAAATACACTAAAATATTGAATTAAAAAATAATCTTAATAGTCTTCATGTAGTTGTAGATCCTATTTATCCCTTGATATTTATTATATATTCTTGGAATATTTATTATGTCTATTATTTAAATTATTAGTTGAAACGTCAATCATAACAATTATAATAATGGAAATATTTTTTCATTATGTGAAAATTCATGACAATTTTTCAAATATTAATTATATATAAATTATTTTTACTACAATAATTCATAATAAAATATTTATAATTATAGGTGTAACTTTATTCTCTAATAATAATTGAATTTCTAAGTGGGCCATGTAGTCACACTAAACAGAAGGGGGATGATCAATATAGAAATGTTTTATAGTATTTTTTACTATTTAGTTTATACACACTATTAGATTAGATCATATCCACATATAACTATGAATATATATCATCCGTTCCATAGCACATCCAAAAAACTTCAAGCGAATAAAATATAGCATAGTTCACAGTGTTTAAAAAAGGTTCAAGAAAAGGATTGGTGTATAAATCCTTGTTACTTTGGACCAATATATGTTATAAATTTTATAACAATATCAGTAGTAAATACAAGTTTTAAAGAAAGGTATTATACTTAACAACATTGGATGTATTTTAAAATTCATTAGTTATATCCTTATTTTATCAATATCTTTAAGATTTATTTATTAAAGCTCCCACTATTTAACAATATCCATTCTCCTCCTCTTATAAATGTGATAACTGATATGTTTTATATTTTTTAAAATACAATATATTCTTCCTTCAAATAAGGTCTTCGACATTCACTAAATTAACAACATCGACCAAAATCACATAAGACATGTTATTTCTATATTTAGAATGATAATCTATAAATTATTCTAGTTTATTCATGTTTTAAACTTTCATATATTTATAAATACGTAGAATATCTTTCTGTAGAATCTCCCCACTATACATTATTATCATAGAAAATCCTTTGGAACTTGCTAATCAGGCTCATTCACATCCAATTTCATAACATTTCAAGCCTTATTAACACTAGGTTTTTAGAATATTGATTTTTAGATCATCAAATTCATAGAATAAAACAATATATCTAATATTTTCAGTTATCTTATCAACTTGTGTGGAAAATTTTCTCCCTATAATATAACATAATATCATTGTTTTATGTGTAATATTCTTTATAAAATTGATTATAACATTTAAAACCTAAAAAATTAATACTTTTATTCTAGTATTAGGTATGGATAGATATTTTAGACTCCAATTAAAATCATTAACACTTAATAATGAAATGATTTTGAAATATTTTATTGGCATAACCAATCCTTCATTAAATCGTTTACTGTAATAGAAAATGATCTAACCCTACTTGAGAAGGTCACATAGATATTAAAAAATAACATTAATAACCACATTAATTCCATATGTTTCTAACTAGCTTTCAGGAGAATATTTTATTTTCTTAAAATTTATTATTTTCATTTTTATAAATGCATATTCCATAGTAATATTCTATTTAAAATTTAATATTCTTATATTTTTAATAGTATTAAAATATTTACATAAAAAAGAATTATCCATAATCAAAATAAATAATATATCAATATAAAGACATATTACTTTTACCATATTTCCAAAATATTCTAAAAAAATCTTTTATATACACTTATAACTCCTAGATACATCACATTGTTCAAATACTAATATTTTTAAACACAAAAAAATAAAAAACGTTTCTTAATAGTTATTCCATTTGTTACTAAAAAAGAATAGTATAAAAACATAATATTTAACCATTATATTCATAATTTATAACATTATACTTATTTAAAATAAATAAACCTAATATATGAAATATATTTTCTTATATATCACTCTAATTTTTCAATTAAATCTTTTCCATTTTATTGGATCCCCTTACACATCATCTATAATTTTCCAGAAACACATATAATTTTTTTATTTGTTATATAGGTATGCGGTCCATAAAATATATTAAATTTTATCTTGAATAGAAACATATGTGTGTTATATCTAATTTTTCTCCTTTTTTGGTATATTTTTCTAGATATCTTTATGATTTTGAAATAATTTTTTTTTTCAATTTTTTCAAAACATATTCATTTGAATGAAAGTAGTGTACATCTAAGACATATCTTTTTAAAAGTGTATTTGAAAAAAATTTAAATTATTATCCAACATAATTTTAAATATTTCAGATGCATTCCATATCTATACCCACAAATCCTGAGATAAACCCTTTAAAATTGATTCCAAAATTTTCTATAAATTTTATTTAATGTATTCCAATTATAGAAATAGTTATTTGGGAAATAAATTTCTTAAGTACATCCATCAATAGTATTTCTTTCATAAATTTTTCTTCTAAATAACAACATATATATCAATGATTATATCATTATTCATATCAAGATATCTTCTTACCTTATTTTTATGAAACTAAATTCTTATAGATATGTCATGCATTTCAGAACATAGATTAAATCTCTTTATAAATACATTTTCAGAAACTGTATTGGTTTATTCTTTTGGAATAACCTTTATACACCCTCAACACCTAAAATATTTCATCTTGGTTTACCTCAATAATCATAAAACATCCAAGATACTCTATAAGATATCTATTTTCAATTGGATTTAGTAATAACTCAATTACTTATTAAAACAAAATCTTTCAAAATTGTGTTATCTTATAGTGGTATATTCATATTTTACTTATTTCTATAGAGTTAATTAATTAAACTATTATTTCATTTCAGTTCAAATTTATCAAGATTGTATGATTCTATAATTTATTCTTCCAATGCACTTATGTTATGTATCATTGGTTATATGTTCATCTTGTTTTTTCCTTCACACATTTGGGTCTTATATTATATGAATATTTCTTAATGAAAATTATCTCAAGAGAAAGATTATTCAATAATTATTATTTAACTATAGAATATATTTACATTAACGTATTTAATTCGTTTCACATTGAAAACAAATAAAAAAACCTTCCTCACATTCTTATTGGATTCTTCATTTTATTTTCATGTTTCCATTCCTAAATAAGAATATAGTGTTTATTTTTACTTGAATTATGAAAATAAAGATGATTATAAATATTACTTGTGACTTATGTTAGGTTCATTATCCATGAAATTTAATTTATTAGGGTAACTATATATTATTTATTTTAGAATAACATAATTTAATATATCCTTTGGTACTTGAAAAATATGTTCAATATGTTATAATGTGAAATATGTTATTTAGAGATCATCATGCCTTAATCAATAGCACTGAACAAGTGAAATAAGTTTTAAACCATATCCTAGATCACACAGTTTCATGAAAACCTTTCTATATTTTTTTTCCACTTTGGTTTAAGGAAAACGGGTGTCCCTTAACGCAGGATACATGATTATTTGAATGTTAGTGTTCAAATTTATTTAGAAAGAAACATGGTTTTTATAAGGGAATAACCCTTTGAATGTAAATAATACCATAAGGTACATGGTGTATGTGGTGTTGATTGGATTTTATAAATAATGGGAATATTTAGTTTAACATGAAGGAAAATTTCCCACAATTTTCACTTAGTGTAGGATTTTAATTCTTCTAATCACTATTTAATGGAAAAAAGAATCATACTGAAATATTATTGGTAGTGGTGTATATCTAACAATTTATTATATTTCATAGATTCAAAGGTTCGTTATTCTATTTCATCATGAGTGTTTAAATCGTTTATTGCTTTAAAAATGGTTAGTTTTTTTCCATTTTATTATACATTACTCATAATTGATATATATTTGAGTTGTATGATAGAGAATTATCTGCATGTGGATTCCATTTTTAAGGTTGAGGAATGTCCATCTTGGGTGTTAAATGTGTTCTTTACTAGTTTTAATTATTAGAAACTCAAATATTGTGGATAAGACCTCAATTTTTTTTATATCTGGTTTCATAGTTTCTCATGTAAATATTGAACAATATATTAGACATAGGATTTGATTTTTTTATTCTATCTTAGAATAATATTTAAAATTATGAATGTGTTGTTTGAATCACACCAAAGGATTATTATATGTCGAATGATTGGGACAAAAAAAGTAGTGATTCACAAACTATAGATCATTTAGTAATAGAAGTTACTTCCAATAGAATCACGTATGGTTACTATAACATATGTTGTTGTTTTTTTGTGATTGAGGATTTAAAAAAATAAGGTCATTTATCAGCACAAATTATCCTCAAAGGAGAAACACCTTAATTGATGGAATAATTGAGAAATTATCAATCTTATAGTCATTATTTATTCTAAATTATGTAAATAGGTTGAATATATTGAAAATTATTTTGATTCTTATGTTTTATATAATTAAAATTATTATAGCGTGAAATAGTTTATACTTTTGGCTTTCACCACATGTATGAATGTTTTTACTATCATATTTTTCTAGCTTCTCAGAATTTAGAGAATTCCATATGTTTTTCTTTTTTCGAAATTCCATCATGACACTGGTATGATTTATTAGAGGCTCAATTTTCGGAGATATCATTAAAAATCATGTCTATGATATATTTTTTTAAGGGACTTAAAATTTAAAAAAATGATTAATTTTTTTTGGATAACAAAATAACATTGTGAGGTTCCTTGTTTAGGGTATCATTGATTATTCCCATACTTTATAAAATGAACGTCTATATTTTTCAATATATATTTGTTTGATTTTCTAAAATTAAATTTCCTTATGGTGTGGGAAATATTTTCTCTAAATTAATATTAATTAGTAAAATTATTGTATAGATATTACTCTAAAATTATTTAATAAAACATTTGATTTTTCTTTTAGATAAAAATATAGTAAATTCATCTCTCATAGATCAATTTGATGTCATGATGACATGGTACCATCAATATTGTTAAACAATTCAACATGAATGTCATGAATCTATTAATCTATCCCTAAAATGGTGGGATTTTGGATTAGGATATAGATTATTAATATATAGTTTTCAAATTATTAGGTAACCATTAGGATGCATGAGGGAAATTTTTCAATGTTGATGTTAGACAGTCATTCATTATTTTATACACTACAGTACACATGTTAGGGGTTCCTAATTTAGATTTTTTATTCCATTTATACTATGATTTATGGTATGGTTATATTGGTGACCTAACATATTATTGGATTCAATATTAGTGTCAAAAAATGTGAGGAAATTTAGAACTAAAGTCTGTAATCTATAAGGGTCACTTATTTCCTCACCCTTAAAATTATACACCAAAAGTATCCAATTTTTAGTAGTATGAAATACAATAAATAATAAATGTATAGAAATGGGTAAACATAATATTTTTTTTGAGAATAGTGAAAATGGATTAATAATAGAATAATTATTTCTAAGATTACTGGATTGAGTTATATATTCTGTAATGTATTAATAAGATATCTACATGAACACAAATATTTTTTAGAGTTTTGGATATAAAGTGAAAAATTATTTATGATGAGGGGAATTTATGGTTCAAACACAATATTGTTTGAGTTATATTTACTAATAAACATGGGTAAATATTAGAAGGTTTTCATGGACACATTATATGGATAATTTTTGATTTTTGATTTTGAAAATTCAAGGATTATCAATTAAGAAATATAAGCACTTCATCACCATTCATTGATTTCATCCCAAATAAATTCCATGTATAATAATATAAAATCTTGTAGAATCTTTTTCATGATTAATCCAATGTATGTTATTATTTTAGAAATAAAAACATTAGTTTTCTAAATTTGGTAATTAATAAAAATAATAAATTCATCAAATAGAAATATCAATTAAATTACTTAATTAGATGTTTAAATTTTATTAAACAACAATGATAAAAGTCTATGAAACTCTTAAAAATAATGCCATAATAGGGTTGTCCCCCAACTGATGAAAATATATCAATATAAGAATAATTATGACTTAGAGAAGAAAGATAAGATTAAAGAAAATAATCAAATATAAATCACTTCCAATATTGTATAAAAAGAGTCACATAATAAAACCAATAGTTTTATAATAATACATAGAAGAAGAAGAATATAAATGATGAATAATGATTATTTCTTCAAAATATGATTTAGAGTTATAAAACATACAAGTAAATAATATTTTTATAATTAAAAAAATTCATTATAACATTACAAATAAAAAATTAAAAAAGTTTATAGTTCCCTAATTTAATATAACATGAATTGTTTTTTATAGAGGATATAGTCAACAAAATTAATATAAAATTCTTCCACATTTATGACTTATGGAGAAAACTGGTAAAAAGGGGGTCCAAAATTAAATTTTCAACATTTATAAGATTACATTTGTGCCTTTTCTCTATCCTATTTAATTTTTATAAATGATTCTAAAGATAGACAAATTTGGAAGAAAATTTAGAGTTGATAATTTTCATTATATTTTTTGAGATAATGATAATATATCATCCCATGTGGAGTTTCCAAGATTTTTTTATTGAAAAAATAGTGGAATTTTTTTTTTCATCCATGATATATGGACCATTGTTCAGTCTTTTAAATAGGCTATATGAATCACCATAATAAAACCCAATTTTCTAAAGAAATACTTTGGTTGAATCATTAACCAGATTTCCTCTATCAAAAGGATAATTAACATCATAATTCAACTTGAATTATAGACTCTATAATTGTTTTTATTCTCATGTTTCATGTTTTATTTAACCATAATTTAATGTATTTATGGCCCAAAACTTCTATTTTCATTACTAATCTACCATTTATCTATCCGTAAAAAATATTCTGAAAAATTAAATAAATTTATCATAAAATTTGAAATTCAATTGAGTAACATAGTGGTTACAATAATGTTATTTATTAATAGGTTAGTACTATTTTATTATATACAATAATTACAATGAATATGATACATATAGATTATTTTTTTAAAATCCATTACCCATTTGTGAACAATAAATTGAATGAAAAATCGTAAAAATGACATTAACATTATCCAATTTTGGTTTCTACTAAAACAATTAGTGTGATAAATTCCTTAAGGCCTTAACATTTAGAAACCAATGATGGCTTGGAATTTATGGAATATGGATAGATGATGGATGAATTTGGTAATTAACTGATGTGAAGGATGGTAAAGAGAATCTATTGGTAGTTTGAATGTGTTTTAATCTATGGTTAATGTGGAATTAATAAAATTATACTTATTAACATGGGATGATGTGGAGTCCATAATGGGGAAGTTCATAATATATTCTAAAATAAATATTATTTCATTGATTTTAGGGAATTTGTTTTAAATAATATATATATATATATATTTTAGAGAAAATGGATATTTTTTTAGACCCAATAATTGTTTCAAAATTTTATCATTGACAGTATATAGTGTTAGTGTAGAGTCTTTTCGGTTATTAATCATAGTAGGAGCCATAATAGATATCCATTTGAATGTAATGAGTATTATTCATGATAATATATTCTTGGGTAATAGTTTTATTAAGAAATATAAAGTTTGGGAAGATGTTGTGAGGTTACATATATAGAGGGAATCTAAAAAATTGTTTTTTGAAGGTAAGACATCATTTAATGAATATTTTCATAAACATATAGGGTGACATCTATAACAAACATGAATTAATTATAGTTTTAATTTAATTTCATAAATATTATTTATGAAAATAAATTATGGTTAATAAATATGTTGGTAACAATAAATATATGGGATTAGAAAATTAGACTAGATTATTATTGAGAAATTAGTATTTTAATAAGTCAATTATTGATTAATCGAACTTGAAGAAAATATTATATGTGGTTCTTAGTATTATAGATGAAACTCATAGTATGATTTTTTTCTTCAATCTCTATTTTTTCTTAGGTCATAAAGCATGCCACATGAGACACGTCAGTTGAGGTTGTACATCCAGTATCATGAGTAGTGGTCTTCATGGGATGCTGAGATTGGGTGTCCATTATCTTTTTATGATGATCTGGATACTCCTATTTTGGGGAGGATCCTATCAGCAATGAAAAATTATTACCCTTTTATTTAATTGGTTTTGTAAACCATGGGTATCATGGGTCAAATAAGGATTATATGTTGGTGGTTAACTTATTTATTCTAAAACCAGGGTGTTGGTATGCTGATTCCATCTATGACATCATAAAATACTAAATTTTCAATTTTTTATATAAACTTCTCGGATTTAGTGCTTTTGGTAACATAAATTGTATAAATTTAATGAATGTTCTAAGAATGTATCCTATATAGTGTAGTTTTTTTGTGGTTCATGGAATGAATAAATTCCTTTTGTAATGATTTCATTTAAAATAGTTAATAATGTTCATTTAAATATATCCCATTAAGGTTATCTATTGGGGGGGGGGGCTTTTACTCTAATTCATGTTGGGTAGAAATGATAGAAGATTCCTTAATGGGGATAAGTATTTTTTAGTAGATGAATAAAATGATTTAATATATTCCAAAGTACACTGATATAGATCAAATTCACTAAAGTTATATTATATTAATTGTTGATTGGCATTATATTTTAATGTTTTAAATCTTTTTTTTATATTTCCTTAATATTATTACGAAGAAAGTTGAGGAAAAAATACAAATAAAATATTTAATATTCCATAATTATTTATATCATTGAAAATATATGGGATTATAAATAATTTCAAGAATAACCCCATCCATATAATGTTGTGCAAGTTATTTTTTGATCTTTTAGATATAGAGGATATCACTATAAAATTCAAAAAATATTATTTTTTTCTAAAATAAGTTTAAACCCAAAAAATAGTTTGATTAAAAATATATTATTATTTTTTATCTTGGTGATATGGTGTTATTGGTCCATAATATATAATTATTATATGTACATTGGTAACATAGTTTCATTAAATTGTGGACATGTGAGAGGGATACCTTGATGCATCAATAATAGAGCTATATTTTCACCATTATTGACAATACGTGACATACCAAAGAGAAGAAATCCTATGGCAGGGAGTATTATCAATCCCCATTTGAGGAATTTGATGTTTATTTTACATATATATTATTTTTATAGTAGTTTTTAAATTATTTATGTTTTTTGGAAGGTTTTTTATATTTTTCAAGGATGATGGGAAATCTCTAGACAATGCATAATTCCAAGGTAGAATATGAATATATATCTATTGAGATAGAATATATTTTATTATCAATGAATGGTCCCCATTATGATGTTGTTCGATCATGGATACACAAATTTTTGGGGATAGTGTGGTATTAATATTCAACTCATGGTCAACCAAAATCATGTTTTCAAATCGTTAATTAACAATATTTTATTGAAAGAATAGTTATAAAGGATGATTTATAACCCCAAAAACAATGTAGTCGGGCCATAATTTCACTAAAAAGCTCCAAAAACATCTATTTTGGTCTTATTTCTGTAATTTTGGTCATGTTATACAACTTTTAGTGAATCTATCAATACTAGAGTATTTTTTGGCGATTCCCTCTCTACGGATTTCATTCCTGCAAGATATGGGAATGATTTAATTCCAAATAATGGTAACAAAAAATGAATCTTCTATTACTTCTTGGTTATTGGTTTTATCTAAGGGAAACTCTTTCTAGCTATGTTATGGTTAGTTTTAGGACTAAATTATATTTGATAATTCTAAAGAGATAGGATATATTGCGTTTGGAGTTTTAGTTTTTAGAAATCACAATGTTGATGTTAGTGGCTCTTAACTGAATATCTATTACATCTTTCATGGAATATATGTGATGTTTTAATTAAATTTTCTTTTTTTAGAGTAAATAATTTTTCTTATGATTTTGGATATTCAAATTATTTATTTTTTGTTTGTATTTTTTGATGGATAGTTTCATGTTGTGTCAATAATTTTCAATAAAATTACGAAAATAGTTGAATTATATAAGATTATTTTCGTTATTAAATCAGTGAATATAATATTTATTGATGTTTTAATTTGGTTTATTATTCGTCTGATTGAATTTTATTATACATTCATGATTTTTTAAATTTAATATAGCCATATTTATAAATTTATTTCTTTTTTTACCTCATATTATAATTTTTGTATTCATTTATATGATGGGGGATTTAAATTTAATTTTAGAAAAACAATGTATATTTATATGTTTAAGGGACTTTATAATAGAATTTTTTTATATTAGAAAATGGTGGCGTAATAGTGACCAAGATATACATGGGAAAGTAGAAATATGAATGTTAAAAAAAGGCATCAAGTCTCTGTGGTAGGAGATCCTGGCATGTGTCAATATGGCTAGGGGGAAACCATGTTGAGGTGGTCAATTAAGTACTTATATAATTTTCTATTTCTTTACTAGATTTGATAAGTATAACCCTAATAGAATCAAATTTTGATGTGGGGTGGCCTTATATTGAGGTACTATGAAACACTTCAATTTGTGTCTTGCATCATCATCATTAAAAACAACCTCACCCATTTGCATCACAGTTAAACAACATACATAATGGATCCATCATCACCATAGAGGGAATATAAACATTTCACTTCCTCTGTGTACATTTACACATCCCGAGAAAGAGTTTTCATGAATGTACCGTAATTAACTTTTTAATATTAATTGGTCATTTTATGGAATTTAGTACAATTTTATGATAATGTTTTTCATTTAGGGGGGGGGGGGTGAGATTTCAAAGGATTATCTATATTTTTGTTTCATTATGTCTCCCACATTGATTAGATTATGTGGAAGGAATAATTTATTCTATATGATAATAATGATAGGTATTTTCCATGCATCTTGTTGATTCATGAATTGATAGTTTCTCGAGTTTTGGTTCAATGATGGTTTCACTTCATGGATTTTCACTACAAATTTGAATGAAGATACGAGTCCCCACACATAATCATATGATAATTACATTACTTAAATAAAATATTTCATTTCATTATATTCACAATACGTTTTATTTTTATGGTTTTATATAGTATGGGAAAAAATATAATAATTAAACTAATGTATTTTTAACTAATATAAAATTTTCCACTATATATTTAACTTTATAATCCTTAAGAAGTGTTCTAAATTTCAATTTTATAATTACAATAATATACGCTTATATATTATTCATGGACATTACTTCTCCTCAAAAACTATAGAAATGAAAAAAATAAGAAAGTATTTAGATCATATTATTATTAATGTTAAATATAAGAGATCAGAATCAAATATTGGAAGTGATCATAAGACAAGTATATGGATATAATGAATATACATAAGAAAATCAAACAAAAAAAATAATTGGGATTAAATCATAGAAAAAATATTAACATGAAATAAGAAATAAATCCAATGTGTTAATAAAAAACTAGATTCATGAGATCATAACATACTCATGAGGTTAAATATAAAACTATGAAACATCATTCAAATATAGAACTAACATTAGTATAGGTAACATAGATTTTATGACCCACACACTTGGTTCCCATGCTTATAAAAAACTAAAAAGTACTCCTGAATACCTATAAAATGAGAAATAATCATTTGAGTTTAATATAGAACTCCATATATCAACATACTGACTTAAGATATCTATAAGAAATAAAAAGTTCATCATATCATAAATAACACAAGGAATGAAAATTAGGTACATATCCCTTCAAATAATAATCCTAAATAAATAATTCGTGATTACTTCAATAATAATTATATGACAAACTCATAGAAAATAATGGGAATTTAAGGAATTTATGTAAATTTCAAAGTACATACCATTCAATCATGATTATAAAGAATAAAGTATTTAAACCAAATAAATAAACTATGTATTGATAATATAATAATTTCACAAATTGATTAATCAATGGATTCTTGGTAAACACTATTAAATTATAGGATTCAATATAGAGTGTTCACAAAGTAAATGATATATAATGAAATTTGATCATATATGCAGTTTTTTGTTGGGAAAGACAATGATTGTGAAAAATCATATATATTTTTTGAATATATAATTACACAATATGTCTAGAAAAATAAGGTGGTTGTTTTAGAACAACATATACCCAGTGTAACAAACTAATCCAAAATGGATGTTGACATAGATGAAAACATCATTTAAAAATAATGCTTCATATGGTATCTCACAAGAAGGTAAAAGGATATGAATTGTTCGATACTGTGAGTTTATTCCATAAAATTATAATTATATATATTTATATGAAAATAAATCCTTTAACATAAATCCTATGAGGGTAATTACTTTTAAATAATAAATGTAAAGTAAATTTTAAAACATAAAACACCTTTTAGAAAAAATTCTTAATACTGGCATAAAATGAAAACATACAAGTCACTTTCAAAATTATATTTCGAAAATGGTGAGTGATATATTTTAAATTTTTTTACTTGGAAATATATAATCTAAAATAATATTTTATTTGAAATTAAAGTTATTTTTTTATATATAAACGAGGAGAAAAAAATAAAATACTTGATTATGAATGTATGCGTAGAATTTTAATACTTTGAAAATACTTTTTATTGAAAATCCATATTCTAAATAATTTAAAAAAACCAACCCTTTATTAATATATTATTTTACCAAATTGTATTATAAAACCATATAATTGAATAATATGGTGGATGAACATAATAACAAAAGAATAGCTTTTGTGATAAAACATTATAACATAAGGAAATGATATCTTAGTTATCAATATCCTTTAACGAAAACCGACTCCATATGGCATGAAATATTTCTAAAGGGATTTATGTGGTAAAAATTCAAATAATGAATAAATTAAACATAATACAATAAAATTTAATAATTTGCCAAACATATATTCGAAATTATTAGTAGAATGTTCATTACTCAATAAACAAAAATTGAGTTATCAAAACCATTATGACATGGGTGACACTTGAGTTAAAATAAGTTTGAAAAAAAATTAATCATCATAGAAAATAAAAATAATTAACATGAAATTAGTTGAATAAAATTAATTTTATAATTTGGAAAAATAACTCCATACCAAAGAACCGCGGTGTATAACATGTGTCATGTCTCATTGAATAAGAATTAAGACCAACAAAACACTTGTCACTTGAGTAATAGATTAATCAAAAACTATTTAAAGAGTTGTATTGTAATTGGACATGAAATAAAATAGTTAAAATTTATTTATTTATATTTTATCTCAAATAGCTATTATATACCCCACATAAATGAAATTAGGTGCATAATACCAAACATGTCTTAAAGAATGGAATTTGAGATAAAAGCCTTATATAGTTTCCCTTTTTTATTTGAATTCACTCTAATATCCAATTTAAAAAACATAAATATCTTAATCACTGATTTCAAAATAATTTTAATATAATTATACCTTTATAAAAATATTTTAAAAATATCATCAAAATTTATATTATTTATTTTTTAAATATTTTTGATGAGGGTGTGGGAAATCTTGATTTTTTTGAGTTATTTTCATTATAGTTGTGTTTTTATTTATTATTCTCACAATATTAATCATTATAATATCATTGAAATTACTATAATAGATTAATTTTAATTACTTGTGATATTTATTTTTCAATTTATGATTAATTTAATCTTTATCTAATAATATTAATTACAGAAGAGGCATTTTTCATTTATTTTCATCCAATGATGTTTGTTTTATTATTATATTAATTAAATATTGATGTATCTTTAAGAAGACCAAAATAAAACAATATTTACATATTTATGTCATATTTTAAAATTCAATATGTTCTAATCGTTATCTATGAAATAAATAAATAATGTTGTTCAAGTATGTTGTTTAAGTGATCAAAAAATGTTCCTATAGTGATCAATGAATGATTATGAGATTGTTTTATTTAATATAATTTTTTAATAGGAATAATAATTTAATTAATATTTTTATTTTCATATACCAAGACTGTAAATAATTATAAAGATAATATTTTTTATAAAAAGTTATTTCATAGAAAGAAGTATTCATTTCCTCTTCATTCAATCATTTTAAATGATCGAATTAATGATAATCATTTATTGACCATTTCATAATTTTTTTTCTAATTTGTAATATTATAACCATAATTATATCCAAAAAATAATATTTATACTTTATCCCTATAATCATGAATATCCATGTAAGGTGGTAGGGAAATAAAAAATAATAACTAATCGTTATATGGTAGAGGTAGTCCACATGTATGTATGGTTGACGACTTTGTTTTTCCATATAACGTAACAAAGGAGTAATATAGTTTATTTTTTCAGAATAATAAATATGATATAAATATTATTTTTTTTTAAATTCTCAATTTAGACTAATCCTATAAGGTGGTGAAGTAAAATGAATTTATTTGTGTCTTGGAGGATTCAATCCATAAAATACATGAATTATTGATATGTAGTCATTAATTAAAGAAGTGAAAATGTGATTAATAATTATTACAATATCTTAATAAAATTTATTATTTAAAAAATTCATATTTAATTAATGAAACATTTGATCATTATACATGAAAATAAAATCAGTTATGTAAATATAATTACTCATGTTGAGAACTTTGATGTTTCATTGTAAAACCCCTTGAAAATATTTGAAAATTTTAATATACTATTACGTGAATCTCAAGAGATTGAAAATTTATTAATGGGTAAGGAAATGGGTTGGGATTCAAGAGGAAACCTAATTTTTTATATTTGCATGAATGGGTAGTGAGAGGCCCCTTTTATAAGTTGTGAAAATATCATTTTTTAATGATTTCATCTTTATATAATAGAAGAAAATTTAGAAAATGTATGTTGGAAAAAAATGAGGAAGTAATGGATTTAGGATGAGAAATATTCTAGCCACACCTCATCCACTTATTTCCAATCATGTTTTACACATTTTTAGGCCTCTTAAACTTATATTAATTATTTTTTACCATTCTAAATTTTAACATGGTAAATAGTTTTTTACTATGTCATTTATACTTTATAACCAAAAACAAAGTGGATCATATTCAATAATTTTGAGAAAATAATTTTAAATTTTTAATTAGATTATTTTTCCAATTTATAAAATTAATTAATAATTATTTATTAAATACTAATGTATAATATATTAAAAACATATTTTGAGAAAATATTACTTATGTGCTAAAATATAAAACATTAAATAAAATATAATATTTTAAAATATATATTATTGTTTAGAAACATATATTTTTTAATTTAAAAGTTTTTTAATTTTTTTGGTTATGCTTATAACCAAGTGATGTCATAAAGTCCATAGTGTTGTCAAAAATGTTATCTTTCCCTGGTCACCTAAAATTAATTATTTTAAAAAATTCACAAAAAACAATAATATGATAATTTTGACATTTTAAATTAAAAAATTATGTTTTTTTTAATTTTATATTTCATATTTTACATATTATATTATTTAAATAAAAATATAAAATACGATGAAAATGGTTTTTATTAAAAAAATACCTTCTTCAACATATTGTCTCTGTAATATTTTTTTTAAAATAAAGTACTCAAAAATTGAATATTGAAATCAAATATTTAAAAATATAAATATAATGTCATATTAAATTTTATATGTGATGAATTTTCATTGTTAAGATAATATAACATTACTTATTTATATTTCTATTGAAAAATAAAACATTTTAAAATATTAATAAAAGTGAATCATTATATTTAATGTTTTTTGTTTAATTTTATTATCTTATATAATATTTACTAAGTTATTAAATTATTTTTAATATGTCAAGGTTAATTTTAGTTTTGTTTTTGATTTAATTAGTGTTACATTTTATTCAATCGATTAAAAATATTATTAATTTAAAGGATATAAAATCACAGGTCCTTAAATTCTTCCATACATAAATAAATTGCATCCCTACAATTTTAATTATTATCCACTGATGACTATAGGAGAGGACAATCATAAAATATTTATTATTCTAGAAATAAAGTACATTGTGTCACACACCTTGCAGTCTTATGCCAAATCAACATACATATCAATTCTCTAACAAAAATGATTGTTTATACCATAATCATATATTCCTCATAGTAAACCATTCTAAAATCAGTATGAATCTCGATGTCAGTAAACTATTGGGAAATCAAAAATTACTCAAAAAACAAACCCTATATTTAATACTCAATTATATTTAACACTATATCATAAGGCCACAATCTAGTTAATATATATCCTAATCATAAATGTGAGATAATCATCACCAAAAATATAATGGATCTTATTTTTATTATATTAGTTAGTAATTAAATTGTTATTAATATTATCTAACTAAATTTTACAACAAAAAATAAACAATTTATTAACTTATAATCAATGATAAATTAAACTTATGATTTATCTATACCTCATTTGTTTGTTCTTCAATAGTTGTCACTAAAAATATTACTTTTTCATAAGATTAATTTCTTAGGATATTGATTATATTAAACATATTTTTGAAAAACTATAAAGAAGAAAAATTGATTATAAATACATAGAAATTTTACATATCCCATTATCATTTTAGAATGTACAATAATACAATTGATAAATATCACTTGCTAATGAAAATTTATATGATAACAAAGAATTAATTTATATTTTTGTATCAACATCTCTACCTTAGGTAAGGCTAAAAAAATCAACTTTTCTATTTTAAATATAATATACCAATATTGTCAGGTGTTTAAGTACTCCCCCTTATTATGAAATAGTGGTTTTATGATATATAACTTTCAAAACATTAAAAATGTGATCCTATTTCAAAAAAATATTATTACCCAATAAAGAGCCATAATACACTCAAATAAAATCTCAATTCAAAGATATCTTACCTAATGAAACAATCATTTCATTTCAATAATGTTTTATTTAGATAATCCTAAAACTCTCTATTATTTACGAAGGTCACTCTATGTTATTTTTGTTATACATATTAGTAAAATACATTATTTTAATTAGGAAATAAACCCTTTCATAATGGTTCATAAAGATAATTTGATTAAAAAACCATAACCCCTATGAGTTTTAATATAAGTTTGTTGTAAGGCCTCTTTTTATAGCACTATGATATGATTGATATAATACCACATCCTCTATTTTAAGGGTCATTACCATTATATAAATTTTTTCAATATCATATAAAAACTTTTATTATAAAAATAATAATTAAATCATTATGAAATACATATACTCAAAACATACAAACAAAAATAGATGCAATTATTTTCATAAAATTATCTATTTGAGTTATGCCTCTTATTTTCACAAAAATAATCTAATTTTAATCCTTATAAAAAGTAAGTTTTTTACTTTACTGGAAATACACACATTATCCCATATGATTATTTTTACTTTTTAAATCACGATCAACCGTAATTTTTAAAAAATAAAATTACCCACAACTGACATCCTAATGTCCAAGGTTAGATAATCCATTGTCTGAAAACTTTTTTGACACCCCACACCTAAACATATAGGAATTATATGGATTAAATAAAATCTATAATTACAATACATTCCCAATACCATTTGGATTAGTATTTAAAATAATTAAGATAAAAAATTAACAACCATAACTGATATCTATTACTATTGATGGATATTTTCACACTATATAAACAAATACTTAATCCATAAAATTTCATTAAATTATTCAAAAAATTATTTTTATAAGATACCATCCTCGACCAATCATACATAAAACCATTATTATTAACATGGATAAATGGAACATAAGAAAGGGGTAACCTCATATTCTATGAAAGGGTAATCAAACATGATAAAAAATCAAACATCCTAAGTTAGCTTAAGATGAAAATATGAGTATAATCACGATAGAAAAGAATGTAAAACCCAATAAATCATACATCATAAAAAATAGAATACATTTTTACATGAAATAGGATATTAATCAATAGAGTTAGTTAATATACAAGATCCATGAGATCATACCACAGTCATGATAATTAGTATGAAACTACAAAACATTATTCAAATATGGAATATAATTTAGTTTTTGAAATATAACATTCCTGAGAAACAAAAGTAGTGCCAATGTTTAATGGAAATAAAAAATACACACATATACATGTCTCATGTTCTATAAAAACTTAGTTTATGTATTGGTGAGTGATATAATATACTAACCCTAGTCTTGAAAATTTATGGGTACTATAAAAAGACCGACATTAATCATATAAAGATATACCGAGGGAAAGAAAATGGGGGTGAATATCCCTTTCAAAAGGAACCAAATAAATAAAACATTAAAAATTACATCAATAATAATAACCTTATTGAATAATATAATTTAAATGAGTATCCAATGACATAAATTAATAGTCTAGGCAAATACAATAAAATCAATTTTAAAAAGAATTTGACATTTACATTGTATAAATAGATGTTATTAAAAAAATTGTAATTTAAAAAAAAATTGATGAATACCGTCTTGGTGAACATCATTTAATCAATGTAATAATTATATATTTTGAAAATTAAAATACATTTCATTGAAATTTATTCCAATTTATAGTGGTTGTTTAGGAAAATCCAGGGTTGTGATTGATCTTATATATGATTAAAAATAAAATTAGATAGTCCATAAAAAGAAATATGGTGATTGATTTCAAAATAACTTATGCATAGTTAAACAAATGAAACTCATATGGATGTTGAGATAGATGAAGGAAATCCTTTCAAAAAAATTCTTCGAATGATATCACATAACAAGTGATCAAGTATCAATTTTTTTTAACTTTGAGTTAAATACTAAAAGTATTATAAATTTATATTTATAAAATAATAAATAAAGTATTATAAATCCAATTAGTGTAAATCCATTTCAATATGAAACATAAAATGAATTTTAAAACATAAAATATCTTTTAGAAATCATTTTTTAAATTGATTTCAAATTAAAACATATTCATCACTTTTAAAAGTAACATTTGAAGTAGAAAGTGAACAAGTTTAAAAAAAATTATTTTAAAAATATCGTTTTTAAAGAATATATTCATGAATTTTTTTTAAAATTTTTCGATATTATTTATGGATCCCAAGTTAAATAACATTCTAATGAACAGAATATAAATGTTTTAAAACATAGAAAAGATCATTGCTAGAAAAACACATTATAAAAACAGTAATAAACCCAAATATTTAATTGATATATTTTTTTAGAAAATATAATTATAAATCCATATAATATAATATTAGGTTTGTAAAACCCAATCATGTAATAATAATATTCATGACAATACATTAAAATCAAGGAAATATGATTTTAGTAATCAATATACCTTATATGAATTTTAATCTGTGAATCAGAAAATATTTGAAAGGTTTTCATGTGGTAAAATATATAGAATGATAGAATGAAACTTAATTTAATAAAATATAATAAATTCCCAAAATATATGAAAAATATTCATATAAACAACCATAACTCAACAATTGATAATTGATTTGCCCAAAACTCTAAAAGTTGGGATAACAGTTGAGTTAAAAGGAATTTTAAGAAAAGAATAATAATTTTCTTTGTACATATCAATATTAAATATATATAGCATTTAGTGGAAGTTAAATCCATAGAGCACCATGAAAAGTGACCTTGGTGCATAACATGTGACATGCCTCAATGAATCCAAATCCAAACCAAGAAAACTATTGTGGCTTGATTATAATTTTAAAATAAACTCCATCAATGTGTGGTCTTATATTTGAAATTAAAATACAATTATTAAAAGGTAATTCATCAAATGGTATTATAAATAGGCATTATATACAACATAAATGTGAAATTAGATTTATAATAATAGATATGTCTCAAATAGATGAATATGACACAAAAGTTCATACCTCGTTTAACCAGTTAGTCGAATGAAATATGAGATACTCTATAAAAAAATCATTATATTAATAACCTTATAAATAACATTTATAAAATACAGAAATATTTATCAAATTAATTAATAATTAATCTATTCAATTAAGATTGTAATTTATTACCTATTTATGATGTCATGTGTGGGCGATCTTGATCGTTTGGAAGTAGTTTCTTAATAACGGTGTTGTTTTTCATTGTTATCAAAAAATCCATCATTAAAAGTTATTTATCTTTAAAATAATTAATTAATTACAACTATTTGTTATTTTTTAATTTCTATTCATGATTAATTTTTTCTTTATCTTATAAGATTAAATAGACAACGATCATTTTTTGGTGTTTTTTAACCTAAGAAGGATGTTTTCACAATTAATGAATTAAATATTTTTGTATCAATTAAAAAAAATAAAGTATTTCTTATATATTTATAACATAATATAATATTAAATTATTTTTAATAGTCATACATGATTAAAATATATAATATTAATCACTTAAGTTGTTATTCTGACCTAAACATCTATCTACCATTATTAAATAACTATATTGAGAAGGTTAGTTGAAATATAATTATACCATATGAAAACTAATCTTATAAAATCCTTAATTTTTTTATATATCATTTATTAGAATAATTATAATGATTTTATAATTTATGTAATGTAATTACATAAAAATAAGTGATCATTTTTATCTTATTTCACACATTTAAAAGGATTTTATAATTGGTGATAATTTTTTATCATATCATTTATAGGTTCTCCAAATTGTAATAATATAAAATCAATTAAATAATTAATATTATATTTATCCTTTAATCCATAATTTATGTCCATCCATGTATGGTGGTGTAGAAAGGAAAAATAAATATCAATCCTTCCATGGAGGATATAGTCCACACATATTCACAGTTGACAATTTTTTTTCCATAACATGTGGTAATGGACTAATATGGGTTATTATTTAATATTAAAAAATAATATATGTATAATAATAATTTATTTATTTAACCTTTTATATAATTAATTTATTTTGGGGAAAGAAAATGAAACTCCTTGTGTGGTGGAGGTGATACCCCACACAACGCACATATAACAGTTTTGTTTTTCATAATAAAAAAGAAAATTTTAATTAATTCATATTCATGTATAATATTAAAAAATTGCATTTAACAAATAGTTTATTCATTAAAAAAATCATATAAAATTTATAATAACAATATAAAAATAGAAAATATCGATGTTAAGTAGAAAATAATTACTCATGTTGAGTGCTCTCTGATCTCCCGGGAAAATACCATTGAAATGGATGGAATACATTAATATATGGGGACCAAAATCTCAAGAGTGTGAAATATTATTATATTATAAACAAAAATTTGTATAGTTTCATGAGAAAACCCAATAATTAGGATTTCCTTGATTGGGTGATGAGGGGACAGTTTTATAAGTGGAAACAAAGACATTTTAAAGATATTTTTACATTATCTAAAGGGACCACTTGTTAAACATGCCTTATTGCACCAATATTTGAAAATAAAATATTTTTTTAGTTAAGGTCTAGAAACACCACATCCCTGAATTCCCATACGTGTTTAAACATGTTTTTGGTCTCTTACTCAAATATTATTTACTTTTACCATTTTAGATTTTAGTACAAAAATTAGTTTATACCTATTAATTTTATAATTTTTCGCCCAAAAATATAGCAGACTTTGTTAATTTTTTTGGACAAATTTATTCATAATTTTATGTCAATTTCATTTACATCTATTTATTAAAGTGATAAAAATTAATTTTTAAATAATAATTCCAAATGTATAAAAATATATTTGCGATAATAATATTAATGATATAAAACATAAAATATTGGTTTTAAATTAAAATATCATATTTGAAAATATATAATATTCATTATAAAACACATATGCTATTAAGAAAAAGGTTTCACGAGTTTTAGGTTAGGTTTTTATCCAAGTGAAGTCACGGAAGCCACAAAATTTTCAATAACAGGATTTCCACCATTCACTAAAAAACAATTATTTTAGAAAAATAAAAAACACTTTCCATGAGAAAAATTTTAAATTATAAATTAAAAAATAATCTGTTTTTATCATATTAAAATTATATATAATTTTAATAATTTTAATTATTTAATTAAGAATAAAATATACAAAGAAATTTTTTTATTGAAAAAAACTTCTTAAAAATAAGGTGCTTTTAATCATATTTCATATACAGTTATAAATAATTGAATATTAAAATAATTTTTTTTTAAAATTTATATATTACCTATAATAATATACATTTATATATGATCAATTTAATTTATTATGTTAATATAATATTCCCCTTTTATTTGTTTCTTTGAATGACATAATCGTTAAAATATTAATTAAAGTACAAAATTATATTAAGTAATTTTTATTATTAAATAAAATAATGATTTTATTACTCATGTATTTTCAATGTTTTTGGTTCATTTTAGTTGGTTTTTGATATATTTTAGATTTTTATTTTACACAATCTATTGATAGTATTATTAATTTTATGAATTCAAAATATTGGGTCATTATAAGAGAATAAGGAGTCCAATTTTTCAGAGTACAATTGGTTGGGGCTTGGGATTTGAAATATGTCAAAGTGATTGTTGATCTGTAAGTGGAATGGTATTTTTGGTTTAAAGTATTTACAATGTATAATTGTTTCAATGGTAACTTTAAGAAAGGTATAAGGTGTTTGTGACATAGTGGCTATGGCTTGTGGTGTGCCCATCAATTATCATATTGACACAATGATGTGTTTTCACTTCAAATTTGAATTCATTCCGTGAAGTATATATATGTTACATATATTCATATTTGGAATGCCTCATTTTTGGATAAATTAGAAGTTATATATTCAAGGAAATAGAGGTTGGTGTTTCCAACTAGGGTTCTTAAGAATCAATAAATTTTTATTTTCCATCACAAAGAAGGATTGATGTGATTTGAGAATGATAGAATATATAATAATGGATATTTGTTGAAAGTTATTTAGGATATTATTTTATATTTTATGAGGAGGTCAGCTATGGTAAGGGGGATATCATGTGAGGATCAATCATGGAATTTGGAGTAAATATAAGGGAAGTGTCATAATTTTATATTCTTTTTTACACCTTTTTATCGATATGATGAATGAATGAGTATTTTTACATATAGATAAGAAATGATTTTGAATTTCATATAGTTTAATGAGTTATTTATGATTAATTTTACTTGGGATTTATCATTTACAACATTATTATTAGTATAATATTCCTCATTAATTCATTTTCATTATGTGTCGAGGTTAATATGTTTTTTAATAAATTATATAGATAATTATTATCATTTATGGCCATTAATAGGATGGGAATGTAACATTTAAATACAATTGGGGTCATTTATTTTATTAATCAACCAAATTAAAACACCATAAGAAGTGGAGAATTAGATGAATAGGGATAAATAACCATGAACAAATATATTCATAGACATAATTCAAAAAACATAATTAGTAGTAATTATTATTTTAATTCACTTGTATAAGAATGTGGATTTTCGAATTATTGTTGACATATTTTTTACTGTCTATTCATAACTCTAATTCCTCTTCTTCTTTATTTTTAACAATTGATACTTTTTTTTATTTATCTATTTATCATGTTCTCCATGCATTCATCCTTGGGATGCCATAGCTTATGAAACACCATTGTTTTCTTAATTGTTAAGTCACATAATAAAATTCAAAATTGGTTTAACTCATTCGACATAATGAAACTCCATAATAATCAATTTTTTTTAATTATTTCATGGAATGGTTTCTAAATAACTTCAAGTAGTTATCGTTTTTCTTCATTGTATTTTGTTTTCATTTCTCTCTATTATGAGTGGAATTTTCATTAAGTTATTTTTAGGTCATATTTTTTATGCATGATTAAACTACATGGGGAAAATTTAATAAAGTGGCCATATATGATTTCAAAATTGAAAAAAATATAAGGATGAACTAGAAGATCAAGTAAGAGCATATAAATACTATTGAGAAAAGGTAGAAAGGGGATACTGATGTTTTTTATCAGATATATTTGGGGCTATGATATCTTATTGAATATGGTTGACCATCATGTGTATAGTGTTTACCATGAATCCTAGAGTCATTTATGTTTTCTAGTCTCTTTTTTTATTAAGTAAGATATAATTAAGATGACCTCTAATTTAACTCACTTTTTTGGGTTACCAATTGAAGACCTAATCACCTACATGGTAATTTTAATTAAGATTTATGGCTCCTTGTAATTAAAAAATTTCATTATGGATGTGATAAGGTTAATAAAATTTAGATTATAATTAAACGAAAAATATTTGGAGTGGGTCCAAAGTCTATACCATCAATTCCACACCACATGGGAAATGTTGTTATCAAAATTCTTAACTCATGTCTTCCATCCTTTAAAATATATGGATATCAATGTAAAAATTATAAATTAAAATCAATTAGATTAATTATGAATTGATAATATATGTGATAGTTTAAATAACATAACAATAAAATGCCCCCATTATGGTATTGAGGTATGGATGAAAATTTAAATATTTTATAAGGGTTTACACCATTTAAATAGATCATAAATTAAGACATTCACTGGTGGTTCACTGCTGAAGAAGTCATGGAGTGAAATATATGGTCTCTTGGATGAAATTACTTGTAATAACATTCCCTGGAAAAGCGAAGAAGGAAAAAATCAAGGATCATGAATGGTAAAAAACAATTGATGGATGGCTATTCAAATGGGTTCCATGAAAATACTGATATATGTGATGATGTCCATCAACCAAAACCAAGGTATTTATGTTAATTATATGAGTTATATTGAATATAATAAATAAATTTTTTTTCTGTGTGGAAGCCAAAACAACAATAAGAATAATTCAAAAAAAAAGATCAGCATCGTTACCACAACAACAAGTGACTTTTCTCTAAATCCAAATCATATGATTAGTAATGACCTTTTCTATATTCAATATTATCTCTAATCCATCCATAAAGGTGTTGAGGGATGACTTCTTAGATCATTGGAATACCTTATGGAAACATGATTTTAAAGTAGGATAACTTTCTATCCAACTCTCACAAATACCAAGATGATATTTACTTGGTGATAGAGAAGTCTAAAAAGTGAATAATTTATGATTTTATGATGAGAAGAGGTAATACCACATATGAAAGTGAATATAATAAAATGATATATGAGGAACATGTATAAAAGTAAATGAAAGAATATAAAAAGAGAAGGTAAAAAAAGGATGATGAGTATTCGGTTTGGGAGGAATCCCCACCACCTGTAAAATCCCACACTACCTTTCATGGAGATATTTATGATATTTAATTTTTATGAAAGGATATGTATGATTACTCATATAGTTAAAATTTTATATGAGTGTAATATATTCTAAATCTAAAAAAACTCACACGTACACCATGTTTTTGAAATATCTAGTATATAAGATGACGAAACATGAGGATATGGGTACCACAGAACGTATGGGAAAATTATTGGTAGTAGTATCAAGGAATCTAGTGAAGAAGAAATAAAATACGTTTTCAAATTTCAAAATCTAGTAAATACCTTTTCTAATAAATTTGACAGAGCATTTTTTGACCATAGTTTGACTGTGAACATCATTTTATACTCAAATTTTATAATTCATTGATTGGGGTCTTTGATACCCACTAGAGTTTCACAAAAATTGGTGTCCACAAAAATGAATCTTCTATGGGGGTTTCTTTAATTTATTCTAGTTAAGATGGAAAATTGTTATTTTTAATTGACTTCTTGTTATATACTATGGATTATGATAGGTGTAAAACAAAGAGTTTTCAATGATGCATGAATCCTTTAAATTTCATTCCAATTAAGTAATTTGAAACTAATTTTGATTCCAAATCACATAGTGAATGTCTTGAGGGTGTCATGGGCTTGTTCAGATCCCAAAACATAGCTTTTTGGGAAAACTAGGCCTGAAACATGTTTTCTTGTTAACCATTCATGAACACCACATGGTTAGATAAAACTATGCAGGTGGTTACTTTTTGGAAAAAACCTTACCGAATGGGTGGCACATGACTTCCCTTACCATGTAGAATGACAGTGCGAGTGCCCCCTCATTCCTGGGTGCCTATCCAAGGTTGGGGCATGGTTGGGAAAATCGTGCGGCCAAACCGTGCACATGTTATATTTTGTGAAATTATACTATTTTTCCCTTATTAATTTCATTACGTCTCCTCCATCCTCTTAATCTGAATTCCTAAGGTATAAATTTTTTTTCTCCCATTTTGGATCTCATTGAAAGCCTATAGTAGAGACTAAAAGACCTCCTTTGTTTAGAATCAGATTGAGCATTCGTCTGTCACGTTGGATGTTTAGTGGTATGTACTCGAGTTCATTTGAGCCTTTCTTCATCCATATAGCTATTAACCTAGTTATTGAGGTTTGAGAATTTTTCTTATTTATATATATCTAATATGGTCCAATCCTAATCGAGGTATGATACTAAAAGAGGATATTAATACAATAATAATGTGGGTGGTATATAACTCATCCATCATGTTCCTTGATATTCGATTTTTTTATGAGGGGCCTACCGATTTCACCGGGTGTTGAATATAGAATTTATATTCCATGATTATATTCATTAGAAACATATGGTTTTTATATTTCCATATATGTGATTAAATTTTGGTTATTATGGCCACAATGTCTAAATACCCAATGATGGGTGACATGACATAATTGTTTTGTTACTGTTTTGACACTTTTGAGCCATTATTTGGGTATGCTCGGGCTTGAAAAGACTGATGGTAAGAAACCTCATAATAAATTCATTTTGAATCATTTAATAGTGAATGGAAAGTACCATGTCCCATCCACTTGAACAACCTAAGGTAACTGATTCTATTTGATAATTAAATGTGAAATGGTAATTGGAAAGTCTACATATTATATAACATGGCCTTAAATGGAAATTAATAATTTGTTTCACGTGTGTTTCACTTCCTACCACATGAATGGCAGGTATGAAAAAGAACCATGATTTTTGAATATAATTTAATGAATGGTTTCAGGATACATGGAATGGTACACTAATGAGAGGCAAGGCATGAAAAAAATGAGCTTATAGATTAAATGGTTGCACATTTAATTATCTTTGTCACAGTAATGAAAGGTAATGTCTTGAACTTGATGAATTATAAAGGCCTTAAATATCAAAATATAAGTGTCTTGAATGAATTATTATTTGAATTCCTGAGGGAATGGATTAGGCTCTCAAAGTCCCCATTTCAAATTCTAGGATACAGATCACTTAGGTTGAGTCCCACCTAGAACCCGATCCTTGTATAATGTTGGATTCCCTGTATGACACCACTAGATCCCTCTAGTAGTACTACATGATGCATTGGATACACTCCCTAGATCCAACCCTGAAAAGTAGGTTCCATGGTTAAAGCCCATTGGGAACAATCATTGAATAATCACATTTTACCTTGTATGAACTGATTAGACTTAGTAGATATCTCACTATTGAATGCCTTAGACTATGTTCATTGAATTACACACTTACCCACATGCTAGGAGATAGTTATTACTGAGTTGGAAACTCTTTTGGCCTATGTTTCCTAGGTTATTACCTTATAAATTCATAATTAAACATTTATACTATTTTCCTCATTAAATATTGGAGCATTCAATATTATTAATATTTTACTTATTTTAAAATTAGTAATAGTCAAATAATGAATTGGTTAAAGATTCTGACACCAGCTGAGTGATGAAGCTAGTAATTGGGTATTTAGATACACTATAATGATTTACTTTATATATGTATTCTTTTACACTATTATATTCCATTACACGTGATGAATGTTATAGACACCGTTGGAGGGGCCCACTCAGATTTATCTCACACCCTATATAGGTGTTCGTTGGTACCCATAGTAGATTGCACGAATGAAGGTGTTGATAAAGGAAGCATACTACTTCAAACAGTTGATTTCTTTCTATTTAGGATAGATTTGTTGACATATGATCAAAACAGTGCTTATGATGATTTGGATAACATTTTATTTCATTTAAACTTTTTTGAAAATTGTTATTCCTGTAGCATTGTATATATGTTTTCAAGGTTTCTATATACCTGAAATATCATCATTACTTGTTGTATGTTATTCCAGTTATTTTATTTACACTATTGTGTATATTTTTCAATATGGACTCTATTTACTTATATAGATTCATCTATTTACATCAGTTTATACATATCCATTGTGCTAAACTTTGGTAATGAGGGCATGGTCTCCCCAAAGACACACCCTAGGCCCTCAATGCAAGTTGGAAGCCTCTGGCGTTTAAGGAGATGTGCTTGTGACCATGTGTCCCACCGGACTCAAGGCACCTATTAAGTGGAATCCATGTCAGGGACATCACAAAGTGGAATCAAATGAGGTTCTTTTATTAATTGAATATATAGAGAAAATGGACCATAGATCAAGAATGCTTGGGACATGGTCAAAAGTTGTATATGGGCATTGAAAACCCATGTTTTGGGTAAAATCCATGTTTCTGAAAATATAATAGTTGTTCTAGTTTTTTCTATTACAGTAGGCATTATTTAACTATTGGGTGACACACATCTTATGTGGTGTTATTGATTATTGTTTTGACTTATATTCTATTTCATCATTTCTTCACTGATATGTTGGAATATAGGATTGTTACATGCATCATTATAGGCACCTATAATTTGCATTTCATGCACATTTCCATGCCATATAGGAGAATTTCATTATTTTTATTTCTTGGTAATCTTGTTATTGTTGAGTTATGTTGTGATTGTTAGCATATGCTGGTATTAATCGTGGATGCGATTGAGTGATTTAATATCTCATTTCATGAGGTATATAGGACCTCGTGGGTTGGGATGATTAATTTACTGAGTCAATCTATTATTCTATATATAAATGGGAGTATTTTTTATTGATTTGGTGTATGGGACCTGATTTAATTGGAATAAATATCCATTATTAAGTGAATCATGGATTATAATATGTAATTATTTCATGTCCTTATCCCACCATGTCATGTTTATGAAAGGTAAATGAGATAACCTGGTAATTAGAAGTAAAATGAAATGAAACATATACGAGAGAATTAATTGATAACTGGCCATAAAAGTGGGTAGTTGGGGTAGAATGCATTGGGTAGTGAGTTTTTTTATGTTCATCTATCAATAGTGATGCCATTTTTCTTCTTAATACTGTTCTGAGGTGTGTGCTTGGAATTTGTAGACTAATTCCTCAACAAAATCCCCATTTCATATTCTAAGAGGGTTGCAATGATGATGCTCTAGATGTAGTGGTCCCTAAGCCGCTGGTCTTACATCATGGAGTTCCACATGAGATAGTGCCCATTTTACCTGATCTGGAACTGACACCCATGTTTGGGATAGTTTCTTACATTTGATGGAGTCTATGCCTGGTGATCAATGACTTGCACCTACTATGGCTAATCTGAATCATGAGTTCCAACAGTAACATCCTCATACCTTCTCCGGGGGATGGTGGTCCTCATGCTACTAAGTCTTAGCTAGAGTCTACCCAATTTATCATTGAGCATCTAGATATACCTCCATATTAGAGGCTCAATCTTGATATGTACATGCTTTGAAATTTGGCCAAGAGTTTGTGGGATGTGGTTTCCTTTGTTGATTCCCACAAAGACATGATATGGGATGACTTCTAGATTGTTTCTATTATTAGTTCATTATTCCTATGCTAATATCTGATAGATCTAGACAGTTCATTCTTCTTGAAATGGGTTCTATGTCACTTACGGAATATTCCATGAATTTCACAAAGTTTCAGTGCTTTGTACAACTTCTAGTTGGTTATTAGATTTTTCATTCTAGATGCTTTGAGGATGTGCCTATGTATGCCATCCATACATTAGTGAATGTATTTCTCCTATCTAATTATTTTAAAATATAAAATTAGTCTCTTATCACTACGAATAACCTAAGGGATGACTGTAGTACAATGCATCGAGGACCAGTGTTGCAACATACCAGTAGTTCTTCCTTTGACAGGAAGCCTTCCCTCAATGTTTCTTATCATGGGAGTGAAAACCGAAGAAACTATTTGGAAAATCCATGGTGTTTTGTCATGGTGTATGATGGGAGAATCAAAAGCCTTGATGTGATATAGACCCACCTGAGTAATCGGTTTCAACCATATGGAGAATCATTAGATATTCTGTAGGATCTTTCCCTCATCTTATAGTGGAAAGGTAATAGTTCCAAATCAACCTTTATGATCATGTTCTATCACACCATGTGAGTAGGTGATTTAAAATTGCACCGACAAGACTGGTCGAGGAGGAGATTATGGCTATGGTATCTAGACACCAGATCACCAGTAGGGCCAATAGAGCATTTATGACCACTGTAGTCTATATATTGAACATGGCCATGGATCGGGATAGTTACATTCACTACAGATGATACCTGATTATCATGTTGTGGGACCATCTATAGTACGAGGTACTATTCTAGTGGAATCAACAATAGTATCTTATCTCATTGAAATATGTGAATCAAACAATTTTATCTATGTATCTATCAGGTAAACTCTAAGACATGAGATACACTATTACTGTAGTGTGATGAACCTAGAAACATAATATTTGGGTGAGAATAGAGTGAATATGCTAGTTTTGGGACTTTCCCCTTGAGTTAGGAAATTGCCCTTTCTTATAATAGATCTTTTTTTAGATGACGTGCTTTGATTTCATTCTTGGGATGGATTGGTTGGTTCCATATCATGCCCTTATTGTCTATTATAACTGAAGGGTATTATTTTCATCACAAAATGGTATAAGTTATCTACATAAGGGTGAGTAGGATGTCCAGGATGGTAGAGTGGGACCACAACATCATGGTCTAGGTAGAGTGACCACCTATAATGATAATCTCTTCATGGGGGATTAAGGCTTACAAAAAACTTATTTTCCTCCAGTAGTGAATCATTACCAGGACATATTTACAAATGATTATTTTTTCATACATCATGGGAGAGAGGTAGTGTTTACAAATGATATTGTTCTAGGAGAAACTATAGTATCCATTACTCCATACATGATAACACCTACAGATCTTTCGAATCTCAAGTGGTAGTTAGAGGATTTAAAGGCCAAATGTTTTATAAGGAATAGTTCATCCTCTTGGGATTTTACTATTATTTCTTCTAAGAATGTTGATTGAAATAATCATATGTGCACAGATTATAGAAAGTAAAACCAACATTTGGTAATAATGTAGTATCAATTTCCTCAAGTACATGATCATTTCAACCAAATCCGAGAAGAAAAAATCTTCTCTAAGATCAACCTAAGGTCATGTTTTCATTATATGTGATTAAGGCCATTAGACAAACAATGTACTATGTTCTATAGAATGTATGGTCTATATGAGTACCCTGTTACATTTTTCGGCCTTACGAATGTTCCCACTATTTTAATGGCTCTAATGAATAGAGGTTTTATCCCTATCTCTACTTTATTGTTACTGTCTTTGTGGATGAAATATTTTATATTCTCATGCTCATAGACACCACGACAAAAATCATGAAATCATCTTGAGGACATAGAGAGAGCATCAAATTTATTCCTAGATTTCTATGAAACATCTGGATTGAATAATTTCACTTACACAGTCATATTATCTTATAATAAGGCAAGTCTATTGTCCCAGAAAAATGGTAATGCTATAGTATTATGGGAGAATCCCAAGAACTTGTTTGAAAATAGAGATTCTTAGGTATGGCTAAGTATTATAGGAATTTTATACAAGTACTTCCCACATCATTCATCACCTCTTACTATCCTAACCTAGAAGGCTGTTAAGTTCTATTTTGGAGAAGCATGCAAGAAAGTATTTTAGAGGATGAAAGGGTGGATTATCTCCGCAGCTATTTTGATTCTTTCATAGCTAGGAATATGTTATTATTTCTTCTTTAATGCATCAAGCATCGGCCTATGAGAAGTTATGATGTAGGAGGATATATTCATTGTGTATAGATATCTCCATTTGAGGACTCATGAGATATATTACCCAACAAATGACCTTGATCTATTGTTAGTTTTCCATGCCTTATGTTATTCGAGACATTATTTTTTTGGGGGAAACGTTGTTGTGTACACTAACAACATGAGCCTCAAATATATCATTATCTAGATTGAATTAAAACATAAAAAATCATGATGGGTTGAATATCTACAATCCTTTGATTTTGATCTTAACTATATTCATGGGATGGGAAATTTGGTTGGAGATACAATGAGTCATATAACTCAAATTGGGGCCGTATGTGCAACAAATATGGAATAAAAGGTAATGGACCTCTTTTCTAAGCTACATATGGAGTTTCATGATAGTCACAATTATTCTTACCTATCATCATTGAGTGTTACCAATTCCCTTCTTCAGATGGTGAAGTGTAGAGTATTTTTTTGATTTTAAAAGCTTGGTTCCCTGTAAGAGTATATCAGACGATATCCCGCCAAAGTATTAGTTTGTCAAAAAAGGGGATATTACATGTATTCAAGGATGTTTACAGGTTTCTAAATATTTGAGAAAGTAGTTGAAGAAAGAGTCCCATGCTTATTGGTGGGAAATTTATCTAGGAATCTAAAAGATGTATCGAGATATGTAATGATGGTATTAGTGGACTAGGATGAAACATCAGATAGAATGATTTATCACTAGGTGTTCTACCTATTTATAGGTTAAAGAGGAGAACTAGAGACCTATAGGCCTCTCCCAAATGCTTGTACTCCTTGAATGGAAATGGGATGATATTGACAAGGAATTTTCAGTATGTTTACCTAGATCACTTAGAGGTAGGAACACTGTATGGGTTTTCATTTACAATCTAACGAAAGTAGCTCAGTTCATACCTATTCAAAAGAATTTCTCAGTTGATGTGCTGGGAAGACTATGTGTCCCTGAGATCATATAACTACATGTGGTACAATATACTATTGTTTCATATAGGGACACTCATTTGAAATCACATTTCTAGTATGGATTGAAAAAAGAAATGGGAATAGAGGTGCTTCTAGGAATAACATTTCACTCTTAGACTAATGGACAATAACAACCGATAATACACTTTCTAGAGGATATGCTCAGTGTATGTATCCTTGATTTCAATGGTTCCTGGGAGAAGTATATTCCTCTTATTGAGTTCTCCTACAGTAATAGATTTCATCTGAAAATTTAGATGGCACCTTTAGAGGACATGCATGGTATATTGTCAAGGTCAACGCTATTCAAGCTACAGGTTGGTGTGGAATACCTTTTTGATCGTCATCTCGTTCAATAGAATTCATAGCAGTTTTAGTTGATCAAAAAGAATATGAGTACTATACTATCCAGGGATATATATTATGTTAATCTACATTAATGAACTATATAGTTTAAGGTTGGGGATCATGTTTTCCTTTGGGTATATCCCCTGCTAGGGAATATATTGTTACAAAAGCAAGGGAAGTTGTCTCCTCATTATGTAGGGAAATTAGAGATTATGGATCGAGTTGTGATGGTATCATATTTGTTTCTAATACCTTATTAGTACCTTAACTTGCATGACATATTCTATGTCTCACAACTTCATAGGTATCATGCCTACCTGTATCATACCTTTGATATTAAAGATGTTTAGTTAGATGTCAGTGAAACCTTTGAGGAGTATCAAATACGCATCATTGACTGGAGAAAACAATTCTCTATGTGGCCGGTCTATCCCTCTAGTGTGGGTGGTATGGCACTACAACTTTGGGAAGCTTGAAACTTGGGAGAGGGATTTTGACATATGAACCCAGTACCAAGATTTTTTATAGGTAGTGTTCCTCCACCCTTGTAAGGTGAACTCTGGGATGAGTTATTTTATGGTGGGAAGACCTTAAAAACCTAGGTTTTCACTCAAGAATGAATTCTTTAAATTTCAGTATAATTATTTATATTAGAAGTAATATGGATGCCTAATTTGTTATTGATAGTCTCGAAAGTGCTTGGGTCTTGTTCGGAGCCGAAAACACATATTTTTGGGAAGACTAGGCCTGATTGATGATTTTTAGTTAACTGTGCAGGAAGGCCATATGGTTAGAGAAAACCATTTATGTGGTACCTTTTTGGATAGAGCCTTATGACATAGTTGGTGTGTGGTTTCCCTAATAGTGCGATCTAACCATGCAAGTACCTCTCTTTCCTTGGGGTCCATGCCTGGTTGGCACAATGTTTAGAAAAATATGTGGCCAAACCATCCACATGCTATTTTATGGGTAATTTTACTAGTTTTCCCTTAATGATGTATTTATGTCTCCACCTCCCTCATAATATTAATTACTATAGGAATAAACGTTTTCCACTCATCTTGGATATATATGAAGTCCTAAGGTTGGGATTGAAATATCTACTTCATCCGTGATCTGATAGAGCTTTCATTCATCATTTTTGGAGCACAATAGTAATTACTTGAGTCTGTTTGAGCCATTCTTCATCTCTCTTTCTCTCGACCTACTAATCGGTGTGTGAGTGTTTTTCCTATTTTCATAGATCTACTCAGATATGAGCCAAATCAAGGGCCAATACCGATGGTGGAGAGTCATACAAGACCAATATGTGTGGTCTATAATTCTTGCCTCATGTTTGTTGACTTAGGAATGTTTTGTTTGGGGCCTATCGATTTTATCAGGAGCCGTTTATTGAATTTATATTCCATGATTATATTTATTATAACTACAAAATTATAATCATTACATATATTTGATTACTTTATTGGCGATTACACCCAAACACATAAATTCTCCATGTTGGGTGATATTCCCTTATTTTCATTTTAGTGTTTTGACAATTTTGAACCATTTTTCTGGTATTCTATATCTTGACCACACTAATTGAAATCCTCTTAAAAATGAGTTCCTGATGAATCATGTAATGTTTAATGGAATGTAACATGTCATATCCACTTTAACAACCTAATTTATGTGGTTAAATTTAATAATTAAATATGAAATGGGAATTAGAACGTATACTATATATATGACCATGCATTAAATTTAAATCAATTAATTGGTTTCATGTTCATAGAAACCCTGACCACAATAATCGTTGGTACCAAAATGAACCATGAATTTTTAATTTTAAAAAATAAATGGTTTCACGCTACTTGGTCTTGTCGCACTAATGAAAGTAAATGATTTAACCAAATGGACTTATTTATTAAATATTTTCACATTCAATTAGCCTTGTGACACTAATGAATGTTAATTTCATGCCTGATGAATTATATAGGACTTCAATATCAAAATAGGAGTGGCTTGACTCTAGTTCGACTCAGATTCTAGAACGAATTCCTTGAGCTCTTGAAGAACCCATTTAGAATTCAAGGATACTTATTTATTTGGTTGAGACCCACCTAGATCTCGATCATTGTATAAATTTGGATTCCTGGTATGACATCGTAGTATTCCTCATGTATTACTTCAGGATGCCTTGGAAACACTACTTTGATCTAGCCCTGAAAAGTTGTTTCCAGGGTTAAATCTCCTCAGGCCCTGTCATTTAGTAGCCCTGTTTTACCTTGGATGAACTCATTTGACTTGGTTGGTGTCTCATTATGGAATTCCTTGGACTATTATCCTCGGATTACTCTCTAACCCTCGTGCCATTCTATAGTTATTACTAACTTGGATAACCTTGAGGTCTATGTTTCATAGTTTATTACCTTACAAAATGATTATTTAACATCCTTAAGGGTTTCTTCATTACAACATTGAGCCTTAAATATTATTATCATGTGACTTATTTAGAAACTAGTAATAATAAAATAATGATTTGGTTATAAATTCTGACACCATTTGACGGATGAAGAAGGTACTTTTGTTTTTATTAACATTGTACTACTTTAAATTGTATATCAATTTGTTAACACTATTATATTCCATTACATGGGATGGATGTTATTTAAACTATTTGTAATGGCCCACTGAGATTTATCTCACACCCTCTCTAGGAACCGTTTTGTACCTATCGCAGATTACATGAATAAAGGTTTCGATAAATGGAAGCATACAACTTCAATAAATTATTTTCTTATTATTTTGGATGAATCTTGATAGAAAATCACCGATCCAGATATCAGGATGATTGGAATAGTAATTGATTTCATTTATACTTTTTTGGAAAATGTTATGCCAGCTGACTTGTATATATGATTTCTAGTTTTCTATATACATGAAATATCATCATCATTTATTTTATGTTGTTCATGTTATTTCAATTATTGTAACTATTGTCTCTATTTTTTGATATGAATTTTGTTTAATTGTATTCATTTCACTATTTTACTCAGTTTATATTTATTTGCTATAGTATAGTTTTTTAATGGGGGAATAGTCTCCTAATGGAGACACTCTAGGCCCTCACTGCTAGTCGTTAGCCTCTAGAATTCGAGGAGATTCACTTGGGGCCATCTGGTCCACTAGGATTAGGGAAACTATGAAGTGGAATCTGAGTTCGAGAATTCACAATAGTACACCCATAATATTGATAAAAATACTCATATATATGTTATGGGACTTGATTGCAAATAAAAATGGGGAGTTACCTCTAAAGGTCAATGACGTGGAATTAATGTTCAATCTACATAAGGTAATAAATTATTTTTATGAAAAGATTAGTAATTCTGGCCAAATAGATATTTTAAGTGGATACATTCATGACCATTACTAAGATGAAGGAAATATATATTGTTAAAAATAAATATGATAGTGAAATAAATGAAAATAAGGAAAAAATCAATCTGGTGGATAAGGGGAAATATGATAGCCCAACTACTGTGAAGGAAGGGTTCAAGGAGGTTCAATGTGTTTGGTTAGCCCCTAACATAAAATTTTAATTTTATGGATTGACAAAAAACTAGTTGATTGGCCCTATGGTTGTGGATAAATTTATACCACCTTGTAATGTTAATATAATATTAAAAAAATATAGAATAATATTCAATGTAGATGGATTATAACTAGGAGCATTTCTGATTCCGTACTACATAACTTACCTATATCTCCCATCATGTCACATAAAAGAGGTAATGTTGAGATGAATTACCTTTAACAATATTATTCTGATAAGAAATCGTCATTTTTATTATAGTATTAGGAATGGAACTTTAGGATTTTTGTATTTATTTTATGTGTTTATTTTATTATTTTATTTCAATCCCAAATATATTTATGATCATAAATTAATGGACCCTATTTCTTCACGTGGGTGTTTTATTTTCTAGGATTTTTAGGAAGAATGAATAATACAAAATAAGAAGAGAAATAGAAGTCATATAGAAAATTATGTATAAATTTTTTATCTTCTAATTTCTATTTATCCACTAATTTTGTCTTATAATTTATGTTTTCATTTCAAAAAAATAGCATTTCATTCCAAAAATAGATTTTTACATTACTTTTTCTCTGTAATAATAAATCACTTATTAAATCGATCATTTAATGTTTTAGTTTTCATTATTACTAATATTTAATGCTTAAAATGGGTGATGAATAAGTTGTTATAATAATCGAATTATCAATTTAATGAATCATGACTCAGGAAGGCCAATTAATTTATGAAAATGATTATCCTCTCAGATGATTCATGTTTGGAATTTATGATGTTGATGTTGATAAATTTTTTTAGTAGTAATTACATGAGTAATTATTTCTAATTAAACATTTCCCATTCAAAATTGCATTCGAAACAAACATTTTTATATTATTTCTATCTTACCCCTTCTGGTGAGAGATTTGGGACATGTGAACCTGTTATAGAATTCAGAGAATACTTTCAAAGATATCTAACCCAAATATCGTTGAAACATACTTTTTAAATTTTAACTTTCTTTTTAATCCTACAAAAATCAGGAATGACATTGATAATATAAGCCACATTTTCTGTCTATTATATCCTTCCATCCCAAATCTGAGTATTTTTCATTAACATTGTTTCTAAACTCTAAAAAAGAAATTAAGAATGAGAAAAATTTAAATAACATTCGGTTGTCTATAAGTAAAAAATCACTCTCACTCAATCATTGATCTTATTAAAAACTATACACATTAGTTAGTTGGGGAGATGAAAAAGTGTTGTGTAAGGGGTGAAATATTTTTACAACGTTCCCTAACAAATTGAAAATTTGATGAAATAAATAATAGAAAAATAATTAACACTCTAAATAATGTATTGATTAATTAATAATTTGTGAAATTAATGATCCTCTAATTTGTGTTGGATAATATTGGGTGTGGTGATTTCATGAATGGAGTATTATTCATTTGGATTTTTTCTTAATTATCAGGAATTATTATTTCTTGATTAATTTTATTATCCTAATTGTTTTATAATATCAATAACTAACCTAACATTAAAAAACCGAATCATTTTATCATTTTTAAACCCTCGTGATGAATTTTAATATGTTTCTTTATAGATTTGAGACTTGATATTCCTTGTTAGAATATGGTTAAGATGTTGTACTTGAGGTTTGATCACTACTCTAGTAAAATATATACTATGAATGATGGAAGATATTAATTAATTTTGTGGTAAATCATAGTTTTGAATTCCTAGTAATAATATGTGGATATATGTTTATAGAAGTTAGGATATACCGAATCATTTTCATGGGGGAATGTAATATATGTGAATGATTTGTTTCCCTAAAAAACAGGTTTTAATGAGATATATATATATATATATATTAGAGGTTCAAAAGATATTATCCCCATTGGTAATTATTATATTTTTTTAAAAGTTAAATTTAAATATTAGTAGGATATGTTTCCCTTTATGTTATGATGAGATTACATGATGTGGAAAAGAATGATTCTAAGCATGGGAGGAACTGATACCTCTATTTCATGCATGATGATTTAAATTTAAATTTAACATTTTAATTTATTTGTTTTTTTTCGAAATGGAATACTTATTTATTTAATTTATATTTAAGGTTAATTTGAATTTAATATTTTAAAAGGAATACATAATAATAATTTTAATGTAATTCACAATAAATAAAATATGTTTTTTTGCATTGGAATAAGGTGGAAGAACATTGGTCAAGGGTTACATGGGAAATAATGATGAAACTATTGAATGTAATGGTATTATATTGTTGTGAGTGTGGATAAAAACACATTTTAGGTTTTTGTGGGAGGAAACAAGGGTGTGGTATCCTAGGAAATTCTCATTTGGGTAGATATCACTACAATCAGAAAGGCATTGTAAACCCTACGTGAAGATATATTGGATGTGCGATGGACTCATCGTGTAGCATTGTAAAAAATAAAATTTCCATTCAATTTAATTCTTTATCCCATGTCATCTTCATAATAAAATGAAATACATATTTTCATAACATTGAAACATCAAGTGTCATTGATCCTCCATCACCATTTTGGGGAAGTAAATGATCCACAACCTTTGTGAAAAATGGAAAACCCCAAATAGAGTTTGTTTCATGGAAACCTATATAACTTATGTCCTATATTTTTTATTTCATATACTTCAACGATATATCATAGAATCATGTTGGATTAAGAGGCTCAATTATTTCATTTTATTTTCAATGTCATAGTTTTTTTGCTTGAACTACTATAATTATTTCATAAAGAAGACCTCATTGAATTAATCTGGAGGTTGTGACTTGGATTCTCAATGTGTTTCAACGTGTCATGAATTAATGGTGTATTGATATTAAGTTTTAGGGTTATTACAACATAAAGATTTTCTCTATCCCATGGATTTAAGACGAATTTAGTCCTTTTTTAGGACTACATATGATTGTGATGTGGTTATTATCATGTGTCATGTATACCATTGATAAAATAGTGGAACAATATTTATAGTTCATAGGATTTATGTCATAGTTGTTTCACAAAAGAATAACATGGTATCATGAAGAATTTATGAGAATAAAATAATGTATTTTCATTGTGGTGAGTAGGGGATGTGGTTTGTTCATGAAGGTTCATTCAAACAAGAAGAATGTTTTTCACCAAGAAATATAGTTTACCTAATGAATTGTGTATCCATTATAAATATACAAATTGGTCATTTCACTCTTATAGATAATTGGGAGGATATCACTTATGGGAGATAGTGGAGAATATTTTCACATGGGGTTATCTGGATTCTAAGAAGAGATACAATACATCACATGTTGGGGTGAAAATAATTCAAAATTTATATAAGATATTTGAGTAGTGATATAAAGGAAATTATATGGATGATTGATTCTAATTTAACAGTGAGGTTAGCTGAAAATCGAGAAATATCATGAGAGGATCAAACTCGAACAATAATGGAACATCAATGGGAGTGTCTTTATAAATGCTTCTATGTGTTTTTACTCCATCTCATGGATACCATAATGGATTGAGATGTTTTAAGTCTTAAAATTTATTAATAAAGTATTTTATATATTATAATGATGTGTTTATGATTGATTTCACATTTGTTTTTTCATTTATCTAATTATTATGAATATTATCTTCTTAATTCAAGAATAACCCTTATGTGTGGAGATATGTATTCCTTTTAATGCATTATCCATATACTTATTCTCATTTATGAAAATTAATGGTATTTTTTAGTTATGTTTAAATATATTTTTGAGTCTCCTATTTTATATAAAAATCAATATACATGACCAAATGAAAATGAGTGTTACTTGGATAAAGAAATTACTAAGACCAACTCTTTTCATAGGCCTAATTTTGGTAACATATTGATTAGTAATTATTCGTTTACATCACTAGTATAGGAAGAAATATTTAGTAATTATTAGTACTTTTTCTAGGATAGATTATTCCAGATTTGTATTCCCATTCTTCTATGGCTTTTAATAATTCATAATTATTATATGTATTTTTTTATGTTTCTCTTTATAGATTCACATCTGGTCCCCTTAGGCATTGATAAATCATTTTTTATATAAGATATAGGTCATGTAGAAGTTTTAAAAATTCTCTTACCTAATAGGAGATAGCAAACACACTACAAGAAACCAGTTATGTTTTTATTGATATGAAAATTTTCATTTTATTGATGTAATAGAAAATCTTTTGAGAAATTCTTATTTGGGTGTTGGGACATCATCTTTCATAACTATAGAAGGTATTGGGAAAAAACCACATAGATTTGGGGAGCTTTTGGTATTAATAAGATATAGTCTTGGGGTAGTCATCCCACTCATTAGTGGTAGATTCAAATTCATTTATGGTTTATCATGATCAGAATGTTCCCTAGGGTTGGGATGTTAATCTAGTATATGGTTTTTTTGATGGAATACTATTCATGTTTTGGGATGAATTTGGTTTCATGGAAATGCAATTATTATTTATTATTAAATAAAATTTTGGTGGATTTATAAAATGTCACATTGTGGGAATATTTTATAGAAGAAGTTATGTATTGAAATATTTTTAACATATTTTTTTACATTGGGGAGAATTAGGGAAATACTAATAGGTTTAGTTATTACACTATATTCTACCACTCTAGTGAATGTAAATACTATATATATAATGTAATATGATTGGTAAAGTTATCTTACTTTTTAAACAGTGGAACCTAACAAGGGTGGAATAGATATTGGGAGGAGGATTTCTAGTGATAGGTTGACCCATGGAGTTTTTTTGGGACGAAGAAAAATTTCTCAAAAATGCATCTTTCGGGAGATATAAATTTTCAACAACTAGGACTCCATTGTTGGCTATAAAATTTTTCAACTATAGGGGGTTATTAAATTATTTAATTTACATTAAAGATACATAACATGAATCATATGATTCTTTTTAGTGTTATATTCTTCTTTGTTAACTTCACTTTTTATAGGATAAAAATTATTTGATATATAGATAACTCTTGATGAAATAATAGTAAACACTTAAAATGACATGTTTGATTATTATGGTGTTAAAAAATCCCCTAAATTAACTTTTCGAAACCTAATCTATTTTTAGCCTTCTATTGTGAGTGATATACACCTCGATATTTTAACACTCTAACTTGATTTGGGTGAAGTTGAGTGTTGAGTGTTTGGGACATGCTGTTATAGGCTATTTTATTTGTGGATATATTGGATAACTATATAGTGTGTGGTAGGCGGTACCTTATTTATAAATCCATATGTAATTTGTTATGAATAACGGTATTTGATCGCATGGGGAATTGGTTAATGAAACACAAATCTAGACTATGATGTTTTTAACTATAAAATAGATCAAAGGTAACTCTTATGGATATAATTAAAGAATCCCTCATAGTTTAAGGTAATATAGAAATATTTTGTTGGGTATATTTCCAAGGGAAATGGGTACAAATCATGTGAAGTGGACCTAGGTGGGTGTTACTTATTAGGATAATTTTGAATAATATAATAGACATGTTTCTAGTTTATTCAATAAATATTATTTTAAATTCTATTTATTTTTGGGATATTTTAATACATTGAGTGATGATTATACTTGGATGTTTTAACAAAATGTGTTGATTACATATTGAGTGTACTTCTGTTATTAACAAGTAATTCTGAAGTATTATTTAATAGAAGTCGATTAAATTAAATTAAAATATTTTATAACGACCTGAAAATTTTTAGGGCTGGTAGTACTCCTCATTCATTAAAAAGATGGTATATAAATATGGGCAGGGGTAATTCATTCGAAAAGGATGAATTAATAGACTTTTGGTCCTTGTGCATGCATATGTTACTTTTTTCAATATTCAAGAGTGTACATGAGCCTCATTATAGGTGTAAATTGTGATCGCCCTAGTCTCCCAAAAATTGCATATTTCACCATGTGTAAATACAATTTGCATGCATGAATCATGCACCCATGTCACTATTCAGTGAAAATCACTATGCCACAACAAGTAATAAATGTGGTCTCCTCATTGGATCCACCCCCTAGTCTAGGTTTTTTATAAATAGACTTGATACACATAATTATTTATTGAATTTTTGGTTGATAAAATGAAATCAATGTTAAAAATATAAATATTTCCCTCCTTCCATCAGGAGACAATAACTCCCCAACCTATGGAAGTTATCGACTTGGTTTCCCCTCACTAAAAATCCTTTATTCTTAGTAACATCGGGGTAATGTTTCCAGAGTTCCCCGATACCTATATACCCTATGATAATATAATGTGGTGTCACACATGTTATAGGTCATGAATTTCAAATAATAGTTCCCCATATATAAGATAAATCTTAAAGGTTCCCTACTATGGTGATACATAACTCTACACACCCAAAGGGATGCGAATTCTACCAATCCTTCATACTTGAGGGGTACATCACCCATGTAAAGACCCGTAAATTTCATTGAAATTTTTTTCATAATTTTCATTGGAATTTTACAAGAACGCAGTTTCTGACAGCACCTGATTCCGAGGCCCGGTGTGCCCGGAATCATTTTTGGAAGTTTGGCTCAGGTACGTTCAGTGAACGAACGAGCGGGTTTTTCGAACTTTTAAACCGGTGCTCAGAATCGAATTCCGAGGGCGCCGATGGAATCGCAACACCGGTATTTTCTTAGAAACGCCTCTTCTGGAGTTGCGTTTGCTCGGTTGTGGTTTTTAATTTTTGGGTTTAAGTTAAGAAATAAGATAAAGTGGTACAACAAAATTATTTTTATTTCACTTAAAGACACTTAAAAGCCACTTTAAGCTACTTAAGCTGAGTTGAAACAGATAGGGTAGAACCCAAAATATCCTACCCTCCTGGTAGGATATTTGTGAGGTGGGGCCCGCACGAGCCCCACCGTTTCTTTTCCCCTAAGTATCGCACCCGCGAAAACCAGTCATTATGAAAGTCAACTGACATGTTTTCTTAAATTCTTAACGCACCATTTAATTGGGTGGTTAACTTCGTTAAATTAATTCTATGAATTAATTTAATCATTTCTTAACCTGTTTACAATCCGTTGGCGTAATAATAAAATAAGACCAACGCACAACTTCTTGATGATTGCTCGTTGAGAGGTTTTTGACAATTTTTGTGCCTTCATCCTCCTTCGCGAAGAAAGCAAAGAATGCAAAGAACGCCGTCACCCTCGGAGATTGACGACGCTTCTTCTGAGACGTTCTTCCCTGCAATGATCTCTGATCACCAACTGCTTGAGGTTTGAGATTTCGGGTTTCTTCTTTTAAATATTCTTTGTGGTTTATAACAACATCATGGATTTAACTAATATAATTAAATCTACATGTTCTTGAACCTCGAAGTTCGACGACGCGATGCCCTTCCACGACGCGACAGTCCCCTCCTTCTGCGGAGATCAATTCCGCGAAGAACGCGCGTGCGACGTCTCGACGAGGTAGGGGTTTTGTTTGTGAAATGAATTTATTTCCATGGTTGTTTCCTCCTAAAAAAAGAACCTGAATCAAGTGCAATTTTATTTTATTAAAATTGTATATTGTTTTGTTTTCCCTATGTGGATTTTTTCTTCCCAATTGTTATCACCTAACGCGGAGGGTGCGGGACAAACAAACACGGCCCGACAACCCTCCGTAGTTCTTCGTTGATGCGCGGATTGGCGGGCAACGACAAAACATGCCGAAGGGGTGATTCGTTGATTCCGCAGTGAAGAACGAGACTCATGAGGAGCTACGACGCAGAAGGGAGTGGAATCAGACCACTAGAGAAACTCCGGTGGCCCGCGAAAACCACCGGTGGTGTGGGTCGCCGGTGCGGCCTATGGAAGGCGGGATTGGGGTAGTCACGACACGGGTCCCAAAGATGGGTCGTGACAAATTGGTATTAGAGGTGGTCGGTTCTACCACAGACTCTGATCTTTCTTCTATGAGAAGCAATAGTGTTTAGCATATTGGGTGTGGTTATCAGTCCAGGGAGTCTAGTGTTGGTGCGGCGACCGACGTATCCGTACACCAGGACCCTGACTTCTGATTTCTGACTTAATGCACAAAAACATTGATTGCATGTGTGTTACAAGTTTTCTTTGTGATTACTTTACGTCAGCTCACCAGGTATACTGTTATTACCATGGCTCACCTGTTTCCTTTCAGGTTGGCCCCACGATGGCAGCCAGATAGGGTTCCGAGTGTGGTACGTGACAACAGCCCACCGAGCGACGAGGCCTCGGTACAGGGCCCTTTGACAGCAGAGGCACCGGCGGTACCTCTACCCGCCGAGCCACCGATGCTTCCAGCACCATCCGCTGACGATGCACGTCGCCTCAGTGCACTGCATGAGTTCCAGTGCCAGCGACCGCCTAGGTTCCATGGGGAGATGGACCCCCTGGCAGACGAGGACTGGCTGGAGGCAGTGGTACGAGTTTTCAGGCCAGTTAGGACACCAGCAGACCTCATGGTGATCCTCGCAGCGAGCCTACTGCACGCAGCAGTGGGCCGATGGTGGAGCTTGATGCTCCAGGTGCACGATGAGGCATATATTATCTGGACGGACTTTGAGAACCTCTTCCGCTCAGAGTTCATCCCAGCCAACCTCCATGCGGTGCACATCCAGGAGCTTCTTTAGTTGCGGCAGGGCAGCTTGACGGTCGCCCAATACTCGGCGAGATTTACTGATCTCTCACGCTACTCGACCGACATCGTACAGGACCCATTCTTCCATGCCCGAACCTTTGAGCAGGGATTGAGACACGAGATCAGGGCATCGCTGATCTCCCTCAGCATACCGACTCATGCAGGAGTACTGGAGCGAGCCCTTTTGATCGAGAGCTTACTTGCTGAGGCTTCTCCAGCGGCGAGATCTACCGCGGGGCGGCACGTAGAAGAGTCTTCCGCAGTAGGCAGTCGACGGATGACTCAGGGGTCCAAGCAGACTAGACCCTCACGCAGAAGACCTCAGGACACTGGCTCAGCAGTGCCGGGCACACAGCGTGAAGCCAGTCTTTCGAGAGGTAGGCAGTGCTACACTTGCGGCGGGCAGGGTCACATGGCTCGTGACTGCCCGACCCACCGTGCCGAGGAGCAGCAGACAGTTGAGGGGCCACCCAGGCAGAGGCAGAGGGTCGACCGTGACAGTCCACAGGGAGGAGGCGGACGCGGCAGAGGAGCTGGCCGAGCAGCAAGTGGTGGGCGACGCTTTGAGGCTCTACCACCACCACCACCAGGAGGTCCACCCCGACCACAAGGAGCTGGCGGGCAGAGACAGGCACAACTCCAGGCAGCAGAGGCCTACGACCACGGTGCGCCCAAGATGATTTGAGGTAATATCTGTGTCTATTCCACCCTTGCTGTAGTTCTTATAGGCACATGAGCGAGTCACTCTTTCATAGCTGCTGCCCTTGTTCGGATCTCGGAGATTCCGGCAGATCCGTTGGCTCGATCCTTACGGCTAGAGACTCCTACGGGAGCAGACTCGACGATTACGCACTGGTGCCGGCAGTGTGAGATTACTCTAGGAGATGAGAGCTTCAGCTGGGATCTTCTTGTAGCGGCGTCGAGGCCTTACTATGTCATCTTGGGCATGGATTGGTTATCTAGAGTCCATGCACTGATTGACTGTATTAGGCGCAAGGTGTGATGTGCATGCACCGACAGGAGCAGGTTCACCTTCACCAGCGAGAAGGGAGCCTTCGCAGCACAGGATGGACTTCTGTAGAGGAGAGGACAACCCATAACTCATCAGTTGGATAGCCTCATCCTTGGAGCAGTTGACGTGCATAGTCCTAGTTTTCCTGCAGTGGTGGATCAGTATGCGGACGTCTTTCCCGATGACGTTCCAGGGCTACCTCCTCGCTGAGAGGTAGACTTTCATATTGAACTGTATCCCGAGACAGCCCCGATATCGACTCCATCATATCGGATGGCGCCTGCTGAGCTTCGAGAGCTACGGGTACAGTTGGAGGACTTGCAGGGAAAGGGATTCATCCGACCCAATGTTTCACCCTGGGCTTCCCCGATATTGTTCGCCAAGAAGGCGGACGGGAGCTTGCGACTTTGTGTCGACTATCATCGCCTTAACCAGGTGACAATGAGGAACAAGTATCTGCTACCGAGGATTTATGACCTCTTCGATCATCTCAAGGGAGCACAATGGTTCTCAAAGATAGACCTCAGGTCAGGCTATCATCATCTCAGAGTTCGAGACGAGGACATGCAGAAGACGACCTTCAGATGTCGGTATGGCCACTATGAGTTTTTGGTTATGCCATTCGGCATAACCAATGCTCAAGCAGTGTTCATGGGCCTCATGAACAGGATATTTCAGCCATATCTCGATCGATCTGTCGCAGTCTTCATCGACGGCATTTTGATTTACTCGATGACTAAGGAGGAGCACGCTTACCACTTGTGTGTTGTACTAGACACACTCTGTGAGCACCAGCTTTATGGAAAGCTCTTGAAGTGCCAGTTCTGGATATGTGAGGTCCACTTCTTGGGACACGTCATCTATATGGTGGGAGTTGTAGTGGATCCTACGAAGATCGAGGCAGTGCTAGCTTGGGAGCTACCCAAGAGCGCGACGGAGGTGCGGAGTTTCTTGGGACTAGCTGGATACTATCGAAGATTTTTTCCAGAATTCTCCAGTGTTGTGGCACCACTCTCAGCTTTGAAAAAGAAGGGGAAACCCTTTGCGTGGTCAGACAGATGTCAGCAGAGCTTCCAGGAGATGAGACAGAGATTGACCAGCGCACCTATCTTGAGGTTTCCTGAGGAGGGAGTAGGGTACGTAGTCTACTGCAATGCATCAAGGACTGGACTCGGATGTGTCCTGATGCAGGAGCGGGCCGTGATCGCCTATGGATCACGTCAGTTGAGGCCTTATGAGCAGAACTACTCTACCCATGACCTGGAGTTAGCAGCAGTGGTCTTCTCTTTGAAGACATGGCAACACTATCTGATGGGCGAGAGCTTTACAATATTTTCTGACCATCAGAGTCTCAGGTACATTTTCTCGCAGAGGGACTTGAACCTGATACAGTGGCGATGGCTCAAGTTCCTCCAGGACTATGACTTTGAGATAGTCTATACTCCTGGGAAGGGGAACGTGGTAGCCGATGCTCTTAGCAGGAGGACGGGCATTCAGCTACTTGAGGAGGAGACAGTGCAGCTAGTGGCTTTGCAGATATCCTTCGTGGATAGAGATGGAGCAGCCATCCTTCAGTATCTCACAGTCACTCCTCCACTACTGCAGTGGGTCAGAGAGGCACAGTGTGGGGATGCCGACTGTGAGATGCGGCGTGCACAGTTATCCTCAGGATATGCACCTGATGGCTTCTCATTTGGAGCAGAACACGACATCATTTTCAGAGGACGTACCTTAGTACCAGTCGTTTTACAAGAGGAGGGGATGAGAGAGTTTCACACTTCTCCTTTGGCGGTACATCCTGGAGTGGCAAAGATGTACCAGGATCTTAGACGACATCACTGGTGGCCAGGCATGAAGAAGGCTGGGGCAGAGTTCGTTTCACGATGCCTCACCTGCCAGCAGGTGAAGGCAGAGCATGAGGTACCATCAAGCTTGGTACAGCCCTTGGAGGTCCCGGAGTGGAAGTGGGAAGGGATATCTATGGACTTCGTGACTGGAATTCAATGCACTTCCAAAGGTCACGACTCCATTTGGGTGATTGTTGACTGACTCACCAAGTCGGCACACTTCTTACCCATCAGAGACCAGGGCTCGGTGGAGAGCTTGGGTCATCTCTACGTTCAGGAGATTGTACGGCTTCACGGTGTGCCATCATCTATCATCTCCAATCGAGATGCTTGCTTTACTTCCCAGCTTTGGAAGGGGTTTTAGGAGGTGTTCGGGACACATCTACATCTGAGCACCACCTTTCACCCTCAGACGGATGGTCAGACGGAGAGGACCATTCAGACTCTCGAGGACACGCTCCGTGCATGTGTCCTCGACTTTGGTCGCAGCTAGGAGGACCACCTACCCTTGGTGGAGTTCGCATACAACAACAGCTACCACTCCACCATCGGGATGGAACCATATGAGGCATTGTACGGAAGACCTTGCAGATCTCCTTTGTGCTAGACAGACCCTGGGGAGTCAGCACTTGTGGGACCAGAGATGGTTCGGACCACGACAGAGAAGGTCCAGGTCATCTAGGAGCGGATGAGGACAGCTCAGAGCTGGCAGAAGTCATACGCTGATAGGAGGTGGAGGCCACTAGAGTTTGAGGATGGAGACCACGTCTTCTTGCATGTCTCACCTTGACGTGGATTACAGAGATTTGGACGAGGTGGAAAGTTGTCTCCATGCATCATCGGACCATTCCAGGTCCTCAGCAGGATTGGCGAGGTGGCTTATCGCCTGGATCTACCACCTCAGTTGCACCGGGTGCACGACGTCTTCCACGTATCTTATCTGAGGAGATATGTGCACGACCTGATGCACATCATTGACCACGGGGAGCTAGCTGTTGATGATGGGGTGACTTTTGCGGAGGTCCCAGTGGAGATCGAGGATCGAGAGGAGCATGTCCTACGTGGGCGATCGATTCCTCTAGTGCACATCAGATGGCATCACGGGAACCTTCAAGAGAGCACTTGGGAGTGGGAGGCTTAGATTCTTTCTCAGTAACCACATTTGTTTCCCTAGTTTATGATGTATCTTTACAGGGACGTAAAGCCCTGAGGTGGGAGTGATGTAAAGACCCGTAAATTTCAAGGAAATTTTTTTCTTAATTTTCTTTGGAATTTTACAAGAACACAGTTTCTGACGGAACCTGATTCCGTGGCCCAGTGTGCCTGGAATCATTTTCGGAAGTTTGGCTTGGGTATGTTCAGTGAACGAATGAGCGGATTTTTCTAACTATTAAACTGGTGCTCGGAATCGAATTCCGAGGGCACTGATGGAATCGCAGCACCAATATTTTCTTAGAAACACCTCTTCCAGAGTTGCATTTTCTTGGGTGTGGTTTTTAATTTTTGGGGTTAATTTAAGAAATAAGATAAAGTGGTGCGGCAACATTATTTTTATTTCACTTAAAGCCACTTAAAAGGCACTTTATGCTGCTTAAGCTGAGTTGAAGTGGATAGGGTAGAACCTGAAATATCCTACCCTCCTGGTAGGATATTTGTGAGGTGGGGCCCACATGAGCCCCACCATTTCTTTTCCGCTAAGTAACGCACCCGTGAAAACCTGTCATTATGAAAGTCAACTGACGCGTTTTCTTAAATTCTTAACGCACCATTTAATTGGGTGGTTAACTTCGTTAAATTAATTCTATCAGTTAATTTAATCGTTTCTTAACCTGTTTACAATCTGTTGGCGTAATTATAAAATAAGACCAACGCATGACTTCTTGAGGATTGCTCATTGAGAGGTTTTTGACAATTTTTGTGCCTTCATCCTCCTTCGCGAAGAACGCGAAGAACGTGAAGAACGCTGTCACCCTCGGAGATTGACAATGCTTCTTCTGAGACGTTCTTCCCCGCAATGATCTCCGATCACCAACTGCTTGAGGTAGGAGATTTTGGGTTTCTTCTTTTAAATATTCTTTGTGGTTTATAACAACATCATGGATTTAATTAATATAATTAAATCTTCATGTTCTTGAACCCAAGAGTTCGACGACGTGACGCCCTTCCGCGACGCGACGGTCCCCTCCTTCAACGGCGATCAATTCCCTGAAGAACGCGCGTGCGATGAATTGACAAGGTAGGGGATTTGTTTTTGAAATGACTTTATTTTCGTGGTTGTTTCCTCCTAAAAACAAAGAACCTGAATCAAGTGTAATTTTAATTTATTAAAATTGTATATTTTTTTGTTTTCCCTGTGTGGATTTTTTCTTCCCGATTGTTATCACCTTACGCGGAGGGTGCGGGCCAAAAAAACACGGACCGAAAACCCTCCGCAGTTCATCGTTGATGCGCGGATTGGCAGGCGACGACAAAACATGCCATAGGGGTGATTCGTTGATTCCGCAGGGAAGAACGGGACCCGGGAGTGGCTACAGTGCAGATGGGAGTGGAATCGGACCACCGGAGCAACTCTGGTGGCCCGTGGAAACCACCGGCAGCGCGGGTCACTGGCGCCGGCAGCCGGAAGCGGCGGCACCCCGGTGCGCCACCGAACATAGCCGGCACGGTGGTGGCAGCACCAGCGGACCCGCGGCCGCGCGGGTCCGTCGTACATGGGACGCGGTAATGCCGCGTCCGCTAACCAAGGGCGGCTCCCGCAGGGGTGGGGGTGGGGGTGTTCACAGGCGGGGGCAGCACGCCCCCGCCCCCGGACTCCGCTCGCTCGGCCGAGCCGAGCTGGGCCAAGCCGACCCGCCGGCCGGGTCGACCTCGGCTGGGACGGGTCGCGCCCAACCAGGTCGGACCCGGACCCGGGTCGGGCCGGGTCGGCCCGGGCCCAGACCCCCCGTCTTCGGACCATTTTCGGTCTTTTGTCCGTATCTTGAGCTTCGGGCCTCCGAACGACGCGCCGTCAGCGGCGATATGATCCTTGTATCGAGATGGTCATTTCGGTATATGGCACTCAAGGTTTCAGATTAAATTGAGTTCGGCCGGGTTGGTTCGTACACGAAACCAACCGGGCCCTCGGAGCAGAAACACTCATATCTTGAGCTTCGGACATTCGATTGATGTGCCATCGATTTTGTTGTTTTCCTCTAAGTGAGACTGATCTTTTGGCATACTCCACCTGAGGTTTGGATGCAGGTGGAGTACAGTCGGGTTGGTTTTGCCTTAAAAACCAACCGGGCCCCTGGGATGAAAAAGCCAATAAATCTCAGACCGGGCGTCCGATTGACGCGCCGTCTGTGATGTTGAGTTCATGTTGACGATACAAAACTTTTGGATACATCAACTATAGACTATGTGTCAGTTGATGTATCAGCCTCTTGGCTCATGGAGCGGACCCTCCCGAACGAGCTTGCTGTGTGCGGGAACCTAGAGCTGGCTGCGACTGCTACTGTGACGATGACGACTGTGCATATATCCTCAGTGGATTCGACAACGACGACTACAGCACTCAGTGATCCATTTTGGGTTAGGGCTACCGATCCTGTGTGGGTCCGATCCTGTGTGGGTCAGCGCTCAACAGTCCTGTGTGGGCCAGCGCCTATAGGTCCTATGTAGGCCTGATCCTGTGTGGGTCTTTGCGGGGGTTAGTTACCTATCGATCCTTTGTGGGTCAGATCCTTTGTGGGTCATTGCCGGGGTTAGTACATATCGATCCTTTGTGGGTCCGACGACTTAGATGGATCAGTGATCCTCTCTATCGTCATTCGAAGAAGTATACCTATGTGAGATGAATCCTGTTTTACTTTCCTGTGTGGATTGTGTTGTGCTATCCTGTGTGGATTTATGTTTACTTTCCTTTGTGGATTGTGTTGTGCTATCCTGTGTGGATTTAAGTTTACTTTCCTTTGTGGATTTTGTTGTGATATCTTGTGTGGATTTACGTTTTGCTTTCCTGTGTGGACTGGGTTGTACTTGAGCTTGGATGTTAGAGCCGAGCGAGAATTGATGACTTCGGTATATGTATGGGCATATACCTAAGCAGTGTCAGTTGTTACTTCGTGATTGTATCTTTCCTTTGTGGTTTATCATTTGTGGATTCTGGGAGACCTTCAGGGGTAGCGGGGTCTCTACTGAGTAGCTTATACTCACCGCTGCATGGGATATGCCCGCACTACGTTGAGTTGGTTGCAGACGACAGACAGCGCTGATCGTGGTGGAGGCTTACAGAGCAGGACGGTACCTGGAGGTGGACCACTGGGCGGGGTGTACTCGGAGCGGACGACTGGACCAAGGAGCTGTGGAGGCTATCTGTACTCACCCTTCAGGTGGGACTTCCAGAGGACGGCTCGACGCTGCAACTTTTCCTTTCAGTTGTTATTTTTCCCCTTTTAGTTGTACTTTACAGTTGGGCTTGTATTTCCGCCCCCCTTTACTTTTCTGCACTTACTATTGTACCAGTTGTTTTTACTTAGTGTTTACATTTTTCTGCTTGCTTACTCTGTGGTGCTTGTTTACTTTACAAAGGCAATGCCTTCCCTTTGCCGGGATTTATGCCTTGGTGCTAGTCGCTAGCCCCTGGCCTATGGAAGGCGGGCTTGGGGTAGTGATGGCACGGGCCCCGAGGACGGGTCGTGACAACCCAAGTTCAAAAAATGGGTTTTAGTTCACCTTGGTGACCTAAATTTCGAGATACATTACCCAGGAACCCTACTACGATAGAAATTCTTCTAGGTATCCCAGCATGAGAGACACTTCACCATAGTTCACACTAGAGAACCATGATTACCTATGCCTCCTTCCAAGACACTACCATCACCATGTCCCTCCACCTATGAATCTATCCATCTAGGACGGAATGGACTCCTTAGATACATGGATGGGATATAAAATTCACACGGATACCATTGTTTAGGTATTACATTGAAAATGTTTGTTTGTTTTGATTTTCTTCCAATATCGATTGGAAAGTGAGAGAAATCCGGATCATGTATCCCCTTAATGATACATTTTTCAATCAAGGACACTAATTAAACCTATCACAACTCTTTATTCTAATCTTTTTGTTCAATTATTTATTTGGATTATATTTCCCACTCTGTAATCCCCCAATTCCTATTACTTCTATGATTAGATGTAACCCTCAAATTACCCCTTATTACATATTATCCCACACTAGTCATTTAATCCCTCCACATCAAGTCATTATTAGTCTGGAGTGAGACACATACATGAAATTATAATAGATTTAATAATTGTGACCTAAATTAAACTAAGTATTATGGTTGGTTTAACAAAATCAAGATACTCAATGTATAATCCCCCCTCAGTTTCTTTTTGTTACACTTTTCATGTCATAGGCAACCATAATACATGGGATTAAACTACAAGGAAGATTCCGGTCATACGACCATAATTTTTTCTATAAAAAATATGCGGGCCTTGATTCCTATTATCTAGGATACATAATATTCCTCTCTAGGATCAAACTAAGAATACAAAAAAAATATTCTCCATAGTATATATTCCTTATGGATCTTAATACTTAACTATTAATATTCCCAATGAAACCGTACTCTCAATGAACCATATTCCACATGAGTCATTATAGTTAGGTGGTCCATATTTAGAATGATTCATACCATCCCCTATTAAATTTATTTACCCCAAAATAAGAAAATGATAAAATGTATTCTCATGTATAATCCCTACCACAACCAACAATAGTAACCATTCTCCTAGTAGTCCAAAATGAATGTTTTTAAATTTCATAGCATATATCCAATCCAAATGATTTTAAATTTTCTTTTAATAAGTACAAGATTCAAGACCATAAATGTAAATAAATTTCATCTTTGTTACAAAAACATAAAATCACACACATTGGTACATGTTGGATGACCATAAAATCATGGGCGTGTTCTATTATGTGAATGTTTTCTAAACAGATTAATATTCCCTTGATATGGATATATAGAAAGAAACTATCTTGGGCATAGTACCAACATAAAAACACTAATCACCTTCCCAGATGGAAATAAATTTCAAAGTTCCTATACATGAGCCATAAATCCATAAAAATCATGAACTCAAAATGTAAAGGGAGGGGGCCCATATTATATATAATGTTTCACATCGCTACATGTTTTTTCTCAGTAGCATACATTCCAATAACTAGCCTTAAACATAGATTTAGTTGGTTACTAGGATGAAGAACCATATTTTTACTACCATTTATGAATCCATTTAGTATATACTAATATAATATTTGGTGTAAGACTATAAGTTCTCACTCTAATAAAGGGAGTCACCAAATTATGATGTTATACTATGATATACCATGAATATTCTCCCATGATGTTGGATATTAATCATATTCTAATGGATATATAGGATGACACCATTATCCCATAATTAAGAAATGCATATGAGTGGGATAAATTCCTTACATCTATATAGAAGATCTATTAGCATATTCTAGAAAGAGACCAAGAAAAGGAACACATCCTTTCTCTAATCTAGGAAGATCTTTGATTTTTTTGAAAATTGGTAATGAATACTATTGACATATTATGAAAAAGAATATAACCCAATCTAAATAATCTCATGAATAAATCCATTAAAAACACATGAAGGGGGACATATTCCAATAGCCTTTGAGAATCACATGAACATATTACAACATTGGCTAAGAAGTCGGCTCATATTTAAACCCTCCATTATTATGTTTACTAGACTATTATAATAGTAGTTATCAAACATAAACATTCCCATATTACCATTAATAAAATAATTATTTATGGAATATCATGATATTAATACTGGGTAATACTTCAATAACTTCTCCAACCTAATAAATTCATTGTCGCATTACAATGAAAATATAAGTGTGACCTAGGAGGACTCCTACTCATGAAGACCACTATTCAGAATATGTGGCCTTGATTATGATCAAGGTCCTAATATCATTAATCTAGTTGAGAATATACAAAAAAAGGCTCATCGGGAGAAATATAAAATTAATGAACAAGATAATGTCCTTACTCCCACTACTATTATAGAGGACCTTAGACAAATTGTAAAATGACCTAAGAATTTATTTATTACATATCCATATATCAACATATTTATGGACAAAATTTTCCACTCTAGAGTTCCTACCTAGACAACATTCTCTGAAGATCTACCATATTATAGTATAAAGATAAATAACAATGGTTATCTTAAAGAAATATGTAGTATTGTTCATCAACATATGTGGAAAAACCCTAAAAAATGGGTCCTTCCAATTCTGAATCATTAAAAAATGTTGACCCATTGGACCCCTCTCCATAGGAACTATGAAAATAAATCTGGAATTCCACCCTTGTGAAAGAATTGAATTAATTTCACTTAAAATGATGAAAATTGAAAAAGTGGATTTCCTCTCTTTGATGGTTTGTCTAAGATAATAAATGAAGGAGGACCTCCCTACAATTCTTATTGTGAAGTTCCTCATCAGAATGATTCATTATCTTTACATGAATTCATCAAAATGTAAGATTTACATTTAGTTTTATATTATACTATGAGGAACACATGAAATTAAGTACAACAACACCAAAAAATATATCACTATTAATTGACGTGTTATCCTAGTAAATTGAAAGTTTGAGGAAATGGAAGTAATCTATATCTCCCCTTGATATATCATTCTTTAATGAAATTTATGATTTTTCAGATGACTATGTACTTCTTGATAAAGAGGCAGAAAAATCAACTTTGTTTTTAGACCAGACCAGGGAATCCCTCATAAAGGGAACTCACTCAACAATCTTGTGTGAAGAAGTAGATATAAATATAATTCTATTCATGTACTATACCTAGAAACTTATTAGCACATTTTTCTAAATGCAATGAGATAGGGGAGAATATCCTAAATGTAATATATCATATGGGTGGATCTCCCATGTATCAAGACAAAATATCTATTTTATAGGGAGTATTTTAACAACCTTGTGGAGAGGAATGATCACCTAGAAAACATTTTTATGGCCTCTTTATCACTTTCCTTGATACTAATGTCATAGAGGTAAAATGAGTTCTTCCAGCATTCCCATTCCAATATTTTGTAGATTATCTAATATGTATTTATAAACACCACACTAAATATGAATATTATAATTTTTGATGAATATGGTTCCCCAAATATCACCCACTCATCCAAAAACAAGGAGTCTTAGGGAATAAAACAAGAAACATTATTACTCTACTCCATGTCTCTAGACCTAGGTATACCATGGCTAGTTTACATATACAGGGGGAACCATGTTGGTGTTAAAGGCCATAAGAGGCACACACATTAAGAACTCTCTATTATTAAACTAATTTATCAGGCTAATATCAACGTAAATTAGAAATATTATTTAATAAAATAAGATCTGATAACCATTTAAAATACCTCAGAGGAGAGTATTTCTCACTCAAAGCCTATAATACACCCAACTCAGTCCCATATAAAGGATTTAATGGTTAATGATAATATGATAATAGCTACCTTACTAGTTTTATTTGAGAAACATCAGCCCATATGGCTAGGAAAATTTTTAACACCACCACAAAACATTAGATAATAAAATCCATAATAGATTATGGGTTTGATGGTGGTAGGAAAAAATTATACCCAGTCCATAGTCCATCAGAAATTATTACCAATGACTCCACTTATGAGGATAAAAATCTTCTATATAATGGATGAAAATTAACATGAAATACCTTCATAGTAACCTCCACTTCAAAATACTTATCCCTCATTAAGATCACTCTTAGTGAACGCTTCTATAAAATTTCTTAGAATCACCGTCAATAAATATTTTTCTTTGCAATGTTTAAAAGAGGAGGTGATTCCTTATAAGTGATTTAAGACAAAGAAAACAACCAATTATAATGATATCAATGTTTTTTTTATTGTTTTCCCCTTATGAGACTATAAAATTATGAGAAATGTTATTATAACTCGGATATGGACATGGTCTCTTCTATGTACTATGTATCGGTGAACGATATTTGTAACGCCCCGACCCCAGCTACCGAGAGTCGGTGCATTACTTCGTAACATTGGCATGATCACAAGAAAGATCAAATCTCGAAAGACCGATTAGTTTAGTAGTCTTGGAAACACTAGATATAATCATAAAGTTTTACATTACATTTCAAAGTGAAAACTACTACAACAACAAAGTCTTCATATCCACACTATTAACCCCTCATAATATCCCTGCAAGTCATTCATAAATTACTTCTTCACTACCTGGGAAAAATAAAACATAGAAAAGGGGTGAGCTCAAATGCCCAGTAAGGATAACAATATAGCGGAACATTCAAAATAAGCATAAAAATTTAAGGCAATGAATTACTAAAACAAAAGCCTTTTAAAATTGAACTTCAACATAGTATGGCAAAAGTAAAATGAAATAATGCCATTTACTTGTTCACATGGATATTCTACTAATCGAATAATCACATGCAATATCAATAACCACTTTCATAATGTTGGAATGCATAATGCCAAACGTTAATTTCATTGTCTAGGCCTCATCCCAAGACCTAGGGGTTACTTCTAACCGGAACCCAACCCGGAGTGCCTCTAATAACCGGACACCAACCCGGAGTGCCTCTAATAACCGGACACCAACCCGGAGTGCCTCTAATAACCGGACACCAACCCGGAGGGCATACTTTTACCAGTCCCTAACCTGGAGGGCTTACTTTAACCAGTCCCCAACCTGGAGGGCTTACTTTTACCAGTCCCCAACCTGGAGGGCTTACTTTTACCGGTCCCCAACCCGGAACATACTTGTTTAGCACATTCATCTGAAGAAAAGTTTGAAATATAACATAAACATTCGGATTAAAACTAGCATACGAAATGTCAATAGTTTCACCATAAACTATGAATGGTATAAAATAGCACATCCACAGTCAAACATATCACAAAACCTTCAATACAATATAGAATTTTTGTATTATAATAAATCAACTTCAAATAAGCATAAAATCCATTAAAGGATGTTGACATAGATGAAATCAAAACACTTTTTAGAGAAATATCTCTTTCTATTTTTGAAATCATTTAAGAGCCATATAAAATAAAACATTTTCTTGAAAATATTCTTGTAAGCTTGTAAGGAAAGCTTTGACGATTTTATAATGGCGGAAAATAACTGCACCCGCCGTATAAGTAAAAAAAAACATTCTTATCTCAATTCTGTCGAAAAGGTTAAAAAGGACCTTGTTTTGAAAACGACGGAAAGATTCATTTATAAACCTCTTATAAAAAGTCAAACAAGGGTATAAATGACTTTAACCCATATTCTTGTAAATAGTAAAAATGTTTTGAAATACATTTCGAAGAAACATGGATGTGGATGATAAAGAGATCCCAGTAGATTATTACGTATAATACAACCTCGGATAATGAAGAGATTGTGAAATAACCCTTACCTTGTACTTTTCCTTGGTTGGGGTAGGTTAACCTCCTGTATAATGGTGAAATAGTTGTTATTAAATTATACAAGAATCATATATATTAATATGATATCATATATGATCTTTTAACATTGATTTGTTAATAATATCTTAGAATTATCGTCGTTTCGGGAGTTAACTTACTCATTTTCTTTTATATGTTTTGTTACATAAGCCATGGTTGTTGTATCTTATTCATATCCAGAATGATATACAGTCCATAAACATCATTTTTAAATCATCAAATGATAATTATACTTGAATGGATACGATGGAGAATGAATCTCATCGCGTTCGTGGAGACGGTAGTCCGTACGTACGCACGAGCGACAATATCATTCTTTTGATATTAAAATAATATATAAATGGATGGTATATCATATATACAGAATCATTAACATGTTATATTTATTATTTACATGAGTTACACATCATTATTATACCCATCCAAATAATATTATATTGAATAACAATTACACCACGACGTGGAGACGGTAAGCCGTACGTACGCACGTATGGTGACATGTTATTCAAAGGGTGGATAGAATACTGAATATGATTGTACCATATTTATAATAACATCACAGTATATGTGAGATACTGGAGTTATTATTTCAGAATGGTAAGAATAAAGGAAGAAGAAGTGGAAGAAGAAATGAACTTAGAAAAGGGTGGTGAAATCATTACCTCTTCTTCGGGTTCTTCCTTTTGATTTGATCAAAAGGGCTCCTTAGGTTGGCTTTATGATCAAACTAAGGCCTCTAGGTTGTATTGAGGGATGTTGGGAGAGTATTTGGGCAGAGTTTGGCCGAACCAAAAGGCTTTGAAGGTGTGAAGAAATGAGAAGGAGGAGTGCCCTTTTATAAGAGGGGTGAGGGGCACCTTTGGAAAAGCTAGAAATATTAATTTATAATAAATTCATATTCGGTTTCTAAAGGCTCCAAAGTTTACTATTCAAAGTATGAGGTGGGTATAGGTCTCAAAAAACTCATCCAATAGAATTTAGACAGGTTTGGGTACTTATATTAACCTTATCTTTAAGTATTAACTCTAAGTTAATTAGTTTCACTTTTACAATGTCTCTTTGTATTTTTATATAATATGGTTAATAAACTTACTATATACATCCAAGCGACCCCCAAGTGGTCCATTAATGATTAACCTATCATAATATAAGTCTCTTGGCTGAACCTTAGATTTTTAGGAATTTAATATCAATTAATAATATAATATTTGTTTTAAGAACTCTTTTATGTCAATTTTGACACTATTCAATAGTTGATTTTTGTGAAACTCATAACAGATTGATTACTTCGAACAAAGTCCATTAAATCAATCCTAATATATCATATTAGCCTAGAAAATTAGTTTAATTCATTAAAAGTTTCATATTATATTTATTTGGGTATTTATAATATCAATTATGTTAAGTTTTTACTATTTTAGTAATTACTGCATCATCATTGTGTCATAAATAAAATAAATTATTTAATGTCTAAAAATTATATATAAAACATCATTATGTAGGAAATCGTTTTAGCTTTCTAATGAATATTTATAATCGAAAATCCAACATGTATAACCCTATGTAAAAATTGTTCTTATAAAAGATGTAAGCTTATGCCATTTTTATTTTTATTTTAACTTTATTAATATAATGTGTCCCTACCACATACAAGTGGCTCCAAGGGGTCCCCAAATTGACCCAAGGATGCCCATGGTCGGGTATGTGTCCACCAATAAGGTTAGGACACGTTTTAGGGTAATTTAGTATTATTATAATATTATTTTTTTAACCCTTATTTACCGGATTTACCCTTAACCATGGTAAATAAAATATTTACCGCAGTAATTATTCAAAATGTCTAAAAATAAAAGTTACCTATTTACACAATTTGAACATCCTGATTCCAAATATGGAATCCATTTTCCTAAATTCAAAACACAGAAGTGGCAGAAATTAATTTAAAATTAATTCCCGCTGTCAAAACAAAAAGCGTGTTTTTAAGAGATAATAACTATCAAAAGATTGACACTTGTTTATGTTCGGTTTAATTGTAAAATTATGTCCAATGACCAACATTATATTAAATGGTAAAAATATATTCTAAATATACTTTAAAACTACTAAAATTCATAATTTATCACTATTAATTATTTTGATTAAAAAAGTTGTTTTTAATTAAAATTTAGTAATTTTCACTATTCATCAAAATATGAAAGTTATCCGAAAAGTACCAAAATTTCACCTTAGGCTAAATTCGATATTCCGAGTCCAAAAATGAAGTCCATTTTGAAATATAAAATATATATATTTTCAAAAAGTAGGTATTACTATTTATAACGGCTAGTTTGATTGGTTATGGTGTGTTAGAACTCGGTGTTGCGTACAACACACGCTATCACATTATTCAAAGGGAAACGTACCGTGGAAGCTTGGGGTGTTTCATTTTAAATTTTTGATGTCCCCATTTAGTCAAAAAGTTTAAAATATTGTATTTAAAAAGGTTTCACTATTAGAAGTTGATAAAAGTGAAATACTGAAAATGAATCTGTTCTTGCATTATGACTAAGAAACTCATAATAGGGATTCTAAAATTATAAGGATTATATAAACATTAAAATTTATCTAATACTATTCATAACCTCTTTTGAATGGCTTGTTTGGTAAGTCATGGTGTGCTTGAACTTGGTGTTGCATGTAGTGAAAGTTATTGAATTATTTTGAAGAACTAACACACTATGAAATCTTGGGGTGTTACATTCTCCCCTCCTTCAATAAATTGCGTCCTCGCAATTTGAAATTGTTCTTCGAAAATAAAAGGTGGAAAATAGATAATATATTTGTGGGAAACCCCACATCGGAAATTGGGTTACTAAAATTTAGTCTTAATATGAGGAAAAGAGAAATTAAAGGGTCACCACCAAATTATGATCTCGATTAGGAGAACATTGGTGGCATTTAGAGACATATAATTGGAGGAAAAACGTAAATATTTATAGGTAGTGATTGAGGTCATCAATCACAAACAAGTATAAAATTGAGGTCCTTAAATTCATCAATCTATGATGATTTGAAATACCATCGGTTCAACAAAACATAGGGTATTAGGATAACACATTTTTGATGTTTCAAAATATCCTAGTTGAAATCCCACATCGAAAAATGAATTAATGAGGCCTCTATTTAAAATAAATAGTCGAAAGTATGAAGATTACCGAATATAACACATACTAGGGTTCCATGTAGGAAAATATGGATATGGAAGAAAAATCTAACCATCAATTATCTGATGGAGAGTGGTAGAGAACATGGCTATGAAGAGGCCAACAATCCCAAAGCCATAAATTAGTGATGATTTAAGGTACCATCTAGGACAACATTTTTGTTCTAAGTTCCTTTTATTAATGTTGAGGAATTTATTTATGAGATTGGCTAAGATCATAAGGAGATATACTTACTTTATAATTAGAGTTTTATCCATTAATAAATTTCTACCACATACTCATCTTTCACTCTAAAAGATAATAGAATGTAAAAAAATTCTATTTACACTATTCGTATAGGGTTCCAAAATAAACGAATTTATAATTCATCTAAAAGATCTTTTAATAAAAACTACATTATTTAATCCAGGACATCTCGTGGGCCAGTGGTAGGTGATACACCCTTGTCGACCTTCGGTTGCGGGTTCAAGTCTCGCGGCCTTGCCGGACGCGACGGGTTGCCGCCCGACCTCCGGGTTGTCCTTTTATGGCAATCCAAAATAATCCAAACTAGAACTATCCAAAATACTTCTGTCCAAACTCATAGTCCAACATTTATAAGGAAGGTAAGCATAATGTAGATTCTTTTTACCCCGTAATAGCATATGAATACCTTCATCATGTATTCTTTTAATACACTGAAACATCCTGAATTACCATATTCCTTATTGATTACATTCATGCTCCCTTATTCCATATAGAATGCTGGATATACTTCATTAATCCAAAAATATTTTAAACCCCAACAATGATGGAATATACAAATCATTAATCAGTTCCAAGGTAGTCAAGAATATCCAATATAATTTATCCAAAACAATCATGTATTATTCCAAAATCACTACCTCGGTATCAGAACTATATTATGGTTTATCATTATCTCAACCATATATTTTCCAAAAATTTATCCTGCTATTGAGTCACTTTTCTTTGTTCCACAAAATCTCAAGTCCTTAATGAAATAGTACTGCAGTACAATCCTTACATACTCCATAATTATTATAACAAGTAAATTGTTGATACACACTCAATTGACATAATCAACATAAGAAATCTAATCATTCCTCTTCATCTGTGGTAGTATCATAACTTGATTATTATCCAATAACATCATTTGTGGCATAGTTTGATGACTGGGACATAGGTTCGCGTAGTGTCCAAACTCCTTGCAAATGAAGCATTGTACATTTGAAACCATTTTCTTACCCTTGCAGTCACGTACTTTGTGCCCTTTTTCTCCACACTTATAACAAACTCCCATTCCTTTCAGGCAAGTTCCAGGGTGTTTCTTTCCACAGTTACCACATATGGGAAAATTCTTCTTTTCCCTCTTCCCTTTATCCATCTTTCTCTCTTCCATCCTTTTCTTCTCTTGCTTCCCTTCAAATCCATAGGACTCAGTAAAATCTTTACTTATCTTATCAACACATGATATTATTTCTTCATATAATGATAATACATGGGAGACTATTTCTCTTATAAATTCTGGCTTAAGACCATGAAAGATATGATCCTTCTTTCTCTTTGGATCATGTGCATTGCTGGAGTTCTCATTCCTTCTACTGGGCGCCATTTCTAAATAATGGCATACATTAGATCAGTTTATGAATCAAAATACATAATCCCATACTTATAAAACAATTAACATAAATTTAACTATTTATGGATATAACCCATAATCATAAAAATGTTTTCTTTGAGGAAGTATATACTCATAAACCCTTCATAATGATTTGTAAAGAAAATGAGAGTTATCCTAAGCATATCCCCCGGGAGTGTCGTAACCAAGAGTGCAGCAAGGCCCGTTGTCGTGCACCAGTTCCCGTTCGAGTCTAGCTCAAAGCGGTGTTTTCGGGTTTTACCCCTAGCTACATCTGTGCCAGAGCCGCCTCTACCTGCTCGTATCCAGACAGGGATGTATTGCTCGGAAAACTCACAAAGTCTCTACAATACCAAAATTCTAGGAAGTTCTTCTATACTAATCCTCAAAGTTCATCTTAGGTCTATGTGCTCTAATCAGAGTTTATCTAAATCTAGCTTCCAAGGTTTGTACTAAACTTCCTCTGATACCAACTGTAACGCCCCGACCCCAGCTACCCAGAGTCGGTGCATTACTTCGTAACATTGGCATGATCACAAGAAAGATCAAATCTCGAAAGACCGATTAGTTTAGTAGCCTTGGAAACACTAGATATAATCATAAAGTTTTACATTACATTTCAAAGTGAAAACTACTACAACAACAAAGTCTTCATATCCACACTATTAACCCCTCATAATATCCCTGCAAGTCATTCATAAATTACTTCTTCACTACCTGGGAAAAATAAAACATAGAAAAGGGGTGAGCTCAAATGCCCAGTAAGGATAACAATATAGCGGAACATTCAAAATAAGCATAAACATTTAAGGCAATGAATTACTAAAACAAAAGCCTTTTAAAATTGAACTTCAACATAGTATGGAAAAATTAAAATGAAATAATGCCATTTACTTGTTCACATGGATATTCTACTAATCGAATAATCACATGAAATATCAATAACCACTTTCATAATGTTGGAATGCATAATGCCAAACGTTAATTTCATTGTCTAGGCCTCATCCCAAGACCTAGGGGTTACTTCTAACCGGAACCCAACCCGGAGTGCCTCTAATAACCGGACACCAACCCGGAGGGCATACTTTTACTAGTCCCTAACCTGGAGGGCTTACTTTAACCAGTCCCCAACCTGGAGGGCTTACTTTTTCCAGTCCCCAACCTGGAGGGCTTACTTTTACCGGTCCCCAACCCGGAACATACTTGTTTAGCACATTCATCTGAAGAAAAGTTTGAAATATAACATAAACATTCGGATTAAAACTAGCATACGAAATGTCAATAGTTTCACCATAAACTATGAATGGTATAAAATAGCACATCCACAGTCAAAAATATCACAAAACCTTCAATACAATATAGAAGTTTTGTATTATAATAAATCAACTTCAAATAAGCGTAAAATCCATTAAAGGATGTTGACATAGATGAAATCAAAACACTTTTTAGAGAAATATCTATTTCTATTTTTGAAATCATTTAAGAGCCATATAAAATAAAACATTTTCTTGAAAATATTCTTGTAAGCTTGTAAGGAAAGCTTTGACGATTTTATAACGGCGGAAAATAACTGCACCCGCCGTATAAGTAAAAAAAAACATTCTTATCTCAATTCTGTCGAAAAGGTTAAAAAGGACCTTGTTTTGAAAGCGACGGAAAGATTCATTTATAAACCTCTTATAAAAAGTCAAACAAGGGTATAAATGACTTTAACCCATATTCTTGTAAATAGTAAAAATGTTTTGAAATACATTTCGAAGAAACATGGATGTGGATGATAAAGAGATCCCAGTAGATTATTACGTATAATACAACCTCGGATAATGAAGAGATTGTGAAATAACCCTTACCTTGTACTTTTCCTTGGTTGGGGTAGGTTAACCTCCTGTATAATGGTGAAATAGTTGTTATTAAATTATACAAGAATCATATATATTAATATGATATCATATATGATCTTTTAACATTGATTTGTTAATAATATCTTAGAATTATCGTCGTTTCGGGAGTTAACTTACTCATTTTCTTTTATATGTTTTGTTACATAAGCCATGGTTGTTGTATCTTATTCATATCCAGAATGATATACAGTCCATAAACATCATTTTTAAATCATCAAATGATAATTATACTTGAATGGATATGATGGAGAATGAATCTCATCGCGTTCGTGGAGACGGTAGTCCGTACGTACGCACGAGCGACAATATCATTCTTTTGATATTAAAATAATATATAAATGGATGGTATATCATATATACAGAATCATTAACATGTTATATTTATTATTTACATGAGTTACACATCATTATTATACCCATCCAAATAATATTATATTGAATAACAATTACACCACGACGTGGAGACGGTAAGCCGTACGTACGCACGTATGGTGACATGTTATTCAAAGGGTGGATAGAATACTGAATATGATTGTACCATATTTATAATAACATCACAGTATATGTGAGATACTGGAGTTATTATTTCAGAATGGTGAGAATAAAGGAAGAAGAAGTGGAAGAAGAAATGAACTTAGAAAAGGGTGGTGAAATCATTACCTCTTCTTCGGGTTCTTCCTTTTGATTTGATCAAAAGGGCTCCTTAGGTTGGCTTTCTGATCAAACTAAGGCCTCTAGGTTGTATTGAGGGATGTTGGGAGAGTATTTGGGCAGAGTTTGGCCGAACCAAAAGGCTTTGAAGGTGTGAAGAAATGAGAAGGAGGAGTGCCCTTTTATAAGAGGGGTGAGGGGCACCTTTGGAAAAGCTAGAAATATTAATTTATAATAAATTCATATTCGGTTTCTAAAGGCTCCAAAGTTGACTATTCAAAGGATGAGGTGGGTATAGGTCGAAAACAACTCATCCAATAGAATTTAGACAGGTTTGGGTACTTATATTAACCTTATCTTTAAGTATTAACTCTAAGTTAATTAGTTTCACTTTTACAATGTCTCTTTGTATTTTTATATAATATGGTTAATAAACTTACTATATACATCCAAGCGACCCCCAAGTGGTCCATTAATGATTAACCTATCATAATATAAGTCTCTTGGCCGAACCTTAGATTTTTAGGAATTTAATATCAATTAATAATATAATATTTGTTTTAAGAACTCTTTTATGTCAATTTTGACACTATTCAATAGTTGATTTTTGTGAAACTCATAACAGATTGATTACTTCGAACAAAGTCCATTAAATCAATCCTAATATATCATATTAGCCTAGAAAATTAGTTTAATTCATTAAAAGTTTCATATTATATTTATTTGGGTATTTATAATATCAATTATGTTAATTTTTTACTATTTTAGTAATTACTGCATCATCATTGTGTCATAAATAAAATAAATTATTTAATGTCTAAAAATTATAAATAAAACATCATTATGTAGGAAATCGTTTTAGCTTTCTAATGAATATTTATAATCGAAAATCCAACATGTATAACCCTATGTAAAAATTGTTCTTATAAAAGATGTAAGCTTATGCCATTTTTATTTTTATTTTAACTTTATTAATATAATGTGTCCCTACCACATACAAGTGGCTCCAAGGGGTCCCCAAATTGACCCAAGGATGCCCATGGTCGGGTATGTGTCCACCAATAAGGTTAGGACACGTTTTAGGGTAATTTAGTATTATTATAATATTATTTTTTTAACCCTTATTTACCGGATTTACCCTTAACCATGGTAAATAAAATATTTACCGCAGTAATTATTCAAAATGTCTAAAAATAAAAGTTACCTATTTACACAATTTGAACATCCTGATTCCAAATATGGAATCCATTTTCCTAAATTCAAAACACAGAAGTGGCAGAAATTAATTTAAAATTAATTCCCGCTGTCAAAACAAAAAGCGTGTTTTTAAGAGATAATAACTATCAAAAGATTGACACTTGTTTATGTTCGGTTTAATTGTAAAATTATGTCCAATGACCAACATTATATTAAATGGTAAAAATATATTCTAAATATACTTTAAAACTACTAAAATTCATAATTTATCACTATTAATTATTTTGATTAAAAAAGTTGTTTTTAATTAAAATTTAGTAATTTTCACTATTCATCAAAATATGAAAGTTATCCGAAAAGTACCAAAATTTCACCTTAGGCTAAATTCGATATTCCGAGTCCAAAAATGAAGTCCATTTTGAAATATAAAATATATATATTTTCAAAAAGTAGGTATTACTATTTATAACGGCTAGTTTGATTGGTTATGGTGTGTTAGAACTCGGTGTTGCGTACAACACACGCTATCACATTATTCAAAGGGAAACGTACCGTGGAAGCTTGGGGTGTTTCATTTTAAATTTTTGATGTCCCCATTTAGTCAAAAAGTTTAAAATATTGTATTTAAAAAGGTTTCACTATTAGAAGTTGATAAAAGTGAAATACTGAAAATGAATCTGTTCTTGCATTATGACTAAGAAACTCATAATAGGGATTCTAAAATTATAAGGATTATATAAACATTAAAATTTATCTAATACTATTCATAACCTCTTTTGAATGGCTTGTTTGGTAAGTCATGGTGTGCTTGAACTTGGTGTTGCATGTAGTGAAAGTTATTGAATTATTTTGAAGAACTAACACACTATGAAATCTTGGGGTGTTACAATATTTGTGTCATCCCTATTTTTATCATGGATCATGAAAATAACATGAATTAAAATAATGAAGTAGTCTCTTATAAAAATATAGTTTTAAAAAATCACATGAAGAAGGATCACACACCTGAAAGTAGATATAAAATAGAAACATATGACCTCCTCTATATATTCACGTATCCCATACATGGTGGGATTAAATGAATGATATGTGAACTGGTGTAGAAATACCACACCAATAAATGAAAAAAGATGAATCATTTTCAACAAAGAGATGATATAATAAAAAATACAGGTTATGTAGATTGAGGTCACTCAACACATATTTACATAGATGTAATACTCCTCTTAAGAATAGCTCCCACATTGAGACCAATGTTTATCTTAGAGTAAATATCGAATAATAAAGATATTATAAACAAATTAGAGTCGATTTAAAACTTCTAACTACCTCTGTGTCCATAAAACATGTTTTCCTAACTCCTACAGTTGAGGAACATAAATTGTAGCCTTACATATTGTTGAAATTACCACTCTTTCGGGAAATATATCCCATGAAATCTAAATATACATATTAAAAGTTTACATAGAAATATGAAAAATATATCTAACTCTTTCCCCTACAATCACTTAAGAACCTATAGTGGAAATGATACCAATATAAGTCGTTGATTTTATCATGTCTTTTAAAATTTGAATATAATACATAATAGGATGACACATTCTACTATAATTAGAGAGGAAGATGTATCCTAAATGGATGGAATTTACATATGTGACAGAAAATTTTGAGAATATTTCATTCCCAATATTTAATTGAATTGGTCACAAAACACAAAATCATATGAAATTTGTGTCTCGGGGTGGTCCCATGAAGAGAGAACCTATGAAACATGAAATTTAGAATATATGACTCGTGTTACATACACTATATAATCCATTTTTAATTTTGAATAGAAAAATATATGGAATGCTATGGAAAATTTTAAAAATCTACTCTGATAGTTCCATTACATGTCATGGTCTATACTAAGTAAGATGATATTAAATAAGATAAAAAATTATATAAAAATTGTTATAATGATAGATTATCAATCGTTATAATAATATGGATGGAACTAACCAATTTCCTAAATATTCACCACCCATAAATGCATCTAATATATATATATATATATAATTAATGAGATGAATTTCAATCTTCTCTTATTTCATTGAAGTATCTTGTTAGGTTTTATGATTTCAAAACTATAGTGAAATACCTAATGGATTCCATTCAACATTTTAAGTCCATGTATTGAATAAAATGATAGGGAATCTTCCTTATAGAGAAGATTCCATGACCACAACTCCCATAATAGAATGAACACTGAATCTTACTACAAACCCTTCTCAATATCATATAGTTCCTCACATATAATAAAATAAGAAAAAACAACACAATATTATGGATGATAAATGGGATAATAATCCAAATAAGTTCAATGATCTAACGAATACATTTTACAAATTCAGAAAAAATAATTTTTAGGTAATTTAAACATTACTTTGAGAAAAAGAAATTATCAAACTAAAAGATATCAGAAAATAAATCTATATGGGTTCAATTGACCGTCTTGATTATTTACCCTTCAATTAAATACATGAAAACAATATTCACAACTAATTTTTCTTCAATGGTATACTCCATAAGGTGGTTGACTTCTGGTAGTTCATTTTGGGAAAACCAATTCAATAGGTAGTGTACATCACCACCACCTCAATATAATAACCAAATTAATGGAAAAAGTTTCAAAAAAAAATAATTGAAGAAACATGAATAGTGGATTACTAGAAATAAATCATTGAAGTCAATTTTATACTCATGTAACAACTAATTAAACCTTTTATGACAACAGTTCCCCCAATTAAATCAATGAAAATATACTAAACGTCCTGATTTTCCAAAATTTTATGTAGCTTTCACAAAAAAATGGAGGAAAATGATGAAAGTTTATTACGTCCACTAAAGAAAATATAAAAAATTTAGAAATATATAACGTCATCATTGAGAGGATGAGAATTAACCAACAAAATGGGATAATCAACACTCCCCATCCAAGAAAAATTATCATTAGATGAACAATCACAATATAGTTTTATAAATTTATTTAATAAATACTACACATATCCGAGAATAAGATTAATATGGGTCTATTTATCGAATTAATAATTCGGGATGAGGTCATATAGGTTGAGGATGATAGTGATGAACAGTTTATGGTGGAACCTTGTGTTCATGAATAATTTAATCTAATTCAATATATTATAAGAAACTAGAGGTATGGGACTCCATCGAGATCACAATGAACAATGATCTGATCATGTGTTATCCATCTCTTTCTTACATCCACTTATAATTGATGCTTTTATAGAAGATATGTGGTTATCTGTTCAGCACATTGGTATAGTTTGTCCAATCCATCACATCACACAAGTCACAAAAATTTCACAAAATATTTGGAGAAGGAATGGAGATAGAAGAACATTTATCTTTGGACCCAATACCTCAATATATGATGTTAAATTAGTGTATGAAGCATCATACACTATTTTAGATGTATGGAATATTTAAGAATATAGTCATCATCTTGGATAGGATATAAATCTTAGATTCCATTATTTTTCTAAAATAATATGATGAATCCCTTATCTTGTCTCTTTTTGGTCCATAAGAGTTAGATAATTGATTTACTGAAATGTATATGGTTATTTCATTCATAGAATATGACAGGAAAGCTTCCATACCAGGTTACATTAGACCCATGTACATATCTAGTTTAATATATGAAATCTAGATCTATTTGGTCTTAATTGGTAATGGTTTTGGGATTAATGTAATCCTAATCCAAACCACTGGAAAATTGGGTTATAGAGAACTAGTATTATCTCCATCAAATCCAATAATCATGGGATATGACAATAGTGAACAATGAACCATTGGGAATATCAAATTATGGGACTAATTTTTTTTCCTCATTTTTACTATAGATTTATGGTTCTCCTCTAAGACAAAATTTTCAAAATCTCATAGTTAATGTTATGGCTCAACATGAACAAGACATTTCCATCACTAAACAAATAAAGTATGAGGTGATTTACTAAGAGAAATTTATGGGTCATGAGTCCAATAAATAACTCTACAGAGACCTTTGTCCTATTGAAGGTGTGTGAGGAAACTAATGGTAAATAATGATATCCAAATTTCTCCCCATTATGGTTTGTAAATTACTCTCATCAGTCCATGGAGAAATATGAACATAGGCTATGTTGTAGCATTAGCTGAATTAAAGAGAAAACTATCAATATGGGTTTTTATTGGGTTTAAAGGGTTTCATTGGAAAACATAACATCAAACCAAATAAATATCATCTTATTTAATGTCTAGGATGATGTTTCATTTGGAAAACCACATCAAGAAAACAGAAAATTCCACTGCATAGTCCATGTGAATCAACAATTCCATAAACTTCCATTATTAAAATGTATTACCAGTTAGTATTCAGTTAACACAAAAAATAATATTCAACCAAGTCGATATAAATAATTGGATGATTAGAAATTTATAGGGTTTGGGAACCTCATTCCCTTTCTCATATTGTTGGACGAATTCGATGATACTCTCCATTCGTAAGGAAAATATTATTCTGATGCATATAATATCATTTCAATGATATTATCATTAGGATCTAAACATTCCCTGATATGTTTTCACCATATATAAAAAAGGAAAGATACTTTCTTGATCTTGATAATAGAAAAGATGAATTGGATGAAATATAAAAGGAATATCTCGAGGAATATCCTCCAACATTTGAGCAAGATGATTCAAACATTTTTAATGGACAAAACCATATGAGTTGAGGTATAAAGGAAGATATGGTGATTATATTCATTTTTACTAATATTATTTTTTTACAATTTAATGAGTAATATTCATAAAAAATGAATATTGTTTCTCTTGAAACAATCTGGATATTCGTAGAATATATCAAGATGCATCCACCCATCATCTGGGTCTACTAAATGACAACCATGGAATAAAATGGGGTTAATGAGACTACATAAAAACCTAATTGTAATTTTTTAATCAAATAGTGATATCTTGCTCAAAATAAAATTAATTGGGAATTATAATACCAAATGTGTCTCACTAATATCATCCCTATAAAGAAGAATAATATTAGAAGTACGTTCTATGTCAACATTAGGGACCTCAATTGTACGTACCAAAAAATATGATTTCACAATAATGATTACCAAGCAATTTATTAATGAAATTATTAAAATATTATCCCTTTTTATCATGTAATTAAATTCATGTATCACCGTAATATTTTAGTATTGAATTCCCTTTTAATGAATAATTTTATGAACAATAGACAACACCAAACCAAAATGAAACCATGATATATTTAAATACATTTCATAATTTTAATGTTTTAATATAACTATTAAATTAATGGTTATAAATCTTAGTAGCACACTGCTATAACTATATAATATGGTGAAAATATGTAATTGATTAGATGTTATGCGTTTGAGGGGTTAGGTAAGTAGAAATTAAGATGATATAAAAAATAAATTATCAATGATGATGATTATTTATATATAGCATGAATTTTATACATTCCATCTTTTTTATTTTAGATAAAAATAAATTTCCATTTAATAATAATATATGGATGTAACTCAATTAATGTGGATAAAAAACTATTTATGCTAAAAATGTATTTTATCTAAAATTGGTATTTTATTTTCTTTATTTAAAAAAAGATATCATGTATGAAATATAAATTTTATATGAATAAAATATTAACACTTTTCTATTATGTAATTAAAATAGAATTAGAATATGAAGATTTATATATACTAAAAAATTTCAATTAAAAATGGGTTTTAATTATATCTTATGTTTCAATTAAAAAATTTAATTCCTAAATTCAAGAATTTAAATTTGATGAAATTAAATACATTTTTTAATTTTTTTATGAGAAAAATATATTCAGATATTTTTTTTATATTTTTATGGTAAAATATTATGGTGAATAATTAAAATACCATTTTTATAGATATCATAGTTTTTATGAAATCACCATGAAATAGGTAAGGATATAAAAAAATAAAAAAATTATAAAAAGAATTTTTTTAATTACAATATTTATTCATTTTAATAAATATTATTACCAGTTTATAAAACCTATGTTTTCCAATTATAAACTTATCTGATGTTAATTTAAATATTTTTTTCTCTATTTACTTTAATTATTTTTTCTCAAAGTGGAATTTGGTTTCAGATTTATTTAAAAGCCAAATAACTCTTCATTAGTTAATAATAAATTAATTGATATCAAGAAAAAAAACCAAATTAACTATTTTATACTAATAAAATTCATCCTTAAAAATACAATTTCTAAAAATAATTTATGTAAAATGTGATTATATGAAAATCAAATTTTTTTAATCCATTGAAATTTTATATTACTAAAAAAATTTCCATACATTCAATATGAATTATCAAATTTTTTAATATGGCTCTTCACATATTTGGTAATAAAAATAAGTAACTGAGGGTAAAAACAGTTACGATGGTAGTATTTAACAATCAAAAAAATATCTATAAATGTTAAATGCCTAAGTAAATCAAAAATGATGTGAGATGGAACTTTCATCCTTTTCCCTCTTCTTTAAAAAATAATATTCCCCAAAAATTAATTAAAATCCTTGCTATAATAAGTGTTTTTATAAACACTAAGAATCAAGGAATTAATTATTAATTGGCTAAATTTTTTGTTTTTGGGATTATACTAATATTTCTATTTAAATTGAGACGCTAAATATTTAACATTTAAATTGATTTTAAAATGAAAAATTATGATTTTCAAATAAGAAAATTAAATTCCGAAATTTATTTAATTATTTATGTTAATTTTTTTGAACATTTATTTCCAATTTAATGAAAATATATAAATTCATTTTGTTTTAAAAAATGAATAATGAATTTTATTCTTTAAATCTAGATTGGAATTATAATTTAACATTCTGGAAATTGTGTATTTCAAAAATTAGTATTTTTAATTGATTAATATGAAAATGAATTTTAAATTCATCCAGATGATGGAATTCGAACTATTTTAGAATTTCTTTATTATTGGGAAAAATATTCATTGAAAAAATGGGAATTATTTTATGAAGGTAGAAAAAAATTAAATGGTTGGGAGTGATTTTTCATTTCATTATGACTATAATGACCATGTATAGTGACCATGTGAAATAGTTTTCCAAGGAAAATGAACTCAATGTTAGTGATAAAAATTCCACAAAGTAAAAAACAATTAACTGCAGAATGAGAAGAAATACTAATCATGAATCTCAAAGTTAGTACAATAGTCATTCAACCAGCTATCATGGTAGGTATCAACATTTAGGAGACCCTCTATACCTATCAAAATCCCACATCTCATACCTTATATGAAACCTTCAACACATTCATCACCGTACCATGGAGAACTTATGATCCACATCCACTTAAAAGGAAAACAATGATTTCTTCTCACGATAACCTCCAAATAACATTGCCTCCCTCAATCCTTAAGTAATATTGATAAAAATAATACCTCTAACCAATAAACTATTTAAAGAGGCCTATATCTGATGATAATGACAACATAATTTATTGACTACCATTAACACCTCAAAATACCAAGAACATGTTGAGACCGCAGACTATCCAAACTTGAGGAAGCCATTTCGTGGATCCGATCAAGCCAAAAAAAACCATATAATCGCCTGTTACTTCAAATACCTATCCTCATTCACGCTAGATAAACCATTTGATGAGATCCATCTATAGAGAATTCCACCTCCATGTCGACCTTATAGATCTGAGGCTGAAAATAAATGTTGAGAACCATCTATTACATGAGAAACCACTGTGGTTCTATGAGTTACCACTACCATGATGGAGATCCAGACCTATCCTAATTAGGAGAGTGAGCCATAGTGGATAAGAAGACTACACCTCACCCACTAAATTTGAATGATCCCATAAAAGCACTACCTATAGTGGAGGGGATGATTGAGGCATCCTTAGTTGAGTGTAGAGAAGAACCATCCTTTTAATCCAATCAATTAAGAAGAAAAATAAAAAAGAAGAGAAAAAAAGATTAAAATACAAATCAAATGAAAATAATAATATTATTATATATGTCATTGTATTTTTATATAATCATAAAAATTAGAAAGTATAAAAAGAAAAAGAAAAAGAAAAAATATATATTTTACACACACACACACATATATATAATTTCATAATTAACATTTTTCTTTATATTTTTTATTTTTACAATTACATCTATGACTAAGCGTACATTTTAGTGCCCACGGAATTCATGTCCAAGCCTAAGGAATTTTCCTTTTTCCCATATTGTTGTCTTATGTGTTGTGGAGGACTAAATCACTATGGATACCTAATGTTCTTATAATGATTATGAGAGGAGTTCCATTATATTCAGTAAAATTCTTCATTCCATGAAAATTTAGTCCAGATTGTCCACTCTAGTAAATTGTATTAAATTCATAGTCATAACTCAATGATGGAAGTAATAAAATTCTCAAAGAATACAAAGATTCATAAACTTATCACTTATAGAATTTTAAATCATAAAAATTAACATAGACCATCCTCTATAAATATTTCATTGTTTCACTATGGTTGAGAGGTTTGGATGTTTTCTATATCTCACTCAATATCAAAGAAAATATAATATTATTTTCCATTTTTTATATTTTTTTAATATAATTAATCTTGGATTGGAACACTAATCCATTGGTGGCATCACCAAGGGGATTCTCTCATCCCTATTATTTGAATTAGAAGTTTAAAATTTTAAATTTCATCTATTCATATTTTAATATTCATTCAAATTTTATATGAAATAAAATATTTATTATTACTCACATTTTTAATTTATTTTCTCCCATTTCTTTGATCTCAAAGTCAATCCACGTTCATCTTCTCCATTAATTTTGATTGTCATGAGTAGTTTTATTTAGGGATATTCAGATATGGTTTATTAATAACTTATGAATTATTAGGGGCTATTTTGATTTTATCATATCACTAATTGAACTAAAAGTAATTGGAGAGATTAATATAATATTATTTAATTTTAGTAGATATAAAACATTAGAGTAAAAAATTGAATAATGATTTATTAGGGTAGAACGAGGCTAATAGAGCTAAACACCCTTCTCCCATAATTTGTTTTAAAAAAACCAATATTCCCACATTCCATTACTATTTTCAAAAAATGGAACAAAAAATTTAAAAAAACCCATATTTATTTTATCTCTGATGAAAAACATGAGTCTAACTATTTTAAAATTTATTTTGGCTTCCCATTTGTTTTTCAGACTACCCTACTAAAAGTGAATCAAACAAAAATAGAACGATTTCTATAGAGGATAGAGTTTTCATTTTATATTAATTTTGAATAATTATATCAAATGAATAGAACAAACTCATATATTCTCATTTTTTGAACCTAATGTTGATAAATATCTTCCTTTCAGATTAAGAACATGTAGAATTACATAGGAAGTGTAAATTGATTTTTTCACCCACTTATTGATTAACTCCTCATCCCATTCTTATACATTCTCCATAATTTTTTTAAATGAAAAAATGGAAGATAATAAAGAATAATTCAATAACTCTTTAAGATAAATGTTTCAACCTATCCTCAATAACATCATTTTATTGATACAAATGATTTATTAAAAAAAATTCAACAATAACACTATAATTCAGACACAACTTCCTAAATTTCATGGGTTTTCAAGATATGATCCCAATAATAATCTATAAGAATTTTGAGAAATATGATAATACTTTAGACCTAGGGGATCCATCAAGACATAGATCATCAAAAGAAAATTCTATTCTACATTAAAGGATCGTCCAATAATTGTTTATATCATCCAACCCAAAGAGATCCTGAAATGGGTTGAACTGTGCAAAACCTTCCACCATATGTATTTCCCCATATCAAAGATCTTTTAGTTGGGGAATAATATTTATATAATCTAACAAGAAAATTGAGATACGCTGTATAATTTTTGGTATGGATTTAATGTATTAAACAACTGCTTCACACACCAAGCCTATAAAGAATATCATTAATTTTTTTCTTTACAGAGGACTGATGCATAATGACTAAATGTTTTTGGATTAATCATCTATAAAGGCACAGATTGACAAATAAGTTTCTGAATTCAGAGACCACATTAATATAATATCTAATAAAAATATCTAATTTGATACTAGAATTACCACATTGGGAGTACATGAGGAGAAGGGGTATATCTCATTATTTTTCAACAATATTGATAAACTAACCACTATTGTGAAATATATATATATATATATATAAAGAATGAAAAGGATAAAATACCCACTGTAAACCCTCAAAATTATCTATCTATATTTCAATTAAGAATATCTTATGGATGGGTGACCTCAAGTTCAATAAACTTGTAATGTCTGGTACAAGAGACCATACCAATAATAAAAAAACTATAACAATGAAATAAAAGAGTACCCAAACATGAAAATTGGAGATGCAACCCAATAAGTTTAGAGTCCACCCTCTGAACAAGGATTTCAAAAAATATTTCATCGCACTCTATTTTAAATATATTATTTTCAACTCACTACAAGATACCCACTTAGGAAAGCTAAATAATCCTCACTAAAGAACCTTATCAAAGAATATTAATGATTAATTTATAGTTAATCTCATATATTAATGAAATGATTAATAAAAACATTGGATATATTCCTTTAAAATTTATTCCCATACTCAATATAAATTTTTTCTCCTTTACACAGAATAATATCAAGGATAATGAGGACGGTTATGAATCAACCCCACCTTGAGAAGAATGTGTAAGTGGATAAACCTCTAAATATGATGAAATATCAACAAATAAATAGCCTAAATAATATATTTTACTAGAGACACTTCAAGTCAATATGGATAAAGAAAAATTTATTATGGGATACTCACTTGAACCCCAACCATAGTTCCACTCAAGGATTGAAGAATCTAATAATTCAAGTGAAGAGTCACATCAACATGAGATGCTGGATTTGTTTATGTAATTTGAAATCAATATCCCCATGCTAGATGTCATCCTAGAATACTAAGTTATTAAAAATTGATAAAATATATGTGAACTGAATGAAAAATATTGCATGGTAATGAAAAGGTATTTTGAAGAAAAAAATATTCATTACTTGTAACACCATAAATATACCAATAGCGCCAACATCCAAATATATTTTTCATCCATTGGACCATTTGTGAGATCAAAATTTAAAATTCATTATGAGATTTTGGATCATCAATAAATGTTATATCATACTCATTTTAATAATCACTACATATATTATAACTCAAAACCAGTTTAGTGTTTTTACAACTATTAAACATAGCTAACACCTTCCTAGTATGTGTTTTAGAAGGTGTTCTTCATTGTGTCCCTGGATATACATTTAATTTATATTTCTTTAATAAAAACACGGGGCATGGAAAATGTAATAATATTTAACCTATTATTTTAGGTATTTCATTTCCCAATACTACCAAAACAATATTGACTATTAATTATGGAACTCTTTCTATGGCCTTTGGTGAAGAAAATATTGATTTTAATATAATGGTATCAATAGAATACCCTCATGAATAAATATTTTTCCCCAATTTACACCATTAATAAGTTCCATGATTCTAAAAAAATAACAATGAATGATTGGATGGCATAATTTTTTAATTAATGGATTCAAAATCTCATGATTTTTCTATAGAAACAATTTTTTTCAAATTTTTTTAATCTAGAATCTATTTTAAGTACTAACTAGCATGATTTTTTTTGGTAAATTTTCAAATAATTTTTTATAAAGTTTTACAATAAAATCCATTATAATCATATTGGATTTTTTCAATGATGTATAATATGTTGATCTACTAGAAGAATTATACAAAGATCAAAAATGTGTAGACCTAATGTATTTGAATGTTGGAAAATTAAAGAAGATATAGAAAATGATTATTGAAAAATAAGGACAAGAATCCCAATAGATTAGCATGTTCCACAAATACAGAACCAGATATATCATTAAAATAAAACCTGAAATAAATAATATAAAATTGTATAAAATGTGTAACTTCAATATTTATGAAATAAACTAATTCTTTGTGACAGTCTTTATAAGGGTATCAAGGATTTTATAGTGAATAATTCACTTTCATTTGAAAATTTTAAAATGCTGGGAGGTCATTATCAATAAACGTTTAATGTGAAGGGAAAGAGGAAAAATATTTTCTATGATGTTCCATGGAAACATACCATATAGGTGCCAAACATTCTTTATACTTCAACCATGGGAATGAATTTAGATGATATCTTTCTTCTTCATTTGTGTGGATATTCATTATTTAGTTGTCTTTAATGAAGATATTCACGATGCACGTGAAATATAAATTGTATGAACTTTGTTTGGAAGAGAGGAAACACGTTGTTTTTGGGGGTAAATATCATTATTTCTGTTTTATATAAAATTAAAAATAAAAAAAATGATAAAAACATTTAAAAGAATAATATATATATACATAAACACAAGACACAAAAAAATTCAATTTTATGACCATGTATATAGTTCTATAGGTTTCTATTTTATATTTTATAGAACTTGGAATATAAATAAATAAAAAATTAATTAGTTAAAAAGAACATTTTATAAAATATATTTATACAAAAAAATGTTTATCAGTTTTTGAATAATGAAAATTCTGAATATCTATTTTACATTAATTTTGTTTAAAAAAAAATAATGAAAAAGTCATAAAATAAAAAAACGTGTATCTAACAATTTTTCACATATTATACATAGTTATTTTATCATATTATTAGATTTCAACCACTATTGGACATCATTTTTTCCTTTAAATCTTGAAACATTCAAGCAATTATTAAGGAATTCACTTTTTTAGAAATTGCATGAATTAAATAACTGATAAGTGAAATCAATAACTTCCGTTATGTAATTTTGGTCATAGAACATTTAAAATTAGTTTTAGTGAAAATAATTTTGTGGAAGAATATTTCTAACAAGATTTCACTAAAAATTAAGTAAATAATCTAAAGAACATGAACTTTTTGATAAAATAAAACATTAGGGAGCCAACTCAAATTTTATTAATATGTTCTCTTTTAACATCAATGAAATTGGGAAAATTTTAACCCACAATTTTTCTATGAGACAACGAAAATCTATCTGTTAGTAGCCATATATAAATATTAATAAGTGCATTTTCACAATGCCTTACACTTATATGGATATAAAAAAATTACATAAAATATGTTAATTTATGAATAAGTTTCTATGTAAAAAATGAATTCAGTTTTGTGAGGTCCATATTTCCCCTATAAAAGAGAAAATTGACATATAAAAAATACATTTTATTGTTATCGATAGAGTGAAATAATGAATTATTGTTTTTGAAAAAATGGAAATATGGAAGAATGGATGTACCTATTAAAAAAAATTATTCCCCATAAATTAATTTGATCCACTCTCAAACTCAAAAAATGTTATTAATTGATCTGAGGAAACTATTTTATTCACATATGAGGCATGTAATTTCAAACACTATAGAAATTAGAGATTAGTTTTTATTTGGGTTGTTAAATTCAATTATAGGAAGGAAAAAATTTCCCTGTTTTTCTAATTAAGTAAATTGAAATTCAATGAAAATTTTTATAAGGAGGGATATTGTTTAAGATTGAGGGAGTCATGTGAGATCGAATTTTTATTATATTTTCTTCTTTTCATTATAATTAACACCTTAATTGAATCAAGTTTCAGATGAAATTAGTGTTTTATGACGATACTGAATCTAATCATTAATTTTAATATTGCTCATTTTTTAGATAATATTATTATTTATTTAAATTGAGAAGAAAAATATTTGAAATTAATATTTATTTTTAAATGATATGTTTTGATATTTTAATATATAAATGAAATTCATTAATGGATTTTATTTTTGAGTTTAATTGTTTTGAACATTTTTTATGAATTTAATGACCATCAATAAATTTATTTTTTAAAAAAACTAAATTTTAAATTTTAAATATTCAAACTATATTTGGGGTTAAATACTAAATTATTGAAATTTTGTGTTGTGAGATATTGGTTTTCTTAATTGATTAATTTGAAAATTGATTTTAATTTTATTAAATGTGTGGAATCTTAATTTTTTATCATTCTTGTATTTTCATAGATAAAATGATTTGTTGAAGAATATTTTAATTATTATGTGAAGGTAGAAAAAAATTAAAAAGACAAAAAATACCTTTCCTGGCATGGTGTAACTCTTAAATACCTTTATATCAGGTATAATTTAACCTTTTTTGTTTCTGTTTTCTCTAGTTGAGAAACACCGAGATGGAACGTGAAGGATACCCTTAATGGTTGAGTCAAGTATTTGTTGGTACTTTCATTATAATCCTATAGTATTATCTTTTATTAGGTAATTAAAAAACTTCTAATTAGAGTAAAAAATGTGTAATGGCCACCAGGTAGAACTCATGAACTAAATTCACATTGTGAGAATTTTTCATGTTGTGCAATAGTTACATGATGTGTAATGAAAAAATATCATTTTATTTTGTGAAAATAGATGGGGTTTTTGGTGAATGTGGAACTCAAGGATTACACAACATGTAATTGGATTACAAACTATGTGAAATCTATATGGTTTATTTAAAGGTAATGGTTCTACTAATATTCTTATTTCATTCATATAGGTATCTATGATCTTGACCAAGAGGCACCTCTTATGAGATTTTTTGTGACTACCTCACGCCTGGATCTTTTCATTCAATGATTAATCATCATTGTGGTTTTATTTATTGTCTCTTTCCTTATAATACTTCTTGTTTTTCATTGGTATTGGTTGAGACTGTGGTTTGGCTGCAGGCTTGTTGTCTGATAGTTTCACCAATCGATTATTTTCATTTTCATTGCATGCATTTCCTTTTGGTGGTAGTTCTCTTAGATTATTAAAAATTTTGTCACTGAATATTTGTTCAGTAATGGCGAGGTGCGTTTTTCTACACAGTGGGTGATTTTTTTAATTTCATGTCATTATTGATAAATATTTTTTGGTTGTTCCTTTATTTGAAGTGATAAATGTAATCGAATGATTTCATAAAAAGATTTTTTTTTTCAAAATGTGTGTTTTAATTTAAATTTGATTTCTTTGATTTGGAAATGGGTTTTGCGATAGTGAATATTAATTTCTTTGCTTTAATTTTTTTTATAAAATTGTGAGATAGATTTTGGAATTTTATTGGAAAATTTCACATTGGGAAACTTGTGTGGATAAGGAAATTGACATTGGTAGTCTTGGTGTGTGGTGTACCACTAAGAGATAACCTTTATTAATATTGACTAGTAAAACACCGTATCGATTGGATCCAGTGTTATGAATGTTTAGGATTTTTAGTATCCAGAAATCAGTGTATTAGAGGATAAATCCCATATGTGGGGTGATTTTTCATTTACTGTAATTTATAAAATTATTTTTCATCATGGATTGTTGTTCATATGTATTAATATGAGTTTTTATCACATATATTGGCATTAATGGTTGTCTCATATATAAATATATACCTATTTAACTCTTAATTGAAGGAAATTCTTTCATGTATTATCACTTCTATTTTTCATATTTCTAGATCGTGAATATTAAATTATTTTATGAAAATAAAATGTAAAAAACTTAATATTATTTATAAATGGTTTGGATTTATTAAAATACTTTGTAAAATGATTTTTTTAAAATATATAATTGTTTCCTTAATATTATGAGAACCTGTATAGAATCTGTGCTGGTATCTTACTATGATTTTTCTCACACACTACGTGTTTTATTCTGAATTTTTTAGATTCTATATATCATGATTGAGGAAAAGGGAATAACACCTTATAGCATTATGGATTCTCTTTTTTATACAACTTTCACTTCGGGTTAGTTGGGAGGTGATGGTTGGTCATGTGGGGACTTAAATTACTTTTTGGTTTTTGCTATATTCGCATGGATTTTCTATATTTTGTGGTATCTCATCTGTTTCATCTTCATAATATAGTTTTATTTCCTATTTTACTTATATTCGGGACTCATTTCTATTTTTTTATTTTACATATATCATGTGACTACCTGGTTCTGGAATCCCAACTAGTTGACCCAGGTTGGTTCATTATAATTTGTTATAAACTGGCTGATCATTTTAAAATGTGTTAAAAATTCATGATTTGGGTTCTGTGTCTTCAATAGATTGGTGTTAGGACAGTCATAATTTAGATAGTAGGAGTAAAATTGTTAATTGTGAGCTCACATCATTGATTGTAATAAAGACACCATGGGAGATCATTGAATTTTTACCATTTTTGAGACATGGATATTATGTTAATATAAATGGAATGTATAAGAAGTTTATTTAAATTAAACTATCCTTTTTAATTATTTTTTTGTTTATTTTTTATTTTTTCTTTATATTCTTATTGTCTTAAATATTTGTTATCAATTATTGAATATGGTCTCATTATTTTAGAATTATCTCATATCTGATTGGATATTGTATTTTACTAGACAATACCTATGAAATGATATCTTCCAAACCCAAGATAGGATGTCGTGAGACTCGTTTTGTACATAAATCCACTAGTGGATCCTACTTTGGTATATAGTTTTATCAAAACCATTCATACATTGGATCAAGTGGGTGGCGAGAACCTTGGACGCGTGGTAGATCATGGTATATAGTTTACATACAAGAATACACATGCTTTCTATGATGAAAAAGGACCCTGATAATCCACTGAGTGGGTTGGCGGATAGAAAGGATATTCAACATGTTGATTAATCTTCAATATTCTATAGTGGGTTTTTCCACGTATATGCTCAAGGGACCGAATGGAGATGGTGGGATACTTTTATGGTAGTTAAGTAGTACAAGGATCTTACCCAAGCTTCCTTTGAGAAAAAAATTTGACAAAAACTTATATCCAAAGACATTGGGTGTGGAAATAACCCTAGAGTTTCATTCCATAGATGAGGGGTGCATGAAATTCTATAATATTCTACCCATTATGATGAGTTACTGAACCTGGAAATGGAGCTTGTCATAAATGAGTAACTATAGGATCAAAAGGTTGAGTTGGGACTAAGGCCTGATATTTAGTCAATGTTGATAATCAAGTGCCTTCCCACCTATATGGAGGTAGTTTAAATGGAAGAATTAGGTGAGGCATACACAGTTGGGAATATAGGATTGGGTGAATCTGTAATTTGTCTAGTGGTTTTTATGGGTGTACATTCATGATAGAATAGGAAGTGTGAAAATGGTTAATTTTCCTCACAAACAATCTCATACATGATGAAAGGGTAACAAAAAGATGTTTGCCGCCAATTTAGAAGGACATATCATCCAAATTCATATTATGTGCGGGATCATAAGGCTTTTCATATTTTTGGATATTATTTCTATCTTAAAACCTATTGTGAAAATATATTTCATGGAAATAGGGAAATATCCACCCTCACTAAGGGTTTGAAGGTTCGTGTGAACACTTCTATGGATGGTTGGTCTAATCATCAGGCCATGTTAGATGTTCATGTGGATAATACTAGACGACATTATGTTATGGATTATGCACCAATGAAATCTAAATAAGGTCTATATACTATTAGATTTATGATATTTATCACTTATTTTATTGTTCTAGATTTATTTGATAATGGTTTTAGTTACTCTTTTATATCGTCAATGTTATTTGAAGTAATGAGGTTATATTTGTAGCTTATTCCATTATTTTTGGATATTTCCACACCTTTGGAAAACAGGGCCAACAATGTTTCATATGTCCCAGGTGTCGGGTGATGATAGTCGACTATGAGGTGGAGTGGGACTTCTTAGTGTCATATCCTGGAATCATTTTCTTGATTTCCATTACGAATTGGATTATAAGTGTATGACATGTATAGAATTATATCACCATCAATTTTTGTTTCTTTCTTTTGATGGGGTCACTCATGTTTTCTTGGATGGGTGGTATTCTAGATCTGGAAGGGTTGTTCACATTCTTCCATAAGATTGGGAAATCACATGGCGGTTATCTAATATATCTTGTGACGTAGTTAAATATTTCTTAGGTGGTTTACTTATCACAGTTATGTGTGAGTACCCTAAGTGATTTATAAATGACTTTTTAGGTTTTATTCTATTTACAGAGGTTTATTTTACAATAGACCTACTCCCTAGTAGAATTCACATATCAATTATTTCTTATGATATGTCACCTGCTATGTTGGTAGAGCATAATGTCGATCTTGGGGACCTAGAGGTTAATACGTTTTTTAATCCATGCATGTCACTATAGGCTTACCCATTACTCTTTTCTATGAAGGTATATAAAAACCTCATACATTATATTGATTATTAAAATTTGAATCAACTATCATTTAATAAAAAATATCATTTTACAAGGATGGATGATCTATTTATTCATATTAGATGAGATAATTAGTTTTCTAATATTTAATTACGATTAGGGTATCACCAATATAGTGTTTGGGTAGAGGATATACCTAATAAGTAATTTAGGTGTCTATATGGCTATTTTATGTTTCTGGATATGCTAGTTAGTCTCATTAATTATCCTATGGTGTTTATGGATGTGATGAACTAGATATTTTATCTGTTCATGGAATCTATTTTTGTTGTGTTCATGGAATATATTTTGGTGTTCCCCATGTTAGATTAGGACCATATTGACCATTTTGATATCATTCACTAATCTTTGAATTAACATATTCAGTATGATATTAATTTTAAGTGTGAGTTTTTGATCTGAGAGGTTATGTATTTGTTGCATCTGATATCTGAGAGGTGTGACTTCATAGATCCCTAAAAGGGGATGACAATTAATTCTAAGAGTATTTGATCATTGGTTTTGAGATATAGTCTTTCATGGGTCTGGTTGGTAACTATATAGTGTCTATTTTCTGGACTTATCCATGCTAACATCTTGAGTTATTGATTCAACTATTGAGGACATAATGTTTGAATTGAATTAAAAGTCATAGAGATCATTGGAGGAGTTTAAGGTGAGGTAAAATTCAACCCCAACATTGAATCTTTTAGAATTTTCATTGGGTTACGATGTTTTCCAAAATGATTCAAGTATGGGTTTGGCATGGGTCTTAATGTTTGTGAAAAAGATTGTGGCTTATGAATCTTTGAAGTTTACCCCCATGAGAAAAACTATCCTACTCTTGATCATTAGTTTTCATCATTAATTAATTCACTAAAATTGACTCATCACTATCTCTTCAGGGAGAATTTTATGGTGTATTCTAATAATAATATCTTGAAATATATTTTTACTCTGAGGTATTTGAATTTTCGAATGATACAGTAGGTGGAGTATCTTCAATCATTTGATTTTTTATATTTATTATACCACTAAGAAAGGGAATTTTTTTCCAATGCATCCAAAAAAATATTATCAACACAAGTGGTGAAGGAATCAGTTGAGCAGTGTCCTCTAATTAGTTTCTATGATGAAATGATCTAGGAATCAAAAGATGATTGTGTATGGATGTTATTTTCATCGATGAAGGATGACTTGTCTTTTGATGAGAGATTTTGACTCAATAAGGATGAAAACACTGAGTTCTAGTGCTCCAGTAAAGCCTTCAGTATTGGGAAACCTGGGGTGAGTGGTCTTGGTCTTCGAATAGGTATTTATGTATACATAGAATGTTTGTTGTCCATTTTCCTTATGATAGGGGTTGTTAGAAAGTAGAAACTGTTACTTATGACCTATGTAACTTGAGGAAAACAGAAAATATCACGACTTGAGTTTCAGATATTGTTGGTTAGGGATGAGACAACCGATGTAGGATTTTATTTAGGGCTACCTTATAAACCACAGAATTAAAGTGGAGCACTATAGACCTTCATGGTTATTTCATACCATACCCATTGTGGTATGAATGTGGGATGTGATTTCTATGGAATTCATCACTTGTATGACACGTACTCTTAGTTTAAATAATTTTATTTGGTAGATCATTGAAGGATGCACTAAATCGACAAATTTCATACCAATCAAGGAGATGAATAAATTGGATCTTCATGGGAACATGTATGTCATATTTATTGTGAGACTTCATGGGGTTCCCTCTAGAGTTGTTTCTTATAGTGATCCGAGGATCACATCATTATTTTGCATATTTTTTTGTGGGATAATGGGTTCCATGATTAAGTTAAGCACATATTATCATCCACATATATGTGGATTGATTGAGTGGTATATCTATGTTCTATAGTATATGCTCCAAGATCATGTTCTTTTTTGGAGGATATTGGGAAAATAGTTTTTTAATTCATTCAATTTTCTATAAAAATATTTCTCAAGAACAAATAAATACTCTTCCCTATGACGCTTTGTATGGAAGGATTTTTATATTTACATTGTAATGGGAGGAGTTGGGAGAGAGGACCTTTGTTGGATAGATTATTGATTATGAGAAAATAGAGAAATGGTAGTTGATCCAGAGGAATTCAATCCTAGTATAGGTTCATTAGAAATTCTAGCCACATTGTCAGTATCATTTCCGGAAGTTCAAGGATAGTGATAATGTCTTTCTTGTAGGTTCTAGGCGCAGCGGAAGCACGTTGGTGGGTTTTCCCACCAACTTTAATTTTAGCATTAAATGACGTTTAATCCAAGATCTGCCACGATATAAAACCCTAAATCTACAGATTATAACGAAGAACGAAAAAGAAAGAAGTGTCCCAGAACCATTGAGATAGGATCATCATATGTTGGTTATAATTAATTTAATTAATTCATAATAATTACCTCGATGGAATTCTTTCTTCATTGGAGTCTCCAGTCACAATCCTGTGATCCACCATTGTGTTTTAGAATCAAATTACAGGACTCCTCTAGTGGTGATCCACATGTGCTCCACGTATCTCTGGACGTCGCCGAAGGGATCTCTGGGTGGTAGTGCGGATGAGCCTTCGCTTGCGATGTCCGCCTTCAACCACCTCGATCCGGTGGAGGATCTCACCCTCGTAACTTGAGGGCGTTCTTGGTGGAAAGGGAATTCTCTCTTGGATTGATAGTATTTCCAGATCCTTTGTGCACAATAATGGCTCTTCCTTAATAAGAATAATTTAATTTGGGATTATAATACATAGAATAATAAAATGAATTAATTGACCGAAGGAATTTAATCATTTCATTTAATTGTTAGCAATACCCCATGTCTTAATAATGACAGTTGACCATCATTATTACTTGACATGCACCAAAATTATTACATTTAATATCATTTAATTAAATAAAAAATATTTTCTCATAAATCCTGAAAAAACAAACTACACGGTGTGTACTTTTATTTTTCCATTTTATTTATTTCCTCATCCATATTTATTAGACATTGAGAAATGGATATTTATTTCTTAAATAAATGTCACTGCATTACTCGCTAATAAATATATATATATTATTTTGCCCAGAATATATTCTCTAGAATAACTAGTGTTGAAATAAATGCGATCAGGCATCCTTAAATAATTATTAAACCACAGTCTGGAATAATATTTCTTTAACTTGTTAAATTAATATTTAGCTGAGATACATGGACACACTTAGTTTGTGACCCTCTAAGCGCCTTTCTCAGTGGCATTAGGCAGAGCCTGACAAAATTCCAAGGCTAGCATCTAGCAACACTCCAAGTAACACATAGATAAATAAGTTAACGCCGCAATGACATGTCACCTCTTACAAATGCTTACCATGTAATATAATCCCTTTGTATCGATATCTCCAATCAAGCGGGTTGCATGCTAGTGCCATCAACCCATGTGCTTGATTATTCTTTCTTTGACATCCCAGAATTGAACTCGCCCATACCATACCATGGCCATGGATTTATTTAGGCTATATCAATTCCATCAAAGGGCCTAAGATATCTACTTCCGTTATCGAACAGAAGGGGCAAATCCTTTCTCGTATTATCTATTAATGCAGTATTATTCGTGACGCACCCAACATATCCTACCTCGCTGTGAACAATGTGTCGTCACTGTTTTCGTCAATACATCTAAGTGTGTGGGTTGTAATACCCATTAATAATAATCTTAAAGGCTAAGGAGCAATACACACATCCGTGGATAGGAACATCCAATGACACTATGAAATGTGGATTTCCTACTAGCGGGTCTCGTTCGCATAATATCCTCCTGGATATTACCAAGGGCACACACCATGATAAGGTGCCTCAATGTTTTATGAGTCCTCACCCCTAATGACCTGTATTATTTGTGTCCCTTAAATAATATCAGTTGACCATAGAATATATATTCAAGAATAGTGTTATGGCACTTCTGGGTTCTCATCATAGCAGGGATCTGCTATGACCCATTAATGCAACAACTGTCCTTAGGACATTATCACATGCATTGTCACGAAGAAGAACAATCATGATGTGATAAGGATTTTATTAATGAATAAAGTAAAAAGTAGTTGGTTCAAGACCACCTACTCCAACAGACTCTCACTTGGACTAGAGCCAACTGCTGACAACCTTTAACCCGCTAGATCTCACATGATATTCATGCTTCTGCTAAGATAGGCCTTTAGTCATGGGGTCTGCCACGTTCTCTTCTGTGGACACTCTTCTAACTGCAACTTCACCCCTTTGATAGAAATCCCTCAAGAGGTGATACTCTTGGATTATGTTCTTTGTCCGTTGATGTGACCTTGGTTCTTTTGCAAGAGCCACTGCTGTAGTATTATAACAATACAATGTAATGGGATCTTTAATGCTAGGCACCACATCAAGAGCCTGAACAATGTTCTAAATCTAGATGGCTTGCTTAGCTGCATCAGAAGCCGCTATATATTCAGACTTTGCTGTATAATCGGTGAAAACTAGATGCTTTGAACTCTTCCAGCTCACAAATTCTCCATTGAGACAGAAAACATATCCAGATTGCGACTTTAGATCATTCTGATCTGTCTGAAAACTGGCATCAGCATACCCTCTGATGACAAGCTCCTCGTCTCCTCCATACACCAGGAACATATCCTTATTTCTTCTCAGATACTTAAGGATCGTCTTAACAGCAGTCCAATGTTGTTCTCCTGGGTCTTCTTGATATATGCCTACCATGCTCAGTGTATAGGCAACATCAAGCCTGGTATATAACATGGCATACATGACAGATCCTATAACAGAAGTGTATGGGATCTTACTCAACCTATCTTTCTCCTGTTGTGTCTGGGGACACATTTTATTAGAAATATGTAACCCATGTGACCCTGGAACCAATCCCCTCTTAAATTTTTCCATACTAAATCTCCTTAGTATCTTGTCAATGTATGTACCCTGACATAGTCCAAGGAGCCTCTTGGATCTATCATAAATGATCTTGATCCCTAGAATGTAGGTTGCTTCTCCTAAGTCCTTCATGGAGAAACACTTGTTCAACCAGTCCTTAACTGACTGTAAGGCTGGTACGTCGTTTCCAATAAGTAATATGTCATAAACATATACCACTAGGATGACGACTGCATTCCCATTAAACCACTTATAAACACATGGCTCACATTCATTCTTAATGAAACCAAATTCTTTTATGGCTTCATCAAATCGAATGTTCCATGACCCGGTTGCTTGATTCAATCCATAAATGGGTTTATACAACTTGAAAACCCGTTTGGCTTCACCTGGTGTCAAAAACCCTTCTGGTTGTATCATATAGACATCTTCCTGAAGGTTCCCGTTAAGGAATGCTGTTTTGACATCCATTTTCCAAATCTCATAGTCATGATAAGCTGCTATGGAAAGTATGATTCTTATAGATTTAAACCTGGAAACTGGCGAGAAAGTTTCATCATAGTCAATTCCTTGATGCTGTCTGAATCCTTTAGCCACTAGCCTTGCTTTATAGGTGCTAACTTGACCTTCCATGTCCAGCTTACTTTTGAATACCCATTTGCATCCAACAGGCTTTACATCAAATGGCTCATCGACCAAAACCCAAACATGGTTCTGATACATGGAATCCATCTCAGAATTCATAGCATCTAGCCATATTTCAGCTTCTGAGCTTTCTACTGCTTCCTTGTAGGAGAGAGGTTCATCATTGTCCAACAATAATGATTCCCTATCCTTGGTGACTAGGAAACCAAATCTCTCTGGTTCCCTTACCTCTATAAAGCTCCTACATAGTACTTGTGTTTATGGAACCTCTTCCATAGGGACCTGTGGAACTTGTTCCTGTTCGAACTCCTATGTATCTTGAGCATCAACTTCGTTGAAGTCAATATTGCTCCCACTATCCTTCTGGAAGATGTGCTCCCTCTCAAGAAAGATGGATTGTCTGGCGACAATCAATTTCTTGTCTTGAGGGTTATATAGGTAATATCCTTTTGTTTCCTTGGGATATCCTATAAAGATACACTTCCTGCCCCGGGGTGCTAGTTTGTTGCCTGAGAAGGCCTTAACAAATTCCTCGCATCCCCATAAACGTGTGTGCGAAAAAGTGGGTTTCCTTCCATTCCGTAACTTGGATAGAATTCCATTTTCCACCTTAGTTGGTACTTGGTTTAATGTGTATGCTGCAGTTTGTAATGCATGTCCCCAAAAAGAAATGAAAGATCTGCATCACTCATCATAGATCTCCCCATGCCCAACAAGGTGCAGTTACTCCTTTGACAAACACCATTCCAATGTGGTGTATAAGGAGGAGTGAGCTGAGATAGAATCCCAGACTCCCGTAGAAGATCGATGAACTCATGGTTCAGATATTGTCCACCTAGATCTGATCAAAGTTTCTTTATCTTCTTACTAAGCTGATTCTCCACTTCATTCTTGAATTCCTTAAATTTCTCTAAGGCTTCTGACTTATACCTCATTAAGTAGACAAATATGTATCTACTCAAGTCATCAGTAATGAAGTAAGAATATCAACCTCTAGCTTCTTCTAGAAATGGTCCACATACATCCGTGTGTACCAATCCTAGAAGCTCTGTGTCCCTTTCACCCTGTCCACCAAAAGGAGGCTTGGTCATTTTTCCTTGTAAACAAGAATGACATAAATCAAGTGGTTTTAGCTCAGTAGAGTCTAAATAGCCATCTTGGAAGAGCATTGTCAAGTGCCTCTCGTTCACATGACCAAGGCGGTGATGCCATAACTGAGTGATGTATGAGTCATGTGAGTTTGTTTCGTTACCGATTGCCAACACTTGGTTTTCATAATTTAATTCATACAAACCATTATTCCAATGTGCCATACCATAACATATGTTGTTATTATAAAAGAGACAAACCTTATTTCCAAACTTGAAAAAAAATCCTTCCATATCCAAACAAGATACATAAATTATGTTCTTGGTAACACTAGACACAAAATAACAGTTTTTTAAAACCAAAATCATGCCAGTTGGAAATGAGAGGTGATAGTTTCCAATAGACAACGCAACCAACCTTGTGCCATTGGAAGCTCAAAGATCCACCTCTCCTCTGAAAATATTTATAAATCTACATGGTTCTTGCATTTGAATATAGTTGTGAGCCCCACAAGCTGTATCTAATACCCAATGTGTAGAAATAGAAAGATTTCACTCGATAAGGAATGCACCTTTAGCATCCCCACACTTCTGGGTGTAGTTACTGTTCTAGTGGCCCTGATTGCCACAAAAAAAACACACCGCCTCCCGTTCCATGCCCTGCCTCTGGATCTTCCCCTTCTTGGAGGGACGGTACTCTGGGGCTTCATACCGTTTATAAGTCTTTAGCCCCTTTCCCTTGTCCATCCTTTTCCTGATCACCATAAGGAACTCGGGTTTGTCACGCCCCATTTCCTTATCTACATGGCTAATCAAGGTCAGAAGCTCTGATCGACTCTTCTCATTGCCGCTCATGTTATAGTTGACAATGAAGCTAGATAAGGTCTTGGGTAGTGGAGATAGGATGAGATCTGTACGAAACTCATCCGAGAATTTAATCCCTAAGATGTCCAGGTGTTCAATATAGCCAATAAGCTTGACTACATGAGGCCATGCTGGAGCAGACTATACAAGCCTAGTTGTAAACAAATAATTTAAGATATCATACCTCTCCTGTCTCTCATTTTATTGGTAGAGATCCTTAAGGCGAGACATCATGCTATACACGTCCATGATTTCATGTAGCTTCAAGATCTCATTAGACATGGCCGATAGCATGAAACACTGGACATCTGTGGCATCATCCATGTTTTTCATGTAGAGAGATAATTCCTCATCACTAGCCTCTTTCCCAGGTGCAATTGGAATAGGCTCTTCCAGCATATACAATTTCCTTTCATGGCGAAGGACGACGCGTAACCACCTCTGCCAGTCTTGGAAATTTGTGCCGGTGAGAAGGTTTTCCTTGTCATTTATGGTGCACAATGATATGTTTGACATCATTATCGTGACTTTTATACAAATTAATATGAGAAAAGTTTTATTACTTTATTAAAAAAATGAGACAAATAAATAAATTAATACATATCTGTCTCCCACTATTTTATCGAAATCCAATAGCCCTAACCATTGATTTTGGAATATTCTATTGCCTAAATATTCTAGTGACGAGGATCCATATTTCCCTTTCGCATTACCCCATCTAGTGTTGGTCGAGAAACTTGATGGGTTTTAGGTAGGCATTCCAAATGCAAACTGCATTAACTCACAGCTCATTGATCTGCTGAGTGGACCCCCAATCCTGAAATCCTTTTATTTTGGATTTCTTCAACCTTTGCCTCTTGGTCACACCAAGTCCTGCTGTGGAAGTCAACCGTTGATGTGAACCAAGTCACGTCAACCCAGAACCTTGAATTATAATTCCCCAATAATTGAAAGCACCCCAACTAGGGTTGGTCAAGCACTTTGAACTATGGTTTGATTCTAACCAAGATTATGGAAGGTTATATCGACTTAATATTTCATTTGAGGTATTTTATCCTTATATGTAAATTTCCATTTTATTATCTTTGATTACATTCTTGATAATATTAAGGGGGATAAACTTAAGTGATTAACCAAGTCTAAGATAATATTTACGTATAAGCCGGTTTTATTTAAGTTCCATCTTGCATGCTCGTTTAATTCATTAATTGTGTGATCGTGACAACACACCCACAATAAATTAACCATGAAACTAACAGAAATAAAATAAATGGTATGATCATGAGATTTTTCTATTGGTTAGTTTATCTAACAGTTGATAAAATAAACCAAGACCTAGGGGAGAAACACCTTGAACCTTTAGGGTTTATGTTTACAAATTTCCACATGTCCACCATTTTATCTCCTTGGATTGGTTTCGTCGTGACTCCTAACATGAGCCACCTCCACTAGCTTAAGAGCTCCATCCATTACATATGCATTTATATCACACACAGTTGAGGGGTAAAAAAGGGTTTTACATAAAAGAATCCGTGGGCACGCATGCCCTACATATTAATGAGGAGATGGCTCACAGGCTAACAAATATAATTTCAATAAATAAATTAAGAGAAACCATTCACATACATAGGTCTCAGTCTAGCTCATGATCATCCATACGTGCAACGATATTTACGCATAAATAAAACTAGCATTGAATTCTTTAATCGTTCTTGTTTAAGATAAATCACACTCGAATTAATTAATTATATTTAATTAATCAATCCTTTTATCTTAAACCCTTTTCTGAACTTCCTTGAGATTCTCCTCCATCATAATTTTAAACAAATAAATTCATTTTAAATTATCCTAGTATGTAACATGTACCATGGAGGCAACCTGGTGAATTCCCATTTATTATGCAAATGTTAAATTAAACACACATATATAAAACACCTATCACGTGTTGTGCCTCAGCTTTACGCCTGCAACATGGTACATGTCTCAAGGGTTTGTATGATATAATAATAAATTTTAATAAATCTGCGTAATTTGGGTAAGTAAACGTCGTGTAGTTCTAACTACAAGACATATACTTTTCTTCACCATCCATCCGAAGTACACGCATGTGGACATGGCGTGATAATTTACTTCAGAGATTTTTCGGAGTACACAACATGTTTTTTTGGACACACGCCGTGTAGATTATGCGTTACACGGTTTCCAGTCGGTCAAGATGCGTACGGGGTACACGGTCCAACCCGAAGCCGAAGGGACTACACGTCGTGTTCTGTTGGACCACACGACGTGTAATCTGAAAACCGTGTGCCACCTATTTCTGGTCAACACATGGTGTCTTAAATTCTTAGAAGGAATCCAATACACAACCTGATTTGGTGGACCAGTCAATGCATTGATCCTAGACTACACGGTGTGAACTTCTAAATACACGACATGTATTTTGGTGTTGTACGGCTAGAAATGTTTGGCTCCTCCAGATGAGTTCCTCTATTTTATTTTAATCAAAATTAAAAGAAAATTTCATTTCTGTGAGGTGAACGAGAAATGAGGGAGGAGGAACAAATCTCGAGATTCAGATTTCCAGAATGATTAAAAATGAATTGAAATAACTAAATTATTAAATGTGTAAATAACCGACAAAAAACTAAATAATTATAACCAATTATATGACCGCTCTGATACCACATGTAGGTTTCGAGCGCAGTGGAAGCGCATTGGTGGGTTTTCCCACCAAAATTAATTTTTCCGTTAAACAACGTTCAATCCAAGATCCATCACGATATAAAATGGCGAATCTTTGGATTATAATGAAGAATGAAAAAGAAAAGAAGAGTCCTAGAACCATTAAGATACGATCATCGTATGTTGGTTATAATTAATTTAATTAATTAATAAGAATTACCTCGATGGAATTCTTTCTTCGTTGGAGTCTCTGGTCACAATCCCGTGATCCATCGTTGCATTGTAGAATCTAGGTAAATGATTCCTCTAGCAGTGATCCACACGTGCTCCACATATCTCTAGACATCGCTGAAGGGATCTTCGGGTGCTAGCGCAGAAGAGCCTTCGCATGCAATGTCTGCCTTGAACCACCTTGATCCGGTGGAGGATCTCACTCTCGTAACTTGAGGGCATTCTTGGTGGAAAGAGAATTCTCTCTTGGCTTGAGAGTATTTCCAGATCCGTTGTGCACAAAAATGGCTCTTTCTCAATGAGAATAATGTAATTTGGGATTATAATACTTAGAATAATAAAATGAATTAATTTCCCGAAATAATTTAATCTTATCATTTAATTATTAGTAATACCCTATGTCTTAATAATGTCAGTTGACCATCATTATTACTTGACATGCGACCAAAATATTACATTTAATATCATTCAATTAAATAAACAATATTTTCTCAGAAATCCTGAAAAAACAAACTACACTGCGTGTATATGAATATACACGGTGTGTACTTTTACTTTTCCATTTTATTTATTTCCTCCACCATATTTATTAGACCTCGAGTAATGGTTATTTATTTCTTAAATAAATGTAACTGCATTACTCAATAATAAATAAATATTTTATTTCACCCACAATATATTCTCTCGAATAACTAGTGTTGAAATAAATACGATCAGGCATCCTTAAATAATTATTAAACCACATCGGAAATAATATTTATTTAACTTGTTAAATTTATATTTAACTGAGATACATGGACACACTTAGTGTGTGACCCTCTAGGACTCTTTCTTAGAGGCATTAGGCAGAGCCTACCTAACGTCCAAGGTTAGCATCTAGCAACACGCCAAGGCACCCATAGAGAAAGAAGTTAATGCCACAATGATGTGTCACCTCCTACAAATGCTTACCATGTAATATAATCCCTTTGTCTTGATATCTCCAATCAATCAGTTTGCATGATAGTGCCATCAACCCATGTGCTCGATTATTCTTTCTTTGACTTCCTAGAATTGAACTCGCCCATAACTTACCATGGCCATGGATTTATTTTGGCTATATCAATTCCATCAAAGGGCCTGAGATATATACTTCTGTCATGGAACAGAAAAGACAAATCCTTTCTCGCATTATCTATTAATGCAGTATTACTCGTGATGCACCCAACGCATCCTACCTCGCTGTGAACAGTATGTCATCACAGTTTTCGTCAATACATCTAAGTGCGTGAGTTTTAATACCCATTAATAATAATCTTAAAGTCTAAGGACCAATACACACGTCCGCAAGATAGAAACATCCAATGACACTATGAAATGTGGATTTCCTACTGGCGGATCTCGTTCTCATAATATCCTCCTAGATATTACCAAGGGAACACACCATGTAAAGGTTCCTTAAAGTTTTATGAGTCGTCACCCCTAACAACTTGTATTTTTTGTGTCCCTTAAATAATATCATCCGGCCATAGAATATATATTCTAGAACAGTGTTATGGTACTTCTGGGTTCTCATAATAGCAGGGATCCGTTATGACCCATTAATGCAACAGCTGTCCTTAAGACATTTTCACATGCATTGTCACGTAGAAGAAAAATAAATATTTGATAAGGCTTTTATTAATGAATAAGGTACAAAGTAGTTGGTTCTAGACCACCAACTCCAACATTTCTCAGCGATTCACCTCGCTTGGGAAATTATCAATTGTATCAGAATTATATGTTCAATCAAATAATTTTATATCCCTTTTGATATCGTTGGATGTTTGGGGAGTGTAGCATATCAGTTTCACTTTTCATCTAGTTTTAAATCAATCCATGATGTGTTCCATGATTCCTAGTTGAGTAGGTATCTAACGTATAATTCCAATGTGATTAGATGAAATGATGTTGATCTTGAGCCTGATCAAACATTTCTTGAGAAGCTAATTATGAACATGGATCTCCAGAATAAGGTACTACTTGGTAAAATGTTTCACCTAGTCATGGCACTATGAAATTCCGGATAAGAGTGTAATGAGATGTGGGAGTGGGATTTTTTGAAGAGATAGCACTACCTTCTATTTTTTCAAATCCATCATCTTGAGGGGTTTATAGAGGAAAAAATAAATTATTGTGGGGGGGACATAATTCCCCATCACCATTATATTAGTAATTTTTTAACATTTGTTTTGATTTTCCATTTTTGTTACTTTACTAATGTAGAGAAAGATTGAGGATTCAACCTTTAGCAGTGATTTTTAGATTTTTTTTGAATTTTTCTGCATAAAATCTATAGTTATTTCTCTTCATTGGATAGTAACATGATTTATAAATAGAGTACATGATGATTAATGTATTATGGAAAAAACATATGAATAAATTTCAATGTGTGAAAATTTTACATTCCATATAAACGTTACACAGTGGGTAAATAAATATTTTTCCAGTGTTGAATAACTAGAGATAGGTTTTTAGAATATGAGGGGCTCTAGGATTACCTAATGTGCAATGGGATTACTCAACATGTAAAATAACTAGGGTTGGTTTTAACCAATTGGTTCAACTAATATTTTTATTTCATTTATAAAGGCTTCATTGGTATTGTACTAGAGTCTCTTATTAGGCGATTTTTTGTGGCACCCGCCCATCTGGATCACATTGCTCAATGATTTATCAAACTTATTGTTGGATTGCTTCTCTATATGTATTCTATCTTTATATATCATCATTATTTTTGTTTTTGGCTATGTTTTGATGTGTTTTTTTGATAAGATAGTGTTTTCTATTAATCCTATTCAATTTCATGGCATGCCATTTTTTAGAAGAATTTTTCTTGGATTCCAGTCACTATCTTCGAAAGAATCCAGGTTTTTAACATATTGAGGTTGGTGTTTCTATTAAATTTGTCAATTTCATGAATTTCATGTCATTCATGAAAAAATTATTTGGGTTGTTCATTTATTTTATGTGATAAATGAGTAAAATTATTTCTTTGAAAGGATATTGACTATAAAAGGGGGTTTCCTTTGAAAATGTATTTTGATGATTTTGAAAAGGGTTTTAAAATTTCATAGTGGGTTGAATTGGGGTAAAATAATTTCAAAAAAATTTGATCATGGTTTTCGAAATGTATTGGAGAATTTTACATTTTGAAGGGTGGGTGCATTGGGAAAGAGACATGGGTATCATAATTATGTGTTTCACTACTCAAAGATGAAATTTTGTGATATCTACAGGACGGAATCAATATAGGATGGATCCCATGATATGTATGTTTAATATTTTTAGTGTCCATCTTGTAATATCTTAGAGGATAGAGCACATATATGATGTGATTTTTCATTAATTGTTATTTATGACATGATTTATTTTATCATGGATTGTGGTTCATAAGTTTTTAGACGAGGTTGTCTCACATAAATTCATTAGACATTTTTTTATGGATATGTGTTTACCTATTTATTGATTGATGATTGGATATGATTTCTTATTTTATCACTTATACGTTTTATATTTTTAGTTTTAGAATATGAAAGGATTAAATGAAAACCCAAGGAGAAAATGATAATTGATTGATAAATGTTTTGGATTTATAAAAATTATTTGCAAATATATCTTGAATTAAAAGTTATAATTGATTAACTCTTGATATTAGAACATACATATAATCTATGGTTGTATGATACTAGGATTTTTCTCACATCCTAGATGTGCCTTTGGGTCATTATAGATTATGTATTGAAATATTTACAAAAAGTGAAAAACATCTTGTAGTATGATGGATTATCGTATTGAATTTGTTTTCAGTTGCAGTTGTTATAAATGTGGTTATTGATTGTGTGGGTATTTTATATACATTCTTGTTTGGATTTTTTATATAGGGTTCCATGATTTTTTTGGTATATCATTTATTTGTTTTTATATTATGCTTGTATGTCTGGTTTAAATTATATTTAGGACTAATTTATATATATATATTTTTTTATTGCAATATCATGTGGTAGGCCAGTTTGGGTGGCTAGTCTAGTAGGCATGGGTTGGTTTGTCACACAATGTAACCATATTGACCTTTCATAGTAATCGTGTGTACTGAAAAAACATTAAAAATTAACTTACCGTGCATTCTAAAAATAATTTCTAATAAAAAATGATGGCATGATGAGTAATAAAATATTGGATGTTCTCCTCATGGTCAATATGCTGGTCATGTAAACTCCTCTCAAGGTAGGTACAACTTTTGTGAGAACTATCTTGAACTATCTCAATCCCACATATCATACATTGTGTGAAACCTACGGTATTTATAACAAACTCTCTTGGTCATCCTACCATCTACAACCAATTCCAATGCATACAATGAGCTATCCTCATGGTAGTATACAACCAACAGTGACTCCTTCCATCTTCAAGTTGTGATAAATAAATTATACTTGTGGCCACCAAGAAGTTTTTAGAGGATCTGACCTGATGATGCAGACCCCCTAAGTGCATCAACAGAAAGTGACACCATAGTCTACCAAGAGATATTTGAGACAACCACTGATCTATATTTCTTGAAGTCAAGCTACTAATACATTCTTGTTGAATATTCCTTACATTACAAAAATACATACTTGAGGGTCATCATAGTTCATTTGTATTCTAAATATGTAACAAAATCGTCTAATATGGTGAATGGACTTTAGGGTTTCGTAAAAAAACATTTTCACATTAATTACTATTCATAGTCGTACTCTATATAAAACTATTCCACATAACCTAGGGAAAATAATCCTAAGAAATAGAGAGCTCAACTTTATATTAAGGGTAAACACAATAGCTACCAATCTATAATCATATAAAATCATAATATAGGCATAATGGTACATGATAATGAACAAAACCTATGAAGATCATATCCAACCTATCATTGATAAAAAATATGACTCAGGGCATTGTGATGGTCAGTTTATTTGACGTAAATCATATGGTAATCAAATATCATAATCAATGGATACAAAACATTGGTATTAGATATAGATTTATGAGATCGATAGAAGCACATAAAATATTAGTTCAAAGATACCAAAAAATATAATCATAAAAAGTTAGGATTGGTCTAACCACCAATATACATGCTTTTTTATTAGGTTGACCTCAAATGTTCCCTCTTCTGGGCTTAGTCAATCCACCCAAGTACCATCCTTTTAGGATTTGTCTAACCACCCATATACCCTTCGAGCATATAGGACATTCATCCTTACCGAATGCATTGGTGAGAGATATAGTTCCTACCCATCACATAATGAGAATCATAAACATGTGTGTGATAATATAACCAGTAGTAAAAATATATTTACCACACCAGTATTTGAGGTCAGTTATAAATTACCAACATTCAAAGATGGAAAAAATGATTTATCAAATTAGTTATTCTATAACTAATGGAAAAAATGAAGTAGCTCAATTTATCACATTGGTTATAAAATAAACAATTTAATAAATCAAGTATCTGGATTTATCAGGTCAGTTATAAAAAACCAACATCATAAGAAATATATCATTGCTTTATCACATTGGTTATATAATAAAATAAATTATAAATCATTTTATCACATCGATTATAAAATAACTGACGTGATACATGTAAAAAAACTGTTTATCATGTCAGTAATTTAGTAACCAACGTGATAAATATTTTAAAAATGTTATGAAGTCCTCTTTGATGTTATTCCACTAGTTATCTTTTTGGTGATAGTGACTTTGTCTCTCCCTCACGTGGAAACCATACATTCGAATCTTTGATCTCGTGGCCTCTAAACATGTCTTGAAAGCTTCATTCATCAAGATTTTCATTGGCGCATCTATCTGCTCGACATAAAACACTCAAGAAAATTCTTCAGGAAAATATCCATTTTCTTCATTTTCATCATATTTAATAATCCATTCACCCATTCATTCTTGGTATGTCTATCTCTATAAACCATATTTGCTATGCGTATGAGAATAGGGATTAGGTATGGTTCTAATTTGGGGTTTTTTGGTGTTTTGGGTTTATAGAGGGCTCTTATTTTATTTTTTGAGATTCATCATTGCAGGAGACTTTATATATGTTTATTTTTACTCAATATAGTAAGGAGTTTTGGTGAAATCCATTAAATTTACATATCGTTTAAATACATATGTTTTATAATTACATGTATTTAAAATTAAACTTCCATGAGATAGTAAAAATGAATTTCATCATATTTTTACTATTTTTATCACTTGTATAATAGAATTTTAATAATATTAAGGTTTTCATTGGGAGGTTTCAAATTAAATGAGATTTTAAAAATCTCAAAAAAGATTTTTCTAATGAAATTTATGTTTTGAATAGTTAAAACTCATTGGTTTATTGGAATAGAAAAGGTGATGTTTTCTTGGATTTTTTTTTGAAAATTAGAAAACAGATGATTTTTAGAAATGATTTAAAATTAATATGGTTTACTCATAAAATGGATTCATATGTGTTTTACTATAACATCATTTTAGTGGAAAATTGGTAATTTTTATCACAAATGGTGGGAATGAATTGAAATTTTGAGTTCATTTTGGCAATGGCTCATTTCTAACATTATAAGAGAGTTTTCATATTGAAGATGGTACCCTTCGCTGGCCCACTTTATTTTGTACACTTGGAAGGGATTGTAGTCCCCAAGGGGTGTGTAGTTTATTAGAAATTATGACATTATTGATTTGAAAAATGGTTAGCAAGGGAATTAGTGGTGATATGATAATTATTTATATGAATTTTTTTTAGTTGATATGCTATTCTATTGATTCTTTATTTTCACATATACACTTTGTTTACATTCTTGGGAACCCTAGAAAGAAAGGTAGAGGTAAAGATATATTCTATTGTAGTTCAGTGTAGTCAAGTTATAGTGCCCCTAGTTATGTGATACTAGGGATGAAGCCCCAATTATGCTATTATAGACTATATGGATAGTTTGTGTTTTGATTCAGACACAAAATATCCAAAAATTTGTCAAGTGTATTTTCATATTATATAGAACTCTTAGCTTAGGTACTATTTTGTTTCCCCTAATAATTAGTTCTGTCTAATTAAATTATAGGGTATTACCATCATTCATTTTATCATATTTTCTAGATTTATTTCCACGTGTGAAACCATTGTATGAGGTTTCATTATTTTATTTCATTGATTCTACGGTGACTTTTTGAAATTATTTTTTATTATTTGAATTTTATTTCTTTTTTTTAAATAAATTTAGTGATGAATAGTGAAAAACTATGTTTCCAATAAGGAAATGATTGGTTTTCATTCTATTTGGGTTTTTTTGAAAGGGTGTGTTTTATTAAGGATTATTGTTTATAAAAAATTCTAAAACATTCCCTCAATTGTTTTTAAGGTGTGTGTTTATTTATGTGAAGATAATAAAAATGGTAAATGATATATTGTTTTTATTAACCCCTTGTTAGTCCCATGCCTAAGATCCAACTCATCCATCATGTATGAAATCATTGGTCATTCACAGATGCCCGAAATCAATGTTTTTGAGTTTTTTCATCTGTTATTTCCCTATTAATTTTTTATGGATGTTTAGTGTCCTAATATTGTTTTAATCATTGGTATCCAAGAATTTTTATTCAATTATGTTTTCACTTTAGTTAGATACCTTATTTCTATTAGGTATTTTTGGGAGATAAGATTAAATATGGATTTTCATTTAGATATGCATACCACATCACCCAATCTACATTTATGATGTATCATGATGTGTTATAAATGGACTAGACAACCATTAGGATACTAAACAAAACTTTTACATCTAGAGAATGAATTCATTAGAAAATATTATGCTTAAGGGATATTCGCATCCCATTCTCAAGTAAATATAGGTGCTTCTAAAATCTTGTACACAAGACCTTTTTCGATAGTACCATTTTCCATGAAAAACTCAATAAGAATATTAAAACCCATAAATGTGACAATCCAAATTACATGAAATAATGAAAATATTTCGATTCCAAACAATCTTAATACCTATTAGCTTATTATTTTAGAAAATCAGGATAAAAAATTATGTAAAAAAATCATGCTATGATGGGTTAATAATACATCACTATAGTGGATGTTGTTTTTTTAATTTAGTGGTTTTTATATTATTGATCAATAAAATTTCATTATAATTTTCAAATAAGAAATATCTATTTTATATTTCAAAATTTTGTTACTTTAAAATTATGGAATATTTCATATAAATATAAAAACAAACTATATATTATTTTTAAAATTATTTCCATGTATATTTTTTATGATTTATGATTTATATTTAATCATATCTACAATTATTGTTTAGAAATAGTGATCATATTTTTCAAATACACGTAACTTTTTTTTATATTTCCAAATTCTCTTATAGTCAAATAATGACATATTTCTTATAAATATAAAATTGGATTATCTTAGAAAGATGCATAATTTTGATATTTATTATATGTAATAGTGATTTGAAGTTGGATTATGGCACATTGACTAAGTGATGAATATGTGGAAGGTGTTCATGATGTTTTTTGAATTTTTGAAAAAAAAATTCCAAACAACGATATGGATTTATATCCATTGATGAAATGTTTAAATATGAAGAAGTTGAAAAGTGGAGAGATAAAAGACCATTTAATTTTTTATTTTTTTAATTCATGTTAAAGACCTTGGATTTGGCATGGTGAAACAGGGACAAATTTTAGATCTATTAATGATGATGTTTTTCCAGATAGAAGCATTAATTAAATTGAAGAAATGATTTGAGATATTGAAGAAAAAATTGAGAAAGAACTGACAGTTGATCGTTGTTATTATGATGCTGAAAAACCATGGTATCATTGTTTTATCGATTTTATAGTTTTATCTTCAGTGTTAAGATTGATTAACCTAAATGAGAAGCATGGATGGTGTGAGAAGTGTTTTATAGAGAAACTAAAATTGTTCAAAGAAATTGTTACTGAAGAAAAAGATCATCCATATTCGCATTATAGATCCAATAAAATAATATTACTTATTGGATTGGGATACCAGAAAATACATACATGTCCAAATGACTATGTGATATTTAGGAAGAATAATGGAATTTTTTAGAGTGTATTAAATGTGATACATCATAGTATAAGATGAAAGAAAAATAATGGGATGATATAATGATGAAATAGATCCTACCAAGGTGTTCTGGTATCTTATTATATGTATTTATTTGATAATTCAAATGATGCAAAAAAAGGTTAAGAAGAATGCTGATGAGTGGATATGTGAGGAAAATATACATAATCTAGTATATTTTCCATAGTAGAAGAAAATTTATGAGAAGTATCCTACATTCATAATTGAAGTTAGAAATATCATACTTGGGTTTTTCATGGATGGAATGAATCCATATCAAAGACTGAGTAGAACACGTAGTTAAAGGCATGTATTATTGATAATATACATCATAGCTCCCATATTTTGTGGGAATTGTAAATATGTCATGTTGAGTTTAGTGATATATGGTCTCAAGAAACCCAAAAATGATATTGATGATTTCTTTTCACCTTTAGTTGATGATTTGAAACTCTTAAGGGAGGATGATATTAAGGTGTATGATTCTTATAAAATAGTATATTTTCAAATGCAGGCAGTGATTATGTTTTCTATAAATGTCTTCCAAGCATATTAAAATACGTATGCATACATTGATAAGGGGAATAAAGCATGTCTAATTTGTGAACAACAGACTCAATATTGTCAATTACATCATTGGACGAAAACAATATAAAAGGTTTATTGAATGTCCTTGTCTATGGATCACTCTTTTAGAAGATTAAAAAAGGCATTCAATGGATCACATGAATTTGATATTTCTTAAAAACCTTTATCCACTGATTAGTTTTTTGATAGGGTTAAAAACATTAATGAGTCACTGGGAAAGGCACATAAATATAGTAATGATAGACATATATGGAAGAAAAAATCAATATTTTTTAAGCTACCATATTGGAGATATCATAATGTGAAACATAAATTTGATTTCATGCATCTGGAGAAGAATATTTATGAAGGTTTTATTGGAACATTATTATATATTAATATAATTACTAATTAAGGATGGAATGAATGATTACACTTACTATCAATGGGAATATGTTTGGAGTTAGCTCCCAATCCTAAAGGAAGGAGAAAATTTCTTCCCCCAGATTTTCATACATTATCCATGAGGGATAAAATTAGAATATTTCATTGCCTTCAGCATTCCAATGTGCTGTAAGGTTATTCTTCCAGTGTTAAAATTTTGTTTCTCTTTGAATGATTTGAAGTTGACAGGTATGAAATCTCATGATTCTCACATCTTGATGAAACAAGTTCTGTTAGTTTCATTGGGTGGAATATTTCCCATCCATGTCAGAAAGACAATCGTTAAGGTGTGTTGTTTTTTCATACTAATTTGTAATATAGTGAATGACCTATATGCTTTGAAAATATTGGAAAATGAAGCAATTTTTATTCTTTTTCAATTAGAAATGTATTTTACTCTATATTTTTTTGATATAATGGTTTATTTAATGGATCATCTGGTTCGATAAATAACGATCTGTGGACCAATATATATATGTTGGATGAGTTCTTCTAAATGGTATATAAATATATTAAATGAGTATATTAAGAATCCATATCGACCTAAATCCTCCATTATTGAAAAGTATATTTATTAGGAGTTTGTATAGTTTTTTATGAGATACTTGTCTATGGTAGAGCCCTGTTTTTTTCCTCCTTTTCTCCGTGAATGAGTTAATAATGAGTTAAAGGGGATTCATGGCTTGAAAGTGGAATAGTATTCAGGTGAAAAGATGAAGAAGGTACATTTATACATATTAAATAAGGTGGTTAATTCTCAAAAATTTATAAAATTTCATATTAATTAGTTGAATCAAAGTCATCCAAAGAAGAAAGGAATGTGGATTTTGAATGATCATAAAAAACATTTTTGTCATGGATTAAAAAGATCGTGCTAAGTAGATCAGATGAATCATATACATTAGGATGGTTAGTGGGTGATTTAAGTTTAAATGTGATAACATGGTCCAAGTAAGACATTAGTGGATATACATTGTATACAAAATCATAGAAAAAAATTTAGTGTAGTTCAGAATAGTGTTGTATTGGTGTACGCATAAGCAATGCATTTTATGATTCCTAATGAAAAAAAACTATTTTCTACTTTAAGATCATATTATGGAATTATTTAAGAAATATGAGAGGTTCATTACATTAAAATTAATTTTCTTATGTTTACCTAAAAATGGTTTATCAATCAAAAATTCCAGAATATATGAATTCGGACTGACACTTGTTAATATGAATAGATTGGAAGTCATAGATGATTCTTTTATAAAGAAAACACTTGGAAAACATGTATCATTTTTTCTTGATCAGTCTGATATGTAGTGGTCTATTTTATTACAATGAAAACAAAAATATGAGGTTGATGATCAACATAAAGAAGAATATTATTTCTATTAGATCCCTACCTCCATGGAAATATTAACAGATAAAAAAGTTGGGCATGTTATAGACATGGTTTTTTCCAAAAGGAATGATCATGATGAAGGAATTTGGGAAACAAATCTATTAGTACATTCATAATATTATTGGTAACATATGTTTATTTATTGTTTACTTTTATTAATTTCCTTAATTGTAAGATATTGTATTTTTTTGCTTATTAAAATATGTGTTAAAATGAATATATGGAAATTATTGTTTATTTGAGTTTAGTTTTTTTTAGTTTAACATGTTTAACATTACGTATCTTATATAATTATTTATTTTTTGAATGCAATTTATTTTAAATATATATGTTCCAAAATATTCCATTATGTGTAAAAAAATTGATTTAATAGGTTGAACTATATTTAATATTCTTATAGAAATTTTGGATTTGTTTTCATTCATTTACATGACAGTTCGTATATCATTACAGTCATATTGTAATATGTGAATTTTTATATTTTGTGTTCTAAATGATTGTTTATTTGATTTGAAGGATAATGACAGATCAATTAGATGATCAACCACAAACATCATGACACGAGCTTCAGGATTATACCTCTGGGGAAGAATATCTACATGCCTCTCTGGATGTTCCCTAATCATTTCCATGTACCCCCATAATAGAAAAGAAGATTTCGAGGTTTTGTAAACCTGGAAGAAAATTTGTTTACATAATTATCACTTGCTCGAAGCCAGGATCAGTGGATAGTTATAGACCTTGATGATAATGATGGTCGAAGAGGTCCTAATGAAAAATAGTTCAGGATTTTTGTATCAACACAAGGTAAAATCAAAGTCCATATTTTTTTAATTATTGGAGAAGTGATGAAGAATCAATACTTTTTGAGTTGTGGGATACCATTTTGGTATGCTCTTTTCCCTCTTCTTTAACATATGAAATTTTATATACATGACAGTGGAGGAGTCATGTGGAAATGTTTATCGATTGCTACTAGGATATGGAGGGATTTCATATCAATACTCACATCTGATTTAATTTTTGGTGTTAGGTAACATTGTAGTCCATTCCATATATATCCCTTTATAAATGAAGTCACATGGAAACAATTATACAAAAGTAGAAGGAAAGAAGCATTTTTGGTATCTGACAAGTAAACATTTAGAATTTTTATTCTATCAATGATCTTATTAATTGCATCATAATGATTTCTTATTCTTAATTTACAGGGATCAAGGATAGATCATCAGAAGACCCAATATATAAAGGTATAGCTTCATATTATATCTCAAGGAGGGTATACATTATTTGATGAACAAATGATAGCTGAAGATTTAAAAAAACATAGAGATGAGTCATCCGAATATTTATAGGTTTCTCCTCAAACCCCTATGTCAGGACATGAAAAATGGAAGGGGGATTAGATGAGAAAAAATGGAAATATCCTATAGAAGAAATGAGGGTCATGGGAAAGAGAATTTTAATTTTTTTATATGATTTATTTATGTCAATTGAATTATTTATATACAACGAATTGTTATATAAATTTTCAAAAAATTCAAATAGGATTCTCTTGAGGAGTGGAGCACAATGGGGGTATTTAGAATCGAATGGGTCATGATATTTTAACTATAGCATTAGGGAATCCTGAACACCCGGGTTGTGTACGATGATACCTGAAGGGTGTATCAATAAGAAATGTGTCACCATGTTCTTTAAAATTTTCAATATAGGGTTTATATATATAAAAATAGAATCTTTGGCGACTGATAATCACAATTTTAATGTGATGATGAAGTAAAATATCAGACCATTGGTAAAGTCTATGTTTGCAGACATTCAAATACAATTTCAGACTATATCTCCCTCTTTACCTATGCCAGCAGCTCCCACTCCTCCACCTCCGCCTGCAGACCCCTTTATTTATCCTCCACCTCCAGCTACAGACCCCATTATGTATCCTCCACCTCCACATGCAGAACCCATTTTTTTCTACTCCCATGCCCCCTCCTCCATAGCTTCCTAGTTATTATGAGTTGTATGTTGATGATCATCACTATCATATAGTTACATATGTGATGATATATTACATAAGATATACAAATCACTATCAATAGTTAGAGGTAGAGAAGTATATGGTAATTTTACATTATATTATTGATATATTAGATACATTACCAATACCCATAGATGAGATGATGAAAGTTGGACAAACTATCAAACACATTTCAGGTTGGCCATTTAGAATTCTGTCACCCATTACCATAGAGGTATATTCATGTTATATATTTCATTTTATTTTTTTATTAAATTTACATTAACCATTGAAAGATAATATATTTATCTATTTATTAATAGTAATTCATTAATGATATATAAATACTTCATAGCCAACAAAAAATATAAAGGGCCATGACAACATATTCATATTCTAGTAGTCTTGACAGATTGTAAAGATATTCAAATTTTTTGGCGGGTCATTATATGTTTCAAATATAAGCACATGTTTGTGGACGTCAAATAGATATGGGGATTCTGAAAAATGACATGATAGAGATTATGACTAGTGATATGTTGGGAATCAACATGGTGTAAGTTTTTTCCATGTACGTCAAAACACAATTCATTCCCTACATAAAGTTTATTGAACATTTACACTTATAACTAGTTTGTATTAGGTAACTTATAAAATGTGTGAGGAGAATGAGGAAAAATATGTATATGGGTTTATAGACTGATAGTTGATTTCATATAAATGGGATGAATTGGATTAATATCAAAATCTAGTTTATATTGTAGAAATATTTCAACAGAATATACTTACATAGTGTTGGATATTTTCATATGTTGAGAGGTTTGAATCATATTTATCACAAATTGTTTTTTATCTTTAAACATAATAAACTCTAACATTAAATTTTTTTACATCAGTGACCATTGGATGTTAGGTGATTTTTTCCAAGCGATTAATTGCTTAATTAGATAAACATTATTCGTGGCGATGTGAGACGAAATTTTAAGAACATGTTAGAAAAGTAATTTTTAATTTCTTAATATCCATAAATATTATATTGAATTTTAAATTTATTTCATATATATAATTTTCTAAAAGGGGATGGGATTTATTTTGAAGATCCAAAAAAAGTGTGCCATGATCAAATATGTAAATGTTAAGGTTAATACACATGTTTAATTAGTACATTTTGGATTACATAAAAATGATATTTTGAATTGAAAAACTCTTTTTAAAAAATATTATTAAACAAGAAAGAGTCATCGAAGGTGGATATTATATGTTAATATTAATATATTAAATAATTACAACTTGAATAGTTAATATGTTCAACCATGTTAGATTTACTTATAAATTATTCATTAATATTTTTTTTCATTTTACATGTTAATTACATTGTTTTTCATTTTTATCTATTTGATGACCATACTACATATACTGAAAAGGAGATCAAATACATACAATTAGAATTGTCAAATTATATTACAGGTTTGATTATATTTTAGTTTGTTTTAAGTTAATATATTATTTTTTAATATAGTAATTATAAATGTGTATTTGGTAGTTGTTTTGTTTGGATTTAGGTTTTTTATTTAATATTATAATTTTTGAATGTTTTAAATGTGAATGTGTAATTTTTCTATTGGTTATTCTTGATTTTGGTCTATATGTGCTTTTGGTAGGTCATGTTTAGGTTGTTTTAGGATTGGTTCAATAGTGGAGATGAAGGGTTTCATACATTATTAAAAAAAATAGTTTTTACATTGATTATTTTATAGATGTTGTTAAAAATAAATTTCTCTATGTTTTTACGTCATTTATTTAATAACTGACATAAAAATTTTGGTTTTCCGCATCCGTTTTTTATAAATGATCTAATATATAGATTTTACCTCAGTTTTTTAATAACTAAAATGAAAACCAATCATCCCGCTGAATTTTTGACATCAATTATTTAATAACTGACGTGAAAATTGAGTCCTGATTGGGGTTTTCCATGTGAGTTATATAAAAACTGAAGTTGTAGACTATTTTTGAGGTCGGTTATTTAAATAACTAATGTGAAAAGACATCACCAAAGCATCTTTAATAATAGTTATTAAATAACCAATGTGAAAAACCAAAGAAATAATATTTTCTACATCAATTATATTAACCAACATTAAAAACTATGAAATTTAACGTTTCATACAAGAACATCTCCATAAAAACAATGTGAAAACCCCAAAAACAGATGTAAAAAATGCATTTTCCACTAGTGAACAAAAAAATAATATTATAATAACCCATGATATGAACTGTGTTTCATAAAAATCTCATTATATGATAACCTATGGAAAAGAGATAAGTTTCATAATCATTTCATCATTTGATCATACAAAAAGACATGACAATAGAAGAGTTTTTTTTATAGGAATTCCAACATGGTATTACTTATGAAACAGAAAAGAGTTTTATAAAAATCATTCCATCAAAAAAAAAACAATTCATAGACATAATAATAATGTTATCCTTGAATCATATCCCTATCAAGTCATAGGTAAAATCAATGAATTCCATCTTATAATCAATAAAATTATTTTGATCGATCATTTAAATTTTTAAAGAGGAAAATATCCTTTCCACTTGGAAAAACACTTTTTAATCAACAAAAAAATTTCCAAATAATTTTAGATTGAAAATTAATTAGAAAACATATAAAGTAACATTATATGAAATTAATGATCACATGGATGAGAAGTTTTTTTCATTATTTACACTTTAAAACAATTATTCCTTTTATATTTTTGATAAAATCCGAATAACCATAGTTTTAGGAAATGACATGAAGATTCCATTCAAAACATTTGGTAACATAAATTCATTAATGGGTAAAAATTTCATATAATAATCATTTGATAAAAGAAAAAAATTAAATTTATTTAGAAAACATTTTTTTCATGATAACATATTTCTTACCTTAGAGAGAAGTCATGTCATATTTTCCTAAAAAATCACAATTACTATATGTTCCAATGTGTAGAAAATGGTATTTTTGTAATAATGAATAATGACTGTTTGTAGGATAATTAAATTCATAATAAATATTGAGATTTATATCATTATATTTCTATATTGGTGATATAGTAATTGAAAATCCTGATAAATGATGAGATTGTAACATAAAAAATTTACCCTTCTGGTTAACAAGAATAATAATCCCTGTGAATGCATAAAATAAAATCAAAATTTAAAATATCATGAAGATAAGTAAATTTATTATGATATATGTCCAAGGGAATGTAAACAGATCATGTAAAATAATATATGTTCATTACATAACATAAGTCTTTGAGAAGGAAAATTAAGACCAAAATCTCTTACGACTATTGTAAAAATTTTAACGACAATACCAAGGAAAATATATAACTATATGGATATTTAAATACCCAAAATGTTAAGATAATAATAATATAAATTCTTGGGATCTATATACCCCATATAAAACAAATATATGGTGTATATAGCATGTGTCTCTGAAAATTAAAATGTGAGCCAAATATCCATTAACATAAGTCTTGAATTCTACCATATACATTAAAACCTCATGTATAGTAACATTATTATTAATATATTACTGAAAAATATTCTTATAATTCATACCATATTTTATAATTTGTTACGTATTATTACCCATTTATTAACAATTCTATGTTAGAGTTATGTTTCGGGTAAAAACATCTTTGTTTTTCACATATGTCTTGATTTGATATATTTTTAGTCCTATTACATTAGACATTGTTCCATAATCTCAATAATGGTAATAATGATATATATTCATTATTATTATTTTTATATTAATGTATAAATCTTTGTGATAGAAAATTAAATACAATATTCATGGAGACTGTAGGTCATACAAACAAAAGAACGTTATTTCCATTTTATTGACAGATTTAATAAAAGAATGATAATTGATATATTATCATTAAAAAGTCATGTTAATATCATATATATTTAATATATTTGTTATACAAGTCATTATTACCTTCCATGTAAATTATGAAAGAATCACATCGCTTTGCGAGGTGGTAGTCCACCGTATATATGAGAGACTATATCACATTACCAAAAAATGTAAAATATAAAGGTATTTGAGATATATTTTTTTTAGAAATTATATTTATTATAAATCCATCATTACAACCATTATATAGTGAATGTAATGGAAAAATGAATGATATCAGTTTGTAATGTGGTAGTGAGCCTTACACATGAATAGTTATTTAATTTTCTATTTGATCAAGGTGGATATGGTTGGAGGTAATTACCTTAAATAATAACATATACATATTTTTAAGATACTGATATGTCTATTTAATCATGTTATAATTAGAATTTAATAAGGTTGAGGAATAAATAAAATAAAAATGTATGTTGGAGAATTATAATTTTTCTTCACGTATCCTGCTTATGTTTTTACCAAAGCCTTTGAGGTTGGATTTTTGAAAAAACTAATTCTTTTCAGATGTGAGTATGGAAGTTAATATATTATTTTTTATAGTTTCGTGGATCCAAATGGCTTTAGAAATTCAAATAAGTTAGTAGAGTGAGTTATTAATTATAGTTGAGGAGGAGTGGAGTTTTTGTAAATACACAAACAAATTCACTGTTGGATGGTAAATGTTACCTCAAGTTACTCTAACAATCCTAATTAAATGGGTGGATGGATTATATGTTCGATCAAAATGTCCGTCATATATTAAAATACATTTTTAAATGCAATTTTCTTTAAAATATTTTTACCACTTTTTACCATTTTGTTTTTCACTACTATAAATAGTTTTTACACATTATTGTTTCTCCATTAATAATAAATTAAAATGAGACTTATTTGATAATTTCTACCCACTGAGTCTAGATACGATTTCCAATTCTTCAAATAAAATATTTTATATGTATTGACTATTACTTTTAACATAAGGGTATATTACGTGTGAAACCAATACTTCAACCATAACTGTGCAAACTATTTTTACTAATTAGGGGTCAATATATTCAATATAAAAGAATAATTGTTTCCTAAATAGACCATAGTTGATATCTATTAATATTTAAAAATCAGTAGGTATAAGATAATATTTTTTTTAAAATTTAATTATTTAAAAATATAATATATTAAAAAAATAACATTAATATAAATTTTGATATTATGAATTTAATATTACATTTAAAAATATCAAGAAAATGATGAAACACATTATATTAAATTAAAAGAGGAATTAAATGGTATATAAATCTTCAAAAATTATTTAATAAAAATAATTCATTCAATTAAATTCTATTTAAGTCTTTTTGGAATCATTCATTTAATTTTGTTGATAAATAAATAATTACTCATTTGGTATTTACTAAATTTTTTTATTATTAACTCATCTCAATAGAAATTGAGTAAATTAAAATGATTCAAAAAGCTCATGTATATTTTAAAAAAATTAATAACCAAACATATTTTTTCCTCCTATCCAAAATTATTATAGACATTAAAATCATTCAAGGTTCCCATTTTATTTTTCATTTATTATGTTATTATATAGGTTAAATTCATGGAAATGTGTCCCAAAAACTTATAAAAAGAGAGCCTAAGGTGATAACAATCCAAATATGGTCATCCAATTTTTTTTGGACAAATTCGATGTTTATCCTACCCCTCATCGAATATGTTTAACCCCAAGTAAACCCATTTTTACATTAACTATAGAAATTAATATTTACTGCATTCTGAATTCATTTTGGTCGGAAAATATGTTGACTATATTTTATTATAAAAATTATTATGATTCAAAATATAGAACCTATTTTTTTATATTCAATTCAAATATCTAGAAAATTTTAATATAAAATTATTCTCATAGAAGTGAATATAAAGCATGTTTTTAATGAGAAACTGGTAAAAATTTTACAATCTTTACATATCAAAAATCAATATGAACCTTCTTTTAATTAAATATAATAAATTAATAGATATATAATTTAGGTAATTTTTTTTATAAAATCAATTTAAAAAATTATTTAACTTTATAGATAAATTAAATAAAAATGTGATTTTTAATTAAATATAATTATTTTTCACTATTCGATAAAATTGATACTTTTCTTAAAAATCCCAAATTCCTAACCTCATTTTGACATATTTATATAAAAAATGATGTTTCTTTTATTTACTTAAATATCCAATAGTTTAAAAAATATAATTATGAATTTTCACAAAAAAAAAATTTAAAACATTTTTTAGATAGTAGAATTTTTGAAACACATTATGACATTATCTAAAATAATGTTTTTTTTACCAATATTTTTTTTTAACATGATAATAAAAAACTGGAAAATTATTCCATACTATTAATAATATATTGTTTACATTATAGATTATAATTATCAATTTATAATTATATTAACAAAATATTGTGGTTTTTTAAAACTCAACATCACGCGTAACCCAAGAGAAACATACTTTTGAATGTAATGAATAATTTCCAAATATTAAATTTTATTTAAAAATATATCACAAAATATCAAGGTGTTACATTAAACCCACCATATAATGAATTTTTTCCATTGAAATTCACCTCAATAATAAAATTACTTAATTGAAACCCTCACCATACAAATAAGTAAAAGATATTAGCTTCATAATGGGATGTTATAACCTAAATGTTACTTAATGAAACTCAAAACTAGGTTTTCACATAGGATAACATGGGTGAGAAGTGAATTTTTGAGCATATAAGGAAAGATTAAATAATTATAGAGTGTTGTAGATCATTGATCACTTGAAATCATGTGATTCCGATAAGTTTGACAACCACTAAACCATAAAACTATGAGAAATGAAAAAGGTCAATGATATCATAAAAAATTATGATAAAATGAAAATTTTTAATGTTTACATAATTTTCCTAATGTTGAATAACTTTTTGAAGAAAATATACTTACTCGATTTCATTCCATTTATTTAGAACAATATCATCCAGTAGTGATCCATTCATCAATTTCCAAATATTGCATTAATCCATGAAATAATAGTGAATTTGTTTTCCATGAATAAAAAATAGATCACAATATCAAATAATGATATTTATCCTATGTGTATTTAGATATCATAACAACAAAATCACCCTTATAGGATATCAAATATGCATAAATCTTCAGACAAATATGTAATTTTTTAATATGTAAATCCTCATCAAATGTTAAACATAAACAATATCATAAATGACCAGCCTTACGAGCCTTTAAAAATATTTAAATCCAAATCATTAAAATTAAAGTCACTAATGTTAAAAAATCAACATATCATTATTCCCCCCAAAATCATGAATTAGTTCTTAATTGTGTCATAGAAAACATTTGAATAATTTCACCATTCATTCTAAAAGAAGATGTTACTATTATGAATTTACTTAAATCCTCTTTGAAAACATGCAAGCTTCCTCGTTAATTTAATATAAACCCATATTACATAATATATTTCATAGATCCAACAATTTTGTAAACTCCATCAATGATAAAAATTGTTTTTTTACACTCCATTTTCCTAATAATCATAAAATTGTCTGTCACATTCCATGTTATCCTAGTTTCTTATGGTTCAAACTGTTTACTAAAAACAAAAATAAAAGTGTGAGAAACTCATATCATAGTGGAAAACTACATAATTATGGAAAATAACCAATACGCTGTTTAAATCATGAAAACATATTTTAAATCAATGGAACCATAGTCTTAACCTAGGTCACAAATGATAATAATCTATTTAAATCCTTTAATATGGTTTGCAACTTATTTGGGGATTACCAAAGAATATCCCCTATGAGTGTCAATCTAGGTGTCCAACATGGCCTATTGTCGGGCACTAGTTCCCAAGACAGTCTATCTCAATAATATATTTTCATGTTTGTTAACTCTAGGTACATTTATACCAGATCCACATCCACATGTTGTATTTAGATAGGGACATGTTATAAGGAATTCATTGACTCTATCCTTTACTATAATTCCCAGAAATCTTCATAAAATTTAACCCATCTAATGACTTATCCTTAGATGCATCCATATAAATATCCTCCAAAATATCTATAGGGATCTCACTAATGATTTATCCTCCTAGTTTCCCAATATTAAATAAACCATTCTTTTGATACCAACTATAGGGATGTAGGTTTCTCATACAGTGATAATGCATCTTTATAGATCAATATTAATTAAATTACAGAAAAAATACACATGAAAACAATAGTAGTATAGATCCTTTGGAAACATGGGCCACAACTCTCTATTTGGGGAATGATTTTCATTGTTCCCAATTAATATCTTCTAATTTAGTACTCTTCATAGTCATTACATACATAGATAACTTTTTATAACATGGTTAAATGGAACATATTGAAGGGTGAGATCAAATGACTAGTAAGGGTAATCATAAGTGTTCTCAAATTATGATCATATGAATGAAAATGATAAGCATAAGGTTACATTATAATGAAGATACCATACAATGATCATACCCAACTTGTCATAGATCATAAAATGAGGAATAACATAAATAATTCCCTTTCAAAATAAATAAAACATAAGTAAATCAATGAAAATGATAAAAAAGAGAATAAAATTTAAATAATACAGAGAATTATAGCATACACATAATAATATAAATACTTTTTAAAGTAAACCCATATAGATATTCATAACACATTAGGATTATGCTAAAAACACATGTATATGCTTTGTTTCTGGGATGACCTCCCCTGTACCCTTTTCTAGCTTGGGCTAACCACCCATGTAACCTTAATTTTGGGCTTTGGATGACAACCCATAAACCCTATGAGATTATAGAACATTTATCATTACCCAATGAAATGAAATTACATATATGTCCCACAAGTCACATAAAAAAATCCTACACATTCAATCCACATGATCATAAAATAATCATCTTATCATAATGCAAGAAAGGAAACTAGCCTTGTAAACATTTTATTGTATCTTATCATATGAAAAATGGATGTGTTTTATAATAATTTCATAACATTGTAACTGGTTGATAATGAATATGGTTTCAAAGGAATTCTGTCATGGTAAAAAAGTGGAAGAGGAACAAATATATTAAACATTTTACTATCATAAAAATAAACCATTCAGAGAGATAATAATAGTGGTATAGATGAATTATATCCCTAATAAGGATAATATAATAACAACATATATGATATTATATGAATGAAATGATTTTTATCAATCGGTAAAAAAAATTCTGTTGAAGGAAATATAATTTTAACATAGAAAAAAACTTTTTAAAACAGAAAACATTTTAACAAATATTTCCCTACAAATAAAACTTTGATTACATATAAACTAAGTGATAAGGAAAATAATTTTTGGGATGATGGTAAGTTTCATTCATGTCGTACTTGTTAAACAAAACATTTTGTTCATATTTTCTTACAAAATCCCAATAGGCATTTTCTTAGATACAAAAGTATGATTCCATTAAAAATATTAGTAAAATATATCTGCATATTATAAAAAATAAATTTTAGATGTAATTTTATATTAGTAAAACAATTTTTAAAATACATTTTGAAAGAATGGTTTTCAAAGAACAATATTTCTAACGGGAGATAGAAATATTGAATTATTTTATTAAAAAACTTATCTCTATTATTTTAGCTACGAAATAATGTAAAATGGTACTATTACATGAAAATATCATGAATAACTAATAGAAAATAAAATTCAAGAGAGTTATAGAAAGGTAGATCAGGATATTCAATCATTGAACACTTATTCATATACAATCCTGATAAATGATGAGACTGTAATATAAAACAATTACTAGTTATGTATAATTGAATCATAAGACCCATTAATGGATAAAAAAAATATAACTTCAAATATCATGAGTATAAATAAATTCATTATATTACATGTAATGGGTATTTGTACCAGCCTTGTAAAATAAAATTGGTGCATTACATAACATATCTATCAAATAATGGAAATTGAGACAATAATCCATTACTCCATAAGTAACCTTTTAAATGTAAACCCAATGAAAGAGATGTCTTGGAATGGATTTTTAGATACCCAAAATTCTCACGATAAAAATCATAAAATACATTCATGTCTAGTATATACACCACATAGTTGAAATATGTGTGTAATATGGTGTGTCTCAGAAAAGTAAAAAGTGAGATGAAAATTCCTTACCTTAGGTCTTTACATCTATCATACAAATTCAAACATACCATATAATTTGTCCATTATATATATATTATAGAAAAATATTTATATATTTCATAGTTTATAATATTTTATTTCAACCTTTATGAGTTTTTATTCACAATTCCATGTTAATGATTCATTTCAGTTAAAATCCACTTAAATTTTCCTATATATTTTGATTAGTTATATTTTATTCCCTCATATATTGATTATGTTTATATAATTCCATAATTTATAAATATTATATAAATATCATTTATATTCAAATTAATGTATTTATAGTAATACATAAAATTTAGTGATAGAAAAGTAAATACATGGTCATAGATAATGTAGGTGATATATATGCATGAGAACTTCTTTACTTTTAAAATTGCATAGAGAGAAATAAGGTAAAATGTTAAATTATCATTTAAAAACCTTATACATGTGTTATATTTCATATATTTTCATTAAAACCAATATTAATACCTTCCATGTAATTTGTGGATAAATCATATCGACTCTCAAGGTGGTAGTACACCATACACATGGGCGATGTTATCATATTCCCAAAAAATAGAAATCATGAATTTATATAGGAAAAAATATTTAAATAATAATAATAATATTTTAAATATTATACATGAACCAAAAATCCCTCAATACATCCAACCTTGTGTGGTTGTAATGGAATAACAAATGGCATAATATCGTGAGGCGGTAGTCCACCATACATACAAACGATTATTTTGTAATACATTTGATAAAAGTGGAAATGGTTTTACTTCATGTAAATAAAATAAAAATATATAAGTTTTTTAATATATTTGTATTAATACATATTAATTTTGTATTAAAAAATTAAGGGGAAGGATGAAGAAATAAAAAAAATTCATTTTTAGAGAAAATTACAAGTTCTTCGGGTATCCACATTCTGATTGCACCAAAACCACATTAGGAAAAATTTAATCCAAAATTAAGGATTTTAATATGATAGGAGGGAATTTAGGATGAGATTTTGGATGGTTTGGTTCAATATAAATGGCTTTAGATATCTGAATCTGCGAGGGGAGTGAGTTTACTTTTATAGTTGATGAGGAGTGACATTTTGGAAAACACCCAAAAGTAATAACTATTGGGAGGTCAATCATACTTCAAGTGGATCCAAAATTGGTAATTAATGGGGTGTGGGATTATATGGTCAATAAATACCTCCACCACAGAATAGGAAATAGGTTTTATACACTATGTTCATTAACTTCTATGTTACCTTGTTTTTACAATTTCAGTTCTCACTACGGTAAGTAGTTTTTTTACATTGGAAATTTTTCATATAATATTAAATTAAAATGATCATTTATAAGTAATTTGGTCCCATTAATAATAAATTTTAAATCCAATTTATAAAGTAAAAAATATTTTGAGTGTTGATATTTATTTTTGACACAAGTGCATGTAACATCCAAAAAACCCCACTTGCCATAACTTCGCTTAGAGTTTTTTCTAATAAGGGGTCACTATATTGATTGTAAACGAAATAATTTTCAATTAATGGACTATATTTTATATTTATTAATATTTATTAATAAATTTACTATATATATGAATCATAGTAATTTTAGTTCTTTTTATAAAATATAAATTATTATATAACAATAGTAATTTTAATTTCGACATTATTCATTTAATTTTCATTTCACAAAAATGTCATGTCAATTATAGAATTTGAATATATATTTCAATAACCTATGTAACATGATACATTAATCTATGAAATTAATGGTCACTTATAATTCATTGAATTTACTTCACTTTTAGTCATTTTAGTATCATTTATTTTATTCAATTATAAAATAAAAATTTGTGGTGTTCGTGTTTCTTAAGCATTTAAAGTATTTATTTCATCTCGAATAATTATAAAAAAACCCCATGATATAAAACACATATATATTCTGAAATTATCTTTATAAATTTAGAGACTCGGATTTTCCATGTATTTTTTTAATTATATGGGACTATTTCAAGGCTAAAAAATCTGATGGCATTTGATTCTAATTCCTAGTGTGCTCGGAACGGAATTTTAAACTTTTTTATGGTACGTTTAGTATACGTGGAAGTAGGAAATCCTAACTTTTGATTTGGTGCTCAGAATTGAAATATGAGTGCATAGTTAAACCCACGATGTTGGGATTCTCTTAAGGGAGCCTTAAACTCAACCGTAGTGGGTTGAGAGAGGATGTTGGATTTTGCGGTTTTCATGGTGTATTAATAAAATAGATCTATTTTTATTTTAAATACCTTAACCTCTATTTTATGTTTTGGTGGGGGGGACCATGAGGGGTGTTCAGACATTTAATGTAGGACATTAAATGCCTGGTTTCACAAAAATGGGTAACCACTCTACATAAAATTACGGAGCTTAATTAATTTCACCAATTAATAAACCTCTTAATTTTCATTTGTAAAAATTTACCCCCCTAATCTCTTTTTTATTATTTTTTTGGATAAATGTGTGGTGTTCTTGGGAGAGGTTGATTTTGGAGTTACCTCTTGATGAAGAAGGAATCCACCAATCAAGAACTGAAGATCATTTTTTGAGCGGCATCATTGGTGGATTGCTCCTGGATCAATGAACACTGACCCATCTCAAACGTTGGAAATTCTCCAACGACCCACAAGGTAGATTTTTGTCTCCTTTAAATTTCAAGAGTTGTTGAATATTTTATCTTTTCCCTTGATAATATGTTAACATAGAGGGCACAGGCCAAACGAATAAGGTCCTGTCTCTCCGCCTCTTGTTTAATAGTTGTGTTCTACACTGGTGAATTTTCGGGTTGGGTGGAACCTAAATTTGAGGGTCAAGAAGTGAAAGAGACGACCTGAGAAGCTCATAGGTGTGATCAGATGAAAAAATGGACCACTAGAGCTCACCTAGTGGCCCACAGAAGACATCTGGCATGGCATCATCGGCAACCCACATCGGAAGGTGATGGCGGCTGCCGGAACAAGCTGACCGTAGTTGTGGAGGTCTACCATCACACACTGTAGGAGGTGGCCACGACACTAGGTTGTAGCGTTCAGCAAGAGGCCGACACCGGTTGGCCAAAAAGATGAAAGCGTGTAGTCACATGCCACATGAGGAGGATGTCATAGTGGTTGAGCAGGGCAACCGACACTGGTTAGCTGTGGAGGTGGTGTGGCACACTGTAAAATACATCTAAAGGTAGAGGTATGGACCCAATCCTTGTGTCTCCAGCTGTGACAAGGCATTGCGATGTGGGCCACAACATCAAGTCCTGAACGAATTAGCTGTTTAGGAGAAAGGGGGGAAACGCCTCCCCCTGTGCCTACGAGAGTGGGCACTGCGCCCTCCTATGGGCTGAGCTAACCCACCCTGCGGCTGGGTTGTTGTAGCATGCATGCTGGGCGATGCCCCCTATGGGCCGGGCCGCGCCCCCCTGCGGGCCGGGCCTCACCCTCCTAGTTAGTTGGGCCACACCGCGACTCAATCCAACCAGGATGGATTATGAATCCTTGAGCCATGCCAGGTTGGACATGGGTTGTGTTGGGATGAACAAAATCTGGTTCAGCCGGGTCTGTCTGACCGGGTCGAAAGGTACCGGGACCCATTCATGCCTAGTTTCGCTTAAAATTCCATAACATGAAATCCAGACGTCTGTTTAATGAACTTTCTATGGTGATGTGATCCATGGAGCGAGAAAATACTTTTGAAATAATCTACTCAAATTTTTAATAATGATGGAGTATAACTGGGTTGGATCAAATCTGAATCCAACTAAGCCCTCGGTACTAAAACCCTTAGAACTCACAGACCGAGCGTCCAATTGAGGCACCGTCTGTCGCATTGCAACCCTTAAGACATGGAATTCCATTAGGTTAAAACATTGTAGATATTAGGGGGACTCAAGTTATGATAAATATATCCTGGAGCGGATTATACGTACTCAAGCGCACCGGGTGTAGGGAACCCTATGACTGACTATCATTGAAGTAGTGATCTTATATGGATCAGTATCTAGCGACCCTATGTGGATCATTATCAAGTAAACCTATGTGGATCAACATTACAGAAACCCTATATGGATCAGCATCGAGCGACCCTCTATGGATCAACATTCATGTGACCCTGTGTGGATCAACATTCCAGCTACCCTCGGTGGATTAGCATTGTAGTGGCCTTGTGTGGATCAACATTCTAGAAACCCTGTGTGGATCAACATTAGCATGACTCGATGAGGACCAACCTTATAGTGGCCCATCATGGAACACCATCTTACATCCAAGAGTGGATTTATAATAGAACATCTTATTTTTGGATCAGTTGTGGAACTTCTAAATGAAATAAAATGATATAGATTAATAATAATCATATATTTTCCTGATCTCTAAGTTGTATATCTGGTGTGATCTTACCACTGATACATGCTTTTTGATTGAGGTCTTGCTCAATGGGTTTTCTGTTGTGGAACTCTGGGAGACCTTCAGGGGTCTTGGAGTCCCTACTGAGTATTGTTATACTCACCCCTACACGGGTTTCTCCCGCACCTTGTTGTGTCTTGTGTAGAAAACATATATCTTGGGATGTGGTTTGGGAGCTAGGACTGGACAGTTCTCAGAGGTGTACCTTTAGACAAGACAAGCCACAATGATGGTTGACTGTGAGCTATATTTACCCTTCAGTTACGAAACGTGGCGGATGATTCTGGGAGCTATTTTTCTATTTCTGTTGTACTGTTCAGTTGGGCTTGTACTCTGACCCCCTATACATACAACACCCACCCTTTTTACTTTTAGTATACATAATTTTACTACTACTATTTTACTACTTTTTTGGTGCTCATTGTATTCATGGACTATGTGTATGTAGGGTTAACGTAAGTGCCTTCTAGTTTTTTAGGGATATGCCTTTCGGTGCTTGTCGCCAAGACCTAGCCTATAGAGGTGGGCTTGTGGTTGTCACGACATGGGCCCTGTGGCATGGGTCATGGAAATTGATATCAAAGGAGTCGATTCTACCGAATAACTATGACTCTGATCTTTTTAATGGAGCAATAGTGTTAAGTGTTTTAATTGTGGTTTTCTGTTTGGGGAGTCCAGTGTTGGGGTGGCTGCCGACTTATATATACACTAGGACCCTGAATTCTGATTTTTGACTTAGTGCATGGAAACACTGATTGTGTGTGTTTTGGGAATGTTTTTTAATTGAACTCTATGAGTCATATCACCCAGTATAACTAATTGATCATGGAGAACCTGTTTCCTTTCAGGATGCCACCACGTAGATAGCTATCCATGATTCTTGAGAGAGTACATGATGATGATCCACCAAGCAATGAAGATTCAGTGAAGGGCCCTCTTACTGTGTTACCACCTTCGGGTGGTGTACCAGCATCACCACTACCCATTGGGTAGCTGTTGCCACTATCTTGACAAGTAGATGGTGCACGATGACTAAGCATGTTTCACGAGTTTTAGCGGCAGAGGACTCTAAGGTTCAAAGGTTAGATAGATCTGTAGGTTTCTGAGGACAAGAAAGAGGCTGTGGATAGAGTTTTTCGCCTAGTTTGGACACCAACCGACCAGTTGGCGATCCTAGTTTCTAGTCTTTTCCAAGGTAGAGTAGGGATATGGTTTAGCATGAAACTCTAGATACATGATGAGGTGACCCTCACCTGCATATATTTCGAGGGCCTCTTCAATGCAGAGTTCATTCCAGTGACTCTATGCTGTGTTCGAATACAGGAGCTGCTACACTTATAGAAAGGCAGCCTGACCATGGACCAATACGTGATGAGGTTCACCAACCTCTCACGCTACTCCACCGACATGGTGCACGGTTCTTTCTTCAAGGGCCAGACCTTTGAGAAGAGGCTACGACAGGAGATCATAGCTTTGATGGTATCTATCAGCATCCCGACACATTATTTGAGTACTAGAAAAAGAAATCTTGGTGGAGAGATTCCTTGTTGAGCAGACACCGACAAAGAGACAGACCACTGGGTGAAATGTAGCAGAATAATATGTGGCTAGTAGTAGGCTAATGAAATACAGGTCCAAGCATACCAAACCTTCTAATGGATTACCACAGGAAGTAGGGTCGGATGTGCGATGAACACGAGGTAGATCAGAACAGTTGAGGAGAAAAATATGCTTCAGGTGCGGTGGGCAGGGTCACATGGCTCGTGACTACCTAACTAGCTACTCTTATGACCAGAAGACAGTTGAGGGAGCACCGAGGTAGAAGAAAATATTCGATCAAGGAGGTCCATAGGTAGCAGGCAGACGTGGTGGAGGAGCTGGCCATGCATCAGGCGATGGGTGACGATTTGAGGTTCTATCGCCACCACCTCTAGCTGGTCCTCCCCGATCATAGGGAGCAGGTGTACATGGACGAGCTCAGCTCCAGGGAGCTCAGTCCTATGACCATGGCGCTCTCGAGATGATTCAAGGTATGATTTGTTCTAACTTCCCATAGCTGCAGTACTTATAGACACAGGTTCCAGTGACTCTTTCATTTCCATGACACTCGTTCAGCGAATGAAGATTCTGGGGGAGCAGTTGGCTCGATCCTTATGCAGAGAGGCTCATATGGGATGGGATTTTATGATTACAAAATTGTGCCTGCAGTGTGAGCATACTGTAAGCGGTGAGATCCATGGCTATGATCTTCTTGTAGTGTCATCGAGGCCTTATGACACCATCTTCGTTATGGACTGGTTATCTAAAGTCCATGATCAGATTAACTACATTAGGCACAATGTGTGGTGTGTCCAAAAGGATGGGAACATGTTTTACATTACCAGAGAGAAGGGATATTTTTCAGCACAGGATGGACTTGCTCGGAGGAGGGTTTAGCTAATCAAACATTAGTTGGATAGCCGTACCCTCAGACCAGTTGGTGTTGAGAGTCCAAGCAATCATGTAGTGGTGGAAAAATATGTTGATGTCTTCTCTGATGATGTTCCGGGACTACCTCCTCATTGAGACGTGGACTTCTACATTGACATATACCCCAAAACAATACTAATATCTACACCAGAATATCGGATGGCTCGCGCGAAGCTTCATGAGTTATGGGTATAGCTGACGGAATTGCATAGAATGGGGTTTATAAGGCCCATAGTTTCTATAGGGGTATCCCCGATTATATTCTCCAATAAGGAATATGGAAATTTGAGGCGTTTTGTAGATTTTTGTCCCTAGAACTAGTTGAACATAATGAACAAGTATCCACATCCATGGATTGTAGATCTCTTTGATTTGTTGAAGGGATCTTGATGGTTTTCAAAGATACACATCAGATCAAGCTATCGTTATCTCAGAGTATGAGATGAGAATATGCAGAATATGGCTTTCAGATATCGGTATGGACAATATGAGTTCTTGGTTATGCCATTCGGCATAACCCACACCCCTGTAGAGTTCATGGGAATAATGAACATGATCTTTTAGCTACAACTCCATCGCTTCATGGTGGTCTTTGTCGATGAAATCTTTATATATTCAGCGTCATAGGAGGAGAATGCCTATCATCTACAGATAGTTCTGGATATGCTCAGAGAGCACCACATTTATGGTAATATCTCGAAGTTCATGTTATGGATATGGGAGGTACAATTTATTGGACATGTTCTCTCGGAGGTTGGATTTGCATTGGATCTAGCGAAGATAGAGGTTGTGATTGCTTGGGATACCCTGAAGAGTGTGACCATGGTGTTGAGCTTCCTGGTGTATGTTGAGTACTAATGGATATTCGTACATTTATTTTCTAGTGTGGCAGAACCCTTGTCAGCATTGACAAAAAAGGGACAACACTTCGTGTGGACAAAGAGATGCCAATAGTGTTTCCAGGAGCTGAGGAAGAGATTGATGAGTGCCCCCATCACGAGGCTACAAAAATAGGGAGTTTGGTATGTATTCTACTATGAAAAATCATGGACCAGACTTGGATGTGTCCAAATTCTGGAGAGAGCAATGATCGCTTATGGTTCACGGTAGCTGAGACAACATGAGAAGAATTACGCTAGCCATGAACTAGAGTTAGCAGCATTGGTCTTCTCCATGAAGATGTCGTGACTCTACTTGATTGGAAAACAATTCACAGTCCACTCTGATCACAAGAGTCTCAAGTATATCTTCTCACAGAAGGATATATACCTGAGACCATGGTGATAGCTAGAGTTCTCCAAGACTATGACATTGAGATAGTCTACACTCTTGGGAAGGGGAACGTAGTAGTAGATGCACTAACTAGGACGTCTGGTCTATACTAGCTTAGTGAGGAATCATAGAAGATAGCCATGTTGTAGAAATCTTTCATTGACAGAGATGGAGTAGTTTACCTCTAGTCTATGATAGTTACTCACCGACTCCTTTAGCATGTCAGGGAGGCTGAACATGGGGACATTAACTATGGGGCACGACATGATTAGATATCCTTAGGAGAAGCACCTGATGGATTTTATGATGTTGGGGAGAATGTCATCATCTTTAGAGAATGCACCATGGTACCTGTGGTGCTACATGAGGAGGTGTTGAGGGAGTTCCATACGTCCCCTCTGGCAGTACATCTTGGTGTAGAAAAGATATACCAGGACCTCCGACGTCAGAACTAGTGGCTAGGGATGAAGAAGAAAGTGCAGAGTTTGTTTCCTGATGCCTTACGTGTCAGCAAGTGAAGGCTGAGCATTAGGTTCCAGTAGGCTTAGCTCTACCACTAGAGGTACCCGAGTGGAAGTGGGATGTTATTTCCATGGATTTCGTGACATGGCTACCACGAACGTCTAGGGGCCATGATTGCATTTTTGCAATCATTTACTGAATCACAATGTCGGCCCACTTCTTACCCATCCAAGATCATGGATTAGTAGTGGGAATTTGATGCCTCTAGGTACATGATATTGTACAGATCCATGGGGATTCAATGGAAATAATATCTGATCGTGATGCACATTTTACATCCCGGTTGTGGAAGGGATTACAGGAAGAGTTTAGGACCCAACTACATTTGAGCACCTCCTTTCATCCTCAGACAGATGGTCAGACAAAACAGACTATTTAGACACTGGAGGACATCCTTCATGCTTGCGTCCTAGATTTTGGCTGCAGTTGAGAGGATCACTTCCCATGGAGGAGTCTGTGTACAACAATAGCTATATCTCCACCATCGGAATGGAACAGTTTGAGGCCTTTTAAGGACGATGTAACACCTTGAGATTTTATGAAAAATGTTCTTTTTAATTTCATTGATGTCCTGTACGCTACACCAAAAGTATCTTGCACTACACGCGTCCCTGACTTGGCTTTCATTACACGCAATTGTGACCATCCATGATAGCGTATGTTGTATGCAATACCGAGTTTCACTAAACAACGATATGTTATATATACTAGCCATTATGAATAGTAATACCCACTTTTTAAAATTTTATTTTTCATAATGGACATCATTTTTGGATTCGGAATATTGAAATGAGCATTGGGTGATATTTTGGTATTTTTCTGAAAACTATCAATTTTTGATGAAAAGTGAAAACACTGGGTACTATTTAAAAACTGAATTTTTATATAAATAATTATTTATTTTATTTAAATTTATTTTAGGTCAAAATTTATATGTAATACCTATATAAGTTCAATGTAATTAATTGGAGTCATTTTATAATAATTTTAGACGTATAAAATGTTTATTGGACTTTTCACCGTCTTTTACCCACCTCCTAGGAGAATTTGAAAATTTACATAAAACATAATTTAACCTTTTCTGTGAGTGGGATTTCGAAAATCCGAGAGACATGGTTAATATAAAAGAGTAAAATTTGGTTCAATAAGATAAAAATATTTTTTTTTGTGAATAGTAACTTTTCACTTTTTTTACCATGGTTAAAAGTAAACAGGGTAATTAAGTGCAAAAATGATATTATTATTACCCTAACACATTTCCTAATTCTATTGGATAAGTGTAGTTAGACCAAAAAAACCTTAGGGATAAAATATTACCCTTTAGGTATACTTGGATTAGATTAGGACATTTATTATTATTTTATTTAAAGAAGAATTAAAATAGTTAAAATCAAAGTTTAATAACTAATACATTTTTAATATAGGGTTATACATAAGATAAATTCGAATATAAATATTCATTAGAAAGATAAGAAAATATACTACATAATGGTATTTTATTTATAATTTTTAGACATTATATAATGTAATTTATTTATGACACAATGATGATGCAATAATTACCTTATTAATGAAATATTAATATAATTGTTTTTATAAATACCCAAATTAATGTAATTTTAGACTTTTTCGAAATACATATAATTTTATTGGTTAATATTACATGTTATTATTGATTTAATTAACTTTTTTTGAACTAATCACGCTATTATTAGTTTCAGAAAAATCTAGTACCAAATAGTGTCAAAATTGACATAAAATAGTTTTTAAAACAAATATTATATTATTAATTGTTATTTTATTCCTAAAAATAAATGGCTCTGCCAAATTAATTACATAATGATTTAAATATTAATAATAAACCTTTTGAGATTATTTTGGGTTGTTATAGTATGTTTATTAAACATATAGTGTAAAAAACAAGAAGACACAGTAAAAGTAAAATTATTTAACTTAAAGTTAAATCTAAATGATAAGGTTAAAATAGTAACCTAAAAATGTCTAAAATCTATTAGTTGAGAGGATTTAGACCCATAACAACCTTATATTAGAATTAAATCAATTTTGAGCTATTAAAAAAATGAATATGACTTTATTATAAAATAATATTTTATGTTTTTATAAGGTGCCCCTCTCTTCCCTTATAAAAGGGCACCTCCTCCCCCTCCTCCTCACACCACATTGAGCCTTCAAGATCGGCCAAACCCTGCCAATTTTCCTTCTAAACTTCCCTAAAAATATACTAGAGCTCCTTGTCTTCTTAAAAGACCATCTTCAGTGCCCTAAGAGGAGGATAAGAAGAGGCGCTTCAAAGAAGAGGTAATGTCTGTTGCCGATTCATTCAACTTTATTTATTCTTCTACTTCTTCTTCTTTAGTTGTTTCAATATGAGGTAATAAAATCAGTATCACTCATATACTGATATATTATTTTATGTATGAAACAACCCTATTTCACCTTCTATCCATACTACCGAAAATGAAATCACCGCGGGTGCGTGTGTACGGAATACCGTCTCCACACCGTGGTGTGATTTGTTTTCCACCAATACCTTACTTGGATAGGTATAATGGTGTAAAGAATAAATATATATGATTATTTTAAAGTGATATTGATTCTGAAATAGTATATATACACTTCAATAAAATTCAACGATCATGGGAACAATATCATCGGTCATGCGTACGTACGGTCTACCGTCTCCACAATGTGATGCGACTTTTTCTACATGATCTTCATTGAATAATGATTATATAAATGAATTTAATGAATAAATATGATATATATTACACTAATACCATTCTTTAAATGAGGTATCAATAACCTAAAACTCATAATAATAATTTATTCGCCAAAACATGCATAAGAACATAAAGCAATGAACACCCAAATAACAAGTAGCAATGAAATATTACTAATAAGAAGATAAGAATATGACCATATATGATATCATTACAATGAATAAAATTCTTGAATAAGTCAATAACATCATTTAAATCATTATACAGGTGTTTCGGATACGTTCGAAGAAAATCGGACCTATGGTAAGGGAAAATCTCAAAATCTCAATTTTATCCGAGATTGTTTATACTTTGGTATTTACTGGGGTGTATTTATCATCCACATCCATGTTTACTAAATATGTAATATTATTTCTTTCCTCCTACAATTGTTTAAATCCAATATTACTTGTTGGTGAGTATTTAGTACATGATATGAAAGGAATCCTTTGTCTTTTTTAGTATGAGGTACTTTTTAACTTTTTCGGCCAAAGTACAAGAAGAATGTTTTTTTAACTTATACGACCTGAGTGGAATTTTAGAAGATTATTTACATGAAGCTTCCATTATAAGTTTTCATGTTTATTTTTAATCAACTTATTTTAGTTTAAAATTGTATGACATGTTAAGAAAAGAAAAAAAATTGATGTAGAAAGGATATTTTCCTCAAGAATGGAGTCCAAGAGTTTTATAAAAATTATTTTCCATCTAAGATATTATAGAGTTCTGTTTATATCCCTATTTTTACATAGATTTGATTATGTTATGATGTAATTATTTTTATGATGTCCTTTTATCTTATATGGATTATGTTATGATGGCATGATGTTTAAGAATCCCATTTTTATTACATGGGTTATGCTATGATGTATGATTTATGATCTTGTGGGACACATAAGAATGGTATCATTATGAGTTGGGTGGGACCTATATCTCCTGACAATTAATTGGGTAAATATTTATATCTCATGAGATAGATATGGATGGAACGGCAGGTTAATCTGGTTCAGTGATACAGGACTGAAACGAGGAGTGAACTCGGTTTAGAAATGGACTTTGTCCACTAAGATAGTCTTGGAAATGAGTCTTGAATACTAAGAAATGATTATATAGGATTATGTGTTGATTCTACAAAGTTTCATGTCTTATGTTATTATTATTGGGATGATATTTCAATACTATGATTTATCCCATGTTATGAAATTATGATATCTTTTACAGGTTAAGATTTACAAAATGTTATGTTCTTATGAATATGTTGTGATTGATATTTCTTTTGTTTACCCTTATTGAGCATTTTAGATCACCCTTTTGTATGTTTTCTTTTCCCCACGTCAGGAAGAAGGGTATTAAGTAAAATATGCCAAAAGGGACTATAGATATGATAAAATAAAAGGGAGACAGTGTAGATGATTTTTGAACCAGTTGTTTAAGTTTCCCAGTTTCTAAAGTCATTATACCTCTATGGTCCTTTCATGGTTTTGTTATATGTTTTAATATGTGTGATTAAAATTTGAAGTAATAACAATGTATGTAAAGTATGGGTCATTATATATGGTATCAGAGGCAAAGGAGGTAGGAATGAATCTGATCCTTGGGAACTCTCACATGTCATAGTAGGATGAAGCATGGATCTCTGCCCAAGGGCTTCATAAGGAAATGGATTCCACTGCGGATGGTGGTGTATCCCACCCAGTGGATGTAGCCACCCATGGAGTGCCCTGATAGGTATCAATTACTATCCACTGGAAGTAATTCCAGACTGTTATAGCTGGTATCAGAGGAAAGGTATAGTCAACCTTTGGAAACTAGGATATGAAAGCCTTAGTAAGAACCCTAAGGATAAGTCTAAGCATAGAACACAATCTTTGTGTTTCATAAATGGCCCTGAATAACCTATTATAAGACCTTAAGTATTAATTTTTATTCTTGATTATGTGGTTTTAGTATTATAATTTGTGTTTCTCACACTATTGTTCTTGGTTTTAGTCAATGGCTAGAACCAGAAGGAACCATGTTAATGCGTAATGCGATGGGAAATGCAATGATTGTCCCCCTGAGCAACCAAACGTTATTGGATATGGAATGAAAAATCTTGTATCGATGCTCACACAACCTTTTCAAGCTATGAATCATGTAGGACTTCCAAACGAGCAAAGGAAGGAGCAACATTCTATTGAATCCTTCATGAGGCAGCATCCACCCTCATTCAGTGGGTCTACTGATACATTAGTGGATGAACAGTGGATCAGTACCACTGAAAAGATATTTTCAGTTCTTCAATGTTTTGATCATGATAAAGTCATCTTAGTATTATATCATTTGGAAGGTGAAGCTGATCAATGGTGGAATCTTATCAAGAATATGAGGCCAAGAGATGAAATTGAGTCTATGGAATGGGACGAATTCAAGAACTTATTTTTCAATAAGTACTTCCCTCGAATTCTTCAAACAGCGATGGAGAAGGTGTTTATTGAACTGAAGCAATAGGATGATAAATCTGTTGGTACCTACGAAGCAAATTTTACAAGACCTGCAAGGTACGCTTCCAGAATTATTATCCAACCAGAGAGTAAGATCGATCGATTATTTAGTGGCTTAAAACTAAGTCTTCGAAGGGAATTAGCCATAAAAGTCTTCAATAGCTACGAGGAAATCGTTCGATGTGCTCTCAAGGTTGAGATGGAGATTCGAGTAATGCACCAGTCAAATGAATTTGATAAGAAGAGGAAAATGGAATTCAAAGGGAAATATAAAAACCACACTGAAAAAAAGATGAGTTTTTCCTTATGCTCAAAGTGTTGAAAGAATCATGGAGGGAGTTGTCTTAAAGGGACAAGTAAATGTTTCAAATGTGGAAACAAAGGTCATCGGTCATTTGAATGCCTCAATGATGGAAAGAAGATGTCTAGTGATGCGAACAAAGAAAAGAACACACAGAGTTCACCTCCTACAATTCAATGTTAAAAGTGCAAGGAAATGAGGAATTATTCTAATCAATGTCACAATCCAAGCATTATTGATGACGATCGGCTTCAACAAACTCTTAAGGCCAAAGATAAAAGAAAGTCACATGCAATTTTTATCAGTGATGTGGAGTATGATAATGAAGTGGTGAAAGGTACACTTAACATCCACTCTAAAGTATCAAATGTTTTATTTGATTTTGGATCCACCCACTCTATTATTTCTGAAGAATTTTCTCTTTTATTTCTAAAGAATTTTCTAAGGTTATTGTTGTATTACCTCAACAATTAGATGTTGAGTTAGCTGTAACAACCACTAATGGCACAACAGTCGCATAAAAAGTTTATAATTCTTCTCCGATTAATGTCTGTGGGAAAGTGCTTCCTACAAATCTTGTGATCCTTCCTCTAGTGGAATTTGATTTGATTCTTGGCATGGATTGGATTTCTTTATATGGAGCTCATATCAATTTCCAAAGAAGGGAAGTCACATTTCATATTCTAGATCAATCTATGATCGTCTATCGATGCAAGGATGAACATAACCTTCTAGTGGAAATTTCATCCATCTTATGGGTCTTGATTCCACTAAATTAAGGTTAGATATCTCAAATGGTTGGTGAGAAAATCACGATTAAGAATATTCCCATTGTATGGGAGTTTTATGATGTCTTTCCGAAGGAATTTCTAGGTCTTCCACCAAATCATGATGTTGAGTTTTCAATTGAACTCATACCGGGTGATTTACCTATTTCAAAGACACCTTATAGAATTGACCCATTTGAGTTGCAGGAATTGAAGAATCAAATGCAAGAGAATCTTGATAAGGGATTCATACGCCCTAGTTCATCACATTGGGGAGCACTTGTTCTTTTTGTTAAGAAGAAATATGGATCAATGAGACTCTACATTGATTATCGAGAACTTAAAAAAATAAATATCAAGAAAAAATATCCTCTCCCACACATTGATGACTTATTTGACCAACTACGCGGAGCTCACTACTTTTCTAAGATTGATCTTCATTCCTGGTATCATCAATTAAGGGTCAAAAGGGAGGATATACCAAAGACGACTTTCTGTACAAGGTATGGACACTATGAATTTATAGTGATGCCATTTTGTCTTACTAATTCCCCTTCTATCTTCATGGATCTTATGAATAGAGTCTTTAGACATTATCTTGATCAGTTTGTGGTTGTCTTTATAGACGATATTCTTGTCTATTCAAAAAGCAAGGATGGACGTGAAGATCACTTGAGAATTGTATTTAAGACCCCGAGAAAGGAGAATCTTTATAAAAAATTTACCATGTGTGAATTTTGGCTTCAAAAAGTTGCATTTTTGGGTCACATAATCTCAAAAGAGGGGATATATATGGATCGAGAAAAAAAAGAGGTTATAAAAAGATGGTCAAAACCAACAACAGTTACTGAGATCCGAAGTTTTCTTGTTTTGGCTTGATATTATCGACGTTTTCTGAAAGATTTTTCACGATTATATAATCCACTCACTAGGTTGACTCGAAAAGGAGTTAAGTTCATGTGGATGGAGGAATGTTAAGAGAATTTCAAGGAGTTGAAATGAAGGTTATCCAGTGCACCAGTGCTCACACTTCCTTGTAGTGGAGAAAGGTTTGTGATCAACAGTGATGCATCCAAGAAGGGATTGTGGTGTGTTCTCATGCAAAATGATATGGTGATAGCTTATGCCTCACGACAGTTGAAAATCCATGAGAAAAATTACCCAACTCATGATTTGGAGTTAGCTGCGGTAATATTTGAATTAAATATTTGGAGGAATTATCTTTATGGTGAAAGGTGTGATATTTATACATATCATAAATGTTTAAAGTATATTTTCACACAAAAGGATATGAATATGCATCAACGAATATGGTTGGTGGTGATTAAGGATTATGACTGCACAATTCATTACCACCATTGGAAAGCAAACTAGGTGGAAGACGCATTAAGTCGACAAGGCCATGCTAGCTTATCCATGATGAGGATAAAAAAAGATCCAATATTTATGGATTTACAAATGATGAATCTTGGAATTATAATGGAAGGGAAAAAATCTTATCTTTATCAAATGAATGTTCATCCATCTATACATGCGAAGATTAAAGAGGCAGGGAAAGAAGATGTAGAGTTACAAAAGTTGGTGAGAAATGTTCCTGAATTCAACCTTGATTGTGATGGGATAATAAGGTTCCGGAATCAGGTTTGTGTTCCTCCCATCACATAATTAAAGAAGGAGCTACTGGATGAGGCTCATAGATCTTCATTCTCTATTCATTATGGAAGCACGAAGATGTATAGGGACCTGAAGGAGTACATCTGGTGGGATGGCATGAAAAGAGATGTTGCTGAATATGTCTCGTGATGTTTGGTTTGTCAGCATGTTAAAGCTGAGAGATAGAAGTCTAAGGGGATGTTACATCCATTACCCATACCCGAATGGAAATGGGAAAACATCACTATGGACTTTGTCACCAGACATCCTAAAACATACAAAGGTAATAATGCTATCTGTGTAATAGTTGATCATCTTACAAAGTTGGCACACTTCATTGCTATTAGAGAGGATTTATCTCTTGATCATCTTGCCAGGATATATATAAAGGAAGTGGTAAGAATGCATGGAGTACCACTTTCCTTTATATCTGATAGGGATCTAAGGTTTACCTCAATGTTTTGGCAAAGTCATCAGCATACTCTGGATACAGAGTTGAGTTTCAGCAATGCTTATCATCCTCAGACAGATGGTCAGTTTGAGAGGACAATTCAAACTCTAGAAGATATGTTAAGAGCTTTCTCTATGGATTTCAATGGTGGTTGGGATCAACACCTACATTTGGTGTAATTTTCTTATAATAAGAGTTTTCAATCCTGTATTCAGATGTCTCCTTATGAAGCTCTCTATTGAATGAAATTCCGAACTCCAACTTGCTGGGATAAGTTGGGGAAAGAAAGCTATTTGGACCTGATCTTGTTGATGAGATGGCAAAAAAGTTCTTATCTATTCAAAAACACAAAAAAGTAGCTCAGAGTCGACAAACAAGTTATTCTGACAATCAACTAAAAGACCTAGAGTTTGATGTTTGTGATAAAGCTTTCTTACGAATATCTTCTTGGAAGAGAGTAATGAGATTTGGAAAGAAGTGAAAGCTGAGCCCTAGATATATCGGTCCTTTCAAAATACTAGATCGTGTTGAGAAGGTAGCTTACCGATTGGTGCTTCCACTGAATCTCTCTCAAGTTAATGATGTGTTCCATGTATCTCTCCTGAGAATGTACATACCCGATCCATCACATGAACTTAGCACAGAAGTTGTACTGCTAGAGCAAGATCATTCTTATGAAGAACAGCCGATAGAGATTCTGGATCCTAGCAAAAAATTTGTATGAAACAAGACCACTCACTTGGTGAAAGTTTAATGGTGGAACTACTAATTATAAGAAGCTACATGGGAGCTTGAGAATATGATGAGGGAGAGTTATCCTCATCTGTTTGTTATAAAGTGACGAATTTTGAGGGAGAAATTTATTTTAAGGGGGTAGAATGTAACACCCCGAGATTTTATGAAAAATGTTCCTTTTAATTTCATCGATGTCCTGTATGCTATACCAAAAGTAGCTTGCACTACACGCGTCCCTGACTTGGCTTACATTACACGCAATCGTGACTGTCCATGATAGCGTATGTTGTACGCAATACCGAGTTTCACTAAACAATGATATGTTATATAAAATAGTCGTTATGAATAATAATGTCCACTTTTCAAAATTTTATTTTTCAAAATGGACTTTATTTTAGGATTCGGAATATCAAAATTATCCTAGGGTGAAATTTTGGTATTTTTCTGAAAACTTTCAATTTTTGATGAATAGTGAAAACACTATGTTACTATTTAAAAAACGACATTTTATATAAATAACTATTTACTTTATTTAATTTTATTTTAAGTAAAAATTGATACGTAATACCTATATAAGTTCAATTTAATTCATTGGAGTCATTTTATATAAATTTTAGACGTATAAAAAATTTATTGAACTTTTCACCGTCTTTTATCCACCTCCTAGGAGAATTTGAAAATTTACATAAAACATAATTTTACCGCTTCTGTGAGTGGAATTTTGAAAATCCGAGAGATACAGTTAATATCAAGGAGTAAAATGTGGTTCAATAAGATAAAAACAATTTTTGGTGAATAGTAACTTTTTACTTTTTTTACCATGGTAAAAAGTAAATAGGGTTATTAAGGCTAACAATGATATTATTATTACCCTAACACGTGTACTAATTCTATTGGATAAGTTTAGTTCAACCAAAAACAACCTTAGGGTTAAAATATAACCCTTTCGGTCCACATGGATTAGATTAGGATATTTATTATTATTTTATTTAAAGAAGAATTAAAATAGTTAAAATCAAAGTTTAATCAATAAAACATATTTAATATAGGGTTATACATAAGATAAATTTGACTATAAATAATCCTTATAAATATAAACATATTTCCTACATAATGGTAATTTATTTATAATTTTTAGACATTAAATAATTTAATTTATTTATGACACAATGATAATGAAACAATTACCTTATTAATGAAATATTACCATAATTGATGTTATAAATCCCCAAATAAATGTAATTTTAGACTTTTTATGAATTCCAATAATTTTCTAGGTTAATATTACATGTTATTATTGATTTAATTAACTTTTTTCAAACTAAGCATGCTGTTATGAGTTTCGAAAAAATCATGTACCAAATAGTGTCAAAATTGACATAAAATAGTTTTTAAAACAAATGTTATATTATTAATTTTTATTTTATTCATAAAAATCTACGGTTCGGAAAAATGACTTAGATAACAATATATATATTAATAAGGAACCACTTGGGGTTCCTTTGACTTTTTATTGTGTGTTTATTAACCATATAGTGTAAGAAAACAAGAAGACACAGTAAAAGTAAAATTATTTAACTTAAAGTTAAATCTAAATGATAAGGTTAAAATAGTATCCTAAACTTGTCTAAAATCTATTGGTTGAGAGGATTTAGACCCATCCTCACCTTACCATCGAAATAAATCAAATTGGAGCTATTAAAAACCTAATATGACTTTATTAAAAAAATAATATTTTATGTTTTTCCTAAGGTGCCCCTCTCCTCCCTTATAAAAGGGCACATCCTCCCTCTCCTTCTCACACCACTTTCAGCCTTCAAGCTCGTCCAATCCATACAAAGTTTCCTTCTATAATTCCCTATAAACATCCTAGAGCTCCATGTCTTCTTCAAATACCATCTTTAGTGCCCTAAGAGGAAGTTAAGAAGAGGCGCTTCAAAGAAGAGGTAATGTCTGTTACCGATTCTTTCAACTTTATTTCTTCTTCTACTTATTCTTCTTTAGTTTTATCATTTTGAAGTAATAAAATCAGTATCAATCATATACTTATATGTTATTATATGTATTAATCAACCCTATTTTACCTTCTATCCATCCTACGGAAAACGAAATCACTGCGCGTGCGTACGTACAGAATACCCTCTCCACGTCGTGGTGTAATATGTTTTCCACCACCACCTTACTTGGATGGCTATAATGGTGTAAATCATAACTATATAAGATTATTGTAAATTGATATTGATTCTTAAATTTTATACATACACTTCAATAAAATTCCACGATAATGGTAACGATATCATCGCTCGTGCGTACGTACGGCCTACCGTCTCCACGATGTGATGCGACTCGTTCTACATGATCATCATTGCATAATGATTATATAAATGAATTGAATGAATAAATATGATATATATTACACTAATAAAATTCTTGAAATGAGGTATCTATAACTTAAAAATAATAATAAGAATTTATTCGACAAAAAAAGCCTAAGAACATAAAGCAATGAACACCTGAATAACAAGTTGCAATAAACTATTACTAATAAGAATATAAGAATATGACCATATATGATATCATAACAATGAATAATTTTTTTTGAATAAGTCAATAACATTATTTAAATCATTATATAGGAGGTTCAGATACGTACGAAGAAAATCGGACCTAAGGTAAGGGAAAATCCCACAATCTCATTTTTATCTGATATTGTTTATACTTTGGTATTTACTGGGGTGAATTTATCATCCACATATATGTGTCCTCAATATGTAATATTATTTCTATCCTACTACAATTTTTTAATTCCAATATTCCTTGTTGGTGAGTTTTTAGTAAATTAAATGAAAGTAATCTTTTGTCGTTTTTTGTACGAGGTACTTTTTGACTTTTCTTACCAAAGTATGAGAAGAATATTTTTCTTAACATATACTACCTGAATTGAATTTTAGAACATTATTTCCATGAAGCTTCCTTTACAAGTTTTCTCATTTATTTTTAATCAACTTCTTTTAGTTTAAAATTTTATGACATGTTAAGAAAGAGAAAATGTTTTTGAAGTAGAAAGGATATTTTTCTCAAGAATGGAGTTCAAGTGTTTTATAAAAATTATTTTCTATCTAAGATAATATAGTGTTTGGTTTATATCCCGATTTTTACATTGATTTGATTATGTTATGATGGAATTATTTTTATGATGTCCTTTTATATTATATGGATTATGTTATGATGACATGATGTTTAAGAATCCCATTTTTATTACATGGGTTATTCTATGATGTATGATTTATGATCTTGTGGCACACATAATAATGGTATCATTAAGAGATGGGTGGGACCTATATATCCCTCCAATACATTGCGTAAAGATTTATATCTCATGATATAGGCACGGCTGGAACGACAGGTAAATCCGGTTCAGTGATACAAGATTGAAATGAGGAGTGAACTCGATTCAGAAATGGACTTTGTCTACTAAGATAGTCTTGGAAATGAGTCTTGACTACTAAGAAATTATTCTCTATGATTATGTGTATATTCCAAAATTTTTCATGTCTTATGTTATTATTATTGGGATTACATTTAACTACTATGATTTATCCCATGGTATGAAATTATGATCTCTTTTGTAGGTTAAGATTTCCAAAATGTTATGTTCTTATGAATATGTTGTGATTGATATTTCTTTTTTTTTACCCTTACTGAGCATTTGAGATCACCCTTTTGTATGTGTTCTTTTCCCCAGGTCAGGAAGAAGGGTATTAAGTAAGATATGCCAAAAGGGACTCTAGATATGATAAAATAAAAGGGAGACAATGTAGATGATTTATGAACTAGTTGTTTATGCTTACCAGTTTCTAAAGACAATATACCTATACGGTCCTTTCATGGTTTTGTTATATGTTTTCATAAGTGTGTTTAAATTTTGAAGTAATAACAATTTATGTAAAGTATGGGTCTTTATAGTCGACCATACAGATCACCTATCTGCTGGATGGACCCAGGGGAGTAATCACTTCTGTGTCTAGAGTTGGTATGGGCTATGATTGAGAAGGTGTAGATCATTCAGGAGCAGATGAAGACTGCCCAGAGCAGAGAAAAGTCTTATACAGATAGGCGATAGGGTCCTTTTGAGTATGAGGAGGGAGACCATGTCATCCTAAGGGTATCACCATGATGAGGTATATAGAGATTTGGAAAGGGAATAAATCTATCTCTAAGGTTCATCAGACCCTTTCACGTTCTCAATTATGTTAGTGAGGTGGCATATCACCTAGCTCTACCACCACTGATGAATCTTGTGTGTAAAATTTTCCATGTGTCATAGTTGAGGAAGTATTCAAATGATCCATCAAATGTTATCAATTGTGTAGAGATTGAAATTGATGATGTGGTGATGTTTATAGAGGTTCTAGTGGAGATTGAGGATCGATAGGATCAGGTCCTTCATGAATGATCGATACCTCTGGTGCACATTTGATGGAAGGAGATGAACCTCCAAGAGATAACATGAGAGTGGGAGTGTCAAATTCATGCTCAGTACCCCCTTTTATTTCCATAGTTTATTTTGTGGTGTTTGGGGATGAAAAACCCTATATTGGGGAGAATATAGAGACCCAAATTTTCAATGTAATTTTTTTAATAATGTGTAAATATTACGAGGCTGCAAAATCTGATGGTGTTTGATTTCGATGCCCAGTGTTCCTAGAATGGTATTTTAATCTTTCATATGGTATATTCTGTAAATTTGCGAGTCGGAAATATAAAAATTTGAACAGGTGCTTGGAATTGAAATCCAAGGGAACTGTTGAACTCCTAGTGTCGTGATTCGCTTAGGGGAGCCTTAACCCCGACCGCAGTGGGTTGAGCGAGGAAGTTGGTTTTTTTTGTTTTTGTGGGGGAATAATAATATATATCTAATTTATTTATAAATACCTTCCATATCTCTTTTAGTTTTTAGTGGAAGGGACCACATGGGCTGGTCGGGTGTATTTAACATAGGACATTAAATGATCGGATACACAAAAATGTGTATCCACTCTACATGAAATTAAGGAGGTTCATTAATTGCACCAATTAATGATACTATTTTAATTATTTGTTGTCAAAATTAACTCCCATCATCTCTTTTTTTTGAATTATTTGAAAAAATGAGTGGTGTTCTTGAGAGAGGAGGATTTTGTTGGAGCCTCTTGGCAAAGAACAAACCCACCCAGCAAGAGCCGAAGATCATTGTTTGAGCAGCATCATTCGAGGCTTGCTTCATGATTGATGAAAGATGACCCATCTTCAAATGGGGGATGATCTCCAATGAATCATGAGGTAGGGTTTTTTCTTGTTAAAATTTCAATAGTTTTTGAATATTTTATATTCTCCCTTGATAAGATGCTAATGCGGAAGGCTCAGGCAAAAAAAAAACAAGGCCCTGTCCTCCTCTTCTGTTTCAATTGTTGTGCTCTACATAGTGAATTTTTGGGTTGGATGGATCCCAAATCCGAGGGTCAAGAAGTGAAGGAGATGAACCGGGAAGCCTGTAGGTGTGATCAGATGAAAAAACGCACCATCAGAGCTCACCTGGTGGCCCACAGATGACAGTCAGCGCAATACCGACTTGGGGACACTGGTGACCCGCACTGGAAGGTGATGGTGGCAACTAGTACTAGCCAGCTATGGTTGTTGTGGTGCACCGTTTCAAACCCTAGGAGGAGGCCATGACACTTTTCCATGATGGTTAGCATGCTGTCGTTGCCGGCCGACCGCAGAGATGGCGGCGCGCTGTCGCGTGCCACAAGGGGAGGGGGTTGCGACTTTTCAGCCGTGGTGGTTGAGTAGGGTATTTGGGACCGGACGACCATAGAGGTAGTGTGTGTGCGTTGTCGCACTCCACTAAAGACGGAGGTAGGGACCCGCTCCCTATGGGTCCCACAATGATCATGAGGCCCCTTGTGAGGTCACCGCTTCATGTCCCGAATGACTTAATCATTCAGGAGGGGGGGGGATCCTCCCCACATGCCAGCTTAGGTTGGCCCTATTACCTCTTGTAGGCTGAGCCACACTGCTCTTTGGGATGGGCGGCACCCTTCTGTGGGTTGGGTGGTGCCCCCTGCAGGGTGGGTTGCGCCCCCAATGGGTCAGGCCGCGCCCCCTACAGAAGGGTCCCGCCCCCATATGGGTCGGGCCACACACTCCCAGCAGGCTAGGCTGGACCACGACCCAGTCCAACTGGGATATCCCACTCAGCTTTGGGCCAACCCTGGGTCAGGCCGGCCCATACTGGGTCGAACTGAACCCAAGCCCATTCAGGAACAGTTTCACTTAAAATGCCACAACTAGAAATCAAAACATTTGTTTGATGAACCATCTACACCACTAGGATCCTTGGATAAAGAGTGTCCTATTGGAATGCTCCACTCAAATTTTGGAGAAATTTGGAGTATGTCTGGGTTGGGTGAAACCTGAATACAATAGGACCCTCGGTACTAAAATTATTATAACTCATAGACCTGGAATCCGATTGATGGGTCATCTATCGTGTTGGAATCCTTACGACATGGTAGTTCTTTGAGTTACTGCTTTTGGAAATTTAGTGGTGGTAGAGGTATGACTGATATATCTTAGAGCAGATTATATGTCCTCAAGCGCACCAGGTGTGGCAAACCCTATGGCTGTCTGTCATTGAATTAGCGATGCTGTGTGGATTAACAACTAGAAACCCTGTGTGGATCAACATCGAGAGACCCCATCTGGATCAAAATTTTATTTACCCTGTCTGGATCATCATTGAGTGACCCTCTATGGATCAGCATTTCAGCAACCCTATGTGGATCATCATTCCAGTGACCCAGTGAGTATCAACATTGCAGCGACCCTATTTGGATTTGCATTCTAGAGACCCTGTGAGGATCAATAGTAGTGTGACCCATTGATGACTAACCTTACAGTGGACTATCATGGAACATCGACTTATGTCTATGAGTGGATCGATAATAGAACAACTTCTTTGTGGATTAGTTGTGGTACTTCTAAATGGAATAAGATTATATAGCTTAAGATTAATCATGTATATTCCTAGTCTCTTAGTTATATACCTTGTGTGATCTAACCATTGCTTCGTGCTTTGTGATTGAGGTTTTTCTTTGTGGGTTTTCCTTTGTGGAACTCTTGGAGACCTTCTGGGGTATCAGGGTCCCTACTAAGTATTGTTGTACCCACCCCTGCATGGGCATCGCGCACTTCTTATTTTGTCTTGTGAGGATGATAGACCACTTTGATTGATGTTTGAGATCTAGGAATGGACGATGCTCGAAGGTGGACCTTTAGATGTGATGTTCCGTAGTGACAACTAACCATGAGATTTACCTACCCTTCAGGTAGGAACCTTGGTGGATGATTGTGATAACTATTTTTCTATTACTATTGTACTTTTTTAGTTGTTTTTTTATTTCGGCACCCTTTATATATAATACTCACCCTTTTTTACTTTCAGAACACATATTTTTACTACAACAGTTTTACTATGTGGGTTGTACCCGTTGTATTCTTAGACTGTGTGTTTGCAGGTTTAAAGGAAATACCTTCCTGTTTTTCAGGGATATGCCTTTAGGTGCTAGTCTCCGTCCCCTGACCTATGGAAGGTGGGATTAGGGTAGTAAGAGCATGGCCCCCGGGTGGCTGGTCGTGACACTGAGAATATATATTTTCATTATCCTAATGATTTATCATTATTAAAACCATTGAATCCATCTTTTTTGACATTTTATTTATTTAACATATAACATACGCCACATTGATGGGAATCTGTCCCAAAAAATATAAAAATAGATAATAATGATACACGGGACTAAATATGGTCATCCAATGGGTGATCTAGAAATTTGTATTTGATTTTACCACTTATATACTATGTTTAACCACCCTATAAAAATTAATTTTTACCTTAACCATGGTAATAAATTTTTACAAAATTATCTATTGATTTTTTTAAAAATTTATGGGAACCTCATTGGATAATATAAATTATTTTTATTCCAATGAAGGAGTCCAATTTTACAAATAAAATTCACCTAAGTATAAAATTTTAATTTAAAATTATTCATATAGTCGTAATGAGAAAGACAAGTTTTTAAGAAAAACTACTGAAAAATAAGTATGTACCCATTTTTTCAAAAACCATGCCTATTGGTCTCCCCTATAGTAATAGTTTTCCAAATATTTTTTGACATAATGTTCGATTTAGATCCTATATCCTTGGATTTGATAAGACATGGAAATAGTTTTCATGGGGGAATAAATAAGCTGGAATGCTCTGGGAATAACTATACCCACAGTTCTCCAAAAAGTTGTGTGTATATTTCACACCTATACCCAGAGTTTTTTAATCCATTGACATTGCTTTCACTGATATGGACATTTTTTGAAGGCCTCTGAATAACCTGTAACCATAGTTTGACTAGACTGTGTTTATTGGTAATGTTTCTGGTTACCTATACCCACCGTTTGAACAAACCATCAAAATAGTTTTGGCAATTATATTTCCATAATAATAAAAAAATAATTAACACTTTAATATAAATTAATTATATATATATATATTAACATATTGAAATAAAATTTATTTTATGAAAGTGGTAAAGTCATTAGTGTATAAGTTCATGATTCTGGGATGAAATCCCAGGGGTGTATTGTTTTAAAACATATAAACATGGTTTGACCAAAAATTGGGTATAGGTTGGCCAATTATTTTTTCATACTAATAGAAATAATAATATATAATTTAAAATAAATAAATTTTTATACATATCTATATTAATATATAGATATATATATTTTTATATAAGAACACAAAATTTATTGTATGATACTAGTAAATTAATTGAATTATAGGATTATGTAAGGACCAATACTCACCCAATGACTAAAACATATGTATTGGCCTTTCCTTTGAATTTACCAGCACCAATTGTTTTCAAACCCTAGGTATATATGTTTTATACCAATTTTTTGTTCAAATAATGGGTATAGGCCTATCATAGCAGATTAAGTACCCATGGTTCATAAAAACATGGGTATAGCCTATACATATAGGTTTCTGGGTTGCACCCATGGTTTAGAACTGTGAGTATAGTTAAATATTCTAATTTTTTTTAAAAAGATACAATTTTTTATGTCAATATTAAATATGGAATTTACTCTAATGACCAATATTAGTTTAATGGACGTACAATTTAACTAATTTTATTTGAAACCCAATTTAAAATAATTAATAATTATATATAAATTAAACAAAAATGATTTTTTGTCAAAATTCTGTATTTTTAAGTATTAATAAAAAATGAATCTTTTCCTAAAAACATGAAGAAATAAACCATGCTAATTTTTAAATGATGATTTAAAAATGGTTTTTAACTTATCAAATTAATTTTTTAAAAGTACAAAAAAATTTTAATTTTTTTTCTCAAAAATAAATAAAAAGTTTTTTAAATTGTTTTTTTGAAATATATAATGACATTATGTAAAATAATTGTTTTTTATCAAAATATTTTCATTATATAATGATATTATAAATAATATTTTTTATTACTTAATATTATTCATACTTTTAGGTATAATGTCTGTGTTTTAGTGGGTATAATTTAAATATATCAAAATATATAGTGGATTTGTTTAATCATGGTATTTCATGTAATACTAGCTATACTCGATGTTGTATTAAATAAAAAATATTAAGATTATTAATTTCATGAAAAAATAAGGCACAAAATATTGGGGTGTCACACTAAATCATCGGACCACCTGACAATTCCATTATACCTTATTCACATTCTCACATGTCTAGTCATTTGATGAGACCCACAAATTGCAGATGACCACCTCCATGCTAACAATGTAGATCAGTGATTGAAAAAATGATCAGTGTCACCCCTTACAAGTAAATCTTTTGCAATACCATGAGTCACCTACACCACACATTAGATTAAAACCTACCTCTTTGAAGAGAGTGAGCCTCATCGGAGGAGAAGACAGTTACTCTACCCAACAAGCCTAATTGATCTCATGTTTGCGCCACCATAATTAGATGATACGATTGAGGATTACTTTATAAATTTAAAAGAAGAACTCCCCTGTATACTGGTAAAATAAATATAATGGAAAAATAGATAAAAATTGTAAAAATGAAAAATAAATAAATTATATATATATTATGATAAAATTTATCAATTGTAAAAATGAACAAAAACCTATAAAAATAAAAATATATATATTAATACAGATATACTCACATATATATATTAATAAATATTTTTTGTATACGTTTTCTAATTATAGTAATTTCTATGGCCGAGACCACATTGTATGGTGCACTAAATTATGGTCCAAGACCAAGTCATTCATCTTCTTCCATTGAGATGTCATCTACACTATGAAGTATTGAAGCACCAAGATTCCAAAATGAATTGAGAATATTTATGTGAGGTACATGATTCAATTTAGGGGAATTCTCGATTCAATGAAAAGTTGGTTCAAATCCCCAACTTTGGGCACATGTCATCAATTCTATGTCAGTATTGGATGAGGGAAGCAAGAACATTCTTGAGGATGGTGGTGATACATGTACTATTCATGTGGATAATTTCAATGTTCACAAAGGACTTCAAGTCATACTTATTAAATATCACATTTTTTCACGATGATTTAAATGATTATTATTACTCGATCTCACTCAATATTAGAGGATCTCTGATACTATTTCTTGCATTGTTTATTTATTTTATTATAATAACTCCTTGGATGACAAACTAAGATAACAATGGAAATGATGAGGAGATTCCACCTACACCTGTAATTAAATATTATTTTTTATATTTGAAATTTATTGTAGTTATATCTAGAAGTTAATTCATATTTTATAGCATACATGATATTTTTAATTCCTCAAAATTTAAAATTATTTTATCTCCTTCATTAGATCACAAAGAAAATCCAATTATATAATCTTCATGCCATGTGATCATGAGAAGTCTGTTTATTTAAAGATAATAAATAATTTTTAATTAATATTATTTTAAATAATGTATATTTATTTTATATTTCCATCAGTACAAATGAAATGGATATTACAGGGTAGTGAAATCAAGTGATCCTTCCCTCGATTAGAGAGAAAATATGAGAGTAAAAATCGAATAAATATTTAACAAGGTAGTAATTAGATATATCAGGTGAAGCAACATATCCTTTAATTTAATTTATAACAAACCAACAATCCAATCGATCACTACATTTTTCAACATATCTCAAAAGAAGAAAAAAATTTGAAATAAACGCATAAAAATGTCATCTTTGTATTGAAATCTGAGTGACACTATTTCTATAATTAAATTGGGTTGAATCTTGTTTTTCTGACCACCATGTGACCTGTGTGTTGATAATAAAAACGTATCCCTTATTTTTTTCTATGAGATATATATTGATAAAAAATTATCCCATCTCTATTCTTGAATTTTTTTGGAGGCACATTCCTTTGAAAATGACAAGACATTGAAATAACGTTATAAATACTTACAAAAGTTTCACTCTCCTCAATTATAAATTTGGAATTATAGAATCTTTTATAAAATGTATAAAAAATTATTTCCTCTAGAAATTCATCCCACTATACATCCCCAATATCCCTCTCTATAATTATTGAATCCCCTGCCTTAGAAAAAAATCACTGTGACCTTAATTTCAAATATTTCATCCAAAGGAATGCTCATGTTCTCAATTTTTCTAATAATAATTTTCTATCAACAGCTCAATTCTAGATTACTCTGTCAAAAATAATTTCCCTTTTATTATAGAATTTAAAAAGTTATTTCATTTTTAATTTATGTTATTAGTTGATTGAATAATCAATTCACATAATTTTCCATTTTTAATTAGCAAAATTAAAATTTCATTCATGAGAACATTTGAAATACCACCTCTATGATTAAATATATTATATTTTACATGAACAAGTTATATTTAATGTTAAAATTTTAAATTCTAAGAAAATAATGATTTAGATAACATTTTTTTATTCTTAACTAATATATCAATTTATACCATTATTAGTTCAATGGTAAATGAAAACACTTTCTTCAAATATTTTCAAACTACCATCACTCTAGAGAAATATATTACATTTTCATCACAAAGATAAAAGGATGGTTTGAAAATAAATATATTTAATATAAAATATAATTGGAATGAAAATATTTCATTAATATTTTTTTCAAAGGATAATGGAAAAATTAATGATCATTACAAAGTGATTTCTTCATAGGGAAAACTTTATGAAAATCAAGTTATCATTGGTATTATTCTATCGAACCATTCCCAAAGATTTCATTGAATGAAAATTATGAATAAAAAACCCATCAAATTAAATTATTTATATATCTGTTATATTATTCATAATTTTCAAATTGATATTAACTAATGGGTTTTGACATTGTAGTTATAAAATATATGTTAATGGATCAACGTTACTAACATTAAACGAAGAAAAAAGTAAAAAGTAAATAAAATTATAATTAATGATTATAAATTTTAATATATATTAATAATGAAATTAAATTTTTAATTTACATGTTTATGTTAAGATACATGTGATAAATTGGTTTCTTAAAAATCATGAGTAATGGTAGTGGGTACTTCAGGGACAAACACGTTTTCACGAGTCATAGTGATTCTTCATTGAAAATGGTTTTACAAGGGAGTTTTACTCTATTATATGATTATATTATAATTCTATTACACCTTATTTACATAGGATTTATATTTATTGATTTCTTCATTCATAAATGGTATGATGTTAAAATTAAATATGACTATATGAAATTGAGATCTTCTATTTCGATATACATGTTAACTCTTCTAATTAATGAAAATATTTCCTATATTGTTTTTTTATTTCGAGATGTATTATAATTTCTCTTTACATATTTTTAAATTTATGTTTTATCTAGTAGTTTACGATTTGGGTTCAACAAATGCATTTTCAAAATTAAAAATGGATTCCCTTTGAATTTTATATTTTTTTCTTCCACATCACATTTCTTATACTAAAGAATTATATACATTTCAAGGATCCATTATTTGTTTTTCGTTTAAAATGGAATTTAAAAAATATTTCAAAATTGCATTATGGATATTTTTTTAATTAATTCAAAATTTCTTCTATTTATGATAATGTTAGGAAATTATTTTTGTAAGATATTTTGTTCATATTTTTACTCCCATATTCCAAATTAAAGGATCCAACCCCTATGGAGTTATTTTTGTAATCACCATATAAATTAATCAATGAATTAATTATTTGTGGTGGTTTAATATTGGTATCAATTAATCTAATCACTAATGTTAATTAATGTCACACCATTTTAAAATGAAATGATACCCATCCTTTTTTAATGGGTTATTTATGATATGATAAATGATATATTTCTACCATCACCCATATATATGGATTTTTTTGGGTGGGTTATTATATGAGCATCCAATGCATTGGTTGTTTCTTATATGTTAGGAAATAAAAATGTTTTGTATATAAATGATCATGTTATTATTTTTTCACAATTTTGTTCATGAACATGATCGTGTAATGGTCTGATCACAAGATAATGTGTGGAAATGAATTCATATACCTTTGACCAAAAGATGGGTCATGGAAATAATTTCATATATCATTATTCACTTGGTTTATGAAAGGAAAAAAGAGAAAAAAAATTCATTTTTTCAAATGGTTATTTTTAGTCACGACATGGTTTTCTTTTTTCACAATACTATGACTAAAAATGATTGATCTTAACTTTTTCACCACATTAAATTTTATTATATCTATTAATATTTGATATCTTCATTTCATTTTCATATTTTTATTCTCCATGTATTAAATTTTTTGTCACCCATTATTGTACTATGGAATATATTTATTTATTTGAGATTACATGTCTATCAAACAAGAATTATAAACAACCCTTATTATATCATGTTATTTTAAAAAGATATTTATACTATGTTAATGTTTTCTCATACATTTATGATAAAATAATTTATTTAATATTGATTATTTTTTATTTACTTGGGGTTTTAAGTCACCCTAACCATATAATATCATTCATCGAGTTTAAAAAATGAGTATAATTTATTATACTCTTGAGGGGAGTCCACTGTGGCTATTTTATGGAGAAATGTTCATAAGTATTAAAAAATAAATTGATGGTGATCATTTTTCTAAAATAAACTCAATAATAAATATATTAAATTGTTAGATTAATTATGATATGTAATGTCTAAATTATGGAAATTATGTAAAAAAATAATATTTTTATCTTGGTTCATATTATATTTTGTTAAAACCTATTTGTATTGTATTTAATTTTATAATAATACTCAGGAGTGTTGGTCTAGGGTGCCTCAGTTTGAATCAGATAAAGGATTATGTACATTTTATTTTTTGGAATTATGATTAGAAAACATAATTCCAAACCCTATGAATTATTAAAGGTATGTGGCTGAATCCATAAATTTTGTTAAATTTTTGTGTTTTTTGAATTCTAGGTAATGAAAGCCCTATATGGATACAAATAGTTGGATTGAAGAACTTGGAATTATATACCTATTTGTAGTAACCATAAAAGGGCGTATTCAGTATTAAATCAATAATAAATTGGTTTACGGTAAATAAAAACAAATACACACCTTACATAACACTCCTACTGGATATTCATTAGTTAATTAAAATTTTATTTACAATCAAAAATGGGGAAAATTTATGTAATATGGTTAGAGATACTTATATGAATGGAAATATGGACACCCTAGATACAATACTACTGATTCATATGTTAGTGTACACTATCACTAATGAGTTATTTATTTTGGTATTTTCTTCTGTGCATTTTTTAATTTATCTGTTATCATTAATAATTTTTCTTTTATTTTATTAAATGGTTGTAGACGGGTGAGACTTAGTTAACAATAAGTAGTATAGACAAAAAAATGTGTCTCCTATTGAGAAACAGAATGGGATAGAAGATGGCAATCATAATAGTTTTTTTATAATTACTCATATATATCAATGTATTATTAATTACTGAGTCTACATGATTTTTGAAACTTAAAAAAGAATAGGAGGATAAACTTTCCTAAATTTATAGATGATGGATATTTATAAGGAAATAAGATTCATGATCCTATATGTTAAATATGTGAGTAGAATCATCCAATGAAAGATCTCAGATTAATGGGGAGATGTTTTATCTATGTTGAATGAGGTAACTAAGAAATAATATTCCAAATAAAATGAAATAATTTAGTTAACATGATAGAGAAAATTAAATTTATTCATAAGGATCCACTAGCAATTTTATGATGTTGATTTAAGTAATTTTGGAACTGTAAAAACCATTACAATAATAAAAATTACTAATCTTAAAATAAAAACCAACAAACTCAGTCATTTTGAAGAAGAAAAATTCCATGAAATGACTACTTTTAATGTGTATTGTTCAAATAATGTGGTTCATTGTACAATTCTTCATTACTTTATATTTTTGGATGTCTTATGTTGTGAAACATTTTTAGAACATTTAAGAATAAAATAATAGATATAATCACTTGTTGGGGTCACTATTGAATCCATGTTATATTAATCTTTAATTATTTGAGATATTATGATGAAAAAAATACTTATTATCCTTCAATAAGATGAATTTCATGTGATTTTGGAAATGGTTTGTTCCACTATACGTTGATGTATCCTAATTTGTCAAAATTGTGTATTCTTGTTTCATATATAACTATGATATTTTATCAATTAAATTATTATTATGAAATCCATTTATAATCAAATAATATAATGTGAATCATGATATTGAATAATAATGGATAGTTGGATCAAATGGTCAGAGAAGACCTAATATTTCGTATAATCCTATTTTAAGAAAATTATATGTTTCCAAGGTTGGAATCAATCTAGGAATTATGTATTGGTAAATTTTTGTTTTATAAATACCCTTATATATTTCCATTATTCTATTCTAGTAAATAATATCAAGGATTCAATTTATTTATAGGGGTAGAATGTAATACCTCATAATGTATGTTTTAAATGGATACTATATTTAATTGAACAATAGACCAAACTAAAACAAATAAATTATATTTTAAAATAATATTGTTAAAATTTCCCTTGAAGATATATCCATTAAATTAATAGTTATAAATGATAATTTCTACACTATTAAAATTAAGTACAAAAGAGAATTGAATTTATTGAGTAGTAAGATTCTTTCTTATGAGGCTAACATGCATGACCTAGGAAAAGTGGTGGAATAAGTATGTTTTTAACTAGACCAATCCCATTAAAAACTAAAAGAAGTATGTTATGAGAGAAATAATAATTGAGGGAAGGAAAGGAATATGGAAATTTCCAAGAGAACTATACAAGTTAAATCGCCAACCCCGACCACAACTGGAGCATATCTTATTCATAGATATTACTTTGAGATCATCAGGGAATATTTAATTTTAAATTAATATAATATTAACATGTAATTATAAATTTAATAAATTATTTATATATATATTTCTTATTTTATATATTTTTCATTTTAAAATTTTGATGAAATACAATGTTACTTTTTAATACCAATTCATTGATAAAAATCAATTAATATATCTAAAAACATAATTATCCTTACAGTATTTATTTTTTATAATATTTTATTTTTATCTTCCTTATTTTATGAAACTAAATATATAAATCATAAAATATTTTTTTATTTTAATAATAGATTATCTTAACTTTTATTATGTCATATATTTACAAATGAAGGTTTAATTCATAAATTATTGAATTACATGATAAGACATATGGTTTAATTTTTTATTTATCATTCCATTATTAATATGTGAAAAATGTTTTATATTTTTATGAAAAAATTTGTTTTTATTTGAATAATGAAAAATACTAGTTTTTATAAATAATATAGATTTTATGAAATTTCCATAATCAAAATATATATTTAAAAAATATGATGTAATTTTTAGGACTATAAATATACTTATGGAGTAAATAGATTCATTCAAATATACACTTTTTTGAACATAGAAAACCCATATTAATCATTATCAAATGTGAGAAATATTTATTTTAATAAAAAAATTTTTTGTTCTATTTCTTTTATTTATATATTTTCATGGTGAAATTATATTAGGTATTTTATGTAAAACCACATAAATATTATATGGTTAATAATGAATAAATTAATGTCATTTCTAACACTAGAATAGTAAATTTATTCCAAACATAATTTTTCTTCCAAAGAATTCACTTTTTTTAAAAAGTATCTTCCATAATGTAGATATTGTTAAAATTAATTTTCCTCACCATTATAAATATTACTTTATAAAATGTGTATCTTATATTAAATAAAAAATTAAAATATTTTATAATTGTGTTTACATTTTTGTTCGTAAATATAATTTTTCCAGGGTTAAAAATAAATTTCTTGGTAAATGTAAATAATTTTAGAAAGATATATCAATAGTAATATAATAAAACTCTTAAACTATTTATCCCTTATTTTTGTATATTAGAGATTTATTATCCTACACTCAACCCATCTCAATTATTTTCCACTTTAGAAGGAACCTTGTTTTGTAAATGACATAACTTTATTATAAATTTTAGAAGTTAGAGAAAAAGTTCCACTCTCTTCACATATAAATTGAAAATACCACCACCCCTTTACATAAAAAAATTATATTATAAATACTATTAAAATTATACCATTTACAATTAATTTAGATCATTATACATGTATATTAATCCCATTGGTCTATGTATTATCTCTATGTCCTCCACTTCCAAGAATTCATCCAAAGGAAAGCACATGTTCTCAATGGGACAACTATTAATTCTTTACGCACTTTTATTTTACATATTTCAATTAAAAATAAAATTTCACCCATGATTATATAATTAATTATTTAATTATTTTACATAAGGATTTACTATCTAGAGGATAGAATCAATATCCACCTTTCCTTATAACCATTAGAAAAATGTAAACTTTTTTGGTGTGTATGTGCCGAATATTTCCTCCACAAAGAAACATATATCCCAATAAAAATGTTCCTTTTGTGATAGGTTAAATATTTATATTTAATGAAAAATAAATATAGATATATAAAATAATTATTATTCTTAATGGATAAAAATATTTCTATCTTCATTCTATTTAATGGGAAAATGAAAACGGTCATCCATGTCTATGTGCATACCACCGTCTCCATGGAGAAACATGTCATATTTTCATCACCAATTTAAAAATATTGTTCTAAAATATATTTTGACAATATATATGACACATAAGATTTAAATATTAAATAAATAATGTTATTAAATTATAAAAAATAATTAGATCATTACAAATTGATCCCCTTATATTGGTAAATTATCTTAAACAAAATCATCAAGGATTCTATGGTAAAAAATCAGACAGATATTATCTTTAAAATGTGTAGTGGGATGAAAAAATCATAGAACAAAATTATTTTAATATATTTAATAATATTTTTAATGATAAACATGATATAAATAACCATTTTGGACATTTCTTTTATTAAACAAATAAAAAATAATCAAAATTGCAATCATCTGATGATGAAAATAAACTATAAAAAATAATAAATTAAAAAAAAATAAGAACAATTGTCTTGTATAATTTGGTAATAAATATGAATAAAGTTATAAATTTTGTGATTAAGATGTTTTTTTATAATACCAGATATTTAATTTCATTCATGGATGCTGGGAGTAATGGAATGGTGTGTTTCTTGACTCAACATCCTTTCCTAAGTCATAATGATTCCTGTTTGATGATAGTTTTAAATGTTTCTTTTCATATATTATATGGTTATATTATATTTCATTTCCTCCTTATATTCAATGGAATTATATTTATGGTTTCATTCATAACAAAATTTATTGAGGTTAAGAATAAATCTTATTATCCTCAAATGAGATCTTTTTCATCTTATCCATATATGCATTCCATATAAAGATCGTCTTTCTTATATTAAAATAATCTTTTTTATTTATATTAGTAATAAAATTTATCAATACAAAAATTTAGATTCATTATTTATAACTCTCTTTACAATATGTGATCAATGAAGGTATTATATAAATATTAAAAAAAATTTCTCTTTCAAGTTCGTATTTTTATCAAAAACTCCAAATTTACTATGAAAACCCATTATTTATATTTAAAGGCCCTAATATTTTAAATATATTTAAATTTTTGTTTCAAAAAGTTTTTGATGTAAAATAATTAAAAATTATTTTTCTTGATTTGTAATTTAATATTATTATGATAGTGATAAGATATGTTTTCTAAAAGTTTTATTCATGGGTATTCTTCCATTTCTTTACTTATGGGGTCTTACTCATATGGATTTATATTTTATGAATAACTATATAAATGAATCTATGATTTTCTACTTTTGGGTTATTTAATGCATATATTAATTTTTCAAATCCCTAAAATTTGATTATGTGATACCATTTGGGAATGTCCTGAAACACATTTTCAATCAATGGTTTCCTCATGATATGATAATTGATCAACTTAACTAAAAAAGAATATGTATATATTATTCATAGGTGTGGTCCAATATAGACCTCTAATTAATTGGATATTTTTTTATTTAATTAAACAATATTTTTGGGGGAAAAAACTATCTTAGACTTTGTTCACATGGTTTCTCAAAGATATGATTGCATTGTTTTTGTTCCCATGATGGTTAATGGACCTAATCACATATATAAATATTCAATTTATGGCACAATATAATGTCAACATATATCTTTTCAAATATTTTTTTTTCGAAATTATTGTATATATCATTATTTGAATGGTTGTTTATAAAAATGATCATGTTTTTCTTTGTTAATAAGAATTTTCCAATGTACGAGTGATCATTACATTAATCATAATGTTTTGATTTTATAAGGTTATTATTATTCCCTTATTTCATGTCATATTCCAACTATTATGATCCATGGATTATAATAATTTTGCCAAAATCTTATGTCATTATACACATTGGTTCATTGGAGATTACATATCCTTGTATCACGAGTTATTGATAATATTTATTATTCTATGTTATATTTTATTTTATATTTTTTCTTAATATTTTTATTGCATATGATTATGATTTAATTCTTGATTAAATTTTGATGAGTTTTCCCTTAAAATGTTTTTATGCTCACCCATGTCATATGTTTCCATTACCTAAGTTTTGAAGCAGATTAAAATTATGATATGTATAGAGTGGGGTCTATTATGGAACATTTTTTCGAAAATATTAACAAGTATTGTAATTTTTTTTCTTATTTATCTAGTTCTAAAGCATAAAGAATCATTGATACCTATGATTCCAAAAATATATTCGTTTTTTAAGGTAAAACATATTGATATGATTTAAAAAAAATGTTTTTCTTGGGAAATATTTATTTGTATTAAATAAATTGTATAAAGTATGTTTTTAGAGTCTTACCTAGGAGATTTGGTCTGCAGATACTCAATTTGGGTTGCAACCATATTTGAATGGTACCTAAAGATGTTGCTGAAATCACCATTTATGCATCCCAAGGGATACAATTTTATGAATTTATTTACTTTTTTATAGAAGGTTAGAACCAAATACTTACATTCCATTGACCATATCTTTATTCACTTATATGGGATGGTCATGGAGTGTAATGTTGGTTATTTAGTGGTCAAATTTTAATAACCATATGATAATATTTACTATATTTTTAAAAAATAAAATGTTTTTTATGAATTCATGAGGATAAAACCCATAAATTATACTTTTTAGTTAATATTATGGAAAATAATAATATTTATGATTGGTCATCATGGCATTAATGTTTTCCACAAATACACTAGGGTAATACATAACATGCCACATCCTCAAAAACATATAGAGAACGGAGGACACTAAGAGAATCTAACTTATAAAAAATTATATATAGTTAATCATGAGGGAATTTTTTTCCATTCACAATGATGATGAATAAACATTTTTCCTATTAGTGGGATAAATATTCATAGGAATATTTTGATTGTCTCAAATAGTACCTCCTAATTCAACTGGTCTTGATGCCTCCTATGGAAGTGTATTAGGCCATCCTCAACGTGTAATCCTTGGATCATTCACTAATATCATATTTTTTTAGAAGAATAATATAGTTAATCACAAAGGCCTCCATTATCCTTGGATAATGTTGATGAATGTTATTAATAGATAAACTACTTTTAACAATAACTTTCTTATATTGATTTGTGGAATGAAATGTCTAAGGCACTGTATATAGTTCCTTGAGGTACACCTTATATTAAATGTTGACCATATCATGTATATCCTTTTACATATGATACTATAATTTATTTTGGTATGTTGGGTAGTCTACCTATGTAAATTTGATATTCAGTCCTTGTCCTCTAATGTGTTAAATGGTAAGCAATATCATATTTCTTTATTGCAGACCATATCTCAATACATACTCTGTTAGATAATGAGCTTTCTAATTAATAAGCATCCTCTATTCACAAGGCCTCCCAAACATGGAAAAGTTTCCTCATTTTCACCTCTATATTCGAAATGAGGAGAATTATTTAATACTAAAAGATCAATTTTTTTGTCTTGGGGTTTATAATCATCTATCTAGTTAAGTAATTATCCCTCACCAATTTGTACTGTCAACATAATGTACAAAATATGACCCCAAATTTTGGGACCTCATTACATTCATGGAATTGTACCTAAAAAACAGTTTGATGAATTAATATAAAGGGTTATTTAGATCAATGATAATTTAAATACATTATGAGTATACCTTTAGGAAGCAAGAGTTGGCTAACTGGAGTTATAGTTAATGAGGTTTTATGGATGAACTCTACCATGAAATTGTTTTTATAATATTCCATGTTGATAAAATTTCAAATATGATGCAAAAAAATTTATAACTATTACCCTAATGCCCTGGACTATGAGGAAATGGTCATTTTTATCCAAAATCAATAGGTGATCGATCCATTTTTTAGAAGTGATATAGAAGAAGAAAATTAACCCAATACCACTACTGAAAAAGGAAAACCATTACCTTTAATAAGTGATTCCAATGATTGATATATGTCTCCAATAATAGGATACCAACAAAATTAAAATATCCCTTAAAATGGAGAAATATTATATTATATCTTGAATGGGAATCAAATTTATTATTATAAAATGAAAATAAATTCACAAAAAGTAATATATAGGTGAGAAATTAATGGAGTCCCACTTATATGAATTGAAAAGAGATATCCCCATGATGTTATAAAGTAATTCAATACAAGAATTTATGGTTCCATTTAGTATGTAACAAAGATCATCCATAAAATCTAGAGACGTATATAATTTTATACATCTGTGATGCAAGTATAAATGGTGTTTATAAATAAATTACATTCCTTATAAATATATTTCAAATTCATTTAATATCCCCTAGAGTCTTTACATATCTCCAAATAGTCTTATTCACTTACCGTATAGTGAATAGTTTTCATGGCACTATATCCCCCATCTTCATCTACAAATTTCTAGTACATACATACAACCATCGTCTTATTCACTAAATGGGTATATGTTATATTCCTCAAGGAATTTGGAAATAAGAAAATCATTAGTATTTTGTAGTTTAAAATCAATACCAAAATTAATGTTCCTAAAACAAATTTGAGGTAAAACCATAACAATTTATGTTCATTTAATATAAAGAGGATATAACAGGAGTATAACATCCAATTAAACCAGCCATCCCACTATCGTACATTGTTGAATGGATACATAGAGTCCTTTAATTAAAAGCTATAAAATATCCTTTAGAAAATTTGGTAAAATGACAAGAATACTTTGTCTAAAAAGCCCAAGTATGGTGTGTGGGATGGTTTCACTGTAACAAAAACATACATGCAGGTGTACCCTAATTCACTTCTATCTAGGAAATTTTAAATCCTACCATTAATGGTCCAACAACCATTACATAAAAATATTATATTTTGTCAGTTTTCTAAATATGAACTGTCTAATGTCCATTTAAATGAGAATGCATGAGTTAATGAGAATAGGATACACACTCTAAAAAACTATATAATCCATAAAAATCATGAAATGTAAGATTTCAATAAGTAGTTTTTCCTCCACTAATTCATCCAATGAGAGTTAATTTTTTCTCACAGATCTAGTATAATACATAAGAATACAACATAAATGATAGGTTCAAAATTGGAATGAAATTAAAACATACAAAATTTCTATTTCAGTTGATCATGTAACTTTTGATCATATTACTTGATAATGATTACATCACACTAACCAAAATTGCATTTTTTCGTATGAAATTAAATTCATCACTTCATGAACGGTTCAAAATGTTTTATTTGTATGAATAAAAACTGTATAAAACGAAGGTCCTCAATGAATTAAATTAATATAGGGAAAACATTTCTACTTATATCATGCTACTAAACTACATGGATAATGTTTTAGCTGTACAACTATAAACAACATAATAGTGAGATCATAATAATATGACCTCGAACAACAAAATTCCTTTATACATGTCTCAGAAAATAAAACTAATCATTAAAAGGACCATCCTATAATTTTTTAAGAAATATATATCAATAAATCCCATATATATTGATTTCAATACATGAGATATTAATCTATGTATGGTTCATTATCATTGGGTTCCGTTTCTATAAACCAATAAAAAGGAAAATTTTAATCCATTTCTAGAAACTATCCCTTAGAGTTCTTCACTTGAAATTAACATCAGGGTTTACAAGATTATAACTAAATCTTATGGCTATATCAATACAATCATTCTTGATGAATAAGCCAGGGCTATGATGAAACAACCACTAAGAACTTTATATGGTGGAAGTGGGTTTCCTATAGGAGAAGTAATTATTTATAGATATAATATCCCAGCCCAAACCATACAATCTATTTTCATTCTTGGCTTCATCATAGTTAGAAGGACTTACCTAATTCAAATTTAGAAATATTCCATCTCAAAATATATTAATTATTCATTCCCTGATATAGAAACCAGATCTATTTATAAAAATTATTTTTTTATGAATGGTGTTTTCTATAATTCCGATTTTCATTATTAAAATAGTGACATGTTGATATCCTATCCTAGTCACATCTAAAAAACAAATCAACATGAACCCTCTCTCTATCCCATTGACTTGATCCCTTTACTCATAATGGGGTTTTCTTATTATAATGATAGTGATATTAAGTGTTTATTTATTTTGTGTGTAAACTAGATTTTCATAGAAGAAAAATATTGGTCATATGAACATAAATTACAAAGAATATATGTTTTCATAAAATGTAATTGGACTACACAAAACATGGTCCACAATAATTAACCATTTAATTATTTCATGATATTTTGTTTGTGAGGCATGTTCCTCTTACATAATATATGTATTTTTGTAAGGATTATCAATATACTATGACCACTATTCATAAATATTATATTTGGTTAAATTTATCCTGTATAAGAGTCAAATATATATAAGATTAATTATTTTCAAATGGATTCAATTGTTTTGGATATACTGGTGGACCATAGTGTCTTGCATCACCAATGCTATAAAAAACCCCCTATCAAAATAATGTATGGCTTGATTTCTATCATCACATTATTAGTTGTGACATTAGGATAACATATTTAAACCCTAAATATAAAATTTTATTTACTTATATACTCCTAAAAGTACAGTTTCATAATTCAAGTCATGTTTTGTATATTGTCCAGAAGATATAGAACTATTTACTGAGACTTTAGTTCTACCACAGATAGCACAAAAAAATCATCCAAATAAACTCCCACTTCATCATTCCATATAAGAATTCACTAATTGTTTAATAGGTTTCTCACATTAGTCATTACTATGTTAGAGATAGTTCAGTTTCTATATGATCTACAAATATGAAAATTCAGGAATATTATTTCATCACATCATTAATATAAATTTCAAATCACAAAGTCCATTATCATACAACATTAAACTATATGAATCCTAGGTCCAAATTGGACAGTATAAAATGTGTGGAAGTTAGTTTATCTTAAATGACATTAAAGTAATTAAAGTCAATTACTCTATATGTGATTATTTTTTTAAATGAGATCCAAGACTATGTAAGAGTCCACTGGTGTTTGGATCTTTCTCCATATTCACACACTAGGATAAAATAAACTGATATTAATTTTTTGGTTATAATGTTTGGAAAAACCAAATCCATATATGGGTTGATTCCTATTATAGTAGTATATGTTATCAAAACTATATTATCATACCTAACTAAATCATCTTCCAAAAATCAATTTATTTTACATTATATATAAGGCCTCCCTTAGTCATAGTAATTTCCCCCCCGTGGTTTTATTACAAAGACAATTAAATTTCATTTTTATATGAGTCACATTAGTGAAAATTCCCACTACATAATTGTCCCCATTGTATAAAAAATACCTATAGGACACCTAATTCCATTATAAATGGCTCTAAAATTCTTAAAATAGGTCAACATCATATGAACATCCACTACAAGACATATGATTCCATGTCTCATGATTTTAGAATACACAATATATGGTGCACCATGAAAGACTCTAAACTAAAGTGTGGCCTATAATATATTACCCATTTTCCATAATTGAGATCTAGATCATTGTATAAATTCATGGAATGCAGTTTTATATATGATCCTATAAAAATATAATACCCTCATTCAACCATTATTCCCAAGTGGTAGGGATCTATATGTTTATATTAAGTATTTTAAACCAGATTTTGAGCTACACATTTCCTTAAGCATAGCAGCAGTGCCTAATCTAGTTTTTATTCAAAAAATTGTAAAACAATTCCCCTATTGTATCTGAGATATATCTATATGGACAAATATAATTATTAACTACATGTTCATTTCTGAATGTGATTTTTTGATATGTAGTGATATATAAACCATATTTATTTTAAACATATCTAATATTATTCATCATCTATAACTCACTTTCAATGTTCCATAATAACCCATACATGGTTATACAGAGGTTATAATTTTAATACCTTATGAAATTAAAATTTGATAATATATTTATATCATATAAGACACACAACACTGAAAATTAACAACTACAAAATATTTTTATTTAAATAAGACCATTGTAATATAATCATTGAATTATATGGATTGAATAATAGTAAATAAGTCATAGATTATAATTATAATTATTTTAATCAAAAAGAAATTATTGATTAATTATTAAGAAATAACCACTCAATTTTTAGGGAAGTTATTTGATGATTTAAAAAACATTTGAGTCATAAAATGGACTTTATTTCTATATGTTAGAAAATACTTTAATGAATTTATTCATATTTGTGAATATTATATTATATAAATAATCCCACTTTTTTAAATTGTCATATAAAAACTACCTTATATCGAAATTTTTAGATTTTTATATTGATATTAAATTTTCTATAAATGGGAAAAAATACAGATTATATCAAAAAAATCCTTTCTTTTCATGTATTTATAAAGTCTAGCATTTTTTATTTTTTTTAAAATATCATTAATTCTTATAAATTGAAAATATTTTAATTAATTTTATTTTAATTTAAATTATTCTTCATTTTTATTTAAAAATAATTTTGTTCTAAAAAGTTTTTTTATGGAATACCATTTTTTTTCATGAATTATGGGTTTATTTAAAAAACAATTTCTGCCCATTTACGGATTGAATTTGAAAAAATTATCAAATATTTCTAATGATAATTTATGAATTTTGGTAAATTTCTCAATAATATATATTTTTTCATAATGAATAGTATCAATTGTAAAAATGTTTTCAACATGATTGGAGTAAAAAATATAGAATAAAGTTAAATATATGAAATAAGGCTTCGAAATCATCAATACACCTGCCTATATTTTATATTATTATTTTAATTTCTATAATCCATTTAAATTATTAAAAAATATTTCATTTGGGTTCAATTTTTCTTTAATGGAGATCTTTATATTCTTTGAATAATTAAAAATTATTAAACATTATCTTTCTTTTAATATCTATAATATTTTCTCAGTTGGATAAATATATCAATTTTTGTTATATGTGGTTATTATCAAGATTAATACTTCATTATGGTTTTATTGTACTTTTTAACATTTATATATGAAAAAATAATATTAATTCTGTAGAAAATATGAATCAATGCGTATGAAAATAGAAGAAAAATAATGTAAATGATTTTAAAAACATATAAGGTAACATTTTTGGGGTGAGTGATTGTGTTATATGATTTTATTGAAAAATAAGATACTTTTTTATATTTTAAATGAATATATTCAATATACATTTCATTCATTATATTTATTAAATTTAAAATATGTGAATTGTATCAAAAATGACTTTAAGGGTATTTTGAACACATAATATTTTATTAATTTCATAAAAATATTATCCTTGGATAAGGTAATGGGGAATGGTTGAGAATATCATAAATTTTCCTCTTATTGGTCACTTTTCTTTTTATTATAAATTTCATGACTATTATGCAATAATAAACATTGATATCATGGTAGTTATGAAAAGGGTTAATAGTGGGTTAGGACTAAGAGACAAGGATAAAAAAATCAGATAAAATTAAATATATTTTTCTATGAAAGATTTTTTAATCATAATAATCCTATATTATAAATATTTATTTTTATCTACTTTTACATGAAAATTTATTTGTATTAATTTTATAATTCAAGTAATTCTTAAGACAACCCTCTCCATACATAAAAATGGGAACCTTATCTCATCTATCGCTCTAACATTTTGGTCCACAATATCTATGAAAATAATTTCCTTAATAAATTTTTTATATTCATCACCACTACCTATTTTAATTTTTATCCTAAAAATGAAATTCTAGAAGTATTATGGTGTAATCAAAATGTTGTTTCTTGAAGAATAGATATAACAATTTACTAAGAATTTTTATTTTACTTCCCATTATACATCTTTCAAATATTCTTAAAAAATGATGTTATTTTAATATAATGTATCTTGAATATTCTAAAATTTCATTTTAATTATTTTATTAGACATTCTGATATCAGTTTCCATCCTATGGGGAACGACAAGATCATTCTTACATACATTTGGACTACCAACTCTATGAAGCGTTGTGTTATTTTATCCACTAGAGCCACTCATATATGTTTATAATTATGCATTTAAGATATCAATATAAATTATATTCAGAAAATAATTATAATTATTTTATGATTATATATCATTTTTTTAATATTTCCATCCATGGGATCGTGGTATCTTCATTCGTGAGTACACGTGGATTTCAACCTCCACAAAGAGATGTAATTATTTTTCATTTACGACAATAATGGATTATTATATAATTTTATTTAATGTATAAAAATTTTAGTGAGTCATGATTTATTTACATAATTTATTTTATGAATTAATTATTTGAAAATATTCAACATAATGATGTAATTTTCCAATTATGAACCAGACACCCTACAAAATCCCAACATTGAATGAATAGATATCAAAATTAAAAGGTTCATTGAAATAAATGAAATAATTTGTTAAATTATAATGTGATAAACATATGAAATGTTTTCAAACATTTAAAATAAATAAAATATTTTTATTAAACATGATTTTAATGAACATAAATAATAATTTTAGATACGAGTTAAGGATTTTCTTAACTCAATTTCCTTTTGATTGAGTACAATTCAACATCATAGACTACATTATGATAATATTATGTGTTAAATTAACTATGGTTGTATGATTTTATTTTTTTTAAAAATTTTTACTTTTCAAACATCAATGATCAATTATCACATTAGTGAAAAAGTCATTGTAAGGATTATTTGTCTCAATATTCTTTATTTGATATATGCCTCATATTATGAACATACAAACTTTTATAAGGTATATAATTTAATTTTTAGGATATTATATAATGAATTAATATTTTTTCATGATATTTTAATTTAAAATTAATTTATCAATTTCATGAGATATTGATTCAACTTTTAAAAAAGTAACAAGGATTTTCACAGTCTCAATTGCAATTCTCAGAGACATAATGCATGTTATGCACTGTGTTTTACTTTATATGGTGTACATACTACCCCATTAACATTCGTTCACATATCTATTCATGAAAAGTATTCATTTAATATAATACTTTATTTTTTCCTTCAATAAATGTATTTTTTATTCAAGCATTACCCATGTTGCAAGGGTTTGTCGACTCATGATTCTTTCTTTGATACCTGTTTCGATTTATGCTCTTATATTAATTTATATGATGTATATGATAAAAATTGAAATTAACATAATATTATGAATCATTCTAACCTCATATAATTTTATATTAATTTGTATTCTCATTATTATAAAAGGTTTTTGTAATTAAATGACTGTTTAGGGTTATCCGTTAAAAAGGTGCCTTAAATGATTTAATGTATTTTATCCAAAATATTACATAGTGTTATTTATGTCATTTAAATGACGTTCTTTTGAAAATATAAATAATTCATAATGATATTTTCCATTATCATGGAATTTATTTTATACGTATATATGTAAAATTTATTAATGTTTTCCACACATTTTACTTTTGTCTTTATTTGTAAATGTTTTAGAAGAATTTTTATTTTTATCATTTAGGAAATAGCCTGATTTTCCCAGAATCATATGTATTTTTTTCTATGATATTTTTTATGTTTGGTGATTATTTTAAAGGAAAATAAATTTACCAATTTTTTTTTTAAACTTGTAGTATTTTAATGCATTGAAAGAATAGGTTACAGTGCCCTATTGTCCAAGAAACAATTTAAATTTTCTTATAATGTTATTATTGTCTATGTAAACAAAAATAAATGATTGAAATATTTATCTAGGTATATATCTGTTTGATATCATTAACGTCTCTTATATGAATGGTTTTATGTTATTCCTTAATGATATATTCTTGGAACCCATTTATCTTTCTTAGGTTTATCATGATAAAAAGAAATATGGGTTTTTTTAACAGTTGTTTTAATGAAAATTAAAATTTCATTCATTGTAAATTCTATTTTACATGGAAATATACATGATTGCTTATTGTGTGGTTCCGTTGTACAAAAAAACTATAGTTTATGGTATTTCACAAGTTTTGGTGGTTCTATTATATCCCCCCAATGCATTGGGTAAAAGGATAGAGTCAACTCTCATTTGTTACTCCTTAGAGACCGTGGATTCAGTTATTATATGATACCCTTATGAGATGATGAATTTAATTTAGTATGAGAAGATTATAATAAATGAAATATTTAAATATTTAAATTTACTTATAAGGGAATGACAAAATTAACCTATTTACGCAATTCCATGATCAATGTTTGATATTCCATGTAATCAGTATTGTTTTTATTCCTGTAATAATTTTTAATATTTCATTTAATGAATGATTATTTTCACATGAATTATGATTGTTGAATCTCATGTCTCTCATAGTTTTTTAAAGGTTCGTTACATTCCTCATTATTATATTTTAGTTATTGATGGGTATTAATCATATTATGTTTTTCTCATACAATTTGAATATTGTGTCATTCCCTCAAACACATCATGTGTTCATTAGAGTTATTAAATTAATAATGCCAATGTTTTTCTTTACTAATCATTTGTATGCACTCATCTTATGATACATTTCACAAAGTTATAGATAAATTTGTATTGTAATAAATTTATAGAGGGGTTTCATATTAGTAGTGATGCATATATAATGTGTAATAAGAAAAAGATGAGTATAGTGGAAATAATGCTCAATTTATGACATGGTTATTGTAAGTAGGATTTTTTTATAAATTTCATGAAACACTAAACCAAATAGGTATGTGAATATTTATGTTACCCAATATTTTATTAATTTGTTTTATATTTTTGAGGGATAAAATTGGCTCATTTTTTTCATCATCAAATCTTGAAATATTTTTTTTCAAAAGTAGGTCGAGGAATACGAGTTTGGGGTATAATAGTTTTTATCAGAGTAAGTTTAAGATAACATTGAATATTAATATGTTTTTATATAAGGTTATATTCACAATTATAAATATTATCATTGTTTTTAATGTTTATGTTTGATCATATGTTCAACGGTGTAGCCAAAACTTTTTGGATATTAAGTGGAAGTATTATGGCGATTAATAGTATTTTGGGAGATGTTTTCTTTGGTTCAGTTATACATAACAATTAAAATTGATTTGAAGAATTATTTTGAATGAATGATATGAACATTTTTGGGATGTAAATTGAAATTAATGAGATAGCAATGGTGGTTAAAATATTCTTTAATTTTGAGGAAATTGAGATTAATTAGGATATAGTGTTATTTATATTTGGAATAACCTATGTTCAAAATTTGGTTTTAGAGTGGTTATTTTAGGGTTAAATGCATTTTTTCGTCATACTATGGTTTCTTAATTTTAGGTTTTATCTTAACTTATACTAAATATTTTGGTTTTATTACTGATAAGAGGATGACACTTTTAGTGTTTTATAGATATTTTGATCTATTGGATGATTATTTTTACGTTTTGTGCATAATAAAGATTAATATTCGATATTCATTATTTTGGAACACAAGGTGAGATAAAAGTTGAAGCTGATTGAAACCTAAAAAGAAAGAATTAAATTGTGATTATGTATTTGAAAAATTCAAGTAATTATATTTTTTCATGTTCTTTATGTAAAAGAAAAAATCATTCCTAACCATTAGAATGAACCAGAAAAATGATTCTTTTATTTATTAAAGAAATTGTGATAAAATGATTCTATTTTTCACACCTTATTTTTCTTTTGTTTCATGGTCACTGAATTTCTCATAGTTATTGAAATTATTGTGATCAATGCTCATAGTTACTCACCACTATTTTTTATAAGTTTTTTCCCTCCTTTCTTATATTTTCAGATATCTCTAATGTTCTTCTCATTCAATAACTAGTAATGTGTTATTCCAAATAACCATTATATTTCGCATTCTCTCTTATAAAATTGTATTTTTTGTTAATTTTTTTTTACAATTTGGGTTTTGTAAAAATGGAATTTCAAATACTAAATTTATGAATTACAATTTTTGAGATAATACTGTAAGGAAATGATTTATTTAATGGTGATAGAATGTAATGCCTCGATATTTTAAAATAAGACTATGTTTGGTAGCCTATAAGACACGCAACATCAATCATTGATAACCATAATATATCATTATTTAAATATGACGATTATATCATAGTTTTTGAATTACTAGGTGTGAATTGGAATAATGACATTATGAAATATATTTATTACAGTCCTAATAAATACTACTATATAAATTACTTTTATGAAAATTAGAACTCAATTTTTAGTGAAGTCAATTTTTTCTAAAAAAGTACTTTTTATTTAAAAATGTAATTATTTATTTTTTTGAGAAAATAATATAAATAATTTATGTATAATGTATAATTTATATTTTATATTTTATATAAAGGATATTTTATAATGAAATTCATTATAGAATTATCATAAAAAGAAATGTAGATATTTTATATGAAACCACAAATTTTTCTGTGATTAGTGAATAAATAATGATTAAATTATTATAAAAAATAATATATTAAATTATCTAAAATTAAAATTATAATTAATTTTATATATAAACATTTTAATAAAAAAATGCATGTTTATGGAAAACAATTTTCTTTTATATTTTGTAGGATAACATCAAATATAATTTATAGAGATTTTAAGGATTTAAATTTACCAAATATCTCACATCTATGCAAATCGTGTTTCAAAATCTTGAAAATATTACACATCTATTTTTGGTGTTAATTTATAGAATCCTTTATAAAATTATATCACTAGAGTAATGGTAAAATAATTATAACAAAGATGGAACATTAAAATAAGGCCTCAAAATCATCTATAAACATGAATGTATTCTATTTTATGAGTTTACTTCAACCACACCATTAAAAAATTATAAAATATCTAATTTTGGTTCAATATTCCCATTTTAGAATCTTTAGAAAAAAAATTTATTGAAAAATTTAATGTTCCTCTTTTTTGATTTCAATAGTTATAATATTTTTTTACAAAAATAAAAAATGTTATTGATTCTTATAAACATTTATATTGATGATTTATTTTTTATTGTAATTTTTTTTTAATTTTTAGTGATCAAATAATTATAGAAAAATATTATGTAATACTGACATAGTGTTTTCATGATTAATAGAAAAATTATTTAAATTAAATTAAAAAATTATAATGATATTTAATTTATTTGGTGTATTTAATTAAATATAAAATATAATAACATGAATAATTCAACATAATTGGGTTTTATGTTACAATTAAAATTATTTCTTACCAATGTATTTGACTTGAAAGTTACCTTCGTGAAAAAAGGTTTCCAAACTCAATTTCCATTCACTGGATTATAATTCTACATCAGTAAATATGTTATGCCATGATTATTTGTAAAATAAAATTAGATTAAATTATGTTTTATTTTAAATTAATTATTGGTTTCTAATTGTTACACATTATAACTTCATTTATTAAATTCTAACTTCCATGATATAATCTTTAGAATTATTATTCATCTCAATATTGTTTCATTAAAATAAGTCTTCTCTTACGAACATGCATTATTTTATATAAAATATATATCTCTAATTGATATTTCATATCATGAATAAATATTTTATAATAATACTTATTGTTCCTTTTACATTTTCTCTTTCGTTATATATTTATTCAAATTTTACAAATGTTTCACAAGTTTTCATGGTTTTAATTTCAATTATTTGAGGTATAATTCATGTCATGCAACCAGATTTATTTTATATGGTGAAATTAAAACCCATTAATATATTTTAACATATTATTAATAATATATCATGGTATTTACATAATTATTTTATTTCCATTCATTAAATTTATTTTTTAATCAATAATTACCTATACAGCATGGATTTTTTGACAAAAACATCATCCATTGATATTGTTTTGATTGATGAACATATATTCATTTTTATGGATTATATAATATCTCTTCAAATATAATATCATTTACATTTTTAAAATATTTCAATTTTGTGTTCCATTTTATGATATTTCATTCAAATGGATTTGTTTTAAAATACAGAAAGTGGGTTTTCATTAAAAACATTATTTTAATGGTTTTAATGTTTTTTAATCACACTCATCCTATAAATTCTATATTCTATTTGACTAATTTTTAGACATAAATTTTTATTTAAATTTATTTTCCATTATCGTTTTCCTTTATTTATATGTTTTAAAAATTAATTTTCTTAACATTTTTTTGCATTTGTCACTTTTTATGCTCTTTATAAAAGTTTTAATTTTTTTAACCATATTGGATAGAAATATATTTTCCCATCAGTATTACGATTCTATACGTTAAATAATACATTATATTTTTCCAATACTATTTATGAATATAATTAATTCACAATACTTTTATTGATTTTTTGTCAAAAGTGATTTTCAAAGTGGAATGGATTTTTTCCTTTTAATTTTATTTATTTTTATTTTAATGGGATTTCAACTAATTAAAAGAAAATAAATCTATGATTTAAATTATGGTAAACATGGAAAACGTTTTAATGTTAACTACTATATTATTTACCATGATTTAACATGATTATTTCAAATATATTTTCATTAAACTCATTTATTTTTCATAGGTAGATCCTTCAAATGAAAGAACAATGGTTATTATTATAATAGAAGATGGATGATTTCATATTTTATGATTATTTTATGGTTTATGGAAATTTTTTATGAATATAGGTGATACCAATATATCTATCTAATTAATTGGTAAAGGGGGCAGTGTTATCCATCTATAAGTTCAACTTAATTGTTTTTTGGAATTCTATGTGTAGGTTATTACATATGTAAGAGTGATTGTATGTGTTATCTAAAAATGATGTTCCAAGTAACCAACATGCTTTACTTATGCATACATAAATGTATAATGTATGATTTTGTTAATAAATTTTTTTATATTTCTCGTGATGATTGACTTATATGAATCTTTTTCTACGTTAAATCATTATTCCATATCTCTTGTTTTTTATCAATGTTTTAATGAATATGAATTCTATTAGGTTACATTCATGTATTTTGATTATGCCATCATACCAATTCTTGAGTTAATACTATTACTTTCTAATTTTCTATTCCATTAGTATTGGAAATCACAAACACCTTCTTTAAACCATTTTTACTAACATCGTATTTGGAATGTGTTATGTTATGTTTTTTAGAAATCATTACATTATACCATACATAGAAATAGTTTACATGTATTGTGAGTATATATATTTTCCTTTAATATGATCAATCGTACTGAAAGAGTGTGTGATTTATCAGACATTATTTTCTCCTGAACATTGGTTAAAATTATGTATTGTCTATCATTCTGAAAATTTTCATGCGCATCATATTTATTTTGGTACTGATACATCAGAATGAACCTTCTCATGTTTATCGAATTGAAAAATAACATGAATTCCCATAAATCTATTTAATGATTATATTTAGATTATATTGATTTTTTCTATTATATGAAATAAAAAAACATTATGGTAATGGTGCTAAAAAATGACATCAAAAAAATGATTTAAAACTCATTATTAGAGGGAAAAATAAAGATCAAGATCCTGATCATTATGAGTTATCAAAGTTAATGTTATTCATGTCTTTTTCAACCAACACATATATATGACCATTTTGGGGATCTTATATAAATATGAGGTCATTTAAAGATCCTAGAGAGGATTGATTCACCAATCATGTCGTATAATGGTTACTCTGTGTGAACACATATTTCTAAGTATGTATAATTGTTAGGATATTCGATGTTCTAGGGAATCATTATGAGGATTGAAATTTCCTATGAAATAATTTATTTTTTTATCATGTTTTGTATCATTGTACTAATTGGGGGATTTTGAGGATAAGAACACATAGTTGAATATTATCCCCCATATCAAGGTCTTATAGGGATAGGAAGACATTGACTAATCATCATTTCGAGGGATTTCATGGATATGAATGGCAATGCTAAACAATATTTATTGAATAGAGGGATTCCGGGGTTTTAAAAGATAGATATGATATCGATGCATTAGTTCAAAGAATTTTCTTATAAAGAAAGGCATCCCTCGTATAATAGGTACTAAAACTATATGATATCATTAGTTAGGACTTTTGACTACATTAACTCTTAAGGATAAATAGTCAAATAAATTACAATCTTCAAATTTATTATTAATATTATATGTTTTTGTATTACATATTTATACAATATACATTTTCTGATTTGTATGTATTATAATGTTTATCCTAATACATATATTTCTTAAAATCATTTTATTAGAAAAGGTTTTATTATTTTTAGATATAGAGATTTTATTTCTTTAATAAAGTATATATTTTATTATGTTTTGATATAAACCATTTGTTTATAAACATTTTTTAACTAAACTATTTGTATGAAAACTATTTCTATTTTTTTTAATATGTTATGTATTAATGTTTGAATTTTAGGAAATATCAATCCCTATCGACCCCCAAATTTTTATTGAAATGACTATGAGTACTGGAGATATAGGATGGATTGTTTTTTCAATACTATATTTTTTAAATGTTTTATGATCACTAGATATTAATAAATACCAAAATAACTTGTTGCAACATTTAATCATAATGAAGAATATCAACTGAATTAGAGAGTAAGGAATAGTCTATTGTGTTTTTTGAAAAGGCATATTTGTAGTAAAATTCATTTGTTTGAATCTGATAACATCATATGGAAAATTTTATAATTAAATCACTTTGGAACTTCTAATGTCATTGATATTGTAAGGGAAATGATGAGAGGAAACTAAAATGATTTTGATTTTCTACTTTGAGAATCAGTTGAAGAAAATCAAGTAATGAATTATGTATTCTAGGTATAGTCTACATTATGTAGGTTGAAATAAATGTTCACAAAGTATCATGGGTGAAAATATAATAGAGACCATTCTATAGGAGTGGGAATCCAAAATAAAATATTTGGATTATTCTAGGAGGATTACAAATATTAATTTATATTATATAATTGGTAGTTAAATGAAATAAGATGGAAGATTGAAAAAATTCATAAAATACGGAAAAGAAGAATGATGGTGTTGCTTTTTGAACAACCTCTTCTAATCCTACAAAAGCGTAATCCAATGAAAATTTTGTAAAATCATCAATGAAAAAAGTGACTATTGAATTCGATTCTAGTTATTTTTAACGTCCAGGAAATGAGTTAAAAAATATTTCTAGAGGAATGAATAAAATCATGGGGAAGAAATATTTTCTATACAGATAGAAGAAAATTTATAAGGAAAACAATGATATGAAAGGTTAAGATGCCGTTTTTTATGAATGTATGAATTAAGGACACATCTTAACTGATTTTACTAAGCTAAAAATGAAATATAATAATGAAATTTATTTTGATAGAAATTAAATGATGTATAATATGTATAAAAACAAGAAGATTTCGAAATCTTCGAACAGTTAGAGTAGAAGTTGAGGATATAGTTACTCAAATAATTACTTGGAAAATGAAACTTTTAGACATAATAGCAATGTAACTTTGGTTAAAATACCTATGTTAAATAATTATCTCATGGAAAATTTGCAAAATATTGAATCCCTTATAAATCATACTCTGAATGAAGATTTTTCTGATAGAAATGAAGAAAAAAATTATGAATCTTCTAATGAAGTATCATCCCCATATGATTAAGATAAAACCTTACCTATTTATGAATAAGTATCTAGTTTGACTAAAATTCATCAAAACAAAAAGTTTAATGTTTGTAAAAAACATTATAATGCCAAAACTATACATTTTAATGATGATTAAATTTTTTTTATTTTAACTACTAAAATATTATATCTATCTAAATATAACGATAAAAATAATTTTTTAAAAATATATTATTTCTAAAAAAAGTCAGAAAACTATTTTTGAGAAAAAATTATTTACACAATTGTTAATTTAAATCCTAATATGACAACTATTTCTATATATGAAAAGAAATTTATTTTAAATCGAAAATAAAATATTTCTAGTTTGAAGAAACTATTATTCAACTTTACATCTAGTATGGAAAAATTGATAAGATGTATAAATTAATCACACCCCCTGTTGATATTTCCAGAATGGGTCATATTAATTATAAACATTTTTTTGGAAATAATTATTTTATATTAAAAAGTGATCCATTTTTCAAAAAACAACAAAGTGCTGAACATTGGAAAAATAATTTTTACATTAATAAATATAAATCATTAGGTTTTCATAAGACCTATATTTCAAAAGAAATTTCATTCATTAAATGTAGTAATTTTGGAATATTGTGGATACCAAATATATTATTTTCTTGAAATAATTGATACAAGAAGGTTTTGATTCTGAAAAACTAGTTTCCTTGTATTTTGGAAAATAGATAATGTACCAATAAAAAAATCTGTTCATGGAAAATGGTTTCCCTAGACATATTACTGGGAACTAATATTTCTTTAAGAATATTATCATGATTAAAAGTGTCAATGTATCGTTTAGGGATAATTATCAAGGATAAATCATTGGTATAAGTAACACAATTATTCAAGTAAAACCTTCAATTCCTATTGTTTTTTTAGAAATTTAGCACAACATTATAAGTATAAGCCAGTTATGTGATCAGGGTTATCTTTTGAACTTTAGAAATGTAAAATATTCTATTCATAGTTCAAAATATTAAATTATTCATTTTTCCAATCAACTTGAGAATGTTTACGCCATGAACATAGAATACCGTAGAAGGCAATACATACCTTGAATTAGTGAAATAGAAGATACCTCATGGTTATGGAATAAAATACCCTACAACTATAATCATAGAATTTTTTTTATGTTTATCCAATAATTTAATTAATATGTATCTACTAGAACCTATGATATATTCTTCAAATGATTTTATTCTTTTCCAATATGTTAAGAAACAGATGAATTTTTTTGAAACTAATAATGAAATCTCAACATATTATGCATTATAGTTAGTTAACATTGATATATTTTATAACACACAAACATGATGTACTATTGGGTAATATTATTTATATTTCAATGTTAATTATCACACTAGATATAGATTGGTGGATTTTCTATAAATAAAATCTAAAGCATTGTGTTTTTCTGAATCATTTCTTAACATATTTAAAAATGAAAAAAACCCATGGATAACTATTCGTAGTGATCAGGGTAAAAACAATTTAACATCAAATTTTGAATGATTTTTTAGAATGAAATGTATTGTACATAATGTTTCCATAATTAGAAATTCACAACAAAATGGTGTTGTTAAGAAAAGCAAAATTGTTGGATCCACAAATAAGAAAATATCATTTTATAATCAAATTTGAGTTGAATCCATTTGTGTGATATGTTTTACTATAAATTGAGTTTTAATTAATGATTTTATTAACAATATTCTTTATGAAATTTACAATGGAAAAAAACAAAAAAAAATTCCAAATTATATGTTTTTGAATGAAATGTATTCATCTTGAATAATAATGTTAACATACTTAAATTTCCTCCAAAATATAATGATGGTACATTTTGTGGGTAATTCCTCCACTTGTATGGATTATAGTGTTTTTGATATAAATGAAATTACTATAGTCGAATTATATTTTGTTACTTTTCCTTAAAAAGTTCTCATTGTATAATAAAAACCAACCTAAATAAATAGATGATATGTCTAAAACTAATTTTCAAACTATAATATAAATATTTTCTCATAAGGAAGTTACTAAACAATATGCTTCTAATGTTATTCCTAAAAATATATTTTCAACTTAATATCAAAGGATATACTTTTTAAAACCTACAAAATTAATTGTTCATTAGGAATCACCCTATTTATAATATCCATGGTATTGTTGATAAAAAACATAGAACTATAAGTTCATTAAAAAATGAAATAAAACATCTATCTGTATTATAAAATTTTGTACCTAGAAATCATAATGTTGATTTAGGTGATGAGGATGGGATAAAATCTATGCAAGATAAGATCAATGTGTTTGAAAGGAACAATGCATGGACTTTGGTTGAGTGACTTAATGAAATATCTATTGTTAGAGTAAAATAAGTTTTGTTGTAAAAACTTAATTGAAAATTGAATAATAGTTATAAGTAAATATTGACTATTATGTACGACTTATAATCTATAAAATGGAATAAAATATGAATGAACTTATGCTCCAGTAGCATGACTTGAATCTATTCTTGTACTTATAACTTATGTATAATTATTAAATGATAAACTATATAAAATTGATGTTACATGATCTTTTCAAAAAGCATGTTTTTAGGATGATGTTTATTTAGAAAAAATGGAATATTTTTAAAATACAAAACATCATGAAATTTTTATATACACATACCACATAACATTATAGAATTAGAAAATCTCTTTATGCTTGGTATAATAGGTTGAATGAGTTTTTGTTATAAAATAATTTTGTTACAGGATAGGTGGATCAAAATATTTTTATTAAATAAATAAATGAAACCTTTAATACTGTAAAAATACATTTTCGTCAAATTATATATGGTTCAACTTGAAAAACTATTACATATCACTTTTTTATCTTATGGTGTCTAAGTTTTAATTAATTTTGATGGGTTAGTTAACAAATTTTTTTTTTTTCAAATTTCACAAATACCAGAATGAAAATTTATATCTCATGCTACATACATAAAAGAAAATCATATAAAATTTGGGTTTGATAGCACTAAAAGTATTAGTAATCCTCATAGAACCACCAATACCTACAATCATGATACAATTTTTAAACTAGTTTATCAAAATACATTTAGTGGTATGATTGGATGTTTAATATAATTAATAGTTAGTCATTCAAATTTAATGTTTTCAATATTCTTATGTGCTAGATATCAGGACAATACAAATGATACCCATATTAATGTTGTAATATTTTTTTGGTTATATTAAGGTAAATACATTATCCGGATTAGTCTATTCTTCTACATATGATTTTAAACTAAAAGAGTTTTTCATATGATAAATTTGGTAGATGTATAATGGATTGGAAAAGTTAATTTAGAAAAATTTCATTTCATATTAGAATATTTAGATTCTGGGTCATGTAATAAACAAAACTAAATAGAAAATTTCACTACATAATCTCGATATGTGGTAGCTAGATGTTGTTGTTCTCATGTGCTGAGGTTGAAACACACACTAACATAAAGTGATTTTTTTGTGATATCATAAAGGCCATTTATTAATTAAAACACCAAAAATATCTCACATGATAAGAATATATACATAAAAAACCATTTACTTCGGTATGAAACTTTAAAATAAGATATAATTTTAGAATTCATCATAACACAATAACTACATAGAAATATTTTATCAAAAACCTTCAGTTCTTATATGTTTTAATATATTAAATAAAATCATGGAATAATAAATGTTTTGTTATTATTCAAATGTAATTATTGTTTCTAGAATTCTTAAATGATTGAATTCCTCTTCAAAGGTTGAGTATAAAAAAAAGTGCTTTCAAAAAACATATAGTTTTTCTTAAAACATTCATTTTTTTTTTGAAAACTTTTATTCTAAAATGTTATGTTTTCTAGAAATATTTTGTTTTCATACATAATTTATAGAATTATATGATGTTGTTTAATCTAAAAATTTAGTGGAAAAAAATAAAAAATCTATAAGAATAAGAAATAAATGATGGGGGCTAGGTTTTTAAGACACCATTCACAATGATGAGAAAATTCAATGAGATTAATATTCAGGGACACCCTTATATTTTAGGATTCAAAAACATTGAAAAAAATTCTGAAGATAGTTTTTCTTATAAAACACTATGGATAAAACATATTTTATAAACGATTATTTAATTTCAAATTATTTTTAGATTAAAATTTATTATAAAAATTTTTATAATTAAAATTTCATTAAAATATTCTGGAAAACACTTTTGTTATAAAAATTATTATTAAACTAAAAAAATTCAGACTCTAAAATTGTTACAAAATTTTTCAGAACTTATTTTTTTATAGAAATTATAATTAACAGATTCATTTATAGAAACCCTAAAGGATAGTATATTCATGTTTATGAAGAATTTTATAATCGGAAATGTACTCTATTATTCTTGTACTTTTTCAACTAATTCATTACATTTTTTTTAATTGTTACTTGAAATATTCATTAATGATTTAATAAATTTTTTTAGCCATTTAAATATTTATTTATAATGAAACTGACTCTGATAAATGTTCCCTTTAGAAACATCGAGATATCCAGATTATATTTTAAAAAATATTTTACAAAATAAAAACTGTTAGATCAAAAGAATTCCAATTTGAGATCTTAAAATTAATTACGAATGTGAAATTATTCCCCTTACCAACATATGGGTGGGACACCCCATTTACCACATCATTTAATATAATATTTACTCCAAACTCTTGAAATATGTTTATGTCCTCCATTCAATGTTTTAGGATTCAACCAACCACCGACATCACTCTGAGTATGATGGCCTCTTTTGAGGATTTCATGAAGAGGGATGTTTTCATAGATGATCTTGTTGAAAGATAATTGTATGAATACTATTATTCTATCCTTATTAAAATCATTAATATTCAATAATGGGATAATATTATTATTGAAAACCCTAAAACGATTTTGACATATATTACAGTAACATTGAAAGAGAATTTTAGGCATCAATTGGAATTTTATATGATAGTGATCATAAAGTGGTATATATTACACTATTTTTTATGAATTATAATATTTAATACAACATATTTTATGATATTTTTCTTCTTTCATATTAGGATTATAATGATTTTCCAACTCAAAAATTATCTGATAGACTAATAGGTTATGTGAAATCGATGGATGAGGCATCATTGTTACCTTATTATGAGAGTGTTAGAATGGTTTATCACATACCACAAGAAGAAACTATCTTTATGATATGGATGAAGGGATACTTCATACATAGAAATAGTGTTAGGGTCTCCTTATACATTTCAAATATATATGTTTTAGAATTTTTGATGAATATAAGGAAAATCAGTCTCCTGATGTTTTTATTCATCATGGATGAATAAATTAAGATAGAACCAATGAATTTGAAAGAAAATAATACATAATTATTTAATAAATAATTTCATTTGATATTTGTGGATGTTTTGAAGGTAAAATACAAAAATTATGATATGAGAGAAGATATTTGATTGATCAGTGAAGAAATAATGTCGTGAATGGAGTTTCTATTTAACTCAAATTTGAAAATGTTTAATCGCAATGAACATAAAACAATTTAAAAAGGTCAACCATACAAGAATTTAATGGTTGTTATAAAATAATTAATGGTTTATTTTTACCTTCAGTAAAAGTGTAATAATGAATATATAATTCATAATAATTAATTTTAATATTTCCTTGATGAAAAAGAAAAGAAGATAATCCGAGATCCAGAATTTGAGATTTAAATGGCCGAGGCCAATGATTTAGAGATCGAAAAAATTGATCTATTAAAGGAAGATGATAAAAAAAAGAATCAAAAATGAATTTGAAATGGCAAAAGTTATTGAGTTTGTATTTAAGGGTGAATAAATATTTTTTTCAAACAAAATTATTCATGTTCCACATAATGTTCAATTTATTCAAGATGTTCATCTTGAATTTTTGGAATTATATCCTATTACTTGTGAGTATATTTTAGTGGATGATAATAGGAATGTTAAATATGTTTTTTATTAAGTAAAAAATATATTTTATAGATTTTTGGAAAATGTTTTATCATAATTTTTTGGAAATTATAGAAGGAACTCATGGTGGAAAAAGATGAATCAAAATATGACAATTCATTATTAAAAACCGAGAAAATTAGTCATATAAAGAATATAAATAAGACCGATAGTCCCATAAAAATGTTACTAAAAATGTTGAATTAGATAAGGAGGGAAGCTATAAAATTTTATGCAGGAGAACATATTTTTTTGAAAGGAAAATACAATGATGATGAGAAAGGAAAACTTGATGTTGGGTCTCCCTGAAAAAAGAACCTATATTTTTATCGGGGTCATCAAATTAAAAAAATAAAATTTCTCAAAAAGGTATTGATTATATATTTCAGACATTGATAAGGATATGTGATTATATTCTTTAGCATCCTAACATTTAGGTGATGTGTAAAATGATTCTGAGTAGTCCTAATGAAAAATTGGAGTCTCGGAATGTTATGATTGAATAAGTAGTTAAAATTGAAGCATATTGGAGATTTTTATAGAAAATACCATGGTCCATAAAATTTCATTAAATCATAAGGTTTTGTGGTCTAACTATTTTGAAAGTAACTCACGGATGATGATGACCCATTTGTTGACGTGAAGAAACATTCTTTAAAATTTGAATAATCATTTTGAAATATGTCAATAGATGTTTCAAACTATGTGAAACATTTTGATGAGTTTATAGATATGAATGATGATATAGATGAATAATTAAAATACTTTATTTAACATTTCCACAACCCAGAGATAGAGAATAGAAAACTGAGAACATGTGAATATGATTTTTTGTCCTTGTTAATGTAGAAAATTAAAAGATCACTAAGGAAGTAGAATGACAAAAATCAGAAAATCTGAAGAATGTGGGGATGAAAAAACATATTGTGAAGCTAAAATATTTGGTTTTGAAGTCTTGTAAGGATCACGAATAGTTTATGAATATGAAATTAATTGTAGAAAATTTTATGATGAAAGATTGAAATTTTTCATTTGGAACTCTCGATTTATTATTTTCCAAATTCTTGAAGAAATGTTAATTCTGAATGTCATTTCATTTTGAATATTTTTTGTTGGAATTTCTTCAAAGTACATTTGGTTGATTTTTTTCTTCAACTAAATTCATAGATAAGTAGTTTACTCATATAAATTTGTTTTTTATGTAATTTACTTTTTATATTTCTAGGTATATACACTCCCCATCCTTTTTTAGAATCACAAAGTGGGAGAGGTTGGGAATTTTTTTAATAGTGATGCGTATATAAAGAGATATGTTTTTGGGGAGAATGTCTTGGGAAAATTTCAAGAGATATTTTTATAGGGTATATTTATAAAATAGGGATAAAAATCTAATAATAAATTTTAATAAGGGGGAGAATCCAACGATTTAATACTTTCAAACAGATTATACATAAGTCATTAATTGAGTAGGGATTTATATATAAAGTAGACCTTTAATTATGTAAAATAATAAATGTTTGTATATTTTTAAAATTTATTATATTATTTTAAGTGATTTGTATTGTTATATCCAAAAAGGAGGAGATTAGTGACTTAAAAGTCTTACTTTTACATTTCTATTACTTTTTTTTATAAATCACACACACCTTTTTGAAACCATCCTTACTAAATATATATTTTCACTGTAGATTAGTTTAATTTAGTATAAAATATAACATTATACCATACATATAATTATTTATAATTTATTATTTGTAAAATATTATATTATTCAATGTGATCAATAATAATAGATATTAGATTTATTATTCGGAATGAATTTTTTCTAAACTAGTGGTTAGACTTAAGAATTTCCTATGAGACTGAAAAACTTCCTAACCATTAGACAAACATAGGTTCTGATATAATATACTAAACCTTATTTAATTTATAGGATTGAGAAATAAATAATGAATCCCACTAGGATATTAGAATTGCATAATCTTAGTTTATAGATATATTTTTCTATCGAACAAAATAGAAAATATAATTGTAATGGGGATTAGCTAAATGATTCAATAAAAATGATTTATAAATAATTATTAGTGTGAATGCTTATGATACTAATTTTTATGAGATGTTAATGTGAAATTTTCATAGGCCATTGTAAAATACCCAACAATATGGCCATTGGGCGAATTCCTATAGATAGGGGTTCATTTAAAGAGCTATGATCAGATGCATTCAAAGGTCAATTCAATGAAACACTACTCTTAATGAACAACTCATTCCTAATCTTTGTAATTCTATATAGAGGGGAATTCACAAGGATTCATTACAAGGAGTTTAATTCATTATGAAATATTTTGTTTTGTAATCATGTGTCCAATCACAATAATGAAAAAATGGGCTATGAGGATAGGAAGATAAAGGTGAATCTGATCATCTGATTGGGGGTTTCTGGGGCTAGGATGGTTGAGACTATTCATTGAATCAATAGATTTCTTGGTCAAGGAAGAAAAATCTAAATATGATCCATTAGATCAAAGGTTTCTAGGGTTTTGAAGATAATATTCATACAAATCCATAAGACTGAGGGATTTAATGATATGTAATGACATACTTGTTATAGTAGGTACTAAAATTATAGGATATCTTCTGTCAATATTTTAGACTATATTAACTCTTAAGGTTAAATAGTAAAATATTTTATAAGCTTCTAATCCATTCATACTATTATAATCTTTTGTAATAGTAAATTTTACGCGTTAAATTTTCCACAATGTATAAATAATTTTTACAATCTTAATACATATATTTATGAAAAAACCATTTTATTAGACTGATTAAGATAAGGATAAATAGTATTTATATATTTAGATTGTATCTGAATTTGATTTTAATACTATAACTATCCGATGATTTCTGATCCTAATGTTGTACACTAATGATAAATTTTGTCTTTTAGATTAATTTTAAAACTACAATTATCCCCCATCTTATATTCCATTATAAAATATTTTAATCCAACACCCTTATCTTATTCTATCTGATGACATTCAATATTTAACACTTTTCTTTACCCAAACTAGGAGTTTAATATCACCCTTCTTATATATCCCATTTCACCAAGTTAAGAAGAATGATTTAAAATGAATTATTTGGTGAAATGATTGATATTTGAAAAAAATGTAAGTATCTAATAACATAATGTGTAATAAAAATATTTTGGTATTTTTAGAAAAATATTCATTTGATTGTATGAGTACTCTTATGTAAGATATTTTTCCTATTCTATAAAACTATAATCATAATTGGTCCTTAGGTATGTAAATAATACAAAATTTCCATTTGTTTTTTATATTTTTTGATTGTTGTAAATTGGTTATGTTTATAAATATCAAAGAAATAAGTAGATAGATTATGTTTCTAGAATTAGATATGGGAGTGTGGAATTAGGGTCTTTATAGTTACTAAATCCATGATATTTTTCTTTGTCTAAATTTTAATTCTTCGACACATGTAACATTTTAGGAACCACATTTCTTTTTTATGATGAATTCAATAACCAGAGATATTTTTATAATACATTTTAAACATCATTGTATTTCTTATCCAAATAATTTTACCTTAATCAAGGGTCTTCCAAAATTGTTTTTCCTCGATTGTAATGACTATTGAAGACTTAAATTCCCTACATTTATTCTTAATGTTTTACCATGAACCATTTTCTCTCATGCATTGGTTCTCCCACCCTATGATTTTATGGTATTCATGTCAAGTATTAAAAATTTCACTTTTATATTAAAATATTTTTTATCTACAATTCATTTATAAAAAGTTATTTCATTTAAAAGGTTCCATTATTAGAGATTATTTTAGTAGTAAAGGATTAAAAATATTTATCACTTCACCATTTTTAAAAGACAACCGAATGTGATCTATAACTTCAACTTTTACAATAATATTTAAAAAATCAATCTTTTTTATATTTTCAATTTTATTAACCATTTTGTTTCATGATTATTTTCCATAACAAGGATTATGTTTCATTATTTTTCCTCTAACATAGAAATGTTTTCATATGGGAGGAATGAATCCATGATACAAAAAAAAATTCATGATCCCTTAATGGATGAAATGATTTAAGATTTATTTTTCGAGTATATTTTTCAACTTTGTCAAAATCACTCTAGGATTTATTTTTTAAACATGGGATATGTTATTTTGAGACTATAAAAATCATTCATAAGGATTTATAGTGATCACATTTTGCATTTATTTCTTTATCTATATGATAATTTCATTATATTATGTGAACATTACATTTTACATAATTCTGATTCAGTGATACTTTCCGTGAAAGATTTTGTTTATAATGAAAGAGGGAAATATTTTAGTTTTTTGTCTGTCATTATTTCTATACGGATGATTTTTGTAATTTTGATTAGACACACTTTATTTCACAAAATGTATTAAGATCACATTATCCCTCTTATAAATAATGGTAAAATTATGGGTTCTCCATAAATTATTATTTCAATAAGGTGTGTTATTAGAAATTTTACTATATATTATTTTATTATTCACATTATTTGTCATGTTTGGTTATGATCATTTTATCACTTTATTTACTTGTATAAAAGTAATGGAATTATGGATGATAAATCATTTCCAATATAGGTTGACCAGGTATTGATATTCTGTATACCTAATTATATGTATATCCATGTTTTATTCATAAATATGCTAATTAGGGGAAGTTTGTAAAGGTCATTCTTATAACAACTGAATGTTTTTATGAAATAGTTTCTTTAAGTAATTTTTATTATTCAATAGCTTGAATTATATGCAATCACGAGTTTAAACAGTCCGCGATATACCGGTATTATATAATTCCCAATTTATCCACGACATTGGGTTTGTGGGAATAAATATAACTAACATATTAAAATACATTGTGAAATCATTGGCTTCCAATTATTTATGAATTAATTTAAAATAAATTATATATTTGTATTTTTATATTAATATATTTAGTGAATTATTGTTAGTAAATGAAATAAACGAAAACTATATGTCATCTAATTAATAAAATAGTTTTTTATATTCATTCAATTGATATTCTTATCATAAGGTATGAATAAACCCTATTTAATGTATAAAATCAAATATTGTTCAAAAGGATAATTTTACCTCCATTTAATGGAAAAAAAATTTTAATGTAAAATTTTGGCATGTTAATAGTTTTGATATTAACAAATAAATCTCTTCATTAGAATTTGGGTATAAAAATTTACTTTGGAAGAATTATTGATATTTTTCTGATAACTTCCATGTTTTTATGAATAATAAAAATACAATAATATTTATTTGAAAACAACTTTCTCCAACAAAATAATTTTTATGGATAAATTATAATATTAAATTTTATTTATTTATAAATACAATATATTTCTATCAATAAAAATAATTTATATCAATATCATTGATTTTAGATTGAATTTAGATGTAAAAACATTTCAATCTTTTGCAATTTTTTAACTTTTAAAATAGGCCATATATTTCTTCAAACGATTTTACCATTAAATTAATTACTAAAACGTCTGTACATTGAATTTTGAAAAATAGATACTTTATTTGGAATCATTAATTACAAATCATGAAAATATATTACATTTATTTTTGGGTTTTGAATGATATATTTGGTATTTTTTATTAATATAGTAAAATGGTAAATCAGATAAATAAACATAAAAATAATGTTATGAAATTAACCTAACACCAATTCTAAAACCAATTGAAGATTATTTTTGACCTAAATCATCCTTTTGTCAAAATGGTGTCCTTTGGAATCGACATGAATGAGATTGGGACATTAAATTTATTTTATTTAATGAAAAGTAAAATATATCCTACTAAATTTTTAATAAATATAACTTTAAAAAAAAGTTTTTACATAAAATAAATTGTCTTATTAATACTGTCATGACCCGATCCTACCCGGGCTCGAGACGCAACAACGCCAAGCCCGCCTCCATAGGCCAGGGGCTGGCGAACAGCGCCAAAGTCACAACAACTCAGGGAGGCCTTTGCCTAAGCACCTGTACACACACAAGCAACACACTCAATGCAAAAGTGCAGAGTAAAAAGAAAAGAAAAGAAGAGTAAACTGCAACTGCTATAAATAAACCACATATGTGCATCAACCTCTAAATAGTACAAAGTAAAGCTGAAGGTAAACTGAAAAGAAAAGGGAAAAACACACACCCAACCAAAAAGTTCCACAACCCGGCAACACGTAAAACAACAGTAAACAGCTGGGAGGGTCCCAAACCTGGAACCCGACAATGACCACCGCACGCGGTCCAAGCTCTCAACTCCTATGCTCTTCTGACATCACGATCGACTTGTTCATCGTCTGCATGGGCACACCAAGTGTGGGAAAAGACCAAGCAGGGGTGAGTTTAAACATACTCAGTAGGATACCCCGAAGGCTCGAGGGAGCAACCAAGGAGGTACCGAAGGGTGATCAGTGGATCGAACAGGGAAAGTAGAGGAGTACAACCGAGAGTGCAGTAAAGTAACAATAGAGAGTCTAGCTCAACCCAACAAGTGGAAAGAAGGTAGACTCATCCAGACAAAAGGAGCTGGAAACGGTGAGAAGATGAACTCCCCGCCGAGTCTTCGCTGCCTATAGCAGGAGAGTAGACTCGTCCAACCGTGAGAAGCTAGACACGGAAATCATGTGGCATACCCCACACATCTTCACCTATCCTGGAAGGAGAGTAACTAAAACCCAAGAAGTGGGTACTGGAACAAGGTATACATATATATATGCTCTGTCAAGAAACCCAAACAAGGCCGTAAGGGGATCTCCATCCCGTAGCTCAGCCCAAGAAAAGTGAGTCGCCAATAGTCCCAGAAGTAAAAAATTTCGATGCCCCAACATCTCGCACGTCTGCCCCAAACAACAAGTCAAGGGGCTCAAATCACTGCACCTTGATACTATCCGTTTCGGGAGGCACTGACTTGCCCTCACGGTTTTAGGTCGCGTCACAAGGATGCGTCTCAGTGGGGAAAGTGCCACTCCCACTTGAAAGTTCTGGGAGAACGTCAAACCACACCATGTCACTGCCCTGAAGTCGAGAGGTCTGCTAAGAGTCAATGATGTCACATCACTGACCTGTACAAACCAGGATCCCACTCCTTTAGTCATGGAGTAAAGCCATAGACTGGCCTAATAGAAAGGACCGAGTCTGAAATGTCAATGGGTGAACCACTGCCCAACACTGTTGGAGGGTAAAACTTAACCAGATATTGGGTGACCCACTACCCAGCCCTGCTATAGGGTAAACCCTAATAGATCATTAGGCAACCCACTACCCAGCCCCGCTGGAGGGTAGAACTGGAATAAGTCGACATGCGACCCACTACCCAGCCTTAATGTAGGGTAAACCCTAATACATCATCAGGGGACCCACTGCCCATCCCCGCTGGAGGGTAGACCTGGAATAAGTCGACAGGCGACCCACTGCCCAGTCTTCCTGGAGGGTAGACCTGAAACTAGACGACATGTGACCCACTACCCAGCCCTGCTGGAGGGTAGACCATAAGAGGTCGTCATGTGACCTACTGCCCAGTCTCTACTGGAGGGTAGACCCGAAGAAGATGATGAGCAACCCACTGCCCAGTCTCTACTGGAGGGTAGACCCGAAGAAGTCAATGAACAACCCACCGCCCAGTCTCTGCTGGTGGGTAAACCCATAACTGCTCTGGCCATCCCTATTGGATGGTACAACACTGGCCAACAGAACTCGGAGTGGGCATCGTGCAACCACCCAACTCCAGAACAAACCCATGGGAAACCACTCAACCCTACTGGTCAACAATCGAGAACAGAAGAACCCTCAATGTCGCGAGAGGTCAAAAGTACCTAAAGTAGAGAATGACACGCACATGGGGCCCACACGACATGTGGCCCCAAGGAAACTCCATCCGAACGCACAAAAGTTCTCAGGTATAAACAACCACATGTACCTCCATGCGTTCCCGTATACTGCTAGAGTATACCACATTCCAGCCCAAAGGCTATCGTGCACACAACACCGAACGTCAACGCGAAGGCATGACGTAACAACTCCAACCTGCCACCTCAATAGCTGAGGCACAAACAACCACATATTTTTAAACACCAACCTCACTCTCCCAGGAGTGCACGCTATCACATGCCAAAGGTCTACTACAAACACGATAGAAGAACCGCCACCGGGGCCCCTTTCATATTTCCACATTTATTAAGATCGCATATGAGACTCCGCTCGCCTGATCAGATTGCACTATTGTAATCCCCACTGAGAAACACGCGATATTGACTACTTACTCGCCCAAAACGGTCAACCGGTGGAAAAGGTACTATTCACCATAACCAACCAATGTGGGGTCCACCACAAGATCTTGAAACTGAACAAACAGATCACACCACTATGATCCCCTCGAAAAAACACACAGGATTGACTACTCAATCGCCCAAAATGGACACCCGGTGAAAAAGGTATTATTCACCGTAGCCAGGTTGGGTGGGACCCACATGACGTCCCTGAATAAGGTTGGGCATATTGCGCCATCCCAATGCTCTCAGAAAACACCTCAAAAGCACTACTCACTTGAGTGGAATGGATATCCCGAGAAGAAGATACATTTCGGCTTTCTGCGCACGAGCGGTACCACGCGGAACCCACACCCCGGTCCCGAAGCGCTGCCAACAGATCAAGCCGTTGCGATCCTCTCGAAAAAGTACACAAGATATACTATTCACATGTCCAAAATGGTTGCCCAGTGATAGAGATGAAAAATCACTGTCAATGCCCAAACGGCCCTTGTGGGGCCTACACCATCATGCAGAATTTGCGCGAGTGGTTTGCACCATTGCAATCCCCTCGGAAAAACATCTAGAATCGACTGCTCACGCGCCCCGAACAGACGCCCGATGAGAAAGTAACTAAACGCTTCCCGCAGCTCAAAATACGGGCCATGGGGCCCACACCTCAACTACAACTTTAATGCCTGAAACCACCCTGGAAAGCTTCGCCCTAACGCCAGGGTCCCAATGCCACTGACAGCGCTGAAAATGGACGTCAGGCGCGTCCTCGCCGTCAAAAACAAGATCCCCCGAAAAAACAACAATTCACATAAAGACACGTCGGGCCTCCGAGGCCCCTCGTTTCGGGAATTAAAAATTCCTAAAACCATCTCAAAAACATCTTCTTGGTGCTTGGAAGACACTACCGCAGACAACATGAAAAACAGACACCCGTAATGAAAATTACGGGCGTCCAAAGTCGAGGGGGAAACATCCCTTGGGCTGGACCGGCCTGGACCGGCCGGTTCTCCCGGCCTGGGCCAGCACGCGCCGGCCGGCCAGCCTCATAGTGCAGGCCCGCGGCTTGGCCACGCGGGCCGGCCATGGACTCACGGTCAATGTGCCGTCCGACCATGCGGGCCGAGCGCGGCTGCAGCGCGAAGACCCGCCATCAGTGGGTCTTGTCTCGCCCGCGGGGTCATGCGACGCGACCCCGACACTGCCTCTCCCGTGCCGTTGCGTGCTGTCTAAACATGAAGCTGCCCACGTGCCGCCACCTGCTGCCGCCCTCATACCCTCAAACCGGCCGGAACAACTAAAAACCCGAATCTTTTGCCGGTCGATTGTGGACACCACAGAGCTAGGATTTCGAGTACGAAACAAGCGTCGAAAATCTCAAAATACGTACTACGCAAATATGGGCCTCGCTCGACAATTCGGTAGCAATTCGACATGTAAATTTGCATTCGATGTTAAGTACAAGAATGAAAAATATAAAACGCAACCACCTACCTGTTGGGGTGTTGCCTGAAGCTTCACTGTGAAGGATCCATCGGTGCGCCGTGCCTCACCGAAGCTGCCTCGCCGGAGTGGAGGAGGAGAGGGAGGATTGAGGGAGGTTCCGCCAGGGGAGATCAAGGGAGGGGAGGGGAAGAAGAAGGGTTTAAATAAAATTTTAATTTTAATTAATTTAAACCCATAATTTAACCCGCATTTGAGACTCTCGATAGGGTCATGGTTAAGCCTCCCCTAAGGTAAACACCACCTCTTGAGCACGATGGCTATCTCAGAATATTAATTAGAGTCCCCATTCGAATGTTATTACCCTCAACGCTCGATTCCGCCAAATTTCGAAAATGCCCTGGGGGCCCTTTCTCACTGACGGCTCGCGCCCGCAAAACTTATACCCCTCCTAGGTTAAACGACACTTTTAGGACTCAACGGTGCATTCAACATTCCAATCTGAGCCACCATTTAGGAGATACTATGTTTAACCATCAAATGGATAAATTAAATAATTAATTTATCCGTTTCAAATTCCGGAAGCGAGTGAGGGGTCCAAACGTCTCGTGCTGACAAGTTTTATGTCGTTCCGAGGGTAAACAACCTGTTACAGACCCATCCATGCACTCAGATCTCTGATCCGAAGCTCCGTTTAGGAGTTATCCCAATTGTTTTCCATGTACAGTGTGAACGCACTAAAAATTTAATTACGGCCACTCTGAGGCTCAGAATTGCACGCCATCGGAAGGCGCTGCTCTGGAATAAAATCAAGAATATTTCAAAGTTGTTTGCAGTAAAAAATGGGTTCTTACATCATTCCATCCTTCAAACGTTTCCTCCCCAAAAAGAAAAACCAGGGAAAAACTCAGGGTACTAAGCCCAAACCTGGCTCTCCCGTACCCAGAAGAACTCTTGCATAGCTCTGCACCACTGCACACAGACTAAAGGATTGATCCGCTCACGCGAGGTCTGCTCTCGCCGATGAAGAGCGTATAATCACGCACACATCTCCTCAGGTGAGTCACGCGAGAGACTCTATGCACCCAAACCAGTAACTGGGGTTAGGAAAAGGTGGTTGGGAACCTCTCCATCCCATTGCATGATCACAAATGAACCGAAGACTCTCGAGGGTAGCCCACCTCTCTGATCGAACCTCTATATTGCACGTCACGAACCGCCCACACCTGGAACAAGGCCCGCGGATTCCCTTCTTCAGAATATTCATATGGTGAAACACCCAAGGATATCAGGTCACATAAGGTTTCACAGTCGTTGTCTGGTAACCAAGACTCTCTTACATGCTCTGAAGACAAGGAGTCATCACCATCGACTAAAGAAAATGGTCTCATGCCTTTTTACCTTACCAACACAGGGTTTCACCGACGTCCCGTGCCACGCTGGTAACAACTCAAACAAGGAGCAGGGAGAAAAAGCATTTAACACACATGGTCTAACAATTGTACTAAAAAAGTAGAAGAGCTATAGAGCGTAACTTTTATTATCTCATGTTATGTAGGATCATCGACATCCAAAGCTCGCGGCTGTCCGCAGTTCCAATTGTCAGCTCCCGGAGCCCGACGTGAACCACCTAGTGGTGATGGGAAGACCTCGTATGGTCATCCTCCACTTCCAGCTCCTCCTGCTCCTCTACCAGAACCACCTCTCTGGGTAATACTCTGATAACGGCATAGCCTCTGCCGCGGTGGTGCACCTGCTGCCTGCCCGACGCTCACTACATGCCTGGTCGGGCAGTCCCGTGCCAGGTGACCTCGCCCATCGCAAGCATAGCACCGACTCTCTTTGGGATGCATTGGTGCCCGCCAGAGCCACTGTGATGTACAACCACACCCCTGAGTCCAGTTTTCAGAAAGCCACCTGCATCAATGTTCTGGTTGCAGTCGCCCACTAGCTGCGGGAGACGTCTTGGCTCCGGCGTGCCTGCTGCCACCACCAACTCTAGAACGTGACAGGAAGCTCTCTGTCACCAGTGCCTGCTCTAGCACCCCATTATATATGGAAATTCCCAAGGGTACTATGACAACATGAATCTCTCGGTGGAGACCCTGCTCAAATTTCCGCGCTCAGATGTTGTCGTCATGGACCAAGTCTGGGTAAAAGTGTGCACGGTCTGCAAAACTAGCTGCGTACTCGACCACCGCCAGCCCTACCTGCTGAAACTGCAGGCGCTCCTGAATCTGAACGGAGCATAAGTAGGAGGGGGAAAACTCCTCACAAAACAACAACAGAATGTCGCCCTATGAAAGCAATGACTCATCAAGAAACCGAGTCACCAGACTCCACCAACGCCAAGCTGCTCCATGAAAAATGTTGTTGGCCCAAGCCACCATAAGATTTGTCAGCGTCCGCACAAACCTAAAAAGGAAAACCACTGTCTCTAGCCAAACCTCTGCTGCCTGAGGGTCTGGCTCACCACAGAACCTTAGGGGTCTCTGTCGCTGGAACTCACGGAGCGTGCTCAACGTGCACTCAAGCTCAGCCTACTCTACTGATGATGTCTGATGGTCAACAGGTGGGGGTGCTGCTAGCGGCCCACCCAGAGAAAGGGGCTCGCATTATGGGTCATGGACTGAGGCCTCGTAGCTCACAGGGTTGTCTTCATGAACCAAAGCTGATATCCTTGCTGGCTATCTTCGCGGAGACATCCCGAATATTATTAAGGAGTGCCGCGGTCAAATGAGCATATATGTATACCACAAAAACAACAAAAATGGGGAGCTGACTCAAGAAGGACAGTCAAGGACTCAATCTTATGTGATGCACAAACCAATTTTTCCTTCAACGAGTGTCTCAGCATGCCGAGTCGACAAGTGGGTTATCAAGGTCCTGGTGATTGGATACGTCGGTCGTCGCACCATCACTGGACTCACTGGCCTGAGAGCTACTCTCAAGACACATTAACACGGTTTCCCTAAATCCCAACCAATTCATTTTTAGGGACATCCAAACAACATCCCAAGGAAAAAACCACCTATGGTACCACTTTTTCACGACCCGACCCTACCGGGGCTCGCGCCGCAACTACCCCAAGCCTGCCTCCATAGGCCAGGGGCTGGCAACCAGCGCCAAAGGCACAATAACTCGGGGAGGCCTTTTCCTAAGCACCTGTACACACACACACAACACACTAAATGAAAAAGTGCAGAGTAAAAATAAAAGAAAAGCAGAGTAAAGTGCAACTGCTTTAAATAAACCACATATGTTCATTGACCTCTAAACTGTACAAAGTACAAGATGAAGGCAAATTGAAAAGAAAAGGGAAAAAACACGCACCCAACCAAAAAGTGCCACAAACCAGAAACAGGTAAAATAACAGTAAACAACTGGGAGGGTCCCACAACTAGAACCCGACAATGACCACCGCACGCGGTCCAAGCTCCCAGCTCCTAAGCTCTTCTGACGTCACAATCGACCTGTCCGTCGTTTGAAAGGGCACACAAAGTGCGGGAAAAGCCCAAGCAGGGGTGAGTATAAAAATACTCAGTAGGATACCCCGGAGGCTCAAGGGAGAAATAAAGGAGGTACCAAAGGGTGAGCAGTAGATCGAACAGGGAAAGTAGAGGAGTACAACCAAAAGTGCAGTAAATTAATAATATAGAGTCCAGATCAACCCAACAAAAGGAAAGAATATAGACTCATCCAGACACAAGGAGATGGAAATGGTGAGAAGACGAACATACCGTCGAGTCCTCGCTACCTATAGTAGGAGAGTAGACTCATCCAACCATGATAAGCTAGACACGGAAACCACGTGGCATACCCTGCACGTCTTCACCTCTCCTGGAAGGAGAGCAACCAAAACCCAAGAAGTGGGTACTGGAATAAGGTAAATATATAAATATGCTCTGTGAAGAAAATCGAACAAGGTCGAAAGGGGATCTCTGTCCTGTAGCTCAGCCCAAGAAAAGTGAGTCGCCAATTGTCCCAGAAGTAAACACTGTCGATGCCCCTGCATCCTGCACATCTGCCCCAAACTGCTAGTCAAGGGGGTAAAATCACCACACGTTGATACTATCCAGTTCAGGTGGCACTGACTCGCCCTCATGGTTTTAGGTCGCGTCACAAGGACGCGTCTCAGTGGGAAAGTAAACCACACCATGTCACTGCCCCACAGTCGAGAGGTCTGCTCAGAGTCAATGCTGTCACATCACTGACGCATACAAACGAGGGTCCCGCTCTGGTAGTCACGGAGTAAATCCACAGACTATCCTAGTAGAAATGACTGAGTCTGAATTGTCAACGGGTGACCCATTGCCCAGCCCTGCCGGAGGGCAAACCCAAACCAGATATTGGGTGACCCACTTCCCAGCCCTGTTGGAGGGTAAACCCTAATACATCATCAGGCGACCCACTGCCCAGCCCCACTGGAGGGTAGACCTGAAATAAGTCAACATGAGACCCACTGCCCAGCCTTTCTGGAGGGTAAACCCTAATACATCATCAAGAGACCCACTGCCCAGCCCCACTGGAGGGTAGATCTGGAATAAGTCAACATGCGACCCACTGCCCAGCCTTGTGAGAGGGTAGACCTGGAATAAGACAACGGGCGACCCACTGCCCATCCCTACTGGAGGGTGGACCCTAAGTGGTCGTCGGGTGACCCACTGGCCAGTCTCTACTGGAGGGTATACCCTAAGAGTCAGTCAACAATCCACTGCCATGTCTCTACTGGAGGGTAGACCCGAAAATGATGATGAACAACCCACTGCCCATTCTCTGCTAGAGCGTAGACCCGAAGAAGTCGATGAGAAACCCACTACCCAGTATCTACTGGAGGGTAAACCCGGAACTGCTCTGGCCATCCCAACTGAATGGTACAACACTGGCCAACAGAACTCGGAGTGGGTATCATACAAACACCCAACTCCAGAATAAAAATAGGGGAACCCACTCAACCCTGCTGGTCAAAAATCGAGAACAGAAGAACCCTCTATGTTGCGAGAGGTCAAAAGTACATAAAGAAAAGCATGACACGCACATGGGGACCACACGACATGTGGCCTCAAGTCAACCCCAACTGAACGCACAATCGTTCTCAGGTACAAACAACAACATGTACCTCCAAGTGTTCCCGTATACTCCCAGAGTATACCACGTTCCAGCCCAAAGGCTATCGTGCACACGACACCCAACGTCAACGCGAAGGCATAACATAACAACTCCAACCTTCCAACTCAATGGTTTTGGAACAACCAACCACATCACTTTAAACACCAACCTCAATATCCCATGAGTGCACGTGATCACAGGCCAAAGGTCCGCTATAAACACAGGAGAAGAACCGCCACCGAGGCACCTTTTATATTTTAAAATTTATTAAGATCGTGTATGAGACACTGCTCGCCTGATCAGATTGCACCGTTGTAATCCCCAAAGAAAAACATGCGTGATAGACTACTTACTCGCCCGAAACGGTCAACTGGTGGAAAATGTACTATTCACCATAACCAACCCGTGTGGGGCCCACCCCAAGATCCCAAAACTGAACAAACGTATCACACCACTAAGATCCCCTCAGAAAAACACACGAGATTTACTACTCAATCGCCCAAAATGGACACCCAGTGAAAAAGGTACTATTCACAGTAGTCGGGTCGGGTGGGACCCACACCACGTCCCCGAAAAAGGCCGGGCATACTGCGCCATCACAATGCTCTTGAAAAAATACGTCAAAAGCACTACTCACTTGAGTGGAACAGATATCCTGAGAAGAAGATACATTCCGGCTTAATGTGCACGAGCGGTACCATGCAGAACCCACACTCTGGTCCCGAAGCGCTGCAAATGGATAACACAATAGCAATCCTCTTGGAAAAGTACACAAGATGGACTATTCACTTGTCCAAAATGGTCGCCTGGTGATAGAGATGGAAAAATCACTGTCAACACCCCAACGACCCTCATGGGGCCCGCACCATCATGCGGAATTAGGGCGGGCAGATTGCACCATTGCAATCCCCTCGGAAAACCATCCAAAATTGACTGCTCGCACGCCCTGAACGGACGCCCGATGAGAAAGTCACTAAATGCTGCTCGCAGCTCAAAACACGGGCCGTGGGTCCCACAGCTCAACATCGACATTAATACCTAAAACCACCCTGGAAATCTTCACCACGATGCTAGGGTCCCAACGCCGCTGACAGTGCTCAAAAGGGAAGTCAGACGCGTCTGCGCCGTCCAAAACAAGATCCCCCCAGAAAAATGTCAATTCACTTAGAGACGCATCCTGCCTCAGAGGCCCCTCGTTTTGGGAATTAAAAATTCCCCAAACCATCTCAAAAACTTGGCCTCGACGCCAGGAAGACACTGCTATAGACGGCATGCAAAATGGAATCCCGTAATGAAAATTATGGGCGTCTGAAGTCGAAGGGGCATCGTCCCTTGGGCTGGATTGGCCTGGACCAGCCGGTCCGCCCAGCATGGGCCGGCCCGCGGCATGGCCGCGCCGACCGGCCATGAGGGCCGGTCAGAACTGCCGCACGAAGACCCGCCTTCGGCATGTCTTGTCTCCCCGGCCACCCCGGCGCTGCCTCCCCCGTGCTGTCGCGCACGGCCTCCGCCTGAGGAGCGCATGCCTGAGGAGCCACCTACCGCTGCGACACCCGCCTGAGGCCGCCCACATGTCGCGACATTTGCCTGATGCCGCCCGCACGCTCCTGCCTTGGCCCACACCGTCCGCCGCCCTCAGAACCCCAAATCGGCTGGAACAACTCAAAAACCCGCAACTTTCTCCAGACGATTGCGGACAACACATAGCTTAGATTTCGAGTCCGAAATAAGCTTCGGAAAGCTCAAAATATGTACTACGCAAATATGGGCCTCGCTCGACAATTCATCAGCAATTTAACATGTAAATTTTCGTTCGAAGGTAAGTACAAGAATAAGAAATATAAAATGCAACCTCCTACCTGTTGGGGCGTTCCCGGAAGCTTCGCTGCGAGGGATCCGCCGGTGCGCCGTGCCATACCGGATCTGCATTTTCGAAGTGGAGGAGGAGAGGTAGGTTTGAGGGTGGTTCTGCCAGGGGAGATCAAGGGAGGGGATGGGACGAAGAAGGGTTTAAATAAAATTAAAATTTTAATTAATTTAAACCCATAATTTAACCTGCATCCGAAACTCTCGATGAGGTCGAGGTTAAGCCTCCCCTAAGGTAAACACCACCTCCCGAGCACAATGGAGGTCTTGGAATTTTAATTTGTGGCCCCGCTTGAAATTTATTACCCTCAAAGCCCGATGCCAGCAAATTACAAAAATGCCCCTGGGGCCATTTCTCACTAACGGCTCGCGCCCGCAGAACTTATACCCCTCATAGGGTAAACGACACATTCTGGACTCAACGGTGCCCTCCGTTTTTCAATCTAATCCACTGTTTAGGAGATACTATGTTTAACCATTAAACAGATTAATTAAATAATTAATTTATCCGTTTCACGTTCCAGAATTGAGTGAGGGGTCCAAACGTCCCGCGCCGACATGTTTTATGTCGTTCATAGGGTAAACACCCCATTTCGAACCCATCCGTGCACTCAGATCTCTGATGCGAAGCTCCGTTTAGGAGTTATCTCATTTATTTGGCATGTAGAGTGTGAACACACTGAAATTTTAATTCCGACCACTCTGAGGCTCGAAATTTCACGCCGTCTGAAGGCGCTGCTCTGAAATAACATCAAGAATATTTCAAAGTCTTTCGCAGCAAAAACTGAGTTCTTACAAATACAAATGTTAAATATAATTTTTTCCCTTATCATGATAATTTTTTCTTAATTTTTAAAAAATAATTAATTAACCTAATTCCATATACTTTAATTATGAGGAAATTATTCAATTGATGAGAAATCAATAATTTAATAATTATTAAAATGATAATAACCACTAAAATACACAACCACTTGATGAAATATTATTGGTCGTGTATATCTCAACCATAACCATCTAGTGGTCAGGTTATTGACCATTTTGATCCATATAAATGAGATTATGACAATTACAATATTTTTTATAATGTGATGGTAGAGTTGATAGATTAAAGTTCTAATTAATTAAAAAAATTTAATGTTTAATTTTATAGAAGATATATTCCATTATATATTATCTTTTAAAATCTATAGGAATAATATTTTTAATATTAGTTTTATTAATTTTTATTCAAAAAACATGAATATAAAATAATTACCCTAAACTTTTGTAGTAGTTATTTTATTAAGGAAAATTTCAAATAAGTGTTATTAAAAATATTAAAATAAATAACTTTGGGATAATTAAAATGAAAAATGAATTTTATATAACACCTAGTCCTCTTATTAATATAATAAAATATATCATTTTATGAAATATAGTAATATTAATTTTTTCAAAAAATTAATAAATTGAATTGTGTCAAAATTGGCAATATTGTTTTTTTATCAAAATAATGTTTTATTAAATTATTTAAAAATTCTAAAGCATTTTTTTAAACTTATTGATTAATTAATATATATTTTAAAATGATATGAGGTATTTTTCTATGGTCTAATTGACATCATATAACAAAATATTATAGCATTTTATTATTGAAATATTTGTTACACTAGTAAAAAATTAAAATGTATAACCTTGAGTTAATTAATGTGATATGGTTTAAAATCATATAAATATATCTCTATAATTTATTTTTTAATTATTTTATAATTATATCTCATATAAAATTATAAATTTGGATATTTTTTTTGGTTTTTTGATGGGCCTCGAATTTAAAATAAATTAATCTTTTGGAGATATTGGAAATTCCCCTCACCTCAATTATAAAACTGATCCTCCTCCCTCACCTCTCTCCATTACATTAAGCTATAAGGATCAATAATTATCATTCCATTACAATTATAAACAACTCTAGTTACATTCAATAGGTTCTTTTCATCTCCAAAGTCCAACTATATTGCTTTTAAGAGAATATTTATAGGCCCACGCCGAAGAAGAGGTAATCTCCTCTAACGATTCTATCAAATAAATTATTTTTCAACATTTACATAATGAGTTGTTTCATTATAAATTAATAATTATAGTATAAAATATATAATTAGATGTTATTATTATTATGAAACAACTATATTCCTTCTTTTATTCATCATATGAAACAATGAAGCATATGAACAACTTACCATCTCGAGGTTGTGGTGTATTATGTTATTCACCACCACCTTACATAGATGGGTGTAATGATGGAAATAATATCATTTATGAATATTATAAAAATATACTAATTCATAAATATGATACACCATCCACTTGAATACCATTAACTAATTATGGGAATGATATCATTGATCATGCGTACATACAAACTTCCATCTCTACGAAGTGATGTGATTCATTATCCTTGATTTTCATTAAATAATGATTATATAAATGAATAGAATAAATAAATATGATATATATTATAAAAATATCATTCTTTAAATGATATAACAATATCCTAGGATTAAGAACTAGAATTATTTGGCAAAACATGCATACAAAAATAAGGAAGTTAACACCTGATGCCTGACTAATAATGTTACTAATAATAGAATTATAGAATGATAATATATAATGTCACAAAAATGACTATGATCCTAAAATGAGTAAATGAAATTATTTAAAACATTATACATCGGGTTAAGATACATGAAAATGAAATCAGACCAATGGTAAATGATAATTATTCAATCTTACTATCATCGAAGATTTTTTATACGTATGTATTTACTAGGGTATATTTATCATCCATCTCCATGATACCTAATCATAAATTATGAAATCATAATTCTATTATTATAATGTTTTCAGAGTCATTTTTACCCATTGCTTAATTTTTATTAAATAGTATGAATGTAATCTTTTATTGTTTTTTGATAGGAGGTGCTTTTTGACTTTGTCGAAAAAAGTGTAATAATAATTTTGATTAAAATTATAAAGTATGAATACATTTTTACATTATCGCAATGCCTTATTTCAAAAAATCATCCTCTTAGTGCTTTAAAACTTATTTCTAAAAAATATTTCTTTTTAAAATATGTTGGCTTTTTTGGAAATGAAAATGATTTTGGAGAAAAAGGTTATTTTCCTCAAGAAATAATGTTACGTGTTATATGAAAATGATTCTCAATCTATAATGGATTTATTTAATATAGTTATGTTTCATGTATAACAACATTATTGTTCCTATGGATTTATTGTGTCTATGATGGAATGTTGTTTATGAAATCCATGTGTTTTATGTGGATTATGTCTATGTTTAAATAAATCCATTTTATTCATTGGTTTATGATTAATGATTTATGTTATTGTGACACATTTAAGAATGATTTCATTATGAGATTGGTGGGTCCTATATCTACCTCCAATTCATTGGGTAAAGAGTTATATAACATGATATTGACATGGATTGAATGTGAAATTATATTGGTTCAGAAGTACAGGGTTGAAACTATGAGTGAACTCGGTTCAGTAATGGAATATGTCTGCTACGATGGTCTTTAAAATTAAACATGACAAATTAGTAATTATTTTACATTCTTATATGTATGCCACAAAATTTCAAACCATAAGTTATGAGTTTTGGGATTACATTCAATTATTCTTATGAACATTTATGATTTATCCTATTGCATTCTATCATGATCTTTTATATATAGGATACAATTAACAAATAATATTTTCTTATGTCTTATAATAATGATATGATTTATATACCCCTTTTTTACCCTTTTGGGGCATCTGATATCACCCTTTCATGTGTTTATTTTCCCTCTATCATGATTAAATTTAATATGTAATATGTATAAAATATGGGTCTAGTTATGAAGAACAATGTTGGAGAGAATGAATTTGTCTTATGAACCAATTTTTTATGTTTCCCAGTTTCTAATGACACTCTACCTAAATGGTCATGTTATGGATTTGTTATATTTTGAAATGAATATTCATCAATTTTTAAGTAATATCTAAGTATGTAAAGTAGGTGTTGTTATATTTGGTATAAAAAAGGTATAGTTAAGCATTTGAAAAAAAGATGGTAAAAACATGGAAAGAACAAAAATGATATGTCAATGTGTAGGCTACAATTCTAGTGTTATAGATATGATCATGAATAACTATTAAAAAAACCTAAAATATCCTAAATTTAAATTTTATTTATTATTATATGGTTTTTTAATTATGGTTAGTGTTTATCATACTATGTTTCTTGGTTTTAATCAATGCATGGAACCTGGAGGAAGCACATTAATGATGAATGTGATAGGAAACAGAATGATTATCCTACTGAGAAATCGAATGTTGTTAGATATGGAATGAAAATCAAGGTTGCTATGGTCTCATAAAATCCTCACCATTTTAATATTTCATGACATTGTAATGAACATAGGATGGAATAACATTCTATTGAGTATGATAAAAAATAGACGAAATTAAAACCATGTAATGTGAAAAAGTTCAAGAATATATTTTTCCATAATTACATTCCTCGTATTCATTGAAAAAAATATATAGAATGGGTTTTTTGAAATTAAAAAAATTATGATTAATCCATTCATACCAAATATTTAAATTTTAGAAGACTTAAAATGTACACTTCTGGAATTATTATCCAACCACAATGTAAAATTGATCGATTCATTAGTGTCTTAAAACCAAGTATCATAAGGCATTATCCAAAATGGGCTTCCATTACTATTATGAAATTTTTTGATGTGATCTCAAGGTAGAGATAGAGATTAGAGTAACCCATCCAACCTATGGAAATATAAAGAACTAAAACATGGAATTCAATAGAAAATATAAAGACCATAGTGAAAAGAAGATGATTTTTCCCTTATGCTCCATGTATGGAAAGAAACAATGAGGAAATTGACTTAAAGGGACTAGTAAATGTTTTTAGGGAGGAAAAGAATCTCACCAAAAATTTGAATGTAGAAGTGATGGAAAAATATTTATAGTGATCCAAATAATGAAAATGATACATAGAATGCACCTCATATACTTCAAAGTGACATGTAAAAGGAAATGGGGAATTTTCCTTATCAATTCTATAACCCAAGGGTTACGAATGATTATTGATGTCCGAAATCTCTTAAGGCTGATGGAAAAGGAATGTCACATGCAATCAATATCAGTGATGTGGATTATGATAAATAAGTTTTTAAAGGTATAGAAACCAAGCTCTCTATCATAGAAAATGTTTTATTTTATTATGGTCCCACCCACAATTTTATTGCTGACAAATATTCCTAGGGTGTCACCATTTTAACTCAATAATTAGATCTTGAGTTATCTATGACAACTCCAAGTGGCACAATGATCGCATCAATAATTTATCATTCTTTATCAGTTGAAGTTTGTGGAATAGTTCTTCCTAAAAATCGTATGATCATTTAGATAATGGAATTTGATATGATTCACCGTATGGATTAGCATTCTCTATATGGAGATCGTATAAATTTACAAATAGGGGAAGTTATATAACATATTCTATTTCAATATATGAACTTATATTGATGAAAAGATGAGTATGAACTTCCAATGAATATTTATTCCATATTATGGGTCCTGATTCCAATAAATGAATGTAATCAATCTGAAATGGTTTGAGGGAGACTCAAAATTACAAATACAACCATTGTATGGGAGTTTGATGATGTATTTTTGGAATAAATTCCAGATCACCCACCAAATTGCGAGGTTGGTTTTTTAATAGATCTCACACCAAATGCTATTCCTATTTCAATTAAACCATATAGAATGGTCCCAACTGAGTTACATGAATTTAAGAGGAAACTCCAACAGAATCATAAAAAGGGATTAAAACTCCCTAGTGTGTCGGCTTGGGGAGCACCTATTCTATTTGTTATGAAGAAATATTGATCTAAGGGACTATACATTGATTATTGAGAACTTAACAAAATCAATAACAAGAACTATTATCCTCTTCCCCGGATTGAAGAATTATTTGGCCATCTATGTAAAGGTCAATACTTTTTCATGGTTGTTTTTCATTTAGGATATCATAAATTATGGGTCAAGATGCAGGATATACAAAAGATGACATTTTTTATATTCTTTATACACTATGAATTTATAGTGATGCCTTTTGGTTTTAATAAATCCCCAACTATTTCATGGATATAATGGTTAATGCCTTTAGATAATATCATGATCAGTTTTGGTAGTCTTTATAGATTATATTATTGTATATTAAAATAGAATGAAAGGACCTGATGACCACTTTATAATTATATTTAAGACCCTGATAAAAGAGAATCTTTATAAAAGATATACAATATGTGAATTTTGGAATCATAAAAATTCAATTTTGGGTCACAAAATCTCAATAGAGGGGATATTTGTGAATCCTGCAAAAATAGAAGCTATTAAATGTTTGTTGAGACCAATACTGGTAACTAAGATCTAATGTTTTCTTTATTTGGATGGATATTATTGAAATTTTGTGAAACAATTCTGATGATTACCTAATACACTTAAAAAGTTTACTCAAAAAGGAGTATGGGACATGTGGATGGCAGAATGTGAATATAATTTTAAAGAGATAAAAAGAAGGATAGCCATTGCACTTGTGCTCACACTGCCTTGTAGTGAAGAAGGTTTTGTGATCTATAGTGATTCCTACAGGAATGTATTGGGTTGTGTTATCATGAAAAATGATATTGTGATAGATTATGCCTCACGACCATTGAGAATCCATGAGAAATATTACTCAAATCATGATTTGGAGTTAGATGTTGTAATCTTCGCAAAAAAGAAATGGAGGAATTATATTTATGATGAAAGGTGTAATATTTATATTTTTCATAAATGTTTAAAGTATATTTTCACATATATGGAGATGAATATGGCCTAAAGAATATGGTTGTAGTGGATTATAAATTACAACTGCTCAACAAATTACCACCATTGAACGTGTATAAGGTGGCCAATGCATTGAGTCGAAAGAAAAATTCTAGCCTATTAATGATGAGGATCACAAAGGATTCAATATTTATAGATTATTAAAGGATGGATCTTGAAATTTTAATGGAAGGGGAGAAATATTATCATTCTCAAATGAATTTTCTACCTTATATACAAGTGAATAGTAAGGAGGCACACACGAAAGATGTAGATCTACAAATGAAGGTGAGAAATGTTACTTTAAACCTTGATTATGATCAAATGATATATTGAAGAACTAGGTTTATATTCCTTCTAACCCAGAATTAAATAAGGAGATATTGGATGATGCTTACAGTTCTTTATTCTCTATTCAACATCAATGATCAATGATATATAGGTGAAAAAGAGTATTTTTGGTTAGATGGCATGAAAACATATGTTTTCGAATATTTCTATCGGTGCATGGTTTGTTTGCAGTCTAATGTTGAGAGATAGAAGTGTTAGGGGATGTCACAACCATTACCCATACCAAAATGAATTTAATAAAACATCAGTATGGACTTTGTCATTTTACTTTCCAAAACATTTAAATTCCATACTACTATATGGGTTATAGTTGATCTCCTTTCATAGTAAGCACACCTCATTTCTATTAGAGAGGATTTATCTCTTCGTTATATTGCTTGGATTTAAATAAAGTATCTTGTAAAATTGAATGGTGTAACACTTTCTATTATATCTAATCAGGATATAAGGTTTACCTCGATGTTATGGTGATGTCATAAGCATGCTCTACATACATAGATATGTTTCATCACTGCTTATAATCCTCATATAGATAGTCAATCTAAGTGGAAAATCAAAATCTATAAGACATTTTGAGATATTTCTTGTTGGATTTCAATGATGTTTTGTCTCAAATTTTTCCTTTGGTGGAATTTTCTTATAACGAAATATTTCTATATATAATTGATATATCTCTTTATAAGGACCAATATTGGAAAAAATGATGAACTCAAACTTTTTGGGGTCGATACGATGGTAGAAAAGGTTAGACTAATTTAACAACACATTAGAGTAGCTCAGATTCGACATAAACATTATTCTGACAACTAAAGGAAAGACCTAGAGTTTAAAACTGATGAAAAGGTGTTTCATATAATATCTCCCTATCAGATATTAATGAGATTCATAATGATGGGAAAGCTTTGACCTGTGTATATATATCCTATTGATGTTATGGATTGTGATCGGAGGGTAAATTACCAATTAGAACATCCAACAGATCTCTCTAAAGTTTTTGTTTTGTTCCATGAATGACTCCTAATAATGTATATAACTAAACCTTCAAATGTACCAAACTTATTAGTCATAACACTAGAGAGAAATATTTTTTTATGAAAAACAAACAATATAGATTATGGATATTAGGAAAAATGTTCTACGAAACCAGACCACCCCCTTGGTAAATGTTTTATGAATGAACCACTAATTTTATTAAACAACATGGTTTCTTGAGGATGCGGTGAGGTTGAATTATCCACATCTTTATGTTTCAAATGATGAAATTCTAGGGATAAATTCATTCCAAGGGGGTAGAATGTAACACCTTAATGTTTTTATGAAATAGTTTCTTTATATAATTTGAATTCTTCATTAGCATTAATTCCATTAAATCATGATTTTAAACAAACCTAAACATTTCTTTAGTTTAATATGACCATTTTAACCTAACCCTTTTTATATCGGGAAAAAATATAACTAACATATGAAAATGTATATAGTGAATTCATTACCATCCAGTTATTTATGGAAAAAATATAAATCATTTATATATTTGTATTTTTTATTAATAAAATGAGTTAATTACTATTAGTAAATAAAATTAATGAAATATATATGTTATAATATTAATAAAAATTTTATTATATTCATTCGATAGATATTTTTTTCATTGTGTATAAATAAATACTATTTTATGTATGGAAACCTATATTTTTAAATGGGTAATTTTACCGCCTTTTAATGGTTCATCCTTTTTAAAATAATTTTTTAGACATTAATATTTTTTATGATAACATATATATATTCATTATAAGTGTAATTTAAAAATTTTATCTCGATGAATTTTTGTTATCTTTCTAATAACATTGAATTTTTTATGAATAGTAAAAATGCACTAAATTTTAATTGAAAAAAAACTCACTGAAAAAAATACATAGATAAATTATAATAGTTAATTTTTTAAAATAAAAATATAATATATTATTCTCACTCAATATATTTTATTTCATTAAAAATAATTTTACATTTAATTTAGTTGTAATAATATTTCAATCTTATGTAATGTTTTAACTTCTAAACCCATTCAAAATTATCAATAACATGAATAATTTTATATTAATTACAACAACATTTTTTCATGTAATTCTGAATAATGGATTCAGTATTCAGAATAAGTATTTCCAAATCAAGTGAATATCTAAATTTTATTTCTGGGAGTTATGAATTGCAACTTCAATAATTTTTATTAATATTATAAAATGGTAAATCAGGTAATTAAGGGTAAAAATAATATTATGAAATTATCCAAAAAAAATTTATAATAACATTAGAGGTGTATGTTTCGACCTAAATCATTATTTGATCTAAATGGTGTGATTTGGATTCCAGTTTGATTATATTTGGACATTTAATTTATTTTATTTAAATAAAAGCTAAACATGTCTTATTCAAATTTTAATAAAGTTATCTTTTTAATATATTGTCATGAGAATGATAAATTTGATTATAAGTACACATTTGAAAAATAATTTTATTATTTATCTTTATAGTATATTTTTTATTTTTATGAAATAAAATATTACCTTAAAGGCATATCCTTTAATGATGAAAAAGTTATCTATTTTATGAGAAATCAATAAAATAATTATTATTAATATGATAATAACCATTAGAATACCCAAAAACTTGACCAAATATTTTTTCTCATGTATATATTGATCATAACCATCCAAGGGTTGAGTTATTGACCAATTGGAGCCTTATAGAATGGATTATGAAACTTATAATATTTTATTTAATGTTATGTAAAATTTTTCACATTCATGTTTCAATTAATATAAAGTTTTTAACGTAGGATTTAATAGAACATTTGTTTGATTATAATTATTCTTATAAAATATAGAGGGTTTATCTTTTTCATATTATCTTATTTTATTCTTTTTATTCAATAAATAATGATATTAAAAAATTACAGAAAACAATTGTGACGATTATATTTTTGAGGGAACTATCAAATAATTATTATCAAAAATATTAAAATAAATATAAATTTAGATGAATAATATGTCCAATGAATTATTTATATTACCTTGAACACTTATAAATAAAATTAAATAGTTTTATCCATGTTAACTTATTACCTTAATAGTTTAAAAAGTCTATGAATTGAATAGTAAAGAATGACCATTTAGTTTTCTATCAAAATAATATATTATTAAATTATATAAAATTCATAACTTTTTTAAAAAATATAGAACAATATATTTTACAAAATGATCTATGTAATTTATTTATGATCTAAATGACATAAAAAATGTACATATGTCCACCTATTAATATCGAAATATTTGATACCCAAGTTAAAAATTAGAATGAATAAATAAGCATTACTAAAAATGATATGGTTTAAATTTATAGTAATACATGTATAAAATTTATTGGTTGATGATATTAAAACACTTATTCATATTATAATCAAAATTTTCACATTTTAGGGGTTTTGAGATGGGGTTTTATTTTATTTTAAATTAAAATATTTTATATCCCAAATGTAACCCTCACCTAAATTATAAAACAGAACCTCCTCCCACACCATTCCACTTCCCATTTAGCCTTCAAGAAAGGACATACCTTGACCATTTCTCTTCCAAACATCCCTATTTAAATTATTGAGGCTCTAGACTTCTCCAAAGACCAACTCTAGTGCCCCTAATATGAGATTTAGATGGGATGTCGAAGAAGAGGTTATCTTCTTTATCGATTCTTTCAAACTTATATCTTTATCTACTTCATTTATAGGAGTTTTCTAATAATGAAGTAATAAATAAAGTATAAATAATATAATGACATTATATTATTATTATTAAACAACTATCTTCCATCTTCTATTCGTTTTATGAGAATATGAAATCACCCCACACGTGTACGTACGACATTCCGTCTCCAGGCCATGCTGTAATTTTTTCCACACCACCTTACATGGATTGGTATTGTCATGAACCAAATTTGGTTACCATAAAAAACGGCACCAAACCCAGCATGTGGCAAGGTCCGAAGGGCGTTCCCGATCCCCACGGGCTGACACAAGTGCCCGGGTAACAGAAACTAAAATTTGTGAATGATTTACCCGAGTTCATAAAAATAAAATAACAAACGAATCCAATAAAATAAATCTGGATTTTTCAAACAAAACCATATTTTACAAAATTTCAGAACTGAATTACCTATGTTAAAACAATTATAGAAGACTATAACAACTGAATAAAACCACAACTAATATTCCAAGAACCTCCACAAGGCGAGAGGCACTGCCCTCAAGCCATATCGACAACATCGTTTCATGATGGACCGTTAAAAACCCAAACTGTTAGCACAAAAGTTGTACCCAACCATGTGAAAAAAATAACCAAGTCTACTTACAACCAAGGGTGTAAGTAGGGTGTGATCCATTTCCCTGTATGATACCACTACTATGGGATTTCATGTGATAAACACTCAAAGATGAAAAGCATGTATCTTTTCAAAAACATGTAATTTCTAGTTACAATTTCTAAAAGATACGACTAAAAAAATATATTTTCAAGTGGCCTAATTTAAAGAATCGACACTTTTAAAATAAATTCAAAAGCCACTGAATTTTTCCAGCCAAATATACCATATGCCTACGGTAATTATAAAGGATCTAATGAGCACAAGAAATAATAAATAACCCCTAGGCACTAGCTAGCTATGGGTCCCAGGTACCTCGTATCTCGGTGAGAGTAACCACAAAAAAATATATGTTCTCATGCACGAGCCACTAGTAGGGAACAAACCCATAACCTAGTGTTTCCCAATAATCAGAATCATAGTTTAGTTAGAGTTGTAAGCATCAATCTTTCTAAGTGAAACTGAGGCCAAACCCCACGGATTCACAAGCATACTAGTACACGTCCACCCACCTAGATACCCGGGTTTTCCATTTGCAATCAAACAAGTTAAAAAATCCAAAAAATATATTTTTCACATGAAAATATCACTTCTAACTCACACATTAACCAAACATCCCCATGTACATCACACGAGTCACAAATTCCACTTTTCATTCAAATGCGTTTTGAAAACAAAATCACAGCAAAATAGCCCACAACACTTTTTTCATAACCTTCCCAATCCAACACATCCTTTAACAATTTTATAAAGTTCCTTAAAATATGCTAAAAATAACATAACAACCCAGTAACATGTTTCATAAAACCCTTTTTATAATCAAAATACAATTTTCACATCACACTCACATAAACATCCCACATCACATTCACACCTCTTTCAAATTTCAGTAAATCCATTAAACATTTTTACAAAACATTTCCAAGAGGATAAAAATCACATGGCAGACCTATTAAAATTTAAAATGGTCCATTTTAAATTATGAAAAATCCAAAATAGTTTTCCAATATGGTTTCTCCCCTTACATAAATCATTAAACCATTCAAAACTTTCATAAAACAACTCTAAATAGTGTGCCAAAACATTTCACATAAAAACCATTTCAAAAACAGATTTCAAATACAAAATCACACCAATAAAAATTCAAAACTGAATTTTCAGACCCAAAAACATTTATTAAACTACCTCCAAGTGTTATAAAAACACCTCAACCAATACCACAAAAGATCCACATGAAAAGCACACGTTTTCAAAATCACCTTCATGAAGTACAATAAGGTTTTACACCTTATACCCATAAAAAATCCTCTTTAAAACCCAATGTCACACCAATAAACTACTAAATCAGAATTTTCATCCCAAAAAAGATTTATTAAAATAATTTCATATGTCATAAAACACACCCAATCAATACCCAAAGGGTTACACATGAGAAACACACAATATTAAGCTAAAATGAAACTATAAAAATAATTACTTAACCAAATCCAACATAAAAAATTTTCGCACCACAAATAACATATTAGGAATATGCATAATAAGTAATTCAAGCAATATAACTCATCTAGAAATGATTACATAAGGAATCACCTACATTTTTTGTCAAAACCCTCAGAACATGGTGTAAAACATCAACTGCACCACCCCCACACCTCAGGGAAGATAAATCCAGCCCTAGACCAAAATATTTGAACATAAATAAACCAAATCAAACCCTAGGTTCGAACCTCAACTTATTGACATGAGGAACTTCAAGAAAGGGTGAAACAAACTCTATGGAAGGCGAATAAATCAAGGAAAGAAACACATACTTGAAACATCTTGAATCAAACTAACCAAATACACCAAGATTTGAATCTCCAAGCAACCAAACCTGATATGGAGGCTCTAATGGGGATGATAAGGTCATGGGGGGATTGATGTGGGGGAAAAGGCAGAAATTGAAGTAGTTATGAAAGAAACTATTTACCTCTTCAAATATGGACGATATGAGAAATCTAGAGAATTTTCTCCCACATTCTTGAAACAAATGAGCTCAAAAGCAGCAAAATAGATAATGGGGATTCGCCTTCGGTTTTTTGATTTGTGTGGCCGGTGGAATCACCAAAAAATAGTAAATATTGAATGATATAGTAAAATATTACAAAAAAATGTAAATTAGGAAATGGGATTTTGGGTTGGCCCAAAACCTTAATAAAAAACCCAAATCCATCATGATTATGGATTTTTATGAGTCCGAAATGGATATGATAGTTTTTATATATAAGCATATAACAATTGAGAAGTGAATTTTTGTAAAATCTTAAAAAATGAATGAGTTATAAAATAAACAAAATTTGTTTTTAAATCTGGAAATGGGCTCACAGTTTAGCCCAAATTTTGAAAACCCACCATTTCCACCAAAATGCTTGAGAATCCCCCCCAACCAAAGAAATAATGTAAATTAAATGACAAAGTAACTTTAAAATAAGTCATGTATGTGACAATTCTACCCGCCTAAAACTTTCTACCCTAGAAAAGCCACAGTAAGGCCAAATAAAAAAACAAAACCCAACTGATAAACCAAGAAGTAATTATTTTCCAATATTCACCCCAAAAGGACAAAACACCTCCAGTGATCATTTAAGGAATGATTAATCTCAATAAAAAACATTACACCACTTTCCTGAAACAATAAATCACATTCAGGTTTTATCCCAAATGAAAAATCCTCGAACACAATCTAAACAATACTCAATCAATTTACCTAAACAAACCACAACATAAAATAAAGTTACACTTACCTTACTATAACTAAACCATTGGGAACTCTCCAATATCAATGTTTACCCATGTAAGTTGTAGTTAGTTATATATCTCCGAATGGTAATACCTACTACCAAGACAAGACCAAGGAAAGAAAATATGAGTTACTCATATGAAGAGACACAAATGGGCTCCCCACCGTAAGAGATATCTTAAAAAAAATTTCCCGAGAGAGAATCATGACACTAACAGGGGGAGGCCCCAATAGACTCCCTAGTACAAGGGGCATACATCCATTAGAAATTTCCAAAATAATATGCGTGATACCCATAGTGGGTCTCCCCACCACAAGAACCAACCATCTTAACCGACCGGCATGGGATGACATGAAAAGACACAAAAAATTTAATGAATTGGGAAGGCTTCACATTTAGTCCAGATGGTTTGGGAAACCATGCACTAACTATAGAGATTATTATTCCCACATTGCTTCCTGACACATGGTCTCTACTAATCGTGCACAAACCTCGTGATCAGCCTATCTAGACAAATTTCAATCCATTCTCCAAAGAATCAATGGAAACCAAAGGGGTGAAGATATTGTGTGATGATATGGGTACAAGGCCCTCCACCTATTTCCACCGAATGAGAACAACAGAGGAATGATGATGAAACCATAAGTTTAAAATATTCCTATCTTTCATAATGAGGATATAAGTTTGTACAAGGTTTTAAATGACACTGGGGTTTCCCCTGACTACGCGCCAACTTCTCTCTGGGACCTTTGGTTGGAGCTAAAAATATTGAAGCATCTTTAGCCTCGCAGTTAGGCTATGGAAACCCCTATGTGGAACTTCTTCTTTCAGTGCCACAAATAACTACACCGCATACCCCGATGGGTTCACCAAGATGCAACACACTCCATAACTCACTTTACCAAAACATGAAATTTCACTGAAACAAGGTATTAGAAGATGCACAAACATCGCAACTTGTTTCTTTGGGTGAGAAAAAATAGAAGGGAAGGACACGCATAAACACCTCTCTCTAGGATAGATGATTTGAGGTTTTTTCCAAGGGAGAAATACTCCTAACATAATAGAGAACATTATAGGATTACGCAACCTTCACCTTTAAGTCCAATGAGCACACAACATCACAATGCATCACTGAACATGACCATTGCGATTGATAGAAACAGTACATTGAACAAGACCTTATGAAAAGTCCCTAAATAACTGATAAGTCCAAAATGTGGACACAATAGCCTTTCATGACAAAAATCCCAAAATTGGTGGTTTAACAAGAATTCTTTCCTCAAAGAAACTATTAAGAACCCAGAGGCCCTCTTAGACACCATCGAGACACTCATCCACACTAACAACCCGAGAACACTTCCACCATTGATGAATCAGGAAACTTTTGAAACTAAGGTCTCTTTCAACCTTCCACAAGCACTATCCCTCTATAATAGGATCAAAAAATCAGCGAAGTGAATGGATGTAGACTCGATCAAAAATGATTGATAAAATATTCCATATATTTATAAACTGGAGGATTTTACAATGGCGAAACAATACGGGATGCACTTTAGTTGTGCATTAACCCATAACGGGGGCATACCTTATCCAGTGAGAGAACCCAAAGACCCAACCAAGCTGCTCAAATGGTCAAAACATGCAACAAACCAGATCCAAAAACATGAAGGTAACCACTATAAAGGTGTCCCAAAACATATCTCAGAAGAGACTACAAATTGGTCCTTCTACCGAACTTACCGTCCACACACAAACCCAAAACACAGTTCGAACAAGAGGGGTTCTTGAACTCAAAACAACCCACAAAATCATCATTTAAAAAAAACACATAATTCACACAATCCCAAAATATTCATTAAGACATCGTGTTTTTCTTTAAAAACATTTCTTCGAAAAAAAATGGTTCAGCGACTAGCGTATCCACCAATGTTACCTCATGGGCCTTACACATGCATGTTTTTGTCCCACACCAGGCACCCTCCACATATCCATCTAGGAAATCAACCGGTCATTCCATTAACCATCCATCATAATGAGAACCATGTTAAATACACCATGTAGATTGCGTGGGAGGAAGAGTTAGATTTTCAAGGCCCAAAAACGTGTGGGTGATTAAAGAGGATGAATGCCACAATGGGCACCCATCTCTCTTAATTAAAGGCCCAATAGATCTTTCCTTTCATGGATGGAGAAAATTCTCCTATAATATCACTTATTCATGCCCAAACATAATTTTTAAAGCTTGGCCCACATGGTTGCACGAATTTGGATGCCTTGCCCACATGGAGGATTCTGGAAATGAAATATTTAGACACCCAAAGTCAAATTAGGTGGGATATGCACTCAAAGAAAAGTCTGGTGGGATATGTTGGAAATTTATGTGCTACTTTTCCAAAAAGTATTTTTTGGAATTTATCTTTTTGACTTTTAAGGGGACAAGGTAGGTTTAGCCATTATGACTTTAGGGTATTAAACCTTTGACCATTGTATCACCTCCTTGGCTATAAATAGCCACTCCATGGCATTGTATTTTCATTAAAGACTTAATTGAGTGATTATGCTTGTTTCTCCCCATTGTGTGAGAATTGTTCTTAATTTCCCCTTACTCTTGTGCATTCTTGCCTTGTCAATCTACAAGTATAATTGGTGATCCAAGATCACAAAGCCCCCAATTCCGTGCCTCAACCCAAGTGTGTTGTTCTGTGGATTGGGAATCACATCCCTACCTTGAGTGTGTTGTCTATGTAGTAGGTCACACTCTTTATAGGGTTGATTGACTACTTGAATCCGCTATCCATACCCATCATCCACCACTTTTCCCCAAAACCGCCTCCATCATCCGCCGACCTACGCCGTGAAGATCAGGCCACCCCGTGCGTCTCACATCAATTGGTATCAGAGCTCCGGTTGACACGGTAGGAATCTATCACCTTCTTTTATCTCATATATCTATTACCCTTCTCATCTTTCCTTATTATCCACCCATTCAAAAAAACCTTTTTCATTGAAAACGTCCAGAATTGGCCTTTGTTGTGCGAGATTGAAATATTTTTACATTGAGCCAATTTTTTATCCATCTTATTTTCCATTTAAATTGCTATATGTGACTTGTATCTGAAAAAAATCCAATTCTCTCAACTCATCATTTTGTGCTTCTCAAAGTTAAGCACATCCTTTCCTTTGAGAGAATTTAAAAAAAAGTGTCTTACTCTCTGTTCACCATCTTGTGCTTTAAAACTCCAATCACGCCACTTTTTGGGGAGATTTGACCAAAAAAAGAGAAAAAATAGAAAAAAATGGATACAATTACATCATCATTGTGCTTAACATTATTAGCACTTTCCATTTCCATAAATCACTTTATCCAATATTTTTCTTCATCCCCATATTATATTTGGCTCATATTGTTGTTAATCTTGCACAATCAGGAAAAACCCACAATCCACCTATCTACCACTTCTTTCCACCCACTTTTTGACCCTTTACCATTTTAAACCCCTTACCACTCAAGAAGGATGTGTTAAAACATCCCCTGACATAATCATGATTGGAGAGGAATTGGGGGCATGTGATCACCCTAAACAGGGTATTATATTTCATACGATCTTGGGATTGAAATTGAGTTTTGAGAGTGGAGAGAAATAAAAAAAATATCTTGTGTGTGTGAGTGTGTGCATCTTGTTGTGTGTGTGTGTGTACATCTTGTGCGTGTGAGTGTGTATATCTTGTGTGCGTGAGTGTGTATCCTTGTGTGTGTGAGTGTGTACATCTTGTGTGTGTGTGTGTGTACATCTCGCATGTGTGAGTGAGTGTGTATAATTGTGTGTGTTCCCCCCCCAGTGTGTGTTTGTGTTTGTGTAACTTATCATGGAAGAAGATCGTGGGAAGAAAATTTCTCATGTTAGCATGAAGGAAGTCGAAGTAGATCTACTGCACCTGAAGCTACACCACTCCAAATGCAAGTTTGCCGATCCATTTTGAGAGGATTCTTGATCAGAAGTTGGAGGTGCTACATTAGAGGATTGATAACTTGGAGAATCAACCAAGCCCAAGGATGATCCATGATAACCCGCGGCGAGCTCCGGCACCCCGTCGCCCCTACATCATGGAGGAGGAAATGGTGAACTTTGATGATGATCTTGACGATGTCCCACAAAGGAGGAGGTTGTACCAACAACCTAGAGGAGGACAAAGGAGACAACGTGATGATGACCTACTTGGCGGTATCAAGGTGAATGTCCCCTATTTTTAAGGGAAAAGCAACCCAGAAGCATACTTGGAGTGGGAGATGCAGATCGGGCAAGTATTTTAATGCCATGCGTATTCTGAGGAGAAAAAGGTCAAACTTTCTTCCCTTGAATTTTCTGATTATGCTTTAATTTGGCGGGATCAAGTTCAAAAGGAGAGGGCTAGATATGGTGGACGTCCCATCAACAATTGGGATGAAATGATGTTCTCCATGTAGAAGAGGTTTGTTCCCACACATTACCATAGAGATATCCACAACAAACTCTAATGACTCACCCAACGGAGTAAGAGTGTAGAAGACTACTACAAGGAGATGCAAATTTCTATGATTTGAGAAAACATTTAGGAGGATCCGGAGGCAACCATGACACAGTTTTTACATGGGCTTAATCAGGAGATTGCCGATCAAGTGGAGATGTACCATCATGTGGAGATACAAGATATTATCCACCAAGCCACCAGGATTGTGAAACAAATAAAAAGGAAGAGCAACATGAGGAAACCCACTACTCCTTTCAAATGTCAACGAAGGGGTCACATTGCTAGTGAGTTCCCAAACTGGCACACCATGACCATCAACAAGTATGGAGAATGGGAGACCGATGGAGAGAGCTCAGAAGAGGAGGAGGAAGAGTCTCCAGAAATTGATAATGGGGAGTTTGCAGAAGTCAGTGAGATTCTTGTCACTAGGAGAGTTTTAAGTGCAAAAATGACTGTTGTAGAAAAGTAGCAGAGAGAGAACCTTTTCTATACATGACGAGTGATCAATGGGAAGGTATGTAGTGTTATTATCGATGGAGGAAGCTGTAGTAATGTTGCGAGCACTAAGTTATTAGAGAAGTCGAGACTTCCAACATTGAAGCATCATCATCCATATCGGCTTCAATGGTTGAATGATTTCGGGGAGCTAAAGGTAACCAAGTAAGCGAAGGTCTTTTTCACCATTGAGAAGTACAAAGATGAGGTCTTGTGCGATGTTGTTCCTATGAAGTCTTTCCATTTGTTGTTGGGATGACCATGGAAGTATTATCGACATGTTACCCATGATGGTTTCTTGAATCGTCACTCTTTTGTACTCTGAGGGGAACCTATAACCCTAAACCCCATGTCCCCCAAACAAATTATGGATGATCACATTTTTAGAGAAACGAAAAAAATGAGTGATGTGGAAAAAAAGAGTGAAAATGAAAAAGGAGAGAATGAGGGAAAGAGAGAAAATGAGAGAAGAAAAGAAATGGAGAGAAAAGAAAAATCATGCGGGAAAAAGAATTTGAGAAAAGAGAAAAGTGTGATGTTGGGAAAAAAGAGAGAGGTTAAGGAAGCTTTTCATTCACATCAAACCCTCATAGTACTCATGTATAAAGAGGTGTTTCTAAATACTAATGACTTACCCTGTTTGCCTAATGTTGTTGAGTCATTGTTGTAGGAGTATGATGACATCTTTCCTGAAGAGGTGACACCTAGTTTGACACCCATTAGTGGTATTGAGCATCAAATTGACCTCATACCTGGAGCATCACTACTGAACTGCCCTGCATATCACACCAATCTAGAAGAGACAAATAAAATTCAAAGGCAAGTTCAAGAGCTGTTGGATGTGGGATATGTAAGAGAGAGCCTTAGTCCTTGTGCCATATCGGTGATTCTATTACCAAAGAAGGATGGAACATACCGAATGTGCATTGACTATAGATCCATCAACAACATCATGGTAAGGTATCATCATCATATCCCTAGGTTAGATGATATGCTAGAAGAATTAATGGTTCAAATATTTTCTAAAAAATTGATTTAAGAAGTGGCTACCATCAAATTAGGTTGAAAGAAGGAGATGAGGGGAAAACTACATTTAAGACAAAACATGGACATTATGAATGTTTATTCATGCCATTTGGACTAACCAATGCACCTAGCACATTTATGAGGTTAATGAATCATGTCTTACGTGCTTATATAGAAAAATTCGTGGTAGTTTACATTGATGAAATTTGGGTTTATATTAGAACCATTCTTGAACATGTAAGTCACTTAAGAAAAGTCTTATAGGTGTTAAGGAAGGAGAACCTATTTGGAAACATAAATAAGTTTGAATTTTGTCTCGATAAAATTGTTTTCCTGGGATTTGTTGTGAGCAGCAATGGTGTTGAAGTGGATACTGAGAAAATCAAAGCAATACAATAATTTCCAACTTCAACCTTCATTGGACAGGTATGAAGTTTTCATGGGTTTTCTTGTTTTTACAGGAGATTTTTGAAAGACGTCATCACATTAGCAGCACCATTGAAAGAGGTTAAAATGAAGAATGTTCCTTTCAAATGGGGGACAACTCAAGAGATGGCCTTCCATGCTCTTAAGGAGAGACTCACCCACGCCCCTCTACTTGAAATTCCCGACTTTGGTAAGACCATTGAAATTGAATGTGACGCAAGAAGAATTGGAATTGTAGGAGTACTCATGCAAGAAGGTAAGCCTATTACTTTATTTAGTGAGATGTTAAATGGCCCAACTCTAAACTATGCCACATATGATAAAGAGTTGTATGCATTGTTTACAGTACTAGAGACATGGTGGAACTACCATTGGCCTAATGAATTTGTGATCCATTCTGATCACGAGGCTCTAAAATACCTTAGGAGATAACATAAACTAAATAGGAGACATGCGAGATGGCTGGAATTCATTAAATCCTTTCCATATGTCATCAAGCATAAAAAGGGTAAAGAAAATAATGTGGCCTATGCAATTTCACATGGATATTCTCTTTTATCCTCTTTGTTTTCAAAACATCATGGTTTTGAATACATTAAGGATTTATATTACACTAATAGTGATTTTAGAGAACCTTATGAACATTGTAAACCTTGAGTTAGTTGGGAAAAGTTCAATTTACATGATGGATTCTTATTTAGGATTGATAATCTTTGCATTCCGAATTTCTCTATTCGTTTACTTTTACTGAAGGAATCACATTCGGGTGGGTTAATGGGTCATTTTGGTGTTGTAAAAACTATAAGCCTACTTAGTGAGCTTTTTTATTGGCCTAGGATATCTAGAGATGTAGAGAAATTTGTGGGAAAGTGCATTGTCTACCATAAACTCAAATCAAAACTAAACCCACATGGTCTATATCTTCCTCTCCCAATCTCCAACACCCCTTGGGAGGACATATCAATGGACTTTATTGTGGGGTAACCAAGAACCAAGAGGGAGAGAGATTCCATTTTTGTGGTGGTGGATCGATTTTTACAAATTGCACATTTTATTCCTTGTCACAAAAGTGATGATGCCACTAACATTGAAACAATTCTCTTTCAGGAAGTAGTAAAACTCCAAGGAATTTCAAGGAACATTGTGTCGGATCGAGACACAAAATTTCTTTGTTACCTTTGGAAGACCTTGTAGAGAAAACTGGGTACAAATTTACTATTTTCCACTACTTTTCATACGCAAACTGATGGGAAAACGGAGGTGGTGAATCGAACACTATCATCCCTTCTGCGAAAAATTATCAAGAAGAATATCAAGAATTGGGAGGAGTGTCCGCCACATGTGGAATTCACATATAACAGTGCCAAGCAATCAACTACTCAATATTCTCCATTTGAAATGGCTTACGGATTTAACCCTCTTTTCCCTATTGATCTAGTTCCTTTTCCTTTGTAGGAAGCAACTAAAATGGATGCAAAAGGGCATGCAGAATTCATCAAACAACTCCATGAGAAGGTAAGGAAAAATATCTAGCGGATGACCCAAAAATATGTTGATCGTGAAAACATGGGTCGAAAGCAAGTGTTGTTTGAGCCCAGGGAAATAGTTTGGATTCATCTGAGAAAGGAGATATTTCCCAACAAGATGAAATCAAAACTCATTCCATGAGGAGATAGACCTATTCTAGTTCTTAAAGAAGATTAACAACAATTCTTACAAGATAAATTTTCCAGGTGAGTATGGTGTAAGTGCCACTTTCAATATTTCTGATCTTTCTCCTTTTTTGGGTGCAGAGGATGAAGAGTCAAGGTAAAATACTTTTCAAGAGGGGGAGGATGATGAGAACCATGTTAAAGACACCAAGTCGATTGTGCGGGAGGAAGAGTTGGATTTTCAAGGCCCAATAGCACGTGGGAGATTAAAGAGGATGAATGCAACAATGGGTGCCCATCTCACTTCATTCAAGGCCCAATGAATCTTTCCTTGCATGGATGGAGCAAATGGGCCTATTATCTCACTTATTCAAGACCAAACATGATGTTTAAAGCTTGGCGCACATGGTTGCACCAATTTGGATACCTTGCCCACATGGAGGATTCTAGAAACGGCATATTTGGACACCAAAGTCAAATCCGGTGGGCTATGCACTCAAAGTCAAGTCCAGTGGCCTATATTGGAATGTTGTGTGATACTTTTCCCAAAAGTCTTTATTGGACTTTATCTTTTTGACTTTTAAGGGTATAAGGTAGTTTTAGCCTTTATAACTTTAGGGTATTAAACCCTTGACCATTGTATCGCCTCCTTGCCTATAAATAGCCACCCCATGGAATCAAATTTTCATTCAATACTTAATTGAGAGTTTATGGTTGTTTCTCCCCGTTGTGTGAGAATTGTTCTGAATTTCCTCCTTACTCTTGTGCATTCTTGAATTGTCAATCTACAGTTCAGATTGGTGATCCGAGATCACAAAGCCCCCAATTCCATGCCTCAACCCAAGTGTGTTGTTGTGTGGACTGGCTATCGCATCCCTACCTTGAGTGTGTTGTCTAAGCTGTAGGTCACACACCTTATAGTGTTGACTGATTACCTGAATCTGCTATCAATACCCATCATCCACCACTTAGCCCAAAACCGCATCCTTCAACTGCTGACCTACACCATGATGATCGGGCCACCCCATGTGTCTCCCATAACATCATCCCTTATAACCCCATGCATGTGATCTCTCATGGATTTACCAAAGGTTAAAACAAAAAATCCTTTCCACTTTTCAAAACCAAAACAATAAACCAATACTTCCTTTTTCTCAAGACTACTAACCATGGAATGAAAATACAAATCATTCAAATGAATACACACTTTCAATTCATACACATCAATTTCAAAACTTCTCATCCCATTAAAACACCCTTTGATTGTTTAGAAAACTCTATTGGAAACACTTTTTCAAAACCAAATTCTATATAGTTCCTACTTTTAAAAAAGGTGTAAGAACACCATTTTCAATTTCAAAACAATAATTAAAATTCAGTTCCACCATTTCATAAATCAAGCCATTACTTCTTTATTTTAAAATCAATTCAGAAAAACGTTATGCTTCTTAAAACCAAGTAACTTGAAAACCAAAGTTCTAAGATTGAAAAACTAAAGCACAAAACAATTCGAGAGGAAACTAGTTTCAGTGGGTTACTTAGACATATGGTTGGCGGCCATATCCACATCACTTTACTATCCAATAGATTGTTCTAGGGAATATCCATGACTCCACATGGCTTACCAGGCCCTACGAGCTCACTGAGACAACTAACCCAACTCTTTTTTCATTTCCCCTAATCATCATCAAACCAAGAAAACCAAAGGACATAGATAAATCCCAACATACCCTGGAAAATTGAATCCCATAATGAAGTGTGGTGATCAGGAACACTACCCATAACTGTAAAATCATGTCTCCACAATCCTAACTTGAGACTATCACAATGCATCCCCAAATAATATGACCTAAAGAGTTAACCAGAACATCATTTGATACCATTTTGTCACGAACTGAATTTGGTGACCATCAAAAATGGCACCAAACCCGACCTGTGGCAAGGAATAAAGGGCGTTCCCAATCCCAAAGGGCTGGAACAAGTGCCCAGGTAACAGAAAATGAAATTTGAGAATTATTTACCATAGTTTATAAACATAAAACAACAAATGAATCCAATAAAACAAATCTGGATTTTTCAAAAAAAAACCATCTTTTACAAAAATTTAAAACTGAATTACATACTGTAAAACAATTATATAAGACTATAACAACTGAAAAAACGCACAATGAATATCCCAAGAACCTCCACATGGTGAGAGGCACCTCCCTCAAGCCATATCCACAACACTGAATCATGATGGACCGCTAAAAACCCGAACAGTTGGCACAAAGTGGTACCCAAACTTGTGACAAAAAAAAAACCACGTCTACTTACAGCCAAGGGTGTATGTAGGGTGTGATACAATGACCAGTAGGATACCACCACTAATATATTCCATGTGATAAACATACAATTATGAAAAGCATGAACGTTTTCAAAAACATGTAATTTCATGTTACAATTTCTAAAAGATGTAACTAAAAAATCACTTTTCAAGTGGGCTAATTTAAAGAATCAACAATTTTAAAATAAATTCAAAAGCTACTGATCTTTTCCAACCAAATATACTATATGCATACGGTAAGTATAAAGGATCTAATGGGAACACACAATAAGAAATAAACCCTAGGCACTACCTAGCTATTGGTTCCAGGTACCTCGTATCTTGGTGAGAGTAACCACAAAAAAATATCTATTCTCATGCACGAGCCAATAGTAGGGAATATACCCATAACCTAGTGGTCCCCAATCATCATCTTCATAGTTTAGTTAGAGTTTTAAGCATCAATATTGCTAAGTGAAAGTATGGCCAAACCCCACAGATTCACTAGCATACTAATACACGTCCACCCACCTCGATACCTGGGTTTTTCCTTTGTGCTCAAACAATTTCAACAAGCCATGAAATATAGTTTTCACATGAAAATATCACTTCCAACTCACACATTAACCAAACAGACCCATGTACATCACACGAGTCACAAATTCCACTTTTCATTCAAATGCGTTTGAAATCAAACTCACCCCAAAATAACCCACAAAAAGTTTTCCATAACATTCCCAATCCAACACATCATTTAAAAATGTTATAAAGCCCCTAAAAATATGCTAAACATCACATAACATCCCACTCACATGTTTCATTAAACCCTTTTTATAAATAAAATCTATTTTTCACATCACACTCACACAAACAGCCCACATCACGTTCACACCTCTTTTCAAATTTCAGTAAATCCATTAAACATTTTAATAAAACATTTCCAAGAGGATACACATCACATGACTGATATATTCACATTTAAAATGGTCCATTTGAAAGTATTAAAAATCCAAAATAGTTTTCCAATATGGTTTCACCCGTTACATAAATCATTAAACCATTCAAAACATTCATAAAACAATTATAAAGAGTGTACCAAAGATTTTGACATAAAACCCATTTCAAAACCATATTTCAAGGATAAAATAACAACAATAAAAATTAAAAACAGAATTTTCATCCCCAAAAACATTTATTAAACTACCCCCAAGTGTTATAAAAACACCTCAAACAATACCACAAAAGATCTACATGAAAAGCACACATTTTCGAAATCACCTTAAAGAAGTACAATAAGGTTTAACACCTTACACCCATAAAAAACCTCTTTAAAACAAAATGTCACACCAATACCCTAACAAATCAGAATTTTCATACCAAAAAAGATTTATTAAACAAATTTCATATGTTATAAAACACACCCAAACAATACCCAAAATGTTACACATGAAAAACACCCAATTTTAATCTAAAATGAAACTATACAAATAAATGATTAACCAAATCCAACATAAACAATTTTTTCACCACACAAAGCATATTAGGAACATTCATAATAATAAATTCAAGAAAACTAGATCATCTAGAAATGATTACACATGGAATCACCAACATTTTATGTCGAAACCCTCAAAACATGGTGCAAAACATCAACTACACCACCACCACACCTCATGGAAGATAAATCCAGCCCTAGACCACAACTTTTGACCAAAAATATACCAAATCAAACCCTATGTTCTAACCTCAACTTCTGGACATGAGTAACTTCATGAAAGGGTGAAAGAAACCTGAAGGAAGGGGGGGAAATCAAAGAAAGAAGCACTTACATGAAACATCTTGAATAAAACGATACAAATACACCAAAACTTGATTCTCCAAGAAACCAAAACTGATATGGAGGCTCTAATAAGGATGAGAAGGTCATGTGGGGACTGAAATGGGGGGAAAAGAGCAGAAATTTAAGGGTTTATGAAAGAAACAATTTACCTCTTCAAATCTGGACTATTTGAGAAATATAGAGAATTTTCTCCCAAATGTGTGAAAAAAATCAGCTCAAAAGTGGCGAAATAGATAATGGGGATTCTCCTATGGTTTCTGGCATCGAGTGGGAAGTAGAATCACCAAAAAATAGTAAATATTTAATGAGATATTAAAATATTAAAAAAATTTATAGTAGGAAATGAGCTTTCGGGTTAGCCCAAAACCTAAATAAAAAACCCAAATCCATCATGATTATGGATTTTTATGAGGCCCAAATGGATATGGTAGTTTTTATATTTTAGGGTATGACAATTGAGAAGTGGAATTGTTGTAAAATCTTTAAAAATAAAGGAGTTATAAAATAAAAAAAATTGGTTTTTAAATCTGGAAATGTCTCATGGTTTGGCCCAAATTTTGAAAACCCACTATTTCCACCAAAATGCTTGAGAAACCCCCCTCATACAAAGAAATAATGTAAATTAAATGAAAAAATCACTTTAAAATATATCATGTATGTGAGAGATATAATTATGGGAATAATATGTATTTATGATTATTATAACATGATATTGATTCTGAAATATTATAATCCATCATATTCAATCACATTCATCAATTATGGGAATGATTTCATCACTCATGCATACATACGACCTACCATCTCCACAATGCGATGTGATAAATTTCACAAGATTTTCATAAAATAATAATTATATAAATGACTATAATGAATAAATATGATATATATTATACAAATATCATTCTTCAAATTATAAAACTATAACCTAATAAGTGGAAGAAGAACTTATTTGACAAAACAAGTGTAAAAAAACAAATATGTTAACAAAAAATGGATGAGTTATAATGTTTCTAACAATCATAAGATAATATGATCATATATGATATCATAATAATGACTATGATTATTAAATAATTAAATGATATCATTGATATCATTATATAGTAGGTTTATATATATAAAAAAAGATATTCTTCCAAAGGTAAGAGATAATTTCACAGTCTCAATATCATCAATGAATCTATAGAATTAAGAATTTACTGAGGTTTATTTATATTACATGTCAGTGATTTGTAATTATATTTTAAAAATTATTATTTATATAAATATTCATTTGTTTATATTTAATTTTACTTATTTTATATTTTTTATTAAGCAGTACGAAATGAATCATTTTTCTTTTCCGATATGAGACACTTCTTGTATTTTCCAGTAAAATAACAAGGAGAATTTTTTTTAATAAATACATCATGAAACGATTTTTATGTTTTCAAAATGCTTTATTTAAAAAAATTTCCCACTATAAGATTTAAATTTTATTTTCAAATAAATTATTTTCATTTGAAATATAAATGAATTTTGGAAAAAGAATATGTTTTTAAATAAGAATGATATTTTCCCCATTAATTAATATGAAGTGTCATATGAAAATTATTTTCCATCAAATATGTAATTATTTAATTGGGTTATGTTTGAAGTATTATATACCTATTGTTACAATATTTATTATTATCATACTTTTGTATATGATCCAATATCCAACTATCAATTGATTATTATTGATTGGATGATTATATATTCTATCTTAATATTCATTACTATAATTTATCCACTATATAGATATGTGATTATAATATTGTGATAATATAGTAAGGAGGGAATAGTCTCCATATGGACACACTATAGGCCCTCAATACTCGTCAGAAGCCTTTGGAATTTAAGAAGATGTTCTTAGGGCCATATAACCAACTGAGATTAGGGAACCTTTCTGTCGCATATGGATACGGGACATCAAAAACTATTTTCATATCCTTTATATTATTTATATACTATTTTGACACAATAGGTATGAGATTAAGAAATTTCTGTACTTGGGAAATGTGGTTCTCAGGGGTGTAGCTTACCCATAAAAATAGATAAGTTAAATTACAGTCAAAACATATTTCTTTATACTACTTGTTGTTATTACAATTTTTTTGATTCCACTATTGGGTGATGGAAATGAATTCTAAAATTACTACTAACATGATTGATGTTTATCTTTTTCCATGGAATGATGAGATGATGGAAAGGAATCATCGAGCATGCATCATTTTAGGAACCTTTTCAGATATTCAAATTCTATGCATATTCCATTCCATATAGTAGATTTTTTTCTAGTAATTTTATGTGTTTCCCATGGGTTCATTGATTGATATAAATAGAATTTTAATTGGTTAGTGATAGTTTTAGGGATTTATAATAACATAGATGGAACATGAAGTTCCCACCATGACCTAAATAGTGTTTTCTTAATTAGGTTGAGGTATACACCATAAGCAATTAACTATGTCATCTTGAGGCATAAAACATTTGTCACATAGACATGGAAATGTTATGGTATGAATTGACTATGCACTATATTTTTTGATTCATAAGGTGTATGAGACCATATGAGTCAAAAATTGTGTACACTTTGATTCAATCATTTAAGACAAATGTAATGAAAAAATTAATTGAAAATAAATTATAAATTTAAAAACATAGAGCTTGACCCAGTCCAAGCCATAATATTTTTTAGTAGGTAGTTCATCTATGTTTTGGTATATGTGTTTCTACCACATATACATGACCCTTTACGTTGGTAGAGAGGTGACATAACTTCACGAAATTTCATTGTAAATATTATATTTCACTATCTAATTCCAATGTCATTATCAAAATGAATCTGAGACATGTGCATGGAAATTTTAGATAATTCCAACATGAAGTCCCCATGTCATACATTGAGAGGGAGGTTATGACCATGATCTATATGTGGTGGGCCCTGAGCCACCCGTTATACCTTTAGTAATGCCTCCTATGGAACCTACTCATATTCCTGACAATAGTTTTGATTACTATATTTGAGGAGATATCATGTTGCTTATGGAAATGATTCAGGGAGCTCATCTCTCTACCCCATTTATGAGAGAATTGACTAGGGAGTTCTAGAATTAGCATCCTCCCACATTCTCTGGGGACTAAGAACCTCAAGATACACAATGATGGGTCAAGATGATCATTTCTATATTCGATCACCTGGAGAAACCAATTGATAGAAGAGTGAAACTCACTACTTATGTGCATTGAGAATCTCCCTAACACAAGAGGAATATTCTATGTCAGGATAGTTTGTATAAATAAGTTATGTGGATGGATTTACAATAAATATTAATTGATTATTACTTTACAAATACCATGAGAACCAATCATGAAAGGATTTCATGAACCTGTAGTAGGGTTTAATGAATGTCATGGTATATTTAGCTCCTTTTTCATAGCTTCAACACTTTATCCCAATCTATACTGCTAATGAGATAGAAAAAGCATGGTGGTATAAGGATGGTATGAGGAATATTATAATTTCTCATGGAAATTTTATCCTATTGAATACCGTATCTAAAATAGTTAACTAGGAACTTATCTCCATGATGAACATGAGGGAAGATATTGGTGTGAACCAAAGTGGTTCAGAACATAGATTGAGTAGTTGTTCTACTAGCAGTCTGAAGCGATGAATTGAGTATGTGCACCTGAGTAGAGGAATCCTGTTAACACCCATAATTAGTTAAGTGGAATTTCATCATTATGGGAAGCTTGGGAATAAGAGAACTTATTCTCCCTAAGACCCCAACGAGTATTGAGGATGTGGAATATTTGGGCATCAACAACAATTCTATAGGATCATCCCACTTGTACCAAGTGGGAGAGGATCCATGATATCTTCATCTTCAGGAGTAGTTTCAGTTTTACCTCACCTAGTTGGTAGCTTAATTAATACTACCCATACATGCAGAGGAGGAGGATATTGGCATGGTAGTCAGAATTCATAATTTTTGAACCAACGAAAAAGAACATCTCAATGTATTTAGGATATAATACAAGGTTGTGGATTATACCATATTTATTTAGTGTAGATTGTTCTAGAGATACTTGAAACATTTCATTATATAGATATAGGTACTATTCTAATAGAATTTACTATGATTTCATTCATATTTGATACATTTTCATCACATTATTTCAAATATTTGTCTATTGGGGAGAGTCTTAGACTACATGTTGAGTATCATTGTGTTGTCATGATTCTTCATACACCATTGAGTATATGATCAATGAGATTATTCCCATGAAATGACTATCCTTTTAAGGTAGTAAGCCACAATTTCTTATAAAACATCTTCCTCCTCAAGAAGAAATTCTTTAACATCATTCTTAGAATGGATTGGTTGGTTCCTTATCATTAATGTGTATATTTTTATCACCAGAGAGTTCTATTTTTATCACAAGATTGAAATACTTATATTCACAAAGGTGATTTGTATTTCTAGTCCAGTAGAGATAGACCAATGTATTAGGGGTAAGGTGCAGTGACTTCCCGAACTATCACCCATTATATGAATGATCAAAGACAGCATCAGATTAAGTTTCATCAAATAGTCGAATGATTCAATTATGTATACCCTAATGAATTTTATAGGCTCCCTCCACATGAAGAGGTAGAGTTTAATATTGATCTAGTGCATAAAAATACACTAGTATAAACTATTCCTTACAGGATGGAAACTATAGAGTTTCAAATGTATAAGTAGTTTCTTGAGTATTTAGTGGTCAATTTTTCTCTAATTCCCAGTACTTCTCCACGGGGTTCCCCAATCCTTTCCCCCCAGATACTGGATGAAACCCTCAATATTTTCATGGATTACAAAACATTGACTCAGATTATAGTGAAAACTTGATATCATTTGAATTGAGAGTATTATCTTATTGAATAGATCATTTGAGTGAGGGTGTTTTTGGTGAGAGACATGAGATTGAGATATCATCGATTTTATCCAGACACTCAAATATCCATGTATATTATTCCGTATACAGTAAAAATTATATTGTTATCTTCTATTATCATTTGAACTTATGATCGTGTCTTCCATATACATGGCTTTCAACAATAGGAATTTCCATCCATATATGGAAACCTTCTACTTGGTATCCGTAAATGCAATCCTGGTGTATTTTCATAGTCAGCATGACCTTATAACACATATTGAGAAATTTTTTGATACACTAATAGAGCACAAGTTGTGATATAATCTTATTAAGTGACATTTATGTATCAAGAAAACACACCTCATGGGTAATATTATGTCATAGGTAGGAGTTTAGTTTGACCCAAAGAAGTTGCAGGCTATGGTTTCGTAGGAGCAGCTGAAGAACTTCTTTGTTATAAGAAGTTTTAAGGGGAAAGATGGTTATGATAGGCATTTCATACATAACTTATCACTATTAAAATCACCTATTATAGGCTTGAATATGATGGTTTTGAAGTTTATATGGTCTGAATCCTTGGATATAGCCTTACAGGAGTTGACAGGTAGATTGAAATTTGTACTAATTTTGATTCTTAGAGCTGGGAATGAGCTATATATTCTATTGGGATGCATCAGGTATTAGTCTAGGAGGTGTTCTAACATAGGATGATATATCCATTTCATAAGATTCATGGTAGTTTAGGCCTAATGATGGAATTACAATACACATGATCTTGAGTTACTAGATGTTGTACACACGTTGAGTTGTTCGACACATTACATATTGTGAGAGCATTTTGTGGTGTCTACAGACCACATATGCCTAAGGTATATTTTTAATAGTGAGACATAAATATCATGTAATGATAATGGGTATAATAACTATAGTCCTTTGATTTTGAGTGAGATTATTAATTAGTGAAGGGAAATGTTGTTTCAAATGCTATGAGTTGGAGGACTCACACACAAGCAGTTCAAGTGGCCAGTAGCGAATGCCATTTATATCTTTATTTTCTAAGATGCATATAGTGGATGAGGACCATCATTTAATGTATGTACAAGAACCACTTGAAATGACCTCATCTCATCTGTTGAAGGTTAATAAGACAGTGTTTTCAGATCCTATGGTATTTTCCCATGAGAGAGTATTTCTGATAAGAACCAGCCTCTATATTAGACTATTGATCATGATGGAATACTTCGTATTCATTGGTATATCTGGTTTCCCACATATATGACAGACAAGATGATATGTGAGACACATGATTCTTTGTGGGAATATCGCCTAGTAATTTTGAAGATGTATAGTGATATGTACCTATATTATTGACAGCCATTAATGAAGTGTCAGAGTGAATGTTTAATCACATGGTGTCCCACATATCATCAAGTGAAGATAGTGTACTAGAAAACTACTAGCTTGTTACAAAAGTTAGTAGTTCTTGAATAGAATTGGGAGGATGTTGTGATTTATTTTGTAGTCATATTATAACTGTCATCTTAAGGTAGTGATGCAGTTTGGGTGGTCATTGATAGCGTGACGAAATTATCCCCCATATTACATATCCAAGAGGCTATTTCACATGATGAGATTAGATGATTGAATGTACATGAGACCACCTCAATACAATAGGTCTTGCATACTGTAATTTTATATGGGGATTTTCATTTAATTTCATAGTTATGGCATGGGTTACATAAGGCTATGGGTACATATGAGCTTTTATGCACAAACATTCACCATCAAACTGATGGCCATTTAGAATTGACTATACTGGTTTGGGAGGACATTTTCTGAGCAAGTGTCTTTGATTGTGGTGGTTATTGGGAGAATCATATCCCTTTCATTTATTTTATCTATAATAACAGTTATGATGGGAAAATTAAAGATGATCCTTATGAGGATCTATACTGTTGGCCATTTAATTCACCACTCTGTAGTTTAGAGGAAAGAGAGGCAGTTATTATAGGTTGTCGTTTCATTTAGGAGACTTTGTAGTAGGTTCTACTGACCATGATGTTGATGTTTACAACATAATCTAGATAGAAATCATATTTCAATCACCATCAATGACCTATGGAGTTAATTGTCAGAGATCATGTTTTCTTGAGGGAATCTTCTAGACATGGGAATAAATTGATTTAATGGATATGTAAATTGTCACCTCACATTTTCAGTCTATTTTAGATTCTTATGATAGATAGGCTAGTATCATATCCATTTATGTTACCTTAATTTACCATTACATTCATGATGTCTTCCAAAATTCATAGATTCACTGTTATCATATCGAAATATCTCATACTATTGATCTCAATGATGTTGATCTTGAAGATGATGCTTCTTTTCAGAGGTATTATATACACATCATTGATCAATTCATGAAGGTTCTTAGAGGCTAGTATGTCCCATAATTATGATTACTACGGATGAAGGACTAGGTACTAGATGTGACATGGATATGGGAGGCCATCATGAATGCTCAGTGGCTATAACTATTCTCAGAAATGGGTTTATCTCACTTGGAAGGTGAACTCTGTGTTGTGTTACATTAAGGGGGGAGACTGTAAGAACCCTATTTTTATCTTAGGTATGGGTCCATTTAGTTTTTTTATAATTATTTATTTTTGACATAATCATGATGCTTAATGAGGTTCTAGAGGTTACCTAGGTTTCTGAGGATTATTCAAAGTTCAGAAACCCAGTTGGTGGAAAACATAGATTATCTACATGGTTAGTGAAAACCATGAAATCAAAGACACAAAATTACTACCAACCCTTCATGCCTTTCTACTGAGAAGTAAGAGACTGTACGATTTAAGGAAACTGTGCATATTTGAAATCATGACCACGTAGTTGGTCTACAATTTTTCGGGGATCCATTTTACATGGCTGGAGAACTGTATCTCCAATTGTCTTATATAACCATACAAGACCCCACTTGGGGAAATTCCATGAAAATGGGTTCTATATAGTCTTTCCAACCATGGGGCCAAACCATGTGCCTTTTTCTTTGGGTAAAACAAAAAATAACTTAATGAAATTTTTAAACTTATTCTTTTCTTCCTTTCTCATTTCAGTAGGCAGTAGTGGATTTCTTCTCTCATTGAGCTCCATTAAGGGCCAAAAATAGGAATTGAAGGAACTATCCTTTTGGTGTCTGATAAAATATGTGATCATTGCATTGAATTACTCTCAGTGTATTCTCAGTTACTTTTTATTCATTCTCTATTTTTCTACTATTCAATGGTGTTATTGTGGTGTGTTCTCATATGCCCTATTTTAATGGTGTTAGTCTATTATACGTATTTTTTCTGATCTAATCCAAAATAATGGATGATACTACAAGAGTAGTGTCATTCTATTATGAGGTAGATGGCCTATAAATTATTCCTCAGGTTTTCATGTCTTATAATATGTTCCTTGTTTGCATAAACTGATTTCATAGTGTGTTTCTCCTATATCTAATCACCCTTAAATTGGTTTCTTTGTTTGGTACCTAGTGAACTTATTAGAACCCTTAGATTGACCCATCCTTTTGGGTGTTCCCTCTTACATGCCTAAATGTATTTTATAAAAAAATGGTAAAATCATCTCTCTAGTGTTGGTCTTACTTCTAAATTGTGATATTATAAATGAAATAGATGGATGTAGTGTTATAGCTTGTATAGAACTTTTATAATGAATAAAATTGGTTAGAGGTGAGTTTTAAGCCCACATATCCTTATTTAAATTGAAAATAGTTCTTCCCTTATTAATGATGAATTTAAATGAATTATTAATTAATCCTTGGGTCATCTCAAATCCAGTGGTTGTTTATCAATGACACAATATAATTGAATGGAAACCCTTAAAAAATAAAATGAATGGTCATGATGACCCTAATCATAAGCAAACTAAATGGGAATGGAGTCCATCCAAATTTATATAAAATAGGCATAAAGACCCCTAAGAATTATAAAAAATGTGTGTGATAACCCTTAAGAATTATATTAAATAATCCTAGAGACCATTAAAAATGTTATATTAATAAGGGAATGGTGACCTCTATAAAAATGTTATACTATATGAGCATGTAGATCCTTAGTGTGATAATGAAAATGGCCTCTCTTGTGATACTATTCAAAAATGACATCCCTTACTTTGATATCTAGAATGGCATCACTTGTGATAATATACATGAATGGTGTCCAGTACTATGATATCATGAATGGATTTCCTTATAAATCTTATATGGGAATGGAGTACCTTATTTTTATATTAGTCATGGATACCCCATACATGATACAAGGCATGAAATCCCTTAAAAAGTTATACTGGGAATGGTGTCCCTTGTATATGTGATATGTGGAATTGCAAACCTTGATACTATTTGAAAGTTATTTTAGAATGGGTTGATACCCGTTGTGTAAACCTAGTTTAATATCTCAAACCAATGTTGACCCATTTAATGTTATTATTCATAAATTAAATTATTATATCTGGAAATTTCAATATTGTATAAACATATTGGATATTCATAGGCTCTATTGGTGGTATCATACTAATATATGTCTCCCTCTCTTCCAGCTTAACTATATGACCTTGGAATACTTTATACATGCAATTGTAGATAAGGGGAATCATCCTCTTATTGCTTTTTGACATCTATAATGACATAGATTGGACCTAGTATTATGTGAACAGGATAGATCATTGGATGCTGAGATATATTTTCAATTTTTACCTTTATTGGATCTTCCTAGTATTTTCTTCCATGTTTTACATCCTTATATATACATTATATAATTTTAAATACTTTTTTATATGAATCAATATCTTATTATCAATTGATTACGACTTCTTGGTTGTTCATATATTTTATCTACTTATTCATTGTTAAACTTCTTCCATAATTGCACTGTTGATTATAGCATTGTAATACTCTGGTGTCGATGGAATAATCTCACCATGGACATATCCTAGTCCATTTTTACTATTTTTAAGCCTATATAATTTGGTGTTATGTTCTTGAGTCAATGTAGGAATCTAGGCTCAGAGCATAGTTCAATAGAAATTCATCGTTGGGGTGTCACATACCCAGCCTTTTATAGCTTGTATCAAGATCATTGTAATGTATATTTTCATGGAAATTAGATGTGGGAGGGTTGGTCTGGGAAATAACAATTTGTATTAATGGAATGAAATAGAAATCATTATTTTTTTAATTTATTTTAATTGGATAATATATGGGTTGATAGGTTATAGTTGATAATAAGATAAATGGTACAAATAACCCTTTGGGATAATTATATGATATACTATTAAGGTAATGATAACTGTTTTATTTTTGGATTAGGATAATAATAATTCTATGAAAACAATTAGAATAAGTCAAATTATTATATAACATTCATACACTCCACCATTGGTAGTGGGGAAGTAAGGGTTTAGGGGTGTGGAGAAGGTTATAGGGCCAGGCCCCGGAGGCAATGTTTTTGATCTGATTTTATTCCTTACACTGTGTTCTATTTTGGTGACAGAAATAAACCTCTTATTATATATCATCATTAAATTCTATTAAAGTATATAATATGTGTGTTTTCCCCAAATTAATCCATTTCAAGATACTATAAATTAAGATGGAGTTTTGGAACAGATCCACCTAGGGGTAATCATCCCAAAATGGTTGGATAAGACTTTACTCAAACGTCACTCTAATACATGATGAGTGGGTCTATGGATGTACATGGAAGGATAATGTAATACAAAAATCTGTGTTCCATCAATTTCTCTTTATAAACCATTCTGAGGGATTTGAATATGTTTAGGTCAAAAAACCTTATATAATGTGGTCTCAAATAACATAGACTGAAAATCATAGATTCATAAGTTAAGGTGCATTTTCATTGACACCTAGTTAAGTGAATAATGTTCCGATTACCCACAAAATATTCATCAGGGAAAAAAATATTGGTCGAGACAACAACATTTAACCACTCCAAAGAGATATTAACGTTAATAAAATAGAATATGCCAAGAACAATCTTCATCATCGTCCATCAATAAACCACCTTTTCAAATAAGTCCAAATGAACCGAGAAATGCTAGAAGAAACAAGAAAACGGTGGATGTGGAATATAAAAACCAACAACCATTGTTAGTGAAATGTGACATGTTAGTGATGAAAAAGGTGTAGTTCACCCAATGACATTGAGTATTGGAGATGTTTTTGAATTTTCTTGATTCATTAAAAAATTTGATCCCATTAAGAATGTGTGATAAATAGTTCTGGTCATGGAAGGCATTTTTTGGACACATGGAGTTCCAAATCAAGCTAATGTGGTGAGAAATTCATCACCCTAAACAATCATCAATGTTGGAATCATGGAATGAACATAAAATGTAAAGAAAAAATTGGTGGGAAAAGAGATGGGTGGTTACTTACTAAAGTTGGAAATAGAGGAGAGGGATATTTCAGTAGGGGTGTTGGATGATGTGATAGAGGTAGATATTATGTAAAAGGGTATGAGAGGTATAAATTTGGATATTAAGGAGACTTAGGTATACTAGGACTATTCCTCATCAACTTTATCATTCAACCTCTACCTCTCTCTTTTCTCACCAAATTGAATAAGTGTGCGGGATGTGAGATGGATGTGTATGGTATGTCCATTTATTTTCGGAATACTTACCAAAATAAGGAATCATATTTAATTTTGTTGATAATATATTACTACCACTATTAATATGAACTCATAGAAGAATAAAATAAGTATTAACACCAATCCATGACTCATATTTTGCACAAATGGTTTGGAGGAATCACAATATATAGAGATTCCTATCGATGTGTTTCGTAGCATCCCATAATTTAGAAATATTGGATGCTAAAAATATTTCTACCTTATTGACACCATTAGATTTTTTTAGTTTATAATTAAAATCATAATAATGAAATTTATTTAATGGGAAGGGAATTTAAAACCCCAAAATTCAAATATATTTTTTCCTTTAAATAGAATAATGTGTTTGATAGTTCTTTCCATACACAACACCAAATTAAAATTAAACTATGATATATTTATATAAAATATAAATATTTAGTTGCAACCATCAAAACCTTTGTCTCTGAATTAATGGGAATCAATATGTGTGACACCTTTTGAATTTTATATATATAAAATAAATTCTACTTTAAACGTAAATAAATTAAAATTTTTACATGAAATCACTATTAATATCATTTATTGTTTAGAAAAATAAATAAGAGAATTTTTTTATGTGATACATATTTCTATTTAAATAAACATATAATTAATGATAATATTTTTTATATTAACAAATGTTTAACTATAATTTAATTTATTAGATGATATAAAATAAGAATAATATCAATTAATATTTGAAGAAGTAAGTAAAACAATTTTTTTGATTATATATTATGATTTTATTAAAATAAGAAATTTATAAATTTATAAATTTTAAATTAAAAATAATTATCTTCGAAATTATATTATATATATCAAAATTTACTTTTTATGAATATTTTAGTTTTTTTAAAAAATGACAATTTTTGTGGAAAATGATGTTTTTCATGAAAACATAATTTATATAAATTTATCATTATATAAGAATGACCTAGAATTGTATTAAAAATTTTATTTAATAAAATATTAATGTGATGAGTATAAATATTAATTTTAAAATATAATTTTGAATTATATAAATTTTTATAAACATATTTATCACAAATTAAAATGTTACTTTAATACATAAACTATTTTTTTGATTTTATTATGATAAAAATTCTATTAAGGTGGATACAGTTTTGGCTTCACTAGGAAGCCTCATAATCATTATTTTTTTATAAAAATTCTTTCTTGTGTCCAAAAAATCAGTATCGATGAAAATGTTACATTATAAATAAATTTAAAGCATAACATGTTATTTACCCAACAGAAGATTTAGGTTTTTTAGAGTTTATATATTATAATTTATCTTCATAGATTTAGAAAATTTATTTTATAAATGGTGTATACTATTTAAATAATAATTTTCAATTTTGTAATTCATTTTAATTTTATTTTTGTTTATTAAAATTAATAAATGATGTTAATATTTAGTTTTCCTAGTAAAAAATAAAATATGGTAAAAGGACATTTACTAAAGGGGGAAAGGTGAAAAAATCTTAAAAATATATTTATAATACCATGTTTGAGGATTTTATTTTTCAAACCTCACCAATTTCCTCATTTTCCTTTTTTAATACCTTGTGACTACTATAGTGAAATTAAATATTTGAAATTCAATGGGTATATCAAAAACTACTATTATGTTCACTTATAAATGGGGAATTTCCCCACCAATTAATGACTCACTTATCCATATGATTTCCACATAAAACAAAGATCATTTTATCCTTATATAACCCTATTAAACATTAAAAAATAATATGGTCTCTATTAGATTGTATAACAACTTAATTTAAAAGGTTATATCCATGGACAATTCATGTCCTCGATGTGAATACTGTCAACTACGTGGTTCTTCATTGTAATTACCCACATCCAAATTTTTTATAACCAATAAAATATAATTATATTAGTCTCATTTATTTTCTAAAATGATTCAATATTATGGTTATTCTATTTTTTATTTATATACTCTATTTATTTAGAAAAACAAAACATTCATTCGTGTATTGTGTGGACTACTAAGTCTACAACAAAATGTGTTTCGTTATCCATTAAATACTTATATGAAAGGATATAAGGATAATATTAATGGATAAATATGATAATTTCCTTATTATTAACGTTATATTCTCATGATATAATGCGTAATTTTATTACATGAATAATAAATGATTATCGTTAATTCAATCGTTTAAAATGGGTGAATTAAAAGTAAAATCATCTAATTTTTAAGTAATTACATTATCTAAATTTTATCATATTTATAATTATTTAAAATTATGTAATATAACAATAAGAAAACCTAAATAATATAATTAGGAATGGTTTTTAATGATATTGTATCTAAACCATCTCATAGTCATCAATTAATCATGGTAAGTTCATTTTTGGGATAGTTTAACCATATACACAAACAATAGTATACATTTAATTCAAGGATGACTATGAAAATATATTTAATGGTTTAATATTATTTAAATATTTATAAAATATTTTTTATTTTAGGTTATGGTTATAAAATATATATTGTAATTATAAAAGAAAGCACCATTCATCTATTAATAATCCCCGAAACAAGATCATCCCAAATTTCATCATCGTAGTTTATAACGAAAATGGACCTGAAGTGGAATTATAGTTTTATAATATAATTTTTTACATTTATTATATTAATTTATTTTATTTAATAGTCATTAATTTTTGATTAATAATAGATACAAACATGACTAATATGAAACAAGACAAATTTCTTTAGTTTATAAACACCTCATGGAGAAAATTTGAAGAATTCATGTAGAGAATAACTATTTTAGAAATATATAAATTAAACTAGATATAAAAGATGTTATAAATTTAGTGATTAATATAACTATTTTTTATATTGTATTTTAATGTATGTAAATGTAATTTAGGACAATACGTAAAAATTTTAGTCTCAATTCACCTTATATGAGACATGTTTTGTATTTATACAACTAATTTAATTTATGTGGTGTATAAAATGACTATGTGAGAAATAATATCATTAATTATCAGTTAGTCATGTTATTTAAATTTAAATTATAATAACACTATTTCGTGGTTTTTTGAATAAAGTGTTACTCAGGCCGTGATATTCTTGTTGGTCTCAATTATGATTATTAAGACATTCTTTGTATTAAGAAACATGTTTCCTTTTTTATGGTGTATTCACTACCCATGGATACTTCTTATTAATAAACTATTTATTTTAGAGGATTCATTAGAGAAACCATGTTCCCTTATTCAACTATATATTGATACCATCAAATCCCCATTAATAATGTTTTTTTGTGACCCAGATCCCCTTTATTGAGTTATAACGACTTAACCTAAACATTATTATCTTATTATTGGGATTTCCAACACCAATATTTTATGTTTGTTTTTAATTATCAATGGGAAAATGAACTCTTATTATTAATATGTTTTTATTATACTTTGAAAAAGTGAGTTTTCAAAAAATTTAATTTCAAATATAAAAATATTCTAATGTATAATCTAATGCTTTGCTCATAAATTTACTATAGAAAACATTATTTAAAATTCCAGGACCCATTATTGGAGGTTTTTTTTTGAAAAACATATTTCACTACGTTTTTAATTCACCTTTTGAAAAACACTTTTAAAGTGACATGAAACTTCCTATTATACGTTAATGTAAAAAAAAAATTCTAAAACCTCTAATATGTTTTCACATATATTTCTTTTTCAATTATTAATATTATTTTCAATAATAGGATTTATGTTTCATGGTTTTTCATTAAATATATATATATTTTTTAATTTTTAGGAAATTAACTCACGATACCAAAAAATATAATACATGTTCTTTTGATGGGTGGTATCTTTCAAGAATTATTTCTAAGGATGTTTACAAAAAATGTTAATAGCCTTATGTGTTTCCTTTGTAACTATGGGGATATTTTATTTCGAAACCATCCACCTCCTTCCTAGGGACGTATTATGATCATGTTTTTCATTTATGGACATAGATTTATAGGCATTTATCTATATTTTATGAATGTCATGTTTTACATAATTATGATTGAATAATGATAACATTGGAAGAATGTTATTATTACTAATCGGAAATTATTTGAATTATATATTTTTTTTACAAAAATGGATAATTTTTGGAACTTTTACTATGAAACTTTTAACCATCCACTTTATTCCTTAGGATGGGTAATGACCATGTTATCCATTTTATTTAAATGGTGGAATATATTAATGTTATATTTATTATAATTCTTATATGGATGATTATTGGAAAGTTGAGTATGTGTAATTTGAAAATACATCAATTTTTTTTATGAATAGGTTATGATTATGTTATCCCTTTTATCGAAATATGGAAAAGTAATGGAATTCATAATGGTTATTGTCTACAAATGCAGGTTTATTAGGTATCATAATTTCAACTTCATGATTATGAAGATTGAATTTTTTTTTCAATAAATGGTTCATTTGGTAATAGGTGTATAAAATGATATATTTTTGTGTAAACATTAAGAGGATTTCCAAAGAAGTTATTTTGTTCTTAATAGAGTTATTTTCCTATATTTATTATGAAACCTCATTAAAATATACATTAAACATACGGATATAATAGCACCATTATTTAACATATACATATATGTTATAATTTTAATGGCATAGCCTATATCCATCTCCAACCTCTATAAAATTGTATTAGAATCTATCATTCATCTTGGTTGAAGACTTCCTCCTCACATATTGATGAAATTCATTTTCTGTCAATTCCTATCACAAATGATACTAATGATTTATTTAATGATAATATATTAATATAATTAGAATGAATTATTTTTCATTATTAAATGATAATATATCTCCATGTTTCTTACATTTCCATTCACTAAAGAGTTATAACGTCACTCATGTGTACGTGTAGACTAAAACTTCTATGAAGCAATGTGATTTTTTTTCATCACCAAGTAACATGGATTATATATAGTTGAATTTAATGAAAAAATAATCTATATTTGAAATAACTTTTATTCTTTAAATATAAAATAACTCTTATCTTCTCTCAATAATTATAATTATAAATCGAAACCTCAATCATTTGTACTTATTACCTACAGTCTTCGTGATAGTAACATAGTTCATTTTTCCAAGAAATATTTTTTTAGAGTTAAAAATAAAAATTATGTATCAAAATGACATCTATTACATTATTATTCTTTAAATTATGGTGGAATAATAAAATATTTTACCAATGTTAGCATACTGACTCATTTTGGACATATGGGCAGGATATTGTCAAAACATCTAATGTGAACGTTGTTTATTAAGTAATTGTGCATAACCTATTGTTAAATAAAATAATAGAATAATGAACTTGGGAAAATTAATTAATAAAGAAAATATTTAACAAATGTTTTTTAATCCAGGAATATAAATAACAAATGTGATGGATCAGAATCGAGGTAATTCTCTTTTTAAAAAAATTCATATTTTAATGTTTTCCTTCCAACACTTTTTCTTCCATGTCCATATTTTTAAAATTATTATATTTTTTTATATATATGGACGAAAAATAATTACAATGGAAATTTTATTGTCCTTTTTTACACTCATTCATAGGTTTTAAAAAAATATACTTTTTAGATAATTTTTTGTCTTTCTTTAAAAAAATAGAAAAATGGATTTTCTATATTAATATATAAGGAAACAATAATTTTCCAATCATAATAACTATTATTTTATATTTGAATCTAATTGTAAGATTCTATATTTTATTCAGAGAAAAACTCACCTTCCCTATGTTTTGGTAATTTTTAAGATGTTGTTTTAAAATTTAATTGATATTTAATGATCTTGAAATGTATAATTATGAGGGAAAGGAATATTTTTGTGTGTGTAATGTTGGAAATTAAAATATATAGTGTTTTGGGACTTTATTATGGTTCATGGGAATTATTATGATGATAGGTGGTTCCAACATAAATCAAGGATGGGGTATTCCTTTATAAGCCCAAGGTTGGGTTTTATGTTATAAACCATGTTTGGGAGGTTAAATAATAAACCAGAGATGGGTGGTTTTGTAAAAATTGAATGCTGGTTGGGTCCCTGAATTCCCTCCAATGAATTGGGTATTAAATTTTTCTATATTGGTTATTACATTTGTAAGAGTTATAAGAAAAAATAATGGCTAAGTAAAATAAAAGAATTATCAATTCATGTTTTGGGATTTTATGAAAATATTATGATCTGAGAAGGTAATTTAATGAGTATAAGTTTGAAGGAAATTATTTTCTACTTATTATGGGTGAAAAGTATAGCATTGCGATAATGTTTTAATCTGTTTTTCATTATTTTAGAATATTATTTATGTATATCATTTTTTACATTAAGATTTATTTTGATATTTTATATGAAAATTATTCGATAAATAAGATGATTTATTTGGTATGAAATTATTATTTTTTGAATGAAATATTATTTTGATAAATTTTTTAATTTTTTGTATTAATTGACTAGTTATTTATTTATTTCTTTTTGTGTCCCTTAATTAGATTTTTGAACCCATCCCAAATATTATTATGTATTTCAATGAATTTTTAGTATGATTATGGACTATGATGATGATAATATGACTATAGTGAATATATTTACTGAAAATAAGTCTTTATAAATCCTAAATGTAATATTTTATATGAATACTATATATTATGTTTATTTAAAAACACTGTTTTTTATATATAAGGGTTAGGCCATAATTCCATGAGACTATATATTATAAATGTCCTTGGTAAAGTAATAAGGTTAATTTTTTAGTTAAAATAATTATTTTTTTATGTTTAAGGATGGTTTCTTATAATTTATGTTTTGGGAGTCACTCAGGAATAGAGATAGAATAACACTTGGCTCACATAGTAATAATGAGATAAGAATAATTTAAGTTTCAATAATGTTGAGTTCACTCAATAAAAAAATCTAATAATACATAAAAATGTTAATTTGGGTTGACCACATGCTATATCTGACACATCTAGGTTGGATATCCTCTAATAATCTATCATTGAATCCCATTATGAATTGTATTTTTTTTAAATATACCAAAACAAATTCTCGTATCGTATTTTTATGTTATTATTCATATATAGTTTTTTATATGGGATGGTATTTACATATGTATTGTCACCAAATTTATAAAATTTAATGAGATACGATGATTGTTCTATGAAAATCATTGAATCGTTCATGGAATAATTTAATGACAACAAGAACTACAAGAAAATTGAATGGATGATGTCTATAGAAAATAATTATATTTGAATGATTTATCATATGATGAACTATAGATCATCACATTTTTTATTGTACATATTCTGATAAATTTCAATAATATGGATCGATATTAAAAACATATATATAGTCACTATACGGCAGGGTGAGTCTGTTTGATAATGGAATACTGAATTTTGTTTCCCCCTAACCATGTAAAATTATGTAGATATTGAATATTTGGATATAATGTTATATATACCAGATAAATAATAATATTTTACCTCATATTGTTATAAAATATTGTTTCTTATTGTACATGGGCTCTTTGAAGGGTATAGTTAGGAAAAATAAAGAGATACATGTATCACTTTAATCTATGTTTGGTCCATTTAAATATGGGAGCGTAGAATTACATTTAATGATGAAGAATATAAATGGGGTCTTTAAATGAGGGATACAATGATCAAAATGGATCATGCACCGCAAAATAATTCCTTTTTTAGTTGTGGTTAAAAATACGAACTAATATGTGATGACATAGGAGTGCTCTAATTTTTCCTTTTGTTAGGGAATTTGTGCACCAACCTTGATTTATGATAAAACCATATTTTTGTTCCCTAAATATTAAACTGATTCAAATTTTACCATTATTTTTTTTACCAAATACATATAAGGGATATGCTTAGTGACCTAAAATTCATATTTTCCATAGGTCTCTTTTCATATATTTAAAACCATATCTACTTTGTGATTTTTAGTTTGTTTTTCAAATACTCATGTTTCACCTAGTTTATGATGGGTAAATTCCTATATAATGGAGACTCAAAAATTTCCCAATATTATAATTCATGGTTCTCTTCCTAGTGAGTAATAATTCTCTTTCCATCAATAGTTTATTGTATTTTATATAAAATAAATACAGCTTGTATTTAAGTTAATAAAACATTTACCATAAGATGAGGCGGTCTACCAAGATGTATGGTAATTGTTAATATGATGTGAATGAAATAAATGTTTGGCTAATATAGATATCAGTGTGTGGGGGGGTGGGGGCACGACGATATACATTTAGGATTTAGTGGTTGGAAAAATGTTTTTAGGTTTATGTTTTCATAGCATGGACAGAATTGAAGACTAATTATTAAGTCCAAACAACCGTGAAATAAGGGAAATCTTATATATGTATATATGGAGAGAAAAACTTAACACAAATAGGGAGTAAATCCCTATCATAGATGACCCCATGGATGGGTTCATTTTGGTTATGGCCATAGGGATCATATTAATTGGTCACACGGTACTGGGTTAGGTAATGAGGAATACTAGGTGTTCAATAATACAATGTCATATTATTTCTTTCGGAATGGGTATTATGAAAAAACATTTAACATCAAGGGTATTCATATAAATTTGAATATTTTATATGGAATGTGCATATTATTGGACAATAAAATTTGATATGGAAATAATTTTATGGAATAATTATATTGAGGATAATTTTAGGCCAAAATGAAATGATGGTTTCGACTACAATGTTGTCGGGGGGTATTGTGATTACATGGATTTCTCATTAAGTTGAAATATACGCTTGGATAACAGGGTCAAATTTGGTAAAAGAACAATAATTTATAATTAGAGGTGTCCTTTAGAGATATATTCATTTATTATATATATCATTGAGTGGTTTCAATAGATCCAAAAAATTAAATGAGGAAATTGGTTTAGAACAAGAAAAAATTTAAGAATGTTTCATGCAACCTAATGTTTATGCTACTATTTATAGAAAACTTTCTCCAGTTAAAGTGATACGAAATGAAATTTCATAAAATAGAGTGGAGAAAAAAGTACTTTTCTAACATTTAATAAGACCATTGGGTCCAATGATAATAACAAGTCCTTTTGTAGGGCCCTTTTTGCTGGCCCACAATATTTATTCCTTTTTCCTCAAGAAATATTTTTTTACCAAACCATAAATGAAAAAAGGCCTATTGAGAAGATACATTACACTTGCTCAGACAACCTCTTGCAATGTTTCAACCTATAATGAAGTCATGAATCTTTAATTTGTAGTATGAGGGTATTAAATTAATGAGAATAAAGGGTTGAAATTTTAATCTATAACACCATGATATTTTAGGACATTATTTTTTCAAATAAATTTATTTTCATCTATATATTGTGCTACATGAAATACCATGTTACAAGGAACAAAAATAAAAAATTTATATTACTAATTAACTTTATCGTAATCACCAAGCGGTTAAAATTATTTGTATACATAGAATTAATCAAAAATTAAACATTAATGATAATTTTTTTATATAAATAAAACAAAATGAAAATGGTACTTAATTTTATAAAGTCTTTATATGTTTTATAATTTTAATTTTCTACAAAAATTACTTTTATTCCATTTTTTGATCAAATAGTAAAGGCATTGTTTAAAATTTTATAAAATTTATTTTAGGAAATATTTTTCATTTTTTGAAACAAAATTTCAAAATTATTATAGGCTATTAGTTTATTTTTCTAAAATGATTAATTTTTCATTGATGAGTGAAAAGTAATTATTTTAATTGGAAACATCCTTTTTCATTTAAACTATTTATAATGAATTTTTTCATTAAAATATTAATAAATGTTGAATTACACAAATTATATTATAAATAATACAATATAGGTCATGTGAATAAATTTTGTATTGAATTTTGATATAAAAATATTTTAAATTTTATTAATCTTATATATTTTGAAACCTTTTTTTTGACAGGTATGTGGGTTTAATTATATGTTAACATATACAACTTATTTGAATTAAATTTGGAATAATTGATTCTATTTTTTAGTTAGTTTAATTATTATTATCTAAAAATATATAGTTAATTGTCGACCATATTGAATAGTGAAAATAATAAAAATTAATTATCATGGTAAAGGAAAAAAATGAGCTTACTAATGGGTTAAACTAAAAATATAAGGGGTTAAATGAATTAGAAATGTGTATAAAAACCATTTTAAATTGATTTTTTTATCTTATTCATGATAGGGAATGATAAACACCCATTTTTAACATTACTTCAGGTGAAATTATTTGTTACAATTTATTCCTTTCAAAAATTCCATGTCTTTCTTCTCCCTCGCATATAAAATGCCAACTCCTCTCTTCTCCTCTTCAGATGTCCAAAAGCTATTTTATTAATAAATATACAATCATATAACTTCCCTGATTCACTACCCTTTTCCTAGAATACATAATTTATTATAAATACATCCTATAAAAGCTCTGGGGAAAACCTAATGATGTTTTTTTGAAGAAGAGGTGACATACTTTGTCATGAACATCCTCCCTGGGCCATGAACCTTGTCATCTGACTCCATGGGTCTCCTATAATACCTTGGTTGCCTTCCCAGCACACCAAAGGCTATTACTCACTAGGGTTGCTTAACAGACTAATGACTATCCCAACAGACCAACACATGTTCTTTCAACGTATTTTTTACTCACTCACACACACCATGGGAAACATCCCAGAAGTTCACCCATCCTGATTACTACTTCAGGCTGAATATGCTTAACTATGGAGTTCAAATCAAGTAGGCTCCTAAAAAGAAAGGTGTACCATGTTGACATGGGTAGTAAAATTTCACCTTTTAAGTCTCACTTCTCCAGGGGTGTTACATTATCCACCCCTTTAAAGCACAACACCCTCATTGTGGACCCCAAGGATCAAACCCATGCAGTGCCTCAGCACTTCTGGATGGGTATTGGCTCTGATACCATTTGTCATGACCCACCTCCCCAGGCCATGAACTTTATCATCTTACTCGATGTGTCTCTTGTAAGTCCTTGGTTTCCTTCCCAGCACACCATAGGCTATTACTCACTAGGGTCTCTTATCAGACTAATGAATGTCTCTACAAGCCAACATATATTGTTTCAGTCTGTTTTGTCCTCACTCACACAAACCCTGGGAAACTTTTCCAGAAGGTCACCCATCCTGATTACTACTCCAAGAAAAACATGCCTAACTCTAGAGTTCTAATCAAGTAGTCTCCAGAAAAGAAAGGTGCACCTTGTTGACATGGGTGGTAACATTTATCCTTTTATGTATCACTTTTCTAGGGGTGTTACATCCTTTACAGAGCATTTTATTTTATTTATCATTCAACCACCATCAAATTTTATAACAAAATTATGAAAAAATAAGCTCATTATATTTTATATAAAGAATTTGGTTATGTTAATGTAATCTTCTAAAAGCATCTCTTCCTCCCTCAAATGGGAAATGATACAACTAAAAATGTATATGGTGGACTTCCACCACACAAAATGATGTAATTTATTTTCCCTCACAAAGTATTTTGGATGAATATAAATATTATATTTTATAATTATGATATAATTATACATCATGAATTATAATTTCACATATATAATCTTAATTTAAATTCTATATGGACTATGATAATGTTGATCATGTATAGGGTGAACTAACACTTCATGGAGTGATGTGATTTGTTTATCACATATAATTTACATGGAAGATGATAAGGATTAATTTGACGTTGATATATGATAGTAAGGAAATATTAAATATTGAATAAAAATGATAAATCATATAAATTCTTATCTCACCATCCATTGAATAAATGATAACGTCGTTCATGTGTACATAAGACTATCATCATATGAAGCAATCTGATTCATTTTTTACGAGCACATTACATTGATGGTAATAAAGGATAAATATAATAAATTAACGAGTTATATATGAAATCATAATGAATCTGGAAATGTGATTTATTATTTCCATTCCTTTAATTTAAACAAATCATAAAATGGATTCAGTGTTAATGTGGACGTATAACTTATCGACACCATGAATAGTGTAACTCATATACAATATCTAAAATTAATGGATTACTCTAAAAACATATATAAATAATATATTTGAAATTGGTACCATGGTTAAAATTCTATAGATTATGGAACCATAATAAAAATAAAAATATCATAAACAACAAACCAAAACATATTAGAGAAATGAAGTAGTTATTACCTGAAACATTATTTTAACAAGAAACTATTCATAAACAATTAATGAAAATAAATAAGTAAATCATAAATGGTATGATAAAAATGATTATTATTCTATAAAATATGTACAATAGGCATTAATTTATAATAAATTAGTTTCAAACATGTATGATGTTGAGAATTAAGGTCTGGGACTTTTGTCCCAATTTGTCTTATTTTTAACATATATTAGGCTATAAACCTATCATATTTTAGGAGGTGCAAAAAAATATCATAGTTTATTTGGTTACATTATAAGTTTCAATTAATGATTTTATTTCTTAGGGATTGATATTCAATGTTACCAAAGTGGTTAGAGTTTTATTTTACAATCTCATCGTTTATTTGGCTTATTTTTCTAGCATTATTAAAATGATTAAATATGATGATATCTCTGAAAAGAAAATAACTTCATTTATTCAATATTTTTTATCTAGAATACATATTTTTATTTAAATTTACTCTCTTAATGTATTAAAGACACCAAAATATTATTTTCTATAAAAATGTATTTATTTCTCTATTGTGTCTATTTTCATCCATATCAATGATTTTAAAACATATTCAAATATGTTTCAACATTATAAAAGGATTAATTGAATAAATTTTTACACATTATTTAATAATACGTTTTTAAATAGAATATTAATGCATTATTCCAAATAAGTCTTGTTTGTCAGTCACATAATATATGAATGGAATATTTGTTTTATCATGTGCGGAATAAATAAAATTTCATAAATTCATGGCCACTATTTTCTTTGAATATTAATTTATATGTTTTGAATGTTATTTTAAAAAAAATTATTTTGATAATATATCATGAATTAATTATTTGGAAAAAAATTTCAATGAATGTTCATTTTCATGAATAGTTGTTTTCAATAGTTTTTACTCATTACATTATATGTTTGAATGGCAATATTCCAAAGAAATGATATTGAAAATGTTTTATGTTATTAATTATTATTTTTCAATGACAAAAAATATATTTATAATAAAATGATTTAAAATATTTTTAAATAATTATATTTTAGTTTTCATGTTTATTTCTCAATAAAAGGATTTTGAAAACGATTAATTTTTTAAAATGTTTTTTTTTGAAAGTAAGAAGGATATTTTCCTCAGGATATGTTACAAGTGACCATTCAAAATTATTGTACTTATATGATAATATCCAATGATCTTACTAATTATTTAATTAAAATATGATCTATGGATACCATTCTTATTCATTTCCTAAATGGATTACATTTACAATTACTTTATGCTTATGATACACGCTTCATTTTTCGTGGGGTTTTCTATGGGGAAATGATGAAATGACTAGGAAACATATTTCTCTTACACCTATTATAATATAAATAAATAGTAATGATACCCATTTAATTTCATGTAATTGTATATAATTAATGTTTTATGATATTATACTAATGTTTTATTTTTATTATGTGACATGTGGGACCATTATCTCTATATAATGCATTAGGTAAAGATTTATATCTCATGGGATTAATAGGAAAAGAATGGAATGTGAAAGTAGTTCAATACGAGAATTTTTCTACTATAATATTCATAGGAGTAAACCAAGAATACAATAATGGTTTGGGGAGTTAACCCATGCCACTATGATATCCTTTTAAATGATCCTTAACTAATGTGGAAATTATTTTTTATACACATGTGTATGCCACAATTCGAAGTCTTATGTTAATGGAATGTACTCATCGAGAATATTAACTGATTTTTTCATGAATCATGTCTTGTAAAATACCAAACTTTATCCCATGACTCAAGGTTATTACCTTTTATATGTACAGTATGGTTTTCATATTTCTGATCATGTTCTCATAAACTTATACTCACATTATGTTTTTTTTTATTTTTCTTTATTTATCCTTATCAAACATCTATGACCACTAATTATTATGATTCGTTTACCTAGGATATGATTATAAGGACCCGCCATTATAACATTACAAAATCATGAATTAAATGAATAATTCCCATTGAGGATATTTTCAGGATTAGAGTATTCAAGAATTAGGCCATAACTATTACATATCATGTTGAAAAATACAAGTAGACGCTACTACTAAGTATCAATTTTTTCTCATAAAATATAAACTCTTAAAAAACATGTCTTGTTCCATGTATTAGAAAGCATGATATTTCCTTGATCCCATCTTTGACCCTATTCATCTTTTGGTCATGTTGAAAACAATTCAAAAACATGGTATGAGCATAAAAAGGACAGTAACTGTTATAAAATAAGGAATTAAAACATTATCCAATCAATAAATACACAATAATGAAACCACACTTTTCAATCATAACATACCTTATGGAATCAGAAGACTTATGAATAACACACAGAAATCATAAATCATAAAGGTAACTTATGGAATACAGAACATACAGACATTGTAGCTTTCACAGCTATGTAGGGAGTTATTTTTAGAATACACATCATAGTATATTCCCTAAATCTCATAGGAGATACATTAACATTAACCTCTGTCACATTACCTAATTCATTGGAGAGCAATCTCGGGCTCACCCGCTCTATGATTATTAGGGAACCACCCGTATTCGTAAACAATACCGAAGAACCATAACATAGTCATAACATATAAAAAATCATAAACGAAATATAAAGTTTCCACATTGCTATCACAATATATTATTTCAAGATATTGACACAATCAATTCATTATCAAACCAATCTCATAATCCATTTAAAACACTCAATAAAGAGATTTTTGAATCAAAGTGTCACATATAACCTTGAAACTTGTAAACGAATATTCATTTGAAAACATTAATTTTGATATAAATAATTCCAAAAAACCATTTGGAAAACGTGGACAATAATGCTAAATATTTAAATGAATAAATATTTAAAACATTTTGACATATATTTTAGTTAATATTTTTTAACAAAATGAGTGACACTTGAATAAAAATAATTGAGGAATAACTTTTAATCAGTACATTATAATATCATCAGAATAAAGGGATTCATGATATTTTATTCCAAAGGATAGTATATACACCATATTAGAGTGAATTGGTGCAAAACACCAATGAAGGCTCAATTGAATGTAAATTGAGACGAAATTACTTATAAAACATTATCCTTAGATTAAGGATAAATCAATTACAAAAAAACATGTGAAAAATATAAATACACTCAATTTGATTGGATATTCAGTTCAAATCAATCAGATAACATTCACACATATTTTTTTAAAAACAGCTCTAATGACTTCGATGTTTGACTCAATGAATGGAAATTGAGTTAAAATTAATCATATAATGTTCATATCGATGACATGAGAATATATCAGTGGAGTAATTATGTGAATAAAAAGTATATACACACCAAGGTGAGCGTAAATTACAAAATAAATAAATAAACAGTGATTCCACACATACTCATAGCATGACTTAATTAATAATTAGAAGATTAACCAAAGGAATCGAAATTTGGTTAAGAAGTTCCCTTATAGAAATTCGACATCCTAATGACATCACTTTAAAAATCCAAAAATGAGTTGATGAAAAGGAAAACAGTATCTCATCACTAAGAAATTAAATTTATTGCAATAAAGATATATAAAAGCATATCACAACATAATAATATGTAAATTAAATGACATAACAAAAAGAAGTCTTTTAAAAAGAGGAGGGTGAATGGTTCCCTTACCAATTTGGTTACTTAAGAAACATTCACCACATGAAAGAAGAATCATACAATAAAGATTTAAATAACCCTAAATTTTATTATATTACATAATGAATAAAATCATGTGAACTACATACACCACACAAAAAGAAATAGTATCAAATATAGCATGAATCTCACGGGAATAAAAAGTGAGGTGAAAACCCCTTACCACATTGTAATTAATCGAGTCGTATGAAAAAAATTCAATAACTAGAAAATTAATCACATAATACCATGAATATAATGTTTTTAATTATAATATATATCAAATTTAAGTACACAACACACCACATTCAATAAATATGTGGTGAAAAGTGAAAATATCATGGAATTAAAAGTGAGATAACAAACACCTTACAACGTTGTAATCAGTCGAGTTGTATGGCCAAATGTTAATAACCACAAAAGTAATCACAGAATACCATGAATATAAAGAGAATCATTATAATATATATAAAATGTTAGTAAACAATACACCACATGCAAGAAATAAGTGGCGAACAATAGAAATCTCACAAAATTATTAGTGAGATAAGAAACCCTTTACCACATTGTAATCAATCGAGTCATAAGGCCAAAAGTTAATAACCACAAAATGTATAACATAATAACCTAAATATAAATAGAACCATCACAATATATATCAAATTTCAGTAAAAAATACAACTAATTCAATAAATAAGTGGTGAACAATGGAAATATCACGGAATTAGAAGTGAGATAAGAAACCCCTTTCCACATGTCTCACATGACCCATTCATTCTTTAATCTCTTTAGTAATAAAATAAATATAATTTATACATTCATAAGAAAATTTCCTAGTTTATTATCCCTTTTATATTATTTACAACAATGTTAAAAACATTATTCAATCATTTATGTTAATAATGGTAGTTTTGTAGATATTTGGTACATGCGTCAAAAAAGAACTTCTTATAATTAGAAGTTGTTCACGTAGTCAAAATTCCATTATCTTCATAATTATATTCATGATTTAGATATCATATATATCATATATATCCAGTATATGTATATATTTATAATATTACATAAAATTTGAAGATAAGAAAAGAAATCCATAGTTCATGGAGATGTTTAGCCGTATGTACACAAGAACGCTACATTCATTTCCATTTAAAATTTAATGGAATCAAAACTCAATGATACATAGGTATATTATAATTCATGTATAATATTATATGAAATATATGTTACATAATTTCATTAATTCCATCATTTATACATTCCATGTATGTTATAAATGAATCATATTACCTTGAGGGGGCGGTTGTCCACACTTCCTCAAATAAAATTATCATATTTACACTTATTGGAAAGCATAGATGTATGTTTGTAAATATACATTAAATAAAAAAAGAGAAACAATAAACATAATATATATCATTTATAAATTTAGTTCCCCCATAATGGCCACCATAAGAGGCGGTAGGATATAATTGAACAATCATAATTTCATGAGGGATTAGTTTTCCATCCACAGAAACAGTATGTTCATCACCCATTAGATGGAGGCATGTGTTTTTTTAGTTTCAATCCATCTCATAAAAGCAACCTAGTATATTTAGGATACTATTGTTTCTATAAAATAAAGAAATAAAAATAGTTTAGGGGGTTGGAGAAGGAAAATAAAAAAAAAGAACTTAAGAGATGATGTTGCCTTTTAAATCAGGTATCTCCCTTTGGTTTGAACCAAAAAATTTACTTGAATTTCCTTGTGACTAAGGGAAGGATTCTAGGAAGAGTATAGGAATATATGGAGCTTAATTGGGATGAGTTTGGATGAGCCAATGGGCTTGAGAAGTGTGTGGAATGGGTTAAAAGTGAGTGATTTTTATAAGGGGGAGGAGGGACTCTTTAGGAAATCTTGAAAATAATATTTTATTATAAAATGATTTTTGGGTTTTAAATGTCCCAAATACATTAAAGTCTAGGATAATTTTACTCATGTTTAAAATAAAATCATCCAATAAGAATTGAATAGGTTTTGGATATTGTTTTAATATTTAGAATCTTATTTAATTAAGTCGTTCATTGATGAAGTAAACACTGCCTCTTATTGTTTCATAAATATTTTTTTTATTTAATGTCTAAAAATTTAAAAAAAAAATAATGTTGTAGAAAATAATTTTATATTTCAAATAAATATTTATACTCTAAAATATACCTTATATAACCCCATGTAATAGTTTATTTACTAAAAGATATATGTTTCTTTAAATTTTGTCATTACATTAAATTAATTAATATAAAGTGTCATTATCACTCCGAAGTGGCTCCATGGTGTGTAAGATCCTATTTTTTGAAAAGGGGTTTTTTCATTATGTTTTGGTTGAATCCCTTGTTTCAGGCTTCAAGGGATGTCTTCTGAATGTATGAGAGGTCTTGGGGGTGTTTCGGGAGCACAGGGCATGAAGGAAAGGAAAACTGGGCAAGACAAGCCTGGGTGCACAACATGCGCATGACAAGGGAAAACTGTGCGACTTGCCCAAGCAAACCATGCAACCCTCTTCATACAAATGGTAGAATGCGCATGGTTTGTGCATAGTTTGTCAAACCGTGTGGCCAAACCGTGCGACCTCTTAATGTTGGGAAAAATTATATGTTTTACACTCCGGGATTTTAAACCCCAACTCATGATTTTCCTCTATTTCTCCCCTCTCAACCCTAGTGACGAACATGGCCAAACCAAACTTCTAAAGGGTGTTTTTTCTTTTATTAATGGCCGTTTAGAGTGTCTTTGGTTGCAGATCGAATCTCCAGGTAAGGCTAATTCCATCCTTTCTTCTCTTTTTGGTTTATGGTTTGTAACTTCTCTCCCTCTGGTTCTGGAGCTATAAAACCATATCTTTTGGGTGAGTTTTAGGTTTAAGCTACAATGGTTGGTCAGATCGAGGTCTAATGACTCGATTAAGAGTGCGTTCAACCGTGGTTTCGAGGTAGGTGGTGTACATGTTATATCCCATGGTTATTTGGGTATTTGTGCATGTTTAGTAGTGATATTGTTTTCCCTTGGTTATGTTTTGAATAAACATGGCATGTTTGGTAATAATGGTGTTTGAATTGGCAAATGGGAACCCACACGATCCCCATGGGATGTGTTGGTATTTAATTGACCTAATTAGGGCCACCCATGGGGTGTGCCGACTTTTCTCCGGCATAGGGTTTGTTATTAAACAAGTGACCATGTTGAAATGAATGATAGAGCCCTTGATGAATATGTTGGCATGATTGGATGAAATTGAAATAGAAGTCAGGTGATGCACCTAGACATGGAAATAACCTAAAGGTTAACTGGAATTGGTAGAATGGATGATTCATGGGAATGATGAACGGGTTAAATGGGTTAATGGGTAAACTGATTAAAGACCATAATAGGATTAATTATGGGTCTAGTGTTAAATGCTCAGTGAGATAGGCATAACACATGGGATTCAGGTGAATGGTTAAATGACGTGAAATTGTAATGTGTTAATGGGTTAAGTAATTATGTGAATTCCTGTGTGGTTTGTTGTGAATGGTTTGTCCAAGGGAAATGGTATGGATGGATGATGGTTACATATATATAAGCATGTGCACATGGCTTTGTAAAGTGGGGTATGACTTGAGGATCTAGGCTGACAGGTCGAGTGAAGACTGCTGTTCTAAACACCACCCTAAATTCACGAGTTAGGAAAGGGGACTGAGGATCTATTCACCTAATGGTTGCATCCACCTGGACTGAGGCATCGATGTGAGGATATGTTTTCTTTGATGGAGTTAGTCCTAGTGAGATAGGATAACAATGTGTTTACCCTCTTGCATGTGATTATAGGCCTTAGACCCATGTTACATAATGTTTGTGATTAACCCATAGGAAATTGATGAAATGGTAAGTGATGATAATTGGTGTGAAATTAATGGTAATGGAAGTGTTAATGGCTTGGGCGCTGAACTGGTTAATGGCACCATAAATAATTACTTGTAAATTATCATTCATTTTCCTTTTTCATGCACAACCTGTTTATACTGGATATATTGTAGACACCATTTGTGGTGGCCTACTGAGTTGTACTCACACCCTGCTCGGGCCTCCATTGGGTACCTGAGCAGACTTCATGTTTGCAGGTCAGGAGAAGGGAAAGGGTCCTTGCTAGATATTGCAGTGGACATGGGTAGAACTTGGTGGAGGATCCAGACTTGGAGTCAGGACCATTTTGGGGATTTTGGTTGTTGTCCATATTTTGGGTTTTTGTTCACTCTTGCACTTGTAGTATGACATGGAATATTTATTGTTGGAAATGGTTGTGATACATGTTTCTTGTGTATTGGTTATTGTTTCTGTGATTTGGTTTATTTCTATTATGTATTACTCTGATAAAAAGGGGGTATAGTCTCCACACTTGACTCCATTGACCCCCGCTGCTAGTCGGCAGCCTTTGGCTTATGTGGAGGTGCTCTTAAGGTCATGTAACCTCCCAGCTCGGAGCACCCGATTAGTGGATTCCGGGTCGGGGACGTTACAAAGTGGTATCAAAGGGAGATTTTTCTTCTCCTTCTCCGAGGTTCTGTTTTTTGGGATTGGTGGCCAAGGGTTAAGACATGTCGGGCCTTGGTAATGAGCTCATGCTTGGGAGTAGCTAACCCATGTTCGAGGGAAATCCCAAGTCACCCTGGGTGGGAATTGTTGTTCTTTGTCGTATGTTGTTACAGTTGATGATATTTCACTATTGGGTGATGCACTTGTGGTTTGGTGTGATGGATTTATGATATTGGCTCGTGGCCCTAACGACACGAGGAATTGAATTCATGCATCATTGTAGGAACCTAGGGAGATAGGTAACGTACATTGTGTTAGGCACACACATAGGGTAGGTGTGTGAGGAAGGAGAAGTATGATGCATCATGCATTTCATGAAATCAAGAAATGAATAGATGAATGAAATAAAACATGTGGGAAAGTGATGTTGAATGAAAATGAGGGATTTAAATGAAGTGGAAAATGTTTTTGTAAAATGATGTGGGAGTTTTGGTGGTAGTGCATGGTCGTTTACCCTATGTGGACCACGGCCAGTGTAGGGATGGTCCGGGCATTGGATTTGAGGTGATAATGTCATTGAATTAGTATATGAAAATGGATGTTGTAGCTAGTAATGAGATTTTGATGAATTTGTGAATGTTTTATGGTATGTGTGCTAAACCTCATGCTTGGAAATATAGAAAGATGCCCCCACAACGTCGATTACAAGTTGAAAACAATAGGATATTGCTGAGATCACTCCACTGGTAGAAGATCACGAAAATGTGGTGAAAATGAAGGTAGAGAATACAAGTTCTGGGAGATCTTGGCTCTCCTTATGCAGATAATGGATCCGGAACCAGGGCGGGTTGCAACGAGTATGTTTGAGCTGACCAGGGAGTTCCAGTAGCAGCACCCACCGACCATCACCGGAGAGGCTGAGCCAAAGCTAATAGAGTTTTGGTTAGAGTCTATCCAAATGATACTGTATCATCTAGATTTCCCTATTGAAAATCAAGTAAATCTGGTCGTTTATATATTGTGGGGCCAGGCGAGGCGTTGGTGGGACATTCTTGCTCACACTGAGCAGGCTGAGGGGATGTCGTGGAAGTTTTTCCAGGAGAAGTTTTTGGAGCATTTTTACCCAGAGAATTTGAGGCAGTAGTGGGATTTAGAGTTTATGAGACTGACTTAGGGATCACTATCAGTGATGGACTATGCTAGTTGCTTCACCGATTTTTGATTCTTTGTCCCAGTGTTAGCAGGGGATGGGAATGTGGTAGCGAGGCGTTTCCAGGATGAGTTGAGACATGAGATCAGGTCTCAAGTAAATATATTCCCCTTGAAGAGGTTTATAGAGGTGATGGATTATGTACTCATCTTTGAAGGGAACCTGAAGGGATATTTGGGTGGTCAGCTTGTCATGCCAGCTAGGCAGACAAGTGGTGCATCTTTTGAAGGATGGAAGCGCAGTTTGGGAGGCTTCTAGAAAGGTGGTCAGAAGAGAGGGTCAGCCTCTCAGAGTGGGAACTAGGTGTTCTGTTATCAGTGCAGCAGGCCGGGGAATATGCATGGTCAGTGTCCTCAACCTCTAGTTGAGTGTTGTTCGTGTGGTTGGATGGGACATGTGCAGAGGTTATGCAGGAAGCCTCAACAAGTGGGCGAGTATGATGGTGAAAAGATGGTGTCAGGTACCGTAAGGGGATCAGTTTCCCCATATTAGGCAGGCATTTGGAGATCCACAGGATGTACTGGTAGTGGCGGTGGATGTGGAACTCCAGAGAAATATTACTCATGCTAGCAGGGCATTGCGGTAAAGGGTGTTCAGCCTGGAGCCCATGGTAGAGGAGCATGTCAGCTTCAGGCAGTTTAGTTTGCGCCTGGTGATAGAAAGGCCGAACCGTCAACTGTTTGACGTATGATCCTTGTAGCTTACATGTTGTCTACTGTGTTGTTTGAGACAGGTTGCACACACTCTTTTTTTCATCTCAACTTGTGGTAGTGTTTGGTTTAACTTTGGAGAGGTTGTGTGGAGTTAGGTCAATTGACACCCTGTTGGGAGTGCTGGTTGAGGATATCAAGCAGTGTAAGAGATTTTCCTTGGAATTTGGGGGATATCGTTTTCTGTGGGACTTTTTCGTTCTCGGGATGTTAGGGTTTGACCTAATCTTAGGAATGGATTGGTTGGTGTTGTATCAGGAACACATAGACTTTTATCACCGTAGAGTATCTTTCAGGTCACTTGAGTGTGATGCTAATGTCCACCGTGGTGAATGGGATGTTTGAGTAGGGCGTGCGGGGCTGTTTTGTCAACATATAAGTGGACTCATGGCCCATGTGGCATATCTCATGCTTGATGATGATGAGTTAGGGGAGAAATCTAATTTCCATCCTATGGTGGATCAGTTTTAGGATGTGTTTCTTAAGGATTTCTCAGGGTTACCACCCAATAGGGATGTTGAGTTCATGATCGAGTTGCTGCCGGGAGTGGAGCTAGTATCTATTCCACCATACTGAATGGCACCGACCGAACTCTAGGATCTGAAGGTTCAACATGACGAGTTAGAGCATAAGGGGTTTATCCTTCCTTGTATGTCTCCTTGGGGATCTCTTGTTCTTTTTGCAAAGAAGGCCGATGGGTCGTTGAGGCCGTGTGTTGACTATCGAAAGTTGAATCAGATGACAGTGATAAATCAGTACCCTATTCCTAGAATTTATGAACTATTTGATTAGTTGAGGTGTGCATCAGTGTTTTCTAAGATTAATTAGAGGTCGGGTTATCACCAGATGAGGGTGAGGTCTTCTGACATACTGCAGACAGCTTTTCGGAGTCAATACGGGTTGTTTGAGTTCGTGGTAATGCCTTTTGTATTGACCAATGCACCAACGGTGTTTATGGATTTGATGAACCAGATATTTCATCCCTATCTAGACCCGTTTTTGGTTGTCTTTGTAGAAAATATATTAGTGTACTCGAAAACTCAAAATGATCATGCCCAACATCTTGACATTGTCTTGAGTACAGTAAGAGAGCATTGGCTATATGCCAGGCTATCAAAGTGTCAATTCTGGATAGGATAGGTTCATTTTATGGGTCACATCATCTCGGAGGAAGGAGTGTCATTAGATCTAGGGAAGGTGCAGATAGTTGTATCATGGGAGCAGCCCAAGAGTGTTTCTGATGTTTGGAGTATTCTGGGTTTGGCCGGGTATTACTGAAGGTTCATTTTGGATTTCTCATGCTTGGAAGCACCACCCTCGGGCTTGACCAAGAAAGGAATCAGGTTCAAGTGGTCTAAGTCTTGTGATAACTCATTCCAAGAGTTTAAGAAGTGGTTGATGACCACACTAATATTGATCTTGCCCGAGCCAGGTAAGAAGTACATCGTGTTTTGTGATGCGTTTGGAATCGGACTTGTGGCTATGTTGATGCAAGATGAGTGGGTTGTGGCTTATGGGTTGAGGTAGTTGAGAACCCATGAGATAAACTATCCCACTCATGATCTTGAGTTGGCTACAGTAGTGTACGCCTTGAAGTGCTAGATGCACTATAAGTTGGGAGAAAGGTTTACCGTGTTTATCAACCATAAGAGCCTAAAGTACATCTTCTCATAGAAGGATCTGAGTCTTCGTCAGTGAATATGGGTGGAATATCTCCAGTCTTTTGACATCGAGTACGTGTACATGCCAGGAAATGGAAACAGTGTTACTGAATATCTATGTAGGAAGGTTCCAAATCAGGCAGTTCAGGAGTCCAGCACCAAGTGAAAGGTGCTGGCTTTATTTGAAGAGATGCACCTGGAGGTGCAGGAGGAGAGTGGTCAGGTCACTCTTGCTTCCTCAATGATGGATTAAATGATTTTGAGTTGAGTTCAGTAAAGTCATATTGATGATTTTGAGTGATTTATCATGATGGAAAATCTTAAAGGCGGGGAGCTACCTTCTGGTTAGGCCGTCGGCGTGGAAAATGTTGTTCATGTTTGTTATCATGTGGTTGCGCTAGAGTGAATATGGGAAGATTTTATTTGTGAGTTCCATGGATCAAAGTGGGCAGCACATCCCAGTTTGACTAACATGTACCATGATCTCTGAAGGATGTTTTGGTGGCCTGGAATGAAGAAGGAAGTTGCAGGCTTTGTGGCGCGGTGCCTTAACTGTCTGCAGGTGAAGGCCTAGCATCAACGCCCAGGTGGTTTGTTGCATCCATTTCCCATTCCGAAATGGAAGTGTGATGATGTAATGATATATTTTGTCATGGATATTCCATAGATACCGGGGAAGAATGATGCAAGCTTGCTGGTTGTGGATCAGTTAATGAAGGTGGTTCATTTCTAACTGATTCAAGAGACCTTTTACAGTCAACCAATTGGGTGAGATGTATGTTCAGGATATAGTTTGGTTACACGGTGTTCCATGGACCATATTTTCAGACCAAGATCTGCATTTCACATCACGTTTCTGGAAAGAGTTGCAGAAGGAACATGTTACGCAGGTGTTTTTGAGTACGACATTCCACCCGTTGACGAACGGCCAGTCGGATCATACAATCCAAGTGTTGGAAGATATGTTAAGATCATGTGTCATAGACATTGGTGGTTCTTGGGAAAGACAGTAATTGTTAGTTGAGTTTTCCTACAACAACATTTTTCAGGCTATGATTCATATGGCACCGTTTGAGGAACATTATTGGAGACCATGTAGATCTCTGTTGTGTTGGCTAGAGGCCTGTGAATCTGAGTTGTTGGGGCCAAGTCTCATGCAGGAGAATTCAGAGAGAGTTAAGTTGATTAGGAAGCAAATGGATATGGCTCATAGTAGGCAGAAATTGTATGCAGATTGAAGGAATAGAACTCTTGAGTTTGGGGTGGGTGATTAAGTGTTTCTTCAAGTGTCGCTAAGGTTGGGTCACCGTCAGATTTGAAAGCAGGGTAAGCTGGAACACAGGTATGTGGGACCTTTTGAGATTGTGGAGTGGATCGTACCATTGGCGTACTAATTGGATCTTCCACAGTGGTATGGTGGGATGAATGATGTGTTTCATGTGTCATTGCTTCGACGATATCACCATGACCCATCTCACGTGATTGACGTGGAGTATGTGGAGCTGGAGGTTGATGCGTCCTTTGAAGATCATCTGGTTCATGTGGTAGATCGTAGTGAAATGGTCTTGTGATTCAAGGTTGTTCCATTAGTGCAAGTATTATGGTTTCATAGGAAATTTCATGAAGAAACCTGGGAGTGGGAATCGAATATGCGGGCTCAGTGTCCCGAACTCTTCTCTTTGGTGGATCAATGTGGCTTGGAAACGTGGCTCGAGGACAAGCCGTTATAAGGTGGGGAGGTTGTAAGATCTTGGTTTTTTGAAAAGGTATATTTTCATTATGTTTTGGTTGAATCAGTTGTTTCGGCCTTCAAAGGATGTCTTTTGAAAGTATGAGAGGTCTTGGGGGTGTTTCAAGGGCTCGGGGCACGAAGGAAAGGAAAACTGGGGAAGACAATACTGGGCGCACGGCCTGCGCACAGCCAGGGAAAACTGTGCGGCCTACCCAGGTAAATCGTGCAACCCTCTTCCTCCATAAAGTATCATGAGAACGGTTTTCACACGGTTTGTCAAACCGTGTTGCCAAACCATGCGGCCTTTTAATGTTGGCAAAATTTGAAAGTTTTCCCCTCTGGGCATTTAAACCCAAACTTGGGATTTTCCTCCATTTATCCCCTCTCAACCGTAGTGATGAAATTTGGCGACCCAATCTTTCCAAGGGTATTTTTCCTTCGATTCTTGGATGTTTAGAGAGCTACTGGTTACGGATCGAATCTCTAAGTAAGGATAATTCCATCTATGCATCTCTTTTTGGTTTAGGGTAAGAATATTCTCTCCCTATTGTTCCAAAGCTCTAAAACCCTATCTTTTGGGTGAGTTTTAGGTTGAAGCTCCATGGGTTGGTCAGATCAAGGTATTAGGACTCGATTAAGAGTGAGTTCAACAGTGGTTTCGAGGTAGGTGGTATACAAGTTATATCCCATGGTTATTTGGGTATTTATGCATGTTTTGTTGTGTTATTGTTTTCCCTTGGTTATGTTTTGAATAACCTTGGAATGTTTGGTAATAGTGGTGTTTGAAATGGAAAATGGGAACCCTCACGATCCTCGTGGGATGTTTTGTGATTGACTTGGCCTAATTAGGGCCACCCATGGGGTGCGCCGGCTTTTTTCGGGCTTAGGGTTTGTTATTAAAAAAGTGACCTTATTTTAATGAATGATAGAGCCCTTGATGAATACATTGGCATGATTTTTTGAACTTGAAATATATGTTTTGTAATGCACCTAGACTTGGCAATAACCGAAAGGATAATTGGAATGGGTTGAATGGATGATTCATGGGAATGATGAATGAGTTAAATGGGTTAATGTGTAAACTAATTAAAGACCATAATGGGATGAATTATGGGTCTAGTGTTAAATGCTTAGTGAGATAGGCATAACACATGGGAATTGGGTGAATGGTTAAATTATGTGAAATTTTAATATGTTAATGGTTTATGGCATTATGTGAATTCCCATGTAGTTTGTTGTGAATGGTCTGTCCAAGGGGAAATGGTATGGATGGTTGATGGTTACATAAATATAAACATGTGCACATGGCTTCGTAGAGTGGGGTATGACTTGAGGATCTACGCCCATGGGTCGAGTGAAGACTGATGTTCTAAACTCCACCCTAAATGAACAGTTTAGGAAAGGGGACTGGGGATCTATTCTCCCAAGGGTTTCATCCACCAAGACTGAGGTTTCATGGTGAGGATCTGGTTTCTATGAGGGTGTTAGGCCTAGTGAGATAAGAAAACAATGTGTTTACCATCTTACATGTGATTTTAGGCCTTAGACCCATGTAACATAATGTATTTGATTAACCCATGGGAAAGTGATGAAATGTTAAGTGATGATAATTGGTGTGAAATGAATAGTTATGGAAGTGGTAACGGCTTGGGCCCTAAACTGGTTAATGGAACCTTAAATAATTACCTGTAAATTATCATTCATTTTACTTTTGAATGAACTACCTGTTTATACTGGATATTTTGTAGAGACCGTTGGTGGTGGCCTACTGAGTTGTACTCACCCTGCTCGGGCCGCCATTGGGTACCCGAGCAGACTTCATGTTTGCAGGTCAGAAGAAGGGCTTGGGTCCTTGCTAGATAGTTGAGTGGAAATGGGTAGAACTTGGTGGAGGATCTATAATTGGAGTCGGGACCATTTTGTGGATTTTTTTTGTTGTCCTTATTTTGGGTTTTTGTACTCTCTTGCACTTGTAGTACGACATGACATATTTATTGTTGGAAATGCTTGTTATACATGTTCCCTATTTATTGGTTATTGTTTCCGTGATTTGGTTTATTTATGATGTGGCATACTCAGATAAAAAAGGGGTATAGTCTCCCCACATGACTCCTTAGACCCTCGATGCTAGTTGTAAACCTTTGGTGTATGGGGAGGCACACTTAAGGTCGTGTAACCACCCGACTTAGAGCACCAGTTTAGTGGATTTCTGGTCGGGGATGTTACATGGCATACCAAAAGTAACCCAAGAATGCTCAGGGTCAAAAAAAATTTATCCAATAGGATTATCATTCATGTTAGGTTAATTTAATATTATTATAATAATATATTTTTACCCTTATTTAACTGATTTACCCTTTAACTGTGAAAAATAAAATTTTTACTGATGTAAATACTAATAATGACTAAAACCAAAAGATTCATATTTACACAATTTGGAACACCTAATTCCAAATATGGAATGAATTTTTTCAAATTTAAAACCTAGAAGTTGAAGAAATTAATTTAAAATTAATTCCTGTTGTCCAATCTAAAAGCATGTTTTTACGAAATAATAAATATCAAAAGATTGAAACTTATTTTTGTCCAATTTCAAAGTGAAATTACTTCCAATGACAAAAATTGGACTAAATGGTAAAAATATTATCTAATTATACTTAAAACCCATTTAAAAAGATAATATAACCATATAAATAAATTATATTAAATGGCAGTTATGAATTAAAATACAGTATTTTTCACTATTTATAAAAAATGAAATTTATCATAAAAATACCAAAATTTTATCCAAATTAAATTTTGATGTCCTTATTTTAAATATGAAGATTATTTTGTTAAATAGAATATATAAAGGTGACCAAAATTATATTTAATGAGTTTTCACCATGAATAGGTGGAAAATCATCTTTTTAATGAATATTAGAGTATTTATTGCTCATAATTAGATTCTTTCTTATTTTAAGACTCTAAAATTTGTTGGATAAATGTGAAAACATTTAACAAAAATTTATATTAATTTTCTAGTTAGATATATCAATTCATACAAATACAATGGATAGGCGTTAACTACCATTTAAAATAACATTATTTTTTTTTAGTATGACTCAGTATTGTGGGGAACATAAGATTTCAAAGAAACCCGTTGTTGCATGTCGGGTATGCCATCAAACATAACATCCCCATTAAAGTAAAATTAATATTTCATTCAATTTTCTTGATAAATATGAATATTTTATATTCATTAATTTCATAGGATGTTACATCATTTTCCCGTTTTGGGAATTCCATCCTCACAAGATTAAAATTTATATTGGAAACTTCATTAAAAGTCCCACATCAGAAAAAGATTCAATAAAAATATTTCTTTAAAATAAATAAAGATAAATACAAAAGTCACCAAAGACAAAAAATACTAGGATTCCATGAAATCATGGACCTGGATGAGAAACTAACCCTTATAGATTAATAGAGAGTGATAGAGAACAGGATCACAGAATGATAACCACCAAAATATCGTAAATTGTTGTTGGGTAAAAGTATGATGATAAAAGAGATCTTCAAACATTTTTTCTTCAAGATCCTTTTCATAGAGTTGAATAATTTTATTAATAACTTGACTAAGATCGTAAGGAAATATACTTTCTTTTCATGCAGAGTGTCATCGTTTAATAAAATTCAACCACAAACACATCTTTTCTCCAAATGGTAAGTCTTCAAGATTACTTGTTCACACCTGAAGTGCTAGAATAAACTTATAGAGTGTCATATAATATATGAAAGATTAACTATATATTTCCCTATCTTTAGACACCAACCAAAAAAAATTGTTTAGTACAAGATAAGATAATCCCCAAAAGGATAATACTTTATAAAAAGAAATACTAATCTTAATCTCAAAAATTCAACAAAAAGAACCCAATGTTCAAGAAAGACAATTCAATATACAATTTTCTTTAAAATTATTCAAAATAATCAAAACAAAGTTTGAATCCCAAAACTATGAAAGATTTAATCACATAGTCTTCCATAGTAAATCATAACATTTATCTCCAAATAAAATCAGTTAATCTTAAAGTATCATAATGAAAAGTAATTAACATAATCACATATTTTCCAAGATAGGTTAATCATTTCCATAAATAAACCAAATCATCTTTTTTCAACAATAAAAACAAAGATTTATCCAAAATAACCTTTATTACTTAATCACTAAATAATTTTCCTATAATATGGATATCTATTTGATAAAACATAATATCCCAAATAAACATATTCTTGATCTATAAAATCATTTAACGTAAATGAATAATTTATTCTAACTAGGGACTTCATGCAGGACAATGGTAGGCGATGCACCCTTGTCAGCCTTTGGTTGTGGGTTCGATTCATGTGGCCATGCCAGATGTGATGGGTCGTCACCCATCTGACGTGTTTTCGTTTTTATAAAACTCTAAAATATCTCTAACATGTTTTAACCACAAAAGTTTTATTATACCATTCATTTTCGTCCCAATACATTGAGAACTCACCATCTTATATATTTTTATTTTTTCACCTCCATAAGATAAAATAAAACTATTCCCTATAAGAAGAACATCGTACCTTGATCATGGTGTCCATATGGTTTTATCATAATCTTGTTCATGTTGGTAGAAGATCCATGCATTGAAACAATGATTTAGAGATCAGTCTGGGTAATTTTCTTCCTTCATCCAAATACACCTTGTACAACTTGTGTCATATGGGTGTTCATAGAAAAACATTTTGGGAAAATAATTATGTATGACATATAATTTCCAAACATTTGATAAAAAAATATTTTTATAAAATAGTCAGACTGAGATTGAGTTGAAATTTCAATCAATTGTCTTTTTAAAATACCAAAACTATGGGATGAGAGATTATATTTTAAAAGAAAATATAAATATGTTGCGCAAGGGTCCCCTTTTTTAGTACCTTTTTTAAAATCATATATGCTTCAAAATCCTCTGATAATGTTAAATATTTAAAAATACCTTGAGAATATTTACCTTTCCTGAAAATATGAGCATATTGATAAAATATGACTTGATTAAATACAACCCATGATCCATGATGATATTGAGGTATAGTGGAGGTGTTTTATATCTCAAACAGCTACTTCCAAGTGAGTTCTATGCTAGAAAAAGATTCACAATAATTTGAACATGACATTGCAATAATTATCTCAAGCAATTCATCTGGAAGAGATATGAATTTTATTTGCAATCAACCTCTTTCCATTTGTAACCGAAATTCCATGATCTGAAAAATTTATAAAACTATAATTTAACTAAAATAATAGACATACAGACTATCCATGTGTTTAACTAAAACTCATAATCCCTAATTTTGTATAAACTGACCTCTGATACCAACTATAAGGACCCGACCGTAAAACATAACATAATATATAATGAAGTGAATAATTCACACTAAGGATTATTTCATGTTTAGAGTTATAGATATTTAGGCCATAATTATTTCATATATAGTTGAAAATTACATGTAGACACTACAACTCTGTATCCATTTTTCTCAAAAAATAAATACTCTTAAGATGAATCATGTCTAGTTCTATGTTTTAAACATCATGACTTTTCCAGGATCTCATCGTTGACCCTATTCATCTTTAATTCCTGTGGAAAAAATTTCAAAAACATGGGATGAGCATAAATATCTCAATAAGGGTTATAAAATAATGAATGAAAACATTATTCCATCAATAAATTCAAAAAAATTAAACATTATTTTTCAATCATAGTATAACTTATGAAATCACATGATTCATGAATAAGAAAAGGAAATCATAAATCATAAAGGTAACTTAAAGCATAAATAAAATAATTACATGGTAGCTTTCACAGCTATGTAGGGAGTTACATTTGGAATACCCATTACAGTATATTCCTTAAATCTATTAGGAGAAACATTAACCATTACCACTGTTATGTTATCCAATGCATTGTAGAGCTATCTTGGGCTCACCCACCCTAGGTTTATCACAGAACCACCTGTATTTGTAAACAATGCCGATGAACAATAATGTAGACATAACATATAAAACAACCATAAAGGAATGATTGAATTTATACATTGATATCACAATATATTATTTCAAGATGTTGGCATAATCAATTCTTTATCAAACAATTTTCAAAAACTATTTAAAACATTTAATAAAGATATTTTTGAATCAAAGTGTCCCATAGAACGTTGAAAATTTTAAATTCATAGTCATTTGAAATCACTAATGTACTTATAAATAAATCCTAAATACCATTTTGAAAACATGGTCATTAATGAGAAATCATTAGAAGAATAAATCTTTAAATCATTTTAACTGATATTTTAGTTAAAGAGTTTATAACAAAATAGAAGATGATTGAATAATAATAATTTAGGAATAAAATTTAATCAGAACTTTATAAAGTCATGAGAATAAAGGGATTCATGATATAATATTCCAAAGGATAGTGTATCCACAATATACGAGTGAATTTGTCAATAACAACAATAATGTTTTAATGGAATGTAAATTGACACGAAATCCCTTGTAAAAATTGTATCCTTAAATTAAGGACAAATAAATTAAATATTAATTTGTGAAAAATAAAAATACACTAAATATGATTGGATATTCAATGTAAATCAATCAGAGAACATTCACACATATTTTTGTAAAAGCAACACCAATGACTTGGATGTTTAACTTAGTGAATAGAAATTGAGTTAAAATTTCTCATATGAAGTTCATATCGATGAATTGAGAATTTATCAATGAAGTGAATATGTGTATAAAAAGTAAATCCACACAATGTGGAGTGGAAATTACAACATAAATAAATAAATAGTGATTCAACACATACTCATAGCTCGATATAATTATGAATTAGAAGATTATCCCAAGGAATGGAAATTGGGTTAAGAACTTCCCTTACAGAAATTTGACAGCATAACAGTGTCACTTTAAATTTCAGAAAATGCGTTGATTAGAGATAGAAAAGGGTATCAAATCACTTGGACATAAAATTTATAGCAATAAAGATATATAATAATATATCCCAACATAAGAATATGTAAACTAAAAGACATTACAAAAATAAGTCTTTTAAAAAGAGGAGGGTGAAAGGTTCCCTTACCAATTTGGTAACATACAAAACATTCACCACATGAAATAAGGATCATACAAAGAAGATTTAAATACCCATGAATTTAGGTATATTACACAATTAATACAATCATGGGTATAATAGACACCACACAAAAGGAAATAGTGGCACATATTGCATGAATCTCAAGGGAATAAAAAGTGTGATAAAACCCTTTACGACATTGTAATTAATAGAGTCGAATGAAAAAAAGTTAATAACCAAAAAATGAATCAAAAAATTCCATGAATATAAAGATAACAATTGTAATATATATCAAATGTTAGTACACAATATATCACATTCATGAAATTAGTGGCAGACAATGGAAATCTCACAGAATTAAATGTGAAATAAGAAACCCCTTACCACATTGTAATCAATCGAGTTGTACGAACAACCGTTAATAACCATTGAAGGAATCATAGAATACCATGAATATAAAGATAATAATGATAATATATATCAAATTGCATTACAAAATACACCACATGTGAGAAATAAGTGGCGAGAAAAAGAAATCTCACAAAAATAAAATTGAGATAAGAAACCCTTTATCACGTTGTAATCAATCGATTCGTAATACCAAATGGTAATGTCCACCAAATTAATTATATAATACCATGAATATAAATAGAATTGTGATAATATAAGTCAAATGGTAGTAAAAAATACACCACATAAAAGAAATAAATGTCATGCAATGGAAATCTCATGGAATTAGAAGTGAGATAAGAAACCCCTTACCACATGTCTGAATTGACCAGTTCGTTCTTTAATATCCAGAATAATACAACAAATATAATTTATACCTTATTAATAACCTTTTTAAATTTTATAATCCATTTTATATAACTTATTACCCTGTTATAATCATTATCCAATCATTTATGTTAATAATGATTGTTTTGTCGATATTTGGAATATGAGTTAAAAATGAACTTCTTATAATTACATGTTGTTCATGTGGTCAAAAGTCCATTATCATAAGAATTGTGTTCATGATTTAGATACCATATATATCATATATATCTAGTATATGTATGTATTCATAATTTTACCTAACATTTGGAGATAGGAAATTAAATGCACTATTCATGGAGACGGTAAGCCATATGTACGTAGGAATGCTACTTTAATTTCTATTTCATATTTAATTGAATGAAAACATAATGATACTTTTGTATATTATAATTCCAGTATAATATAATATGATATATATGTTACATACTTTCATTAACTCCATCCTTTATATGTTCCATGTATTTCACGAACGAATCATATCACCTTGAGGGGGCCGTAGTCCACACTTCCTCAAATGAATGTATCATATTTACACATATTAGAAAGCATAATGGTATATTTGTAAGTAATAATTATAGAAGAATAGAGAAAAAATAAATACAATTTAAATCATATATAAATTTAGTGCCATCACAATGGCCACCATAAGAGGCGGTAGGAGATAATTGAACAATCATCTTTTCGTGAGGCGTTAGTTTCTTGTCCACAGAAATAATATGTTATTTACCATTTATACGAAGGTTTTTGTATGTTTTGTTTGAATCATTCTCAGAAAAACAACCTAGTATATTTATGATACTATTGTTTCTATAAAATTAAGGAATAAAAAAAGTTATGGGGTTGGATAAGTAATATAAAACAAAAGAACTGAAGATAAGATGTTACCGTTAAATAGGGTATCTCCCTTTGGTTTGAACCAAATGGTTTACATAAATTTCATTCTACCTAGGGGAAATATTATAAGAGGAGTATAAGGATGTAGGGAGATTAATTGGGAAGAGGTCATATGTGCCATGGGGCTTGAGAAGTGTGAGGAATGTGTTAGAAGTGAGGTATTTTTATAAGGGGGTGGAGGGGATCTTTAGGAAAGCTTGAAAATATTATTTTATTATATAATGATTTAAGGTTTCTAAATGTCCAAAACTCATTAAAGTAAAATATAAGATTACTCATGTTCGAAATAAAATAATCCAATAATAATTGAATAGGTTTTGGAAATTGTTTTTATTTTTATAATCTTATTTATTTAAATCATTCGTTGATGAGGTAAACACTGCATCATTATTGTGTCATAAATATTTTAATTTATTTTATGTCTAAAAATTAAAAAAAATCATGATGTAGGAAATTGTTTTTGATTTCAAATTAATATTTATAGTCCAAAAGATAACTTTAATATCCATATCTAATAATTCATTTACTAAATAATATATGTTTGTATCCTTTTTGTCTTTAATTTAAATTAATAAATATAAAGTGTCATTATCACACCGAAGTGGCTCCGAGGATGCTTGTGGTCTTAAATGTGTCAACCAATAGGATTAAGACACATTTTAGGGTAATTTAATATTATTATATTAATATTTTGTTACCCTTATTTAATAGAGTTACCATTTAACTATGGTAAATAAAATTTTTACATAATTAAATGTTCATAATATCTCAATATAAATGTTACCTATTTACACAATTTAGACATCCTAATTTAAAATATAGAATCTGTTTTTACAAATTCAAAACACAGAAGTGGCAGAAATTAATTTAAAATTAATTCCCACTATCAAAACAAAAAGCGTGTTTTTATGAAATAATAACTATTAAAATATTGACAATTATTTATGCCCAATTTCAAAGTGAAATTATTCTAATGACCAAAATCGGATTAAATATTAAAAGTCTAATATAATTATACCTAAAATAATTTAAAAATATAATGTAACCATATAAATAAATTATATTATAAGTTAGTTAGGAATTAAAATACAGTATTTTTCACTATTCATAAAAAATGAACTTTATTAGAAAAATACCAAAATTTTATGGAAAGTAAACTTTTATGTCCTCATTCTAAAAAAATACTTTTATTTTGTCTAATAAAACAAATAAAAGTGACCAAAACTAGATTTAAAGAGGGTTTGTCATAAAAAGGTGGTAAATCGACCTTTTAATGAATAATAGAGTCTTTATGGATAAAATCTGATTATTTCTTATTTTAAGCCTCTAAAATATATTGGATAAATGCAAAAACATTTAACAAACATGTATATTCTTTTTGTAGTTTGTTCTACTTATTCCTACCAATACAATGACTAGGCGTTAACTACCAATTAAAATTAAATTATTCTTTTTAGTATGACTCAGCATTGTGTGAAACATTAGATTTCATAGAAAACCGTTGTTGTGTATCGGGTACTCCATAGAACATAGCATCACCTTTAAAGTAAAATTAATATTTAATTCACAAATTTTAAAGGATATGAAAATGACATATTCTTAATTTACCTGGTATGTTACAATGATGACATGTATTACTTATTGTATGATAATAATGGTTCTTTTTATGAATAACTATGTGACAGATGATGTGAAAATCCTATGAAATTGTTTTTTTGTTTCAAAATTTATAAAGGAACTTACCTATATGATCTGAAGGTGGTTGTTTTTATAATTTAATGAATATTAAGAAAATATATATATAATATCTATATATGATTGTATTGGGTCGATATAGTAGGTATCAGATGATAGGGAAGGAATGTGATCCTTGATAACTCTCATTGAGAGTGTTGGATGTAAAATTGATCTCCAAGCAAGGGATTCTTGATGAATTGTCTACCCCAAGAGACAATGTGTCTTATAGAGGAGGTGTATCCCCCAATAGAGTGTGCTAATTGTTATAAATTATGCTCCTTTATATAATATTCCATACCAAAATTATTGGTGTTAGAGGATATTTTTAGTTATCCATTAGAATTGTGGATGAGAATACATTAGTGGGAACCCTTAGGATAAGTCTACGTACAGGGTAACATCCTAGAAGTTTGTTAAATAAGTGAATGTGCCATTTACATTGTAATAAATATCCCTACAGATATTAAATATGAATGTGGCTTTAAAATTGTCGTACCTAGGTGTAATAACTCTGAAAAACAAACGTTGATCTTGGCTCAAACATTACCTAGTAGATGAATACAGGCCTAACAAATTCACCTGGTTTAACACTCCCACATGATATTAATTTGTTAACCAAAAATTTATATATAAACCATAATAATTGATTTTAATAGATTATGAAAATAAATTACCAAGGTTAAGCCTAAGGTATCAGGGATTTAATGTGTGTTTTCTTAATTTAAATATTATATAAATTGTTTTCTATGACTATGTGTTTTCCAAAGATAATTATTATTTCCCACAATATGATTTTTTATTTTTTTCAACCGTTAAAACCTAATTAAACCATGTTAATGATGAATTTAATAGATAAATCAAAGATTACCCTCATGAGAAATAAAATTTTATTGGAGTTAGAATTAAAATTTTCATTTATATTCTCACACAACCATCTCAAACTATGAATAATGCTGAAAATTTAAAAGATATATAAAGGAAAAAATAATCTATTGAGTCCTTAATGAGTAAATTCCAAAAAAAATTGTTGTTTCATTGATCCAATTTTGTTAGGAATGGATCAGTAAAATTAAAATGTTATATTCCATTCACTAGTTCTTAATACATGACAAATTAATTTTTGATTTCTATTGTGTGAAATGAGTAGCGAATCAAGGGTGGACTCTTTTAATGAATATGATGCACCAAGAAGAAATTGACTCAATGATTTGTTATGAGTTTAATAGAATGTTTTTAAATGAATAATTTACTAGAATTATTTTTGTGAAAATGGTGATGGGCTTACATGACATAAAAGAGAAGTATAAAGAATTCATTGGTATATATGTAGAAAATTCTACAAGGCTTGTATAGTAATATTTTGAAAATATCATCTAATAGTAAATTAGGTTTATTGATTAATTAGTGAATTAATACCATGTATTGAATGGGATTTAATCATAAGGTACATCATTTTCTATAAATACATCATTTTATGTTCTTTTTTGGTGAAAATGATGATTTAAGTTACTCATTAATCAAACGGTTTTGAGAAGAAATAAAAATAAAGTACAAGGAAAAAACTAATAACCATAGAGATAAGAAGTTGAGTATAGAGACGCTAGTCTTTTACATGTATCAATACATGAATTTAATCATATTTAAATATCAAATTTCATGCCCATTATTGTAAATTCTAGTGTCTTGTTAGATTTGGTAAATGAAACTGAAAACATGGTACTAAGAAAACATTTCATTATTTTTCATCCATTATGATATCCTAAATTCAATTAATCCCATACATCTTCATATGATGACATACATATAAAATGAAAAATGAGATGAGTTAAAAATAATAATAATGGAATAAGCATTGTAATAAATATTAGTTCATGGGTTAGAAGGCATAATATAATGATAAAAAAATGCATGGAACATAATTAAAAATAATGAATAATAACATAGAATCTAATAATGATGGATTAATAGTAGTTTGGAAGTAGCATAAGACATGTAACTATCATGATTGAAGGCTCATTCCACAATGAAAATCAAGATTCAAGGATCTTTCACATAGATGAGCACGATTCAAGGCTCGTTGCATATAGAGAAGCACGATTAAAGGCTAACCACCAAGATGATTGCATACAACATCTCATGAGACTAAAAATTAACCAATTTATTGGAGCTATATCAAGGTGAAACCGTCATAATATGTTTATTAATATGTTTTCCATATAAATAATCATACATATGAAATAAAAAAAACATAAGGGTCCCCCATAAAACGATTGGAGTATTATAATTATGTCAAAAGGCATATAAAAAGATAATACAACAGTGGTGTCTATAGAAGGATGGATTTAAATCATACATGGATACTCATAAGGTAATATCAGCATATATAATGATTATAATGAAAAAAATTAAGTCATAACATGTAAAAAATGCATGTAATAAACTTTAGAGATAAAACATTTTAGTGTGTTTTAAGGAAAATATTAAAGAGAATTTAAAGAAGAAAATATTATAATATTATATATAAAAGTATAAGTGAATAAATAATGTTTTAATTATAAAATTATTAGTCATAAAAAATAATTGTTTCTTAAAATAGATTATATAGTCCACATGAAATTGGGTAGGAATTCAGGAGGCTCCCTTAAATTGGGATTACTTTTCGAGAAGAATTAAGTTAGAAAACATTAAAAATAATGTACATCCATAAAAAATAAGGGGAAATGGATATTTATTCAAGATATTGGAATAGAAAAACATTATTTATAATTTATACATAAAAATTGAATTTCATTTGCATAAAAATGGAGAAAGCGTAACTTGAAGGAATAATGGTGGTTCATGTTGAGTCCCTTATCTTATGTCGAAAACAATTGTGAAATTTATCTTAATTTAATGAATAATAAAATTAGATTCAAAAATTAAAAATTAACAAAACATTTATACATGTATTTTATTTATTATAGCATTATTATGTTCATTTATGGCATGTTTGAAGGGTTATGAGATTCAATTTCATTATTTGGTAGCATTGATTTTTATTGTTTCATGATCAATTTACGAGTATATGTTTATGGAAAATCCTATAGAATAAGGATATTTATCTGTAAATGAACATTTTTTTAATTAAAGAACATATATAATATGAAAATATCATTTTTTTCTATAACTGAGGATGATTCACTAGATAAATCATTAATGATAATTGCTTGGGTTATTTTAACGGATTTCCTCACAAGGAAATCATATTGATTTAATTTAATGTGTATAAAATGATTATACAACATTATATAAGATATAATACTTATATAGTATTTGGGTTGAACCATAAAAGTTGTTTCATGAATAGAATTTAATTTAGAATTGAAATATGAAAGCACTTTGTCCACGTAGGTGGTAAATCGACACATCAAGGATGCTGTTTTAATTCGAACATTAAATGTGAGAGGAGAAGAGATTTTATGATGAATTTTTGCATCGACATGATAACAATAATTTATGTGTAATATATTGGAGTTTTCGACCCATTTTGATTAGGGGAGGTGAGGGGAGAAAAATAAGATAATGAAACGTGAAATGAAATTGAAAAAAAAACGTAAGAGTGTTTTACCTCTTGATTCCTTCTTCTTTAGAACATCGATAGGTTTTTGGTTTTGGTCTTTTTATAAGAAAAATATATTCTGAACACGAGGGAGAGGTTTGGGAAGATTATTTGTTAGAATATGGAAGAGAATAACGTTTTGAGAGGTACAAGGAGAAGAGGTGGTGAGAGAATGTATTTATAGTAGGGGAGGGGGTGTTTTCTCATTATTTAATTAACTGGTTTATTATTTTTCTCATGTCAATAAATAGTGTTGATTCGTGACACTACATAGAGTAATTGGATCATGTGAGTTGAACAAATATTAATTACATCATCCATGACTCAATGGATAGTGTATATATCTTATAATGTCTATATAGTGTAAATTACCGTATTTTAAAATTCACAAAAACATTATGCATTTCATAAAAATCCACAAAATTCACTAGAAACATTTTTTTGACATTTTTAATTTAAAAATGAACTAAATTTTATTAGAATATTTTTTTAGATAATTTAAATATATTTTTCAATTAAAATTATCAATTATTTGATAGATACATATTTTTAAATTAAAACTCTTTTTCTAACACATTGAAAAATTAATTAATCTCTCATAAAATTATCTCCTAATCTAATAAAATAAAAATTTTAATTTATTAATATATTTTATGAAAGTAATTTTTCAATTAAATTATTAAATTAATCATAAAAATGTAATTAAAAATTTATGACAAATAAAAACACCTAAAATTAATTAATAAATTAAAAAAATATTTATTTACATCTAATATGACATAATTATATCATATTTTCCATTATAAGATGGATAATGTTTACTTATCCTTTAATTGGTAAGTTTACTATTCAATTGGATAGTTTTTTATTGACAAGGGTCACATCAATATTTCAAATTTCATTTTACTATTTCATTGGTAAGGGTTTCTTATATTCTAGAAATACATATTTTTTCCTTCATTCATCTTTTATAAAGATTTTATTATGTTCTCAATGTGTTTATAATATATGAAATAGTTATACGGAATTAGTTTATATAGATAATACCTTTTGTCATTACATTATTTACCCCTTTCGAAATTTCTCGACCAATGTTTTTTACATTCAATGTTGAAAACAGGTGTGTGAACTTCTCTTGCATTTCTTAATCAAGTTCCCATGTATCCTCTTCATACTTATGGTTCTGAAAAATCACTTTGACTACATTAGAAGTCTTTTTTCATAGAACATTATCTCTAAAATCCAATATCTTCACTGGTGGCTGCTCATATGAAATATCATTTTCCAACTGTACCACCTATGAACTAAATACATTTGAAGGATCAGATATATACTTCTTTAAGGGAGATACGTGCAATACATCATGTACTTGAGAAATGGTTTGTGGAAATTCAAGTTAATAGGACACAACTCTGACATGATTAAGGATCTCTAAGTGGTTGATGTACCTTGGACATTATTACCCTTTCAACCCCAATCTCATGATCCTTAACTATGGATATATGCAGACGTATACCAAGTCTCTAACCATAAACTCCATTTACCATATATGTAACGCCCCGACCCTAGTTACCCAGAGTTAGTGCATTATTACGTAACATTGGCATGATCAGAAATGATCATGTCTCGAAAGACCGATTAGTTTAGTAGCATTGGAAATACTAGATACGTCCATATGTTTTACATTACATTATAAAATGAAAAACTACAACAACATAGTCCCCATAGGCCACACTGATATCCCATAGACTATCCATACTGGTCAGTCGTAATATATTTCTTCGCATCTTGGGAAAAATAATACATAGAAAGGGGTGAGCTCTGATGCTCAATTAAGGATAACAATATAGTGGAAACATTAATAAATTAGCGTAAAAATTTAAGGTAATGTAAGACTAAAACAAAATAATTTGAAACATGAACATCAGAATAATATGGAAAAGAGAAAATCATGTAATGGCATTTACTTATTCACATGGATATTCTACTAGTCGAATAATAACATGCAATATCAGTAGCCATTTCATAATGATGGAATGAATAATTCTATACATCATAAACTTACAGTCAAGGCCATGTGACAAGAATACAAATATGATTTTGTCAAGACCTTGTTCCAAGACACTAGTTTGTCTCATGAGACCTTCTGATTCATCTAGGATCTATAGTGGGCTCCACACATCACTTTCTAAGTCCAATGCGTTCCTTATATTAAATTTTTAAACATAACATAAACATTCATATTAAAACTAGCATACGAAATGTCAATAAATAATCTATAAAACTTGAATGGTATAATAATAAGACATCCACTGTCAAACATATCACAAAACATTAAATACAGTATTGAGGCTTTGTATCATTATATATCAACTTCAAATAATCTTACAATCCATCAAAGGATATTGACAAATATGAAATCAAATTTTTTTAGAGAAATATCTATTTCTATTTGGAAATAATTTAAAAGTCATATAATTATAAAATAAAACCATTATTATGAAAATATTTATATAATATTATATCTTAACTTCAATGAAGTCATAACGGCGGAAAATTTCCACACCCACCGTAGAAGTTAAAAAAACATTCTTACCATAATTTTGATGAAAATTTCATAAGGTACCTTGTTTGGAAAATGACGGAAAGATTCATTTCAAACCATTTTGTTAAAATTAAATCAAGGTTATAATTGAATTTATCCCAAATTCTAGTAAATATTAAAAATGTTTTGGAATACATTTTTACGAATCATGGATGTGGATGATAAATAGGTCCCAGTATTTAATTATGTAAAAAAACCTCAGATAATAAAGAGATTGTAAAATTGACCCTTACCTTGAACATTTCCTAGGTCAAGGGTTAGTTAACCTCATTTATAATGGTTAAATAATTGTTATTAAATTATAAAACAACTATATACACTAATATGATATCATATATGATCTTCTGAAATTTCTTTTTTAATGATATTTCATTAGTATCATCGTTTCAGTTGTTAATTGATTCATTTTACTTTATTTTCTTGGTTATGTAAGTAATGTTTGTAATGGATAGGATGAATCTTATTCATATTAATAATGATATTATGTCCTTAAAATTTATTTTTAATTATCAAATAAAAATTAGTTTTGAATGGATACGATGGGAAATGAATCTCCTCGTGTTCGTGGAGATGGTAATCCGTACGTCCACACGAGCGACAATATCATTCATTTGAAATTTAAAATTGTATATAATTGGATGGTATATCATATATACAGATTACTTATCATGTTATTTTTATTATTTATATCAGTTATACTAATGTTTATACCGATCCAAAAGATGAAGTGATTGAATAACAAACCACACCACGACGTGGAGACGGTAATCTGTACGCACACACATATGGTGACGTTTTCATTTATAGGATGGAATGAATAATGAATATGGTTGTCACATTTTATAATAACATAAATGTATATATACGATACTGAAGTTATTATTTTATAATGGAAACAACAAATAAAGAGGAAGTGGAAGAAGAAAATAACTTGAAAGAGGTGATGAAATATTTACCTCTTCTACGGGTTCTTCCTTTTGACTTGATCAAAATGGAAATAGAAATTGGATTTCAGACTAATGTAAGACCTCTAAGATGAAGGTAGGACAATTTAGAGGATATTTGGTAAGGGGTTGTCTGAGAAAAATGGCTTTGAAGGTGTGAATTTGAGAGAAGGCTAAGTGCCCTTTTATAAGAGGGGTGATGGCACCTTAGGAAAAGATTTAAATATTACTTTATAATAAATTCATTTTTGGTTTATAATGGCTCAAAAATGAATTAATTAAAGTCTAAGGTGGGTAGGGATCGAACAGCACTCAACCAATAGGTTTTATATAGGTTTTGGGTCACTATATTAACCTTATCTTCTAAATTTAACTCTTAGTTAAATAGTTTGACATTTACCATGTCCAATTGTATTTTTATATTATATGGCTAATAAACATACAATAAAATTCCAAGAGAAGATAAATTGATTCACTAATGACATATATAATATTATTTAAGCCCTTTTGGCCAAACATTATATTTTTAGGAATAGAATATCAATTAATAATATATTTTAAAAAAATCAATTATATCAGTTGTGACATTATTTTATAAATGTTTTTTTGATAAAATCCTAAAAAATTTATTACTACAAACTAAATTCATATTTTAAATCCTAAAATTTCATAATAAAGTAGAAAATTAGTGGAATTCATCAAAAGTCCCAAATAACATTTATTTGGATATTTACATTATCAATAATTTTAATATTTCATTATTATGTTGATTATTGCATCCTCATTGTTTCATAAAGAAATTAAATAATTTAATGTCTAAAAATTATAAATAAAATATCAATATATAGGAAATATTTTTATCTTTCTAATGAATAAATATAGTCGAATTTATATTATGTCCGATATTAAAAATGGTTTAGTTATTAAACTTTGATTTTAACTCTATTAACCGTTCTTTAAATAAAATAATAATAAATGTCCTAATCTAATTCATGAGGACTAAAGGGGATAATATTTTATTACTAAGGTAGTTTTTGGTCGAATTAAAAATATCCAATAGAATTAGGACATGTGTTATGGTAATTATAATATCATTTTTACCCTTAATTACCCTATTAACTTTTTATCGCGGTAAATAAAAGTAAAAAGTTACTATTCACAAAAAATTATTTTCATCTTATTGAACCACATTTTACTAACTAATATTAATCATGTTTCTTGTATTTTTTAAATTCAACTCATAGAAGCGTTAAAATTATGTTTTATATAAATTTTCAAATGCTTCTAGGAGGTGGGTAAAAGACGGTAAATATTTCGATAAAATTTTATAAATCTAAACTTATTTTAAAATGAATCCAATGAATTAAGTTGAATGTATACATTTATTATGTATCTATTTTGACCTAAAATACATTAAAATAAAATAACTAATTATTTAAATAAAAATTCAGTCTTAACCAATAACGCAGTGTTTTTTCACTATTCATAAAAAATTGTATGTTTTTAGAAAAATACCAAAAATTCACCCTAATCTAATTTCGATATTAAGAATCCAAAATATGAAGTCCATTGTAAAATATTAAATTTTTAAAAATTTAAATAGTGGGTATTACTTTTCATAACTACTAGTTTTATTGGTAGCGGTGTGTTAGAATCTCGATGTTACGTACAATGCAAACCACTGCATTATTCAAAGGGAAATGTATGATGGAAGCTTGGGGTGCTAGAATCTTCTCTCCTTCAAATAATTTTTCTACTAGAAATTTCTGTAATACTTCCACATAAAAAGATTTGGATGGTTCTTCATAAAAATTTCCTCTCGTTCCCACATTGCCTCTTCCATCTTGTGGTTTCTTCGTAGAACATTAACCAGACGAGGCGTCCAGTTTCTTAGCACTTGTTCTCTTGTTTCAAGAATTTTGAAAAGCTCTTCATAATAAGACAGTTCAGGTTCCAGTTCAATTTCATCATAGGTGAGTACTTTCATTGGGTCAGGCATGTATTATCTCAACAGGGATATGCGGAACACATCATGAACTTTGAGAGACTTGGTGGCATTTCCAAACGATAATCTAAAACTCAAATTTTGTCTAAAATTTCGAAAGGTCCAATGTACTTGGGTCTCAATTTAACCTTCTTACGAAAGCGCATAACCCCCTTCCATTGAGATACCTTCACGAAAACATGGTCTCCTACATGAAATTCCAAATCCTTCCTATAGTTATCAACTTAGCTCTTTTTCCTACATTGGGCTATTTTGATGTGGGTTTGGAAAACCGTTATCTTTTCCATTATTTCCTCAACAAGTTCTGGGCCTATGAGTTTTCTTTCACCAACATCATCCCAACAAGTTGGTGTCCGACATCTCTTTGTACATAACGCTTCTTATGCTGCTATCTAGATACTTAAACGAATGTTATTCTTATAGGAAAATTATACCAGAGGTAAATATTGATCCCACATACCTTGAAAGTCAAGTGAGAAAGATCTCAACATGTCTTCTAAAGTTTGAATAGTCCATTTTAATTTTCCATCAGTTTAAGGGTTATAGGCAGTGCTCAAAATAAGTTCAGTTTCTAGGGCTTTCTGAAGACTTTTCTAGAATCATGATGTAAAACAAGGATCACAATGAGAAAACACTGATAAGGGTACTCCATGATGTCTTAAAACTTCATTAATATATAGTCTTTCTAGACGTTCAAGTGGTAAATCATTCCTTATAGCATGAAAATGTGCTTACTTGGTAAGAAGATCAACAATGAACCATATTGCATCATTCTTTCTAGGAGTCTTTGGTAGCCTCATGACAAATTCCCTCATAATATTATCCCATTTCCACTCAGGTATGGGATGATGTTGCATGACTCCTCCAGGCAGTTGCCTTTTAGCTTTCACTTGTTGATAAACCATACATCATGACACAAAATCAGAAATATCCCTCTTCATGTTGTCCCATAAAAAATGTTCCTTAAAATCTCTATACATCTTGGTGCTACCACGATGTGTAGAGAAATTGGAGCTTTAAGCATTGTCTAACAATTTCTGTTTTATATCTGGTATATCAGGAATAGAAAGTATCTTCCCAAATTTCGAAATTCCATCTTCATATATGATGTCACTCAATCTCCCATCATTCACAGCTTTAATCATCTTCTGAAAACCCTCATCATCAGATTGAGAAATTTTTATCCTTTCTAGAAAATATGGTTTGGAAACCAATTGAAAATGTATTGTTGTTTCACCTTCTATGATTATTACCATATCCATTATCAAAAGATCCATGAAAATTAGATCCCTTTCAACTCTCATCTTGTTCAACACTCCATGATCAATTCTGCTCAAACCATCAACCACCTTATTTTCCATCCTCAAGCAGTAGTGTATTGTGAAATCATAATCCTTGAGTTGTTCAATCCACCACCTTTGACTCATGTTGAGTTCTTTTTGTGAGAAAATATACTTCAAACTCTTGTGATCTGTATAAATCTCACATTCTACACCATAGAGATAGTGTCTCAATATTTTCCGAGTGAATATTAAAGCTGCTAACACAAAATCATGAGTAGGATAGTTTTTCTCATAAATATTTAGTTGTCGTGTTGCATAGGCAATAAATCTACCATTCTCCATAAGAACACAACCATGTCCATTCATTGAAGCATCACTATAAATAACAAAACCATTGTTCTATGATGGTAGAGTCATGCTAGGAGAATTTACTAATATTCTCTTCATTTATTCCTGATATTATTCACAATTTTTTGTAAAAACAAATTTAACACCTTTACAGGTGAGATTGGTTAATGGGTTATCCAATCAGCCAATTTTTTTTGATAAAAAGCCTATAATAACCTACTAAACCAATAAAATTACGTACCTTAGTTATACTCATCAGTGCTGGACATTATTGGATTTCCTTGGCCTTTGATGGATCAACATATATTCCATTATTAGAGACAATATGCGCATGAAATGAAATCTCTTGAAGCTATAATTCACACTTTCTAAACTTCCAATATAATTCAATTCTTATGGCGGTTTTCAGAATGGCGAGCAAGTGATTTTCATGATCTTCATTTCTTTTGTAGTATACTAGGATATCATCAATAAATACCACTATAAAGTGATCAAGATGTTCCTTGAAAACTCTGTTCATCAGATCCATGAAAACAGAGGGTGCATTAGTCATCCCAAAAGGCATTACTGTAAACTTGTAATGCCCATAGCTTGTTTGAAATGATGTTTTCATAATTTCTTCCTTCTTAACTCACAACTGATGATATCCAGATCGAAGGTCAATCTTTGAAAAATATTGAGATCCATGAAGTTGGTCAAATAAAACATCAATGTGTGGTAGATGATACATGTTCTTTATTATTATAGAATTGATCTCCATGTAATCAATGCGCAACCTCATAGATCTATCTTTCTTCTTTACAAAAAGGATATGGGCTCCCCATGGAAAAATATTTGGGTGAATAAATACCTTATTACTCAATTCCTCTAGTTGTGTCTTTTGTTCCACTAATTCCACAGTGTCCATTCTATAAGGGGTCTTCAATATGGTCCGTTAACCAGGAATAAATCAATGAAAAACTCAATTTCTCATTCTAGAGGATGTACATGTAAATCCTCTGAAAACACATCAACATATTCTTGCACAATATGTACGTCCTCTATTAAAAAACTATTTTCCTCTCCCATAATTATTTCATTCTCATCCTTCCTAATAATTGAATTTAGTAGAGCTACTAGTAGTGGATCTTGATAAGAATAAGGTGGTGATTTTTCTACTCTAAAGATAAGGTACTCCTTATAATCATCGAAAATATTAACCTCCTTTTTCTTACAATAAATTCATGTATCATGGTCCAAAATAAAATCCATAATGAAGATTATATCAAATTCAATCATGGGTATGATGATCAGATCTGCAGATACAGATCATTTATATGCACTAATGTGAACTGATTCACAAGACTTCATTGTGATGATACTTCGCGTAGGTGTTCAGACTAAAAACTCCCTTGTTAAGTCAAATTGAAAATATCTAAATTTCTTTTCAAACTGGGAAGATATGAAATAATGCGATGACCCAGAATCAAATAATGTATTGGAAAAACATGAAGAAACCATTCAATTAACTCCCCCATGCCTTTTGAAGCTTTAACCTCAACAGTAATGATCACATAAGCTTGGTCTTTCTCCATTGGCCTTTTACGAGGTATGTTCCCTTGGCACATAGGACATTCATTTTCATAATTCCTGTTTTTCTCTACAATTGTAGCATTCAAAATTGACATTCACTTTCTTCCCATGGCAATAAGGAGCTTGGTGGCCTTTTTCACCACACTTGTAACAAACTCCCATTCCCTTCATGAATGTATCAGGGTGTTTCTTCCAATGTTTACTGTAGGTTGGATATTTAACTATTACATTCTTCCCCTTATTTCCATTTCTAGAGTGTTCAACAGATCTCTTCTTCTCCTACTTTGCTTTAATGTCACAAGACATATAGAATTGTTTTTCGGTCTTGATAACACATAAGACAATTTCATTGTATGATGAGAAGGATTGTGAGACTAATAATTATTGAAGAAATGGTTTTAACACATAATAGAATAAATCAATCTTAATCCTTGGGTTATGTACATAATATGTTGCAAGCCTTGCTAACCTTGTTAATTTTGCCTCATATTTTGCGACATTCTCATCCTTTTTTTCCTCACAATTAGAAATTGTCGTTCCATATACGATCGATGGTCATGGGGATAGTATTTTTTTAGGAAAATTTCATTAAACTCTCTCCATTCTTTATTCTATACTTATTCATCTTCCTTGTGTTTTGAATTAATGACCACCATTGATCTGCTTCTCCTATGAGGCGATAAAATTCCATGAAAACATTTCCCGTTTCGTTACTCCCCAAAGTATGAAATATTTTCTCTAAGAAATTTATCCATTGATCAGCTAATAATGGAGTTTTAAACCCATTAAATGTTGTTGGTTGTTGCCTCATGAAGCAGTCTAACATATATCCTCTGCATTGTGGATCATGCTTCTCCGTAAGAGTAAGGTAATTTTTCATAAACTGAGCGAGTTGTCCAAGTGTGTTGATAATCTGATCAGCACCAGTTACTTCACCAGATACAATATAATTATCTCAAGTAGGAGGGAAATCCCTACATGGATTATGTGCATTAATACCGTTTACATTCCTTCAACTAGGCTCCATTTATATACAATGGCATACACTGGATTAGTTTATGAATCACAATACATTACTCTAAACATGTAAAACACTAAAAATAAATTGAATAGTTTATGGATATAATCCATAATCATAAAAAAAATTCACTGAGCAATTATATACTCATAAAACCTTAAAATGTAGTTGGGGTTTGTCTTAGTGGTAAGCACCCCTTAATTCTACCAGAAAAATGGGGGTTCAAAACCCATTGGGCGCAGAGTGCTGTTGCGTACTGTAGCAACAGTGGCATTATAACACTGACGAGCACTATAGCAGCTACGGGTACAATGCAGTATTGTAGCAGTGTGGGTACTGTAGTAGTATTATTCACAGAATGGGACATGGGACAACAAAATCATTCTACGGTCCATATAATGGGCTAAATGCCAAATGGGAATTCTGGCTATGTAATGGGTCTCCCTCTACCCAGTTAAAGAGGTCCTTCCTTTTCTTTAATAATAACTACGACTTCAACCCCAAACATAAAAAAATAAACCCTTCATTATGGATTGTAATGAAAATGAGAACTATCCTTAGCATATTCCCCAGGAGTGTCGTAACCAAGAGTACAACAAGGCCCGTTGTCGTGCACCAGTTCCCATTTGAGTGTAGCTCAAAGTGGAGTTTTTGGGTTTTCACCTTAGGTACATCTGTGCCAGATCCACCCATACCTGCTTGTATCCAGACATGGATTTCTTTCTTGGAAAACTCACAAAATCTCTACTTTACCAAAATTTTAGGAAATTCATCTATACTAATAATCAAATTATTTCTTAAGGTAATGTTATCTAATTATAGTTTTTCTAAATCTAGTTTCCAAGGTTTGTGTTAAGATTCCTCTGAAACCAACTATAATGCCTTGACCCATGTTACCTAGAGTTGGTGCATTATTAAATAACATTGGCATTATCGCAAAAGATCATGTCTCGAAAGACCGATTATTTTAGTGTCCTTGAAAGTACTAGATACATTCTTAAGTTTTAGATAACATTATAAAATGAAAAACTACAAAAAATAGTCTCCAAAGGCCACACTAATATCTCTTAGACTATCCTAACTGGTCAGTGATTATATAATTCGTCGCACCCAGTAAAAAATAAAACATAGAAAGGGGTGATCTCAGATGCTCAGTAAGGAGAACAATATAGTGGAAACCTTCATAAATAAGTATAAACATTTAAGGAAATGTAATACTAAAACATAAGAATTTTCAACTTGAAAATCAGAATAATATAGAAAAGATAAAATCAAATGATTCCATTTAATTATTCACATGGATATTCTACTAGTGAAACAATCACATAGAATATTAATACCCACTTTCATAATTATGTAAGGCATAATACCAGACTTCATAGCCACATAGTCAATGACTTGTGCCAAGAATAAAAATAATATTTTGTCAAGGCCTTATACCAAGACATTTGTTCCTCTCATGAGACCTACCGATGCATCAAAGAGCTATACCAGGCTCCACCTTTCACTTACTAAGTCCAATGCATTTCTCATAAGAAAAGGTTTAAAAATAACATTACAATTCGTAGTAACACTTGCATACGAAATGTCAAAACATTATCCAAAAAACCATGAATGGTATAAAAATAACACACCCACAGACAAACAAATCGCAAAACCTTTAATACAATATAGATGTTTTGAATCATAATAAATCAACTTAAAATAAGCTTACAATCCATGAAAGGATGTTGACATATATGAAATCCAAACTTTTTTTAGAGAAATATATCATCATATTTTGAAATCATTTAAAAGTAATATATTTATAATAGAAACATTTATTATGAAAATATTCTTATAATATTTTAAGGTATGATTCGATGATGTTATAACGTCAGAAAATAGTCTCACCTTCCGTATAAGTTAAAAAGCATTCTTACATTAATTTGGTCGAAAAGGTCATAAGGTACCTTGTTTGGTAAACGACGGAAAGATTCCTTTCATTGTTTTTTATAAAAATTCAAACATGGGCATAAATGAATTTTACCCATATTCTAGTAAATAGTAAAAATGTTTTCCAATATATTTTTATGAAACATGTATGTGTATGATAAAGAGGTTCCAATAGATACTTATGTAGAAATAACCTCAAATAATAAAGCGATTTTGAAATTAACCCTTAACTTGTAATTTTCCTTGGTTGAGGGTAGGTTAACCTCCAATAATGGTGAAATAATAAAAATTAAATTATACAAGAACCATATACATTAATATGATATAATATATTATCTTCTGATATTGATTTGTTAATGATATTTCGGTAGTATCATCGTTTCATGTGTTAACTGATTCGTTTTACTTTATATGATTGGTTACATAAGTAATGTTTTCATGGATAAGATGTATCTTATTCTTAGTCAGAATGATATTAAGTCCTTAAATATTATTTCTAATCATCAAATGAAAATCAGTTTTGAATGGATACAATGGGGAATGAATCTCATCACGTTTGTGGAGATGGTAATCTATACGTACGCGCGAGCGGAAATATTATTCTTTTGATATTAAAATATTATATAATTGGATGGTATATCATATATAAATAATAATTATCATGATATATTTATTTTTTATATCATTTATACTCATTATTAAACCCATCTAGATGATTAAGTGTTTGCATAACATACTACACCGTGACGTGGAGACGGTAATACGTACATACACACGTATAATAATTTTGGCATTTGTAGGATGGATAAAATAATGAATTTGGTTGTACCATTTTTATATTAAAATCAATGTATATAGAAGATACTGGATTTATTATTTTATAATGGAATCAACAATTAAAGTGGACGTGGAAGAAGAAAAGAACTTGAGAGAGGTGATGAGATATTTACCTCCTCTTCGGGTTCACCCTTTTGATTTGAACAAAAGGGATCCTTAGGTTGGATTTTGGACTAATGGAAGGCATATAGGATGAGGGGAGGATATTTTAGAGGATATTTGGGCAGGGTATGGATGAGACAAATGACATTGAAGGTGTGAATATGAGAGAAGGGTAATTCCCTTTTATAAGAGTGGTGAGGGGCACCTTAGGAAAATATTGAAATATTATTTTATAATTAAATCATTTTCGGTTTCTAATGGCTCACAAATGAATTATTTAAATGATAAGGTGGTATGGGTAGAACACCACTCAACCAATATGTTTTAGACATGTTTGGGTCACTATATTAATTTTATCATTTAGATTTATCTCTTTTTTAAATAGTTTGACATTTACCATGTCTCTTTGTATTTTTATATTATAAGGTTAATAAACCTACTATAAAAATACAAGAGAACCTCAAGAGGTTAATTAATGACATATATAATATTATATAAGACCTTTGGCTCAACATTAGATTTTTAGGAATAGAATATCAATTAATAATATAATATTTGTTTTAAAAACTCAATTATGTCAATTTTAACATTATTTAATAAATGTTTTTTTACAATTCTAAAAACATTATTACTTTGAACTAAATTCATATTTTCAATTCTAACATGCCACAATAACCTCTAAAATTTGTTTAATTAATCAAAAGTCTCAAATTTAATTTATTTGGATATTTATAATATCAATTATTTTAATATTTCATTATTTAGGTAATTACTGTGTCATCATTGTGTCATAAATAAATTAAATTATCTAATGTCTAAAAATTATAAATAAAATATGATTATGTAGGAAATAGTTTTAGATTAATAATTAATATTTATAGTAGAATTTATATTATGTGTAACCTTATATTAATAATTCTTTAGTAATTGAACATTGATTTAAACTCTTTTAACTATTCTTTAAATAAAATAATAATGAATTTCCCAATTTAATCCAACTCAGTCAAAGGGGATCATATTTTATTCAAAAAGACGATTTGGGTCGAATAAAACTTATATAAAAGAATTAGGACATGTGTTAGTGTAATTATAAAAACATTTTTACCCTTAATTAATCTATTTACTTTTTACTGTGGTAAATAAAATTAAAAAGTTATTGTTCACCAAAAATTATTTTCATCTTATTAAACAAAATTTTTCTTACTGATATTAACCATGTCTCTCAGATTTTTTAAATTCAACTCATAGAAGTGGTAAAATTATGTTTTATACCAATTTTCAAATGCTCCTAGGAGGTGGGTAAAAGACGGTAAATAGTGTGATAAAAAATTTTATATCTAAACATATTTTAGAATGAATCTAATGAATTATGTTAAACATATATATGTATTATGTAGCTATTTTGACATAAAATAAATTAAAATAACTAACTAATTATTTAAATAAAAAGTCAGTTTTAACCAATAACAAAGTGTTTTTTCAACATTCATAAAAAATTACTAGTTTTAAGAAAAATACCAAAAATTCATCCTAAGCTATTTTTGATATTTTTAATCAAAAAATGATGTCCATTTTGAAAGTTAAAATTTATAAAATTTCGAAACGTTGGTATTACTATTCATAACTGATAATTTGATTGATCACGATGTGTTAGAATCTCGAAGTCACATATAATGCAAGCTATTGCATTATTCAAATGGAAACACACTGTGGAAGCTGAGGGTGCTACAATATATGAGTATATTCCTAGCTATTTTGTCGACGTAGGTATTCTGTGATATTATATAAAATTAATTTCACCTTTTAAAAAATTTCAACTACCATTTTAGGTTCTTTCAATTTATGCTCACTGAATTCATCCCATAATGCCTTTGTTCTGTACCATTTCGCATAAATGGATTTATATGGAGCCATTGGGAAGCTGGAGTAGAAATGATTATTGTAGGAGAACTCTACCCGTGGAAAATATTTTTCCCATTCACCTTTTATTTCCATATAACATACTCTAAAGATATCTTCTAGTGAATGAATTGTTTTCTAATATCATCCATAAATTTTAGGATCATAGGTCATAAACAAGTTTAGATTAGTGCTCAGAGCATGTTGGAGACTTTTCCAGAACATGGAGTTGAATCTCAAATCTCAGTTGGATATAATAGATTGTTGTAATATATATAGCCTTACCAATTCATTGATGTATATCTGTGCAAGTTGATTCAGTAAGAAGTCATCTCAAATTTTAATTAAGTGAACTATCTTGGTAGGTCGATCCATAATAACCTATATAACATTGTTTCCTCTATATTTAATTGGAAGTCTAGTGACAATGTTCATTTTGATGTTTCCCATATACATTCTAGTATGGGTAATTGTTACATCGTCCCTATAGACTTTTGACTTTTATCCTTCACTTACTGACATACCAAGAACTTTTATGTATATTCAGAAATCTCTATTTTTGTATTTTCATGCCAAATGTTATCTTAAAGATATAATTACATCATTATGCTCCCTAGGTGAGTAGAGAAGGTTGAAAAATTTTCATCATTTAGAATCTCTTTCTTTATCTCTACATTTTATGGTAAAAATAGCTGCAACAAAATATTATGACTTCATCCCCACTAATCTTAAACATGGTGGATTTCCCATTTCAGATATCTTCCTCCCATTTTGGAATTTCTAAATCATTTCATTGAGTATCATTAATTTTATGTACAATGGATCATTGAGAAATAATTTGTGAAAATAATTATTATGTAACTCCCTTAATGATTCACATTTCCATCTTTAGTAAGTCAATAAATATTGGATCCATTTCAATTGTAATCCTTAAAAATGATGTTTGATCAGTTCTTCTTAGAGAATCCACCACCATAGTTTCTTTAATACGCTGGTAGAGGATTGAGAAGTAATAATCCATAATTATATCTATGCATTTTCACTAGAATACATTAATCTCCTTTTGTGTGAATTAATATTTGAGACACTTGTGATAAGTATATATCTCATTCTTCTCCCCATAGAGTAGATTCCATTATATTTTCAACACAAAGATCATAGCCACCCACTCAAGGTCATGAATAGTATACCTTTTCTCATTAATTTTCAAATTTCTAGTGGTGTAGGATATCATATTATCATTTTTTATTAGGAAACATCCTAAGACTTTATTTGAAGCATCATTGTACACTACAATGTGTTCTACACATGTCGGGAGTGTGACTACCAGCATGGTAATAATATTATTTTTGAATTACTTAAATCCATCCTCACATTCATGAGTCCATAAAAACATCACAACCTTATATTCCATTTTTTTATTTGTTTTCAAAGTCCTGATATGTTCTTCAAAAAATTAATGATAATACCAGGCTCAAACAAGAGAGATATAGATATCTATTATAGATGTTAACATGGGACAATCTTTGATAGCCTTTGTGTTTGAATGGTCCAAATATATTCCTCTACTTTTTATAACATTCTCATGAATTAATATTCCTCCATATTGAACACACATTTATAAGATATTTCATATATTTTCTCCCTTCAAAATATTTTAGCATAAGATTTAAATGCATATCATGTTCCTCCATGCTCTTGGATTATATTAGAAGATCATCAATAAAGACTACCACAAACTTGTTGAGGTAATTTCAATAAACTATATTCATATGTACATGATTATTTTTGATAATTATTTAATCCAAATGTAATCACTATAAACTCATAGTGTCCATAATATTTTTAAAAGTAGTATGGAAAATATCTTCCTTCCTCACCTAAATTTTGTGATATCCATACCAATGGTACACCTTTGAGAAATAACTAGCCCCTTGTAGCTGATAAAACAAGTCATATTTCTATGGCTAGGAATAATTTTTCATGTCCATGATTCTATTAAGATCATGTTAATAATTTCAAAGGAACATTGACCCATCCTTATTCTTAATAAAGAGGTCTGGTGCACAACATGGTGATGAAATCGTGCTTATAAAACCCTTGTCCATATTCTCTTGTAACATCTTGTTCAGTACCTCTATCTAAATAACTGGAATTATATAAGGTATCATTGTTATAGGAGGTGATCCAGAAATAATTTAAATTTTTAAATCATCCTCTCGGTCAGGTGGAATACTAGACTATTTTTCAAGTAATATAACAGTTTAATGCCTCACGATGTGCATGTTTTCAAGCATGATAATCTCATTTTTCTCAATCATTTGAGTCAGATTTTATTTCGTGTTAGGTAGTAATATTCAATGTTGAGAAAATGATTCTGAAGGATATTCATCTTCCTCCATACAATTTTTATGAATTGGTGGATGCTTTGGGATGTGAAGAGAGATATCACTTTCCCGACAGTTGATGTTGTCTTTTTATAAAGATAGTTAGTCCATTCCCAAAATGTCATCAAACATTAAAAAAATGAGTATGAAAATATTTTCTTAGGGGTTCAAACCATAATCATTTACCAGGAATGTGTTATATACTTGAGACACAAAAAATATCCCAATAGTGGTTATCACAGATAACTAAACCTCCACAATTTTGAGGTAGTGTTTTCATATCACTACAAAACATGATTGATATGAAAAATTTTATAAAAAAAGAATCAAATAGAATGTTCACTATTCTTTACTGAATAACTAGAATACCGGTCACCACATCATTTTCCAACTCCTCATTAGTAATAGTGATAACATAGTCCCTTCCTTGTTTCCTTGGAAGTTGTTATTGATTGCCTCCAACATCCCTCGACCTTGTAAAATGGTTCATAAAATTCTTATGTAACTTGTAGTTGAACCCCTATACTACTAGCTGAGCATTGATATGAACCTTCCTTTCTTCTTCCAAATTAGTTGGATTTTTCATATATCTTTGGCAGCTCATAGCCAGATTCCCCATTCCCCCACATTGGATGAATTTTCTAGTTCCCTTTAGAAAATTCAGTGGATGATTCTTGCCCAATTTTGGCATGTCGTATATTCATTTTTCTTTCCATTATGGTATTTATTGGCTGATCTACCCATATTAGACTGAATTTTCTACTTTTGTCACCAGTCCCATGAGACCATTGAGTTTCTCCAATCTCCATTTCAACCTTGAGGGCACAACATACAATATTTTCCTAACTATCAATGTCTCGATTTTAGAATGCCATTCGTAGACTCAAAATTAGTCCTATAAAGGAGAGATTCACCTTCATTTTGATGTTCATGAAAAATCCATATGTTTATCATGAAATCCTTATAATGATTTATTCATATTCCCTTAAAGATTAATCTTTCTTCTATGTCAGTCTGAGAAATTATCATTCCATCTTGAGACAGAGTGGTTGGCGAAATATTTATTAAAAAATACATTCTTGAAATCATCCCATTACATAGTATGCATTTTCTCCTTGGACTTTGTGATCTTGATCGGTTTCCACCCATGATCATCTTCCCCATTAAAATTAGAATATCCCCTCACAAATTTCATTCCTTTTGAGAACTAGAGGATATATAATATCTTCTCAATTGAGTTAATCCACTATTCTGCAAGGAGGAGATCAAAAGATGAACTAAAAATTGAAGGCCTTTTCTATATGAAGGATTCAATGAAAAAATTATCTTTACTTGGAGAAGTATAGAGTTTAACATGATTAAGGTTATTATTCATAACTTGATCTGGATGATCAAGTACAATCTTGATGGTTTGAGCACCTATTTCCATCATATTTAGCATATCATTAGGAAAATTATCACAGTTCCTATAACATTGATTTTTGGATTATTTTCTACTATTTATGACCATTAAATTATAAAAAAAATGCTATTATGGGGGAGGGTGGGGCTTGAATACATATCTAATATGTATAAAAAAGAAAATTTAACAATAAAAAGATAATATTATAAATTTAAAAGTAGATCCTATCTTGTGATTACCTAGGTTTCAATCTAGGTTATTCATACTATTATTCATACATATATTCGTTTGGGGTTTTCTTTGTTCCCTTAAATTGTTTTTCTAAAGATATTGTGAATTAACCAATGAATATCCCTCAAGAGTTTCAAACCAAGTGCACAGTAAGGTCTGTTGTAATGTACCATGTTATCCCAAGTTAAACCCAAAACACCTTTTCATGGTTGTCACTCCTAGATACATTTGGCCTAAATCCATGTCCTCATGCAGTATCGAGTCAGGTATTCATTTTATGGGTAAACCACTTACTCTATACTTTCCAAAATTTAGGGATGTTTTCATAGATATTTTATTATCCCTATCATTCTTGTTAATTTTCTCTATTCCTAGTCTTTAAACATAACTAAACATATTCTCTGATGCAAAATATAGAAAATCTATTATTTTAAACCTATAATTACATGTTTTAAGCATATCTAGACATCAAATTAGAAGCCCCAAATCATAATGGCTAATGTCTTGGAAGACTAGGTAGTGGAATCTAAAAACACGAGACTACATAAAATATTTCATTATTTTTCATCCATTATGAGATCTTGACTACCTTTGGGACATTACATTTGTATTGGTTAACCTGGGGAAAACATGATCAATGGGAAGATAAAAAAAGACTAGTAACAGAATGAACATTAAAATAAAGATAAGCACATGGGTTATAAGGCATAATATAATGACATAAATACTCATTGAACTTGATTAAATATATGGAATCAAAACATGGGAGCATATATTCATAGATGAATAGTAATGTGGTAGTAATATAAAAAGTTAAATTATCATGGGTTAATGCTCATTAAATATAGAGGAGCATGATTCAAGGCTCATTACATATAGAAGAGACCGAGTCAAGGATCATTTCCCATAGAGGAGAATGAGTCATGTCTAACCACCAAGACCATTGCACTTAATGTCTCTTGGGAATAAACATTTCCCGATTCATTGGAACACTATCTTGGCATACCCAGCATAACAGGTTCATTATTATTTTTTCACCTAGATAATCCTACATAATCAATGAAATATAAATATGAGGTTTACCCAAGGAATTATTTGGGTATCGTAATTATGTTAAAAAGAATTTCTATAGGGAATATCAAAGTGGTCTCCTTGGATGGATGTGCTTAAATCATACATGTAAATTTATAAGGGAATATAGTCATATATCATGATATGTGATTCCAAACTGAAGTTACAACATGTAAAAATGGTGTTTAAGATACTTTAGAAATAAAACATTTCAGTTTGGTTAAAGGAAATATTTAAGAGTATTTAAAGTAGAAAAGTGACTAATAAATCATAAAAAACCAAAAGTGAACTAAGAGTGATTTAATAAGAAAATTAGGTTTTTAGTAACATAATGGTTGGTTAACATTGACTATATAGTTCACTTGAAATTGGGAAATAATTCTTGAAGTTCCCCGAAATAGGGTTTTCATATTGGGCTGAATTGAGTATGGAACCTTTTAAAAACATATATGTCACATATAAATATGGATTAATGTACAATGATACATGAGTGTGGAACATACACACATAATTTAGAATAATTTCATATAATTTATAATTTCATTTATGTAAAAAGAGAGAATGAGAAAAAAAAAGGAATAATGGATGTTCAGGTAGAGTCCCCTAACTTTTGTTCAAAACAATTCTAAACATGAAATTAATGTCCTAAATAAACAAATTACATACATTAATTAATAATTCTAGAACCATTTATAAACATATTTTATTTACTATAACTTTATTAAGTTCCGTCATGACCTCTTTAAAGGGATACAGTATTCAATTTCATCGTTTGGGAGAAATTATTTCCTTGGGTTTCACGATTGGTTTACTTATATAGGTTTATGTAAATCATATTGAATAAGGATCCATTACATGAAGTGAACTTATATGTTATTAATGATCTTATAAAATATGAAATTATATTTTCCCTAATGTATGAAGATTTATTAGATAAATCATTTAGGATAATTGTTTAGTTTAATTAAACATTTTTTGATCACAATGAACTCATTTTGTATTAATATAATGTGTGAAAATTGATTGAAAAACATTAAATAAGATATAATAAATATATTATAATTTGGTTCAATAATAAATATTCTTTAATGATCATCAATGAAGGAAAATTTGATGTTTGAAAGAATGTTATCCACGAAGGCGGTAAATAACCACCTCACGAACGATGTTTTTTTTCATAAAGTAAAAGAGAGAGGAGAATATATTTGATGAAGAATTATCCCATAACAATTTTAAAATTATATTATAAGTATAATTGTATTGTTTTCAGGCTATTTGGATGAGGGGATGTTAGGAGTGAAAATGAAAATAAAGGAACATTAAATGAAATTGAATGAAAATGGAAGAGGGTTTCACCTCTTGATCCCATCTTCTTAAGAACCTTATTAAGTTATTGGTTTTGGTATCTTGATTAGAAAAAAAATCATGGACAAGTAGGAGAGATTTGTTAGGATTATTTGATAGAACATATAAAAAGCTCATGGATTGAGAGGGGTGAGAAGAAGGGGTAGTGAGGGGAGGTATTTCTAGTAGAGGAGAGGGGTGTTTTCTGATTATTTGATTCATTTGTTTATAATTTTCCTCAAGACAAGAAATAGTTTTAGTTATTGAGACTAAATATAATAATTAGATCATGTATGTTCAAATTTTTTACCTACATCATCCTTGACTGAATGAATATTTTTTTTATCATATAATGTAAATATACCCAAAATTACTTTATTTAACTATTAACTAAAAATTCACATATTTCCAAAAAAAACCAAAAATTCCCCCTAACCATTTAATTATTCTTTTAATTTGAAAATGAACTCCATTTTATGGAAATATATTTCTATTAATGAGAAATATAATTTTTAATTAAAACGATCATTTAAGGGAAAAATACATATATTAAAATTATAACTTCTTTCCCAAGACACTAAAAAATAAATCAAGAATCATAAAATTATCTCATAATCTGAAGACATAAAAATAATAATTTATCGGTAACTTTTATGAAAATTAATTTTTTTAATCAATTAAATTATGAAAAAACTTAATTAAATATTTTTACCTATAAAATACTGAAACGTAATTAATATTTTCATTTAAATTTATTTACATATAATATGATGTAATTATATCATATTTTCACTTATAAGATTGAAAATATATATGTATAATTTCATTGGTGAGTTTAATATTCAATTTTCTAGTTTACTGTAACACCAAAAGCTTCCACGGTTCTCTTCTCTTTGAATAATACAATAGCATTTTCTGTATGCAACTTCGAGTTCTAACACACCAAAACCAATCAAACTTGCCATTATGAATAGTAATACCTAGTTTTTGAATAGTAATACCCAATTTTTAAAATTTTAACAAGGTGTACCTTCCTTTTCGGGAGCCTGTCTGATTAGAACTCTAGAGTTAAGTGTGCTTGGCCTGGAGTAGTGATCAGGATGGGTGACCTTTTTGGATGTTTCCCAGAGTGTGTGTGAGTGAGGACAAGGCACACTGGAAAGGACATGTGTTGGCCTGTGGGGACTATCATTAGTCAGATGACCCGTTCAGGCACGTGGGTGGACCCTGGGGTGGGACCCATGTGTTTGCAGGTCAACTGGTGGTACCCGGTGGGCCAGGACCCGACGAACATGTTAGGGTGTGGTTGTTGTGCTGTCACCGGGACCCGGTTGTCACATTTGGTATCAGAGGAGGAACCTAGCCTTAAGTGCGGTGCACTGCCTAGGTTGAGATGTAGGGCCCACAACGAGGGCGTTGTGCTCTAAAGGGGGGGGGGGTGATTGTAACATCTCTAAATGATAAAGGGTTAAATGACTAAATGATATGACTCATGTCAACAAGGTGCACCTTCCTTTTCGGGAGCCTGTCTGATTAGAACTCCACAGTTAAGCGTGCTTGGCCTGGAGTAGTGATCAAGATGGGTGACCTTCTGGGATGTTTTCAAGGGTGTGTGTGAGTGAGGACCAAGCACACTGGAAAGGACATGTGTTGGCCTGTGGGGACTATCATTAGTCAGATGACTCATTCAGGCACGTGGGTGGACCTTGGGGTGGGACCCACATGTCTACAGGGCAACTGGTGGTACCTGGTGGGCCAGGACCCGATGACCATGTTAGGGCGGGGTGGTTGTGCTGTCACCGGGACCCGGTTGTCACATCATATGTATCCCTTTTGATAAAATCAAATAGAAGAACCTGAAGAAGAGGTAAATATTTCATCACCTCTTTCAAATTTTTTTATTCTTCTACTTACTTTTTCTTTACTGTTTCCATTCTAAAATAATAAATTCAGTATCTTCTATATTCTGTGATATTATTATAAATATGGTACAACCAAATTCATCATTCTATCTATCCTCTGAATGACATGTCACCAAACGTGCGTAAGTACGGCTTACCATCTCCACGTCGTGGTGTAATTGTTATTCAATATATTATTATTTGGATGGGAATATTAATTATGTGCAATAGATTTAAATAATATATATAACATGATAATGAGTCTTTATATATGATATAACATCCAATTATATATTATTTTAATTTCAAAATAATGATATTGTCGCTCATGCGAACGTATGGATTACCGTCTCCACAATGAGATTCATTCCCCATCATATCCATTCAAGTGTAATTTTTATTAGATGATTAAAAATAATTTTTAAAGTCTTAATATAATTATGAATATGAATAAGATAAATCATATCCATAACAAACATTACTTAATAAACAAATCATATAATGGGAAATGAATCAGTTATCACCGAAAATGATGAAAATACTAAGATATTATTAACAATGCAATGATAAAAGATCATATATGATAGCATATTAATGTATAAAATTCTTGTATAATTTAATAACAATTATATCACATTTATACATGAGGTTAACCAACCCTCAACCAAGGAAACGTATAAGGTAATGGTTAATTCGACAATCTCTTCATTATCTGAGGTTATTTATACATAATTATCTACTGGGACCTCTTTATCATCCACTTCTGTGTTTCTTAAAAATGAATTTCAAAACATTATTACTATTTAATAGACTATGGATGTAACACCCCAGGTAAATAAAGAATATGACATTTTCATATTTTTCCATATTTGTGAATAAAATATTAATATGACTTTAAAGGGGACGCTATGATCGATGGCGTACCCAACACACAACAACGAGTTTCTTGGGAATCTTACGTTGCACTCTAATAATAAAATAATATTATTTTTAATGGTAGTTAACATTTGGCCATTGTATTGGCGGGAATGGATAGAAATAACTAAAATATGATTATATATGTTTTTAAATGTTTTTTCATTTATCCAATAAAAGATAAAGGCTTAAAATACGGAAAGAATTCAATTTTAGGCGCATATGCCCTAGTTTTCACTAAAGGTTTACTTATCGCCTTTTGATGGAGAACCGTCATTAAATATAGTTTTGTTCACTATTATATATTCTATTGGACCAAATAAAACTCTTATTAAGAATCGGGACATCAAAATTTACTTTGTGTAAATTTTTGGTATCTTTCCAATAAAGTTCATTTTTTTAATGAATAGTGTAAAATGTTGTATTTTAATTCAAAACATCTTTTTAATCTAATTTATTTATATGATTAGATTATCTTTTGAATTGGTTTTAAAGTGAAATTATAATATATTTTTACCATTTAATCCAATAGTGGTCATTGGAATTAATTTTACTTTGAAATCAGACTTCAACTATTATCAATCTTTTGATACTTATTGTTTCATAAAAACACGCTATTTGCTCTGACAACGGGAATTAATTATTAAATTAATTAATGTGAATTATATGTTTTGAATTTTTTAAAATAGTCTTCATTTTTGAATTCGGAATATCAAATATATCTTAGGGTGAAGTTTTGGGATTTTTCTGAAAAACATCAATTTTTTGATGAATAGTGAAACCACTAAGTGTTACTTATAAAAACTGATTTTTCCATTTAAATGAAATTTTTACGTCATTCTGTTTTGAATTTAAAAAATCCGACATACATGGTTTTCATTATGAAGTAAAATGTGGTTCAATGGGATAAAAATAATTTATTGGTGAATAGTAACTTATTAAGTTTTTAATCGCGATTAGAGGTAATTAGTGTAGTTTAAGGTTAAATAATGTTTTAATAATATGAAATGAACTTGACACATGTACTAACCTCGTTGGATGTGTCATGGAAAACCAAGACAACCCATGGGTCAACATGGGGACCCCATGAAGCCACTTTGGTTTGAAAATGACATTAATATCTTTTTATTTAAAGTTAAAGTAAAAATGAGACAAACATGAAATGTTTTACTAAAACAATTTTTACATGGGGTTATACAAATCATATTTTTGATTATAAATATTCATTGGAAAGATAAAACGATTTACTACATCATAGTAATTTTTTCATAATTTTTAGACATTAAATAAATTAAATTATTTATGGCATCATGATGATGCAGCGATGACCTCATTATTTAACGATTTAAATAAAATGGAACGATAATGTAATATCTAAGACCTACACATGTCCAAAACCTATTGGATGAGTGGATTTAGAACCCTTATCACCTTATATTTGAAATAAATCAATGTGGGACCTTTAAAATCCGAAACTCCTTTGAAAATAAAGTAACATTTTGCTTACGTTCCAAGAGTGCCCCTCCTCTCCTCTTATAAAAGGCCCTCACATCTACCTCTTTACCCACACTTCCAAAGCCTTTGGATCATCCAAACGCTACCCATTTTGTCTCTAAAAATCCCTCTATAACTACTTCAAGCCTCACATTTGTCATAATCCTTTCCAAGGAAGCCTTCGAGTTCAAATCAAAGGAAGTTACCCGATTTAAAGGCAATGTCTTCACTTGAGTCCTTTTGTTTTATTTTGCTTCTCCAACCCCCTAAACTCTTTTTATTCTTTTCTTTTGTAACAACTAAAGTATCATAAATATACTAGGGTGTTTTTATAAGAATTATTTGAGCTACACTTACAGACACCTACATCTAATGGTTAAAGAACATATTGTTTCTGTGGATAGTGAATTTCTGCCTCCCAAAATGATGATTGTTCAACATTATTTTAACACCTTCAAATGTGGCCATTAAGATGTCACTATATTTATATATGATATATAATATGTTTATGTTTTACTTAAGCTTCTGTATTTTTAATTTATGGCATACCTTTATGGTTTCCATTATGGGTAAACGCGATATCTTCATTTAAGGAAGTGCGGACAACCGCCCCCTCAAAGTGATTTGATTCGTTAATACCATATGTGGTACGTATAAAGGATATATTTAATGATATTATATATGATACCATAATGGAATTAAAATACTATTATGTATAATTATGTTTTAATTCCATTAAATATGAAATAGAAATGGAAGTAGCGTTCATGCGTATGTACGACTTACCGTCTCCATGAATGGTACATTTCATTTCTTATCTCAAAATTTATGTAATACTATAAGTACATATATATAATGGATATATATGTAATATATTACATCAAAATTATGGATATAATTCTGGAATTATAACATATATATCTCTCTCATTTCGTTTTAATTCCATTAATATGACCAAAAAGGAAAGTAGCGTTCATTCGTACGTACGACCTACCGTCTCCATGAATAGTGCTTTTCGTTTTTTATCTCCAAATGATATGGAATAGTATGAAATGAATATTTACTGGATATATATGATATTTTAATCATTAATACTATTCTGGAAATTATTTACTTATAACTATATGGGAAATCTTTTTTCAAACAAGTTCATTTTGGACTCATGTACCAAAGATCGACAAAAACGTCTGATATGAACTAACATTATTAAACAATTATTATAACATTATAATATGTGATATGAACTGAATAATAATATCTAAAGCAGTTACCTAGGAAATTATTAATTGACAAAAGGTTATTATTCAGGAATATAAAGAAATGAACAAGACAAGTTGGACTTGAGGTAAGGGATCCTACTCCACTCTTTTCTTTTTAAGTACACTCTTTTATTTCATTCCTTTTAAAGCTCATATTTCTTGTTATTGGGATGTTCTTTTATATTAATCTTACTGTAATTTTTATGTTTATCTGATTAGAGACCCTATTCTCTCTCATCAATCCATTTTGGATGTTTTGAGTGGTGTCGTTAGGCTGCCGAATCTTTGTAAAAGATCTAACCTCTCTCTTTATTTTTAAGTACTCTCCTTTATATCACTTCTTTTAAGCACCTCTTTGTTATGATGGTGGATGTTTTTTATATTCCTCTTTCTATAAACTTTATGTTAATATGATGAGATACCCTATTTTATCTCATCAACCCATTTTTTTATGTTTTATGTGGCGCCGTTAGGCTGCCGAGTTTTCGTAAGGGATTATTCATCTCACTTTTATTCCTGTGAGATTTATGCTACATTTGCCACAATTTCCTTTGAGTGGTGTATGTACTTCCCATTATTTTACTCATTGTGTAATATTCTTTCTTTTATGAGTATTTACATCAAGGTTGTATTTTCCTTCTTTCACGAGGTGTATGTTTCAAAAGATACCCATGTCGGTAAGGGAACCTTTCACCCTCCCCTTTTTAAAAGACTTCTTTTGTTGGGACTTTTAATTTACATATTGTTATGTTGGGATATGTTCTCATATATACTTATTGATGTAAATTTTATGTCCAAGTGATGAGATACCCTTTTTTTATCTCTCATCAAGTCATTTTGATGTGACGTCGTTAGGCTGTCAAGGGAACTTCTTAACCCAATTTCGATTTCTTTGGGTTCAACATGTAGTTATTGAATATGTCATCCTTTAAATATGTGTGAATGACCTTTGATTATTTTACACTTAATATCCACTTATATTTGGTGTATTCATTTGTCACACATAATTATGTAATTGATTTATCCTTAAACCAAGGATACCGTCTTTGTAAGGGACTTCGTCTCAATCTCCATTCATTGAGGCATATTTTGTTATATACACAAACCTTCCTTTATACGGTGTATAAACCCCTTTGACTTTTACGTTTATCCAAAAAGGAATCATTTTTATACGAAGCGTTTTACTAAACGACAAAAGGGAATGTTTTTGTCGTACATATGCGGCGACAACGACTTCTCTACCTCCGTGACCATTATTTGAGTTTCGGCTTCTTTTACAAGCCATACCTTCTTTTTAAAAGAAAAATAAATACCATGTTTTACTTTTCTTTTATTTTAGTATTGAAAATGGTTTTCATAATGTTTTTGTATCAATGTGTTGAATTGATATCTTGTTATTGAAAGATGGAAATGTTATGTTTCCTTTATGCATGTTTTATGTGATAAGATTATGTTATGGTTCTTGGGAATTGTTATAAAGATGGGTGGTTCCGTGATAAAATAAGGGCGGGTGTGCCCGATATAGCTCTCCAATTAATTGGGTAATGCGAAGGAGTGAAACGTTAAGGTTTCTCCGAAGAGATTTAGGGAATATACTGTGATGGGTATTCCAAACATAACCAAGAGGGTTACTCCCTATGTAAGAATGTTATGAATGCCTCAAGTTACCTTTATGTCTTATGATTTTTATGAATTATTCATGGTTTGATGAGGTATGTTAAAGTGCCTACGTTTTATGGGTAAAGTATGATTTCATTCTTATGTATATATGAACTCATGTTTCCTTTCCATATTTTTATAACCCTTACTGAGCTTTTTATGCTCATCCCAAGTTTTTGAAATGTTTTTCACAGGTCAAGGGAAAGGTACATGATGTGATGATAGTTTCAAGGATGTGGAAAGAAAGAATCCATGTTTTATTTTAAATATGTTTCCGTTGATGGGAAGAATGAATACTATTTTTTATGTAACCACTTTGTTTAAATGTGGAATGTAATGAAAGTTTCATGATCTAATTCTCTAAAACTCTAAACCTGAAAAGATCATCAATGTGTAATATTGTAATAACTCAAGATTAAGTAAGGTTTAAGGCTGGGGCCTTATAGTTGGTATCAGAGGTCGGTTTAGATAACTTTAGAGGTTAGGGTATTCTTTAAGCATAAGTGGCATTACCATAATGGTTAGGATGTCAAAAAGCGTCCTAGTTACAGATAAAGTGAATGAGTAAGTATATCTTAGTGTTTATCTTACTCATTAGTACATGATGGTTTTGTTGATATACTCACACTGACATTTCTGTTTTTAGTGAATGGATTGATCTAGCAGGCACCAAAGAGACAACAGGTTTGAAGGAAACTGTGGTGGTTCTATGATTAAGATACTAGATAAAATGGGGGATTCAATGAGGAAACATGTGGTTGTTCTAAACCAACTATCAAGGAGTCGTGATCAACCACTTGAACCTTGGTATGATCTTTAATGCATCATGTACGAGATGACCAATCCATGTGGAAGTTCAGGTAATAATTATAAAGGTAACCATTAGAGTTTATATGATCCTTACTTTTGAGGTAATTATGGGTTGCTATATGAAATGCTGGAAAATGAAAGGCATGAGATAAACTTGAGATTAAAATATGTTATGATCATTTTTTATGATTTTATCTCTTTTTGGGGAATTATTTAAGAATTATATAGTTTTGGAAAAAGGATAACACGCAGACTGTGTGACAACCCGTCGCATCGGACAAAGCTGTGGGAATCGAACCCACAACCAAAGTGCGACTGGTATTTATCGCCTACCACTGAACTATGTGAAGTCCCTGGTTAGTTTGACCGATTATTTTTAGTTAGATGATTTTATGAATTAAGAGTAAGTTGATTTTGGCTTATTTATGAAAATGATTAACCTAGCATGGAGGATATGTGATTAGGTTAATTACTTTTCAATATGAGACTTTAGGAGCAAATAATATTGTTTGAAGATAAATGTTATGATTTAACTTGGAAGACTATGTGACTAAATATTTCAAATATTTGGGTTTCAATCTTATATTGGTTTAATTTGAAGAATTTTATGGAAAAATTGGTTATCGAATGGTCCTCGTTGAACTTTGGGTTTTTTTGGACAAATTTTGAGATTAAGAATAGATTTTCATATTATAAAGGGTTATCTTTTTTTTGGATTATCTGACCTTGTACTAACCTTTCTGGTTTTGGTTTTGGTTAAAGCCTAAAGACGTGGGATGTATATAGTTCTCTTTTGTGGATTAGATGATTCTCTAGAATTGATTATAGTACTCTTAATGCGAACAATTCTCCCTAAATACTCGTCTTTTAAAAAAATTATGAGTTTGATTAAGGAATCTAGTAAAAGTTGGAAGTCAACATGACAAGTATGTATGTTTCCTTATGTTTTATTTAAGCTCAAAAATAAATTCCTCAACAAAAATTTACTTAAAGAAAAAATGTTGTCTATTAACTTTTCTTACTGGGGAACGCAGCACCGTTTATCCCATCACAAGTTTGTGATTTTCTTATTGTTAACTTTCTCCTAAACATGTTTTATATCACTCTCCATCAGAACATGACCCTATGTTTTCTCCTCCATGTCCATATTTTTCTACATGGAATACTAGTATGGGTTAACTCGGGTATCCTTTGTAATTATCTTTCTTTATTTCAAAGTGATTGTTTTACCGACTCTTGTTCCGATGTGGGACTTTCAAGGATGTTTCCAAGCACAATTTTAAAATTGCGAGGACGCAATTCCCAAATGGGGGGAAGGATGTAACACCCCAGGTAAATAAAGAATATGAAATTTTCATATTTATTCATATTTGTGAATAAAATATTAATATAACTTTAAAGGGGACACTATGCTCGATGGCGTACCCAACACGCAACAACGAGTTTCTTGGGAATCTTACGTTGCACTCTAATAATAAAATAATATTATTTTAAATGGTAGTTAACATTTGGCCGTTGTATTGGAGGGAATGGATATAAATTACTAAAAATATGATTTTATATGTTTTTAAATGTTTTTACATTTATCCAATAAATGATAAAGGCTTAAAATACGGAAAGAATTCAAATTTAGGCGTATATGCCCTAGTTTTCACTAAAGGTTCACTTATCGCCCTTTAATGGAAAACCATCATTAAATATAGTTTTTTTTCACTCTTATACATTCTATTGGACCAAATAAAACTCTTCTTAAGAATCGGGACATCAAAATTTACTTTGTGTATATTTTTGGTATCATTCTGATAAAGTTAATTTTTTAATGAATAGTGTAAAATGTTGTATTTTAATTCAAAACCTCTTTTTAATATAATTTATTTATATGATTAGGTTATATTTTTAATTGGTTATAAAGTGAAATTAGAATATATTTTTACCATTTAATCCAATAGTGGTCGTTGGAATTAATTTCACTTTGAAATCAGACTTAAACTATTGTCAATCTTTTGAGACTTATTGTTTCATAAAAACACACTATTTGCTCTGACAGCGGGAATTAATTATTAAATTAATTAATGTGACTTATATGTTTTTATTTTTGTAAAATAGACTTCATTTTTGAATTCGGAATATCAAATATATCTTAGGGTGAATTTTTGGGATATTTCTGAAAAACTTCAATTTTTATGAATAGTGACACCACTAAGTGGTACTTATAAAAACTGATTTTTCCGTTTAAAAGAAATTTTTACATCTTTCTGTTTTGAATTTCAAAAATCTGACATACATGGTTGTCATTAAGAAGTAAAATTTGGTTCAATGTAATAAAAATAATTTTTTGTTGAATAGAAACTTATTAACTTTTTAATCGCGATTAGAGGTAATTAGTGTAGTTTAAAGTAAAAATAATGTTTTAATAATATGAAATGAACATGAAAAATGTCCTAACCTCATTGGATGTGTCATGGCCGGCCAATAACACCCATGGGTCAACTTGGGGTCCCCATGAATCCACTTTGGTCGGAAGATGACATTAATATCTTTTTATTTAAAGTTAAAGTAAAAATGAGACAAACATGAGATGTTTTACTAAAACAATTTTTACATGGGGTTATAAAAATCCTATTTTTGACTATAAATATTAATTGGAAAGATAAAAATATTTCCTACATCATAGTATTTTTTTTATAATTTTTAGACATTAAATAAATTAAATTAGTTATGACATCATGATGATGCAGTGATGACCTCATTATTTAACGATTTAAATAAAATGGAAAGATAATGTAATATATAAGACCTAAACATGTCAAAAACCTATTGGATGAGTGGATTTTGAACCCTTATCACCTTATCCTAGAAATAAATCAATATGGGACCTTTAAAATCCGAAACGCCTTTGAAAATAAAGTAACATTTTGCTTACTTTCCAAGAGTGCCCCTCCTCTCCTCTTATAAAAGGCCATCACCTCTACCTCTTTACCCACACATCCAAAGCCTTTGTCTCAGCCATCCGCTACCCATTTTATCTCTCCACATCCCTATATAATTCCTTGAAGCCTCACTTTTGGCAGATTCATTTCCAAGGAAGACTTTGAGCTCAAATCAATGGAAGTTACCCGATTTAAAGGTAATGTCTTCACTTGAGTCCTTTTGTTTTATTTTTCTTCTCCAATCCCCTAAACTCTTTTTATTCATTTCTTTTGTAACAACTACAGTATCATCAATATAATAGGATGTTTTTATAATAAGGATTCTAGCTACACTTACACACACCTACATCTAATGGTTAAAGAACATACTGTTTCCGAGGATGGCGAATTTCTGCCTCCTGAAACGATGATTGTTCAACATTCTTTTAACACCTTCAATGGTGACCATTAAGATGTCACTATATTTATATATGATATATAATATGTTTATGTCTTACTTATGCTTCTGTATTTTTAATTTATGGAATACCTTTATGTTTTCCATTATGGGCAAATGCGATATCTTCATTTAAGGAAGTGCGGACTACCGCCCCCTCAAAGTGATTTGATTCGTTAATACCATATGTGGTATGTATAAAGGATATATTTAATGATATTATATATGATACCATACTAGAATTAAAATAATATTATGTATCATTATGTTTTAATTCCATTAAATATGAAATAGAAATGGAAGTAGCGTTCATGCGTACGTACGACTTACCGTCTCCATGAACGGTACATTTCATTTCTTATCTCAAAATGTTATGTAATACTATAAGTACATATATATAATGGATATATATGTAATATATTACATCAAAATTATGGATATAATTCTGTAATTATAAAATATATATCTCTCTCATTTTGTTTTAATTCCATTAATATGACAAAAAATGGAAGTAGCGTTCATGCGTACGTACGGCCTACCGTCTCCATGAACGGTGCTTTTCTTTTTTTATCTCCAAATGATATGGAATAGTATGAAATGAATATTTACTGGATATATATGATATTTTAATCATAAATACTATTCTATAAATTATTTACTTATAACTACATGGGCAATCTTTTTTCAAACAAGTTCATTTTTGACTCATTTACCAAACATCGGCAAAAACGTCTGATATGAACTAACATTATTAAACAATTATTAAAACATTATAATATGTGATATTAACTGAATAATAATATCTAAGGGAGGTACTTAGGAAATTATTAATTGACCAAAGTTTATTATTCATGAATATAAAGAAACGAACAAGACAAGTTGGACTTGAGGTAAGGGATCCTACTCCACTCTTTCTTTTTAAGTACACTCTTTTATGTCATTCCTTTTAAAGATAATCTTTCTTGTTATTGGGATGATCTTTTATATTAATATTACTGTAATTTTTATGTTCATGTGATGAGAGACCCTATTCTCTCTCATCAATCCATTTCGGATGTTTTGAGTGGCGCCGTTAGGCTGCCGAATTTTCGTAAGAGATCTAACCTCTCTCTTTATTTTTATGTACTCTCCTTTATGTCACTTCTTTTAAGATCCTATTTGTTATGTTGTGGGATGTTATTTTATATTCCTATTTCTATAAACTTTATGTTAATATGATGAGATACCCTATTTGATCTCATCAACCCATTTTTGTAAGTTTTATGTGGCGCCGTTAGGCTGCCGAGTTTTCGTAAGGGATTTTTCATCTCACTTTTATTCCCGTGAGATTTATGCCACATTTTCCACAATTTACTTTGAGTGGTGTATGTACTTCCCATTATTTTACTCATTGTGTAATATACTTTCTTTTATGAGTATTTACATCGATGTTGTATTGTCCTTCTTTCACGAGGTGTATGTTTCGAAAGATACCCATGTCGGTAAGGGAACCTTTCACCCTCCTCTTTTTAAAAGACTTATTTTGTTAGGTGGTTTAATTTACAAATTTTTATGTTGGGATATGTTCTCATATATCCTTATTGATGTTAATTTTAAGTCCAAGTGATGAGATACCATTTTTTTATCTCTCATCAACTCATTTTGATGTGACGCTGTTAGGCTGTCAAGGGAACTTCTTAACCCAATTTCGATTTCTTTGGGTTCAACATGTAGTTATTGAATATGTCATACTTTGAATATGTGTGAATGACATTTGATTATTTTACACTTAATATCCACTTATATTTGGTGTATTTGTTTGTCACACATAATTATGTAATTGATTTATCCTTAAACCAAGGATACCGTCTTTGTAAGGGACTTCGTATCAATCTCCATTCATTGAGGCATATTTTGTTATATACACAAACCTTCTTTTATACGGTGTATAAAACCCTTTGACTTTTACGTTTATCCAAAAAGGAATCGTTTTTATACGAAGCGTTTTACTAAATGACAAAAGGGAATGTTTTTGTCGTATGTATGCGGCGACAACGACTTCTCCGCCTCCGTGACCATTATTTGAGTTTCGACTTCTTCTACAAGCCATACCTTCTTTTTAAAAGAAAAATAAATACCATGTTTTACTTTTCTTTTATTTTGGTATTGAAAATGGTTTTCATAATGTTTTTGTATCAATGTTTTGTATTGATATCTTGTTATTGAAAGATGGAAATGTTATGTTTCCTTTATACATGTTTTATGTGATAAGATTATGTTATGGTTCTTGGGAATTGTTATGAAGTTAGGTGGTTCTGTGATAAAATAAGGGCGGGTGAGCCTGATATAGCTCTCCAATGCATTGGGTAACGCGAAGGAGTGAAACGTTAAGGTTTCTCCGAAGAGATTTATGGAATATACTTTGATGGGTATTCCAAACGTAACCAAGAGGGTTACTCCCAACGTAAGAATGTTATGAATGACTCAAGTTACCTTTATGTCTTATGATTTCTATGATTTATTCATGGTTTGATGAGGTATGTTAAAGTGCCTATGTTTTATGGGTAAAGTATGATTTCATTCTTATGTATATATGAACTCATGTTTCCTTTCCATATTTTTATAACCCTTACTGAGCTTTTTATGCTCATCCCAAGTTTTTGAAATGTTTTTCACAGGTTAAGGGAAAGGTACATGATGTGATGATAGTTTCAAGGATGTGTCAAGAAAGAATCTATATTTTATTTTAAATATGTTTCCATTGATGGGAAGAATGAATACTGTCTTTTATGTAACCACTTTGATTAAATGTGGAATGTAATGCAAGTTTCATGATCTAATTCTCTAAAACTCTAAACCTGAAAAGATCCTCAATGTGTAATCTTGTAATAACTCAAGATTAAGTAAGATTTAAGGCCGGGGCCTTATAATGGATAAATGTTATTTGTACCCTTGTTTGAATTTTTAAGATGTTTATAAAGGAATCTTTCGTTTGTTTTCCAAACAAGGTCCTTAACAACCATTTCGACAAAAGTAAGGTATGAATGTCTTTTTTAACATATATGGAGGGTGTGACAATTTTTACCCGTTATAAAATTGTTGAAGCTTCTCTTAATAGATTATAAGAATATTTTCAAATATAAATGTTTTATTTTATAATTACATGACTCTTAAATAATTTCAAAATAGAAATAAATATTTCTCTTAAAAAAAGGTTATGGATTCATCTATGTCAACATCCTTTGATGTATTTTTATATTATTTTATGTTGATTTATTATGATACAAAACATCCATATTGTATTGAAGGTTTTGTGATATGTTTTATTGTGGATGTGTTATTTTTATACCATTAACGGTTTATGGATAATGTATTGACATTTCATATGCTAGTTTTAATAAGAATGTTTATGTTATGATTAAAAATTTTCATATGAGGAATCCATAAGACTTAGTATATGATGGGTGGAGACCGCTATAGCTCCTCAATGCATCAGTATGCCTAATGAGACAAACTAGGGTCTTGGCACATGGCCTTGAAAATTTTTTATTTGTAGTCTTGGCACATGGTATTGACTACATGGTTATAATAGTCTGGCATTATGCATTCCATCATTATGAAAGTGGCTATTGATATTGCATGTGATTATTCAACTAGTAGAATATATAATTGAATAAGTAAATGGAATTTATTTGATTTTATAATTTCTATATTATGCTGAAGTTCAATTTTAAAAGGCTTTTGTTTTAGTCTGTTACATTTCCTTAAATTTTTATACTTATTTATGAATATTTCTATTATATTATTATCATTAATAAACATCTGAGATCACCCCTTTCTATGTTTTTATTTTCCCAGGATGTGAAGAAGTATTTTATGACTAGCCTGCAAGGATAGTCTGAGGGGATATGAGTGTGGTCTATGGAAACAATGTTGTTGAAGTTTTTAATTTTATGATGTAATGTAAAACATATGAATGTATCTAATACTTCCAAGGCTACTAAACTAATCAGTCTTTCGAGACATAAACTTTTGTAATAATTCCAATGATATGTAATAATTCACTAACTCTGGGTAACTGGGGTCGGGGCATTACAGTTGGTATAAGAGAATGTTTTGTAAAAACCTTGGAATCTAGATTTATAAAAACTCTGATTAGAGCACATTTCACTAAGATAGACTTTGAGGATTAGTATAGATGAACTTCCTAAAATTTTGGAATTATAGAGATTTTTTGAATTTTCCAATCAATACATCTCTGTCTGGATACGCGCAGGTAGAGGCAGCTCTAGCACAGATGTTCCAAGGGGTAAAAACTTAAAACACTACTTTGAGCTAGACTTGAACGAGAACTGGTGCATGACAACAGGCCTTGCTGCACTCTTGGATACGACACTCCCAGGGATATTCATAGGATAATTATCATTTTCCTTACAAACCATTATGAAGGGTTTATGAGTATATACTTTTTCAATGAATTTTTTTTATGATTACAGTTTATATGCTTAAACTATTCAATTTTTGTTAAGTGTTTTACAAGTTTGGAATTATGTATTTCAATTCATAAACTAATATAGTTTATGCCATTGTTTAGAAATTGTGTTTAGTCAATGGAATGAAAACTGTATTAATGAACGCACTCCATGTAGGTATTTCACTCCTACTCAAGTTAATTATAGTGGATCTAGTGATACAACTATCGCTAATCAGCATATCACTATATTGGGACAACTCACTCAGGTTATGAATAATAACATTACCCCTATAAAGCACCCTGATCCGTAGTGTAGAGGATCAATGTTAGATCACTTCATTAGGCAAAAACCACCAAAATTAAATGGGAGTACAAATCTATTAGTGACTGAGTAATGGAGAAATTTCTTATAAAAATTATTCCACGACATGTGGTGTAGCGAAAGGGAAAAAGTTGTTATGACAGTTTACCGCCACACTAGAGAAGCTGATCAATGGTGGTCATTGAATAAAAACACAAAGGAAGATCATGAAGTATCAAATATGGAATGTAGGGAGTTTAAAGATCTGTTCTTAGAAAAATAATTTCCTTATGACCATTAAGGGGATTTGGAATGACAATTTTTTAGTCTGAGGCAAAAGGAGGATGAGAATGTCGCAAAGTATGAAGCTATCATTACAAGGTTATTGAGGCATGCAGTAGATTATATACGTAACCCAAGAAGTATGATTGATCATTTCTTTGATGGGTTAAAACTATTTATCCGTTGAGCATTAGTCTCACAATCCTTCCTGTTGTACGAAGATATTATCTCATGTGCTATCAAGATAGAAAAATAATTTTCTAAGTCTTACGACTTTAAATAAAATAAAGAGAGTAAGATATCTATTGAACACTCTAGAAATTGAAATAAGGGGATGAAGGGAAATGTTGAATATCCATCTTGTAGTAAATGTTGGAAGAAATAGCCTGGTACTTTCCTGAAGGGAATGGGAGTCTATTACAATTTTGGTGAAAAAGGCCACCAACCTTGTGATTTTAAGGGGAAGAAAGAGGCTATTGATGTTGAATGATACAATTTTAGAGGAAGGGGGAATTATGTAGTTGAATATCATAAGAATCAGAGGAACGTACCTCAAAAAAGGACAAGGGATCATGGCCAAGGTTATGCTATCACTACTATTGAGGTTGAAGATCTGAAAGACATAGTGGAAGGTAATTTAATGGTTTCCTGATGTTTAAAAAATAATTTATTTGATTCTGGATCATCACATTGTTTCATATCCTCCCAGTTTTCTAAGAAAATTAGATATTTCCAATTTTAATTAACGAGGGAGTTTTCAATCAATACTCTTAATTGAAGTATAATCACAACAATGATTTGTGAATCAGTTCCCATTAGAGCATATAAATGTTCTTTATCTGATGATATCATCATCATACCCATGAATGAATTTTATGTAATCTTCGGTCTGTATTGGATTTTGGACAATGATGCAAAAATTTATTGTAAGAAGATCGAGGTTACTATTTTTGATAACGATGATAAAGAACACCATATCTTTAGAGCAGAAATGTCACCACCTGATTCTTATTTAGATCCACCCCCAGTAGCTCAACTAAAATCAATTATTAGGGAGGAAGAGAATAAAAAACCTTTGGGTGGGTAAAGTAATGTTCAAATAGAGGATTACCTATTGTGAAAGAATATGTTGATGTGTTTCCAGAAGATTTACCTAAACATCCTATAGAATGAGAAATTGAGTTTTCCATAGATTTAATTCCTGGATCAATGCCTATATCGAATACCCCTTATATAATGGCCACTATGGAATTAGTGGAAGTAAAGAAACAACTATAAGAATTGAGTAATATGGGATTTATTCGCACTAGTGATTCTCCATGGAGATCCCCTGTCCTTTTTGTTATGAAGAAATATATATCAATGAGGTTGTGCATTTACTACAAGGATATCGATGCTATAACAATAATGAACAAGTATCCCCTACCTCACATGGATGATTTATTTGACCAAATTCATGGATCTCAATACTTTTCAAACATTGAAGTCCGATCTGGAAACAATCAGTTGTGCGTGAAGAAAAAAGACATTCCAAAGACATCATTTCGACCTAGGTACGTGCATTACGAGTTTACAGTAATGCCTTTTGGATTGACTAATGCACCCTCTATCTTCATGGATCTAATGAATAGATTTTTCAAGGAATATCTCGATTATTTTTTATTGGTATTTATTGAAGATATCTTGGTATACTCCACACCCTACGAAGATCATGAAAATCACTTGCAAATTATCCTTGAGACTCTTAAAGGACAAGAATTATATGGGAAGTTTAGTAAGTGTGACTTCTGGATTTAGGAGATTTCCTTTCATGGACATATTGTCTCTAAGGATGGAATCAATGTTGATCCTTCAAATACCAAGGCAATCCATGAATGGCCAGCACCGAAAAGTACAATTAAGGTACACAGTTTTATTGGTTTAGCAGGTTATTGTCATGGTTTTGTCTAGAATTTTTCCCAATTGGATAACCCATTAACAAAGCTCACACGAAAAGGGGATAAATATGTTTGGACAAAAGAGTGTGAAAAATGTTTTGATGAACTGAAAATAAGATTAGTCAATTATTTTATATTGACTCTACGATCGGGAAATGATTGGTTTGTTATTTATAGTGATGCTTCAATGAAGGGACATGGTTGTGTCCTTATGTAGTATGATAGGGTTATTACCTATGCATCACGACAACTAAAAATTCATGACCAAAACTATCCTACACATGATATTGAGTTAGAAGATGTAATATTTTCTTTGATGATTTGGAGACACTGTCTCTATGGTAAAAAATGTGAGATATATATGGATCAAAAGAGTTTGAAGAATATTTTCTCACAAAAAGAACTCAACATTATGCAACAGCAATGTCTTGAACTACTCAAGGATTACGATTGCAATATAAACTACCACCCGATGAAGGAAAATAAGATGGTAGCGCCTTTGATTTGAAAGGATCATGGAGTTTTGAACAATATGAGAGTTGAAAAGGATCCTATATACATGTATCTAGTAAATATGGATATGGGAATCACCATGGAAGGTGAAACATCAATGCTTTTTCAAATGGATCCAAACCATCCTTACTAGAAAGGATAAAGAGTTCTCAGACCCGTGATGAAGAGTTTCAAACGAAGATTAATGGTGTGAATGATGGGAGATTGAGTAATATTTTCTATGAAGATGGAATTTAGAAAATTTGGAAGAGACATTGTGTTCCCGATATACCTGATCTAAAAAGAGAATTGTTGGATGATTCTCATAGCTCCAATTTTTTTATACACCATGGGAGCACCAAAATGTTTAGAGATTTGATGGAACATTTTTGGTGGGACAACATGAAGAGGGAGATTGAAAATTATCTGTCAAGATGTATGGTTTGTCAGCATGTGAAATCTAGAAGGCAACAACTGGGAGGAATCATGCAACCTCTTCCCACACAAGAGTAGAAATGGGAAAATATTGTGATGGACTTTGTCATGGGACTACCAAAGACTCCTAGAAAGAAAAATTCTATATTGGTCATTGTAGATCGTCTTACCATGTCCGCATATTTTCTTGCTATAAGAGAAGATTTACCACTTGATTATCTAGAAAGGATATATATTAATGAAGTTGTGAGACATCATGGAGTACCCCTATCAATTTTTTCTGATTGTGATCCAAATTTTACATCAAGATTATGGAATAGTCTTCAGAAATCCCTAGATACTGAACTTCATTTGAGCATAGCCTTCCACCCTCAAACTGATGGAAAATCAGAACAAACTATTCAAATCTTAGAATACACGTTGATATCATGCTCACTTGACTTTCAAGGTATGTGGGATCAATATTTACCTATGGTAAGATTTTCCTATAACAACAGCTTCCATTCAAATATTCAGATGGCACCATATGAAGCGTTATACATAAAGAGATTCTGCACACCAACCTATTGAGATAATGTTGGTGAAAGAAAACTCATAGGCCTAGAACTGGTGGAGGAAATGATGGAAAAGGTGAAGGTAATCCAAAACCACATCAAAGCATCTCAATGTATGCCGAAGAGCTATGCTGATAAACAATAGAAAGATTTGATATTTCAGGTAGGAGATCATGTTTTCTTGAAGGTATCTCCATGTAAAGGTGTAATACATTTTGGTAAGAAGGAAAAATTGAGTCCCAAGTAAATCAAAACTTTCAAAATTCTAGAATGAATTGGGGTTGTAGCTTACCATTTGTCAATGCTGCCAAGTCTCACAAAAGTTCTCGATGTATTCCACGTATCATTGTTGATAAAATACATGCCTGACCCAATGCATGTTCTCACATGTGAGAAATTAGAACTAGAACATGATATGTCTTATTGTGAAGAGCCTATCATGGTTTTTGATATAAGAGAACAAGTGCTGAGAAACCAGATGACTCATCTGGTAAAAGTTCTATAGAGAAACCATAAGATGGATGTGGCAACGTGGGAACTCAAGGAACATATGATGAAGAACCACCCGAGTCTTTCTATGATATAATTCTAAAGAAATTTTGAGGGTGAAATTTTTTGAAGGAGAGGAGAATGTAACACCCCAAGCTTCCACGGTACAGTTCTCTTTAAATAATACAATAGCGTGTGTTGTACGCAACTTCGAGTTCTAACACACCACAACCAATAAAACTAGCAGTTATGAATAGTAATAACCACTTTTTGATGTTTTATAAATTTTATTATTCAAAATGGACTTCATTTTTGGATTCTGAATATCAAAATTGACTTATGGTGAATTTTTGGTATTTTTTGGAAAACAATCTATTTTTGATGAATAGTGAAAAACACTGAGTTATAGTTTAAAACTGAATTTTTATTTAAATAATTATTTATTATTTATAAATTTCTTTTAGGTAAAAATAGATATATAATACATATATAAGTTAAATTTAATTCATTAGATCCAGGTCATAATAAATTTAGATATATAAAAATTTTATTGAACTTTTCACCATCTTTTACAGACCTTCTAAGAAAATTTGCAATTTACCATAAAAATTAATTTTACCACTTATGTGAGTGGAATTTCAAAAAATCAAGATAGACAGTTGATATCAGTAAGAAAAATGTGGTTCAATATGATGAAAATAATATTTGGTGAATAATATCTTTTTACTTATATTTACCACGGTTAAAAGTAAATAGTGTATTTAATGGAAAAATGATATTATTATTACCATAACACATGTTTTAAATCTATTTAAAAAGTATAATTCAAATAATAAGAATCTTAGGAATAATATATGAACCTCTCTGGTCTAATTGGATTAGAATAGAACACTTATTATTACCTTATTTAAAGAAGAGTTAAAAGAGTTAAAATCAATGTTTAATAACTAAAAAATTTTAATATGGGGTTATACATAAGATAAATTATACTATAAATATTCATTAGAAATATAAAAATAATTCTTAAATAATGGTATTTTAGTTATGTTTTTTAGACTTTAAATAATTTAATTTATTTATGACACAATGATGACATAGTAATTACCTAATTACTGAAATATTAAAATAATTGATATTATAAATATCCAAATAAATGTAATTTATGACTTTTTATTAATTACACTAATTTTTGAGGTTTATTTGAAATGTTAGAGTCAGGTAGATGAATTTTTTTAAATGTAATATTACTGTAATGAATTTACCAAAAACAAAATACCAAATAGTGTCATAATTGACATAAAAGAGTTTTTATAACAAATATTATATTATTAATTGATATTCTATTCCTAAAAATATAATTTTTGGAAAAAGGATATATATAATGATAGGTATATCATTAATGAACCACTTTGGGTTCTCTTGGAATTATATAGTATGTTTGTTAACCATATAATATAAAAATACATAGAGACAAGGTAAATATTAAAATATTTAACTAAGAGTTAAATCTGAAAGATAATGTTTATATAGTGACCCAACCCTATCTAAAATTATTTGAATGAGTGGGTTTTGACCCATACATACCATAGACTTTAAATAATCCATTTTGTATCCATTATAAACTGAAATGGATTTATTATAAAATAATATTTCTTTCTTTTCCCAAGGTTCCCGTCAACCCTCTTATAAAAGGGCACTCCGCCTTCTCTCTAATTCACACCTTCATGGCCATTTTTCTTGGACAAACCCTACTCAAATACGCTCCCAACTGTCCTACCTTCATCCTAGAGGCCTTTTTGTAGTAATAATTCCAACTTATGGTGCCCTTTTGATCAATTCAAAATGAATAACCTGAAGAAGAGGTAAATATTTCATCATCTCTTTCAAGTTCCTTTCTTCTTCCACTTCCTTTTTCTTTATTTTTTCCATTATTAAATAATAACTTCAATATATTCAATATACTGTGATTTTATTAAAAATATGGTTTAACCAAATTTATTATTCTATCCATCCTTTCAATGACATGTCACCATATGTGCATACGTACGGCGTACCGTCTCTACATCGTTGTGTAATTGTTATTCAATACATTATTATTTGGATGGGTATAATAACGATGTATAATTGATGTAAATAATAAATATAACATGATAATGATTATTTATATATGAAATACCATCCAATTATATATTATTTTAATATCAAAATAATGATATTGTCGTTTTTGTGTACGTACAGATTACCGTCTCCACGAACGCGATGAGATTCATTCCCCATCGTATCCATTCAAAATTAATTTTAATTTGATGGTTAAAAATAATTTTTAAAGACTTAATATCATTCTTAATATTAATATGATACATCCTATCCATAACAAACATTATTTATAAAACAATGAATATAAATGAAAATGAATTAGTTAACACACGAAATGACAATAATACTAAGATATTATTAACAAAGCAATGTTAAATGATCATATATGATATAAAATAAATGTATATGATTCATGTATAGTATAATAACAAATATTTCACCATTATATAGGAGGTTAACCAACCCTTGACCAAGAAAATTCTCAAGATAAGGGTTAATTCTACAATCTCTTCATTATCTGAGGTTGTTTATACGTAATTATCTACTGGGACCTCTTTATCATCCACATACAAGTTTCTTAAAAATGTATTTAAAAACATTATTTATATTTACTAGACTATTGGTAAAATTAGTTTATTCCCTTGTTTGACTTTTATAATATGTTTTTAAAGGAATATTTCCATCGTTTTCCAAACAAGGTCCTTTATAACCTTTTCGACAAAATTAAGGTAAGAATGTATTTTTTTAACTTATACGGAAGGTGTGGCTATTTTCCACCATTATAACATCATCAATGCTTCCCTTACAAGATTATATAAATATTTTAAAAAATAAATGTTTTTATTATAATTATGTGACTCTTAAATGATTTCAAAATAGAAAGAGATGTTTCTCTAAAAAAAGATTTTGGTTTCATCAATGTCAGCATCCTTTGATGGATTTTAAGCTTATATGATGTTGATTTATTATGACAAAAAACCTCCATATTTTATTGAAGGTTTTGTGATATTTCTTACTATGGATGTGTTATTTTTATACCATTCATGGTTTATGGATAATGTATTGACATTTTGTATGCTAGTTTTAATATGAATGATTATGTTATTTTTAAACCTTTTCATATGAGGAATGCAGTGGACATAGTATGTGACATGTGGAGCCCGCTATATCTCCTCGATCCATTGTTATGTCTCATGAGACAAACTAGTGTCTTGCCACAAGGCCTTGAAAAAATATTATTTTTAGTCTTGGTACAAGGCTGTGACTACGTGGTTATGAAAGTCTGACATTATGCATTCCATCATTATGAAAGTGGCTATTGATATTGAATATGATTATTTGACTAGAAGAATATCAAAGTGAATAACTAAACAGAATTTATTTGATTTTATCTTTTACATATTATTCTAAAGTTTATGTTTAAAAGGATTTTGTTTTAGTCTTATACATTTCCATAAATGTTTTTGATTATTTATAAAAGCTTCCACTATATTTTTGTCCTTACTAAGCATCTGAGCTCACCCCGTTCTATGTTTTATTTCTCTTAGGATGCAAATAAGTATTTTCCGACTGCCCTACAGGGATAGTCTGAGGGGATATGAGTGTGTTTTATGGAAACAATGTTGTTGTAGTTTTTCATTTTATGAGGTAATGTAAACCTTATGAATATATCTAGTACATCAAAGGCTACTTAACTAATAGGTCTTTTGAGACTTGATATCTTGTGGTCATGACAATGTTATTTAATAATGCACCGACTATGGGTTACTGGGGTTAGGCGTTATAGTTTCTATTGATAAGGATTACATTACTTTTTAAAAGGTCATGTTACTATTTAATCAATTTTCTTTCCTTAAATTCTTGAAATGATTCTAATATCATTCATTCATGATTTATAAAGCTTTTATTGAATCCTATATCTATTTATAATATGTGACATAATTATAAGAATGTAAATTCTATAGATAAAACATTGTGTTGTCACAATGAGGTTTCACCCATGCTTGATGTCATTTTTGAAAACATAGAGGAATTTTTTTTAAGGTTTTTGGTAAATTTATTATATGGGGATGGTATGTTCTTCAATAAATCGAATTCCAAATTTATGGGAATAAATTAACTAATGATGTGAATAGGGAGAAAGCTCTATGAAATGCACCAACCACAATCCATGGATTATAATGCACGAAGTATGGGAATTACGGTTACCAATTCCATAATATGAATGTCAATTATGATTATCAATATTGGAAACCTCTAAAAATGGGATACTAGTGAAAATGTCATGTGATATCTATTTCTAATGAGGGGTGAGAAAATGTTAGGGTGAAATTTAAGGATATAATCAAATCTAAAATTGATAATGACTTATTTAACTATGGATTTGACCATTATTTTATTATTGAATAATTTTTTATGGGTATCTCGATACATTCCACATCATTAGACATATAATTTTCTATGAAACCCCCAAATTTTACAATGATCGCATATCAATATTTAGATTCATCTATTGTTTTGTGTTATTGGGAATGTGATTCCTTCAAATTATATCATTATTCACCTAGTTGAATTTTCAATTATCTTATTCTGGGATTTTAGTTCTTTATAGAAATCCATAATCAATTATTGGGTAAGGGAATTCAATTTTGATATTCCAACTGAACCAATAATGGCCTATTATTGTGATGATAAATATTAGAATCCAATTCAAATCACATCTATTATTTGGGGTTTGTTTGAATTGAAAAAGTGTTTTTATATCATATGGTTGGGTAGAAACCCCACATAAATGACATTTCTATTTTAAGGATGATAATTTATGTTTTTCTGAAAGAATTGATGATTATTCCACCAATTTATGAAGTTTATTTATCTTTAAAACTCATACATAGTTAAACATATATTTCAATTTAATCTTATAGAATCTCATATTTATGAGTTTCAGGAACTGAAGAAGAATCACCAGATGAATTTTGGAAAGGATTCATTCGACCAACTGTATCATATTGGGGTGAAACCATTCTATTTTTCAAAAAATAAATATGGATTTATATGACATTGAATTGATTATTGTGGGATAAATAAGATCTAAATCTATAACAGCAAACCCCTACATCGTATTGATGACTTGTTTGATAAACTGTGAGGTAATCAGTACTTTTCCAAAGTTGAAATTCATTTTATATATCATTAATTGAGGGTAAATATGGGTGATACACCCAAGAAAAATTCCATATATGGTTTGGAAATTATGATAACATATTGATTCTATTTGTTCTTACTAATTCCCACAGTGAATTATTAGATTTAATAAATAGAGAGTTTAGAGATTACCTTGACCATTTAGTGGTATTATTTATAAATGATACTCTAATATGTTTAAAGAGAAAGGAAGAGCATTATGGTCACTATAAAATTTCATTTTAACATAAGGAGTTGATTTGAAAAAAATTTATAAAGTGTAATTTTGGCTATATAAGAATTAATTTTTGTGTCATATTTCCTCATGTGACTCTACATTGGTGGATCCATTAAATAAAGAGGCTATTGGGTGTTGGCCCAGAGAATCTATAGTTGCCAAGATACTAAATTTTATTATTTTGGATGGATAATATCAATTATTTTTTGAGAATGTTTCTTGACTATCTTATCCACTTTCTAATTTAATTCAAAAGGGATCCAGGTTCCATTAAATATATGAATATGAGGAAATGTTCAATGAATTAAAGAAAATATTAGTAATTTCACCTATTCCTAAAATACCCTAGAGTGATGAATGTTTTATAATATTTATTGATCCATTTGAGAATGGATTGGGATGAATAATTAAGAAAAATTCCATTTCCATATATTTTACCTCATGATAGGTGATCGTTCATGAGAAAAATTACCCAAATCATAATTTTCAATAGGTTTTGGTAATTATTAAAATATTGAAATATATTCATTATATTTATATGGAAAGGATTAATTTATATAATGATTACATAAGTTTAATGTACATATTCACATAGAATGAGAATAAAAAATCCTAGATAATATAGATAAATATTATTAAAGATTATGGCATATCAATACATTACTAACCTAGGAATTAAAATGATGTGGTTGATAATTAGATTTGAATGGATCATTCCAGCTTAACCATGATGATGATCACTAGAGAGAAAATATTTATGGACATGTAATGGATGAAACTAGAAACCCTAAGGGATGGAGAAAAATATTATATTTCTTAGATGTGTTTTCAACCTTGTATCATACTGAATATTAAATAGGAATAAAATTATGACATTGAACTATAAAATAAAGTGATAAATATTCATTAGATTAACCATTATTATGATGGATTGATATGCTTCAGAAATAATGAATGTGTTCCATCTATACCAGATTTGAAGAATCATTTGTTGGATGAGGCCAATAGTTATTCGTTTTCTATTGATCATGGAAGTATGAAGTTGTATATATATTTGAAAAAGTATTTATAGTGGGATGGGGTGAAGAGAGATATCCTAATGTTTTTATCTGAATTCATTTTACATCAATAGTTGATTGCTGAGAGAAAAAATACATTGAGGATGATATATAAATTATACATATAAGAATGGAAAGGGGGATACGTCACCATGTATTTTTTCATTGAACTCCCCAAAGCATCTAATGGTCAAAATTTTATATGGGGTTTTGTCGATCACATTATTATTCAATACACATAATAACAATGATATAATATTTCAAGTTGGACCAAATTTCTATGATATACATTCAGTAAGTGGTAAGGTTGAATGTAGTACCAAATTTGATTATGTATAATTGGGATACAAGGCATACGTTAATTTTTTATATAAGCCTTTAGGAATATCTTAATATAGATTTTTAATTTTATGACAATGTACCAACATTGGAAATATGGTCAATCTTATAGAAGAATTTAAACCTAGGAGTTTATGTGAGATTTTTTTAGGATTCAAAATGTGTTCGTGATAAACATCTTCAACTACTTGAGTTTTCATACAATAACATCTCCCACAAAAATATTTGGATTCCCATTTTCGAATAAATCTAAATAATGATTTTTAGAGTACCAATGTATTGGAATGAACTTAGAGAAAGGAAGAACTTAAGGCCTAATATAGATTAAGAAATGGAAGGGGTGGATAGATTAATTCAATAATATATATGGGAAAAACAGTGTTAAAATAAAAATTTCACTAAAAATCAATGATGTGATATGGAATTTGAATTTTTTGAGAAGGTTTATCTATAAAATTCTCCATGGAAGCATGAAAATGTTGGTAAAATTAAACCCTATGTATATTAGTCCCATTGAAATTATTTAATGTATTTGGATTTTTTCCTTTTAGTTGGTTCTTCCACCAAACCTCAATCATGTATATGATTTGTTCAATTTATCTCTCTAGAGGATTGACATACTTGCCCTTTTACATGTATTGATCTCATAGTTCATAATAATTGAGAATTATGTTTATATATGAAAAAATTGGATGATATTCTATATCATAGAGAATCTTTTCTAGGAAACAATACCAATCACCTAATCTGATTTTTGGGAAGAAACCACTATCTTGAGGAAGCTACATTTGATCCAATGGTTAAAATGAGGCAAATGTATTCTTAGTTATCAATTCCATATTGATTGAGATTTGAGGGTCAAATTCATTTTTTGGGGTAGAATGTATAATCTAAATATTTCAACAAATATGCGGTCTCAAATAAATTTAATTTCATTGATATTTTATTCCACATAGAACAATGAGATCAAACAAACTACAAAATAATATTTATATTACAATTTAACAAATCCATTATGAAAGTCCCAATAAAAATGGTATTATAACAATTAATATAATAAACTAAATATTTTGTTTCATGGTTTTATATAATTAAAACATACTAATAATAAATAAATTATTTTTTTTAAAGTCATAATATGTTTTGAAAATATTATTTCCAAGAAAAATATGTTATTACTATTTGAATAAAAAATGAAATTTTTGAAATTTTTTGAAATTTTATCTGTAAAAAATATTATCATTACAACATTTCTAATTTTAAAATTATATTTAAGTAAATTTTTAGAAATTTTATGAAAATATTTTTTTTATGAATTTAGGAAAATACACCTTTTCCTTGAAAACTGTCTTTTCATAAAACAAATTTATAATGTCAAATTTTGTTTTAAAATGTTTTTAAAATTAAAATTAGTTAATTATTATTATTAATCAAACATATGTCATTGGAATCAATTTCATATTTTATTTTCAGGTATTTTTATTTACATTTTGAAACTTTTCTCTTTTCAAAACCATTTTTTGTCACTTCTGTAGGTTTAATGATAAATTTAATTATAAAAACTATATGTTAAATTGGAAAAATTCATTCAATATTTTTTATTATACTAATTAATATTTTATAATATTTTAAGCATACTTTTTTACCATAATTAACAGTGAAAATAATTAAAAATTATTATCATGTTAAAGGCTAAAATGGGATTAAAAAGGCCTTATACTAAAAAGATAAGTGTTCAAATGACCTAAAAATATGTTCCAAAAACCCATTTTATTGAAATTTCTTTTAACTATTTAAAAACAATGTTCAATAATAAACCATTTTGGATCCTTGTTTTATGTGAATGTTTTATTTACAATTTATTCTTTACAAGAATTCCATGAGTGTTCTTTACCCAACTTATAAAAGGCCACCCACTCTACCCACTTATTCACACTTCAAAAAACAATTAGATCAAAAATTTACTCTCTAAATAATTTTTTAATTCATTATCTCATAAAAAAATATTTTTTTTTATCATATCCTAATCTTATAAAGGCTTTCATTGCAATCCTAAATTTTTTTTATAGAAGATGATACATCCTTTATTGAATATTTTATATTATTTATAATTACTTGTACTTAAAATAGTATTAAACTATGATGATATAATAAAAATAGTTTCATAAATATACTGATATGTTTTTATATGATTTTCATGAACTAAAAATATTTCCTCCTCACTCAAATGGGAAACAAAAATGTTGATCTTATGTACGTCAAATTACCGCATTGAGAACTAATATACTTTGTTTTCCATCACCAATAATTTCTTCTGAATATAATTATATATATAATGATTATATATGTTACTTACAATGTAATTATATTTTTTTAATTTTAATTTCACATATTCCTTCTCACTTTCTATTTGAAATAGAATATGATTACCTCACTTAGGTGAATGCAAGAGTACCCCCTCACTAAGTGATGGGATTTGTGTTTAACTTTTTAAAGTTAATGAATGGTAGTAAAGAATAATATGATGTTTATATATTATATTAATGACATATTAAAGATTTTATAAATTAGATATATCTTATTATTTCTTACATTATAATCCATTGAATAAATGAAAACATCATTCTTGTGTATTATAGACCACAGAATCGCAAAGCTATGTTATTTAATTTTTACTAACTCTTAAATGGATTGTAAAAAAGGATAAATTTAATGATTTTTTTGATATATATCAAATCATAATGACTCATGGAAAATGATATATTATTTACCTTTATTTCTTTTTATCTACCCAGAAGATGGAAAAAATGTTCATGTGTACAAAAGGATTAATGTGTCTATGAATGGTGTAACTCATTTTCTATATATAAAATTATGGTATTATTATAAATACTTATATAAAAAATGTATATAATAATTATATCATTGATAAAATTATTGATATAGAGGAAAACGATCAATATAGAAGGATTAAAAATAAAAAAAACAAAATGTACACAACAAACAATGTACTAATTACCGAAAACATGTTTTGAATAAGGAATTATATATAATAAGGTAATAAAATATGAAAAAATAAGGAATAATCCATATTAGTAATGTTATATAAAATATATATAGTAAATTTATATTTATTATACAATATTATAAACTTGTGTGATGGAGTTCAAGACAGAAGGTGAGATATTTCTCTTATAACTTGTTTTCTTTATGATATATGTTATGTTACACACCTATGTTCTTCTATGAGTTGTATATACATCCCATTTTCAAATAATATAATGAATTTAATTATTATTATAATATTAGAAATTTTATTTACTATTATTATTTCATTGGCCTTATGTTTTAATATTACTATATAGCTAATGGATTGATGTTACAATCTCATAATTTATCAATATTGATTATGATTATGCATCCAAGGATGAAATCGTATAATCTATCTATTAAGAAAAAATGTAATTTTTTATAATATTATAATTTCTAGATAATACATATTCTAATTTCTTTTTCCTATCTAATGGAATTATGAATACAAATAGATTGTTTTTTTAAAATAAATATTCTATATTTTCCTCTTCAATGGAAAACCCATTTTCTTTCACATCCACATTTTTTAAAAATGTTTCAAAAATATATAAAGTATTTATAAATGAAGTTTTTACACATGAATGAATTTTAATTTTTTTTTTAAAAATTAATATTCTTGTAATTTTCAAAAAGATCCCCAATTTCTTTTTATCAAAAATTTGAACCGAATGTTTGTCTCAACATGTTCAGAATAAACATATTTTCTCACTATCTAAAGCATTATTATCATTGAATCTTCCTATATATATTTTCATTTTAATTTTCAAAAAAAAAAGTAATTCTATATTATTTACATAATGTATATTTTTAAAAGTTTATTTTTAAAGAAATATTATCATCCTCATGAAATGTTTTAATTGATTTTTAATTGTTCCATTATATATTTAAATGTTTTTTTCAAAGAAAATAATTTCAAAAAAGTTTTATTTTTTTAATATTTTTTCAAATTTGAATGAATATTTTCCTCATGATATTTCTGATATAATTTTTAATGTTCCCTTACATATTCCAAAGTTCATTTTCATTAAATATAATTTTTAAAATGATCTAGGTTTTAAAAAGTTTTTTTCAAAGGATAAATTGGGTTTTTTCATGTAGTGTTCTAATTTATAATTAAAAATAATTTAAAATCAAATATCACAACCTTATATGTTGACTATTAGTTACTTGGTAAATTATCACAGTATAACCTTATTATTTTTTTAAATGGTTTATATTTATGATGAATTGAATCTAAGGAATCCTTTTTCTTTTTTAAAGGTTTATGTAGAAGAGTTTCTAGAGGATCTATAAATAAAAATTAATGTGAAATATTTTTTTGATGGAAATATTGCTTCATCGAATGATAAAAAAATGAATGAAACACAATCTTTGGGGTTTTAGATGTGGTAGTGGATCCAATTATTAAACGGAAAGGAATTAATAGGATTTCATTATTTGACATTTGGATGTTTTCACTATTGATTATTCAGGAATGGGGAATAAAAGTTTCAAACAACTATGGCTAGAAGTGTTCACAAACTATAATATTAAAATTATGATTACATTCGAAAATTATTAGTAACTATACTCGTTGGTGGGTTCTATGTTAATATTATATGTTGATGTTTCAAAATTTTCATTAAATTACATATGATTGGTAACTAGGACCATCTAAATAAGTGGTCATATAGTTGATTAATGAATGTAATTTAAGATTACTTTTAATTAGTAATGTAAATTTTCTACTTTTAAAAAGATTTTTAGTTCTTGTATCTTCTAATTACAATGGAAATGAAATCAGTGTTTCCCTCATTGATAAATATAAATTATAAAAATGTAATCCTTTGTGTCTATTGGTAGATTTTTTCATCATATTGAAAGTGTGCATGGCCAACTCATTGTAATGAGTTGGGATCAGATATTCCTATATTATAATATGTTGATTTGTGGGTCTCACATCCAAATTACTAGTTTTATGACATTGTGTTATCTATTGATGGTTCATCAAATGATAAGGCATTGTTCCCGGTCTCAACAAACACCACATTCATTTAATTATAGTTATTTATGATGGAGTAATTTCGTTTCATTTATTACATGAAACAAATTATAGATCCATCTTAAATAGTTTCTCTGAAAAATATTTTTTGGTAGTTTCTCCAAAAATATCTATGATGAATTGGGTCCATTAAAAATAGTATACATCTAGATATTTTGAGATGCACTATGTATTATTTCATAAATAGTTAATCCCTTGGAAAACAAATTCAATCAAAATTTAAATTATACATAAAAAATATTCCCCAATGTTCTCTTTGCAATAAATTTACTCATTTTATCATAAATAGTATTTATTATTATAAATTTTTTGATGTAGATAGAAATTTCATTACAAAAACATTTGACACAAGACTTGTTTTTCAGAAAAAATAAATTCCATAAAAACAATAAACCCATTGAGTGTTTTTTAATGTAATGAAATATTTCACAAAAACATTCATTCAACAAGAATTTTTGTTATTAAATTTTACATTCCATCTCAAAAAATTCCCTGAAAAAATAATTTTACAAAAAAATATAAATTCCATTGAGAATTACTACTCCTGGATTCTTCAATATCATTTATAACAAAACCAATTATGATAGACCTGATGATCATCTATAATATAAATCAAAATAACTACTGTTTTCAAATGTAAAAACTACCATCTGGACATCATTTTGTTATGGATATGTGATCTATCGATTTTTCATCTTCTCAAATGTTCTTTCAAGAAATGTTAAAATTTTATATAGTGTTTGTTTTGAAAACATGACATATATGTCGGTTGAGATACTCCTCTTCCCAAACCCATTATTATTATCACAAGTTTCTTATTTAGAATATAATTAAAAAATTCACTCTATTCTCTATGGGATCCCCAACTGGCCTCCACTAATTTCTCTTTAATGAATCCCCTCCATGATCCGTGTTTGGTCTCCACCAACAAGTATGCACCTAATAATAACATGGTACATGTTTTTTATATTATGAACTATCTATTATTTTTTAAAGTGGGATACAAGGTTGGTGTGGCACCTAACCCAACTGATCACATATATAGTGGGATATAAGGTTAGAAAAGTTCCCATCCCACCCAGTCTTATAAAAAAAAGTATTTAAGGTTCATATAGAACCCAATTCATTAATCATCATACCCAATAGGATATTAAATTGACACCCATCCCAAATCATGTATTAATATACTACATGAGTGGACAATTTTCTCTTCCCAAACACATCAGATATCCTTCCAACACCATAAATAGATACACCTATAATGATCTAATTTTCATCATTACCATGACATAGAGAAATCAATAAACACTCAACCAAGGGATTTTATGATAATAAATCATATCATAAAAAATAAATGTAATAAAAATAACACTACCTAAATTTTAATTTTCATTTAATAATTCACATATCCCAACATACACATTTATGAGATATCATCTAACAACTTCGAACACATGAAAAACTTTACTATCTTTTATATCCTCATATAGATTATCAATCCTCGTTATCAAATTACTCTATTTACTCATCCTTAAGGTTTATTAGGTCCCTCAACATTATTTTACATATCTCACATAGTACGGATCAATCCATAACCATTCCATGTATCCATTATGTGATACCCTTCCCTCCATATTTCATAACATTCAGACATATAAGACTATTATTGTTCATATACACATGAAAAAAACCATCTCAATAGTTACCCCTAATTTTTTGGGATATCCTTAAATTAAATCATTCGATCAATCCATACATTATCCTCCAACATAAATCAAACATTGGTTAACTCATTAGTACAGTCTAAATAGAACATCTTTTTAATTTATTCAATATCATAAAGTCTATTCATCCTAATATGATTCCATATTCTTAAGTCAAATTATTAGATATAACATATCCCATAATATTAATCAAGGCTATCTTGATTTGGCTCACCCATATCCAATCAATGCTAATGGAACCTCATCTCGCCTCATATGAAAGCTCACAATTCCACTCTATCCTATATCGAGGGTCTATCACCCCTTAATGTTCACATCCCTATTAAAAAAAATCTAATAATTCATTGTGGTCATATAAAAGTTTAAAAATTCTAATGTAATATAGTATAGTTTTTTCACACATAGTATGTTCATCCTAGTCTTATATAACCACATTATACCCCTTTGTTAATGATAGGGTCAAAATCACTCGCTTACCTCCACTAACATTCCATAAAAATCATCCTTTTATATATAAATGAGGTATAATTAAAACTAACTACATTATAATATATGTATCCCCTAAATCATGATTCATTCTCTATTGGTAAAAGCCCACCCTAGTCCCCACACATCCACAAGAACCAGACACGAATAAAGAGACTCATAAATTATTTATAATAATTTATAATTAAAACTAAATTTTAGTTATTATTGTATTCAGTTATGTAAAATCGTTGAAAACTGAATAGGTGGACTCCCGTAGAAAAACCACCTCCAATTATTAATGAGATCTTATAGGTGACTTTTATTTATTTTACAATGGATCGATATTTTCCAACATATATTTTCTGGCCCTAATTATCATCAAATGATTAAAAAATATTTAAACTAAAATACATAAACCCAATGAAACTATGGGAGCCATCATGGATTATTCCATCCAAAGATGACTTTAGCTTCTGTGCACAAAATACCCATAATGGTAGAATTATTTCTCCATGATTTGGTTAAATGATATCTCAAATACAAAAATTATGATATGAAAATAGAGGTTAAGATATAAATAGATGAAGAAAAGTAATAGGAGAGTATTCCATACCTAAACAGATGAAAAAAATATTTCTAGACATCAATGTTACTTATTCAAAGAATAAAGAACAAAATTAGGGGAACCCAGACCCCATTCCAACATTTTAGTCAACTAGAGAATGGGAACCCAAAGGGGATTATAAAATATATCCCCTAAAATCTATAAAATACCACCATTAAAATAGTGTATTTGTAAAGGCCACTAGGAGTTTGCTATTCAGGAATTAGACTTCCAATTTTAGATGTTACGGTTTTACACTCCATCCCTACCCACCAAAACACTACTTGGTTGACACCAATGTTATGGCATTGAGGAAATAATATACTATTACTGAGTTCGAAATTCCTTCTTTCAACTACCCACATGACCCAATATCTCCATTATATAGTGTAATTATTAAAATATACCTTTTTACAAGCTCCATTTTGTATAAAATTCTATTTATATGCTTGATATATTTCTAAAATGGTCTGTGAGATAATAAATTTTAAATTTAACTAAAAAATTTATAGCAAGCGTAGTTACCCTTTCATTAGAACCCATATTTTATATGAGTCCAATGAAAATGATAGTTAATTTAATTAATAACTGCAAAAAATAAAAGTTATCATCCCTTAGAATCCACCATAGTCATTTCTCACAAACCACACCAATCATCAACATATGATTCACATTGTTAATCCCACACTTCTACAAGTTATTGTCTTTTAATAAAAAAATCCAAACTAAACAAACCTTCCATTCTCTATACCATCTTTCCATGGAACATTATATATGATTATCATCTCTCAAATGACATAAAAAAATTCCCACATCAAAATTACGAAACAAAAAATAAGTGTATCATCCACTACTCTAAATTGGTTACCATCTCTAATGAATCACATGTCCATGTGATGTCACATTGACTAAATTCACAAAATAATAATAATTTTTTTATCCCTATAAAATTTAACAATTATCCAGTATCCAAAACTATAATACAAAAATTTATTTCTATAATATATTCCACACCAATATAAGCTCATTTTTTCACCTAACATATTACCAATACTACAACTATAATTTTTAACCTTCCATCCATACACTGCATCTCACATGAAGCCTTGTTTATCTATAAATATCCATATATTCTCTCAGGAATACTACCATTTACCAACTCAAACACCATAAAAATTAATTTCACATAATAAGTTCCTTAATAGAAAATAAATTCACTAACTTCGCTGGATAAAAATCAAGTAAATCCCACATCTAAATCAATTACTAAACATACTAACTCTAACTGATACTTCTAAATAAATATCCTTTCCTTTGAATTTAATATTAAATTTATAATTACATGTCACATATATCTATTAATATAAATGGATCCTCAAATACCACTATCAAGGGATCAATAATAAGTCCACTTTGAATGTCCATTAATATAATTTTTCAAAAATAAATTTCATATCTAAGACTATACCCTAGTTTTATCCACACAAAAAAATTTACATTAACCTAGATATGAGACTATCCCACAACATATATTTCATAATTATATAAATGGGGATAGAGTCAAGTCCATCTCATTTCATCCCAAAAAAACCCCTCCCAAAGGAACATACTAAATGGGGTGAATTACATCGCAATACTATATGGAATCAACATCCCTTTCCCTAAATGATCTATTCATGAAACACTCATATTAAATCAGATAAGTCCCAATTTCAATAACTTCACTCACTATCCTGTGAATCTAAAATTATGACTCACTATTGACTCTATAGTATCCTAATTTTAGTTAAATAATTCACATGTGATCACTCTCCAAAATTGAGGAAATCATTAGATTCACCTACAACCACACTGAGTTACTCTTATAATTGGTATTATATTAAACCTATTGATTATTTCCTTATATTTTATATTCATTTAAGGGTTATATGTTAACAGTCATAATAGAATACAATATTGTTTTCCCATAATAAACATGAACCTTGGGTTATCCAACAATGACACTATTGATACCTCATCTCTATCACTTTTCCTACCTCATGCCATAATCACAAACTATACCTTTTTTACGTGAACATTATATTAATAGATCTTTCTTTATCTCATGTATTTCAATCATGAAAGAGATTTCTCCCTTGTAAAATTATAATTCAATATATTGTTTTTCACACACCTCCATGGGTTATCTAATCTATAATTACAAACTAAATAGTTATTATTTCTTATGTATCATCTAATTACCATAACATAACTCACATTAGATGAGGGAAATAATTATATGAATTTTGAATAATAACACCCCTATGGGATTCTTCACCCTTCTATAATTATCTTGTCTTAAATAAAATCCAAGGATTACTATGATTTATAGAAAAATAAACTCACCAACACAATGATGATCTTATGTTACTGAAATTCATATTCTTGGAATGTTTGTTAAAAATTAATTACTATTGTCATGTAAATATATTTTCCAAAACAACTCCAAAAATTATATATAGACAAAACTAATATCTAAAAAAACAAATTCCCAAGATGGGGTATGACCTAATTCCAACCTATATTACAGATAAATTAATAGAATTATGAATTTTTCCCAATTAATCATAGGCTCACATAACAAGTAATCTAAATATGAATCCTTGAATTTAAATTAAATTCCTCACCAAAAGAACCATACATGCCGTCATTCCAAAATATACCAAACATATCCCTTAATACCATTCAAATACATTATCAAACATCCCTCATGATTCATTTTTATCAGATTATATGTCTCTATGATCTATATATGTAAGTCATACAAAATCTTGGGATACCCATAAATCATGAGATATCCCTATACATTTCATTCAATGTTGATAACTAACTGAATAAGAGTGCAAATATTCTAATATTCCAAGGGACTCACCACTATTTAATTTTTTATATCATCGTCTATAGTCTCCCCAACCTAATGTGACCCAAGATAAATGTATCTTTATTTTACCCAATTTTCATATGTCAATCATTACACCTCAGAAAATAATATCTCAATCCGATGACCCAATGGTTTAGTTTATTTGAAGAGTAGTTACATTATATAATTATTTTATAATTATTAGGATCATTTAACCCTAATAAAAACATATTAGAAAACCTTATATATTCCTTATAGGTTATACTCATCTTTATAACCTGTGTAATTGAATCATAGAAAATGGGATATATCAAATACTTAGTAAAGGAAAAATTATCAAAATTTCATAAATTGATAAATCATAATCTTATAAGAATATATTAATATAATAAAAATATCTTATTGAAAATAAATTTGATTAGAAAGAGTTTTCATAAGTCATGATGACCAGACAAGTAATCTAAAATGAGAAGACATGTACCATTACCAAAGTGTGTGAGATAATAAACAAAATACATTGAGAATAATCATAGAAATATGATATAAAATTTTATATTTTCATTAACGAATAATAAAAGTTAATTACGAAACAAAAATAATTATAGTCATATCATAAAATTGAGATAAAATTCAATCATTTCCACACATTATGTTGTTAAAAAATAAAATTTACACACATAATTTTGTGAAAAATTGGGATTACCATCCATTATATCACCATCTCATGAGATATAAATCTCTAAAAAATAAATTTAATGGTGATAGGGACCTTAATGATCAATTTTCAAACATATGTGTACCATATGTTATTAATTATTCATGATAACATTAAAACCATTGGATGGATAATGAGATCCATATATTTTTCTTTTTTTATCACATAACATGATATTTGAAGTAGATTGTTCCGTATAAAAATCAATCCAAAGGATTAAATCATGAAACCGTTTGGAAGGTGATATAAAATACAACATTATAATGGAGTAGTAACTTTTATAGTTAAATGGGGGAATATAAATGAAAAGTAAACTGGTCCTTAAAAAATTATTATTAATATTATTATATAAAAATGATTTTATAATTAAATATAATATTGACAAATTGAGAAAAAATGAAATGAGTTAATTTTCAAAAATTATTTTTAATGAAATTTATACAATGGATCCTTCAAAAAAACAATTTGATGAAATTTTGAGTTGAAGATAAAATCTACAATCTGAAAAAGAAAAAACATTTTCATCATATTAAAAATAACTTTATTGAAACCCACATCTTATAATGAAGGATAAATCATAAATTTGAAAATATTTAATGTGAAATTGTAGTATTAATATTGATAATACATAATTATGTTTTTAAATAAAAAATCATAACATTGGTTGGAATAATAAACATTAATATGGAAGATAAAGTGAACTTTTTGAGAGGCTGGTAAGTATTCTTATCATCATCATATTATTTGAATATTTGAATCCATAAAAGTTATTTTAATTTGAGTAAAAAATTAAATTCCATATAAAATAAGGATAAAGGAAAAAGTAATTTCACTATCGTATTGAATAATAAAATCTTGAAGAACCATAGTCAAATAAAAATTATTATGAATCCAGAAAAGAATTTCATTCAAGAAAATCCCTTACATTGGATTTATTCTCATTATGATCGTGTATAACATCCTGTATAAAAACATTAGACACATGAATAATATTTCTTTTCCATTTATGACATAATTTTACTTATTTTAGTTAATATTAATAATTCATAATTAGTGGTTTCAACTATTCAGTGTTTTTGTTAGTGTAATGATTCTTCATGTAAATATATTATTATAATTTATTAATTTTTTATAATTTCATATGAAATATGAAATTAATTTATATAATTTTTTAAGTGGTTCCACATTTATCCCATTGAATGTTAAAGTATGATTCGTAAGGAAAAAATCTAAATCGTATTTGTTTTAGTAATTGTTATAAAAAAAATATAGTTGTTTTTATTGAGTTAAAATATTAATATTTATTTTAAAAAATATATTAATTTAAAATATTACCATAAATTATATTTCCATAACCATAAATGATAAAAATTCATTTCATCATTCACGTTGGCACTAAAACTGACAAAACATAATCATATTCGAATTAATTAGATAATAATGATTATATAATTATTTAATTATAATATCATCATTAAAAATTAATATTAAATGAATGTATCATCATTATTATGTAATATTACATGTATTTAATATTTCATAATAGTTCATGATATAGAAAATTTCTTACCATGCACATTAGTTGTAAAATAAAAACAAATGAGGTCATGTTATAATGACTAAATGTATAAGAACAATATATTTAAAAATTTTTATATTATTTTTCTAAAATACTAATTATTTACAAAACAAGATAATATAAAAAAATAATTAAATTTAATATGAGTTATATGGAAAATAAATGGAAGAGTTATAAGATAGTTGAAAATCCATACATATATGAATTAAATCTTATCTTCAAAACCATTTTAATTTATATGTGATTTGGGAAATATATAGGGACTAGAAGCTCAATAGGGATTATTTTTATGATAATAATGAATATTGGAGGTGTAAATTATTATTTTTACACTGGATTTTTACTTTTTTCTGGTTGAATCATTTTATAAGTGGAAAGAGTGATATTTTATTAAATTAAGTTTGTTAACATAAAAGGAGTGTCACATTAAATGAAAATGTATCAAGTTTTTAAAATAGTGAAAGATAAAATGAATTTATATTTATAATAACTCACAAATTTTTAAAAATTTAATATTTGGTGACATTTAATAATTTTAGTCCATAATATAAAACATTTACTATTTTTATCCATTAACATGGTGATAAATTTATGCATGCGTTGTTTATTTTTATAAATATAAATGAAATTTTCTGTTTAACAAATATAAACATGAGTATTTAAAATATTAAACCAATTTCAGTAAATTTAATTTTTAAAGGTGATCAAAATTAATTGAAAAAAATAAATGTATAAGGCATAAAAATATTTCTTAGGAAAACATATTTTTTCATAAAAATGTGTTTAGGATAAAATTATAAAGGTTGAATATTTTCCTCACATTAACATGTTCAATTTTTAAAAAATAAATTTATATTTTATTAAAATCTAGAAAAATATAATTCTAACTTTTTTATACATAAATATAAAAAAGGGACCAAAATTGATTTTTTATAATAAAATAGAACATAAATTGAAAAAAGTCAATCATGGGTATCCAAATTCAAAATAATAGTTTGAAATGATTTTTTTCACTCTTGAAATGAACTATTGGTCGAGAAAATGGTTTCATATATTTTTATGTCATGTTTATATCATTATGATGTCATAACTGTTGAGGTATCAGTAAAAAAGGTATTTCTCAATATTCACATAAAAAACCTACGTTTCTAGAAAAATACCAAAAATCATCCAAATATACAATTGAGAGGATGGATATGAAAATGAATTCAATTAATTACAAATTGAATCTATAATGGTGAGAAGAATTAATTTTATTATATTAATTCACAATGTGGAAAATTAATTTCCAAAAGTGTATTTTTAATAATCAATTAATCAATGCTTTATTATAACAGCAGATTTAATAAATAAATACTTGTTCATATATAATTATGTCCTACATAAAAAACCAATAAGATAACCACATAATATTTAAGGTTAAAATAATAATTGGTGGAAGTAGTAGGTGGTGGTTCAACTTTCAAAAATCTTGTAATAATTTAAATGAGCTTGAACATCAAAAGAAAAAAAATTCACAGAACTCATATATGTTGATGTTCACTATGGGATTGGTCTAGGGGGAACCCTAAACATACTACCAATTTACTAATATCATTCAAGATATATTCATAAGTAAGAACTATAATTATTGATTTAATTACTTCTCCACTTCAAATAAATTTTATAATATAGTTATCTCTATTTAAACAAGCTGGTTCAATGGTTATGTTATAATGGTCATATTTAATAATATTTATTTTTTAATATATCAATGTTCAATTAAATTTAATGTTTCAAATGCAAGATTTAATTTTAAAAAATATTAATTTAGGAATATATATTTCAAATAATAATGGGTTGTTATGCAACATAGTCAAGAGACCATGCACCAATATAGGTCAATGCTCATAGTTAAAAATCAATGCACTTATCCCAAATAGCTACAGTAAATCCATATGCTAATAAAATTATCCAATATTTTCAATAGTTGTTGTTTTTACTTATATCTACACCACCTAATATAGGGTAAAATTCATCACACATATGTTTATATAAGTTATATTGATGTATATTTATTTATATCTAGGATTTCCTCACAAAACTATCACAATTACTAAGAATAATATCAATAAGTTAATTAGAAAAACACTAAATAAGTTATAATTTATGATTTATGTATATAAATCCTCATTTTCATCCAAAACCAATTTAATAATCATATAAAATCATGAACATGTCATGTTAAACTTTTTTTGAAGATTGATTGATTAATATTCAACTATTTCTAACATAACCTGAGAGTAAACCTAATAAATCATAATCAATATATAATTATTTCATAAAATTTCTTAGCTGTAATAAAATATTATAAACCAGTATTCATACACCATAGAAACAATTATTTCATCACATGTAAGTGATATACGGTCATAATAATTTTTTATCCTACTTTCTTACCAATCCTCTCTCCACATACCATATCCTATGTCACTCATTGATTGATCATATATATTGTAAACTAAAACACCAATATTGACCCCAACTATAATATTAATGATACTATTTCTGACATGAATCCAAATACATGTTGAGCCCCTCTAAATTACTTACATGTACAAGGATCCACGACTGTAACTGATTTTTAACCATAGGGTTTTCACGTCCACCATGGTATAAATGTAGGTTGTGAGTACAAAACACAATATTAAATCACTAAAATTAATCCTAATAATAATAAAAAATTATATACGTATATATACATATATGAATTCATATAATGAATAAAATGCTGATATAACCACCCACATACAATTATTATTTAATAATTTGGTATAAAAGAAGACACTTTGACTATTATCTAATACATTCTTCTACTAATTATATTTTATGGTCTATACATGTCACAAAAATTTTAGCTTCTAGTGGAAAAATAATGCGGTCATGATTTGAGATTCTAATAAAATTTATATTCAAAAAAATTTAAAATTTATATCCCACCACCTTAAAGAAATTCCTTCATTAACTAATAGTATAAAATTTTAATTTCAATTTTTTTAAAATTAAATAGATCGATCACATCTTAGTAAAAATAAGGTAACATTTGAAAATTGTCAAATAAAATAAATCACCATATATAAAACAATTATTTTGTTAAATTACCAGAGAAATGTTTTATTTTGATGTTTAGGAGGCTAAACAGATTTTTTTATATAATAGAAAAAAATACCATATAGTTGTAAATATGGTTGAGAAAAAAATTCGCAATGTAATTTTAAACATTCGTTTTAGTTAAAATATGAGACATAATACCCTACACTAATAAATCACACTAAACCAAAAAATTATTATATATAATAATTTCCACAACCTGTGTTGGGTTCCAAAAAAACATCACATAATGCTATGTAAGAATACATCCTTGTCCACAATTATACATGGGGTAAAAGGTTACCAGGTCACAAAAGACCACTTACAATGTTATTAATGGGAATACAAATAATGAAAAAAGAGTGTTAATAAAACTCTAGTTTATGAAAAGATATTGTATTCTAAAAATAATTAATATAAATAATAGAACAAGTGTTAATTATAAAAATAATGATAATATTTTTTGGGAAGGGAATATGAGGTTCTGCTCAATTTGAATTTATTCTATTATTGAGGCATCCTTGATTTTTTTACATTGAAGGATCATGAAAATGTTTCCTGAAATTTTAGTAAAACCAGGGATCGTGGAGGAGTGAAAATAGTCATATTTCATTCTTTGATTCATTTGGGATATTCCAGTCACATGTGAATCTTATAAATTTTGTTCCAATGTGTGAATATCTATGATTTCATGCTAATTCACGTGACACTATTCTATATAAATGCACAGGGGAGCTCCTGCTATCCTTAAATCATTTCATGTCAAATTATCCATTTCTAAGTAACAATAGTAAAATACAGATACTTATATTGGGAAATGTGTCTGGGAATGACATAGAATTTCTATAAGGCATCCAAGGATTTTTTATGGAATAATAATTCATAAATACGTGTGATTATATCTAACATTAAATTCATTTGGAATTCATTACGAAATTAGTTTTAAAATTAATTATGGTTAGCTACAATATCTCTCAATCAGAAGATTAACTAAATTTATCTCCATACTAAACAGAAGATCTTTTTGGGATTAAATCGACCATTTATATAGACAAAACTAATGTTAGTGGTATATTTAATGTGGTGGTATATTCCTTTAATTATAGATTAGTCTGGTGGATTTATCGAGTGATGCTAACATATCTCAGTGGAAGCTACTCACATAATGGTAGATTTTTGTTTTCATTAGTGGTATCATAGATGACGTGCACATATCATTGAGAAATTTTATAAGAAACGTAAATTAGAACAATATAAAAGAGGATGCATCTCCATTCAACCACAACACCACCAAATTGTATAACCTGATAGACACAAAGTTAATATAGCATTATCTTCTTAAACTAGTGGTATCATGGAGTGGTATATTATTGTAATTAATAGTAGGATAGTCAGTAGGTGGAGACTTAGGAAATTTTACATATTTTTTCTAGAATAAAATTTACTATCACAAAATTGTAAACTAATTAGAAACATAAACACTGGAATTGTGGAAATTTGGAAAATTAGGTCTTCAATAATATCCAGCTTTTTAATGATCACAAATCATGCAATTTACAAAAAAATATACAATATTTTATTGATAAATAATAAATAACATATGAGTATAAGAAAAAATATTAAAATAATTAACATAATAAATTACTTATAGTTAATCATGTGAAGCGACATTATTGATATATTCCACAGAACTGGTTTTGTGAAACTCCATGACATTTACTCCAACTTTTAGGATTATTAAAAAATTAAATAGAATTCTTCCTTAACCATACGATAGTCAAGTGGGTAAAAAAATATGTGGCATTAAATATATCCATATCAAAATATCACATAACAACTGGGATTATAAGAATAATCAGAGTCCATATCAAAATGCAAATTAGAGTCAAATGAATCTTTTTAATCTTGACTAAAAGAATGACCCACTGAATCCTTTCCATTTCAAGCAGCAGGAGAGGATGGAACTATTATATGTGGAGGTGCATAAAAAATGGAATATTACACTGTCCTTTTCTATCTAATGGATTCAATTCGAGTATTTCCAGTGTTACTAACCATATTTGATGTATTCTACAATAGAATAGTTAGGGTTGTAGAATGTGAATCAGTAATGGGATGGAAGAAGTTGCAATAATAGCTATCCGCATGATGTAAAAAAATGGTTCCATAAAATCTAAAAACCGAGTGATCACTCGACCACAATGCTCAATTTAATTGATTAAATTATATTTCTAATCCCTAAATAGCTTGAGATGAGAAGACATAGTCTTCAACTATGTCATCATCTCCTTGAATACCAGGGACATAGGATGCATTATAATTTTTCATCTAAGAACATTAGATGGTAATTATTCTCATGTTTGATATTTATATCCTTGAGAGATAATACATAATATCATTAGATATAGTCTCTTTATGACTCTTTTATTCATTTAAACATTCTATAATAATTTATAAATATTCTCACCATGTCGTTTGATATGGTGAAGCTCATCCTGATGATAAGATGATAGACCATCCACCATAGCATGCATCTCTTATCTAACAATAGATATGATCAAATCAAAATCGACTGAAGTAGGTGGAGAAAGAGGTGTAGCTCAAAAAGATTAATCTCTATGAGCACAAAAACTCACTAGGATCATAAAATGTGGCGAATTCCACCTATAAATGTTGTAACTCATTTCCTCCATAGATTTATGGATGGAATCCATTTTCTCCACTTTCCTTATATTGTCAATATATTGTTTTTCTTCATTAAGATCATTTTATAATAAATATAAGATATTCCAAACATTATAAGAATCATTGAATCTAACTAACTAAAATTAGTCTCCTTAACTGAAGAAGAAATATAAATTCAACCATGGTATAAAATAAATTTTTAGTTAATATAATCCAAATTATCCTTCATGCCCTAATTGGATTGAAGAGGATAACAAGGGTTTCTAGTGGGATTCTTCTCTAGGCTAGGAAATGAAATATTTTCATTACAAGTCTCTATAGAAGGTACTTTAGAATCAAAGGCTTCTGTATGAACTTATATATATAATGTTAATAAAATATCCCTTTAGATCTCTCTTGTCAACTAACTAAGTAGGTTAACCATGATATAGTGAATTTCCCTGATCATCATTATCATCATATTTTAAATCTGAATACTAAAAAATATGAGAAAATGCAGTGGATTCATCACCCTTAGAGTTTTCTCCATCCTCATCTCTATATGGGAGAATATATCTTCCAGAATTTTGGACTCATGAATTTGTTGGATCATCTCTATCATTTTAATTTTGAATTGATTGAACAAAGGGAGACCAACATTTCCACTTGCCACTAGAAGTTCTATTGGACTCACTAATAGTGTGACAAGCATGAGACTTATCATTATTATCACCTCTATAAAAAAACTATATAATATCTAAAGGAAACAAATATTTAGTTGTATCAAAATAATACTTCTCTTATTGACCACCATTAGATAGTTCGGACTCTTTTTACTCGTTATACACTATAAAAAAACTATCCTTGGTAGGAAGAGAATGATAGGATTTTAAGATTAATTATATAAATTGGGGTTTTAGGCACATCTATGTCACTTCCCACTTTTACAATAAATGCTACTGATTCTTCTTCATTAGCTACACTGACATCCACTACAACTTGCTCTTCAACATCATCATTATAACAATATTATTGTACCTCATCTACCTCCATGAAAGGGTAAACCATGTCTCTAGGTTTGTTAGGATAGTATAGTGTGTTAATCATTTCATGGGTATTAATATTATCATATTCCTACTTTTTAACCAAGGGATCCAATTAACCAACACCATCATCAAGGTTACCTGACTTATGAATAAACCACCACATTTAATCACTTTATATCTACCTTAAGGAACTAAAAATATGACTTTCCATATATAAGATATTATCCTTGTATATGAAAAGAGCTTAATTTTTAGGATGGATTTCTCAACTCCATCATATGGACCATCAGATATCTATACAAATTTATCGTGTATCCTATTTTATAAATAAATAAGAAAAATAAATCATGGTCACATATTATTCTATAAACCTCTTTCCTAAGACATAGAATGTGATTTATAAAGTTGAATAGAAATTTCCATTCTACATCATGCCCTACAATTATTGCCCTTAAAATTAAGGAATTCACAATTAACTCCAACAAAGCGTCCTTAGAGACAAATGTTCCAATAGTTAATCATGAATGAACCATGATAGTCTACATAAATGCCTTTGTGAGGGATACATTATGAAATTTAAATCATCTTTAATTAAAAGAAAAATTATTTTCCATCTATCATTTACACGAAAAAATAATTCATTAGACAAAGATCATACCCTTAAAACTGATAAAACATGTGAATAAATATATGATTGAATGGTCAATCGTTTACCATGAACCATTCGTACCATATGTTGTCCAGGATTAGATTCCCCAAGATAAATTTATTTTAATAATACTATGCTGTATCTATTTGTTTTTCTATGGGGATAGAATAATAAATTTGTTTGGGATTATTTGGGTTTATATGTGGAAAACATGATTCACCTCTAGTTTTATTTGAGAGATCAGAATCATCAGGTGAACCCCAAGAATGATTCCCTCAAAAAATATACACACTGCTATAGTGGATAAAGGAAGGATAAGTATGTTCGTAGTTTAATATAAAAGGGGATGATGGTTTTATAAAATAATTATGCATGAGGCTTTTAATATTCTAGGTTTCATAAAAATGTATCATTTAAGGATTTCGAAATGGGGTAAAATAATTTTATTATGAATAGATAAAAATATATTAATCTGAAAAAAATTATAAATAATAAATAATACGAATTCGTGGTCATAACTATAGGTTTTAGAGTTCTATAAAATGGATATTTTTCTTGTGCACAGTTTAATAGTATCAAATAACTGTATCAGTTCACAGTATAATTTAATGGTAATATGAAATGGTAATATCCAAATGGTAATTTGAAATGGTTTTATTCAATAGTCAATTATCACGGTCAATATAAATAGTATTTACCAATGGTAAATAGCAATGGTGGATACCAATAGAATATGTGAACAATAGATACCAATGGTAGCGCAAGTTATTTGATTATTACGAAACATAACTAAAATAAATTATGATTAAAATCAAATCAAAATATTATCATTACAATTATATCTTAGATATATATCCTTCTCTCAAAATTCAAATTCATTGTGAATATGCTACCTAGTAGATGTTTGGTACCAACAAACTCATGAGTTTTATCCCCCATTTTAAGATGGTATCTAAAAAACTAATGTATTATACAAATATTTTTGGTTCTCAAATGAGACACACAGTTCTTGGAAATATTAATAGAACATTTATTACTAACGTTTATTCAAAAATATCAATATTTTTATCAATTGACTAGTAAAGGGTGTTTCTTTCACAAAATCAATGAAAAGAAGTTCCTACAACTATGTACTCAGCTTTAGTTGTGGATAATGCAATGCTGTATATTTATTATGAAAACAGTAAAATAGAGACTTTATAATAAATTAACATCATTCTAAGGTGATATTTCTATCCAAAATAAAACCACCAAGAGAATGTCACATCAATAAAATGTCACTAGTAAAGGGTGTAACTTTTGTGATATTTGAAAATTCATTTCACATCAAGAAAATGTCACTCTATTTGATTTTATTAAAAAATTTAACATATACACATATTAAATGTTATATTATTTTGTATAGTTGTTAAATATAGTAATCTTCTAATCATATTTTTTTTGGTTTGATCAACTTGTTTCCCAGTTTCATCAAGGTCACATTTATATCTAATATACATTGAAGTTTGACTAAAAATAGTGAAATCTACACCAATATGTGTTATATGGATATTATTATACATGATTTGAATTAAAATAATACCCTATTTATATTGAATAATTGGACAACTAAGATAGAATTTAATTTTACCCGTCAAACTCATTTCAAATTCCCTTTCGAAAATCATTAAAAATCTATTTATCTAAAAAATTATTGAAGGTCCAAAAATTATATCATCAAAAAAATTTATAAAAAATAAACATAAATTGAAATTATTTATATTAAATATGTTTGGGTAATATATTCCATTATTAAAACCCTTAGAAAAAACAATATTTGAGCCTATAATACTAAGATCTAGAAGTTTGTTTTAGACATCAAAAATGTTTTATTTATATAAAAATATTATTATGAAATTGTGTATTTTATGATATAGAGGGTGTTCAAATAAAAAAAATCTCAAGAGTATAACAATTTATGTATTCACTCTTGATATCCAATTTATATAATTTTAAATTCACAATTTTCATAAAAGAAATAATCATTGTGAGGTTTATGTTTTCCTACTTGATCAAAGAATCCTCATAGTCAATACCTTATTCTTGACTATATCCTTGTGAAATCAGTCTTTCAGTATTTCTAATTATTGTGCCTAACTCATCATCCTTTTTTCATTAAAACCATTTAGTGTAAATACGTAGGAATTCTATATGTAATACATAGATATATTTCCCATTCAAGGACTTAATAAGGAAAATAAATGTCATCCTCCACTAAAACAAAAGGAGAAAGAAAAATATTTTGTTATCACTACTGTCATAGTGATAATTAAAAAAGTGGTGAGAGGTATAGTGAATATTCAATCAAGAACTATGAATGAATTATTTTATTATTGTTTTATATATTTCATTATATCTTATAATATTTTTATTATTATTAATCACCATATAGATAATTGGACGTTGAGTTGTTGAAATAGACACCTAATTTTATAATATTTATAACCTAATTCTATAAATCTTCACTAATTAATGTTTATGGGGAAATAAATACTTTAAATATTTTTATTCTTCCTTTGGTGAAATATTTTGTGATAATGGGCCTATATTTTCCCTCTCTTCATAGATCAAATATCAATATCTAGGATAAAAAAATATTACTACATATCCCAATTCATCTCATGATCATTTATTAATATATGCATGATTCTAAACTTCTTATAAAATTAATTCCATTATATGAATCCTAATAAACAATAATGATGGATTTTTGGATTAAATAGATAAGAAATAAATTGTTATTTTAAAATACCATTTCTGTAAGAATATATTGATTTAAATTCTAAAAAAAATCATAGACTTCCATAAGATTTTATTGATGATATTTAAATTGAAACCATACAGAGTTCCTTAGTTGTATCAAAGAGTCCAAAGAAAATAAATATGTTTAATTAAAAGGCTTATAAAAGGAACTGAAATAGTATTTTTTTATTGTGGTTTTATATGACAATGTGATTCACCATGCAGTGAACCACTCCTCTTTATTATTAAATGGGTCTGTAAATCTGTTTATTCATTGTTTAACATCAGAAAAACAACATCATGGTCAAGAGAAAGAATCATATACTTAATATTTATGAATTTTTTAATCAATTTCACATGTGGGATTAATTCATTAATTTGGGTCTTCATTATATATAATAAAAACTATGGGTAAAAAGGTATTATGTACACCCTTCCATATAATATATGCTCCCTATTAATTAATATGAATGCTTTTTGGACTAATAAATGACCTAGATATCTTGAAAGATTGTAGAGACCTGTACTTGACAAACATAGACATTACATTACATTTGTGGAATACATAATACATACCAAAAACAGACACCAAAGGACCATAATAGTTTAGTGTCTTTGGAAACATAGAACATAATCTTCTAATCATGGTGAAATATCTCCAACATGTCCTATAAAAACCTTCCCCTTTTTTCTTACCTAAAAAATTTCTTTATATCCTGGGGAAAAGAAAACATAAAAAGGGTGAGCTCAAATGCTCAGTGAGGGTAAACATTGAGAACCTAAAACAATCCATAAACATTTGAATGTATAAACATGAACATAAAATTTAAACATCAAAATCATGAGCAAAGACATAAATCTTGGATGTACGTAAGGCATATATCACAAAAGAAAATCAATAATGATAAAATATTATGGGAATAAAACATGTAATTGTAGCAAAACATTAAGCACATGATATGATTTCCATAGTATCCAAGACATTGCTGCCAAGACCATCTTAGTGGACAAAGTCCCTTTCTAAATCGAGTTCACTCCTCGTTCTAGTCCAGTATCACTGAATCAGATTAACTTAAAATTCCATCCATGTATAGCTCATGAGACAGAAATCATTACCCAATTAATTAGAGGGAGATATAAGTCCCACCCATCTCATAATGAAATCATTATTACTTGTGCCACTAAATAAACATAAAACATTCATCATAACCCAAAGAATAAAATAGGTTCCATAAACATCATCCCATAATCACATAATCCCTATAAAAAAATGGATATCATTTCCTCATAAGAAAAATAACACCATGTAAATAATAGTGTCAGGACCCGCCCTCGGGGCCCGTGCCGTGACTACCCCAAGCCCGCCTTCCATAGGCCAGGGGCTGGCGACTAGCACCAAGGCGTAAATCCCAAAAAAAAGGGAAGGCATTGCCTTTGAAAAGTAAACAACCACCATAGAGTAAGCAAGCGGAATAGTAAATACTAACTAAAAACAGAGTACAACGGAAAGTGTGAAAAGTAAATGGGATAGTATACAAACCCAAACTGAAAGTAAAGTACAACTCGAAAAGGAAAATAGAAACTGAAAAGTAAAAGCTGCTACGCCGAGCTGTCCACTGCGAATCCCACCTGAAGGGTGGGTACAGATAGCTCCACTGCTCCTCGGGTCCCGTCGTCCGCTCCGAACACGTCGCGCCCAGTGGTCCACTTCCCGGAACCGTCCTGCTCTGCAAGCCTCAGCCAAGATCAACACTGTCCGTCATCTGCAACCAACACAACGTAGTGCGGGCATAGCTCGTGCAGGGGTGAGTATAAGCTACTCAGTAGGGACCCTGAGACCCCTGAAGGTCTCCCAAAATCCACAATGGATAAACCAAAAAGAAAGATACAATCACGAAGTAACAACCGACACTGCTTAGGTATATGCCCATACATATACCTAAGTCATCAATTCCAATACGCTCCAACCTCCGAGCCCAAGTACAACTCAGTCCACACAGGAAAGTAAACGTATTCCACACAGGAAAGCAAAACGAAATCCACACAGGATAGTACAACTCAATCCACACAGGGAAGCAACAGAAATCAGATCACACAGATATATTTCATGGAAAGACGATAAGGATGATTTCTGATCTATCTAAGTCGTCGGACCCACGAAGGATCGATAGGTAACTAACCTCTGCAAAGACCCACACAGGATCGGGCCCACACAGGACCTGTAGGCGCTGGTTCATACAGGACCGCTGAGCGCAAAGACCCACACAGGATCGGACCCACATAGGATCGGGCCCACAGAGGACCTGTAACACTGATCCACGTAGGATCGCTGAGTGCTGTAGTCGTCGTCGAATCCACTAAGGATCTCTGTACTGTCGTCGTCGCAGTCACAGTAGCAGTAGCAGTCACAGACGCAGTAGCAGTCACAGTCGCAGCCAGCACTAGGGTTCCCGCACACAGCAAGCTTGATCGGGAGGGTCCGCTCCACGAGCCGAGAGGCTGATACATCAACTATCACAAAGTCCAGACATGATGTATCCAAAAGTTCTGTATCTTCAACAGGAACTCAACGCAACAGACGGCGCGTCGATCGGACGCCCGGTCTGAGAGATATTGGCTTTTTCGTCCCAGGGGCCCGGTTGGTTTTTAAGGCAAAACCAACCCGACCTTACTCCACCTGCGTCCAAACCTCGGACGGAGTATGCCAAAAGATCCGTCTCACTAGGAGGAACTCAACAAAGCTGACGACACGTCAATCGGACGTCCGTAGCTCAAGTTATGAGCGTTTCCGCTCCGAGGGCCCGGTTGGTTTCGTGTACGAACCAACCCGGCCGAACTCAAAGTATTCCGAAACTTTGAGTGCGATATACCGAAACGACCGTCTCGATCCGAGGATCACATCTCCGCTGACGGTTCGTCAATCGGAGGTCCGTAGATCAAGTTATGAGCAAAAGACCGAAACCTATTCGAAAACGGGGGGTCCGGGTCCGGGCCGACCCCCCCCCCCCCCCCCCCCCCCCCCGGGTCGGCCCGAAACGGGTCGAACAGACCCGGGTCCGACCCGGGCCGGCCGGCGGCGCGGCCCGGCATGGCGGCGCGGTCCGGCCGGCGGCGGCGCGGCCTGGCACCGCTCGGGGTCACGCGCGGGGGGAAAGGCCCCCGTCTCTCATCTGGCGGCGCGGCTGAAGCCGTGCCTTTTTGAGAAACCGGCCCCCCACGTGGGGTTCCGCTTAGGTGGAAACGGGGGGGCGCTGTCCCCCCCTTGGTATAACCGCGACCCCGCCTTTATGGGGGGCCGGTTTTGGCCAGCCGGGGTAATTATTTCCCCCGGCACTTCACCCTTCCGGCCGGCCAAACATGGCCGGCCGATTCTTCCTCAACGGACCGGCAATGCAGGTCCCTTTTTCCGCCTTCCGACACCGGCGGCCCGGCTAGCCACCGATGTTCTCGATTCCGCCGAGTCCCGGAACCGGCCGCGGTCTTCGTCGTCCGGCGCGGTGCGACGGCACCGTGCCCCTCCGTCGTGGCCCCGCTCCGGCCGCGGCGCCTTCGGTTTCCTTCGACGTGGCGCGACGACGTCGCGTTCATGATAATCCTTCCATGGCGCGGCGCGACGGCGCCGCGCAATATTTGTCGTGTGATTCCCGCGTGGTGCGACGGCACCACACCTTCTCATTCATCCACATGAAGATAATAATAATCAAGAACAAAGGAGGGGGGATTCGGCCGTGTTTGTGCAGTCCGACCCCCCTCTCGTTAGATGATAACCCTTAAATAATTATCCACATGATTGTCATACTAGAACCAAGAACGAGAGTAAATAAATATTCAACAACAAACCCCTACCTCGGTATAAAGTACGATGACCGTCAATGACCCGCAGAAGTCAAACGTCGCGGAGGTCGGGCGTCGCAGTAAACGTTCGTCAAATCCGTTGACGAAGAGGTACTTCCGAAGAGGTACGTCGTTGGTGAATCTTCGTAAGCCGATGAAGGAAGTCCGAGGAGGAAGCGGCGTTCCCTATCGTTGACACGGAAGACGTCGTCGATCTTCGGAAACAACCGGCTACGAAGAAGAGAGGAGTGGCGTTCTTCGTCGGAGCTTGAAGGTTCTTCGCGTTCTTCGTCAAAGTCTGAAGAAGAAGAAGAAGCTCTCAAATCCTCTCAATATGGCTAAACAAAATAAAATAAGCTAAGGCTTATTTTATTTACACAAACATCAACTTGAATTTCAAAGGTTTGAAATTCAAAATATCACACCTTAATTAATTAAACCAAGTAGTCAAACATTAATTTAAGGGGTTATAGGGGAGTTTTGAGAGAAGACGAGGAGTTTTGGTTCGTGTGGGCCCCACCACACTTAATCCTCCCAAGGGAGGTTAAGTGGTTGTGGGTCCCACCCCCAACTCCCTTTGGGAGGTTTTTAAAAAAAAACAACAAGTCAAAATAAAAATTTGTATACCACAAATTTTATTTAACTTATTCTAAAAACCCAAAAACTAACATTCAACCCACAATAAACGCAACCTTGGAAAAGGTCCCCTTAATCGAATATCGGCGCTGCGAGTTCATCGGTGTCCTCGGAATTTGATTCCGGGCACCGGTTCAAAATTTAGAAATACCCGCTCATTTGTTCACTGAACGTACCCGAGCCAAACTTCGAAAATTGATTCCGGGCACTCCGGGCCTCGGAATTAGGTGCCGTCACAAACCGCGCTCTTGTAAAATTTCAAAGAAAATTAAGAGAAAAAAAAATTTCCCTTGAATTTTATGGGTCTTTACATTACTCCCACCTTAGTGCATTACGTCCCCATAAAGATACATCAAAAACAAGGGAACAAAATGAGGGTACTGAACACGCATTTGAGCCTCCCGCTCCCATGTGCTCTCCTGGAGATTCCCGTGCTGCCATCTGATGCGCACAAGAGGAATCGATCGCCCACGCAGGACCCGCTCCTGTCGATCCTCGATCTCCACCGGAACCTCCGTAAATGTCGCCCCATCGTCAACGTCAAGCTCCCCATGGTCAATGATGTGCGTCGGGTCGTGCAGTTATCTCCTCAGCTGAGATACGTTGAAGACGTCGTGCACCCGGTGCAACTGAGGTGGTAGATCCAAGCGATAAGCAACCTCGCCAATCCTGCTGAGGACCTGGAAGGGTCCGATGAAGCACGGAGATAACTTTCTGCCTCGGCCAAATCTCTGAATACCACGTCGAGGTGAGACCCGCAAGAAGACGTGGTCGCCATCTTCGAACTCTAGTGGCCTCCGCCTCCTGTCAGCGTATGACTTCTGCCGGCTCTGAGCTGTCCTCATCCACTCCTGGATGACCTGGACCTTCTCTGTCGTGGCCTGGACCATCTCCGGTCCCACAAGTGCTGTCTCCCCAGGCTCTTTCCAGCACAAAGGAGATCTACAAGGTCGGCCGTACAACGCCTCGTACAGTGCCATCCCGATGGTGGAGTGGTAGCTGTTGTTGTACGCAAACTCCACCAACGGTAGGTGGTCCTCCCAGCTGCGACCAAAGTCGAGGACACATGCACGGAGCATGTCCTCGAGATTCTAAATGGTCCTCTCCGTCTAACCATCTGTCTGAGGGTGAAAGGCTGTGCTCAGACGTAGCTGCGTCCCGAACGCCTCCTGTAACCCCTTCCAAATCCGGGAAGTAAAGCGAGCATCTCGATCGGAGACAATAGATGATGGCACGCCGTGGAGCCGCACAATCTACTGAACGTAGAGGCGTCCCAAGCTCTCCATTTAGCACTGCTCTCTAATGGGTAAGAAGTGCACCGACTTGGTGAGTCGGTCAACAATCACCCAGATGGAGTCGTGACCTCTGGAAATGCGTGGAAGTCCAGTCACGATGTCCATAGATATTCCATTCCACTTCCACTCCGGGACCTCCAAGGGCTATACCAAGCCTGTTGGTACCTGATGCTCTACCTTCACCTGCTGGCAGGTGAGGCATCGAGAAACAAACTCTGCCACAACCTTATTCATGCCCGGCCACCAATGCCGTCATCTGAGATCCTGGTACATCTTCGCCACTCCTAGATGTACCGCCAATGGAGAAGTGTGAAACTCTCTCATCACCTCCTCTCGTAAAGCAACTGGTACCATGGTACGTCCTCTGAATAGGATGTCGTGCTCTGCTCCAAGGGAGAAACCATCAGGTGCCTGTCCCAAGGATATCTGTGCACGCCGTGTCTCACAGTCAACGTCCTCACACTGTGCCTCTCTGAGCTGCTGTAGTTGAGGAGGGGTGACTGTGAGAGACTGGAGGAAGGCTGCTCCATCTCTATCCACGAAGGACATCTGCAAAGAGGCTAGTTTCTCCATAACCTCCTCGAGTAGCTGAATGCTCGCCCTCCTGCTGAGGGCATCGACTACCACGTTCCCCTTACCAAGAGTATAGACTATCTCAAAGTCATAGTCCTGGAGGAACTCGATCCATCGCCGCTATCTCAGGTTCAGGTCCTTCTGCGAGAAGATATACCTGAGACTCTGATGATCAGAAAAGACTGTAAAACGCTCGCCCATCAAGTAGTGTCTCCATGTCTTCAGAGCGAAGACAACTGCTGCTAACTCCAGGTCATGGGAAGCGTAGTTCGGCTCATGCGGCCTCAACTGATGTGATCCATAGGCGATCACTGCCCGCTCCTACATCAGAACACATCCGAGTCCGGTCCCTGATGCATCGCAGTAGACTACGTACCCTATTCCCTCCTTAGGCAACCTCATGATAGGTGCGCTGGTCAATCTCTGTCTCAGCTCCTAAAAGCTCTGCTGACAACTGTCTGACCAAACGAAGGGTTTCCCCTACTTCGTCAAAGATGTGAGTGGTGCCGCAACTCTAGAGAAGTCTGGCACGAATCTCCGATAGTATCCAACTAGTCCCAAGAAACTCTGAACCTCTGTCACGCTCCTGGGTGGCTCCCAAGCTAGCACTGCCTCGATCTTCGCAGGATCCACTGCAACTCCCGCCTCAGAGATGACGTGTCCCAAGAAGTGGACCTCACGTATCCAGAACTGGCACTTCGAGAGCTTACCATAAAGCTGGTGCTCTCGGAGTTTGTCTAGTAAAACTCGCAAGTGGTAGGCGTGATCCTCCTTAGTCGTCTAGTAAATCAGTATGTCGTCGATGAAGACCATGACAAACCGATCGAGGTATGGCTGAAAGATCCTGTTCATGAGGGCCATGAACACTGCTGGAGCATTGGTTACACCGAAAGGCATAACCAAGAACTCATAGTGGCCATACCGACATCTGAAGGCCGTCTTCTGCACGTCCTCGTCTCTGACTCTGAGTTGATGATAGCCTGACCTGAGGTCTATCTTCGAGAACCACCGTGATCCCTTGAGCTGATCAAAGAGGCCATCAATCCTCAGTAGCGGATACTTGTTCCTCACTGTCACCTGGTTCAGGCGATGATAGTCAACACAAAGTCGCAAGCTCCCGTCCCCCTTCTTGGCGAACAATATCGGGGAAGCCCAGGGTGAAACACTGGGTTGGATGAACCCCTTTCCCTGCAAGTCCTCCAACTGTACCCGTAGCTCTCGAAGCTCGGCGAGGGCCATCCGATATGCTGGAGTAGATATCGGGGATGTCTCGGGGTATAGGTCAATATAAAATTCTACCTCTCTGTGAGGAGGTAGCCCTGGGACGTCGTCGGGAAAAACGTCCGCAAACTGATCCAGCACTGCAGGAAAACCAGGACTCCGCACGTCAACTGCTCCTAGGATGAGGCTAGCCAACTGATGAGTGATGGGCTGTCCTATCCTCCGCGGAAGTCCATCATGTGCTGCAAAGGTTCCCTTCTCGCCGGTGAAGGTGAACCTGCTCCCGTCGGTGCGTACACATCGCACCTTGCGCCTAAAACAGTCAATCTGTGCATGGACCGTAGTTAGCCAATCCATGCCCAAGATGACGTCGTAAGGCCTCGACGCTGCTACAAGAAGATACCAGCCGAAGCTCTCGCCTCCTAGAGTAAGCTCACACTGCCGGCACCAGTGCATAATCGACGAGTCTGCTCCCGTAGGAGTCTCTAGCCGTAAGGATCGAGCCAACGGCTCTGTCGGAATCTCCGAGCTCTGAACAAGGGCAGCGACTATGAAAGAGTGACTCGCTCCTGTGTCTATAAGTACTGCAGCAAGGGTGGAATAGACACAGATAGTACCTCGAATCATCTCAGGTGTGCCGTGGTCGTAGGTCTCTGCTGCCTGGAGCTGTGGCTGTCTTTGCCCGCCAGCTCCCTGTGGTCGGGGTGGACCTCCTGGTGGTGGTGGTGGTAGAGCCTCAAAGCGTCGCCCACCACCTGCTGCTCGGCCAGCTCCTCTGCCTCGTCCGCCTCCTCCCTGCGGACCGCCACGGTTGACCCTCTGCCTTTGCCTCGGTGGTCCCTCCACCGTCTGCTGCCCCTCGGTACGACGGGTCGGGCAGTCACGAGCTATGTGGCCCAGCCCGCCGCACTCGTAGCACTGCCTGCCTCTCGAAAGACTGGCTTCGCGCTGTGTGCCCCGCACTGCTGAGCCAGTGTCCTGGGGTCTTCTGCCTGAAGGTATGGTCTGTCTGGACCCCTGAGTCATCCGTCGACTGCCTGCTGTAGAAGACTCTGCCAAGTGCCGCCCTGTGGTGGGTCTCGGCCCTGGTGTAGACTCAGCAAGGAAACTCTCGACCAAAAGGGCCCGCTACAGTACTCCTGTCTGAGTCGGTATGCTGAGGGAGATCAGCGATGCCCTGATCTCGTGTCTCAAACCCTGCTCGATGGTCCGGGCCCGGAAGAATGGGTCACGTACCATGTCGGTCGAGTAGCGCAAGAGATCAGTAAACCTCGCTGAGTACTGAGCGACCGTCATGCTGCCCTGCCGCAGCTGAAGAAGCTCCTGGATACGCACCGCACGAAGGGTGGCTGGGACGAACTCCGAGCGGAACAGGCTCTCAAAGTCCGTCCAAAGTAGAGATGCCTCATCGTGCACCTGGAGCATCAAGCTCCACCATCGTCCTGCTGCTGTGTGAAGTAGGCTAGCAGCGAGGATCACCATGAGGTCTGCAGGTGTCCTCACTAGCCTAAAAACTCCTACCACTGCCTCAAGCCAGTCCTCGGCTGCCTGGGGGTCCGTCTCCCCACGAAACCAGGGCGGTCGCTGGCACTGAAACTCATGCAGTGCGCCGAGGCGACGTGCATCGTCAGCGGCTGGTACTGGAAGCAACGATGGATCGACGGGTAGAGCTACCGCCGGTGCCACTGCTGACAAAGGGCCCTGCACCGAGGCCTCGTCGCTCGGTGGGCTGTCATCACACTCGACTCTCGGAACCCTAGCTGGCTGCCGTCTTGGGGCCATCCTGAACGGAAACAGGTGCGCCACGGTCAGAACAATATACCTGGTGAGCTGATATATTAAGTAATCACAAAGAAAACTTTGAAACACACACGCAATCAATGTTTTCGTGCATTAAGTCGGAAATCAGAAGTCAGGGTCCTGGTGTACGGATACGTCGGCCGCCGCACCAACACTGGACTCCGTGGAGTGATAACCACACTCAATAGGCCAAAAATTATTTCTTCACATAGAAAATATCAGAGTTCGTGGTAGAACCGAACTGCCTCTGATACCAATTTGTCACGACCCGCCCTCGGGGCCCGTGCCGTGACTACCCCAAGCCCGCCTTCCATAGGCCATGGGCTGACGACTAGCACCAAGGCGTAAATCCCAACAAAAAAGGAAGGCATTGCCTTTAAAAAGTAAACAACCACCACAGAGTAAGAAATCAGAATAGTAAATACTAAGTAAAAATAGAGTACAACGGAAAGTGAGGAAAAGTAAATGGGCCAGTATACAAACCCAAACTGAAAGTAAAGTACAACTCGAAAAGGAAAACAACAACTGAAAAGTAAAAGCTGCTATGCTGAGCTGTCCACTGGGAATCCAACCTAAAGGGTGGGTACAGATAGCTCCACTACTCCTCGGGTCCCGTCGTCCGCTCCGAACACGTCCCACCCAGTGGTCCACCTCCAGGTACCGTCCTGCTCTGCAAGCCTCAGCCAAGATCAACGATGTCCGTTGTCTACAACCCACACAACGTAGTGCGGGCATAGCCCGTGCAGGGGTGAGTATATTCTACTCAGTAGGGACCCCGAGACCCCTGAAGGTCTCCCAAAATCCACAGAGGATAAACCACAAAGAAAGATACAATCACAAAGTAACAACCGACACTGCTTAGGTATATGCCCATACATATACCTAAGTCATCAATTCCAATACGCTCCAACCTCTGATCCCAAGTACAACTCAGTCCACACAAGAAAGTAAACGTATTCCACACAGGAAAGAAAAACGAAATCCACACAGGATAGTACAACTCAATCCACACAGGGAAGCAACAGAAATCAGCTCACACAGATATATTTCATCGAAAGACGACAAGGATGATTTGTGATCTCTCTAAGTCGTCGGACCCACGAAGGATCGATAGGTAACTAACCTCTGTAAAGAACCACACAAGATCGGGCCCACATAGGACCTGTAGGCGCTGGTTCACACAGGACTGCTGAGCGCAAAGACCCACACAGGATCGGACCCACACAGGATCGGGCCCACACAGGACCTGTAGCACTGATCCACGTAGGATTGCTGAGTGCTGTAGTCGTCGTCGAATCCACTAAGGATCTCTGTATTGTCATCGTCGCAGTCACAGTAGCAGTAGTAGTCACAGACGCAGTAGCAGTCACAGTCGCAGCCAGCACTAGGGTTCCCGCACACAGCAAGCTCGATCGGGAGGGTCTGCTCCACGAGCCGAGAGGCTGATACATCAACTGTCACAAAGTCCAGAGTTGATGTATCCAAAAGTTCCGTATCGTCAATAGGAACTCAACGCAACAAACGGCGCGTCGATCGGACGCCCGGTCTGAGAGATATTGGCTTTTTTCTCCCAGGGGCCTGGTTGGTTTTTAAGGCAAAACCAAATTGACCGTACTCCACCTGCGTCCAAACCTCGGGCAGAGTATGCCAAAAGATCCGTCTCACTAAGAGGAACTCAACAAAGATGACGGCACGTCAATCGGACGTCCGTAGCTCAAGTTATGAGCGTTTCCGCTCCGAGGGCCCGGTTGGTTTCGTGTACGAACCAACCCGGCCGAACTCAAAGTATTCCGAAACTTTGAGTGCGATATACCGAAACGACCGCCTCGATCCAAGGATCGCATCACCGGTGAAGGTTCATCAATCGGAGGTCCGTATCTCATGTTATGAGCAAAAGACCGAAACCGATTCGAAAACGGGGGGTCCGGGTCCGGGCCGACCCGGCCCGACCCCCCCTGGGTCGGCCCGAACCGGGTCAACCCGAACCAGGTCGACCCAACCCGGGTCCGACCCGGCCCGGCCGGCGGCGCGGTCCGGCGCGGCCCGGCACGGCGGCGCGGTCCGGCCGGCGGTGGCGCGGCCTGGCGCCGCTCGGGGTCACGCGCGGGGGGCAAGGCCCCCGCCTCTCATCTGGCGGCGCGGCTGAAGCCACGCCTTTTTGAAAAACCGGACCCCCACGTGGTTGCCTGCTTAGGTGGAAACGGGGGGGCGCTGTCCCCCCTTGGTGTAACCGTGACCCCCCCTTTATGGGGGGCCGGTTTTGGCCAGCCGGGGGAATTATTTCCCCTGGCACTTCACCCTTCCGGCCGGCCAAACATGGACGGCCGGTTCTTCCTCGACGGACCGGCAAGGCCGGTCCCTTTTTCCGGCTTCTGACACCGGCGGCCCGGCTAGCCGCCGGTGTTCTCGATTCCGCCGCGGCCCGGAACCGGCCGCGGTCTTCGTCGTCCGGCGCGGTGCGATGGCACCGCGCCCCTCCGCCGCGGCCACGCCCCGGTCGCGGTGCCTTCGGTTTCCTTCGACGCGGCGCAATGACGTCACATTCATGATAATCCTTCCACGGCGCGGCGCGACGGCGCATCGCAATATTTGTCGTGTGATTCCCGCGTGGTGCGACGGCACCACGCCTTCTCATTCATCCACAAGAAGATAATAGTAATCAAGAACAAAGGAGGGGGGATTCGGCCGTGTTTGTGCAGTCTGAACCCCTCTCGTTAGATGATAACCCTTAAATAATTATCTACATGATTGTCATACTAGAACCAAGAACGAGAGTAAATAAATATTCAACAAAAAACCCCTACCTCGGTATAAAGTACGATGACCGTCAACGACCCGCAGAAGTCAAACGTCGCGGAGGTTGCGCGTCGCGGTAAACGTTCGTCAAATCCGTTGACGAAGAGGTACTTCCGAAGAGGTATATCATTGGTGAATCTTCGTAAGCCGACGAAGGAAGTCTGAGGAGGAAGCGGCGTTCCCTTTCGTTGACACGGAAGGCGTCGTTGATCTTCAGAAACAACCGGCTATGAAGAAGAGAGGAGCGGCGTTCTTCGTTGAAGCTTGAAGGTTCTTCGCGTTCTTCGTCAAAGTTTGAAGAAGAAGAAGAAGCTCTCAAATCCTCTCAAGATGGCTAAACAAAATAAAATAAGCTAAGGCTTATTTTATTTACACAAACATCAACTTGAATTTCAAAGGTTTGAAATTCAAAATATCCCACCTTAATTAATTAAACCAAGTTGTCAAACATTAATTTAAGGGGTTATAGGGGAGTTTTGAGAGAAGATGAGGAGTCTGGGTTCGTGTGGGCCCCACCACACATAATCCTCCCAAGGGAGGTTAAGTGGTTGTGGGTCCCACCCCCAACTCCCTTTGGGAGGTTTTTAAAAAAAACAACAAGTTAAAATAAAAACTTGTATACCACAAATTTTATTTAACTTATTCTAAAAACAGAAAAACTAACTTTCAACCCGCAATAAATGCAACCTCGAAAAAGGTCCCCTTAAGCGAATATTGGCGCTGCGAGTTCATCGGTGTCCTCGGAATTTGATTCCGGGCACCGGTTCAAAAGTTAGAAATACCCGCTCGTTCATTCACTGAACGTACCCGAGCCAAACTTCGAAAATTGATTCCGGGCACTCCGGGCCTCGGAATCAGGTGCCGTCAGAAACCGCGTTCTTGTAAAATTTCAATGAAAATTAAGAGAAAAAAAAATTCCCTTGAATTTTACGGGTCTTTACAAATATAGACATTATAATTGAATCATAAACATGCTAAATAATATCATCTTATATAGAAAATAGTTTTGACAAAACACTTGAAATGAATATTTGAGGAAAATATCCATTCTTCTTGAAAACCATTTTATTTAAACAAAATGCCACACAATTTTAAATGAAGAGGATTTTATTGAAAATAACTATGAAAAATTTTAGAGTAAACTTCATGAAAATTAGGCATTATGAATCCTTGAAAATCAGTCCATGTTGTATAAGTTAAAAAAACAATCTCCTCGTACTTTTATTGGAAAGGTTAAAAAGTTCATCGTATGGTAAACAAAAGAAAGATTACGTCCATAAAACAAAGAAAAAGTCAAATAGGGGGTAAACATGACATTAAAAATACATGGAAGAATATTAAAAAATTTCCGAAAAACATTATATGGGTATGGATGAAAAATATAACCCCAGTAAATACTTACCTATAAGAAATCTTGGATAAAAATGAGATTTGAGAAATTAGCCCTTACCATATGTTCGATTTCTTAGTATTTATCCGATCCTCATGTATAATGATTTAAATAATTTAATTGAATTACTATGGAATCATATTAAATGTTATGATATCATATATGGTTCACTTATGACTTTATGTTACCGGTTCATTTGTAAATTCCATGTTAAAGAAGCATTTTGGGTAAAAGCGTTTCATTTATCATAGGTGTTTTGATTTGTTGTTCATGTTATATCCTGATTTACTTAATACCAGAATGTAAAATATGATTTATATATAATATATATTCATTATATAAATATATATGATAGATCGATAACTTGAATGAAATACAGCGTTCATGGAGACGGTAGGCCGTACGTATGCAAGAACGCTGTTTTCATTTCCTTATTGAATTGAATGGAATTAAGTAAATGAAACATATATGTACATAAATTCAGTATCATTATTATGTAATATCTTTAATAATTATTTTTTACATATATACATTATAATCATACTTTAATGGTTAATCATGGAAAAATAATCTCATCCCGTTCGTGGAGACGATAGTCCGTACGTACACACAAGCGATGATATCTTTCCAATACTTTTTGAATAGAATTGAAGTGAATGATATAATATCTCAGAATCAGAATGATTTTATAATAACCGTATATACTTATTATTTACACCATTATACCCATCCACGTATGGTGGTGGTTGAAAAACTAATTACACCACGGCGTGTAGATGGTATTTCGTACATACGCATGCGCGGTGATTTCATTTTCCGTAGGATGGATAGATGGTGAAATGGAGTTGTTTCGTATTTATAATATAATATCATTATATTATTGATACTTATTTGATTACTTTACAATGAAACAACTAAATAAGAAGAAGATTAAGAAGAAAGAAACATCAATGAGTCGGCAGAAGAGATAATCTCTTCCTCGACATGCCTTCTTTAAACTTCCTCTTAAAGGACTACCGTTGGTCTTTTGAGAAGACTAGAAACTCAAGAATATTAATAGGGAAGATGAGAAGAGTAATTTTTAGGGTTTTCTCGAGCATTAAGGCTCAATGTTGTGTAAAGAGAAGAGGGAGGAAGTTCTCTTTTATAAGGGAGGAAAGGGGAACTTTTCGAAACCTCTATAATATTAAATTATAATAAACCAAAATCCCACATAAAAACATCCAAAGTGACTCAAATTAGGATATTAGATAATACAGGGTTTTAATCTCATCAACCAATTAAATTTATTAATGTTTTGATTTTATTTTGAACCTTATCATTTTGATTTATCCTTATATAATCTATTTAATTTTATTTGAGTTAATAATGTTATAAATTTAATGTGGTTATAAATACATACTTTTGTGTTCTTAATAATACATAATTTGATATTTGATGACATCTTAGATCATATAATTTTTAATTTTTAATTTTTAAAATATTTTTCTGAGTTTTGAACAATTTAATAATATAAAATATCAATAGTGTCAATTTTGACACAATTAATTTATTTGAATTTAAATAAAATCCACATAGAAGATATGTTCAAACCAAAATATTAAATAGATTTATAACATGTAATATTTATCTATAAAATTTTCGGAGAACATTAACGAGTTCATATAATATTTATTTTATTATTTTTAAAACCATTTATTTGATATTTAAATAAATAAAATAACTTGAACATCATTATTGTGTCACCTTTAATGATAATTATTTAATCTATAAAAATTCTAAATAAATTCACATTACGTAGATAATTTTATTATATTTCTAGAGACTATTCATGTTCTATGTTTCCTGATGTTTATCACTATATTAAAATTATTATACTTATAAGACTTAAGAGAGTGGCATGTTGTCACTTTCTTTGGTTTTAATAATAAATAAATTACTTTCATGGTAAAAAGTCCATAAAACGAATATAATACAACACATAGATGATATGGGTCGACCTTTAGTCATCCAATAGAATTTTGGCAGGTGTTAGGGTAATTTTATAATCTTAGGTTCACCCATAATTACCTAATTTATCTTTAACTGATGTAAATAAAAATTATCGTAGTAACTATTCATAATATCAAAAAAATAAAAGTAACCTATTAACATAATTTTGACCAAATAAATCTATATATGCATTACATTTTTCAAAATTCAAAACACAATAGTTGCAATAATTATATTAAAATTTATCCCGTTGTTAAGAAAACAAGTTTTAAAAGATAAAATATTACAAAAGATTGAAATGTATTACCTATTAATTTAATGTAAAATTAATGGAAATGAAATAAAATATATTAAAGGATAAAAATGTATTATATTTATACATTAAAACCATTAAATATTATAATTTAATCATATATAATTATTGCGATAAAAAAAGTTTTTAATTAAAATATAGCGTGCTTTTACTATTCATTAAAATACGAAAGTTATCAGAATAATATGAAAAATTTATACAAAGTAAGTTTATATATCCTGATTCCAAAGAATAATTTTATTTTTTTCAAATTGACCTTATAAACATGTCAAAAACTAGATTTAATGTGGTTTTGCCATCAAAAGGTGGAAAAACTGCATTTTTTTAAAATACTTATTTTACCCTAAAAATTAATTTTGTTTACATAAAATGTTTTAGAAAATGTGTAAGATGAATAGTAATGTTATAAAATTAAAATTTTACTCAATAGTATTCATAACAACTAGTTCATAATATTATAAAAATATATCATTGTTTAGTGAAACCCGGTATTGCGTACTTCACACGCTATCGAGGAAGGTCGTGATTGCATGTAATGCAAGCCAAGTCAGGGATGTGTGTAGTGCAATATCACTTTGGTGTTGCATATTACATAATCAAAGCTTATTTCATTTATACATTAAACAAAATCTATACTTAATGTTGCATTGTATAATTCCTACAAAACAAACTTGAAATTATGTTTAACAGGAGCCAAGAATAGTGTTGCGTATATTGCTAGCTAATACTGTGTTTTGTATAGCGCAAGTTAATTTTTGGGAAGTATACAACAAAAGACATCATTGAAATTAAAAAGAATAATTCTCATAAAATATTGGGTTTTTATATTCTACCCCCCTTAAAATGAATTTCTCCCTCAAAATTCTTCGGGGTTATAAATGTTTTACTACTTGAAAGTTTCTTTCATAGAAACCCACAACGTACAAATAAACACTAAAATTTATTTTTTAAAAAGTGAAGTATGAAACATAACGGTTAGCGAAATTAACTCATCACTGGGTTTCCACATAGGAGAACATAGGTGAAAATATGGATATGGAAGAGAAATCTAACCATCAATTTCTGATGGAGAGTGGTAGAGAACATGGCTATGAAAAACCCAACAATCACAAAGCCGTAAATTTGTGATTATCTAAGGGACTATCGGATTAATCAGATATAAGAGCACTAGGACAACATTTTTGGTTATCAATATCATTTCCCTAATGTTAAAAATTTTGAAATATAAGAAATACTTACTTGATTTTGGTACAATCTCACTATTTTTTGTGCCTTGAACAATTTCCACTTCATCAATTAAAGAAATGAAGTTTAATTTTTCTTCTATGAATTGTTAGCAGATCATGTGATTGAATGATAGGTCATTCCATCTGTCTCAAACATATGGTTAGCAAAAGTTATATACATAAGTCCATCTATGGTGAGATTAATCCTATATTGTTCCTAAAATGGACATATACTTCATCTATCATACCACTTAACAAAATAAAACTAGTTTCTGCTAACCAGGGACTTCTTGTTGGCCAGTGCTAGGCGATGAAGGCCTATCATACTTCAGTTGTGGGTTCGATTCCCACCACCTTGTATAATGTGACGGGTTGTCTCCCATCCTGCCGGTTGTCATTTTTATAAAACTATACTATTTTAAAATTTCAGAAATAAAAACAAAAAGTTATAGCCTTATGAAATACTATATGATCTCCATTCCAATCATTAGGCTTATCAAAAATACTTCTGTCTGATTACTAGAAATTTCATCTACTGAGCATGTGAATTGCTTCATTTGTCCCCCATATATTATAATATATATCTTGTTGTTGGTCACATTCTGAACATGTGAATACCTTAATCATGTATTCTCTTGAAAAATGAATACTCATTGAACTTTACTAAAAAAATGAATGTTGTCAACAGATAACTCTTTCCACATACCAAAATCTCAATCTTTTTATATACTCAAACCATGATATCACTTGTCCTTATATCATTCATGAGCTCATTAATACTATCAAACATATTATATTCTCCTTATCTCTTCATTATGCGCATATCATCATCTTTCCAAGAATATTACAATTATTTTTGATGGTTACCGATACCATATAATTATTGAAAACCAAAATATTGATATTCCAAAATTCCATGATACCATAAATGAGATTCCATGATACTATTTTGAAATCCTAATACATAAACACTTAATCATTCCACAACATCATTGTCATTCTCTACATCACAAATAGTGATCGCATATGACTTCCCTTTATCATTTTTCTTTAGAAGTTGCTCACGTTGATCATCAATAACCATTGGATTAGGTCATTGATTATCATAATGCCCCATTTCCTTTCACTTGAAGCATTAAAGTGTTGGTGGAGAATTCTCTGTATTTTTTCTCTATTCACATTATTAGCTACCTTGTTCCCATTACTTCGATACTCAACTGCTCGATGACCTTCTTTTACACACATAAAACATTTTCTAGTAACTTTTAGGGAATATCCACCATGATTCTTTCCACACTTTGAGCATAAAGAGACATTCATCTTCTTTTCACCATTGTTTTGTGATTTCTCCTTGAACTCCATCTTTTGTTTTTTTGTCAAAACCATGAGATGGATAAGTAACACAAACTTCCAGTTCTACCCTGATAGCACAAAATACAATTTATTCATAGCTACTGAAGTCTCTTATAGCTAATTCCCTTCGATGACTTGGTTTTAAGCCACTAAAGAATCGATCATCTTTACTTTCTAGTTGGATGATAAATCTAGATTCATACCTTGAAAGACTTGTAAAATTCGCTTCGTATATACCAACAGATTCATCATCCTTTTTCTTAACCTCAAGGAACTCCTTTTCCATCTTTGTTCTAAGGATACGAGGTATGTACTTATTGAAAAATAAGATCTTGAACTCGTCCAATTCCATTGATTCAATTTGATCTTGGGGCCTTGTACTATTAATTAGAGTCCACCACTGGTCTACTTCACCTTCTAAATAGATAAATGCCAGAATGAATTTTTCATGTTCTGAACAGCGAATAATGAAAAATATCTTTTCAATGGTACTGATCCACTATCCAGCAACAAGTGGATTAGAAGACCCACTGAAAGAAGGTGGATGTTGCCTCATGAAGCACTCAATAGAATATTGATCCATTCTCTCGTCATTTGGATGTCTAAAATGATTCATAGCTTGTGTATGTATAGTAATAAGATTTTTCACTCCATCTCCCATAACATTGGTTTGTTCAAGAGGAAAATCATTGGATTGTCCATTAAATTGATCAACACGGTTCCTTCGGGTTCCAGCCATCGTCTAAAACCCCAAAAGAATAGTGTGAGAGGAAAAAGTCAATCTAGGAAAACAACATAATAAAGGGGGAGTACCTTCAATATATAACATCATTGGCTTAATTCTATGATCGTTAATGTAATTCAAGAACTTTAAAAAATACTTATACTTAACCTTTGGGACATTCCTAGGCATAGCTTAGAAATATCTCTAGGGATCTCACTAAAGTGTTTGCATCCATGTTTGCAAAGGTTAACTAAACCTTTCCTCTGATACCAACTGTAGAGACCCGTACTTGACGTATATAGAAATTACATTACTTTTTTAGAATAACTAATACATAACACAAATAGACACCCAAGGAACGTAATAGTTTAGTGTCTTTGGAAACATGGAACATAATATTCCAATCATGGTGAAAGATCTTCAACATCTCCCATAAAGATCTACCCCTTTTGTTTTATTACATAAAAACATTATTTATATCCGAGGGAAAAGAAAACATAAAAAGGGTGAGCTCAAATTCTCAGAAAGGGTAAACATAGAGAACATAAAACAATCCATAAACATTTGAATTCAAAAACATGAACAAAAAAATCTAAACATAAAAATCTTGATTCATGACATAAATCATGGAAGTACATAAGGAATATATTATAAAGGAACATAAATCATGATAAAATAGCTTGGGAAGAAAACATTTAATTGTGGAAAACCATTAATCACATTATACGATTTCCATATTAGCCATGGCATTACTGCCAAGACCATCTTCGTGGACAAAGTCCCTTTCTGAATCGATTTCACTCCCCATTCCAGTCCTGTATCACTAAACCGGATTAACTAACCATTCCAGCCATGTCTATCCCATGAGATAGAAATCATTACTCAATGAATTGGAGGTAGATCTAGGTACCACCCATCTCATAATGAAATCATTCTTACATGTGCCACAAAATAAACATAAAACATTCATCGTAACCCAAAGAATAAAATGGGTTTCATAAACATCATCCCATCATCACATAATCCATATAAAACAAATGGATATAATATAGTCATAAGAAAAATATGACCATGTAAATAATAGAGACATTATACCGGAAACATAAACAAGAAAAATAATGTCATCTTAGATGGAAAATAGTTTTGATGAAACACTTGAAATTAATTCTTGAGGAAAATATCCTTTCTTCTTCAAAATCATTTTCTCTTCACAAAATGACACACAATTTTAAAATAAAAGGAGTTTATTGAAAATAACTATGAAAAATTGTAGAGGAAAATTCATCAAAATTAGGCATTATGAATCTTTAAAAATATGTTCACGTTGTATAAGTTAAAAAAACATTCTCCTTGTACTTTTATCGTAGAAGTCAAAAAGTTCATCTTATGGTAAACAAAAGAAAGATTCTGTCCATAACACAATGTAAAAGAAAAAGAGGGGTAAACATGACATTAAACATACATGGAATAATATTAAACTCATTATGAAAAACATTTTATGGGTATGGATGAAAAATATAACCTCAGTAAATACTTACGTATAAGCAATCTCGGATAAAATTGAGATTTGAAAAATTATCCCTTACCTTATGTATGATATTATTTGTATGTATACGAACCTCCTGTATAATGATTTAAATAATTTCATTGAATTATTACAGAGTCATACTCATTGTTATGATATCATATATGGTTCACTTATGTCTTTATATTACCCGTTCATTTGTAAATTCCATGTTATAGCAGCGTTTTGGGTAAAATCGTTTCATTTATCGTATGTGTTTCGATTTGTTGTTCTTGATATATCCTGATTTACTTAACTCCAAAATGTAAAAATTATTTATATATAATATATATTCAGTATATAAATATATATTATTGGTCGATAAATGGAATGAAATACACCATTCAGGGTGACGGTAGGCCGTACGTACGCACAAATGCTGTTTCCATTTCCATATTGAATTGAATGGAATTAATTAAATGAAAAATATATGTATATAAATTCCAAAACATTGTTATGTAATATATTTCATGATTATTTATTAAATATATACTTTATAATCATACTTGAATGGTTAATCATGGAAAATGAATCTCATCGCGTTCGTGGAGACGGTAGTCCATACGTACGCACGAGCGATGATATCGTTCCCATAGTTATTAAATAGAATTGAAGTTAATGATATAATATCTCAGAATCAGTATGATGTTATAATAACCATATATAGTTATTTATTACTCCATTATACCCATCCAAGTAAGGTGGTGGTGGAAAAACTAATTACACCACGGTGGGGAGACGGTATTCCGTATGTACGCACGCGCAGTGATTTCGTTTTCCGTAGGATGGATAGAAGGTGAAATGGGGTTGTTTCATATTTATAATATCATATGAGTATATTATTGATACTTATTTTATTAGTTTACAATGAAAAAACAAAAGAATAAGATGTTGAAGAAAAAATAAACTTGAAAGAATCGATAGAAGAGATTACCTCGTCATCGACGTGCCTCCTTTAAACTTCCTCTTAAGGGACTAGAGTTGGACTTTTGAGAAGACCAGAACATCATGAATATTACTAGGAAAGTTGAGAAGAGTAATGGGTAGGGGTTGTACGATCATGAAGGCTCAAAGTTGTGTAAAGAGAATAGGGGTGAGGTGCCCTTTTATAAGGGAGTAGAGAGGCACTTTTGGAAACATCTAAAATATTAATTTATAATAAATCTAAACCCCACTTAAAAACTTCCACCACGGCGTGGATACAGTGTTCTGTACGTACGCACGCGCGGTGATTTCGTTTTCCATATGATGGATAGAAGGAGAAATGGGGTTGTTTCATATTTATAATTACATATCAGTATATTAGAGACACTGATGTTATTACATTATAATGAAACAACTGATGAATAAGAAGTTGAAGAATAAATAAACATAAAAGAATCGGTAGAATAGATTACCTCTTCTTCGACGCAAATCTTTTAAGATTCATCTTATGACACTAGAGTTGTTCTATTGGGATGACCAGAACCTCTATAATGTTTCTAGGGAAGTGGAGAAAAGTAATGGGTAGGGGATGAATGAGCATGAAGGCTCAAAGTGATGTGAAGAGGAGATAAAGGAGGTTCCCTTTTATAAGGGAGGAGAGGGGCACTTTTGGAAACATCTAAAATATTAATTTATAATAAACCTAAACCCCACATAAAAACTTCCAAATTGACTCAAATTTAGATATTAGATAATATAGTGTTGTAATATCATCATCCAATTAAATTGAGAAATGTTTTGATTTTATTTTGAACCTTATCATTTTGATTTATCCTTATTTAATCTATTTAATTTTATTTGTGGTAATACTGTTATAAATTTTATATGGTTATAAATACTTACTTATGTGCTCTTAATTATAAATAACTTGATATTTAATGACATGTTAGATCATATAAATTTATATTTTTAATTTTTAAAATATTTGTTTTATTTTTAAACAATTTAATAATATAAAATACCAATAGTGTCAAATTTGACACAATTAATTTATTTGAATTTAAATAAAATCCACATAGAAGATATGTTCGAACTAAAATATTTAATAGATTAATAACAAGTCATATATATCTAGAAACTCTGTGGAGCACATTAAATAGTTCGTGTAATATTTATTTTAATATTTTTAAAACCGTTTATTTGATATTTCATTCAATAAAATAATATCAACATCACTATTGTGTCACCTTTAATGATAATTATTTAATACCTAAAAGTTATAAATAAATTCTCATGATGTATATAGTTTTATTAGATTTCTAGAGAATATTAATTTTCGATGTTTTATGATTTTTATCACTAAATTAAAATTATTATTCTTATAAGATTTAAGACGGTGACATGTTGTCACTTTCTTTGGTTTTAATAATAATTAAATTATATTCAAAGTAAAAAGTCCATAAAATGATTCTAATCTGACCTTTAGGTGATATTGATCGACTTTTAGTCATCCAATAGTATTTATTCATGTGTTAGGGTAATTTTATAATCTTAGGTTTACCCTTAATTAATCGATTTATCTTTAACTAAAGTAAATAAAAATTACCGTAGTTACTATTCATAATATCAAAAAAATAAAAGTAAACTATTTACAGAATTTAGACCCACTGAATAAAAATATGGAATCAATTTTTCAAAATTCAAAACACAGAAGTTGTAGTCATTAAATTAAAATTTATCCTGTTGTTAAGAAAATGGGTTTTAAAAGTTAAAATATTGCCAAAGATTAAAATGTTTTTACCTATGAATTCAATGTAAAATTAATGGTAACGAAATAAATTATATTAAATGGTAAATATATATTCTATTTATACAATTAAATCATTAACTATTATAATTTAACCATATAAATTATTGCGATGAAGATAGAAGTTTTTAATTAAAATATAGTGTGTTTTTACTATTCATTAAAATATGAAAGTTATCAGAAAAATATGAAAAATTTATCCAAAGTAATCTTTTATATCCTGATTCCAAATAAGAATTTTATTTTGTAAAATTGAACATATAAACCTATCCAAAACAATATTTAATATTGGTGCGCTATCAAAAGGCAACAAAACTGCATTTTTTGAAAAGTACTTATTTTACCTGAAGAATTTATTTTGTTCACATACCATGTTTTAGAAAATGTGTAAGATGAATAATAATGTTATAAAATTCAAAATGTATTTAATAATAGTCATAATGGATAGTTCATAATATTATAACAATATATCATTGTTCAGTGAAACCTGGTATTGCGTACTACACACTCTATCGAGGAAGATCGTGATTGCGTGTAATGAAAGCCAAGTCAGCGATGCGTGTAGTGCATGCTCCCTTTGGTGTGGAATATAACATAATCAAAACTTATTTCATTTATAAATTAAAATAAATATATACATAATTGTGCATAGAATAATTCCTACAAAACGAACATGAAATTTTGTATAACATGAGCCAAGAATAGTGTTGCGTATACTGCAAGCTAATACGGTGTTGCATATAACTCAAGATAATTTTGGTGTAGCATACAAAAAAATACATCAATGAAATTAAAAACAATAATTCTAAAAAAATCTCTATTTGTTACTAAGATCATATGAATATATTCTTTAGTGATTAACTAGATAAATTTATGGTTGTAAAAATGGTGATATTCTTATATATTCTTTTTCTATGGAATGAAATTAAGAGAATATATGTACTATATTAAATATCATAATAAAAAGGAATCAATATTATCAATTCAAAAACTATAGATTTTGGATATAAAAATTATATATTCCTATGTCATGTAATCATATAATATGTTATATCTATAGATCCTCAAAATATAAAGGTTATTGAATAATAGCCCATACCAAATTCAATTACAAAGACATTTTTTTGTATAAAATGGATATGATTTATTCTTTATCAAATGTTTCTCAGGGTTTTATAAAATACTAAAAATGTTAATTATGAAAGGAGAAAAGTTTAACCAGATAAAATTTTGTTAATATAACATTAATAAATTTATAAATCAGATTTTAAGTTCCCCTATGCTCATAGTACATTGTAGTGGAGAATGATTTGTGTTATATAGTAATTCCTTAATGATGGTGTGATGTTATGTTCCACTGAAAATTTTCAATATAGTCACTTATTTCTCATATCAATTAAAATTGTAGGATAAAATTTACTGAATGCATAATTTTCAATTATTATCTCTAATTTTGTAATAAAATACATATATTGAATATCATTTTGGAATAATGTGTAATTAAAATAATGATCAAAAAATGATAATCTATATATTTACATAAAAGGATAACCAAACATTCTAATAAAGATTAATATATTTTCTAACACCCTAGCCCTAACCATTATCATAAAAGGGGGAGAGTATCCACCATCCTTAAGTTTAATTACCGAGATACCAATGGCTATAAATAAATTACATGTTCAAATAAATATTTTTGGGTAGATTTTCAATTATAAAAAACAAAACATGTCCAAAAAATATTAAAATCATCCAAAAAAATTATGTCATATTGTATGTTTAAACAATAAAAAAAAACAATAGCAATAATCAATAATGTTAGGGTCGCAATAATAGGAGAAACAAGAAATCCATCCCAAACTAAAAGGAATCATGAAATAGAAACATGGATTGGGAATCACTCCAACTACTCCACAAGATAATATCCAATATCCAATCACCGTATGATAATATATAATCATAATGATTCAATAGATAATTTAGATATTGGTCTTGTACCCGTGTCATAATGAACAATGACACTATACATAGCAAAGTGAATATACAGGGGGTGAGTAATTATACACATTTGGAAAACACCAAGATACCTCCCAAATCACAACACTTGGATAAAAACATGTTAGATCATAATTTATATTATAAATAATTTAAAAGGGAGGAAGTCAAAAGAAGATATCCAGAGATTAAAATTAAATAATATAGTGTAACTAGTAATTTCATTCACTTGGAATACCCAATTACACCTAACGAACGACATACAGACAAATTAATTCTAGAATATAACTATGAGAAGACCTTACTCAATAGAAGAATCATGTACGACCAATTAGTTTCTCACTTCGACATGAATCTAATGTTCCTCGATGAAACTGACCAATTTTCAGATCTAAACAACATATACTCAATTGTGATATAATCTCACCCAATTACTAGTGTATTAAATTCTCACAAACCGTTTCATTTATTCAAATATATTAGTATTTTAATATAATTAATAAAAGATATTTAAATTATATAAAGAAAATAAATATGTAAACCCTTGTAAATAAGTATTTCTTCTAAAACCAATCAAATTCTGATACATCCCATTTTTGAAATGAATGAATTTTGAAAAAATAAGTCACATAAAAATTATATTTAAAACCAATGAATAAAATAAAAAAAACAAATCCTTTATTTTCGTAAACTAGTGGAGGAAATTTTGATTCCACCTACCTCTCAAAGAAGCATGATGAACAAAAATAATAAAGATGCGGTCTAGATGATCTAGTATAACTTCCGCATTCCCCAAAAAAATACCAGAAATAAAATTTAAAGACATCACTAACCCAATATATTAGATCATAAATTTATATATCTATGGTTCCAATTGATGTTAAATTTTCAGATCATGAAAAAGAAGCTGAATGTGGCTCTTGCCTTTCATTTCAATGTTTTGATGCTTAAAGAATCATTCTAATTGATCTCTAAAGGATAAGGTTACATAACGAAATCTAGAAAACCATAAAAACTGAGATTCTGGATAAGAGTAGAAATAATTTAATTTTTTTGATAATTAAAAAAACAATTTTTTTATTTCACTATTTTCATCACATGATTTGGCCATATAGTTTAATGAAATGTGCACCAACTATATTTATGCCACTAGAAAAACCCAGGGCCATGTGGTTGTTTCACACATGTTGGAGAACATTTCATGAATTGTGAAAAAATTGCACCACCGCCAAAATTTATATATCACATGGTTTGTCCCATGCTATGGAAAAATGGAACACCAACCATGTGCCTTCCCAATAACTCGCATATTCCATTGAATGGTTTCTTCGAGAAATATTGTGGTTTACCCCAATCAACATTAAATCATGAAACCATAAAATCACTTCCAAAAATAATAAAACCATTCGTAAACTCCAATAACTAAAATTAATAATTATATAACTTCGTGAAACACAATAAAAGGCCATATAATATCAAAAAAAGGGTGTTGCATTGTCTCCACTAGTATTCTTTCTATCCCTAAAAAGATGGATTTTGGTGGGTATTTGGAATAGTTAAGTCCAATTTTAAATATTTTCTCTCTCACTTTACTATTTATCATATTTAATTTCACCATGTTTACATAAAAATATAACAAATAGAAAATAGTTATCTAAAAAAACTATCCTTTCGTTCCATGATATGAATTGGTTTATTTATAAATTCTACTTCTAGTTAGAGATCAATACGAACTAATTAAATTTCAAGGTTGTGATAAATTTGGTATTTATTTAGTAGATGTATTTTTGGGAAATTATGAACCAAACTATAATGTCACTCCCCAATATATAGAATTAAGTATAGATCCAATTTCTTATGGGGAATTTATGTTTCTAGGATGTTTTTAGGCTAGAATAGCTGGGTTGGGTAGTAGGTTGTAGGAGTTGGCCACATGCTACATGATAAGGTATACTATCTTGAATGGTCATGTTGAAGTAGTATCTCTATTTATGTAGGATCCACCAAAATTTCATGGATGACTTATAGGTATAATCTAACATCTAACACCCACCGACTAGTTGGTAGATGTGCAGTGGCTAGCTAGTTACACTACTAAGAGTATGATTAAATAGGTGTCTAAATGTATTTTAAATAAAAATTTCTCATAGAACCTCTAATATATCCCTATAAACCCTAATAAAATTTCTTTTGAAATAATATCTCCTTGAAAATAACCTCACCTCTCCCCTATTTCAATTGGTAGATCTTCATACTGATTCAAGACTTGGATATCCATTAATTGTAATATGCTGAGTTACATTCATTAAAATAAAATTTATTCTCATATAATATATTTATTTTGTTTATTATGATTGTACATCCTTTGATCTAGTTTCTACATAGTGAAATTTTAATTCTTCTATCAGATATTAGTTCTTTAAGATTATATATATTCCTCTCCCACCACTGGTCTAGAATGAAATTGAAAGCATCGAGATGCCATGCAGAATTAGATGGTCTGGGAATTTAAATTTTTCTCAACACTAGAGTGATGTAACATCATCTACTCTAGTGATCTCATCCCAGTATTTTCCATGGACAATAAGTTTCTTAAACAGTGTAAAACAATTAAACGAACTTATACCACATTCAGATTTAATGTGTGTATTCTTGATAGATGATTTCAGTTTTCGTTTCCCAAAGACTCTGATACTGAATCCCTCTATATTATCTACACATTATTCATGAATATTATCATGCATCATTCATTAGAATCTGAGTTATAGCATGGAACTCCAACAACCACTTCGACGTAGAAAAAATCACCACAATCTACCATCTCCGATAAGAGATGACAGAACATAAATCCCATGCTTGATTGAGAGAGTCTATATCAAGGAAACAGTAGGAAAAGGATATGTTTTCACTTCCAATGGATTAATAGTTATAAGGATAGATTTATATCTCCACTTATATAGTAGAAACATATAATTATTGGTTTGGGATCTTGGCCCCCGTGTAATAAAAAACCACTATATAAATATAATAAATAATTATTTATGAAAAACTAAATTATTCCATAAGTAATATTTATGTATTATAAATAAACATTAATATATATTACATATGTTACAAGATAATTTTGAGTCATTGAATCGACTCACATATAATGATAATATTAAACAAACCTGGGATATTTAATTAATATCAGTTCAATTAATATTTATCATTGTATTTACATAATCACTTCTAAATACATGGAATAAATAAATTCAAACAAATTATTACGTACTTTTATAATATTTAATTATTTATCTCATAGTTATCCATATAATTTGGATAATAACAAACCCCATGAGTGTGCCCATAAATTCCAATATTTATATTCAATAGAATATGGAAGATTCTCAAAGTTCTATTATCTATGAATCCCTAGGCCCTTATCTCAATAGCAGTGAATAATATTCACAAAAAAAGAATAAGGTCTAACAACACATCGATTCTCCTAAATAGATAATGAATATTCAATTAAATGATTACCTTACTATGAACACTGTCTGTGTAATATAACCTCTTCATCATCGATTTCTCATAAAGAAGGATGCACACTTATGTCGTCATCTTTTTTCTTTTTTTCCCTTATGTACTGATCTTTTGAGATAGACCTACCTTTGACTACCATGGCCATGGATTTTATTAATGTACTAACATCCTAATAAACCAGGCACGAGATATCTCTTCCTCAGCTCAGATGTGAAAAATCCTATCTTGATAATCCCATCAATGAGATGTCACCAATGACGTACCCAGCACAAACTACCTCGCCACAACTTCATTGTCATGGTTTTCATCATGCATCAATGTATGAAATCAAATTAAATACTTTGATAATGATCTCATTTTAGGAGAACATTAAACATGTATGTATAAAGGAACATCCAAGGACACCTGAAACATGTGGTGATCCTATTAGTTGTTCTATCCTCATGTTCCAAACTATTTGAGAACAACATGTGCGAAAATCATTAGAAGATGAATTGATGATTGTGATCCCCTAGAACATTATAGTCACACATCATCTATGTCCTTTCATAATAATGTATTTGGACCACCAGACTACAATTTATGATTACTATCATAGTATCTCTTGGATCTCATTATATTCTGGGATCTCCTAAAACCCTTGGATATGAAATATAATCTATAGATAATAGCATTAAAATAGTTGATGTAGTAGTATCTAAACTGTTATGGAAATATAAGCACATGTATATTTAACAAATAATATACTTCAAGTATTAATAAAATCACAACACAAGAAGGGTGTAGGGCACCCACATTCAGCTCTGTCACATTCACAAATGCGAATTGCTAACATGTTTCAATCCAATACCCATTGCATGAGAATCATGCTTCTAATGAGAGATAGTTTTAGTAAATGGGACTTCCATGTTGTCCTCTGTGGCTACTCTGTTAAATGTGACTTCACCTCTCCAAGTAAAATCCATTAAGAGTTGAAACATCCTAATTATATGCTTTGTCCTCTGGGGAGACCTTGGCTCCTTAGAAAACACCACTATAGTAGTTTTATCACAATAAACTCGACCATGGTCCGCACTACTAGGAACAACACCAATGTTTGAGTCAATGTTCCCTATACCTATTGTATCATTTTCTACATCGAAATCCACTATATTGATGGATTCTATTATATAATTGGTGACCACAGATTACTTCAAGCTTGTACAGCTCACCACACCACCATTCAGGAAAAATATGTAGCCTGACTTCAATTTCATATCATCATGATCTATTTGGAAACTAGATTCAGTGAATCCTCTCATTACTACTTCCACATATCCTCCATACACAAGAAACAAATCATTTATATGCCTCAAGTACTTTGAATAATTTTAACAGTTTCCAAGTGATGCTGCACTGGATTAGCATGATATCTTCCCACCATGCTTAAAGAAAAGGAAACATCAAACATAGAACATTGAATGACACACTTGATATAACAAAATATCATGGTGTAAGGGATTCTAAATATTCTGTCAATATCCTATAGTGTTTTTGGGCCCATTTTATAGGGAGATTGACACCATGTGGCATTAGAAAAAACCCTCTCTTGGATGGTACCATATTGTATATTTTGAGTACCTTGTCAATGTATGTACTTTGACTTAGCCCAGGAGTCCTTTGAGATATATCTCGATAGATCTTGATAACAAGAGTTTATACAAATTCACCTAATTCATTCATGGAGAAGCATTCATTAAACTAGATATGAACTAACTATAAGACATGTATTTAATTTCCCATAATTAATTTGTCATCAACATATAATAGTAGGAAAATGATGGCATTTCCATCAACCATATTATAGACACAAGGGTCACTTTCATTTTTTCACAAAACCAAACGCTCTTAATGCCTCATAAAAACCAATATTATATGAAAGAGATCATTGCTTCAACCAATAAATGGTTCTCTATAGATTTCATACCATATTGTAAACCTTTGACATGAAAAAACCTTCAGGTTGAGTCATGTAGACATCTTTAACCAACATCTCAAATAGAAAAGTGTATTTTACATCCATTTAGAAAATTTCTTTATCATGAAAGGCTGCTATTGTATGCAATATTCTGATGGATTTCAGGATTTCAACTATAGAGAATGATTCATCATAGTCAATTCCATGATATTTTCTGCACCACTTTTCCACTAGACTTGTTTTATAGGTATTAACCATACAATACATTTCTAGATATTTCATGAATACCCACTTTCACCCAATGGGTTTTACATCATATCAAGGATATACCAAAATATTGAATTAATTTTGGTACATGGACTCCATCTCATAATTCATGTTATATTTCCATTTTACAGCTTCTTTTCCTTCTACTAATTCCCTGTAGGTTAGAGTTTCATCATCGTCCAGGAGAAATGTGTCATCTAACACGATGAAAAGAAAACCATAATGCTATGGTTCTCTATCCTCTCTACTAGTCCTACATAGTATTTGGGTCTTGGGAACCACTTCATCTTGTAGTTTCTCTTTTAGAGATTGTTCCCATGCCTACTCCTGTTCATCTGAAGCATTGAATTTTCTGAAGTAAATCATTCTCCAACTATTTAAATTGGAAATTTTTTTACCTTTCTGTAAATATGGAATGTATTTTCACAAAAGTTTATCTATCTAATGTGTTGTATAGTTAATATCCTTTGGTTTCCATAGGATAACATATAAAGATGTTCATCATTTTTCTGGATGCTAATTTTTCACTTGGTATGGACTTGAAAAAAGACTCGCATCCCCAAACATGTATGTGTGATTGATTGGGTTTCTTTCCACACCATAATTCATATGTAGTCCCATATGATAACTTAGTTGGTACTCAGTTAAGTTTATATTCTACTGTCTGCAAACTGTATCCCCAAAATAATAATTGAATATTTTTATGACTCATCATTGTTCTCACCATGTTTAACAAGGTCATATTATTACTTTAACAAACAATATACCATTATTGTGTATAAGGATTAAGGTGTTGGGTTTCTATCATACACAAATTCAAGTGACAAATGAATGCTTGATTTTGATACTCTCAACTGCAGTTTGACTGGAGTTACATTATCTTCTTACCAAGTTGGTTTTCTAATTCAGGTTTATATTCACAAATCATCCGAAAATAATATGTATTATACCACCTGAAGTAGATATAACCATACCTCCAATATTAATCTGTAAATGTAATGAAGTATGAAACCCCACCCCTAGAATATATTTGAAATGGACCAGATACATCAGTATGAATTAATTCTAGTAATTGATGGTCTCAAACTCCTTTCCTAGAGAAGGGTGATTTGGTTATTTTCCTTTGTAAACAATCTTGACATACATCAAAGGGTTTTCATTTTCCATGTCTAAATACCCTTCTTGATGTAAATTTTAAAATTGATTCTTGTTTACATGACCTAGGCTATAGTGGCATATGCGGGTGATATATGTGTCATTCTCACATGTTCCTTCAATGATTTTCATTATAGGGTTATCTAGATCAAGTATATATAATCCATTTTTATGATGTGCCATACCCTAATAAATATTATCCATAGAAATGGGAAATTTATTATTTTCTAACAAGAAATAAAACCCAATCATGTATAAACATGGAACTAAGATTATGTTTCATGTTAAATATTATAAATAATAATAATTTTATAATAGTAGAACAAAAAAACATGGAAAAGATAAGTGATAGTCTCCCACTGCCATGGATTCCATACTTACAATATTTCCAGCTTGGGGATCCACTTCGCCTCATGTAATCTTCTAGAATCTAAATGGTTCCTATATATGAAACAATATGTGTGAGCCACTTTCTATATTCAGTAGCCAACATGTTGAAAAGGTAATATTTCATTCAATGAAAAAAATACCTGATGTTAAAGCATTAACATTCTACTTCTTTACAGTTCAACAATTTTTCTTCTAGAGTTCTTTCCTTCCACATGCGATGTAGAAAACCTCATAATTATTTCTCTAATTATGAATAATGGCTTCCTTGATGGATGGTTAATTGGAGTCTATGTTTTTGACCTATCCTTAGACCCATTTTAATTGCCTTAATTTATCTTTTTCACTATAAGGATAAATGAATTGGTATTTTTCATATCCTTATCAACTTGGTGAACTAAATCAAAAAGGTCCAAGACAATAATTTTCAAATTGTTCATGTTATAGTTGATCATAAATTTTAAAAATTGTTCTGTAAAAGAGGCATGAATGAGATAAATTGGTAGATATTGGTTCTATTTTAAACTAAGGACATCAATCCACTCATTGTACCCAATTATCATGACTACATGAGGACTCACATGGTTCTATTTTTCTAGCATAGACCCATAAAACGGACTAGATATCTCGTACCTTTCCTACCTAGTCCTCTCCAGATATAATTCTTAGATATGAGAAATCATTTTGTAGGCATCCTCATCCTCATGATTTTTTTTAACTTGATGAACATGGATGAAGACATGATGCATTGAACATCTAGTGCATCATGTACTTTTTTTCATTTATCCTTCTCCACCATACATTCTCCTAGAGGATGATCATCAGAAACTAAGGATTATAGCACATAAAGCATCCATTCTTGGCATAGTTCTATGTGCAAGCACTTATACCACACAAAATTTATGGTCAGTAAAGATCATTTCATTTTCTAGAATAGATCACAGAGATAAGGTACTTGTGGTATTGGTGATTTCAATTTAAAATATTCAATAGATAAACACTAGAAGTTAGTAATTTATATTGATTACCATTGTAAATTTATGATCAATTAATTATTATATTATTTTTAATATCTCTAACTATTTTAGAGAACCCGAATATCTCTCACTATTTGATTTGTAATATTCTTTCACATATGTATTCTAGTAGAAAGGATCCTTAAAACAACCCTTTATAGTCAAAATGATTTGGCTACACCACTACTTGGAGTGTTTCTAGGTAAGCTATAGTTTTTCCAACCACATTAAATCATGGTTCCTTGAACTTTTGAAAAAACACCAAACTATTTGAATCTAAACATGATTCTATCAATTCCATTTACCTATTCACATGGATATTCTAATAGTCGAATAATAACATGCAATATCAATATCCACTTTTGTAATGATGGAATGAATAATGCCAGACTTCATAACCACATAGTTAATGACTTGTGCCATGATTACAATTAAGATTTTGTCAAGGTCTTGTGCCAAAACACTATTTTCTCTCATTAAACCTACCGATTCATCGAGGAGCTATAGTGGTCTCCACTCGTCACATACTGTGTCCAATTATTTATTTATATGAAAAGGTTCAAATATAACTTAAACATTCGTATTAATACTACCATATGAAATGTCAATAATTTATCCATAAACCATGAATGATATAAATTAACACATCTATAGTCACACATATCACAAAACCTTTAATACAATATGGATGTTTTTTATCATAATACATTAACTTCAAATAAACTAAAAATTCATCAAAGGATGTTGACATATATGAAATGAAATCCTATTTTAGGGGAATATCTCATTCTATTTTGGAATCATTTAAGAGTCACATAATTATAAAGAAAACTGTTATTTTGAAAATATTCTTATAATCCTGTAAGCTATGCTTTGATAATTTTATAACAACCGAAAATAGCCTCACCCACCGTATAAGTTAAAAAAACTTCCTCACCTTAAATTTGTCAAAAAGATCATAAAGTACCTTATTTGGAAAATGAAGAAAATATTACATTCAAAAAATTTTAAGGTCAAATAAGTGTATAAATTAATTTACCCCATTGTTTAGTAAATAGTAAAAATGTTTTGAAATTCATTTTTAAGAAAAATGGATGTGGATGATAAAGAGGTCTTCATAGATAATTACGTATAAACAACCTCAGACAATAAAGAGATTGAGAAATTTACCCTTACCTTGTTCTTTTCCATGGTCAAGGGAAGTTTAACCTCCTGTATAACGGTGAAATCATTGTTATTAAATTATTCAATAACCATATACATTAATATGATATCATTTATGATCTTCTAATATTACTATGTTAATGATATTTCTGTAGTATCATCCTTTTGGGTGTTAACTGATTCGTTTTCCTTTATATGATTTGTTATGTAAGTAATGTTTTATGTTGATATGATGTATATTATTCATATTCAGAATGATATTAAGTATTTAATTTTTTTAATCATCAAAATAAAAATAGTCTTGAATGGATATGATGGGGAATGAATCTCTTTACGTTCGTCGCGACGGTAATCCGCACGTACACACGAGCGACAATATCATTCTTCTGATAATAAAATAATACATAATTGGATGGTATATCTTATATACAGAATCATTAAAATGTTATATTTATTATTTACATCAATTATACATCCTTATTATACCCATCCAAATAATAATGTATTGAATAACAACTACACCATGACGTGGAGACGGTAGGCCTTACGTACACACATATGGTGACATGTCATTCATAGGATGGATAAAATAATGAATATGGTTGTAAAATATTTAAAATAACATCACAGTATGTAGAATATAATGGATTTATTATTTTATAATGGAATCAACAAGGAAATAGGAAGTGGAAGATGAAAGGAAGTTGAAAAAGGTGATGAAATATTTACCTCTTCTTAAGGTTCTTCATTTGGATTTGATCTAAATGGCTCCATATGATGGATTTCATATGAAAGAAAGGCCTCTAGAATGAATGGAGGACAGTTGAAAGGATATTCAGGTGGGGTAGTCTGAGCCAAATGTATTTTATGTTGCGAATTTGAGAGAAGGGGAAGTGCCCTTTTATAAGAGGGGTGAGGAGAACCTTTGGAAAAGATTTAAAAATTATTTTATAATAAAATCATTTTCAATTAATAATGCCTACAATATAATTTATTTCTAGGATAATGTGGGGATGGGTCGAAAAACACTCATCCACTAGGTTTTAGACTGGTTTGAGTCACTATATTAACCTTATCTTATAGATTTAACTCTTAGTTAATTAGTTTGACATTTACCATGTCTCTTTGTATTTTTATATTATATGGTTAATAAATATACAATAAACTTCCAAGAGAACCAAAATTGGTTAATTGATAATATATATAATATTATTTAATACCTTTAGTGAAACCATATATTCTTAAGGATATAATATCAATTAATAATATAATATTTGTTTTAAAAACTCTTTTTAGTTAATTTTGACACTATTAGTTATTTTGTTTTTGTTAAAATCATAAAAACATTATTACATAGAAAAAATTTCATTTAATCAATCCTAACCTGTAACATTGACCAAGAAAATTCGTGGATCACATCAAAACTATCAAATTATTTTTATTTGAACATTTATAATACAGTTTATTTGATTATTTTATTAATAAGGAAAATACTGCATCATCATTGTGTAACAAATAAATATAATTATTCAATGTCTAAAAATTATAAATAAAATAAAATTATGTAGGAAATATTTTTATATTTCCAATTAATATTTATAGTCGAACATATAACATGTATTACCATATATAAAAATTGTTTTACTTAAAGATATATTCTTATCTCAATTTTTTATTATTTATTTTCACTTAATTAATATAAAGTGTCATTATCACTAACAAGTGGCTCCATGGGGTCCCAAAATCTACCCAAGGATGCCCATGGTCGGACATGTATCCTCCAATAGCGTTAGAACATGTGTTAGGGTAATTTAATATTATTATAATATCATTTTTAACACTTACTTTTCGAATTTACATTTTAACAAAGGTAAATAAAATATTCACCGAAGTAATTATTCAAAATGTATAAAAATAAAAGTTACCTATTTACACAATTTGTATCTCCGAATTATATATGTGGAATCTATTTTTCAAAATTAAAAATACATAAGTGGCAGAAATTAATTTAATGTTACTTCCTGTTGTAAAAACAAAAAGGGTGTTTTTTAAGAAATAATATCTATCAAAATATTGACACATACTTATGTCCAAATTAAATGTGAAATTACGTCCAATGGCCAAAATTGGATTAAATGGAAATAATATAATCAAATTATATTTAAAAACCACTCAATAGTATAATTTATCACTATAAATTATTTTTATAAAAAAGTTGTTTTTAATTAAAATTTAGTATTTTTCACTATTCATAAAAAATTTAATGTTTTTAGAAAAATGCCAAAAATTCTGCCTAAGCTAATTTAAATATAGCAAACCCAAAAATGAATTACATTTTGAAAGATTAAATTGATATAATTTCAAAATTTTTGTATTAATATTCATTACGGCTAGCTTGATTGGTTGCGATGTGTTAGAATCTCGAAGTTGCGAACAACGTAAGCTATTGCATTATTCAAAGGGAAACATACCATGGAAGCTTTGGGTGTTAAATTAGCCCATCCATAAATTAATTTTCCCCTCAAAATATCTATAATATTTCTTGCATAAAAATATTCGGGTGGTTCTTCCTCATAAGTTCCTCAGGTTCGTATGGTGCCTCTTCCATCTTATGGTTTCTCCTTAGAACTTTTACCAGACGAGTCATCCGGTTTCTCAACAATGGTTCTCTAGTATCAAGAACCTTGATAAGATCTTCGCAATAAGACTGATCAGGTTCTAGTTCTAATTCTTCATAGGTTAGTAGATGCGTTGGATTAAGCTTGTATTTTCTCAACAGTGATACGTGGAATAAATCATGAACTTTGGAGAGACTTGGTGGCATTGCCAAAGGGTAATCTACAACCCCAATTTGTTCTAGAATTTCAAAAGGTCTGATTACCGGGGACTGAATTTACCATTCTTACCAAAACATATTGCACCCTTCCATGGAGATACATTTAAGAAAACATGATCTCCTACCAGAAATTCAAAATCTTTCCTTCATTTATCGGCATAGCTCTTCTGGCTACTTTGAGCTACTTTGATGTGGGTTTGGATTACCTACACCTTTTCCATCATTTACTCAAAAAGTTATGGGCCTACAATTTTTCAATCACCAACATCATCCCAACAAATTCGTGTACGACATCTCTTTCCATATAACGCTTCATATAGTGCCATCTGAATACTTGAATGGAAGCTGTTGTTATAAGAAAATTCTACTAGAGGTAAATATTGATCCCACATACCTTGAATGTAAAGTGAGAAAGACCTCAACATGTCTTCAAAGGTTTTAATAGTCTGTTCTAATTGTACATCAGTTTGAGAGTTATAGGCAGTGCTTAAACGAAGTTCAGAATCCCGAGCTTTCTGAAGACATTTCCAGAATCTTGATGTAAAACATGGATCACGATCAGAAACAATCTATAGGGGTACACCATGGAGTCTTTCAACTTCATTAATATACAGTCTTGCTAAACGTTCAAGTGGTAAATCTGACCTTATAGTATGAAAATGTACTGACTTGGTAAGATGATCAACAATTACCCATATTGATTTTTTCCTTCTAATAGTCTGTGGTAGTCCCATGACAATGTATATCGTAATATTATCCAATTTAAACATAGGTATTTGAAGAGGTTTCATTAATCCTCTAGGTTGTTTCCTTCTAGCTTGCACTTGTTGGCAAACCAAACATCATAACACAAAATCAGCAATCTCCCTCTTCATGTTTTCCAACAAAAAAAGTTCCTCCAAATCTATATACATTTTGGTGCTCCCTGCGTGTATAGAGAAATTTGAGCTATGAGCATCATCCAAAAATTATATTTTTAGATTAGGTATATCAGGAACACAAAGACTCTTACCAAATTTAAAAATTCCATCTTCATATACGAAGTCACTCAATCTCCCATTATTCACATCTTTAATCTTCTTTTTAAACCCCCCATCATCTGTATGAGAACATTTTATCCTTTCTAGTAAAGATGGTTTGGAAACCATTTGAAAAAGCATTGATGTTTCACCTTCCATGGTTATTCCTATATCTATCTTTACTAGAACCGTGTATATAGGATCCTTTTCAACTCTCATCTTTTTCAAAATTCCACGATCCTTTCTAATCAAATCATCTTCCACCTTATTTTCCTTCCCTGAGTGGTAGTGTATAGTGCAATCATAATTCTTGAGTAGTTCTGGCCATTTCATTTGCCTAATGTTGAGTTCTTTCTAAGAGAGAAATATACTTCAAACTATTGTGATTTGTAAATATCTCACATTTTTCACCATAGAGATAATGTCTCCATATATTAAGAGAAAAGATTACAGCTACTAAGACAATATCATCAGTACGATAGTTTTACTCATGAATTTTTAGCTATCTTGATGCATATGCAATAACTCTATCATTTTTCATATGGACAAAACCAAGTACTTTCTTTAAAGAATAACTATAAATAAAAAACCCATCATTTCCTGATGGTAGAGTCACGATAAGAGGATTTAATGATATTATCTTCAGTTATTCGAAACTTTCTTCACACTGCTTTTTCCAAACAAATTTAACCCGATTATGTGTGAGCTTCATTAATGGGTTAGCCATTTGGGAAAAATTCTGGACGGAACATCAATAATATCCTACTCAACCAATAGAATTGCGTACCTCAGTTATAATCGTTGACGCTAGCTATTCTTGGATTGCATTGGTCATTGACGGATCAACAGAGACTCCATCCTTAGAGACAATATGGCCAAGAAAATAAATCTCTTGAAGCCGGAATTCACACTTTCGAAACTTCTCATATAATTCATTTCTTCTAAGAGTCTACATGATAATGTGCAAGTGATTTTCAGGATCCTCATAGCTCATAGAGTATACCAAGATATCATCAATAAATACCACTACAATGTCATCAATATATTCATTGAAAAGTTTATTCATTACATCCATGAAGATAGAGGGTGCATTAGTCAATACAAAAGGCAATTCTGTACACTTGTAATGCCCATACCTGGTTCGAAATGCCGTCTTTGGAATGTCTTCCTTCTTCACACAGAACTGATGATATCCAGATCAAAAGTCTATCTTTGAAAAATATTGGGCTCAATGAAGTTGGTCAAATAAATCATCAATGCGAGGTAGGGGATACTTGTTCATTATTGCTATAGCATTGATCTCCCTATAGTCAATGCACAACCTCATAGATCCATCTTTCTTCTTAACAAAATGAACAGGGGATCCACATGGAGAAACACTAGGGAGAATAAATCCCATATTAATCAATCCATTTAGTTGTTTCTTTAGTTCCACTAATTCCACAATGGCCATTCTATAAGGGGTCTTCGATACGGGCCTTGAACCAGGAATTAAATCAATGGAAAACTCAATTTATCATTCTATTGGATGTCCAGGTAAATCTTATGGAAATACATCAACATACTCTTGCACAATATGTACATCCTATATTTTAACATTATTTTACTCACTCATTGTTATTTAATTATCTTACTCCCCAATAATTGAATTTAGTTGAGCTACTGAAGGTGGATCTAGATAAGAATTAAGTGGTGAAAATTCAAGTCTAATGAAAAGGTGTTCTTTATTATCGTCATCAATGATAGTAACCTGCTTATTCTTAAAATAAATATTTTCATCATGTTCTGAAAGCCAATCCATAATGGGGATTATATCAAATTCATTCTTGGGTACGATGGTGAGATCAGCAGATAAATAACATTTATATGACCAAATGGGGAATGATTCACAAAATCTTATTGCAATGATACATCCCTTGGGAGTTTTTACTAACAACTCCCGTGTTAAATCAAATTTGGAATATCTAATTTTCTATGAAAAATGGGAAGATATAAAACAATGTGATGATCCAGAATCAAATAAACCATTTTATAAACTTGAGGAAACCATTAAATTACCTACCACCATGTCTTTTAGAGTTTCAACCTCTGTAGTAGTGATCACATAAGCTTGGCCTTGATCCCTTGTCCTTTTTTGAAGTAATTTTCCATAATGATTAGAAAATTCATTTTCATAATGTCCCATGTCCATGACATTATAGCATTGAACATTGGTAGCATCTTTCTTCCCCTTGCAATCACAAGCATGATGGCATTTTTCACAGCACATGTAACAGACTCCCATTCCCTTCAGGCACGTACTGGGGTGTTTCTTGCCACATTTACTGTAGGATGGATATTAAACCTTTCCCTTCTTCAACTTATTTCTATTTATAGAGTGTTCAACATATCTCTTATTCTCTTACTTTGATTTAAATTTGTATGACTATTTGAATTCCTTTTCTATCTTGATAGCACATGAGACAAAATCTTCATACGACAAGAAGGATTGTGAGACTAATGCTCAACGGATAAATTGTTTTAACCCATTAATGAAATGATAAATATAACTTCATGTGTTACATATATAATCTATAGAAAGACTCACTAACATTGTAATGTTAGCCTCATATTTTGCGACATTCTCATCCTCTTATTGCCTCAGACTCAGAAATCACCATTCCATATCTACTCGATGGTCATGAGGAACGTAATTTTCTAATAAAATATCTTAATACTCCCTCCATTCCATATTTTATGCTTCATCATATTCCTTTATGTTTTGAATCAATGAACACCATTGATCTGCATCTCCTTTTACATGATAAATTTCCATGAACACTTTTTATCATTCACTACTCCCCAAAGAGTGAAATATTTTCTCCATGGAATTTATCCATTTATCAGCTACTAATGGATTTGTATGACCATTGAATGTTGGTGGTTGTTTCCCCATGAAGAGGCCTAACATTGATCCTCCATGTTGTTGATCAGGGTTCTTCATATGGGTAAGGTTATTATTCATATCCTGAGTGAGTTGTCCCAGTATGGTGATAAGCTGATCCACACCAGTTGCTTCACCAGCTCCCCTATAATTATCTTGAGTAGGAGTGAAATACCGACATAGATTATGTGCATTGAAATGGTTTATATTCCTTCCACTAGGCACAATTTATAAATAGAGGATTAAACTAGATTTGTTTATGAATTCAAATACATAATTCAAACATTGTAAAACACTTAAAATAAATTGAACAGTTTAGGGATATAATCCATAATCATAAAAATGATTTCTTTGAGGAAGTATATACTCATCATCCCTTCATAATGGATTGTAAATAAAATTAGAATTCTCTGAAGAATATCCCCTAGGATTATTGTAACCATGTGTACAGTAAGGCCCATTTTCCTGCACCAGTTCTCATTCGAGTCTAGCTCAAAGTGGTGTTTTTGGGTTTTACCCCAAGGTACATTTGTGCCAGAGCCGCCTTTACCTGCTCGTATCCAGATAGGGATTCATTGCTTGGAAACCCCACAAAATCACTACAGTACAAAAATTTTAGGAAGTTCTTCTATACCAATCCTCAAAGTCTATCTTAGGGCTATGGGCTCTAATCAGAGTTTAATTAAATCTTGTTTTAATGGTTTGTACTAAACATCCTATGATACCAACTATAAATCCCCGACCCCAGTTTCCCAGAGTCAGTGCATTAATTCATAACATTGAAAAGATACCAGGAAATCATGTCCTTAAAGACCGATCAGTTTAGTAGCCTTGGAAGTATTAGATTCATTAATGAGTTTTAAATTAAATTAAAAAATGAAAAACTACAACCAAATTATTTCCATAGACCATATCCCCTCATACTATCCAAGAAGGTCAGTCATAAAATACTTCTTCACATCCTGGAAAAAGTAAAACATAGAAAGTGGTGATCTCATATGCTCATTAAGGATAACAATATAGTGGAAACTTTCATAAATAAGCAAAAAAAATTAAGTCAATGTATAAGACTAAAACAAAAGCCAATTAATCTTCAAATACAGCATATTATGGAAAATAAAAAATCAAATAAAGAAATTTACATATTAACATGGATATTGTACTAGTTGAATAATCATAAGAAATATCAATAGCCAATTTCATAATGATGGAATGCATAATACCATACTTCATAAACACATAATCAAGGCCTTATGCCAAGACTACAAATAAGATTTTGTGAAGGCCTTGTTCCATGAAACTAGTTTGTCTCATGAGACCTACCAATGCATCAAAGAGCTATAGTAGGATCCACCCATCACATACTAAGTCTAATACATTCCTTATATGAAAAGGTTTAAACATAACATAAACATTTATATTAAAACTAGAATAAAAAATGTCAATAATTTAACCATAAACCATGAATTGTATAAAATAACACATCAATAGTCAAACATATCACAAACCCTTCAATAAAATATGGAAGTTTTGTATGATAATAAATTAACATCAATCAAGCTTAAAATCCATCAAAGGATGTTGACATAGATGAAATCAAAACCTTTTTTAGAGAAATATCTCGTTCTATTTTGGAATCATATAAGATTGACATAATTATAAAGAAAACATTTATTTTGAAAATATTTTTAAAATCTTGTAAGGGTTGCTTCGACAATGTTATAATGGGGGAAAATAGTAACACCCACCGTATATGTTAAAAAATTACCTTAATATTGTTGAAAAGGTCATGATGTACCTTGTTTGGAAAACGACGGAAAGATTCCTTTCAAAAACATGTAAGTTCAAATAAGTGTATAAATGATTTTACCCCATTGTTTAGTAAATAATAAAAATGTTTTGAAATACATTTTTAAGAAACATGGATGTGGATGATAAAGAGGCCCTAGTAAATAATTACGTTTAAACAACCTCGGATAATGAAGAGATTGTAATATTAACCCTTACCTTGTTCATTTTTATGGTCGAGGGTAGGTTAACCTAATGTATAATGGTGAAATAATTGTTATTAAATGAAACAAGAACCATATACATTATTATAATATCATATATGATCTTCTAATATTGCTTTGATAATGATATTTCAGTAGTATCATCCTTTCAGGTGTTAACAGATTCGTTTTTGTTTTTATGATTTGTTATGTAAGTAATGTTTTTTGTGGATATGATATATCCTATTCATATTCAGAATTATATTATGTCATTAAACATTATCTATAATCATAAAATGAAAATTAGTCTTGAATGGATACGATGGGGAATGAATCTCATTGTGTTCTTGGAGACGATAATCCGTACCTACGAATAGGCGACAATATCATTCATTTGATATTTAAATAATATATAATTGGATATTATATCATATATAATGAATCATTATAATGCTATATTTATTATTAACATCAATTATACATCATTATTATACACCTCAAAATAACAATGTATTAAATAACTACTACACCTCGACGTGGAGACGGTAAGCCGTGCATACGCACGTATGGTGACATGTCATTAATTGGACGGATAAAATAATGATTATGGTAGTACAATTTTTATAATAACATCACAATATATAGAATATAGTTGAGTTATTATTTTAGAATTGGAGCAACAATGAAAGAGTAAGTGGACGAAGAATTTAAATTGAAAGAGGTGATGAAATATTTACCTCGTCTTCGGGTTCTTCTTTTTGATTTGATAGAAAGGGCTCTTTGGTTGGATTTATTACTAAATTAAGTCCACTAGGATGAATGGAGGACAGTATAAAGGATATTTGGGATGTGTTTGTCCGAGCAAAATGGCTTCGATGGTGTGAATTAGAGATAAGGTGAAGTGCCCTTTTATAAGAGTGGTGAGGGGAACCTCTGGAGTAGATTGAAATATGAATTTGTAATAAAATAATTTTCAGTTTATAATAAATCCAAAAGGATTTAATTCGAGGATAAGGTGTCTATTGGTATAAAACCACTCCTCCAATAGGTTTTAGATTGGTTTGGGTAACTATATTAACCTTATCATCTATATTTAACTCTTAGTTAATTAGTTTGACATTAACCATGTCTATTGGTATTTTTATATTATATGGTTAATAAAATCATTATAAACATCCAAGAGAACCTCAATTAGTTAATTAATTATATATATAATATTATTTATGTCCTCTTCTTGAACATTATATTTTAGGAATATAATATCAATTAATAATATAATATTGGTTTTAAAAACTCTTATATGTCAATTTTGATAGTATTTACTATTTTGTTTTTGTTAAATTCCTAACAGCATTATTACATCGAAAAAAAATTCATTTAATATATTATAACGTGTCACATTGACCTAAAAAATTCATGGATGGCATCAAAACATTCAAATTATATTTATTTTAACATCAATAATACCATTTATTTTATATTTTTCATTAATAAGAAAGATATCGAATCATCATTGTGTCATTAATAAATTTAATTATTCATTGTCTAAAAATAATAAATAAAATTAAATTATGTGTGAAATATTATTTTCTTTATATTAAATTTTTATAGTCTAAGAGATAACATATATAACCCCATATAAAAAATTTTGTACTAAAAGATATATGCTTTTGTCAATTTTGTATTTACTTTAACTTAATTAATTTAAAGTGTCATTATCATTTACAAGTGACACCGTGGGGTCCCAAAATCAACACAATGATGAAAATGGTCGGAAATGTATCAGAAAATAGGGTTATAACATGTGTTAGTGTAATTAAGATTATTATAATATTATTTTTTTACCCTTACTTACCAGATTTACCCTTTAACTATTGTAAATAAAATATTTACCGATGTAATTATTCAAAATGTCTAAATATAAAAGTTACCTATTTACAAAATTTTTACCTCCTTATTCTAAATATGGAATCCATTTTTCTAAATTCAAAATATTTAAGTGGTAGAAATTAATTTAAAATTAATTCCTGTTGTCAAAACAAAAAGTGTGATTTTTAAGAAATAATTATTATTAAATGATTGACACATGATTTTGTCCAATTGAAATGTAAAATTACATCCAATGACCAACATTTTATTAAATGGTAAAAATATAATGTAATTATACTTAAAAACCTCTCAATATTATAATTTAGCACTATAAATTATTTTTATTAAAAAAGTTGTTTCAAATTAAATTTTAGTATTTTTCACTATTCATAAAAAACATGAATGTTTTTAGAAAAATACAAAAAATTAATCCTAAGATAATTTCGATATCAAAACCCCAAAAAAGATGTCCATTTTGAAAGATAAAATTGATTAAATTTCAAAAAGTGGGTATTAATATTCATAACGACTAGTTTGACTGGCTGCGGTGTCTTAGAATCTCGACATTGTGTACAACACAAGCTATTACATTATTCAAAGGGAAATGTACCGTGGAATCGTGGGGTGTTACATTAAGGGTTTTGATGGGTTTCTTGACCATAATCTTGGTATGTAAATATTAATCACTACTATTGAGATAAGGTCATAAAGGGTCACACACAATCTAGCATTGAGAATCTTCCCTATTCAATTGAATATGAATATAGGTCTTTCAAAACCCCACCAAGGGTTCTAGGTATTATATAAGATATATGGATCACCAAGATAAAAATAAATTAATTATGATTTAGGTATGAAATAATTCTGTTGAATTTATTTATTATATACTTTTAGAAATTATTAGGTAAATAAAAGTATAAATTTTATTCGAACAATTATTAATTAAATATCAAAAATTCATTTAATACTATTAGGAGATGTGAGTTGAGTTAATGACGTAAAATTATCACAAAATATATTTAATATATATTATAATTTAGTGGTAAAATTAAAATAATAATTATGGGATAATTTAGTATCTTATAAACTATTTCTTATAATATTTATATAGGGTATCTTTATTACATGGGGTCGGGATAAAAAATTGAGTGTCATAATTTTTTACTATATAAGTGGAGAGAGTCTCTTCTCCTTATGAATATTCATCCATTCGAAGTGAATGCCTATTTATCTATACCTGATTCTTATAGAGAGACTCTCTTAATAAATCATGCGATTAAAGTTTCATCTTCTTGGATCAATGAAGATGGATCATGCTGGTCATTGTTGTGTGAAATTGGTCATTGGAGTTCAATGATAGCACCAAAATTTTGAGAAACAACACATGCACATATTCAAGAAGCATATGTGGATGATCTAGAGGTAATCCATGTCAAAGTCATCGAGAAACGGACACCGACATCTGGTGAAAATCATACGCACATCATATATGAACATGGTATACGTTCAATTAATTTCTGTACTCATTTTAATCCCCACATATTCCTCAGACAGTTCCAAGATGAGATCATTGAAGTCGACAATGTAATAACACTTCGGTGATAAAAAATTTTAAATTCCAAGACAATCAGCTTCAAGTGAGAATCCCAGTACCTTCAATTTGTATCTGAGGGATTCGTGGTTTTTCTGAGTTTGAAAAAATTATATTTCCTGAAATTTAAGTACAGGTTGTTGAAATGATTCCAATAGATCTGACCACACATTGATTGGATTTTGAATAGCACAGTAATGACCATATAAAAGTTTTTAATGGATTGACTATGTTTTTTCCATAATAATTTGTTTCGGTAATTATTTTAGTTCAAAAAACAATGATACCATTGGTTTTTGAGTGTTATATGACCATCGGTCAATATGACCACTGTGAACAAAATGTTTTGATTATTGTCTCTATATTTAAGTAATCTTGGTTAATTATTATAGAAAGAAGATTTGATGGCCTCACCTAGTAGCCTTGGGCCGATCGAAGCCCATCTAACAGAGATTGGGAAGGAGGTAGCACCATTGGGCTTTGCTATGGACCAAATCCAAGCCGAACTTCATCATGTGAAGCTAGAACGGAATCGCCTTCGCGAGAAGTTTAAACTGATAGAAATTACTACTCGGGCAATGTTGACTAAGCCGCCCCAAAATTCTATCACCCTAGCACACCTTACTCTTAGGTCCTATGCTGGTATTATAAGGGGTTATGTAACGAGACCGTAATTGCCTTGTGTAATCTTTTTTTTAAATAAAAATTTGGATTTCTTCTTATGATGATGTTTATGAATTTTCAAATGACCGGATAAATATTGTATGCATATTTTTGATGAATTTTAGAAAAAGGATATTTTAAAAATGGTTGTGTAAACCTTATATAATTAAAAATGTGTAATGATTTTCGAAAAATGGTCTTCTACAATTATGTTCAGTACGAAATTTAGAGTCTAATAAGATCAACTTGATTTTTGATGAATAGTAAATTATGAATAGTGATTTTATGATTAGGATTAGTAATATGACCAAATGTATTAGTAATCTCACTTAAAGAAAGTTTTAAAATAATCTAGGCACCTTGATTAAGTAATGTGATTCAATAAAATAGTTAAATAACGGTTTCATTAATTATTATTCAAGTATTAGTTTTTTCGGGTGAATAGTGTTTTTTAATTAAAAATTTAATTAAAAATAATTAGAAAATTATTTTTATAAAAATGACTTTATTTTTGAACTCAGAGCATCGATATTATGTTATGGTAATTTTTGGGGTTTTTTCTGAAAAAAATGAATTTTCGATGAATAGTGTTTTTATTTAAAAATTAAATTAAAAATATTTAGAAAATTATTTTTATAAAATGGAGTTCATATTTGTAATCAGAGCGTTGATATTTGGTTAAGGTGAAATTTTGGGATTATTCTGAGAAAGTTGAATTTTTGATGAATAGTGAAAATACAGTTTTTAAGTTACGGGTGTTTAATGAAATCATTAAATGATGTATTAAGTTTTTAATCAATATGTTCGAATTATGAATAGCGAGATAAGGTATGAGGTGTCCCAAGTGGCCAATACCATGGGCAAATACCATGGGCAAGCCCATGGTTTTTCCAAAACCACTAATGAGGTGTCCCTTTGCCATTAATGCCTTGTCCCCTCACTTTCCCTATAAATACCAAGCCATCCTCTCATCCATTCGACTCCCCACTCATCCCCAACGAAGTTCTGATCTCATTACCTCCCAAGTAGTCCTACCAAGGTGCCCCCATGCCCTCAAGGTCCCAACCATTGAGGTTTAAGAGTTACATTTTAAGGTAAGGGATCCGACCCCTCTCTTTCTTTCCAAGTGATCTCTTTTATGTCATTCCTTTTATGCTCCATGTTCTTATTTTGGAAGATGTTCTTTTATACTCCTATTACTGCCCTTTTTATGTTCATATGATGAAAGACCCCCTCTTACTCTCATCATTTCGTTTTAAGAAAGTTTAAGTGGCGCCGTTAGGCTGCCGAATTTTCAAGGGATTCATTCACCTCTCTCTTTTTCAAAGTTGTACTTTCATGTCAAGTCTTTCAAGTTCATTTTTATTATGTTGGGGTATGATCTCTATATTTATCATACTGGTCTTTTATGATCACATGATGAGAGACCCCATTTTATCTCTTCAATTCAGTATTTTGATGTCTTAAGTGGCGCCGTTAGGCTGCCGAATTTTTAAGTGGTTCTTCACCCTTCTCGTTCTGAAGTTCTACTTTCATGTCAATTCTTTCAAGTTCCTTTATATTATGTTGGGGTATTATCTCTATATCTATCATACTGGAATCTTATGTTCATATGATGAGAGACCCTATTTGACCTTGTCAATTCAATTTTGTTGAAGTTTAAGTGATGCCGTTAGGCTGCCGAATTTTCACAAGAGAAATCTTGTTTTGTTTTCTTCCTTTCATGTTCTTCATTTCATATGGTATATTTTCAAATTTCATTACCATGTTCATAAATCCCTTATATTTTGTCCCTCTATTGTATGATGGGTCATTTATGAATGTTTGACCCATGTCCCCTCTTTTCTCAATGTTTTTTAAAACCTTGTAACATAGCCGTTATGCTGCAGAATTTTTCCCCTCAAAATGCCTCTCTTTTTTCTCAAAAATTATTTTATGTTATAAAGTGAATACTCAAAGCTCTTATTTCTACAAGGGTATTCACATATATATCAAAATGTTCCATTTTAAATTCTGGGATTTACATACATGAGACCCGCTTCCCTTTCTGTGGGTTTAAAGTGCCGTAAAGATCATGTCATTAAAGCAGTTTTTAAAATGTTATGATTATGAAATGAAACCCATTTATTTTATGCTATATGGGTTATTTATGAAATTTTTGATGATGATATATGTGGCTCACATGATAATAAAGGCAAATTTAAGGGTGCGCCCTGATAGCGCTCCAATGCATTGGGTAAAGACTTAATCTCTAGAGATGACCATTTTAACGACGCCTTGGTGAATAACCTTGGTAATTTTTTTAACGACACCTTGGGGATGGACCTTGGTGAAACGAAATGATTGCCAATATTAAATGTTGCAGCCACATATTCAAGTTATGAAAAAGTTTTATTTTTATTATGATATGCCTCATGATTTCATTTTCATGCCTTAAAGTTCTTTTCATGACTTTATTGATGTATCCCAAGTTCATATGTAAAATGTTTCACTTGTTTCCCTTGCTGGGCCTTCTGCTCACCCTTTCTTTTGATGTATGTCCCCAGGTTATGAGATTCAGTAATGAGCCTAGGGTGAACATGAGGATAAGCCTTTCAAGTGTTTAAGAAGAATTCTTTATGTTGTTTTCATGTTTTAAGTTCCTGGTTTCCAAGACACTAAACCTTAAAGATCCTCGGTTTTGTAAAATGTAATTAAAGTTTATGTGATAAAAAGGTGGGATGATATAGTTGGTATCAAAGGATGGTTTAGTTATTTGTGGAAATTAGGATATGAAAACTCTTGGAGGAACCCTATAGAAAAGTTTAATATAGGAAATCTTCCTGGTATTTTGGTGAGTATTGAGTAAGGGGTTGCCAAGCAAATACATCCCTGTCTGGATACGAGCAGGTAGAGGTGCCTCTGGCACAGATGTACATAGGGGTAAAACTCGAAAACACCGCTTTGAGCTAGACTCGAACGGGAACTGGTACACGACAACGGGCCTTGCTGCACTCTTGGTTACGACACTCCCGGGGGATATGCTTTGGTAAATTCATAAGCTTGGTATGAACCATTATTAAAGGAACAAAGATAAAATAAAATAAAGATTCACATAAGAATATATGATCATGGATAACCTAGATGGGAACCTAGGGGATCACAAGTTAGGGTATACTTTTCTTCTACAAGTTATCCTTATATGCTTTAAGTTCCTTTTCATGATTATTGGTTAAGTATTTAAGCCTCTAATTATACATTATCTTCTTAGTTAATGGTGGGAAATGGAATAACGTGTCCAAACAACCAATGTGATAGGAAATGCGTCAATTTCCGTATTAATATGTCAGAGTTGATTAGGGGATTAAAAGATGATTATTATTTTGGAAGGCATTCACTATTTTGGGGACCCTATATGATCGAGGTAAATAGATTACTGTAGTATTTTCATTGAGGAGTAAGGTTGACTTATATTTTGAAGAATTGATGAATTTAAGGTGGACTTATAGTAATTTAGGTTACTTTTGGGAATGATTAACCTATCTTGGGTAAAATATGTTTAGGTTAGCTACTTTTGTTATAAGATGTTAGGAGTGGTTGATGTTGTCTGGAGATGAACAATGAAGTTGTTTTGGAAGACTATGTTATCAAATCCTTATTGTATTTGGGTTTCAATCTTAGTTTGGTTTATTTTGAGGAATTTTAAGGACCGTTATTTATGGAGTGGTCTATGATGAACGTTGGGTAGTACCATGGAACTTTGAAGATTTAAAAGTAGGTTCTATTCCTATGGGATTCATTCTTTTTGAAGAGTTGTTTTACCTTAACCTTTCTGTTTTTGGGATAATGTTTAAAGATAGAAGAAATAGATAGTTAATCTTTTGTAGATTATGTGATTCTATAGAAGATGATTATTGTGCTTTTATGAGACCAAGTGTTTTTGAATTCTCATCATTTGGCGAAAAGATTAGTGTTGGTAGGGACTTGTTAAAGGATGAAACTCTACTTGAAGGTAGGTATATTTTCTTATGTTTTTGTTCTATGTAGTAAATGAAATCCTCAAAATTATGAAAAGAAACGTAAAACAAAAATGTTGTTGGTTTACGTTTCCTACTAGGTAATCAAAGACCATTTACACATATCATAAGTTTGGGATTTTCTCAGGGTTAACTTTCTCCTAATCATGTTCTCTATCACTCTCTCTCAGAACTGACCCTTTGTTTTTTCCTCCATGTCCATGTTTTCCTACATGGAACCCGAGTGTGGGTTAACTCGGGTGGCCTTTGTACTTCCTTTTCTTTCTTTTAAAGTAATGGTGTTACTGACTCTTTTTCCGATGTGGGACTTTCAATGAAATTTCAAAACCCAATTTAAAAAAATTGCGAGGACGCAATTTCTTAAGGGGGGAAGATTGTAACGACCCGAAATTTTGAATAAATCTTGTTTCCTAATTTCATGTGTTATTTTTTATACTCAAAAAAAATGTTTTATTTGATAAACATGATTATAAATAAAATGAGACCATTGGTTTTTGAGTGTTATATGACCATCGGTCAATATGACCACCGTGAACAAAATGTTTTGATTATTGTCTCTATATTTAAGTAATCTTGGTTAATTATTATAGAAAGAAGATTTGATGGCCTCACCTTGTAGCCTTGGGCCGATCGAAGCCCATCTAACAGAGATTGGGAAGGAGGTAGCACTATTGGGCTTTGCTCTGGACCAAATCCAAGCCGAACTTCATCATGTGAAGCTAGAACCGAATCGCCTTCGCGAGAAGATCAAACTGATAGAAATTACTACTCGGGCAATGTCGACTGAGCCACCCCAAAATTCTATCACCCTAGCACACCTTACTCTTAGGTCCTATGCTGGTATTATAAGGGGTTATGTAACGAGACCGTAATTGCCTTGTGTAATCTTTTTTTTAAATAAAAATTTGGATTTCTTCTTATGATGATGTTTATGAATTTTCAAATGACCGGATAAATATTGTATGCATATTTTTGATGAATTTTAGAAAAAGGACATTTTAAAAATGGTTGTGTAAACCTTAAACAATTAAAAATTTGTAATGATTTTCGAAAAATGGTCTTCTACAATTATGTTCAGTACGAAATTTAGAGTCTAATAAGATCAACTTGATTTTTGATAAATAGTAAATTATGAATAGTGATTTTATGATTCGGATTAGTAATATGACCAAATGGATTAGTAATCTCACTTAAAGAAAGTTTTAAAATAATCTAGGCACCTTGATTAAGTAATGTTATTCAATAAAATAGTTAAATAACAGTTTCATTAATTATTATTCAAGTATTAGTTTTTCCGGGTGAATAGTGTTTTTAATTAAAAATTTAATTAAAAATAATTAGAAAATTATTTTTATAAAAATGAATTTATTTTTGAACTCAGAGCATCGATATTATGTTATGGTAATTTTTGGGGTTTTTTCTGAAAAAAATGAATTTTTGATGAATAGTGTTTTTATTTAAAAATTAAATTAAAAATATTTAGAAAATTATTTTTATAAAATGGAGTTCATATTTGTAATCAGAGCGTTGATATTTGGTTAAGGTGAAATTTTGGGATTATTCTGAGAAAGTTGAATTTTTGATGAATAGTGAAAATACAGTTTTTAAGTTACGAGTGTTTAATGACATCATTAAATGATGTATTAAGTTTGTAATCAATATGTTCGAATTATGAATAGTGAGATAAGGTATGAGGTGTCCCAAGTGGCCAATACCATGGGCAAGCCCATGGTTTTGCCAAAACCACTAATGAGGTGTCCCTTTGCCATTAATGCCTTGTCCCCTCACTTTCCCTATAAATACCAAGCCATCCTCTCATCCATTCGACTCCCCACTCTTCCCCAACGAAGTTATGGTCTCATTACCTCCCACGGAGTCCTCCCAAGGTGCCCCCAAGCCCTCAAGGTCCCAACCATTGAGGTTTAAGAGTTACATTTTAAGGTAAGGGATCCGACCCCTCTCTTTCTTTTCAAGTGATCTCTTTTATGTCATTCCTTTTATGCTCCATGTTCTTATTTTGGAGGATGTTCTTTTATACTCCTCTTACTGCCCTTTTTATGTTCATATGATGAAAGACTCCCTCTTATTCTCATCATTTCGTTTTAATAAAGTTTAAGTGGCGCCGTTAGGCTGCCGAATTTTCAAGGGATTCATTCACGTCTCTCTTTTTCAAAGTTCTACTTCCATGTCAAGTCTTTCAAGTTCATTTTTATTATGTTGGGGTATGATCTCTATATTTATCATACTGGTCTTTTATTATCACATGATGAGAGACCCCATTTTATCTCATCAATTCAGTATTTTGATGTCTTAAGTGGCGCCGTTAGGCTGCCGAATTTTTAAGTGGTTCTTCACCCTTCTCGTTTTGAAGTTCTACTTTCATGTCAATTCTTTCAAGATCCTTTATATTATGTTGGGGTTTGATCTCTATATCTATCATACTGGACTCTTATGTTCATATGATGAGAGACCCTATTTGACCCTGTCAATTCAATTTTGTTGAAGTTTATGTGATGCCGTTAGGCTGCCGAATTTTCACAAGAGAAATCTTGTTTTGTTTTCTTCCTTTCATGTTCTTCATTTCATATGGTATATTTTCAAATTTCATTACCATGTTCATAAATCCCTTATATTTTGTCCCTCTACTGTATGATGGGTCATTTATGAATGTTTGACCCATGTCCCCTCTTTTCTCAATGTTTTCTAAAACCTTGTAACATAGCCGTTATGCTGCAGAATTTTTCCCCTCAAAATGCCTCTCTTTTTTCTCAAAAATTATTTTATGTTATAAAGTGAATACTCAAAGCTCTTATTTCTACAAGGGTATTCACATATATATCAAAATGTTCCATTTTAAATTCTGGGATTTACATACATGAGACCCGCTTCCCTTTCTGTGGGTTTAAAGTGCCGTAAAGATCATGTCATTAAAGCAGTTTTTAAAATGTTATGATTATGAAATGAAACCCATTTATTTTATGCTATATGGGTTATTTATGAAATGTTTGATGATGATATATGTGGCTCACATGATAATAAAGGCAAATTTAAGGGTGCGCCCTGATAGCGCTCCAATGCATTGGGTAAAGACTTAATCTCTAGAGATGGCCATTTTAACGACGCCTTGGTGAATAACCTTGGTAATTTTTTTAACGACACCTTGGGGATGGACCTTGGTGAAACGAAACGATTTCCAATATTAAATGTTGCAGCCACATCTTCAAGTTATGAAATAGTTTTATTTTTATTATGATATGCCTCATGATTTCATTTTCATGCCTTAAAGTTCTTTTCATGACTTTATTGATGTATCCCTAGTTCATATGTAAAATGTTTCACTTGTTTCCCTTGCTGGGCCTTCTGCTCACCCTTTCTTTTGATGTATGTCCCCAGGTTATGAGATTCAGTAATGAGCCTAGGGTGAACATGAGGAGAAGCCTTTCAAGTGTTTAAGAAGAATTCTTTATGTTGTTTTCATGTTTTATGTTCCTGGTTTCCAAGACACTAAACCTTAAAGATCCTCGGTTTTGTAAAATGTAATTAAAGTTTATGTAATAAAAAGGTGGGATGATATAGATAGAGTCTCTTCTCCTTATGAATATTCATCCATTCGAAGTGAATGCCTATTTATCTATACCTGATTCGTATAGAGAGACTCTCTTAATAAATCATGCGATTAAAGTTTCATCTTCTTGGATCAATGAAGATGGATCATGGTGGTCATTGTTGTGTGAAATTGGTCAATGGAGTTCAATGATAGCACCAAAATTTTGAGAAACAACACATGCACATATTCAAGAAGCATATGTGTATGATCTAGAGGGAATCCATGTCAAAGTCATCGAGAAACGGACACCGACATCTGGTGAAAATCATACGCACATCATATATGAACATGGTATACGTTCAATTAATTTCTGTACTCATTTTAATCCCCACATAGTCCTCAGACAGTTCCAAGATGAGATCATTGAAGTCGACAATGTAATAACACTTCGGTGATAAAAAATTTTAAATTCCAAGACAATCAGCTTGAAGTGAGAATCCCAGTACCTTCAATTTGTATCTGAGGGATTCGTGGTTTTTCTGAGTCTGAAAAAATTATATTTCCTGAAATTTAAGTACAGGTTGTTGAAATGATTCCAATAGATCTGACCACACATTGATTGGATTTTGAATAGCACAGTAATGACCATATAAAAGTTTTTAATGGATTGACTATGTTTTTTTTTCATAATAATTTGTTTCGGTAATTATTTTAGTTCAAAAAACAATGATTTAAAAAAATATATTTATTTATTCATGTTCTACAAACAACTGGAATCCATCCAAGGATTGGAAGGAATATGGTCACCAGATTGTTCTCTACTGGGGACCCAATCATTGTGAAATTTAATATATAATATGTTTAAATTGTTTTTCCCTCAATCACTCTACCATTACCATTATTCCTTTCCACTTTTGAAAAGAAATTAGTTAACCCTTTATGTTGGGGTTTCCATGGTGGGACATTATAGGTCTGACCATGATGGTGGGAACAAAAGGTGTTGAAGAGTGAGACCCACAATCTCTTACCTCAACTTTTACTGGGATTAGAGCCCCTATACCACCTTAATTTGTGGACCTTCCTCCCCATCTCTCTCTAGGCCATCCCGCTGTGAGGCCTCCACCAATTACCAAAGTCGCTCCCCAAACCTACTGCACCATCCCAATCTCGGCCCACCATCAACATCGAATTGGCTTCCAGGTCATCCTCAGTCTGGTCACCTCCGATCTCTACAGGAGTTGTGCGCTACCATTATGTCATAAGATGATTTCTAGAGTTCTCGACCAGTAGTTCACTGATAACCATATCAGGTGTTGTTGTGTTTTTGGGTGCTTTCCACCGCTCGACCTGAGTAACACCAACATCTCAAGGTGTTTCATCTTCCTGGTAACACCACCCTCATTGTCTAATTAGATCCACACCCACTGTGACACCAACATCCTAGAATCATACACAGCTACTGTCGGTGCCACACCCACCTCTCCCATGAGCGCAGGCATGGGCTATCACCTGATCGGACATGCAGGTAGAACCCTGGTTCCCAGTTCTGGCTAAAACAACCTCGATGTAGTGTATAGTCCATCTAGATTCCTTCCCCAACTATAGGTAACCACTTCTAGTTACATTAATTCAATAAGACAAGAGTTTCCCCTTAAAGTGTGAGTGAATGTTTTCCCAACCCAATACGGGTGTGTGTAGGCCTGTCCTAGAAAGAAAACCCATACACTAAGTTTTGTAATCCCATATCAACTTGCAAGGCTACAAATTAGTCTGTTATGGGTCGTGGAGAGGTATTTTAACCTGGTAAAATTTAATTTATAAAAAATAAATTAATATTATTAATTTAATTAATTTAATTTATTTTTTAAATTAAATTAATTGAAATTCATTTTGGGTGTTTAAAAAATAAAAGAATCTGAAATTTTAATTTAATTTAGGATTCAAATTAAATTAATGGATTAATTATATTTTTGGAGTTTAAAAATTTAATTAATCAATGGGAATTGATAATAAAAATATTTTATGTTCTCAAAAATCATTTTATTTATCAGAACACCCACATATGATTTAAATTAACTAATTTTTAGTTATTATTATGAATTATTTTATTCTACTAGTCATGGGATGGAGACCAGCCAGTGCGTGTCTGGACTTTTTTTATTTAATTATTTATTTAGTGCAAGCGACTATTGTAATAATTATGTAGATAAATGATGGTATGAAAGTCATCTAATTTTAATTCACTTTTGTGTATGGTTGTGGAAATCCAATGCACTTATTATTCATTTCACCCATTGACTCCCTCACTTGTTTGTGAGTATATTTGTTAAAAAGGCAATGATGATATATGATGCGAACCCCAAGAATTTGTCATGGTTATCCAAATGGGAGTCAATAACTTTCCATTGATGGATAACTATGATACGAGTAAGGAGTTGACTCAGGTATGGAAGCCCCTGGGACATGATTGATCTATTATGGATTGATCATATCGAAATTATCAAGACCATTTTGGTTGCATTGTTTTACCCTTTTCATTGTTTATGTTTTTATGAAAATGCGTGATTATTACTAGACAACGTAAAATAATAAACAAGATAAAATTAATAAAGGTGTGACAATTTATTTAATGTCTCTCAATATTTTAGAGAACCTCAATAGCTCTCACTATTCGATTTGGAATATTCTTTCACATAAGTATTCTAGTAGAATGGATGCTTAAAACTACTCTTTATATTCTTGATGATTTGGCTAAACCACTACTTGGAGTGTATCCATCATTTTACAAAAAGGTACTTTATGACCTTTTCAACAAAATTAAGGTGTGAATGTTTTTTAACTTGTATGGTGGGTGTGGCTATTTTTGGCCATTATAACATTGTCAAATATTTCCTTACTATCTTATAAGAATATTTTCAAAATAAATGTTTTTTAATAATTATGTGACTCTTAAATGATTCCAAAAATAGGAAAAACATTCCACAAAAAAAGGATTTGATTTCATCTATGTCAACATACATTGATGGATTTTAAGCTTATTTGAAGTTAATTTATTATGATAAAAAACTTCGATATTGTATTGAAGGGTTTGTGATATGTTTGATTGTGGATGTGTTATTTTATACCATTCATGGTTTATGGATAAATTATTGACATTTTGAATTCTAGTTTTAACATGAATGTTTATGTTATGTTTAAACCTTTTCATATGAGGAAACCATGGGACTTAGTATGTGAAGGGTGGAGCCCACTATAGCTCATCGATGCATCAGTAGGTCTCCTGAGAAAAAAATAGTGTCTTGGAACAAGGCCTTGACAAAATCTTTTTTGCAGTCTTGGCACAAGGCCTTGACTATGTGGTTATGATGTCTGGCATTACACATTCTACCATTACGAAAGTGGCTATTGATATTACATGTGATTATTCGACTAGTAGAATATCCATGTGAATAATTAAATAGAATTACTTGATTTTATTTTTTCCATATTATCCTAAAGTTAATGTTTAAAAGGATTTTGTTTTAGTCTTATACATTTCCAAAAATGGTTATTCTTATTTATGAAAGTTTCTGCTATATTTTTACCCTTACTGAGCATATGAGCTCACCCCTTTCTATGTTTTGTTTTTCCCAGAATGTGAAGAATTATTTTATGACAGACCTGTAGGGATAGTTTTAGGGGATATGAGTGTGATCTATTGAAATAATATGGTTTTATTTTTTCATTTTATAATGTATGTAAAACTCATTAATGTATCTAGTATTTCCAAGGCCACTAAACTAATCATTCATTCGGGACATGATTTCCTTGTATTATGTCAATGTTATGTAATAATGCACTGACTATGGGTAACTCGGGTCAGAGAATTACACCTAATTTTATAAGTATAATTTAGTGAAAAAACTACCGTTTTATTAATTCTATCTTGGAAATATCATCTCTTATTATTTGATATCTCATAAAGTAGGATACACACTTCTGTCATTATCCTCTTTCTTGATTTCTTATTTTTGGATATTTCCATATGGACTTACCTTTGACTACAATAGCCATGGATTTTATGAAGGTAATCCCATTCTAATCAACCTGGCCTAGGATATCTCTTACTAAGATTAGTTCCAAAAAATCATATCTTTATTATTCAATAAAGGTCATGTAACAAATGATATACCCAACACAAACGACCTCAACATGATTTCATTTCCACAATTTTCTTTTTTCATCAATGTGTACTATCAAATGACATTCAGTTATAATGATATTAGGTCAAGAGACCATTATATGTGTCCGTAGATTGGAACAACTAATGACACCTATAACATTTTGTGTTATTATTACTGGGTATATCCTCAAGATCTCAACAATTATAGATCACCATGTGTGAACTTTATGATAGTAAGTCTCAATTGTTATGAGCCTCCAACACTTGATCATTACACACCATCTTTTTCTTGTCATAGTGATGTAACTATACCATATGACATTATTTTATGTTTAATATCACAATATCTCTAGGTTCTCATTATTTCATAGAATCTACTATAACCCTTGGATACGACATGTAATCTATGGAAATTACCATAATAATAGTGAATAGAGAAGTATCTATAGTATTATGTAAGTATAAAATCATGTATATATAGCCAATAGTATAAATGTAGTGGTAATAAAATTAGAACACAAGTTGGGACTAGGGCAAAGACATTAGCTTGAAATGTGGTTTTCATTATTCACGAGGTAAGTATCTATCATATTGTATATCCATTTGAATTCTTATTTTTTTATGATTATATCCACTAGTTTTTATTTATTAAATCAATGATTGATCATTGATGGAAATTTAACAGGATTTAAATGGTGGTATTCTTTGAAAAAAATATTTTTTACATAGGATGTGTTCGATAAAATACATCAAGTATATTTTTGAATTGAAAAGGATTTTTCAAGAATGGAAGAGTTGTGGAATACCTATAGAGAATGTTTTATTAAATATATTAATACTATTATTATAATTTAATAATGGCATATAGTAGATTTAGAGAACTTGGTATATGAGTTAAAACTAAATTAAATAAAACCATAGATGAGTAGGTCCTCACTGGGGTTGGTTTTCATGAATCCTTTGTTTCTAGTTGTATCCTTTCTAGGGTACTAGGGATCATTAACTTTAGGTTGGAATTATGATTCCATGTGTTCCATTATGTTTCATAGTTGTGTAAATAAATGTTCCAGGGATTTAGGTGGAGTGTTCTGGTTTTTTTACATTAATTTTTATTTTAAATGATTTTTTATCCAATTGATATGGAAATTGATGCTTGAATCAAATATTATTTATCTCATTAGGCCTTATGGATATACGTTATATCATATATTTTTTTATTTTTTGAATATGGAATATTTTTAAAAGAACTATTAGATGATTTTATGTGGAAATAATAATTTTTAACATATTTTGAAATATATTTTCTAAAAATATAGTGGGTGTATATGGATATATATTTTATAGATTCTTAGAGGTATTATATTGATATTTAGTTCTCAAAGCCTAATTTTTTTTGGTAATTAATAGCCAGAGTGTTACATAATATGGGTAATGGGAAGTGTTTCAGGTACATGAAGGATCTCTTGGGTCATGTTTCTTAATTATGGTTTTGGATGGTGGTAACATATTATCATATGTATATGGAACTATGTGTTTATTTGGAATCTCTGTTATTATCCACTAAGTGTGTTTATAAAGACAATGTTTTCTAGTTTTCTTATGTTACCTTTAGAAATCCGTTTCTCAACATCTATTGATTGTTTAGTTGTTTCAATAAAACATTAAATGTTAAAATATTGTCACATTTTATTGTGACTTAAATAATTACTATGTTTCTTCTTTTGGTACTATGGTGCATTTCTCTTGACCTTGGTGAGTAGGAATAGGGTTTAAACCTCACGGTGGTCTAATTAGAGTGACAATATATGTTTAAATGTGTTTATCTATTTGAAAATTTCACCACAGCCTATGGTTATCATTAAATTCAATGAACATACTTTTTTCCCCATTGGGCCTAAGGGTTATTGTTATACAAGAGGTAGGGCTGTCAGAAATCAAGTAGTAGTGGGAAAGTGTGCATAGGCATATCACTTTCATGAAAAACATCCAATTACTATGCGAATTATTGGATCCCGGATCATCCTTGTTTAATGTATATTAATTTTTTATTTACATTTATTAATTCCTTTTTTCATAATGGAATAAAACTATATTCTAAATTCCTTTAAACTTATTTTTTATAGAATTTGGCTCCTACCATAAGACCATGTTTGAATGGTAGAGAAAAAGTTTTCGAGTGAGTCTTGTAGGTGTTAACACTGTTTTAACCAATTGAAGTTGCAATTATTTGACAAACAATTTATTCCATGGGTTATGAAGTCAATGTCGGACCAAAAGAGATGGTAGACCATAATTCGGAATTAAATAAGTAGCATCCACTGGAATATCATGGTGATAAGTGATACTGGGAATTAGAAAAATAGATCCAATGTTTTCAGAGGATTTCTGAAATTAAAAAATTGTGTTTCCCTAAAACAGTGTGATTCTAGAAGACATCAGAATTAAAATACATGGATAAAAAGAGATCATTCTTCCATGGAGTGAACTTCCAGGATTTTAAATTTGGCCAACCAATCTCTAAATATTAATTCTAATATTTATCTCATGTTATATATGTAATTTATGGGGTTGATGACCAATATATGTTCTATGTTGATTTTTTAATACTATCAACATTCAATAAGGTTGTAGATAAGTCATTTTGGGATGGGGTGGATATATATTAGAAAATAGTAATCATTAAAGAATTCCTGACAAAAGGAGGTATCCAGTGATTTTTATATCCAAAAGAGTATGTGGGGTAAGTATAACTATGTTAGTTTCACGGGTTTATAGATGACATTATAGAAGTCATAGGTGGTATGATATTAGTGTGGAAAAAATAGACACTTCAATTTTGATTGTAATGTACTAGTGAATGTGCGTAACACATGTCTGCAATCTCTTCATATTCAGTGTTATAGTTAGAGGGAATCCTATAGGAAAAAATATGACGCGAACCTCACCAAGGGATCTCAATTTAGATATCACATTGAGAATGGATTGGAAGATTAACCACATGCCAAGGATACTTCTTTGGTTGTGAATAAATGGTTGGGTGAGTCTGGCCATATCTACATAATGGTGTGTGCACCTAAGGTGTCAAAGGAAAGACCAGATACCATGAGAGTTTTGGTGTTTATTCCATCTTCTATGGTTATTAAAATATTTGATATAGTTTATAATCATTCCTTTATATTATTAAAGGTTATTTATGTGATGGGTTTGTGATTGGAGATTATGCCTTTTATGATGTCTCTTTCCAATCCAATGGGAAGCATAACAAAGAAATATATTAGATATCATGAGTGTTGGGTAGTGATTTTTTGAACATGAATCCATATGGTATTTTATAGTACTCGATCTTGTAATCATTAATCATGTTATTTAAATGGATTAGATGATTAGTAATAAATCCTAGATTGATTACTATAATAATTATGTATCGTTTCATTCTTCTAATGGGGTCACTCATTTCATTTAGGGTTGGTGGGATCCTATATTGGTAAAAAACGATCATTCTACCCTTAGTGATGATATTATCTCATGCGAGTTGTTACATATATTCCATGATGTTATTGATCAATGTCTTAATGGTCATTTTCTAACAATGGTTAATGTGTATATAGATATTTTTTAAAATAATTTATCCACATTAATACCTCCTTGATAAGTTGAATTAACAATAGACTTGATTCTAGTTATGTGACTCATTAATTTACATTATAACACATGACACGAACTTATTATAAATAACTAAAGGCTCTTATTGAGGGTCTTCACCCTAGTGGTTTTCTTCATCTTAGTGTTTCACCATGGGAATCACCACTAATCTTTATAGATAATATGGATTGGAATATTTCGATCTTTTTTGAATATCACAAACTCAACCCATTGATATTAAATACAAAATTTATATTTCCTATTATGGATTACATATTTGATCATCTCATGGGGGCCTATTGGTTTTCAAACATTGATATGGGATAGGGGTACCATTAGATAATGGTACAAGAGTAATGTTTTCTTAAGATAACTATTAGAAGATGGAATGGGCATTATCCATTTCTGACCACATTTTTATCCTAAATAATGATCCATCCCTATTTATTGACTTGGTGGATAAATTTTTCTTTGAGTTATTAGATTCCATTGTTGTTGATTTGGGGGATTATTTCCTTTTTACACATGAATGTAAGAGAATGTTATGAATTTGAATACCATTCATAGAATCTAGGAAGTTCATCATGTATATAGAATTATATCCAAGTATCTATTTATGATTCATGATGAGAAATTTATAGGACATGTGATTTCTATAAAGTTTATCTTAGTGGATGCTGAGATGTTTTGGGATGTTATGTATTGGGAAGAACATAGAAATATTTTTGAGATTCACAATATCAGTGGATCATATTTTTTATAGGTTATTTATTTGAGACAACTCCAACATTGCATCTACTCTAATAAAGATAAAATATATGGTATTAATGTTAATTTGAATTAGTAAGTACAAATATATTTTCTTGGAGTTTAAAGTAATATTGACTTCATCTCTAGTCATCTTCCTTCTTGATACATGTTTGGGATATAATGTCCATTGTGATGCCTCGAGTACATGTTTGAGTTTTTATCTAGTCGAGGGATGTTAGTTGGATGATTATCAATCCATAAAATTACTTCTTCCATAATATAACTACCATGTTCATGATACTGAGTCGGTGGTATTTGTATGATCTTATAAGTCAATGAAACACTACCTCTTTAGGGAGTGGTTTACAGTATATTATGCCTTTGGGATTCTGAAGTATATCATCACTCCGAAGAACCTGAACATGAGAAAAATAATTTGGGGTGATTAACATAATGACATTTATTTTTAAATTTTATATACCCCCATAAATGTAAATGTATTTTCAGATTAATTGAGAATAATATTTCCAGCAGAAGCAGTGAAGGAAACAATATAAGAGTGGTTCTTAATGGTCTTTTTTACTATAATTTTATTATATGTTGGGAGTGATGTTGGAAATGTTTTATTTTGTTTTACCTATGATGGATCATATATTGATGGTCATATTTTAATTGGTAATGTCGAGGAAATAGAGTGTCAGTCCTTTAGAATGAATTTTTATAGTGATGAGACCTCATGTGAATTATATTTATCTCCCAATGAGGGGTTTCTCTTCTAAAAAGGATGTTTTTTTGATAGATCATATACTGGATTTAATGGATAATTGAGACTTATCAAATTTTTCTATGAATCATTGAGCTAATATGATGTATCATGACCTGAGTTACAACTATTGGTGGCTAGGAATGAGATGAAATATTGTGGAATTTTTGTCTAGATGATTTATACATCATATATATAATGAATATCACCTGAGGAGTTCTAGTTAACTAAAACCTTTGCCATTTTTTTGGAAATGGGATGAGAAATAAATAGATTTCATTTTTTCTATAACTCATAATCCTAGTGTAAAGGATTATAAATTGGTGATTATTTATCTACTCAAGAAATCATTCTATGTCATACCTATAACTAAATGAAATCTGGTAGAGGATTAATGGACCATATGGTGTTAGAGATTTCTATACTTCATGGTGTGTCAACAAAAATTATTTGGGATATGGGCCCTCCCTTCACATCCCAATCATGGAGTGGATTATAGGAAATAATTTTCTCTCATTTGAGTATGAACATGAATTATCATCCCCATAAGGATGTCCATAATATTTGAGCCATCAAAATATTAGAAAAAAAAATTTGTGAATGTGTTTTCTATGACATTAGATCATCAGAGAAACAAATTCCAATAGTTGAGTTTACCTATAAAAATATTTATCATTATTCAACTAGTATGGAAATATTTGTGGAACTTTTTATGATCCCTTTTAGATCACATCTTTATTAGGAAGATATTGGATATTGATCTTTGGCTCAACCAAGCATCATTTAAGAGATGAATAATGTTCTATAAATGATCGTGTGTAGATTAATAACATTCCAGATTTAACAAAAATCATATATCTATCGATTTTATTATCCATTTGAATTTGAGGTAGGAGATCAAGATTAAAAAATTATTTCACATTGAGTCGGAAAAAGATGTTTTGGGATGCCTAGTAAGATGTCACCTTATTATGTCAGCTTATTTGTGATTCTAGAGTCATTTAAGAAAGTGTATAATCAATTGTTATTCCTGTACAATTTTAAATCAATCCCTGATGTGTTCTATATTTCATTACTAAATATGTGTCATCCAGATATTTCCCTTGTGATCTGGTCAGAGGATATTTAAATTGAACATGATAATTTAGCAAATGAATTTTTTATTCATACAACTTACCTACAATATATGGTGTATTGTAGAAAGATTATTCTATTGGTTTTAGTGATATTTTAGTGTACTAAGGATATAAATAATAAAAGGTATCTTGAGAATATGATCATGAACTAATTCCCCCATCTATTCTCTACTTTTGGATCTCAATCCCTTTTAGGAGAAGAAATATTTTCTAGTGTGGATAATGGTCACACTATGGTATATAAAATCTGATATGAGGCCTATTTAACATTTTTTTTAGTTTATGGGTGATTCGTAGATTTGGGGAGGCCAGTTTGGCAGTTGATCAAATCATGAATCCCATGGCTAGACAATTTTTTTTGGTAATGTATCTACATCTCTATATATACCACAAGATAAATGTTGCAAAACATTAGGTACATGATCGCAGATAATACCCTCTCATTCGATGATGGATATCCAGTAGCTATCTTGGAATTTCATTGTTCATGTGATTACATAAGGTTTTAGTTTTCATCATAGTTTTAATTTTTAATATATCTCCTCTAATTGATCCTCCCAACCTAAATATTATTTTCATTTATTTGGTGGCACATTAGTGACAATTTTGGTTCTATACATCTTTCTATTGGTGAATCATTATAATAATTGAATTCTTGGATCATCATCGATTGTAATCATGTGAGTTAGATCCATTAAAATATGATATATTCTATTATTCTCCATGAATTTAATTTCTTATAAATCTATATCAGAAAATATTTAATAGAAATGAATTATTAACATGGTTTCCATTGAATATATGCTACCAGGATCTAATCTGTACCTATCACTTCACTGCTCTGAGTGGAAATATGGATTTAATTTTTCATCAGGTGGGTATCTTTATCCTTTAATCTATAACTTGGAATGTTTATATTATTGTGATTAAATAATTGTTTTTTTATTTAATTAATACAATTATTAAAATTTAATTGAAATTCAATGTGACTAAAAAATGCGTTTTCATTTAAAATCTAGATTTTATGTAGATGAAGTGTTTTGAAAATTGACTCAAGTATTGTTAATAATTAAAAAAATACATACATAGAAGAATCATGATGTTTTTATAGAAAATGTTTAATGAAATGTGGTCATGGTTTTATTCAAATATAATTATGGTATATAAAATATTTGGTTATACTTTGGTATAGATAAAAACTGAAAATATATGAACCTTAGTGGATCAATGCATCACTGTGCTGGGTTCCCATGATACTAATGTTTCTAGTTGGCAGCCTCACAAAGGTACCAATGTTCCTAGACATTAGGATTCACCTTTATAGGTTGTGTTTCATTTTTGCATCTTAGTTGTGTACATCCTTATGTCATTTATTCACTTTTGGTACTTTTTGGATACACTATGTGCATGTTTATTTGATCTACTTATTTTCCCATTTGATATGTATATTGATTCTTAAACCTATTTTTCCCATTCTTATACCTCATTGATGTATTTTATTTTCTATTTATTTTCTTATTATAATATGTCATGTTTTTAGTAGGAACCCAAAGGATAATTTATTTTATAAAATGTTTTATTTTTAAATCATTTGAAATATATTTTAAAATATAACTATTTGAACATGTTTAAAGACATTGTATAGATTCTAGGTGGTATCATATTTTTATTTAGTGCTTACAAATTATTTTTTCCATGGTGATATCGAAGGAATGTATTTACAATATATTCGTAAATAAATGATAATAATATAGATAAGGAATCACCTAGATCATGTATCATTTAGAGTGGTTGGGTTGATGAATACATATGTTTATTTAGAGATATTCACATGGTTTTTTTAGAGTTCCATGATGTTTTTTTTCATATTTTTATTGACACCATTTAATATAGTAGTTGGATATTTCATTTAGTGTTTAGTTTCCTGACATGTGAAATATTTTGTATAATTACAGTGATACATTTATTACATTCATCTTATCTTATGACTATTGAGGATGATATTGATCACATGTTTCATTTTTTGGAACCGCAGAGCTTCTCTCCAACTTATAGAGATCAATAACATGCTTTAGGTATTATGGAGAGAGAATTCAATTTACATTTTGGGTTGGACTAGTTTGTTTTGTTTTGATGTTCCATAAGATCCTTATAACCATAGAGTGTGGGGTTTTAACCATTTGTAATATTTTACAATTTCAATTTTATTGATATTTTCCCATCCAAAATGTATTGGTTTTTATCCTTATAAAAAATTAAAAAAAATCTAACATGTATGCAATGATAAGAATGTAAAACAAGACACAAAATATTTACATGGTTCTCCCCTAGTCTATGTGACCACATCCTTTTGTGGTGATTCTCATCACTCCATGTGAAATACTTATTAATATGAATTGAATAAAACATGAGATAACTCCCATTAGACTCCTTCTATCTCTAGATAAGAAATAATATACTCACATTAATCAGTAACCAAGTTTTTATTTTCATACTGACCCGAAACATTATAAACCATATTTCAATAACATATTCTCAAAATAAACCTTCCAAATTTCTCCATACCTGAACATTTCATTTAGTTTATATTACCAATATTAGGTCTATTTCAAGGTACCCAACCTAGACACCACAAAACTAGTTCCCTAAGATGGATTGATAAATTACCATAGACACATCTCCCCATACTCCATAGGCTTCCAACTAGAATTGGTGTCTTAAAAGAACACATGGAGAGGCTATACCATATTTATCATAATACTCAATGGATGATAACATTGAGAAATAAAGGAAACAATATACAAAAAAATAATTAACAAATTTCCAAAAATGTGGACAAGACCACAACCAAATAGTAAATTGGTATCTCAGGACATTTACTGTCAATTGATAGAAATCACCAAAATAAAAATAAATATATGAATCCCAATAATGGGTATGGATTCCATGCCTTGATCCCTCATCAATTCACATCCCATTCCCTGATCAAGTCCCTAGTATTGGGCTATTTCCCTTATCCTAACTTGTAACCACGAAAACTGATCATGTACCGAATGATAGCACAATTAGGGTGTCAGTACAACTCATTATCCCGCTAATAATATATCCTAAAAAATATATAGTGAAAAAATTATTTCAGTCTAGTAATAAATAAATTAATGTTTTAAAAAATATAACTCGAGTTACATTAGGTAATAATATTCACATTAACTAATTTATTTCCTAGTTTTGGCATTTACATCTTATAAAATATGGAAAATTAATCCATATACTATTAATAAGGGAGTATGAAATGTTCTCTATCTCAATAGGGATAAATATTTCACAAAACAATATCACATATACATTGGAGCCTCAGGACAGTTTGTCTCATCGAATGTAACAACTAAGGGTATAGAGCCTAAGTCCCCTTCTCTAGCTCGTTCATTATTGGGGTGAGGTTTAGATCATTGGTCATACCTAACCTTTGGGTGTATATCATCAAGTCCAATACCCCTTAACTAGCCAAACATGTGAAAATGAGTATTTATCTATTTACCAAATATACCATATCACAAACCATACATAGTGAATACACATTACATTCACATTTCATAATTATTCAATATATACATCAATGTCAATCCTTAACCCATGGTGGGGAATAATGAATAAGAAAATTGGGTTAAAAATGTAAAAACACATGGGGGAATGGTAAAAAGTAACCTTTAATGTGGTACACGGTGTGGATAAATAGTTTTTGAAACTATTGGCCAATATCTATCCATGATGGATCCATGTCACATGGTTACCCAGAGAACCTGCGTGAGTTGACAAACCTTGTGCAAAAAATGTAGAATGGATCTATCCAAGACTTTATATTTTGGCCTTCCCTTAGGCACGATATAATTAACCATGTTCAATTTTACCATGTCTCAAACAGTTTGGTAACAATGTAACCTCTAACCATGTGCTAACTGTGCTACATGCATTGGATGACCAATTTATAATTTCTTTCATGTCTCGAACCCCTGTAACATCCCTACGCCTCAAAATTCTCTCATTAAATATATAATAAAATAACTATAAGGGATTAAAAAAAAATACAAAAATTGGAATTTACTTCCACAAATTTTGAGATCATATAGCCTCCTCACCTTATAATGGCTTATCCTCATGTAACACTCCCAACCATAACTGATATTCCAATGTAAATAGATTGATCCACTGGGACCACATATCCATTTCCTTGTACTATGTATTTTCCAAAACAATACAATTCATCCAAAAAACTCTAACTAGTGTACAATATTTCCTTAAAAAACATTTCAACTATGATCCACAATACGATCTAGATTCTCTTCAAAGGATGTATCTACCTCAAGCTCCACATATTCAATATCAATCACATGAGATGGGATCAGGATATAGTCATGAAGTTGTGAAACATGGAAAACATCAAACATACCACTATACCATTTTGGAATACCCAATTGGCATTCCACTAGTCTGATCTTCTCCAAAATCCAAAATTCAGCCATATACATGAGTTCTTACTTACCCTACTTTCGAATTCGATGGCGACCTATCCTTGGAGACACTTAAAAAAACACATGATCGACCAATATAAACTCAAGAGGTCTATGTCACTGATGAACATTGTACTTCTTCCAAATCTGATATACAACCTTCTATTTTTGAATTAACTTAACCTATTTCGATGACTCTTACAAAAGACATAGGCCCATCAACCCTAATTACCTTCCTCCATCTCACACAATAGCAAACTACACGGTCTCCCATTTAGAAACTCAAACAGATTTATCAAAATTTTCACATAATAACTATTATTACAAGAAAAATGAACAATATCTATGTTTTTATCCCATGATCCAGAAAATTCTAAGACAGAATATATCAACATGTCCACTAGTACCTGAATAGTATTCTCTAGCTTCCTGACTACCTGTAGGTTGAAAGCGGCACTCAAAAATAGTTGGGGTACCAAGTTCCTTCTACAACCCCTTCACTAAGATAGAATTTCTGTAGAGGCCCGAAGCTTGACGTACATGGAAATTACATTACTTTTGCGGAATACTTAGTACATAACAAAAACACACACAAGGATCATAATAGTTTAGTGTCTTTGGAAACTCATAACGTAATCTTCTAATCGTGGTGAAAGATCTTCAATATCTCCCATAAGGATCTTCTTTTTTTTACCTAAAACCTTTCTTTATCTCTCGGGGAAAAGAAAACATAAAAGGGTGAGCTCAAATGCTCAGTAAGGGTAAACAATGGAAATAAAAATCATATCATATCTTTTTGAAAATCATAACCTGCAAAAGAGATCATAATATCTTAACATGGAATAAATCATAGAAGTGAAAATGAGATCCCCATAATAATAACATAAAAATTGAAACTTTGTGGCATGCACACATAATCATGGAAAATCATTTCTTGTAAGTCATGACTCATTCCCAAGACTATCTTAGTGGACAAAGTCCCTTTCTGAACCGAGTCACCCTCGTTCCAGTCCTGTTTCACTGAACCGGTATAACCTACCGTTCCAGCCATGTCTATCCCATGAGATATAAAATCATTACCCAATGCATTGGAGGGAGATATAGGTCCCACCCATCTTATAATGAATCCTTTCTTATGTGTTCCACATAATCATAAATCATACATCATCGCATAACACATGTAAAAAAAATGGGATTCTTGAAACATCATGACATCATAAATCAATTCATATGAGATAAAGGAATTCATAAAAATAATTCCATCACAACATGATCAAATCAATGTAATAATAGGGATAAAAACAGAACCCTTTATTATCTTAGATGGAAAATAATTTTGATAAAACACTTGAACTCCATTCTTGAGGAAAATATCCTTTTTCTTCAAAAACATTTTTCCTTTCATAAAATGTCATACAACTTTAAAATAAAAGAAGTTGATTAAAAATAAACTTGAAAACTTGTAAAGGAAGCTTCTTGTAAATAATGTTTTAAAAATCCATTCATGCCTTATAAGTTAAAAAAAACATTCTTTCGTACTTTTGTCGGAAAAGTCAAAAAGTACCTCGTACGAAAAAAATGACAAAAGATTCCTTTCATATTCTTTACTAAAAACTCACCGAAGGGTCAAATTGGATTTAAACTATTTTAAGTGGATGGAAAGAATATTACATATTGAGGGAACATGGATGTGGATGATAAAATAAACCCCAGTAAATACCAAAGTATAAACAATCTCGGATAAAAATGAGATTGTGATATTTCCCTTACCTTAGGTCCGACTTGCTTTGTAAGTGTCCAAACCTCCTGTATAATGATTTAAATCATGTTATTGACTTATTCCAGAATCATATTAATTGTTATTTTATCATATATGGTCCACTTATGACTTTATATTACCCGTTCTTTTGTAAATTCATGTTAAAGTAGCGTTTTGGGTAAAATCGTCTCATTTATCCTTCGTGTTTTTAACTTGTAATTATTCATATGATTACTTAGATAATGATTACTTAATTCAAGAATATAAAACATGATTTATATATATATTAAGAATATACATATATAATAAATCAGTAAATGGAAAGAAATACACCGTTCATGGAGACGGTAGTCTGTACGTACGCATGAACGCTGTTTTCGTTTCCTTATTGAATTGAATGGAATTAAGTAGATGACATACATATAAATAATTCCAGTATCATTATTATGTCATATATTTCATTAGTACTTATTATATATACTTTATAATCATTCATGAATGGTTAATCATTGAGAATGAATCTCATCGCGTCGTGGAGACGGTAGTCCGTACGTACGCACAAGCGATGATATCACTCCCATGGTCGTGGAATTGTGTTGAAGTGTATGTATACTATTTCAGTATCAATATCACTTTATAATAATCATATATAGTTACTCATTAAACCATTATACCCATCCAATTAAGGTGGTGGCGGAAAATAGATTACACCACGGCGTGGAGACGATATTCCGTACGTACGCACGCGCGGTGATTTCCTTTTTCCGTAGGATGGATAGAAGGTTAAATAGAGTTGTTTCATATTTATAATAACATATCAGTATATAAGTAATACTGATGTTATTACTTTATAATGAAACAACTAAAGAAGAAGAAGTTGAAGAAGAAAGAAATTGAAAAGATCGGTAATGGATATTACCTCTTCTTTGGAACGCCTCTTTGAATCCTACACTTAGGGAACTAAGATTGGTCTTTGAAGAAGACCAATACCTCTATTATTATTCTAGGAAAGTGGAGATGAGAAAATGGCAGGGGTTGGCCGATCTTGAGTGCTCAAAGTGGTGTGAGGAGGAGGGGGAGGAGGTGCCCTTTTATAAGGGAGGAGAGGGGCACTTTAGGAATATCTCAAAATATTATTTTATATTAAAGTCAAAATCGGTTTATAATGGTTCCAAAGGGTCTTATTTCGAAGCTAAAGTGGGGATGGGTCGAAACCCTATCATCCAATAGGATTTAGAAAAGTTTAGGGTATTATTTTAACCGTATCAATTAGATTTAACTCTAAGTTAAATAATTTAACTTTTACCGTGTCTTTTTGTTTTCTTTCACTATATGATTAATAAACTTACTATAAAATGAAAAAAGAACCCCAAATTGTTTATTATTAATACATATATCCTTATCTAAGTCATTTGGCCGAACCGTAGATTTTTAGGAATAAAATAACAATTAATAATATAATATTTGATTTAAAAACTATTTTTTGTCAATTTTGACACTATTTGATATATGATTTTTGTGAAAGCCATAAAAGAATTATATGTTCGAACCAAGTTGATTAAAGCAACAATAATATATCATAGTAACCTAGAAAATTAGTGTAATTCATAAAAAGTCTTAAATTACATTTATTTTGGTATTTATAATATCAATTATGTCAATATTTCATTAATAAGATAATTACTGCATCATCTTTTTGTCATAAATAAATTAACTTATTTGATGTCTACAAATTACAAATAAACTACCATTATGTAGGAAATCGTTTTAGCTATCCAATGAATATTTACAATCAAATTTAGCTTATGTATATCCCTATATTAAAAATGTTTTAGTAAATAAAGTTTGATTTTTACTCTTTTAACTCTTCTTTGAATTAAATAGTAATAAATGTCCTAATCTAATCCAAGTGGGCCTAAATGATAATATTTTACACTTAAGGTAGTTTTTGGTCGAGATACACTTGTCCAATAGGATTAGGACATGTGTTAGGGTAATATTAATATCATTGTTACTCTTAATTACCCTATTTACTTTTAACCGTGGTAAATAAAAGTAAAAAGTTACTATTCACCAAAAATTATTTTCATCTCATTGAACCACATTTAACTTACTGACATCAACCGTGTCTCTCAGATTTTTGAAATTCCATTCACAGAAGCGGTAAAATTAATTTTTATGAAGAATTCAGTTTTTTAACTACCACTTAGTAGTTTCACTATTCATCAAAAATTGATGTTTTTCAGAACAATGCCAAAATTTCATCCTAAGCTATATTTCATATTCTGAATTCAAAAATGAAGTCTATTTTAACAAATTCATAACATAGAAGTTTCATTAATTAATTTTATAATTAAATCCCGCTGTTAAAACAAATTGCGTGTTTTTAAGAAACAATATCTATCAAAAGATTGACACTTGATTATGTCTGGTTTAAATGTGAAATTACATCCAATGACCAACATTGTATTAAATTGTAAAAATATATTCTAAATATACTTTAAAACCACTCAAATTAATAATTTATCACTATTAATTATTTCGATTAAAAAAGTTGTTTTTAATTATAATTTAGTAATTTTCACTATTCATCAGAATATGAAAGTTATCCGAAAAGTACCAAAATTTCACCTTATGCTAAATTCGATACTCTGAATCCAAAAATGAAGTCCATTTTGAGATCTAACTTTTCAAAAATTTAAAAAGTTGTTATTACTATTCATAACGGCTAGTTTTAATAATATTTTAATAGCATATCGTTGTTTCGTGAAACACAGTATTGCGTACTACACATGCTATTGAGGAAGGTTGCGATTGCGTGTAATGCAAGGAAAGTCAAGGATGCGTGTTGTGCAAGCTCCTTTTGGTGTAGCATACAACACACGACATTAATTAAATTAAAAAGAATATTTTTCATAAAATCTCGGGCTGTTACATTCTACCCCCCTTAAAATGAATTTCACCCTCGAAATTCGTCAGGGTTATAAATGGTTTACTATTTGAATGTTTCTTTAATAGAAACCCACATCGTAAAAAGGAATATCAAAACCAATCTTAAAAACAAAAGTATGAAACGTAACAGTTACCCAAATAAACTAATCACTGGGTTTCCACATAGGTGAAAATATGGATATGGAAGAGAAATCTAACCATCATGTTCTGATGGAGAGTGGTAGAGAACATGGCTATGGAAAACCCAGCAATCACAAAGCCATAAATTTGTGATGATCTAAGGTACCATCTAATTCATCAGATATAAGAGCACTAGGACAACATTTTTGGTTTTCAAGATCGTTTCCCTAAAGTTAAAGAATTTGAATAAGAATAAATACTTACTTTATTTTGGTACAATCTCACTGTTGTTCGTGCCTTTAACAATTTCCACTTCATCTCTTAAATAAATGAAGTTGAATTTGTTATTTGTGAAGTGTTAGCAGATCATGTGATAGAATGACGGGTCATTCCATCTGTCTCAAACAAAAGGTTAGCAAAAATTATATACATAAGTCAATCTGTAGTGAGATTAATCATATATGGTTCCTAAAATGGACTTTATACTTCATATATCATACTGCTTAATATAATAAAACTAGTTTCTAATAAACAGGGACTTCCTGTAGGCCAGTGGTTGGCGATAAAGGCCAGTCTCATTTCGGTTGTGGGTTCGATTCCCACATCCTTGTCTGACGCGATGGGTTGTCGCCCGTCCTGCAGGTTGTCCTTTTTCTAAAACTATATTACTATAACATCCCATCAATAATATCGAGAAAACTTCTATCCTTAAACAATACTAACTTATGCCCAACAAAATCCATTCGAATCTTTAGGCTTATCCATAATACTGCAGTCCACTCTCATAACATAGTGAAAATGATTACCAGAGATTTAACACCATCATCGATCCCCATATATCATAAGATATGTTTTGTTGGTCACATTAAAAACATTCAAAGTCCTTAATCATGTATTCTCTTGAATACCTTAGTGAAAACATGAATTCAGTTAAAAGTTAACACTTTCCACATACCAAAATCCTCAAAACTCTATATACTCAAACCATGATATCACTTAGTCCTTATATCAATCATGAGCTCATGAATGCTGTTAAACATTTCGTTTTCTCGTTTTCCCTTCATTATGCGCATATCATCTTATTTCCAAAAATATCTCAATTACTTTGAATACCACATTAGACCAATACAGAAATATTCCAATACTCCATGATACAATATTATTTTGGAATCCCATTACATAAACACATAATCATTCCACCACATCGTTGTCATATTCAACATCACCAATAGTGATCGCATGTGACTTCCCTTTGTCCTTTGCCTTCAATGGTTGCTCATGGTGATCATCACTAACCCTTGGATTAGGGCATTTATTAGCATAATGCCCCATTTCCTTGCACTTGAAGCATTGAAGTGTTGGTGGTGCGTTCTCTGCAGTGTTTGCTTTATTCACATCATTAGAAACCATTTTTCCATTACTTCGACACTCAGCTGCTCGAAGACCTTCTTTTCCACACTTAAAACATTTTCTAGTCCCTTTAAGACAATCTCCACCATGCTTCTTTCCACAATTTGTGCATAAGGAAACATTCATCTTCTTTTCACCATTATTCTGAGATTTCTCCTTGAACTCCATCTTTTGTTTCTTGTCAAAACCATGAGATGGATATGTAACACCAACTTCCATTTCTACCTTGATAGCACAACACACAATTTCTTCATAGCTACTGAAGTCTCTTATAGCTAATGCCCTTCGAAGACTTGGTTTTAAGCCACTGAAAAATCGATCAACTTTACTTTCAGGTTGGATGATAATGCCAGATGCATACCTTGCAAGTCTTGTAAAATTTGCTTCGTATATACCAACAGATTCATCATCCTTTTGCTTTAGTTCAAGAAAATCCTTCTCCATCTTTGTTCGAAGAATACGAGGTAAGTACTTACTGAAAAACAAGTTCTTGAACTCGTCCCATTCCATGGACTCAATTTCATCTCTTGGCCTCGTATTCTTGATAAGATTCCACCATTGATCAGCTTCACCTTCCAAACGATATACTGCTAAGATGACTTTATCATGTTCAGAACATTGAAGAACTGAAAATATCTTTTCAGTGGTACTGATCCATTGTTCATCAACAAGTGGATCGGAAGTCCCACTGAAAGAAGGTGGGTGTTGCCTCACGAAGGACTCAATAGAATATTGTTCCCTTCTCTGCTCACTTGGAAGTCCAGAATGATTCATAGCTTTTGTAAGTATAGAAATAAGATTTTGCACTCCATCTCCCATAACATTTGTTTGTTCAGGAGGGCAATCATTGCATTGTCCATTGCATTGATCAACACGGTTCCTTCGGGTTCCATCCATCGTCTAAAACCCAAAAAGAATAGTGTGAGAGGCAAAAATCATGCTAGGGAAAACAACATAATAAAGGGGGAGTACCTTCAATATCTAACATCTTAGGTTTAATTCTATGATCGTTAGCGTAATTATAGTACTATAACCTATACGTATACTTAACCTTAGGGACATCCCTAGACATACCTTAGAAATATCTCTAGGGATCTCACTAACGTTTTCACATCCTAGTTTCCAAAGGATGACTAAACCTTTCCTCTGATACCAACTGTAGAGGCCCGAAGCTTGACGTACATGGACATTACATTACTTTTGCGGAATACTTAGTACATAACAAAAACACACACAAGGATCGTAATAGTTTAGTGTCTTTGGGAACTCGGAATGTAATCTTCTAATCGTGGTGAAAGATCTTCAATATCTCCCTTAAAGATCTTCCCCTTTTTTTACCTAAAACCTTTATATCCTGGGGAAAAGAAAACATAAAAAGGGTGAGCTCAAATTCTCAGTAAGGGTAAACAATGGAAATAAAAATCATATCATATCTTATTGAAAATCATAACCTGAAAAAGAGATCATAATATCTTAACATGGAATAAATCATAGAAGTGAAAATGAGATCCCCATAATCATAACATAAAACTTGAAACTTTGTGGCATGCACACATAATCATGGAAAATCATTTCTTGTAAGTCATGACTCATTGCCAAGACTATCTTAGTGGACAAAGTCCCTTTCTGAACTGAGTCACCCCGTTCCAGTCCTGTTTCACTGAACTGGTGTAACCTACCATTCCAGCCATGTCTATCTCATGAGATATAAAATCATTACCCAATGCCTTGGAGGGAGATATAGGTCCCACCCATCTTATAATGAATCCTTTCTTATGTGTGCCACATAATCATAAATCATACATCATCTCATAACACATGTAAAAAAAATGGGATTCTTGAAACATCATGACATCATAAATCAATTCATATAAGATAAAGGAATTCATAAAAATAATTCCATCACAACATGATCAAATCAATGTAATAATAGGGATAAAAACAGAACCCTTTATTATCTTAGATGGAAAATAATTTTGATAAAACACTTGAACTCCATTCGAGAGGAAAATATCCTTTTTCTTCAAAAACATTTTTCCTTTCATAACATGTCATACAACTTTAAAATAAAAGAAGTTGATTAAAAATAAACTTGAAAACTTGTAAAGGAAGCTTCTTGGAAATAATGTTTTAAAAATCCATTCATGCCATATAACTTAAAAAAACATTCTTTCGTACTTTTGTCGGAAAAGTTAAAAAGTACATCGTACGAAAAAAATGACAAAAGATTCCTTTCATATTCTTTACTAAAAACTCACCGAAGGGTCAAATTGGATTTAAAATATTTTAATTGGATGGAAACAATATTACATATTGAGGGAACATGGATGTGTATGATAAAATAAACCCCAGTAAGTACCAAAGTATAAACAATCTCGGATAAAAATGAGATTGTGATATTTCCCTTACCTTAGATCAGACTTGATTTGTAAGTGTCCAAAACTCCTGTATAATGATTTAAATCATGTTATTGACTTATACCAGAATCATATTCATTATTAATATATCATATATGGTCCACTTATGACTTTATATTACCCGTTCTTTTGTAAATTCATGTAAAAATAGCGTTTTGGGTAAAATCGTCTCATTTGTCGTTCGTGTTTTTAACTTGTAATTATTCATATGATTACTTAGATCATGATTACATAATTCCAGAATATATAACATGATTTATATATATATTCAGAATATACATATATAATAAATCAGTAAATGGAAAGAAATACACCGTTCATGGAGACGGTAGTTCGTACGTACGCATGAACGCTGCTTTCGTTTCCTTAGTGAATTGAATGGAATTAAGTAGATGACATACATATAAATAATTCCAGTATAATTATTATGTCATATATTTCATTAGTACTTATTATATATACTTTATAATCATTCATGAATGGTTAATCATTGAGAATGAATCTCATCGCTTCGTGGAGACGGTAGTCCGTACGTACGCAGGAGCGATGATATCATTCCCATGGTCGTGGAATTGTGTTTAAGTGTATGTATACTATTTCAGTATCAATATCACTTTATAATAATAATATATAGTTACTCATTAAACCATTATACCCATCCAATTATGTTGGTGGCGGAAAATAGATTACACCACGGCGTGGAGACGGTATTCCGTATGTACGCACGTGCGGTGATTTCCTTTTTCCGTAGGATGGATAGAAGGTTAAATAGAGTTGTTTAATATTTATAATAACATATCAGTATATAATTAATACTGATGTTATGACTTTATAATGAAACAACTAAAGAAGAAGAAGTTGAAGAAGAAAGAAATTGAAAAGATCGGTAATGGATATTACCTCTTCTTTGGAACGCCTCTTTGAATCCTCCACTTAGGGAACTAAGATTGGTCTTTAAAGAAGACCAGGACCTCTAGTATTATTATAGGAAAGTGGAGAGGAGAAAATGGCAGGGGTTGGCCGAGCTTGAGTGCTCAAATTGGTGTGAGGAGGAGGGGGAGGAGGTGCCCTTTTATAAGGGAGGAGAGGGGCACTTTAGGAATATCTCAAAATATTATTTTATATTAAAGTCAAAATCGGTTTATAATGGTTCCAAAGGGTCTTATTTCGAAGATAAAGTGGGGATGGGTCGAAATCCTATCATCCAATAGGATTTATACATGTTTAGGGTATTATTTTAACCTTATCACTTAGATTTAACTCTAAGTTAAATAATTTAACTTTTACCGTGTCTTTTTGTTTGCTTTCACTATATGGTTAATACACTTACTATAAAATGCCAAAAGAACCCCAAATTGTTTATTATTAATACATATATCCTTATCTAAGTCATTTGGCTGAACCTTAGATTTTTAGGAATAAAATAACAATTAATAATATAATATTTGATTTAAAAACTATTTTGTGTCAATTTTGACACTATTTGATATATGATTTTTGTGAAAGTCATAAAAGAATTATATGTTCGAACCAAGTTGATTAAATCAACACTAATATATCATAGTAACCTAGAAAATTAGTGTAAGTCATAAGAAGTCTTAAATTACATTTATTTTGGTATTTATAATATCAATTATGTCAATATTTCATTAATAAGATAATTACTTCATCATCTTTGTGTCGTACATAAATTACCTTATTTGATGTCTAAAAATTACAAATAAAATACCATTATGTAGGAAATCGTTTTATCTTTCTAATTAATATTTACAATCGAATTTATCTTATTTATAACCCTATATTAAAAATGTTTTACTAAATAAACTTTGATTTTAACTCTTTTAACTCTTCTTTGAATTAAATAATAATAAATGTCCTAATCTAATCCAAGTGGGCCTAAATGATAACATTTTACACTTAAGGTTGTTTTTGGTCGAGATACACTTGTCCAATAGGATTAGGACATGTGTTAGGGTAATATTAATATCATTGTTACCCTTAATTACCCTATTTACTTTTAACCGTGGTGAATAAAAGTAAAAAGTTACTATTCACCAAAAATTATTTTCATCTCATTGAACCACATTTTACTTACTGACATCAACCGTGTCTCTCGGATTTTTGAAATTCCATTCACAGAAGCGGTAAAATTAATTTTTATGAAGAATTCAGTTTTTTAACTACCACTTAGTAGTTTCACTATTCATCAAAAATTGATGTTTTTCAGAACAGTGCCAAAATTTAATCCTAAGCTATATTTCATATTCCGAATTCAAAAATGAAGTCTATTTTACCAAATTCATAACATAGAAGCTGCGTTAATTAATTTTATAATTAAATCCGGCTGTTAAAACAAATTGCGTGTTTTTAAGAAACAATATCTATCAAAAGATTGACACTTGATTATGTCTGGTTTAAATGTGAAATTACATCCAATGACCAACATTTTATTAAATTGTGAAAATATATTCTAAATATACTTTAAAACCACTCAAATTAATAATTTATCATGATTAATTATTTCGATTAAAAAAGTTGTTTTTAATTATAATTTAGTAATTTTCACTATTCATCAGAATATGAAAGTTATCCGAAAAGTACCAAAATTTCACCTTAGGCTAAATTCGATACTCTGAATCCAAAAATGAAGTCCATTTTGAGAGCTAAATTTTCTAAAATTTAAAAAGTGGTTATTACTATTCATAACGGCTAGTTTTAATAATATTTTACTAGCATATCGTTGTTTCATGAAACTCAGTATTGTGTACTACACACGCTATCGAGGAAGGTTGCGATTGCGTGTAATGCAAGGAAAGTCAAGGATGCGTGTTGTGCAAGCTCCTTTTGGTGTAGCGTACAACACAAGACATTAATAAAATTAAAAAGAATATTTTTCATAAAATCTCGGGCTGTTAAAAGTTCAATGTGAGTCATGATATGATATTATCATTTGCAGAACCCCATGAAACCATACTATTTCTCAAACAAACACCTCACCCACCGGATCAATAGTGAAGGTGTCTTGAATCGGTTGATAATATGCTACCTTGGTCATCCCATCCACAACTACCCAGATCACATCATTATTATGAGGAATCCTCAGAATACCTTCTACAGAACCCATCTTCACTTAATCCCATTTTCATTCTAAAATAGTCCGTGGTTATAACAAATAACATTGTCACTGATGCACCACATTTACTTACTCACATGTATAACACCGTAACATGAAACCTATAACTTCATTCTTCATCCATGGCCAAAAATGCATTCTATGAATATCAAGATACATATTTGTAATGTGCGGATGCTCCATCCATTCCAATTAATGGTACTCACGGATCAACTCTTCTTGCATAAAAGTAGACATGAAAACATGACAACAAACATAAATGATCTCATCATCAATAATAGTCCAACCGGATGGTTTCTCCCCCATATTTAATTTCCCTCAATACCAATCAATTTAGATCCTTATATAATATGTACCTAATCTGGATTAGAAGGATGGACTCAACTACCAATAGTGTGAGGGTGATATGGGATTTTCCATCATGAACCCCTATATGAATCTCCCAAAGCACTCCATAATCATCTAATTTGAGATAGATTCCTAAAACGCCTCTCTTTTAGTCATCTAGATAAAATAATCAGCAAAACTATTCCCCTTTCCCAGAATGTACATCAGTTTGAAATCAACAGAATACCTTTATTTAACCCCTATTTGTAGCCTAATATTAAAATCCCACTAAGAGAAGATATAGTTAATAATTTTTTGATTAGTATTCAAAGTAAACATATCTATTAACAAGTAATTTCGTCAACACATTAAGGCATTAAACAAAATGGAAATTTATTTATCATGTGTATTGTATTTTCAATCATGATTCCTCAACTACTATGACCCATACGCCATAACATGATCATTATTCATCACCAATGCCCTGATTTCAATACTATATTCTTCACTAAAAAAGTATACTGCTTTCCCAACTTGAGTACGATCAAAATTGGTGTAGTGATCATCATTTCATTAACTCCTAATATACAATCACACATTTCATAGGACAATATTAATTACTGATGTCGTTATTATTTAATCCCAAAAGTGGTGTGAACAAATGGGTTATGTTTATGATGGACTTTTGGTAATATCCTATAAGGCTAACAAAACATCGAATATCATAATCATTCTTATCCTGATCACAAGACATAACAACCTATAGTTTGGTAAGTCCTAGTAAAACACCTTCCTCATTGATGATGTGACCCAAGAAATGCACCATGTTAATACAGAAATGGAAATTTGATAAATTCTTTTTTGGACTATGATCTCATAGTGTACTTAAAATGATGTCAATATATTTTTCACAATCATCAGGAATTTTTGAGTAAACCATGATGTCATCAAGAAATAAAACTATGAATTTTTATTCTTTAGAATGAAATAATTGGTTTATTAGGCCTATAAACACTACTATATAATTTGAAAACCTGAAAAGAATCATAAAAATTTCATAAAACCCGTACACACTTCTGATGGTAGTTCATAGTACATAAAAAAGTTTCAACATTTGCTGATGATTCCCAAATCTAAAATAGATCTTGGAGAACAGTAAAGAACCTCTCAATTGATCAAAAATATCATTGATTCAAGGGAAAGAGAATCAGCTCATAACATTCACCTGATTCATCCTCCAATAATAAAAAATTAACCATAAGGACACATCATTCTTCTTAGAAAAAAAAACTGGATATCACCAAGGTGAGGTACTCCATAGAATAAACCCCTTGTTATCTAGTTGATCTAACTGAGCTATATGTTCCAAGAATTATATGTGTTCCATTCTTTATAACAGATAAGAAAATGATTCATTCGCTGATAGAAACTCTATCATGATCTCAAACTCTCTCTCAAGTTGAAACCATTATAATTTCTCAAGAAACACATTTGAAACTGATCCAAAACCTGAGGGAAAACATGATGCTCTATTTCCCCATCTTCAATAAGAAGATAATCTACTTGGGTTGTGATTTCTCCAAACTATTGAATGACTAAACCAGTATGGCCTACTTGGATATCCTATTCGCTATGGTGACCTTATTTATTCCCTTCCAAAGATGTGAAAGTTAACCAATAGTGGTAAAATTCAAAAGGGACTGGTACAACAATAAAAAATTCATCCACAATATAAGATCAAATCCTGATATCCATATCACAAAAAAGTCCCAAATAAAAAGATACCCCCATCATTGAATGAAACCCCCTTAAAATGTCTAATATTTTCTTCTCGTCCCAGTAACAGTGTGTAAATCCACATAACCCAACACATATGGACCACCTATAGTCCCAAAACACACATTAAATGGGTAGATATAAAATAATATGAGGCAAATGTATCAAATAAATCATTGGAAAGCATGTAAGAGACATGAATAATAATTCATACAGTTAATTGTCTTACCTCACCACCTCTAAGGGTTGGCTATGCTTAATGAAGCTGACATACCCTTCTACATTGGGCTCCGATTTGAGTTCATAGCACTACAGTACCCTATTTCTGTGGGTTCTCTTGCACCTATGTTCCATACCCAATACCATTACTAGTACATATTGTAGGACTTGAACTACCCAAATAATATGGGGTGATTTACTCTCTTCCATCACTATGTGTAATCCTCGATCCTCCAGTAGTTTCAGACTGTTGATGGTTCCTATAGAACATATGAACATGACCCATCAGGTTGAATGTCCCTCTTTCACCAGTGGTTTGGGGCTCTAACCATGTAGGTTCCCTGCTCTACATTTATGATAGAAAGACACATGTTCATTACACTGTGATTCTAGTCCTCTCCCCAGACTACATGGCACTCAACTTCCCTAGTGAAGACTCTCAACGAGATGCTTCCTACACTTAGAAGTCTCACCATAGGATGGTCCAACTAAGACAACATGAACACCACTAGAGGAATCCCTCATGTTCAACATTGAAATAACGTCCTCATGCACTATCTATGAAAACATATTTGAATGAAATATATTTAATTTGGACTTGATCTCATCTCTACGTCTATCCTAGAAGAATCTCTCCGTTGTTTCCTCATCCCTTTACAATTCTTGGAGAAATCAATGCATGTTAGTGAATCAGGTGGCATAACCCACCACTAAGATAGTCCTCTAGGTCATCCTCAAAAACATTTAATCCTTCTCATGCCTCATGGAATTTGGATATAAGTGTCCTAGAAACATATCCAAGACATTCTTCCATAGAATACTATCATCCATCTTATTTTAATTTAGAATTTCCACCAATTCTTAAATGTTTCCTGCAACATATAAGCATCCAAATTGACACACATTCTAGAGATTATATCCATGTTATCCAAAATACTTTGGATGTACATTATCTATAATTCTATTGGATCAAGTCCACCATCTTGTCAAAATGTGGGAGGTGATTCAATTGAAACACTTTGTTTTGATCAAACACAATCAGCATGACCCACCTGAGGTACCATTCCATCATCTTCATAAAACGAGAAAGGTTCTCATGAAACATATCATCTCCCCTATTATCCAAAACCACAGGAATCTCCTACCTAACATCTAGTGGAGAATTTTTGAGGATATCCTCCTACTATCCAACTAGAACAAATTTTCATGGTTGCATTTTTCTATAATTCCAATCACACGTATTACAAAAAATGACATAAAACATCCATATTTTTATCAAAATTGTGAGATGATATATGAGTATGATATACTCAGCTATATCAAATATAGGATCTAAAATGCATACAATACAATAGGGTGGTGAATTGTATAATTTAAAAAATTCCTTTGGACCCTTTAAAGTTCATTGCAAATAACAAGGATTTCCTTAAACAAAGGAAAGAGCTATGTTTAACAAGGTTAGACTTAAGCAAATTCACAACACCTCTAATATTATCAAAAGAATAAAAATTGAGATTCTACCTTAAATCATATAGAATCTAACTTTAGCAGAGTATAAAAGTAAGGAAGTACAATATGGTCATACTTTCATTAATAAAAAAAACAAAGTGGAAATAAACATGTAACAAAAATAGTAACAAGATATAAATATTTTAACCCACAGAGAAGGGTATCCAACAACCTTGGAAAATGTTCCCTTTATTTATACTTTCAAGAAATTCTGTCTTACACATACCTAGGTAAGCCCTCGATATGAAGATTGAAGTCTCTATCTTACTATCCCTGCAATCCCTGAACTTCAAGGGAGTTTGCAACCTCTGTCTTCCTCACCAAGGAAGCCCTCAACTTCAAGGTGTTGGGAACCTCTGTCTTCCTATCCCCAGAATCCCTCGATTGTAATCACCAACAATTGGAGTTGCACGAAGAAAATCTACACAAGGCAAAGTTTGAACAAGCAGTTCAAACTTTCTGCAAGAAGATGAGAGTTAATAAGAGCAAATCTCTCAAGAAATCACTTCAGCAGCATGTGTGAACAGTGTCGAAGAAGTTGTTTAAGTGAAGTATTGAGCTCTTTCAAATGAGCTCCTATTTATAGCCAAGGTCTGCTCCCTCCTCCAACGGTCATATCTTCTTTACAATTCGGAGGGACCTGTACACGTGTCACTTAGCCAACAATTAGTTTATAACGGAATAGAAGACATCGTTTTATAAAAAAACAAGTGTAACAGAATGTACGACATCATTTTAAGATTAGCTAAAATGTTCGGAGTGAAGGTTCAGAGTGTAAGAAGAATATCAAAGAGTAGACAAAATATAAAAATGTATACAAAATGAATGTTCGGAGTCTAAACAAATATAATATTCAGAGTCTAAATAAATTCAGAGTGTATAAAGCAAATATAATTAGATTTTGTTTAATAGGAGAATTCGGAATGAGAATTCATAATCAGAATTTGTCATCAGAATTCGTAATGGGAATTCGCAATCAGTATTCATCATTAGAATTCATAATGGGAATTGGTAATCAGAATTCATCATTAGAATTCAGCGTCGAACTTCAAGAGATTTCGTATCCAGAATTCGGAGTGTAACTTCATTACAGATCTCTTCCAGAATTCGGAGTGGAACTTCATTACAGTTCTCATCCAGAATTCGGAGTGGAACTTCATTGCAGTTCTCATCCTGAATTCGGAGTGGAACTTCATTGCAGTTCTCATCCCAAATTCGGAGTAGAACTTCATTACAGTTCTCATCCCGAACTCGGAGTGGAACTTCATTACAGTTCTTATACAGAATTTAGAGCCTAAAACAAAATGCTTCATATCAAAGTTTTAAATGATTCCGAGAATATAGAAATGAATCCGATTCTTATAATCAATAAATATTTAGATATATATAATTAAAATATGATAAGGATAATTTTCCTTAGAAAATAAATTTTCCTTATAAAAGAAATTTTCCTTATAAAATCAATTTTCCTTATAAAAGCAATTTTCCTTATAAAATCAATTTTTCTTATAAAAGAAATTTTCCTTATAAAAGAAATATTTCTTTATAAAAGCAATTATCCTTATAAAAGCAATTTTCCTTATAAAATAAAATTTTCTTTATAAAAGTAGTTTTCCTTATAAAAGCCATTTTTTATATTAACAACTTTCTTTATAAAATCAATTTTCCTTATCAAATCAAAGTAGGGGTAAAAAATATTTTCCTTAAATATAAGGTGTTTGTGATTTTCAAAACAAGAATAAATGGAAATGGCATAAGGAGAACCTTATTGACTCAACAATATCTCCCTTTTTGGAAAGCACAAACATCCTTACGAAAAAGAAAGACAAAGAAAAAAACATTAAGGCTTATCTCCCTTTGCTTATCGATGCTGATGAATACGACTAACTCCCCCTTAGGCTTTGAAACTCTAAGGATTGTATTCTAGATTTATGGAATGGTATTTCATTAATAATGCTAATGTCTTATTTAATGAAAACCCCCCTTAGATAAACTCTATTAGAGTTTTTTTTCTTTCACACCCTTTGATAGGGTACTTTTTTCCTTCTCCCCCTTTGTGATTTTCATAAAGAATTCTAGGGAATAGAAAATATAACAAAGTACCTGAAAAATTAGTCACAACAACAAAATAGAATAGCAAGAAATATTTTCATTAAGTTTGAAAGATGAAAAACAAGGAAGCTAAGACACAACAAAAGATCGTATTTGTCTATTTTGGATCTTTTTCCTTCGACATGAGACCCTTATCTTCTTTAAGTATTTATGATCTTCTTCGGATTGCTTCTATAAGCCAACTATTATTTCACTTTGAGATTTAAGCTTTTCTTACTAGGATTCAAGATTTTCTTCCTGAGCTTTCAAAAATTTTTCTTCCATTAACAACTTCTCTTCAACCTCAATCCGATGATCCCTTTCATTCCTGCAGTTTTGAGCAACAGAATTCAGCTTCCCATTAAGATCTCTGTCTTCTTTAATCCAGGAATTCTTCTCAGCTGACAACTTTTCTTCAAAGGAGGATGTCAGATCATTTAGCTTCCTATCTTCTGTCTCAAAAGCATCTTTAACATTATCTTGGAATTCATCCAAGAGCCTCATCTCATGTACAGTTTTCTTTTACCAACTATTAATTTTCTTACAAGAGCTTTTGTGGGCTTCATAGCTGACAATGAAAGATTTAAATTTTTCTTCAATCTCTATACATTTATCCATAACCATGGATACAGTGTCTGTTTTTTGATTCAATGTATGTTGGAGCATCTGGAATCTTGAATCAATACTTGAGATGGTCGGAATAGAACCCACCAACTTCTTTAATGACTAAACAACAAATTCATGCCCCGATGAAGATGAATCCAAATCCGAGACTTTTCTTGGATAATTTTCTTCTTCAATTTGCTCAACCTTTCTCTTTGAAGAACCACCATCTTCTCTTTTCTTTATATCCACTAAGCTTGGGGTATCGACAACAAGTTGCTTTCTCTTGTCCACTTTTGGAATGGATTCCTGTTCCGGGGTTTTCTTTTCACTATCAGACACTTGAACAACATTGTCTTCATCATCAACATCTTTTTGAGCACCATCCTCTACATTCTCCATTTGAGCAATATCATGTAGAAGATGTTCTTCCTTTGAATGATAAGCTACTTCGTGTTCTACTTTCTCCTCATCCTTCCCTTGAATGACTAAATTAGAGGAATCAGCTTCTGAAGTTCGGAGCGAAAAATGTTCTGAAGGTGTCTCCTTATAATCTTTTACTTGATTTATTAGATCTTCGGTCTCACCACTTCCTTCAGGAACTGCTTCTTCCTCTTCCACTTGCTCAAACTACTCAACTTCATCAACATGCTTAGTAAATACCTCCTTCAGAGTGACATAGTTTCTTCCTAGAGTCTCCTGTAGAGATTCCATAGAGAAAGATCTTGGGATTGGAATGTTTCCGGAGGCTATCTCATTAAACTTCCACATCGTCTGAACAACCTCAGCTTCAGACATCTTCTTCTTAAGCTTCTTTTCTTTCACTTGTTTTTCTAGTTCATCCTCTGTTTTTTCCTTCAAGGCCTTAGCCTCCACAGGGAGCAACCCAAAATGAGGTCAGATCTGACGGTTAAAAACCAATTCTCAAGAAAACTTGAATTCGACCTTTTGAGGTTTTTATTAAAAAAATATTTAAAGAAACTTGAATCCGAAAAAAATATAAGAAAACAGAAACTAGTAAAATATGATTATGAAAACTTGAGTAATGAAATCATGCCTTTAGGATTCGATGAGGAGGATTATTCGTAATGGGTAACATCCTTCTTGAAGGAAAAATTGACTATGAAAAACATTTACTATTAAAAGACATAGATCGCAAAACACACTACGAATAACTCAGTATGGAATACCTGGTACGAAAATAATAATAACAAAAAAAATGAAAATTCATTATAAGAATTTCAGTATGAAAATTTCATTACAGGAATTTCAGTACGAGAATTTCATTATGAATGTATCGATACGAAAATCTCATTACGAACGTCTCAGTACAAAAATCTAATTCCGAAAATTTCAGTTCGAAGAATTTTGTATAAAATAAAAAAAACAAACATATGTACTCCCCCTATAAAAAGGATTTTATTACTGTAAGGAGAATTTTTCAACAGAAAGTTAATTAAGAAAGATTACCTTACATTTATCATTCCTAACTTCATTTTAATGTATTCAAATCTATCAGAAGGAAAAGATTTTGTGAAAATATCAGCAAGTTGATCTTGTGTTCCGATAAATTGAAGAATAATATCTCCTTTTTTGTGTGATCTCTAAGAGAGTGATGTCTAATATATATGTCCTTTACACGAGATTGATGTGCAGGGTTCCTACTAAAGGAAATGGCACTTGTATTATAAAAATAATTTGTGTTTTGGTAAAACTCATACCATAGTCTGTGAGTGTGTGTTGCATCCACATCACTTGAGCACAACAACTTCCAGCTGCTACATATTCAGCTTCAGTAGTGGAAAGTGCTACTGAGTTTTTCTTCTTGCATGACCAAGAAACTAATGAATCTCTTAAGAAATGACAAGTTCCGAATGTACTCTTTCTATCCATCTTATTTCAACCAAAGTCAGCGTCAAGAAAAACTTTTTAGAACAAAATCATTTCCATAAGAATAAAATAGTCATAAATCCATGGTTCCCTTTATGTAGAGAAAAATTCATTTCACTACCTTAAGATGAGATTCCATAAGATTGGATTGATATCTGGAACATAAGAATACTAGAAACATCAAGTCTGGATGACTAGCTATCAAGTATAGTAGGCTTCCAATCATACCTCTAAAAGATGTTTGATCCACAGGTTTCCCAGCTTCATCAATATCAAGTGTGTTTGAGGTACTGATGGGAGTACTAATACTCTTAGTGTTGTCATATCCATACTTTTTAAGAATATATTTAATATACTTATGTTGAGATATATAGGTTCCTTCTGGTTTTTGAGAAATTTGAAAACCAAGGAAAAATGTTAACTCACCCATCACACTCATTTCAAACTCATATTTCGTTAGATTCGTAAACGAATCGGTTAAGGATTACCGAGTTGAACCAAATATGGTGTCATCAACATATATTTGAACAATCAAAACATTTTTCTTATCTTTCTGAATAAAAAGGGCTGGATCTGCATTTCCCTTAACATAGTTATTTTGAAGCAAAAATCATGTTAGTCTATCATACCAAGCTGGTGGGGCTCGTTTAAGGCCATACCGTGCTTTGGTAAGTCTATACACTTGATCAGGATTTTTTGTGTCTTCAAAGCCAGGAGGTTGTTCAACAAAAACATCCTCTTGAACATAACCGTTAAGAAAATAACATTTCACATCCATTTGAAAAAGTTTTAAATTGAAGAATGCTACAAAGGCAAGTAAGATACGAATAGATTCAAGTATATATACTAGAGCATAGGTTTATTCATAGTCTATTCCCTCTTGCTGATTATAGCCATTAGCAACTAATCTAGCTTTATTTCTAACTGTGATTCCATTTTCATCACACTTATTTCTAAAGACCCACTTTACTCCAATAACAGAAGTTTCCTTATGTCTTTCAACCAAGGTCCAGACTTTATTCCTTTCGAATTCATTTAGTTCATCTTGCATAGCTTTTATCCAATCATCATCACCTAAAGCTTCATCGGTGCTTTTTGGTTCCCATTGGGACAGAAATGCTAGATGTTTTATTTCATTTCTTAAGGAACATCTAGTCCTTACAGGTTTATTTACATCACCAATGATATTATCAATAGGATGATTCTTCAGAAATGACTGAATTGGGTTTTTTAAAACCTGGTCATCAACATAAGGTAGAAAGTCTTCTGGGGTAAATGATTCAGAAATATTTTCATGGACATTTTCCTTATCAGAAGGATCTTCTATCAAGGGTTGATAATTAGTTTTTGAAAACACATATGAAGATGTAGGTTTGGATGGTTTGAAAACAAAAGGATCAGACTCATCAAATTTCACGTGTATTGTTTCCTCAACAGTGAAACAGTTTTTATTAAAGACTCTATATGCCTTAGAAGTTGTGGAGTAGCCTAAGAAAATTCCTTTATCAGATTTTGGTGCAAATTTATAAAGATTATCTTTTTTATTCAGAATGAATACCTTGCAACCAAAAAACTTAAAGTAGGAAAGTCTTGGTTTTCTACCAAACTATAACTCATAAGGAGTTTTATTAAGAAAAGGCCATATTAAAACCCGATTTATAGTGTAACAAGAAGTACTTACATCTTCAGGCCAGAAATGTACTCTAATATGTTTAAAGAGAAAGGAAGAGCATTATGGTCACTATAAAATATCTTTTGATCATAAGAAGATGATTTGAAAAAAATTATAAAGTGTAATTTTGGCCATATAAGAATTAATTTTTGTGTCATATTTCCTCGTGTGACTCTACATTGGTGGAACCATTAAATAAAGAGGCTATTGGGTGTTGGCCTAGAGAATCTATAGTTGTCGATATACTAAATTTTATTATTTTGGATGGATAATATCAATTATTTTTTGAGAATGTTTCTTGACTATCTTATCCACTTTCCAATTTAACTCAAAAGGGATCTAGGTTCCATTAGATATATGAATATGAGGAAAATTTAAATGAATTAAAGAAAATAATAGTAATTTTGCCTATTCCTAAAATACCCTAGAGTGACGAATGTTTTATAATATTTAGTGATCCATTTGAGAATGGATTGTGATGAATAATTATGAAAAATGCCATTTCCATATATTTTACCTCATGATAGGTGATCATTCAAGAGAAAATTTACCCAAATAATAATTTTCAATATGTTTTAGTAATTATTAAAATATTTAAATATATTCATTATAGTTATATGGAAAGGTTTAATTTATATAATGATTACATAAGTTTAATGTACATATTCACATAGAATGAGATAAAAAAATCCTAGATAATATAGATAAAGATTATTAATGATTATGACATATCAATACATTACTAACCTAGGAATTAAAATAATGTGTTTGATAATTTGATTTCAATGGATCATTCTAGCTTAACCATGATGATGATCACTAGAGAGACAATATTTATGGACATGTAAAGGATGAAACTACAATCCCTAAGGGATTGAGAAAAATATTATATTTCATAGATGTGTTTTCAACATTATATCATAGTGAATATTAAATAGGAATAAAATTATGACATTGAACTATAAAATAAGGTGATAAATATTCATTAGATTAACCATTATTATGATGGATTGATATGCTTCAGAAACAATGAATGTGTTCCATCTATACCAGAGTTGAAGAATCATTTGTTGGATGAGGCCAATAGTTATTCGTTATCTATTGATCATGGAAGTATGAAGTTGTATATATATTTGAAAAAGTATTTATAGTGGGATGGGGTGAAGAGATAAATCCTAATGTTTTTATCTGAATTCATTTTACATCAATAGTTGATTGTTGAGAGAAAAAATACATTGAGGATGATATATAAATTGTACATATAAGAACGGAAATGGGAATACATCACCATGTATTTTTTCATTGAACTCCCCAAAGCATCTAATGGTCACAATTTTATATGGGTTTTTTTCGATCACATTATAATTCAATACACATAATAGCTATCAGATAATATTTCATGTTGGATCAAATTTCTATGATATACATTCAGTAAGTGGTAAGGTTGAATGTAGTACCAAATTTGATTATGTATAATTGGGATACAAGGCTTACACTAATTTCTTATATAATTCATTAGGAATATCTTAATATAGATTTTTAATTTTATGACAACTTACAAACATTGGAAATATGGTCAATCTTATAGAAGAATTCAAACCTAGGAGTTTATGTTGAGATATTTTTTTAGGATTCAAAACGTGTTCATGATAAACATCTTCAACTACTTGAGTTTTTATACAATAACATCTCCAACAAAAATATTTGGATTCCCATTTTTGAATAAATATAAATAATGATTTGTAGAGTACCAATGTATTGGAATGAACTTAGAGAAAGGAAGAACTTAAGGCCTAATATAGATGAAGAAATGGAAGGGGCGGATAGATTAATTCATTAATATATATGCGAAACACAGTGTTAAAATAAAAATTTCACTAAAAATCATTGATGTGATATGGAATATGAATTTTTTGATAAGGTTTATCTATAAAATTATCCCTGGAAGCATGAAAATGTTGGTAAAATTAAACCATATGTATATCGGTCCCATTGAAATTATTTAATGAATTTGGATTGTTTCCTTTCAGTTGGGGCTTCCACTAAAGCTCAATCAAGTATATGATTTTTTCAATTTATCAATCTAGAGGATTGACATACTTGACCCTTTACATCTCATAGTTCATAATAATTGAGAATTACGTTTCTTATATGAAAAAATTGGATGATATTCTATTCATAGAGAATATTTTCTAGGAAACAATACCAATCACCTAATCTGATTTTTGGGAAGAAACCACTATCCAAAAGAAGCTACATGTGATCCAATGGTTAAAATGAGGCAAATGTATCCTTATTTATCAATTCCAAATTGATTGAGATTTGATGGTGAAATTCATTTTTTGGGGTAGAATGTATAATATAAATATTTCAATAAATATGTTGTATCAAATAAATTTAATTTCATTGATATTTTATTCCACATAGAACATTGAGATCAAACAAACCACAATATAATATTTATATTACAATTTAACAAATCCATTATGAAAGACCCAAGAAAAATGGTATTATGACAATTAATATAATAAACTAAATATTATGTTTCATGATTTTATATAATGAAAACATACTAATAATAAATAAATTATTTTTTTGTAAAGTCATAATATGTTTTGAAAATCATATTTTCAAGAAAAATTTGTTATTACTATTTGAATAAAAAATATTTTTTTTGAAAATTATTGAAATTTTATTTGTAAAAAATAGTATCATTACAATATTCCTAATTTTAAAATTATATTTAAGTAAATTTTTGGGATTTTTATGAAAATATTATTTTTTATGAATTTTGGAAAATACAGCTTTTCATTGAAAAATGTCTTTTCATAAAACAAATTTATAAGGTCAGATTTTGTTTTAAAATGTTTTTAAAATTAAAATTAGTTAATTATTATTATTAATCAATCATATGTCATTGGAATCAATTTCATATTTATTTTCATGTATTTTTATTTACATTTTGAAACTTTTCTCTTTTCAAAACCATTTTTTGTCACTTCTGCAGGTTTAATGATAAATTTAATTATAAAAACTATATGTTAAATTGTAAAAATTCATTCAATATTTTTTATTATACTAATTAATATTTTATAATAAGTTAAACATAATTTTTTACCATAATTAACAGTAAAGATAATTAAAAATAATTATCATGTTAAATGTTAAAATGGGTTTAAAAAGGCCTTATACTAAAAAGAAAAGTGTTCAAATGACCTATAAATATGTTCCAAAAACCCAATTTATTTAATTTTTTTTATCTTTTTAAAAATAATGATCAATAATAAACCATTTTGGATCCTTGTTTTATGTGAATATTTTATTTACAATTTATTCTTTACAAGAATTCCATGAGTGTTCTTTACCCAACTTATAAAAGGCCACCCACTCTACCCACTTATTCACACTTCAGAAAACAATTAGATCAAAAATTTTATCTCTAAATAATTTTTTTAATTCATTCTCTTATATTTTTTTTATCATATCCTAATCCTATAAAGGCTTTTAGTGCAATCCTAAAAAAATTCCCTATAAGATGTCACATCCTTGAAGGAATATTTTATATTTTTTATAATTACATGTACTTAAAATAGTATTAAACTATAATGATATAATAAATATAGTTTCATAAATATACTGATATGTTTTTATATGATTTTCATGAACTAAAACTATTTCCTCCTCCCTCAAATGGGAAACAAAAATGTTGATCTTATGTACGTCAAATTACCGCATTGAGAACTAATGTACTTTGTTTTCCATCACCAATAATTTCTTCTGAATATAATTATATATATAATGATTATATATGTTACTTACAATGTAATTATATTTTTGTAATTTTAATTTCACATATTCCTTTTCACTTTCTATTTGAAATGGAATACGATTACCTCACTTAGGTGAATGCAAGAGTACCGCCTCACTAAGTGATGGGATTTTTTTTACTTTTTTCAAGTTAATGAATGGTAGTAAAGAATAATATGATGTTTATATATTATATTAATGACATATTAAATATTTTATAAATTAGATATATCTTATTATTTCTTACATTATAATCCATTGTATAAATGAAAACATCATTCTTGTGTATTATAGACCACAGAATCGCAAAGCTATGTTATTTAATTTTTAATATCTCTTAAATGGATGGTAAAAAAGGATAAATTTAATGATTTTTTTTGATATATATCAAATCATAATGACTCATGGAAAATGATATATTATTTACCTTTTTTTCTTTTTATCTAACAGAAGATGGAAACATTGTTCATGTGAACAAAAGGATTACTGTGTCTATGAATGGTGTAACTCATTTTCTATATATAAAATTATGGTATTATTATAAATACTTATATAAAAAATGTATATAATAATTATATCATTGATAAAATTCTTGATATAGAAGAAAACAATCAATATAAAAGGACTAAAAATAAAAAACCAAAATGTACACAACAAACGATGTACTAACTACCAAAAACATGTTTTGAATAAGGAATTATATATAATAAGGTAATAAAATATGAAAAAAATAAGGAATAATCCATATTAGTAATGTTATATAAAATATATATAATAAATTTATATTTATTATACAATATTATAAACATGTGTGACGGAGTTCGAGACAGAAGGTGAGATATTTTTCTTATAACTTGTTTTCTTTATGATATATGTTATGTTACACACCTATGTTCTTCTATGAGTTGTATATACATACCATTTTCAAATAATATAGTGAATTTAATTATTCTAATAATATTATAATTTTAATTCACTGTTATTATTTCATTGGACTTATGTTTTAATATTACTATATAGCTAATGGATTGATGTTACAATCTCATCATTTATTAATATTGATTATGATTATGCATCCAAGGATGAAATCGTATGATATATCTCTTAAGAAAAAATGTAATTTTTTATAATATTATAATTTATAGATAATACATATTCTAATTTCTTTTTCCTGTCTAATGGTATTATGAATACAAATAGATTGTTTTTTTTAAATAAATATTCTATATTTTCTTCTTCAATGGAAAACCCATTTTATTTCATATCCACGTTTTATACAAATGTTTAAAAAATATATAAATTATTTATAAATGAAATTTTTACACATGAATGAATTTTAATATCTTTTTTAAAAATTAATATTCTTGTAATTTTCAAAAAGAGCCCCAATTTCTTTTTATCTAAAATTTGAATCGAATGTTTTTCTCAACATGTTCAGAATGAACATATTTTCTCACTATCTAAATCATTATTATCATTGAATCTTCATATATATATTTTCATTTTAATTTTCAAACAAAAGTTATTCCATATTACTTACTGAATGTATATTTTTAAAAGTTTATTTTTAAAGAAATATTATTGTCCTTTTGAAATGTTTTAAATGATTTTTAATTATTTTATTATATATTTAAATGTTTTTTTCAAAGAAAATAATTCTAAAAAAGTGTTATTTTTTAATATTTATTCAAATTTGAATGAATATTTTCCTTGTGATATTTCTGATAGAATTTTGAATATTCCCTTACATGTTCCAAAGTTCATTTTCAATAAATTGAATTTTTAAAATGATCTAGGTTTTAAAATGTTTTTTTCAAAGGATAAATTGGGTTTTTTTCATGTAGTGTTCTAATTTATAATTAAAAATAATTTAAAATCAAATATGACAACCATATATGTTGACTATTATTTACTTGGTAAATGATCAAAGTATAACATTATTTTTTTTAAATGGTTTATTTTTATGATGAATTGAACTTAATGAATCCTTTTTCTTTTTTAAAGGTTTATGTAGAAGAGTTTCTAGAGGATATATAAATACAAATTAATGTGAAATATTTTTTTGATGTAAATATTGCTTCATCGAATGATAAAAAAATGAATGAAACATAATCTTTGGGGTTTTAGATGTGGTAGTATATCCAATTCATAAATGAAAAGGAATTAAGAGGATTTCATTATTTGACATTTGGATTTTTTCATGATTGATTATTCAGGAATGGGGAATAAATGTATCAAACAACTGTGGATAGAAGTGTTCACAAACTATAATAGTAAAATTATGATTACATTTGAAAATTATCAGTAAATATACTCGTTGGTGGGTTCTATGTTAATATTCGATGGTGATGTTTCAAAATTTACTTTAAATTACACATTATTGGTAACTAGGACCATCCAAATAGGTGGTCATATAATTGATTAATGAATGGAATTGAAGATTACTTTTAATTAGAAATGTATATTTTCTACTTGTAAAAAGATTTTTAGTTCTTGTATCTTCCAATTACAATGGAAATGAAATTAGTGTTTCCCTCATTGATATATATAAATTATAAAAATGTAATCCTTTGTGTCTATTGGTAGATTTTTTCATCATATTTAATGTGTGCATGGCCAACTCATTGTAATGAGTTGGGATCAAGTATTCCTATATTCTAGTATGTTGAGTTGTGGGTATCACATCCAAATTACTAGTATTCTGACATTTTGTTATCTATTGATGGTTCATCAAATGATAAGGCATTGTTCTCGGTCTCAACCAACACCCCATACATTTTATTATAATTATTTATGATGGAGTAATTTCGTTTCATTATTACATGAAACAAATTATAGATCCGTCTTAAATAGTTTCTCCGAAAAATCTTTTTTCGTAGTTTCTCCAAAAGTATATATGATGAATTGGGTCCATTAAAAATAACATACATCTAGATATTTTGAGATGAACAATGTATTCCTTCATAAATAGTTAATCCCTTGAAAAAAAAAATTCAATCAAAATTTAAATTATACATAAAAAATATTCCCCAATGTTCTCTTTGCAATAAATTTACTCATTTTATCATAAATATTATTTATTATTATAAATTTTTCGATGTAGATAGAAATTTCATTATAAAAAAATTTGACACGAGACTTGTTTTTCAGAAAAAATAAATTCCATTAAAACAAAAAACACATTGAGTGTTTTTTAATGTAAGGAAATATTTCACAAAAACATTCATTCAACAAGTATTTTTGTTTTTAAATTTTACATTCCATCCCAAAAAATTCCATGAAAAAATATTTTTACAAAAAAATATAAATTCCATTAAGAATTACTACTCCTGGATTCTTCAATATCATTTATACCTAAACCAATTATGATATACATGATTATCATCTATAATAGAAATCAAAATAACTACTGTTTTCAAATGTAAAAACTACCTTATGGACATCATTTTGTTATGGATATGTGATCTATCAATATTTCATCTTCTCAAATGTTCTTTCAAGAAAAGTTGAAATTTTTATAGTGTTTGTTTTGAAAACATGACATATAGGTCGGTTGAGATACTCCTCTTCCCAAACCCATTATTATTATCACAAGTTTCTTATTTAAAATGTAATTAAAAAATTCACTCTATTCTCTATGGGATCCCCAGCTGGCCTCCACTAATTTCTCTTTAATGAATCCCCTCCATGATCCATGTCTGGTCTCCACCAACAAGTATACACCTTATAACAACATGGTACATGTTTTTTATATTCTGAACTATCTATTATTTTTTACAGTGGGATACAAGGTTGGTGTGGCACCCAACCCAACTGATCACATATATAGTGGGATACAAGGTTAGAAAAGTTCCCATCCCACCCAGTCTTATAAAAAAGTATTTACGGTTCATATAGAACCCAATTCATCAATCATCATACCCAATAGGATATTAAATTGACACCTATCCCAAATAATGTATCAATATACTACATGAGTGGACAATTTTCTCTTCCCAAACACATCAGATATCCTTCCAACACCATAAATAGATACACCTATAATGATCTTTGTTTCATCATTACCCTGACTTAGAGAAATCAATTCACACTCAACCAAGGGATTTTATGATAATAAATAATATCATACACAATAAATGTCATAAAAAATAACACTCCCTAAATTTAAATTTTCATTTAATAATTCACATATCCCAACATACCCATTTATGAGATATCATCTAACAAATTCGAACACATGAAAAACCTTACTATCTTTTATATCCTCATATATATTATCCATACTAGTTATCCAATTACTCTATTTACTCATCCTTATGGTTTATTAGGTCCCTCAACATTATTTTACATATCGCACATAGTACAGATCAATCCATAACCATTCCATGTATCCATTATGTGATACCATTCCCTCCATATTTCATAACATTCAGACATATAAGACTATTATTGTTCAGATACACATGAAAACAACCATCTCAATAGTTACCCCTTATTTTTTGGGATATCCTTAAATTAAATCATTCGATCAATCCATACATTATCCTCCAACATAAATCAAACATTGGTTAACTCATTAGTACAGTCTAAATAGAAATTCTTTTTAATTTATTCAATATCATAAAGTCCATTCGTCCTAATATGATTCCATATTCTTATTTCAAATTATTAGATAAAACATATCCCATAATATTCATCAAGGGTATCTTGATTTGGCTCACCCATATCCAATCAATGCTAATGGAACCTCATCTCGCCTCATATGAGAGCTCACCATTCTACTCTATCCTATAACCAGGGTCTATCACCCCACAATGTTCACATCCTTATTAAAAAAATCTAATAATCCATTGGGGTCATATAAAAGTTTAAAAAGTCTAATGTAATATAGTATAGTTTTTTCACACACATAGTATGTTCATCCTAGTCTTATATAACCACATTATACCCCTTTGTTAATGATAGGGTCAAACTCACTCGCTTACCTCCACTAATATTCCATAAAAATCATCCTTTTATATGTAAATGAGGTATAATTAAAACTAACTACATTATAATAGATGTATCCCCTAAATCATTATTCATTATCTATTGGTACAAGCCTACCCTAGTCCCCACACATCCACAAGAACCTGACATGAATAAAGAGACTCAAAAATTATTTATAATAACTTTATAATTAAAACTAAATTTTAGTTATTATTGTATCCAGTTATGTAAAATCGTTGAAAACTGAATAGGTGGACTCCCATAGAAAAACCACATCCAATTATTAATGAGATCTTATAGGTGACTTTTATTTATTTTACAATCGATCTATATTTTCCAACATATATTTTATGGCCATAATTATCATCAAATGATTAAAAAATATGAAAACTAAAATACATAAACCCAATGAAACTATCTGAGCCATCATGGATTATTCCATCCCAAGACTACTTTAGCTTCTGTGCACAAAATAGCCATCATGGTATAATTATTTATCCATGATTTGGTTAAATGATATCTCAAATCAAAAAATTATGATATGAAAATAGAGGTTAAGATATAAATATATGAAGATAATTAATAAGAGAGTATTCCTTACCTAAAAAGATGAAAAAAATATTTCTAGACATAAATGTTACATATTCAAAGAATAGAGAAGAAAATTAGGGGAACCCAGACCCCTTTCCAATATTTTAGTCAACTAGAGTATGGGAACCCAAAGGGGATTATAAAATATATCCCCTAAATCTATCAAATACCACCATTAAAACAGGGTATTTGTAAAGGACACTAGGAGTTTTCTATTCAGGAATTAGACTTTCAATTTTAGAAGTTACGGTTTTACACTCCATCCCTACCCACCAAAACATTACTTGGTTGACACCAACGTTATGGAATTAAGGACCTAATAGACTATTAAAGAGTTCAAAATTCCTTCTTTCAACTACCCAAATGACCCAATATCTCAATTATATAGTGTAATTATTAAAATATACATTTTTACGAGCTCCATTTTGTATAAAATTTTATTTATATGCTTGATATATTTTTAAATGGTCTGTGAGATAATAAATTTTAAATTTAACTAAAAAATTTATAACAACCGTAGTTCCCCTTTCATTAGAACCCATATTTTATATGAGTCCAATGAAAATGATAGTTAATTTAATTAATAAATGCAAAAAATAACAGTTATCATCCCTTATAATCCACCATAGTCATTTCTCACAAACCACAGCAATTATCAACATAAGATTCACATTGTTAATCCCACACTTCTACTAGTTATTGTCTTTTAATAAAAAATCCAAACTAAACAAACCGTCCATTCTCTATACCATCTTTCCATGGAACATTATATATGATTATCATCTCTCAAATGACATAAAAAAAATCCCACATCAAAATTACGAAGAAAAAAATAAATGTATCATCCAAAACTCTAAATTGGTTACCATCTCTAATGAATCACATGTCCATGTGATGTCACATTGACTAAATTCACAAAATAATAATAATTTTTTTATCCCTTTAAAATTTAACAATAATCCAGTAAGCAAAACTATAATACAAAAAATTATTTCTATAATATATACCACACCAATATATGCTCATTTTTTCAACTAACATCTTACCAATACTACAAATATAATATTTTAACCTTCCATCTATACACTGCATCTCACATGAAGCATTGTTTATCTATAAATATCCATATATTCTCTCCGGAATACTAACATTTACCAACTCAAACACTATAAATATTAATTTCACAGAATAATTTCCTCAATAGAAAATAAATTCACTAACTTCTCTTGATTAAAATCAAGTAAATCCCACATCTAAATAAATTACTAAACATACTAACTCTAACTGATACATCTAAATAAATACCCTTTCCTTTGAATTTCATATTAAATTTACAATTACATGTCACATACATCTATTAATATAAATGGATCCTCAACTACCACTATCAAGGGCTCAATAATTATGCCACTTTGAATGTCCATTAATATAAATTTTCAAAAATAAATGTCATATCTAAGAATATATCCAAGTTTTCTCCACAACAAAAAATTTTCATTAACCTAGATATGAGACTATCCCACAACATTTATTTCATAATTATCTAAATGGGGATAGAGTCAAGTCTATCTCATTTCATCCCAAAAAAACCCCTCCCAAAGTAACTTACTAAATGGGGTGAATTATATAACAATAATATATGGAATCAATATCCCTTTCCCTAAATGATCTATTCATGATACACTCATATTAAATCAAATATGTCTCAATTTCAATAACTTCACTCACTATCCCATGACTCTAAAATTATGACTCACTATTGACTCTATTTTATCCTAATTTTAGTTACATAATTCACATGTGATCAGTCTCCAAAATTGAGGAAATCATTAGATTCACCTAAAACCACACTTAGTTACTCTTATAATTGGTATTATATTAAACCTATTGATTATTTCCTTATATTTAATATTCATTTAAGGGTTATATGTTAACACTCAAAATAGAATACAATATTGTTTTCCTATAATAAACATGATCCTTGGGTTATCCAACAATGAAACTATTGATACCTCATCTCTAACAATTTTCCTACCTCATTCCATTATCACAAACTACACCTTTTATACGTGAACATTCTATTAATATATCTTTCTTTATCTCATGTATGTCAATCATGAAAGAGATTTCTCCCTTGTAAAATTATAATTCAATATATTTTTTTCACACACATCCATGGGTTATCTAATCCATAATTACAAACTAAATAGTAATTATTTCTTATGTATCATCTAATTACCATAACATAACTCACATTATATGAGGGAAAGAATTATTTGAATTTTGAATAATAACACCCCTATGGGATTCATCACCATTCTATAATTATCTAGTCTTAAATAAAATCCAAGGATTACTATGATTTATAGAAAAATAAACTCGCCATCACAAAGATGATATTATGTTACTCAAATTCATATTCATGGAATGTTTGTTAAAAATTAATTACTATTGTCATGTAAATATATTTTCCAAAACAACTCCAAAAATTATATATAGACACAACTAATTCTAAAAAATCAAATTCCCAAGATGGGGTATGACTTAATTCCAACCTATATTACATATCAATTAATAGAATTATGAATTATTCCCAATTAATCATAGGCTCACATAACAAGTAATCTAACTATGAATCATTGAATTTAAATTAAATTCCTCACAAAAAGCACCATACATGCCGTCATTCCAAAATATTCCAAACATATCCCTTAATCCCATTCAAAATACATTATCAAACATCCCTCATGATTAATTTTTATCAGATTATATGTCTATATGATCAATATATGTAAGTCATAAAAAATATTGGGATACCCATATGTCATGAGATATCCCTATACATTTCATTCAATGTTGATAACTAACTGAATAAGAGTGAAAATATTCTACTATTCCAAGGGACTCACCACTATTTAATTTTTTATATCATCGTCTATAGTCTCCCCAACCTAATGTAACCCAAGATAAATGTATGTTTATTTTACCCAATTTTCTTATGTCAATCATTACACCTCAGAAAATAATATCACAATCCTATGACCCAATGGTTTAGTTTATTTTAAGACTAGTTACATTATATAATTATTTTATAATTATTAGGATCATTTAACCCTAATAAAACCGTATTAGACAACCTTATATATTCTTTATAGGTTATACTCATCTTTATATCCTGTGTAATTGAATCATAGAAAATGGGTTATATCAAATACTTAGTAAAGGAAAAATTATCAAAATTTCATAAATTGATAAATCATAATCTTATAAGAATATATTAATATAATAAAAATATCTTATTGAAAATAAATTTGATAAGAAAGAGTTTTCATAAGTCATGATGACCAGACAAGTAATCTAAAATGAGATGACATGTACCATTACCAAAGTGTGTGAGATAATAAACAAAATACATTGAGAATAATCATAGAAATATGATATAAAATTTTATATTTTCATTAAGGAATAATAAAAGTTAATTATGAAAATAAAATAATTTTAGTCATATCATAAAATTGAGATAAAATTCAATCATTTCCACACATTATGTTGTTAAAAAATAAAATTTACACACATAATGTTGTGAAAAAATGGGATGCCCATTCGTTACATCACCATCTCGTGAGATATAAATCTCTAAAAAATGAATTTAATGGTGATAGGGACCTTAACGATCAATTTTCATACATATGTGTACCATAAGTTATTAATTATTCATGATAACATTAAATCCATTGGAAGGATAATGAGATCCATATATTTTTCTTGTTTTATCACATAACATGATATTTGAAGTAGATTGTTCCTTATAAAAATCAATCCAAAGGATTAAATCATTAATCCGTTTTGAAGGTGATATAAAATACAACATTCTAATGGTGTAGTAACTTTTATAGTTAAATAGGGGAATATAATTGAAAATGAAACAGGTCCTTAAAAAATTATTATTAATATTATTATATAAAAATGATTATATAAGTAAAATTAATATTGAAAAATAGAGAAAAAATGAAATGAGTAAATTTTCAAAAATTATTTTTAATGAAATTTATACAATGGATCCTTCAAAAAAACAATTTGATGAAATATGAAAATATTTCAAACCCACATCTCATAATGAGGGATAAATAATAAATTTGAAAATATTAAATGTGAAATTGTAGTATTAATTTTGATAATACTTAATTATGTTTTTAAATAAAAAATCATAACATTGGTTCGAATAACAAACATTAATATTGAAGATAAAGTGAACATTTTTAGGGGCTGGTATGTATTATTATCATCATCATATTATTTGAATATTTGAATCCATAAAAGTTTTTTTAATTTGAGTGAAAAATTAAATTCCATAGAAAATAAGGATGAAGGAAAAAATAATGTCACTATCGTATTGAATAATAAAATCTTGAAGAACCATAGTCAAGTAACAATTATTATGAATCCAGAAAATAATTTCATTCAAGAAAATCCCTTACATTGAATTTATTCACATTATGATGTTTTATAACATCCTGTATAAAAACATTAGACACATGAATAATATTTCTTGTCCATTTATGACATAATTTTACTTATTTTAGTTAATATTAATAATTCATAATTAGTGGTTTCAACTATTCAGTGTTTTTTAGTGTAACGATTCTTCATGTAAATATATTATTATAATTTGTTAATTTTTTATAATTTCATATAAAATATGAAATTAATTTATAAAATTTTTAAGTGGTTCCACATTTATCCCATTGAATGTTAAAGTATTATTCGTAAGGAAAATATATAAATCGTATTTGTTTTAGTAATTTTTATCAAAAAAATTATAGTTGTTGGTATTGAGTTTAAATATTAAAATTTATTTTAAAAAAATATATAATTTAAAATATTACCATAAATTATATTTCCATAACCATAAATAATAAAAATTCATTTCATCATTCATGTTGGCACTTAAACTAACAAAACACAATCATGTTCAAATTAATTAGATAAGAATGATTATATAATTATTTAATTTTAATATCATCATTACAAATTAATAATAAATGAATGTATCATCATTATTATGTAATATTACATGTATTTAATATTTCATAATAGTTCATGATATAGAAAATTTCTTACCATGCGCATTAGTTGTAAAATAAAAACAAATGAGGTCATGTTATAATGACTAAATGTATAAGAACAATATATTTAAAAAAAATTTATATTATTTTTATAAAATACTAATTATTTACAAAACATGATAATATAGAAATATAATTAAATTTAATATGAGTTATATGGAAAATAAATGGAAGAGTTATAAGATAGTAGAAAATCCATACATATATGAATTAAATATTATTTTCAAATCCATTTTAATTTATATGGGATATGAGAAATATGTAGGGACTAGAAGCTCAAAAGGGATTATTTTTATGATAATAATGAATATTGGAGGTGTAAATTATTTTTTTTACACTGGATTTTTACTGTTTTCTGGATGAATCGTTTTATAAGTGGAAAGAGTGAAATTTTATTAAATTAAGTTTCTTAATATAAAAGTAGTGTCACATTAAATGAAAATGTATCATGTTTTTAAAATAGTGAAAGATACAATGAATTTATATTTATAATAACACATAAATTTTTAAAAATTTAATATTTGGTGACATTTAATATTTTTAGTCCATAATATAAAACATTTACTATTTTTATCCATTAACATGGTGATAAATTTATGCATGTGTTGTTTATTTTTATAAATATAAATGAAATTTTCCATTTAACAAATATAAACATGAGTATTTAAAATATTAAACCAAATTTAGAAAATTTAATTTATGAAGGTGATAAAAATTAATTGAAAAAAGTAAATGTATAATGCATAAAAATATTTCTTAGGAAGACATATTTTTTTCATAAAAATGTGTTTAGGATAAAATTATAAAGGTTTGATATTTTCCTCACATTAAAATGTTCATTAAAAAATTAAAGATATATTTTATTAAAATCTAGAGAAATATAATTCTAACTTTTTTATACATAAATATAAAAAAGGGACCAAAATTGATTTTTTTATAATAAAATAGAACATAAATTGAAAAAAGTCAATCATGGGTATCCAAATTCAAATTAATAGTTTTAAATGATTTTTTTCACTCTTGAAATGAACTATTGGTCGAGAAAATGGTTTCATATAATATTATGTCATGTTTATATCATTATGATGTCATAACTATTGAGGTATCAGTTAAAAGGTATTTCTCAATATTCACATAAAAAACCTACGTTTCTAGAAAAATACCAAAAATCTTCCAAATATACAATTGAGAGGATTGATATAAAAATTAATTCTATTAATTACAAATTGAAACTATAATGGTCAGAAGAATTAATTTTATTATATTAATTCACAATGTGGAAAATTAATTTCCAAAAGTGTATTTTTAATAAAAAATTAATCAATGATTTATTATAATAGCAGATTTAATAGATAAATACTTGTTCATATATAACTATTTCCTACATAAAAAACCTATATGATAACCACATAATATATAAGGTTAAAATAATAATTGGTGGAAGTAGTAGGTGGTGGTTCAACTTTCAAAAATCTTGAAATAATTTAAATGAGCTTGAACATCAGAAGAAAAAAATTCACAGAAGTCTTACATGTTGATGTTCACTATGGGATTGGTCTAGGGGGAACCCAAAAGGTACTACCAATTTACTAATATCATTCAAGTTATATTCATAAGAACTATAATTATTTATTTAATTACTTCTCCTCTTCAAATAAATTTTATAATATAGTTATCTCTATTTAATCAAGCTGGTTCCACGGTTATGTTATAATGGTCATATTTAATAATATTTATTTTTTAATATATCAATGTTCAATTAAATTTAATATTTCAAATGAAAGATTTTATTTTAAAAAATGTTAATTTAGGAATATATATTTCAAATAATCATGGGTTGTTATGCTACATAGTCAAGAGACCATGCACCAATATAGGTCAATGCTCATAGTTAAAAATCAATGCACTTATCCCAAATAGCTATAGTAAATCCATATGCTAATAAAATTATCTAATATTTTCAATATTTGTTGTTTTAACTTATATCTACACCACTTAATATAGGTTAAAATTCATCACACATATGTTTATATAAGTTATATTGATGTATATTGATTTATATCTAGGATTTCCTCACAAAACGATCACAATTACAAAGAATAATATCAACAAGTTAATTAGAAAAACACTAAATAAGTTATAATTTATGATTTATGTATATAAATCCTCATTTTCATCCAAAACCAATTTATTAATCATATAAAATCATGAACATGTCATGTTATACTTTTTTTGAAGAATGATTGATTAATATTCAACTATTTCTAACATAACCTGAGAGTAAACCTAATAAATCATAATCAATATATAATTATTTCATAAAATTTCATAGTTTTAATAAAAGATTATAAACTAGTATTCTTACACCATAGAAACAAGTATTTCATCACATGTAAGTGATATACGGTCATAATAATTTTTTATCCAACTTTCTTACCAATCATGTCTCCACATACCATATCCTATGTCACTCATTGATTGATCATATATATTGTAAACTAAAAAACCAATATTGAACCCAACTATAATATTAATGATACTATTTCTGACATGAATCCAAATACCTGTTGAGCCCCTCTAACTTACTTACATGTACAAGGATCCATGACGGCAACTGATTTTTAACCATAGGGTTTTCATGTCCACCATGGTATACATGTAGGTTGTGAGTACAAAGCACAATAATAAAGCACTAAAATTAATCCTAATAATAATAAAAAAAATATATGTATATAAACATATATGAATTCATATAATGAATAAAATGCTGATATAACCGCCCATATACAATTATTATTTAAGATTTTGGTATAAAAGAATACACTTTGACTATTATCTCATACATGCTTCTACTAATTATATTTTATGGTCTATACATGTCAAACACATTTTAGCTTCTAGTGGAAAAATAATGCGGTCTTGATTTGAGATTCTAATAAAATTTATATTCCAAAAAATTTAAAACTTATATCCCACTACATTAAAAAAATTCCTTCTTTAACTAATAGTATAAAATTTTAATTTCAATTTTATTTTAAAATTAAATAGATCGATCACATCTTAGTAAAAATAAGGTAACATTTGAAAATAGTCAAATAAAATAAATCACCATATATAAAACAATTATTTTGGTAAATTACCAGAGAAATGTTTTATTTTGATGTTTAGGAAGCTAAATGGATTTTTTTACATTAAAGAAAAAAAATACCATATAGTAGTAAATATGGTTGAGAAAAAAATTTGCAATGTATTTTTAAACAATCGTTTTATTTAAAATATGATGCATAATACCCTACACTAATAAATCACACTAAACCAAAAAAATTATTATATATAATAATTTCCACAACCTGTGTTGGGTTCCACAAAAAACATCACACAATGCAATGTATGAATACATCCTTCTCCACAATTATACATGGGGTAAAATGTCACCAGGTCACAAAAGACCTCTTACAAAGTTATTAATGGGAATACAAATAAAGAAAATAAAAAAAGTGTTAATAAAACTCTAGTTTATGAAAACATATTGTGTTCTAAAAATAATTAATATAAATAATAGAACAAGTGTAAATCATAAAAATAATGATAATATTTTTCGGGAAGGGAATATGAGGTGTTGCTCAATTTGAATTTATTCTATTATTGAGGCATCCTTTATTTTTTTACATTGAAGGATCATGAAAATGTTTCATGAAATTGTAGTAAAACCGGGGATCGTGGAGGAGTGAAAATAGTCATATTTCATTCTTTGATTCATTTGGGATATTCTAGTCACATGAGAATCTTATAACTTTTGTTCCAATGTGTGAATATCTATGATTTCATGCAAATTTACGTGACACTATTATATATAAATCCACAGGGGAGCTCCTGCTAACCTTAAATCATTTAATGTCAAATTATCCATTTCTATATAACAATAGTAAAATACAAATACTTATATTGGGAAATGTGTCTGGGAATGACATAGAATTTTTATAAGGCATCCAAGGATTTTTTAAGGAATAATAATTCATAAATATGTGTGATTATATCTAACATTAAATGCATTAGGAATTCATTAAGAAATTAATTTTATAATTAATTTTGGTTAGCTACAATATCTCTCAATCAGAAGATTAACTGAATTTATCTCTTTACTAAACAGAAGATCATTTTGAGATTAAATTGACCATTCATGTAGACGAAACTAATTTTAGTGTTATATTTAATGTGGTGGTATATTCGTTTAATTATAGATTAGTCTGGTGGATTTATCGAGTGATGCTAACATATCTCAGTGGAAGCTACTCACATAATGGTATATCTTTTTTCATTAGTGGTATCATAGATGACCTACACATATCATTGAGAAATTTTATAAGAAACGTAAATTAGAAAAATATAAAAGAGGATGCATCTCCATTGAACCACAACATCACCAAATTGTATAACCTGATAGACACAAAGTTAATATAGCATTATCTTCTTAAACTAATGGTATCATGGAGTGGTAGATTGTTGTAATTAATAGTAGGATAGTCAGTAGGTGGAGACTTAGGAAATTTTACTTATTTTTATCTAGAATAAAATTTACTATCACAAAATTGTACGCTAATTAGAAACATAAACACTTGAATTGTGGAAATTTAGAAAATGAGGTCTTCAATAATATACAGCTTTTTAATGATCACAAAGCATGGAATTTACAACAAAATATACAATATTTTATTGATAAATAATAAATAAAATATGAGTATAAGAAAATATATTAAAATGATTAACATAATAACTTACTCATAGTTAATCATGTGAAGCGACATTATTGATATATTCCACAAAACTGGTTTTGTGAAACTCCATGACAATTACTCCAATTTTTAGGATTATTAAAAAATTAAATAGAATACTTCATTAAACATAAGATAGTCATGTGAGTAAAAAAGATGTTAATTATATATATCAATATCAAAATATCACATAACAAGTGGGATTATAAGAATAATCAGAGTCCATATCAAAATGCAAATTAGAGTCAAATGAATCTTTTGCATCTTGACTAAAATAATGACCCACTGAATCCTTTCCATTTCTTGCAGCAGAAGAGGATGGAACTATTATAGGTGAAGGTGCATAAAAAATGGAATATTACACTATCCTTTTCTATCTAATGGATTTAATTCGAGTATTTCCAGTGTTACTAACCATATTTGATGTAGTCTACAATAGAATAGTTAGGGTTGTAGAATGTGAATCAGTAATGGGATGGAAGAAGTTGCAATAATAGCTATCCGCATGATGTAAAAAGACGGTTCCATAAAATCTAAAAATCGAGTGATCACTCGACCACAATGCTCCATTTCCTTGAATAAATTATATTTCTAATCCCTAAATAGCTGGAGATGAGAAGAAATAGTCTTCAACTATGTCGTTATCTCCTTGAATACCAGGGACATAGGATGCATTCTAATTTTTCATCTAAGAACATTAGATGGTAATTATTCTTACATTTGATATTTACATCCTTGAGAGATAATACATAATATCATTAGATATAGTCTCTTTATGACTCTTTTAATCATTTAGACATTCTATAACAATTTATAAATATTCTCACCATGTCATTTGATATGGTGAAGATCATCCTGATGATAAGATGATAGACCATCCACCATAGCATGCATCTCTTATATAGAAATAGATATGATCAAATCAAAATCGACTGAAGTAGGTGGAGAAAGAGGTGAAGCTCAAAAAGATTAATCTCTACAAGCACAAAAACTCACTAGGCTCTTAAAATGTGGAGAATTCCACCTAAAAAAGTTGTAACTCATTTCCTCCATATATTTATGGATGGAATCCATTTTCTCCACTTGCCTCATATTATCAATATATTTGTTTTTCTTCATTAAGATCATTTTATAATAAATATGTGATATTCCAAACATTATAAGAATCATTGAATCTAACTCACTAAGATTAGTCTCCTTAACTGAAGATGAAATATAAATTCAACCATGGTATAATATAAATTTTTAGTTAATATAATCCAAATTATCCTTCATGCCTTAATTGGATTGAAGAGGATAACAAGGTTTTCTAGTGGGATTCATCTCTAGGCTAGGAAAAGAAATATTTTTATTACAAGTCTCTATAGAAGGTACCTCAGAATCAAAGGGTTATGTATGAACTTATATATATATATAATGTGAATAAAATATACCTTTAGATCTCTCTCATCAACTAACATTGTAGGTTAACCATGATCTAGTGAATTTCCCTGATCATCATCATCATCATATTTTATATCTGAATACTAAATAATATGAGAAAATGAAGTGGATTCCTCACCCTTAGAGTTTTCTCCATCCTCATCTCTATATGGGGGAATATATCTTCCACAATTTTGGACTCATGAATATATTGGATCATCTCTATCATTTTAATTTTGTATTGATTAAAAAAATGGAGACCATCATTTCCACTAGAAGTTCTGTTGGACTCACTAATAGTGTGATAAGGATGAGACTTATCATTATTATCACCTCCATAAAAAGAAAAATAGAAACTATCTAATGTGAAAAAATATTTAGTTATATCAAAATAATACATCTCTTATTAACCACTATTAGATAGTTCAGACTATTTTTACCCGTTATACACTATAATAAAACTATCCTTGGTAGGAAGAGAATGATAGGATTTGAAGATTCATTATATAAATTGGGGTTTTAGGCACATCTGTGTCACTTCCCACTTTTACAATAAATGCTACTGATTCTTCTTCATTAGCTACACTAACATCCACTACAACTTGCTCTTCAACATCATCATTGTAAGAATATTATTGTACCACATCTATCTCCATGAAAGGGTAAACCATGTCTCTAGGTTTTTTAGGATAGTATAGTGTGTTAATCTTTTCATGGGTATTAATATTATCATATTCCTACTTCTTCAACCAAGGGATCCAATTAACCAACACCATCATCAAGGTTACCTGACTTATGAATAAACCTCCACATTTAATCACTTTATATCTACCTTAAGGAACTAAAAATATGACTTCACGTTTATAAGATATTATCCTTGTATATGAAAAGAGCTTAATTTTTAGGATGTATTTCTCAACTCCATCATATGGACCATCAGATATCTATACAAATTTAGCGTGTATCCTATTTTAAAATAAATAAGAAAAATATATTATGGTCACATATTATGCTATAAACCTCATTCCTAAGACATAGAATGTTATTCATAAACTTGAATATAAATTTACATTCTACATCATTCTCTACAATTATTGCCCTTAAAATTAAGGAATTCACAATTATCTCCAACAAAACATCCTTAGAGACAAATGTTCCACTATTTAACCACGAATGAACCTTGATATTCCACATAAATGCCTTTGTGAGGGATACATTATTAAATTTAAAACATCTTTAATTAAAAGAAAAATTATTTTCCATCTATCATTTACACGAAAACATAATTCATTAGACTAAAATCATACCCTTAAAACTGATAAAACATGTGAATAAATATATGATTGAATGGTCAATAGTTTATCATGAACCATTCATACCATATGTAGTCCATGATTAGATTCCCCAAGATAACATTATTATAAGAATACCATGATGTATCTATTTGTTTTTCTATGGGGATAGAATAATACATTTGTTTGGGATTATGTGGGTTTATATGTGGAAAACAAGATTCACCTATAGTTTTATTTGAGAGATCAGAATCGTCACGTGAACCCCGAGAATGCTTCACTCAAAAAATCTACACACTGCTATAGTGGATAAAGGAAGGATAAGTATGTTCGTCGTTTAATATAGAAGGGGATGATGGTTTTAGAAAATAATTATGCATGATGTTTTTCATATTCTAGTTTTAATAAAAAGGAATCATTTAAGGATTTCTAAATGGGGTTAAATAATTTTATTATAAATAGATAAAAATATATTAATCTGAAAAAAAAATTATAAATAATATGTAATACGAATTCGTGGTCATAACTATAAGTTTTAGAGTTGTATAAAATGGATATTTTTCTTGTTCACATTTTAATAGTATCCAATTACTGTATCAGTTCACGATATAATTTAATGGTAATATGAAATGGTAATTTCCAAATGGTAATTTGAAATGGTTTTATTCAATAGTTGATCATCACGGTGAATATAAATAGTATATACCAATGGTAAATAGCAATGGTGGATACCAATAGAATATGTGAACAATAGATACCAATGGCAGCACAAGTTATTTGATTATTCCCAACCATAACGAAAATAAATTATGATTAAAATAAAATCAAAATATTATCATTCCAATTACATCTTAGATATAGATCCTTCTCTCAAAATTCAAATTCATTGTGAATATGATAGCAAGTTGATGTTTGGAACCAACGAACTCATGGGTTTTATCCCCCATTTGAAGATGGTATCTAAAAAACTAATGTATTATATAAATATTTTTGGTTATCAAATGAGACACAAAGTTCTTGGAAATATTAATAGCACATTTATTACTAACGTTTATTCAAAAATATCAATATTTTTATCAATTGACTAGTAAAGGGTGTTTCTTTCACAAAATCAATGAAAAGAAGTTCCTACAACTATGTACTCAGCTTTAGTTGTGGATAATTCAATGCTGTATATTTGTTATGAAAATAGGAAAATGGAGACTTTATAATAAATTAAAATCATTCTAAGGTGATTTTTCTATCCAAAATAAAACCAATAAGAAAATGTCACATCAAGAAAATGTCACTCTTTTTGATTTTATTAAAAAAATTTACATATACACATATTGAATGTTATATTATGTTGTCTAGTAGTTAAATATAGTAATCTTCTAATCATATTTTTTTGTGGTTTGATCAACATTTTTCCCAGTTTCATCAAGGTCACATTTATATCTAATATACATTGGAGTTTGACTAAAAATAGTGAAATCTACACAAATATGTGTTATATGATTATTAGTATACATGATTTGAATTAAAATAATTCCCTATTTATATTGAATAATTGGAAAACTAAGATAGAATTTAATTTTACCCATCAAACTCATTTCAAATTCCATTTCAAGCATCATTAACAATCTATTAATCTAATAATTTATTGAAGGTCCAAAAATTATATCATCAAAAAAATTTATAAAAAAGAAACATCAATTGAAATTATTTTTATTAAATATGTTTGGATAATATGTTCCATTATTAAAACCCTTAGAAAAAACAATATTTGAGCCTATAATACTAAGATCTAGAAATTTGTTTTAGACATCATAAATGTTTTATTTATATAAAAATATTATTTTGAAATTGTGTATTTTATGATATAGAGGGAGTTTGAATAAAAAAATCTCAAGAGTATAACAATTTATGTATTCTCTCTTGATAACCAATTGATCTAATTTTAAATTCACAATTTTCATAAAGGAAATACTCATCGTGAGGGTTTATGTTTTCCTACTTGATCCAAGAATCCTCATAGTCAATACCTTATTCTTGACTATATCCTTGTGAAATCAGTCTTTCCGTATTTCTAATTATTGTGCCAAACTCATCATCCTTTTTTCATTAAAACCATTTATTGTAAATAGTTAGGGATTATATAGGTAATACATAGATATATTTACCAATCAATGACTTAATAAGGAAAATAAATTTCATCCTCCACTAAAGAAAAATGATAAAAAAAATATTTTGTTATCACTACTGTCATAGTGATAATTAAAAAAGTGGTGAAAGGTATAGTGAATATTCATTCATGAACTATGAATGAATTATTTTATGCTTTTTTTATATATTTCATTATATCTTATAATATTTCTGTTATTATTAATCACCATATAGATTATTGGACATTGAGTTGTCGAAATAGACACCAAATTGTATAATATTTAAAACCCAATTCTATAAATATTCTCTAATTGATGTTTATGGGGAAATAAATACTTTAAATATTTTTATTCTTACTTTGGTGAAATATTTTGTGATAATGGGCATATATTTTCCCTCACTTCATAGATCAAATATCCATATCTAGGAGAATAAAATATTACTACATATCCCAATTCATCTCATGATCATTTATTAATATATTCATGATTCTAAACTTCTTATATAATTAATTCCATTATATGAATCCTAATAAACAATAATGATTTATATCTGGATTAAATAGATAAGGAATAACTTTTCATTTTAAAATACCATTTCTGTAAAAATATATTGATTTAAATTCTAAAAAAAATCATGGACTTCCATAATATTTTATTGATGATATTTAAATTGAACCCATACAGAGTTCCTTAGTTGTATCAAAGAGTCCAAATAAAATAAATTTGTTGAATTAAAAGGCTTATAAAAGTAACTCAAATAGTATTTTTTATTGTGGTTTTATATGACAATGTGATTCACAATGCACTGAACCACTCCTCTTTATTATTAAATGGGTCCGTAAATCTGTTTATTCATTGTTTAACATCATAAAAACAACATCACAGTCAAGAGAAAGAATCATATACTTAATATTTATGAATTTTTCAATCAATTTCACATGTGGGATTAATTCATTAATTTGGTTCTTCATTCTATATAACAAAAACTATTGGTAAAAAGGTATTATGTACACACGTCCATAGAATATATGGTCCCTATTAATTAATATGAATGCTTTTTGGACTAATAAATGACCTAGATATCTTGAAAGATTGTGGAGTCCCATACTTGACGAACATATAAATTACATTACATTTTTGGAATACATAATACATACCAAAAACAGACACAAAAGGACCGTAATAGTTTAGTGTCTTTGGAAACATGGAAGATAATTTTCTAATCATGGTGAAATATCTTCAACATGTCCCATAAAAATCTTCCCCTTTTTTTCTTACCTAAAACAGTTCTTTATATCCTGGGGAAAAGAAAACATAAAAATGGTGATCTCAAATGCTCAGTGAGGGTAAACATGGAGAACATAAAACAATCCATAAACATTTGAATTCATAAACATGAACATAAAATTTAAACATCAAAATCATGAGCAAAGATATAAATATTGGATGTACGTAAGGCATATATCATAAAAGAACATCAATAATGATAAAATATTATGGGAATAAAACATATAATTTTAGCAAAACATTAATCACATGATATGATTTCCATAGTATCCAAGGCATTGCTTCCCAGACCATCTTAGTGGACAAAGTCCCTTTCTGAATCGAGTTTACTCCTCGTTCTAGTCTTATATCACTGAATCGGATTAACTTAACATTCCAGCCATGTCTAGCTCATGAGATAGAAATCATTACCCAATTAATTTGAGGGAGATATAAGTCTCACCTATCTCATAATGAAATCATTCTTACTTGTGCCACAAAATAAACATAGAACATTCATAATAACCCAAAGAATAAAATGGGTTCCATAAACATCATCCCATCATCACATAATCCCTATAAAAAAATGGATATCATTCCATCATATGAAAAATAACACCATGTAAATAATAGAGATATTATAATTGAAACATAAACATGCTAAATAATGTCATCTTATATTGAAAATAGTTTTTACAGAACACTTGAAATGAATTTTTGAGGAAAATATCCGTTCTTCTTGAAAAACATTTTATTTTAACAAAATGCCACACAATTTAAAAAAAAGAATTTTATTGAAAATAACTATGAAAAATTTTAGAGTAAACTTCATGAAAATTAGGCGGTATGAATCCTTGAAAATTTTTCCATGCCGTATAAGTTAAAAAAACATTCTCCTCGTACTTTTATTTAAAGGCTAGAAAGATCATCGTATGGTAAAAAAAGAAAGATTACGTCCATAAAACAATGAAAAAGTCCAATAGGGGCTAAACATGACATTAAAAATACATGGAAGAATATTAAAAAATTTATGAAAATCATTTTATGGGTATGGATGAAAAATATAACCACAGTAAATACTTACGTATAAGCAATCTCGGATAAAAATGAGATTTGCAAAAGTAGCCCTTACCATATGTTCGACATGCTTAGTATGTATCTGATCCTCATGTATAATGATTTAAATAATTTAATTGAATTACTATGAAATCATATTAAATGTTATGATATCATATATGGTTCACTGATGACTTTATGTTACACGTTCTTTTGTAAATTCCATGTTAAAGAAGCATTTTGGGTAAAATCATTTCATTTATCATAGGTGTTTTGATTTGTTGTTCATGTTATATCCCGATTTACTTAATTACATAATGTAAAATAGGATTTATATATAATATATATTCATTATATAAATATATATAATATATCAATAACTAGAATGAAATACAACGTTCATGGAGACGGTAGGCCGTACGTATGCAAGAACACTGTTTTCGTTTCCTTATTGAATTGAATGGAATTAAGTAAATGAAACTTATATGTACATAAATTCAGTATAATTATAATGTAATATCTTTAATAATTATTTTTTACATATATAATTTATAATCATACTTGAATGGTTAATCATGGAAAAATAATATCATCCCGTTCGTGGAGACGGTAGTCCATACGTACGCACAAGCGATGATATCTTTCATAACTTATTGAATAGAATTGAATTGAATGATATAATATCTCAGAATCAGTATGATTTTATAATAACCATATATAGTTATTATTTACACCATTATACCCATCCAAGTAAGGTGCTGGTTGAAAAACTAATTAAACCATGGCGTGTAGATGGTATTTCGTACGTACACACGCACAGTGATTTCATTTTCCGTAGGATGGATAGAAGGTGAAATGGGGTTGTTTAATATTTATAATATAATATTAGTATATTATTGATAATTATTTGATTACATTATGATGAAACAACTAAACAAAAAGAATCTTAAGAAGAAAGAAACTTGAAAGAATCGGTAGAGGATATTATCTCTTCCTCGACATGCCTTCTTTAAACTTCCTCTTAAAGGACTACAGTTGGTCTTTTGAGAAGACTAGAACCTCAAGAATATTAATATAAAATATTAGAAGAGTAATGGGAAGGGGTTTCTCGAGCTTGAAGGATCAATGTTGTGTAAAGAGAAGGGGGAGGAAGTTCTCTTTTATAAGGGAGGAAAGGGGTACTTTTCGAAACCTCTATAATATTAATTTATAATAAACCTGAACCCCACTTAAAAACATCCAAAGTGACTCAAATTAGGATATTAGATAATATAGGGTTTTAATCTCATCAACCAATTAAATTTATACATTTTTTGATTTTATTTTGAACCTTATCATTTTGATTTATCCTTATTTAATCTATTTAATTTTATTTGAGGTAATAATGTTATAAATTTTATGTGGTTATAAATACTTACTTATGTGTTCTTAATTATACATAATTTGATATTTTATGACATCTTAGATCATATAATTTTTAATTTTTAATTTTTATATTATTTTTCTGAGTTTTAAACAATTTAATATTATAAAATATCAATAATGTCAATTTTGACACAATTAATTTATTTGAATTTAAATAAAATCCACACAGAAGATATGTTCGAACCAAAATATTTAATAGATTTATAACATGACATATTTATCAAAAAAATTTGTGGAGAACATAAAATAGTTCATATAATATTTATTTTAATATTTTTAAAACCATTTATTTGATATTTCAATCAATAAAATAATTTGAACATCATTATTGTGTCACCTTTAATAATAATTATTTAATCCCTAAAAATTCTAAATAAATTCACATTATGTAGATAAGTTTATTATATTTCTAGAGACTATTCATGTTCTATGTTTCCAGATGCTTATCACTAAATTAAAATTATTATACTTACAAGACTTAAGAGAGTGGCATGTTGTCACTTTAACTTGTTTTAATAATAAATAAATTACTTTCATGGTAAAAAGTCCATAAAACGAATCTAATCCAACACATAGATGATATGGGTCGACTATTAGTCATCCAATAGAATTTTGGCAGGTGTTAGGGTCATTTTATAATCTTAGGTTCACCCATAATTACCTAATTTATCTTTAACTGATGTAAATAAAAATTATCGTAGTTACTATTCATAATATCAAAGAAATAAAAGTAACCTATTAACATAATTTTAACCAAATAAATACATATATGTACTACATTTTTCAAAATTCTAAACACAAAAGTTGCAATAATTATATTAAAATTTATCCCGTGGTTAAGAAAACGAGTTATTAAAGTTAAAATATTACAAAAGTTTGAAATGTTTTTACCTATGAATTTAATGTAAAATTAATGTTAACGACATACACTATATTAAATTATAAAAATATATTCTATTTATACATTAAAACCAATAATTATTATAATTTAATCATATAAATTATTGTGATGAAAAATGTTTTTAATTAAAATATAGTCTGTTTTTACTATTCATTAAAATATGAAAGTTTTCAGAATAATATGAAAAACTTATCCAAATTAAATTTATATATCCTGATTCCAAAGAATAATTTTATTTTTTTCAAATTGACCTTATAAACATGTCAAAAACTATATTTAATGTGGTTGTGCCTTCAAAAGGTGGAAGAACTGCATTTTTTTTAAAATACTTATTTTACCCGAAAAATTAATTTTGTTCACTTACAATGTTTTAGAAAATGTGTACGATGAATAATAATGTTATAAAATTAAAATTGTAGTTAATACTATTCATAACAACTAGTTCATAATATTATAATAATATATCATTGTTTAGTGAAACCCGGTATTGCGTACATCACACGCTATCGAGGAAGGTCGTGATTCCGTGTAATGCAAGGCAAGTCGGGGATGTGTGTAGTGCAATCTCACTTTAGTGTTTCATATTAAATATTCAAAAATTATTTCATTTATATATTAAACAAAATCTATACTTAATTTTGCGTTGTATAATTCCTACAAAACAAACATGAAATTGTGTTTAACACGAGCCAAGAATAGTGTTGCGTATATTGCAAGCTAATACGGTGTTTTGTATAACGCAAGTTAATTTTTGGGTAGTATACAACAAAAGAAATCATTGAAATTAAAAAGAATAATTCTCATAAAATATCGGGTTGTTATATTCTACCCCCCTTAAAATGAATTTCGCCCTCAAAATTCTCCGGGGTTATAAATGTTTTACTACTTGAAAGTTTCTTTCATGGAAACCCACATCGTAATAATAAACACTAAAACTTATTTTTTTAAAAGTGAAGTATGAAACATAAAGGTTAGCGAAATTCACTCATCACTGGGTTTCCACATAGGAGAACATAGGTGAAAATATGGATATGGAAGAGAAAATATAACCATCAATTTCTGATGGAGAGTGTTAGAGAACATGGCTATGAAAAAGACAACAATCGCAAAGCCATAAATTTGTGATTATCTAAGGTACCATCTGATTAATCAGATATAAGAGCACTAGGATAACATTTTTTGTTATCAATATCATTTACCTAAAGTTGAAAATTTTGAAATAGAAGAAATACTTACTTGATTTTGGTACAATCTCACAATGTTTTGTGCCTTGAACAATTTCCACTTCATCTCTTAAAGAAATGAAGTTGAATTTTTCTTCTGTGAAGTGGTATCAGATCATGTGATAGAATGATAGGTCATTCCATCTGTCGGAAACATAAGGTTAGAAAAAGTTAAATACATAAGTCCATCTATGGTGATATTAATCGTATATTGTTCCTAAAATAGACTTATACTTCATCTATCATACCGCTTAATAAAATAAAACTAGTTTCTACTAACCAGGGACTTCCTATTAGCCAGTGGTAGGAAATGAAGGCCTGTCATACTTCAGTTGTGGGTTCGATTCCTGCCACCTTGTATAATGTAACGGGTTGTCTCCCATCCTACAGGTTGTCATTTTTATAAAACTATACTATCATAAAATTTCAGAAATAAAAACAAAAAGTTATATCCTTATGAAATACTATATGATCTTTATTCCAACCTTTAGGCTTATCAAAAATACTTCTGTCTAATTACTAGAAATTTCATCTACCGAGCATGTGAATTGCTTCATTTTTTCCCCCATATATTATAAGATATATCTTGTTGTTGGTCACATTCCGAACATGTGAATACCTTAATCATGCATTCTCTTGAAAAATGAATACCCATTTAACTTTAGTAAAAACATGAATGTTGTCAAAAGTTAACTCTTTCACATACCAAAATCTCAATATTTATATATACTCAAACCATGATATCACTTGTACTTATATCATTCATGAGCTCATTAATACTATCAGACATATTATATTCTTCTTATCCCTTCATTATGCACATATCATCATCTTTCCAAGAATATTACAATTATTTTTCATGGTTACCGATACCATATAATTATTGAAAACCAAAATATTGATATTCCAAAATTCCATGATACCATTAATGAGAATCCATGAAACTATTTTTAAATCCTAATACATAAACCCTTAATCATTCTACAACATCATTGTCATTCTCTACATCACAAATAGTGATCACATGTGACTTCCCTTTATACTTTTTCTTAAGAGGTTGCTCACATTGATCATCATTAACCATTGTATTAGGTCATTGATTATCATAATGCCCCATTTCCATGCACTTGAAACATTGAAGTGTTGGTGGAGCGTTCTCTGTATTTTTTCTCTATTCACATCATTAGCTACCTTGTTCCTATTACATCGACACTAAACTACTCGATGGCCTTCTTTTACACACATAAAACATTTTCTAGTAACTTTTATGGAATCTCCACCATGCTTCTTTCCACACTTTGAGCATAAAGAAATATTCATCTACTTTTCACCATTGTCTTGAGATTTCTCCTTGAACTCCATATTTCGTTTTTTGTCAGTACCATGAGATGGATATGTAACACCAACTTCCAGTTCTACCTTGATAGCACAACACACAATTTATTCATAGCTACTGAATTCTTTTATAGATAATTACCTTCAAAGACTTAGTTTTAAGCCACTGAATAATCGATCATATTTACTTTCTGGTTGGATGATAAATCTAGATCCATACCTTGCAAGCCTTGTAAAATTCTCTTCGTATATACCAACATATTCATCATCCTTTTTCTTAAGCTCAAGGAACTCCTTTTCTATCTTTGTTCTAAGGATACGAGGTAAGTACATATTGAAAAATAAGATCTTGAAATCGTCCAATTCAATTGATTCAATTTCATCTTGGGGCCTTGTATTATTAATTAGAGTCCACCACTGTTCTGCTTAACCTTCTAAATGGAAAAATTCCAGAATGAATTTTTCATGTTCTGAACAGCGAATAATGGAAAATATCTTTTCAATGGTACTGATCCACTGTCCAGCAACAAGTGGATTAGAAGACCCACTGAAAGAAAGTGGACGTTGCCTCATGAAGCACTCAATAGAATATTGTTCCTTTCTCTACTCATTTGGATGTCCAGAATGATTCATATCTTGTGTATGTATAGTAATAAGATTTTTCACTCCATCTCCCATAACATTGGTTTGTTCAAGAAGAAAATTATTGGATTGTCCATTAAATTGATCAACACGGTTCCTTCGGGTTCCAGCCATCGTCTGAAACCCCAAAAGAATAGTGTGAGAGGAGAAAGTCATGCTAGGAAAACAACATAATAAAGGGGGAGTACCTTCAATATATAACATCATAGGCTTAATTATATGATCGTTAATGTAATTCTAGGACTATAACATATACTTATACTTAACCTTAGGGATATTCCTAGGCATAGCATAGAAATATCTCTAGGGATCTCACTAAAGTGTTTGCATCCATGTTTTCAAAGGTTAACTAAAAATTTCCTCTGATACCAACTGTAGAGACCCGTACTTGACGTCCATAGAAATTACATTACTTTTTTACAATAACTAATACATAACAAAAACAGACACCGAAGGACAATAATAGTTTATTGTCTTTGGAAACTTGGAACATAATCTTCCAATCAGGGTGAAAGATCTTCAACATCTCCCATAAAGATCTTCCCCTATTGATTTCTTACATAAAACCTTTCTTTATATCCTAGGGAAAAGATAACATAAAAAGGGTGAGATCAAATGCTCAGAAAGGGTAAACATAGAGAACATAAAACAATCCATAAACATTTGAATTCAAAAACATGAACAAAAAAATCGAAACATAAAAATCATGATCCATGACATAAATCATGGAAGTACATAAGGAATATATTTTAAAGGAACATAAATCATTATAAAATAGCTTGGGAAGAAAACATTTAATTGTGGAAAACCATTAATCACATGATACGATTTCCATATTAGCCATGAAATTACTGCCAAGGCCATCTTAGTTGACAAAGTCCCTTTCTGAATCAATTTCACTCCCTGTTCCAGTCCTGTATCACTGAACTGGATTAACCTACCATTCCAGCCATATATATCTCATGAGATATAAATCATTACCCAATGCATTGGAGGTAGAGATAGGTACCACCCATCTCATAATTAAATCATTCTTACATGTGCCACAAAATAAACATAAAACATTCTTCTTAACCCAAAGAATAAAATGTGTTTCATAAACATCATCCCATCATCACATAATCCATATAAAAAAATGGATATAATATAGTCATAAGAAAAGTAAGACCATGTAAATAATAGAGACATTATACATGAAACATAAACAAGCTAAATAATGTCGTCTTAGATGGAAAATAGTTTTGATGAAACACATGAAATGAATTCTGGAGTAAAATATCCTTTCTTCTTCAAAATCATTTTATTTTCAAAAAATGACACACAATTTTAAAAGAAAAGGATTTTATTGAAAATAACCATGAACAATTGTAGAGGAAACTTCATTAAAATTGGGCGTTATGAATCTTTAAAAATATGTTCACGCCATATATGTTAAAAAAACATTCCCCTTGACTTTTATCGTAGAAGTCAAAAAGATCATCGTATGGTAAACACAATAAAGATTCTGTCCATAACACAATGGAAAAGAAAAAGAGGGGTAAAAATGACATTAAACATACATGGATGAATATTAAACTCTTTATGAAAAACATTTTATGGGTATGGATGAAAAATATAACCTCAGTAAATACTTACGTATAAGAAATCTTGGATAAAATTTAGATTTTCAAAATTATCCCTTACCTTATGTCTGATATGCTTCGTATGCATACGAACCTCCTGTATAATGATTTAAATAAATTCATTTAATTATTACAAAGTCATATTCATTGTTATGATATCATATATGGTTCACTTATGTCTTTATATTACCCATTCATTTGTAAATTCCATATTGTAGCAGTATTTTGGATAAAATCGTTTCATTTATCGTATGTGTTTCGATTTGTTGTTCTTGATATATCCTGATTTACTTAATTCCAAAATGTAAAAAGGATTTATATATAATATTAATTCAGTATATAAATATATATTATTGATCGATAAATGGAATGAAATACACCGTTCATGGAGACGGTAGGCCGTACGTACGCATGAATGATGTTTTCATTTCTTTATTGAATTGGATGGAATTAATTAAATGAAAAATATTATTTATATAAATCCCAAAACATTATTATGTAATATATTTCATGATTATTTATTAAATATATACTTTATAATCATACTTGAATGGTTAATCATGGAAAATGAATCTCATCGCGTTCGTGGAGACGGTAGTCCATAAGTACGCACGAGCGATGATATCGTTCCCATAGTTATTGAATAGAATTGAAGTTAATGATATAATATCTCAGAATCAGTATGATGTTATAATAACAATATATAGTTATTCATTACACCATTATACCCATCCAAGTAAGGTGGTAGTGGAAAAACTAATTACACCATGGCGGGGAGATGGTATTCTGTATGTACGAACGCGCAGTGATTTCGTTTTCCGTAGGATGGATAGAAGGTGAAATGGGGTTGTTTCATATTTATAATATCGTATCAGTATATTATTGATACTTATTTTATTACCTTACAATAAAAAAACTAAAGAAGAATATGTTGAAGAAAAAATAAACTTGAAAGAATAGATAGAAGATATTACCTCTTCTTCGACGTGCCTCCTTTAAAATTCCTCTTAAGGGACTGGAGTTGGACTTTTGAGAAGACCAGAACCTCATGAATATTACTTGGGAAGTTGAGAAGAGTAATGGTTAGGGGTTGTCCGATCATGAAGGATCAATGTTTTTTAAAGAGAAGAGGGGGGAGGTTCCCTTTTATAAGGGTGGAGAGTGGCACTTTTGGAAACATCTAAAATATTAATTTATAATAAATCTAAACCCCACTTAAAAACTTCCACCACGACGTGGAGACAGTATTCTGTACGTACGCACGCACGGTGATTTCGTTTTCCATAGGATGGATTGAAGGTGAAATAGGGTTGTTTCATATTTATAATTACATATCAGTATATTAGAGATACTGATATTATTACATTATAATGAAACAACTGAAGAAGAAGAAGTTGAAGAAGAAATAAACTTGAATGAATCGGTAGAATAGATTACCTCTTCTTCAACGCACCTCTTTTAAGATTCCTCTTATGAAACTAGAGTTGGTCTATTGGGAAGACCAGATCCTCCATAATTTTTCTTGTGAAGTGGAGAAAAGTAATGGGTAGGGGTTGTCTGAGCATGAAGGCTCAAAGTGTTGTGAAGAAAAGATAAAGGAGGTTCCCTTTTATAAGGGAGGAGAGGGGCACTTTTGGAAACATCTAAAATATTAATTTATAATAAACCTAAACCCCACATAAAAACTTCCAAAGTGACTCAAAATTAGATATCAGATAATATAGTGTTGTAATCTCATCATCCAATTAAATTGAGAAATGTTTTGATTTTATTTTGAACCTTATCATTTTGATTTATACTTATTTAATTTATTTAATTTTATTTGTGGTAATAATGTTATAAATTTTATATGGTTATAAATACTTACTTATGTGTTCTTAATTATAAATAACTTGATATTTTATGACATGTTAGATCATATAAATTTTAATTTTTAATTTTTAAAATATTTTTTTGATTTTTAAACATTTTAATAATATAAAATTCCAATAGTGTCAAGTTTGACACAATTAATTTATTTGAATTTAAATAAAATCCACATAGAAGATATGTTCAAACCAAAATATTTAATAGATTAATAACATGTCATATATATCTAGAAAATCTGTGGAACACATTAAATAGTTCATGTAATATTTATTTTAATATTTGTAATTCCATTTATTAGATATTTCATTCAATAAAATAATTTCAACATCACTATTGTGTCACCTTTAATGATAATTATTTAATACCTAAAAGTTCTAAATAAATTCACATTATGTTGATAGTTTTATTAGATTTCTAGATAATATTCATTTTTTAAGTTTTATGATGTTTATCACTAAATTAAAATTATTATACTTATAAGATTTAAGAGAGTGACATGTTGTCACTTTCTTTGGTTTTAATAATAATTAAATTATATTCACAGTAAAAAGTCCATAAAATGATTCTAATCTGACCCTTATCTAATATGGTTCGACTTTTAGTCATCCAATAGAATTTTTTCATGACTTAGGGTATTTTTATAATATTAGGTTTACCTTTAATTACTCGATTTATCTTTAACTAAAGTAAATAAAAATTACCGTAGTTACAATTCATAATATCAAAAAAATAAAAGTAACATATTTAAAGAATTTGGACCCACTGAATCTAAATATGGAATCAATTTTTTAAAATTCAAAACACAGAAGTTGTAGTCATTAAATTAAAATTTATCCTGTTGTTAAGAAAATGGGTTTTAAAAGATAAAATATTGCCAAAGATTAAATTGTTTTTACCTATGAATTCAATGTAAAATTAATGGTAATGACATAAATTATATTAAATGGTAAAGATATATTCTATTTATTCAATTAAACCATCAAATATTATAATTTAACCATATAAATTATTGCGATGAAGAAAGATGTTTTTAATTAAAATATAGTGTGTTTTTACTATTCATTAAAATATGAAAGTTATCCGAAAAATATGAAAAGTTTATCCAAAGTAAATTTTTATATCCTGATTCCAAATAAGAATTTTATTTTGTAAAATTGATCATATAAACCTATCCAAAACAATATTTAATATCGGTGCGCTATCAAAAGGCAACAAAACTGCATTTTTTGAAAAGTACTTATTTTACCCGAAGAATTTATTTTGTTCACATACCATGTTTTAGAAAATGTGTAAGATGAGTAATAAAGTTATAAATTTCAAAATGTATTTAATAATATTCATAATTTCTAGTTCATAATATTATAGAAATATATCATTGTTTAGTGAAACCCGGTATTGCGTACTACACACTCTATCGAGGAAGGTCATGATTGCGTGTAATGCAAGCCACGTCAGGGATGCGTGTAGTGCAAGATCACTTTGGTGTGGCGTATAACATAATCAAAACTTATTTCATTTATAAATTAAAATAAATATATACTTAATTTTTCATAGAATAATTCCTACTAAACGAACATGAAATTGTGTGTAACATGAGCCAAGAATAGTGTTGCGTATACTGCAAGCTAATACGGTGTTTCATATAATGAAAGCTAATTTTGGTGTAGCATACAAAAAAATACATCAATGAAATTAAAAACAATAATTCTAAAAAAATCTCTAGTTGTTACAAAGATCATATGAATATATTCTTTAGTGATTAACTAAATAAATTTATGGTTGTAAAAATGGTGATATTCTGATATATTCTTTTTCTATGGAAAGAAATTAAGAGAATATATGTACTATATTAAATATGATAAGAAAAATGAATCAATATTCCCAATTCAAAAACTATATATTTTGGATATAAAAATTCTATATTCATGTGTCATGTAATCATATAATATGTTATATCTATAGATCCTCAAAATATAAAGGTTATTGAATAATATCCCACACAAAATTCAATTACAAATAATTTTTTTTGTATAAAATGGATATTATTTATTTTTTATCAAATGTTTCTCAGGGTTTTATGAAATACTAAAAATGTTAATTATGAAAGGATAAAAGTTTAACCAGATAAAATTATGTTAATATAACATTAATAAATTTAAAAATCAGATTTTAAGTTCCCCTATGCTCATAGTACATTGTAGTGGAGAATGATTTGTATTATATAGTGATTCCTTAATGATGGTGTGATGTTATGTTCCACTGAAAATTTTCAATGTAGTCACTTATTTCTCATATCAATTAAAATTGTAGGATAAAATTTACTGAATGCATAATTTTCAATTATTATCCCTAATATTGTAATAAAATACTGATATGAAATATCATTTTGGAATAATGTGTAATTAAAATAATGATCGAAAAATGATAATCTATATATTCACATAAAAGGATAACAAAACATTCTAATAGAGATGGATATATTTTCTAAAACCCTATCCCTAACCATTATCATAAAAGGGGGAGAGTATCCACCATCATTAAGTGAACAAACCGAGATACCAACAGCTATAAATAAATTATATGTTCAAATAAATATTTTTGGGTAGATTTTCAATTATAAAAAACAAAACATGTCCAATAAATATTAAAATCATCCAAAAAAATTATGTCATCTCGAATGATTAAACAATACAAAAAAAGAACAATAGCAATAATCAACAATGTTAGGGTCGCAATAATTGAAGAAACAAGAAATCCATCCCATACTAAAAGGAATCATGAAATAGAAACATGGATTTGGGATCACTCCAACTACTCCACAAGATAATATCCAATATCCAATCACCCTCTGATAATATATAATCATAGTGATTCAATAGATAATTTAGAGATTGGTCTTTTACCCGTGTCATAATGAACAATGACACTATACGCATGAAAGCGAATATACATGGGGTGAGTAATTATACACATTTGGAAAACACCAAGAGACCTCCCAACTCACACCACTTGGATAAAAACATGTAGATCATAATTTATATTATAAAAAAATTAAAAGGGAGGAAGTCAAAAGAAGATATCCAAAGATTAAAATTAAATAATATAGTGTAACCAATAATTCCATTCACTTAGAATACCCAATTACACCTAACAAACGACATACAAACAAATGAATTCTAGAATATAACTACGAGAAGTCCTTACTCAATAGAAGAATCATGTACGACCAATTAGTTTGTCACTTCAACATGAATCTAATGTTCCTCGATGAAACTGACCAATTTTCGGATCTAAACAACATATACTCAATTGTGATATAATCTCACCCAATTACTAGTGTATTAAATTATCACAAACCATTTCATTTATTCAAATATATTACTATTTTAAAATAATTAATAAAAGATATTTAAATTATATATAGAAAACTAATATGTAAACCCTTGTAAATAATTATTTCATCTAAAACCAATCAAATTATTATACATACCATTCGTAAAATGAATGAATTTTGAAAAAATAAGTCACATAAAAATTATATTTAAAACCAAAGAATAAAATAAAAAAAACAAAACCTTTATTTTCATAAACTAGTGGAGGAAATATTGATTCCACCTACCTCTCAAAGAATCGTGATGAACAAAAATAATAAAGATACAGCCTAGATGATCTATTATAACTTCCCCATTCCCCCAAAAAATACCAGAAATAAAATTTAAATACATCACTAACCCAATATATTAGATCATATATTTATATATCTATGGTTCCAATTGAAGTTAAATTTTCAGATCATGAAAAAGAAGATGAATGTGGCTCTTGCCTTTGATTTCCACATTTTGATGCTTAAAGAATCATTCTAATTGATCTCTAAACGATAAGGTTCCCTAACGAAATCTAGACAAACAATAAAAACTGAGATTCTGGGTAGGAGTAGAAATAATTCAATTTTTTTTATAATTTAAAAAAACTATTTTTTTACTTCACTATTTTCATCACATGATTTGGCTGTATAGTTTAATGAAATGTGCACCAAATATATTTGTGCCACTGGAAAAACCCAGGGCCATGTGGTTGTTCCACACATGTTGGAGAACATTTCATGAATTGTGAAAAAATTGCACCACCGCCAAAATTAATATATCACATGGTTTGTCCCTTGCTATGAAAAAATGGAACACCAACCATGTGCCTTCCCAATAACTCGCATATTCCATTGAATGGTTTCTTCAAGAAATATTGTGGTTTACCCCAATCATTATTAAATCATGAAACCATAAAATCACTTCAAAAAATAATAAAACCATTCATAAACTCCAATAACTAAAATTAATAATTATATAACTTCATGAAACACAATAAAAGGACATATTATATCAAGAAAGGGTGTTATATTGTCTGCACTAGTATTCTTTCTATCCCTAAAAAGATGGATTTTGGTGGGTATTTGGAATAGTTAAGTCCAATTTTAAATATTCTCTCTCTCACTTTACTATTTATCATATTTAATTTCACCAAGTTTACATAAAAATATAACAAATAGAATATAGTTTTATAAAAAAACTATCCTTTCGTTCCATGATATGAATTGGTTTATTTATAAATTATAATTCTAGTTAGAGATCAATACAAACCAATTAAATCCCAAAGTTGTGATAAATTTGGAATTTATTTAGTAGATGTATTTTTGGAAAATTATGAACCAAACTATAATATCACACCCCAATATATGGAATTAAGTATAGATCCAATTTCTTATGGGGCCTTTAGGTTTCTAGGATGTTTTTAGGCTAGGATAGTTGGGTTGGGTATTAGGTTGTAGGAGTTGGCCACAAGCTACTTGATGAGGTATACTATCTTGAATGGTCATGTTGAAGTAGTATCTCTATGTATGTAGGATCCACCAAAATTTAATTGATGACCTATAGGTATAATCAAACATCTAACACCCACCGACTAGTTGGTAGATGTGCAGTGGAAAGCTAGTTACACTACTAAGCGTATGATTAAATAGGTGTCTAAATGTCTTTTAAATCAAAATTTTTCATAAAACATCTAATATATCCCTATCAACCCTAATAAAATTTCTTTTCACATAATATCTCCTTGAAAATAACCACACCTCCCCCCTCTTTCAATTGGTAGATCTTCATACTGATTGGAGAATTGGATATCCATTAATTGTAATATGCTAAGTTACATTCATTAAAATAAAATTTCTTCTCATATAATATATTTATTTTGTTTATTATGATTGTACATCCATTGATCTAGTTTCTACATAGTGAAATTTTAATTCTTCTATCAGATATTAGTTCTTAAGATTATATATATTCCTCTCCCACGACTGGTCTAGAATGAAATTGAAAGCATCGAGATGCCATACAGAATCAGATGGTCTAGGAATTAAAAATTTTCTCAACACTAGAGTGATGTAACATCATCTACTCTAGTGATCTCATCCCGGTATTTTTCAAGGACAATAACTAGCTTAAACAGTGTAAAACAATTAAATGAACTTATACCACATTCAGATCTAATGTGTGTATTCATGATAGATGATTTCAGTTTTTGTTTCCCAAAGACCCTGATACTGAATCCCTCTAGATTATCTATACATGCTTCTTGAATATTATCATGCATCGTTCATTAGAATTTGTGTTATAGCATGGAACTCCAACAACCACTTCGACATAGAGACAATCACCACAATCTACCATCTCCGATAAGAGAAGACAGAACATAAATCCCATGCTTGATTGAGAGAGTCTATATCAAGGAAACAGTAGGAGAGGGATATGTTTTCACATCCAATGGATTAATAGTCATAAGGATAGATTCATATCTCCACTTATATAGTAGAAACATATAATTCTTGGTTTTGGATCTCGGCCCCCGTGTAATAAAAAACCACTATATAAATATAATAAATAATTATTTATGACAAATTAAATTATTCCATACGTAATATTTATGTTTTATAAATAAAAATTAATATATATTACATATGTTACAAGATAATTTTGTGTCATTGAATCGACTCACATATCATGATAATATTAAACAAGCCTGGGATATTTAATTAATATCTGTTCGATTAATATTTATCATTGTATTTACATAATAACTTGTAAATACATGTAATAAATAAATTCAAACCAATTATTACGTACTTTTATAATATTTAATTATTTATCTCATAGTTATCCATATAATTTGACTAATACCAGACCCCATTATCATTCCCATAAATTCCAATATTTATACTCAATAGAATATGGAAGATTCTCAAAGTTCTATTATCTATGAATCCCTAGGCCCTTATCTCAATAGCAGTGAATAATATTCACAAACAAAGATTATGGTCTAACAACCCATCGATTCTCCTATATAGATAATGAATATTCGATTAAATGATTACCTTACTATGAACATAGTTTGTGTAATATAACCTCTTCATCATCGATTTCTCATAAAGCAGGATGCACACTTATGTCGTCATCATTTTTCATTTTTTCCCTTATTTACTGATCTTTTTAGATAGACCTACCTTTGAATACCATGGCCTTGGATTTTATTAATGTATGAACATCCTAATAAACCAGGACCGAGATATCTCTTCCTCAGCTCAGATGTGAAAAATCCTATCTTGATAATCCCATCAATGAGATGTCACCAATGACGTACCCAGCATAAACTACCTCGCCACAACTTCATTGTCATGGTTTTCATCATGCATCAATGTATGAAATCAAATGAAATACTTTGATAATGATCTCATTTCAGGATAATATTAAACATGTATGTATAATGGAACATCCAAGGACACCTGAAACATGTGGTGATCCTATTAGCTTTTCTATCCTCATGTTCCAAACTATTAGAGAACAACATGTGTGAAAATCATTAGAATATGAATTGATGATTGTGATCCCCTAGCACATTATAGTCACACATCATCTATGTCCTTTCATAATAATGTATTTGGACCACCAGACTACAATTTCTGATTACTATCATAGTATCTCTAGGATCTCATTATATTCTGGGATCACCTATAACCCTTGGATATGACATATAATCTATGGATAATACCATTAAAATAGTTGATTAGTAGTATCTACACTGTTATGGAAATATAAGCACATGTATATTTAACAAATAATATACATCAATTATTAATAAAATCACAACACAAGAAGGGTGTAGGGCACCCACATTCATCTCTGTCACATTCAATAATGCGAATTGCTAAAATGTTTCAATCCAATACCCATTTCATGAGAATCATGCTTCTACTGAGAGATAGTTTTAGTCAATGGGCCTTCCATGTTGTCCTCTGTGGCTACTCTGTTAAATGTGACTTCACCTCTCCATGTAAAATCCATTAATAGTTGAAACATCCTAATTATATGTTTTTTCCTCTGGGGAGACCTTGGCTCCTTAGAAAACACCACTATAGTAGTTTTATCACTATAAACTCGACCATGGTCTGCACTACTTGTAACAACACCAATGTTTGAGTCAATGTTCCATATACCTATTTTATCATTTGCTACATCGAAATACACTATATATATGGATTCTATTATAGAATTGGTGACCACAAATTTCTTCAAGCTTGTACAGCTCACCACACCACCATTCAGGCAAAATATGTAGCTTGACTTCAATTTCATATCATCATGATCTATTTGGAAGCAATATTCAGTGCATCCTTTCATTACTAGTTCCACATATCCTCCATACACAAGAAACATATCCTTTATATGCCTCAAGTACTTTGAAATAATTTTAACAGTTTTCGAGTGATGCTGCACTGGATTTGCACGATATCTTCCATCCATGCTTAAAGAAAAGAAAACATCAAACATAGAACATTGAATGACATACTTTATATAATAAACTATCATGGTGTAAGGGATTCTACATATTCTGTCAATATCCTATAGTGTTTGTGGGCCCATTTTATATGGAGATTGACACCATGTGGCATTAGAAAAAACCCTCTCTTGGATGGTACCATATTGTATATTTTGAGTACCTTCTCAATGTCCTTACTTTGACTTAGCCCAGGAGTCCTTTGAGATATATCTCGATAGATCTTGATAACAAGAGTTTATACAACTTCACATAATTCATTCATGGAGAAGTGTTCATTAAACTAGATATGAACTAACAATAAGACTTGCATTTAATTTCCCATAATTAATCTGTCATCAACATATAATAGTAGGAAAATGATGGCATTCCCATCAACCATATTGTAGAAACAGGGGTCACTTTCATTTTTTCACAAAACAAAACGCCCTTATGGCCTCATAAAAACTAATATTATACGAAAGAGATGTTTTCTTCAACCCATAAATGGATCTCTATAGATTTCATACCATATTGGAAACCTTTGACATGAAAAAACCATCAGGTTGAGTCATGTAGACATCTTTAACCAACATCTCATATAGAAAAGAGTATTTTACATCCATTTGGAAAATCTCTTTATCATGAAAGGCTGCTACTGTATGCAATATTCTGATGGATTTCTGGATTTCAACTATAGAGAACGATTCATCATAGTCAATTCTGTGATATTTTCTGCACCACTTTTCCACTAGACTTGTTTTATAGGTATTAACCATAAAATACATTTCTAGATATTTCATGAATACCCACATTCACCAAATGGGTTTTACATCATATGAAGGATCTAAAAAAATCTTGAATTAATTTTGGTACATGGACTCCATCTCATAATTCATGTTATATATCCATTTTATAGCTTCTTTTCCTTCTACGAATTCCTTGGAGGTTAGAGTTTCATCATCATCCAGGAGTAATGTGTCATCTAACTCGATGAAAAGAACACCATAATGCTATGGATCTCTATCCTCTCGACTAGTCCTACACTGTATTTGGGTCTTGGGAACCACTTCTTCTTGTAGTTTCTCTTTTAGAGATTGTTCCCATACCAACTCCTATTCATCTGAAGCATTGAATTTTCTGAAGTAAATCATTCTCCAACTATTTAAATTGGAAATGTTTTACCTTTCTGTAAATATGGAATGTATTTTCACAAAATTTTATCTCTCTAATGTGTTGTATAGTTAATATCCTTTGGTTTCCATAGGATAACATATAAATATGTTCATCATTTTTCTAGATGCTAATATTTCACTTGGAATGGACATGAAAAAAAGACTCGCATCTCCATACATGTATGTGTGATTGATTGGGTTTCTTTCCACACCATAATTCATATGTAGTCCCATATGATAACTTAGTTGGAAATTGGTTAAGTTTATATGCTACTGTCTGCAAACTGTATCCCCAAAATAATAATTGAAGATTTTTATGACTCATCACTGTTCTGACCATGTTTAAAAAGGTCATATTATTCCTTTCACAAACAACATTCCATTATTGTGTATAAGGATTAAGGTGTTGTGTTAGTATCATACACACATTCAAGTGACAAATGAATGCTTGATTTTGATACTCTCAACTACAGTTTGAATGGAATTACTTTATCTTCTTACCAAGTTGGTTTTCAAATTCAGGTTTATATTCACATATCATCCGAAATTAATATGTATTATACCACCTGAAGTAGATATAACCATACCTCCAATATTAATCTGTAAATGTAATGAAGTATGAAACCCCACCCGTATAATCTATTTGAAATGGACCAGATACATCAATATAAATTAATTCCAGTAATTGATGGGCTCAAACTCCTTTACTAGAGAAGGGTGATTTGATTATTTTCCTTTGTAATAAATCTTGACATACAACAAAGGGTTTCAATTTTTCCATGTCTAAATACCCTTCTTAATGTAAATTTTAAAATTGCTTCTTGTTTACATGACCTAGGCTATAGTTCCATATGCGGGTGATATATGTGACATTATCACTCGTTTTCTCAATGATTTTCATTATAGGGTTATCTAGATCAAGTATATATAATCCATTTTTATGATGTTCCATACCCTAATAAATATTATCCATATAAATGAGAAATTTATTATTTTCTAACAATAAATACAACCCAATCATGTATAAACATGGAACTAAGATTATGTTTCATGTTAAATAGTATAAATAATAATAATTTTATAATAGTAGAACAAAAAAACTTGGAAAATATAAGTGATAGTCACCCACTTCCATGGATTCCATACTTACAACATTTCCAACATGGCGATCCACTTGGCCTCATGTAATCTTCTATAATCTAAATGGTTCCTATATATGAAAAAATATGTGTGAGCCACTTTCTATATCCAGTACCCAACATGTTGAAAAGGTAATATTTCATTCAATGAAAAAAATACCTGAAGTTAATGCATTAACATTCTACTTCTTCACAGTTCTTCAATTTTTCTTCTAGTGTCCTTTCCTTCCACATGCGATGTAGAAAACCTCCTAATTATTTCTCTAATTATGAATAATTGGCTTCCTTGATGGATGGTTAATTGGAGTCTATGTTCTTGACCTATCCTTAGACCCATTTTAATTGCCTTAATTTATATTTTTCACTATAAGGATAAATGAATTGGTATTTTTCATATCCTTATCATCTTGATGAACTGAATCAAGAAGGTCCAATACAATCATTTTCATTTTGTTCAATATATAGTTGATTATAAATTTTAACAATTGTTCTGGAAAAGTGCCATGAATGAGATAAATTGGTAGATATTGGTTCTATTTTAAACTAAGGACATCAATCCACTCGTTGTACCCAATTATCATGAGTACATGAGGACTCACATGGTTCTATTTTTCTAGCATATACCTATAAAATGGTCTAGATATATCGCACCTTTCCTACCTAGCCCTCTCCGGATATAATTCTTAGATATGAGGAATCATTTTGTAGGCATCCTCATCCTCATGATTTTTTTAATTTGATGAACAAGGATGAAAACATGATGCATTGAACATCTAGTGCATCATGTACTTTTTTTCATTTATCCTTTTCCACCATACATTTTCCTTTAGGAGGATCATCAGAAACTAAGGATTATAGCACATAAATCATCCTTTCTTGGCATAGTTCTATGTGCAAGCACTTATACCACACAAAATTTATGGTTAGTAAAGATCGTTTCATTTTCTAGAATAGATCACAGTGATAAGTTACTTGTGGTATTGGTGATTTCCATTTAAAATATTAAATTGATAAACACTAGAAGTTAGTAATTTATATTGATTACCATTGTAAATTTATGATCAATTAATTATTATATTATTTTTAATGACTCTCACTTTTTTAGAGAACCCTAATATCTCGCACTGTTTGATTTGTAATATTCTTTCACATAAGTATTCTAGTAGAAAAGATCCTTAAAACAACCCTTTATAGTCAAGATGATTTGGCTACACTACTACTTGGAGTGTTTCTAGGTAAGCTATAGTTTTTCCAACCACATTAACTCATGGTTCCTTGAAATTTTGAACAAACACCAAACTATTTGAATCTAAACATGATTCTATCAATTCCATTTACCTATTCACATGGATATTCTACTAGTCTAATAATAAAATGCAATATCAATATCCACTTTAGTAATGATGGAATGCATAATGCCAGACTTCATAACCACATAGTCAAGGACTTGTTCCATGACTACAAATAAGATTTTGCCAAGGCCTTGTGCCAAAACACTTTATTCTCTCATTAAACCTACTGATTCATCGAGGAGTTATAGCGGTCTCCACTCGTCACATACTATTTCCAATGATTTCTTTATATAAAAAAGTTCAAATATAACATAAAAATTCATATTAATACTAGCATACGAAATGTCAATAATTTATCCATAAACCATGAATGATATAAATTAACAAGTCTATAGTCAAACATATCACAAAACCTATAATACAATGTGGATGTTTTTTATCATAATACATTAACATCAAATAAACTTAAAATCCATCATAGTATGTTGACATATATGAAATGAAATCTTATTTTAGGGGAATATCTCTTTCTATTTTGGAATCATTTAAGAGTTTTATAATTATAAAGAAAAATTTTATTTTGAAAATATTCTTATAATCTTGTAAGCTATGCTTTGATAATTTTATAACAACGGAAAATAGCCTCACCCACCGTATAAGTTAAAAAAACATTCTCATCATAATTTTGTCCAAAAGATCATAAAGTACCTTGTTTGGAAAATGACGGAATAATTACTTTCAAACAAATATATGGTCAAATAAGTGTATATATTAATTTACCCCATTTTTTAGTAAATAGTAAAAATGATTTGAAATACAATTTCTAGAAAAATGGATGTGGATGATAAAGAGGTCTTCGTAGATAATTACGTATAAACAACCTCAGACAATGAAGAGATTGTGAAATTTACCCTTACCTTGTTCTTTCCATGGGCATGGGAAGTTAAACCTCCTGTATGATGGTGAAATAATTGTTATTAAATTATTCAATAACCATATTCACTAATATGATATCATTTAGGATCTTTTAATATTACTTTGTTAATGATATTTCCTTAGTATCATCATTTTGGGTGTTAACTGATTCGTTTTCCTTTATATGATTTGTTATGTAAGTAATGTTTTTTGTTGATATGGTGTATATTATTTATATTCAGAATGATATTAAGTATTTAATTTTTTAATCATCAAAATAAAAATAGTCTTGAATGGATATGATGGGGAATGAATATCCTCACGTTCGTCGTGACGATAATCCACACGTACACATGAGCGACAATATCATTCTTCTGATATTAAGATATTACATAATTGGATTGTATATCTTATATACAAAATCATTAAAATGTTATATTTATTGTTTACATAAATTACACATCCTTATTATACCCATCCAAATAATAATGTATTGAATAACAACTACACCACGACGTGGAGACGGTAGGCCTTACATACGCACGTATGGTGACATGTCATTCATAGGATGGATAGAATAATGAATATGGTTGTAAAATATTTAAAATAACATCACATTATGTAGAATATAATGGATTTATTATTTTAGAATGGAAACAACAAGGAAATAGGAAGTGGAAGAAGAAATGATGTTGAAAGAGGTGATGAAATATTTACCTCTTCTTAAGGTTCTTCATTTGGATTTGATCTAAATGGCTCCATATGATGGATTTCATATTAAAGTAAGGCCTCTAGAATGAAGGGAGGATAGTTTAATGGATATTCTGGTGGGGTAGTCTGAGCTAAATTTATTTTAAGGTGCGAATTTGAGAGAAGGGGAAGTGCCCTTTTATAAGAGGGGTTAGGGGAATCTTAGGAAAAGATTGAAATATTATTTTATAATAAAAACATTTTCAGTAAATAATGGCTCCAATATAATTTATTTCTAGGATAATGTGGGCATGGGTCGAAAAAAACTCATCCACTATGTTTTAGACAGGTTTGAGTCACTATATTAACCTTATCTTCTTGATTTAACTCTTAGTTAATTAGTTTGACATTTACGATGTCTCTTTGTATTTTTATATTATATGGTTAATAAATATACATTGAACTTCCAAGAGAACCAAAATTGGTTAATTGATAATATATATAATATTATTTAATACCTTTAGAGAAACCTTAGATTCTTAGGAATAGAATATCAATTAATAATATAATATTTGTTTTAAAAACTCTTTTTATTTAATTTTGACACTATTAGTTATTTTGTTTTTGTTAAATTATTAAAAACATTATTACTTAGAAAAAATTTCATTTAATCAATCCTAAAATGTATCATTAACCAAAAAAATTCGTGGATCACATCAAAACTATCAAATTATATTTATTTTAACATCTATAATACAGTTTATTTGATTATTTCATTAATAAGGAAAATACTGCATCATCATTGTGTAATAAATAAATATAATTATTCAGTGTCTAAAAATTATAAATAAAATAAAATTATGTAGGAAATCTTTTTAGTTTCCAATTAATATTTATAGTCAAACATATAACATGTATTACCATATATAACAATTGTTTTACTAAATGATATATTCCTATCTCGATGTTTTTATTTATTTTCATTTAATTAATATAAAGTGTCATTATCACTAACAAGTGGCTCCATGGGGTCCCAAAATCTACCCAAGGATTCCCATGGTCGAACATGTATCTTCCAATAGTGTTAGAACATTTCTTAGGGTAATTTAATATTATTATAATATTAATTTTTAACACTTATTTTTCGAATTTACATTTTAACAAAGGTAAATAAAATATTTACCGAAGTAATTATTCAAAGTGTATAAAAATAAAAGTTACCTATTTACACAAATTGTATCTCTGAATTATATATATGGAATAGATTTCTCAAAATTAAAAATACATAAGTGGCAGAAATTAATTTAATGTTACTTCCCGTTGTCAAAATAAATAGAGTGTTTTTTAAGAAATAATATCTATCAAAATATTGACTCATACTTATATCCAATTTAAATGTGAAATTACGTCCAATGGCCAAAATTGGATTAAATGGAAATAATATAATCTAATTATATTTATAAACCACTCAATAGTATAAATTATCACTATAAATTATTTTTATAAAAAAGGTTGTTTTTAATTAAAATTTAGTATTTTTCACTATTCATAAAAAATTGAATGTTTTTAGAAAAATGAAAAAAATTCAGCCTAAGCTAATTTAAAAATTTCAAACCCAAAAATGAATTCCATTTTGAAAGATTAAATTGATATAATTTCAAAATTTTGGTATTAATATTTATTACGGCTAGCTTGATTGGATGCGATGTGTTAGAATCTCGAAGTTGCGTACAACGTAAGCTATTGCATTATTTAAAGGGAAACATACCATGGAAGCTTTGGGTGTTAATTCGCCCCTCCATATATTAATTTTGTCCTCAAAATTTATATAATATTTCTGCATAAAAATATTCGGGTGGTTCTTCCTCATAAGTTCCTCGGGTTCGCACGGTGCCTCTTCCATCTTATGGTTTCCCCATAGAACTTTTACCAGACGAGTCTTCCGGTTTCTAAACAATGGTTCTCTATTATCAATAACCTTGATAGGATCTTCACAATAAGACTGATCAGGTTCTAGTTCTAAATCCTCATAGGTTAGTAGATGCATTGGATTAAGCTTGTATTTTCTCAACAGTGATACGTGGAATAAATCATGAACATTGGAGAGACTTGGTGGCATTGCCAAAGGGTAAGGTACAACCCTAATTTGTTCTAGAATTTCAAAAGGTCTAATTACTGGGGACTCAATTTACCATTCTTACCAAAACATATAGCACCCTTCCATGGAGATACATTTAAGAAAAAATTATCTCCTACCTGAAATTTCAAATCATTCCTTCATTTATCGGCATAGATCTTCTGGCTACTTTAAGCTACTTTGATATGGGTTTGGATTACCTACAACTTTTACATCATTTACTCAAAAAGTTATGGGCGTACAAGTTTTCAATCATCAACATCATCCCAACAAGTTCATGTACGACATCTCTTTCCATATAACGCTTCATATCGTGCCATCTGAATACTTGAATGGAAGCTGTTGTTATAAGAAAATTATACTAGAGGTAAATATTGATCCCACATACCTTGAATGTAATGTGAGAATGATCTCAACATGTCTTCAAAGGTTTTAATAGTCCGTTCTGATTGTCCATCAGTTTGAGTGTTATAGGCAGTGCTCAAACAAAGTTCAGAATCCCGAGCTTTCTGAAGACTTTTCCAGAATATTGATGTACAACATGGATCAAGATCAGAAACAATCGATAGGGGAACACCATGGAGTCTTTCAACTTCATTAATATATAGTCTTTCTAAACGTTCAAGTGGTAAATCTGACCTTATATTAATAAAATGTACTGACTTGGTAAGACGATCAACAATTACCCATATAGATTTGTTCCTTGTAATAGTCTTTGGTAGTCCCATGACAATGTATATCGTAATATTACCCAATTTAAACATAGGTATTTGAAGAGGTTTCATGAATCCTCCAGGTTGTTTCCTTCTAGCATACACTTGTTGGAAAACCAAACATCATAACACAAAATCTTCAATCTCCATCTTCATGTTGTCCCACATAAAAAGTTCCTTCAAATCTATATAAATTTTCGTGCTCCCTGGGTGTATAGAGAAATTGGAGCTATGAGCATCATCCAAAAATTATATTTTTAGATTAGGTATATCAGGAACACATAGACTCTTGCCAAATTTGAAAATTCCATCTTCATATACGAAGTCACTCAATCTCCCATTATTCAGATCTTTAATCTTCTTTTAAAACTCCCCATCATCTGTATGAGAACATTTTATCCTTTCTAGTAAAGATGGTTTGGAAACCATATGAAAAAGCATTGATGTTTCACCTTCCATGGTTATTCCTATATCCATCTTTACTAGAACCATGTATATAAGATCCTTTTAAACTCTCATATTTTTCAAAGCTCCACGATCCTTTCTACTCAAATCATCTTCCACCTTATTTTCCTTCCCAGGGTGGTAGTGTATAGTGAAATCATAATTCATGAGTAGTTCTGGCCATTTCATTTGCCTTGTGTTGAGTTCTTTCTAAGAGAAAAATATACTTCAAACTATTGTGATTGGTATATATCTCACATTTTTCACCATAGAGATAATATCTCCATATCTTAAGAGAAATGATTACAGCTACTAAGACAATATCATCAGTAAGATAGTTTTACTCGTGAATTTTCAGATATCTTGATGCATATGCAATAACTCAATCATTTTACATATGGAAAAAACCAAGTACTTTCTTTGAATAATCACTATAAATAAAAAACCCATAATTTCCCGATGGTAGAGTCACAATAGAAACATTTAATGATATTATCTTCAGTTATTCGAAACATTCTTCACACTATTTTTTCCAAACAAATTTAACCTGATTATGTGTGAGCTTCATTAATGGGTTAGCCATTTGGAAAAAATTCTGGACGGAACATCGATAATATCCTACTAAACCAATAGAATTGCGTACCTCAGTTATACTCGTTGATGCTGGACATTCTTGGATTGCATTGGTCTTTGAAGGATCAATAGTGATTCCATCCTTAGAGACAATATGGCCACGAAAATAAATCTCTTGAAGCCGGAATTCACTTTCGAAACATCCCATATAATTCATTTCTTCTAAGAGTCTTCAGGATAATGTGCAAGTGATTTTTAGGATCCTCATAGATCATAGAGTATACCAAGATATCATCAATAAATACAACAACAATGTCATCATTATATTTATTGAAATGTTTATTCATTACATCCATGAAGACAGAGGGTGCATTAGTCAATACAAAATCCATTTCTGTACACTTGTAATGCCCATACCTGGTTCGAAATGCCGTCTTCGGAATGTCTTCCTTCTTCACACAGAACTGATGATATCCATATCCAATGTCTATCTTTGAAAAATATTGGGCTCAATGAAGTTGGTCAAATAAATTATCAATGCGAGGTAGGGGATACTTGTTTATTATTTCTATAGCATTGATCTCCCTATAGTCAATGCACAACCTCATAGATCCATCTTTCTTCTTAACAAAAAGGACAGGGGCTCCACATGGAGAAACACTCTGAAGAATAAATCCCTTATTACTCAATCCATTTAGTTGTTTCTTTAGTTCCACTAATTCCACAATGTCCATTCAATAAGGGGTCTTCGATATGGGCCTTGAACCAGGAATTAAATCAATGGAAAACTCAATTTCTCATTCTATTGGATTTCCATGTAAATCCCATGGAAATACATCAACATAATATTGCACAATAGGTACATCCTATATTTTAACATTCTTTTACTCACCCATTGTTATTTAATTATCTTACTCCCCAATAGTTGAATTTAGTTGAGCTACTGATAGTGGATCTAGATAAGAATTAAGTGGTGACAATTCTAGTCTAATGAAAAGGTGTTCTTTATCATCATCATCAAAAATAGTATCCTACTTATTCTTACAATAAATATTTTAATCACGGTCTGAATGCCAATCCATAATGAGGATTATATCAAATTCATTCCTGGGTACGACGGTGATATCAGCAGATAAATAACATTTATATGACCTAATGGGGACTGATTAACAAAATTTTATTGCAATGATACTTCCCTTAGGATTTTTGACTAACAAATCCTTTGCTAAATCAAATTTGGAATATCTACTTTTCTAAGAAAAATGGGATGATATAAAACAATGTGATGATCCAGAATCAAATAAAGCATTTTCTAAACTTGAGGAAACCATTAAATTACCTACCACCATGTCTTTTAGAGTTTCAACCTCAGTAGTAGTGATCACATAAGCTTGGACTTGATCCCTTGTCCTTTTCTGAAGTAATTTTCAATAATTCTTAGGAAATACATTTTCATAATGTCCCATATCCATGCAATTCTAGCATTGAACATTGGTAGCATCTTTCTTCCCCTTGCAATCATAAGCACGATGGAATTTTTCACAACACATGTAACAGACTCCCATTTACTTCAGGCATGTACTGGGGTGTTTCTTCCCACATTTACTGTAGGATGGATGTTAAACTTTTCCCTTCATCAACATATTTCTATTAATAGAGTGTTCATCATATCTCTTCTTCTCTTACATTTCTTTAAATTTGTATGACTTTTTGAATTCATTTTCTATCTTGATAGCACATGAGACAATATCTTCATACGACAAGAACGATTGTGAGACTATTGCTCAACGGATAAATGGTTTTAACCCATTAAATAAATGATAAATCTAACTTCATTGGTTACATATATAATCTATAGAAAGCCTCACTAACATTGTAATGTTAGCCTCATATTTTGCGACATTCTCATCCACTTATTGCCTCAGACTCAGAAATTACCATTCCATATCTACTCGATGGTCATGAGGAACGTAATTTTCTAATAAAATATCTTAATACTCCCTACATTCCATATTTGATGCTTAGTCATCTTCCTTTATGTTTTGAATCAATGAACACCACTGATCTGCATCTCCTTTGACACGATAAATTGCCATGAAAACTTTTTCTCTTTCACTACTCCCCAAAGGGTGAAATATTTCCTCTAAGCAATTTATCCATTTCTCAGCTACTAATGGATTTGTATGCCATTGAATTTGGTGGTTGTTTCCTCATGAAGAGGCATAACATTGATCCTCCATGTTGTTGATCAGGGTGCTTCATATGGGTAAGGTTATTATTCATATCCTGATTGAGTTGTCCCGGTGTGGTGATAAGCTGATCTGAACCAGTTGCTTCACCAGCTCCTCTATAATTATCTTGAGTAGGAGTGAAATCCCAACATAGATTATGTGCATTGAAACGGTTTCTATTCCTTCCACTAGGCACAAATTCTAAATAGTGGATTAAACTAGATTAGTTTATGAATTCAAATACATAATTCAAACATTGTAAAACACTTAAAATAAATTGAACAGTTTATGGATATAATCCATAATCATAAAAATGCTTTCGTTGAGGAAGTATATACTCATCATCCCTTCATAATGGTTTTTAAATAAAATGATAATTCTCCTAAGAATATCCCCTAAGAGTATTGTAACCATGTTTACAGCAAGGCCCATTGTCGTGCACTAGTTCTCGTTCGAGTCTAGCTCAAAGTGGTGTTTTTGGGTTTTACCCCAAGGTACATCTGTGCCAGAGCCGCCTTTACCTGGTCGTATCCAAATAGGGATTCATTTCTTTGAAAACTCACAAAATCACTACAGTACCAAAATTTTAGGAAGTTATTTTATACTAATCCTCAAATTCTATCTTAGGGCTATGGGCTCTAATCAGATTTTATTTAAATCTAGTTTTCATGGTTTGTACTAAACATCCTATGATACCAACTATAAATCCCTGACCCCAGTTTCCCAGAGTCAATGCATTAATGCATAACATTTACTTGATACAATGAAATCATGTCTCGAAATACTGATCAATTTAGTAGCCTTGGAAATATTAGATACAATCATTAGTTTTAAATTAAATTATAAAATGAAAAACTACAACCAAATTATTTCCATAGACCATATCCCCTTATACAATCCAAGAAGGTCATTCATAAAATACTTCTTCACATCCTGGGAAAAGTAAAACATAAAAAGTGGTGATCTCATATGCTCATTAAGGATAAAAATAGAGTGGAAACTTTCATAAATAAGCATAAAAATTTAAGTCAATGTATAAGACTAAAACAAAAGCCTATTAAACATCAACTCCAGCATATTATGGAAAATAAAAAATCAAATAATTCTTTTTATATATTAACATGGATATTTTAATAGTCAAATAATCACAAGAAATAACAATAGCCAATTTCATAATGATGGAATGCATAATACCAGACTTCATAAACACATAGTCAAGGCCTTAAGCCAAGACTACAAATAAGATTTTGTGAAGGCCTTGTGCCAAGAAACTAGTTTGTCACATGAGACCTACCAATGCATCAAAGAGCTATAGTGGGATCCACCCATCACAAACTAAGTCCAATGCATTCCTTATATGAAAAGGGATAAACATAACATAAACATTCATATTAAAAGTAGAATAAAAAATGTCAATAATTTATCCATAGACCATGAATTGTATAAAATAACACATCAACAGTCAAACATATCACAAACCCTTCAATAAAATATGGCAGTTTTGTATCATAATAAATTAACATCAATGAATCTTAAAATCCATCAAAGGATGTTGACATAGATGAAATCAAAACCTTTTTTAGAGAAATATGTCGTTATATTTTGGAATCATATAAGATTCACATAATTATAAAGAAAACATTTATTTTGAATTTTTTTTAAAAATCGTGTATGGGATGCTTTGACAATGTTATAATGGGAGAAAATAGTCGCACCCATCGTATATGTTAAAAAAATTACCTTAATATTGTTGAAAAGGTCATAATGTACCTTGTTTGGAAAACGACAGAAAGATTCCTATCAAAAACATATAAGTTCAAATAAGTGTATAAATGATTTTACCCCATTGTTTAGTAAATAGTAAAAATGTTTTGAAATACATTTTTAAGAAACATGGATGTGGATGATAAAGAGGCCTTAGTAAATAATTACGTTTAAACAACCTCGAATACTGAAGAGATTGTAAAAATAACCCTTACCTTGTTCATTTTTATGGTCGAGGGTGGGTTAACCTCATGTATAATGGTGAACTAATTTTTATTAAATTAAACAAGAACCATATACATTAATATAATATCATATATGATCTTCTAAAATGCCTTTGATAATGATATTTCAGTAGTATCATCCTTTCAGGTGTTAACAGATTTGTTTTCATTTTTATGCTTTGTTATGTAAGTATTGTTTGTTATGGATATGATATATCCTATTCATATTCGGAATTATATTATGTCATTAAACATTATCTATAATCATAAAAAGAAAATTAGTCTTGAATGGATACAATGGGGAATTAATCTCATTGTGTTCTTCGAGACGATAATCCGTACCTACGAATATGCGAAAATATCATTCATTTGATAATAAAATAATATATAATTGGATAGTATATCATATATACTGAATCATTATCATTCAATATTTATTATTATCATCAATTATAAATCATTAGTATACCACTCCAAATAATAATGTATTGAATAACTACTACACCATGATGTGGAGACGGTAAGCCGTACATACGCACGTATGGTGACATGTCAGTAATTGGACGGATATAATAATGATTATGGTAGTACCATTTTCATACTAACATCACAGTATATAGAATATAGTAGAGTTATTATTTTAGAATTGGAGAAACAAAGAAAGAGGAAGTGGACGAAGAATTGAAATTGAAAGAGGTGATGAAATATTTACCTCGTCTTCAGGTTCTTCTTTTGGATTTGATAGAAAGGGCTCTTTGGTTGGATTTATTACTAAATGAAGGCCACTAGGATGAATGGAGGACAGTATAAAGGATATTTGGGATGGGTTTGGCCAAGTAAAATGGCTTTGATGGTGTGAATTAGAGATAAGGTGAAGTTCCCTTTTATAATAGTAGTGAGGGGCACCTCTGGAATAGATTGAAATATGAATTTATAATAAAATAATTTTCGGTTTATAATCGATCCAAAAGGATTTACTTCAAGGATAAGGTGGTTATGGGTATAAAACCACTCCACAAATAGGTTTTAGATAGGTTTGGGTCACTATATGAACCTTATCATCTATATTGAACTCTTAGTTAATTAGTTTGACATTAACCATGTCTCTTGGTATTTTTATATTATATGGTTAATAAAATCATTATAAACATCCAATAGAACCTCAAGTGGTTAATTAATTATATATATAATATTATTTATGTCCTCTGCTTGATCATTATATTTTTAGGAATATAATATCAATTAATAATATAATATTGGTTTTAAAAACTCTTATATGTCAAATTTGATACTATTTACAATTTTGTTTTTGTTAAATTCTTAACAGCATTATTACATCAAAAAAAATTCATTTAATATATTATAATGCGTCACATTGACCTTGAAAATTCATTGATGGCATCAAAACATTCAAATTATATTTATTTTAACATCTATAATACCATTTATTTTATTTTTTTCATTAATAAGGAAGATATTGAATCATCATTGTGTCATAAATAAATTATATTATTCAATGTCTAAAAATAATAAATAAAATTCAATTATATGTTAAATCTTATTTTCTTTATATTAAATTTTTATAGTCTAAGAGATAACATATATAACCCTATATAAAAATTGTTGTACTAAAAGATATATGCTTTTGTCAATTTTGTATTTACTTTAACTTAATTAATTTAAAGTGTCGTTATCATTTACAAGTGACACCGTGGGGTCCCAAAATCAACCCATCGATGAAAATGGTCGGAAATGTATCAAAAAATAGGGTTAGAACATGTGTTAGTGTAATTAAGATTATTATAATATTATTTTTTACCCTTATTTACCGGATTTACCCTTTAACTATGGTAAATAAAATATTTACCGATGTAATTATTCAAAATGCCTAAATATAAAAGTTACCTATTTACATAATTTTAACCTCTTGATTATAAATATGGAATCCATTTTTCTAAATTAAAAATATTTAATTAGTAGAAATTAATTTAAAATTAATTTCCGTTGTCAAAACAAAAAGCGTGGTTATTAAGAAATAATAATTTTTAAATGATTGACACATGCTTTTGTCCAATTTAAATGTAAAATTTCATCCAATGACCAAAATTGGATTAAATGGTAGAAATAGAATTTAATTATACTTAAAAACCACTCAATATTATAATTTAGCACTATAAATTATTTTTATTAAAAAAGTTGTTTCAAATTAAAATTTAGTATTTTTCACTATTCATAAAATACATGAATGTTTTTAAAAAAATACAAAAAATTAATCCTAAGATAATTTCGATATTAAAAACCCAAAAATGATGTCCATTTTGAATTATAAAATTGATTAAATTTCAAAAAGTGTGTATTGCTATTCATAACGACTAATTTGATTGGTTGCGGTGTCTTAGAATCTCAACGTTGCATACAACACAAGCTATTACATTATTCAATGGGAAATTTACCGTGGAATCGTGGGTTGTTACATTAAGGGTTTTGATGGGTTTTTTTGCCTTAATCATGGTATGTGAATATTAATCACTTCTATTGAGATAAGGTCATAAAGGGTCACACACAATCTAGCATTGAGAATCTTCCCTATTCAATTGAATATGAATATAGGTCTTTCGAAACCCCACCAAGGGTTCCTGGTATTATATAAGATATATGGATCACCAATAGAAAAATAAATTCATTATGATTTAGGTATGAAATAATTCTATTGAATTTATTTATTATATACTTTTAGAAATTATTAGGTAAATAAAAGTATAAATTTTATTCGAACAATTATTAATTAAATATCGAAAATTTGTTTAATACTATTAGGAGATGTGAGTTGAGTTAATGACCTAAAATTATCACATAATATATTTAATATATATTATAATTTAGTGGTAATGTTAATATAATAATTATGGGATAATTTAGTATCTCATAAACTATTTGTTATAATATTTATATAGGGTAACTTTATTACATGGGTTCTAGATACCAAATTGGGTGTCATAATTTTTTACTATATAAGTGGAGAGATTCGCTTCTCCTTATGAATATTCATCCATTCGAAGTGAATGCCTCTTTATCTATACCTGATTCTTATAGAGAGACTCTCTTAATAAATCATGTGATTAAAGTTTCGCCTTCTTGGATCAATGAAGATGGATCATGGTGGTCATTGTTGTGTAAAATTGGTCATTGGAGTTCCATGATAGCACCAAAATTTTGAGAAACAACACATGCACATATTCAAGAAGTATATGTTGATGATATAGAGGGATTCCATGTCAAAGTCATCGAGAAACGGACACCGACATCTGGTGAAAATCATATGCACATCATATGTGAACATGGTATACGTTCAATTAATTTATGTACTCATTTTAATCCCCACATGGTCCTCAGACAGTTCTAAGATGAGATCATAGAATTCGACGATGTTATAACACTTCGGTGATAAAAAATTTTCAATTCCATGACAATCAGCTTCAAGTGAGAATCCCAGTACCTTCAATTTGTATCTGAGGGATTCGTAGTTTTTCTGAGTCTGAAAAAAATATATTTCCTGAAATTTAAGTACAAGTTGTTGAAATGATTCCAGCAGATCTGACCACAAATTGATTGGATTTTGAATAGCACAGAAATGACCATATAAAAGTTTTTAATGGATTCACTATGTTTTTTTCATAACAATTTGTTTCGGTTATTATTTTATTTCAAAAAACAATGAATGAAAAAAAAATTATTTATTCATGTTCTACAAACTACCGGAATCCATCCAAGGATTAGAAGGAATATGGTCACCAGATTGTTCTCTACTGGGGACCCAATCATTGAGAAATTTAATATATAATTGTTTTTAAATTGTTTTTTCCCTCAATAAGTCTACCATTAACGTATTTCCTTTCCACTTTTGAAAAGAAATTAGTTGACCATTTAAGTTGGGGTTTCCATGGTGGGACACTATAGGTCTGACCGTGATGGTGGGAAGAAAAGGTGTACAAGAGTGAGACCCACAATCTCTTACCTCAACTTTGACTGGGATTAGCGCCCCTCTACCACCTTAATTTGTGGAACTCCCTCTCCTTCTCTCTGTAGGCCATCCTGCTGTGAGGCCTCCACCAATTACCGAAGTCGCTCCCCAAGCCCACCACACCATCCCCATCTCGGCCTACCATCAACATCGAACGGGCTTCCAGGTCATCCTCAGCCTGGTCACCGCCGATCTATACAGGTGTTGTGCGCCACCATTATGTCATACCATGCTTTCTAGAGTTCTCGACCAGTAGTTCACTGATAACCATATCATGTGTCGTTGTGTTTTAAGGTGCTTGCCACCGCTCTACCTGAGTAACACCGAAATCTCAAGGTGTTTCACCTTCCTGGTACCACCACCCTCATTGTCTAATTAGATCCACACCCACTGTGACACCAACATCCTGGAATCCTACACAGCTACTGTCGGTGCCACACCCACCTCTCCCGTGAGCGCAGGCATGGGCTATCACCTGATCCAACATGCAGGTAGAACTCTGGTTCCCAGTTCGGGCTAAAACAACCTCGATGTAGTATATAGTCCAACTAGAATCCTTCCACAACTATAGGTAACCACTTATAGTTACATGAATTCAATCAGACAAGAGTTGCCCTTAAAAAGTGCGAGTGAATGTTTTCCCAACCCAATACGGGTCTGTGTAGGCCTTTCCTAGATATAAAACACATACACTGTGTTATGTAAGCCCATATCGGCTTGAAAGGCTACAAGCTAGTCTGCTATGGGTCCTGGAGAGGTATTTGAACCTGGTAATATTTAATTTATAAAAAATAAATTAATATTATTAATTTAATTTAGTTTTTAAATAAAAATAACTGAAATTCAATTTGGGTGTTTAAAATTTAAAAGAATCTGAAATTTTAATTTTATTTAGGATTCAAATTAAATTAATGGTTTAATTATATTTTTGGAGTTTACAAATTTAATTAATCAATGGGAATTGATAATAAAATTATTTTCTGTTCTCAAAAATCATTTTTTTATCAAAACACCCACATATGATATAAATTAACTAGAGTTTAGTTATTATTATGAATTATTGTATTCTACTAGTCATGGGATGGAGACCAGCCAGTGCATGTCTGGATTTTTTTATTTAATTATTTTTTTAGTGCAAGCGAATATTGTAATAATAATGCAGATAAATGATGGTATGAAAGTCATCTAATTTTAATTCACTTATGTATACAGTTGTGGAAATCCGATGCACCTATTATTCATTTCACCCAAAGACTCCCTCACTTGTTTGTGGGTATATTTGTTAAAAAGACAATGATGATATATGATGTGGACCCCAACAATTTGTCATGGTTATCCAGATGGGAGTCAAGAACTTTCCATTGATGGATAACTATGATACGAGTAAGGAGTCGACTTAGGTATAGAAGCCCCTGGGTCATGATTGATCTATTATGGACTGATCATATTGAAATTATCAAGACCATTTTGGTTGCATTGTTTTACCCTTTGCATTGTTTATTGTTTTTATGAAAATGCATGATTATTACTAGACAACGTAAAATAATAAACAAGATAAAATTAATAAAGGTGTGACAAATTGTTTTAATGTCTCTCAGTATTTTAGAGAACCCCAATAGCTCTCACTATTAAATTTGGAATATTCTTTCACATAAGTACTCTAGAAGAAAGGATGCATAAAACTACTCTTTATAGTCTTGATGATTTGGCTACACCACTACTTGGAGTGTTTCCATCATTTTCCAAAAAAGGTACATTATGACCTTTTCAACAAAATTAAGGTTTGAATGTTTTTTAACTTGTACGGTGGGTGTGGCTATTTTCATCTATTATAACATTGTCAAAGCTTCCCTTACTATCTTATAAGAATATTTTGAAAATAAATGTTTTTTTAATAATTATGTGACTCTTAAATGATTCTAAAAATAGAAAATGATATTCCACTAAAAAAGGATTTGATTTCATCTATGTCAACATCCTTTGATCGAATTTAACCTTATTTGAAGTTAATTAATTATGATAAAAAACTTCGATATTGTATTGAAGGGTTTGTGATATGTTTGACTGTGGATGTGTTATTTTATACCATTCATGGTTTATGAATAAATTATTGACATTTTGAATGCTAGTTTTAACATGAATGTTTATGCTATGTTTAAACCTTTTCATATGAGGAAACCATTGGACTTAGTATGTGAAGGGTGGAGCCCACTATAGTTAATCGATGCATCGGTAGGGCTCATGAGAAAAAATAGTGTCTTGGAAGAAGGCCTTGACAAAATCTTATTTGCAGTCTTGGCACATGGCCTTGACTATGTGGTTATGAAGTCTGACATTACGCATTCTACCATTACGAAAGTGGCTATTGATATTACATGTGATTATTTGATTAGTAGAATATCCATGTGAATAATTAAATATAATTACTTGATTTTATTTTTTTCCATATTATTCTGAAGTTAATGTTTAAAAGGATTTTGTTTTAGTCTTATACATCCCCTAAAATGGTTATTCTTATTTATGAATGTTTCTGCTATATTTTTACCCTTACTGAGCACCTGAGCTCACCCCTTTCTATGTTTTGTTTTTCCCAGAATGTGAAGAAGTATTTTATGACAGACTTGCATGGATAGTTTTAGGGGATATGAGTGTGATCTATTGAAATAATATGGTTTTATTTTTTCATTTTATAATGTAATGTAAAACTCATTAATGTATCTAGTATTTCCAAGGCCACTAAACTAATCATTCATTCGAGACATGATTTCCTTATATCATGTTAATGTTATGTAATAATGCACTGACCCTGGGTAACTGGGGTCAGAGCATTACACCTAATGTTATAAGAATAATTTAGTGAAAAAACTACCTTTTTAATAATTCGATCTTGGAAATATTATCTCTTATTATTTGATATCTCATAAATTAGGATACACACTTCTGTCATCATCCTCTTTCTTGAATTCTTATTTTTGGATATTTCCATATGTACTTACCTTTGACTACAACAACCATGGATTTTATGAAGGTAATACCATTCTAATCAACCTGCCCTAGGATATCTCTTCCTAAGATTAGTTCCAAAAAATCATATCTTTATTATTCAATCAAGGTCTTGTAACCAATGATATACCCAACACAAACGACCTCTACATGATTTCATTGCCACAATTTTCTTTTTTCATAAATGTGTACTATCAAATGACATTCAGTTATAATAATATCATGTCAGGAGACCATTATATATGTCCGTAGATCGGAACAACTAATGACACCTAAAACATGTTGTGTTATTATTACTGGGTATATCCTCAAGATCTCAACAATTATAGATCACTATGTGTGAACATAATGATAGTAAGTCTCAATTGTTATGATCCTCTAACACTTGATCATTACACACCATCTTTTTCCTGTCATAGTGATGTAACTATACCATATGACATTATTTTATGTTTAATATCACAATATCTCTAGGTTCTCAATATTTCATATAATCTACTATAACCCTTGGATACGACATGTAATCTAAGGAAATTACCATAATAATAGTGAATAGTGATGTATCTATAGTATTATGTAAGTATAAAATCATGTATATATAACCAACAGTATAAATGTAGTGGTAAAAAAATTAGAACACAAGTTGGGACTAGGGAAATGACTTTCACTTGAAATGTGGTTTCCATTATTCATGAGGTAACTCTATATTATATTGTATATCCATTTGAATTATTATTTTTTTATGATTATATCCATTGGTTTTTATTTATGAAATCAATGATTGATCGTTGATGGAAATTTAACAAGATTTAAATGGTGGTATTCTTTGAAAAAATATTTTTTACATAGGATGTGTTCGATAAAATTCATCAAGTATATTTTTGAATTGAAAAGGATTATTCAAGAATGTAAGAGTTGTGGAATACCTATAGAAATTTTTTATTAAATATATTAATACTATTATTATAATTTAATAATAGCATATAGTACATTTAGAGAACTTGGTATATGAGTTAAAACTAAATTAAATAAAACCATAGATGAGTAGGTCCTCACTGCGGTAGGTTTTCATGAATCCTTTGTTTCTAGTTGTAGCCTTTCTAGGGTACCAGGGATCATTAACATTAGGATGGAATTAAGATTCCATGTGTTCCATTATCTTTCATAGTTGTGTAAATAAATGTTCCATGGATTTAGGTGGAGTGTTCTAGTTTTTTTACATTAATTTTTATTTTAAATGATTTTTTATCCAATTGATATGGAAATTGATGCTTGAATAAAATATTATTCATCTCATTAGGCATCATGAATATATGTTATATAATATATTTTTTTATTTTTTGAATATGGAATATTTTTAAAAGAACTATTAGATGATTTTATGTAGAAAAAATAATTTTTAACATATTTTGAAATATATTTTATAAAAATATAGTGGGTGTATATAGATATATTTTTTATAGATTCTTAGAGGTATTATTTTGATATTTAGTTCTCAAAGCATAATTTTTTTTCTTTGGTAATTAATAGCCAGAGTGTAACATAATATGGGTAATGGGAAGAGTTTCAGGTATATGAAGGATTTCTTGGGTCATGTTTCTTAATTATGGTTTGGGATGGTGGTAACATATTATCATATGTATATGGAACTATGTGTTTATTTGGAATCTCTGTTTTTATCCATTTAGTGTGTTAATAAAACAATGTTTTCTAGTTTTCTTATGTTACCTTTAGAAATCCGTTTCTCAACATCTATTGTTTGTTTGGTAGTTTCAATAATACATTAAATGTTAAAATATTATCAAAATTTTTTGTGACTTAAAAAATTACTATTTATCTTCTGTTGGTACTGTGGTTCATTTCTCTTGACCTTGGTAAGTAGGAACAGGGTTTAAAACTCATGGTGGTCGATTTCGAGTGACAATAAATGTTTAAATGTGTTTATCTATTTGAAAATTGCATCACAGAATATGATTGTCATTAAATTCAATGAACATACTTTTCCTCCATTTGGCCTAAGGGTTATTGTTATACAAGTGGTAGGGCTATCAGAAATCGATTAGTAGTGGGAAAGTGTGCATAGGCATATCACTTTCATGAAAAAAATCCAATTACTATGCGAATTACTGGATTTGGGATCATCCTTGTTTAATGTATATTAATTTTTTATTTACATTTATTAATTACTTTTTTCATAATGGAATAAAACTATATTCTAAATTCCTTTAAACTTCTTTTTTTATAGAATTTGTCTCCTATCATAAGACCATGTTTGAATGGTAGAGAAAAAGTTTTTGACTATGTCTCATAGGTGTAAACACTGTTTTACTCAATTTAAGTTGCAATTATTTGACTAACAATTTATTCCATGGGTTATGAAGTCAATGTCGGACCAAAAGAGATGGTAGACCATAATTATGAATTAAATAAGTAGGATCCACTAGAATATCATGATGATAAGTTATACTGGGAATTAGAAAGATGGATCCAATGTTTTCAGAGGATTTCTGAAATTAAAAAATTGTGTTTCCCTAAAACAGTGTGATTCGAGAAGACATCAGAATTAAAATACATGGAGAAAAAGAGATCATTCTTCCATGGAGTGAACTTCTAGGATTTTGAATTTGGCCAACCAATCTCTAAATATTAATTCCAAAGTTTATCTCATGTTATATATGTTAGTTATGGGGTTGATGACCAATATATGTTCTATGTTAATTTTTTAATCCTATCAACATTCAATAAGGTTGTAGATAAGACATTTTGGGATGGGGTGGAGATATATTAGAAAATAGGAATCATTAAATAATTCCTGACAGAAGGAGGAATCCAGTGATATTTTATATCCAAAATAGTATGTGGGGTATGTATTACTATGTTAGTTTCACGAGTTTATAGATGACATTATGGAAGGCATAGGTGGTCTGATATTAGTGTGGGAAAAATATACACTTCAATTTTGATTGTAATCTACTAGTGAATGTGTGTAACACATGTCTGCAATCCATTCATATTCAATGTTATAGTTAGAGGGAATCCTATAGGCAAAAATATGACCCGAACCTCACCAAGGGATCACAATTTAGATATTACATTGAGAATGGATTGGAAGATTATACACATGCCAAGGTTACATCATTTGTTGTGAAGAAATGGTTGGGTGAGTCTGGCCATATCTAAGTAATGGTGTGTGCACCTAAGGTGTCAAAGGCAAGACCAGCTACCATGAAATGATTGGTGTTTATTTCATCTTCTATGGTTTTTAAAATATTTGATATAGTTTAAAATAATTCCTTTATATTATTAAAGGTTATTTATGTGCTGGGTTTGTGATTGGAGATTATGCCTTTTATGATGTCTCTTTCCAATCCAATGGGAAACATAACAAAGAATTATATTTGATATCATGAGTGTTGGGTAGTGATTTTTTGAACATGAATTTATATGGTATTTTATAGTACTCGATCTTGTAATCATTAATCATGATATTTAAATGGATTAGATGTTTAGTAATAAATCCTAGATTGATTACTATAAAAATTATGTATTGTTTCATTCTTCTAATGGGGTCACTCATGTCATTTAGGGTTGGTGGGATCCTATATTGGGAACAAACGTTCATTCTACCATTAGTGATGATGTTATCTCGTGCGAGTTGTCACAGATATTCCATGATGTTATTGATCAATGTCTTAATGGTCCTTTTCTTACAATGGTTAATGTGTATATAGATATTTTTTTAAAATAATTTATCCACATTAATACCTCATTGATAAGATGAATTAACAATATACTTGATTCTAGTTAAGTGACACATAAATTTACTTTATAACATATGACACCAACATATTAGAAATAACTAAAGGCTCTTATTGAGGGTCTTCACCCTAGTGGTTTTCGTCATCCTAGTGTTTCACCATGGGAATCACCACTAATATTTATAGATAATATGGATTGGAATATTTGGATCTTTTTCGAATAGCATAAACTCAACCCATTGATATTTAATAAAAAATGTATATTTCCTATTATGGATTACATATTTGATCATCTCATGGGAGCCTATTGGTTTCCAAACATTGATATGGGATAGGGGTACCATTAGATAATGGTACAAGAGGAACATTTTCTAAAGATAACTATTAGAACATAGAATGGGAATTATCCCTTTCTGACCACATTTTTATCCTAAATAATGATCCATCCCTGTTTATTTACTTGGTGGATAAATTTTTCTTTGAGTTATTATATTCTATTGTAGTTGATTTGGGGGATGATATCCTTTTTTCACATGAATGTAAGAGAATGTTATGAATATGAATACCATTCATAGAATCTAGGATGTTCATCATGTATATAGTATTATATCCAAATATCTCTTTATGATTCATGATGAGAAATTTTTAGGACATGTGATTTCTATAAATTTTATCTTAGTGGATGCTGAGTTGTTTTGGGATGTTATGTCTTGGGAGGAACATAGAAATATTTTGGATATTCACAGTATCAGTGGATCATATTTTTTTATAGGTTATTTATTTGAGACAACTCCAACATTGCATCTACTCTAATAAAGTTAAACTATATGGTATTAATTTTAATTTGATGTAGTAAGTACAAATATATTTTCTTGGAGTTTAAAGTAATATTGACTTCATCTCTAGTCATCATCCTTCTTCATACATGTTTGGGATATAATGTCCATTGTGATGCCTCGAGTGCATGTTTGAGTTTTTATCTGGTCGGGGGATATTAGTTGGAAGATTATCAATCCATAAAATTACTTTGTTCATAATATACCTACCATGTTCATGATACTGAGTCGGTGGTATTTGTATGATCTTATAAGTCAAAGAAACACTACCTCTTTAGGGAGTGGTTTACAGTATATTATGCCTTTAGGAGTCTGAAGTATATCATCACTCCGAAGAACCTGAACATGAGATAAATAAGTTGCGGTGATTAACATAATGACATTGATTTTTAAATTTTATATACCCCCATAAATGTAAATGTATTTTCAGATTAATTGAGAATAATATTTCCAGCACAAGCAGTGAAGGAAACAATATAAGAGTGGGTCTTAATGATCTTTTTTTACTATAATTTTATTATATGTTGGGAGTGATGTTGGACATGTATTATTTTGTTTTACCTATGATGGATCATATATTGATGGTCATATTTTAATCGGTAATGTTGAGGAAATAGAGTGTCGGTCCTTTAGAATGAATTTTTATAGTGATGATACCTCATGTGAATGGTATTTATCTCCCAATGTGGGGTTTCTCTTCTAAAAAGGATGTTTTTTTGATAGGTCATATACTGGATTTAATGGATAATGGATAATTATCTAATTTTTCTATGTATCATTGAGCTAATACGATGTATCATGACCTAAGTTACCACTATTGGTGGCTAGGAATGAGATGAAATATTGTGGAATTTTGGTCTAGATGATTTATACATCATATATCTAATGAATTGCATCTGAGGAGTTCTATTTAACTAAAACCTTTGCCATTTTTTTGGAAATGGGATGAGAAATAAATGTATTTCATTATATCTATAACTCATAATCCTAGTGTAAAGGATTATAAATTGGTGATTATTTATCTACTCAAGAAATCATTCCATGTCATACCTATAACTAAATAAAATCTGGTAGAGGATAATGGGACCGTTTTGTGTTAGAGATTTCCATACATCATGGTGTGTCAACAAAAATTATTTGGGATATGGGCCCTCCTTCACATCCCAATCATGGAGTGGATTATAGGAAATAATTTTCTCTCATTGAGTATGAACGTGAATTATCATCCCCATAAGGATGTCCAGAATATTTGATCCATCAAAACATCTGAAAAAAAAATTGTGAATGTGTTCTCTATGACATTAGATCATTAGAGAAACAAATTCCCATAGTAGATTTTACCTATAAAAATATTTATCATTATTCAACTAGTATATAAATATTTGTGGAACTTTTTATGATCCCTTTTAGATCACATCTTCATTCGGAAGATATTGGAGATTGATCTATGGCTCAACCAAGCATCATTTAGGAGATGAATAATGTTCTATAAATGATCATTTGTAGATTAATAACATTCCAGATTTAACAAAAAGCGTATATCTATCGATTTTATCATCCATTTGAATTTGAGGTAGGAGATCAAGATTAACAAATTGTTTCACATTGAGTTGAAAAAAGATGTTTGGGGATGCCTAGTAAGATATCACCTGATTATGTCAGTTTATTTGTGATTCTAGAGTCATTTAAGAAAGTGTATAATCAATCGTTATTCCCATAAAATTTTAAATCAATCCCTGATGTGTTCCATATTTCATTACTAAATATGTGTCATCCAGATTTCTCCAATGTGATCTGGTCAGAGGATATTTAAATTGAACATGATAATTTAGCAAATGAATTTTTTATTCATACAATTTACCTACAATATATGGTGTATTGTATAATGATTCTTCTATTTGTTTTAGTGATATTTTAGTATACTAGGGATATAAATAATAATAGGAATCTGGAGAATATGATCATGAACTAATTCCCTCATCTATTCTCTAATTTTGGATCTCAATCGTTTTTAGGAGAAGAAATATTTTCTACTGTGGATAATGTTCACACTATGGTATATGAAATCTAATATTAGGCTTATTTAACATTTTTTCTAGTTTATGGGTGATTCATAGATTTGGGGAGGCCAGTTTGGCAGTTGATCAAATCATGAATCCCCTGGCTAGCCAAAATTTTTGGTAGTGTATCTACATCTCTATATATACCACAATATAAATGGTGGAAAACATTAGGTACATGATCGCAGATAATACCCTCTCATTCGATGATGGATATCCAGTAGCTATCTTGGAATTTCATTGTTCATGTGATTATGTAAGGTTTTAGTTTTCATCATAGTTTTAATTTTTTATATATCTCCTCTAATAGAACCTCCCAACCTAAATATGATTTTCATTGATTTGGAGGCACATTGGTGAAAATTTTGGTTCTATACATCTTTCTATTAGTGAATCATTATAATAATTGAATTCTTGGATCTTCATCGATTGTAATCATGTGAGTTAGATCCATTCGAATATGATATATTCTATTATTCTCCAAGAATTTAATTTCTTATAAATCTAAATTGAAAATATTTAATAGAAATGAATTATTAACATGGTTTCCATTGAATATATGCTACCAGGATCTAATATCTACCTATCACTTCTCTGCTCTGGGTGGAAATATGGATTTCATTTTTCATCAGGTGGGTATCTTTATCCTCTATTCTATCACTTGGAATTTTTATATTATTGTGATTGAATAATTGTTTTTATATTTAACTAATACAATTATTAAAATTTATTGAAATTAAATGTGACTTAAAAATGTGTTTTCTTTTAAAATCTAGATTTTATGCAGATGAAGTGTTTGGAAAATTGACTCAAGTATTGATAATAATTTAAAAATACATACATAGAAGAATTGTGATGTTTTTATTGAAAATATTTAATGAAATGTGGTCATGGTTTTATTCAAATATAATTATGGTATATAAAATATTTGGATATACTTTGTTATATATAAAAACTAAAAATAAATGAACCTTAGTGGATCAATGCATCATTGTGCTGGGTTCCCATGATACCAATGTTTCTAGTTGGAAGCATCACCAAGGTACCAATGTTCCTAGACATTATGATTCACCTTTATAGGTTGTGTTTCATTTTTGCATCTTATTTGTGTACATCCTTATGTCATTTATTTCCTATTGGTACTTTTTGGATACACTATGTGCATGTTTATTTGATCTTCTTATTTTCCCATTTGATATGTATATTGATTCTTAAACCTATTTTTCCCATTCTTATACCTCATTGATGTATTTTATTTTATATTTATTTTCTTATTATAATATGTCATGTTTTTAGAAGGAAATGAAAGGATAATTATTTTAATAAAATGTTTTATTTTTAAATATTTTGAAATATATTTTAAAATATAACTATATCAAACATGTGTAAAGACATTGTATAGATTCTAGGTGGTATCATATTTCGATTTAGTACTTACAACTTATTTTTTCCATGGTGATATTGAAGAAATTTATTTACAATATATTTGTAAAGGAATGATAATAATATAGATAAGGAATCACTTAGATCATGTATCATTTAGAGTGGTTGGGTTGATGAATATATATGTTTATGTAGAGATATTAACATGGTTTGTTTTGAGTTCCATGATGTTTTTTTCAGTTTTTTATTGACACCATTTAATAAAGTAGTTGGATATTTCATTTAATGTTTAGTTTCCTGACATGTGAAATTTTTTGTATAATTACAGTGATACATTTATTACATTCATCTTATCATATGACTATTGAGGATGATATTGATCACATGTTTCATTTTTTGGAACCCCAGAGCTTCTCTCCAACTTATAGAGATCAATAACATGCTTTAGGTATTATGGAGAGAGAATTCAATTTACATTGTGGGTTGGACTAGTTTGTTTTGTTTTGATGTTCCATAAGATCATTATAACCATAGAGTGTGGGGTTTTAACCATTTTTTATATTTTACAATTTCATTTTTATTGAAATTATCCCATCCAAAATGTATGGGTTTTTATCCTTATAAAAATTTTAAAAAAAAATCTAACATGTATGCAATGATAAGAATGTAAAACAAGACACAAAATATTTACATGGTTGTCCCCTAGTCTATGTGACCACATCCTTTTGTGGTGATTCTCATCTCTCCATGGGAAATAATTATTAATATAAATTGAATAAAACATTAGATAACTCCCATTAGACTCCTTCTATCTCTAGATAACAAATAATATACTCACATTCACCAGTTACCATGTTTTTATTTTCATATTGACCCAAAACATTATAAACCATATTTCAATAAAATATTCTCAAAATCAACCTTCCAAATTTCTCCATACCTGAACATTCCATTTAGTGTAGATTACCAATATTAGGTATATTTCAAGGTACCCAACCCAGACACCACTAAACTAGTTCCCTATGATGGATTGATAAATGACAATAGACACATCTCCACATACTCCATAGGCTTCCAACTAGAATTGGTGTCTTAAAAGAACTCATGGAGAGGCTATACCATATTTATCTTAATACTCAATGGATGATAACATTGATAAATAAATGAAACAACATACAAAAAAATAATTAACAAATTCCAAAAAATGGGGACAAGACCACAACCAAATAGTAAATTGGTATCTCAGGACATTTAGTGTCAATTTATAGAAATCACCAAAATAAAAATAAATATATTAATCCCAATAATGGGTCTGAATCCATGCCTTGATCCCTCATCAATTCACATCCCATTACCTGATCAAGTCCCTAGTATTGGGCTATTTCCCTTATCCTGACTGTAACCACGAAAACTGATCATGTACCGAATGTTATCTCAATTAGGGTGTCGGAAAAACTCATTATCCCGCTAATAATATATCTTAAAAAATATATAGTCAAAAAAATATTTCAGTCTGGTAATAAATAAATTAATGTTTTAAAAAATATAACTCGAGTTACATTAGGTAATAATATTCACATTAACTCATTTATTTCCTAGTTTTGGCATTTACAACTTTTATAATATGGAAAATTCATCCATATACTACTAATAAGGGAGTATGACATGTTCTCTATCTCAATAGGGATAAATATTTCACAAAAAAATATCACACATATATTGGAGCCTCAGTCCAGGTTGTCTCATCCAATGCAACAACTATGGGTATAGAGCCTAAGTCCTCTTCTCTAGCTCGTTCATTATTGGGGTGAGGATTAGATCCTTGCTCATACCTAACCTGTGTGTTTATATCATCAAGTCCAATACCCCTTAACTATCCAAACATGTGAAAATGAGTATTTATCCATTTACCAATTATACCATATCACAGACCATACATAGTGAATACACATTACATTCACATTTCATAATTATTCAATATGTACATCAATATCAATCCTTAACCCATGGGGGGAATAATGAATAAGAAAATTGGGTTAAAAAGGTAAAAACACATGGGGGGAATGGTAAAAATATACTTTTAATGTGGTACATAGTGTGGATAAACAGTTTTCGAAACTGTTGGCCAGTCTCTATCCTTGATGGATTTATGTCACATGGTTACGCAGAGAACCTTAATGGGTTGACAAACCTTTTGCCAAAAATGTAAAATGGATCTATCCAAGACTGTATATTTTGGCCTTCCCTTAGGCATGGTATAATTAACCATGTTCAATTTTACCATGTCTCAAACAGTTTGGGAACAATGTAACCTCTAACCATGTGCTAACTGTGCTACGTGCATTGGATGACCATTTTATAATTTCTTTCATGTCTCGAACACCTGTAACATCCCTACGCCTCATAATTCTCTCATTTAATATTTAATAAAAAAAACTCTAATGGATTAAAAAAATAAAAAAATTGGAGTTTACCTCCACAAATTTTGAGATCATATAGCCTCCTCACCTTATAATGCCTTATCCTCATGTAACACTCCCAAGAATCACTGATATTCCTATGTAAATATATTGATCCACTGGGACCACATATCCATTTCCATTTACTATGTATTTTCCTAAACTTTACCATTCATCCAAAAAACTCGAACTAGTGTACAATATTTCCTTAAAAATCTTTTCAACTATGATCCACAATATGATCTAGATGCTCCTCAAAGGATGTATCTACCTCAAGCTCCACATCTTCAATATCAATCACATGAGATGGTCTCAGGATATAGTGATGAAGTTGTGAAACATGGAAAACATCAAACAAACCACTATACCATTTTGGAATACCCAATTGGAATTCCACTAGTCTGATCCTCTCCAAAATCCAAAATCCATCCATATACATGAGTTCTTAGTTACCCTACCTTCGAATTCGATGGCGACCTATCTTTGGAAACACTTGAAAAAACACATGATCAACCAATATAAACTCAAGAGGTCTATGTCACTGATGAACATAGTACTTCTTCCAAATCTGATATACATCCTTCTATTATTGAATTAACTTAACCTATTTCGATGACTCTTACAAAAGACATAGGCCCAAGACCTCTAATTACTTTCCTCCATCTCACATAATAGCGACCTACACGATCTCCCATTTAGATACTCAAATATCTATATCAAAATTTTCACCTAATAACTATTATTACAAGAAATATGAACAATATCTATGTTTTTCTCCACTGATCCAGCAAATTCTAAGACAAAATATATCATCATGTCCACTAGTACCTGAATAGTATGCTCTAGCTTCATGACTACCTGTAGGTGGAAAGCGGCACTCAAAAATAGTTGGGGTACCAAGTTCCTTCTATAACCCCTTCACTAAGATAGAAGTTTAATGTGAGTCATGATATGATATTATCATATGCAGAACCCCATGAAACCATACTATTTCTCGAACAAATGCCTCACCCACCGGATCAATAGTGAAGGTGTCTTGAATCGGTTGGAAATATGCTACTTTGGTCATCCCATCCACAACTACCCAGATCACATCATTATTATGAGTAATCCTCAGAATACCTTCTACATAACCCATCTTCACTTCATCCCATTTTCATTCTAAAATAGTCAATGGTTGTAACAAATAACATGGTCACTGATGCACCACATTTACTTACTCACATGTATAACACCGTACCATGAAACCTATAACTTCATTCTTCATCCATGGCCACAAATGCATTCTATGAATATCAAGATACATATTTGTAATGTGCGGATGCTCCATCCATTCCAATTAATGGTACTCACGCATCAACTCTTCTTGCATAAAAGTAGACATGAAAACATGACAACAAACATAAATGATTTCATCATCAATAATAGTCCAACCGGATGGTTGCTCCCCCATATTTAATTTCCCTCAATACCAATCAATTTAGATCCTTATATAATATGTACCTAATATGGATTAGAAGGATGGACTCAACTACCAATGGTGTGAGGGTGATATGGGATTTTCCATCATGAACCCCTATATGAATCTCCCAAAAGCACTCCATAATCATCTAATTTGAGATAGATTCCTAAAACGCCTCTCTTTTAGTCATCTAGATAAAATAATCAGCAAAACTATTCCCCTTTCCCAGAATGTACATCAGTTTGAAATCAACGGAATACCTTTATTTAACCCCTATTTGTAGCCTAATATTAAAATCCCACTAAGAGAAGATATAGTTAATAATTTTTTGATTAGTATTCAAAGTAAACATATCTATTAACAAGTAATTCCATCAACACATTAAGTCATTAACCACAATGGAAATTTATCTATCATGTGTATTGTATTTTCAATCATGATTCCTCAACTACTATGACCCATACGCCATAACATGATCATTATTCATCACCAATGCCCTGATTTCAATACTACATGCTTCACTAAAAATGTATATTTCTTTCCCAAATTGAGTACGATCAAAATTGGTGTACTGGTCATCATTTCATTAACTCCTAATATACAATCACACATGTCATAGGATAATATTAATTACTGATGTCATTATTATTTAATCCCAAAAGTGGTATGAACAAATGGGGTATGTTTATGATGGAATTTCGGTAATATCCTATAAGGCTAACAAAACATCGAATATCATAATCATTATTATCCTGATCACAAGACACAACAACCTATAGTTTCATAAGGTCTAGTAAAACACCTTCCTCATTGCTGATGTGACCCAAGAAATGCACCATGTTAATAGAGAAATGGAAATTTGATAAATTCTTTTATGGACTATGATATCATAGTGTACTTAAAATGATATCAATATATTTTTCACAATCATCAGGAATTTTTGAGTAAACCATGATGTCATCAAGAAAGAAAACTATGAATTTTTATTCTTTAGAATGAAATATTTGGTTTATTTGGCCTATAAACAATACTATAAAATTGGACAACCTGAAAAGAATCATAAAAAATTCATAAAACCCTTACACACTTCTGATGATAGTTCATAGTACATAAAAAGGTTTCAACATTTGCTGATGGTTCACAAATCTAAAATAGATCTTGGAGCACACTAAAGAACCTCTCAATTGATCAAAAACATCATTGATTCAAGGGAAAGAGTATCAGCTCATAAAATTAACTTGATTCATACTCTAATAATAAACAATGAACTTTAAGGACACATCATTCTTCATGGAAAACAACACTGGATATCACCAAGGTGAGTTACTCCAGAGAATAAACCCCTTGTTATCTAGTTGATCTAACTGAGCTGTATGTTCTAAGAATTATATGTGTTCCATTCTTTATAACAGACAAGAAAATGATTCATTCACTGATAGAAACTCTATCATGATCTCAAACTCTCTCTCATGTTGAAACCGATATAATTTCTCAAGAAACACATTTGAAACTGATCCAAAACATGAGGGAAAACTTGATGTTCTATTTCCCCATCATCAATAAGAAGATAATCTACTTGGGTTGTGAGTTCTCCAAACTATTGAATGACTAAACCAGTATGGCCTACTTGGATATCCTATTCGCCATGGTGAACATATTTATTCCCTTCCAAAGATGTGAAAGTTAACCAATAGTGGTAACATTCAAAAGGGACTGGTACAACAATAAAAAATTCATCCACAAAATAAGATCAATTCCTGATATCCCTATCACAAACAAGTCCCAAATAAAATGATACCCCCATAATTGAAGGAAACCCCCTTAAAATGTCTGATATTTTCTTCTCGTCCTAGTAACAGTGTGTCAATCGACATAACCCAACATATATAGTCCACCTATTGTCCCAAAACACGCATAAAATGGTAGATATAAAATAATATGAGGAAAATGTATCACATAAATCATTGGAAAGCATGTAAGAGACATGAATAATAATTCATACAGTTAATTGTCTTACCTCACCACCACTAAGGGTTGGCTAAGCTTCATGAAGCTGACATACCCCTCTACGTTGGGCTCTGATTTGAGTTCATTGCACTACAATACCCTATTTCTGTGGGTTCTCTTACACCTATGTTCCATACCCAACACCATTACTAGTACATATTGTAGGACTTAAACTCCCCAAATAATATGAGGGTGATTAACTCTCTTCCATCACTATGTGTAATCCTCGATCCTCCAGTAGTACCAGACTATTGATGGTTCTTATAGAACATATGAACATGACCCATCAGGTTGAATGTCCCTCTTCAACTAGTGGTTTGGGGCTCTAACCATGCAGGTTCCCTGCTCTACATTAATGATAGAAATACACATGTTCACTACACTGTGATACTAGTCCTTTCCCTAGACTAAATGGAACTCAACTTCCCTAGTGAAGACTCTCAATGAGATGCTTCCTACACTTAGAAGTCTCACCATAGGATGGTCCAACTAAGACAACATGAACACCACTAGAGGCATCCCTCATGTTCTACTTTGAAATAATGTCCTCTTGTACTATCTATGAAAACATATTTGAATGAAATATATTTAATTTGGACTTGATCTCATATCTATATCTATCCTAGATGAATATCTCCATTGTTTCCTCATCCCTTTACAATTCTGGGAGAAATCAACGCAAGTCATTGAATCAGTTGGCATAACCCACCACTAAGATTGTCCTCTAGGTCATCCTCAGAAACATTTCATTCTTCTCATGCCTCATGGTCTTTGGATATAAGTGTCCTAGAAACATATCCAAGATTTTCTTCCACATAATACTATCATCCATCTTATTTTAATGTAGAATTTCCACCAATTCTTAAATGTTTCCTGTAACATATAAGCATCCAAATTGACACTCTTTCTAGAGATTGTCTCCATGTTATCCAAAATACTTTGGATGTACTCTATCTAGAATTAAATTGGATCATGTCCACCCCCTTGTCAAAATCTGGGAGGTGATTCAATTGAAACACATTGGTTAGATCAAACACAATCAGCATGACCCACCTGAGGTACCATTCCATCATCTTCATAAAACGAGAAAAGTTCTCATGAAACAAATCCTCTCCCCTATTATCCAAAACCACGAGAATCTCCTACCCAACATCTAGTGGATCATTTTTGAGGATATCCTCCTGCTAGTAAACTAGAACATGTTTTCATGGATGCATTTTTCTACAATTCCAAACACACGTCTTACAAAAAATGACATAAAACATCCATATTTTTCTCAAAATTTTGAGATGATATGTGAGTATGATATAATAAACTATATCAAATTTAGGATCGAAAATGAATACAATAAAAGGGGGGGGGGTGAATTGTATACTTTAAAAAATTCCTTTGGACCCTTTAATGTTGATTACAAATAACAAGGATTTCTTTAAACAAAGTAAAGAGCTAAGTTTTACAAGGTTAAACTTAAGCAAATTCACAACACCTCTAATATTATCAAAAGATTAAAAAAATGAGATTCTACCTTAAAGCGTACAGAATCTAACTTTAACAGTGTATAAAAGTAAGGAAGTACAATATGGTCATACTTTCATTAATAAAAAAACACAGTGGAAATAAACATGTAACAAAAATATTAACAAGATATAAATCTTTTAACCCAAAGAGAAGGGTATCCAACAACCATGGATAAAGGTCCCTTTATTTATACTTTCAAGAAATTCGGTCTAACACATACCTAGGTAAGACCTCGATACGATGATCGAAGTCTCTATCTTTCTATCCCCGCAATCCCTCAACTTCAAGGTAGTTGGCAACCTCTGTCTGCCTCAGCAAGGAAGCCCTCAACTTCAAGGTGTTGGAAACCTCTGTCTTCCTATCCCCGGAATCCCTCGATTGTAATCACCAACAATCGGAGTCGCACGAAGAAAAGCTGCAGAAGGAAAAGTTTGAACAAGCAGTTCAAACATTCTGCAAGAAGCTGAGAGTTAATAAGAGACTCTCTCTCTAGAAATCACTTCAACAGCATGTGTGAACAATGTCGAAGAAGTTGTTTAAGTGAAGTACTGAGCTATTTCAAATGAGATCCTATTTATAGGCAAGGTCATCTCCCTCCTCCAACGGTCATATCTTCCTTAAAATTCGGAGGGACCTGTACACGTGTCACTTAGCCAACGGTTAGTTTATAACGGAATAGAAGACATCGTTTTATAATAAAACAAGTGTAACAGAAAGTACGACATCATTTTAAGATTAGCTAAAAAGTTCGGAGTGAAGGTTCAGAGTGTAAGAAGAATATCAAAGAGTAGACAAAAAATAAAAGTGTATGCAAAATGAATGTTCAGAGTTTAAACAAAAATAATATTCAAAGTCTAAATAATTTCAGAGTGTATAAATCAAAGATAATCAGATTTCGTTTAATAGGTGAATTCGGAAGGATAATTCATAATCAGAATTCATCATCAGAATTCGTAATGGGAATTTGTAATCAGTATTCGTCATTAGAATTAGTAATTGGAATTCGTAATCAGAATTCATCATTAGAATTCAGTGTCGAACTTCAGGAGAGTTCGTATCAAGAATTCGGAGTGGTACTTCATTACAGTTCTCTTCCAGAATTCGAAGTGGAACTTCATTACAGTTCTCATCCAGAATTCGGAGTGGCACTTCATTACAGTTCTCATCTTGAATTCGGATTGGAACTTCATTGTAGTTCTTATATAGAATTCGGAGTGTAACTTCATTACAGTTCTCATCCAGTATTCGGAGTGGAACTTTAGTACAGTTCTTATACAGAATTCAGAGCCTAAAACAGAATGCTTCATATCAAAGTTTTAAACGATTCTGAGAATATAGAAATGAATCCGATTCTTATACTCAAGAAATATATAGATATATATAATGAAATTATGAAAAGGATAATATTACTTAGAAATTAAATTTTCCTTATAAAAGCAATTTTCGTTATAAAAGCAATTTTCCTTATAAAAGAAATTTTCCTTATAAAATCAATTTTCCTTATAAAATCAATTTTCCTTATAAAATAAAATTTCCTTATAAAAGCAATTTTCTTTATAAAAGAAATTTTCCTTATAAAATAAAATTTCCTTATAAAAGTAGTTTTCCTTATAAAAGAAATTGTCCTTATAAAAGCCATTTTTTATAAAATCAATTTTGTTTATAAAAGCAATTTTCCTTATAAAATCAAATAGGGGTAAAAAATATTTTCCTTAAAGATAAGGTGTTTGTGATTTTCCAAACAAGGAGGAATGGAAAATTCATAAGGAAAACCTTATTGACTCATCATTCACCCCCTTTTTGGAAAGCACAATCATCCTTACGAAAAAGAAAGACTAAGAAAAAAACATTAAGGCTTATCTCCCTTTTCTTATCGATGCTGATGAATATGAATAACTCCCCCTTAGGCTTTGAAACTCTAATGATCATATTCTAGATTTATGGAATGGTATTTCTTTAAAAATACTAATGTCTTATTTAATGAACACCCCCCTTAGATAAACTCTATTAGAGTTGTTTTTCTTTCTCACCCTTTGTTAGGGTACTTTTTTCCTTCTCCCCCTTTGTGATTTTCAAAAAGAATTCTAGGGAATAGAAATTATAACAAAGTACCTGAAAAATTAGTAACAACAAAAAAAGAGAATAGAAAGCAATATTTTCATTAAGATTGAAAGATGAAAAACAAGGAAGCTAAGACACAACAAAAGATCGTATTTGTCTATTTTGGATATTTTTCCTTCGACATGAGACCCTTGAGAACAGTCTTTATCTTCATTAAGTCTTTATGATCTTCTTCAGCTTTCTTCTATAACACAACTATTCTTGCACTTTGAGCTTCATGATTTTCTTCCAAGGCTTCAAGCTTTTCTTCCTGAGATTTCAAAATTTGTTCTTCCTTTAACAACTTCTCTTCAACTTCAATCTGATGATTCCTTTCATTCCTCTAGTTTTGAGCAACAGAATTTAGCTTCCCATTCAGATCTCTGTCTTATTGAATCCGGGAACTCTTCTCAGGTGACAACTTTTCTTCAAAGGAGGAGGTCAGATCATTTAGCTTCCTGTCTTCTGTCTCAAAAGCATCTTTAACATTATCATGGAATTTATCCAAGAGCCTCATCTAATCTACAGTTTTCATTGACCAACTATTAATTTTCTTACAAGACCTTTTGTGGGCTTTATAGCCGACAATGAGAGATTTGAAATTTTCCTCAATCTCTACACATTTATCAATAACCATGGATATAGAGTATGTTTTATGATTCAAAGTATGTTAGAGTATCTGGAATCCTGAATCAATACTTGAGAAGGTCGGAATAGAACCCACAAACTTCTTTAATGACTGAACAACAAAGTCATGCCCCAACGAAGATGACTCCAAATCAGAGACTTTTCTTGGAGAATTTTCTTCTTAAATTTTCTCAACCTTTCTCTTTGAAGAATCACCAACTTCTTTTCTCTTTACAGCCACTGAGCTTGGGGTATCGACAACAAGTTGCTTTCTCTTGTCCACTTTTGGAATGTATTCCTGTTCCGGGGTTTTCTGTTCACTATCAGACACTTGAACAACACTGTCTTCATCATCAACATCTTTTTGAGCACCATCCTCTACATTCTCCATTTCAGAAATATCATGTAGAAGATGTTCTTCCTTTGCATGATAAGCTACTTCTTGTTCTCCTTTCTCCTCATCCTTCCCTGGAGTGACTAAATTAGAGGACTCAGCTTCTGAAGTTCGGAGAGACAAATGTTCTGAAGGTGTCTCAATATAATCTTTTACTTGGTTTATTAGATCTCTGGTCTCACCACTACCTTCAGAAACTACTTCTTCCTCTTCCACTTGCACAAACTGCTCAACTTCCTCATCATGCTTAGTAACTACCTCCTTCGAAGTGACATAGTTTCTTCCTAGAGTCTCAAGTAGATATTCCATAGTGATAGATATCGGGATTGGAATGTTTGCGGAGGCTATCTCATTAAACTTCAACATCGTTTGAACAACCTCAGCTTCAGACATCTTCTTCTTAAGCTTCTTTTCTTTCACTTGTTTTTCTAGTTCATCCGCTGTTTTTTCCATCAAGGCCTTAGCCTCCGCAGGGTCCAAGTCAAACTGAGGTCAGATCTAACAATTGAAGACCAATTCTCAAGAAAACTTGAATTTGATTTTTTGAGGTTTTTATTAAAAAAAAGATTTAAAGAAACTTGAATCCGAAAAAAAATATAAGAAAACACCAGCTAGTAATGTATGATTATGAAAACTTGAGTAATGAAATCATGCCTTTAAGATTGGATTAGGAGGATTATTCATAATGGGTAACATCCTTCTTGAAGAAAAAATTGACTATGAAAAATCTTTACTACGAAAAGACATAGATCGCAAAATACACTACGAATAACTTAGTATGGAAACCCCGGTACGAGAATAATAATAACAAAAAAAAATTCATTATAATAATTTCAGTATGAAAATTTCATTACAAGAATTTTAGTACGAGAATGTCATTATGAATGTCTCAATATGGAAATCTTATTACGAATGTCTCAGTACGAAAATGTAATTCTGAAAATTTCAGTTTGAAAATTTTTGTATAAAATAAAAAAACATACATATGTACTCCTCCTATGAAAAGGATTTTATTACTGGAAAGAGACTTTTTCAACAGAAAGATATTTAAGAATGATTACCTCATAGTTATCATTCCTAACATCATTTTAATGTATTCAAATCTATCAAAAGGGAAAGATTTTGTGAAAATATCAGCATGTTGATCTTGCGTTCCGATAAACTGAAGAATAATATCACTTTTTTGTCTGTGATCCCTAAGAGAGTGATGTCTAATATCTATGTTCTTTGCACGAGAGTGATGTGCCGGGTTCCTACTAAGGGAAATGGCACTTGTATTATCACAAAAAATTTCTGTTTTCGTAAAACTCATACCACAGTCTGTGAGTGTGTGTTGCATCCACATCACTTGAGCATAACAACTTCCAGCTGCTACATATTCAGCTTCAGCAGTGGAAAGTGCTACTGAGTGTTGCTTCTTTCATGATCAAGAAACTAATGAATCTCCTAAGAAATGACATGTTCCGAATGTACTCTTTCTATCCATCTTATATCCACCAAAGTCAGCATCAGAAAAAAATTTAGAACAAAATCATTTCCAGAAGAATAAAATAGTCATAAATCCATGGTTCCCTTTAAGTAGCGAAAAATTCATTTCACTACCTTAAGATGAGATTCCATAGGATTGTATTGATATCTAGCACATAAGAATACTAGCAACATCAAGTCTGGATGACTAGCTATCAAGTATAGTAGGCTTCCTATCATACCTCTAAAAGATGTTTGATCCACTGGTTTCCCAGCTTCATCAATATCAAGTTTGTTTGAGGTAACGATGGGAGTACTAATACTCTTAGTGTTGTCATATCCATACTTTTTAAGAAGATCTGTAATATACTTATGTTGAGATATATAGGTTCCTTCTGGTTTTTGAGAAATTTGAAAACAAAGGAAAAATGTTAACTCACCCATCATACTCATTTCAAACTCATATTTCATTAGATCCGCAAACGAATCGGTTATGGATTGCTAAGTTGAACCAAATATGGTGTCATCAACATATATTTGAACAATAAAAACATTATCCTTATCTTTATGAATAAAAAGGGTTGGATCTGCATTTCCCTTAACACAGTTATTTTGAAGCAAAAATCCTATTAGTCTATCATACCATGTTCGTGGGGCTTGTTTAAGGCCATACAGTGCTTTGGTAAGTCTAAACACTTGATCAGGATGTTTTCTGTCTTCAAAGCCAAGAGGTTGTTCAACAAAAACTTCCTCTTGAACATAACCGTTAAGAAAATCACATTTCACATCCATTTAAAAAAGGTTTAAATTGAAGAATGCTGCAAATGCAAGGAAGATATGAATAGATTCAAGTCTATATACTGGAGCATAGGTTTATTCATAGTCTATTCCCTATTGCTGATTATAGCCATTAGCAACTAATCTAGCATTATTTCTAACTGTGATTCCATTTTCATTACACATATTTCTAAAGACCCACTTTACTCCAATAACAGAAGTTTCCTTAGGTCTTTCAACCAAGGTCCAGACTTTATTCCTTTCAAATTCATTTAGTTCATCTTGCATTGCTTTTATCCAATCGTCACCACCTAAAGCTTCATCGGTGCTTTTTGGTTCCCATTGGGAAAGAAATGATATATGTTCTATTTCATTTGTTAAGGAACATCTAGTCCTTAAAGGTTGATTTACATCACCAATAATATTATCAATATGATGATTCTTCAGAAATGACTGAATTGGGTTTTGTAAAACCTGGTCATCAACATAAGGTAGAAAGTCTTCTGGGGTAAATGATTCAGAAATATTTTCTTGGACATTTTCCTTATTAGAAGGATCTTCTATCAAGGGTTGATAATTATTTTTTGAAAACACATCTGAAGATGTAGGTTGGGATGGTTTGAAAACAAAAGGATCAGACTCAGCAAATTTCAAGTGTATTGTTTCTTCAATGGTATAAGAGTTTTTATTAAAGACTCTATATGCCTTAGAAGTTGTAGAGTAGCCTAGGAAAATTCCTTTATCAGATTTTGGTGAAAATTTTTAAACATTATCTTTTTTATTCAGAATGAATACCTTGCAACCAAAAACCTTAAAGAAGTAAAATCTAGGTTTTCTACCAAACTATAACTCATAAGGAGTTTTATTAATAAAAGGCCTTATTAAAACCCGATTTATAGTGTAACAAGTAGTACTTACAGCTTCAGCCCAGAAATTTCTAGCTATAGAATATTCACTCAACATGGTTCTAGTTATTTCATGAAGAATTCTATTCCTTATTTCAACTAAACCATTCTGTTGAGTAGTTCTAGGTGCTGAAAAGTTGTGAGTAATACCTTTACTACTACAAAAATTTTCAAAATCCTGGTTTTGAAATTCTCCTCCATGATCACTACGAATAGTTTTCAATGAATGATATTTCTAATTTCTGACTTGGGCTCTAAAACTTTTGAAATAAGAAAAATCTTCAGACTTCTTTGCTAGAAAATAGACCCATGTAAATTTGGTGTAATCATCAACCAGAACAAATACATAGTATTTGCCTCCAATGCTTCCAGTTTGTGTTGGACCAAAAAGATCCATGTGTACTAACTGTAATGCATCAGTCATTGAGACTTCACCAATAGATTTAAAACTAGATTTATGTTTCTTGCCATATTGACAAGTATCACAAACTTTAGAAGTATCAAATCCAAGCTCCGGTATATCCTTAACAAGTTTCTTCTTAGAGAGTTTACACAAGTTTATAAGATTACAATGTCCTAGTCTTTTGTGCCATAACCAAGAATGATCTTCCACTGCACTAAGGCAAGGTAATTCTTGTCTCCTTAGGTCATCTATGTTCAATGTGTAAACATTCTCCTACCTCTGGGCTAAGAGAATAAATTCATCCTTGGAACTATGAAATAAGAATTTATCATTCCTAAAATTCACAAGTTAACCATCATCACATAATTGACTTATTCTAATAAGATTGTGCTTATGACCCTTAACAAGAATAAAATTTGAAATAAGAGTTTTTCCAAAAAGGACGATATTACCTATACCAACAATCTCTCCTTGAGAATTATCTCCAATGGTTACTTTCCCACCTTTCATTTTTATAATCTTTTCAAAATATCTTTTGTTACCAGTCATGTGCCGAGAACATCCACTATCTGTGTACCATAAATTATTGTTGGTACTTTTTCTATTTTCCTGAAAACAAGAAAAAAGTTGGACATTTGGAATCCAAACTTGCTTGGACCTGATATTGTTAGACAACAAAACTTTTGGTACCCACATTTTCTTAGTAAAATAGGCCTTATGAAATCCTAGAGATTGGGTTTGTTTAAAGAACAATTCTTTACCCAGTGACCACCACATTGACACTTGGTACAAAGTGGGGCACTTTGAGAAACAAAATAATTGTTATTAAAAATAGGTTTTGCATGGGTATAACCAAATCTATATTTGTTTCTTAAAGGTCATATTTGCGAATAAATCTTATAAAATTTTCATTACCTAGGGTCAAGTTTGACAAACACTTCTTTAAGGAAAATATTTCGGACTTGAGTTTTATAACCAAGATTTTATCTTCAAAATCATTAGATTTGAAACTAGGGCTAGGCTCAAAAACACTTTTCTTAGAAATTACATTTTCTAGATCTTTAGAAAGTTTATCCTTCTCAGAAATTACTTCCTCAAGACTTTTTGAAATACTTATAAAATCAGAATTTTTCTTACCAAGATCTTTAGAATGATCTGATATCTCTTTAGTAATAATAGTATTCCTATAATTTTCCTTATCAATATTTTTTTTGAGTTTTGAATTCTCAATCCCAAGAAGTTCTGCAAACCTAGAAACTTCTTCATAGTTTGGTAAAGTATTTTCTTCAATAGAAGAGGATTCTTCATCTGAAGAGTTATAATATTTACTATCATTAGAATTTAGAGAAACTTTGGTCAATGATTCAACGTTGTGTACCATATCCATAATGCAATGATTGTCAAGAGGTAATCTGGCTATAAAACCAAGATGCTTCTGTCCAGAAGATTAATAATCAGAAGATTCATCTGAAGAGTCACCACCACTGGCACTCCAAGTGTCATTGGCTTTCAGAACATTCTTAGCTTTGGACTTGTAATACATTTTTATGTTCCTTTCAGAATGCCTCCCTTTTCTTTCTTTCTTTTTGAGAAAAGGACAATCCAGTCTGATGTGTCCAGCTCTCTTGAATTCATAGCATGTAACTTCTAAATCTTTCATTTCCTTCTTCTTATACATGGATTGAAAATTTCTTTCTCCAGCTATCTTGTTCATCCTATGAGCAAGATTACCAAACTCATTTTCTGAGACTTCACTCTCACTGGATTTATATTTGATAATAACCATCTTAGATTTGGATCTAGTAACTCTCTCAGGAGTTTTAGATTTAGATGCAAAGGCTACACTAACATTACCATTCTTCTTTTTGATGTTGTCAGCATCTCTTTTCATTCTTGTCTCATGCTGTAAAAGGGTTCCAAAAACCTCATCAAGAGTAATCTGGGAAATTTTTTTGTTCTCATCAATAGCTGTCCTCTTTGATTCCCATTCATTGGAATTATATCAATGATCTTGTCTACAAGCGCTTCATCCTCAAGACCTTTCTCTCCCATAGATTGTATACTATTTACAATTGTCATAAATCTTTGTTGCACTGTTCATACATGCTCTCTATAAGGAAAAAAACCATGATACTCCGCACGAAGCATTGCACTTCTTGTTTCTATAACCTTGGATGTACCAAAATGTGTGACTTCTAATTTCTTACAAATACAGTTAGCTGCTTCACAAGAAGATATCTGGCTGTATATATTCCTGGTCATAGAACATAATAAAGTATTGCATACCTTGTAATTCAGTTGATATTCTTGCTTCTCTTGATTAGTAAAAGTATTGACTTTATTGTCAGGAATTTTGTAACCACTAGTAAGCATTATAAAATTGTCTTCACCAGTATTGATCAAAAATGTCTTCATTCGATCTCTCGAGTACTCATAATCATTCCAATCAAAGATAGGAGGTCTAGAAGGATTTGGGTTGTCAATTGACCCAATATTCATACCTTCCATCCTTAAGATATCCTCAAAGTACAAGCTTGTTAGTAACAAAAGTTCGTATAAAAAATATGATTCCGAAAAATGTGATTCCGAAAAATATAAGCAACAAAAATATAACAGTTAAGATGCTGCAAGAAAAATTGGATCCGAGAAACTATGACTCCGAAAAACATATTCCGATAAACTAACTCTGAAAAAGTTCCTTCTGAATCTAATCGTGAGTTTAATTCAGATTGAACCCCCTCTGATACCAATTTTGAGATGATATGTGAGTATGATAAACTCAAATATATCAAATGTAGGATCAAAAATTCATACAGTACAAGAAGGGGGGGGGGTGAATTTTATACTTTTAAAAATTCCTTTGGAACCTTTAAAGTTGATTACAAATAACAAGGATTTCCTTAAACAAAGGAAAGAGATAAGTTTAACAAGGTTAAACTTAAGAAAATTCACAAAACCTCTAATCTTATCAAAAGATTACAAAATGAGATTCTACCTTAAAGCATATAGAATATAACATTAACAGAGTACAAAAGTAAGGAAGTACAATATGGTTATACTTTCCTTAATAAACAAAAACACAATGGAAATAAACATGTAACAAAAACAGTAACAAGATATAAATCTTTTAACACAAAGAGAAGGGTATCTAACAACCTTGGATAAATTTCCCTTGATTTATACTTTCAAGAAAGTCTGTCTTACCCACACCTAGGTAAGCCCTCGATATGAAGATCAGAGTCTCTGTCTTGCTATCCCCGCAAGCCCTGAGCTTCAAGGTAGTTGGCAACCTCCGTCTTCCTCAGTAAGGAATCCCTAATCTTCAAGGTGTTGTAAACCTCTATCTTTCTATCCCCGAAAGCCCTCAATTGTAATCACCAACAATCGGAGTCGCATGAAGCAAATCTGCACAAGGAAAAGATTGAAAAAGAAGTTCAATCTTTCTGCAAGAAGCTAAGAGTTAATAAGAGCCTCTCTCTCTCTAGAAATCACTTCAAAATAATGTGTGAACAATGTCGAAGAAGTTGTTTATGTGAAGTACTGATCTCTTTCAAATGAGATCTTATATATAGGCAAGGTCGGCTCCCACCTCAAATGGTCATATCTTCCTTAAAATTCGGAGGGACTTGTACACATGTCACTTAGCCAACAGTTAGTTTATAACGGAATAGATGACATCGTTTTATAACAAAACTAGTGTAACAGAAAGTACGACATCATTTTAAGATTAGCTAAAACGTTCAGAGTGAAGGTTTGGAGTGTAAGTAGAATATCAAAGAGTAGAAAAAATATAAAAGTGTACGAAAAATGAAAGTTCTAAGTATAACCTAAAATAATATTCGGATTCTAAATAAATTCAGAGTGTATGAAGAAAAGATAATCAGATTCTATTTAATAGGATAATTCAGAATGAGAATTCGTAATCAGAATTCGTAATCAAAATTCGTAATGGGAATTCGTAATCAAAATTCATCATTAGAATTTGTAATTGGAATTCGTAATCAGAATTCGTCATTAGAATTCGTTGTCGTACTTCAAGAGTGTTCGCATCCAGAATTCGGTTTAGAACTTCATTACTGTTCTCATCCAGAATTCGGCGTGGAACTTCATTACAGTTCTCATCCAGAATTCAGAGTGGAACTTCATTAAAGTTCTCATCCATAATTCGGAGAGGAACTTCAACACAGTTCTCATCCAAAATTCTGAGTGGAGCATTATTACAGTTCTTATCCAGAATTCAGATCCTAAAATAGAATGCTTCATATCAATGTTTTAAATGATTCTGAGAATATAGAAATGAAACTGATTCTTATACTCAAGAAATATATGAATATATATAATGAAAATATGATAAGGATAATTTTCCTTAGAAAATAATTTTTCATTATAAAAGAAATCTTCCTTATAAAAGCAATTTTCTTTATAGAAGCAATTTTCTTTATAAAATCAATTTTCATTATAAAAGAAATTTTCCTTATAAAATCAATTTTTCTTATAAAAGCAATTTTCCTTATAAAAGAAATTTTCCTTATAAAAGAAATTTTCCTTATAAAAGCTGTTTTCCTTATAAAAGAATTTTTTTTTATAAAAGCAGTTTTCCTTATAAAATCAATTTTCATCATAAAAGCAAAGTAGGGGTAAAAAATATTTTCCTTAAAGATAAGGTGTTTGTGATTTTCAAAACAAGAAGGAATGGAAAAGTCATAAGGAAAACCTTTTTGACTCAACAAAAATAAGGCTCTCTGCTATCCCTAAGAAGCTCATATAGGATGAAATGTTACAATGAATGTAACAACATATCTATTACAACCCCTATCCATCCCTAAAAAAGGTCACAATTAATGTGGGGTAGACTAAGTCACACACCACATTCATCTTCATTAAACACCAATTTTGACGACCTTCACTATCACAAACCACAAGTATTCTTATTAAACACCCATTTTAACATTTATCCCTCATGTATCACACAAATTTGTTGTGTTTTCCTACCATGATTCATGTCACTTATATACATTGGCTCCTAAAATAATGCATGAATAAAAAACTCCTGCAATATTTGTCGTGATAAAAATATCACAAAATAATAACATCATACAAAAAGTGCATCAAATGATGGTTAGATATCATTAAAATGTTACAAAACATACCAAGAACAATAATCCAACCCCAAAAACATGGGTTTTCCACCATACATGTGTTAGATACTCCCAAACACAAGATCCACTCCAAGACCCAACACATATTAATATCTTCACAACCATCCCAATTGATACATCATCATAAGACAATGTCTATGAAACTATTTTGTAATTTTCCCAACACAAAACCTACCAAACATGTCCCCTATGTTGGGTAGCTACATGAACTCTAACATTCCTCCCAAAATTCCAGATGTTAACAAGTAGCTATGAGTGTTTAAAAGAACACATGGAGAGGCTATAACCTCATTTCTAGAATATTCCACTATAGATAGCAATGAGAGATAAACTAAATAATTAGAAAATAACCAGAGAACATGAATTAAAAATTATTTCCCAAAACTGGGGATAAGCCTACAAAAAAATATTAAATATGCTATGTCATGTCATAGAATATCAAGTGATAAAAACCCCAAATATAAATTAAAAAAAGAAATGTGAGAAATGGTTCTTGAATCCATGTCCATATCCCCCACCCATGAAAATACCATGACTTGATAAACTCTCTAGCATACAGTCTTTTCCCTTCTCTTGACCTTCAACCATGAAATCTTTTCATGTACCCTATGGTGGCCCAAACAAGATGTGAGTACAACTCAGTAGGAAGTCAACTACAATATCTACAAAATATCCAGTTTAAATAGATAGAGAATGAATGTACTAAATAAATTACAACGTAAAAAATGTTAACTTTGTTTCAATTATTTAACAATATTCACTTTAATAAATTTCATAATTTCATCCATCGGTTTTGCGTTTATATCATTATTAATACATCTAATCTAGTCATTTATGATGAAAAAGGTTGTATGTAAAGTTATATATCTCCCTTGGGACAAGAATTTCATAGAAACATATAATAAACTTATATTCTTGCCTCATTCCATGTAGTCTCATTGAAATCAACATTTAGGGTTATACAGCCCCATCCCCATCCCTAACCCATTCACTATACGGGTGGATTTTATAGTGTTTTTATAACCTGAACCATGGGTGTAGATCCTAAATTCCAAAACAAAAAAAACTTCCAAGATATGTGGAAAAGGTTATAAATCCATTTTACACATATACCATATCACGAACCATACTCATTCAATACACATAACATTCACTTTTCAAAAATATTCAACTTGTAAATCAACATCAAGCTTCAATCCATTAGTAGATTTACCATTTACATTACATTATCAATTTCACATATTTTAATTTCCCATTTAATAACATATTAATAATATTAAGAACTTCACATGTGTTATACCATTTAACATATTCCATAAATCACATTCTATAATCAATTTATTCAGTTCAACTACCAACTTATAAGACATTTCTCACATTCACTTTATCACATTTATCCCTTTCACATTATACCAAAAAATCCCTTATTAAATTTATAAAGACTAGATACAACTACAATTAGTGCCTCTTTTTAACTTGACCAACATATTAATACATTTATCATGTGATATATCTCAACAAAAATCAATGAAATTCTTCACATTTCAATTTTTCATGTTCTGGAGTATTAGCCCACCTAATGCGTTGACCTAAACAAATATAAAAAAATATAAATGCATCCAATGGGGATCATGAGAGGATAAATTGATCTTTTAGCCCAGCATTTTACCAAGTATCACTAAATAAATTAATTAACAATAAGAGAGAAGTAGTAATAAAACCACCCATGCATAAATCTACATATAGACTATGAGATATAATTTTTAGACAAACTATCTTCATTTTATAGATGAACAAATGATTAACATTGGCCCTTGTCATGGACTCAATCACCCATTTATTTCCCAGTCTAAAATCATCCAAAAAAGGTTTTTAGGCATTGAAAAGATGATAAAAAAACCCCTGAACCCTAATCTAGAAAATAGAGAAAAATTAGTATTAGACTTACTCAAAACATCAATTTCACCCAACATCTATCCAAATAAAATAAAAACAAAGGGGACTGCCCCTTTGGATGATTTTGGTGTTTAGGTAAATAACTATGGATCTTTAGAGAAGTATGGGAATGAAAATAAGGTGAATCATTTAATATCCCAGGGGGAAATGGTAAAAACGCACATTTAATTGTGTGAATGGTATGGCAACATGGTTTTACAATATGTTCTCCAACCATGTTCCCACTTATGTCCAAAAGGGTTCTACAATGCATGGTTAAATGGGGTGCTTGCATGGTTTGAAAAACCGTGTGACAACCATGTGGAACAGCTCTGTCTAAGACAACATGGTTTGGCCTTTCCCATTGCATGGTTTTCTGAACCATGCATACTTTTCCCCTAGCAATGATGGTTTGGAAACTAGTTATGCCTAACCATGAACCAATTGTGATACATGCACTAAATAAGAATTTTTCTTTTTATTTAATGTACCAAACCATTCAAAAATCCCTGAGGCTTCACTTACACCATGTAAACATTTAATTAACCAAAACTAATGGATTTGAACAAATATATAATTTGAAACCTACCATAGAAAATTATTGGATATTTAATGTAATATATTTGGTCTTCCTCACAATATATGCCTCCAAATTTCATTCTATTTGATGAACAAAAACATTACTCCTCATACCCTTCCTATTAAGTTATTATGGTAAATCTCACTATTTTATACTCTTATCGATGTCAATGTCAAAGTTATCATATTGGAAACACTATCTAGTGTCACTTCTCGTAACACCTCTACCAGTTGTTTTTCATGATCAAAGAATATCAACAATGTTGGAAACTCATGCTTCATCAAAAGTGACATTATATTATTTTAATCATATGTTTTGAAAGTGTTAGTAGATTTATAATTTCACCCATTTTAAATGGGTGCTCAAAAAATAAATTTTGGGAACTCAATTTCAATTTCCCACCTAATGAAAACTCAAAAATAAAAAATATTATAAAAAATATATATTCTAAAATATTCTCATGCATTGAAGACCATAATTGATTCTTTATGAGGACTATAATATCAATATAATTCTATAAACATCATTAACCTCATCATTAAGAAACATATTCAAACATTCTAAACCATTTTGATTAACAAACATTTAACACTAAACATCATGTAATCATTGTAATGAGGGTTTACCAAGTTTAAGTAAGGATTCATGATATTCTGTATAGTGGATGTTTGTTTGATGACTTAATGAGGACATATTCACTAACGTATTCTTTGAGTACTCTTTTTCATTTTGACTAAAATCTATATCTCCATTTTGACATCCATATACTCGAATTGTTAATTAATACATTCTTTTCATAAATGTCATGTGTCTCTTCTTTCAAAAAATTCAGTATGGTTCATCTAAAAAATATCACATTTCCAATGATATCATAATTATCTATTTGATTTTCATCCATCTGAGAGATATTTAACTCATGAAGTAATATTGGTAACTCTACATGGTGCCCTACACATATTTTATCTATTCGATAGATATGAAATTCTATACATTATAACATTATCTACATCATGTAAAAAAAATAACACCATTATGTAGATGTTGGATTCATAAAATAATATTGAATAAAACCATTGAAAACATTACATAATTAATGTAAATCCAAAGTTATTTTTACACAGCCTTCAGCAAGAGAGTCATTTTATTTTTCAAAAAAATATATGCTTCATTGGTTCTTCATCTGATGGACATGAGATGATTCCTTTATATAGCTTTTAAATAATATTTTATCCCTCATATTCATACAATATTTCTATCCAGTAACTCTATATATATCTTTTTGGTTCAATAAACTCATTGATGTTAATTAAAATGGGTTCAAATTAATGAGATTTTATCTCAAAATTCATCCACTTTGTCTAGTTGAAAAATCCATGTTCATATGGTATTAAATCATTAACAAATTACAATTTCACAACCATAAAACATATCACACCATTATATTTGATTCCTCCTTTATCATCATACACATTATTTATGTTTTTACAAACTCTATTTTCCAAATCTATGTGTTTTCCCTAATTACCATATCGTTGATATCTCAAACTGGGAGATATTTTCAAGAAAAAGTGATCATCGTCCAAATGAATATAGTACAAAAATAATGATACTTATAACATTTTTTATGGTTTTTGGATGTAACCATTTCTTCCATAATCATCTTAATTTTCAAAATAATTTCATATAAAATTATAGGTCATAATATTGTTGTTTCTCTAATATCTACCAAAAAAATGGAGATCAACATGGATGACCATAAATTAAATTCAAAGGATCCATTTATGTCATTGTATCATAAAATTCATTATATGAAAAATCCACTATGGGAAAAAACCTTGCATGAGCCACTAAAAACCATAACATAAGCTGAGATGATATTTTCTTATGTAATTATAATTCATTCCGACCGCCCATATTTTTAAGGATTATATGTTCTTCTCATGGGAAATTGGGTTAAAAAGCATTCTAAGTTGATCTCCATAATCCAGTGGTAAATCTACTGCTTTAGACAGATATGATCTAAATAGATATTCCATGAAATTTTATCACATCCTAAATGTATAGATCTTCCAAATCATCAATTTTGTTTTATTAAAAACCATAATGAATTGGGATAAAATTTTGAGTCATTCTAAAATCACATAGATTGAATCATTATTTTAAATATTTATTTATATCACTTTTACAAAGTCCATACTCAACTGAAATTATTACCATCTAGGTATGGTTAAAAATTGTATCATTTTTTCATGTTGTCAATGGTAACCCTTGAATTTTTGATAGCTGGTTATTTTTTTTCAAATAATCAACCACATTTTATTTCATACCAATCCACAAAAAAATGGATCCTAAAAGCCTTTTATTTAATTTGGATTCCTTGATGAATATAACATTTAAAATATTGATAATCATTATGAAATTGTTATTGGTATGAAAGCACAATGACTACCAGATCATTAAAATGAAAAACCACGTTCGTATCTTGATTCCATATAGTAGCATTATATCTGTCATTATGTTTTGATACTATCTTAAGGAAACAATTATACAATAATTGGGAAATATTTTCTTTCTCAACAAAATCACGCATAGGAGGTATCATAATGAAAAATTTAAATTTATTTTTCACAATAATATCAATATACATATCAGAAATAATACTAATCAATTTCCTCTGATCACATGATACTCTCTCTATTTGGTCATTCAAATTTTGTCTTAAAGAATCATGCCTGGAATTTTCATTACTTTCTTTATAAACCAATTCAAGGTCGAACTCTAGATATATTCAATCTATTCTTTTTGTCTCATATTCAAATCCATTTTTGAAATGATTTATTCCATGATTTTATAATCAGAGAACATAATGAGCTTCTCTCCAAATCGATAATGCATCCATGTTTTCAATGCATGATCCACCCCTCCTAATTCACTATCATAAATTGGATTATTATTTTCAATAATTTTCATCTTTCATGATCCATGATCTAAAAATTGAACTCCATTTATAATAACACATCCTTTTCCAAAATCAGTCACATCACAATATACTAGATAAAACATTATGGGTCTGGAAGATACTATAATTACCCCCCAAGTGATTCTACCATTAATCTCCAAAAATAATTATAGATACTCATCACTCCACTTGAATGGATTTCCCTTTTTTAGGGAACATTCATAGGAGATCCAAGATGTGAGATGTCACAAATGATATATTAACAGTAACCATGTAAAACTATATGGGTGGGAATGTAAAATATATATTCACTGGTCTCCATGACAGAAAATAGTTTTTTCTATTGAAATTCCTTAGAAAATTCACAGTTATGAAAGGGAAGTTTTTGAATCCATAATTCACATTTAGAGATTTTTTCATATAATCAATTCTATCATGTCGATCTCAATAAAATCAATAAATTTAATACTCTGAGCATATATTCCATGAGTCAATCCATTATTTTAAAACATTGGCGTGATTACAAGGAATCAAGTACTGAAAGACTGATCAGTTTAGCAGTCTTGGAAAATATATTATATACATGAACATAACATTACACTTTCTAAAATACAACATAAAATAAAATAATCTTTTGAGAATTCCATTGTTCCCTTAGCATAACTCGGCATCTCAAACATAAAACACATCTTGGGATCCTGCGAAATAAAACATAATAAAGGGGGGAGCTCAGATGCTAAGTAATGGTAAATAATTTATCCAAAGCTATAAACATTTAAGGAAATATTTGTAATAAAAACAATAGCCTTTTAGATATAAACTTGAACATAATATGGAAAAATAAAACAAATATTACCATATTATCATGCACAAGGATATTCTACTAGTCGAATAATCACATATAATAAATAATTTCATAATAAAGGAATATATAGTACCGGGCATTAATTTATGTGTCAAGGCCTCGTGCCTGGACCTAGGGGATAATAGTAACCATACCCCAACCCGGAGATCCTCTGTAACCGGACTCCAACTCGGAGAGCCTCTATAATTGGGTGCCATCCCGAAGAGCCTTTGTAACAGGACTCTAGCTCTGAGGGTATGTTGTAACCAGACCCCAACCCATAGGGATTACATTTACCGGTCCCCAACCCGTAATATACTATTCTAGTATATTCTTCCTAAGAAAATGTTGAAATATAACATAAACATTTTTCTTAAAAATTTGCGTACGAAATGTCAATACTTCAACCATAAAAATTGAACGGCCTAAAAATAACTCATCCCCAGTCTAATATATCACAAAACATTCAATACAATATGGAAGTTTTTTATCATAATTAATTAACATTAAACAAGTGTAATATTTATCAAAGGATGTCGACATTGATGAAATAAATTTTTTTTGAGAGAAATATCTCTTTCTATTTTGAAATCATTTAAGAGTCACATTATTATAAAGAAAACATTTATTTTGAAAATATTCATATAAGCTTGTAAGGGATGATTCGACGATGTTATAATAGTGGAAAATATCCTCACCCACCGTATACGTTAAAAAAACATTCTTACATTAATTTTTTCGAAAAGGTCATAAAGCACCTTGTTTGGAAAATGATGGAAAGATTGCTTTATAAAAAAACATATAAAAAGTAAAGCAATGGTATAAATGACTTTATCAAATAGTCTAGTAAATAGTAAAAATGTTTGGAAATAAATTTTTAAGAAAAAAAAGATGTGGATGATAAAGAGGTCCCAATAGATAATTACGTATAAACAATATCGGATAATGACGAAATTGTGTAATTAACCCTTACCTTGTACATTTCCTTGGTTGATCGTACGTTAACATCCTCTTCTTCTGGTTCTTCATTTTAATTTGAACAATAGGGATCTTTAGGATGGTTTTCTAACTAAAGGAAGACCTCTAGGATGAAGGGAAGACAGTTGAGGGGTTATTTGGGCTGGGTTTTTGCCATACCAAATGTCTTGGAAGGTGTGAATTTGAGAGAAGGGGGAGTGGCCTTTTATAAGAGGGGAGATGGGCTCATTTGGAAAAGATTGAAATATTATTTTATAATAAAATCACATTCTATTTATAATGGATCGAAATTGATTTATTTCGAAGATAAAGTAGGGATTTTTCAAAATCCTCTCAACCAATATGTTTTAGACAAGTTTAGGTTACCATTTTAACCTTATATTTTAGGTTTAACTCTAAGTAAAATAATTTAACTTTTACAATGTATTCTTGTATTCTTACACTATATAGTTAATAAAATTACTATAAACATCCTAAATAACCTCATGTGGTTCATTAATGACATATATAATATTATTTATGCCCTTTGGCCTAACCTTAGATTTTTTGTAATATTATATCAATCAGTAATATAGAATTTGTCTTAAAAATTAATTTATGGCAATTTTGACACTATTTGGTTTTTTTGTGAAATTCATAACAACATTATCACATCAAAAAAATATCTAATAAACCCTAACATGTCATCTTAACCTATATAATTAGTGGAATTCATCAAAAGTCTCAAATTACATTTATTTGGATATTTATAATATCAATTATTTAAATCTATAGTTAATAATGTAATTATTGCATCATCATTGTGTCATAAATAAATTAAATTATTTAAGGTCCAAAAATTATAAATAAAACACCATTGTTTAGGAAATATTTTTATCTTTTTAATTAATATTTAAAGTCAAATTTATCTAACGTATAACCCTATATTAAAATGTTTTAGATATGAAAACTTGAATGTATCAATTTTAACTCTTCTTTAAATTAAATAATAATAAATGTCTTAATCTAATAAAAGTGGACCTAAAGGGTCATATTTTATTCCTAAGGTTGTTTTTGGTCGAATTACACTTATACAATAGAATTAATACATTTGTTAAGGTAATTATAATATCAACTTTACCCTTAATTACTTTATTTACTTTTAACTGTGGTAAATAAAAGTCAAAAGTTACTGTTCTCCAATAATTATTTTCATTTTATTAAACCAAATTTTACTTATTAAGCTTAACCCTGTATCTTCGATTTTTGAAATTCAACTCAGAGAAGTTGTAATATTTTTTTTATACAAACATTCAAATGCTCCTAGAAGGTGGATAAAAGACGGTAAAAAGGTCAATAAACATTTATACATCTAATTTTATTATAAAAATGATTCCAATGAATTACTTTGAACTAATATTGTTATTATGTATCTATTTTGATTTGAAATAAATTTAAATAAAATAATTAAATATTTAAATAAAACTTGGGTTTCAAACAACAACGTAGTGTTTTTCACTATTTATAAAAAACTGAATGTTTTCAGAAAAATACAAAAAATTCACCCAATGATAATTTTGATATTTTGATTCAAAAATGAATTCTATTTTACCAATTTAAAAACATATAAGATTCATTGATTAATTTAAAATTAATTCCCATTGTCAAAACCAAATGGCGTATTTTTTTGAAATAATAACTATCAAAAGATGGAAAGTTTTTTATACCCAATTTCAAAGTGAAATTACTTACAATGACCAGCATTGGATTAAATGATAAAAATATAATCTATTTATACTTCCAAACCAATAATATGTATAATTTAACACTATAAATTATTTTGATTAAAACAGTTGTTTTCAGTTAAAATATAGTATTTTTCACTATTCACCCAAATGTGAAAGTTATCAAAAAACACCATATTTTTATTGAAACTTAATTATTATTTCATGATTATAAAGAATAAGTTTATTTTTCAAATTTAATATATAAAAGTTTCAAATATTTGATTTAAAAAGTTTTCTCTATTAAAAGGCGGTAAAATTGTGTTTTTTGAAATATACTTATTTTATCTGAAATAAATTTGTTCTTAAATTATGTCCAAGAAACTCATAATATGGATTATAAAATTATAAGGATTATATAATGTTCAAAATTCAGTTAATACTATTCATAACTACTTTTGAACGGCTAGTTTGGTAGGTCGATGTGTGCTTGAACTCGGTGTTGCGTGTAGTGTAAGTTATTGAATATAATTTGAAATGATAATGTTCTATGAAATCTTAGTGTGTTACATTCTTCCCCTTTTCAATAAATAGAGTCCTCACAATTTGAAATTTTTTTTCAAAAATAAACGGTTGTGAATATAAAATACCTTTGGGGGAAAACCCACATCAGGAATTGGGTTAATAAAATGTAGTCTTAATAAGAGTAAAAGTTAAATGAAAGGGTCACCAACAAATTATAATCTTGATTAAGAGAACATTGGTGGAAATTAGAAACACATAAATGGTGGAAAAACATAAATATTTATAGGGAGTTATTGAGGAAATCAATTCCTAACAAGTGCAAAATTGATGGCCTCAAATCCATCAATCTATGATGATTTTAAATACTATCGGTTAAACAAAACAGAAGTTATTAGGAGAACATATTTTTGGTTTTAAGATCCCCTCCATAATGTTTAATAATTAATTTATCCATATAATAAGGCGAAAAAATTATATATATATATATACACTTGATATGTATAGTTTCATCCTTCAACTAATTCCTACTACTAACATATCATTCACTCCAAATGATTTCAAAAAAATATTCTATTTATCCTAATTGTATAGGGTTTCCAAAATATTGAATTTATAATTCACCTATCAGTCCCTTTAAAAAAATCATGATTATACAATTCAGGGACTTCACGTAGTCCAGTGGTAGGTGATAAATCCCAATCGCACTATTGTTGTGGGTTCGATTACCACAACATTGTCCAACGTGACAGATTGTCACACGGTCTGTGTGTTGTCCTTTCTACAAAAATACAAAAATAATCTTAACAATAGTATCCAATTTCAATGTTAATCCATTACAACCATCAGACTTATCAAAAATACATCTATCCAAACTCACAGTCCAAAATTTATAACATAGTTAAACACAATGTAGATCATTTTTTCCACGTAATAACATGTGAACACCATCATCTTGTATTACATTAATACATGGTAACACCCTGAATTACCATTAAACCATATTGATTACATTCATTATCCTCTATCCTTTATATAATACATGACATATTCCTTATATCCAAATTTTTTGAATATTAAAAACAATGATGAAATAAGAAAACTATTAATCAGTTCCAAGGAAGTCAATAATATCCAATACATTTTATCCAAATAAACCATATCTTATTCCAAAATCACTACCAAATTATTTGGACCATATAAAGGAATAAATTTCCTTCAACCATGTATTTTCCAAAAAGAGTCACTTACTATTAAGTCACTTTTCATAGAACCATATAATCTCAAATCCTCAATAAAATAGTACTACCGTACCATCCATATTTATCTCCATAATTCATATAACTAGTATATTATTGATACAACACTCAAATGAAATAATTCTATAATATCTACAAAAGAAAACTAGTCCTTCCTCTTTATCTGAGGTAGTATCATAACTTGATTATTATCCAATAACATCATTTTTGGTATACTCTGATGACTGGGACATTGATTAGCGTGGTGTCTCAATGCCTTTGAGATGAAGCATTTTACATTTGAATTCTTTTTCTTACCCATGCAATCACATACTTAGTGTCCTTTTTCTCCACACTTATAACAAACTCCCATTCCCTTCAGCATTAATCAAGGTGATTATTTCCACATTTATCACATATGGGAAAATCCTTCTTTCTCCTCATTCCTTTATCCATCTTTCAGTGTACCATCCTTTTCTTCTCTTGCTTCTATTCAAAGCCATTACACTCAAGAAATTATAAACTTATCTTATTAACACATGATATTATTTCATCATATGTTGAGAATACATGAGAGACAATTTCCCTTCTAAATGTTTCCTTAATACCATGAATGTTGTGATCCTTCTTACTCTTTGGATCATACGTATTGCTGGAGTTATCATTCCTTCTACTATGCGCCATTTCTATACAATGGAATACACTAGGTCATCTTGTGAATCACAATGAATAATTCCAAACTATTAAAATATATAACGTAAATCGAACTGTTTATGGATATAATCCATAATCATAAAAATATTTTCTTTGAGGAGGTATATACTCATAAATCCTTCATAATGACTTGTAATGAAAATGAGAATTATCCTAAGCATATCCCCTGGGAGTGTTGTATCCAAGAGTTATTTAGTGCCCGTTTTTGTACACCAATTCCCATTTGTGTCAATGTCAAAGTGGTTTTTTTAGGTTTTACCCCTAGGCACATCTGTGATAGAGCCGCCTCTACGTACTCGTATCCAGACAGAGATGTAATTTCTTGGAAAACACACAAAATCTCTACATTAGCAAAACTATAGTATGTTCTTATATAATAATCCTTAATGTCTATCTTAGTGTAATGTTCAGTAATCATAGTTTATCTAAGTCTATTTTTCACTTTTATTGCTAATAATTCTCTCGTAGCAACTGTAACGCCCAGAAGCAAGATTCCTAGAGTTGGTGCATTATTTAAATACTTTGGAATGTTTACAAGGAATCATGTCCCTAAAGACCGATCATGTTAGTAGACCTAGAAAATAGATTACATACATGAACGTTACATTACACTTTCTAACATAAAACACAAAAAAAAAATTTGAGAATGCCATTGTTCCCTTAGCTTAACCTTATATCACAAACATAAAACACTTCTTCGGATCCTGGGAAAATAAAACATAAAAATGGGTGAGTTCAGATGCATAGTAAAGGTAAATAATTTAGAAGATTCTATAAACATTTACGTAAATATGTGTAATAAAAACAATATCCTTTTAAACATAAACATGATCATAATATGGAAAAAATAAATGTAACATTACCATATAAACATGCACATGGATAATCTACTAGTGAAATAATCACATGTAAAAACTAATTTTATAATGAGGGAATTTATAAAACCAGACTTTAATTTCTATTTCATGGCCTCGTGCCAGGACCTAAGGGATAACTATAACCAGACCCCAACCCAGAAATCCTCTGTAACTGGTCTCCAACCCAGAGAGCCTCTGTAACTGGACTCCAACTCGGAGAGCCTCTCTATCCAGACTCCATCCCGGAGGGTCTGCTATAACTGGACCCCAACCCGAAGGGCTTACATTTACTGGTCCCCAACCTGGAACATACTAGTCCAATACATTCATCATAAAGAAAGGTTTAAATTTAACACAAAAAGTCATATTAAAACTAGATTAAGAAATTTCAATCCTTTTACAAAAAACCATGAATGTCCTAAAAATAACTCATCTACAGACAAAATATCAAAAAAGAACATTCAATACAATATAAAATATTTGTATCATAATAAATCAACTTTAAACAAGAGTAAAATTTATCCAATGATTTTTAGATAGATGAAATCAAAACTATTTGAGAGAAATATCTCTTTATATTTTGTAATCAGTAAAGAGTTATATAATTATAAAGAAAAAATTTATTTTGAAATTACTTTTATAAGATTGCAAGGGATAATTATACGATGTTATAACTGCAGAAAATATCCACACCCACTGTATAATTTAAGAAAGAATCCTTACGTTAATATTGTTGAAAAGGTCATAAAGTAAATTTTTTTTGGAAAATGATGGAAATATTACTTTATAAAAATCATATAAAAAGTCTAACATGGGTATAAATGATTTTATCCCATAGTATAGTAAATAGTATAATTGTTTTTAAATAAATTTTTAAGAAAACACATATGTGGATGATAAAGTGGTACCAATATATAATTACATATATACAATCTCAGATGATGAAGAGATTGTGTAATTAACAGTTACCTTGTACTTTTCCTTGGTTGAGGGCTTGTTAACATCTTCTTCGGCTTCTTCCTTTTGATTTGAACAAAAGGGCTAGTTATGTTGGCTTTCTGACTAAAGGATGTCCTCTAGGATGATTGGAGGAATATTGAGAGGATATTTGGGGAGGGGTTGGCTGAGCCAAATGGCTTTGAAGGTGTGAATTTGAGAGAAGGGGGAGTGCCCTTTTATAAGATGGGTGCGGGGAAACATAAGAAGAGATTGAAATGTTATTTTATAATAAAAGAATATTCAGTTTATAATGGCTAAAAATTGATATTTTTCTATGATAAATTAAGGATGGGTCGAAATCCTCTCATCTAATATTTATTAGACATGTTTTGGTCACCATTTTAACCTTATCTTTTAGATTTAACTCTAAGTTAAATAATTAATCTTTTACCATGTCTTCTTGTATTCTTACACTATACAGTTATTTCACATACTATAAACATCCAAAAGTACCTCAAGTGGTTAATTAATGACATATATAATTTTATTTAATCCATTTGGCTGATTCATAGATTTTATGAAATATTATATCAACCAATAATATAGTATTTGTTTTGAAAATTAATTTATACCAATTTTGACATTATTTGGTATTATGTTTTTCTTAAATTCATAAAAACCTTATCAATTTCAAAAAAATTAGCTAATAAACCCTAACATGTCATATTATCCCATAAAAGTAGTGTAATTCATCAAAAGTCTCAAATTAAATTAATTTTGATATATATAATAACTATTATTTTAATCTTTCACTAATAAGGTAAATATTGCATCATCATTCTGTCATAAATAAATTAAATTATTTAATGTCTAAAAATTTTAAATAAAATACAATTATGTAGAACGTAATTTTATGTTTCTAATTAATATTTATAGTGAAATTTATCTTATATATATCCCAATATTAAAATGGTTTTGTTATGAAAACTTGAAATTAACACTTTTAATTATTCATTAAATTAAATGATTATAAATGTTCTAATCTAATCCAAATGGACCTAAAGGGACATATTTTATTCCTATGGTTGTTATAGGTCGAATTATACTTATATAAATGAATTAGGACATGTGTTAAGGTAATTATAATATCATTTGTATCCTTAATTTCTCCATTTACTTTTAACTGTGGTAAATAAAAGTCAGAAGTTACTATTGAAGGAAAATTATTTTCATATTTTTGAACCACATTCTAGATACTGAGGTTAACCATGTCTCTTATATTTTTTACATTCAACTCACATAAGTGGTAAAATTATGTTTTATACAAATTTTCAAATGCTCCAAGAAGGTGCGTAAAAGATGGTAAAAATTTCCATAAACTTTTATACATCTAATTTAATTATAAAAAAGATTCTAATGAATTACAATGAACTAATATTTTTATTATGTATCTATTTTGAATTCAAATAAATATAAATAAAATATTTAAATATTTAAATAAAATGTGGGTTTAAAAGAATAATGTAGTGTTTTTCACAATTCCAGAAAAATTGAATGTTTTTAGAAAAATACCTAAAAATTACCCTAAGATAATTTTGATATACCAAATAAGAAAATGAATTCTATTTTACAAATTGAAAAACATTGTAGTTTCATTAAATAATTTAAAATTAATTCCAGTTGTTGAAACCAAATGGTGTATTTTTATGAAATAATATCTATCAAAAGATTGACACTTTTTTATATCCAACATCACAGTGAAATTACATAAAATGACCAGAATTAGATTAAATGGTAAAAATATATTCTATTTATACTTAAAAACCATTAAAATGGAAAATTTAACACTATAAATTATTTTTATTAAAAAAAAATTCAGTTAAAATATCATATTTTCACTATTCACACAAATATGAATGTTATAAGAAAAACACAAAAAATATATTAAAACTAAATTATTATGACCCTATTATAAAGAATATGTTTATTTTGTCAAATTGAATATGTAAAAGTGTCAAATGTTGGATTTAAAAGGTATTCTCCATTAAAAGGTGGTAAAATTGCGATTTTTTTGAAAATTACATCTTTTATCTGAAATAAATTTGTTCAAAAATTAGGTCAAAGAAACTAGTAATATGGATTCTAAAATTATAAAGATTATATAAAGTTCAAAATTTAGTTTATACTATTCAATACTACTTTTGAATGGCTAGTTTGGTAAGTCATAGTGCGTTTGAACTCGGTGTTGTGTGTAGTGAAAGTTATTTAATTACTTTGAATAAATAACGTACTATGAAATCTTGGGGTGTTACAAAAATGTTATGGATAATATTTTGGGCTCTAAAAATAAACCATAATTACAATAAAAAATATTCAAATGTCGGTGTCTAGGTTATTTTTGATATTCATGATCTCATATAAATCAATAAATAATGTAAACTCTTGTTGAATTATGAATAATATAGTTGATATATTTTTCTCATTATCGATGAATCCATGTTATATTTTGATTTTGTAATGTATCATTCCCCCAATAAGTCATTTTATCAGGCTTCTAGAGGGAGATATAAATAAACCACATGAAGGAACACTAAATTTTTGAAATAACCTCATTGATATGGTAACATGAGTGATCTATGCTCTAACATGGAGTCACAGATGTCCCCATTTTAGATATAGGGGTTGATGGTTAAAGTGATGATAATAGAAATTTTTCCTTGGAGTTTCATCATCATAAACCACCATCATTCAGGATAATTAATGATCCTTTAGAGCTATATGATTGGTAGAGAATGATTGGAATACACATATTGATATTAGAACTGTAAAACTCTATTAAGCTGAAATGATGCATATTTAAACTTTAAGGGGATCATCAGATATGTTGGGATGTTATTGTTTTTGAAAATAAGTGTGAGTTCATGGAATTGGAATATATAAAGTCTCATTTCTCAGAGAAAATAAATCCATATTTTATGGTTTTGGATAATTCTATGGAATTTATCAAAATTCACCTGGGTGATAAGCCAAAAACATAATACATTAATCATTTTACATAACATTCATAAATATTACCTAATGTGGTGTCAAATGAGAACCTGAAGGCCTAACATATTTAGATGTATCTATAATTAGATATTGAATGTAAGTACATTATATGTAATCATACATCTTATAATTTCATTATAGATAAGGATATTATATATGAATTTAGCATAACTAGAAGTATGGGTTGATTGCAGTTCATCATACTGTAGGTGAATGTTAAATTGTTATCTTTAATTGAATAAGTAAATGGATGATTCTTTTGGTGGAAATGGTAGAGATAGTGTTATATGTTTATCTTTCTCAAAATATTATATGGTTTTTAGAGAATTCCAAATGATGTTTTTTCTAATGAGGCACTATTGGGAACTCAAAGCATGCTTGTCTGGATAAATTGTTTGAAAGCATCACATATTAATTCCTAGGAAACTTGAACAAATTTATCTATATCGTTACCACTATTCATAGGGGTCAAATATCATCATTACTTATAGGATATGTGGCATAGTTCGTTGCTTCAAGAACAACTGGTTTCTAGGAAGAATCATCGTGAATGAAGCTTTTTCAAGCACAGAAAGAGTCTCATGTGGGAACTAATGATGGTACATTGATAATTAGTGCTTCCATTACTATTTTGGAATATTTTTTGATGGATTTAATTGATTTTGGTGTCTCTTATTTTTCCTTCTCCTCGCTTACACTAAAATTGTTTAATATTCCAAAAAAAATCAAGAATTATGTTATGAAAATTGCAATGCCTTATTGGATGAAGAGAGATCTAGGTTATTACAACCTATTTTTTACTTTCTATTTTTTGAAGATCGATATCATTTAGAATTATTTTTCCTGATATGAACCCTCTACATGTTATACTACAAATTTACTGGTTGGTCGATCATAATGCTATGATTGATTATTACAATTTTTTGGTATCATTTTCCAACAAAATTGGGGATTACAATGTTTTCATAGTGATTATGAGAAAATTTTCATTGTGTCATATTTTATTTATTAGTGTTGGGTTGAATGAAATCCTTATATAGTGTTGAAAATATTTAGAATATTCTTTTAGTGAAATTTTACCAGTAGCTGTTGAATATATAAATATTTTCCCTTTTGAATTGTTTGATTTTCTTCTGGTGAGAGAGGTGGAGTATTTTATTGAATTATCCTATGATGCCCAGGCCATATATATTCTATATTACAACATTAAATCAATATATCTAAATCAATTGAAAAATTATTTAGAATAATTGATGTCTAAAGGATTAACGTAACTCATTGTCTGGCCATTGGAAGAACTAGTTCCTTCTTCAAATAGGGGAAATGGAACCTTTGACATGTGTGTAGATAACTGAAAACTAAATTGGGTTGTGATGAAGAAAAAGTATTTTCCCCTATAATTGAGGATATATTTGATCCACTAAAATGGGTGAATCTGTTCTCCATGATTTACCTTTGGTCTTGTCACCACCATCATAGGGTCAAGGAGTATGATATTCCATAGACCATGTTCCAGATAGTTTATGGTCACTATGATTATCCTATAATACCTTTTTTCTGAATAATTATCATCATGCGCTTATAGAGCTGATAAACAAGACTATCCAACAGTATCTTATCTATTTTTTAGTTTAATTCTTAGAACAAAGTATTGTTCATTAACAAATATGATGATGTACATCATTTGATGGTAATTTTGTATATATTTAATAATATTAATCTATATTTAAAGATATCATAAGATAATCTTTAGATTCGATATGTGATGTTTTTGGGGAATTTAGTCTTAGAACATGGTATCTTAGTTGATTCTATAATTGTGTTTAATTTCATTTCCTGGCAGGAACTATGAAATGTTGTTGAGATTTATATCTTCAAGGGATAAGTAGGGTATTACCACCAATTCATTAAATATTTTTCTATGTTTTATTTTTTCATTTTACCTTTATAACATGGAATGGAATTGTGTTCATTTTTTGTTTGTAATTTCATAATTGCATTGATGATCTGAAGCATTCTCTTACTTCTATACTTGTTTCGAGCCATCCATATGCTTGGTAGGGATTTTTTTTCTATGATGCATCAGGTTTGGATATGGGATATGTTATAATTTAAGGTGAACATGTGGTGTATAATTGTTCTCAATATAATCAACCTCATGAAAATAAATATTTCACATATGATCATGAACTCACAGTTTTGATGAACATTCTTAAGAGTTTATGGAATCACATTTTGTGGGAAAAGTTTTACATTTACATTGATCACATGATCTTCAGTTATATCATTTCAAAAAAATATATATAATAGTTTTAAAGGGTGGGGTGCCTAATATGTTTTTACCTTGACATCCCCAACACCCTTGTAAAGAGGAAATTTATTTTTCATTCTCTATTCACGAACATATTATCCCAGGCTGTGAAGGAAACCTTAGATGAGTTTAACTTCATGGATAATGTTTTTCTTAAGTATTTGGTTGTCTGAGATCATGAGACTGAGGTTTTTTTGAGAGTGTTCAGTTTTAATACTCTCTTATTAATATTATCCAACATTAAAAGATGCTTTTTGATGACATTAAGAGATTTAGGAATTAGTTATATAGTGGGGAGAGAGTGAGTAAATGGTCTCTATCATTATATGGGAATCCTTTTCTTTTGGAAATATTTTGTAATAATCATTCCCATGTGTAAGGCTATGATAGGGGGTTACCATATTTCTAAGTGGGTGGTCCATAGAGTAAAAAAATGATGTTTTGTTATATTTGGATATGATTCTTTTAACCTATTATGAAATGTGACATTTAATATTTTTTTATAATTTTTATAGCTATCCGTAAATTATAGTCGAGCATTAGAAGACTAATATTTTCCTTTATCACCTTTAGACTCTTACATGGATACAAAATGAGATATCAACGGATATCGTTGATTTTTTTTCATGTACTTATCATAAAAATAAGGTAATTTTGTTGATGATTGATTTACTGACTAAATTAGTTTAGATTATTATTATTTTAGTTTCCACCAATGTTAGGGACATGGGAAATCAATATTAAAATGTCCCAACATTTTTTGACATGATGGATACATAATTTTATTCATAAATTACATAATAGTGTTATAAAAATAAGATCAAATAGTTTAGTTTCTTGGGAAAATTTGGCTAATACATCACATTTACATTAAAAAAATAAACATCATATAATAGCTTCATATAGAGCTTCATAGTGTCGTTCTCATTCTCCTTAATATAAGTAATATCCTGAGAATGTACATAAAAATGGGTGAGAAAAAATCCCAGTACGAGTATTAGAAAATACATGGATCAATATAACATGAGTGAGAATAATAATAATAATAATCATTGAACAATTATGGGATCATTATCATAATCATTATATGAAGAATTACATAATTTAATGGAGAGTGTAAATGAATAAAAATGAAACATCATAACATAGTGTGAAACTAACACACATAGTTATGAACAAAGTTAGCATCATGTTCATGCATAACATATATCCATCATTATAACATCATCATTATAAATGAAGCTACAATATTTTTCATTCATATTTTACATTGTACAATGAGATAAATCACATCACCCAATAGATTATAGAACTATATAATTCTATGCACACCTATCACATCATCGCATATACATAATCATTAATTCAATATACGACATATTACAATTTTATCCATAAAATAACCCTTGTAAATGAAATTGGTTTCATTAGAATTTAATAATTAATACATTAATGAATAAACATTAGGTTTCCTAAAATAAAAATAAAATAGCATACCTAGTATATGAATCATTTGACTTAAGTGATCAAGAAACAATCTACAAATAATTTAAAGATATTCTTTTTAAAAAAGAAGAGTTATTTTGAAAAAATTATTATTATTTTCATAAAATCATATTTGAAACATTTATATTCCTATAAAATAAGTCTACAGTAACGAAATTATATTTTATTAGTATTATAGAACATTTACAATGAAATTTGGTATGATAGAGGAATAACCCAAAGAAAGTAAACTGGGTTCGAGAATCCTCTAACCTTATGTTTGAATGATTTATTGCCTTTAATATCTGGGATAATAAAATTATATTCCTTTATTACTTATTCTGTACCCCCATTTATATGTATTTAATTAATTATAATTTTTTTGTTGGTTTATTATCATTTTATGCGTAATAGTTTTCAATTTCATTGTCCGAGAGTGTTCATTTTCTTGATTTTCTAGATCAGTTCACTTGTATAAATGTATGGAAGATCATGTAAAATTGTGATAATTATCCAGAATTACAAATATATGATATTATTTAATATAATTAATTTTAATTATTATAATTTATTTTATATTAATTATGATTACTGATTTAATAAAATGGTGATAATAATTGTTTATATCAGTATTGATAGGTTTCAATCATAATGGGGTCATTTTGATTTATTATGTAATATTATGAATATATGTTAGTTCTGGAACATAAAAAAATTTAATTAAAACATTTTAAATTATGTTTAAACTATTATATTTTATTTATTTACAACCTTGATGGTAGGAAAGTAAAATGAAAAGATATCACCCTCAAAGGTGATAAACAAACACCTTAGGGACAACATTTTCATATTTAAAATAAAAGGGAGGGAATAAGATAATAATTGATGGATTATTACACTAAAATAATAAAATTATATTTTATAAATTTTTCGAGTTTTTATAACACTTGGATAAGGGATGGTGAGGAGAATATAAGAAAAAAATATCTTGAAAAGAAATTAAAATAAAATTTGAGAGGATTTATCATCATGGAATTCTTCCCAATGAGAACCACATTTGAGAAATTTTATTTGATATTTTATTTTATAAATAGGGAACCTAGAGTAATGGGATTGGCATGGAAAGGGGATTTGGCAGAGATTTGACAATCTTCAATGCTTTGGAGGTGTGAGAAGAAGTGGTAGAAGGGTTTCCTTTTTATAATATTATTCATTAGATTATTATTTTGGCTAAAAGAATTTGAATAGATTGAACCATATATCTATATATATTATATAAAGAAGGAGTATTAGATATTATAATTCTTACATCAACTCTAACTCAGGTTATTTTGTATTTAACTTATATTATATATATACCATAAATTACAATATTTTTACTATTAACTAAAAATTCAACTATTTAAGAAAAATCCAAAAAATCATCCTATCCAATTATAAAATTTTATGATTAAACATTTAACTCCATTTTATAAAAATAATTTTATAAATATGATAAATTTACATTTTAATGAAAATAATCATTTTTTATATGATTATTGATCTTAAAATTTTAAATGATTTTTTAACACTTTGAATATTTTGTAATGGTCTAATAAATTTTTATTACAATCATAATATAAAAAAGTAATAATTTTTTAATATATTTTAGGAAAATAAATATTATTTTAAATCATTATATAAATAATAAAATTTTATATGAACTATTATAGTATAAAAAAATACTAACAGATAATTTTTTAGTTTTAAAACATTTATTTACTAATAATATGATATGATTATATAATATTATCATTTATAAAATGTAAAATTTTATTTATACATTCATAGATTTATTTAATGTTCTATTGGTTAGATTATTATTCCTAATTATCTTGTATTTATTCCAAGGGTTAATTTATAATCTCATCAATATAGGTTCGGTAATTTCATTTTATATCACTTATTTAAATCTTTATCTATTTTGATAATTTTTTTATTCGGATTTATATTCTATTTATGTGTTTTATACCATATAAAACAATTATAATAAAGGAAATAATTCCATTGATAAATGTATTAGTCCTTACATTCTTCCCCCCATTTAAAAATTTCGCCATTGAAATTTGGTTTTTCATAAAAAGTGCAGGTATTTATCATTTATTGCATCCTTCGGTTCCAATATTGCCTCATTTTACTTATTTTTATCAATAGTAATTTGACCAGGTTAGACATCTTATTTCATAGATCATTATCTCTAGGGTACATGATCTTAACTAGAATTGATTCAGTACAAGTGAGGGATTTTCTATTTACTTCTTCAAGAGGGATTCATAGAATATATCATATACATTAGACATGGTCAATAGAAGTTCTAGTAGATAACACATTTCTAACATGATCATATTTGGGCTGCATGATGTGATGTTGAACTGTTTTCACCTTCTCTATAATTTTTCATCCATTTCATCTAAAACTATCTTATATTCAAAACTTTCATCTCAGTATGTTGGTGTTCTTCATCATTTCAAATAATGGGATTCATATGGATCAATTTGGATTCCCATGTAAAAGTTGTAATTTTTGAAGAACTCAACTATAGGTAGATCATGGTTCTATCATCATTTTAAATGCATAAAATATTCTCTCGACATTTCTTCTAGTGTTTGAGTAGTCTTCTGAGATTGTACATGAGTTTGAGTATGATAAATCATACTAAAGTTCAACTAATTTTTTAGATAATGTTGGACATTTTTTCCTAACATAGATGTGTATTTCGGATATCAATTGAATAAAATAGATATTTCTACTCTATGCATCACATTCAATTCTCTAATTTTTAACCATTCAAGTTAATGTAGTGATATGTCCTCTCAAATTGGGATAAAGTTAGTTGTATTTTGAAGAAGATCCAAATCAATGCATATAGAATTGTTTCCTATGGAAGTCTTCATACATCCTCTAATAGAGTCCATGGTTATGATCCCCCATTTAAATGTTGGTATAGGTATAGGTTTCATCAAACCATTAATATTTTTTGATTAATCCTTCACTTTCTAACATACCTAGAACATTGATGTATCTTAATCAAAATCATTTTATATTATGCGATCAATTTTTCCCTCAAAGATATCGATATATAATTATGCTCCATTGGCGAATAGATAAGGTTGAGCTATGTGGGTTATTTAGAAGCTTGTTATTTATCTATATAATTGAATTTAAACGTATTCAGAACCCCAATCTTAAAACTCCTTCCTCCCCAATTTTTAACTATGAGGATTTCCCTTTTTTGAGAGCATCCACCGTCATATGAATTCCCACATCATTTCATTGAAAATCATTTATTTTCCCTCTGAGGGATGGTTGATCAATAATTTTAGAATGAATTGATGATTTTCCTTACATAATAAATTAAATATATATCCTTTGAATATATACGAATATTGGAACCTTATCATTTATCTTCATGGATAATGTCAAATGATTCTGTTTACTTGGAGATTCACCTAGTTTTTTTCCTTACTAGGATGGTAGCAGATTGAGAATTTATAATACTATACCTTCTGTAACAACCATCCCTAGAGCATATGAATCTCATTCAATGTTGATATATATTTGAACTGTTATGATCTATATATATATCTCACAATTACCTCCTATATATAGTGCTACTAGATTTTTTACCTGAATATAATAGTTTCTAACTCTAGATAATGTGTATGATACTTTTTCTCAAGAATTTTCAACTAACTTGTTGAATAGGCCACCACATTCTTATTTTTCATTAGTATAAAATCCTAATCCCATCATGGATGCATCTCAATACACCGCAATGAATTATCCACTTTTTTGATGTGTCAGTACTAGAGAATTGATAAGCCTATTTTTTCAAACATTAAAGCATTATAAACATTCACTAGTCTAAATAAAACTTTTAATCCTTCTGGGTCATATTGGTTAGTTGTTTTGAAAATCAGAATAAGTTCTTCACAAATCTCTGGTAAAACCCATCATGGTCAATAAAACTACGGTTCTCCATTACAGATGTTGGTCTCGGCCACTCTTTGAATGCCTTTTTCTTTGAAGGGTCCAAAACAATTAATTTATTATTGATCAGATTCACCAAGAATGAAACAAATTCCATCCAAAACCCATAGTTACTATACAATCCATAATGTCTCTCCCTTTTCAATGTCTTTAACACAATATTAAAATATTCCTCTTCTTCCTCCTTTCCTGTGGAGTGTGTTTTAATATCATTAATAAATAGTATAAAAAATTTGTGTAATTAATTTTAAAGAGACTATTCATTAAGTAAATGAATATTTCCAGAGAATTAGTGAGTCTAAAATACATCACTATGAATTCATAGAGTAGATACATTGTTCTAAAGGTAGCCAATGGAATACCTTTATTCACCACCTTTAATTGTTGATATCATGAACAAAGGTCCAACATAAAGAAACTTTTGGACCCACCCAGTCTATGAAAAAAGTCAAATATCTATGGAAGGGGATAATTTTTCGTCATCATGATTTTTTGATGTCACAATAGAAAATGTGGAGGCACATCGATCCATCGTACATCTTGAGAAAGAGGAATGACCTACCCCACACTAAAATTCTTTGTCTTATGAAATCCTTTTCGGATTATCTTTTTACTAATTCATTATTTCCTCTAACACTATGGTGGCCATTTGATATGGTGTCTTTGATATAAGAGGTGATACATGAAAAAGATCAATGGTGATCTCAATCTCCTCGTCCTGAGGAGTATCGGTCAATTCGTTACGGAAAAAATCAATATAGCCTCTTGCAATGGGAATTTTCTCAAGGATGATTCTCTACTTTGTCATTATCATTTGAGCTTTATATTCTTACTTATAAGGATATACTATCAATAATTGAGATGATTCCTTTATAGAAGAATTATCCTCCTCCTTACACTTTTACATAATTGGAGGATGCTTCCTAATCGGAAGACTAATCTTCCTTTCCTAATAATTGATGTTGGATTTGAATAAATACAACTATTTTATGTCCAAAAATACCATAAAACTCCATAAAAGGAAGTAAGAAATGACTATATGGGAGGTTCGGTCCATAATAATTATGTGGGGATGAGCTATGTACATTTGAGGAAATAATTTCCCCATTTTCTATTCTCATATATAACTCAACCTTGATATTTTTAAGGGGGGTTTTAATAGTTATACTAAATTTGTATGATATTAAATAATTAATATAACCATAATAAAAGAGTAAATTAAATATTATTGAATAGATAAAAAATGTATCTATCACCACATCATTGTTTGGATCCACCTCAATAGTAGTTATTTCATAATCTTTCCATTACTCATTTGGTTGTAGTGGCCAAGGATTTTGATTACCATTGAGGAATCTAGATTTAGTGAAGTGTATTAAATTATGCAATTACTCCCTATATTTGAATCATTAATTCATGGATGGTTCTCTTCTTCCATATACCACATTGTCTTGTTGCATTATGTTTCTTCAACATTAATGAGCATGGTGGTTGTATCTCCACAATTTTATGAATTTCCACATCCTTTTAAGGCAACTCCCGTGATGCATCTTCCCTTATTTTTTATAAGTGGGTGGTTGAGTTTTGTTTTAACTTTTTATTTGATCCTCCAACTTGAGATTCCATCTCTCTCTTCTTGTCACCATAGTCATGGGACATTCTCCAAACTCCATCCCCACATTGAGAAAACATTGAATAACATACTCATAATTCCCAATGTCTTAGATTTATAGAGCCTTTCAAAGGTGTGGTATTAAACAAAAAATGAATATAATTTTTTTTATTTTTGATAAAAAAATCCATAACTTAAATTAAATTTGATGAAAATTTTTATTTCTAAGCCCTGAAATATTATCCTTATTTTTTATTTATCTCTATGAATTCTATACATTATTTTTTTGGATATTATGAGGGAAACGTGATAAATAAATATTTTATTATTGTCTTCCCACTCTATCTATTCAATTTAATCCTTCATCTTGGTATTCTTATTCAACCATTGTAACCTTCTTCATCTCAAAACTATGAATGATAGAAAATATTTTACACATTATGTTCACTAATGGTTCTTTGACTACTAGATCAGAAGATCATCTAACCATTGTTGGTATTTTTTGCCTAAAATACTCAATAGTTTGTTGCTCCCTCAAAGGGGAAGGTGGGTGTTCCACATTATTCAGGTAATTTTTCATATCATGGGATTGTTTGGTAAGCATCGCTGTGAAATTTTGAACTCCACGACCCAAGGGATTGGAGTTGTCATTTAAGAAATCACTACATGTCCCTCAATTTTTTTCCATTATTGGACTTTGATCACATAATTTTATTTAATTGAAAGGGTTTGAAAAAAAACCTAAGTCATCAAGGTATGAATAAATAATTTAAACCATTATGAAATTAACTCAAATAGAAAATATTATGAAGTCCCAATGTTTATATTTTTTTAAATCAAATATTACAGGGTGCTTATATAAACACAGTCTAATACTGAGGGCATTCACTAATGTGGTCTAATCCTTTTTCCCAAATAAAGTGTACCTTGATCTGAAGCCAACTAACGTGACCCCAAATTTTGTTACATTTCAATTACGTCATTTTAAAGATAAACTACATAATACTATTAAAAATATAGGATCAAATAGTTTAGTGTCTTGCAGTAATTAGTCTTATACACAAAAATTACACAATTAAATATAAAGATTATTTGATTTCTTCTTCCTTAGCTTCTTAGTTATCTTATAATTCTCTTTTGTATAAGTAACCAGCTGTGAATATACATTAACAAGGGGTAATCTAAAATCATAATTAGAGGATAAAGAAATACATGAATAAATATAACATAATTGTAGAGACCCAAATCTTGACATACATGGACATTACATTACTTTTGCAGAATACTTAATACATAACAAAAACAAATACAGAAGGACCGTAATAGTTTATTGTCTTTGGAAACTCAGAACATAATCTTCTAATCGTGGTGAAAGATCTTCAAAATCTACCATAAATATCTTTCCCTTTTTTTTCTTACCTAAATCCATAATTTATATCTGGGGGAAAAACATATAATTGGTGAGCTCAAATGCTCAGTAAGGGTAAGCATGGAGAAAATAAAACAAACCATATACATTTGAACAAGAAAACAAGAACATGAGGTTTAAACATCGAAATATTGAGAAATGTCATAAAACATGGTAGTATGTAAGGCATAGATCACAAAGAAACATTAATCATGATAAAATAACATGGGAATAAAACATGTAATTATGACAACCATTAATCGCATGTTATGATTTCTATATTAGCCAAGGCATTGCTGCCAAGACCATCTTAGTGGACAAAGTCCCTTTCTGAATCAAGTTCACTCCTCGTTTCAGTCCTGTAACACTGTACCAGATTAACTTACCATTCCAGCCATGTCTATCTCATGAGATTTAAATCATTATCCAATGCATTGAGGGAGATATAGGTCCAACCCATCTCATAATGAAATCATTCTTTCTTTTTCCACAACATAAGCATAAATCATTCATCATAACCCAAAGAATAAAAATGGGTTTCATGAACATCATCCCATCATAACATAATCCATATAAAACAAATGGATATCATTTCATAAAAACAAATGTGAAACCATGTAAATCATAGAGATTTTATGCTTGAAACATAAACATATGAAATAACGTAATCTTACATGGAAAATAGTTTTGATAAAAACATGAAATGAATTCTTGAAGAAAATATCATTTCTTCTAAAAAATTATTTCCTTTTAAAAAAATTTCATTTAATTTTAAAAGAAATGGATTTTTGATGAAAATAATCATGAAATATTTCATAGTAATCTTCATGTAATTAAATCATTATGAAACCGTAAAAAATCCATTCATGCCATATAATTTTAAAAAACATTCTCCTCGTACTTTTTCCAGAAAAGTCAAAACTATCTCGTATGGTAAACAAAAGAAATATTCCTTACATACCATGTAGTACAAGTAAAAAAATTGTTAAAAAGGAATTTAAACATACATGAAACCATTTTTAGAAAACATGGACGTGGATGATAAATATAACCCCAGTAAATACTTACGAATAAACAATTTCGGATAAAAATGGGATTGCAAAAGTTATCCCTTACCTTAGGTCTGATATGCTTAGTACGTATCCAAACCTCCAGTATAATGATTTTAATAATGTATTTTACTTTTTATAGAATCATATTATTTTTTATGATATCATATATGGTTCACATATTACTTTATATTACCCTTTCTTTTGTAAAATCAATGTTAAAACAACGTTTTGGGTAAAATATTTTCATTTATCATCCGTGTTTTGACTTGTAATTATTAATATGATTACTTAGATCATGATTACTTAATTACAAAATATAAAACATGATTTATATATAATATATATTCATAATATACATATATATAATAGATCGATAAATGGAAAGAAATACACTGTTCATAGAGACGATATGCCGTACGTACGCATGAACGATGTTTTCGTTTCCTTATTGAATTGAATGAAATTAAGTAGATGACATACATACATATATACCTAAATAAAGTAGCATTATTATGTCATATATTTCATTATTACTTATTATATATACTTTAGAATCTTTATTGAATTGTTAACATGGAAAAATGAATCTCATCACGTCATGGAGACGGTAATCCGTACGTACGCACGAGCGATGATATCATTCCCATATTAATTGAATGGAATTGGAGTGGATGATATAATATATAAGTATCTGTATGATGTTATAATAACCATATATTTTTATTCTTTACACCATTATACCCATCCAAGTATGGTGGTGGTGGAAAAACAGATTACACCACGGCATGGAGATGGTATTCCGTATGTACGCAGCCACGGTGTTTTCGTTTTCCGTAGGATAGATAAAATGTCAAATATGGTTGTTTTATATTTTTAATAACATATAAGAAAATAATAAATACTTACGTTGTTACTTTGTAATGAATCAACTAATGATGAAGAAGTTTAAGAAGAAAGAAACTTGAAAGAATCGATAGAAGAGAATAACTCTTCTTTGACACACCTCCTTAAAACTTCTTCTTAGGGCACTAGATTTGGTCTTTTGAGAAGTACAGAACCTCAATGATATAACTAGAGTGATTCAGAAGAGTAATTGTCATGGTTTGGCCAAGAATCAAGGCTCAGAGGGTTGTGAAGACAATAGGGAAGGGGTGCCCTTTTTATAAGGGCGGAGAGGGGCACCTAAAGAAAACTTAAAATATTATTTTATATTAAAGTCATATTCGGTTTTTAATAGATCCAAATTTATTAATTTCTAAGATAAGGTGAGTATTTGTCGAAATCCTCTCAATAAATAGTTTTTAAAAAAGTTTAGGTTACTATTTTATCCTTATCATTTATATTTAACTCTAAGTTAAATAATTTAACTTTTACCGTGTCATTTTGTTTTCTTACACTATATGGTTAATAAACATTCTATAACAAGCCAAAAGAAACCCAAGTGATTAATTATTAATATTTATATCCTTATTTAAGTCATTTTTACGAACAATAGATTTTTAGGAAAAAAAATAACAATTAATAACATAATATTTGTTTTAAAAACTATTTTATGTCAATTTTGACACTATTTGGTACTTGATTTTTGTGAAAATCACAACAGAATGATTAGTTCGAATTTTTTGATTAAATCAATAACATCATTTCATATTAACCTATAAAATTATTTTAACTCATAAAAATACTGAAATTACATTTAGTTGTGTATTTATAACACCAATTTTGTAAATATTTCATTAATAAGTTAATTACTGCAACATCATTGTGTCATAAATAAATTAATTTATTTAAAATCTAAAAATTATAAATAAAATACCATTATGTAGGAAATATATTTCTATTTCTATATAAAAATTATAGTAAAATTTATCTTATGTATAACCCTATATTAAAAATGTTTTACTTATGAAACTTTGATTTTTACTCTTTTAACTCTTCTTTAAATAAAGTAATAATAAATGTCCTAATCTAATCCATGATAACCTAAAGGGTAATATTTTATACCTATGATTGTTTTTTATCGAATCAAACTTATCCAATATAATTATTACATGTGTTAGGGTAATAGTAATATCATTTTTACCCTTAATCACCCTATTTACTTTTAAACGTGGTAAATAAAAGTAAAAAGTTACAATTCACCTAAAATTATTATTATCTTATTGAACAAAATTTTACTTACTAATATCAATCGGGTCTCTCAAATTTTTGAAATTCCACTCACATAAGTGGTAAAATTATGTTTTATGTTAATTTTCAAATTCTCCTAGGAGGTGGGTAAAAAACGGTCAAAAGTTTAATAAAATTTTTATATATAAAAAATTATTATAAAATTACTCCAAAGAATTACATTCAACATATATTGTTATTGTGTATCATTTTTTACCTAAAAAAATTAAAATAAAATAAATAATTATTTAAATAAAAAGTCGGTTTTTTAAATAGTAACCCAATGTTTTCACTATTCATAAAAAATTGATAGTTTACAGAAAAATACAAAAAATTCACCCTATTATAATTTAGATATTCCAAATTCAAAAATTAAGTCCATTTCTAAAGATAAAATTTATAAAATTTCAAAAAGTTGGTATTACTATTCAAAGCAGCTAGTTCATAATAATATTATAGTAATATCTCATTTAGCGAAACTCGGTATTGCGTACAACACACGCTATCTTGGAAGGTCGCGATTGTGTGTAATGCAAGGCAAGTCAAAGATGAATGTAGTTAAAGCTCCTTTTTGTGTAGCGTAAAACACAAGACATCAATGAAATTAAAAAATATTTTTTTCATAAAATCTCGGGGTGTTACTTTCTAGCCCCCTTAAAATGAATTTCATCCTCGAAATTCGTCAGGGTTATAAATTTTTAACTACTCCAATGTTTCTTTAATAGAAACCCACATCATAAAAAGGAATACAAAAACTTATCTTTAAAAACTAAAGTATGAAACATAATGATTACCCAAATTATCTAATCACTGTGTTTCTATATAGGAGAACATAGGTGAAAATATGGATATCGAAGGGAAAGTTAACCATCATGTTCTGATGGAGATTGGTAGAGAACATGGCTATGAAAAATCCAACAATCACAAGGCCATACATTTTTGATGATCTAAGGTACCATCTTATTCATCGGATATAAGTGCACTAGGGCAACTTTTTTGGTTTTCAAGATCATTCTCCTAAAGTTGATGAATTTGAATTAGAATAAATACGTACTTTATTTCGGAATAATCTAACTGTTTTTAAAGCCTTGAACAATTTACACTCCATCTTTTAATGAAATGAAGTTGAATTTTTCATTCTTGAAGTGTTAGCAGATCATGTGATAGAATGATAGGTCATTCCATATGTCTCAAACAAAAGGTAACCAAAATTTATCAAATATACATAAGTCCATATATGGTGAGGTTAATCGTATATGATTCAAAAAATGGACTTACACTTCATCTATCATACTGCTTAATATAATAAAACTAGTTTCTACTAACAAGGGACCTCCTGTAGGCCTGTGGTAGGAAATAATGGCTTGTCACACTTGGGTTGTTGGTTCGATTCACACAGCCTTGTCTGATGCGACGTGTAGTCGCCCATCCTATAGGTTGTCCTTTTTCTAAAACTATATTATTACAGCATTCCAGAAATAATATCAAAAATTTCTAGCCTTAAACAATACTATCAGATGTCCAACCTAATGCATTCCAATCTTTAGACTTATCCAAAATACATCTGTCCAATCTCATAGTATAAAGAAAACGATTAATGGAAAGGTCACATAACAAGCACATGAATAGCATCATTTATCCCCCATATATCATAAGATATATCTTGTTGATCTCATTCCAAACATGTGAATACCTTTATCATGTATTCTCTTGAATCATAAATTCCCATAGAACCTTAGTGAAAACATGAATTCTGTCAACAATTAATTCTTTCCACATACTAAAATTCCAATGTTTTTATATACTGGAACCATGATATCACATTGTCCTTATATCAGTCATGAGCTCATTAATACTATCAAATATATAATTATCTTCTTATCCCTTCATTATGTCCATATTATCTACATTCCAAAAATATCGGAATAACCTTTTAGGGTTACCGGTACCACTCAACATATACTTTCAAAACTCAAGAAAAGGAAACAGTGTAACAATCCTTAGATTTTTTTATTCCATAGTACCACACATTATTATTGACAAACAAACAATCATTACAATACCTTCTTAAACCATCGAATGAGCTTCATCATTTCTTACATCTCATATATCATTTGTAGTCTCCTCATAATCATCCACATAAATACGACCCATATGACCATGTTGATTCCCTTTATGAGATTTTCCCATAGGGAATTGGTTTTCATAATGCCCATACATTCCACATTTAAAACACTTAACCGTTGTTGATGTCTTATCAATGCCATTATCCTTTTCCATGGTGTTAACTGAACCTTTTCCTTTACAATTTCTAGCCTTGGGTCCTTCTTTTCCACACCCAAAGCATCTTCCAGTTCCTTTGAATCATTCTCCCTGATGCCTCTTCCAACATGATTTACAAGAGGGAAATTGAACTTTCTTTCCTCTATGATAATCATGAAACTCCAACATTCTCTTGTTAGCTGAGTCGGGAAACTTACCAAAGTTGAGATTATTGATCATATTATGAGATTTCTAATTAGGCATAATAACAATATGGGGAATTTCACATCCAATTTCCTTTGGTTGATCATGAATAATATCATTCCATTGTCCATCATATCCTCCATTATCGTGAATCTTACTGTTTGCAGCCATTTTCTAAAACTCCCAAAGAATAGTGTGAGAGGAAAAAATCATAATCAAGGTGGAGTAACTTCAATATATAACATCTTAGTACTAATTCTAATATTGTTACCATAATTCTATGACTATAAACTATACTTATACTTAATCTTAGGGACATCCCTAGACATACCTTAGAAATATCTTTAGGGATCTCACTAAAGTTCTCGCATCCTAGTTTCCAAAGGCTAACAAAACTGATCCTCTGATACCAACTATAGAGACCCAAAGACTAATATACATGGTCATGACATTACTTTTTTGGAATACGTAATACATTACAAAAACAAACACCAAAGAACCGTAGTAGTGTAGTGTCTTTGGAAACAAGGAACATAATCTTCTAATCGTGGTGAAAGATCTTCAATATCTCGCATAATTATCTTCCCCTTTTGTTTTCATACCTAAAAACTCTATTTATATCCTGGGGAAAAGAAAAAATATAAAGGGTGAGCTCAAATGCTCAGAAAGGGTAATCATGGATAAAATAAAACAAACCATATACATTTGAACATAAAAACATGAAAATAATGTTTAAACATCGAAATATTGAGCAATAACATAAAACACGGAAGTATGTAAGGCATAGATCATAAAGAAACATTAATCATGATAAAATATCATGGGAATAAAACATGTAATTTTGGAAACCATTAAGCACATTTTATTATTTCCATAGTAGCCAAGGCATTGCGGCCAAGACCATCTTAGTGGACAAATTCCCTTTTTGAATCGAGTTCACTCCTCGTTTCAGTCCTGTAACACTGAACCAGATTAACTTACCATTCCAGTGATGTCTGTATCATGAGATATAAATTATTACCCTATGCATTGGAATGAGATATAGGTCACACCCATCTCATAATAAAATCATTTTTTCTTATGCCACAACATAAACAAAAATCATTCATCATAACCCTAAGAATAAAAATGGGTTTCATGAAGATCATCCCATCATAACATAATCCATATAAAACAAGTGGATATAATTTCCTCATAAGAAAAGTGAAACAATGTAAATCATAGAGATATTATACATGAAACATACACATATGAAATAATATAATCTTAGATGGAAAATTGATTTGATAAAACACTTGAAATGAATTCTTGAGTAAAATATCTTTTCTTCTAAAAAATTATTTTCATTTCACAAAATTCCATTCAATTTTAAAAGAAATGGATTTTTGTTTAAAATAATAATGAAATATTTTATAGGATGATTAATGGAATTAAGGCGTTATAAAACCATAAAAAATCCATTCTTGCCGTATAAGTTAAAAAAACGATTCTCCTCGTACTTTTGCCGGAAAAGTCAAAAAGTATTTCATATATTAAAAAAAAGAAATATTCCTTACATACCATGTTGTAAAAGTAAAAAAAATGGATAAAAATAACTTTAAACATACATAAAACCATTTTATAAAATAGGGACATGAATGATAAATATAACCCCAGTAAATACTTACGAATAAACAATCTCGGATAAAAACAAGATTGGAAAAGTTATCCCTTACCTTTGTTATAATATGGTTTTTATGTATTTGAACCTTCTATATAATGATTTAAATAATTTCATTTACTTATTAAAGAATCATATTCAATGTTATGATATCATATACGATTCACTTATGACATTATATTACCCGTTCTTTTGTAAATTCAATGTTAAAGTAGTTTTTGGGAAAAATCTATTCATTTATCATCCGTGTTTTGACTTGTAATTATTATTATGATAAAATAGATCATGATTACTTTATTCCAGAATATAAAACATGATTTATATATAATATATATTCAGAATATACATATATAAAATAGATCGATAAATTGAAAGAAATGCACCGTTCATGGAGACGGTAGGTCGTACGTACACATGAACGCTGTTTTCGTTTCCTTATTGAATTGAATTGAATTAAGTAGATGACATACATATATATATAAATAAATATATTAGCATTATTATGTCATATATTTCCTTATTACATATTATATATACTTTATAATCATTCTTTAATTGTAAACATTGAAAAATGAATCTCATTGCGTCATGGAAACGGTAATCCGTACGTACGCACGAGCGATGATATCATTCCCATATTAATTGAATGGAATTGGAGTGGATGATATAATATCTTAGAATCCGTATGATGTTATAATAACCATATATAGTTATTCTTTACACCATTATACCCATCCATGTAAGGTGGTGATGGAAAAACAGATTACAGCACGGCGTGGAGACGGTATTCCGTACGTACGCACGCGCGGTGATTTCGTTTTCCGTAGGATGGATAGAAGGTGAAATATGGTTGTTTCATATTTTTAATAACATATCAACATATAATTAATACTTATTTTATTACTTTATAAATAAATAAATAATTAAGAAGAAGTTGAAGAAGAATGAAACTTGAAAAAATCGGTATAAGAGAATACCTCTTCTTCAACACACCTCCTTTAAATGTATTCTTAGGGCACTAGATTTGGTCTTTTGAGAAGACCAGAACAACAATTATATAACTAGGTAGATTCAGAAGAGGAATTGGCAGGGTTTGGCCAAGCTTCAAGGCTCAAAGGGCTGTGAAGAGAAGAGGGAAGGGGTACCCTTTTTATAAGGGAGGAGAGGGGCAACAAAGAAAAACATGGAATATTATTTTATAATAAAGTCATATTCAGTTTTTAATAGATAAAATATTATTTATTTCTAAGATAAGGTTGGTATGGGTATAAATCCTCTCAAAAAATATGTTTTAGACCAGTTTACTTTTCTATTTTATCCTTATCATTTATATTTAACTCTATGTTAAATAATTTAACTTTTACCGTGTCATTTTGTTTTCTTACACTATATGGTTAATAAACATACTATAACAAGACAAGAGAACCCCAAGTGATTCATTATTAATATATATATCCTTATTTAAGTCATTTGGCCGAACAATATATTTTTAGGAATAACATAACAATTAATAACATAATATTTATTTTAAAAACTATTTTATATCAATTTTGACACTATTTGGTACTTGATTTTTGTGAAAATCAAAACAGCATGATTAGTTCAAATTTTTTTAATTAAATCAATAAAAAACTTTCATATTAACCTGTAAAATAAGTTTAATTCATAAAAAGACTCAAATTATATTTATTTGGGTATTTATAACACCAATTATGTTAATATTTCATTAATAAGGTAATTACAGAATCATTATTGTGTCATAAATAAATTAAATTATTTAATGTCTAAAAATTATAAATAAAATACCATTATGTAGTAAATATAGTTATCTTTCTATTGAATATTTATAGTCAAATTTATCTTAATTATAACCCTATTTTATATTTTTTTACTTATTAAACTTTGATTTTAACTCTTTTAACTCTTCTTTAATTAAAATAATAATAAATGTCCTAATCTAATCCAGGTGGACCTAAAGGGTAATATTCTATCCCTATGATTTTTCTTGTCAATCAACACTTATAAAATATAATTAGTACATGTGTTAGGGTAATATTAATATCATTTTATCCTTAATTACCCTATTTACTTTTAACTGTGGTAAATAAAAGTAAAAAGTTACTAGTCACCTAAAAATATTTTTATCTTATTGAACAAAATTTTACTTACTGATATAAACCGTGTCTCTAGGATTTTTGAAATTCCACTCACTTTTGTGGTAAAATTATGTTTTATGTAAATTTTCAAATTCTCCTAGGAGGTGGGTAAAAGACGGTCAAAACTTCAATAAACTTTTTATATATCTAAAATTATTATAAAATTACTCCAATGAATTACATTGAAAATATATAGTTATTTTGTATCATTTTTGGCCTAAAATAAATTTAAATAAAATAAATAATTATTTAAATAAAAAGTCGGTTTTTTAAATAGTAACCCAATGTTTTCACTATTCATGAAAAATTGATAGTATTCAGAAAAATACCAAAAATTCACCCTAGGATAATTTAGATATTCCAAATTCAAAAATGAGTTCCATTTCTAAAGATAAAATTTATAAAATTTCAAAAAGTTGGTATTAAAATTTATTACAGGTAGTTCATAATAATATTATAGTAATATCTCGTTTAGCGAAACTCGGTATTACGTACAACAGATGCTATTGTGGACGGTCGCGATTGCGTGTAATGAAATCCATGTCAACGATGCGTATAGTGCAAGCTCCTTTTGGTGTAGCTTAAAACACAAGATATCAATGAAAATAAAAAAAAATATTTTTCATAAAATCTCATGGTGTTACATTCTACCCCCCTAAAATGAATTTCGCCCTCAAAATTCATCGGGGTTATAATTATTTTACTACTCAAAAGTTTCTTTAATAGAAACCCACATCGTAAAAAGGAATTCCAAATATTATCTTTAAAAACTAATATATGAAACGTAACGGTTACCCAAATTAACTAATCACTGGGTTTCCACAAAAGAGAACATAGGTGAAAATATAGATATGAAAGAGAAAGCTAACCATCATGTTCTGATGGAGAGTGGTAGAGAACATGGCTATGAAAAAGCCAACAATCACAAAGCCATAAATTTGTGATTATCTAAGGTATCATCTGATTCATCGGATATAAGGGAACTAGGACAACATTTTTGTTTTTCAAGTTCATTCTCCTAAAGTTGAAGAATTTGAATTAGAAGAAATACTTACATTATTTTGGTATAATCTCACTATTTTTCATGCCATGATCAATTTACACTTCATCTCTTAATGAAATGGAGTTAAATTTTTCATTCTTGAAATATTAGTAGATCATGTGATAGAATGATGGGTCATTCCATATGTCTCAAACAAAAGGATACCAAAAGTTATCAAATATACATAAGTCCATATATGGTGAGGTTAATCGTATATGATTCAAAAATGGACTTATACTTCATCTATCATACCTCTTAATATAATAAAACTAGTTTCTACTAACAAGGGACATCCTGTAGGCCAGTGGTAGGAAATAAAGGTTTGTGACACTTGGGTTGTGGGTTCGATTCACACAGCCTTGTCCGATGCGATGGGTAGTTGCCCGTCCTATAGGTTTTCCTTTTTATAAAACTATACTATTACACCAATCCAGAAATAATATCAAAAATTTCTAGCCTTAAACAATACTATCTTATGTCCAACCTAATTCATTCCATCTTTTAGACTTATCGTAAATACATCGGTCCAATCTCATAGTATAAAGAAAATGATTACTGGAAGGTTCACATAACAAGCACATGAATACCATCATTTATCACCCACATATCATAAGATATATCTTGTTGACCGCATTCCAAACATGTGAATACCTTAATCATGTATTCTCATGAATCATAAATTACCATAGAACCTTAGTGAAAACATGAATTCTGTCAACAGTTAACTCTTTCCACATACTAAAATCCCAAAGTTTCTATATACACAAACCATGATATCACTTTGTCCTTACATCAGTCATGAGCTCATTAATACTATTAAACAAATCATTATCTTCTTTATCCCTTCATTATGCGCATATTATCTACTTTCAAAAAATATCTGAATAACCTTTCATGGTTACCGGTACCATTCAACATATACTTTCAAAACGCAAGAAAATGCAACAGTGTAACAATCCATAGATTTTTTTTATTCCATAGTACCATACATTATTCTTAATAAACATACAATCATTACACTACCTTCTTAAACCATCGAATGAACTTCACCATTTCTTCCATCTAATATATCATTTGTAGTCTCTTTATCATCATCCACATAAATTCTACCCATATGACCATGCTGATTCTCTTTATGAGATTTTCCCATAGGGCATTGGTTTGCATAATGCCCTTACATTCCACATTTAAAACACTTAACCGTTGCTTATGTCTTAGAAATACCTTTATCTCTGTCCACGGTGTTAATTAATCCTTTTCCCTTACAATTAATAGCTTTGGGTCCTTCTTTTCCACACCCAAAGCATCTTCCAATTCCATTGAATCATTCTCCCTGATGCCTCTTCCCACATGATTTACATGAAGGAAATTGAAATTTTTTTCTCTATGAGAATCATGAAACTCCATCTTTCTCTTATTATATGAGTTGGGAAACTTACCAAAGTTGAGATTACTGATCATATTATGAGATTTTTGATTAGTCATAATAACAACATGGGGACTTTCAGATCCAATTTCATTTGATTACTCATGAAGAATAATATTCCATTGTCCATCACATCCTCTATTATCGTGAATCTTCTGGTTTCCAGCCATTTTCTAAAACTCCAAAAGAATAGTGTGAGAGGCCAAAATCATTATCAAGGGAGAGTAACATCAATATCTAACATCTTAGGATTAATTCTAATATCATTACCATAATTCTAGGACTATAACCTATACTTATACTTAACCCTAGGGACATCCCTAGACATACCATAGAAATATTTCTAGGGATCTCATTAAAGATCTCGCATCCTAGTTTCAAAAGGTTGACAAAACCGATCCTTTTATACCAACTATAGAGACCCAAATATTGACATACATGGTCATGAAATTACCTTTGCGGAATACATAATACATAACAAAAACAAACACTGAAGAACCGTAATAGTTTAGTGTATTTGGAAACTCAGAACATAATCTTCTAATCATGGTGAAAGATCTTCAACATCTCCCATAATGATCTTCCCCATTTGTTTTCATACCTAAAACATTTCTTCATATCCTGGGGAAAATGAAAAATATAAAGGGTGAGATCAAATTCTCAGAAAGGGTAAGCATGGATAAAATAAAACAAACCATATACATTTTAACATAAAAACCTGAACATAATGTTTAAACATCGAAATATTGAGCAATGACATAAAACATGGAAGTACATAAGGAATATATCATAAAGAAACATTAATAATGATAAAATATCATGGGAATAAACCATGTAATTATGGAAGCCATTAAGCACCTTTTAATATTTCCATAGTAGTCAAGGCATTGCTGCCAAGACCATCTTAGTGGACAAAGTCCCTTTCTGAATCGAGTACACTCCTAGTTTCAGTCCTATAACAATGAACCAGATTAACATACCATTCCAGCCATGGCTATCTCATGAGATAAAAATCATTACCCAATGAATTTGAAGGAGATATAGGTCCTACCCATATAATAATGAAATCATTCTTACATATGCCACAACATAAAGAGAAATCATTCATCATAACCCAAACAATAAAAATGGGTTTCATGAACATCATCCCATCATAACATAATCCATATAAAACAAATAGATATCATTTCATCATAAGAAAATTGAAACCATGTAAATCATATAGATATTATACTTGAAACATACACATATGAAATAATCTAATCTTATATGGAAAATAGTTTGATAAAACACTTGAAATTAATTCTTGAGGAAAATATCCTTTCTTCTAAAAAATAATTTTATTTTCACAAAATTCCATTCAATTTTAAAAGAAAAAGATTTTTGTTTAAAATAATCATTAAATATTTTATAGGATGATTCATGTAATTAAGGCGTTATGAAACCATAAAAAATCAATTCATTCCATATAAGTTAATAAAAATATTCTCCTCATACTTTTTCCGGAAAAGTCAAAAAGTATTTTTTATGGTAAACAAAAGAAATTCTCTTTATATACCATGTAGTAAATGTAAAAAAATGGGTAAAATGACTTTAAAAATACATGAACCATTTTTAGAAAATAGGGACATGAATGATAAATATAACCCCAGTTAATACTTACGAATAAAAAATCTTAGAAAAAATGAGATTTGAAAAGTTATCCTTTACCTTAAGTCTGATATGCTTCGTATGTATTCTAAACTGCTGTAATATGATTTAAATAATGTCATTTACTTATTAAGGAATCATATTCAATGTTATGATATCATATATGATTCACTTATGACTTTATATTACCCGTTCTTTTGTAAATTCAATGTTAAAGTAGTGTTTTAGGAAAAATCTTTTCATTTATCGTCCAGGTTTTGACTTGTAATTATTAATATGATTACATAGATAATGATTACTTAATTCCAAAATATAAAACATGATTTATATATAATATATATTCAGAATATACATATATATAATAGATCGATAAATGGAATGAAATACACTGTTCATGGAGACGGTAGGCCGTACGTACGCATGAACACTGTTTTCGTTTTCTTTTTGAATTGAATGGAATTAAGTAGATGACATACATATATATATATACACATAAATATAATAGCATTATTATTTCAAATATTTCATGATTAGTTATTATATAAACTTTATAATCATTCTTGAATTGTTAACATGGAAAAATAAATCTCATTGCGTCGTGGAGACGGTAATCCGTACGTACGCACGAGCGATGATATCATTCCCATATTTATTGAATGGAATTGGAGTGGATGATATAGTATATTAGAATCAGTGTGATGTTATAATATCCATATATAGTTATTCTTTACACCAGTATAGCCATCCAAGTACGGTGGTGGTGGAAAAACATATTACACCACGGCGTGGAGAAAGTATTCAGTACGTACGCACACACCGTGATTTCGTTTTCCATAGGATGGATAGATGGTGAAATAGGGTTGTTTAATATTTATAATAACATATCAGTATATAATTAATAATGATGTTATTACTTTATAATGAAACAACTAAATATGAAGATGTTGAAGAAGAAAGAATCTTGAAAGAATCCGTAGAAGAGATTGCCTCTTCATCGACACACCTCCTTTAAACTTCTTCTTAGGGCACTAGAGTGGGTCTTTTGAGAATACCATAACCTCTATGATATAACTTGAGGGATTGAGAAGAGGAATTGGAAGGGGTTTTCTGTGGTTCAAGGCTCAACAAGATGTGAAGAGAAGAGGGAATGGGTGCCCTTTTTATAAGGGAGGAGAGGAGATCCTTAGGAAAACATAAAATATTATTTTATAATAAAATCATATTCCGTTTTTAATAGATCAAAATTTATTTATTTAGAAGCTAATGTGGGTATGGGTCTCAATACTCTCAGACAATAGGTTTTATAGAAGTTTAGGTTACTATTTGTTCCTTATCATTTAGATTTAACTCTAAGTTAATTGATTTAACTTTTACCGTGTCTTTTTGTTTTCTTACACTATATTGTTAATGAACTTATTATAACTAACCAAACTAACCCCAAGTGGTTCATTATTAATATATATATCCTTATATAATACATTTGGCTGAACCTTATATTTTTAAGAATAAAATAATAATTAATAATATAATATTTGTTTTAAAAACTGTTTTATGTCAATTTGGACACTATTTGGTACTTGATTTTTGTGAAAATAACAACAGAATTATTAGTTATAAAAAATTAATTTAATCAATAATAACAAGTCATATTAACCTAGAAATTTAGTTTAATTCATAAAAGACTCAAATTACATTTATTTGGGAATTTATAACACCAATTATGTTAATATCTCATTAATAAGGTAATTACTGCATCAAAATTGTGTCATAAATAAATTAAATTATTTAATATCTAAAAATTATAAATAAAATACCATTATGTAGGAAATATATTTATATTTCTATTGAATATTTATAGTCAAATTTATCTTATGTATAACTCTATATAAATTTTTTTTTACTTATTATACATTGATTTTCGCTCTTTTAACTCTTCTTTAAATAAAATAATAATAAATTTCCTAATCTAATCCAAGCGGTCATAAAGGGTAATATTTTATCCCTAAGGTTGTTTTTTGTCAAACCAAACTTATATAATAGAATTATTACATTTGTTAGCGTAATAGTAATATCATTTGTACACCTAATTACCCTATTTACTTTTTACTGTGGTAAATAAAAGTAAAAAGTTACTACTCACCAAAAATTATTTTTATCTTATTGAAAAAAAATTTACTTACTGATATCAACCTTGTCTCTCTGATTTTTGAAATTCCACTCACATAAGTGTTAAAATTAGGTTTTATGTAAATTTTAATATTCTCCGAGGAGGTGGGTAAAAGATGGTCAAAAGGTCAATAAAATTTTTATATATCTAAAATTATTATAAAATGACTCAAATGAATTAAATTGAAATTATATAGGTATTATGTATCAATTTTTACCTACAATAAATTTAAATAAAATAAATAATTATTTAAATAAAAATTTGGTTTTTTAAATAGTATCCCAATGTTTTCACTATTCATCATAAATTGAATGTTTTCAGAAAAATACCAAAAATTCACCCTAGGCTAATTTCTGTATTCCGAATTCAATAGTAAAGTCCATTTCTAAAGATAAAATTTATAAAATTTCAAAAAGTTGGTATTACTAGTCATAACAGCTAGTTCATAATAATATTATAGAAATATCTCCTTTAGTGAAACTCGGTATTGCGTACAACACATGCTATCGTGGAAGGTGACGATTGCGTGTAATGCAAACCAAGTCAGAGATGCATTAATTTCAAGCTCCTTTTTCTGTAGCGTACAACACAAGACATCAATGAAATTAAAATGCATATCTTTCATAGATTTTCATGGTGTTACATTCTACCCCCCTCAAAATGAATTTCGCCCATGAAATTTGTCAGGGTTGTAAATGGTTTACTACTCTAAAGTTTCTTTAATAGAAATCCACATATTAAAAAGGAATACCAAAACTTCTCTTTAGAAACAAAATTATTAAAAGTAATGGTTACCCAAATAAAATAATCATTGGGTTTCCACATAGGAGAACATAGGTGAAAATATGGATATAGAAAAGAAATATAACCATCGTGTTCTGATAGAGAGTGGTACAGAACATGGTTCTGAAAAATCCAACAATCACAAAGCCATATATTTGTGATGATCTAAGGTACCATAAGATTCATCAGATATAAGGGCACTAGGAAAACTTTTTTGGTTTTCAAGATCATTTCTATAATGTTGAAGAATTTCAATTAGAAGAAATATTTACATTATTTCTGTATAATCTCAGTGTTTTTCATGCCTTGAACAATTTACAATTCATATCTTAAAGAAATGAAGTTGAATTTTTCATTCGTGAAGTGTTAGCATATCATGTGATAGAATGATGGGTCATTCTATATGTCTCAAACAAAATTTTAGCAAAAGTTATCAAATATACATAAGTCCATATATGGTGTGGTTAATCGTATATGATACAAAAAATGGACATATACTTCATATATAATGCTTATTAATATAATAAAACTAGTTTCTACTAACCAGGGACTTCCTCTAGGCTAGTGGTCAGAAATAAAGGCATGTCGCACTTCAGTTGTGGGTTCGCTTCCAACAGCCTTGTCCGACGCGACATGTAGTCGTCCATCCTATATGTTGTCCTTTTTCTAAAACAATACTATTACAACATTTCAGAAATAATATAAAAAATTTCTAGCCTTAAATAATACTATCTGATGTCCAACCTAATGCATTCCAATCTTTAGACTTATCCAAAATACATCTGTCCAATCTCATAGTATAAAGAAAACGATTATTGGAAATGTCACATTACAAGAACATGAATACCATTATTTATCCCCCATATATCATGAGATATATCTTGTTGATCGCATTATAAACATGTGAATACATTTATCTTGTATTCGCTTGAATCATAAATTACCATAGAACCTTAGTGAAAACATGAATTTTGTCAACAGTTAACTCTTTCCACATACTAAAATCCCAAAGTTTCTATATACTCAAACCATGATATCAAATTGTCCTTATATCACTCATGAGCTCATTAATACTATCAATCATATCATTATCTTCTTATCCCTTAATTATGCGCATATTATCTACTTTACAAAAATATATGAATAACCTTTGACGGATACTGATACCATTCAACATATACATTCAAAACTCAAGAAAAGGCAACAGTGTAACAATACTTAGATTTTTCAGTATTCCATAGTATCATACATTATTCTTGATAAACATACAAACATTACACTACCTTCTTAAACCATCGAATGAGCTTCATCATTTTTTCCATCTCATATATCATTTGTAGTCTCTTCATCATCTTCCACATAAATACTACCCATATGACCATGCTGATTCTCTTTATGAGACTTTCCCTTAGGGAATTGATTTGCATAATGCCCGTACATTCCACATTTATAACACTTAACCGTTTTTGATGTCTTAGCAATACCATTATCCTTGTCCGTGGTGTTAATAGAACCTTTTCCTTTACAATTACTTGCTTTGTGTCATTTTCCACACCCAAAGAATCTTCCAGTTCCTTTGAAACATTCTCCCTCATGTCTCTTGCCACATGATTTACATGAGGGAAATTGAACTTTCTTTCCTCTATGATCATCATGAAACTCCATCTTTCTCTTATTAGTAGAGTCGGGAAACATACCAAAGTTGAGATTATTGATCATATTATGAGATTTATGATTATACATAATAACAATATGTGGACTTCCGGATCCAATTTCATTTGTTTTCTCATGAATAATATCATTCCATTGTCCATCATATCCTCCATTATCACGAATCTTCCTGTTTCTAGGCATTTTCTAAAACCCAAAAAGAATAGTTTGAGAGGCCAAAATCATAATCAATGGGGAAGAACATCAATATATAACATATTATGATTAATTCTAATATAGTTACTGTAATTATAGGACTATAACCTATACTTATACTTAACCTTAGGGGAATCCCTATACATACCTTAGAAATACCTCTAGGGATCTCACCTAATTTCTCGCATCCTTATTTCCAAAGTTTGATTAAACCGAACTTCTGATACCAACTGTAGAGACCCAAAGCATGACAGACATGGACATTACATTACTTTTGTTGAATACATAATACATAACAAAAACAAACACCGAAGGACCATAATAGTTTAGTGTCTTTGGAAACTCATAATATAATATTCTAATCATGGTGAAAGATCATCAACATCTCCCATAAAGATCTTCGCCTTTTGTTTTCTTACCTAAAGCCTTTCTTTATATCGTAGGGAAAAAGAAAAATATAAAGGGTGAGCTGAAATGCTCAATAAGGGTAAGCATGGAGAAAATAAAACAAACCATATACATTTGAACATAAAAACATGATCATAAAGTTTAAACATTGAAATATTGAGCAATAACATAAAACATGGTAGTATGTAAGGCATAGATCATAATGAAATATTAATCATGATAAAATAACACGGGAATAAAACATGTAATTGTGTAAACCATTAAACACATGTTATCATTTCCATAGTAGCCAAAGCATTGCTTCCAAGACTTTCTGAATCAAGTTCACTCCTCATTTCAGTCCTGTAACATTGAACCAGATTAACTTACCATTCCAACAATGTCTATCTAATGAGATGTAAATCATTACCCAATGCATTGGAGAGAGATATATGTCCCACCCATCTTATAATGAAATCATTATTTCTTGTGCCACAACATAAACATAAATCATTCATCATGACCCAAAGAATAAAAATGGGTTTCATGAACATCATCCCATCATAACATAATCCATATAAAACAAATGGATATTATTTCATCATAAGAAAAGTGAAACCATGTAATTCATAGAGATAATATATTTGAATCATACACATATGAAATAATGTAATCTTATATGGAAAATGGTTTTGATAAAACACTTGAAATGAATTCTTGACGAAAATATCGTTTCTTCTAAAAAATTATTTTTTTTCACAAAATTCCATTCAATTTTATAAGAAATGTATTTTTTTTGAAAATAATCATGAAATATTTCATAATAGGCTTCATGGAATTAAGGTGTTATGAAACCGTAAAAAATCCATTCATGCCGTATAAGTTAAAAAAATATTCTCCTCTTACTTTTGCAGGAAATGTCAAAAAGTATATCGTATGGTAAACAAAAGAAATATTCCTTACATACCATGTAGTAAAAGTAATAAAATTGGTAAAATGGACATTAAAAATACATGAAACCATTTTTAAAAAACAGGGACATGGATGATAAATATAACCCCAGTAAACACTTACGAATAAACAATCTCGGAGAAAAATGAGATTGGAAAAGTTATCCCTTAACCTAGGTCTGATATGCTTCGTACGTATTTGAACCTACTGTATAATGATTTAAATAATGTCATTTACTTAATACATAATCATATTCATTGTTATTATATCATATATGGTTCCCTTATGACATTATATTACCCGTTCTTTTGTATATTCAATGTTAAAGCAGCATTTTGGGTAAAATCTTTTCATTTATCATCTGTGTTTTGACTTGTAATTATTAATATGATTACATAGATCATGATTACATAATTCCAGAATATAAAACATTATTTATATATAATATATATTTAGAATATACATATATATAATAGATTGATAAATGGAACGAAATACACCGTTCATTGAGATGGTTGGCTGTACGTACGGAAGAACGCTGTTTTCATTTCCATATTAAATTGAATGGAATTAAGTAGATGGAATACATATATATATATATATATACACACATTAATCCAGTATCATTATTATGTCATATATTTAATGATTACTTATTATATATACTTTATAATCATTCTTGAATTGTTAACATGGAAAAATGAATCTCATCACGTCTTGGAGACTGTAATCCGTACATACTCACGAGCAATGATATCGTTACAATATTTATTGAATGGAATTGGAGTGGATTATATATTTTATAAGAATCATTATGATATAATAATAACCATATATAGTTATTCTTTACACCATTATACCCATCCATGTAAGGTGGTGGTGGAAAAATAGATTACACCATGGCGTGGAGACGGTATTCCGTATGTACGCACGCGCGGTGATTTCATTTTCCGTAGGATGGATAGATGGTGATATTGGGTTGTTTCATATTTATAATAAAAAATCAGTATATAATTAATACTGATGTTATTACTTTATAATGAAACATCGAAAGAAGGAGAAGCTGAAGAAGAAATAAACTCGAAAGAATCGGTAGAAGAGATTACCTCTTCTTCGACACACCTCCTTTAAACTTCTTCTTAGGGACCTAGAGTTGGCCTTTTGAAAAGACCAGAACCTCTATGATAAAACTAGAGATGTTTATAATTGGAATTTTTAGGGTTTTTCTAAGCATAAATGCTCATAAGGATGTGAAGAGAAGAGGTAAGGGGTGCCTTTTTTATAAGGGAGGAGAGGGGCACCTTAGGAAAACATAAAATATTATTTTATAATAAACTCATATTTGGTTGTTAATAACTCAAAATTTATTTATTTATAAGATATATTGGGGATGGGTAGAAATCCTCTCAACCAATAGGTTTTAGAAAAGTTTAGGTTACTATTTTATCCTAATCATAAATATTTAACTCTATGTTAAACAATTTAACTTTTACTGTGTCTTTTTTTTCTTACGATATATGGTTAATAAACATACTATAACAAGCCAAACGAACCCCAAGTGGTTCATAATTAATATATATATATATATATCCTTATCTATTTCATTTGTCCAAACCTTAGATTTTTGGGAATAAAATAACAATTAATAATATAATATTTGTTTAAAAAACTATTTTATGTCAATTTTGACACTATTTGGTACATGATTTTTTTGAAAATCACAACAGCATGATTAGTTCATAAAAATTAAATTAAATCAATAATAACATGTCATATTAACCTATAAAATTAGTGTAATTCATAAAAAGACTCAAATTACATTTATTTGGGTATTTATAACACCAATTATGTTAATATTTCATTAATAAGGTAATAAGTGCATCATCATTGTGTCATAAATAAATTAAATAATTTATTGTCTAAAATTTATAAATTAAATTAAATTATGTAGGAAATGTATTTATATTTCTATTGAATACTTATAGTCAAATTTAACTTATGAATAAATCTATATTAAAAATGTTTTACTTATTAAACTTTGATTTTAACTCTTTTAACTCTTCTTTAAATAAAATAATAAGAAATGTCATAATCTAATCCATGTGAACCTAAAGGGTAATATTTTATCCCTAAGGTTGTTTTTTGTCGAACCACACTTATCCAATATAATTAGTACATGTGTTAGGGTAATAGAAATATCATTTTTACCCTTAATTACCCTATTTACTTTTAACCGTGGTAAATAAAAGTAAAAGGTTACTATTCACCAAAAATCATTTTCCTTTTATTGAACCTCATTTTACTTACTGATATCAACCATGTCACTCAGATTCTTGACATTCCACTCACAGAAGTGGTAAAATTATGGTTTATATAGATTTTCAAATTCTCCGAGGAGGTGGGTAAAAGAAGGTTAAAAGTTCAATAAATTTTTGTATATCTAAAATTAAAATAAAATGAATCCAATGAATTATATTGAATTAATATAGGTATTATGTATCAATTTTGATCTAAAATTAATTTAAATAAAATAAATAATTATTTAAATAAAAAGTCGGTTTTTTAAATAGTAACCCAATGGTTTCACTAGTCATCAAAAATTGAATGTTTTCATAAAAATACCAAAAATTCACCCTAGGATAATTTTGATATTCCGAATTCAAAAATGAAGTCCATTTCTAAAGATAAAATTTATAAAATTTCAAAAAGTGGGTATTACTATTCATAACGGCCAGTTCATAATAATATTATTGTAATATCCCGTTTAGTGAAACTCGGTATTGCGTACAACCCACGCTATTGTGGCAGGTTGCGATTGCGTTTAATGAAAGACAAGTCATAGATGCGTTTAGTGAAAGCTTCTTTAGGTGTATCATACAACACAAGACATCAATGAAATTAAAAAATAAATTATTCATAAAATCTCAGGGTGTTACAATAATTGAGCATATTCATCATCATAATTTCATAAGAATGGGATCATCATAATATTCATGATAGGAAACATTAGATAAAGGAATGTAATTTGGAAATGCATAATTATTAAACATCATACCTTAGTGGTGAACCCCCACATATAATTTTGAGCAATCATAGAATCATGTTCAAGCATAACAAATGTAGAGCATCATTAAATCATCTTTGTGAAAAAATATAACATCACATTCATAAATATTACAACTATTTCATGAGATAAATCACATTAAATAATGAATAATAGATCTATATATATCTAGGTTCACTTGTCACATCATAAAAGTTACATAATTATGCATCCCACATAGAACATATCACAATATTTCCCACAAAATAACCCATGGAAAGAAAAAGGGTTTCATCAAAATTTTCAAAAACCATAAATTCATGAATAAAATTAACACTTCCTGGAATAAAAATAATATAACATATTTGGTTTAACAATCCTCAATCTTATGTGACTAACAAACAATATCTAGGGAAGTAAAATATGTGTCTTCATTGAAAGAATACATCTTTTGGATAAATCATTCCATGTGCCAATAAATCCAATTGGAAACAAGTATATCATATATAATATTTCAGAAAAATATATATTATATTTTAACAATATTAAATATCAACCATAATAAAAATATTCATGGAAGATAAATAACCTAATTAATTGAACTTGGGTTTTAGAATCCCCATAACTTAGGTCTGAATGTTTTCTTCATGTCAATATAATGGATAATATAATTAGATTCATTAATTACTAAATAAAGAACCCATATTACATTTATTTTGTTCATGACAATTTTATTTAATTCATTTATGTCTCTCTTAATGAGTTATAGTGTTCAATATTATTGTTATGATGTGTTGGTTTTCTTGATTTCCAATACGTGTTTGCGTATATACCATTTTGGAAGATTGTGTATAGTTGAAATAATTATCTAGAAATAAAAGTAAATGTTATTAATGAAATTTAAATAATTTAATATGTCCTATATATTAAATTTTCAAAATATTATGACGAATCATTAGTGAAAATGATAATGATAATAATTTTGATTAATTTTGGTGGTTTTCAATCGCAATGAACTAGTGTTGTTTTTAAATTTTATATTATGTATATATATTGGTTACAGTACACAAAAAAGGTTATAACATGCATTTTACAGTCTTTTGGAACAATTTTAATGGTTTTATATCATACATATAAGGTGGAAAAGCAAAATGAAAACTTTTCGGCCTCGAAAGTTGTAAATCAATACCCCATAGATAACATTTTCAATTTTAGAATAAATGTGATAAGACAAGAGATTTAAATTTGGATCATTCAATTAACATTAAAAAAATGAAGTATTTATATTATAATAGAGATGTAATTACACTTTGTTAATGGTAATCGATAAGTTAATATGTAATGAAATGACATTGAAATGAAATTAAAAAAAAGAGAAGATGGTTTTACCTCTTGAAATTCTTCTATATAAGAACCTCCTTTGGGAAATTGGATTTTTTTATCTATTGAATCCCACGGATAATAGACATGGGGTAGGTTCATTGGAAGATTATTTGGTAGAAATTCGATAAACATCAATGTAATAGAGGTGTGAAGAGAATAGGTGGTGAGGGGTGGTATTTATAGTGGATGTGATGGGCCTTTTTTTGATTATTTTATTCAATAGTGTATTATTTTGGCTCAATAATATGAATAGTTTGAAACTTATAAATAAATATATTAAATAAATAATAATTATTTTCTATTAATTTTCTTATATCAACAATGAATTAGGGGATACTATATTTAAATTTTAATGTATATGTATTGTAAATAAAAATATTTTTATTATTCACCAAAAATCAAACTATTTAAGAAAAATCGAAAAAAAATCCAGCTAAATTTTCATCGACAAAATTAATTCAGAAATAAAAGATATTTTATGAAAAAAATTATAAATATGAGAAATTTCGTTTCTATTTACAATAATAATTTATTATAAATTTATGTTAACAAAAATATAACAGATTTTTTAACATAATAAAAAATTTGTCATTATATCACAATTTTTTTTTAAAACATAAGAAAAAAATATTAATTAATGATTCCATTTTTTGAATATAAATTTCCATTAAAATTATTATATAAAATATCTAATTGTGTACGAACATTTATGTTTTAGAAAAATACTATCACTTAATTTGTTATTTTTACAACAATTATTATATTATATTATGAAATTATTATGTCATATTATCATTTATAAAATAAAAAAAAATTATTTATACTCTTAAAGGTGAGGTTACTATTCTATTTTTCAGATCATTATTCCTAGTGGTCATGTTACTGTTCCAAGGGTTATGTAACTATTCAAATAGTATATTTTCCTTAATTTCTTTACAAATCACTTATTACATTCATTAACATTGAGAATAATGTTTTTATCGATATTTATATGATATATATGTGTTTTAAATAATATAACATAGTTTTAATAAGGGAAATAATTCCATTCGTAAAATTTTGGGTCATTAAAAGTATTTGAATGATATTATCAAGATATCCAGAGTTCTATATGCCCTTAATTCATATAAGGATCCTTATGTTATATCACATTATTTAATTGGCCCCCAAGATGTTATAATATCCTAGGTAAAAGTGATTAAAACCTATCATCCTATGACATATGTTCAGACAAAATGGGAAATACATATTCATTGGTATATGCTTCGAGATTGTGTTGTTGAATTTACAGGGGATTGGGATTTAAATTTTGGGATAAACTTATTTTAATATAATAACAGCTAACTTAATACATTATTAATTTTACACAATAGATTAATTAAATCCATGATGTTTTCAATGTTTGATATCTCATAAAGTACCTTTCAGACTAGCCTCATATATTGGATTGGGAGGAACTTGATGCGGAATAAGTGTCACGGCCCGTCCTCGGGGCTCGTGCCGTGACTACCCCAAGCTCACCATCCATAGGCCATGGGCTGGCGACTAGCACCAAAAGAATAAATACCTTAACTGGGAAGGCCTTAACTTTATAAAACAAAAACACATCCAACTAGAGTACAGAAGAATGTAATACACTAAGTAAAAAAGTTTGTGCTGAAATGTAAATGGGCCAGAATACAAACCCAACTGAAAATTACAGCTATAACTAAACGAAAGTACAACAGAAAAGAAAAACAACAGGAACATAGAATCAGCTCCGTGGTCATCCACCTCGGATCCTACCTGAAGGGCAGGTACATATAGCCTTATCAATGCTCTTTCCTGCCAACCTCCTCCGAGTATCGTCGCATCATGAAATCCACCTCCAGGTACTGACTCGTCATGAGGTCCACCTCCAGGTACCATCGAATCCTCGTACACTCGGTATCTATCACCGATGTCCATCGTCTGCATCCAACACAACGAGGTGCGGGCATAGCCCGTGCAAGGGTGAGTATAATGATACTCAGTAGGGACCCCGAGACCCTCAAGGTCTCACTAAATCCATCAAGGATAACAACAAAGAAGGATCTCAACAGATAACCCTTACTTAGGTATAAGACCATACATATACCTATGTTATCAAATAACCCATCTAAATCCTAAGGAAACACAAAGGTTATGAAATCAATGGATAACCACTATATAGGAATATGCCCATACATATACCTAAGTTATCAAGTAACCCATCTCAATTATGAGGTAAACAAAATGGTCATTGACTCAGCTCAAACCAGGATTTTCTTCCTAATGTCGAAACCATAGTTGCTGGAGAACTCCTCCTCTGTCGAGAAAAGTGGTCTTGTCAGGACTCCAAGATGGTACTCTATAACCATAGACTGCTGAGGTACACCACCTGTCGAGTACCGTGGGTCCGCACCCAAACACAGTAGTGCTCCCTACCAGGGGTCTACCACCCAAACATAGTAGCAGTTCCCCAAATAGCCTAAAGAGGTACTCCTCCAATCATGTACCGCAGGTCTGCTGCCAACTACCCGAAACTCAATCCACCGTGGTTCTACCGCCAAATACCGGCCGCTCAGTCCACTAGGCTAGTCGACTCACACCAGGTCGAATCGGTCGAGTAGTTTCCAGGTCCACAGCTACTAGGTCTCTGCACTCCATACAATCGTCTTTGAAAGGATCAGCTCCACGAGCTACTGGTCGATACTACATGTATTACAAAGTCCCACAAAGATGTATCACAAAGGACCGTCTCGTCACAGGGGTCCCACCACAACAGACGACGCATCAATCGGACGCCTGGTCTGTGAGTTCTTAGCCTTTTCTTCCCAGGGGCCTGGTTGGTTCGTGTACGAACCAACCCGACCAAATCTCACCTCTACCCCAAATTCTCATAGGTTATACACAAAGGGACCATTTCTCAATGAGATTACCAACGCCGCTGACGGTTCGTCAAACGGACGTTCAGTGTAAGAGTTATTAGCTTTTCTGCCGTAGGGGCCCGGTTCGTTATTATTCTTGTTGTACCTCTCGTACCCCTCGTGGTTTTATTTTCATGATCACAATCACCCTCTTATGTTTCTAATCTTGTTTCAAGTGTTTTTGGATGATAGGCATTAATTTAAGGTGCCAAGGAATTGGGCCAAAGAAGCAAGAAGGCAAAGTGGACTGAAAATCAGTCCACCGGCCAACCGGTAGAAGACCACCGGCCAACCGATGGAAGCCTGGACAGAAGGCATCCTTCTGTCCAGACCACCGGCCAACCGGTGTCACACCAGCGGCCAGCCGGTGGAACCCAGCCCAAACAGTGGAAGCTACTGCCTCAGCACCGGCCAACCGGTGGCCTCAGCACTGGTCAGCCGGTGGCACCTGCACAGAAGAGGTAGCTACTGTCTTGCCACCGGCCAACCGGTGGCCTCCTCACCAGCCAGCCGGTGGAGCCTGAGCCCGAATGCCTTCCCATTTTGCACACACTGGCCAACCGGTGGCCTTGTACCGGTCAGCCGGTGGAGGCAGTCAAACTAGCCGTTGGGCTTTTGACCAGCCTGTCCACTTGGCCTCCAACGGCTCCGAAGGCCTCTCCAACGGCTCCGAAGCCTCCCTAAGGCCATTTGAGGGTTCCCCCTCTATAAATAAAGGACTTGGAAGCCCCGGAACATCATCGGAACAATTGTGAATCCAACGGACACATTTTCCATCATTTGGCGAACCCCCGGCGGATTGCTCCAAGGGAACCCCATTTGCTCCAACACATTTCCACATCCAAGGAGCTCCATCAAAGAAGATTGGGAGAGCACTTCATCAACTCCATCAAACCTTTGGCCCCCAAGTCTTCTCCACATTACGCTTTTTCTTGTTTATCATTTTTGAGCTTTATTTTGGGTTTGTGCCTACAAACCCCATCTCTTTCTATCATTCTCTCTTTTGGGTTTTCACATCACCTTTAAGGTGTCAAGAGGTTTGTCAAGCCTTTCCTTTTAAAAGGCTTGAGACATAGGTGATCTAGCCTTCACCTGTAAGAAGGCTAGTGGGTTCTTGCTATTCCATTGAAAGAAAGTGGGTTCTTTCTTAACCAATAAAAGCAAGCTGTAATAGGTTCTAGACTAAACTTAAAGTCTAGTGGGTTTCTTGCTAAAACCTTTAAAAAGCAAGCGGTAGTAAATCTCTCAACGGTTGAGTTGGGAGCGGAGACGTAGGCCGAGTTTTAGGCCGAACTCCGTTATCAATTCTTGTGTCTTGCCTCTTTTTATTTCCGCTGCATTTATACTTTGATTTTAAATTGTTAATTAATTTTTAAAAGGCAATTCACCCCCCCTCTTTCCATCACACCTTCCTTTTCTCCGCCGAACAATTGGTATCAAAGGGAAAATTTGAGTAATACCCTAACAGGTTTCAAATTAAAGATCCATTGTGATGGCATCCACTTCTTTCGCCCCCGAAGGCTATTCATTGGGTCGTGCTCCATTCTTTGATGGAACCGACTATACATATTGGAAAACCCGCATGACCGCTTTTCTTAGAAGTATAGGTTATCCCATTTATAAAATTGTCATGCATGGTTATTCTTTGTCTACTCCCGATGAATCCAAATGGACCCAAGCTGATATTAAAAATTTCGAGCTTGATGGCAAAGCCATGAACGCTCTATATTGCGGCCTTGACCGAAATGAGTTCAATCGAGTTTCCACTTGTACCACATCTCATGAAATCTGGAAACTATTGGAGGTTACCCATGAGGGGACCAACAAAGTCAAGGATACTCGATTGGACATGTATCGTCAAGATTTTGAGTCTTTTACTATGCATCCATCCGAATCTATTTCTGAAATGTTTACACGCTTTACTGACGTTTGCAATGGTACAAAATCTCTTGGTGATGATGTTTCAGCAGAGACGATGGTCAAGAAGATCCTATGGATCCTACCAAGCTCATGGGCACCGAAAGTGACGGCGATCCAAGAAGCTAAGGACATCAAGAATATGCCGGTCGAAGAGCTCATCAGATCCCTCATGACATATGAGATCACCATGAGGAGGCAAGCTGAAAAGGAAGGCAAACCGATCAATGTTCCAAAGTACATTGCCTTCAAGGTACAAAAAGAAGAAAGCTCATCCTCCTCCTCATCTTCTTCCTCTTCAAGCGGCGATTCCGAAATGGAGAATCTTGCCCTCAAGATGCACAAGTTCATGAAGAAGCACAAGAAGAAGAAATCCTGCAAGGCTCGAAAGGAAAAACACGACGAAAAATCCGAGCCCGAGGTAACATGCTACGGGTGTGGCAAGAAAGGCCATTACAAGCCCGATTGCCCACTCAACAAGAAAAAGGCCAAGCAAAAGGAGAAGAAAAAGGCATTCAAGGCCACATGGAGTGATACCTCCTCCTCCTCCTCCTCCTCCTCGAGTGACAACGGTAATAAATGCCTAATGGCATTCCATGAGGTAACATCTTCCGACTCCTCCTACTCTTGTTCTTCAAATTCAAATGCTTTCAATCACATGTCATATGAGGATCTCCAACATGCGCGAGACCAATTGGAGGAAGGCTTTCACGAGCTCTCTTCCAAATTCATTGCTTTAAAAAAGAATTTCAAAAAACTCTCTTCCGAAAAAGAACAACTTCTCAAAGAGAAGGAAGAGTTGACCCTCAAAATCCAAAACCTCCCCGATGTTGATTCCATGGAATCAACAATCAAAGATCTAAGGGAGACTCTAGCTAAGTTCACCCAAGGGGAACAAAATTTGAACAATTTACTTGGTTCCCAACGCGTATCCCGAACCACTCAAGGGCTTGGCTATTCCAAGAAAGCGTCCTCCTCCCATGCACCTACTATTTTTGTAAGTGGGAGCTCTCAATTTAAATTATGCAATTATTGTAAAAAACCCGGGCACTTAATTTATGAGTGCAATTGCAAAAATGCCCGGTATGGCCGCCCCAAAACCTTTTTCTTAAATGATGAATTTTTTAGGAGAAGACCCGTCACTAGACAAGTGTGGATTGAAAAATCCCTATTAGCGAGTCTCTCCAGCCCAAAATTTATTTCGGTTTCAAAAATCTCTCCCCAGTGATTAGTTGTTTTTATTTAGGGGGAGTTAGGATCATTTAATCTCAACTTTCAATTCAAAATTCCAATTTCAACTCTTGGTTTCAAATTTTTCAATTCAAAATTTTCTATTCAAATTTTTCATTTCAAAACATTCAATTCAACCTGTTATTCAATTTTCATTTCAAACATTCAATTCAAACTGTTATTCAATTTTTGATTCAAACTTTCAATTCAAATTTCAAAAATCTCAATTGGTTTAAAATCTCCATCTTGTTTTTCAACGTTTTCCCTCAATCAAGTTTTATGCCCCGTGCTATTTTGATAATCACAAAGGGGGAGAAATTCTTGATTTATTGGGGGGGAAATCTTTCTCTCATGCATTGCTTTTATTTTCAATTTATCCTTTAAAGCATGCATATCTTATTAGTATTTTACATTGCTTGTTTTGGTGATGGTGATCATCAAAATAGGGGGAGATTGTTGTACCTCTCGTACCCCTCGTGGTTTTATTTTCATGATCACAATCACCCTCTTATGTTTCTAATCTTGTTTCAAGTGTTTTTGGATGATAGGCATTCATTTAAGGTGCCAAGGAATTGGGCCAAAGAAGCAAGAAGGCAAAGTGGACTGAAAATCAGTCCACCGGCCAACCGGTGGAAGACCACCGGCCAACCGATGGAATCCTAGACAGAAGGCATCCTTCTGTCCAGACCACCGGCCAACCGGTGTCACACCAGCGGCCAGCCGGTGGAACCCAGCCCAAACAGTGGAAGCTACTGCCTCAGCACCGGCCAACCGGTGGCCTCAGCACCGGTCAGCCGATGGCACCTGCACAGAAGAGGTAGCTACTGTCTTTCCACCGGCCAACCGGTGGCCTCCTCACCGGCCAGCCGGTGGAGCCTGAGCCCGAATGCCTTCCCATTTTGCACACACCGGCCAACCGGTGGCCTTGTACCGATCAGCCGGTGGAGGCAGTCAAACTAGTCGTTGGGCTTTTGACCAGCCTGTCCACTTGGCCTCCAACGGCTCCGAAGGCCTCTCCAATGGCTCCGAAGCCTCCCTAAGTCCATTTGAGGGTTCCCCCTCTATAAATAAAGGACTTGGAAGCCCCGGAACATCGTCGGAACAATTGTGAAGCCAACAGACACATTTTCCATCATTTGGCGAACCTCCGGCGGATTGCTCCAAGGGAACCCCATTTGCTCCAACACATTTCCACATCCAAGGAGCTCCATCAAAGAAGCTTGGGAGAGCACTTCATCAACTCCATCAAACCATTGGACCCCAAGTCTTCTCCACATTACGGTTTTTCTTGTTTATCATTTTTGAGCTTTATTTTGGGTTTGTGCCTAGAAACCCCATCTCTTTCTATCATTCTCTCTTTTGGGTTTTCACATCACTTTTAAGGTGTGAAGAGGTTTGTCAAGACTTTCCTTTTAAAAGGCTTGAGACATAGGTGAGCTAGCCTTCACCTGTAAGAAGGCTAGTGGGTTCTTGCTATTCCATTGAAAGCAAGTGGGTTCTTGCTTAACCAATAAAAGCAAGCTGTAATAGGTTCTAGACTAACCTTAAAGTCTAGTGGGTTTCTTTCTAAAACCATTAAAAAGAAAGCGGTAGTAAATCTCTCAACGGTTGAGTTGGCAGCGGAGACGTAGGCCGGGTTTTAGGCCGAACTCCGTTATCAATTCTTGTGTCTTGCCTCTTTTTATTTCCGCTGCATTTATACTTTGATTTTAAATTGTTAATTAATTTTTAAAAGGCAATTCACCCCCCCTCTTGCCATCACACCTTCCTTTTCTCTGCCCAACAATTCTAACACCAACTCAGTCGTATTCCAACTGCATACAAACCTGAAAAGAAATATTCCAAAAGGACCATGCCATCAGGAGGAATCCAACGTCATCGACGACACATCAATCGGATGTCCGGAGCTAATGTTATAGGAGTTTCCGCTCCGAGGGCCCAGTTGGTTCTGGGTTCGAACCAACCCAGCCATACTCAGAATTCACAGAAACCTTGAGTGTAATATACCGAAATGACCATATCGATACAAGGAATCCTACGCAACTATTGGTGCATCGACCGGAGGTACATAGCTCAAGATATGACCGTTTAACAAAAAACGGTCTGAAAATAGGGGGTTTGTGCCCGGTCCGACCCGGCCCAACACCCCCTGAGTCGGCCTGAACCAGGTCGACCCGACCCGGGCTTGGGTCCTACCCGGTTGGACACGGGGCGGCCCAGCTAGGGCGGCCAGGCCCAGCTGACCCGACGATGGTGGTCCTGTCTGCGTGGCCCACCCCTGCCCGACAGGGGGAGCTAACTCGGCCAATTGGCCGAGTGTGTTGCGCCGGGGGGGGGGGGGGGATTCCCCCCCCCCCCCCCCCATTTGTAACTGGCGGCGCCATCTGGCGCCTCCCTGCCTCCCGGATCCCGCACGACCGCGGGGTCTGGCGCTTCGCCGTCGCGGCTGTTGCCTCGGCAGATTTCTTCCGGTGGCATGCTAGGTTGCCACCGCCTCCAGGCAGCCGAATGTCTTCGGCCGCCACCACGAGCTTCCGTGGGCCCCCATAGTTGCACCAGTGGTCCATTTTAAATATTTTCTGCACCGACGGTCTTCTCGGGTCTTGAGATTTTCTTCGAAGGCATCCAAATGCCATTGTGGTCCTTTTTCATCATCGCCCTTCATTCCGTGCACAAAAGAACAACCAACGGAGGGTCCAGCTTGTTCGTTAGCCCGTGCCCTCTGCATTAGAGGCTCAATCCATAGTTCATCAACGACAAGGGTTAAATTTATTCGTAATTAATTATACAAAAACTTTGCAAATAAATACCCATGCATGAGTGTATAAATCTCATATACACAAAATAAGAAAACACCCTACGTCGAGAAAGATTCGTGGTAGCCGAGCATCAGGAAAGACGGTGTCACTTCCGTCATCGTAGGAGTGCTTCCGAAGAAGATTTGACATCTCCTCTCTTGTTGTTCATTGAAGAGGATATTGGGTGCGTCGTCGTTCATCGTGGAAAGGGGAGTCGTTCTTCACTTGAGGGTTGGTGTTCATTATCAATGGACGAATACCCCTCGTCCTTCACAAGATCTCCCTCAAGATATTTCCCCCAACAAAACAAATGACAACATAAATAAAATAATACTTCACCTTATTTTATTTAATCATTCCAAGCCATTCAATATTTTAATCACTTAATTAATTAATAGAATAGGATCCATTAATTATATAATGTGGGTTGGAAAAAGTTAAGGAGAAAGAGAGAGAGAAGAGGAAGATTCACATAAATAAGAGAGATTAATGGGGGGTTTATGAGATTTAAGGAAGTTGAGAGGTTGGGGATCATGTTGGCCCCACCTCTCATTTATCCACACATGGAAGAGTTTAACTTCCATGATATAGAAATAAACTTGTTCAATAATTTTATCTATTTTTAACTAAATCTCCAAATAATAAAACTCAACCCTCTTAAAACTCAACTACGGTAAAAGTCCCCATAAGAAATTACCGGTGCTATGAGTTCATCGGTGCCCTCAGATTTCAATTCTGAGCACCGGATCAAAATATAGAAAAACCCGCTCGTTCGTAAACTGAACGTACCTGAGCTAAACTTCTGAAATTGATTCTGGGCTCTCCAGGCCTTGTAATCATGTTCCGTCAGAAGCCACAGACTCATAAAAGAACAAAAAAATTAATAAAAAATATTCCATGAAATTTCTTAGTCATTACAACCAAATATGATAATAACTAGAAATCAAGTTAGGATAGTTGATTCCCATTTTAATGTTCTTCATTAGAGAACCATACCCAAGGTAAATATATTATAGAAACAAAAATATGATTCTCATTATAGTTGGTAGAATGCGACATTGATTAAGGGGATGTGTCTTCATCTCTGTGTTGAATAGATTTCTTAACAAGGATTTCTAGGGGAAAATCCTGTTATAGTGAGTAGAATTGTAACATCCCATCTTTACAATCCTGGTATGTTCTTTGATTTATTTCGAGACATGATTTTTTCTTAATAGTTGTTATATATTGGGATGTATCTATAGGATTCAAATAACTTTTTATCATTTTTGACTACAAATCAATCTGAATTATGCCCTTGACAATGTACTTTTTCACTATGTGTTCTTTATGTAAAATCGCAATGCCAAAATACCCAGAGTCGGTATTGTTCCAAGGTGTGACTGAATAGTTTTCTCCCTATCTACCATTGATAACAAGGCTCTCCTAGGGTATCATTGAGTCCATGGTTAGGCCAAATGTACTTGAGTTTTTTCCTGAGAAAGTCCATTTTCATAGTGACCATTTTTCATTATACAATATAATCAAATTGCCACTTAAATTTCTAAGATGTTTACTTTTGCAATGTTATTTCTTATAAAGGGTTTCAATTCATCTTTTATTTCATTTTATCTCTATTAAATTAATCACTCTCTCTATATTTCCTGAATTTTTTAATTTTTTATTCTTAATGAGTGTTTTGAGCATTCCATCAACTATATAGGGAAAATGGGTTCCTTCTTCAAAATTAATGTTCTTCATTGAAGGGGTATCAATGAAATGGAATTAGGTGTTAATTTTACTTTATAATTGTCTTTGAATAATTATGTATCTTTTTTCAAATTAATTAGTCTCCCCTTTAGATCCATTTCTGTATCTCTCATTGAATGTTTGGTGATATCAATGTTTAGGTAGGTGGTTTTATAAGGAATTATAATAAATCAAGTAATACATTCCTGGTAGATTTGAGAGGATTTTTTATTAATTTTGAATGAAGAAATTTTTATCATTGATAATTTTAAAAAAATCATGTAGTGTGATAAAACTCTTTAATTGTGAATTTTTTTTTATATTTTCTATTTCGGGGAAATGTTTTTAAAATAAATGAATGATTTGAATATTAACATTTATTATTCATGATAAATGATGGAATGATTTATATTATGGATTTAAAATGAAATGAATGGCTTTTAATGGAATGAGTACTGATGAAACTCGTTGATGTTGTTTTTTGGAAATGAAATAGAATGTTTCAAATATAAAAAATTTATTATTGATTAATGATAGAGGCTCCCTACTCACTCACCTCTTCACATAGAGTTTCCTCTGGAACCCATTCATAATGCCTATATTAGAGCCTCTTCACTCCATTTTCTTCCTTTCCCCCTCATTTTTCTACCTTCTCCCTACTCCTTTGTGATTCTCCAGTTTTCATTCCCTTTTTATTCTCTGATCATCTAGTGATTATTTCCAGTGGAATAGGGTTCCCTTTTAACAACCACTCTTTCTTCCTCACTCTATGAATCAGACCTCCACTTTGGGTCTATGTGTGAGTGACTTAGGTGGATTGGTTTAGAGATTATGGTGGTGTATGATGTTTCTCTTCTATAGTACTCATTTTTTAACCCATATGGTCTGACACCATCTTGTTTAGGCTCTATAAGGTGTTCGAAACATCTTTGGATGGTGTTGGAGGGGGATAGTGTCATTTTCATAGCATTCTCTCCCTTGCGTTGGTTTCTTTAATCTTTTGGATTCATTTTTCTTCATCAGAATCATCAGTTTTTCTTTATGGGGAAACCTTGCAATTTTCTTTTGATTTACTTTTTGTTAATTATGATTTTATTTCATGTATTTTTCTATGATTTTTTATTCATTGTTTCCATGGTATGCTGTTCGAATTTAGTATTTCAGTGATGATGCCAACATTATGTTCGTGGTGGCATCAATTTCAATAATTTTTTATTAGACGCAAATATCATGATGATGGATCTAGTTTTTTTGTAATTTTATTCTTAAATGGTTTTTGATTCAAAAAGATGGCTCTAGTATGGATTTTGTTCCGATTTAGAGGTGATTCGATGATTGCATCGTTGTTGTTGTCTTCAGTGTTCGTGGTCTAGGGTTTCCCTAGTAATATTGATAGTGCTATTTGCTTGGAGGGGGGATTTACTATTGACAAATGTGATTTCTCTTTCAATTTTGTGGCTTGAGGCAAATTGTCAATTTATTTTTCATGACTATGTGAATCTCACTGTTGATTTGTCCAAGGAATGTAGTCTTAAAATTTAATAATGTTCATGTGGATCTCCTTTGAATTTAAAATTTGGGATGTGAGGGTGTGATGGTTTAACTACAAGAATGTGTGGTTCCCACTTAACAATAATATTGATTTTAAAGATTACCCAAAAATAGATTTGATGGATAGAATAACGATTGTGGAAACTGATTTGAGATTATTGATTTACCTTGATTGATTTACATAGATAACATGGGATCCTATAGAGATTGGTGGGTATTATATGAAAGGAATACTAGGAATGTATTAACTCTGCCTAGTCATGTATTGGTGATAAAAATAATAAAAAACATTACGAGGGTAGACTGGATGATTTTTAAACTTTTATTAAAGAAGAAGAGGTTCCATGGTATAAAATAAAATAAATGGGGGTTTGGGGGTCCGGAAAAAATTTAATCAAAGATCATTGTTGATAAATAATGTTAATAAAATCCCTAGGGATAGACTATTATTCCCTCTAGGCCTTAGATCTTTTGAAATTTTTAGTCCTAGAGATTCATTTCGCTGATATATATGAGGATTCATATGTGTACATCTAATTAATCTTAGAGAGTTTAATGATGGTGATATGATTGATAATGATTTAATCGTGCATGTGTTTAATAAATGATTTATTCATTCCATTTTTATAGTAATACCAATTCATATATTTTTTATACATGCCATTATATTTCTCTAAAAGATTGGTTTATTTTTAATTTTGTAATATTACCATTACATATTCTAATTGAAATTAAAAATATTTGTTTAATTTGATATAGATTTCCTATGAAATTATTTGTGAGATACGATTGCTATATTTTTTATCACAACATGAATATGCATGTCATCATATATTGACTTTAATTTTTTAGGTTATATAGAAGTGGAATCACAACATAGAGGTACTGGGTGTTCCAGATAGCCAATTCATGGGAGCTAGAATTAATAATTGGAGAATATGATCCATTTTTTTGAGGATATATTTTTAGTATAATTGTTTTATTTAGGTTGTGTAGTTGTCTACCTTGTGGAGTTGTTCTCTAAGTGTCTTTATTGTCATATAGAATGATAGTGGTTTTTTATCTACTAGATTGATTTTAAATTTAATTATTTTGGTGAAATTATTCCCCCTTTATGTTTCATGATCCCCATTAACTAATCACCTTCCATTGGGGATCAAGAATTAACATTGGTCTTTGTCAGGAATGGCTTGGGTTCTGGTTTACCTGATTGTCTAGATTGGTTCATGAAAAGGCTTGACCTATTGGGGTGTCTGGGTGGCGGTATTTTATGCGTTCTTGTAATGTCATATACCATAAAAAATATAATTAATTTGTTATAATACTAATCATTCCTTGTCTTATTCAGCGGTTGTAACAAAAAGTAACAATGTGAACATACTTATTTTATGTAAAATTAAATGATTATCTTATGAAGTATCCAAAATATAGGGGCAGTAGTTTAGAAAATACCATGGTTATACTTACCTAACCATATTAGATTATAAATCATTATTTAAACAAAATAAATTCCTAAATTTACAAAATAAAGAACAACTCATTGTTAAGGTAAATCATGTGAAAAAAAAATAATCACCTTTAAGTTGATCTTCTTAAACCCCTAATTATCAAAAATATTCTACGTTGCATGAAGGATGATTCCTATTATTTAATTATTTATAGAACCAAATGGTTTTTTCCATATAATATTATGAATTTGAATTAGATAATTAGTTGAAACTAATCAGTAAAACAACTAAAATGAAAGAAACTAACTCTGTAGAATAAGTGGAGTTTAGGAAGATATTTTTAAATAAATATTTTCCTCAAACTATATATATCAAAATGGATTAATAATGTCATTAGCTTGAGAAGAATGGTGGAAAATGTATTGTTCCTATACATAAAAATTCAGGATACTTGTAAGGAACATATAACTCCATCAATTAAGTAACCATCTCTGTTATCCAAACAAGATTGTTGAGTGCACTCAAGTATACATCCACATATTCCAAAGGGTGTCGACTAGAGGATATGGTTTCATAATAAAACATGAAGAGGATATTACTATAGTACAATAAAATAAAATATCATATAAATAAAAAAATTTCAACAACAATAGATCATTTTACAATGAATAATTTTAGTAGAATTAATATTATAATAAATAATGTGGTGTGGAACAGGTTCCTAGTAAGGGAGTTGAGTACCTGGTGGAGTTGGATTGGGAATTTTATGGCCTTATTAGTTCCATTTTTATGATTATTTTTTAATTTACCATCTTCTTCAACATAAAATACCTATATTTGCCTTTTTATATTTTCAATCATCCTACACTCAATTTGGGGGGTCTTACTTAGTTTCCAGAGATCCTCTAAGATCACTTCTTCTCTAGTCCAGGATTCATTCGTTACATTGGCTCCTCATTGGTGGGTATAAACATATTAATCACTAGATGTATCTTTATAGTAATTTTAATTTTTTCCCCAACACAATTCTTAAACATTAAGGAAATATGCATGAAATTAGAGATTTAGTGGATTATGCATAAATTGGAGGATGTGTCACGGTAAGTGAGCTCTCTAAATTTCTTAGTTTGAATTCATTATAATATTTGAGTGTTTGTATATGATTTTATGTAGTATAGTTCATGTGGTTGGGTGTGTGTAAATGACTGATATTACAACAACTTTAGAATCAATGTGACCACGTAGGTATGTGAAAGTGTGTTTAACCCAATAAAGGGAGTTAAATGAGTTCTCATGAGGATAAAAACATGACTGGATGACTGTGGTGTAATGGTGTATGGTTGTCCACCATAATGAGTTAAGATTATTGTGAACAAGCTATTCTCATGGTAGTAATTTACAAAAATAATTGGTTATTAAATTAGGATATATCCTATGTACTTATATGATTATAATGGGATTATAAATTGTCTCTTTAGATGATGGGTTATTTTTTTTAAGGTTGGGTCTGAAGGCTCATTTTTTTATTAAAGCAAAGAAAAAACCTCCTTTAACTGGGTATAGGGAAACCCATTACATAGCTCGAAAATCCAATGGGCTTGTAGCCATTACATAGCTCGTAGGCCCATATTTTTTTGCCTTAGTCTCATTCTGTGAATAGTAACTCGGCTGTTATAGTGCCCGTGGCTGCTACAGTTCCCTACCACCGCTATAGTATCCACCGATCAATAGTACCACCTCTACTATAGTAGCACTACAGTACCTGCGCCCCATGGGTTTTGAACCCCCATTTTCATGTAGGATTACGGGGTGCATACCACTAAGACAAACCCTAACTACATGGGTTATTTGTACATTATTTTTTATGACCTTAATGTTTTTTTGTGTCATGGGTTGGTTCTTTATTTGCACGTTGTAACGCCCCGACCCCAGTTACCCAGAGTCGGTGCATTATTACATAACATTGGCATGATCACAAGAAAGATCAAATCTCGAAAGACCGATTGGTTTAGTAGCCTTGGAAACACTAGATATATTCATAAGTTTTACATTACATCATTAAACGAAAAACTACTACAACAACATATTGTCTCCATAATTCACGCTCATATCCCCACATAATATCCCTGCAGGTCATTCATAACTTACTTCTTCACTTCCTGGGAAAAATAAAACATAGAAAAGGGGTGAGCTCAAATGCCCAGTAAGGATAACAATATAGCGGAAACTTTCATAAATAAGAATAAACTTTTAAGATAATGTATAACTAAAATAGTAGCCTTTTAAACTTGAACATAAACATAATATGGAAAAAGTAAAATGAGATAATGCCATTTACTTACTCACATGGATATTCTACTAATCAAATAATCACATGCAAAAATCAATAACCACTTTCATAATGTTGGAATGCATAATGCCAGACCATCATAACCACATAGTCAAGTCCTCGTGCCAAGACTACAAATAATATTTTGTCAAGGCCTTGTGCCAAGACACTAGTTTGTCTCATGAGACCTACTGATGCATCGAGGAGCTATAGCGGGCTCCACCCGTCACTTACTAAGTCCAATGCATTCCCATATGAAAAGGTTTAAACATAACATAAACATTCGTATTAAAACTAGCATACGAAATGTCAATAATTTCACCATAAACTATGAATGGTATAAAAATATCACATCCACAATCAAACATATCACAAAACCTTCAATACAATATAGAATTTTTGTATCACAATAGATCAAATTCAAATAAGCGTAAAATCCATCAAAGGATGTTGACATAGATGAAATCAAAATTCTTTTTAAAGAAATATCTCTTTTTATTTTGAAATCATTTAAGATCCATATAAAATAAAACATTTTCATTGAAAATATTCTTATAATCTTGTAAGGGAAGTTTTGAAGATTTTATAACGGTGGAAAATAGCCGCACCCGCCGTATAAGTTAAAAAAAACATTCTTACCTTAATTTTGTCGAAAAGGTTAAAAATGACCTTGTTTTGAAAACGACCGAAAGATTCCTTTATAAACCACTTATAAAAGTCAAAAAGGGTATAAATGACTTTATCTCATATTCTAGTAAATTGTAAAAATGTTTTGAAATACATTTTTAAGAAACATGGATGTGGATGATAAAGAGATCCTGGTAGATTATTACGTATAAACAACCTTGGATAATGAAGAGGTTGTAAAGTAAACCCTTACCTTGTACTTTTCCTTGGTTGGGGTAGGTTAAGCTCCTGTATAATGGTGAAATAATTGTTATTAAATTATACATGAATCATATATATTAATATGATATCATATATGATCTTTTAACATTGATTTGTTAATAATATCTTAGAATTATCGTCGTTTCGAGTGTTAACTTACTTGTTTTCTTTTATATGTTTTGTTACGTAAGACATGTTTGTAAAGGATAGGTTGTATATTATTCATATCCAGAATTATATCAAGTCCTTAAACATCATTTTTAAATCATCAAATGATAATTATACTTGAATGGATACGATGGAGAATGAATCTCATCGCGTTCATGGAGACGGTAGTCCGTACGTACGCACGAGCGACAATATCATTCTTTTGATATTAAAATAATATATAAATGGATGGTATATCATATATAAAGAATCATTAACATGTTATATTTATTATTTACATGAGTTACACATCATTATTATACCCATCCAAATAATAATATATTGAATAACAATTACACCACGACGTGGAGACGGTAAGCCGTTCGTACGCACGTATGGTGACATGTTATTCAAAGGGTGGATAGAATACTGAATATGGTTGTACCATATTTATAATAACATCACATTATATGTAAGATACTGGAGTTATTATTTTATAATGGTAAGAACAAAAAAAGAGGAAGTGGAAGAAAAAAGGAACTTAGAAAAGGGTGGTGAAATCATTACCTCTTCTTCGGGTTGTTCCTTTTGATTTGATCAAAAGGGCTCCTTAGGATGGCTTTCTGATCAAACTAAGGCATCTAGGTTGTAGTGAGGGATGTTGGGAGAGTATTTGGGCAGAGTTTGGCCAAACAAAAGGCATTGACGGTGTGAAGAAATGAGAAGGAGGAGTGCCCTTTTATAAGAGGGGTGAGGGGCACCTTTAGAAAAGCTAGAAATATTAATTTATAATAAATTCATATTCGGTTTCCAATGGCTCCAAAGTTGACTATTCAAAGGCTAAGGTAGGGGTAGGTCGAAAACCACTCAACCAATAGAATTTAGACAGGTTTGGGTACTTATATTAACCTTATCTTTAAGTATTAACTCTAAGTTAATTAGTTTCACTTTTACAATGTCTCTTTGTATTTTTATATAATATGGTTAATAAACTTACTATATACATCCAAGCGACCCCCAAGTGGTCCATTAATGATGAACCTATCCTGATATAAGTCTCTTGGCCGAAACATAGATTTTTAGGAATTTAATATCAATTAATAATATAATATTTGTTTTAAGAACTCTTTTATGTCAATTTTGACACTATTCAATAGTTGATTTTTATGAAACTCATAACAGATTGATTACTTCGAACAAAGTCAATTAAATCAATACTAATATATCATATTATCCTAGAAAATTAGTTTAATTCATTAAAAGTTTCATATTATATTTTTTTGGGTATTTATAATATCAATTATTTTAATTTTTCACTATTATAGTAATTACTGCATCATCATTGTGTCATAAATGAAATAAATTATTTAATGTCTAAAAATTATAAATAAAATATCATTATGTAGGAAATCTTTTTAAATTTCTAATTAATATTTATAATCTAAAATCAAAATTATATAACCCTATGTAACAATTGTTTTTCTAAAAGATATATGCTTGTGTCATTTTTGTATTCATTTTGACTTAATTAAAATAAAGTGTCATTATCACTTACAAGTGGATCCATGGGGTCCCCAAATCGACCCAAAGATGCCCATGGTCTACCATGTATCAACCAATATGGTTAAGACACGTTTTAGGGTAATTTAGTATTATTATAATATTATTTTTAACCCTTATTTACTGGATTTACCCTTAACCATGGTAAATAAAATATTTACCGCAGTAATTATTCAAAATGTCTAAAAATAAAAGTTACCTATTTACACAATTTGAACATCCTGATTCCAAATATGGAATCCATTTTCCTAAATTCAAACCACAGAAGTGGCATAAATTAATTTAAAATTAATTCCCGCTGTCAAAACAAAAAGCGTGTTTTTAAGAGATAATAACTATCAAAAGATTGACACTTGTTTATGTTCGGTTTAATTGTAAAATTATGTCTAATGACCAACATTGTATTAAATTGTAAAAATATATTCTAAATATACTTTAAAACCACTAAAATTCATAATTTATCACTATTAATTATTTTGATTTAAAAAGTTGTTTTTAATTAAAATTTAGTAATTTTCACTATTCATCAAAATATGAAAGTTATCCGAAAAGTACCAAAATTTCACCTTAGGCTAAATTCGATATTCCGAATCCAAAAATGAAGTCCATTTCAAAATATAAAATATATATAATTTCAAAATTTAGGTATTACTATTCATAACGGCTAGTTTGATCGGTTGTGGTGTGTGTTAAAACTCGACGTTGCGTACAACACACGCTGCTGTTTTATTCAAAGGAAAGCGTACCGTGGAAGCTTGGGATGTTTCATTTTAAATTTTGTGATGTCTCCATTTAGTAAAAAAGTTTAAAATATTGTATTTAAAAAGGTTTCACTATCAAAAGTTGATAAAAGTACAATACTGAAAATGAATCTGTTCTTGCATTATGACTAAGAAACTCATAATATGGATTCTAAAATTATAAGGATTATATAAAGTTAAAAATGTAGTTAATGCTATTCATGACCTCTTTTAATGGATTTTTTTTGGTAAGTCATGGTGCAATTGAACTCGGTGTTGCGTGTAGTGAAAGTTATTGAATTATTTTGAAGAAATAACACACTATGAAATCTTGGGGTGTTACATTCTCCCCTCCTTCAATAAATTGCGTCCTCGCAATTTGAAATTGTTCTTCAAAAATAAACGGTTGAAAATAGATAATATATTTGTGAGAAAACCCACATCGGAAATTGGGTTACTAAAATTTAGTCTTAATATGAGGAAAAGAGAAATGAAAGGGTCACCACCAAATTATGATCTTGATTAGGAGAACATTGGTGGCAATTAGAGACATATAATCGGAGGAAAAACGTAAATATTTATAGGTAGTGATTGATGTCATCAATCACAAACAAGTGTATAATTGAGGTCCTTAAACTCATCAATCTATGATGATTTTAAGTACCATCGGTTCAACAAAATATAGGGTATTGGGATAACACATTTTTGACGTTTCAAAATATCTTAGTTGAAATCCCACATCGAAAAATGAATTAACGAGGCCTCTATTTAAAATAAAGAGTCGAAAGTATGAAGATTACCGAAAATAACACATACTAGGGTTTCATGTAGGAAAATATGGATATGGAAGAAAAATCTAACCATCAATTATCTGATGGAGAGTGGTAGAGAACATGGCTATGAAAAGGCCAACAATCCCAAAGCCATAAATTAGTGATGATTTAAGGTACCATCTAGGAAAACATTTTTGTTCTAAGTTACTTTTCTTAATATTGAGGAATTTATTTATGAGATTGGCTAAGATCATAAGGAGATATACTTACTTTATAATTAGAGTTTTATCCATTAATAAATTTCTACCACAAACTCATCTTTCACTCTAAAAGATAATAGAATGTAAAAAAATTCTATTTACACTATTCGTATAGGGTTCCAAAAAAAACGAATTTATAATTCATCTACCAGATCTTAAAAAAAAACTACATTATTTAATCTAGGACATCTCGTGGGCCAGTGGTAGGTGATACACCTTTGTCGCCCTTCGGTTGCGGGTTCAAGTATCGCAGCCTTGCCGGACGTGACGGGTTGCCGCCCGACCTCCGGGTTGTCCTTTTATGGCAATCCAAAATAATCCAAACTAGAACTATCCAAAATACTTCTATCCAAACTCATAGTCCAACATTTATAAGTAAGGTAAACAAAATGTAGAACCTTTTTACCCCGTAATAGCATATGAATACCTTCATCATGTATTCTTTTAATACACCGAAACATCCTGAATTACCATATTCCTTATTGATTACATTCATGCTCCCTTATTCCATATAGAAAGCTGGATATACTTCATTAATCCAAAAATGTTTTAAACCCCAACAATGATGGAATATACAAATCATTAATCAGTTCCAGGGTTGTCAAGAATATCCAATATAATTTATCCAAAACAATCACATATTATTCCGAAATCACTACCTCAGTATCAGAATTATATTATGATTTATCATTCTCTCGACCATATATTTTCCAAAAATTTATCCTGCTATTGAGTCACTTTTCTTTGTTCCACACAATCTCAAGTCCTTAATTAAATAGTACTGCAGTACAATCCTTATATACTTCATGATTATTGTAACAAGTACATTTTTGATACAACAGTCAATTGACATAATCAACATAAGAACTCTAATCATTCCTCTTCATCTGTGGTAGTATCATAACTTGATTATTATCCAATAACAACATTTGCGGCATAGTCTTATGACTGGGACATAGGTTCGCGTAGTGTCCAAACTCCTTGCAAATGAAGCATTGTACATTTAAAACCATTTTCTTACCCTTGCAGTCACGTACTTTGTGCCCTTTTCCTCCACACTTATAACAAACTCCCATTCCTTTCAGGCAAGTTCCAGGGTGTTTCTTTCCACAGTTACCACATATGGGAAAATTCTTCTTTTCCATTTTCCCTTTATCCATCTTTCTCTCTTCCATCCTTTTCTTCTCTTGATTCCCTTCAAAGCCATAGGACTCAGTAAACTCTTTACTTATCTTATCAACACATGTTATTATTTCTTCATATGATGATAATACATGGGAGACTATTTCTCTTATAAATTCTAGCTTAAGACCATGAAAGATATGATCCTTCCTTCTCTTTGAATCATGTGTATTTCTAGAGTTCTCATTCCTTCTACTGGGCGCCATTTCTAAACAATGGCATAAACTAGATTAGTTTATGAATCAAAATACATAATCCCATACTTATAAAACACTTAACATAAATTGAACTAGTTATGGATATAATCCATAATCATAAAAATGTTTTCTTTGAGGACGTATATACTCATAAACCCTTCATAATGATTTGTAAAGAAAATTAGAGTTATCCTAAGCATATCCCCAGGGAGTGTCGTAACCAAGAGTGCAGCAAGGCCCATTGTCGTGCACCAGTTCCCGTTTGAGTCTAGCTCAAAGCGGTTTTTTCGGGTTTTACCCCTAGGTACATCTGTGCCCGAGCCGCCTCTAACTGCTCGTATCCAGACAAGGATGTATTGCTCGGAAAACTCACAAAATCCCTACAATACCAAAATTCTAGGAAGTTCTTCTTATAATAATCCTCAAAGTTCATCTTAGGTCTACGTGCTCTAATCAGAGTTTATCTAAATCTAGCTTCCAAGGTTTGTACTAAACTTCCTCTGATACCAACTGTAACGCCCCGACCCCAGTTACCCAGAGTCGGTGCATTATTACATAACATTGGCATGATCACAAGAAAGATAAAATCTCGAAAGACCGATTGGTTTAGTAGCCTTGGAAACACTAGATATATTCATAAGTTTTACATTACATCATTAAACGAAAAACTACTACAACAACCTATTGTCTCCATAATCCACACTCATATCCCCACATAATATCCCTGCAGGTCATTCATAACTTACTTCTTCACTTCCTGGAAAAAATAAAACATAGAAAAGGGGTGAGCTCAAATGCCCAGTAAGGATAACAATATAGCGGAAACTTTCATAAATAAGAATAAAATTTTAAGGTAATGTATAACTAAAATAGTAGCCATTTAAACTTGAACATCAACATAATATGGAAAAAGTAAAATGAGATAATTCCATTTACTTACTCACATGGATATTCTACTAATCAAATAATCACATGCAAAAATCAATAACCACTTTCATAATGTTGGAATGCATAATGCCAGACTATCATAACCACATAGTCAAGGCCTCGTGCCAAGACTACAAATAATATTTTGTCAAGGCCTTGTGCCAAGACACTAGTTTTTCTCATGAGACCTACCGATGCATCGAGGAGCTATAGAGGGCTCCACCCTTCACTTACTAAGTCCAATTCATTCCCATATGAAAAGGTTTAAACATAACATAAACATTCGTATTAAAACTAGCATACGAAATGTCAATAATTTCACCATAAACTATGAATGGTATAAAAATAGCACATCCACAGTCAAACATATCACAAAACCTTCAATACAATATAGAAGTTTTGTATCACAATAGATCAAATTCAAATAAGCGTAAAATCCATCAAAGGATGTTGACATAGATGAAATCAAAATTCTTTTTAAAGAAATATCTCTTTTTATTTTGAAATCATTTAAGATCCATATAAAATAAAACATTTTCTTTGAAAATATTCTTATAAGATTGTAAGGGAAGTTTTGAAGATTTTATAACGGCGGAAAATAGCCGCACCCGCCGTATAAGTTAAAAAAAACATTCTTACCTTAATTTTGTCGAAAAGGTTAAAATGAACTTGTTTTGAAAACGACCGAAAGATTCCTTTATAAACCACTTATAAAAGTCAAAAAGGGTATAAATGACTTTAACTCATATTCTAGTAAATAGTAAAAATGTTTTGAAATACATTTTTAAGAAACATGGATGTGGATGATAAAGAGATCCCGGTAGATTATTACGTATAAACAACCTTGGATAATGAAGAGGTTGTAAAGTAAACCCGTACCTTGTACTTTTCCTTGGTTGGGGTAGGTTAACCTCCTGTATAATGGTGAAATAATTGTTATTAAATTATACAAGAATCATATATATTAATATGATATCATATATGATCTTTTAACATTGATTTGTTAATAATATCTTAGAATTATCGTCGTTTCGAGTGTTAACTTACTTGTTTTATTTTATATGTTTTGTTACGTCAGACATGTTTGTAAAGGATAGGTTGTATATTATTCATATCCAGAATGATATCAAGTCCTTAAACATCATTTTTAAATCATCAAATGATAATTATACTTGAATGGATACGATGGAGAATGAATCTCATCGCGTTCGTGGAGACGGTAGTCCGTACGTACGCACGAGCGACAATATCATTCTTTTGATATTAAAATAATATATAAATGGATGGTATATCATATATACAGAATCATTAACATGTTATATTTATTATTTACATGAGTTACACATCATTATTATACCCATCCAAATAATAATATATTGAATAACAATTACACCACGACGTTGAGACGGTAAGCCGTTCGTACGCACGTATGGTGACATGTTATTCAAAGGGTGGATAGAATACTGAATATGGTTGTACCATTTTTATAATAACATCACATTATATGTAAGATACTGGAGTTATTATTTTAGAATGGTAAGAACAAAGAAAGAGGAAGTGGAAGAAGAAAGGAACTTAGAAAAGGGTGGTGAAATCATTACCTCTTCTTCGGGTTCTTCCTTTTGATTTGATCAAAAGGGCTCCTTAGGTTGGCTTTCTGATCAAACTAAGGCCTCTAGGTTGTAGTGAGGGATGTTGGGAGAGTATTTGGTCAGAGTTTGGCCGAACCAAAAGGCATTTAAGGTGTGAAGAAATGAGAAGGAGGAGTGCCCTTTTATAAGAGGGGTGAGGGGCACCTTTGGAAAAGCTAAAAATAGTAATTTATAATAAATTCATATTCGGTTTCCAATGGCTCCAAAGAAGACTATTCAAAGGATAAGGTGGGGATAGGTCGAAAACCACTCAACCAATATAATTTAGACAGGTTTGGGTACTTATATTAACCTTATCTTTAAGTATTAACTCTAAGTTAATTAGTTTCACTTTTACAATGTCTCTTTGTATTTTTATATAATATGGTTAATAAACTTACTATATACATCCAAGAGACCCCCAAGTGGTCCATTAATGATGAACCTATCCTGATATAAGTCTCTTGGCCGAACCTTAGATTTTTAGGAATTTAATATCAATTAATAATATAATATTTGTTTTAAGAACTCTTTTATGTCAATTTTGACACTATTCAATAGTTGATTTTTATGAAACTCATAACAGATTGATTACTTCAAACAAAGTCAATTAAATCAATCCTAATATATCATATTATCCTAGAAAATTAGTTTAATTCATTAAAAGTTTCATATTATATTTTTTTGGGTATTTATAATATCAATTGTTTTAATTTTTCACTATTATAGTAATTACTGCATCATCATTGTGTCATAAATGAAATAAATTATTTAATGTCTAAAAATTATAAATAAAATATCATTATGTAGGAAATCATTTTAAATTTCTAATGAATATTTATAATCTAAAATCAAACTTATATAACCCTATGTAACAATTGTTTTTCTAAAAGATATATGCTTGTGTCATTTTTGTATTCATTTTGACTTAATTAAAATAAAGTGTCATTATCACTTACAAGTGGATCCATGGGGTCCCCAAATCGACCCAAAGATGCCCATGGTCTACCATGTATCAACCAATATGGTTAAGACACGTTTTAGGGTAATTTAGTATTATTATAATATTATTTTTAACCCTTATTTACCGGATTTACCCTTAACCATAGTAAATAAAATATTTACCGCAGTAATTATTCAAAATGTCTAAAAATAAAAGTTACCTATTTACACAATTTGACCATCCTGATTCCAAATATGTAATCCATTTTCCTAAATTCAAAACACAGAAGTGGCATAAATTAATTTAAAATTAATTCCCACTGTCAAAACAAAAAGCGTGTTTTTAAGAGATAATAACTATCAAAAGATTGACACTTGTTTATGTTCGGTTTAATTGTAAAATTATGTCTAATGACCAACATTATATTAAATTGTAAAAATATATTCTAAATATACGTTAAAAACACTCAAATTCATAATTTATCACTATTAATTATTTTGATTAAAAAAGTTGTTTTTAATTAAAATTTAGTAATTTTCACTATTCATCAAAATATGAAAGTTATCCGAAAAGTACCAAAATTTTACCTTAGGCTAAATTCGATATTCCGAATCCAAAAATGAAGTCCATTTCAAAATATAAAATATATATAATTTCAAAATTTAGGTATTACTATTCATAACGGCTAGTTTGATCGGTTGTGGTGTGTGTTAAAACTCAACGTTGCCTACAACACACGCTACTGTTTTATTCAAAGGAAAGCGTACCGTGGAAGCTTGGGATGTTTCATTTTAAATTTTTTGATGACTCCATTTAGTCAAAAAGTTTAAAATATTGTATTTAAAAAGGTTTCACTATCAAAAGTTGATAAAAGTGCAATACTGAAAATGAATCTGTTCTTGCATTATGACTAAGAAACTCATAATATGGATTCTAAAATTATAAGGATTATATAAAGTTAAAAATGTAGTTAATGCTATTCATGACCTCTTTTAATGGCTTTTTTTTGGTAAGTCATGGTGCAATTGAACTCGGTGTTGCGTGTAGTGCAAGTTATTGAATTATTTTGAAGAAATAACACACTATGAAATCTTGGGGTGTTACACACGTGAAGGTTAAAAAGATTAATTCTCAAGCCATTCCCAGAGTGAAAGGGTGGTGGTATAGATTTTCTTATGTAGTCATTCCCTAATTGAAGGGGTGTTGGTATGGAGTGTTCTATGAGGTCACACCTTCAGTGATAAGATAGAGTCATGATATGTTGTTAGATTCTCACCTTGACAGAGAGGGAGATAGTGTGGGGTGTGAGGGTAAGGCCTTACCCTATGTATAAGGGTGTTGGCGTGAAACATCATAATGGGACTTACCCTATGAGTTATAGTATATGATGGTTTGTAAATATTATAATAATGTTAATAATTATAATTATAGGAATGGGGGTGAATTAGGTATGGTTTATGTTCCTAGTGGCATGGTTAGCACACAATATACCAAAATGGAGGTATAATTTCATGTTTATTTATTTTATAATATTGCATACCATCAAATATATCTACTACAATTATATTAAAGATGTTTTGGTGGTTTCCTACTGGGATTATAATTTCCAAACGACATGAGAATCTTAATTCAATTATAAAATATGTTATTAGGGGTAAAACTAAAGGAAAGGGCTCGCTAATAATTCCTTGTGTTGGTGGAGTGCACTACAATTATAGGCGATACCTAAAATTACATTGTTTAATGATTTTTCTAATATATTCATTTTATATTTTATACATATTTATTTACCATCTATGGGGATCATTTTATATTTTAATATATGACTGACATGTACCAACTTTATATATCATACAATATAGTTTATTTTTTCATATCACCATTGTGATTCTAGATTGTTTATATGTTACATATCATTTCATCTATTATTAACATGCGTTCTGGTTATATTATTTCAAGGGAATAGACCCCATATTGTATAGATCAGGTCCTCAGCACTGTGTAGTGATCTATTGTATACGGGGAAGTTAACATAAGGTTATATAGCTACTTATCTTATTCTTGGTGAACTGGGTTTGGGAAATAATTTTTTTCCAAGCCTATTATCCTTTGTTATATTATTTTCTATCTTGATAAGATGGATATATGGTGTGCAAAAAATAAAAGGGAATACATGTTTATAATTTTTCATAACATTTGTAGTTGATGTTTTAGTTTCAAGGGTAGTTGGATATTGTTTTTGGTTTTGTCGTTATATTTCCATTTATTTCCATAAGTGATATTGTAATATATTAAATATTTATTTTTGGTATGATCTTTGGTTATCCTTTATTTTCATCATTTTCACATTGATGTTTTGGTGGTAACTATTTGTTTCATTTCCTTTAAGTGCTAGGGGTGTGGTTTGGTTTTTTCATTATATGTTAGGAGGTGTCCCGAGTGATCATTTAGAGAGTGAACATGGGCTAATTGCTAAAAAATATATACGGATTAACATTCTAGTTGGTTAGACCCTTTTTACAGCTACAGCATGTTGACATTGGTGAGTTCTAATATGAGTCCAATCATTCATTAGGTGGAATCCCACCAACTTGGTAGTGTATTTTCTAAAGTAACAAATAGTTTCCTTTGAATCATGATCTAGCTAATGGAATACTATGACCGGTCGGTGATGTCATTCTAGATATGGAATGGAATGAAAATATCATAATATTATTTCATTCCATCACATTTTTTTAATTATCTATCCTCCCTCAAACATAATTCACCCATTTTCCTTAGAGGCTATATTGGGGTTTGTTTATCCCTTCCATATGTAGATAACTGTTCTGATTGAAGCATTGAATCTCTTTCCATGTATAAATTGTTCGTCTAATATTAAATTCCTTGATTCTCATGTCTCTACTTCTTTGATGGTTATGGATACTTTTGTTATTGATGGATACAAATATTCATTAGTGATTTTTCATTATTGGATAATCTTTTTATTAGTTTTACCCCTTAATATTTATATTTATAGATCTCGTATTTTTTTTGATGACATTGGTAATTGATTTATGTGGTTTCATAATTTCTTCCAATAAATTAGAATTTTTTTTAGTGTAATTTTCAATGGATTCAAAATAGATTTTCACAGAATGATTTGATATTCTTCATAAATTTTATTAACTAGAATGGTTTGTGAAGATCTCCTCTTTGGAAATAGATTTTAAAAATAAAATATAGATTCATGAAAAATTATTTTCAATTTAAATAGATGATTTGAAAAATTATTTTGATGGTGATTCCCAATAAATTAAGGAGTGTATTTTTTTCATTTTTAATGAACTGAATGGTTTACATATATATGAATTTTAATAAAAAATATTATATTTTTAGTTATTAAAATATAATGGAATGTTGTAAAATATGATTTGGGTCTACGTTAACACTAATTTCTAAACCAAAATTTGAGATGGATGATTTTAGGAATGAATTATTTCTTTTATGTATATTTTTCAATATGTAGTTAGGTGGGTTGTCCAAGATAACCATGGTTGGAGATTATTAACTCCACATATAAATTGATTTACTATGAAAATGATAACTAAACATTGATGACATAAAAGAGTTGATTCGTTGTAGTGGACATAAATTCCCCCTATACTTGAGATATTGGGAATTGTGTTTACCATGATCTATTTTTAACTAATGGTGTGAGGAATATTAATACTATAAATAAATAACCTCAGTTATAATAATATGAATTATAATATTGAAACTGAAGACATGAGAAATGATTTATACATGTGGGTTGTTTTTAGATTTTTTATTCATAAGTTCTTGATTGTAATACTTCATCATTCTATTTTATAGAAAAAATTCAAATGATTCAAAAGAATATTTTCAATAGATTATGAAAATAATTTACATTCCATATTTTATATAAAAATTATGCATATTTGGTTCATTTTATATTGGGTAATTATGAAATGTATTGATGTGATACTACTAGTTTAGTGTTTCTAATATCATATATGTTCCTTTCTCTGTATGTAGTCTTCAAATTTTTCAAGACCAAAAAATGGGAATTTACATCTTAGAGATTGTGTGTGATCATGATATAGGGAATTTGGGAGTTGGAGGTGATATTAATAGTAATTCATCCATTATTATGAGGATATAATAATAGTGATTTCATCTATGATTTATGTAATGTTTGGATAATTGTTCTATTTTTGAGATATCTAAGTATCTACTTTTTCATAGTTTTCTCATCCATATTGAGTTGACATAGTGAATATTTATGGATTAATTCCATTTTCATGTATATATTATTTATTTTTTATGCCCAATCATTACCCCATGATTGTCGTTGTTTAACATTCTCTAGTAACCAACCCATGGGAATCAAGAGATCCTATCAAGATGTGTTAGTACTGATTTAGCATCTTGTATAGTGAGTTATCAATCATGGATCATGAAAAACTAGTATGAAAAAAGGTTATGTCTCTTTTTGTATGTAGGTATGTAGTTTTGGATGTATTTTTATTAATGATATTGGATTCTTATAAATTTACTAGTTTGTTATGTGCATTGTTTAATCCATATCACATCATAGTAGTCTTTATGTTACAGTTGGTGGTTTAAATAACAGAGTGTGGATTTTAAATGATGTAAATTTAGAATTCACCATAAATTGAATTTATGTTTTGTTAACAAGATATGTTCAATCAAATGGAGCTGATGCTACATTTTCTCTTGAATAATTTTTCCTTATTTTAAATTAATTTTTTCTGGTTTATACTCCCAATGTTATGTCTGATACGGCTTTGGGAAGGATATAGTAATTAACTAAAGTAAGATAACCCTCTATTTGAAATGAAAATCATAGGGTTATAAGGGCATGAAATACAAGAAATAGAACAAGGATCCACAAAAAGACTCATTCAGAATAAAGAGGCCATGAATTGAATTAGAGTTAACAGATATTAATACCAAATGTATTTTCCATAGAAACCACCATCATTCTTCGGAATTAATAATCCACATGATCTTGAAGATTAGTTGGTAAATTTAGAATGAATCATTTAGTTCATGGATAGGTAAAATTCTATTATGGTGGTGTCTTAATAATTCAATACATAGAGTCCTAGAATGAGATGCTTGGATGATATTGTTATTTTAATGATAAAGGAACGATGGATTGGCATGGATGGTTTTCAATTACCTATTTATGGAGTAATTATTTCTAATGAGTTTAGATTTATTTATGTCCCTAGTGTTTGTCAACCTTTTCTAATGTGACAGGACATTAATTCACTATGATAATCATTTTTATGAACACCGTAGTTTCCAAGTGAGGTAGTGTTGAATACATAACTATTAATGGGGTTCCATCCCCAGGAATCTGGCATGAAGGTACTCCATCCTGCTGGTGAGTCTATAGAAGGAACTAATGTGTGACCTGTGACAATGATATTTATTGTTATATTTGCCTAATCATATGTGATTATTTTATTAGATTCTTTTCCCCCATATAAATTATGAAAAAAATTCAAATTTATTTAATTTGATTGAAAATGTGTTTTACAGAAAACACTATGTTTTGAAATACTGTATTATATTATTATTATTATATGAACATAACCCTTATAGGATAGTTTCTAAAAATCTTCATTTAAATAATAATATTTCCATAGATAAAATTAATTATAAATTTTTTACATTAATAAATCATATTTATAACTATATACATTATTTTTTGTAAATTATTTATATTCATTGAAAATAAATGTCTTCTAAATAATTATTTTAATTTATTTTTGTGAAAAAATAATAAAACAATTTTTTTAAACATTTAAAGCATTTACATGAAAAAATAAAATTCTTTTTTCACATCATCATTTCAATAGTGGTTTGGAGTTAAATTTTTATAAATTTTTAAATATATTAATCTTATATTAAAAAGTGAAAATACATTTTTTTTTGAAATCTACATTTTCATTTAAAGATTTTACAAAAATAAATATTGTTAAATCTTGTTTTACAATTATAAAATTTTAAATTATATTATAATTTATCTTATATAGTTAATTTTATTCCATTTTTTATAGATTTTTATATTATATCTTTTTAAACTTAATAAAACATTGCTTTTGAAACCACTTTTTCATCACAAAAGTAGATTTTATTTTTATTAAATTAATAAAATTCTATGAATTGTAACTATAAAATATAATTCTATATTTTTATTAACAATAATTATTATTGTGTCTTAATTTAATTATAATTAATTTTTTAATGAATATTATAATCATTTAATATTAATTACTATATTTAATTTTATAATGGGTTTATGAGGGGATTAACTAAAAAGATAAGGGTATGTTTTCCTACTAAACCTATCTACATCGAATTGGTTGTATATATTTAAACATTATTATTTCCTAAATTATAAAATTTATATATTTGGAATAATTTTTCGTGGGAATTACAATATCAATTCAGATGCTTTTGGGAAATTCGGAAGTAGTTTTTACGTGGGTTCTTTCCTCTACTTGTAAAAGGAAATAACATCACCTCTCCTATCATCACACAAAACTACTTTAAATTATAAAATTCCAAACTATATAACTTAACAAAATTACTCCACATGAACTATAGTAACTAGACTTCTTATAAAATCATCATATGATGTTTTTCGGTGTAGACCATAAGATGTTACTTGAAGAAGAGGCAATGTTCATAATCAAATTTTTTTTATCTACTCGATAAAATAGTATTCAACTATTATTAAATAAAAAAAAAATTATATTACATATTAATTTATTGTATTATTTTAGTTTTATATCCTAAATCCACCTCTTCTACCATCAAATGGGAAACAAAACTTTCGATCATGTGTACAGAGGACTACCACCAAAAAAATAGATGTAATTATTCTTCCATAACCTCCTCAGTTGAATAGATATAATAATTGTAAATATTTTTATAAATTATATTTATGGAATAAATATACACATTTAATAATAATCTAACATCTTTCCCTTTACATTCTAACCCATTGGAAAATAATAATGTCGTTTGTGCGTTTGTGCGGGCTACCGTATGCATGAAGCGATATGAATATTTATTAATATAATTTTACATGGATGGAAATAAATATGCATTTAGTTTATATAATTTAATATTATTATAATATAATTATACTGAAATTTTTAATTTTTAATTATATTTCTTTCATTTCACGAATTTCAAAATGAAAATAGTGTTTGCACGTATGTGTGGCCGTCCGTCTCCATGAATAGTGTAATTAATTTTTCTATAACAAATTTTTATAGAGTATTATAAATTATTATATTATGAATAAATATGTAATTAAGATATTTTTAGAAAATTATTCATATTATAGAATTTTTATCAATATAAAATTATATAAGATAACAAACAAAAAAAGTGAAAAATGATGTAGTTGTCTCTTGAAACATTATTTCAACAATCAATTGTTGATAGACATGTCATAATTGGTTAAAAATAAATCATATATGGAATGATATAGTTTACTATGATTTTTATTAGATTTTAAATAAACTTATATAAATTTTACAAGACGTTGGAACATGTACCACTATTCGCACGAATTGGGGTTAGGGATTTTCGTCTATGTTTTCTTTTTGTGCGAGGCATGTCATATTCACCACTAGTTTATTTTATGTGACTTATTTGTTAACTAGGAATTTATTTTTTTATTAGTATTATGAAAAATATTGGGTTTAAAATATCCATCTATTGTTATTTATATAATGTATATTATGATTCAAATGTTACTGAAGTAGTATGTTATTTATGCTTCAATCTCATTTTAATAAGGATTATTTACACTTTAATTTACATAGAAGGAAGATAAATATTCCATTCAGTATATTATCATTTAATTATGCCATACAAATGTGACTTCTATATAATAAATGTTTCTATACCATTTTTCTCACGTTAAGAACATAATAATCTGAAAGAATATTTTTAAGGAAAATCATCTTTATTTCACTTCTCATTCGAAAATATTTTTCATCCAAAGAAATGTATTATTTAAGATGATTTCAGAAAGGTGTAAATAATATTATATTTATTTTTAAATTCATTTTATCAATTATAATATTTAAACAAAATATTTTATAAGGATTCTTTTTTCACTTTCTCAATGAAGAAATTTTTTTATGATAAATGAAAATTTGTAATGAATGTGTGTTTTAATGGGATCTTTTAGAACGATATTATTCAATATACTTATAACTCTCAGTTTTAAAGAATAATTTACAAATAATCAAATTTAATTTAATGTAAGACTAATTTCACAGTATTTTTTGAAAATATTGTTGTTAATGTAGGATTCTTAAAGTGGAAAGGTTGTTTTCCTAAAAAATTATTTAGCGGACTCTTTATGGAATTTATATTCATCAATAACTTAAAAATTTGGTGTTTATAATGGTTTATTATATATATTATAAAATTTTACCCTAATTATTATTTTTCGATATGGTTTATGCTAATGATATGTTTATGGGATCCATTTATCTTCATTAGGCTATCCTATGAGGGATTGACGAAATCTCTGGAAATCATGTTTTCTTTTCGCAACTTGTGATATGATGATATAAAGAATTTTGTAGGATCCTTTTGAACTCATATGTATATTTCCCAATATGATTATGTTTTGACTTATATATCCCACAAATTCATTGTGTACATATGGAAAAATTTTGAGGAAAATATTATCTGAATGAACATGGTTTCATGGTCACAATGCCTTGTGTGGTCTTGGATTTCACATCCAAAATTTTAAGGGTATACCTATATTTAACTTATTTAATATTATTTTAGGACCTATATTTATTTTATTTTAGTTCCTAATAGAACATGGTTCTAATATCCATAAGATTATGCGAGGACCTAGTCTATATGCCATTAATTTTGTGTGAGGAGAAGATTTCATGTCCTTGAATTATTAAATAAATATGTTTGTATTTATACATTTTCAGAATGATATAAGAATACATGTATGATATAATCATATGTATAATGCTAATTTTATGCTCTCATTTAATATGGTTTCCTTTATGATTCTTTTTTTAATAACTCAAATGCTTTTTGCCCTGATTTGTATTTATGATCATTAATAGAATTGGGTATGAAATTTATAAATTATATACATGATATCATTCCCTTATTTTTATCATTTTATTTTATATTTTATTTTATTATTATCTCCCCTATTGACACTTAATGAATAATTGAGCACAAACATTCTAATATTTCCTTTCCCAAGGTTATGAAGTTTCATTTTATGTATGGGTTGTCTATTAAAAGTACTAAATGGGAAGATCCATGGGGAATATGTTGATGATATTTAATGAAATAAGATGACTTTGTATCACGTATCTGTAGACACTAAACCTTTATTGTCTTTGGGTGTGTATTTTGTGAAATTTATCCAGAATTGTTTTAGAAAATGTAATATTTATATTTGAAAATGATGGCTCATTATTTTTGGCCTCAGAAGAAAGGTTTAGTTATCCTTTGGGGATTACAATGATAAAAAATTAATTAGAACCCTTAGTCTAATGATAAGTATAGTGTCATTTCTTATTTTTTAGTAATAAAAGGATGGTTGTTTCCCTAGAAAACCATCCTGATCTTGTCAATACAAGTGTATATTTCTCTTTATAATTTTAACGTATGGTTATTAACCCCATAAAATATACATTGATATGGACTCTATCATCACTCGGTGCATGAAAAATGTCCTATCCAAACACCTGGTATAATATACCCATGGGATATTCTTATACTATTTCACATTATCATTGTAAACAATCATGAAGGATTTTATTAAGGGTTAACCATGAAAATACGAGCTTAAAACTATTATTTCATATTTTTAAAATAATGTGTCGTGATATTAAAAAAATTATAATATATTTCTCAAAATTATATGGTTTCATACTACGATTAATGTGTCTCACACCCTAATTTTGGGTTTCAGTCAATTGCTTGAACAAAAAGGAATCTTGTGGAAAGAAAAGTTGATGGCCATGAAATGATCATCCACTTAAGAACCAAAATGGATTCAAATATGTGATGCAATATTTTCTAACTACACTCACTCAACACTCTCAAGTAAAGAGTGGAAACATTGGTCATGTTAATCTTATGAATTTTACATGGAAGGGGTAACATTCCATTGAATCTTTTATGTAATAAAATCTTCCATCCATTTATGGGACCATTAACTTATTGGTTGATGAGTAGTTGAACAATGTGAAGGAAAATATATTTTATATTCTTCGTTACTCAGACCATTGAAATATTTTACTAACCATTTATCATTTGGAAGGAGAATAAGATCTGTATTGGGATATTAGTAAGAATATGAGGAATTAGGATTAAGTCAAACCCATGTAATGATGATTTTTATGAGGATATTTTTTATTATATACTAAACATGTATTATACTTATAAATATTTTGAAGGAATTCCTTGAGCTTTTGAAGAAGGGCCATGAAACCATTGGTACCTATGAGGAATATTTTACACAGTATGTATGGTGTAATTCTAGTTTACTCATCAAATATAAAATAAAAATAGATTTATTCTTCAATGGTTTAAAACGATTGATTTTTACAATTGCTTTCCTATAATGTTATTTTGATGATATAAAGAAATAATTCAATACACAATAAAAGTGGAAATGGAAGAAGAAAACCAATAGGGTTCTTGAGATTTTAATAGGAAGAGGGAATTTCATTGCAGCAGTAGTGGTATATAAAGTTTAATGAAGAAACATTTTCAACCTTCTACAAGGTAATTTTGTTTCTGAGGAACATTATTCTGTATTACTAAATGGAATAAGGAAATGTTTTAATAATAGAAAACATGACCATCATGAATAATATTGTCTAAGTAATGTGAAGAAGACAAATACGGAAAAAATTAAGAGATTGATCCACAAAGACACCACCTATACCTAAATTCTCTCAATGAACGGAGTTTGGTAAATTTTCAAGTCAATTACCTAATATAGGGTATCCCATATATATCAAGACACAAACACCACTTATGATCTAAAGAAAATGAAAATCTCATGTGGTCAAGCCTGTTGAACTAGGTTACAATAATAACCAATGAAAGGTAGAATTAGCAACAACTTTATAAATTCTAATTTCTTATTTTACTATAGATATACCCTTGCATTTACATATAATAAAATCTATAAGCGTATCAAAATTTCATCCAAATAATTATATGTTTATTTTTCAGTGAATACCATTAATGGTATGTTGATGTCATCTGAAGTCTATAATTCTTCTTTTGATGATGTTTTTGGGAATGGGCTTCCTATAAATAATTTTATTCAACATACGGTTGGATTTATTGTTTTATTAGGAAAGTATTTTCTTATAAATGTAAATCCCACATTGATTTAAAATGATAAGAATTCATGTTCTATATTATGAACTAACCTATTTTCATTTATCAGGTTGTTGATAAATATAATCATTTGAGGGAAATGTCATCAAATGTATGGTAATTGATTCCCATGAATATTGGGTGTTTATATTATATGATTACAGTAAATCTCAACATTAATTATATGAATATTGTGTGATATTTTATTATGTATTTTAAATAATGTTTCATATTCTTCCACCGAATTGTGAAGTTAATTTCTCATTAGAACTCATGCATAGTCCTATACCACTTTCAAAGACTCAATGTGGAATTTCCACAATTGAGTTGACAGAATTAAAGAAGAAACTCCAAAATAATCATGCAAATGGATTTAACAAGCCTAGTGTGTCTCCTTGGGGTGTAACTGATCAATTTGATAAGAATATATATATATATATATATCAATGTGACTATGAACTAATTTTCAATATCCTTACAATATCAAAATAATGAACAAATACAGAATACCTAAAATTGTTGAGTTTTTTGATCAACTACATGGTGATCAATAGTTTTCAATGAATGTACTTTTGTCTATATATCATTAATTTATGTTAAAGGAGGATGTACCTAAAAAAGTATTTCATACAAGTTATGGACATTATTACTATATAGAGAGGTCATTTTTTCTTACTAATTCCCCAACTATTATTATAGGTATAGTAAATAATGTATTCATATATTAAATTGATCAAAAAACTATTGTAATTATATAATATATTATAATATATTCAAATATTAAGGAATAGAATAAAGGTCACCTAAATATTGTTATGAAGACAAAAAATAAGAGGGTATTGTATGGAAATTTTACAGTGTGTGAATTATGGATACAAAAGCTGTCATTTTTTGGTTATATAAACTCAAACGAATGTATATTGGTAGATCCATCAGTGATGGGTATTGTTGAAGATTGGGCCAGACTGACTATAATGACTATGAAATTTAGTTTTCTTATATTTAATGAATATTATCGAATCATTTTTGAAAAAAATTCACATCAACCTAATCCACTAACCATGTTGACCTAAATGAGAGCCAATATTTATTGGGCAGATGAATGTGAAGAAACGTTAATGTAATAGAAAAATATGGATAGATTGTTTACCTATGATTACAATACTCTATGGTGTAAAATTGTTTTTAATCTACACTTATGGATCAAATATGGTATTTGGATTTACTATCATGTATAAGGATATAGTGATAGCTTCATCATAATGTTAACAAATTGTTCATGAGAAAAATTACACAACAAATTATCTGAATTTAGTGATGGTAATTTTCCCATTTATGATTTGGAGGGACTTTATTAATGGAGATTTATGTGATATATATTCAAATCATAAAATTTTAATGTAATTTTTCACACAAAAATGGGAGAATATGCACCATAGTTGATGGTTAGAGCTGATTAAAGATTATGATTTCTCAATACATTACTACCCAATGAAAGAAAAACAAGGTCGTATATGCATTGAATTAAATGATTAATGATATAGTATTTTTGAGGTGGATAAAAAAATATACCATATATCAAGATTTGTAAAATTGCTATATTTAGGTTTTGTAGAAAGGGATGAAATATTTTCATTTTCAAATAAATGTTCAACAATCAATCCATGTGATAATAAAAGAGGCACAAAAATATTATACAAGGATATAAATTAATTTTAAATTCCCGTGAGTTGAATATTGATAGTGATGGAGGTATATAGATTAGGAATTCATCTGGTGTCCCTTCAATAGCAATTTTGAAGAAGGATCAATTGGAGGAGGCCCATAATTCATCATTTAGTTTTCATCTTGGAATTTTGAATATGTATAGAAATTCTATGGAGTATTTCTAGTGGGATTGAATGAAGGGATATATTTCAAAGATTGTATCTTATTTATTGTTATATCGTCATGTTTGGGGTCATATGAAATATTCTATGGGCATGCCACATCCAATACCCATACCAAGATATAAAGGGTAAAATATAACCCTGGATTTTGTCATCATAATCCTCAAATAATCAAAATGGAATAATCCTATATGGGTCATAGTTAATCCCCTTAAAATGTAGCAATCACCATTGCTATCAAAGAATATTTCTCTACAAATCATCTTACTATTATATACATTAATGAATTTGTAATTGTTAGAACCAAGATTTACTATGAAACATGTACCATTTTATCTTTTATATAATACCTTGGATTTGACATAATATGACTACCAAGTTGAGGGTATAGATGAAACATCGGTGTTCATTGCTTGGCCGATGTCCAAATCCAACAATTTTTGTAATTGAAATTGTTCATTATGGTCCGTAAAAACTATTAAACCCAAGCTACTTGTTTGGAGTACTCATTGAGGAGTCGTCCAATCCTCTTTCCAATGCAGTAAAGTTATAGGAAAAAATTAAACTAGGTCTATACGCCCATGTAATCCACCAGTAGTTTTTAGTAGAGGATAAAAGAACATTATGTACATGGTTTCCCAAATCATCCAGATTATCCACACGAGGGAGGTCTTGATGTAGAATGGTGTGAATGGTTTCAAAATGATTTGGATAAAAATGTAGCCAAACCATTATACCATGTTATAATGGGGTAAAATATTGCGTTTATCTTAAAAACCTTATAACCCTTATTTAAATTTATTCTACTATATAGCACACTAGCCCCTTGGTGTGGATATCCCATTTGAATTTTATTATAGGATATTGTTTCATTTCAGCATGTGACATCAGATTCAAGAACCATCTATCTCCATGGATTTTTATTGGTGATTTCTTAATTCCAATTTTTCCTTTTCTGGATTATATTCTCTTTAATAGATTTGTTTTGGTGTTATATATTATGGACTATTTTCTAGGAATTTTTATATTATTTTATTTTCCTCTTTTATTAGTCAGGTATGTATACAATAATGGATTAGTGTTATCCCATGGGTACATTGTATATGGTATATTACTTTTCCCACAAACTCTAGTTATTTAATTACATGTTTTTTGTGATTCTTGCTAGACCTTCCGTTGATTCTCCTAAAATTTATTAAATTCCTTTATAAAATAATTAGAATGCTAATTAGTTTCCCACAAAAAACCATGTGATTGTAGGAGGTTCTATTCCATAACATAAACCATCCATGAGGTGTGTTTTTTTATGTTCCCATATTATACCACCCAATGGGATGTTTGTGAGCTATCTTTATCTTGGTTGGAGCCCTAATGAATTAAATGAGAAATTAGAAGAGGGAATATTCATTTTATTCAATTTGTTTAAACGGTGAAATGGTTTAAATTGAAAATGTTGAATGAGATGGATGAAATCATGGGTTATAAAAAAATTAATGAAATTTTAATGATTACATTTGATGCCAAAGTCTTTTTTAATACATGGATCCTAATTACATGAAAATCCATTGATATTTCCCCTCAATGGATTTTGAAGCACATTAAATACCTTAAAAATTCACACTCCATTGATTCCAAACTTTATTTCATTCTATGAAAATTTATTCTCTATTAATTCAGTATTATATTGGATTCTATGGACATTTACTCCCCATGGATCCGAATTAAATGTGATTCCATATACATTACTATTCCGTGGATCTAACCATTGGGTCTAACACTATATTACTCATCATAGTTCATAGTGATTATTTTTTAAACATTACATATTACCCTTGTCTATGATTTTATATTTATAGTGATGCTTGATTATATAGACAATATCGCTTTTACGTATATCACTCCAACATATTCATTAATTTTTTAAATTACACGTTATATTAGCTTATATACATAAACTAAAAATTTTATATTCACTGTTGGTGGTGGCCTATTGATTTTTAACTCACACCGTATCATGGAAACCTTTTGGTTTCTAAAAATACAACATGGATGTAGGTAGGGAATGGGGTAGGCACAACATTGTTATACTAAATTGTCTTTTCATAGGATCATGGGACTCATGACCAAGATATTATAGTGATATTATCTGGAGATAGTTCTCATTGGTATCATTTTATTTTGATACATGTGTTGAAGATGATTTTTATTTCCATGTTTTTCATGCAATGGTTTATATAGAGATTACATACTCATCATATATATAAAATTAATTTTTTGATTTTTAAAATTACTCATGTCTTAAGGATGACTAGATTCTACTATTATGTTATTGATTATATTTTTCTATTGATTTATATGATTACACCACTCTATGAAACATTTACTAGAGGGAATACTCTCCATAGAGACACAACCTGGGCCCTCACTGCTAGTTGGTATACATTTGAGTATGAGGTGGAGCACATGAGGCCATGTCACCCACCAACTTGAGGCAACATTTTGTGGATCCCGAGTTAGGATGTTATAAAGTGGTGTCAGACCGCTTTTATTTTATTTTATATTAATATTTTTGAGTGTTATATAGTATATTAGAAATATATAAGATAATGTTAATTAATTTCTAAGGGGAGTATCTATCCAAAAAAAAGGGAAAACAAAGATTATATAGATTGAGATTTGATGTTCTATTTTATTCTAGATACAGTTCATTTGATTCCTTAGATAGGTGATTCATATGATATGATATGTTATTATTTCTATTATTTAGGAATTATATTTTATCATTTTCCCACTATGGAATGGAAGCCTCCACTATGAATCAGTTTAAAAACCATATAGAATTCACTTGATATTCATATTCAATACTATGTAAGATACATTTCCAAATTTTGTGAAATTTATTTAGTGTGACTCATTTTAAATATTTTTAATCAACTAATATTTCATTCATTGACTTGATAAAATAGTGGTTTGGATTAAATGGACACTACACGTTAAAATAAAGGGTTTATGGGCCAATCTAAATTGGATGTGGTGATCTGAATAGTTTAACCATTATGAGAAAATTTAAATTTAAATGATTTGGAACAAAAATAAATTGAATTAAATAATGAAATGGTTGCTAATAAATGGGGATTAAAACTGTAATTTAAAAGGAAGTTTCCACTATAAATTGAAATTGAAACACTATATACATGTACCCATTTTTTAGTAGTGACCTTGACCCATAAACTAATTTAGTAGTGGGTAGTAGGCAGTGTCTCTAGTGTTCATTATAATTTTTCGAATTACCATTCCGGGCTATAGGATCATTAAGTGTTGTATGACATGGGTTTATGATGTCTTCTGTATAACTTTATTATATATCTATGATTCGGTTATTACTATTTTTAGGCCATCATTTGGTATTTATAAAGATATACCACAATGATGACCTCTATTCATATTCTATGATGGTAGAGATGTCCTTGATCTGGAGGTGGGGGGTCCTAGACCACCCATAGAACCTCTATTATGGCCACTTGAGGCACCACAACATATACAAGATATGAGTTCTAATGACTAATTTTTAGACAGTTTTCAACATTTCATGAAGATAGGTATGTTATAGCCACAACCTACAAATTCTATCAAAGATTTGACAGATGTCCTTTAGCATTATAATTCACCCAGGTTTATGTTGGATTGTAGACCATATTTCATCGATTGGTGGATACATCCCATGATGTCAATTTTCTATGATCATGAGATTCCACAAGAGGGGAGAGTGATGATAATGATTTATATGATATGGGATCCACCATTAGATGATGGGATGTGATTACTCATGCAATTCATTATCATGATATGGATTTTAGGAAATTCTTTATGGCCTTTTATGAAAATATGTATCCTGAGATATTGAGGGCGGGTAGAACTAGATATTTTATACATTTGATGAAGTGCAAATTTTCAGTTATGGACTATTTTTTCCTATTGTATAAATATATAGAATTTTTTACCAATTCTATTAGGTGATGATTCATTAAAATCATAGAAATTTATGGATGGTTTCCAGTATGACATTTGACAACTAGTGAATGTATTATAACTTGATACTGTGTCATAAATATTAAATAAGGAATTAATTTTCTATTGTAGCATTAGGAATTCTAGGGCATTGGAAAGGGTAGATTACCCTCTTGATCGAATGGTGTCAGGTTAGGAGGCTGATAGAGACTCTTTGTGGTTTAGAGTAAGGGTAATTATAGACACAGTATGGGAGCTAGAAGTTATTCTCATTATTATTAGAGGGGTAGGTACATATACATGATGATCTAGTGTGATAATGACTTAGTCAAGTGTCAACATGGTGGAACTATTTTCCTTATAATATTTTTATGACTTATCTTCTATAATAATTTGAGAGGGGGCCTACACTAACACCCCATTCATGCGCATGTCAGTAGTATCTCGTCATTCAGGGGTTAGATTGCGATATCCGATTAAGATCTGGTGGTGGTTGGGGTCAAGATTTCTAGACACCAAACTCCCAATCAATATACACCAGACTAAGTCAGGGTAGTCTTGCTATAACTCAGGGTTGCGGTTCAGGCCAAATGTGTATAGCTCAACCGATTCATCGGGTGAAGATTGACAAACCTTCTACCATGGGAGGTAATATTCTGATAGCCTCTACATTGGTATCTTCACTTATTGATATAGTTTATTCTCATATATTTGTTTCTATACCCATTATGGAGAGCCTCAGACTCAATATTCAGTTTTCTAGTTTTGTGAGGACACTTAATACTTTGTTAGGGATTCGATCGGAGTGTGTACACGGTTGCAGAATGTTCCCCATCAGAAACGTGGGTATTGCATAATATGGGACTTATTTATAGTTGATATTATCATATTTTATGTAATTATCGGTATGTACTGGTTTCTTTCCTTTCATGCATACTTTTATCACTACCACTGTAGGGTGGTTTTCACATCACCATATGGTGGTTATGTCATTGAAAAGGTTGATTGGAATGTCCATCCATGTTGGTATGGACCTGAGAATCATGGTCTTGGTGGGGTGAAAACCAAAATATGTTTCTTATATCTGGATGATTAAGGAATATGTTAGGATGGTTTCCCTCCAGTGGCTGATATTTTTGGGGAAGACTTCTTGTAAGACTTTTTGGGAATGCCTCCTAATAGGTATGTAGTTTATTATATTGTGTTACTTCACGGAGCTACAACAATATCAATTCCTATATATATAAAGGATACTACCATGTTGTAGGATCTCAAGATTCATCTAAGGGAATTAGAGGAAAAGTGGGTTATAAAACCCATTACATATCCATGGGGATCACCTATCCTTTTTTTTCCAAGGTGGGGGATGGAACAATCATTATTTATTTGGGTTATAAAAAATTGAATTGGTTGATGGATAAAAACTGGTATCCCATTCCTCGGATTGGCGATCTCTTCGACCACCTCTGAGGGGACCGGGTGATTTTGAAGATTCATTTGAGACTGGGATATCATCAAGTGCATGTTCGACCTTAAAAAAATATTCCTACATCATATCATAGAATGTATTATCTATATGAGTATATGGTTATATTTTTTAGTCTTATAAGTATTCTAGCATTTTTCAGGGCACTAATGATCTAGGTTATCTTTCTATATTAGGGTTTTATGTGGTATTCATGTATGATACCTTAGATCATTCTAACAATGTAGATGACCATTCCAACCATCTAGAAAATGTAATGGATACAATGAGAGAGAAACATTTTTATGCTATTCATATAAAGCTCCAATTTTTTCCAGTTAAATTTACATCATAGGACATACTATCTTAAATACAGCAGTATCATATGACCCTGAGAAATTGAGTACTCTAGTTTCATGGGAGCATCCCATGAAATTATTCTATATATAAAGTTTCATAGGGATAAATGGATATTACAGGCCATTTATACATTACTTATCACACTTAATAGAACATTTTACATGATGTATTGACAAGGGTGTGAAATTCTCATGGCCCGATGCATGTAACATAGCCTTTTTGAAGAATAATGGTAAATTGATTTCAGTGAATGTCTTGATTCTACCATATTAGGGCATGGGGAACATGTTATAATACAATTAATTAGGTATCAAGCTATGATAATTTGTTATATAAGAGGAGAAAATTATGTAATTTGTGTCACATTCGTTGGGTCCACATGAGTGGGACTACATAATGTACAATCTCTAGTAATCTGCAATTGTTTTTGCCTTGCGCTATTAGAGGCAGTCTCTACCAGGATAATGTTTTCTGTATATGTAGATGAAAACAACCATCTAGTGAATATTTACATTTAGATAATTGAGTCTATGGAAATTATGGTTTGATGAATACCAATTTTCTTTTGACTTCAAGATTTCCTATACACCAAGGAAGAGAAATGTAGTTGATTATTTATAGATCTAGAGGTCTCTGATATAGGTAGTTTAGAAGGCCATTAGGTAGAGGAAGCATATGGACATATATTAATAGATGAACAAGGTGTTTTAGATAGTATTATGCATACCTATATCTTATATTTCTCAGTGAATTACACTATCATGGATATATTTCGGGTTAGACAACTAATATATTATGAGGGCTTGGTTGTACATGAGAGTGTGTAAGGTGATGACCCCCAATTGGGTTGGATCATTATTGAGAATGAGATCTTTTTCATCCACATATATTCTTGCTTTCATACTAACAATCTAGAAGAGTATATGTGTGTGACCCATTCCTCTATATTGGTTATGAATCCCATTATTTCATAGATGTATCATGACTTATTATATTAATATTGGTTGATGGGGATGTTGGGGGAGATAGCTAGGTTTGTTATGCGGTGTGACACATTTCATTAGGTGAAGGAGGTGGACTAGAGACTAGGTGAGATTTTACTGATGTTTCCTATTCCTGAGTGGAAACTAGATGACGTCACCATGGATTTTGTGACATGAAATCCTAGATCGCTTTGTGGTTGTGATTCTATATGAGTGATTGTAGATAGGTTGAAAATTTTCTACCATTTTCTACCTTCATGAGAGAATATTTCATTGGATTATAACTGGAGGATCTACTGTTTTGAGATGGTACACTTACATGGTTTAAAAATTCAATTATACTAAACAAATATGATTGATTCATGTCACGGTTCTTGAAGGGGTTAGAGAGGGAACTAGGTTCTACTGTTCTATTATGTATAGTCTATCACCCACTGATCAATAGTAAGTCTGAGATTACGATACATAAATTGGAGTATATGCTCTAATTATTCATCCATGATTTTGTATGTTATTGTTAGATACACTTACCTCTCACTGAGTTATCTTATAATAAAAGATCATTATTGACCATATATATGAATCCCTATTAGTCACTATAAAGTAGTTCGTTTTGTTCACAAATGTGCTATATATATGTTAGAGAGGAACTACTACAATGTCCTCATCTTCTTCATGATACATCAATATGGGTTCATCTTGCTAGGAGAGGATATCTATAGACCAGTATAGAAAGATGTCGTATATCGATCATTGTTATTGACCAATAGAATTCATTTTGGGAAATTGAGAACTCAAGAGAGTTTTACCTAGATAAGGGAATAGATGGATTTAGATAAAAGGGAAGCTATATCATCTCCTTGTTAGTACCTTCTAGAATGTTGAGAGATCCAGGATGTTATTCTATCGCATGTAGATACCTAAGAGGTACCAATAATTACATAATGACTTCCACATGTCTAATCTCTGCTGATATTATTCTTATCTATTCCAAGTTATTCATCCTGATGTGGTTCAGTTATAGATATATAAATCGTTTTTCATGCATGTTATCTGTATTGTTAATTGTGGAATGAATGTTCTCTATGACTGATTAGTTCATCTTGTATGGGTGCTATGGTACGAAAACCATGTATAAAATGAGACATGGGTTAGGGTTTCCAATATACAATCCCAGTGACCAATGTTATACTTAGACAATGCTTAACCACCCTTTTAAGGGAAATGTATGATTGATTTTTAGGGGATATTTTATCATCAAAAAATTTATATGAGTTATTGAAACTTTGGTTTTTAAATTAATTCTTCAGTTTTGTACTAATATGAATGTCTAGTGGAGGCCATAGAGGAAACATGGGTGTGTGGGGCTAGTTTAGAGCCTATAGATTGCTTTTTTTTGGAAGGGGAATACGGGCCACACATTACCTCGATACTATGCAGCCAAGGACATTTTTTTGAGTAAATAGTCTGGGTTGGTCATTCCATTTTCCTAGGTCCTCATGGATTGAGAAAACTGTGAAATAAGGAGTTTCCTTCTTGTGTGATCTACTAGGATATTTTTTAGTGGATAAAAGAATGGGTTTTCCCTAGTATCCCAAACTATGTGAATAAACTATACAAGGGAGGTATTAAAGAAGTGTGGTTTGTATGGTTGGTCCATGGTTGGTACAATTGTGCACAAAAATCATGTCACACCATTTTAAATGTGTAAATAATGTTTTCTCATAATGACCATCTAACTGTTATTTTCATTTACTTATTCCCAATTCACAAAATCCCCTTGACATGCTGCTCCCATTTGAGTTTCCTCTATGGTATTGATGTCATTTCATAATTTGGACTCTATTTTAAGAACTGTTCATCTCATTGGATCAGAGCCATTGATTTCATTATTCCACAAGAATCTTTTGTTATTTCTCTTCTTCTCAATGATGTAATTTTGTAATAATACCTTATGCCCTATTATTATGGAATTTACTCATTCTTCTGTTTTATTAGGTTATGTTAGAAGCAAACACATGATGGATTTTCTACCACATGTATACGGTATATGGTATATACCTTTTCGTGAAATGTCTAATTTTGTTAAAATCTATTTTAATTGTTCCGAAAACTATTACTTCTAGAATTGTTCATATTTTTTTAAATTCCTTCATTAAATTATCAAAACTATTATTGTTTTCCCATGTAAGAATGTGTGTTGGTTGGAGGGTTTCAACCACAACCTGGACCACCAACAAGGTGTTTTTATGAATCTTCCATGTTATACAATCATGATGCTTTTGTGTGATACCTCTATATCTTAGTTGGAGAAATACTGAATTAAATAATATAACATGATAGGGATTATGCTTCCTTTTCCTTGTACTTACATATAATAGAAATGGTTAGATGTATTCAGTGGAAAATGTGGAATGAGTTTGATTAACTCATGGGTTATGAAATGATTAATTAAATTTCTATGATTACATTGGATTCCATTGAAATTTTTACTCCATTGGTCCTAGTTATGTTAATATCCATGGACATTTCCACTTCACTGATTCTAGAATAGTGTTGAATTCTATTGGAATTTATACACTATTTCATGAAAACTACATAGAATTCATTGGAAATTTCTATTTCTTGGATTCATAATTAATTTTGATGACATGGACATTTATACTCTGTGGATCTAGATTAAATGGGATGACATGTACCTTAAAACTCTATAGATTTGTCCATTCGTTTAGACACTGTATTAATCATAATAGTCCATAATGGATCTTTATCATAATTTACATATTACCCTTTATTATGATATTCTATTTATAGATATCCCTAGTAGGATAGTCAATATTAATTTTACATATTCCACTCTTTCATAATCATTTATATGACTATTTTATATTGAACATTATTTCATCTTAGAAATAGATACTAGAATTTTTATTGACACCATTGTTGGTGGCATAATGAGTATTATTTCACTCACTATTCATGCCATGATTTGGTACTCTGAAAATATTCATGAATTCAGGTAGGTATTGAGGAAAGGTAATTATTTTTGATGCTTTATTTTTTTTTTCATAGTAGCAGGGGAGCACTAGACCAAGCTATGCACATTATTATATATGGAGACAGTTTGTTGTGGTATTTCTGTATTTTTATACATGTATTCTATTGGATTCCAATTTCTATATTTTTCTACCATTTTGGAGACCTGACATAAACATCTTGTATATGAAATTAATTATTCATTTGTTTAATTACTCATATTGTATGGATGTTTACCTTCCATTGTTCATTTATTAATATTATTCCTCTATTGATTGATTTGATTACACAACTCTGCAACATTCTAAAATAACATCATAGTCTACCGAAATACACACCAAATGCCTTTAGTGGTAGTTGGTAGCCTCTAGAATATGGTTTGGTTCACATGAATCCATGTGACCCACCACATTGTGGAACCATTTAAGGGATCATAGTTTAGGATGTTAAATAAAAGTATCTTGGATTACCACATTTCATTATATCTGATCAGTATCTAAGGTAAATGTCGATGTTCTGTTGTCGATTTCAACACTTCCTAGACACAGAATTGATTTATAGTTCTATGTATCTGGATAAAATAGATTCCGAGTATGAAATAATAATTAAAACCCTCTAGATTATATTTTGATCTTGTTCTTAGGATATCAAAAGTGGTTGGGATCAATACCTTACCCAATGTCTTATTTTATAACAATAATAATTTTCACTACACCATTATAAAATATCCATATGAATTAATCTATAGTAAGAAGTTTTCCAGTATATTTTTATAGAATGAAGTCCAAGAAAGAAATCTTATGGTGAATTAAATGGATCTGGAAATAGGGAAGAATGTTATATCCATTGAATAACATAAATGTAGTTAAAAGTGAGAAAAATAATGCTTAGAATCATAATAAAATATGAAATTTCAATGTGGTGGTGATATATTTTTATGAATATCTACCTGGAATAATTTGTTGATATTTTGAAATATGTGAAATTATATCCCTAGGTATATTGTTCCATTAATAATTATTTATCATGTCAAGATGGTATGTAATTGATTGGTTCTTCGTCCAGACCTCTCTCGTGTTCATGATGTGTTCCTTTTATCTTATTTCAATAAGTACATACCTAATAACAGATATGTAATGAGTTTATAGGTAATAAAAATAGAGAATGATCACTCTTATGAGGAATAGATGATGAAGATTCTGGATCATATAGAGAATTTTCTACAAAACATGGCCGCTAACCAGGTCAATGTTTTCTAGAGAAACCACATGTTAGGGGAAACAACATGGGAACCTTAGGATGTTATTTGGAATAATTATTCTTGGTTTTTATGTCAAATTAAATAATTTTGAGGGAAATTTTAATATTAAGTGAGTTTTAATGTAACACATAGAGATTTTAGGAAATTATTTCAAATAGATTTAATTTCATTGATAGCGTGTGATTCATGAAGCACCACATTTTTACAAACTGCAATATACAATTATTATTTTATTTATATGTGACAATTATAACTAAACTTTTAAATGATTTTTCTTAGTATAAATAACCACATTTTGAAAATTATATATCAATGATTAATATTATGTAATAATATTTTTAAATATGTACTTTATTTTTTGTAATGTTTTTATACACTACAAAAATATGTTACTTCTAAAAAATAATTTCCAATGTTTTTTTTTAAAATGTAATAAAAATGATTTCATAATATTTTTCAAAATTTTGGCTTAAATTTATAAATCATCAGGTTAAAATTATATTCATGTTAATTGTTGATGATTTTATAAAGTAATTCATTTTTCGATGAATATTGAATAATATTGAATTTTATTGGAAGGAAAATTTTCTTTTATAGAATCTAAAGAGTTGCATTTTATTTAAAAATTTACAATTATTATTTCATAAATTATATTTTAATTCATTCAATTTATGTCATTGGAGTAAATTTTATGATTATTTTTAATATAAATAGTATTTACACTTATGAAAACGTTTTATTGGAAAACCATTTTTTCATCACATATGTGAGTACTAATTTAAAAGAAATTATATAAATTATATTAATATAATTTATTGGGTGGGGTTAAATATTTTTAATAATCATAATTTTAATTATCTAATAATTTAAATTTAATTTTTATTCTTAGTTAATAGTAAATATAGCTTAAATTAATTACTACGGTAATGGTTAAAATGAGTTTACCAAGGGGTCAATTTAAAAATATACAAGTAATATTGCCCATAAGAGTTGTGTGAATCCTATTTTATAAAAATATTCTAGAATTATACTATGAAAAATTATTTTATATGGTCAGTTTGTGGAATTTTTCTTGGGAATGAATTTATCATTTTGGATTATTTTGGGAAAATTATAAATAGTTTCCAAGTGGAATCTTTCCTCAACATATAAAATAACATATAATCTCTTATCCCGCCCATAAATCCAATACTTTTTTGTTCCCTAAATTCCATCATCATTTCCCTACCCATGACATATAGTGGTGTTTTCAATATAGAACTCTCATAGGATGTATTCTACTACAAACAAAAAGATATTTTCCAAAGAAGATGTAACATTATTAAGCATTGATTTTTTTTATTTTCTCTTCCAACTCCTTAAAATATTTTTAATATATGATAAATTAAAAACAATAGTATATTAAATTAATATATAGGTTGTTATGTTAATTTCATAACTAAAAACCATCACCTTTTCTATCAAAAAGGAAATGAAACTGTCGATCGTGTCTGCGGCAAACTACCACCTCACAAACCAATGTAATTTTTTTCCATCACCACATCTCAAGTGTGGATATTAAGATATATTTAAATTATATAAATTATATTAATATATATATATACTTTAATAATTATAATATAAAATTTCCCTCATCACATTTAATGCTATTGGAAAATGATAATGTTTCTTATTAGTATATGCAAACTACCTCCTCCAAGAATCTATGTGAACAGTTCATCATTGAATTTTTAATGGGTAGAAATAATGATTGATTGAATGAATATATATTATTTATATATTGTAATATTATTATAGAAATTTTAATAATTATTTCCTTTCTTTTTTTATCCATTAAAAAAATTAAAACAGTGTTAATGTGTACGTATGGCGAACCGTCTCCAAAAATGGTGAAATTAATTTTTCATCGCAAATTTTGATGGTTTATTACAAATATATATAATTAATATTTATAGAATTTATATCATGGATAAAATTTTACATATTATATTACCATGATCAATGTAAAAGGTCTAAATCTACTAAACCAAAATATACGTGACAAATTAAGCAGTATTACACAAAACGTAATTTTCACAGAGAATTATTAATAAAAATACGACAAAACGTTATATATACATAATATGTTGTATGAAATATTTGATTATAGTACAAAAATATATTGGTAATAAACCTATATATTTAATATATGTGTTTTTAATGTGTAAAAATATATTTAGGACTTTTTTTGTAAAGGATTTTTGTCTCAATTTAACTTTAGTGGGACACATGTCATATTCACAAGTTATTTCATTTATTTCATGCATTTTTAACCCAAGAATATGTACTATTGCGATTATTATGAAAAATATTGTGATTTTAGTATATTTATAATGTTATTTATCTAATGGGTATTATTATTCAAATTTTACCAATGTGGTGAGGGACTTATGTTTCAATCTCATTATAATCAGGATTTTTAGGAATGAATTTACATTGTACGAAATTATTTCAAAAATTAATGATTAAATCCATTTATTATATTCACCTATTAATCTTTATTTAGTTTACATTTTTTCCTTTCATTTTCCTCTTCTTACTAACTCGGCCCGTTGAAATTATTCTTTTAAATATTGTGACATTATTTCATGATTTAGTTGAAATACCTTTTCTTCCAAATCTATAATTTATTTAAAATGTATTTAGATAGGCATTAAAACTAATCTATGATTGTTTTAATTATTTTTTAACCATGTTCATATTTTAGAAATATATTATGTAATCTTCTAATGACTTTTTGAAAAATATGGTTTTTTACTTTTTACCAAATTTCAAGGGAATCTTAGATTTAGTGTGTTTGAAATGAATGGTATATCCATTGTGAATTCCACTCAATTTTTTAAAACATACTTTATAAGCTTTCTAGGTTATCTTAAAATTAAAGGCACTTTAATAAAAATTTGGTCAATTATTTATTAACATAGTGATTTTTTATGTGGAATGGTTATTTTCCTCATGAGTGTTTTAATGATCAAGTTTTGGAATTTCCATTCCTCAAAGCCACCACCCTTTTCTATTAAAAATGTTTTTTGGGGGATATAATCTATTGGAAACTACCTTATTCTTTCTCGGGATGTTTTATAATTTGGATAGGACTATGAAACCCATTAATTTTTCCACAGTTATCGAATGATGAATTGATGAATGTTCTATGAAACATATTTTCATTGCACATGTTATAATATAATGATATGAGGAGTGTTTTATGATATTGAAATATCATATATATATGGATTCAATTATGTGATGTGTGGGTCCTATATAACCCTCCTATTGTTTAGATAATGATGGAAAAATCATGTGTTAAATATGTTAGGAATAGAATAAATTTCATGTTCACAGTGTCAGGTGTCGCCCTGGATTTTATGTCCATAAGATTATGAGTATACATAGAGTTCATGTCCATATGTTCTTGTGAGGTCCTATTATCCATGTCTATAAATTTAAGGGAGGACATTGATTTCATGTCCTGAAAATTATGTAAGGACATGGTTTTCAAGTCCATGAGTTTTTGGAAGGAGATGATTTTATTTCGTTAACTTATTTACTAAGCCTATTTCTATTTATACATGGTCACAGTGTTATAGGATTACATGTATTCCCTAAATTTATTCCTTCTGCCAATGTTATTCCCACTATGGATTATTATTTACATTTTTTTTGTAGATTCCATTCATTATTACATGAATCATGTTTTTTATCATTGATTGAATTGGTCAAGAACATTTGTTAGATGTGGCCATGATTTCATTCCTTAAGCTTATATTGTGCTTTCATATGATCATCGATAAATTTCTCCCATTTTTTCCATTAGTAATGGTTCTAAGATCACCCTTTTCTATTTTTTCGATATCTATGCTATGATGAATGATTTTAAGAAGTATATGTTTGTGAAGAGTAATAAATGAGAATATTTTAATGGGTGATGTTGGAGATCATTAATGAAAAAAGAATATTTTTTATCTAGTTATTAAAGACCCAAAAAATTGATATGCATTTGGCGTGTATTTTTTGAAATGTTTTTAATATTCATCTAGAAGTATCTAATATTATTGTATAAAATTTTTGGGCAGCTATTATACTAGTTCCTCTCACTTGTTCTTACCAACTCACCTAACAGAACTTTTGAGTCTCCCAACGGATCTCATGCCTTATGTGATGGAAACTAAAACACTTATCAGGATAGTGAGATATCATTATCTCTAATGTTCCTGTTTTTCATTTCATTTATTAGATAACAGTATTATATAGAGATTTTATTTCTTTAAATGAATCATCATGATGTTATTCGTAGGATTGAATAGTTGGTTGTTGAAAAAAATTGATCTAACCATTATCATCGGTGGTTGTCAATTTCAACCCATTATGAGGAGTTCCATGTTTTCCAAGAAGAGTTGTAATCAAGGGATATTATGACTTGAAAACCTCTTAAAAATGTATATAGGACAATAACCATTTCTTATGAGTAGGTTTAGGATGCTTCTTGTAGTGAACAACCTCTAATAGTTTTTAATTTTCCAAAAATTACTTTCATATGAATTTTCTAATTTTACATCATTGAGGGAGGTGGAGTACTCTAAATATATCTTTCTAGGAACACATCCATTACTATCTCCCCAAATTTACTGAAGGAATTAATAATTATTTAGACTATATTATATTCGATGGATTCGCTTTATCCTATTTTTTGCTTGGGTAGAACTGGAACTTTTTCCAAGAAGGTCAATGAAACCATTCTCTTATGCACTGATTAACAAAATCTCATTATTGAAACGGTCAAGAAAACATAAATTTTCCCCATATTGATGACTTTTTCTGTTCTCCTGAGTTGGGAAATTATTTTCTCTAAGATTAATCTTTGGTATTTATACCTCTAACAAAGGATTTATGAATCTCATATTCCAAAAAATAAATTCAATATAATGTTTTGACACTTTAAGTATATTTTTCCCTTCATACGATCCAATAATCTCTTTATATTTATGGTAATAGTTAATATTATTTTCCACCATTATTTTGAATAATTATATACATTATTAATTGATGAATTATTGGGTTTTGTTAAACTAAGGATGTTTATTTACATTATTTCACTATAGTTTTGGAATTATTAAAGTATAATTGGATTTACGTCATGCATTCAAAGTTCCAATTATCGATTTAGGACGTAATGTTCTTGGGTTATATGGTATCTCAATAGGGTATGTCATTTTATATTGAAAATTTACAGTTTATCATGTCATTGGAAGAAACATTGAAATATATTTGATATTCATTGATTTTTGGTCCTAGAAGGTAAATATTGTGATTCCATGTATGATTTCTCTAATATGTATTTTCCATTGAGTTCCCCTACTCTGAAGGGAGTGAATATTGTTTAGGATTCCGAATTCTAGACATCCAATGGGAATATTTTGTGTCATTTGGGGCCATATCTGATTTTGATTTCTCTTATAGATGGGCTGGGCTACGTGGTTATTTGTAATGGTTTAGGTTCAGATTTGGGTTACATTCTCATACAGGGTAATCAAATTATCTATTATGGCTATCATAAAATTCAAAAACATTATAATAACTATCTTACACATGATATATAACTTTATCTGCAATCCAAGCCCATAAATGTTGAGAAAATACATTTTTTGTGAATGGATTACAGTTTGGTATGCTCACTAAAGGTTGAGTTATTTCATTTAATAGAAATATTTGTCTCTTCCTCATAGGATATGGTTTTGGTACCTTTAATATTTTTACATTAACATTGACTAAACCTCTTGAAAGTGGAATTTTGTTACTAATGATTTTAATAGGATGTTCCCATCCAAGGCTAGGAAGGAGTCATTACAGGAGTGGAATCTCTGAGAACTCATTTCTTGTAAGAATTTGAGAGTCTAAGAGAATGACAACAAGCATATTCTAGAATTTTTTTAGTTAGTATACCATCATCCCGAGATGATCCTCCAAGATTTGTAGCTTGATGATAAGTTATGAGTAATTAGGAATTTTTTATATAGTGGGATGACCATCAGTGGATTTTCATTATCTATGGAGACCATTCTATGATTAAATAATCATTTTATTATTCTACATCCAACATGAATTTTTGTGATGAAGTTTTTCAACATTCCCATTGAGTGGTTCACCCTTTTATAACTAAGGTGTTTTATGGTATGATGTGTCATTTTTGGTGACCATGTATTAAATGATACATTGATGATTTTGTTTTCTATTGTTATATTTGTTTATAGATCAAGGTTAGAAATCTGAAGCATTCTGGTTTTCATCAACTATGTTTTGTGTGGGCATTGATGTAGGATAAGATATTGATGGTATTCATTATTGGGTTTCCATGTAATCCTCTTAGAATGAATGTGATACATCCTGTAATTGATTAATTACACATATATAATAAAACTATTTGTATTTGGGATAAATTTAATGTTCATTACTTGGTAAATATGTATGTGTTGTATATTCTTAGATTGCACTGATATTCTTTTGTCATTATAACTGAAAGGGGTCCCCATTTCCCATAAAATTTTTGAAGATCCCATGAAGTGGTAATGGGGTCCAAAGACATGATGAGAAAAAAATGTGATGCTCATATGGATAGACATATAGAATAGAACATACATATTCTTGATGACATAATCCATGCTTAAAATCACGACTTTGGAAGAGTGTAATTATTACATTTGGTCAAGTTGATTTTTCTTATAATAAAAGCTACAAAACCTCCATTAAAATTCCACCTTTTCAAGACTTTTATGTCTAGCCTTGTAAAACACTAATTTATTGGTCATTAATTGGTGAATCATACCTTGTGGGACCTAGCATGTTCCAAGAGGTAATGATTGTGATCTAACTGATTCATCAGTCATTAGTAATGGATCAAAGAACAATATAAATAATATAGAGATCATTAAAAACATAATTTGTAGTTCTCATTTGGAGAACTGGTGTTCCTGTGTGTCTCATTGTGGTTGGGTCATTGGAGTCTTGTAAATTAATGGAATCTATCACTGAGATATATTAGAAGTTTTGGGGTTGTTGAAAAAATAGGGAATGAGTCTTATGATTTTTATTTTCCCCTCAAACGTCTTTAGGAAGGTTTCTTACCCTTTTAGGTATGATGTTTAGTTATCCCTTATAATTTTAATTTTCATGTTTATTCATGGTTATTGTAGTTTTTTCTATAATTTTATGGGGCATTGTTATGTTTTTAATCTTCTTTCAGAGGTAGGGAGGTGTTCTAACTTTCTGGATTAAGAGTGGACACTGGTCTATAGTGAGAAAAACTACAAGGGGTCTACCTACCAGATAGTGGAATGATGGATATTCATAATTCCTAAAAGAATTACACTAGCATACTTATGGAAGACCAAATGGGATGCAAAGGCATTTCTTAAGGTGTAGAGAATCATCTAGGAACCTGTTTTAGCTAGTGATAGTGGACAAAAATCTAGTGTTGTTGTTTTTGGTGAGAAACGTTTGGCCAGTATCAAAATCTTGTTTCCCATATTCTAATTTTTAATACCAATCTCTCTTATATATAACCTATTTTGGACCCTATGAACTTTGAAACACTATTGAGGTGATTTTTTCCCTTTAATCTTGGATCATTCTTGTATTTAATTTTCCACAGAACCGTCGAAATTATTTTTTATTACTGTGGATATTAAATTGTTATAAATTATCTTATATTCATGTCTCTGCATCATCAATAGTTTTGGATTTTTTTGTTAATGAAGGATATGAATCATGATTTTGTATTTTGGTTTCTTGGATCCACTATTTATTATTTTTATCCCTTCATCATTATAATTTGGGAACCCTTATTGAGTGTTTGGTGATATTGTGAATTGAGTTTGGTGGATTCATATGTTCTACCTACCAATTAAAACCTCTTTCTATTAGTTTGGATTGAAATGGATTCATATATTTATTTTACAAAATTATTTGATATGTTTAATAAATGATTTTATATAGAAATGAATGTGATAAAATATTCATTGGTGAAAACTTTTGAAATAAATTATTAATTACTAAAATTTTGTGTTTAGTATAAATTGATTAGTTGAAGATAGATTTTGATGATTAATCTTGATAAATGAAATAATGAAAGGATTTATGGATTTTCAATGAAATAAATTATTTTTAAAGGAACATATTAAAAAAATTGATATTGGTTCATTAACTGATATTTCATGTTGAAAACTATGAATTGGGTAAACTTGGAGAAGAATTAATGAAACCGATTGACATGAATTATTTTCCCCATGAATGATTTATTTGGAGCACATGAGATCCTAGTTAGAATTTTGACAGTCCAGGAGAGGTACTCTACGATTGTATTATCTAAACCTAGTAATTGATTGGAAATGATAATGTCCACTAAAAAGTTTTTACCAAAGGAATTTCATTCAATGTGGTGGAATCTTATTCCAACTAATCCCATGATCTGGGGAAATTATCTCACCAAGAGCTATATATCATTGGATGTGTGAGGATCCCTAAAACATAAACTATTAATCCTCAGGTTACATATACACAGAGCAATGAATGAAATTAAAATATTAGAAAATTATTTATACATGATAGTTGTTATGAAGTGTTTTATTTATTATGGTTTTATTGAAGTTATTATTCATGCATGTTTTATACATTCAACTGAAATGATTGATATGAGTTATTTTTACTGATTGGTAAAATAATTATTTTGTATTGTATTGTATAAAATTTACCATATATAGTTTATTTGATATGGTATTATTATGAAATTTTATATTGGGATCCAAATGGGATAATATTTCCCACAACATACATATGCCTTTGCAAATATGTAGACATTATTTTTCTAGGACTGGAAATACAAAAGTACCATATGGAGACTATATGTGTTCTTTTTAGTGGGTCTTTGGGAGATGGTGGCAATAGGTGGAATATGGGATCCACTATTACGAGTATATATTAAGGGTGATAACATCATGGGACTATATAATGTTTCTGTTATTGTAATATTTCAGGATATATACCTATCTATGTTGAGGTACTTTTATCTAGTTGATTCTATCCATAAAATTGTAGGATTTCATAATACGTTATCTCTCTAAAGTAATTCAATATCATGCGTTACACGCTACACCGAGTTTGAATGCACCATGACATACCAAACTAGTCATTCAAAAAGTGGTTATGAATATTATTGACTAAATTCCGAATTTTTTATACTCTATATAATTTTAACATCCATATTCTATGTTTCTTATACATAATAATGGAAAAATTCAAATTTTCAGATAAAAGAAGTATCTTTCAAAGAATTAAATCATAACGTCTTTTAATGGAGAATCCATTTTAAATTCAATGTTAGAAAACTTTTTATATTCAATTTGACAAAATAAAATTCTTCTTTAGAAATGAGAAATAAAAATTTAGTTTGGTTAAATTTTTCATACTTTTTGGATATCTTTCATATTTTGATGAATAATGAAAAATATTAAATTTTAATTTAAAACACCTGTTTTAATAAAAATAATTTATTGTGTTAAATTATAAATTTTACTGGTTTAAAGTATCACTAGATTATATTTTTATAATTTAACACAATTTTGGTCAATGGAAGTAATTTTACATTTAAATTGGACAAAAAATTCAATCTTTTGATAGTTTTTACTTCTCAAAAACCAATATTCAGGTTTTGAGAACATCTATTAATTTTAAATTAATCTACAAAATATCTATGTTTTGAATTTGGTAAAATATATATCATTTTTGAATTTGGAATATCAAAATTAACTTAGGGTGAATTTTTTGTATTTATTTGAAAACATTCCATTTTTGATGAATAGTGAAAACACTGCGTTATTGTATAAAACCAAATTTTTATTAAAATAATAATTTATTTTATTTAAATTTATTTTCTATCAAAATAGATACATAATAAATATAGAATTTCAATTTAATTCATTGGAGTCATTTTATAATAAAATTAGATATATAAAATTGTATATAACTTTTTAATGTCATTTACGCACCTGCTTGGCACATTAGCAAATTTGCATAAAATATAATTTCACCTCTTCTATTAAGAAAATTTCAAAAATCCAAGAGACATGACGGACATCAGTAATAAATTTTTTTTAATAGGATGAAAATACTTTTTTGGTGAATAGTATCTTTTGAATTTTATTTACCACGGTTAAAGGTAAATATAGTAATTAAAGGTAATAATGATATTATAATTACCCTAACACATGTCCTAATTCTATTGGATAAGTGTTTTTGGACAAAAATAAACCATAGGATAAAATTATATCCTCTTTGATCCACTATAATTAGATTAGGACACTTGTTATTATTTTATTTAAAGAAGAGTTAACAGTGTTAAAATCACTTTTTCATAACTAAATAATTTTTAATATAGTGTTATACATAAGATTAATTCAACTATAAATATTTATTAAATTTATAAATATATTTCTTACATAATGGTATTCTATTTATAAGTTTTAGACATTGAATAATTAAATTTACTTTTGACATAATGATGATGCAGTAATTACCGTATTAATGAATTATTAAAATAATTGATATTATAAATATCCAAATAAATGTAAATTGAGACTTTTTAGTCATTAAACTAATTTTAAAAGTTAATATGACATGTTAGTTTTGATTAAATAATATTTTTTCAAAGTGATAATCATTTAATTACTTTCACAAAAACAAAATACAAAATAGTGTCAAATTTCACGTAAACGAGTTTTTAAAACAAATTCAATATTATTAGTTGATATAATATTAGAAAAGATATGTGCTTAAGAAAAAGGAAGAAAATATTTTTTGATATTTCAATAATAATCCATTTGGGGTTCTTTTGGATTTTTATAAGAAGATTATTAACCATTTATTATAATAATACAAGAATACATGATAAAAGTTAAACTATTTAACTAAGAGTTAAATATATAAGATAAGGATTATAAGGTGACCTAAACCAGTCAAAAACCTTTTGGTTTAGATTTTTTTTGAATCATCCCATCCTTATCGTAGAAATAAATCACTTTTTAACCATTATAAACTGAATATTATTGTATAATAAATTTATATTTCAAGATTTTCCTAAAGTGACTCTCACCTCTCTTATAAAAGGGTACTTCATCTTCTCTTACATTCACACCTACAAAGCACATTTTCATTGCCAAACCCTGCACAAACCTCCTCCCAACTACACTTACTTAATCCTAGGTCCCTTACATTGGTTAGAAATCCAATCTATCGAGTAATTTTGATCAAATCAAAAGGATGAATCCGAAGAAGAGGTAAATTTTTTATCACATATTTCAATGTTCATTTCATCTTCTACATCATATTTCTTTTTTATTTCTATACTAAAAAAATAACTCCAGTAAATTATAAATAATGAGATTTTATTATAAATATGGTACAACCATATTCATCATTATATCCATCCTATGACTGACATGTTCACCATATGTGGGTACATACGACTTATCGTCTCCACAATGTGGTGTAGTTTGTTATTCAACACATTATTATTTGGATGCGTATAATAATTAGTAAAAATGATTTAAATAATAAATTTATCATGTTAATGAATCTTTAAATACTATATAACATCCAATTACATAATATTTCACCATTAATAGAATGATATCATCGCTCGTGCGTATGTATAGCTTGCCATCTCCAAGATGCGATTTGATTCATTTCGACATTCACCATTCAACGATGATTATAAAAATATATATTATTAATTAGTATGTAACATATTACTTATTAATGAAACTGGATATATATATATATATGTATATATACATATATATCATTCACATACTTCTGTTCAATATGATATGAAAATGGATATGACGTTTATGAGTACGTACGACATACCATCTCCATAAACGATGTCCTTCACTTCATAAATCTATCTATTATACATATTTATATAATTAATATATAAGATACATAAATAATTTTTTATATTCTAGAATGAATTAAACCATTATATAAGTGATATTATCAATAATAAAAAGTTAAAACACGTATGACAAAGAAAGCAATTATTACCTGAAATGTTGTTATATCATAGAAATTATTATTAAATGGGTAGTATAAATCCATAAATGAATCATGTATGATATCATAAATATGAATATGGTTCTATTATAATTTAATAACATACTATGGTCCTTATACAAGAGGTTAAACATACAATCGACCAAAGGAATGTACAAGGTAAGGGTTAATTCCTCAATCTCATTATTATCTAAGATTGTTTATGTGTAAGTATTTACTGGAACATTTTTTTCAACCATGCCCATTTTTCATAAAAATGTCATCAAAATGAATATTTTATGGTTTTATAGAAGGTACTCTTAATCATGATTATCATTTTAAATATTTTGATGATTTATTTTTCTAAATCTTTTTAATTAATGTCCATGGATTAAAAGTAATTTTAATGATTTATCTATATGGATATGATTATTTTAAAATTATATTTCCTTTAAAAAAGTTTCAATGTGGTATGAGACACTTCGATACAAAAATCAATTTTTATGTGATCCTTTATAAATGTGTAAATTTTAAATGATTTCACAAAAAGGGATATTTCTCTCAAAGAGTGTTACTAATCATTTTCAACTATGTATACATCCATTGTTGAATATTATTCATGATTAAAGTTGATTTATTATAATACAATCTTCCATGTTGTATTGAATGAGTTGTGATATATTCGAATGTGTCTGTTCTATTTTTATACCATTATTGGTTTATTGTTAATGTATTGAAATTTAGTATGATAGTTTTAATACTAATGTTTAGGTTATGTTTCACCATTTTCATTTAAGGAGTGCAATGGACTTAGTATGTAGCGCGTGGAGCCTCCTATAGCTTCTCGATTCATCGATACATCTCATTAGACAAACTAGTGTTTTGACACAAGGCCTTGAAAAAAAATTATTTTTAGTCTTGGTCTGAGGATTTAACTATATGGTTATGATGTCCGACATTATGCATTCCCTCGTTATTAAAATTAGTTATTACATGTGATTATTTGACAAGTAGAAAATCCATTTTAATGTTTATATGGTAATGATTGATTTATTTTTTCGACATTATCTTCGAGTTTATGTTTAAAAGGATTTTGTTTTCATTACGCATATTTCTATAAAAACTTATATCTTTTGCTAAATTATTTACCCTTATTGAGCTTCTGAGATCACCCTTTTTTATGTTTTATTTTTTCCTTGATGCAACGATGTATGTTATGACTGACTTGTACGAATTTGAGTGTATTCAATGGAGATCCAATGATGTTTTATTTCATTTTATAATGTAATGTAAATCTTATGTATGTATCTATTACTTCTAAAGCTTCTATACCTATCTGTATTTAGGGATTTGATCCTTTGTGATCATGCTTATGTTATATAATAATCCACCAACACTGGGTAACTAGGGTCTGGGAATTACAGTTGTTATTAGATGATGTTTTGAACAAACATTGGAAACTATATTTAGAAAAACACCGATTAGAGAGCCTTGCCCGAGGATTGAATTTTGGGATTAGTATAGAAGAACATACAAAAAAATTGGTAGTGTAAATATTAAGTGGGTTTTCCCAGCAAATACATCTCTGTCTTGATATGAGAAGGTAGAGGGTGCTCTGGCCCAGATGTACCTAGGAGCGAAAATACAGACAAGTATTTTTTGGCTTGAATTGGGGTATCTTGGTACACGATAGTAGGCCTTACTGCACTCTTGGTTACGACACTTTTGAAGGATATTCTTAGGATAATTCACAATTTATTTATAGACTGTTATGAAGGATTAATGTGTAAATATACTAGATTAGAAACTATTTTTATGATTATGATACTAGATGAGTGAAAATATTCAATTAATGTTTATAATTTTTCAAGATTACAGATTATACAGTTTGATATGATCTAATATACTATTTTTCATCATTTTGAAATGGGGCCTAGTGGAAGGAATGAGACTCGAACAATACACATGATAAAAATAGTCAGAAGGATCATATCATTACTAGTCCTAAGCTAGAATTTAGAAGGGAAATAGTTTCCCACATATTCCCATAATATGAATAAATAATATCATGTGGTTATAAGATAAGTAAATAATTCTCTGAGTGATATAGATTTGAATGGAATCTAGAGAAGAAAAGGGTGGTAGAGAGAATGATGGAAAAAGGGAATAAGGGGAAGAAGTATTTACCTTTATGTGATAACTTTTTAAAGAATAACCTTTTTAAATTAATGAAGGGAATGGTAGTTTTTATATGTTTGGAGAAAAAAACACCATGTATGTGATTGGAAATTTTTGGAAAAACTTTCAAATTTAGAATGCTTCATCTACAAGGAGTATGGACACTACATGAATCAATGTCCTAGTTATCAAAGTATACCCCAAATGATGCTATCAGATAATAATCAAGTAATGATTCAACCACAGATAAAGAGGAATAATTAGTGTTATTAATTTTTATTAATGAGTTATGTCATTTCTGTGTTGTTTCTACGATGTACTGGTTATAATAATTTTTGAAATAAATATGGATTATACTTTAGTACTATTTCATTGAGGATTTGAAATTACATGGTACCAATAAAAGTAACTCAAAAGAAAGTTAATTTTTTTGGAAAATACATGGTTGGAAGAAAGATTAACCTTAATATGATCTTGATAGTGAGGTAATGATTTTGGAATAAGAGATGGTTGATTTGGATATATTATATGGGATATTCTTGACTACCTTGGAATTGATTAATGGTTTGTTTATTCCATTATAGTTTGAGTATTCAATATTTTTGGATATAAAGAATATATATAATATTCTATAAGTAATAAGGTAGAATTAATGTAATCAATAAGTTTATATGGTAATTTAGGATTTTACCATGTTTTAAGAGAATTCATGATGATGGTACGCACATGATATTGTATTCAAAAAATATATCTTCATTATGTTATGTTGACCTTCCTTATATATTTTTTGGAATATGAGTTTCGAAAAAAGTATTTTGGATAAGTCTAAATGTTGGAATGGATTAATTTGGAAATTAGATACTATGGATAAAGGTTTAAAATTTATTCATATTATTTTTGTATTTTTTTTATTAAAAGGACAACTCAATAACCAGGTTACAACTCTTCACGTCTGACAAGGCCGTGAGACTTGAACCCGCAGCCGAAGGGAAAAAATATTGAATCACCAACTACTACCCTACCTAATTTCTATGTTTGTATAATGTTGTTTTTATGTGTTTTGACAGATGAATTATAAATTCAATTTTCGTAACACTGTACGATTTGTATAAATAGAATATTTTTGAGATCTATTATCTTTTGGAGTGAAAGATGAGTTTGAGGTTGAAATTAGTTAAAGGATCGAACTCTACATGTTAAGAATTCTCTATTTTCTTGGTATATGAAGAAATGAATTCTTAAACTTTAGGGATGGGATCTTAAACCAAAAATGTGTTATCCTAAAACCTATTGTTTTGTTTAAGCAATGATATATTAAAGCATCAATGATTTATGGATTTGAGGACCTCAATTTTACATTTATTGTTCACTAGTTTGTGATTGATGACCGCAATCACTACCTATAAATATTTACTTTTCCCCCCAAATTATGTGTTTATAATTTCCACCAATGTTCTCAAATTCTAAACCCTATTTTTGTGGTGACATTTTCATTTCCCATTCCCTCTTATTAATACTATATTTTATTATCTCTATTTCCAATGTGGGTTTTCCACATATGTATTTTCTATTTTCAACCTTTTATTTTCGATGAACAAAATCAAAATGTCAGGATGATATTTACTGAAGGTGGGGATAATGTGACACTTCATAATTTCATAATATGTTTTCCCTTTATTGTAATTCAATATAAAGTGTTACAAGTAACACCGAGTTCGAATGTACCACAACTTACCCAATAAGCGGTTCAAAAAGAGGTTATGAATAATATTAACTTCTATTTTAATTTTATATACTTCATATTATTTTAAAATCTATATTATGTGGTTCATAGACATAATATATCATTAAATTCAATTTTTCAGATAAAAGAAGTGTTGTTCTAAAAATGCAATTTTACTTTTTTTTAATGGAGATCCCATGATAAATCCAATATTTTACACATTTATATTTTTAATTTTACAAAATTAGAATCGTATTTATAAATGGGACATATAGATTTAGATTGGTTATATATTTTTTACTTTTATGGTAACTTTAATATTTTGATTAATAGTTAAAAATTCTAAATTTTAATTAAAAAAACTTTTTTCTTCGAAATAATTTATAGTGATAAATTGTACATTTAAATGGTTTTAAATTATCATTAAATTATATTTTTATAATTTAATCCAGTTTTTGTCATTTGAGGTAATTTTACTTTTAAATAGGACATAAACACATATCAATCTTTTGAGAGTTTTTATATCTCAAAAACCCGCTTTTAGGTTTTGACAACGTGAATTAATTTTAATTTAATTAATGTTACTTTAATGTTTTTAATTTGGTAAAATAGACAAAATATTTTAATTTGGAATAAAAAAATTATCTTAGGTGGAATTTATGGTATTTTTTCTGAAAACATTCAATTTTTGATAAATAGTGAAAAACATTGCGTTGTTGTTTAAAAGTGACATTTTATTTAAATTCATTTTCAGTCAAAACAAATACAGAATACCTATATAATTTCAATGTAATTCATTAGAGTCATTTTATAATGAAATTAGATATATATTATTTTATTTAACTTTTTAACATTTTTTACCCACCTACTAACCCCCTTAGAAAATTTGCATAAAACGTAATTTTACCATTTCTTGGAAGTGAATTTCAAAAATCAGAGTCACACAATTGACATCAGTAAGTAAAACATGTTTAAATAAAATGAAAATAATTGTTGGTGAATAGTAAGTTTTTAGTTTTATTTACCATGATTAAATGTAAATATGGTAATTAAATTTAAAAATGATATTATAATTATCTTAACACATGTCCTAATATTATCGGATAATTTTTTTCATCCAAAATAAACCTCTGGAAAAAATATTATCATTTTTGATCCTCTTAGATTAGATTAGGATATTTATTGTTATTTTATTTAAAGATGTGTTAAAAGTGTTAAATTCAAATTTTCATAATGAAAACATTTCTCGTATTGGGTTATATATATGACAAATTCAACAATAAATATTAATTTGATTCTAAAAATATTTCTTACATAATGGTATTTTATTTATAATGTTTATACATTATATAATTAAATTTATTAATGACACAATGATGATATAGTAATTACATTATTAATGAAATATTAAATTAATTTATATTATTAATATCCAAACAAATATAATGTTAGACTTTGAATTCTTTACACTAATTTTCTAGGTTAATATGACATGTTAGTGTTGATTTTTTTTTCAGAGTGATAATGTTTTTAGGACTTTCACAAAAATATAAGGATTGGCCAATGGAGTTATATATGGTTAGGTATGGCAATAATGAATCACTTGAGGTTCTTTCGGCTTTTTATAGTATGTTTACTAACCATTTATTATAATAATACACGAATAAATGGTAAAAGTTAATCTATTTAACTAAGAGTCAAATATAAAATATAAGTTTAATATTGTGACTTAACCTATCTAAAAGTTCTTGAGTGAGAGTTTTCAAACCCATCCCCACCTTATCCTTGAAATAAAATCTCTTTGTAGCCATTAAAAATTGAATATGATTTTATAATAAATTAATATTTCAAGCATTTCCAAAAGTGACCCTCAACGCTATTATAATAGTGTACTTCCACTTCTCTTAAATTCAAACATCCAAAGCCATTTGGATCGGCCAAACCCTACTCAAATATACTCCAAAATACCCTAAATTCAACCTACATGCCTTTCATTGATCAAAAATACCGTCTGAGGAGCCCTTTAGATCAAATAAAAAGGAAGATCCCAAAGAAGATGTCATTATTTTGTCACCTCATTGAACGTTTTTTTCTTTTTCTACTTCCTCTTTCAGTGTTATTTCCATACATAAATAATAATTACAGTACATTATTCATACATAGATTTTATTATAAATATGGTATAACCATATTCTTTATTACATCCATCCTATGAATAACAAAGTCTCCATACATGTGTATGTACGACTTACCATCTCCACGTCATGGTGTAGTTAGTTTTTAAACACTTTATTATTTGGATGGGTATATTAATGATTATAATTGATATAAATAATAAATACATCATGCTAATGATTCTTTATATATAATATATTATCAAATTATATACAATTTCACCATCAATAGAATGACATCATCATTCGTGTGTACATACGACTTATGGTCTCGACGATGCGATGAGATTAATTTCCACATTCACCATTCAATGATGATTACAAAAATACATATTATTAATAAGTTTGTAATATATTACATTATAATGATACTAAGAATATATATATATGTATGTATTTACATATAACTCATTCACTTACTTCCATTCAATATGATATGATAACGGAAATTACATTTATGTCTACATATGGTCTACCATCTCCCTAAACGGTGTCTTCCATTTCATATATTTGTATGTAATACGTATTTATTTTATAAATATTTATGATACATATTGTTTTTATATTCTGGAATCAATTAAATCATGATATAAGTTATATGGTCAAGAATAACAAGTTACTGCACTTATGATAGAGAAATCGATTATTAAATGAAATGTTATTTTCACGTAGACATTATTATAAAATGGGCAGTATAAATTTGTAAACAAATCAAGTATGATATCATAAATATGAATATTGTTCTATTATAATTTAACAACATAATATGGTAATTATAGAGAAGGTTAAACATACCCTCGGCTAGAGAAACGTACAAGGAAAGGGTTAATTCCTCAATCTCATTATTATTCGAGATTGTTTATTTTTAAGTATTCACAAGAACATTTTTATCATCCATGTCCATGCTTCAAATAAATGTTTTCAAAACGAATATTTTAAGGTTTTCTAGAAGGTACTCTATATAAGTATTAGATTTTTAAATGGTTTAATTTTTTTTTCTAAATCTTTTTAATTAATGTCCAAGATTTAAAAAATGATTTTAAGGATTTATTTATATAAAAAAGATTGTTTTAAAATTTTAATTCCATTAAAAAGTTTCAAAGTGGTATGTGAAAATTTGATTCATATATCTATTTTAAATGACATCGTTTACAAATGTGTGACTTTAAAATGATTTTTCTGAAATGGATATTTCTCTCGAAGAGTTCTACTAATCAATTTCAACTACACCAAAATCTGTTACTGGATATTATTCTTGATTGAGGTTGATTTATTATAATACAAGCTTCCATATTTTATTGAAAGTGTTATGATATGATTGATTGTGGATGTGCTATTTTTATACCATTTATGGTTTATGGTTAATGTATTGAAATTTTCTATTCTTTTTTTAATACAAATGTTTATGTTATGTTTCAAAATTGTCATATGAGGAATGCATTGGACATACTATGTGATGGGTACAGCCCGCTGTAGCTCCTTGATGCATTAGTAGGTCCCATGTGATAAACAAGTGTCTTTTCCCAAGGCCATGAGGATATTTTTATTTTTAGTCTTGGCACGAGGCATTGACTATGTGGTTATGATGTTCGGCATTGTGCATTCCCTCTTTATGAAATAAGTTATTGTATGTGATTATTAGAGTAGTATAATATCCATGTCCATGTTTATATGGTAATGTTTGATTAATTTTTTATACATTATGTTCATGTTTATGTTTAAGAGGCTGTTGTTTTTATTACACACCTTTCCATAAAAGTTTATAAATTCTGCTAAATTATTTATCCTTACTGAGCATTTGAGCTCATCCATTTCTGTGTTTTGTTTTACCTAGATTGCGAAGAAGTATATCAAGACTGACTTTCATGTATATGAGTGTGTCCAAGGAGACACATTTTTTTTGTATTTCATTTAATAATGTCATGTAAAACTTATGTATATATCTAGTACATTCAAAGATAATAAACTAATCACTATTTCCAGATTTGATCTCATGTGATCATACCAATGTAATGTAATAATGCACCGACAATGGGTAACTAGGGCCAGGGAGTTACACTATTAGCATACGAAATGTTTATGGTTTTCTCTGATACATTATAAGTGTTTCACTTTTTCAAATCATTCACTCTTGATTTTTCTTGAATCGCATAAGCTAGTCACCAGCCAATGGGGATCACGAATAACATTAGGTTGTGTAACTATTGATTTATGTTCTAGTTTACTGGGTTATCTAGGATGGTTCATGATAGATAATATGTGGTTATGAATTATGGGTATTTACACTTTTTAGGTGTGGTGAGATAATTTTAGTTCATGTGTCATTATTTAGCATGTTGGTTCCCATGTCATGTATTTTCGTCTTTTTTTTATTTTTAGAGGTTTAAATTGATTATATGTGGTTAGTTATGTATTTAATATTTTTAAAAAATATCTAATTGATTACAGTAATCAATTTATTGCAATTATAATGATTAATTTGTTATATATGTTAGTTTCTAATGTGTATATTAATATTAACGGACTTGAGATATATGTACCCAAACATTACGTACATAAATACTGCATATTATTAGTAGTATATTCGATACATATCATTACGATCCATGAAAAAACAATAACCAATGTACCTACATTGGTATAATGTGCAGGATATGCAGAATCCTAGAAATATAATTTCATGGATACAAACCAATATATTTATCACATGAAGGGGTTGGACCAATAAACCATGTACCTGCATTGGGGAGGATTACCTCTTGTGTATTCTCTTTTGGTATTATGATAAACTCCCATATAATCTCTTTTTGGGCTTTGGATAACCTAGAATATTTTTTTATCCCGATAGTAATTAATATTTATCTAATGTATTGGAAGTCTACCATTCATGCACTATTCAAATATTCATAATCCATTCATATGTATACTTCACAATCTTGAAAACATTTATCATTACATCCAAGAAAAACTCTTGGAAAAGAAAACACTTTTCATTAATATTCTGTCACCATAATCACAAAGCATCCAAATAATTAATAATGATGGTAACATTGGTTAATAACCTCAATAGATCATAATAAACATAAAATTATGTTGTTATAGATTAAAAAATACCATTATAAGGTCACTAGAACATCTCTTATGGAAAATAACATTTTCTATTTTTTAAATCACTTATTTAGAAACTAAAATGATATATAATATTAATGAAAACGTATTTATTCTAAATAATAATTGAAATATATACAGAAATATTTTAAACAAATATATTTTATGATGGTGGGAAAATTTTTTCATGTGGTATACCTTAAAATAGAGATTCCTCTCACATTTTCGGTAAAAATTAAAAAGTACCTTGTTTAGAAAACCAATATTACTTTTAAAAATTATCATATAAAGTAAATCATTGGTATAAATGAAATTAATAAATTACTAGATAGTAGTAATAACATTATAGGAAACATTTTAAATAAAATATAAACATGAAAGGAATGATTCTTGAGAAAAGAGAGAATAAAAGTTTATTTTCCATCAAATTATTATATTTATCTTCATAGAACAGAATGTTATAAAATGAAAAGAAAATATTTAATCTCTAGAAAAAAATTGAATAAAATACTCAATATTTCAGAGTGATATATCAAATAATTTCAATCTCCACAATTTAAGTATAAACCATCCTGATAAAAATTAGATTGCAACATAAAACCATTACCTCAAGTCTAAATTTATTCATAAGAGATATAAAATATTTTATAATAAATTAAAATTAATTATAACTATACAGTAGAACAATATTGATACCTATAATAAAATTAATGTTTTACTTATAATGTTTCAACGCCTATTTATTAAAAATTCATTAATAAAATAATTATTTCTATTCAATTTGACCATAAAATAAGTTAAACTTGTTAAATTATATTAATTATTCATGTTAAAAATAAGGAATATTTTTTTATATGTTAAAACTATATATGTTTCAATATTAAATTTAAAAAAACTACAGAATACACAATGAAAACCCAATTTAGAGACATGAAATTTTAAGCATAAACCTGAATATAATTCCTTTCAAATCCGTGTAAAAACCATAAAATTAATATTAACATATATTATTGAATATTTATTATATATTATTCATTATAAACATTAATCAATATATATTAATTCAATTTACGATGATAAAGTCACATTGTGTACATAAAAACTGTTATTTGGAAAAATATGTGTATTTAGAAAAAAATGATCTTATTGAAAAATATATATATTTATTATTATAATGTTTTTTATTATATTATTTAAAATTAAAGCTTAATAATATTAATTTAAGATCAACTTAAAGATATAATGTTAACATTGTGTTAGTTACTTAAATGAAATTAAATGACAATTGTGAATAAATTAGTACATTACATTGTTTAATAAATAACTAATTTGTTAAAAATATCCAAAAAAATATCCATAAGATCGTATTGACATGATTATTTCAAACAGTATATTAAATTTATAAATTTTAATTTCTAAAAGTATTAGATATTAATTATACTATATATTAACAAAGTGAAATAAAACCCATTTTTTGAAGAAATCATATTTCTGAAGTATAAAATAACTTTACTAAAAATTTTGTAAATATTTGTTATGAATTAACCAATAAATTTTCAACATTTAAATCCTTTATAAAAAATTTCAAAATGTTATTAATATACAGACTTCCAAATTTAACTTCTAGTTTTTAATATATTACAAAATCCTGGATTATTTAGATTAGGGGTTGCATATTAAGTGACATATAAAATAGATCAAGTTTTTTCAAATGTAAAACATATAAAATCAGGGGTTCTTATATTATTAAATAATTAAAATAAATTTTTTGTCAATATTACATCACTCTAAAATAAATAATTGATGTTTTGTCCAATTAATCACATCTTAGGGTACCCATGTAGCTTCCTTGAAATTATAATTCCTTCAAAGAACATTAACCAAATTAGTAATCTTGATCTATATAAATTTATATCAATCTTAATATATTTATATAGGTTTGTCTTCTGAGTAAAGTACATGGTATAGTGGTACAACCTATATGTTCATTAAAATCTATGGATTAGGTATGCACTTCCTAAAAAAACATGAAATAATTCATGGACTTGATAGAGGATTGGTGGACGAGTTGATTGATAATCATCAGTTCGTACCCAATAAAGAATATAGAAGGAAACAATATTCCTATGGATCATATCTCCATTCATTTAAAATATCATGAATTTATTCCATCGTTAAATTGGTATGTATAGATTCTCACGAGCTTCAAATTCCATAACACATATAAAATTGGTAGTATAACTGTTATATCAATTATATAATTCCTTAATACACTGAAGAATGAAATTAAAAATTTCTACCATTTCCATATCTAGATCAGGTCCCAATAAATTTATTTTTCTTAATACATTCTTGTCTTTTTGAGTTATAAACTTCTTTCAAAATAGGGATTCATATGGATCCATCTGAATGCCCATGAGAAAGTTAGTACTATAAGAGAATATCAATAGGGGATTATTTCATCTTATCCACATTTCAAATATAGAGAATATGGTTTTAATATACTAATATAGGTTTTAATGGTCCTACTAAACTAACCATTTATTTGAGGATGATATCTAGTATGGAAAAAAATCTCTAACTAGAGCCTTCTAAATAGTTCTCTAAAACACCAAAGTAAACATAGGATCTCAATCATATATAGTAGAATATGGAACTCCATGAATCTGTTCCAACTTCTTAATTGTCTTCCTTTAGATATGATTAAGATAGAAATATTACCTCATATAAAAAAAATTATGCTAACGTCATAGGGTGATTGACAACAACACAATTGGAATTTTGGACATTACGCATTTTGGGGAGTCTGATAACAAAATTAGTGGGGATGTTTTCTAATTTCCATTATGGTATGGTTAATGGTTATAATATCCCCTTGGAATTTTATCTCCCTGATTTATCATCATAATATACTGAACCCAAATATACATATTATACAATTTCTACCTTCATGTTTTCCAACAAAAAATAATCTTTTATACCAACAATAATTTTTCGTGCATCAAGGGTGAATAAGGAATTATGAGTTATTAGTTTCATCCAATAGTTCATTATTTGAGTCTAGTATTGATGGTACACAAAATATAATCATGAAACTTATCATTATATCATATCCTAGGTTGAACGTATTAACATTTATCATCACTTTTATCGCTCTACATTGTCCTTATATGGCACTTTAATCATCACAAGGATAACTGATTGAACAATAAAATATTTAAAGATAATATTTTTCACATACATCATTATTTCAAGGTCTTTCCCTTTCAAATCAATAAATATTGAAATTTTTTTAATCTACATCATATATATGATTGCATGATCGTTTGGATTGAAATCAACAACCGCCCCATTTTCACTACTCGGATGGTAATTTTTTGAGTATAAATAATCTATAATTTACTTCTACCATATTCAATACTTCATATTAAACACTTCATAGGTTAATATATAATTTTCTCATTTATAGTTTTAAATATTTCATACTTATATATATATATATAATGCCTCCACATCTCAAATTAAAAGTATACTTTCACAAACTACAAATCATGGGTTGAAATATTTTTCTCATAAACAATAAATTTCTATCTATAACCATATCATTTCACAATATAAAATATCCAAGCCCCTTCTGTAATACATCATAGTAAACAAAAAACCCTTATACACTATAGAATAGTGTGACATCATGTCACTAACTATCTCTCCCATTAGTTAGATGAAATTTTATTCACTCATCAGTTCGTAGGGGTCTTGACTCAATTTCAAATTAAATTGATGAGTGGATTAGTTATTTATGAGAAATTAGTCATAATGTGTCAACAATATCCATAATATCTATGAAAGATATAAATATCTATAATAGTGTTTCATTGGGACTACTATTTAATAACATTCATCGTTGATGGATCCACCGATATAACCACTCTTGAGATTATATGACCTAAAAATGAACATTTATATATCCAAAATTCACACTTGGAAAAAATTTCATTTATATTCTAATTCAAAAGTTTATTCTATACAATTACCATGTAAACATCAATCCCTTCCATTACCATTGAATATATAAAAATATCATTTATAATTAATACCCAAAAAATATATATGGAATGTCTAAATACTCTATTCATTACATCCTTAAAAATATTTGGGGAATTTTTAAGAACAAATGGCACAACACAAAATTCATGGTGTCCAAACATCGAACATAATGTTCTATTGGGAATTTATTTAATTTTTACCCTCCAAATTCACAATTAAGATATAAAATAAATCATATTGAAATTGAATGATAAATTTAATTGAAAATGATAATCATTAAAATGGAAAGCATGATATATATTTTTCATCATTGACATGTTATGTTCTCAATAATTTATACCATGTAACATTGATCTGTCTAGTTTTTAATGAAAATAATATGTTCTCCCCATAGTGTCTCAGCTGGAAGAATGAATCCCTTTTCATGTTTATACTGAAGTTATTAATCCAATTCCTACAAATACATCAGATCCATTCTATATAGACTCCTTGAAATAGGTGTGGCACATGGTACGTGTTCTACTGAAATCACAACTTATAGTTCTAGAGAAATACAATGAAACTCTTCCAATAATTCATCAACAAAATCCCATAATATAGTCATGCCTTTGATGTTGATTTAATCCCAACCATTTGATATAAATACCCCCTTTGAATATGAATAATGAACCAAGAGATACATATAATTTCCATTAGAAGTTTATATTTCTCCTTTCACTGATAAATGATCAAATATTGGTTTCAAATATGAAATTTCACTTCCCTTCCATGATATTTAATATGATATTTATATAAATAAAGTCAATTCATGACCAAAATCACATCAAATTCAATTTGATGTAGAACAACAATAGTTTCTAGAAGCTTGTTCCCATAAACATCAATCAGAGAAGAATCATATAAATGAGATGTGATCATCCTATCATTATGCGTTTCTTCATCCAATTAAACAAATAATCATTGATATGGTGACGTGATAACGATTGCAAATTATTCATTTATATAAGTGTGGTTACAACAAGAACCAAATAATCTATTTTTATTATATAGTAGATTATATGTGTAACTTTTTCAACTTAGCCCACATCAGTAGTACAGAGAGGTTATGGATTCAGTTTTTATGAGGGATTTAGAGGATGATGACATAGATCATTTTCATTATCAATTAGATTAGAGCACTGGTTTTAAAATTTCCCATACTCCATACAATTTAATCTTTAGGGTGTCACTTTGGAATTATATATAAGTTTATCTCTATTTGCAATATTAGCTATCTTATTCCCAATACATCCACAGTTCATTTCCTGATGAACATTCTTTCCACACATAAATAATTAAATTGTACCCTTATGATAATTTCATCAAGGGTTCTTTACAGACTACTAGTTTAAATGAAGGTTAATCTTTATCCCTTTACGGTTATTGTAATTGTAATTTCATTTTATTTACATGTTTCATTTCTTATCAAAATAATGACATTTATAGGTCACTCCAATATCCATATCAACCATAATAGTACATCGAAATATTTATATACAACTATATAATTTTATTATGGATAATTCAAATTAGATAATTAGATTTAATGCATGAAGGAACAGAATAATATTATATTCTAGTTAAATTATAATAACAAAAGTAGACCACAAAAGTATTTAAAATTATTATTCCTAGGTACCAATGGATTCTTTATCCTTCTAATTTTACATGAGGAACTCATAATCTATTTTAATAAGATGAATTAGGGGAATGTAATTTTTGAAAAATAATATCCTAAACTCACCCCACTCAATGGATTTAATTTCATCACATTTTCATTTATTCGAGATAAGAAACCACTATTTATCTTCTTCACCTTTCAAAAAATAATTGACCGTGATAAAAAAATATCCAATGAATTGGAGATTAAAAAATACATTATCAATTATACTGATCCACTAAATAGTAATTAGTGGATCCAAGGACCCAGAAAAGAAGGTTTATGTCTCCATAAGGAGGAAAACATAGTACAATGTTCCCTCCGCTGATAATTTGAAATATTGTCAAGATTAATGCATTCATAGATTTTTCTGGACATATCAACAAGAGTTTTTATTCTATATCCTACAACATTTGATTTATATGGGGGGAAATATATACATTGTCAATCATATTCATTGTTAACATGGTTCCTTTTAGTTATATTCATTGATATTAAATTGAATATAATATAATGAGAAACAATAATAATTTTCATGAATTATATAATCCAGAAATTCATTTATAAGATGTCTAAATCATAACACCTTATTTTCTATAATTAAAAAAATTTCTTTAACCAATCTCATCTTTGGTTATTATTTATTTGAAATCATCAAAATACATTATAGATAATGTATATTTACCTATGAATATCACCCATGAATTTACATCTAGGTATGCAGTGTTTGACCCTGTAACACCCCAGGGTTAAATGACTAAATTATATGACTCATGCCAACAAGGTGAACCTTTATTTTAGAGAGCATACCTGATTAGAACTCCACAGTTAAGGGTACTTGGCCTAGAGTAGTTATCTGGATATGTGACCTTTTGGGAAGTTTCTTAGTGTATGTGTGAGTGAGGAAAAATCATACTAGAAAGGAAATGTGTAGGCTTATGGGGACTTTCATTGAACATATGTCATGTTTTCACACGTGGGTGGGCCCAAGGGAAATGACCATGTGTTTTCATGGAAACCGGTGGGTCCTTGCAAGCCAGGACCCGACGACATTGTTATGGAGGGGTGTTTGTGCTATCCGCGGGGCCCAATTGATACATTTGATTTCAGAGAAGAATCTCAGACATATGTGTGGTGCACTTCCTGGGTGGAGATGTAGGGCCCACACTGATGATGTTGTGCTCTAATGGGGGGAGACTGTAACACCCCAAAATGATAATGTTTTAAATGACTAAATGTTGTAACTCATGTCAATAAGGTCCACCTTCCTTTTTGGAAGCCTACTAGATTAGAACTCTATAATTAAGTGTTCTAGGCCTGGAGTAGTGATCAGGGTTGTTAACATTCTGGGAGGTTTCTCATGGTGTGTGGCAGTGAGGAAAACACAAATTGGAAAGGACATTTGTTGGCTTGTGGTGACTAATGGTAGTGAGATGACATGTTCAGGCATATAGGTGGTCCCTAGGGTGGGACCATGTGTGTTTGGGGAAGTTGATGGTTCTATGTGGGCCATGAACTAACAGTCATGTTAAGGAGGTGTGTCTATTCTATCAGTCGGACTAATTTTTTGCAGACCCATTAATTGTGCTAAAAAAATAATCAGTTTATTACCCAATCCACCCTATTAAAAGTTGTTTCCCCTAAGTGAATCTATTCTAAATCTTTATCACTTACTAATTCCCACAATGGGATTTATTTTCTAGAAAAATCACACTATACTATTTTCCATAACATATTATGTTCTCTTATAATTGGTCATATAATAAGAATTTTTTTAAATTTTTTAATCATAGTTTCCATAATTAACTAATCCTTCTTATGATGTATAATATTGTTAACTGATTTTGACTAACAAAAATTCTATATCTAATTAGTAGAATATTTATTAAATTTCATTATGATCTATGATAGAAAAATAATGTTTTATTGCCTTTTGAAACATGGATACATAAACAATTGGTATATAAAATATCTACATCATCTCCAACTTAGTTTTTCACAACTATAACCCTTTGGCGACATTTAATATTTAAAACATTATAGAATATCCTTGTAGAAAGGAATCATAATAAAGTGTTATCTTAGTGACTCAATAATGATAAACAAAGAATATACCAATCTATTATCATATATAACCATATCAATGGAATATGTGTATGATAACATAATAGTAACATTTTAAATACATAGTAAAAAATTCAAATAATCTTGATTCATGGAATAAATTAGGTCAGTTCCAAATAAATGAATTTTAAATAAACAATAGTATATGATACATGTGAGAATAACATTTCATAAATATCATGTCATATGTGAGTGGCATAAAGTACGACGTAAAAATAATCAAAGAAATTCTATGCCAAGTCTACCTACAAACACATTAATCGAATGTTAGGATTGGTCTCCCAACCCATTTACCTAAACAAGTCTTGGGATAACCTCTCATGTACACTCCATTGGGTTTGGAATAACATCTCTTGTACACTTTTTTGGGAATGAGGTAACTTCCTTTGTACCCATTGAACTCATTAAAATTTTATATTTAGCTAATAAATTGTTTGGATATAATGAGTATAGAGACCCAAAGCTTGACATACTTGGACATTACATTTCATTTGCAGAATACTTAATACATAACAAAAACCGATACACAATGACCATAATAGTTTAGTGTCTTTGGAAACTTGGAACATAATCTTATAATCATGGTGAAAGATCTTTAACATCTCCCATAAAGATCTTCCCCTTTTGTTTTCTTACCTAAAACCTTTCATTATATCCCGGGGAAAATAAAACATATAAAGGGTGAGATCAAATGATCAGTATGGGTATGCATGGAGAAAATAAAACAAACCGTATACATTTGAACTTAAAAACATGACCATAATGTTTAAACATTAAAATCATGAGAAATGAGATAAAAATGGAATTAAATAAGGCATAGATCATAATGGAACATCAATCATGATAAAATAGCATGGGAATAAAACTTGTAATTGTGGAAAAACATTAAGAACATGATTTTATTTCCATAGTAGCCAAGGCATTGCTACCAAGACCATCTTAGTGGACAATGTCCCTTTCTGAATCAAGTTCATTCCTCATTCCAGTCCTGTAACACTGAAACATATTAACTTACCATTCCAACCATGTCTATCTCATGAGATATAAATCTTTACCCAATGTATTGGAGGGAGATATATGTCCCACTCATCTCATAATGAAATCATTATTACTTGTACCAAAAAATAATCATAATTCATTCATCATAACCCAAAGAATAAAATGGGTTTCATTAACATCATTCCATCATAACACAATCCATATAAAACAAATGGATATCATTTCATCATAAGAGAAGTGAAATCATGTAAATCATAGAGACATTATACTTGAAACATACACATATGAAATGAATCCATATTAAATGGAAACAGGTTTTGATAAAACACTTGAAAAGAAATCTTGAGAAAAATATACTTTCTTCATTAAAATCATTTCTTTTCACAAAATGCCATAAAATTTTAAAAGAAAATTATTTTGTTGAAAATAGTCCTAAAATCTTATAGAATAAGCATCATGAACATGAGGCATTATGAAACCTTAAAAATCCGTTAATTCTGTATAATATATAAATTACATTCTTCGCGTACTTTTGTCAGAAAAATAAAAAATTACCTCGTACGGTAATCAAGAGAAATATTCCTTACATACCATGTAGTAAAAGTCAAAAATGTGAAAAAACGACTTTAAACCTACATGAAATAATTTTTATTAATCTTGGACATGGATGATAAATTTAACCCCAGTAAATACTTACGTATAAGCAATCTCGAATAGAAAACAATTGAGATTATAACATTATCTCTTACCTTACACTAGTGCAGAAAACATTTTTTACGTCGGTTATTTTTTATCATTTACGTCGGTTTTTAGGCGACGTTAATACGGACGACGTTATAAATAACGTTTTTTACGTCGGTTATTTAAAACCCGACGTAATATCCCTAACATCACGGTGGTTATCACGTCGGTTCATATAATAACCGACTTGATAAATATGCGCGGGGGGCTTTATCATGTCGGTTATTCCCTAAACCGACGTGATAAAATGCCTGGGATATCGTTTATCACGTCGGTTATGTTATAACCGACGTGATAAACCCTTCCCCTGGCCTATTATCACGTCGGTTATTTAAGAAACCGACGTGGTAAATCGATTCCCAGGCCTTTTAGCACGTCGGTTATATTAAAAACCGACGTGATAAAAGCCTCGGGAACGGTTTATCACGTCGGTTCTAGAAAAACCCGATGTGATAAACCCCTACCGATTTATTTACCACGTCGGTTATAAAATAACCTACGTGAAAGAAATTTTTGTTTTTAAATAATTGCACTGCTCTGACCAAAAAGCAACCAGAAACCAAACAAAAATAATCATGCCAGCCCTCCCCCAAGCCCCAACTGAACCCCACCCTCATCTATACCCACCTAACAACCTGGCCAGCCCTCCCCCACCACATTGGAGCCCCACCATAACCCTTGGACACCCCCCACCCCTTGGACAGCACCCCCACCCCCATTTACACCCCCACGACCCCTAGTACAGCCTCAAACACCCATTGGACACCCCTCCCATATCCCTTGGACACCCTCCACCCCTTGGACTCCCCCCCACCCCATGGACAGCCCCCCCACCCTCATTTACACCCCCAAGACCCCTAGTACAGCCTCAAACACCCATTGGACACCCCCCACACCTTGACAGCCCTCCCAGACCCCTTGGACACCCCCCCGACCCCTGGACACCCCCCCCCCCGAGCCCTTGGACAGCCCCAAACACCCCTTGGACACCCCTCCCATATCCCTTGGACACCCCCACCCCTTGGACACCCCCCACCCCTTGGACAGCCCCCACCCTCATTTACACCCAACCGGCCCCTTGGACAGAACTCCCAGACACATTGGACACCACTCCCATATCCCTTGGACACCCCCCACCCCTTGGACACCCCCCACCCCTTGGACAGCCCCCCCCCCCACCCTCATTTACACCCAACCGGCCCCTTGGACAGAACTCCGAGACACCTTGGACACCACTCCCATATCCCTTGGACACCCCCCCACCCCTTGGACACCCCCCACCCCTTGGACAGCCCCCCACCCTCATTTACACCCAACCGGCCCCTTGGACAGAACTCCCAGACACCTTGGACACCACTCCCATATCCCTTGGACACCCCCACCCCTTGGACACCCCCCCCCCACCCCTTGGACAGCCCCCCCACCCTCATTTACACCCCCCGAACACTAGGACAGCCCCAAACACCCCTTGGACACCCCTCCCATATCCCTTGGACACCCCCCACCCCTTGGACACCCCCCACCCCTTGGACAGCCCCCCACCCCCTGGACACCCCCCTGACCCCTTGGAAACCCCCCTACCCCTTGGAAACCCCCCCATCCCCTTGGACAGCCCCAAACACCCCTTGGACACCCCTCCTATATCCCTTGGACACCCCCCACCACTTGGACACCCCCCACCCCTTGGACAGCCCCCCCCCCCCCACCCTCATTTACACCCAACCGACTCCTTGGACAGCCCCAAACACACCTTGGACACCCCTCCCATATCCCTTGGACACCCCCACCCCTTGGACACCCCCACCCTCATTTACACCCCCCTACCCCTAGGACAGCCCCAAACACACCTTGGACACCCCTCCCATATCCCTTGGACACCCCCCAAACACCCACCCACCCCCTTGGAACCTCTCCCCCCATACCTAAATCCAGACCAGAAAAACCATCAACAGTAGACCAAAACAAGAAGTAGAGAAAAATTAAACATTCACTTATATAACATTCAAAACTTACACTATCAACTTCAAAAAAAACTAAATCCAACCTAAACGACTACGAAATACACAATTACATTGACAATATTCAAAATTACATTCTACATTACAAACAACTAAAAGTCAATCAAACCAGTAAAATAATTTGACCACTCCACTTGTAAGTGTTTGATATCTTCAGCAGTAAAGGGTTGAGGGTCATCAAAAAGCTACAAAGGAAAAGGATAGTAGTCAACGTGTATAATGAATAAATCAAATTGAAATATTATGAGAAAGAGGAAATCTTACCAGGTCAAAACTCAGAACTGTCCCAGTTGTTATTATTTCATACATAAATCTTAACATGTAATATCCGCATTCGATGATGCCTTGTTGCTCATGACATTTCTGTTTGAATGAGTGTAAATTCAATATATTATTTTTATGTAATAAATCAAAATGTACAAATTATAAATGGATATTTACCTTCGCATGTACATATTTGATCTTGAAATTCCTTTTCTTTGCGCTTTTTCGAAAGTGGACCCATGCCCTGGTAGAAAATAATACGAATGGGGTAAATTTAAAATTCATTATAAAATATAAAACTATTGTGAAATTGAAACTTACGTTTCCAATATATTCTTAAAACTTTCTCACACATCATCATGGAGAGAGCATATCCAATAAAGTGTTTTCTCCCTAGGGCAAAAGACCCCTAACATCTAATGATCCCTGATAAAAGGAAATTTAATGTTAGTGGTTTTTTATGTTAAAAGATAATTAACTCTTTGAGAGGGATGTGTTTCATACCTCTCACAAAAAGGCATCATCCAACACTGTGTGATTACATTCTTTTCAAATCTATCAGCAATATAAAGCATTCTTTGTTCCTCATCCAATGCACATGCTTCAGGGGAAATCAATTGTGGGTCCACGAATCCATATACATCTGTCAGCTCATTCCTCTCACAAATTTTAGACAGATACCTAATACAAAGCAGACATAAGTATACATTTTTAATAAATATAATGCAAGGAAAAGGTGTTAAGACTTACATGATAAAAATTTGCACCACGTTGATGCCCAACTTATCTCCAGTGACAAACTCCATGATATCAGTTTTCATAATCCCCACACATAGTTCATGTCCACAGACATGAGCTTACATTGTAAAGTCATAATGATCCGCCAACAAATTTGAATATCTTGACAATTTGTCAAGACTGCTAGTATCTGCATCTGATGTCATAGCTATCTGTCTTTGTTGTTGTCTATACAGTATTTCTTTACCTTTGAAGTATTCCTGTAAAAATAAATTGAAAAATATATTAGTTTTCAAATGATAAAACATTAATAAAAATATAAAATAAAAGATATAACATCCATACCTCTATAGTAATGAGTCGAAGAAGTCTGGATGGCCAAAGTAAAAAATGGCCGATACTATGTCCAACTGCCGTCACCTCATCTGTAGGTAATGGTATCCGAGCTGATCTATCTATAATATCATGTACAGTGACCCTATGATTCTCTACCTCTAACTGTTGATGATGAACTGTATCTCCTATACAATATACCATCCCATATGCAACTATATGATGTTGAGGATCATCAACATACAACTCACAATAAGTAGGTCGCTGCGGCAGAGGAGGAGGATCAAAAATGGGGTCCGCAGGCTGAGGTGGGGGAGTGGGAGCTACTGGGAGAGGTGGAGTGGGAGCTGCACCCTGAAATTGTCTTTGCAAGTCTGCAAACATTAACTGCACTGATGCTCTAATCTTTTCCTCCATTGTCGCATTAATATTATGGACTTCATCCTCCAAGGATTCTATTTTTTTTTATAAACTCCCTCAACGTTAGAAGTTGAGGAACGTGGCAACACTTTTCTTACCGATACACCTGCCGGATATCCTCTTACACGGCCAGGATGTTCGGGCATTCCCAATGCCACAGATAAAATATATTCCCTCCCAGATGGTGTAAATGTCCCATGTGAACTCTTCTCCTCAAGAGAGTCCTGTAATAATTAATTGAACATTTCTATAATTATTGGAAATATATGACGAAAATAGTAAACTTAAATAAATAAAATAGATATCTTACAATCCTCTCAACTACGAGTCTCGATTCTTCCGAAAGATATTGTCCTTTTTTTCCCTTCCGAGCTCTTTTCCATTTCTCATGTCTAGATGGAGGGGATGGAGGGGACACCTCTCTAGAGCTTGAAGACTCAGCTCTTAGTTGTTGAAATTTTTCTGCCATCATTTGTTCTTCCAATAATGCATACCCTCCCCGAGATAAACTATGAGGGTATACATTTTTAGATTGGATCTCTTGATGAGATTTCCTTGTTTGCTGTAAATTAAGAATAAGTAATCATTAACAAAACAATAATAAGATCATTTATATAAGAAAGCTTATAAAAGTTTACATTGCCCTTACCAAAAATGATTCTTTTCTTCTACTTTCAAAAAATTGTCTCCATGTGTCTTCATCTATAAAAGGATATATACGACATGGATTCTCACGACTCCTATGACCATAAATGAAATCAGATGAGAGGGTTGATTTGAAATCCCTCCATCTCCTAGCATCCAACGATAAGCATTTCTTCCTGACTCCTCCAGTGTCAGGAATATCAAATGTCATCTGATAAAAAAGAGGTTAAAAATATTATATATACTAGAAACATTTAAAGAACAGTCAAACAATAGCAAAAGATCTTACCAAAATGGTCTCCCACAGCTGAGAAATTATCGCCTTATCCACACTTCTCCAATCATCATAGAGAATGCTTACTTTGCTCTTAGTCTGAGTTGCTACAAAACCCTTAAAATCTTTAGCATTTGGACCTCTAGGAAGATCATCATCATCAAACTCCACGACTATCCTCTCCTCCTTCGTACGGGCAAGTGATAATTTTGGTAAACGTGTGCACCCACGCTTACCAACCTTTGAACTCTTTTTCGTAATAGGAGCATGTGAATGTTCCTCCCCAGATGTATGACCAATATGCTCATCTCCAGAATCATGTGGCTGATCAACTGTTTGATCTGTCATTTTCCTTCAAATCAAAAAAAACAAACATTAGTTCACAAATAGAAAAGTGTACTAAATTACATAATAGTAAACATTGGTAATATGGTAAGAATGTTAAACAATGATAAACATGGTAAACACATGCAAAAGGTTGCCAAGGAGTTGGCCCAAGAAAGATGAAAAATGGACTCACTGAGTCCACCGGTCAGCCGGTGTGAGCACACCGGCCAACCGGAGGACCCATGCAGTAGACTTGCCCACTGCCTGGTGCCACCGGCCGGCTGCTGGTGATCCAGACAGACAGGAAGGCTCTCTGTCTGGTCCACCGGCCGGCCGGTGGTGATCCAGCGGCCGACCGGTGGTCCAGACAGAGAGGAAGGCTCTGTCTGGACCACCGGCTGGCCGCTGGCTCAGCACCGGCCCGCCGGTGGACCAGACAGAGCTTTGTTCTGGACCACCGGCCAACCGGTGATCCACCACCAGCCAGCCGGTGCGCCCAGGACTTCTCCTCTTTACGGTTTTTATTGTTTTATCGTTTTGGTTTGATACATGTTTTAATAAGTAAAAAAATTACAGTATCTAACATTATATGAAAAAACTAAATGTAAACAAGAAATAAACTTGTGTTACCTGTAATTTTAGGAATGTACAGTTGGATTGTTTTCTCAAATTCCTTCATCGTGATCGTTCCTTATGGCACAAACCATGTCTTCAACATACTCATCATTATGTTCTGTTAATCTTTCCATGGAAGTAGGGATCTCACATAAATCAGCATCTTCATCAAATTCATCCTCACCAACATATTGGTTTTCCCTTGTAAAACAACAGCCCACTGCATATCTGATTGATCTACTACATAGAAAATTTGATTGGCATGTGTTGCCATTATAAAAGAATCAGCTGTGTCTTCCAATCTATTCAGATTAACAAGTGTCATTCCAAATTCATCGTGTCTGACACTGTTGTTACCGATAAACCATTTACAGTTAAAAACGGGAACTTTAATTTTAATGTAATCATCCTCCCATATGTCTTCAATCACTCCATAATATGCACTTGATGCCGAAATTGGGTTTCTGTCCTTAGCACTCGAAAAATGCATTGCTTCTGCAAACACCAATACACCACTATTCTGAACTGCACTTCTGTTGTCCTGAGCTTTCATATGAAATGTATAGCCATTAATGTCATAAGCGGACCATGTTATCACATTTAAAGATGGACCACCCACTATCCATTTTAATGTCTCTTATACATCTGATCTACCAATCAAGGTCTTTTTAAACCATGGCAAAAAAGTTTTGTTGTGCTCATTCAAAATCCACATTTCTTTCTTCTTTGGATGACATTGTTTCAACTCATTAATATGCAATGTGATATACGGTTGAACATCAGCTATGTTATTCAAGATGTATGATTCTAACTTCTTCATATGTTCAGCTGACAGTGATTTGACTTTCAAGCCACGAATCCCCTTTCCCTCATTATTAACCCGTTCATGGCGAGATGGAGGCAAACCTATGTGTTGCGCCGTAGCCAAGTAGCTCGTACAAAACTCTGCTACCTCCTCAGAAATATACTTTTCAATAATGGATGCTTCAGGTCGATATGGATTTTCAACATATCCCTTTAATATTTTCATATAACTTTCAAAAGGATACATCCAACGAAGATATACAGGTCCACAAAGCCTTATTTCTCGAACCAGATGAATCATTAAATGCACCATCATATCAAAAAAAGTTGGAGGAAAATACATTTCCAAATGACAAAGTATAAAAATTGCATCCTTTTCCAAAATGTTCAAAGCATTCACATCAATCGCCTTGTTGCAAATTGAATTGAAAAAATAACACAACCTCATTATAGTCTTTCTGACACAGATGGGCAATATTCCACGCAGTGCAACTGGTAGAATTTGTTGCATCATTACATGACAATCATGTGATTTCATACCTATCAACTTCAAGTCTTTCAATGAGACAAAATTTTTTACATTTTAAGAATAACCTTGAGGCACTTTGATATCATGAAGACACTGACAAAAGATACTTTTCTCCCTCTTCGATAATGTATGACAAGCCGGGGGAAGAAATGTTCGTCTTCCTTTAGGAGTGGGAGCTAACTCCAAACGTATTCCCATTGACAGTAGGTCTAACCTTGCATTCAACCCATCTTTTGTCTTTCCTTTAATATCTATTAATGTTCCGATCAAAGAATCACAGATATTCTTCTCCACGTGCATGACATCAATATTATGTTTGACTTCATGATACCTCCAATATGGTAGCTCAATAAATATTGACCTTTTCTTCCAAATATGTCTATCATTACCAGATTTCTGTGTCTTTCCCAATGTCACATCAAAGTTTTTCACCCTCTCAAAATACAATTCTGGGGATAAAGGTTGAGGAGCAGTATCAAATTCTTGTGAGCCATTGAATGCCTTTTTTAGTCTTCTATAAGGGTGATCCATAGGCAAAAACTTTCGATGACCCATGTACACTGTTTTCCTCCCATGATGCAATTGACAATATGATGTCTGTTGTTCGCAAATTGGACATGCTTTATGCCCTTTAACACTGTATCCAGACAAATTTCCATATGCTGGGAAGTCATTTATAGTGAATAGAAGCACTGCATGCAGTTGAAAATATTCCATTTTATAAGAATCATACACCCTAATACCATCATCCCATAACAGTTTCAAATCATCAATCAGCGATGACAAGTATACATCAATATCATTGCTGGGTTGCTTTGGACCAGAGATCATGATACTCAACATGACATATTTGCGCTTCATACAAACTTCAGGAGAGAGGTTGTAAATTACCAATAAAACAGGCCATGAACTATGTGTGCTACTGAGGGTTCGGTATGGATTCATTCCATCTGTGCACAAGCCTAGTCTCAGATTTCTAATTTCATTTCCAAATGTAGGGTACTGGGCATCAATTTTCTTCCATTGTGGACAATCAGCTGGATAACGTATTTTTCCATCACATACCCGCTCATCAGCATGCCATCTTAACCTTTTTGCATCATGTGAATTAGCAAATAAACGTTTGAAACGAGGAATTATAGAAAGATACCAAAATACCTTTGAAGGGAGCTTTGTAATCTCTACATCAGCTTGTGATTTTTCATTCACCTTATACCGTGATGTCCCACATTTAGGACACTCTTTCAGAAATTCATATTCCTTCCTATATATAATGCAGTCATTCGGACAGGCATGTATTTTCCTGTATCCCAATCCCATCGGGCATAATATTTTTTTGGCCTTATAATGTGAATCTGGAAGATCGTTATCTTTTGGAAGAATGTCTTTCATCAATTGTAGCAGCTCTGTAAAACTTATGTCACTCCATCCATGTTTCGCCTTTAGGTTAATCAATATTAACACCGCCGACAAAACCGTAAAATCTGTACAACCAGGATATAATGGTTTTTAGGCATCACCATATAGACGTGCAACTGTCGGTTCTATCTCAATTTGTTCTGCTACAATATCGTGAATCATTTCTTCAATTCCATCAGAGTTACCATCTTGCGATTCATTATCATCAGTGACATTCTGTCCAGTTTCGCCATGCCAAATCCAAGGGTTGTAACTCGGATTGAAACCATGACAAATCAGATGATCTTTTATCTCTCTACTTTTCAACTTCTTCATATTCAGACATTTCAGGCATGGACAGAAAAAAATGTCACTACTTGGAACATTTCGTTTTGCAAATTCCAAAAAGGCATCAACACCTTCCTCATATTCATTGCTCATTCGATGTGCCGTAATCCAACTTCGACTCATTATTACCTATAACAAATAGCAAAAATATATATATTTTTTAGATAAGACAAATATATGTTTATATGAAAAAAATAATAATTTGAATGTAAACAATTTTGAAATATTAAAAAAATCGATGTGTAAACCCCCTTGGACACCCCCCGACCCCTCTGGACAGTCCCCCACCCCTCCTGGACACAACCCCCCACCCCCGACCTGCTTGGAGACCCCCCTGGACACCCCCCAACCCTCTGGACATCCCCCCCACCCCTCCTAAACACCACCCCCACCCCCTACCCCCTTGGACACCCCCTGGACACCCCCAACGCCCACCCACGCCCTTGGACAACCCCCCACACCCACCCACCCCCTTGTAAACACCCCTGGACACCCCCCGACCCCTCTGGACAGCCCCCCACCCCTCCTGGACACAACCCCCCACCCCCGACCTGCTTGGACACCCCCCTGGACACCCCCCAACCCTCTGGACAGCCCCCCCCCCACCCCTCTTAAACACCACCCCCACGCCCTACCCCCTTGGACACCCCCCTGGACACCCCCAACGCCCACCCACACCCTTGGACAGCCCCCCCACACCCACCCACCCCCTTGTAAACCCCCCTGGACACCCCCCGACCCCTCTGGACAGCCCCCCACCACTCCTGGACACCACCCCCCACCCCCTACCCCCTTGGACACCCCCCTGGACATCCCCCAACCCTCTGGACAGCCCCCCCCACCCCTCCTAAACACCACCCCCACCCCTACCCCCTTGGACACACCCCTGGACACCCCCAACGCCCACCCACACCCTTGGACAGCCCCCCACACCCACCCACCCCCTTGTAAACCCCCCTGGACACCCCCCGACCCCTCTGGACAGCCCCCCACCCCTCCTGGACACCACCCCCACCCCCTACCCCCTTGGACACCCCCCTGGACATCCCCCTACCCTCTGGACAGCCCCCCACCCACCCGGACAACCCCAAATACCCTCTGGAGAGGCTGCCACCCACTTGGACAGCCCCCCACACCCATCCACCCCCTTGGACAGCCCCCCACAACCATCCACCCCCTTGGACACCCCCCTGGACACCCCACCGACCCCTCTGGACAGGCCGCCACCCCCATGGACAGCCCCCCACACCCACCCATCCCCTTGGACACCACCCTGGACACCCCCCGACCCCTCTGGACAGCCCCCGACCCCTCTAGAAAGCACCCCCACCCCTCCTGGACACAACCCTCCACCCCCGACCTGCTTGGACACCCCCCTGGACACCCCCCAACCCTCTGGACAGCCCCCAACCCCTCTGGACAGCCCCCCACCCCTCCTGGACACCACCCCCACCCCCTACCCCCTTGGACACCCCCCTGGACATCCCCCAACCCTCTGGGCAGCCCCCCCCCCACCCGGACAACCCCAAATACCCTCTGGAGAGGCCGCCACCCACTTGGACAGCCCCCCACACCCATCCACCCCCTTGGACGCCCCCCCCCCCCCGGACACCCCACCGACCCCTCTGGACAAGCCGCCACCCCCTTGGACAGCCCCCCACACCCACCCATCCCCTTGGACACCACCCTGGACACCCCCCGACCCCTCTGGACAGCCCCCGACCCCTCTAGAAAGCACCCCCACCCCTCCTGGACACAACCCCCACCCCCGACCTACTTGGACACCCCCCTGGACACCCCCCAACCCTCTGGACAGCCCCCCACCCCTCATAAACACCACCACCCACCCCCTACCCCCTTGGACACCCCCCTGGACACCCCCCAACACCCACCCACACCCATGGACAGCCCCCCACACCCACCCACCCCCTTGTAAACCCCCTTGGACACCCCCCGACCCCTCTGGACATCCCCCCCGCCCCTCCTGGACACCACCACCCACCCCCTACCCCCTTGGACACCCCCCTGGACATCCCCCAACCCTCTGGACAGCCCCCCACCCACCCGGACAACCCCAAATACCCTCTGGAGAGGCCGCCACCCACTTGGACAGCCCCCCACACCCATCCACCCCCTTGGACACCCCCCTGGACACCCCACCGACCCCTCTGGACAGGCCGCCACCCCCTTGGACAGCCCCCCACACCCACCCATCCCCTTGGACACCACCATGGACACCCCCCGACCCCTCTGGACAGCCCCCGACCCCTCTAGAAAGCACCCCCACCCCTCCTGGACACAACCCCCCACCCCCGACCTGCTTGGACACCCCCCTGGACACCCCCCAACCCTCTGGACAGCCCCCCACCCCTCCTAAACACCACCCCCACCCCCTACCCCCTTGGACACCCCCCTGGTCACCCCCCAACACCCACCCACACCCACCCACCCCCTTGTAAACCCCCCTGGACACCCCCCGACCCCAAATCCATGCACCTATGTCATGGTTGTGTGTGAATAAAGTAGTAACAACTGTAAAAGGGCAACCCATCCAAATGGACACGCCCCAACCCTCTCGGGGATTTATAGAAAACGATGAAAAATTAGTGAAATCATAAAATTACTCAATATTGCAAGTCGAACAAATATATCTAGGGATGATAAATAAGATTATGGTGCCAAAACGAGTTAAAAGGGTTCGCAATCGAAGAATCTTAGCTAGTTTCAACAAAAAAATCACAACACATATATATATACTATCCGCGAAAAAAAACGAACAAGTGGGAGGATTACCTGAGTGCTGCGAGTTTAGATGATTGATCCGAGGAGATTAAATATGAGAAACGATGATCGCAAAACGAATCTAAACCAACGAAATGGACGAGCCGATTCGGGTTTACGCGCGAGAGAGACGAGTTGCGGCTGTCGAAGGTAAACTCGCGAATGGAAATCCACGGGTCTGGGTAAATTTTTAAATGAGTTATCACGTCGGTTATTCAATAACCGACGTGATAAGTGTTTTAAAAACATTTATAACGTCGGTTATTTCAATAATCGACGTAAAAAACTTCCTCCGATTCATTTTTTACGTCGGTTATTTTATAACCGACGTTATAAAGGGCTCAAAATCCGCGTTTTTTTACGTCGGTTATGGAATAACCGACGTCAAAAACATCTGCGGATTCTTTTTTTACGTTGGTTATTTTATAACCGACGTAAAAAAGCCTTCAAAAACCGCTTTTGTGACGTCGGTTATTCAATAACCGACGTAAAAAGGCCTTCGAAAACCGCGTTTTTTATGTCGGTTATAAAAATAACCGACGTAAAAAACGAAGCCGCACGATTAATAACGTCGGTTATAAAAATAACCGACGTAAAAAACCTCGTTTTACATATTATGACGTCGGTTTAATATAACCGACGTAAAAAATGGTGACGTAAAAAACGTTTTCTGCACTAGTGTTAGGTCCGGTATGCTTCATACGTATCCGAACCTCATGTATAATGAATTAATAAATTTCATTGACTTATTACAGAATCATATTAATTGTTATGATATCATATATGGTTCACTTATGTCATTATATTACCCGTTTTTTGTAAATTCCAGGTTAAAGCAGCGTTTTGGGTAAAATTGTTTTATTTATCATACTTGTTTGGACTTGTAGTTCTTGATATTATTATTACTTATATCATGATTTAATTACTTATAGAATGTAAATCATAATTTATATATCATATATATTTAGTATATATATATATATATAATAGATAGATAAATGAAATGAAATATACCATTCATGGAGACGGTAGGCCGTACGTACGAATGAACGTTGTTTTCCTCTCCTTATTAACTTGAATGGAATTCACTAAATAACATATAAATAAATCCAGTTGAATTATTTTGTTATATATACCAATATTATTCATTATATATACATTATAATTATTATTTAATGATTAACATGGAGATTGAATCTCATCGCGTCGTGGAGACGGTAATCCGTACGTACGCACGAGTGATGATATCATTCCCATAATTTTTGAATAGAATTGGAGTGGATGATATAATATCTCATAATTAGTATGATGTTATAGTATCCATATATAGTTATTCTTTACACCATTATACCCATCCAAATAAGGGTGGTGGTGGAAAAACATATTACCCCACGACGTGGAGACGGTATTCCGTACGTACGCATGCGCGGTGATTTCATTTTCCATAGGATGGATAGAAGGTGAAATGGGATTGTTTCATATTTATAATAACATATCAATATATAATTAATACTTATATTATTAATTTATAATGAAAAAACTAAATAAGAAGGAGTTGAATAAGAATGAAATTGGAAAGGATCGGTAATGTATATTACTTCTTCTTTGACGCGCCTCTTCTTAACCTCCTCTTAGGGCACTACGTCTGGTCTTTGAAGAATACCATGACCTCTATGATATTTATAAGAAGTGGATAAGTGAATTTTTTAGGGCTTGGACGATCTTGATGTCTCAAAGTGGTGTGAGGAGGAGAGGGAGGAGGTGCCCTTTTATAAGGGAGGAGAGGGGCACCTTTGGAAAAATGAAAAATATTATTTTATTATAAAGTTATATTCTTTTTTTAATAGCTCCAAATTAATTGATTTCGAAGATAAGGTGGGTATGGGTAACAATAATCTCATAAAATAAAATTTCGAAACGTTAAGGTCTCTATTTTATCCTTATCATTTAGATTTAACTTTAAGTTAAATAATTTTACTTTTACCATGTCTTCTTGTTTTCTTACACTATAAGGTTAATAAACTTACTATAACAAGAAAAACTAACCCCAATTTGTTTATTATTAATATATATAACCTTATCAAAGTAATTTGGCCGATCCTTAGATTTTTAGCAATAAAATAACAATTAATAATATATTATTTGTTTTAAAAACTATTTTATGTCAATTTTGACACTATTTGGTAATTGATTTTTGTGAAAATCATAACAACATGATTAGTTCAAAAAATGTTTATTATATAAATACTAACATTTCATATTAGCCTATAAAATATTTTTAATTCATATAATGTCTCAAATTACATTTATTTCAGTATTTATAATATCAATTATGTTAATATTTCCTTAATAATGTAATTACTGCATCATCATTGTGTCATAAAAAAAATAAATTATTTTAAGTCTAAAAATTATTAATAAAATACCATTATATAGGAAATATTTGTTATCTCTATAATGAATATTTATAGTCGAATTTATCTTATGCATAACCCTATATTAAAAAGGATTTAGTTATTAAACATTGATTTTAACTATTTTAACTATTCTTTAAATAAAATAATAATAAATGTCCTAATCTAATCCATGTGATCCTAATGGGTAATATTTTATCCCTATGGTTTTTTTGGTCGAATTACATTTATCCAATAGAATTGGGACATGTGTTTGGGTAATAATAATATCATTTTTACTCTTAATTAACCTATTTACATTTAACTGTTGTAAATAAAAATAAAAAGATACAATACACCAAAAATTATTTTCATCACATTGAACAAAATTTTACTTACTGAATTCAACCATGTCTCCAGGATTTTATAAATTCCATTCATAATAGCAGTAAAATTATGTTTTATGTAAATTTTCAAATTCTCCTAGGAGGTGGGTAAAAGACGGCCAAAAGTTTAATAAAATTTATATATATATAAAATTATTATAAAATGACTCCAATGAATCACATTGAACATATATACGTATTATTTATCAATTTTAACCTAAAATTAATTTATGTAAAATAAATAATTATTTAAATAAAAAGTTGGTTTTTAAATATTAAACAAGTGTTTTCACTATTCATCAAAAATTGAATGTTTTTTGAAAAATACCAAAATTTTACCCTAGGCTAATTTCAATATTCCAAATACAAAAATTAATTCCATTTTGAAAAATAAAATTTATAACATTTCATAAAGTGGTTATTACTATTCATAACGGCTAGTTTTTAAAATATTTAAATAGCATATCGTTGTTTAGTGAAACTCGGTATTGCGTACAACACAAGCTATCAAGGAAGGTCCTGATTGCATGTAAAGAATGCCAAGATAGTGTTTTGTGTAGTGAAAGATTCCATTTATGGTGTATATAACATAAAAACAAAATATTTCTCATATAAATCTCTGGTGTTACATTCTACCCACCTTAAAATGAATTTCGCCCTCAAAATTCATCAGGGATATAAATGGTTTACTACTCGAAAGATTCATTAATAGAAACCCACATCGTAAAAAGGAATACCAAAACATATCTTTAAAAACTAAAGTATGAAATGTAACAGTTACCCAAATTAACTAATCATTGGGTTTCCACATAAAAGAACATAGGTGAAAATACAGATATGGAAGTAAAATCTAACCATCATGTTCTGATGGTGAGTGGTAGAGAACATGGCTATGAAAAACCCAACAATCAAGAAGCCATAGATTTGTAATTATCTAAGGTACCATCTGATTCATCAGATATAAGAGTACTAGGACATCATTTTTGGCTTTCAAGATAATTTCTCTAATGTTGAATAATTTTTGAATTAAAATAAATTCTTACTTGATTTTGGTACAATCTCATTATTGTTCATGTCTTGAACAATTTCCACTTCATCTCTTAAAGAAATGATGTTGAATTTGTTTTCCATGAGGTGTTAGCGGATCATGTGATAGAATGATAGGTCATTCCATCTGTCTCAAACATAAGGTTATTAAAAGTTATATATATAAGTCCATCAATAGTGATATTATTCATATATGGTTCCAAAAATGGACTTATACTTCATCTATCATACAGATTAATAAAATAAACTAGGTTCTACTAACCAGGGACTTCCTGTATGCTAGTGGTAGGCAATAAAGGCCTATCGCACATCTATTGTGGGTTCGATTCCCACAGCCTTGTCCGTCGTGATGGGTTGTCACCCGTTCTGCAGGTTGTCACTTTTCATAAACTAAACTATCATAACATTCTATCAATATTATCGAAAAAAATTCTAGCCTTAAATAAAACTAACTTATGTTAAATATAATCCATTACAATCTTTAGTCTTATCCAAAATACTTCTTTCCAAACTCATAGTATAAAGTGAAAGATTACAAAATGGTCATATAACAAGCATGTGAATACCATCATTTATCCCTCATATATCAAAAGATATATCTTGTTGATTGCATTCTAAACATGTGAATACCTTAATCTTGTATTCTCTTGAAAAACGAATACCCATTGAATCTTAGTGAAAACATGAATGCTATCAAAAGTGAACTATTTCCAAAATCCAAAAAATTCTATATACTCAAAACATGATATAACCTTGTCCTAATATCCATTATGAGCTCATGAATACTATCAAACATTTAATTTTCTACTTATCCCTTCATTATGCACGTATCATCTGCTTTCCAAAATATTTGAATCACTTTTCATGGTTACCAGTTCCATATAATTATCGAAAACCAAGATGAACCATTATATAGATATTCCAATGATCCACAATACTATAAATAAGATATCACAACATTATTTTGGAATCCCTTTACATAAACACATAATCATTCAACCAGATCGTTGTCATACTCAACATTGCTAATAGTTATCACATGTGACTTCCCTTTGTCCTTTGCCTTATGAGGTTGCTCACATTTATCATCATTAACCCTGGGATTAGGGCATTGATTGGCATAATTCCCCATTTCCTTGCACTTGAAGCATTGATGTGTTAGTGGTGCGTTCTCTACAATCTTTTCTCTATTCATATCATTAGCAACCCTTTTTCCATTACCTCGACACTCCACTGCTCGATGACATTCTTTTCCACACTTGAAACAATTTCTAGTACCTTTTAGACAATCTCCATCATGCTTCTTTCCACACTTTGAGCATAAAGAAACATTTATCTTCTTTTCAACATTATTCTGAGATTTCTCCTTGAATTCTATCTTTCGTTTCTTGTCCAAACCATGAGTTGGATATGTAAAACTAACTTCTATTTATACCTTGATAGGACAACACACAATTTCTTCATAGCTATTGTAGTCTTTTATAGCTAGTGCCCTTCAATGGATTGGTTCCATGACACTGAAGAATCGATAAACATTACTTTTAGGTCGGATGATAAATCTGGATGCATACCTTGCAAGCCTTGTAAAATTCGCTTCCTATATACCAACAGATTCATCATCCTTTTGCTTATGCACATGGAAATATGTTTCCATAATTGTTTGAAGAATACATGGGATATACTTATTGAAAAATATGTTCTTGACCTCGTCCCATTCTATAGACTCAATTTCTTCTCTTTTCCTCGTATTCTTCATAAGATTCCACCATTGATCAGCATCACCTTCCAAATGATATACTGCAAAGATGAATTTATCTTACTCAGAACATTGTAGAATTGAAAATATCATTTTAGTGGTAGAGATCCATTGTTCAGCCACTAATGGATCTGAAGACCCACTGAATGAAGGTGGACGATGCCTCATGAAGGATTCCGTATAATGCTGCTCTTTTCTCTGCTCATTTGGAAGTCCAGAATGATTCATAGCTTGTGTAAGTATCGAAATAAGATTTTGCACTCCATCTCCCATAACAATGGTTTGTTCAGGAGGACAATCATTGTATCATCCATTACATTGATAAACACGGTTCCTTTGGGTTCCATCCATCGTATAAACCCCAAAAATAAAAGCGTGAGGCAAACATCATGATAAAGAAAACAACATAATAAAGGGGGAGTACCTTCCATATATAACAACCTATGTTTACTTATAATATCGTTACAATAATTCTAGTACTATAACCTATACTTATACTTATCCTTAGGGACATTCCTAGACACACCTTAGAAATAACTATAGGGATCTCACTAAAGTTCTCGCATCCTAGTTTCCAAAGGTTGACTATACCTTTCCTCTGATACCAACTATAGAGACCCAAAGCTTGACGTACATGGACATTACATTTCTCTTGCAGAATACTTAATATATAACAAAACAAGACACACAAGGACTGTAATAGTTCAATGGATTTGGTAACTCAGAACATAATCTTCTAATCATGGTGAAAGATCTACAACATCCCCCATAAATATCATCCCCTTTTTATTTTTACCTAAAACCTTTCTTTATATAATGGGGAAAAGAAAACATATAAAGGGTGAGATAAAATTCTCAATAAGGGTATGAATGGAGAAAATAAAACAAACCGTATACATTTGAACTTAAAAACATGACCATAATATTTAAACATGAAAATCTTGAGAAATGAGATGAAACATGAAAGTACATAAAGCATAGATCATAATGGAACATCAATCATGATAAAATAGGATGGTAATAAAACTTGTAATTGTGGAAAAACATTAAGCACGTGATATGATTTCCATAGTAGCCAAGGCATTGCTACCAAGACCATATTAGTGGACAAGTCCCTTTCTGAATCGAGTTCCCTCCTCATTCTAGTCCTGTAACACTGAACTGGATTAACTTACTATTCCAGCCATGTCTATCTCATGAGATATAAATCATTACCCAATGCATTGGAGGCATATATAGGTCCCACCCATCTCATAATGAAATCATTCTTACTTGTGCCACAAAATAAACATAAATCAATCTTCATAACCCAATGAATAAAATGGGTTTCATAAACATCATTCCATCATAACATAATCCATATAAAACAAATGGATATCATTTAATCGTAAGAGATGTGAAATCATGTAAATCATATAGACATTATACTTGAAACATACACATATGAAATAATGTCATCTTAAATGGAAAATGGTTTTGATAAAACACTTGAAAATAATTCTTGAGGAAAATATCGTTTCTTCAGTAAAATCATTATCTTTTCACAAAATTACAGGAAATTTTAAATGAACATTATTATGTTGAAAATAGTAATAAAAAAATATATAGTAATCTTCATGAAAATGAGTCATTATGAAACCATAAAAATCCGTTGACGCCATATAAGTTAAAAATAACATTCTTCTCGTACTTTTGTCGGAAAAATCAAAAAGTTCCTCGTATTGTAATCAAAAGAAATATTTCTTAAAAACCATGTATTAAAAGTTAAAAATGGGTAAAAATGACTTTAAACATACATGAATACATTTTTATAAATCTTGGACGTGGATGATAAATATAACCCCAGTAAATACTTACATATAAGCAATCTCGGATAGAAAACAATTGAGATTGTAACATTATCAGTTACCTTAGGTCTGATATGCTTCGTACGTATTCGAACCTCCTATATAATTATTTAAATAATGTCATTGACTTATTACAGAATCATATTCATTGTTATGATATCATATATGGTTCACTTATGACTTCATATTACCCATTCTATTTTAAATTCCATGTTAAAGCAGCGTTTTGGGTAAAATTGATTAATTTATCGTACTTGTTTGGACTTGTTGTTCTTGATATTATTATTACTTATATAATGAATTAATTACCTCCGGAATTTAAATCAGAATTTATATATAATATATATTTAGTATATATATATAATAGATAGATAAATGAAATGAAATACACCGTTCATGGAGACGGTAGTCTGTACGTATGCATGAACGATGTTTTCAATTCCTTATTGACATGAATGAAATTAAGTAAATAACATATAAATAAATATAGTAGCATTATTATGTTATATATACCACTATTATTCATTATATATACATTATAATTGTTATTTAATGGGTAACATGGTGATTGAATCTCATCACGTCATGGAGACGGTAATCCGTACGTACGCACGAGCGATGATATAATTCCAAATTTTTTTAATGAAATTGGAGTGGTTGATATAATATCTCATAATCAGTATGATGTTATAGTATCCATATATAGTTATTCTTTACACCATTATACCCATCCACGTATGGTGGTGGTGGAAAAACAGATTACACCACGGCGTGGAGACAATATTACGTACGTACGCATGCGCGATGATTTCTTTTTCCATAGGATGGATAGAAGGTGAAATGTGGTTGTTTCATATTTATAATAAAATATCAGTATACAAGTAATACTTAAGTTATTACTTTATAAAGAAACAACTAAAGAAGAAGAAGTTCAAAAAGAATGAAATTGGAATGGATCAGTAATGGATATTACCTCTTATTTGACGCACCTCTTCTTAACCTCTTCTTAGGGCACTAGGGATGGTCTTTGAAGAAGAACATGACCTATAGTATGTTTCTAGGTAAGTGTTGAAGAGAATTTGGTAGGTTTGGACGAGCTTTATGGCTCAATTCGGTGTGAGGAGGAGAGGGAGGAGGTGCCCTTTTACAAGGGAAGAGAGGAGCCCCTTTGGAAAAACTAAAAATATTATTTTATTATAAAGTCATATTCAGTTTTTAATAGCTCAAAATTGATTTTTATCTAACATAAGGTGGGAATGGGTTTAAATACTCTCATCCAATAGAATTTTGACAGGTTTAGGATACTATTTTATCCTTATCATTTAGATTTAACTATATGTTAAATAATTTTACTTTTACTGCATCTTCTTGTTTTCTTACACTATAAGGTTAATAAACTTACTATAATAACCAAAATGAACCCCATGTTAATTATTATTAATATATATAACCTTATATAAGTAATTTGGCCGAAAATTAGGTTTTTATGGATAAAATAACAATTAATAAAATAATATTTTTTTAAAAACAATTTTATGTCAATTTTTACACGATTTGGTAATTGATTTTTGTGAAAATCATAAAAACATGATTAGTTCGAAAAACATTAATTAAATCAATACTAACATGTCATATTAACCTATAAAATTAGTGTAATTCATAAAAAGTATCAAATTACATTTATTTGGGTATTTATAATATCGATTATGTTAAGATTTCCTAAATAATGTAATTACTACATCATCATTGTGTCATAAATAAAATAGATTATTTAAAGTCTTAAAGTTATAAAAAAAATACAATTATGTATGAAATCTTTTTTATCTTTCTAATTAATATTTATAGTTGAATTTATCTTATGTACATGCCTATATTAAAAAAAATTAGTTATTAAACATTGATTTTTACTATTTTAACTATTCTTTAAATAAAATAATAATAAATGTCCTAATCTAATCCAAGTGGACCTAAAGGGTAATATATTATCCCTAAGGTTGTTTTTGGTAGAATTAGACTTATACAATAGAATTACGACATGTTTTAGGGTAATAATAATATCATTTTTACCCTTAATTGCACTATTTACTTTTAACCATGGTAAATAAAAGTAAAAAGTTACTATTCACCAAGAATTATTTTCATCTCATTGAACCACATTTTACATACTAAAATAAACCGTGTCCCTCAGATTTTTGAAATTCCATTTAAAAAAGCGGAAAAATTATGTTTTATGTAAATTTGTAAATTCTCGTAGGAGGTGGGTAAAAGACGGTCAAAATCTCAATAAAATTTTTATATATCTAAAATTATTATAAAATGACTCAAATGAATTACATTGATCTTATATAGGTATTATGTATCAATTATGACCTAAAATAAATTTATGTAAAATAAATAATTATTTAAATAAAAAGTCTGTTTTTAAATAGTAACCAAGTGTTTTCACTATTCATCAAAAATTGAAAGTTTTCAGAAAAATAACAAAATTTCACCCTAGCTAATTTTGATATTCTGAATCCAAAAATGAAGTCCATTGTGATAAATAAAATTTAGAAAATTTCAAAAAGTGGTTATTACTATTCATAACAACCAGTTTTAATAATATTTTAATAGCATATCGTTGTTTAGTAAAACTCGGTATTGCATCCAACACAAGCTATTGAGGAATGTCGTGATTGCGTGTAAAGCAATCCAAGATAGTGTTGTCTGTAGTGAAATATTCTTTTGATGATGTATATAACATAAAAACAAAATATTTCTCATAGAAATCTCGGGTGTTACAATGATCCCACTCGTCACATTAACATAATCCTTTCATACATATTCCATTATATCATGAGAATATCATTATTATCATAAACTATATAGATATGTAATAGGGGTAAATACTTTATATCATATACAAAAAATATAAGAAAAGTAAATAGATTTTTTTTAAAGGTAAAACAAACCTTTAAAAGTCCACTATAATATATCTTTTTGAAAATACAACTTCCATTCTAAAATCACATTTTTAAAAACAATAAATTTATAAAAATAGTAATAAATTTTTTTTCTTTGATAATCATTAAAACATGTAATAAAATATTATAAAAGGTAGAATTAATTTTCCAGCGAAATGGGTTACAAGTATTGTACATTACATCAAATGTTTCATTCAAATTTCTGATATAAACCGAAATATACCTTATTCATAAAAAAATCCTTTTAAAAATTCAACTAGGGTAAACCATGGGAAAAAACAAATTTAATAATTTTTTTAAATGGAAAAATTTTCATGGAAATATATAAAAAAATATGGTTATTGAAGTGAATATTTCTCACCTATTATAGAAATAAACTCGATATTTATTAGTAGTATTCTATCAATATTTTGAGTTCCCAAAGAGGGTAAAATAAAATTAAAACATGTCCTATATGTAAATAACCATAGGAGAATAAAATAAATACGATTGGTAGATATAAATAATATTATTTTAATATTACAAATTGAAGCATATACAACCAAAAAAATGTGACTGTAATGTACAACCCTTTCCTCACGTCTTACTTTCTTCATAAGTACTCTAACCTTTTGTAAAAAAAAATAAATTTTTTATACATATATAAAATAAAAATCTTCATAACTATAATAACATAAGTGATATAATTATAAATTTTTAACACCCATTCTATTAATAATTCATCATTAATATCTTCATTTCTATGATTAATATATTATTATATAAAATCATTGGTTCGGATATTTTGTTCAATACACATTGATAATCATTCCTTCATCGAAAAATTATTAATAATTATATAATCATAATATATATTAATTATATAAATATTTATAATCATTAATATAATGTGGTGATGAAAATTTAATTACATCACATTGTAGAGATTGTAGTCTCTACGTATTCACGAGTGATGATTACAAATTTTAGATAGATGAAAAGAATGAAAGGTAAATAATAATTAACCTTTCCAAAATCATTATTATATTATTACTATCATATATAAAAATATATATATAAAATCAATCATAATAAACATCCAAGAATGATGGTGGTGAACAATGAGTCATATCACTACATGGTGGTGGTAGGCCACACGTTTGCACAAGTGATGCTTACATTTAAAATTTGATAATCAAGAGGTGGGAAATGGTTTTTCAATAAAAATAATAACATAAATGTATATTGAATATAAATCATTATTATTTTTTTCGATTAGAAAAGGTGTAATATAAAAAAATAGAAATATCTGAGTTCTTATTTATAACACATCTTTTAGAATCATCCTTTGGCATACACCATAATCCTAGATATATTGGTCTTGGGAGTGGAAAATAATATCTATGATTATGGAAAAGAATTTAGGAATTTGTGGGGATATTACATGTCCATGATTTAATGACATAATTTTGTTAATAAGGTATTTTAATAGTTTCATTTTTAGGAATGAGGGCAGGGACACACATGGAATTTATTATATGAATTCAATAATGTAAGGCCACTTTCATGTGAATGTGGCTCCAAAATACAATGATTTTGATGAAAAAAGTAATATTAAAATATCATCAAAAAGGGAGATTTATAATACTTCTCTTTGAGCTACTACCATTATATCCTTTTTTATACCCCCCCCCCCCACAAACACCTTTTACCTTAACCATGGTAATTCATGTATATTTTTTCACTAATAATTATAGATAAAATATAATTTTACAATAATAAAAAATATATAATATTTTTATTTAAAATATTGAATTTTTTTAAAAAATTATATATGTTTCAAAATTTAATGTCAAATAAGTATGAAAAGCACTACAAAATTGGTTTTAGATAAATGTATTTTTAAGCATAATACTAATTTTACATTCATTCCATTCTATATAATGAAAAAAATAAATATTAAAATACTTCATTTAATATAAAATATATATATTTTAAATATAAAAATGGATAAATATATATCAATTTAATTTATTTAGATAAAAACACATTGCACCCTTAGAACAAATTTTTTAGATAAATGTGTTTTTATGGAAACAATTGAACTTAGACCCAAATATGAATAATTATGATTCCAACATAATTAATTCATTTATTAATCATTAAAGTACAATTATGTTAATTTTATAAAAAAATAAAAGCATTATTGTAATCTAATTTTTTTTATTTTATTAAAAATATAACAGTTTTAAAAAAATTGGAAGTTATCACTATTCACTAAAAAATAAATATTTCTAAAAAAATCCAAAAAATTCAGTCAAAGATAATCTTCAAATTATTATTTAAAAACTAATATTATTTTCCGAAAATAATATTTCTAAAATGATATAAATTAATTATAATTTACATGTATAGAATAAAATAAAAATAATTTTTTAAGAAAACATATTTTTGATGCATAAAATGACATTAATAAAATATGTGTATTAATTTGTTATTCATAAGAAAATATATTTTATTTATTTAATAATTTATTAAATATTTATAAAAATGTCATAAATACTATCAATACCTACCAATTTAATATTTAGTTTCAACCGGATTACTATATCGTGGTTTATTTGGGCTCACAGTTTGTTATAAAATGAGAAATTGTATACATCAAGTTTATTTATATTTAAATAGTTTTAAAATAATGTTTAGTTACAAAGGAATTAAAAAATATTGGGTAACAGGTTTTCTCTTCTCTCGCATTTTGGTTCTTTTAGGTATGTCTCTTTGGGATATGTATCTGTTTGTTCCAATTTAAATTTTAAAGTTTGTTATGATTTAAGCTATTAAATAAAATTTCAAATTGTATGTTTTTTTAATTAAAAAATGACACATTAATGGAATCCTAAGGATACCCCTAGGTATAAGATAGATGATGACTATAAAATTTATAATTCTCTCTCAATACCTCTGTATATCTAGGAAGGTTGATATAAGAATTCCTATAATGGTACTCCATTAATTTAGGTGGGTGAGTCTTTATAGATATGGTTGTTCCGTATAGTACCTATTGAAGGTAAACTATTGAATAATTTTGGGACTACAATGTTAATCATTTTTTAGTACTTATATATTAATCACCATCTATATTTAAAGGTACATGTGTTCCATGAGATTTTAAGAACATCAATGTGTTGAAAGAGGGAGTATCTGAGATGGTATAGACACCTAATGAATGGATAGTGATGATAAAAGCTTATATTCTACAGGTAACTACCCAATTCTGCTTAAAATTAGTTCTTCAGTATAAAAATTATAAGGTATTTTTGTAGGATTCTTTTAAGGACCGCATCAACCTATAGTTTTTCCTTGATACATTAAATTTTTATTTATACAAGTTGTTTATTGGGAGTCATCAATGGAGGATGTTTGTAAAGGTATAAACAGTACATTTTTCAGTAATTTTGTGTTCTTTTACTTTTTATTGGGGAATACGTCACATAATTCTAATAGGTTCGATATTGGTATTTCATTTGATGGGAGGCATTAGGGGAGGATATTTAATATAACAACCCCTTTTGATGTTATTAAAAATGATCCTAGCATCAAGAAGAGTCTAATAAGGAATAAATTTGAATGATGATTTCCTATTTTTAGGGTGTGCCTCTTCTAGAGGATGGAATAAGAGAGTTTATGAGATGCATCAGGGTGATGAGAGGAAGATATGGTCAGGGAAAGGCTTTTCATCCTACTTTAAGGGGACTCCCCCTTATATGTTTTCAGTATGAGCAGAAAAAAAATTTATATATCTCATGTCCTATTACTATAAAAGTATTCCATGATTATGATCATATGGGTAAACATTAGTGATTATATTTCGAGACTTATAAGTGGGTTTCAAGTTTAGGTTATGGTAAGATGTATGATTTAGAGCATTATAAATTTGGCATAAATAATCGGTAGTGAGGCCTCACTAGGGAGGTTAATCTGAGGAGTTGTTTGAGGATATCGAGGTTAAAAATATCCATAAATTTCTCAGTTGTTACTTCCTTATGTATGTAAAGTATTGTGTGTATAATTTTATCAATTTATATAAGATTAATTTATTCCCATTTCCATGTTTAAGATGATGGAGAAGTGGGTATTTCTACCACGATATTTATATTTTTATTTTGACCTACTATTTTTATTTATCTATTTAATACAATAACATATTATTGATTTTATATATTATCATGGGATGGCATGATTAGGGTTAGTGGTAGAGTTAATTCATATAATATTGTCTCTTTATATGCCAATGGGGATGTTTTTAATCTTTAATAAGAGGGACTGGGTTATTAATGTGACTGAGGGATACAAAATATTTTGGGATTTCAATATTTTGGATTGGGAATGTTTCAAAGATATCATTTGTATGGACTGGATTATAAAATCATAGATTTAATTGATTGAAACTAGTCGTACACTTATTTCATATTCCAAGGTTTAATGGGTATGTAATCATAGGTGCGTAGGACGTGGATTCATTTAGAATAGGAACTCACCACATCTGGCTAAGATTTATTAAACCATTGATGGTAAGTATGGTTCTTAAAGGGGATCGAGTGGCAGTTCCATCAACCATTTCCATAATAAGGTTTCATTCCTAGAAATAAATTCCTAATTATTTCCCATGGTTATGTCCAAACATTGAGATTGAAATTGTTATCAATCTCATGCTTTGTGTGGATCTTATATTGACACCTATTTATTTTTATGTATTAGTTTTAATGGGTAGATAAAAGTACCAATCAGGGAATGTTAATCAATGGTTTATATGAATCTTAGTACCTCTTTTTGGGGTTCTGTTACCCTGTTAACCATGGTGGTTAATGTTGTCATGATATTAAGAATGAATTAATAGAATATGATCCAAGATATGAAAAATAACATTTAATTTTTATCTTGAACGGTTGATATATTTAACATTTCATGAGAATTCCATTGTTCTTCAATATTAAATTAAAAATATTCTATCATTATTTATTTGTCAAAGGTTGGATATAACATTAGAAAAATTAATGATTAGGTGGATTATAAGAGTACCTTTTTATTCCTTTTCATAATACAAATTAGTTGGTATTGTTTAGGATCCTTCGAAATATATTGGATTTCCCTTCGTATACCCCTTCACTATGGTATCCATAAATGATATTTTCATATATTCCTACTCCTAAGTGTTTTATATTTTGTACATAGATATTATATTGGGTACATTTTTCACGCATATCTTTTATTCAGTTTACATGAAGTTTAATCAATATATTTTTGAGGTATACATTCTTATATATGATATAGGGATCTCAGTTGATTCAAATAATGTGTAAGTAGTGATGTCTTGATTGTAACCTAAAAAATTTCCCAAAATCGAGATATATATTATCTATACTAGGTATTAAAAATTACTCATTTATGGATCATTATTCTTGAATTTGATAATTATGGGCCTTACCACAATGAGGGTGAATTTTTTGTGGAATGATAATTGTGAAGTGTATTTCATAACGTGGACATTATTTTTTATATCAAATTTGAATTTGGATTTTCCAACTCAAAGTAGTGTTATAACTTGTAATGATATTCCTCCATCTATGGTGTTTGATTAGTTTTGATTTAGTAATATCTGGTGGTGACTTATGGGACATTCTAGTTACGAATCAATGAGTTGAAGTACACTACCCATGTCCTAGATTTATACGTGATGTTATATTGCATAAAAGGTTGTAATCACTATTCTATTGGGGGGGGGGGCAATTTACGTCTATACCAACCAAGATATCATAGGGTATATCTTCTCCCATTGGGAAGTAAAAAAATTATATAGGTGTTGAGTTGAGTACTTGTAGAGGATATATTTAGGAATGTTTTACATCCTAAGGATGGGAAACATCTTGGATTTTAATATTTATATAAAAAATCATGTGTAATATATTTGGGTATCCATTGAGAAGTGGATACTGATGAGTGATTTATCTGACTAGTAGATAGATATTTCATAAGTTCAAGATAATTTGATGTCTTCCCATTTATTCATTACCTTTCTTTCTAGGATCATTTAAGGAAAATTCAGGATGCTAATTCAGATTAACTCATGATGTGAAAGTATATCATGGGAGATATCCCGGTCCTTAGATATTCTCAGAATGATATATTCTCAGAAAGATTATTGGATATTATGTTTCTATAAAAGGGTTGTGGTACCAACATCCTTGAGTGGGGAGTATATGAGGTATTCCCATTCTTTGATTAGGTCCATGATTATAGATATGACCATGATGTATCATGATATTAGACACCAGTTTTGGTGACCTAGAATGATGCAATAGATCATAAGGTTGTTGGCCTAATGCAATATTGAACATATGATCAAAGTAAGGTATCCACGACTAACTGTATTACATCAGACCCATATAGTTACCATTTAAATGTAAGATGACATTACCATGTATTTTATTTTGGGTAAACATATAACCCCAATAACACATTTATTGCTTAAAATAGAAGTGGATATTATAGTAAAGGTTACACATTAATTATTTTTCAAGAAACACAGTTATTGCATGAGATAAGAATATTATAAATATGGAATAATGTATAAAATTTTGGTATACAAATGAACATTAAATTAGATTAGGATGTTCGTTTCCTATATGAATTATAGTTGTTAATACAAAAAAACATTTTTAGTCAATGAATTTGAGAGTTGTGTATAACCAGCTGGAAAAATAGATATTCTTAGATGATCCCGTAGATTATTGAGTATCTGTTCAGGGAATTTGTTCTCCATTTTGGTGGAGAATAGGTGATAATATGGCCTTGAAAAATATATTTTTTTATACTAGATTGAATTATTAAGATTAAATGGATCTCTATGATTCCATATAAGATTGGTGATGACATAAAACCATGTGTTGGCTAGAGGTTGGTGACACAGCAGTTGAGGAGCTGATCTTGGTATATGAGGCTACATAGAAGGTGTTTCTAATTTGTATGTAGCTGGTTGCCACATTGATTATGAAATTATAATTAAAAAATAGGAGGCAAGGATCCTTATATTTCACCATGGATTATCAAGTATTATTATGGGTATCACATTAGTTTGGGAATCAATGTTTGAGGAAAAAATGGTACATCACACCATGATTTTTTGGTTTTTATGGATTAAATAGATAATTGGGACTGTGGAATATAAGATTTCAATTTATATATTCCATTATGGTATATATAATTTATTTTACAATTATCAAGTCTTGAATTATGTGATAGAACAATATCACATGATTGATAGTGATGACGTCGACCCGGAGGTAGAAGCCTTATTTTTGGAAAATGTTTTTCATATTACGAACTATAGAAAGATAGTGTTATGTGAAAATAGTTATTATTTTACATGTATTATAAATAAATTTAATATATATAATTATTATTTGAAGTGATGGTCAGATATTTGATTATATATCCCTTATCATTTAATAAGGATCCATAAAGACACTTCATGGGAATGAGAAACAAATAGACGGGGAGTTTGTAATGAATATAATATTATAGCTATGAATTTTGGGCTTATTTTTAAAATTTAAATTATACATTTTTGGATTATTTTAGATGTTATTTGGGGTAAGTGGGGTTTAGGATAATTATTTAGAATGTTAATAGAGAACCACATGCTCAAATTTATAGATGGTGGAAATTAAGGACATGGTGCAGTATCGTTGAACTTTCATTGAGCTAGGTAGTATCCCTATAGGGGTTAAATACCCATATAATGGCTGTTGGGGGAAAATTTATTCCCACTAAGGTTACTAGGTAGCTATTAGAGTTGTATTGGGAACCTATTATTCTACTAGGTTCTCAATTTTGTTGATTTTTTGGGGCATTCCTTCTTTCTCCCCTTAAACAATTACCATATCCCCCACTCATCCCCAACTTATATTTGACATTATTTTATAGACTTCATTAGATTATAAATATCTTTCATTCCCTTATATTCTCATTTTAATGAATTATTCATAACAGGGGTTCTCATTTGATGATTCGAACATCTCTTAATCCCTAGATCTTTTTTCTATCATTATTTATCTATTTCGAATCTAAAATCCATAATTATAAGGGTTTGTATATAGAAATAGAGATTATGTGGACTAATATTTTACTGGTTGGCCTGGAATAGTGAGCGATCTCCTTGAAGCATGAGTTAGGAAGTACCTTCCTTGTTTTAGTGTTTTCATGTGATTATAAAGAAAATAATTTGTATGTGTGTGTGCATATGTTTGTATACATCGTATTTATTTTCTTTCGTTATTAAAGAGAAAATATAGGACTAGATATGTGTGATTAAACATGTGATTTTTTTTCTAGTTATTCTCTTGTGATCATGTCTTATCCGTGGTGAATGTAGTGTAATGATTTGTGGTTGTCCACCCTGACCATTTAATCCCAATGTGAGATACCAATTATAATGTTAGTAATGTAATATACATGGGCCAGTTTTGGAAATAGATTATGAATTTTGTATTTATATGACAATTATAGGATTTCAAATAGTCTATTGAGATGATTTTGTTTCATGAATTTTTTATATATGACTATGATGTGTTTTTGGGTCATTGGTCGGTTCTGTGTTTGCATGTGATGGTTAATAAGATTTTATTCTCATACCACATGATAAAAGAAAAGATGGTAGTATATAATGTTTTATACGGCCATGTACGAAGTAAAATGATGTTTTTATGGATTTTTCTAGGAAGTTAGACATTGAGTGTTGGGGTAGGAGTGTGAGATATTGATATAACCTTACCCTATGTGAGAGGGTGAAAAAGATGGTTATGATAGTATGGCCCCATCATGAGTACATGGATATTTTCACGAGACTCATATGTGTTATATAACCTTAGTGGGTGTGTAGTCTTCTATTTATATATATATGTAATGTTGGTACATTATAACTTCTTAGTATAATTTTTAATTTATGTTTGTTAAGGTAAGGGTTCATGGGATACATGTTAGCATATGAAGACTCAAAATTAATGTTTTCTAGATTGTTTATTTATTTTCATATCTGTTTACTCTTGAATATATATATAACACTTATACTAATGACACTTATACTAATGACAAGTCTGATGTTACCTACTCAGTTTATTACTCACACCCTTCATGAGAATCTCAATACACGTGCATATTTTATTATTAGGGATCCAATCTATGGAAAGAACCCTATATTAGGTCCTTAAGAATGTGGACATAAATATGGATAGAGGTGTTACAATGGCTTACTCTAGGATATTGTATATTTTTCCATCATTTTTAATATTCTTTAGATAATTGTACATACTGATCATCCACCTGAGGGGATACTATTCATACTGGAAGTATGGATTCTATAAGTTTTTTTACAACATATAATGTTGTTTTTCATGTTATCACACAATTATGTTTCCATGGAATCTGTTTAATAAATAGTATTTTTCTACTATTTATATGGATGAATTTCATCTAGTACCAATTCTATATCCACTTCAATGTGAGGATCACACAGTCCCCACTAGTTGATAGCCTCTAGTGTATGGAGAAGAAGAAATGTGACAATGGGGTGTGTCATCTCAGTCATGAAGAGCCTGATTGAGGCATTGTATAAGGGTAATATTGATGCTTTGTTATAAATTTGTCAGGAATTTGTATCATCCTAACTATGTTAATATAGAATGGGGTTATGTATATCTACATTAAATAATGTTATGATATAATTATCAAGCTCCACATAAGACAAATCAAGGAAATGGTACTCACCCAAACAGAAAATTGAGAAGGGTTTGGGAAATACAATATCGCATAAAAGAAAGGATTAGGTTTCATAATCATTGAAAATTATCAATTGATATCCTATTCCCCATGATAATTAATGATCAGTCATAAAATTACCATTAACATGATATAAATGTAGTATTTTTGATCATTTCTTTAAATATTTCATGGATTGAGAGAGGCACTATCTTTATAGATATACAAGGTATTGATAAAGAAATCATAAATGTGAGTATTAAATCATTCCTTTCCCTGTTGATTTATATACCATTTTTCCAAGATAAAATCAATGGTGCATAAAGGGTTATAACCCCATGAAATAAACATTAATAATGTTAGATATATGATGTTCTAAACATAACATTATAATTCCTCTACAATAATGATAAATAATATGTTATTTCATGATTTACATAGCTCTTATTTATCCAAATACCCTTAACGTGCCATGATGTACTAAGATATTTGAGATAACTTGTAGTTGGAAAATATAAATAATGGTATTTTCGGTAACAACACAATGTGTTTTCTATTCCATCTTGTTAAGGTAGAGAGTAAAAAAAACCCAAGGGGATGATACAACCGTTACCGATAAAAACATGTAAATATGATAAAATTAACAAGGTATTATTCATGATTCCAATAAATACATCAATATAAAATAATCCCATGTGAATTTGGATGAAAAGATTCACTAAGCCTTCTCACTTTACAACTATTCAAAAATATTTTTCAATTAATTAACATTTCATGATATATGTAATAGATGTGGTGAGACTACTTGGTGCACATCTTTTGATCGATATACATGGTTCACCACTATATTATAGTTAATTCATTATGATTACATAGATATTATGTTTAACTTTTGTAAAACCTATCATGAATAGACTGATGGTAAATCTAAAATACCTATTTAATACTTAGAGACATGTTGAGAACCTTATCAATGGAATTCAAATGGCGTTGAGTTCAATACTCCCTTGGATTAATTATCATTCAATAAAAATATATACTAATTATTCTGATAGACCCATATAAATATCTATATGGGAATATAAATAAAACTCCATCATGTTAGAATAAGGTTCATTAATATAATCTACTAGGAATAAAAAAATTAAATTATCATAGATAATGTTCAATCAATCCATTAACACATTAAATTAGAGAAAAGATCATTGATGAAAGATGATAATAATCATCAATGTGGGATGGAGTTTGAATTTTATGATAATGTGTTCCTTTTAATATCACCCTAAAAGAGAGTCATGGTGTTTTGAAATAACTAAAATGTTTTCCATAGGTATCTTGTCCATTTTATGATCTTTTATCACATAAGTGTCTTGGATTTTTTTACTAAAACATCAAAAATCATGGCCCAAGTGAATAAATTATTCAACATTCATATCATAAGGAAGTAAAAAAACTGATCCCTCAAATGAACTAATATATTGATTTTATAGCTATATAATGAACAATCTTATGATGAGTAACCCATGAAGATCAGGGAATATAGAGTCAAATTCTATATAATAAGACAAATCACTTTGTGAATGCAGATTGGGGAAACCATAAATAAGAAGAGGAAACATGGGATACAATGTATGTATTAAAATGTAAGTACCATAATATATTATTGATTTAAGAAATTAGTTTAAATTTGGTGGAGTATATATCTAAGGGGTTGAATGTCAGAACCTAGGATTTTCTGTGTGATATTCTTCATGGGAATATATATGTTGAATAATTTATAATATAATATATAATAATCTAGTGTATTATATATTGATAATGAATACATCCCACAAAATTAATAATACCATTTTGGAATAATAAAAAAATTAAAATAAATAAGTAGTATTTCAAAATACAACATGTCTTGACGACATAGAAATAAAAAACACCAAAATTATATTTTATACAGAGAAAAAAATGAATATGATAATAAATTGGTAAAATATATAGTAAACCTTGATAGAAAACTAATTTAATAATGAATAAATGGAATAAGTTGTATTTATAGTAATTATAATACCAATATGGATATTAAAATAGTAAAAAGATATTTTTTATAGTATCCTTGGCTATAATAATAGTAATTTAATAATATGAATAGTAACATAACCAATAAAATCGTAAAATGAATTTAAAATTATATTTATTTAAAATAAAATAATTAAAAATAAAAATTTTATTTCCAAGATTCAAATACTTTTACTTCTTCGATATTTTTTATTTATAAAGAGTCCCTCTTTCTTACAAGGTTGAGAGTAACCCCTTGCATAACTCAAAGACCCGCAATACATGATATAAAGGCATACATGCATAAACTAATTACAAAATGACCCATATAAACTAACCTAACGGCACCCTTGCAACTCCCTAAAACTCGACTATCAAATACTGATAAGTTTATGCATACGTTTTTTTAAATTTCATAACAACTAAACAAAAACAATAATCTAATAAAAATTTAATAATGTGGTTTTAATTTGTATTATAATACAACCAAGTAAAACCCAGAAATGATCACAAGGCTTTTTTATTTAAATAAGAACACCATATCTTTAACAATACACCATGATTAAAAGGGGAGCCATGCTAACCAAAGATACCTACTAAAAACCCAAACAGAACTACGAGAAGGCCCCCAAAAAATACAACAAGACATGGTAAATAAAATATATTCTTTTGGTTACTAAAAACAAAGAAAAACACCACCATGATCATGAAAAATTGTGCTGAGCATAAATGGTATGGAAAGAACCTTCTTCTTCTTCTTCTCCTCCTCCTCTTAGTGTTTGGGGAACCCTATGACCTGGTTTTGTATGGCTTCAGCTCGAATGTTATTAAATCTCAATTTATATCCCTTGGGTTAAAAAGTTTGTGTTTTTAAATAATTTTTTTCTTTTTAGAAATACTTTTATGATAATGTCCAATTTATATTCTTTAGTTTTCTAATGTTTAAATAGAAGTCTAAAAAGATAATTTTAATAATGTTTTAATATATATAATATTTGTATTTAAGAATTAGGTTCTTCGTAAGATAGGTTTTATAAAAAAAATATGGGCCATCTCGGGCCAAACCATTAAGGAAGGGATAAGGGAGGCAGCTCACATGAAGTGGCTGAGCCGAGCCCCCATCCCAAGCCAAGGTCGGCACAAGACAAAGGTAGAGCTTCCCCGAAGGGCGCACAGGAGCAGGGGAGCACGGGCACGCCACAATGGGCGTAGGGTCATGGTGAGTGGGGGTTGGCCAAAGCCTACGAGGGAAGGTGGGAGCCCGTGCGTAAGGATCCCTGGTGTGTGTTGTGCAATTTGTTGTGTTTCTGAAGCCTGACACTTATAAATAACCGCTAAAACTCCCACGGATCTGATGTGGGACAACATTTTTCACTTGGGATCAAATATGGGCCATCAGATCGCCTCGTACACGATTTGAACCGTCCGTCCGATCTCTCCTTAGATCAATCTGTGCCGTCCTTTTATTTTATAAACCCCAATGGTATCCCGATCATCAGATCAATCCAAGCTCAAATCTTCGCCGTCCTTTTTTTCTCCTGGTATCACCCCTACCACGACATCATCATCTTCCTGCAGCACGCGCAACACCCATCCCTACACTTTTTCACCATTTCTTTTCTCCCTTTTACAAACTAGGTGGACCCTCCTTGTCCGCCCTTTCCCATAAGTCTTACCCGGACAATAAATGGACCGGATGGACTTGGATCTCCCAAACGGTAGTAATTAAAGCCTAGAAATTTTATATATATTTTATGTAGTTTATAAACCAGTTGAACCCCTCAGGGTTTTATCCTCTCGGACCTCCTGCAATCCTCTGCCAAGTCTTTTTTGAATATCTTCTTCTCCACGGATAGAGGTATGGTTTTTTTCTATTTTTGTTTCTCGTGAAATTTCCTATATTTATATATATTTTACATATATATATATATGGGTGTGTATATGTTCAAACTCTTACACCGATATGTATATGTACTCTTTAAGATTAATCTGGGTCTTGTAAGGGTCATAATGATCATTTTCTTTTCACATGGAAAATCCTATGTATACATACCTACGTTATTCATATGTATATATACGGGTATTTATATGTTTGTACACTCACACACACACACACACATATATATACATACTCTCTAAAGTGAATATTGTTCTTCTAAGGGTTCTTCATGAATTTCTTTCTTTATGAAAAATCTTGTTTTCACGCGTTATATATATATATATGGTTATGTGAATTAGCATAGTTTCACACCTATATATATATATATATATAACATCTCTAGGGTAAATCTGGACTTCCCAAAAGTTAAAATTTTTTATGAACTAATATTTCTAAAGTGGATTTCTTTATTTGGGGTTTGTTCAAATATGTTTTTTTAGATTTACAGACCCAAATATACACCTAATGTAATTTTAGACATATACACACAGCCCCATATACTCCTATTTTATGTTATTAAGAATTTTACTTACAATCTATAAATAATGTTTTGGGTGCGAATAAAATTTTGGTTTCAAATGGAATTACATTAGAATGAAATTTTTTGTCCTTTTGTGTCTATTATTACATATTATCTATTTATATATATATATGCATGAATTTTTTGTAAATTAAATTTATATAACCATGTATGTTCATCCTTAAATACCAAATTTTAATCCCTTTCTACCATTGGGTTGTGCAATCTTTAAGAACTAATAGATTTCCTCATATAGCATACATATGTGAATAACTTTTATATGAGATTACACGGTCACGTATAACATAACCTAACATTGTTGGTCTTTTAATAAAGGTAAAATAAAAATGTTTTAAGTATCTAATACCAATATAAAATTAATAAAACATGTCTTAGATTTTTGCAATTCATTTATAGTGTATAAGAGGATAAAGTATCCAACACCCTAATCATATGAATGCTTCATTTAAAGATAAGTAATTAAGTGATGAAAGTAATACTTGTATAACTGTAAATAATTTTGGCCTCAATGAAGGCCAAACCAAGAGGTATTTAAGTAAAGGTGTGTCTCATAATCTATGGAATTATGTCAAATTTCTTCAGTTAAATAATTCTTGTATGATGATTCTATGCTTCAAATGTATTACATGAATGGCCCTGTTTTGTTTTATGATTTAAGAAAAGATAAAGAAAAATTTCCAAAATATATTTAAAGGTTCAAAGGTTTTAATAAAACATGGAACTAGGTTTTTCACACTTGAGGTTTTATCAACTGTAGTGATTGTTGTCAGTTGAGTCATTATTTATTTATTTGGTGACTAACACTTCATAAATATGTATTAAATAACATGTAATCCGATTTATATGAATTCTGAATTGAATAATCATCCTTTTCACATATCATGTGGAAAACCCATTCTCAAACACTATGTTATATGATTTAGTAATTACTATTTGTTTAAATAGTGCAATGATCCATGTATGCCTTCGGTAAACTCTTACTGCCTTTTTATAAAGGACAATCATATTATTTATTTATAGTTTAAATGGTTTCATTTTTCATTGTACAGTTTCACTCATTGATGCATGCATGTCGCTTAACATGATAATAAGATAAGAAATAAAATTACTCAAAGTGGAATGAGACACCTTGAGTAACATGAAATTTGTCTAATTATTCAAGGTGGAATGGGACATCTGGAATACACGACCCGATTTGACATGAGAACAATGTATTAGACTAGTATGTTCTGGGTTGGAGACTGGTAAAAGTAAGTTCCCTGGGTTAGAGACCGATAAAAGTAATCTCTTCGGGATGGGGATCATTAAAAGTAAGCCCTCTGGGATAGGGTCTAGTCACAGTTAGCCCTTAGGTCTCAGAATAAGGCCTTGACACGGAATTAAGACGTTATACATTCCCTCATTTTATGTATGATAATCATGTAACCAAATGGATATTCATTTAGTATAGTATCCATGGTTAAGAGCCAGTACTTATGAGCATCAGAAAAGTAAAAGCTTATGGCATGGTGTATGATTAACTAACATTATGTGTATGCAATTGAAGTCTTTTTCTTTATGCGCCACTCTAAATATTCTAGTCATTACCTATGCTTACATAACCATATGTTTTACATGTTTTAAAAAGACTTCTAGTTATTACACCAAGTGGGAATGTCTAAATTGAACCATTTATCCTTATTTTTTCCTGCTAGCGTGTTCTTTTAGTTGAGCACTTTTATGTTCTGTTACCTATATTATAGATTTTCTTCAAAGAAAGTGATTTGTTGAATTGTGTTAAAGAAATGTTTTTCAAAACATATATTAGATTGTTTTTAAAACACCATATTGGGCACTCGTATGCTCATCCTGCATTTTTTAAATAAATTTCCCGGTTTTAGCTTGTGCTAAAAGAAGTATGACAGGAGAGGCTAGTTTCCTAAAACCTGAACCAGATTTGATTCTCTTGATGGGAAATGATGTGAATTCTGTCAGTGCACATTTTGATAAAATGTACACATCATGTTCTGAAGGCACTGGCTCCGGGTGTTCTGGGTCAGGGTCTTCACAACCCAAATACTATTTAAATATCTATACTTATATCACTACCTAACAATGTGGTTGATTGCCCATTACTCATGAAGAGGACTCTGACGGTTCTACCCAATGTCATTCCTACCTTTTCCCACCCAAAATGTGTCTGATCAACTTTCGTAATGAGATATACCTCTCTAATACACAATAAAAGTGATTATTAAATTTAATTTTACATAAAACACCCATATATTTTATTATATTTCATTATTTAAATGATCTAAATGTGTTTGATATATTTCTCCACACAGTACACCGAACTAAAATGGAATATATATATATATATATATATATATATATTTATGGAAAATATAAATTTATTATGTATAAAAATTAAAAAACTTCCATTCAATTAGAAATAATGGATAGGATTTACCTTTTATTGAATTTATGTATAACAAAAAGAAGTATATTTTTAATATGGATGAAATTCAATTAGTTTACCTTAATTGACTAATATGAAGATTTATGGTTTAGAAATGTTTCTCTAAAAGATTCATTTTATATGATATGAAATTTTATTTCAAAAAAAATTATGATTAATGATGAAAAATGATGATTTTTATTAAAACCCCAATTTGTTTCAAATGATATGAAATAATAATAATAATAGTTAATATTCGAACATGTTGATTTCTAGTTAAATGTTTTTTCATTATACATTATGTTATTATTAACATATTAAATTTATAAATTTTATAATTTTAATTTTAAAAAATGAACATTAATTTTGTATTTTAAATAAAAATATTATCTTAAGATGGGTTTTTTATTTTTTTATATAATATGTATTTAGGGGAATAATGGAAAATATAGATTTTTCTATTAGCATCCACTTTTGTGAAAGTAATATTACAAAAGAATGAATTCATTTTATTTGAAATATATATATATATATATATTAAAATATATTTTATAAATTAAAAAAAATACATTTAAAAATATAATGTTTAATTAATTATAACCATGTCTAACATTTTGGAAATATAAGTAATATTTTAATCTAAAAATGTTTTTTATTTTCTTATATTAAATATTACATTTTATCACCATTATTAATTGAATAATAAAAAATGTATTCATATTAAATATATAAATTATCATATTTTTAATATATAATAGTTCAATTTTTTGTTAAATTATGATTTCTATGAGTCAAGTAACTAACAATGACAATCGTAAAACTATTAATTTTTATGAATTGATTTATTATTAACATGTTTTTTGTAATAAACTAAATTAACTTTTTTCAAATGATGAATATAATATTATTTTAATGAACATATTTTTTTTTAATTCATTTAATAAGAAACAAATTATTAATAATATTAAGAACCCATAATGGAAAAAATGTTATTTTTGTACAGAAAGATGTTTATATATAATAAATGTTTTAATTTCAAAATTTATTTTCAATTATATACTAATTATATTAGATTAAATTTAGAGTAAATGTAAGTTCAGGTCCCCCAAATTTTATAGGATTTATTATTTTACATTCTTATAAAAATAGAAATTACATAGTTCAAAACTAGTTTGAAAGGTAAAAACAAAAAAAAGTAAAAGTTAAAACATTATAAGAAATTACATCTAAAATGTCTACAAATCTGTGAAATAATTTCGTGATGTTTTTTAACCATATATCTCCAAAAAATACATTTTTTATAAAAAAAAATTTCTATAAATCTAATAGTGTAATAATATCAATAAAATGTAAAGGGGTATTTATATTAGTGCCCCTTTCATAACATAAAAAATTTAAAACACCCACCCTTTCGTGGAACACACATTATATTGAATTATTTTATAAAAATAATCCTTTATTCCACCTATAATCAGATATCACATTAATAATATTTTGGCCTCAATTATATATCTTAGAACTTAGTCACCAAGGATAATTTTAAGAGAATTTACAAATCCCCAAAGCGAGTATTACATAATCCCTAACAACTTCTTAATCATAATCAAAAAAATGAATCCTTACCATAGTAATAAAAAACATCTGTAAAATTATTATAAATATGTGTAAAAAATTTAATGATACAATAGTTTTTTATTTATTTTCATCCACTTACAAAAACTAAAAACTTTGACCATGTGTGGTGAAAACTATAACTCCTACAAAGTAACATTTAATATTGTCTATATTGATGATAATTATTTTTATAAAAACAATAAAAATGAATAAAAATAGGTAAATATAAATAATATGATAATAATTATTCTATAATAAAATTATAAGCTTATTTAATCATAATCACCCATCTAGATATTGTTTATTCATGTTTGGGTAAGTTTTACCACCTACTTGAATAATGAAATAAAAAACTATCATGGGTGACTATTGTAACATAAATTATAAAATTATTATAAGTTAATATGAAATTACATATTTTTTGGTGCAATAATTGTAATATTTTTTAATTAAATTTTTATTAAAATATCATATTTTATAACTAAAATTACAAAAATTATCCTACATAGATTAAAATTTCCCCCAAATATATAAAAAACTATATAATAAATAAATAATTATAATTATAATTAGTCAATATTATATTAAAATTTTAAAATATGTTTCATAATAATTTATATAATAAACTATTTTTTATTATTCAGGATGTTATTTATATGTACAAAATGAATATGGAACAAGGTACGGGTTTCTTATATCAAATTCATTATTTTGAGATGTGTTTTGTTTAACACTCTAAATTTAAATTATAAGGCCAAAAATATTCTTATATTGTATATATCATGATTCATATTTTAATAATGATATTTTGTGGAAAATTTCATTACCCCCCTTTCTAGGGGTTGTAAATAAATGTTTACTCAATTCCAAATAGTACGCTGGTTCAAACATTAACTCCTTGAGAACTATTTATGTTAAACAACATTTTTTTATTATATTGTGTATTTAATACCCTTGAATTTATATTCAAAATATTTCTATTTCATTAATGGGAAATACTATTCGAAATCTAATCATTTTCATCAAATTGCATTTAACTCAACTTTTCCCCAATTGTAAGGCTTGTTGATAGATCAATTTCTATTCATTTATTTATAGTGTTTCATATTGAAAATATATTTGTTTTCTACTATATTAATTAGAAATATGGTATTTTATATTATTATTTCATAAAATGAGTTTTTAATAAAAAATAAATATTTTCCCTATTGATTTAAAATAATGGAATTTTTAAAGTATTAATAATGATCATTTCCTTTAATTATAAATGGTTTTACCTTTAGCTCAAAATTTCAAATATAAAAATTTATCTAATTTACAAAGATCCTTTATTTGAGAATATTATTAATATTAATTTTTTTATAAAAATCACCTCACTATTTCAGATGTAAATTTTGTATGTGACATGTAATTTTGTATTTTGCATTATTGTTAAAGTGTTATTTAAAATATCAATTTTGTTTTCACGTTTATTTTTATTTTCATATTCTAAAGTACTTAAAATATAGTAAGTATATATTAAAAACTAATGGTATTTAAATCAAAATATGAAAAAATATGAATTTTTATTCCCTATTGTGTGATACAATTCAAATAATTATTTTAAATGGATTTTTTTCATCAATGTAAATATCTTTCTGAGATTAATTCATTATAATGAGGATTCATTATTTAGAACTACAGACATTTGTTCTCTAAATGGAGTTTGAAAATTATTCTATCAAAATCATTATCTATGATGCAATTTCTTTTTCATAAGTATCTACAATGAATATAAATATCATTTCTTTCAATGCCTTTATATTGTGAACACCATGTTCCCATTCCTTTGAGTTGATGGTGGTCTCCAAGGTAGAATATATGGATTTATTGGGTATCTATTTACCAAAACATCTACCATTATTTCATATAGTTATATCTTTATAGATTCATTAAAATAAATTTATTCCATTTATTTATTAATAAACTATTTGAAATCCATATATTTATTATTCTCATGAGGGACTGTTATTAAAAATGAAAGTTAACTATGTATGTCTTAATCAACATAATTAATTCTCCAGATGGGTTAGGATAATGCTATCAATTTTTTGATATGTGGAAAATTATGGCATTTTTAAGTTTTTATTCCAATATGGATGATAATTATTAAAGTTCATTATATAATTTTTATTTTTTTCTCACACGCCAAATTTATTGGAGGTAATTAGTAAGGGGTGAATCCTTGTAATGGATAGATCATCAATAAATCTATATTAATCATGAGACAAAATAGATTGGGTATTTTAGTATATTCATTTGAAGAATAAGATAGTTTATAGAAACTGGGCCTTGATACCATGATCATAATGTATAATGTTAGGACACCATGCCTTAAGTAAGGGATTTTATTTTCTAACATAATTTATTTCATCATTGCAGGAACAATTATATATATATATATATATATTGGTATTTAAACCATGGATATGTTATCCAAACCTTTTCATTTTATTATGGAATAATTTTTTATTACCTAATCCTATTATTTTATTTATGATCATCTGATCATCACTTATTAAATTTGATTGATATCACGTATGCATATCCTTAATGATAATTTGATGTCAGCCATTATTATGTTATCTATTCCACAGGTAATGAAGATATTTTTTACACATGATTTGCCTAATATGATACCTTATATGGATAATTTTATTGTAGACGTTGAAGTCATTTTTTTTATTATATTATTTCTTTTATAGTTTGGAAAATACTAATTTCTTGATAAATACATGGGTTCTATTAGTTTATGATTTTCATATTTCACAAAAATTATAAACCTAAATGGTTTTGGGAATAGTTTTAATGTAATATTTTTTAATTCATATAATAATGAGATTGTTATGGATGGGTATATATAGTTTATATCAAATCCAATATGAAAAGTCTGTGTTTTAGGCACCAGATCTTGGAGTGCAGATTTTGGGTGATAAAGTTTGTATCAGAATAGGTTTTATATAACATTTAAGATTATGATTTTTTTTATAATAATTTAATATTAAATAAGATAATATTGATCATAAATTCAAATGAATAGATAATCTTTTAGGCCAGTTAATGTAATGTGGAATATTATGGAGACTAATATGAGAGAACAATAGTGAAAACCAAATAGATATTTATTGTATAAGATAACATCCTATAATTTTGGTAAGATTAAATATTTAGATTTCATAGAAATGAAATATCCCTATTGATTCTATAAGGGGACATAGTTTCTCGAACATATGTACATAGAGGTAATAGTCATAAAAAGTGTTTGTTGGGTATCAACTCAATAAAAAACATGTGTATGGAAAAGAGGATTAAATACACATATGGTTTGACAATCCCAGGTGATGTGATTCTATTTCCCATAATCACAATATGAACTAATATGATGGATTAATTTCCATGTTATTTATTGGGATTATAATAATGGAAAAATATAATCAAATAGTCACATGTCTCATACATAGAATAGAATAATTTGAGATATGTAATATATTTGTTGAGCTATGAGTGATATAGATTGACTTCAGAAGGACTATAAACATATGTATCATTCATGATAAATAAAAAAATATAACTTTAGTGTTACTCCCACTACTAGTAGAGAGTCATAAAAAATTGAAGAATGTACACTTATATTCAACTTATCTCTTGCTGATGCCATATTATATTCTAATTTTTTCCATCGTATTGCGTCTAGGATGTTTTTAATGTGAATTAAATTACTACCCTAAGGATTTCATTATCAATGAATTCTTATAGTAGAATGATTTCTATATTCAAAGTCAATTATTAGGGATATATGAATCTTCTTATTCTTAGATTAGATGTAATTGATTTGATTTTGTCATGGATTAACAATTTCAAAATAAAAAGCCATATTTACTAAATCATGGTCACATTGACCATGACATCATTATTTCTGATGAATTTATGTGGGTAGAGAAAACATCAAATAGTCACTATAAATAGATCATAACATCAATGTAATGGTAGAAGAGAATATGTAATCATCTTCATCATCCATCAATGAACCATGGACTTATGAATGCCGCCATGTTTCCTGATAAGATAAAATAATCATTCCAATTTTGTAAGTAGAAAAAAACCCTAACCAACGATACTAGTTCATCATGGAATGATATTGCGGTGGAAATGTGGGAGGTCACCCTATGATCCCTTAGATGGGGGCAGTTCGAAAATATGGTCGGATGCCCTAGATGAAGCGATCTCATGCATCGTGTGTGAGAAACAGTTCATGTCATGGAAATCCAATTTAGGGCGCATGAATAGACATCTAAATAAGATGTGGTATGGTATCCATCCCATAATAACTGTAATCTAGGATTTATTTATATAGAGGGTAATGTAGGCAATGGTCCCATAAGAGAGTGAAGAGATGGTTGGTTACATGTTGGGGCTAGTGACACAATTGTGTGTTATTTTGGAGATATCATTGGTCTATACAGTGGAGGCATTTACTCTAGAAAAGATTGAAGGGGTCTAAAAGTAGATCACATCATACTAATGAAGAGGAGGGTCATTATTCATTTAATTCATCAATCAACCTCAACATCCCAATAGTGAAGAGATGTTGGTTAATTGTGGGGGATTAGTAATTGATGTGTGTTGTCTGTATATGCATTAGTATGCAGACTAATTACAAAAATATCTATTTATATGTTATACCAATGCATGATAATATATTACAACAATTTTGTATATAAACCCATAAAATATGCCTTAAAATCCAAGCATGAGAGTTGTTTTTCTAAAATGGATGAATATAAGATAAATATGGAGATATGCCTCTTGGTTATTTTTTAATCCTTCCCTATGTTAGTAATGTATACTCACTAACCTATTTGTACCTCATGGATAACTATAAGAAATTTAATTGAAAATTAAAATTGACAAAGAAAATATTTTTTCTAGGGTAGAATGTTACACCCTAAGATTTTAATATATGTCATCCATTAAGTGATCCAAATTGGCTTGAATGATTCTTTACCTGAAACAATATACTAAAAAAAAGACAAAATATATTCAGATAAAATATATAAATACAATTTATTATCAATAAAACCTAACCATTGAATTAATAATAATGTATTGGTGTAACCATTTTTGAAAAATATGTCAAAATAAAATAAATCATTTTTTTAATATGAATGAAATTAAATTAGTTTTCCAAAAATAACTTATAAGATAATTTATTGTCTTGAAAATTTTTATCTAACAATTTATTTTTTACGGGTATGCATTTCTATTTCAAGAAATATATGATTAATGAAGATAAATTAATATTTTTCTTAAAATTTTTTAAAACCAATATAGTTGTTATTTGATATAAAACAAGTATAATAATATTTAATATTTGAAAATTTCATTTTATAAAAAAATTATTATATTTTGTGTTTTTAATAAAAATTTTAATTACTAAAGTTGAAAATTTTAATTTGAAAAATAAATTTATTTTTTCATTTATAAAAAAAATAATTTGATGATTTTTTTTGGATCTTTCATAAAGAATTGATTGTTTGTTGAATATGAAAAAATACTAATCTTGTTTAAATCTATAACTTTTCATAATTATTATAATATAGAACTGAATTAAATGATTTTTAAAAAATTATAATTAAAAAATTATAAATTTATAATTAAAAAAATTAAATTTTAAAATACTATTTTGAAATTATTAAATCTATGTGTACTATTTTGGAAAAATAAGTAATATTTTACTATAAAATTGTATTTATTCAATTATATTAATAATTAATATTCATCACATATATGAATTGAATCTATAAATATAGAAATAATGTTTTTGATAAAAATAATGCTATTATAAAACAGAGTATTATTATTTTTGATTAAAATTAGGACATGTAAGATGAATGTTATGACCATGAAATTTGAAGATATATTTTTTACCTATTATTTTATTAATATCATGTATATTCTAACAAATATTTTTAATTAATATATTACAATATATTAAAATAATTTGATATTTAAACACATATATAATTATATTAATATAAATTTAATTTGTAACCAATTATAAATAATATTTAGAACACATGAGTATTTAAACAACATTTTTCTATAAATAATATTAATATATATATATATAATGTATTAATTTAAAACATTATATTTTAATATTTTATATTTGGTTTATAATAAATGGCGGTTAATATGTGGTTTAACTAACCAAAATTTTGTACAATTGAATATTTAAATTTTTACTAAAACATAAATTACATAGTTAAAATCTAGTAACCAAAGTAAAAAAGAAAAAATTGTAAAAAAACACAAGAAAATATTACTTATTAAAGGTTTAAAACATGAGTGGAAATTTTTTTGAGGAATAATTTGAAAAAAAATAATTCCGCACTCCATTATTTAAATCTTTTTGAGTATTTTACTATTGAATATTATAATGATGTCATTGAAAATTATACGGGTATTCACAAAGGTCCCCTTTTCCTCACTTATAGAAAAGGACAATTCAAATCCTTTATGACACACCCATTCCATCAAATTACTTCTAGGAACTTTTAAATTATTAACCATATATAATAATATCTCAATTTAATAATACATTGGTATCAATTAGTTACTCTCATACCTTCATTTATAAGGATTCTTTCAAAACAATGTTCAAATTCTTAAACTGAGAATTACTTAATCCTTGAAATATTATTTTTAATATTTATCTATTAAACCTATAAAAATGATATTAATATTAAAAAAAGGATTATTTTTTTATATTTATGTGTATTTAAATTAATTTAATAACCGTTATTTAATAATTTCTATCTATGTATAAAAACAAAAGAATGTAAATTATATGTTGTTTGGACAATAGCCTCCATGATGTAGGATTTTTCATTTTTCATTTTTAATTTATTACACTATAAAAACAATGTAAAATATGATTCACCAAAATTAAAACAACTAAATAATGAAATTATAGTTATTTTATAATTATATTTTTCACTTACATCACCAAAATCACACTTCGTGATATAACATGTTCATTTTTTGGTCGGTTTAACCACCTTTACAGATATATAATAATATCTGACCAATGACTGTGGGAAAAAGTATTGTTTATTATTATTATTTAATATAAAATATAATATTTAATTATTTTCGAGAATATTAATATTAATTATCTATCTTATAATTTAAATATCATCTTCGACCACATAAATTACCAAAATAATCTGAATCCAATTCAAATTTTCAAAAAAATTGAAACACATAATAAATAAGTTGTACATTATAATAGACGGTCCATAGTAAAAAAATATAGAAGTTAAATTTTATTAATAAGGTATATAATAATGATAATTTCATTATTTAGGAAGATAGTCTCATGGAAACAATTATTCTGAAACAAGGTAAGGGGTTTTTGTTTTAATTTCCTTCCATTCAGACATGTTCTATATTATGCCCATAATTTCATTTCAAATGTATTCATATAGGATATTTTATATATAATATCAACAATTATATATTAAAAACAATCTTTTAATTTCAATTAAACGCATTGTCTTTCTTGGGGTTTTGATTAAAATTTTACTCAATTCATAAGGGTTCTTTGTCTGAATCATTATCTCCGTGAGAGATGTATAAATTATACATATTTTATTCATTTTATAGTGAATTTAATACCCATGAATTTATAATTAACATACATTTTATTCATGCTAACTAAATATTCAAATCAATTCCTTTTAATCAAATGGAATTTGATGAAATTGGTACCACACTTCCAAGTATTTATATAAACTCGATTTTCAATCTCCCAATTTAAATGTTTCATTTTGATATTTTTATGGATATAATGACCTTGTATTTTACAATAATATTTTTTATGTAACTATTTTTGAGAATATGTTATAATTAAAATTATCTTTTCAAAATATGGGCTTTCAACAAATGTATTTTCAATGAATTTGAAATGTTCCATTACTTTTATTGTCAACTGTTTTATCTTTGGATCATCATTTATGAATGAAAACTCTACAACAATTTTGAAGTATATATTGTGGGAGATTTTTTTTAAAACTAAATGTTTTAAAAATAATTCACTTCACTTTTTCAAATGTTACTTTTGAATGTGACATGAATGCATGTGCTTTATGTAAATATTGATTTTTTTTAAAATATCATTCACGTCATGATCTCCACTTTACATTTCATTTTCAAAATTATATATCATCATTTAATTTATGTTTTATTATTTATTTTCTAATAAATAAATATTTTTATTATTTGGGTGATTAAGATAGTGGTATCAAAAAAATAATTATTAATCTCTTATTGTGTGGTATCATTCCAAGAATTATTTAAAAAGGATATTTTTCATTTATAACATCATACATCGATGTTTTCTTTGTTAGACTATGGATATGATCTTTTTAAAACATCAACATTATTTATCTGGACATATTATGTAGTACAATTTTCAATCAATGATAATTTTTATTACTACCTTTTTCATTCCTAACCATCTACTAGGAATAGTCATATCTTTTCTTCCAATGCATTATCATTATTAATGCCCAGTTTTCCATTACATTTTATAACGGATGTTCACATAGATGCAATACATTGATTGATTATATAAGTTATTTGATTAAATATAAGACATTACACCATATGATTTTATATTTAGGGATTCATACATAGAAAGTGAAAATCCCATTTTTATGCTTGATGAGCATGGTTTTATGTGTTATTGACATATAAAAATAAATCAAAAGTTAATGCATGATGAAATCCTCTCTAATAATATATTATTCATAGAAATAAGAATATTTAAAGAGTTTGATAAATAATTAACAATGTTCATGATTATTATTAGAGAATATTTATAGAATCGTTGGATCTCATTCACTACAAAAATTATTCTTGATTTATGTGAAGTTGTGCAAAAAATTGTAATGACTAATTAGTTTTCTTCATGTAATAGAATTATCCATGTTGGATGATTGTGGGATTTATCTAATGTTCTAAGACATGTTTCAAGGAGGACACATTGATTATACAATGTTTTGAAAGAAATTATAATTAGAAAAAGACCATGAAGTGTATATTATCGATTGATTTTTTTATGATTTTTAAGATAAAAACTAAAATTAATACTTTCACAAGAAATGTGAAGATCATGTAAAGATGATGAAATTGACATCCATGCAAGAATATTAATGATCTGTATTTTTTCATGATGTTTTTTTGTATGAGTAGGTGATAAGGATTTGAATATTATTTTAGAACTGTTGGAGTTCTTTATTTTAATTACAAAAGTTTTATGCATTATATGGGTCCTTAATTAAAAGGAAGGCCCAACCATGATATCACACATGGATATCCCTCAACCACTAATTGGGTGCCCAATGGAAAACCTCCCATGGGATAGCCTACCTAAGGAGGTAAAATAGTGTCATGGTGTGATTTGTATAAGCCCATTTCATTCCCATATATATAGTTCGTGGTAGTGCACACAAGGATGCACACCCACATATGGGCCCTTGTATGAGGCATGGAATGTATGTCATCTAGAAAAACTCCATTCATGGTGTGTGATGGGTAATGTATGTTCTGATCACCCATGGAAAACACGAATCAATATCCATATCATTTGGATAATAAAGTATAGATCAAACACATGGATGAATTGAATAGGGGTGTATAAACCACAACTACTTTTCAACCCCACGTAAAAGGTAAGGACATAATGTTGGCCATCTAACCATATTTATTTTATAGTTATATTGATCCCTGTCAATGAGTATTTGAAAAAGTATGTCATGTACAACCACGGTGTAATGTCCCGATCCAGGTGCCTCCCACTAGTTCCCTAAACCGAACCACCACATGACCTCAAGAGTGCATCCCAATACAATATAGGTTTCCGAATACCAGCAAGGGTCTAATATCTATAATGGGGATACTATATCATCTTTTTTGCAGTAATATTCTAATATAAGATAAATAAATAATAAAAAGATAATGATATAATAAGGAAAAAATATACCAGTATACCATGATTTACAATGATAAATACAATACCAAAACTAAAAATTAGATATTCCTTGTTATGTATGATCCATGTTCCAAAATACAACTCAAATGTAAAGAAACTGAAAAATACCAAGTTGTTAGAAAACCATGTGCAGTTTCTACATCCACAGTCCATCGTGACTCAACCATCTAACACATAGATTTTTCCATTATCTAGTCTGACAATCATGGAATATATTTTTTGTACCAATCATGAAGCCCAAGTAGGGCGTGAGTACAACTAAGTAGGCTATCACCAATGACATCTAAAATAATATACAGTCAAAAAAAGTATGAAGATGTATAAATGATAAATAAATGATATATTGTAACAAATTTTCAATTATTCAATTACTATTCATTTTATAACATAACACCAAGGTTCCCAAGTACACTCAAACTATCAATACATACATGGGCCATATCAGATTCTGAACTATCCCCAGGGGATATCATATCTTCTAATTCTATTATTCACTTTATTTATCTCAATTCACATAAGAATTCCATTGTTACCATTCATTGTACTAATTTAGATATGAATACAATTGTTACCATTCATTATCTCTAATCAAATATGAATGTAATTGTTAACATTTATCATATTAGTTTATTAATGGATTCCATTATTTCAATTCATCATTCCAATTCTCTTATAACCCAAAACCTACAAATCAATTGACCAATTAATTAATCATGATATAAATTTTTCTTATCCACATCATCCCATTCATTAATTCAACAATTGATTAATAAAAACTATTTCATTAACTAATTCAACAAATTGACAATCACATGAATGTGAATAATTAATTCAAAAGTAATTAATCACATATATCTCTGTAATTAATCTATTAATTAATTAATCACATTCCATATATTATATAACGACAACTATTTCCATTAATTAATTCAATAATTAATTAATCAATTCACAATCCCAATATAAAATAATTATTTTAACAAATAATTACTTGATTCTCAATTTCAATATAGAAATAAATAATCCAATAACTAGGTATCCCAATTTGTTATTAATAATATCTTAACAATTAATTCAACAATTATTCATCTCAAATATTGAATCTCAAAATCCCATAATTAAATAATCAATTAATTATATCAAATCATAAAATCTCAATATCCCATAATTAATTCAATAATTAATAATATCAAATAAAAAATATTGATATCCTATAATTAATTCAAAAAATAATTATCCAGTTAAATAATTTTATTGTCCCATAATCAATTCAATATTCATTTATCTCAAATCTACAATCTCAATATCCCATAATTAATTAAAAATTTAATTATCCTATTCAATCAATTCAATTTCTCAAATTTCATATTTCACTCAATTAATTAATTCAACAAATTAATTATTTCAATCATGAAATCAATTTTCAAGAGTCTGTTAAAATTTATACAACGACATGCTTTTAATTTAAATAAAGAAATTGGGATGTTATTATTGACCACCTACCTCAAGGTTGATGTAGAAATATCTCCAACGGATATCTCAAAATTGAATAATATAAATCAGGAATGGGAAAATGACAAAGATTTAGTTATGAATCCTAAATCAAAAATTAAAGAAATAAAAATATAAAAAACAAGAACTAGATCATAAACCAGTAGTGGATAAACATTCTTATTTTAACTGGAAGCATGAGTGGGATAGAGAGAGGGAGATATCTAACTGGGTAGATATCACATTCCTGTGGAGGTGTATATCATCAATATGCCCTTCAATTCACTACAAACCAAGCATGAAAAGGCTTGAAAATTTCCCGGGAGGTACCAAAATCATGAATGTGTTTTAACGTTTGAGATAGGTTCAAATATTTCTTTAAATGGGGAATAAAAAATATTTTGAACAAATTTTTGTGCTGTCTTAATTATCATGAACAGTTTGTTGGGTAGAGGCACACAATTTTCCAAACCCTTCACCTTAATTATCCACCACTTCATTGGGGTGTCTGATTTCTCCTTCTAGGGTGCATGGTTTGAAAAATTGTTTGCTAAATGTTCAAAGCCTTTATGTTCATGGTGGAATGGTCTTCATGGTTGGGGTGTATGGTTAGGGAAAACCATACACCAACCAAGCACAACTCACTTTATTCAATTTTTTTAAATTTTCACACTAACACACCCTATGTTAAAACCCAAAAAAAATGTACTCAAAAAAACAAAATTAGAAAAAATAAAAAATCTAATGACATCCACAAAAAAAGATGGGGTTTTACAATTTGCAAAGCTTATAGAATATTATCATCGATATTTAATCCCATGCATCACTATGATTCTGAGAGAAAAATATTGGACCATAGAACCCTCATATCTGCTTATCCCTCTTATGATTCTTATTGAACATACCAGTATTTCCACAAAATATGAAGTATTGACCCTACATTTCCCATTAACACCTTCTCACTATGATCAAACACACATATCAGAATATCCTCAAAGGATGCATATATTTCCATATAATCATCATCTGCATCAATCACATGAGAAGGGTTGGGGTGATACCATCAAATTTGTGTCAGAAGGAAAAAAACATGCATAAAATTGTATCTCTATGGAGTAGCCAATTGGCTTGACACTGGTCCGATTTTATTTCCATCCTCCAATTGTACAACAAACCTAGGTCACAACATGCACTCTCTCTATATCATGCACGTACCCAATCTATTGGATATCCAACGGACTACATTACACCCCACTGTATACTCTAGGGTTCTTCTTCACCTATATACATATGACTTTTGTAAAATATGATCCATGGACACAAATTAGTGAATTAGTTGCACCTTCTATGCCATCTCCATCATGAGACACTATCCCAATAGTTTAGATTCACCTACCCCCATCAATCATTGGGTTGATATGAATGGCATACCATAATGATCATTTTATGGTACCATTAGAATAGTTTCTTAATGACTTATTTTATAGGAAAAATACAAAAAAGATAGTTTGTTCTATGAAGACCCACCGAAGTCAAGGAAAAATTATCAATGTATATCCTCAAGAACCTTTATAGTACGCTCCAACATCTCATCTATTTCTTGGTGAAATATTTAACTCAATAATACCTATGTACCTGGTGCCTTATAAATGCCCTTATTGAAGGGAAAAGTAAAATGTGAGTCATGATATGAAATAATATATTGTCGCACTTTGTGCAGATGGACTATCTGTTGAACATAAAACTCACTTAAATTCACCATTGAGAATGTTTCCCATAAAGGGAACAAATGTTCTACCTTTTTCAGGCAGTCCAAAATAATAAAAATATGGCCATTCTTCTAAGGCATCCTCGGGAGACCCACCAAAAATTCTTTAGTCAAATCATCCCACAACCGTTCCTAAATTGGAGACTATTGTAGTAAACCACTATTTTCATGATTATTATGCTTCACCTGATGATAATGGTAGCATCCTATAACAAACCCTTTATTATCCTTTCTCATTTCTTACCAAAAAATAATCATTAGGTTACAATACATTTTGGTCACAGTTGGATGTACGGGCCACATTGAGACCTGAAAACCACACATCGCTTTCTCTTGTATGCTCATTGTAACTGAAAGAATATTTACCACATAGATGATCTCCTTATGATATATGGGAAAATATGATGCGAACTCCCACCATAAAGAATTTCCATCATGGTAAAACACTATAGATCCTCATATTGCCTTCCTCTAATTAATCATAAACTGAAGAGTCCACTAAAACTGTTATGAGATTTGTCTTCTACTGACTATCTAGAACCACAATATGTATCTCAGCTTGTATATTTATTATCTTCCACTATGCACTATACTCCTAAATCTCCAACATTTGAGTTTTCCTACTCATATCATTAGACATACTATTTACTTTTCTGAGAATATATTCATGCTCAATATAGAATAACTATATATAATCATCCCATATCAACTATCCCATATTAAAATATTATTAGGAGAAGATATAAATTATGTTCTTATGATTATTATGCATAGAAAACGTCTCACCCTATAGGTAATGTCCCCAACACATTAAATCATAAACCATTTTCTCTCACTCGACTTCGTGTATAGGGCAGTTATGTTCCAATGGCCTCAACTACCTAGACCCATACGCCTCATCTCAGACTCCCTACATCAACATTTCTCTAGAAACTATTCTAGAAGAGACACAAAACACCATATAATCCTATCCTAACATATTTAGGGTCAATATTTGTTTTAATTTCTAGTGCTTCATGAACTCTTAGAAATAATTCACTCATGCTTAAGAATAGTAAACCATTATCCCATTATTGTTCAAGGCCAGCAGTACTAACAAATGGCTAATGTAATGAATGAATCTTCGATAATATCTAGTCAACACCAGAAATGTAAAAATATTGAAAAAAATTCTTAGGATGATCTTAGTAAACCGCTACCTGATCCTGTTTTAGGTCCACTAACACACCTTCCTCCAAGTTGATGTTTCACAAGACATATACATGATCAATCCCAAATTGACAATTAGATAGATTGGAATGTAGTTGATGCACTCCCAGTGTACAAAGGATGATGTTATGATATTTTTCATGATCATCATGAGTCTTTAAGTACAACAAGATATCATCCACAAACACTAAAACAAACATATATAGGTAGGGATGGACAATTATGTTCATCCATTTATAAATAATGATGTTGAGATCATAAACCCAAGAGACATTGCGATGAACTCTTATAATACATACCTACTTATGAATGAAGTCCTCGGTATATCATATGCTCTAACTCTCTACGGATGATAACCTAATCCAAAATCCATTTTGGAAAAGACTCAAGATCACCACAAAACGTTAAATAGATTATAGATACATGGAAGATGATACTCTTTCTTCATAGTAATCTAATTCAAATTATTATAATCGAAACACTTGCACAAGGTTTTGTCAATCGTCTTTGCAAACAAGAATGCAGAACTCCAAGCTGACACACATGGGTGGGTAAATCCTTTATCCACTAACTCCTATAGCTGAGTGTTATTCCATTTATGTTTTCTTTCCACCATTATATATTGTTGAATGGAAACTATATCAGCCCCTTCCATGATCACAATAGTAAATTATACATCTATATCACCTAGAAAACCTAAATAATATTAAATAAATAGATCATGAAATATGTACACTTAATGTGGAATGAAATTCTATTTTAAACCAACATTATTCAGCAAAAAATAGGAAACATGGAAGGTATTCTCTCCCTGTTTTTGATCAACTAGCCATGCATTGTCTGCCTAGATATACCAAGATCCAAAAAGAATACAAATCTCACCCTAATGAGATGTAAAAGATAATCTCATGTAACAACTTTCTATGTAGGATCAGCATTCTACTGACCATCACATGCATATAATTAGGTCGAAGCCTAACATATCATGAATTTAATAATCCCCATTAAAGAGATACTCTCCATCCTCAAGATAACACATCATGAACAAGAAAGTGAACCTCCACCATATTCTTTGTGGTGTTTCAATATTCACCCCCCACTCATGAACACCACCTCCAAACTCACACCATTCACATGTTGAGCACTAATAATGTAATTTGGGGTAATAGTATCAATTAAATCACTATCCAGATTATGATCTACATGAATAGGACCTCTCACTGTCAATGGACCTGCGTTACTATCCATATGTTTTTGGTTGTATGGAATGTAACTATCTTATCCCTCTTCTATAAGATTTAGTTTGAATCCCTCGAGTTGCACAACTCTACTGTTATGGGTTCTCTTTCCTAGAAGTACCACATCTACTCCCACTACTACCATATCTATCAGAACTCCATCATACAAACTAATATTATGAAGAAGATCCCCTACCCACACCCGGGTTCTATCTAGTTCCCCCATCACTACCCATATATCATGTGTTCCTATATAACTAATACATATGTCCCATCCATCCACAAGATCAACACTCTACAATTGGACAGGGACAATGTCTAAGATAGTGGTCCTGCCTATAACACTACTGAAAAATCACATGAGTAAGTTGTTGTGTAAATGATCCTTCCCCCAATAAACATTTCCAACTATCTCTAGGGCAAAATTCACACAACAAAGCTTATATCCCTTAGAAGTCATACATATGGATCATCCATTACAAACCATCTTACCTACACTAGAATCCCCCCTCAGGTTTCCCTCAGCTATGATAAACTCATCCCCACCTTAGCAAACCTCTTTATCCTAGAGTGTTTAACCTAGGACTTAATATCACAATTATATAGGTCCTAGAAATTATGAATCATAGGCTTCTGATACCCTTCCAATGTTGGTGAAATGAACTGGAGATCTATAATGTATTTAATATAGTTCATCGTGGACATAATCCAATGAGTCAGCCTAATGATCTTAGCTACTCCCTCATACATCAACGACTCTGGATAATAGTGTTCAACAAAATTATCTTACTATTAATTCCATAACATTCCATCGTGTTATCTAGTATGATAGTTAAACTCATACCAGCACATTGATTATCCCTTTAGCATTTAGTCAACCAGGATGATGCTCTTCTATGTAGGAGTCTCTAAATGGCAAGGTGTGGTCATGATGTACTCAATAAAAAATTAATTTCCCTCACACCCACCCACTATATTAAAATATAGAGGGTGATGCAACTTGAAATATCTCATAAAATCATACATTCTGTTCCCAAACTACATTGGATATCCTTCCATTAATTTTATTATGCAAGAAAATTTTGCTCGGAACTACTCCCCTGCTTCTCACACGACACAATTGGTCCCTCGGGACCAACAACTAGTTGATAATCTTCAGCCAAATAATTTTTTATTCCTCTAAATATTATTATTTCACAGAGGCATATCTCTAAAATTCCAAACACACACCTTATGACACATAACACTACTTTATCCCATTTACGTAATAGTAAAACACAAGAAGGCACAACAATTCTTTTCCTCCAAAGCCCAACAGTCCGTTAAAACCGAGGCACTATCGCTTCCCTTCACCATCCAATATCATGGTCATGGTTAAAAAAGGGTAATTGATTTATCATTCCATGTTTCTCATTAGACACCCAATATTCTCATCTTGCATAATTTTAAAATTAGAAAACACATATATGGAATATTTTAATTTCAATTTCACAAGAAATAAAAACAATTCAACAACTAACCCATTACTTGTTTTCATGTGTGTACCTAAAATGATGCATGTCACAAAATAGTCCTGAGTTCCTAGAGTGATTCATGCATGCTCAACTCATGGTCCATACTAGACCATGAGTCAAATATCAAAAAATCTCCACAACAATTATCACATCAAACAAAAAGTATGCCAACCATGGTGAAATAAAAATCCAACTATAATTGAAATTAACAATAACAATAATCCCATCCTGGGGACATGGTTTCACCCCCATACATGGGGTAGATACTCCCTTACACAAGATCATAATAAAGGCCTAACTTTTTTTTGTATCTTCTCTACCATTCTCAAAAAGTAGGACAAAATAAATGAAAATAAAATTGTGCTCTAATACATCTTTGTAATGTCCTAACCCAAGATCCACCCACTGCTGCCCTAAATAGAACTATCATATGACCTCATGAAAGAATCACCTTATGATAGAGGCTATGGACTACCAACATATATTTAATACCAATCATTGGGGGACTATTTCCACTTTTTAGGGTAACAAACAAGTGAGGAATAAATAAAAATTAACAATGAATCGTATAACTGAATCAGAATTGACTGATATCTCATTATGACCACATCCGAATGAAATGTCAAAAATAAACAGTAGATACTCAATGCTATGTAAATTTGAACTGAAAAAATAACACTCTAAACTAAAGACACTGAAAACTTCTGTGTGGGTCATGAACCGCATCTTTTTCCATCATCCCAGATCCATCTAGACATATCCATCTAACATAGGGCCTTTACCCTTATAATTTCTTGTATTCATGAAATATATTCCAGTACCGGCCTGAAATATGTGGTAGCATGGGCGTACAACTTCGTAGTCTACCACCAACGGAGCCTAAAATAATATCCTATCAAAAAATTTATGTAGTTTTATAAGAAATATATCAATGATATAATGTACCCAATTTACATTTATTCAATTACTCTTTCTTTAAACACATAACACATATGATCTAGATAACACCCAAAATCTCTATCCCTATTTCAACCAATGACAGGTCAAAATTATTTTTGAGAGATATCATATCTCTGAATATAATTATTACAACTCTCCATCTTAATTCACATATTAATTCAATTGTTAACAATTATTTTAACAATTCACATCTGAATGTTGTTGTTACCATTAATTTTCTGAATTCCCATGTGAATTTTATTGTTACCATTCATCATTTTAGTTTACTCGTTAATCCTGCTATGACCATTCAACAATTCAATTCACATATACCCCAAAAACCCATTAATTAATTCACCAAATAATAAAAAATTGTAATAAAAATTCCCAGTGACATCATCACATCAATATCATTAATTAATTCCACAATTAATTATTAAATTCTTAATTTGAAGATAAAAAAAGTAACTCAGATATTAATTATCTCAAATCAATAATCCCATCATCTAATAATTAATTTAGAAATTAATTATTCGAAATCAACACTCTCAATATACCATTATTAATTCAACAATTTATTATCTCAAATCAACATTTTCAATATCCATTAATTAAATCAATTATTATTTATCCAATTCAAAAATATCAAAATCCCATAATTAATTAAACAATTAATTATCCCAAATAAAAAATCTCAAAAACCCATAATTACGTCAACAATTAATTATCCAATTCAATTAATTCATTATCCTATATTTTATAATTACACCAACTAATAGATTCCACAATTTAACTAATTAAATAATGAAAAAAATTCATATCATCCAATATCAATTCAATAATTATATTAACATAATAAGAATCAAGTCATTTTTATTTGAATTATAGACCATTATCCACATGATTGATGAAGAACGCTGACCATCAGATATCCCCAAATTGAACATAATAAATCAAGAATTAGATGAATAATAGGAGTTAGATCCCAATACAATATCCAAAAGTAAAAAAAGCAAGATCTTACAAACCAAGATCATGATATAGAACCGAAAATGTATAAACATCCCTCTTTAATCTGGAAAGTGGAGTGGGAGAGAAATAAGGATCTAAGAATGATGAAATGACACACCTGTGGTGGTGTAGATCATCCAACCACACATAAAAACTCTATGAATAGAGTTATTTATGGATATAAATCTATTCGAGAGCCTCCAAAATCTCAAAAGGTGGGTTAGGGGTTGAGGTAGTGATGAATTTGGGTAAAATTTCGGCTTAGGGTATTTTAAAACAAAATTTTCAGCTAACATAAATATCGTGCATGGTTTGATGGGAAAAGGAACATGGTTTTTGAACCCATTATCCTGAACCATGCGGCTCTTCTAGGGTGGTGCATCATTAGCCTTTCAGGGATCATGGTTTGAAAAATTGTGAACCATCTGTGCAAACCATCATGGCTTAGGGTTGCATGATTTACTAGTCTAGGGCGCATAGTTAGGGAAAAATATGTTCCAACTATGAACTACCCAAATTATTTCATTTTTCTCAAATTTCACCTGAACTCACCCCATGATAAAAACCAACCTAAAGGTAGTCAAAAAGGGGGGAAATAGTCCCTGTAAATGATCCTGATACATCTCTACAAAATTTTAATGTTTTACACTTAACTAGATAAGGATTATTTGAGTGAGATCAAGATAATAAAACTTCTCCCCTAATCAAACCAAATCATTGACACAAAGAGGATATACTCAATAACATGAAACCCCTCCTTGAAAATTCAACTATCACGCATGAAAATAATTAAAAAAATATATTCTTATACAATATGGAAAATGTAGTTTTAGTAGGTAGTTCAAGAATCCTCCATAGTTGGATTCACTCTAGATTAAAACATATGAGATTCATGAAATAATTATAACATTCATGTGGGAAACAAAAATTGATATCATGTTTGTAAAGATTCCATGATTTTCATAGGAATTATATGAGATAAATAATTAATCATTAGTATTTTTAAATTTCATGTATATTAAATACTTGGCGTGATCATTAAGAATTGAATATGGATGTGTTGTTCATTATTATTGTAAGAAGAAATGTTATTCATACATGTTGTGTGTGATAGAGATCCCACATTATGATTAATGACCAGGTCCTTTGAGTATTTAAAATGACTTTTGAAATTTTTTCTATCGAATGAATAAATATTTTACCATAATCATTTTAGTATTTCATAACTCATTGACATACATTAATATTAAAGGAATGTTGTGAAATATTTCACATATAAGAAATGTAAATATGATAGTAGAATAATCTATATCTTTCCAATTTATTAGAGATCTCGTTTTAGAAAAAATATGAATCTATAATAAAGAAAGTGATGATATTTTTAAAGATTTCATGTTATGAACAAGAGAAGAAGAACTCTCAAACACAACTAGTATTGTGAAAGTATCAATCATCATGTGAACGTCTTCACACGATTTATATTATCAGGTATATGTTTTTGTGAAAAGAAGAACAAGAATTACCTAAGTATATGTTAAAGATCCATGTTGTCCATGATAAGGTTATACAAAAAAAAATATATGCTTGATTATTCTACTATCATCATGATCAATAATTACTCTACTTCATACAAACAAGTGAAATCCTTGATCACATGTGTGACACACATGCATAGTAATAGACAATGTGTGTGCATATATAAGTGAACAATAAGAAATTGATCAAAAGTTGAGTGTTTTTGTGCATACTAATGCATGAATGACTTTTAATACCATACATGATCATCCACACATGAAGAACCACATAAATTTATAGCTCAAATAGTTATATAAAAAACATAAAATAGTATTAATATTAATGTCCTTGTTTTTCAAGAAGAAGGGGATGATGTGTATTCCACGTACTAAAGAAAAATATGTTAATTTTTATTAAATGATATTGATATAGTGGAAGTAGAAGACCACATTTGAGGAATATAATCATCCACTTGAGGCAACTACATCTATTGTGGAAGAGGGAACTAGTTCACTAAATGTATTTGGAAGAAAGTGTGGTTTCAGTATAATCAACTCCATTGAATACATGAGATAATGGTATAAAAATATTCATATACCCTTTATAGTGAGATTATTTTACAGGTAAAAAAATTTATTCCAATTATCGTCATTTTTTATCGCTATAATTTTTTAGTGATAAGAAAAACTGTGAAACAACCATATGTCGATCACAGTAATGAGTATGTTTTAGTACTAAACCATGTAAAAATACACATGTAACGCTTTATGTTTAATTATATTCATTTCATAGAGTAAAAAAAATGATCCATTCCAACTAAATGGGACATAGGTTCGAGAGTAAGAGTGGATAATTTAAATGAAAGTAAATCTCAAAAAAAAATTGATTACACTAATGCCCCCCCTCAGTGTCCTAGAAGGATTCATTAGGGCTCTAAACATGGTATCATATAAATGGTATGACTCTCATTAGATAAAGGTTTTTATATGAATTCTTTTATATGGATTATATGAATTGTAGATTTGATATTTATTCTGATGTAGCTCATGTAGTAGAATTTTACCCTACCCCTAATGAAAAAAACATGATGGTCTCTACTACAACTATGAAAAATAGGATGAAGAGGTATGTAAAGCGGTGGATGAAAATATCATTGAATGAAAAAGGATCAATAATCTTTTAACAAATCAATTCATAATGATCCTTTTGAAGAATCTTTCTCTTGCTATGTATTTTTAATGAATTTGAATATATAAAAATATGTAAATACTACTGCACTCATTTTAAATGATATTTGTAGAATGTTCCTAAATAAGTGATTTCATATATTAATTTTCCATTAAATTTTATTTTTTATAATAGATAACAACTTTAATAAGAAATTAATAAAGTGGGGTATTCACTTTCAATGAAAATCAAAATGTTCAATGCACTAACTATTTTTATTTATTAAATAGGATAATTTGTGATGAATTTCAATAAAAATATTTCATTATTTGAAGAAGAAATGTAATGTCATGTTTATGACATCATTGTGAGTTATAACATTTTTGGGTAAGTGATAAATTCTCTAAAAAATCACATGATGTAACTATTAGTTTCATGGAAACCAAATTTTATGATAAATCTAATAGAATCGAATACTATGATAACCATGTGACTGAAGTTAAAAAATCATTGGGATGTGATCAATAAAATTAAAAGATAATAGTCAGGTAAGATGAAATTAGTCCCAAATGAGATGTTTTTCCCCAATATGAAATGTATTGAGCTAGAAATATTTTTTTAAAAATTTAATGAGTCACATTTTGAAACATCCCATTTTACTGAAACATATAATTCTTCTATCCAAATATTTGAAAAGAGTAATCATCTAAGAAGTGTTGATTCTATTTAAACTATTTATAAGATAATGTCCCTAAGGATACTCATATTTTTGGTAAGATGTTATTAAGATCATCTCTTGATCAACCTTATACATTTATATGGAAGAATGTTAACCAAAAACCTAGTTAATTCTTATTATACTAATACAGTCTAAACTAAAAGTATAGGTTCAAGTCCAAAATATCGGAAAATGCGAGTAGATAAAATTCCAATACATCTATTGAAACACCATTGGTGGATAGTATAAAGACCAATATAAATAACTCCCAAAATGATACTTTAAAAAGTGATAGAAAAACCTAGAAATAAAATATGGAATTAAAATTAGTAATTTATGTACTATAAGAAAAAGAATGAGAAATATTGGGATTTTTTTGTGTTACTACAATTGTAGGCATCCTAATATTTAATATTATCACAACATGAGAATTTAAGATTACAACATAAGGCCTTGATTCATGGAAGTAGAAACAAAAAATATAAAGAAACCTAAAAGAGAAAAAGATTCCCTACGAATGACTAAATTTGTACACTAGAAACATATTCAAATGCATTGATGAATTTTATATGTACTACCATATAAGTGATAATATATTTTAATATTACTTGTTTTAATTGACTATATAAAACTCATAATGTAATTAAATATGAAAAAATATAGAACCAATAAAAATTTTATAATTCATCAGTGGGAAATAAGAAAAATAACCTAGTCAATATTTTAATAATTAAATAGACACCAAATATGAATAAGGATTGGGATTATATTAATTTCATGTTTACCAAGAAAATATTCTTCAATTGGTTATGTTGAGGTTATACAATAGACAAATTCAAAAATGACATTGAAATGGATTGAATAAAGTTATAATAAAAAAATATAATCAATCAATGAAAAATAATGAAAATAGGATTGATTGAAAAAACTATTGAAGAATATGTTAATAAGTTACCCAATAAGAGTAACTAAAAACATTTAAGAATCCATGTGGAATATCTGAAAAAGGGTTTTTTATCAGGGAATTCTAAACCATTTTTTATAAATAATTACAAGATTATAATGAAATGAAAAAAATTTAATTTCAAGTACTAACTAGAAAAAATGGAAAGGGAAATAGTATTGTTGCATAAAAAGAATAATTTTAATTTCATGATGGGGTTTCAAAAAATTACAACTCTTGTTCCACAAAAAACTATATAGAATCTGTAAATAGATTTTATATAATGAAAAAAATGTATGACTCTTCTTCCAACTCAATAGGAGATGCAAATGATAGTAAAACAAGCATCATGGGAACCCAATACATTATTAGAAGATGTGAATATAATTAATCAACAATATATGAAAGTTAAAAAAATAAATGTATCCATGTCATAGACAAAATATCATATTGTTAAATTTGAAAAAGACATAAGAATGAAGAGTATCAAACCCTTTCTGGGAAAAAAATAGTGTCTCTAGTTTGATAGAAAAAATAAACCCTTTTAATTTTATTAATCTTATAATCCTTTCAAATTATTCACAACAATTTCATTGTATTGTTTTGATTACATTTTATGGAGTTGAATCTGAATTTCATTCAACAAATGAGAAATGTATGAAAAAATTAGAGTACAATAATTTTGAATTATTATTCAAAACCTGTTGAAATTATCCCCTGGGTAGTATGAATTGACTTAAACCCTTGATGGGAAAAAAATATAAGTTTATACTATCAGGACTTGTTCTTTGAATTTATATAATATCATTTCATCTATCCAGAAGACATAAATAGAGGTAACTAAGTTACACATATTTTCTTTCCATCTATCAAATCCAATATGTGCATCAACAGGGGGTGGTTTGGTTGATGTGTAAGCTCATATAAAGGTGGAGTAAATTATTCTTGAACTTGAAATATTTGTTGTGTTATTTGATATGTTTGGGAGAATATAATACATGATAAATATGTTTTACATATCCCCCTATTTGAGAAATATTTATGTTCTTATAATTATATTACTTTCATGGTTGATAATATAAATCATTTAAAACATTGGTTTTATATCTCCAGATTTCTATATCAGATTATCTCACATACACTTAATATTTCCCCTCTAAGGCTATTTCCTAAGTGAATCATTTGGAACCATCCGTATTTAAAAAAGTTAATTTTATTTCAATATCCTTATAAGGAATAATCGAAACCATGAATGAACCATTTTAATTTGTTATCAATACATGGAATAAGGGTCCTTGATGTTAAATAAATGGAATTTATGAAATATCTAATGGGGATGATTGGAAATTCCATGTGGATGGTTGGTTAGTATGGTTGTATTTTTTTTTCAATATATAAAATGGAATCAAAAGTAAATGTATAATGAAGTCATCTATGATTGGTGATTTATCGTGGAAAAGGAATAGGGAATGGGTTTGAGAAATTTTCAACAAGGCTGGTGATGATTCTTTAACAATTGTTTTTTATCACTTAGATATAATTAATGTAGAAAATTATCCATGATTAATGTGATTATACCTGATGAATTTTTATCGACACTTTTTTGTATTTTGGTAACACAACTCTCCATTATTGATGATAGTTGGTCTAATATTATGTTCTATTAAATGTGTCATTGAGTAAACATTTCATACTATGTTTTTTAGAAAAAAATTATAATTTAAAGAAGTGTATAATACATCATTTAATGCAATATGTTATTAAGAATTGGAATATGACCATTAAAAAACACTTTCATGAGAAATTTTAATATCATGGTAAAAATATTCAATTGAATTACCTGTAATAAAATAAAGAATATATATTTCTGTATAATATATTTTTGAAAGAAGATAAAGTGATTGGTCTGGTTATGCTATTTTAGAATGGTTGTAAAAATATATTTATCTTCAAAAAATTATATGTATTATATGGTTTTCTTATAAAAATTAACGCCAACCCATGATATCTTCTAAGGGTGTTCCCTCAACAATACATATGAGGACACTTTGATCAACCACATGGGAAACCCTACCCAAGGAGGTAGCATAGTTTCATGGTGGTTTATGTATAATCCCAAGGTATTCCCATATATAGGTCTTTCGTGAGCGCATTCAGGGAGGATCCCATGTTAATTGGTTTATGTATAAGACCTATAGAGTATTTTTATTGCCTAAATCACATTTTTGTTGTGTGTCGTGGAATGCAAGTGTTAACCCCACAAGGATAGGATGAATTGGTAGATGCACAAATTGGTTAATAAAATTTGGTTCAAAGAAACGGAATAATAGATGATGGATAGTGATGTTGTGGGTACATTTAACCCACTCTTAAAAGATATAGAGAGAACATTGTTTATCTGATTTTATTGATCTTGGTAATCTTCTGACTTCGCCGAATGAGAATTCAAAAAATGAAATCATCTTCCTCCTCAGCCATTTATGTATTATCCATGCGATCTTGAAATAATAAACCCTCTCTACTAATCAAACAAATGAATCAAGAAAAATAATATCTTCATGATATCCTAAAGCAATGCATGCAAATTTTTCTTGCATTAATACCCATATTCAATGAATAATATACTTTTGGATGAAAAATTGATTTAAAGTGGGAAGTCCATGAATAATCTATTGGTAGATATGTTAGATCTTAAAATGGGCAAAAAGTATGAAATAATTATCTTATTATTGGGAGAAATAAAATGTGATCTCATGTATGTAATGAAACAATTTTTTTAGAAGATGACTATGTGAGAAATACCAAATTCATCGGTATATCTAAATGAAATCACATGGAATAATTCATGGAGATATTTTGGAATTAGATTTGAGGTGTGGTTACTACATACCACATAAAGAAAGGAAATTTTTTAATGTTTTAAATGATAAATATCCAATATGATGAATGAAGACCTGATGCTCTGTGTATTGAAAATGAAATTTAATATTTTTTATATAGTGTGAAGAAATGGGTAATTGAAATATTTTAGTTCCTCTAATGATTCCTTGAAATCCATAAATATTTATGGGTGGGGTGAAATATTTACAATAAAAAAAATGTAAATCAAAGTGAATATGTGTCATGACCTAACCCAAACTGGGGATCGAGCCAAAACTACCCCAAGCCCACCTCAACGAGCTAGGGGGTGGCCAAAAGTGCTAAAATACATAACCTAAATATGAGGAAATTACCTAATGTACCTATTTTAACATACCAAACCATATATCTTATTTAAAGTTGAAATATAATAATAATTAAAATATTAAATGACTATAATCTAAACAAAACATAAAAAACAACTAGGGTGTATAGGAGTATCAAAGTGAAAACTGAAAACTTAACAAGAAAAATACATACCCAACCATGAATTTGTGCCAACTTTGAAAAAGTATAATGTAAAATGCTATGATAACCGATCTACATATCACTAAGATAAGACCTTCATTCATTTTACCATGCAATCAGAATCCATAAGCTCTTTTGAAGTCACCTTTGGCATGTTTTTCATCTATATAATACATGACATGTTTGGGAAAATCTTATACAGGGGTGAGTATATAAAGACCCAGTAAGTCACCATGAAAACTATAAGGGGTGAATTATGAGTTTCAATATGAATTCAAAGACAATATATACTAAACAAAATGCACCACCACAAAGGAAATATAATTTAACATCACACAAACACAAAGGTATCAACATGGTGTATGTATGGAATACATATTGATTATTTTTTCCCATAAAAATATATTATTCTAATCCAAAAATGAGATGATAGACAAATAAAAAATTTTGAATACCCTAGCCATATTCTCAATCTATTCTAGGAGAGTATCTAAATAAAAAACATGGATACATATATATATATATATATAAGATCTGTAAGAAATCACAAATGAGAGTGGAATGAGATCACCATCTCACAACCCACTCTAGGAAATGAGTCACCAATAGTTCTAGAAGAACAAAAAAAATCCTAGTATATCACAAATCTTTCTAATAGAGGATATCAAATTTCTGTAACGACACTATAATTTTCTTCAGATTTTAGGGGATAAGACCTCTAAATATAGGAACCATTCCCAGGTACAATAGGACGGTTCCAATTAGTGGATAGATATAGAAAAAAATACCCTTTTTAATTGGAGGGTTTAAATATAATAGTCGATATAGAAACCATGCCCTATCCAGAAGGAGTTTTCAACTCAACTGGTAGATAGAGGATATATGCCCATCCAAGCTAGAGGGTTCCACTCTGAAATATGGGGGAACCATGACATGTACTATTAGAAGTTTTCCACTATAATATATAGGTAGAGAACCCATTACCTATTCCAAAAGTAGGGTTCTGATCTCTAAATCATGAGAACCAATACCCTATCTCTAGTATAGGATTCCAATATCTAAGAAGGAGGACCCATGGCATTTCCCAAAAGTAGGGTTCCACTCTGATATGTTGGGGACCGATACCAATCCTAGTAGGATATTTCTACTTAAAATGCCTTGGGTAATCATGTATGATCATTTCCATCAGTATGAACCTCCAAAATAAGAATCAAGCCCTAAATATCTCACATTGTATCCCAAAATACACAATGGAGGGAACCATCACATTCAAAAAAGAATACCACTAAATATAAGGTACTCATTGAAAAAATATGATTCCAAATGAAGGAGATATAGGAGTTAGAATTTTCTTATAATGGAGCCAAGGGCTACATGGACTGTATGGGGACCCACATGAAATGTGGTCCATCTTCATCACCTAGTCATCTCCCAAGAGGATGAATGCTCCCTAACTGTGTATGGTCACAAGAAATTCAGTGGATTTAATATGGCATTCCCATGGCACTTGGGGTCCCACATTTGTAATTGGAATGTCCATGTATCCATCCTGTATTTGTGTACTCGAGGACATGACTTAAAAATTAACATGGGGTGTCACCTATGTGTTGTGGTACATGGTTCTCTTCCAAGCTGTGTGTTTCAACATAGGGTCATACCCGTGTCCTCCAGCACATTTCTCAACCTCTCAAAGATGGTGTACAAAATGTGTAAGTTAGATTTGATCCATCACATCCTTATAAATTTGCAAATAAACCCTAGACTACATAGCATATGGTCTATATGCTAGGTGTTCATCACATCATATTGTGTGTAGTCACATTTTTCAAATATTCTCATATATTTTTTATTCCTGATCTTGCTTTTGTGGTTTCAAATATCTCCCCCACGTGTCCATAAATTTATGGATCTTTCATCAACCAGTGTTTCTAGACCTCTAATGGTTGGAAATCCATTCTTGATTTATCCTGTAAAAAACCCACGAACCTCAGGCATCACTGATTATTCCTCTATTCATGATTTTATTTACGATCGTCACAATGATCACTAAAAACCCATAATATGTTTGAAATCATCCCTATTTTTTTAATATGTCCCATTCACATGAATTCTCAACAACTTAAGGTTTCTAATCTAACTCAGTACATCCAAAAAATGATGAAAGAAGACCCATGGGTGGAATAATTGAAGAACACAGAGACATTGTGGGTGTGAGGAACAATTAACAAAGTTGTATGAACCGTTTCCCAGGCGTTCTGGGCCAATGAACACAATTTGGAAATATGAGATTGAAAATTAGAATAATCAATTGAATTTCCATTCATGGGTTCTTATAAGGGTCACAATTGGGACAGATCAATGGTAACAATATTATCATGCTCAATGAATTTACTTAATAGAGGAGTAAACTATTAATTGGGGATTCAAATTTGGTGATTGGATCTTTCATCCTCAAAGAATTCCCTCACCAATGATTCATGGATTTCATTACATTTTTTGTATCCCAATCATCCCTAATCTAGATATTCATCATCATTGGAAGTCGATTCTCCAATGTAAAAAAAATCACTAGAATCCTCCTTGGGATTATGCGGATATCCTTAGAGGATTCTACATTGAAATATATTTATAGGGAATACTATTTTGGTCATATTATTTAATTAATTAATTAATAACTCCTCTAAATGTACCACAATCAACAATTTTTATTCAAATTCCCCACACTATATTATTTTAAATTTCTCATAGGATAAATGATATATTGTGGACTCAACAACACACATGTATTTTGGATCTGATCTCCCATTCAAGAGTTACAAAATTTTATTTACTAAATCATGCACACATAATATAAATTTTAAATAATACTTCTATAAAATTAATATATTTCACACTATGACTTGGAATTGCATCTTGTCTTAGTGCATGGATTAGGAAATATATAAAAAAATCTTTAAAATTATTAAATGACAAAAATATGCTTCCAATATAATCCCCCCATCACGTTTTCATCCCTAAAAACAGAAACCACTAAAAACACTCAGGATTCTATGCCCACATGAGGCTCTCTAACTCCCTTGATCTCTTCTAAACATTCCCATAATTCCACAACACACAAACCAGGGGTACAGTCCATCAACGTAGTTTTATCACCTATTTATCCTTGATCTCCACTGAGTTCTCTACTGGATTTTATATATCCTCGATCCTTATCTTTCATCATCTGATGATCTATGTGGGGTAATTCACATATCTCTTCATCTGGGACACATGGAATACATTAGACACCAACTGTAGCTGAGGGGTAGGGAATGGTGGTAGGAAAACTAGCTAACCCTTAGCATGATCTCGAAAAGCATAATAAACCATTAAGATATCATGAAACCCTAGATGAACCCTTCTAGTCGTCGTCATTTGGAGACTCTTAGGAAAACATGGTCTCCCTCCTCAAACTCCAAAGTACTACAAAATTGATCAGTGAAAAATTTCATATGTATCTAAGCCATACTCATACACTCATGGATGACATGTTCCTTCTCCATCATCACCTAAACCATCTACACAATCACAAGATATGAATTTCCAATCTCATTATATCACAAGGGTAACCGACAATGTCTTCCATTGAGGGCCTCAAAAGTTTTCATGTTGATCGTATAGTGGTATCTATTATGGTATGGAATATATAAAAATGAAAAGTGATCCTACCCACTTCATTCAAAGAATAACATAAAATCCCGTAGCATATCCTCCAAAACTAGGATAGTGCTCTCGATCATCTCATGTGTTGGGGGTTGAAACGATATACTCATCATCATGTGGGCCTCGAATGCCTCCTATAGGAATTTTCACTATTTTGATGTGATCCACACATCACAATTGAAGAAAATTTTCTAGGTAACCCTATAAAGTTGAACAATATTCAGTATATACAGTGGGAAACATCCCTCCACCAAACTATGATCCCTGTTAGTAAGGTTTTGTTCTTACTTCTTTAGTTTTTTTACTTATCACTCAGATGGCATCACAACCCTTCAATATCTATGAAATACCTATCATGCAGAAAACAGATATATCTTTCCACTTCCACTCCATTATCTCAAGGGGCTACAAAAATCCTACCAGAACATGTTTCTCAACCATCTCCTACTTTGCGGTGATAAGCCTAGATATGAACTCATCCATGGATAGCTTCATGTCGGTCCACCAAATATGCCACTGAAGGACTCTATACATCTTCCCCATGTCAAGATATATAGTCAGGAGAGAGGTGTGTAACTCTCATATCCCCTCCTCACACATAATGAATAGGAACTTGAATTTACCTAAAAAATGATGACATGATTCCCTAAATCGAAATATCTATCTCGTGAATCCCCTATTGATATTTGGTCACACAGAAACACACAGTTGATGTCCCAAATAGTAACTCTCTCACATGCTCAAGAAATAGATTCAAAACCATTGACTGAAGAACATTTGTACCCACCTACTTCTCCGGGGAAAATTTTTGGGAAACTAATTACAATAATGAATCATGCACCATCTGGTACATGGAATTCCTATTAAGGTCATATATTTCCATGTCTTACATTGTTGAAGTATAGACTATCACAAATTCATTGTCTAATAGAACTCCAACCAGCACTGTTGTCTCATAATGAAGTCTATCTGTTTGAAGAAATACCCACGATAATGATGTTATGAGTAAACCACAATGTTGGTAACGCCCCGACCCCAGTTACCCAGAGTCGGTGAATTATTTTAATACACTGTCATGATTATAAGGAATCAAGTCCCAAAGGATTGATCAGTTTAGCAGACTTTGAATATAGACTACATACATGAACATTACATTACAATTTCAAAAAATTAAACACAACATAAATAGTTCTTTGAGAATTCCATTATTTCCTTTTTTAAAACCTGCATATTAATCATAATACTCTTCTTGGAGTCCAGGGAAAAATAAAACATAGAAAGGGGTGAGCTAAAATGATCAGTAAGGGTAAGCAATAAAGTGGAATATGACAAAAATATTAAGCTTGGTGAATATTTGAAACCACTTGCCTTTACCAATAATAAACATGAATACTTTTATGGAAAGAATATGAGATGAGTAAATAATTCCATAATAAAACATAATCATGGGTAGTCTACAAGTCGAATGACCACATTACCATCAATATTATTTCCATAATGAGGGAATGTATAATGCTTGACATTCTGAAACATTTTTTCAAGGCCTCAGCCAAGACGTCTAAAAATGATTAAGGCCGCAACCAAAACCATAATTCAAATTAGAAAGGGCATCATCCAATTCCACGTCTAGTTGTCTCATGAGATCTACCGATGCCTAAAGCAGCTATTGTGGGCTCCAACTATCACTTACTATGTCAAATACATTCGTCATATGAAAAGGTTAATACATATCATAAAAATTCGTATTAAAACTAGTATATGAAATGTCAATACATTAACCATAAATCATGAATGGTATAAAAATAGCACATTCATAGTCAGACATATCACAAAACCTTCATTACAATATAGAAGTTTGGTATCATAATAAATCAACTCCAAATAAAATTGAAATCCATCAAAAGATGTTGACATAGAAGAAATCAAAACCATTTTTATAGAAATATCTCTTTCTATTTTGAAATCATTTAAGAGTCACATAATTATAAAATAAAACATTTACTTTGAAGATATTCTTATAATCTTGTAAGGGATGGTTCGACGAGTTTATATCTATAGAAAATATCCACACCTGCCGTATAAGTTAAAAAAAATACATTGTTAGCTTAATTTTGTCGAAAAGGTTAAAAATGACCTTGTTTTGAAAACGAAAGAATGATTCCATTATAAAAATATTATACAAATTCAACAAGGGTATATATTACTTTAACCCATAGTTTATAAAATAGTAAGAATTTTTTGAAATACATTTTTAAGAAACATGAATGTGGATGATAAAGAGGACCCAGTAGATATTTACGTATAAACAACCACGGATAATGAAGAGATTGTGAAATAAACCCTTACCAATTTGGTAACTTATAAAACATACACCCCATGATAGAGGAATCATACAATGAATATGTAAATACACATAAATTAAAGTTTATTACACAAATAATACAATTATGAGTAGTACATACACCACACCAAAGTTAATAGGAGCAATATGGTACGAATCTCAAGGGAATAAGGAGTGAGACGAAAACCCCTTACCTTGTACATTTCCTTGGCTGAGTGTTAGTTAACCTTGTTTTTAATGGTAAAATAATTGTTATAAAATTATACAAGAATCATAAAACTTAATATGATATCATATATGATCTTTTAGCATTACATTGTTTATAATATCTTAGTATTATCATCGTTTTGGGTATTAACATACTCGTTTTCTTTTATATGTTTTGTTACATAAGCCATGTTTGATAGGGATAGGTTGTATATTATTCATATCCATAATGATATCAAGTCCTAAAAAATTATTTTTAATCATCAAATGAAAATTATTCTTGAATAGATACGATGAGGAATGAATCTTATCACGTTTGTGGAGACGATAGTCTGTACGAAGGCACGAGCAACAATATAATTATTATGATATTAAAATAACATAAAATTAGATGTTATATCATATATACAAAATAATTATCATGTTATATTTATTATTTTTATGAATTACACATCATTAAAATACTCATCCAAATAATAATGTATTGAATAACAATTACACCAAAACGTGGAGATGCTAGGCCATATGTACGCACGTATGGTGACATGTCATTAAAAGGATGGATAGAATACTTAATATAGTTGTACAATATTCATAATAACATCACAGTATATAGAAGATACTGGAGATATTATTCTAGAAGGTAAACAACAAAGAATGAATAAGTTGAAGAAGAAAGGAACTTGAAAGAGGCTGGTGGAATCATTACCTCTTCTTAGGGTTCTTCCTTTTGATTTGATCAAAAGGGGTCCTTAGGTTGGATTTATGACTAAAGGAAGTATTCTAGGATTAAGGGAGGATAGTTGAGAGGGTATTTGTACAGAGTTTGTCCTAGAAAAAATGATTTAATCGTATTAATAATTGGATAAAAGTTGTGTCCTTTTATATGGGGGAGGAGGGGCTCTTTATGAAAAAATTAAAGTATTAATTTATAATAAATTCATATTCTGTTTCCAATGGCTGTATAGTGTATTATTCAAAGCCTATAGTGGGGATTGGTTTAAATAATTTCATTTAATATATTTTATAAAGTTTTGGGTCATGATATTAACCTTATCATTTATATTTAACTCTTAGTTAAATAGTTTGACATTTACCGTGTCACTTTGTATTTTTATATTATATAGTCAATAAATATACTATATACATCCAAGAGACCCCCAAGTGGTCCATTAACGATAAAACTATCATTATATAAGTCCTCTGGCCAAAACGCAGATTTTTATGAATATTATATGAATTAATAATATAAATTTGTTTTAAATACTCTTTTATGCCAATTTTGACACTATTTATTAATTGATTTTTTTAATGTTGTAACAACATTATTAATTCAAAAAAAATTCATTTAATAAATCCAATAATGTAATATTAACCAATAAATTCATGTATGTCATCAAAACATTAAAATTATATTTATTTTAACATTTATAATACCAATTATTTGATTCTTTCATTAATAAGGAAAATACTGCATCATTATTGTGTAATAATTACATTTAATTATTCAATGTCTAAAAATTATAAATAAAATACAATTGTGTAGGAAATCTTTTTATATTTATAATGAATATTTATAGTTGAACATTGAACATATATAACCCTATGTAAAAATTGTTTTTTCTAAGAGATATATGCTTATGTAATTTTTGCATTTACGTTATCTTAGTTAATATAAAGTGTCATTATCACTTAAAAGTTCCTCCATGTGGTCCAGAAATAGACACAAAGATGTCCAGAGTCGGACATGTATCAACCAATATGGCTAGGACACGTTTTAGGATAATTTAGTATTATTATACTATTATTTTGTACCCTTATTTACAGGATTTACCCTTAAACCATGGTAAATAAAATATTTACTGACGTAATTTTTCAAAATGTCTAAAAATAAAAGTTACCTATTTACACAATTTGAACCTCCTTATTATAAATCTGGAATCAATTTTTCTAAATTCAAAACACATAACTGGCAGATATTAATTTAAAATTAATTCCTGTTGTAGAAGAAAAAAAGCGTGTTTTTAACAAATTCTAACTATCAAAAGATTGACAATTTCTTATGTCCAGTTTAAATATGAAATTATGACCAATGACAAAAATTGGATTAAATGGTAAAATTATATTATAATTATACATTAAAATCACTCAAATGCATAATTTATCACTATTAAATATTTTGATTAAAAAAGTTATTTTTAATTAAAATTTGTCAATTTTCACTATTCATCAAAATATGAAATTTATCAAAAAGGTATCAAAATTTAACCCTAATCTAATTTCTATAGTTCAATTCCAAATATGAATTCTATTTTACCAAATTAAAATCATAAAATTTTCATTTATTAATTTAAAATTAATTCCCGCTATTAATACCAAGAGGCGTATTTTAAAGAAATAATAACTATCAAAAGTTTGACACTCGTTTATGTTAAATTTCAAAGTAAAATTACTTAAAATGACCATAATTGGATTAAATGGTAGAAATATAATCTATTTAGACTTACATACCATTAATATTTTTAATTTAACAATATAAATTATTTTGATTAAAAAAGTTGTTTTCAGTTAAAATATAGTATTTTTCACACTTCACCCAAATATGAAAGTTATTAGAAAAACACAAAAACGTTATTGAAACTAAATTATTATTTCCTAATTCTAAAGAAGAAGATTATTTTTTTTCAAATTTAATAAAAGTTTTAAATATTGGATTTAAAAAGGCTTGGCCATTAAAAATCGGTAAAATTGCATTTCTTGAAAAATACTTCTTTTACCTGAAAAAGATGTATTTTTTCTTACATTATGTCTAAGATACTCATAATTTAGATTCTAAAATTTTAAGGATTATATAATGTTCAATATTTAGTTTATACTATTCATATCCACTTTTGAATGTCTTGTTTGGTATGTCGTGGTGCGCTAGAACTCAGTATTGCTAGCAGTGAAAGTTATTGAATTGCTTTGAAGAAATAACACACTATGATATCTTAGGGCGTTACATTCTTCCCTCCATCAATAAATTCCATCCTCGAAATTTGAAATTATTTTTCCAAAATAAAAGGTTGAAAATAAAAAATACCTTTGGGAAAACCCACATTGGAAATTAGGTTAATAAAATTTAGCCTTAATAATAGGAAAATGGAAATGAAAGGGTCACCAAAAAACAATGATCTAGATTAGGAGAACATTGGTGGATATTAGAGACATATAATTGGAGGAAAAATGTAAATATTTATAGGCAGTGATTGAGGTCATTAATCAAAAACAAGTGTAAAATAGAGGGCATTAAATTCATCAACCTATGGTGATTTTAAATACCGTCGGTTCGATGAAACATATGGTATTACGATAAAAAAAATTTTGTTTTAAGATCCCTTCATTAAATTATATGAATTAATTTTTTCATTGAATAAGAGAAGAATAAAAATATATACTTGACAAGTAGAGTCTCATCTTTTAACTTTGTTCTCCCACAAACTCATCTTTCACTCTAAAAAATAATAGAACTAATAAATTATATTCTATTTATCTTATTCGTATAGGGTTCAAAAAATGAATTTATAATTCATCTAGAAGAACCATTAAAAACTACATTATTCAATCCAGGACATAACGTGGGTCAGTGGTAGGAGATACACCCTTGTCGCCCTTTAGTTGAGGGTTCAAGTCTGGCGGCCTTGCCGGACGTGATGGGTTGCCGCCCAACCTCCGGGTTGTCCTTTTTATGGAAATCCAAAAAATAATCTCAAACGAGACTTATGCAAAATAATTCTGTCCAAACTCACAATCCAAAATTTATAAGGTAGGTAGACACAATGAAGATCTCTTTTTCCATGTAATTGCATGTGAACACCTTCATCATGTATTATTTTAAAACAGTGCAACATCCTGAAATACTATAAAACATTATTGATTACATTCAGGATCCCTTATTACTTATAGAATACTGGATATACTCATTCTATCGAAAAATGATGAAAACTCCAAAAATGATGGAATATACAAATCATTAATTCGTTTCAAGGTAGTCAAAAATATCAAATATAATTTATCCAAATCAATCATGTAATATTCCAAAAACACTACCTCGGTATCAGAACCATATTATAGTTTATCATTCTCTCAATCATATATTTTCCAAAAATTCAACCTGCTATTGAGTCACGTTTCATTGTTCCACACAATATCATTTCCTTAATGAAATAGTACATCATTACAATCCTTATATACTCCATAATTTTTATAACCAGTAAATTGTAGATACAACACTCAAATGACATAATTCTTTAATAACAACATAAGAACTCTAATCATTCCTCCTCATCTGTGGTAGTATCATAACTTTATTATTATCCAATAGCATCATTTGGGGCATACTCTGATGATTTGGACATTGGTTCACGTAGTGTCCCAACTCCTTGCAGATGAATCATTATACATTTGAAACCATTTTCATACCCTTGCAGTCACGTACATGGCTTCCTTTTTCTCCACACTTATAACAAACTCACATTCCTTTCAGGAAATGTCTAGGTTGTTTCTTCCCACAATTATCACATATAAGAAAATTCTTCTTTTCCCTCTTCCCTTTAACTATATTTCTCTCTTCCATCCTTTTCTTCTCTTTCTTCCCATAAAATCCATAGGACTCAGAGAATTCATTACTTATCTTATTGACTCATGATAATATTTCTTCATATGTTAAGAATACATGGTAACTATTTACCTTCTAAATGTTGGCTTAATACCATGAAATATATGATCCTTATTACTCTTTGGATCATATGTATTGTCGGAGCTCACATTCTTTTTTCTTGGTGCCATTTCTATACAATAGCATAAACTAGGTCAGTTTATGAATTGCAATAAATAATTCCAAACTTGTAAAATACCTAACGTAAATTGAACAGTTTATAGATATAATCCATAATCATAAAAATGTTTTCTTTGAGTAAGTATATAATCATAATCCCTTCATAATGGTTTGTAAATAAAATGAGAATTATCCTAAATATATCCCCCGAGAGTGTCGTAACCAAGAGTAAAGCAAAGCCCATTGTAATGAACCAATTCACGTTCGAGTCTAGCTCAATGTGGTGTTTTCAAGTTTTACACCTAGGTACATTTTTTCCAGAGCCACCTTTACATGCTCTTATCTAGACTAGGATGTATTTCTCAGAAAACTCACAAAATATTTACAATACCTAAATTCTAGGAAGTTCATCTTAACTAATCATCAAAGTCCATCTTCGGTCTATGTTCTCTAATTAGAGTTTATCGAAATCTAGCTTCTAAGTTTCTTGTTAAACAACCTCTGAAACCAACTTTAATGCCCCGACCCCAGTTACCCAGAGTCTGTGCTTTATTTTAATACATTGGTATGATTACAAGGAATCATGCCCTAAAGTACTGATCAGTTTATCAGTCTTGGAAAATAGATTACATACATTAACATTACATTACAATTTCAAACATAAAACACATCGTAAATAGTTCTTTGAGAATGCCATTATTCCCTTTTGCATAACCCTACATATTAATCCTAATACACATCTTGGAATCCTGGGAAAAATAAAACAAAGAAAGGGGTGAGCTCAAATGCTCACCAAGGGTATGCAATACAACGGAAGATGACTTAAATATTAAGCATTGTGAATAATTGAAAGCACAAGCCTTTACCAATAATAAACATGAATAATTTAATGGAAATAATATGATCTGAGTAAATAATAACATAGAAAAACATAATTATTGATATTCTACTAGTCGAATGACCACATGAACCATCAATATTATTTTTATAATGAGGGAATGTATAATGCCGGACATTCTGAAACATTTTGTCAAGGCCTTAGCCAAGAAGTCTAAAAATGATTAAGGCCACGACCAAAACCATAAATAAAATTTGGAAAGGGCCTCATCTAATTCCATTTCTAGTTGTCTCGTGAAACCTACTGATGCATCGAGGAGCTGTAGCGGGCTCCACCTGTCACTTACTAAGTCCAATACATTCGTCACATGAAAAGGATTAAACATATCATAAACATTAATATTAAAACTAACATATGAAATGTTAATTATTTAACCATAAATCATGAATGGTATAAAAACAGCACATTCACAGTCAAACATATCGCAAAACCTTTATTACAATATTGAAATTTTGTATCATAATAAATTAACTCCAAATAAACATAAAATTCTTCAATGGATGTCGACATAGAAGAAATCAAAACCCTTTTTAGAGAAATATCTTTTTCTTTTTTGAAATCATTTTAGAGTCACATAATTATAAAATAAAACATTTACTTTGAAGATATTCTTATAATCTTGTAAGGGAAGCTTTGAAGAGTTTATAACAGTAGAAAATTGCCACACTCTCCGAATAAGTTTAAAAAAGTCATTCTTACCTTAATTTTGTCGAAATGGTAAAAATGACATTGTTTGGAAAACAACGGAAAGATTCCTTTATAAACATCTTATAAAAAGTCAACAAGGGTATAAATTACTTTAACCCATAGTTTATAAAATAGTAAGAATGTTTTGAAATACCTTTTTAAAAAACATGGATGTGGATTTTAAAGAGGTCCCAGTAGATAATTACATATAAACATCCACGGATAATGAAGAGATTGTGAAATAAACCGTTACCAATTTGGTAAATAACAAATCATACACCCAATGAAAGTGATATCATACAATGTATATGTAAATACACATAAATTAATGTGTATTACACAAATAATACTATTATGGGATGTATATACACCACACAAAATGTAGTAGGGGCAATATTGAACGAACATCACGGGAAAAAGGACTGAGATGAAAACCCCTTACCTTGTAGTTCTTCTTGGTTAAAGGTAGGTTAACCTCCTGTATAATGGTCAAATAATTGTTATTAAATTATATAAGAACAATATACATTAATATGATATCATATATGATCTTTTAACATTGATTTGTTAATAATATCTTAGTATTATCGTCGTTTCGGGTGTTAACTTATTGGTTTTCATTTATATGTTTTGTATATAAGCCATGTTTGTTATGGATATGTGGTATATTTTTGATAAACATAATGATATAAAGTCCTTAAACATTATTTTTAATCATAAAATTAATATTAGTCTTTAATAGATACGATGGGGAATTAATCTCATCACGTTGGTGGAGTCGGTAGTTCGTACGTACGCACGAGGGACAATATCATTATTTTGATATTAAAATAATATATAATTGGATGGTATATCATATATACAGAATCATTATCATGTTATATTTATTATTTACATTAATTACACATCATTATTATACCCATCCAAATAATAATGTATTGAATAACAATTACACCACGACGTGGAGACGGTAGGCCGTACGTATGCACGTATGGTGACATGTCATTCAAATGATGGATAGAACAATGAATATAGTTGTACCATATTTATTATAACATAACAGTATATAGAATATACTGGAGTTATTATTTTATATTGGAAGCAATAAAATAATGAAGATGTTGAAGAACAAAGGAACTTCAAAAAGGGTGGTGAAAACATTATCTCTTCTTCGGCTTCTCCCTTTTGATTTGATAAAAAAGGATCCATAGTTTTGATTTATGACTATAATAAGGCTTCTAAGATTAAGGTAGGATAGTTGATAGGGTATTTTGGTAGAGTTTGGCTGATCCAAAAGGCTTTTTATGTATGAATAATTGGTTAGGAGTGGTGTCATTTTATAAGGGGGAGGAGGGGCTCTTTGGAAAAAACTTAAAGTATTAGTTTATAATAAATTCATATTCGGTTTCTAATGGCTACAAAGTGGATTATTCAAAGTATAAGGTGTTTCTTGGTATAAATACATTCATCCAATAGATTTTAGATAGTTTTCTGTCACTATATTAACCTTTTCATTTATATTTAACTCATAGTTAAATAGTTTGACATTTACCATGTCACTTTGTATTTTTATATTATATATTTAATAAACATACTATATACATCCAAGAGACCCACAAGTACTCCATAAATGATAAAAATATCATTATATAAGTCTTTTTGCCGAACCTTAGATTTTTCGAAATAGTATATGAATTAATAATATAATATTTGTTTTAAAAACTCTTTTTGTCAATTTTTGCACTATTTAGTAATTGATTTTTGTTAAAGACATAAAAAGTTTATTAATTCGAAACAGATACATTTATGAAATCCTATAATGTCATATTAACCCATATAACTCATGTATGTCATCAAAACATTCAAATTATATTTATTTTAATAGTTATAATACCAATTATTTTATTCATGCATTAATAAGGATAATAATGTATCATTATTGTGTAATAAATAAATTTAATTATTAAATGTATAAAAATTAAAAATAAAATATTATTATATAGGAAATAATTTTATCTTTGTAACGAATATTTATAGTCAAATATCCAACATATATAACCCAATGTAAAAATTTTTTCTCTAAAAGATATATGCTTTTGTCATTTTTGCATTTACTTTAACTTAATTAATATAAAGTGTCATTATCACATACAAGTGGCTCCATGGGGTCCCAAAATTGACCCAAAGTTGCTTGTGGTCAGACATGTATAAACCAATAGGGTTAGGACACGTTTTAGGGTAATTGAGTGTAGAGACCTGAAGCTTAACGTACATAGATATTACATTACTTTTGCGGAATACTTAGTACATAAAAAACACACACACACAAGGACCGTAATAGTTTAGTGTCTTTGGAAACTCGGAATATAATCTTCTAATCGTGGTGGAAGATCTTCAACATCTCCCATAAAGATATTCCTTTTTCTGTACCTAAAACCATTCTTTATATCCTGGGGAAAAGAAAACATAAAAGGGTGAGCTCAAATGCTCAGTAAGGGTAAAAAAAAGAAATATCAATCACATCATATACATAAGAACATAGATTTTTGAAATCATAACCGGAAAAAGAGCTCATAATATCATAACATGGGATAAATCATAGAAGTGAAATGTAACCCCAATAATCATAACTTAAAACATGAAACTTTGTGGAATACACACATAATCATAGAGAATCATTTCTTGTTAGTCAAGACTCATTGCCAATACTATCTTAGTGGACAAAGTCCCTTTCTGAACCGAGTCACCCTCGTTTCAGTCCTGTTTCACTGAACCGGTATAACCTACGATTCCAGCCATGTCTATCTCATGAGATATAAAATCTTTACCCAATGCATTGGAGGGAGATATAGGTCCCACCCATCTCATAATGATACCATTCTTATGTGTGCCACAAAATCATAAATCATACATCATTGCATAACCCATGTAATAAAATGGGATTCTTAAACATCATGCCATCATAATCCATAATCAATTGATATCATTTCATAATAAGAAAATTGAAACCATTTAAATCTTAGAGACATTTTACTTGAAACATACATATCAAATATTGTCATCTTAGATGGGAAATAGTTTTGAGAAAAACACTTGAAATGAATTCATGAGGAAAATATCCTTTCTTCTTTAAAATCATCTTCTTTTCACAAAATTCCATGCATTTTTAAAATATATGGGTTTTTTTGAAAATAATCATGCAATCTTGTAGAGGAATCTTCTTGAAAATAAGGTGTTATGAAACCTTAAAAATCCGTTCACGCCGTATAAGTTAAAAATAACATTCTCCTCGTACTTTTGTCGGAAAAGTAAAAAAGTACCTTATATGGTAACAAAAGGAAATATTCCATTCATACAATGTGGTAAAAAGTCAATAAAGGGTAAAAATGACTTTAAACAGTCATGGAAGAATGGTAAACATTTTATAAAAACATTTTTAGAAAACATGGTCATGGATGATAAGCTTAACCACAGTAAATACTTATGTATAAGCAATCTCGGATAAAAATGAGATTGAAAATTTATCCCTTACCATAGGTCCGACTTGCTTTGTACATGTCCGAACCTCCTGTATAATGATTTAAATCATGTTATTGACTTATTCCAGAATCATATTCATTGTTATTATATCATATATGTTCCACTTATGACTTTATATTACCCGTTCTTTTGTAAATTCATGTTAAAGTAGCGTTTTGGGTAGAATCGTCTCATTTGTCGTTCGTGTTTTTAACTTTTAGTTATTAATATGATTACATGGATCATGATTACTTATATCCAGATTGTAAAACATGATCTATATAAAATATATATATTCAGAATATACATATATATAATATATTGATAAATGGAATGAAATACACCATTCATGGAGACGGTAGTTCGTACGTACGCATGAACGCTGTTTTCGTTTCCTTATTGAATTGAATGGAATTAAGTAGATGACATACATATAAATATACATAAATCCAGTATCATTATTATGTCATATATTTCATTAGTACTTATTATATATACTTTATAATCATTCATGAATGGTTAATCATTGAGAATGAATCTCATCGCGTCGTGGAGACGGTAGTCCGTACGTACGCACGAGCGATGATATCATTCCCATGGTCGTGGAATTGTATTGAAGTGTATGTATACTATTTCAGTATAAATATAACTTTATAATAATCATATATAGTTACTCATTACACCATTATACTCATCCAATTAAGGTGGTGGCGGAAAATATATTACACCACGGCGTGGAGACGGTATTCCGGACGTACGCACGCGCGGTGATTTCATTTTCCATAGGATGGATAGAAGGTTAATTAGAGTTGTTTAATATTTATAATAACATACCAGTATGTAAGTAATACTGATGTTATTACTTTATCATGAAACAACTAAAGAAGAAGAAGTTGAGAAGAAAGAAATTGAAAAGATCGGTAATGGATATTACCTCTTCTTTGAAATGCCTCTTTGAATCCTCCACTTAGGGAACTAAAATTGGTCTTTGAAGAAGACCAGGACCTCTAGGATTATTCTAGGGTAGTTTATGAGGGATTTTGGCAGGGGTTGGCTGAGCTTGAATGCTCAAATTGGTGTGAGGAAGAGAGGAAGGAGGTGCCCTTTTATAAGGGAGGAGAGGGGCACCTTAGGAATATCTCCAAATATTATTTGATATTAAAGTCAAAATCGGTTTATAATGGTTCCAAAGGATCTTATTTCGAAGATAAAGTGGGGATGGGTCAAAATCCTATCAACCAATAGGATTTATACATGTTTAGGATATTATTTTAACCTTATCAATTAGATTTTTAACTCTAAGTTAAATAATTTAACTTTTACCATGTCTTTTTGTTTTCTTACACTATATGGTAAATACACTTACTATAACATGCCAAACGAACCCCAAATTGTTTATTATTAATATATATATCCTTATCAAAGTCATTTGGCCGAACCATAGATTTTTAGGAATAAAATAAAAATTAATAATATAATATTTGATTTAAAAACTATTTTGTGTCAATTTTGACACTATTTGATATATGATTTTTCAGAAAGTCATAACCGAATTATATGTTCGAAAAAAGTTGATTAAATAAACACTAATATATCATAGTGACCTATAAAATTGGTGTAATTCATAAAAAGTCTTAAATTACATTTATTTTGGTATTTATAACATCAATTATGTCAATATTTCATTAATAAGATAATTACTACATCATATTTGTGTCATAAATAAATAACATTATTTGATGTCTAAAAATTATAAATAAAATACCATTATGTAGGAAATAGTTTTAACTTTCTAATGAATATTTACAATCGAATTTATCTTATGTATAACCCCATATTAAAAATGTTTTAGTAAATAAACTTTGATTTTAACTCTTTTAACTCTTCTTTGAATTAAATAATAATAAATGTCCAAATCTAATCCAAGTGGGCCTAAATGATAATATTTTACACTTAAGGTTGTTTTTGGTCGATATAAACTTGTCCAATAGAATTAGGACATGTGTTAGGGTAATATAAATATCATTTTTACCCTTAATTACCCTATTTACTTTTAACCGTGGTAAATAAAAGTAAAAAGTTACTATTCACCAAAAATTATTTTCATCTCATTGAACCACATTTTACTTACTGAAATCAACCGTGTCTCTCGGATTTTTGAAATTCCAATCACAGAAGCAGTAAAATTAAGATTTATGAAAAAATTAGTTTTTTTAACTACCACTTAGAAGTTTCACTATTCATCAAAAATTGAAGTTTTTCAGAAAAATGCCAAAATTTCACCCTAAGCTATAATTGATATTCTAAATTCAAAAATGATGTCTATTTTACATAATTCCCAACATATAAGTTGCATTAATTAATTTTATAACTAATTTCCACTGTCACAACAAATAGTGTGTTTTTAAGAGATAATAACTATCAAAAGATTAACACTTGTTTATGTTTGGTGTAAATGTGAAATTACATCCAATGACCAACATTGTATTGAATTGTAAAAATATATTCTAAATATACTTTAAAATCACAAAAATTAATAATTTATCACTATTAATTATTTCGATTAAAAAGGTTGTTTTTAATTATAATTTAGTAATTTTCACTATTCATCAGAATATGAAAGTTATCCGAAAAGTACCAAAATTTAACCTTAGGCTAAATTCGATACTCCGAGTCCAAAAATGAAGTCCATTTTGAGATCTAAAATTTCTAAAATTTTAAAAAGTGGTTATTACTATTCATAACAGCTAGTTTTAATAATATTTTAATAGCATATCGTTGTTTCGTGAAACTCAGTATTGCGTACTACACACGCTACCGAGGAAGGTTGAGATTGCGTGTAATGGAAGGCAAGTCAAGTATGCGTGTTGTGCAAGCTCCTTTTGGTGTAGCGTACAACACAAGACATTAATAAAATTAAAAAGAATATTTTTCATAAAATCTCGGGGTGTTACATTCTACCCCCCTTAAAATGAATTTCGCCTTCAAAATTCATCGGGGTTATAAATGGTTTACTATTAGAAAGTTTCTTTAATAGAAACCCACATCGTAAAAAGGAATACCAAAACCAATCATTAAAAATGAATGTATGAAACGTAACGGTTACCCAAATAAACTAATCACTGGGTTTCCACATAGGTGAAAATATGGATATAGAAGAAAAATCTAACCATCATGTTCTGATGGAGAGTGGTAGAGAACATGGCTATGGAAAAGCCAACAATCACAAATCCATAAATTTGTGACGATCTAAGGTACCATCTGATTAATCATATATAAGTGCACTAGGACAACATTTTTGGTTTTCAAGATCATTTCCCAAAAGTTGAAGAATTTGAATTAGAATAAATACTTACTTTATTTTGGTACAATCTCACTATTGTTCGTACCTTGAACAATTTCCACTTCTTTTCTAAAATAAATGAAGTTGAATTTGTTATTCGTGAAGTGTTAGCAGATTATGTGATAGAATGACGGGTCATTCCATCTGTCTCAAACAAAAGGTTAGAAAAAGTTATTAAATATACATAAGTCATTCTATAGCGAGATAAATCATATATGGTTCCTAAAATGGACTTATACTTCATATATCATACTGATTAATATAATAAAACTAGTTTCTACTAAACATGGACTTCCTGTAGGCCAGTGGTAGGCGATAAAGGCCAGTCGCACTTCGGTTGTGGGTTCGATTCTCACAGCCTTGTCCGACGCGATGGGTTGTCGCCCGTCCTGCAGGTTGTCCTTTTTCTAAAACTATATTACTATAACATCCCATCAATAATATCGAAAAACTTCTATCCTTAAACAATACTAACTTATGTCCAACATAATCCATTCCAATCTTTAGGCTTATCCATAATACTGCAGTCCACTCTTATAACATAGTGAAAATGATTACCAGAGATTTAATACCATCGTTGAACCCCATATATCATAAGATATGTTTTGTTGGTCACATTCCAAACTTTCAAAGTCCTTAATCATGTATTCTCTTGAATACCCATTGAACCTTAATGAAAACATGAATGCAGTTAAAAGTTAACTCTTTCCACATACCAAAATCCAAAAATTATATATACTCAAACCATGATATAACCTTCTCCTTATATCAGTCATGAAAACATTTAGTTTCTCCTTATCCCTTCATTATGCGCATTCCAAAAATATCTGAATAACCTTTCATGGATACTGCTAACATTAATCATACACATTAAAAACTCAAGGAAAGACAACAGTGAAACAATCCTTAGATGTCTCTTTATTCCATAGTACCATGAGATTACTTATACAACATTACACCTGATAAACAAGTAATCATTCCACTACCTTCTTAAACCATTGACTAAGCTTCAACAATTCTTTCATCTCACATATCATTTGTAGTCTCTTCATCATCATGAACATAAATACTTCCCATACGACCATACTGATTCTCTTCATGAGAATTTCCCTTTGGGCATTTGTTTTCATAATGCCCATACATTCCACATTTAAAACACTTAACCATTTTTGATGTCATAGCAATACCATTATCCTCATCCATGGTGTTAACTAATCCTTTTCCTTTGCACTTACTTGCTTTGTGTCCTTCTTTTCCACACCCAAAGCATCTTCCAGTTCCTTTGAAACATTCTCCTTGATTCCTCTTCCCACATGATTTACATAGGGGAAATTGAACTTTCATTCCTCTATGATCATCATGAAACTCCATCTTTCACTTATTAGCCGAGTCAGGAAACTTACCAAATTTTACATTATTGATCATATTATGAGATTGCTGATTCGGCATAATAATGATGTTTGGACTTCCAAATCCCATTTCATTTGGTTTCTCATGAAGAATATCATTCTATTGTCCATCATATCCTCCATTATCGTGAATCATCTTGTTTCCAGCCATTTTCTAAAACCCAAAAAGAATAGTGTGAGAGGAAAAATAATGCTTGGGAAAACAACATAGTAAAGGGGGAGTACCATTAATATCTAACATATTAGGTTAAATTCTAATATCGTTATCGTAGTTCTAGGATTATATCCTATACGTAAACTTATCCTTAGGGACATCCCTATACATACCTTAGAAATACCTCTAGGGATCTCACTAACATTTTCGCATCCTAGTTTCCAAAGGTTGACTAAACTTTTCCTCTGATACCAATTGTAGAAACCTAAAGCTTAACGTACATAGATATTACATTACCTTTGAGGAATACTTAGTACATAAAAAAACACACACACAAGGACTGTAATAGTTTAGTGTCTTTGGAAACTCTGAATATAATCTTCTAATCGTGGTGGAAGTTCTTCAACATATCCCATAAAGATATTCCTTTGTTTTATACCTAAAACCTTTATTTATATCCTGGGGAAAAGAAAACATAAAAGGGTGAGCTCAAATGCTCAGTAAGGGTAAACAAAAGAAATATCAATCACATCATATACATAAGAACATAGCTTTTGGAAATCATAACCTGCAAAAGAGCTCATAATATCATAACATGGGATAAATCATAGAAGTGAAATGTAATCCCAATAATCATAACTTAAAACATGAAACATTGTGGCATACACACATAATCATAGAGAATCATTTCTTGTTAATCAAGAATCATTGCCAAGACTATCTTAGTGGACAAAGTCCCTTTCTGAACCGAGTCACCCTCGTTTCAGTCCTGTTTCACTGAACCGGTATAACCTACCATTCCAGCCATGTCTATCTCATGAGATATAAAATCTTTACCCAATGCATTGGAGGGAGATATAGGTCCCACCCATCTCATAATGATACCATTCTTATGTGTGACACAAAATCATAAATCATACATCATTGCATAACCCATGTAATAAAATGGGATTCTTAAACATCATGCCATCATAATCCATAAACAATTGATATCATTTCATCATAAGAAAATTGAAACCATTTAAATCATATAAACTTTTTACTTGAAACATACATATCAAATAATGTCATCTTAGATGGAAAATAGTTTTGATAAAAACACTTGAAATGAAATCTTGAGGAAAATATCCTTTCTTCTTTAAAATCATTTTCTTTTCACAAAATTCCATGCAATTTTATAAGATATGGGTTTTATTGAAAATAATCATGAAATCTTGTAGAGGAAGCTTCTTGAAAATGAGGTGTTATGAAACCGTAAAAATCCTTTCACGCCGTATAAGTTAAAAATAACATTCTCCTCGTACTTTTGTCGAAAAAGTCAAAAAGTACCTTATATGGTAACAAAAGGAAAGATTCCATTCATACAATGTGGTAAAAAGTCAATAAAGGGTAAAAATGACCTTAAACATTCATGGAAGAATGGTAAACATTTTATAAAAACATTTTTAGAAAACATGGTCATGGATGATAAACTTAACCACAGTAAATACTTACGTATAAGCAATCTCGGATAAAAATGAGATTGAAAATTTATCCCTTACCTTAGGTCCGACTTGCTTTGTACGTGTCTGAACCTCCTGTATAATGATTTAAATCATGTTATTGACTTATTATAGAATCATATTCATTGTTATTATATCATATATGGTCCACTTATGAATTTATATTACCCGTTCTTTTGTAAATTCACGTTAAAGTAGCGTTTTGGGTAAAATCGTCTCATTTGTCGTTCGTGTTTTTAACTTTTAGTTATTAATATGATTACTTGGATCATGATTAGTTATATCCAGAATGTAAAACATGATCTATATATAATATATATATTCAGAATATACATATATATAATATATTGATAAATGGAATGAAATACACCGTTCATGGAGACGGTAGTCCGTACGTACGCATGAACGCTGTTTTCGTTTCCTTATTGAATTGAATAGAATTAAGTAGATGACATACATATAAATATACATAAATCCAGTATCATTATTATGTCATATATTTCATTAGTACTTATTATATATACTTTATAATCATTCATGAATGGTTAATCATTGAGAATTAATCTCATCGCGTCGTGGAGACGGTAGTCCGTACGTACGCACGAGCGATGATATCGTTCCCATGGTCGTGGAATTGTGTTGAAGTGTATGTATACTATTTCAGTATCAATATCACTTTATAATAATCATATATAGTTACTCATTACACCATTATTCCCATCCAATTAAGGTGGTGGCAGAAAATATATTACACCACGGCGTGGAGACGGTATTCCGTACGTACGGACGCGCGGTGATTTCATTTTCCGTAGGATGGATAGAAGGTTAATTAGAGTTGTTTAATATTTATAATAACATACCAGTATGTAAGTAATACTTATTTTATTACTTTACCATGAAACAACTAAAGAAGAAGAAGTTGAAGAAGCAAGAAATTGAAAAGATCGGTAATGGATATTACCTCTTCTTTGAAATGCCTCTTTGAATCCTCCACTTAGGGAACTAAGATTGGTCTTTGAAGAAGACCAGGACCTCTAGGATTATTCTAGGGTAGTGTAGAAGGGATTTTGGCAGGGGTTGGCCGATCTTGAATGCTCAAATTGGTGTGAGGAAGAGAGGAAGGAGGTGCCCTTTTATAAGGGTGGAGAGGGGCACCTTAGGAATATCTCAAAATATTATTTTATATTAAAGTCAAAATCGGTTTATAATGGTTCCAAAGGGTCTTATTTCGAAGCTAAAGTGGGGATTGGTCGAAATACTATCAAACAATAGGATTTAGACAAGTTTAGGTTATTATTTAAACCTTATCAATTAGATTTAACTCTAAGTTAAATAATTTAACTTTTACCATGTCTTTTTATTTTCTTACACTATATGGTTAATACACTTACTATAACATGCCAAACGAACCCCAAATTGTTTATTATTAATATATATCCTTATCTAAGTCATTTGGACGAACCTTATATTTTTAGGAATAAAATAACAATTAATAATATAATATTTGATTTTAAAACTATTTTGTGTCAATTTTGACACTATTTGATATATGATTTTTTTTTGAAAGTCATAACAGAATTTTATGTTCGAACCAAGTTGATTAAATCAACACTAATATATAATAGTAACCTATAAAATTGGTTTAATTCATAAAAAGTCTTAAATTACATTTATTTTGGTATTTATAACATCGATTATGTCAATATTCCATTAATAAGATAATTACTGCATCATCTTTGTGTCATAAATAAATAAAATTATTTGATGTCTAAAAATTACAAATAAAATACCATTATGCAGGAAATCTTGTTAGCTTTCTAATGAATATTTACAATTGAATTTATCTTATGTAGAATCCCATATTAAAAATGTTTTAGTAAATAAACATTGATTTTAACTCTTTTAATTCTTCTTTGAATTAAATAATAATAAATGTCCTAATCTAATCCAAGTGGGCCTAAATGATAATATTTTACACTTAAGGTTGTTTTTGGTCGAGATAAACTTGTCGAATAGAATTAGGACATTTGTTAGGGTAATATAAATATCATATTTACCCTTAATTACCCTATTTACTTTTAACCGTGGTGAATAAAAGTAAAAAGTTACTATTCACCAAAAATTATTTTCTTCTCATTGAACCACATTTTACTTAATGAAATCAACCGTGTCTCTCAGATTTTTGAAATTCCAATCACAGAAGCGGTAAAATTAAGATTTATGGAAAAATTAGTTTTTTTAACTACCACTTAGTAGTTTCACTATTCATCAAAATTGAAGTTTTTCAGAAAAATGCCAAAATTTCACCCTAATCTATAAGTGATATTCCGAATTCAAAAATGATGTCTATTTTACATAATTCCCAACATATAATTTGCATTAATTAATTTTATAACTAATTTCCACTGTCACAACAAATAGAGTGTTTTTAAGAGATAATAACTATCAAAAGATTAACACTTGTTTATGTCTGGTGTAAATGTGAAATTACATCCAATGACCAACATTGTATTGAATTGTAAAAATATATTCTAAATATACTTTAAAACCACACAAATTAATAATTTATAACTATTAATTATTTCGATTAAAAAGGTTGTTTTTAATTATAATTTAGTAATTTTCACTATTCATCAGAATATGAATATTATCCGAAAAGTACCAAAATTTAACCTTAGGCTAAATTCGATACTCCGAATCCAAAAATGAAGTCCATTTTGAGATCTAAAATTTCTAAAATTTTAAAAAGTGGTTATTACTATTTATAACGTCTAGTTTTAATAATATATTAATTGCATATCGGTGTTTCGTGAAACTCAGTATTGTGTACTACACACGCAACCGAGGAAGGTTGCGATTGCGTGTAATGCAAGGCAATTCAAGGATGCGTGTTGTGCAAGCTCCTTTTGGTGTAGCGTACAACACAAGACATTTATAAAATTAAAAAGAATATTTTTCATAAAATCTCTGGGTGTTACATTGAGTATTAGTATACAACTATTTTTTAAAGTAATTTACTGGATTTACCCTTTAAACATGGTAAATAAAATATTTACTGAAATAATTATTCAAAATGTCTGAAAATAATAGTTTCCTATTTACACAATTTGTACCTCATGATTCTAAATATGGAATCAATTTTTTTAAATTCAAAACACATAAGTTGAAGAATTTAATTTAAAATTAATTCCCATTGTCGAAACAAAAAACATGTTTTTAACCAATACTAACTATCAAAAGATTGACACTTTCTTATGTCCAGTTTAAATATGAAATTATGTCCAATGACCAAAATTGGATTAAATGGTAAATTTATAATCTAAATATTCTATAAAATAACTCATATGCACAATTTGTCACTATTAATTATTTAGAACAAAAAGTTGTTTTTAATTAAAATTTAGTATTTTCACTATTCATCAAAATATGAATGTTATCAGAAAAGTACCGAAATTCCACCCTAAGATAATTTCAATATTCCAAATCAAAAAATTAAGCATATTTTACCAAATTAAAAACATAAAATGTTCATTTATTAATTTAAAATTAATTCCCGCTAGTAAAACTAAACGATGTATTTTAAAAATATAATAACTATCAAAAGTTTTACACTTGTTTATGTCAAATTTCAATGGAAAATTACATACAATGAACATCATTGGATTAAATGGTAAAAATATAAATTATTTATATTTCCATACTATTAAAATGTATAATTTACCAATATAAATAATTTTGATTAAAATATTTTTTTTCAGATAAAATTTATTATTTTTCACTATTCACCCAAATATGAATGTCACACCCCGAGCTTTCACGATACGCCTCTCTTTTAATAATGCAATAGCTTGCATTGTACGCAACCTCGAGCCCTAACACACACCACAACTAATTAAACTAGCCATTGTGAATACTAATACCTACTTTTTGAAATTTTATAAATTTTATTTATCAAAATGGACTTCATTTTTGGATTTGGAATATCGAAATTAGCCTATGTTGAATTTTTTGTATTTTTCTGAGAACTTCTAATTTTTTATGAATAGTGAAAAATACATAAAACAACTTTTTTAATCAAAATAATTTATAGTGATAAGTTATAATAATGAGTGGGTTTAAAGTATAATTAGAATATATTTTTACCATTTTATCCAATGGTGTTCATTAGACATAATATCACTTTGAAATTGGACATAAACAATTGTCAATCTTTTTTATATAAATTGTTTCTTAAAAACACGCTATTTATTGTGACAGCGGGAATTAATTATAAAATTAATTAATGCAACTTATATGTTTAGAATTGTGTAAAATAGACATCATTTTTCAATTTAGAATATCAATTATAGCTTATGGTGAAATTTTGGCATTGTTCTGAAAAACTTCAATTTTTTATGAATAGTGAAACCACTAAGTGGTAGTTAAATAACTGATTTTTCATTTAAATTAAATATTACCACTTCAGTGATTTGATTTTAAAAAATCCGACATACATGGTTGTAATTAAGAAGTAAAATGTGGTTCAATGAGATTAAAATAATTTTTTGATGAATAGTAACTTTTAAGTTCTTAATCGCGATTAGAGGTAATTAGTGTAGTTTAAGGTAAAAATAATGTTTTAATAATATGAGATGAGCTCGACACATGTCCTACCCTCATTGGATGTGCCATGGCCGACCAATACAATCCATGGGTCAACTTGGGGACCCCATGGAGCCACTTTAGTTGGAAAATGACATAAATACCTTTTATTTAATGTTAAAGTAAAAAATGACACAAACCTGAAATGTCTTACTAAAACAATTTTTACATGGGGTTATACAAGTCATATTTTTGACTATAAATAGTCATTGGAAATCTAAAAAGATTTCCTACATCATGGTATTTTTTTATAATTTTTAGACATTAAATAAATTAAATTATTTATGACATCATGATGATGCAGCGATGACCTCATTAATTAACGATTTAAACAAAATGAAAATATAATGTAATATCTAAGGCTTACACTTGTAAAAAAACCTATTTTATGGGTAGATTTCGAACCCTTATCACCTTATCCTCGAATTCTAGAAGTGTGGGACCTTTTCAATCCAAAAAGCATTTCAAAATAATGTAACATTTCAATCTTTCCAAAAGAGCCCCTCCTCTCCTCTTATAAAAGGCCCCCACCTCTACCACCTCATTCACACATTCATGCCATTTTTCTCGGCCAACCTATGCCCAAATACTCTCCAAACATCCCCCTATTACTCATAGAAGCCTCACTTTGGGCAGAACTCTTCCCAAGGAGGCCTTTGGCTCAAATCAAAAAGAGTTACCCGATTTTGAGGTAATGTCTTCTCTAATATTGTTTTGTATTATTTTTCTTCTCCAACCCCCTAAACTCTTTTTATTAATTTCTTTTGTAACAAAAACAGTATCCTCAATATACTAGTATTCTGTTATAAGAAGGATTCGAGCTACACAAACACACACCTACATCTAATGGTTAAAGAACATACGGTTTTTGTGGATGGAAAATTTCTGCCTCACGAAACGATGATTGTTCAACACTCATATTACACCTTCAAAGGTGGCCATTAAGATGTCACTATATTTATATATGATATAAAATATGTTTATGTTTTACGTATGCTTCTGTATTTCTCATTTATGGCATACTTTATGATTTCCATTATGCGTAAAACGCGATAATTTCATTTTAGGAAGTGCGGACTACCGCCCCCTCAAAGTGATTTGAATCGTTAATGCCATATGTGGGATGTATAAAGGATGGAGTAAATGGTATTATACACTATATTATACTGGAATTATATTATACATTTATATCATTATGATTTCGTTCCATTAAATATGAAATTGAAATGAAAGTAGCGTTCATGCGTACGTACGGCTTACCGTCTCCATGAACGGTGCATTTCATTTATTACCTCTAAATGTTACGTAATATTATAAATGAATGTATATACTGGATATATAAGATATATATGACATCTAAATCATGAATATAATTCTGGAGATAATGGATATTCTACCACATGAACAACTTGTAATTAGAAGAAGTTTATTTTTGACTCAAGTACCAAAGATCGACAAAACGACCGTTATTAACTTAAATAATTACATAATGTTCATAACATGGTAATAAATGATATAAAAGGAATAATGAAGATAAAAAAAGGTTCTTAAGTAAATAGAAATTAATTCTAGTTTATTATTCAGGAGGTTAAAGAACGGTCGAGTCAGGACAAGACGCAAGGTACGAGAATTTCTTAACCCAACATCCATTCTTTGGGTTAATCTCCTACTTTCAAATTATGTCATGATATTATTATGTCTTATATTGTATTTATACTTGATTTATGTGTACCTATAGTGAATACACATAATAGATCTATTTTATTTTAAAAATGATCTTTTAAAGGACTTCGTCTCGATCTCCTTTCATTGAGGCATATTTGGTTTTATACACAAATTTCTTTTATACGGTGTATAAACCACTTTGACTTTTACGTTTATTCAAAAGGAATCTTTTTTTATACGAAGCGTTTACTAAATGACAAAAGGAAATGTTTTTGTCGTAAGTATGCGGTGACAACTACTTCTCCACCGCCGTGACCACTATTTGAGTTTCGGCTTCCTCTACAGGCCATACCCTTTTTTTATAATGAAAAATAAATACAAAGTTTTAACTTTCTTTTATTTTGGTATTGAAAATGGTTTTGAAAGAGTTTTTATTATGTCAATGTGTTGTATTGATATCTTCTGATTGAAATGTGGAAATGTTATGTTTCCTTTATGCATGTTTTATGTTATATGATTATGTTATGGTTTATGATATGTTTAAACCTATTCATATGAGGAATGTATTGGACTTAATAAGTGACGGGTGGAGCCCGCTATAGCTCCTCGATGCATCGGTAGGTCTCATGAGACAACTAGATGTGGAATTGGTTGAGGCCCTTTCCCAATTTGATTTATGGTTTTGGCCGAGGCCTTAATCATTTTATACGTCTTGGCCGAGGCCTTGACAAAATGTTTCAGAATGTCCGGCATTATACATACCCTCATTATAAAGGTGGTTATTGATATTTCATGTGATTATTCGACCAATAGAATATCCATGTGAAGAAGTGAATGGCATTATCTCATTTTACTTTTGCCATATTATGTTGATGTTCAAGTTTAAAAGGCTTTTGTTTTAGGTATACATTGCCTTAAATTTTTATGTTTATTTTTGAAAGCTTCCGCAATATTGTTTTCCTTACTGAGCATCTGAGCTCACCCCTTTCAATGTTTTAATATTTTCCAGGATGTGAAGAAGTATTTTATGAATGACCTGCAGGGATTGTGAGAATAGGATATGAGTGTGGACTATGGAGACAATGTTATTGTAGTTTTTCACTTAATGATGTAATGTAACGTTTGTGAATGTATCTAATGTTTCCAATGCTACTAAACTAATAGGTCTTCCGAGACTTGATCTTTTGTGATCATGCCAATGTTACGAAGTAATGCACCGACTCTGGGTAGCTGGGGTCGGGGCATTACAGTTGGTATCAGAGGAAGTTTAGTACAAACCTTGGAAGCTAGATTTAGACAAACCCTGATTAGAGCACGTAGACCTAAGATGAATTTTGAGGATTAGTATAGAATAACTTCCTAAAATTTTGGTATTTTGAAGATTTTGTGGGTATTCCGAGCAATACATCCCTGTCTGGATACGAGCAGGTAGAGGCGGCTCTGGCACAGATGTACCTAGGGGTAAAACCCGAAAACACCGCTTTGAGCTAGACTCGAATGGGAACTGGTGCACGACAACGGGCCTTGCTGCACTCTTGGTTACGACACTCCCAGGGGATATGCTTAGGATAATTCCCATTTTCTATACAAACCACTATGAAGGGTTACGAGTATATACTTCATAAAAGAGAACTTTTTTATAATTATGGATTATATCCATAATTAGTTCAATTTATGTTAAGTGTTTTACAAGTATGGAATTATGCATTTTGATTCATAAACTAATCTAGTTTATGACATTATTTAGAAATGGCGCCTAGTGGAAGGAATGGAAATCGTATCAATGCACGCACTCCGTGTAGGGATTTCCCTCCTGCTCAAGATAATTATTGTGGAGTTGGAGATACAACTGGTGCTGATCAACTTATTACCATACTGAGACAACTCACTCAGGTTATGAATAATAACCTTTCTCGTATGGAGCACGCTGATCTACAACGTGGAGGATCAATGTTAGACCGCTTCATGAGGAAACAACCACCAACATAAAATGGGGGTACAAATCCATTAGTAGCTGAGCAATGGATAAACTCCTTAGAAAAAATATTCCATGCCTTGGGGAGTAGCGAAAGGGAGAAGGTTATCATGGAAATTTACTGCCTCACTGGAGATGCCGATCAGTGGTGGTTGCTGATTCAAAACACAAAGGAAGATGATAACGTATCGAATATGGAATGGAGGGAGTTCAAAGAGCTTTTCCTAGAAAAATACTATCATCGTGACCATCGAGCAGATATGGAAAGACAATTTTTGAGTCTGAGACAAAAGAAGGATGAGAATGTCGCAAAGTATGAGGCCAACTTTACAAGGTTAGTGAGGCATGTTGCAGATTATATACGTAACCCAAGAAGTAAGATTGATCGTTTCTTTGATGGGTTAAAATCATTTCTCCGTCAAGCGTTAGTATCACAATCTTTCTCAACATACGAAGATATTGTCTTATGTGCTATCAAGACAGAAAAAGAATTCTCTATGTCTTATGACAACAAAGTAAAGCAAGAGAAGAAGAGAACGGTGGAACAAGAGACAGATAAAAGGAAAAAGGGAAAGAAGGATTTTCCATTATGTGATAATTGTGGGAAGAATCACCCTGGTACTTGCCTAAAAGGAATGGGAGTTTGTTATAAATGTGGAGAAAAAGGTCACCAGGCACGTGATTGCAAGGGAAAGAAATAGTCTATCAATGTTGAATGCTACAATTGTAGGGAAATGGGGCATTATGCAAATGAATGTCCTAAGCGTCAGGGAAACTTACCTCAGAAAAGGCCAAGGGATCAAGGACAAACTTATGCTATTACTCCAGTTGAAGCAGAATAACTAATGTATTGGTGCTTTTGGACCCATGGATTATATTCTGGTTATTAGAATAATGTGATATATATAAGGATTGTACTGCAGTACTTGTTGATTTCAGTAAGGTTTTAATATGATGAAGGTAATTATATTTTTAGTATGTGACAATAAGAGAAACTTTAATTTGTTTGGAGAATCCGATAAATTGATTTTTGGAATTAAGAGACCTTTTAGAGAAAGTCTGGACAGAGGTATTTTGGATAACTATAAAGGTTGGAGTGGATTAAGTTGATCTTTGGATAGTATGGTTTAAGGTTAAAAATTTTTATGAAGATTATTTTTGGAATATTATAATACTATAGTTTTAGGAAAAGGAAAACCTGCAGGGTGGGGCATAAACCGTCGCGTCGGACAAAGCAGTAGGAATCGAACCCACAACCATAGTCCGATAGGCCTTTATTACCTACCACTAGCCTACAGGAAGTCCCTGATTATTACAAAATAGTTTTTCTAATCTAAATGGTATGTGGTAATATTTGGAACCTTATACATTTAGGATAAATAGAATATTTTTGAGTTCTGTTACCATTTGGAGTGAAAGATGGGTTCGTGGTAAAAATTTATTAAAGAATGAAAGCCTACATGATAAGTAATTATATTTCCTTACATTCTTAGTAAATCTCTTAAATAATTTCCTCACCTCTATGAAAGGTAACTTAAAACAAAAACGTTGTCGATTAACTTTTCCAACTGGGGATTCAATGATCGTTTAACCAATCACAAGTTTGTGATTTTCTTATTGTTAACTTTCTCGAAATCCTGTTTTCTAGAACTCTCCATCAAACCTTGCTAGTTTGTTTCTCCTCCATATCCATATTTTCATTGAATCCTAGTATGGGCTATCTCGGATGACCTTTGTAATTCTCTTTCTTTCTTTTAATGTTATATTTTTATTAATCTTATTTCCGATGTGGGTTTTCCACAAAGGTATTTTCTATTTTCAACCTTTTATTTTCAAAGAAAATTTTCAAATTGCGAGGATGCAATTTATTGAAGGAGGGGAGAATGTAACACCCCGAGATTTCACGATACGCCTCTCTTTTAATAATGCAATAGCTCGCATTGTACGCAACCTCGAGCCCTAACACACACCACAACTAATTAAACTAGCCGTTGTGAATAGTAATACCTACTTTTTGAAATTTTATATATTTTATTTATCAAAATGGACTTCATTTTTGGATTTGGAATATCGAAATTAGCCTATGTTGAATTTTTTGTATTTTTCTGAGAACTTCTAATTTTTTATGAATAGTGAAAAATACTTAAAACAACTTTTTTAATCAAAATAATTTATAGTGATAAGTTATAATAATGAGTGGTTTTAAAGTATAATTAGAATATATTTTTACCATTTTATCCAATGGTGTTCATTAGACATAATATCACTTTGAAATTGGACATAAACAATTGTCAATCTTTTTGATATAAATTGTTTCTTAAAAACACGCTATTTATTGTGACAGCGGGAATTAATTATAAAATTAATTAATGCAACTTATATGTTTAGAATTGTGTAAAATAGAAATCATTTTTCAATTTGGAATATCAATTATAGCTTATGGTGAAATTTTGGCATTGTTCTGAAAAACTTCAATTTTTTATGAATAGTGAAACCACTAAGTGGTAGTTAAATAACTGATTTTTCATTTAAATTAAATATTACCACTTCAGTGATTTGATTTTAAAAAATCCGACATACATGGTTGTAATTAAGAAGTAAAATGTGGTTCAATGAGATTAAAATAATTTTTTGATGAATAGTAACTTTTAAGTTCTTAATCGCGATTAGAGGTAATTAGTGTAGTTTAAGGTAAAAATAATGTTTTAATAATATGAGATGAGCTCGACACATGTCCTACCCTCATTGGATGTGCCATGTCCGACCAATACAATCCATGGGTCAACTTGGGGACCCCATGGAGCCACTTTAGTTGGAAAATGACATAATACCTTTTATTTAATGTTAAAGTAAAAAATGACACAAACATGAAATGTCTTACTAAAACAATATTTACATGGGGTTATACAAGTCATATTTTTGACTATAAATAGTCATTGGAAAGCTAAAAATATTTCCTACATCATGGTATTTTTTTTATAATTTTTAGACATTAAATAAATTAAATTATTTATGACATCATGATGATGCAGCGATGACCTCATTAATTAATGATTTAAACAAAATGAAAAGATAATGTAATATCTAAGGCTTAAACTTGTAAAAAACCTATTGTATGGGTAGATTTCGAACCCTTATCACCTTATCCTAGAATTCTAGAAGTGTGGGACCTTTTCAATCCGAAGAGCATTTCAAAATAATGTAACATTTCAATCTTTCCAAAAGAGCCCCTCCTCTCCTCTTATAAAAGGCCCCCACCTCTACCACCTCATTAACAAATTTATGCCATTTTGCTCGGCCAACCTCTACCCAAATACTCTCCAAAATTCCCCCTATTACTCATAGAAGCCTCACTTTGGACAGAACTCTTCCCAAGGAAGCCCTTGGCTCAAATAAAAAAGAGTTACCCGATTTTGAGGTAATGTCTTCTCTAATATTGTTTTGTATTATTTTTCTTCTCCAACCCCCTAAACTCTTTTTATTAATTTCTTTTGTAACAAAACCAGTATCCTCAATATACTAGTATGTTGTTATAAGAAGGATTAGAGCTACACTTACACACACCTACATCTAATGGTTAAAGAACATACGGTTTTTGTGGATGGCAAATTTCTGCCTCACGAAACGTTGATTGTTCAACACTCATATAACACCTTCAAAGGTGGCCATTAAGATGTCACTATATTTATATATGATATAAAATATGTTTATGTTTTACGTATGCTTCTGTATTTCTCATTTATGGCATACTTTATGATTTCCATTATGGGTAAAACGCGATAATTTCATTTTAGGAAGTGCGGACTACCGCCCCCTCAAAGTGATTTGAATCGTTAATGCCATATGTGGGATGTATAAAGGATGGAGTAAATGGTATTATACACTATATTATACTGGAATTATATTATACATTTATATCATTATGATTTCGTTCCATTAAATATGAAATTGAAATGAAAGTAGCGTTCATGCGTACGTACGGCTTACCGTCTCCATGAACGGTGCATTTCATTTATTACCTCTAAATGTTACGTAATATTATAAATGAATGTATATACTGGATATATAAGATATATATGACATCTAAATCATGAATATAATTCTGGAGATAATGGATATTCTACCACATGAACAACTTGTAATTAGAAGAAGTTTATTTTGGACTCAAGTACCAAAGATCGACAAAACGACCGTTATTAACTTAAATAATTACATAATGTTCATAACATGGTAATAAATGATATAAAAGGAATAATGAAGATAAAAAAGAGGTTCTTAAGTAAATAGTAATTAATTCTATTTTATTATTCAGGAGGTTAAAGAACGGTCGAGTCAGGACAAGAAGCAAGGTAAGGGAATTTCTTAACCCAACATCCATTCCTTGGGTTAATCTCCTACTTTCAAAATATGTCATGATATTATTATGTCGTATATTGTATTTATACTTGCTTTATGTGTACCTATAATGAATACACATAATAGATCTATTTTATTTTAAAAATGATCTTTTTAAGGTCTTCGTCTCGATCTCCTTTCAATGAGGCATATTTGGTTTTATACACAAATTTCTTTTATACGGTGTATAAACCACTTTGAATTTTACGTTTATTCAAAAGGAATCATTTTTTATACGAAACGTTTACTAAACGACAAAATGGAATGTTTTTGTCGTACGTATGCGGCGACAACGACTTCTCCACCGCCGTGACCACTATTTGAGTTTCAGCTTCCTCTACAAGCCATACCCTTTTTTTATAATGAAAAATAAATACAAAGTTTTAACTTTCTTTTATTTTGGTCTTGAAAATGGTTTTGAAAGCGTTTTTATTATGTCAATGTGTTGTATTGATATCTTGTGATTGAAATGTGGAAATGTTATGTTTCCTTTATGCATGTTTTATGTGATACGATTATGTTATGGTTTATGATATGTTTAAACCTATTCATATGAGGAATGTATTGGACTTAATAAGTGACGGGTGGAGCCCGCTATAGCTCCTCGATGCATCGGTAGTCTCATGAGACAACTAGACGTGGAATTGGCCGAGGCCCTTTCCCAATTTGATTTATGGTTTTGGTCGAGGCCTTAATCTTTTTAGACGTCTTGGCCGAGGCCTTGACAAAATGTTTCAGAATGTCCGGCATTATACATTCCCTCATTATGAAAGTGGTTATTGATATTTCATGTGATTATTCGACCAGTAGAATATCCATGTGAAGAAGTGAATGGAATTACCTCATTTTACTTTTTCCATATTATGTTGATGTTCAAGTTTAAAAGGCTTTTGTTTTAGTTATACATTGCCTTAAATTTTTTTGTTTATTTATGAAAGCTTCCGCAATATTTTTATCCTTACTGAGCATCTGAGCTCACCCCTTTCAATGTTTTAATATTTTCCAGGATGTGAAGAAGTATTTTATGAATGACCTGCAGGGATTGTGAGAAGAGGATATGAGTGTGGACTATGGAGACAGTGTTATTGTAGTTTTTCACTTAATGATGTAATGTAACGTTTGTGAATGTATCTAGTGTTTCCAAGGCTACTAAACTAATCGGTCTTCCGAGACTTGATCTTTTGTGATCATGCCAATGTTACGAAGTAATGCACCGACTCTGGGTAGCTGGGGTCGGGGCGTTACAATGAAAGTTATCAGAAAAACACCAAAACATTATTGAAACTAAAGTCTCATTTTGTGATTCTAAAGAAGAAGTTTATTCTGTCAAATTGATTAAAAGTTTAAATATTGCATTTAACAAAGCTTTTCCAGTATAAAATGATAAAATTTCATATTTTTAAAAATAATTCTTTTATCAGAAAAAAATGTATTTGTTCTTACATTATGCCTAAGAAACGCATAATATGCATTCTAAAATTATAAGTATTATATAAAGATCAAAACTCAGTTAATACTATTCATAACTACTTTTTAATGGCTTGTTTGGTAAGTCATGGTGCACTTGTACTCGGTGTTCCTTAAAGTGAAAGTTATTGAATTACATTGAAGAAATAACGTACAATGAAATCTTGGGGTGTTAAATTCTTACCTCCTTAAATAAATTGCATCCTGGAAATTTGAAATTATTTTCTGAAAATAAAATTATTAAAATAGGAAATACCGTTCGGAAAAACCACATCGAAAATTAGGCTAATAAAATTTATTCATAATAAGAGGAAAAGAGAAATGAAAGCATCACCACCAAATTATGATCTTGATTAGAAGAACATTGGTAGAAATGAGAGAAATGTAATTGGAGGAAAACGTAAATATTTTTAGGCAGTGATTGAGGTCATCAATCACAAACAAGTGTAAAATTGAGTGCCATAAATTCATTAATCTATGATGATTTAAAATACCATCGGTTCAACAAAATATATTGTATTAGGATAACACATTTTTTGTTTTAAGATCCCTTCACTAATGTATAAGAATTAATTTCTTCATTTAACAAGAGAAGAAGAAAAATATATACTAGACAAGTAGAGTCTCATCCTTTAACTATGTTCTACCACAAACTCATCTTTCACTCTAAAAGATAATAGAACATAAAAATAATATTCTATTTATCCTATTCGTATAGGGTTAAAAAAGTGAATTTATACTTCATCTAGAAAAACCATTAAAAACTACATTATTCAATGAATAACATCACATGGGTTTATGGTAGGTGATACACCCTTGTTGCCCTTCGGTTGTGGGTTTATGTCTCATGATCTTTCCGGATGCGAAGGGTTGCCACCAGACCACCCGGTTGTCCTTTTTATGGAAACCCAAAAATAATCTCAAACTAGACCTATCGAAAATACTTATGTCCAAACATGCAGTCCAAAATTTATAAGGTAGTTAAACACAATGAAGATATATTTTTCCACGTAATTACATGTGAACACCTTCATCATGTATTCTTTTAAAACACTGCAAACTCCTGAAATACCATAAAACATTATTGATAACATTAATGATCCATTATTACTTATAGAATAATAGATATACTCCTTCTATCAAAAAATTGTTGTAAATTCCAACAATGATGGAATATACAAATCATTAATTAGTTTCAAGGTATTCAAGAATATCCAATATAATTTATCCGAATCAATCATTTATAATTCCAGAATAACCACCTCAGTATCAAAACTATATTATGGTTTATCTTTCTCTCAACCATATATTTTCCAAAAATGTAACCTGCAACTGAGTCACTTTTCTTTGTCCCACACAATCCCAAGTCCATAATGAAATAGTTCTGCAATACCATCCTTATATACTCAATAATTATTATAACCAGTACATTATTGATACAACTCTCAAATGGCATAATTCTCTAATAACAACATAAGATATCTAATCATTCATCCTCATCTCTGGTAGTATCATAACTTGATTATTATCCAATAGCATCATTTGGGGCATACTATGATGATTTGGACATTGGTTTTCATAGTGTTCCAACTCCTTGCAGATGAAGCATTGTACATTTGAAATCTTTTTCATACCATTACAGTCACATACATGGTTTCCTTTTTCTCCACACTTATAAGAGACTCACATTCCTTTTAGGAAAGTTCTAGGGTGTTTCATCCCACAGTTATCGCATATGGTAAAATTCTTCTTTTCCCTCTTCCCTTTATCCATCTTTCTCTCTTCCATCCTTTTCTTCTCTTTCTTCCCATCAAAGCCACAGGACTATGAAAATTCATTACTTATCATATTAAAACATTATACTATTTATTCAACTGTTGAGAATACATGGGAGAATATTTCCTTTCTAAATGATGGATAAATACTGTGAAAGATATGATCCTTCTTACTCTATGGATCATATGTATTTCTGGAGTTCACATTCTTTTTTACGTGGCGCCATTTCAATACAATAGCATAAACTAGGTCAGTTTATGAATTGAAATGAATAATTCCAAACATGTAAAATACCTAACTTAAATTGAATAGTTTATGGATATAATCCATAATCATAAAAAAATTTCATTTAGTAAGTATATACTGATAATCCCTTCATAATGGTTTGTAATGAAAATGAGAATTATCCTAAGTATATCCCCTGGGAGTGTCGTAACCAAGAGTGTAGCAAGGCCCGTTGTCGTGCACCAGTTCCCATTCGAGTCAAGCTCAATGTGGTGTTTTTGGGTTTTACCCCTAGGTACATATGTGCTAGAGCTACCTCTACCTCCTCGTATCTAGATAGGGATGTATTGCTCGGAAAACGCACAAAATATTTACAATACCAAAATTCTAGGAAGTTCATCTTTACTAATCCTCAAAGTCCATCTTAGGTCTATCTTCTCTAATCAGAGTTTATCTAAATCTAGCTTCCAAGGTTATTGCTAAACTTCATCTCATACAAACTATAATGCCCCGACCCCAGTTACCTAGAGACGGTGAATTATTTTAATACATTGTCATGATTACAAGGAATCAAGTCCCAAAGGACTGATCAGTTTAGCAGTCTTGGAAACTAGATTATATACATTAACATTACATTACAATTTCTAACATAAAACACAGCGTAAATAGTTCTTTGAGAACGCCATTTTTTCCATTTTTCTTAACCGAGACTATTAATCATAATACACTTCTTGAATTACTGAGAAAAATAAAACATAGGAAGAGGTGATCTCAAATGCTCAGTAAGGGTAATAAATACAGCATAAGATGACAAAAATATTAAGTGTCACATGACTTTACCAACAATAAACATGAATAATTTTATGTAAAGAATATGAGAAGAGTAAATAATGTCATAATAAAACATAATCATGGGTATTCTACTAGTCGAATTACCACTTGAACAATAAATATTATTTCCATTATGAGGGAATGTATAATGCCGGACATTCTGAAACATTTTTTCAAGGCCTTGGCCAAGACGTCTAAAAATGATTAAGGCCATGACCAAAATGATAAATCAAATTGGGAAAGGGCCTCAGCCAATTCCACATCTAGTTTTCTCATGAGGCCTACCAATGAATCGAGGAGCTATAGCATCCTCCACCCGTCACTTACTATGTCCAATACGTTCCTCATATGAAAAGTATTCATCATATCATAAACATTCCTATTAAAACTAGCATTTGAAATATCAATACTTTAACCATAAATCATGAATGGTATAAAAATAACTCATCCACAGTAAAAAATATCACAAAACCTTCGTTACAATATAGATTTTTGTATCATAATAAATCAACTCCAAATAAACATAAAATCCATCAAAGGATGTTGATATATAAGAAATCAAAACCCTTTTTAGAGAAACATATCATTCTATTTCGAAACCATTTAAGAGTCACATAATTATAAAATAAAACATTTACATGGAAAATATTATTATAAGCTTGTAAGGGGTGCTTCTATGATTTTATAATGGTAGAAAATAGCCGCACCCTCCATATAAGTTAAAAAAGAAATTCTTACCTTAATTTTGTCGTAAAGGTTAAAAAGGAACTTCTTTGGAAAATGACGGAAAGATTACATTATAAAAATCTTATAAATAGTGAACAAGGGTATAAAATAATTTAACCCATATTTTATAAAATAGTAAGAATGTTTTGAAATACTTTTTTAAGAAACATGGATGTGGATTATAAATAGGTCCCATTAGATAATTGCGTATAAACAACCTCGAATAATGAAGTGATTGTGTAATAATCCCTTACCAATTTGGTAACATACGAAACATACACCCCATGAAAAAGGTATCATACAATGAATTTGTAAATTCACATAAATTAAAGTGTATTACAAAAATAATATAATTATGGGCAGTACATACACCACACAAAAGGTAATAGGGGCAATATGGTACGAATCTCACGGGAATAAGGAGGGAGATGAAAACCCATTACCTTGTAATTTTCCTTGGTTGAGGGTATTTTAACCTCATGTATAATGGTGAAATAATTTTTATTATATTATACAATAATTATATACATAAATAAGATATCATATAAGATCTTTGAACATTGCTTTGTTAATAATATCTTAGTGTTATTGTCGTTTCGGGTGTTAACTTACTCATTTTCTTTTATATGTTTTGTTACATAATCCATGTTTGTTATGGACGGGATTTATATTATTCATATCCATAATGATATCAAGTCCTTGAAAAAAAAAATTAGTCATCAAATGAAAATTAGTCTTGAATAGATACGATGGGGAATGAATCTCATCGCGTTTGTGGAGATGGTAGTCCGTACGTACGGACGGGCGACGATATAATTATTTTGATAAAAACAAATTACATATATATAGAAAGTATATCATATATAAATGATTATTATCATGTTATATTTATTATTTACATGAATTACACATCATTATTATACCCATCCAAATAATAATTTATTGAATAACAATTACACCACGACCTGAAGACGGTAGGTCGTACGTAGGCACATATGGTGACATGTCATTCAAATGATGGATAGAATAATGAATATAGTTGTACCATATTTATAATAACATCACAGTATATAGAAGATATATAAGATGTTATTTTATAATAGAAACAATAATTAAAGAAGAAGTTGAAGAAGTAAGGAACTTGAAAAAGGATGGAAAAAACATTACCTCTTCTTCGGGTTCTTCCTTTTGATTTGATCAAAATAGACCCTTATGTTGGCTTCCTGACATAAGGAAGGCTTCTAGGATTAAGGAAGGATAGTTGAGAGGGTATTTGGGAAGAGGTTGACTGAACCAAAATGCTTTGAAGGAATGAAGAATTGGTTAAAAGTGGTGTCCTTTTATAAGGTGGAGGAGAGGCTCTTTAGAAAAAACATAAAGAATTAATTTATAATAAATACATATTCGGTTTCTAATTGCTACAAAGTGGATTCATCAAAGTATAAGGTGAGTATGGGTATATATCCTTTCATCCAATAGATGTTAGAAAGGTCATGTTCACTATATTTACCTTATCAATTATATTTAACTCTCAGTTAAATAGTTTGACATTTACCATGTCACATTTTATTTTTAAATTATATATTTAATTAACATAATATATACATCTATGATACCCCCAAGGGGTCAATTAATGATAAAAATATCCTTATATAAGTCCTTTTGCCGAACCATAGATTTTTAGAAATAGTATATGAATTAATAATATAATATTTGTTTTATAAACTCTTTTATGTCAATTTGGACACTATTTAATAATTGATTTTTGTTAAAGTCATAACAACTTTACTGATTAGAAACAAATTCATTTAAGAAATACTATCATGACATATTAACCAATAAAATTCATGTATGTTGTCAAAAAATACAAATTATATTTATTTTAACATTTATAAGAACAATTATTTGATTCTTGCATTAATAAAGAAAATATTGCATCATTATTGTGTAATAAATAAATTTAATTATTAAATATCTAAAAATTATAAATAAAAGACCATTATTTAGGAAATATCTTTATCTTTATGATGAATATTTATAGTATCAAATCAAATATATATAACCCTATGTAAAAATTATTTTTCTAAAAGATATATGGTTATGTCATTTTTGAATTTAGTATAACATAATTAATATAAAGTGCCATTATAACTTACAAGTGCCTCCATGGGGTCCCAAAATCAACCCAATGATACCCATGGTCGGACATGTATCATCCAATAGGGTTAGGACACGTTTTAGGTTAATTTATTATTATTATACTATTACTTTATACCTTTAATTACCGGATTTACCATTTAACCATGGTAAATCAAATATTTACTGAATTAATTATTCAAAATGTCTAAAAATAAAAGTTAGCTATTTAAAAAATTTGGACCTCCTGATTCTAAATATGGAATAAATTTTTATAAATTCAAAACACATTAGTGGCAGAAATTAATTTAAAATTAATTCCCGTTGTCGAAACAAAAAGCGTGTTTTTAACAAATACTAACTATCAAAAGATTGACACTTTCTTACATCCAGTTTAAATATTAAATTATGTCCAATGACCAAAATTGGATTAAATTGTAAAATTATAATCTAATTATACTTTAAAATCACTCAAATTCATAATTTATCACTATTAATTATTTCGATTAAAAAAAATTTTTTTAATTAAAATTTAGTAATTATCACTATTCATCAAAATATGAATGTTATAAAAAAAGTACCAAAATTTCACCCTAAGATAATTTTGATATTCCAAATACAAAAATGAAGTATATTTTACCAAATTAAAAACATAAAAGTTGCATTTATTAACTTAATATTAATTCCTGCTATTAAAATCAAAAGGAGTATTTTAAAGAAATAATAACTATCAAAAGATTGACACTTGTTTATGTCCAATTTCAAAGTGAAATTACTTGAAATGACCATAATTTGATTAAATGGTAAAAATTTAATCTATTTATACTTACATATCATTAAAATTTATTATTTAACAATATAAATTATTTTTATTAAAAAAGTTGTTTTCAGTTAAAATATATCAATTTTCACTATTAACCCAAATATGAAAGTTATCAGAAAAACACCAAAAATCTATTGAAACAACATTCTTATGTACTGATTATAAAGAAGAAGTTTATTTTTTCAGATTTAAAAAATGTTTCAAATATTGGATTTAAAAAGTATTTTCCATTAAAAGATGGTAAAATTTCATTTTTTGAAAAATACTTCTTTTATCTGAAAAAATGTATTTGTTCTTACATTATGTCTAAGAAACTCATAATATGGATTATCAAATTATAAGGATTGTATAAAGTTCAAAAGTCAGTTAATACTATTCATAACAACTTTTGAACGGCTTGTTTGGTAGGTCATGGTGCGCTAGAACTCGGTGTTGCGTGTAGTGAAAGTTATTGAATTACATTGATGAAATAACGCACTATGAAATATTGGGGTGTTACATTCTTCCCTCCTTCAATAAATTGCGACCTCGTAATTTGAAATTATTTTTCGAAAATAAAAGGTTGAATATAGAAAATACCTTTGGGAAAACCCACATCGGAAATTAGGTTAATAAAATTTAATGTTAACAAGAGGAAAAGGGAAATGAAAGGGTCACCACCAAATTATGATATCAATTAGGAGAACATTGGTGGAAATTAGAGACATATAATTGGAGTAAAAATGTAAATATTTTTAGGCAATGATTGAGGCCATCAATAAAAAACAATTGTAAAATTGAGGGTCTTAAATTCATCAATCTATGATGATTTAAAATACAATCAGTTCAAAGAAAAATATAGAATTAGGATAACACATTTTTTGTCTTAAGATCCCTTCACTAAAGTATAAGAATTAATTTCTTCATTGAATAAGAGAATAATAAAAATATATACTTGACAAGTAGTGTCTCATCCTTTCACTAAGTTCTACCACAAACTCATCTTTCACTATAAAAGATAATAGAACATAAAAATAATATTCTATTTATCCTATTTGTATAGGGTTAAAAATGAATTTATAATTCATATAGAAGAACCATTAAAAAAACTACATTATTCAATCCATAATATCGTGTGGGTTAGTGGTAGGTGACACACCCTTGTCTCCCTTCAGTTGTGGGTTCAAGTCTTGCGTCCTTACTAGACGTGATGGGTTGCCGCCCGACCTCTGGGTTGTCCTTTTTATAAAAATCAAAAAATAATCTCAAACTAGACTTATCCAAAATACATAAACACACAGTCCAAAATTTATAAGGTAGGTAAAAACAATGAAGAACCTTTTTTCCACGTAATAACTTGTGAACACTTTCCCCTTGAATTCTTATAAAACACTGCAACATCCTGAAATACTATAATACCTTATTGATTACATTCATGGTCCTTTATTACTTATAGATAACTGGATATACTCCTTCTATCCAAAAATGTTTTAAAATCCAACAATGATGGAATATACAAATCATTAATCAGTTTCAAGTTAGTCAAGAATATCCAATATAATTTATCCAAATCAATCATTTATTATTCCAAAATCACGGCCTCGGTATCAGAACCATATTATGGTTTATCTTTCTCTCAACCATATATTTTCCAAAAATTTAACCTGCTATTGAGTCACTTTTTGGTGTTCCACACAATCTCAAGTCCTTAATGAAATAGTACTGTAGTAAAATCCTTATATAATCCATAAATATTATAACCGGTACATTGTTGATAGAACACTCAAATGAAAAAATTATCTAATAACAACATAAGAACTCTAATCATTCATCCTCATCTATAGTAGTATCATTACTTGATTATTATCTAATAGCATCATTTGTGGCATACTTTGATGATTTGGACATTGGTTCGCATAGTGTCCCACCTCCTTGCTGATGAATCATTGTACATTTGAATCCTTTTTCTTACCCTTGCAGTCATGTAGATGGTTTCTTTTTTCTCCACACTTATAAAAACTCTCATTCCTTTCAGAAAAGTTTTAGGATGTTTCTTCCCATAGTTATCACATATGGGAAAATTCTTCTTTTCCCACTTCCCTTTATCCATCTTTGTCTCTTTTATCCTTTTCTTCTCTGGCATCCCCTCAAATCCATATTAATCGGATAATTCATTACTTATCATATAAACACATAATAATATTTCTTCATATGTTGAGAATACATGGGATACTATTTCCCTTCTAAATGTTGACTTAATGCCATGAATGATATGATCCTTCATACTCTATGGATCATACGTATTGCTGGAGTTCACATTCATTCTACAGGGCACCATTTCTATACAATAGCATAAACTAGGTCAGTTTATGAATTTCAATGAATAATTCAAAACTTATAAAATACCTAACGTACATTGAACATTTCATGACCCACCTTAACCAAATGGAGGGAAGGGTCAGCATGTTTCCAAGCCCTTCTTTCTTTATGTTGAAGAAGAGATAATGACCCCCGAAACCCGCCTTTAATAGGTCCCGGAGTGGCGACCAGTGCCAAGGGTTTAGAATCTCACACAAAATGGAAGGTATTACCCTTTTTATTTTTTTATTGGAATGAGAGATATGATAGAAACCCCAAAAATACCAAAGATGAAGGTAAAGGCAAAGCCAATAGCAACCCATTTCCATATGCATGTTCAATATTAAATAACACATGCTACAAAAACTCCAAAGGTTAAGTACCAAGAAAAGGAAAACGACAACAACAACTTCCCCAAGGTCTGAGCTATTATGGTGGTGCATGATCCCTGAAGTCCTCCTCGAATACAGAAAAACAGTTTTATATACATAGGGTGACCATAAATTTACACTCATTAGGGAAAACCAAAGTCCCTCGTTCACAAGTGAGGAGACATTCTAATGACCGTGGAAAAAGGGATAACCAAACACCCAACAAGGAAAAGCTATCCACCCAAACCTCATCGAGGCACGCTCCCCAAATAATGCAAGTCATAAAACATATAGCAATTGCACATCGATATTTGGGTACCTCACGCAGCTTTCCCACTGGTTATTGAAGACATCCTATGCATCGAACCAATCCCTCCATTATCACCGCAGTCCCACCACCACACCTGCCCGCACACACCTGGGCCATAACCTCGCCACAGTCCCATTGCCAAACCCCGCCCACAGGTACCTGGGCCACAACAGCAATTCCTCCCACATAAACCTGGGCTACAACCACCTCACGTAACCATACCCACAAACACCTAGGCCAGAACAACCACTTCCATGCCCGAAGACACCCGGGCCAAAAAGCTATAGTCACGCCCGAAGACACTGAGGCCTCATCACGAAGATACATGGGAAACAACCAGCCTGTAAACACCTGGAACAACCACCAAAACTACCACTCCCGAAGATTGTTGTGCTAATAATGGATTTCAGGCCATCACAGCATGTCCGAATTGTCTTGGTCTATTCAGGAAAGGGAAATGAAATGGAGCTAACAACCAGACACTCATAGGAGTGTTGGGAAAAACACCCTCCCCCATGAAATGGGAGTTTTCGGCACATAAATGCTCAACTTGGGTGGGGAGTGAATAAGAAACATAGAAACTACATTTATATGTATAGGTAACAAACACTCATCCCAATATAGGGGTTCCAAAACCTAAGCACAAACACCCTCATTACTAATTATTTCCACAAGAAGTCACAACACTCGCGACCAGGTCAAAACTCATTCCCAAACTAAATCCCATTTAAATTTTTATTGTTGTCTTGTTTAAGTAACCTCGTTTAAGAGATTTCTACACTACCGAGCAACTAACAGGCATAACCACAAGCCAAAAGGAAAGAAACAGCCAAGCATCTATTTAAGCATTCACACCCAGTTCTCTTGAATGTCACAACAACAAGGGGATAAGTGAGATCCCTTGAAGTAGTGTAACCATAGAAAACCCTGAGACGTAGCCCCATGTCCCCAAAATCCATGAGCCAACGGTCTCTCAACAACAGAGGATTCCACCCCAATTCTTGATATAAGCAGAGTAACCACACAGCCTCAAATTCCAAACCAGTGAAAGTAAAACAATAGGGGATCCCATCCCCACCCGTATAACCCCAGAAATCGGCCCGTGAATGAAACAACCAAACCACTACCACCAACACATGGCAGGCCCATGCAGGTATTTTCATATTTAAAAGATTTATCACACTCCATGGTTTCAATTCCACCGTGCTTTAAACGGGGTTATCAAAGAAAAGGGATGATCCAGGTGCTTTCAATTTATTTAACCGAGTTTATGTAATTAACCAATTCCATGTTAGGGCTATTTAAACATCCAGGAGCATCGAGGTTCATTAGTGCACAGAGAAAGACCACCAAAATCCATGATTTTTACTGAGCATAGGCCCATACAATTCACAACATATAACAACATAAAGATTACAACATAACATCAATCACACCCCACCTTTAATTCTTTTAATGGTCCTTTCATAATCATATTTATGTTTGGTTTCATAAATTTCCATAGATTCAAAAACATGCCCACCCCACATGATATACAGAAAGGAGAGACGATGGAGAAAATACCTACATGGTTGATCAATGATCAATGTTTTTCTCGACACACCAAAATAGGGGAAGCGCGGCCTACAGGGGCGGAAATCCGTGGAAGATGTGCATAAGGATCCATTAGAGGCGCACCACAAGCCACGAGAAGAAGGACTCCAAGCGTGCGAGGAAGGGGAAAGAAATTAAACCGAGAAGAAAATGATAACTGTAGTGGGAGATATAAAGAGTAGATCGGGATATGGAATTTTAAATTATTAGAAAAACAGATCGCGGTTTCCTACGTGGTTTGGGTGGTTTCGCATGATGATACTAAGTTGTTATTTAATACCCCCCCATAGGGGGATGATTCTTGGGATTTTTATAGGAGTCAATTCTGGGCTTTAAATGACTTTACAAAGGGTATTATGTTTAATTTACGTCAAAGGATACCTTACAGGAGTGGAAAAGTAGGGTACTGGAAAATTAAAAAAAGGCTCAATGAGGGGTCACGGTGCCACCATCATGGTGTCACCCTCATGGTGCCCCCTTCACGGTGCCACCGTCACGATGGCCCCGTGACCGGTTCCACCATCATGGTGGAGCCATGTTTTGGTAAACTAATTGCAGGGGGGTCCGGGCATTTACATTATATACCACTCAAAATATTATCTCCATCAAGAATTAAATCCACACCCGAAGTAAAGACGGGGGTCCGAACAACCACCACGGAAGATACCTCTCATGAGTGAACCTCTATAAAAAAGGATCACCTTATCTCCTAAATAATCATGGCCGTCCTACTGCTCCTTTTCATGTGAAGCCATGAAAAAAAAAATACTAAACTATCCAGCCATGTAGGAGAGTGGTTTCCCTTCCACCGTGTTAAGATACTATCCACTTTGGGCATCACTGACTCACTTGCACGGGTTTAGGCGCATCCAAGTTAATGCTTCCTAACTAGGAATTAGTTTATCCCCTCCCCATCCTTTAGGAAACGTCACACTCATTCACAGAAAATGGAAACTGCATATCCCATAGTCAACAAGGTATATAATTACATAGCAAACATGTACTGACAAAACAGTACAAAACTCAAAACAACTCTCGGTATTGTGACCGCATCTCTGCTTCCCTCTCCTAGGGACTCTCCTCAATCCCACCATGCCTCTATAACATGTGAACCAAAGGGATGTTTCATTCATGAAGCACCATCTCTTCATGACCCTCAATCATTACTGGCCGTTCCATGAAGGTTTCATCGTCTTCGATATCTAGCTCTCCCCAGTCTAGGATGTGTGAATCGTCGTGCAGATACCGATGAAGCTATGACACATGGAAGAAATCGTGCACCCTTTGTAGCTATGGTGGAAATGCCAACTGATAAGCCTCCTTGCTAACCCGGTGTAACACCTCAAAGGGTCTGACGAACCTTTGAGAGAGATTACTTCCCCTGCCAAGCCTCTGCTGCCCACGCCAAGGGGAGACCATCAAGAACAAGTGGTCCCCAACCTCGAACTCCAAGGGCCTTCTCCTATCATCTACATATGTCTTCTGCCAGTCCTGATCCACCTTAGTCATCTCGCATATAAGATGCACCTTCTCCGTCGTGCTCTGCCCCACCTCCGGACCATGGGCACTTGCTTCCCCAACCTCAGTCCAGCACACGAGCGAGCGACATGGCCTCCCATACAAGGCTTCAAACGGAGCCATGCCAATGTTAGAGTGGTGGATATTATTGTAGGCCAACTATACCAGAGGCAAGTTTCATTCCCACGATCCCTCAAATACCATAATACATGCCCGCAACATGTCCTCCAACGTCTGGATGGTGCACTCTCTCTGCCCATCTGTCTGGGGGTGGAAAGTAGTGCTATGATGTAGCTGGGTGCCAAAAGCATGATGCAATCCTTTCCATATTCGTGAGATAAATCATGCATCCCTATCTGAAACTATGGATCTTAGATCTCTATGCAACCACACCACCTCATCCACGTACCTTCATGCTAAATAATCAAATGCACTCGACTCCTTGATCGCCAGAAAGTGAACCGATTTCGTCAACCGGTCCACCACTACCTAGATAGCGTCACATCCCCCTTGAACCGTGGATAGTCCCGCGACAAAATCCATCGAGATGTCCTCCCACTTCCACTCAGGGACATCTAGAGGCTGTTACAAGCCGCCTGGAATACGGTGATTGGCCTTCACCTGCTGACACATGGGGCACTTTTCTACGAACCATGCTACTGCCTATTTCATCCCGGGCCACCAAAATTGTATCCTCAGACCCTGGTACATCATGGAAAATCCTAGGTTCACCACCAGGGGAGATTTGTGGAACTCACTAAGATCCTTTCCACGCATCACCTCTGGAAAAAACAGCTTCCCTTGGGAAAGAATCTGGTTCTGACCATCCTCTGTCCACCCTTCTAGAGCATCTCCCTGGTTAACTCGGTCACACATCACTCCACACTCTAGGTCTCCCCACTAAGACTCCTCCACTTGCTGCAATAGAGAATATTGAACTGTCATCTGATATAGGCAACCTCTTCCACCTTCCATCCTAGCATCCAGGTGCAGGGCAACCAACTCCCCCATAACCTTCCAAGTATCTACCAACTCTTGAACTGCACCCCACTATGACTTCCTACTCAGGGCATCAGCCACCACATTTCCATTTCCTGAGGAGTAGGAAATCTTGAAGTCATTGTCCTGAAGGAACACCATCCACATTTGCTTCTGCAAGATCTGGTCTCACTGGGAGAAGACATACTTCAAGCTCTTATGATCAGTGAAGACCATGATGCGCTCCCCGATGAGGTAGTTCCTCCATAACTTTAGTGCGAACATGACCGCCGCAAGATCTAGATCATGGGTGGCATAGTTACGCTCATGGGGACATAATATCCTAGATGCATATAAGATCACCCCTTGCCACTGCATCAACACACATCTAAGGCCCTACCATGAAGCATCACTGAATACATCATATGCTTTCTTTTGGAAACCTCAACACTGGGGAACTAACCAAATTCTCCTTCAGATAGATGAAGGCTGCCTCTCACTTCTTGTCCCATACGAAATCTTGTTCCTTCTTGGTCAAGTCTTTCAAGGGTGCCGAATCTCAGAATAAGTTGGTCACGAACCTCCGATAGTAACCTGCTAGCCCGAGTAAACTACGAACCTCTTCCACGTTCTTGGGTGTTTCCCAAGAAGCATCCACCTCGACCTTGGATGGTTCCACTGCTATCCCCTGCTCGGACACCATGTTCCCAAGGAAATGCACTTCTAGAATCTAGAACATTCACTTCGACAACATCTCATAGAGATGTTCATATCGGAGGACCTATAAAACCATCTTCAAGTGATCAGTGTGATCCTCCTCGGATCTTGAGTCGATCTAGATGTCGTCAATAAACACTACTACGAACCGATCTAGATACTATTGTAAGATGAAGTTCATAAGCCCCATGAATAAAGCTAGAGCATTTGTAACACCGAATGACACTACCACACAATCGAAGTTCCCATATCTTCACCTGAAGGCCGTCATTGGGATGTCTCCCTCCTTTATCGTCAACTTGGGATATCTAGACCGAAGGTCGATCTTGGAGAACCATCCTACCCCCTTCAGCTGGTCAAAAAGATCATATATCCTCAGAAGAGGGTAGAAATTCTTGACCGTCACCAGATTTAGCCTCCTGTAGTCTATTCACAGCCTTAGACCACCATATTCCATCTTTGCGAACAAGAATGGAGCACCACACGGTGACACACTTGTTCGAACAAAACCCTTCTTCATCAGATCGTCAATCTGAATCTACAACTCTCGTAGCTCCGAAGGTGCCATCCGGTAGGGGGCCATCAAAATCGGATGAACACTAGGTTGCATGTCTATCCCAAAATCGATGTAACATCGAGGGAGTAGAGTCATCACCTCCTCAGGGAGGAAATTAATAAACTCACTGACGATTCCCGGGACTTCCACCATTTCAGTATCCACCGACTCCACTGATAGCTCAGCCAGCAAGGAGAGGAGGTGGTTCCCTCGTTTGTTGTTTCCATGGAAACTCCGCTCGCCGATGAAAGTCACATATCGGCTGCCCATGTCTGTAAACACAACCCTTCCTCAAAAACAGTCAATGTCGGTACATATAGAGAACGGCCAGTCAATGACTAGGATGACATCGTATGGATGTATCCGCATCAGAAGAAGATCCCTAACTGACTGATGTGGCCCTATCATCAGTCTGCATCCTCAACAAACATACGACAAGTCGATATGACCTCTGACTGGTGTGCTCAGCACCAGGGGCAATGGAAGTCTCTCAGCATCTAAACCTAGTGTGTGGGCCGGACTGGGTGTAACAAAGGAGTGCGAAGCTCCTGTATCAAACAAGGAATATGCAAGGGTACTAGAAAAACTGATCATACCACGAATGACCTCTATCCCTACTAGAACTGCTGCCTCCACAGCATGCAACTTCCCACACCTTGCTCCTCTGCCTCTCGGCTAACGGCCGCCTCCCTAACCATGCCCTAGTCAAGGTCCTCGAGGAGAACCATGAGGTCGGCCTCCTCCTACAACACTGCTGCTCGGCGGAGCAGGAGCTTGCTACCCCTGTTGTTGGTGCTGAAGGTGCCTAGCTGGAAGCTACTATTGCTGAGGTTGGTGATGGGCCTGCCCACTGCCACCGTACTGCACTCTATCAAGGCACTGCTTCCGAAGTTGCATTTGGCTCCCGCAGATGAAGCATCTTGGCCCAGGGGCCGAAGGTAATGGGCGAGGGACAGGGGATCAGAACTGGAACTGTTGAGGCTTGCACCATGCTGGTAAGATCCTAGAGGGTCTTGATGCTGGAGGTCTGGTGCTGACGGCCTTTCCCTTTGACAGTCCTAGCTGAATCCCCTCTCATGATACACCTCCCATCGTGTGCATCCTCTCCACCACTTCATCCTTCTTTTTGACCTCCAGGTATGTTGGTATGGTGAAGGGGGTAACAACATACTGGAGGGAAGGTCGGAGAAACTCCTCTAAACGTCTAGCCCGAGACTCATCATACGAAATGAGGTCTGGAGCAAAGCGGAGGAGATCCTTGAACATGATCCCCAACTCTCTCACTGACATACCTCCTACTGGAGAGAGAGTAGCACCTTCCCCTTCTCACCTTTCATCATGGTAGAGTGGAATTCCGCCCAGAACTCCTTTTTGAAATAATAACATGTCACCTCAGCCTTCCTCTTCTCCCCCAGATAAAGCATCCACTACTGACATGCCGCTCCCCGCATCTGGCGTACAGTCAGAAGAACCCAGTACTCTGCTGGAGCTCGGATCAAGCTGAAATCTATCACCAACTCCTCTCGCCATCTCTCCGTCTCCATGTATGAGGTTCTACCCTCATACTTCCCGAGGGTCTGCAGATGGAAAGCATGAAGAGTCTTCTGCCACTAATCATCATCCTCCTCTCGTTCAGCCCTCCGTTGGTCATCCGAGTCAACATTCTGGGCCTCGTTCTCCCGCACTACCCATGGTCGCCTCCCAGGTTCAATAGCATCATGCAAACAATGATCTCTTAATCCTGGGTAGTGTAGAATAGTGTTCTGACAATCTATTTGAATTCTTTATTTATTTTTGAATAATCGAAACACCCAGAAACTCAACCAGACAAGTCATTATGATGCATGTACCTTTCCTAGGGTCTCTACCCTGCAATCAGTGTAGCCCCACTTGGTCGTTTGGTAGGTCCGGAGTCCTTGCATCAGGTCACGAGGGGACCAAAATTCTTGTGTCCTAGCTGGTCATCTCTGGACTATTTCACGTGCCAAGATTACCCAACAATGTTTCCCTACCATCCCATGCAATCCTCACTGTTCCTAATTCTAGACTCAATCCTATCTCTCAACCTCTCTCCTCTGATACCATTCTGTCACGACCTGCCTTCACCAAAATGAGGGAAGGGTCAGCAGGTTGTCAATCCCTTCCTTATTTATGTTGAAGAAGAGATAATGACCCCCGAAACCCGACTTCAATAGGTCCCGGAGTGGTGACCCGCGCCAAGGGTATAAAATCTCACACAAAATGGAAGGCATTACCCTTTTTATTTTTTTAATAGGAATGAGAGATAAAATAGAAACCCAAACACTACCAAAGATGAAGGTAAAGGCAAATCAGAAAGTAACCCATTCCCATATGCATGTTCAATAGTAAATAACACAAGCTACAAAAACTCCAAATGTAAAGTACCATGAAAAAGAAAACGGCAGCAACAACTGCCCCAAGGTCTGCGCTAGTATGGTCATGCATGATCCCTGAAGTCCTCCTAGGGACCTAAAAAATAGTTTTATATACATTGGGTGAGCATACAAGTACACTCAGTAGGGAAAACCAAAGTATCTCATGCACAAGTGAGGAGACATTCTAATGCTCATGGAAAAAGAGATAACCAAACACCCAATAAGGAAAATCTATCCACCCAAACCTCACCAAGGCATGCTCCCCAAATAATGCAAGTCAAGTAATATATAGTAACAACACATTGATATTTGGGCACCCCACGACACTTTCCCACTGGTTATTGAAGACATCCTACGCATCGAACCAATCATGCCATTCTCACCGCAGTCCCACTGCCACACCTGCTCACACACACCTGGGCCATAACCTCACCACAGTCCCACTCCCAAACCCCGCCAACAGACACCTGGGCCACAATTGCTTTCCCGCTCGTAGAAAACTATGCTACAACCACATCACGTAACCATGCCCACAAATACCTAGGCCAGAAGAACCATTGCCACGCCTGAAGACACCCGGGCCAGAAATCTACAGTCACGCCCAAAGACACCTGGAACTCATCCTGAAGATACTTGGGAAACAACCTACCCTTAAACACATAGTCCAACCACCACAATGACCACGCCCGAAGATTCATGGGCTAATAATGGAATTCAGGCCCTCACAGCCTGCCTAAAGAGTCTTGGGATATTCGTGAAAGGAGGTAGAAATGGAGCTAATAACCATCCACTCATAGGAGTGTTGGAAAAAACACCCTTCCCCATGAAAGGGAGTGTTTGGGACTTAAGCGCTCAACTTGGGTGGGGCGCGGATAAGAAACATAAAAACTACAGATATATGTATAGGTAACAAACACTCATCCCAAACAAGGGATTCCAAAACCTACGCAAAAACACCCTCATTACTAATTATTCACAAAATAAGCCACGAAACTGGCGACGAAGTCACTAATCATTCCCAAACTAATTCCCATTTAAACTGTTCTTGTTTTCATGTTCAATTTACCCTGTTTAGGTAAATTATACACTACCAAGAAACTAATAGGCATATCCACAAGCCAAAAGGAAAGAAACAACCAAACAACAATTTAATCCTTCACACCCGATTCTCTAGCAAGTCACAACAACAAGAGTATAATTGAGATCCCTCGAAGTACTGGAAGCGAAGAAAACCCCGAGACACAGCCCCATGTCCCCAGAATCCAGGATCAAACGGTCTCTCAACAACAGATGATTCCACCCCAATTCTTGATATAAACAAATTAACCACACAACCTAAAATTCACAACCAGCGAAAGTACAACAACAGGGGATCCCATCCCCACTCATAACACCCCTACAATCGGTCCGTGAAAGAAAAAACCAAACTAATACCACCAACAAAAGGTAGGCCCATGCAGATATCTTTAGATTAAAAAGATTTAACACACTCCATGGTTTCAATTCCACTATGCTTTAACCAGGGGTATCACAGAAAAGGGATAAACCTGGTTCTTTCAAATTATTTTACCGAGTATACGTAATTAACCAATTCCATGTTATAGTTATTTAAACATCGAAGAGAATTGAGGTTCTTTAGTGAACAGAAAAAGGCCACCAACTGCCATGATTTTCAGTGAGCATAGAACCATACAATTCACAATAGATAAGTACATAAAGAGTGCAGAATAACATCGATCACACCCCCTTTCATTCTTTTAAAGGTCTGTTCATTATCTTAGTTAAGTTCAGTTTAATAAATTTCCACAGACACTAAAACAGGCCCACCCCGCATGATATATAAAAAGGAGAGATGAAGGAGAAAATCCCTACTTGTTTGATCAATGATCGAAGTTTTTCTCCATGCGCTAAAATAGGGGAAGCGTGACCTGCTGGGGAGGAAATCCGTGGAAGATGTGCAGAAGGTTCGAGTAGAGGCGAACCACAAGCCATGGGAAGAAGGACTCAAAGAACGCCAGGATGGAGAAAGAAATTCAATGGAGATGAAAAGGAGAACTCCAGCGGGAGATATAAAGAGATTATCAGGATATGGAATTTTGAATTCCTGGAAAAACATATCATGGTTTCCTACATGGTTTGGGCGGTTACACATGATGATACTAAGTTGCTATTTAATATCCCCCCATCGGGGATGTTTCTCAGGATTTTTAGGAGTCAATTATAGGATTTGAATGAATTTAAAAAGGGTATTAAGATTAATTTACGTCAAAAGATACGTTACAGGAGCGGAAAAGTAAGGTACTAGAAAAGGAACGAAAGGCTCGGTGAGGGGACACGGTGCTACCGTCACGGTATCACCCTCACAGTTACACTATCATGGCGCCACCATCATGGTGCCACCGTGACCTGTGTGACTGTCTTGGTGCGACCATCACGTTTCCACCGTGACCGGTGCGACCATCATGGTGCCACCGTGACTGGTGCCCCCCTTGACCAGTGACACCATCATGGTGCCACCATCACAGTGCCACAATAATGGTGGAGTTTTGTTTTTAGTAAAGTAATGTTCGGGGGGTCCGAGCCATTACATAACTATTTATGGATAAAATCCATAATCATAAAAATGTTTTCTTTGTGTAAGTATATACTCATAAGCCCTTCAGAATGGTTTGTAAAGAAAATGAGAATTATCCTAAGTATATCCACCGGGATTTTCTTAACCATTAGTACAGTAAGGCCCAATGTCATGCACCAGTTCCTGTTCGAGTCTAGCTCAAAGCGGGGGTTTTTGGGTTTTACCCCTAGGTACATCTGTGCTAGAGACGCCTCTACCTGCTCATATCTAGACAGAGATGTATTTCTTGGAAAACTAAAAAAATATTTACAATTCCAGAATTCTATGAGGTTCTTCTATAATAATCCTCAAAGTCCATCATAGGTCTATGTGCTCTAATCAGAGTTTATCTAAATCTAGCTTCCAAGGTTATTTATAAACTTCCTTTGATACCAACTATAACGCCCCGACCCCAGTTACCCAGAGTCGGTGCATTATTTTAATACATTGGCATGATTACGATGAATCAAATCTCAACATACTAATCAGTTTAGCAGTCTTGGAATATAGATAACATACATTAACATTATATTATAATTTAAAACATAAAACATAGCATAAATAGTTCTTTGACAATGACATTATTACCTTTTTCATAACCCTGCAAATTAATCATAATACAATTCTTCAAATCCTAGGAAAAATAAAACATAGAAAGAGGTGAGCTCAAACACTCAGTAAGGGTAAGCAATACAGTGTAAGATGACATAAATAATAAGCATGGTTAATAATTGAAACCATATTCCTTTACCAATAATAAACATGAATACATTTATGGAAAGAATATGATCTGAGAAAAGAATGCCATAACAAAACATAATCATGGGTAGTCTACTAGTCGAATGACCACATGAACCATCAATATTATTTCCATAATGAGGCAATGTATAATGCCAGACATTTTGAAACATTTTTTCAATGCCTCTGCCAAGATGTCTAAAAATGATTAAGGCCACGACCAAAACCATTAATCCAATTGGGAAAGGGCCTCAGCCAATTCCAAATCTAGTTGTCTCATTAGACCCAACGATGCATCAAAGAGCTATATTGGGCTCCACCCATCACATACTAAGTCCAATACTTTCCTCATATGATAAGTTTTAAACATATCATAAACATTCGTATTAAAACTAGCATATGAAATGTCAATACATTAACCATAAATCATGAATGGTATAAAAATAGCAAATCCAAAGTCAAACATATCACAAAACCTTCATTATAATATGTAAGTTTTGTATCATAATAAATCAACTCCAAATAAACATAAAATCCATCAATGGATGTTGACATAGAAGAAATCAAAACCATTTTTAGAGAAATATCTCTTCTTATTTTGAAATCATTTAAGAGTAACATAATTATAAAATAAAACAATTACTTTTAAAATATTCTTATAAGCATGTAAGGGAATATTCGATGAGTTTGTAATGGTAGAAAATAGCAGCACCCGTTGTATAAGTTTAAAAAAGACATTCAGACCTTAATTTAGTCGAAAAGGTTAAAAAGGACCTTGTTTGGAAAACAACAGAAACATTACTTTATAAACATCTTATAAAAAGTCAACAGGGGTATAAATTACTTTAACCAATACTTTATAAAATAGTAATAATGTTTTGAAATACATTTTTAAGAAACATGGATGTGGATGATAAAGAGGTCCCAGTAGATAATTGCGTATAAACAACCTCAGATAATGAAGAAATTGTGAAATAAACCCTTAACAATTTGGTAACATACAAAACATACACCCCATGAAAGAGGTATCATACAATGAATATGTAAATACACATAAATTAAAGTGTACTACACAAAGAATACAATTATGTGAAGTACATACACCACATAAAATGTAATAGGGGCAATATGGTACGAATCTCACAGGAATAAGGAGTGAGATGAAGACCCATTACCTTGTACTTTTCCATGGTTGAGGGTAGGTTAACCTCTTGTATAATGGTTACATAATTTTTATTAAATTATACAAGAATAATATACATTAATATGATATCATATATGGTTTTTTAACATTGATTTGTTAATAATATCTTAGTATTATCGTCGTTTCGGGTGTTAACTTACTCGTTTTATTTTATATGTTTTGTTACATAAGATGTGTTTGTTATGGAAAGGTTGTATATTATTCATATCCATAATTATATCAAATCCTTAAACATTATTTTTAATCATCAAATGAAAATTATTCTTGAATAGATATGATGGGTAATGAATCTCATCGTGTTCGTGGAGACGGTAGTCCGTATGTACGCACGAGCGACAATATCATTATTTAGATATTAAAATAATATATAATTGGATGGTATATAATATATACAGAATAATTATCATGCTATATTTATTATTTATTTGAATTACACATCATTATTATACCCATCCAAACAATAACGTGTTGAATAACAATTACACCACGACGTGGAGACGGTTAGTCGTACGTACACACGTATGGTGACATGTCATTCAAAGGATGGATAGAATAATGAATATAGTTGTCCATATTTATAATAACATCATAGTATATATAAGATACTAGAGTTATTATTTTAGAATGGAAACAACAAATAATGAAGAAGTTGAAGAAGAGAGAAACTTGCAAATGGGTGGTGAAAACATTACCTCTTCTTCGCGTTCTTCCTCTTGATTTGATCAAAAGGGATCCTTAGGTTGGATTTATGACTAAAATAAGGCTTCTGGGATTAAGTGAGGATAGTTGATAGGGTATTTGGGCCGAGGTTGGCCAATAAAAAAGGCTTTTATGGTATGAATATTTCGTTAAAAATGTTGTCCTTTTATAAGGGGGAGGCGGGGATATTTTGGAAAAACTTAAAGTATTAATTTATAATAAATTCATATTCAGTTTATAATGGATCTAAAGTGGATTATTCAAGGTCTAAGGTGGGTATGGGTCTAAATAATTTCATCCAATAGATTTTAGATAGGTTTGGGTCATTATATTAACCTTATCATTTATATTTAACTCTTAGTTAAATAGTTTGACATTTACCATGTCACTTTGAATTTTTATATAATATAGTTAATTATCTTACTATATACATCCAAGAGACCAAAATGTAGTCCATTAATGATAAAAATATCATTATATAAGTCCTTATTTAGAACCTTATATTTTTAAGAATATTATATAAATTAATAAGATAATTTTTTTAAAAAAACTCTTTTGTGTCAATTTTGACACTATTTAATAATTTTTTTTTGTTAAAGCATTAAAAACTTTATTATTTCGAACAAAATTCATTTAAGTACTACTATCATGTCATATTAACCAATGAAAATCACTGATGTCATCATAACTTTCAAATTATATTTATTTAAATATCTATTACACCAATTATTTGATTCTTCCATTAATAAATAAAATTCTTCATCATTATTGTGTAATAAATAAATTTAATTATTCAATATCTAAAAATTATATATAAAATAAAATTATGTATGAAATATTTTTATATTTCAAATGAATATTTATAGTATGAAATCCAACATATATAACCCTGTGTAAATTTTTTTTTCTAAAAGATATATGCTTATGTCCTTTTTACATTTACTTTAACTTAATTAAAATAAAGGGCCGTTATCACTTACAAGTGGCTCCATGGGGTCCCAAAATCGACCCAAATATTACCATGGTCGGACATGTGTCAACCAATAGGGTTAGGAGAAGTTTTAGGGTAATTTAGTATTATTATACTATTACTTTTTACCCTTATTTACCGGATTTACCCTTTAACCATGGAAAATAAAATATTTACAAATGTATTAAAAATGTCTAAAAATAAAAGTTACCTATTTGCACAATTTAAAACTTTTGATTCTAAATATAGAATCCATTTTTCTAAATTTAATACACATATGTGGCAGAAATTAATTTAAAATTAATTCCCACTGTCTAAACAAAATGCTTGTTTTTAACAAATACTAACTATCAAAAGATTGACACTTTCTTATGTCTAGTTTAAATATGAAATTTTGTCCAAAGACCAAAATTAGATTAAATGGTAAAATTATAATCTAATTATAATTTATAATCACTCAAATTCAAAATTTATCAATATTAATTATTTTGATTAAAAATGTTTTTGATTAAAATTTAGTAATTTTCACTTTTCGTAAAAATATGAATGTTATCAGAAAAGAACCAAAATTTCACCCTAAGATAATTTCTATATTCTGAATCCAAAAATGATGTATATTTTACCAAATTAAAAACATGAATGTTTCATTTATTAATTTAAAATTAATTTCTGCTAATAAAATGAAAAGGCAAATTTTTAAGAAATAATAACTATCAAAAGTTTGACCCTTGTTTATGTCCAATATCAAAATAAAATTACATACAATGACCATAATTGTATTAAATGGTAAAAATATAATCTATTTATACTTACATACCATTCAAATGTATAATTTAACAATATAAATTATTTTTATTAAAAAAGATGTTTTCAGTTATAATATTGTATTTTTCATTATTCACCAAAATATGAAAGTTATCAGAAAAACACCAAACCATTATTGAAACTAAAATGTTATGTCCTGATTCTAAAGAAGAAGTTTATTTTTTCAAACTGAATAAATGTTTCAAATATTGGATTTAAAAAAGCTTTTCCCTTAAAAGGGGGTAAAATTTCATTTTTTTTAAAAATACTTATTTTATCTAAAAAAATGAATTTGTTCTTACCTTATGTCTAAGAAACTCATAATATGGATTCTAAAATTATAAGGGTTATATAAAGTTCAAAAGTTAGTTAATACTATTCATAACCAATTTTTAATGGCTTGTTTGGTAAGTCATTGTGCGCTAGAACTCGGTGTTGCGTGTAGTGAATGTTTTTAAATAACTTTGAAGAAATAACATACTATGAAATCTTGGGGTGTAACATTATTCCATCCTTTAATAAATTGATTCCTCGCAATTTGAAATTATTTTACGAAAATAAAAGGTTTAAAATATAAAATACCATTGGGGAAACCCACATCGGATATTAGGTTAATAAAATTTAGTCTTAATAAGTGGAAAAGGGAAATGTAAGGGTCACCACCAAATTATGATCTTGATTAGGAGAACATTTGTGGGAATTAGAGACATATAATTCAAGGAAAAACCTAATTATTTACAGGCAGTGATTGAGGTCATCAATCACAAACAAGTGTAAATTTGAGGGCCTTAAATTCATTAATATATGATGATTTAAAATACCATCGGTTCAACAAAAAATATGGTATTAGGATAACACTTTTTTTGTTTTAAGATACCTTCAATAATGAATAAGAATTAATTTCTTCATTGAATAAGTGAAGAAGAAAAATATATACTTGACAAGTATAGTCTCATCCTTTAACAATGTTCTACCACAAACTCATCTTTCACTCTAAAAGATAATAGAACATAAAAATAATATTCTATTTATACTATTCATATAGGTATCAAAAAAAATGAATTTATAATTCATCTAGGAGAACCATTAAAAAACTATATTATTCAATGTAGGACATCACATGGGTCAGTGGTAGGTGATACACTCTTGTCGCCCTTCAGTTGTAGTTCAAGTCTCGCGGCCTAACCAAATGTGACAGGTTGCCGCCCGACCCCTGGGTTGTCCTTTTTATGGAAATCCAACAATAATAACAAACTAGACATATCCAAAATACTTTTGTCCAAACTCACTGTCCAAAATTTATAAGGTATGTAAATAAAATGACGATATTTTTTTCCACGTAATAGCTTGTGAACCCCTTCATCATGTATTCTTATAAAACACTGCAACATCCTAAAATACCATTAAACTTTATTGATTACATTCACGATCCCTTATTACTTATAGAATACTAGATATACTCCCTCTATCCGAAAATTTTGTAAACTCCAACAATGATGGAATATACAAATCATTAATCAGTTTCAAGGTCTTCAATAATATCCAATATAATTTATCCAAATCAATCATATATTATTCCAAAATCACTACCTCGGTATCGAAACCATATTCTGGTTTATCTTTCTCTAAACCGTATATTTTCCAAAAGTATAACCTGAAATTGAGTCACTTTTCTTTGTTCCACACAATCTCAAGTCCTTAATGAAATAGTACTATTGTAAAATCATTAAATACTGCATAATTATTATAACCAGTACATTGTTGATAATCCCCTCAAATGAAATAATTCTCTAATAGCAACATAAGAACTCTAATCATTCCTCCTCATCTGTGGTAGTATCAAAACATGATTATTATCCAATAACATCATTCGGGGCATACTCTGATTATTTGTACATTGGTTCACGTAGTGTCCCAACTCCTTGCAGATGAAGCATTGTACATTTGAAACCTTTTTCTTACCCTTTCAGTCACGTACATGGTGTTCTTTTTCTCCACACTTATAACAAACTCCCATTCCTTTTAGGAAAGTTATAGGATGTTTCTTCCCACATTTATCACATATGGGAAAATTCTTATTTTCCATATTCCCTTTATCCATCTTTCTATCTTATGTCCTTTTCTTCTCTTGCTTCCCTTCAAAGACATAGGACACAGAGAATTATTTACTTATCTTATTAACACATGATACTATTTCTTCATATGTTGAGCATACATGGGAGATATTTCCCTTCTAAATTTTGGCTTAATTCCTTGAATGACATGATCCTTCTCACTCTTCGGATCATACGTATTGTTGGGGTTCACATTCCTTCTACTGGGCACCATTTCGATCCAATTGCATAAACTAGGTCAGTTTATGAATTTCAATGAATAATTCCAAACATGTAAAATACCTAACATAAATCGAGTAGTTTAAGGATATAATCCAGAATCATAAAACAGTTTACTTTGAGTAAGTATATACTCATAAGCCCTTCATAATAATTTATAAAAAAATGAGAATTATCCTATGTATATCCTCTAGGAGTGTCGTAACCAAGCGTGCAGCAAGGCCTATTATCGTGCACCAGTTCCCGTTCGAGTCTAGCTCAAAGCGGTGTTTTCGAGTTTTACCCCAACGTACATTTGTGGCGTAGCTGCCTCTACCAGCTCGTATCTAGACAGGGATGTATTGCTCAGAAAACTCACAAAATAATTACAAAACCAAAATTTTAGGAAGTTCTTCTATACTAATCCTCAAAATCCATCATAGGTCTATGTGCTCTAATCAGAGTTTATCTAAATCTAGCTTCCATTGTTATTGCTATACTTCCTCTGATACTAACTGTAACACCCCCACCCCAGTTACCCAATGTAGGTGTATTATTTTAATACATTGGTATGATTACAAGGAATCAAGTCCCAATGGACCGATCAGTTTAGCAGTCATGGAAAATAGATTACATACATTAACATTACATTACCATTTCAAACATAAAACATAGCGTAAATAGTTCTTTGAGAGCACCATTATTCCCATTTGAATAACCCTACATATTAATTGTAATACACTTCTTGGAATCCTGGGAAAAATTTAAAAATAGAAAGAGGTGAGCTCAAACGCTCAGTAAGGGTAAGAAATACAACGATAGATGACATAATTATTTAGCATGGTGAATAATTGGAACCACATGCCTTTACAAATAATAAACATGAATAATATTATGGAAAGAATATATGCTAAGTAAATAATACCATAATATAAAATAATTATGGGTATTCTAATAGTCGAATGACCACATGAACCATCAATATTATTTCCATAATGAGGGAATGTATAATGCCAGACATTCTGAAACATGTTTTCAAGGCCGCGACCAAGACGTCTAAAAATTATTAAGGCCATGGCCAAAACCAGAAATCAAATTGGGAAAGGGCCTCAGCCAATTCCACATCTAGTTGTCTCATGAGACTAACCGATACATCGAAGAGCTATAACGGACAGCACCCATAACATACTAAGTATAATACATTCCTCATATGAAATGTTTTAAACATATCATATACATTCATATTAAAACCAGCATTCAAAATGTCAATACTTTAACCATAAATAATGAATGGTATAAAAATAGCTCATCCACTGTCAAACATATCAGAAAACCTTAATGACAATATGCACGTTTTTTATCATAACAAATCAAATCTAAATAAACTTAAAATCCATCAAAGGATGTTCAAATAGAAGAAATCAAAACCCTTTTTGGAGAAATATCTCTTTCTATTTTGAAATAATTTAAGAGTCACATAATTATAAAATAAAACATTTACTTTGAACATATTTTTATAAGCTTGAAAGGGAAGCTTCGATGAGTTTATAATAGTAGAAAATTGATTCACCCACTGTATAAGTTAAAAAAGACATTCTTACATTAATTTTGTCGAAAAGGATAAAAAGGACCTTGTTTGGAAAACGACAGAAAAATTCCTTTTTAAACATCTTATAAATAGTCAACAAGTGTATAAATTACATTAACCCATACTTTATAAAATATTAATAATGTTTTGAAATACATTATTAAGAAACATGGATGTGGATGATAAAGAGGTATAGGTAGATAATTACGTATAAACAACCTCGGATAATGAAGAGATTGTGAATTAAACCCTTACAATTTTGGTAAAATACAAAAAATACACCCCATGAAAGTGGTACCATACAATTAATAGGTAAATACACATAAATTAAAGTGTATTATACAAAGAATACAATTATGGGTAGTACATACATCATACAAAAGGTAATAGGGGCAATATGGTAAGAATCTCATGGGAATAAGGAGTGAGATGAAAACCCATTACCTTGTACTTTTCCCTGGTTGAGGGTAGGTTAACCTCCTGTTTAATGGAGAAATTAGTGTTATTAAATTATAAAATAATTATATACATTAATATGTTATCATAAATGATCTTTTAACATTGATTTGTTAATAATATCTTAGTATTATCATCGTTTCAGGTGTTTACTAACTCGTTTTCTTTTATATGTTTTGTTACATAAGCCGTGTTTTTTATGGATAGGTTGTATATTATTCATATCCATAATTATATCAAGTCCTTAAGCATTATTTGTAATCATCAAATGATTATTTTTCTTGAATAGATACGATGGGGAGTGAATCTCATCACCTTCGTGGAGACAGTAGTTCGTACATACGCACGAGTGATAATATCATTATTTTGATATTAAAATAATATATAATTGGATGGTATATCATATATAAAAAATCATTATCATGTAATATTTATTATTTACATGAATTACGAATCATTATTATACCCATCCAAATAATAATGTTTTGAATAACAACTATACCACGACATGGATACGTTAGGCTATACGTACACACGTATGGTGACATGTCAATCAAAGGATGGGTAGAATACTTAATATAGTTGTACCATATTTATAATTGTTTTTTTAAAGTGATGACATGAACCAGTTTCCCAGTTCATGTTATCAAGGGAATTTATGAAAATCAAAAAATTGCAGCACAAACACGAGGTGTAATACGTTTACACCAGCAGGGATTTAAAGAGAGAACATTGGAAATCATGCAAAATAACCAAAAACAAAGATACATATCTACTGAGATAAAAACATTCAAAGTGTAGTTGTATACAACCTCCATAAGAGTGCAGAAAATTTCCAGATACAACCATCATTGTTCTGCACATCAAACACATAAAAGGAAAGATCCATCTTGAATGAAAACCTCAGAGTCTTCAACAAAAATGTACATCCAAACAGAATGAAGGATTCTCCAAAAAAGAAACATCATGATGCTCTCTAAAAGAATTTTTTTCCAGAATCCATAGAGAAACTAATACACAGACATCAGAATAAGATTATCGCAGATGAAACATGCCCCAAGCTGCCAATAAAACATAAAATGAAATCTAAAAAGCAAGAGAATCAGAACCTAACATCCAGAGTGTAGGAAAAATGATAATGAATCTGTCATTATATTCAAACAGAATCCAACAGAAGCAGTAATCCATCCATCCAAATTATTCACATCAAGCATAAAAGAAAACCAGCATGATTGAAGCTTTAAAAATGCATCAATGAAGCAGACTGAAATGACCTTTCAAAATCACCGTAGTGAAGCTAATACACAAAACCACATATTCCATAAATACCCCTTCAAACCAGTCTATAGGTAGAGGTTCAAAGCACAATAATAAAAATACCAACAACTATATTTATATCAGTCCATTTGTAGTCTTAATGCATAGAGAAGACATCCTTCAAACAGTTACACATTTAGACAAGAGATCCCCAAACATCAATTTAAATAGAGAGACGGGTTGAATGCAGAAACCCGAACTATACTTCCAACATCCATCATCAAACAAAGTCAAAACAGAAATAGAGTTGTATCCTAAAGATTCTAGCAAAAAGATTTCAAACAACCTCAAAAAGAAATCCAATCAAAGGTGTCCAGCAAATAGAAGCCCAGAGCAAACAAAATAGAACTTTGCATGATAGAGAGTACTGATAGAAGAAGGATTAGCACAAGAGAAACTAAAGACAGATAAACGTTGGATTCTTAGTCTTCCAAAGAATAATAGAGATCATTTCCATGGAATACCTTTGAAAACTAAATTTTGATTCTTCTTGAATTCCTCAACAACAAAGATTAGCATTCGTTTCCGGAGTTCCAGATAAGTTTCAGCAATCATTTCACCATCTTTGTATTTTCGAAAAGAAATTCTATCATTCTTGTCTATCCATGAGTCTAGATCTTTTGGGATGTCCAAATTTTATTCTATTACATAAGCATCTCTAATAGCAGGGTCATTCTGATCATCCTCACTAGAGGAGGATTCTGAATCCGTTGCTTCAAACTCAGACACCATTTCGGTTGGCACGGGCTGTGGATGTATGAAATTTTCATCCATGACCTGGGCAGCCAGGGATCTTGTGATAATTATTCTTTCAATTTTGGAGTGGTCCTTACCTTTTTTTTCTTGTGTATAGTTCGGATTGATAAAACCATCTGAGTCAACCATCATTTTATTTCCTTTTTTAGACCTTGATTTCAAAAACTCTTCCTCTAGCTGACAAGATTTATCATGTTCATCATGAGAGGATTCATCTGAATCAGATTGAACCACTTCATCTCCTCCTTGTTCATTGATATTGGACTTTGCAGTAGGAATTTCAGCATAGGTTTTGACCTCATCTTTCTGCATAACTGGTAGGGATATGGAGGCATCATTAGGATTCTGGGTGCCTTTGTTACCCACAATAGTTAATGGTTGGGTGGATTTGGGATTATCCTTCTCTATCCAAACTGATTTGCATTTGGGAAAGGGAGGTGGTATCCTCTTTTTCTCCTTACACTTAGCATGATGATGTCCAATTATAGAGCATTTTTACAAAAACTGGAACATTTTCAAAAACAACTTCCTAGACAAAACATTTGATCCATTTAGCAACCAAAATCTAGAAGACAACGATTGACAGATGTAATCTTCAGTACACACTTGAGACACTGATGGTCGAGACATGTTATGCGTGGAAAAATTCAAGTTTAATTGGGTGACCAAATAAACTAGAAAAAGATAAGAGTGGTTTCTGATTGAAAAAAATGAAGTGGGAGACCTGGGAAGCCCAACTAAATGGGGATAGTAGGTGGTTCGAGGTCTACACAGAAATTAGGTGTCCATTTCATGTCACTTTGTAATTTTATATTATATAGTTAATTAACATAATATATACAACTAAGAGACCCCCAATTGGTCCATTAATGATAAAACTATCATTATATAAGTTCTTTGGCAAAACTGTAGATTTTTAAGAATAGTATAATAATTAATAATATAATATTTGTTTTTAAAAAATCTTTAATGTCAATTTTGACACTATTTAAAAATTTATTTTTGTTAGAGTCGTAAAAAAATTATTAATTCAAAAAAAATTAATTTAAGCAATAAAATCATGTCATATTAACAAATAAAATTCATGTATGTCATAAAATATTTCAAATTATATTTATTTTAGCATTTATAATACCAAATTATTTGATTCTTGCATTAATAAGGAACATATTGCATCATTATTATGTAATAAATAAATTTAATTATTCTACGTATAAAAATTATAAATAAAATACCATTATGTAATAAATATTTTTATATTTCTAATAACTATTTATAGTCTAAAATAAAACATATATAACCCTATGTAAAAATTGTTTTGCTAAAAGATATATTCTTATGTCATATTTTGCATTTACTTTAACTTAATTAATATAAAGTGAATTATCACTTACAAGTAGATCCACGGGGTCCCAAAATCGACCCAAACTTGACCATGGTCGGACATTTATCAAAAAATAGGGTTAGGACACGTTTTATTGAAATTTAGTATTATTATACTATTTTTTATTACCATTATTTACCGGATTTACCCTTTAACCATGGTAAATAAAATATTTACCCATGTAATTATTCAAAATGTCTAAAAATAAAATTTAACTATATACACAATTTGGACCACCTGATTCTAAATATGGAATCCATTTTTCTAAATTCAAAACATATAAGTGGTAGAAATTTATTTAAAATTTATTCCAGTTGTCGAAACAAAAAGCGTATTTTTAACAAATATGAACAATCATAAGATTGACACTTTTTTATGTGCAGTTTAAATATGAAATTATGTCCAATGACCAAAATTGGATTAAATGGTAAAATTATAATCAAATTATACTTTAAAATGACTCAAATTCATAATCTACCACTACTAATTATTTCTATTAAAAAAATTGTTTTTAATTAAAATTTACTAATTTTCACTATTCATCAAAATATGAATGTTATCAGAAAAGTACCAAAATTCCACCCTAAGACAATTATGATTTTCTGAATCCAAAAATGAATTCTATTATACCAAATTAAAAACATAAAAGTTGCTTTTATTAATTTAGAAATAATTCCCGCTATTAAAACCGAAAGGCGTATTTTTAAGAAATAATAACTATCAAAAGTTTGACACTTGTTTATGTCCAATTTCAATGTGAAATTAATTAAAACGACCATAAATGGATTAAATGGTAAAAATTTAATCTATTTATACTTCCATACCATTAAAATGTATAAATTATCAATATGAATTATTTTGATTAAAAAATTTCTTTCCTGTTAAAATATAGTAATTTTCACTATGCACCCAAATATGAAAGTTATTAGAAAAACACCAAACCATTTTTGAAACAAAATTATTATTTCCTGACTCTAATGAAGGATTTTATTTTGTCACATTATATAAAATCTTTAAAAATTTTATTTAAAAGTTATTTTCCATTAAAAGGTGGTAAAAGTGCATTTTTTGAAAAATACTTATTTTATCTGAAAAAAATGTATTTGTTCTTAAATTATGTCTAAGAATCTCATAATATATATTCTAAAAATATAAGGATTATATAATGTTCAAAAGTCAGTTAATACTATTCATAACCGCTTTTGAACGACTAGTTTGTTATGTCATGGTGCGGTAGAACTCAGTGTTGCGTGTAGTAAAAGTTATTGAATTACATTGATGAAATCTTGTACTGTAAAATCTTGGGGTGTTACATTCTTCCCTCCTTCAATAAATTCTTTCCTCACAATTTGAAATTATTTTTTAAAAATTAAAGGTTGAGAATATAAAATACCTTTGGGAAAACCCACATCGGAAATTAGGTTAATAAAATTTAGTCTTAATAAGAGGATAAAGGAAATGAAAGGGTCACCACCAAATTATTATCTCGATTAAGAGAACATTGGTGGAAATTAGTGACATATAATTGGAGGAAAAACGTAAATATTTATAGGCAGTGATTGAGGTCATAAATCACAATCAATTGTAAAATTGAGGGCCGTAAATTCATCAATCTATGATGATTAAAAATAACATCAGTTCAACAAAAAATATGGTATTAGGATAACACATTTTTTGTTTTATGATCCCTTAACTAAAGTAGAAGAATTAATTTCTTCATTGAATAATGGAAGAAGAAAAATATATACTTGACATGTAGAGTCTCATCCGTTAACTATGTTCTACCGCAAACTCGTCTTTGACTCTAAAAGATTATAGAACTTAAAAATAATATTCTATTTATCCTTTTCATATAGGGTTCAAAAAAAATTATTTTAGAATTCATCTAGCAGAACCATTAAAAAACAACATTATTCAATCCAGGGCATCACATGGGTCAGTGGTAGGTGATACACCCTTTTCACCCTTTGGTTGTAGGTTTCAGTCTCACGGGCTTGCTGGATGCGACGGGTTGCTGCCCAACCTCTAGGCTGTCCTTTTTATGAAAATCCAAAAATAATCTCAAACTAGACTTATCCAAAATACTTATGTCCAAAATCACCGTCCAAAATTTATAAGGTAGGTAAACACAATGAAGATATTTTTTTCCACGTAATAGCATGTGAACACCTTCATCATGCATTCTTTTAAAACACTGCAACATCCTGAAATACCATAAACCCTTATTGATTACATTCATGATCCCCTATTACTTATAGAATACTGGATATAATCCTTCTATCCAAAAATGTTGTAAACTCCAACAATGATTGAATATACAAATCATTAATCAGTTTCAAGTTAGTCAAGAATATCCAATATAATTTATCCAAAACAATCTTGTATTATTCCAAAATCACTACCTCAGTATCAGAACCATATTATGGTTTATCTTTCTCTGAACTATATAATTTCCAAAAATTTAACCTCCTATTGAGTCACTTTTCTTTGTTCCACACAAGCTCAAGTCCTTAATGAAATAATATTGTAGTACAATCCTTATATACTCCATAATTATTATAACCAGTACATTGTTGATACAACACTCAAATGACACAGTTCTATAATAAAAACATAATAACTCTAATCATTCCTCCTCATCTGTGGAAGTATCATAACATTATCATTATCTAATAGCATCATTTGGGGAATACTCTCATGATTTGGACTTTGGTTTGCGTTGTGTCCCAACTCCTTTCAGATGAATCATTGTACATTTGAAACATTTTTCTTAACCATACAGTCACGTACATGGTGTACGTTTTCTCTACACTTATAACAAACTCCCATTATTTTCTAGAAAGTTCTAGGGTGTTTCTTCCCATAGTTATCACATATGGGAAAATTCTTCTTTTCCCTCTTCCCTCTATCCATCTTTCTGTCTTCCATACTTTGCTTCTCTTGCTTCTCTTCAAAGCCATAGGACTCGGAGAATTCATTACTTATCTTATTAACACATGATATTATTTCTTCATATGTTGAGAATACATGGGAGACTATTTATCTTATAAATGTTGGCTTAATAATGTGAAAGATATGATCATTCTTACTCTTTACATCATACGTGTTGCTGGAGTTCACATTCCTTCTATTGGGCACCCTTTCTATACAATAGCATAAACTAGGTTAGTTTAGGAATTGCAATGAATAATTCCAAACTTGTAAAATACCTAACGTAAATTGATCAGTCTATGGATATAATCCATAATCATAAAAATGTTTTCTTTTAGTATGTTTATACTCATAAGCCCTTCATAAAGGTTTGTAATGAAAGTGATAAATATCCTAAGTGTATCCCCCGGTAGTGTCTTAACCAAGAGTGTATTAGGGCCCGTTGCCATGCACCAGTTCCCGTTTGAGTCTAGCTCAAAGTAGTGTTTTCATGTTTTACCCCATGGTACATTTGTGCTAGAGCCGCCTCTCCCTGCTCGTATCCAGACAGGGATGTATTGCTCCAAAAACTCACAAAATATTTACAATACCAAAATTCTTGTAAGTTATTCTATACTAATACTCAAAGACAATCTTAGGTCTATGTGAACTAATCATAGTTTATCTAAAACTATTTTCCAAGGTTATTTCTAAACATCCTCTGATACCAACTGTAACGCCCTGACCCCAGTTACATAGAGTAGGTGCATTATTTAATTACATTGGCATGATTAAAAGGAATCATGTCCTGAAGGACCGATCAGTTTAGCAGTCTTGGATAATACATTACATACGTTAACATTACATTTCAATTTCAAACATAAAACACAACGTAAATAGTTCTTTGAGAACTCCATTATTCCCTTTTTCTTAACCCTGTATATTAATCATAATACACTTCATGGAATCCTAGGAAAAATAAAACATGGAAAAGGGGTGATCTCAAATTCTCAGTATGGGTAATCAATACAGCGAAAGATGACATAAATATTAAGTATGGCGAATAATTGAAACCACATGCCTTTAACAATAATAAACATGAATTCTTTTAAATAATGAATATGAGATAAGTAAATAATGCCATAATAAAACATAATCATGGGTATTATACTTGTTAAATGACCACATGAACAATAAATATTATTTCCATAATGAGGGAATGTATAATTCTAGAAATTCTGAAACATTTTGTCAAGGCCTCGGCCAAGTTGTTTAAAAATTATAAAGGCCACGACCAAAACCATAAATCAAATTGGGATAGGGCCTTGGCCAATCCACGTCTATTTGTCTCATGAGACCTACTGATTCATCGAGGAGATATATCGAGCTTCACCCATCACTTACTAAGTCCAATACATTCCTTATATGAAAAGGTTTAAACATATCATAAACATTCCTATTAAAAATAGCATAGGAAATGTCAATAATTTAACCATAAATCATGAATGGTATAAAAATAGCACATATAGAGTCAAAAATATCACAACACCTTCCTTAAAATATGAAATATTTGTATCATAATCAATCAACTCCAAATAAACTTAATATCCATCAAAGGATGTTGATATAGAAGAAATCAAACCCCTTTTTAGAGAAATATCTCTTTTTATTTTGAAATAATTTAAGAATCACATAATTATAAAATAAAACATTTACTTTGAAAATATTCTTATAATCTTGTAAGCGAAGCTTCGACGAGTTTATAATGGTATAAAATATCCACACACACCATATAAGTTAAAAAATACATTCTCACATTAATTTTGTCGAAAAGGTAAAAAGGACCTTGTTTGGAAAATGACAGAAAGATTATTTTATAAAAATCTTATAAAAAGTAATCAATGGTATAAATTACATTAACCCATAGTTTATAAAATAGTAATAATGTTTTGAAATACTTTTTTAAGAAACATGGTTGTGGATGATAAAGAGGTCCCAGTAGATAATTACGTATAAATATCCTCGGATAATGAAGAGATTGTGAAACAAACCCTTAACAATTTGGTAACATACAGAAACTACACCCCATGAAAGAGGAATCAAACAATTAATATGTAAATAGACTTAAATTAAATTTTTTTACACATAGAATATAATTATGGGCAATATATACACCACAAAAGAGGTAATAGGGGAAATATGGTACGAATCTCATGGGAATAAGGAGTGAGATGAAAACCCCGTACCTTGTAATTTTCCCTGGTTAAGGGTAGGTTAACCTCTTTATAATGGTGAAATAATTGATATTAAATTTTAAAATAATCAGATACCTTAATATGATATCATATATGATCTTTTAACATTAATTTTTTAATAATATCTTAGTATTCTCGTCGTTTCGGGTGTTAACTTACTTGTTTTCTTTTATATGTTTTGTTACATAAGTATTGTTTGTTATGGATAGGTTGTATATTATTCATATAAATAATGATATCATGTCCTTAAATATTTTTTTTAATCCTAAAATGAAAATATCACTTGAATAGATACGATGAGGAATGAATCTCATCGTGTTCGTGGAGACGGTAGTCCGTACGTACGCACGACCGACAATATCATTATTTTCATATTAAAATTATATATAATTAGATGTTATATCATATATACAGAATCATTATCATGTTATATTAATTATTTACATGAATTACACATCATTATTAAACCCATCCAAATAATAATGTATTGAATAACAATTACAGCACGACGTGGAGACGGTAGGCCATAGGTACGCACGTATGGTGACATGTCATTCAAAGGATGGATATAATACTGAATATATTTGTACCATATTTATAATAACAAAAACTATATAGAAGATACTGGAGTTATTATTTTATAATGGGAAAACAAAGAAAGATGAAGTTGAAGAAGAAAGGAACTTGAAAAAGGGTGGTGAAAACATTACATCTTTTTCAGGTTCTTACTTTTGATTTGATCAAAAGGGATCCATAGGTTGGATTTCTAAATAAAGGAATGCTTCTACGATTAAGGGAGGATATTTGAGAGGGTATTTTTTCAGATTCTTGAAGAAACAAAATGCTTTTAAGGTATGATGAATTGGTTAGAAGTGGTGTCCTTTTATAAGGGGGGGGGAGGGGAGGGGCTCTTTAGAAAAAACTAAAAGTACTAATTTATAATAAATTCATATTCAGTTTATAATGGCTCCAATGTGTATTATTAAAAGTCTAAGGTGTGTATGGGTCGAAATCCTTTCATCCAATAGATTTTAGTTAGGATTCTCTCACTATATTAACCATATGATTTATATTTAACTCTTAGTTAAATAGTTTGACATTTACCATGTCACTTTGTATTTTTATATTATATAGTTAATAAACATAATATATATATCCAAGATACCCCCAAGTGGTCCATTAATGTTAAACCTATCATTATATAAGTACTTTTTTCCAACCTTACATTTTTAGGAATTGAATATTAATTAATAATATAATATTTGTTTTTAAAACTATTTTATGTCAATTGTGACACAATTTAATAATTGATTTTTGTTAAAGTCATAAAAACATTATTAATTTGAACCAAATTCATTTAAGAAAAAAAATCATGTAATATTAACAAATAAAATTCATGGATTTCATCAAAATGATATATTACATTTAATTTAACATTTATAATAAAAATTATTTGATTCTTGCATTAATAAGGAAAATACTGCATCATTATTGTGTAATAAATATATTTAATTATTCAATGTATAAAAATTATAAATAAAATTCCATTATGTATAAAATAATTTGATATTACTAATTAATATTTATAGTAGAAAATACAACAAATATAACCTTATGTAAAAATTGTTTTTCTAAAATATATATGCTTATGTCATTTTTGCATTTACTTTAACTTAGTTAATATAAAGTGTCATTATCACTTACAAGTGGCTCCATGGGGCCCCAAAATCAACCCAAAGATTCCAATGGTAGTAAATGTATCAAACAATAGGATTTGGATACGTTTTTGGGTAATTTCGTATTACTATAATATTATGGTTTACCCTTATTTACCGGATTTACCCTTTAACCATGGTAAATAAAATATTTACTGAATTAATTGTTCAAAATGTCTAAAAATAAAAGCTACCTATTTACAAAAATTTGGACCTCCTGATTCTAAATATGGAATCCATTATTATATATTAAAAACACATATGTGGAAGAAATTAATTTAAAATTAATCCCCGTTGTCGAAACCAAAAGCGTGTTTTTAACAAATACAAACTATCAAAAGATTGACACTTTTTTAAGTCCATTTTAAATATGAAATTATGTACACTGACCAAAATTGGATTAAAAGGTAAAATTACAATATAATTATACATTAAAATCACTCAGATGAATAATTTACTACTATTATTTATTTCTATTAAAAAATTTGTTTTTAACTAAAATTTTGTAATTTTCACTATTCATTAAAATATGAATGCTATCAGAAAAGTACCAAAATATCACCCTAAGATAATTTTGATTTTTCAAATCCAAAAATGAAGTCTATTTTACCAAATTCAAAACTTAAAAGTTGCCTTTATTAATTTAATATTAATTCCTGCTATTAAAACCAAAAGGCTTATTTTTAATAAATAATAACTATCAAAAGTTTAACAATTGTTTGTGTCCAATTTCAAAGTGAAATTACTTAAAATGACCATAATTGGACTAAATGGTAAAAATATAATCTATTTATACTTCCATACCATTAAAATGTATAATATAACAATATAAATTATATTGATTAAAATGTAGTTTTCAGTTAAAATATAGTATTTTCACTATTTACCCAAATACGAAAGTTATCAGGAAAACAACAAAACATTATTGAAACTAAAATCATATGTCCCAGTTGTAAATAAGAAGTTTATTTTTTCAAATTGAATAAAAGTTACAAATATTGGATATAAAAAGGAATTTCCATTAAAAAAGGGTAAAATAGATTTTTTTTGAAAAATAATTCTTTTATCTGAGAAAAATGTATTTGTTCTTACATTATGTCTAAAAAACTCATAATATGGAATCCAAAAATATAAGGATATTATAAAGTTCAAAAGTTAGTTAATACTATTCATAACCACTTTTGAACGACTTGTTTGGTAAGTCATGGTGTGCTAGAACTCGGTGTTGTGTGTAGTTAAAGTTATTGAATTACTTTGAAGAAATAACGTACTATGAAATCATGGTGTGTTACAATGTTCTCCCCAGAAATGATTTATATCCACATCTTCAGGGAGAAAACTACTGCTAAAATCTATTGGTTTCTCCTTTGGTAGTCTGAACACATGAAAATATCTATACTCAACCAAATCTCCTCAAATGCTATATAGATGTACTCCATCTAGGTAAATAACCACCCAATCCATGTCAAGGAGCTCAATGGGACTTCAATACTATAGAATTATTACATAATATTCCTATCATACCCTACAAAACCCTGAATTCTCTGAACCATTTACATGCTCTTGGTTGGTTCCCATGAAGGTGATCTGTTAATCTTCCATGTGTCAACATTTAAACCTTGTTCAGAAATAACATTCCCCATAAAGCGAACCACATGAATCCAAAACTATCATGTCAAGAGATTCTAATAAATATGGTGATCTCAATGAAATCTAATACCATCCTTAATTGATATACAAGCTACTCCTCCGATGTAGAATACCTGAGAAAGTGGTTAATGAAGAAAACCACAAATTGGTCAATGTAAAACTATGAGATCTAGTTCATCATAGCCATAATCATGATGGGTGCATTTATCATGGAAAAGGGCATCACAAGTAACAAATAGTTTCCATAGAGACAACATATTTATATCATGGGAATATCATCCTCATGAACCCTCAACTAATGGTAGTTAGGTTGGAGGTCGATATTTGAGAACCAACTCATACCTCGACACTTTTAAATATGTCTTCAATCCTTGGAATGGGGTGCCTAATCATTATATTGGCCTAGTTTATGAAATGATAACACCTGGAATGATGGAATCACTTTTCAACCTGTCTAACTAACAACACTAGATATTCCTTGGGTGTACACAGGTCCTTATAAATCCATTCTCTCAATGGACCTCCAACAGGATCCACAACTCCCGAAGCTCGACATGTCCCATCTAATATGACACAATAGATATTGAAGTTATTATATTACAAAGTTCAGTAAAAAACTCCATCACCCACTTTGGAGGTACTACTAGAACATCCTTAGGGAAGACATAATTATAATCATCAATTATTAATGTAATTTTATTAATTAAAAATTTGTCTACATAAGGGGTCATACTCACCAACTAATGGGTGTTGGGCTATATACTCATTCTTGTAGAACCCGCACTCCCTACCATGATATCATTATCAACAATACGGGAGAATATCATCCCATCATTGCGTAGTCATCTGACTCAAATGTGGTGAAAGTAAATTTGGGATCAGAACATGGAAAACAAATCGATACCCAATATGACAACATAATGTTCTATCATGATGACCAAAAGGTCCCACATGGTCCTCTCTCAACAAATGGATATCTCTTACTATTATCAGATCATAGATATAGATGAAGTGTTCCATGTAGAATCCTTGGGACAAAGCTACTGGGATAGAGCCGTAACCAGGAGCTCCAAATCTCAAACCAGAAGTGTACATATAATAGAATGACATGGATATGTTTCTAACAATACTAAATCAAGATTATAATAAAAATGCATCGTACCACTTACCATATCAGCTTCTATGGGGTCATAAGCCTCTAGATCCTGCAACTATCTGGAACCCTGACCAGCTGATCACAAATCCTAACATCATCCACCATGTGGTGGAGTTGGAAGGGTATTATACTGTCATCCATGACCCATATCTCTTATTTCCCCTATGTTATCTCTACCTCCATGTGGGTCTCCCTTTCCTCTCCTTGGGATCCTTATTCATGGTGCTTCCTTTTACACTGTAGTCAATCAGCTACTTACCTATGTTTCTCATCACATATCGTAAGGTAGTCTAACACTATGTGACCATGCCAATCACAGGAAAATGATTTCCAATCTTTTAGATTCCATATAACAATAATCTATCCTTATGATTCATAAAAACCTTTTTATTTTAGATCATGATAGTTTATCGTGGACTGAGATCCCACCAACTGGTGCATTCTAGCTTCTACCCACAAATCTGCTCTATGATGCCCACCAGAAACTGTATCATCCTATAATCTCTTTTAAAGAAAGCCTTCTATAACTATATCATGTTACAACACCCATAATATGTGGGGATTCACTAGGGAACCATGATAGAATGAATCCATATGTTGTTCCCCTTTTAAAAGTTCAATGATCAGATGTAGACATCACAGATCATGTCAATGGAGTACTGTGTATTGTCTATAAACAATCTGGTGTACTCAACAACCATCATCCCTCCCTATTTCATCTATAGAATCTCTTAAATACAACCTATGTTAAAATAGATGGTCTATAAATCAACATGATAAAATTGTTATAAATAGGGATATGAGAGTGGGACTCATTGTGCATCTGTGTAAAAAAGATCCACCATCACCTAAGAGCTATGTGGCATTATCTAGCTGCCATTGTAACCACCTGATATGTTCATTTTTTGATGGGGTGAAAGACATTGACCATTGAATATAGAGAAACCTTTTTTCCGAAGGATCTATCTCAACATGGAACCTCAATGGCCTCTAGTGCTGGAACATGCAGAGTACACTAATCCTTTGATCATATTCATAATTCTCTACTAGGATGATCTAATGATCGACAACTGGGTATGATGCTACCTTTCCACCAAGAGAATGAAGCCCATGGGCTGGTCTTTGAACTGATGCTGCATTGCTCAATAGGCCATCATCGTGGTCTGGAGCAGGTATCCTGGATGATTATCATCATGGAGGCATCGTGAAATTATAATAAAAATGTGACATAGTAATCTGATAATATATATGTATATATATATATATATATATATTGGTATTTCAATCACCAAGGATAGACAAAGACATAATCTTATATGATGCATGTAAAATTCATCCCAAAAACCAATGTCTTGGTATACCGAGTTGACAAGTAGGTAGGCCAGGTCATGGTGAATTGATTTGATGGCCACCAGTACCATCCGTGGATTACCTAGCCTTAGACGCATACTCGAGATAATTTGACACTATTGCACTAATCCCTTAAAAATACTCCTAAGTGTACAAATATTGTGTATGTATAATGTAATGAAATTCATTGAAAATAATCTGTCATGACTTAAATCTGACCATTGCTGAAGCTAGAACTACCCCATGCTAATCTCCATTAGTAAGTGGGTGGCATAAAGTGCCAACAGGCGTAAACTAAATGTGATCCCTTTTCCTAATGTACCTGTATGCACAAAACCAACCATCTCAATAATGAGATGAAAAGGAAGAATAATCGAAATATGAAACAACTAAATGGTGAACTAATAATGAAAAACCTCTATGTCGTGCAAGAGTATGATAATGAAATCACAAAAGTAAATTGGAAGATATATGACTAACCAAAAATATGACACATCCTTAAAAAATGGAATGTAAACTACTAAGATAGAACAACTCCAGATCTCTAAGATACACCCTCTGTATTCATTCCCAAGAACCCAATATCCCTAAGCTCCTAAGAATTGACCATCAACATATCAATCATCTAAAAAAGACATGCAATGTGTGAGAAAATCCCAAAAAGGTGTGTCTATATACAAACCCAGTAAGACACCATGGATGATGATAGGATGATCAGAAAAAAAACATAATAAGAACAAAAATAAATTATATAGTAACAAAAATGTAGAACAACCCAAAGAAAGAGAATGTAACCTCATCTAAGCACAAGGGTCTTAGCACAGTTTGTATATGGACTAAATGCCATGTCTTTTGCACTCATAGTAGGTGAAAAAATTCATCAAACAATGATAAGATAAACATAGAAGGTTGTGGCATGCCTTATATATGATTAAGCCTCATGTAAAAAGAGTAAATGAAACCATAAACATGGATTAATATATATATATATTCCCATAAAATTTATCCAAAATGAGAGAGGAATGGGAACTCTGTCTCATAGCCCGGTCTAGGAAAATAGATACCAACTATTCCAGAAGTACAAAAATAATGCCCAATATCTTATACATCTTCCATGTAAAAAACATAACATTCAATCCCATCCATTCTACTCTGTCTCCTAGTCGACATTCCACATCCTCATGGTATAGTACCAATACCCTGGTACAATAGAAGGGTTCCATTCAATGGACACATTAAGGACACATAACCTATTCCAATTGGGGGATTCCACTATAATAGTAGATATATTGCCCTTTCAATGATCAATAAGAGGGTTCCACTATAATGGTTGATAGAGGGATCATTCCCATACCAACTAGAGAGTTCGACTCTAGAATATAGAGGACCCATTCCTAATCCCAACATGAGGGTTCCACTTTGAAATGTAGGAAGAGGACTGATTCATTACGCCAATATGTGGGTTTAACACTCTGATGACAGAGTGCACATTCTTTATCTCTGTTGGAGGGTTCCACTCTGATATATGGGTGACCCATTCCCTAATGCAGTACTAGGTTTCCACTGTGATAGGCCAAGGACCCATGCCTAGGACACCTAGAGGGTTCCACTCTGAAAGCCTCTAGTGATCCTATGTGATCACGACCATAATTAGACATCTCCTATAGAATCACCAAGACCAAAAATCATCCATCATATCATAATGTCCACAATGGAGAGAACCATAACATTCCACAAGGAAAAATAATCATTATATAAAACTCATAGAGAAATATTTGAGTACAAAATAAGGTGTTATTTGAGTTTAAAGTTTCTTAAAAATAAGTAAAGGGGTACACTATGTGTTCAGGGACCCAGAAGGTGTGTTGTCCCAATCCATCACTTAGACATGTCCCTAAACGTACATGGATAGCAAATCATGTATGTACAAACAGTGTGTAGGGGTTCTACAAGGTGTTTCCATTCCATTTGGTGTCCCAACTTTGGGTCTTGTTGTTCCCATGTGTCCATCTCATTTCTGTGTACTTTGGTACATAGCATGCATCTTTACATAGAGATCCTCCCATGTACTTTAGCACACGGGAATGTGCCAGGCCATGTTGTTCTTCATGATTCCCTACTAGTGAGCTCCTCCACATGGATTGAAAATATTGGAAGGGGTTCATGGAATGTATGATGGATACACACCATTCCATAAATATTAATTTTACAACACCTTAGCGGCCACAACAGAGGGGATAGTTTCTATGTTTTTATCATACTACATGATGTGTATTAACTTTTTCCCTGATTCTCAAATCATTTTCAATGATTCTAGATTTATAATTTGTTTTATATGGCTCACCATCACACCTATTGATATAACATGATATTTTTTCAGCTGGTGATTTCATCCCACTTATGGCTGGAAGTCCATTCCTGATTCATCTCGAAGTGACCCATGTTCCTCAAGTGGAATTGGTTATTTATCAAATTAGAATATGATTTTCTATAACAAGAATGATCACCAAGAACCCAAATTACAAACAATAATATCCATTGTTTTGTCGATCGATCCCTTCAATATGAATTCGTCATGATGCTGGGTGGCTGATTGGGATAGGTACGACTCGATGATGTTGAACCGTGAATGCAAGGTCTAGTCGATGAATAACATGACAGAATTGTGGGAGTAATGAACAATCAATAAATCATTATCAACTTTCAACCAATTTTTTTCCAATGATCAAAATTTGATGATTCTTGATATAAATAAATAATAACCAGTTAAATTTCAGTTCACGGGCACATGAAAAGGCCACAATTGTTTGAGATAAAAGGTAATAAGATTTTCATGGACAATAAATTTAATCATAAATAGAAGAAACCAGGAATTTATGAGTCTTACCAATATATTGGATTGATATTTGTAGAATAGTGTTCTCTCCATTGATTGGTGACTGTATTTTCAATTGATTCTTCTCGATCTTCACTGATCTAAATATTTGTCATCATCAAGAGAATATTCTCCAATAAAAGGAGGAAGCACACTTTGGAAACCTCTAATAGATTATACGGTTAACCCTGAAGTATTTTTACAATAGAAATTTTTTGTAGAAAAATGGTTTATATAAGGTGAATGAATGAATTATTTAATGAATCCATTAAATGCCCATACAAAGGTAGTTTTATCCAAATACCATTCCCTGAATCTTTTTAGTTCATGCCTAGTGTAAAAAACACATTCCGAACTCAATCGTGTTCTCAAATTTCTAATTTTATATTTCATTTAACAGTTATCCCATTTTATTTAATAATAAATACACGTGTAATTTAAAATATATTTAATATTATTATAAATAAAATTCTGGAAACACCGGTCCTCAAAATGACTTGTCATGTTAGTGTTTTGATGTTGAAATATATATTTATATATCCGTGTATTACAAGGAGAATATCCAGTCTCTACAAAAACATTCCCTATCAATTGAATTTTTAAGATCAGAAATTTATGAAAAACTAATCTGTGATAATGGTGGTGGGGATCTATTTGATCCATTCATGTGGAGATGAAGGAGAAGGGGAACTTGATTAATGCTCTAGTCTCCCAAATGAAAAATGCAACATGTGAACCACATAAAATAGAGAATAATATCACATACTTGTTTATGTGGAAGAATGAAGGAGAAGGCCCCATGAATAAAGATGGATCCTTGTTGTCAGTGTGATGGTTTTATATAATTAAAATTGATGTATTATTCTCCTATCTATATGATCAATAATCCCCCAGGTTCATGAAAACAATTGAAATAAATGTTAACTTGAATGGAACACATCCATAAAAATAGACCATGTTTTCGTAGATATATATATATAAGTGTGTGTGTGTGTGTGTTTGTTAAAGTTTAGATAGTGAGAAGAAGTGGATAGTGTGTTCAAACTAGTGCAAGAATGTAATTGAATCTACTCATGCTCATGCACATGTGAAGAACCCCATTAGTGGGATAATAAAAGAAATGAAATAAAGAACATTAAATCATAATTCATTATATATTTTATGGTTTCACAAATAATTGGAAGTTTTATCTTCTACTTTTTAAAAAGAAATAGTCTGACATGCATAAAATATTGCAGATATAGTGACAATCGAATAAATTAGTTGAAGAACCAGACTGTCCAGTTGATCCAAAGGAATCATATATTGAAGAAACATCATGTTCATTGAATATCTATTGATGAAATACATGCTATATTATAATGAAATCCATAAAGTATAGGTATTACAAGTATAATGAAACCTATCAATCATTTATAGGGTTTTATTTTATTTGCCTAATTTTTTTCCAATTCTATGAATTTTTCATTACTAATTTTTTTTAGTGGTATGTAAATTTGTGAAATAACCTCTAGTTGATCATGGAAATGATATTTTCATAGTAAAAAAACTTTGTGAAAATCCTTTTTGGGATGTTCTCTATATTATTATCTATATTCTATATATACATGAACATTGAGATCACACAAAAATAACCATCTCTCTTAATTGGGGTAGAATGTTTAGTCTGAGAGGGGATAATATAAAATAAATTAAAACATGATAAATTTTTCATTCCCTTATTCACCCCCATCCTTCAGGTTTCCTTCCCCAATCTATCTAGGCTATACAGAAAGCTATTCCATTTTGGGATGGGTGTGCCATGTAAAATATCTATATTTTTTATTTAGATATATATATATATTTATATATATATTTCACAATCGAGTTGATTATAATTTAATATATCATCCACATGCATCATCATGACGGGTTATGATTTTATTACCTCTTTCTTTGACATGGTTAAATGTATTGGTGTTTTATATATTTTTACTCTTATATAGATGACAATTTAAAAAGTTTATTATGAATATTTTAATAATTTTATCATATGATGAATGAACTATACATATTTTTTTATAGTTAGGGCCTCATTATAGATATATTCTTGATGAAATGATATGATAAATAATAAAAATTATGTTGTGTATTTCGGTTTATTCTTTTCTACAATAATATATTTCCAAGAATATATGCCTTTATAGAAAGAACATGATGTCCAAGATAATTATTTCTTATCTTAAGGCATTGAATTAGTCATCTGTAATTTTATATTTCATCAATAAGGAACTGGTTGTTGTTATCCATGTGTATATTTATTAATATGTTAACCATATATTGGTTTCTCCTAATGTTTCTTTTTATTGATGAATTATTTTTATTATATATTCCTACCATCTTATTTATCCTCATTTTATGCTCACTTATGATTATTGAATATTATCGATTACGTTTACCCTTACTATGAATTTTACATCACCCCTTCCTATATATCCTTTTTCCTATGTTATGATGAATTTAATGACACATGGTATTTATAAGATGGTTCATTTTATAGAATATTTTTGGTTGATGTCAGAGACTAATTATAGATTAAATAATTTCAATATATTAGGGAGATGTTGATTATTTGATAAAGGCATGTGATTTTTTAGTCTGTTATTTTTATTAATTATATAATTTTATAAACATAAGCGTTATTGGGAATGTATGTAATCTAATAGTATATTCAATTCATGTAATTATGTCATAACTTTTTCCGGAAACATATTGTTATTAATAATTCTATTATATAATTTTTGTGTTTTAGGAACAGGATCTGGGAGTGTGGGTCAAAACATTACAACGCCCCCATACATTCATAGCCTATATGTCCAAAATCTCTATTCTTGTGAATAATACCTATATTATAATACAGAGATGTACTACCCCCTATAGTACCACACTATTATAGTGCTATAGATCCTAGGAAATTCAGTGCTACTAATTTTTTTAATTGGTCTTCATATCATAATATAATTACATATATTAGTAAAGTCAAAATATATAAGCATGTATTTTAAACAACTGTTTTTAAATTATTTCATAAAAACATAATTTCTATGTCAATAATTCAATATTAAAATAATTAATGTCTGATTTTTTTTATAAATTTAATTTAATGTTTTGAATCGTAGAAAGGATAATCCATTACCTAGACAGAAATTAGATAGAATGAGGCTCGAAATATATTTGTATAGTTATTTTTGGAGATATATATAGTTCTGTAAGGATTTCATAGAGGATGGGAATTTGGTCTTGCATTTGGCTTTATGCATTTTAGCCAATGGGCCATATAATTTGGACCTCTCATCCTTGTAAAGGTTACATATAAACCACTTTAAACAGAGTATTTGTCTAAAATATAATATAGAGTATATTGTTATTGGATCAAGTTAATGAAGGAATGACTTAATAATTTTTTAAAAAACATGAATTTTCATGTATATATTAAGAATACAATTTTTAAAAAATAACATGTTATATAATATAATAATATTGTATTTATGAAATAATAAAATCTAAATTTATTATAATGAATAAAAATTGAGTTAATTTTGATAATTTAATCAAATAAAAATAACAAACTAAATTTATAAACAAAAAATGTAATTTCCATATAGTAAAAATCTAATGAAAACGATGAATATTTTTTAAAATTTTTTTATATTTAATTTTTTTATAAAAAGATAAATTCTATTTTTAAATGGATTTCAATTCATAAAAACATTAATTTATTAAGAAATAAAATTTATTATCTTGAATGAGAACATTATTACATGAATTGATCCTTAAACAATATTTTATTCAATATTTTAACCCCAAATTACATCTCCCTTTTAACTATAAACACCCCTCTCTCCCTCTAGGAAAACCAATTCCTAATAAAATAAATATTCCAAATACAAGATTAATAATAAAAATAATATTAATAAAAATAATTTATACGCATGAAGAACCAAATAGGGACCTATGGTAGGGCGACTATCAACCTTCCATTCTCTTTTGGTGTTTGTCCTCTCCTTCTCACTATTTTTATATGATTCTTAAAAAATATTTTTTAAAAGTATTTTATTTTTATTTCCCCTTTATTAATATAATTATATGAATGATTAAATTTAATTTATATGAAAATTTATCCACAATTCAATGATTATTGATACAAACCTTATTCTCTAATCCTCCCATTGATTCTTCTTATGTTTATTCTTATTCAACTAGTTAATTGTGTTCTTTACATTTTTTAATCAAACCTTCTATTATCTTAAATGTTGATTTCTCTTATCATTTTGGGGGTCTTTAAATTTTAATTTATAGTTTTTTCATTTTTAAATAAAAATGTTACCCATTAATTGATCATGGTTGTTTCATGTTTATATTTACGATATATTTCTTTTATCTTTTACATAAATGATTATGGCCATATTATAATGTGGCTAGTGAGCCATTAAAAATATATACCACTAATTACATGAATATTTTTATATATATAATGATATTATTATCAATGAACATCATTTTAGCTTTTTTCTCATTTTATATAGTGAGTTTGGTAGGCATTTGATATGTGTGATGGTATTTCTTACCTTGTTCATATTCTATGTATTGGAAATGTCCATAATATTTCTGTTGTTTCACTTTTATTCTAATTCCGCATTCCAATTGTTATACATATTTTTCTCATTATTGTGATCCCATGTTTATTATATGGTGATGATTATTATGATTTCTCATGTACTCATTTTTATTAATTTTTTACGTTTCTCCCTATTATTCCCCCTATTATGCTTTCAGTTTGACTATTCATTTATGTATGACCTCAAGTGATTACACGTTATAGGTATACTAGGAAAATATTATATTGAATATGAAAATGAATTTAATAAATTTCATATTTCCAAGACACTATATCTATTTATATTAAGAGTTATGTTATTAAGTATTTTTATCTAATAAATTTTATAATGTACATAATTAAAAAATGGAAGCCACGTTATTTCATGTACCCATTCAATGAATATGTAAAATTATAATTAGTAAAGAATCCATTTAACTTGGGAAATTGAAAATTGTTAAGAATATAAATAAATTTTACAACCAAAAATTCTTAAGGCCTAAATACCCATCTTCTAAGTTAATCAGTCAGTCATTAAAATTAGATACAATATCCTACTTTTTATTCGATTCCACTATTATATCATAACCATTAGTTTACATACTTTGTAATGAATCAACTCTTATTACCCAACCACACTGCCTACATTATTTCAACATCTTAGATACAAGTTTTCAAATATCAATGGTCTGATCAATTAAGAAGTTTTATGAAACCAGATACATACATTATACTAATTTTACATTGGAAAATAAAATATAAATCATATCAATAGAAACCCCATTCAACACATTATCTCATTACATTAATTCAAATTCATATCCTGCGGTAAGGAAAAAAATCAATGGTGAGCTCAAATGCTCAATGAAGGATACAAACAGTGGCATATATCATGAATTAATTAAGAATAATAAATATGGAATTGTTAATTAATGAACAAAAAATGACATTTAATCAGCTAATATGACTATCATAATAGTATAAGGGATAATCAAAACTCAAAGGTACATACATTTAAGTACAATTCATTTAATCAATAAACAATAAATGTAATGATTACAGAGATATTATAATTGGTAATATACCCTGGATAATAATAACAAATGAATTATCATTGATGTAAATTATTAGTTGTTTGACATCATGATCCCAGGCATCATGAGACCTCTCCTTCCAAGTCCTTTCAATAGACAGTTTAATACTACTACGTAGAATACCGATATGATTTGGCCATTATAATTTTAACATGAGACTTATAAATACATGGAGGGGTTATCTATAAAATGATCCCAACAATAAATTCATGGAAAAAAAATTAATCATATATCATATAATTCATTATAATATTTAATCATTAGTCTTTATCATTATATATTAATATTTATTTAGGATAGTGATCTATAAATAAATTCCCTATTTATAAAATAACCTTAAATGAAAACACCATATGACAGAATTTTATATAGTTTATTAAATAAAAATATCAATCATTAAATAATATGTATAATTAATATAAATGTTTCCATAATAAAGTTATTATTTCAATTAAAAGTTTACAATCTTAAAATAAAGTGACATTGTACACTAGTTTTTAACACTTTTATTACATTTAAATTCCAACCACAGGAAGATTTATATTGAAATAAAACATTAATCATCATGAATAAATATTTATTCATGTTTAATATGTTAAATATGAAATATTTACACCCCATAAATTTGTATATTTTCATTTTAAAAAATATGTCTTAATGAAATCGTAATTCAGGAAAAGCCCATACCATATGATAATTTTCATATCAAAAACCATTGGATGAAATAATTCAAATTCAAAAGATAAAATTAAATGAAGTGTAAAGTATTAGTTATATTACATATATAAGGGGAATTATATACTACATATATAATAAATTAGGTTTAATAAATTATAATATGCCTTAATGAAGGGAAATTGAGCAGAATTCCCTAACCTGACAATTCATTTTGGTAAAACATGATTTGAACTCCTATATAATTGTTTTATGTATTATATTAATTTATAACCGACCCTAATTAATATTTTTAATATCATATATTATCCCATTATAATATTATAAAAGATATTTTTTAATAATATTTTATTTTTTTCTTAGTTTGGGGTGTTAATTGCCTTCTTTTCTCACGTGTCATTTATTATGAAATATTTGATCTTGAACAAATTATATAAATAAATAATCTATGAAATTATATTAATTTTATAAATATAATATTGGATCATTATATTCATTTTATAAATCAATATTTAAGGTTGGTCTTGTAAAATGAATCATACTGATACATGGAGATAGTAGTTCGTACGTACGCATGAGCGACAACATCATTCCCATAATGAATGTGATTTTAACAGAGATACTGAAATATTAATATTAAATGATTTAAATAATTTTATATAAAACACTTATATTCATTAAATTTGACCTTATTAAATTCCATATAATTTTTATGTGAAAAATTAATCGCATCGATTCATCAAGCGTTAGTCTAGCATACAAATAAGCAATGTTATCGTATTCTAAAAAAAGTGTTATGTAAAAATATATATGTGGAATTATATTTTTAGAGGTACAATAATATCATAAATATCATATACATGTTCTAAATACATCATTATTTGCATCCATTAAATGTGGTTATGGAAAATGAATTATATTGGTGTGCGAGACAGTAGTCTTCTGTTCACACGATGGGCGATTAGGTTTTCCATTTGATGAAAGATGGGACAAATACAGGTCATTACATTAAAAAAGAGAATATAAATATATTTAAGATAATTTTTATTATATAATCATATAATAAATATAATTTAATGATTTCATAGAAGAAATAAAATGAAAATGGTTGTTTTATAACGTTACCTCTTCTTTAATGTCCTCTTCTTGTATTCAACAAAATCCAACATCGGATTGATCTATGGTCAAAAAAGAGATCCAAAATATTTGTAGGGAATTAATTACTTTATTATATTTTTTATTGGAAGATCCATATATCTTTGGATATAAGATTATGGGGGAAGATGATGTAGCCTTTTATAAGTGGGTGAGATGACACAATTGGAATTTTTTAAAGCAATCAATCACAATACATTCTTATAATGTTTGAAGCATAACAATTTGAAAATACATATATTATAATGTGTTAAATTAATAATATTTCCATTATATTTGTGTTTTAAAAATGTTTAGTTCATTCTTAACACGTGTCTTCTTAGTTTAACCTTCAAATAAATCATTTTTAACATAAATTTTCTAATAATTTTTTACTGCTTTTAATATTCACAAAGGTAAAAAAATCCGAACATATTAGATAATATAAAATATATTGATTTCAATTATGGAATATATTTTTCTAAATACAATTAAAATAAGTGGTGGAATACTATTTAATTTTATACCTACAGATGAGATAAAAAAACAACCTTCAAAAGGGAAAATTCTCATATATATGGAATTTTTTATTATACAAATTTAATAAAAAAATCAATTAAAATGACCTAATTTTTATTTATTATTTTATTATTTAACATATTATTCATGAAAAATAATTTAAAATATAGTTTATCTTTGTAAATAATATTAATGAAAATGCATTTTTCAATAAAAAACTATATTTTTCACTATTCATCAATAAATGATATCTTTTAGATGAATCCTAAAAAATAGCACTATGATATTTTTCTATTTTATGATTTATAAATTAAATTAAATTTTATCATTATATTTTAATTAAGGGTAAAATTTTAATTTTATCGTATGTGTGTTAGAAGTGAGGAAACATTTTTCATTGAAAAAAATAATGTTTTTGAGATTACATTTCTTTTTCAATCAAATGATTCTTATTTTATTTCTAACCCCTAGAGATCCATTTAATTTTTTAAAATTTTTAGAAAATAAAATTTTTATAATTTAGTTCATATTATTCATACCTTCCAATATAATGGGTAGGTTAAATTGGTAATGTTTAAATAATATTTTAAGAGAGTATTTTCATTTAAAACTGGTGGTGCATTCATCGAAATCTATCGAAGAGATTCAATTTTTTAAATTGAAATAAATAATAATGACTCGAGTTTTTACATTATTAACTCCTATATAAATTCAATCATCAATATTTCATGGGTATTACCATATAAACAGATGAGAGTTTTTCTTTTTCATAACACCCTTTGGTTCCCACATTGCTTTTTCATTTTTGTGATTACTCAAGAGTACCATATCCAGAAATTATTTCTGAATCCTAAACACATTATCTCTAGTATCATGAATATGGATGGGTTCTTTATGTAAGATAGATAATCCTCAAATTCTATTTAATCATAAGTGAGCATATCTATTTGGTCCAGCTTGTACTTCATTAACAATGATATATGTAACATATTATGTACTTTTGAGAGACATGGTGGTTTTACCAACTAATAATCCATGGATCCAATACTTTCTAAAATTTCAAATGGTTTGATGTACCTATGATTTATCGTTCCTTTCATACCAAACATTATCACACACTTCCCTGGAGATGCATTTAAAAGAGAAATATCTCCTACATGGAATTCAAATCCATCCTCTCATTATCAGCATAAAATGTTTCCCTACATTGAGATTATTTAATATGAGCATCAATAGCCTTAAATGTTTTTTCGTTTCTTCAACGAGTTCTAGGACATAAAATTTACATTCTATGACATCATCTCAAAAAATTGAAATATAAAATCTCTTTCCATGTAATGCTTTATATGACGCCATTTGAATACTTGAATGGGAACTATTGTTCTCTATAAACTCTATAAAAGTTAAAAACTAATCTCACATAGATTCAATGTTAGGTTATACTAACCTTAACATGTATTCCATTATTTTAATAGTCTGTTTAGACTATCAACCAGATTGTGGATTGTAGGCAACACTAAAATAAAGCTTAGTATCAAGATCCTTCTAAAGACTCCTGCAAAATTTTGTTGTAAAAGGGGATCATGATTAGACCAAATCCGAATAGTGTTTCCATGGTGTAATATACATTAATTAAAAGAGGTCTATTTAGGTTCAAAAGTTGTAAATATTCTTTAATAGTGAAGAAATGTGAGGTTTTATTTAATCAATAAATGTTATCCCATATTGCATCATTATTTATAAAATTCATTAGTAGTACATAAAAAATTCCATACTAATATCTTTATATTTCAATGTAGGAATAGGAAGAGGTTTCATGACTCCTCGAGTATGTTTTATCATAGATTTCAGTTGAGGAAAAAACAAACCTATTGACATATAATCATTGATTTAGCAGTTCATGTTATCCCACCAAATGTATTCCCTCAAGTCCTTATACATCTTCATGCAACTAGAGTGAATATGGATTTTATTGTTGTATTTTGTTTCTTAGGACTGATTTTTTTACATTGATTAAATGTCTATTCAATGTATTAAAATTTTAAAAAATAATTATTACATGTTGATTATTTTTCTAAATAACGCTAATGTAATATTGTCCTCGATTATATATTGCATCTATAAGGTCATAGCAGTTCTCCGGTATAATGAGAACCATGATATTATAATAAATTATTCTCAAATAATGTTCTATAGTTTGATCACATAGTTTTATGGGACACATAGTACATACACCTTCATGTGAGAGTACCTAGATGTATATAAGGATTCATCTCATGAAGTTTCACTTGGTAATCTCTAGGATATGATATTTTGATAATAGTCCTACCAATTAGAATTCCTCATGTTATGGGTTCATAAAATATTATAACTTATGAGCATGTGTAATGGTATATGGACATTAATATTACTATTAACACATGTTACAACTCATGTACAAAAATGTATTTCATAAACCATGATAATAACAGTTCATAGGGAAGTTGGATATATTGGGTGTGTCCTAAGTGACATGACTTTAATGAATAATTTTAGAAATTATTTTTCCCTTATGTATTTATGTAAGTGGATATCTCATCCCTACAATTGGAATAGATCCATCGGATTAAATTTTGTGGCCATGGTGTAACAACTTATTCATTTTAGATAGTCGACAAAAGTCATATCTAGCATATAGGATGTTGACATGAATGTGAAATCTAAATTATGATATATTGTGACGAAGGGATTATATCACATAGTGGGTGTTTGAATGTGGATCTCGACACTGTGACATTAAGAAATTTCTCTTGGGTGCCATGGCCCATCACGAGAGAGTAATATTTGACATAAGGAATGACCATATAATGCAATGCGAATGAATCAATGAGGGACCCACACTAAGTATTTTTTAGGACTACAATTGAATTCTATTTGAGTTCAATTAAAAAAATAAATATTATTCTAAAGTCTGAGGAAAATTTTTATTCAAGTTATAATGATAAAATAGAATATGTAAATATTTATTATCTATATTTTATATAAAAATATTTATTTTTTTATCGAATATTTTTAAATATTTATTCACTAGAATGTGAACAAAATAATTATTTATGAATAAAATATTTATTCTATTGTTCAATAAATTATAGAGTATTTTGAATGGACCAAGCCCATGTCTGGTGAAAAAATATTTATTGACATGACAATTAAATAATATTTATTATTCTGTAGGTTGGTGCGCAACAAAAAATAATAATAATATAATTATTCTTGGGTGGAATGGGGGTTTTTAATCATAATAAATTTTATTTAATGATTACCATTAAATTGAATAATATTTTAACATAAATAATACTCTATAAATATATGGATATTCTATTTTATACAGAAAATACAAAATTTAGAATATAGAATTATTCTTCCCAACGAGTTCTCTCTCAGATCCTCCTTCACTCTCTCTCCCTATAAATAATGAGAAGCGTAGGAGATATTTCATCCATACCAATGAACGAACAATCAATAATGAAAAATGAAAGACATTAGACTCATTGTGCTAGCACACATAGATCGAGTGGTGTTGCATAAAGATGAGAGGAAAATGTATGATCACTACTCCATGGATTCTATACTTGGATCCTCATAGCACAATGAAGGTAGACTGAATGGGTGTGTTTTATTATCAACATTCACAAAGGAAGAGTGTTCCTAATACATGGAATTTATTTCTTCAAATATTCAATAAATTATTTATAAAGTTTATGAGAAATATCATCCCTATTATTTTCAATCAATAATTATTAAAATATATTTTAATATATCCTCCACCGATGCACTCTTCTATGGAACCAAAAACCATCATGTTGTATCAAAGTGATCACATTTGAAATAATAAATATTAATTTTAGTGTTGATCTATTCACAATTGGGGATGGATTTTCATTTCATGTTATTCATTATTTAATCCAATTTGAATTAACATTTTAATGAAATATTAATCATGTTCATTCATTGATTCATATTATTGAAGTTTTATGAACAAAATAATAATGATATGAAATGTCATTTGGAAGTGCCAATTCTTTGGCTAGTAAATCTGGGTTACATGGCATGCATTCATAGAACACATTGTATACCCATGCGAATAATTTCTAGATTAACATTTCAATTAATTACATGTGATGCTTTTATTGTTAACCATGTGTCGATCAGGGCAACTTATCACACAGAAAGAGGATACAGGGTGTGTAGCTGGCTTGTACACACTGTGTAGTCTTGCTGAGTTAACATGCCGAAGCTCTGGTCATGTGACTTGGATACAAAACAACATAGATTAATTGAGTTCATCATGATGTACATGAAATATAGAGTCGCATTAAAATAAAAATTAAATCTAATATTAAATATTAAAATTATAGCATTAAAACATTATTTTATTGTCTTGAACAACGTTGGGTATGTGAAAATTCAATTATGGTTTTAAAAAATTTCAAAATTTTAATTAATTTATTGTAATTAATATGTTATTATTGGTTGTATAATTTTATTTACCTGAATTTACTTAATGATGGGTATCGAAAAATTAAATCAGATGTTCATTAATATTAAATGGGATTAATTATTTAATTAATTCAAGCGTTTTTATCTTAAATAATAAAATAACAAATGAATGATATCTATTTACATTTTTGTATTTGTTGCATGTATGACCATTCATAATACAGACAAAAAACATTAAATGTGATGGATGTTTTAATTTAATTTAGTTAATGAGTTTTCAATGTTTTATTATCAAATTAATTGATGCCATGTGATTCATACCTCCCTCTAATGTAAGGTTAGACCTACATATTGATGGATATTTATATAATCTCTTTTACCAAATCATTTGGTTCCCCTCAGATGCATGTGACTAATAAATATTTGTAATTAATGATGAATCTAATGCTACATGGTGGCAGTTCTAGATTGATCCATAATGAATCCAGCCTAAGTTATACATAGGTAAATAGTTGGGATATTATAACTCATTCCATGACCGATAATAAAAGTTATTCCCCCTAGGTCAATGGTTTCATTAATGACCAATCATTAAATCATATGTTAGGTAAATATCATGGAAAAGACATTTAATAAATTAATTATTTATATCTATGTTGCTATTTATTTTACGGATGAAAGGTCTTAATCACATAAATAAGTGAATTAATGTTCAAATACGGATACTAAATAAATCAGATTGTCATAAATGTTTTTTATCACATGGTTAATTAGTAAAGTGACATCCACATAATATTATTAATATATGTAGGGCATAAAATAAGATAATTTTTTCATAATAAATTAAAATCACAAAATTAAAATTTATGTCAGACTAAACATTCCTATACCTGATTGGGAATGAAACCAAATAACCAGATGTAGTATGTAGCCAATTTTGGGGAAATTTCATTTAATGGGTTATTATTATGATATTTTTTGTTGGATATTAACTGAAATATAATTGAGTTTAATTGAAAAAATTATGTTCAATATAGATTTGAAGTAATGTTTTGAGGAAATCCATGTCTGGATTCCAAGATATGGGAATCTGCTCCATAGATCAAGGACTAGAAAGTCCACATTTGGAATGACCGCCTACCTAATTACTTTATAATGGTTTTGATGGATAAGTATATGATCATTATGAAAAGTAATGGGGTTATATTCAATTATAATTTTAATTAATCTAGACATTCTATGTTTAATGGTGAGGGATATAGACACTTGATAAAATATTGAGGGATTTAATAAATAATAAATACACATTAAATTTATTATATCTCACTTATTTTATAATAAAAGATTTTAATAATAAAATACTCTTTTTAATTTTATAATAACATTACATGTTCATTTTCCACACAATACCTATGGTCAAAATTAGAGAAAAATAACCTCATAACTGGTACTAACTTCCAGGAGTGGTTTAGAACCCTTCGAGTTGTGCAGTTCCATTAACAAAAATCGGACGTGCTAAAATCCTCAATGCCTAATCTACCTGATAAAATGTTGAGTAATGAAGACTACCATGTCTATGAAGAATAATTGAGTGATGTGGTCGACAATCAATGTTTGATGCTCTGATTTATGTCTTCTGAACTAATGGGGTCTTGTTAATACATGGGTGCATATAACATGCTTGGGAACCTCCATGGTCTTTTCAAGGAGAGGGATATACATGAATGGTCTGAGATTTACAAGTACCACTTAAAGATAATTCTCAAATAGGGTTCCCTAGATGGGCCTCACATAATCAATATCCAATGATAATTTAATAGATTAGAAGTTAGAGGGGTAAAACTCCCCGAATAACCAGGAACCAACCTTATTCTTGAATCACTATATCATATCTTCTCCATCATTATTGTGAATTTGAATATTTACAACATTATATCTCTCTTCTAGTTATTCATTACCTTCTTCCTTATATATATAATGGTATTAATCTTGAGAAATTGTCATTACTTATAGTGTAAAAATTAAGAGGGAATGTAAATATCTTTAAGACCCATGATTCTTCGCATCCTTCTAATAAGAGGCAGATCAAAGGGAAATAAAGGGGAACATGATTATATTTGTTTTGAATGTTTCCATAAGGGACACTAGAAGATAAAATGCATCAATACAACAAATCAAGGGGATGATTCAGGTCAATTTTCTATTGATTATAATTTATATTTTTCCTAAAATTGGGTACGAGATACTGATTTTTGTTCTAAAATATTTTTTCAATTAAAACAACCATGTTGATTTATAAAAATTGAACATGGAGAGGTAGATATTAAATCAACAAATATAGATACACATGCCCTTATAACTCTCTGGAACTACCATGACATGGTTTTGACCGAATAGATGTCGGTCATAATGGGCTATTATTATGTGCCTTTATGTACAAAAAGCAATATTTCTATATCTTTACTTGATAAAGATATTTTTATATTCATTCATGGGAAAACATGATTCCTATTTTATAAAGATAGAACCTAATTATGCTATGGAAAATTTAAATATTAGTATTTACGTGTTTTATTTAACTAACCAAATAATGGAAATCAATAATGATGTTACTTCACATGACTCATACCATACCCAACATTTTAATCACTAGATATGTCATATAAATGAAAATTTCATGACTAAATTAAAACAAGAGGGATATTTAGATTCTTCAGTACTGAAACACTTGTTTTATGTAACACATGTTTATTATTAAAAGTAACCAAAAACCCATTTAGTGCGAAAGGATGAAGGGATAAATAGGTTTCTAAATTAGTTCATACTAATGTGTGTAGAAGCATTCCATGTTGAATCTAGGGGTTGGTAGTCAGTCTTAATAACTTTCACTGAGGATTTTATTAAATATGGATATGCCTATATAAGGAGGAATAAGATGGATTATTTTGATAAATAAAGGAATACATGAATGAATATGATAACCATCTTGGTAATATGTTTAATAAAACCTTCTAGGAATGTGGTGGACAATATATTAATCGACACATCATTGTTTATTTATGAATTTTTTGGATTTTATCTCAACATACTCTTCCTTATATGAATTTTTTGAATAGTGTAGGTGAATGGAGGAAACAAACCTTGTTTGAGATGGTGATATAAATGATTATTCATGAAATTTTTCCCTTAACCCTTTGGGGAAATGAATTTTAAACAATATCATACGTACAAAACTGAGGTCCAATAAAAATAAGAAATGGGATACCATACCAATTTTGGAATGGGAAGAAACTCTGGTTGTCTTACATACATGTGTGGGCTGTGAATAATTTGGTAATGACTCATCATGTAAAAAATATTTCACCATGATACACAAAGTTTGTATTTATAGGATATCCCAAATAAACAATGGGATACTACATATACAGAACATAAGACAAAAAAGGTTTTGTTTAAAAGATATCCCACATTACATGAGAATGATCTTATAAGTAAAATAGATAGTGGGATAGAGATATATTTTTATGATTTCCATTCCCTAGATATCTAAGATGTGGGAATAGGAATAAAATCAAGAAAGACTAATGGAAGAAGAAGTTGTTCCAGAGACACAATTGATGCATAGGATAACTAGAGAAGTTAGAGAACATGAATGGTATGTTTTTATGATCATTGAGGATGGAGACTCAATATTAGTTGATAATAATGATCCTATTACCCACAAGAAATCTAAATGTGGAACAAAATTTTCCATGTGGTAAGAATACATTTTGAAATGGATTCCATGTACCAAAACCAAGTATGGATTATGGTATACCCTCTAGTAGATGTCAACACTATTGGATCAAGATGAGTATTCAAGAATGAAAAAAAACATGAATGGAATAGATAGTACTTATAAGGAGGTGATGGTAGTAAAAGGGTTTAAATATCATCAATACATTGAAAATGATCAAACATTTTCACCAGTTTCAATGCTCAAATCTATCATAATTATACATCCCTTTCTGTCTTTCCATTATGAATAAATTTGGAAAATATATTCCAAAATAACCTTCCTTAATGGGAACCTTTACGATGACGTCAGTATGTAATAAACGAATGTTTTTGTGACTCCAAAGGAGAAAAACAATTAATAAAGGTTACAAGGATTCATTTTTCCTTTAAATAAATGATCTATGTCAAGGAACAATCATTTTGATGAGTCCATAATAAATGGTTTTGTGGATGTGAAGTCATTTTATGATTAGTATATTTTTATGACCTATAATTCATTAGGAACAAAATAACAATCATGTAGTCCGTTAATGAATAGATGAGTAAATTATTCTCTAAGAAGTACCTGATCAAAGGAGTATATATTCTTGGGATTATGATCCAACAAGTTGATCGACCTATTTTCATATACCTAAAGAGATTCAGAATGGAATAATCCAATGTAGGATAGTTTTAAACATCACATGGATTTCAACTTTCCGAAAAAATTGTGTCCTCAGACACCTGAGGAAAGAAATAGTATAATAATGATTCCACACTCAATAGAGTTTTGGAGGGTTATATATTTTATAATATAAAATAGGATAGATATAGATTGGGCATTATGTGTGGTCAAAAGATATCAAGCCAGTTCAGGTGACCACTTTTGGATAGAAGCCAAGACTGGCCTTAAGTATCTAAGGTGCACTAAGGATATATTCCTTTTTTATGGAGGAAATGACGAACTAGTCATAAGAAGATATGATGATTCTAGTTTACAAAGTGATCAAGATGAAAAATTGTTTGATATAGGATATATATTCACATTTAATGGAGGTGTTATAACATAAATGAGATGAAAGAAGAAGGTTATTGTGTATTCTGTTGCAGAGTCTGAGTATATTGGAGCATATGGGGAAGCTAAATAAGTAGTGTGGATTGGAATAATCATCTAATTTCATGAATTGTAATCTATATTTAAATATTTTTTACACTATATTGTGATAATACATAAGTGGTGGATCTTGAAAAAGAACAGTGTTTACATCAGCGGAAAATGAAAATTCTTCATATGTATCATCTCTTGAGGGGTTTTTTCACAGAGAGGTGAAGTTCCGTTGAGAAATATTTCCACTAATGTCAATTTGGGGGACTCCAAGAGTAAATACATGACTTAGTAGAAACATGAGCATCATTTGAAGTTTAGTGGACTGAAAGTCTTAAGAATTTGTCTTTAGTCCATGTGGGTTTTTTTAGAGTTAGTCTCGTAGGAAAATCAATTATTACTCTGATTACATGTACATTCAATGAATTGAATGTTGATAAAACAATTTATTACACATTGTTTGTTGTTCTTCATAATTTTAATTTAATAATTTTCTAAATCATATGTCTTTTTAATATGGTCATAGTAGGTCTCCTGTGTGATGCTAACCATGCTTTGATATGACTGTATTCTAAAATAATGTTATCCAGTCGGATAAAGTACTATGATTAGACACATAGTACACAAACTCTCAAGTTTGAGTACTCATAAGAAGATGAGGATTCTTCTCTTCATGTTCATATTTGGTAATCTATAAGATGGGATATTATGATAAAAGGAAATCAAATATGAATTATATATGTGTTAATTTCCACAGATAATTCTATCTACGCAAATATGTTATGGTCCTTATAGATTAATATTATCATTAATGCTTGTTGTGACTTGCATACATTGATGTATTTCATAAACAATGATGAGAGCAGTTCATAGATAATTTGGATATATTGGGTGCGTTGTGAGTGACATGTCATTAATTTATATGTCAAGGATGGATTTGTATCTTACATATCTTAGGAAGTGGATATCTCATCCCTTTAATTAAAATAGAACCATATTTTCAAATTCTATGGCCATGGTTTGATGACTTCTTTATTTCAGAAAGTCAAAGAAAGACATATCAAACATATTGGTTAGTGATAGAGATGTAAGTCCTACATGATGTGATATTGTTAGAAGTGGATTATAATACATTGAGGGAAGTCATATGTGGTTTTCAGAATTGTGATATTATGTTCATTCTCCCAGTTGAAATGACTCGTTTCTAGATAGTAATGTCTGTCATTAGGCATTCCCACCTAATGCCAATAAGAAAGAATCTTAGAGGGTCACAAACTATGTGTTTCCATTGATCATGATTAAATTATAATTGTGTTTATTTAATGGAATAAATATTATTTTCAAGTCCAATGATTAATTTCATTCAAGTTATATTGACCGCATAAATTAAATATATATTTATTCTCAAGCATTGTAGTAAAATAATTATTTTATTTGATTAATATTTATTAAATATTTATTCAAAATATTATGAATGAAATATTTATTTATGAATAAAATATTTATTTTTTTGTTCCATAAATACATGATTAGTTAGAATAGACTACGAATGAGTCCAATTAAAATATTAATTAACCACACCATTACATAATATTTTTTGTTCGGTATGTTGGAGCACCCCAAAACATAGTAATAATATAATTATTATTATGTGCCTTGGGGTTTATTAAAGCTAATGATTGTTATTTAATATTTGGTATGTAATTTAATATTATCTTTACATAAATATTATCCCTATTAATATACATCTATGTCTATTGTGTAGAGAATCAATAAATTGAGAATAGAGAATTGGTACACACAATGAATTGTCTCTAAACTCCTCCTCTCTTCCTCTCATGAACGAGAAGTGTATGTGATATTTCTTCATGACCGAAGAAAGAGAAATCAAAAAATAAAAAATAAAGACATTTGACTTATCATTCTATCACCCATAGATTGAGTACTATTGCTCATAGATTATAAAAGCACATGTAGATCACCACTAGAGTAATTCGATCCTTGGAACCTCAATGGGAAATAATGGTGATTTGGAAGACTATTTTTGATGATCAACATTCACAAGAGAAGAAATTTACAAATCCCATGTACTTTTTAATAAATTAATAATTAAATTAATTATAAATTTTACTTGTATGATCCCTGTTTCTGGTTTCATGAAATGGTTATTAAAATAAATGTTTATATATCCACCTTTACTGTATGCCTACTCTACGTATGGAACCATCCATCTGAGGTATAAGAATCTTCCAAAAAATAAATTCATGGATCACATTTAAATGGATCAAAAAATATAAATCAAAATATTTGAACACTATATTAACATATTAATAATTCCAATTTAACAACTTTCACCATATCATTTTTATTCTAAAATTTCTAAGCTTCATATTGGTACATTTTTATATTTTCTAATAAATATTATTTCTAATTAATTTGAAATAGTAGTGAAGTAGGTCCTTCTTTAATAATTACCATATCAATCTTTACAATATCATTGAACACGGTTTTCATCTCATAACTAATTTTGATCAGATCACCATGATCTTTCCTATTCAATACATTGACTCTGTCATTTTCGTTTATTTGGTGGAATTCAATCAAGAAATCACGATCCATGAGTTCCTCGAGCAATTTCTTTTTTCTCATATTGATCAATTTAAATGATAATTTGTATTTTCGGATTTAATGTTATCTGTATATCTCAAATCATTCACCCTAGAGATAATGCCTATATTTATACAAAAACAAATTATGGATTCCAAGTCATGATCATGGGTAGGGTAGTTATTTTCATGATTATTAAATTGAGCTGATTCATATGAAATAACATTACAATTTTTCATTAGGACATAACCAAGTACCTTATTATATGTGTCATTGTATATCACAGTCCCATCATTTCTAGATGGTGGAGTTAAAATTAGATAAATGAAAAATATCTTATTCAATTCACCAAAACAGTGTTTACATTCATTCATCAAAAGAAACTTAACCCCTTTATAGGTAATATTCATTAATGTGTAATAAAAATAGGAAAAATTAGGAATGTGTCATTTATAGTGATATAAAAATCCAATGAAACTATGTACCATAATTATGATCATTATTGTGTACTATTCTCTAACTGCATTTATATTCATAGGATTAACTGAGATTCTATATTTGGAGACAATATGGCCCCAAAAATAATCTTTTAAATAATGAAAAAACACTTAATAAAATTCTCATACACTTCTATCCCTTTATCATTTTTAATAATGACCCACATGTGATGATCATAGTCATCGTGCATTTTGAATACACCAATATATTGTCACAGAATTACAAAAACAATAATTGTGACGTTTCTTGAGTACTCTAATCATTATATCGATAAAAATTAAGGGTTCATCAGTCAATCCAAATATAAATATTGTAAACTCATATTGAACATACCATATTCAAAACGATGCCTTCATAAAATCTTCATTTTTTCATATTAGATGATAGGAAGAATAAAGGTTAGTATTTGAAAAATATTAGGCTCTATGAATTTTATCAAATAAGTCATAAATTAGAGGTAGGGGATACTTTTTATTTATCATAATAGTACATATTTCCTTATAATAATTATAAATCCACATAGTTACATATGTCTTCTTAAATTATAGAACAAAGGATCCCCATGGTGAAATACTATGGATAATAAATCTTGTATCACAAAAATATTTCAGTTGTTTCATCAACTCCACTAATTTGAAAATTTCCATTTTATAGTTTTCTTTGATACTTTTCTCCAATCATGGATCAAATAAATGGTACACTCAAATTCAAGCTCTGGGGGATGTCTAGGGAATTCATTAGTAAATACTTCAATGTATTCCAGTATAATAGGTACATCCTTAATTTGAATATTAAACTACTATATGTAGATTATGTCTACTCTTCCCAAATAATGAAATTCATCAAAACATCTAGGGGTGGATTAATACATTACCCAGATGTTGAATTATTTTTTACTTAAGGTTAGATATTTTATATCTTCATTAAGAATCATAATTTAATTCTTATAAGAATAATTGTTTTGCATGATATTTTGAAATATAGTCCATACAAATGATTTTACCAAATTAAAACATAGGTATGATAGAAATATTAGAAAATAAATCATGATTGTGTGACTTTATGGGGACTACCTGACTTATAATTGTTGGTGTGAGACTTCCACTACATGTTTTCTCAAAAAACACAGTTATTAATGTGATGTGGGAGTATCTTATTTTATTGGAAAACATAAAAGTTATAATATAGTAATAGGATACATAATTTAATAAAGAAATATATAAATTTGATGATCTGATTAATTTATATTCGATCACATCATTTGGTACATTCACATTAGAAATAGTTGTCACATAAGCTTTTACTTCACCCATTGGACTCGATTATAGTAGATTCCCTTGACACTTGGGGAAATTTTATTTCAACATTCCCATCACCTTATGATTAAAACAATAAATAACAGTGTTTTCATTCTTCCCCCTTCATTATTTATCATGATAAACCTTATATCAACACTTATAAAAAACTCATAATCCCTTTAATCATTTCCAAGGATTTTCCATTCCATTTTTCTCATAAAGTGTAAAATTCATTGTTCTCTTCAACTTATTCAATGCATTCCATTTTTTTCTCATTCAACCTATAATTTTCTTAATTTACATGGAAAATATATGATTTGGACAATTTATTCTCTATTTTGAGGGAACCTGGGACTATTTCATCATATGATGATAATGATTGAGAGACTAGCACTCTTCATAGACTTGTCTTAGGACCTTCAATGAAATTGTTAATACTGCACTCTATGTTTCATATATTATTCGTAGCATGTAAGGATGTCCTTTTAACAGTATCCTCATAATTAAAAACATTGACTTCGTCCTTATCCTTTAGGTGAAATAACATTCCCTTTATTTCAATTTTTCCCCACAAGGGAAATATTTTTAATATATTGTCTTCTTAAAATCCTTCAATTCTAAGAGTTATATTTCCCCTTCCTCCATAGAATTATAGAGTAAAAACCAATATTTATCAGTACCACCTTCTAAATAATAAACTAAATGTGTAAAAAATTTAATTCATAACATATAATTGACAATAATAGATTATCTATAGGTTCAATCCATTTCTTATATACCGTGGTATTATTATTCCCAAAAAATGATGGGTTCTTATATGGAATGAAGTGATCAAAATTATGATATTATGTATGTCTAATAGGTTACTCAATTTAGGTGAGTTTCTTTTTTACAATCTGATTAAGCTTTCCAAATACAGAAATGGCCTTGTGTATTCCAGTACCAACTGAATGTGCTTTCTTATTTGGAAAATATCAAAATTTTCTATGTGTATTAATACCCTTTTTCGATCCACAAACCATTTCTAAACATTGGAATATACACTATTCACTTATAAAATTATAATTTTAAAATAATAATGTATGATTATATATATAGTGTAACACATAATAAAAATTAAATAAATCCTTTATAATATTATAAAAATTAACATGGTTTCATTTAAGATATAATTAATTTGAAATCCTTCATAATGGTTTGTAAAAAAATGTGAATTATCATATTAATTACCCCCAAAAGTTTCAAACAAGGACTGTAGTAAGGAACATTTTCTTACACCAGGTGGGGATTGTGACATGTCAAATACACCATTTTAAGAGTAGGTAACACTAAGTACTTCTGTATTCTCACAGTGTATACCTGTAGTATTATAATACATATGTATTACATAGAAAACCCATATAAAATCCCCCAAAAAATGTTATTATGTTCTTCAATACTTTTGCTCAAATTTTATAAAAGGGTTATATTCCATAAACTATTTTTTATTCTACTTCCTAAGGTTTCAACTAAGATTCCCTTGATACCCACTTTAATGACCTAACTACATCAACCTATAGAGAGCACATTATTTATGACAATGTATTATATATAATCTCTAAAATGATTAAGAACCAATAATTTAAAATGTTTTGGAGAACCAGATACATACATTATACTAATTTTTTATAGTGAAATAAAATAAAATGGATTATAATGGTATATAATTAGAATCCTAAAACTCCTTCTAATAATTATTATTCTTATCATGGGGAAAGAAAAAAATAAGGGTGAGTTAAAATTATAATTGAGTGTTTTATATAGTAGAAGTTATCACGAATCAATAAAGAATAATAAATATGGAAAGGTTAATAACTGAAAATAAATTCCATATCATGAATATTGTGGGAAGGAATTGAATCACGACATAAAATCATTGAGAAAATATGCATGATAAAATCATTAAATAATATCTTAATGATATAAAATATTTATTTTTATAAATTGTTATCTCGGGGATCATGAAACCTCTTTTATTAATTTCTTTTGAAATATAGTTTTAAAAAATAAGGTCAAAACCCATCTAATTTGGCTGAATAATTTGTCTCATGTGACCTGTCAATGAATATAGGTGCTATCTATAACAAATCTCCACCCATAACTACATTTCAAAATCATAAATAATATATTTAATCATATATTTAATACATGAATCAATATTCCTTATCATCATATATCTGAATTATGTTAGAATGTTGATCTATCAATATTTCCCACGACAATAAAATATCTCATAATGTAAAAAAAATATGTAAAAATTGTATGTATTTTGGGAAATAATCATGTCCATCATGATATAGTATATATATTTAATTATAATTGTATTATCTATGAAGATTAATCACCATAATTTTATTGACTCAAGAGAATGTTAACAACTATAAAAGTAAGTGAGATTTTATAATGACTTTTACCTCTTTGATAACTTTTAAATTGTAACTCCTTGAATATTAAACAAGAAAAAACATGTATAGTTCTGAATAAATAGTTGTTCATGTTAAATAAATAAAATTTTAATTATATACATCACATAAGACAGAATGGTTGTATATTAACAAATAAGTTTTAATGAAATGGAAAATCAGATGGAATCCATTTGAAATTGGTAATTTTCACATCATGCCCCTTTTTTATGAATTAATTTCATGTTTAAACTTAAAATACAATGAATTATTATTTAATTAATACATTAAATGTAATATGGATATTATAGACACTATATAAAAGTAATTACATGCATGATATTACAGTATGCCACAATTTAGGTAAATTGAGATGATGTCCCTTACATTACACTTCACTTAGTTTGAAATAGTTGTAAAATCATATAAATATGTTTTAAAAAACATTAAATTTAAAAAAACATATTCATAGTTAATATATCATATTTTATATCCTTGTAACATTTTTTCATCTCTTCATGGACAGTATTTCATTATTTTCATTATTTCATATGTTAATTGCCTTGTCTTCTTATGCATGTTTGGTTATGAAAGATCTAGTTATAGCACATATTATTTAGATAGTTAATCTAAAAAAGGTTATTAATGTTATTAGTTAAAAATTTTCCACATATAAGTATTTTCATAATAATTATTGATGTTAGTTCATGGAAAATAAATCACATCACCTCAATGAGACTATAAGTCGTACGTATGGACAAGGGATGATATCATTCCCTTAATGGATGACAGTGTAATGAAGTATGTGATATATTATTCATAAAGAATTTATATCAAGTCAAATAAATATCGTATATTACTTAAATTTATCCTTATTACCTTCCACGTCAGTTTTATATGGAATAAAAATCACATTAAATTGTGAGGCGGTAGTCTGCCACACTCACAAGCAATATTATAATATTTTAAATGGAGTGGTAATTAAGAAGATAAATGGGATATTAACATTCACAAAGTATAATACTATCAATAATATAATTTACATGCATTTGGTTCATAATTATATCCATCCTTGAATGGTTGTGATGGAAATGAAATTATATCGGTTCGTTAGGCATTAGTCTGTCTTACACATGATCAACAATTGTGTTTCCCATTTGATAGAATATGGATGGATATCGGTCATTCAACTAATATAATAAAATATAATAATATTTATGATACTGATTTTATTATATAATCATTGTTTAATATTATTTAAAATTATTTATAGAAGAAATAGAATAAATATTCTCTTTGATAAATGTCACATCTACTTTGGATGACCACATTAGGTCTACACAAAAATCATTAAAAGAATGGATTTATGATCAAACGATGCTATAAAGGATATTTATAAGGTATTTAAGAAGTGTTCTGGATAGGGATATTCAAATCCAAATGGTGTTAAAAGGCTGAATTGTAGAGGAAATGTGTGGCCTTTTATATGAGAGACATAGGAAACACATGGAAGGTTTTTAAAGAATCAATTGTGCCCACAATTTTCTTATGCAAAAATACTCCAAAATATGTCATTATTGAAAATAATAAGTTATAATATCAAAATATGCAATTAGAATTGGTGTTGTACAAGTTTATAAGTCATTTATAACAATTATCCTTTTAGTTTACCCCCCAATCACTGGTGGAATGGTATTTTTCCATGTGTTTTATTATAGTTTTTAACATTTTTTAACCAAGGATTATTAATGAGACATTATAAATAATAGATTATATGACATTTTTCAAAAATATTAATCCAATAAATTAACAAAAAGTAATATTAGGTGTAATTTCAACATCGATTAATATAATAAAATAGATGTTGAATGTATATTTCCATGTTAGTTTTACACTAAAACCAACGTAGAAACTATGAATTTGTCATTTTATCAATTTTTTTTAATAAAACTAACATTTAGAGTTGAATTTTTTAACATGTGTAATCAAATCCAACTTACAATGAATTTTTTCTCATAAAACATATGTTTGTAGTCAAACAGGAAAATTTCATAGGACTTTAAATGTTGTTTCAAAAAATAACTAATGTGGAACATTTTTTCCATATAAAATTTTAACATCAATTTTTTTTAATTTATTAACCTAATATTTTTTAATATAAGTTTAATAAAATTTAACATTTATTATTTTATTTGTTTTAAAAAATGAATCAATGGCATGTCCCCAAATCTAAAAACCTACATACACTAGATACATTGCTGAAAATAAAAATGGCTACAAATTTTATAAAACATTTTTCACATTATCCAATATGGATTTTAATTTTAACATTGTAAATACTCATAACCTCATTTTTAATTCCGTGAATATGCCTCCCTAAAATATGGAAATAAGGAATTAAAATATGGAATATGGGATAGTGTTGCAAAAGCTTTTGACTAGATGTGTTTTTTATATTAAAAGAAGGAATATTGGAAAATGTAATATTAAATAGAAACATATTTTATAACAAAATATTCCAGTTTTTGAACACTTTTTACTTATAAAGTGTACTTTTAAACATAAAAATTAATAAAACAACTCAATACACATAAAAACTCATTAACATTTTAATGAACACCAAAAAAATGAGATTTACAAAAAAATTCCATTCTAGATAGTTTTATAATGAATAAAGAAAAACTTAATTATATATAACAAAACCAATTTAACAAAAACCTAACATGGTTATATATTAAGATATATAATTAATGAATTGTAATAAAAAAATTCTATTTTGATATTATAATATGCACCTTTGTGAAATCTATTTGTTAACATAACACCTGAGAGAATTTTATTTTTTAATCTTGAAGATGATAAATTTTAGAAACACAAACATGCATAGAATTATATAGTTTATGTCCATTAAAAAACCATAAAACCATTAATAAAAAACATTAACTAGAAAATATAAAACATCACATATAATTAACACAAAACTTATATTTTCTAATATAAAATATATTTACCAATAATTTCGTATAGTTGAATTTATTAGGACTTTGTATTCACTATTGATCGTTGCTAAACCTTTCACATGACATGTATTTTAAGGTCTAAATTATAATAACCCAAGGAAATAATACTTATTAAGAATAATTAATATATAAAAAATAATACAACATACATGTTTAAAAATTTTCTTATGATTTATAAACTCTTATAAGTACACAGACATAATACATAGAACAATCTAGTAAAATAAAACATAATATAGAGAATAAAATTAGAAACTAATATGTATAAATTTTCATATATTTTTTTAGTTAAAAGTGTAATTACCAAAAAAAATATGAATCTTATAAGAACAAATAAAATATTCAAACATTATGTAAAAAACTATTGTATAATTACTCATTCCTAAAAAATAAATTAAACTATACAAACAAGATAAAATAAAATTTAACTAAACATAAAAAATATTTAGAAACATAGAAACCTATAAAAAAATAGAATATACCGTCTTTCAGAAATAGAAATAATTTTCTAGTAACTAATATTTTAATCATTAAATAAAACATACATACATTATAATATAATTATTAATTGTGATTGAAAAATAACTTCTAAACAAAATTTGAAGATGGGTAAGTTCTTCATTTGTATATGACTCAACCACGTTGAAAAAATCTAATAACAGTGAGTTTATAATATTTAAAAAATAATATTATGACATAAAACCTATGATAATGATTTTATCTATCCCTTTTAAAACTCATTTGTCATCCCAGTTAGGATTACCAAAAACAAGAACATTAAAACAAAGTAAATGTATTCCATGCTTCTTATTTTTATAATGACACTACAGTTTTGAAAGATTTATTTTATCATAAATATATTTATATATATATATATAGAATACAAAAAATATATTATATACTACAAAAATTATTTAATAGTAATTTTACATTGTTTAATAATTTTTTCTTCTGTATTGACAATTGATCAGTGTTAAACATTTTCCATTACGTGAATTGTTTTATAAAAATTTTCAAAACATGAATAAACAATTATTATTAAGAATAAAAAACTTAGATAAAAATTAAAACTTAATTATTTAACAATTTTCAATAATATTTACATAATTGTTAAAATAAAAAATCACGAGTCAATGAACAACCCTATAAAATCAACCTCAATATACAAAAAACATAAAAATAAAAAAATTGCATAAATACTCATTTATATATATTTAATTAAATTATTCATTATGAAAATATCAGAACAATAGTTAATCTGCTTTTCTTAAATTACTTTTACATCATATTGAAGATAAAAAACATAAAAACATTATAGAAAGAGGATCCAAAGGTTAAGGTTCATTGGAAAGTTTGTACCATACATAAAATTTAAAACATAAACATAAATATCTATTTAATTCATTTTTATCTTGCTTCTTATTGGTCCTTTAGTTCTCCTTAGTACACGTAATCACCTTAGGATATACATAAAAAGGGGTGATAAAAAATCCCAGTAAGATGATATGAACATGAGAAAATATAACATTAGGTTATCATAATAATTATTACTTTAACATAGACATATGATCAAAAACATGATAGGAATAATTAATAAATCTCTTAAAAAGTGGAAATACATAAAATGAAACATTATATCTTAGTGCCTAACTACCACAAACATTTTTGAACAATTATAAAATAATGTTCATGCATATTTATCATTTAACTATTAGGATTCATCACATTAACCAATTCATTATAGCACAGTATAATTCTTGGCACACATGTCGCATAATAACATTATCATTGCACTATATAATTTTGGGCGCACCCGTCATATCAAAACATTAACGTTATCATACATTCCACATAGAATTTGTATCGATCATAGACAAAAAAAATCCATAGAAAGGAATCAGTTTCAAATCATAAAGAATACATTCATGAACTTTAGTTTCCCAAAGGAAATATGGAATAACATACTTAATTCAAGCACTATCCTCCATGATTGTAAAGTTAAAGCTGCATTTTTTGAAAGAATGGTTCTTTTGAAAAACATTTTGTTTGAAATTATATCTTGTGGAAAACATTAATTTCCAAAAAAACATAATTATAATGGAGAATAAATTATTTTTATGGTATATCCATACTGAAAATGGAGTAAAATAGGGAAAACCTGAAGAAAAAAAAAGTTGGGTTTGAGAATTCCCTTTACCTAGTATCTGAATGCTTTCTACCGTTAATTGTATTGTATAATTAAATTAGATTCATTAATTAATAATTCTAGAAAAAATTATACATTTATATATTTCATTATTGGTTCATTCATTTCTTTTAGGGTCCTTGGATGAGTTATATAGTTTAAATTCATTGTTTAACAATGTCCTTTTTCTTAGTTTTCATAAACGGTTCACTCTCACACATGATTGGAAGTTCATGTAGAATGATGATAAAAATAAAGAAAGGATATTAAATGTAATTAATGACCATAAATGATTTTAATATATCTATTAATGAATTATTTTATATTCCATGTGGATTAATCAGTTCTTAAAATTTAATGATGATCGTTTTATGTTAATATGGGCGGTTTTCATATTACAGTAAACATGTTTTGATTTATCATTTAGTATGATGTAAAATGTTGTTCCCTGAAGATAAATGGTGTTCTGACATAAATATTACAATCTATTTTTATCCATTTAAGGGTTTTATTTACATATTTGAATGAGTTTAAGAAAAATGGATGTGCATCTCCAAAGATGTATGCAAATTAACACATCACGGGCAACAATTTCATTCATTTAAATGAGAGAGAGATAGGGAGGAGTATAATGAATAATATTGTTATGACAACATATAATACCCTTATATAAATAATACTTGAGTTGTCATGACATTTGGATAAGTAAAATTGAGGATAAAAGAAGAAATTAAATTAAATTTGAAAGAAAACTGATAGAAAAGAGATAGATGAATTACCTCTTGAATCCTTCTCTTCAGATCCTCCATAAGGATCCTAGTCATAGAATTTTTATGAGATCATGATCTCATGGACATGGATTAGGGGATAGGAAATGGGATTAGGTAGAAATTAGTAATGTATTGATGCTTGATGGATGTCAGGAAATGAGGTTGTGATGGGTGGTATTTATAATAGAGGGGAGAGGGGTTTTTCATCATTATTTTCATTAACTTATTATTTCTTCACAGGACAAGAATTAGTGAGTATTCACGTGACTAAAAACAGTAATAAGTGCATGGGATAACTATAAAATGGTCATTTACATTATCCATGACTCAATCATGATGCAGAAATTAATTTATTTTGCATGTTTTTTTAAAATATCATATTTCACTATTCAACAAAAAATTCTAGTATTATAGAAAAATAAAAGAAAATCACCCCAACCATTTATTGATTTGTAAAATTAAAAAATGAACCCCATTTTCGGAATATAATTTTCCAAATATTATTAATTTAATTTTTAATTAAAATCATAATTTACATGAAAAAACAAATTTGGAAATTAATAATGACATTTCAAACACATTGGAAAAATTAATTAAGGCCTTATCAAATATTCATATAATCAATAGAAATTTTAATACTAGTTTATTAATACATTTTATGGAAATAAATTTAATTATAATATATTAATTTTTTTATTAAATATCCATGACCTACAAAAACTCTAAAACTATAATGTAATTTTATAATGTTGTCCCTTATAGGATGGATAAATTTTATTTATACTATCATCGGTAATGTCCCTATACCCATGGAAGATTTAACACTCATAAAGGTCATATTACTATTCATAAGGGTTATATTACTATTCATAAGTGTATGTTAGTATTCACAAGAATTAATTTAGTCCTACTATACTCTAAAAGTCTTACTATTCGCAATTGAGTATGCCTGATTTTTGAAATTCAAATCATAGAGATGGAATATTTATTTTTAAATGTCAATTGGTAGTTATTTTAATAATGATGTTGGATTTTGTTTCCTAATGTGAATTTGTGTAATTTTGACATCACTATAAGTAGGGATAACTTTAATTGATAAATTTTTTGGTTGTTACAATCTTCTACTCTTTTGAAATTTCACACTCAAAGTTTTGTTTTACCTAAACAGATGAGGGTAATTATCCTTCATCGCATCCTCTAGTTCCCAAGTTTCTTCATCATATTTATGGTTCCTCCAAATCACTTTGAAAATCTAGGTTTTATTGTTGTGTATAACCTTATATCTCTAGTCAAGAATATTTATTAGATGCTCCACATAATATAGATCATCTTCAAACTGTACAACCACTGAGTTTATTAAATGTGAGGGATCTGATATGTACGTCCTGAGTAGTGATATGTGAAAATATCATGAACTTGATCCATATTTTATGGAAGTGCAAGCAGGTAGTCCAAGTCTCCTATGTAGTATAGGATATTAAAGGTGCCATTGTACCAAGATAAAAACATCCCTTTCATTCCAAACCACATGACTCTCATCATGATGATTTTAAAGGAAGACTTTATATCTAATGATGAACTCAATGACCCTTTGATGGTTGTCAAAATTTCTATATTGCTGACTATGAGATGCTATGATGTGTTTTTGTATGGTTTGAACCTTCTTATTCATCACATGTATAAGATCTGATCCATGAATCTGTCTTTCTCTAACTTCATCCGAACAGGTTGGATTTCTACATCACCTTCCACAGAGAGCTTCATATAGAGCCATCTGAATACATTATTGGAAGCAATTGTTTTATTATAACTCAACCAATGGGTGATTATTATCCCATACAACTTTTAATTCAAAAGAGAATTCTATTATCATTTCTTTGGGTGTCTAAATAGTCTATTCAGATTGGCTATTAGTTTGGGGGTGATAGGTTGTGATGAAATTTTATTCAACACTCAATACATATTAGAGACTCCCATAGAATTTAGATGTGAACCATAGATTATAATTAGTGAAAATATATAGTGGATCCTCATGAATTCTCACAACGTCTTTCACATATATCATTAAAAGTTTTTCGAGAGAGAGATCATCATGAATTGAAATAATGTGGGATGTTTTTGGGAGTCATTCCACCACAACCCATATCACATTATTTCAATTGGATGTCTTCGAGAGACCTGTAACAAAGTCCATAGTGACATTATTCCATTTCCACATAGGAATAATAAATGGTTTCATCATCCCTTTGTAAATTTGGTCATTCTTCATTGAATTTCTATTATATCAAGCACCTTGAGATATATTCTGCAATCTCCTTCTTTATGTTATCCCACCATAAGAGTTATCAGATATCTCAGTTCATCTTGGTGCTACCATGATGGAAATGGAATTTGATCTATATGAATTTTATAATTTCTCCTTCTATATCATGGGAGATGAATGTATACAATTCCAAATTCCAAACCAAATCACACAATCATCGTTAACATTGAACTATTGTAGCTTCTCTTCTTTTACTACATTCACCTTTTCTGTAACTCCATATCATCTTTTTGTACCTCATTAATTGTATCTTCGATAAATATATGGGAAATCTTTAGACAAGGATGTATTTATTCACTTCTACTATGATTTCTAAATACATATTCATTATATCCATAAAGATAGGGCCTTTGTTAATCTGCATTATGGATGGAGTACGAGGTGCATTTCTACTAAGAGTTTCAGCAACCCTATTCACCTTTCTAGGATGACAGTGAATAGACTAATCTAAGTCATTGGTTATCTCTAACAATATGCTTTAATGCATGTTGTCCTCCTTTTATGAAACTATAATCTTTAGACTCTTGTGATCATTATATATGTTAAACACCTCACCATAGAGGATGTGCTTCAAGATATTCACTGAAAAGATCACAACTGCTAGCTCTTGATAATGTGTCAGGTAGTTCATATCATGTATCTTAAATTATCGAGAGGTATAGGCTATCACATTATCATTTTTATTAGTACAAAACCCAATACATTCTTTGAATCATATCTATATATCACAAAACATTCTCCACTTTTCATTAATGTGATTACTAGTATAGTGAGTAGCGTTATCTTTAGCTCCATGAAGCTTTCCTCATATTCATCCATCCAAACATAATTTACACCATTCCTTGTCAAAATTTTTCATGCACATGAAAATCATGGGAAACTTCTCAAAAAATGTTTTTATTTCCCATAAAATTAGTGAAAAATAAATATTTTTATTGCACTAGAGGGTTAGGGCCATTCCCCAATCACCTTTGTTTTTTAAGGGTCCATAGAAATTACATCTCTTCTAATCATGTGTCCCAAGAATGTGACATGCTTCATCCAAAAATAACAATTACAGAACATGGCATACAACTTATCCTTTTTTAATATTTCCAAAAAAAGTCTAAGATGGTCTTACTATTCCTATTAGCTCTTGTAGTAGATGTTAATGTCAACAGTAAACACTACCAAAAATTTATCAAGGTAATTTCTACCAACTCTATTCATGAAATCCTCAAATATTTTAGGTGAATTGATAAGTCTAAAGGTAATTTCCGAAAACTAAAAGTTCATATACCTTGTATAGAAGGAAGCATTATGATTATCTTTCTTATTTTTCTTTATATAATGATATCTAGAGTGGAGATCCTCCTTGGATAATAAATGAACTCCTCTCAACTGATCAAACATGTCACAAATCCTTAAATAAGCATAATTGTTCTTTATGGTGTTCTTGTTGAATTTCCTACAATCTATACACAGCTATAATGTTTCATCCTTCTTCTTCACAAAGTGAAGTGTCACGCCCCAAGGTGATTCACTAGGATGCATTAATCCTTTTTTCCAAATTCTATTCTAGCTACTTCTTTAAATCCTCCAATTCAATATGATCCATCCTATTGTGATACTTTGAGATTGGGGAAGTTGTGGGTATGAGTTCTATGGAGAACTCTACATCATGATATGGGGAATTTCTGAATATATCTCTAGAAAATACATAACCATATAACCTCATGATGGTAATTTCTTATTGGTTGAAACATTTATTTGGATCTACCATTTGATCGTGGTATGCCTCTTCATCAGGAATACACAACCACCGCATTGATGGAATTTTCAATGGAGATCCATGACCATACTTACATTTGTAGAGGACCATGGTATGGTTCGGAATATGAAAAGATATTTCCTTTTCCTGACAGTTGATATGTGATATATATATATAGTGAGAGGTAATACATTCCCATTATAGCATCAAATTCTACCAGGGGAAGTAGCAAGAAATTTTTTGGAAAAATCATCCCACATACACTAACAAGATAAGAGTTTAACACTTGGGTTGCAATTATTAAACCACATTGTGTTTTTACAAATATATCTACTTCAAGGTTTATAGTATTGAATTCTATTATTCTAGAAAACATGAAACATATAATGGAATGTGTAGAACTTGAATCATATAAGTCTATTTCCATTATAGAGTTAATAGAAAGTTTACCTTGTACAGCTTCAATTTCATGAACAATATACATAGTAGTGATGTGATAATCCTTCCATTTCTTTTATTGATTTGGAGGTCTATTACACTCATTTCGCTTAAGGGATCTTGTTTTTGTGCACTATCTTGCACAGTTCCCTTCCCCCCTATAGTTGGACCATTGGACCATGGGTGATTCTCTCCATTCATTTAACACATTCACATTCCTTCTCAAGTCTTTTTGACAGTCTAGATCATGGTGGCCTTCTCTTCCACACCTTAAAAATTTCTTCATCCCATTCTTTCAATTTCCATTATGCTTTTTCCAACACTTTTTACATGTCGGGGGTTCATTTTTCCTTCCATCATTCTCAATATATCCACGAACATGAAAATCTATCTTTCATTTATTATCACCATAGAAATGGGACCATTATCCAAACTCCATCTCCACTACGTGATCACATCAAACAACCTCTTCAAAATTTCCAAAATCTCTAATTGTAAGATCCCTTTGAAGGATTGGTTGTTATCCACTAATGAATCTATCAACATTTAAATAATTGTTTACAACAGTACGTGAATCATACCTTTCAATAATTGTGAAATTCCCTTTGTATTATGTGACAGTTCTTTATCCTTTTTCATTATCAATATGAAATCTCTCTCTGTCTTCATTCAAAGAGTCGGTGGGAAATGCTTTTTAAGAATCGATATCTAAAAGTATTCTCAGTCTATCTCTTAAATATCATCCCTCAGCTTCATGTTATTAATCAAATCCCACCATTGGACAACATATCCCTCTAGAAGATAAATGGAGATTCACCTTCTCTATCTCATAATAGTGAGGATATGAAAAGAACTTCTCCATATAGTTCACCCATTGATCCTAAACTAGTGGATTAGAAGATGCAGAAACATCAATGGACATTGATGCATAAAACACGTGATAGCTAGTTTCTCCCTCATAGGTGAAGGAGGGTGTTCCAAATTATTCAGGTTATTATTAATAACCTGAGACAACTGGGTAGTAATCTTCCTGATATTTTGAACACCTCCTCCCAAATAATAGGGGATGTTGTTTGGGCAATCACTGCATTGTCCCTTGGATGGGTTGTTGGCCTATTTACTCTTGGTTCTGACCATTTTCAAAAATAGAAAAGTTAAGAAGAAAACATAATTCAACAAGTAATGAATAGATAAGTTATTCCATTGTTCAATTAACACTAAAATAATATAGTATGGGATACCTATGTTTATCAATGTTTCTGGTGTGCTATATATACATAGTCTCATACAAGGGTTTTTAATAAGGTTCTCAAATCTTGTTGCCCAAATTAACAAAACCTTACCTCTGATTCCAACTATAGAGACCCTTCTTTTCTTGAATTACATTTAAATCATTTTAATGATAAAAAACATAAAAACATTTGTCAAATAAGGTCCAATGGTTTAGTGTCATGGAAAAACTATGACCACATATATATATTATAGTATAAAGATAAATATTTAGTTAATATCATTTTCTATAACTTCTTATTATCCCTTGAGTTCTCCTTTGTACACGTAATAAGCTGAGGATATACCTCAAAAAGAAGTGAGCTAAAATCCCATCAAGAGGAAGATAAAATTTGAAAATATAACAAGGGGTTATCATACTCATTATCAGCATAACATTGGCATTGGATTGTAAACAATATTTGATAAATTAATAAAAGTATTGAAATCTGGGAATGCATAAAATGAAACTTCTTGTCTTATTAGTTAACTACCACACATGTTTCTGAACAAATCTAGAATCATGTTAATTCATATTTATCTTGATGTCCTAGGATTCATCACATTACCCAATTAATTGGAGGTTTTTATAATTACAGGTGAACCCATAATGTCATAATGTCAACACTTTTCTATATAATTTTTGGCGCACCTATCACATCATAACGTTAACATTATCATACATGAAACATAGAATGCATATCAATACTAAAAATAAAACAACACATGGAAAGGAATGGTTTTGAACTTCATAAATCCTACATTCACAAACATTGGGTTTCCAAATGAAAGATCGAATGACAAACTTGATATAAGCATTATCATCATTGAGTTGGAAGTAAATGGTGTGTTTTTGAAAGAAGGGTTCTTATAGAAAACATTGTGATTGAAATAAACTTCAGTGAAATTTTTTTTATATCTATGAAATGTTTAGATAATTAGGAATATATTATTTTTAAGTAGTATTTGTACTGAAAATGGAGTGAAATTGGGAAAACACGAAAATACAAAGTTGGGTTCGAGAATTCCCCTTACCTTGTATCCGAACACTTTCATCAATTTAATGTCCTATATAATGACATTATATTCATTAATTAAAATTTAAAGATACTTTTTTACATTATTATGTTTCATTAATGTTTCATTCAGTTCCTTTATAGTACTTTGGATGACTTATAGTGTTTAAATTCATTTTTTGGGAGTGTTCTTTTACTTAGTTTTCCTAAATGGTTAACTTGTACACATTAATGGAAGTTCATGTAGCACATTGATAAAAATAAAAAACATACATTATAGGTTATTAATGGTCATTAAATTATTTAAATTATGTTATAATGAATTATTTTATGTACCATGTGGATGAATCATTAGTTACTACTAAATTATGATGGTTTTTGGTTAATTTGAGTGGTTTTTTAATCTCAACGAACAAGTTTTGTTTTATCATTTATTATTATGTAAAAATGTTACTTATAGAACATAAATTGGTTTATAACATAAATATAACAATATTTTTTCATACATTTAATTATTTTATTGACATTATTGAAAGTGTTAAAGTAAATTGGATGTGAATCGCCCATGATGTCAGTAAATTAACCCATCACTTGAAAAGATATCATTATTATAAAAGATAGGGGGGATGAGTATAACAAATAATCATCCATTAATATGATATAATACCATTATTTCTATAATAATTTAGTTATCATGAAATTTGGATAATATATTGTGAGGATAAGAGAAGAAATGAAATGAAATTTGAATAGAAATTGAATGAAACGAGGGTGGTGAGTTACCTCTTGAATCCTCCAATTGTGATCCTTCTTATGGAACCCATGATTTATCTTTTGTCGAGACCAAGATCTCTTGGACATGGTGAAGGTGATATAGAAGAGGATTGGGTGTAATTTAGACAATTCTTTAAGCTTGTGATGTGTGTCGAAATGAGTATGTGAGATGTAGTATTTTTAGTGGAGTCAAGAAGGGTTTTACCTTTATTATCAACATTAATTTATTATTTCTCTACAAGGCATGGAATAGTAAGTATTATTGTGACTAAAAATATTAATAAGTGCTTGTGTGTTTTAGAAAATGGCCATTTAAGTCGACTATGACTCAAGTATGTTGCATAAATTCATTTATATAGCATATATTGTAAATTATTAAATTTCACTATTCATAAAAAATTCAAGTATTTTACAAAAATAAAAAAATATCTTTAACCATTTTTCAACTCATAGAATTAAAAAAACAGATTTTTTTAAAAATAACTTCCGAAATATGATTAATTTAATTTTTAATTAAAAAAATATTTTACCTTGGAATAATAAAATTTAAAATTAAAAACATATTTTCTAACACTTATAAAAATTTATTAAGGTCTCATCAAATAATCATATAATCATATTACATCTAACTACTAGTTTATGAATACATTTTAGGAATGTAAATTTTATTTTAAATTGTTAAATTAATAATTAATTATTCATGACTATCAAAAATAAAACACTGTAATAAAATTATATCAGTCTGTCACTTATAGTATAGATAAATATTATTTATACTTTCATTGGTAAGGTTAATACTCACTTGGAATCTTTGTTATTCATAAGTGTCATATTACTATTCATAATGGTAACATTACTATTCATAATTGGTATGTTAATATTCCCTAAAAATTATGTTCAGCTTATCAGAATTCAATCTTCTTACCGATCACAACAATGAATGTCAAATTTTCAAAATTCAAATCATAGATGTGACAAATTTATGTTTAAAGGTCTCATAGTAGTTCATTTAAGCCTGACGTGGCATTGTGTTTTTTAATGTGATTTTATGTGATTATGAAATTACTACATAAAGGGGGAAATTTCCTTGATAGAAGTTTGGGTCGTTACATAAACCCTATAAGAATACAAATAATATACAAACATTAAATAATAAAAAATCTACAATTACAGCTTTTTCAAACATTAACTAAAAGAGGCATACCTAAAAACTTTATGGATTGTATAGGGTGATTATTTTTTTATAAATTCATAAACCTTTATTAAAATGATAATAACCTAATTAAAAATAGAATACATCATCTTAAATTAAAATATGGGATACTATACACGTAATTTTTAACCATTAATTAAATGTTACCTATCTGGTAACTCAAACTATAATCTTACTTAACAAATAGTTTACAAAAAACTATAAATATGTACATGTTTTTCGTACATATACATCTCTCTGTCATCGAAAATACACAATAAAAATTAATTTCATAATATTATAAAATAGATTATTTTAATATAAGACATAAAATAATTTAAATATCTAACCTTATTATATTCAGTCATCGACCTAGATAGGATTATCTCATACATGAATTTTAAAAAATAATTACCAAACTCCACACATCCTTTTTTATGATCATGTTGTGGTTATAAAACATTATATTAAAAATAAGGATAAATATATATATATATATATATTATTATCTAATATAAAATATATTTACTATTGCATCCACATATTGGATTGTATTTGGCTTCTTTATCTATAAGTGATCTTTGTTAAATGTTTTCCATGATATGAATTTTAATATTTATTAACTATAAAAACATGTATAATGAATAACAGTTTAAAATAAATAACTTATAAAAATAAAATAAAACACACATTTCTAAGACAAAATTAAATTTCGTAAAAACACTAAAAAATAATTAGAAACCCCAATATAATATGCATTCACTTGGGAAGAATATAACTAATAGCGAATAACCTCTATAATATAAAAAGGTCACACATAAAGACATTATAATGAATATTAATTCATAAATATGTTATATTTTCTACCCATCACAGAATAGAAAAAACCATAACCCAATATCTGTAAGGGATAATCTCTTGGATATATGTATGAAAATATAGAAGGAGTATTCGGATATTTCATTACCATTGAAATGAATTTTGGAACTACATGACCATAAACACCAGAGATCTCATTTTGAATATGAATCCTTAGTTGATACCTATTTAATTAAGTAATACATTTACTCACATGAAATCATCATTATATAAAGGATGAAAAGAGGAATCATAAATTTACATACATAGAATGAAAACACAATACATGCACACTAAGCTGATAAAAAAATTCAACTCCATGATATATTTTTTATATATTCTCAAAGGATAGTCTCTTCCCCATATAAATGATTCCATATGAAACTCATAAATACATTCCAAGGATGAAGAAACATGGAATAATCTTTTTAGTCTATATGAAATATTATATGTATTTTAATTTTTCAGTTCTTCAACCATTTTTTTCTTTTGGAACAATTCTTTTTTTACTTTAGATTCTCTGATTCAAATAAAATATATGAATCGATTATATGTATCATTTAATAAAATGTAAATTATATTAAAAACACATATATCACATTTCTAATAATAATGAAGGTTATTGATCCAATTTAATAAACGACTCATACATTCTCTAACTCTTGTGACCACCTCAATGTGAAGTGGTAGTTGAATAATTGGATCAATAATATCATGTACTAATTTTCATACAAAACCCAAATTCCTAATTTGGTGTTTCATAAAATACCAAAAAAACAATTAACACACTATATAATACAATAAATAAATGGGGATCTCTAGCTTATAAATCACAATATATGGTTAGGTCTGAATAATGATTCAAAGGATCCAAGTAGATAAGATATGGAGGATGTGCATGCTCTTCATGTTGTGTATGATATGCAATTTGTGTATGTTATGATTATATCATAAATTGTTCAATAATATAATGAAAATTTTATTGAATTTTATCATCTATGGATTATTTATGGTATTCTGTATCATATTTATTAAATCTATTTCTGTGTCACTAGATTTCATTCCATGATGATAAAAAAACCCCTAAAACTGTCACCCACATCATATCCTCTTACATAGCTATGGTGTTATGAATTTTATAATGAATTGGATATGATTTCTATCTTCTCATGATGATCATATTGATATTCAAAATTAAAATGGAATATTAGTTTTGTTAATTTAAAAAATAAAACCATCAATGGGAATAATAATTAATTTCTTAAAATATTTCTAGCTACATCCTTATATTGATTTGCAAGACACTTTTCATTTTATTTTCCTCTCACTTTACCAATATTCATGTTGTGTAGAGGGAGATGGAGGAACAAAATGGACTTCTTATGAACCACTATTAGAAGGATCTTTTAATGCATAAAATATTTCATAAATCATTGTCTCCACCAAAATATGATACCCTCAATTAGATAATGTATTAGTGTATATGTTTTACATTTGGATATCATGATTATATCTTCTAGGGTCTTATTACATAAAAATAAACTTATATTTTTTCTAGTAATATAAAATAAATTTACCAAATTAAAATATATTTAAAACCTTAAATTTTTCATCATGTGAGTTTGAGAATAATTCATTCCATGTATTTTCAGTAAAAAACACATTCTAGTGGCATGTGGTTTCATTCAGTAAATTCTCAAAGACATATTTTTCTTTAAAATTTAGTTTAAAAATATCTCTATTTAACTACTTCTAATTATCGAAATATTTTCTTTATTTCTTTGTTTTTCAAAATTAATATTCGTCTATAAATAAAAGAATTAAATATAAGTTTTTTAAAATAAAAAATTATTAAAAATTTAGATAAAAATAAATCAATAGAGATATTTTCATATTACAGACTCCCATAGAATCATTCTCACCTTCATTTCAATGGGCATCTGATAATGATATAAAAATATCTTACAATGGAGTTTCATGGTGATATAACGGGTAATCTTGGTTTACTTTAGGAATGTTTTGTAATTATTATCCACAAAATTATGTTGTATTCTATGGTCACTCTGGGAATTTCAATGTTTTGGTAAACAATAAATCTAGTATTTAATAACTCTAAAAATCAACTTCATTATAGAAGATAGAGAATACTCCATTGTATAATGTGAATCAGTAGGAAACACATCAGTAGTCCCACAATTAGTTTTTTCAATTAAATGTATGTTTTTGTAAATAAATATTCTAATGAATATTTAATAAAATGAAAAATAAAATTTACAAAAGTAAATATTCCTTTTCCTATGTGTCTATCATTGAAATAGGAAAATTTAATGAAATTATATATACCATCATGTTATTAGAAAAGTTAATATTTAAAATAGTGGTTACAATTATGTGATAGTAAAATATTAGTGTCACACATGTGTATGTATTGAAAAAAATTAATGATGTTTGGATTTATAACAAAAAAATAAGAAATTTAAACTATTATATATATACACAATATCTAAAACTATTGGAACATTTATAAATTTAAATATCACATATATAAAAATTATATATGTAAACTTATCATAAAATAACTATTTATATCTAGTTTTATAATAAATAATTGATTACCATTTACTATAGAATAAATAAATTAATATAAAACTCATATAAATAATGAAATATATATCACTAAACATTCAATAATAAATTAGAAATATTTTTTACACATTTAAATTTTAAAAAAATATAAATATTTACCAGAATAATTAGGAGAGTAATTTAGTGTTTTACCTTGACAATTCAACATGATCGTTTCATACATAATGCATCATGACTATATTATAGTAATTGTAATCACCTGTAAATTGCATAATAGTCAACTAAGACTAAAATAAATCATAACATCTTCATCGTCCTCATCACCCATATGAATTCAATTCTATTGGAAATGATCGACCCCTTGTCACTCAGTGGATCAAGGATATAAATAATTTTCTTTTTGTATGTTTCTATAAAAAATGGTTCTTCTTTAAAAACAAATATTTTCAAATTAAATAGGGTAATCCCATTAGAATATTATTTCAAAACCCTATTAAAACCAATCCAGTTAAACGTAAATACTATGACTCAAAATATAGTATAAATAATTATAATATATTCTCAGGAACTCCAAAGTATTTTTTAGTGTAAGAATTGGGTATTCAACTTTTTTACTCGAAAATGTTTTGCTTCAGTGAAAACTATTACCCCAAAATTGTAATGTTACTCTTTTTATCTAAATTTATTATATAAAAATTGCACCCATTTATATGAAAACAAGGCCATTTGATCACATTAATAGACTATCCAAAAGGAATCCATGTTAATGTTTCTAAAACTGTTATATATGTAATATATTTCTCAATTAGTCTTCAAAAAATTTGTTTTTATTCTTATAAATCATCCAATTTTAATTTCTTTTTCAGATATTATACATTTAATTCAGAAAAATGTGATGATATATTTGGTTGAACCACATATGTATTGTTCAAAATATATATATATTCATGCATCCCCATATCACATTGAATAAACAATACATTTATTCCTTGAATGACTCTAACTTCACCATAAAAATTCATATGTCGAGATATAGAAAGACTAATATGCCCCACACAACAAAATTAATCAGTACAGAACTCAATCACATCCTTTAATAAATTAATTTTAATAATAGAGTATTCCATTCAATTGGAATTTTTATTATACCCCTTTTATGTTTTCATATATCTTGCAAAATGATTCATACAAATTAAATAAATAGTCCCACATATTATAATTTCCCGCACAGTATGAAGCAAAATATGAAAAATTATTTCAAAAAAATAGGTGGGAAATAAATTTCAGTTAACAAAGTATAAGATCATCTCTATTTTCAAACATATATAATTAATATTGATCATCTTATTTACAATAAATGGATTTTTAATAATTATGTTACTTGATGAAAGTCATTTGGACATGTGTCGAAAATATACCACATAGTGTGACCAGTATTTTTTATTGCATCATTACATGATAGTCATGTGAATTTATACCTATTAATTGAAAACCCTTAAATAACTCAAAATTCTTTTCATTTGAGTAATATAAAATGGGTACCTTAATACAATGGAGAAATTAAAAAAAATAACCTTTTCAATAATTATTAATGTGTGACATGAAAGAGTTACATATGTTCTGCTTCTTTTCATACTGTGTGCTTACTCCAAACATATCCCATTGATATCAAATCCCATCTTTCCTGAAATCATTGTTTAATTTCCTTTTATATTTAATAATTTCGAAAAACTATCACATATGCTTTTATCAACAAGTATAATTCCAATGTTATGTTTTTTTCTAAAAATATCAAATAGGGTAGTTTGAAAAAAATTGACTCTTTTAGTAAGAATTTTTTTCTGGACCCAAACCTCATTTCCTTCCAAATGTGAAAAAATTAAACATATTATAATTTTCTTTATCAAAAATTTGTTTTTTAGGATGATAATGTCCTTCTAAAGAATTAAACGCTTTTTTCAATCAATGATAAGGATGGTAAATTCAAAAACACTTCGATGTATGATGTAAACTGTCTCTGACCTATTCTAGAATTTAAAATATGAACTATCTTCTTCAATAATTGGAAATGATTTGTGTACCTTAAAAATGTATCCATATATGATTCCAAATGAATTATCATTTTTTATTGTGAAAATTATCATAGCTTAAAATTGAAAATACACTTTCTAGTACACATAAAAAAGTATAAAACGTGCCTACAATAGAATTTTGGAATCATCAATAAATGGTGAAGGCATCAATATCATTTCATAGACGTTTTGGCCTAGAAATCTCTTTATAAAATATTTTTTCTCCATACATATCTATGGAAAAAATTTGTGAACATCCAAAAAATATTCCCTGAACTATGTTTGAAACATATTATCTAATATCAATTCATTCCATCTATACATAGTCCCATTATGATAATTATAAATTTAATTTAAAAATTATGAAATTTTTAATCAAATATTTTCTTCTATGATGAATCATCTTTCTGATGTAAGTTAAAATAATATAAGTTCTTCTCCCTATTCCATCATAACTTTTGTTATCAATTGAATTTGAAATTAGAATGTTCTAATGTGGAAATATTTTAGGGAACCAAATTTCATTAGAAAGAGGTTTGATTATGGTTCCTGAGAATGAATCAGATATGTATTATTTGAATTATTGGAAGGAATTGATTGAAGTAATTATATTAATGTACCAAATTGATTCCGTGTGAGGTTAGAAGTTAGTACCAATGAATGAATCATGTTTGATGTTTTAATCCATCTTATAGAATAATGTCCCACATTTAGAAAATTTTGATAAATATTCATATTCTTTCTTATAATAAAAATATCATTTCTAAAATCATGTATCTTTTTATACACGAATTACATAGGGAATAAAATACAATTTTCCTCATAACATTAATATTTAAGCTCATTTAGTTCAGGAATATGCTCTTTAAAAAGTAAAATACACTCAGAGAAAATTTAATCACTCCACCCAATTGTTTCTTTCAGGTTAACTAATATATGAACATATAATAATAATATATATTTATTGAAACCTAAAAATAATGGAATATTATAATTTCTAAATAATCATTCCATAGTTTCTATTTTTTCAATGGATTAAAACCATTCATAATAAATTAATTCGTTAATACAATTCAAAGTCTCATTCAATATCGTTTCATCAACATTATATGTTTTATTTTCCATTACCTCAATATGTTATATAAATTGTGTGTAATTATGGATACTACCATAGTATTTGATAGAATCCTTGGTTTTTCAAGAAATTAACATTATTTTATTCAAACACTTCTAGTGAGGATAAGAAATAATATCTATGTTATGAATATTTTATTGAGAATATTAGAAGAAATTATCCACTTCTTCTTCATATTCACCAGTGGCGCTTCATAAATTTATCCAATTAAGATACATTAAATACATAAGAGTAAAATTTAAATAGAGGATATATTATAACATATAAACACTTCAAAATTTATATATAAACAAGTATATTTTAAACAAAATAACATAAAATAAAAATTATTGGTGATCAGGTGGGATGTTTGAATAATTATTAAGGGTCAAATCAAAACATAATTACTCGAGGAATTAACTTTATTTAAAAAATTAATTATAACCTATATTTGACGATATTAGTAATGGAATTTGGATACTTTTTCCTATATGGATATAATTCGTTATATAAAAAACACTTAACTTTTTTATGTCGATTCTTTATATTTCATAAGAATAACATATGGTTTATAAAATTTAATATGAGATTTGTTATCATTGTATCCCCACAATGATTTTGGTTGAAATGAATGAAGAAAAATGTGACATATTAACTCATAAACAATATTTGAATTGTAATTTTAGTTTTTTTATTTGGATTTAATTTTCTCTAAATATATTTTTAAACTTCTATGGTATTTTCCAGAAATATTTGAGTATGAGAATAATATTTATAATATGATTTTTATAAAAATTTATAAAATTTATATTTTTATTAAATAAATTATATTCAAACAAATGATATATATTTAGTCTTAAAAATAATAAATAAAAATATAAAAATAATTTTACCATTAATTACACAATAGAATCATTCAATAGTTGCTATTTTATTCAACGGATTATATGCATTCATCATGAATTAATTTATAATACAATTAAAAGTCTCATTCAAAATAGTTTCATCAACATTATATGTTTGATTTTTCATTTCCTCACTATGTTATATTGAATATGTATAGTTATGGTTACCACCATATTATTTGAGAGAATCCATGATTTTTAAATAATTTAAAATTCTTGTATTGAAACACATAAAGTGAGGATAGAAAATAATATCTATGTTGTGAAGATTTTATTGAGAATATTAGAAGAAATTATCAACTTGTTCTTCATATTCTCTAGTGGCGCTTCATAAATTTACCAAATTAAGATCCATTAAATACTTAAAATTACAAATTAATTAGAGGATATATTAAAACATGTAAACACTTCAAAATATATATATAAACAAGTAATTATTACAAACAATAACATAAAATAAAAATGATTGGTGATCAGGTGGGGTTTTTGTATGATTGTTAGGGTTGAAATCAAAACATAATAACTCAAATAATTAAATTTATTTAAAAAATTAATTATAAACTATATTTGACGATATTAGTAATGGAATTTGGATAATTTTCTCTTTATAGATATAATTTTTTATATAAAAAATGCATAAATGTTGTATGATGATTTTTTATATTTCATAAGCATAACATATGGCTTTGACACTTTAAAAGGAGAGTCGTTATCATTGTACCTCAATACTGATTTTGGTTGAAATAAATGAAGCAAAATGTGACATATTAAGTCATAAACATTATTCTAATTGTAATAATTTTATTGTGACATATATAACTATATATCTTTCTGATTTTTTTCATGTTGATCAAAAAATAAAAATTTTTGTCATAATCAATATTGAAAAATTCCATGGCTACTAGTTCCAACATATATATATATAAATATATATATATTATTTTTGGAATAATAAAATTTGATAATTATATCAATTAAAATATCTTCTAATTAAAAAACTTTATACAAAATAATTATAACTAACAATAATGTTAATTCAAAAATATTAATATATAAATAAAATTTATCACAAATAGAAAAAATATTTATCCTCATTATAAAAAATAACATTAATTTTTTAAAAATATCTCCTTATATCTAAATTAAATAATACATATTTTCTCAAAAATAATATTCTTTTTTCTCTCAATCAGTTTGTCTTCTATTTTTTATCCAAGATTCAGTATAACGAATTTTTTTTTCTTCATGTTAATTTGTGATAAAATTTATAGATCTATTTTTATATATAAATAAATATGATATGTATTTACATATCAATCAATATAAATTATTAATTGTGAATTTAATTATTAATTATAATAACATAGGATTATGAAAAAGATTTAACAAAATTTAATTTTCTATCTAATTTAATATTTAATGTTTTGTTGAAATATATTCTTTGGACTTATATTATTTCTAAATTATGTTTTTATAATTTTTATATATTAATTTGTTAAAAATATAAATATTTTTCCTATAACAGTGTTTATAAAATAATTTTTGCCTTATATATTTAAATTTATAATTATATTTGTTTTCAATTTTTATAATAAAAATAAAATTATTTTTTTATTCTGATTTCTAAATATGAATAAAATGATAAATTTCATTTTAGAATAGAATTTTATTATTTTTATATTTATATATATTATAATTATTCATTATCATTATGCTATTAATAAATTCTACAGATTATATTTATAAACTCAAAAAAATATCAAAATAATAATGAAATTTTTTCTATTTTGTGTTATTATGTTTTTTAAATTTCTATATTGATTAATGTCAAAATTCTAAATAAATTTATAATTTTTATCCTTCTTCATAGATTCTATTGTGTAATTAATTGTAAAATTATTTTGATTTGATTATTTTTTATTAAAAATAAAAATATCAATCTTTTGTATTAAAATAATTTATTTAATCAAAATATATTTTTTAATAATTTTTTTAAAAATAATACTATATATATTTTTCTCAAACTCAAGTATTTCATTAAAATACCATTGATATTTAAATTCATATTTGGAAAAAATTAAATCCAAATAAAAGACACAGTAATTACATTCATTAATATAAATTCTATAAAAGACAAGATATAAATTTAATTTGTTACTAAAAAATAATGAATTTCTAATCAGACAAAATAACTGAGAAAATTCGGAGTTCAATAATGAAATATTGATCATAGATATATATATACTCCATAAATTTCTATTTTTGGGTGACCACTGAATTTTTGAAGAATGATTCTTTCAAAAAAAACGAGAAAAAAACCTTGAAAAACCATCCCATGCTTTAGCCAATGAATTCGAATACAGTTTAAGAGAAGTAAAAATATTTGTGGATTGTGAAAAAATGATGAAGGATGAATGATTTTAGATCTATTATCATTTAAATAATATTAAAATAGAATAAAATTTTCATTAAAGATCATTGGTGGTCATCGGTTCCCTGATCGACTTAAATATAGTTTCATGGAAATAACAAATTTTTTCGATTTTAAAATAATGAAAATAGATGGGTGATTGGTATAAATGCATCATGAATATATTATTACAACTTTTCATAATATACTAACCTAGAAGTCATATATTTATATGTGGATACATGTTTTGTTGTAGATCAACAGAAAAATGATTTTGAAAAAATTAATTGAGGTGTTTTGGTAGTGATTATTTTTTAAGGGTTTTAACATCAGGTTTTTTTAAAAAAATAAAAAGTATATTTCTGTTAATATTTGGTGTTAGATTATCTAAAACCAAATTTGAAAACATTTTTTTGAACTATTTTCAATATGTTATTTTAAAACCGACTCAAATGGTCTACCAAAAGACATTTTTCATCAGTTATATATAAAACTGACAATAAATGCTAGATCGAAGACCCTTTAGTGTCAATTTCAAAAGAAACCACTATTAAAATTTTTCATAAAATTTTCAATGGTCGTTTATAATAAATATACATTATATAGTTGATATTAAATATAGTATTTATACTAGTGGGTAATCATATTTTTCCATAACTGTAATAATTATTTTTTACTAATTTTACAATTCATAATTGTCAAAATAATCAATAACTTATTAGAAAGTAAAAATTATTTCTATTAAAATTATGGAATCCAATTTTTCAAATTTTATTCAAAGCAGTTTGGGAATCAAATTTATAATTATACCCATAGATATGTTGAGAATGAAAGATTCCAAAAGAAAAATTATTATACATATCGGAGGTTTTAGTATAAAAATTAAATAAGAAATTGTTTCTAATGAAATAATGTATATTTATTATAATATATTTGAACTAATTTTACATTAAAACCAATATAAAATATCATCAATCTTTTTAAAAAAATTAAACGAACACTGAGTTTTCAATAAAAAGTATTAATTTTCCATATACATCATAAAATGTCATATTTCAGATAAATCCAAACAATAACTCTCTGAGATTTTTTATTTTTTTGATATGAAAAATGAATTTTAAATTATCATATGAATTTTTAAAAGTGTCAAAAATTAATTTTATTGTAAGTACACAAGAATAATTATAGTGTTTTCTTTTAAAAAATATTTTTTTATGAAAACAATTTCTTTTCCTTTAAATGATTATTATATAGTTTATTATAAATTCATATCCATTTAAATAATTTTAAATATTTTTAATTCGTATAATTTATATAATTTAGTATGTCCATTCCATATTAGATAACTTAATGGCTATGTTATATTTCTTATAATTAAATAATATTTTAAAAGAATATTCTCGTTTAAACCTGGTGTTACATGCATCAACATCTATCAAAGACAATGAATATAATTAAAAGGAAATAATTCCTAAAGTATCATGGTTTTATATTCATGATTAGTTTTTGATTTAATTTACCATAAATTATTTTTACTTATAATCAAAATCACATTATTGATGTTATTCAATATCAAACCAATTAAATCTATCCACAATCACGATATGTCTCTAAATATAAAATTTATGAAAAAATCACACTAATAAATAAGAATTCATAAATGGTTGTTATAAAGATTAGTTTTAATGTATAATGAGAAGAAAATTATAAACATTAAAAGAGGATGCTTAATTAAATTAACTAAAATGCATGATTTTAAGCTCAAACTCTTAATACTTTATCAATGAAAAATTCCCTAAATTCCATTTTTTTATATTTATAATATATTCATAAATGAAAATGTTAACAAAAATACAATTTTTTGTCAATGATTTCTCTCTCCGTCCATTATTTTTGAATACAAGTTAAATTATTTATGGAAGATTTATGTTAGTAACGTAAAATATTCTCCCATTAAAAAATTAATATGACCCTATAATTTTCTTTTCTGAAATATTTAATAACCATAACTAGCAAGTAAAACCCCTATTTACTTATTTTAACTCAATTAAATTATTATAAAATACCATATAATTACGATGGAAAATAAAAAATAAGATTGTAGAGAATTTTCTCTCAGTAAATTTCCATTATTATTGAATGCTAAAGGGTGGCTCAAATGAAATTCAATACTAAATCTATTTGGGAAAAAAATTAATTATACCATGATAATATAAATTCGATTTAACATAACAATTCTTAAGATATACAATGAATTTTATTAATGTTATATGAATCCCCAAAATATATTACGAAATAGAATATAGAAATGAATATATCAATATATTTTTAACACATCCTAGGTACGAGAGTTTAAAATTTTTCATTCACTTCTGCAATCCATATAAAATACTTAATCTATCAATATAAATTTCATAGAATAAAATTTAGTGAATGAAAAAAATTATTCATCATATCAGGTTTAAACCAAAGAATGTAATAGTTATTAATTTTCAAAAAATCCTCTAATATATTTAGATTATATGTTAATGATCAATTTACTTTTCGAAAATCATCATATTACTCTTAAGGAAGTTCCACCATAGTAATTAAATCCATGAAAAATTATTGACTGTATGTATATAAGGACTCTCACCCACAATTATATTTGAACATTATTTCTAATTTTTATGACAATGTAAGCGAATAGGATCATAATCAATATATATATAGATTGAATATGAATAATATATTTAGCATAATCTTCCTAGACACAATATGCCTCTTATTACAATGGTCATTAAAATTAAGATGTTATGTAAGAAAATTAAATATCTTTTCACTGAAAAAATGCATCACCATGGACCTATATAATAATATGCCCAAAATATAATAAAAATATTAAATATAAATTAATGGAATGTGTTGAAAATTCATTGAGTATTTTATATCCTCCGCAAAATAAAATTATAATAAATTCCAAAGGTAAAGAAAGTATAATGAATATGAAATTGGGAAAAGAAATGTAAAAAATAGAAAAAAAATATTAACAAAAATAGTCAATGAAAATAAGTACATTCTCTTTAAATAAGTGGGTGGTATTTAAATATTTCTTCTTGAAATTCAATATATTGTACATCTAATAATTAATGCAAATCATTATTAAGGTGATTGTATTAAATATAAATGGTCTAGTCAAATATTTCCACTAAGAGGATGACAAGTGAGGTGATAGTGTTACAACTGATGGAGGTGAATGAATGATAAGATGAAGTTCCTAAAAATTAATATAACTAGGATATAAAACTCAGACCATTTTATTTATTTGTGTCAGAAATAGGGTTTATCACCTCTAAAAATGATGTTGTCAGCATTGAGGAAACTATTAAAATAAGAGTACTCTCAAATGAGGTGGTCATATACATTTCCCCAAGACCTACACTCCATATTCTGGTGCTAATATACAATATTTATTTTTCTGAATTAAATTTTTAACTAAAATGAATAATATATTGTCCTTACAATCCCAATATTATTTTTGGTTCAATGTTTCCTAAATTAAAAAATTAAAACCCGTACTACCATAATAAAAATCAATTTTTTATTAATTAATTTTTTCCAACTATAGATCCAATTTGATTAAACACATAATCATGGAATACCTCCAAAACTGGTTCTACCAAGAAAACTACCCTATGAAAAACATTTTGAAAACATGGGGTGATTAAAAGGATCATAATGGGGTTTTATAAATATATGTATCCCAGGTTTTGAAGAAACCATTGAAAAATAATTTAAAACAATTTTCCTCAAAAAAAATAATTAAATTTTAATAAAACATTTTATAAAACAATAGAATTCAATTTTCATATTAAATTCCATAGAGGGGTTTTTGGAAAAAAAATCAAGAAAATTTCCTAATTTTTTTTATAATACTAAAAAACACTATATAAAACAAAAAAAAATTATAAAAAAATGATGTACTATTACATTTATAATTAATTAAACTCTTGAAATAATTCCAAATTTTTCTTAAAATTGATTATCATGATTTTTTTAATAAATTTTTTTTCACATTTTGAAAATAAAACCATCAGGTGACCAAGAACAATTAGGGATAAATAAGATCTACCCAACACATAATGGAAAATTTACTTTGAGGATTGGGTTCAATTCATAATTATATCTATTTATAATTCAAAATTTCCATATTTGAATAATAAATTTTATTGCATGCATTTTTTAAACTTGATTTTTCAATTAAAATAATAATTTTATAAAAATTGAAAATGGATATATATATATATATATATATATATATATTTATTATTATTAATAAGTAACTAAAATTATTGATAATAAATCTCTAAATTTAGTTTTTTTAAACGTACATGTATTAAAAATATGAGTAAACTTGAGCATGGTCATTTTGTAATTTTTATAGAGAAGGAATTAATGAATTAAATTGTTTGAGGAGGATAAAATATATCCAATGGTTAGAATAATTTATATAATTTCTTAGGATAAGAATTTTATAAATTAAATGTTCAATCATGAAATGGTAATTTTCAAACACTCAAACAAAAAATTTAAAAATTATTTAAAATACAGATAGTTTTGTATTCTAAATCAATAAAATGGATCATATTAAAAAATATTCTTATGTATAAAATGATGATTTAAATATCATAAAATAATTTTTAACCATTATATTTTTAAAACACAACACTCTATAAAAGTTTATTTATTATTTAAAATATATTTTTCAAAAAATAATTCAACATAAAATTATAATTTGGAAATAGTATCCCCATAAAATTGTCTTTTAAAAATAATTGATCTGTTAAATAATTTTACCGAGGCCTACAGTTTTTTACTAAGCCCTAATGAATCACTCATGAGTAACTTTACATAAGGAATTACTTACAAAATCCTACTTTTTAACTATCTCTTTTTTCATCTATAGATTATACGTGATACTGGTGGAGGAGCTTAGGAGAGGCCCTTTGAATTTACTTGAACATTTGAAGGGATTACTTATATAGTAAGATTCATATTTTAATATAATAATATTGAATAGTTTTTTTGTTTAATGTTTTTTTTGTGACATGTTGACATATATGGTTTTTCTATTTTCTTTGTTTGTCTGTCACAGTTATTATCTCTTTAAAGTGTGTAGATTTCATTTAATTGCCCATGTTTTAGTTTTTCATTCCAATATGTTGACTGTGGAAGTAAAAAACATAATTATATATATATATATATATATCACATTGGGGACCTGTAATAGTATCATTATAGGGAAGGATAATGTGACACTCTAATATTGCATGGTATTTTTAGTTTTTGGATGACCATTATATAGGTTAGGATACACTATGTTGTTGAATTATAAATATCATTTTTATCTCAATTTAGTAACATTTACACGGTTCTATCTAGTAATACATCACATTATTCCTCTTGTAGTGACATAGAAGAGCTTGAATCGGTCCTTATATAATACCCATGTTCCTTAATCATAGCATATGAAGAAAATTCCATAGGATTCGATGAAAAAAAAGATATAGCTATTAATATTTGGGATGGACGATATGAAGATGTTTTGGAGAGGATGAGGTGATGGTGTTGATGTTAGGAAATGTTAATGAATATGGAACTAACATTTACAAGAGAACCAGATGATCATTACATAACTCAGGCTTAGCCCTACATGAGTTGTTTCCAACCCTTATGAATCATGTTAAAAATTTACTCTTCCCTTATGTGAGTTTAATATTAACCCTTATGTTATTCAGGAGATTCTAACGGTCCCTAATATAGTGAGACAATGACACTTGGATTCCAATATAACATAACATAGTGAAACACCCTTACATGTGTAAGATACTTATATAAACTCTATTACATTACCTAAATTCATATAGAAAAAATTAATATGACCTTCACATATGAATAGAGTTAAAAATTATTTTGAAAATACTAAAAAAAGTAAGGGTTAAATATAACATTAAAATCTCGTTTACATAATAATAATAATTATAACCATGTGAAACATTCTTTACTTATTATAAATATTCTATCCAATATTTAATATTCTTTATATTGATTTAAATATCCATGTAAATAATATATTTCCATTTAAAATTAACATTTATCCTCAAATATATATATATATATATATATATATATCTTAGTATAATTTTAATATAAAAGTTTTCTAATTTTAAAATAAACTACCATTAAAATCTAAATACATGAAATTATATATCACTTATAATTATTTTCATTAATATTCCTTTAGCTTTATCTTTGTTTCTAATTAATAAAGCTCTCTACATTTTAAACTGATACCATATAGGTAATATGTTATATTTCCCATTATTTAAAATTTTTATTGATATTTTACAATCATTTATCACCAAATAATCCTTGATAATTAAATTTATTATATACATCATTAAAATGTTGTTAAAGTATAAATTTTTAAATGGTAAAATATTTTTTTCTTCCATATTCAAAAAAGTCCTATAATTATTTTTCTCCCAATGTATATATGATAAAAATGGTCATATCTCTCCCATTACATAATAATACTCCCTATCTTATAATAGTACACTATGAACTACACATATAATTATATATTTGTTATCCTCTCTAAATTTATCAATGAAGGTTTTTTTATAGCAGCCTAAACCCCACACACATTAATGTAGTTATAAAAATGCAATCATTACAATTCTAGATTTGATACTAAAAAACATTCACCAATTTTTCCCTGAAAAAATAAAAAACAATAAACTAATATATTGGGTCATTTATATACCAAAATAGATTATAGGTCTATATTTTTGTTGAATTTAAAAAACATACATAACACTACCCATATGTTCATGTGATTATTTTTTCCACTATATATAATTTTCTTGTTCTACACAAAGTCATAAATTTCAATAATAAACTTATTCAAACTGGAAACCTTTCTAGATATAAATAATTTAACATCAATTTTAATAACCTGGGAAAATATAAAACACAAGAATGGTTAGAAAAAATGCTATATAAGGTTAAAATTAAGCATTAGCACTTGAATATTCTTAGTGAGAATAGTATAAGAATAAGGATACGATTATAGAATCAATGTACATGAGCAGAACATAAGATAATGCATAACCATCAAACATGGATCAGAAATCATCAATAATGCTATAAATATTTAACAAAGGAAAGAGTCTTACAAATAAATATTCATGGGCTAGGTGAAATCAATAATTATTGAAGGATCAATTAGAACAAATATAAATCATAGAAAAAAATGTGTTATGTTATTGGATGATTATATTCATAACATGTGATCAATCTTGTTGGAAATAAAAAAGTCCAAATTAAATACATAGGATAAACCCTTTATTTAAACAAACTCCATAATAACATTAAGGATAATGAAAATTACCCAGTGTGTTAGAGATCTGTATCTAGATCCCATTTCTTAAAAGTTGTATCAGGATCATCCAAAAAATATACTATTATGGGATCACCAATCATGAAAGCTATATCGAGCTCACACATCATCATGGGATATATCTGGATAACCCATCATATAAGTTTTATCTCTCTCACCTATTGTATCAGCTATTTTGGGGCCACTCATCATATAAGATGTGTCATGCTAACCCACAATAAATAACTATATTGATGTCACCAAACACTATAAAAAATTCCTAGGTACCATTCAGGAATAAAAGGATTATAATCTTTAACTTTTAAATATAACAACCTTGAAAAAAAACATCATTAATTTATAGATTGATTAACCTAAGGTAATAAAACCAGTTTCATGAAAATATCTTTCAAATAATCACTCTAAACTCTCTATAGTCATAACATGGATTGAATCTTAAAATCTTAATCCCAGTAAAGCAGTTGAAGAATTAATGTATACATAAATAGATGGAAATAATTTTATAAGAACACTTAAAACATATCCTTGACAGCATGGGAAAACACCAATTCCTTTTGATAATAATATATCAAAGTATTGTAAATATTAGTAAAAATAAATTGTTTGAAAATAACCCAAGAAAAATTATAAAATAAGCATTGAATCAATGGTAAATTATTAAGATGAGAAAATATTCTCATTTTATAAACATTAAATTTTTCATTCTATCTATGATTTTGTGAAGAGTGTCTTATGTGACCCATGTGGAAAATATTAAGAAATTTTTTTAGCATTTTAATAGAAGTTAAATTATCAAATAAAAAAAATTATTAAATATGTTTTGTTTATAATATATCATTATTGAAATATGATACAGAACATCGAGGAAGTGTCTAGTTATAATTCCATAAAAACCTGTAACTAACATATTTAATGGAAACCCATTTCAATCATTTTAAATGAATTATTTTTTGAAATATTTAAAATAATATTGAAAATTAATAAAAATGATCTTAAAATGATTAATGACATTATATTCCAAGAGTTAGTATATAGACCAAATAAATTAATATAGGTAAATCAATCAAAACATGGATCAGCGAATAAAGTATGTGATGAAAAACCCATGGATATTAGGTAATACATTGATAAAAAGTCAATAAAAATAAGGAATAGTTTCCTTAAAAAAATTTGTAGAATGATGTTCAATGAAAGATGGATCCCTTCCAATATGTGTCTAGGTATATGTATGGCTCAATGGTTTCAAATTCGGTTCTCTATTTTTTTGTTTCTTGACAAAATGTTCAGCCAAATGTGTGAAAACCCATTCTATTTCATAATTGAAATATGGAATTGAATTCTCTATTATTGGGGGTTAATAAAACTTCATAATATATTAATATATGGTAAACCACTTTTGTGAATTACACAATGAAACCCAAAAAATTTAATGAGTAATGTATTTTTTCCATGGGTAGACCGTCGTTGGAGTTTCTTACAAATTATTCAAAGGAACTCACATTGCTCGAGAGGATGGGTGGTCGGGTTCATCTCACCATATTGAGGCAATTATTTCACACACTAAAACTCTCTAATAGATTTAATACATTTTTTTAATCATTCCATGACCATGATATCATAATGGTTACCCGAAAAGAACAATTCTTACCAACTGTCACCAATGAGAATATCCATGCTTCTAGAATGAAATCATATTACAAAATTATCGGATACCAACTGTCACCAATGATAATATCCGTGGTTTTAGAATGAAATACTATTAGTGGATTCATCTATATGAATTATATGTTCTATGTCCATCCACATTTCAACTGCGTATAACTAGGAATTATGGGGATTATTTTCATCGAAAGAGTTTATTGTTGTTTTCAAATTGTGATTGATCATTAAATAACCACCCAAAATATTCTAGGAAATAAAAGAATCAAAATACACATAGTTCATTTAGGGCCATACCATGCAGTTTAACATAGTATAGAAAGGATGTACTTAATGTAATTTAAGCATTGGATATGGTTTCATGAGACTTAGAGTGGAAACCTATGTATAGTCTATAGGAATGAATCAAAGTATTCATAGTTTTGAAAAGGTGTATATGTCATAAGAGTTGAAACAACAAATGTTTGAATTGTACATATTAATATATGGTGTAATCTTTGAGATGTTTCCTTTAGAATATGTTCCTCTAGATGAAAACAATATTAAATCAAGATGACATGTGAAATGTGGCCGATATGGTTCATTTATATCTTTCTAATGGAACAATCTTCCCAAACATCTTATCATGTTTCAGTAATTCTCGACAGGTTAGACATGAGATAGGGAAATATTAGATGCACAACATTGCAGAATAATATGGAATTATGGGGGGCTTATAAACTATGTTTTCCAAAATATTGCAGCATGTATTATAAAATTAGGCTTCCATGATATTTGATTGGGGATCGCAAATTAGGGTTTCAATGTTATTTGAGAGAAGGGATCATAAATTATATGGATCAACAAGTTAATAAATAATATTTATGTTTCATATGATTCTTAAGTCAGAGAAAGGTTTCCTATATATCCTTCTTGTAGTAGGAATCAAATTCCCTATATTTTGTAATCCTGATTGAATAATGGGTAGGAAAGGAAATTAATTCTCATATGGATTATTTACCTAGGGTTTTTTTATTAATGGAATATAATAGTGTCTTTCACCAAGTTAGATACCCAAATTTTGTGTCCTTTTCATCACATTGTTGATATGATCACCAAAAATCTATAAGACAATGTGTGTCACTGTTGGTGTTCAAAATAAGAGACAGTAAGATATCAAAGATGTCACAATTGATAAGAGATTAAATTTTAATGGGTAACACAAATAGAGGATTCCCTAAAATGAATTACTATAATAAATGGTATTGATATTAGGCCTTGGTAAGGAATCCTACATATCCTACATGTAGTTGGAATTTGAGTCCTCATAGTTTTTAGAACTCTTTACCCACTAATGTGTAGGAAGTGACAATGAAACTCAAATGTGTCCATATAACACATATGATGAGGATAAATGGGTTCATGTGATCAATTACATCATGTAAAAAGATATTCATTTGATAACGTCTAATATGCTAATAAAATATCATATGATATAGCCTGACATTTATAGGAGCCTTCAGAATAATCATTTGAAATGTCTAGGAACCATTAGATAGATCTAGGGACATGTCTAATGGTTGATCGAAAAATGGAATAAATTTACAAAGAACATAATTTGAATGTAAAATATGTCCAAATTCTTTTACATGAATGACTGAAATGTCCAAAGGCGTTCACATAAAATGTATGACATATTAATGGACCTTCTCTTTATCAAGGATGGGTGAACTGGAAAAGGTTTTGTGGTCAAGGGCCTATGTGTGGATTCTCATTATCATTATTTCATCAAAAAATAATATGTATTTCAGGTGATAAAGTTGTCATATTGCATAACTATTTTTTCTAAAGTCGAGAAATGTACCTTTGTTTAGGACATCTAAAGTACCATCCCCAAAAATTGACATCATCTCGTGAACTTTTCATGGTCATGATATAGATCATAAATTAATTATTACCCCCACCATGTGAAAAATATTGACTTTATGGTCAGTCTATCACTACCAGTTTATTCAATCATATAAACCTTTCATGTGACGTGATTATCCTATCAACAATCAAAATGATTTAAGGGGGGGTCACAAGATCAGTTCATAGACCATGAAATGGTTTTCAAAAAATTTCATAGTCCTTTGTCTTACTTATTTGGATTATATCATTTAATGAAATGCTAGTGGAATCCTTATATCCTTGATGGCCTTTATCAAAAAGTAAATTGGTTAGTTTTCTATTTATTTTCCTCTAAGGAACCACAAGATCAATTGAAAATTTCTAAGGGACTTCACATGATAAGGCATACATGATCGAGGGCCTCATCATGAAGAACTACATAACTTCAATCATTTTGGTATCCTGCCTCAAATATCCTTCATCACCTAAATACTTTCATTACTTATAATGTGATTAGCACCATAGGAGCCGGGTTATCAGGTGGAGCAGATCACGTGGATCAAATAAGAATCTCATATGACATTGATTACCATGTAATCAATCTCATAACATGAAAGGGGATTCTGTTAATCAATTACGGATCAGTAAAAGGTGTTTGAAAATCCTCACTGACCTATATCTGCGGTCTTATTCAATGAATCTTGTGATGTGATCATGAGTCTCTCATAGGTTAATGTGATTGCATGTCCTAGGTACATGGTCCCTATTTATTCATGATCACTACCATTCCATTGTGGGAAAATAATACTTGTTCTTTTGGTATTTCATTATCCCCAAAATTATCAATGTTCATATGGAAGGAATCAGCAACTGACCCCCCCCCCGTATGTGTAGTATAAATGAGAGATAAATGACGTAATTATAAATATGTAAAGTACCACATGAGTCCTTCTGGCTTCCACTGGTTTGTATTCTATGTTGATCATGGTCTTCTAAGTGTTCATTGGTATTCCAAGAGGGTCCCTATATATAGAGGTTATTAGATATGACATTTCGATTTGATTCTGGATTATATAGGAAATGAATCTTATGTGCTCCATGTTCACTTACCTAGACTACATCACATAACCCCATAATGAAAAATGATATTTTGGTTCAATTATGTGACCCCATTGAATAAATGATCGATTTAACTTCATTTTTCATTTGACATATAAATCCAAGAAACTATGTAATAAATTGTAATATATTTAGATCTTTTTTCACATCCATGGATTTAGGGATACATCAGGTGATACGCTTGGGTTTCATGTAGTCACACCATACATTATGATGTCCGTGTGACCGTATAATTATTATGAGATCCATGTGATTTTCTCACAGTCATGTGATCGATGTGAGTAAAAATGTGGCACACAATCATAACAACTAGAATGGATCATTTTCTCTACATGATTTCATATGAGTCATGTTACCCTTTCATTTAATCTTGTATTTATAGATCTTGAGTCTTCGTACTAAGAACAAATTGTTTTCTCTCTTTTTATTTCAGATATACTCAAAAGAAGTATTTTATGGGTGTAGTGGATCACAAGATTTTTATGGTCTCCAATTTTGAAATCACACACTATTTTTTATAAAGTTTCTTCATAAGCAGACAATTTATGAGGGGGCCATTTTTTTAGAGTATATCTATATGAATGCTTTAATCGTTATGGATTTTCACTCTACAATAAATACCCCATCCAAGAACTATAATCAGGGATCATAACCCCTTAGTAGATCTTGATTTCCCACAATACCTTAAGTGAAAAAATTTCTCAAACATTTCACATTACCTCTATGTATAAATTCTCTTATTGGTATTTGATGATGTTCATGATGATAAATTTTGATATCATTTATTCTAAATATGAGTTTAAAATACACATTTATTGGTTTGAAATTTGTAATTTTTTATCAATTAGTAATTTTTTTTGCTTCCTGCATTGGTTATTCAATCTAGGGGAGGTTTATAGTGGACTGAGGTTGGAATTTAGATGTATAAATTAATACCACACAATTCAATTTTGGTCTAGAATTGAAATACATGTTCAATTCTAACATGATTTAGAAGATCCATTATTATTGTAATATGGTATTGATTACAGAATTGGTCAACTGATGTAGTCCATATAAGATTAAATTACATATGATGCCTAGTAATTTTGGAATCAATCACTGGGTTGTCAATAAAACCAATGGAACACAAAATTCTAGTGAAATGTATAAATAATTCCTCCCTCCACAATCCACCTACGGTGGTTCAAACTGACCCCATCCCATTTCTTGGGAATTGAACTTGTTGGCATAGAAGGCCCTTGATATGGCCCACTTCCTGGAGTGCATATCCCATTTAATAGATTGGATGAATTCATTGTTAAGGTATCCCACTCTAAAACAATTATTAATAATCCTAACTCATTTCTATCTTAAGAAACCCATGGGGGAAGGTGACTATTAGGAAATGGTTGAGAAGATTTTTCAGGGGTTGGGGTGGGAGGTCATCTTTGATGACAACAAACCCGTTTAGTTAGATGGATTTTTAGAGAGTTATTTAGGGGGTTACCTATTCCTAGTATAGTAGAAAGGTGGACACAAATTTTACTGCTTTATGAAAGTATTCGGTGTAGTTGGTTGATGGAATATCGGTTTTGGATATTATTGGAGTAGCCATGATATATCTCTTATTTCCCTGCATCTACCAGGGAATCTTCCATAAAGGTTCATTGTCCACATCCAATCCTATAGGGTTTTATGGGTTGGAATCTTGTGGTATATGAGTATCTGACCACCCCAAAATTCTCGGACTCGTTGTTTAATCCATTTCTATATTGTATCAATGTAGTATCCCCATGATTTGAATGATCTTTCTGTTTGGGGAATCTAGAGTCAATATGATCAATTCTTTTTTGTTCAATATATGGTAACAATTGGTAGTGTAACTAATAATGGAAAGGGATACTTTGAGGCTTTGGCCTATTTTTTCAATTAATGAGGGTGTTCTCTCCACATAGACTGACAACAAGGCCCCCTTTGTATGGTATGTGTGTTGTTGATTTTGGTGAAAATTTTGATTCATCCAAACGAGATTCGACACTCTTCCCCAATCATGATAAAAAATAATCTAAGTGTTCATTCATCAATTTTCATTAATGTTCACTTGGGAAGAGACTCTGTCTCAAGAAAACATTCCCTTGGGCTACACTGTGATCAGTATCACCAATGCCTATTTATATTATGGGATCCATTGTTATGCAAACATGTAACTGAATGTATTTTTGAAACATTCCATGTGGATACAATAGATAATTGATGTTGACACCAATCATAGTCCAATAATATAACATTTTTACATTAGAAAAAAATTTCAATAGAGGCCGCACAACCAAGTTAAGAATTTACAACCAACATCATCATTGGGAAGGGTGCCAACTAATGAAAATACTTTGAGAAACATTCATATAAGTGAAGAACTAGAAATAATTGAATTTATTCATACATGAAATTAATTAGAGACATATAAACAAAATTTTAGCTTCTCTGGAGTGGTTGGTGTTTTACTATGCATGGTTAGAGCTGGTGGGAATGCATTTTTCACTGATCTCTTATCCATATCCTACAAACATCAGCCAACTAATGTTGATGCACCCCTTCAAGACATTGATGTGGTGACTCATTGTGTGAAGGGACAAATTCATTAATATTACTAGTCATGGTAAATGATGGTTCCAACTATAGTGTGAGTTACTGTAGATATGGGGGGTCATCACGACTCTAGGGAAGAGGTAAGAAAACGTTATTATCTTTATCATACACTTCAATTACAAATAAAACTATTCTGGGTATTTTATATTCAGTATTTTAGGAATCTGACGAGATCCAACTACCCATTTAATCCATAGTTTACTCAGCATGGGGTACGATGGGTTGGTTTGATTTAGATGGAGATTGGGATACCAATGACAAGGTCTCCCCTTGATAGATAAAACTGATGGGGATAATGGATTCTTATCATAGAGAATCTCTGTTACCTCAATCACTAGTTCAATCTTCATGAAATTCGATGTCACCACTTTCTCATCTATGTATGCATTTCTTTTTATGTAGTCATCATTTATTGTTTTCCACTAGGATACTTAAATATCATTGGTAGCTTTCCCGGACATTCTTGATCATTTAGTACATTTTTGAGTCTTGTGGGAAGTGAAAGAATCAAAACTTGTGGATAAAGGAAATTATTTTACACATCTAGAGGAAACATTGAAACTGGACATGGTCAACATTGTGGTAGATATGGTTGGTGTACATACAATATCACACCCAACCTATACAACTGATGCACTAGCTCTCATATCCTTTAACCCAACATGAATAAATTGTCAACTAGAATAAAATGTCACAAACATCTATTCCTACACTGATTGGGATTTGATGGTGGTTTCACTATGTTATAGTATATAATTCATTGGACAATCAAAAAAAATTCCTACTTGTATTTTTTGTATCATTTCATTATGGTTAAAAATATTCGATGAGGCATCCATACTACACTGATAAGGAAAAAATTATTTGTGTATTTGGATCATCCAAGGTAAGAAGGTGTTATCCCTACCCCTGGAGGTAGAACTAGGATAAAATATTTCATTAGTGACATATATGAAAATGGAATTACTTTAGCACTATCACAATTATTAATTTTTCTCAATCATTGAATAACTTATTTCAAAATTAACAATCCTTTATTCATATTATTTTAGTTTCATCACCTATGGAATCAGTGGCTAAGGATTCTTCTACTTTGGGATTCTACCATGACTGATTCAACCATCATAGTAGTTCGATATTTATTAATCCCATCAATGGGTATGATTATTATTTCCCCACATAGATACATGGTAACAAAATATAGCCATTTTCATGTTATAAGATAGAGTTTAGTATCGAAGAACCCTTCATTTTATCATAAACTGGGGTGATAAGTGTGTGGGGGATATTTGGCATTTATTTATGGAGTATCCCTCAGAGGAGTTTAAGGATTGGTTATGAAATAATATATATATTTCCACCACCCTAGTGTATGTTGTGTCTGACTATCAATATCTTCATTCCAGGATAATGTAAATGCTCTATCGAAGTGAGTAGAAGAGTGGTCTTTTAATAAGGGTTTCGTTGATGGAGGCCTCACATATAGCCTAAAAACATAAAATGAGGCTTTGGACATGTATTCCCAGTATGAAATATAATTAATAACTCGTCAAAATTTAGTCAATTATGGGAATTCTGAGATCAGAAAGATCCAGCAAGAGTTTTCATGCCTTTAATATATGTTGAAATCTATAGATAATTTCATTGTATGACAAAAAGGTCAAGAAAATTTATTATAGGAATCATTACATGAATTTTTTTCTTAGGTAAAGGTTTTTTAATAGGTCGTAATTTTGGAAACTATGTTGATCAATCAATTGCAAAAATCAGTTGCCTTCATAGATAGAGGTTGGTGCACTTAAATATTTCATCTAAATTGTTTTTGTAATAATGTTTCATTTTCACGAACATAATTTTCTATATATAAAACACCACGTGATTCAAAACAATAACATTAGGTTCGATAACATGTACAACATGCATTACTACAAATAAATAAAACATGAAATATGATAAATAAAAATTTATATTATAATCTAGATGTTAAATAAAAATGTGGGAATAGACCAAACTAAATATTGTAAAATGTGTTTGAAAAATGTATAAAATTATTTTATTATTTTTGAATTTTTTACAAATGAAAATAAAAATCATTTGAGGAAAGGATATGTTTTTCAGAAAAAAACTATTTTTTTACGCGCAATGTATTTTATCTTAATAAATTAAATTAATCAATATTTGTGATATATTTTAATGAAAATTAAATATTATAACATCAATTAGGTGTTTTAACTTTTAACTAATATTTTTCTCACATTGGTATAAGAATAAATACGGTATTATATTTAAAAATTAATTTTTATCCTGAAAGGCGGTTTTCATTGAATTTTGTTCACTTATATTAAAATGTATTTTTACCACATAAAAATTTGATTTATGATAATTTCATTCCATAGATAGAATTATTAGTTCCAAACATGGTAAATTTATCCCTTCTATATTTATACATTATGAATAATAACTATGGTGAAATTTCTCACAACGTTAAAGGGTAAATCAAGTTAATGATGGTTACAACTACGTGTTAAGGTCACCATTTTTCAGCTTAATTCTAATCTGAGGAAAGTAATCTAACACTTATTATATTTTTCATGAAATTTATTTCTTTTGATGGATACTTTTTCATTAATAATCCCTATAGAATATTTAAAACAGTGAAATACACAGAATGTCACTCTTTTAGTTATAAATAATGATTATGTTTCATCATTAAGCGAAATAAAGTTATTTATAATTCTAAATTTTCATTTTCTGAAAAATAAAATTATGTACATAATGGTAATACATTAAAAATTTGATAAATTATATAAGTACCATTAATTCATATTCAACAACAAAGCAGTATATCAATAATTAATTGAAAAATTAAATAAAGAACATGATAAATATAAAAAAAATATTATCCGTTGAGTCATTAATGGTGTTACACGATCATTTTGGATACATATGACGTAATATGATTTTCAAAAAATATTACATTCAAATTGATCCATTTCATTACGTCATTATGTATTTTTATTCAAATTAAATAAATAGTGTCAAAATTGACATTACAGATATTTTATAAAATTATATTTTATTAAATAATTTAATATTGATAAAAACATATCAAGTGTAGTATTAGAATAATATATGGTCTAAAATTTCATTCCTTTTACAGTTATTAGTCTATGGTTACCATATTACTAAAATTATAATCATTTAATAATGAAACATTTGTTACTGTGCTTAATGTTAAAAAATGATAACTAAGGGTTTAAATAAAAATATAAAGTTCAAAATGAAACATCAACCTGTATAAATTTTATTTTATGATTTTATATAAACCATTTATTATCTCAACATCAAATATATTGACATTTGGAACCATTGTTTTATAATTAATTTTTTATATTTTATTCTTTTAATAAATTCAAAGAGTGTCCTCTCCCCCAATAATAAAAGAACACCCATACTTTCTCATATTTATACCACATTGATACTTCTTATTCAACTATCCTATAATATATTATCCTAACAACATTGTTATATAATATTTATAGGTTCGTATATACCGAAAAGGTCAACACCAGTTTTCTCGAGAAAGTATCTAAATGAGTTCTACCAAAGAAGAGGTAATCATCTTAACCAACCTCTTTCATTTTTTTTGTTTTTATACCTGCTGTAATTATATTTTATTTTTCATAGATATATAATTTCAGAGTCTTATATATGCTAAAATTTTATTATATTTATGAAACTTCTATTACCCACCCAATTTGACATAAAATGGAAAGTGATTGAATCACTCGTGTGTACGTAAGGCTTACCATTTCCACATTGAAATACAATTAATTTTCATCATTATATTTTGTAGTTATAAATTATTATGGTTTTAATTTTTGTATATGATTTTATCTATATTATTACAACTTATATATAATGATATTATATCAATACTATTACATTCCAATCCGTTTGAAAACAACATCTTATCTTGTGTAAACATTGGGACTACCACCACCACAGAGAGATATTATTAATTTTTCATTTGTACATTACATTCATGGTAGTTAGGATGGATTTTATGAATATATATATATATATGGTGTTTATGATATAACATCAATTCAATATGGTTTATTTATAATTTTCATATCTTTTGTTCAACCAATCGAAAAGTGAAAATAGTGTTCCTACATACGCATGGTCTATTGTCTCCATGAATACTGTAATTCATTTCCCCATCCCTAAATTGTATAGATAAATCTAAATATATAAGTAATTAATATATGTTATAATTAAATAATGATTTAAATATGTATATAATATAACCATAATTAATGTATAATTATTGAAAATATCATACCATAACGTACAAGAAAAATGAAACAAGTTTCTGCCTTTACAATGATTTTGAAAAATAATTATTGACAAACATGTGATAAAAGATTAAAATATGTCATATATTGAAAGAAATATATAATTATGGTTATAAAAAATATTAATAAAATATTATATTTATTATATATGAGTTTCATACACATATGAATGAACTTAAACCTGGGGTAAGCGTTTATTTCACCATCTCATCATTATTCTGGATTGTTAATATTAAAGTATTCATTAGTGGAATTATTGAAAATTTATATATTTAAAAAATATTTTATTATAGTCTATTTATTTATATAAATTATAAAATTTCCTTCATTTTTCATTCTATAGGTATGCATGAGACAAAAACAATGTTTTTAAGGATAATCAGATTTGTTTTTCTACATGGTTGGGAAAAATTTATTCCATAACAATATTTTCGATAAAATGTTTTAATTATTATTTTCAAAATTATATAATGATTTATAAATAATTCAAATAATTATTTTACTAAATGGGATAATACTAATTTCCTAACCATTTTCTGAATGTGGTAATTTTTTACATTTGACAATAATGTGAATGTACTCATTATTTTAATATACTCAGACTGATAAGAATTTAATACCATCATTAAAACTCGTTACATTGAAATATCATTTATATTTTTCCATGATTAATTTAAATAAAAAAACTTCCATAACATTCTAAAAGTCATTTTATTTTAACATTGATTTTCATATTCAAAATTTTATTTTACCCATTAATTTTTCTAAATCAAATTTTATGGCATCATTATTTTTCAATGAAAAAATACCTATTTTTCTTATACTCCTCTTGGGATATGTTGAAATGTTATCATATTTATTATTTCTCAAGATTTTTTATCATCAATTTTATAGGGTATGTACTATTTTTATACGATTCATCATATTACTTAATAGGGTTTAAGATTATGTATATTGTTTGGGGAGTGTACTAACATTTCATATGCTAGTCTGTTTTGTAAAAATACAAGCATTGACTATTATTTACCCCTTTTTATATGAGGAATGAAACATACTTATTTTGTGTTGAGCAAGGGCCCCTATATCCATTTTATGCATCATTAGGTTTTATAAGTAAATCTAGATTGGATTTTTGGCAAAGGACGTACCCATTTGTATAAGATTTATTAGAATTAGTCCTTGATTTTATAGAAGTATTCGAATGAGTCCTTGACAATATATTTTTCTTGGGATATGGCCTCAATGGTATGGTTTAGGTATCCATCATTATGCATTCACTTATTATGAAATTTTTATTGATGATAATGTCATTATGTGATTAATTATGATATCCATTGTTAACTTTGAAGATCATGATACTATTTTACTGTATTGGTTGTTGAACATTTATTCCCTATCATATTATTCATTCATTATTTTTCTTGTGATGTTCATAACCCTTACTCAGAATCTGTGCTAACCCTTTCCCTCAGTTTTTTCATCGGATTATAGGGTTTTTTATGATTAATATATAAACATATATTAAAGGGGAGAGTGTTTTCCTAAAATAAATTAAATGTTTTATTTTATGTTTGAAATGGAATGTCAAATTGAATTTTGTATCTATTTTCCCAAGAATACATTACTATAATTTCCCTTGGGATGTTATTCCATATAACAGGTGTCAATTTAATAAATTGACCATTTAATATGGGATATTATGTTTGGCATCATTACATTATATGATAGACTCTGGGCTATAGATATTCCTACCCTCTCTTCCTTTTTTACATTATTAATATCATGAATTTCTTGAGAACATTATGGTACATCGAAACCACTTCTCCTTTTATCATGTTCATGTTATTTTGACAATTTAAAATTGTGAGATTTACTAAAAACATCAAGAAAACACAAATCTGAACTCAAATGACTGAATCATAACGGAATTTCCAGTGAAATACATTATAAATGAAAAACAATATGAATTCCATTATCAATGGGTTAGGGTTAATCTATTTAATGTTATCTAGTTCAAATGGATGGCCCAATGTTGATGTATCCCACGTAGAGAGAGATATCAATCTTATGGTTTTCCTTGGAGAATTGTCCTAGAGATAATAGAATTATTTTTTCACTGGAACATGATAGTCCTATTAGGATTCATATATTTTATAGGTAATCCCTACCGTTTTTCTAATACATTCAAGGGAGAGGCATACTTGTAGTGGAGTAAAATTTTTATTAGGCCTCCCTTCTTGGTTTTGTACCTGTCATGTTCTGTGAATTTTCCATTTCATAAGTGCTCAATTTTTCCTAGATCACATTCTACGTCTGTGTCTAGAATTCATGTACTTGACTTTTACCCAGGATTCCTTTTATAGATTTCAACCTAGAAGGTGTTGTGTCTGTTTTCATTAGTATTTTATGGTCTTAAAAGTTAGATTGATGGATTTCTATTATTTTATGTTGAAAATAGTGCAACATATGTTTCTTTTATATTAGGGCCATATATAACAAATATTATATTGTTTTACTTTAGTGTAATCTATATTTTAACTTCTAATATTGTAGTTTAGGGTTATATATCTCAGACCGTCTATTATTATAGTTTAAGTTCATTTAGTGTAGACCTTCTATTATTGTATTACATGATCGTCTAACTCATAGATTCAGTTGTTCTATTTTACTATCATATAACTAAGATATTATATTGAATCCATATGCCTATTTCATGGAGGATGAGTATCCATTAATGGCTATAACACCTTACACACTATGAAGGTTGATTATTCATTGAGGTTTTTGACAGCCTAAACTTTCTAAAGGATGATTATTCATATAGGATTATAACACCCTACTTCTTTACTAAGAGAGGGAATAATATATGAGGACATAATTTTAGGGTTCTCTAATATACTTGTATTGTAGTAATGTGGGTTGTTTACATCATATCTGAACTGTTTTAAAAAAAATTATTAAATAAGGAATTCATTTTATGGAAGATCTCAAAATTCACTAAGGCATTGAGTTCCATTGTGATGTTTCCATATCTTACAAGGATTACATCCCTCTTCCTGAAAGGAAAATATTCATCTTATTTGTGGGATGAGGTCCCTTATGCATTATCTAATGTGGTCTTACGTACATGGTCAAAAAAGGTATATTATACTAATTTACAGGGGTTTTGTAAGATTCATGAAGATTCCAACACATGGGAAATGATGTAGGCTATATATGAATGACTATCAAAGGAAGACTTTGAATTACTAATGGATGTTAGGTATATCGATATAATCTTATTCCCCATGTCATGTTATTTAGGATCACATGATAAAGACCACTAAAAATGTTCACGAATGAAGTACCACATTCATTTTTTAATAGTGAGTAAAGGATACTATAACATAACATCAAGTATGTCATCTTGACTTAAATTTTTTGGTTGTGGGATTTATAAATCATGATTTGGGAATATCTCATTAAATAAGGAATATAATGGGTACATTTCAAAATTAGTATCTCCCATATCTAAGAAACTATATCATGTATTTAAGGGGTATCACTTCTATGAACAAAATATCCCCTACACATAATCCATTAATCACTATGTTATTCATTATATAATCCTAGATATGACATTTCAAATTAGACTATGCTTGATATCAATACACTATATAGAATAATTGGGATAACATAATCAAGGATTTGGGGAACTAGGAGAAGTGTAAAAACTAATTGAATTTGGGGGTATCAACTAAGTTAAATCATTGTTATAACTATTTATAGGACAATGGGGGAAATTAATTTGTCTAATATTTTAATAGGGTCATCAAGTACACCGTAATAGCATTGTACATTTTTATTTATATTCTATATTTTTCCAAAAATCTAATGGTGATGAGTTTAGAGGGGTGGGATTTTAAAATTATTTAGACAATACATTGAGGGTGTTGGACCTAACATGTTTTAGTCTCCTTAGAAAATAGTTTACGGTCTTGAAATATGGACCATTAGAAGAATGTGTTTCTAGTTCTACACCTTTGAAAAAGGTTCATGGAGTTTAAGGATATGACGTAGAGTCCTTGTTTTATATACACTTTACACATTGACTTCATTAGGACTTATAAGGTTGATAATACTCTTTATGAAAATTGAGTATAGGATAATGGTGATGTGATTCATGGATCAATGTTCTCATATCATGAGGTTTTTATGGGATAGACACTCCATGGATGATCACAAATAATGTTATTTTTAAAAGTTCCACTATAATGTTTTCTGGGCTCTTAGGGGTCCAATTACATTTTTGGAAGGTGAAAACACATCTAGTTGATAGCCTATGGGTACATATTCATGATCTGGGGGTTGAAAAGATTAGTGAAACAATTGATCCCCTGAAGTAAATATTTTTTTGCAAGGTTTATGGAAGATTTTTGGGAATATGAGGTACTTAAGAAAAAAATTGTGTTTTATTAATTTAGGTTCTTGTAAAAATGTAAAAATAACCCCCAAACCATAGTAAAACATGGTCCGGGTTTTTTTTCATTTTGTAATTAGTGATTATAGATGATGGTTTGGGTATTTTGACATCATGTAGTGAGAAAATGTCTACCGTGCAGTTTAATTTCATATGGACATGACTTAATTGTCAAATATATAGACATCTTAAAACATGGATGTATTTAGTGTAGTATAATGTCATGGGACATGACTTTAATTGTTGTTATGTTAATCATCATGTAATATGGATGTTGTGAACTGATGTAAAATTATAAAATGTATCCTTAATGACACATTACAGTAGTTAGGGGAATTGAAATGTGGCATGAATATTCACTATTCAAATGGTGGTGAGAAAATAATAATTTGTTGGAGATCCTTTAGTGTAGATGTAACTCATACTTGAGTAATTCATATGTATATATAAATTTTCATTTAGTGGAATGGGTTTTTTTTCTAGACACTACTATGAAATTTAAATTCATTCAGGATGGAATTGAGCTAGGAACATAAGATTTTTTTAGTATTCCCTTGGGTTTCCATGTGCATTGTGTGAGTGTAGGATTCAATGAACATAAACATCATTCAAATGGATCCATTTAAATATATCTATCTCATTCATTTTTAATATGGGAGAATATTTCCATCATATTGTAGTAGGGCCCAGGTTTGAAGCGGTTCACGAATTACTTTTTATTATATAACAATATGGATCAATCTATACATAGTTCTTACATGTATCTCCATAGAAATAAAATTTATATGTGAGGAGTGGAACATTTTTTCCTTCCTTACATTATATATGTGAGTCTACTTTTTTACAGATCTAGCTCACATGTAGGAAATGATGATTAACTTTTACCTTGGAGATGATCATTTGTGGAAGTGAACTATTTATCAAAAGGTTCAACAACTAAGGTTGGACGAGACTCATCATGATTTCCAAATTGTGGATAGACCTAGTATTATAGAATTTTGGCATAACAATGTATTTAAAATTAGTGATAATCAATCCACACATAGATCTCAATAGAAAATTATTCACTGCATTGTTTAATATTTTGTGAATGAAATAGGGTAATTTCCATTTTGTTTGGTCCTAAGATATGGAATTTATAAGTCACAATGTTTATAAATGGTATTAGAATAAATACATATGTAATTATTAACCAATTATTTGATCCACCACTTAGAGCCGACTCATAATAAGGGGAATAGGCATTTTATTTTTGACATAATTTTCTAGATGAGATAACCCATGTCCAAAAAACCTATATAAATCTAGCTCATACAGGGGAAGAAAGGCATGTTTACCCTAAATGATAAATCCCCCACTATAGTTTGGGTGTATGATTTCAAATAATAGATGATATCATTATTGATATGTCCTATCATATTAGTAGATACTTTCTCTAATGGGGGAACATTTTTAGTCTTGTGATGATACAACTTTGGAAAATTTCAATACAGAACATGCACAGGGGTAGGTTGTTATAATGGAAAACATTTGGATGATCTCAGGATAATATACCCATATTTCAGTACATATAATAATTATTCTTTAATAAAGTAATATGTAGTTCATTATAAAATGTATCTCATACATCGATCAATGTCATCCTTAGTAGAATAAGTATTTTTATTTTGAGTGTTATAGAACACATTATAGGTCCTTCGCTAACTACCTATCGAATTTAGTCTGGAATCTAGTGAAATGTAGTTATTTTGAAAATATATCCCCTACAATGATCATTCTCATGTTTAATCGAATGATAATTTTTATTTTTATTATTAAAAAAACATGATTGTCCTTCACTGTGTGTATCTAGCTCACACATGTGGAGAGGGAAATTAATCCAAACCTTGTTGAATTAAATTTAGGGCGGTCATGTATCAATGTCCAGGACCAAGTACTAATGTAAGAGTGGTATATTGAAATCTATGGTTAGGTCTGATTATAGTTGATCTAAGAATCACTATGTATCCATTATGTATAGTAATTAAGTCTCATAGGCCTAAAAAATGTTTTATCATCTACACAAATAAGGATTTTGAAATGTGAATAAGGGCATTGGAATTATTAATATTTTGAATGGTCCTATAATTTAGGATTTAGATAATCGATGTATATCTTAAAATGTGAAGAATCAAGCAATATGTAATTCTTGATAATAAAATCCCCTTCACATATTGGTTGTATGAGTAAGGATGAATGAATTTAAATTGATTTCTTTGTTGGGATCTGTATGTGGGAATCCAAGCATCACTATGCATCATATGATAGCAGGAATCAGTCCCCATGTATTTATTATAATAGCCCTTGTATTGTTCTAGATCATATGCAGGGAGGGTAATTTTTATTTTCTCTACATGGGTGTGCTTTGAAATCATATTTCGATAAAAGGAACGTCAACGTATGTGAATCTCATATATGTCGAAATGGAGTTTCCATATTGTCTTCTAGTATAGTTATTAAATATTCAAACCTATCACATCCACCTTTATACGGGCCACATATCTGTTTATGGATATGAATCTCTTGTGGGTAGTGGATCCAATCCTATGGATGACACTATGATTTTTTAGTCTTGTAAGATCGACCAAACTTCATGTAGTGTAATGTAATTTGATGAGGACTATATGAGGGATAGTTTTTATGGTCATGTACCTTTGACCGTATGAAATTATTGAGAGGGGATTGCTAACTCATTGCATTTGGGTCTTCAATGGTAAAGAATACCCTGAAATGAAAGGGGACAAGAATATAAGGTAGTAATATTTCATTGACAATGTGTACAATGTAAATATGTGTAACATTAATATTATATTAATCCACATGAATTTTTGGGTTATGAGTAATGTAAATCATAACCCAATAATATCTGAGTTAATGTGAGGTGGATATTATTTGGTACAGGTCACCCATTAGTGTTTTTGCAATTCCATATTACCTACTAATGGTATAATAGCTCTAGGATTTGAGGGGGTCCCCTCTAGGATCAAAATATACCCCTAGAAATTTTTTATATATAATTTATTATATTCAACAATATAATATAAGTCGGGTCCCTTCATAACATCCAGATCCAATTACCAATATTCTTTAGGGGAGAACAAAGAGATCATGGGATCTAGGACCATTCAGTTCCAATTATAGTGTAACAACTTGAGGAATTTAAAGATATAAACTCATATATAAAACATAAAAATGTTGTTCATAGAGAATGTAATATTCAATGTATGTTAGAGCACCCTAAACACTACTCTAATTTTTATATAACATGTTTATGGGATAATGTGATAAAAAATTTGCTTTTTTTGTACACAATCATCAGGGGAATAATCTATTCAAAATTGAGACCTCTAGTCATGCAATTTAACATCATGGGAAAAGTATTTTTTTGCCTATAGTTGAGTAAAATGTCTCTCAACTACACTAGTTAGTGTGAATATTCAGGTTACATAGGCTATCATGGTTCATTCTCATTATGAGAAATAAGAGATGACGAAGAAATTTATTAAACTGAAAGAGAGGTCATAACTTGGAACATGTTGGGATGCTAAAATTTTTAAGATATGGTATATAATCTCAACAAAAATCTGAATCTCAAGGAAGAATATTGTTATGAGTGAAGGTAATTCATGGTTGGACCTAAAATGGAAGATCATGGAATCACTCTTTATCTGAATGGAATGGGAATCAAGCCACATATATTTATTATATATTCCCTTATGTGGATCTTACTCTCACATAGAGATGGAGGGCCTTCCATTTCCTTTTGTAATTTTTTACAATCCCAGGATTAGGGGATCTGGATTTCATTATATAGCATTTTTGAATCAGAATCAATCCATATTTAGTTCTTATAATGAAAATCCCCTTGCATAGGTCTGGACTATATGCAAGGAGTGGTAACTACATACCATCATACCTTAATCAAATATCTATTGTCTTCTTGACCCAAATGGTGTATCAAACTCTATATAGTTTAATGTCTTATAGGTTGGAACATGTGTGATGTAGTTTAATGTCACATGTCTATGACAATGTTGTGTAATTTATCATTTTGTGACTAATATTTTTACATATATTTTAGCATCATGCAAATAGAATGTTATCATGCATTCTAATAGCATGATATGAAGTCATTAGTGTGTATCAGTTTAAGGTCATGTTATGGAGACTTAAGTGCTATAAAGATTTCAATATAGACATATGTACTTTGATTTCATGGAAGTAATTATGATAATTATTTTTTGATATATTTTGTGTTGGAGGGGGGAGTGACTCATTCCCCATCCATTGTGGCATATGGGTAGGATTCAATATAAATGAACTTGTGAATGATATAATACCCACCTAGCTTGGGTTCTATATTTTGAGGTTTCTTCCAAAGTATCATCCGGTTTCTAATAACCGATACCAAATATTCGTGGAGGAAAAAAGATATGACCAAACATTTTCTTAAAAGATCACACGATCCTACTCTGATGGACCCTGAGGTATTATAGTGAACTCCACAATTTCTCATTGATTCATTCTGACTAATCAATCACTAATGTGATTTTGAATCATCTAAATGTTTTTCTTAGATAGAAACTTGGACAGTTGAAAACATTGCATTGATTTGTAACACTTCCTCTATTCTATAGATCACCATGTTTTGGGTCGCATGTGTGGAAGTGAATATTGTGGTTTGGTAGGCCCAAAATTCCTGTGGGAGATTATCCATATAAAATTTCTTGAATTTTTCAATATCTTTCAAAATTATATTAGATATATTATTATTAAAGGTCTCATTGAACTAATTTTTAATTGTTTGGTAGTAATATTAGTGGTTAAAATTGAAGTTATTTTCTCAAAACAGCATCATCAACATGGAAGAACCAATGTTAGAGCCATTTTACATCAATAATGTGTAATCAAATCTAAATATAGTAATGTTGATAGATGTATTAATTTTTATGATATTATAATTTGAAATTCTATAATGGATGTAGGAGTAACACATTTAGAAAATAATTTGGAAGTTTTATGGATTTATATAATCTTCTTATCATTATTTGGGGGATATGAACCCATGAAATCCATTCCTCATATGACATACGACTAGGAATATTTTCTCATTTATAGAAATTCATGGGGTTGTATGAAGAATTTTTCATGTATATTTAAGGATAGGAAATTCATGGGGAAATATATATTGTCATGTATCATTGTTATAAAAATTAAAAAAGACTCATAATTTGGTGGGAAAGACTTGTTTGGATTGAGTACCAACACATGATCCTGCATGGACTTCCATCATGATAGAGAGATTCTACCATTCTCCATTGAACCTGAGGAGGACTCTATAAATGACCCATATATTGTGGTATTTCTATTAATTTATCTCATCTAAATGGGTAATGTTTGCTTCCCAACATCATATCTATTACCTTATTTATCATCCTGATGGTTGTGTCCAATAATCATGGTATTTTATTAGGTGGTCCATCCCTAACAAAATGTGTGATGCAGAAGACTACATCATCATGGTCAAAATCCGCTAGGATTGTGGATCCATTTTCTAATGTATCTACACAATTATTATATGATAGTTGTATGAGATACACTATGGGATCCAAATGAAACTATCCCACAAATCACCTCACATTATATGTTATTTGGGAAATAACTTCTTTTGTATAGCGTCTTCATTATTGTTTTGTTTAACCACTATATATGGGTATCCTATGATATTCGGGTACACAGTCTGTAATTTAAAAGCTATATCTAAGACTACAATAAGGTATTTATATTCCACATCATAATTTGTGTAAAATTTTGATATTTTGAAGGATTTGGAAAAATATCATTGTCTATGGAAAAAAATAGGACCCCTAGACCAACCTTTTTAAACCTTGGGTTTTTTGTTTTCTTTTTAGCTATGCAACATGAGGCCCTGTAATAATGTATCTCCAACATTTGTGAGGTTTTATGGGAATATTAAACCATTTTTCTGAAATTTGTAGTATCTACGGGTGTGATTTATAGGTCATGATATTCTACGAGGAAAACATATATTGTCACCCCATTGATAGAATTTACTAACACGTGTTAGATGTCATGCTATTGTAGGATAAATTCCCCCTGATCCACCAAACTAGCTATAATTGAGAAACAATGAATATTCTTAAGTCGGTCAATATTTAGGGCTTGGTGGAATTTGGGGGTGCTACATGTAATTCCATAGAATTTTCACTATGAGTATGTGTGGAAATTACTTATTCAAAATATCATAATATCAAGTATAGGCATTTATAATCACTCATCAAATATAGTGAATGATTTTTTGTTCCATGAATCCTCTTTCAAATTGAATACGGCACACAATTATTTCCCATTGATTGTCGCATATAGGATGATTGGATTCCCATATACTAGTGGAATCATGACTTATGGATGTAGAAGACACTACTACATGTCCTCAAAATCATCCTTATAGTCTTCTTCCTTCTGGTAATTTACTCTTTAATTCATTAACATAGTGAAGGGTGCATCTTCCAACCATGTTGACTATAAAATTTATGATATAAAAAAGGTATCCCTTGGATCTCTCTCAACTATTTTAGAATATTATGAGGTTTAATTTCAATAATTTCACTATTTTTTATTATCAACTTTGATTCAATGATGGTATACCACAAATCCATGTAATTTCCTTAACATTACCTAAAAGGATGACTTTTATTGGATTCATCATCAAACTATGATACCCAAATTCTCTAATGAATTTTTGAATAATGATGAGTTTATTAAAATTATCTCAATATTATCAACATTGAATCATACAATTTGACTATTGAAAGTTTTAACAATATGATGCATGGTGCATTGACAAGGGGTAGCATAATTTATTAATATGAAATGAATGAATCAGTAGTAAAATACCCATTGAGGTTTTATGAAGGTATTGGATTCCTCATCTTCATCGTCCAATTTGATATGATTATACCCTGAATACCCATCCATAATGTTATGATCTTTTAAGATTCCAGTTGTATAAACCAAACGTTTTTGTACTGGTACAAGGAAACCATATTTTATAAAATTCAATTAGAGAACCCAAATTTGATGAAAAACAGGATTTATATGTTCTATTTTTAAATATTAATAATGTTATCAATCCATTTTGGGTACTACACCTCCCTAAAAAAACATATCAGTGATCTACATTTAAATGATGGATTAGGCCTTAGTGTCATGAGATTGAGGCATTCTCATGGCTATTTTCTTGAAACCATGATGGTCATCTAGAAAGACCATGTGATGTGTACCCACATCTAGTTTCATCCTCGTTATCAATTTATAGTTCCATGTGAACACATATCATTTCTAATTTGAGAAATAAATATACATCTTTTACTCTTCTGTAGGACCGGTGTAACATATCAATGTGGTTTGTGGATCCTCTTCTATTCCCAGATTTACCTCTCTGAGGCCATCGATAGGTATCGAGAATCATTCCTCAAATGATGATGGGGAATATTTGAGGTTTTGTATATCTTCATACATACCAATGTTAGTAGGATCATATTCTAGAATATTAGAAAATTTGGGGGTATCTTAGCCCTTGATATAGGAAAAGATACTTTTGAAAGAAGCATTGAAATCCTACACTACCAAAGACATAATGGAGATATTCACATTACATTTTACAACAGTTTGGGTCAGATGCATCATGGAAATCCAGAGTTCTATGAGATGTCTTTGGGTAAATATAAATTTCAATTGATAAAGAATGAATATTATTTGTCTCAGATGGAGCGTTCATCCATCTTTCCTTAGATGGTTCCATGTCAGCTGGAATGACCTCAAACTCATGGAACTGAGACATTTAATATTTTAGATCACTATGGAATATATGTACTAGATGTAATAACTTAATCATGTTTATTAAAAAAAAGTAGTCACTATTCAGAAATCTCTATGATTTTCCATAAGTGTTTCATATGATTTTGGGAGCTTCGATTTTCATATAACCTTTTATCATTGGATTGTTACCCCCCTCTTATATAAAATTTTATTTTTATATCTTGAATCAAATGATTTATATGCGGTACACCGTATAGTTTTCCAAATTTTACATTGATGGGGTTTTTTAAAATATGATAAATTTTTTATGGCACCACTACATGATTATAGAGTCAAGGTGTCCTGATTAGGTCATTGTATGTCATTTCCTACTATATAACCATGAAAATTACATTATAAATGGGTTACCAAAGCTGATCCTTCATCTTGATCTTCCTAAATGGATTTATCTCTCTCTTGTCATGTAATTGAATGGTCATCTTCATTATAGAGGAATCATCCTTTTTTTATCCCAAACATTAGAGGTTCCATACTTGTATGAGATTTATCCTATAAATATTTTCCACCATATCCCCTTGTACATAGACATTATCTTGTTTTTGAAAAAATATATTGGGGTCTCGCATATCAAAAAATAGATTCTTCTTAATCTAGCTCGATGGATGAGATAAATGTATATTATACTGCTAGAGTAGGTTCTGTATGATAAATATCAGTCATGATGACTTCTATATTGAATTATAGGGGAATCCTCATGGATTTGATAAATGACTCCCAATGATTGTTTGGATGATGAAGATCTTGTTTGATTTAGATCCTCATTTGGATGGATTTTAGTGGTTTCAAAATATCATGCTTCTATAACAGATTTAGGTGCTTTCTTGGATGATGATGAATCAAGGTATGTAGCTTGGGAAATGGAATATTTGATGTAGATGATCATGATTCTTATCCAGAGGACAATGGTTCATAATTCATTAATGGAATAATTAGTGTTTTCCTTGTAATTTATTTACACTATTGAGATAATTGGACACCTTCAAAATGATCATATAAAACAATTGGGTTTGAGTGCCAGGTGAATGGTTCAAAAGAATATTCATGCTCCCATTATGATTTTGGTAGCACTCTCTCATGGGTCACAAATTAATATATGGATTCATTAGGATTTTTTCAAGGTATTGGGTTTTACCTTGATTATGTCACCCCTTGGGCCCTCAACTTGTATGGTTTAGCCTCCACCTCCCCAATCTGGTTTCAAGGAATCATATTCATTGTTATATTCATTATATAAGAATGTTTTTGTAAAGTTGATAATGTTAATATAGATGAATTTTATCTCATCATTTGATGTTGATTCCATTTGGTGTGTCAATTCTCCTAATAATAATATAAATAGAAGAACACTAAATGATTCATAGCCATGATGGTTTCAGGATGAAAATATATTTCATTCACCCTTTCTTATTTCAGAAGATTTTGTCTGCCTCCCTGATATAGTTGTTCTAGAGTCTCCATAGGTGCAATAATCATGACCAGTTTATGATTTTGCTCCCTTAGGGTGGAATGGGATAAAACATCTATATTTCGTATCATCCAATTATATATCTTATATTAATTCCTTATTAGTACATCTTTCCAATCATCATTATCATCATGTAGTTGGGTGTTGGTAACATAGGCCAACTATGATGAGTCATTTCCGAATATCAGCTATTCAAAATTAATTATACATAATAATATGTCTATGAAGAAAAACTAGTACTATTTGGTGTAACTGACTATCCTATGGAAAGGTAAATAGTTACGATGATCACTGAGGATGAATTCATTAGGTGTCCTTCATTCAGACATCTTGAAAAGATTTTTTTCTATGGATATAATGAAAAAACAAAAGGAATTTTCATTTCAATCGTAATACAAAATTTTCTTTTAGATCATACATCATGAGTGAACCTAATATCTATGTCTCTATTTAATGTTTAATTACCTCCAAATATCATTTTCAAGTATTTTTCATGTAATTTGGGAACTCCATGGGTTTTTTGTTATGCAATATTGCATGTTTTATCAAGATGGTGGATATTTATATTATTCTATGCATCCTCCTCTGCGCCATGGGAATGGACTAGGATACTACGATAGTTCAATGAATGAAATCCTCTAGATGCTGTTTCATTAAATCAAACTCACATAATAGACCAAAGTTTTTCATTGGGGTGAAGGGTGTCAACTGCTCGACACAGATATTCGGAACATAATGCTCTAACACCTAGTCATGCGAGTTTTCAATTATTAGTGAGTATGTCATACAATAATGTCATGAAATAATGTCAGATAAAATGAATTTTTCAAATTATTTTAAATATTAAAATTCAGGATCATTATATTTCTTGTCATTGAGCTAGATTGGTATTATAATTATAGAATAAGGTCATCTCAGCCCGTGACGGACCCTATCAAGTGGATATTTTACAAGACAATGTTTCCCCACCTGATTTCAATACAATGAATATTCATTTTATTTCTTCCATCTTGTCTTTAGAAACTATAATTGATCTACATCATAATAGAATGCGTGTGAGATATTGTTGTGGATACCTTTGGTTCTCAAATTCTACGAAGATATGATTTTTTAAATTGGGCATGGAAAATGTTTTATACACCCATATTTGGTACTACTTCGAATAAGGTTGTACTAGGTAGAGTTTCCCCCATATAGATTTTATTTGGGAAGATAAATACTCTATGGAGTTTGATGATATTTGAGGGTTCCACCACATAAACCACCCCTCGATCAAGGGAAGTAGGATTGGCATGAAGTTTTTTTCTATCGTTATTTCTTATTGATTAACAAATCCTTCCATGAAAAAATTATCACCCTAATAACGAAAATGATGTCACTTTAATAAGGAAAATAGTTTTCCTCTATTCCAATGTTTATAATGGTCTATTGTCTAGATCTATAGAAAAACTTGTGATAAAATTCCATGATTTTAAGCATATTACCTACCTCCTAATGGGTTGGAGGGTGTTATATGTTTACATTTGAAGGAGAAACAAATTTGGAAAATTTCCCCTGAATAATTATCAATTTTTTAAATTGATCATGTATATATCACTCTAGTAATATTATAGTCATTCCTTTATTGAGAAGATTTCAACCGCTCTAGGTGGAAATTTGAATATAGCCATGCCTTTCCCCTTATCTCTTGTGGAATTCTATTAAGGATTCGGAAGCTCATTATTCAGAGATTTCATGTTCTGCTTCCTCCTCTAATTGTTTGTTTTTGTGGGCTTATATTATGCATCAACATCAACAACCTATTGAGGTATCATCACATTACACCCCTATGGGTCCATTAATTATTTTCCATCATTTTTTGGAATGATGTTGATGATGTTTATTGAGGAATATCATGTGATAGTGGTCATCATATCATTAAATATGTAATAATGTAATTTTGTATGACAATATTCCCCTTTGATAGATTCACTACGGTCTTCCATATGACCATTAGTCTCATTGGGGCATCTCACTTATGGCCCTTGTGGGATTTACCATTCATATCTAGGTTCCCCCTTAGTTTTGGTAATCGAACAATTTCCTTGAGGGAGTCTCAAACTGCACATGTGAAGTGTGACCCAAATAAATGGGGTTTGTCCCATTGTGGCAGTAACAGCTATTTTTCTTACCATTGGTAGCTTCTACCAATCCTAGAAAACACTAATCAATATAGGGGAGATGATAAAAATACCACAAACCCTATGGGTTAGTGTTGATTTAGATTTTTCATTGTTACTCTTTGATCCTTTTTTTATTTGATTACTCCTATGGGGATTGTCGAAAAAATTCCCCACACCTATGGGTTGGTGTTGATTGGGAGTCACTGCATATTGCTTCAAAACCCTCATAGTATTTAATAAACCCAAGGTGGAGGCAGTGGTAATAATAACCACTGATCTGTGGGAAGGGTATCCTCTTTTGTGGATTCCATGGAAGCTACTATCATGATCTTATTAATCTCGTGTAGTTTTACTCATATATGGGTTGGATTTAATGCCTTTTACTAATTAGAGACACATACAACATTGACATATCAAAAAACATGATACGTATGCTTCTTTGTCTGAAATGTGTTCCCTTTTTTGATAGGAATGGAATAAGAGTTTGTTGTCAGACCTATCCCTCTCCTCTTAAGACATTTTTTCCTTTTATAAGGGGAGAATCATTGGATTGGTCAACTTTTATATATGTTATTTTGTCTCAAGAATTCTCCTAAGACTATGATTTTGAAGGATACAAAGTCTAGGGAACTCATTTGTTTGATGAATAGATTGATGCTAAGTAATATATATTATCCCCATCCTTAGATGTCTACATCTAATGAGGCTCAAGTGATTAGTTTTTTAAGATTCATTATTCCATTCCGGTAAGTATATTATAGGCATTACTATGTCTTTCTGATATTGGGTCACATTTCATGTAGAAAGAAGCTACATATACCTTGAAACTGAGTGTGTGGATGGTCTAGAGGAGACCCTGATAGTCCAGATAATGGATGTTTATATTCTTTAACCATTGAATGGTCTCCTAAATATTCTTGTGTAAATATGGAATAAATCCTGCATTATCTCTTCTAGGAAAATGTTATTTGAATTAGCAGTGGGAAAAAATATGGATTGAAGGTTTATTTAAAATAGATCATTCAATATATTATTGAAAACCATTTATTAATTTGATGAATATTCATCCTCCTATTCAAATCATAGTGGATTATTCCCTAGGTCACCCACTTACTATGGTGAGGTGTTTCTGGTTATTGATGTGGAACTATATATACATTTCCTTAGTGTTTCTAGCACCTCCTTCTACAATGGTGTCTTAATAGAGGGGAGGATTTATTTTCCTAGGTGATGTATCACCAAGAGGAGTTTCTTATGGTGGATGTCATGGTTAGGCATCCTATTATTCATCTCTATACTACCATAGGGAGAACCATTGTGGTAGTTTTTACCTTATACATCATATGAATAGTTATAAGACCATTATGTTGTTGCAGACAAGCATTTTATGGCCCCCATGAAATAGTAATCAAGTTGAGTTGGAATATGAGCCTCATTCTGCATCACGGTAATAATATAATGACCTTCCATTTTAGATATAACAAGAGTAAGGGCATGATTCATTGTTTTCACATGAATAAGTTGATTAAGATCTGTTTGTGTGTGAATATGGTCCACTTTTGAGATGCGGGTGGAGTCTTATGATTATCTTCATTATTAATTGTGAGAATATAATATAACTTTTGGTTGGATGGAAAAATATGTCGGTCAACCCTAGTTGAATCTAGGGTATCATCCCGATTTGAATTTATATTCCTAATTAGAATATGTCGATGAACCTCCAAAAATAGAAAAGGAATTTGGGCATCCTTCTATATATCCTCTAAAAGATTCCAGTACAGTCATTCATTAGCAATATCTTGAATATGTTCATGACTCATATTAGCTTAAATAAAATACTCAGTAGCATTATTGGATAGGATGTGAGCCTAACCTGAGGTGACTGAAAAACTAGGTTTATAAACCCCAATTGGAATGTAAAAATGATCTTGGTCTTCTACCTTTGGAATATTCCTCTAGATATTATAGACCATAATATACACATGTCCTTGTTTCAAATCATGATTGACAAACCCAAATTAGAAAAAAATGGAGGTATGACTTGTGCCTCTCCCTTTATCAAAATATGTAAAAAAATCCTCCTATATGAGAGAAAGAAGTTATTATTTCTCCAAATTTTCATATATAAATATTTTACATGATGATGTGACACTATTCATACTACTATATTACTATGATCTTATTCATATATCATTGTTAGAATATGCTGGTGACGTTCCACCTTTGCTATCATAATGTATTGGAACCTCTAGAGTTTTAACAAGGTAAATAGGTCAGCACGTTCGTGGTCACCAGTACATACCAGAAGACATATTTGATTGATGTGGGGATATGTGACCACACATCTCAATATTATTCCATTGTAATATTCCATTTTAATTTGTGTATTAGGGTGTTTATATGTGGCTCCCACATGCTTTTTGTTGGGATAGATGAGAATACATGGTTTGGGCGAGCATGGATATGATCCTGCACAAATTATTTCATAGGAATATACTGGTGGAATTCGTCAGTGGAGCTGGGGATATGATACCACTCCCTTAGTTACATATATTTATTTACTTGTAGATATCTATTTGGTTATCATATAATATCATCTTGGGTGGTAACCTATTCAGACGTTTACTTAGAAGAGGACTGATGTGAATTTGAAGGATGATGCTGGCGTATGTACTTGATAGTAGCACCCCAACAGGGGTGATCTTAAACTAGAGTATATCAACGGACAACTGCATGATCCAAACTCCTTTGGTTGGGAATTTTTTTATTTGTGAGCTCTATGGATAGGCTCCCAATGTGATTATCAATTAAGATGGGCATGACCTATTTCAGCACTGTCATCTTTAAGAGTGGTGAGATTATGGGTTTTAGTGCCTGAAGACCTTTGAATTCACCCTCTAGGGTTGGTAATATATCATTTCATTGGTACAAATAGTCTGTATTGTTTTCTACCTGATGATGAAGGTTTCTAGAAGGTGACATGGATTTGTGGTTCATTGTGGTTGTTATTACTATTAGTGTTGAGAAAATTTTTCATTAGGATTTACAGTTTCAAGTCAAGGTAAGATTGTGAGAAAATTATATATAATCACATGGGAATACAATCATAGTGACCAATAAATTTATCTTTTTAAGTACAAATCACACACAGTTTGATATGGATACTGAATCGTTTTTTTATTTTCATTATAGGTTTTCCTATTTTTTTATGTAATATACATAATGAAATGGTATGAGGTATGAGAAACCAAATTGAATTTAATTATTGAAAAATTCATGTTGGGATTGAAAAAAATCAAGTTAACTAGAATTTAATAAAAAATTATTCCTTCCCATATTTGTGGAGTATTAGTACGGTTGAAAGTTTTTATGTCAGTTTCACTATTTTTTGTTTCCTCTAAAAATGTATGGTCCTCCGTGTTGCAAACCATTCTATTTCTTTATTGAAATAAATGCATTCTTTCTTGATTGTGGTTGAGTTAATGTATATTAGAAACCAATTAAATTTATGATCACTATTTTTTTGGAAACCCCCAATGAATCCATCATTCAAAATAAGCTATGGTCCTACTTTCCAAAGGCATACGATCATTGGAGTTTCATACCCACAACCCTTAAGAACTCTCATTTGTTGAGAAGATGAGACATTGGGCTCATCACACCCTATTTAGGGGAATTATTTCCTTCTTCATTACATTATAATTGGTTTAATGTATGTTCTTGTATAATTAAGAGACCCTGATATGGGACTGGTTATCGTAAAAATTATCGAGTACCAAATTTACTAAATGTGGATCCCCATGTATAGAGGAGGATTTATTATTAGGGACACCATTTTTATGTATTTTATGATATCTATCATTCTATGTTTGAATAAAATATAACTAGGAACTATGTAGTTTATTTGTATCTATGGATTTGATTTATGTTTTGAAATTGGGATTCAAACTTGAGGAGGAAACCCACATATCTTGTTCGATATGGGAATCAAAACTCATTTAGTTTGTTTAAGACCATACCATGAAGGTCAATATCATGCGTAGAAGAAAAATATGATGGATTTTATGAATTTTATATCGGTGATAGGGCCTTATAGTGGAATCCTATGTATCTTTTAGATGAAATAATTGGGGTCTACATTGCTCTAAAAAGTACTATGTGTTGTATGTGTACAACAATAGAGGATTGAAAGTGACTAATGCTTATAGGGGAAGCCTTGATGTATTTCATCAATAATATATCCCTCTAATGGGATATAAGATGTGTTAAAGATGACATATGAAAGGAGTAATATATGATGTATTTTCATAATGATGATTCTACAATCGTCACCTGTATTTACTCCCAAATGGGAAATTATTACTGTGAGAAACAAGAGATGGTCGAAGATTAGACACACTACATGGGAGAATAGGATTAAATTGTCAGGGATTCCACATTAAGGATGACCTTATATTTGAGTGGATCTTACACAATATGTCTTTATTCATATTGTATTTGGGCAGACACACTGTGGTTGCCCTCATATTTGAGCGAAGACCGTATAAATTATACCATTCTATAATGAGATATATCTTATTTATTTTCAATATATTGGTGTAGTATTATCAAGTAATCCTATATATCCTTCTTGTAGTAGTAATAAAAGTCCTTGTAGTTTGTTATAATGACCCACTAATGGGTAAAAATGTTAATTAACACTAACAAGGATTACTTCAATGGAATTTTAGAATATTGGAATTTCAAATTGACTTACACTAAGTTGTATTCCTATATTTTTAGGAATTTTAATGAAACTGTTGAAATTATCACTGAAAATATCTAAGCCCACATGATTACTACTCAATATGAGAAAAAAGAGAAATTTTGAGATCATGCATGTAATGATGGATACACGATTAAATTTTTTAGGGCCTTAAACCCAGACGATACACTAAATGGAATGATTGAAAGCCTTAGTATGGAGCTTGAGGCTTAGGAAGAAATCATTTATATCATACTGGTTATTGTAATAAAAGCCCTCATAGAAAAAATATATCTATATATGATGATGGGAAATAAAACATGATGACACTCAAAGGTGTCCACTTGACATGATCGATATGGACAAAGGGATTCACAGAATCATGTTCTATATGCCTAAAGGGAATTGTGTGATCAAGGATGATGTTTATTGGAATTATCAAATGGAATAGGATGAAATATCTAATTTAATTCAATTAAATATGTATAAATATCTATAATCCTTCACAGGTATATATAGACATAACCATGATCCTCCATTTGAACATGATCACATGTTCAAATAAATTCATCTTAATGGATGAAATTTCCGAAGGGCATCATGGGAAAATGTTACAAATTCAAAGGAATTTTCAAGAGTTAATGACATCTCTAAATACATTCAGGTTATTAAAATGAAATATATAAGGATATTTTCATGATCAAGGCCATGAAAACATTTGGTGGTTTCGTAATCAAGGTCAGATACCAGAGGCCACTTGATTAATAGGTCTTTATCCAATTGTATGCTCATCGTGTGATCAAGATGTCTTCTCTCGATTTTGTCTCCTATAACTCATTTTTTATTTCTATTATGCTATTCACTGGGATTTTATTAATTGTAATAATGTGTTGGCCTTTTAATCCCTCCACTCTAGAACATTTTTTCTCTTCTTTTTGTGTTTTAGTGTGATTTTTCTTCTATATACGGGTGATTGTTTTTGGAAACACCACCCTAGTGTCTATATTTATGTCTATGGTAGTTTTTCCTCACACACCTTGTCATAAGTTAATGGATAAAAAATCTACATATGTCGACGTCATCTCCCGTACTTCATGATATCATGCCACAACTTATTAGAAATTTCATCCCCACATCACAATATTAATAGTGATCATGTGATTGGTCCATTAATTCTTTATTCTTCAATAACATAACACTTCTTCATGACCATATTTTCATATCATCAATCTCAAGGCATAAAGGGGTGTCACATGATTGGTTCCTATATCATAGAGTGGTTTTCAATCATTTTCATGGTTTTTTATACTATTAGTCAAGAGTGTGTCACATAAATTACTATTTGGGGAATCCTTGTATGATAGAAATCCTTAATCACATAATGCATTTGGAAATTTTCCATTGATTGACAAACAAGGAACCATGTGATCAAACAGACCTGTCTGAGTCCATTTTAATCATTTGGACTATATGCCCACGTGCCTTCCAAAAATATTTTAACTTCCATCACATAAGGATCACACATCAGATGTAATTCATCATATGATTCCTTTAACAAAATTTTCGGAGCATGTCCATAAATTTGTAGCATGATTAGGTCGATCCAATCACACAAACAACAAAATCCTTTCTGAATAATTTTCTTTTCATAAAATTAATAGCATATCATAAAAGGGGGAATCATGTGTCCAATGATAGATCATGCGAAGGTATGTATACATTTTCACTAAAAAACATCCCTAGTTTAACTTAGATAAACTTGTGATTCAATAATGAACCTATGATTGGGAAAAGTGATCACCTAACCTACATGAATGATCCCCATGTTGTCATTCATCTTCACTTCACATTGGGTGAAAATCATACTTTTACTTTGGGTGTTTCTTCAACCAAAAATGTAATGATGTTAATTTGGTGGGAATCAATAGAAACATAAATTGATTCAATAAAAACGATAATATCTATGAAATAATGTGATAAAACCAATTATTGGGGAAATAATTACACTATATGAAATAAATCATGTTTAATAACATTAATTCTGTATCAAAAAATTAAAATTAAGACCATAAAAATCCTTGGTATATTTATAAAATTTTAATTAATATCTCATGACCTTGAGAAATTAGAAGAACATGAATAATATTGATCAAAGAGTCATTCATGATATAATATTACAATAGGACATCTATAGTCCCTTTAACTGGAATTAGGTTTTTATTGCAATGCATGTCTCAAAAAACAATATTGAGATGAATAATCTTTAAAAAGATTGTATCACTGGTGTTAGAATATATAAACGAAGTGATAATGTGTAAAAATTAAAAAAGAAAAAAATATGAAATATTACATAACAAAATCAATATTCATTACACTCATAATCTTTGAATAATATAGTTAATGAAGACAAATTAGAACCTATGGAATTGAAATTGATTTATAAAACCCCTTACCACTTGGTATCATTCAGGTTAAATCTATTTGAATGAGATAATTTTAGTTATAACATAATATATCATGAATTATTTAAAATTAATGATATATAACGTATTAGAAAGTGTATATATAAAATATAAAACAAATTATGTTCCTAAAATTAGAAATTTCTCAATTAAGTTAAATTTAGACTAAATCTTTTACCTTTTGTCCCAACTTTCTATATATATATTATAAATCCTATATTATAAACTTGTATAAATGATTTTATTTATTAAGAATATTTTATTTGATTAAAAAATTATCCATATACAATATTTTAATATTTATTTTAATGATATATTTAATTAAAAAATTGGTTAAGTCAACATATGTTGTTATGAGGATGTTATGTTCACAGTTTCAAAATGAATTTTCTAAGTTGACCATTGTCAAAAATTTAATTGTTACATCATATCTAGAATGATAATAATGAAACAATTAAAATTATCAGTCACTAATTAGACATTTTAAACCATCCATGATATATGTTTATGAAAAATGAATTATGTTTTATACATAGAGACTGTGGGTCTTATGTACACATGATTAATGTTTCCATTTTACAATGAACATGAGTGAATAAAGATAAGTTTTATTATATATTTATGAAATTATTAATATTTAAAAAAAATATAATATTATATCATTAAATAATTTATATATACCATCCATGTGATGTGGTTAAAAAAATTAATATCATCATTTCATAGAAGTGGTAATCCACCTAAACAGATGAATGAAATCATCATTTTTTCAATGGAAGAAAGGATAAAAAATTATGCGATGTATTATCTTTTTACAATTTAATCATTTCATAAATATTATATATATATATATATATACATTGAATACATAATTATAACTATATATAAGTTTTGGTTATGGGAAATGAATTACATTGGTACATGTAGTGGTAGTCCACCATACACATGAATGATGGTTTCATTTCCATGGGATGGAAGTGGTGGTGGATATAGCTTAGGACATTATCATAATAAACTAAAAGTATATGATATATACTGATTTTATTACTTCATCATGGTTAATGAAGGTTTTAAAGAGGAAGAATAATAAATAAATCTAAAACATTCTGTTAAAAGTTATGAATTTCCTTCAATGAACCTCAATTTATTTACACCTTAATCTCTTTATGTTTTGTATTCTACTAAAAAAATACTTATAGGACATGTATAAAAATTTAAAATATTTATTTTTTAATTTCATTGTTGTGATAGTTTTATCAATTTTTTTGTGTTATAGAGGATAGGAGAGTGGGTGTCCTTTTATAAGTGAAGGTAGTGTCACTCTTTGAGTTACTTACTGTACTAAACTAATATAAACTAATTTTCATGGAAAATCAGAAAATAATTTATATATTTCAAATATATTATTATCATAATTCTAGATAATATCAATAAATAAAAATTATAAAATTTTATGTTATGTTTTCAACTTTATCTGTTGGTTTTATCCCATCCTAAACCTTTTGACGATTACTAAGATATCTGGTATTTTCCTCTTTAGGGGTAAAAAGTTAATATAAAAGTAATATGGCTAATAAATGATACATGATTTATATTTTATAACATATTCACTTTAAATAACCTCATATGTTGTTTTTATTAATTTTAAATCATTTAATAAAATATTGTTTATTAAAAAATAATAGTAATGTCATATTTTGGAACTATTCATTTAGTTTGATATTAAAGTCATAAAGATAAAAAATTAAATAGAATATATTCTTTTAACACATCGCTAATATATAGTATATATTTATAAAATTCAGGGGGTAGTTTAAATCAGCCATAAAATTATTTTAAATGTGTTTTTAAAAATTACATGGTTTTTATATTTCTTGCACAATGACATCGTCGATTTTGCATATGAATTTAAGTTAATTATGTAATCAATAAAAAATAAAAAAATTCAAAAAATAAATAATTTTCATTATTATCCAACTAAAATTTAAAATTATTTCAAAAACTCTTTTCATGTCTATGTGAACACGTAAGAGAAATTTAATATCATGAGAGTAACATTTTTTTATTTTTTCTTCACATAACATAATATATAAGTCCTTTTTAAGGAAAAATGGAATATAATTTCCATAAAATATAACAATTTATGATTATTATTGAATCTTACTCATATGATATATTAAATTAATGTGTTAGGGTTATTTATAGTTTTTAAATTATTATTTTCAACTATAATTACCCGGTTTTCCCATTACCATGGTTATAACTCTTTACCATAATTACTATTCTAAATTAAAAAAATAGAATGGAAATATTTAAAAGATTTAAACCTCATCAATAAAAATATGGAGTTAATATTTCAAGATTCATTATCTAGAACTTCTATAAATTAATACAAGTTAAAAATACAAAACGCAAGACACCATAAAAAATAATTTTTCATAATGTATTTTCCTAAGCACAAAAAAAGAACATATAGAAAAACTATACATAATAACTATCACAATTTAATTAATTATATTTTTTAATAATAAAATTATGTTTCATTGAACTTAAAGGAAAATTTCACATTAAAATTATGCTATTTAATTAAATAAAATTACAGTTTTAAAAAAATGGGTTTCTTTACTATTCACTATAAAATCAATCATTTCCAAAACATCAAAAATTACACACTTATACAATTTTCATTAGATTAATTTTATAAAAAATCATTTATATCAAATTAAAATTATAAATTTACTGATTATATTCCAAAAAAACAATAAAATGTGTGAAAACATGATTTGGTTAGAAATAATTAATTTTCCTTTTAATTGATAAATTACATAATATTATTTTAATGAAAATAAATAAGTAAAATCTAATTCATGAATATTATTAAGGAATTTAATTTATTTAATATTAATAATAAATATTTTTTTACATTTATCTCTTTTTTTTAATTGTGTTCTCATAATTTTATCTCTTTCCCGATAGAAAGGGTTTAAAACATTTTCAAAATCAACTACAATGAGAAAAAGAAAAAATATAATGACATAAATGAAATTAGTTTAAATACTAAAAAAATATCTATATTTAAAACCTGCACTATAATTTTTTTTAAATATCATTTGTAAATGGGAAATGAAAAATATATATGTTACCCAAAAAATAAATAATCGGGTTCCCACATTTGGAGATTATTGGTGGTAATTGAAAATATTAGAATATAGGAAATATTAATGAAAAAATAATGATGTAGTGTTATTTCAAAAATTGATCACCATAATTTGAATGATCGTGAGAAATTAAAATACCAAAATACCGTAAACCAATGAAGTGTGAGAAAGACAATCAATTTTCAGAAAAGAAGATAATGCGATAAATTTTTTATTTCAACACAATTTTCATTGATTTGATGAATTGATTAACCATAAAATCTAAAAACAAAAGAAAATATAATTATATTATATTATTCAAATCCATAATTACAATTTCATCATTTGGTTTTGTGTTTTAATCAGTTTCCACTATTATGTCATCTTTCACTCCATGTGATGAGTATGAATATTTGATGCTTCACGAACTATAATCAATATCTTATTGAATATAAGGCATATAAAAATATAAAAATACATTATCCTATATATATTATAAAAATCATTAACGCGTGATAATATATTACTCAAAATAAATAAAACTTTATAGTACTAAATAACACATTTTCCAATAAAATTTTGACAATGACATAAATGTTTTGAAATAAATCATTAGCAATATAAATAACAATATATCCTAATTACTCATAATAACTTAAACATTAAGGAGTATTCTAACATAAAATTTTATCTCATACCTTCCAACATACATCCCAAAAAAATACAATATCATTCTTCCATAATAATCCTTTATATTAAACCTAAGGGTAACATATACTTCAACCCAATAAATTATATCCCAAAATATTATTAGTCACCTTAAAATCATATCACATAAAACTTGAAAAGGGGTTTCTATGACATTGATAATATGAACAGCCATAAACATATATACCCATGATTGTATATATAACACTTAATATAATCTCACATGAAAACATCATAATCACCAAAGGTAAATAAAAACTACTCTAACAGAAACTATAACATCCCTAAACCTGCACTCCCAAATTCAATGCTAAAAAATATTCATTACATTTCTTAAATTGAAACAGATAAAATTGATCAATTTCTAGCCAACCAAATAATACTTGAACAATCAAAAATTTTGGATCACATACATACCAAAATAATTTTTATATTTAATGTTTTATATAACAATAAAAATCATGTACCTGAAACTACCCATGCATTCAAGTGAGCATTTTTTCCAATATACCAATTTTTTATTATTCCAAATTTTTTCTTCAACATCTTCCATAAAATTACTCCAAAAAGTATCCATTAAAGATACATATCATTTAAACTAAATAATGATGTACTGGGGAAATGTAAATGATTAGAAGGGTAATCTTAAGACGATCAGTAAGATTTAATATAATCATTAACAATTTAATGTCATGAGTGAGAATAATATCATCATAAGGTTATGATGTCAAAATTAATGTAAATAATTATAAAATTAGAGAAATTAATACTCATAAAAAATTATCATAAATACTGATACATGGAAAAGATATTTAGCATTATTAAGAGTAATAAGAATCAATAATCATGGTCCATTTGATCTAAATATTTATTAAATTAACCATTAAAACTTACAGAAATCAAAGAGAAAAAATGTTTGATTATTATAACATTATATTGATAACATGTGCTCAATAATGTCTAAAATAATTGGATCCTATTTAAATACATAGTGAAATCCTCCATGATTAAATCCTCACTATTGTATTTTATAACAAGGATAATTATTAAATTCATTGGAGATCTATATCTATTTCACATATCATATCAGTCCAATCAGGATTAGGCATCGTATAAATTATATCAGGGCCACCCATGAAATAAAATATATCAAGATCACATGAAATCATGATCTATACCATATCAACATTAATCATTAATAATTTTCATGTACCATTCATGAATAATAATTTTAGAGTCTTTCAATTTCATCATAACACAACCTAACAAAACCTTAAATACCTTATAACATGTTCAACTCATTGAAAAGAAACAGTTTTCATGGAAATATCTTTTAAAAAATATTTTTAATCTATAAAAAGAATTAATATTCATTATATCATAAGATCATAATTTTATAAATCAAAAAAATCATTAAGGTATATTGATTTATAATAATATCAATTTAAAATAACACTTAAAAAATAACATTTCAAATATGGGAAAATTCCCTTTTCATTAGAAAAAAATTTATAAAAAAATATATAATATTTTCGAGAATAATATATTGAAAATAAAAATGGGAAATTTTAAAGTAATATTCAATGAAAATGATGGAAATTACTACTAGAAAATATATTCATGTTGTAAACATTTAAATCTATCATTCTTTTAGAACATTTGTAATGATAGTCTACTCTGACCCATGCAGAAAAAGTGAAGAAATATACATTTAAAACTATTTAAAATAAGGTAAAAGATGATTTCAAGTAGATTTCATAAATAATATTATTTTATAAAAGAAAATAATTTAAATAAGTTAATGAAAAAAGAGGAAGTGATTTGTTAAAAGTTATTAAAATCCTTAAAATAGTTATTTTAAAGAAAACCCCTTGTTAAAGCCTTTTTAAAACCAAAAACCATTAAAAACAAATAAAATAAGATGGAAAATAAAATAACATGAGTATAGGATGTTTAATTTTATTGTATTTTATGATTCATTAAATACACCATATAAATGTATATAGGTGAATAAATCAAAACATGTATCAAAGAATAATGTTTGTGATAAGAAACCCTTTTATCTTGGGTAATATGTGAATAAATAATATGATGAATGAAGTAAAATGTAATTAATCATCAAAACATAATATCCATGAAATAATATTATAAAAAATTCATGTTGAAAAATTCACTCCAATAAAATAAATCATATTTTATAACATGAATAGTTTATGAAATAATTGAAATTGAGACCATGAAACTCATGCTACTTTTATGAAAAATGATTCAATATCTCATGAGAGAGAGACATTAAAAGGAACTTTAAATACCATGATTAAGTACAAATTAATGATAAAATATCCCAATAGTTAGAATATAAACCATGTAAAATCATGTCGGTTCATATTATACAGTATGCCTTTAAGAAAAAATATTCATATGAATAATCCTTATAATGATTATATCATTGAATAGATAAGTAATCGAATTAGTGATTAAATATAAATTTTGAAAAATTACATAAAAATCATAAATAATATATAATTTATTTAGTGTTTCTTTCAAAAATGATCTTGTAATATCAAAATTACTGATTTAAAATCATTACCCAATGAATGCAAATTTAGTTAAGAAACCCCTTGCAACTAGGTAACATTCATGTCAAATACCTTGGGAGGAAATAATGTAGGATGTAGCATAAAATTAAATTAATTAGTATATATTTAGGATAAAAAATAGTGAATCTTATGTAAATACATGATATAAAAATAAATTTGGTTCATAACATTAAAACATACGTTAATGAAGGAAAATTGAGATGAAATATCATACCTCGAGTCCAAACATCTTTTGTTTGTCACATAAATCATTTTTAACAATCATGTATAAACTATTTTACTTCTTAAGTACATTTTATTGGGGGAATAATTTATCCATAATACATTAATTTAATATTTTTTTATTAAATATTTATTTACTTATGCTATTAAGTCTATGTCGAGTGTTTTATGTATGTTTGGTTTACACCTTCAAAACGAATTTGGTATGTTGAAGATTATTTTAAAGGTAATTATTAAATACAATAATGGATAATAATCATGAAATAATTATCTTTTTTCTACATTAATTATACTTTTAAATCCAACTATGATATATGATTATGAACAATTAATTATGTTTCAATCCAAGAGATGGTGGGTTGCACGTACACATGATTAACATTTCCATTTTTCAATGAAACTGATGTAAAAATTATAAGTTTTATTTTATCATTATAAAATAATTATAAGATAATAAATATCATATTTTCTCTTCAAATACCTTATATGTACTATCCATGAGATTTGGTGAAAAAATGAATATCATCGCTTCATGAAGGTGGTAATTCACACGTATGCAGGAACATCGTTATCATTTTTCAACTGATGGAAAAGTAAAAAATAGATGACATATTATCATTAGATAAATATAAATATTTAATTAATTATATATATATATATATATATATAATTTATCGTTGTAACTGTCTATAATTTGTAGTGATTGAAAAATAATTACATCAGTTCACAAGGCAGTTTTCCACCATACACACGAATGATGGTTTACATTCCCATTTGACTGAAGAGGAGAAGGCTATATGTTATTTCATTACCACAATCAAATATATGTACATTTAATATAGTTATTTTATTATTTAATTTGGATTAATAATATTTTCATAAGGTATATTAACAAATGAAACAAGAAACATTCGTTTAAAATATTTAAATCTTATTTAGACAACCTCTATTAATTTAAACCTAGATCCCTCTTTGGTTGGTATTATACCTTTAATAAGGCCTCTATAACATGGGTAAGGGTGTTATGAAGGTAATTTGACAGTTATATTCAAGTATAATGTTCTCAATAGGTGTTATTTGTGAAGGTGAAAATAGTGAATGTTGTTTTATAAGTGGGGAGGTGCACTCTTTTAATTTCATAATGTATTAAATTAATATAAATTAATTTTCATGGAAATTGGAACAAAATTGAATTATTTAGAATATAGGTTCAATATCATTATAAATACATTCATATAATAATGTTTAGACAATTTTAGGTTATGTGTTCACCTTTAACATTTTTCATTAATTACACATTATCCCATTTGATGATTAATACAATATCAATGTATTCTATCTTTTGGAGTTATGAAATTTAAAATAAAATGAAATGTGACATTTAGATGTATCGTCGTTGATATTTCAGACCCGTATCCCATTCACTTGTCCCAATATATAATTTTTATGACTTATATATTTTTCAATGAAATTTTATTCGTTATAAAACATCATTATTTTCATTTTGGGACTATTAATTTACATTAATATTAAATATTAAATGATATTAATGGATTTCAAATATAAACAATTAATGAATCCCTAAAAATAGAGATATATATATATATATTTCTGGGGACATTTAAAATCACCCAGAAAATTACTTTTATAGGTTTAAGAACCCTTTAATTGGTTTTTTACATCTTTCATAAGGATGATATCAGTGTTGAAAAAACATTTGAGGTAATTATTACATTACAAAAAAATAAAATAAATTAACACAATAATAATGATTTAATTATTCTCAAAACAAACATTCATAATCATCCAAAAAATTGTTTTTAACCCTATGTGATCATATATTATAAATGTAAAATCAAGAGAGTATCTTTTTTTATTTTCCTTTATTTAAATTTATATATAATATACTTTTATTGAAAATTGATAAAAATAACAGAAAATATAATATTGTACGATTATGGTTAAACAAACTCATAAAATATATTAAATGAAATTATTAGGGATGTCCTTATTAATTATTATATTACATTTAACTTTAAGTACTGAATTTTACCTGAACTGTGGTTTTAACTATTTACCATAGTTACTATTTGTAATGATAAAAAATAAAAGGGCCCTATTTAATGAAATTAAACCCCCATTCCAAATATGGATTATATTTTTTTATTCATTCAATAAATGATTGTAATACTAATTTAAGATAAAAATAAAAAATAGTTTTTAAATTATTTCATTTTTATCCCAAAAAAGGAACTTATAGAAAAATCAGGTACAATGATGAATTTTGTTTAACTAATTACATTAATTATAATTATAGTATAATTCTAGTACTCTCTGATCAAATGTTACTTTTTATTTACATTATTTTATTAAAATAAATGATAGATTTAAAAAATGTATTTTTTACTATTCACTAAATATTCAATCAATTCAGAAAAAATCCCAATATTTCACCCCAAGTTAATATTGAAATGATGAATTGAATGTTTTAAAAAAAAATTAAAATTAAATTTATAAAATTTATAAGTTATATTTTTAAATAAGATCATACACAATGCATTAAACTCCAATTTATTTATAAATAATTTTTTTTTCTTATTTTGACTAATAAATTAGAAAATATTACTCTAAAGAATATTAATATGTAAAATATAATTCAATGATATTAACATAGAATGAGAATTTATTAATATTAATAATACCAGGGTTGTTACAATTTTTACTTGTTTCATTAGGAATATGTGTTCTATTGTCTCAGTATTTTCATTCTCATATTCTTTTATTGTACCATTACACTATTTATCAATAGTATCCATAAATCCTTAGTGGTTCCCTATTATTTCTAAAGAAAATTTTCTTTCATAAAAATATTTAATTGATTTCATTTCATTTTATTATTCGTTCTAATATTTATGAAAACCATTCTGTAATGGCCTGGACCTCTCCAGTCCATTCCATTGTGAAATTTGGTGCTGGAGGTGTTCCGAGAGCTCAAGGTGACTTGGGGGGTGCGTTTGGGTGGACCTTTATGGGAAAATTAAGGGTAATAACCTTCGCACGGGAGGTGTACGGTTTACCTTAACTGTGCTTCCAAACCATTCAAGGTCGGTGTTGGAGGCACTGGCTAATGCACTATTAGTGCATGGTTTGTCTAACCGTGAGGAATAACCATGCGATGAGTGTTTGGAAAGGCATAAGCTAATGCACGGTTAGTGCACGGTTATGTTAAACTGTACAGACTAACCGTGCGGGTACTTAAAGTTAGATCCAAAAATTGTGGATTTGTACTCTTTTGTCTCTAAATGGTTCGTTTAAGCCCCTATGTTGCCATAACTCAGGATTACCCTTCCTTGGAGATAGAAGATCCTCTCCCAAGCATTTTGGAAGTGATCTGGAATCTTCTCTTCATGAATATAAGCTGGTTCCTTGAGGTATGTGGTTGTTCTTCCTCGTCATTGTTGGTTTCATAGATCTACTTAGATCTACTCCTCCTCTTCTCTCTCCTTCTCAGATCTATTCCCGTTGTGGGTAGATCTAGGTGTGTGGATGTCGAATATGATGAGATTTGGTCTTGGTTGTGTTAGGAGAGTAGATATAAGGAAGATTCGTGGAGAATCGACCTAGTTTCATGAGTGTTCCTTGTCCATTGAGGTAGGGGATTCATGGCTTCTCAAATTGTTTATGTGCAATCTTAGAGTTATCATGATTTGGCCTTTGGATCACAATTTAATTGACATAATTAAATACTCAAACTAGATTAAAATAATTGGTTTGATGAAATATTGTTGCTTTGTGTCATGATAACAGTTCGTCTCTTGATTTTCTAAATAGTGTGATATATATGCATTGCTTGTTAGCTTGTTTCCCTTGATGAAATTGATAAATAACGTAATGCTAGAATTAATTGAATATTAATTGGCTAAAGATAAAGAGGCATGTAGATGAATCTGGTTATTGTTGTGGTCGTTGTTCCAAATTGATGTTAATCAAATTGATGCTGATATATGTGATTAATTCAGTTGGTTGGTACACCTAATAACTGTTGGTGCTTGTTGTTTAAATTCTAGATGCCTTGTTAAAGGGCCCAGAGCACAAACTGATGTGATGCTTACATTCCTGCTACTTGTGTTGTGATATCACCCTGGAGGGGTGTTGTGATATGTGGGGGCATGGATGCCTTGTGTTTGTGGCATCATATGACTCCTAGAGTGGTGAGATGCATCAGTTTACGCATATGGATGTCAGGGAGGACACTAGGGATGATGGAATGGGGTGGATGTGATTGTTGGATGCTTGGTGATTTGTTTGGTTGTTTATCTGATTTACTTTTCCCTACTGCTCAAGCTAGCTGTTCTTGCGTACCCTTCTTTCGAAAGAGGTGAAGATACACGGGGTATGCCATGTTTTTTCTGTGTTTAACCTCTCAAGGGAGAATGGGTCTACGCTCTTGCTATAGGCGACAATGACTCGACAGGTAGTACATCTACTCACCGTGTTGATCCCCTTGTGTTTAGTATCATAAGATGCTTTTCTAGAATGCCTAGGAATATGGGAATGTAATTCCGTATTTAATGTTTGAATAAATGATTATTAACCCATGGGGTTGGTGTTTGCTGAAACATAATGATAATGTTGGGAACTTTTTAAGGGACAACAGATTTTTGGTTGTGATGTTAATGGAATTTAATGTGGAAATAGTTCATGGCTAATTAATGTTTGGAGAATTAATTAACATATAGTGGAATTGATAAAAAGGGAATGAAGTAATCTAATAAAGCCCATTAAATGGTTGTGTGCTTATAGAATACCTAGACATAGAAGTGGAAGCCCGGAGTCCGAGTGATGTTAGCTGTTGTTGTGTCTAATACTAGGTTATGCCCATAGTGTGGCTGTGAGTTATAATATATTCTATAGTTTTTGTGTTTCTATATGCTACTCCACCCTTTCAGCAAGGGCAACTGACACCTTGGGGATTCTGTGCCCTGGGGGGTGTTTTCCCCAACATTCTGATGCGAGGGTGAATGTCTAACTACCCCCTTTAACCCCGCTCTCTTCTCTTGATACATACATGTGCCTCTAGGAACAAAGGTTAGTGACCCCATATATGTGTGTAGAGGGATACAATGGCTTGTGGTTATTCACAAACATATATTCTGGATATAGTATCCTATGGACTGATATAGGTGTAACGTGTATAGGTTGTGATGGCTTGAGGATCCTCACTCGGAGAATGGGTTGTAATGGCTTGAGGTATAATACCCGACATATGATACATGTTATGTGAGCTGTGGTGGCTCATGGAAACTACTTAGTTACTTTTGTTTGTGAGGATGTTGTGGTGCTTCACCCTGGTGTTTGGGGGAAAGCCTTTGTGGTGCACAAGGTGCAGATTGTGGAGCTTATCCTAGGTGTATTCGGGAAAGCCTTTGGATAGAGATGCACATGACGTATGTCGTTGGGGAAAAGTGGAAATCTAGTGGGGAAGTAGTAGCTGGGTACCCTTGATATTATTTACTATATTCTATATTCTTGTATGTGTTACTTGGTGAGAGTAGCCATGGCGAGGTTGGGATTTTAGTATACCTTTTAGGTGACGAGTTAGTTTCACATGTTGTTCACTGTGATTTAGCATGTTTTCATTACCTTTGCAACAGAGGCTTCGGGGAGGATCCTACAAATATACTGTTATACTCACACTATGTATATATAAACTATGTTTTAGTTCACTTAGATCAGGTTAGAGATCAAGCTGGTTTCTACTAGTTTGTGGTTGTAGGAGCTGTTCGGGCTTGTGGTTGCTACTGTTTTTATTTTCCTTTGGGTACTTGTAATATCCCCCTTTCAGTTGTAGTACTTTTTCATGACATTACATATGTGCATGTGGGTTTTCTTTTATACTTCAGTTCTGAGTTGGAGTTGGTTGGTGTCTATCTTATCACTCTCTTTCACATGTGTTCTCTTAGAGGGTAATGCCTCCCATTTGTGGGTTTATTATACCCTCGGTGCTAGTTGCCAACCTGGGGCCTACTGGAGGTGGGACTCGAGGGTCATTATATCCCTTCTCACATTACTAGCCCAGGAGGGCAATGGTTTCATTCCTGTTCAACAAGTGAGGTAAACACTGGAGACCGGCTGAGACATAGGCATTTAGGGCCCCCTATGATATGATGTACAGACCATTAACATTACAATAGCTACTAAACAGGGTGATACTCATTGCAGGGTAGAGACATAGGAAAGGATCATGCATCATTCTTCTTTGTGCATGTTTTTGAATGGGTTGACATTGGGATAGGTTAACCTAAAATTAATAAAAGAAAACAATTAATTAATTAATGTAGAGTCTTCTATATTCCATATTTATGAGCTCTAATTGTTTGTTATTTTGCAGGTATGGATCCAGGTCGATGTCCTCATCAGGTTTGCAAAGAATATTTCTAGCAGGTTGTTCCAGCAAGTTGCTGTAGGGTAGAGGATGACAACGACGACACATGGAGGAATACACTCCGAGTGTTTCAGCGCCAAAGTGTGCAGAAGTACGAGGGCTCCATATTAGATGTAGTCGCAGAAGACTGGTTGGAGGAGGTCAAGATAGTCTTCAGTTAGATATGTGCTCAGAACGATCACTGGGTGTCCTTGGCTATGATGATGCTACGTGGAGCAGTGAGGTAGTGGTGGTTCTTGTTCCTCAGGGATCGTGAGGAGTTAGCGATCTCATGGGAGGAGTTGTGAGGCATGTTTAGAGTCGAATTTCACTCCTCTACTGGAAAGTCATCCAGTCGCCAGGAGCTTCATACCCTTTAATAGGGGAGCTCGATTGTTCACAGGTTTGGAATCCATTTCAGGAACCTTTTATGATATTTTTCGGACCTATTACCAGATGAGTAGGCCAGGGCGAGACATTTCGAGGAGGCTTTTCATCCAGATATCCAATGCCAGATCACCCCATTTATGCTGGAAACATATCTTGAGTTGATGTCAAGGTCAGAGGTTGTCCAGAGGTCTTCGGACAGGACTGGATCATCACGAATGTATGATTCCTCATGAAGGAGAGATGTGTTCTATGGTTCCCAGTTTTCAGGGTAGAAAAGTTTTCGTTTACCCGAGGGTAGGTCCCAGCCCTTCACGTCTCGTTTCTCCAGAGTCAGGAACTCTCAGGCCTATTCTAGTGGATCATGAGATTTTTTCTTGTGGTGGTCATGGTCATCAGCAGCGGGAGTGACCAACCTTTCAGAGTGGTCATCTTGCACCGGGCACTACGCTCCAGGTTCCTCCTTTGAGACAGTTCCAGCTGAGGCGGCAGCAGCAGCAATTTGCACCAGCTTTAGATAAGTAGATAGTAGATATGGTAGGTATAGGACATCCCCATGATGCTCCCCATCCTTAGAGAGTAGAGTGCGGTCATGGTGGTGGTTGTCATTAGGGTCAGAGAGGCCTTGGAGGAGGTCGTGGTCAGCTTCATGCTCTAGCATTGCCAGCATTAGACGAGCCAGATGTCGTTCGAGGTACCCATTGCTTGTTTTCTACCTTGGTGTATTCCTTGTTCTATTCAAGAGCGACACACTCCTTCGTATCCCCTACAATTTTACAAATTCTTTGGGACTTGAGGTATAGAGGCTTCCAGTGCCCTTGGTGTTGACTATGCCAGTTGGAGGTCGAGCTGACTAGTTTGAAGACTGTAGAGATTGTGAGCTAGTGTTGGGGAAACACCACTCCTGGGGATATTTCTTATGTTTATGAATACAACAATATGATGTCATCCTCGGCAGGGATTGTATGTATTCGGTGTCGGCTATCATGGATTACTTCAAGAAGAAGGTCATTTTCCTTGGTGCGGATAGAGAATAGGTGGTGTTTGTTGGTGAGCGAGATCCTTGGATGGGTCATAGATGTGTTCAATCCTTATCATATTTGATGGCCGAGATGATGCTGAGTTCTTTAAAGGTTCATCTGTTGTCATTTCCTCGGGTCGTAGAGGAGTACCCGGATGTTCTTCTAGAAGAGGTTTTAGCCTTATCCCCTCGTCGAGAGATCGAGTTTGGGATTAACCTATATCCCTGAGCATCTCCTATCTCTATGTATACATATAGGATGTCCCATTCTGAGTTATGGTAACTACATATACATCTTGATGGTATCTTATAGTGTGTTTTTGTTCGGCCGATTGTGTCATCGTGGGGTTTACCAGTTTTGTTCATGTAGAAGGCTGACGACAGTTTGCGGTTGTGTGCCAATTATCATTGCTTAAACAAAGTGGGAATAAATAATAGCTATCCTCTTCCATGGATCGATGACTTATTCGATCAAAAAAAGGTTTCATGTTGGTTTTCAAAGATCAACTTATGGTCAGGATATCATCAGATGCATGTGAAGGTTGAGTATATTCCGAGGACTTCTTTCTGTTCTCATCATGGGAATTATGAGTTCATTGAAATGATATTCGGAGTGGCGAATGATCCAAATTTATTCATGGGTTTAATGAATGTTGTGTTCCATGAGTTCCGGTAAAAGTTTATGGTAGTTTTAATCGACGACATCCTTGTGTACTCCACGTCTGAAGAGGAGCATGCATAGAATCTACAAGTGATTTTGGGAGTTCATTGCCAACATTAGTTGTTCAGGAAGTTGTCGAAGTGTGAGTTTTGGGCTCGAGATGTCTGTTTTTGGGGGCATGTTGTGTCCCAATAAAGAGTAGTTGTCGATCCATCAAAGATATAAGTAGTTGTATCTTGGGGAGTCCCCAATACAGTGTCAGAGGTGCAAAGTTTCCTTGGTCTCACAGGATACTATAAGAGGTTCATAACAAATTTTTCCCGAGTTACAACTCCTCTGACAGCTCTGACCAGGAATGATCAGGAGTTTATATGGATTGATCAGTTTCAGGGAGCTTTCAAGTATCTAAAGGAGAAATTAGTAAGTTCTACAGTACTTTGTCTTCCAATTGAGGGAGGTCACTTTGATGTCTTCTACGATGCTTCACATATGGGGTTAGGATGTGTTCTCATGAAGTGGAGGTCAGTTGTTTCTTATGGGTCTCGTAAGTTGCATCCCCATGAATGAAACTATGCCACCCATGATCATGAGTTGGAAGACGCGGTGTTTTTTCTGATGTTGTGGATACATTACCTCATCAGTGAGCACTTTTTGTTTTTCACTGAACCTAAGTGTTTGAGATATGTCTTCTCCCAGCGTTACTTGAACATATTACAGCATCTGTGGATGGAGTTCTTGTAGGAATATGACTTTAAAATATCTTATACACCTGGAAAGGGGAATGTGGTAGCTGATGTGCTGAGCCAAAAGTCACATAGTAATGCAGTGTGTGAATCCAGTGATTCTTGGAGAGTAATGGAAGAACTATCAGTATTACATCTTGATATGGGAGCTGTTGGGGTTAATGTTTTTCTTTTTCAGATGATGGTATAATCACCCCTGATGCAGAAGGTGGAAGAGTCCCATTTAGGGGATCTTGAGGTGGAGCTCTGGAGAGACCGGGTTGTTTGTGGTGAGGCCCCAGATGGTTGGTCGGAAGGTAAACAACACCGAATGTTGTATCATGGAAGGCTTCTTGTTCCCTTGACGATGTGTGAGAAAGTCCTTAGGGAGTTCCATAGTTCACCTTTAGCGGCACATCCGGGCATGAAAAAGATGTATCGATCCTTGAGGAGTCAGTTTGGGTGGCCTGGGATGAAGCACGCGGTTTCCGAGTTTGTGTCTCGATGTTCAGTCTACCAGAAGGTGAAGGTCGAACACCGTGTTCCTAGTGGTATTCTCCATACATTAGAGATTCCTCAGTGGAAGTGGGAGGATATCTAAATGGACTTTGTTACTGGCTTTCCACAAGCTCTGAGAGGACATGATTCTATTTTGGTGGTAATATATTGTTTGACAAAATCAGCCTACTTCATAGAGATCATGGAGTTGGGCTCAATGGACATTTTGTTGAGGTAGTATCTGGAGGAGGTGGTGAGTCTTCATGGAGTCCCAAGGATGATCGTTTCTAATCGGGATCCTCATTTTACCTACAGGGTATGGAGAGGTCTCCAATAAGCATTCGTTTCTCAGCTATGCCTTAACACTTCTTTTCACCCTCAAATGGATGGTCAGATAGAGAAAACCATCCAGACTCTTGAAGACATGTTACACTCTTCTATTCTTGATTTTGGAGGTTCATGGATGAGTCACATACCCTTGGTGGAGTTCTCTTACAATAACAGTTTTCACTCCACCGTCGGTGTGGCGCAGTTTGTAGCCATGTATGGTCGACCTTGTCGTTCTCCGTTGTGCAGGACTGGGTGCAGAGAGTTAGCAATTCTCGGACCAAAACTACAGTAGAATAAAACAGAGATAGTACAGGTGATTCATGAGAGGTTGAAGATAGTGCAAGATCATCAAAAATTTTATGTTGATCAAATAAAGATACCATTAGATTTTAATGTTGTAAATCATGTATTTCTAAAGGTGACTCCCCGTCATGGGTAGTGAAGGTTTTTCCATGGGAGTATGATTTCTCCCTACTTTTTTGGGCCTTCCGAGGAGTTAGCCCGTGTTGGTGAGGTGGCATATCAAGTAGTACTTCCCCCCTCATATGAGTCAGATACATGATTTTTTCCATGTATCACAGCTTTGTCGTTATCTTCAATATGACTCTCACATCATCGATTGGGAGAGATCGATTCTTATGATGATGAAACCTTTGATGAGCGTCCTGTGGAGATCCAAGACTGTAGGGATAAGGTGTTGTGCGGGTGTTCTATTCCTTTAGTTCATGTCTTGTGGTGACACAACGACATGGAAGAGAGTAATTGGGAACGTGAGTCGCAGATATCTGCTATGTACCCAGAGTTTTTTGACATTTAAATCTTTTCATGTATCATTATAACTTATTTGGTAGTGGAAGTTTCATGTTTATGAGATGGAACACTTTGTTGCTTTGGTGGCTTGTTCTCTTTTGAGAGATATCTTGATGGGTGGTTGTTCAGATCCTGTTTTTTTATCTTTAGGTGAGTTTTCGATTCTCGAGGATGAGAATGTTTTGAGAGGTATATGATTTAATGGCATGAACCTCTCCAGTCCATTCCGTTGTGAAATGTCATGCTGGAGGTGTTTCGAGGGGTCAAGGTGACTTGGGGGTGTGTTTGGGTGGACCTTTAAGGGAAAATGAAGGGTAATATCCTATGCACGGGAGGCTCACAGTTTTCCTAAACCGTGCAACCAAACCGTGCATGGTTGGTGTTGGAGGTAGTGGCTAACTCATGGTTAGCACATGATTTGTCTAACCGTGCGGACTAACAATGCGAGAAGTTTATGGAAAGGGAGAAGCTAACACATGGTTAGCGCACGGTTTTGTTAAACCGTGCGGACTAACTGTGTGGGCACTTAAAGTTAGATACTAAAATTGTGGATCTGAACGCTTTTTACTCTAAATGAATCTTTTTATCCCCTAAGCATCCATAACTCTGGATTACCATTCCTTGGAAGTATAAGAACCTCTCCCAAGAATTTTGGAGGTGATCCAGAGTCTTCTCTTCACGAATCGAAGCCGGTTTCTTGATGTATGTGGTCGTTCTTCCTCGTTATTGTTGGTTTCTTAAATCTACATAGATCTACTCCTCCTCTTCTCTCTCCTTCTAAGATCTATGCTCGTTATGGGTAGATCTAGGTATTTGGATGTCGAATATGATGAGCATTGGTCATGGTTGTGTTAGGAGAGGATATCTAATGAGGGTTCATGGAGAATCATCCCGGTTTCTTGAGTGTTCCTTGACCGTTGAGGTAGGGGATTCTTGTCTTCTATAATTGTTTATGTGCAATCGTAGAGTTATCATGATTTGGCCTTTGGATTACAATGGAATTTACCTAATTAAATACTTGAACCAGATTAAAAGAATTGGTTTGATAGCATGTTGTTGCTTTGTGCCATGATAATGGTTCGCCTCTTCATTTCCTAGATAGTGTGATATATATTCATTGATTGTTAGCATATTTCTCTTGATGAAATTTATAAAGAACGTAAAGCCATAATTAATTGATAATTAATTGGCTAATGATAAAGATGCATGTAATTGAATCCAGTTGTTGCTATTGTGGTTTTCGTTCCAAATTGATGTTAATCAAATTGATGCCGATGTATGTGACTAATTCAGTTGGTTGGTAAACCTGAGAACTATTGGTGCTTATTGTTTGAAGGATAGATGCCTTGTTAAAGGGCCAAGATCCCAAATTGACGTGATGTTATATTTCCTACTTCTTGTGCTATGATGTGACTCTATAGGGGTGTTTTGATATGTGGGGACATGGAGGCCTTGTGGTTGTGGCAGAAGATGATGCCTTGAGTGGAGAGATGCATCAGTTTACGCATATGGGTGTCAGGGAGGACACCGGGGATGATGGAATGTCTTGGATGTGATTGTTGGATTCTTGGTGCTTTTTTTGGTTGTTTATCTGCTTTATTTTTCCCCACTACTCAAGGCAGATGTTATTTCTTACCCTTCTTCCGAAAGAGGCGAAGCCACATGCGGTATGCCACATGCTTTCCGTGTTTAGCATCTCAATGGAGAATGAGTCTATGCTCTTGCTATAGGTCGCAAAGACTCGACAGGTTGTATATCTACTCATCGTGTTGAGCCCCTTGTGTTTAGTATCATAGGATGCTTTTCTAGAATGCCTGGGAATATGGGAAATTAATTTTGTATTGAATGTTTGAATAAATGAAGATTAACCCATGGGGTTGGTTTTCGCTAAAACATAACGATAAGGTTGGGAACTTTTGTAGGGACATTTGATTTTTGGTTGTGATGTTAATGGAATTTAATGTGGAAATTGTTAATGTTTAATTAATGTTTGAATAATTAATTAACATACATTGGAATTAATAAAAAGGGAATGAAGTAATCTAATAAAGTCGTTTAAATGGTTGTGTGCTTATAGGATACCTAGTCTTAGAAGTGGTAGCCTAGAGTCTGAGAGATGTTAGTTGTAGTTGTGTCTAAGACTAGGTTGTGCCCATAGTGTAGATGTGAGTTATAATATATTCTATAATATTTGTGTTTCTATATGCTACTCCATCCTGTCAGTAATGGAAACTGACACCCCAGGGATTTTTATCCATGGGGTAGTATTTTTTCCAACATTCCGATGGGAGGTTGAATGGCTAACTACACCCTTTGACCCTGCTCTCATCCTTGGTAGATACTTGTCCCATTAGGAAAGCGGTTAGTTACCCCGTATATGTGTGTAGAGGGATGTATTGGATTTTAGTTATTCGCACACATATATTCTGGATATAGTATCCTATTGACCTCTATAGCTGTAACATGTATAGGTTGTGATGGCTTGAGGATCCTTACTCGAAGTATAGGCTGTAATGGATTCAGTTATTGTACCTGAAGTATGAAACACATTATGTGAGCTGTTGTGCCTCCTGGAAACTACCTGGTTACTTTTGGTTGTTTGGATGGTGTGGTGCTTCACCTAGGTGTCTTCAGGAAAGCCTTTGTGGTGTACGAGGTGCAGATTGTGGAGCTTAGCCCAAGTGTATTCGGGAAAGCCTTTAGAGGGAGATGCACAGGACATATGTCTTTGGGGAAAAGTGAAAAGCAAGTGGTGAAGTAGTAGTAGGATACCCTTGATATTATTTACTATATGTTATATTCATGTATGTGTTACTTGGTGGGAGTATCCATGGTGAGGTTGGGATCTTAGTATACCTATTTAGGTGATGTGTTAGTTTCACTTGTTGTTCACTATTATTTAGCATTCTTTCATTACCTTTGCATGAGAGGCTTCGGGGAGGATACTACTGAGTATACTATAATACTCACCCTACGTATATATAAACTATTTTTCAGGTCATGAGAGGCTTCGGGGAGGATCCTACTGAGTATACTGTTATTAATGACATTACATATGTGCACTTGGTTTTTCTTTTACACTTAAATTCTGAGTTGGAGTTGGTTTGTGTCTATCTTATCTCTCTCTTCTTCATGTGTTCTCTTAAAGGGTAATTCCTCCCATTTGTGTGTCCCGTATACCCTCAGTTCTAGTCACCAACCCATGGCCTATTGGAGACGGGACTCGGGGGGGTCATTATCTCCCTTCTCACATTGTCCGCCCGGGAGGGGTACACTTTTTGGGGAGTGGTTCGTGACACATTCAATAAAAATTTATTGAAAATAAATATTATTTTGAAAATATCCAAGTGTTTTATTCTACCCTCGTAAATATTTTTTGTCTTCTCACATTTAATAATTAATGAAATGATAAATTGTATTTTATAATTAGGTATATAACTATATTTATTTAGGTTATGATTACTTATTATTTTTAGAAAAAAATATTTTTTAAAAAAAAATTCATATGGAATTTCATTTTGAAATATTATCCACTTAAGAGATCATTTTACTGATTCCCTAATCTGAGACCCTGAATAGCTAGAAATACAATACTATTCCCCTTTAGTTTTTAAGTAATCTTATCATAATTGTTAATCACAAGTCTATTCACCTGAAACCTCAAAAAAAATTCACTAATTGTTATATTTTCCTTATGTAATATTTTCCAAATCTCCAATGTGAACTTAAATCTACTCATATACCAACTATAGAACTCCAAACCCACACTCTCAGGTCCAATACTGTAATGCTACATATTTTGTTCCTAAATTAAATAGCTAATATCACTAAATAATATATAGTCCTCACAATCTCATGATTCATCTAGGTCAGGAGTTTTTTTGAATTAATAACTGTAACCCACATATTATCATACTGAAATATACAATTTTTTACTGAATACTTCTATGACTACATTGAATCTATAATAATTAAACACAAAATATAGGATTGACTCCAAAAAGGATCTTACATAGTAAACTGCACAACAAAAATTATTTTCATTACATGGGGTGAAAAAGTTTTGAAAAGAGGTTTTAAACAATTTGTTATCTTAATTTAAAAAATTCATGTAAAATTATTTGAAAAAAATATCCTAAAAAATAATTTAATTTTAATATTACATTAGGTATCTCAATATAATTCACTTTTCACATTAAATTCAATAAAAGGGCGTTCAAAAAATAAATTTTTAGAAATAATTTTGAAAGAATTTTTTAAACATAATTGAAAACCCTTTTTTTAAAAGCACTATAAAACCATGATTTTATTTAAAAAATATTTTTTTCATCTTATAAATTATTTTCAAAATATTTAATTAAATAATTCCAATGTTTTTTTATGAAAACCACTTTTCCAGGTCTAAAAAAGCAATGAGGTGATCTAGAACATTGAAGGATATATAGGTTATATCCATTACATGGTGGACATATTCATTTAATGGATGGGATCACTCCCCAGTCCTTTCTTTATAATTCCCAAAGTGCCATATTTTAATAACATATTCTGTATTTTATTATTTTCCAAAAAAAATTTGATAAAAACCATATTTTTTTAACAATGACAATGTATATTTATATATATATTCATATACATATAAACACATAGATATTTCATTATTGAATAATAACCAACTAAGTAATTGATAATAATTTTTTGGATAGATATATATTTTTTATAACATGCATGGATCGTCCATTAGAATAATATAGTGCATGATTATAAAATAATTTATTCCAAAAAATCCATGAAAGAAATTTTTTCATGTGGGATAAAATATTTCCAATGGTAATCATAAATTAAATTAAAAACATTTGAAATCATTTTAAAATAAAATCATGAAATTATAATATATGAAATCTAAAAACACAAAATTTTGAAATTAATAAGGATGGAGGGAGTTTTCTTTAGAAAACCTAAAATATATCATCTCAAAAAATTAACATATTCATAAAAATATAAATTAAATTTCATAAAATTATTTTAAAATATACTATTATCAAAACACAATAGTCTAAGATGTGAGATTTATTTTTTATTTTTAAATAATTCTTAAAACACATTCCCCATAGAATTGTAACATTGATCATGTATCTCCCTAAAAATAGTGTTTTAAAAAGTGTATATTTTTTAAAAAACATTACATTTATTTATTTTTATATAGAACCCTTATAAAATCCACTTGATTAACTCCCTTTTAAGAATAATATAACAAAATCACTCTTCAATTTTATCTCTTCGTAATAACATATTATATGTGATACTGGAGAAGGATCTTAGCAGAGGAATTTTTAATTCCCATGAATGTATGATCAGATTCCTTATATATTTGAATTCACTATATAATATAATTTTATAGATTTTTTTATTAATTTTATTTTATAAATGTAGATAGTGATGGTTTTCCATTTTTTCATCCTCGGTCGGTCACAACTAGCCACCCTTAAATGTGCGTGGATATCATTTACATACCTATATTTCAATAATTTTTTCCATCATTGCAAGTATGGTTTTATAAAATGTATGTTTATGTGTGTGTGTGTCTATATATATTTGGCTTAAGACCTTGAAACAGTAGAATTCCAAGGAAAGACAAAGTGACAACTTGACTTTTTTGTAGTATTTTTTATTATAGGATAAACATTACATATGTTGGGATCTCCCAAGTTTTAGAATTCTAAATCACCCTTATGTATATGTTTTGAGTTACATTTACGATTGTCTCTCTAGTAGAAACATTTTGTGCAACCTCAAGAAATGACAAAGTAGAGCTTAAATAATCCCCTATTCAATGCTCTAGTTTCATAAAAAATATCATATGAAGGCAATGGCTTTAGATTTTACAACCAAAAAGTAATATAGAGGTCAACACATGGGTGATAGAGGATATGATGATGCTACGATAAGGACCAGGATAAGAGGATGGTTATTGGGGGAAAGGATGAAGATTTCACTAGAATTTATGCAAAAACCAATTAGTCATTATATAACTTTGGTTTTCCATTAAATGAGTTTCTTCCTACCCTTATCAACCTTATTGAAAAGTTTATCAACCCTCACACAATTTTTATATTCACCCAAATATGAACTGGGAGATGTTGATTGACCCTATCATAGTGTGGTGGTGGCCCTTCTATGGTTTCATGGGTACCATTCCATATAAAAAACCCGTAACACAAGCCAAAACATACATTTACTCAACCCGATCACCTAAATATTACATTGTTAAAATAAATATTACCTTAATATAAGAATACACTTATCGTTATGGAAAATTAATATTCTTACATGAAGATTAAAACAAAAATTTAAATATCTTAATAATAATAATAATAACATGATGAAAAAACTGTTACTTATCTTCATAATATAATCAAATTTTTTAATAAATATATCTATTTAGAAGATCATATTAAATATTTTTCTTCTATTTAAAATTAACATATATCATCTAATGTATATATTCATATATATGTATGTATATTAATGTAATCTTCATATAATTACTTATTACATATTCACTTAAAAATTATAAAATTTGGACTTATAAATCACTAATAATTTTATACAAAAAATTTCAAATTTGTTTTAAGGTTATTTATAATTTTTCTAAATCCTGTTATTTTAATGTAACACATTATATTTCTTAATATTTTTTTATCATTATTTAAAATTAATATTTATCTTTTAGTTTTATTTATCACAAAATGATCATTGAAAATTAATTTTATTATATAATGATTTAAAATATACCCTATGTATATAGTTTTAAATAGGAACATATTATTTTATTTATAATTCAAACATGTACTATAAATATATTTTGATCAATGGATATATTATTATAATCACAACATACCATCCTATAAATACAAATTCTCCCCATCGTTGAATTTTTCCTTAAAAATGATTCCAATATTTATATTCATTTTTATCCTCTCTATAATCATTATTAGAGGGATTTTCTACATATATGATTATGATGATGTTTCATTATTCATGTTTTTTCCTTCACATTTTCATATATTTTCCCAATGTACTTTTGGTTAACATTTTTACTATTGTATCTACAAATGATCTGTGATGACCAATTGTTAATAAAGTGTTATTTTTTTCCTAAATCATATTTATTAATTTCCTTTAATACCATAATCTATTTTAATATTTAAATAATCCCATAAATAAAAAAATTCATCAAGAAATATATTCCAAAAGCTGGGGTTGTTACATTTTACCCCCTTAAAAAATTTTCTAAATTTAAATTATATATGAAATTATATATTTTACTTTTAATTGATCAAACAAGAAATAGATCTATTTTATTTATACATATGAATATTTAAGGTTTTGATTAAAAACATTTTTTAGAGAAAGTTTAAAAGTGTTAATTTATGAAATATTATACACTTAAGATATTGTTTTATTGATTCCAATATCCAAAAAACCTAAAGGAAATAATGCCCATAGGATTCCCTTTTAGTTCATAGGGACTTTAATCTTAAGTGTTTACCAAAAATATATTCACCTGAAACCTAAATAGAAATTTATAATCCCTAAATTATCCTTAACTAATAACATCTTAATCACAACATTTACAAAAAACCTTCTCTTATTAAAATTGTTGGGCACCAAACCCCCACTCTTGGGTTCAATGAAAAAACACTATATTAATTTTCTAAATTAAATATTCATCATCACAAAATAATATACATTCCTGAAATACTCATAAATATTTCTATTATACTATTTTAGAGAATTAGAAAAATTAAAACACTTACTATATAACTAAAATATTAATTTCATTACTAAGTAAATCTATTCCAACTTTAACTCTAATCCAAATTAACATATAATCACAAACTTACACCAAAATTTCATCAACGTAGATAACAACTTTCTGAAAAATATTTTCAATAGTTAGGAAGAAGAAATTGCATAGAAGGGGGTTCTGAATGTTTAATCTTCCACTTTTTTTAAATTTAATAGATCATATTTGAAAAAATAATATTAGAAAATAGTTTATTTTTAATGAAAATATTTATTAATAACTAATTTACACAATTCATTTTATATCCCATGAAGTGGGATTTGAAAGATAAATTTCTAGAAGAATGTTTCATAAATTTTTGGTTAAATAATGAAAACTCATTATGTTAAACAAACCCTTTATGAAAACATGAATTCATTTAAATTGTAATTTTTATGATTTATATGTACTTGTAAACTATATTTTTATAAATAATTATAGAGTTTTTTAATAATAAAAATATATTTCAAGCACTTAAAATATATGGGGAGACATAAACCATTGAAGGAAACATAGGGAATACCCATAAAATGGGGAAATTTTATTAATCATTAGTTTCATATCCCATTTCTATTTTTTTACAATGCCAAAGTGTTATATTTTAATAAAAAAATTGTTTTTTGCTAATTTTCAATATAATGTTTCATTGAAAACCATATTTTATAAAACTTTTTTAAAGGATATATTTATATATCAATATATTTATATATTTATTTAATGAGTAATAAGTAACAAAAATTCATAATAATAAATATTTGAACCGATATATGTTTTTTCAAAACATACATGGATCATGAATACAAATAAACTTGATCACGAAAATATAATAATTTCAACACATGAGGACTAATTGGAAAAAATGGATTCATAAAGATAAAATATTTCCAGTTGTAAACGTGACTCAAATTACTAATTTGAATGAGGATTTACTAAAGTAAGAACCCCACATTGCATCACTACCTCATGTCCTCCCATGCCCGTACCATCAGTTGTTTCCAAATTTCAACCTCAATTGATTCTTCCACCATCCCTATACACTGACCTCCACCATGTTAGATTTTTGATTATTCAAGGTCTCTAGAAAGCACTCGTACATGGGGATGAAATCCCCCCCACCCCAACAATGGGGGGACTGTGGTCAGCCCCAAGGAATCGAACCATGGACATAGAGGATGCACAAGAGAACCCTAGCCAACTAGGTTGGGGATCAAATACATTAAAAGATATTATAATGAGTATCCCTAAATAGTTACATGATTACAATGATCATACATGATCCATTACATGAAAATTATACCCCTATTCTAATTTTACCCTAAAATTATTATTATAATTCCCTTCATTTATACCCTCCCAATAATCATCTATTGAGGGTTTTGTACAAGGATAATTATTGAGATGTGTTCATTTTACATATTGATTTCATTCTCATTGTAAATTATTTTTATGTTGAATATTTTTTATAATTTTTTCTATTCTATCTAAATATCTTTATTGATTACTAGTTATTAATGAAGATTTGTTTCTTAATTAAATGTAGTTTATTTATTTCATTTAATATCATAGTTTTTTCTAATCATTAATCAGTAATTGTAGTAAAAATTTATTGAAAATATAAATATATTCCAATAACTCTTTGTGTTATAGAATATTATCCTCTAATTTTTTATCAATAAATGAGGGCATGGTATCCTACATTTTAGGATGATAGGAAACATGTGAGGTTGGTGTTCCATTAGGAAATGGTATTTCTAGATAATTTTCAACTAGTTTGGAAGTAGGGGAAGTAGATGTGGGACATAGAATTAGCACCATGTTACAACACAATTCATCCCTTATTTCTTATAATAAATTATTCCCCCCACTCATAGGATTCCTTCTAAATTTCATTTTCATCATTCAGTTCCAATTATTATTGTTATTATCCACTTAGTTTTTCAATATTACCTTATCATATGGTTTCCTTTATGCCATAATATTTTAAGAGGCATTATGAAATATCTAATTTATTTTACTAAATATCCCCTTTGAAGTATGTAATAGGTATTTAGAGGTTGTAACAATGGTTTGTTTAGAAGTTGGTACATCAACTTTCGTAGGGGAATCTAAGGATGCATCGACGGTCTATGGAACTAGTAGTGTAGTATTTAATGGTGCTGGAAGAGATGGTTTTAATACAACTATAAAATTTATAATGAGATCAAAAAATAAAACTTATTGATCCTCATTTATAAGAGATAAAAGATAAATTTTCCTTGTGTGATGATTAATTCTTGACTTCAATATAAGAAGTATCATTACCTCAACTATTTACTCTTATATCTCATATATATATATTCTAATATTGGAAAAAATTCCCAAATTTGTAACAATATAATCATCTGATGGGTGTTATGGATGGTGAGGTGTGAGCCCACAAAATAAAGGAGTATCTGACCCTATATTATGAGATAATAACTAATATTGTTAATACTTAATGATTCGTTTATCAACGATTAATACATAACTCTTTCCCACAATGAGTACAATGCACACATTTCATGAAATGGTTAAATAAATAAGCTGAATTTTCCTTATATATGTGAGTTGGTTAGTTAAATAAAAATCCATAACATACTTTTCCAACATCAAAATAAAGTTTCATCGAATAATTATTCCTTTCTATTTATGCACCATTCCTTGAAAATGAATAATCAATAACCTTTTCATATTTTTCAGATGCCTTTTGAACTTACTATTTTTATCTTCATTATGTAGAATATATATTTTAATGTGTGAGTTCATAATTTACATGGTGACATCCTTCAGCTATACTATTCTTGAAATTATTAGATTTTGTTAATATTTTTCGTTTCCAATAAATTCACTCTAATTATGGAAGGCAATGTTCCTATTTGGATTAGCTAAAACCATAGTATAAGCCTGAGAGGAAATGAATCTATCAATATAAATTCATTATTTCACAAGAAATTTGGTATTGATCAACATGAATTATCCCAAAATTGACAAACATTTTCTCATTTTACACCATGATATTTATAAAATCTATCATCAATTTCTTATGAGTATCTTCTTATAATTCCAAAATACTCTACAGATATAATCTATTAAAATTTACACTTTCATCTTCCCCCAATCCAATATATGAAAAATTAATAAAATTTAATATCTTATCAGTATTTATTTTTTATTCATCTAATAAATCAAGTTCTATATAATAAATAACCCTTATTGTTTTCAATTTTCTATATACTAATGAAGGCTATGACCCATTTAACTTTATAAACTCTTCACTGGTCGATGAATGTGATAGATAGTTTTACATTAGTTTTCTTTATTTGATTTAGGGGGATGAAACCCGAGTTTGGTGTGGTTATAAGGTTGATATGTTATTTAGGATTTCCATAACAGGTTGATTGTGGGTGTTAATTGAAAATTGGGATTTCTTGACTAAGGGTGGTGGTAGAGCGACCTGAATATTTTTATTGATATTCTAGTATCTCTTACATTGAGATTTAAAACTAAAACATGACATGATTAATTTTTAGATGTTAGTTTTGGAAAATAGTGGATTTTGGTTTGAGCTGAGATGGGTAATGGAATCAAGTGATGGGGTTCAGTACTTAATTAGAGAATAGTGAGGGTTTTTGGGTGTATAAATGTCAAAGAAGGTATTAATAGTGGAAAAAGGTAATGAATCAAGGATCTTTGAATTACTTTTCAGAAGTAATATTTCACTCACTTATTATAGAAGTTAATGTCATTTAATTTATTATATATTATATAAATATTATTCTATGCATTTTAATCTTGGTATGGATTAAATAATATCTCTTCCAAATATTATTCAAAATAATATATATGTAATATATGAAAATGGGTCTTTAAAAATATCCATATTAATCATTATATAGCTCCCAATATTTTCTCTATACATTCCAATTTTTTTTAAAAACAAAAATCTCACGATTGTTATGATATCTTCCCAAAATTACATACACATGTGTTACGATTGAATGATTTTATTAGTATACTTTTTGACTCCTAAATACATTGTGTCACTCTATTTACCACAATAAATATTTTTCATATCCATTTTTTTAGATTGTGTATCTCATATTTATCATACCCTAGTTGTGACTCCAAAAAAACATTATTTTGGAACCAAGTATAAAATCATTAACAAATGGTAAAACCTAGTACAATAAAGAATAGTCTTATTAACTCATTATTTAATGATTATGTTTTCTTCCTTATAATTACATTATTAAAAATATTTCTCTTCAATCAATCCATTATTAGTAATTTTTCATAAAAAATTTTGAAATCACCCTTAACCATGACACCACCTGCTTTAAATTTCATTTATGTTAAGGAATATATAGAAATTATATTGTATTTTTCTCATTGAAAACTATATACTAGATATGTAAACCTGAATTATGTAAAGTTTATTTTAGAAGATAGTTTATATAAAAATGTAGAAATGGAATTATCCACCCTAGTATTTGTGAAACAACATCATATATAATGGAATTATTAGTGGTGATATTTTATTCTAGATTATTTTAATTTGTTAATGCCATAAAAAGTGATTGAAATTGATTAAATTAATCAATATAAGTGGAAGAAACTAGTGAAGCATGGAACATGTAGTTCTGAAATAGGAATAAAAGATATCTTTTGAATGTGAAACTATTCATGAGAATGAATGGTGGATTGGGTTTTTCACTTCATGTAGTAAGTGATTTTTTTGACCGAGATATGTTAGTCTGCATTATTAAAAATGTATTGGAGCCAACTGAGACAAGTAAATATTTTTGTCTCTCATTTATAAAGTAATGGGATGAAGTAACTTGTTTGATGTTCTATGGGAACCATTTTCCTAAAAAGAATCTATCCAATGGTTTACTGACCCTATTTTTAGGTAGTTTTCAAGTAAATTAAATCCCATACAGCATGGTAGGTCAGAGAAGGATTTCCATTATGTATTATCCCTTGATACTCATGTGTTTTCTCTTTTTCTTCTACTAATTAACTACAATGTGACACTGTTTCTCTCAAGAATTAGGACTAACTAAAAACCACATAAATTTGATCTTTTATTCAGTGTTGAATACATTATTTCACTTCATTGTGATTTGGATGGTTTTTTCCAGAATGTGAAATTTGGTGTGGTTGATAGGGTTTGTTATATTCTTAGTTTGGGCACATAATCGCACAAGTTATTCTATTATAAAAGGTTCCCTAAATTTTTTATATTTAAGGTAATAGATTATTGATTCTTATAATATTAAATTTTTTGTTAAACTTGTGGTATCAGAGCTTGGTTATAAATTTTTGGATACCATGTTCTTGTGTTATAGAGTTCAATAAATATTGGAATTTTTATCTTACACATACAGGATAATTCCATAATCAAATTTCTACCATTATTCACTCTTTTTAGGGTGACTTCTTTTGTATATGGAGGTTATTAGGGAATTTAAGGATCATGTTGATGGTATAAAATCTAGATTCACGGTTAAAGGAATAATGGGATGCCTTGATTGAAAGAAACATTGGATTGTTCAGAAGATGTTGTTCTAGACGATTTCTTGCACAAACTCGAAGAATAAATTGACTTATAAGTTGATGAAAATGCTAAGAAACATAGTTAACATTTATTTATATATAATTAATTGATCTATTTCATATCATAAATGTTTTTTTTGTTGTCGGTATAGATTTTAATGAAAATAATTTCATCATAGAGTAAAAGGTTTTTCTAGAAAGTTTGATTCTGAATGTTTTATCATAAATTCCTTTTTATAAGTCCTGAAAAACATGATGATAATAATGCCCATGTTTTTTTGGAAATATTTATTAATGGATTCTCGTTTTGTATCTAAAAGAGGGATAATGCATGTTTACTTTGTTTGTGAGTTTTTTGATGGGGATCACGTTATAGAGGGATTATTACTTGAGATCATGGAAGCGTGACATTTTAAAACATAGAATGAATGCATGTTTCCATTACAAGGGCGAGTGGAACATGTCTTGTATTATAAGGAATAGATATTGGTAGTTATTTCTATCAATGATGGTTTCTATATTTAAATTTACAGTTAGTGTGGGGGTATTCACATAAGGGGGATCTATAGATGTTTCAAAGCGATAGATGATACATTTTTTCTTTCTATTTTTTAGGAGGAGAAATGTTTTAGATAGTCTTATAGAAGAAGTTACTTGTGGAATGGATGTCTTGTTCATTTGAGTGATAATAGGATGAAAATTTCTATTAAGGATAAACATTTGATAATTTTTATTAATGTAATGTGGTGTGAGGTGGACTTCATTCGGGGTGGGCGGATAAAAACCACATAATCAGAAGCATTTCGGGGATTGTATGAATGTATTGGGGTAAGCTCTTGGATATTCTCACAAAACATTACTATACATTTTATTCCTTTATAATAAATGTAAGAAAGAAGTCGTGGGTTTTTTCATCTCATGAACATTGTAGGATTTATTTTTAGAATGTTTTTTAATGAAGAACCATGGTGGAAAAATATATTGTTTCCATTGAAATATTATATTTCTATTAGTATAGATTTTGGAAAAAGAGGGCTATATAAATTCTATTGGATGAAAATCATATATTTGAAAAACCTGAACCCTAGAACACTGTAGATTTTTTATGCAATGTGGATGGGGTGTAATTTCAATAAAATCAATATCCATGTGTGTATTCTTTTTTATCGATGTATTTCTATTTTCATTGGGTTGGAGTTTTTGAAAAAACACCTGGGATTTTTGAAGAATGATATCATTTTTTTTATTTCATTTTTAAAAAGGGGAGACTCTAGATAGAGAGACTCTAGAAGGAGTGGCTCGAGAAAGAGGGGCTCTAGAAGGAGAGGCTCTAGAAGGGGAAGCTCTATAATGAGAGGATTCATAATTAAAGGCTCCATAAGGAGAGGATCTAGATTATTGTTTGTATTTGAGGATATACTATTTCATAATAAAAATGAATGTAGTCACAGATTGGTCAAATGTTAGTAATTTCCAATAGTGATTTTAAGGTATGTTGATTCACCATAACACAAGTTGGTGCCAATAGATCAGTTGGATAGAAGGTTGGGGACTTCAACTACTGTCCATCAGTAGTTTAGATAAGGTATTCTATGTAAAAACCCGAAAATTTCAAGTAAATTTTTTTATTACATACATTGGAATTTTATGAGTGTGTGGCTTCTGACGACAATTGATTCCCAGGCCTGGTTTGAACAAAATCAATTTTCGAAGTTTATCTTGTGTACGTTTAGTAAATGAATGAACGGGTTTTTCTATCTTTATATCCGGTTCTCAGAATTGAAAACTGAGGGCACCGATGAACTCATATCGCCAGTAATTGCTTAAGGGGATCTTTACCGCAGTTGCGTTTTAAGCGGGTTGAGAATTTTTATTAGGGGTTTAATTAAGAAGTAAATAAAATTGTTTGTACAATTTTATTTTATTATCCTTGGAAGTTAAACCCTTCCATGGAAAGTAGTTTGAGGGGCCCACAACCACCCAACTTCCCATGTGTGGTTATATGGGAGGTGGGGTCCATATGAGCCCCAACCTTACAACTTCCCATAACCCTCTTTAATCTCCCCCCATTAAACTTGAAAACTCTCCCATATTTATGAGACCTTTCACCTCCTCCTCTCTCCCACATTAACTCTTGCCAACACATTAATTTAAGGAATTCAACCACATCAATTAAATAAATTAAGTGGTTTGAATTTGAATTTTAAATTGAATGTGATAATAAAATAATAGGAGTAGCCTATTATTTTATTTTTGCGGAGGACTTTCGTTGTTTGAAGGAAGAATGGGGAGAGATCTTGAGATTTTGGAAGAACACCAGTATTCCGACAAAGAACGCTGGTTCAATGAAGAAAAACAACAAACCACCATTCTCTTCTCCGTGACCAGTGATGAGACGTCGCTTCCACCTCAGATTCACTCTAACGACATCAACGAGTCCTCACCTTGTGATGTCGTCTTCTATGACGCCGATGTTTGACATAATTTTTTGAGGTAGGGGTGTGTTTTGATTGGAACATCATTAAATCTTCTTTCTTAATTTTTTGTTTCTCCTTAACTTCCTACTACCGAACAAATGCGGAAAGAATGGGCCAAACAAACACGGTCTGAATCCTCCTCCATTATTGTGATTGTTGGTGGTTCTTCATATTCTTCAGGGGTGACAAACAAAGAATCATTACAGGTTCGTTATGTGATGCAACGAACCCAAAAATTGAAGACTCAACATCACAGCGACCTAATGGAGGTGCGACGATGATAACGGGCGACGGTTCGGACCGGAATGGGATGGACCGTTCCTTGACTGGTCTATGTGTAGGTATTCAAATCATGTTTTCTGAGCCGATTGAAAGCCCGAAAACACCAGAATTGACTTTGGGACTTTGGGGCGACCTAGAGTCTGATGTTTTGTCACAAACGAACCATCGGAATGAAGAACGGGCATCAATGGAGGCGCGCTGGTCAGAGGCGTCGTTTTTTGGAAAATTCCAGACTACAGGGTGTGTACTCTTGTAGAACACGCAGTGTAGTTCTGGCTTTCTGTGGCTAGGGTTTCTAAGGAAAGATGGATAACACATGACATGTGACCTCTGTCACACGGTGTGTACTCACCAAAGAGCAGGGAAGTGGTGGAAACGCTAGACTCGAAGTGTAATTTGGGAAATACATGAACACGAATAGAAATACATGTCCAAGAAGCACGACATGTACTCTCTACGCAGAGTGGTAAGAATAGTTTCGTGAGACTCGGCATGTATCCCAGGGATACACGGACAAGGTGTGGAGTACACGGGCATGTGCTCTACCACACGACTAGACATGGCCAGTGGTATGGGCTAACCCATGTACCAATTAAACAGGTTGGAGAACATGGGTCGAGGCCGTGTATGTGCACATAGCCAGCGTACATGGAGCTGACCCCAGATATTTGGACAAAGCATGTAACCATACCACACGCCGTGTACTTACTTTACTATATGACCAGCCCTTCAACACGGGCCATTGCACATGGGATGTACACGAGGTCTGACTACACGGCATGTACCGTATACCAACACATCGTGTACTTTTTGGTAAAGGGGTTGGTTATCTAGTACACATTATCTTGGTTACGTTTTTTTTGGATTATCCCCCTGTGACATGGCATAACTTTGGTGTACATCAACTCTAGACTTCCTGATAGTTGATGTGACGACCCCTTTGCCCGAGGAGCGGACCCTCCTAGAATCGAGCATGCTATGTGTGGGAACCCTATAGCTGGATGTGACTACGAAGGCTACCGTGATGGGATCCTACGTGGGTTCGACGACGATGACGAATGTACTTGGACCCTCCGTGGGTTAGGTAGCGATGACGACCGTACTTGGATCCTACGTGGGTTCGACAGTGATGGTTACTGTTCTTGGAACCTACGTGGGTTCGGCAGTGATGACTTCTGTACTTGGATCCTACGTGGGTTCGGCAGAAGAGATGATTCAGAGGCTGCATCTAATCATCTCTACCTCTCTTCAAAAGTAGAATACCTGTGTGAGCTGAGTATTGACTTACAATCATTACCAATGGTGTGATGGAATTCATTCCTGTGTGGACTAGGTTGTGCTTGGGCTCTAGAGTTGGAGATGATATGAGATTTATGACTTTAGTATATGTATGGGCATATTCCTAAGTAGAGTTGGTTGGAACTTTGAGTTTGTATCTTTCCTTTGTGGTTTAACCGTTGTGAATTCTGGGAGACCTTCGGGGGTCTTGGGGTCCCTACTGAGTATCGTATACCCAACCCTGCATAGGGTATGCTGGCACTATGTTGTGTTGGATGTAGACGACGGGAAACACTTATCGACGTAGAGGCTTGTGGAGCTGGACGGTACCCGGAGGTGGACCACATGGCGGGACGTACTCGAAACAGAAGGCTGGAACTGAAGAGTTGGGGGGACTACCTGTACCCACCCTTCAGTTGGGATCCCCAGAGGATGACTCAGTGGTTGCTGCTTTACTTTTCAGCTATTGTACTTTCTTTCTCAGTTGTACTGTACTTTCTGCTGGGTTTGTATACTGGCACATTTACTTACCAGCACTTACTTTTGTACTCAGTTTACTTTATATTTACTCCATCATTCATGCTATGTTGTGTTTGTTTACATATATAAAGGCAAATCCTTCCCTTTTATTAGGATTTACGCCTTTGGTGCTAGTCACCCTCCCCTGGCCTATGGAAGGCGGGCTTGGGGTAGTCACGACACGTTCCCGGAGGACGGTTCGTGGATATTTGGTATCAGAGGAGTCTGTTCTACCGTAGAACTCAGGAATATGGTAATTTCTTCTTTGTGAAGCAATAATGTTAAGAGTATTGAGTGTGGTTTTCAGTCCAAGGAGTCCAATGTTTGTGTAGCGGCTGATGTATCAATACACCAGGACCCTTACTTCTGATTTCTGACTCAGTGCTCAAAAAAAGTGATTTCATGTGCGATTCAAAAGTTTTCTTTGTGATTACGTTGTTTCAGCTCCCCAGGTATACTATTTGACCATGACGCACCTGTTTCTTTTCAGGATGGTCCCATGAAGGAAGCCAGCTAGGGTTCTGAGCAATGTGCGAGATGGCAGCCCACTGAGCGACGATGCCTCTGTGCATGGCCCCATTACAACGGAGGCACATGCGGTACCTATACCTCATAGGCCACAGATACCACCAGCCCCAGCAGCGGAGAGTGCATGCTGCATGAGTGTGCTGCACAAGTTTCAGCGATAGAGGCCACCCAGGTTCCACGGAGAAACGGACCCTCAGGAAGGCGAGGATTGGCTAGAGGCTATCGTCCGAGTCTTCAGATTAGTAGGGACACAATAAGATATTATGGTGATCCTTGCCGTGAGTCTCCTCCACACAGAAGAAGGTACATGGTGGATCCTGCTGCTCTAGGTGCACGCCGACTCATCTCCACTTTTGGCGGACTTCGAGAGCCTCTTCCACTCGGAGATTGTTCCAGCCACCCTCTGTGCAGTGCACATCTAGGAGTTACTACAGCTGCGGCAGGGCAGCATGACAGTATCCCAGTACTCAGCGAGGTTTACCGACTTCTCACGCTACACCACAAACATGGTACAAGACCCATTCTTCCAGACCCAGACCATTGAGCAAGGACTGAGGCATTAGATCAGGGCCTCGATGATCTCCCTCAGCATTCCGACACAGGAATGAGTACTGGAGAGAGCCCTTCTTGTGGAGAGATTCCTCGGTGAGCCTACGCCAGGAGCGAGTCCTACTGCAGGGAGGCACGTAGCAGAGTCTTTGTAGCCGGTAGTTGAAAAATGTCACAGAGGTCCAAGTGGACCAGGCCATTAGGTGGGAAACCTAAGGATACTGGTTTAGAGGTGCAGGGCGCATGCAGTAGTGCCTATCATATGAGAGGCATGCAGTTCTATGCATGCGTCGAGCAGGGCCACATGGATCGTGACTGCCTGACCCACCATGTTGAGGAGCAACAGACGGTTGAGGGACCACCCAGGCAGAGGCATAGGTTTGACCATGGTGGTCCGCAGGGAGCTGACGGACGAGGTATAGGAGCTAGCCCAGCAGTAGTTGGTGGACGATGCTTCGAGGCTCTACCACCACCACCTCAAGGAGGACCACCCTAACCATAGAGAGCTTGCAGATAAGGACAGGCTCAACTCTAGGCAGTCGAGAACTACGACCACGGTTCACTTGAGATGATTCAAGTAACTATCTGTGTCTAATCCACCCCTTCTATAGTTCTTATAAACACAGGAGCAAGTTATTCTTTTATTTCCTCTGCCCTTGTTCGGAGCCTGATTATTCCGATGGAGCTGTTGGCTCGATCATTACGGCTAGAGACTCCAACGGGGGAAGACTTGACGATTACACACGAGTGATGGCAGTGTGATCTTACTCTAGGAGGTGAGAGCTTCGGCTAAGATCTTCTTGTAGCAGCATCGTGGCCTTATGACATCATCTTGGGCATGGATTGGTTATCTACAGTTCGTGCTCAGATCGACTGTATTAGTCGCAAAGTGTAGTGTGTCCGCACAGATGGGAGCTGGTTCACCATCACCGGAGAGAGGGGAGCCTTTTGAGTGCAGGATGGACTTACGCAGAGGAGAGGGCAGCTGATCACACATCAGTTGTCTACTCTCGTTCTTGGAGCGGTTAATGTGTGGAGTCTGAGTTTTTCTGTTGTGGTGGATCAGTATGCGGACATTTTTCCTGAAAATGTTCCAGGACTACCTCCTCATAGAGGGGTAGATTTATATATTGACCTGTACCCTGGGACAACCCCGATATCTAATCCAGCATATCGGATGGCTCCTGCTGAGCTTCGTGAGTTGCGGGTATAGTTGGAGGATTTGTTGGGAAAGGGATTCATCCAACCCAGTGTTTCACCCTAGGATTCTATGATTTTATACGCCATGAAGGTAGATGGGTGCTTATGACTATGTGTTGACTATCGTCGCCAGAATCAGGTGACTGTAAAGAACAAGTATCCACTCCCGAGGATTGACGACCTCTTTTATCAGCTCAAGGGAGCATGATGGTTCTCTATGATAGACCTCAGGTCATGCTATCATCAGCTCAGAGTTCGAGATGAGGATGTGCATAAGACGTCCTTTAGGTGTCGATATTGCCACTATGAGTTCTTGGTTATGCCTTTCGTCGTAACAAACGCTCCAGCAGTGTTCATGAGTCTCATGAATAGGATCTTCTAGCCTTACCTCAATCGATTTTTCGTAGTCTTCACCGATGACAGAGTGATTTACTTGACTACTGAGGTGGAGCATGCCTATGACTTGTAGGTTGTACTGGACACACTCTGAGAGTACGATATTTATGGTAAGCTCTCAAAGTGTTAGTTCTGGATTCGAGTGGTCCACTTCTTGGGGCACATCATCTATGAGGTGGTAGTTGCAGTGGATCCTGCTTAAATCGAGCCATTAATTTCTTGGGAGCCACCCAGGAGTTTGATGGTGGTGCAGAGTTTCCTAGGTCTGGATGTTTACTATCGGAGATTTGTGCCAGACTTCTACAGAGTTGCAGCACCACTTTAAGATTTGAAAAAAAGGTTAAACCCATCGTGTGGTCAGATAGATGTCAGCAGAGCTTCAAGGAGCTAAGACAGAAATTGACCAGTGCACCCATATTGAGGCTACCAGAGGAGGGCATAGGGTATGCAGTTTACTATGATGTATCAGGGACCGGAATTGGGTGTGTTCTGATGCAGGAGAAGGCAGTGATTGCTTATGGTTCATGACAATTGAGGCAGAACGAGTAGAATTATGCTACCCATGACCTGGAGTTAGCAGCAGTGGTCTTAGCGTTAAAGATGTGGCAGCACTATCTGATGGGTGAGCACTTTACAGTCTACTCTGGCCACCAGAGTCTCTGGTACATTTTCTCATAGAAGTAACTGAACCTAAGACAGTAGTGATGGCTTGAGTTCCTCCAGGACTATGACTTTGAGATAGTCTATACTCTTGGGATGGGTAATGGAGTAGCTGATGCTCTCAGCAGGATATCAGACATTCAACTACTTAGAGAGGTGATAGAGAAACTAGCCGTGTTACAGATTCCTTCATGGATATAGGTGGAGCAGCCTTTCTACAGTCACTCACAGTCACTCTTTCACTACTTCAGTGGGTCAGAGAGGCACAACGTGAGGATGTTGACTGTGAGATTCGACGTGTACAGATATCCATAGGATATGCACCTGATGGATTTTCTGTGGGAGGAGAGAATGGCATCCTCTTTAGCGGACGTACCATGGTACTAGTTGCATTACAAGAGGAGGTGATGAGGGATTTTTACACTTCCCCATCTGTGGTACATCAAGGAGTAGCGAAGATGTACCAGGACCTCAGACGACAGCATTGGAGGATGGGTATGATGAAGGTTGTGGTAGAGTTCGTTTAAGAATGCCTCACCTGCCAGCAGGTGAAGGCAGAGCATCAGGTTCTGGCAGGCTTGGTGCAACCCTTAGAGGTACCGGAGTGGAAGTGGGACATGATATCTATGGATATCATGGAGGGGCGTCCACGTACTTCCAGAGGACACAACTCTATCTGGGTGATTGTCAACCGACTCACCAAGTCGTCCCACTACCTACCAATCAAAGAGTAGGTCTCAGTGGAGAGCTTGGGACACCTCTAAGTTCAAGAGATCGTATGGCTTCATCGTGTGCCATCGTCTATCATCTCTGATCGAGATGCTCTCTTTACTTCCCGACTTTGGACGGTGTTGCAGGAGGCATTTGGGACATAGCTATGCCTGAGCCTTGCCTTTCATCCTCAGACGGATTTCCAGATAGAGAGGACCATTCAGACACTCGAGGACATGCTCTGTGCATGTGTCCATGACATCAGTCATAGTTGAGAGGATCACCTACCATTGGTGGAGTTTTCATACAACAACAGCTACCACTCCACCATCGGGATGGAACCATACGAGTCATTGCACGGCCGACCATGCAGATCATCTATGTGCGAGACTGACCCTGGGGAGTCAGCACTCATAGGACCAAAGATGGTTCATGCTATGACAAAGAAGGTTCAGATCATCGAGGAGCGGTTGAAGACTGCACAGAGCAGAAAGAATTCCTATGATGATAGGAGGCAGAGACCACTAGAGTTCGAGGATGGCGACCACGTTTTCTTACGGTTCTTACCTCGATGTGGATTGCAGAGATTTGGTCAGGGAGGAAAGTTATCTCCGCACTTCATCGGACCATTCCAGGTCCTCGGTAGGGTAGGTGAGGTGGCTTTCTACCTGGCCCTTCCACATCAGTTGCATCGGGTGCACGACGTCTTCCACGTATCTCAGCTAAGGAGATACATGCACGACTCGACGCATATCATTGATCATAGGGAGCTGGACATCGATGATGGAGAGACATTTTCAGAGGTCCCGATGGAGATCGAGGATTGATAGGATTGGGTCCTACATGGATGGTCGATTCCTCATGTGTGCATTCGTTGGCAGCACGGGAACCTCCAGGAGAGAACATGGGACTGGGAGGCTCAAATGCGTACTCAGTTCCCTCATTTGTTCACATAGTATTTGTTATAGCTTTACGGGGACGTAAAACCCGGAGGTGGGAGTAATGTAAATACAAATAAATTTCAAGGAAAATTTTTTCTTAAATACTTTGGAATTTTACGAGTTTGTGGCTTCTGCCGACACTTGATTCTGTGTCCCGGTGTGCCCGGAATCAGTTTCTAATGTTTATCTTGGGTATGTTCAGTAAACGAATGATCAGGTTTTCTATCTTTTGAACCGGTGCTCGGAATTGAAATTCGAGGGCACCGTTGAACTCGTAGCGCCAGTAATTTCTTGAAGGGATCTGTATCACAATTGCGTTTTAAGCGGTTTGAGAATTTTTATTTGGGCTTTAATTAAGAAGTAAACAAAATTGTTTGTAGAATTTTACTTTATTATACATGGAGTTAAACCCTTACTTGGGATGTTGTTTGTCAGGCCCACAACCACCCAACTTCCCATTTGTGGTTATATGGGATTTGGGGCCCACACGAGCCCCAACCTTACAACTTCCTATAACCCTCTTTAATCTCCCCCCATTAAACATGACAACTCTCCCATATTTATGAGACCTCTCACCTCCTCCCCTCTCCCACATTAACTATTGCCAACAGATTAATTTAAGGAATTCAACCACATCAATTAAAAAAATTAAGTGGTTTGAATTTTAATTTTAAATTGAATTTTATAATAAAAAAATAGGAGAAGCCTATTATTTTATTTTTGGGGAGGACATTCCTTGTGAGAAGGAATATTTATGAGAGATCTTGAGATTTTGGAAGAACATCGGTTTTCCAGAGAAAAACACCGGTTCCACAAAGAACAACAACGCACCACCATTTTCTTCTCCATAATAAGTGAGAAGATGTCACTTCCTCCTTGGACACACTCCGACGACATCTACGAATTCTCACCTCATGATGCAGTCTTCTGCGACACTGACGTTCGACATCATTTGTTGAGGTAGGGGTGTGTTTTGATTGGAACATCGTTAAATCTTATTTCTTCATGTTTTGTTTCAACATAATTGCCTGCTACCAAACTAATTTGGAGAGATTGGGCCAAACTAACCCAGTACAAATCCCCCACCATTATTGTGATTGTGGGTGGTTCTTCGTGTTCTTCATGGGTGACAAACAATGGATCATTACGGGTTCGTTATGTGACTCAACGAAACGAAACATTGAAGACTCAACATCACGGAGACCTAGAAGAGGTGCAATGATGATAGCGGGCGACTGTTCGGACCAGAACGGGATGGACTGTTCCTTGACCGTTCTTCGTGCGGGAATTCAAATCATGTTTTAAGAGCCGATAGAAAGCCCGGAAACACCAGAATTGACTTTGGGACATCGGGGTGACCCAGAGTCTGACGTTTCGTGTTGAACGAACCATAAGATAGAAGAACTTGCATCATGGGAGGCACGTTGTTTAGAGGCATCATTTCTGGAAAATTCCAGACTACACGGCGTGTACTCCTAAAGAACATGCCTTGTAGTTTAGGATTTATGCAACAAGGGTTTCGGACAACAGAAGACTAACACATGGGATGTGACCTCTGTCACACGGCGTGTACTTTCCACATAGCAAGGAAGTAGAGGCTACACGAGATTCGACAAGTAATTTGGGAAATACATGAACACGGATAGAAATACATGGCCAAGAAGCATGACTTGTACTCTCTACGTAGAGTGGTAAGAATATCTTCGCAAGACTCAACGTGTATCCTGGGGATACATGGACAGGGTGTGGAGTACACAGGAATGTACTCTACCACATGTCTAGAGATGGCCAGTGGTACGGGCTAACCCATGTACCAATTACACGGGTTGGAGAACACAGGTTGAGGCCATGTACCGTCACATGTCCAGCGTACATAGAGCCGAACCCAAATGTTTGGACACAACGTGTAACCATACCACACATCGTGTACTTACTTTACTATAGGACCAGACCCTCAACACGGGCCATTTCACATGGGCAGTACCTGAGGTCTGACGACACATCATTTACCGAATACCAACACATCGTGTACATTTTGGTAAAGGGTTTGGTTATCTTGTACATAGAATCGTGGATGCGTTTCATTTGGATTATCCCCCTATGACATGGCGGAACTTCAGGGTACATCAACTCTGGTCTTCATGATAGTTGATGTGATGAGCCCTTTGATCAAGGAGTGGACCCTCCTGGTATCGAACGCGCTGTGTGCGGGAACCCTAGAGCTAGCTGCGACTACGATGACAATTTTGCCGGGATCCTACATAGGTTTGACAACGATGAAGACTGTACATGCATCCTATGTGGGTTTGGTAGAGATGACGACTGTACTTGGATCCTATGTGGGTTCAGTAGCGATGATTAATGTTCTTGGATCTTACATGGGTCCGAAAACGACGACATCTGTACTTGGATCCATCATGGGTTCGCCAGATGAGATGATTTAGAGGCTACATCTAATCATCTCCACCACTTTTTGAAAGTAGTATAACTGTGTGAGCTGAGTCTTGACTTACAATCATTAACAACAGTGTGATTTAATTCTTTTCTATGTGGATTGGTTTGTGCTTGGGATCAAGAGTTGGAGTCGATATAAGATTGATGACTTAGGTATTTGTATGGACATATAACTAAGTAGAGTTGGTTGATACTTTGTGTTTGTATCTTTCCTTTGTGGTTTATCCTTTGTGGATTCTGGGAGACCTTCGGAGGTCTCGGGGTCCCTACTAAGTATCGTATACTCACCCCTGCATGGGTTATTCCCGCACTACGTTATGATGGATGTAGACGACGGACAACACTGATCGAGGTGGAGTCCTGTGGAGATGGATGGTACCCGGAGGTGGACCACTTAGCGGGACGTACTCGGAATAGACGGTCGGACCTGAGGAGCTGAGGAGATGACCTGTAACCACCATTCAGGTGGGATTCCCAGAGGACCACTCGTTGGTTGATGCATTACTTTTCAGATGTTGTACTTTCTTTTTCAGTTGTACCGTACTTTCAGTTGGGTTATTATACTTCCCCATTTACATCCACCACAAACTTTTGTACTCAGTTTATTTTTTGTTTACTCTATATTGTGTTCTCTGTTGTGTTTTTCTAATTATATAAAGGCAATTCTTTCCCTTTTATCGGGATTTATGCCTTTGGTGCTAGCCACCAACCCCTGGAATATGGAAAGAGGGCTTGGGGTAGTCACGACACGGGCCCCGAGGATGGGTCGTGAAATTCTATGAGAGATCTGTAGTCATATAAGTTCAATTCATAAACCCACATTAATGTTTTGGTTGTTTGAATAGATTTATCACAACACTTCTCTATAAAAGAGAGGTTGGACCACTTTTATGTTTATAATGTAATTGTACAAGGGAATGTAGTTTATTGATCTATGTTATAGTAATGTAACTGTGATTATAAACTCTTATATCCAATGAACATGTAATGAAATATAGTATTGTTTATTATATTGATGAAGGACACATTGCTAGAACCACAAAAAACAAAAGTTGCACTCACTTTGTCACGAACTGGCCCGAGATGCTATCCAACCCAACACCCAACCCATCCCAAGGAATGTACCTAAGAACATTCCTGATTACCCACAGGCTAGAAAATAGTTACTAGGTATCAAAATTTCCATTTTCTAGAATGACTTCACCAAATTTAAACAATCAAAAACAATTCAAAATAATCAGCAATCACATGATAAACAATAACTATATCAAAAATAAATGCAACTATCACATGTTAAGAAATTTATAGCATTAAATATAAAAAAATGAAAAAGTATAGATTACCAAAAATACAACCAATAATCCTTACAATAAGAGGGTAATCACCCTATTACTACCTCTACAAACACCTATATGAATATGAACCACTATAATATGGATCCACCATCACCACTACTATACACCTTCCCTTTATCTAGGTCAAACATATCATGGTATACATACACCCAAGATATTATACAGGGTGTGAGTTAATGTCCAGTAGGATATCACCCAAAGGAAATGATTCCATTCCAAAACATTACAAGATAGATTAACATTAATGTTTTAATAAATATATTGGAATCATTTTTTGGTAAAAAGAATTTAGTAAAATATTCACATGAAAAGAATACATTGAAATTAAGATGATAGAAAGGTCCACAGTATGCAGACGGTGGGCACAACATCCTAAGAGCACCACATGTAATTTCCAAAGGCACTAGAAATAATGGGAAGCTAGGAACATTATATATCAATGATATGGTATAGAGACCATAACCTATAATTTCCTCATGCTCATGGAACTAGAGAGAAATCCATCCAAAATTCTAGTTTCCACATATAATCTTTGTATTGTAGTTTTTTTGTAGCATCAATCCTTCTATAATATTTAAAGCCTCCGAACCTCTAATCTGAATAGTGTACAAGTATTAGCTTTCATTTCTAGTTACCTAAGATGCAATTTTTCAAATTCAAATTTGTATATCATATGAACTACTAATTACACATTCATATAATAAATAAATGAAAACAGTCAAAATATCCACTACTTTTATAAAAACACATCCAACATTGAAAACATCCAAGACAAACATCAATTTAAGAAACCCCTTACACAGATATGCCTCATATTAGAAAAATATATGAAAATACACCATTTCCATTTGTAAAATCTACTCTCAACCCATAAGCACACAAAACCCCCTTAAAATCATGATTTACACCACATACCAAATCCATAGAAATTATTTTGGATGAAATGAATACATACCAAAATAATCCAACAATTCTAATGAATATAATCAACTACCTCATGCTTGGAAACATATAAAACCCATTATAAACAATAATCACATTATAAGATTTAAATATAAATGCATTGTCATACCATAAATATAAATATTTTACCCATAGAACCATGTTTCTACCGATTATAAAGAAACCAACCTACTGAAGAAAGAATAACCCAAGAATGAGTAAATTAGTACCTAGTAAGAAGAAAGAAATCAAGAAAAAGGTTATTACATGATGATTACTTGAAGATCAACAAAAAAATACCCAATATTAGAGGGTCTATGTGAGCCAAGAGGAGACTGAGAAGCGCCTTAGTATGAAAATATAGAGTGGGTAAAAAAGAGAGGATTTGGCTTAAAATATGGGAAGTGTAAAATGGGATAATACAGATTTTTATAGAAATAGATAGGCCAAACTATTTTTTAAACCATGCTAATACCGAGTATCCCACTCTTTCCAAAGTGGAATGCAGTTGGAGGGTTCTTGGGAGAGGAAACAAGACAATTCATAAAATCATGTGCCTTAGACAAAACCACTTTTTGGATACATAATTATCCACATGACCATGGGATTAGTCATGTGGCCTGGATAGTACCACTATCCAAGGAGACTGATCTTTCTAAGGATGGAGCATGGTTTCTACCAACCGTGTGTCATCTTCTATTGGGTCCAAAAACACCATTTTTATCTAAAAACACCGAGTATAGGTAAAAAAAGATACGAACTATATAAATAATAAAATACATAAAAAACAATCCATTTATGTGATAATTGTCACTACCATGACAACATTCGTCCCCCAGAAAGTCATCTGATAATTATATCAATGAATAAGAAATGGAACTTATACTCAAACCATGATCGCCACTCCTATTTCTCATGCTCATCATTCCAATGATGCAAAAAAATGATCAAATGGTATATATTTCCATTGAGGAACATTCTCATAGGTATCCATAGTCTGCACTAGTCACTCAATAATGTACAAATTGGGTTGCGGCGCCAACACATCCCAACTCAGCACATGGGACAAATCTATATTAAAAATTTTCAGTTGTGGTATAGGGAACATGTCATGTATCAGCACCAACTAGGATAGAAAATCTAATGAGCATTCCACCTGACCAAATCTATCTGTATTCTCAAATTTTCTAACATACCTCATAGTTATATTTCCCTTTTTCCAAGATGAAAGTGACCCAAATGAGTATCCACCATTAAAAACACTTGATCACCCATACAGAATTCAAAGGCTCAGTGTCACTGGTCAGCATGAGACATATTGCAAATTTTTATTATCAACCACCCCATAATGATCATACTAGACTTATTATATGTCTCCTACATTAAACTTGATCCAAACAATTTGGTATCACCCACCTTCATCCAACACAAGGGTGACAAAAAGCACCTCAACAAGAGCCATTAAAATTGAGGATTTGTTATTATTGTTATAGGAAAAATTCACCAACCCCGAATGCCTATTGTAACACCCCATGATTCTACGGTACACTTCTCTTTGAATAATACAGTAGTGTGTGTTGTACGCAACTTCGAGTTCTTACACAGACAACAACCAATCAAACTAGCCGTTATGAATAGTAATAACCACTTTTTGAAATTTTATAAATTTTATCTCTCAAAATGGAGATCATTTTTGGATTCGGAGTATCAAATTTAGCCTAAGGTGAAAATTTGCTACTTTTCAGATAACATTTATATTTTGATGAAGAGTGAAAATTACTAAATTTTTATTAAAAACTACTTTTTTAATCGATATAATTAATAGTTACAAATTATGAATTTGAGTGGTTTTAAAGTATATTTAGAATATATTATTACCATTTAATATAATGTTGGTCATTGGACATAATTTCACAATTAAACAGGACATAAACAAGTATCAATCTTTTGATAGATATTATATCTTAAAAACACGCTTTTTATTTTGACAACGGGAATTAATTTTAATTTAATTTCTTACACTTCTGTATTTTGAATTTGGAAAAATGGATTCCATATTTGTAATCACAATTTTCAAATTGTGTAAATAGGTAACTTTTATTTTGAGGCATTTTGAATAATTACTTCGGTAAATATTTTATTTACCACGGTTAACGGGTAAATCTGATAAATAAGGGATAAAAAGTAATATTATAATAATACTGAATTACCGTAAAACGTGTCCTAACCTTATTGATGGATACATGTCTGACCATGGGCATATTTGGGTCAATTTTGGGACCCCATGGAGCCACTTGTATGCTATAGGGACACTTTATCTTAATTAAGTTAAAATAAATACAAAAATGACATAAGCATATATCTTTTAGAATAAAAGTTTTTTAAATAGGGTTATATATGTTGGATTTTTTACTGTAAAAATTCATTAGAAAACTAAAAATAATTCCTACACAATCTCATTTTATTTATTATTTTTAGACATTAAATAATTTAATTTATTTATGACACAATGGTGATGCAGTAATTACCTAATTAATGAAAAATTAGAATAATTGATATTATAAATACAATAATAAATGTAATTTAAGACTTTTTATAAGTTACAATAATTTTTTAGGTTAATATGACATATTAGTATTGTTTATATAAATTTGTTTCGAGTTAATAATGCTGTTATAAAATTATCAAAAACCAAATACCCAAAAGTGTCAAAATTGACATAAAAGTGTTTTTAAAACAAATATTATATTATTAATTGATATTAAAATCCTAAAAATCTATGGTTCGGCCAAGAGACTGATATCATTATAGGTGTATCATTAATGGACCACTTGGTGGTCTCTTGTATGTATATAGTATGTTTATTAACTATATAATATAAAAATACAAAGTGACATGGTAATTGTTAAACTAATTAACTAAAGGTTAAAACTAAAAGATAATGTTAATATAGGGACCCAAACCTGTCTAAAACATATTGATTTAGTGATTTTCGACCCATCCCCTCCTTAACATTTAAATAAACCACTTTGGATCCATTATAAACCGAATATGAATTTATTATAAAATAATATTTCTAGCTATTCCAAAGGTGCCCCTCACCCCTCTTATAAAAGGGCACTCCCCCTTATCATTAATTTACACCTTCAAAGCCTTTTGGTTCGGCAAAACCCTGCCAAAATACTCTTTAAACATCCCAAAAATCATCCTAGAGGCCTTCCTTTAATCAGAAAGCAAACCTAAGACGTCCTTTTGATAAAATCAAAAGTAAAAACCTGAAGAAGAGGTAATGTTTTCACCACCCTCTTTCATGTTCCTTTCGTCTTCCACTTCTTCTTTATTTGTTATTACCATTATAAAATAATAACTCCAGTATATTATATATTCGTTGATGTTATTATAAACATGGTATAAGCATATTTCAGTATTCTATCCATCCTTTGAATGACATGTCACCATACGTGTGTACGTACGGCTTACCGTCTCCACGTCGTGGTGTAATTGTTATTCAAAAAATAATTATTTGGATGGGTATAATAATGATGTGTAATTCATGTAAATAATAAATATAACATGATAATTATTCTGTATATATGATATAACATCCAATTAAATATTATTTTAATATCAAAAGAATGATATTGTCGCTCGTGCGTACGTACGGACTACCGTCTCCACGAACGCGATGAGATTCATTCCCCATCGTATCCATTCAAGTATAATTCTCATTTGATGATTAATAATAATTTTTACGGACATAATTTCATTCTGGATATTAATAATATACAACCTATCCATTACAAACATGGCTTACGTAACAAAACATATAAAAGAAAATGAGTAAGTTTTCACCGGAAATGACAATAATATTAATATATTATAAACAAATCAATGTTCAAAGATTATATATGATATCATATTAATGTATATGATTTTTTATAATATAATAAAAATTATTTCACCATTATATTGGAGGTTAACCTACCCATAACCAAGGAAAATTACAAGGTAAGGGTTTATTTCACAATCTCTTTATTATCCGAGGTTGTTTATACATAATAATCTATTAGGACTTCTTTATCATCCACATCCATGTTTCTTAAAAATGTATTATAAAAATATTTTACTATATAATAGAATATTGGTTAATGTCATTTATACATTTTTTTTACTTTTTATAAGAGGTTTATAAAGGAATCTTTCTGTCATTTTCAAACAATGTCCTTTTTAACCTTTTCGACAGAATTAAGGTACGAATGTCGTTTTTAACTTATACGGCGGGTGCAGCTATTTTCTGCTGCTTTAAAATATTCGAAGCTTACCTTAAAAGATTATAAGAAAATTTTCAAAGTAATTGTTTAATTTTCTAATTATGTGACTTTGATATGACTTCAAAAAAAGAGATATTTCTCTCAAATAGTTTTGATTTCATCTATGTCAACATCCTTTGATGGATTTTATGCTTATTTGATGTTGATTTTTTATCATACAAAATATCCTTATTGTATTGAAGGTTTTGTGATATCTTTGACTGTGGATGTGTTATTTTTTATACCATTCATGATTTATGGAGAAAGTATTGACATTTTTTATGCTAGTTTTAATACGATTGTTTATGTTATGTTTAAACCTGTTCATATGAGGAATGCATTGGACTTAATATGTGACGGGTGGAGCCCGCTATAGCTCCTCGATGCATTGGTAGGTCTCATGAGACAAACTAGTGTCTCGGTACAAGGCCCTGACAAAATTTTATTTGTAGTCTTGGCACGATGCCTTGACTATGTGGTTATGATAGTCTGGCATTAGGCATTCCATCATTATGAAAGTGGTTATTGATATTGTTTGTGATTATTAGATTAGTAGAATATCCCTGTGAATAAGTAAATAACATTATTTCATTATATTTCTACCATATTATAATTAAGTTCATGTTTAAAAGGATTTTGTTTTAGTTATACATTGCCTTAAATGTTTATTCTTATTTATGAATGTTTCCGCTATATTGTTATCCTTACCGGGAATTTGAGCTCACCCCTTTCAATTTTTTATTTTTCCCAGGATTGAAGAAGTAATTTATGAATGACCCGCTAGGATAGTATGTGGGGATATGAGTGTGGACTATGGAGACTATGTTTTTGTAGTTTTCATTTTATGAGGTAATGTAAACTTTATTAATGTATCTAGTTATTCCAAGGCTACTAAACTAATCAGCCTTTCGAGACTTGATCTTTCTTGTGATCATGCCAATGTTATGTAATAATGCACCGACTCTGGGTAACTGGGGTCGAGGCGTTACATCTATCCCATGAGCCTCTCAAATCCAATTGATACTACCTTATCATGTATTCCAAAATAATATTTTTCCTACTCCATCTGACCATGCATTTGATGATACTTTGTTGCGATGAAATTAAACTAGGACTTCATTTTCTTCTGAAGGCCTTCCCAAAAACGTGAGGTAAAACATGGGTCATTATATAAACTTATATTTAGTCTAACACCATAATTCCTCACAATATTTTGAATATAAAATTGACTGAACTCATCCAACATGGTTAAATCATTGATTTGCATGAAATGGGATGATTTGGTAAATTGATAAACCCTTACCCATAATTCATTCATCCCCTTAGGTGAACAAGGTAATCGAATGATTAAATTTAGGTAAACGTAATCCTAAACCCATGTATTAATGGGTAGGGGATGAAGCGAACCAAAGAAAATAAATTTTTGTACATTAACCTACTAAAATTTATAACACATCTACACAAATTTAGCTACATTCAATCTCATTCCAGGCCACTAGAACTAATGATAGACAACATGTAAAATTATGGTGGTACCATAAAGAATGGTCCATAAGTACTTGTGGCTATACAACATCACCACAATATAAATAGACAATAGAACCATGAGAAGGACCTTCAAATAATGAAATCCCATATCATATAAGAAAAATTAGATAGGAACCTACACCCCAATTATAATTTTCATACAATACTAGCACAACTCATCACTAGGATAGTCCTGCTGAATCAACTTTAAGTGAGAAGGTATCAGCTGAAAACTAAACAAGATTTCACATCCTCTATGCCCCTTGGTATGAATATGCTTTTTAGAAAAATCCCATTAAATTATATTCCTCACTAGATATTTTCAAATTATGAACTGTAACTTCTATGTTCAATGAATCTACTACCACATTTCACTTTCATTGGTTGTAGATGTTATGATAATAAAGACACTAAATATACTTGACACAATGGTGCTACTTTAAAATCATATCCTTCTAAAAAAATGTATGCTTCATTTTTTTTAGTAGACCACAAACTTATCCTGAAGGAGATAATGATGCCACATCTTCATGGAATGCATCACTAATGTTAATTCCATGTCATGGGTTTGGAAATTTATTTCTTCTGGTCTGAGTTCTTGAAAGCCATTCACCACCACATGTTCATCTTACTTCAGCACACACACATGAATCATACCTAAAGCATAAAATCCGATCACGTATCCCTTTACATATTCCAAAAAATAAAAATAGGGCTTGTGGTAAAGAATATCTTAAGCTACTCAAAAGACATCTGAAAGTCTAGACTCCATTCATACATTACCCATTTCTGGGAAAGTGCCTTCAAGGGAGAGTCAAGTCAACCAAAATATATAATGAACCACCTATAATACCCAATCTGGCCCAAATATTTTGATATCAATGACATTCCTCAGTTTCTCACATGAAATCACTACATATACCTTCTCAGTTTCAATCAAAAACCTTCGTTATGAGATCATGTTATCAAGAAACATTATGTTCCTGATCCATAATGTTCACATAAACATATTAGTGTGGAGGCTACAATCTCAAATAGTTACCAACAAGATCCTCAGGTGTCATTATGTCATTTCTTCTTTCACTTATTAAACCAGGATGTAATCCTTAAATACAACAATGAAGGTGTTATGGTATTGATTGAACACCCTATTTATAATCACCATGAAAAATGATAGATATTTTTTTGACCAGAATGTCATGAAAAAATATTTTAAATGGCCATAACAACATCAAAAATATGTTTTAGAAACATATTCCTCTCTAAAACTAACATTGTGATACCATTATGGAAAAATGATTTTGGAAAACCATTACCCCCTTAAGATTATCAATATGATCATAAATGGCGGGGAAATGGTTTTTTTTATTTTAACCTTATTTATATTCTAGGAATAAATACATACCTAGAGATATCCATCATACTTTTTCATAAATAATATTGGGGTGTGCAAAGGCGAGATGCTCGAAAGAATTAATCCTTTGGATTCCAAATCAGCATGGTGTGTCTTTAATTCCATCAACATATCAAGAACCATATGGTATGATATAAGAGATATAGGTTGTGTCTCTGGTTCCAAATAAATGTTGAGCTTCATGTTCTGATATTCTAGAAAACCTAAAAAGTCATCTGGAATTACTTATGGGAAATCATCCAACACCTTAAGTAATCCACCCTCAATGCCTCCTTCATTTCCCTCCAACATGAGAGATGAGATGTGGAAAACCTGACTACCCAACACCAGAATTGGAGGTCCAACACATCCTGGATGAGGATCCCATTCTTTATGAAAAACCAGGATACTTACATTAGGTGACCCAAAACACACTCATTGATGGTATCAGTCCTTGTGCTTCTAATAATGTTCCCATGAATCTTTAACGAGGACGAAATCGATGAGGGCCTTATCCAAAACTAGTAAACTCTATTCTATATCATCCGCTAACATGGTGAGTGTGCATGATGGGAACCTACAACCCTACTACCTCTTCTCACCAAGAGGAATCACCGACTCGATCACATATGGCCTGAATCAAGTTGGAAATTTCAACACTTCCATAATAGAAATAGAATTAATATACATACCCACTATTCTATTTGATATAGGTTCCACCGTCCCCAATATAAAACATCTTTTTTACATTATTCAATCATAACAATATATACATGCACTTATGGGTATTAGGAGGGTGTGAGTCAATATCACCCAAAGAGAAGAATTCCATGAAAAAATACTACAAGAAAAAATAACATGAAATTTTTATGAAATATATTGGAAGTATTTTTTTATGTCATTTTAATGAAAAATTTTTTTTGATAAACAAATTCTTTGATTTTAAGTGTAATGTAAGGTCCACTATATGTCGATGGAAGGAACATCCTCAAAATAGAAAGATGAGGAATCCCTAATGAGAATAGACATAATGGGACCTTGGAACCTCATATCTCGGTGAGATGGTATAACAACCATGGCCCACAAAATCCTAATGAATAATCCACTATAGGTGAATCTATAATAATATCTAGTGATCTCCAATCATTATCATAGATTATTTGGTGATGTAAAATCAATCCTATTAAAATGAACCGGGCGTCGACCCCACTGATCTGACTAGTGTATAGTCCTAGACCCCCCATTGTTTACATGGGATTCCACTCATAAAACACTTACTATTTTCATATCACATGAATCACCATGTACACATTTACACAATCGACAATTGAAAACACAAAAATATGATAAACGTTTATATACACGCTTCAAAATTTAAAAAACCCTAGACAATCAACCATTTTTGACACCCCTTTCACACACACATTTATATCATTAGAAACATCCATGAAAACATACCATTTATTTTTGAAAAATATTATCTCAACTCAGATCCACACAAAATCCATTTTAAAACATGATTACCACAAAACACACAATCCATATAACATATTCTTGATGTATAACAGACATACCAAAATCATCCAATAATGCTAAATCATGGAATCACCTACATAAATATTGGAAACAATTGGGATATAGTGAAAACGCACAACTACACCATAAGAGAACAATATAAATTCCAGATGATATGATAAATATCATGATTAAACCCAAGAATACAATGGTCAAACCAATTTTGGGAAACCAACATGATGTAGAAAGAATAAATAAATAAATATGAATGAACTCCCAATAAGAAGAAAGAAATCACAAAATAATGGTATTTCTTGATTATTCATTGAACATAAACACTAAAACCCCATGTTTTGAGGGTCCAACGAAGCCAATAAGAGAAGAAGAGGCTCCTAGAACTGAAAAAATTGAGTGGAGGATAAATCGGTGTATTTTGGATAAAATCAGGGAAGAAAAAATTAAAAAACCCACATTTTTAATAACATAGAATGTCTTTATGGTTTGGATGCACTATTTACCAAACCATGAAGAAAACATAAATCCCTCTCTTTAAAAATATTAACATCGATAAATGGTTCTTATGGGAGGCCACAACTCCATGTGGTCAATTGTCCACCTCTATAAGACCCACTGGTTTGTGTGCACGGTTTGCTGACTGCCCTGATATCAGTCCATATGGCCTCAACAGCGCCACAATCCATGATGAGTTGTCTCTCCTTAGCTAGTCCATTGTTGCAACTAAATATGAACCAATAGTGAATTAATTATTACATAGTCCGAAAGATATATATTTTTCTTATAAAACAACTGAGAAAACTAAGGATCCAAGATAAGACCAAAATAAACAAGAAAATACCTAAAAATGGAACAACATATGTGACATACTTTTTTCTTTTTCTCTTGGTTTAATGACTGTTTTGGGGTTTTTACTAGTAGACATAATGTAGTTATTTAGGATTCCATTAACTTCCTATTTTTTATTTCACTTTGATCATTGGAGGATGTGTTTCTTGATTGTGAATTCTAATGATTGAACCATCATTAGATAAATGTATCCTGATTTTGGAAATATTGATTTCAAGTGTAATCACAGTTTCCATTCTCTCATCCCAATAGGTGTTGTCATAATATTAGATCAATACTACATAAATATTCATAGTATATATAGATATCATTTTTCACTCTTGAATTCATAGTATTATATTTTCAATGAAATCATCATAATTAGTGGATGTTATTACATCAACTGGTGGTAAGATTCAGTTTGATAAGTTCAGTATAATATATTATGTTTTCTAGAGGATTTAAATGAAAAATTAGCACATCCAAAAGAACATGAATGATCTATTAAATCGAATTGAACTATATAATATAGATAAATCACGTTGGGGTCAATTTAATTGTATGTATCGTGGTTTGATCAGTATTTATATGGAACAGAATAATTAGATTAATGTCATGAATGAAAAAAATAGTTGAGTTAATAATGTCCCATAAAAAATGTATGAAATAAATTCTATTTTGAATAATTTTTTCATGATGGAGGGTTTTTTTTGAATTAAATATTTATAATTAAGACATGTAGTGGGCTATGTAATTGATTTCAATTTTATCTATCTATAGCATGAGACAGGGAATGAAACATTAATGTCTGATGTTTGTGCATTTCTTTTATTTTCATCACTGTAAGAGTGTTCAGAGATGATTAAAAATGTTATTATTAATTATATTATAAATAATTACATTATGATCGAGTATTTTAGTAATTTAATCCTAAATAAGGACTATATGTGAATGGAATTTAATGAACCTTCTGGTAATACATTCAATGTAGAATGTAGTTGATGGTCACCCCATAAATAGTAAGACAAAATAATGATAATTATTGAGATATGAGTATAGGTAAATATACTGGTCCATGTGCTATTTTTTGTAATATTAATAATAAAACAAATGTCAATAAATACTATAATGTTTATATGGTTAACTCTAAAAGGTAATATTCTGACATTTCAATATTCAATAATTTAGTAAAACTGAATAAGATTTTTCTTTTAATTATCATTGTAACAACCAAAATAAGGATAAAAGTAATTAAATTTCATTCCTTATAAATATTCATGAATTATTTTTTATATATTTATATTCATTATAAGAATATTAGGTTCTTTTTTATCAAAAGATAATAATATTTTTTAACCAAATTTAGTTTTCATACATTAAATGGTTTTATTTAAAAATATTATTTCCAAATTACATAATTATAAATTTAAAAATGATCAAATTTTTTATTTTATCATGTCAAAATTTTGTTTCTATAAATTATTGGCAAATTTATGAAATGTTTGATAGTTTCGTGAATTGTAAAAATACATATTATAAATGAAAAGTGAATTTTATTTTCATGTATTTACAAAGTCACATACAAGTGAGGATTTTTTTAAATTTCATTAATTCCTTTTGATTTAACATGATCAATTAACTTTGAAATTATTCTATTTTATAAATTAGTTTTTTATAAAAACAATTATATACTTAAAAGAAATTCTAAATAAAATATTATTTGTCGCATTTTCTGTGATTATTTTTTATTTATATTCTTCAACATCGATGAATTGAATTTTATAAAATTAATACCATTTTTTCAACCATTATTATTAATATTAATTAATAAAATCATCCTAATTTTTTTTGATAAGGAATAATAAAAAAATGAAAAATCTATTACAATGGTTAATGTTAAAACAGGTTTATCGAGCAATAAACATAAGATATAATGGTTATAATTACCTATGAACCAATCTAAAATAAACTTTATGGCCATATTTAGGTCACATATCACATCATCATTGTAAATGGTCCATTTTGGATCTATTCTTCTTCATTAATACATTAATACATTTTGATATTTTTAAAAATTTGATGTGTGTCATCTTCCTCGCTTATAAAAGGAACCCCCTCTTCTCTCCTCTATAACCTTAGAGAATTTTTTTTGTAAATACCTTTCCAAATACCTTCATTAAATTTATTTCCATTTCCTAGAAACCATTTTTTTCATAGAACTGACCTAGGAATGATATAGGTATAAACATAAAAATGGTTTCTAAAGAATTGATATATTTCATTACTATGCTTTTATTATTCATTTTTTTCTACGATCACCAAATACTCTTTATCTATAATGATATAATAACATAATTACATTAAATATAATCTAATTCTATTATTATAATAACATAAAATATATTTGTCTCCTTCATCCATGATATAGGATGTGAAACCATCACCTGTGGGTATGAAAAACTACTGCATCACCAACCAATGTAATTCATTTTTCATCATCACCTCTGATAGAATGTCAGAATGAAATACTTAATTTATATATATGATATTCCATAAACACTATAATTTTTAAAGATATTATTTTATCTTCTTTCATAAATGTGTATCCATTGAAAAATGATAATGTGATTTATGTGTAGGTATGAATACCCACCTCCACAAAGCAATGTGATACATTTTTCATGAACACGTCACATGGATTACATATATAAATATACATAAATAATTAATTTTAAAAATATGGAATAATAATTATTCCTTAATTATAAAATGATACTTATCTTCTTTCCATCATGTTTTTTGAATAATGGAAATGTCACTCATGCGTACGTATGGCCCACCGTCTCCATGATTGAACTTTAATACATTTTTTACTACCAAATTTTATGGGTTTTTTCAGTGTGAAATTAATGTACATAAATGATTATTTTCTCCTTATATTTATTCATGGGATGACTGAATAATTAATTATTTTACCATATTCAACTTACCAAACTCATTATGGATCTATGATATGAATATTTTCAACACATTTTATGTGAACTGAATTTGATAAATAGTTATAAAATACATAAGAATAAATAAAATAAATAGAAAATTAATCATGAAAATATTTCCTATAAAATTAAATAATTATCTTACATTTTATATTCCTAAATATAATGAACATATGATATGATTTGGATGACAGATGGGATACAATTTACCATTAAAATGTCAAATTAAATTTATTTATGATTTATTTTATAAATATATTTTTTCCTTTACAATATTCTGAATATTATTTTATTGGTTAATTTATATAGTCATAAATGATTTATAATGGAATTTAAATTTAAATTTTTACCTTCATTAAATGTTTTTCAAAATGAATATTTTCACAATATTTATATTAAATAAGTTGAGAAAAAGTTAAAATGAATATTCTATTTTAATTTATATAAAATCAACTGTTTTTCACACCATTGTAACCACTATATGGTTTTTGGATTCCGTCAAATGATTCAATGGATTCTTCCAATAAAAACCAGCCTTCCCTTTGTTTTGGATATTTAAAAAAAGGATTTTAAATTGAATGGATATTTTAATAACCATAAATTGTATTTTTAGGTAAAAAGAGAATATTTAATGAGTATTCTTATGGAAAGAAAATAATTCATATATGATGATGATGCAACAGTTCTTATGATTTTTTTATGATGATTGGTGAGCATGAAATATCTCATGATAATATTTGAGATTGATATAGCTCTTGGTTTAGGGAGATCAAGATACAGCTCATGATGACGGATGTGTCCAATATATCTATTCAATGCATTGGGTAAAGGGGTGGAGTTAACAGGTTAGGTTTCTCCTAATATATTATTCAAATTTACCCTGTACCTTATTCCATTTGATGGTGTGAATGAAGGAGTGGTATAAAAATTAGGTCCCATGATATCTGTATGATTTATCTAACATTTTGATGTGTTTTCATGGAAATATTATTATTACATAAGGTAAGATAATGTTCTTACGTTAAAATTAAATATTATTCTACTTTTTGTGGTTGAAATTTATAAATTTTTCTTAAATGTATTCATGAGTTTCTCAAGATTTAAAATAAGTATTTATGAGAATTTTTTTATTTTAAAAACCATTTGAAATGTATTATAAAAATAATTATGAAATGAAGTTTATTTCATGGGTATGAAAATGTTTATTTGGATATCAAAATTGTATATATAAAAAGGAAACTTTGAATGAGTATTCATAGAATAAGGAGTGTTGTTCCTTCAATTTTTATAACCATTACTGATATTTTTTCATATCCAATGTTTTCAAATGGTTTTTAGCTGCGTATAAGGATGAGTACATAAATGGATTAGGTGAAAGTAAATATTGTTATGATATTGCAGGAAAAAATTATTTTCATATATTAAAATATTTTTATTGTGGGGAAATAAATGCTAAGTAGAAGATTATATTTTCAGAGATAAAATTTATTTAAGGGTGATGAAATAATTTTATGATTCTATAATGAATAAAGACAATAAAAATTTATGAGAGTGAATTCTTGAATTAAAACACAAGATTATGTAATCCTTGAGGTCTGGTCCTTATAGCTTTTATAATATGAATGGTTTAGATAAATTTAGACTATGTATTAATATAATTAAATTTACTTAGGATAATTTATTTTATTTCAATCATGATATATAATTTGAGTTTTACTATGTTGATTTATCAAAACATTGTCTCTTCAGAATAGTTTTTCAGAGAGGTAACAAGTAATATGAAATAAGAACGAACCAAGAAGACAGGATCATCCAAAATTAGAAACAAGAAATAGTAATAATTATAACTGCGTTGTTTTTTATGATAGATTATATGAAATAGACTGTAAATGGTGGTGGAATTCATTCCATATAGTAACCAGATCTTCCAAATAGTAACATATTTATAGTTGTTCATTTTATGATATTGAACCCTCTAGAATTTTCTTGATCTTATAACTTGGTGGTAGCTGAGATATCAATTATTTCTTTTTCAAACATTTTCCAAGGCATGTACTTTTAGATCATCATTTAGTAACTCTTATTATTTTCCATTTTGAAGGTGAATTAAATCAATTGTGTTCAATGGTTAGGAACACTATATAAAGTGCACATAATGGATCCATGGAATGAGATGTATTTAAAAATATTTTCTATGATATGAATTTCCCAATGTAATTTTAACTTAGGAAGGAATTAAATTTATGGAATTGAATTAAAATTAGGAAGATTTATTGGTGGCATAAGAATAAAACTTCACCCAAGAAGCAAGGTATGCACCAAATTATATCTGGGGTCTTGATAATAAAATTAATCAATTACACTATGAATTAAAGCCAAGATACTAATGAGATTTGCCCTATCATGAAGTTAAAATTTATTAGAAACATGTTTAATGTGTCCCGAATTTGAAAATGTAGTTTTCTGATGGTCAGGTGTTTTACAATAATAATAAAAAAATGAGGACAAGGTGACAAGAAAATGGGAAGAGTACATCAATGAAAATTGATGTTATGAAAATAAAGTCATATTTTTTGTTGAGTGGCATAAAAGAACCCTATGGCATGTCATTTTAAATCTAGGATGTGGTAATAATATAGAATTTTTTGGAATTTGACACGTGTTTTCAAAGAAAAATATATTAGTGGTGGTAATATATATTTTTATAAATTGTATTAATGTGTTTTAAATGTAATAAGATTTGTCATTAAGAATATTCTTGTCCAGTAAGGGAATGAATGATGAGAAGCATTACAGTTATAAGAAGAAGGTTGTGGTGAAACCATTTACAACTAAATTGGAAGACTTTGGCCTATAAAATTTCTTTGTAATAGGTAAATTAAATGTATTTTAGATAACATTAATATCTTGTTTTTTTGATGTATGTACATTCATTCATTTCTATGAAAATTTATCATAAAACGAATAATTTCACCAAAATAAAAGTTTTCAGGAACTTTGGTAAAAACACATAAGGTATTATTAATGAAAAAAATTATATGTACCACACTATTATTATATGCAGGAGGGTTTACCGTAAAACCCATTTCATATATCCCATTGTAGAATTCAATTTTAGTCTATTTGTAAATTGGATGTCATTTTATCTTGATAGTATATATTGTAGATCCATAGATGTTATTTTTGAAAATATTTTTATGTTCGTTTATAAGAATTGATTCATACCTTTGAGAGTATATCAAGAATCTAATAAACTATAAAGTGATGTAAATGAATTTTTCCCTGCACATATTGTTGAAAATAAGGGAAATATTTAGATTAATGATGTGTTGTTAATAAATTAATACCTAAATTTTTTTCTATAAAGGAACCTATTATTATATATGGTTGGGAAGTTAGGTTTATTATTGACTTACATCCTGATGCTAAGCCAATTTCAAATCCCGATTTTCAAATTTATCATGGAGGACTTCTAGAATTGGAATAGTAGTAACAAGGGATTCTTGAAAAAGGATTCAGTCATCCTAGCACTTCACCCATGGGTTCTACTATTATATTTGTTAAAAATAATGGTTGTTCCATTAGAATTTTCATTGATTTTTAATCATTGAATAACAAAAAAAATAGGCATAAGTATATGACTCCTCAAATTGATGAATTGTTTGATCATATCAATGGATCACAATAGTTTTCAAAGGATTATAAAAAATCCATGAACCATCAACTGAAGTTGAAGGATGAATAATTCCCTAAGATAGTAATTTATTCATTGTGTGGTCATTATGATTTTGAGATTATTTAATTTTGGATTGATGAATGAATAACGTATATTCATGGATATTGTTAATATATTTTTCTATAAATATTTGGATAAGTTTTTGTTTTTGAATATTGATTATAAGTTGGTTTATTCAAAAAAATTTATTCTCATTGAGAACATCTAAGAAATATTCTACAAACCATGAAGGAAAATAATCTATATGGAAAATATAGTATATTTATTTTTGGATTACAATTATTTTAATTCATTGGATATATCATAAATAAATATAGAATAACTATCGATCCCACAAAATTAAATAATTTTAAGAATGATCAAGTTTTAAATTGTTACTGAGATTCATTCTCTTCTAGGATTAGCAGTATATTACTAGTGATTTGTTGAAAAAACAATATATTATTATCTATCCCATTGACAATTTTAACATTAAAAGGATTCATGTTTATTTCAGTAATGGAATTTCTCGAATGCTTCCCAGAAATGAAAAAGATATTTATGAATGCTCCAGTTTTGGCAATGTCAACTAAAAGTGGGGAAATTTTCATATAGTTTGATTGTTGAAGTTATTGGTTTGTGTTTTAATGAATAATATTCAGGTGATTGATTATTCTTCATTTTAATTAAAACCAAATGATGATAATTATCTTACACATATCATTGAACTAGTAGTTTTAGAGTGTTCTTTAAATATTTGACTATATAATTTATATATAGTGATGTGTCAAATATATATTGATCATAAAAGTATGATGTATATATTAACACAAATATATTTGAATAGGAGATAGAGGATATTTTGGGGATTTATCAAGGATTATGACTCTACAATTCAATACCCACCAAGTTAATAAAATGGAGTATTTGATTCTTTGTGTTGGAATGATAATGCTACATTAACAATGGAACATATGGATCATGATCCTTTATTCAATTTTTTCATCAATTTTTTCTTATAATTTGTGTATGTTGGAAATACCCCAATAATGTTTTAGGTGCTAGTGGAATAAACTTTGGGTGGCATAATTAAGATTCATAGGAAGTATGATTTTTTTTTATAATAAAATGTAGAATTTTTCAAGGAGTCTATGTTTTTAGAGTTTCATGATAATGAATATGTGTTATTATATTTTAGAAGTGGTTATCTGTTTTTAACCCTTCTTTATGAATGAAATATTGATTTAGGTTCATAATTAAATTTTTTCTCTATATTCAGGTATCAAAAAAATTTATAGAGATCTTCTGGAATATTTCCGGTCAGAATGAATGAAGGAATATATTTTTTATTATACTATAGATATTTTTACTTTGAAATAGGTTAAATATAAGAAACCATTATCAATAAGGATGATTAAAACATTTTCATTCCCAAAAGCTAATGGGGGAATATATGCCTAGATTTCATGGTAGAATCACACATACATATTGGGCTAATAATGTTTTTGGTAATTTATTATTTTTAACAAAATTATCACATTTTATTTACATTCAAGATAAGATGTATTTGAATTAAATTTCATGATATTATGTTGGACATAGAATTGGATTACATAGAATCTCCCTCACTATTTTATCTGACATTGATCCGAGGATTAGAGGTAATTTTCAGAAAAGTATTCACAATTTCTTGGTTGTTGAATTAAACATAAATATATGTTTTAATCATAGATCTAATGGGTAGTCTGAGAGAATGATTCAAACATTCCAATATATGATTCTATATTTTTAAATGGGATATCTAGGAATTTCGAATTATTATATGAATATGGTTGATTTATCTTAAAATATTAATTATCATTCTGATATATTGATGAAACATTTAGAAGAATTATGTAGAAATATGTGTCAAACTAGAGACTATTGGGATAAAGTATTTAAAAATAGATAATGAGACTAAAATTAAAAAAAAATGTAGAGAAGTTGAATATGAGTCATCATCACATAAGGATGGCTTAGATAAGGAAAAAAAATGGTATGTGCACTACTGAAGGAAATATCATTCTTTCAGGTTAATAATCATGTTTTTATTAGAGTATCTACATAGAATATTATTATGAGTTTTGACCAAAAATGAAAAATTAAATATATAAGGTACTTTGGAATAATTGAAATTCTAGAGATGATTGGACCCTTTATTTAACGAGAGTCATTTACTTTAAGTTTATATCTTGTTCTTGATGTATTTAATGTTTCATTTTTATGAAAATATGTTCTAGATGAACCTCATGTGTTGATCGTGGAAGTATATTAGTTGGAAGAAAATAATTAATATGAAGAAAACCAGAAAATATTCATGCCCAAAGATACGAAGTGTTTTTAAAAATAGTTATTTACTAAGTAATGTTTTGTGTAAAACCAAAATGATTGAAGAAGAAACATGGTAATCAAAAAGGAAATGATTTAAAATATCCCCAATTGTTTAAGTAATGAATAAAATTCTAGGGACACTATTTCAAAAAGCAGGCAGAATGTAATAACCTAGGTAAACTGAATAGAAAATAAATATCATGCCTTATTAAAAATAATTAATGAGATGTTATATTATTATAATCATTATAATAATATTTGATAATGTTTCAGTCGAAATGATGGCCTCTGAGCGGCGTCTCCTTCCCATTCCGAGGCGACTAGGGTTTTTTTCCATCCATGCGCTCCTTCCCTCTTCGGCCACAGCTGAATCCCGAGTCTTCTTCATCGGGTTCACCTCGGTGCTTGTGTGATGCTACGCGGCTGGTCTCAACGTGACGGTGTCTCTTTGTAGTTTGACGACGGAGCTGGTTTGGTCCGGGGAGGGGAGGTCTTCACTTCATGCTTTTTTTCTTCTGTGATTTTCTTTATGGTTGAAGGTTCCCTCTTTGTGAATGATGTGCTAGGGTTTCTCTCTCTAGTGGTGGTTTTTCTTCGATCCCTCTGTGCTCCCTGCGGTGGTACCGTGGCTTCCACTCCTACATGGATTTTCGCTATGGGATTTTGTGGTTATTGATTCAGAACTACGGGTGTAAGACCGTGTTTTCTCCGGCATACTATTCAGAGTGCTCCAGTTTTGTTCTCGACAGCTCGTTGGTCCTATGGTGAGGTCTCAGCTTCTGCTGGTCGCCATTGTCCCACTGTGGTTGAGTAGTTTGAGGATATTAAGAGACATTTCCCAGCGGTTTGGTTGACAGATTTGGATTTTTGGTTCCTTTCTCGATGGTTCTTTTTTGTTTGTGAATCAATATAATTTTTCATGTTCTCTGGCTGATTTGGTTCGTGTTGCGCATCAGTGGCATTTTATTTTCTGGTTTTGTGATTTTTTGTGGTGCGGGTGATGGTCTCGTTGCCCCCTGAATTTCCGTCTGCGATGTCGGGTTCTCGATGGCGTTGCTGGTGATGGCGACGACGGACGCCGGTGATGCTCACCGGCGATTCAGTTATGTGGCGCTCGAGGTGGTGCAGGATCACGGCTCGAGGGTTTTGGTGATGATGGTGAATAGTTTGATGGGGACGTCGGTTCAACAGACGAGGTGCTCTGGAATGCGTGATGGTGGATGGCGATGGGATTTACTGTTGAGGGTTCTCGTGGCTCGAGCTTTCCTCGGGTCCTGTAACTTTTTTAATTTTGAATTGTGTTGTTATGGTTACCGCTTACCCATAAAGCAGGTATTTTGAAAATCCAAAAAAAAGTGAATTTTCAGTCAGTCGAAATGAAAATGGATTAGCACATGAGCCTCAGCCTAGTTGGTGAGGACTCCTTAAGGGAATCCAGGAGACTTGAGATTTAAATCTAGGTGGAGGATGATTTCCATGGGTATTGTAGTAGTATTGTAGATACACTATAGCATGTACTATAGCATGTATTGTAGTAGTACCCTAGCAGGTGTTGTAACGGGTATTGTAGCAGGAACTGTGCAAAACTGTAGTAGGTACTGTAGTGGGAACTGTAGCAGGCACTGTTTGGCACTGCAGAAGCCTAGAATATTCCCCCTTTTAGGACTTCAGGCCACTGATTTGGGCCCTAAGTCCTTTAAGGCTTTCGGTCCACCCTAGCCTTTGGGTCAGTAAGGCCTTTGGCCCACCTCAATCCCTTCAGGCCACCTTAAGTGCAGATACAAACCAGAAAAACGACAAAGGATCAAACTTCATACGGAGGAGGAGCAATGATCTTTAACCATAGAAGAAGATAAATGGATTGCAAGAATGATAGGGTATGGAACATGCCATTGGGACATTCTTTTTTATTCCTGGGAAAGACATGTCTAATAGCCATTTGAAGGTAGAGAGCTGATTTCACGATGATGTTGTTGGGGAAGAGTAGTTCCAAGTAGTTAGTCTGGGTTGTATGTAATGATTGAATCCTACGGGAAATGAATTCCTATAAGGCATATGGGCCACATAATACCTATACCTATAGTCCTTGTAAGGTTTCCACCTCACCCATTGAAATGTGTATTATCAAAATCAATAAAAATGAAGGCCTTTGGGCCATAGGAGGAAAGGTAATTAATTCTAGCCAAATTGGGGTTTCAGGAATTATATTATTTTTTTTAAATATTTATTTCAAAATAATAGAATATTTATTTGAAAATATATATTTAATTTTCTAATCGAATTATTAAAAATTATCTTAGGTTGAATTTTTTAATATTTCTGTAACGATTATTATATTTCAATGAATATGGAAAAGTAAATTTTTTTATTGAAATCTATGTTTTCATTCAATTATTTTGAAATTAAAATTATATTTTAATTATTTATAAAATTTAATTAGTTCCATATTTTATAAAATATTTCAATAAATGTTCACATAATCAACATTATACTGTAGTTTGTTTTAAAAAAAAATTTGTACAGAAGATGGCAGTTTTCGAAAAAAAATTATCTCATTTTGCAGTTTTAATTTTAATTATATTATGCCACTATTGTGAATAGGATTTTATAAAATTAATTCAATATTTGGAATTATAAAAATTAATATTATATAATAATCCCAACTTAATTCTTCTTACTAATTATTTATAAAAAAAGTAAAAATTTGTTAACATGGTTAAGGTAAAACAGATTTACCAACGATTTAACCTAAGTGATAAGTGTAAAAATTACTGATAAACATGTATAAATTATATTTTATGTCCACATTTCGACCCTATATCATTTCATATTTATAAACGGTTCATTTAGGATCAATTAATTTTTACTAATAAATTATCATATTTAAATCTTTCAGAAAAAGAGAAGTGTGTCCTCTCCCCCAATTATAAAAGAACACCCCCTCTTCTATCCTCTCTACACTTCATGATGCATTTGGTTAAAAACAATAACAACCGAAATACCTTTAATAAATCAGTAAAAAAAATCTTGAGGGACTTTTATATCCTCAAACCAACCTTTTATGGTTTTAGGTATGGACCTATATTGGTTTTTCGATGAATATGTGTTCTTCATAATCAAGTATTTTTTTATTTCCTTTTCTAATTCCATAAAATAATCTTCATCCATGAAGAAATAATTACATAGGTATATTCCATATAATAATAATTCTTTTTTTTATTTGAATATATAATACGCATCATGTTCTTCAATTAAATAGAAAATTAAGCCATCATTTGTGTGTACATTGGATTATCACAACAAGAACTGATGTAATTAATTTTCCATCACCACCTCTCATGAATAGTTAAAAGGATATAGTTATTGAATATATATTTTAATTTCGAAATATCTATAGTTTAGGAAATAAATTATATCATCTACACTCTCACCTTTCCATCCATTAAAAAATTATATCATCTATTATGTGTACTTGTGAATTACAACCTCCACAATGTGTTTTGATTCATTTTTCATGATCACATCACATGCATTGTCACGACCCATCCTTGGGGCCCGTGCTGTGACTACCCCAAGCCCGCCGTCCATAGGCCAGGGGCTGGAGACTAGCACCAAGGCGTAAATCCCGGTAAAAAGGGAATCCATTGCCTTTGAAAAGTAAACAAACACCACAGAGTAAACAAACAGTAGAAGTAAACACAAAGTAAAAGCTGGTACAAGGGTAAGTGCGGAAAAAGTAAATAGGCCAGTATACAAACCCAAACTGAAAGTAAAGTACAACTCGAAAGGGAAAACAACAACTGTAAAGTAAAGACGCAACGCCGAGCTGTCCACAGGAAATCTCAGCTGAAGAGTGGGTACAGATACCTCCACTGCTCCTCGGGTCCCGCCGTCCGCTCCGAGTATGTCCCGCCCAGTGGTCCACCTCCAGGTACCGTCGTGCTCTTCAAGCCTCAACCACAATCAATGTTGTCCGTCGTCTGCAACCAACACAACGTAGTGCGGGCATAGCCCGTGCCGGGGTGAGTATAAGATACTCAGTAGGGACCCCGAGACCCCCCAAGGTCTCCCAAAATCCACAAAGGATAAACGAAAAAGGAAAGATACAATCACGAAGTAACAACTGACAATTCTTAGGTATATGCCCATACATATACCTAAGTCATCAATTCCAATACACTCCAACCTTCGATCCCAAGTACAACCCAGTCCACACAGAAATGTTTATGTATTCCGCACAGGAAAGAAAAACGTAATCCACACAGGATAGCACAACACAATCAACACAGGAAAGCAAATAGGATTCAACTCACACAGGTATACTTCTTCGAAGACGATAAAGACGATCACTGATCCATCTAAGTCATCGGACCCACAAAGGATCGATAGGTACTAACCCCCGCAAAGACCCACACAAGATCGGTAGGAAACTAACCCCCGCAAAGACCCACATAGGATCAGACCCACACAGGATCTGTAGGTGCTGGCTCACATAGAACCGCTGAGCGCTGACCCACACAGGATCGGACCGACACAGGATCGGTAGCACTGATCCACAAAGGATCGCTGAGTGCTGTAGTCGTCGCCGTCGAATCCACTGAGGATCTCTGTACAGTCGTCGTCATCACAGTAGCAGTCGCAGCCAGCACTAGGGTTCCCGCACACAGCAAGCTCATTCGAGAGGGTCCACTCCACGAGCCGAGAGGCTGATACATCAAATGACACATATTACATAGTTTATGTATCCAAAAGTTCAATATCGTCAACATGAACTCAACGTCGCAGACGGCGCGTCAATCGGACGCCCGGTCTGAGAGTTATTGGCTTTTTCGTCCTAGGGGCCCGGTTGGTTTTTAAGGCAAAACCAACCCAACCTTACTCCACCAGCGTCCAAACCTCGGGCGGAGTAAGCCAAAAGATCCGTCTCACTAAGAGGAATTCAACAAAGTCCATGGAATGTCAATCGAATGTCCGAAGCTCAAGATATGAGCGTTTCCGCTCTGAGGGCCCGGTTAGTTTCGTGTACGAACCAACCCGACCGAAATCAAAGTATTCCAAAACCTTGACTGTGATATACCGAAACGACCACCTCGATTCAAGGATCGCATCACAACTAATGGTGCGTCGATCGGAGGTCCGTAGCCGATGTTATGGGCAAAATACCAAAGACGGTCCGAAAACGGGGGTTTCGGGGTCGGACCGACCCGGCCCGAGACCCCCCGGTCGGTCCGAACTAGGTCGACCCTCACCGGGTCTGCGTCGGCCCGGCGGGGTGCAGCCCGGCTGGCGCGGCCCGGTCCGCTGACCCGCACGCTGCCCCCCCCCCCCCCCCTCGGTTTTCTGTAACCAAGGCCCCTTAATTGGGGCCGCATTTATGTCCGGCCGGGGGAATTAATTCCCCCGGCTCCTTCCTATCCGGTCGGCCCGACCTGGCCGGCTGGTTCCTACTCAATGGGACCGGCGATGGCCGGTCCACTTCTAGCTCCGACGCCGGTGGCCCAGTCCGGCCGCCGGTCACCTTACTCCGCCGCGGCCCGGAACCGGCCGCGGCCCTTGTCGTCCGGCATGGCGCGACGGTGCCTTGCCCCTCCGCCGCGTCCCCGGTACCGGCCGCAGTATTTTTGGGTGTCTCTGACGCGGCACGATGATGTCGCGTCCTTGTATTAATTCGCGGCGCGGCGTGATGGCGTCGCGTCCTTGATCTTCTTTCCACGGCACGGCGAGACGGCGCCGCTCATTTCCTTTCGCATGATTCCGTGTGGTGCGACGGCACCACGCCATCCCATACCAAACCACAAAGGAACCAACATGAAAATAAGGAGGAGGGTTGGTCGTGTTTGTGCGGTCCAACCCCCTCGCGTTATTCGGTAACTATTGGTTTTAATCCACGAAGATCGTCAAGTTGGTATTCACGTACAAAATAAATAAATAAAACCCCTACCTCGGTTTCAAAAACGGTTCACGTCAACGTGACGCGGAAGACGAGCGTCGCGGAGGTCGGGTGTCACGGAAAACAAACGTCGATTCTGTTTTCGTCGAGGTGCGTCCGATGAGAAAACGTCACTGGAGAAGTTCTCCGTGTTCTTCGGCAGAGATGTTCTTCGTTGAAGAACGGTGTTCTTCGTCGGAGTCTGAGGTGTTCTTCACATTCTTCATCGAAGATGTTCTTCGTTGGAGATGAAGAAGATCTTCACGCTTCCCAAAACCTCTCAATGAAAAAACTCTAAAAAAAAATAAAATAAGCTCCTTTCTTATTTTATTAACACAATAAGCCTTATGAAAATTAAAGGGTTTGAATTTCAAAAATATATATTAAACTCAGCACATTAATTCCATATGTTATGTAAACTTATGTTATCAACATTTAATGGGAGTTGAGAGGGGTTAGAGGATATGAAGGGGTGGGGTTCGTGTGGGCCCCACCACCCTCATAACCTCCCAAGGGAGGTTGGGTGGTTACCCAACTTCCATCAAGAACTAAACACTTAGAATAAAAATTGTAGAAAAATAATAAATTAACTTCCACAATTTTTATCTTCCACACACGTGATAACGCAACTCCGGAACATGAGGTCCTAAGAAATTACCGGTGCTGCGGTTCCATCGGTGCCCTCGGAATTCGATTCCGGGCACCGGTTCAAAAGTTAGAAAATCACGCTTGTTCGTTCACTGAACGTACCCGAGCTAAACTTTGGATAGAAATTCCGGGCACTCCGGGCCTCAGAATCAAGTTTCGTCTGAAACCACATTCTTGTAAAATTCCAAAGAAAATTAAAAAAAAATTCCCTTGAATTTTACGGGTCTTTACATTACTCACACCTCAGGGCTTTACGTCCCCGTAAAGATACATCGAAAACTAGGGGAACAAAAGTGGGTACTAATCATGCATCTGAGCCTCCCGCTCCCAAGTGCTCTCTTGGAGGTTCCTGTTCTTCCATCTGATGCGCACTAGAGGAATTGAACATCCACATAGGACCCGCTCCTGTCGATCCTTGATCTCCACTGGGACCTCCGCAAAAGTCACCTCATCATCAACGTCAAGCCCCCCATGGTCAATGATATGCGTCGGTTCGTGCACGTATCTCCTCAGCTGAGATACGTGGAAGACATCGTGCACCCGGTGCAACTGATGTGGTAGAGCTAGGCGATAAGCCACCTCGCCAATCCTGCTGAGCACCTGGAATGGTCCGATGAAGTGTGGAGACAACTGGCTGCCTCAGCCAAATCTCCGTAATCCATGTCAAGGTGAGACACGCAAGAAGACGTGGCCGCCATCCTCGAACTCTAGTGGCCTTCGCCTCCTGTCAGCATATGACTTCTGCTAGCTCTGAGCTGTCCTCATCGGCTCCTGGATGACTTGGACCTTCTCTGTCGTGGCCTGGACCATCTCCGGTCCCACAATTGCTGACTCCCAAGGGTCTGTCCAGCACAAAGGAGATCTACAAGGTCGGTCGTACAACGCCTCGTATGGTGCCATCCCGATGGTGGAGTGGTAGCTGTTGTTGTACGCGAACTCCACCAATGGTAGGTGGTCCTCCCAGCTGCGACCAAAGTCGAGGAAACATGCACGGAGCATGTCCTCGAGAGTCTGAATGGTCCTCTCCGTCTGACCATCCATCTGAGGGTGAAAGGATGTGCTTAGACGTAGCTGTGTCCTGAACGCCTCCGGAAACCCCTTCCAAAGCTGGGAAGTAAAGCGAGCATCTCGATCGAAGACACTAGAAGATGGCACACTGTGAAGTCGTACAATCTCCTGAACGTAAAGTCGTCCCAAGCTCTCCACTGAGCCCTGCTCTCTGATGGGTAAGAAGTGAGCCGACTTGGTGAGTCGGTCGACAATCACCCAAATGGAGTCGTGACCTCTGGAAGTGCATGGAAGTCCAGTCACGAAGTCCATAGATATTTTGTCCCACTTCCACTCCGGAACCTCCAAGGGCTGTACCATACCTACTGGTACCTAGTGCTCAGCCTTAACCTACTGGCAGGTGAGGCATCAAGAAACGAACTCTACCATAGCCTTCTTCAGGCTCGGCCACCAGTGCTGTCGTCTGAGATCCTCGTACATCTTCGCCTCTCCAGGATGTACCGCCAAAGGAGAAGTGTGAAACTCTCTCAGCACCTCCTCCCGTAAAGCAACTGGTACCAAGGTACGTCCTCTGAAAAGGATGTCGTGCTCTACTCCAATGGAAAAACCATCAGGTGTCTTTCCTGAGGATATTTGTGCACGACGCATCTCACCGTCAGCGTCCCCATGCTGTGCCTCTCTGACCTGCTGTAGTAGTGGAGGAGTGACTGTGAGAGACTAAAGGAAGGCTGCTACATCCCTATCCATGAAGGATATCTGCAAAGAGGCTAGCTTCTCTATCGCCTCCTCAAGTAGCTGAATGCCCGTCCTCCTACTAAGAGCATCGGCTACTACGTTTCCCTTCCCATGAGTATAGACTATCTCAAAGTCATAGTCCTGGAGGAACTCAAGCCATCGTCACTGTCTCAGATTCAAATCCATCTGAGAGAAGATGTATCTGAGACTCTGATGGTCAGAAAATACTGTAAAGTGCTCACCCATCAGATAGTGTCGCCATGTCTTCAAAGCGAAGACCACTGCTGCTAACTCCAAGTCATGGGTAGTGTAGATCTGCTCATGCGGCCTCAACTGACATGATCCATAGGCGATCAATGCCCACTCCTACATCAGGACACAACCGAGTCTGATCCCTGATGCATCACAGTAGACTACGTACCCTACTCCCTCCTCAGGCAACCTCAAGATAGGTGCACTGATCAATCTCTGTCTCAGCTCCTGGAAGCTCTGCTAACATCTGTCTGACCACATGAAGGGTTTCCCCTTCTTCTTCAAAGCTAAGATTGGTGTCACAACGCTGGAGAAGTCTGGCACAAATCTCCGGTAGTATCCAGCTAGTCCCAAGAAACTCCGCACCTCTGTCACGCTCCTGGGTGGCTCCCAAGCTAACACTGCCTCAATCATTGTAGGATCCACTGCAACTCCCACCTCAGAAATGACGTGTCCCAAGAAGTGGACCTCATGTATCCAGAAATGACACTTCGAGAGCTTTCCATAAAGCTGGTGCTCTCGGAGTGTGTCTAGTACAAACCGTAAGTGGTAGGCATGCTCCTCCTCAGTCGTCGAGTAAATCAAAATGTCGTCAATGAAGACCACGAAAAATCGATTGAGGTATGGCTGAAAGATCTTATTCATGAGTGCCATGAACACTGCTGGAGCATTGGTTATGCCGAATGGAATAACCAAGAACTCATAGTGGCCATACCGACATCTGAAGGCCGTCTTCTGCACGTCCTCTTCTCGAACTCTGAGCTGATGATAACCTATCCTGAATTCTATCTTCAAGAACCACCATGCTCCCTTGAGCTGACTGAAGAGGTCATCAATCCTCGTTAGCGGATACTTGTTCGTCACTGTCACCTGGTTCAGGTGACGATAGTCAACACAAAGTCTCAAGCTTCCGTCCACCTTCTTGGCAGACAAAATTGGGGAAGCCCAGGGTGAAACACTGGGTCGGATGAACCCCTTGCCCTGCAAGTCCTCCAACTGTACCCGCAGCTCTCGATGCTCGGCGGGGGCCATCCGATATGCTAGAGTCGATATCGGGGCTGTCCCGGAGTAAGGTCAATATAAAATTCTACCTCTCTGCGAGGATGTAGCCCTGGAATGTCATCGGGAAAAACGTCTTCATACTGATCCACCACAGGAGGAAAACCAAGACTCCGCACGTAAACTGCTCCTAGGATGATGCTAGCCAACTGATGAGTGATGGGATGTCCTCTCCTCCGTGGAAGTCCATCCTGTGCTTCAAAGGCTCCCTTCTCGCCGGTGAAGGTGAACCTGCTCCCGTCGGTGCGTACACATTGCACCTTGCAACTAAAATAGTCAATTTGTGTGTGGACCGTAGACAACCAATCCATGGCCAAGATGATGTCGTAAGGCCTCAACACCGCTACAAGAAGATCCCAGCTGAATCTCTCACCTCCTAGAGTAAGCTCACACTACAGGCACCAGTGCGTAATCGTCGAGTTTTCTCCCGTAGGAGTGTCTAGCCGCAAGGATCGAGCCAACAGCTCTTTTGGAATCTCCGAGTTCCGAAAAAGGGCATCGTCTATGAAAGAGTGACTCTCTCCTGTGTCTATAAGTACTTTAGAAAGGGTGGAATAGACACAGATAGTACCTCGAATCATCTCAGGCACGCTGTGGTCGTAGGCCTCTACTGCCTGGAGCTGTGCCTGTCTCTGCCCGCCATCTCCCTGTGGTCGGGGTGGACCTCATGTTGGTAGTGGTGGTAGAGCCTCAAAGCGTCGCCCACCACCTGCTGCTTGGCCAGCTCCTCTGCCTCATCCGCCTCCTCCCTGCAGACTGCCACAGTCGACCCTCTACCTCTGCCTCGGTGGTCCCTCAACTGTCTGCTACTCCTCTGCATGGTGGGTCAGGAAATCACGAGCCATGTGGCCCTTCCCGCCGCACGAGTAGCACTGTCTGCCTCTCGAAAGACTGACTCTGCACTGTGTTCCCCGCACTGTTGAGCCAGTGTCCTGAGTTCGTCTTCCAGAGGGTCTGGTCTGCCTGGACCCAAGAGTCATCCGTCGACTGCCTCCTTCAGAAGACTCTGCTACGTGCTGTCTTGCAGTGGGTCTCAGCATTGGTGTAGACTCAGCAAGAAAGATCTTGATAAAAAGTACTCGCTCCAGTACTCTTGTCTGAGTCGGAATGCTGAGGGAGATCAGTGATGCCCTGATCTCGTGTCTCAATCCCTGATCAAAGGTACGGGACCAGAAGAATGGGTCTCGTACCATGTCTATAGAGTAGTGCGAGAGATCGGTAAATCTCGTCGAGTACTGGGCGACCGTCATGCTACCCTGCCGCAGTTGAAGAAGCTCCTGGATGTGCACCGCACGAAGGGTGGCTGGGACGAACTACGAGTGGAACAGGCTCTCAAAGTCCGTCCAGAGAAGAGATGCCTCATCGTGCACCTGGAGCATCATGCTCCACCATCTGCCTGCTGCTGCGTGCAATAGGCTCGCTGCGAGGATCACCATGAGGTCTGCTGGTGTCCTCACTAACCTGAAAACTCTCACCACTGCCTCCAGCCAGTCCTCGGCTGCCTGGGGGTCCGTCTCCCCGCGGAACCTGGGCGGTCGCTGGCGCTGGAACTCTTGCAATGCACTGAGGCAACGTGCATCATCAGTGGCTGGGGCTAGAAGCATCGGTGGCTCGGCAGTTAGGGCTACTGCCGGTGCCACTGCTGACAAAGGGCCCTGCACCGAGGCATCGTGACTCGGTGGGCTGTCGTCACACTGAACTCTCAGAACCCTTGCTGGCTGCCGTCGTGGGGCCATCCTGAAAAGGAAACAGGTGCACCACGGTCAGAACAGTATACCTGGTGAGCTGATACAAAGTATTCACAAAGAAAACATGAAATACACATGCAATCAATGTTTTCGTGCATTAAGTAGGAAATCAGAAGTCAGGGTCCTGGTGTACGGATACGTCGGCCGCCGCACCAACACTGGAATCCCTGGACTGATAACCACACTCAATACGCTTAACACTATTGCTTCACATAGAAGAAAGATCAGAGTCTGTGGTAGAACCGATCACCTCTGATACCAATTTATCACGACCCGTCCTCGGGGCCCGTGCCGTGACTACCCCAAACCCGCCTTCCATAGGCTAGGGGCTGGCGACTAGAACCAAGGCGTAAATCCCGGTAAAAAGGGAAGGCATTGCCTTTGAGAAGTAAACAAACAGCACAGAGTAAACAAGCAGTAGAAGTAAACACTAAGTAAAAGATGGTACAAGAGTAAGTGCGGAAAAAGTGAATGGGCCAGTATACAAACCCAAACTGAATGTAAAGTACAACTCGAAAGGGAAAACATCAACTGTAAAGTAAAGCCGCAACGTCGAGCTGTCCACTGGAAATCCCACCTGAATGGTGGGTATGGATAGCTCCACTGCTCCTCGGGTCCCGCCGTCCGCTCCTAGTATGTCCCGCCCAGTGGTCCACCTCCAGTTACCGTCTTTCTCTGCAAGCCTCAACCACGATCAATGATGTTCGTCGTCTTCAACCAACACAACGTAGTACGGGCATAGCCCGTGCAGGGATGAGTATAAGAAACTCAGTAGGGACCCCGAGACCCCCGAAGGTCTCCCAAAATCCACATAGGATAAACCACAATGGAAATATACAATCACGAACTAACAACTGACACTACTTAGGTATATGCCCATACATATACCTAAGTCATCAATTCCAATACGCTCCAACCTCCGAGCCCAAGTACAACCCAGTCCACATAGGAAAGTATACATATTCCACATAGGAAAGAAAAACGTAATCCACACAAGATAGCACAACACAATCCACACAGGAAAGAAAACATGATTCCGCTCACACAGGTATACTTCTTTGAAGATGATAGAGATGATCACTGATCCATCTAAGTCATTGGACCCACAATGGATCGATAGGTACTAACCCCCGCAAAGACCCACACAGGATTGGTAGGAAACTAACCCCCGAAAAGACCCACACAGGATCGGTCCCACACAGGATATGTAGGCGCTGGCTCACACAGAACCGATGACCGCTGACTCACACAGGATCAGACCCACACAGGATCGGTAGCATTGATTTACAAAGGATTGTTGAGTGATGTAGTCTTCACCGTCAAATCCACTGAGGATCTCTGTACAGTCGTCATCGTCATAGTAGCAGTCGCAACCGGCACTTGGGTTCCCGTACACAGCAAGCTCGTTCGGGAGGGTCCGCTCCACGAACCGAGAGGCTGATATGTCAACTGACACATTATCCGGTGTTTATGTATCCAAATGTTCCGTATCGTCAACAGGAAGTCAACGTGGCAGACGGCGCGTCAATCGGACGCCCGGTCTGAGAGTTATTGGCTTTTTCGTCCCACGGGCCCGGTTGGTTTTTAAGGCAAAACCAACCCGACAGTAATCCACCTGTGTCCAAACATCGGGCGGAGTAAGCCAAACGATTAGTCTCACTAAGAGGAATTCAACAAAGTCGACGGCACGTCAATCGGACATCTGAAGCTCAAGATATGAGTGTTTCAGCTCCGAGGGCCCGGTTGGTTTCGTGTACGAACCAACCCGGCCGAACTCAAAGTATTCCTAAATCTTGAGTGCGATATACAGAAATGACCATCTCGATTCAAGGATCGCATCACAACTGACGGTGCGTCGATCGGAGGTCCGTATGCCATGTTATTCGAAAAAGACCGAAGACGGTCCTAAAACGGGGGTTTCAGGCCCTGACCGACCCGGCCCGAGACCCCCCTATCGGTCCGAACCGGGTCAACCCGCCCCGGGTCCGGGTCGGCCCAGCAACCCACGCATTGGGCGCTCTGTTCGGCCGCTCAGCCATAACGGCCAAGCCGTTTTGGCTCCTGCGGGGGGGGGGGTGCCCCTCCCGGTTTTCTATAACTGCGACCCCTTAATTTGGGCCGCATTTATGTCCGGCCAGGGGAATTAATTCCTACGGCTCCTCCTTGTCCGGATGGCCCGACCTGGCTGGCCGGTTCATGCTCAATGGGACCGGCGATGGCATTCCCCTTCTAGCTCCGACGCCGGCGGCCTGGTCCGGCCGCCGGTCACCTTGCTCCGCTGCTGCCCGGAACCGGCCGCGACCCTTGTCCTCCAGCGCGGCGCGATGGCGTCGCGCCCCTCCACCGCGTCTCCGCTACTAGCCGCGGTATTTTCGGGTGTCTACGACGTGGCATGATGGCGTCACATCCTTGTATTAATTCGCGGCGCGGCACAATGGCGTCGCATCCTTGATTTTCGTTCCACGGCGCGGCGCGACGGCGCCGCACATTTCCCTTCACATGATTCCGCGTGGTGCAATGACACCACGCCTTCCCATACCAAACCACAAAGGAACCAACATGAAAATAAGGAGGATGGTCGGCCGTGTTTTGGCGGTCCGGCCCCCTCGTGTTATTCGATAACTATTGGTTTTAATCCACGAAGATCGTCAAGTTAGTATTCACGAACAAAATAAATAAATAAAACCCCTACCTCGGTTTCAAGAACGGTGCACGTCAACGTGCAGAGGAAGACGAGAATCGCAGAGGTCGGGCGTCACGGAAAAAGAACGTCGATTCCGTTGTCGTCGAGGTGCGTCCGAAGAGAAAACGTCGTTGGAGAAGTTCTACGCGTTCTTCGGCGGAGATGTTCTTTGTTGAAGAATAGTGTTCTTCATCGACGTCCGAGGTGTTCTTCACGTTCTTCGTCGAAGATGTTCTTCATTGGAGATGAAGAAGATATTCATGCTTCCCAAAACCTCTCAATGAGAAAACTCTAACAAAAAATAAAATAAGCTCATTTCTTATTTTATTAACACAACAAGCCTTATGAAAATTCAAGGGATTGAATTTCAAGAACTTATATTAAACACACCACATTATTTCCATAAGTTAAGTAAACTTATATTATCAACATTTAAGGGGAGTTGAGAGGGGTTATAGGATATGAAGGGGTGGGGTTCGTGTGGGCCCCACCACCCTCATAACCTCCCAAGGGTGGTTGGGTGGTTACCCAACTTCCATCAAGAACTAAACACTTAGAATAAAAATTGTTGAATAATAATAAATTAAATATCACAATTTTTATCCTCCACACCCGTGATAACGCAACTCTGGAACAAGAGTTCCTAAGAAATTACCGGTGTTGCGGTTCCATCGGTGCCCTCAGAATTCGATTCCGGGAACTAGTTCAAAAGTTAGAAAATCCCGCTCGTTCGTTCACTGAACGTACCCGAGCTAAACTTCAGATAGAAATTTCGGGCACTCCGGGCCTCAGAATCGAGTGCCGTCTGAAACCGCGTTCTTGTAAAATTCCAGAAAAAATTTAGAAAAAATTTCCCTTGAATTTTATGGGTCTTTACATGCATAAAATATATAAGTGTATATAAATAATATAATATAATATTTATGATACCATAATCATTATTTAATGCTAAAATAATACTTATCTTCTTTCCATCATGATTATTGAAAATGTTAAATGATACTTATGCATACGTATGACATTCCCTCTCCATGATTGTAACATTATTAATTTTTCATGACCACATTTTATAGTTTTTTTTAAAGTATATTTATTATGTGAAAATTATAAATACATTATTATTATTATTATTGATAAGATTATATAAAAACCTATTTGAAAATATTCAATTTTCCAAATTCATTTTGGATATATCAGCTGAGTATCATCGAAAAATCTGAAAAAAAAAATTAATTTATTCAGTAATTGTATATATCATGGAAATAAATAAAATAAATTGAAAAATAATCATGAAAAAGGGTTTTAAGAAATTAAATAATTAGAATTGGTTAGTTATCCATGAATATAATGAATGTACATGATGTTTCAAACTTAGGGTTAGGGGGACATTAAATTATAAAAATCATTTTAAATGTTCACAATATTTATTTTCAACATTTTTTTCATCCATGATAATATTATTAAAATTATATTCCAAATTAATTTAGAAGATCATAAATTTTTGAAAAAAAAGATAATTTAACTATTTAATTTATTTTAATGGTTTTTTGAAGTAATCCTTTTATATATTTTATATTGAAATTTTGGAAAAAAAACAATAAATAAGCATTCTATTTTAATGTACTTGGAGCCAACGTTTTTTACCACAACTATAACCAATATATAATATTTTTATTCTTCCAAAATATTCCATGTTCTATTGAAATAAAACCCTCCTTCCCCTTTTTGTGTATTTTCTAATAAGGGTTTTATACAGAATGGATATTGCAATATCCAAGAATGTTTTCTTATGGGTGAAAAGAACGTTTGTACTAGTATGAGGATGGGAATGTACTATATCAATTTTTATAATTATGTTATGGTTCATTGGATTTTTTTTAGATGAAAGGTGAGCCTGATATAGATCATTATATTGGGTGACCCAAATATAGATCATGATTATGAGTTAGCCTAATATGGATCATGATAATGGGTGAGTCTAAAATATCTCTCCAATTCATTGGGTAATGGGATGGAGTTAACCAGTTTTGTTTCTCCTTTGAGATTATTGGAATTTATCATATAGGTTATTCCATTTGTAATAGATATTATAATAATGACATGAAAGTGATGTGACGTGTTACCTATATGATTTATCTATTTTTTCTAATGGTCCTCATTGAAATATTATTATTTCACAACATAAGATGATGAGTTTTGGTTTAAAATTTTGTTTATACTACATCATAATGGCGAAATGTATAAATTTTAAAAAATTATTCTTTAATTTTTCATAACTTAAAAGAAACCATTCTGAGTAATTTTTTTATTTAATATTTATTATGAATTTTTTTATGAAAATAATTGTGTTGTGATGTTAATTTCATAGGATTGATAATGTCTATTTTTAGTTAAATGTTTATTTTTAAAAATCAATATTTTTATGTGTATTCATGGTCTCAGTGGTTACATTATTTCTATTTATATGTCCACTATTATGATTTTGGTGGCCATCACATGATTTAAAATTTATTTTCCAAGGTTTTAAGTATTAGTATGGACAAGGATGTGGTGAAAATGACACTATTTTATGATATATCATGACAAGAAAAAGTTTCATATCATAATTACATTGTATTTCTGAAAAAGGAATATTTTGTAGAGGTGTCCACTTTATGGTGTGAAATTTATTTAACTATGGTTGATGGCAAAATTATCAAAAACAATAATCAATAAATATCCTCAAAATTTAATAGTGTCTATTATCCACCAATAACTCAGGACTATGAAATGTTTATTGTTGGGTCATTATATTCAATGTTCTAGAGGAATTATGTGTAGTTTATTCTACTGTACTACTTCATTCCATGAAAGAGAAAGGTTAAAAGGTGAATTATGTCCCAAAAATATTCATCAGGGTTCACTTTTAAGAAGAAAAGGCTCTCTACATTTTTTTAAAAGGGTTATGTCAATATCTTGATTAAATAAATAATTTATATAGATGAATGAAGTTCAATAAATCCAATTATTATGGAAAAATACTATTTCCATTGGATAAATTGATTATGAATGCTATGAAAAAATAATTTAATGTGGAATATAGAAGGTTAATCATGGATACATTGTGGTGGAAACGGATTTAATTTTTGGACCTTCTATTTTACTAGAAGTACATATGGTTGAATGATGATATAATCAATAAAATTTCATAGTTTAAATTTATGGAAATATATTCATACTCATATTAGTTATAAGAATAATAGTATTTTATATGAAATATGTATACTAAATCTTAATAATATTGATTTCAAATTTTGTGAAATTTATAGGAAGAATATGATGGATTCATGAAATTTGAAATTAATGAATCTTTATAGCATGAAATTTTTTAGTGTTCAGTAAAATGTCTTACGACCAGCCCCAATTTAATCTCATATGGGATCCTGATGTTTTTTATAATTATTGATGATAAAATGAGAAATTTTTTAGTATACATCCTAATACCGAAGTCATGTTTGTTTGGTGGATATATTTCTCAAAAATCCATGGTGTAATAAATTTTTAATGGAATATGAAATGAATATGATCTATTAATTTAGGTGAATATAGTCGAAGGTATTTCAAAAGATACTACCAGAATAAATAAATAATAATGAGGTAGATAGATAATAGGAAAACATAAATAATGGTGTGGGTGAAAGGATAAACATAACCTTGAAAAAGAAAACATAATTCATGAGAGTGAACTCTATTCTTCCTAAAGTATGTTAGGTGGAAGAACTAAATTGTGCAGTGTACATAGTTAACTAATGTCGATAGTCACTAGTGGAGAAGGAGATTCCTTAAAATTTTTGATTTGTTTAACTAATGGAAATTAGTCACTTGAATTTTTTTGGAAGACTTTTATATGTTCATATTGTTTCAAAATAGTGTTAAAATCTTGATTCTGAGTCCCAAGAATTATTCATTATAGGATATAGAAATGAAAACATTGGTTTATAGATTTTTGATGAAGATCATCAGAGGATGGTTAGACAAAGGAATTCTCTCATCAATGAGGGGATTTTTTATATTAACTAGAACCTTAAATTGTTGAAATTTGAGAACTGTTAATCAATGGTATATGATCAAGTTAATATGCATGGATTTTATAGAGTTAGATATCAAGCTTATGTTTCAGTTAATGTCCTAGGTTATCCAAAAATTATTCATTTGGAATATATACTCCAACAATCATGGGATACTAAATCATGAGGTATAACTTCATAAGGTATAATTATAAATATCAGTGCACCATTTTATATCTTACTAGAAAGAGTAGGGTCACAGGTTGAGTTACAATGATATTGTAGAGTTAGAAGACTGGTATAAGGATTTTTTCATGACATTCCCTAATTTCATTAAATGAATTAGGTAGCACCTAAAATTAGGGAATAAGAAGCCTCACTCAATGACTAGAAATGGTGGGATTCATTGACAAAGTAGTAAATTACTTCCATTATGGATAATATAAATTTTTAGTTGATAGTGTTTCCATAAGGTAATAGGGTACTATAAAATAAGAGGGTATTCTGGATAATATAATAAGCTTATGAAAGTAAATGGTCTAAAGATATTATAGTGGGGAAATGATTCCAAACATTTATGGAAAATATTTCACAGAAAAAATCAACATTAGTTAAATATACTACCATATAGTCTATCCTATGTATGGTTATTGCAGATTTATTTTGTATGGAATAAATTTATTTAGAAAATAGATTCCTATATAGTGATTTGAAGGAGGATATTTACATGAATAAACCATCTAGATTAATAATTTATCAGAATAATAACTTATTGTATAATCTAAAACATGGTATTCAGTGTTTGAAACAATGAGAATGAAAATTCAATAATAAATTTTATGTATTCATGGCCTAGAGGGGTTTTATAAACTGTAAGAGTTATCATTATTATTAAAATAATTTTCTTGATGATTACTAATTTATTATACAACTATTTTACATTGATAACATGCTTTGTTTGGGACCTGACATTTAATATATATAGGTTATGAAATATTTATTATGTGAAATTTTCAAATATAATGACCCAAAAATAGCCAATAAAATTTTTCGGGTGGGGATTAAAAGGGAAAGGGAGGATATAATTTTAGCATTGTCTCAAATATATTATATCTCAAAGGTAATTGAGTGGTTTGAAAAGACAAGATGATTGGTATTTTTATGTTCTATGGATGGGAATTTCATGATTTCAAATGGGGTGAACTAGAATCAGAAGATGAGGTGAGATAAATGGATAAATTTTATTTTTCATTAACATTTAAAAATATGAGTTATGTTATTGTGTACACTCAAACTGGCATTGCCTATTCAGTGGGATTCATTAGCTGATATATTTAAAATAAAGGAAAGAAACACTAAAATTCCATGTATTAGATTATCTCAGGTCTCAATAACATCGATTATTTGGAATTATGTTCCAGGATATCTAAAAAACAAGAAGGGTTTACAAATTTATACATTATGGTTATTTAGATTATCAAATAATATAACCATCTTTTTATTTACATTTATAGGTATGGTGTTCAAATGGTCGTTAAGGCCCTTAATAGTGGTTGAAGTCTCTACCATGGAATCCATCTTTTTTATCAAACAAAATAAATAAATTATCTAGTATGATTGAAGGATTTCTTATATCTATGAAATGTCAAGAAATGTTCACTACTCTACCCCAATAGTATAATTTATAATTACTTGAAATAAAATATTTTTTCACTCCATTGAAATGTATATAATCCTAAAATACAAATATATTAGACAGTTTCTAGAAGATATAAAGGAATTGCTGCAAAATATTCCATAAAATAAAAATATAACTATTTTTTTACTCTATATGTCAGTCAATAATGATTGATGAATCATTTTACCTCAATGGGACTAGTGTAACTAATAGGTTGTGGAGATAATTTCTTATGATGGTAGGAAGAGTGGATGCTATGTATTTTCCTACACTGTGGGGTGTTCCTAAATAACAAGAAAATAAGATTAAAGTGGGATATTGTTAAGATTTGTAAATAATGTTTCTAATTTATGATTGAATTCATCAGAAAGAAAGGCTCCCAAATATTTGGAGTCTCTGAGGATACAATGTGTGGTAGCAGAACTCCATGAAATAGTAGGTCGGTAAAAAAATGGTAATTTATTTTGGTGATATGCAGAATGGTCGGTTCACTTGATGATTTGTTTGTGTGATTAGATTGGTTGGGTACAATGGGTTGAAAGTTCTTATATAGGCTATCAGTAGTTAATCAGATGGAATATATAGGATATTTTTATACATCTATGATCTATGGAAGGACACTCATGAAAGTCAAAGGTCAGTGTAACCAGTTAACAGACATGAATTCTCTATAAGGGATTGGTGGGACCACCATTTCATGTAGAATGTGTTCCTTTAAAGACTTTTAGTTTTGTGACTAAATTAACTATAATGGAATATTTAATTTTAGTTATTGTATCTTTTAAATATTAAATTAAATGAAACAGTTTTTCTCCTATAGATATAGTAATTGAAGTCCAAACCCCATAAATAAAAAGGCTAGATTTGCTTGTTTGTTCACTTGTATGTAATATATTGATGTTGTGTTGTCTAGTAGACATAGTGTGTTGATTTATAATTTAATAAAATTCCTATATTTATGTGCAATACACACAATAGAGGATGTCTTTCGCAGCATATGACTTCTAGTGGTTGACTCTCCAGTTAATAAAACTATCGTATTATAGGTGGTACTAATTTCTAGTAAGATCTTTCTTTTGATTTTCTCAACCCAATAGAACTATAGTATGGAAGTATGGATAATTTTTGTAGGGTGATTAGAACCTCTTACTTTAACATTTTTCAAAGTAGTTCCTATTTAAACATCAATGAAAGAAATAATGGGGGACATCCCAAAGGTCAACACATGGTTATTTATAATGTGTATAAATGGAGTATTTTTATTATAAATCTATAATAGATATATGTAGAAGTTATTTAGATATTTAAATACAATAATTAATGATATAATGTCATAAATGATTGAAACTAAGAAAAATATTTATTTAGGAATAAAAAAGTTTCCCATGCCATGCTTTATTTGGGATTAAATTACATATTTATAGGGATTTTATCTAAAAATATGATAATAGATGTACCAATACAAGTTAAATGACAAGGGATTTTTCCATTGGTGTTTCCAAATAAATAATTTCTAGTTAATTTATAAATTTTAGATTATCCTTATATAATTTTTCAAACATAGTATTTAAAATGATATATTTCATTAGTTGTTGATTTGGTCTACCATGTCTTGTTTCCCAATTCATGGTTTCAAATGGAAACAATATATTTTTCATATGAATATTTGAGGACCCATGAGTAGATAAGTTGTAGAATTATGACTGACGTGATATAGTGGGAGTTATTTTTGGTACTTGGAGCTAACAAAAAATCTTGATGACAAAATATCATTGAAAAAACACTGTTTATCTTTTTATGGATGCAGAATAATGTGCATAAAATGGTACAAGGAGATATCTTATTGATAATGTTTCAAAAATTTAGATAATTCTCAAGTTTGTTATTTTAGAGGAAATATCATGGATTAATCAGTAGAGTTTCATTGTAATGGAACATGGTCATAGACCTGATGTCAAAGGTGGTATGTTCCTATATGGAGATTAGATGACTAGTGGTATATTTGGATCATTGGTGACTTGATTAAAAATTCATATTGATTTTGGTTATTATGAGGAGTGTTTCAGTTAATAAAATTATCAGTTCTAGATGTTACCAACCATGTTGTTTTTGTTGAAAAGTTTTGATTAATGGAAGATAGAAAAGGATGTAAGTTTTTTGAAAATGAATATTTATACTTCCATAATTCCTCAATAATAGTTCTAAATTATAGGATTTTTATCATTAAAATATATTGTAATTCTAAATTTTATGATTTTTATATTTATTACTATGAAAACTATTTTTAACCAATGAAAAATATATTTCTAAATGGCATGTTTTATAATATAGTTTATGGAATTGAAAAATAGTAGCATATAAAACCACCCTAATAGTCAATAAGTATAATGATTATGTGGATCAAGAAGGTGTACTAATGTATTATTCAGTATAATGATGAAGTATAAATGTGGGAGGATTTTTTTTAGATGCCTTCACTAATCACCAAAAGTATATGAAGAAGTTTAAATGTACATCATTTTTGTCCAGATTTATTACGGAGGATGTTTTCCAAACATAATTTATTTCAATAACAATAGAGGATATTTTTTTTCTTAATGGGTAATTATTGGTTTACTTAATTGAGTGTAATTAATTCTAAAATTTCATAAGTTGTTGAAACTAATTGAACTGGCTGAATACTACTCTAGATTATTTATAAAAGGATGGAATGGTTTCACTAGTTCAACGATTTAAGGGAACCACTATTAAGTCATATAACAATTTTTAGTTAAATGACACTATTCATAAGATTTATTATGGTAGATATAATGACGTGTAACTTATATGGTCTGGGTAGTGTTACAGTTAAATAGGCTTCCTTGTAAATCATGTGTTCTCTTTTCATTTTCATCACCTTAATTTTAATGTTCTAGTTTTTATCCTGTTGTATTTCACTACTTGTGAACTCTGTTAATATGATCTCTAGTTTAGTGTTGGTGTGTTCTTATATTTCATTAATCCTTATAATGTCTTTTCTAGAATGTGGGATTTGAGGTAGTGGTTATGGTGTATGTTCTTCTATTTTTTCTAAAATTTTCTCATGTGTCAATAAATTCAATGGAGTTTTGATCCTAGTTAGACATTTGAAATTCCAAATGATGGAATATTTTTGAATAACAATTCTTGAACAACACCTTATTCATCATGTCGAAACCATGGTTTAATAATGATGGTTTAATATAAAAACCCCCTATAAATAAATCTTCATCTAATTTCCTACAATCATTACATTGTTTTATTCCAAATAACAAAATTAATATTTTGAAAATTTTGTTTTTATTTTAATTTTATATAATAAATAAAACCTATTTTAATAGTTATTCCACTAGAACCATATCTTTTGAAAAAACACATCACTTATCATAGGTTTTCCATACTTCACAAAACCAAATTTTATATCTATAACTTCTCACAAAACACATGTCTCCAAATTTTAGACACCTTAAAACATATATCATATCCAAAATGTTCCATGAATTTTAAAAACACAGCATCAAATATCCCTCACTAGGGTAAAAATATAATGTTATAATTAACATAAAATTTTTACTAGGTTTAAAACTATTTTATATGTCCACTAAAAATCTAACCATGGAGTGGTGGTTTAGACCATTCCATAGATTATCCTTACATGAACCATGAAATGGTTTAAGATACCATGACATGGTGGAAATTCACAGTAATTATGATGTTGTATGATAATACTTGGTTCAATGTCTATATTGTTCCCCAGCTCTCATTCCTAGTTACAACCATCATGTTCAAGTAAATTTTAGGAGTTTGATCAAATAATGAGAGTGTTTAAATGTTTATCATTCATCATTTTACTCAATGATGAACATTTAAAAGGTTGAAATGTTTTATAATTTTGCGAAATTCTCAGTGCATATGGGGAATAAATATCATGTTATTTGATACATATTTAATTTTGTTTAATTCCCATAAGTATTTTTTGATTACATAACATCCAAATATTGTACAGAGCTCTTCCAAACTAATGTCATTCTTATCTCTAAATTCTCTTTTGATATTAGAGCTAATGTTCTTGCAAACAGTGGCTTAAGATAGACTATACACGAGTGTTGGTAGATTCCCATGACCCAAGTATACATATTATGATATGAGACTTTTCAGTTCTTCATATTGATCATGATAAAAAAACTTCAATAAATATTTGGAAATTTATATTGACTAGTGTAAGGTACACCATATTTGTCATTCATTTCTTTATTTTTTCCCAAATATTATAGAGATTTTAGGCTTCATAGTTTTATTGAGTAATTCTTTGAATAAATTTATAATATTATATATACAAAAATCCCCTTATTGCTATATGAGAATATATATCCATGTTTCTCTTTAAATTCGAATGGATGAAGAAATATGTACAAATAACTTTTCAAGGTGTTATGATTCCACTGAAGACAAAACACCCAAAAATTATCTTGTAAATTCAAGACCAAAACATTACACTTTTAAAAATGGGTGGGTTATTTTTTGACCATGATATATAATTATATTGTTATGGAAATATGGTTATTCAATGTGTCATAAAAAATATATAGAATAAAAAAGATTTATTCGATGATTTTCCATAGAATATTCAAAAGATTTTTTTGGAATGTAGTCAATCTCCAACATGAGGATCCTTCATGCCATAGTCTAGTCCAATTTAGACTAATGAATGATTTCATACTAAAACCACATAAATGATAATATGCTATTTTTATATTAGATAAAATTGAATTATTCATGTTTATTTTATCCTAGATTATATTGTGTATATAATTAATTTATTAATTGTTCATAAATTGTTATCTCAGACATAAATACATGAATTGTTCTTTTATTAATTTATTACCACCTCCTTTTATTCATATAATGTGTTATACTATGATATTTGATCAATAATTTAGTTTCAATAGTTTCTATTCATTAAAGTTATCATACTTGTATCTATGGGGTTACATTATAGGCATAATAATTGGTTTAGTTTTCTTCTACCTTGACATTTGATTGTATTGGGATATGATCTTGAATTAATAATTTAAATATGATTAATACATATTTTGTTGTTATAATTTTGATGGTATAAAATAATATCTTGAGTCAAGTATCCCAATGTAGAGTCTCTTTGGGATTGACTGCTCACTGGCCTGGATATTTATTGCAACACAATAATATTTTTTGAAATATTTCTCTTAGTTAAATTTAATTTATTCGACTGCTTACGATATATGTAGCCACAATTCCAAATGAACCAAAATATAGTACACTATTATACCATATTTTTCAATCTTATGGTATTAATAATAATAAATTCATTTGTAAAAATAATTATAAAATTTTAATATAATTAAAATATTAGGGTAAATAAATACAATTTTTTTTAGTAAATAAAATTTATTCCTCAAAGAAATTATTTTCATCAATAATGGGTTTTATTGTATTTTTTCATGGATTAATACGACTTTTATAAAATTTATTTAAAAAAATGGACTTAATTTTCTAAATCATCATGTCAATATTATCATAGGGTGAATTATTTTGAACTTTATGAAAAATATTATTTTGGGATGAATAGTTAAAATAAAAAAATGTAAGATTTTTTTTTTATTTTCTTATATCCATTTTTTATAACATTTCAACAATTTCAACCACAACCATGCCCAATTTATTCCAAAGCATGACTACTCCTATCCAGCCTCCAGCAGGCAAGGGGATAACAACTTGTTCTATATAGATATATCACTCACATGGGAGCTATTTGCTTAATGTACATGTACACACACAAACATACTCAAGACCATAAATAATTGAAATGTAAAAAAACAAACAACCATGAATGAATATATCCAAAATCTCACCATTAGAGTATGATAACGAGTAACAAAAATAAAAAAAATCCAAATAAAAACTTGCCACAACGAAACTGAAAATATGTTCAACCAATAAAGGGGTGAGGATAATTGTTAATGAAATTAATGGAACATGCCTTAGTCTTTCTGGATCACTAATATATTCTTAGTCCCAGTCCCTCTTGGACTCCATAAATAGGTCGATAATTTCTATAATGAAAAAACATGTTGGAAAATCATGTGAAATGTAACAATACCGAGCAATGCATCCCAAAATCACAAAACAAATAACATTAAGAATAAAATTCGGCTCATCGAAGTTATAAGTCTATAGCCTATATATAAAAATAACATCCAGATATAGATACACTTTGTCCAAATACAAATTAAAAACGGTAATCCCATCCTAGGATCAGTTCTTGAAACTTCCACATAACACTCATCCATTAGATCATACTCTACCAATCACATAGCACTAATGGAATCCATCCATGTTGGCATACATATCAGGTCTCTCTATAAGAAGTACATACATGAATTTTGAATAAAATGTTACATAGATAAGGATCATTCCCAATTCCATAGGGTATAATATGAAAATAATCTAGAATAACACAAAAAGTATGGGATTAACTCCCAGATAGTGTGGGTCTTGAAAATAAAAAGAACTCAACCGTGATAAATTTTAAAGATAGAGGATCTCACTCAGAGCATAATAGAAGGATTCCATCAATTCTATCCTAGAGTAAAGTACTTATGAAAATACCACCATCATATGTATAGTATGTGAGTCTTTAAAAAACTCAAGGAATTGATCAAGGGAACACCCAAATTAAACTTTTCAAAATGAAGAGAAAAAGGGCTATAAGGCTTATTTGAAGGAGAATAGAGCATGTACTAGAATTACATGGTGTGTCCCTTAGGCACCGGGTTCTACCTATACCTCATTGGCCATTCCCATGTGTATTTTTGAGTACATGGCCTGCCAAAACCTATATACTTTAAACCATTTCTGTGACCCTATGGTCATGTATGTTCGCAAGTACATGGAATTTCTGATCCTGTGTACTCCTGTCCATGTTTGTTTACCCTATTAGGTACACATCAATCCATTAGGTAAGGTTCACACACCGTGTGATAGTTGTCACATGTCATTTTATATTTATATCCTTCTTTAAAACCCTAGCACTGAGATTGGTCTCCACAAGATTTGTAATCACATATTACTCTCTATGTATATTGGTATTTTTTATAGCTCACAAAAACAATTCTCATGTCATCTTCCACTTCTATGCCCTACAATTTGATCATGAATCTCACAGGAGAGTATGAATTTAGTCTAGACAGGCCTTACAACAATATCTAATTATAATATTTCCTCCAAAATCTATTTTAAATATCTCTATTGCATCTCTTGATAGCCTCAAGTCAATACTTGAAAAAATAAGTTAGGTCTAGTCTTGATATTCCCTCATAGCTCATTATCATCAATGTTCAAAACCAGGATCATTGATAATAATCTTTTGGGGCATGAAATGGGTTTTCAATGATTATTTATCAAATATTTTGATGATCCACTTTCCAAACTAAATGATAGAAATGATCAAACGAAAATGGGTAGTAGAAATCATCGAAATACAAAGGATGAATAATCCTTGATCATTTTCATTTAGCCTAGATCCATTTCATTCCGAATGGTGAAATATGATCCTGATTGAATAAAATATTCCACCCAATATTCCACATAGATATTCATGAATGCGTAATAAAATTGATCTATGAATCAATTTGTTGGTAGATTGGATCACATACTTCATCAAAATAAATAAATGGGGGGAAGTACACATAAACCAAAAATATTTCCTCAATTTTTATCAATCTCTAGTGAATAATGATTCTTTTTCATTATCAATACTGATATCCATAGTTTTGTCACACACTGATCGATGGTCCATCATATACTTACCTCTCACGAACAGATGTTCCCCTAATTTCTTCCTATGGATCCTATCAATATGTATGGTTATGCAGAAAACCCATCAAATTATCTATATAATAATATATCTATACTAATATTTAGTAACTGTATTCTGTTAAATAAAATAAATTATTTTTTTATTTATATTATTAATTACCCCATGATGGAACTTAACCAGTACATCTGATGTGCTACATGGTTATGTATTACCAAAGGTAAATCCCACACTTTGAAATCAATTGATGTCTATGATTTTCTATCCCGGCCTTCATTTAGAAGTTATTTCAATTCATAAGAAAACAGCATGCTTGGGAATTTAATATATTTCATATATTTAAAGAAACAATTCAAATCACACTGGACCTTAGAAACTATTGTGTTATTAGCACCAAGATCCCTAAATAATCCTTATAATATTTAAAAATAATACATAAAAAATATTATTCATTACATTCTCCCCACCTTGGAAATTTAAATCGTTGAAATCCAAAACAAAATTCTACATATAGAGATTTGCGTACTGAGCACGTATCTGGGACTCCTTCTCCAAGGTGGTCCCTTAGAGACTCTTGTACTATCATCATATTAACACTAAGGGAATATATCACCAATGAATTATACTCCCTTATTGATCCTTGATCTCCACTGGGTAATCATCAATGGTTTATCCATCCTTGATTTCCTACTCAACCTGATGATAACAAGTGGGGAGTCTTGAAAGTACATCCTTGTCTGTGACCCATGAAATATTTCATGTACCTGATCTAACTATGACGATAGAGATAAGTGGTATTAAAAATCTCCAAATCTACATAAGATATTTAAAGGTCCAATGATTCTCATATATATCTTGTCACCCTGGCTAAATTATTTTAATCCTTATTGAGGTGAAACATGTTGGAATACAGGGTCTGCCTCCTCGAACATTGATCACATCTATTTTGGATCTTTATAAGAGATATGATGGACTAATGTATCCAACATTATATCCTATATGGTCTATACCTTCTCTTTAGTGCCTTGCAAAATCTATAGGCCCCAATGTTCTGATTCAACTCCGTCAGTCAAGCATAGTGTTTTCCTATAGGTTCACTGGTATGAAGCCTATAATATTTCTATATTAATGGATGATTAGAAGATATTGTTTCATGAAAACTCTACCAATGGTATAAAATCCCCCCAACTATATCAAATGTATAACATGCAATAATGAAGCTTATCCTCTAAGACTTGAATGGTCTGCTCATTTGGGCTATCATTCTGGGGATGAAAACAAGTGCATATATGAGGTATATGAAGAGAGTATCACAGTGAGAAATAATCATTTAGGGAACTCCATCGAATCAATCTTCCTCCTACACATCATGGTATCCCACAATCTTTACTGAACTCTATTAGAATTTCTAGAATGTGGCCCAACATGATAAGTCTATCCTGCATCACTCAGATTACATCAAGCCTCCGGTATGTATGTGGTAACCCCATTATAATTTCTATTTATATCTCATCCAAATTCTACTCTAGAACCACATCGGGTTTAGATAAACCTATTGGAACCTAGTTATTATCCTTCACATGATGATGAGTAAGGTATTAAGAGACAATCTCTGTAGCTCCCTTTTTAATACCAGAACCCCAAAACTACTACCAAATATCCCAGTACATCTTCACCAGACCTAGGTTTGCCTGTAAGGGTGATGCATGAAATTATCTTACGACCTTATCTCTCAACACAACTGGTACCAATGTTTTTCCTCTAAAAAACATACTCCCTCTCTTTAGAAAATAGATCTCAACCATGTAAAGTGAAAATATGAGTATGTAGGGTATCATAGTTGGTATCCCCAAGTTGGTATTCCGTAACTCATTGTTAAAATATTGGTGTAACAACCATTGACTATAGGTCATCATCACTATACCCATACAAAAAGAACAACTAAAATGAGGTCATATACTCTAACACCTTGCTCGTGAACTATAAAAAATATCCCCGATTGAGATCATATCCTACCATGTCCCCCCCACAAGAGTATAGACGATCACAAAGTCATATTTCAATAGAACTATATCCATCACCTTTGTCTCATGTTATGATTATAATGATAAAATATATACTATAGACTCTTGTGGTCATAATAGATGACAAACCACCCACCCATTTGGTCGTGTCAACACATTTTAATTGAAAAGAATAACACTTCTATCTCAAGGTCATGGGTCACATCATTCTGCTCATGAGGTCTCAACTTATGTGAACCATAGGCAGTCAATTACTTACTATACATCATAACACATCCATGTCTAGTCTCTAATATTTCACAGAACATGACATATTCAACATCATCCCCTAGAAATCACAATCATGGAGCGCTCGTCAATAACATCCTAAAATCGTGGAAATATTGAAAAAACCTATCTATCCACATGATAGGCTTTGCGTTTTGAGTTAAATTTGTAGAGATAGCTTATTTCCTAGATAAATCAGTTAGGAATCTTAAATATTAGCCCATCAACCCGTGAAAACTCTACACATATTTCACTCTATTGTGTAGCTTCCAACTAAGTCGACATCATCCTTCATTGGGTCCACTACCACACCATTTGTTGAGATATCTAGAAACATCACTGTCCAATCCTCCAATATCACCCTCATATAGTAATTCTCTATGCGAGCCATATGATATAATGGTGAAAATATCAGGGTCATACCATGGTGTATATCAGTGCACAAGTCTATCTATCCATGCGGAAGTATGCTTGTGAAGTCCTCCAAAAATACATCCTCATTCAATGCCACCACTATCAGGAACTAAATATCTATAGAATCCAACAATCCAAGGGTTCTTGTAGAGAACTGATGAGTAATTGGTTGCACCCTCAAATTCATGATTTCCACCCCACGCTACTTGGTTTTCCTTTTCAACCAAAAAGGAAAACCTTGTCTCATAATTGTAGACACTATACCTTCTACACCTAAATATAGACATGAACTATAGGTAACGAGTCCATATTTTTAATTTTTCTATAAGGAATCATTATTGCTATAATTAAATCCTAATAGAAACTATCGACTCCAAGAGTTAGGTCCAATTGTCGGCACAAGTGTGTAGCTGGTTAATCACCTCCAGTTGGAGCATCTATGTGTAATTTTCTAGCCAATGCCTCAACCAGAATCTATATATCTGAAGATTAATAAGTGGAAATAAATTAATGACTCACACCTGTGTCTATCATTATTATAGAAAAGTATAAAAGACACATATCTTACCTTGTATCGACCATGGATCATGTTGGTCATAGTGGTTGACCATATTTAGCACTCCTGACCCCTATACCCCAGTTCACTATGTCTAGTGTGGACCACTTGGGGTGGATTTGGAAACAATTTCAATCATATACCACCTCTAAAATCACTCCAACATACTCTACCACATCATCCACCCAACATACCAACATTTTCATGTCACTTCCTCTACCTAGGTGTTATGTCTACTGTCTATCTATCAACTTACGGTGGGTTGGACAATCCCACATGAGATTTCCCTGGTCATCATAAGAGTAGATCCGCCTCCATCTAGGCTAACTACATATGTACTTTAATCCCCGAACCATAGACCCTCTATATTGGGATTGATTATTGAAACTTACCACATGTCTAGGTTGGTGAATATTTTATTGGATCCTAGCTACTAATGTCTCTGCTCTTGTGTGTCCACTACTAGTAATAACTATTTTCATCTGATTAGCCAAGAAACTCATGGCAACTATGACATGCTCTAGCTCACTATAACAAGTAGGAATTCATTGATGTATAACACTGGATCAGATGTATCTACATAGTTCTCTTCTGAAATTATGATCCTGAATTAACTTATCACACACCATATCCATTGAGTACAAAGGGATGTCATGAAATTCATTGAATACTCATCAACAATCATAATACATTGTTGAACATGTAGGGGACCTTAGATGTACACATCCTTCCACAGAGCTAAAAAAACACATACTTGAAAAGCCTCTATAAATCTTAAAATTCATGAGTTTCCTCATCATATGACTAGGTCACTAAGGCCATCCATCATCCTTTAGATCGCTAGAGAATTCTCACATCCTGAACCACCATCTAGATTGAATGTGTCTGGACAAAATGAAAGACTTGGGTCACTACATCAAGCGAGTCCTTATTTTTCTTTGGGCTGGGATCTCCTTGGAACCTTAATATTTTTTTCACTGAAACTCATGGTTTTATCTCATCCTGTGCATCTCATCCACTAGCACAACTGGAACCATCTTCTTCTCAACATGTGTTGGTGTGAATGGTAAACCAGCTGAATGTAAGACCTCCAAAAAAGGGAAGATGTATTTAATCCTCATCACATAGGGTATCATCCTCATCATCACGATGTTGAATTCTGGTTTTCTTACATTGTTGAGTAATCATGATATCAACAAGATTTAAAACAATCAATGGGTATATCTATAAAGTTGAATCAAATGGACATGGTACCCACAACTCATTCATTTGTGATGGATCCACCCATATTTTCCCTACAACAAGTTTCTATATGTAGCATGTCAACAGGTGGGTTATCATAGTAAAATTGTATTGATATGTCAGTCGCCGCAACAACACTGAAGTCCCTATATGGAGAGTTAAACTAGAAACATCTGACACTATTTCCCCAAAAGATCTCATAGACACCAGTCCAATGGTAGAATCAACTGCTCTGATACTACTCTTCCATGACCAAGCCCAATGGGGCTCGAATAATGACAACCCTAATCCTACCCCCAATAGTCCGTTGACTGATGACAAGTGCTGAGTAGGCATATCATTCACATGGGTTCCCTTATCCTAATACACACACACACAAACACACACACACACACACACATCTACAATACCATACATTGATGAAATGTAAAACAACTGATAATCATCCATTTATACATCTAAAATCTGACTATAAGAGTAAATAAATGAGTACCAGAATGGAAAACTGGCAAATACCATACCACCATAATGAAACTAAAAACATGTGAAACTTGTAAATTGGTAAGGATTGTTTTCCATGGAACCATAGGAACACACCTCAGTCTGTATGTCTCACGAATCTCTACCTAGTCCTAGTCCCTCTAGAACCCCATAAAATGGTTGATCGTCTTCATAAGCCAACACACATGTGGGTGAAGCCCAAACTACTGTGAGTAAAAACTACCTAGTAGGACACCCTGAAATCAGTAATAATATATCATTAATAATATCAATAAAATCATAATAGGTATATCTCTACAACATATTTAACAAGAATATCTAGATATACTCAACATGGAAGCAAATTCCCAAGGTCAATTTGAAACCATAATGCCAACCAGGGAATGTTGCTCAATGGTCCCACTTAACACTTTTCCAAAATAACTCACACCATGAGTCACATAGCATTGAGGATGTCTATATGTGATTTCATTCTCATAAAACCTATCCCAATGAATTACATTTTATAAGTTTGATGAGAATGATGCACAAATAAGTATTATACCTGAGTCCATGGGGTACACGAAAATATTAATCTGAAATAAGCTGTTACATAATGAATCGACACCCATGTTGTATTATATTAAACAATATGAAGAACTCCACTGGGGGGAAAGTGGATTTTAGAGGATCTCATTTTCATCCTCATGGAATGATTCCAAAAAATCTATCCTAGACTAAACTCCCTCTTAAGGGATATCCATTCTATGTATAAAACATGATTCCAAACTATAAGCACTAGAAGTGGATCAAGGGAATGAACCCTAATGAAACATCTCCTTTCCGAAGAGGAAAAAGGCTCTAAGACATATTTGAAGAAGTACACAATGTATACTGGTATTAAATTTTGAGCCATCTTGGCCTCATGATCAACCTTTGTCTCACACCATGTGATCCTATGCATTTCTAATTACACATCATGCATGAACCCATGTACTCCTAACCTTATTTGTGTCTATATGGACATATTTAAGCCTGGGTACATGAATTTTCTGATCCTGTGTACTCCTGGCCTTGTTCATCTACCCTCAAATTTATATATCATGAAACCAGGTGATTTTTTTATTCCTTTTTAAAACTGTCACATGATATGAGATATTTATCTCTTTCACATAAACCCTAGAGTCACAACTAGTGTCCAACACGCCAGGTAATCACTGATTGCATTCCATGAATATCATGATTTTAAAGTTCATGTGGAGTCTTTTATCATGTCCCCACCCACTCATCCAGCCTCCAATCCAGCTACAAATCTCACAAAAGATAATATATCTTGTTTTTCAATGGTTTTCCATAGATGCTCGCTAGAATCCATCCACTAAAACATGTGGGAAATCCCTTTGTCGCATCTCCCAATAGTCGAACATCAAAACTACCCTGAATACCTTTGATCTAGTATCAATCTATCATTGTAGATCGATCTCATAGTTGATTTGACCCTAGAACAATGATTATAGACCATTTAACTATGAAACTGGTGCACAATGATTTTTTTATAGGATATTTTGTGAAAATGTTGGCCAAACAAATAATTAGTGAAGATCACATGATGAACAAGGGAAGGAAAACAATAAAATGGAGAGTAAATATCATCATCCATGTTTAGTTGGCCTCGATCCATTTCAATTAGTATGATGAATGATGATCCAAATTAAATAGAAAATTCCTACCAATATGACATGTAGATAATCTCATACCAACAATATGATCGATATATAAATCAATAAATTGGTTGATTGGTTCACATTAATCATAAGAATGTATAAACAACGGGAAATACACATAAAACAAGCCCCTACCTCTATTTGGATAAATCACTATCAAAGAATGATTTCATGTATTTTTTGTTGATTAGATCCATAGGTTTATCCCACATTTTCCAATGATCTGTGATCTGGTCTCTTCTCCCCAACAAAAGACCCCCAAACACTCCCAATGGAACCTCTCTATTGGTAATTTTATGTGGATAAATAGGAAAATTATCTATAGTAGTGTATTTATAGAAGGATATTAGTTCACTCCATCACGTTAAAAAATGAATAATTTTTCTTTTATTTTTTATTACATCCCCCGTGATGGAACATACCCCAAACAGTCATTGTGATCAAAGGAAAAGTCACGCCTATGGTAAAATACACTCTCTAAACTCATTGGATGACATAGATTTCCAATCTATGCATCTATTTATAAGTTTCTATGATTTTCCAGAAATACATCGTGTTCATGAATTTAATATATATAACATATTTTAAAAATTAATTTCGTGGTCTCTGGGTCTCAGAATCTCACATTCTATTGGTTCATATCTCCATAAATAATCCATATAATATTCAAACACAATACAAGGATAAATCAGAGTTGTTGCGATTTCATTAGTTTCTTGTAGTTAAAAATAATTAAATTTATACTTTTTTATCAATAGTATAAATTATCATTTTAAACAAAATGTTGAGACATGAAAATGAATTGTTTTAATAAAACTGATTTTCTATTGAGTTTTTCATTTTAATATTATATAAATATCATACCATTAATAGATTTTAAATCATGAAAAATGGATTCTATATTTGTATTTATGATTTTCCAATTTATTAATGTGGAAATTTAATTTTTCTTCATTATAAATTATAACCATTTTAAAATAAATTCGATAGTAAAAAAAGTTAAATTTGTATATTTTGGAGAATCTAAGTGATAAGAACATAATTTTTTATTTGTTTTGTATTAGATGTAGATATTTGAAGAATTATTAAAATATTCTCAATACTAAATTGTTTATTAGATAATTATCCTTTAATATTACTGAATAATATTTTAATACAATAAATAATTTAGGTTGTCTCCCTCCCTGAAATTGTAAAAGGAAACCCCTACTATCTTTTTATTAATCCACATTGAGACACCTACCTCAACCAAACCCTACCAAATTATCTTCTAATATTTTTTATCCATGAAATACAGATTCTTTTATTCTTAAAATATCATTATAAGGGTCCTTAAAAATGGATATAATGGAGGTCTATTGAAGAATAGGTAATTATCTTACCAGAACACTTTTAGTTTATTTCATCTAATACCACCACTAAATTTGTGGTATTCATAATAAAATAATAAATTAAACATCATAAATATACATTAATTGTATTATCATTTACTAACCACCATCTTCCAACTTCTTTCTGTCAAGTTGGAAATGAAAAGTGTTTCACATGCATACGCTTGGACAACCACCAGCACGTAGCGATGTGAGTTTTTTTTATCATTTTTTAATTATATGGATGGTAATAAAGGTGTATTAAATGATTATATATTATTTATATTATCTAATATTAATTATTTAAACGTTAATTATTATTTATCTCTTTCTATTCCAAACATTGAAATGTGAAAACATCACTCGTGCTTATGTATAGATTACTGTCTCTAGGAAGTGATCTAATTCTTTTTTTTCATCACCACTAAGTATAAATTATTACAAAAATATATTTGATGAATAAATATGATAATTATTTCATGATTAAAATTAGATATATTATGAACACATTTCCTTGAAAAATTTCGGGAATAATCTAACTAAAACATACATGAAGAATGGAGCAATAATGACCTAAAACGATGATTTTAATGAAGATTTGTTAATAAATATGTGATAATATGTAATAAGTAAATAATTTTTATATTAAATGTATGAATATGGTTATTTAATATAAAAATAATAAATTTTTATTTATTATATAGGATATTTGAACACATTTGATAAAAGATGAGATATAAGGTAATGGGTTTATGTTTCAATCTAATCTTAATCAGGATTATTTGGTATTTAGTTTCCATTCCAAAAATTATATAAAACTTATCTGATAAACCATTATAATTTTTCTTATCCTTTGGTTATTTCAATAATTGTTTTGTTTTATTACCATTTTCCTCACATTGGTACTAAAAATGGTATACAATTTTTTTTGAGAAAACGTGGCCATATTTCATCTCATTCAATTATGAAAAATTTTCTTTCCATATCAATTTTCAGAAAAAAATCATGAATGTTTTTAATATTGTTCAATGATTTTATAAATTTGTATTTATGCATTTTTTAATTTATTCCCAAAAAATTAAAAATAATATTTTTTTCTTTTTAGGAATAATGCATTTTTACTGAAGGTGTGAAAATAATACTTCTTTTAACAATTATAGAATGGAAAAAAATTTATACAATCATGAAAACACAATGATTTGATGCTTAATTTAAAGGATTAAATTGTTATATCAAAATATATTTTTTCTTCAATATTTTGGAAATATTAGATTTTTAAATAAGTGATTTCAAAAATAAAAGGTTATTTTCCTCGAGATATATTCCAAAGATCCTTTAAATAATATTTTCAAATTTTAAAAAATAATTTTATGTTAATTATTCATCATCGGTGATATGATCTAATTATATGATCCTTATTATTTATTTGGATATTTTTTAGTTTTTATGAAAATATTTTTTGGAAACTCACTCATTTTCTATAGTTTATATTAAGATTAATAGATGAAATATTTGTGATGACCATTTCCTTTTCAAGAGTTTGGAAATAGTTATATAATAAAGGTTTTATGGTTTTACAGATAATATATGTATAATTTTTATTATGTGTTAAGTGGCCCTAGAAATATATATCCATCCAATGCATAGGTAAAATATGTGTATCTCAAAAGATAATAAGAACTGCAATGGTGAGTAAATCTCGATCAGTAAGGGAATTTTTCAACTATGATAGTCTTGAGAGTAAACCATACCTATGTATAGGATTGAATGGGAATCGAACCCATACCACTATGATGGACTTGGGATTTATACATGAAAAAAGAAGGTTTTGATATGCATATGTGTATGGTTAAAACTTTTTTATTATTCTTATGATATTTATTTCACGAATCATGTCTAATTATTGATGATTCTTCACCATTATGGCTTATGTATTTTTTTATAACAATTCCTTATGTTGAGAATTACTATTATTGATCATTGACATGTTGGGTATGATTATTTTTAGATATGATCATGTTCTAATACCCTTATTCTTATATTAGTCTCACTTATGATCATTGATTGATATCTCTTAAATTTACCCTTATGGAGCATTTAAGCTAAAACATTATTGGGTTTCCTGTCCCCATGTTATGAAAAATGTTTTATGTAATATATATCATATAATAGTACTATGTTGGAATATCATTATAATATCTGTTTAGTATATTTCATGAAATTATATTACTATGTATCTAGTATCCTATACATTGAATCATTATGGTTCTAGTATGAAATATCAATGTTATAAAATTAATATTACTTTAAAAAGATATAATATATATATATGTAAGGATAGGTCACATTAGTTAGTATCAAATAGGTATTTGTTAACATTTAATGAATTTGATTAGAGAACGTTGCTGAAATCCCTTTGAATATGTCAACTTGTACAATAGCTACCTAAAATTTTTGTAAGATGTAGAATGTGTCGTTATCCAAGAAATAAATCCTTGTAAGGACACTTGGTTTTGTAATATATGCTTCTAGGGGTAATAACTCCTAAAATATATGGTTCAGTGTATCACATCCATCATTCTACTGCATGTTGCACAGGTCCTTACTTTGTTTGTGGTTTGAAACTACTAGAAGATATCAATGGGTTAAATCACATTTTCATTATGAAAATTTTTGAAGGATCAGTTTAGATTATATATAAGTTTAGATAAGGTAAAATTTATGGTGACTTAGATTTAAAATATGGTCTTATGAATAAGACATCATTTAAATGAATTTAAAGATTATGTGGTTTCCCACTATGCCTATTAATGTCCACATTATTATTTTATTTTTTTCATTAGTTTTTACCTAAGTTAACTATTATAATGCTCAATTTCTTGGACAAGGCTTTGATTTATTTCCTAAGAAAAAAATACTATGGAATCTGGAATGGAAAATATTTTCTTTATTCATACACAACTTTTTAAACATATAAATCATGTAGATATTTTAAACTATAAGAGGGTGGTAATATGTTTTGTTGATTCTGTAATAATGAAACATCATCTATTTTGTAGTTGTTCCAATGATTTTCCAGTTTTGAGTGATTAACTAGTACCACTAAAATTTGATTTTCATTTTTGTAGTTGTTTCATCATGAAAATTTCATTTTGAATGTTTATTATTTTTAATGTGAATAACATAAATGGTGTCTCTTATCAAGAACATGAGGAAACATTAAGTGATTGACTATATGGAGTGTGAGGATTTTATAATGTTATTTTTTAGAAATTAATTTACTTATAATAGTCTTATCTAAATTGATAACTAATTCCATGAACTAAAACCCAAGCATGATGAATTCAATATTACTTATGTGTAAAATTTTACAATACCTATGAGGTACACTTAGTGTATTATCATTGAACAAAAAAAATAATATTGATCGATTATTAAATGTATTATAACGAAGCCTATAATTGGATTTATCTATAATTGAAATATATAGGTATAAATAAATCATTTTATGTGCTAAGAAACTTTAAAAATTTATTTGAGTTACCCATAAACCTCATGGTTTTGGTTAGAAAATAATGATACAAGATACGGTAAATTCTAATAATAAAAATCATGGAGAGAAGAAGATGACATTCCATTTATGCTTGTTGTATGGAATAAAAATTATATGAAATTTTTATAAGGGTAATGGTAAATATTTTTACTTTCTAAAATTAGGAAATCAAGAAAAATAATGATGAATTGATGTGATTGGGAAATACAATGGAAGGAACAATAAAAAATCTCAACAAAATTCACCACCCATACTCCAATGATTCATATGCTAGGATTATGGTAATTATTATAACCATTTCACATATCTAAAGGTTAATGATGATGATTGATTTCAAAAAATTCTTAACCATATAAATAAATAGAAAGCTCAAATGTTCACAACTTTTAAAGTGGGAATGAGAACAATGTGGAAAATTATTAAATTACCATCCACTCTATAATTTTTAATGTAAAAATTTATTAATGATTTACCCTCTATTTTATATCTAAATACTTTTATAAGGGAAACACTTCACCTCCTGAATGATTATATATTTATTTTGTCATAAAAACCCCTAATGGTATAATTATCACATCAAATGTTTATAAATCCCCTTTTATAGAATTTTGTTGGAATATTATTCATACAAATATTTTGATTATTCTTCATGTTGAATTTCTTATGATTTGTGGATTTATTTATCTCCATATGTAGATACAACATTAATTTTAAAGGGTACTAATTAGCATTTGATATTTAGATCCAACCCATGATCATCTTAGAGTATGAGGATGAATATGAACTTCTAATGGAGGACACTTTTGTTTTATTGATCTTCCTACTTATTCATGAGGGATATTTATCTAATATGGTTGGGGTGAAACTCCATATCAAAGATATTACTATTATTTAGGATTATGTTGATGTACATCTTAATGAAATCCCCCTAAATAGTGAAGTTGATTTTTTTAATAAAACTCATACATAGTGTTTCACCTATTTCAAAGACCCCATATTGAATGTCCCTAATTATGTTATAAAAATTGAATAAGAAAATATATGAAAATATTGATTAGGGATTTATACACCCAAGTCTATCACTATGGGCTACGCCTATTATTTTTCTTAGAAATAAAGATATGTTAATTTATTTTCATTGATTATGAAGAACATTACATGATTATAATCAAAAACAGGTATCCTCTACCATGTTTCAATGACCAATATCATCAATTATAGGATAAAAATACTTCTCAAAGATATATATTTTATATGGATATCATTAATTGTGAGATATTAAAGAGGATATACCTAAGACATACTTCTATACATGTTATGGCCATTATAAATTTATACTAATACCATAATGACATATCAATGCTCTATTTTTATTCATAGACATAAATAATATAGTCATTAGAGATTACCTTGACCTATTTTTTGAATTTATTATATATAATATTAGCTTATATTCAAATATCTTGAAAGAAAATGCAGAAAATTTATGGGTTATACTAGACTCTCTAAGGTTCGATATGTTTTATTTTAAATTTACCAAGTCTAAAATTCACCTGAAAAAGTTATCATTCATGGGTAAAATAATATAATATGAGGATATATTAGTGGATCCTTAAATAAAGGAAATTATTTAACAATGGCCCAGAGCAAACAAATTAATATAGATCTGAATTTTTCTTGGGTAATAAGGATACTAAACACACTTTTTGAGAGATATATCATGGTTTCCAAATCAAATGAATATGTTGAATCAGAAGAAAGCCAATTTTCTCTTGACATATGAATGTGAATAATAATTTGAGGATCCAGAAATAAGGTTGTTTAGTGCATCTGTACATACACTACCCTGTAGGGGAGAAGGTTCCAGATATTTAGTGATTAATCAAACAAGGTACTGGTTTTCTTCATCATATATAATGATATGGTGATATATTTATTTTTCATTTCAACTAAAAATTCATGAAAAATTTTACGAGACTCATTTTTTGGAGTATGAAGAAAGAATTAAATCACTGAAAATATAGAGGCATTATTTTTTTAGTCCATGTTGTGATATATATACTGATAATAAAATCTTAACGTATTTATTCATACAATTTTTTTTGAATATTCACTAAGGGATATTGTTGGAGTTGATTAATGATTATGACATCTCGATACTTTTCTACTCTAGAAAGGTGAATATGGTTACTGTTGGTCATAGTTGGAAAGAACCAGTAGATTTTCCCTGATTATAATTTAAAGAGATGCAATATTTATTAATTTTTAGAAGATTGATTTTGAATTCATGAGGAAATGGATCATATATTTATTAGATAAATTTTCAACTTCTAATCCATTTTAGTATTATAGGGACACATAAGAAATATGTTGAACTATATGAGATGGTGAGAATTGTTCCTAAGTTCATCCATGATTATGATACAATCATAATTTTTTGGAATAATGAATGTGTCCCATCAATATAAGATATGAAATGGGAGTTATTGGATGATTCTTGTTGTTCATTATTATCTATGAATCTAAGAAATATGAATATGAATAGATATATTAATGATTTTTTTGTGGGAAATCAAGAAAAGGGATATTGCAGAGTATGTGTCCTGATTTCAGGTTTGTCACCATGTTATGTATGATAGATAGATTTATTAGAGAATGTTATAAATTTAACCTATATTTTAATTGAAGTAGGATAACATTCTAGAGATTTCATTATAATACTACCAAAAAATATAAATATCATAAAGATATTTGGGTTGAATTCAATCACCTTTCAAAGACAACACACTTCATTTCTATAAGATTTAATTTCTCACTTTACTATATTGAAAGAATATACAGTAATATAGTGGTAATATTTCATGGAGTAGAAAATTATATTGTATCTAATTAGGATCCATGGTTTTAATAAAAATTATAGAGAATTCATAGGTACAATTTGGATAAAATTTTATGATTTAGTGCTATATTTCATCTATAGAAAGATGGATAGTCTAATAGGACCATTCAAACTATAGAATACTTGTTAGTAGTTTACTCTAAATATTTCAAAGGTGGATGCAATAACCACCTTATTTTAATGCAATTTTAGTACAACAATATTTTTTAATCAAGAATTCAGTTGTCTTTTTAATAATACCCCTATGTATAGAATTTTGAAACTCCAATATTGGTATTAAATGGAGAAATGAATTCATTGGGATCCCATAACGCTATGGACGTAGCAGAGAAGGCTACATCCTTTTAGTATTACAAAAGGGTAGTTCACAGTCAACATAAAAGTTATGATGACAATAATTACTGAGATGTATAATTTAAATTTGGTAACAAGGTATTCCCATGAATATATACTTATAATAAGGACATGATATTAAAAAATAAGGTAAATATAATCCTTATATATATTTGTCACTCTGAATTTACTTGTTTTTTATGATCATTTATTATCACATGGTGCTTCAACAAAATCTCTATCATGTTCATGATCTATATCATGTATCACTCTTGATGAAGTACATACAAGATGTTTCCAAAGTGATGAACTCAGTGGTCATAAAACTATATAATCATATACCTTTTGGGGAATAACTAGTGAATATTCTATATAAAAGCATGATTTTTTTTTAAATCAAGACCACTCACCTAGTATGTATTTTGTTTAGGACCCATAAATTTAAATAAGATAAATGTGAACCTGAAGATTTTTTTGTGGCAGTAGTAACCTCAGATTTTCTATCAAAATGTTGAACTTTGAAGTGATATATTCTTATATGGGGTAAAATGAAAAATGATAAAAAAAATTATGATATATTTACCTTCAAATAAAATAAATTCATTTATATCGTGTGATAAAAGAGTCCTCATGTATAAATAAACTATAAAATAGTTTATCATTATAACCTAAGAATTAATATTATGGTTGGAATTGAAATAAACACATTTCTTAAAAACATATAAATCCTTTATATAATTCAAATATATTCTTAAATATGTACTCAATATTCATTAAGGACATTTTATGATTAAAAAATTTATTTCCTCAAGAACAGTATTTATTGTATTTTTGTAAACATACTCTACAATCAATTTATAAAATTTTAAAAAATTAGTAAAAATATGTTTTTTTAAATCATACTGCAAATATTATTATAGGCTGAATTTTGTATAATTTTCAAAAAAATTAATTTCTGAGAGAATACTGAAAATATATATTTTTTAAGAAAACAATATTTATTTTCTAATATCCATTTTAATTTGTAATTATACTTTCATTCTATTTGTTAATTTTTTTAATTAAAATTTATTCCATTTTATCTACATTATACTTTATGATATTATAAAAATAATTTTAGACTTCTAAAGTAATTTTTCATAAAAACAATTTTTGTTGCCTTTAGTTTTTTATATTAAATAAATTTTTAAAATTTATATAAAAAGAGTCCTGAAAAATGTAATATATATTGTTGAATAATAATTTCAAAATTTATTAATTACAACAACTTGAATTCAATTCATTATGTATAGTAATTGTGTTAAAAATGTTACTACCTTAGTAAAAAGGAAAAATTGGTAAATAAAAGTTAAACTAAGTAATAATGCCAAATATTTTCAACTTACATTTTTTTGGAGGAATCTATATTGATCCTAATCACAATATAATTGAAAAGTAATTATTTATTAGACATTTTTCTATGAATATGACTTAATAATATTTTAATCATTCAAAAATTGAAAGTGGCACCCCCCCACACTTATAACAGCACACCCATCCTTGATTTCCTATACACCATTAATCTATAAATATTACCAAACCTTATCCAATTATCTTCTAAACTTCTTTATCAATGAATTAGTGGTTTTTTCATATTAAAATACCATTTTAAGGGTCCTTATGAAGGGATTTAAAAGAGGCCCCCAATGAATATGTTTCCATATTACTGGGCTTATTTTAATTTACATCTTCCAAAACCTCCACTAAATATATTATATTGATCATAAAATTGTACCTTCCATATTTTAAATATAATGAAATTTTTTATGATTATTTGACCACTATTTCTTGCCTGTTTCCATAAAATGGGAAATGAAATGTATCATTTGTCTATACATGTGGACAACCAACTCAACTATGTGATGTGATTATCTTTTCATTTTTTACATAAATGGTAATAAGGGTAGATTTTGTATATATATATATATATTATAATAATGTTTTTTCAAATTTTAATTGTTATTTACCTTAATTTTGTTCCAACCATTGAAATGTGGACACATTATTCTTTCATACATATCGATAACCATCGCCATGAATTATGGTACATCATTTTTCATCTCCAATTTATATGAATAGTTATAATAGTGTATGTTATGTTTAAATATTATCAAAATTTCATGATTAAAATTTTTGAGATGATGAATTCATTACCAAGGTACACGTACTTGAATAATCTAAATGAAACATATTTGATAAACAAAGCAATTATCACCATGAATAGTGAAATTTATAATTAATTATTATTAAAATGGTTATAAGGTGTTATAATTAAAACATATTTGTTATTATATGTGTGAATATGGTACGATAGATATTAATTGTAATGCCTCGACCACATAAGCCTAGAATTGTAGAATTACTACGTATCATTGGCAAGATCACAAAAGATCAGGTCTTGAAAGACCGATTAGTTTAGTAGCCTTGGAAGCACTAGATACATTTATAACGTTTACATTACATCATAAAGTCAAAAACTACAACAACATCTTGTCTTCATAGAACACACTCATATCCCCTCATACTATCCCTGAAGGTCATACATAAAATACTTCTTCACATCCTGGGAGAAAAACAACATAGAAAAGGGTGAGCTCAGATGCCCAATAACTATGACAATATTGCAAAACATTCATTAATAAGAATAAACATTTAAGGCAATGTATAACTAAAACAAAAGCCTTTTATACTTGAACTTCAGCATAATATGGCAGATATAAATTGAAATAATTCCATTTACATATTCACATGGATATTCTACTAGTCAAATAATCATATGAAATATCAATAACCACTTTCATAATGATGGAATGCATAATTCCAGACTATTATAAACACATATTCAAGGCGTTGTGCCAATACTACAAATAATAATTTGTCAAGGCCTTGTTCCAAGACACTAGTTTGTCTAATGAGTCCTACCGATGCATCGAGGAGCTGTAACAGGCTCCACCCATCACTTAATAAGTCCAATTCATTCCTCATATGAAAATTTTGTGACATAACATAAACATTCTTATTAAAACTAGAATACGAAATGTCAATAATTTATCCACAAACAATGAATGGTATAAAAATAGCACATCCACAGTCAAACATAACTCATTCTATACAATATGGATTATTGTATTGTAATAGATTAACCTAAATCGAGAATAATGAAGGATATTTATAGAGATGAAAAAAATCATCAAAACTATTTGAGATAAATATCCCCCATTTTCTTGAAAACATTTAAAAGTCACACAATTTGTCAAGAATCCATTTAATAATAGATTTTTGAATAAAAGTGTCCCATACCACATTGAATCTTTAAAAAATAAACTTTAATTTTAAAACATTAATGTCCATATAAATAAATTCTTAAAACCATTTTTAAAACACGGACATTAATGAGAAATATTTAGAAGAATAAATCGTTTAAACATTTAAAAATGATGTTTTAGTTAGAGTTTCTAACCAAAAGAGGGACCCTTGAATAAAAATAATTGAAGTTATCAAAAATTTGAAATATCATGAGAATAAATAGATTCATGATATACTATGTCAAAGAACATTATATACACCACATAAAAGTGATTTTGTGTATAACAACAATGAAGCCTCAATGGAATGTAATTTGAGATGAAATCTCTTATAATGACTGTATCCTTAGGTTAAGGATAAATCAATGACATAATTATGTGTGATAAATATAAATATACTCAATATGATTGGATATTGAGTGTAAATCAATCAGAATGTATTCACATATATTCTATTAAAAACCACACCAATGAATTGAATGTTTAACTCAATAAATGGAGATTGAGTAAAAATTACATTTATCAAGTTCATATCAATGAATTGAGAATTTATCAATGGAGTGATTAGGTTTATCAAATGTATATCCCTAGAAAAGGGAGTGGAGATTATTACATAACCAAATGAGTTGTGATTCTACACATAATCTTGGCGTAAAATAATCAATGAAGTATGCGTAAAGCCGAATGAATGGAAATTGAAATTTCAAATTCCCTTATCGATTTGGTAAGATATGAAACATACACCCATGGAATAAGGATCATAAAATTATTATGTAAATATCCATAAATTTAATTATATTACACAATGAATACAATCATGGGTAGTACACACACCACATTCAATAAATAAGTGGTGAACAATGGAAATCTCACAAAATTAAAAGTGAGATAAGAAACCCCTTAATTTGTACTTTTTCCTTGGTCGAGGGTAGGATATCCTCTTGTATAATGGTGAAATAATTTTTATGGAATTTTAAGTGAATCATATACATTAATATGATATCATATATGATCATTAAATATTTCTTTGTTAATAATATCATAGCATTATCATTGTTTTGGGTGTTAACTTACTCATTTTCTTTTATATGTTTTGTTACATAAGTCATGTTTGTTATGGATATGTTGTATCTTAATCATATACAGAATGATATCCAGTCCTTAAACATTATTTTTAATCATAAATTTTGAATTAAACTTGTATGGATACGATGGGGAATGAATCTCATCGCGTTCATGGAGATGGTAGTCCGTACATACGCACGAGCGATAATATCATTCCTTTGATATTAAAATAACATATAATTGGATGTTCTATCATATATATATAGAATAATTATAATGTTATACTTATTATTTACATGAATTACACATCATTATTATAACCATACAAATAATAATGTATTGAATAACAATTATACCACGACGTGGAGATGGTAGGCCGTACGTATGCACGTGTAGTGACATGTCACTCAAAAGATGGATAGAATAATGAATATGGTTATACCATGTTTATAATAACATCACATTATATAAGAGATACTGTAGTGATTATTTTATAATGGAAATAAAAAATGAAGAAGAAGTTGAAGAAGAAAGGAACTTGAAAGAGGGTGGTGAAATCATTATCTCTTCTTCGTGTTTTTTCTTTTGATTTGATCAAAATGGATCCTTAGGTTTTCTTTATGATAAAACTAGGGCCTCTAGGCTGAGGTGAGGGAAGTATAGAGGATATTTTGGCAGGGTTTGGCCGATCCTAAAGGCTTTGAAGGTGTAATTTAGAGAGAAGGGGGAGTACCCTTTTATAAGAGGGGTGAGGGGCACCTTTGGAAAAGCTAGAAATATTATTTTATTATAATTTCATATTCAGTTTTTAATGTCTCAAAAGTGGATTATTTAAAGATTAAGGTGGGTATGGGTCTAAATCCTTTCAACCAACATATTTTAGATAGGTTTGGTTACTATATTAACCTTATCATTTATATATAACTCTTAGTTAAATAGTTTGACATTTACCATGTGTCTTTGTATTTTTATTTTTATTGTTAAAAAACATACTATATACCTCAAATATACCCCCAAGTGGTCCATTAATGATAAAAATTTCATTATATATGTTCTTCGGCCAATCCTTATATTTTTAGTAATATAATATCAATTAACAATATAATATTTCTTATATAAACTCTTTTATGTCAATTTTGACAATATATGGTATTTTGTTTTTGATAATTTCATAACAGCATTATTACTTAGAAAAAATTAATATAAACAATAATAATATGTCATATTAACCTAGAAAATTTGTTTAATTCATAAAAAGTCTCAAATTACATTTATATTTCTATTTTTAATATCAATTATTTTAATATTTCATTAATTAGTTAATTACTGCATCAACATTATGTCGTAAATAAATTAAATTATTTAATGTCTAAAAAATATAAATAATCTACCATTATGTATTAAATCTTTTTTTCCTTCTAATGAGTATTTATAATCGAATCTATCTTATTGATAACCCTATATTAAATAAAATTTAGCTATTAAACCTTGAGTTTATCTCTTTTAATTCTTCTTTGAATTAAACAATAATAAATGTTCTAATAAAATCCAAGTGAAACTAAATGATAATATTTTATTCCTAAGGTTGTTTTTGGTCGATATGCACTTGTCCAATAGAATTAGGACGTGTTTTAGGTAATATTAATATCATTTTTACCCTTAATTACCCTATTTACTTTTAACCGTGGTAAGTAAAAGTAAAAAGTTACTACTCACCAAATTTTATTTTCATCACTTTGAACCACATTTTACTCCTTGATATTAACCGTGTCTCTTGTATTTTTTAAATTCCACTCACAGAAGCGGTTATTATGTTTTATTTGAATTTCCAAATTCTCTTAGGAGCTGGGTAAAAGACAGTGAAAGTTAAATAAAATTTTATATTTCTAAAATTATTATAAACTGAATCTAATGAATTACATTGAAATTATATAGGTATAATGTATCTATTTTGACATTAAATAATTATAAAAAAAATAAATAATTATTTCAATAAAAATTCAGTTTTAAACTATAACTCAGTGTTTTTCACTATTCGTTAAAAATTAAATGTTTTTATAAAAATATGAAAATTTAACCCTAGGATAATTTCGATATTCCAAATCCAAAAATGATGTCCATTTTGAATGATAAAATTTATAAAATTACAAAAAGTAAGTATTACTATTCATAATGGCTAGTTTGATTGGTTGTAGTGTGTGTTAGAACTCGATGTTTCGTACAACACTCGCTACTGTATTATTTAAAGAGAAGCGTACCGTGGAAGTTTGGGGTGTTACATTCTACCCTACTAAAATAAATTGTGTCATTAAAATTTTTAAAATTGGTCTTGGGAATATAATGGAATTTCCCACATCATAAAAAGAGTCAATAAAAATATCACTTTAAAAGAATGAAAGAGAAGAACAAAGGTCCACCAAGATAACACACAATAGGATTCCATGAAGAAAACATGGATATGGAAGATAAAATACAGGTCAAGTTCTGATGGATAAGGATATAAAACATGATCAAGAGAATGTTAACAACAACAAACCACAATCTTGTGATGGGAAAATTGCTTATTAGTTTCTCAGTAGGAAAAGTACACGAAAAACATTTTTTTTAAGTTACACTTCTTAAAGATGAAAAATTTATTTATGAAATTGAAGAAGAACATATGGAGATATGCTTACTTTTTAAGTAGAGTTTCATTCTTTAATAAATTTCTACCACTAACACATTTTTTTAAATGGTGAGTATTCAAGAAGACTTGGTTACACCAGAAGTTCTAGAATAAACGTTTAGAGAATCACATGATCCATAAAGGATAAACTGTATATTTACCATGTCTTTAGAGATTAATCAAAACCAAAATGGTTAGTATAAGATTAGATGATCCCCCAAAAGGATATTCATTTAGAGAAAGAAACACTAATCTTAATTTTTAAAATTAAACCAACTATACTCCAATTTTAAATAAATACCATTCAATAAACAATTTGCCATTAAATCCATCAATATAATCCAAACTAATATTGAAACCCAAAACATATAAGAATTTGGTTATGTAGTCTTCAACGTAAAATTGTATCTCCAAATGACATCGACTACTCATAAAGTCACATACTTAAAAGTAATTAACCTAATCACATTTTCTATATTATAGGTTAATCATTTCAATAAATAACCAAAGTCACTATAAATCCACAATAAAAACATAAATAAAAATCCACCATTACTCCTCCAAGTAAATCCCATTGTATTCTATTTTCGTTGGACAAATAGTGTTCCCAACAAAGCGAACATCTTCCAAAATAACATTTTTCACTTAATCGAAGAATCATTTTCCTATACTAAGGGTATTCATTTGATAAGACATAAGATCACAAATCATCTTATTATTGGTCAATACAATCATTTAACTAAAAATAATTAGTCACACTGACCATAGACTTCACGTAGTCTAGTGGTCGGCGATAAATCCCAATCACACATTAGTTATGGGTTTTATTTCCATAGCTTTGTCTGACGCGAAAGGTTGTCACACAGTCTTTGTGTTGTCCTATTTCAAAAATAGTATTTTATAACATTACAAAAATGACATAAATTCCTCAAAATAACCATAACATATTTTAACAACAATTTTTATCTCATACCTTTCATATTCATCCCAAAATATAATAACATGTAATTTCATAAAACCCAATGATCATATAAAACAAAATGTGTATTTATATCTATATCCACAAGAGGAAAGATAATTCTTCCTCAAATATCATTTTGATATGAAAAACTGTTGTGTTACAAATACAAGAGAAACTTATTCCAAAGTTATCCAATCAACAAGGGGTACTAGTACTTTTTAAAATTTATCCAACAATTTATTTCCACATAGATTCATCTTTGACCATGAAAATACCCTATAGAATACCGAATTCACTCAGGTATTGACCAGGTCCCCTACTTTTACGGAAAATGACTTTAAATGGATTCTTAGAATCATTTTTATTTTCTGCCATAGTACTCTTCATTTTTACTCAGAAACTCTTTACTTTATGACCTTATTTCCCACACATAATGCATTTCATTGTTCCATTGAGACACTTTCCTGAGTGTCTTCTTCCACATTTCTGGCATGATGGAAATTGAACATTCTTCTCCCCATGGTCTCCACTGCTGGAGCACTTATCATTCATCACCTTTATCTTCATTTTTGAGTTCAGGAGTTGGTTAATATATATGTTATTGATCATATTTTTGGAAAAATGATTTGGTATGAACACGATATCTTTTACGTCTATCATTATTCCATTTTTTTCTCATTTCCACCATCGTTCTAACCTTGTACATCTTTCTCAAAGTTACTATGACTTACTGGGAATCCATCCTTTGACTAAAAGCAGAAAGTAGTGTGTGAGTAACAGTAGTCATAAAAACATTTAGAGAATATCATGACACCATATTCTCAATTTGAAGCAACTTAGGTTTAACCAAGATCATTTATTCTAATCTAATATTAAAATAATACAAAACAGTATGTAAAGAAAATCTAAATTATCCTAAGAATATCCCCCCATGAGTTTCGTAACAAAGAGTGAAGCAAAGCCCATTGTTGTGCAATAGTTCTCGTTCGAGTCTAGCACAAAGCGGTGTTTTTAGGTTTTACCTCTAGGTACATCTGTCCAGAGCCGCCTCAACCTTCTCGTATCCAGACAGGGATGTATTGCTCAGAAAACTCACAAAATCTGTACATTACAAAAAATTCTAGGAAGTTATTCTATACTAATCCTCAAAGTCCATCTTAGGTCTATGTGCTCTAATCAGAGTTTATCTAAATCATGTTTCCATGGTTTGTACTAAACTTACTCTGATACCAACTGTAACGCCCCAACCCCAAAAGCCCAGAGTCGGTGAATTATTATGTATCATTGGAATGATCACAAAAATTCAAGTCTCAAAAGACAAATTAGTTTAGTAGCCTTTGATGCACTAGATACATTCATAAGGTTTACATTACATCAAAAATTGAAAAACTACAACAACATATTGTCAACATAGACCACACTCATATCCCATCATACTATCCCTACATGTCATTCATAAAATACCTCTTCACATCCTAGGGAAAATGAAACATAGAATGGGGTGATCTCAGATTCCCAGTAAGGATAACAATATAGTGGAAACTTTCAAAAATAAGCAAAAACATTTAAGGCAATGTATAACTAAAACAAAAGCCTTTTAAACATGAACTTTAGCATAATATGGCATAAATAAATTGAAATAATTTCATTTACTCATTCATATGGATATTATACTAGTCGAATAATCACATGAAATATCAATAACCACTTTCATAATGAAGGAATGCATAATGCCAGACAATCAATACCACATAGTCAAGGCCTTGTACCAAGACTACAAATAAGATTTTGTTAAGGCCTTGTGCCAAGACACTAGTTTGTCTCATGAGACCTACCGATGCATCGATGAGCTATAACGGGCACCACCCATCACTTAATAAGTCCAAATAATTCTTCATATGAAAAGTTTGAAACAAAACATAAACATTCGTTTTAAAAGTAGCATACGAAATGTCAATACTTTATCCACAAACCATGAATGGTATAAAAATAGCACATCCACAATCAAACATAACTCATTCAATACAACATGGAAGATTGTATTGTTACAGATTAACCTCAATCATGAATAATGAAGGATACTAACGTAGATGAAAATACTCATCAAAACTATTTGAGAGAAATATCCCCCATTTTCTTGAAAATATTTAAAAGTCACACTATTTGTCAAGAAGCCATTTAGAAAAAGATTTTTGAATCAAAGTGTCCCATACCACTTTGATAAATTTAAAAAGAATATTAATTTTAAAACATTAATATCCATATAAGTAAAGCCTTAAAACTATTTTTAAAACATGGTCATTAATGATAATGATTTAGAATAATAAATCATTAAAACTTTTAAAAATGATATTTTAGTTAGAGTTTCTAACCAAAAGAGAGACAGTTGAATAAAAAAATTGTAGTAATAAATTTTTTTTAATATCATGAGAATAAAGAGATTCATGATATACTATGTCAAAGAACATTATATACACCACATAAAAGTGGTCTAGTGTATAACAACAAAGAAGCCTAAATGGAATGTAATTTGTGGTGAAATCTCTTATAAAGACCATATCTTTAGGGTAAGGATAAATCAACGACATAATTATGTGTGAAAAATATAAATACACACAATATGATTTTATATTCAATGTAAATCAATTATAGGACATTCACACATATTCTTGTAAAAACCACACCAATGAATTGGATGTTTAACATAATAAATGGAGATTGAGTTAAAATTACTCTTATCAAGTTCATATCAATGACTTGAGAATTTATCAATGGAGGGATTATGTATATGAAAATTATATCCCTATAAAGGGGAGTGGAAATTATATCATAACCAAATGAATAGTTATTCTACACATAATCTTGTAGTAACATAATCAATGAAGTATGCGTAAAGCAGAATGAATAGAAATTGAAAATTCAAATTCCCTTATCGATTTGGTAACATACGAAACATACACCCATGAAGAAAGGATAATACAATGATGATGTAAATTTAATTAAATTTAAGTATATTAGACAATGAATACAATCATGGGTAGTAGACACACCACATTCAATAAATAAGAGGTGAATAATGCAAATCTCACGGAATTAAAAGTGATATAAGAAACCCCTTACTTTGTACTTTTTCCTTGATCGAGGGTAAGTAATCCTCCAGTATAACAGTAAAATAATTTTTATTGAAATTTAAATGAATCATATACATTAATATTATATCATATATGATCTTTTAACAATGCTTTGTTAATAATATCTTAGTATTATCGTGGTTTTGGGTGTTAACTTACTTGTTTTCTTTTATATGTTATGTTAGATAAGTCGTGCTTCTTATGGAGAGGTTGTATCTTATTCATATACAGAATGAATAAAGTCCTTAAACAATATTTTTAATCATAAAATAAAAATTAGAGTTGTATGGATATGATGGAGAATGAATCTCATCTTGTTTGTGGAGACGATAGTCCGTATGTACGCACGAGCGATAATATCATTATTTTGATATTAAAATCATATATAATTTGATGGTATATCATATATACAGAATAAATATCATGTTATACTTATTATTTAACTGAATTAAACATCATTATTATACCCATACAGATAATAGTGTGTTGAATAACAATTATACCACGATGTGGAGACGGTAAGTCATACGTACGCACCTATGGTGACATGTCATTTAAAGGATTGATAGAATACTGAATATGGTTGTACCGTATTCATAATAACACCACAGTATATAAAAGATAACTTATTTATTATATTAGAATGGAAATAACAAAGAAAGAAGACATTGAAGAAGAAAGGAACTTGAAAGAGGGTGGTGAAAACATTACATCTTCTTCTGGTTCTTCCTTTTGATTTGATCAAAAGAGTTCCTTAGGTTGGATTTATTATCAAACATAGGCCTATAAAATGAACTGAGGGATGTTTAGGGGATATTTTGGCAGGGTTTGGCCATTCATCAAGGCTTTGAAGGTGTAAATTATAGAGAAGGGGGAGTACCCTTTTATAAGAGGGGTGAGGGGAACCATTGGGAAAGCTAGAAATATTATTTTATAATAAATTAATATTCGGATTCTAATGTATCCAAAGTGGATTATTTAATGTTTAAGGTGGGTATTGGTATAAATCCATTCAACCAATATATTTTATACAGGTTCGGGTCACTATATTAACCTTATCATTTATATTTAACTCCTAGGTAAATAGTTTGACATTTACCATGTCTATTTGTATTTTGATATTATATAGTTCATAAACATACTATATACCTCCAAGCGACCCCAAAGTGGTATGTTAATGATACACCTATCATTATATAATTCCTTTGGCCGAACCATAGAGTTTTAGGAATAGAATATTAATTAATAATCTAATATTTGTTTTAAAAACTCTTTTATGTCAATTTCCACACTATTGGGTATTTTATTTGATAACATCATAACAACAATATTAATTCGAAAAAAAGTTATATAACCAATACTAATATGTCATATTAACCTAGAAAAATAGTTCAATTCATGCGAATTCTTAAATTACATTTATTTTGATATTTATAATATTTATTATTTTATTATTTAATTAATTAGGTAATTACTACATCACTATAATGTCATAAAAAATTAAACTACTTAATGTCTAAAAATTATAAATAAAATCCATTATGTAGGAAATTTTATTATCTTTATAATGAATATTTATAATTGAATTTATATTAGGTATAAACCTGTATTTAAAATGATTTATTTATTAAACTTTGATTTTATCTCATTTAACTCTTCTTTGAATTAAATAATAATAAATGTCCTAATCTAATCCAAGTGGAACAAAATGATAATATTTTATTCCTGAGGTTGTTTTTGGTCGAGATAAACTTGTCCAATAGAATTAGGACATCTTTTAGGGTAATATTTATATAATTTTTACCCTTAATTACCCTATTTACTTTTAACCGTGCAAAATAAAAGTAAAAAGTTACTATTCAAAAAAATTATTTTCTTCTCATTAAAAAACATTTTACTCCATAATATTAATCGTGTCTATCGGATTTTTTAAATTCCACTCACATAAGTGATAAAATTATGTTTTATGTCAGTTTCTAAATTCTCCTAGGAGGTGGGTAAAAGACGGTGAAAGTTCAATAAATTTTTTATATATTTAATTTATTATAAAATAACTCCAATAAATTACATTGAACTAATATAGGTATTATGTATTTATTTCGACATAAAATAAATATAAAGAAAGTAAATAATTATTTAAATGAAAATTCAGTTTTAAACTATAACTTAGTGTTTTTTCACTATTCATCAAAAATTGAATGTTTTCAGAAAAATACCAAAATTTCACGGAAGGTTAATTTCGATATTCTGAATCAAAAAATTATGTCCATTTTGAATGATATAATTTATAAAATTTAAAAAATTTGGTATTACTATTCATAATAGCTAGTTTGATTGGTTGTGTTGTGTGTTAGAACTCAAAGTTCTGTACAACACACGCAAATGTTTTATTCAACGAGAAGCGTACCATGGAATCTTGGGGTGTTACATTGATAATAAATATAAATTTATTTAATAATAAATTTGAGTGTTTATAATGAAAAAATACATGAGGTAAGGGATTTTTATTTCAATCCCATTTTAATTAGGATTGTTTTTGTTTAAATCTCCATTATGGAAATTATGTGATACTTATATTGTAGAAAATATTAATTTTTATTAAACTCTATTTATTTATTGATATTTTCAATTTAATTACCATTATCATCTCATTGGAACACAAAATGGTTTAGAAAATGTATTTAAGAAAAGTCGACCACATATCTCCTCTTTTTATCTGAAAACGTTTAATTCAATATAAATGTTTTCTAAACTATTTTATAGAATATTTATTTTAAAATTATTCAATTATTATTAAAATTAATCCTTAACCATTTTTTACATTTAAAAAAAATTAAAATAATATTCATGAATTTTTCTAAACATGGTAATTTTTAATGATGGTATTAAAATAATGTTTACTTTGAAAATTACTACATGAATGAAATTTTGTTCCATCATGACCACACAATAATATAATTCTTAATTTAATATTTTTTTTATATTTTTTAAAGGATGCTCTTCCTTTAATAATTTACAAATATTTTGATTTAAAATAAGTGGATTAAAAATGAAAAGGGTATTTTCCTCAAGAATCATTATAATGATCCTTAATGAACTTTTCGTCAATAATTACATACATTGATGATAGTTGTGATTTAAAATGGATTTGATCCAATGATATTGTCCTTATTATTTATATCTATGGTTTATTATTTATATTAAAATATTTTTATGATACTTTTTCATCTTTTATGTGTGATGTTATGATAAAATGATGAAAGGATTATGAATCTTGTTTCCTTTCCACCGATTTTATATGATGTTATGATGAATGATGTATGATCTTATAGAAAAAATATTTATCCTTTTCTTTATTTGATAGGTGGTATCATGATTATATATCCCTCCATTTTATTGCATAATGATGGATATCTATTGAGGTAATAAGACCTAGAATGTGGAGTAAACCTAGTTTAGTAAGGTATTTTTTTCACAATGAAGGTCTTTGGGGTGAAAATTGACTAAAGATATGATGGAATATAGAGTGAATCAAATTAACTATTATTGTATTAGTTGTGATAATTGACTAAGGAAAGGATTTTTATGCATATTTGTACACCAAAAACTTATGACTTAGGATTATAATCTTTTCTCATGGATCATGATTAATTATTGATAATTCTTCACACGTATGAGATATGTATTATTTTATGAAAATGCATTATTCCAAAATTTATGATTTATAATCCTTGACTAATTGGTCATGATAATTGTAATTTATTTTCATGTTTAGAAATCCTTATTATGAAATTATTTGTAAAGACCCGGAAATTTCAGGGAAAGTTTTTTCCTAAATTCTTTGGAATTTTACGAGTATGTTGTTTCTGATGGCGCCTAATTCTGAGGCCCTATGTGCCCGGAATCGGTTTCTAAATTTTTGTGTAGGTACGTTCCGTAAACATTCGTGCTGGTTTTTATATCTTTTGAATCGATGCACGGAGTTGAAATCCAAGGACACCGATTAACTCGCAACACCGGTAATCGCCTAAGGAGACCACTACTGTAGTTGCGTTTTGTCTAGAGCAGAAGTTATAAATTGGGGTTGGGAATTAAAAATTAAATAATAAATAAAAATGTGTGCATAACACATTTTTATTTAGTTGGTGGTTTTTATCTCCAAAGGGAAGTTGGAGGTGGGACCCACCTCCAACATAACCTCCCATGGAAGGATATTTTGTGGTGGGGCCCTCATGAGTTCAAACTCTCCACCACCCCTTTAAACACTCTTTATACCACATGTAATTATATTAAATTTTGGGAGACTTTTAATCTTCTAACTCCCACAATTTAATTTTGAAAACTCTCCACCTCCCACAGTCTCTCATTAATGTGACAACACCATCAAATTATGTAATAAGTCTTGCTCAATTAATTGGTTAATTTGATTTATTAATAATTGAATGGCATCATTAAAAATATAAGGGAGCCTATAATTTTATTTTCATGGAAAATATTTTGTTGAGAGGCTTTGAGAGAATTGGAAAGAAAGTGTTCTTCCACGAAGAACATCTCCGACATTGAACGTGAAGAACTTTTCCAATGACCACCATCCACGATAAAGAAATAGAAGTAGTCCACAAAGAACTTCGCCAACACCGACTCTTTCTCTTCGAACACATCCTGACATCAACAAAATTGACGTCTGTCTTCTGTGACGCCCGACTTTTGTGACACCGAATTCCGCTGCTCGTTGACGTTAAACGTCAATTATGAGGTAAGGGGTTGTTTTGAGTTGTCTATAATTTCGAACATCATCGTCCTAATTAAGGTATGTAAATTTAAAAACTGTTAAATTCATAACAAGGAGGGTTCGGGCAACACGAACACGGCCCCAAACCCCCCATACTTATTGGATTTATTGGCGACAGAGGAGGAGTCGGAAGGGTGTGGTGCCGTCGGACCATGCCAAGGGAAGAAACCCGCAGCCTTGAGGTGGCGGTGACTAAAGGTGGTGGCAACCGAAGACCCCATCCAAGCCAGGCCCAAGCGGTGGTGGACTGACGTCGTCGCATTGGCCGCCTGGAGGAGGACCGCAGCCCACAACCTTGGGCCACTCAGCCGGAGAAGAACCAGCCAGCCTCATGTCGGCCAGGCTGGAAGAACTGGTTGGCTATGGCCAGCCGAGGAGGAGGATCACAGCACCCGCAGGCACCGCATGGCGGAAGAACTGCAGCCCGCTTTCGCAGGCTGCTGGGCGAGCGAACCGGTCGGCCGCCAGCTGGCTGGGCTGAAGAAACTGCAGCGCCGCATGGCGCCGCATGGGAAGAATTGCGGCCTCCTGTGCAGGCCGCTCGTGCCGAATAGAACTGACCAACTTCGGGTGGTCGAGCAACAAAGAGGGGTGGCACCACTACACCCCACCGGGCGAGCTGAACAGGCCCGCAACGCGGGCCTGGTCTGCTGGTGGGCCGCGCACCACCGGGCCGGCCCGACACCCCAACCGGGAAAGACCCACTGGGCTAGGTCCACGGGTCGGCTGCGCTCCACCGAGCCGGACTGACCCCAGCATGGTCGGACCCACCAAACGGGGTCACCCCAACCCACCAGCATAATGGGATTGACGGGCTGGACCCATCTTTGCTTAAATGTGAATATATCCTAGAACACAAGTCTGATCGACTCACCTTCTGCGGCACTAGGACCCTTGCGACGAGGCGGTCCTTTTTCGATACTCCAAGTGGGTTTTGGACAATTTTTAAAAATGGCCAGCTTTGGACTGAGCATAAATCCAACCGGGCCCCTAGAATGGAAAAGCCAATAACTATCAGACTAGGCGTCCGATTGACGCGCCATCTATCACGTTGGGTTTCTTTTGATGAAACAGAACTTCGGGAAACATCAAAATTGGAATTTGTTATAGTTGATGTAGCGAACCCTTTTCGAGAGGGGTGGACCCTCCTGGAATCGAGTGTGCTATGTGAGGGAACCTTAGAGCTGGCTGCAACGACTACCATACTGGAATCCTCCATGGGTTTGACGATGATGAAAACTATATTGGAATCCTGTATGGGTTTGACAGTTCTGACTGAGTAGCTGGTCTTGTATCATGTGTGGGTCCGACAGCTTAGATGAATTAGTGACTATATCAGATCATCTCTATTATTCTGGAAGAGCTAGCATGTATCCTGTGTGGGTCTGATAGGTTAGACAAGATAGCTGGAATGTATCATGTGTGGGTCCAACAGCTTAGACGAGATAGCTGGCATGTATCATGTGTGGGTCTGACAGCTTAGCTGGTCATGTATCCTGTGTGGGTCCGACAGCTTAGATGATCAAGTGGCTACATCTGATCATCTATATCTCTCTACAATTGTGGCATACTTGTGTGAGCTGAGTCATGTCATTCAACCATTATCATCGTGGTGATTGACTTAACTTCTTGTGTGGATTGGGTTGCGATTGGGCTCGAGGGTTGGATCCGAGCTATGATCAGTAACTTAGGTATATGTATGGGCATATACCTACGTAGGGTTGGTCATTACATCGCGGTTGTATCTTTCTTCTTTTGTTTACCCTTAGAGGATATTGTGAGACCATGAGGGTATCGGGGTCCCTACTGAGTATCGTTATATTCACCCCTGCATGGGCTATGCCCACACCTCGTTGTGTTGGATGCAAACGATTGACATCGCCAATGTAGGCCGAGAGTTCCACGACAGGTGGTACCCGGAGGTGGACGTTGGGCCGAGTCGGCACATGGAGGAGACTGGCGGACTTGAGTGGTGAGGTGTCCATCATTACCTACACTTCAGGTAGGAACCCCAGAGGATAATCTAGGAGCTGCTCTTTACTTCCACATGTTTGTCCCTTTTTACTTGTACTTGTTGTTCAGTTGGGTTTCTAAACTGGCCCATTTACTTTTCAGAACACTCTTTTGTATTCAGTTTTACATAGTGTTTACTTCATGTTTCATACTCTATTGTATTTGTCTACTTTTATAAAGGCAATGCCTTCCCAGCTTAGGGATTTACACCTTAGGTGCTAGTCGCCAGCCTCTGGCCTATGGATGGTGGGCTTGGGGTAGTCACGACACGGTCCCCGATGATGGGTCATGACATTATTCTCCCATAAGATCATTGATTGATAGCTCTTATGGTTACCCATTCTGATCATCTACGTTCACCCTCTCTTATGTTTTCATTCCTTTGGAAATAAAGAAATATTTTATGTAGGGTTTGTCTTCAATAGTAAAATGAAGAAAGATATTTCTGTGATATATTGAATATCATTCATCAAATAAGATAACTATCTATCTATTTTCAAAAAATACTAAATATTTATTTATTATCTATGGATAGTAATGTAATTTAATGTATAGAAATCTAATAAAATTTAATTTATATGTATGTAATGTTTGGTACAACAAACTTATACCATTTCTAGAAAAGTGTGGGATGATAGTCTGTCACTCTTGGCTTACTCTAATGGGGATATTTGATTATGTGTGATACTAATCCTTTATATGAAATGGTTTTATTATCATTATGCATTTTTTGTGTTTGGAAATGTATGAATATATGTTAATTTAGATTTGGGTTAGTAAGCAAAGCTATAAATTATGAAAATATATACACATCAAAATGGTTTGAGCATATTCATTCGGAGGAAGGAATTATAACAAAAACTAAATAATGATAATAATGTATTCATAAAATTAATAAAAGATAAAATATAGTGAGATTAAATCCATATTAAAATGTTAAGTGTTAGATTCCTTCCATACAATGCTTTCCAATATATTGATCATCTTACTAGGTTGGTATTACCATAACTGAGTAGCCACTGATTTTATTTTATAAATTAATAATGTAATGGGTGAACCTAATAGGATTAGGTTCCGATTCATAGGATTTTCTTGGGGTTACACTTATCCAGAAAACCTTAAAAATATGAGGTAACTAAAAGATTATAGTTGAATTTATCCCTATGATGGATAGGTTAAATAGTTCTCTACTAAACTATCCAACAGTCATATATGATGTGATTAGGATGTTTCCCGTCCTAAATTACTATGTAGTCATATAAAATCTAAAATGGAATCATTCATTAGTGAAACATGGATCATGGTCCACAAATGTATATGATGTGTTTAAAATGGATCATAATTTTAGAGAGAGTAAATTTAAAAATATCCCTTATTAAAATTTTAAAAATATGATACTCATCTGTTAATAACATTTTTATATAAATAAATGGAGTCATAATATTCCAATTTTAATTTGAGATTAATATTTTTACAATAAAATATAAATGGTAGTAAATTATTTCAGTGGTCCAGAAATGTTAGAATATTTATCAAATAAGAAGAAAAAATGCTATGTGTTGGAGAGACCAATTCCCAAGGAAGAACCTTTCAATGAAGAATTTCAAGAGGATAATGATGTTTATTATAAACATAATAGGGATTATATTGATGTTTTTATATTATATGTTTTCTTTATAGATCATAAACTCCTGAAGAAATAAAACCATGGATATTAATATAAGGATTAATTAGCAAAAAAGTTATTTCAAGATAATTCTAGGAATAAAAGATAAGATGTTTATAATTAAATCATTCTTGTGTCAGAAGATTGAAGGTATTTCTTTCTTGTCTCATGTACTTGATATGATTGGTTTTGTTAAAAACATGGAGTGATTGGGGTCACATCTTGATCATGATCAGACTACTCGTTTCAATATAAAATAATTATTTTGAATATTTAATATTTATTTTTAAATTATGATATAAATAAACATGGGAAACATTTACTCTAGCTAATAAATATATTTAGCAAAACTAACCAAGACATGGAAAGTCTATGGTTGAGTGTTTTACAGATGGTGAATGGTGGTTAATGTTTCGATGAGAAGAATAAAAGATCATTATTAAATTCCAATATTGAATCTTTTAATGGTCAATCAATGTCTATGAAATAGGAGGTCGAATTCAAAAATAGAGGTGAATGTTTTCATTTTGGAAATATTATCAACTAGAGAAGAAAATTTAAAGAGTTCTTGAAGGATTGTAAGAAAACCAGTAGAGATTTTATGGTGGGTATGATGCCATAGAAATCATTTATTGGATTTTTATTATTTGACAAAAATTTAATATTTTATAGGTGTTGAAAGAATTTGACACTGTGAGACATTAATATTTATATCCATTTAAATAATTTAACTTCATGGATAGTTGGAAATGCACACAACACAAGGTATAAATAAAAAATGATACTCTTTAAAAATATAATTTAAAAATGTCCATTATAAACTAGAAGTCAAATTAGAGTATAACACCACAATATTTACAGTATGTAGCATCATTGAAAAATTCAATTCATTTCATAGAATATGATATTGGCAACACCGAACATAAATGAATAGTGATTAAATATTAACATGAAAATTTAAATAGTAATATAGACATCTAGAATAGTAATGTAACTCTTAGAAATAGTAATTTAACCATTAAGAATAGTAATGTGGCAATTCTATTAATAACCTCACTGATCAAATAATATATAAAATTTTGGTATCTTATGAAGGCAAATTTGACATATTTAAATCATGGAATAAGTAAATGATTTTTTAAAAAATGTTAATTTAAGTGTTGGTTTAAAAATTTATAATTAATATAATGGTTTACAAGAAAATTTAACATATCAATGTTTATTCATAAATTAATATTTTATTTACTTATGATTATAAGATAATTATATAGTACGTTAATTACTTTTCAAATGTGTCACAAAATTACATACAATTTAATAATTTATATTTTTCAAATAAATGATTATTTAAATAAAATATTAAATTTCTAATATTTAAGAAAAAAATTAAAAAATCGATTCATATTTGAATTCATCACATTGAAATTACCGAATAGTGATTTTATAGTAATTTTCTAAAGTACTCCAATATTATAATGAATAGTAAAAGAATAGTTTTCACTTAACTAGTGTAACCTAAATTACATCATTCCTAAAGTATTAGTCAAATAAAAAAATTTAATAATTCTAGTTTAGATATTGTATATTTAGTTTATAAAATTATGCATTAAATTCAATAATGACAATTTCTAAAAATAAAAAATATGTTTCCAAATCCTAAATTCAAAAGTGAATCCTTAAAATATTAATTTACCTTTCTTTCCACCCTCATTTTCAATAAATTAATGAATTAAAATTATAAATGTGTTTTAATGTATTAAACAGAATATAATAAATTAATATATAATCTATATTTTAAAAAAACAACTATTACAAGTCTCACCTTTGAAATAAAATTTTATTCTAAAAATCCCCCACTTCTAAAGTATAAATAAAACATCTCCATTACAGTGGAAAACAACTCACTAAACCATTTAAAAAACAAATATCTATAAAAATAATCAATATTAACCACTTTGAAGACCAAGGGATATTATGAAGCCATCTGACTCCACTCACCTTTTTTTAGTGTCGTGCAAGAGAAGTCAGACTGAGAAAAGAGTAATTTTCCCTAACTTAACTATGTTTTCTTCTTCTACTTATTTTTCCCATTTTTTCCCTAACCATATACTCTAAAATATAATATTTAGTAATATAACATTATATTTGTTATTTTAAACTATTTCATGTATTATAAATGTGACATATATAAATTTGGTACTCCCTTGTCCCACTCTTACGACAAAATCCTATCAAAGGTCAGTTAACCACCTATCGAGACATTGCTAAAAACAATTATTATAACCACATTCATGGATGGATCATGTGGATTATATATAATATATGAACATGTTATTACATTTGTTCTATTATTATGTAATTGATTATACTAAATCATTATTTAAATTTCAAAAAATAGAGAAGTTGATGGAAACGGGTATTTTTTAGGAAAACAAGGTATATAAATGCTTTATTTTCATGAAAAAAATTATTAAATATAATATAATAATTATAATTTATAAATATTTGTATTAATTACTATAATTCAATTCATTCTTAGTGGTTTATCAAATATAATGTTTTTATTTAGGAGGCATAATAGTGACATAATTAAGTCGGAATTATGGTAAGGGACTTCATCTCAATTTCCATTCCATCGAGACTTACTAGGTATTGTGAACCTATGTTTTTTTTGTTGTATATGCTTCCCCATTTATATAAATTTACATTTTACATTATACTTCTATAATGTCTCCATATTATTATATCACAGCCATGATTATTATCGTAGTCATATGCCATTTTACAAAGAGTTTTTATTTTGAATGTTTTATTAATTGGGAAAATATTGGGGAATCTATATCCCCTAGTAAATACAAATATGTAGATAAAGAATATTTTTATTGAATTAATTTTTCTTTGATGAATGATTCGGACATGCAGTGACTGGAGGCCCTGATATAGCCGATTAACGCATCAACAGGTCTCATGTTAGTGAATAGTTGGAAACAAACCCTTCAAGTTTATTTCCAAACATAATTTTATTGGTATATACCCACTTAAATAATCATTCTTGATAGTATGATGGTTCATGTACAAGATACATTGTGTCCAATAATTAAGAATTTTATTTTTTCATCTTTATGGTACATTTATTTAGAGGGTTTTCACCATGAAAAAATACATGGATGAATTTTCATTATCATTTTATTGATGGCATGTATCTTCTAGTAATTCACCATGAAATATTTATTATGTTTAATTGATTATGATTCACTTATATTGAATCATTATTTCTCTATTTATGACCATTTCTGAGCATTTGAGCTCACCCTTTTATTTGTTTTCTATCCCCAGGTTGTAATGATTAGATCATTTAATAAGTGAAATGAACTAGTTTATATTATTATGTTTTGTACTATTTTTAATTACCAATTTAATAAGGGAACCATGTATGTATCTAGATAATTAAAGACTGCTAAAAAAATCTATCCATGGAAATTTTATTTCTTATATCTATTCCATTATAATAAAATGACCATCGACTCTGGGCTACTGGGGTCGGGGCTAGTACAAGATAATGGGACATACAATTATCTTGGATTGAATCTAATATGGGATATTCTTATGAAAGTTAACATTATTCTTTCAAAGCATTATGAAGGATTTGTTAGTAAATATGTTTCCAAAAAAACATATCTATGATTATGAGACTAGCTCTGCGGGAATATTAAATTTATGATATGGGTTTATCTAGTTTTAAATTTTTAATTATTATTCACTACCTAATTTAGTGTATGCCATTGTTTAGAAATGTATCTTGAAGGAATTAATGGAATCAATAAATGTGGAAATGTGGTTATTTCCCTTATGACCAAGTCAACATAGTTAGTGTGTAGCTAATAATATCCTGAAAATATTAGGAAATATTATGCAAATTATTAGGAATAACCATACCACACATATATTGGATCATTTAATGAGGTATAAGACCCCATATTTTAGTAAGACTACTTATCCATTGGTAGCTGATCAGGGGATCAAGTCCATTCAATAGATATTTCATTCAGTGGGATGCAATGAAAAAGAAAAGGAACTAATGGATGTATATTGACTCATGGGTGATTTTAATCAGTGGTTCTACTTGATAAAGAATACTAAGGAGGAATATGAAATAGAAGACATCAAAACTTATGAGGAAACATTATTCAATAAATACATCATTTTTTAGAAATTAACTAAAATGAAGCGAAAATTCCTTAGCTTATATAATATGTAATAATGTAGTGATTTAGAGTATTACGCTTTCTTCATAATACTAGAAATCAATGTTATAAATTACATAGGTGTTTTCGAGGAATATATTGATCATATTTTTGAAGGACATAAACAAAGCCTCCAAAGACATTGGTTTTTCAAACATTTTCAATATATGATAAAATAGTATTATGTTCCATTGAAACTGATGTGAGACGCACGGGATAGCCCGTTCTTCATGGCGTAGGTCGGTAGATGAAGGATGTGGTTTAGAGCTATGTGGCGGATGATGGGTACAGATAGTGGATGCAAGCAGTCAATCAACGCTATAAGGATCACGACCTACTACTTAGACAACACACTCAAAGGGGGATGTGATAGCCAATCCACACAACAACGCATTTGGGTTGAGGCACGAAATTGGGGGCATTGTGATCTTGGATCCCCAATCTAACATATAGATTGACAAGGCCAGAACGCACAAGAGCAAAGGGGAAAACCTGGGATAATCCTCACACTACGGAGAGAAACAAATCATAAGCTCTCAATTAATTCTTGAATGCCAATACAATGCCATGGGGTGGCTATTTATAGCCAAGAGGGAGATACAATGGTCAAGGGTCTAATACCCTAAAGTCATAAAGTCTAAACCTACCTTTTCCCCTTAAAAGTAAAAAAGATAAAATCCAACAAAGACTTTTGGAAAAGTAGCACACAACATTCCAACATAGCCCACCAGATTTGACTTTGAGTGCATAGCCCACCAGATTTGACTTTGTTGTCCAAAGATGCCATTTCTAGAATCCTCCATGTGGGAAAGGCCTCCAAATTCATGAATCCATGTGGTCCAAGCATTAAACATCAATTTTGGGCTTGAATAAGTGATATTATAGGCCCATTGTCTCCATCCATGCAAGGAATGACCCATTGGGCCTTTAATGAAGCAATATGTGCACCCATTGTAGCATTGAGCCTATTTAATCTCCCTCGCATCATTGGAACTTCCAAATCCAACTCTTCCTCCCACGCAATCGGCTTAGTGCCTTCGACATGGTTCTCATCATCCTCCCCCTCTTGAAAAGGAGTCATCCTCGACTCTTCATCCTCTGGCAAATCTATCTTGTAAGCATTGTTGTTAATCTTCTCAAGCACTCGAAAAGGTCCGTCTCCTCGTGGCATGAGTTATGATTTCCTCTTGTCAGGAAATATCTCCTTTGGTATATGAATCCAGACCAAGTCCCCGGGCCCAAACAACACTTGTTTGCAACCCTTGTTTGCACGATCAACGTATTTTTGAGTCATCCGCTCGATATTTTTCCTTGCCTTTTCATGGAGTTGTTTGATGAATTCTGTGCGCCCTTTCGCATCCATATTAGTTGCTTCTTGCAAAGTCAAAGTAACTAGATCAATAGGGAGAAGAGGGTTAAAACCATAAAAAATTTCGAATGGAGAATATTGAGTAGTGGAGTGCTTGGCCCTGTTATATGCAAATGCCACATGTGGCAGACACTTCTCCCAATTCCTGATATTCTTCTTGACAATTGTTCACAGAAGGGATGATAATGTTTGATTCACCACCTCGGTTTTCCCGTTGGATTGTAGATGACAGGTAGTGGAAAAGAGTAACTTTGTAACCAGTTTTCTCCACAAGGTCCTCCATTAGAAACTAAGAAATTTTGGGTCTCGATCCGACACAATGGTCCTTGTAATTCCATGATGTTTGACTACTTCCTGAAGGAAAAGTGTTGCAATGTTAGTGGCATCATCAGTTTTGTGACAAGGAATAAAATGTGCCATTTTTGAAAACCGATCCACCACAACAAAAATGGAATCTCTCCCCCTCTTGGTCCATGGTAACCCCATGATAAAGTCCATTGATATGTCCTCCCAAGGGGTGTTGGGAATTGGGAGAGGAAAAAATAGTCCATGAGGGTTCAGTTTCTATTTGGATTTATGGCAAACAATGCACTTTCCCACAAATGTATCAATATCTCTAGATATCCTAGGCTAATAAAATTCTCACTACGAACACTTAGAGTTTTTGAAACACAAAAAGGCCCATTAACACCTCCCAAATGTGACTCCTTTAGTAAAAGTGAACGATAGAGCAATTAGGAATGAAAAGATTATCAATCCCAAATAAGAATCCATCATGTAAATAGAACTTTTCCCAACTAACTCCAGGTTTACAATGTTCATAAGGTTCTCTAAAATCACTATCAGTGGTATATAAATCCTCAATGTATTCAAAACCAAGAAGTTTTGAATCCAACAAGGATAAAAGAGAATATCTACGTGGAAGTGCATCAGCCACTGTATTTTCATTACCCTTTTTATGCTTGATGACATATGGAAATGATTCAATGAATTCCAGCCATCTAGAAAGTCTCCTATTTAGTTTATGTTGGCTCCTATAGTATTTAAGAGCCTCATGATCAGAATGGATCACAAATTCTTTAGGCCAAAGATAGTGTTGCCATGTTTCTAGAACTCTAAACAATGCATAAAACTCTTTATCATATGTAGCATAGTTTAGAGTTGGGCCATTTAACTTCTCACTAAAATAAGCAATAGGCTTACCTTCTTGCATGAGTACTCCTCCTATGCCAATTCCTCTTGCATCACATTCAATTTCAAAGGTCTTACCGATGTCCGGAAGTGTAAGTTGAGGGGTGTGGGTGAGTCTCTCCTTTAGCGCATGGAAGGATTTTTCTTGAGTTGTCCCCCATTTTAAAGGAACATTATTCTTTGTCAATTCATTCAATGGTGCTGCTAGTCTGTTGAAGTCTTTCACAAATCTCCTGTAAAAACTAGCAAGCCCATGAAAACTTCTTACCTGTCCAACGGAGGTTGGAGTTGTCCATTGTTGTATTGCTTTGATCTTATCGGTTTCCACTTCAACTCCATTTCCACTCACAACAAATCCAAGGAAAAAAATCTTATCGAGACAAAATTCACACTTTTTTATGTTTCCAAATAGGTTTTCTTTCCTTAACACCTCTAGGAATTTTCTCAAGTGATCTACATGTTCATGCAAAGTCCTACAATACACCAGAAAATAATCAAAGTAAACTACAACAAATTTTCTAATATATGCACGTAAGACAAGATTCATTAACCTCATAAATGTGCTTGGTTCATTGGTGAGACCAAAGGGCATGACTAACCATTCATAAAGTCCATGTTTTATCTTTAATGATGTTTAACACTCATATCCTTCTTTCATCCTAATTTGATGCTAGACACTTCTTAAATAAATTTTTGAGAAAATAGTTAAACCATTTAATTCATCTAGCATATCATCTATCCTAGGGATAGGATGACAATACCTGACTGTGATGTTGTTGATGGAACTACAGTCATTGCACATTCTCCATGTTCCATCCTTCTTTGGTATTAGAAGCACCAGTACCGCACAAAACTAAGGCTCTCTCTCACATATCCCACATCTAACAGCTATTGAACTTGCCTTTGAATTTCTTTTGTCTCTTCCAGATTTGTGCGATATACAGGGCGAGTCGGTAGTGATGCTCCAGGTATGAGGTCAACTTGATGCTCAATACGTCTAATGGGTGGCAAACCTGGTGGCACCTCTTTAGGAAAGACATCATCATTCTCCTGCAACAACGACTCAAAAACATTTGGAAAACAGGGTAAGTCGTTAGTATTTAGCAACACCTCTTTGTACATGAGTACTAGGAGGGTTTGCTGTGAAAACAAAGCTTCATTAACCTCTCCCTTTTTTTCCAACATCATTCTTTTATCTTCTCTCATATTCTTTTTCCCACTTGATTTTTCTTCTCTCTCCATTTCTTTTCTTCTCTCATTTTCTCTCATTCCCTCATTCTCTCCTTTTTCATTTTCATTCTTTTTTTCATCATCACTATTTTTTTCTTTTCTCTCAGAATGTGATCTTCCAGAATTTGTTTTGGGGATATGGGATTGACGGTTATAGGTTCCCCTCGGAGTACAAAAGAATGACGATTCAAGAAACTGTCATGGGTAACATGCCCATCATACTTCCATGGTCGTTCCAACAACAAATGGCATGCCTTCATAGGAACAACATCGCACAAGACCACATCTTTGTACTTCCTGATGGTGAACAGTACCTTCACTTCCATGGTGACCTTCGGCTCCCCACAGACATTTAACCACTGAAGTCGATATGGATGTCAATTCTTCAATGTAGGAAGTCCCAACTTCTCTACTAACTTGGTGCTCACAACATTACTACAGCTTCCTCCATCAATAATAACACGAAATACCTTCCAATTGATCTTGCATCGTGTATGGAAAAGGTTCTCTCGCTGCTTCTTTTCTCCAACAATCTTTTGTGTACATAAATCTCTCCTAGTGACAAGAATCTCACCGTCTTCCGCAAATTCCCCATTATCAATTTTTGGAGATTCTTCTTCCTCCTCTTCCGAGCTCTCTCCATCAGTCTCCCATTATTTATACTTCTTGATGGTCATGGTGCGTCGGTTTGGGCACTCACTAGCAATGTGACCCCTTTCTTGACATTTGAAACACCGAATATCCCTATTCCTGGTTTGGTTAGCCTCAAAATTAGGTTTCTTAGGTGGAATAATTACCTTGTCACTTTTGTGATCAACCACCTCTTTTTCCTTTGATGGTTCTCTAATCTCCTTCCTCAGATTTCTCCACGGTGTGAAAGGGGTAGTGGGTTTCCTCATGTTTCTCCTTTTGATTTTTTGTTCAATCTTGGTGGCTTGGTGGATCATATCTTGTATATCTACATGGTGGTACATCTCCACTTGATCTGCAATCTCTCGATTGAGGCCATGTAAAAACCGTTCCATGGATGCCTCTGGATCTTCCTCAATATTTTCCCTAATCATGGAAATTTTCATCTCCTTGTAGTAGTCTTCTACACTCTTACTCTCTTGGGTGTGGCGTCAAAGTTTGTTATGGAGATCTCTATGGTAATGTGTGGGAACAAAACGCTTCTGCATGGCGAACTTCATGTCTTCCCAAGTGTTGATGGGACGTCCACCATATCTAGCCCTCTCCTTTTGAACTTGATCCCTCCATATTAATGCATAATCATAAAATTCAAGGGAAGAAAGTTTGACTTTTTCTCCTCGGAATACGCATGGAATGAAAATACTTGCTCGATCTGCATCTCCAACTCCAAGTATGCTTCTGGGTCGCCTTTCCCTTGAAAAGAGGGGACCTTCACCTTGATTCCGCCAAGTAGGTCATCATCATGTTGTCTCCATTATCCTCCTCTCAGTTGTTGGTACAACCAACTCCTTTATGGGACATCATCAAAATCATCATCAAAGTTCACCATCTCCTCCTCCATGATGTGGGGACGACGTGGTGCCGAAGCGCATCGTGGGTTATCAGGGAACATCCTTGGGCTTGTTTTATTCTCCAATTCATCGATCCTCACATGTAACACCTCCAACTTTCGATCAAGAAGCTTCTCGAAGTGGCTCACCAAAGCTTTCATTTGGAATTGCGTAGCTTCGAGTGCAGGAGATCTACTTCGACTTCCTTCATCACTAACATGAGCAATTTTCTTCCCACGATCTTCTGCAATGATATGTTATGCAAACACAAACACACACCGGGGTGCCAAACATACATAATGATACACACACACTCACACACATGAGATGCACACACACACACACACAAGATTTACACACTCACACACATAAGGATACACACTCACGCACACATTATATACACACTAACACACACAAGATGTACACACACGCACAAAACAAGATGCACAAACTCACACACACAAGATTTTTTTTTCTTATTTCTCTCCACTCTCAAAACTGAATTTGAATCCCAAGATCTTGTGAAATATAATACCTTGTTTCGGGTGATCACTTGTCATCAATCCTTCCCCTATCAAGATCGTGTCGGGGGCTAGTTTACCACAACCCGCTTGAGTGGTAAAGGGTAAATGCTGAAAAGAGGGTAGAAAATTGATAAAGGGTGGCTGGAAAAGGGGTTAGAAATGTGGTATTTGGGTTTTTCCCGATTATGCAAGATAAGATAAATGAATAACAATATGAGCCAAATACAAAATGGGTATGAAGTAAAATGATGGAAAAAGTTATATATGGAAATGGGAAGGGATAATAAGGTAAAGCACAAAGGAGTAATTGTATCCGCTTTTTTTATCTTTTTTTTGACAATTCTCCCCAAAAAGTGTTGTTCTTGGAGTTTTAAAGCACAAGATGATTGAACAGAGAGTAAGACAATTTTCTTTCTTTTTTTCAAAATCTCTCAAATAAAGGATGTGCATGATTTTGGAAATCACAAAATGATGAGTTGAGAAAATTTGTTTTTTTTTGCCGGATACAAATCCCAAATAGATAATTAAATGCTAGAAAATTAATGAAAATTTGGCTCAATTTATAATAATCCAAGCTTGCACAAACTAGGACAATACGGGAGGCTTCCAAGAAATTTTTTTGGTTGAATGGGTGATTAATATGGATAGATAAAGAGGGAAATGGATAGAATTAAGGTAAATGAAGGGATAGATGCCTACCGTGTCAACCGAACCTCTGATACCAACTGATGTGAGACGCACGGGATGGCCCGATCTTCACGGCGTAGGTCGACGGATGAAGGATGTGGTTCGGGGCTATGTGGCGGATGATGGGTACGAATGGTGGATGTAAGTAGTCAATCAACGCTATAAGGAGCGCGACCTACTACTTAGACAACACACTCAAAGGGGGATGTGATATCCAATCCACACAACAATGCACTTGGTTTGAGGCACGAAATTGGGGGCTTTGTGATCTTGGATCACCAATCTAACTTGTAGATTGACAAGGCAAGAATGCACAAGAGAAAAGAGGAAAACACAGGATAATCCTCACACAACGGAGAGAAACAAAGCATAAGCTCTTAATTAATTCTTGAATGCCAATACAATCCCATGGGGTGGCAATTTATAGCCAAGGGGGTGATACAATGGTTAAGGGTCTAATACCATAATGTCATAAAGTCTAAACCTACCTTGTCACCTTAATATTCAAAAGGATAAAATCCAACAAAGACTTTTGGAAATGTAGCACACAACTTTCCAACATAGCCCACCGGATTTGACTTTGAGTGCATAGCCCAACGGATTTGACTTTGGTGTCCAAAGATGCCATTTCTAGAATCCTCCATGTAGGGAAGGCCTCCATATTCGTGCAACCATGTAGGCCAAGATTTAAACATCAATTTTGGGCTTGAATAAGTGGTATTATAGGCCCATTTTCTCCATCCATGCAAGGAAAGATCCATTGGGCCTTTAATGAAGCAATATGTGCGCCCATTGTAGCATTGAGCCTCTTTAATCTCCCTCGTGTCATTGGGCCTTGCAAATCCAACTATTCCTCCCACGCAATCGACTTAGTGCCTTCGACATGGTTCTCATCAGAAATAGAGATGGAATTATCTAGATCATATATGTTTAGGGGAAATAAAGATAATAATAGGTCTTTAAATATCAATGGAAAAGGTTAAGTGTCAATGATGAAGTATGGAAAGACTAAATTTCAATTCTGTGAACATTGTGGTCATAATCGTTATGGGAAATGCATTAAAGGCACGGTTGTTTTATATAAGTGCATAAAAAGGGTCATAAAGCTTTAAAATGCAAGGTAATGAAACAAAATAATGATGTTAAATGATTTAAATGAAATTAAATTGTTCATTAATAAAATCAATGTCCCAATTGTCATGGGAATCTAGCATAGAAGAGGCCAAGGGGGGTGAACAAGCTTATGAAATCACCGTAGCTAAAGTAGAAGTACCCAATGATGTGGTGGTAGGTACAATAATCATATCATCAATTCTATCCAATATTTTATTTGATTCTAGATCATCATAATTTTTATATCTACCACATTTTCAAAAAAAATAGACATTTTCCTTTTTATTTAAAAAGGGTATTTTCAATCAAATCTCCTAAGTGGAGCCTAAATTCTACACAATTGGGTATTTTAGTCCCCTTTATGACACAATTTTTTTTATTATTTGATTAACCTATCATCAAACCAATGGTTATATTTTATATTATTAATTAAATGGATACGATTTTGAAATTTGGTGAGAAAATTTATTTCAAGAAGAATAATATTACAATGTGTGAAGAACATGTAGAATACTATGTCTTTAGAGAAGAAATGTCATCATATCATTCTTATATAGATCCACCTCATGTAGCTCTACTAAATGAAATTTCTGGGTTAGAGGAGAAAAAATATCATGGGACAAGGAAAGTAATATTCCAACTCAGAATGCACCAATTGCAAAGGAATATATTGATGTATTTATAAAGGATCTACCTAGACATCCTCCTCTGTAAAAATAAGAGTTCTCAATTGATAATTTATTTGATCAACATCAACAAGATCAATATTTTTTGAAGATTTAATTTCAATCTGGATATCCTCAATTTCATGTGAGTATGGATGAAATACCAAAGAGAACATTTTGAACTAGGTATAGACATTATCTATTTGCAGTAATGCTACTTAGACTGACTAATGCACCCCCTATTTTTATAGATCTAATGAGCATAGTATTCAAAAAACATCATTATTTTTTTGTGGTATTTATTTATGTTATCATTGTATACTACAAAATCTATGAGGACTATGGGAATCACATTCAAATTTCTATTAAGTGTCTTAGATGGAGAATATTTATATGGGAAAATTAAGAAGTGTGAATTTTGGCTTTAACGTGTTTATTTTTTTTTGGCCATTTTATCTCTAAGTATGGAATCATAGGTGATACTACCATGAAAATTGAAATCCATAAATTTTCTATGCTAATTAAAATAACCAATTTATAGAGTTTCATTTGTTTAACAGGTTACTATCAGATATTCATTTAGAACTTTTCCCTATTGGATAACCAATTAACTGAGATCACATGTAAAGTGGTTAAATTATTATGGATAAAAGAATTTAAAAACAATTTAGAAAAATTAAATAGAATATTAGTCAATTCTATAATTTTGTCTCTTCCATGAAGAATTTATTGGTCTGTGACATATAATGATTCATTAAAATATGGTCTGGGATCTATCCTTATGTAAAATGAAAATCTTATTTCATATGCACTAATGAAATTGAAGACGCATGAAAAAAATTATTTATCTCATAATCATGAGTTACCAGCCATAATCTATTCTCTAAATATAGGGATACACACTATTTTTAGAGAAAGATATCAGATATATACAAATAATATGATTTTGGAAAATATCAATTCATAAAAAGAACTCAAGATGAGGAAAATATGATAGATCTATTTACTCAAATATTATGATTTCACAATAAACTACCTCCCAAGAAAAGAAAATAATGTATTAGATGCATTAATCAGGAATGACCATTGACTTTCCACCCAAATAAGGATTTATAAAGATCATATGCTCATCTATTTAGTAAATATGTATATGAGAATTTTTAATGATAGAGAGACATTAATCCCTTTTCAAATGATTACTATACCATATTTTCTAGAGAATATAAATAGTTCTCTATCTACTGATGAGAATATTCAAAATAAAAATAAATTTGGTAAGGATGGAATATTGGAAGACTTCATCTATGAGGATGTAGTTATAAAATTTGAAAAGAGGTAATGTGTTTCATCAATACCAAATATAAAAAAGGTAACTATTAGATGGTTCTCATTTCTCAAATTTCACTATACACTATGGTAGTACCAAAATGTGTTGGGATATGAAGGATCTTTTTTTATAACATGAATCATTAAATTATAGACTATGTGTCATGGTGTCTCGATTTTCAACAATATAATAATGAGAGACCACATCCTAGTGGATTCAAGCAACCTCTAAGAATTCCTATTTGGAAGTTGGATGAAATTATGATGGATCTTGTCATATGTATACCAAGGATACCTATATAGAATGATGAAATATGGGTTACAATTGATCAACATATAGAAACAACAAATTTAATTGATATAATAGAATATTTACCTCTTGAGAACCTACCAAGTATCTATATTAATGATGTTGTAACAATTTATGGTCAACCACTACTGACTGTTTCTGATCGAGATCCTCATTTTACAACAAACATATAGAACTGTATTTAGAAGGATCTGGATACAGAGCTTCATTTTATTACTACATATCATCCTCAAATAGATAATATGTTTTAAAGGACTATTCAAACATTAGAAGACATTTTGAGATCATTCTCACTTGACTATCATGGTATGTGGGATATGTATTTACCTTTGGTAGAATTTTATAACATGATAGTTTCTATTATTTCATTCAATTGAAGCCTTATAAAGCTTAATATGAAAAGATATGTCTAACTAAAAAGTTTTGGCAAGAATTTGGTCAAATGAAACTTATAGGACAATAATATATTCATGAGACAGTGAAAAAGGTAAAGACTATTCTGGCTCACATAAAAGCAGCATAATATAAACTAAAGAGTTATGCTAATAACCAACAAATGGATTTGGAATATAATCTTAGTGTTCATGAATTTCTTATAGTATCTCTATAGAGTGTTGACATATGTTTTGGTATGAAAGGGAACCTAAGCCCTAGGTATATTAGACCATTTGAAATTATAGAAGGAATTGGAGATATAGTTTATCATTTAGCAATGGTTCGTAGTCTATCAAAATTTTAGGATGTTTTCCATGTGACATTATTAAAGAATTAAATACCTGACTCAACACATGTACACACGTATATAGAATATAATTGGAATCTTATTAGTCTTACTGTGAAGATCCTATCAAAATTCCTAACACAATAATGATAATTTTGAGAAATCATATGATTGAACTGGTAAAATTTCTTTGGAAAAATCATAAAATGGATGAAGCAACCTGGGAACCTGATCATATTTTGAAGAAGGAAACAATCATCTATTTAGAATACAATATTCATAAATTTTTATTTGTTTCAAAATTTCTGATGGAGGGAAGAATATAACACACCCATAATTATTATATGTATTATCTTTATTAAATTTAATTAATCCAAATTCTTATGTTGTACATATCACCGACCCAAAATGAGTAGTGATTAAATGTTAACAAGGCCATTGAAATAGTAATATGACCCTTAAGAATAGTAATGTAATGCTTAAGAGTAGTAATTTGACCTAAAGAAATAGTAATGTGACTAATAGAATAATAACCTCATTTATGAAATTATAAATAAAATTTATTTATCCTATGAATGAAAATATGACAGATATATATCATGGAAGAATAAATTAATGATCTAAAAATAATAAATTATGTGTTGGTGTGAAATTATATAATTAATATTCTTATTGAAAATAAAATACAATAAAATAAAGTAGTTAATAAATTAATATTTTTTTTCTTATGATTATAATAAAATTTTCTAATACCTTAGTTAATTTTTCAAACGATCACAAAAAGTATTTATAATTTTAAAATCTATATTTTTTCAATAAATAATGATTTTAATCAAAAATTAAATTTACCATATTTAGCAAATTATTTTATAAAAATGGGGTTCATTTTTTGATGTTATAATTTCGAAATTATTCATGTTTGAGTTTCTAGTTTTTTATGAAAAAATACAGTATTATGATGAATAATAAAAATATTGTCTTCGCATAAACTTTGTAACATAAATTATGCCATTCATGTTTTATTAGTATGATAATAAATTATTGTAATTAAAATTTTCAATTATATATTTAATATTAAAAGATATTCATTGAGATAAAATAAACTCAATTTCTAAAACTAACATGTGTTCTCCAAAACCTAAAGTCTAAACGGATTCCAAATAATATTAATTTTTCATTCTTTCAACCCTATTTTTCAATAAATTAATGAATTATAATTATAAAGGTGATTTAATTGAATAATAACCTTATATTATGTTTATATATGATTTATATTTTCATAAATAAACAATTAAATGTCTTTCCGTTGATATAATATTTTACTTAATATTTTATTCTTAAAATACCCCTCTCATTTTGTATATATAAGTTATCTCCATTACTATGGAAAACCACTCATTCCACCATTTCCAAATCCATAAATCTATAAATATATTCCCTCGTAATACTATTATAATACCTAGGGGTGTTCAAGATCCATCCAACTCCAATCACTAAGGAATTTTTATTGTTGTGCAAGGGAATCCACACTAAGAAAAGAGTAAGTTTACATTAACTCGTCCCTCTTTTTCACCTTATTTTATAATTTCCTTTCGAAACCATATACTATAAAAACAATTATGCAGTAATTTAATAATATATTAATGATTTTAAATAGTTTCATGTATTATATATATCAAATATATAAATTTTGTACTCTCTTTTCCTGCTATTAAGATAATGTCTCATCAAAGGTCGGTTAACCACCTACATAATCATTTCCAAAACAAATTATTATAACCACCTTCATGGATGAAAAATATGGATTATATATAATATATATACATTTCATCAAATTTATTATATTATTCTGGAATCATTTATGCGAATTTATTATTTATATTTTACAAAATAGAGAAACCAAGAGAAAATGTGAAATTTATAGGATAAAAATGATATCAAGATGCCTCAATTTCATCAAAAAAAATTAATAAATATTATATAATAATTTTTATTGAAAAATATATGTATAAATTACTATAATTAACTTATGGATTTGTGTATTAATAAATATAATAATGATTTTTAGGAAGCATAAAACTGGCGTAATTAAGTAGGAATTAAGGTAAGGGAATTCATCCCAATTTTCATTTCATTGAGAATGGCATGGTATTATGTACCTAAATCTTTTTATGTGGTTTATCTACTAACCCTTTGAGATAATTTATATTTGAAATTATATTTCAATTTTGTAAATGTATTCTTGTATAATGGATATTTTTACTAACTTAGTCATATTCCATTTTTTATACGGTGTTTATTTCAAATGTTGTTTTGACTGGGGAAATATTGATGAATATCTATCACCTTATCAAAATAGATATTTTGATAAGGAAAAGTATTTCTTTATTTAAATCTATCTATGAATAATTGTTTTGCCTTGTAGTGGTAGGAGGGGCATGTGATAGCCCCTCGATGCATTTACAGGTCTCCTGAGAATAAAACTTAGAAAAACCCACTCTATGTTTGTTTCCAAAGATAATCAGATGTGTACCTACCCATAGACAAAAAACATCATTATAGTATGATGTTTTATGTTACTTATACACGACATCCAAAAATTTATGATTTTCTTCATTCAGATTTCATTTATCATTATCTAGAGGTTTTTCACTATGAAAATATCTATGGATTCATTTTCATTCTCAATTTATTGAAGATGTTTGTTGTTTTATTTATTCACCATACCATATTTATTACGTCTAATTTATTATAATTAAAATTATATTGATTCATTATTCCACTATATATAACCCATACTGATTATTTAAGCTTGCCCTTATATTTGTTTTCGATCCCTAGATTGTGAAGATGAGATCACTGAATAAGTGACAAGAATAAGTTTATGTTCTTATGTTATGTAAGATGTTTAATTACACATGTAATAAGGGGACCATTTATGTATCTAGTTTAAAAAAACTACTAAAATGATCATTCATTGGCGATGTGATCTCTTGTATCTATAGCACTGTAATCAAACAACAAGTGAATCTCGCATATTAGGATCGAAGTTATTACATTCAGCGTTTTAATAGGACTAACTAAAATATGAAAAATATATATTTTTAAAACATTAATTGAATTTTTTTAATTGAAATAATAAAAATCATTATTTTAAATTATAATAAGTATTTTTTGAAAACTATATTTTTTCAAAGAAAATGGTTTCACCACTTCTTGTCCACTTGTGATAAAATTAATTTTTTAAAATTATACAATATTTATTTGATGAAATTAAATCGATTCATGAAATAGTAATATAATAATTATCTAATGGTTAATTTTTTTTCTTCTAAATTTTTTCATTTTTTAATGAATATAGAAAATACTTATTTTTATTGAAACTTCATTTTTTTAATTATATAAAAAGATTTTATATATTTTACATTTTTCTTAAAGTATAATTATATATAATTTCTTGTAATAAATACCATTTAAGTCATTTTAATAAATTTTATATTTAATTTTGATATTAGAACCATTCGTACATAAGAGTGTTTTCTATTCAAAATCACGTTTTTTCATCTCGTCTAAAGGTATAATTTTTAATTGAATCGAAAATATATTATGAATTGAATTTTCAAAAATTTATTCCATATTTATAATAAAAATAATTTATATTGTATAATATGTTCAACTTAATGTTTTACCAATATGAATAATAAAATTAATAAAAAGTAATTATCACGGTTAAGGTAAAAATAGATTTAATGAGGGTAAATCTAATCAGATTTGTGTTAAATATGACCAAAAAAATTGTCCAAAAACATTATATATCCATATTTAAACCTTATAATAAATAATTTATCTCAATTACACATTTTTTTAAGATTTTCACATGATAGAAAAATTGGCGTCATTGATTGTTTTCAAAAATTCCATGCGTGTTCTCTCTCCTGCTTATCAATGATCACTGACCCTGCTGATTTATATTCACTCAAACAAATAAATTTGAATCAGACAATACATAAATAAAAATTTACTTAATCCTCTATAAACCTCATATATCCCTTGTTTTTATCAGAAATTCATCCATGGATTTCTTTTGGGGAAAGGTATAAAATGATCCCCTAAGAAGAGGCAAAATTTCTAAACAAGTGTTTCCTTTTTCTGTATTCATCCAACAAACCAAAATATTATTTAATCATTATAAAAAAATCCAAAGTATTATAATATGTTATTATATTGATTTTATAAACTATATCCATCTCCACTTCTATTGCATGGAAACCATAATTATCGATCGTCTATGTGGTGGAATGTGGCCTCGCGTACTGATATAACTCGTTTTTAATTAAAAACCTCTCAACGATTGATATAATGATGGATTTAAAGTTTATATATAATATTTGTATTATAATTATACATATTTAATTGTAAAAAATATATACATTTTTAATTTTCACTTAATTTATAATAAGATAATGTCGCTCCTGTGTACAACAGACTACTGCCTAATGAAGGGATGTGAATCATTCTAGACATAGAAATTACATATAATGATATAATGATATGTTAAATGATTATTTATGATATATATTAAATGATATAAATTATTTATGTTTAATAAATCACCCACATCCTTCCTCTTTCACTCATTAAATGATTGGTATTGTCACTTGTGTGTACGGATGGCATGCTATCACAATGAAGCAATGTGATTCATCTTTCATGTCCTAACATGAAGAATGATTATAAAAATCAATATAATGATTAAATATTATATTTATAAAAATAATATCAATATTTATATAATGTAACTATTTTATTTGTGAAATTATCAGGACTTTCATAATAAAACATCCATTAGAAAACAAGATAATTAACACCTGAAACAATGAAAATAATGAAATATTTTTAACAAAAATATTTTAAAATTTTATACGTGGATCATATATGATATTTTAAATATGAAGATGTTTCTTTGAAAAACTATTTACATTATTGAAACCATTTTATTTGAGGCTATTCCACATCCAATAAAAAAGAAGCGTTTGGTAAGGGACTTCATCACAATTTCCTTTCATGACCAAAATTATTTTATATAGAGTATAGACTTATAATTGTTTATGTAATATAATTAATAATTAATTAATAATGTTGTTTTGATTTTAAATTTTAATTATTTCAACCAAATATATTTTGACTTAAAAGCTACCTAGTGGTAAAGAATTTAATAACTCAATTGCTTTGCATTGGGTTATATTACTTATTCATTGTATTTAATATTTTAATATTATTTTTTAATGAATTTTGAAATGAAATTTTGATATTTACATATTATTTATGTGTATTTACAATTTATACACATAATTAATTAACTTATTGACTCTCTACTCACTGTTATGATCATTGTATGGTATTTTGTCTCAATTTCCATTTCTTTCAAACATATTTGCTAATATGAACCAATTCACTTTTATGTGGTGTATATAATTTCCCTTTTATGTATTCAACATTATTACCTATTTATTCAAGATTAATTATGTTTTTTTTTTCTATTTATTATTTATGTGGTTACAATTTCAAGGTTACCAAATAGGTCAATGTTATTATACAATATCACATTCATTTGTGATTCTTTACTTTCTCTTAGAAATAAATCACTCTATTATGATCATTTTTCCATATAAATTAATTTATTTTGTTAAATTTAAATATTATTTTATTACGGATTTTATTATTTCAAAAACCATTTACCATTATTTATATGGTGTTTAATTTGAAAATAATTTTATTAATTATGGAATTATTGATAAATCTATATCCTTACTCAACAAGAATATTTGATGATAAGGCATATTTCTTCCTGAATTAAATATATTATTTAAAATATGGGTAATTAGTTGTAAATTATGTCTTGGGTGGGGAATGATTATAGATATCCCCTATATGCATTTATTGGTCTCATGTGAAAAATTAGTTTTCCAATATAGATGAGGTTTACCCAGTTTTTTAAACTGTCATATGAAAGGACATTACAATCAAGGTATCATTTTGTATGGGATGTTGAGGTATAATTATTATGAATTTCCATCCATGATATTTTTTTCAAAAAGATATTACCTCTATAAGAATTTAATTATGAGTTTATAGTTCAAATGGAATGTGTCTTATGTAATTTACCTTGAAATATTTATTACAACATATTTAATTATGATTTTCAAGTTATTAATTAAATGGAATGTGTTTTCAGTAATTTACATTACCATATTCATTATACTATATTGATTTAATGATTGCTTCTTCTATACGTGACCCTTACTAATCATTTGATCTCACCCTTATTCTATTTATTTTCCCCAGTAAATGACGAATAATTATTAGAATGAGTTCAAGGAAAAAAAATTTCAATTACAATTCTTTTTATTTTATTTTCCTATGTAATTTTTTTTTCATGTGTTAATATGGTTCTCCAAAATGGTAAACTGATTAGTCATGTAGAAGAAAAGTGTTTTCCCTATTTTTTGTATTTTAATGTCAGTTTTTTACCAATGTTGTTGATGCCAATAATAAAAGTTTGAATTTTGACATTGATTTTTTAAAAAATACATCATAAATTAAAATTTTTACCTTTGAAATTGGTTTTTTAGATTACTTACTTTCAATGTCTAAAATCAAAAGGTTTTTGTCATCGTTTTTTGATGAAACCCGACGTGAAAAGTACGTTTTCACATCAATTTTAGAAAAAAAAAACATAAATAAAATGTTAAAAAAATAATTTTCAAATATATTATTGTGAAAAACATTAAAACATTCAAACATTGAATACTTGGTGATATATGGTTCATTATGATTCAATTTTATTGGTTGTAAATCTAAGACAAACATTTTAATCAAAATTAATGAATCTGAGAAGACTTATTTCTCTATGTTTGAATATAGAAAACTCAAATACAAAAAACATAGGAAGCATGAACTAAAAATTATAGAAACCAATTGTCACAAACATTAAATAAATATGAATCTTTGATATACTTTTAATTATTTTTTCAGTTTCATTCTAATCGATATGTTTTTTGTTGTAATTTATCCTATTTTAAGTGAGTGGATCATTCAATAATGAATATGGTGATCGATAAGGAATTTTTCACTGTAGTTTGTTAATATCATATAGAATTTCATTCTTTCCAACTCGATCAGAATAATTCATAATCATCATAAGATAAATTGTCAATATGATTACTGATGATGGAAAATTAAAATAAGGAAATTAATTGAAGAGAATAGATACAATTTTCAAATACAAAACTATAGAGGTATTGAAAATTTGATTCAATTTAGGAGATAAAAAAGTTGAAAGAAAGTGAATGATAATATATATATATTATTAATGGAAATATTTTCAGTGGACATGTATTAATTTTTATGTGGGATTTTAAAAATTAAAGCGCGAGTTGTGTAAAAATTGAAATACCAAAACAACATATATAAAATTTCCTTTTTAAATCAAGTAGATATATAACCAATGTTAAAACAATTTATAATTTGGGGGTTTGATGCCATTTTTTTATAAAACTGATGTTAAATTATTTTCTCACCACATTTCACATTGGTTTTACAGAAAAATAGATATCAAATGTAAATAAAATACTTTCAGTGTTGTTTATTAGTAAAAATCTAAGTCAAAAGTATAAAAATACATTTCAAGACTATTTTTTGTAAAAATATATGTTAAAAATAGAGGTTCTAAATATTGATGCATATTTGGTTTCTTAGAAGTCAATTTCACTATTCATATAGCTCAAATAGACAAAGGGATCAAAAGTTATTCTCATGTATGTTGGACTTGTCTAAGACATTCCATATATATGTTTGACTTTTGATATCCATTAATTTTAATCTCTTAGTTTTTTTGAGCTCTAAGACCATTAAAATTGAAGAGTGGTAAATCAATTAAAACTATTTATACATTTTTTGGTATGTTTTTAGAAAACCTGACATAGAAATTTTCTTTTTAATATTGGTTACAAAAAACCATTGTTAACATATTTAATTGAGGATGTTTAACATCTATTTTCTAGGAACAGATGATAACTTTGGGATTTTAAAATCTATTAATCAATAAAAAATGTAAAAATTCATCTGTGAGGAATTTTTCTTTTGTTTTGAAGAAACAATGTTAGTAAATCAACGTTAAATACAATTTTTTTACTAGTAGTCCTTCACGATTTGACCCCTATATATAATCCATAAAATAAAATATGAACTACCTCTAGGTTACTAGAATTTAGTTATTACAGTTGGTATCAGATGAATTTTAGTAGAAACATGGGAAACAATATTATGGAAAACATAAATCAGTTAATGTAACACTATGATATAATTTTGGGATAATTATTGATACACATCCTAATATTTTCATATGAAATACATTACTTTTTTACCTAGAAATAAACCCCTATATGGATTCTATAAGTGCGATTTATACTGATACAAGTGTTCCTAGCGGTAATAAATTTGAAAAGGGAACATTAGGCATGACCCAAAAAATCACCTATTGTACAAAAAATCACCTTACTGCACAACTAGTTTGACATGCCTGGGGAATATACATAGAATAATTCACATTTAATTCTCAAACCATTAATAAGGATTTAAAAAAATACATCCTTATAGAAACCAATTTTATGATTCTGATATTAACAATGCGTAGATTTTAATTTATTTTATCTGGTACACCATATTTATAATAATAAATTATGATTTAAAATTCCTAATTTTAAGATCTAATCCAGTATATTCCATTTTAATAAAATGGAACCTATAAAGAAGAAGGGTATCATTACTCGTGACCAATATAGATATTACCATTTTGGGAAAACAATAAATCTATTTTTCCAATGGAGTATATCATGGCTATATTAGAGAATCATAATAAGGTTAAGAAAAATAACCTTTCTCGAATGAATAAAATTATCAACATTGTGATTCTCCTATTATGGATCGCATCATTTGACCAAATACCCTATCATTTGGTTGGTCCACTAATCCAATGGTATCTAAGAATTAGATTAACTATCTGGAAAATATATTTGTGGAATTGGGATTTGAATAAATTTAAAATCTTAGACTTGTATATTATTTTCTCAAAAGAAATATTGATCAATGGTAGTCGTATTTTTAGAATGCATGTGTGGAAGAGGTAATAAAAATCATATAATGTAAATATTTTACTGATATATTTTTGGAAAAATACTTCTCTCATGAGAAAAGATCTAAAACAAATAGAACTTTTATAACTTAAAGAAGAAGGAATGATACATTTTTTTAGATTGAGGCATCCTTTATAAGGTTACCAAGTATATAACATATTACATCATCTATATGGAGGGAAATATTGATCTTTTTTAGGACTTAAGCAATGTCTCCATAGGCAACTAGTCACGAAAAAAATTTCATAATATTAAGAAATGGTTTTACATTCTATAAAAAATGGGGATATAATTATCTCAATCAAACATATTCAAGGGAAATCATATAAATAAGAGGCTGGATGGGCAGCAAGAAAAAGGTAATGCATCAATGAATGATGAGAATAATAAATTAATTTCCACCATGTTGGAACTGTAGAAAGAATCATCTTGGTAATGGTTTTAAGGTCATACAATTTGGTTATAATCAAGTAGATAACATTCGTCTCTCTAAATAAAGCATTGGGATGAAATAAATCACTTATATTTGGTGTTTTAACTACAAGGATATGGAGGACTACATAGAAAAATTCCCCATGGGTAAACATAATCTACTGTTGAAGAGGCCAAGGGGAGAGGGTCTAGATTGTGTGATCATTATAGCTATGGTTGAATTTACAAATGATATGGTGGTAGTTAATTTAATCATACATTCAAATTTTTATAATTATTTATTTGAATATATATCCTCACACACTTTAATAAAATATATGATTTCTAAAAAAATTTGTTATTTCCCTAAAACATTATGAAGGTATTTGTCATCAAAAACTACTAGTTAATGTCTCTTTACAATAAAGATGTTTCAAGAAGTCGCCATTATAAATCATAATCATGATTTATTTGTTGACATTAGTATCAAACCTATGGTGGAATTTGATATAATCCTTGGTATATAATGGATTTAAAATATAATTAAATATATTGTTAAAGGACGATTGAATGAATGATTTATGATAAATATATATTTTTTTTTATATATTTAGTGTAGATACATCCTCATTTTAAATATGAGTTAACCCACCCCATTCTTCTTGGAAAAATGATATTCCCATGGAAAATAGAAGAGAAAATCTAGGTATTTAGAGGGAAATCTTAAAAGTGATGATTTATCTATTGTATAGGAATACATTGATGTATTACCTGAGTAATTTTATATATATCCCCAATAGCATGAAGTTGAGTTTTTCATTGATTTAATCCCTCATTCAAAACCAATATCAATGTCAAACTACAGAATGGACACATTGAAATTAGTGGAATAAAGAAACAACTAGTTGAGTTTTATGATAAGGTATTCATTCTAACTTGTGTTTCACCATGTGGGTCACCTTTCTCTTTGTTAAAAATAATGATAGATCCATGAGGATCATTATTTATTATAGGGAAATAAAAACAGTTATAATAAATAAATGTTATCATCTTCCTTGAATTTATTACTTAATAGATAAAAAATATTGAGGAAAATATTTTTCCAATATTAACCTTGGTTATGGGTATCTTTTATTTCAAGTAAGGATGGAATACCCTATAAATATATCTTGTAGAAAAAGGTATGGACATTACAATTTTACAATAAAGTCATTTGTATTGACTAATTCTCCCAATGATTTCCCAGATTTAATGAACAGAGTGTTCAAGAAATATCATGATGATTTTGTTGTTGTATAATGTGATGATATATTAGTGTATTTTAAAATATTTTAGAATAACCTTGTAATCATTATTTATACTATTAGAAGAGATGAGTTACATGGTATATTTAGTTACTGTGATTTTTTGGTTGAAAAAAGTATATATTAATGGCTATATTGCCTCTAAGGATGGAATATCAGCTAATCCTAGAAAGAAAACAGAATAATAGAATAGAAAATACCAATGAACATAATTGTTGTTTTCAGTTTCATTAGTTTGGAAGGTTATTATCGATGATTCATTTGTAATGTTTCTCAATTTGATAACTCATTAACCAAGATTACTTATAAAGGGGTTAATTTCCTTTATATAAAGAAATGTGAATAATATTTTTATAATATAATGTGGAGATTATAAAATGGATGGATTTTTCCTCTAACATCTAGAAATGAAGTGTTTGTGATATAATGAAACACATCGAAGAAGTGACTCAGTTGTGTCCTAATTTGAAATGATAATGTTGATGCATATGCATGTAGTAAATTGAAGAATCATTGTAAAACCCATTTTTTTATGAAATTTTATGAATTAATTAATTTTATTGATATCATACCTTGAATACTACACTATTTCATATTTTTTTTATATGCTACACTGTTATAATTTTGCGCTACATGCAACATTGACATGGCTTGTGTTACATGCAACATTAAGTTTCTACAAAACTTTTTTTTATCATTATAGATATTTAAATGATATACTTATAAGTTATGAATAAAAATTAGTAATATTAATATTAAAAATTATCTTAAAAATTTTATTTATAAAAGTATTATATAAATATACTATATTTTTGGTAAAGTATTTATATGTTTCAAAATAAAATTTTCTCAAAAGTGATACTTTTTATGTCCTCTATGAACAATAATAATATTAATTTAGAAAATTTTGGTCACGTAATTTTATAAAATAAACATGATTTTTTTAATTTATATTTTCAAAATTTTATTAGGGTTAAATTTTGAGACATTTCTAAAAAACAACATTTTTAGATGAATAGTGAAAAATACAGACTTTTAATTCAAAACTATTTTTTCATATAATTTATTTATATAATTAAATTATATTTTAATTTTTGTTAATGTTTAATTATAAACAATTAACATAAACTAATTTAATATAGGTCATTGGAACCAATTTCAAAATGAAATTGGTTGTAAATACATTTCAATATTTTAAATTTTTTTGTATAAAAAACACCTCTGTCACTACACGTCTATAGGTTTAATTTTAAATTAATTTCATCCACTATGTTGATTATAATTTAAATAATTAGAATCTATATTTTTAATTATTAAAATTAAAAACTATTAATGAGGAAAATATATTTTCTACCAAAAATATGAGTGAAATTAATTAAAATTAATTATAGAGATTAAGGAAAACATTAGATAACTTAATGGTTAATCATTAATCATAAGGGTCCAAATGAACTATACGCAGGTCTCAAATCAATTGGATAGAAATATTTCGACTAATTACTCCCTTTTATCTAATTTTACAATTATTGGATTCCCAGGATGTAAGTGATACTTATGAATATTGTTTACCATTTTATATTTATAAAAATGCAACTCCTCCTCCACTATATAAGTGTACTCACCACCCTCACTTATTAAAAAATAAAAATTTCTTTTACTTGGGAAAATAATGAACAAATAACCTCCCAAATACCCTTCCTCCAACCATGTATCCCCCATTTTGGTCTAAATCCTTCTAAGTAAGCCGTTTGGTTAAAACCAAGATGAGTTACCTAAAGAAGAGGTAACATCCTTCCACAAGCTCTACTGTTTTATTTTCATTATCCACCCCTAATATTTTCTAATTCCGTGATAAAATAATAAAATAAGTATCATATATATATTTAGATGTTTTTATATTATATATTTAACCTACACTTATACAAACATCCATTAAAAGGGAAACAAACTTATTATTTCTGTGTTGGGTGGACTACCTCCTCAAAAAACATAGTTTTTTGTTTTTCCTTTACCACCTCTCATGGTATGGAATTATTATAGAAAATATATTCTAATATTAAATATATGTTTTTTATAATTCATTTATGCTTATATAATTGTTATATAACTCATACCATCATGCAACTCATGTTGAAAAAATATGATAACATTGTTTGTGGGTGTGAGGACTACCATCACCACAAAGAGATGTGATTCATTCACAGATTTTAGGGAATGAATTAAGTATGATTTTATCAAATTTATATGATATATATGAAATAATAATACTAAAATTATTATTGTATTTATATATATATACCTATATTTCATTTACATAATTTCTTTCAAAATGACAATTTAATGGAAACAGCGGTCACACATACTTATGGCCTACTGTCTCCAGGAAAGGTGTATTGCAATTCATATTTATGTATTTTAATGATTATTATAAATAAATATATAGTGACTATATATAATATTTATATCATGGTTTAAATTATTTATATCATGATATAAGTATAATACCCCTAAAAAGTAACATACCAAAACACATTCAAAATACAAAGCGGATATTACCCAAAACCAAATTTTGACATGAAATTATAAACAAAAAGTTAATTGAAGTTCATAAGAAAATTTTAAATGGTATTATATGATTAAATATATTTAATGAATATATTTATAAAAAAACTTATATTTGTTATAAAGGATGTTTTAATGTGTATGAAGATAGTCAAGACTTAAGGTAAGGGGATTTCATGTCTCTCAATTATTTCTGGAAGACATATGAATTATTAACCACTATTTTATTTGTTTGGTCTATATAATTCACGTGAATGTATTTGATTTTTGTTAAAAGTAAATTTATTTTGATATAAATATTTATTTTCTAAACTCTATTTCATGGGGTTTTATGGTTCAAAAGATACCGAATCTGTAAGGTAATTTTCTCACAATTTTCCTTCTTTGAGACACTAGTTTTGATAGGCATCTAAATTCATTTATGTGTTATATATACTAAAATTTTAAAAATTATATCATGAATAAAATTTTCTTTATGAAATTTTAAGCTTCTTATAATTTCAATTACTTAGGTGTAGAGTATGATTCATGGTCACCAAGTAGAAAGAGTCTGTTGAAATAATCTCATCTTTTATGAGAATTTTTTCTGATTATTCTACCATTGGTGTAATCTTTTGATCCATCTCTGAAGAAAAAACATGATATTTCTTATGTTGGGGTTACTAACTATTTATTCATTAATTATTAAATTTTTCTACTATATTGTACATAATATAAATAAGGAATTTTTTTAATAAAATTTGACCACATTTCTCTTTTCTGTTGGAATAAACTTTTATTCAAAAAGAAATATTTTCAAAAATGTTGTTGGTTGGAGTATATTACTCAAGAGGGGATGGATGAATTGAGTAACTATAAAATTTTCTATTAAAAGTATTTCAATAAAGGTTTCCCCAAAGATTAAATACAACCCAGTTAATCTAGGTTATATTGTTATACGAGTTTGACTATTTATGTAACTTCTTAAAAGATTGGTTAATTCTCAATAATATTAATTTGTTTCATTTAAATTCATTTTGAATTTATTCTACTAAGACAAAACATTTATAACTACTTTCTAATACTAACAATCAATGTGAAATTACTGGTTTTTGAATTATATTGTAAAGCAGTAAAAGAGAGAAAACTAAATTAAACCGCACTGTAGATATGAAACAAGTGGTCCGTCTCAATCTGAGACCTAATCCACTACACATAGTGATCAACTTCCACTAAACAGTTTATATAAATAAACATTGATCCAAACCCTAGATCGGGGTTAACAATAGTACACAGACTATCCAGGTGGGGACAAAATACAATGCCACACAGGGACCTCTTCAACAGTTCTTCGTGGGTACAATCTACCGGGCTATACGGGGACCTCTTCCACACTTATCAGTGGGTATACACTAGAGTAAAAGAATGTTTGAGTAGGGATATCTTGTATCCTTAAATTTAATATAGGATAAAAAGTGTTTTGTTCTATAGGTACACACTCTACTTGAAAGGTAATAAACATATACACAATAGAGGAGAAATATGGAGATGGGTTTAGAAGTGCTCTAAGTGTTAGACTTTGCTACTTTGGTATTCTTGAGATGAATCAGATGCAGATCTCGAGTCCTCCTCAGTAAAATAGAGTTTTGTGATTCATCTAGGGTTCTTCCTGAGTTTTAACAGAGCAACGATGTTCTCTAAGCATCAAATATGCTTCATGTGTTCTTCAGCAGTGTCGAGTTGCATGTAGTACACCTTTCTTTTAAAACTTTCCCTAAGTGTGTTCTTCGTTATTGTGCTCACGACCTTTCTTTTTGTTTTTTATCGCGCACTTTGATTCTTGGCTATATTTTGATTTTATATTTGAATGCATGTGTTGGAGCTGATAGGTTGCATGTATTCTGCACCTCTTATCTTGTACTGTCTGATGATATGTGTAAAAAGAAACATTAATTTTGTCAGTTCATTAAAATCTTCAAATATGACCGTTAGAAATTAAATTGAAAGATTACAAAATAATTTAAGAAATGGTGTCACAATAAGTCATGGAAATGGTGTCTCCTTCTTACGGTGTCAAGATTGATCACAATGTCTTAGTTTCATAGTTTCGTTATCACGGTGTCTACTTCTTGTTGTCTCATGGTCACAGTGTCTTGTTCACGGTGTCTTGTTCACGGTGATAGCTTCACAGTGTCTCATGGTCACGGTGTCTTGTTCATGGTTTCTTGTGGACATGGTGTCTTGTTCATAGTGTCTACTTCACAGTGTCTTACTTCACGCTGTCTTGCTTCATGATGTCTGCTTCATAGTGTTTGCTTCATGGTGTCTGCTTCACGGTGCCAGAAAGACATAACCAGTGGTAGACTCACGGTGTCTTAGAATTTTCAAGATAACTGTATTTAGACATAAGCAATGATGATAATAGAATGAATTAGACTTAATATAAATCATTATGAAGTGATTCCAAATATTGTATAAAGTAATTTAGCTGAATATAGAGTTATTAAGATCTTAAAAGGCTCTTCTTAAAGCATGAGAATACTGTATAAATTAATAAACATGATTTGATATAATTTATAAGAGTTAACTAGTTTGAATAAGATTTGTGATTATTAAATAATGACTAATACAAGAGGAGTCCAAAAATCTCCCCCTTTTTGAGGATCACAAATCATGTAATGTTGAAGTGTATATTGGATTCAACTATAGAGATAGATGGAGAACATATATAAATTTCTCTCCCTTTTGGGATTACCAAAAGGATGGAATAATAGAAGTCAAAAATTCACATTCCAATAATAGAAAATAATGTCATTATAAAACAAAAAACAATAAAAAAGAAATAGAATCCCTATCAAAAAAGAGTAACCACAGTTCTTCTTCATGTTCTGGCCTTCTCTTTTCCTTTAGCTGTAGTAGAAGAAGAGGAAGTCATAGGGGTAGAGGTCAAGGTAGAATAAGGGAGTGAGGTGGTTTATAAAGAGGTTAATGTTAGACCTTCAAAGACTGATGGTGCTAAAGTAGGAGCAGTAGAAGATCTAGGCAGTTTTTGATTTAGAATCGTAGGCCTGATAAAACATAGTTCTTGACTGATAAACATAGTGGCTGAGGCTAGGGTAGAGGTGAAGGTAGGTAGCCCAGGTCGTAGAGGTGCAGCTACTGGAGCAACAATGGTTGTACTCTGGACATAAATATATGGCCCCAAGAGTTTGATGAAATCTGTAATGATCTCTCCACCATACTGCATGGATTTCTCAAAATCTTCCTTGTTCTCCATAAACTTGTCCAACAATTGAGTAAACATTGTGAGCTTTTGGACTTGGGTCTTGAAAGCTTGAGTCACGGGACGAATCCGTTGATTTTCTAATTATACATGAAATGGTTTGTCATATCGGTCTTGGAGATGATTCTGTGGAAGTAGAAACCCACTTTCATGGCAATCTCATGTTGAGAATCATTCGAAATTTTGGAGTGGGTCGGTACTAGGTCAAGAACTCTATAACTCTTCTTGAAAACATCAGATAGAGAATCCATATTGAAACCACTTAGTAAATTATGATGCTCTTCTTGGACTACATTTCTAAGCAGATCACCGTCTAAGGAGGTTTTAGTGGATTGACCAGATTCTTTCGAGGCATTGACTATTCTGGTCAGATATTTGAGTTGATTCAGTACCTTTTGATGACATGATGTATACTCATTAGTGAGTTTAATAATATTGGAAACAATCACCCTCATTTCCTTCACAATTTGTTTGTTCCTTTCAGTGTCCTTTTCATCTAAGGAAGTTTGATACAGTTGAATCTAAGACACAATAAACCTGTGGGATTTGATGAGCAACAGGTTCTACAGGAGGAGCAACAATATCAGATCTCGAATGCAGCTCTCTATGCTTGTCTTCAGCCATACATCTTTGGGTTTTCACTTCATTACTGAGAAGCTTAATTTCAACTCTTACTTCATTAATCTCATTAAACATTTTAGGTTGTATTTTCAAAATAACATTCTCCAATAACAGTGAGTCATCTCTTTCACTTAAATTTGTCACATGTAGAGGTTGCGTATTTATGAGTTTCTCAACTCTATACTGAAGGGTGGCACCAAATTTCTTCAGATCATTCATACTTACAAAATATGGTTTTTCAGATAATGGTTCAGGAATAGGGACTGGTATATGCTCATGTTCCTTATCAGGTGCAATATTGGAGACTAATTTTAACTATAATATAGAGGAAAGATCATGTCTGGTTTATGTAACATGCTGAGAGTCATCCACATCATAGAAACTGGAAAACTCATACTAAGTGTCTACGGTACTTGACTCGGTCGGATGTGAAGCTTTAATAGACTCGATATTTGGGGTTTCCTCCCCCCTCAAAAGGTACCACCTTATTAGGACAAAGAGGCATAGGATCTCGGTCTAATTACACAGACTCATCTCTATGTTCCTCACTCATTTCTTATCTAGCCAATTGAAAAGCTAGCTCCATCCGTTCTTCAGCAAAAGGGATGATTTCTGGAATAGATTATTCCACGGGGAGTTCCTCAAGATTGACTTCTTGCAAAATAGGTGGCTCTTCCACTATAGGCTTTTCTATTACATGCTTTTCAAATTCATTGACTACTAATTTTTTTCCAACCATGGGTTGTGTTTCCAGATTAATAGCTTCTTTAGCAGCAGGGAATTCTTCTTTACGAACATCATGTGGAATAGTAGTCATTTCTTCCTCAACAGTAACCGCTTCCTTAGGTGACACTTCAGCCTCTTATTCCTCTTCTTCACGATACTCAACAATCTCATCTGGTTCCAAACTAGGATTATAAATATTTATTGGTCTTCAGGGATAATTCCCAGGATTTAATATCTCATAAATTCTGTCATTGTCTCCCACCCATTCCTTTTTCCAAGGATTCCAGTTTATCTTCATTCTTTTGATAGTGGCTTTTGAGAGACAGAATTCACAATACATAATCACATCCTTGTTGGGTCCGACCATACATTTGGCATGAAACAAGGATGAGATTAGCCGAGAGTAAAACAGGGAAGTTGACTTAGATGTGACTTTGATCAAATCACACATATGATGTGTGATATACTTTCATAGGTGGATCTTAGGCCCATTTTTCATAAGTTGAATAAAAAACACATCTTGATCTTTCAAAATAGAAAAATCACCTTTTTTTGTACTAACCAAATTTGGTATAAATGTGAACAGAAGCCTTGATTCTCCATCTATTTCAGCAGCAATATCTCGCCTATGGGTTCCATTTATAGTTAAGGTTTTCAAGGCATCTTCTAAATCAAATAATTCAGTTAAAGGTGGTGGTCCTCTCTGATAATACTGACAGATGCCTTCATGAGGTATCGTAAGGCATGCAGCCCATAAACTCAAAAATAATTAGCATCTTTGGCCATTGACCCAGCTTCTTACTCCATAACTATCACTAGAATCAAAAGATAATTGTACGTACTGGTATAACTGAGCCACTAACTTAGGGTAGATGGTTCTATCTTCCATCGTGAACCACTCTAATCAGCCTTGTGGTTCTAACACATTCAATACCAGAGACTTACTAAACAAAATCCATTTGAGGAAATTTTCATTCTTAGGTACAACAATGCGGTTTACAAGATTTGGATTTAATGGTCCTTCAGGTGTTAGCTTAAGTGGAATCTTCTTCTTCTTCGAGTTGCGCTTCTCAGTTGTCGACGATGAAGGATGTTTAATTCATGGAATTCACTAAAGGTTCAAGAGAGAGTAGGGTTTTAGGGATGAAGAAGGGTTTGAAATTAGTAAGTAAAAGAAACCCTGAGTGAAGAATCAAGTGATACATTCTTTATTTTATCATTTAGGAATACCAAACATCGCAAAAATAAAAACAGTTCAGAATTAGGATGGGAAAAGAATAATTACCATGATACAGGTTTTTAAAAAACAAATTATGAAGAATTTCTATGGAGAGACTATGTCTGGTCATTATGGTGAGACAATAAAAACATTTTACGGTGAGATAGTGAACGAACTTCTCAGTGAGATAGTGAATGAACAACTCAGTGTGCAATATGGTGAGATGGTAACTGTCAGACAGTAATCACAGAATACTAATTATGAGATCATAAACATGAAATTTATAGTGAGACAACAAACATGAGAGACAATAACTGAGTATTACGGTGAGACACTAATTTGAATCCATAGCTGAGAAACTATAATCATGAAATATTAAATTATGAAACAGTAAGATATCGAACAATAAGATGTCAAACAGTAATAAGTAACATATCTATTTGTGATTTATCATTCCTAGTTCATGGATGATGTAGTCTAATCTCATATAATTTAATGGTTAGGTGAATATATCAGCAAGTGGATATTCATTACTAATGAATTCCAAAGTGATATCACCTTTTTGATAATTATCTATCAAAAAGGGATGTCTTGCATCAATGTACTTTGTCCTAGAATGTGAAACATGATTTTCTGAGATGTTAATAGCACTTGTGTTTTCACAATTTATATGAACAGGTCTAAATTTATATTCATAATCAAGTCATGTCTATTTCATCCACAAAATTTGTGCACAACAGCTACAAGTAGTTATATATTCAGCTTCTGCAGTAGATAATGCAATATAATTTTTTTCTTAATACATCATGAAACTAGTGACTTGCCTGAAAGAAGACATGTTCCAGATGTGCTTTTTCTATCTAACAAATAGCCACTAAAGTCAGCATCATAATAACTAACTAATTCAAATAATTGACCTTTAGGATAAAACAGTCCTACATTGGTTGTATGCTTGAGGTATTTGAAAATTATCTTCACGAAATTTAAATGATATTCCTTAGGGTTTTTTTGAAAGAGAGAACACATACACACACTAAACATAATGTTAGTACTACCATCAGTTAATTAGAGTGAACATACAACCATTCCACTATAAGTTGTTTGATCAACAGATTTTCCATCTTCGTCAAGATCCAACTTACAAGTGGTACTCATGGGAGTGTCACTACATTTAGTGTTATCCAATCCAAAACGTTTTAGAATATCTCTTGTATATTTACTAAGGGTTAAAACAATTCCAACATTATTTTGAAAGATTTTACGTCCAAAAAAAAATTTTAGATTACCCATTAAACTCATTTCAAATTTGTTTTTCATCATTTTAGAAAAATCAACACATAAATAATTCTTCGAAGATCCACAAATATTTTCATCTACATAGATTTGAGAAACTAAAATATCAATAGAAATTCGTTTTATAAAAAGGGTAGGATCAGTTATTCCATTTGTAAAACCTTTGGAAATAAGAAAAGTAGTCAATCTATCATACCAAGCTCTTGGAGCTTGCTTTAAACCATATAAAGCTTTTTATAGTCTAAAAATATGATTTGGAAAATGGGGGCTTGTAAATCCAGGGGTTTCTCAACAAAAACATCCTCTACTATATAAAAATTATAGAATTCACTCTTAACACCCATTTGATATAGTTTGAAACTCATATGTGCAGCATAGGCAAGCAGGATTCTGATGGATTCATGTTTGGGTTCTGGTGAAAAGGTCTCCTCATAGTCAATTCCTTCTTCTTAACTATAGCCTTATGAAACTAATCCACCCTTGTTTCTATCTATGTTACCAGCATCATCTACCTTATTTCTAAACACCCATTTAGTGCCTATGGTGAATGTGTCCTTGGGTCTTTCCACGAGTTTTTAAGCATTGTCCCTTTCAAACTGATTAAGTACTTCTTGTATAGCCATCACCCAAAATTAATACTTTATATCATCATTAATGTTTTTATGTTCATGTTTTGGAAATAAGACTTGATTTTCTACATGATTTCTAAAAGAAACTCTAGTTTTAGTTCCTTTGTCTAAGTCTCCTATAATAGCATCTAAGGGATGGTTCTCAAGGGTCTTAATATTTCTAGAAAAAGAGGGACTAGAAATTTCGGGTTCATCAATAGATTCAGGTTCATTATGACTTCATTCTAAGGAATTTCCAGAGTTGGATGTTTTCACAGACTCTTTTACAGAAGAATTTGAGGATTCTGAATTTATTTTCAGATTTTATAGATCATCCTCCAGATTCTCTAGGATGGTTTTAGGCTCATGTGGATCTGTTTCATCAAATATGACATGAACAGATTCTTCCACACGTTTAGTTCTTCTTTTGAACACTCTATAGGCTTTACTAGACATGTAATATCCTAAAAAGATACCTTCATCACTTTTGGATGCAAATTGGTCAAGATTGTGTGTGGTATTGAAAATATAGGCATCGAAAACAAAAAAATTGAAGTAGCTAACCTTGGGTTTTCTATTTTTCCTTTGTTCTGAATGATTCCTCCTAAGAATAGGTCTGATCAACACTCTATTGATTAAGTAGCACACTGTATTGACAGCTTCAACCCAAAAATAAATAGGTATTCGTATTCACTAAGCATTGTTCTAGTAATTTCTTGTAGGTTTCTATTTCATCTCTCTACAACTCCATTCTACTGAGGTGTTCTAGGTGCAGAGAAATTGTGAATATAACCATTTTTTGAGAAAAATTATTCAAACTATTGATTTTAAACTCATGGACATGATCACTTCTTAATGATTTAATTCCAAGTCCACAAAGATTTTCTACAGACTTGGCAAGCTTCACTTATGTGATCCACAAAGAAGGTCCAAGTATATCTAGAAAAGTCATCTACAAGAACATAAACATTGTGCATCCCATTTAAACTAGAAATTTTAGATGGTCCAAAAAAATCCATGTGATCCAGTTCGAGTGGTTTAGAAGTTGACACTTCTATCTTTGGTTTGAAGGAAACATTGAGTTGTTTTTCCTTTTGATAGGTATTACACACTAGGTCAAGGGGAAACTCATGTTTGGGTAAGTCTTTAACTATGATTTTTCTAGTTATTTTTCTAAGGGATTTAGAATTACAGTGTCCTAATCTCCTATGATAGTGCCAAGATTAATTATGAAATACACTTAAGAATGATGCATTTTGAGAAGATAAAGAATCTAAATTAACAAAATAAACATTTTCATTTCATAGTGCAGAAAATACTAATTCATCTTTTTAATTAATGACATTACAAGCATCGTTTTCAAATATATCATGAAATCCATCATTACATTATTGTGAGATACTAAGCATATTGTATTTTAAACCATCAATAAATAGTAAATTTGAAATTAAAACAGAGTTAGAGTAACCGATTTGGCCAGGGCCAATAATATTTCCCTTGGAATTGTCACCAAATGTGACATTTCCTCCATCTATATTTATCAGGTTCTTGAAGAATGAGTAGTCTCCAGTCATGTGCCTTGAACAACCACTGTCCAAGTACCATAAACTTTTTCAGGAGCTATATGTGAAGCTTTCCTTCCAAGAAAATAAGAAAAAACAGATTTTGGTACCCATACATGTTTGGGTCCAGTAATATTGGTAATAAGTGATTTATGAGCCCATATTTTCCTCATAGGTTTTCAATAAGGATTGAGTAATGTATTTGGAAAATCAATAAAATTTGGTCCACAAAAACATGAAATAGTAGAATATGTATCATGGATTGAATTAGTTTATTTAATTCTAGAACTGGGAGTAAAACTGTATGTCCAAGATTTTGAAACAAAATTTGTTCTACAAAGGATTCTTTTACCAGGTTGATGACCAATGCTAGTGTTGTATTTAAGAGCAATTTGTTTTCCTAGAATTTGGGTAAGGGTATTTTTACCATTTGTAAACTTTTCTAGGTCACTCTTTAATTTCTCATTAAACATTTTTAATTCATTGTTTTCATTGAGAAGTTGAGAATTTTTCTCCATTTTAGTTGTGAGCTCAGATTTAACAGTTACGATAAGAGAATGATGTTTTTTTAATGATTTATATTTGTCTTTTAGTTCATTTCATGTTTACCCAAGCATGTTACAGTATCCAAACATTTCGTCATTAGTCATAATTTTAGAGTCACCTTCATCTTAAGAATAATATGAGTTATATATAGAAGAGTCCAGTGTTACCTCAGATGTGTTTTTCATAAAACACATATTGGATTTTTAGCCTGTTCATCGTGTGATGTCTCTGAGTCTCTTGAACTATACTCAGAAGCCCTCCATGTTGCATTAATTGCATTTTTTACTTCATGTCCTTGTCCTCATATATCTTTTTGTACATGATCTTTCGACAATCAGCCTTTATATCTTCATTGCGCTTACATTCATAGCATACAAATTCATTTATTCTGTCACTTATTTCCCAATCCTTCTTCAAGTTTCCTTTTTGTACATATTTTCCCATTAAGATAGGCTTTCCTAAAATGTTCTTATTTTTGTAAAATTTTTTAAATCTTCTGGATAGTTGAGCCATCTCCTCATCATTTTCATCTGATGATTTTTCACTGGTGGAGCTTTCTACAGAAGCTTCTAGTTTCCCTTTGTCTTTGTTCATAGTGGTTCTAGTCATGAACACAACAAATATCCTCTTTGATTCATCCTCCTATTTATTGACATTCAACACTTCCTCATACATCATCAATTTCCCAATGAGTTCTTTTATAGGTAGTTTTCTAATGTCGCACTATTCTCTAATAGAGATAGAGGTTCCCCTCCTTCTTTCAAGTAGACATCTAAGGATTCTCATGATTTGTTCCTTTGTCGTGACTTCTCTTCTAAGAGAAATCATTGTGTTCACAATCTCATTGAACATAAGATACATGTTAGAAATAGTCACATTAGGTTTCATTTTAATATTATCATATTTGATAATATAAGTATTAAGTCTCAATTCTTTTACACTAGATGTTCCTTCATGTGAGACAGATAGGGTATCTAAAACATCATGGGCAGTTTTGAAAGTAAAAATTCTATTGAATTCCTCATCTCCTAAAGAGAAGTAAAAAAGAATTCATATCTTTGCAGTTATTATTGTAGGCATTTTTGGTAGGTTCATCCCATGTGATTCTATCAGCAGAAGGAATTTTTTATTCATCTATAATGGATGACCAAATTTTAAAACACATACTCTCCAAATGAATTATCATTTTAATTTTCAATTGAGATTAATTGGTTCCTTTAAAGAATGGTGGTTTGCTAGTTGTATCATCATCTAATCAATTATCCATAATAATTTATTACATTAAAATTTCAAGAAATTTATAATTAACAAAAATTTACAGATCCTTAAGGTTCAACTACAATCACAGTTGAATAATATTACATAGAGTCATAATAAACAACCTCTGATACCAAATGTTAGTCAAAGTAGATTTCTAATGAGGGGAGGGGTGAATTGAGTATCTATAAAAATTTCGGTAAAAAGTATTTCTAAATAGGTTTCCCTAATGATTAAATACAACCCAGTTAATCAAGGTTATACTGTTATAAGAGTTTGACTAATTAAGTAACTTCTTAGAAGATTGATTAATTATATGTAATCATAATATGTGTTATTAATTTTAATTTTGGAGTTATTCTACTAATACATGACTATTATAAATTCAATCTAAGACTAACTCTCAATGTGAAATTAGTGATTTCTGGATTATACAGAAAAGCAATAAAATAGAGAAAACTAAATTAAGCAGTACAACCGATATGAAACAAGTGGTTCAGTCTCAAGACAAGACCTAATCCACTCCACTTGGTGATCACCTACCACCAAGATGTTTATACAAATAAACTTTGATCCACACCCTAAATCGGGGTTAACAACAGTACACAGACTGTCTAGGTCACACAAGGAACTCTTCCAATGTTTTCATGGGGACAAAATACCTGGCCACACATGGACCTCTTCCATAGTTATCCATGGGTACAAACTATAAAACCACACAAGGACCTCTTCCACACTTATCAGTGGGTATACATAAGATTAAATGAATGGTTGAGTAAGGAGATATGGTATCCTTCAGTTTAATACAGGAGACAGAGTGTATTGTTCTATATGTACACATTTTGATCGAAACATTATAAATAGATACAAAATATAGAAGAAATATGGAGATGGTTTTAGAAGTGCTCTGAGTGTTAGTCATTGTAGCTTTTTACTTCTTGAGATGAAACAGATGCAGATCTCGAGTCCTCATCTCTAAAACATATTGTCGTGATTTATCTTGTGTTAGTCATGAGGTTTAATAGAGTGATGATGTTCTTTATGCATCCAATGTGCTCTGTGTGTTCTTCAGCAGTGTCGATTTTCATGTAGTAGGCATTTATTTTGAAACTTTCTCAATGTGTGTTCTTCATTATGGTGCTCACAGCCTTGATTTTTGTTTTTTATCACGCACATTGATTCTTGGAGACACCTTTCTTTTACTTGGAATGCATTTGTTGGAGCGTAAAGGTTACATTTATTCTACCCCTCGTGCCTCGTACTATCCAATGATATGCCTACAAAAAAACTTTAAATATGTCAGTGCATTAAAATCTTCAAATATGACCGTTATAAATTAAATTTAAATTCAAAAAAATAGTTTCAGAAATGGTGTCACATAAAAATGGTGTCTCCTTTACATGGTGTCTAGATTGATCGTGGTGTCAGAGTGTCACAGTGTCTTCTTAACGGTGTATACTCCATGGTGTCTCGTGGTCACGGTGTCTTTTTCACGGTGTCTGCTTCACAGTGTCTTGTGGTCATAGTGTCTTGTTCATGGTGTCCTGTGGTCACGGTGTATTGTTCACAGTGTCTACTCATGGTGTCTTGCATCATGGTGTCTTTCGTCGCAGTGTCTGTTTCACAGTGTTTTCTTCACGGTGTCTGCTTCATGGTGCCATAAAGATATAACCAGTGGCAGACTCATAGTGTCTTAGACTTTTCAAGATTACTCTATTCATACTTAAGCAATGATGATCATATAATAGATTGAACTTAATATAAATCATTATAAATTGATTCAAAAGATATTATAAAGTAATTAATCTGAATATAGAGCAATTATGATCTTACACAGCTCTTATTAAAGCAGGAGAATTCATTAAACATTAATACACATAACTTGTTATAATTGATAGGAGTTAACTTGGTTAAATAATATTTTTTAACATTAAAACATTGTTAATACCAGAGGATTTCAACAAATGTTTTCAAATATATTGTTTAAATAATATTTTAAAATAATTTTCAAGGAAAAGGGATTTCTAAAATGTTCTATGGTTATCATGGATCCCATTATGTGTTTTATAATATATTTTAAAAGAAAAATGTATAAATTTTTTTATTTTTTAAAAAAAAATAATTTCAAATAAGGGATGATATATCCATCAATAAATGTTTTTAAAGGATATTTTTAAATTTATTTCCAACTAAGATGACATATGTTGGTGTACTCTTGACTTAATACAGAATGAATCAAATTTTCCCTTCATATTCATTCTTTTAATGGTTTATGTTCTGATGTCAGGTTGTTGACATCATTAATCTTCTTTGTGATCTTTGTTAGGTTGGGTATGATCTTATAATTTCATGATCAATTCCTCATACCCTTATACTCAAGATTATTCTTACATATCCCTTTTGTTTACCCTTACTGATCATATAAGCTCTCCCATTTTTGTCATTCATTTCCCCATGTTATGAAGATATGTATTATTTATGGTGTGTCTAATATGTGTTCTAAACATGAGGAACCTAGCGTTAGATAATTTATCTCACTTAATACAAGTGTTTATGTTTCCATTTCTCCGAAGAAACTTGTCTGACATGGCCTTTCGGAATCTCATTGTGGAATGTGTTATGTACTTCTCAAAAATTATGTAATGTTAATGTATGTTAATTGAGGGTCACTATAGCTGTTATCAGTGGAAATTTTTTGTTAAACATTTGAAACTATGATGATAGAACATTTGTGAGAACCCTAAGGACATATCGAAGGATTAGTCCAAGGATAAAGAAGATTATTGTAATATGTAGTAGAATTCTGTTAAAATATTGAGGTACTGGTATTCTAGAAATAAATAAATATATGGATAGTACATGTGAATGTGGATATTTAAAAGATTTACAATTGGGTAATAACCATGAAAACACAATATCCAGTTATTCTTGATCAGGAACTATAGAATTAAGATGCGTCCTAGCGCACACAAGGTTGGACAGTCCTTGGGGATATGTTTTTGGAAATCATAAAACACTCACAAACCATCATGAATGATTCAAATATTAGTTGAATATAAATAACCTATGATATACCTAATGTTTCATAGATTAAATAATCTTTTAATACATAAACATCCTTTAAAAAAGTTACATTCTTTTAAAAAAATTCACCAAAACCCACCACTATCGTGACACGTCTACGAGATTAATTTTAAATTAATTTCTACCACTTTTGTGATTATAATTTGAAAAAATAGATTCCAAATTTGGAGTAAGCATAATTTATAATTTCTAATAATATCATACTAGTTTTGACCAAAAATACTAGTGAAAATAATTAAAATCAATTATATTGACTAATTAATATATATTTTTACTTAATGGTTAATCATTAATCATACGGGGACAAATAACCAATTCACATGTCCCAAATCCATTGGATGGACATATATAGACCAAGTCCCATCATTTATCAAATTTTGGAAATTATTGGAGTCCCATTATGTAGGGAGAACTATCAATTGTGTTTACTTTTTTATATTTTCAGAAATGCAACTCCTCCTCCAGTATAAAAAAAACCCACCCCCCCCCCCCCTCATTTATTCACACCTGAAAATCCCTTTTTCTAGGACATAACCTACAAAAATATCCTCCCAACTAACCTCTATTCTTGAAAATATCCTCTAATTGGACACAAATTCATCTCATGAATCCCTTTGGTGGAATTTAAGAGGAGTTACCCAAAGAAAATGTAACATCTTTCCACAAGCTCTTTGGTTTTATTTTCATTCTCCATCCCCACAAAACTTCTTATTCCAAACATAAATAAGAACCTCAATATCCTAAAAATAATGTCATTTTTCTATTTTAAAGGTTCTATATACACAAATAAATTCTTCCATCAAATAGGTATTGAGCGTACGGTACCTGAGTTTGGGGGACTACGACCTCATAAAAGGATGTTGTTCATTTTTCTTTTATGACCCCTCATGGTTGGGAATTTTGAAGGAAAATATATTTTTATTTTACATATATGATATATATATTTAATGTATTTATTATTATTTACATATTATATAACACATACATTTTTCCTTTCTATGATGTTTATATATGATAACTTTTTCTAAGCACGTGTGGACTATAGCCTCCTCATAGAGATGTGATTCGTTTTCCCTTTAAAAAGAATGTATTAAAGATGGGTTTGGAAAAATTTATGATATATATGAAATAATAACACTAATTTATTTAAATTATATATATATATATATATAATCATTTAGTTTCATTCGTTCAAAATGATAATTAAATGGAAACAATGATCATGTATACGTACGACCTACTGTCTCCATGAATAGTGTATTCTATATCATATTACTATCTTTTATAAATTATTATAATAATTTTATAATGAACATATATGATATTTATATAGTTTTTCACATTCCTTAGAACATTATATAAGTATATGGACAAAAAATATAACAAATGAAAAGAATTGAGAAACACAAAGTAGTTATTACCCATAATGTAATTATAACATGGAATTGTTATTAAATGGGTAATATAAGTTCATAAGAAAATAATACATGATAATAAATTATTTAATACGGTTATATAATAGAATTATAATAGACTTATATTTATTATTTATGAGTTTGTTATGAGTATGAATGTAGTCTATAATTAATGTAATGGGATTTCTCGTCTCACTTTTATTTCTAGGAGACTTATGCATTATTCACCGCTGATTTATTTTGTGTGGTTTATATAATGATCATGAATTTATTCTATGATTATTATTATTATATTTAGGGGTATTAACATATCCATTTTATGATCTCTAATTCAATGGGTTTTACATTTTAATAGTCACCAAATCAGTATGAGAGTTTTTCAACAATTTTCCTTCTTTGAGACGCATGTTTTGTTATGCACATATATTATTTTAAGATATGTATATACTTCAATTTTACATTTGATATCATGAATATAATTATTTTAATCATAATTTAAGCTTAATTTAAATTCACTTCCTTTCTTGGGGTGTATTATTCATGTTTACAATGTAAAAATAGTTTTCTAAAATAATCTCATTGTTTGTCTAGATTGTTTATGATTATGCTTCCATAGATAAAATATTATGATTTTTATCTCAAGAACACTCTTGAATATTCTAATCCTATGGTTATTAATTATTTATTAATTAATTGTTTTGATTTTCATATTCTTTTTTACATATTATTATTAAGATATGTTTTTAAAAAAATCTGGCCTCATTTCACTTTTTAGGAAAAAATATGCTTTATTCCTAAAAATACTGTTTTCTAAAATGTTTTTAAAACAATAATTTAATATAATTATAATAAAGGGTTTAAAAAATGTTTCATGTTTTTCAAATATTCCCTCATAAGTTATCAAATATATTTTCAAATAAAAAGGTTCTAAAAATATTTTATCTTTTAAAAATCAATTTTCATATTAGAAAAAATATTTTCCTCAACAAATTTTTTTAAATGATATTTCTAAATTATTTTCAATTTATGATGGACTCTATTGGTGTAACTCATTCCTTTCTAGGAAATGGTCCAAATTACCTATTCATATCCATACTCTGAATGGTTTATGTTATCATTTAAATTTATTTATTACACATGTTCCACCTCAATAGGTAAAATATTTTTGAGACCCACTTAATTTCATCAGTTAAGCTTTGATATAATTATTATGAGACCTGTACCTTTTCCATGTTTTATTATATGATAAAATTTTTATGATTCCAAATTCATTTCATGGGTTATGATGGGATGTTTATAAAATCCGTCACTTTTTATCGATCCTAAAATGTTAAAAATTTTATTACCTTGAAGAACATGTATGTATGATTTAATTATGTGACTGATGGTATCTATATATCCCTTGAATCTATTGAGTAAATATTTATATCTCTTGAGATAATGATGGGAATCGAGTCGATTGTATTGATCAACTTTTTAATATGGGGAAACTCGATCCACTAATGCAAGATAGGGAAACCTGGTCCACTAAGGAAAGATGGGGAAACCTGATCCACTATTGGAATACCGAGAAACCCGATCATCTATAAGAAAATGGGAAAACCCAATACCTTATAAGTAATGAACTATGATTGGGGAGGTTCATGTGTACCACCCATTAGGTGTATTCCCCATGATGTTCCTAAATAATTTTTTGTCATTGAGCCTTGACATATAGGGAATGATATTACATGTTTACTTGTTTAGAAATGTTCCATGTCTCATTCAAATGTTTTTATTTCATTTCTTGTTATCTTTATTACCATGTGCATCATTTCTTAGGAACTGGAAATATTTATTCCATCACTTTTTTTTATGATATTTTATATTTAGGGTATGATCTTTAATTTTAAAGATAATGTTTTAATAACTTTACGCTCATGATTATTCTTACATATTTCCCTTGTTTACCCTTATTGATAATCTATCTTACCCACTTTAGGTTTCCTCTCCCCATGTTATGAAGATATGTATTATGTATCGTGTGTCTAATATGGGTTCTAGTAATGATGATCCTAGTGGTAGATAATGTATATCACATATGTACTAATGTTTATTATTCCATTTTTCGAATGGCCCAAGACTGATATAGTCTCCCAGTATCTGTTTGTGTAATATATTATGTATTTATAAAAAATGATGTAATATAAATGTATAATAAGAAAGGGTCACTATACTCATGAACAGAACTTTTCAACCCATGATATTGAGTATGAAGTGGTAATATTTGATTTGAAGATATGAAGACATTATCTCTTGGATGAATGATATGATATATACATTGATCCTAAAATCCAAAAATATTAATTTTTAAATAAGGATATAAATATGAGAAAAATGAATTGGGTTTAGCTACTCAATGATTAATGTTTATATATAAAATACAACCCAATGAAAGAAAATAGGGTAGTGAGTGCATTTAGTAGTAAATAACATAGTGCTCTAATGTAAATTTTGGATTGAGAGGAATATTATATTCATGGATCATGTACAAATGGATATGAGAATTATTAAGTAAGGAGATACATCACTCATTTTTCAAGTTATTAAAAAACAATATTTATTTGAAAATATAAAAAATTATTAATCTTATAATGAGAAATTTCAATGTTAAAGTAAAGAAATAAATGATGGTAAATTAGAAGAATTTTTTTGTGAATATGTTGTTCTATAATTTGTAATTTGATTATGTGTTCTATCTATACCTATGATATAATGGGAAAAATTGGATGAGTCTCGTAGCTCTAACTTCTATATACACCATAATACCACAATTATGTATAAGGATTTGGGGGAACATTTTTTTTGGGATAGTATGAACTGGGAAATAAGAAATAATGTGCCCATATGTTTTTTAAGTGAATACTATGAGATATAATATTGAAGGATTCATGAAATATATTACTATTATTAGATGGAAATGCGATGAAATTTTTATGGACTTCTTTGTAGAACTTCCAAATTACAGTAAAAAGAATGATGCAATATGGGTTCTCATAGATTGATTAAATAAATTTGCACATTTTATATATATAAAAGATGATTTACCTTCTTATTGACTCATATAGATATGTATTAATGAACTTATAAGAATTCATGTCACCCCTATTTTGATCATGTCTGATAGTGATCCCTATTTGACATCAAAATTCTAGAAAAGTCTTTAGAAGCCTCTTAATATCGAGCATCATTTTAGCACTTCCTACCAACCTAAAAATGATGGAAAATACAATTAAATAATGGAAGACATGTTGAGGTGAATTTCACTAAACTTTTACAGAATGTCGAATATAAATTTATGTTTGGTATAGTTTTCAAAAAAAAATATTTTCAATTCAAATATTCATATTAGGTCATATAAAGAATTTTATGGTAAGATATCTCATACTCCAACATTTTGGGATGAATTAGGTAAATGGAAACTTATAATCCCATAACATGTTGAAGTGTCAAAAAACGTTAAAGGAGATTCTAGATGACCTTAATATATCCTAATGTTGTAAAGAAGTTTTATACCGATAATTGGATGATAGATTTGGAATTCCATGTGGTAGATCATGTTTTATTAGATGTATATCAATGAAAGGGTTTTATATAGTTTTTTGAGAAGGTAATGATGATCCATAAGTATAATGGACCCTTTTAAATATTGTAATGCATTGGATCCATGGCTTATCAGTTTTTAATGATACCAAGTCTCTCTAAAGAAGCTAATTTATTTCATATGTCATTGTTAAGGAAGTACATGCTAGAACAAATGAATGTGCTCAAAACTGATGAAATATATTTCAAAACTGATAAAAATTATAATGAAAAAAATAATCAATAATATTTATACTATAGGGATAGTTATAAAGAATTAGGTGTCTCAACTTCTATAGGTACTTTGGATAATTCAAAAAATGGCAGATTTAACGTGGGAACCATAAGATAATATGAATAAGAACTGCTGGTATCTATTTAGAAGGAAATATCCATGAAATTTCAAGGAAGAAATATTTTTTCCATGGAGTAATGTGACACCTAGATACTCTATGATTTATTTCCTTTTCAAAAATTTATTCTGTTTGAAATCATATAATACACACATCATAGGTTTACACAAAACATGATACACTATTAGAATATTATTTAAACATGATTATTATAACATATCCCCTAAATTGGTGGGAATTAATAGAAATTAATAAATTGTAAAAAATATATAGTTTATACACATTCACTAGTTCTATTTTAATTGTAAATAAAAACAAGAATAATTTTAATCTAAAAGCAATGTTTTCTATAAAATTGAATTTCATTAAAGAAAATGATTTCATCACTTCTTTTAAAATTATGATAAAATTATTTTTTGAAAATTATAGAAACATTATTTTACAAAATAAATTTAATTTTTTAAATCATCATATAAAAAGTTTCTTAGGGAGACTCTTTTGGATTTTTCTGATATTTTTCATTTTTCTTTGAATAAAGGAAAATAGTTATTTTATTGAAAACTAAATTTAAATATAAATTTTTTACAAATATATATTATTCTTAAATTCTTATAATGTTAAATAAGTTCTATAATATTATAATAAACAATTTATTTCATTTTAGAAAATTTTATAGTATAGTTTTATATTAGAACCATCCATACTTATGATAATTTTCTCTTTGAAATCCCCCTTTTTCAAAATTTCACTCGTTATAATTTTAAATTGGATTCAACCAATTCTATTAATTAATTTAGAAAACATGATTCCATATTTTTAATTATAATAATTTCTGTAATCTAATACATTCAACTTAATTTTCTAATAGTATAAATAAGAAATGTAGTAAAAATTAATTACAATAGTTATTGTAAATATTAAATTACTGAGATGTTAAACTAAGAAGATAAGGGTTATAAATGACCTCCCAACTTTCCTAAAACAAATTTTGTACAAATAGTTCGAAATAATAACCTATAAGGGTTGATAAGTACCTATATGTGTGGTGTATACATGATAAAAATATTTTTGTAACTATTTCTATTCAAAAATTGCATGTTTGTCCTTTCCTGCACTTAAAAAAACCTACCCCATCTCCTGACCTCTTAACAATTTGAATTCCATTTTTCTTATACAGGACATTATAAAATAGTTTCTTTAATCCCATAATAACATTATATATCACATATCATAAATCCATCTTGGGAATGATTTTTGTGAAAACCTAAAGAAGTTACTCGAATTAGAGGTCACAGTCTTAAATAAGCGATTTCATTTTATTTCTTCTTCATCCTACCTTAAATATTATTTAATCAGGATAATATAATAACACTAATAAATCCAAAAATTAGATATTTTATTATATTAATGGTATGACCTATATCCATATCAATTTTCAAAAATTGAAACTGAAACGGCCTTTCATGTCTATAGTGGACTGCCTCCTTACAGACTCAAATTATTTATTTTTTTATAAAAACCTCTCATGGGGGAATATAATAAAGGATTTACTTTTTATATTCAATATTTGTGATATATCTATACTTCAAGAATTATAATATCACGTATAAATTCGTATTTTCTATTCTGTTTAAAATATGATATCATCACTCGTTTGTGTGGTGGACAACTACCTTGTGAAGCGATTTTATTCTTTTTTCACTTAAACATCAAATGAAATGTAATAAGAATAAATTTTATTATTATATATGATATATTTTAAATTATATAAATTATATAATATTAATTTATCACCCACTTATTTTCCCTTTCACTCATTAATAGAATGATAATGTCACAAGTGCATACATATGGCCTACTATCTCTATGAAGTGATATGAATCGTTTTTAATGTCCAACCATCAATAATGATTCTAAAAATGTATATAATTATTAAATATTAAATTTATAACATTAATATAATTCTTTATATTATGTATCTATATGTTATGTTAAATAACCAGAACATTCATGATAAAACACACATGAGAAAACATAGAAATTAACAAAGCAATGATAATAATGAAATATTATTCACAAAAGGTGGTAAAATGTTATAAGTGGTTTTTATATGAAATTATAAAAGTTAATATGATTCAATTAAGAATTGTTAACATACATAAACCCATTATACATGAGGATAAATCATGTTCAAACAATAGGAAGCCGAATATAACTGACATCATCTCAATTTCTGTTTTTTGAGGCATATTATAATGTTATGCACCAACATTATTTTATAGAGTGTATATACTAGCCATTTACTATGTAATATCATTAATACAAAATATTTCATGGTATTTTAAGTTCCATTTTGAGTTCTTTCATCTAAATGTTCTTTGACATAAAAGTTACCTTGTACAAAACAATTTCATAACTCAATTTCGTTTAATTGGGTTATAGTACGTACTTATTTACTTTCATATTTTAGGATTATGTGTGTAATGAATCATTGTTACACATTTTCATATTAAAATTTTTATTTTTATTTACATTTGATACACATAATCAATTCATTGATTAGTTATCACCTCAATGTTATGATCATTGTAATGAATTGTGTCTCAATTCCCATTTCATTGAGACATATTTGTTAAAAAGAAACAACTCATTTTTACATGATGTATACAAAACAACATTGATGAATTTTTAATGAATAAATATTTATTTTAGATGATTTATGATTTATTTTAGGTTTATTATTAAATGGTTTTTAATTTAAAAGTTACCAAGGACATATAAGTTATTGTCCAATTTCACTTTCATATTTGATATTTGAATTTCTATCTAAACAATAATATTTTTCTGATACATTTTAAGTAGACGTTACATTTCTCTAAAATATTCATGTTATTGTCTTATGGGTATAATTATTTTGTAAACCTTATATTGATTGAATATACGATGTTTTCTTTGAATGTTATTTTTTGAACTGGGGAATTTTTGATAAATTTATATCCTAACTCTATATGAGCATTTGATGATAAGCCATATAAATTCATAAATTAAATTGATTATTATATATATAAGTAAGTATTTGGACATGTATTTATCAGTGGATCCCAATTATAGATAGCCCCTCAATGACTCAATAGGTCTCATGGGACAAATTTGTTAGCAAAATCAGACGAGTTGTTTCAAATTAGTCACAATCTATCTTCTGAAAACTATTGAATGTAGGGGTATCATGACGCTAGTGATCATAAAATCCCATTATTAATAATTTACATAAATAATAATTAATTTAGTACTATTATCCATATGTTTTTTGTAAAGGTATTTTCTCTGGATGTATTTCATTCTCAATTCATTGATTAAATTGAATTTGTTTTCATTTATTTACCTTTTAATAGTGATTATAATTTATTAAATTAAGATATACAATTTATTGATTATATTGAATTCATATTCAATAATTTACCCTTCTATATCAATTATTCTATATTTATTTGTGATGGATTATACTATATATAACCCTTAATGATCATTTGAGCCCACCATTATTTTGATTCCATTCCCCTATATATAATGAAGATTTATTGAAATGACTTTATGGATTCCAAATGTCATTAAATAATATTAATTAAATATTATTTCCCTATAAAAATGGTTCACATTTATGTCTAAGGTTCTTCAAAATTATTAAATTGATAGGTTCTTCATGAGTTCACTACCGGTATATAGGACAATCTATCAAAGTGGCCATTGGATCCTGATTACTAGAGTCAAGTCATTAAAAATTATACAGGAGTTCAATATTGATATAGAGATAGTGGTATAAGATTGAAGTATCTTTCTGGGTAATAGATAATGTACTTTCCACATTAAGGACAAGGATTTAAAAATCACTTCAAATATTAAGTGAATCTTTATAAGGGATATTTATTTTTTGTCTCATTTGTTTTTTCTTATGTAATAATAGAATTTTTAAATAATGGTTATTTAATTGATAAATGATATTATTGATTCGAACACATTGATTATGATTCATATAAATCTATACCATATATTTTTTAAAAAAATATGGATAAAGGAAGTTTAATCCATGGTAATGTGTCTATAAATTTTTTCTTTAATATTACATATATGATTTCACCACCATCAACACTATATTTTAAAAGTTAAAACATTATTTTCTTGAAAATTATCCCAAGATGAGAATAATATATAAGATATTATGGTCAATAGTTTAATTACTAAATATCTCATCCCTGAGGGAATATGTTATATTTTTTGAATGGGATAGAATGTGTGTGTCGGGGAATTATATTCTAATAGTATAAAGTTTCTGAAAGGCTATTAGGAGTATGTTTTGGACTTATATAAGTTTAGAGACCAAAAATAAATGATTATATTAATTTTTATTCAAATTGAAAATTACATAATATCCTATAAAAAGTTTATTTAATATGGTAATGATAAATTTAAAGAGTTATATTTTTTACCATAAATAGGATAATTTCACTTTATTTTATAAAGGATTTTTGGATGTGATGGTATTTAAATATCATAACGTGTCAAACTTGTAAAAAAAATTTCTGGTGAAATTTTTTTATTTAAATTTTCAAATAATGATACTGATGGTGAAATTATAAAGTGTTTTAGGTATACATTTGAATTCATTAACATTATTACATTTTCTAAATTGAAGTAAAGAGTTTTAATATTTGATAAAATATATGCACATTATGAATATGAATAATAAGTATCAAAATTATTCAAAACATTTCACTTTAAAGATCTTAGTTGTTAATAGTGTTTATTGGAAGGATTGTCATATCGTCAAATTGATATATGGAAGGAATTTCATCGAGATGTAATGAAATTAATAGAACACAAATTTTTTTGTAATCTGAAATATAATATGGTGTTCTATCATATGTCAACTAATTATATAGAACCTTACATATGGTTTTGTTAATTTTTTAGATCTGGTATAAGGATATAAAATATATCATTATATTACAAAACACAATCACTATTTTTCTCAGTAGCTATATATTTATATGAATTAACCTCTTAAAAATGGATTTATGTCATCCCAATCCAATGTTCATCAAATAATATTATAGGTTGAAATAATATTTTATGGTTGGAATAAGTAATATTCTTGTATCATGGTATTAAATGTGATTATCAATCAATAAAATTGTTTTTTTCACTAGATTACCCACTATATCTATACCAAATGGATTTTTATACACTTTGTATTTGGTATAATAATGTTATATGTTTCATTTATGTATTTCCACATACATGGGGTTAGAGATATACCTATAATGAGAACCATTATACATTGACACATTCATACTAAAGCCTTGAGAATTAGATAATTAGGATTATTTGGGAATTTTTTTAATCATGTTGTTAATTAAATCATAACAAATAATGTATTTTTCTTATTATATTATGAGTGTGAAATTTTGGAGTGCTATTGAGATTTAATGAGGATGTTTATCTCCATACCTAAATAATACATCATATTTGCTTATATCTTCTATGAAGTTTATGTTAGACACTAATCCATAATGTTAAATGTCATTTAATGTATCCATAAGCATGGTCAGTCTATATCCATGTAGTTGAGATTGTATAAGTAACTATACATGATTATAATTCTTTATATTGTATGGTGATTGGATGTTTCTAAAAATTTATATGAAATTTAATACTTTAATATTACACAATTGGTAGACATAGGCATAGATATATATGTGTGTAATAGAGATAAAACAAAATCCCTTTGTATCTAAAGTTCCATTGATTATTTTTATGAGGTTTCTCCCTTCATAAATTTAGAGATTCTATATTTCACAATTTTTATATGATAAAAAGGAATGTGTGGTCTAACATTTTGTTTTAAAAAATAATGATCAAGTATATGAAACATTGAGATCTACAAGAAAAGTGTTCTAAAGGGTCTCTAAAATATGATCTTGATGATTATATTTTAGATATAATATATGATGTGATAAATGTTGAATTGATGATATATTTTCCAAGTATAATTTTGTAGATACCCAAAATGAGTTCTCGATATGGGGTGACATGTTCTTTCTTATGATGTTTCATAAGGTGACGGTGAACCAAGTCTATATAGACTTTTGTGTAAGTGGGAGGTTATTGGATATATAAACTAAAATGGTGATTATGGTATGTTAGTTTAAACCAATCCATGTTCAAACCTTATGTACACTACAAAATATTATGAGATACTATATTGTGGTGTAAATTCAATGGGATTATCATGATGTATGATGATTCTTGGATCGACCTCTATCTTTTCCCTATCTATCATTTTATGTTAATGAAATAATGCTATGAAGATTTATATAAGTATGTTCAGACATATTGAATTTTTAATGATTAGACATTAATCTGGTTGATTCAGTATAAAGGTAACATTTGAGAATTTTATGAAATTATCATTCAATATTGGTCGAATTGTTTGAGTTCCTTGTTGTAAATATATGTCTATTCAATCCACATAGATTTTGTTTGAATTCATAATTTAAAAATATTATATAGAACTCCTTAAAAGTGTGTCCATTCATACCTCTCAATTATCTCCTCCCTTCAAACTAATGGTTTTAGAAATCTCTGAATTAATATCGGTTTTACTCATTTATTAAATGATTCTCAAAATAAATGGATACCTACATAGAAATTATTCATTAATTTTATTCTTCATGATCCAAATTTAAAAAAAAAATCTAGCATTGACATGATTAATCAACAACATTAAATTATATTGAACTTATTGTACTTAACATATATTCATTTTATACATATAGATATATTTTAATCATTATTGTGATTCAAGGATTCTATATTAATTTATTTTTGATGTTATCCATACCTCTAAAATCATTCACTAACGTTACCCACCATTAAGTTTTTTCAAAATTTCTATTGTTTGAAAATTCACATCCTTTTTTTGTAATTCCAAATAACAAAATAGATAATTATTATCCACTCTAAAATGAACTGAGTTATGTTTGACATTGGAAATAATTGTGAGTTAAAATATTACAGGGTATACCATTTGTTTTACCTTTAATATATATCACTTCATTCACATTTTACTAATATCAATTTTTGAAATGTTTTTTAAAAAGAATCATGAATCATGTTTAACATACATCCCATACCATTTATTTCTCCCCATAGTTAATAACCCCACTATGACAATAAATCATAAAAATAAACCAAAGAAATAACCTTCTTCCATAATTATTCCTAAATAAATTATATTTTTTAATATTTACAGATAAAGGGAGTGGTTTTTAAAATATCATTTATTCAGGTGGTTTCAATAATAAAATGATATAAAATATAATTTCTTCCAAAATTTTCTACTCTAAATATATTTGATTCCAGATATTCGTAGTTAAATTTAATTCAAATAAAAATATGATTTAAATAAGATTATTATGTCATATTCTTTTTATGATCAATGAAACTCTTTATATCTCACAATATCCCCATGATAATAATTAATTCTTCATTGTATTCATCCATATATTATTGAATCAAAATTAGTTGGTAATATTTTTTTTCTAAAAAACATTACTATATTTGAAGATAAGTAACTACTATATTATTTAATTCATAGTCTCCAAATACATTTAGAGAAAAATTATAAGACTTACCTACCTATGGATTTGTAATCTATAAAATCATTATCCCAGTCTACATTAAATGAATTAACTACCCTTGTGACTTCTCAACATTATAAAACAAGTCATATTCATGAGTTCCTTCCATTCTTCTATTTTTTTCATTCTTTTCAAGTGGTTTCCCCCCATCAAATTACATTGAAATTAATCCACAAGTAATAATGACCATACTATTTTTCATGTTTGCAATAAATATGTATGTCTTTTAATCATTCTTCAAAATAATAATGGATTAATATTTTTATCATTATCATACATTTTTTTTTATTTGTATCAATTATTTGAGTTAAGATCATTTTATAATATTCAATTCTATTTTTTTATATTTTATTAGTATATTTTATTAAGATGCTAATATTTACTTCACAAGTTGATTTTATTGAACCCTAAAAAAATAAGTGAGTTCAATGATCATGGACATGTCAGATTTTATTATTAATAAGATAGAAAATTTCTCATAGGATTACTTCTTACTTCCCCTTAATATGATATCATTATTGTAGAATAGTCCCATAAATAGTTCTTCTTGGGTGAATTTTCATGAATATTGTAGTCAAACCCCTCTCTTTGAAATTACATGTCATACAAGTATATAATATATAATACTAGGATCACATTTTTATTTCAATTCCTATAAATATATATATTTAAATTGAATAATATATTTTCATCATCATCATGTTGTAATCTAAAAAGTATTTTATATAACCCTTATATGTGATCACTCTACTTAGAATTTTTATTTACATTCATTTTATTGAAATTGAATATCCATTATATCTTCCACACTATGAATAATATAATTAATCCATTCAATTATATTGGTGTTATTGTATATCCCATATCAATTCCATCAATTAGAATATAATTGTTTTAATAACATGCCCAACGCACCATAAGAAGGGGTCCGAATTAAGGTATTCAATTATTCATGTCTTCCACTGGATCTTGTTATCATGTTAATATTATGATCTTGAACCCATGATAATTAATATAGATATAGTATTTATACGTGGAAATTAATTTAAAGAATATAAACATTTTACTTGGTTCATCACAAAGGGACAATCCAAAGAATATATGCCAATGGTGTTTCGACGTACTAGTGGATAACACAACTCATTATATATATTACAATAGTTCTGGAAAGATGAATTTTTGATACCTAGGACACTCTCTATAACACCCTAAAATTTTATGAAATAAAATTCAATAAAATTTAATTTCTTTGATTGCATGTATTATACACAACATTGAGTTTTAATGAACCATGACATACTATATTATTGTTATTATTCAAATATGACCATTATAAACTAGCAATCAAACATGATAATATGAATATGAACCATAAAATTTTTAAGTGTTAATTTTATTGGATTTATATAAAGAAAACAAATTGATGAAGATATACTTAATTTTTAGTAAAGTATATATATGTTTCGAAAATACTATTTTCTAAATAAATGTCTTTATTACTTTCATGAAAAAATATCATAAGATATTTTTTCTAATTTTTGAAAATTTATTTTTCAAAAAACATTTCATTTCATAAAATAATTATATCAAAATGATTGTTGAGTGAAATTTTGACAATATTTGGTAAAGAAAAAAATTGAATAGTAAAAAAATACGGATTTTTATGAAAGATTATCTTTTCATCTAAAAAATATTAAAGATACAGTACATTTTATTATAGATTTAAAGTATAATTAGTAAAATTATATATTTTTTAATCCAATTTCGGATATTTTAAACAATTACATATTGAAATTATATATTTAAAACTTTTTACTTAAGAAAGTTTTCTCTTTGGAAAACTTCTTTTTCCTCACATCTATGAGTAACGTTTTAAATTAAAAATTTCCACTTATGAGAATAGAAAGAATAGATTAAATACATGGAATAAGAATAATTTATATTTTTTAATAATTTAAACATATTATTTAGTCAATGTGAATGGTGAAAATAATAAAAAAAAATTACTACATTTAAGGTTAAAATAAGATTTTATGCATTACATTTGTTTGTGGTAAAATTATTTTCCCACACACATTAAAATTTTTCGAAAAAAATTAACTTAATATTTACAATAATTGGGTATGAATTATCTAATAATTATAATTATACATGTATTATTAATGGAAAAATCACCAATGCAATTAAATAAAAATCTAGTTACCATAGTGAAAACGAAAGTTGTAAATTTTTGTGAGCATAAAGGCTATGAAATAACATGTTTAAAACGTATGTTTTCTTGTTTTGGATGTGTTTCACTACCTTATTATTCCTAGAATACTTTAATTATAAATATTTAGGATCTTTTGGAAAGAGTGACTTACCATTATTTAATATTTGGGGATATTTACAAAAAAGACACCCCTCTATTATAAAAGGTCCTTCTAACCCTCACTTATTCACACATCATTATCAATTTGTGTCAACCAAAAAAACCAAAATTTCCCCCCAAAATTATTATCCACATTCTAGTTCTTTTTTCATTCAATGAAGGCCCTGTAATAAGGTCCTTAATAAGAGATCTGAAGATCCAAAAGATCAAATAAAAATAGAGAAGGTGGGGTTGAATCAGTTGTTCACATTTATAGGTTTTTGTGCTTCCAAAACATTACCCTTAAAACTATTAAATTTTATATCCATATCATTTTTTGGTAAATATTTATTCTTGATAAAGATGGAATGAAATTAAATCACTTGTTTCATACAAGGTTCAGCCTTAGTGTGAAAACCTACATCACTACCATATCCACTCTCGGGAATCTATAGAAATCCACTATTTTGAAAAAAGTGAATTAGACCTATGAAAAATACAATTATAAAACATTTAAATATCTAAAGTAATTATTATACTAACTCGCATTATTTTATAATGTACTCTTACAAAAAAATTGATCCATAATATAAAATATCACTAAAATATTTTCTCCACAAAACTCATTTGGAAACCTCAATACAGACACCATGGGTCCTATTCCCTTAGTAAAACTGTCTCATTATGATAGAATCCTTACAATGAACCCTTTTCTCAAACTTTACATCCCAAAATCTAATAAAATTCTCTATTTTTTCTTCCCCAGTTTGATATTCCTGAGTCTAGTAACAAGACATTCATTTGTCTAATCTTCAAGAAAGATATCTATCCAGAAAGATAACATTAATATGAATTTTTTAGAACTTTTACATTTCCAATTCGGTAAAAAATTAAAATTATGAATGTATTTTATTATATTTATAGGCATCCAAGAAGGAAATATGAGGGAAAAATGAAACCAATTCTCATAAACTCAAATTTCAAATATCTGAAAAACACTTACATTTAAAATTCAACTTTGACTACATCGAACATTCTAATGATTTGAATCCTCTTAAGCCTTTAATAAATCATCCTTTTCATCATTGAAATGTTTATTCGTTATAATGGAACTTACTCATCTCATTATGATATGGCTTTCTTCCTTTGCTTGTTATGGTCTGACTTTATTTCTATGCTCAGTAAAATTTTATTATGTTTACCTGCTCAAAAAGATCTGAAATTATGACAAAAACATAGTCATATTATACTTTTTGAATCATATTTATTTTGATTGACATTACACCTTGGAGTTAGTCTTAGTAAATTTCCTCCTCAGAGTTAGTCTGATTGTATTTTCTTGACAAATTCATTATGATTGAATTTAATCTAAAGTTTCAGTCTGATGGAAAGTCATTATGATGAAATTTTCCACTATGATGGAATGTATTTTTTGTTAACTTTTTCATTAAACTAGCCACCTAGTTCTTACCCAGGTCTACCCCAATCCCACCTCCAATATGTTTGGGGTTTCTAAAATTCATCATGTATTCATATCCCATAAATGTGATGCATCATCCTAAAGTACTTATACACATATAAACATGTCAAATCCCACATTGTGCTAAAATGTAAAATATCTAAAACAATTCATGCATACATCTATGGTCCCATAACATAGTATTATAGTAATAGTACTGAAAGCATAAAATGGTGACAATTCAATCCAAACCAAGAATGGTAAATATTCTAACCGGATCTATGGGTGAGGAACAAAGTGAAATGCGATCAACCAGTAAAACACATTGATCTGGAAATATCACGCTATGCTCCAACTACTCCATCTCCAACCAAGAAACTGTTAAATTGGTGGTCATCAACATAATACACGACACATTGGGGAAAATACTATGTATTTTTTAGTATAACAATACTCAGTAGGATTCCCTAAGAAACACTAAACACAAAGCACCATGTATATTCAACTCAATAAAAGATATAACAATCAATGTATAATAGAAACACCAAGATATACTTAGAAAAGACAAAACACCACGTGGACATCATAACAAATTTCTATCCATGGTATTCTATTTGACTCAATTCTCATTCTGAGATAATCCACTCCACATGCTATGAAATCATCAAAGACACCCAATGAAGAGTTATATGTCATTATGCCCCACCTAATAAAATCTCACGGGTCTGAGAAGACATTAATCAATAGATTGGGGGTCACGTCCAGAACCACTGGGGGACACCATGAACCTAATCCTGATCAAGCTTCTATGTATAGGATCATATGTCATAGATTCCACAAACCCTACCTATATGGATTTGAAGATTGAGGATCAATTCCCTACTCTGGGAGGTCATGAAAATTCTAAAAACTCCACCTAGGGAATACTGAATAATAGAGGATCACACTCTAGTATCACAGAGGGAAACTACAAAACTATCTGAGAATAGAATTCTATAGGGGATCATAATCCTCTATTGTTGATGTAAGATTCATTATACCCACAAGAGAAAGGATCAAGGGAAAAAAATTCATCATATACTAGTAAAAAAATGGAAACACTGAGCCACAATCATTCGTTATGGGGGTACACAACATGTCCAATTATCTCTGGGAAAACATGATCGTACCACGATTCACTCTTTTATTTCACCATTATACCGATTTATTAAACATGTATTGCATTGAAAATTACAAGTATAATAACAAATTCCACTCAATTTTTGATTCAATTATTTTGTGTTCAACACTGTTAAAAAGGTAGATGTTACATTTTTTTATAATTATATTAAAGGAGGTTGTGATTTGGAGAACAAAGGATGAAGTCCAAGAAAGATGGGCCTATCTGCACATGATCCAAGAACACCAGTGGACTCAACCGAAAATTTCTACTAAACCGTGCCTCCAAATGGGCTGACGTTTTTGTGAGCAGATCCAAAATTTGATGGGATACATTTCATATGAAGGAACCAAAGCCCCATTCGGCTTCTACAAAGCCCATACTAATTGATAGGTCCAAGGAATCAATGTAGGACCAAGTCAAATGCGGTGTTCTATATTTTATCAATATCTAGAGGTGTAGTTGTCCAAATGGTTCTAAACATTCGGTGGAGACATCCAAGAGGTGGGGCTATAACCTTTATATTTTCCCCAAAGCAAGATAAGGCTTTTTAAAGGCCGAAACACGTGGTACAAGTGGATTTAATAAATCATTGTGCCTAAAACCACCTTCCAATTTTTCTATAAAATGCCACCTTGGGCTCCCCATTTGCATGTTCGGTCAAGAGGAACGAGGCTACCATTATGGGGTCCCCATGGAGTCTTCTCAACAACCCTATAAGTTCTGGATGCTATGGGAAGTGCTACTTCATCATCTTCATCTTCTTCCTCTCCCATGGGTTTCTAAACCCCTTGTGATCACCCAGGGAGGAGCGTGATGTAAATTCCAAGATTAATGTTTGTAATATTTGAATGATCTTTTGAATTCCAGGTTGTTGTGTTGTTTTTAATTATCCTATATTCTTATTTTATTGAGTTATGTACTGGTATGTCATGCTCAACTCATATGATCATGTTTGGTGGTACCCATTAATGTGATGATTCACACACCGTTCACCACATTATTTTCCCCCTTTTAATTGCGGTGTTTGTGTGGTTCATATTGGTAAATTGAACTCACATAAGCACTGTCAAGGCCATGTATATTTATGTCATGGTATCACAAAGAAATAACATACAAAACTAGAAAACGCATCAAGTTATTCGTGTGTTTCCTTGGTGAGTTTCGGTTATGAAGTCAAACATAATTCAACCCAATCATCAGCGGTGTCCGGTGAATCATTGTGTGTTTTCGACTGAACCCTATGAGGTATCCTAGTATAAACACAGTAAAATTATGGTTCGAGGTGTTAAAAATTAGGGATTAAAAGATCATAACCCTATATCATGAAGCGGTTAAGGATAAACATCACGAGAATACCCCGGGTTGATCACACATAATTAATATTGTTCTTTTCTACTTTGTTTTATCGCTTTTATTTTCTATTTTCGTCTTTAATCATCCACCCAAATTATTATAAAACCCAATTTACATTTTTACCTTAATAATCAGAACCAAATTTTGGAATTAATGAACTAAGGCTCCGTCGAGAGACGACCTAGGGTTGCTGCTATACTGCAGAAATTCAGGTCAAAATCAAGCAACAAATTTGACGCGCTCGTCAACGCGACCAAATTTTGGAATCGTTGCCGGGGAGCCAAGATCATTTTTTCTTCTTTTTTCATTATTTCCTTTTATTTATTTATTTTATTTCTTAATTAGTGATCTTTTAAATACCCCACCCCCATTTAATTGTTTTTGTTTTGGGTTTTGTCTTTATTTTTGGTTGTTTTTCGTGTGTTCTTTCTCTCTCTCTCTCTCTCTCTTCTTCTTCTCCATATCCCTCTCTATAATCCTAAATTAGAACATTATATCCTATTTTCACCCATCTTATGTGATTTTATCCATATTAAAAAAACAAACTTCACAAATTATTTTCATGACCCGATTTGGTAAAGAAACACTACTTGAATTTGACCCTTAAATTGAAAAGTCACTTCACACAAAAATCAAGGAATCTTGAGAAGGTCAATAAAGTGTCATTGAGGAACACCTATTGGAACTTCAAGTGGTTCTAAACCAATCCAAAATTGAACCTAACCAAACCCAACAAAACATGGCTCCAAATAATCAAACTTTAATAGAACTGACCACCCCTGATGTGGAGTACCAACCTGCGTACATCCAATATCCTGAGGAAGAAGGAAACATTGAGCTGATATCAGGTCGCATCCACCTTCTCCCTAAATTCCATGGTCTTCCCGGTGAGTACCCTCACATATATCTTAAAGAGTTTCACATAGTGTGCTCTACCATGAAACCCCAAAATGTATCTGAGGACCTAATTAAGTTTAGGGCCTTCCCTTTCTCCCTTGATGGTGTAGCCAAAGACTAGATATACTATATGTCTACCACAATTTGGGGCTAGAATGACATTAAAAGACTCTTTCTAGATAATTTCTTCCCTACCTCTCGAACTGCAACAATTAGGAATGAAATATGTGGAATTAGGCAATCACAAAGAGAGACCCTTCATGAATACTGGGAGAGATTCAAAAGACATTGTTCATGTTTCCCCCGCCACCAGATTAGTGTACAAATTTTAATTCAATACTTCTATGAGGGACTTATCCCCATGGATCATGGAATGATTGATGCTGTAGGTGGTGGTTCCCTAGTTGACAAAACTCCTTCAACCTCCCGTGACTTAATAGCCAACATGGCTCAAAATGCACAACAATTTGTTACACGAGCTATTGAATCAACCCAAGGAGTTCATGAGGTAAGTAATTCATCCCTATAAAAAAGGTATATAATAAACTTGATGAGATTCATACCATTCTAAGGCAATTACATCATGCACAAGGTAACTCACACTCTCCACTTATTCCATTACATTGTGGTATTTTTTCTTATAATACTCATTTTTCTGACCAGTGCCCATAACTTCAGGATTCATCTGAGTCTAGTGTCACAGTATTCCATGGGAATCCATTCCAACAAGCACCACCATTCAAGCAAGAACTATTCAGTCCAAATCCAAACCCCAAGTGGCAAGCACAACCACAATACTGACAATAAGAAAACTCAAGCTACCCCAAGCAGAACTGGTATCAACAAGGCCAAGTTATGAAACATTCTTATCCTTCAACATCTCAAAAAAAATCTTCCTCCTCCCAAATATGAAACAATCCTCGAGGATATGGTGAAGAAAATGGCAACCTAGAACCTCCATTTCCAATACAACACATAATCATCAATTCAAGATTTTTGAACTCAAGTGGGACAATTGGAAAACACCATTGGTGAGCTTAAGATGAAAGGTTCTGGACAACTACCATCCCAACCCATTTCCAATTCGAAGGAAAAAGGTAATTTATGTGCAATTACACTTAGTAGTGGTAAAGAAGATTCTCATTCTACTGATCTGACAAAATAGGTATGTCCCCCTCTTGAAAACACTCCTTCCCAACCCTAAAAAATTCCATGTAATGAAAAACAAAATAAAAAGGGAAATCAAATTATCATTGATGATTCAAATGAACAATCCATTCCTCTTCCTTTCCCACAAAGACTCTCTAAATCTAAGAAAAATTATGATAATGATATTGATAATGAGATAATTGATACATTTAAAAAGGTTCATGTTAATATTCCATTATTGGATATAGTCAAGAAAATTCCCCATTATGCCAAATTTTTTAAAGAACGTTGCACCCATAGACAAAGGCTGATGGGGAATGAGAGAGTCAACTTGGGTAGGAATGTCTCGGCCTTTATTCAACCAGCAATTCCAACCAAATTCCAGGATCCGGTCAAGATCATGATACCGTGAACCATAGGGGAGACTTTCTTTTCTGATTCTATGATAGATTTAGGTGCTTCCAATAATTTAATGCCCCTTATATGTTTATTTATCTACATATTGGAGAGCTTCAACCAACCAGAATTCTCATGCAACTTTCCAATCAGAGTACAATTCATTCAATAGGAGTGATAGAGGATATCCTTGTACGAGTGAAGAATCTCATATTCCCTTCTGATTTCTACATTCTTGAGATGGAAAATACCTGAACCCAAGGACATGCTCCTCTCATATTTGGATGGCCATTCCTAAAAACAGAAAAGATCATCATCAATGTTAACAATGGTACACTGTCCATGGAATTCAGAGAAGAAAAGTTAAGTTTTAACATCCTTGATGATATGAAACACCCCATTGAAGATCACTCCACTCTTCTTATCTATTTGATAGAAGTGCTCCTTAACGACAAACCGACACAAAATTCTATCCTCGACCCATCCTCTGGTTTATTTTCCCCTTATTGACCCCTGGATGATTTGAGTTTTGGATCTTCTTTTGAATGTTGTGTGGGTTCAATAAAATGGAAATTTTGTGCTTTAATTGATGAGAGTGTTTATTCTGTGGTACCCATGACTATCGATGATTCTGAAAATCTCATTTCAATATATTCTCTTTCCTTTGAGAATAAATTTGAGCAGATAGATAGTTTCATGGACCTCACACCCCCTAAATCCACTACCTAAATAAAAAAACCCCTACTGTTGGAATTAAAACCACTTCCATCAAATTAAAAATATGCATATCTTGAGGGTATTGACCAATTTACCATCATTATTGCTAGTAACCTCTCTCCACAACAAGAATCGAAACTGCTCAAACTTTTGAGAGAGTGTAAAAAGGCAATAGGATGGACATTGGCTGATATTCCTAGGATTGTCCCATCTATTTTAATACACCATATACTTTTAGATGATGAGTTTAAACCCATAAGACAATCTCAAAGTTGGTTTAATCCCATTCTCCTTGATGTGGTAAAATTGTAAGTCAGTAAATTACTTACTGCATGGATCATTTATCCTATATCTGATAGTAAATGGGTTAGCCCAGTGAAAATTGTGCCTAAAAAAACAAGAATAACAGTTCTGTCAACTGAAAGGAATGAATTGGTTCCAACACATTTGAAAAACAGTTGGTGAGTCTGTATTGACTACCATCGACATAATCAAGCCACACGGAAGGACCACTTTCCATTACCTTCCATTGGCCAAATGATAGAACGATTGGCTGTTAAGTCCCATTATTGTTTCCTCGATGGATATTTGGGTTATTACAAAATCCATATAGCCCCTGGGGATCGAGAAAAGATAACATTTACCTATCTATTTGGCACATTTTCATACAGAAGGATGCCATTTGGTCTTTGTAATGCTCATGGTACTTTTCAGTGATGGTTGTTGAGTATTTTTTCTGAGTACCATGAGAGTTGTATGGAGGCCTTTATGGATGATTTCATGGTATATGGATATTCTTTTTATGATTGTTTGGAACACATAGGTTCTGTCCTTCGACACTGCATTGAAAATGATCTTCATTTAAATTATGATAAATGCCATTTTATGGTTGAGCAGAGGATAGTTCTTGGGCATGTCATTTCAAATAAAAGAATTCAAGTTGATAAATCTAAAATTTAATTAATTTCAACCCTTCCATATCAAAAATGTGTTCGTGAGGTGCGATCATTCTTGGGTTATTCTGGTTATTACCATTGATTCATTAAAGACTTTAGTAATATTTCACTTTTATTGTTCCGGTTATTGAAAAATGATCCTGAGTTTTTGTTTGATAAAAACTGTGAGGATGCATTCAATTCACTAAAACTGATTATCACATCACATCTTATCATCCAACCACCAAGGTGGGATCTACCCTTTAATCTTATGTGTGATGCCTCTAACTTTGTAGTTGGGGAAGTTTTATCACAAAGGGTTGAGAATTCCCCTCGTGTCATTGTGTATGCCTCACGTACCCTTTATTCTGCCCAAGTAAACTACACAACCAATGAAAAATAACATCTTTCTATTGTGTTTTCCTTGGAAAAATTCTGTTCATATCTTCTCGGGTCAAAAATCATTGTCTTCTCTGATTATGCAGCCCTTTGTTTCTTCTTCAGGAAACCTGAAGCCAGGCCCCGCCTTATTCGGTGGATGCTCCTCCTCCAAGAGTGTGACCTTGAGATTAGAGATAAGTGAGGAGTGGAGAATGTGGTAGCTGACCACATTAGTAGGATTTACCAACCATTGGACCATCATGTTGACTCACCCCTACCCATTGGAGAATTCTTCCCTCATGAGAAACTTTGTGATGCTATGGACCTTACCCCCTGGTATGCGGACATTGTGATTTTCCTAGCAACATCTTGGGTCACCACGGATTTTAGCAGTGCACAATCCTAGAGACTTACTCATGAGTCTCATTGGTACATTTGGGATGACCCATACTTGTGGAGAATTTGTAGTGACCAAGTAGTTTGTCGGTGTGTCCCTAACCATGAGTTCACCTCTATTTTGACCTTTTTCCACACTTTGTCATGTGGGGGCCACATTGGATCTCAACGTATATATTGAAATGTCCTTGAATCATGATATTATTGGCAAACTTTATATAGGGATAACCATAGATTTTTCAAGACTTGTAGTTGTTTTCAATTCACAGGGAATATCTCCAAGAGGAATGAAATGCCCCAACAACCCATGTTATTTTTTGAGATCTTTGATGCATGGGGAATTGACTTCATGGGGCCTTTTCCAAATTAATTTGGCTTTTTTTACATCTTATTGGTTGTTTAATATGTATCTAATTGGGTGGAAGCAAAGGCCACCAGGACCGATGACTCTCAAGTGGTTGTTGATTTTGTGAGCTCCCAAATTTTCAGTTGGTTTGGTTTACCAAGATTCATCATTAGTGATTAGGGTTCACATTTTTTCAATCTCAACATAAAACATTTTCTTATTATGTATGAGGTTGATCATAAAGTATCCACTGCATATCTCCCCCAAACTAATGGACAAGAAGAAATATCATATCGGGAAGTTAATGGAATCTTGGAAAAAACAGTGCAACCCAATAGGAATGATTGGAGTTTGCACCTGGATGATGCAGTTTGGGCATATCATATAGATTTTAAAACCCCAATAGGAATGTCACCATACATAATTGTGTTTGGAAAGTCTTGTCACCTCCCAGTGGAAGTAGAAAACCATGCATATTGGGTTGTTAAACAATGTAATATGAACCATTCAGATGCAGGTGAGCAAATAAAGTTATAGATTCATGAGTTGGAAGAAATTCGATGTTATGCATAGGAAAACTCCCGGATCTGTGAAGAGAACACAAAGGCTATTCATGATATAATGATTCACCAGTGAAAGTTCCATATTGGTGAGAAGGTCCTCATGTTCAATTATAGTCTTAAGAACCACCCAGGTAAGATAGGTTCCCGATGGCTCGGTCCTTATACTATTACTAATGTTTACCCTTTTGGTACAATACATTTTTTTCATGAGCAGAGTGGATGAAGTCTTACCATCATTGGGAAGCAACATAAACACTTCTATAAGGATTTTCCAATGAATCTGGTGGATGAAATACACCTTCTCGGTACATCATACCAATAATACAGACCAGGTTTTCTCCTTCCTTCTCACATTATCAATTATTTCAGTGAGGACATAGTACACTCCAGGTGTGGGGGTGGATACATTCCTCGGTTAGTTAGTAATTTTCATCATTTTCTCTTTTCTTCTCTTTTTAGCCTTTTTTATGGTATTTTCATTTTCCCACATCAAAAATTTTGAAGTTTGATGATTTGGTGACCATAAAGGGGGGAAAGTAAAAATACCGTAACAAAGGCTAAAAATAATATTTGTATGAATTTAACATCAGGGAGTTCTTTTTTTTTATGGAATTGGTTTTCTGTCAATGATATAAATGGTCGTATCTATGTGAAACCATTAATATGATTGATGCCCTTTGTGTGAGTAGTTTTTTAGAAATTTGTGTCACTAATATCTCCAAAAATATTTGCACCAAACCACAAAGTGTGAATATTTCTTAGTTTATATAAGATAAATATATGTTGGGGTAATATTTTTCATCTTTAAATGATATTTCAATATGTCCGTTCTTTATCCGATCTGTTTCATTATTGTACCAGATTGACCTATGTGTGTGTACCTTTTGTCCGATTATTGTACGCCCTCAAAAAAAATTTTGTTTCCTGGGCAAGTCAAAAACCACCACTCCTCATCCTTTTATCTTGTTATAACTATTGCAATTAGTGTCGTGAGGAGATCAAACAAGGGTTGATAGATGAGTGTGAAATTTGTTCCAAAAGCAACTTCAAAAAAAATATAATAAATGAGGGGAGTGATGAAATGTGAAACATATGGGGATATGTAGGTCAGGAGATTATGGTTTAACTACTGGGAATTCTTATGTGAGTGGATCTTGAAATATGACTGCAAAGGATATAGGGTAGGTTTGGTGGATAAAAACATTTAAGCTGAAAAATGTTAAAATAACCTATATTTATTGGATAACAAGTGGAAAGAATAGCATGGAATAGTTTTCACACACAAACATGGAGAGTTAGTTTCATGGTTGAATTTTGAATTTGTTTCTCAATTTGGTATCATGAATCATTTTGAATTTCACTATGATAAGGTTTATGAGACATCTTTTTCTATTTTCACTGGGATGAACTCCTTGGTGTGGTTTGTGCATTGATCATATTACATTAATTAAAATTTCCTCAAATGTTAAATCTTCATGATTTTGGGAATATATGTATGCATCATCTAATTATGATATTATACATTTCTGAGGAGTGAAAATGTTTGGGTGTGGGGGTTTGATCGTACCACGATTCACTGTTTTATTTCACCCATATACCAATGTATTAAACTGGTATTGTATTGATAATTACAAGTATAATAAAAAATTTCACTCCAGGTCTGATTAAATTATTTTGTGCTTAAAACTGTTAAAAAGGGAAATGTTACATGTTTCAATAATTATATGAAGGAGGAGGTGATTTAGAGAACCCATGATCAAGTCCAAGAAAGATGGGGCAATCTGCACATGATCCAAGAACACCAGTGAACTCAACAACATATTTATACCAAACCATGCATCTAAATGTGCTGCAATTTTGTGGACCGGTCCAAAATTGGATGGGATGCATTTCATATGAAGGATTCAAGGCCCCATTCATCATCTACGATACCCATACTAACTGACCTGTCCAAAGAATCAAAATAGGACCAAGTCAAATGTGGTGTTCTGTATTTTATCAATATCTAGAGCTGTAGTTGTGAAAATTGTTCCACACATTCAGTGGAGATATAAAAGTGTTGGGGATACAACTTTTATTTTTTTTTCAAAGAGAGATAAGGCTATTTGAAGGACGAAATGCATGGTACAAGTGGATTGAAAAAAAATCTGTGTGCCTAAAACAACCTTCCAATTTTCTTATAAAATGGCACCTTGGGCTACCCATTTAAAATTTCGGTCAGGATGAAAGGTTCTGCCATTTTGGGGTCCCCAAGGAGTCTTCTCAACCTCCATAGAAGTTCTGGAGGCTATGAGAAGTGCAACTTCAAAATCTTCTTCTTCTTCCTCTCCCATGGGTTTCTAAACCCCTTGTGATCACCCGGGAAGGAACGTGATGTAAATCCCAAGCTTCATGTTTGTAATATTTGAAGGATCTTTTGAATTCCAGTTTGTTGTGTTGTTTTTCATCATCCTCTCTTCTTATTTTATTTAGTTATGTACTGGTATGTCATGCTCAACTCATATGATCATGTTTGGGGGTACACATTCATGTGATGTTTCACACACCGATCACCACTTTCTTTTCCCCCTTTCAATTACAGTGTTTGTGTGGTTCATATTGGTCAATTGAACTCACATAAGCACTGTCAAGGCCATGTAAATTTATGTCATGGTATCACAAAGAAATAACATACAAACTTGGACACACATCGAGTTCTTTGTGTGTTGCCTTGGTGAGTTTCATTTATGAAGTAAAACACAATTCACCCAATCTTCGGCGGAGTCTGGTGAATCATTGTGTGTTTTAGACTGAACTCTAGGAGGAATCCTAGTATAAACTTAGTAACATTCTAGTTATAGGAGTTACAAACCAGGGATTAAAATATCATAACCCAATATCATGAAGCGGTGAAGGATAAACATCATGAGAATACCCCGGGTTGATCACACTTAATTAATATTGTTCTTTTCTAGTTTGTTTTATCACTTTAATTTTCTATTGTCGTCTTTAATCATCAAACACAAGTATTATAAATCCCCATTTCCATTTTTTACCTTCATAATTAGAACCAAATTTTGGAATTAATGATCTAAGGATCCCTCATGAGATGACCTTGGGATGCTGCTATACTGCAGAAATTCTAGTCAAAATCAAACAACTAATTTGACGCGCTCAACAACGTGACCAAAACAAATGTGAAATATCCTCACAAGAAATGTAATTATCTTTATACATCACATGTGGAATATTTAAACTACTTTTAGAGGAACATTATATACTTCCCTTGTGTACTAGTCATTTTCATTTATAGTTGTTATGTTCATGTATATGTACACAACTTTCTATCTTCTCATGTAGATGTTGTTGTGTCTTTATACTCCCTAATTTACAATTTGAGACAAGATAAATGGGTTAATTCCATATGATAAGGTTCACATTTTTTGTAATACTTATCCTCATCCTAAAACCCTATCTGTCACTAAATTGGCCACAAACGACATGTAACTTCGAGTTGACCACCATATTTCATGGATTTATCAAATTGTTAGGTTTCTATTACATTATTCATCATGTTCAACTTAGGATATTATTTCTAACAGAAATAACTATGTATATCTTAGACCTATTTTGATCAAGACTCACTAAATCTTTCCCTCTAGAATCTGACCTCAAAATGAACCGAGAAAACCCCTCTGTCATTAGAGACATCATGTTCTTCCCCAGAAGAAGGACGAACCCTCAATCTTTCCCCTTTCTCCCCTAATCGAACCCCCATTATAATCTATTATTGAACTAAAACCTCTACCATTCAAATACAATTGTTCTTTATCTATTACATAGAATAATGGTCAATAATTGATCATAAATACGGTATTTTCATAACTGTTGTACAAAAGGAAATCCAGAAATGATCACATGAATAAATATTTGGTATAAATCCACAAACCATAAAATATTAAAAACAAACCTAGTCCATTATTCAGCTGGACATAACCCATTTTCATATAAGGGGATGAACAAATATGAAATAATCAAAATTAACAAAAAAAATTATATCAAATTAAATCTAATCATGATGCATGTTTCAATCTTGCTCTTGGAATTGATCTGAGTTCACCCAAATTTAATGAGAAGGATGGAAATCAAAAATTAAAAAATTCTACCTATATTTTGGATTGATCCTTGATGAAGAACAGTTGTATTATTTTAGTTGACGAGATCCTTCAACTCCATTGGTGCGATTCCTAAAGATCCAAACACTAATCAATCATCGTTCACTATAAAATCTCTCCAATGGTTTCCAAAACCTCCATGTATTGAGTATCCTATACTAAGGAAAATTCTATTACAATAAATTTTATGGATAGACAGTCACTAAATAAAAAAATAATCAAAAATAAATAAATTATTCAATTTGTTTCATTTAATTGTTTCTGTGAATACTTTTCACAAAATTCCCACAAAAACAAATATTATGCCCTTCCTAAGGTAAAACCCATGTTCTGAAATTAGTGGCGCCCTTAAATTATTCATCCATTACTTTTTTCTAATGTTATTCCAATTTTTTGATGATTACTATGTGTGTTTGATTTTAATAAAATTCAATCATTTATATTGGGCACATCAGGCATTATAATAGTAGGTCGTGTCAATTCTTCGTCTAAAAAATAATCCATAAAATATAAAGAAAATAATACACTAAAAATCTGGGACATTACATTCTCTCGACATTGGTTATTTTAAACCCAAAAATCCAAAACATGAATATATAAAGATATATGGGTGCTAATCATGAATATGAGTGTCACTCTCCCATGTTCTCTTCTGATGATTTGTGTTCTTCCACCAAACATGCACAAGGGGAATCGATCACCCACAAAGTATCCTATTATCTGAATCCTTGATCAAAACTAGGGTACTATGAAAACATTTATCCATCCTAAATATCCATATCCCACCCAACGATATCATTTTATTGGTCAATCACATACCTCCCCAGCTACGACACGTGGAAGACTTCTTATACCTAGTACAACTATGATGGTAGAGCTAAGAAGTACACAACCTCAGCAACTCTTTGCAGTATCTAAGGGATTAAGGAATCACAAATATAGCTTTCCACCATGGCCAGATCTCCATGATCCACATAAAGTTTATACCCATTAAAATACATGGTCTTCTTCATATAACTCTTGATGTCTCTTTCATTGGTTCACATGAAACATTTGACTGCTCTATGAAGTCCTCATCTTCTCTTAGATTATCTGTACATTCTTTATAGTAACTAGCAACATCTTTGGTCCCATGAGTGCCTAACCACTTGGTTCTGTCCAAAAACAAGGTGACCAGAAGAGTAACTAGTTAAAATCCTTGAATGGAACAATAACAATGGTGGAATTATAGCCTTTATTGTACATAAACTCCACCAAAGGTAGGTGGTCCTCCCAACTGTGACCAATGTCCTACAAGGAATCCCATAGAATTTCATTAAAGATATGAATGGTCCTATCTCTCTATAGATTACTCATTTGGTGAAACACCACACTCAAGCATAAATGAGTCCTAGAGAAATCATGTAATACAATCCGTAACTATTATGTGAAGTGATCATCATGATAATAGATTATCATTGGGGGGAAATTCATGGAGTTTGACCATCTCCTGCAAGTAGAGGTGTCCTGATATCTCTTCTGAACTTTTCTCTCAAATAGCTGGGATGTGGGCTAACATGATGAGTCAGTCTACGATCACCCAGATGGAATCATTTCGCCTTTACATACATGTTAATATAGTCACAATGTCCTTGGAAATCCAATCACACTTCCACTATGGATCCTCATGGGGATTAGCAATACTTTTTGGAACCTTGTGATTAGTCTTCCCCAGCTGACAAGTTAGACATATATAGAAAACCACTAAAACTACCTTTTTTATATATGGACACCAAAAATTACATCAGTAGTCTTGGTACATCTTTCCCTCACCATGATGTACAACTAAAGTGGATTTTTGAAACCCCACACAAAACCTCTTCATGCAATGTCAAATATACCATCTTCCACCCTATGAAATGGATAATGTTCTCCCCACCTTTAGAATATTTGTCAAGAATATACCTAGTGGATATTTTAGTATGTAAGGTCACGTAATCAATATATCCTTGATTATAAACCATAACACGTTGTAAATTTGGTGGGTTAACAACCATTGAGTGATGATATGAATCATTATACATTTCCATGAAGTACAACTACAATGAGGATAATTGCTCTTCACCCTTAGATAACAACTGAGAACAAGGTCTCCTAATTACATAATCTTCTACAATATTCCCCTTCCCATTAGTATATATAAACCATAATTCATAGTCCTTGAGGGTTCTCTCCATCACCTTTGTCCCATGTTAAGATTTTTTTATCAGAAGAAATAATTGAGACTCTTGTGGTCAGACAAAACGGTAATCTGCATGCCGAACAGGTAGTGTTTTCATATCATTAATTTAAAGAATACAACATCTAATAGATTTTATGGGTTTTATAGTTATTCACATGTATTCAAAACTAGTGTGAACCATAGGAAATAACAACCTTCCTCTAAATCATAACACATCCAAGTCAAGTCTCTAATGCATTACAGAACACTATGTACTGGACACCGTCCCCTATAAATCAAAATATGGGAGTGCTTATCATTCTCTGTCTCAGCTCCAAAAAGTTATAATGAAACTTTTGTGTCCACAAGAAATTATTCCCCTTTTGATTCAATTTTTTAAAGGTTGATTCCACGCTAGATAAGTCGTGTACAAAATTTGGATAATACCCTACCAACAAGAGAAAACTATACAACATGGTAACATGCATGGGTGACACCCAAGAAAGAACTACCTCAACTTTTGATTGATCCACTAAAACTCCAACATATAAGATGGTGTGTCCATAAAATTTCACCTCTCAAACCTAAAAGAAATACATATAGAGATTAATGTAAAAAATGGTTCTCTTGGAGTGTGTATAGATCAATCCTTATGTGTCTAACAATATCCTATTTAGACATTAAATACACTTGGATTTCATCAATTAAGACTATCATTAACCCGTATAAGGAAGGCTAAAAGATCATGTTCATGAGTCTCATGAGCACTACTTGGAAGTTCACTACAATGAACGACATCACAAAGTACTTATAGTGACTTTAGAGACATCAAATATTAATCTTCAGTATATCATTGTCTTGTACTCATAGTTTGTGATAGCCTGATATGAGGTTAATCTTTAAGAATCATCATTCCCCTCTCAATAAATCCAATATTTTATAGATCCTTAGTTGTGGATAATTAATTTTCATGGTCTCTTTATTCATGCATTAATAATCCACACATAACCTCAATCACTCATCCACCTTCTTGGAAAATAACAAATGGGCTACCTTGGGGAAATGTTGGGTCGCACAAAGACCTTCCCCTACATGTCCTTCAAATATTTCTTTATCTCTCAATGATCTATGGGATAAATTTTTTATGATTTCCTAGATAGAAATTCCTTCTATAGAGTCGACCTATATCTCAATGCGAAGGTAAACATTGTACTTCTTCATGATAGACATCCTCATACTCCACCACCACTGAAATAATTTGATAGCCCAAAGCATCCACTGCAACATGAGTCATTCAAGAAAGAAATTGATTAATTGGACACAATCTCTTATGCCTAATTGATTCCATATCCTCCAAGGTATCCTTTTCACCCACAACAAAAAAACCCTTTCCATCACTATGGAAAAACCACATCTTTCGCCTAAAAAAGTAAAACATGGAATGAAATATGCATAGAAATTCCATACGTAAGATGACATTGCAAGGATCCATTTCTATAAAAAAATATATTCAATTCAAAACATCGAACTCTATGTGTCAGATCTGAATTTTTACATAAGTTTTTAATCACTAAGAAACATTCTTTTGGTGTCTCCAGTCGCAAGAGTCGGTCCAATAACTCAATTGGAATATCTAAGTGTAAAACTAGAAAATTGTAAAATAAATAATGACTTGAACCTATGTCTATAAATACTACGGCTAAATTAGAAAGGACGCATATCTTACCACATATCATCCCTAGAGCCTTAGGATCATAGGCCTTTATAGAATGTAGCGGGTCTACCCTTACCCACCAGCTCCCTGAGCCTGGTGTGAACCACCTGGGGTTGATGGTGGTAATAGGTCGAACCTCTAACAACCACTTGCTTCTTGAAGGCCCCACTTCCACATCGCCCTCCCTATGGAACAACCTTTTACGAACACTATCTCTATCTTATCTGTTGCTTGACTATCTCACGAATTGCTATAAGACATTTTTCACAATCCCAAACCAAAATTCTCTGACTGTTTCAAGAGAAGCATTTCCTATACCTCGGCTAATTTGATCCACCCTGAGGGCCTTGAACCACTACACCTGATTCCTGAGATCTTATACAAAAGATTTTGACATATTTGGATCCTTGTGGCTATGAGAGGCTACATGTTGCTGACGTATCATCAACAGGGTTCCCACTACTAACTCCCACTACCGGTGTCTTATCTTCTAGAAATCTCTCCACCAACAAGGCTCTCTCAATCATCCCATCATATATGGGAATGAAAATGGATACTACTAGAGCCCTGATGTCCAAATGAAATCCATACTCAAAGGTTCATGATATTAAGAACTAGTCATGTAACATATCAAAGGAGTAATGTAAGGTTCAATAAAACTCACTGAGTACTCTGCAATGGTCTTACTACACTACTACATATGCAGACGATCCTTTATGTTTACTGATTACAACATGCCTTGATAGAACTCATCCTTAAAAAGACACTCTAAGTATGACAAGGATATATTTGTCTCATCCAGTGACTGATTAATAAAGCTCCACCATTTCCCTGAAGATCCTTGAAGAAGACTTGTTGTGATGACTTGCATATAATCTGTTGGCATTCACTTAAGGTAGAAAACATGAGTAATTGAATCTATCCATTCCACATCCAACTGGGGGTCTAGATCCCCATGAAACATGATAGTTCACTACCTATGAATATCATGAAATGCACAAATCCTACATACATCCTCATCTAGTACTACAAACTCTAACTATTACTCAATGGATTGTTGAATATATGGTAAACCGCCATATTGTGATATCTCCGGTACTAGCCCCTATACAAATGCATTGTCACTAGGCTGATAATGCTCATGATCACATAATTCAATCCTAGACTTCTTCTTATGTACACGGATCCAGAAATTAAACAAGATATATTTTGTTCAAAAGATTATATCTTGGGAGATGACTCTAGAAGGACATGGCAGGAAACATTAATCTTATATGATGAATCTTCCAAAAACGTTCCATATAACCAACGATTACACATACCAAGTCGAAATGCAGCTGACGAGAGTCATTATGTATGAATATATTGTCAACCACACCAACACTAGATTCCCTTGACTAGAGCTAAATTCAAAACACAATTCATTATTACCACTAACAAACTCATAGACTCCACTCCAAATGTAGAACTGACTACTCTGATACCACTCTTCCAGGACCCAACCCACCGAGTTCTGACTCGTGACTACCCCAAGCCTATATCCAATAGCCGAAGGGCTATAAATTAGCACTAAGTGGGCATTTCCCACAAATTTGAGGCAATATACCAAAGTTTCTGTAAACGCACACATATCTTGGCCCACACAATATAGAAATCTAAATCAGCAGAAATAGTGCAAGAAAAAATCTATGATACCACAAAAGAGTAACATAGTGAAATTACTGAAAATGAAAATGGGGGAAAATACAAGACCAAAAAAAAGAAGTAAAGTGTCCAGTTTGCTCCAAGGGAGAGGAATAATGTCAAATAAAAAATCCCTATAAAAAACCTTGGTCATAAAAGATCATTCTTTGCTCCACTGACTTAATGTCATATCTAGACATTATCAATGCGGTCATCATCTGCATAAGACATGACACATGTGAAAAAATCCCAAGTAGGGGTGAGTATATCAATAATATTTAGGACACGTCAAAAACACTAAACATGAAGCACCAACTCTATACATCTCAATACTACATATAATATTCAATGTACAAAAGAAACACCCTTTTGTACTCTTGAATGAAATGATGCCACATGGTGGTCATAACCAACTATCAACCACAAGATTCTTACTGAAGCAGTGATAATTCTGGGATAGTTTAATCCATCATACATGCCATCTTTGAAGATATTCTATTAATAGGTTTAGATAATTTTTCTTCACCCAATGAAGCCTCACTGGTCTAGGAACACTCTAATACATAGATAAGGGTCATGCACAGAACTGTGGGGGGACACCACAAACCCAATCGAAATTAACGTAGTAGGTAGGGGTTCACATGTCAATGATTTCACAAAAACTAATGATATGTACTACAAGATGGAGGATTAATTCCTTGAACATAGAGTTCATGTTGATTCCACAAATCTCACCTTGGGAATAATGGATGATAGTGGATCTCACTCTATTCTCACTTAGGGAATCTATAACTCTATCTGAGACTTGACATCAAGAAGGGATTAGAAACCTATCATGTGGATGTAAGTCCACATTGTACCCTCAAGGTAAACGACCATTGGGAACACACTAAACCTTTTATGGTCCTAATTAAGGAAACTAATAGTAACAAACATTCTTGATGTGGGTGCATTGGGTGTACCAGGGTGTACATGGTGTTTCCAGCTATCTACATGCCTATCCATGTGGAATATCCTCCCACATAATGTAAGTATCCATATACATGGTGTGTAAAAAATGTATAGGGAATTTAGAGACACATGGTATACTTCCTATGTCACCTGGTCATGTCTTTTTACAATGGTTATGTCCATTCATTGGCACATGTAAACCATGTTTTGTCCATATATAAGATCCAGAAATATAGTTGTGTACTTTTTCATATACCCATGTACTATCTGAAGTACAAAACAATCCAAATGTATGGGGTCACTCACCATCTAACATGGGGCACATGTTGCCTAATCATTATTCTCATCCTGAAACCCTAGTCACTACTGAACAGGCCCCACATGGCATGTAATCTCGATTTATATGCCTTGTTTCTCAAGATTTTTCATATCTAGTGGATTCATCTCCAATATTCCTTGAATAAAACATCCTCCATGATTTTTACTGGAAATTTTTTGTAGATCATTGATCTTTTTGACCAAGCCTCACCACCACATTCTCACCAAAATACAGACTTGAAATCAATTAGTAAAAAAACATAGTCATTTGGAACATCATGAACCTTATGAGAAGAAGTAAGAACACTCAATCACATATCATTCACCACAATATTAACTACTATGTTGGTCGATCCTTGAATGGAAACCACCGTCTTTTCGGAAACCATGGTTTCAATCTGGTTCCCTAAAGAGAAGTCACATAACAATCTAAAACTGGGTATTTTTTAAACCATTGGAAAAAATGAATACCAACAATGATCAAATAAATAAATTCTGTGAGAAATCCATAAACCATAAATTGTGAGGAATTAACCTCATCCATTGGTCATTTGGACGTGAATCAATTTCATACAATAGTTAGAACAAAGAATAAATAACCAAAATGAAAAAGAAAATTCCATAAAATTAAAACTATCATCGATTAATATATTAATTTTATTCGTGGAATTGATCCACGTTTTCCCTGGATAAAATAGAGGTATTGAAATAACAAATAAAAACATCTTAGATGGCGTTGGGATTCATTATTGATGAAAAATATTTGTTTTTTTTCATTGAGAGGATATTCCAACTATGTTATAATGAAGATCAACGACTTGAACTCAAATATATCATCATCCACCAGAAAACCTCACCAATGTTTCTCTAAACCTCTTGGATTTAAATGTACAAACTGGAAGAAACAACTATAACCATGAATTTATAGGATAAATAGTGACCACATCAAAAAATAAACAAAAATAATAATTCTTTCATTATTTCATTTAATTAATGTTCTTCGTAAAGTTGATTTTTTATCATTACAGTCTTCAGACCAATCAGCATCAGTATAACAATGAAACATCATCTCACAATTTCTTTTCTATAACAAACCTTATGAATTTTCTTATTTTACATATCCCATAATTCAATTTTATTCCAACATATGTGAATCTTTGGGATTCCTTTGATAGCCAGAACATAAATTTACAGCACAAATAATATCAGTACTTGAGGATGTAAGGTAAACTAGATTTCATATTAGCTTCTGAAAGTCATTCTGAATAAAACATTTCTTTAATCATCTTTAGTCAACATCATCCCCACTAATATTGTTATATATTCTTATTTTTATGATTCCTTTCCAATAATTGTAAAAATTCCCCTATATACTTTTCTTGAGATAAGAAAATTTATTTTTTTTCGTGGAAAACTTTTAAATCAAAACAGAATGTTAATGTCCCAGCATTGACATATCAATGTTCCTTTTAATTTATTTAGAAAATTTTTTACAAACGTATTCTATATCCCCATTGAAAATTAAATCATACATATAAACAATTTCAATTAGAGTTCTAGAGTAAACATGTAAAACATATAAGTCACTATCAACATTTCCTTTAGAAAAAAAATCAATACTCCAAAACAATTTTCAAGCATAGAATACCATGTATGTGGAGAATATTTCATCCCATTCAAAGCATTATTAACTAAAAACAATCTTTTCATATTAATATGTTAAAACCCAATAATATTGTTCAATGTAAACTATTTATTCAATTTCCCCATTGAGAAATATTTACATTAAATACATCTGATATACATTTTTATTATAGTAAATAGCTACGGATATAATCATTATAATGGTTTCTAGCCTTGTAGTTGGGGAAAATGTTTTATCAAAATCCACATATTCTACATGTTCATAGCCTTTACAAAAAAATCCATGCTTTTTTTCTTGAAACATATCCTTGATCATTTATCCTTTTTCTATAAACCCACTTTTTTATGATAACATTTTTCATTTAGGATGTGGTACATGATCCCATGTTTTAGATTTTACAATTTTATCTAACCCTTAATTCATCGAATCCACTATTTTTTCTATAGAAAAGATTTTGAAACATATAATGATTCAAATTTTAAAATAAGATAAGTTTTATTTTCAAATCTCGACATTCTTCTAGTCAGAACTGTGGCCATATGATTCCTAAGAATATTTTTGGCCTCAAATTTTTTTATGTTATGAAATTTCAATATACATCTCCCAACATAACTATTATCATCACATGATTCAGTTGAATCTTCATGCACATTACATTTCATAGTTTCATTTTTAGTAGATACATTTAGTTTTTGTTCCTTAACATTCCAATCAAATTTTGTTAAAGAAGTTGGATTATCAATAACATTCACATCATATATTTCCACTATCTTTCTTAAACATTTTTTTCCAATATTTTTAACATCTTCCATTTGGTTGATTAACCCATAAATCTACCTTCCTCAAGTTTCTCTTCAAAAATTCCTAGATCTAATTTTTTAATTTTATGTAAACATTTACCTAAAAACAATGATGTACATCAAGGAAGATTTTTTGTTATACAACATTTCATATAAATTCATGTTGGATTATGGTCTCAATATACATCTATTATGAATATGAACAGTATTACTAACATATTCTCTCTAGTGGAACATTGAACGTTTTTATCTGCTAGCATACTTATTCTGATTTCCATCAAACCACTATTCTATCATTTTTCTACTCTATTTTGTTGTGGAGTACAGAGAGAACAATATTGAAGTTTGATACCTTGTTTCTTCAAATATGTTTCAAAATGATTTCCTCTAAATTTTTTACCATTATATTTTCTCAAGTTCATCATATAAACCCCTAATTATTTATCATGTTTTTTTCTAAAAAACCTATTCACTTCCATTTCCTCTAATTCTGTGTTTCAAAAACATTATTTTTATTATATGAGTGAAATCATCAATAATAGTGACAAATTATAAATCTGTTTTTATTGATTTATTTATTGTTGACCCATATATATCAGAATGTATATGTTCAAGAGGCATAGAAGACTAAATCAAAACATTATTATGACTTATATTAGTCGTCTTCCCTTTCTGAAAAGTAACACAAAAACTTTCCTCTATTAATTTAAATTCTAAAAAATTTCATACAATATAAATTTAGAATGTTTGGTGAGTTTTTATTCCCAATGGTTCCAATTCTTTGGTACCACCTTATTTTATCATCTTGTATACTTATGTAGCATGAGATTTTAAATTCTACTATTTCAAAGAGATTCCCACTGTTTCTTTCTCATTTTTAAAAAAATATTTCAATATTTCACACTTTTGATAACACGTGAATATTTTTAGAAGATCAATTCTTTTCCATAATAAAAATATTACATACACTATGTATGTTTTATTTTAACCCATCAGAAAATAAAACATCGATATATATCAACTTTAATACTTTAATCTCATCCTTTCTAATTCCATTAATTTTTAATGAACTGTATTTCCAAAATTTAACAGCACAACCGGCATTATTTTCAACATGATTCAAGATTTATAAATCACCAATATGTGTGATGATAAACCACTATAATGTATTCATGGGGTTTTTTTACATGATTTCATGGTAGTCTCAACAATAATGGATCTTACTAAGACCTTTATCATTCTTGGTTAATTTTATTTCTTGTTTAAAAAAATGTTCTAAAAATAGTAGCCAAAAATTATTTAGATTCATGACCTTGTTGAGAACATATTATACAAACATCATCTATACAATCAAACCATTTATTCATTGGAACAATTTATAACATCTTGAGAATTCACTTTTTCATATTTTTGTAATTTATAAAAGTTTCCTATTAAACATTCATTATTTCTTACACAATGATCAAACTTGGTTATAGGTAGAGATGGGTTGTGAAATAATTTATAATCCTTTTGACCATATATTCCAAATAACCAATAAAAAATAAAATAATAGTTTTATATTGATGTAATATCATTTTACCTGTACTCTTTGTTGGGGATTAAAACATCTTCCTATACTATCAATCACTGGATGTGAACAACATTACTATATAGTGAGCTATCATTGTTTATAAATGAAATGTCATTAACATATACTTTTCAACCCAAGATTTCCAAAACTATTTTTTATAAACTAAAATGTTAGATAATCCATATGAAACATTATTTTTAGTGGGTGAGTATTTTATGTGATTATTTATTTGATCTCTCTTGGAAAATTTAGAATTCTCACATTTTATTTTTGAATCTTTGTTGATTTCTTTAGTTTTCTTTCTAATGATATTTTCAGAATCATCAAGTTAAAATTGAGTCTTAATATCATCTTATCCATTTAATCCTAATTTCATAGTGAGTTCTTTTACCACCTTTCCTTGTTAAAAAATTCTTATTTTGTAACTTAAGATCCCCTAAATTTATTCATCCTCCTCCTTTATGGAATATTTTTTTCACTAAGGAACTTATTTAGAGTGTTTCTTCATTAATATGATTTATTTTTTGAATGTTCTATTTTTCTCTTGACATGAAACGTGTTTTTTATTTGATACTATCTATATTATACTTCAATAGCTTCTTCAAGATCTAACAAATCATTTGTTTTCTCAACATTTGAAATTATGGTTCTGAATTTTTTTTGAACATTCATCTTCTGAATAGTTGTTGTCAGTTGAGTCTGTTTTGACTTTCATACTCAGCATAACCCTTTTGTCACATGTGAACATATTTTTATATTTTTTGATGAATTTTATTATTTAGAAATTGTTTTCCACTTCTTTCATTGATATTTTTATGTGAATCATCTCGATATTATCTAACAATTTTCATGTGGAAATTCAAAGAAAATTGTATAATTCCACTATACATAAATAATTTGGGGAGAATTTTACCTCTATACATTCCTCTTCCTTTTTGATTGTTCATAGATATAAGATACATGATTTTTATTCATTCAACTGACAATCCTCATTATCTTTGGAATCACATGGATCAAAATCTTCAATATATTGAACATTCATCTTTCTCATAGCATCAAATTCTATTTAACATTTCATCATCTTTTTAAACATAAGAGCTTTTCTCATTTCATAAGAAATAATAATGTTATGTAATACATCAAGTGAAAAATCATACTTATCATATAAATTGGAGATGTTAGAATCAATCGTAGCTGGAATTATTCTCATGAGTTTCTTAACAATTATCGTATATTCTATAAAATTTAAAAAAACTTTTTTCTAGAAAAAAATTTCATTTACTCTTGTGATTTATTCATTATAGTATTCTCTATCACCCATTATTTTTTCATCAAACATACTATTTAGAATATGTATATTTTTTTCTTATAGGTTATTATTCCTTCGAATATACTTTCTATATTGTCCCACACACTCTTTGAAAATTTGAGACCCATTACCTTAATATAATATGTTTTATATGAAAATAAATTTAGAATTTCAATAATTCTCATAAATGTATATATTTCATTTATCAGCAAATATCATACAATCATTGTTCAGAACAGTTGGAAAACAAACTGTAGCATCATCAAAAACATCTAGGCCCTGATATAAAATATGATGAAACATGTTATTTTTCTTTCCATAAAACTTTTTTCTATAAAATATAGTTATTTTAAAAAAGATGAAAAAATTGAGATTATCCATGAGAGGATTAAATAATGAATAATCTCTCTCATAACAGCTGAAGTTCCAAAGAATCAAATAATGACAATTAAGGGGAAAGTGAATCTGTTGTTCAATTTTATAAGTTTCAATATCTATAAAACATATCCCCTACAACCTCATACTGTTTGTATCATTATATAGGTTTAGTAAATACAAATGCCTGAAAAAGAATGAATGAATGTAAATCTCACTTAATTTACAAGGTTAAGCCTTAGTGTGTGATCCTCCATCCTTTCCATAGCCACTCTCATGGGTCTGTTGAAATTAACTATTTTTAATAAGTGAATAAAACTTCTGAAAACTCCTATTAAACATCTTCTATCTCCAAATAAGAATGAATATACTGACACCTATCATTTTTCAAGGTTTTCAAGAAAATATTTTTATTCAAAAAAGGAAATATCACAAAAACGTTTTCTCTATAAACCTCTATCTAGAACATCAATATGTGTACCCTGGGTCTCATTTCACCAGTCTGATTTTCTCATTACTAGGGACTCATTATGATGATCCCATTTCTCAAACTGCACTTTACATACACTACTCACCATCCTAGTTTGATCTTCCTCATTCTGGTAATCCTCATTCCAATAAGCAAATATTTAGATTTTTGATATTCATAAGAGATATCTATCTAGAAAGATAACATTGACATGATTTATGTATATCACCTCCATTTCAACACTAGTAAAAAAGATTATTATGAACGTTTTAAACTTCTATTTATATGAATCCCATAAATGAGAATGAAAAAAACTAAAAAACACGAATCAAATGGTCAAATTTCAAATATCCAAAAAACAATTACATCTAAACTTTAACCTTGAGGGCTTAAAAATTTATCAGGATTGGAATCATCTTGAGTCTTCTTAGTAATCAGCCTTCTTGAATATCCCAACATTTTTTTAGTATAACATAACATTATCATATCATTATGATGTGACTTTCTTCCTATTCTCATTATGATCTTTCTTTCTTCATTTTTTCATTATGTTTTTAATATCTTCCTATGTTCATTATAATCTAAATTTCTCAAAAAAAACTCATTCTGATTTATCATTATTTATGACATTCATTCCAATTGAATTTACACTTTAGAGTCAATCTTATTGAAATTCCTAATTGGAGTTAGTATAATTGACTTTACTACTAAAATATTTTCTGATTAACATTCTTCCATAGACACGGTTTGATAGAACATCATTACAATGGAATTTCCCATTTCAATTGAAATTATTTCACAGTGACTCAACATAGAAAATATTAAATTATTCAGACATTATAATCTATAACTCATTTATACTTATGAATACTTCAATGTCTGGTACTTTTGGATCTGATGAAAAATATGTGTACTTCTCTGGAACTGATACAATATTTATGATTCTTCATTTTCATCAAAAAAATTTAATATCTAGTGTGTTTCATGGTTTATAATAATTCTATGACAAGAAAATAATATCTTTACATCTGGTGTAAAATTATAAAATCTTTCTAACTCTTAACATCTTTTTCCTCCTTTAATATCTTCAGTATCATTCTAACATCCTCACTCCACAGCTTTTGAATTTATAACCAACACTGAATTTTATGAATCTGTGACATTATTCCAAAGGAACTGATTTTGATGGTGTGCCCAATTAGAATATTTTAAAAAAACCCCTTCTTCTATCACCATGAAAAAAATTTCAACCCATACTACCCAGCCTTTAATTTTTTATATAGAAAACAACTTGTTCAAAGACAAAAAAAAATCCTCCCCCTTTGTGTTTCAATTAAAACATTTATCCACTTCCATATTTCTTATAAAAACTCATCTCAATAGCAAGGCTCTAAGACTGAAGAACCAAAAAATCCGTTAAAAATTTTACTTGTCAACAAATAAAAAATTTTCTAAAAAAATATCATAAAGGATATTTAATATTAAATAGAGGATTTTCTAATCGAATGCAATTTTCTTTAGTAATCTATTTATTTTGGCATCTTCAATAACCACATTCATTCACTTATTAATAATTTAAATATGATAACAATAGTATCTAATATATTATTTCTCACATAAATGAGTTATTATAAAGGTAAATTTCATTTAATTTCCATTCATGCTTTGTTTTGGGTGTTTCCCAAGATTTTATGGAGGAATGGGTTATTTTTTCTTGAATTGGGCAAAACTGTGAGCACAATTCCAGATTTAAAAATAAATTTTGATTCTTTTATAACTCCTTCTTTTTTCAACATTCTCCATTCATTTCAATTTATACATGGGATACTCTAACCTCTGAACATCACCAAATTAATTTGGACCATTTAGAAATATATAATCATGGTGGATTTGAGTTTTTATTTAAGGGATTGGGCCTGCCCAAAAGCCCATTTCCTACATAAAATATATTTATTAATTTTTTATACCTGATTCAATATTTACATTTTTTAGTGATTCCAATAATCCCCCTAGACCACTTACTGAAGGCGCGCCCCCATGCTCTCTTGCCCCAATTTATGGCTTAATAGAATCGTGAAAGTGGGCGAAACTTCTCTATTTTTCACAAATCACCTAGATTTGAAGAGGTAAATTGGTCCTTTAATAACTCCCTCTATTTTTACTTTTTCCCCCATTATAGATCCTAAATGATCTTCTCATCTTCCTTCAAACATTCCTTAAAAGTTTAGCTGTTTTAAAATTAAGATACTTGTGGATTTTGGGTCATTTTTTTCAAGATTATTTTGGGTAAGTGTTTCTCTCTTCAATTCATTCCTTATCCTTAGGGTTTCCTCCCTGTTTCATGAATTTATATAATATCCAGTGGTTATGGTTCGAAACTAGGGTTTTATTTGGTGTCTTTTTGATCAAATATTGTGGTCTAGGTCTGGATTTATCTTCCTTGTGATGCGGGGGTGGTGCGGTTGATGTTTTTCACTATGTTTTGAGGGATTTGACACTTTCGGTAGGTGGTTTCATGTGTAAAGAATTATTGATGACTTATATTTCTGTATATATTAATTTTTTTCCTCATTTCTTGGGTGTGGAGAAAAAAAAAATTATGATTGATTTTGTTAATTGTTTAATATTATAGTTTCTTTTTAACATGAAATTAAGTGTTTTCATGTGTAACTCATGGGGTATTATCTGGGTGTATTTTATAAATTATGGAATGGGTTTAGGAAATCTTGTTTGGCCTACCAATTATGTTTTGGCAATGTATTAGTTTCATGTGTCCCTAAAAAGAGTGTTTTTAATAGGTTTGATGTGTAAAACATTGTTATACTTCATGAGAGCGTTTTATGAAAATGTGTGTTTTCATTTGTATCTTTTTTTTATTTTTCAAGGTGATTTTATAAAAATTGAAAGTGGTTTTATAAATGTCCCTAGGGATGCCAATTATGTTATTTATAGGAATTGTTATGGTTTTGGTCTTAAACATGGGTTTTGAAATGGGTTTTGTGTGCAAGACATAGTTACACCACTTGGGTTCTTTTTATTAAAATTGTAAATGTTTTAGTTGGTTAAAAAAAGTGGGAAAAGGGAGAATATGTACTGTTTGGTGTGTGTGTTCACCTAATATGGGTTTTTCAATGTTGAGGTGATGTTTTAATATGTCAAACATTTTTAGAATGTTATGTAAATTTTTGAAATGTTTTATTAAATTGTTATGTTGGGGAAAAACTTGTTTGTGGGATGTTTCGCGTATGTTTGGTGATAAAATGATTTTGATGGTAAAAGGGTATTTTGTGGCATGCATGTGAGGGATGTTATGTGATGTTAATGACCTTGTAAATGTTTTATAAAATTGTTTAATGGGTTTTTTGAAGTGTTAAATAAATGTGAATGTGTTGTGGGCTATTTTGGTGTGAGTTGGATTTCAAAATCAATTTGAATGAAAAGTAGAATTTTTGAGTTGTGTGGTATACATGTGGGATATTTGGTGATTTTGTGATGTGGAAATGATATTTTGATGTGCAAAGTATATTGCATGACTTGTTGACATATTTTGAGCACAATGGAAAAACCCGGCAATCTAGGTGGGTGGACATGTACTAGTTTGCTAGTGAATCCATGGGGTTTGGCATCAATTTCAATTAGAAATATTGAAGCATAAAACTCTAACTAAACTATGAAAATGATTATTGGTAAACACTATGTAATGATTATGTTCCCTACTAGTGTCTCATGCATGAGAATGGATATTTTTTATGGTTACTCTCACCGAGATACGAGGTACCTGGGACTTATATTGAGCTAGTGCTTTAGGGTTATTTCCTATTGCTTGTTCTCATTAGTAACTTTGTGCTTACCATCAGCATGCAGTTTGGTTGGATGGAAAATTCAGTAGTGTTTAAATTATTTGTATGTGTGATTATTCTTAATGATAGCCTACTTGAAAACTGTTTTAATTATTAAGTTGCATGTTTTAGAAATTGTAACTAGCATTTCCTGTTTATGAAAACCTCCAATATTTTCGTATTTTAATGTTTATCACATGGAATCTCTTTGTGGTGGTATCCTAGTAGGTAATTGGATCACACCCTACTTACAACCTTTGGTGTATGTAGACTTGGTTATTTTTGTTGTCACATGTTGGGTACAGTTTTTAGTGCTAGTGGTTTGGGTTTCTAACAGGTCTTTGGTGTTCAAGTCTGGTGGGGATGGCTTTAGGGAGGTACCTCTTGCCATGTGGAGGTTTTTTGGATGTAGTTATTTGATTTTATACCTTTTTTAATGGTATTTAAACATAGTTTTAACTTATGTAATTCAGTTCTGAAATTTTGTAAAAGACGGTTTTAGTTGAAAAATCCATATTTGTTTTATTGAGTTTGTTTGTAGTTTAATGTTTATAAAATTAGATAAATCGTTCCCAATTTTCAATATGTCATACCCAGTCACTTGTTCCATCCCATGGGGATCGGGAAATACCTTCTGGGCTTGTCATGGGATGGGTTTGGGGCCGAGTTCGGTGGCTATCAGATTTGGTTCGTGACAAAATGGTATCAGAGGAGGTTCAGGTTAACTCTTTGGGTCTTGTTATTTGGGGAACAGTAAGGATAGATTGGATTTAGGATTTTAGGGAAATGGTATTCTGATTATCGGTAGTGTGGCTGATCGCAAAACCTCATGTAAATATTCATGTCACCAGGGGAATTTGGGACTTATCTAATTCCTTCTGTTTTCTTCTTTTGATAATGGTTAGGGGAAATGAAAATATAGTTGGGTTAATGGTCCTAGTGAGCTCATAAGGCCTGGAAATCCATGTGGATCTGAGGATATTCCCAAGAACACTCTCTATGATAGTTAAGTGATTGGAATATGGCTTCCGACCATATTTCCAAGTCACCCACTGAAACTAGTTTCCTCTCGCATTGTCTTGTCTTCTTTAGTTTTGAACTCTTGGAACTTTAGTTTTAAAGTGACTGGGTTTTAATAAGTGTAAAGTTATTGTGAAATGATTTTCAAATAAAGATGGAATGGTTTGATTTATGAAATGGTGGAACTAATTTTTTAGAATTATTTTGAAATGGAAAATGGTGTGCTTACAAATCTTTTGAATGCAGAAACTATACTGATGTTGGTTTTGATAAAGTGTTTCCAATTGAGTTTTCTAAACAATCAAATGGTGATTTAATGGGATGAGATGATATGAAATTTATGTGAGTAACATGAAAGTGAGTTCTTGTCTAAATGGTTGTGTATTTATGAGACTTTTAGTAATATGTGAATTGAGATTTTCATCTCCTTGTTAGTGGTTTTGAGAAAAAGGATGTGTTGGTTGACCGTTTTGGTTTTGAAAAGTGGAAAGAATCTTTGTTTTATCCTTTGGTATTTCTCTGAGTGACCACATGCATGGGGTTTTATGGGATGATGGATGGTAGAAGTCATGACTGGATGAGTGTCGGGATGGATATGAGGTTGGTGCCTGATGTGGCACAATAACATGCATGTGTGAGGCCCATGGGGTACCATTGGTGGATACACTTACTTATGACCTGTTTGTTTTCAAAGAAATGGTTTTAAAGAAAACATAATGTCTTGATGAATAGTTTTGGATGGTGTGTATTATTTTTTAAAAAAAATTTGATGATGTGGGATGTTTTGAGTCCAATAACCCCTCCTGTTTGAACTGTGTTTTGGGTTTGTGTTTGGTCGGTAAGCTGTGTTGGAAGGACGGTTAGTGGTCTCTTTTGAAAAATATTTTTGGAAGCCTTTACAGTGGTTCCATTCATGTTTTTGGACTAGTTTTGTGGTATATATTGACCAATGGACCATCTTGGTTGGGTCCTTGGGTTCAATTGTTGGATAAGGTATGCCCCATTAAGGGTTAGTGCACAACTAAAGTGCAACCCAGATTGTTTTGTCATTATAAGACCCTCCAGTTGATCAATATAAGGAATATTTTTCTAGAGCATTTTATATTGAATCTACACCCTTTCCTTTCAGGGTATTGTGTATCCTATTGTAGCAAGAGAGTGATCATGGAAGGTTTAAAGAGACTTTACCTTCTTATGTTTCCTTATTTTCCTAAGATGGAAGTGCTCTGGGGTTGTTAGCATGGATGAGTATCTGGATTGTGTCTAAGAGGTCCTCTCATCCCTCTGTAGTATCTTCAAAGAAGGAGTTCATGTTAAACTACCAGTGTGGGAAATGTGGTCACGAGAGGATATTGTCACCTCTTTATATAATTGTGTGTTGTTTGGGGATGTTGTATATAGTCCCTCTCCACGTGTTGTTTATATTAGTTTCAATGATCATGTTCGGTGACTCCTTGTGATGTCATATTCTCGATTGACCATAGTGGTGAAAATCATGAAATAATCTGAGAGTCTCTGTTGTGTTGGGAGAATGTATTCCTTTAAAAAACTACAAAATCATCCATTTTTTGATGAAGGTAAGTATAGGTTTTATTTACTTCTATTATTTCTCGCCCGAGAAAACAAGGTGTGATTTGTCTGCATTTTCTAAGCCCTTGTATTAGTGAAATATTGGGTTTTGGTAAAGTGTGTTTGGAATGTGTTATGTCTTGGCAATATTATCAGGGATTGCAGTGTAGTTTTTGGTGGCACAGAAATAATAATTCTCATTCAGCGGGTTTCGGAGGACTAACTGTGAGGCCTAAGATGCTTCGATCATTTGAGCTATAGCCATAGGTCACGGAAAGAAGTTGGATCATAGTTAGGGGAAATCCCTGGGTTGTTTCAACCATTGTACGATGTCATATCCTCAATTTGAATGATAGGAAGAGTTTAAAGTTATGGTTTCATCATCTTTCTTCTATTGTTCTCATTCGGTGGAAATAGTTAGAGGTCCTTGTACCATTGTCATCATCTAATGTCATTCCCTCCCCCTTTGGTTTCCATTTATTCATTGGAGAATGGTGGGAAATTTGGATAGATAGTTTGAGCACACAATTTGTGCATGATTAGCAGTGATAGTGTGCTAGGAAGCCATGTGGAATGATTGATCTGCATAGTTAGTGCACGGTTTCCCAACCCATGTGGACTAACCATGTGCCTTTCCCAAATCATTAAATTTGTTTTGGGTATTTCTGTGTCGGCCCATTCTAGTCGGTTAAGATGGTTGGTTCATATGGTTCGAAGACCCACTATTATTCTTATGTATGATCCTTCATAAATTATGAATGGAATTATACCCTTTCTACTAGGGTTCCGTTTAGGCCTCCCCCTATTAGTGTCTGGTTTCTGTCTCGGAAAAATTTAGTTTGTCTCTTCTGGTGGGGAGACTATTTGTGTCCACCCGCACCAATAACTCAGATTTATCCATGGCTGCATATTGGTGGTAGGTAGTCTCGTTTGGAACTATCTATCTACCGAAATCTTCCTTGAGTAAATGTTGGTATTGGAGAGCATCCAATGGTTTTGTTAAATTAAGGTAAGTGCAACCTTGTTTGAAGTTGTTTTTCGATTAGGTGAATTTCTTGAGTCTAGTTCAGATAAGTGTTTGAAAAGTTTTCTTTTGGAATAAAGTATGAATATGAATTATCATTCCATGAAAGTGTTGTCAGATTTTTTTTGTGAGAGTAATCCTTCCTTAATTGATCACTGGAGGTGTTTTGGCCATTGGGGGCGATGCTTGTCAGAGAAGTACATCTTTGTTAATCAGTTGGGTTTGGTATTTGAATTTGGATTTATCGTGGCTTTACAGGTACGAAACATTTTCATGGTGAGGATAATTAGTACATAGTTGAATTATTATAAATTTAAAATTCATTTAATTTCCAATCATGCCTTGTTTTGAGGGTTTCCCATGTTTTATGGTGGAATTGGTGAGTTTTCTTGAATTGGACCACAATGTGAGCCCAATTCCAGATTTAAAAATAAAATTTGTTTCCTTTATAACTCCTTCATTTTTCAACATTTTTCATCTATTAAAATTAATACATTTCCTCCTCTGACCTATTAACTCCACCATATTAATTTGGACCATTTAGAAATCTATAATCATGGTGTATTAGAGTTTTTATTAAAGGATTGGGCCTACCCGAAATCCCATTTCCTACGTTAAAAATAGTTTTTAAATTTTTTATAACTCATTCATTATTTTACAATTTTGTGGTGATTCCAACTCCCCCCAGAGCCCTCTTACCTTAGGTTCACCCCATGCTCTTCTCACCCAATTTGGAGCTCAATAGAATCACGAAAGTGGGAAAAACTGCTCTGGTTTTCACAAATCGCCCAGATTTGAGTAGGTAAATTGATCCTTTCATAACTCCCCCAATTTTTACTCTATTCACACCATTCCTATTTCTAAATGATCTTATCATCTTACTTATAACCTTACTTAAATGTTTGTCTATTTTAAAGTTATGATACTGGTGGATTTTGGGACGTTTCTTCATGATTGTTTTGGGTAATTGTTTCTCTCTTCAGTTCATTCATTCTCTTTAGGCTTTCCTCTCCCTTTCATGAATTTATAGTTTGTCCAGAAGTTAGGGTTATATCCAAGGGTTTCATTTGGTTCCTTTTTTATAAAATATTATGGTCTAGTGCTGGATTTATCTTCCTTGTGGTGTGGCAGTGGTGTGGTTGATGTTTCGCACCAAGATTTGGGGGATTCGACACTTTCGGTAGGTTGTTCAATGTGTAAACAATTATTGATGAGTTATATTTATGTATTTATTCATTTTTTTCTTCCTCATATGTTGGTTGTGGTGTGAAATTTCTTTATTATTTATTTGGTTATGTGCTTAATTTTATAGTTGCTTTTTAACATGATTTTGGGTGTTTTCTTGTGTAACTCATGGGGTATTACTTAGGTGTATTTGAAAACTAATGGAATTGGTTTCTCAAATCTTGTTTGGCCTTCCAATTATTATTTGGTAATTTATTAGTGTCATTTGGGAATAAAAGTGGGTTTTTGAATAGGTTTGATCTGTAAAACATTGTTATACTTCATGAGATCATTTTATGAAAATGTGAGTTTTCAATTGTATCTTTTGTGGTATTATTCAAGGTGATTTTATAATAATTGAATGTGGTTTTATAAATATCCCTAGGGATTTCAATTCTATTTTGGATAGTAATTGGTATGGTTTTGGTGTTAAATTAAGGTTTTGAAATGGGTTTTGCGTGCAAGACAATGTTTCACCACTAGGGTTCTTTTTATGAAAATTATAAATGTTTTAGTTCGTTAAAGAAAGTGAGAAAATGGAGAATATGTACAGTTTGGTGTGTGTGTTCACCTAATATGGGTTTTTCAAAGGTGATGTGATATTTTAAGATGTGAAACATTTTTATAATGTTTTTTAAATTTCTGAATTGTTTTATTAAATTGTGATGTTGGGGAAAAACTTTTCTGTGGGCTGTTTCGTGTAAGTTTGGTGATAAAATGATTTTAAAGGTAAAATAGTATTATGTGGAATGTGTGTGGGATGATATGTGATGTGTATGACCTTTTAAATTTTTTATAAAATTGTTTAATGGATTTTTTAAAGTGTTTAAGAAATGTGAATGTGTTGTGGGCTATTTTGGCGTGAGTTGGATTTCAAAATCAATTTGAATGAAAAGTGGACTTTTGTGACTTGTGTGGTATACATGTGGGTTGTTTGGTGATGTTTTGATGTGGAAATAATATTTTCATGTGAAAATTATAATTCATGACTTGTTGAACTTTTTTGAGCACCAAGGGAAAACCTGGGTATCCAGGTGGGTGGACGTGTACTAGTATGCTAGTGAATCCGTGGGGTTTGGCCTCATTTTCACTTAGCAAGATTAATGCTTACAACACTAACTAAACTATGATGACGATTATTGGGGACAAATAGGATATTGGTAGGTTCCCTACTAGTGGATCGTGCATGAGAATGGATATTTCTAATGTTACTTTCACCGAGATATGAGGTACATGGGACCCACAACGAGCAAGTTCCTTGGGGTTATTTCCTATTGCTTGTGCTCTTTAGTTACTTTTTACTTACCATTGGCATAAGGTTTGGTGGGATGGAAAATTCATTGGTTTTTACATTATTTTTGAATGTGTTGATTCTTAATGATTGCCCACTTGAAAACTGTTTTAATTTTTTAGTTGCATCTTTTAGAAATTGTAACTAGCATTTCTTGTTTACAAAAACATGCATGCTTTTCATCTTTGAATGTTTATCACATGGAATATCTTTGTGGTGGTATCCTACTAAGAATAGTATCACACCATACTTACACCATTGGGTTTATATAGACTTGGTTTTTTTATTGGAGGTTGGGTACAATTTTTAGTGCCAGTGGTTCGGGTTTCTAGCAGGTCCATGGTGGTGAATTCTTATGGAGATGGCTTAAAGGAGGTACCTCTTGCCATGTGTAGGTTCTTAGGCTGTACATATTTGTTTTTTACCTTTCTAATGGTCTTTAAACATAGTTTTATCTTATTTAAATCAGTTCTGAAATTTTTTAAAAGATGGTTTTATTTGAAAAATCCAGATTTGTTTTACTGAGTTTGTTTGTTGTTTAATGTTTATAAAATCAGGTAAATTGTTCCCAATTCTCATTATATGATACTCAAGCACTTGTACGGGCCCTTAGGGATTGGGAATGCCATTTAGGCCTTTTCATGGGCTGGGTTTGGGGATGTGATCAGTGGCAACCAGATTTGGTTCTTGATAAAATGGTAATAGAGGAGGTTCATGTTAACTCTTTGGGGCGTGTGATTTGGGGAACAATTAGGATAGTTTGGAGTTAGGAATTTTAGGACATGGTATTATGGTTATGGGTAGTGTACCGGATCACCACACCTCATTAAGGGATTCAAGTCACCTGGGGAATTTGGGACTTATCTAATTCCTTTGGTTTTCTTCGTTTGATGATGATTTGGGGAAGTTAAAAGAGAGTTGGATTAATGGTCTCAGTGAGCTCACAGGGCCTGGAAAGCCATGTGGAGCTGAGGATATGCCCATGAACACTATCTATGATAGTGAAGTGATTGGAATATGGCATCCAAACATATGTTCAAGTCACCCACTGATACTAGTTTCCTCTCGCATTGTCTTGTGTTCTTTAGTTTTGAAATATTGGAACTTTGGTTTTAAATTGACTTGGTTTTATGAAGTGTAAAGATTTTGTGAATTGATTTTCAAACAAAGATTGAAGGGATTCATTTATGAAATTGTGGAACTGAATTTTCAGAATTAGTTTGAAATGGAAAATGGTGTTCTTACACATCTTTTAAATAAGAAACTGTACTAATGTTGGATTTGAGAAGTGTTTCCAACAGAGTTTTATAAACAATCAAAGGTTGATTTAATGGGATGAGATGATGTGAAATTGATGTGAATAACATGAAAGTGAGTTATTGTCTAAATGGTTCTGTCTTTATAAATTGTTTAGTATTATTTGAATTGGGATTTTGATCTCTTGGTAAGTGGTTTTGAGAAAAAGGATGTGTTGGTTGACCATTTTGGTTTTGAAAAATGGAATGAATCATTGTTTTAACCTTTTGTATTTCCTTGAGAAAAAACATGCATGGGGTTATATGGGATGATGGATGGTTGATGTCATGACTGGATGAGTGTTAGGATGGATATGAGGAGGGTTCCTGGTGTGTCACAAAAACATGCATGTGTGAGGCCCATGGGGTACCATTGGTGGATACAGTTGCCACAAGAACTATTTGTTTTCAAAGAAATGGTTTTAAAGAAAAAAAACGATGTCTTGATGAATTGTTTGGGATGCTTTGTATTATGTGTTTCAAAAAATCTTGATGTTGTTGGATGTTTTGATTCCAAGAACCCCTCATGTTTGAACTATTTTTTGGGTTTGTGTTTGGTCGGTAAGCTGTGTTGTAGGGATGGTTTGTGGTCTCTTCTGAAAAATGTTTTGGGACGCCATTACGGTGGTGCCATTAAAGTTTTTGGATCTGTTTTTTGGTATATATTGACCAATGGACCATCTTGGGTGGGTCATTGGGTTCAATCGTTGGATAAGGTACGCCCCATTAAGGCTTAGTTCACAACTGAATTACAACCCAGATTGTTTCGCCGTTTGAAGACCCTCCAATTGATAAATATAAGGAATATTTTTCTCTAGATTTTTAGATTGAGTCTTCACCCTATCCTTTCATGGTATTGTGTATCCTCATGTAGCGGTAGAGTGGTCATGGAAGGTTTAAAGGGACCCTAGCTTCTTACGTTTCATGATTTTCCTAAGGTGGAAGTGGTATGGGGTTGTTAGCATGGATGAGTATCAGGATTATGTCTAATAGGTCTTCTCAGTCCTTCATAGTCTCTTCAAAGAAGGAGTTAGCGTTAAACTACCAGTGTGGGAAATGTGGTCATGAGAGGATATTGTGGCCACTTTCTATAATAGTGTGTTTCTTAGGGATGTTGTATAAGGTCCCTCTCCATGCATTGTTTATATTAGTCACAATGGTCCGGTTCGGTGACTCCTTGTGATCTCATGTGCTCGATTGACCGTACTGGTGAAATTCAAGAAATAATCAGAGAGTCTATATTATGTTTGGAGAATGTAACCTTTTTAAAAACTACAAAATATACCATTTTTTGAGGAAGGTTAGTATAGGGGTTATTTACTTCTATTGTTTCTGACCTGAAGAAACAAGGTGTGATTTCTGTGAATCTTCTAAGCCCATGTTTTAGTGAAATGTTGGGTTAGGGTAAATTTAGTTTGGAATGTGTTATGTCTTGGAAATATTATCGGGGATTTCATTGTAGTTTATGGTGGCACCGAAAGAATAATTCTCATTCAGGGGGTTTCCAAGGACTAACTATGAGGCTGAAGATTCTTTAATCATTTGAGCTCCAGCCATAGGTCTCGGAGAGAAGTTGGCTCATAGTTAAGGGAAATCCCTAGGTCTTTTAAACCCCTGTACAACGTAATATCCTTAGTGTGAATGATAGTCATATTTTAAACCTTTGGTTTCATCATATTTATTCTATAGTTCTCGTTCTGTGGAAATAGGTTGAGGTCCATGTACCCATGTCATCGCCTAATGTTATTCTCTCCCCCTTTGGTTTCCATTGAGTCATTAGAGAATGGTTGGAAATTTGGCTAGACAGTTTGAGCATGCATTTTGTGCACTATTAGAAGTGGCAGTGTGCTAGGAAGCCACACGGAAAGAATGATCTGCATAGTTAGTACACAGTTTCCCAAACCATGTGGACTAACCATGCACCCTTCCCAAATCTTTAAAGAAATTTGGGTCTTTCTGTGTTGGCCCATGCTGGTGAGTTAAGATGGTTGGTTCTTATGGTGGGGATAACCACTATGATTCTCATGTATGTTACTTCATAAATTTTTAATCGAAGTCAACCCTTTATACTAGGGTGTTAATTTAGGCCTCCCACTAATAGTGTCATGTTTCTGTCTCGGAAAAATATAGGTTGTCTCTTCGGGTGGGGAGCTTATTTGTATCCCCCCGCACTAATAACTCAGATTTATCCATGGACTTGGATTGGTAGTAGGTAGTCTCATTCAGAACTATGTAGATACCAAAATCTTCCTGGAGTAAACTTTGGTATTGGGGAGCACCCAATGGTTTAGTTAAATTATGATAAGTGCAACCTTGTTTGATGTTTTGTTTCGTTTAGGTGAATTTCCTGAGTCTTGTTCGGATAAGTGTTTGAGGTGTTTTCTTTTGGGATAAAATATGAATGTGATTTATCATTCTAGGAAAGTGGTTTATGTTTTTTTTTTGTGAGAGTAATCCTTCTTTAATTGATCACTGGAGGTGTTTTGTCCTTTGGGGGAAAAGCTTTGCAGAGAAGTACATCATGGTTTATTAGTAGGGTTTGGTTTTTGTATTTGGACTTACTATGGCTTTTCGGGGACGGAAAGTTTTCATGGTGGTGATAATTTTCACATAAATGAATTATTATAAAGATAAATTTCATTTAATTTCCATTCATTATTTGTTTTTTGTGTTTCCCAAGCTTTTATAGAGAAATGAGTGAGTTTTCTTGAATTGGGAAAAACTGTGAGCTCAATTCCAGATTTAAAAATAAATGTATATTCCTTTATTACTCCATCATTTTCAACTTTTTTCATCCATTCCAATTCCTACTTGGCATCCTTTGACCTATGAACACCTCCAAATTAATTTGAAACATTTGAAAATCTATAATCATGGTGGATTTGAGTTTTTATTTAATGAATTGGGCCTTCCCGAAAGCCCATTTCATGCATTAAAAATAGTTATTAATGTTTTTATAACTCATTCAATTTTTAGGTTTTTTCAGTGATTCCAACTCTCCCTCGAGACCGCTTACCTAAGGAAATATCCCATACTCTCCTACCCCAATTTCGAGCTATATAGTGTCACGAATGTGGGCGAAAATTCTCTTGTTTTCACAAATATCCATGATTTGAAGAGGTAAATTGATCCTTTCATAACTCCCTATATTTTTACTCTTTCCCCCCATTACAGTTCCTAAATTTTCTTCTCATCTTCCTTAGAACGCCACTTAAATTTTTAGATGTTTTAAAATTAAGATACAGGTGGATTTTGGGTCGTTCTTTTCAATATTTTATTGGGTAAGTGTTTCTCTCTTCAATTCATTCCTTCTCCTTAGGATTTCCTCCATCTTTCATGAATTTATAGAATGTATAGAATTTAGGGTTAGAACCCAAGTATTGTTTTACTGGCTTTATTTAGCAAATATTGGGGTATAGGGATGGATATATCTTCCTTGTGGTGCAACGGTGGTGCGGTTGATGTTTTGCACCAAGTTTTGAGGGATTCAGCACTTTTGGTAGGTGGATCCATGTGCAAACAATTATTTATGAGTTATCTTTCTGTATTTGTTCATTGTTTTATTCATCATATGTTGGGTGTGGTGAGAAAAATGTTTATGATTGATTTGGTTAAGTGTTTAATTTTATATTTGATTTTTAACTTGAAATTGGGTGTTTTCATGTGTAACTCATGGGGTATTATTTGGGTGTATTTTATAACTTGTGGAATTGGTTTACTCTAACACCCCTAGATTTTATGAAAAATGTTTTTTTTAATTTCATCGATGTCTTGTATGCTACACCAAAAGGAGGTTTCACTGCACGTGTCCCTGACTTGTCTTGCATTACACGCAATCACGACCGTCTAGGATAGCGTTTATTGTACGCAATACCGAGTTTCACTAAACAACGATATGTTATATAAACTAGCCGTTATGAATAGTAATACCCACTTTTAAAAATTTTATTTTTCAAAATGGATGTCATTTTTGGATTCGTAATATTGAAATTAGCTTAGGGTGAAATTTTGGTATTTCTCTGAAAACTTTCAATTTTTGATGAATAGTGAAAACACTAGGTTAATATTTAAAAGCCGACTTTTTATATAAATAATTATTTATTTTATTTAAATTTATTTTAGGTCATAATTGAAATGTAATACTTATATAAGTACAATTAAATTCATTAGAGTCATTTTATAAAAATTTTAGACGTACAAAAATTTTATTGAACTTTTCACCGTCTTTTACCCACCTCCTAGGAGAATTTGAAAATTTACATAAAAAATAATTTTACCGCTTCTTTGAGTGAAATTTATAAAATCTGAGAGACATGGTTAATATCAAGGAGTAAAATGTGGTTCAATAAGATAGAAATAATTTTTTGTGAATAGTAACTTTTTACTTTTTTACCACGGTTAAAAGTAAATAGGGTAATTAAGGGTAAAAATGATATTATTATTATTCTAACACATGTCCTAATTCTATTGGATAAGTTTAGTTCCACCAAAAACATCCTTAGGTATAAAATATTACCCTTTAGGTCGACCTGGATTACATTAGGACATTTATTATTATTTTATTTAAAGAAGAATTAAAATAGTTAAAATCAAAATTTAATAACTAAAAAAATTTTAATATAGGGTTATACATAAGATAAATTCGACTCTAAATATTAATTAAAAATATAAAAATATTTCCTACATAATGGTATTTTATTTATAATTTTTAGACATTATATAATTTAATTTATTTATGACACAATGATGATGCAGTAATTACATTATTAATAAAATAATAACATAATTGATGTTATAAATATCGAAATAAATGTAATTTTAGACTTTATATGAATTACACTAATTTTCAATGTCAATATTACATGTCAGTATTGATTTAATTAACTCTTTTTGAACTAATCATGCTATTATGATTTTCAAAAAAATCAAGTACCAAATAGTGTCAAAATTGACATAAAATAGTTTTTAAAACAAATATTATATTATTAATTGTTATTTTATTCCAAAAAATCAAAGGTTCTTCCAAAAGACTTATATAAGAATATATATATTAATAATTAACCACTTGGGGTTCTTTTGGCTTGTTATAGTTTGTTTATTAACCTTATAGTGTAAGAAAACAAGAAGACACGGTACAAGTAAAATTATTTAACTTAAAATAGAATCTTAATGATAAGGTTATAATAGTAACATAAACGTGTCTAAAATCTATTTGCTGAGATAATTTCGACCCATCCCCACCTTAGATTATAAATAAATCAATCTGGAGCTATTAAAAACCCAATATGACTTTATTTTAAAATAATATTTTATGTTTTTCCTAAGGTGCCCCTCTCCTCCTTTATAAAAGGGCACCTCCTACCTCTCCCCCTAACACCACTTTGAGCCTTCAATATATTCCATCCCCTGACAATATCCCTTCTCAACTTCCCTAGAAACATCATAGAGGTCAGGTTCTTCTTCAAAGACCTTATTCAGTGCCCTAAGAGGAGGTTACGAAGAGGTGCTTCAAAGAGGAGGTAATGTCTGTTACCGATTCATTCAACTTTATTTCGTCTTCTACTTATTTTTATTTAGTTGTTTCATTATGAAGTAATAAAATCAGAATCAATCATATACTAATATGTTATAATATGTATGAATCAACCCTATTTCACATTCTATCCATCCTATGGAAAACGAAATCACCGCGTGTGCGTACGTATGGAATACCATCTCCACGCCGTTGTTTAATCTGTTTTCCACCACCACCTTACTTGGATGGGTATAATGGTGTGAAGAATAACTATATATTATTATTGTGAAGTGAATTTTATTATGAAATAGTATATATACACTGAAATAAAATTACACGATCATGGGAACTATATCATCGCTCGTGCGTACGTACGGCCTACCATCTCCACGATGTGATGCGACTCGTTCTACATGGTCTTCATTGCATAATGATTATATTAATGAATTGAATGAATAAATATGATATATATTACACTAATACCATTCTTTAAATGAGGTATCTATAACATAAAAAAAATAATAAGAATTTAATCGACAAAACATGCATAATAACATAAAGCAATGAACACCCGAATAACAAGTATCAATGAAATATTACTAATAAGAAGAAAATAATATGAACATATATGATATCATAACAATTAATATGATTCTAGAATAAGTCAATAATATTATTTAAATCATTATACAGGAGGCTTGGATACATACGAAGCAAATCAGACCTAAGGTAAGGTAAAATCTCACAATCTCATTTTTATCCGAGATTGTTTATACATTGGTATTTACTAGGGTGTATTTATCATCCACATCCATGTTTCCTCAATATGTAATATTATTTCTATTCTCCTACAATTTTTTAAATACAATATTACTTGTTGGTGAGTTTTTAGTAAAAGATATGAAAGGAATCTTTTGTCGTTTTTAGTACGAGGTACTTTTTGACTTTTCTGGCCAAAGTACGAAAAGAAAGTTTTTCTAACTTATACGGCCTTAATAGTCTTTTAGAACACTATTTCCATGAAGATTACTTTACATGTTTTCATGTTTATTTTTAATCAACTTCTTTTAGTTTAATATTGTATGACATGTTAAGAAGGTATAAAAAATTTTGAAGCAGAAATGATATTTTCCTCAAGAATGGAGATCATGTGTTTTATAAAAATTATGTTCCATCTAAGATAATATAGGGTTCTGTTTCTATCCCTATTTTTACATTGATTTGATTATGTATGATGGAATTATTAATATGATGTAATTTTATCTTATATGGATTATGTTATGATGGCATGATTGTTAAGTCAAAAGTCTTCTTTTGACTTCTATATCATGTTTTGGAAATCACAAATATATTATATCATATGTTTGTAAAATTACAAATTGCCTTTTATCATGTTTATCGTATCGTACAATGTTGATCGTACTGACTCTATCAATCGTACCATACTGACTCTGTCAATCGTATCGTACTGACTCTGTCAATCGTATCGTACTGACTCTGTCAATCGTACCATACTGACTCTGTCAATCGTATCGTACTGACTCGGTCAATCGTATCGTACTGACTCTGTCAATCGTATCGTACTGACTCTACTATTCAGATGTTCATTATTTGTTTTGGTAATTTTTCAAAAACACTCACTACATATGAATCGTACTCATGTTTTTCTTTTCTATATATCTATTGTCCTAACAAAACGATGTCGTTGAGTTAGTTACAAAATAATAAAAACGATGTCGTGCTTTCTGTTTCAATATGACTGTTGGAGGCAATGTGACCGTTGCAACCCGAGGCCTATAAATAGGAGGTCATTTGAAGCTGAGACAACAACGATGAAAAAAGAGAACGACTGAAGAGACTCTATGAACTATCAAGATTCTAGAGAGAGAGACTGTGACTTCTCTCATCTGCCATGTGCGTCCGATCATCGTATCGAGGGCTTTCAAGTAATTGAAAGACAGAGGTGCCGATTACCTTCAAAATCGAGGGCTGCCGGGGATAGGCAGACAGACATGCCGATCATCGTATCGAGGGCTGCCGGGGATAGGCAGACAGACGTGTCGATCATCGTATCGAGGGATCACCAAGGTGTTGGTGAGACAGACCTTTTATCCTAGGTGAAAGGATAACCCTTCTCTTTGGGTTAAAAGAATTCTATTTCTTTTACATTTCCGCTGTTACTTGTATTAGAAAGGGATTTGTATTGTTTCCTTTCTTCTTTACATATTCAATTGTAATTGTTTCAATTACAATCATTCTATTACATTTTGTATTGATTGATTCTATATGCTTTAAGGTAGAATCATTCATCCTTGTATTACTCTGATTATTGTGTTCACCTTGAATATAATTGTTTTACATTACATTAGTATTAAAATACATCATACCTTTTATATTCAATACAATTGTGGGTATTTGTATTTGTATTAGTTTAAGATCATTTAAACTAATCTCTTTGTTGTTAAAACTCAAAGGTTATTTAAACCTACAATTCACCCCCCCCCCCTCTTGTATTGTTCCATCTAATACATTCATATATACATATTCGATCCATTAGTTTAAGATCATTTAAACTAATCTCTTTGTTGCTAAAACTCAAAGGTTTATTAAACCTACAATTCACCCCCCCCCCTCTTGTATTGTTCCATCTAATACATTCATATATACATATTCGATCCAACAATTGGTATCAGAGGAGGTTTTCCACTGATTTGTATTACTAGCTTTATTTCTTTTTACTATCTTGAATACTTACTACACTAACGTGTGGAGTGGAAAAGTTGTTTTTGTATTAGATGGCAGGAATGAATATTGGATCAATAGATAATCTGAATCCTTCTAGACCACAAATCTTTGATGGGAATGATTATGAGTATTGGAGAGATCGTATGAAGACTTTCGTTATCAATACTGGTGTAGACAATTTTATTATGCTTACTGGGGGTTACAAAATTCCTGACAAAGAAGTTAGTACTTTCACCAACCAAGAGAAGCAAGAATATCAACTGAATTACAAGGTATGCAATACTTTATTATGCTCTATGACCAGGAATATATATAGTCAGATATCTTCATGTGAAGCAGCCAACTGTATTTGGAAGAAATTAGAAGTTACTCATTTTGGTACATCCAAGGTTATAGAAACAAGGAGAGCAATGCTTCGAGCAGAGTATCATGGATTTGTTTTTCCTTATGGAGATCCAGTATGTAAAGTGCAACAAAGGTTTATGACAATTGTAAACAGCTTACAATCTATGGGAGAAAATGGTATTGATGATGAAGCTCTTGTTGATAAGATTATAGATATTATGCCAAATGAATGAGAGTAAAAAAGAACAGCTATTGATGAAAATAGAAAAGTTTCCCAGATTACTCTTGACGAACTCTTTGTAACTCTTCTACAGCATGAGACAAGAATGAAGAGAGCTGCTGATTTCAACAAGAAGAAGAATGGGAATGGAAGTGTAGCTTTTGCATCTAAAGCTAAAACACCTGAAAGGCTTACAAGGTCTAAATCCAAGAAAATCGTTATATCTGATTCAAGTGACTGTAATCTTCTGGATAATGATTTATCCAATCTTGCTCGGAGGATGAACAAGATTGTGGGAAAGAAATATTTTCAATATAGATTCAAAAAGAAGGATAATAAAGATTCAGAGGTAACTTGTTATGAATGTAAGAAAGCAGGACATATAAGGCCTGATTGTCCTTTACTGAAGAGGAAAGATAGAAAAGAGAAACACTCTGAAAGAAACAAGAAAAGGTTTTATAAGACAAAGAAAGGCTTGAAAGAAAATGATACGTGGAGTGCAAGTGGTAGTGATTCCTCTGATGATTCTTCAGAATATGAGACATCAGGACAAAGAAATATTGGACTTCTAGCCAGACTACCAATTGAAGATCATTGTCTCATGGCTAAGGTACATAATGCTGAAGCTGTTACAAATGTCTCTTTAAATGCAAATTATATTGATAATGGATACTATGAATCTTCAAATGATGAATCTTCATCATCATAAGATGATACATTACCTTCTTTTGAAGAGGTCTCTAGATTTTCTAAGTTACTTGAAAATGAAAATTCTAAACTCAAAAAGAGATTTGAAAAAGAAAATTCTAGAATTTCTATTTTGACTAATGAAGTATCAGATCTTTCTAAAGATCTTGTTGTGAAAACTTCTGATTTTGAAAGTATTATAAACCCTTCAGAAAGTTAAATCTGATAAGGATAAGATTTCTAAGGAACTTGAAACTTTAATTTTGAAGAAAAATATTTTAGAGCCTAACTCTAGTTCAAATTCAAATGTTTTTGAAAATAAGAATTTGGTTATAAAACTAAAGTCATAGATTTTATCCTTGAAAAAGTGTTTGTCAAACTTTACTCATGGAAAAGAAAACTTTGATAGGATGTATTCTCAAATTAGACCTTTGAGAAATCATTCTGGTCTTGGTTATACTTATTCTAAACCTGTTTTTAGCAATAACTATTTTGTTCCTCAAAAAACCATTTTCTGTTCTAAGTGTCAATGTGGTGGACACTGGAGAAGAGATTGTACTCTTAACAAAACTCAATCTTTAGGATTTCATAAAACTCATTTTTCAAAACAAATGTGGATTCCTAAAATTCTTTTATCTAACTCTTCTGGATCCAAACAAGTTTGGATTCTGAAAATCTAATTGTTTCTTTTTCAGGAAAACGAGAAGTGTATCAATAAGAACATTTGGTACATGGATAGTGGTTGTTCTTGACATATGACTGGAAACAAAGATTTCTTTGAAAAGATTATCAAAACAAAAGGTGGAAAATTTACCTTCGGAGATAATGCTCAAGGAAAGATTGTTGGTATAGGTAATATTGTTTTTCTTGGAAAAGTTCTTATTTCAAATGTTTTGTTTGTTAAAGGTCTTATGCACAATCTCATCAGCATAAGTCAATTATGTGACCAAGGATACCTTGTGAATTTTAGAAATGATAAGTGTCTAGTTCACAATTCCAAGGATGAGTTCATTCTATCTGCCCATAGGCAAGAGAATGTTTACACTATTAACTTAGAAGATCTTAGGAACCAAAACTTACCTTGCTTAAGTGTAATAGAAGACCAATCGTGGCTATGGAATAGGAGACTAGGACACTGTAATTTGAGAAACCTATGTAAACTCTCAAAGAAAGGACTTGTAAAAGGGCTACCAGACCTTAGATATGATTCTTCAAAATTCTGTGATCCTTTTCAATTTTTCAAGAAACATAATACTAGCTTTAAATCAATTAATGAAGTTTCAACTTCTAATGCATTACAGCTTGTGCATATGGATCTGTTTGGTCCTTTACAATCTGGAAGCATTGGAGGCAAATACTATGTATTTTTATTAGTTGATGACTTTACTAGATTTACATAGGTTTACTTTCTCACAAAGAAATCTGAAGCCTTTTCCTATTTCAAAACATTTAGATCCCAAGTTAAAAATGAGAAAAACCTACCATTGATAACTATTCATAGTGATCATGGTGGTGAATTTCAAAACTCAGATTTTGAAACTTTTTGTAGTAAGAAAGGTATTACTCCCAATTTCTTAGCTCCAAGAACTCATCAGCAAAATGGTGTTTTTTAAAGAAGAAATCGTATTCTTCAGGAAATGACTCGAACCATGTTGAGTGAATAATCAATTGCTAAGCACTTTTGGGTTGAAGTTGTTAGTACTTCCTGTTATAATATAAATCGTGTTTTAACTAGACCATTTCTTAATAAAACCCCTTATGAGTTATGGACTGGCCGAAAACCTAATGTTTCATACTTCAAAGTTTTTGGATACAGAGTATTCATTCTGAATACAAAAGATAATCTCCACAAATTTGCACCAAAATCTGATGAAGGAATCTTTCTAGGCTATTCTACAACCTCTAAGGCTTATAGAGTTTTCAATAAAAACACTTTTACTGTTGAGGAAATAGTACATGTAAAATTCGATGAAACTATTCCTTTTGTTTTCAACCAACCCAATCCTACATCCTCGGATGAGTTTTCTTAAAATGTTTATCAACCTTTATTAGAAGAGTATTCTGATAAGGAAAATGTTCAAGAAAGTATTCCTGAAACATTTACCACAGAAGATTTTCTACCATATGTTGATGAACAGGTTTTACAAAACCCAAATCAATTGTTTCTTAGGAATCATCCCAGTGATAACATCATTGGTGATATAAATCAACCTGTAAGGACCAGAAATTCCTTAAGAAATGAAATAGAACATCTTGCTTTTCTTTCCCAATTTGAACCTAAAAGTCCAAGTGAGGCCTTAGGTGATGATGATTGGATCAAACCAATGCAAGATGAACTAAATGAATTTGAAAGGAATCAAGTCTGGACTTTAGTTGAAAGACCTAAAGAAACAATTGTGATTGGTGTAAAATGGGTTTTCAGAAACAAGTGTGATGAAAATGGAATCATTGTAAGAAATAAAGCAAGAATTGTTGCTAAAGGCTATAATCAACAAGAGGGAATAGACTATGAAGAAACATATGCTCATGTAGCTAGACTTGAATCTATTCGTATTCTATTAGCCTTCACAGCATATTTCAATTTCAAACTATTTCAAATGGATGTCAAATGTGCATTTCTAAATGGTTTTGTTCAAGAAGAAGTTTTTGTAGAACAACCTCTTGGTTTTCAAGACCCAAAACATCCTGATCATGTTTTCAAACATACCAAGGCTCTATATGGTCTGAAACAAGCCCCTAGAGCATGGTATGATAGACTTACAGGATTTATTTTACAAAACAATTATACAAAAGGTATAGCAGATCCAACTCTTTTTATCAAAATGAAAAACAAAAATGTTTTGATTGTCCAAATCTATGTTGTTGACATCATATTTGGATCAACTCGGAAATCTTTAACTGATTCTTTTGCAAAATTAATGAAATCTGAGTTTGAAATGATTATGATGGGTGAGTTAACATTCTGTCTAGGTTTTCTAATTTCTCAAAAACCAGAAGGAACTTATATATCTCAATATAAGTATATTAAAGATTTACTCAAAAAGTATGGATTTGACAAAACTAAAAGTATTATCACCCCAATTGGTACCTCAAATACTCTTGATTTTGATGAAACTGGGAAACCAGTAGATCAAACAAATTTTAGAGGTATGATAGGGAGTTTGCTATACATGACAGCTAGTCGACCCAACTTGATGTTTTCTGTATGCTTATGTGCAAGATATCATTCTAATCCAAAAGAGTCTCACTTAAAATCCATAAAGAGAATCTTTCGGTATATAAAAGACACTATGGATTTAGGTCTTTTCTACTCTTCTGGAAATGATTTTGTTTTAAAAAGTTTTTCAGATGCTGACTTTAGTGGTTGTAGAATGGATAGAAAAAGTACATCTGGAAAATGTCCTTTCTTAGGAGATTCTTTGGTTTCTTGGTACTGTAAGAAACAACACTCAGTAGCACTCTCCACTGCTGAAGCAGAATATGTTGCAGCTGGAAGTTGATGTGCTCAAGTATTGTGGATGCAGCCCACACTCACTGACTATGGTTTGAGTTTCTCCAAAACTCAAATTCTTTGTGATAATACGAGTGCCATAGCTCTTAGTAAAAACCTAGCACGTCACTCTCTTGCAAAACACATAGATGTTAGGAATCACTTTTGTAGGGATCACACACAAAAAAGGAGATATTATTTTACAATTCATCGGAATGCAAGAAAAACTTGCTGACATTTTTACAAAACCTTTACCTTCCGATAGATTTGAATATATAAAACAGAAGCTAGTAATGATTACATTAAAGTAATCATTCATATCTACTTCTTGTTTTACATCTCTCCTAATAGTAAGAAACTCCTCGTAGAAAGGGGGAGGGAATTTCTTCATGTTTTTATGTTTCTTTTTATCTTATGTTCTTTAACTATTTACTCTTTGGATTGTGTATTTTTTTCCCTGTTTATCGTATAGACAGTTTTTATCATATCATTCATTTTTTCCCTTTTGTTTATCATATTGACAGTTTTATCGTTTCGTTCATTTTTCTTGTTTATCGTATTGACAGTTTTATAGTATCATTTACTATCGACCGATGATGGTAATCAAATTCTTTTCCATCGTATCGACCAATGATGGTAATCAAATTCATTTCAATTGTACCAATCAATCTTGGTATTGAATCGACCGATGATGGTATTGAATTTCTTTTCCATCGTACCAATCAATCTTGGTATTGAATCGACCGATGATGGTATTGAATTTCTTTTCCATCGTACCAATCAATCAATTGTATTGAATCGACCGATGATGGTGTTGAAATTGTTTTCCATCGTATTGTCAGTTCATGGTAACGAGATTGTTTTCCATCGTATTGTCAGTTCATGGTAACAAGATTGTTTTCTATCGTACGGTCAGTTCATATTAATTACTTTGTTTTCCATCGGCATGATGTTTTTTTTCCTTACGATTGTATTTTCTTTTGATTTCTATCAAAACAAACAATTACCTTATGTTCTCCGACAGGTATTTTTTTCCATTTTTTTTAATTTTTTTCTATGTTTTAATCCTAACCATTGATCTAGTTTTCTCTAATCTTGACCGTAGAAGATCAATGGTAACCCTTTTTCGACCGTAGAAGATCAACGGTCACCTCTTTATCACCTATAAATAGCACCCCTCCCCTCCCCAAACCCACATTGGTTTTTCAGGATTTCAGGCGAAGCTCTGCTCCACCAGCTATAAATCATCGTACGATCTTCTCATCGGCAGATCCTTTATGTCTCAATCCTCTACTAATACTCTCGCCGAAATGTCTTCAAAGACTTTTACAGAAAAAGACTTTAACAGAGAAAGGTTAGTATCTCGAGATTTTTTCGATACGTACGATTCTACAATCAGGAGGATCATTTTGTTTCAAGGATGGGAACATCTGTGTGTTGAAAATCCTGATTCTCAACATCCGATTCTTTTTGATGAAGTTTGTCAGTTTTACAAAACCGTTTCTTTCGACAAAGACATGACTATAAACTTTGCTGTGTACGATAGAAAATTGTCTGTGTCTATGAAACAAGCGGCACATTTTCTGAATGTTTCTGTAGAAGGGGATTCTTTCTATCCATCACACAAAATACCAGAGGAAGTTGGTACATTTAATAGAGAAAGTGCTGAAAAGACTTTGTTTGTTGTTAATGAAGAAAAGAGAAAATTGTCTCATCTTTCTCCAGACAATCGTTTTGTAACTTTATGGATGCAAGGTTTTCTTATCCCAAGGAAAGGGGATAGAGAAACTCTGAAAGTTTCTGATATCTTTATGCTTGACTATCTTGTGAATATGAGAAAAGTAAATCTCATGGGCTATGTTTTTGAAACCATTAAGAATGTCAAGACAGGAAGGATTAAGTCTCAGATGATTATGTATCCGGCTATCCTTACGAAGTTCATTCTTGAAAGTATGAAGTTTTGTAACATTCCTTTGAAAGGAAACCCCATGGATTTGAAGCCCTCATGGATTAGTAAGAGTACGATGAAAAAGCTGAATGTTTGTTTTGATCCGAATTCAAAACTTTTTGTCAGAGATGTAGAAGCTGAATTGGCTCAGAATCAATCGGCACCTATGCCAGCCAAAGACATTCAATCTACCGGTGTTACTCAAAAGTCTGATCCGCAAACTAGTTCAAAGCCGAAGAAGAAGCCAAGTTACAGTAACGAGGTTGTAGCAAAATGGAGAAAGGATAAAGAACAGAGAAAGGAAGGTGATCCGAAGTTTGGTCTTGACCCTGCTGAGGATTTTGCAGAAAGAGTAAGGGTAGAAGAAACCCTTCAGGCTGAAAAGAAGAAGAAGGTTCTTTTAAAAAGAAAGGCTCAGGACTTTGATATCTCTAATGTCTTGAAAGCGGTTGAGGATGCTAGTGCCCAACTAACAGAAGAAGTGCACCAAGAGCCCATCGTACAGAGTTTCCCTGAGAAAGGAAAACAAAAACAAGTGATGGAAGAGATAGAAGAAGTGGAAGAAGAAGAAGGAGAATTTCTTTTAGAATTTCTTCAAAGTTCAATGAAGAGTAGAGAGGAATCAGTTCAAAAGCTGAGTGAAGGTGTTCAACAAACTCCTCATGCCGATCAAGCTCGATCTCTGGACAGAATGTCATCTCAAGAAAAGCATGGTGCTCAATCTTCTCATTCTGATAAAGTTGTTGTCATTAGTGACAAAGTGGAAGAAGAAAGAAAGCAGAAAGAAAAAGCAAAAGGAAAACAACCAGTTGTTGACTCAAGAAGATCGTATGAACTAGCATCGTACGATGAAGATACTGATTCAGAGCATACAATCTCTCTCAAGAAAAGTGATTTCATTGTTCATGTTTTGTGAAGGGTTGAGAAGACTATTCCCTATTTCCCGAGGCTGGAAGGGAAGATTGATTTTATTGCTGACAATAAAAAGAAAAAGTTTGGCTCTGTGAAAGAATTATGGAAGAAAGTTTTGTCAGTAGAAGCTGATTTGAAAGTTCTATCAGAAAGTTCAGTTTCTCATAAAAAGGCATGCAATAAGATGACCAAGTGGTCGTACAAAACAGAGAGCTCAATCAATGATCATGAGATAGAAATTGAAGATATAAGAAGGTTATCAAATGAGCTTGCAATTTCATTCAACAAGCTTGATAGAGAAACAGTTGAAAGGCTGAATCTTTTGTCTTCTCAAAGAGCCGATGTTCCTTCAGTGAAAGATTTGCAAGAAAGAATGAATGTTTTTCAATCTGAATTCTCGAAGGTTTCATCATTCAAAGATGAAATGGTTTTGCTGAAGAATCAAAATTCTATGTTATCCAAAGATAATAAGAATTTGCAAAACAGAATTGATACCCTTGAAGAAGTAATCAGTGTCCAGGAGGAGACTATCAGAAATCAAGATCAGATTTTTGCGGACCAACAAGAGATTCCCAAAACTCAGGAAGAATCAATTTCTGAAGACAAGAAGGAGATCAAGAAGATGAAATCTATTCTTAATGAGCTTATAAAGAAGGATAAGGAAAGAGAAAACAAATTATTGTTGTATCTGTCTTCTTTTGGAACTCTTCTTTGTTCTGTAATGACTCTTATGTTCCTTTTCTTTTATCCATTGTCTTGTATTTCTTTACTAAATCTTTCAGACAATTCAAGATTACTCCTTTCTTTTTGACAATCACAAAGGGGGAGAATGTTTACAAAGGGGAGAGTGTTTTATAAAGGGGGAGAATTCTTTACAATGATCTTATGGAAAATCTACGAATACAATCCTTAGGAAAGTCCATACCTAAGGGGGAGTGAGTTGTATTCAATTTCTTATTCAGAAGAGTTTTCAATAACTCAGGGGGAGATAAGTATTTATTGTTACATTTACTTTGTGTGTTGTGCTTTCCAAAAAGGGGGAGATTGTTAAGTCAAAAGTCTACTTTTGACTTCTATATCATGTTTTGGAAATAAAAAATGTATTCTATAATATGTTTGTAAAATTACAAATTGTCTTTTATCATGTTTATCGTATCGTACAATGTTGATCGTACTGACTCTGTCAATCGTACCATACTGACTCTGTCAATCGTATTGTACTGACTCTATCAATCGTATCGTACTGACTCTGTCAATCGTACCATACTGACTCTGTCAATCGTATCGTACTGACTCTGTCAATCGTATCATACTGACTCTGTCAATCGTATCGTACTCACTCTGCTATTCAGATGTTCATTATTTGTTTTGGTACTTTGTCAAAAACACTCACTACATATAAATTGTACTCATGTTTTTCTATTCTATATATCTCTTGTCCTAACAAAACGATGTCGTTGAGTTAGTTACAAACTAATCAAAACGATGTCGTGCTTTCTGTTTCAATATGACCGTTGGAGGCAATATGACTGTTGGAACCCGAGGCCTACAAATAGGAGGTCATTTGAAGCTGAGACAACAATGATGAAAAAAGAGAACGACTGAAGAGACTCTATGAAATATCATGATTCTAGAGAGAGACACTGTGACTTCTCTCATCTGCCTTGTGCGTCCGATCATCGTATCGAGGGATTTCAAGTAATTGAAAGATAGAGGTGCCGATTACCTGCAAAATCGAGGGCTGCTGGGGATAGGCAGACAAACGTTCCAATCATCGTATCGAGGGCTGCCGGGGGTAGGCAGACAGATGTGCAGATCATCGTATCGAGGGATCACCAAGGTGTTGGTGAGACAGACCTTTTATCCTAGGTGAAAGGATAACCCTTCTCTTTGGGTTAAAAGAATTGTATTTCTTTTACATTTCCACTGTTACTTGTATTAGAAAGGGATTTGTATTGTTTCCTTTCTTATTTACATATTCAATTTTAATTGTTTCAATTACAATCATTCTATTACATTTTGTATTGATTGATTCTATACGCTTTAAGGTAGAATCATTCATCCTTGTATTACTCTGATTATTTTGTTCACCTTGAATACAATTGTTTTACATTACATTAGTATTAAAATACATCATACCTTTTATATTCAATACAATTGTGGGTATTTGTATTTGTATTAGTTTAAGATCATTTAAACTAATCTCTTTGTTGCTAAAACTCAAAGGTTTTTTAAACCTACAATTCACCCCCCCCCCCTCTTGTATTGTTCCATCTAATACATTCTTATATACATATTTGATCCAACAATGATTTTTAAGAATCCCATTTTTATTACATAGGTTATGGTATGATATATGATTTATGATCTTGTGGCACACATAAGAATAGTATCATTACGAGATGGGTTGGACCTATTTATCCCTCCAATTCATTGGGTAAAGATTTATATCTCATGGGATAGACATGGCAGGAACGGCAGGTTAATCCGATTCAGTGATACAAGACTGAAATGAGGAGTGAATGCGGTTCAGAAATGGACATTATCTGCAAAGATAGTCTTGAAAATGAGTCTTGACTACTATGAAATGATTCTCTATCATTATGTGTGTATGCCACAAAGTTTCATGTCATATGTTATGATTATTGGGATTACATTTCACTACTATGATTTATCACATGTTATGAAATTATGATATCTTTTACAGGTTATGATTTCCAAAATGTTATGTTCTTATGAATATGTTGTGATTGATATTTCTTTTGTTTACCCTTACTGAGCATTTGAGCTCACTCATTTGTATGTTTTCATTTCCGCAGGTCAGGAAGAATGGTATTAAGTAATATATGCCAAAAGGGACTCTAGATATGATAAAATAAAAGGGAGAAAGTGTAGATGATTTATGAACCAAATGTTTATGTTTCCCAGTTTCTAAAGACATTATACCTATACGGTCCTTTCATGGTTTTTTTATATGTTGTAATAAGTGTGATTCAATTCTGATGTAATAACAATGTTTGTAAAGTATGGGTCATTAAATTTGGTATCATAGGAAAGGTATAGTCAACCTCTGGAAACTAGGATATTAAAGCCTTAGTAAGAACCCTAAGGATATGTCTATGCATAGAACACAATCATAGTGTTTTAGAAATGGACTTGAATAACCTTTGATATGACCTTATGTGTGAAATTTTTTTCTTGACTATGTGGTTTTTCTATTATAATTAGTGTTTCTCACACTATTCTTCTTGGTTTTAGTCAGTGGCTCAAACTCAAAAAAACTGTGTTAATGCGGAATGCGATGGGAAATGCAATGATTATCCCCCTAAGCATCCAAACATTATGGGGGCTGGAATGAAAAAGTATGTAGCCATTCTCACACAACTTTCTCAAGCTATAAATCATGCAGTACTTCCAAACGAGCAAAGGAAAGAGCAAAATTATGTTCAATCATTCATGAGGCAACACCCACCTTCATTCAATGGTTTTACTAATCCATTAGAGGATGAATAATGGATCAGTACCACTGAAAAGATATTTTCAGTTCTTCAATGTTCTAAACAAGATAAAGTCGTCTTAGTAGTATATCGTTTGGAAGGTAAATCTGATCAATGGTGGAATCTTATCAAGAACACAAGGCCAAGAGATGAAATTGAGTCCATGGAATTGGACGAGTTCAAGAACTCATTTTTCAATAAGTACTTCACATGTATTCTTCTAACAGAGATGGAGAAGGAGTTCCTTGAACTGAAGAAAAAGGATGATGAATCTGTTGGTACTTACGAATCAAAGTTTACAATACTTGAAAGGTACGCTTCCAGAATTATTATCTAACCAGAGAGTAAGATAGATTGATTCTTTAGTGGCTCAAAACAATGTCATCGAAGGGTGTTAGCCATAAGGGACTTCAATAGATACGAGGAAATCATTTGATGTGCTCTCAAGGTTGAGATGGAGATTGAAGTAACCCATCAGTCATATGTGTTTGATAAGAAGAGTAAAATTGAATTCAAAGGGAAATATAAAGACCACATTAAAAAGAAGAAGAGTTTTCTCTTATGCTCATAGTGTGGAAATAAACTTGTAGGGAGTTGTCTTAAAGGGACATGTAAATGTTTCAAATGTGGAAAGGATGGTTTTCAGGAATTTGACTACCGCATTGATGGGAAGAAGATGTCTAGTGATGCGAACAAACAAAAAGCTACACAGAGTGCACCTCCTACACTTCAATGCTACTAGTGCAAGGAAATGTGGTATTATGCTAATCAATGCCCTAATCCAAGGGATGTTAATGATGATCGACGTCAACAAACTCTTAAAGCGAAAGACAAAGGAAAGTCACATGAAATTTCTATTGGCGATGCGGAGTATGATAACGAAGTGGTGAAAGGTACACTTACCATCCACTCTAATGTAGGAAATGATTTATTTGATTCTGGATCCACCCACTCTTTTATTTATGAAGTATTTTCTAACGGTATTGGCATATTACCTCAACAATTAGATGTTGAGTTAGGTGTGACAAGCCCTAATGGCACAATTGTCACATCAAAAGTTTATAATTCTTCTCCGATTAAATTTTTTGGGAAAGGGCTTCCTGCAAATCTTGTGATCCTCCCTATAGTAGAATATGATGTGATTTTCGGCATGTATTGGCTTTCATTATACGAAGCTCATATCAATTTCCAAATAAGGGATGTCACATTTCATATTCTAGATCAATCTATGATCGTTTATCGATGCATTGATGAACATAACCTTCCAGTGGAAAATTCTTCCATCTTATTGGTCTTGATTCCACTAAATGAATCTTATTTATCTCAAATGGTTGGTGAAAAACTCATGATTAAGAATATGCCCATTTTCTAGGAGTTTCATGATGTCTTTCCAGAGGAATTGTCAGGTCTTCCACCAAATCTTGAAGTTGAGTTTTCAATTGAACTCATACCTCATGATTTACCTATTTCAAATACACCTTATAGAATGGTCCCAATTGAGTTGCAGGAATTGAAGAAGCAACTTCCAGAGAATCTTGATAAGGGATTCATACGCCCCAGTGCATCACCTTGGGGAGCACCTGTTCTATTTTTTATGAAGAAAGATGGATCAATGAAACTCTGCATTAGATATCGAGAACATAACAAATTCACTATCATGAACAAATATCCTCTCCCATGCATTGATGACTTATTTGACCAACTACGCGGAGCTCAATAATTTTCCAAGATTGATCTTTGTTCATGGTATCATCAATTAAAGGTCAAAAGGGATGATATGCCAAAGAAGGATTTCCATACAAGGTATGGATACTATGAATTTATAGTGATGCCATTTGATTTTACTAATTCCCCTGCTATCATACTAGATCTAATGAATAGAGTCTTTAGAGACTGTCTTGATCAGTTTGGGGTAGTTTTTATAGATGATATTTTTGTCTATTAAAAGTGCAAGGAAGAACATGAAGATCACTTGAGAATTGTATTGAAGACCCTGAGAAAGGATAATCTTTATGAAAAATTTACCAAGTGTGAATTTTGGATTCACAAAGTTGAATTCTTTGGTCACATATTCTCAAAAGAGGGGATATCTATGGATCTAGCAAAAACAGAGGTTATCGAAAGATGGTCGGGAACAACAACAGTAACTGAGATCCGAAATTTTCATGGTTTGGCTGGATATTATCGACATTTTGTGAATGATTTCTCATGATTATATAATCCACTCACCATGTTGACTCGAAAAGGAGTTATGTTCATGTGGACGGGGGAATGTGAAGAGAATTTCTAGGAGTTGAAAAGAAGGTTTTCTAGTGCACCTGTGGTCACACATCCTTGTATTGGAGAAAGGATTGTGATCTACGGTGATGCATCCAAGAAGAGATTGGGGTGTTTTCTCATGAAAAATGATATCGTTATAGCTTATGCCTCACGATAGTTGAAAATCCATGAGTAAAATTACCCAACTCATGATTTAAAGTTAGTTGCGGTAATCATTGCATTAAGGATTTGGAGGTATTATCTTTATTGTGAAAGGTGTGATATTAATGCTGATCATAAAAGTTTAAAGTTTACTTTCACACAAAAGGAGATGAATATGCATCAAATAAGATGGTTTGATCTGATTAAAGATTGAGACTACACAATTCATTATCACCATGTGAAAGAAAACAAGGTGGAAGACGCATTAAGTTGACAATACCATGATAGCTTATTCATGATGAGGATCGCAAAAGATCCAATATTTATGGATTTAAAAAGGTTGGATCCTGGAATTATAATGGAAGGGGAAAATCATATCTTTATCAAATGAATGTTCAACCATCTATACATGCGATGATTAAAGACACACAGAAATAGGATGTAGAGTTACAAAAGAAGGTGAGAAATGTTCCTGAATTCAACCTTGATTGTAATGGGATAATAAGGTTTAGGAATCGGGTTTGTGTTCCTCCCATCCCAGAATTAAAGAAAGAGCTGCTGGAGGAGGCTCATAGTTCTTCATTCTCAATTCAACCTGGAAACATGAAGATGTATAGGGACCTAAAAGAGTACTTCTGGTGGGATGGAATTGAAAGAGTTGTTGCTGAATATGTCTCTTGATGCTTGGTTTCTCTGTAAGTTAATACTGAGAGATAGAAGTCTAAGGGGATGTAACAACCATTACCCATACCCAAATGGAAATGGGAAAACATCACTATGGACTTTGTCACCGGACATCCTAAAACATCCAAAGGCAATAATCCTATCTAGTCATAGTTGATCATTTTACAAAGTCGACACCCTTCATTGCTATAAGAGAGGATTTATCTCTTGTTCAGCTAGCCAAGATATATATAAAGGGAGTGGAAAGATTTCATGGAGTGCCAATTTCAATTATATCTAATCGGGATTTGAGGTTTACCTCAATGTTTTGGCGAAGTCTTCAGCATACTCTGGATACAGAGTTGAGTTTCAGCACTGCTTATCAACCTAAGACAGACAATCAGTCTGAGAGGACAATTAAAACTCTAGAATATATGTTAAGAGCTTGCTCTATGGATTTCATAGGTGGCTGGGATCAACACCTACCTTTGGTGGAATTATCTTATAATAATAGTTTTCACTCTAGTATTCAGATGGATTTTTGTGATGCTCTCTATGGAAAGAAATGTCGAACTCCAACTTGCTGGGATGAAGTTGGGGAAAGAATGCTATTAGGACCTGATCTTGTTGATGAGATGGCAGAAAAGGTCCAATCTATTCAACAACACATAAAATCATCTCAGAGTCGACAAAAAAGTTATGCCGACAATCTAAAAAAAGATCTAGAGTTTGAAGTGGGTGATAAAGTTTTCTTATGAATATCTCCTTGGAAGATATTAATGAGATTTGGAAAGAAGGGAAAGCTGAACCATAGATATATCGGTCCTTTCAAAATATTTGATCGTGTTGGGAAGGTAGCTTAATTATTGGAGCTTCCACCGAATCTCTCTCTAGTTCATGATGTGTTCCATGTATCTCTCCTGAGAAAGCACATACCCGATCCATCACATGTACTCAGCACATAAGTTGTACCGCTGGAGCAAGATCTTTCTTATGAAAAATAGCCGATAGAGATTCTGGGATCGTAGTGAAAAAGATCTACAGAACAAGACCACTCAATTGGTGAAAGTTTTATGGAGGAACCACCAATTATAAGAAGGAACATGGGATCTTGATGATATGATGATGGAGAGGTATCCTCATCTTTTGGTTACAAAGTGACGAATATCGAGGGAGAAATTCATTTTGAGGGGGTAGAATGTAACACCCTGAGATCTTATGAAAAATGTTTTTTTAATTTCATCGATATCATGTATGCTACAACAAAAGAAGCTTGCATTACACGCGTACTTGACCTGGTTTGCATTACACGCAGTTGTGGCCGTCCACGATAGTGTATGTTGTACGCAACACCGAGTTTCACTAAACAACGTTATGTTATATAAACTAGCCATTATGAATAGTAATACCCACTTTTTAAAATTTTATTTTTCAAAATGGACTTCATTTTTGGATTTGGAATATCTAAATTAGCCTAGGGTGAAATTTTGGTGTTTTTCTGATAACTTTCAATTTCTGATGAATAGTGAAAACACTAGGTTACTATTTAAAAACCGACTTTTTATATAAATAATTATTTATTTTATTTAAATTTATTTTAGTTCAAAATTGATACCTAATACCTATATAAGTTAAATTTAATTAATTAGAGTCATTTTAAAATAATTTTACATGAATAAAAATTTTATTTAACTTTTCACCGTCTTTTACCCACCTCCTAGAAGAATTTGAAAATTTACATAAAACATAATTTTACCGCTTCTGTGAGTGTAATTTTGAAAATAAAAGAGACATATTAAATATCAAGGAGTAAAATTCGGTTCAATTCGATAAATATAATTTTTCGTGAAAAGTACCTTTTTACTTTTTTTACCACGGTTAAAAGTAAATAAGTTAATTAATAGTAAAAATGATATTATTATTACCCTAACACATCTAATAATTCTATTGGATAAGTGTATTTTGACAAAAAAACAACCATAGGGATAAAATATTACCCTTTAGGTCCACTTGGATTAGATTAGGACATTTATTATTATTTTATTTAAAGAAGAATTAAAATAGTAAAAATCAAAGTTTAATAATTAAAACATTATTAATATAGTTTCATACATAAGATAAATTTGACTATAAATATTCATTATAAATCTAAAATTATTTCCTAAATAATGGTATTTTATTTATAATTTTTAGACAATAAATAATTTAATTTATTTATGACACAATGATGACGCAGTAATTACCTTATTAATGAAATATTAACCTAATTGATGTTATAAATACCCAAATAAATGTAATTTTACACTTTTTATGAATTCAACTAAATTTATAGGTTAATAATACATGTTATTATTTATTTAAGTTACTTTTTTAGAACTAATCATGCTGTTATGATTTTCACATAAATCTAGTACCAAATAGTGTCAAAATTGACATAAAATAGTTTTTTAAACCAATATTATATTATTAATTGTTATTTAATTCCTCAAAATCAAAGGATCGGCCAAATAACATATATAAGGATATATATATTAATAATGAAACACTTGGGGTTTTTTTTGCTTGTTATAGTAATTTTATTAACCATATATTGTAAGAAAACAAGGATAGACGGTAAAGGTAAAATTATTTAACTTAAAGTTAAATCTAAATGATAAGGTTAAAATAGTAACCTAAACATGTCTAAATTCTATTTGTAGAGATTATTAAGACCCATCCCCACCTTATCTTCTAAATAAATCAATTTTTAGCTATTAAAAACCAAATATGAATTTATTATAAAATAATATTTTATGTTTTTCCTAAGGTGCCTCTCTCCTCCCTTATAAAAGGGCACCTCCTCCCTCTCCTCCTCACACCACATTGAGAAATCATTCTTGGCCAAAACCAGCCAATTTCTCTTCTCAACTTCCCTAGAAATATCCTAGAGGTCCTGGTCTTCTTCAAATACCATCTTTAGTGCCCTAAGAGGAGGTTAAGAAGAGGCGCTTCAAAGAAGAGGTAATGTCTGTTATCGATTCTTTCAACTTTCTTTCTTCTTCTACTTATTCTAATTTAGTTGTTTCATTATTAATTAATAACATCAGTATCAATCATTTTATTATATGTTATTATAATTATGAAACAACCCTATTTCACCTTCTATCCATCCTATAATAAACGAAATCACCGCGCCTGCGTACGTACAGAATACCATCTCCACGCCGTGGTGTAATTTGTTTTCCACCACCACCATACTTGGATGGGTATAATGGTGTAAATAATAAATATATATGATTATTATAAAGTGATATTGATTCTGAAATAGTATACATACACTTCAATAAAATTTCACGATCATGGGAACAGTATCATCGCTCGTGTGTACATACGACCTACCGTCTCCACGATTTGATGCGGCTCATTCTACGTGATCTTCATTGCATAATGATTATATAAATGAATTGAATAAATTAATATGATATATATTACACTAATACCATTATGTAAATGAGGTATCTATAACCTAAAAAGAATAATAAGAATTTATTCGACAAAACATGCATAATAACATAAAGCAATGAACACCCGAATAACAAGTAGCAATGAAATATTACGAATAAGAAGATAAAAATATGACCATATGTGATATCATAACAATGAATAAAATTCTTTAATAATTCAATAACATTATTTAAATCATTATACAGGATGTTCGGATACATATACAGCAAATCAGACCTAAGGTAATGGAAAATCTCACAATCTCATTTTTATCCAAGATTATTTATACTTTCTTATTTACTGGGGTGTGTTTATCATACACATCCATGTTTCCTAAATATGTAATATTATTTCTAACCTCCTAAAACTTTTTAAATCTAATATTACTTGTTGGTGAGTTTTTAGTAAAATATATGAATGGAATCTTTTGTCGATTTTAGTACGAGGTACTTTTTGACTTTTCAGGCGAAAGTACGAGAAGAATGTTTTTTTAACTTATACGGCCTGAACGGACATTTAGAACATTATTTCCATGAAGATTACTTTACAATTATTTATGTTTATTTTCACAAAACTTATTTTAGATTAAAATTTAATGACATGTTATGAAAGGAAAAATGTTATTGAAGTAGAATGGATATTCACCTCGAGAATGGAGTTCAAGTGTTTTATCAAAATTATTTTCCATCTAAGATAATATAAAGTTCTATTTCTATCCCTATTTTTACATTGATTTGATTATGTTATGATGGAATTGTTTTTTTTTTGATGTCCTTTTATCTTATATGTATTATGTTATGATTCCATGATGTTTAAGAATCCAATTTTTATTACATGGCTTATGCTATGACGTATGATTTATGATCTTGTGGCACACATAATAATGGTATCATTATGAGATCGGTGGTACCTATATATCCCTCCAATTCATTAGGAAAATATTTATATCTAATGATATATACATGGCTGTAACGGCATGTTAATATGGTTTAGTGATACAGGACTGAAACGAGGAGTGAACTCGGTTCAGAAATGGACTTTGTCCGCTAAGATAGTCTTGGAAATGAGTCTTGAATACTATGAAATGATTCTCTATGATTATGTGTGTATGCCACAAATTTTTATGTCTTATGTTATGATTATTTGGATTATATTTCACTAATATGATTTAACCCATGTTATGAAACTATGATCTCTTTTGTAGGATAATATTTCTAAAATGTTATGTTCTTTGAATATGTTGTGATTGATATTTCTTCTTATTTTACCCTTACTGAGCATTTGAGCTCACCCTTTTCTATGTTTTCTTTTCCCCAGGTCTGGAAGTAGGGTATTAAGTAAGATATGCCAAAAGGGACTCTAGATATTATAAAATAAAAGGGAGATAGTGTAGATTATTTATGAACTACTTGTTTATGTTTAACAGTTTCAAAATACACTATACCTATACGGTCCTTTCATGGTTTTGTTATACGTTGTAATAAGTGTGCTTCAATTTTGATGTAAAAAAAATGTCTGTAATGTATGGGTCGTCATATTTAACAAATCTTTTTTGGCCGGCCAATTACGGTTTTGTAATTTATTAGTGTCATGTGGGACTAAAAAGAGGGTTTTTGAATAGGTTTGATGTGTAAAACATTATTATACTTCATGGGAGCATTTTATGAAAATGTGTGTTTTCATTTGTATCTTTTGTGTTATTATTCAAGGTGACTTTATAAAAATTTGTTGTGGTTTTATAAATGTCCCTAGGGCTGCCAATTCAGTTTTGGATAGGAATTGGTATGGTTTTGGTCCTAAACGAGGGTTTTGAAATGGGTTTTATGTGCAAGACATAGTTACACCTCTTGGGTTCTTTTTATGTAAATTGTAAATGTTGTAGTTGGTTAAACAAAGTGGGAAAAGGGGGTGTATGTACTTTTTGGTGTGTGTGTTCACCTAATATATATTTTTCAATGGCGAGGTGATGTTTTATTATTTCAAACATTTTTAGAATGTTTTATAAATTTCTGAAATGTTTTATTAAATTGTGATGTTGGGGAAAAACTTGTTTGTGGGCTGATTCGTGTATGTTTGGTGATAAAATGATTTTGAAGGTAAAAGGGAATTATGTGGCATGTGTGTGTGGGATTTTATGTGATGTTTATGACCTAGTAAATGTTTTATAAAATTTTTTAATTCATTTTTGGAAGTGTTAACGAAATGTGAATGTATTGTAGGCTATTTTTGTGTGAGTTGGATTTCCAAAACAATTTGATTGAAAAGTGGAATTTTTTGACTTGTGTGGTATACATGTGGGATGTTTGGAGATTTTGTGATGTGGAAATAATATTTTCATGTGAAAAGTATAATTTATGACTTGTTGAACGTGATTTTTCACAAAGGGAAAACCCGAGTATCTAGGTTGGTAGACGTGTACTAGAATGCAAGTGAATCTGTGGGGTTTGGGCTGAGTTTCACTTAGAAATATTAGTGCTTAAAACTCTAACTAAACTATGATGATGATGATTGGGTAACAATAGGATAGGGGTTTTTCCTTACTAGTGGCTCGGGCATGAGAACTGATATTTTTTACAGTTACTCTCACCAAGAAACATGGTACCTAGGACCCACAACTAGCTAGGGCCTTGGGGTTATTTCCTATTTCTTGTGTTCATCAGTTACTTTGTTATTACCATCGGCATGCAGTTTGGTTGGATTGAAAATTCAGTAGTGTTTAAATTATTTTTAAATGTTTTGATTATTAATGATAGCTCACTTGAAAACTGTTTTAATTTTTAAGTCACATATTTTAGAAATTTTAACTAGCATTTCATGTTTATGAAAACATGGAATATTTTCATCTTTGATTGTTTATCACATGGAATCTCATTGTGGTGGTATCCTACTGGGCATTTTCTCAAACCCTAATTACACCCTAGGGTGTATGTATACTTGGTTATTTTTTTGTCACAGGTTGGGTACAATTTTTTATGCCAGTGGTTTAGGTTTCTAGCAGGTCATTGGTTGTTAAGTCTTATGGGGATAGATTGAGGGTGGTACATCTTTCCTTGTGGAGGTTTTTGGGTTGTACTTATTTGGTTTTTTACCATTGTAATGGTCTTTAAACATAGTTCTAATTTATGTAATTATGTTCTGAAATTTTTTAAAAGACTGTTTTAGTTGAGAAATCCATATTTGTTTTATTGAGTTTGTTTGTTGTTTAATGTTTATAAAATCAGGTGAATCGTTCCCAATTCTCATTATATGATACCCAGGAACTGGTGATATCCCATGGGCATCAGGAATGCCCTTCAGGCCTTGTCACGGGCTAGGCTTGGGGCCGAGTTTGGTGGCTACCATATTTGGTTCGTGACATGATTATATTTTATTATGTTTATGTAATAACCTATATTCATATCCTCTTTTATCATGTGGGAAATGAAACCATTAATAGTCTATATGGAAGACTAAAACCTCATAAACCAATTTAATTTGTTTTCAATCACCACCTCTCATATATGGATATAATATTAAATTTAACCTAATTATAATATATATTTTATATAATTATAATTTTTTATTATAATTTCACATGTAACTTATTACTTCTCTTTTCGGGTGATAACTTCCCTTGTGTGTATGATGGACTACCGCCTCATGAAGATATGTAATTAATTATTGACATATGCTTTACATGGATGGTATTTAAAAAAATTCAATTACCAAATATGATATATATGATATGAATATACAATGTAATGCTAATATTTTATTTACCTTTATTTTGTTTCATCATTCAAGAAAATGCATACAGTGCACATGCATACATGTGACCTACTATCTCCATGAATGGTGTGGTCATTTTATATCTCAAAATTTTATGGATTTATCTACATACCTAGGAAATGAATATATATTATGATTATATAAGGTATAAAATTATGGATATTGTGGGACCAATATCAAATTAAAATGACCAGAAATACCAAATCAAAACATATATGAAATACGAAGCAGTCGTTGGTTAAAACATGATTTTAACAAGGAATTATTAATAAATGGGTAATAAAAGATCATAAGTGATTAATATATGGTATGATATATATATATATTATTATTTTATACATTTATTATATAATTATATTTATAATAACTAATATTTGAACATAAATGATGAAATTTGTTATTTAGGGCAAAGGATTTTTTTCTCAAAGTGTCTTTTTTATGACATATGATATGTTATGAACCTATATTATTTTATAAGTTGTTTATAAATACTCTTTTACTTGTTATATCATTAATTTTTTTATTATAATGATATTTAATGTTTCATTTCAATTTATTCTTTTATGGGGATTATTATTATATTGTTATCAAATTGGTAAATGGTTTTTTTCAAACTTTTATTTCTATAGGACACATGCCTTATACACTGATATTTATTATGTGGTGTGTATAATACTAATTAATGTATTTTATGATCCCTTTCATGATAATTATGGGATATATATATCCACATATTTTTTTTCTATCATAGGGCTTTGATTCGAAAGATAACAAGCCGGTAAAGGTTTAATGCTAAAATCTCACTATTTAATTAGATTGTGTATGGAATGCTTAAAATGATGAGATATTATGATCTACCATTCAAGAAAATAATTTATTTACTCAACCAAAATTTATTTTTTGGAAATAAATGTGTTTCCTTCATATTACTCACTTAAATTATTAAAAACACTAAAAGAATTTTTTTATAAAATTCATCTTTATTTCTCTCTTCGGTTGAAAAAACACTTTCTTCAATATCCATGTTAACTAAAAATGTTTTTTATAATGTTTCTAATATTATCCAATTATTTTTATCCAAATTTTTTCACATTTTTTTTAAAAATTTATTTCAATGGAATATTAATGTCCTCTTAAAAAGAATCCTCTTTTGGATTTTATAGAACTGTGAAAGGAATATTGTTCTAATGTCTATGATATGAATGGAGTCTTCCACAATCCAAACATATAAATGAACTAAATCCAAATATTTTTTCCAAGTTTATTTTAAAAAGGAATTTTGAAAATGTTTTGTAAGATTTTATTTTTAAAAAGTGATTTTCAAATTGGAACGGTAATTTTCCTCAATAAATCTTCCAAGTGATCTTCTAAAATAATTTTTACTATAATATGACATCATGGGATTTTTCTTCTGATTTAGTGGTAATATTATCAAAATATTAAATACTTATTATTTCTATTGATATTTTATGATTATGATTAAGATACATTTATTACAATAGTAATTTTTCCATGGGTTATGCAATGATGAATTAGGTATATGATTACGAGACCCATTTATTTTTAATTGGTTATACTATAATGGAATGTTTATGTGACTATTTTATTATTCATATGTCATCATGTGGTGAATATTTTATGATCTCATGGAATAATGTTTATGGTTTTCCTTCTATGATGGTGGTTTCATTATTACTAAGGAGCGTGTAATGTTAAAACCAATGTTTGTGGATATATTATTACAATGGATGGTGGTCACATTATAAGCCTAGGTAATGGATACATAATTACCAAAGACAGTAGTCAAATTATAAAAAATGATGGTTGGGACCAATATCTCTCTTCGATGCATTTTTTAATGATTCGTATATCATGATATAAGAATAGGAAACAAGTCGGTGGTCTTGTTCCACAATAGAAAATATGTCAATGGGATAGATCCACAATGGGAAATAGGTGATGAGGCCTAATTCAATATGTTTCATGGTCTTTGTAATTAAACATGAAAAATGAATTGGATTCTATTCCAATTTTGGTGCAAAAAATTATGACATAAGATTAGTCTTAGTTAATTATGATGATTTCACACTCTTAAGGACCATGTCTTTTGGAAAGATAATGATTTATTCCATGACCCATGTTTATGATCTGTGAATGTTTTTGAATGAAAATTGTAATTTATGTCTGTGATATCATACTTGAATGCTTATATTGATATTTCATGTGAACATATAATGATATATCCCATGTATACCCTTACTGATCATCTGAGTTCATGTTTTTATGTTTCCTTTCCCCTTATTATAATGAAAATATTTTACTGTGTTATGTCTGTGAAGAGTAAAAAATGGGAAGCCCCTTATGGGTGATATTAAAGATCATTCATTGAATTTGTATAATATGTATCATGTTTCTAAAGATTCCAAATAATTATAGTCATCAGGTGTGTATTATTGAAATGTATTGAATTTTCAAATATTAAATTGTAATATCTATGTATGAAATGGGTGGGTTGTTATAGATGGAACCAGAGTAAATTTTTAGATACCCATTTTAAACTAGGATAATATAAATATAGTTATATCCCTAATGATATGTCTAAGGATAAGTTTTGGGACAAGTAAAAGTATAGTAAAATTTCATGGAGTTTTGTTAAAGGATATACTGATTATTTTCCCTGAAATTAAATCCCAGCATATATACTAAAAGTTGATATGTATCTTTTATATTTGTATCTATGGGTAACAAATTAAAAAAGGGGTCATTGACCTATACACAATAATCACATGGTTCACAAGAATAAGTCTTTCTTTACACTTATATTGAAAATCCATGGGGATATTCTTTGGATGTTCATAGGATTTTTATGAACCATCATGAAAGATTTCAAAAGATAATTACAATGTGTGACCTAGACTACACATAAGGTTTTATAGATTATAAACAATGTGTTATTATTTATACATAAAATATTTGATTTTTCAATATTATTTTGTTTCCAATATTATAATTGTTTCTCTCATGATAAAATTTATTTTTATTTAATGGATGGAACTTTGAGGATTTAGTTTTATAATGAATGTGATTGAAACATTGGTGATTACAAGAAACCAATTTGGATGATGACTAGAGAGGTAGATATTGTGATTATTCATAATAAAATATCATGAAACATGATTACAAACATGAACATTGGTAATAATCCTAACCAGTTAAATATGAGGATGATGGAATTTTATGACCATTCGTGTGGTAGTGATCATGGAGGGAAAATTATTTGGATTCATATATGTCAAACGGTTCAAAAAATCAACTAGAATAAAATATTAAATGGCATAATGTTGATATATTTTTACAAATGAAGGTTATATAGTAATGAATTTATAATTAATTTAATGTATTCTATGTGTGGAACATGGGATTTATTTGATTTAATAACTTAAACTACGGGTTTTACCCCAGACCAAAGAAGGATATATGTTGTACCAAATCATTTAAGTAAAATTTTATATGTATTTATGTATTTGGATTCAATAATTATGTTGTGGAAGTATTTTATAAATGGTATTCTATTCAAACGTTTCATAAAATATCTAAGTATAGTGTTAATTTTTTATTCATATATATCTTCCTTTAAGATTAACTTAATATTTATGGGTAACCAAAATGGTTTATGAGTTTAAGGCTGATCATGAGGTTTATATCTTAGAAACCCTTCTAATGTTTGTTTGTGATGGTATTTTATTTTTATTAAGGATATTTTGGGAGTTTTTTTACAATAAGGGATATGTAACTCTTAGGGTTGACATAATGTATTATTTAGTGAATAATGATATTTTCATAATTTTAAAGGTATTGATAGCCATCTGGTATTATATAACTATTTATTATTAATTTTATATTTATGTATTTTCATATTAATTTTTAGGATTTTATATGAAACATATTAACATTGTTTTAGTAAAACGGAAAACTAGACACATCCTACAAGGTCACAGGGCTTGAACCCACAATTAAAGGGTGATAAGAGTGAAACACCTACCACTTGACTATGTGACGTATTAGATAGTATAAATGATATAATAGATAAAGAATAAATTTATTTTGGAAAAATGTTTTATCATATAAAGAACCCAATGATTTAAAATTTATATAGTTATTGATTATGCCTAATAAAAACAGAATGTTCAAGAGGAAACATTCTTATCCCATTATTTAGAGTTATTATTGGTAACTTTTTCATTAAATATATAGTGGTATTATCTTTATAGAGAATGGTGTGATATATATATTGATAATAAATGATTAAAGTAAATATTCACATTAAAGGATTTGAATATTCTCAAGATAAAATGGTTTGAACTAATAACGATTATGACTGGTCAATAAATCACATCCCAAGAAAAGAAAGAAATTTGTTTAATTCATTGAGTCTAAAAGATCATACAATATTGTCTTCTATGATGATAAAAAATTTCTAATAATACAATATTTGTTGAAGTAATGGGGAAAATATAAAATTTCTCAAATGAATGTTAAAACATATATCTAACTGAATATTGAAGAGGTGCGGAAGAAATATGTAAAACTGAAGAGGAAAGTGATAAATGTTTCTTGATATAACCTTAATTATAATTTAATGATAAGGTTTAGAAATTATTTATGTGTTCTGTCCAATCCGAATAAGAAGAAGGAGTTGTTAGAAGATGCTCCAAGGTCTTCCTAATATATTAATCATAAATGTATAAATATGTATATGAATTTGAAAGATTATTTTTGTTTGGATGGAATAAAGAGATATTATATAGTTTGTATCATGGTGTTTAGTAAGATATGATAGAGAGGTACATGTTTAAGTGGATGTTACAACAAATTCCCATACCAAAATATAAATGGGAAAAATTATCACGTATTTTTTCATCACACTCAACAAAAAAATCTAAATTTAAAAAATTCAATATAGATTATAGTTAATCTTCATACAAATTCCACATAATTTATTGATATTATTGAAGATTTATCGATGGATCATATTTACTAGATATAAATTAAATAATTGTTATGGTATCATGGAGCACCACATTTTATTATGTTTGATTGGGAACCAAGGTTTCCCATGTTGTTCTGGTGAAGCCTCTAGTTGGCTCTAGATATGGAGTTGTGTTTCAACACATCAGATAATCCTAAAATATAATTCTAGTCAAAAAATTATATCCATAGAGGATATGTTGATGAATTTTTCGACATATTTCAATCTTGTTTGGAATCAATACAATCCTCTAATTTAGTTTTCTTACTATAATAGCATTCACACGATCATCTAGATGGTTTCTAATGAATCTATCTATAGAAAGAAGTTTAATACTCTAATATATTGGGATGAATTTGAAAAAAAAATTTATTTTTTCTTGATAATGAATAATAAATTTTCTAGAATGATAGAATCATTAATCAATCCATAAGGGTGAAATATTTTTGGTAACAATGTTATTCTGACAATCGGTGGAATGATCTAGAATTTGACGTTGGTGACAAGGTGATTCTATGAATATTTTCAAGGAAAATTGATATTAGATATTGAAATAAGTAAAAACTAAGACAGAGGTATATCATCCCTTTAAAATTATGGATTTTATCGATGTCTTATCTTACAACTTTATAATTCCACCAAATCTCTCTCTAGTACATGATGTGTTCCACATGTCTCTCTTGAGGAAGTACATAGCTAATACATCCCATGTACTGAAATTATAGTTTATATCGACGGACTGTGATATTTTTTATGAGGAAAAACTAATATAGGTTCTTGACAATATATATATTGTTCTATGAAAAAATTCCACTCACTGGGTCAATGTTTTGGTGCTAAACCACCATCTTGAGGAAGTTACGTAGGAACCTGATGATGAAATGACTTAGAAGTATCTTCATTTTCTTGAACCAAAGTGATGAAATTTCAATGGATAAATTCATTTTATATGGTTATAATTTTACACCCCTATATTTTATGAATTTTTTCCATATAAATTTAACTTCTTCATTATCTTGTGTTACACACAACTGCAAATTTTAACAAATTTTTATAGAGTATTAATAATATTAGTTTAAAATGAAATTTATAACCTAGCTATTAAGATAGTTCTAATGAATTGGAATAAACACCTTTTTAATATTATTTTTAATAGTTTTATAGGAATAAAAAAATATTTATAAAAATGTTTTTAATTTTTATTAATGTTTTTTTATTTAGAGAAAATACTATTTTCTCAAAAAATATTCTTTCTTTTTGTGAAAAAATAAAAATAAATTATTTTCCCCACTTTAGAAATAATAATTTCAAAAAATAGACCTTTTTTAAATATTCTATCTAAATTTATCTTTGAGATAATTTTGGATAATTTTTTGAAAAGATTAATTTTTCGATGATCTGTGAAAAAATTTAGATTTTTATTTAAAAATATCTTTTCATTTGAAGAATTTCCAACGTCCATTTTATTTTAAGATGGTTTTAAAAGTAAAATTAGTTCCATTATATGTATTAAAATTCAATTTATCTCATTTTAATTAATTTCATATATAATATTATATTATAACATCTTATAATTATGTAATATATCTCTTTGAAAACATTCTTTTCCATCGTGTCTGTGTGTTTAATTTTATATTAACTTTTTAACTTATATAAATGTAAGTTGTAAAACTAGTTTCTATTTTTCCAATATGTATAATTAATATTATATAATTTCTTTAGCTTAAATTTAGGTCCAAATTAATAGTGAAATAGTTAAAAATAATTTTTCTGGTTAAGGTTACATTTGGGTTTTTCTCATTACATGTTTTCTGATAATATTAATTTTACACACACATAAGAATTTCATTTAATAAATTTTATATAATATTTATAATTATTCATTAAAAATTATATTATAAAACTCATTTTATTTTTAGGATTATGGGATGAATCAACCATGTAATTAAATAAATAAAATTGTTATTGTGGAAAAAACTAGAATCTTAAAATTATGTGAACAAAAGTGATATAGATTAAAATATTTAAAACATGGGTTTTTTATGGTTGGGGTATTTATCAACCATGTATTCCTCGAAACCCATTAATTATCAATTTTTGAGGTACATGGTATGAGAGTGACTTCCCAGTATTGAATAGCTTTCTTATTTAAAAAAATGCCACTCCACATCAACTATAAAAGGTCAATTCCTCCACTCAATCTTTTCACATCTCTCAATCCCCATGGAATGAATATAACCCATAAAAATAACTCCAAAATATCATTTTCTGCATCCTAGATCATTTTTTCATCCAAAAATACCAACCATAGGGTCCTTAATAATATATCTAAGGGATGTTGTTCTAATCAATAGTAATTGCCTTCACTATAGTATTTATTTTAACATTTTATCTTACCACATTCATTCATTTTTTAATAATCACATTATAATAATAATATTATATACCATATTATAAGATAATATTATATTTATTTAATAACCTATATCCATCATCTCATCCATCAATTGGGAAACAAAACTATCGATCATATGTACAAAAGACTACCACCTCGCGAACCGATATAATTAGTTTTCCATCACCACCCAGAAATATTGAAAATTTTGATATATTTAACATATTTATACGATAATAACTAAATAATTTTTTTATAATTTTAATATCATATATAGTTACTTACTTTTCATTCTATGGGATTACGATAACATCGCCCATGTGCATAGAGGACCCTCACATCATAAAGTGATGTGATTCGTTCATCACATACACATTTTGCCGAAGGTAATGAGGATATGTTTAATGAAAATATGTGATAATTGTGACATAAAAAATAAATCTTTAAAGGCTGTATATTACTTTTGTTTTTTTGTTTCTCTTTTCGAGAAAATGTAAAAAATATTTGTGGGTACATATGGCAAACCATCTCCATTAAAGGTTTAGTTCATTTTTTATCTCTAAATTGAATGTATTACCATAAATACATATATAATGAATATATATGATATTTATATCATTTATTATGTTCTATATATTATGGAACCATGTTCTATGTAAAAGGACCATAAATAACCAATCAAAACATAGATGAAAAATGTATTAGTTGTTATGTGATACATTATTTTAAAAAGGAATTGTTAAAATATAGGTTATAAAAGGTCATAAGAAAATCAAATATGGTGTTATATATATAATTATTTTTCATTAATATATTTATAATAAACATATATTAATTAAATATCATATTTGAACATGTGCGAAGGATGTCCAGACTTAAAGTAATGGATTCTATATGAAATTGACTTTATTGGGACATATGTTATGCTATGAACATATAATATTTTATGAGGCTTATATATACAATTTAAAATTTTAAATACTGCATTTATTTATTCTCATGATATTTAAATTTTTTTTTAATTTTTTTCATTCTTGGGAATTATGATTCCAATGTTACTAAAGTAGTAAGGTATTTTTGCTTAACTTTTATTTTTGTAGGACATGTGCATTATGCACAACTTGTTTCCTTTTTTGGGTGTATATACTACACAAGAATGTATTTCAGTGTCCCTATAATGATAATTATAGTATATAAGTATCCACATAATGTGCTTGATTTCATAGGTCTTATAATTCAAAATATATCGAACCGCTAAAGGTTTAATGTTACAACACCATTGTTTTACATGATTATTTATGATATGAGTCAAATTATGAGATCTTATGATATACCACTCAGGAAACTCATTTATTTTTATATAATATATACATTTATAAAAATATATATATATTCCATTCATTTTTCTAACTATAATGATTTAAGATACCGAAGCAATGTTTTTTTAAGAAAAGTCATATTTATTTAACTCTTTGATTGAAAACCATTTTTAATTCAAATCCTTTTTTTATAAAAAAATAGTTTCTTTACAATTCTAAAATTTTTATTTCATGGATTTTTACAAATCTTTTAGTTTTTACAAGATTTTCTAAAAAAATTTTTATTTCCCTTTCAAAACAATGTCCTTTCGGATTTTACCAATATGTGAAAGAAATATTTATTTCATCTTGTGTGATGTTAAAAAAATATCACACCATCATAAATGGTCAATTAATTAATGATGACATTAATAGTTTCCTAGTTTATATCAAAATAAATGAATTTTGAATGTTTTTTGGGATATGTTCATTTTAAAAATACATTTTTAAAGTGGAAAGACTATTTTACTCAAGGAATTTTCTAAGTGGTATTTAAAAATTATTTCCCATCTAAGATGAAATCAATTAATATTAAATATTATTTACTAGGGATATGATCCAATTTTACCATAAATATTCTTTCACTAGATGGTTTTTGATTATGTTGAATATATCTTTATGAAACCCATTTCTTTTCCACATGTTATGTTTTGAAGCATTGATTAGAGGATTATGAGGCCAATTTTCTTTCTATGGTTTATTTTATAGAGGACTATTTATGAGACCATTTTATTTTCATAGGTCATAATATTATTAATGTTATATTATCTCATGTCACTCGTATGAATGGTTTTAATTATTTGAATGTGGTTATATTATAACCATGTGAGGATGTAATGTTATATCCATGGGCGATGGATACATTATAACAAATGCTGGTTTTCACAATATAACCAAGGACAGGTGAGACCTATATGTCACTCCAATGAATATGTTAAATATTTATATATCACGATATAATAATGGATAATGATTTCATGAACTTGATCCATGATGGGAAATAGGTCGATGGTATCAATCCAAAAATGTGAAATATGTATATGGGAATAATACACAATGGAAAACTAATTGAGGATGGATCTACTATGTTTGATGGTTTTCATTATTAACATTGAAAAATGAAATGGTTTCTTTACCTTTGTTGGTGTAATGGTTTTATGACGTGAAATTATGATTCATGAATTCTGATGGTTTCAAAAACTTAAATATTATGTCCTTTGGAATTATAATTCTTTATATCATGAGACATGTTTATCTTATATGATAGGTTGTGTATGAAAATTACAAGTTATGTTCAGGATCACATAACATTATTGTTATCTTATTATTTAATATGATCAGAGAATGATGTCTCCCTTTTTTACCCTTATTGATCATATGATCTCACCCTTTCTTATGATTCCTTTCCCATCATTATAATGAATGGATTTAAGAGGGTTATGTTTATGAAGAGTAAAAAATGATAAGATCATTATGGTAAATTTTGAATATCATTAATTAAATAATAATATTACATAACTAGTATCCAAATACACTAAACAATTTCAGACCTTGTATATGTATAATAAACTTGTACTGAATTCATATCTATTATTATGTAAAATATATATATGAAAAACATGGTCTAATATAGTTGGTATCATAGAAAATATTTATTTAAAAATTGGACACTATATCGAGAAACTCTTGGAGATCCCTAGGATTATATCTAAGGATTATTCTAAGGGTAAATGTAAGTATAGGAAAAAGTTCTGGAATTTTGTAGAATATAGAGTGAGTTGCTTCCAAAAAATCATCCATGTCTAGATACTACAAGTGGATATGGATATAAAATAGTTGTATCTAGGGTTAATAACACTAAAAAGGGTGCAATGATCTAGACTCTATCATCACCTGGTGCCCATCAATGGGACTTTTGGTACACCTAGTTTGACACCCTCAAGGGATATTTTTTAGAATTTTAGACACACTTTTTGAACCACTATGAATGAATTTAAAAGATGTTGACCATTAGTGACATTGGTTAAAACTAATGTGTCATATATTGAAAATAATTTTCCAAGATTTAGAATTCCAAAAGTTATTTTTCATGATTATCTGGTTTGCCACTATGATTATTGTCGCTCACCCATTTCACAATGGGGAATCTGAAAGTGGTTTTTCTCATAGATGTATTGGGGTATGAGAATATAGTTGTAACTAGAATACCCATCCAAAAAATAGAAAAATCCTATACAAAAAGACTTTAGATAATTTTATTTAAAATTGGAATTGGTAAATGATCATTCATAGTTGCAAAATTTGTCTTTCTATAGTCTATATAGTCTCTCCACTTGGTAGACTTTCTAACTTGAATCATCTTATTTTTTTAATTGGTCACAGCAATGAAACCTCCATTTATAAGTATTTCATGGGCCAAAATTACCCATGCACAAACATATATGGTATATATAATAATAGAATCAAGCAACTTAATAACCTTCTCTCTCACACATCCTCTCTCATGTTTGGTTTTACTCTTCTTTGTGCTTATACTCAAGTAATGTGATCAGGATCCATAGGGATCCGATGAATAGATAATGATATACTAATACCTTTTATATCTTAAATGGTACAACCTATATAATTTTTGAACTTATTTGGAGAATATAACAACTATTACTCTATATTTTTATCTAATTTAACACAAAAAGATGATTGGAAGTGAAGAGTTTTCAATAAGAAATAAATATTTCAGTTGTGATGGAAATGGATTAAGATCATGTTGTGGTGCCTATTCACTAGTTGGTATAATCATTTGGATATGAGGTCCATGGTATTAAAAATGTTTTATATAGTGGTTTTTAAAATTTTACAAATTCTCAATTCCATGTTCAGAAACACACTATTCATCACTGCTATCCAATAGTGGATAACTCATAGCACTCAATTTCCACATTTGATTTTAAAATATTTTCCAAAAAAAATACATCATATTGTTTCAGAATCTCTACCACATAAGAATTGAAATGATCCTTAACATTCATTAATGGGGGGAATTAATCCTCAAGTTCTCATAGAAATTTTCTATGTTCCAAAGAAAATTCATATTTTTCACAGTTATCAAAATCTAGAATAGAGTTGTTGTCTAGTCATAGAAGATAACCCCAATTCTCTTTTTTAACAAATCGAAATTATTTGAATGAATAAATTTCCTCATATACCGTAGTCTCTTTAGAAGAATTTTGTTTTGAAAATTTTTCTTCTTGATTTATTGTTTCCTCAACTTCCATAATATCATCTCTTTAATAGTTTTCACCAAATGTTGGTTCTTTAACATTATTAAACACATGAAACACTTCTTTTTTCTCCCCATACTTAAAAATCTGACTAACTTTTCCAACACATATAACATCTACTCCAATGGATAAGAAGGTATTATTAATTATGATTGGAATGTCTTGGAAACACTCCATTTGTACAACAATAAATTATACATGTAAGAATATATTATCAACCCCTATAAGAAAATCATCAACTGTTCCAATTGGTAGTGTAGAAGATTGGTCATCCAAATGTAAGATGATAGTGGTAGGATTCAATTATCCAAAACCTGACTATTTAATTAATGATAAAGGAATCAGATTAAATCTTATATCATGTTCTTGAAGACAATTCAATTTATAATTATTCCCAATGGTTTGTGGAATGATAAATCTACTTGGATCATTATTCTTTGGTGGGATTTTGTTTTGAAGAACAACATTTCACTCTTCAATTAGGATGTAAGTAGTAAACTCTTCCAAATTTTTCCAATCTGCAAAATTTTTATAACAAGACATAAAATAAGTTGGAATCTAAATTGATGTTTGTATAAAAATTATATTCACAGAGATCTCTTTAAAAATATTATGGAATTGACGGAAAGTAGGTTTTTTATTCACATATTTTAATCTCTGAGGGAATGGGATGGATGGGGAAAATTACTATGAAGACTAGGAATTTCCATTTAGTCTTCATAAATTTCATTAATGTATTCATCCCCATTTAATATAAATTTTACAAAATATTTTTATCTGGAATGGTTTCATTTACATGTGTTACAATAGTGCTGTCCAAATTTACATATTCATTGATTCCAAGATTCTTGTTTACAGAATCATCTAGATTTTTTTTTGAACATTCCTTGGGTCATATAAAACATCCTATTGATTTTTTATACCTCTCTATGTTACCATAACAATGGAACTCTTCATGGGGTACATTTATAGTTTACATGGCGTCATCCCTTTTTCCCTACCACCTAACTCACTAGCCATTTTATGTAATTTAGTTTGAAGGTTGGAAATTTCAATTTTACATCTCTCATATTGAGAGTTCATCATACACATTATTTGATCCATTTTATAAATAATTTGTGCCAATGGGGATTGTGAAAGATTTTTTTCATTGTATTATGGGCTATGAAAATCTGGTTGTGACAAGAATACCCATCCAAAAAAGAAATAAAATTACAGCTAGTCTTTATAAAATTTGAGTAAAATTTGGAATTATAAAATAATCCATTCTAGTTTTATAATTTATCTTTTTATAATATCTAAAATCCCTCAATATAGTATCTTTTCTAACATTAAAATTCTCATTTATCTCATTAGTCACAGAAATAATGCTTCTAATCTTTGGTATTACATAGAATAGAAAAACCCAAAAACTATCAGTATGGGATATATAATCCCATCATCAAGAAACTTAATAACGCCCTCTCTCACACAACAACCTTTTTGTTTCGATTTAATATACATTGTACTTCTACACAAGAATTTTTGCTAAAGGCTATAATCAACAAGAGGGAATAGACTATGAAGAAACCTATGCTCCTGTAGCTAGACTTGAATCTATTCGTATTCCATTAGCCTTCACAGCATATTTCAATTTCAAACTATTTCAAATGGATGTCAAATGTGCATTTCTAAATGGTTTTGTTCAAGAAGAAGTTTTTGTAGAACAACCTCTTTGTTTTCAAGACCCAAAACATCCTGATCATGTTTTTAAACATACCAAGTCTCTATATGGTCTGAAACAAGCCCCTAGAGCATGGTATGATAGACATACAGGATTTCTTTTACAAAACAATTATACAAAAGGTACAGTAGATCCAACTCTTTTTATCAAAATGGAAAACAAAATTTTTTTATTGTCCAAATCTATGTTGATGACATCATATTTGGATCAACTCAGAAATCTTTAACTGATTCTTTTGCAAAATTAATGAAATCTGAGTTTGAAATGAGTATGATGGGTGAGTTAACATTCTTTATAGGTTTTCAAATTTATAAAAACCAGAAGGAACTTATATATCTCAATATAAGTATATTAAAGATTTACTCAAAAAGTATGGATTTGAAAAAACTAAAAGTATTAGCACCCCAATTGGTACCTCAAATACTCTTGATTTTGATGAAACTGGGAAACCAGTAGATCAAACAAATTTTAGAGGTATGATAGGGAGTTTGCTATACTTGACAGCTAGTCGACCCGACTTGATGTTTTCTGTATGCTTATGTGCAAGATATCAATCTAATCCAAAAGAGTCTCACTTAAAATCTGTAAAAATAATCTTTCAGTATTTAAAAGACACTATGGATTTAGGTATTTTCTACTCTTCTGGAAATGATTTTGTTTTAAAAAGTTTTTCAGATGCTGACTTTGGTGGTTGTAGAATGGATAGAAAAAGTACATCTGTAACATGTCATTTCTTTGGAGATTCTTTGTTTTCTTGGTCCTGCAAGAAACAACACTCAGTAGCACTCTCCACTGCTGAAGCAGAATATGTTGTAGCTGGAAGTTGCTGTGCTCAAGTATTGTGGATGGAGCCCAAACTCACTGACTATGGTTCTAGTTTCTCCAAAACTCAAATTCTTTGTGATAATACGAGTTCCATAGCTCTTAGTAAAAAACCCAGCACGTCACTCTCGTGCAAAATACATAGATGTTAGGCATCACTTTCTTAGGGATCACACACAAAAAGGAGATATTATTTTACAATTCATCGGAATTCAAGATCAACTTGCTGACATTTTTACAAAACCTTTACCTTCCGATAGATTTGAATATATAAAACAGAAGCTAGGAAAGATTACATTAAAGTAATCATTCATATCTACTTCCTGTTTTACATCTCTCCTAATAGTAAGAAACTCCTCGTAGAAAGGGGGAGGGCATTTCTTTCTGTTTTTATGTTTCTTTTTATCTTATGTTCTTTAACTATTTACTCTTTGGATTGTGAATTTTTTTTCACTTTTTATCGTATTGACAGTTTTTATCGTATCATTCATTTTTTCCCTTCTGTTTATCAAATTGACAGTTTTATCGTTTCGTTCATTTTTCTTGTTTATCGTATTGACAGTTTTATAGTATCATTTACTATCGACCGATGATGGTAATCAAATTATTTTCCATCGTATCGACCGATGATGGTAATCAAATTCATTTCCATCGTACCAATCAATCTTGGTATTGAATCGACCGATGATGGTATTGAATTTCTTTTCCATCGTACCAATCAATCGTGGTATTGAATCGACCGATGATGGTATTGAAATTATTTTCCATCGTACCAATCAATCAATAGTATTGAATTGACCGATGAATGTATTGAAATTGTTTTCCATCGTACTGTCAGTTCATGGTAACACGATTGTTTTCCATCATATTGTCAGTTCATGGTAACAAGATTGTTTTCTATCGTACGGTCAGTTCATAGTAATGACTTTGTTTTCCATCGGCATGATGTTTTTTTTCCTTACGATTGTATTTTCTTTTGATTTCTATCAAAACCAACAATTACCATATGTTCTCCGACAGGTATTTTTTTCCATTTTTTTTAATTTTTTCTATGTTTTAATCCTAACCATTGATCTAGTTTTCTCTAATCTTGACCGTAGAAGATCAATGGTCATCCTTTTTTGACCGTAGAAGATCAATGGTCACCTCTTTATCACCTATAAATAGCACCCCTCCCCTCCCCAAACCCACATTGGTTTATCAGGATTTCAGGCGAAGCTCTGCTCCACCAGCTATAAATCATCGTACGATCTTCTCATCGGTAGAGCCTTTATGTCTCAATCCTCTGCTAATACTCTCGCCGAAATGTCTTCAAAGACTTTTACAGAAAAAGTCTTTAACAGAGAAAGGTTAGTATCTCGAGATTTTTTCGATACGTACGATTCTACAATCAAGAGGATCATTTTGTTTCAAGGATGGGAACATCTGTGTGTTGAAAAGCCTGATTCACATGATCCGGTTCTTTTTGATGAAGTTTGTCAGTTTTACAAAACCGTTTCATTCGACAAAGACATGACTATAAACATTGCTGTGTACGATGGAAAATTGTCTATGTCTGTGAAACAAGCGGCACATTTTCTGAATGTTTCTGTAGAAGGGGATTATTTCTGTCCATCGCACAAACTACCAGAGGAAGTTGGTACGTTTAATAGAGAAAGTGTTGAAAAGACATTGTTTGTTATTAATGAAGAAAAGAGAAAAGTGTCTCATATTTCTCCAGACAATCGTTTTGTAACTTTATGGATGCAAGGTTTTCTTATCCCAAGGAAAGGGGATAGAGAAACTCTGAAAGTTTCTGGTATCTTTATGCTTGACTATCTTGTGAATATGAGAAAAGTAAATCTCATGGGCTATGTTTTTGAAACCATTAAGAATGTCAAGACAGGATGGATTAAGTCCCAGATGATTATGTATCCGGCTATCCTTACAAAGTTAATTCTTGAAAGTATGAAGTTTTGTGACATTCCTTTGAAAAGAAACCCCATGGATTTGAAGCCCTCATGGATTAGTAAGAGTACGATGAAAAAGCTGAATGTTTGTTTTGATCCGAATTCAAAACTTTTTGTCAGAGATGTAGAAGCTGAATTGGCTCAGAATAAATCGGCACCTATGCCAGCCAAATACATTCAATCTACCGGTGTTACTCAAAAGTCTGATCCGCAAACCAGTTCAAAGCCGAAGAAGAAGCCAAGGTACAGTACGGAGGTTGTAGCAAAATGGAGAAAGGATAAGGAACAGAGAAAGGAAGGTGATCCGAAGTTTGGTCTTGACCCTGCTGAGGCTTTTGCAGAAAGAGTAAGGGTAGAAGAAACCCTTCAGGCTGAAAAGAAGAAGAAGGTTCTTTTAAAAAGAAAGGCTCAGGACTTTGATATCTCTAAAGTCTTGAAAGCGGTTGAGGATGCTAGAGCCCAACTAACAGAAGAAGTGCACCAAGAGCCCATCGTACAGAGTTTCCCTGAGAAAGGAAAAAAAAAACAAGTGATGGAAGAGATAGAAGAAGTGGAAGAAGAAGAAGGAGAATTTATTTTATAATGTCTTCAAAGTTCAAAGAAGAGTAGAGAGGAATCGGTTCAAAAGCTGAGTGAAGGTGTTCAACAAACCCCTCATGCCGATCAAGATCGATCTCCGGACAGAATGTCATCTCAAGAAAAGCAAGGTGCTCAATCTTCTCATTCTAATAAAGTTGTTGTCATTAGTGACAAAGTGGAAGAAGAAAGAAAGAAGAATGAAAAAGAAAAAGGAAAACAGCCAGTTGTTGACTCAAGCAGATCGTATGAACTAGCATCGTACGATGAAGATACTGATTCAGAGCATACAATCTCTCTCAAGAAAAGTGATTACATTGTTCATGTTTTGAGAAGGGTTGAGAAGACCATTCCCTATTTCCCGAGGCTGGAAGGGAAGATTGATTTTATTACTGACAATCAAAAGAAGAAGTTTGCCTCTGTGAAAGAATTAAGGAAGAAAGTTTTGTCAGTAGAAGCTGATTTGAAAGTTCTATCAGAAATTTCGGTTGCTCATAAAAAGGAATGCAATAAGATGACCAAGTGGTCGTACAAAACAGAGAGCTCAATCAATGATCATGAGATAGAAATTGAAGATATAAGTAGGTTATCAAATGAGCTTGCAATTTCTTTCAACAAGCTTGATATAGAAACAGTTGAAAGGTTGAATCTTTTGTCTTCTCAAAGAGCCGATGTTCCTTAAGTGAAAGATCTGCAAGAAAGAATGAATGTTTTTCAATCTGAATTCTCGAAGGTTTCATCTTTCAAAGATGAAATGGTTTTGCTGAAGAATCAAAATTCTGTGTTATCCAAAGATAATAAGAATTTGCAAAACAGAATCGATACCCTTGAAGAAGTAATCAGAGTCCAGGAGGAGACTATCAGAAATCAAGATCAGATTTTTGCGAACCAACAAGAGATTCCCAAAACTCAGGGAGAATCAATTTCTGAAGACAAGAAGGAGATCAAGAAGATTAAAGATGTTCTTCATGCGCTTATAAATAAGTAGAAGGAAAGGGAAAACAAATTTTTGTTGTATTTGTCTTCTTTTGGAACTTGTCTTTGTTCTGTAATGACTCTTATGTTCCTTTTCTTTTATCCATTTTCTTGTATTGCTTTACTAACTCTTTCAGACAATTCAATATTACTCCTTTATTTTTGAAAATCACAAAGGGGGAGAATGTTTACAAAGGGGAGAGTGTTTTATAAAGGGGGAGAATGCTTTACAATGATCTTAAGGAAAATCTACGAATACAATCCTTAGGAAAGTCCATACCTAAGGGGGAGTTAGTTGTATTTAATTTCTTATTCAGAAGAGTTTTCAATAACTCAGGGGGAGATAAGTATTTATTGTTACATTTACTTTGTGTGTTGTGCTTTTCAAAAAGGGGGAGATTGTTAAGTCAAAAGTCTTCTTTTGACTTCTATATCATGTTTTGGAAATAAAAAATGTATTCTATAATATGTTTGTAAAATTACAAATTGTCTTTTATCATGTTTATCGTATCGTACAATGTTGATCGTACTGACTCTGTCAATCGTACCATACTGACTCTGTCAATCTTATCGTACTGACTCTATCAATCGTATCGTACTGACTCTGTCAATCGTACCATACTGACTCTGTCAATCATATCGTACTGACTCTGTCAATTGTATCATACTGACTCTATCAATCGTATCGTACTGACTCTGCTATTCAGATGTTCATTATTTTTTTTGGTACTTTGTCAAAAACACTCACTACATATAAATCGTACTCATGTTTTTCTTTTCTATATATCTCTTGTCCTTACAAAACGATGTCGTTGAGTTAGTTACAAACTAATAAAAACGATGTCGTTCTTTCTGTTTCAATATGATCGTTGGAGGCAATATGACCGTTGGAAACCAAGGCCTATAAATAGGAGGTCATTTGAAGCTGAGACAACAATGATGAAAAAAGAGAACGACTGAAGAGACTCTATGAACTATCAAGATTCTAGAGAGAGACACTGTGACTTCTCTCATCTGCCTTGTGCGTCCGATCATCGTATCGAGGGATTTCAAGTAATTGAAAGACAGAGGTGCCGATTACCTGCAAAATCGAGGGATGCTGGGGATAGGCAGACAAACGTGCCGATCATCGTATCGAGGGCTGCCGGGGATAGGCAGACAGACGTGCCGATCATCGTATCGAGGGATCACCAAGGTGTTTGTGAGACAGACCCTTTCTCCTAAGTGAAAGGATAACCCTTCTCTTTGGGTTAAAAGGGATTTGTATTGTTTCCTTTCTTCTTTACATATTCAATTGTAATTGTTTCAATTACAATCATTCTATTACATTTTGTATTGATTGATTCAAAACGATTTAAGGTATAATCATTCATCCTTGTATTACTCTGATTACTGTGTTCACCTTGAATACAATTGTTTTACATTACATTAGTATTACAATACATCATACATTTTATATTCAATACAATTGTGGGTATTTGTATTTGTATTAGTTTAAGATCATTTAAACTATGCTCTTTGTTGCTAAAACTCAAAGGTTTTTTAAACCTACAATTCACCCCCCCCCCTTGTGTTGTTCCATCTAATACATTCATATATACATATTCGATCCAACAATGATTTTTAAGAATCCCATTTTTATTACATAGGTTATGGTATGATGTATGATTTATGATCTTGTGGCACACATAAGAATAGTATCATTACGAGATAGGTGGGACCTATATATCCCTCCAATTCATTGGGTAAAGATTTATATCTCATGAGATAGACATGGCAGGAACGACAGGTTAATCCGATTCAGTGATACAGGACTCAAATGAAGAGTGAATGCGGTTCAGAAATGGACATTATCTGCAAAGATAGTCTTGAAAATGAGTCTTGACTACTATGAAATGATTCTCTATCATTATGTGTTTATGCCACAAAGTTTCATGTCATGTGTTATGATTATTGGGATTACATTTCACTACTATGATTTATCACATGTTATGAAATTATGATATCTTTTACAGGTTATGATTTCCAAAATGTTATGTTCTTATGAATATGTTGTGATTGATATTTCTTTTGTTTACCCTTACTGAGCATTTGAGCTCACTCATTTGTATGTTTTCATTTCCCCTGGTCAGGAAGAATGGTATTAAGTAATATATGCCAAAAGGGACTCTAGATATGATAAAATAAAAGGGAGAAAGTGTAGATGATTTATGAACCAAATGTTTATGTTTCCCAGTTTCTAAATACATTATACCTATACGGTCTTTTCATGGTTTTTTTATATGTTGTAATAAGTGTGATTCAATTCTGATGTAATAACAATGTATGTAAAGTATGGGTCATTAAATTTGGTATCATAGGAAAGGTATAGTCAACCTCTGGAAACTAGGATATGAAAGCCTTAGTAAGAACCCTAAGGATAAGTCTATGCATAGAACACAATCATAGTGTTTTAGAAATGGACATGAATAACCTTTGATATGACCTTATGTGTGAAATTTTATTCTTGATTATGTGGTTTTTCTATTATAATTAGTGTTTCTCACACTATTCTTCTTGGTTTTAGTCAGTGGCTCAAACCCAAAAAAACTGTGTTAATGCGGAATGCGATGGGAAATGCAATGATTGTCCCCCTAAGCATCCAAACATTATGGGAGCTGGAATGAAAAAGTATGTAGCCATTCTCACACAACTTTCTCAAGATATAAATCATGCAGTACTTCCAAACGAGCAAAGGAAAGAGCAAAATTATGTTCAATCATTCATGAGGCATCACCCACCTTCATTCAATGGTTTTACTAATCCATTAGAGGATGAATAATGGATCAGTACCACTGAAAAGATATTTTCAGTTCTTCAATGTTCTAAACAAGATAAAGTCGTCTTAGTAGTATATCGTTTGGAAGGTAAATCTGATCAATGGTGGAATCTTATCAAGAACACAAGGCCAAGAGATGAAATTGAGTCCATGTAATTGGACGAGTTCAAGAACTCATTTTTCAAGTACTTCACATGTATTCTTCTAACAGAGATGGAGAAGGCGTTCCTTGAACTGAAGCAAAAGGATGATGAATCTGTTGGTACTTACGAATCAAAGTTTACAATACTTGAAAGGTACGCTTCCAGAATTATTATCTAACCAGAGAGTAAGATAGATTGATTCTTTAGTGGCTTAAAACAATGTCATCGAAGGGTGTTAGCCATAAGGGACTTCAATAGATACGAGGAAATCATTTGATGTGCTCTCAAGGTTGAGATGGAGATTGAAGTAACCCATCAGTCATATGTGTTTGATAAGAAGAGTAAAATTGAATTCAAAGGGAAATCTAAAGACCACATTAAAAAGAAGAAGAGTTTTCTCTTATGCTCATAGTGTGGAAATAAACTTGTAGGGAGTTGTCTTAAAGGGACATGTAAATGTTTCAAATGTGGAAAGGAAGGTTTTCAGGAATTTGACTACCGCAATGATGGGAAGAAGATGTCTAGTGATGCGAACAAACAAAAAGCTACACAGAGTGCACCTCTTACACTTGAATGCTACTAGTGCAAGGAAATGTGGTATTATGCTAATCAATGCCCTAATCCAAGGGATGTTAATGATGATCGACGTCAACAAACTCTTAAAGCGAAAGACAAAGGAAAGTCACATGAAATTTCTATTGGCGATGCGGAGTATGATAACGAAGTGGTGAAAGGTACACTTACCATCCACTCTAATGTAGGAAATGATTTATTTGATTCTGGATCCACCCACTCTTTTATTTATGAAGTATTTTCTAACGGTATTGGCATATTACCTCAACAATTAGATGTTGAGTTAGCTGTGACAAGCCCTAATGGCACAATTGTCACATCAAAAGTTTATAATTCTTCTCCGATTAAATTTTTTGGGAAAGGGCTTCCTGCAAATCTTGTGATCCTCCCTATAGTAGAATATGATGTGATTTTCGGCATGTATTGGCTTTCATTATACGAAGCTCATATCAATTTCCAAATAAGGGATGTCACATTTCATATTCTAGATCAATCTATGATCGTTTATCGATGCATTGATGAACATAACCTTCCAGTGGAAAATTCTTCCATCTTATGGGTCTTGATTCCACTAAATGAATGTTATTTATCTCAAATGGTTGGTGAAAAACTCATGATTAAGAATATGCCCATTTTCTAGGAGTTTCATGATGTCTTTCCAGAGGAATTGTCAGGTCTTCCACCAAATCTTGAAGTTGAGTTTTCAATTGAACTCATACCTCATGATTTACCTATTTCAAATACACCTTATAGAATGGTCCCAATTGAGTTGCAGGAATTGAAGAAGCAACTTCCAGAGAATCTTGATAAGGGATTCATACGCCCCAGTGCATCACCTTGGGGAGCACCTGTTCTATTTTTTATGAAGAAAGATGGATCAATGAAACTCTGCATTAGATATCGAGAACATAACAAATTCACTATCATGAACAAATATCCTCTCCCATGCATTGATGACTTATTTGACCAACTACGCGGAGCTCAATAATTTTCCAAGATTGATCTTTGTTCAGGGTATCATCAATTAAAGGTCAAAAGGGACGATATGCCAAAGAAGGATTTCCATACAAGGTATGGATACTATGAATTTATAGTGATGCCATTTGATTTTACTAATTCTCCTGCTATCATACTAGATCTAATGAATAGAGTCTTTAGAGACTGTCTTGATCAGTTTGGGGTAGTTTTTATAGATGATATTTTTGTCTATTAAAAGTGCAAGGAAGAACATGAAGATCACATGAGAATTGTATTGAAGACCCTGAGAAAGGATAATCTTTATGGAAAATTTACCAAGTGTGAATTTTGGATTCACAAAGTTGAATTTTTTGGTCACATATTCTCAAAAGAGGGGATATCTATGGATCTAGCAAAAACAGAGGTTATCGAAAGATGGTCGGGAACAACAACAGTAACTGAGATCCGAAATTTTCATGGTTTGGCTGGATATTATCGACATTTTGTGACTGATTTCTCATGATTATCTAATCCACTCACCATGTTGACTCGAAAAGGAGTTATGTTCGTGTGGACGGGGGAATGTGAAGAGAATTTCTAGGAGTTGAAAAGAAGGTTTTCTAGTGAACCTGTGGTCACACTTCCTTGTATTGGAGAAAGGTTTGTGATCTACGGTGATGCATCCAAGAAGAGATTGGGGTGTTTTCTCATGAAAAATGATATCGTTATAGCTTATGCCTCACGATAGTTGAAAATCCATGAATAAAATTACCCAACTCATGATTTAAAGTTAGTGGCGGTAATCATTGCATTAAGGATTTGGAGGTATTATCTTTATTGTGAAAGGTGTGATATTAATGCTGATCATAAAAGTTTAAAGTTTACTTTCACACAAAAGAAGATGAATATGCGTCAAATAAGATGGTTTGATCTGATTAAAGATTGAGACTACACAATTCATTATCACCATGTGAAAGAAAACAAGGTGGAAGACGCATTAGGTTGACAATACCATGATAGCTTATTCATGATGAGGATCACAAAAGATCCAATATTTATGGATTTAAAAAGGTTGGATCCTGGAATTATAATGGAAGGGGAAAATCATATCTTTCTCAAATGAATGTTCAACCATCTATACATGCGATGATTAAAGACACACAAAAATAGGATGTAGAGTTACAAAAGAAGGTGAGAAATGATCCTGAATTCAACCTTGATTGTGATGGGATAATAAGGTTTAGGAATCGGGTTTGTGTTCCTCCCATCCCAGAATTAAAGAAAGAGCTGCTGGAGGAGGAGGCTCATAGTTCTTCATTCTCAATTCAACCTGGAAACATGAAGATGTATAGGGACCTAAAAGAGTACTTCTGGTGGGATGACATTGAAAGAGTTGTTGCTGAATATGTCTCTTGATGCTTGGTTTCTCTGTAAGTTAATACTGAGAGATAGAAGTCTAAGGGGATGTAACAACCATTACCCATACCCAAATGGAAATGGGAAAACATCACTATGGACTTTGTCACCGGACATCCTAAAACATCCAAAGGCAATAATCCTATCTAGTCATAGTTGATCATTTTACAAAGTCGACACCCTTCATTGCTATAAGAGTGGATTTATCTCTTGTTCAGCTAGCCAAGATATATATAAAGGGAGTGGAAAGATTGCATGGAGTGCCAATTTCAATTATATCTAATCGGGATTTGAGGTTTACCTCAATGTTTTGGCGAAGTCTTCAGCATACTCTGGATACAGAGTTGAGTTTCAGCACTGCTTATCAACCTAAGACAGACAATCAGTCTGAGAGGACAATTAAAACTCTAGAATATATGTTAAGAGCTTGCTCTATGGATTTCAGAGGTGGCTGGGATCAACACCTACCTTTGGTGGAATTATCTTATAATAATAGTTTTCACTCTAGTATTCAGATGGATTTTTGTGATTCTCTCTATGGAAAGAAATGTCGAACTCCAACTTGCTGGGATGAAGTTGGGGAAAGAATGCTATTAGGACCTGATCTTGTTGATGAGATGGCAGAAAAGGTCCAATCTATTCAACAACACATAAAATCATCTCAGAGTCGACAAAAAAGTTATTCCGACAATCTAAGAAAAGATCTAGAGTTTGAAGTGGGTGATAAAGTTTTCTTATGAATATCTCCTTGGAAGAGATTAATGAGATTTGGAAAGAAGGGAAAGCTGAACCATAGATATATCGGTCCTTTCAAAATATTTGATCGTGTTGGGAAGGTAGCTTAATTATTGGAGATTCCACCGAATCTCTCTCTAGTTCATGATGTGTTCCATGTATCTCTCCTGAGAAAGCACATACCCGATCCATCACATGTACTCAGCACATAAGTTGTACCGCTGGAGCAAGATCTTTCTTATGAAGAATAGCCGATAGAGATTCTGGGATCGTAGTGAAGAAGCTCTACGGAACAAGACCACTCAATTGGTGAAAGTTTTATGGAGGAACCACCAATTAGAAGAAGGAACATGGGATCTTGAGGATATGATGATGGAGAGGTATCCTCATCTTTTTGTTACAAAGTGACGAATTTCGAGGGCGAAATTCATTTTGAGGGGGTAGAATGTAACACCCTGAGATCTTATGAAAAATGTTTTTTTAATTTCATCGATATCCTGTATGCTACAACAAAAGAAGCTTGCATTACACGCGTACTTGACCTGGTTTGCATTACACGCAATTGTGGCCGTCCACGATAGTGTATGTTGTACGCAACACAGAGTTTCACTAAACAACGTTATGTTATATAAACTAGCCGTTATGAATAGTAATACCCACTTTTTAAAATTTTATTTTTCAAAATGGACTTCATTTTTGGATTTGGAATATCGAAATTAGCCTAGGGTGAAATTTTGGTGTTTTTCTGAAAACTTTCAATTTCTGATGAATAGTGAAAACACTAGGTTACTATTTAAAAACCGACTTTTTATATAAATAATTATTTATTTTATTTAAATTTATTTTAGTTCAAAATTGATACCTAATACCTATATAAGTTAAATTTAATTAATTAGAGTCATTTTAAAATAATTTTAGATGAATAAAAATTTTATTTAACTTTTCACCGTCTTTTACCCACCTCCTAGAAGAATTTGAAAATTTACATAAAACATAATTTTACCGCTTCTGTGAGTGGAATTTTGAAAATAAAAGAGACATATTAAATATCAAGGAGTAAAATTCGGTTCAATTCGATAAATATAATTTTTCGTGAAAAGTACCTTTTTACTTTTTTTACCACGGTTAAAAGTAAATAAGTTAATTAATAGTAAAAATGATATTATTATTACCCTAACACATCTAATAATTCTATTGGATAAGTGTATTTTGACAAAAAAACAACCATAGGGATAAAATATTACCCTTTAGGTCCACTTGGATTAGATTAGGACATTTATTATTATTTTATTTAAAGAAGAATTAAAATAGTAAAAATCAAAGTTTAATAATTAAAACATTATTAATATAGTTTCATACATAAGATAAATTTGACTATAAATATTCATTATAAATCTAAAATTATTTCCTAAATAATGGTATTTTATTTATAATTTTTAGACAATAAATAATTTAATTTATTTATGACACAATGATGACGCAGTAATTACCTTATTAATGAAATATTAACCTAATTGATGTTATAAATACCCAAATAAATGTAATTTTACACTTTTTATGAATTCAACTAAATTTATAGGTTAATAATACATGTTATTATTTATTTAAGTTACTTTTTTAGAACTAATCATGCTGTTATGATTTTCACATAAATCTAGTACCAAATAGTGTCAAAATTGACATAAAAAAGTTTTTTAAACCAATATTATATTATTAATTGTTATTTAATTCCTCAAAATCAAAGGATCGGCCAAATAACATATATAAGGATATATATATTAATAATGAAACACTTGGGGTTTTTTTTTGCTTGTTATAGTAATTTTATTAACCATATATTGTAAGAAAACAAGGATAGACGGTAAAAGTAAAATTATTTAACTTAAAGTTAAATCTAAATGATAAGGTTAAAATAGTAACCTAAACATGTCTAAATTCTATTTGTAGAGATTATTAAGACCCATCCCCACCTTATCTTCTAAATAAATCAATTTTTAGCTATTAAAAACCAAATATGAATTTATTATAAAATAATATTTTATGTTTTTCCTAAGGTGCCTCTCTCCTCCCTTATAAAAGGGCACCTCCTCCCTCTCCTCCTCACACCACATTGAGAAATCATTCTTGGCCAAAACCAGCCAATTTCTCTTCTCAACTTCCCTAGAAATATCCTAGAGGTCCTGGTCTTCTTCAAATACCATCTTTAGTGCCCTAAGAGGAGGTTAAGAAGAGGCGCTTCAAAGAAGAGGTAATGTCTGTTATCGATTCTTTCAACTTTCTTTCTTCTTCTACTTATTCTAATTTAGTTGTTTCATTATTAAGTAATAACATCAGTATCAATCATATTATTATATGTTATTATAATTATGAAACAACCCTATTTCACCTTCTATCCATCCTATAATAAACGAAATCACCGCGCCTGCGTACGTACAGAATACCATCTCCACGCCGTGGTGTAATTTGTTTTCCACCACCACCTTACTTGGATGGTTATAATGGTGTAAATAATAAATATATATGATTATTATAAAGTTATATTGATTCTGAAATAGTATACATACACTTCAATAAAATTTCACGATCATGGGAACAGTATCATCGCTCGTGTGTACGTACGACCTACCGTCTCCACGATTTGATGCGGCTCATTCTACGTGATCTTCATTGCATAATGATTATATAAATGAATTGAATAAATTAATATGATATATATTACACTAATACCATTCTGTAAATGAGGTATCTATAACCTAAAAAGAATAATAAGAATTTATTCGACAAAACATGCATAATAACATAAAGCAATGAACACCCGAATAACAAGTAGCAATGAAATATTACGAATAAGAAGATAAAAATATGACCATATGTGATATCATAATAATGAATACAATTCTTTAATAATTCAATAACATTATTTAAATCATTATACAGGATGTTCGGATACATATAAAGCAAATCAGACCTAAGGTAATGGAAAATCTCACAATCTCATTTTTATCCAAGATTATTTATACTTTCTTATTTACTGGGGTGTGTTTATCATACACATCCGTGTTTCCTAAATATGTAATATTATTTCTAACCTCCTAAAACTTTTTAAATCTAATATTACTTGTTGGTGAGTTTTTAGTAAAAGATATGAATGGAATCCTTTGTCGATTTTAGTACGAGGTACTTTTTGACTTTTCAGGCGAAAGTACGAGAAGAATGTTTTTTTAACTTATACGGCCTGAACGGACATTTAGAACATTATTTCCATGAAGATTACTTTACAATTATTTATGTTTATTTTCACTAAACTTATTTTAGATTAAAATTTAATGACATGTTATGAAAGGAAAAATGTTATTGAAGTAGAATGGATATTCACCTCGAGAATGGAGTTCAAGTGTTTTATCAAAATTATTTTCCATCTAAGATAATATAAAGTTCTATTTCTATCCCTATTTTTACATTGATTTGATTATGTTATGATGGAATTGTTTTTTTTTTGATGTCCTTTTATCTTATATGTATTATGTTATGATTCCATGATGTTTAAGAATCCAATTTTTATTACATGGCTTATGCTATGATGTATGATTTATGATCTTGTGGCACGCATAATAATGGTATCATTATGAGATCGGTGGTACCTATATATCCCTCCAATTCATTGGGAAAATATTTATATCTAATGATATATACATGGCTATAACGGCATGTTAATATGGTTTAGTGATACAGGACTGAAACGAGGAGTGAACTCGGTTCAGAAATGGACTTTGTCCGCTAAGATAGTCTTGGAAATGAGTCTTGAATACTATGAAATGATTCTCTATGATTATGTGTGTATGCCACAAATTTTTATGTCTTATGTTATGATTATTTGGATTATACTTCACTAATATGATTTAACCCATGTTATGAAACTATGATCTCTTTTGTAGGATAATATTTCTAAAATGTTATGTTCTTTGAATATGTTGTGATTGATATTTCTTCTTATTTTACCCTTACTGAGCATTTGAGCTCACCCTTTTCTATGTTTTCCTTTCCCCAGGTCTGGAAGTAGGGTATTAAGTAAGATATGCCAAAAGGGACTCTAGATATTATAAAATAAAAGGGAGATAGTGTAGATTATTTATGAACTACTTGTTTATGTTTAACAGTTTCAAAATACACTATACCTATACGGTCCTTTCATGGTTTTGTTATACGTTGTAATAAGTGTGCTTCAATTTTGATGTAAAAAAATGTCTGTAATGTATGGGTCGTCATATTTAACAAATCTTTTTTGGCCAGACAATTACGGTTTTGTAATGTATTAGTGTCATGTGGGACTAAAAAGAGGGTTTTTGAATAGGTTTGATGTGTAAAACATTATTATACTTCATGGGAGCATTTTATGAAAATGTGTGTTTTCATTTGTATCTTTTGTGTTATTATTCAAGGTGACTTTATAAAAATTTGTTGTGGTTTTATAAATGTCCCTAGGGCTGCCAATTCAGTTTTGGATAGGAATTGGTATGGTTTTGGTCCTAAACGAGGGTTTTGAAATGGGTTTTATGTGCAAGACATAGTTACACCACTTGGGTTCTTTTTATGAAAATTGTAAATGTTGTAGTTGGTTAAACAAAGTGGGAAAAGGGGGTGTATGTACTTTTTGGTGTGTGTTTTCACCTAATATATATTTTTCAATGGCGAGGTGATGTTTTATTATTTCAAACATTTTTAGAATGTTTTATAAATTTCTGAAATGTTTTATTAAATTGTGATGTTGGGGAAAAACTTGTTTGTGGGCTGATTCGTGTATGTTTGGTGATAAAATGATTTTGAAGGTAAAAGGGAATTATGTGGAATGTGTGTGTGGGATTTTATGTGATGTTTATGACCTAGTAAATGTTTTATAAAATTTTTTAATTCATTTTTGGAAGTGTTAACGAAATGTGAATGTATTGTAGGCTATTTTTGTGTGAGTTGGATTTCCAAAACAATTTGATTGAAAAGTGGAATTTTTTGACTTGTGTGGTATACATGTGGGATGTTTGGAGATGTTGTGATGTGGAAATAATATTTTCATGTGAAAAGTATATTTTATGACTTGTTGAACGTGATTTTTCACAAAGGGAAAACCCGAGTATCTAGGTTGGTGGACGTGTACTAGAATGCAAGTGAATCTGTGGGGTTTGGGCTGAGTTTCACTTAGAAATATTAGTGCTTAAAACTCTAACTAAACTATGATGATGATGATTGGGTAACAATAGGTTAGGGATTTTTCCTTACTAGTGGCTCGGGCATGAGAACTGATATTTTTTATAGTTACTCTCACCAAGAAACATGGTACCTAGGACCCACAACTAGCTAGGGCCTTGGGGTTATTTCCTATTTCTTGTGTTCATTAGTTACTTTGTTATTACCATCGGCATGCAGTTTGGTTGCATTGAAAATTCAGTAGTGTTTAAATTATTTTTAAATTTTTTGATTCTTAATGATAGCTCACTTGAAAACTGTTTTAATTTTTAAGTCGCATCTTTTAGAAATTTTAACTAGCATTTCATGTTTATGAAAACATGGAAGATTTTCATCTTTGATTGTTTATCACATGGAATCTCTTTGTGGTGGTATCCTACTGGGCATTGTCTCAAACCCTAATTACACCCTTGGGTGTATGTATACTTGGTTATTTTTTTTCCACAGGTTGGGTATAATTTTTTATGCCAGTGGTTCAGGTTTCTAGCAGGTCATTGGTTGTTAAGTCTTATGGGGATAGCTTGAGGGTGGTACATCTTTCCATGTGGAGGTTAATGGGATGTACTTATTTGGTTTTGTACCATTGTAATGGTCTTTAAACATATTTTTAACTTATGTAATTATGTTCTGAAATTTTTTAAAAGACTGTTTTAGTTGAGAAATCCAGATTTGTTTTATTGAGTTTGTTTGTTGTTTAATGTTTATAAAATCAGGTGAATCGTTCCCAATGCTCATTATATGATACCCAGGAACTGGTGATATCCCATGGGAATCGGGAATGCCCTTCAGGCCTTGTCACGGGCTAGGTTTGGGGCCGAGTTTGGTGGCTACCATATTTGGTTCGTGACATGATTATATTTTATTATGTTTATGTAATAACCTATATTCATATCCTCTTTTATCATGTGGGAAATGAAACCATTAATAGTTTATATGGAAGACTAAAACCTCATAAACCAATTTAATTTGTTTTCAATCACCACCTCTCATATATGGATATAATATTAAATTTAACCTAATTATAATATATATTTTATATAATTATAATTTTTTATTATAATTTCACATGTAACTTATTACTTCTCCTTTCGGGTGATAACTTCCCTTGTGTGTATGATGGACTACCGCCTCATGAAGAGATGTAATTCATTATTGACATATGCCTTACATGGATGGTATTTAAAAAAATTCAATTAACATATTTGATATATATGATATGAAGATACTATGTAAAGCTAATATTTTATTTACCTTTATTTTGTTTCATCATTCAAGAAAATGCATACAGTGCACATGCATACATGCGACCTACTATCTCCATGAATGGTGTGGTCATTTTATATCTCAAAATTTTATGGATTTATCTACATACCTAGGAAATGAATATATATTATGATTATATAAGGTATAAAATTATGGATATTGTGGGACCAATATCAAATTAAAATGAACATAAATACCAAATCAAAACATATATGAAATACGAAGCAGTCGTTGGTTGAAACATGATTTTAACAAGGAATTATTAATAAATGGGTAATAAAAGATCATAAGTGATTAATATATGGTATGATATATATATATTATTATTATTTTATACATTTATTATATACTTATATTTATAATAACTAATATTTGAACATAAATGATGAAATTTGTTATTTAGGGAAAAGGATTTTTTCTCAAAGTGTCTTTTTTATAACATATGATATGTTATGAACCTATCTTATTTTATAAGTTGTTTATAAATACTCTTTGACTTGTTATATCATTAATTTTTTTATTATAATGATATTTAATGTTTCATTTCAATTTATTCTTTTATGGGGATTATTATTATATTGTTATCAAATTGGTAAATGATTTTTTTCTAACTTTTATTTCTATAGGACACATGCCTTATACACTGATATTTATTATGTGGTGTGTATAATACTAATTATTGTATTGTATGATCCCTTTCATGATAATTATGGGATATATATATCGACATATTTTTTTCTATCATAGGGCTTTGATTCGAAAGATAAAAAGCCGGTAAAGGTTTAATGCTAAAATCTCACTATTTAATTAGATTGTGTATGGAATGCATCAAATGATGAGATATTATGATCTACCATTCAAGAAAATAATGTATTTACTCAACCAAAAGTTATTTTTTGGAAATAAATGTGTTTCCTTCATATTACTCACTTAAATTATTAAAAACACTAAAATAATTTTTTATAAAATTCATCTTTATTTCTCTCTTCGGTTGAAAAAACATTTTCTTCAATATCCATGTTAACTAAAAATGTTTTTTATAATGTTTCTAATATTATCCAATTATTTTTATCCAAAATTTTTCACATTTTTTTTAAAAATTCATTTCAATGGAATATTAATGTCCTCTTAAAAAGAATCCTCTTTTGGATTTTATAGAACTGTGAAAGGAATATTGTTCTAATGTCTATGATATGAATGGAGTCTTCCACAATCCAAACATATAAATGAACTAAATCCAAATATTTTTTTCCAAGTTTATTTTGAAAAGGAATTTTGAAAATGTTTTGTAATATTTTATTTTTAAAAAGTGATTTTCAAATTGGAACGGTAATTTTCCTCAATAAATCTTCCAAGTGATCTTTTAAAATAATTTTTAATGTAATATGACATCATGGGATTTTACTTATGATTTAGTGGTAATATTATCAAAATATTAAATACTTATTATTTCTATTGATATTTTATTATTATGATTAAGATACATTTATTACAATAGTAATTTTTCCATGGGTTATGCTATGATGAATTAGGTATATGATTACGAGACCCTTTTATTTTTAATTGGTTATAATATAATGGAATGTTTATGTGACTATTTTATTATTCGTCGGTCATCATGTGGTGAATATTTTATGATCTCATGGAATAATGTTTATGGTTTTCCTTCTATGATGGTGGTTTCATTATTACTAAGGAGCGTGTAATGTTAAAACCAATGTTTGTGGATATATTATTACAATGGATGGTGGTCACATTATAAGCCTAGGTAATGGATACATAATTACCAAGGACGGTAGTCAAATTATAAAAAATTATGGTTGGGACCAATATCTCTCTCCGATGCATTTTTTAATGATTCGTATATCATGATATAAGAATAGGAAACAAGTCGGTGGTCTTGTTCCACAATAGAAAATATGTCAATGGGATTGATCCACAATGGGAAATAGGTGATGAGGCCTAATTCAATATGTTTCATGGTCTTTGTAATTAAACATGAAAAATGAATTGGATTCTATTCCAATTTTGGTGAAAAAATTTATGACATAAGATTAGGCTTAGTTAATTATGATGATTTCACACTCTTAAGGACCATGTCTTTTGGAAAGATAATGATTTATTCCATGACCCATGTTTATGATCTGTGAAAGGTTTTGAATGAAAATTGTAATTTATGTCTGTGATATCATACTTGAATGCTTATATTGATATTTCCTGTGAACATATAATGATATATCCCATGTATAACCTTACTGATCATCTGAGCTCGTGCTTTTTATGTTTCATTTCCCCTTATTATAATGAAAATATTTTACTGTGTTATGTCTGTGAAGAGTAAAAAATGGGAAGCCCCTTATGGGTGATATTGAAGATCATTCACTGAATTTGTATAATATGTATCATGTTTCTAAAGATTCCAAATAATTATAGTCATCAGGTGTGTATTAATGAAATGTATTGAATTTTCAAATATTAAATTGTAATATCTATGTATGAAATGGGTGGGTTGTTATAGATGGAACCAGAGTAAATTTTTAGATACCCATTTTAAACTAGGATAATATAAATATAGTTATATCCCTAATAATATGTCTAAGGATAAGTTTGGGGACAAGTAAAAGTATAGGAAAAGTTCATGGAGTTTTGTTAAAGGATATACTGATTATTTTCCCTGAAATTAAATCCCATCATATATACTAAAAGTTGATATGTATCTTTTATATTTGTATCTATGGGTAACAAATTCTAAAAGGGGTCATTGACCTAGACACAATAATCACATGGTGCACAAGAATAAGTCTTTCTGTACACTTATATTGAAAATCCATGGGGATATTCTTTGGATGTTCATAGGATTTTTATGAACCATCGTGAACGATTTCAAAAGATAATTACAATGTGTGACCTAGACTACACATAAGGTTTTATAGATTGGAAACAATGTGTTATTATTTATACATAAAATAATTGATTTTTCAATATTATTTGCTTTCCAATATGATAATTGTTTCTCTCATGATAAAATTTATTTTTATTTAATGGATGGAACTTTGAGGATTCAGTTTTATAATGAATATGATTGAAACATTGGTGATCATGAGAAACCAATTTGGATGATGACTAGAGAGGTAGATATTGTGATTATTCATAATAAAATATCATGAAACATGATTACAAACATGAACATTGGTAATAATCCTAACCCGTTAAATATGAGGATGATGGAATTTTATGACCATTCGTGTGGTAGTGATCATGGAGGGAAAATTATTTGGATTCATATATGTCAAACGGTTCAAAGAATCAACTAGAATAAAATATTAAATGGCATAATGTTGATATATTTTTACAAATGAAGGTTATATAGTAATGAATTTATAAGTAATTTAATGTATTCTATATGTGGAACTTGGGACTTATTTTATTTAATAACTTAAACTACAGGTTTTACCCCAGACCAAAGAAGGATATATGTTGTACCAAATCATTTAAGTAAAATTTTATAGGTATTTATGTATTTGGATTCAATAATTATGTTGTGGAAGTATTTTATAAATGGTATTCTATTCAAAAGTTTCATAAAATATCTAAGTATAGTGTTAATTTTTTATTCATATATATCTTCCTTTAAGATTAACTTAAGATTTATGGGTAACCAAATGGGTTTATGAGTTTAAGGCTGATCATGAGGTTTATATCTTAGAAACCCTTCTAATGTTTGTTTGTGATGGTATTTTATTTTTATTAAGGATATTTTGGGAGTTTTTTTACAATAAGGGATATGTAACTCTTAGGGTTGACATAATGTATTATTTAGTGAATAATGATATTTTCATAATTTTCGAGGTATTGATAGCCATCTGGTATTATATAACTATTTATTATTAATTTTATATTTATTTATTTTCATATTAATTTTTAGGATTTTATATGAATCATATTAACATTGTTTTAGTAAAAAGGAAAACTAGACACATCCTACAAGGTCATAGTGCTTGAACCCACAATTAAAGGGTGATAAGAGTGAAACACCTACCACTTGACTATGTGACGTATTAGATAGTATAAATGATATAATAGATAAAGAATAATTTTATTTTGGAAAAATGTTTTATCATATAAAGAACCCAATGATTTAAAATTTATATAGTTATTGATTATGCCTAATAAAAACAGAATGTTCAAGAGGAAACATTCTTATCCCATTATTTAGAGTTATTATTGGTAACTTTTTCATTAAATATATAGTGGTATTCTCTTTATAGAGAATGGTGTGATATATATATTGATAATAAATGATTAAAGTACATATTCACATTAAAGTATTTGAATATTCTCAAGATAAAATGGTTTGAACTAATAACGATTATGACTGGTCAATAAATCACATCCCAAGAAAAGGAAGAAATTTGTTTAATTCATTGAGTCTAAAAGATCATACAATATTGTCTTCTATGATGATAAAAAATTTCTAATAATACAATATTTGTTGAAGTAATGGGGAAAATATAAAATTTCTCAAATGAATGTTAAAACATATATCTAACTGAATATTGAAGAGGTGCAGAAGAAAGATGTAAAACTGAAGAGGAAAGTGATAAATGTTTCTCGATATAACCTTAATTATAATTTAATGATAAGGTTTAGGAATTATTTATGTGTTCTGTCCAATCCGAATAAGAAGAAGGAGTTGTTAGAAGATTCTCCAAGGTCTTCCTAATATATTAATCATAAATGTATAAATATGTATATGAATTTGAAAGATTATTTTTGTTTGGATGGAATAAAGAGATATTATATAGTTTGTATCGTGGTGTTTAGTAAGTTATGATAGAGAGGTACATGTTTAAGTTGATGTTACAACAAATGCTCATACCAAAATATAAATGGGAAAAATTATCATGTATTTTTTCATCACACTCAACAAAAAAATCTAAATTTAAAAAATTCAATATAGATTATAGTTAATCTTCATACAAATTCCACATAATTTATTGATATTATTGAAGATTTATCGATGGATCATATTTACTAGATATAAATTAAAGAATTGTTATGGTATCATGGAGCACCACATTTTATTATGTTTTATTGGGAACCAAGGTTTCCCATGTTGTTCTGGTGAAGCCTCTAGTTGGCTCTAGATACGGAGTTGTGTTTCAACACATCAGATAATCCTAAAATATAATTCTAGTCCAAAAATTAAATCCATAGAAGATATGTTGATAAGCTTTTCGACATATTTCAATCTTGTTTGGAATCAATACAATCCTCTAATTTAGTTTTCCTACTATAATAGCATTCACACGATCATCTAGATGGTTTCTAATGAATCTATTTATAGAAAGAAGTGTAATACTCTAATATATTGAGATGAAGTTGAAAAAAAAATTCTATTTTTTCTTGATAATGAATAATAAACTTTCTAGAATGATAGAATCATTCATCAATGCATAAGGGTGAAATATTTTTTGTAACAATGTTATTCTGATAATCGGTGGAATGATCTAGAATTTAACGTTGGTGACAAGGTGATTCTATGAATATTTTCAAGGAAAATTGATATTAGATATTTAAATAAGTAAAAACTAAGACATAGGTATATCATCCATTTAAAATTATGGATTTTATCGATGTCTTATCTTACAACTTTATAATTCCACCAAATCTCTCTCTAGTACATGATGTGTTCCACATGTCTCTCTTGAGGAAGTACATAGCTAATACGTCCCATGTACTGAAATTATAGTTCATATCGACGGACTGTGATATTTTTTATGAGGAAAAACTAATATAGGTTCTTGATAATATATATATTGTTCTATGAAAAAATTCCACTCACTGGGTCAATGTTTTGGTGCTAAACCACCAGCTTGAGGAAGTTATGTAGGAACCTGATGATGAAATGACTTAGAAGTATCTTCATTTTCTTGAACCAAAGTGATGAAATTTCAATGGATAAATTCATTTTATATGGTTATAATTTTACACCCCTATATTTTATGAATTTTTTCCATATAAATTTAACTTCTTCATTATCTTGTGTTACACACAACTGCAAATTTTAACAAATTTTTTTAGAGTATTAATAATATTAGTTTAAAATGAAATTTATAACCTAGCTATTAAGATAGTTCAAATGAATTGGAATAAACACCTTTTTAATATTATTTTTAATAGTTTTATTGGAATGAAAAAATATTTATAAAAATGTTTTTAATTTTTTTTAATGTTTTTATATTTAGAGAAAAAACTATTTTCTCAAAAAATATTCTTTATTTTTGTGAAAAAATAAAAATAAATTATTTTCCCCACTTTAGAAATAATAATTTCAAAAAATAGACATTTTTTAAATATTCTATCTATATTTATCTTTGAGATAATTTTGGATAATTTTTTGAAAAGATTAATTTTTCGTTGATCTGTAAAAAAATTTAGATTTTTATTTAAAAATATCTTTTCATTTGAAGAATTTCCAACATCCATTTTATTTTAAGATGGTTTTAAAAGTAAAATTAGTTCCATTATATGTATTAAAATTCAATTTATCTCATTTTAATTAATTTCATATATAATATTATATTATAACATCTTATAATTATGTAATATATCTCTTTGAAAACATTCTTTTCCATCGGGTCTGTGTGTTTAATTTTATATTAACTCTTTAACTTATATAAATGTAAGTTGTAAAATTAGTTTCTATTTTTTCCAATATTTATAATTAATATTATATAATTTCTTTAGCTTAATTTTAGGTCCAAATTAATAGTGAAATAGTTAAAAATAATTTTTCTAGTTAAGGTTACATTTGGGTTTTTCTCATTACATGTTTTCTGATAATATTAATTTTACACACACATAAGAATTTCATTTAATAAATTTGATATAATATTTATAATTATTCTTTAAAAATTATATTATAAAACTCATTTTATTTTTAGGATTATGGGATGAATCACCCAGGTAATTAAATAAATAAAATTATTATTGTGGAAAAAACTAGAATCTTAAAATTATGTGAACAAAAGTGATATAGAATAAAATATTTAAAACATGTGTTTTTTATGGTTGGGGTATTTATCAACCATGTATTCCTCAAAACCCTTTAATTATCAATTTTTGAGGTATATGGTATGACAGTTTGACTTCCCAGTATTGAATAGCTTTCTTATTTAAAAAAATGTCACTCCACATCAACTATAAAAGGTCAATTCCTCCCCTCAATCTTTTCACATCTCTCAAGCCCCATGGAATGAATATAACCCATAAAAATAACTCCAAAATATCATTTTCTGCATCCTAGATCTTTTTTTCATCCTAAAATACCAACCATAGGGTTGTTAATAATATATCTAATGGATGTTGTTCTAATCAATAGTAATTGCCTTCACTATAGTATTTATTTTAACATTTTATCTTACCACATTCATTCATTTTTTAATAATCCCATTATAATAATAATATTATATACCATATTATAAGATAATATTATATTGATTTAACAACCTATATCCATCATATCATCCATCAATTGGGAAACAAAACTATCGATCATATGTACAAAAGACTACCACCTCGCGAACCGATATAATTAGTTTTCCGTCACCACCCAGAAATATTGAAAATTTTGATATATTTAACATATTTATACGATAATAACTAAATAATTTTTTTATAATTTTAATATCATATATAGTTACTTACTTTTCATTCTATGGGATTATGATAACATCACCCATGTGCATAGAGGACCCTCACATCATAAAGTGATGTGATTCGTTCATCACATACACATTTTGCAGAAGGTAATGAGGATATGTTTAAAGAAAATATGTGATAATTGTGACATAAAAAATAAATCTTTAAAGGCAGTATATTACTTTTGTTTTTTTGTTTCTCTTTTTGAGAAAATGTAAAAAATATTTGTGGGTACATATGGAAAACCATCTCCATTAATGGTTTAGTTCATTTTTTATCTCTAAATTGAATGTATTACCATAAATACATAAAATGAATATATATGATATTTATATCATTTATTATGTTCTATATATTATGGAACCATGTTCTATGTAAAAGGAACATAAATAACCAATCCAATCATAGATGAAACATGTATCAGTTTTTATGTGATACATTATTTTAAAAAGGAATTGTTAAAATATAGGTTATAAAAGGTCATAAGAAAACCAAATATGGTGTTATATATATAATTATTTTTCGTTAATATATTTATAATAAACATATATTAATTAAATATCATATTTGAACATGTGCGAAGGATGTCCAGACATAAAGTAATGGATTCTATATGAAATTGACTTCATTGGGACATATGTTATGCTATGAACATATAATATTTTATGAGGCTTATATATACAATTTAAAATTTTAAATACCGCATTTATTTATTCTCATGATATTTAATTTTTTTTTTAATTTTTTTCATTCTTGGGAATTATGATTCCAAAGTTACTAATGTAGTAAGGTATTTTTGATTAACTTTTATTTTTGTAGGACATGTGCATTATGCACAACTTGTTTCCTTTTTTGGGAGTATATACTACACAAGAATGTATTTTAGTGTCCCTATAATGATAATTATAGTATATAAGTATCCACATAATGTGCTTGATTTCATAGGTCTTACAATTCAAAATATATCGAACCGCTAAAGGTTTAATGTTACAACACCATTGTTTTACATGATTATTTATGATATGAGTCAAATTATGAGATCTTATGATATACCACTCAGGAAACTCATTTATTTTTATATAATATACACATTTCTAAAAATATATATATTCCATTCATTTTTCTAACTATAACGATTTAAGATACCGAAGTAATGTTTTTTTAAGAAAAGTCATATTTATTTAACTATTTGATTGAAAACCATTTTTAATTCAAATCCTTGTTTTATAAAAAATAGTTTCTTTACAATTCTAAAATTATTATTTCATGGATTTTTACAAATCTTTTAGTTTTTACAAGATTTTCTAAAAAAAATATTTATTTCCTTTTCAAAACAATGTCCTTTTGGATTTTACCAATATATGAACGAAATATTTATTTCATCATGTATGATGTTAAAAAAATATCACACCATCATAAATGGTCAATGAATTAATGATGACATTAATATTTTCCTAGTTTATATCAAAATAAATGAATTTTGAATGTTTTTTGGGATATTTTCATTTTAAAAATACATTTTTAAAGTGGAAAGACTATTTTACTCAAGGAATTTTCTAAGTGGTATTTCAAAATTATTTCCCATCTAAGATGAAATCCATTAATATTAAATATTATTTACTAGGGATATGATCCAATTTTACCATAAATATTCTTTCACTAGATGGTTTTTGATTATGTTGAATATATCTTTATGAAACCCATTTATTTTCCACATGTTATGTTTTGAAGCATTGATTAGAAGATTATGAGGCCAATTTTCTTTCTACGGTTTATTTTATAGAGGACTATTTATGAAACCATTTTATCTTCATAGGTCATAATATTATTAATGTTATATTATCTCATGTCACTCATATGAATGGTTTTAATTATTTGAATGTGGTTATATTATAACCATGTGAGGATGTAATGTTATATCCATGGGCGATGGATACATTATAACAAATGATAGTTTTCACAATATAACCAAGGACAGGTGAGACCTATATGTCACTCCAATGAATAGGTTAAATATTTATATATCACGATATAATAATGGATAATGATTTCATGAACTTGATCCATGATAGGAAATGGGTCGATGGTATCAATCCAAAAATGTGAAATATGTATATGGGAATAATACACAACGGAAAACTAATTGAGGATGGATCTACTATGTTTGATGGTTTTCATTATTAACATTGAAAAATGAAATGGTTTCTTTACCTTTGTTGGTGTAATGGTTTTATGACATGAAATTATGATTCATGAATTCTGATGGTTTCAAAAACATAAATATTAAGTCCTTTGGAATTATAATTCTTTATATCATGAGACATGTTTATCTTATATGATAGGTTGTGTATGAAAATTACAATTTATGTTCAGGATCACATAACCTTATTGTTATCTTATTATTTAATATGATCAGAGAATGATGTCTCCCTTTTTTACCCTTATTGATCATATGATCTCTCCCTTTCTTATGATTCCTTTCCCATCATTATAATGAATGGATTTAAGAGGGTTATGTTTATGAAGAGTAAAAAATGATAAGATCATTATAGTAAATTTTGAATATCATTAATTAAATAATAATATTACATAACTAGTATCCAAATACACTAAACAATTTCAGTCCTTGTATATGTATAATAAACTTGTACTGAAAACATATCTATTATTATGTAAAATCTATATATGAAAAACATGGTCTAATATAGTTGGTATCATAGAAAATATTTATTTAAAAATTGGACACTATATCGAGAAACTCTTGGAGATCCCTAGGATTATATCTAAGGATTATTCTAAGGGTAATTGTAAGTATAGGAAAAAATTCTGGAATTTTGTAGAATATAGAGTGAGTTGCTTCCAAAAAATCATCCATGTCTAGATACTACAAGTGGATATGGATATAAAATAGTTGTATCTAGGGTTAATAACACTAAAAAGGGTTCAATGATCTAGACTCTATCATCACCTGGTTCCCATCAATGGGACTTTTGGTACACCTAGTTTGACACCCTCAAGGGATATTTTTTAGAATTTTAGAAACACTTTTTGAACCACTATGAATGATTTTAAAAGTTGTTGACCATTAGTGACATTGGTTAAAACTAATGTGTCATATATTGAAAATAATTTTCCAAGATTTAGAATTCCAAAAGTGATTTTTCATGATTATCTGGTTTGCCACTATGATTATTGTCGCTCACCCATTTCACAAAGGGGAATCTGAAAGTGGTTTTTCTCATAGATGTATTGGGGTATGAGAATATAGTTGTAACTAGAATACCCATCCAAAAAATAGAAAAATCCTATACAAAAAGTCTTTAGATAATTTTATTTAAAATTGGAATTGGTAAATGATCATTCATAGTTGCAGAATTTGTCTTTCTATAGTCTATACAGACTCTCCACTTGGTAGACTTTCTAACTTGAATCATCTTATTTTTTTAATTGGTCACAGCAATGAAACCTCTATTTATAAGTATTTCATGGGCCAAAATTACCCATGCACAAACATATATGGTATATATAATAATAGAATCAAGCAAATTAATAACCTTCTCTCTCACACATCCTCTCTCATGTTTGGTTTTACTCTTCTTTGTGCTTATACTCAAGTAATGTGATCAGGATCCATAGGGATCCGATGAATAGATAATGATAGACTAATACCTTTTATATCTTAAATGGTACAACCTATATAATTTTTGAATTTATTTGGAGAATATAACAACTATTACTCTATTTTTTTTATCTAATTTAACATAAAAAGATGATTGGAAGTGAAGAGTTTTCAACAAGAAATAAATATTTCAGATGTGATGGAAATGGTTTAAGATCATGTTGTGGTGCCTATTCACTAGTTGGTATAATCATTTGGATATGAGGTCCATGGTCTTCAAAATGTTTTATATAGTGGTTTTTAAAATTTTACAAATTCTCAATTCCATGTTCAGAAACACACTATTCATCACTGCTATCCAATAGTGGATAACTCATAGCACTCAATTTCCACATTTGATTTTAAAATATTTTCCATAAAAAATACATCCTATTGTTTCAAAATCTCTACCACATAAGAATTGAAATGTTCCTTAACATTCATTAATGGGGGGAATTAATCCTCAAGTTCTCATAGAAATTTTCTATGTTCCAAAGAAAATTCATATTTTTCACAGTTCTCAAAATCTAGAATAGAGTTGTTGTCTAGTCATAGAAGATAACCCCAATTCTCTTTTTTAACACATCGAAGTTATTTGAATGAATTAATTTCATCATATACCGTAGTCTCTTTAGAAGAATTTTGTTTTGAAAATTTTTCTTCTTGATTTATTATTTCCCTAACTTCCATAATATCATCTCTTTAATAGTTTTCACCAAATGTTGGTTCTTTAACATTTTTAAACACATGAAACACTTCTTCTTTCTCCCCATACTTAAAAATCTGACTAACTTTTCCAACACATATAACATCTACTCCAATGGATAAGAAGGTATTATTAATTATGATTGGAATTTCTTGGAAACACTCCATTTGTACAACAAAAAATTATACATGTAAGAATATATTATCAACCCCTATAAGAAAATCATCAACTTTTCCAATTGGAAGTGTAGAAGATTGGTCATCCAAATGTAAGATGATAGTGGTAGGATTCAATTATCCAAAACCTGACTATTTAATTAATGATAAAGGAATCAGATTAAATCTTATATCATGTTCTTGAAGACAATTCAATTTATAATTATTCCCAATGGTTCGTGGAAGGATAAATCTACATGGATCATTATTCTTTGGTGGGATTTTGTTTTGAAGAACAACATTTCACTCTTCAATTAGGATGTAAGTAGTAAACTCTTCCATATTTTTCCAATCTGAAAACTTTTTATAACAAGACTTAAAATAAGTTGGAATCTAAATTGATGTTTGTATAAAAATTATATTCACACAGATCTCTTTAAAAATATTATGGAATTGACAGAAAGTAGGTTTTTTATTCACATATTTTAATCTCTGAGGGAATGGGATGGATGGGGAAAATTACTATGAAGACTAGGAATTTCCATTTAGTCTTCATAAATTTCATTAATGTATTCATCCCCATTTAATATACATTTTACAAAATATTTTTATCTGGAATGGTTTCATTTACATGTGTTACAATAGTGCTGTCCAAATTTTCATATTCATTGATTCCAAGATTTTTGTTTACAGAATCATCCAGATTTTTTTTGAACATTCCTTGGGTCATATAAAACATCCTATTGATTTTTTATACCTCTCTATGTTACCATAACAATGGAACTCTTCATGGGGTACATTTATAGTTTATGTGGCATCTTCCCTTTTTCCCTACCACCTAACTCACTAGCCTTTTTATGTAATTTAGTTTGAAGGTTGGAAATTTCAATTTTACATCTCTCATATTGAGAGTTCATCATACACATTATTTGATCCATTTTATAAATAATTTGTGCCAATGGGGATTGTGAAAGCTTTTTTTCATTGTATTATGGGCTATGAAAATCTGGTTGTGACAAGAATACCCATCCAAAAAAGAAATAAAATTACAGTTAGTCATTATAAAATTTGAGTAAAATTTGGAATTATAAAATAATCCATTCTAGTTTTATAATTTATCTTTTTATAATATCTAAAATCCCTCAATATAGTATCTTTTCTAACATTAAAATTCTCATTTATCTCATTGGTCACAGAAATAATGCTTCTAATCTTTGGTATTACATAGAATAGAAAACCCCAAAAACTATCAGTATGGGATATATAATCCCATCATCAAGAAACTTAATAACGCCCTCTCTCACACAACAACCTTTTGTTCCGATTTAATATACATTGTACTTCTACACAAGTAATGTTATCAGGTTTCGTTAGGATACTATGAAAATATAAATAATTAATAATACCTTCAATATCTAAAATGTTCCAATATATATCATTTTTTAACTTATTCAGCAAAGATATCAACATTTCCACATAGTTTTTATCAAATTTTTTCAAAAACGATAACTGTAAGTGAATATATTTCGACAAGAAATGAATATTTTACGTGTGATGGAAATGTTTTAAGATCATGTCATGGTTCCCCTTCACTAGATGGTATAATGTTGTGCCTAAGAGGTCTATGGTATTCTTCATGTTTCTTAAAGTAAGTTTTAAAATTTAACAACTTCTCAATTCCGTTTTCAAAAACACACTATTATTTACACATATCCAATAGTGGATTGCATATTGCACTCAATGTCTAGATTTATTTTTAAAATATATTCCTTGAAAAATATTCATTGTGTTTCAGAATATCTCTCTCAAAACCATCATTATTTTCCTTAAAACTTTTTTATATAGTGAAATTCATCCTCATGTTCACCTAGAAATTTTCTATGTTCCTGAATAAAAATTTCATATTTTTGAGAGTTCTCGAAATATAGAATAGAGTTGTATTATAGATCTATAATATTACCCAGATTCCCAATTTTAACTCTTCCAGATTTATGGAATCAATTAATTTCATCATCTACATGAGTCACCTTATAAAATTATTGTTTAAAAAAATTCACCTTGATTTATTATGTTCTTATATTCTAGGATATCAACTATGGAACTTTTTTCACCAAATCTTGGTTCTTTCAGATTCTTAAACACATGAAACTCTTCTTCTTTCTCACCACGCATAACAATCCAACTACAATTTTTTATATTTAGAAAATCTCCTCATATATCTAATATTTCCCTACCACTAATTAAAGGTACATCATGTCCACACTCCATTTCTATAAAAAGAAATATTACATGTAATAATATATTACTAACCCCTATAAGAAGATAATCAACTTTTCTAATGGTAAGAGTAATTGAGAGGTCAGCAAATTGTAAGGCCACATGGGAAGGTTTCAATTCTCTTGATCCCAATTGCTGAAATAGTGAAAAGGGATGTATATTTAGTCTTTTAGAAAGGTCATGTTGTTAATTCAATTGATCATTATTCCAAAATGTGCAAAGAATGATAAATCTCTCTGGATCATTATTCTTCGGTGGGATTTTGTGTTGAACAACTAAACTACACTCTTCAATGAGGTGGTAAATAGTCAACTATTCCAATGTTTCCTAATTAGTAACAATTTTATTAAAAGATTTAAAATAAGTTGGAATATGAATTAATGTCTGTATAAAATAAATTTTCACATAAATCTCATTAAAAATAATAATGAATTGAAGCAAATCATGTTTCATTATTCGTGGACTTCAATACCTGGGGGAATGTGTTATAAGGGGAAAATCCTAAGAAGGGCATGAATTTCCTTAATTTTTCTGAAATAATTTCATTATCTTTAGTATTTATCATTTAAGATAGTTTTTATAAAATATTATCAGTTGGAATGGTATGATTTACTTGAGTTATAGAAGTATTGTCCAAATTTACATATTCAGTGTTGCCCAGATTTTCTTGTACATAATATTTTGGAATTTTAGTTTGAACTTCCCTAAGGTCCTATATAACTTCTTCTTGAGTTTTTATACTAATCCTTGTTACCATCACTATGTAACTCTAATTGGGGTTGATTTATGCTGTACTCAGAAACATCCCTTTTCCTTACCACCTAACTCACTATCCATTTGACTTAATTAACTTTGAAGGTTAGAAATTTCAGTTTTACATCTATCATCATAAGAGTACATACTACGCATCATTTTACCCATTTTATTAATCATTTGATTCTCAAAAATCCCTTGAAAATTAAATGATTCATCCATTTAGTGGTTATGAAATTATGGTTTGGGTTGTTTAGTAAAAGTAGATGCATTTTTTCTTATCATGCCTTATTATTTCCATGAAATGTTTGGATAATATCTATAATCAAAATTGTAGTTTTTGTAAAATGGTTTTTCACTTGACTGAAATCTAGGATGATGACAAGAAAATTTATCCTCTTCATGTGTTTGTGTAGGAATGTCAATGATTTTTGAAAAATTATCAATTTGACCAAACATGACATATTGAAAACATTTCCCTTAAAGAGATTAATTTTTATTTGGGAATCCTGCTTGGTTTACACTTTGTCTCACATTCATGTTCATTACGGATTGATATTATTCATTATTTTTAGGAAGTTGAGTGTTAATTTTAATACCAAAACCAGTGTAGTTTCTTCTTATATTAACTTTCCCCATCTAGAATTTTTTTGTTGAGAATTTAGAGCCATATTATTGAAACGTTTTTTCAACTCCTCATCAGTTTTATCATTATAATTCCCACATAAAATATTTTAACTAAATTTTGACAATAAGATTACATTCATTCATTGAAGGTATATATGAAAGGATGAGATGGAATATGGTGAAGGGGACATTATCGAAGAATGTTCCCAAATCAATCCCCAGACTCATGGAAGGCTTCACTATCTTCTTGATAAAATCATTTAATTTTTTTTAAGATTGTCCCTTATGTATTTGCGGAAAAAATTTCTGGACGAGTGAGTTGTAGACATTCTCCCAGTTTTCAAAAATATTTTCATATAATCCTAAGGAAATAAATTTACAATTAAATTATGACAATAGGTAAACACCCCCATCCTAATATCATCCCCATTGATTCCTTCCAAATTAAAATACATCATGGGGTTATAAAAGTCTCTAATGATGGCTAATGAGTTTTCATTAGATAAACCAATAAACCTCGACAGCATCGACATATGTGACTCTTTGAGTGCATTATTTTAGGACCTAAAAATCAATATAATAGTATATGGATTACTAGATACCTAAGGGAGTTGAAACTCCATCATCTTAGGCCTTTCAATGTATCCTTGGATGATTTTATCTTTAATGTTCTGTTCATTTTCATCATTATCTCATTCTTAGAGAATTTATATTTCAATTATGTTTAATTATCTTAAAAATAATAGATGATTTAAATTTCATAATTTATCAGTTATATCTTTTGAGAAGTAGAACATGTGTACATGAACAACATAGTATCTTAGTAGTACACAATAGAAAATGTTTTTACCGAATTTGTTTTTCATTTTTCTTTTCAGAATGAAATATTTTTTATTTTAAAAGATTTTTCTTTTATACTTTTTTTTACTATTTCTTATTTTATGGGTGAATTCTTCCCTAGAGATGGAACCAAAATATTGTACAGTATGTTATAGATTACCTCATATTTTTAGCCAAATAATAATTATATAGAAGTAATAAATGTATCGATTCCTCAGAAAAGGTAGATTGAAAGAACATCCCAACAATTAAATCTAATAACAAAAAATACAAAAAATGAATTCAATAGTAATGAATATTTTTCAAATAAAAAAACATTAGGAAAGTATTATTTGAGAATTTTGAATTATAACTAATGAATAAAAACAAAAAATAAAATGGATCATGATTTAAAATCAAGGGAAATTGAATTTTTTGATTTAAAAAATCATTATTCTTAGAAAATTTGTTATGTGCACTTCCACAAAAAAATTTAGTTCACTCTCCATCTCCAAGAAATAAACAGTCAGATGGATGATTCTTGAAGCTTATCACATACAAGAAACATCCAACCATGAAATTATTGAAGAAGTCAGTAACAAAATAATCTCACAGTAAATTAGAATTTTCATAAAATAATTGAAAATATGGAAGGAAATTTTATTGATATAATAAAATTCACTATAAGATTCTATTGTTCCAATGAAATAATGTGAAGAATTTGAACAAATCTCCCATAAATGTTATTTCACAAATTGAATATTTCAGAAAAAATTCATCATGAAATGGACAATTTGAGAGTGAAAAATGAAGAAAAAGGAAATATGATGATGATAAATCTTCCCTCAATCTTCTTCTCTAGATTACACCCTTATTCGCTTGCATATCATGCCTTCTCTTTACTATAGAATCCTATTTTATCTTGTCTTCCAAAATTGAGACAAAATTAATGATATGGGTGGCTGAATTTCTCCCTGTATGCCTAATTTTTTCACTATTTTTCAAAACAACATAAATTTTAAGGGTCAGTTGTTGGATTTCATTACCGCTATACACCTATTGATTTTCTAATTAAATGTCTATAAAAAGAACATGCATTAATCACTTAGACACTCTAACAACTAGCTCTAAATGGAACCCAAAAATACTTAATTTGGACTAAACTTGTATTATTCATTATACTTGAGCCCAACCTGTGTTCTATTCAAAAATATTTTCGAAACCATGAACTGAACCCAAAAACACAATTTCAAGACAATAGATTTTTTTTTTCAAAAACACAAAACTCACTTAACTCATTCATTAACAAGATAAACATTGTCTTCATGAAATAATTCAATAACATTTTGACCACTCAACTAAAAATAATTTTTACTACCTCTACTGTAACTTGACTCTAATAATGGTGAAAACATGAATCTATATTTTCAGTTATCAAAACATATCGCATTCTGAAGAACAAATTTTCAATGAAGAAATACAATACCAATAAAATCAAATATTAATCTTCGCAAAGTGAAAGGGGGATTCAATTCCTGAAAATCAATGGTGACAAACCATGAATGGTTTCATTCTTCAAAAAGTTACCCATCATCGATATATACTCAATGTTCACTAAATATTCCATTGATCATGGTTGACATCAACCTATATCTATAATTCTTGGATTCTATGGGATAACCTCATGAAACATGGATAGAAAAGAAAATAACATTACCTAGTTTTCTTTGGCCAGTTTTCCATCTTAGATTATTGATCAACAATATTCATGCATCGGCGATCATGAGTCTTTAACAACCATATTATTCTAGGATGGTTCACCAATCATCAACAACACAACTCAGGAGTTCTACTAGTTTTTGAGTAGTGTAACATCTTCATATCTATTCATTGCCGAGCACAAACTATATCCAATCTGAAACTGGGGCACCATGACATTCAATCATAATCGGTGAAAGAGATTTATCTCTCTTGTTTTTTCTTCAATCCCAGTTCATCCAATTTTTCTCTCATCTACTATTTATAGGTTTACTAATTGAAATGGCTTGATTCCCAATCCATTTATAGTCAACCTATATTTTTTAAAATGTGTAGGAAAGATAATTATTTTCAGCTGTCAGTTTGAATATATTCTAAGTGTTTTCCATCCATAACTTCACTCGAAATTGGTGGAACCAGCATCAAAGCCTTTATAATCAACAATGTCCCAGTTTGGCTTAAACTCCTAGTGGGTTCCTTTAATGGTGCATAGCTCTCAGATGTGCAAGAAAAGCTCTATTTTCTTGTCTCTTTCATATGGCCTCAATCCTTCAACAAAATAATGGCATCTTCATCATACTATGGATTAACATGAATCACATGTGTGGGAGAACATCATAAGAAAAATATTTTTACATAGTCATTCTTGTATGTGACCTAACCAAAATAATATTATGTGACTTAAAGATTTCTAGAATACAGGAATTATCATACACTCTATTCGATCATTCATTTTACAGAAAAAATAATATAAATGAACCAACAAAATATTAGAATAAATTCATAATAACCTTTTAATTATTTAATCAATATAAAATTAAATACTAAAAAAATTTATCTTAATTAAAATAATATTTAATTAGTAAAAAATAAGCACACATAAGTAAGAATTAAAAACAACTTAATGAAAACAAAAAATAACAGTCTTAATCCATTAATAATTAAAACAACATTATTAATTAAATAAAATTATGAAAAAATTATTATTAAAAAATTTAATATGAACAATTATTATTAAAAACATTAATTTATTTTTTCTACTAAATATTTTCTGTAAAGTTATTTTTAACTAAATTAAATTCATTTTTGTATTAAATACATATTGAAACCCCAAAATGAAGTGTGGAAAAAATTTAATCAGTAAAGGCCAAATCACTAATCATGAATGTATTTTATGATCTTTATTATTATAATTATATTATATACATATGCATCAAATGTTAGTTCTTTTATGTGTCTTATGATTCCAATCATACCAAAGTGGTAATGGTTCAATGTTACAATCTCACTGTTTAATAGGATTGTTTATGATATGATTCCAACGAAGAGATTTCATAATGTACATCTCAAGAATCTCATTTATTTTCTTCTGTTATGGGTATTTATGGAAAATACTTGTTTTAACTTTCAAATTCCTATCTTAAATTAATAAATATTCTAAAATGATTTTTTAAATAATTTTTTTATTTATCTTTTTGGTTGAGAGTATTTTTTCTTCCCTGTCACTTTTTTCTAAAAATGTTTTAAACAATGTTTTTACTATTATCCAATTATTTTTTAAATACATTTTTACACACATTTTTAATTTTATAAATTATTTTAACAGGTTGGTTATGAAATATATAAGTTTTCTTCATTATCTTATACCCTTATCATTACTTTATGATTTCATATGATCAAAGAATAATATCTCCCATGTTTACCTTTACTGCTCATCTGATCGTACCCTTTCTTAAGCATCATTTCCCCAAGTTATTAAGAATTTTTTTAATTTGGGTATGTTTATGATGAGTAAAAAATGGTAAGATCTGTAAGGGATATGTAAATGTTATTTCATTCAATAATAATATTATGTATCTAGTATCTAAAGACACTAAACCATCAGGGTCTTTGGGCACATATTTCTGAAATGTGTTAAATTTTCCCCAATTAAGGTTTTATATCTATATATAAAAAGCATGGTTTTTTATACTACCTCACCATATCACACTATTAACTTATTTTAGACAAGTAATAAAATAAAATTCTATGTTATGATCACTCACCAAGACTCATTTCAATAGATAAACACCAGAATAGCAAGGGTCATTTCATTATTATTATTTTTTCACCATCAATTTTTGATTTTTAATGAATATTATGATGAAATTCATTCTTCAATATTATTTTCCTAGCATGTAAGTTTTCTTTCTCCTTGATTTTAATACATCTATAGAATATATATTTTATTTCCCACTATTTTCCTCTATAAATTTTTTATTTATTAATCACTAATTTAGTTTTCAATTCAACCATTAACAGAGCCAATATTTTCATTTATTTCAGTTTCTGTTATAATGATTTTAATCCCACCATTTTTTAATTTTATAGGTGAGTATGTAATATTTTTATTTTTGATTAATTTCATGATTAATTGTGTAAAAAAATAAATATTGAATTTTTGTATATATATTCACATTGGATTTTATTCTGAAATCCATATATTGATTTAATAATTATATTATTAATAGTATTTTGATTCATATTTTCAATTTTACAAATAAATTTATGGAATGATGGAGTAATGTCAATATTTATTTTAATACTTTTTATGGTTTCAAGTATCAAATTTACAAAGGGGATGGTCATATGTTTTTCCAAAACCGAACTGTATTCCTTTTAAAAAAATTATGACTCTAAATTTGAGTGTATGAATTTCTTGGAGAGATTGTTTTACTTTTTCCAATTTTTTGGAATTTTCCCCCACCATAAGAATTAAATATAAATTGAACAAATTTGATCCCATAATATGTCTTTTCACAGTTATAAGATGTATTAATTTTTATCATATGACTTTACCATCAGGCATTTAGAATATGAATTTATCCATAATTTAATATGAATTCTCAAAAATTAATATGACTATAATAATCATCCAAATTTGAAGGGATATCATACAACACTTCATCACTTTGAACAAAATATTTTTTCTTCCACATCATCATTCATGAAAAAAATCCATGGTGACTACATGGATTATTATTTATTTGATATTCTAATCATGATCAAAGAAAGAAGGCACACATTCTGAGGGAAAATATTACATTGATTAGAAAAATAAATTTGAGGATGAATGAAACATTATAAAATTTAATTTTCAAGGATTCCAAAGGATTGACCATAACCAAAGAATATTTAAATTGAGAAAGTAAAAGAGTAACATGAGAATAATGTTTATCAAGAAGATCTATGCAAAATTGATACTAATTTTATGAAACTTTTCTACTACTGGTCTTATTTTCATTTTAACTTTTTATTTTTTTAGATTTTAAATGTCTTATATTCCGCCACATGTTTCTTAACATGTTAATAAATGGGTATGTGATTTAGATATTAGGGTAAATTTGATTTCATTTTGTGATGATTGTGTTCAGAATCTTAAATAAATAAAAAAAATATTTTTTTAAAATGATTTTTATATGGAGTAGTAGTTAATAATTTCTAATGTAGTGGTATTTGATTTAATAAAATTTAATAGTTATACCCTTGTTTGATGATACATCATCTCTATAAACTATTATTAATGCTATATATGAGGGAATTGTATGAGTTGATTGTTATTTTCATAGAATGTTTTATCATGTGTCGAAGGTGTAATAGTTTCTGTTAGATTGTTTAGGAGGAACTATACTCGGTTGAGAGTTTCCTATGTAATCTTGGAGAGAATTATTGTATCACATTCTCACATAAAATTGTTGTAACACTAATAAATGGTTTTTGATAAATTTTTCCTCAAAAAAACATATCAAATAAGGGTAATATGTGTAATACTTGTGGATCATATCGTTAATTATATTACTATAATGAGAAAAAATTTTAATTTAAGCACTATAATAAAATTAAAATTAGATATAAAACCCTGATATAATCACCACTTCAATATTATTATTACAATCACTTTTATTACTTTATACAACTATTTTTAAGACAAGTAAATTTAAAAACAACCCCTTTTTCTATAAATTTTAAGTGAAAATATATTTTGATCAGTCTTATATAAAATAAATCCTAGTATTACCCCTAACACTATATTTTTACCTAGGAAATATATATCTTTTTGGGAAAAACACAAAATGGGTTATCTATAAGCATGACCTTTTTTCAGGAAGTAGTTTACAAAATATAATAATTAAAGTACATCAATAGGACATAAAATACATATATTTACCATTTAAATCCTGAAACTGAAGAAACCTCACTAACTGGTCTTTGAAAATTAAAATTATGACCTAATTTTGAAAAAATATCATGGCTAAAATGAACCTTCAAGTGTTCACCTTAAGCCTTCCATCATGTAATACAACACAAATTAGACCCTATGAGAACATGTTTCCGCCTAATTCATCCATTATAATAATAGTATGTCCTTGTATGTGTTAAAAATCATTGAATTAAAAACATTATTAGTTAAACTACTTTAAATTTTTCATGTTTTGGAAAGAGAAGACCTAAACAAAAGTATTGAAGAATCAATACATGAGTTATATTACATTAAGATAATATGAATGTATAAAGAATAATTATATAGTAATTTCTTCCCCTATCCACTTAAAAGATCAGATAAGGAGTTTTTGTATAGCTTGCTGCAAGTTTAAGTTCTTGATTGGGATGACTTTGTAATGATACTTTATTCGGATGATTTTTTACAACATCCAATACCATGAAATATATGATAATCACTTACATGTGTTATTTAACTAAAGAATATTTGAAAATGTTTTAACTTTTGTAGATTCATCATCTATATTATATTTGATATAAAAATCACCAGTGTAAGCCAATGGATATATTGGGAAATTTTTTAGGAACTCAAAAGAGTTTGGTATAAGAGGTAATGGTGCCACAATTATTAATGAGGTAAGTAATTATGACTTATATCTATTTCTAGAGTCAAAAAATAAATATATAATAGGTATTTTTAGAAAAAATATATCTTTGATTAAAACTAGTGAATATAAATCACTAACTAAGGTAACTAGTTTATGTGTATCCCCTCATCATTTTATGGGAATTTTTTTTTAGGTAAAGGCAATAAAACCCAATGTAGTATCATTCTAAAAAAAATAAATTAAAATAACCTAAGAAGTATGGAGAGAAAAATACTAGGTACTGTCTGGATTTGGAAGTTGGTAGAACCATATCAAGCCTCTTTTTGATATCATTTTCATCATAAACAACTTTATCAGCTAAAAAATTCTCCATACTAAATACCATAACCTTTACAGTGATTTTTCAAGAAACATTACATCCAACCATGTTACCAATATGCAAATCTTGTTTAGTAAATGAATAATTTTAATCAACCCTCCACTGTTTTACATCCTCACGTATAGAAATAAATAAATCATGATATTCATAATCATAGGAATTAAATGGGGGAGTTCATAGTCTATATCATCATTCTTATGAAAATTTTATCTAATAAATAAATGAAATTACTATCCCAATCAATACCAAACCCTACGGTAAATGTGATCCTGAAAACAACTAGAATTGGAAAAGGAATTTCATCACCATCTCACCCTAAATCTGAGCGAACCAAACAAGAACATGAGGGAAATAAAACTCTATAATCTTGATAGTTTCCTAAAAATAGTATAGGGACCATGAAAATAAATAATCAGAAGAAAATATAGAACATGATAAATAAATCAAGAAAACCATTAAAAAGTGGAAAAAGAATAAGAAATATCCTTCTCTCCCATTCCAATCAATAATGATATAATCCAAGAATATTTATGATGTATCACATTACATATAAATTTAGGAAACATTTAGGTAGGTTGAGATTAATATTCTACTCACATAATTTAAAAAAATTAAAATTATTGTAAATTTATTAAAGAACTATTGTCTAAAAATATTATAATTCTAGGAAATGATAGGGGTATCATGGGAATAGGTGTATGTGATATAATTAGACTTTAAACACACACCAAATATTAATATCTATAGACATTTTAAATCCATTTTTTATAGGTTCCCTGAATTTATATAATAATTTATATTATATAATTTATTCCATTAATTTTATAACCCAGTAAATGTTTTTATATTTCATTACATGGTAATTAAATTCAATAATAGTGGTTGTATAACTTACAGACTAATTTACATGATTTCCAGATTGTGTTTTGGAGGAGTTGTTAGTTGTAGTTAAAGATCAGGTCTTTTCAGTATAATTTTATCTGTTGAACATGTGGGAAGATAGAGCACTAGGATGATCAATAAATATCTTTTGGTGACAATTAATAAATATATCCATGAATAATAATAATAATGGGTGTGGAAGAACGCACGCCATGGATCTTGGAGACCTTGTTGTATATTTAAACATATTTTACACTATAATCCATCTATCATAGGATAATTGATCAATCACATAGTTCCAAATCAAATATAATAAATATAGTGAGTATCTAGGTATGTTTCATGAATTTTTAACTTTAAGTTTGATTTTAATGATTGATCATTCCAAGGAAAAAAATTCCCCCAAGAATTATAGAGAAATTGTTTCCTGATTGTTGGAAGAGGCAAATATCAACTTCTTTAAAGGATTGATTTTTTATCCCAGAAGAAAAATATAAAATCTAATTTGGTTATTTAAATACATGACTTTGATGTGATGAAAACCAATTTAATTTCATCATTAGATAAAACTCCAAATATATAATTGAAACCACTACCTAATGATATGAAATATGGGTGCATCTAGAAAAAAGAGAAATTATCAATTATCATTGCTAATAATATTTCTCCATCCTAAAAACAATGGTTGATTGAGAACTATATAGATAATGTGTTATAAATAGGTTGGATTTGATGAGATATTCAAGGCATAACTCTTAAAATATGCCTGCCTGGTATTCTTCTTGTGGGAAATTATAAACCTATTAGATAAACCTAAAATGGTTTAATGACATAGTTGAGAATGTTTTTGAAAATTGGTAGGGATGATTTTAAATACTGACCTAAATTATTTCACCTCTAATGCACAAATTGTTATCCTCATTCAAGTAGTTACTAAGAAAATAGGAATGACCAAAATGAGTTAATCTTTTTGATAATTTTCTAATAACTATAAAAGGTATATATATTATTGCAGGTTAAATAAGTTTTCTATTAAATATCATTTTATTAACCCCATTATTGACCATATTTTGTATATTTATGTCAGTAATGCTTAATTATATATATTATATGGGTTTATTGGTTACCTTGAAGTACCAACTCCTCTATTATACTAGGAGAATATCACATTTACATATAAATTGGTTGTCTTTTATTAATAAAGGATTCAATTTTTACTATAGAATACACGAGGTTTATTTTAGAGTTGTATGATAAGAATATTTTCTGATCACACTAATAAATTATTATATGTATTTTTAGATTATTTTACTAGTTTTTTAGATTATTAGGATCCCTTACTCACAATTTAGGATTCTTTTTCACAAATTTTATGAAAAAAAACTTCCTTTTGAACATTGAAAAGTTTAATTTTATGGTGGAAAGAGGAATAGTTATTTAAATGAAATTATGAACAAAGGAATTGAGGTGTGTGACTCTAAAATTAATGTGATACAATCATTACCTTAACCAAATTATGTGAAAAATATATGAACATTATAATTACAATCAAGTTTCAATATATAGTTTATCAACGAATTAAGTAATATTTCTCTCCAAATTTTTGGTTATTTTGAAGGAAAATAAATTGAATTTTAATTTTTCAAGTAGGAAATATTTTGATGATTTAATTATTAGACTAATAGGTACACTATTAATAAAGTCACAAAACTAGGAGAAAACATTTTAGTTACTATATGATGCTTCTAATCAAGATTTTGGAGTATATCTTTCCAAAGTAATTTAATGTAGACCTCACGTCATTATATATGTTTTAGTAACAATGGATATTTCCTATACCAACTACAAAACAAAAAAAATATGTTTTTAGTTGTTTTATTTGATTTATATAAACTCATATATTACATAATTTATACTAAAATACCTAGGTTTTATAATCATACAACTCATAGGTGACAGTTGGAGAAGGAACATTGAAATGGATAGGTTGGTTAAATTGATGATGTCACATTAGGAGTTTAATATTGAGGTTGAAGATAAGAAAGAAGAAAATAACAAAGTGCTCAATCACCCGAGTATACTTCCCAAAACATCATTGGTATGGATACTATAAATAGATCTATTAAATGATCATTTTCTAGAAGGTTATCTATATTTTATGCATGGATAAGTACGTTAGTAAACTGATATGGTCAAACTTCTAGTAACCAATCCAGTCTCTTCCCATTTTAACAACAACAAAAATTAGAGAAAAAAATATTACTCAATGTTCACAATTTTTTATGATCAATAACATTTAAAAAAATTAATGTCCAATACATAAGAGCATTATAATTTGGGGGTGAGACCCAATTTGTTTCTAAATTACTCCACACTCTAGAATATTAAGGCTATTTTTTTCCAAAGGATAGAAACAAAAAATATAAAATCTAGAATTTACTGTCCCACATTGTTTATATGTGGACATGAGCCTTCTAAAAGTTGTAATAAATTTCAATTCATGGGTAACATCACTAAAAGACATGAAATAGCCAAAAATAAAATCTTTTTTTGAAAAATTTTTGAATTATGGGTAATATAATTTATGGGAACTATTCCCATGTCATTTGGTTATCCAAACATATTTTCTGCATTTTATTATGTTCTATAATTAGTTGAATCCACGCCCACCAAAACTAATGATACTAATTTTGTGTGTTATTTTGTAATAACCAATGACTTTTATATGATGGTAATTCCAAGAGCCATCATTAGTGACTAACGAGCTAACTATATAAATAATTCCACGGATGATTTAATTCATAATTATGGATTTCATTATAAGACATCAAAACTCATCCCTTAAAAATAAATGGCCAATATGATGTTTCCAATATGGAAATAAAATTAATTTTTGATAAAACTTTTAAACCAATCTAGAAATATTGAATCTAAGGTTCTAAGACAATATTTGGGATTATAGGATGATTAAAAAATTCCTTATTATAATGTATTAATATTGGTTTATTTATGTAAATATTTTTCAACTACCGATAGAGTTATAACACAAGGAATATTGAGATGTGAGAGCGATAAATCCATACATGGAAAGAGTTAAAAAATGATGAATATTGATGTCATAGGAGTTTGAAAAAATAATGAGAGAAGATTTTGAAAATTTAAATATTAACAAATAATGTATTTATGTATAACATGATTATATTATTCAATAAAAAAGAAATACAACTAGTGAACCATGTGTTTCTTTACAAATAAATTCTTAATCATATTTCAGGTATCCATCATTCGAAATGTGGTGTTCCCTTTATAGTAACTCATTGTATCCATTTAGTGCTATGTGGATTTTAAAAGATGTAGATGAAACCCCAGTCACTATTAATTGTTTCAAAATGAATAATTTCCCTAAAAATTACCTCTAGAACCAATAGAGGAGATCAAACTCCTCCAACTTATCAAACTATTAATATCAATAAGATTATACCTTTAATTAATTCATGAATATTTATTTTTATTCCATGTTAATTCATTATATATGTTACATATTCTTGAAATCTTTTATGAAAAATAATCATCTATGTGAGGGGGACCGTTAGGCTAGGTTTTATTTTAATTTTTTATAAAAATCAATTTTCTTTGATTATCTAGAAAATAAATCAATTTTAGTGTATTTTGAAACCTGTTTAGATTAATTTGAGTTCGCCCGGTACTTTAGAATCTATACCTATTTTGAGAAACTAATTTGACACATTTATGTGTCATATAACATTGTTTAAATGATTTTTTTTCTAAATAATTGGTTATATAAATTAATATAAGCACCACCGATTTTTTATTCTCAGGTTATGACCTAATGCCTTAAATATTAATCACATAACTAGGAGTCTTCTAAAAAATGTTGACATATTCTATCAATGGTTTTTTTAGAGATCCAAGATATATACTAATAAAATCTTTTTTAGTATTCTATTAAAATCATTAGATAATTGAGGATCATTTATTATTAATGATTGAGTTATAATTTAGAATTAAAATTCCCTTTTACAATGATCTATAATATCAAGCCTACCATTAACATTAACCCTTTAATCCTTTTTTAACTATGCATGACCATATTTTTATCTATATTAAAATTTAGATATCCCTATACACCTTTCTCTAGAATATGAGAATGGTCTAGGTTGAATTCTACGGTGGGGGAGGAGCACAATGAACTAGAATAAGTTATTATAATAAATCTTTTTAGACTTTATGACTGAGGTGATGAAATTTTTATTCTAATATTGTTTAATAAAAAACATATTAGTAAAGATTGTAATATATCAAAAATATCGTCTAAGGATAAGCATAGAAGGTTACCATCTATTTCATGTGAATTGCCCCCCTATTTAAAGTATAATTTACATTTATTCCTTTATAAGGTGTCAATAAAACTATCTTATTTATCATTACATCTATGATTATTCAATTTATATAATAAAATTTTCTCACTTAAGACATACCAAATATGGTTTTCCCTTAATCCAAACCTTTCAATAATTTATCTTACTTGACACTATTGGTACGAAATCATCACTGATAATCATCCTCTTCAAAATGGTTCATAAAAATATTTTTTATCATATCAAAAATTATCTCACATTATGAGTGCCTCATTGTTCCTTTTTGATATATCCTCATATCATACACCCCCAAACTACATTAAATATAATCAAGTGATAATTTAGTATGATTACATTCATAAAAAACCAAAACCATTTTATTGTATAAATATAGGTTAATCTTTAATATCTTCTTATCGGTGTATATATATTTTTATCCTCCCTATATATCCACAATAATTAAAATATAATAATGATTCTATTGAAAAATATATCATTTATTCACTATATAAGATTGTCCAGTCCTTAAATTTCAATTGTAAAACCAGAATCATTTAGTCCTTTTACAATTTTCTTCCTTCATATATATTGTAAACATTAGAACATATGGATTTAGTGGAAAACAATCGTTACATTCATGTATATTTGATTTTACAGTGCTCTGGATAAGGTGTTTTGATCCTTTAAATCAATATCATGTGGATTATTTTATAATTTCCCCACGGTTATATCTATCAATTCGCAGATATGAATTATATGAATTTCTATAGATATATTATATATGTTAAGATATTGAAATTGAGATCTATTTGGTTCTTACATAATTCATATTTTCACACTCAATGAAAAGGACCCATTTTTCATTGTCATCATTTTCCTTGCCAGAACACTTTAATGAAAAATTCACCAAGTAAGAATATTTTGTCTCTGATATTATTTTTTTAAAACATGTGGTCCTAAAAACCCTAATATGGGTAAAATAAGGTGTGAAGTCTTTAATTATTTATTTATTTTCCTTCAATAATTGAATAAAGTCAATTATATTTCATTTACAACACATTATTTAAAATATCCCACCCATCACTCAATGGGTCAAGAAGAGGCACTGGGTGTTACTTGCCCGAAGATACATCCCCAATACGCCAAAGGATAGAAATATATAACAAGGCAATCCTAAAAATTGGGATATGATTTTCCCATTGAAAATAAAACAATCAGACCAAGAAAACCTTAACCAAAAAACATTTATATTATATATGGTTATAAAATACAACTCAAATAAATCCATACCAAACAAAACTATATCAATGTACAATGAGAAAACCAAGACCAACAAAAGTCAAAGACATGAAAGAGAGTAACTCAACAACTCCCAACCTACTCTATGCTCCAACTCCACATGCCCAACCTGAGGAATGAAAAATAATCACTTATGAACTGGGATACATAGACTTAACCTGTTTCTTTTTATATCACATCTGAATATGCAAAAAAATTCCTGAGCAGTGAGTGAGTATAAAACATAAAAGGATTTACCCAATGACATCCCAACTCACACCACTAGGATATAACATGTTATACCATTTATATAAAATAGCTTATAAAATTATGAAATTTATACCAAATCCAATTTATTCTTCCTACCATATTTTTTCCAGACAAAATAGTTTTCCAAGGAAAGCAACAAAACGAGTCTCTAAAACAATTCACATTTCTTTTTCGGAAAACCCTTTCCAAAAATTCATAAATCTACAAATTCATGCCATGTTTAAAGTTACATACTCATGAAAGGCCACTCTTCGATCAATGAAGTCATCATAATGTAACTAATAACAATTTCCCCAATAGTAGATGCCCCTTCCATAGGGTCCAATCAATGCAAATAATCTCACGCCAACCTTTTATACCAAAATCAATTCAATATACAATCATTCGTGGTCATTCTAATATAATATTTATTTTATCGAAATAAATTCTATATAACATTTCCATGAGAAGGAAAAAAATTGACAATTTTAAAATATACATTTTAAATATAACATAACCTTTTTTCCACAAAACCATCTTATCCCACAATTTCACAAAACAATAAATAAAGTAGTATTCCATAAAATATCACACAATAATTTCACAATTCAATTCAATAAATTGAATCAATTTTTATCAATCTATTCAAGTTATAATCAAGAGGAATCAAGAGTGAATCAAAATACCTCTCAAACATAGGGAAAAAATCGCCACAAAAACACCAAAATACTGCTTAAAAATTCAATATTTGACCTCAGATCTTGTTCCCTTCAACCAAAGAAATTATATAAAATAAATATTGAAATGAAATATTGTGGATTTATCCCCATCAGGTTAAAACAATGATTCCAATTAATTAAAAAGGAATAAATCAATGAAAAATAATGACGAATGAACAATTATCAACATATTTTGGCCTTCAAGACAATTAGATTCACCTTGGAATGAATCCCAGATTTAAATGAATGATATCCAAAGCCTTATGAGGGAGTTTAATTTGGGATATCACCTATTTTGGGTAAAATTATGGGATTGTGGAGTTAGATTGATTGAGATAGAAAATTTTCAAATATATTTTTTAATGGAGCACGGTTAGTGCATACTGTTAGGAAAATGGTGTGCTAACCATGCCCAAACCACAACCTCTAAATAGACCTCGCATGGTTACATCACATGGATAGAACAATTTGCACCAAACATGTTATACCACACTATCCAATATTTCATGGTTTCTAATAGGTGGTCGCATGGTTTGGATAAACTGTGTTCTTAACCGTGCACCTACACAATGCCCTATACTACGACGTCATGTTTTTCTAGAGGTGATCCATGGTTTCTACTAACCATTATCGAAATATGAACCCCTATAAAATCCTCTGAAGTATTCAAAAACACCTCTGACCCACCTGATACTTAACCTAAACAATATATATACTTAAAATACCTAAAAAAGGTCAAGTACATGTAATTGAGGGTGCTAAATTACCACCATAAAAAGTCTCTCTATCCTTATAATGTCGAAATCTAGTGTCTTTATTAAAGAGTTCTATCCATTGATGCTTCATTTCTTTCTTAGCCTCCCACTTTTCATCCAAAATCCAATCATTATTCTATAAAAAATTTACTAGACTGTTTCTTTGGCCATGAAATATTTTCTTTGAACTGTCCAATATTTTTTCTAGAATATGAACCCACATAGCATCTAGATCTTGTATAATGTGATCCAATAATATCACAAGGTTAGGAACTAGTTGATAATTTTTAAATTGAGATATATAAACCACATTAAAAATTGAACTGATCTTTGGTGGCAATGCCATCCAATTTTCTTCCTCAACAAACCATTCAAGTATTTCCAAAGGGCCAATGTATTGAGGTTATAACATTACATTCATCAAAAATCTACTATAACCAAGCCTTATAGATATTCTTAAGAACACATTATTACTCACCTAAATTGACCAATGATCTTGAAAATTGTTCACATAAGATTTTTGACGACTCTAAACCCTCACCATTTTTTTCCTAAACCACTAAATATTATTTGTTATCTATTTAAGAAGGCTTGGTCCAGCAAGTGATGTATCACCTATTTAAACAAATAAAAAGTACATAATGACAATGACTCCCAATAAATTCTTCCAAAATATCTTTTTATATCATGTCCAGATGATAATTGTTATAAGAGAACTCCAATAATGGTATGTACTCCTCCCATGAGACACCACAATCCATTAGAAAACCCCCAAGAATGTATTCTAATGTCTATATTATCCTTTTGGATTTTCTATCTTTTTTAGGTTGATACTTCATTCTCATAGTCAATTTTGTCAAAAGGGATTTCTAGAAGAACTCAGAAAAAAGATATGTTAAATTTGGATCTCTATCCAATACTATTGAAATAGGTACGCCATTCCTTTATCACTTATACCATATATAATTTTGATAACTATTTCACCATATTAGATTCAAGAAAAGAGATTAGATGTGCTGAATTTATGAATTAATACATTATCAACAATATGTTATTATGTTTTCAAAGCATCCATAGCAGATTAGTTACAAAATCCATAGTTATCTTCTTTAATTTCTACATGGAAATCGGTAAAGACTGTAGCATACCCATTGGTAGTTAGTGCTCTAACTTATGCTGGGGACAAGTGAGGCCTCCCCTAACAATCTCAACCACCATTCTTTTCATTCCATCCCACTAAAATTTTCATTTCAGTAACTTAAACATTTTTTTTATTCTATTTTAAACAGCCCATACTGAATGGTGGTAAGCATAAAGATGTTTTCTTGACATAGCGTAGGATTGACCATTATAACTCAAAACCACAAAATTAATCTTTTATCCATATTACAACTATCAATACTCTCCCCACCATTGAGTGTAGACTTAATAGAAACACCTTCATAATTGGATGTTTGTTCACCTATAATCATCCCAACCAAATCAGAAACAAATGAAATTGGAAGTAAAACTACAACACTACATCGGACTTCACAATCCATGTACATGTCGATTATCACTAATATAAACTACTATTGATCTGAATATCTAACTGACTATATGAATTCCTTATTAATTCATCTACCATAGAGTTCTTATTTCTCTATGTATACATTAGGTAAATGTCATACATTTGAATATACTCCACCCATATTCTTATTCTTATATTCAAATATCTTTGTGATAATATATTTTTCAAACTCTTTTGATCCGTAAACACTATAAATTTCACATCAAATAGGTAATGATGCCCTGTCTTCAAATCATGGAACAAATTAGATATTTGTAAATCATGCATTTTGTAATAATTTTGGTGTAAAAATGACTATCATGAGCCATAAGAAACAATTCGATATCCCTACATGAGAACACACCCCAACCCAAATCCCGAAGAATCATAATTCACCACATAACCTTATCCTAATTCCATAAGAATCAAGATTGATGATGATTTAGTGATGATTTCAATAACTATAAAAGACATATGAAATACATAATTCAATTTAAAAAGAACACTTTTCCTTGTCAAATTTTTTATTAGTAAATCTTATCCTGAAAATTCTTGAACAAAACATCGTTAATAACCAGTCATGCTTTGGAAAATACATATCTCAATGAAATTATTTGGTAGTTTCCAAATGATAATCGCTTCCATATTTTCTAGATCTAAAAAAACATTTTTTATAGATAATTTGGACAAGTAAACATACCTCATTTATCTAAAAAGACACTTTGAAATTTTGGAATATAGATGATGATCCCACATGATACCAAAAAGCATCAGCAAGTGCAGGTCCTGGAAAAACCTTTATCCTATAATTCAATAGTATGTCATGAAAAGATATATTTGGAATATCTAATTCATTAAATTCATAATCTTAGGTGGTGAATTTGTATGAATGAAAACAATAACCATATACACATAACAGAAATATCTAATCTTAAAATACATCATCAGAATATCCTAATTCTGATTCCATAGTTGGTGACATGCCAAATGCAGGTCAATTTTATTGAAAAATTTTGATCCCCACAATTTATCAAACATTTCATCAATTCATGGAATATGAAATAGATTCTTCATAGTAACTTGATTAAGCTAGTAATAAACCACACAAGTACAAAGAGTTCTATCTTCCTTCTTCAAAAACAATAACAATGCTACCCATAGATACATATTATGATGAACCAACATTTTCTTTCCTACTCTTCCAACTATACTACCAATTACCATAATTTTGTTTGTAATATTAATTAATATAGAAGTGATATTGGTATGTTCCTTGGTAATACATCATTCGTATACACCTCATCTCTTATGGGTGGAAAACCTGAGAAATTATGTAGAAAAAAATCATTAAAGTTATCAATAATTGTTTCAAAAACTATATTCTCAACCTCATCTATAGATTCCATGTTCAATGATGGAAACTAGTATGAGATATTTCTAACTTAGGTGACAAAAATTATGCTCCACTATCCATTACATTCTTCTCTCCTCTAAATATTTTTTCAAAACAATCATTAGTTTTGAAACTAAACCATTGGGTATAATAGTAAATGCTAGATTTGAATATTTTCAACCAATCCATCCCATAGATTATGTCTTATAAATCCATCTCAAGCACAGTTAAATCCCAAATTAGTTTATTCCCATATATATTTATAGATCATTATTTTCAAATAACGGATTTTCATTCTCTTTGCCCAAGAGGAGTCTTAAGTTTCAGGGAATAAATATTCATCTAAATATGAAAATATATAAGATTAACAACACAAGAAGTAATTAATGAATGGGATGACTCCATATAAAACAAAGATTTAAAAAGGGTATTATTTACAAGAATTGTACCTCTAACCATTTAAGATCATGATTCATTATCCATGATTATTTTTTCATCAACCTACAATTTATTATTTGATAAAATTTTCTCTTTCTTCCTATTTTGGGATTGTGCTATTTTAGAATTCATAGAATTCCTCGAATCACCTTGGCTTGCTCAGTTATGCTGATAAGAATTATTCTTCTACCCTCATCCCATTGATGTATATGATGTGTACGATACATGATATGTGTCCCTAGCACCCAAATGTGGAGATAAATGACAATAGCACTAAATATTCCCCATCTAGTTTTAATTGTGAAATTATATTGGTGATACTATAAATTAATGTTTCATATTATCAAAATATCCACAATGAAAGAATAAAGTCTTACACTTTGGTTTAGGATGATGATTCACTAGTATATCCATTTGATTCTGAGTCATACCACCACCATTGAAATAGTTTTTCATCTTCCACTGATTTAGAGAATTATATTTTCTACATTTTCTTATAGGTATCAACATGATTCATCCACTAATATTTCTTGTGATATCTCATTCATATATTATTTCTCTATTAAACATATTTTAAATAATTTTTTACAAAAGGTACATGTAAGAACCTGGTTTTTGCTGTGAAAGACTTTGGAATATTCTTGATGATATTCCAGAGCAGCGCCTTCAGACGGCGTGCAATTCCGAGCCCCGTAGTGGCCGGAATTAAATTTTCAGTGCGTTCACACTGGAAACGCTAAATAAATGGGATAACTCCTAAACTGAGTTCTGGATCAGAGATCCGAGTGTACGGATCGGTCTGGAATGGGGTGTTTACCCTAGGAATGACATAAAACTTGTCGGCGCGGGATGTTTGGACCCCTTGCCCGCTCCCATAATGTTAAACGGATAAATAAATTAATTAATTTATTTGTTTAATGTCGAAATGCTAGTATCTATTAAATGGTGGCTCAGATTAGAAAACCGAGGGCACCGTTGAGTTAGGAGTGTTCCTTTTACCCTAGGAAGGGTATAAGTTTCGCGGGCTCGAGCCGTTTGTGAAAAATGGCCCCAGGGGTGTTTTCGTAATTTGGCGGCCTCGGATGCTAAGTTTAGTAACTTTTGAACGGGGTCTCGGAATAAAATTCTGAGATAGCCGTTGCGCTCAGAGCGTGGTTCTTAGCCTATGGGAGGCTAAATCCCGACCCCGTTGGGAGTTCGGGTTCAGGGTCGTCGGGCGGGCGTTTAAGTGTTTTGTATTTAAACACCCCCTCCCTCTTCTCTTCCCCTTCTCCTCCCTCACACCCTCTCCCCTTCCCTCCTCCATTCCGATGAGCTCCGGCGAGGTGAGCTCCGGCGAGCCAACTCCGGCGAGGCAACGGCGCGGGGCGGATCGCGCGGGAAGCGTTGGGCGAAGCCCCACGAGGTAGGGTTATGTTTTGGAGCTGTAATTCCCGAACCCCCCCATTGAACCCCAATTTTAGAGTTGATTTGTTGTTTTCTCTTCAATAAAAGCCCATGAATGCGTAGTAGAGTAAATTACCTATCCAACGCATCTTTCAGATTCAAATTCCGAGCTCCGTGGCATCCACAATGATCCGCCAAAAATTGCGGGTTTTCGGGTTCCAGCGAGTTCGAGCGGCGGCGCGGCTCGGCGGAGGAGGCGGCACGCAGGGCGGCGCGGTGCAGAGCAGGGCGGAGGCGGTCGGCCGGGGCTTCGGAGGCGGCGGCGGCGCTTCCGGGAGGCGGCAGTGGCCTCCGGCGGCGGCTGTCCGAAGCCGGCCGCGGCGCAGGCAGGCGGAGGAGACGGGGGCCGCGAAGCGCGCGGCCTCGTGCGTCGACCGCGACCTGCGTTTTGCGGGTCGCTGTGGGGGATCAACCGGCAGCGAGGCGGCCGGTCGGCTGAAGCGAGCCGCGGCCAGTTGGCCGCGGCGGGGTTAACCGGACCCGCGGCTGAGTCGCGGGCTGGCTGTGCGGACCGGGCCGGCCTGCACGGGCCGGCCCAAGGGGCTTTGCCCCTCATTCTTTGGACGCCCGTATTTCGGGCTACGGGCATCCGTTTTGCGCACCGTCTGCGGCAGCGCGGAGCTTGCGTCAAGACGGAGTTTTTATGATGGTTTCGGGAATTTTTAATACCCAAAACGAGGGGTCGCAGAGGCGCGAAGTGTCCTTAAGTGGATGAGCGTTTCTCCCGAGATTCTTGTTTTGGACGGCGCGGACGCGTCCGACGTCCGTTTTGAGCACCGTTAGTGGCGTTGGGACCCTGGCATCGAGGCGGAGGTATCCAGTGTGGTTCCGGGCACTGAAGCCAGAGTTGATGTGTGGGCCCCACGACCCGTCTTTTGAGATGTGTGCAACTTTTAGTGGTTTTTCCCCGGACATCCGTTCGGGGCGTGCGAGCAGTCGATGTTGGGTGTTTTTTCAAAGGCATCGCGTTGACGCAGTCTGCCCGCTGTAATTCCGCACGATGGTGCGGGCCCCACGAGGGTTGTTTTGGGAGTTGTCGGTGATTTCCAGCTTTATCACTGGGCAACCGTTTTGGACAAGTGAATAGTCCAACTTGTGTACTTTTTCGAGAGGATCGCAACAGTGCGATCCGTTTGTTGAGTTTCGGGACCGGGATGCGGGTCCCACGTGGCACCGCTCGTGTGCGGTGCGCCAGAACGCACCTCTTTCTCGGGATACCCATTCTACTCAAGCGAGTAGTGCTTTTGACGTGTTTTTCCGAGAGCATCATGATGGCACAATCCGCCCGACCTCTTTCGGAGATGTGGTGTGGGTCCCACCCGACCGGGCTACGGTGAATAGTACCTTTTTCACCGGGTGGCCGTTTTGGGCGATTAATTACTCAATCCCATGTGTTTTTTCGAGGGGAACGCAGTGGTACGCTCCGTTTGTTATGTTTCGAGATTCTGGGGTGGGCCCCATGCGGGTTGGTCACAGTGAATAGTAACTTTCTCACCTGTTTACCGTTTCGGGCGAGTGAGTAGTCTCACTCGCGTGTTTTTGCGCATGGATTGCAACGGTGTGATCCGTTTGGTTGTGCGGAGCCTCTTGCGCGATCTTGTTAAATGTGGTAGCACAGAAGGTGCTCCAGTGGTGGTTCTCCCTACCTTGTTTATGGCGGACCCTTGGCGTGTGATCGCGCACTATTGGGAGAGTGATGTAATTGGTCCACGAGTCGTGGTTGGCCGTGCCTGGGCCTTTGAGGTGGCAGGTTGGAGTTGTTACGTCACGTCTTCGCGTTGACGTTGGGTGTCGTGTGCACGATAGCCTATGGGCTGGAACGAGGTATACTCTGGGAGTATACGAGAGCGCTTGGAGGTACGTGTGGTTTGTGCTTGAGGATGTTGGTGCGCTCAGTTGGGGTTGACTAGGGGCCACATGTCGTGTGGGCCCCATGGGCATGTCGTGTCTTGCTTGACGTACTTTGGCCTCTCGCGACGTAGAGGGTCCCTCTCTGTGTTTGTTTGACCAGCAAGGTGGAGTTTTTCCCCTGGCTCTGTGCTCATTGGTTGACCAGCAGGGTTGAGTGGTCTCCCCTTGGTTTTGCTCTCGATGGTTTGGCCGGTAGCGGGGCCAATGGCACCTAGTGATGGAACAGGTGATGAACCCATTTGGGTGAGTTGTACTGGAGTTGGGTGGTCGCGTGATTCCCACTCCGTGTTCAGTTGGCCAGTGTTGTACCCTCTAGTGGATGTGGCCAGAGCAGTTCTGAGTTTTACCCTCCAGCGGGGCTGGGCAGTGGGTTACTCATCGAATTCTAGGGTCTACCCTCTGGCAGAGACTGGGCAGTGGGTCACCCGACACTTTTAGGGTCTACCCTCCAGTAGAGACTGGGCAGTGGGTCGCCTGACGCACTTAGGGTCTACCCTCCAGCAGAGACTGGGCAGTGGGTCACCCGACGACCTCTTAGGGCCTACCCTCCAGTAGGACTGGGCAGTGGGTCGCCCGTCGTCTAGTTCCTGGTCTACCCTCCAGCAAGGCTGGGTAGTGGGTCTCCTGTCGGCTTATTCCAGGTCTACCCTCCAGCGGGGCTGGGCAGTGGGTCACCTGATGATGTAATTTGGTTTACCCTCCAGTAGGGCTGGGCAGTGGGTCGCCTGACGATGTAATTTGGTTTACCCTCCAGCAGGGCTGGGCAGTGGGTCACCTGATATCTGATTATAGTCTACTCTCCAGCGGGGCTGGGCAGTGGGTCGCCTGACGATGTATTAGGGTTTACCCACCAGCAGGGCTGGGCAGTGGGTCACCTGATATTTGGTTATGAATTACCCTCCAGCGGGGCTGGGTAGTGGGACACCTGTTAGCATTCCAGACTCAGTCCTCTCGACTAGGCTAGTCTGTGGCTTACCTTCGTGATTACCGGAGTCGGACCCTTGGTTGTACGGGTCGGTGATGGAACGAATTTGGCTTTGAGAAGACCTCTCGAATGTAGGGCAGTGATGAGGTGTGGTTTGACATTCCTAGAACTCTCAAGTACGAGGGGTGCTTTCCCCATCGAGATGCGTTCTTGCGACGCGATCTAAAACCGTGTGGGCGAGTCAATGCCGCCCAAAGCGGATAGTATCATGGTGCGGTGACTGAGCCCCTTGGCTTGCCATTCAGGGCAGACGTGTGGATTGTTGGGCGACGATGATGGGGTTATGTCTGGGACTGTTGGCTACTTGTTTTCTTAGGCTGAGCTATGGGACGGGGATCCCCGTACGAGCTTGTTCGGGCTTCTTGCCATAGCATATATATGTATATACCTCGTACGAGTACCCACTCCTTGGGTTTTGGCTGCTCTTCTTCCAGGAGAGGTGAAGACACGCGGGGTATGCCATGTGCTTTCTGTGTCTAGCTTCTCGTGGTTAGACGAGTCTACTCTCTTGCTATAGGTAGCGAAGACTCGACAGAAAGTTCGTCTTCTCACCGTTTCCAGCTCCATGTGTCTGGATGAGTCTATCTTTTTTCTCTTGTTGGGTTGAGCAGGACTCTTACTGCACTTTCAGTTGTACTACTCTACTTTTCTGTTCGATCTACCGCTCACCCTTCAGTACCTCCGTTGTTGCTCCCTCGAGCCTTCGGGGTACCCTACTGAGTATTTCTTTTATACTCACCCCTGCTTGGGGTTTTCCCGCACTTGGTGTGCCCTTGCAGACAACGGACAGGTGGAGCGTGGGAGCTTGGGAGCTTGGACCGCGTGCGGTGGTCATGGCCGGGTTCCAGGTGGAAGACCCGTCAGCTGTTTCTTTTCGTTTACCTGTTGCCGGGTTGTGGCACTTTTTGGTTGGGCACGTGTTTTTCCCCTTTTACTTTTAGCTTGTACCTTGTACTGTTAGAGGTCGATGGACCTTTGTGGTATTTTTTTATATAGCAGTTGCCCTTTCCTTTCTTTGCTTTTCTTTACTTTTACTCTGCATTGTTGCATTGAGTTTGCTGCGTGTCTGTGTACAGGTTCTTAGGCAAAGGCCTCCCCGAGTTACTGTGCCTTTGGGGCTGGACGCCAGCCCCTGGCCTATGGAGGCAGGCCTGGGGTAGTTGCGGCTCGAGCCTGGGTAGGGTCGGGTCGTGACAAAGTGGTATCAGAGGTGGTTCGTTCCTTGGGGCATTGTGCATACGTCCCTAAAAGAGGAATTGGTTGGGATATAGGGAAACCATGTTAACGTGTCTCGAGAGCGGCTCTCAGGCCAGGGAGTCCAGTGATGGTGTGGCGGCCGACGTATCCATTCACCAGGACCTTGATAACCCGCTTGTCGACTCAGCATGCTGAGACACTTGTTATAGGGAAATTTGTTTGTGCATCACATATGATTGATTCTTTGACTGTCATTCTTGAGTTTTCTCCCCATTGATGACATTGGTATATACATATATTCTCATCTGACAGCGGCACTCCTTGATAATGATCAGGATGACTCCGTGAAGACAGCCAGCCCAAATACCATCTTTGGATCGTGACGACAACCCTATGAGCTATGAGGCCACAGTCTAGGGCCCATCGTGCGAGCCCCTTTCTCCAGGTGGGCCGGTATCAACACCCCCACCTATTGAGAAGCATGCAGTTTCAGTAGAGCAGGCTGAGTTTGAGCACAGGTTGAGCACGCTCCGTGAGTTCCAGCGGCAAAGACTGCTGAGGTTCAGTGGTGAGCCAGACCCTCAGGCAGCAGAGGGTTGGCTAGAGGTAGTGGTTAGCCTTTTTAGGCTTGTGCATACGCCGACATATCAGAGATCAGCTTTGGAAGCCACCCCTTTTTGTGGATCAGCTTGGCGTTGGTGGAGTCAGGTGACTCGGTTTCTTGACGATTCGTCGCTTTCGTGGGCGACATTCAGTTGTTACTCCGTGAGGAGTTTTCCCCCTCCTGCTTGCGCTCCTTTCGGATTCAGGAGCTCCTGCAGTTTCAGCAGGGAGGGATTATGGTGGCCGAGTACACGGCTAGTTTCGCAGACCGCGCACGCTTTTACCCGGACTTGGTCCGTGACGATAACCTCCGAGCGTGGAATTTTGAGCAGGGTCTCCGCTGAGAGATTCATGCTGTCAGATTACCCTTGGGAATTTCCACATATGCTGGGGTGCTAGAGCAGGCGCTGGTGACAGAGGACTTCCTGTCATGTTTTGCGGTTGGTAGTGGCAATGGGCACGACGGAGCCAGGACGTCTGCGTAGCTAGCAGGTGTCGGGGGATAGTACCTCGATGCAGGTGGCCCTCCGACTGCCGGTTTCGGAGGCATGGTTGTATACCACTGTGGCGAAAAGGCGCAGGGCCTCAGTCGAGGATGCCCTTCCGTGAGTGGATCTCGGGCCGTGGTCGTACACCACAGTGGCGCCGAAGGGCACCAGGGTAGCCCAGAGAGCACCAGTGCTATGCTTGTGACGGGCGATGTCACTTGGCACGAGACTGCCCGACCCGAGTTGCTGGGAGCATCGGGCAGGCAGCAGGCGCACCATCACGAAAGAGGCAGCACCCTGATCGGAGTGGTACCCAGAGAGGTGGTGCTAGTAGAGGAGCGGGAGGAGATGGAGGTGGGGGATGACATTATGAGATCTCCCCATCACCACTAGGCGGTCCACGTCAGGCTCCGGAAGCTGACGGTTGGGACTACGGTCAGCCGCGAGCTTTGGATGTCTACGATCCTGTAGAGCATGGGATGGTCAGAGGTACCCCTTGCGAATCTTCTACTTTTTGAAGTAGAATTGTTGGGCTCTGTGTGTGAAAGGTGTTTCTCCCTTCTCCTTGTTTGAGGTGTTACCAGGGTGACGCAGGGCGTCCGGTGTGACCCTGTGTTGGTAAGGAAAAAGGAATGAGACCTTTTCCTTTAGTCGATGGTGTTGAATCTTTCGCCTTTTGAGCGTGTAAGAGAACATCGACTATGGAATCTTGCTTGACCAGATATCCTTGGGTGTTCCACCATATGGATATTCTGAAGGAGGGAATCATTGGGACTTGTTCTAGGTGCGGGCGGTGATTCCAGTCGCAAAGTGTGACACAGAGGTTTGGCCGGGGAGGTGAGCTACCCCCCAGAGCCTTCGGTCCATTTGATCCCGTGCAAAGGGATGGCGAGGCTCCCTACCGCCTTTCCCTAACCCCAAAGTCTAGAGTGGGTGCATGACGTCGGCATGGGCCGACCTCGTGTGAACGGATCAATCCCTTGGTCTATGTGCGGCGACGCAGAGCTGTGCGTGGGTTCTTCTGGGAATGGGAAAGCCAGGAGTGGGCTTCATACCCTGTGTTGCTCCCTAGTTTTGATTTTCGAGGATGAAAAAGCTTAAAGGAGGGAATGATGTAAGAACCCGATTTTTTCTGTGAAAGACTTTGGAATATTCTTCGATGATATTCCAGAGCAGCACCTTCAGACGGCGTGCGATTCCGATCCCCGGAGCGGCCGGAATTAAATTTTCAGTGCATTCACACTGGAAACGCTAAATAAATGGGATAACTCCTAAACGGAGTTCCGGATCAGAGATCCGAGTGTACGTATGGGTCCGGAATGGGGTTTTTACCCAAGTAATGGCATAAAACTTGTCGGTGCGAGATGTTTTGTCACGACCCGCCCTCGGGGTCCGTGCCGTGACTACCCCAAGCCCGCCTTCCATAGGCCAGGGGCTGGCGACTAGCACCAAGGCGTAAATCCCGGTAAAAAGGGAAGGCATTGCCTTTGTAAAGTAAACAAACACCACAGAGTAAGCAAGCAGAAAGTAAACACTAAACAAAAGCAGAGTACAACTGAAAGTGCGGAAAAGTAAATGGGCCAGAATACAAACCCAAACTGAAAGTAAAGTACAACTCGAAAGGGAAAACAACAAATAAAAAGTAAAAGCCGCTACTCCGAGCTGTCCACTGGGAAATCCCACCTGAAGGGTGGGTACAGATAGCTCCTCTGCTCCACGGGTCCCGCCGTCCGCTCCGTGCACGTCCCGCCCAGTGGTCCACCTCCAGGTACCGTCCCACTCTGCAAGCCTCAGCTAAGGTCAATGCTGTCCGTCGTCTGCAACCAACACAACGTAGTGCGGGCAAAGCCCGTGCAGGGGTGAGTACAAGCTACTCAGTAGGGACCCCGAGACCCCTGAAGGTCTCTCAAATCCACAAAGGATAAACCACGAAGAAAAGTACAATCACGAAGTAACAACCGACACTGCTTAGGTATATGCCCATACATATACCTAAGTCATCAATTCAAATACGATCCAACCTCCGAGCCCAAGTACAACTCAGTCCACACAGGAAAGTATACGTATTCCACATAGGAAAGCAAAACATAATCCACACAGGATTGCACAACACAATCCACACAGGAAAGCAACAGGATTCAGCTCACACAGGTATACTTCTTCAAAGGACGATAAAGATTATTACTGATCCATCTAAGTCGTCGGACCCACGAAGGATCGATAGGTAACTAACCCCCGCAAAGACCCACACAGGATCGGGCCCACACAGGACCTGTAGGCGCTGGTTCACACAGGACGGCTGAGCGCAAGGACCCACACAGGATCAGACCCACACAGGATCGGGCCCACACAGGACCTGTAGCACTGATCCACGTAGGATCGCTGAGTGCTGTAGTCGTCGTCGTCGAATCCACACAGGATCTCTGTACTGTCGTCGTCGCTGTCACTGTAGCAGTAGTAGCAGTAGCAATCACAGTAACAGTCGCAGCCAGTACTAGGGTTCCCGCACACAGCAAGCTCGTTCGGAGGGTCCGCTCCACGAGCCGAGAGGCTGATACATCAACTGTCACGAAGTCCAGAGTTGATGTATCCAAAAGTTCCGTATCGTCAACAGGAACTCATCGCAACAGACGGCGCATCGATCGGACGCCCGGTCTGAGAGTTATTGGCATTTTCGTCCCCGGGGCCCGGTTGGTTTTTAAGGCAAAACCAACCCGACCGTACTCCACCTGCGTCCAAACCTCGGGCGGAGTATGCCAAAAGATCCGTCTCATTAAGAGGAACACAACACGGCTGACGGTACGTCAATCGGACGTCCGTAGCTCAAGATATGAGCGTTTCCGCTCCGAAGGCCCGGTTGGTTTCGTGAATGAACCAACCCGGCCGAACTCAAAGTGATCCAAAACCTTGAGTGAAATATACCAAAACGACCGTCTCGATCCAAGGATCGTGTTGCCGCAGACGGTTCGTCGAACGGAGGTCCGAGGCTCAAGTTATGGCCAAAAGACTGGAACTGGTTCGAAACGGGGGGGTCCGGGTCCGGGCCGACCCGGCCCGACCCCCCTGGGGCGGCGCGGCGGCCGCGGCGGCTTGGCGGCCTGGCGCCGCACGAGGGCGACACGCGGGGGGCTATGCCCCCGCTTCCTGGAGATGGCGGCGCGGCTATATGCCGCGCCCATTTTTTTTTAAACGCCCCCCCCCCCCACGTGGGGGGCCTGGTTGAGCGGAACCGGGGGGGGCCGGCTGCCCCCCCCCCCCCCTCAAGAAAAACGCCCCCCCTCATAAAGAGGGGGGTTTTTAAGAGCTGGACGGGGGATTAATTCCCCCGGTTTAATGCCATCCGGCCGGCTAGCTGGCCGGCCGGTTTTCTCCAACGGGACCGGAAATTCCGCTCCCACCTTCCGACGCCGGCGGCCCGGCCGCCGGTCTTCTCTTCCGCCGCGGCCCGGAACCGGCCGTGGTTTTCGTCATCCAGCGCGGTGCGACGGCACCGCGCCCATCCGCCGCATATCGATTTCTTCAACGCGGCGCGACGGCGTCGCGTTCTTGATGTTTCTTACATGGCGCGGCGCGACGGCGTCGCGTAATAAGGATTGGGCGAATATCCGCGTGGTGCGATGGCACCACGCCACCTTGATTCATCCACCCGCAAACAACACAACAAGAACGATGGAGGGGGTTCGGCCGTGTTCATGCGGTCCGGCCCCCTCACGTTAAAAATAATAACTCAATTTAAAATATTCAAATTCCTCACGTTAGTCATGCGAACCATGAGCATGAATAGAATAATTAAACAAAAAATAACAACCCCTACCTTGGGTATACGTTCGAGGATTGTCTATGTCCGCGGAAGTCGACGTCGCGGAGATCGGGCGTCGCGGTAGTCGTTCGTCAATTCCGTTGACGAAGAGATGCGTCTGATGTGATACGTCGTTGGCGAAACCTCTTATGTCGACGAAGGGAATCCGGGGAGGAAGCGGCGTTCCCTCTCGTTGACACGGAAGACGAAGAAGAGCGGAGCGGCGTTCTTCGTCGGAGCTTGAGCGTTCTTCGTCAAGATGAGCGTTCTTCGTCAAGATGAAGAAGATGGAGGAGGAGCTCTCAAAACGAAATCCACACAAGTTGGCTAACAAAATAAAATAAGGTCCCTCCTTATTTTATTTACCAAGCCAAGGAATTCAAAACTTCAAATTCAAAAACATAACACTTAATTAATTAACATGTCATGTGTAATTAATTAGATGTTAAGTTTACAAACATTTAAGAGGGAGAGAGGGGAGTTTAAGGGGGAAGTTGAGAGGTTTAGGTTCGTGTGGGTCCCACCACACTTAATCCTCTCAAGGGAGGTTAAGTGGATGTGGGTCCCACTTCCAACCCCCTTTGGTAGGATTTAACAAGTTTAAATAAATTTTGTTGTTCACAAAATTTTATTTAACTTAAACCTAAAACCCAAAAACTAACTTTCAACCCGCAACCAACGCAACTTCCGAGAAGGTCTCTTTAAGCGAATATCGGCGCTGCGAGTTCATCGGTGCCCTCGGATTTCAATTCCAAGCACCGGATCAAAAGTTAGGAATCCCCGCTCGTTCGTTCACTGAACGTACCCGAGCCAAACTTCGGAAATTAATTCCGGGCACTCCGGGCCTCGGAATCAGGTGCCGTCTGAAACCGCACTCTTGTAAAAATTCTAAAGAAAATTAAGAAAAAAAAATTTCCCTTGAATTTTACGGGTCTTTACATGTTTGGACCCCTCGCCCGCTCCCGGAACGTTAAACGGATAAATAAATTAATTAATTTATTCGTTTAATGGAAAAATGCTAGTATTTCTTAAACGGTGGCTCGAATTGGAAAACTGAGGGCACCGTTGAGTTCGGAGCATGTCGTTTACCCTAGGAGGGGTATAAGTTTCGCGGGCGCGAGCCGTTTGTGAAAAATGGCCCCAGGGGCGTTTTCGTAATTTGGCGGCCTCGGGCGCTAAGTTTAGTAACTTTTGAACGGGGTCTCGGAATAAAATTCCATGACCACCGTTGCGCTGAGAGCATGGTTCTTAGCCTAGGTGAGGCTAAATACCGACCCCGTCGGGAGTTCGGGTTTGGGGCCGTCAGGCGGGCATTTAAGTGTTTTGTACTTAAACACACCCTCCCTCTTCTCTTCCACTTCTCCTCCCTCACACCCTCTCCCCTTCCCTCCTCCATTCCGATGAGCTCCGGCGAGGCGAGCTCCGGCCAGCCAACTCCGGCGAGGCAACGACCCGGGGCGGATCGCGCGGGAAGCGTCGGGCGAAGCCCCATGAGGTAGGGTTATGTTTTTGAGATTTAATTCCCAAACCCCCATTTGGACCCCAATTTTAGCATCGTTTTTTTGTTTTCTCTTCGATCAAAGCCCATGAATGCGTAGTAGAGTAAATTCCCTATCCAACTCATCTTTCGGATTCAAATTCCGTGCTCTGTGGCATCCACAATGATCCGCCGAACTTTACGGGTTTTCGGGTTCCGGCGAGTTCGAGCGGCGGCGCGGCTCGGCGGAGGAGGCGGCACGCAGGGCGGCGCGGTGCATAGCAGGGCGGAGGCAGTCGCCCGGGGCTTTGGAGGCGGCGGCGGCACTTCCGGGAGGTGGCGGAGGCCTCCGGCGACGGCTGTCGGAAGCCGGCCGCGGCGCCGGCCGCGGGCGCCGGCAGGCGGAGGAGAGGGGGGTCGCGAAGCGCGCGACCCCGTGCGTCGACCGCGACCCGCGTTTTGCGGGTTGTTGTGGGGGATCAACCGGCCGTGAGGCGGCCGGTTGGTTGAAGTGAGCCGTGGCCAGTTGGCCGCGGCATGGTAAACTGGACCCGCGGCTGAGCCGTGGGCCGGCCCAAGCAGGGCGGATCGGCCGTTCCGGGCCGGTCCGGCCCAAGGGGCTTTGCCCCTCATTCTTCGGACGCCCGTATTTCGGGCTACGGGCGTCCGTTTTGCACACCGTCTATGGAAGCGCAGAGCTTCCGTCAAGGTGGAGTTTTTTTGATGGTTTTGGAAATTTTTAATTCCCAAAACGATGGGCCGCGGAGGTGCGACATGTCCTTAAGTGGACGAGCATTTTTCCCGAGATTCTTGTTTTGGATGGCACGGACGCGTCCGACGTCCATTTTGAGCGCCGTCAGTGGCGTTGGGACCCTGGCATCGAGGCGTAGGTTTCCAGGGTGGTTCCGAGCATTGAATCTAGAGTTGAGGCGTGGGCCCCATGGCCCGTCTTTTGAGCTGCGTGTAGCTTTTAGCGGTTTTTCCCCGGACGTCCGTTCGGGGCGTGCGAACAGTCGATGTTGGGTGTTTTTCTGAAAGCATCGCGTTGGCGCAGTCTGCCCGCTGTAATTCCGCACGATGGTGCGAGCCCCATGAGGGTCGTTTCGGGAGTTGACGGTGATTTCCAGCTTTATCACCGGGTGACTGTTTTGGACAAGTGAATAGTCCATCTTGTGTACATTTTCGAGAGGATCGCAATGGTGTGATCCGTTCGTTGAGTTTTGGGACTGGGATACGGGTCCCACATGGCGCTGCTCGTGTGCGGTGCGCCGGAACACACCTCTTTCTCCAGATACCTGTTCTACTCAAGCGAGTAGTGCTTTCGACGTGTTTTTCCAAGAGCATCGCGATGGCGCAGTCCGCCCGACCTCTTTCGGGGATGTGGTGTAAGTCCCACCTGACCGGGCTATGGTGAATAGTACCTTTTTCACTGGGTGGCCGTTTTGGGCGATTGATTACTCAATCCCTTTTGTTTTTTCAAGGGGAACGCAGTGGTGCACTCCGTTTGTTCAGTTTCGAGATTCTGGGGTGGGCCCCACACGGGTTAGTCACGGTTAATAGTATCTTTCTCACCTGTTGACAGTTTCGGGTGAGTGACTAGTCTAACACGCGTGTTTTTGCGCAAGGATTGCAACGGTGTTATCTGTTTGGTTGTGCGGAGCCTCTTGCACGATCTTGATAAATGTGGAAGCATGAAAGGTGCTCCAGTGGTGGTTCGCCCTACCTTGTTTATGGCAGACCCTTGGCGTGTGATCGCGCACTCTTAGGATAGTGATGTAATTGGTCCACGAGTCGTGGTTGGTCGTGCCTGGGCCTTTGAGGTGGCAGGTTGGAGTTGTTACGTCACGCCTTCACATTGACGTTGGGTGTCGTGTGCACGATAGCCTATGGGCTGGAACGAGGTATACTCTGGGAGTATACGAGAGCACTTGGAGGTACGTGTGGTTTGTTTTTGAGGATGTTGGTGTGCTCAGTTGGGGTTGACTAGGGGCCACAGGTCGTGTGGGCCCCATGTGCGTGTCGTGTCCTGCTTGACGTACTTTGCCCTCTCGCGACGTAGAGGGTCCCCCTCTGTGTTTGTTTGACCAGCAGGGTGGAGTTTTTCCCCTGGCTCTGTGCTCGTTGGTTGACCAGAAGGGTTGAGTGGTCTCCCCCTAGTTTTGCTCTCGATGGATTGGCCGGTAGCGGGGCCAGTGGCACCTAGTGACGGAACAGGTGCTGAACCCCTTTGGGTGAGTTGTACTAGAGTTGGGTGGTCGCGTGATGCCCACTCCGTGTTTAGTTGGCCAGTGTTGTACCCTCTAGTGGATGTGGCAAGAGCAGTTCTGAGTTTTACCCTCCAGCGGGGCTGGGCAGTGGGTTACACATCGGATTCTAGGGTCTACCCTCCGGCAGAGACTGGGCAGTGGGTCACCTGACACTTTTAGGGTCTACCCTCCAGCAGAGACTGGGCAGTGGGTCACCCGACGAACTTAGGGTCTACCCTCCAGCAGAGACTGGGCAGTGGGTCACCCGACGACCTCTTAGGGCCTACCCTCCAACAGGGCTGGGCAGTGGGTCGCCCGTCGTCTAGTTCTAGGTCTACCCTCCAGCAAGGATGGGCAGTGGGTCTCCTGTCGACTTATTCCAGGTCTACCCTCCAGCGGGGCTGGGCAGTGGGTCGCCTGACGATGTAATTTTGTTTACCCTCCAGCAGGGCTGGGCAGTGGGTCGCCTGATGATGTGTTAGGGTTTACCCTCCTGCAGGGCTGGGCAGTGGGTCACCCGATATCTGATTATGGTCTACCCTCCAGCGGGGCTGGGCAGTGGGTCGCCTGATGATGTATTAGGGTTTACCCTCTAGCAGGGCTGGGCAGTGGGTCACCCGATATTTGGTTATGAATTACCCTCCAGCGAGGCTGGGCAGTGGGACACCTGTTAGCATTCCAGACTCAGTCCTCTCGACTAGGCTAGTATGTGGCTTACCTCTGTGATTACCAGAGCGGGACCCTTGGTTGTACGGGTGGGTGATGGAATGACTTTGGCTTTGAGAAGACCTCTCGACTGCAGGGCAGTGATGAGGTGTGGTTTTACTTTCCTAGAACTCTCAAGTACTAGGGGTGCTTTCCCCACCGAGACGTGTTCTTGCGACGCGATCTAAAACCGTGCGGGCGAGTCAGTTCCGCACAAAGCAGATAGTATCAAGGTGCGGTGACTGAGCCCCTTGGCTTGCGGTTCAAGGCAGACGTTCGGATTGCTGGGTGATGATGTTGGGGTTATGTCTGGGACTATTGGCTACTTGTTTTCTTGGGCTGAGCTACGGGACGGGGATCCCCATACGAGCTTGTTCGGGCTTCTTGGTAGAGCATATATATGTATATACCTCGTACGAGTACCCACTCCTTGGGTTTTGGCTGCTCCCCTTCCAAGAGAGGTGAAAATGCGTGGGGTATGCCACATGCTTTCCGTGTCTAGCTTTTCATGGTTGGACGAGTCTTCTCCCCTGCTATTGGTAGCGAAGACTCGACGAGAAGTTCGTCTTCTCACCGTTTTCAGCTGCTTGTGTCTGGACGAGTCTATCTTCTTTCTCTTGTTGGGTTGATCTGGAATCTTACTACACTTTCAGTTGTACTCCTCTACTTTTCTGTTCGCTCTACCGCTCACCCTTCGGTACCTCCTTTGTTGCTCCCTTGACCCTTTGGGGTATCCTACTGAGTATTTTTTTATACTCACCCCTGCTTGGGCTTTGCCCGCACTTGGTGTGCCCCTACAGACGACCGACTGGTGGAGCGTGGGAGCGTGGGAGCTTGGACTGTGTGTGGTGGTCGTGGCTGGGTTCCAGGTGGCAGACCCGTCAGCTGTTTCTTTTCGTTTACCTGTTGTCGGGTTGTTGCACTTTTTGGTTGGGCGCGTGTTTTTCCCCTTTTCCTTTCAGCTTGTACCTTGTACTGTTAGAGGTCGATGCACATTTATGGTATTTTTTTATATAGCATTTGCCCTTTCCTTTCTATGCTTTTCTTTACTTTTACTCTACATTGTTGCATTGAGTTTGCTGCGTGTGTGTGTACAGGTGCTTAGGCAAAGGCCTCCCCGAGTTACTGTGCCTTCAGCGCTGGACGCCAGCCCCTGGCCTATGGAGGCGGGCCTGGGGTAGTTGCGGCTCGAGCCTGGGTAGGGTCGGGTTGTGACAGTACAATAATTATTAAGTGAATCTCTGACCTCAACCCTGGTTCAAAAATGTGTGCCCTAAAAGGTCCACTTGGAAAATCATACAAGGAAAAGGGCACTAAATTCATAAATTTAGCCTCAAGATATGTTACCTAAAAATTATATTTTTTTCAAAATGAAGAAGTATGTAGTTTTATATATTTTTTATGTGTGATGATGCAGTTTTCTTTAGAACAATTCTTGAAAATCCTACTATATAATTCCTTCATCAATTTTAACATGAACAACTAAATCCAACCATTTACATGTTAGATATTATAGAATATACATTTCTAAATCACCTTCAACTCTGCTAGTGTTCCTAGGAAATAGAAGATTAAATTCATCCAATTCAACCGCACTTCCTCTTTTTTCAATTTTGAATCACCCTGAATTATAGTTGAATTTTTATTTTGGAATTTAATTGGATTATCCAATTTCATTTTTTCATCCCCTATTTTACCTATATCCATAGATTGAAATTCATATAAAATAGTTCTTACCTACTATTGGTACACCTTGGGCTCATGGGAAACCATTTTCCCATCAACCACTTCTGATAGGTTTCTATAATGCCGACCATGTTAAATTATCTAGAACCAAAAGAAAATCTTTAGAAACAAAAGTCTCATGAATTTTAAATTTACCATATCAGAAATATCACTATAAATTTTTCCAATATTCAATAATTTCTACATTTTAACCGTTTTTTGAAAAATTATCCTTTATCTTGGAAAATCAGACCATTTTCAGCTATTATAACAAATCAACAGTTGTTCAACAAATCATAAGTCATTACTAAAAATTAATTATGCACACCTAGTGGGAAGTAATTTATATCAATTCTTGTCAAGATCTTATCATTATTTAAACCCATGATAATGAGGATACTACTCCAAGATGTGTCTCAAAACAATTATTTTACCAAACCCTCTAGTTTCTTGAATTTCATCATTAATAGGTTAGTGACGCCTTTTAATGCTTTACATTTGATGTTACAGAAATCCTAATATTTATTAACATCACAACTCAAGGGAAAAACTAGAATGAATTTTAACTCCATGAATGAACAAACTGATACAACTAATAACATATTTCCCCTCACCCATTGGCTTTAATGAGGTGGGGGTGTTACTGTCCTTAGGTTACAACCCCAAGACACAAAGGGTTGGAAATAAATTCTAATGGATTCATAAAAATTATTTCATTATTTTCCATTTGAAAATAAATCAACCATACCAATAAAACCATAATCACACAACCAATATATTTTGGATGAATAAAAAGTTAAACTCAAATAAAACCAAAGCAATCCAAACTATGTAATAGTACAATCCGAGAACCAGGACCAAAAAAAATTAATTGCATGGAAGATAAAAACTCATAAAATCTCAACATAATCTATGCTCTAGCTCCACATTCCCATCTTAAAGTACCAAAAAACATCACTTAATAAATAGGATACCTTACATTTACTTGTGTCTCAATATATAACGTACAAAAACACAGCAAAGTTTCCAATAAAGGGGTTAGTATAGAACTCAGTAGAATTTACCCAACGACACAAAAACTCAGAAAACTGAGATAGAACATGTTAGCACATTAATATAAATTTGTTTAGAAAAATTTCATGTAGTTTATAAAAATAAAAAATGGTTTTACAAATAGTAGTTTCCAAACTAAATAGATTTCCAAGGAATGAAATCGAACAAGTCTTTAAAACAATTCACATTTTCGTTTTTGCTAACCCATTCCACACATCCACACATGTATGCATAAGTGACTTTTTCATACTCATGAGTGGTCTCTCTTTTATCTACTAATTCATCCTAATGAAACCAATACCAATTTTCCCAATAGATCATGCCCCTTCCACTAGATCTTGTTGATGAAAATGAACTCATGAAAATAATGTATGCCAAAATCCATGTCAGGAAATCATTCCAAATCATTTAAATTAATCAATTTTATAGTTGAAAATTTTCTAAAAACATTTTACATGATACAAAAAAATTTCATAATTTTAATATCATTATTTTATACATAACAACACAAGTTGTTTCATAAAACCATCCAATTCTAGAATTTCATAAAACCATCACTAAAGTGGTTTTCCACAACGAATCACACATAAATTTCACAATTAAATTAGAGAAAATCAATTAATCTGAAACTGATACTTCAATTTATAATTCATAGGATTCTAGAGTGAAGTCACCTACCTCTCAAACATAGGAAAAATAATGAGCATCATAAAACAATCAAAAAAATCATAGATCTTTATGATTCATCCTTAGATTCCATTCAATAAAAAATTCATCTGTCATTATGATTGATATCAAATAGTACTGATATATCCTCAATAGACAAAACTGATGACCCCAAGAGGGGAAAAAGAGGAAAACTATGGAAAATGATGAGGAATTAACACTTACTAGAAAATACAGACCTCCAACACACTTTTATTTTCCTGAGAATTACTCCTTGATCAAAAGTGTAATGTCCCGGACCCAGGTGCCATGCAACGGGTTCCCTGAGCTCTCTTTTCCACGTGACCTCAAGCACATTTCCCCAAACACCAGAGGCTGCCAACTAGCAGTGAGGGCCCAGGTCTGATAGTGGGGAAACTATACTCTCATTTTTTCCAAGTGTAGCGCAGCGGAATACAAAATAAAACATACACCATACAGCGGAAGCAGTAAACCATACACAAGGTAGTGGATACAACCAACAGTGTATAAATAATGATGCAACATGTCCCAAGTTATAAGAAAACAGCCAGAACATGTTATACATCAATACAGTATAGTAAACAGCAGAGTACAACAAAACAAAGCAAATAGCTGGCAGCGGCATCGCGAGCCTAGGCTCGGACCCATGCCCTCCTACTCCTCTGCAAGAGTCAAGTACCTGTATAGGGACTCTTGCCCATATCTACACCTGCAGAAACGTAATCTGTTTGGGCCGAAAAGCATGACCCAAACAGGGTGTGAGAAATATAACTTAGTAAGCACCCACCAAAGGCCCTTGCCCAACTGCGTGTAAGCATGCAACAACAATGTGCAGTAGTAAAATCCAATAAAGTAAGCAGTACTCAAAAGTAACTCACTAATAATTATGTTGCCTTTTTATTTTTCATTTAGTCATTTAACTTAGTAACATTCTGTGCCCAACAGCTCCAAGCCCTCAGGCCAACCAGAAGCTTTCCCTCAGGCTAAAATAGTAAACCATGCCCCCAGGCTTGCCCTCAGGCCATACAGTATCTATCCCGTAGGTATTACCCTCAGTCATAATAGAAATTTTCCTCAGGCGTAGGAAGTGTTTCCCTCAGGAACAAAAGTTAAGCCCTCAGGCACGAAAGGTTTCCCTTAGGTGAAATAGAACTCACCCGCAGGAAAAAACAGTCACGCCCTCAGGCTAATCACAACAACGGCCTCAGGCTAAACAGGTAACCAAGCCATGCCCAACATATCAAAATTCAGTAAACAAGCAATTCCTCTCAAGGAAATTCTACAATTTCTACACTAAAGGCATACCCTCGGGTATTCTGGCCAAACGGCTAAACAGTGGAACGCACCCCTCGGGATGGTCCTGGATCCAAGAAACGATCCCAAACAGCATTTTTACACATTATTTAATTACCTATACAGTTCTAGGTAGTTAAATTAGCCACAACCTCAGCCTCACGACACCCCAACATGGGTTCGTGGCACAAAAACGCAATAAAATGCACGACAGTTGGAAAATAAACACAAAGCCACCTACCTTATTCGCTAACGAACGTTATACCCGAACACCGACTCCAGAAACACCAAATAATGGAGTATATCTGATGAAGAACGAACCCCATTAAAACATAAATAACTTACGTTAGGAGAATAATTGGTATGAACGGTACCAGGAGGGGCGAGGGCTTACCCGTGCGGTTCCAACAAAATCGTCCGAAGCCGAAACGGATTCCAGACGAACACCCGGTGGATCTTCAAAGATCTTGCCTCCTCCTTTGGCTACAAAATGGTTCCAATGCCTCCTCTGCCAAATGAGGAGGCTACTACCTATTTTATGCTGAAAAAACAAAGTACAGGGCATATTCTTCTGAGTACACGGCGTGTACTTCTTTCATTTAACTGTTCATTTGGCGGGACCACCACACTGTTCATCTGTCGAAATGAGTACACAACATGTACTCTCGAGTACACGGTGTGTACCATCTCCTAGATGGCAGCGACTCCACCGCCTTACTATTCAAGCCTGTCGACTGACTACACGGCGTGTATATACCACTACACGGCGTGTAGTCGGTTCCTAAACCCCTCGTCGTCAGCATGGCTAAACGCCCCGTGTACTTGTCCCAACATGACCAAAACTACACAGTGTGTGGAAAAGTACACAGCGTGTAGTTAAAAAAATTAGGATTTTCCCCTATTTTCCATATTTTCTCAAAAACACTTAAGGAAAAGGAAAAAGAATAATCTCGTACTTCAAAGATAAGAACCGTGTCCTTACAAACTCCACCCCTTATAGCAATTTTTCCCCGAATTTCCCTTCCAAGGGTGGCGAAGTTAAAGCTCAGAACAGATCTGGCCACTGAGCACGTATGTCAGTCTCCCGCTCCCAGGTCTCGTCCTGCACTCGGTCATGCTGCCATAGCAACCGTACGAGAGGAACTGACCGGCCTCAGAGAACCTTCGTCCTCTTGTCGACGATTCAGATCAGATGCTCCTCAAAGGACGCATCATGATGAAGCTCAACCTCCTCTGGATGAAAGGTGTGAGACGGGTCTGAATAGTAGCAATGAAACTGAGACACGTGGAAGATGTTGTGCATGGCTCGGTACTGCTGTGGTAACTGAAACCGATAGGCAACCAGCCCGACCCTCTCCAGAATCTCAAATGGACCCACATACCTCGGTGAATGCTTACCCTGTCTCCTGATCCGCTTGTGTCCTAGCCTCGGCGAAACACGTAGAAAAACCTGATCCTTGACCACAAACTCCAAAGGTCGTCTGCGGCGATCAGTGTAAGACTTCTGAGGAGACTGGACGGTAGCCATCCGCTTTCGAATCAACTGGACATGCTCAGATGTCTCCTGCACGAGCTGTGGCCCCAGTAAATCTGCCTCACCTGCCTCCAACCAGCACAAAGGTGATCAGCATGACCTACCATGTAAAGCCTCGTATAGTGTCATCTCAATAGTCACCAGAAAACTATTGTTATAGGAAAACTCGACTAAGGGTATATGCTTCTCCCAAGATCCCCCAAAGTCTAGGATGCATGCGCGCAGCATGTCCTCTAGCATCTATATCGTCCGCTCTGACTGGACATCTGTCTGAGGGTGGTATGCTATGCTCAAAAGCACATGTGTACCCAGAGCCCTCTGAAAACCCTGCCAGAAACGAGACGTAAAGTGGGTGTCCCTATCTGAAATGATAGAACGAGGGACCCCATGAAGACGTACGATCTCTCGGATAAACAGCCTTCTAAGATTGTCCACACCGAAGGTCTCCTTGATTGGAAAGATGTGAGCTAACTTCGTGAGTCTGTCCACAACAACCCACACAACGTTAATACCTCGAGGTGACCTCGGAAATCCCATCACGAAATCCATCGGGACATCATCCCATTTCCACTCTAGAATGGGCAATCGCTGTAACAGCCCAGCCGGCCTCTGGTGCTCTACCTTCACCTACTGACAGGTGGAACACCTTGTAACAAGACAAGCTATCTCTCTCTTCATACCCGGCCACCAGTACTGACGTCTCATGTCTCAGTACATCTTGGTAACCCCGAGATGAACTGCCCAAGCTGAAGCATGAAACTCTTGCATCAACTCCTCGTGTATATCCCCTGGAACCCATACTCGTTCATGGAAATGAAAAACCTCATCATCGCATATCGTCCAACCGGGAGGAGGGTCCTCACTTTCCACTGACTCCCGTAGAACTAGGCCTTATGAATCAGATAGCTGCCTCATCCTCACTCCGTCCAGGAGGGTAGACATCACAGCTAACAAGGAAAGATAAGTCTGCCCATGACTGTCATGCACCTCCAGATACATCTCAGAGAACAAACCCATGAGCTTCCACTCACCACTGGCCTCTTGCACTGCCTATATCTGAGTCTTCATGTTTAGTGCATCAGCTACTACATTACCTTTACCAGGTGTATAGGCAAGCTCAAAATCGAAGGACTGTAGGTACTCAACCCACCTTCTCTACCTCAGATTCAGTTCAAGCTGAGTAAAGATATACTTGAGGCTTTTTTGGTTGGTGAAGACCACAAAATTCTCTCCCAATAGATAGTGTATCAAACAGTGCAACGCATGAACCAGTGCAGCCAACTCAAGATCATGCGTCGGGTAATTCCTCTCATGTGGCCTCAACTGCCGAGACTCGTATGCAACAACTCAGTCTCCCTGGATCAAAACGGCTCCCAGCCCAATCCCTGCTGCATCATAGTAAACTGTATAGCTCTTCCCCTGCTCTGGGAGTATCAGGATCGGTGCTAATGTCAACCTTCCCTTCATGTCTTGAAAAGCTGCCTCGCAAGCTTCTAACCAAATTAACTTCACACCCATCTTAGTCAGACCTATCAATGGTGCTGCTAAGTGGGAGAAGTCATGTATGAAGCATCTGTAGTAACCAGCCAGCCCTAAGAAACTCCGTATCTCAAACACATTCTTAGGTTGCTCCCAGGAAACTACTATTCTCACCCTCTCTGGGTCTACCGCAACTCCTTCCTCTGAGATAATGTGACCCAGGAAGTGAATCTGGTCCATCCAAAAGTGGCACTTTGAGAGATTTGCATATAGATGATTCTCTCTCAGTGCACTCAATACGATCTCAAGATGGGTGGCATGTTCGTGTCGAGTGTGGGAGTACACCAAGATGTCGTTCACGAATACTACCACAAAAGAATCAAGATACGGATGGAACACACGATTCATCAGAGCCATGAAAATGGCTGGCATGTTTGTGAGCCCGAACGACATAACCGTATACTCATATAGACCATACCTACTCCTGAAAGTTGTGAGAGGTATATCAGATGGTCTAATGCGCAGCTGATGATATCCGGATCTCAATTCAATCTTCGAGAACACTCGTGCTCCACGTAGCTGATCGAACAGATCATCTATCCTCGGTAAGGGATATTGGTTCTTAACTGTCAACTGGTTCAGCTTCTGATAATCCACGCAAAGCCTAAGGGTACCATCCGCCTTCTTCACAAAAAGGACCGGAGAACCCCAAGGAGAGGTACTGGGTCTGATAAAACCCTTCACCGGTAGCTCCTCTAAATGCCTCTTGAGCCCCTGCAACTCAGGTGTGGCCATCTTATAAGGAAGAATGGACACCGGTGCTGCTCCTGGCATAAGCTCAATTGAGAATCCATCTCACGCATCGGGGGTAGACCTGAAACGTTGTCCGGGAAGACATCCCTGAAACGATTGACAACTGGAAGAAAATTCATCTGACAAGTCCCCTGGTCATCCAGATATAAGCTCGCAATTTGGGCTGTGACTTCACCTCGCCCATGATGCTCCGGTCCAGCTCGACTCACCTAAACATCCCATTCACCCTTGTATAAAAACTCTCCGTCCTTTGGTGATGTGAAATGTAACCTGCGGCGGTAGCAGTCTACAAAGGCTCGAAAGGGAACCAACTAGTCCATCCTGCGAATGACGTTATAGCCCGTCATCTCCAAGACATAGAGGTCTCAAAGGATGTGACACCCTCCATCCTCAAGGGGGAACTCCTTGCACTGACACACACCAGCCGTTCTAGTCCCCAACGGAGTGTCCAGCGTCATGATATCCGAAGAAAAAGAAACAACGATCCCAAGGCTCTCCACAATGGGTAAAGATATGAAACTATGTGTAGCTCCCGTATCAAAAAGTATTGAAGACAAGATAAAAGCTACTAGAATATTACCTATGACTGTCGAAGGTCCGGGGTCCTACTCCTGCTGGGTCTGTTCCACTGCATATGCATGCCCAGTGTCGCGGCCCTGTGACACAGCCTGGCTACCCTGAGCTGTCCCGCCCTACTACCTCTAAGATCCTGGTGTCTGGCTACTACGGCCACGACCACCATCTCTGCCTGCACGCCCTGACGTATTCTAGTTCTCTGACTAGTAAGAAGCACTGGTCCTACTCCCGCACGCGGAGTCTGTACCGAACCCCTCTTACTAGCCACTGGCAGAAATGCCCTGCAAAAGCGCTGCAGATGACCCATCTTTCCGCATGCTCGGCACTCAACTGGGTCTCGTGGACACTGCGGCCTCTTGTGCCCCTCTATGCCACACTCGTAGAACCTGATCGGACCACCTGTAGAAGCTTCATGGCTGGTACTGCCGCCCTGAGAGAGTCCATCTGTCTCTTCCTCTTGCCAGCAGAAATAGTACCAGTAACTGGTGCTGAACCGCCCTGGCCCACACCACAAAATTCTCACAGATTCCTCTCTATAATAAATGCCTGGTTCACAATCGTGTGTACATTAGTTAACCTGAAAACGTTCACCAATGCTCGGATGTCATACCGAAGACCATCCTCAAAGCGCCTGGCTCTCAGTGTCTCATCACCCACCGGTACAGGTGCAAAGCGCTGAAGCTCCGTAAAAAGAGCAGAATAGTCCATCACTGACATGGTGCCCTGTTGCAGATTCATGAACACTCAAGCTCTATCTGCCCTCATCATCTCCGGAAAGAAGAAGTCATAGAAGACTGCCTGAAAATCTTCCCATGCCATGTCCCTGTGATGCTCTGACTGGGTGGTAACATCCCACCACCTCTTGACAGAATCACGCAGCATGTAAGTCATGAGCTTGACCCTCGGCCCTGGAGGCGTCTCAAGATGCTCAAAAATAGTCTGCATCGATCCTATCCAAGACTCCGTAGCATGCGGTCCGCCATCCCCTAAAAATGTAGGCGGATGCTGCTGCTGAAAGATACGAGTCAGCTCAGCCATAAATGTAGTAGCATGCGGTGCTCCCTGAAAGGTCTGCATGAACCGCATAAATCCTTCACGGAACTGCGCCTCTGCGCCTGTGTCCGGTATAATGGATGGTGCCACATCTGGCTCTGCTGGAGAATCAAATGTTAGCCCATGGTCCACCATCTCCGGAGTATAATTTTCGCTGCTCTCCTGGAAAACAACTCGTGGTCGTCTCGGCGGCATGACACTACAAGGTCAAAACCACAAGTCAGATTCACAATTAGTAAGACCATAAAGCGAAGGAACCATAAAGGAACAAGAGGAAGAAGGCATTCAAAATTTTTCAAAACTAGACTACACGGCGTGTACAATTAGTACACGGCATCTACTTGACATCCCTTCCCCTGCCCGGGTCCTTTTACATGGCTAAGCCACACGACTTCCATTTTAAAAAACTACACAGTATGTATAATATCTACACGGCGTGTACGATGTTATTTTCCAAATGCCCGTGTCATCTGTTACACGGCCGACTACTCGGCTTACACTACATGGCATTTTACACCCGCACCCGGCGTGTACACCACCCTATTTCCCAGCGAAACTGCTAACTCCACACGGTATGTCCTCGGACAAGACTACACGACGTGTCCTACAGGTACACGGTGTGTTCAGGGAAAGGTGACATTGTCCTGTGTTGTTAGATACACGGCTGAGTTCCCAGGTCACACTACACGGCGTGTCTATGTGTGACACGGCGTATTGTGTCAAGGAGATTACCGACCCGTGTTGTTAGTTACACGGCCGGACTCCGGGTCAACACTACACAACGTGCACAGACCTACACGGCGTGTTTTACCCAAGCCCTTCCCTACCCCGTGTCGCCGCCCACACAGTTTGTGACACGAGAAGTGACTACACGCCGTGTACTCCAGGTACACGGTGTGTACTCAAAAAGTTCATTTTTCTTCCCGAACAGAAGAACATACACGGCGTGTATAAAAATACTACACGACATGTATACTGGGATTCCGGACAGTATGCCTCAGAAACTTCTCCAGAACCCAGAAAATACTGAAAAACAATACCTAAGTGTCAAATTCCGACCTGTGGGGGGCCATACTCCCCACGAATCAAAGTTTGACCTCTTATATGTGTTATAACCAACAATCAGTCAATGACCCACAAAATTCCGGTCAATGGGGGCCCATACATCCCAAAAACCAAAGCTTGACGTCCATTCTATAAACAAGATCAACTAAATTACCATATCACAAGGCATGTATTTATTATGTAGCTATCACAACAACATGCTTTATTAGCACAACAACTATCACAACAACATGAAAATTCTAATGCCCCTATATGGCATGCAAAATATGCATGGTATGTGATATCTAGCATGTACCTATATGATGCATGAGACGGTATACCCTCATCTCATCGGGTTGCAACTAAACAGAACCCACAGATAAAATATAAACAGCACAATCCATGTGCGTCACCCAACGGTGAAAGACATATCAACCGTAAAATTGAAAAATCCAAAGAATGCAAAATACGAGGTAGACTGGCTATTCCCTATACACGGGTTAGCTACGCCCGGGCACAACTTATTACCAATTACCATTTCGTCCAATCCCTGACTACGACTCCAAATAGTAAGGCAAGAAAAGAAACCCCTCTGATACCACTTTGTAACGTCCCGGACCTGGGTGCCACGCAACGGGTGCCCCGAGCCCGGTTCGCCGCGTGACCCCAAGCGCATTTTCCCAAACGCCAGAGGCTACCGACTAGCAGCGAGGGCCCAGGTCTGATAGTGGGGAAACTACGCCCTCATTTTTCAAAGTGTAGCGTAGCGGAATACAAAATAAAACATAAACCAAATAGCGGAAGCAGTAAACCATACACAAAGCAGTGGATATAACCAACAGTGTATAAATAATGATGCTACATGTCTCAGGTTCTATGAAAATAGCCAGAACATGTTATACATCAACATAGTACATTAAATAGTAGAGTACAACAAAACAAAGCAAACAGCTGGCAGTGGCATCGCGATCCTAGTCTCGGTCCCATGCCCTCCTACTCTTATGCAACAGTCAAGTACCTGTATAGGGACTCTTTCCCCTATCTACACCGGAAGAAACATAATCTGTTTGGGCCAAAAATCATGACCCAAACAGGGTGTGAGAAATATATCTCAGTAGGCACCCACCAAAGGCCCGTGCCCAACTGGGTGTGACCATGCAACAACAGTGTGCAGTAGTAAAATGCAATAAATTAATCAGTACTCAAAAGTAACTAACTAAAAGTTATATTGCAATTTTATATTTCATTTAATCATTTAACTTAGTAACATTCTGTGCTCAATAGCACCAAGCCCTCTGGCCAACCAGAAGCTTGCCCTCAGGCTAAAATAGTAAACCATGCCCTCAGGATTGCCCTCAGGCCATACAGAATCCAACCCGCAGGTGTGCCCTCAGGCGTAATAGAAATTTCCCTCAGGCGTAGGAAGTGTCGCCCTCAGGCATAGAAGTCATGCCCTCAGGGACGAAAGGTTGCCCTCAGGCGAAATAGAACGTCGCCCGCAGGATAAAACAGTCACACCCTCAGGCTAATCACAACAACAGCCTCAGACTAAACAGGTAACCGGGCCATGCCCAACATATCAAAATTCAGTAAACAATCAATTCCTCTTAAGGTAACTCTACAATTTCTACATTAAAGGCATACCCTCAGGTATTCTAGACAAATGACTAAACAGAGGAACGCACCCCTCGGGATGGTCCTGGATCCAAGTAACGATCCCAAACAACATTTTTACAACATTATTTAATTACCTATACAGATCTAAGTAGTTAAATTAGCCACAACCTCAGCCTCACGACACCCCAACATGGATTTGAGGCACAAAAACGCACGACAGTTGGAAAATAAACACAAATCCACCTACATTATTCGATAATGAACATTATACCTGAACACCGACTCCAGAAACACCCAAGAACGGCGTAGATCTGAAGAAGAAAAAACCCATTCAAACGTAAATAACATATATTAGTAGAAGAATTGGTAAGAACGGTGCCAGGAGGGGAGAGGGTTTACCCGTGCGGTTCCAACGAAATCGTCCGAAGCCGAAACAGATTCTAGACGAACGCCCAGTGGATCTTCAAAGATCCGGCCTCCTCCTTTGGCTCCAAAATGGTTCTAAAGCCTCCTCTGCCAAATGAGGAGGCTACTGCCTATTTTAAGCCAAAAAAACAAAGTACACGGCATGTACATATGAGTACACGGTGTGTACTTCTTTCATTTAACTGTTCATTTGGCGGCACTGCCACACTATTCATCTGTTGACATGAGTACAATACATGTACTATCGAGTACACGGCGTGTACTGTCGCCCAGCTGCCAGCGACTCCACCACCTTACTATTCATGCCTACCGACTGACTACATGGCGTGTAAGTACCACTACACGGTGTGTAGTCGGTTCCTAAACCCCTCGTCCTCGGCATGGCTACATGCCTCGTGTACTTGTCCCAACACGGCCAAAACTACACGGCGTGTGGAAAAGTACATGGCATGTAGTTCCAAAATTTAGTATTTTCCCCATTTTCCATATTTTCTCAAAAACACTTAAGGAAAAGGAAAATGAAGAAGCCTGTACCTCAAAGATAAGAACCGGGTTCTTACAAAAAGGAATGGTATCCCCATACTTGGGAAGATAAGGAATTTGATATAAGGCATGTTAATGGGATAAATAAGGGATTAATGAGTTAAACCAATTGTGATTCACAATTTTTGGATATAATTTTTCATGGTGTATGGTTATGGAACATAGATAGGAAATCAATGCGCTAACTATGTATAAGTCGCTGCCACTATGTACATTTCTCAGAGTTAGATCAAATGTATAGACAAATGATGAACTAATCATGTTATACCACACTATCCATTATTATATGGTTTAACGTGGGTTGTTGTACAATTTTTCCAAATCATATGCCTACCCAGTTCCAATTGTTTCAGTTGAATAAATTTTTGGAGGTGTTTCATAGTTTCTACTAATCAGGATCAAATAGAAAAACTCCAAAAAAACCCCTCCAAAGTATTCCCAAATAAATGTGACCCCCACACCCCACCCCCAAACATTACCTGAACATTATATGTACTTAAAATACATAATTAAAGGGTTAATTAGATAAAACTGGGGGGTCCAACATAATCCTATCTACAAAATAAAAAAAATTAAAATTAATGGAGATAATATATTTTACTTGAATTATCATACTAGTATATACCCAAGGATTATATACAAGATTATGTATTACTATACCAAATAAATAGTAATCTCATAACCAGTTATTATAATGTTTAGGATTGGTATAATCTAAATTCATATGAGAAATATCTTAGATTGACTTTCTACTGTCTTAATTGAGTATTGTTTAATAAAATAAAATTTCATGTGTATTATTAAAATTAATAATCACAATTATAAATACAAAAAACCATAATATTAGTTTCTCTTCCAATCTATGTGCATTTTGTTCATTTCTACATGTTTTCTATATCGTTAGTTCAGCATAATATCACCATATGTTTTTACCATAAATAAAAGTTAGTTAATTCTCTTTTCTTCAACCGTAGGCTTGATGGAGATAACAAAGAATTATCCAAACACCCCTTCATATTATTTTTTTACATGGATTAAGGAATTACCCAATTATTAGGAGTGATTATCCTTACAACCAAGTTATTCTAGTTCCCATTTGTGTGAAGTTAATGAGATGTGGGACTCTAAGTGAATTTATATTATGTGTATGCATACTATATAAATTTTTCCAGCCCATTTATAAGGTCCTTTGGGATAATAATATAAAATTAAAAGAATTTATAAGAACGTTTCTTGATATTTTACTAGTAAATGGGATTACAATGCTCGTAACCCTCAATAACGCAATAAAACATTAAATGCATTTAATTATCCAAAAAATAATCATAAATTTTTTAATAATAATGATTTTCATATAAAGAAAAATAATAAAACATTAATACTTAACACTCAGATAAATTTCATAAAAAATAGAATACAATTAACTTATATCACAAATCCTAGGATATAAGCTTGCTGTAAAATAAGATATAGCGTAAATTTGTAGTAAGAAATCATCATAATATGGAATTTCATATTCCAAAACTATATATATAATATAAATCATATATATATCTCATAAAATATATAATAATATATATCATAGTATCCTTATATGAATACTAAAAAAGATATAGTCTTGCAATAGATGCATCTAGGGTTAATACCCATGAAAATAGTCGGTCAGCTATATCTTGGGAATCATTATATTACATGGTTACTTTTCCATTACTATTAACATGGATTGACACTCCCTGGAGATATTCTCAGGATAATTCTACTTTTATTTACAATCTATTATAATGGATTTGAATATAAAGATATCCCTAAAGTAACCAAGATTAAGATTCTGAGATTAAAAATTCATAACTTTTAAATTTATATTAAGTGTTACACAATATTTATTATTATGTATTATAATTAAAAATTCATAATTTTGTGAGATAATATATCGTATTCCATTTTTTATAAATGAAACCTAAATAAATAAGGCTATCAATACTTGTGGACAATGTAGAGATTTCCCCATTAAGAAAGGTAATAAGGCTAGTTTTTTGAATTGTAAAAATCATGGCTATATTTGGAATGTTATATTATGTTATGATAGATAACATTACTTGAATTTAGCAAAATATTTTTCTATATTATGATTATATTCTATTAGAAAATTTCACATCATAGAATCCCCTTTCATTTAGTTTGACAACCAATCCTATAGTAGTTGTGAAATTAGTTAAATCTCTTGAAAATGTATTTTTGGATTTGGTATGTGAAAAATAGAAAAGGTTACACTTACAAAATATTTTCCCAAAGGATATGTGTATCAATGGTGATCATTGATACAAAATACATGGGAGGAAAAGGAAATAGAACACATGGAATAGAAATATTTTACAGATACATTCTTTTATAAATATTTTCCTTATGATAAATGAGTCAAAATTAAGTGAATGTTATATATCTTAAAGAAATAGGAATATGAAACTATTTTGGAGTATGAGACTACCTTTAAGATTATATCCATGTATGTTGGGTATTATATATAAAACACCAAATGAAATATTAACCATTTATATATAGGGATTAAGCTATGTATCTTAAGGGAACTATACTCTCAACATTTTTCATTATATAAGGAAATAGTTTTATGTGACATCAACCTAGAGAATGAATTTTATAGATAACATATGTTAAGCCAAAATTAAGAAAATAGGATATCATCTTAGCACCAGGAAAGAATTAATATGTTAAAGAGGAATAAGATAATGAAACAATTTCCATCTTGTGAAAATTGGTTAAAGAATCATCCTAATAAATGCTTTAAGCCCACGATATTTTTTATAAGTTAAAAGATAAGGACCATTAGGAATGTGATTTAATGTGTAAGAAAGTAAAATCCATTTTTCAGTGTTTTAAATGTAAGTAAATGCATCATTATTCTGAATATTTTCCCTTGAATCAATAGAATTTTCCAAAAAAGAGGCCAAGGGGAGAAGTCCTAGCTTATGTGATCACTACATTTGAGGTGGAATTATTCAATGATGTGGTGTAAGGTACATTAATAATTGCCAAAAATTAATCCAATAATTTATTTGATTCTGGATATTCTCATTATTTTATTTCTTTAATGTTTTTGAATAAATTAGATTTTTCTCTAGTACTTTAATAATGGAATTGTCTATCAAAAATCCTAGTGGAAGCCTCATTGTAATAAGGATGTTTCTGGATTTCCACATTATAATTCATAAATGTGATTTTTTGTGAAATTTATTATCATTCCAATGACTGAGTTCTATATAATCCTTGTAATGGATTGTATTTTACAATATGATGCAAAACATTATTCCATGGAGAATGAAATTATGATTCCATATGGGGATTTGAAATTATTTATCTTCATATCAAAGAAATCATCATGTGAGTCATGTTTATTTCCACTCTCCATAGCTCATCAAAATGAGGTATATAGTGAATAATAGAAAAAAAAATCTATTGATGGAGATGGTAATTATCACATTTAAGATGTACCCACTATAAATAAATACATTGATTTATTTCCTATGGAATTACCTAGACATACCCCAGAGAATGATGTCATGTCATCCATTAATTTAATCCCTGATAAAAGATCAATATCATAGACTATCAACATAATGGACACTATATAATTAATGGATTTCAAGAAGCATCTATAGGGGTCTGGTGATAAGTACTTTATTTACCCTTTTGTATCACCAAAGGGAGCCCATGTTCAATTAATTAATAAGAAAGATTAATCAATGAGGTAGTGAATTAATTATAAGAATTTCAATTATATTAAGATAAATAACATGTATCATCTTCCTCTCATTGATGACTTATTCTATCAACATCATGGAGCTAAAGAAATTCCAATATTTTCTTTAGTTATGGGTATCATCAATTGTGACCAAAAAAGGAATACATTATGAAGACAACATTCTGAATAACTTTTGAACATTATGAGTTTAAATTAATTCCATTTGGATTGAGAAATTCAACCTCTATTTTTATGGACATAATTAATTGAGTATTAAAGGAATATATTTATAATTTTTTGTGTTCTCTAATGAATATATCAGAGTGTATTTTAAAGTTATTAGGACTGTGAGAATCACATGAAAATTATTCATGACGATCTTAGAAGGAGAGAGTTATATAAGACTTTTATTTTTTCTGATTTATGGTTTAAGGAAGTTTATATTCTTGCACATATTATCTCCATGGATAAAATATCAATTGATCTTGGGAATACAAGGGTAGTCATAGAATGTCCTCCACCAAAGAACATAACTGAAGTACATAGATTCATTGGTTTGGTAGGTAACTATCATTGATTCATTCAAAAAAAAATCCAATTGGATAACATGTTAACCAAATATATATGTAAAGCGGTTAAGATCATGTAGATAATATAATGGGAGGAATATTTTGAAGAATTGAACATGATATTGTTCAATTCTTTAATTTTGAAATTACCTTCGGGAAGTAATGGGATTGTGATGTATATTGATACATTTATGAATAGTTAGGTTGTGTCCATATGAAAAAAAAATAATGTTATTATGTATGATTTAATGCAATTGAAGACTCATGAACATAACTATCCAACCCATGAGCTTGATTTTCCGCTGTAATATGTTCTTTGAAGGTATGAATATATTATTTTTATTGCGAAAATGTGAGATATACATAAACTATAAGTTTCTAAAATAAATATTTTCATCAAGATTGATCAACAGGATGAAAAGGTAATGGTGTGATCCACTCAGGTATTATGATTATTCAACACACCACAACCCAAGGAAAGAGAATAATTTAGTGGATTAATTTAGTAAGAATGGTCATGGAGTTCAATCCCAAACAAGGATAGAGAGGTTTTATATGTTCATGGATTTATTAAATATGGATATGAAAATTATTAATAATGGTGGTACATCATTAATTTTTTTTAAAAAAATTGAAATCATCTTCACATGAAATAATAAAAATATCTCAATTTGATGATAAGAATTTTCATAGGGAAATTAAAGCTATAAACGATGGGATATCGGGAAAAAAATTGTGAAGATAGTGTTATATAATTTGGAATGATATTATTTGTTCCATCTATACCTAATCTGAATAGGGGGTTTTTGGATGATGCTCATAGCTCAAATTTATCTAAACATGCTGGTAGCCCCAAAAAGTCAGGGTATTTTGAGAAACCATTTTTGTTGGATTATATGAATCCATAATTTACAAATTAGGTGTATAGAAGATTATTTTTTTAAGGAGTGAAATCTGAGAGATAGAGTCAAAGAGGATTCATATAACCTCTTCCTATTCTTATGTTGAAAAGGGATGAAATTACTGTGGACTTTTTCATATGACTACCAAAGACTCAAATTAAGAATGATGGAATATGGGTTATTTTTAATTTTCTATCCAAACCAGAATATTTCATAACTATAAGATAAGATTTACATCTTTAATACCTTGAAAAAAACTATATTAATGATGTTACATGACTTTATGGTACACCTATTTTAGTTCTGCATGATCATTATCTCCATTTTACATCCAAATTATAGAATATTTATCATAAGTCTCTTGATTCTAAGATTTATTTGATAATTGTCTACCATACGCAAAATGATAGAAAATATGAAAGGATTATTCAAACATTTCAATACATGTTTAGGTTGTTCTCTCATATCTTTCATGGGTTGTGGGATTAGTATTTACTATTGGTATAGTTTTCCAACAAAAATAATTTCCATTAAAGTATTCAAATGGTACCGTATGAAGAATTATATAGAAAGTGATTTCCTATTCCATATTTATGTGACAATATTAGTGAATGTAATCTTATAGGGACAAAAGATTTTTATGAGACAAAAATAAAGGTAAATACGATTTAGGACCATATTAATGTATTATAGAGTATACAAAATAGTTATTCTTGTAATCAGAGTAAGGATTTCAAATTCCAAGTGAGAGATCATGTTATCTTAAAAGTATCACAATTGAAGGGTGTCAAAAGGACTGATATGAAGGAAAATATGATCCCCATGTACATCATGCAGTTTTATATTTTCGAAAGGATTGCATTTGTGGCTTACTCAGTAGAAATACCACTAAGCCTCCCTAAAGAACATGATATGTTCCATATATATCTATTAAGGAAATAAATTCAAGACCCAATGCATATTCTCACCAATGAAGAGGTAGAATTGGGACCTGATCGATAATAATATTAAGAACTCATCAAAATAATTATAAAATATAGGAATTATTATAGAATCAGATAACTTGATTGGTAAAGTTGCTTTGGAGAAATCATAAAATAGATGATGCAACATGGGAACTAGATGATGTTATGAAAAAAACAACCATCATTTGATTAGAAGATAATTATCTTGGAAATTTAAATGATCAAATTTTTTTAGCACTGATGAATGTAACACTTGGTGACATTATAATACATTTCTTTTATAATTAATTTAATTTCTTCGATACCTTGTGAAATATGCAACATCAAGTTTAAAAGAATACAACACTCTATAAAAATATCATTACTTTAATATTACCATTGTAACATATCCCTTAAGTGGGTGGTTATTAATATTAATGACTAAATTATGAAAAATATATGGTTTAAACATGTTTTTTTGGGTATCAATTGGTCATTACTAAAAAAAAAATCATTATAATGAAAAAGAAATATGTTTTAAAAAATGTTTTTTTAATATTTTCAACTTATGTCGAAATTAATTATTAACTCATTTAGAAAATAAATTTGAAAAAATAAAACATAATTTTCTAAATCTTCATAAAATATTATCTTAGAGTGGATTTTTGGGATTTTTCATAAAAGTTTCATTTCTCGATCATCACTGAAAATTATTATTTTTATTAAAAAACCTTTTCTTTTAAGAAATTTACAAGTTATATTTTGATTAAAATTTATTTTAAAATAAAAATTAGTTCAATAATGTTAAAATTAATACAATTTACATAATTTTAATCAACTATATGTTCAATTTTAATATAAAAACATTGTATACATTTCAAAAATATATTCAGGAAAACTGTTTTTTATCACATCTATGGCTTTAATTTTAAATTATATTATTTAAATTATGTGATTTTAATTTGGTAATATAGATTCAATATTTTTAATAATAATAAATAATATTATGTAATATGTTTAACTTATTTTTTACCATAATGAATAGTGAAAATAGTAAAAAATTATTACTATCGATAAGGTGAAATGGATAAACATTGGGGTTAACCTAATAATATAAGGGATAAATTAAAAAAAATGTTTACTTTTTTTTTGAAATAAATAAAACATGAATCATAAAACATTATTTAATGATCTATTTTTAATCCTTATGCCCTGTGAAATTATATGTGTAATTCATTGTTTTTAAAAATTCTAAGTGTGTCATCACCCCGACATACAAAAGGTCACCCACTATCCTCCCCTATTAAAACATGCAAAGACTTTTTTTAATATATATTTCAAAAAATATCTTAATTAATCCTCTAATAAAATTTTAGAGTCCTTTCTTGATCAAAAATACAATCTAGGAAGTATTTTATTGAATCCCTAAAAAGTTGTCCAAAAACAGGGTATGTTCTTAAACAAAAATTATTATTTTGATTCTCCTTCAACATCCTTAGAATATTATTGAATCATGGTGATATAATAACACCAATATCTCCAATATAATGATATCTTATTATTTTAATTTCATAACCTATATTTATCAGCAATTTCATCAAATGGGAAATAAAATTATTGATCATGTGTATGGAGGACTACCACCTCACGAACTGATGTAACACATTTTTCATCATCACTTATCACAATTATATATAATGATGGATTTAAAATATGCATATAATATTTATGATATAATTATATACTAAAATTATAAAATCACATACACCCTGTTACTTTTTATTTTTTAAATATAATAGTGCCACTCATGTTTATAGTGGACTACCACCTTGTGAAGGGATGTGATTCATTTTTCACTTATGATTTACATGGATGGTAATAAAGATAAACTAAATTGATATATTTTATAAATATGAAATGATATTTATTATATAAAACTAATATATTACCCACTTATTTACCCTTTACCCATTATGAAATGATAGTGTCACCCATGTGTACATATGCCTTTCCATCTCCACGAAGCGATGTAATTCATTTTCAATGTCCAATTTTAAAGAATGGTAGTAATGATGTATCTAATGAATAAGAAAAATATTTATAACATTAATATCATTATGAAGATTATAAAACTATATAATGGCATCAAAAATCTATAACATTCATCACAAAACATGAATGATAAAATAAGGAAATTGACACCCAAAACAGCAGCGATATTGAATGATTGTTAATGATTGGTTGATAAGATGTTATTAAAGGATCGTATATGATATTATAATTATTAGTATGTTTATATTATAAATAATTGACATGTTTTAAACAAATATTAAGGAGTTTAGTTCATTCTCAACTAAATGGAAGTGTGATGTAAGATACTTCATCTTAATTTCCCAATATTAAGTAATATTTTACTATTTCTCACATAGTTTCCTTTATATGGTGTATATAATACACCAATTTTTGTAATATAATTAGTAATAAAAAATAATTTTTCTTTAATCTTCAAAATATATTATTTCATCCAAGGGGAATTTTAATTGAATGGTACCAAGTAGTGATGTATTTTGTCTTGATTTTTATTCCTTTAAGACATATTTGTCAATATGAACATATTCACTTATGTGTGGTGTATATATTGACATGCTAAGATTTATAGATTGAAATTTTTTTTTAATGATGTTAAATATTTAAATAAATTTTTATTCATTTAATGGGTTTTAATTTTAATGTTACCAAAGGGGTAAGAATCAATTTTTTAGTCTCGCTTTCTTATGGGATTGATTTAAATCTTGTAGAAGGAATCCTATCATTGATACTTCATAAGATACAATAATTTTCTTATCCTATGTATATTTAATATTTTTATATAATTTATTCAAAATTTTTATCTCTTTGATAATTTGATCTAGAAATAAAATTATTGAAATAAAAATTGTTTTTCTTTCCTTTTAAATTGGATATATTTTTTTCACATCCATGTTTTCCAAAATTCTTCTAAAAAATTACTTTTATTTAATATAATTATTTATATAGGAAAATTTATGTTATATATGTATTTTAAAAATATTTTTTAATGAATCATTCTACTATTTTCCAAAATTATTGTTTTAAATAAAATTCGAAAAGAATATTTTTTAACGTATATGATATTAATGGACATCCCCATCATTGTAACCATTTTGAAAAGTATAGATTATTCTAAACATTTACAATGGTTCATAATGAAAACTCTTTTATGAAATATCATTTTAATATATCAAATACATTCCCTTTATTCTTACAAAGGACAATATTTTATTTCGAACAAAATATTCTCCTAATGAACTGATGGTCACATTTAATTTCTTGATTAATTTTTTGATAGATAACACAAACACAAGACAATCACTTTATTGTGATTATTCTTCTTTCTAAACTACATTTATATTAAAAATAATTATTATTTATATCATGGATATTATTATTATGTAAACCATTTACCATTTTTACAAATTCTGTTTACATTGAATGTTATTTTACTAACTGGGGGAATATTAAAAAATCCATATTATTGACTCAGTAAAGATAATTTATAATAATCCATTTTTATTCATGAAATAAATTGACTATTTGATATGTAATTAATTATATCTATATGCACTAACAAGTGGGTCCTAAAATTATATATCCCCCAGAAGTATCAACATGTCTCATGAGAAAAATCAATTAGCCAAATTAAATGTGTTTTACACATTGGTTTCATTTGTATTGTGAAAGGTCTTGATTGTAGAGGTATCATGATGTATGAGATAATTAATTATAATAATTTCTCATTTCATTCATTTTTAATTCCTTTTTTATTATTATTATATATGATATTTTTTCATTGTAGTTATCTTTAGAGGTATTTCATTCTCATTTTATTGATTAAATTGATTGTGTATTTAGTTATTTACTTTACCATATTGATTATTAATTATCTAATAATGCCTTATAAAATCATGATAGTTATTTTATTGATTAAATGGAATTTGGGTTCAGTTATTGAATATACTATATTTGTTATTACTTATTGATTCATGATTTATATGGTTGTAACTAACGTTTAATGAACACTTAAACCTCGCCTTTATTTTGTTTATTTTCCCGAAGATATAATGAAAAATTATTTTAATGATTTCAAGGATGCTGAATTTTTTCCATTAATATGTTTTATTTTCTATTCCTAATGTAAAATTTGTATCATGTTTGTATATGATTCTCTAAAATTGAAAACTTGATTAGTCCTTTGGGATTTAACCACTTGTATATAGGCCATTGTAATAAACTAAACACTTGATAGCCCAACCAAGTTAAATTCGTAGAGAGAGAAGAAAAATCAGGAATGACATATTGAATCAACTATTACTTTTGGATCTTGTTTCATTAATTAACAAAATATTATTACCTATCCCTCTAAAAGAACATAATATCTGATGATCTTAACTTCTAATGGATATATAAATTTTACTTGGTTTAAACTCACTGAGACATGTCCAAGGGTCATACCATAGAAATTTATCGATGTTCCAAACATACTAAAGAAAAATTCTATAACATGGTTTGGAGTGAACATGTTATCCCCCATATTCTACAACCATTCTAAATTTGATGGTTCACTACTCTCCATACTGAACTGAATGCTTCAGTCCTTTGGTATAATTTTCTGACAACTAGTTCTAAGTTTATTCACACTTTTGCGTGTCTTTATAATATACATTCATCAATGACATGAAAATAAAATTTTAATAACACATTTCCTATGGAAGTGTGTTATCCCAATGCAACGCTGATTCATGAGACCCCTCCATGAGACTCCTCCATGAGATCCCTCTGTATGAACCCTCCACAAGAATCCTCCAGGTGATCCCTCCAGGAGACCCTTATAAGAGACCACTCCATGAGACTCCTCCACATGGCCTTATTCAATTTACACAGATCACGAGATATTGGTCTATTCATATAGATCAAAATACTTTATTCTATTCATGTAGATCATGTGACTCTAGCATGATACCTTGTTTAGGTTACGTAGATTGTGTGATATCAATGGGTATGACTATACATAAGAAAACACTACTCATACATCACATTGTAGGATTCCTTCATGAGTTATCTTTATGAGTCCCCTCCAAAATACCTTATTTTAATTATGTGGGCCACATGATTCCAGTACAAGAACTTCTTTAGATCATGCAAAATAATTTTCCACAAATCAATCCATGTGCAAAATATTTTCTACTTCTTACTGATGGGTTACATGGTATTTATAGGCATAACTTCACTTACATAACTCCAAAAATCATGGTTAACCATTTTTTATACCACCTCAGAAATCAGTCCTAAGCACTCTGTGTGATCTATCAATGAGATCACCTGCCACATTCCAATGTTGTACCTCTAGGTCTACTTGGTATCCACCTATCATGCTCATGGTATAGGAAACATTAATCCCAATACATATTATGGAAGAAATGATAAAATAAATCATATAAGTTTAATGTATTCTACTAATACTCTAACTCTCCTCATACGTCAGAGGACACATTTAATTGGAGAGATTTATACCATTTTAACTTGGAACTAATCCCCTCACTGATTATTCCATATTTAATCTCTTTAATATCTATTCAATACATGTATCCTAACATATAAAAATTATCCTCTTATATTTATCACGAATTATCTTGATCCCTAGAATATTGGTTGATTCGCCTAATTTATTTATAGAGAATCATGTGATAAATCATACATCAAATTAATATAATACTGATAACTCATTTTCAATAAATAATATAACCTTAACATATGCTAAGATAAAAACAACTACACTCCCACTAAACAACTTTTAGTTATAGGGACCACATTCATTATTTTTGAAACCAAATTATCTTAAGGATTTATCAAATCAAATTTCCCATCACATGGATGCTTGCATCAACCCATAAATGGATCTATATTTCTATCTCACCTTTTTTGTTCCCTTTAGAGTCACAAATCCTTTTGATTCTGTCATATAAGAATATTTTTCTAGATTCCTATCATGGAAGATTTTATTAACATTCGTCTTCTAAATATCATAGTCATTAAAATATGCTATGTCTATTATAACATTAACGGATTTTATTATAAAAAATGATGAAAATGTTACATCAAATTCTATTCTTGGATATTTCGTAAACCATTTATCCACTAGTAATTCCTTATTGGTACTAAATTTACCTTCAACGTCTATATTCTTTTTTAATACCCATTTTCACCCAATTAAATTTATATTTTTTGGTGCATAAACCATAACCCATACTTGTGATACAAGGAAACTATGTCAAAATTCATTATTTATTTCCATATTGCAGCTTCTGATCACTCTATTTCCTCATTGTGGGAAATAATTTCTCTATTTTCAACTAATAACGAGTCACTATTATCAGTTACTTGAAAACCCTATTTTTCTAGTTTTTATCCCTCTCAAGTGATATAATTAAATACTTTTTTCTTGATAACATCTTCATCCATGGGGATATGTAGGACTTGTTCATATGAAAAATATTTTGTATCTTGATCATTAACATTATATAAGTCAATATTTATCCCACTTACATCGTGAGGATGTGCTCACTCCCAAGAAATATGGGACATAAATCAACAAAAAAAATTAAATTTGGATGTTTGAATTGGTAATATCATTTATTTTCTATAATATATCCTATATAGATAGACTTCTTGCCCTATAGGACTAATTTATTGCATGAAAGGGCCTAAAAATTTCATTACAACCCCATATAAATAGATTCAACAACACATATTTTTTTCTCGTCCATAGATCATATGGAGTCTTTTTTCCTTCCTTAGCACACAGATTAGTGTGTACATCACAATATGAAATGCAAGTCCCCAAACGGATAATGGAATAACTCTATGACTCAACCTCAACCCCACCATATCCAATAAGGTGTGTTTCATCCTCACACTAATATTATTCCATAATGGTGTATATAGAGGAGTGAGTTTTGAAAGAATAACAAACTCCCAAATAAATTCAATAAACTATTTAATAATATATTTTTCACATAAATAAAATTAAAGATTTTTTATATTATTACCAAGTTTATTTTAAACTTCATTTTTGAACTCCTAAAATTTATCAAGGATTCTGACTTATACCTCATTAAATATACATATTTTTATCTACTCAAGTCATCACTTTATGTAATGAAGTATGAGTATCCACCACTAAATTATACTAGAAATGTTATTTCACACATTTTGAGTGTACCAATTATATAATATTTAGGAACATTTCACCCTTTCCTCAAATTGAAGGATTAGTCATCTTAACTTTTTAAAAAGAAAGACGTTTATTGAGTGGATTAGTTCAAAAGAATCTGTACACCCATCTTGGTATAATTTTCTCAAATTCTTCTTATTTATATGGATAAATTATAGATTCTAAAACATTGTGTGGAATGATCCATGAGAACCTAATTCATTTTTTGACTTCTAACACCTGGTTTTCATACTTTAGAACAAAAAGTACATTATTAAGATTCACTGTACCATCACATATGAAATCATAAAATTAGAAACATTCATTCCAAAACATGAATAAAAATCCAATCATATATAAACTAGACATGGAAATGCATTCTTAGGAACACGAGGAACCTAATATAAATCCTTCAACACTAAAATAATTCATATAGAATTTGTGACAGTATATTCTCTATGAGATAAAGAATCCAATCTTGCAACATTATAAGTTTAAATATCCACCTAACCTATAAAATACGTTCTGAATCAACATGGATTCTACTTTTATATATAGATATTATAACCATAAGATGTACCTAATACCCAACTTTTGGATATATAAATATTTCACTCGATGAAAAACACACCTAAATTTTATCAGTTCGTATTCAACTAGGTGTGGCTCTTCTTCCAATATCCTAACATGCAACATGACAAATATATTGCATCTCATTCCCTATCCGGCCTCTGGATCTTCCTCTTCTTATTAGGGTATTCATTAAATGCCATAGACTTATAACTATTCAGTTCTATTCCAATTTTTTACCATTACTACCCATGTTTGTTCATGCCTCATATCCTTATCTACTTAGAAAACAAATGTGAGGAGTTCTGAGAGACACCCCTCACTATTTCTCATATTATAATTCCAAATGATACTAGATGATCTCTAAGAAAGTTAATATAACATGTGATATGTGTAAAAATCATCTAAAATCTTAAATCCCTTAGGTGTATAACCACATTATATATTGAATCATATTGGAAATTTTAGAGCCAGTTGGAACCCTATCTATAAGAATATGCATGGATAGTTCCTTGGAGATATCATAACGCTTTTATCTTTCTTTTTCTTGAAAAAGATCATGGATATAGGAAAATATTCAATATGTATCCATGTACTAATGAAACATCTTGATCTTATATGACATAAAATATAACATGAGACATTGTAAATATAATGCATCATCAATATGTTTCAATAATATATCATACTCCTCACTAGCCCCCATAGAGTGTTCTTTCATAGTAATATGAGACTCCAACATGTAAAATTTATACTCCTTGGATAGTATAATTCATAAGAACCTATACCAATCATTGTAATTTTTTGTTGGATAGTATATTGTATTACTAAACTAGAAATCACATTAATAATGTTTGGGCCATATTACTTTCCATTTTCTACATTAAAAAATAAATGTTTATTTTTTCATTACCTTTATTACCAAAATCTTATATAATAAATTAAATTTAGTAGCCTCCTTTTATTTTATCAAATCCCGATATTTCTTACCATTGGATTTATAATATCTTCTCATGTGTATTTTCAAGTGGAATGTATCCAGTTATTCCTCCTCCCAACCTTGGATTTAGTCATGCTAATTACGCAAAGGAATACTGGTAGGTGTAACTCTCTAACTATATTAACTCGTAGCACCTTGGTTAGTTGGGTGGACTCCCCTATCTTGATATCCAAGTCTAATATTTCTTCTACACTTGCATCCAAACTTATTTTGAATAGACTTTTTCAAATTCAATCAATACCAATTTGGTTATTCCATCCTAGGACTATCATAAGAACTCCCCAATAAAAGTAAATGTCTTGACTTTTTCTAGGAAATCACTTAGATATATAGTTGTATTCTTAATAAAGTAATGTAACGTGATATATGAATTAATATTTTCATTGAGGTATTTTTATATTTATGAAGAAAAATCCATTTTATATCATTAAATTATTTTTTATATTAAATGGACATTAATTATGTGATTAACCGAGTCTTGATAAAAAAATTTACAATGAATTTCATTATTTTAATTCCCTTAGCAACTAAAATCTAGTTTTTTATGTTCCTCATTACTATGTGATCATACTCACATCTTTAAATATTTATAAATTTAAATATTCCTCATTAAATTATTCATTTTTTTCTTCACGTGATTATTAACTATTTTATGTGATCATATAATATCTATGTATTCACATTATTAACCATGTAAGATAGTAAAAAATAAATAAGGAAGTCATCATAAGATATAATATATTACTTGATCCATTGAGAAAATAATTAATTAAAAAATATCTTAGGGGCATTCCTTGAGTCATAACTTCACATATATTTCAGTACCCATCAAACACCCATTCATTTAACTTGTTTACTTCTACGCCAAATCTCAACTTGAAATACATCATCACTTACTACATTGACCTTTACAAAGTGTTCTCAATTACTAGTAAAGGGACCTAAGGGTGAAAAAAGTATATTTTATTACTCAAATGTAGACATCCCTTCCCTTATACATTTAAATAAGGAGATGATAAGCATAACATCTAAATAAAAATAATAATTATTACATTTTAATACTCAAAATAAGCAATTATTTTAAATAATTATATCATTAAACATGCATAAGTTGGTCACATATCTTAATGATTAAATATATAATAAAAATTTCATAATAGAAATAAAAATACTAAAACTCAACTCAAGGGTATATTTAATGAATTTAACTCATATTAAAACAACATTAATTAATTATTGGCACTTCACATCGAACCCAAAACAATTTTAATAAATACATAAAGTTTATTTTATTTTTTGAATTTTTTTTAACATATTTTATGTTTTTTGGGTCCTAAATGGGTACCTACATTGAAACGATTCCACTGGTAATTGAGCTGGGAAGATCATATTTGGAAAATTCCATCTTGGCCCAAGTTAGGTGACTAGATAAAGTACCATGTCATAATAGGATCATGCACCATGTATATGGTAAGCATGTGGGGATTGGTGATAGTGCATACCACCACATTCCTATATATATATATATATTATAAAATAATTTTCTATATATCATACTCCTTAATCATCATCCACCCCCCATTAAATAAGGGGGATACAAGGTCAACTAGGGGTAGTAGCTTTTACTGATTGAATAGTTTTTTATTATACAATTCTTTGTTTAAATGAAACAGATTTGAAACACCTAAAAAATATCACACACCACTGTCACCTATGGTGACCATACACCACTATAAATATCTTCTTCTACCCACTACCACCTTCTTCTTAAATCTCATCTTATATATATATATATCAGTTTTCTTTTGATTTCAAAAATTAATTTATCTTCAATCAACCATAGAATGGTCATCCAAACTTGGACCAATGCCCCATTAGTTTTTCTATGACCATATCGTATCCCATTTTTTAATTCTATAATTTTTAATATAATTTTTTACCGAAATAATTTCATGGTCACTTTAATACCACTTAGGGAAATATAAACATAGTGAAATCATGATAACATGTATATTTATAAATTTTAACATTGAATCCATGATAAAATATATGATTTATTCTATAAATGCATTATTCATCATAGAAAACTTGTGAAAAATATTTAACATATGAAACAGAAATCAAAATAGTACATGGATGAAATGTCAGGATCCTGGTGATATTAGCTCTTCTCTGAATAGTCATGGCATTAAGGCACCAAAATAAATTCCTTTTATATCATCCAAAAATGTACCATAGCTACATTTGAAACACTTTTTTACTAGGTTATAACATTGAAGATAAAATTTCCTACCATGCTCATATGATTTCATAAATATCACACAATCAATCCCCAAACATGGATCAATATGTACTTGATCATCACTTCTGTTTCCCTCTCTATAATTTGATAAAAGGGATGATAGGAGATAAAAATCATTAATATTTATTATGGTACTATTTATAGCTCATAATAATCTTAAATAGTGATTTTTAAATTTCAAAAATTGCCCACAGACCACAGGACATGTAAAATCGCTTAAACTAGCCCAAAATGAAACAAATGAAAATTTAGACGTGTTACGCCTAAGACATATATTTCACCGCTTGCTATTAACATAAAGAAACATCATGTGGTGAACCATAATCCATTAACTTAGATCATTACACCTATAATTATTGAATGATGTTTAAGTGGTGTGATTTTCATCAAACAAATAATACATTCTCATATTCCCTTATATAACTAATTAACTTGTAAATACCTTGAAAAATAAATTAAGTTATAATTATTAAAAAAATGTAATAATATATTTGAATTAAATTACTTGTGATAATTCACTTGGTGGCTCATTGGACGCCACATGCAGGTGACACTTAGCCCTGAACACCAATTCATTCGATTTAGTGATCATCTGAATAATCTTTTTGTGTAATCAACTAGGCCCACATCTCAATATAAGTGAGTCTAACACATTGACCCAGAATGGTATCTAGAAACACATAATGGACCCTTAAGTGATAAATATAATTTAATATATATGAATACCTCCTAAATATTTTGACCATGTAACATAATTCCTTTATCTCAATATCTCATTCCAGTAGGTTGCATCACTTATTTAATTAACCTATATGATCGAAATCTCTTACATTAACATTGTAGAAATGAAATCACCAACAAATTTTAATTTCCATAAAATTATTAAATATATTTATTTCCGTAAAAGGGGTGTACATATCTAGTTACATTATCTTTAATGGGATAAGTCATTTCTCGTGTTATTCATTAATGTCATTCCACTTGTCACTTTCCCAACATATCCTACATAGTGAAAACATAGAGCCTCATGGGTTTCAAAAATACTTCAAGGTTTCTAATCATGCCATGAATGAATAATAATATTAAATTTTAAGGTTCATTACACATACCCATGGATAAAAATATAAAAAGACACAAATAAAGAGTGGAATTCCTCTTGGTGGGCCAATTCTCATGACCTCCTCTCTTGAAGATTACCATGGGAAATCCTCCTAAGAAGAAGTATCATTGTCTTATTATTCCCTACCCCTGATGGTATATATCATCTATGTACCATTATATTATTTATTACAGACAAAGTACATTTATTTAAAAATATTTTCATTGAATTTTATGGTTTTCATCATAGTAGGGAACATCTATGAGATTTCAATGTGAAAAGTACCCCAAGGAAATTATCACATTCATTGTCACATATAAAAATGATCATGATGTGATAATCAAATCATAAATATTAAACATTATGTATATACATGTAATCATAATGTAAATGAATTTTTGTTCTAGGTCACCAACTCAAATAGTATCAATAATAGTATTTATGTGGTTTTTATTAGCCTACATGACAGAGTTTTTTTACTCTATAGAGTAGTGATAGAAATAGAGGGAGTGAAGGGAGTGAAAATTAGAAAAAAATGAAATATCCATAAAACATTAAGGGTAGTGACCCCAAATATAGGTGTGATGTAGCCTAAATTTACCCCCAAACAATATGTTTACAAGATTCTATTTCATTGGTATATTACTGACTACATGCCCCAAAGATTATCCCATTGTTGGTGAACCAAATAAAAATAATTGTGCCTCTTGTACATTATTTTTTTGTATTATACATGATAGAAATAAGTTAAATTGGGTTAAATAAATGATTGATTATATATATAAAAGTCATGTAAATGTTAAATAACAATTTTATCATCATTATAGGATGAATGGATGTGTTACCCTACTAATTATGCGTCCAATATCTTCGAGGGAGATGATATTTTGATGAAAAATTGGTTAATTTGTAATTGTCTTAGTACCCTGATTCACCCCCGGGTATCCCTCAATAAAGTCCTTTATGGTCCTAACAAGTGTTATCAAAGCATTTGTTCCTTTTATTTGATTTATTTTTCTATGATTGAAACTAATTTTTTTGGAGTTGAATTTTATTCTACCCTTATATTTAGTTGGATCCATGGAAAAAAGATAGAATTTGATGAATAAGTGAAACTCTATGAGTTTTATTTATTATGGAATGATCTTTTTGGAAGATTTCTATTTTGAAAAAATATTTATAAAGCTATTAAAATTATTGTATGATTGAATTCGACTTTTTAATATATTAATGATTCTAATGATTCGATAATATAATATAATGATCTTGATATTCCAAGTTATATTGGAATTATTGATGATGATGATACATCAAACAGTCTAAATGTTTAATATATTCACTTATCTAAATAGTTATATTAGTAAATAAAACAATAAAACATGAAGATAATAGAGTAAAACAAGTCATAGGAGGTCCATGTCAAAGTGATTAAAATTAATTTTGAAAAATTAATAATCTTGAACAATAGACCATTTTAAGTGGCTACTAATTTAAGGGTAAATAAGGATTCATGGAAAAAAATTAATGGACAAGGTCTTAAAATTGAAAAAACTATAATATAATTCCAATGATAAGGTAATTGAAATAAAATAATCTCACCTTTTTATATCCAATAAGGATAAACCTGAATTACACATGGAAAATTCATTCGAGGAGGAACAAAAGTTGTAGTAAGAGTAGATGAGCCATTAAGATTCCATTTCTCAATTAAACACCAAAAAGATATAACAATGTGATATATTGGATAAAATATCCCATGAATTGTAGGATGTGATGTGTAATGGTAAGACCCTAAAGAACTTATTCATTTTCAATTAGTAGGTGATAGTGATATCTATAAAAAAATACCATATTGGAGGAGAATCATAAAATAATTTTTATTTCAGTAAGTATATGTCCCATGGAAAACATAGCCTTGTCCATGATGGAACCTCTCAAGGAATTATATGAAGAGAACCATGGAAATTCCAAAAAAATAGAAAACTATAGAAAAAGACTCAAGATATTATGAAAAAATTAATTGAAAATGAATATGTTAGAAATGAAGGTATGGATATGTCTAGTTTTACTATGTAATTCATGTATATAATTCAAAATCTTTCTATAAATCATTGGAATATATATCTTACTATGAAGATATTGGAATGTTTATATAATGGAGTTACCAACCATGACAATGTATACATGGATTCTATTATAATAATTCATATCATGATAATAATGTCTCTAATGGAGATATTATGAGAAGTTCACCTAGAATAAATTGATTAAACTGGAATGCATTCAATGGAAGGACTACTTTTAAAAACAATTATTTCATGGTATGGTTGAAGAAAACCACCATTGTTAAAGAGTTTTCAAGGGGAAATCTAAATTTGGTGTTTAAAAAAAGTCGTCTTGTAATGAAAATAATATGTTCAATAAAATTTAAAGGAATTAACGTGTGGATAAATATCATGTGAGATAAGTAAATGTTTGTGTTAAGAGGTCAAAATATTCTTATAGGGACAAATAACGAAGTTTCATGTTCTGGAAAATAATATTATAAATAGTGTCATGTCAATGGATCCTTGGCGGTAAGAGTACCCAAATATTAAAAAAATTGTGAATTGGCCTATGAAGAAAATAAAAAGCCTAAGGAAGTTAAGTATAAGTTTTAGTTTATCAAAACATTTTTAGGTCAAAAATTATATTTTAAATTAAATCATAATGGAAAATTTGATGTCCATAGTGACTCACAGTCTTCCTCAACTTGAGGAAAGTGGAAGGTCCCCTCTTACCATGTATTTAAATTATATAAACATCTTTGAATTTTTTCATGTTTTATGGGAGATAAAATCCATTTTGAATTTATATCAATATATTCATGTGTTAATGGGACATTAATTGATGTTCAAATAGATTATTGAAGTAGTACAAGAAAAAACTAGTTGAATATTGAGTTATAATAATATGGGTTTAATAAGAATCATTTAATTAACTTCCAATGGTTTCATAAGTGCTATTAAAGATCATTTTATGTTTTTGTTTCAAGATAGCATATTATCAAATATAATAAAAACATTAAGTTAAAAGATGATACGCTGATATAGACGTAGAATTAAAAATAACACTAATGTTATATTTTTTTTACTAGCATGTGATATCAACTTATTGTTTTCAGGATATAAAAGGCCACTATAGATATATGAAACTAATGTTGGATATCATATCTATATTTAGTGATGAACATGATATATAAGAGGGGTTTTTATTTGAATATCAATATTGTGGTAACCCCATAAACTAAGTAAAGAAACTTGATGGATGAAAGAAGAAATATGTTTCTAACATTAATCCATTTTTTAACAATTGGAATCAAATTAGTATCTAAATGTGATCATTAAAGAATAAATACGATATGTCTTACACACAATTTAATTCATTATTTATTCACTAATGGTTTTTTTAATGTGTGGTTGAGATCAAATTTGGGGTTCCTTGTTAGAAGATTAAGATTATTACTACATGTGACTAATGGAAGTAATAGAAGTGAAATATACAGAAGTGGTGTTATTATATTAATACCAAGCTTTCTACACCTATTTCTAGATCATTAGGATTTGATATTCTATTTATGTATCATTGTTAAGTGGTAATATCACTCAATAAAAGTATTTGATAATGAATCCATGGTTTTAGGAGTTCCTTGAGCTCAATAGACAAATCTGGGATTGTGTTTAATAAGTGGTATATAGTGTTAAAAAGTAGTATCTATTGTTATCAAGTGGTTCATAAGAGTAGAGTGGGTTGGAAATTATATGAGGATTGAATTATATTAAAAGGGGATCATATTGTCTATTGATATAGTGCAGGGGATATACCGATAAAGGGGTATAAAATATATTGATGATGTCAATCAATATAAATAGTTTGGAGTGTTTCCATGAAAATAGTGTTATTAAACCTTTTTGATATGTCGTTCTAAAATTTATATTTTGTATCATTTATTTCTTTCAACAAACCAAAATGTATCATCTAATAATTTGTACAAATTGGTGTTCCCAAATATATTTCATGTGAAATTACATATTGATTTTGTGATATTTGGCATCAAGAAGATAGGGGTCATGATAATAAGTGTTAGCTCTTCATAGAAAGTTTTATGCATTGGATTTGATGTCAAATGATGTTAAGGATGCGTCATGAGTCCAATAATATATTAATCCCTCGAAGGGATAGTAAGAATCATTATGATGAAATGAATATGGTTTGATTCATGATGGTGTCCCAATAAATACAAAGGGAGTATTATTTCCATCCCATTGGTGAAGTTGAAATGGTGGATTTATTAGAAAACAATGTAATGTAGTTGGGTTTAATTTATTGTTTCTATAGATTGGATAAACAATATTCTATAAGTAGAAAATAATGTTATCCACAAGTGTTATCGTTATAGAATGTGACGATGTGGCTATTCCATAATTTTTTGAAATGCTGAATATTTATATTTATGAGAAATATTATAATGACCTAGAAGGAGAGTAGGAGTTATCAAAGTAGTTGTTGGGAAGGGGAAGCTGCTTTGGAATGAGTATAAGTGACACATCAGAACAAGAGTTCCTAGAATAGAGTAATGTCATCACATATAAAAAATTCACAATACTTATAGATAAAATTAATTTGGATATGCATAAGATATTTAGAAGATATGGTTTTGGATAAGTCCTAGAGGTTTAACCTATATTTATAAGATATTAGGAATTTTTTAATATATTATAGTGTGTATGGATTGGGTATTTTGTGTTTCATATGTATGGAATTTTTGAGTGTTTTACTAAAAACAAAAAGGTTGATATATTATAGGTTCTATAATATATAATTTAGGTTTCAGGGAAAATTGAAAAATATTAAAGCTTCATAGAATTTCATAACACATTTGAGATTTTATGTAATGTTCTAGGAAGATGTAGGAAATGAAAAAATGAAAGAACATCATAGAATATGGAATATCCTTCAACAATCATGTAAGATTTATTAAAAGTAGAAAAATCAAAATGGGGAAAACCCTTCCTAAATATGTATGGTTTTTCAAATGAGGCATAAGTTTTTTTAGAATATAAAGTTTTATAATTGGATTTAAATGTGACCTAATATGGATCTATTAATGTCATTGAAGCGAGTTTCACACCGTGAAGAATCTTTGGTAGGTTTTAGTGGTTTTTTCAAATGAGTGTTTTCCTTGGATTTGATTGTATATTCATGTCATAATGGGTGATTAGGTAAGTTTAGTGTCTCTTCCCATATGCATATGTCCATTTTGTGAAGTGAAAAGTTATACCATGGTGCACAAATCATAGGTAGATCCCTGGAAATTTCCATGATGTTATTTTCAATCGCAATATTTGAAATTTAAATGTTGGAGATGCCATGCTATAAAAGAGAATGAGATTTCATAGAGGTTCCCATATAAGCAAGAGTACCTTTTAATAGATTCCTGGGGAATTAAAAAACATATCATGTTGTTAATTCCCATTTATTGAGGTAAATGAGTAAGTAGGATTTATTATTATAAATATATTATCATTCATGAAGTAAATAAAAGAAATTAATTATATATTTTTTCTCAGTTTTGGAGAAGGGTTCTAGAATTATTTTCCAATGAGGCTCATGGGGTATTGATGGTATTTAACAAGGTAACTGTGGAGGTTATTTTTCATTTGGGAAAATGAATTTATTGGTAGAGAGAATTATAGATGTATCTATCTATATAAATAGTACATATTTTTTTCTTTGAATATAGAGGAACATTAAAATATCTCGTACTATGAGAAAGGTATTACAAAAACCAATAGAGAAAATAAGATATCTTTTCACTCATTGAATATTGTTCCAAAGAAGATGAATGAGTTTCCATGATGAATCATGGAAATTAATTTTTTTGGATCATGATTATATTCATAGTAATACTATGAAGAATCATCATGTGAATATCAAAGTACACCAACCTATATTTGGTGAAGCAAAAAATAGTGGAAATACTGTTTACATTAACCTACATACTAAAGTTAGTTTTCCTATATAGAGTACTGAGAAAGTAAATGAAGTAAAGTTAATGACCCTAGGTAAGTAGTAAGTTATCCCTAAACCATGTAAGGGGATTTACCCTAGCCATATTATTTACCTAAGCTAAAACCACTGCCAAACTATGTGTTTTTTATATTCTAGTGCATTAAAGAGTTGCTAACTGCATACCCCTTGGATTATCCCAATATTAGTAATCCAAGTAAAAAAATTGCTTCCTATGTTCATGATTATTTTTATATATAATACATGACATAAACTACTGAATGTGGGATAAATAAATCATTGTTCATATCTAATAAAGGAAAGGACAAGTGAAATAACAATATTTTTATCAATATAAGAAAAAATTTAGTTCTGGTCCTACTAACTATAAGTTAAATATCATCTATGGTCGTTATAGTTTTTGGAAAAAGTGACTAAGTTATAATTAGTTTCATACCATGAGTCAATACCCCCCCCCCCCTCAGGGTATCCCACATTAATGTCCCTTGTTGGACTAACACAACTTATACATGTGTTTCTAACCCAGGTTAAAAGTCAAACATAACCATACATATTCGAATGAATATTATATATAAGTTACATGAAAACCATTCATGTAAAGTATGAAAACCATATGAAATGAAGAATCCCCACAATAGGAGGTATGGGGTTACTAATATCCAACCAACACTTTATTAGTCAATCCAAAATCATCCAATCCGGTGAGAAATATAACCCAAAGTCCCATTACCCATAAATACATTACTCACAAGAGATTTCAATCCCTTCATAATTTTAATATGTAATATGTATAAATCATAATTGGCTTCAAAATTCAAGCTCATAACTTGATATAATACAAATTTAAGGTAATATAAAACTAGATCAATTATCATACCCAACATGTAACTCCTTAGATGCATGTATGATAGTTTAGAGGATATTTAATTCTTTAAACTAATGAATAATATAACACAACATATATATAAATAAATTGGGTAATAAGTAAGTAAATGAATAGTTTATATGTGTATGTCTGAGATAAACTATTTATGAGCAATTAAGAACTAAATATAACCACTTTAGAATTTACGAATGAATATAATTGAAAAATTCAATTTTATCTAATAAGAACATTTCATAATTTTAATTTCATGGTCTTAATTGGAAATATTTCATATCTAAATTATGAGATATATTATACAATCTTTTATTAATTAATAATAAAAAATTTATATTTTAGGAAAAATTTATACATAAATTAAATATCTAACAATTAATATTACTTTAACCATTGATTATATGAACATCCATATATAATTTTGAAATGTATTATATATTTTTTTAAATATGTTCTAAATATAAACATTTAAAATTTACATTTATAAACTATTCATATATAAATATATAATATTTCATATTTTACCTTCTTTAATTTATAAACACATTACAAATTAATTACCATGTAAATACAACTTAAACCTAGATCAAATCTACAAAATATTTTTTTGTTTGATTTAATGATTCATGATTGAAAAAGTAATTTTATATATATTTATTTAAAATCATTAAAATGTTATTCAAAACGTCTTACACCGTGTTGTAGTCTTCACAGTTGTGACAACTATTACCATGGGTAGGCCACATCTATTTAGTATTAGTGTTTTAAGTAGGGTCACTATTTTAGGATATGTATAAGTAAAATAGTTCCTCAGCTATCAAAAGATATGAAAAGGCACACATAAGATTTCACCAACATGTAAGGTCCTATGTAGGATTTAACATGTGTGTCTAGGGACTTCGTAGGATTAAATTTACAAGCCTCGTGGTCATGGAATATGATAAGTGGCCAATGTAAAATTAAACCTATTGAAAATACACATATATATAATTAACTATACACTAAACCATGTGAGACTAACATAGCTTTTATTGTCATGTACCATTAACCCTAAACATATAAAATCTCTATATAAGGTTAATCTTATGGTCCAAGACTATGTATTATTATTACTATATTGGTAAAAAAAATTATGATATCACATACATCAGATGAATGAACAGATTCTCTATGTTACTTGACATTTTGGAAATCCATTAAATGGCCATTTTTCTATAATTATTTCTTAATTTGTTGATAGAAAGAACCAAAATGGCCCTTTTCTGAAGAAATATGTCATGGTCTTGAATTATCATGAACATCGAGGGGTGTTTTGGCTTTGGCTATGCTGTTGAATCTTGAAAACATGTTATTTTTGTTTCTTCATCCATTCATATTTTAAAAGTTCATAGATTAGATATGAATCTGTTGAATTGTTTTATAGGGATATCTAACATCTTAATTATAGTATGAAAAAAACTCCAAGTCATATAAATCCAAAAATATATCAAAATTTTGAAAAGATTAAAAAATAATATTGATAAGCATGACATTCCTTACAAAAATATATTTGGAGTTTCAAGTCTTATCATGTGAATTTGATTAAGATAACTATGAAGTGGCTGAAATAATCTATCCTTTAAAGGTATCTATGGTTTTTTGGAATCGCTCGACACTCACGTAAGACCTCTCCCAATCCACAAATTTATAAAACCTTGAATTTAAAGAAAAAAGTTTATAAATAACTATGAATGATATTTATTTTTAGGAGTTTTATATAGTATTTTGATACTGCGGAATTGAACACCACTTATGATTATTAAACCAGCTTATATAGGCATCAATGAACTCAAAAATTTCATCATATATTGAATGTGTGTTTCACAAAATTCTCGAACATTTCAGATTTTATAACATTATAATAAATTACTCAAAATTAATGTTTAATATTTAAATAATAATGATATGTAATCAAACCTCTCATTATCATCATCACATGATCTTTATAATCGATAATGATAGTCTGTGAAAAAGATGTAGTCCAAAGTAATGATTATCAAATAGTGTAATAATCCCCTTACATTACCATCATAAAGTGTCACATAATGTATCATGGTTCACATAAGGTTGGACCATGTAATGTTCTAAACCACAATTCCATGGTCATTGTTTTAGTACACATATCCAACAGGTTTTGAAATTGATGATTGGAATGAAATAGATATTGTGAGAAATAAATAAAAAAGCTGAAATTAATTAAAAGAATGAGAAATAAGAGCAACATGAGAGAATTTAGGATGTAGGAAAGACTATTATGAACGAGGAGTTCTAAAACCGGAAAAAAAAAATTATCCCATTAACGAATATTTTATTTTTTATAATTTCATTAATATTGTTGGATCCTCTATAATAATATAAGATACTAAGTTAAGTAGGAGTAAAACAAATTTCTATGAACGGAAGAATACCCAACTATATACAGAAATCTCAACATATACGATTAATTGATCCTAATCTGGAAAACTATTTTTAATCTTTTATTATTTAACACGGTGTGGTAATGTCAAGATAAAAGACATCAAAAAAATGATTATGGGAGGAAACCCATGTTTTTTTATTCTTAGGAAGTATATTTAATAAATTTATTTTAGTAATCTATTTCAATTATTAAATTCATTCATCTTTATATTTTTTATCATTATTGTAATAGATATTGGACATTTACAAATTAAATTTATATATGTATGTCAATAATGATGATGGAGGAAGGTGTAATATAAATGATAGAGAATGTGAAAAACATTAAATGGATATGGGAGTATTGTAACACCCCAATCTTCCAAGGTACGTTTTCCTTTGAATAATGCAATGACGTACATTGTACGCATCTTCGAGATTCTAACACACCACAACCAATCAAACTAGCCGTTATGAATAGTAATACCTACTTTCTGGAATTTTATAAATTTTATCTGTAGAAATGAACTTCAGTTTTGGATTCGTAATATCAAAATTATCTTAGGGTGAAATTTTGGTACTTTTCAGATAACATTCATATTTTGATGAATAGTGAAAATTACTAAAATTTAATTAAAAACAATTTTTTTAATCGAAATAATTAATAGTGATAAATTATTAATTTTATTAGTTTTAAAGTATATTTAGAATATATTTTTACCATTTAATACAATGTTGTTCATTGGATGAGATTTCACATTTAAACCAGACATAAACAAGTGTCAATCTTTTGATAGTTATTATCTCTTAAAAACACGCTATTTGTTTTGCCGACGGAAATTAATTTTTAAATTAATTAATGAAACTGATATGTTTTGAATTTGTTAAAATAGACATCATTTTTGAATTCAGAAAATCAAATATATCATAGGCCTAATTTTTGATATTTTTCTGGAAACTTTCATTTTTTTTATGAATAGTGAAATCACTAAGTGGTAGTTAAAAAAACTGAATTTTTCATAAAACCTAATTTTACCGCTTCTGTGAGTGGAATTTCGAAAATCTATGAGACATTGTTAATATCAAGGAGTAAAATTTGGTTCATTTAAATGAAAGTAATTTTTGTTGAATAGTAAGTTTTTACTTTTATTTACCACGGTTAAAAGAAAATAGGGTAATTACGGGTAAAAATGATATTAATATTACCCTAACACATGTCCTAATTCTATTGGACAGGTGTATCTCAACCAAAAACAACCTTAGGAATAAAATATTATCATTTAGGTCCTCTTGGATTAGATTAGGACATTTATTATTTTTTAATTCAAAGAAGAGTTAAAAGAGTTAAAATCAAAGTTTATTTACTAAAACATTTTTAATATAGGGTTACACATATGATAAATTCGATTATAAATATTCATTAGAAAGCTAAAAAGATTTCCAAAATAATGATATTTTATTTATAATTTTTAGACATTAAATAATTTAATTTATTTAGGACACAATGATGATGTAGTGATTACCACAATAGTGAATAATTAAAATAATTGATATTATAAATACCCAAATAAATATAATTGGAGACTTTTTTTAATGGCCCGGACCTCTCCGGCCCATTCCCTTTCCAAAAAGAAGATCAAGAAGTGTTCTGTAGGGTAAAATGCACTTTTCCCACAGTTTCTAGAATTTTGAAACTACACGCCGTGTAGTTTGAGTACAAGCCTGGAACTCCCTTTTAGGGTATACCTCGTGTTGCAAGACATGTCCTTTCTGTGTGCAATAAATGAGTACACACCGTGTGTCCAAACTACACGTCGTGTTGTCCCTCCCCGCATACGCGTTACCAGTCAACGGTCATGTTCCGTGTTAGTGCCGTGTCCTTGTCGTGTGCAATAAATGAGTACACGTCGTGTGTCCAAACTACACGCTGTATAGTCCTTCCCCGCGTATGTGTTACCCTCAAACCGTGTGTTAAGCAGTCAATGGCCGCGGAGCCATGTTGGAAGCCACGTGGAGACCGTGTGAAAGAACCGAGTACACGCTGTGTACCATAAAGTACACGCCGTGTACTTTTTCTTTTCACGCCAATAAAAGGAGGGGTCCCCTCCTCCTTTTCAATACACACCTCTCCTCCCCTCTCCTTTGAGCAGAGCTCTCTTAAGAGACTCGAAGGCCCTTCCTTACATAACTTCTTCATCCGAGATCCCATTTACGATCCGTCAGCGGCCACGAGATCACAACGACAAGGCAGAGCTTCCGAGCATGGATCTGTTATCTTTCCTTCGGTCATTCCTTTCCGACCTCCACCTGAGGAGGTTTTACCGGGACCTGACAGTAGTGACGGACACCGACGGACATCTTCTATGGTTGGTCCGGGGGAGCATTGCGATCAGGAACCTGTTGAGGTAGGGATCATACCTTTGTCTCTCTAATTTGTACATCATGTGGGGTGGGTATCCTCTTTTTGTCAGGAGAAATAGTTAAGCCATTAAATAAAGATAATAACTAGCTTATATAATGGGGATGGGATGTTTTGATTGTTGTTACTTTATACCCTATGATATTATGTTGTGAATTGAATGAGATTTTACCTACTGAAAATCACGGTCGTTGGGGGCCTCTGCTTACGTAATTAAATTTTTCCCTCTCCTTCTGTATTTTCATATAGATGGAAACCTTGTGGAATGTGAAATTTGGTTAATCACGTAAAGTTGGTTGTTTAAAATCTGGAACCCTTGTGTGATCACCCCGATTGAACAAAATGGAATAATGAACTTGTGGTTGTTGTCCTAGTTACCTGACATGTGATGGGGGTGTTTTGTGGGTTGTTGTGGATTGGGTGAGCAGCAGGGCTGCGATTGACTTAGTTGTGGGTTGGTGTAAATGCTACGTTGGTGATGGTCAGCGGGGCTGCAATAAATGGTATTAAAGGGATGTTGATGTACGGATTTCGGTGCGGTTGTGGTTATGGTGGCTGGTGGCAGGGCTGCAGGAATGGGTTTAAATGTGAATGGACTATGGGTTGTGAATAATAAATAAAATTGGAAGAGTTAATGAATGGTGGGTCGTGGTAATGGAATGAGTTTAATAATCAATGTGTTGGTTGGTTGATAAGAAGGGCTGGGATGTGTTGCTTGTGTTTTCCTAACTTGATTTGTGGATGACAGGGATATGTTTTACGAACGATCGATGTGGTTGGTTGTGGATAGTTGCCCAGTAGTTAAGGAACTAAATAAACTAATTTCTTCTGAAAACGTGAAAACATAAAGCGGGTTGGGATTGTTTGTTGTATTCATACTTCATGGTAGCAGTTCCAAGGAACGTGCTCAGTTTTCTGTTTAGAAGCCATAGGTTGGGTTGTGTGTTTGGTATATATATATATATATATATATATATATATATATATAATTGTATCCTTTTGTTTTTTCGCACCCCACCCATGTTGAGCACTTAGTGCCGAACACTCACATTTCATGGGAGAGGGTGTTTTCCCTTAGTTACTAGCTCCTTCATGCTCCTTCTCCCCTAGGCTGTGATGGCTTGAGGCGACCTTACACCTAAGACTCTTCAGGTAGGTTTCGATTGGGGTGGTCTTATCCCGAGACTCTTCAGGCAGGTTTTGCTGTTTCCCAAGAATCTTCGGGATGAGGCCCAGGTGTGTGGGGGCGGGATAAGTGGATGTGAGGCCCAGGTGTGTGCGGGCGGGATATGTGGCTGTGAGTCCTAGGTGTGTGTGGGCGGGATACGTGGTTCTGAGGCATAGGTGTGTGCGGGTGGGATACGTGGTTGTGAGGCCCAGGTGTGTGCAGGCGGGGAGAGTGTGGCAGCGTCAGGACGTTCTTCGTTAGGAAGAGCAGCTAACTAAAGGGAACTGGTGCGGGGTACCCAATACTCTTATTTCTTATATAATACTACCTATTGTGCTTTTGTTTTGGTGAGTGTGGATGGTGAGGTTGGGTGGATAGAATTCCTTTCTAGGTTTCTTCTTTTGTTCTCATGGGACATTAGGATATCTCCCCACTTGTGCACGAGATCTTTAGGTATCCCTACTAAGTATACTTGTATGCTCACCCTACGTTTACTTTCAGGTTTCCAGGAGGACTACCATGGACGTGCGGGACCCTACTAGTCAGACAGTTGGAGTTGTTGCTATTTCTGTACCTTTGTTTTCTTTTGGTATTGTACATTGAGATTTCTTGTACTAGTACCTTGTTATAAAATTGTTTAAACATGCATGTGGGATTGGTTTGGGTTTATTTCTATACACTTGTTTTTTTCCTTTTTGGTGGTTGACATGTCCTATTTCCCGATCCTAAATAATAAAAAGGGTAATGACTCCCATATTTGTGAAAACTCATACCCATGGTGCTAGTCGCCACCCCGGGGCCTACTGGAGGCGGGACTCGGGGGTCATTATCTCCCTTTCACCATTGCCAGCTAAAGAGGGGCATCTTTGGTGGGAGGGGGTCGTGATAGAATGATATCAGAGCCGATGGTTGAAAGATAAGATGGAGTCTGGAGTTAGGTACAGTGAGGATTGCATGGGATAGTAGGGCAAAAATGTTAGTTAATCTGGGTGCGTGACATAGTCCAGGGAATACCAGCTAGGACACGGGATTTTAGGGCCCCCTGTGATCCAATGCAAGGACTCTGAGCCTACCGAATGACCAAGTGAGACTACATTGATTGCAGGGTTGAGACCCTAGGGAAGGTACATGCATCATCATGATTGTGTTTTACTTTATTTGGGTGTTCTGTGAAAGAAATTGAAATAAAATGATAAAATAAAACCTTGAGTTTTTCCTTACTACTTGGGCATAGGCGATCCTTGTTTACCGTACAGCTATGGCAACAGGACGTCGTCCCCGGGTGGCTCAGATGGCCGAGGCCCAACAGATTCAGGCAGTCGATCAGTTGAGGATTGTCCGAGAGGAGGAAGATATCCAGTGGCAGAAGACTCTCCATTCTTTCCACCGGCAAACCCTCAAGAAGTACGAGGGTATTACTTCGGATACAGAGACAGAGGGGTGGATTGAGGAGCTAGGGATCGCTTTTACCTTGATCTATACTCCGAGGGAGTACTGGTTTCCCCTAGCAGTCTATCAGCTAAGAGGTGCAGCGTGACAGTGGTGGACGCTCTACCTCGGGGAGAGGATAGAGGCAGAGGTTCCATGGGCTGACTTTGAGAAGGAATTCCGAGAGGAATTCCTTTCATCCATGATCAAGGTGGAAAAGTGGCAGGAGTTACTCTCCCTTTAGCAGGGGAGTATGTCAGTATGAGAGATGGGAATAAAGTTCAAGGATCTCTTGCGCTTTACATCGGATCTCTTTCCAGATTAAGAGTCTTGGGTGAGATGTTTGGAGGGGGTGCTTCATCCTTCGCTCTAGTATGCTGTCACCCCCTTCACCCTTATGACATACATGGCAGTGCAGAAGAAGGTAGAAATTGTAGCGAGGATGCACTCACTGGGAGATGCACCCCGAGAGGGGAACTAGCCAGGCTCGTCGAAGGGGAAGGCAGTCAGCACCAGGTCTCCTGCGACGGGACCTTCTAGGTTTAGGCCAGTGGGGAGCAGGCCCCAGCAGTTCCAGTTCAGATCTTCGGGTCCTCATCCCTTTTTCATGAGCCCAAGACCGAGGTGTTTTTCTTGTGGAGGTTTTGGGCATGTTCAGAGTCGGTGCCCGACCTAAGCTCAGTACAGTGGAGGTGGGAAGGTTCAGCGCCCACCTCAGCAGCACCAGTTTCCAGCGAGGCCCTTCCAGCACCAGTAGGACCATGCTCCTCTGAGGGAAGACTTTGCAGGAGGAGGCCGACTTCAGTGTGCTCCTCGGGGACCTTGACCAGGGCATGGTCGGGGAGGTGGACGACATCAGAGAGGCAGAGGAGCTGGGAGTGGATAGTTTCACACAACAGAGTTGACAGCTCCAGCAGGACCAGAGGTGGTGCGAGGTACGATTTGTTTGTTCAGCACTGTTGTTTCTGCTTTGTTCGATTCAGGAGCCTCGCACACCTTTGTTGCACCTAGTCTAGCCCATGCTTTGGGATTAGACATAGAGAGACTTTCCATACCACTGGTGCTGAGTACACCAGTTGGAGGCCAGACCAGCGTATCTTTTGTTTTCCAGTTATGTGGGATGATGTTGGGACCACATCGATTTAGTGTGGACCGTCTTTTATTACACATGCAGCCATACGATGTTATCCTAGGCATCGACTGGTTGTTTTCCGTTAGTGCCATTATCGACTGCTTCCGGATAAGAGTCGTGTTCTCCTACATGGATAGGTAGCGCATATCTTTTGATGGCGAGAGGAGCTATCAGGCAGGAAGCCGGCGTGTGGAGCCTCTCCTTTCCTTGTTAGGCGGGTTATCAGTGGTTCAGCTGATAAAGAGATGATGGATGTCCAGGATGTTGTTGGGGAGGTCCTAGATGTTTTTCCTAAGGAGGTTGTGACTCTACCCCCCCCCCCCAATGTGACGTTGAGTTCGGGATAGACTTACAGCCTTGTGCCCATCCGATTTCGATGGCCCCTTATCGAATGGAACCTTTGGAGTTGTGGGAGTTGCGGATTTAGATTGATGATCTGATGGAGAAGGGTTTTTTTCGACCCAGCATGTCGCCATGGGGTGCACCGGTTTTTTTCGTGAAGAAGGTAGATGGTGGTATCAGGCTATGCATAGACTACCGAAGGTTGAACCAGGTAATGGTCAAGAACCGCTACCCCCTTCCAAGGATAGATGATCTCTTCGATCAGCTGAGGGGACCAAGTTGGTTCTCTATGATTGATATGCGATCGGGATATCATCAGCTGAGGGTAAAGGATAGTGACATCTCGGAGACGGCTTTCAGGTGCAGATATGGGCACTTCGAGTTGGTAGTGATGCCGTTTGGAGTTACGAATGCACCAGCTGTGTTCATGGAACTTATAAACTTTGTCTTCTGAGAGTTTCTGGAGCAGTTCTTCGTTGTGTTTATCGATGACATCCTGATCTACTCAAGGTCTGAGGAGGATCACTTTGAGCATCTCAGGGATGTCTTGTAAGTCCTTCTAAACCACAGTCTTTATGGGAATTTTTAAAGTGTAAGTTCTTGACGCAAGAAGTACACTTCCTTGGGCACGTGGTGTCTCATCATGGAGTATTGGTGGACTCGTCAAAGGTGGAGGCAGTTGTTTCTTGGGCAGCACCCAAGAGCGTGGCAGAAGTTCGTAGTTTCCTAGGGTTATCAGGTTACTATCGGAGGTTCATTTCAGACTTCTCTCGAGTTTCTACTCCATTGACAGGTTTGACGAGGAAGAACCAGGTCTTCCTATGGAGCGAGCAGTGCTAGAAATATTTTGACTACCTGAAGGAGAAGTTGGTCAGTGCTCTCGTACTCAGGATGATAGGGGAAGGGTTGTTGTATGAGGTGATTTGTGATGCTTCTGGCCTTGGTCTGGGGTGCGTGCTGATGTAGAAGAAGGGAGTCATTTGTTATGGGTCTAGTTAGTTACGCCCTTATGAGCGTAACTATGCCACCCATGACCTGGAGCCTGTAGCAGTAGTGTTCGCATCGAAGTTGTGGCAACATTACCTATTTGTGGAGCGCTTTGTAGTCTTCTCTGACCACAAGAGCATGCATTATATCTTCTCCCAGCATGACCTCAACTTACGGCAGCAGAGATGGGTCAAGTTTCTCTAAGACTATGACTTTGAGATCTCTTACACTGAAGGTAAGGGCAACGTTGTGGCTTATGCCTTGAGCAGGAAGTCACATTAGGAAGTGGTTTGGGAATCTGCATATTCTTGGAAGGTGATGGGAGAGTTGGCTGCGTTGCACTTGGACGTAAGGGAAGAAGGTGTTAGAGGCTGTTTGTTTCAGATGATGGTGAAGTCCTCCTTGTTGCAGTAGGTGGAAGAGTCTCAGTGGGGGGACTCCAAGGCAGAAGTGATGCGGGATCGTGTCAATTAGGGAAATTCCCCATAAGGATGGTCATAGGACAGACTACATCGGATGCTTTTCCATTTAAGGTTCTTTGTTTCGGAGGCGATGCGTGAGGGAGTTCTCTATGAGTTCCATAGCTCAGCCTTAGTGGTACATCCAGGAGTTTCGAAAATGTTCCAAGGCCTGAGGGAACTGTTTTAGTGGCTCGAGGTAAAATGGGCAGTGGCAGATTTTGTGGCTAAATTCTTAGTGTGTCAGCAATTGAAGGCTGAACACCGTGTTCCCGATGGTATGTTGCATCCTTTAGGTGTCCCCGAGTGGAAGCGGGATGACATCTCAATGGACTTCGTCACAGAAGTACCCAGAGCTCTGGGAGGTTATGATGCTATCTGGGTAGTGGTGGATCGTCTGACGAAATCAGCTCACTTCTTAGCAATTAAGAAGTCAGGCCCAGTGAGTACCTTAGCACAGAGGTACGTTGACGAGGTGGTATGTTTGCAAGAAGTCCCGAAGTCTATCATCTCAGATCGGGATACTCAGTTTACCTCATGAGTCTGGAGGGGGTTACGGTATTCTTTTGGCACCCAGCTATGCCTTAGCACTGCTTTCCACCCCTAGACCGATGGGCAGATGGAGAGGACTATCCAGACGTTGGAGGACGTGCTGCGAGCATGCGTTCTGGATTTTGGAGGATCATGGGTACGACACTTGACTTTAGTAGATTTTTCCTACAACAACAGCTTCCACTCTACTATTGGCATGGAACCGTTTGAGGATTTGTATGGAAGGCCATGTCGTTCAACCATTTGCTGGGTAGAGGTTGGTGAGATAGGTTCTCTTGGGCCAGATGTAGTGTAGGGCACCATAGAGAAAGTCCAGCTTGTACGTGAGAGGATGAAAGCGGCTCAGGACCGACATAAGTCTTATGCTGATTGCCGGAGAAGGCCCTTGGAGTTCGAGGTGGGAAATCATGTGTTCTTGAAGGTTTCCCCTCAATGGGGGTAGCATAGGTTTGGGAAAGGGAGAAAGCTCTCACCTAGGTTCATCAGACCTTTTGAGGTACTGAGGCGAGTCGGTGAGGTGGCATACCAGCTGGCCCTCCCACCTCAGTTGGAGAAGGTTCATGATGTCTTCCACGTCTCCCAGCTTCATCGGTACTTACACGACGACTCCCACATTATCGACTGGGGAGAGTTAGATATGGGAGACGACACAACCTTCAAGGAACGACCAGTCAGAATCGAAGATCGTAAAGAGAAGGTGCTCTGTGGATGAACCATTCCCTTGGTTCGTGTGATGTGGAGGCATGGCGGCCTTGAGGAGAGCACTTGGGAGCGGGAGTCCCAGATGCATGCTCAATACCCAGAGTTGTTTTTACTTGTTTTTTTCCCTTGTTATTCTAGGCATTGTGTTGATGTTGTACTATGTACCTTTGATATATGGAATGCTTGGCTTGTTAGTTGTGAGACCTTTTGTTTCTTTGTTCCCTGGTAATGTGTAACATGTCCAGATGGGTGGGAAAAGGGAAAAACATGACCCTTAATCGAGACGCATTAATGCGGATGCGATTGAACCCGTGTGGGTGAGTCAGTGCCGCCTAAAGCAGATAATATCTCGACATAGGTGAAGGAATTTCCCAAACCCACTTGTTCATGCAGTGTGTTGGTTTTGTGGTGCTGGGGTTAGTGCGAGTTCAAAAATCCTTATATATGAAAGTGGGAAGACCCAATTCTTAATCGAGACACATTAATGAGGATGTGATTAAACCCGTGCAAGTGAGTCGGTGCAACCTATAGCGGATAATATCTCGACATAGGAGAAGAAATTCCTAACACATATGATTAGTGTCATTGGTTGGGTTCCTATTATAATGAGAACCCTAAGAGGTATCTTGTTGGGTTCCTATGGGTTGGTTTTTGAATTCTCAGGGACGAGAATGTTTTAGGAGGTATCTGATGTAATGGCCCGGACCTCTCCGGTCCATTCCCTTGTCAAAACGAAGATCAAGAAGTGTTCTGGAGGGTAAAATGGACTTTTCCCACACTTTCCATAATTTTGAAACTACACGTCGTGTAGTTTGAGTACACGTCGTGTACTCCCTTTCCGGGTATACCCCGTGTTGCATGTCGTGTCCTTGCCGTGTGCAATAAATGAGTACACGCCGTGTGTCCAAACTACACGCCGTGTAGTCCCTCCCCGCGTACGCATTACCAGTCAACGGCCATGTGCCATGTTGGAGCCGTGTCCTTGCTGTGTGCAATAAATGAGTACATGTCATGTGTCCAAACTACATGCCGTGTAGTCCTTCCCTGTGTATGCGTTACCCTCAAACAGTGTGTTGACCAGTCAATAGCCGCAGAGCCGTGTTGGAAGCCGCGAGGATACTCTGTGAAAGAACTGAGTACATGTCGTGTACCATAATGTACACGCCCTGTACTTTTGCTTTTCACGCCTATAAAAGGAGGGGTCCCATCCTCCTTTTCAATACACACCTCTCCTCCCCTCTCCTCTGAGCAGAGCTCTTTTAAGAGACTCGAAGGCTCTTCCTTCCATAACTTTTTCGTCTGACCTCCGATTTATGATCCGTCAGCGGCCACGGGATCGTAACGACGAGGCGGAGCATCTGAGCTTGGATCTGTTATCTTTCCTTCTACCTTTACTTTCCAACCTCCACCTGATGAGGTTTTTATGGGACCCGACAAAAGTGACAGACACCGACGGACGTCTTCTAGGGTTGGTCCGGGGGAGAGTTACGATCAAGAACCTGTTGAGGTAGGAATATTACCTTCGTCTCTCTAATTTGTGCATCATGCGGGGTGGGTATCCTCTTGTTGTCACGAGAAACAGTTAAACCATTAAATAAAGATAACAACTGGCTTATATAACGGGGATGGGAAGTTGTGATTGTTGTTACTTTATATCCTGTGATATTATGTTGTGAATTGAATAAGATTTTACCTACTAAAAATCACGGTCATTGGGGGCCTTTGCTTACGCAATTAAATGTTTCCCTCTCCTTCTGGATTTTCTTATAGATGGAAACCTTGTGAAATTTTGAACTTGGTTAATCACGTAAAGTTGGCTGTTTAAAATCTTGAATGCTTGTGTGATCACCCCGATTGAACAAAATGGAATAATGAACATGTGGCTGTTGGCTTAGTTACGTGACATGTGATGGGGGTGTTTTGTGGGTTGTTGTGGATCAGGTGAGCAGCGGGGCTGCGGTTGACTTGGTTGTGGGTTGGTGTAAATGCTACGTTGGTGATGGGAAGCGGGGCTGCAATAAATTGTATTAAAGGGATATTGATTTATGGGTTTCAGTGTGGTTGTGGTTATGGTGGTTGGCAGCGGGGCTGTAGGGATGGGTTTAAATGTGAACGGACTATGGGTTGTGAATAATAAATAAAAGTGGAAGAGTTAATGAATGGTTGGTCATGGTAATGGAACGAGTTTAATAATCAATGGGTTGGTTGGTTGGTTGTTAAGAAGGTTTGGGTTGTGTTGCTTGTGTTTTCCAAACTTGATTTGTGGATGACGGGGATATGTTTTACGAACGATCGATGTGGTTGGTTGTGGATAGTTGCCCAGTAGTTAAGGAACTAAATAAACAAAGTTCTGCTGAAAATGTGAAGACCTAAAGGGGGTTGGGATTTTTTGTTGTATTCATACTTTGTGGTAGTAGTGCCATGGCACGTGCTCAGTTTTCTTGTTTAGAAGCCATAGTTTGGGCTGTGTGTTTGGTATATATATATATATATATATTTGTATCTTTGTGTTTTGTTGCACCCCACCCATGTTGAGAACTTAGTGCCGAACACTCCCATTTCATGGGAGAGGGTGTTTTTCCCTTAGTTACTAGCTTATTCCTGCTCCTTCTCCCCTAGGCTATGATGGCTTGAGGCGACCTTACACCTAAGACTCTTCGGGTAGGTTTCGATTTGGGTGGTTTTAGCCCAAGACTCTTTGGGTAGGTTCTGTTGTTTCCCAAGATTCTTCGGGATGAGGCCTAGGTGTGTGTGGGCAGGATACGAGGTTGTGAGGCCCCGGTGTGTACGGGCGGGATAGGTGGTTGTGAGGCCCAGGTGTGTGCGGGTGGGATACGTGGTTGTGAGGCCCAGGTGTGTGCGGGCGGGATACGTGGTTGTGAGGCCCAGGTGTGTGCGGGCGGGGAGAGTGTGGCAGCGTCATGACGTTCGTCATTAGGAAGAGAACCTAACTAAAGGGAACTGGTGTGGGGTACCCAATACTCTTGTTTCTTATATACTACTACCTGTTGTGCATGTGTTTTGGTGAGTGTGGAAGGTGAGGTTGTGTGGATAGAATTCCTTGCTAGGTTTCTTCTGTTGTTCTCACGGGACTTTAGGATGTCTCCCCACTTGTGCACGAGAGCTTTAGGTTTCCCTACTGAGTATACTTGTATGCTCACCCTACGTTTACTTTCAGGTTTCCAGGAGGACTACTAGGGCCGTGCGGGACCCTACTAGTCGGACAGTTGGAGTTGTTGCTGTTGTTGTACCTTTTTTTTCTTTTGGTATTGTACTTTGAGCTTTCTTGTACTTGTACCTTGTTATAAAATTGTTTAAACATGCATGTGAGATTGGTTTGGGCTTATTTCTATACACTTGTTCTTTTCCTTTTTGGTGGTTGACTTGTCCTATTTCCCGATCCTATATAATAAAAAGGGTAATGCCTCCCATATTTGTGAAAACTCATACCCTTGGTTCTAGTCGCCACCCCGGGGCCTACTGGAGGCGGGACTTGGGGGTCATTATCTCCCTTTCACCATTGCCAGCTCAGGAGGGGCATCTTTGGTGGGAGGGGGTCGTGAAACTTTTATTGAATTAAACTAATTTTCTAGGTTAATATGACATATGAGGATTGATTTAGTTGACTTTTTTCGAAGTAATCATTCTGTTATGAGTTTCAAAAAAAATCAATTATTGAATAGTGTCAAAATTGACATAAAAGAGTTTTTAAAACAAATATTGTATTTTTAATTGATATTAAATTCCAAATAATCTAAGGTTCGGCCAAGAGACTTATATCATTATAGTTGTGTCATTAATGGACCACTTGGGGGTCTCTTGGATGTATATAGTATGTTTATTAACTATATAATATAAAAATACAAAGAGACATTGTAAAAGTGAAACTAATTAACTGAGAGTTAATACTTAAAGATAAGGTTAATATAATGACCCAAACCTGTCTAAATTCTATTGGTTGAGTTGTTTTAGACCTATCCCCACCTTAACCTATAAATAATCCACTTTTGAGCCATTAGAAACCAAATATGAATTTATTATAAAATAATATTTCTAGCTTTTCCAAAGGTGCCCCTCACCCCTCTTATAAAAGGGAACTCACCCTTCTCATTACTTCACACCTTCAAAGCCTTTTGGTTCTCCCAAAACCTGACCAAATACTCTCTCGAATTCTCTCACTACAACTTAGTGGCCTTAGTTTGATCAGAAAGACAACCTATGGATCCCTTTTGACCAAATCAAAAGGAAGAACCCGAAGAAGAGGTAATGTTTTTACCACATTTTTTTAAAATCTTTTCTTCTTCAACTTCTTATTTCTTTGTTATTCCAATTCTAAAATAATGAAACCAGTATCTACTATTTACTATAATATTATTATAAATATGGTACAACCATATTTAGTATTCTATCCATCCTTTTAATGACATGTCACCATACGTGTGTACGTATGGCTTACCGTCTCCACATCGTGGTGTAATTATCATTCAATAAATTATTATATAGATGTGTATAATAATGATGCGTAATTCATGTAAATAATAAATATAACAAGATAATTATTCTATCTACATGATATAATATCCAATTATATATTATTTTAACATAAAAAGAATGATATTGTCGCTCGTGCATACGTACGGACTACCGTCTCCACAAAAGCGATGAGATTCATTCTCCATCGTATCCATTCAAGTATAATTATCATTTGATGATTTAAAAATAATCTTTAAGGACATGATATAATTCTGGATATGAATAAGATACAACCTATCCATAACAAACACGGCTTACGTAACAAACAATATAAAGGAAAATGAGTAAGTTAACACCCGAAATGATGATAATACTAAGATATTATTAGCAAATCAATGTTAAAAGATCATATATGATATCATATTAATGTAAATTATTCTTGTATAATTCAATAACAATTATTTAACCATTATACAGGAGGTTAACTTACCATCGACAAAGGATAAAGTACAAATTAAGGGGTTTCTTATCTCACTCTTAATTTCGTGAGAATTCCATTGTTCACCACTTATTTATTGCATGTGGTGTATGTGTACTGCACATGATTATATTAATTGTGTAATATACATTAATTTATGGGTATTTACATAATCATTGTATGATCCTTCTTTCATGGGTGTATGTTTCATAAGTTACCTAATCGATAAGGGAATTTGAAATTTCAATTTCCATTTATTCGGCTTTACGCAAACTTCAATGATTATTTTACTCTGAGATTATGTGTGGAATCACTATTCATTTGCTTATGTCATAATTTCCACTCCCCTTTTCTGTGGATATAATTTTTATACACATAATCACTCCATTGATAATTTCTCACATTATCGATATGAATTTGATAAGAGTAATTCTAACTCATTCTCCATTTGTTGAGTTAAACATCCAATTCATTAGTGTTGTTTTTACAAGATTATGTGTGAATTTACTATGATTGTTTTACACTAAATATCCAATCATATTTACTGTATTTATTTTTTTCACACATAACTATGTTGTTGATTTATCCCTAACCTAAGGATACGGCCTTTATGAGAGATTACATCTCAATTTACATTCCATTGAGACTTCTTTGTTGTTATACACCAAATCACTTTTATGTGGTGTATATAATGTAATTTGACATAGTATATCATGAATCCATTTATTCTCATGATATTACAATGTTTTTTTTACCAAAATTATTTGTATTCAAATGTCTCCCTTTTGGTTAGAAACTCTAACAAAAATACCATTTTTAAATGTTTTAAGGACTTATTCTTCTAAATCTTTCTCATTAATGACCATGTTTTAAAAATGGTTTTAAGGATTTATTTATATGTACATTAATGTTTTAAAATTAAAACTCCTTTTAAAAGTTTCAAAGTGGTATGGGACACATTGATTCAAAAATCTATTTTTAAATGGCTTCTTGACAAATAGTAAGACTTTTAAATGATTTCAAGAAAAAGGGGGATATTTCTCTCAAATTGTTTTGATGATTATTTTCTTCTATTTCAATATCCATCATTATTATCAATTTAGGTTAATATGATACAATACAATCATCCATATTGTATCGAATGAGTTATGTTTGACTGTGGATGAAATATTTTTATACCATTCATGGTTTGTGGATAAAGTATTGACATTTTGTATGCTAGTTTTAATACGAATGTTTATGTTATGTTTAAAACTTTTCATTTGAGGAATGAATTGGAATTAGTATGTGATGGGTGGAGCCCGCTATAGCTCCTCGATGCATCGGTAGGTTACTTGAGACAAACTAGTGTCTTGGCACAAGGCCTTGGCAAAATCTTATTTGTATTCTTGGCACGAGGCCTTGGCTATGTGGTAATGATAGTTTGGAATTATGCATTCCATAATTATGAAAGTGGTTATTGATATTTGATGTGATTGTTCGACTAGTAGAATATCCACGTAAATAATTAAATAGGATTATTTCATTTTATCTTTTCCATATTATGCAGAAGTTCAAGTTTAAAAGGCTTTTGTTTTAGTTCTAAATTGCTTTAAGTGTTTATACTTATCTATGAAAGCTTCTGCTATATTGTTATCCTTACTGAGCATCTGAGCTCACCCCTTTCAATGTTTTATTTTTTCCAGGATGTGAAGAAGTAATTTATGAATGACCTGTAGGTATTGTATGAGGGGATATAAAAACAAGATGTTGTTGTAGTTTTTTTACCTTATGATGTAATGTAAGACTTATGAATATATCTAGTGTTTCCAGGAATACTAAACTAATCAGTCTTTCGAGACTTGATCCTTTGTGATCATGCCAATGTTATTTAATATTGCACCGACTCTGGGTATCTAGGGTCGGGGCGTTACAGTTGGTATCAGAGGACTTTTAGTAAAAACATTGGAAGCTAGATTTAGATAAAATCTGATTAGAGCACCTAGACCTAAGATGAACTTTGAGGATTAGTATAGAAGAACATCCTAGAATTTTGGTATTGTAGAGATTTTTTGAGTTTTCCGAGCAATACATCCCTGTCTGGATACAAGAAGGTAGAGGTGGCTTTGGCACAGATGTTCCTAGGGGTAAAACCCAAAAACACCTCTTTGATCTAGACTCGAATGGGAACTGGTGCATAACAACGGGCCTTGCTGCACTCTTGGTTACGACACACCCGGGGGATATTCTTAGGATAATTTACATTTTCTTTACTAATGGATTTGAAGTATTAAATATATAAGATGAGAGTAAATGACCTTGGTTAATCCTAATGTGTTTCAAATTGAGAATATGGTGACATGTTAATCTCTAAATTATTTTATGGCTACTGTTACTCACACAATGCTTACTGGTTTTAGTCAATGGCTAGATTCCAAGGAAGTCATAGTGACTTTGAGAATGATTTACAAGGTGGGAACGGTGGTAGAAATGAGCAACAAAATGGAATGTTGATAAGTGTAAAAGATATCGTCTTTATGCAAAATCAATTTTCCAAAAATATGATAAACAATATATATTAACCAATTCCTGGACTCAATAAATAAGATAAAGGTGATGAATGATAAGAGCTCCAGCAGTGAAGACCATGGAGAAAGGAATCCTAAATTTCCATCATGTAGAAAATGTGGAAGGAGACACCCAGGAAAGTGTCTCAATGGGACAAAGAAATGCTTTGCGTGCGGGAAGGTAGGACATAAAGTGAAGAATTGCCGAAGAAAAATGAAGAGTACTGTGGAGGAAGATAAGAATGGTCCCAAGAGTCCAGTTACAGTCATTTCCCATAAATATAGGGGACCTGGCTCATTACCTGAGTGAATTCCCTATTCTATAGGATATTTTCTTGGTCAAAGAAGATGCTATGAGGGAATAAATGGTTGGATAAATGTTTAAAAATTATTAGAGCTCCTTGTTGATGGGTTTACTTTGGAATAATTTTCTCTTGTATTTTTTACCCTGTAGTTTTCCTTGTGAGAATGATATTTGAGGAAGAATTATCTTTTCTCTTCTTAATATAGTTATAAATAACCATTTGGTTTTATATGATCGTTGGGTTTGAGTCAATTATAAGTTATTATAATTTGGGATGAAAATGCAATGTATGAGATAATATTTGTGGTTAAATTATGTTATGGTTATTTTGAGGAATTTATCTCATTTTGGTATTGTTATAAAATATAGTTTTTGAAAAAGGAAAACACGCAGAACGTGTGACAACCCGTCGCGTCGGACAAAGCTGTGGGAATCGAACCCACAACCAAAGTGCGATTGGGATTTATCTCCTACCACTGGACTACGTGAAGTCCCTGGTTAGTGTAACTATTATTTTTAGTTAAATGATTTTATTGATCATTAATAATTTGATTTGGGATCTTATGTCTTATCAAATGAATACACTTAGTATAGGAAAATGATTTGGTAATTAAGTGATAAATGTTATTTTGGAAGTTGTTCGCTTTGTTGTATGGAAAATAGAATAGTATGGTATTTTATTTGAGGAGTAATGGTGGATTTTTATCTATGTTTTATTGTGGATTTATAGTTATTTGGATTGTTTATGGAAATGATTAGGTTAATTGCTTTTAAGAATGTGACATTAAGAGTAATTAATGTCATTTAGAGATACAATTTCACGTGGAAGACTACATTCCTATAATTTTTGAGTTTCAATATTAGTTTGGATTATATTGATGGATTTTAAGGACAATTGATTATTGAATGGTATTTATTTAACGTTGGGGTATTGATTGTTTAATTTTAGAAATTAAGATTAGTTTTTTTTCTATAATGGAATATCCATTTGGGGGGTCATTAGATATTATACTAACAATTTTGGTTTTCATTAATCTCTAAAGACAATGTAAATATATAGTTTATCCTACGTGGATCATGAATTTCTATAGAAGATTATTCTAGCTCTTCCATTGTGACTAAGTCTTCTTGAATACTCATTGTTCAAAAAAATGAGTTAGTGGTAAAAAGTTATTAAAGAATGAAACTCTACTTAAAAATTAAGTATATCTCTTTATGTTCTTAGTCAAAATCATAAATGAATTCTTCGTCCTTATGTAATGTAACTTAAAACAAAAAAATGTTGTTTGTTTACTTCTCCTATTGGGAGACTATGGACTGTTTGTCCTAACACAAGTTTGTGATTTTCTTATTGTTAACTTTCTCCTGATCATGTTTTCTATCCCTCTCCATTACAACTGAACGCTTAGTTTATCGTTTATATCCATGTTTTCTTACATGGAATCCTAGTATGGGTTATCTTGGGTGACCTTTATACATCTCTTCATTTATTTTAAAGTGATAGTTTTATTGAGTCTTTTTCTGATGTGGGGCATTACATTATATACTCAAACCCAATTTTAAAAAAATTGCGAGGATTCAATTTATTGAAGGAGGGGATAATGTAACACCTCAAGCTTCCATGGTACATTTCCCTTTGAATAATGCAATGACGTGCATTGTACGCGACTTCGAGATTCTAACACACCACAACCAATCAAACTAGCCGTTATGAATAGTAATGCCTACTTTTTGAAATTTTATAAATTTTAACTTTAGAAATGGACTTCTGTTTTAGATTCGTAATATCAAAATTAGATTAGGCTGAAATTTTGGTACTTTTTTGGATAACATTCATATTTTGATGAATAGTGAAAATTACTAAATTTTAATTAAAAATAACTTTTTTAATAGAAATAATTAATAGTGATAAATTCTTAATTTGAGTGGTTTTAAAGTATATTTAGAATATATTTTTACCATTTAATACAATTTTGGTCATTGGATGATATTTCACATTTAAACCAGACATAAACAAGTGCCAATCTTTTGATAGTTATTATCTCTTAAAAACACGCTATTTGTTTTGACGATGGGAATTAATTTTTAAATTAATTAATGCAACTGATATGTTTTGAATTTGGTAAAATAGAAATCATTTTTGACTTCATAATATCAAACATAGCTGAGGCCTAATTTTTGGTATTTTTCTGGAAACCTTCATTTTTTGATGAATAGTGAAACCACTAAGTGGTAGTTAAAAAATTGAATTTTTCATAATACTTAATTTTACCGCTTCTGTGAGTGAAATTTCGAAAATTTAAGAGACATGGTTAATATAAAGGAATAAAATGTGGTTCATTGAGATGAAAATAATGGTTGGTGAATAGTAACTTTTTACTTTTATTTACCATGGTTAAAAGTAAATAGGGTTATTAAGGGTAAAAATGATATTAATATTACCCTAACACATGTCCTAATTCTGTTGGAAAAGTGTATCTCGACCACAAACAACCTTAAGAATAAAATATTTGTTGGAACCATGGTCTTCTATGAAGTATTTGGAGTATGGTTTTTGTTTGTTGTCAATCTTCAATGGAAGTTCAGAATTTGTAACACCATAGAGATCATACAGTTCCAGCAGACAACAGTATTGAAGGTGGCACTGTTTCCCAGTGTTTGCCAAATATTTGGGCCTAAAAATTGTCAAATGGATAGAAGTGTTTTTGAAAAAGAGACTTGTGTGCCATGTACTTGAAGGAGAGGAAACTTGTGTGCCATATGTTTTTCAAGATCAGAACATGGGAAAATGGAAAAGGGATAAGGGTCGCGCAAGTTTTCGGCTGGTCGTGCAAGTGACCTGTACGCCGTGAAGAAACTGACGCGCTGATGCCTAGGAAGATTGGAAACTTGCACGTATATTGTTTTTCAGGATTATAAATTCAAAATATTGCAAAGGAAAGAAGGTCGCGCAAGTTTTTGTGTGGTCGTGCAAGTGATTTTTGCGACAGAGGCTAGGGAGAATGAGCTGCGCGGCGGAACCTGCGCGCCGAGGGAAGACTTGCGCGCCACCGCGCAGGGGGTCTAGTTTGCCTATAAAAAGAGGCCACCCCTCCTCATTCATAACAAAGTTCAAGACTTAGAGATATTTCAAGCTCTTTTCGTGCAAGTGGTTGTTGGGTCGCACAAGTTGAGGCTGCGCACCGATCGTTGGTTGCGCGACCAAGGCAGTTGGGGAGTTAAAGGCGCAACGTCGTGCATGTTTGGTGTTGAACGAGGCAGTGTCGCGCAAGTTGTTTGGTGTCACCTACGTGCCGAGTTTGTACCACACAAGTGACTTGCGTGCCAGGATTGAAACTTGCACGTCGGGCTTGGATAAGTGCGCCATGGTTGCTAAAGTTCATCTATACTTCTGAAGTTGCACGAAAGCTGGAAGATCACCCAGTACCCTCAGCGCGAATTGAGATTCATCTTCTGGTAAGAATTGGACTTCAATAGAGCATATACATTCAATGGAAGATGCATTCTTATGAAATGATGAAGAGACCTTCACGTCTATAAACTGAGTGTGTCTTCACCAAGGGCAGTGAGCCAGGGGGAGTCAACGAGAGTGAGCCGAGGGAAGCAGTGAGCTTTCCTTAAACCTTTGTAAAGGCAGTGAGCCTGCGAGAGAGTGACTGTGCCCGAACCTTTGTAATCCACAGCTAGTGGAGATTAGTGGAATTTGGTACGACCGAAAACTTGTCGGCGTATGCTCCTTGGACATAGACCTTAGTGGTGAACCAAGTAAAAAGTGATGTGTCATCTCCCTGCATGTGAATGTTTTCTTTCTGATCATATTCATCATAACGGTTCAACATGTTTCTACCAACATGGGAGAAAGATCCATCACATTAAAAGAAAAATTTCTCACTTTGATTCACCCCTCCCCTCTAAGGGTTTCCCTGGGTCCTTCAATATTATCATTTAGGTCCACTTGGATTAGATTAGGACATTTATTATTATTTAATTCAAAGAAGAGTTAAAAGAGTTAAAATCAATGTTTATTTACTAAAACATTTTTAATATAGGGTTACACATAAGATAAATTCGATTATAAATAATAATTAGAAATATAAAAATATTTCATACATAATGATATTTTATTATTAATTTTTAGATATTAAATAATTTAAATTATTTATGACACAATGATGATGCAGTAATTACCATAATAGTGAAAAATTAAAATAATTGATATTATAAATACCCAAATAAATATAATTGGAGACTTTTATTGAATTACACTAATTTTATAGGTTAATATGACATATTAGGATTGATTTAATTGAATTTTTTTTGAAGGAATCATTCTGTTATGAGTTTTACAAAAAATCAATTATTGAATAGTGTCGAAATTGACATAAAAGAGTTTTTAAAACAAATATTATATTATTAATTGATATTAAATTCCTAAAACTCTATGGATCGGCCAAGAGACTTATATCATGATATTTGTATCATTAATTGACCACTTAGGGGTTGATTGAATGTATATAGTAAGTTTATTAACCATATAATATAAAAATACAAAGAGACATTGTAAAAGTTAAACTAATTAACTAAGAGTTAATACTTAAAGATAAGGTTAATATAATGACCCAAACCTATCTAAATTCTATTGGTTGAGTGGTTTTCGACCTATCCCCACCTTAAAATTTAAATAATCCACTTTGGAGTCATTAGAAACTAAATATTAATTTATTATAAAATAATATTTCTAGCTTTTCCAAAGGTGCTCATCACCCCTCATATAAAAGGGGACTCCCCCTTCTCCTTACTTCACACCTTCAAAGACTTTTGGATCGGCCAAACCCTTCCCAAATACTCTATCAACTTTCCTCACTACAACTTAGAGGCCTTATTTTGATCAAAAATCCAATCTAAGGATCCCTTTTGATCAAATCCAAAAAAAGAACCCGAAGAAGAGGTAATGTTTTTACCACCCTTTTTAAATTCTTTTCTTCTTCAACTTCTTCTTTCATTGTTATTAACATTCTAAAATAATATATCCAGTATCTCATATATACTATAATATTATTATAAATTTGGTACAACCATATTCAGTATTCTATGCATCCTTTGAATGACATGTCACCATACATGCGTACGTACGGCTTACCGTCTCCACTTCGTGGTGTAATTGTCATTCAATAAATTATTATTTGGATGGGTATAATAATGATGTTTAATTCATGTAAATAATAAATATAACATTATAATTATTCTGTAAATATTATATAACATCCAATTATATATTATTTTAACATCAAAAGAATGATATTGTTGCTCGTGCATACGTAAGGACTACCATCTCCATGAAAGCGATGAGATTCATTCTCCATCATATCCATTCAAGTATAATTATCATTTGATGATTTAAAAATAATGTTTAAGGACTTGATATAATTCTCTATATGAATAATATACACCATATCCATAAAAAACACGGCTTACGTAACAAAGAATATAAAGGAAAATAAGTAAGTTAACACCCGAAATGACGATATTACTAAGATATTATTAACAAATCAATGTTAAATGATCATATATGATATCATATGAATGTAAATGATTATTTTATAATTAAATAACAATTATTTCACCATTACACATGAGGTTAACCAACCGTAGACCAAGGAAAAAGTACAAAGTAAGGGGTTTCTTATCTCACTCTTAATTTCATGAGAATTCCATTGTTCACCACTTATTTATTCCATGTGGTGTATGTGTACTACCCATGATTGTATTCATTGTGTAATATACATTAATTTAAGGGTATTTACATCATCATTGTATGATCCTTCTTTCATGGGTGTTTGTTTCATATGTTTTCTAATTGATAAGGGAATTTGAAATTTCAATTTCCATTTATTCGGCTTTACGCAAACTTCGTTGATTATTTTACTTCGAGATTATGTGTGGAATCACTATTCATTTTCTTATGTCATTATTTACACTCCCCTTTTCTGTGGATATACTTTTGATAAACATAATCACTCCATTGATAATTTCTCACGTCATCGATATGAATTTGATAAGAGTAATTTTAACTCATTCTCCGTTTGTTGAGTAAAACATCAAATTCATTAGTGTTGTTTTTACAAGATTATGTGTGAATGTCCTTTGATTGCTTTACACTAAATATCCAATCATATTTGGTGTATTTATATTTTTCACACATAACTATGTCGTTGATTTATCCTTAACCTCAGGATACGGCCTTTAGGGGAGATTTCATCTCAATTTACATTCCATTGAGACATCTTTGTTGTTATACAGCAAATCACTTTTATGTGGTGTATATAATGTAATTTGACATACTATATCATGAATACCTTTATTCTCATGATATTAAAAAGTTTTTATTACCTCAATTATTTTTATTCAAGTTTCTCTCTTTTGGTTAGAAACTCTAACTAAAATACCATTTTTAAATGTTTTAAAGACTTATTCTTCTAAATCTTGCTCATTAATGTCCATGTTTTAAAAATTATTTTAAAGATTTATTTATATGGACATTAAAGTTTTAAAATTAAAACTCTTTTTAAAAGTTTCAAAGTGGTATGAGACACTTTGATTCAAAAATCTATTATTAAATGGCTTCTTGGCAAATAGTGTGACTTTTAAATGATTTCAAGAAAAAGGCGGATATTTCTCTCAAATAGTTTTGATGATTATTTTCATCATTGTCAATATCCTTCATTATTCTTGATTTAGGATAATATAATACAATACAATCTTCTATATTGTATCGAATGAGTTATGTTTGACTGTGGATGTGCTATTTTTATACCATTCAAGGTTTTTGGATAAAGTATTGACATTTCGTATGCTAGTTTTAATACGAATGTTTATGTTATTTTTAAAACTTTTAATATGAGGAATGCATTGGACATAGTAAGTGATGGGTGGTGCCCGATATAGCTCCTCGATACATCGGTAGATCTCATGAGACAAACTAGTGTCCTGGCACAAGGACTTGGCAAAATCTTATTTGTAGTCTTGGCACGAGGCCTTGGCTATGTGGTTATGATAGTCTGGCATTATGCATTCCATCATTATGAAAGTGGTTATTAATATTTCATGTGATTGATTGACTAGTAGAATATCCATGTGAATAAGTAAATGGCATTATTTCATTTTATCTTTTCCATATTATGTTTAAGTTCAAGTTTAAAAGGATTTTGTTTTATTTATAAACTTCTTTAAGTGTTTATGATTATCTATGAAAGCTTCTGCTATATTGTTATCCTTACTGAGAATCTGAGCTCACCCCTTTCAATGTTTTATTTTTCACAGGATGTGAAGAAGTAATTTATGAATGATCTGCAGGGATAGTATAAGGGGATATGAAGACAATATGTTGTTGTAGTTTTTTTTACCTTATGATGTAATATAAGACTTATGAATATATCTAGTGTTTCCAAGACTACGAAACTAATTGTTATTTCGAGACTTGATCCTTTGTGATCATGCCAATGTTATGTAATAATTCCCCGACTCGAGGTATCTAGGGTTGGGGTGTTACAAGTATAATTTTAATTTAATTATATTTTTTATTTCCCATATTTTTCTTATGATTTTTATATTTAGTAATTTTATTCCACAATTTGAGTTCTTGACATATTTTTTTTAGGATGTGAGATTTTCTTAAAAATTACATCATACCATGTTTAAATATAAATTTTATATAATTTATTGAGTATGATAAAGGATGTATGAGTAAATATAGTCTTGAGAATATGGTTTTATGAATCGTGGTTTGGATATATTGTTTGATTTATGTTTATGAAGTTTCTATAAACCCTTATATCATTTGAATTGTTAATGTTCATATTTTTTTGATTTATTATTATTTTTCATTCTATGAGAGATTGTCTAATATTATAATTCTAATTCTTAAAAGGGTTCTAAACTATTTTTCTAGATTCTTTCTAATTCCCTATTTCTTAAGAGATACATATGGAATTTAAAATACTGTATATTTCATTGATATATTCTCAAAACCATTAAATAGTAAATTTTAATTAAGATTCATGTGACACTTCTTATTTAATCCCTTGATACATTTGAGACCTATTTTTAAATTTTATCTTTCATATAATCCAGTGGAAACCATGAATTTCCTAATAGGAAGCCACATTAAAAGCTTGTTTATCCTTGTGACCACACTTTTTATACATTTTCATAATTTTTAATTGTTAATGTGTGTATTGAATAGGTTTTATATGATGTTGAAAGGGATAATTTGTATTAGAAAAGTTACTATATGAGTAGTTATTATTGGATATGGGGGAAAAGGCTTATAAATTTCCATTAATTTTAATTTTATAGATACCCTCTAAGAGTGAAGAAAAAAATATTAAGTGTATGAATAAATTATTACTAAATAAATAGGGTGAACATTTCATTGTTCTTATTATTATGATTTGTGATCCTATGATATAAGGATGGAGGATTTGTTAGGTTCTATCATTTTGAAGTTATATTTTTAAGGGGGAGTTTTACATTTAGAATTATATTGTAGATTATTCATTGTATGATAGAGTGAAACCTCGTATTTATGTCTAATAATTTTTCACCTCAATTACCTACCAAAGCTTAATATTAGAGTTATTTGACCTTTTTAAAAATATTTCATCATTAGTGTTGGTTTTTTATTTATGTGGTAGAGATTAAGATAATTTTCAAATCTATGGTAAGGATTCTTGTACATATGTTTATAAAATAACTCTAGTCAAATGTTCCTTGAGTTTTTAGATAAAAAAATATAAAGTTATATCACAAGTATGTGTGAATATAAATTATATGTTAAAATATGTGAATGTATTTTAAGTAAGTAACTTAATTTTAAGAGGAAAAGTGAAATACATGGTTGATTAGTTTTCTTGAAAAGTGAGGAGTTGGGCATATGTTTTTTATGCTTGATTTTTTTTTAATAATATCTATATTAAGTTGATCATGTTGTTTAAATCCCAGTTAGTATGGAAATAATTTGTGATAATGTGGATTTTCATTCTTAAGGACCAGAAAGAGTTTAACTATGGGGGGATTGTATAACTAAAATTCATGAATCATCTGTGAGTATTAATATAATTATTTAATATGTTTTTTATCAATTTTATTATTATTTTTTATGTTTTAATGAAATTGATACCTTTTAGTAAGATTTTGATAAATTTTTGATGAAAATGAATGAGAAATTGGCAAGGGGTAGCTATATAGGAAGAACATGAATTGGTTGGCCAACTGTGTAAGAAATTTAATGTTTTCAATGAAGAAAAGAGTGTGGTCAATATGTAAAATTTAATCAAAACCCTAAATTCATGTGTAAGAGTAAATATGAATTTCCAAGTGATATGTAATATTAATATGTGACTCGTGTATAAATAACATGATAAGAATGAGATTGTGTAAGAGTAATATATTATGGGAACCAAAGTGTGATATCATTAATGAGGACTAAATAATGATCCACATAAGATTAAACCAACGATATCACCATGTGAGATTAACTTAAAAAATATATTTTCATGAAATAATAAGGAAACCATTATTCAATGAATTTTCCCTTTGTATCGTGAATGAATTCATGGGAGGAAGCAGTTGACTTTTCATGAGATCCTTGTTCCATGATTATTACGATTGCACCATAATAAAGAAAACAGTATATAAATAAGAGAGTTTAAATTCACACGGAAGAATATTAATCACTAAAGAATTAATTTTTCATGAATTAATTTTCAATCCATGGTTGGTTGATGAAGAAAGTGGCATTTTTGTTGGAGGAAGGATGGTTACAGTGCGGTGCATGTTGTTGTAATGTGATCACTAATGAATAATAAAAATAAATACATTGTTATATTTTTTTGTTTCTTATGGGAACAATTTTTTCATTATATTTATATCTATAGTAGATATAGGTAACACACAAATATTCTATTTTGTGAAGATTTTAAGATATATATTGAAGGGATATTTTTTATATAAATTGATAGAAGTTTTTAGATATTTTTTCAAGGAGTTTGATATGGGAATAAAGAAGAATGGATATGGATATATAACAAGATTAAAGTGAAAAAATTTTCCTTATAAATAATGGTTTGTATTAATCCCCTTAGGAATTGATCTATTGGAGGATTACTATTAATGTCTTGGATAGTGGTTCTTTGTGAGAGGATTTAGTTGATTTTGGTTCTAGGAACTATCTCATGATTATCAATAGACGTTATTCTCATTGTGTTATGTTTTATAATGAAGGGGTATTGAATATTGAATTTTATTTTGTTATGAATTTTAGATTAATTGGGTTTCTACATTCAACCATTATTTCATATCTTATCTTTTTTCTTTAAGCATGACCATAATTTATTGATTGATGAAAATATTCATAATGCATTATCTAATAATGTTGATTCATTCATGACCATTGTGTAAGTTTGGGTGATTATATTGAAACATGGTTTGGGATCACCTAATTGTTAAATAAATGAATGTACTTCACCATAAAAAATGGGCGTTTTTTAATTAAAAATTGAATACTTGTCCACGGGTTTGCATAGATACAATTTTAAAAATGGATTAATTATCCTTTAAATATTTATATACTTCCATACTTCTTGACCCTAGATTTTTAAAATCTTCATTCACTTTTCATACATAGTTTTTTCAATGTAGTTATAAATTTCTTTTTAATTGTTCAAATTGTTCATCTTAACTTTATAATATGGGGTTTCATACTAATTAGTTTCCATTATGGGTTTGACCTCAGACATGAGCTGTAATACACCATTGTAGCTTTCTTTTTAAGGAATATTAATATAAATTCTAAATTTTATCCCCTTTTGTAATTAATGTTACCCATAATGTGTTAAAAGTTCATCTAATAAATCGTCACCTGTATGGATTCATAAGTGATTACACATCTGTCGAGCATCAAAATGGATCCCAGACCAACCCTCGATACCTCACAATATAGGGTATACTACTCAACCATATAAAGTAATGTTGAGATCAGTTCATATTTCAACTTGAAATTTATCTCATTGAAGGATTATACACAATGATCAAACCACTCAAAATTCACCCCATCATTTTTAAGGTCATCATTATCACTTTTGGTTGGGTGATATCCAGAATGAATATCCTATAATAAAATTCAAAAACTATTATGTTATAAATTTAAAATATATGACTATATCACTCTTAGAAAATCACAGCCTCTCCATTTTTAGTGTCTTCTGATATGGATTACTCTGATTTCATATTCCCCATTAATTGAACTATATTGATCCAGAAATGAAACTTTGAAAGATTAGTATAAATTATATGATCCCTTGGTGTACACAATAGAATCTCCAAATGTCTTGTATGATCCTCCAATTTTTTATTGTAAATGAGAAAATTATAAACTAATATTACCAAGAATGAGTTACCATATGGATGGAAACCCCACTTTATAATACTATAAACACTTATAGTTCACTTATAAATCCAAAAAAACTTAACAATATACCAATACAGTATATACCTACTCTAAAAAGTAGTATAAGGAATATTAAAATAAATTACTCACAAATGATGATGATCTAACCTTATTTCAATCTTAAAGAACCACTTAGCTCATGAAAATAGGATAAAAAAATAGACTATACTTTGATGGGGATAGTAGTTATTGAACATAACTTGGATTAACCTAGGTTAAAAGACACATTATTGTAGAAAATCATCATCCTTTTGGTGAATAATGCAAGATCACCAATGGGTATTTGATCAGGTGAATGAATCCCTTTGCCTAAAGAGCTTCCATTTGAACCATTAAATCTTTAATTTCTATATTAGACATCTTTTATGGAGTATTAGATATGGAATTTGTACCTATAATAAGATCAATCATAATATTGAAATATATCTTGGGTGTAACCTTGATAATTCCATGAGATTGGTGCCCTAGAACTGTTGAAAAATATGATGAAATAATATACACATGCCTCCTCATATGATTGGAAAAACTAAAAAATTAGTCTGAAATTTCTTCTAACAACACATAGTCAGGTCCTAAATAGTCATCCTAAAAATCCAACTCTCTGACAAGGGTATAACAATAATCCTTTTTAGACATCTAAGATGTCTTGTGATGGTAGAAGTCATTGTTTACTCAAAAATGAGTTGACCATTCTATATTAAGCATTACATTGAAGATGTGAATTGCTGACATAAATAAATCCTCACTAAAACTATAACCACTAATAATAATGGTTCATAATAAACATCATTTGATACCCTCATATCCCACCCATAAGGATGTATTGAAAATTATCATCCCATATAGATATTATGTCATGGTGCTTCTCTCCTCAGAAAACATGGATGATAAAAATTAATATAAAAGAGTTATATAAAACAATATATTTACATGGGAATATGTTAATTAGATCATATCTCTAATAGTCAACTGTCCCTTGTAATAGTCATCAATATTTGACTTGAGATCTTAAATTTAACTTGACCCAAATCCACTGCCACTGCCTCTAAATCCTTAGTTATCCTGAAGAGAACCACCCTTCTTCGTTTTTTCCATTAGATCCATGTCCACAATCTCAACCTGATAAAACAAAAGGACTATAACTACCACCTATAAGTATAACACATAATCTGATTAATAATTCCTAAGACTGGTGAATTCTATGAACACAAGTCATCTAAGAAAATATATGAATAAAACATTGTAGATTCCCTATATTTCAGCAAATTTGATACTCCATATGAGATTGTTTCCACTACATTCATATATTCCAAAACTCTACCATATGTATAACACATAGCCACTCCATACTGTGAATAAGATAATACATATGCCTAACTAGTTATCTTATCTACACATTGGTCAGAATAATTATAACAATACATTCTTCTACATAAGGATCAACTCATACACCAAGCATGAGAAATATACTAGGAAAAAGATATATCCCTGATTATATTCCTATCTATAAAAAGTCCTAGGTTTAATGAATTTAAAAAATATATATAATTCAAAATATGTTCACCTATGTCTAAATTAAATGTGTCATCCTATCTGTATATCAAAAAACCTTAGTGGTCTCATCACTCACTAGCAAGGGTAAAAACCAAGGAAACCTAACAAAATGGGGTATATAGTTAATTATTAACATGAGACACTAATCCAAATGCATAAAATCCAAAGACTTATCAACTATAAAAGTATCATGAATGAAATGATTAAACAAAAAAGACTAAAATTATTTCTATGAGAACTCCATATATCGATCTACCCTTACTAAGACTTCCAACTAGAACTCTTATTCTTCTTAAATCATATACATAATAAGCTTTCCCACCTCTTAGGGTGTGTCTCTAGATAGTAAATGTAAAGGTTTGGGTTTTCATGGGTGGTGAATCATGACAGATTTTGGATTGACTGTGTTAATAAGATTATATATAGGTATTAAGGGAGTTATTGTAGGCTAAGGATTAAGTATCAAAATTTTTCCCAAGCTCGAGAGCGGAATGGTTGTGAAATTTAGTGACAACTATTTTTAAGAAGATGTATCAATGTTAGAAGTGAATTTTCGGTGTGATTTTCTATAAAATATAAGTTTGGATGTTTTTAGATAAATTTAGACATATTATGGAGTTCTAGATTATTTTTGAACAAATGGAAAGCTCCTATATAAAAGGGTCATGGTAAGTAAGTGTATATATATGTAAGGGCCATGATGTGTAAGGTTCACCTTATGATATGTAAGTTTAAACCTAGATATGTAATATTAAATCTATGAAAAATTTAATACCAAAGAGTAAATTCATTTTATATATCGTGGTACCCTATAAGTGTAAGGATCCTCCTCTAATCAAAAATTGGTAAATTATGGATGATCCATGAGATACATTAGGGTAAAATGAATAAGTGTAGATACTTTCCCTATAATATATAAGGGTTAAAAATGGAAATGTTTTGATAATGTCCTACAAATAAGAGTTCCAATGATTGTGAATTATGATTCATTGATATATAAGGTTCATCAATGATGACACATAAAGGTACCATATATAAGGGTCCATATACTAGGGTCTCAAACTTTGGGAATTTTGAAGGATGATGCCTAAGTGATAGTGATATGTAAGGAACCTAAGGGGATATATGTAAGGATCATCTTATATATAACAGTTAACACATATGGTTCCTAGTGTTTTTCAAAAAAAAATCTGTCTGGAAATTTTTATAAAATTATTATTATTATTTCTATTAAGTATAAAAAGCGGAAGTATATTCTATTTCATCCAGAACATATAGGATGTTCTATATATTTCTCTCCCATTTCTCTCCTTATATTAAAAGGAATAACTTCTTCAATTTTTTCTTGATTATCATTCCATATATTACAGGCAGTATATGTGTGTATGTCTAGCGCTCCTTAGGTTTATATAATTGGGTCCTCTCACTATTTCATCATTTTTTTCGATTGTTCCCCAATATGTGGATTTTTTATATTATAAAAATTATTTTGATTGGAGATATATTGTTCATGGTTTCTTGATGAGTGGAGTGTTTCTAACACTGATTATGTGATTCCTAGTTAATTATTTATCTATATGTGTTTCTATTCATATTTTAATAAATAAACATGGGTAGGGTCATCTGTGTGACTAGGAATGGAACCAATTTGAGATTTTTTATTCATAAGAGATACTAATGAGTTATATCATGTCTAAAATAAAGGTTTTTCCTCATATTAATTGACTTTATTTGTGTTTTGGATTGAGTTTTTGATGGTAATGATATCATATTCTATAAAGAGGTGATTCATGAGAGGTGTTGATTGATTTTGTTCCTTGGGAATGTGATAGATAAAACCCATGTGACTACCGGTGATGTTGATCACTAAGAATGGGGTGATGGGGGATCACTAGTGTTATGTGGATAGTGTTTACCATTATTATGGGTGGTGATAGATATTTTTTGGTGTATGGTAGATGTTGTTGACCATTATCAGTGGAGATGACAAAGGTTCATCAATGTGATACGAATGGTGTAGACCATTGGGAGGAATGGTAATTAAGGATTTCTAAGGTGTGTTTGTAGTATATTAGTTATGCCTCTCTCCCTGGGGTTTGAGGATATTGGGGAATGTTCATATATTACATCACATTTGAGGTTTTTTTCAGCATTGGATTATTTTTGGTATCCTTCATTGTAATGTAGAATAGGGTGGATGATAATGAAGTTCATTGATATAGTGAAGGATAGCCTATAGTTGACCATTTTTTGTAATGTGTGAGAATTCTAAATAGAAGTGGGATTATCTCTATATATATGCAATGTGTTGAGGTTGATGATCTATACTTGGTAAATATGGGTGTTATAGTGCCTTCAGTTTCATCAATTTATCAAGATAACGGTTTGTTAAGGGGTCAAATAACTGAGGAACTTCTCCAATATACATGGGAATTCCTATAAGGAATCATGGGTGAATCATAATGGTCACATTGATTATGTTTTTCATAAGACATCATAAGATAAATTATTTTATGAAAGTCCAAGGGCCTTTTGGTATGATAGACTATGGATGAATTATTCCACTCTAGTACTAGCTGATAAAGATTACATGGGGTTGTTCAAGCATAAGTTTAGGAGGATGTGTAGTGTGTTTTTGTTTCCATTTATTATTCTTTGTGTATAGTGGTATACGTATGGATATTATCTATGTATACTATTCATGATGGTCTATGGAGTTCATACTCACACCCTGCATAGACCCATTGGGATGCATATAAATATTTTGATTCGTAGAATATGTAAGGATAAAAGATCATTATCCAATACCATTGAAGATGGGAGTGCATGTAGTGTATGATGTGGAATCTATTATTTCTCAGATGGGTCAAGTGGATCATTAGTGTCAATCTAATGGTTTGTTTTTTGTAACTTGTTCTATACGTTTGTGATGATATTACAAGTGATCTACTAGATTTTATATGAATAACATGTAATTATAAATAGTTATGTGGTTTAACTTATGAATATTATAGATATTTTTTTGCATGTTATTTATAATATCATACATTATTGTTGTGTGTTGTTAGTATTTATCTTTAGAGGTTATAGTCTCCTCACTATCACCCTGTAGATCCTCATTAGTTATTAGTATCCTTTAACATATGGGGAGGCGTGCCTAGCATATATTGGTGCTCATATACAACTACTATAGAGTGAACTAGATCAATACATTATAATGTGTTATTAGATAAATTATTTTATTATTTGGTTTTGGTTAGATATAGGTTTTGGGAAGTGTGGAAACATTATTTTAGAAATGGAACTTATGATCGAAGTTATGTTATAGTCATGGTCAGCACATGTATGGACTAAAGTAAAAGTTAACAAGAAAATTGGGGTTTTTTTGTTTGTCTTGTTATAGATGAGTTATTGGACATGGATACAATGGGTATTTGATTTTCTTAATTCATATTTTTGACTCATGTCCCTGGGAGGAAATATGTGATACTTATATATAATTTCAATAATATAAGACTCATATGAAATGTGTGTGATTTTATTATTGTCACATTGGTTCAATAGTGCAATGGGGTTTGACTATTAAAAGTGTCATAAACAACCTATATGGTGCTTTACTATATATATTCATTTTGGAATTATACTATTTTGGACCAGATATTTGATCATGGGTGTGATCAGATATATAGATCTTATATGATTATAGTGTGTGGGGTATGTAATCCTGACATGGGTAGGTAGGGTCATGAACTAGATATTATGATACATTTGTGATTTAGGGAAGTATAGGGTCCACTAAGTCACTAATTGTTATAACATTCCTTATTTTTTATTTTTAGATGTTGGTATTCATACTGAACATGGAATTTGGTTCTCAGAGTGATACACCTAGACATCCTCCATTAGAGTTTCATGAGGTTATATATATATTTCCAGTGAGGGGTTTACCAAATGAGGTCCTTGAGGGTGGAGGTGATCATGATCCATGAATAGAGGTTTCGAATCAGTATATTAATCCATAGTGGCTTTAGGATCTAGGGAAATGGGTATTTGAGAGGCTCAGGGTGAGCCTAGTGTGGGTTATCCAGAACACTGATTAGGGAGATTGTAGAGTTGAGTCATCCATTGAATATTTTATATGGGATTCCCAATCATAGAATCCTCCTTTGTTCCAGGGATATGTGGACCTCATACATTGAAGTAATAGATTAAGTCATTATAGATTATATCTGATCAGATATATATATTCCATTATTGTGGAGACTGGATATATATATATATATACGTTTAGGGAACTAGTGAAGCGATGGTGAAATGCATAGGTATAGTAAGGTCAGCATTATGGGGTTACATAAATAAATATCAAGGTGGTATTCTTTGAGAACGTTTTCCCTTATATATTGAGGGTGGATGGAGACTGGGAGTTCATTCACATAGCGTTGGGAGATTCATTGCTCATAAATTATAAAATAAAATTTATATATTTTTTATAGTTTTATATAACATTGGTGATAGATGATATCACTAAGGTATGATGATTGAAGTATGGTTTATGGAATTATATGAGGGTGTTGATAAACATCATCATGTTGAAATTTTTTTAAGGCATTGAATTAAGAACTAATAGTGGAGATGAACTGGGTAAATGATAGTATAGAGAGCTAAATAGATGTGTTAAGTGAGACTGATAGTAAAACTATTTGTATCCAAAATTTGGTATATGAGGACACCCATCTAGTTATCAAATAAAAGGATTGATGATTCCACCACATATTAGGTTGTAAGTGAAGTGCTTCATGTGTGTACATAAAATGCATGTTTGAACCCAATGTGATCGACGGTTAAAATTATGTTGATCTTTTGACTATATGAGGAATATAGAGTCATTTTTTTGAGTGAACCTATAGTCAGGTGGGGGTCATCGAACATGTTATACTCAAGCATCTATGGTTGGGATAGGATTGTTACTAAGAGATGGTAATAGAGATTTAACACCACATGTTGGTTGAGGTAGTAGACTGAATACCCATTAGTGGGGGTAGTAGATGAAAATAGGAATGTATCTATAGTACATGATGTGTGTATCTATAAATGCAATGACCATATAATTATTGAGTTATGGGCATCGAATATGATGCATGATAATTGTGGGACGCATTGGCATCACGTAAAATGTGAGGCATCGGGTATGATATAGGGATAAAGTGTTAATCATGTATGATAGGCGATGGTTGTGGGAATTGAGTGTGATGCAGGGTGATTATGGGCATCAAGTACGATACACAATTAAAGTAGGTGTCTGGTATGATGTCAGATGAAAGTGGGAATAGGTTATCATGGGAGGTATACGTGATCATTTCAATAATTTTTTATGATGATAATTGTTTACTAGTGGTTTACTGTAAGTAGTTGATGTGAGTAGAACTCAGGATGATATATCGGTATGATATCACCATCATATCAATTAATTTGGTTGTGATGAGTTGGGGTGGATGATTCATATAGTGGGGATTTTCCATGGAATTGACCAGTCATTTTGAATCAGGGTAGCTGGGTTGATTGAGGAAAAAATTTGTTTAATGTCATCTTAATGTTTCACCAATATGGTGAGTGGGACACACAAGTTTTAAAAAGTGTTGGTTAATGTGTTTCTCTATATTTATCAAGAATGAGATATCATGTTGTAGGAAAGTTATAAAGGTCCAAGTATTCAAGATTAGTGATTTAGATTGGAAACTGAATCAACCATGTTAATTGTACCATTTTGATGTTTTCGAGGTGTTTGGTATTGGTTGTGGATAGAGTCTCAAGATTTAGCCCAATATCAGGGATTAATGGTTATAAATGTATACTATATGTAGTTTTTTGAAGATTTCTAAGGATTTGGGGTGAATTTGGGGCATGGTTTTCAATAAAATTGATTTCTGGAAATTTTGGGATTGAATATTGACCTATTTTGGACTTGAAGTAGATTTTTAGAAAAATAGTAATCATCAATATGTAAGATTCTTAGTATATAGGGGTCTTCATATATAATGGTAAGGATGTTTAAGGGTCACCCTCTGATATGTAATTGTAACCTTGGATATGTAAGGGTAAATATATGGAAAAAGAAATACATTAGAGTAAATTCCACGAACACAAAAATTTACCATGGATACATAAGGGTCATCCTCTGTTCTGAAATTGACTAAGTGTGGGAGATCCATGTGATACATTGGAGTAAAATACATAAGGGTCGATAAATAACCTATGATACATAAGGGTTGAAAAAGGGCTATCTGTTGAAATGTTAGGGTACCATACTTAAATGTCCCATATTTGAGAGTACCCATAAATAAGGGTCTCGTAGATTTTGAATCTTGATAGGCTATACATACGGGTCATTAAGGGTGATATGTAAGGGTTCCATATGTAAGGGTCCATAAGTAGGGGTCCTAGAGTTTGTGGATTTTGATGGATGATGCATAAAGATTGGTGATACGTAAGGGTATTAATGGATTATGTTTATGATCATCCCATATATAATATTCTGGATTTTTCTTTGAGGTTAGGGCACACTTAATTTCATTTTAATTCCATGGATCAAGCCTAATATGATTTCCTGGTAAGTTATAGAGAAAATGAGGGTGTCTGGGATTCTAGGGAGCTTTAAACCTTTGATTATGGAGGAGGTATTTGGGTTACATGGTTAGTTAAAACCATAGAGACTTGTCCAAATAGTTAGATTAAACCATGTGGGGTGGTCCAGGGCACTATCCAGGGACACACAGTTTGATTAAACTATGAAAAGAAGTATGTACACTCATGCACTTTTATATGGAATTTTAATAGAGGTAAAATGAATGGTTAGTGGAGAGTTTATCTAACTATGTGACATGTCCATGTGAGGGGGTCTTGAGGTAGTGTTGATCCCATGAATGGGGCACGGTTCGGCCAACTGTGTGGCCAAACTATACGACCAAGTTTTAAATTTGTGAAAATACAAATTTTCCCTTAGTTTTTTAAAAACATAACCCTCATATTTTCCTTCCTCATCCAGTGGACATCCTCTCCACCCATTAAATTTGTGAAAATAACTTTTGTCCATATATCAATGACCCTGTTTTGGTACAAGCTGTTATTCCCCATTTTTTTGGTTATTTTTATAATCTCCTATTTTCTTCGAGTTTGGGTCATGATAAGGGACAATACATGATTAGTATTCATATACAGGATTAAGGTCGGTGGTCTATACAATTACTCTCAGAGTCTAGTTTTTTATAACATATAGTCATTGTTCCAGACACTGGAACTTTTGGGATAATTTATTATACCATTTAATAAAATGTTAAATTTATGTTTAATACATTCCATAACACTATTTTTACTAGGATAATGTATTTTTACATCAACCCAAACCCACCATGGGGTGATTAATTCCCTTTTTCCATATAAATTTCACCATTGGGGTATGTTGATCTCGTTATTGTTTATGCAAATTGATATTGGTAATTAAGTGTTTTTTCAAAGGTTATAAGCTCCTTGAGACACCATATTATTTGTATATGAATATTTTGAAATGCATAATACATTGTATTGTATATGATTATAAATGTATTTTTTAAATTATTAAAAAAATTATTCTTGAAATGTTGACTGAATTGTTTATACTGATGATAGAGGTTTATTGGTATGGCATCAATGACCCACTTGGATGCCTTCGACATGTCTACTCCTTGGATACAGTTTAAATTTCCCATTTTGATTCCTTGGACTTTTATACTACTTGGATATGGTTTAATTTTCCTACTGGGATTCCTTAGACATATCTTATCCAAGGATCTTCCCCACTTGGTTTCCATGGACATGTTTACTCCATGGATCTGACATATTTGGATGACATGGAGATTTCTACTCCACGGAACATGGCCATGATGGTATGATAATTTATTACTCAGAATAGGTTGTTGATGAATCTTACCATACTTTTGAGTTAGTCCTTGGGTTATGGTTAATTGATCAGAGTGAGATTTGATAGATTTCATAGTATCACATTACTTATTATCACAATTGTTCTTATTACACATGCATATTGTTTCATCTTATATACACAAGATAGACTTGTTATAGACACCATTAATGGTGGCATACTAAGTGTTGCCTCACACCATATTCGGGCCATTTTTTGGGTCATAAACAGTCTTCATCGGTGTTGGTATGGATTAGGGGAATTTCCCACTCACTGATACTTGATTAGATTATGGCATAAGAGTAAGGGAGAATAGGTTCAATCTATAGATCATGATGATATTTTGAGATAGTAATTTGGTTATTTTTGTACTTTTTAGTACATGTATTTTACTAGATGCACGTTTCTGAGTATTTCATATCTTATTTATAGCCCCATGATATACACATCATTTTGAATAAAACACTTTCCTAGGATTTGATTATGAATATTGTTTTCTGGATGATTTATCTTCTATTGTAGGATAATATTATGATTCCTCCTTGTATTCATATATGATACCTTTGTGTTAATTTGATAATGAGGATATACTCTCCCCACCATAAAATCATATTCCCTCACTTCTAGTAAGTATCCTCTAGCATATGGGGAGGCGCACTTGATGTCATGTGACCCACTGGATTGGTGAACCGTTTCATGGATCCCAGGTCGGGACGTCACAAAGTAGTATTATGGTGGTTTTATTTTTGTATTGTATTTATATTTGGGATTGGTATATAGGAGACTATGAAAGAGTTTTTGTATGCTAATGTGTTGTTTCTAAGAGTATCTATCCCATGTATAGGGAAAATCCAATTTACATGGTACTGGAACAAGATGTTTTAGTTTTCTCTTATTACTATTGATCTAATTTAATTGTTGGGTGATGAACATGCTATATGGTTTTTATTGTGATTTAAAATTTTCTATTTTCCTGATTTGGAAAGGAGATATTGGTCACAATCATCATTTTTAGTCACATAAGAAATTCACATGCCATGCATATTCCATGTCATCTTGGATGTATTTCTTGACAGCATGAAATTATTATATGTGACTTGTGAGATATAATTTGTATTCAACTAATATTTTTTGGGAAAATGAGAATCATAATTAATTACATAAAGTGCATGCATCAACCAAATAGTCATTTCCTACATAGATTGATGCAGACACATTAAGTATCCAATTATAGCATGTTATGCCATGGACCATTGGTTGAAGGGACTGGAACCCCTAACATATAGTAGAGAACATGACCCTGACCCAACCATAGTAGTGGGAAGTTGGCAATATATCTTTCTTCATTATGATATACATATCACCCAAACAATGATTTAGGAGGAGGAAGAGGGGTGTTACTGCTATATAGGATGTTTTGTGCAGGACCTATTTATATGTATGTGATCTTGATTTTTTCAAATCTTGTATAATGCATGTTCTTGGAATTTTTAGATATATGCTGCCATGAAGTCCTCCAGTTGTGTGACGAGAGGGTGGAGATGACCATACTATAGAAGTTTTGGTCCACAAGCCACCAATAGATCCTTATGTCTTCCCACTAACTACATCATGAGTTATACCTGATTTGGGTTTTAAAGAACAGTTTCAAGAGGGTTTCCTATTCATTATGAAGATTTTTTAGGGATCTGTGTGCCCAACCTTGACTATGGTTGAGTTAACACATGAGTTTCAATTGTAGCATACACCCATGTTTTACAGGGAGGGTATACCATAGGCTGTAGAGTAACAGCTAGAGGTCACTCTATCAATTTTCAAGCATCTAGAGAGACATCCTATGAAGAGAGTAAATGTCACAATGTATATTCTTAGAGATTCCACTAAGAGATGGTGGGATGTTATGAATTAGGTGGATCATCATTGGGGTATATGTTAGAGGGATTTTCTTAAGTCTTTATTTGATTATTTGTATCTCAGTACATTGAGTGTCAATGGAGCCATAGATTTTTAGAACTTAGAGTAAGGTGGATTATTAATCATGGACTATTTTTACCTTTTCAGAGAGCTCCAACATTTCATAAATAAATTTTATCTGATGATTTATCTAAATATAGGTGGTTTAAGATGGTCCTAGGTGTGACATATGGTCTTAGATGAATGTATTTTAGATTCCCACAATATCTAAAGTAGGCAATCAGAAACTTATTACTAAATGTTAATTGCGGAAATATCGGGGCGTAGAGCATGGTAGTTTGGGTTCTTGACCTGGTGAAAATGTTTAAGGTGGCAAGAAGTAACACAATGAGACTTTTCATGATGGGAATACCAGCTAGATCATGTGTGTTGGTAGTTCTATTTTTGGTCTTCCGTTATTGAAGATAAGGACACATGAGGAGTTAGTTTGATATAAACCTAGTTTAGTGTTGAGCCTACAATAAGATGGGTCATCTATAATAGTTTAGTAGGACCTTTACACCATCTTATAGTGAGAGAGGTTCTTCAAATGATCCTCATTTAGGAGTTATGTTATCTACATATCATTAGGTGGTGGGATAGAGTGTGACCAGATGGTCATGACAAGTTGGTAGTCATGGTCGAGGTAGGCATACAACAGACTTATAGTGCTAGCATAATAGACCTACTCAAGGAATCCATGCTATATATTATGCCTTTGGATCAGGCCATATGTATATAGTGAAACCAATAACTAAGGAGTATATTGTTATACATATAACAGTGAGAAATACTATTCTGGTCTCCTCTACATTAGTATATTCTCTTTTCGATACAACTATTTCTCATTCCATCATAATTTTTTTTGTTTTTTAGAGCCTTTAACTCAATGTCAAATTGTACTATGGAGTGATGACACTTGATACTCTACTAGGGATTTCATTAGAGAGTGTACACCAGGGAAGGGACTTCCCCCTTAAGATAGGTGGTTTTCGCTTTGTATGGGACCTATTTTATTCTAAAAAATGATAAGTTTCGATATCATTCTCATGATGGAAAATTTGGCTCCCTGTCATTATTATGTTTATTAGTTTCACTGAAGGGTGAAATTCACATCACAAATGGGATGTGTTTTTATTCACGAAGGTGAATGGGATGTCCAAAAAAGACCAGTTGTACCTGAGTATTGTGTGGTTGGTAGGATGATAGCCTTGATATCTAGCTTATATCTAGATGATCATGGAATGTGTTTGGTAGTTCTACCTCCATCTGTAGATCATTTTTGGGATTTTTTCCGAGATGACCTCTTTGATCAGCTTTGAAGAGCATGGGTTTTCTTGAAAATTGGTTTGAGGCCAGTTTTTCACCATGTATGTCTTTGACCGTCAGACATACCTCATACAACATTCTATATCAGTTATTGTTATTAAGAGTATCATGTTATGTCATTCAGTCCTAAAAATGTTCTATTAGTTTTCCTGGAACTAATGAAATAGTTTTTCTATCCATATATGGATTCATTTATTATGGTATTCTTTGATGATATATTAGTGTATTCTTAACCACGAGACAACCATTCCAAATATCTTGAGATCATATTGGACACACTAAGAGAGAATCAATTATAATATTATCTCACAAAGTGACACTTTTGGATTGAAAAAATCCACTTCATGGGTCATATTATATTAGATACAGGATTATCGATCAACCTAGAGAAGGTGAGAAGTCTATTTTCATAGTTTTATCCTAGTAATGTCTTTGATATAAAAAAATTCTCCGAGTTATTAAATTATTAAAAAATCTTAATTAGGGACTTCTCATGCCCACCATCACATTCCAGGGGCTTGAATAAGAATGGTGTGAATTTCTCGTGGCCTAAAGCCTGTGAGACATCATTTTAGAAGCTGAAAGGGATACATACTTCACCACTGATCCTGATTCCTTTCGAGTTGAGAATAAGTTAAATAGTATATTTTGCTTCATCTAGTATTGGGATAGGATTAGTTCTAATTTGAGAGGATTGAGTCATGGTATAAAAGTCTAGTTAGTTTTGGCCACATGAGAAGAACTACCTGACACATGATCTCAAGTTAGAGGTTATTTTTAATTCAATATGTTGTTGGACACATTATTTACTAGGAGAGCGTCTTGAGTCATATACAGACCACAAAATTATAAAGTATATTATTACATAGTTTAACTTGAATATTAGGCAATGGAGGTTGGTTGAATACCTATAGTATTTTGATTTTGATCTTTCTTATATAACTGAAAAGGGAAATGTAATTGTTGATGATATGAATAGAAGGACTCATAGACAGCTAGTTCAGGAGTCCAATAGTGAGTAGTAGCTTATGGCCTTGATTTTTAAGATTCACATTAAGGTTTAAGACCACAATGGAATTTATGTACTTCCATTGTTCTCGATGACCTCTTCACTTCTGGAGATTGTGATGATGTGGCATTTATCATTTTCTGAATTTTTGGTCCTTGTGTAGGGTATTTCAGATGATGAAACACCACCAATTTGGACTGTTGAAGAGTATGTAATCCAATGTTTTCATTTTCATATTTGGGTTCCTGCTAATATATGGGAGGAACTAATTTGAGAGTCTCATGCCTCTAACTGGGTAGTGCATCCTTCTCTTTTAATTATTTTTTAGTATATATGCCTTCAGTATTGGTGAGCTAGTATTAGGTGGGAGGTAGATAGTTTTGTGACCCTATGTAATTCCTTTTAGTAGGTGACGTCATGACACCATTGGTTAGTGGGTATTTTATAGTAGTTTTCCATTACTATGTGAAAATGGGATGATTTCACCATTGATTTAAGGATTGTGTTACTGAGGTCACCCAAGGTAGTGATTCCATATGTGTCATTGTGGACATGATGAAATAGGTATCCCATTTCCTACTTATCAGGGTGACATTCTTAGTTGATGAGATTGAAATACTATACGTCCATGATATTTTTCACCTTCCTGGGTTTCCTCATACCATTGTATCATATAGGGATTCCCAGTTCACATCACATATTTGGAAGTGTCTACAAAGGGAATTTGGGTAACGGGTTATTTTGAGAAGGCCACACTCCCCATAGACCAATGGGATTTCAGATGACACAATATAGGTTCTAGAAAAAATTCTCTGAGTATAATCCCTCAATTTTAGTTGTTCTTGTGAGTGACATATACCCCTGGTTGAGTTCTCTTATAATAACAGTTATTAAGAGACTCTACATATGGAACCATATGAGGCCTTTTATGGTAGGTCACACTAATCACCTCTGTACTGGTTAGAGGTAGTGAAGAAAGTTCTACTAAGGCATAGTCTCATTCAATAGAATTTAGAGAAAATGATTTTGATCAAGAAGAATATGTATACTTCTTAGTCTAGAAAAAAATAATATGGTTATCACCATCGATGACCTTTGGATTTCAGGGTCAGGGATTGAGACTTTTTACATATCTCACTCAAGAAGGGGCATAAACATATTTAGATAGAGGGTGATTTTTTGCCTCATTATGTTGTAACCTTAAATATTTTGGAGTGTGTTTTTCTGGTATCCTATCAGTTTCAATTACGTCAGAGTTATGGAGCCATGCAAGATTTATTCCATGTATCTTAGCTAAATCATCATCACCCAGACCCCTCTCACACTCTTCATCCATATGAGTTTGAGTTACAGGTAGATGAATACTTTGAGGAGAACTCTGTATATATCATTCATCATAGCTTGAACGATCTTGGATTTTGGTATGTCCCTCTAGTATGGGCACTATGGAAGCATGGTCGTGTACAAGATGAGACTTTAGAGTGGAATGCTAACATGAGAGCTCTGTGGATGAAATTATTCTTAAATGATGCATTACTACCCTTTTAAAAGAAACATAGGGATAAATTAATCTAAGAGGGAGTTATTTTAAGATCATGGGTTTTTCATTGAGGTAATAAACCTTTTAATTTCATTTTAATTCCATGGATCTTACCAAATAGACACTTGTGAGTTATTCATTAATTAGTCTCCTTTCATCATTTTTTTTCTATCAATGATTCTCTTTCAGATCAAGTGGATATGATTTATTTTTAGGGTGATATTGTAATCTTATGTATTCTTCCCATTTGGGTCAAGCTAATGGTTTATACTAGTTGAAATTCCACTATTGTATTAAGGTATGTGTTCCATATCTTTTCCCTCAAATTTTGGTTTATTATACCTTGTTTTTGTTGTACAACAAGCCAAAACTTCTAGGTGCTACTTCCGACATTAGAAACCCCTTGAATAAGACATTAAATTAATGTTTAATACATTCCATGAATCTATTATAACAGGTTTTAGGTTTTTGACCCCAACCCGAACCACCCATAGGGGGAGTTCCTCCCTTTTCCATGGAAATTTAACCCTTTGGGTGATTTGAGATTGCTATTATTCACAGGCTCTCCAGTATATGTAGAAACATTATAATTCATTTAATAAGTATGTTTAAGGATTTATTTTCATGTTCCCATAGAATATGGGAGTGAATTTGGTGCATGAGATGGATGTTGTGATTTTATAGATGATTCGGGTGGTTCCTCCATTTCAGACAGGTGGTTTGTTTTTAGTGAATGTGTTGTACATATGTGACCACCTTCCAGGTGATCCATCAGGATTTATTTAACTAAATGGAATTATAGGTTTTTTTTGTTATCATCTATATATATACATATATATATCATTTCTTTTTCTTACCTATTATTTTTAGTTTCTTCCATTGTTATTGTGTGTTGTTATTTTTCATCTTTAGTTGGTATAGTCTCTCCATTATCACCTCATGGACCCTCACTACTAGTCAGAATACGTAAGCATATGGGGAGGTATACCTAAGTCATAGTGGTTCTTTGATCCAATTTCGGTATATTGAACAAATTTAATAAAATGTAGTTGAAGATAATCTACATAGAATCATCCCAAATCTATGTACCATGTGGTCCACCCACTCTATAAGTTAGAGGGGGTTGTTATAAATGGAACTCCCTAGCCAAGTATAAGTTGGAAGGCACCAATCTAAGAGATCCAATTCATATAGACTGAATAACCTAAATCACCCTCTCTTGGATCCATTAATCAATAAGAGGTATGGTCACTATTAGAGGCTAATTCTCAAAAACCGGTGGGGAATGCTCATACCAACCCTCCTGTTACCCAGTAGGTATTCTTCATAGTTTCATGTCACTATAATTCTAAATTCATGACTCGAGAGCACAGATTTATCCCAAATATGGATATTAAAAATAGGATATGTGGTAAAAACATCCTATAATTATATAGACAACCTTGAATACAATAGTCTCACATAACTTTAGCACTCTTGTTATCATGGACTAGCCACTCTTAGGGGTCAAAAATACTAATATGATCTATAGAATATTCTATCAAAAATAATATAATCTTGGTATATATGGGTAAAATTCCACATATAAGTTATAAAGGGAAATTCTTTAAATGTTGTTATAGACATTTTAAAAATTTGAACTCAATGTTAGAATCAGAGTTCTAAAAAATAAGAAAGTTCATGAATTTTAGGTCAATACTACATGTTAAGAATAATGCATGAATTCATGCCTATTTTTACCCTATATTATGAGAGAAACCATAAATTTTAAATCAGTACCCAAAAAAAATATTCCACAAAATCATCTCAAATATAAAAAATAAAAAAGAACATCATCCCCATACCTGGTAACCTGTACTTTACAAATATATAGGTTAGATACACCTAGGAATAACATTTATCTCATATTATAACCACATCATATCTCTTTTATTTAAAATATTTAACAATAAAAAAATATTTTGTACTTATTTTTAGCATCCCCATCCCCATTCACCTCCATTTTTATTGAACCTACTTCCATATACATCAAGTATGCCTCCTTGTATACCAGAGGGCCCCCAAAAATGGTGAGGGTCTATGAAAGAATGGTAAAATAGTACATCAAAAAAATTACAACTTTTTACCAAATGAAATGGTATAGAAAAATGAGCTAATTTAACTTCACACAAGTCATACAGTGATAAATAAGACAGCCCATGGGGTGGTCATATATAACATGGTTCAAAAACGAATAAGATAAAAGAGATAACTATAATGATTTCTAAGCCTGGTACCATAAATAATACTCCATCCCGGAATATCTAGATCACCCATAGACTACATGTCCATTTCCCCTATCTGGTTCAGGAATCATGAATTCTACTCGGGTATGAGGTTTCCTAAGTAGGGTGTCAGTACAACTTAGCAGGTCACCACTAATAATATCCTTAAAAATCCATCATATGTAGGTTCATTTATGATGTGGTATTATATAATAATAAATAAATAAAATCATAATAAAATTTATGTCCATTAGTGTTCAACTAGATGCCCAGGGTACATCCATATATATTTTAGACAATTGTAGACTATCTCTGAAAATATTGTAATAAATCATCAGGTTGATGGGTAGTGAATTAAAATGATAGTAAGGATCTTATCTTGTAGAGAATATCAAAATCCATGTCTAAATATACAAAGATAATGGGATATTTAGTACCATGATTATTTCTATCTCAATCCTCGAACATCTTGAACAACACTCATAACATTGTCAGGGTTGTGGGAAAGGTATCCCCAAGTCCATATCAGTCTCATTTCATATTCATCTCAACCTTATCATAGTGATATAATGTCATGGTGAAAGTGACCCTCACCAAAATGGTCTTATCTCCCAGGATTCTTGATCAAAACTCAACACAATATAAGGCCAGTTGGAAACAAACCCATGAAATTAATGCTCTTAACCCATGGTATATTGATCATTGCTCACAAATATGAAGCTTAAGTGGAAATTTGACCCCTATATATATGGTTTCATCCCATAGGCATCTGAACACGTATTTCGGACAATATTAATACCAATGAAAAAAGTGGGCTAGGTCAAGAATTATCTTGACCATCATAAATCTCAATCCCAACTCATATAAATATGTTGATTATGGGGAAAATGGACCTGATTCTATAATTATATCAACTCAACAACATATTGATCCATCTTACAATAGTAAATATATCCTATGAAATGTTTCATGAATCTATATTAGTCTCAAATTATAGGTTTCTTAACTCCTCATATTACACCTTTAAGGTTTCCAATATAATAATATTTAATGAAGTATTTTAGTTTGGGCATAACATCAACACTACTACAATCCATACTGGGTTATCTCTCAAAAATTAACCTTTGAATAGATATTACACATGGTATAGTCCCCTATAAACCATTTCATTTATATAATTGGATCACATGACCCTTATGGATTTTGAACAAGACAAAAGTGGCTATACATCAGTATCTTATTCTCACTGAGAACTAAACTATAGCAATCTCTTGGGGTGGTTACACCTATTCTAATCAATAAAGTTAATTAGAACCTATAAGGTCCACCAAATCAAAAATAAAACTTTTGAAACCCTACATTTCTTCCCATGTATAAGGTTCAACCCACGTTATATAATACATGTGGCCATTGGTATCCATGAGAACATATAATAACACTCATAAGGTCTATAATGGCCCTAGACATCATTACCCTACTCAAACAAGTTCAACGGAAACTGGTCAAAATAGTTTTGTTTCAATATCACATGGGTAGTGAGATTTCATATCACACATTTCATAGAAACTTATGTCAACCATTGCACATTGTTAGTGACCACCTACCTCATAACCTTATAATAATTCTCGAGTGATTTTTTCTGATGAATTGAACTCACAAGGAAGAAATCAAATAATATATCAAAACCCCTTAAATTGGGGAATAGTCGATGGGAAACATAAAAATGGTTATATAAACCGATAATGGAGGGAATAAAAGTGATGTAATTACTTTTGGTGATATATTAGAATCAACAATAGTCAAATCTGATGAAAAATGGGGGAGATCGACATTTGATTGGGAGATAAAATTTGAGGACTCCTAGGGATCGAGTGGGTAGAGGGGGAATAATAAAACCTCATTTTGTGTAAACATTAACCAAATTAATTAATATAATTAAAATTTAAAAAACGTTTTTAGGTAACCACTATATACCCTCTTACCTATCACCAAGTCACTAGTTCCCTAAAAGGTACCCACTCGATGGTCACCATCTACCCAGTGACCCCCCATGAGATACTACTCCTTATTTGGGCACACTAGGTACCTAGTACCTGACCACTAGGTACACAGTGTAGTCTGTCACAAAATGAAAAACTCCCACACCAATTATATCATCCCTAATACCAACCTCATCCACTTTCAACCCCACAAATAACCAAAAAAGATTAAATCATACATTTTATGGAAAAAAAATTAAACAAATTCACATCATGGGAGATGCTATGTATTACAACCTCAGACACCATATAGCATATACTCACTAAGATGCATCACCAAGAATCGCTAGTAAAAACTCTTTCCAGAACACTCATATATCATATTATTGAATCCATTTTTCTAGTAAGATGCAGTTGTGAAACTACTAAATGTGTACCTAGGGTACCATGTTTTTGCCTATATTCTTATCATTCTAGTCCTCTATACAGACTGAACATTCTTCAAATGACACATTAGCTTTAGGCTCAACATCATCCACATTGATAATATGAGATGGATCAGGTTGTTGTAACCTAAGTTGAAATATATGAGATGTATCATGCATATCACATAACCTCTTAGTAATTTCTACATAATAACATATAATATTGATCTTATTGATAGTCTCAAGTGGTCTGACATACCTTGGAACCGATTTCCCCTTCCTCTAAATACAACAATATCCTAACCAAGGTGAAACTCCCAAGAAAACCCAGACTCACACCTCAAGTTTCATAGGACGTTGTTTTCGGTCTATATAGGAATGATGTATTATATGCACAATTTTTAAACACTTATGGATTAACTAAATATGTTCTAATGTATCTTGAGTGAAATGTGGCCCAATATTATTTGACACCCCTACCTCTATCCATCACATTGGTGACCAACATGGAATGTTGTATAAATCCTCAACAGGATTCATCAGATTATATTCCTAATAACTATTCTTATATGTGGTCTAAAAAATTATGAGATTGATCTACCATGAACCACTAAAATCAATGACACATTTCTATAGAATGTGATCTTGAATATGGATGGTATTATTAGGATACCCATCATTAGAGGATAGTATATTATTACTAAATTCACATGTGTAATAATCACATAGAATATTCATTGTGTGTATCGTGAAATGAATTATAAATTTTTATCTAAAATGATACTCCAAAACATACCATGTGAACTTATTATCTCTTGGGAATATAATTGTCCCAATACATTAACAAATCAGGCCTCTTTGATCAATAATAAATATCAAACCTCTTTCAATTAGTTGATAATAACCCATACAGTAACACTACCTCTAGATAATGTGGTAACCCTTTCATAAAATCATTCATTATATTATCCCATTTCCACTCAATTTTGTGTAAAGGATTAATAGGATCAATGGGTCTCTGATTCATGGAATTCACTTGTAATTGATCTAGCATCAAGTAATGAACCCTATACTATATTTCTTTATTTGGGTCCACTAGTACTACGTATGAATATTAGAGTAAATCTTGGTAATCCCTGAATGAATATTCAATATCAAGGTGTGTGAGTATTTCGTTAGATTCTCATGCATAGTCAAGGATACCACAACTTGTTCTCAGACATACAGTATCAAATAATTATCCTAGGATAAATTAGGTGGTGGCTCCCCACCATATATTATTTCCCTCATAACCCAACAATATGGGCCAGTTAACTAACTCTCTTTCACCCTCTTGGGGATTGAAGTAGTGATATTCATGGATGTTAGAGTCATTATGACCTACCACTCCTGAACATCAATGTGAAACTCAGTAAATATAATTATCAATTTTCACTCATTATTATCCACCTACACCACCTATCCATGATTTTTTATACTAAATAAATCCCCCACAACATTTCCCTTCCTAAAGACATTTTAAGTAATTGGCCTTAAACATTACATAATCATGAGTTTTAATATACAAATACACTCTCTTACATTTTGTGTATCATTATAGTTTAGAGTTTTAGATAATTTTTTAATCTCAGTTAAATAAATAAATATTATATCACAAAGTGGAAACTTCCACATTGTATCAATTTTTCAATAATAAAAAACTTTTATGATATTTCAAGTTCTCTTTTCATTGAATATCTTAATGTTTTTCATATTAACTTCAACATTGTCCCTATTCAACTTTAAAATCCTATTGAAACCATTATAAAATATATAATGATAAAAAATAATATTAATATTGAAAATATAAAAATAAATAAGAAAATAGGTTAGTCTATGAATACTAAAAAAATTCCATTTTTTTAAAATAAACTTTGGGATCAACAGAATCATTTTCTTACCAAATAAAACAACTTCACTGACCAAATATTTTCATAAAACATTTTTTAAGAAAACTTAAACTAAAAAAAAACCAATAATAGTTTCTTTAAAATCATGAAAAACTCATGTAAACATTTTTACAATGTTATACATTTCACTAAGTAGCATTATATTCCCTTTAAACTTAAGCTTTATAGCTAACCTTGTAAAATCATAAGATTTTCATGAAACACCATAGAAATAATAGAATGATCATGTAGGTAAAGATGAACATTGTTTTTATATTAGTCTTACAATCACTCATACAACTAGAATAACCTACCTGGTAAATTCTAATAATCTATTAGGAGAAGCCTAATTGGTTAGCACTACCCATTTACACAATGCATTGGAGAACTACATCAAGATCACCCATCATCATGATCTATATCAGGATCACCCATTAAAATGATCTATATAATGCTCATAAATAATCATAAAAACATTTCAAGAACTATAGCATCATAATAACTCATCAAAACCAGCATAATTATAAAAATATTTTTTGCACCCATAAGAAAAACATTTTTGGATATCAAAATATTTATTCAAGTTATATCATTTTTGAAAATAATCATAAAAAATGGAATGAGTGTTTTTATTTGAATAAAAAATTAAATAATTTAAAGGAATAAAATAATCAAATAACAATTATAGTAGTGGGAATATCATTGGTGTTCTATATGTTAAAATAGAATATTCCATTTTCCTTTTTGTCAGAAAGATCTCTATGAAATTCATAAAAAGTTTCATTTTAAAACCCATTTAAAGAAAGTAAAAAGTTAAATAAAATATAAAATATAATTCAATTATTTCCATATAAATATTTCTATAAAATAATATTTACTATATGTGCATTGAATAAAAATATTTAGAATATAAATTTTGAAAACATTTAAAATGAGATTTGTAAGGTAAATTTTCTCTTACCTCGGGTCAGATTCAGCACAAAAGTTCTTTATCATACAGAATAATAATGTTAAATTAATTATATAGATTCTCAATAACCTCTTTAAAGTTCCTTTATTTGATTTATTTTATATATTGACATGTTATATATAATTACTTAATCAATTAAGATCATCTCAGATGTTTTGTTGATATTTAGTTCCCAATGCCCAAAATGGATTTGGTATGTTGACTATGGTCAAATTGGTCATTATTATATTATATAAAGAATAATAATCATGAAATAATTATCATTTTAATACATAAATTATACATTTAAAACCAACTATGAATGATTGTTATTAAAAAAATTATCTATATTATAATCATAGAGATGGTAGGTTGTAACTACACATAAGTAACGTTTCCATTTTTTCATGAACATGATGAGAAGAAAATATGTATTGTTTTATCTTAAAATAATTATTACGGTATAATAAATATTGTTTAATTTCATTAAATACACTTATATATAGTATCCATGTGATGTGGACATGAAAAAGGAATCACATTGCTTCGTCGAGTTGGAAATCCACCTATATGCACAAACGATATTATCATTTTTCAATCGAATAAAATGTAAGAAATTATATGATATTTTATCTCAAAATAATTATAAATATATTATTTAAATCATATATATAATTTAAATCCATTATTATAACTATATGTGATAGGCGGTGATGGAAGAAAAATACATCGATTCATGAGGCGGTAATCTTCCATACACACGAACGATGGATTCATTTCTCATTTGAAGGAAGAAGGAGATGAATATATGTTATTAAATTAACATATAAACATGTAAATATATTTAAGATATTGTAATTAGTTTTTCAAAATGGATGATGAATATTATATGGATTAAAAAAAATATATAACAAAAACACTTTGATAAAAATTATACATCTTCTTCAGACACCTTCCTTAGGTTTATACCGAAATCGTTACTAGGTTGGTTTTGTGATCAAATCAAGGAATATGAGATGTGTGTGTGGATTTTGGAAATTTATTTTTATACTTATTATTTGGAACAAAATTATTTTCTGGTTTGGATAAAATAGGATATGGGTGTCCTTTTAAAAGTCAGGGAGTGGACACACATGGAAGTTTTAGAAAGATTAAAATATATTAATATCTTACTCAATAAAATTGACTCCAAAATAGACAATTTATGTATATGAGATAATATAGGTTGAAAATATGGCCATAAAATGAAATTTAAACATGTTTATAATTCATTTAAACCCATATAACTTCTATTTACCCCCCCCCCCCACAATAAACTTGTTTTAACATTTACTGTGATAACAAATTTTTGTTGTTTTTACTATTCATTTTGAAAAAAATTGTTGAAATTATTAAATAATATTGATTTTTATGATTCAAATTATAGAATCAATTTTTTCAAATTCAATTGATATAAGTGTTGTGTTTTAATTTAAAATTAAACCTACAGAATTTAATGAAAAACAGTTATTTAGAAAAATGTTTTCTTAGTATAAAGATGTTTTTATACAAAATTAAAGAATAAAATTCATTAAAAATACCATAATTGGATTATTAATAATATAATTTTATTAATATTACCTTGAAACCATTTTAAAACAAAATTTAACTTTGTAAATTTTTGAAACGAAAATATATATTTAAATAAAAAATTGTATTTTTCACAATTCATCAAAAAAAATCAGGCTTTTCATAAAATTATAGAAAATTAAACCAAAGAAAATTTTGACTTGCTGGAATAAAAAATGAAGTAAATTTTTTCAAATTATATTTCTATAATTTTTGTATCTATATTTTAAATAAAACCATATAATGCATGAAAACTTTGTTTGGTTAGATTTAAAGCTTTTTTCCCTTTCAACGAAAAAAATTATGTAATATTATAATAATGAATATAATTCAATAAAATCTAATTAATAAAAATATTTTGACATATTCAGTGCCATGTTTTATTAGTTCTAAACACAAATTATAGATAAAAGGGTAACCTTTATCAGCGCTAGCTAAAAGCATTGGTTAAGGTAACTTTTTTTAGTGCTAAAAAAGAGATGAAAAATGTATACCCTTTATCAATGAATTTTTTAGTATTGATAAAGTTGGATTTCAATTATTTATATTCTTAGAGTTTATAAAAACATTAATAATTTATTATTAATATGTAAATAATTAACATGTTTATATAGAAAAACTAATGTTTACTTATTTAAATTATATATAAAATGCATGTAGATAATTAATATAAATATGATATATAAATATATATTTTCTAATAATTCAAAAATATATATGATGTTTTGGAAAAGGTATTAAAATAATTATAAACAAATAATTATATATATATTTAAATAATTATAAAATTATAACAAATATATTTAAATAACAAATATATTTATTATATTTATATATATATATATAATTATAATTATATATAAATATATAAAAATATTGTTTTTAACAGTTAGGGGAAACACTAAATTTTTATTAAGAAAAGAAAAAGCTGATTTAAATAGGGTTCGAGACGTAACCCTATATGTGACCTAAAGGCCTAATGGATTTAAGGCCCAATAAAATTTGATGGCCTATAGGCCCAATTTGACAAGGCCCAAAGGCCAAAACCTGGCATGAAGGCCCCGAGTGAGTATCCTACTACATGTCATGTCACCAATCAATTTACTGGTGGCCTCCCATGCTAGTGAACCTCACCACATGAGTCCAGTTCAGAAAATGTGTTGCTCTCTCCGCCAAAGACATTACATCATGTTGGATAGATGTAACAAGATATAGAACACCTCCATCCAAGATGTGAGAGGAAGGCCGAATGATGGGTGTCAACACACTCATCTATTTTTAGAGCTGCCCACCTAGGGACACCTATGTGGGTCACACGTGCATCGTCTACATGTTTCACTGCATTATCAAACCAGATCCAAGTGATATAGTCATAATGCAGGGCACCCCTCCAACTTGAAATGGGACAGAAAAAAAGATGATGATTGTCAACACACCCATCCCTCAAATTGAGGTCACCTACCCAGTAGTGCCATGACACTATCTGCCTGATGCGCTGAAATGTTCATCTAATATCAATTATGTCACTTGAAACCCAAAAAAATTGTCCCAGTGGTCCCAATGAATTAACAAAAAAAGACAATGTAGATGCCCAAGAGTTAGAATCCCACAACACCTAGCCATAGACAATCAATCCCAAAATCACAGGCAGAACCTAGTGAGATTACACATGAAAACACTCTTGATCACGCCAACTCCTGACGGCAACCACCACTATAATAGCTATTTATTGTTGCCATAATGTCGATGTCATAGAATAGAAATGGTGATGCTGCCTTTTTAATGTGAACATCAACAGTCCCTGCACATCCTAATCTGTCACCACACTTTGATAGAGAAACTATAAATGCCACCCTCACGACCTCGAGATCACAACATGGAGGCCGATAAACTAGATCTAGAGGAGGAGATACTGAGAAACACAGATGATGATCTCTAACTATAAACTGTATCCTCAGGAGACCATTCTAGAGATGAAGAATTTGGGAACCACCATCAACGAATAAAGACCAGTGACTGACATCCATGTGAACCCATGATGTTGCTTCCAGATGTCTCTTGATCTAGATCCCACGAGGAAAATGTCTTATGCACCACTTTATATGACCCACACCACTATATATAAAGTAGACAAAACAACCATAATAAATTTAATGATCCATGTCAGAAAAAAGATAAATTATAATGTGTAGAGGGGATGTGAGATGAGGAGGATGAAAATGATGCCAACAATGGCCAATGGGGAATATATTTGTGCATAAAAAAATCCATAACCCTAAATCTTATATAAAGGAGAGGGGAGGAGATGACAGTGTCGAAGGGGATTTACCTTAGTGATTTCCAATTGTTGAGGACCGCCCGAAATCCAAAATTGTAACCCCCAATGTGATTGAATTATATAAATATTTATTTATAATTATAATTATATATATATATATAATTATTAAATTATAAGAAAAATATTTCAATAATAAAAATATTTATTTTAGTTTTAATTATACATATTTGTATAATAATAAATAAATAAATATTAAATTATATTAATATATACAATTTTATAAATATATATAATTATATAATTGTACATAATTATAAACATCAATGTAATTATATAAATACATATATTTATAAATATTTTTACTCAAAATGGCGTAAACCAAGGGTTATAACACATGGTGCTGAAATTATTTGAAAATAAAATAAGCACAAGGTACAAGGGGATATGAGGAAGGAATGATGGTGATAATCCACTATAGAGAAGGAAAAGAAGATAGTAGCACAAAAATAGGAAAAGAAAATTCATCTATGGAATCGGTCACTGACCCTACCTCTCAAATGTCAGCCCCTCCTCTATAATTTTTGTTCTTGTCATGTCCTATCATTGTCATCCTTTGTGGTGGGATCCTCAAGATTTCAAGGGTCATGTTCACTAGAGAGACCAAATCCTACTGATATTACCATTAGATAGCGTCAAAATTGTTATAAAATTCCTCATGAAATACCGCCTTACTATTAGGAACATTTAAAATATTAACCATGAAAAAAAAATTCCAATGTCGGGTGTGGAAAAACTCTCTTTATTAGTCACATTAGTAGTAGGATAAGTCTACTTACCCTTAGTTCTAATGTTCTCCTCTTCAAGATCATACAGGACATGATGGTAAGTTCCTCTTTCCCACTGTCATTACCATTTGAACCACACGTAGGTTCATAGGATTTTTGATATATGTCTCCTCTTTATTAGAATAAATAGATGGCATGGATATCCCCATCTCTAAAACAGTTTCCGTTATCAAATTCTGATTTTGATTGAAATTTCATGACTTAGAAATAACTGGTGGCTTGGCATCCTTATTTCCCTACCTTTTCATTCCCTTGAAGAAATCAGTTTCTCTTGACAATGTTCATGGTCATCCATCTCATGTGTGTATTATTCTATAGTAGATTTCACCTCAATGGGTTTATCATCATGTTTTTTCCTTCTCTAAGAGACAATAACCCATTCTACTATCCCATCCCATGTCTTTTGTCCATTGCCATGCCTAAAAACACATACTTACCCATCCTCCATAGGTGATAGCACATTTTTACACTGCTTATAATGATTCATCAAGGAATTACCTGCACTAGGAACCTCATATACTCCTTGAGAAGATGCAGTTGAATCCCTTAGTCAAGGAACAGCCTTTGATACACCTTTCCTTTTCTTATATCTGGTAAAAAAGGCCCCTTTCGATTATAAGAAGAGTAGAAATCATATTTACAAAAATTTTCCCTACTATGCTAAGACATATGACAATTAGAAGATAAATATGTCTAATTCTCATACTTAATACACATATCAAGATCAATATTGGAACTGGAAAGAACCGGTTTTTTAATTCACATAGAGTATAGATCAAGCACCAAATGTAATTTGCAAAAAATAAAAATAGTGAGCCTTTTTGTTCCTTTATCCGTATTGAAATAAATTCCAAACATCAAAGTTGTGTTAAAAAGGATCTGATGGTGCTACATGATCCAATTAAGACCAATTATTTGAACCCATATTTGTGTTCTGGTGTTGCGAACAACAAAATGATTGAATTATGGGTCTCATTCATGAATACACATTGTACTAAGTTTTAGGGATATCAAACTAAGAACCCAAGATTCCATCTCCATATAATCAAAGGGGAATATAATATTGAAGTACTCGTGCCCAATAGGGATGCACTTCTAGTATTTGAAACCCCATATTTCAACAAGTCAGCACTCGAGATCATCTAGTTTTCAAGGCTTGTGACTGCAGGGAAAACTGATCTAGCAATAATCAAATGCTTACAAAAAAAATTTTTTACATATATTTGTTAATAATTATAATTATATATTTATGTATATATATTTAAATATTTATAAAATTATAATAAATATATTTATTATATTTTTAATTTTATATACTTATATTTTAATAAATATACTCCAAAGGTTCAAGAGACAGGAGAGCCCACTCCTAAAGAATTTTATTAGAAAAATAAATACAATAGAGGAGAGATAATGGATGGGGTCAAACAAAGACATGCCCTCATCCAAAATTGGAAGACTATAAATCAAGAGAAAACCCATAATCATGATTAGATCCCACATCACTATCTACAAATTCAATCCCTAACTTTGAGTTATTTTGATTGAAAAGCACCAAATACTTCCCCCTGAGATTTTTTTTCTCTATAGTGATCCCTTTTGAGGACGATATGGTAGACACATTTCCATATCAACTAGCCTAATCATCATGGCCATGCCAGTGACCATGATTTTTTAGGTGATGACCTCATAGGAAGGTTTTAGCGTGTTGCCAAGCCCCTCCTATCCATTCCATCTCCATGTATTTCTCCCTAAGGATCTACTGACACCCTTCATCCCAATGCTTGTGCATTTCAATTTCTTGGCTTATAGTCATCACTGTTTGACTAGTCCCTTATTCTGTAACTTGAGAACCATTCTTCCTGATCATCAGAGACCCTTCATTATTAGCAAAGGAATTTCCATTAATTCTCTTTTTCTCTTTATAGTAAATAGGGGAAATCATATTCTACATACCTTTACTACTTCTTGAATCCAACTAATGAATCATAATAAGTTTATCAACTGTAGCTTTCGAATCAATTTCCATGATTTCTTGCTCCCCAAGGATCCTTGTTTTAGGACTACCACTTTCCACCCTTAGATGCTGGTCATCCATAACAACAAATAGCCTACCAGAATTTCTTTTTTCAGAGAACTGAGCTTCCACATCCACCTGTATTAGATGAGAAGTTGTTCCACTGTGTTGGGACGGGCGAACATTATCAACTAATGAAACACCATTAATAGTATCTACATTTTTATTTGACGGAGCAGTCTCCCTATTCCCAAAATTTCACCCTTTATCAACCATAAATAGGTTTCTATCTCTATTTGGTTCATGTTTCCTTGCACTATAATCAACAGAAGAAACAACATTCGAAGTTTACATCTTTACTAGATTGAAACATTATTTCATATCACGGTTCTGAGTGTAACAGTGATTGAAAACCAACAACAACTTCCATGTATCTCAATCATGACCAATTAAGCAATATTCCTTAAAAAATTTGAAATTATCTCATAAATAATCATTAACTCAAACTACTAATAATCAATAGAAAAGAAACCCTAATCAACAGATGTTGAACTCAAATCAATATCTACAATAAACAGGGAAAGGTGACCATAACTTGCAGTTTCAGTATCCCTATCAATTTTAATAGGAATTCCAATTGACATGGTGATGTCCTGAAGAATTTTGAGATTCTAGGGGATCCAATGAATGTCGAACACCTTAAACCACACTTTTGCAGAGGAGTTACCTACATTCATTGGGGTAAATTTTTTGTCCCATTATTTTATGTAAATAACACTAGGCTTGAGTGAGACAGAACCAAATCCCCAAGCTCATAACATTATCCCCTCAAAAGAGAAGATAATGTATAGGAATCCACATCCCAACAACACATGTCTTCAATTGGTAAAGCACCAAATCACTAAAATCCATATAACCAAAATGATGACCATTATATTTATATTTTATTAATTAATATTTACATTACTATAAGTATATATATGAATATATAATATGTAAATATCCTAAACTCTCGAAGGGATGATTTTTTATGTTATTTTGATAATCCCTTTTTAGTGGTTGATGGGTAAGCTTCACATAGTCTGTAGACCGAGAGGCACTATGTGTTAATACATGACTATTTTATGCCCAAATACCAAACCAGCAACATCAATCCCCACCATGCTGACGGTGCACTAGGATGGTGATGATGGTTGGATGATGCAGGTGTGGTCGCATGGACAAATGATGAGTGGTAGTGGTGAATACTGCTAGGAGGTAGTGTGTAGGCGTTATTGTTGTATGGACATCACTATGGGGGCTCCATTGGGTGGTCAGTGCTTGTTGGTGGGGGTACAACAACATTGGATGGGGGCTTAATGTGGTGGCCTAAGGCAAAGGCGATGATGTGTGGGCCCCATTATGGTGGTGACTGATGGTGTTGGCCAACACTGTGGGGGCTCCATTGGGTGGCTAGGCACAACTTTGTTGGGACAATGGTGTTTGATTAATGTTGCAGCTAATGAAGAAGCATGTGATGGCAAGACATAGTTGTCCTGGTGTACGGCTCGGGAGAATGAGACTGGTGAACCCCCACTCCATGGCGGGGTGGTGGTTTAGCGGTTGTCTGTGTCACTGACATCAGATCTGGCGAGACAATGGATCTATCCATTATTGGCTTGCAAGGGAGGAACATTAAACTAGCGGAAAATAGGCCAAATGGATTAGATGTAGGGAAAATAGTATTCCAAATGATTAAGAGTCTGTAAATGGCTATTATTGGTTGGATTATTCAGGTCGTCAATGGGTGGGTTATCCCTTGAGGGGGCTATGACTTTCCTTTCGGGGTTTAATAAGCATGTTTGTCTGTGTTTTAGTGTAATTGTACCCCTAAGTACCTAATATATAAATATATTTATAAAATTAAAATAATTATACTTACAATAATTATATATATAAGGTGATTGGGGGTAAAATTGCATTAAACACACACACCACAAACACATGCTAGAATGGCTGGCAATGCCCCCCCCCACCCAGGGGATATCCCACCCATCAAGCCTTATTTATTATGTATATTTCCTAAATGCCCAATGGTCATGAATCCCATTACATGGCCTAAAGGCCCACTAACCGTCCCGGAGGCCATGTGCAACATGTTTTCATCATACTGCCGTCGTCACTATGCTTGTGTCATGAATGCATCACTGCCTATCTATAGAAATTCCCTCCCACATAGATTTGAACCCAAGTCTGATGCAGGATTGCGGGGAGTCTTTACCACTTGGGTAGGCCCCCAAAATATATATATATATATATATATATATATAAGTATATGAAAATATTTAAAATATATTTCTTTATAACTATAATTATAAATAAATATATTTTTTATTTGTTTAAATAATTATATAATTATGATAAATATATTTAAATTATAAATATATATAATAATATAAATATAAATGATAACATTTATATAATTTTATATAAATATTAATAATTACATTCAAATACTTTTAAATATATGTATTTATAATTAAAATTACAAATAAACATATATTAATTTAAATAATTATAAAATTACAGTAAATATATTTAAATATTAAATATATTTATTATATTTATAGTTATATAAAATATATATTAGTATATCAATATATATAATTATATACAAATATTTTTAATTATATACACATATTTTTAATTATAACAAAATATTTTTTTAATAAATTTATTTATAATTATAATTATATATATATATATATTTACTTACATTTATATTTATAAATATATATATATATTAATTTAAATAATAATAAAATTATAGTAAATATATTTAATAAATAAATATATTTATTATAATTATAATTACTCAAATATAAATAATTCTATTCAAATATTTTTAAATATATATTTTATATTATATAAAGTTATATTTATTGATAATTATATGAATTTAAATATATATAATTATATAAATATATTTATAAATATACACAAATATGTATAAATATATTTATTTATAATTAAAATTATAATATATGTATATATATATAATTTTAAAATTATATTAAATAAATATAAATATAAATAAATTTATTATATAAATATTTATAATTATATAAATATATTTATAATTACACAAAAATAATTAGAAATATATTTATTTATAATTAGAAATATAAATTAATTAATATATATTTAAATATTTATTAAATTGTAAAAAATATATTGAAATAATAAATATATTAATTCTATTTATAATTATATATACGTATATATTAGTAAATATAATATATATATATAATTATATTTGTAATCGTATATAAAGGCTAGAGATTTAATCATGTTAAACCTTTTGGGGATTTATGATGCCAACACAAACATTGGGGGTGGTGATGCGGACATGATGTGGGCAGGTAGTGACGCGACATGATGCGTGAAGGTGTTGATGCAAGCATGTTGCACTAAACTTTTACTTGGGTCCACAGGCTATGTTATGGGACTCCCTCTACCCAGATAGAAAGAGGTATTTGTTTTCATAATAAAAAGAGGTTTTGGCCCCAACTTTAAAAAAACAATTCTAAAAATATAATAACTATATTTAAATAATAATGATATTTATTATATTTATAATTACATATATATATATAATTATATACTATATATATATAATTATATATAATTATATAAATATTATTATAATTATATATAAATACTTTTTAAATGTATTTATATTTAATAATAATTGTAAATAATCATATATATTTAAATAATTATAAAAATATAATAAATATATTTTATTTATAGTTATATTTATGAATCCATATTTATAATTATTCAAATATTGATTTCTAATTATATAAATATCAATTTTATAATTATATTTATTATATTTATAAAATTGGGTCTTTGTGAGCGCAAATATTTTAGTGCTGATAAAGTCACTTTTTATCATCCCTTTCTATTTCAGTGCTAATAATACTATAATTTATCATCGCTTTTTTGAAAGCATTGATAAATGCCTTATGTGATTATTTAAATAGAACCCTAATAGAGTCATCCGTTGTCATGTCGTTCAAGCTTTCGTGGAACCGAACCCTACCCGTCGCTCTTCCTCAAGCTTCTCGACAAATTGAACCTATAAATATCTAAAGTATGTTATTATTTCTTCTCCTCATTAATCAATATCCAAACTATTAACCTGATCTAATTTCTATCCAACTGTTAGTCATCTCACAAAAAACTGATCGAACCTCAATTAGCTAGGCCCCCACTTCAGTTTGAAATACTGCGCCTCTTTTGAGATTCGCCTACATCACTTAAATATCACATACATGGTTTTTATGATTTGTTCCAATAACAATGTAGCTAAAAACTTCAATCCAACACAGTGAGAATTTTAATGTTCATGTCCTCCAATTTTTTTAACTCCAAATAGCTACACTAATAGTACTTGAACTTCTTGATATTATTCTTCAATAAATTTGGTTTCGTTTCCAATAATTAAGATTTATAATTTTTCACAAACCTCTATATGGGGAATTGGGTGGAATTTTTACTCTAATGTTAAAACATCAGAATATTTTTTATATGGGTTCAAAATTGTGAGACATATGCTTGTTTAGATTTCTATCAATTCATCATCAATTTTTATTGGTTTTGTATCTTTTTTTTAGGATTTTAGATAAGATTATTTTAGTAATAATTATCCTTCAAATGGGGAATCCCATGATCCTTCTTTTAAACTAAATTTACTTATAACTCATTCATTTCAATTTATTTTTCTATGATTCATAATCAAAAAGAAAAAAATCAATAAACTATTAAAATATTGATTGATGGATCTTAAATTAAAAAACATATACCCATTCTTCTGTACATTCCAAAAATTAAGGAACATTTAGGAAAAAAATTAAGATCCAACACATGTAATATTTGGATATGTGTTAATAACACATTAAATAACATAAAAAACATTCTTAGTGGCACATTTTAACTAAACAATTGTACGAATAAGTCATTCCAAGGTATGAACATGTACAATGTTTCCATCATTGAAATGTAACATGAAAATGTGAAAGGTGTTTTTATAAATCATCATACAGATAAAATAGAATATAAATCACCCTTAATATTTATACGAGATAAATTAATAATCCATTACCGACAAAAAATGTTTAATTTTACTAAATTTAACTCAACTCTATACAGATTTTAGGCTATCTCTAAAGGAATGTTATATGGAATAGGTGTATTTATACAATAAAGGATTATAGATAAACACTTTGAATTGAATGGAAGATAATTAAACTAGCACTTTAAGCTATGAACCAACCTAGAACTAACAAAAAATTTGGGATAGGTTTTTCTAATTTGAATAATGAAACTATAAAAGGGAAATAATGTTTTACCATGTTATTATCCAAGAAATTCATCCACTATAACCAAACCTAAGGATCGTTGAAGGATCAAAAAAGACACATAGGCATAATACCAGATTGAAATGTTTAGGGAAACTATAAAAAATAAAATTTTCAAGAAGAATATTTTAGGAGAGCTTATATGTTTTCCTTTAAGAGGAATATCCCTTATTGAAGATTCAAGAGAATTTTTTAATTTATCACTGAAAAGGGGAGATAGATAAGTGATACGATTTTTCATTTACAATAACTCATTATAAATTAACAGTTTTTAATGACTAAGGTATTAGTCTACTCACATACATATTTATATGTTCATATTAACTTTTAGAGACATACAAGTTATATAGAATCTCTCAACCTACATAATTTAGATTGATAATAATGTTAGAGTTGGTGTCCTTGAACCAACTAGTTTTACTTTGACTACTTTAATATTTGATGTGTTAAATATTAAATTAAACATCTTATAGTGTATTGTTCACTGTTCTGCATGAATTTAATATAATAATGTCCAAGAGAATTAGTTTCATTGATAAGGTCATAGTAGTTCCCCACTATGGTGAGAACCTTGAACGGGATTGAAAATATTCTTAATATAGTTTTGCGGTAGGATAACATACTATAATGGGACACATAGTATACATATCATTAGGTATCAGTACTCACAAGAAAATGGGAATTCTTCTCATGAAGTTCACACTAGGTAATCTCCAAGATGGTAGATTATGAGAACAGACCCGCTAGTGGGAATTACACATGTTTTTCTATCATTGGATATTCCTATCATTGAGAATGTGTAATGGTTGTTATACTTTATGATTATCATTAATGAATTTCCCAACTCGCACAATTTGATTGGCTGATGAAAACTACCACGCCATATGTTAGCAAGAAGTATGGTATATTGGATGGGCCACGAATGACACGTTACTAATGGATAAGTCAAGGAGGATTTATCCCATCAATATTTATAGAACATGATATCTCAACTCTATGATCGAAATATAAATGTCACCCTAAATTCCATATCCATGGTGTAACGATGAGTTTTTTTAGATAGTCAAGGAATGATTTTTCGATCATATAGATTGATGACATTGTCTTGAAACCTGTCTGATGAGATATTGTGCTAAAGGGATTATACTACACAGTGAGCATTCATATGTGGTTATCATCATTGTGACTTAATGAACTTTCTCCTGGGTTCCTTGACTCATTTCTAGATAGTTTTTCTAGACTTTAGCCAAGCCCAACTAATGCCAATAAGAAAACATCCTAGATGTTTATACAAATTTTATTTCTATTGGTCTCGATTAATTTCTATTTAAATTTAATAAATGGAATATATACTATTCTCAAGACTGAGGAATAATTTTATTCATGTTATATTTTTCTCATAAATTAAATAAATATTTTTTCATCTAATTGTGAGTAAAATATATTTATTTATTTGGTACACCAAAAAATATTATTATTATTATTATGCTGCATGTGATTGAATTAATGTCTATAATTATATTTAATATATGTTATTAAATTGTATTTTGAAATTGAAATACCAGCTCTATAAATTGATATCTATGTCTATTGTGTGATTCATTCAAAACCAATTGTAATATTAAGAATATAGAATTGTTACAAACAAATAATTATCCCTCGGATCCTCCTCCTATTTCCCTCTCAAGAATGAGAATCCCAATATATAATTTCTCTAAGACTAAAGAATGGGTGATCATGAATGAAAAATGCAAGGCATTGGATTCATATCACCTGGACTCAGAGAACAAGTATAATTTTTCGAAGACCATTAGAGCATGTGTGGATAATTACCAGAGGTATTATACCCTTATATCCTCACAAGGTCAATGAAGGAAATCTAAAATCTCCATTTTAGATGATCAATAATCATCGATGAAAAAATTTCCAAATCTCATGTATTTATTTATTTAGATATTAAATAAGTTAATTAAAAATTTGATGTGTGAGTTCCTCTATCATGGTTTTGAGCAATGATTATTAAAATAAATTTCAATATATCACCTCCACTGCAATGCTTCCACTATGCCCGGAACCAAAAAGTGCTATCATGGACAAGTATGTTTAAATTTATAATTATTTATTTTATTTTTGATCTATGCACAATTAGGGTTATATTTTCATTTCATGTTATTCGTTCTTTAATCAGATTTAAATTAACATGCTATCAACATTTTAATGATGTTGGTTCAGTGTTTCATTTTCTTAGATATTTAAGAACAAATAAAGAAAGACTAGAGATTCCATTGAGAAGTGCCAAATCATTTGTCGGGAATGCTGGGTTACATGGCGTGTACCAAAACACACACCGCATACCCATGTACATGTTATCTAGATGCACCAAAAAATTAATAACACATAGTGATTTTATTACACATTGTGTTTTGACCAGGTCCACCTGGCATTTAGTAAACAGATACAAGGTGTGTAGCTGATATGTAAACACCATGTATTTTGGCCAATTTAACACACAGAAGCCCCAAGTGTGTGACTCAAATATAAGTAACTGACATACATAGAGTTTATATGGATGTACACACCATGTAGTCTCCAACTAATGGACCAAATTAAAATGACACTAAATATTAAAAAAAAAGTAGCAGTAAAACATTATTTTATTTATTGGCACATAGTTGGGTGTTTGAAAATTTAATAAAGGTTTCATAGAATTTTAAATGCTCGATTAATTTACTATAATAAATATGACTTTAATGGTTATACCATTTATTTTCAATGAATATTAAATTGATGGGTATCTTCAATTTAGTTTATATGATCATTAAAATGAAAGGGAATTAAATAATTTATTAATTAATTAATACATGAATGGTCATCTTAATAATAAAGAACTAATAAAAAATGAATGTTATCCAGTTACTTTTTTCGTATTCATTTCATGTAAAACCGATCATGATCTTGTCCAAGACCAGTGTATGTGTTGGCAATTATTTAATTAATTTTTTTGCAGGTTATTTAAATTAATTAATATTAAATTAAAATATGGTCATTGAGTCATCTCTTACTCCATTATTATGTAAGACCTGTGTGTCCAATGATTTTTATGTAATTACCTATAACCAATCCTTTGGTTCCCATCACCTACATGTGAGTAATAAATATTTTTTATTAATGGAGCATCCCAAGGCACATAGAGATGGTTCAAGATGGAACAATAATGAAATCTACTCAGTGATGCATAAGTCTACATGTAAGATGTTAGTGCTTATTCTATGTCTAGAAGAAGTAGATTTTTCCCCTCAGTTATAGGTTGATTTATTGTCTGCTTATACCAATGTGTGTGGACCATTTCATGTCGAATAAAGCGGTGGTTACTCATACTTCATATCTTTTACTAATGATTTTAGGATACAGTTATATATCTACTTAATGAGGTATAAGCAATATTATTTTTATAACTTTAAGGAATACAATAATTAAGTTGAGAAATAGATTTGTAAAAATATTAAGAAACACCACTCAAACCATGCTGGAAAATATCTTAATCCAGACTTCATTGATTACTTATGGGTGTTTGGGATCTTATCCCAACTCAATCCTCCTTAAACACATCATTGGAATGGTGTAAGTGAGAGGGGGAACGACACCTTGTTGGACATGGTGAGATCAATTATGAATCATGTGATTCTTCTATTATACTTTTGGAGATATACATTACAAATAGGAGCACACATACTAAACCAAGTACCAAATAAATTGTTAAATGGTATTCTATATGAATTTTTGAGTGGAAGAAAAAACATGCTATCAAATTTACATGTGTGGGGAAGTGATGCATTTTTAATGGCCTCTTTGGTTAACAAACTTTCCCTCTATGGAAAAATGTATACCATTACAAGATACCCTAAGGAAACTAGGGTATGTTACCTATTTGAACCCTTATAAAAAAATCTTATAGTGGAAATACATTCCATATTCCTTGAGAGGGAGAACATCTCTAAAAGAGATTGTGGGAGCAGGATAAACATTGATGAATTCAAGGCTCAAGTCACACAAGAGTTGGTACTGGATCAGATTCCAAAAAATCCCCTAGAATAAGAAATTGTTCCAGAGACACAAGTACTACATAGAATTAAAAGAGAGGTTAGATAACCATAATAGTGTTGTTTTCTAGTAATTGTGAATCGAGACTCATTATTAGCTGATAATAATGATCCAATAACCTACAAGAAAGTAGTAAGTGGAACAGATGTTACAATTTGGAAAGAAGCCATGAATTCTAAAATGGATTCTATATACCATAAATAAATCTATGTTTTTTTAGATCCACTTGTGGATGTAAGTAACATTTGGTGAAAATGGGTATTCAATAAGAAACAAGACATGTAAGGAAGACACTAATACCCTACTGGTACATATATTCTATACGGTGAAAATTATTGTGATGTATACCTATCAACACCAACCCATTTTCTTTTTATGAGTTCTATCAGGTTCATTATACAAGAAGATATTATACACAATATAAAACTTCCAATATGTCCCGTGAGAGTGGGTATTAGCATAGCTCATGATCTGAACACTGAGCTACCTATTCTACATGATGACAGAAATATATTTATGGTCGAGCATGCTATTGGAACCTTCACAGAATGGTTGTTATATCCTGTAAAAACATATCGATAAAGAGGTATTCATTTCTAGTTTATTTCTCATTAAATCTCATTAACAATTAATTAAAAATGGTCTTGACTGATGAATTTTATTATATACAGATAAAGGAAAGGTAGTGAAATTAAAGGTTGAATCAGAAAATTATGAAGGAGCAACCAACATATCAAAAATATCTTCAAAAAGTACCTTTACCCAACACTTTCAACTTCCACATTTACTAACCATAAAGGTTCATGCGGATACAGGCTTTCAAATTGGCAGTAATGTCAAAGTTGATTTTGAAGAACAAATGTATGGACAGTACATTACAAAGTATATTAATCTTGAGGATTTAAATGAAATCCTCAATTATGAGTGGCTAAGAGTCTCATTTTTAAATGTATACACAAGGTGAGATTTCATGATTTTTTTCCAATATCTGATCGACTTTGTTATTTAAGAATAAATACAATTCATATTTTTCCAAGAATATATATAAATACTATTTGAAGGGAAACCATGTTAACAAAAATATGGAATCACTATTCATCACATCACTTCTACACAATAAATCTCATTATAATCAAATCAAATTGATGCAATAGTTGAAAAGCTGGCCGCAGTTTTTGAAATCAAACTTATCGATGAAAACTCTTTTTATTACCTATAATTCATTGGTAAAACTCTACAATTTAATCATATCAAATATATTTGTATTCCTTTTTTATTTTTTACTTTTTTCTTGGAGGCATTGGTTACTCATTGAAGCCATTTTGGATACTCCAAAGATTTATTTTTTGGATTCACTGCATGGATAACTAAAAAACTAGCCACGTGTGATGATATTTATTAATTTTTAATACACTACATGAAATATTTAAGAACTAAAATTCATGTTGTATATTTTATATTATATTTTAATTAGAATTATTTTATGATACGTTGGTGTGTAAATATCATCAAAATCATGGAATGAGGGCAGTCCAGGAGCACCCGGAGACTATTTACTTCTATAAGTGGACAAATATTAGGGTATATATATTAATATTTCACAATAAAAACCTATATCGAAAAAATTGGCTATTTTTCCAATTTTTTTGTAGTGTCTGGAACAAACCCTTGAAAAATATTTTGGTTATTATGTTTGAAAATTTATGAAATATTTTATACACCATTAACAAAATAGAATCCCTAAAGTGGTATTTACTAAGATAATTACAATTTTAGGTAAAATATTTATTAACACTTTGTGTGTTTATATTTGTCCAGTACTACCACTACTATCAAAAGTCCTTGTATTCATGAGAGGAAATATATTTTTTAGAAATTAATTGGATGTATACATGGTGTTAGAATGTAGCCATATATCGTGAAGATGTGACTTCATACTACTTATTTAGTTGATTTTATAATCATTTTATCTACTTTTTTTAGTTAATTTACATTCATTTTTATATGATACTTATTTTGTTAATTTTCAAAGAGATAATGAAGAAATTACTTCTTCAACAATGATGACTCACTCATGTACTAAGTTCATGCACTTAACAAGGATGATGCACTCATGATTATGAAAATTTCTTTTTATTCTCTAATACATTCAACATTTTAGGTAAAACACTAATGTATTTTCATTTCTTTAAAAGGTACAAGTATTACAAATAAATTTGTAAATTTAACAAATTATATCACTAATAAAATTAATTTCGTGATAATTTAATCATCACACATACACAAGTGGTATCATCCACTTATAGTGCTTCCCAAGTGCTCAACAAGTAATGCCAGCTTCTTATATTCATGGAAGTCCCACAATGCAGCCTAGAAACCTATGATTTCCTATATGAATATTCACCTAGCCACTAATATCTGATGAATGATATAAGTTACTATTATACTACACTTAAGGGATTTTATGTATCATCTCAATCAGATGCACGGTGTGACCATTATGACTCCATGTGTGTATTTTTTTGTAAATTGACATTAATTTAAGTAAAAAAGATAAGTAACATACCCAAAACCAAGAAAATGAATTTTTATTGTTTTGATACAATATTAGAATTATGAATAAGTCATTTTTGAAATTTAGGAATCATTTATACCACAATTTGATACATGATGTACCTAGTATGACTCAAAGTGGTTGTTATCAGCCTAACATTGATATTTTATTTCAGAACATGTATCAATAACTAAAACCTAATAAAACATGCTCATATTATCTTTATAATGTATTAAAAATATTAATAAGTAATTTATGATATGTAATAAATAGTATCACATCAAAAAAACACATGATGTGACTGGTATGGCTAAAAGTGACTGCTTTCAGATTAAAATGATTTTTTTGTAAAAATACATTTGGCATGTTCGAAATAGGGAAAACATATTTGAATCAATATTATAATTTAGGGCAACCATTAATATGTCATTTTTATGGGTAGGAATCAACCATACCTAAATCGGATACACGATAAACCCGGTGTGACTCAAATTATGTGATTTCAGTTTAAAATTGACATTTTATTAAAGCATTATTTCATATTTGTTTTTAATTTATTTCATTATAGTGTTACTAATATAAGAATAATAATATTATATAGTTGGATTCTTTTTCTTACGTTGGATTGGTTTGTTCAAAGATGCTCTTGCTCATGAAATGGGTTGAGAATGTATATAGACATCATGAAATAGGGAATTCCTACTACTTATTTAGTTAATTTTTTTCATAATTTTATCTTATATTTTTAAGTTAATTTCCTTATCTTTTTTATCTAATACTTATTTATTATTTTTCACAGACCATTTGGAATGTCAGATTTTCCTTTATGCTATTCGTAACAATCCAAAAAAGAGATAACATGTTCATTTTTTTATGGAGAAGGAGGCCACGTGCTTCCTAAAATGTGAAGTATTTTAGGAAGCATGGGGTGTCCTCTTCCATCCAAATAGAACATTTTCCCTCTTTTCTGTATTCTTTTGCATAGATTAAATCAAAACACATATCATATACTCAATCAGTCGCACTAAAATCCTATACACAGTGTGCTCAATATGACTTGAACTGTATGTTTTTAGTTTATAATTTACATTTTAGTTCATAACATACATCACATACTCAAAACTCTTGAAAAAAATATATTGTTTTTAAACTTTAGGAAAATTATCCATAATTAATTTTTGATATGTAGGAATCAGTTTCCCCTCAATCTGACACACGGTGTGTCTAGTAAGACTCCAAGTGTGTCTTTTTATTTAAATATGACATTAATATTAGAAAAAAGTAAAAGTTACATACTCAAAACTAATAAAACAAGTTCATAATGTTTATATACTTTAGTAAAATAATCCATAATTCATTTGTGATATGTAGGAAATATCTACACTTCAATATGATACATGATGTTCTTGAAATGAACCAATGTCGCCCTTATTATTTTAAGATTTATATTTTAGATTAAAACAGTATTCACTCAATTAAAACCAATAAAACAAAATTGGATTGTCCTAATGATTTAGTAAAACAATTCAGAAGTTATTTTTGATGTGTTGGAATCAGTCTCACATCAAAATGAATGATTATGTGAGCAGTGTTACTCAAAGTGCATGTTTCCAATTTAAAATGATATTTTATTAAAAAAGACAAGTGACGTACTCAAAATCAATAAAATTCATTCATATTTTTTTTATAATTTATGAAAATGTTCCAAAAATCATTGGTTACTTGTATGAATTAGTTGCATCTTAGTCAGATGCACAATGTGGCTGGTATGTCTCCAAGGGTGTCTTCTTATTTAAAATTGACAATTAAGTATGAAAGAAATGTGACATACTCAAAAATTCAACAAAATAATTTTGATTATTTTTATACTTTATGAGAAAATATCTATAATTCATTTGTGAGGTGTGGAAATCAATCGTACCTCAATCTGTTATATGGTGAGCCTATTATGACTTAAAGTGTCTCTTATCTGTTTAAAATAGACTTTTTAGTTAAAAACATGTTTCAGTCACAGAAAACTAATAAAAACACTTATATTGAATTGATAATTTAATAAAATGACATATATGTATTATTTTATGTATATTAATTAGCCTCATGTAAAAATGGTAGATGATGTGACCAGCATGACTCAAATTGTGTGTTTTTTGTTTAAAATAAAATTTTAGTGGCAAAAATAGAAGTGAAAAAAAGAAAAACTAGGAAAATACATTCAAATTGTTTTTATAATTTAGTAAAATAATTCACAATTCAATTGTGACTTGTAGGAATCATCCAATCCTTAATCAGATAAGGTGTGACCAGTATGACTCCAACTATTTCTCTTTATTTAAAAATGACATTTTAGTAAAAAAGAAAAATTTCTTATTCAAAACCAATAAAACACATTGATATTTTTTAATACTTTTTAGTAATGATTAATAATTTATTTTTGATGTTTAGGAAGAAAATTCACCTAAATCTGATACACAGTGTGCTTGGTATGACTCAATGTGTCTGTTATGAGTTTAAAATTCACAATTTAGTTCAAAATGTGTTTCACTCACTAAAAATGAATAAAAAACATTGATTATGCTGATGAAATATAAAAATGATTCATAAGTCATTTTTTATTTGTAGAAATTAGTTTCACGTCAAAATGACACATTATGTGATCAATATGACTAGATATATCCATTATTATTTTAAAATTTTCATTTAAGTTCAAAACAAATTTCACTCAATGAGAACTGAGCAAAAACACTCTGATTGGGTTGATAATTTAGGAAACTTATTCATAAGTCATTTTTGACAAGTAGGAATCATGTGATCGGTATGACTCAAAGTTCTTGTTTTCAGATTAAAATGAAATTTTACTAAAAAACACAAGTGACATACTCAAAACTAATCAAATACATTTGGAATGTTTTGATACATTAATATAATGTTTCATAAGTAATATTTAAGTATATGAATCACCACTACCATTATCTGATACACGGTGGGCCTGATATGACTTAAAGTGTCGGTTGGGTGTTGAAAATTGGCATTTTAGTTCAAAATGAGATCCAATTACTAAAAATTAAAGAAACACATATTGATTGCCTTGATAATTTAGGAAATTATTTATAAATAAATTTTTGTGTGTGGTAATCAGTCTCACATAAAACTGACACGTTATGTGATCATTATGACTCATGGTGTGTGTTTTCAATTTAAAGTGACATTTTGGGAAAAAACACAAGTTACATACTCAGAACTGAACAAATGAATTCTGATTTTCGTGACACATTAGTAAAATCATACATAAGTAATTTTTGATGTGTAAGAATCAATCCCACATCAATCTGATGCATAGTGTGAATGGTATGGCTCCACGTGTGTATTTATATTTAAAATTGGCATTTTAGTAAAAAACTAAATTGAAATACTCATAATTGTGAAAATTAATTTGTATTGTTTCTATACTTTAGGAAAACAATCCATAATTCATTTGTGATGTTTAGGAATCAACTATCCTCCATTAAATACATGGTGTTCCCAGCATGACTCAAAGTGTCTGTTATCGGTTTAAAATTGACATTTTCTATTCAAAACGCATCTCACTCAATAAAAACCCAGAAAATACACTTCAGTTGTCTTCATGGTTTATGAAAATTATTTATTAATTATTTTTTATGTGTAGGAATTAGACTCATGTAAAATTGACACACGATGTCACCGGTATGACTCAAAGTGTGTGTTTTTTGATTAAATTTATATTTTAGTAAAAACACAAGTGAAAAACTCAAAACCAAGCAAACATATTTGTATTGTTTTTATACATTAGGATAATAATTGATAATTCGTTCGTTATTCATAGGAATTTCTTTCACTTCAATTTGATGCAAGATATGGTTGATATGACACCATGTGTGTTGTTTTATTTAAAATTGACATTTTAGTAAAACAGACAAGTGATATTCTCAAAAATGTGAAAACCCAATTCTAATTGTTTTTAAACTTTATAAAAATAATCCATAAGTCATTTAAGATGTGTAGGAATTGGTTGTACCTCAATCTGATACATGGTTCTCCTGGTATGACCCAACGTGTTTGTTATCAGTCTAAAATTAACATTTTAGTTCAAAACACATGTCACACTATGAAAACTGATCAAACATTTTGGAATGTCTAGATACTTTTATACAGTGATTCATAATCCATTTGTGACATGTAAAAATTTCTTTCACATAAAACCAACACATGATATGACCATTATGACTCAATGTGAATATTTTCATTTTAAAATGAAATTTTAGTAAAATAGACAAGTGGATTAATCAAAATCAATCAAATGTATTCAAATTTTTTTGATACTTTTTGACAATGATCCATAAGTAATTTATTATGTGTAATAATTAGACCCGCCTCAATCTCACACATGGTGTGACCAGTATGACTCTAAGTGTGTCCTTTTATTTAAAAGTAACACTTTCTTCATATATTGTTTTATATTCTGTTTAATTTATTTCTTTATAGTATTGTTAACAAAAAAATATTTTTCTTATATAGGTGGATTCTTTTGATCGATTTGAAGTGGGTATTTTCGGAAGTTGATTCTTATGATCATTCATTTTTTAGAAGAATGGGAGGAAAATACAATAAAACATTAATGTTTGTGAACTTTTATATAGTAATTATTATTATAATTATAAAAAATTAAAAAAGTCTATAATATAGTGTTTTTATGTATTTTTTATTTAGTTTTTATTTCAATTAAATTATGAATTTTCCATATGCAGGTTAGTGTTATAGAGTGTTGTAATTCAAACAGCCCAATCTAGCAGTAGGACAATTATCAATGCTAAACTAGCACTGATAAAACACCACCTATATCATCACTTTTTTATCATTGATAAATGGGTCCCCATTTTATTGATGATTAGGAGAATATAACCTTTTTAACACTATTAAAGCCTAAGGTTTGGGTCATACTGGTAAACGATATACATAAGTGTCTCTTGATCATTGTACACCATGAAACTCTTACTTAGAAGATAGTGATGTCATCATATAAACACATACCCTACTATCACTATCTCTAAATAATTATTTATATGATTTTACCCATGCAAGATTATCTACCTTGATCAATAAGTAAAAGCATTCCCATCATGCAGCAAAATGGATCCCAGACCAGCCCCTCATGCATCATAATAAAAGGCATACTCCTTACCCAACTCAAGTGAAATAAACATCAGTGTGGATGTAAACCATCACTATGGCTCCTAAAAGACTCTCTCATAAGGAACAAACAACTCAAACTTTTCCACCTTCTTGGTCAAGGTTGTCATCAGAGCTGCTAATCAGGAGAATGCCTGAATAAATCTCTTATAGCAGCCTACTAAAACGAGGATGTTACTAATGTTGAATATTTTTTTCAGTCACTCCCACGAAATTAGAGTCTCAACCTTCTAAAGGTATACTGATATTATAATATCTGATATCACAAAACCCAAGAAGAAAATTTCAATGATCTAGAGTTGACACTTCAAAATCTTGACATATTATCGATGCTCTCTCGGTGTACTCAATACAATATTAAAATGTTAACTATGATCCTCCCATATCCAATAGTACACCTTAATATCCTTAATGAAAGAAACTGTGAAGGGGGTCAAATATGGATATAAGACATGATTCATCATGAACATAAACACTACTAGTGGATTCATCAATATGAACGACAACATAAGATATTCATGCAAGAGACACCAAAAGTATAATGAATATCAAATTTTTCACTCTTAATTTATGATAACATGACCCCACACTACAAAAAACAAGTCCTTAGTTATTTTTTGTATCCTTTTTATCTTAAAAAACTTGGAAAATTTTTAATGTAGCTGTGTTTTCTTATAAATTTGGATAATTTTGTCACGTTTTGTTTAGACGCATTTTAATACATGGAAAAATTTCAATCTACCCACGTTTCCAAAGAAATATTTTTTCTTTAGCCCTATTTTGTTTAAACTTATTTCAAAATATCATTAAATTTTAATTTACCTATTTTTTCATAAAAAATGGATTATTCAGCTAATTTTGTTTAGCCACATTTTAAAAGGTGTCTCACTTAAAAATATATTAATTTATTAAATTATATATTACTTTTAAAAAATAAATATGCTAAAATATATATTAATTTACAATAACATGATAAAATAATAACATTAATATTAACTAATATTAATATATATAATAAAAGACGCACATATATATATATATATAACATATAAGAAATATATATTAAGTTATAATAACAAATATATAATAAAATTAATATTAATTTATCAAAGTCTGAACTCAACTCTATTATTAATCAACCTATAAATTAATATCCATTTAGAAATTGAGCCTAAAAAATTAGGTCCCATTAGGCCTTTTTATCATATCATGTCTGTCTTGTTAGGTGGTTCCCTTAACCCACAAAAAAATTTAAAACATTTCAATCAATAATAACATGTGAAAAATCACACACCACTACCATAGATCTGAGTAAGGGGTGTTTTGGCATCTATTAGCGCTATGTAGAAAGTGCTTATAAAGGCCAAACCTTTATCATCATTGGCTAAAATTGTTGATGAATGTGACTTTTATCAGCACTAACAAAAGCGCGGATAAAGGTGTACCCTTTATGAGCTCTTTCCTAAGTGCGGATAAAGATTATCTTTATCAGCTCTACTCTTACTGGTGATAAAGGGTTTTAATAAAAAATATTAATATATACTAGATTTTTATATTTACATTCAAAAATATTATTTATTTATAGACATTAATTAAAAACCCGATGTTTATAATTAAAATAAATCTGATATATTAATATATATTTTTAATAATTCAAATATTCATATATATATATATATTGTTTTTAAAAAAATATTTATAATACTATAAATATAAATGTTTAAATAATTAGAAATTTATAATAAATGTTTTTAGATTATAGAGATATTTATTATATTTATAATTATATATTTATAATTGTATATAAATACTTTTGAAATATGTTTATTTACAATTATAGTTATAAATAAATATATATACATATATTTACAAAATATATGTGTCTATAATGAATTTGGTCTATATATATCGAATGAGATAATGAGGATATTCATGGATATAATTGTTGTTATTTGTATTTATATATTGATATGTGGGTATAGTTGACGCTATATGATCAAAAGTTTATTTCTGGACGTGATTGTGAGTTGCTACGTTCCAAATATTAAGATTACTATATATTGTGATGATGTACGAATTCATATGTTATGTATTCAACATTATTAATATGTTCATTTATATAATGACACCTGTATGATTAATCCGTGTTATACCCATAAACATATTATGTTCTCATAAATACTTATAAAATTACAATAAATGTATTTATAATTAAAAAAATTTAATAATATGTAAATACTTTTTAAATATAATTATAACTATATATAAATATAATTAATTATAAAATTACAATAAATTCATTTATTATAATTTTATAAATACATTTATTATAAATTTATATTTATAATTATAATTATATATAGACATTTATAAATATATTAATTCATACTTATAATTATATATATATATATATATATATATATTTAAATATTTATAAAATTATAATAAATAAATTTATTTTATTTCAAAATTTATAAATATATATAAATATATTAATGTAAGGTGGTTTTCACCTCGGTTCATGTTTCTGTGGGTGCAGCCCATGCGCGCGATTGACAGTTGGAAATAGTGAAAACAACAGCCTTGGATAATGGGGTGTCTGCAGAGATGTTGACCTCAGGATAGGGATGGTGGTTAGAGACGGTGACTGCGAGCTTGTGTTCTGGTACATAGGATATCTATAGGGGATACCTTGTTATGTGGTTTTGATGACTATGGGTGGTTGTGGTAGGCTGGAATGAAGGCTATCAGTGATTGGGACACTGATGGTGTTGGGAACTATGAGTTGTCGGTGGTGGGATGCCAATGGTGTGATAGAATTCCCACTGATGATGTGTAGACTAGCATCTCCTGTAATGGGAATCAGGCACCAGCATGATCGTGAGAGTGATAACAATGTAGGGAATGGAGACACCCTTGGGTGATCAGTAATTCATTCGTCTCATGTCCACATGTGATGTTTTTTCGGTTAGAAACATCAATGTGGTCAGGTGTGCAAGAGATTCATGGTTGACAACTGTTGACTAATATCAAGGTCGTATGGAATTCAATCTTTGGGCCTCTGAGCCTTTATGTTGATGGATTTCGAGTCTTACAATATTGTTGGTCTATGGGCCATGGTGTGTGTTTTCTTTCCTTTACATTATTAATAACATTTTGCGGGGTCATGGATTTGGGTTACCAAATCCATGATCAGATCTAAATATAGTGAATATATGTATTATAATTTTGTAATTATTTAAATTAATATATATTTATTTATAATCTTATAATTAAAATAATTATATTTATTATATTTATAATATTTCAAATATATATAATAAATATATTAATTATATATATTTATAAAATTATAAATATAAGAAATATATTTATTATTATTTTATTATTATTTAAATAAATGAATATTTATGTATAATTATAACTATATATATTTATAATTACTTAATTAAATATATATTTATTTATAGTTATCCTGAAAAAGGTTGGGGACAATCCCCTTTATTGAAAAACAAAATAAATGAAAAATAGAAACCCTTTTTAAATTGGGTTAAGGGAGAACCCATTACATGCCCATAGGCGCACAACCTTGGGATTGAGTGGCCTAATAGTCCATTGATACAAATCCTATTATATGTTAACCCATAAAAACATGATCAAACTGGCATGGATAAAGAAATGTCCATGGCCCAACCACCCCAAAGGTCTAGTGATGACATGAAGTTGCAATGGTCAAAACCAAAAAATGACTCGAAGGTCCAGGGAAAAAGAGAACCCAAAACAGGCTGCCTGAACCGAGCCCAGGAAATATCCACCCTCCAAGCCAACGTCATGTTCTAGTAGAAGGCACCATGGCCGCTGTAGTAACTCCAATTTCGTCACTGCCAGAATAGATGTCGACTAGTGCCAATTCCACAACAACACAAAGCAATGTAATCAACGACTACTAACACCACAAGAATCCATAGTACTCGCCTTCTTCCATGTCACTAGCCAGCACTGAAACCCCTCGATTTCACCATCCACCAGGATGATGTCGCCCTTCACCAGCACTAGACCATGACCAGGATGAAACCATCAAGATCCTGACCATAAAGAGTCAGAAAAAACAAAATAAAAAACATATCTGAGGATAGAGATGCTGAAACCCATGGAGGGGATCTGGAGATGTCAAAACTCAAAACTAACCGAACAGACATTGTCGCCCTTCTCCAGCCCCAACACGATTGCGATGATCCCAACCAGATCGATTTTGAATCACTAGATCTGAAACAAATCTGTGTATAGATCGAAGACCTAGAGATGCTGAAATCCGTTGACGGAGGGGCCAGAACACTGGCTAGGAGGTCCACTGAGGACCCAGCAAATCAAAAGCCACTGCACCAAGGGTAAATTTTTTCGAAGAGGCTGCTATGGGGGAAGTCATTATTGAAGAAACCATTATGGATGAAACCCTGTGGAATGAGGAGATCTCTCAACTGAAGCTTAGAGCCCCTCTCCTTCTTTATTTGTAGTTATAATTATAAATATATATATTTGTTTATATAATTTTATAAAATTATAAATATAGGAAATATAGTTATTATAATTTTATAATTAATTAAATAAATTATTATTTGTAATTACTTAATTACATATATTTTTTTATAGTTGCAATTATAAATAAATATATATTAATGTAAATAATTATACAATTATAATAGATATATTTATTACATATAATATTAAAATTATAAATATAATAAATTTACTTATTATAAATTTATAATTATAAATATTTATTTATTTATTTATAGTTATAATTATAATTAAATATTTATTTATTTAAATAATTATAAAATTATAACAAATATATTAATATATATATATTTATTATTATATAAATATATATAATTATATAAAACTATTTATATTTATATACATTACTTATAAAAAAATTTATTCATAATTAGAATTGAAAATAAATATATATATTTAAATAATTATAAAATATATAATTATATTTATAATTATATATAGATATTTATAAAAACATAATATATATATTTAAATAATAAATATTTATGTTATATTTATAATTTTCTAAATATATCTAATTATATTAAAATATATATTTATATAAAAATATATAATTATATAAATATGTTTATAAAAATATTTATAAAATTATAATAATTATATTTAAATAATAATTTTATTTATTTATTTTGATCATTATCTGTGATTTTTTAGCGCTAATAAAAGTCTTTCCTGATGTTATAAAAATAACTCTAACACCGAGTCTTTTTCTCTCATGCATTCAAGATTTTGTGGAACCCCGCCTCTTCCACCGCTGAACCCCACCTCTACCTCCCCAAAACCCCACCTCTACTGCCACAACTACTGCAGACTACTGCATCTACTACCACCAAACATTACTGCTGCTGCTGAACCCCCTCCAATCTATGTTACCCCCCCTCTCCTTCCCTTTTTTTATCTCTCAATCACACTCTCATCCTTAGGATGGATATTAATAAAGAATTGATGGATTCTAATATTATTAAAAAATAGTATGAAATGGAGTGAAAGAGTTCATCAAGTTTGAAAAATATCAGGCATATGACCATTGTCATATCTTTTTTTCTATATTTATGCCCTTTTTATTTAAGAAAATTTGGTTCAGAAGAGTTAGATGAACACTCAATCATTCAATGAATAGATCAATGTTATAAATATTGGAATAAACAATGGGTAAAAGTGAATGTTTCTAGTGGATAGGATAGCACTATGTTTTATGGATCATCTAGTCAGATTAAAAGTGTGTAAAATGAAGAATATTGTATCGAGGATGTGATTAAAGATGTGAATGATGATGAAGATCATATTGAGGAAATGACAAAGATGGTGTAAGATGAACTTTGTGATTGCCCAAAATTGTTTTAGTTCTTCAAGAGTTGTGAAAAGATGTAATTGAATATTTGTTTTACTAAATATATAGGATTGTCATCCGTACTGAAATTATATATTTTGATAGCAGGAAATGTATGGAATGATTCCAGTTTTACTGAACTACTTTCTATGTTGAATGATATGCTCCTAGAAGATAATGAGCTCCCTAACCAAACATATGATGTTAAAATAATGCTACTCCCGATGGGTATGATCTCTAAAAGAATACATGCATGCCCAAATTAATATATAATGTTCCATAAGTACCAAAAATCACTTAAAAAGTTCAAAAAGTGTGGTGTTTCTCGATACAAAAAAGATGAATCTAGTCCTATGAAATGTGTATGGTACTTTCCAAAAATTCCAAGGTTTAGGAACTTATATGGAAGTGAGGAGACTACGGGGAAATTTATGTGGCACACAGATATAAGAAATAAATATGGGAAACTACATCACCTAGAAGAGTCTACTCAATGGAATAAAATTTATCATGGGCATGAGGAATTATGAAATGAGCTGAGAAACCTTCACATTTAATTATCTACAGATGGAGTGAATCCTTTTCCCGAATGCCCCAAAGGAATTATTTTTATTTTATCATGGATAATCCCCCTTTTAAGGGTTTAAGGGGAACCCGTACATGACTCGTAGGCCCAAGGCACAAGGCCTGACATGATTTTCAATACATGACTTAAAGGCCCAGAGGCATACCAAGCCCAATATTGAGGACCAAAACAATCGAGTAATGATATTGATGTTTATTTGGTTCCATTGATTGAGGATTTGAAATTATTGTGGGATTCAAGTGTTATGTTGTATGATTCTTCTAGAAATGAAGATTTCATATTGAGAGCCATATTGTATGGGACGATAAGTGACCATCATACATGTGGAAAATTTTCAGGATATAGCATTAAAGAACCCCAAGGGTGTCCCATTTTTGAACAAGGTGCATAGTCAATTTGGTTGAAACATTCATCGATGATTATGTTTCTAATACATCACAAATTTCTACCCCAACGGAATATGTACTGATCCTGGATGACATCATTTTATGGAAGTTTAGAAGAATATACTACACTTTCTCCACTAATATGTGATCAAATATTTGAGAAACTAAAATATGTTGACCCATGTTTTGGTAACCTCTTTTTGAAAAAACTTATGAAAATTTGTTGGAAAAAGATATCTATTTTTTTTATTTACAATAATAGAATTTTGTATACATCAGACGTTTTTTTTATGTAATGCATTTTAAAAAAAATGTATGTGATATTGTCATCGATACAATGAAAAATGAACCCAAATAAATGATGGAATTAAGGTTAGGTGGGACATTGTTGACATGATAATATGATAAGAGTTGAAACCAATGAAAGGTGAAAAACAAATTTTTCTTCCACTAGCTACTTACACTCTTTTAGGAAGGAGAGATAATAGTTTTTCAACTTATTGAATGACATAATGGTTCTAGATGGGTATTCATCGAATATCAAGAATATAGTTTCAATGAATAATTTAATGTTAAAGGACCTGAAATCACAAGACTTACATGTTTTGATGTAAGATCTAATTTTTATATATTTACATTGCATTTTTTCAAAGAATTTCCATCATACATTAACCAAGCCCCGTTTCCTTTTCAAAGTTATATGCTGAAAAGTTATAGACCCCACAAAATTGCTGAATATGGAAAGATAAATTATCATTATATTATATGAATTAGAAATTTTATTCCTAACAGCATTCCTTAATATGATAGTTTACATGATGGTTCACTTGGTGAGAGATATTTGACTATGTAGTCCTATACACTATCGATGGATGTACCCCATTGAATGGTATATAAATATTTTTAAAGGATGTGTCAAAAATTAAATTCAACCAAATGGTTATTTCTCAAAGCGATATATTGTTGAGGAATCCATTGAATTTTTTACTCACTACCTATCTGGTGTGGAAATAATTGGTCTACCAAAATCACATCACATTGGGCAGCTTATAGGTGAATGAATTTCTTGAAGAGATATTGTCACAATCAATATTACAAATCGGGAGCAGGACCACCTTTATTTTTATTTCATAATAATTTGGAGGTTTCCTCAAATTTTGAGACCCACAAATAAATTTTTAGGAATTTTAACCCATCAAGGCTAGAAATATGGATATTAAATACACATAATCATTAGTTTATAGGATGGTTTTGGGACCATAATTTTAAGGTGTCAGTTGAAAATTCAGATTTAATTTCATAATAATATTGATGACTAGCTAGAGGACCAAGTGTGTGTGTATTATCTTAAAATAATTATGCAATTAATGGTTATAAGTTCTATATAAATGAACATGATGTTGACAATGTAGGATCTGAACGCAGTGAAATAAAGGTGGTTGGAAGGGGAAATTGTTTAATTTTCTATAATCGATGACCAATATGGGATGAATACAACGATAAATTCTAGTATCCACGGATTAAGATCAAATATCTAGACAAAAGAATAAAATAGAATTGGATCCTATAGGGAGGATCTTACGTATCATGTTTATAATTAATTTAATTAATTTTTGTAGAAATTAAATACATGGGTATTCGGTACTTTCTTCACTAATGATGTTGGTCATCTAGAATGTCCCTTTTGGATTGTCTCATTGCACTTCTGAAGATTCAAAACAAAACTCCTCTAGTTGTGATCCACACATGCTCTGATATCCTCTAATTGACACCACTCGTTCTCTGGGTGATAGCATAGAGAATTGAGTGTCTTGTGTTGGTTTTTATTGATCACATGTTCTTTGTTCTTAATGAAAATCTCTCATTCTTGAAAGGGTAACAAAGAGGATTTGAGAGAGACATTGTTTTGGCTCAACAATTCTCTCACCACCAATAATTTTGTTCACTTGGCATAATGGCACAATAGACGTACCTGTCTATTTAATGACATGGGGTTTTAGTTATGATATTTAATTGCATAACATCAATTAAATACATTCATAACCTAAGATAAAACCCATGCTACATAATTACAATAACATCACCATTATTCACGGTGTTCCAACTTGCACAAAATGGAATCATAAATAAAATTCGGTTGCATATAAGGATAACCACATTATTATATTTTTTTATTCTGGAAACTAGTTAAATAATTATTTACCATATTGCAAATAATTATATTACTATCATACCATCCTTGGTCTGCTTGACCTCCACATCCATTTATTGAACAAATGAATAACTAAATAATTATTTTATTATCTTAAATAAATATTTTATTTACAAACTAGTAAATAAATATTTTTTAAATGTTTAATAAAATAAATAAATATTTTTATTTAATTTATGAAATTATTCTAACTTGAATAAAATTATTCCATGGTCTAGAGAATAATATTTATTCCATTAATTAAATTCAAATTGAATTTAATCCCAACCACAATAAACACTTAGTGTGTGACCCTCTGGGATTATTTCTCATTGTCGTTAGGTGGGCTTGCCTAAAGTCCAAGAGTACTATCTTGCAATGAGTTAATGAACCCAAGAAAAAGAAATTAAATTTTCAATGATCCCATCCACATATGAACACTCATTGTGTAATATAATCCATTTTCTTCAATATCTCATCAAGAAGGTTTCATGATAGTGTCATCAACCAGTTTGCTTGATGTGTCTTTCTTTGACTACATGAAATAAACTCATCGTTACACCAAGGCCATGGCATTTAGGGTGAAAATTATATTTCAATCAAAGGGATAATATATCAACTTCCCTAAATGGAATAGACAAATCCTTCCTCGACTTATCCATTGATAACATGTCACTCATGGCCCACCCACCTTACCCTACTTCCTGCCAACATATGGCGTGAACCTTTTCATCAGTAAATCAAATTGTATGGGTTGTGACATGAATTAATGATAATATTAAATTATAAGGACCATTACACACACATAAATATAGGAATATCCGATGACACCAAAACATGTGGAATTCCTACAAGCACGTCTATTCTCACAACCTCCCATCTTGGATATTACCAAGTGCAAACACCATGAGAAGAAGTCTCATTTTCTTTCGAGTACTCATGGATAACAGTTTGTATACTATATGTCATATTATATTATGTTGTCCAACCACAGAACTATATTAAAGAATATTTTCATAGCACTTCAGGGTTCTCATCGTAGTGGGAAACTGCTATGACCTTTTCAATGAAACAGATACTCTAGGAAATTATTAAATCATAATCATGAAAAAAATAGAAAATATGTAATAATATGTTTAATATGTAAATACATTAAATATTTATGTGATAAAAGTACAAATAGTTGGTTCTAGGACACAAACTCTAACAAACTCCCACTGAAACTAGATCCAACTACCTATGACTTTCAGTCTGCTAGACCTCACATGATGATCATGATTCACATGAGTCACAGATTTTGTCAAGGGGATAGCCACGTTGTCTTCTGTGGAAATGATTCTCACTGCAACTTCATGTCTCTGAGAAAAATCCCTCGATATATGATACTTCTATAGTATATGATTTTTCCACTGATGTGACCTTGGCTCTTTTGCAAGATCCATCGTTATAGTATTATTACAATAGAGTGTGATGGGATCTTTACTACTAAGTACCACATCCAACTCTTGGAAAAATATTTGTAACCAAACTCCTTATTTATCTACCTCAGAAGATTCAATATACTTGGACTCTATTATAGAGTCTACAACACTCTCTTCTTTGATCTCTTCCAACTCACAACACCTCCAATCAATGTGAAGATTTATCTTTTTTTCAACATCATGTCATCTTAAACGGTATAAAAAGAAGAATCTTCATATCCTCTAATGACTTGTTTCTCATATCCTCTATAAACTGGTAACATAGCCTTAGTACACTTTAGATACTTAAGTATTGTCTTTACTACCATCCAATGGAGGTCACTTGGGACATCTGATATATGCCTACAACACTTAATGTGTAGGAAGCATCTAGCCTAGTACAAAACATGGCATACATAACTCACCCAATCACTGATTTGTATGGATTCTTTTCCATTTTTACTCTTTCCTCATGTGTCTAAGGACACATTTTTTTAGAAAGATGAATTCCACATGACATTGGAAACAATCCCCTCTTAGATTGTACCATACTGAATCCCTTCAGTATCTTTTCATTGTAAGTAAATTGACTTTGGCCCATGAATCTCTTAGATCTATCATGATGGATCTTGATCCCAAAAATATATGATGCCTTTCCTAAGTCCTTCATGGAGAAGCATTGATTCAACCATTCTTTAATAGATTGAATGATTGGTACCTAATTTTCAATAAGTAATATTTCATCAACATATACTATTATGAAAATGATTGCACTCCCACTAAACCATTTTTAAACCCAAGATTTACATTAGTTCTTTACAAAACCATATTCTATTATGGATTCATATAAATTAATTTTCTAAGACCTGAATGCTTTCAAAAATCCAAAAATGGATTTTTGATATTTTTATATCATATTGGAATCCTTTGGAGTCACAAACCCTTCAGGTTGTGTCATGTAGATATCTTCCTGAAGGTTCCTATTAAGGAAGGATGTTTTGACATCCATTTTCAAAATCTCATAGTCAAGGTAAGTCTCAAAGGACAATAGAATTATAATGGATTTTGGCATCACAACTGGTGAAAATGTTTCTTCGTAGTCAATGCCTTAATGTTGTTTGAACCCTTTTTTTAACCAGTATTACCGTATAGGTACTAACATTTCATTAAATGTCCAATTTCTTCTTGAATACCCATTTGCAACCAACATGATTTACATCAGCTGGAGGATCTACCAAAATCCATATATGGTTTTGTTACAATGAATCCATTTTAGAATTCATGGCTTCCATCTACCTGGAATCATTTGTTCCACTTTCTACTTCCTCATAGATTAGAGGATCATTATTATCAACTAATAATGAGTTACCATCCTCGGTAACTAGAAAAATATACTATTCTAGGTCTCTAACCTCTCATGTACTCCTACGTAGTACTAGTGTCTCTGGAACATATCTTTCTTCCATAGAGCATTGTGGAATATTTTCATGTACCAACTCTTGTATGCATTGAGCCTCAACTTCATCGAATTCATTCTCACTCCCACTATCTCTTTTGAAGATGTGCTTCATCTCAAGGAATATGGTGTGACTTTCCAGTATAATTTTTTTTGTGGGGTCATATAGGTAATATCCCTTTGTTTCCTTGTGGTATCATATAAAGATACACCTTGTGACTCAGGGTGCGAGTTTGTCACTAGAAGAGTCCTTAACAAACGTTTCACTACCCCCACACATTTGAATTGTATAACCTGGAATCTCTTCCACTCCAAATTTCATATCGAATACCATTTATCCGTTTAGTTTGTACTTGGTTCAGTATGTGTGACTCTTTTTGTAATGAATATCCCTAAAAGGATAATGGAATACTTTCATGACTCGTCATTGATCTCACCATGTCCAACAAGGTGTGGTTATTCCATTCACGTAAACCATTCCACTAAGGTGTGTAAGGAGGATTGATTTGGGATAGAATCCCAAAATCTTGTAAGTAATCAATGAAGTCTTGAATAAGAAACTCGTGACCTAGGTCTGAGTGGAGTTTCTTAATATTCTTACTAAGTTGGTTCTCAACATCATTCTTGTATTCCTTAAACATAGCAAATGAATCTGACTTATACCTCCTTAAGTAGATATATCTATATCTTCTAAAATCATTTGTAAAAGTTGTGAAGTATGAGTACCCAACCCTTTCTTCAATTGGAAATGGTCCACACAAATCGGTATGATCCAATTTGAGAATCTCTTTGTCCCTTTCACCTTTCGAACTAGATGGGGCATTTGTCATTTTTCCTTGTAAACATGCATGACATAAACCAAGGGGTTTTAGGTCAAAAGAATCTAAATATTCATCTTGATGTATCTTTGTTATGTGTTTATTGTTTACATGACCTAACCAGTGATTCCAAAATTGGGTGTGGTATGATTCATGTAAATAATCATTGTAATTCTATTTCCATTACGTGGTTCATGTAATTCAACACATAAAGACCGTTGTATAAATATGACCTACCAAAACAAATTATATCTTTGTAAAAGAAGTAGCATTCATTTCAAAACATGAAAAAATTGGTTATTCGTAGAACTATCTTCCCTTGATCAATTTTAGTTAATCTAATTGGTTCATATATTTGAATACATATGTGAGCACCAAAAGTTGTATCCAATACCCAATTTGTAAAAATAGATAAATTTCACTCGATAACAAGCTCACCTAATGTTTCCCATTGCTTATTTGGATAGATGTAGTTTTTCTTCTAGTGGCCCGTATTTCCACATGCGAAATATGCATATTCATGTTCCCATGCCTTCCCCTTGATCTTAATTTTCATGGATTGGCATGAAAAAGATTTGGGATTAAAGCTCCTTGCCTTCCATTTCATTTTATTAACTATAAGGATATAAGGCTTGTCGTACTTTATATCTTTGTCCACTTGGATAATGAGGTTAAGAAGATCAGACATAGATTTCTCAATGTTGTTCATATTGAAATTAATAAAAAAAACTAGAGAAGCTCTAAATGAGTGATGTGATAATGAGATTGGTATCCCGGTATTTGGGTGGTTTAAATCCTATAACCTTTAGGCACTCAATGTTACTAATGAGCTTGACCACCTGAGGCCCAGCTAGGGAACCCTTTATAAGCTTACTCTGAAAGAGTGCCTTGGATATCTCAAACCATTCCTTTCATTCTATCTCCTATTAAAGACCACAGAGGTGTGAAAGAAAGATATACACATCCATTTTTTAATTATACTATATGAGTTCACTAGACATTTATGAAAGAATTAGACATTGAACATGAACTGCGTCATTAATATGTTTCTCATAGACTTGGAAATCCAAATCAATCACCTATTTGGAAGGTAAATTAGGAAATGCTGACTCTAGCACGTAAGACTTCCCTTCATGGAAAAGAACACACTCAAGGCGTCTAAACCATTTCTAGAATTTATTGTCGGTGAGGATGTGGTCTTTATCCAGAATTTATTATAGGGATAGTGTGGTTGACGAGCATTTCATTTTATTCTACAATTAAAATATAATATTATTATTACTTATTGATTACATTTTATGAGAAATAATAAATTCATTTTACTTATTCTCCCAATATTTTATCAATTCCCAATGCCTCTCACCATTAATGTCAAAATGTCAAGTTGTTTCATGAACCACCCCTAGGGACCATGTCGTGAAAACCTCAAGCTCTCCTCTGATAAGCCAGTGGCTAGCGACTAGTTCCAAGAATAAATATCCCACAAATGGGTGGCAGTTTCCTAATAACCTGGACACACGCACCCAACTCCAAGCTACAGGGGCTAGAGGGTAAAAACACCATGTAAAGAAAAATGCATGCATACTACTACAACCTGCAAATAGAGTATGATAGAAATTAAAGTGGTAAAGTAAAATTGGTCCAGAATACAAGCCCACTAAAAGAAAGGAAACTGTAAATATTAACTTGTAAACACAGGAACTGAAGCTGTTGTAGGTTGTTTTCAGAAACACATATGCTCGTCTAATCTCACAAGGCATTGTCTGGTCTTGGCCTTGGTCCTACTTTACTTAGGTCTCCACCAAATTTTCGGTTAACTACACAAGAAACAACACGTGCAAGCAATTCCTATGCAGGGGTGAGTGAAAATATACTCAGTAGGGGACCCCAAAAACCAAAAAGTAAAAGACCACACAAAAAAACAACATGAATAATGTACAGTCAACTCGACATAGTTATATGTAAACAAAACATATAATAAGAACATCTAGGTATACTCATATGGGATTCCAGGAAGTAATGTCACATCCACTGCCAGCCATATGGTTCCACTCGTAGCACGCTCAATTCCAGGAGATCCCACTCATGGAGCTATCTGATAGTAACCACGTAGAACAAGAATACCAAATGTATCTGAGATAACATCTGGCCTTGAAACAACACAATGTTTCCCAGAGACATCTGGTCTCACTGAGATAAGGAGTTTTGATATTATAGACAAATCCATGTTGAAAGGATTCTACTAAAAGCATGATCATTCTAGGAGAACTCGCTCCTTGAGCTATGAAGTCATCAGAGACCCCCGCAAGAGGTCCCTCTTCTTTGGTCCCCATCCAAAGTGAAAAAAATGACAACTAATCAAAGAAAACTTGAAAGGAAAAGTCACAAAGGAAGGAAAATATTGATACAAATATAAGGGGTCTTGGTCCCTAGTCTCACTGGTGGACATCATCTCCCTACTATAAGTGTCATTCTAGATAGAGGATGGGTTCCCGCATAAATGTTTGCCACACCCATTCTGAAAACAATATCTAAGGTTCCATGAAGAGTAGGGAAGAATGACCAAGACTCTCAGCATGTTACATGCCCCACCTAGACCCACTAGAGTACTAAGACTTGCAGAGTCATTTTGTACCACTGGGTCACCTAGTTCCACTTGTCACTTAGTCCTGATGGGACACCAAGATCCTCTCTAAGCCAAATCACTTTAGAACATGGGCCATTATCTATGATAGGAATAGGATGTTGCATCGTACCTTCATATAGAAGACAAAAAGAATGCAACCAGCCCCTTCTAGTGAAACTAAAACTCCACTAAACTGTCCCCAATGTACCAAATCATCTCGATGGTCCCAATTACATAGAAAGCTCATCAATAAGACATGAATCTTAAAAGATATTGATGTTTTAGTGAAAAATGGTTCAGTGTGGTCTAGGTATGGGTCCGGTGTAACCATGTCAAACCAGCTCGACCCGAACAGCCCGGTTCCCTATGGAATCTTAGCCCACTATGCCAACCCGCCTGACCAACTTGGACTAATGGAGCGGGCCAATCTTCTATTCCCAGGACACGGCAAGCACCACAGGTCACTACTAGAGTCCAACTGGGCTACGACCTCTAGCTGCGCAATTTGGCTCGCCATCTGCATTCGTCGAACTACTGTAGGTCATTCCCTATGGCATCTGATCACCGTACAAAGAAAATTCCATGGGGCTCCTTCTCCATGAATGTATAAACCCACTGCGTATGTCTGTTTCAATCCATAGGCTTAGTCAACCTCTGTTTTCACACGCACCCTGTAGCCAGAGCCATGGGTCCTGCTCCTCCCATCACAGCTCCTCTGATGTAGATGCTTCCGCTACCACTAGGGCCTTTCGTAGGCCACCGAACATTCTTCCTTGGTCTATTCTTTGATCCATAATTTCTTCTGTAATACTTGGTCCATGCTCTTCATTTCCTGGGGTTCAAATCATCATTGTGATCCTCCACAGTGCAATGTTTTTCAAGCAATGATATCTCCGGCACCACCTTGATCTATTCACCACCATTTTCATCGCACCTCTGTCATGTCATTTACATTGCAGATCCAATATGTTAGATCATTACACCAAGAAACGGTTGCACAATGATTGATCATTCGTCAATCTATGAAGAATGTAAAGAACTTGGGGGAGAATGGAATAATAAGTAACTAAAGGATTGAACCTCTGTTTTGTGTTCCTTCCAACCATGATCTATACAATTAGAAGGATCATGAAAAAGATAAAAAAAGCAAAATTCAAGAAAATTACCATCAATCCCCAATAAAAACAATAATTTGAAACACATTCCACAACAATACACATGATCTTTCAATCCATACGTTCATCGATTGATTCACTTTCTTTGTAGAAATTCAATGATGAGAAAAAGGATGGAATTTAAATAACAATACCTACCTATAAAATATGATCGGTTGGCTTCGGGGTTTGATCATCATTGGAGATAAATTGAGAGACGTCAAGGTCCTTCATCATTGAAAATACATCATTTGTATCTGGCTAATGGAATGTTTCCAGAGCCTCAATGAAAACTCTCAGTTCGTCCTCTGATTAAAGGAGGAAATGCATTAACTAGTTAATGACTTTCAGTATTATTGTTTTTCTTTGAAATCACATCACTGCACGGCTTCATTTATGAAAGGATAACAGGTTGCTCCGTTGTATATTTGTATCATTTCCTTACTACAAAACACTAAAAAATTAAAATAAACATCTTTAAACTTATTTCATTCTCCATTAAAAATTCCCAAAATTAAATTTTACCCTCAACCTGTGTTGGTCAAGGTTAGGATCTTCCTAAGGAAAGAACATCTTCTTGAGCTCAATGGTACACTCGAATTTCTAATTTGATTAACCATTTATGAGTTATAAGGAATTGAAAAAATAAAATAATTTTATGTAATTATTTTATTTACGGTTATGCCATTTTTGGGTTTTCTCACCGGATACTCAAGCCGACTAAACATAAGTTGCACCTAGTGCAATCCCAGAACTCTGAATGTAATGGTTCCCTCTATTTCTTATTTGGGAACCCTTTTAAAAGTTATTATACATTTCCTATAAATTTTATCATGTGTAGTATTTAAAACATGACATTTTTTGATGGATCATTTCAGGAACTCTGGGCCTCAGTATCGCATGTTGTCTCATCGTCTGGTCTTTAAATTTTCCCAATAATTCTATAAAAATAGAACTGGGAAAACCGATGTTGTTAAAATTTTCTTGGACATTCTAGTGGAAAGGATCCATATTCCCCTTCGTATAGCCCCAACAAATGTTGGTAAATCTATTTGATGGTATTTAGGTAGGCAGGTCTTTACTACCTATGGGCTTGTATCTCCTTGATCGATTTAGTGGACTCCCCAATCCTGAAATCCTGACTTGGATTTCCTCATGGCTTGCCTCCAATATTACACCATGTCTACAAAGGGATACTCTTCGTAATGTAATATGGTTATGTCATCCCAGAACATTCATAAGGGATTCCTGTATAAAAGTATGTTTCCCAACAAGGGTTGGTCAAACACACAGTTTTATTGAGTCATGCCATTAATCAAGTAATGAAAGGCGTAGTCTGACTTTATATTTTATTGAGGGATTTTAAATATTTTATTCATAAATTGATTATTATCTTAACCAAAAGATTGTTAATATTAAGTGTATCTTAATAAAGTGATTAACAATTTATTGATAATATGTATGCAAAATATTGGTTTATTTTAGTTTCATCTTGCATGCTTGTTTAATTAATTAATTATTAGAATGCAATAACACATCTATAATGATAAACCATGAAACTGATAGAAATAAAAAAAATTCATGGTCATGGGATTTTCTAATGGTTATTTTATCAAATGGTTGATAAAATAACCATAATGTAAGGGATAAACAACTTGAACCTTTTGGGTTGGTTTTTATAGCTTTCCACTTATCCACAATTGTATCTCTTGGGACTGGTTTCGCCTTGACTCTAGATTGAACCGCCTCCACTAGCATGGGTTCTCCATCCATTACATATACTTTTTAAATCACATGTATTTAAGGGGTAAAAATTGAGTTTACATAAAAAAACTAGGGGAACGCAGGCCCTACATATTAATGAGGAGAGATGGCTCGTAGTCCAACAATTAAATTTAATAAATAAATTAAAAGTGAAACCAATCACATACAAAAGTATGTTCTATCTAATGATCATCCACATACATGCAATGAGTTACACAATTAATAAAACTATCATTCTATTCTTTAATCATACTTATAAAGATAAATTGCGCTCAAATCAATTAATTATTATCTTTAACTAATCAATCCATTTATCCTAATTCTTTTTATGAATTTCCTTGAGATTCCCATCCTTGTACATAAATTCACCTTGGAGGTAACCTGGTGAATACATGTTTTAATCTACCCAACACATATTATATTTGTATAGTATTTTACTCTTATGACATATGGAATAAATTATGCTTCAATGCATAGAGTAACAACCTGTAGTATGATCTGTACATGATAAGTAGTTCTAAACTTTACACAAACATTAAAGTTTTAACTTTGTGCAATTTGGTAAAGTACACAACATGTAGTTCCTAATGCATGGTGTGTACTACATTCATGTTCTTTCCCAAAGTACACACCTAGGGACTCAATGTTTGAGGCGTACTTCAGATATTTCAGCATAGAGGACATGTCCAGTGGGCCACATTCCATGTTGTATCAATGTTACATAGTTACTGGTCATCTCAATCCGTGTATGTGATACAGGGATTGGCCCATATCCAAAAATGACTACACATCGTGTCAAGTGGGGCACACAATGTGTAGTCCAGTAAGCATGTTCCTATTTATCCTAGACAACATGCATTGTAAAATTAATTACATTGTGTGTAATAAATGCAGATGTCTTGAGTAATTTTCAAATTACTCTTTATGCACATATCATAACTACATGGCATGTAGTTCATATTGCATGGTTTGTATGTAATTAAACATGAAGTTAATGTCCAAACACACGTCGTGTACTTTCATATCACATGGAAAAAATCGATGGCGCCTCCAAATGAGTTCCTACCATTAATTTTATTCCAAAAAATTATTCATTTCTATTAGATCTATATGAAACGAAAGAGGAATAACATATCTATAAATCTAGATTACATGAAAAATTAACCTTATATTGAAAAACTAAATTATAAAATCATAAGTCATCAATGAATTATTTGGAGAATTATAAATGATGATAACCTCACTCTGATACCACTTATAAGATCCAAACACAGTAGAAGTGTGGCGGTTGGAAGGTACCAACTATAATTTTAAAGTAATCTATGACCAATCTAGAATCAATATGATGATAAATTACATTATCCATAGATTAAGATCAAATATCTAGACAAAAGAAGAAATGGTCACCATATCCTAGAGAGAGGATCTTGTGCATCATGTTTATAATTAATTTAAATAATTTATGTACAAATTAAATACTTGTATCTTTAGTACATTATTCTTTGATGATATTGATCATCTAGAATGACCCTTCCAAATTATATTGTTTTGATTGTGAGGATATAAACCAAAATACCTCTAGTAGTGATCCACATGTGTTCTGATAGCCTCTGATTGACACCAATCATTCTTTGGGTGCTAGTGCGGTGAAACGAGTGTCTTGCATCGATCATTCTTGATATCATGTTATTTGGTCTTGAAGAACGTATCTCATTCTTGAGAGGGTAAAAGAGAGGATTTGAGCGAGATAATTTTTTGTCTCATCAATTCTCTCACCACTAACAATTCGATTCACTAGGCATTATGGTATAATCGATGTACCTATTTATTTAACAACAGGGGGTTCCGGTTACAATATTTAATTGTGTAACATAAATTTAATACCATCATAATCTTGGAGAAAATCCATGATACATAATAACAATAATAGCACCATTATTCATGGAGCACCAACTTTCACAAAACAGAGTCATAAATGAAATCTCGTGCCACACAATGATAATAGTGATATTAATATTTTACATTGTGCCAACTAGTTAAATAATTATTTACCACATTTCAAATTATTATTTCACTACCAAACCAGCCTTGATCCACTTGAAATCCATTTCCATTTATTGAATACCCAAGTAAATAATTATATAAATTATTCTCTTAAATAAATAATTTATTTAAAGACTAATAAATTAATATTTAATAAATGTTCAATAAAATAAATAAATGCTTTTATTTAATTTACGTGACCATTTTAACGTGAATTAAATTATTCCACAGTCTTGAGAATAATATTTTTTCCATTAATTAAATACATATTTAATTTTATTTAGGCCACAAGAAACACTTAGTGTTTAACCCTCTATGATTCTTTCTCGTTGGCATTAGGCGGTCTGGCCTAAAGTCCACAAGTACTATCTAGCAACAGGTCAAGGTACCCAAGAGAATGAACTTAAAGTCGTAATGACAATATCCACATATGAACACTCACAGTTTAAGACAATCCCTTTGTCTCAATATCTCATCAAGTAGGTTTCATAATAGTGTCATCAACCTGATTTCTTAATGTATCTTTCTTTGACTACCAAAAATAAACTCATCATTACACCATGGTCATTGAATTTAGGGTGATAGTTCTATTTAATTTAAAGGGATGAGATATCAACATCAACAAATGGAAGGGAAAAAATCCTTCCTCAACTTATCCATTAATAACATGTCACTCTTGACAAACCCAATATACCCTACTTCTCACTAACATATGGTGTGATAGATTTTTTCAGTAAATCAAAGTGTGTGAGTCATGAAATGCACTAATTATAATCTTAAATTATAAAGACCATTAAAAATGCTTGCATATATGAATATATAATGACACCAAAACATAAGGAATTCTTACAACCGTTCGATTCTCATAACCTCCTGTATTAGAGATTACCAAGTGAGAAATTCATGAGAAGAAGTCGCATCTTCTTATGAGTACTCACACCTAACGGTCTATATTCTATGTGGCCCATTATATTATGTCATCCAACAATGTAACTATATTTAAGAATAATGTCATAACACTTCATGGTTCTCATCATAGAGGGGAACTATTATGACCTTGTCAATGCGACAAATACTCTAGGACATTATTACATCATATTCATTTAGAACAATGAAAAATATGAAATAAGTTGTTTAATATTTAATTACATTAAATATTAATTTAATAAATGAAAAAATAGTTGGTTCTAGGATACCAACATTAATAGGCAGTACCATGAAAAATAGTGGAGTTAAACATGTGTCTGACCTGATTCATGTTTCTGGTACTACGAAAAAAGTCCAATTTATGCGAATATGTCATACTTTGGAATCATTAAAAAAATATGGGAGTTGGATTATAAAACATTCCAAGTGAAAAATTTTCAATGCAAGTAGGTTGATAACAGGAGTGAGGTTAAAATAGATGAATTGAGATTCATGAATGATTATTTCAGTATAGGTACAAAGACAAAGCGTTTATAATGGAATTGTAGGTAGTAAAAGTATTTTATATTTTGGATTTCGCAAACCAAAAGTTGCCAATTGTTCTATAATCAACCAAAACCAATGAAGGGTCAGAAGACAGGTTTTTGTATGTCATAGGATACCATAATGAAGGGATTTGGATACTCAATAGAGGGGTCAAATCCCTTTTTCCTTTAAAAAAAGAGAGTTCAACTGTAACGTTATATTTTTTTGTAATATACATCATGTTCCCTCTTATAATTAAATATTTAATGCTAAATTTATGTAATCTAAATTACATTTTATACTAATTATGTAGATAATGACTTCTGTATGTGCTAGTGCTCCCAATCCTAAGGAATAATATGTCTATCAAGCATCTGTTGCTCCTAGTGAAGAAGAACAATGAACTTCTACTCATGCCAATGTTATATCTCTATGGGAACTAAATATTGATGGTGTTTAATTGGATTAAATGGTTAGTGATGAAGAATTGATGATACATAAAAAATTGGAGTGACGTAGTATCACGGTGTTGGAAAAAATCATTAAGGTGGAAAGAAAAGGAATAAAATTAGAGTTTAGATAGAAAGTGTGTGGACATAATATTAACCCCAACAAGACCATGTTTAGTAGTTACATTGTACTCATCACTTGGTGACAAATTCCGATTGATGTAGATTCATGGAACCATGCTATTCCCACTTGTAAGACACTGATGTGGGAATAGATTATGGTGACATTGTGATATCATTTCACTATTTTACTAAAAAATAAAATAATGAAACATTCAATTACTCTTTATCATCCCTTTCAGAGTTCATTTATAGTAGAAGAATATCATAAATAATATGTATTAATTCTTTTAAGAAGGATTCACAAATTATTTTTCATAATTATAATGTGATTTAAACTTAATGATTCTAAAGGGAAAATAAACTCACACCCACCACTTATGTATACACACCTGATTACCCAAGAATCGTGGTTTGTGTTGACTATACTTCATGTAGACATTTCTTTTTAGGTACATTATGGAAGGTAATACATTGTTTGACAATATGAAAATTCATCAATTTGATTGTGAATGTTTTATTTATGAAACAGAAACAATGTGTTGAAAATAAGGAACGAGTAGAAAACCAGCATACCCCTACCATAAAGTAAGTATGGGGTATGCTTCACTTGAAAAAATGGTCCATATTTTAAATATACCATAATAATGTTATGTGACATGAACAACAATATAATTATGTTCCTTTATTTATATACAGATTGATGAATCAAAATCCAAAGCCACTTTCATCTCATGCCATGTGATATGGAAGGAGGAACATGTAAATAAATATGGGATACTAATGGATGAAAACACACCAAATGTGTGGTCAAAATGTGTATGTATGGCATAATAAAAACTTATTTTCCATTAAATCACTATTACATAGAAATGATTACTTATTTTCCTATATTTTATATCAGATATAGTCATTGTAATCATCAAAACTTTTACTGTATAAAAACCTACTATTAGTGTCCTTGAAGCAGATAGAACAGTATGGTTGCATCAGAGGTATGAATTTTTGGGTGACAACCTAAACATATTTTGAGAAAAAAACAATAAGAGGATAAATATAAAGAAATGGTAGAGATGAATGTAAGATTATCTTCCCTTGAATTACAATTTCATTTGAAGACTGAGTTTCTAGAAACTGTTATAGGGAGGGGAAGGAAAGAGAAGAAATAGTTCAAGAACAATCATTGCATGAAGATCTCTCCCCACCCTCCACCAGCTTTGAGGTGGGCCATTCCCCTCAAAGAGTTGTCTTAGTCAAGGTAATAAATATTATAATAATTGTTTATTTGAAATGTCAATCAAAAAAACATTAATAGATTTACTATAATAATATTATACAGGTTCAAAATGACTTAGATTTATATCTATCAACACCCACCCATTGCCTTGTAGCAAGGCATACAGTTTTTAACATCCAAAAAGACTAGCTGCAAAAAAGAACACTTACAACAGGTCATGTAAGAGTGTTTATTATCAATGGTCATGAGCTGAATGCCGAGATTCGTATTCCACATGATGATGAAGATATTCATAAGGATGGTTAAGCTTTTATAACATTCATCTCGTGGCCATTATATCTTTTAAAAACACATGTCTACAACAAGGTATTAATTTACAATTTATTTTTCATGCTAAAAAATTAACAATTACTGAAAAAGGTCTGAACTGATGAATGTTATTACATATTGACTAAGGGAAGGGGTAAAATAAATGGTCTACTTAGAACCATATAAAGGATCATCCAATCGATCAAAAAGATCTTCTGAATGAACCTTTACCCCAGCCATTTAATATCTGCATTTTCTAACATTGAAGTCTTATGCATATAAAAAGTTTCAAAATGGTAGTAGTCAAGTAGTTGATTTTGAAGAAAAAATGTATGGAGAAGAAGGTACTGACTATATTTCTTTTGATAATGTAAACTGAATCCCTAACTATGAATGGATAAAATCCCCAGTTTTAAATGTATACATGAGGTATGTATTCAAGAATTATGTTTACAAAATTTTTTATACTATGTTAAATATGAATAAATACATTTTATATTTTTTTTCAGGAATATATATCAATTCTAATTGAATAGAATTCCCAAAGAAAAAATATGGGCTCATTATTCCTCATGGCACCTCAACATAACAAAAAAAAATAGAATCCAAAAATTTGATGAAATAGTGGCAGACCTGGCCAAATCATTTGCAAGAAAACTTATGGTTGGTAGACACTTCTTAATACCAACGATATAAAGGTAAAGAAATAAATTTTAATCATATAAAATATATTTTCATTTATATAATTATCTATTAATTTTTGTGTTTTTTGAAACATTGTATTCTCATTGCAATCAATTTGGATACTTCAAAAATTTATTTTCTGAATTCACTACATGGATACCCAAAAAACATACCACACATTATGGATTTTCACATTTAGTAATACACTAAATCCAATGTTTTAGATCTAAAATTCGTGTTATATAATTTATAGAATGTTTTAATTATGATTTTATTATAATAGGTAGGTTTATAGATATCAATAAAATTGTCAAATAAAGACAACCATTGTGCACAATGACCCTAAAAAGTTCTAAAACTGGATTAGTATTTGGGTATATATAATAAGATTTTACTATCCAAATACATATAAAAAAATTACTTAATTTTCTTAATGGTTTTATGGTGTCTAAAACAAACAAATGGAAATGATTTTAGTTATTATGTTGGAAAAATTATGAGAGAAATCATATTTCATCAACAAACTAGCATCCCTAAAAAGGACTTTTCAAGGACAATTACTATTTCATTTAAAATATTTATTAATATTTTATGTATTTATATTTTTCTTGTACGACTATGACATTCAAAAAAACTCAAATCTACCAGATGATATATATTTTGTTTTGAAACGAATAGGTAACAAACTTGTTCATAGAATGTATACAAATAACATGAAGATGTGAATTCCGTATAAGTAATGAATTGTTTCATATTTATTTTAATTTGTTTCTTTTTAGAATTACTCATATAATAATTGTTTTCATATAAAATAGGATTTATTTTTTTGATTTGGGGTGGTTTTTTAAAAGCTGCTCATGGTTATGAGTGATTGGACATTGAGGATGAAATTGAGATAATGACAATAAGTAAATAAGTCAATAATGTATAAAAACATCATGAAAAGGTGAATTAAAACTACTTATTTAATTAATATTGTCACCATTTTATCTAATATTTCTAATTTATTTTACATATCATTTTTATCTAATACTTATTTAGTTGTTTTCATAGATTCTTAAGGAAGTAATATTTTTCATTCAACTAACTACAATAAGCCACAAAAGAGATAACATGTTAATTTCTTCCATTGTTATAGTGTTTTCCATTTGTTTTATTTGTCAACAATTAGACAATATATATTTATTCAATTTTCTTAGTAGAAAAACCATTCTCATTATTGAAAACTAGAAGAGTTTAGGAAGCTCATGTTCCCATTTTGGTGACTTCTCATGATATAATGGGAAGAAGAACTACCTCTACTCTTCTAGTTTTCAACAATGAGAATGGTTTTTCAGCTAAGAACATTGAATCAAAATTCTGTTCTGGAATTTCAACAAATAAAAAAATGTCAATCATGGTAACATTGGTAATTAGGATTTTTTGACACTTTGGGATGTGCAGGATTCAGCGGCACCTCATTCTGATACATGGTGTGACCGGTATGACTATAGGTGCGTATTTTTTTTTTAAAATTGACATTAATTTTATAAAATAGACAACTAAGATACTCAAAACCATAAAAAAGAAATTAATATTATTTTGATACATTATTAAAATGATCCATAATTCATTTTGGGCATATAAAAATCAGTTTCACCTCAATACTACACATTATGTGACTAGTAACACTAAAAGTTTCCATTATCAATTTAAAATTTAAATTTTTGTTCAAAATGTTCCACTCACTAAAAACCAATAAAATCACGTGGATTGTCTTGATGATTTATGAAATTGATACATAAATCATTTTTGATGTGTAGGAATTAGTCTCTTGTAAAACTAATACAGGATGTGACTGGCATGATTCAAGGTGCAGGTTTCCATTTAAAAACACATTTTAGTAAAAAAGACAAGTGACATTTTGGAAACCAAGAAAAAAGATTCTAATCGTTTTTGATACTTTAGAACAATGATCCATGAGTCATTTTGGATGTGTAGAAATCATCCTCACCTTAATCTGATGCATAGTGTGACTGGTATGACTCCAAATTCATCTTTTTATTTAGAATTGACATCAATTTTAGTAAAAATGACAACTAAACCACTCGAAACTGAAAAAAATAATTTATATTGTTTTTATACTTTAGTTCAATGATCCAAAATTCATTTCAAATATGTAAAAAATCATCCACACCTCAATCAGACGAATGGTGTGAAAGGTATGAATCCAAGTGCATCTTTTTATTTTAAATTGACATCAGTGTTAGTAACCTACTCAAAACCAACAAAATGTGTTTATATTATTTTGATACTTTAGAAAATAAATACATAAGTCATTTTTTATGTGTAGTAATCAACCACACATCAATATGATGCAAGGTGTGACCGATATGACTCCAAGTGTTTCTTTTTATTTTAAACTGACATTAATTTTAAAAAAAGGAAAAAATGACCTAATGAAAACCAATAAAATGATTTAATATTGTTTTGATACTTTAAGAAAATGATATATGTTTCTTTTGGGACTTGTAGGAATATACCATACCTCAATATGATGCATGATGTGATAGTTATGACTCTAAATGAGTCTTTTTTATTTAAAATTGACGTAAATTTTACTGAAAACGACAACAAACCTACTCAAGACAGATCAAATGAATTCAGATAGTATTTTATAATTTAGGTAAATGATCCAAAAGTCATTTTTGACCTTTTGGAATCAACCTCACCTCAATCTGATTCATGTGTGACCGATATTACTCCAAGTGTGTCCTTTTATTTTAAATTGACATCATTTTTTTCAAAAGGAACAAGTAATGTACTAAAAACTCAGTTAACACATTCAGAATGTTTTGACACTTTAGGAAAACGACCCATGAGTCATTTGGGATGTGTATGAATCATCTTAACCTCAATCTGACACATGGTTTGGTCGGTATGAATCCAAGTATGTTTTTTATTTAAAATTGATATATATTTTAGTAAAAAGGACAAATGACCTACTCAAAACTAAGAAATAACATTTTTATTATTTTGATACATTTGAGAAACGATTCATAAGTTATTTTTGACATGGAGTAATCAACCGCACCAAAATATGATGCATAGGGTGACTAATATAACTCCATTTGTTTCTTATTATTTAAAATTGACATCAATTTTAGTAAAAAGGATAACTAACCTACTCATGACTGATAAAATGCATTCAGATTGTTTTGATACTTCAGTAAAATGATATATCAGTCATTTTTTATGTGTAGGAATCAACCCCACCTCCACCCAATACATGTTGTGACTGATATGATTCCAATTGTGCATTTTTTTAAATTGACATTAATTTTAGAAAAAGGAACAAGTGACGTTCTAAAAACTATGAAAATAAATTTAGATTGTTTTTATAATTTTGAAAAATGACCCATGACTCATTGTATATGTGCAAGAATAATCCAAACCTTAATCTGTTGCATTGTGTGACCGTTATCTCTCTACATACATATTTTCATTTAAATTATATATCAATTTTAGTAAAAAGGACAACCGACCTACTCAAAACTGATCAAACATATTTTTATTATTTTTCTGATTTAGGAAAATGTTCTATATGTCATTTGAGATTTGTACGAATAATCCACTACTCAATATGATGCATGATGTGATTGGTATGAGTCAATGTGAGTCTTTTTGTTTAAAATTGACATCAATTTCAGTAAAAAGGACAACTCACCTACTCAAAACTAAGAAAATTCTTTTGTATTGTTTTGATACTTTAGGGAAATGATCCATAAGTCATTTTATATGCATAGGATTCATCTGAACCACAATATGATGCACGATGTGACCAGTATGACTCTAAATGCATGTTTAATTAAAAATTGACATCAATTTTTAGTAAAAACAACAACAAACCTAATAAAAATCAAAAAAATGAATACTTATTGTTTTGATACTTTTGGAAAATGATCCATAAATCATTTTTGATGTTTAGGAATCAACTTCACCTCAACCCGACGCACGGTGTGACCGATATGAATCTAAGTGCATATTTTTACTCCAAATTGAAATTAATTTTATCCAAAGGAACAAGTGACATACGGAAAAAAAATAAAATGAATTTGAATTAAAATACTAATGCACGTTATGACCGGTATGACTCAAAGTTCTTTTTTCTGTTTAAAATAGGTACTTTAGTTCAAAATGTGTGTCACTGACTGAAAACCAAGGAGATGTTCTATGATTGTATTTATAATTTAGAAAATTAATTCATAATTCATAATTGACATATATTATGTAGTCTCATGTAAAACCAACACATGATATGACCAGTATGACTCAAAGTGCGTGTTTCCAGTTTGAAATAACATTTTAGTAGAAAACACAAGAGACACACTAAAAACCAAGAAAACACATTCAGATTGTTTTGATACATTAGGTCATCAATCCATAAGTACTTTTTAATGTATATTAATAAGATGTACTTAAATAACATGCACGATGTGACCAATATAACTCCAAGTGTGTCTTTATTTAAAATTTACATTAATTTCAGTAAAATAAATAATTTACATACTCAAAACCAGGAAAAAACATTCTAATTATTTTGATACTTTCATATAATGATTCATACCTCATTTGAGACATGTTGGAATAAAATTAACCTCAATACAATTCATGGTGTGACTGGTATAACTCCATGTATGTATTTTGTAGGTTCTAGGTATAGAGGAAGTGTGTGATGGGTTTTACCCAACTCTGCATTTTCTCTTGATCGATGGTTAATCCAAGAACTATATAATGATAAACATCATGATCTACAGAATTGAATCAAATAATATACACAAGATATATAACGTCGGAACCAGATAGATGATCATCACATATTATTTATAATCAATTTATTTAATTAAAGAATTAACTTTGTAGTAATTATTTCTTCATTGATGGATCTGACAACAGATTTGCATTGTATCGTCATTGTGTTATAGGAATCAAAGAATATTCCCACAAGAGGTGATCCTCACATGTTTGATAAATATCTAAACGTCACCATAGGAATCTTCATATTCTAGCATGGTAGATCATATCGCTTGCATCTTCCACCTTGGATCACCTCAACAATCACATCCAAAGTGTTCGTCGGGATCTCTTTTGACTTGAGAGTGGGGGTGTTAGAATATCACTCTTTGTTCTTCAAATCATTTTTGGAGAAGGGGGATCTCTAGGTCTTGAGAGGATTCTCCAAATCTATTGTTCACAACAAGAACAAATCAATTGGGTCTATAAAAAATTGTATAATTGGGTTTATATATTTCTATGGTTGGAAATAAATAATTTCACAGGTTCCCACTTATTAATTATTTTATCACTACGAAATCCCATGTAAAATAATAATAATATTATTATTATTATTTCTCCATACTTGCTAAACTTTTTAATTCAATTAAATATTATTAAATTAAATAATATTCAATATTAATTAACTCTCATTAGACCATTAAACCCGGTCCATCATTTCTTCACAATATTTACCAGGCCTTGAATAATGACTATTAATTTATTAAATAAATATCACTACATTATGTACTAATAAATAAATTAATATTATATTCACTAAATATAAAATAAATATTTATTAAATAATCCACTCACATTATATTATTTTGAATTACTGATGACTGATTAAATATGATCAAGAAAACATGTATCATTATTAAAACATGTGTGAGAATAATATTTATTCAACTTCTTAAATAATAATAATTATTATTATTGTTAACTGATATTCTGGATATAGTTAGTGTGTGACCCTCAAGACCTCTTTCGTAGTGGCATTAGGTGAAGCAGCGTAAAGTCTAAGGTTAACATCTAGAAACACATTAGGACACTCATAAAGAACGAAGATAATTATGCAATGTCATAATTCCTCATATGGATGCTTATTGTGCAATACAATTCTTTTATCATGATATCTCTAATCAAGCAGGTTGTATGCTGGTGCCATCAACCTATGTGATTGATGTCTCTTTATTCAACTTCCCAAAATTTTAACTTTCCTATAGAACACCATGGCCATTGATTTATTTAGGATATATCATTTTCATCAAAGTGCCTGAGATGTTATCTTCCATTAAAGAATAAAAGGGAGAAATTATTTCTCACATTATTCATTAATGAAATATTACTCACGACACGCCCAACATATCCTACATCGTCGCGAACATCTATCATCATAGTAATAATCAATACATAAAAGTATGAGACGCATAATTTTCATTAATAATAATCTTATAGTTTAAGAACCATTACACACATTCGCAGATAGGAACATCCAATGACACATATAAATGTGATTTTTTTTACGGGAGGGTCTCTTTCTCATAATAACAAACTTGATATTACCAAGGGTGTACACCATGAGAAGGAATCTAAAAGTCCTATTAGTATCAACCATGGATATCCTATATCATTTTTTTCCTTATATGATATCATCTGGCTATAAAACATATATTTAAGAATTGTGTCGTGGTACTTACAGGTTATCATTATAGCGGGGAACTTCTATGAGCTTTTAGTGAGAAATATACTATTGGGATATTATCAAATATTTTGTTACACAGAAGAACATCCATGATGTGATAAGAAGTTTATTAATATTCAAACTATGAATAAAAGTTCTCATAAAGTGAAAAATTCGGTTCTAGGGCCCCAACTCCAGCATATTTTTATATAAAGTTGACATTTTTTAATATATTCATTCATATTAATGTTTAATTTATTTCCTTATACTATTAGTAAAATAGGATTTTTGTCTTATATATGTGTATTATTTTTCTTAGGTTGAGGTGATTTTTCAGCAATGGATGCCATGGGAAGACCTTTTTGGGAGGAGTTTACAGATGCCAAAGATGATGAAACATTAATATTTTTAAATTTTTATGGATTGTATTTATAAATGTAATTATAAAAAAAGATTTTTTGAACTTATATATTCGTGTTTTTTATATTTGTTATGTAAAATTTATTTCAACTGAATTATATATTTTTTTTACATGTTATATGTTGTTGAAGTTTGCTGCAATAAAAACATCACCTTGAAGCAGATTGGGCCTTTACAAATACTACACTAGTGGTGATAATGGGGACCCCTCCTTTAACAGTGCTAAGATTAATAGTGATTTTTAGTGCTATTAAAATCCTTTTTTCACGTTGTTAAAGGACATATCTATATAATTCCCCCCCCCCCCTCACATGTGGGTGTGTAACATATAATAACTTATGTATTAATTTATATAGTAATATGTATTGAAATTTATAATAATATATACTATCATATATAAATAATTTCATTAATAGAATATATATAAATATACAAAAAGATATATATTTATATATATGTGGGGAAAATGCCTACATCACAAAAAAAAATTACGCAACCACTACTACAGATAATGCTTTTATTAGTGCTAGAAAATGTTTTAACAGGGCTATAAAAGTGTTTTCAATATTAGTGAAGATAAATGGGGGTCCCCTTTAACAATGCTGATAAAGCCCCACCCCCACAATCAACACTATTTTAGAGCGGAAAAATGAAACTTTTTATTAGGTCTATTTATAGAGCAGATAAAGGCCTAGCTGCCTATGATGTGCGGTTTATATAACCACACACCCACCATCATCACATGAACATATAAACAGCACAGCCACATATAGCACCTGCACAACACACATACCACCTACACAAAACAGCACCAGTATAGCACACATAAGAACAAAGTAGCACACACAAGAACAAACAGCACACCCAAAGGTTTGGACAACAATGCTATATAAATTTCAGAAAAATTTGTATATAATTACATTTACTATTATGAAATAAAAATTTAAAAACATTAATGTTTCATCATTTGAAATATATGATCCCTTCTCAAAAATTTCCTCCCACGGTATCAATTGCCAAAAAATCATCCCAACTCAAGAAAAAGGTTCCACCTATATAAGAAAAAAATATTATGTTAGTAAAACTATAAATATATAAACTAAACATTAATATTAAAGAATACATTAATAAAATGTCAATTTTTAATAAAAATGGCACATTTGGATTTATAAAGTTCACACCATGCATGATATTGAGGTGGGGTTGATTCCTACATGTCACAAATGAGTTATGGATCATTGTCCTAAAATATCATAACAATTCAAATGGGTTTTCTTGGTTTTGAGTATGTCCCTTGTTGTTTTACTAAAATTAATATCAATTCTAAATGACATATTTAGATTTATACCTATCACATAATTCATCAGATTGAGGTTTGGTTGATTCCAACATGTCACAAATGACTCATTTATCATTGTTCTATAATATCAAAACAATCTGAATGGGTTTTCTTGGTTTTTAGTATGACAGTTGTTTTTTTTACTAAAATATCATTTCAAACTGAAAAAACCCATTATAAGTTATATCCGTTGCATCGTGCATCCGTTTGAGGTCACACTTCATAATACATATCACAAATAACGTAAGAAATTCACTCATAAAATATGAAGACAATCATAGTGTTTTTTTTTGTATTTAGTGAGTGAAATATTTTGAGCTAAAATGTCAATTTTAAACTGATAATAGACACTTTTAGTCATATTGGTCACACCGTGCATCAGATTGAGGTGTGGATGATTCCTACACATAACAAATGACTCATGGATCATTTTCATGAACTATCAAAACAATATGAATGTGTTTTCTTGGTTTTCAATATATCATTTGTTCTTTTTAGTTAAATTAATGTCGATTTTTAATAAAAACACATTTGAATTTATATAGGTCACATAGTTCTTTAGATTAAGGGGTGTTTTATTCCTACATGTTACAAATGAATCATGGATCATTATTATATGGTATCAAAACAATACAAATGTGTTTTCTTGGTTTTCAGTATGTTGGTTGTGTTTTTTTACTAAAACAACATTTCAAACTAGAGACATACTTTTTGAGTCATACTAGTCACATCATGCATCTATTTGTTGTGAGACTACTTCATAAATGACATAAATGACCTAACAATAATTGTCCAAAATTATGAAGAAAATTGGAAAGCATTTTCATGTTTTTTATAGAGTGACCCATTTTGATCTAAAATGTAAATTTTAATCTAATAACAGACACTTTCAGTCATACCAGTCACATTGTGTGTCAGATTGAGGTGTGTTTTATTATTATGCATCACAAATGACATATAGATTGTTTTCCTAAAGTATTAAAATAAGACGAATGTGTTTTATCAGTTTTTAGTGTTTCAATTGTTCCTTTTACATAAATTAATGACAATTTTAAATCTAAAGACACATTTGGATTTATATCGGTCACATCATGCATTTTATTGAGGTGGGGTTGATTCCCTCACTTAAAAAATGACTCAAGTTCATTTTCCTAAATTATAAAAACAATCCGAAAGCATTTTCTTGGTTTTTAGTATTCCAGTTGTGTTTTTTTAACTAAAATTAATGTTAGTTTTAAATAAAAAAAGTGACATTGAGTCATACTAGTTGCACCATGTGTCGGGTTGAGGTGCGTTTGATTTCTACACATCAAAAATAACTTATAGATCATTTTCCTAATGTATCAAAACAAGATGAATGTTTTTCCTAGTTTTTAGTATGTTAGTTTTGTTTTTTTACATTAATATCATTCCAAACTAGAAACACACATTTTGGGTCATGCAGGTCGTATCGTGCGTCAGTTTGACATGAAACTATTTCATACTTATCACAAAGAACTTATGAATCTTTATACTAAATTATTAAGATAGTCAAAGATATTTTTCATGGTTTCTAGTGAGTGACACATTTTGAGCTAAAATTGCAATTTTAAAATGGTAATGAACACTTTTAGTCATATTGATCACACCATTTATCATATTGTGTTGTGGTTGATTCCTACAAATCAAAAATGACATATGGATCATTCTCATAAAGTATCAAAACAATCCAAATGCATTTTCTTAGTTTTCAGGTTGTCACTTGTTATTTTTTCTGAATTTATTGTTAATTTAATATAAAAATTCACACTTAAAGTCATAACTATCACACCCTGCATTGAATTTAGGTTTTTTTGATTCCTACTTGTCACAAATGACTTATGTATTATTTTACTAAACTATCAAATCAATACTATTGTGTTTTCTCAGTTTTCTACATGTCACCTAATCTTTTAATAAAAAATATTGACACTTTTAAATAAAAATAGACACTTCGAGTCATACTAGTCACATATTCATGTAATTTGTGTACATTCATCCATCAGGTATGCTGACCATTCATTTCTAAACAAATATATTTTTTCTTTTGAATAGGTTTCTTTTTTAAAATCATGATAGTACTTAAAAAATTAAACACACAAAGGATTAATAAATATTTTAAATGAAATTGTAATTATCTTCAAAAACACCTCTTCAGGGATGCTAGTTTGTTCATAGAATATGATCTCTTTCATAAATTTACAAACATAATAACCACATTATTTTCAGTTTTGTTTTGTTTTGGACACTGTAGAAACATTGAGAAAAATAATAAATTTTTTAATATGTGTTTGGATAGTGAAATTCTATTATATATACCCAGATACTTATCCATTTATAGAAATTGTGATGTTATTTTTTCTTTTTCCCCAGGACTCATTCCATGATGTAGAAAATATTCACGCACTACCCTATCATAACATAATCCTCGTTAATAGATAATATATATTATATAACTAGATGATTATTTCTAAATTTTTTGGATGTATTGTATTACAAATTAACAATTTCCACCATGTGTGGTCAGTTTGTTGGATATCCATGCACTGAATCCAAGAAATAAATCATTGGAATAACAAAATTGACTGCAATGAGAAACCAATTGTGCCTAATGACACAAAAAAGAATAAGTAATGAATGAAATTATATTATATTTTATATAATTAAATTTTAGAGACTTACCCCTACCTCGTTGGTATTAATAATAGTTTGTCATTTGTAATTTTTATGTTAAATGATTTGAGAAGGTCTTCCACTATTTCACCCTCTTTCTCAGATTCTATGTTTTTGTCTTAAAGATGTTACATGAGGACTAATGAGTCTAAATTTTTGTTCATGGGTAAATCCCTTCAACTTTTTTCATATATACACCTATGAAAATATGAAATGTATTTAGTCATAATTATAATAATATATCATCTTTTGTAAAATCATATCATGAAAAAATACCCCATGTATACATTTACAACTAAGTCACCTAGCCAACCATACTCCAGTATTTCACTAACATTTTCAACACTAATGAAATCTAGATCTTCCCCTTTGTACATATTTTCATCAAAAATAAATGTACCAACCCCCCATCATTCAACCTTGTATTGACGTGAACTTGAAATGATAGTAAATGATGAAATAGAATGGGTGTGCTTAAGGTGCTTTCAGTATATTATTTCAATTTATTGGTTGATACTTGATATGGTTTTGATCTACTATTTCTTTTCACCCCTTCCCTATGTCCATCTATAACTGCATTCTTCAGTTTATAAATTTTTTCATTAAATGTTAAAGGTTTATCTTGAAAAATAAATTGGAAATGAATACCTCTTTGTCGATATGGTTTTTACAAGATTTGATGGCCATGTGATGAGTGTTTTCAGATATTTTTGACCTTATGAATATATTCATCATCAATTGGAATAGGTAGCTTCGTGCTTGGATCATGGGATACGTTAATCGACACTTTGACATGTCCTATTGGAAATGTTAGGTTGTTTAGCATGGAATTTTGGATATTGAACATCGTATCCTTTACTACAAGATGATGAGTAAGTGTTGATAGATATAAATCACTATCAATTTCACCCTATAAAATATCAGTATAGGAAAGGTATCAATGTCTGTCTGATTCCCAATTTACATAAACAATTATTAGAACATTGATTACCTCATCTAAGATAGGGTTTTGAGGGGAATGGCTCACCTCAAAGCTAGTGGGAGGTCGGGTGAGATCTTCACATGCTAGTTGTTCTTAAGTTGTTTCTTCTCCACTAACCCCCTCAATCATATTTTCCATGAACTATCTCAGAAATTTCATATGTTTTTCAAGGATAGCTATTATTTCTCTCATCATTTTGATTTATTCATTTTTGTCCTATTCTTTTTTTACTCAAAAAATGTTCGAGGTGTCACCCTAAAACCCACACCTCTGACATGACCATATATTTATGTCTGCTTCAAGGCTACTGAAAGTATGTCTGAATCTAGTTTGGATTTTACTGATTCCTGTGACAATGTCAGATGGAAAATATAGTAAAATAAGTAATAATTGGTATGTAATATTGATTTAAATAAAAGAAAATATTTATTATGTCTTTTTTGCACATCATTCCCACACTTTTTGTGTGTTTTCGTCTATTAGTATCCAATATTTATTTACATGTGCCTCCTTCCATATTACATGGCTTCTGATGGAAGTGAAATTAGATTTGGATTCATTAATATACATATAAATAGAGGAATTTAGTTATGGTGTTGTTTTATACAACATAAAAGTATTAAGGTATATTTAAAATATGCATTTCACGTGAAGAGTACATAATTATTTCCTTAGGGTAGGGGTATGCTTGTTTTTCTGCTTGTTCCTTATTTTCAGCAATCAATTGTAGTTTCATAAATAAAAAACAATCAATAAAAGTGATGAATACATATATCATCAAGCAACGTATTACCAAACACAATGTATGAAACGTCTACTTCACAGGATAGCTAGTAAATGCATCCCATGCTCCTTGGGTTATCATGCATGCATAAATAGGTGGTGGGTGTAGGTTTATTTTCCCTTAAACATCCTTAAGATAACATCTCATTAAAATTGTTTGAAAGTCTCTGTGAATCCTTCCAAAAACCCTTAATACATATTCCTTGTGCGAGTCATCCACTATAAATGCACTCTACAAGGGATAGTGAATAGTAAGTTAATGTTTCACTGTTTTAATCTTTATTAAATTAAAGGAATGATATCTTAATGTTACCATAATATATCCCTACATCATTGTATTAATCCCGGTGATAACATGGTGCCACAGTTGTAAATCAATTGACACAGGTTGCTAAGTGACAATTCCAATGTAACAACAGAACATGGCCTTTTTGTTTTAACATGTTATTCCCTCTTATTCAATCCAACCTTTTATTTTATGCCTTCACTTTTTTCTTAATGATTTTTTCTAATACAATCAAACTACGACACTCCTATTTTTCTACACTGCCAGTGTTTCATTGTCTACCATTTCCTCGGTTTCAACATCAATAACTTATTCCTCCAAAGCACTAGCATCAGCATGTGTTGGAGGGGGTTGTACCTCTGCACTAGGATCAATAGCAACAATAGTTTGAGAATCATATTGGTCATCTGCATTGTGACCATTAGTAAGTTGAGAGACACGTTGTGCCTTGGGACTGGGAGCAGCATCACATGTAGAACTCATTATCTGCTGAAGTGGATTAACATTTAATTTAGATTACATAAAAGTAATAATAAATATATAATAACATAAGGTAACATGATCTATATTAAAAATAATTATAACCTGATTATTGAACTCTATTTTTTAAAGGTGAAGGGATTTGACCCCTCTATCAACTTTACAAATACCTTCATTTTGTCTCCTCTGACATAAAAAACATCATCTACATTAAGACCACTACAAAATTATAGTGACATTCCAATGAAAGGGTTATGCTCTATTGAATTTTCATCTGACCCTTCCATGGTTTTGGTCTATAACTGAACAATTGAACACCTTTGGTTTGTAGTATCTATAACATAAAATACTTGTACTACCTATGATATCATTATAAATGGTTATTATTTATATCCTTTCTTACTGAAATCAACTTTAACCAATCCCAAATAATCAATTTTAACATCCCTCCTATTATAAACCCACTTGAATTGAAAAATTGGCACTTGGAAGTTCGTATATTCCAACTCCCATATTTGTTTGATAATGAAAAAGTATGAAATATTCACATCACTTTGATTTTTGTCATTAACACTAAAAATATGCATCGCTTCAGTCACAGGTGTAACTCCACTATTATGTGTGGTATTATTTTCCTCAAGTTCATTATTAATGAATATTTAACCATTAATTATATAATTATTATAAGATAATACATGCATGCTTTGTCCTTTGGCTATCCATCGAATTCATTCTGAAATTGAGTTTGGATATTCTTCTGACTCCTTAAATATATGGTCCTAAAACCATTCTATAAACTGTCGATTAAGTGTATTTAATAACCATTTTTCATCCCTTGATGGATTAAAATTCCTAATAATTTCTTCGTGGATTTTTTACATATGGTTCAACCTATAAACTGTTATGGAAAACATAAAGGTGGGTCTGCTCCTAATATGTAATATTGATTGTGACAACCTCTATTCATGAAATTCCTTTACCCTCAAGCCGCCCAATATGATGAGATTTCAGCAGACCAATGCTTTCCAAATCAGATAGGTATTCAGTACAAAATTTAATGGCTTCCTCAACAATATATCACTCCATAATACAACCCTCTGGACAACATCAATATTTGACATACCCTTTCAAAATCTTCATGTATCATTCAATGGGGTACATCCATCTATAGTGTAAAGACCACATAGTCAAATCTCTCTCACCATGTGAACCATAAAATGAACCATCCTATCAAATAATATAGGTGGGAAGAATATTTCCAATTCACATAATATAATGGAAATTTATCTTTCCATACTCGGCAATTTCATCGAGTCTATAAATTTTCTGCATATAGCTTCGAAGAAGAAAAAGAGATTTGTTAATGTATAATGGAATTTCATGGGAAAAATTGAACATAAATCTATAAGAATTAGATCTTTATTCAAAATTTGGCAGTCATTTTATTTCATGTAAGAACACAGATTTTGAACTTATAAGAAATTGTGTATTTCTTAATGTTATTTCAAAGCAGGACGTTCAGACGACGTGCAATTCTGAGCCCCAGTGTGGCAGGAATAAAATTTGACGTGCGTTCACACTAGGCATGCCAAATAAACATAATAACTCCTAAATGGTTCCTCATATGGGAAACCCAAGGGCACCGTTGATTCTGGAACGTGTCGTTTACCCTAGGAGGGGTATAACTTTTGTGGGCACGGCCCTTTTTTGAAAAATGCCACTAGGGGAATTTTCCTAATTTAGCGGCATCAGGCATGGACTTTAAAACATTTGAACAGAGGCTCGGATTAAAATTCTGAGACTTTTGTTGCACTCAAAACATGGTTTTTACCCTAGGGGCGGCTTAACCCCGACCCCGCCGAAAGTTCTGGTAAGGGGTCTACGGGAAGGGGGTTTAAGTGTTTTTCTATTTAAACACCACCCCAACCCTCATCTCCCCCTTGCTCCCCTCCTTGGAGTTTCCTCTCAATGAGCTTCTCCCCTCTCTTCCACCTCTCCGATGAGGCGCGAAAACTCTAGTGGACCATTGGTGAAGCGTCGGGCTACGCCCTTCGAGTCAGTCTTGTGTTTATGTCGTTTTAATTCATGCAACCACCTTTGAATGCAATTATTCACATAAAAATGTTGTCCGGTCATCGATCAAATCCCATATTTGTGTAGAGTCCTATTTTAGCTTCCCAATAGTCCTTTCATATCGAAATTATGAGTCACGGGGCATCCGGGGCAGCCCCGGAAAGTTTCCAGGCCGTTTTCCACCTTTTTCTGGCGGTTCCAGGGCGCTTTGGCGGGCGACGGCGGTGGCGCGCGGTGGCTCCAGGTGGCAGCGGTGCGGATCTGGGACAGCACTATGGTGGTGGTTCCAGGCGGCGGCGGCGCGGATCCGGGATGGCGGAGCGACAGGTGTAACGACCCAATGTTTCATTAATGGAAATCCCTCTTGATCTAAGTAAATGACTCTTTATGTAAAAAGTTTATATAAAATTTCAACTTCATTGGTTTTATGTTAAGAATTGTGACTATTACTTTTATATTCGTTAAATAGTGATCACATGATTAGTATAAATATAAGGTTTTAACAAACCCAATTTACATAGACAAAAGAAGCGATGGCCTCATCCAGTAGAACTGATCCATACGAAGCCCATTTGATGGAGATCAGAAAAGAGGTGGTGTCCTTGGGATTCTCTCTTGACCAATCCCAAGATGAACTTCATCATGTCAAGCTCGAACGGGACCGTCTTTGAGAAAAGTGGAAGTTGATAGAGATTACCACTCGAGCGATGTTATCTGAGCCACCCCATGAGTCTGTAACCATCGCACACCTTACCCTTAGGTCTTGTGTGGGTATTTTATAGGGTTATATAACAAATCACTAGTGCTATGTTCATGTACATTATTTTTGTATATAATAATGAATATACTTTCTTGTCATCATTGATACATTGTAAATAGTTTTTAAAGTACAAATAGTTTTTTAGTTATTATTTAATTAAGAATTCTATTTTATTAAATTATAGTATTTTTCAATTAAATAATATTTTAATAAAATATTATTATTATTATTAAATTAATTTTTATTAAATATAAATGATCTTATAATTTTATGAATGCAATTGTAATTATTATTAAGGTTTGAAAAACATTTTTGTCAAAACCCGTGAATTTTCAATAAATCTCATTTTTGGTTTTAAAAAGTAAAAATTTAAAAATTTAAAAAATTATTTAGATAAAATAAATTATATTTCTGGAATCAGGATGTCGAAATTATCCAATGGTGAATTTTTTATAATTTTCTAAGACAGTCAAATTTTTGGGTAAAAATTAAATACCTTTTAAATATATAATGTGTTTTATGACATCATAATGACCCAATAGTGATGTAATAAAATACTATAAGCTTTATGTTCGTCCAATATATGTTTTTTCACTTAAATAATGTGATTTTTGGTTTGTTTGACTTATTTTTCAAAGCATTAATGGACCCCTCAAGACTTATTAAACATCTTATCCTTTTAAATTATTTTCCATGGGAGTGTGACTCACCTCCACATAAGCAGCCCCATTATTTTAAGAATTTAGGACTTTGGCCTTATAAAATGTTTTTTTCCTCTCCCCTTTTCAAAAAACCATGGTCAAAAATCATTATCTGATTTGTGGTTTGGATTAGTTTATTGTAAGGGGTCCCAAACCTAAATAATAAAGATTTCACTCACCTTTCCTATATAAACCCACCCAAGATCACACTTCCTCCTCACTCAATGCCTTTGGAGTTCGTCCAATCTTTGCCCTGCTCTCTATAAAATCCTCCCAAGGTTCCCCAAGCACCCAGGAAGCCTCTCTCAAGCCTCTCTCAAGCCCTTGGAAGCACATTTCCAAGTAAGGGTTTTTCTTCCTTTCTCTTTTTTGTCCAATTTTCTTTTAGTTGTTTTACCCTATTAATTTCAATTATGAATCTTAAGGTATGGTTTTAACCCTCCCTCATACTTCCCTCTTAATGTTTTAATGATGGGAGACCCCTTTCTCTCTCATTAAATGCCTCTCATGTACACCTGTTACTATGCCGAAATTCCGGAAGGAACTTCTCTCTCCTCATTTACATTCAAGTAATACTTTTGAATCATGAATATAAATTCCATTTCAATTGTTGGGACATGTATCTATATGACCACATTAATGTACATTACATGTAAATATGATGAGTAACCCCTTTCTCTCTCATCAGCCAGTTTTATGAATTCTTATGTCACACTGTTATACTGCAGAAATCGCACCGATTTTCTAAGCCAATTCCATTGTGTAGTGAATACCATGCCCATTTCTCCATCAAGGGTATTCACCTTTATGCACATTTACTTATTTATTATAAAGTTTCAGGTATTAATTCCACATTCCTTTATCATGGAGTAAGTGATTATGTTTTATGAATCCATATTTTATGATCCATGTGGCACACTTATGCGTGAAATTTATTGTTTAAGAAGGGTACGCCCTTACAGGGCTCCAATGCATTGGGTAAAGTATAGTATCATGATATGTCATGTGCAATGAGTGTTGAATCATGATAATTCAAGTGCAACTAGGTTTTACTCGTGCTTCATGTTCAATGAGAATTTACTCATGCTTCATGTGCAATGATCCTTGGCTCATGCTAATTCCATGTTAAGTGTTGTTGCCACATTTCCATGTTATGATTATCATGCTTTATCATGCCTTTATGTTCATGTTTCTCTTGTACTCTATTGATATACCTATTTTATAAAATGTATTTTACTCCTATTTTATTCTAGGTTTATTCCCTTACTGGGCTTTATAGGTCAACCCTTTTTTTATTCATAACCTCTGGTTATCCCATGCAATGCTAAGTACGAGGGAATGTAGTGGTCATGTAAAGGAATTTTTTAATAAATATGTTGTATTTCATGTTTTAAGTTGTTATGTAATGATCCTAATCCCCAAAGACACTATACATCTTGATCTTCCATGTTGTATCAAGTGAATAGTTCATGTAATAAATCATTTTTATGTTTGTAATAAAAGCAGGGTTGTCATAGTTGGTATCAGAGGATAGGTTTAGTTATTTTTGGGATTAGGATTAGAAACCCCTAGTAAAGACTTAGAGACAAGAATAGGTATAATAAAATCATCCCTATGTTTTGGTAAGAACTGAGTAAGTGGTTAATCAAACAAATACATCCATGTCGGGATACGATCATGTAGAGGCGGCTCTAGCACAGATGTATCCTAGGGGTAAAACCTGAAAACACCGCTTTGAGCTAGACTCAAATGGGAAATGGTGCATGACAATGGGCCTTGCTTCACTTTTGGTTATGACACTCCCGAGGGATATGTTTTTGACAAATTCACAAGCTTAGTATGAACCCTTATTAAGGGAATTAAAAAAATTCCCCTAAGAATATATGTTAGAAAGTAGATCATGAAAAGCCTAGATTGAAGCCTATAAACTCATGAGTTAAGGAAATAAAAGTTTATTTATAAGTCATCAACTTCTGTCTTTGGATTACCCTTTATGTGTTACCCCCTAACTTTCCTTTTATTCCAGCCAATGGCCAGTAATATGAGAACTCGGGCTAACAACCGATGTGAATATCAGTGTGATGACTATACTAATGAGATGCCCAATCCAATGGGAGCAGTAATTGAAAACTTCGTCACACTTCTCTATCAGCTAACTCAAGGTTTGAATAGAAACACAGGTCAAGAGGAATGTTCAACCCCCCTAAAAGGGAACAAGTCACTATCGAGAGCTTCATGAAACAAAGTCCTCCTACTTTTAGTGGATCATCTGATCCCACAATCGCTGAAAACTGGATCAACTCCATTTAAAAGATCTTCTCAATCCTTCAATGTTCTGAACAAGAGATGGTTATCCTAGAGTCTTATCATATAGAGGGTGAAGATGATCAATGATGGATGTTGATCAAAAATATGAATCTTGAGGAGGAGATCGAGGCGTTGCAATGGAAGGATTTTGGGAATATGTTTTTCGATAAATATTTTCCGCGCACCCTATGGATTAAGATAGAAAGGGACTTCCTTTCCCTGAAGAAAAAAATGAAGAATCTATTGGATTGTACAAGGAAAACTTCACAAGGCTTGCCCGATACGCTTCTGGCTTTGTCATTACCCTCAAATGTAAGGTTGAACGCTTCTTTGGTGGGATGAAGCCTAGCCTATGGAAAGCATTAGCGATCCGTGACTTTGACAGCTATGAGGAAATTGTCCGATGTGCCCTCAAGGTCGAAATGGAGATCAAGAAATCACTGGGGTGGACTTCAAAGCTGGTGGTCCGATGGATAAATCCAACGGTGCTAAGAAGATCTGGCACCCCACTTTCCAAAAGTGCGGAAAGAAGCACCCTAGAAATTGCCTCAAGGGGATGAGGAAATGTTTAGGTGTGGAAGATAAGGGCACCTAGTTGTCAACTATCGGCAAGAAACACCTGTGGATGTGACAGAGGAGAGGAATTCTCCATTTGAACCTCAACACATTGTTCACTGCTACAACTACAAAGAATCGGGGCATCTTGAAAATCAGTGCCCTAGTCCAAGGGTTTTCAGAGGCAACCAACAACCGCCAAGGAAAAAAGGAATATATTTTTCCATCACTCCTGCTGAAGTGAACCCCAACAACAAAGTGGGGCCAGGTACTCTAGTTATTCATTAAATAATAGAGAACGTACTTATTGATTTAGGTTCTACGCATTCTTTTATATCTCAAAAGTTTAGTAGAACAATCCCAGCACCACCACAAATCGTGGAAGTGAAGATGTCAGTGACTACGACAAATGGTGGAATCATTGAAACCCATGAATATAAGTCCTCCCATATTATAATCTGTGGATTGAATTTCCCAGTGAACCACGTCATACTTCCTCTGGTGGAATTTGATGCAATTCTTGGCATGTATTGCCTTTCCTTATATAGAGGCAACATAAATTGTCGAGAAAGGCAAATCACACTCCATATGGAGAATCGACCCTCGATTCATTACAAGTGTAAGGAGGAAGTTGAATCTCCTTTATCTCCATAATCTCAAGCATGGATATTACTGCCCTATGAGAACGCGTATCTGGCTCAGATTATTGAGTCCACGGAAGAAACCATCCTTGAAGAAATGCCTATTGTGAGGGAATTCACTGAAGTGTTTTCCCGAGGAACTGCCTGGTCTTCCTGCTAGAAGAGATGTTGAATTCTTAATTGAACTTATATGAGGGGCTCTACCAATATACAAGACTCCATATAGAATGGATGTCATGGAGCTTGAAGAGCTAAAGAAACAACTACAGGAGAATCTAGATAAAGGGTTTATACGCCCAAGTGCTTCACAATGGGGTTCACCAGTCCTCTTCGCCAAGAAGAAGGATGGGTCAATGTGCCTTTGCATCGATTATCATGAGCTCAACAAAATCATGATAAAGAACAAGTATCCTCTCCCATGAATTGATGACTTGTTTGATCAGTTGTGTGGAGCACAATACTTCTCCAAGGTAGATTTGCGGTCGGGATATTATCAAGTAAGGGTGAAGAAGGAAGATATCCCCAAGACTACCTTTCGTACAAGATACAGGCACTATGAGTTCATAGTAATGCCTTTCCGACTCACTAATGCTCTAGAAATATTCATCGACATGATTAATAGAGGCTTTAGAGATTACCTTGGCAAATGTTTGGTAGTCCTTATAGATGATATTCTAATATACTCCAAAACCAAGGTGGATCATGAGAAGCATTTAAGAACAGTACTATAGACTTTGAGCAAGGAGAATCTCTATGCAATGTACAACAAGTGTGAGTTTTTGCTGAAGGAGGTCTCATTCCTGGGACATATCATCACAAGAAATGGGATTTCTGTGGATCCCTCAAAAACAGATGCAATTGAGGGATGGGCAAGGCCAACATCGGTAACGAATATATGTAGATTCTTGGGGTTAGATGGATATTATCGACAATTTGTGAGAAATTTCTCATGATTGTCCAACCCTCTTACCAACCTAACTCGAAAGGGAGTAAAGTTTTCTAGGGGTGATGAATGCGAAGAAAGCTTCAAGGAGTTGAAAAGGTGGATTATCACTACGCCCGTTCTCACTTTACGCACAAGTGGGGAAATTTTTATGGTATTCAATGATGCTTCGAAGAAGGGTTTAGGCTTTGTGTTGATGCAGAATGATAAAGTGATATCCTATGCCTCAACGAAGTTGAAAATCCATGAGAAAAACTATCAAACGCATGATCTGGATTGGCGGTAGTGATCTTTGCCTTGAAAATCTAGCGGAATTATCTTATGGGGAGAAATGTGAGATATATACTGACCACAAGAATCTTAAATATATATTCACACCGAAAGAGAATAATATGCACTAGAGAAGATCGATAGAGCTCATCAAGGATTATGACTGTTCAACACATTACCACCCTGGGAATGCAAACAAGGTGGCAGATGCCCAAAGTAGAAAGGACCCAGCGATTCTATCAAAGATGAGAATTGAGAAGGATCCAATCTTATTAGACCTGATGAAGATGGACATGGGAATCATAAATAAGTAAACATCATCAATCCTTTCACAAATGATTTCTCAACCGTCTCTTTTGGAAAGGTTAAAGGATGCTCAAAGGGATGATGTGGGAATTCAAGAAAAATTAGAAGCAATCAAAAAAGGGAAATCCACAGAGTTTAATGTTAATAAAGAATGAATTCTGAGATTTTGGAAAAGACTATGTGTTCCATCAAGTCCGGAGCTGAAGAAGGATCTTCTGGATGATGCACATAGTTCAAATTTCCCTATTCACCCAGGGAGAACAAAGATGTATTGAGATCTCTAGGAAAACATTTGGTGGGATAATATGAAAAAGGAGATCGCTAAATATACCTCAAAGTGCCTGGTGTGCCAACAAGTGAAGGAAGAGAGGAAGAATTCTAAGGGGATGATGCAACCATTGCCCATACTAGAATGGAAATGGGAGAACATCACCATGGACATTGTCACCAGACATCCGAGGACATCAAAAGGCAGCAATGCAATCTGGGTTGTGGTGGATCGTCTTACAAAGACCGCACACTTCATCCCTATTCGGGAGGATTTCTCATTGGATCAACTGGCATGAATATATATCAAGGAAGTCGTCAGGCTGCATGGAGTTCCCTATCTATTATTTCTAACCAAGATCCGAGATTCACCTCTATGTTTTGGAAGATTCTTTAACAATCTCGGAATACTGAACTGAACTTCAGTACGGCCTATCATCCTCAAACTGATGGCCAATCCGAGTGGACTATCCAAACACTTGAGGACATGTTGAGAGCATGCTCAATGGACTTTAAAGGAGGTTGGGATCAACATCTTACTCTGATTGAGTTATATTATAATAATAGTTTCCACTTGATCATCCAAATGGAACCTGATGAAGCCCTGTATGGGAAAAGGTGCAGAACACCGACATGTTGGGATGAGGTCGCTGAACGTAAGCTGCTTGGACCAGAAATGGTTGACGAAATGGTGGAGAAGGTGAAAACCATTCAACAGCATATCAAGGCTGCCCATAGTCAACAAAATAGTTATGCAGATAATCATTGATGAGACCTTGAGTTTAAATTTGGAGACATGTTTTTTCTACACATATCTCTGTGGAAGAAGGTCGTGAGGTTTGGAAAGAACGTTAAATTAAGTCCAAGGTACATCGGCCCCTTCGAGATTCTTGATCATGTTGGGGCTGTGGACTATCGACTATCACTTCAACCTACCATGGCCAAAGTACATGATGTATTCCATGTATCCCTCTTAAGGAAGTACATACCAGACCCTTCACATGTACTCTCTTCTGATGTGGTACAGTTGGAGGATGATCTTTCTTATGAGGAGCAACCAGTGAAGATCTTAGATTGTAGAGAAAAAGTTCTATTAAATAAGACGATGCCCCTCGTCAAGGTGTTGTGGCGAAACCACAAGTTTGAAGAAGCGACTTGAGAATCATAGGAAATGATGAAGCTAAGTTACCCAAATCTGTTTTAGTGTGGGAAAAATAAATTTTGAGGGCGAAATTTTTTAAGGGGGGAATATTGTAACAACCCAATGTTTCGTTAATGGAAATCCCTCTGCATCTATTTAAATGTCTATTTATGTAAAACGTTTATATAAAGTGTCAACTTCTTTGGTTTTATGTTAAGAATTATGACCATTACTTTTATAGTCGTTGAATAGTGATAACATGATTAGTATAAATATAGGGTTTTAACAAACCCAATTTACTTAGACAAAAGAAGTGATGGCCTCATCCAGTATAATTGATCCATACGAAGCCCATTTTTTGGTGCTCAGAAAAGAGGTGGCATCGTTGGGCTTTTCTCTTGACCAATCCCAAGCTGAGCTTCATCATGTCAAGCTCGAACGGGACTGTCTATGGTAAAAGTGGAAGTTGATAGAGATTACCACTCGAGTGATGTTATATGAGCCACCCCAATAGTCTGTCACCATCACACACCTTACCCTTATGCGGCTGTTTTAAGGGGTCATGTAACAAATCACTAGTACTATGTTCATGTACATTATTTTTGTATATAATAATGAATATACATTCTTGTCATCATTGATACATTTTAAATAGTGTTTTCAGTTATTATTTAATTAAAAATTCTATTTTATTAAATTAATGGATTTTTGAATTAAATAATATTTTAATAAAATATAATAATTATTATTAAATTAATTTTTATCAAATATTAATGAGCTTATATTTTTATGAATGCAATTGTAATTTTTATTAAGGTTTGAAAGCCATTTTTTTCAAAACCCGTGAATTTTTTATAAATGTAATTTTTATTTTAAAAAGTAAAAATTAAAATATTTAAAAAATTATTTAGATAAAATAAATGTTATTTCTGGAATCAGGACTTTGAAATTATCCAATGGTTAATATTTCATAATTTTTTGAGACAGTCAAATTTTTGGGTAAAAATTAAATTCTGTTTAAATATATTATGTGTTTTATGACATCATAATGACCCAATAGGGATGTAATAAAATACTATAAGCTTTATGTTCGGCCAATATATGTTTTACCATTAAAATAATGTGATTATGGGTTTGTTAGACTTTTTTTTCAAAGCATTAATGGACACCTCAAGACTTATTAATCATCTTGTCTTTTTAAATTATTTTCCATGGGAGTGTGACTCACCTCTTCATAAGCAACCCCATTATTTTAAGAATTTATAAATTTGGCATTACAAAATATTTTTTTCCTCTCCCATTTTCCAAAAACCATGGGAAAAAACCATGAGCTAATTTGCAGTTTGGATTAGTTTAATGTAAGGGGTCCCAAACCTAAATAATAAAGAATTCACTCACCATTCCTATATAAACCCACCAAAGCTCCCACTTACTCATCACTCAAAGCCTTTTAAGTTCATACAAACTCTACCCTACAATCTCTAGAATCCTCCCAAGGTGCCCCAAGCTCCCAAGAAGCCTCTATCAAGCCTCTCTCAAGCCCTTGGATGCACATTTCCAAGTAAGGGGTTTTTCTTACTTTCTCTTTTTTGCCCAATTTTATTTAAGTTGTTTGGCCCTTTTAATTTCAATTATGAATGTTGGGGTATGGTTCACACCTCACTCATACTTCCCTATTTATTTTTAAATGATGGGAGACCACTTTCTCTCTCATTAAATGCCTCTCATTTACACCCGTTACTATGCTGAAATTCCGAAAGGAACTTCTCTCTCCTCATTTACATTCAAGTAATACTTTTGTATCATGAATCTAAATTCCATTACAATTGTTGGGGCATGTATCTATATTACCTCCTTAATGTCCATTACATGTAAATATGATGAGGAACCCCTTTCTCTCTCATCAACCAATTTTATGAAATCTTATGTCACGTCGTTACGCTGCCGAAATCGCACCAATTTTCTAAGACACTTCCATTATGTAGTGAATACCATGCCCATTTCTCCATCAAGGGTATTCACCTTTATGCACATTTAATTATTGATTATAAAGTTTCATGTATGAATTCCACATTCCTTTTTCGTGGATTAAATGATTGTGTTTTATGAATCCATGTTTTATGATCCATGCGGCACACTTATGCGTGGAATGAAATGTTTAAGAAGGGTGTGCCCTTATAGCACTCCAATGCATTGGGTAAAGTATTCTATCATGATACGTCATGTGCAATGAGTGTTGACTCATGATAATTCAATTTTAATGAGGGTTTACCCGTTATTCATGTGCAATGAGAATTTACTCATGCTCCATGTGCAATGACCCTTAGCTCATGCTAATTCCATGTTAAGTGTTGTTGCCACATTTCCATGTCATGATTATCATGCTTTATCACGCCTTTATGTTCATGTTTCTCATGTGCTCTATTGATATACCTATTATATAACATGTATTGTACTCCTTATCTATTCCATTTTTATTCCCTTAATGGGCTTTATAGGTCACCCCTTTTCTTATGCGTGTCCTCAGGTTATCCCATGCAATGAAAAGTACGAGGGAATGTAGTGGTCATGTAAATGAAGTTTTCAATAAAGTTGTTGTATTTCATGTTTTAAGTTTTTATGTAATTATCTGAAGCCCCAAAGACACTAGACCTATCGATATTCCATGTTGTATTAAGTGAATAGTTCATGTAATAAATCATTTTTAAGTTTTTAATAAAAGTAGGGTTGTCATAGCAGGGGCTCCAAGCGGTGGGTGAGCTCATCGGGGCGCGATGAGAGCAGTGTCGCGGCGTGTGGCCCTGTGCGGGAACAGAGACTGGAATTCGGTGGGTCTCCACACAAGACCACGTCTAGCCTCAAGGGCTGGTTGGTGTTGTGTGGACCGAGGGTCCATGGTCGGGATACACGAATGAGTTGCTGGCCAGTACTGGGAGCAGGGCCGGCCCAGACTGGGCGGACTAGGCCGGTCCAGTCCAAGGGGTTCATCCCCTCTGACTTCGAACACCCGTAACATTCTCTATGGGCATCTGTTTTGTATGTCGTTTGTGGAAGCGCACTCCTTGGATCGAGACAAAGTTTTTGAGATGGTTTCAGGGGTTTTAATTCCCATGAAGGGGGCATCGGTGGTGCAACATGCCCATTAAGTGGTTTGGAATTTTTCTAGGGGTTCTTATTTTGGATGTCGCGGACACATCCAATGTCGGATTTGAGCACCATCAGTGGAATTGTGACCCTAGCGTCGAGACAGATATTTCCATTATGGTTTTGGACGTTGAGTTTGGAGTTGATATGTGGGCCCTATGGGCCATCTTTTAAGCGACATGCGGTATTTTGCGACATTTTCATTAGGCATCTATTCAGTGTGGATGAATAGTAAATTTGATGTGTTTTTCCAAGGCCATCGCAATGGCGCAGTCCACCTAACCTATTTGGAGACCGAGATTAGGCTCAACGAGACACCTTGCGGGCCTAAAGCAGTGGCGAACAACTTTTCCATCGGGGGTCTGTTCTAGGAAAATGAGTAGTCTATCTCGCGTTGTTTTTTGTGATGATTTCAGTGGTGTGATATATTGTGGCATGTGGAGCCTCATTCTAGATCATATTAAATGTGGAATCATGGAATGGAATCAGACGGAAGTTTCCTCGATGCACTCTAAACCATCACGCAATAGCGATGTTGTTGATCCCCCCTAGTGATAGAACGGGCTATATAGAGCTATCCGACCAGTCTCAGGTTTACCCTCTAGTTGAGCTAGGTAGTGGTTTCCCATGGAACTATTAGGGCTCACCCTCTAGTCGGACTGGGCAGTGGGTTACCTGTCGAACTACCAGGGTTTACCCTCCAGCTGGGCTGAGCAGTGGGTTACCCATTCACTCACTAGGGTTTACACTCTAGCGGGGCTGGGTAGTGGGTTACCTGATGATTTTTAGGGTTTTTCCTCCAGCGGAGCTGGGAAGTAGGTTACCTGTTGACCAATTAGGGTTTACCCTCCAGCGAGGTTGGGCAGTGGGTTACTCGATGACCTCTAGGGGTTTACACTCTAGTTGGGTTGGGCAGTGGTATACCAGGTGACTTCTTTTAGACTTATACCTTTCTACTGGGCTAGTCAGTGACTTTTTCTCCATGACTACTGGAGCAGGATCCTTGGTTACATGGATCAGCGACGTGACGGATTTGGCGTGACCTTAGGAAATACAAGGACGATGGGATCTTTTTTCACCAAGATGCGTCTTTACAACGCGACCTAAAAGTCATGCAGGTTAGTCAGTGCCGCCCAAAGCAGATAGTATCGAGGTCCGATGATTGATCACCTTTGACTTGTACATCTATGTTTTCCATTAGGGACATTTGGGTTCAGTGTTGGATATCCCTAGAATTGTGGGCATCTCTTCATGGACTGAGCTTTGAGATGGAGATCCCCTTACTCACTCATTCGGGTTCCTTGTTGAGAATATATATACATATACACCTAACTTTGGTTCCCACTCCATGGGTTCCATTACTCTCCTTCTTGGAGGGATGGAGACACACGGGGTATGCCATTTTCTTTCCATGTTTAGCTCCCCTTAGTTGGACAAGTCCACTCTACTACTATAGGTAGCGATGAATCAGTGAGAAGTTCTTCTTCTCACCATTCTTATATCCTTTCATTTGGACGAGCTTACTACCTTCCTATTATTGGGTTGATCTGCACTCTCTTTACTATACTCTTTTACTATTCTGGTTCTGTCTACTACTCACCCCATTAGTTCCTCCTTTGTTTCTCCCTCGAGATTTTGGGTCATCCTACTGAGTATCTTTATACACATCCCTTCTTGGGCTTTGCCCGCACCTAGTGTGCACTTCCAGATGACTAATAGGTCGATCGTGACTACGGAGGAGCATATAGGTCGTAGGATCTCAAACAACGTCTCTTGTTCATGCCAGAGTTTTTTAGGTGGGGATCTATCCAATTGTTTCCTTTTTTACCTGTTGTCGGGTTGTGTCACCTTTGTGGTTGGGCGTGTGCTTTTCCCCTTTTTCTATTCAGTTTACTTGTCGGTACTTTTAGAACTTTACTTTCTCTATTTAGTGGTTGATGCATGACAGTGGTTGGGTTATAGTTGTTTGTCCTATGGTTTTCTTTTTACTCTGCACTTCTGCATCGAGTGGTTTGTGTGTGTGTGTGTACAGGTATATAGGCGAAGGCCTCCCTATGATTGTTATGCCATTAGTGCTGGTCGCCAGCCTGTAGCCTATGGATGTGGGCTTGAGGCAGTTTTGGCTCAGAACCGGTAGGGTTGGGTTGTGAAAAAGTGGAATCAAAGGTGGTTCATTCCTTGGGATGTTGTTCAGACGTCTCTAAAAAGGAATTGGTTGGGATTTTGGGAAATGATGTCGACATGTCTCGAGGGCAGATCTCAGGCCAAGGAGTCCAGTGATGGTATGGGTCGCCAACGTATCCACTCATTAGGACCCTAATAACCCACTTGTCGACACAACATGTTGAGACACTTATTGCAGTGAACTTTGGAACATCTATCTTGTAGGACTAAGTCTTTTACTACATTTTTTTTTTGAGTCAGATCTTCTTTTTTATTATTCTTATTTATATATATATATATATATATTCTCATCTAATCGCAGTAATCCTTGATAATTTTTAGGATGCCCCCATGACAACAGCCAGCCAGGTTACACTCTCCAATTCATGATGATGACCAGGAGAGCGATGAGGTGTCAGTTCAGGGACCCTCACGTGATCCCTTTCTACCCAGTGCTTCAACAGTATCCCCTCTACCCGAGGAGGAGCAGTTAGTATCGACAACTCAAGATGAGGTTGCGCACAAAATGAGCGCGCTACGAGACATCCAGCATCAGAGGCCGCCAAGGTTCCATGGGTACCCATATCCCTAGGTGGCGGAGGACTGGCTTGAGTCAGTGGCATGACTCTTCAAGCTGGTACAGACCCCAGCAGACCAGATGGTGGCTGTAGCCACTATTCTTTTCCTCAGGATAGTCAGGAGATGGTGGGATTTTGTGACACATAACCATGATGAGTCATCCCTCACAGGGGATGGCTTCCAGTAAATTTTCGGGGAGGATTATTTCCCCTCGTGTTTATGCTTCATTTAGATCCAGGAGCATCTGGAGCTGAATCATGGGGGATTTCTATATCCCAGTACTCTACTCAGTTCACTTATCTTACACGCTACTCGCATGACATGATCCGCGATAGCTACTTCGGTGCGTAGAAGATTGATAAGGGTATTTGCAGGAGGATCCTTTCTACTGTGGTACCCTTGTGCATCCTCACTTATGTCGGGGTGCTACAGTGGGCACTTGTGACCGAGAGCTTCCTGGCTGAGGGGTGCCAGATAGCAGGACCAAGCAGTCACCGCTTTAGAGCGGAGTCTTCAGCTGGAAGATGACAGAGAGCTGGGCCCCAGCTGAGGATGCCATTCCGTGAGCAAACCCATGGCCAGGGTCATACACCTTAGTGGTGCCGTAGGGCCCCAAGGGAGGTTGGATAGATCTATTTCTATGCCTATGACGGACGGGGCCACCTAGCACGGGACTGCCCGACCAGGAATACCGAGCAGTCGTGGAAAGCAGTGGGCACACCGTAGTGGAAGAGGCAGTGTCGAGACCAGTGATCCCCCAGGCGGGGATAGGGCAGTCCTCAAGAAGGCAGTGTTTGCATAGCGGTAGGACCTGGACGTCCGGGATGACATTTTGAGGTCCTTTCACCACCACCACCGGGTGGCCCATGCCTGGCTCAGGGAGATGGTGGTAGGGGTACCAGGCATCTTCAGGTTATGGGTGTTCATGACCCCCCATCACATGAGATGGTTCATGGTACACATTGTGTTTACACTACGCTTTCTTTGGTACTAGTAGACACAGGCGTCAGCCACTCTTCAATATTTATGTTGTTGGTATGGGAGTTGGAGCTTCTAGTAGAGGCACTGAAACCTAAAATTAGCCTCGAGGTTCCTACAGGTAGTGCCTCGTTAGTGACTCTTATCTGCAGACAGTGCAAACTGTCATTCGGATGAGTGAGTTTCAAGTGGGACCTGCTCGTCATCACGATGGAACCTTACTATGTCATTTGGGGCATGGATTGGCTTTCTATGGTTCACACATAGATTGACTGTCGTCATAGATGAGTCTGATGCGTGTTTTTGGATGGGACGATGTTCACCATCCTTGGTGAACAAGACCTCATGGAAGAGCAGATGGGTACTCTGAGCAAGAGACCCTGACCTTTTTTGCACCAGTTGGTGAGCATGGCTCTCAGAGCAGAAGACACTACAGGAACATGGATCCCTACCATTGTAGAGGACAACATGGTTGTCTTTCCCAAGGATGTTTCGGGACTACCTCCAAGGTGAGAGATGGAGTTCTGCATTGACTTGCAGCTGGGGACTACCCTGATATAATGTGTGGCTTATTGGATGGCACCCATAGAGCTTCGGAAGCTACGACATTAGCTGGATGACCTTCATGATATGGGATTCATCCAGCCTTGTGTGTCCCCCTAGGCATCACCAGTTTTTTTTGTGAAAAAGGCAGATGGGAGTCTATGACTTTGTGTGAATTATTGTCACCTAAATAAGGCCACGATAAAGAATAAGTACACTTTTCTGAGGATCGGCGACCTCTTTGACCAGTTGAGAGTTGCGAAGTGGTTCTCCAAGATGGATCTTCGATCCAACTACCACCAGTTGCTGGTTTGTGAGGCCGATATCCCGATTTTGGATATTTGTTTTCAATATCGACATTACGAGTTTTTGGTGATGCCCTTTAGCATGACGAATGGCCCCGCCATCTTCATGGATTTGATGAACCAGATCTTCCAGCCATAGAAGGACTAGTTTGTGGTTGTCTTTATTGATGACATACTCATTTACTATGCGACGAAAGAGGAGCATGCGGAGCATTTGAGGATGGTTCTGGACATATTTTGTGAGTACCAGCTATATGGGAAGCTCTCGAAGTGCCAGTTATGGATTCAAGAGGTTCACTTTTTGGGGCATGTCATTACAGAACATTGATTGGCTATGGATCTCATAAAGATAGAGGAATTGCTTTCTTGTGATCCACCCAATAATGTGTCAGAGGTGCGGAGTTTCCTTAGATTGTCAGGGTACTACAAGAGTTTTATGGAGGAATTATCTGGGATTGCTGCCCCTTTGACCGCATTGACGTGGAAGAGGTGAAAATTTACATGGGCTGATGAGTTCCAGAAGCCCTTCGAGGAGTTTAGGTAGAGGTTGACTAGTGCTCTGATCTTTAGGCTACCAGAGGAGGGTGTTGACTTCATCGTATATTGTAATGCTTCAGGAGCTATTCTCGGGTGCGTGATGATGCAGCAACACGTAGTGATTGCATATGGGTCGAGGTAGTTGAGGCCCCATGAGAAAAATTATGAAAATCACGATTTGGAGCTGGCAGCAGTGGTCTTCACCTTGAGGTTATGAAGACACTACATTCTAGGTGAACATTTTGTGGTCTACTCAGACCACCAGAGCCTCAAGTATATCTTCCCTCAAAGGGATTTGAATCTGAGGCAGAGTCACTGGATGGTGTTTCTACAAGTATATGATTTTGAGATATTCTACACTTTAGCGAAGGGAAACGTAGTAGCAGATGCTCTTAGCAGGAAGTCCCAAGCTCGGTAAGTGCGAAAAGCTTCAGACTAGTTGGCTTCCCTACGGCTGACCTTAGTGGAGCAGGAGGGAACGAATTTTATGCAGTCGATGGTATTTAACCCTTCTCTCCTTGAGCGTGTGAGAGAGCTGCAGCTGTGGGATGTCGATAGCGAGGTATTGCATGATCAGATATCCATGGGCGATGCACCAGATGGGTATTCTGAAGGAGGGAATCTGGAGATCCAGTTCCAGGGATGAGCTGTAGTACCGGTGGAGATGCTGGAGGAAGTGATGAGGGAATTACACACTTCTCCCATGGTCTTACATGATGGTTTGGGGAAGATGTACAGAGACCTGCAGTGGTATTTTTGGTGGTCTGGCATGAAGTGGATCATAGCCGAGTTTGTTTCTCAGTGTCTTACCTGTCAGCAGGTGAAGGCAGAGCACCAGGTTCTTGTAGGGTCGTTGCTTCCCATTGATGTCCTATAGTGGAAGTGGGATGGCATATCTATGGACTTCTTCATAGGGCTTCCGCGCACAGCTAAGGGCCACAACTCTATTTGGGTAATAGTGGACTGACTCACTAAGTCAACGCACTTCCTTGCTATCATGGAGAAGAGCTCAGTGGAGAGTCTGGGGCAGTTATATGTTCGGGAGATCATCTTCCTTCATGGGGTACCCTTGAAGATCGTCTTCGACCATGACGCGCGGTTTACGTCATGAATATGGAATGGCCTACAAGAGTCATTCGGGACTCAGTTCTGGATGTGTACAACATTTCACCCCCAGACTGATGGGCAGACCGAGTGCACTATCCAGGTGTTGGAGGATATGCTCAAGGTCTGTGTGTTAGACTTTGGCTGGAGCTGGGAGGATCTCCTTCCCTTTATGGAGTTTGCATATAAAAACAGTTACCACTCTACTATGGGCATGGAACCATTTCCGGACCTCTACGGGAGACCCTGTAGGTCACCGTTGTGCTAGACGGAGGTTGGGGAGACCTCCTTCGTGGGCCTAGAGTTGGTACAGGCGACGATGGAGAAGGTGTCAGTCATTCATGAGCGGATGAGGATGGCTCAGAGCAGACAGAAGTCCTATGCAGACTGACGTCATAGGCCTTTGGAGTTTGAGTAGAGTTACCATGTATTTTTGAGAGTCTCCTCGTGGTGTGGAACGCGGAGGTTTTTCCAAAGAGGGAATTTTTCCCCACGGTTCATCGGGCCCTTTGAGATCATGCACAGGGTTGGTGAGGTCTCCTTCTATCTTTCTATACCCCCACAGCTAGAGATAGTGCATGAAGTCTTCCACATGTCGTGGCTGAGGAGATACGTGCATGACCCCACGCATGTTATCGACTGGGGAGAGCTGGACATTGAGGATAGATCCACCTTTGCAGAGCACCCAGTGGCGATTGAGGACTGACAAGAGCGGACTCTACGTCGATGGGCCATTCATCTAGTTCGTGTGTTGTGGCAGCACAGGAGGGTGCAAGAGAGATCCTGAGAGCGGGAGAGCCAGATGCAAGCTCAGTATCCCGAGTTTTTTTTGTAGTTTTGTTTTTCGAGGATGAAAAATGTAAAGGATGGAATGATGTAAGAACCCAAATTTTTAACCTATAAGACATTGCGTATTTCATGATGTTACTTCAAAGCAGGACATTCAGACGGCATGAGATTCCAAGCCCCTATGTGGATGAAATTAAATTTGACGTGCGGTCATACAAGTCATGCCAAATAAATAGAATAAATCCAAAACGTTTGCTCTAATGGGAAAACCAACGACACTGTTGTGTCCGAAACATGACTTTTACCCTAGGAGGGGTATAACATTCACAGGCGCAACCCTTCTGTGAAAAACGCCACCAGGGGCGTTTTTGTAATTTTGCGGCATCAGGCGTGGACTTTAAAACATTTTATAGGAGGCTCGGATTAAAATTAAGAGACCTCTGTTGCACTCTTAATGTGTTTTTTACCGTAGGGGCGGCTTAACCCTGAACCCGCTGAAAGTTCGGGTGTGAGGTCTACGGGAAGGGGGTTTATGTGTTTTTCTATTTAAACACCACCCCCACCCTCTTCTCCCCCTTACTCCCCTACTTGGATATTCCTCTCAACGATATCTTTCCCTCTCCTCCACCTCTCCGGTAAGGCGCGACAACTCCGGAGGACCATTGGTGAATCGTCGGGCTACGCCCATCGAGGTAGGCTTGCGTTTTTTTCGTTTTAATTCCCACAAACCCCTTTGAATGAAATTATTCATGTAAAAATGTCCTCCAATCATAGATAGAATCACATATTTGTGTATATGCCAATTTTATCTTCCCAATGGTCCTTTATGATCGAAATTTTGAGTCATGGGGCGTTCGAGGCAGCCCCGGGTAATTTCCCGACCGTTTTCCCCCTTTTTCTGGCGGTTCCAAGGAGCTCCGGTTGGCTCTGGCGGCTGCGCGCGGTAGATCGAGGTGGCGGCGGCATGGATCTAGGACTGAGGTGCGATGGTGGCTCTAGGCGGTGGGGGCGCAGGTCTAGGATGGTGGCGCGGCTAGGGATCCAGGCGGTGGGCGAGCTCGCCGGGTCGCAACGAGGGTGGGGTCGCGGCGCGCAACCCCAGGCGGGAATAGATACCCGCATTCGGTGGGTCTCCGCACAAGACCGCAACCGGACACGAAGGCCAGTTGGCGCTGCATGGACCCAAGGTTCATGGCCGGGCCGCACAACGAATCCGTGGACTGGAGCTGCTCGTCGGGCCTGCTGGCGCGGGCCGGCCCAGACCGGGCGGACTGGGCTGACCAGGCCGGTCCAGCCCAAGGGGTTCATCCTCTCTGACTTCGGACCGCAGTAACTTTTCATGCGGGAGTCTGTTTTGTATGATATCTACGGAAGAGCACTCCTAAAATCTATATGAAGCTTTGGAGATTTTTTGGGGGGTATTAATTCTCAAGACGGGGGCCTCTGTGGCGCGACAGGCCCATTAAGTGGTTTTGTGTTTTTTTGGGGTTCTTATTTTGGATGGCGTGGACACATATGATATCCGATTTGAGTGTCATCAGTGGCATTGCGACCCTAATGTCAAGGTGGAGATTTCTAGTATGTTTTCGAACATTTAAGTCATAGTTGAGACGTGGGCCCTACGGGCTGTCTTTTAAGCGACGTGCAGCGTTTTGCGATGTTTTCGTCAGGCATCCTTTCAGGGAGAATGAATAGTCGATTGGACATGTTTTTATGAGGTCATCACAATGATGCAGTCCGCCCTCCCTCTTTTGGGATCGAGAGAGGGCCCTATGAGACACCGTGTGGGCCTAAAGTAGTAGAGAACAAATTTTCTGTCGGGGGTCCATTCCAGGAAAATGAGTAGTCTATCTCGCGTAGTATTCCAGGAGGATTTCAGTGGGGTGATATATTGGGTCATGCAGAGCCACATAAAAAATATTATTAAATGTGGAAGCATGGAAAGGAATCATACAAAGGTTTCCTCGATGTACTTCGAACCATCATGCAGTAGCGATGTTGGTGACCCCCCCCCCCCACAGTGATATCACGGGTTGTGCAGAGCTATCTGATCAGTCCCAAGTTTACCCTCCAGCTAGGTTGGGTAGTGGGTAACCCAATGATGTATTAGGGTGTACCCTCTAGTGGGGATGGGCAATGGGTTACCCATGGAACTATCAGGGTTTACCCTCCAGCCGGGCTGGGCAATGGGTTACCCATTCACTCACTAGGGTTCACCCCTCCAGCGAGGCCGAGAAGTGGGTTACCCGATGAATTTTAGGGTTTAACCTCCAACAGAGCTAGGGAGTGGGTTACCCATTGAACTATTAGGGTCTACCCTCCAACAGGGTTGGGAAGTGGGTTACCCAATTACCTCTAGGGGTTTACCCTCCAACTGGGCTGGGCTGTGGGTTACCCGACAACTTTTTTTAGAATCAAACCTATCTACGGGGCTAGTCAGTGACTTTTTCTCCATGCCTACCAGAGTGGGATCCTTGGTTATACAGATCTTCAATGTGATGGCTTTGACGTGAACATAGGACATACGAGTACGAGGGACACTTTTCCCACCGAGATGCGTTCATGCGACGCGACCTAAAAGTCGTGCAGGCGAGTCGGTGCCACCCAAATCGGATAGTATCGAGATGCAGTGATTGAACCTCTTTGACTTGTACCTCCTAGGTTGATGTGCGGTACATTTGGGTTCAGTGTTGGATATCCCTAGAACTGTTGGTGACTCTTACTGGGTTGATCTTGGAGATAGAGATCCCCTTACACACTCGTTCGGGTTCCCTGTTGAGAATATATATACATATACACCTAACATCGGTTCCCAATCCTTGGGTTCCTTTACTCTCCTTTTAAGAGGGGTGAAGTCACGTGGGTTATGCCATATGCTTTCCATGTTTATCTCCCCTTGGTTGGACAACTCCACTCTCCTACTATAGGTAGCGAAGACTTTGTGAGAAGTTCGTCTACTCATTGTTCCTAGCTCCTTGCGTTTGGACGAGCTTAATTCCTTCTTCTTGTTGGGTTGAGCTGCACTCTCTTTACTGTACTCTTTTAATATCTGGTTCTATATACTGCTCACCTCTTTAGTTCCTCCTTTTTTTCTCCCTCGAGCTTTCAGGGCATCCTACTGAGTATCTTTATACTCACCCATGCTTGGTCTTTGCCCACACCTGGTGTGTCGTTGCAGATGATGGACAAGTCGATCATGACTACGGAGGAGTGTATAGGTCACAGGAGCTCGGACAGGGTGATGTGGTCATGTCAAAGTTTTCAGGTGTGGATCTATCCAGTTGTTTCCTTTTATTACTTGTTCCTGGGTTGTGGCACCTTTGTGGTTGGGCGCATGTTTTACCCCTTTTACTGTTCAGTTTACTTGTCGGTACTTTGAGCAGTTTATATGCTCTATTTAGTGGATGATGCCTGACTGTGGTTGGGTTATAGCTATTTGTCCTGTGGTTTTCTTCTTACTCTGCACTTCTACATCGAGTGGGTTGTGTGTGCATGTGTACAGGTCCTTATTCAAAGGCCTCCCAGAGATTGTTACGCCTTCGGCGCTGGTCACCAGCCTCTGGCCTATGGAATCAGGCTTGAGATAGGTGCATCTTGGGACCAGTAGGGTCATGTCGTGAAATTTCATACCCTTTAAATTTAAATAATTCATTGACATGATGTTCTTGATATTTGATAAATACCCCTCTGGAACCTTTATGTCATTCATGAAGTTGAAAAACTGATATCTCTATTTCCTAGAAAGTGTGTAAGTAGCTGGAGGAGGAAAAGTTTGTTTTCACCCTTCACTGGCACTGACTCTTCTTATATTCTCATGTCAACTATGTCAAACCTAGAATTAATTCCTTCCTTTGTTTTCCTGGGTGTATTTAGCAATGTACTGATGACACTATCACATAAATTTTTTTCAACATGCATAACATCAAGAAAGTGTCAGACATACAAACAATTCTAGTATGGTAATTTAAAAAGTGATTCGTTCATCCAACTGGTTTTTGTAAGGTTTTTTTAAAATAGTTTACCAAATGTAGTATCCACATCTTTCACTTTCTCAAATAGTTGATCACCTGTTATTGGATACAATGTTGTGCGTTCTTCTGAACTTCCATCAAATGATGTCGTCCAAGATCGGTACTTATGTCATTGGGGTAGAAATCAATGATGTCCAAGAAACACATTTTTCGATGAAAGTTTCAACCTTATTTAATGTGTACCTTTTTCATAGATGGGACACCCATTACTTCTTTTAATGATATAACCTAACAAATTTCCATAAGAAGGAAGTCATTTATCATCCCTTACAACATCACTCTCAATGTGAAATATTCATTTCTATAAACATAATATAACATAAAACCTAAATCTGACAATAATTCCAAATACTTGATCGATGGAGCCCAATAAATATCAATATCATTACCTAGTTGTTTGGTCCAAATATAAGCATAGATAGCATGATGTGTTTTCATTTCATGCACAACCATGGTGGAAATTTATAATTTACCAACATTACCAGCCATGTACTGTGAGTGATGATTTGAAAAGAAAAAGGATTCAGTTCATCTTTAGATAATACAAGATGAAGGTTTCTCAACACATTTCCAAAATCAGGATACCCATGATCGATTCTTCTCCACTGAGGAGAGTCTGTTAGGGGATGTAGTTTCCCATATTTATTTCTTCTGTCTTCATGCCACGTCAATTTCCTTGTGGTCTCCTAACTTCCATATAGGCGTATAAACCTTGGAATTATTGGAAAGTACCATACATCATTCGTAGGACCAGATTCATTTTTCATGTATCGAGAATCACCATACTTTGGGAATTCTCTAAGTGATTTGTGGTCCTTACGAAATAGAATATAGTCATTCGGTAAGGTGTATATTTGTCCAGAGATCATTCCCATTGAATGTAGCATTCATTAAACATCATATATTTTGCTTGGGATCTTATTATCTTCTAGGAGCATGTCATTCAAGTGAGAAAGTAATTCTATAAAACTAGTGAAACTCCATCTATTTCCTCCTTTCAAATTATACAGCTTCAGTATGAATGAAAATGCACTATATTTAGTGGAACCACCATATAAAGGCATCTTTGGAAAAATATTTAACTTCTCAAACAATTTTTGTCAATCATGAAGTTCATCTTCAATTTTCCTTTTCATTTATTCAATATGATCTTCGTCATCATTCACATCTATAATCACATATCGATACGATATTCTTCATTTTCCACACTTGTAATCATATCATATGGTCTATAAGACACACTATTATTTTTTCTGCTATCAACATTCAATTTTTCCTCATGTTTATACCAACATTTATAACTTCAATCTATTCCATGACAAATCAAGTGTTCTTCCAACTCCTCTACACTAACTTTTATTGAATAATAATAGTGTAAAAATGTACAAAGTATTTAAAATGGTTTATATGCATGATATTTTGCAAACACGATGAACTCTTTCACTCCATTTTCATACTCTCTTGTCAAAAAATTAGCATCCATCCAGTCTTTATTCGTATCCATCATATTTGATTCGGTGATATTAGTATTTAACAAAAGAAATACACAAAATATTTATATAATTTAATAGTTTTCCTCTATGTATAAAAATATAAACTTAAAATATTTTTAAAACACTGCATTTTAAATGTCCATTGAAAACTATTTAAAAAATCACACTTGAAATCCCATTAAAAACCAACCATTTACACAAATTCCTCTTTAAAATAACACACCCTTTTCAAAATAAATTAATCAGTTTCAAACACTCTTTTCCAAAACAAGAATTAATTTTTTAAGCATTCAATACAACTTCATGACCCAACAATCTTAATCATTTAAAATGAATTAGATCCCTCTAAGAAACATTTCAAAACATTTGAATTATTTTAATACATCCACTTAGGAATTTTTGAAAATATGTACACCCCAATTGAGACACTTTATAAAGTATACGTAGAAAACACCTTGGTTAATCCCAAATCAATCAGTGTTGTATGATTCCATCAAATTATTCAAAACGTATGTGTAACGATAATAATTCAAATAAGCATTTGATATTGTGATCCCTGCTATTGGATATCTCTTATCCATGATTCTATTGTCTGGTTATATCAATTATCCTTCACCACAACACTAGAGTCCCAACGATATGTTCCATAGTAATTGACCAAACATGCAACCATGAAACACTCGTGTTCTAGTGTACTGCAAACACTTCATTATCCCAATGATCCTTGTCTCACACCAAATCAATTTGTTGTACACCCCCAAAAAATTTATATGTATCTCACATGAATTACTATTGGTTCATTACTTTAAAAATAAACCTCAGAAAGTATATAAGCATGAATCCATTAGATAAGAAAAATTTTCATAAGTTTCATTCCTTTCACATAAATAATATCTCTATGCCACTCATCACTAGAAGAAACTATGTTTCTTTCTCGATCATTTTAAGTACATTATGTCTCATGTCAAAATAAGAAAAAAAAACTATTGTACAAAACTAATTGACGGTATGATTTTCAGGATTCTATTTCTAAAATATTCCAAAAGACTTTATAAATAACATTACAAAGACTAGTCATTCTTAAATTCATAACTAAACTCATATCAGTAACATCTAGAATCAATGTGATGAGAGTATCATTATAAGTCTCAAGAGAATTCTTTCCTATCCAAAAATCATTCATGGGAAGACAACATCATGTACAAAAATATTATAGAAACTTTTAAAGAAAATTTCATAAAGAAAATCTTGGTTTGGTACATTTGATGGATTCATTAACCTAAATACCATAGCCACTTCATAACATTGAATATTAATGGTTAATAACTCATTCATACAATTTGTTAAAGTTTTAATAAAATAATAATTTATATATTTAGATATAAAATTATGATAATAAGAAAATATGATTTGATAATCACTTGAATTATATCATTTCTCCCTTTGAGGGGATTCACCATAAAGTTCTTACGGGTGAAAGGGTTCATTACATGTGTTGTTATGGTTATTTGACTAGGTTGTCCAGAAAGTGTATCATGTAGCTTTGGATATGTAGGTCTAACAAAAGATATTTTTCCCTTATAACTCAATTTATACCTTCATAAAAATATTAATATATTCCTCTATGAAGTAGGATTTTCATCGAAAGAACATAAATTTCTTGTGTTGTGCTTATTCAATTTACTCCATGTGTTTATCCTTTTTTTCTCATTTTCCTCTAGGGGGTTCAAAACCATGAGGTTACTGAAACTAGAAGGTATAGATTTGATGTAGTGACATAGTTGTAGCTATAATTCTATGTTATGGTATATCAGGTTTGAGGATTTGTTTCAATTTAGGTATGTTCTGGAATTTCTTCCTCTACCTCCATGTTCCGGGGGTTGAATTTATATTTTGGGGGATTTACATTAGGATTGTTGATTTTTACCTAATATAAAGAGTGGTATTGTCCCTTTTTAGTATTCTATAATCAGTTTCAGAAAATTGGTATGAAATCTTGGTCAAAAAACATATAGTGATTATTTTGTCAAGACTTGATAGACAGTCTTAGCTTCAAGACTACATGGTTTCCTATAGTAAAGTGGTTTTCTAAAATTTAGTGGAATTTCACTAGTAAAAAAGTGTTGGTGCCAATGAAATTGGTATGTCTTGGATTGGTATTCACTCGTTGTTGTAATTGAAGCCATAGTAATATTACTTTTACATGATGCACATATAAAATTAAAACTATATAAAATTCATGTCCAGAGATCATTATTAAGTGGGTATATTATTGAGGATGTATTTGATGAAAATCTCCTCTATTTTCAATACCCTCATTTTCTAAATCATATTTTAAATTAAAAAAAAATTGTTTTGAAACAAGCTCTTAAAAATTGGTATGATAGGATCCAAACTTTTATTATCTCAAATGGTCTTACAAATGTCATTTCATACCCTAATGTATTTATTAATGGGAAAAAAATTTAGTAGTAGAAATCTATGTTGATGATGTTATTTTCAGATCATTTAAAAACTCTTTATGTAATGAATTTTCCAAAATGATGCCAAATTAATTTGAAATGAGTTTAATGGGTGAGATTAAATACTTTCTTGGATTTCAGATTTTTTGAATCAAAGAAAGAATTGTTTTAAATCATATTGAATACACAAAATATCTTTTAAAACATTTTTGGCTTGGATAACACCAAATGTTTTGATACTCTGATGTATACAAGATGTAAGATATATCTTGATGAAAATGGAAGGATAATAGATAAAACTACTTATAGAGGTATGATTGAATGTTCAATATACTTTGACTACTATCGGACCTGATATTATATTCAGCATGTTCATGTGTGTGAATTTTCAATTAAACCCTAGAGAGTATCATTTAAATATTGTTAAAAGTATTTTAAAAATATCTCAAGAATACAACAAATTTTGGACCGTTTTACCCTAAGGGACATTCATTTAAATTAGTTAGTTATTCACATGTTGATTTTAGTGGTTGAAAGTTATATAGAAAGAGAAATTCAAGAAAATACCATATTTTGGGAAATTCTTTAGTTTCATGGTGTAGTAAGAAACATAATTCTATTGCATTATCTACTACTAAAGCTGAGTACACAGCTGTAGGTTGTTTTGGTGAGTATATTATAGTGATGAAACACACATTATTGGTATGTGAATATCAATTCAGAAATGGCCCTATAAATTGTAACAATACAAGTGCTATAAATGTTTCTAATAATATTTTATTGCATTCTAGAACAAATAATATTGATATGCAAGACCACTTCTTAAGAGATCATTTTCAAAAAAGAGACATAACTCTGGAATTTATTCACACAAAGCATGATCATCATGAAATTTTCAAAAGGATTTTAAATTATGTGAGATGGATTTATATCCAACATGAATTAGCTATGATTAATTTTATTTATAATGTTTTTATAATTAATATAATATTCATTTTAATCTTATTTTCAAAAAAAATTATAAATATGTATATGTTTTGATGTTATCAAGTATTTATTTTAAATATTTCATTTTAATATATTAAATGGGTTTGTAGACATTATATATATATACATATATATATATATATTTCTTACATGTTACTATAAAATTAAATACCAAAATGATTTAAACATAAAATCAGAATAAAATTTTCACATATCTTTTAACCGTAACCAAACCCTATTTTTGAACCATTTTCCTCAAACCCTTATTTGAATCCATATCCTCATGATTTTAAATTCATAGTCCACTAATACAATATGAAGGTTTCTTTATAATAATATTCTCTTGAATCATCTAAGATAATGAAATATAGATCATGAAATCTTGGAAGTATTCGAAGGCGCATCCACTATCTCATGAAGTAGTGCCTAAGAGAGAAGTTTATGTTAACTGGTTCAGAACAAACTGTGGAGAGTCTACCTATGTTTGAAATAGGGGGATATCAAATTTTTTATTCCTCACCCTTAATTGATGAAACCCCTGTCTACAGTTCATTATTTTATATGGATGTGTCTATTTCAATATATGGTGATGGAACGAAGTGTGAAAATGATGTCAAACAGGTTGAAATGGATAATAAGAATGATATGGATGGAAATGGTGAAGGCATGAAGGGAATTCCATTCCTACTATTGATTCATGGAAATAAGAATCAATTTAGCCAAAGCTTATTTCATCTTTTTTTAGACAGACCATTATGGTATGACTCTTCTGAGGATATGTTAATGTTTCCATCCACTCGTCCTCTCCCAGAGATGTTACTAAAAACTGTCTTAAGAAGATCTAGTTTATGACTCTTATCATAGAACCAATGTTGTGTCCATGGAATATTTTAATGAAAAATTGGAGACTTATCTAATGTAAATTGAGATACCATCTAGGATACTCCACTCAAAGGATAATATTAGAGATAGATCCTTGAGTTTAGTGACCATTTTTTTATTCCAGAAGATGAATTCCTTCATGAATTTATCCAGATCAAGCTTAAGATGCTTTATCTCAGGAAGTTGGAACCTCTATTTTACGTACTTTAAAAATCTATACGGACTTAATTCAGTTCAAAAATGACATTTTTGAAGTCGTAAATGCAGTGTTTTTGAGTATTATGTTGACTAATAATCATGACTATGATATAGAAATTACATATATTATTCATCATTTTGTTTCAAACATCCATCCCAATATTTTTCTAAAAATAGACCATATAGACAAAGGTATTTGATCTTTAAGAAGAGAAATGGAAAGTTTTATATGTCACATTGGATCCCTACAAGATGATCTAACAAATACGACAGCTACCATGGATGAAAGTTATCTCTCCATGATGATCAATCTATCCACCCCTTAAAATTATACATCATCGCCTCCTCTTCATTCAATATCTATAAATTAGTATTTTATTCTAAGTTTGATTCATAAATAGTTTCATAATGTCTTGTACAATGTAATAGATATCAAAAATCAAGTGAAAATGGATATTACTGCTCATAGAGAAAATCAATTTGATTTTGTTAAAGCTGAATCTAATAAATATGAAGAATATATAGGCATAATAAAGTGTGACATAAAAAATTATCTTAGAACCTTTTACACCAATGCAAAATTTATGACTCGGTTTCAATTATTGGATAGATATTTGATGATTCCACCTCTACCAGCTTCCATAAAAGAAATTGTAGACAATTTATTATTGACGAATCCTCTTCTTAATCAGTTCCGGTGAGAGATAGATGATTTTATTCAAGTTATATAGCATGTAACAAGTGATATAACATATATTTCAATGATTTTGAATCCTTTTATATATGTTACAAATAATATTTTTTTGGAATCTCCTGTTATGCTTGTCCTTAACTTTTCTCCTACCCAGAACTCAACCTTAGCCTCAAAATTAGTTTATTTTCCGACCTTTACCTAACCCTATATAAATCCTAAAATACCCTTTGGACTCACTTTTTCGAAATACTTTCATCAAATATTTTTTATTGTAAAGATCATAATCATTCCTAGAGTTTCTACTGGTCCTCAGCCAAATTTTTCTTATATATCTACTATTAGAAAAGGTAAGGATCCCTTTGACCATTCTCCGAATACAGTTCCATTAGATTCAGATTCAGATTAGAATTTGATAGCTCCTTATGTAATATTTTTTAAAAAATTAATGAAATATCTCATTACTCTTATTTTCATTGTCTTTGTTCTTTTTATTTTGTATGCTTTCTTTTCTTCTTATGGGATCTTTACCCTTTACCCTTTATGAATTATTTTTGATAATACCAAAGGGTGATTAATCAGTATGTCATAAATAAAGTTTTTATGAATTAATGTGTATAAATGAATTTTCATTTTCAAAAAATGAAAATAATTATTGATAACTTCTACTTACTGTTGCAGAATATAATATTTAATGCCCAATCTTTAACTATTTGAAAAATTCATTATGTCCTGATTTTTTATGATCAAAAAGGGGATATTTTTGGATTAGTCTATAAATTCCTTATTTTAATAATAAAATATTTGGTTTATGTTATTTCTTATCCATTGTATTTTTTATGAAAGTTAAATAATGTTTTCAAAATTAATGAAAATTTCACTAAGTCTTGAATCGAATACAAAACAAATGCATCAACTATAAGATCATTTGATTGATCTTGGATGATATATTGAAAAGGTGGCATTAATTATATGATATAACTGAGTGACCACATGGAATATATCAAAAAATCATATAGATCATGGTTTTCTGCAAAGGCATGGATCGACCATACACCTAACAGATCGACAACTAGGCTAGTTGGTTTGACCCCACGAACAACCATGCGACTGTAAGACAAAATGAAAGAAACTATCTATAAAACATAGAATTCAAACAACATATAAAATCTAAAACAATATCATAAAAAGTTACCATGTTTAGTAGTCTCAAACTTTGAAAAGTATAAGATTAACCATAAGTACAAGGTGATCAACTGCAAGTACAAGTTGATCGACGATAGGTAAAATATTACCAACCATAAGAAAAAATAATCGATGGTAGCTACAAGTAATTGACCATACATAATATCAATGAATCCAATAAGTATGTAAGTGACTTTAGATACTGACATGGTAACTTTAAAATGATCGTGTCTAAAGGAATGTTTTTTATTATTATATTATTAAATATATTAATCCAACCAATTTTTAGGAGTAATTAAAATGACCTTCACCTAGATTTTTAGGGTCTTTAAAATGGAAAAGTCACTCCCCACTTCTCATTGTAACGTGTTATCACTTCTGTCACTTTTATCTTATTATCCCCTCCTGTATGATGCGACCTACTGGTGTGGGTATTGCGCAATGCTTACCACCCTTCTTTCAATCTATCTTAGTGTATTGGACCCCCAATTTGGGACTGTGTGCTGGAGATTTAGACAGCTTGGGTCAATGGTCGTGGTGGGGTCTGGAGCTCTTCATCTCCACTTCCCTTTCATGCCTACCCATTTCATTTGACTCCACTTTAGTTGAGATCTATTTGGGAACTGGTTATTATTAGGATAGTGCTAGAGGAGGCCTGGAAGCAGTCTCGGCTTGGGTTTTTCTTTAGCACATATTTAGAAGGGTGATGTTGGTAAGATGATTTTTATGGTGGTTCTCTTGTCCCCTATGGTTGATGATGTGTCATCCATAGTGGTCCCCTACTAGGACCACCATATACTCAACCCTTCTCTAACATCCTGTTCTCGTGCTCCTTTCCCAATTAGTATGGTGTGTGGGTCTTCAAAGAGGTTCTGAGAAGTGAAATTCAAGAATCCTTTAGTCTACAGGTGGGTGACAATATCTGCAATGAAGGTTTGGAGTATGTGATGTTTCTTATGGTGATTTTATGGTTTCCATGTTTGTGTCCCCATTGGAAATATGTAGATATGGATAAAATTTTTTCATTCTCTATTTCTATTTTCTCATAACATCATCTTTGGTGGAGATAGTTGATGATGAAGGCACTGAAAGACATTAGTGAAGATAACAATAGAGTAAACAGTGACCTCGACTCAATTTACTAATGAGGGAATGCAATGTAACTTCGATGATGGTGCAAGTGTGATCTCTTATGGTTTTCTCATCAGCAGGGTGGCTCAGGAGGTGATGGATCATTGTTTGGTTTGGATGACGATGACATGATGATGAAGATGGTGTTGTGATGATGATGGTGCCACGTGTTTCCCAGGTGACAACATGATTTGTGGGATTTATCATTGATGCGATGGTTCCCATGGATGCCTAAAGTTTTTTTGAATTTTGCATTTGGGACCTATTTTGAATTTTGAATTTGTAATGTGTAATTTGTATGGTTCCCCCTTTTCCCTAAATGTGACATTTTCATGAAAATGAAAAAATGATTTGGAGGAGAAGCATTTTTTGAAAATAAATATCCTTCCAAAGTACAAGGATATTCAATGATGCTTTCTCAAGATCTATTTTTGGATAGTTATTCTAGTTAAAAGAGATGACCAAAGATAGAAAAATACACAACATATTCACACACATGTGAAAGAGATACATCATAATTTTTCTCTAAATAAAAACAATGACTATATACTCTATTTTATACATCTATGACACCATGATCTCACTATAACATCAACAGCACATTGGAGAGCATATAAATTCCCTCATGAGTTAATTTAAAATCAAAATAAAACAACTAGAATATAATAATATTTTGTAGATCAACAAAAAACTTACTTTGCAACACAAAATTCCTCACCTTCTCTTAGTGTATTTTATTTAATTTTATGATGTGTGTGTTATAAAATTTTATATTTTAGCATTATCTCCTATGATAAACTATGGAGTTCAAGATGCATTATCTCCTATTTCTTTATCTATTCTTCTATGAAGAATAGTAGAAGAGGCTACGCAACCTAGACTACTTTCATGGAATTGTTATCTGTTTATTATCCCATATAGAACTTTGAAAAGGATCTATGTATCCTAGATATCCTTGTTTCCTATTATATAACACTTGATCCATATTGTGGATCAATTTATTTTGTAATAAAATGGTTTTCATTAGGTGATTTTCATATGGATAGGAATTCATCTTGACTTGAGACTAAATTTCTTGAATTTAATTTGTTGTGTGTTATATTGTTTAGTTTTACTGTATTTTTAATTCAAACCAATATTATTTTTCTGAACTATATAAAGTAACCTTACTTAGATAGTTAACATTTATTTTTGTTTTATATATGGCGTTTTATGAAATTAAATTTTTTCAAATGTTAATGTGTTTTAACAATTACTTTAACTAAGATTCAATCAAGCTTTTGAGAAGATTTTTGAAAGATCAAATTATATATTTCCATAGTTTCAGTTAACTAGGAATTTCTATCAAATTGAGATATTTAATTTTAAATAATTTTTAATAGAATTTTTTATTGTAAAATCAATTCATCCCACCATTGAGTTTTCCACTCCGACCACCAATTGACCTGATGAAGTCATATTTGCACATGTTTGTCCCATTGATTAGATGTTTTGCCACTTTTTCATCTGAGATAATGATATATCCTTCATCCTTTTTATTCTAATTCTTGGGTTCGGTTTTTGAAATACATTTATTTTTTTTCTCCATAAGATATAATTATGAACCTCTTCTATTAGTTTTTGTTTTTGGTAAAAAAAAATTACTTTTCCTTATCTTTGACACCCCTTTCTTATAGCCTTATATTATTTTTAGTAATTTTCATGTTCTTCCTATATTCTAATTCCTTATTCCCAAAATTTTAAAACACCACAAATATCCCATGGTACTTCTTATCTTCATTTCTAGTATAGTATGTAGATTTAATATGATGTGTACCTTACTATTTTTGAGTGGGTCCTCTATTTTGGAAACATCTCTGGGAACAAATTTTCATATATTGTCTTCCATAAACCTTTAATGACATGGTGTATTTTTCAATACTTATAGCCATATATTATTTCCTATATTTTTCTTAAAAACTAATATCATAAATTGAAAAAGAATTAGTATATTGGATAGTTTCTATGTTCTGATATACCTTATTCTTAGATCATGTTACCACTTGGTTAGTGGATAATATCATGGTCTTATTTAAAAAAATGAATCTCTTTAGATTCATGATTCTTAATGAAAACATTTTTGGAAATATATATTTTTCTAGAAACTTGAGAATTTAAAGCTTATGGTGATTCTTGATTATTGAATCTCACCTCCAATACAAAATAAATCATATTGATGGAGTTATTTTCATCCTTAGTAGATAATATATTTTCTTTAAATTTCTCTTTTAGCTTCATTATTTTTTCTTAATGCATTTTTCTGGATTACTGAAAATAATTTTCAATCACTTTTACCCTTTTTAATTTTAACATCTAATTGAAAATCATTGACATCCATAACAACATTGTGAAATTTTTCAAATGCATAGAAAATTCCGTAAAAACAATCTATGAAACTAATTTCTCACAAAAATATCTTTTCAATTCTCCTTTAATAAGAAGAATGAATTTTTCTATTTATTCCATTATTTCCATAAGAGTGATGCAATAACTAAAATTATTACTTAGTTTACCCTCCTATTATTAAAATTATTATCCGTGTTTTTCATTGACCAAAAGAATCCCCTTGATTGAAAAACCAATAAATCTTATTACTTCATTAGAATCTTTCTTTATATTATCTCTAAGTTCAAAATGAATATTACTTAGTGATACATTTTATTCAAAGCTTAAACGAGATTTATTATAAGGATCATGATTAAAATAATTATTACCACTTATAAAACTTTGATTAATTTCTTTTAGTTGTGTTTATTTATTTACTTTTGGATTTTTATTTAGCTTTTCTTCTACTCTTTTCTTACCATTTTTCTATGTCTTGGTAGAAATATCTAGTTTATCCTCGCTTGTCTCTATCTGAGTTAGCTCAGAAACTTCCGGAAATATGTACTTCATTAAAGCTATTTAAATTATTAGAAAATAAATGAATATTTATTGGGATAATTATCTCTAATACTAATATTAGATCCCTAGGTATGATGTCATTAAAAGGAGTGATTCAATGTTCTTCTTTTTTGATTTATTTTATTTTAATTCAACCTATTAATGTTTTTATGGTCATTGATTCAATAAATTATAGGGATCCAAGATTTTCATAAATGTATATTACATATTTTAGAAGAATATTCATTACATTATAAAAACACATAACTAAGGACTGTAATAGTATAGTGTCTTTAGAGGCTACTCACACTATCCTTTTATTTCATGAAAGATCTTCAATGTATCCCATAAATATATTCTCATTAATTAATCTTCATAGACATACCTTAATTATAAATTTTTTTATTATATGGATAAAGGAAACATAACAAATGGTGATATCATATTCTAATTAAGGGTAAATAAGGGATATATGTAAGAATAACATGGTCATAGGTGTATGAGAACATGAGGATAACTTTTGAAAACCATACCATGCATATAAAAATTATAATCATGAGTCATGGAATAAGGGTTGGTTTTTCATAAGACATTAATCATAAGGTAATCAAAGAACATGATAGATTAAAGGGTAACATTGGAATAATACATAGTATTTTGGAATACACATAACCAAAGAATATCATTTCCTTAGTATTCAAGGCTCATTTCCAAAAAAAATTATGAATTTAGAAGGGAAGCTACACCTCCAAGGTGGGACACACCACCATCCCTGGTGGAATTCCTTTTCTCAAAGTCAAATGGGTTCACTCCCCAAACCCCCATGGTATTCAAGGTGCACTCCGAAGAGCATAATAATAGAAAAAGTACCTTACTAAACCAATTTCACTCACTGCTCTAGTCCTATCTATCTCATGAGATATAAATCTTGACCAAATTCATTCTAGGGATATATAGGCCCCACCCATCTTTGGATATAACATAACCACTATCCCTTCGTATAACATAACAATTGTCCTTGGTTATAACATAACCACCAACACATAATGAAAATATTACATAAGTGAGCCATAAGATCATAAAACATTCAACATATTAGAACCCATGGGATGAAATTGGTTTCATACACATTTCATGAAAACATAACCAATGTAAAATAAATATTTTTCACAATCATTTCATCATTTCATCAATGCATTACCCATGAAAAAATAAGTGGGTTTCATAAGCGTTGTATCATGGTATAACTCATGGAAGAGGAATTCATGTCATAAACATCTTTTTAATATAAAAATAAACTATTCAGAGAAATAATAATAATGATATCCTTGAATCTTATCCCCAGTAAAGCATATGTAAACTTAAAGGATTTCATCTTATATAGATAATGATTTTGAAATAATAATTTCTTAGAATGTTTCTTGATGAAAATAACCTTTATTTTGAAATTATTTTTTAAAAATAAAATTTATAAAATATTTTGGAAATCCTTTTCTTAGAAAATAATCTTTGAAGACTTATAAATGATTCTTTAAAAATCATCGAAAATATTTCATGAGGAAAATATCATTTCCACTTTAAAAAAAATTTATAACATAAAAAATTTTGAAAATACATTTCTTTGAAAATGACACCGAAACATATAAAGCAATATACAAAAAAATAATGGACACGATGAAAAAAAATTTGGTTTGTGTTATACACATTAAAATAATGACTCCTTTCACATTTTCATAAAAAATACAATTGCATTTTTAGAAATGATGTTAATATTCCTTTCAAAAAATTTTTTAAAGAGTAAATAATGGTTACTTTTTTTTTGAAAAATCATTATAAAAAGTTGAAAACTTTTTTGAAAACATTTCTAGAAGACATGGTTTCAGAATAAAAAATGTTTTTGACTTAAAAGACAATTTTTTTTAAAACATTTCTTCTTGAACTCCTATGTACATAAAGAGAGGAAATGAAGTTAAAACATGAATTATAATCAAACAAAAAGTGTATAAAAAAGTAATTATTTTCATTATAGAAATATCATAAGATTCTATCATTAAAAACATTAACATAAAGAATCCATATAAAAGATAAGATTGTAACATAAAATATTTACCACTTTGGTAACATTGAAACATAAAACCCATGAAATAATATCATTAAATGAAACATATAATATCATGATGATAAATAAATCCATGATATTACATGTAAAATGGGATTTATAAACACCTCATATAATATGATTGGTGTATAGTATTATCATATGTCTCAAATAAGGTAAATTGAGACAAAAATCCTTTACCGATTTGGTAACTTTTGAACAGTATACTCCATGAAAGAGAAATACTCAAATGGATATATAATACCAATAATTTTAATTTTAATAATAATGAAATAAATTAATGGGAATTATATTTTCTTCATAAAATAAACTTGTGGTGAATTTGACATTTGTCTCCCATAATGTAAAAGTTAGACAGAAATCCCTTACCGTAAGTCTCAAATTCATTCACACTCATTAGATCCTCATATATAATAAATATAATTTTATTATACATGTATTATCGTACCATAACTATATATATCATTCGATATTTTATTTACGTAAGACATTTTGTTAGCTATTTTTTAACAATTCCATGTTAAAGCCACGTTTCAGGTAATAACTATCTTGATTTTCCTAAGTATTTTGATTTGTTATTTTCAGTCCTCATACATTGATATATAAATTCCAGAATAATAATCATTAAATTATAATGATATTTATAAATAAATTTTAATTTTAATACCAGTCATGAAATTTGGTTTTGAGAAATTAAGTACGTTACAATCATGGAGACGATAGGTCGTACGTCCGAATGAGTAACATTTCCATTTTCCAGTGACAATTATGGAAAAGAGGTGAGTAATATAATATACTTAAAAAATTATAATAATATCATAAATACCATATTTTTTATTTTATTATACTTATACATATCATCCGTGTGGTGTGGTTATGTAAAAAGAGTCACATCGCTTCGTGAAGGCGGGAGTCCACACGTACACAAATGACATTATCATATTTAAGTGAGTGAAAATTTAAGAAATAAAATGATATATTATTTTCCAGAATGATAAATTTGAAATTAATATAATAATTGTGTCATTTATATCACATATATTTTTCCTTATTATCTTCCATGTAAAGCGTCAGTGAAAACGAATCACATGACTCCATGAGGCAGCAGTTCGTTGTACACATGAGTGAAATTATCATATCCCCTACAGAATTGAAAGTAGAATGTTATGTAATATATAATGAATAAATAGGTATAATTATGTTATCAATATCCTATATATAATTTATATACATCATCAAACCCAACCTTGAGAGTTGGTAATGGAAAAAAATGATAATGGTTCGTGAGGCGGTAGTCCACCGTACACGTGAACGATGATTTCAAAACCCATTTCATGGATGTGAAAATGGTTGTAGGTAATTAAAATATAAAAAAATATTATTATTATATTTAATATACTTAGGTTATTATATCATCCTTTTTTAATAATATTTTAATGAGGTGTTGGAAGAAATAAAATAAAAATGCTCATTGAAGAACATTACCTGCTTTTCAGGTATCCACCTTATGTTTTCACAAAAAGACTTACTGGGTTAGATTTATTCCAAAAATAAGGATTATAGGACAATGGAAGAGAATTTTGGAAATTATTTGGGTTCCAAACCAAAATTTTTTGAAGGGGTGAAGAGGGAAGGAGAGGGGGTGGCTTTTTGAAGTGAGGTGACTGGAACACAGAAAAAAAGATTTTCCACGTTTTTATCTTGCCAAAAGATTAAAAAATAGAACATTGTAGATAATTACACATTATAGGGTCTCAATATATATATATAATAAATTTTTGACATGTTTTTTGGTCATTTTAACCCTTATCTTTTTAGATATCCCCCATGCGAAACCCATTTTTACCTTTACCATGCAAATTAGTTTTTATTGTTTTCACTATCCATTTTGGTCAAAAAATTAAGTTGACCATAATAGATAATTTAAATTAATCTGAATAAAAATATGGAATCTAGTTTTATAAATTCAATTCATAGAAATTAAATTTAGAATTAACCCCACAGACAAGATGAGAAAGCGAGTTCTCAAAGAGAAAATGTTCAACACTTCACAAAGTATTCATATCCAATTTTGATATAAAATGGATTAAAATGAAATTAATTTTAATATTGGATATATAATTTAACTAATTTTACTTTACAATCAATTTAATATATAATTTTACTTGATAAATTATTTTAACCAAAAGGTAGTCTTCAATTAAAATTCAGTATTTTAAACTATTCATTATAAAAATAGTCTTTTTTGAAAATTATAAAAAAATCATGAAAAGATAATTTTGATATGATGATTTAAAAAATGAATTCTTTTTTCAAATATCTCTTCTAAAATTATCAAAAATTAGTTTTAAAATAATTAAGCAAAAAAGGCTATGAAACAGTTTTTTAGAAAACATAATTTTAAGCATAAAATTTTATTTATCCATATCTATTTTATATAAAAAAGATAAGATAAATGTTAAAATTTTTGTTTAATATATATTATATAAATTGCATTAAAAAAATCACTAAAGTTGATATGATTAATTAATTGAGGTAAAATTAGTTTGTTTTCATAAAAATAGATTCTCAGAAAAAGATTTTCTTTATTTTCAAATAGTTTTTATTTTCATTTTTAATTAACTAGTCAGAAAATAAAAAAAATTACATATATTTTAAAAAATATATTTTCATAATTTAGTTAATCCTATTCATGTCATATATTTCAACCACTAGGAGATAACTATCACATTAAAGAAAATTATTTTAAAAATGTGACATGTTTCATTTAAACACAGTGTTGTGTGTAACACTAGATAAGCTTGATGTTTAATTTCATGTAATCCAAAATCATTGTTGAATATAACAAAATATAGACTTATTATTTCATTAAACTAAAAATATCTAAATGATTAAAAGTAATTTTGAAAAAAAAAATATATTTCAAAAAATCTCGAGGTGTTACATTTGACCCCCATAAAATTAATTTCTCCCTCAAAATTTGTCTTGGTCATCAAAGATTTAACATTTTAAAATTACTTCATTAAAACCCACATAATACAAATGGATAATAAACTAATATTAAAAAGATAAAGTGAGAAACATATGTTGAGACCTAGTTTTTTTCCTCATAATACTTTGAAATATTTCTATATATATTTTAAGAGTTTGATAATGAGACGACGTGTGATTCTGAAGTCTGGTGTTCTGAAATTAGTTATACAAAAATATTAAATATATCTTATATTAGTAATGAATGATTTATTAATAAAAATTGAATAAATCATAAATATAATCTCATATTATAAATATGAGACCATGGATGAGTCTATAAAGTAATGTTTACCATAGGAATGAACAAAAATAATTCAGTGCGCAGAATTTGGATATCTCGCCTATTGGCGGTATATTTCATAGATAAATTAGTTAATTAAATTTATTTATTTATTTATTTTACCGAAAATAAATGTACATAAGAATAATTACATGTATAATACTCCAGGGTTATCTTCATCAACATAGGGATGATTCTATAGCTTATTCCCCTATTTCTGTTATTGAATCACCTCAAATGATGATGAAACTCTAGATCAAAGAAGACAGGGTTTTAATTAATGAAAAAACTTCAATCAATAAATGGAAAAAATATTATTCAAAAAATAATTATCCCATCACCACGTAGGGCTCTTCAATTTGGGTATTATGGACGTTTTAATTAAATTGACTGAGCAGATCAATCCCATTCTTTTATCGATGACAATTGTGGCATCAGCATGCACCCATGTATTTGAATTTTATCTGATTACTTATTCTTTCTAACCCATATATCCTTGTTTTTAGCCTAGGTCAATAAATCTTGGCCAATGATGGTTTAGAATTTTTTCTTGGGAATTTCTTCTTCAATTGATTTGTGTTCTTAAACGGTTAGACCCCACCGTCCTGATTCAACATTGTCAGATGATACCGAGCCTGATCAAACCCCTTTGAATGATGATGAAGTCATGTGAGAGAGATGTATTAAATAATGAAGGATATATCTGGTATTTATGTAGGTTATGGGAGATCGTTTCAATGATCATAGACCGAATTGGGAATTCCAGAAGGAAATGGGATTTGTGGGGCATATGGTGGAAACCTTGTGGCTTGATGGAATCATTCTCCAGCCGAAGGATGGCTGTAAAAGATGAATCAAAACTAGATAAACTAATATTCTGAACAAATGAGGCTGGAATCAAAGTCAAAGACTATATCTTGTGCGTAGAGAGTGGGTCTACGATTTTGTAAAAATCCTCACTACACACCATGTAGTTTGAAGAACAGACGACGTGTCGGTCCCTGGTTGTGGCAGCTAGGGTTTTGGGAATTCAAAAGTATAGAACATTGTGTATACTCCCTACACACTCTATAAACCCTTTCTATTGTGTATTAGTTGTGACTCAGATAACATGGCCAGACACATGCCATGTGCCCGCGTACACAGGCATAGCTTGAGCACATGGGTGACACCCCGGGTGGAGAGGCACTCTATGTACTAAAGTACACAGACATGGGGTGGATACACAGCCATGAACAAGTACATAGACAGTACCCTTAGTGGTTTGGTAACACCATGTATATCTCCCACATTCCATGTATAACTACATTGTTGGTGAGCCATGTACCCCCAATGACACAACCAGGTGAAGGAGTAGGGTAACACCCCTTGTGGGTACCCTCACATGCCAGGTACTCCTTGGTTTCTTTTGAGGAAACATTGACCTTCTGTATCTCAATAATTTGAACTCATAATTTTACCCATGAGTACCATATCTTGATTTTTTTCACATAGAAAGTGATGGTGACCTCAGTTGTGGATTTTGGGATATGATGTGGAATTTTATAGGCATGATTCTTGGTTAGGTGATGCTCGATGATGATAGTTGTCACATAGGATCACAATAGGCATCCCAAGTGGAACCGTCCAACTAGGTGGTGAATTTGTCCTCAATGACATCAAGAGTGGAATCCTTCAGCTAGGATGAGTATGGGTCCTCTACCATCTTCTATAGTGGAAACCTCCAGCTGCGCTGGGCATGGTCCCTCTACCAAATTCAAGAGTGGAACCCTCCACCTGGGCTGGGTATGGTCCATCTACCATCTTCTAGATTAGAATCCTCTAGTTATATGAGTATGGGTCCTATACCAACTTATAGAGTGGAACCCTCCATCTAGGCTGGGCATGAGTCCTCCACCAACTTCTTGAGTGGAACCCTCCATGGGTCCTTTAGTGACTTCAAGAGTGTAACTCTCTATCTCTGCAGGGAATGAGACCTCTACCATTATAATGTAACACTCCTGTCATACCAGGGCATGAGTCCTATACTTAAAAATTGTATCCCCTTGAATTCACAACATAGTGATAAGGCATGGTTTGACTTGGATGGATTCTTCTAGGAATATGTGTATAACAACCGTTCTTTTATTACAAACTTAAACATGATTTATTACATAAAACATCACTTGATACAACAAAGAAGATTGAGAGTTTTAGTGTATTTGGGGCTTAGGATCATTACATAAAAAATTAAAACATGAAATACAACACCTTTATTGAAAACATCCTTTACATGACCACTACATTCCCTCGTACTTAGCATTGCATGGGATAACCTGAGGACATGCATAAGAAAAGGGTGAGCTATAAAGCCCAGAAAGGGAGTACATATGAAATAACATGAGGAGTACAATACATGTTACAAAATATGAATATCAATAGAGCATAAAAGAAACATGAACATAAAGGCATGATAAATCATGATAATCATAACATGGAAATGTGGCAACAACACTTAACATGGAATTAGCATGAGCCAAGGATCATTGTACATAAAGCATGAGTAAACCCTCATTGCACATGAAGCATGATTAAAACCTCATTTCACTTTAATTAGCATGAGTCAAAACTCATTTCACATGATGTATCATGATAATATACTTTACCCAATGCATTGGAGCTCTATAAGGGTGCACCCTTCTTAAACATTTCATTTCATGCATAAGTGTGCCACATGGATCATAAAACATGGATTCATAAAACATAATCATTTATTACATGATAAAGGAATGTGGAATTGATAAATGAAACTTTATAATCAATATGTAAATGTTTATAATGGTTAATACCGATGATGGAGAAATGGGCATGGCATTCACTACACAATGACACTGGCTTAGAAAATTGGTGTGATTTCGGCAGCGTAACGGCGTAACATAAGAATTCATAAAAAAGGTTGATGAGAGAGAAAGGGGTTCCTTGTCATATTTACATGTAATAGACAGTAAGGAGGTCATATTGAAACATTCCCCAACAATTTTAATGGAATTTTGAATCATGATACAAAATTATTTCTTGAATGTAAAAGAGGAGAGAGAAGTTTCTTTCGGAATTTCGGCATAGTAACAGGTGTACATGGGAGGAATTTAATGAGAGATAAAGGGGTCTCCCATAATTCAAACAATAAGAGGGCAGTATGGGGGTGGTTTAAAACTATACCCCAACATTCATAATTGAAATTAAAAGGGAAAAACAACTTAAAGAAAATTGGACAAAAATGAGAAAGGAAGAAAAAGAACCCTTACTTGGAAGTGTGCTTCCAATGGCTAGAGAGAGGCTTGTGAGAGGCTTCTTGGGATCTTGGGGCACCATGGGATGATTCTAGAGAGAGTAGGGAAGAGGTTGGACGAACTCCAAGGGATATTATTTAGGAGGAAGTGGGAGCTTGGGTGGGTTTATATAGGAAAGGTGAGGGAATTCTTTTTTATTTACGTTTGGGTCCCCTTACATTAAATTAATCCAAACCACAAACTATCCCATGGTTTTTTGAAAAGGGAAGAGGAAAACAATATTTTATATGGCCGAAGTCCGAACATCTAAAAATAATAAGGTTGCTTTTGTGGAGGTGAGTCACACTCCCATGGAAATTAATTTAAAAAGGCAAAGTGTTGAATATGTCTTGAGGGGTCCATTAATGCTTTGAAAAGTAAGTCAAAAAAACCCAAAATCACATTATTTTAATGATAAAACATATATTGGCCGAACATAAGGATTATTATATTTTATGAAATCACCGTTGTGTCATTATGATGTCATAAAAGACATTATATATTTAAACGGTATTTAATTTTTACCCAAAAATTTGGCTATCTCAGAAAATTATGAAAAATTCACCGTTGGATAATTTCGACATCCCGATTCCAGAAATGACATTTATTATATCTAAAAAAATTCTAAATATGTTAATTTTCACTTTTAAAATAAAAACCAACATTTATCGAAAATTCATGGGTTTTGACAGAAATGGCTTTCAAACCTTAATAAAAAAATTAATTTCATTCATAAAATTAAAAGATCATTTATATTTAACAAAAATTAATTTAATAATATTATTATTATTTTATTAAAATATTATTTAATTCAAAAATCCATTAATTTAATAAAATAGATTTCATATTTAAATAATAACTAAAAACAACATTTGTACTTAAAAAACTATTTACAATGTATAAAAAATGATTAGAAATTATATTCATTATTATATACAAAAAATAATGTACATGAACATAGTACTACTTATTTGTTACAAAACCCCTTAAAACAGCTGCATAAGACCTAAGGGTAAGGTGTGCGATGGTGAGAGACTCTTGGGGTGGCTCGGATAACATCGCTCGAGTGGTAATTTCAATCAACTTCCACTTTTCCCGTAGACGGTCATGTTTGAGCTTGACATAATGAATCTCAGCTTGGTCTTGGTCAAGGGCGAAGCCCAAGGATGGCACCACTTTTCCGAGCTCCAAGAAATGGGCTTTGTATGGGGCAATTCTACTGGATGAGGCCATCGCTTCCTTTGTCTGAGTAAAATTGGGTTCGTTAAAGCCTTATATTTCTACTAATCGTGTGATCACTGTTCAACAGCTATATTAACAACGGTCACAATTCTTAACATAAAACCAAATATGTTGATGTCTTATAAAAACATTTTTCATAAAGAGACATTTAACTAGATCAAGAGGGATTTTCAATTAATGAAACTTTGGGTCGTTACAATATTCCCCCCATATGAAATTTCTCCATAGAAATTTTCCTTGTACCACAATAAAACAAATGTGGGTAACTCAACTTCATCATATCATCCGACTCCCAAGTCACTTCTTCAAACTTGTGGTTTCTCCACAACACCTTGACGAGGGGCATTGTCTTATTTTGTAGAACGTTTTCTCTACGATCTAAGATCTTCACTGGTTGCTCTTCATAAGAAAGATCGTCTTCCAATTGTACCATCTCAGAAGAGAGTACATGTGAAGGGTCCGATATGTACTTCCTTAAGAGGGATACATGAAAGACATCATGCACCTTGGCCATGATAGGTGGAAGTGCTAGTCGATAGGCCACAACCCCAACATGATCAAGAATCTCGAAGGGTCCGATGTACCTTGGAATTAACTTCCCTTTCTTTCCAAACCTCATGACCTTCTTCCACAGAGATATGTGTAGAAACACAATGTCTCCAACTTTAAACTCAAGGTCTCGTCGACGATTATCTGCATAACTCTTCTGTCGACTCTGGGCTGTCTTGATATGCTGCTGAATGGTTTTAACCTTATCCACTATTTCCTCGACCATTTCTGGTCCATGCAGCTTACGTTCACCGACCTCATCCCAACATGCTGGTGTTCTGCACCTTTTCCCATATAGGGCTTCATGTGGTTCTATTTGGTTGCTCATGTGGAAACTGTAATTATAAGAGAACTCAAACAGAGGAAGATTTTGATCCCATCCTTCTTTAAAAGTCCATTGAGCACACTCTCAACATATCCTCAAGTGTTTGGATAGTCCGCTCGGATTGGCCATCAGTTTGAGGATGACATGCCGTATTGATGTTCAGTTCAGTATTTAGAGTATTTTGATGACTCTTCCAAAACATAGAGGTAAATCTTGGATCTCATTCATACACAATAGATAGTGGTACTCCATGCAACCTTACCACTTCCCTGATATATATCTGCGCCAGTTGATCCAATGAGAAATCCTCCCGAATAGCAATGAAGTGTGTAGTATTTGTAAGATGATCCACAATAACCCAGATTTCATTGTTGCCTTTTGATGTCCTTGTAAGTCCGGTGACAAAGTCCATGGTGATGTTTTCCCATTTCCATTCTGGTATGGGCAATGGTTGCATCATCCCCTTATACTTCTGCCTCTCTGCCTTCACTTTCTGACACACCAGGCACTTTGATGTATATTCGGCGATCTCCTTCTTCATATTATCCCACCAAAAGTTTTCTCGGAGATCTCGATACATCTTTGTGCTCCTTGGGTGAATAGAAAAATTTGAACTATGTGCATCATACAAAAGTCCCTTCTTCAGCTCTAGACTTGATGGAACACATAGTATTTTCCCAAACCGCACAATTCCTTCTTCATTAACATTAAAATCCGAGGATTTCCCCTTTTTGATAGCTTCCACTTTTTCTTGAATTCCCACATCATCCTTTTGAGCATCCTTTAACCTTTCCAAAAGAGATGTTTGAGCAATCATTTGTGAAAGGATTGATGATGTTCCCTTCTTTATTATTCCCACGTCCATCTTAATCAAGTCTAAGAATATTGGATCCTTCTCAATTATCATCATTGATAGAATCGATGGATCCTTTCTACTTAGGGAATCTGCTGCCTTGTTCACTTTCCCAGGGTGGTAATGTATTGAACAGTCATAATCCTTTATGAGCTCTATCCATCTTCTCTGGCGCATATTAAGCTCTTTCTGTGTGAATATATATTTAAGACTCTTGTGGTCAGTATATATCTCACATTTCTCTCCATAGAGATAATGCTGCCAGATTTTCATGGAAAAGATCACTACCACCAACTCCATATCATGTGTTGGATAGTTTCGCTCATGGATTTTCAACTACCTTGAGGGATATGATATCACTTTATCATTCTGCATCAGCACACATCCTAAGCCCTTCTTCGAAGCATCACTGAATACCACAAAAAGCTCCCCTCTTGTGGGTAAAGTGAGCACGGGTGCAGTGATAATCCTCCTTTTCAACTCCTTGAAGCTTTCCTCGCATTCATCATTCCAAGAAAACTTTACTCCCTTTCGAGTTAGTTTGGTAAGAGGGTTCGACAATCGTGAAAAATTACTCACAAATCATCGATAATATCCAGCTAACCCCAAGAAGCTACGGATATCCGTTACCGATGTTGGCATCGGCCATCCCTCAATTGCATCTATTTTGGAGGGGTCTATAGATATCCCATTGCTTGTGATGATATGGCCCAAGAATGATACCTCCTTCAACCAGAACTCACACTTGCTGTACATTGCATAGAGATTCTCCTTACGCAAAGTCTCTAGTATAGTTTCTAAATGCTCCTCATGATCCCCCTTGGTTTTGGAGTATATTAGAATATCATCTATAAAGACTACCAAAAATTTGTCAAGGTAATCTCTAAAGAATCTATTCATCATTTCCATGAATATTTCTGGAGCATTGGTGAATCCGAAAGGCATTACTATGAATTCATAGTGCCCGTATCTTGTATAAAAAGCAGTCTTGGGGACATCTTCCTTCTTCACCCTTACTTGATAATATCTCGAACGCAAGTCCAACTTGGAGAAGTATTGTGCTCCACGCAGCTAATCAAACAATTCATCGATTCATGGGAGTGGATACTTTTTCTTTATCATGATTTTTTTAAGTTCATGATAATCGATGCAGAGCCGCATTGACCCATCCTTCTTCTTGACGAAGAGGACTGGTGCACCCCATAGTGAAGCACTTGGGCGTATAAACCCTTTATCTAGATTCTCCGGTAGTTGTTTCTTCATCTCTTCAAGCTCAACAACATCCATTCTATATGGAGTCTTGGATATTGGTAATGCCCCAGGTATAAGTTCAATTGAGAACTCAACATCTCTTCTAGGAGGAAGACCAGGCAGTTCCTTGGGAAACACTTCCGCGAATTCCCTCACAATAGGCATTTCTTCAAGAATGGTTTCTTCTTTGGAATCAATCATCTGAGCCAGATACGTATGCTCATAGGGAAGTAATATCCATTCTTGAGATGATGGAGCTAAATGATATTCATCTTCCTCCTAACACTTGTAAAGAATCGGGGGTTGATTCTCCATATGGAGTGTGATTTCCCTCTCCCAACAATTTATGTGGTCTCTATATAAGGAAATCCAATCCATGCCAAGAATTGCATCAAATTCCACCAAAGAGATTATGATGTGGTTCTCCAGGAAATTCAATCCACAGATTATAACAGTGGAGGACTTATATTCATGGGATGCAAAGATTTCCCCATTTGTCGTACTCACTGACATCTTTACTTCCATGATTTGTAGTGGTGCTGGGATTGTTCTACTTAAATTTCGAGATATAAAAGAATGCATAGAACCTGAATCATAAAGTACGTTCACTATTCTTGAATGAATAACTAGCGTACCTGTCACCACTTTGTTTTTGGGGTTCACTTCGGCAGAAGTGATGGCAAAAGCTCTTCCTTGTTGTCTTGGAGGTTGTTGGTTGCCTCCGAAAACCCTTGGATTAGGGAATTGATTTGCAAAATGATCTGGTTCTTTGCATTTATAGCATTGAACAACGTGTTGAGGTTCGAACAGAGCATTCCTCTCCTCTTTCAAAATCACGGGTCCTTCTTGCAGATAGTTAACAGCTAGGTGCCCTTCTCTTCCACGCCTGATGCATTTTCTCGTCCCCTTAAGGCAATTTCCAGGGTGCTTCTTTCCGAACTTCTGGCAAGTGGGGTGCTGGAACTTCTTAGCGTCATTGGAATTATCCATCGGACCACCAGCATTAAAGTCCACCTTACGCTTCTTTTCCCCATGATACCCCTATGATTCCCCGATCTACATTTCGACCATGAGGGCACATCAGACAATTTCCTCATAGCTGTCGAAGTCAAGGATCGCTGATGCTTTCCACAAGCTAGGCTTCATCCCACCAAAGAAGCGGTCAACCTTGAATTCGGGGGTATCGACAAAGCCGAAAGTGTATCGTGCAAGCCTTGTGAAGTTTTCCTCGTACGCTCCAACAGATTCTTTAACATTTTTCTTAAGGGAAAGGAAGTCCCTTTCCATCTTAAGCCAGAGGGTGCGCAGAAAATATTTATCGAAAAACATCTTCCAGAATTCCTTCCATTCTAATGCCTCGATATCCTCCTCAAGCTTCGTATTTTTGATCAATGTCCACCATTGATCAGCTTCACCCTCCATACGATAGGAAGCCAGGAGAACCTTCTCTTATTCAGAACATTGAAGGATGGAGAAGATCTTTTCAATGGAGTTGATCCATTGTTCATCGATCGTGGGATCAGATGATCCACAAAAAGAAGGAGGCCTTTGTCTCATGAAGCTCTCAATAGAGACTTGTTATTTCTTAGGGGGGTTGAACGTCCCTCTTGACCTATTTTTCTATTCAAAACATGAGTTATCTGAGAGAGAAGCCTGACAAAGATTGTGATTCCCGCTCCCATTTGATTGGGCATCTCATTAGTACAATCATCACACTGATATTCAAAACGGTTGTTAGCCCGAGTCCTCCTATTACCAGTAATTGTCTGGAATAAAAGGAATGTTAGGGGTAACACATAAAGTGTAATCCAAAGACAAAAGTTGATGACTTATAAATAAACTATAATTTATTTAACTCATGAGTCTATAAGGCTCAATCTAGGATTTTCATGATCTACATTCTAACATATATTCTTAGGGGCATTTTTCCCTTAATAAGGGTTCATACTAAGATTGTGAATTTATCAAAACATATCCCCCGGGAGTGTCATAACCAAGAGTGCAGAAAGGCCCGTTGTCGTGCACCAGTTCTCGTTCGAGTCTATCTCAAAGCGGTGTTTTCGGGTTTTACCCTAGGATACATCTGTGCCAGAGCTGCCTCTACCTGCTCATATCCAGACAGGGATGTATTTGATTGATAAACCACTTAATTAGTATTTACCAAAACTTAGGGACGTTTTTATTATAATTAGTCTTGTATCTAAGGCTTTACTATGGTTTTCCTAATCGCAAAAATAACTAAATCTATCCTCTGATACCAACTATGACAACCCTGCTTTTATTAAAAACTTAAACATGATTTATTACATAAAAATTCACTTGATACAACAAATAAGATCGAGAGGTTTAGTGTGTTTGGGGCTTATTATCATTACATAAAAACTTAAAACATGAAATACAACATCTTTGTTGAAAACTTCCTTTACATGACCACTGCATTCCCTCGTACTTAGCATTGCATGGGATAACCTGAGGACATGCATAAGAAAAGGGTGAGCTATAAATCCCAGTAAAGGAGTACATATGGAATAAAATGAGAAGTAAAATACATGTTAGACAATAGGAATATCAATAGAGCATAAAAGAAACATTAACATAAAGGCATGATAATGCATGATAATCATAACATGGAAATGTGGCAACAACACTTAACATGGAATTAGCATGAGCCAAGGCTCATTGCACATAAAGCATGAGTAAACCCTCATTGCACATGAAGAATGAGTAAACCCTCGTTGCACTTGAATTAGCATGAGTCAACACTAATTGCACATGAAGTATCATGATACTATACATTACCCAATGAATTGGAGTGCTATAAGGGCGCACCCTTCTTAAACATTTCATTTCATGCATAAGTGTGCCACATGGATCATAAAACATGGATTCATAAAACATAATCATTTATTCAATGATAAAGGAATGTGGAATTAATACATGAAAATTTACAATAAATATGTAAATGAGCATAATGTTGAATACCCTTGATGGAGAAATGGGCATGGTATTCACTACACAATGACATTGGCTTAGAAAATCGGTGTGATTTCGGCAGCGTAACAGCGTGACATAAGAATTCATAAAAAAGGTTGATGAGAGAGAAAGGGGTTCCTCATCATATTAACATGTAATGGACAGTATGGAGGTCATATAGATACATTTCCCAACACTTTTAATGGAATTTAGATTCATGATACAAAAGTATTGCTTGAATGTAAAAGAGGAGAGAGAAGTTCCTTTCGGAATTTCGGCATATTAACGGGTGTACATAGGAGGCATTTAATGAGAGAGAAAGGGGTCTCCCATCATTCAAACAATAAGAGGGCAGTATGGGGTAGGTGAAAAACTATACCCCAAAATTCATAATTGAAATTAAAAGGGAAAAACGACTTAAAGAAAATTGGACAAAAATGAGAAAGGAAGAAAAAAACCCTTACTTGGAAGTGTACTTCAAAAGGATAGAGAGAGGCTTGTGAGAGGCTTCTTGGGAGCTTGGGGAACCATGGGAGGATTCTAGAGAGATTATGGTAGAGGTTATACGAACTCCAAGGGATTTTAGTGAGGAGAAGTGGGAGCTTGGGTGGGTTTATATAGGAAAGGTGAGGGAATTCTTTATTATTTAGGTTTGGGTCCCCTTAAATTAAATTTATCCAAACCACAAACCGTCCCATGGTTTTTGCCCATGGTTTTTGGAAAAGGGAATAGGAAAACAATATTTTATAAGGCCCAAGTCCGAACTTCTTAAAATAATAAGGTTGCTTATGTGGATGTGAGTCACACTACCATGGAAATTAATTTAAAAGGGCAAAGTGTTGAATATGTCTTGAGGGGTCCATTAATGCTTTTAAAAGTAATTAAAACAAACCCAAAATCCCATTATTTTAATGATAAAACACATATTGGCCGAACATAAGGATTATGGTATTTTATTACATCACCATTGGGTCATTATGATGTCATAAAACTCATTATATATTTAAACAGTATTTAATTTTTACCCAAAAATTTGACTATCTCAGAAAATTATGAAAAATTAACCATTGGATAATTTCGACGTCCTAATTCCAGAAATGACATTTATTTTATCTAAAAAAATTCTAAATATGTTGATTTTCACTTTTAAAATAAAAACCAACATTTATAGAAAATTCACGGGTTTTGACAGAAATGGCTTTCAAACCTTAATAAAAATTTTAATTTCATTCATAAATTTATAAGATCATTTATATTTAATAAAAAATAATTTAATAATAATATTATTATTTTATTAAAATATTATTTAATTAAAAAATCACTTAATTTAATAAAATAGATTTCTTAATTAAATAATAACTAAAAAAACCATTTGTACTTTAAAAACAATTTAAAATGTATCAAAAATGACTAGAAATTATATTCATTATAATATACAAAAAATAATGTACATGAACATAGTACTAATTATTTGTTACATAACCCCTTAAAATAGCCGCATAAGACCTAAGGGTAAGGTGTGCGATGGTGACAGACTCTTGGGGTGGCTCGGATAACATCGCTCGAGTGGTAATTTCAATCAACTTCCACTTTTCCCATAGACAGTCACGTTCGAGCTTGACATAATGAAGATCAGCTTGGGCTTGGTCAAGGGCGAAGCCCAAGGATGCCACATCTTTTCCGAGCTCCAACAAATGGTTTTTGTATGGGGTAATTCTACTAGATGAGGCCATCACTTCCTTTGTCTGAGTAAAATTGGGTTCGTTAAAGCCTTATATTTATACTAATCGTGTGATCACTGTTCAACAGCAATATTAACAACGGTCACAATTCTTAACATAAAACCAAAGAATTTGACATCTTATAAAAACATTTTTCATAAAGAGACATTTAACTAGATCAAGAGGGATTTTCAATTAATGATACATTGGGTCGTTATAATGTGTGAGATGTTAGGCATCATTGATGGAATTTTGGAAGTGTTAGAGACACTTTTTCCAAGGCTCTATGAAGATATGGAGATCCCATTTTTCTCTTGATTGAGATTATTTTGACTGAGAATATATATACCCTTCCATATCCTGGTTACTCTACTTTCATGGGTTGTGAAAATGTGTTGGGTATGCCACATTATTTTCATGTTCAGCTTATCTTAGTTGGGTGATTCTATTCTCCTAATATTTGTGGAAAATAATCAATGTTTTATTCATCTATACACCATATTGAGACCCGTGTGTTTGCATGAGGTTACTCTCCCTCTTTTTTTGGGTTGAGTTGTTCACTTTCACTTCTTTCTGCATCATGATTACTATCTATAGTCTTTCTATTCCTACTGTACCTCTTAATACTCCCCCTTCCAATTTCATGGAGTTCTTCTGGGTATGTATATAATCACCTCTATATAGTATTTTCCCATATCTGTTGTGTCTTATGTAGATGATAGAAAAATTGAAAGTGACATCAGAGAAACTTAGGGATACCTGGTACTTCAAACCATGTATGACAGTTGTTGCTTAGTGATCAGGAGATGGGATCTCTCAACATTTTACTATCCAATTTTGTCATGTTGGGAATCCTTTTTGGTCTTTTATGTATTTGTTTCCCATTAATTTTCCTTTTACACTACCATGCTCTTGTACTATCCAGAGGTTTTAAATGAATGGCTATTTTCCTAGTATTTGTCATCTTTTTCCATTATTCCATTACACTCCTACATCGATATGGTTGTGTGTGTGTGAATATAGGTACATAGAAAAATTCATCCCCTTTTTACTTTTTCCTTTGGTGATGGTCATCATCCCCTGGACTATAGAGGCATGATTAGGGTAGTTGCGTCTCGAGCACCAGATTGGGTTTGTTCATGACAGATTGGTATCAAAGGAGTTCAATCCTTGGGATTCTTTTTGGAGTTGTCCCCTTATGAGGATTTTGTTGGGAGTAGAGAAATGGTTCTAGAGTGTCTCGAGTGTGTCTCTTAGTCTATGGAACCTAGTGATGGTGTGGGAAACTAACATATCCATTTACTAGGACCTTGCCTACCTAATTGTTGAATCAACGTACAGAGACATTGGTTGCAGATATCAATGGTACATGCATGAGATATGATTGAGTCTTTATATATCATTATTGATTCATCTCCTCAATATTATAATGTATATATATATATATATTCTTATATGTCCATGGTACATCTTGATTAAAATTTAAGGATGCCTACACAATAAAATTCAGATAGGATTCCAATTTTGGATGACGATTATGATTTAATGTGAGTTAAGGCCTCAGTTAAGGGTATATCTCATGATTTTCTTCCTCCATGTGGGAAGGTAGTAGCACAAACACCTATTGAGTAGTATATCATCCCATCATACTAGGATAAGAATGTGTATAGGCTTAGCACGGTCCATGAGTTCTAGTTCCAAAGGCCGGTGAGGTTCCACAGTGTGCCAGATCCCCAAGAAATAGAGGATTGGATAGATTTGATGGTCTATGTCTTCAGGCTTATCTGGAGACTAAATAATCAAATATTATCATTGTAATATATCCTTTTACATTGAGTTAGTGGGTTCTATTGGTGTCTTGTTACTCGGATTCATGATGAGTTGACCCTCTCAAGGTTCGACTTCCAGCACCAATTTTGTGAGGAGTACTACCCATCCTATTTGGGCTCAGTTTGGGTTTATGAGATTATGAATTTGTATAAGGGAGGGGTAATGGTGGTTGAGTACGAAACAAGGTTCAAAGACCTTACCTAGAACTCCCTTGAAATGATTCTTTATGGCTACTTCTGAACATGAATATTTGAGCAGGGACTCCGTAGAGTGATCTATTCCGGTGTGGAGCCCTTGTGAATCCCCGCCTATAATGGGGTGAAGGAGAAATAATTGGTGAAATAGATATTTCTATCTGAGGGATGTGATATAGCTAGAGCTGGTAGTGGGAATCACATAGCTAAGTCATCTGCAATAGCTAGCTGGTGCCAATCAGTGGGATCACATCATAGGATATCCCTTTTACGATTAGAATCAGACACATGGTCATGTGGTATAGGGAAAACACAAATAACTAGGGCATACCATAGAGGTTCGATGCTATTTTTGTGATGGTAAAGGTCACATATCACATGGATGCCCGACTAGAAATGTTGAGGAGTGTAAGAAGATAGATTATAGACCTCCATAGTAGAGGTAGCACCGTGATCAGGGTCTCTAAGGAAACTGTTGGGTGGTCCTAGGGAGGTGGAGCTGGATGAGGAGAAGGAGGGGATATGAGTGGTGTATGAATCTATTTGATCCTTACACCACCACCACTAGGCTTATTATTTGAGTCTCAAGGAGCTGGTGGTTGGAGCGATAGGGAACTGTAGGCTTTAGAGGCTTATGAAACCACATCACATGAGATGATTATAAGTACAATCTATATTTGTTATAATCCTTATTTAGTATTAGTATATAGAATTTATAATCATTCCATCATCTCTATACTCCTCTCATGAGATATGGAGCTCCCAGTTGAGGATTTAGACCAACATCTTCATCTTGACGTTAGTATAGGGAAAATTTCTTATGTATCTTTCATATAATGATAGTGTGATCTATCACTTGGTGGAGAGAGTATCATGTGGGAAATTTTGTTCATTGCGATGGAACCCTATGAAATCATCTTGGGTATGGATTTTTTTTCCATGGTTCGAGTCTGGATTTACTACCACCACAGACGAGTTAGATACCTAAGCACTGATGGGACTAGGTTAACTATTATGGGTGAGAGAGATCTCATGGTGGTTTGAGTGGGTTCTGCGAGTAGGAGGATGCACCCCATCATGCATCAATTTTTGAGTATAACCCATGGTGCATACGGCTCTTCAAGGATATGGATTCTATCATATATAGAGGATTATATAGAAATATTACCCAAAAATGTTTTGAGAATACCTCCATGATATGAGATGGATTTCTTTTCATTGACTTGCATCCTGAGACTTCTCTGGGAGTTATGTTTACAGTTGGAGAAACATCTAGAAAATGGTTTCATCTAGCCCAGTGTGTCCCACTAGGAAGCTCCAGTATTTTTCAGAAAAAAGTATGATGGGAAATTATGGATTTTTATTGATTATCATCACATGAACTGGGCCATGATAAAGACAAATTACCCCTTTCTGGGGATTGATGACCTCTTAGACCAGTTTTGAGGCACAAGATGGTTCTTAAATATCAATTTTTGGTCTGTCTACCACCAGTTGAGGAATGATGATACTAATATTCCAAATATGGTATTATGATGTTTCAGTGGGCACTACGAGTTTTTGGTGATACCCTCTGGTGTGATAAATTCCCCAATAGTGATTATAGATTTTATGAAATTGGACTTCCATCCATACTTGGAACTATTTATTTTCATCTTCATCGACTACATACTTTTCTAATATTCATCATAGAAGGAGCATGAAGTGAACTAGAAGATGGTTCAAGATTTTCTATGATAAAACAAAATTTATGGAAATCTCTCAAAGTTCCAGTTCTCGATTGATAAAATTCAATTTCTGGGGCATGTCATTTCTGAGTATGGTTTAGTTGTGTGCCCAATAAATATTTATTTAGTGATTTATTGGGAGCCACCAAGGAGGGTGTCAGAGGTGTCGAGATTTCTTGGCTTAGTAGGGTACTACAAAAGGTTTTTGGAAAACTTCTCTAGAATTGCAGCCACATTGACCATATTGATGTTGGAAGGGTAGTTGTTTACGCAAACTGAGAAGTTCTAGAAGAAATTAGAGGATTTGAGGATGATTTCTATGATTTATCCTTTGCTAAGACTACCAGAGGATGGAATGGAGTACATAGTGTATTGTTAGTCTATAGGATCTGGGATCAGATGTGTGTTAATACAATAGAAAAAATTCATCGTATATCGGTCGAGGTAGTTGATAACCCCTGAGAATAACTACATGACTCAAAAACTATAGCTGGAAATGGTAGTATTTTTCCTAAGGATGTTGAGGTACTATGTTTTGGGGGACCGCTTCATCATTCACTCAGACCATCAGAGTCTCATGGGTGTCTTCATGTAGAGAGTCATGAAACTGAGACAATGAAATTGGTTAGAGTTTATATAGGAATATTACTTCAAGATAGACTATACTTTAGGGAAGGTCAACTTGGTAGAAGATTCCATTAGTAGGATTTCCCAATATCACTTGGTTCAGAAGGCTTTAGAGTAGTAGACCTTTTTATAGCTGATATTGGTGGAGTAGGAGGGTACAAATTTTCTTCAGTCGATGGTGATGAATCATCTACTTATTGACTATGAGAGAAAGTCCTAGCAGAAAGAAATCAACTATGATTTCCTACGTGACTAGCTAACCATATAAGATTCACTATATTTATATTATAAAGAGAGGAATCACATCATCCTTTGGGGATATAATATGGTCCCAATAATGATGGGGGAGGAGGTGATATGATAGTTCCACACTTATCCCCTATCTCTACATCCCAGTACAGGGATAATTTACATAAAAATTTATCATCATTTTTAGTGGTCGGACACAAGATAGAGTGTATCAGATTTATTCTACAGGTGCCTCACTCGTTCGTAGTTTAAGGCAAAGCACCATGTTCTGACAGGTTTGTTAAAACCCCTTCATATTTTAAAGTGAAGTGGGATGTAATATATATTAAAATTTTTATAGGGATTCTACTCCTAGTGAAGGGCCATGATGCCATCTAGGTGATATTTGACAGACTCACAAAGTGTTAAAACTTCCTTGCTATCAAAGAGTGGAGTTTATTAGAGTTTTGGGGCCTATTTTACATACAAGAGATCATTCTCCATCTTGGGGTTCCCTTGATGATTTTCTATGACCATGACTCATGTTTTACATTACATATATATAGATTCATGTAGTAGGAATTTAGTACCCAATGAGAATGAGTACAACCTTTCACCCTTAGACCAATGGGAAGATTGACCACACTATCCATGTGTTGAAGGATATGCTAAGATCTTTCATTTTAGACTTTGTAAATATTTGGGAGTACCACTTTCTATTTGGTAGAGTTTTTGTCCCAAAAAAACTTCCACTCTACAGTCAACATAACACATTTTTAGGCCATTTATGGGACACCCCTAACATCACCCTTGTGATGGACATAGAGCATCAAGACATCTCTTGTTGGGCTATTGATGGTGTCGACACTAGTGGAGAAGGTCCAAGCCATCCTTGAGTTGATAATAAAGGCACATATTATGTATAAATAGTAGGAAAATAATTGTCATAGGCCCTTGGAGTTTGATTAGGGAGACCACATTTTCCAAAGAGTCTCCCAATGATGAAGATTGTAGAGGTTCGGTCTGGGGAAGTAAGTTATCTCCATGGTTTATTGGGATATTTGAGATCATACAGAGTGTTGGTGAGGTTTCTTACCACCCCACCCTACCCCCATAGCTTGGGATGGTGAATGATGCCATCCACATGTCATAGATGAAGATATACGTGCATGACTCTATGAATATCATTGACTGGGGTAAACTAGACATCATGAATGGATCCACCTCTTCTAATCCCCTGATGTAAATCAAGGATCAATAGTAGATGACCTTGTTTAGGTAGGCCATCCCCTTGGTTCTCATGTTGTGACAACATGAGAATGCATAAGAGAGTCCCTGAAAGTGGGAGAGATAGATGTAGGCTCATTATAATGAGTTGTTTGTTTGGTTTTTATTTTTTGTGTTGAAAATATTGAAGGAGGGAATGATATAGAGAATCATTTTTTCCCTTTAAAGACTTATAAATATTTATATATATATATTTCCAGAGGTATGAGATGAACCTCCATGAAATTTTGAGTCTTGGTGTGCCCAAAAATAATTTTTAAAAAATATTAAATATATTTCACATTTTGTGCACAATATTTCGTAATAAAAATGGGGAAAATATTGAATGGAAGCTCAAATCAGAAATTTTAAACCACGGTTGAATCTAGAACATAATTTCTACCCTATGTGTGCCTTAAAATAGACTAGTGTGGGGTGTTCATATATCTTTCTCGTTGACAGTACATTCAGGGGATAAATTAGTTAATTAAATTTATTAATTAATTTATTTGACCAAAATGAAATGTTTATAAGAATACTTATACTGATAATCCTCTAGGGTTAGCTATATAAACCCTGGGAGGATTCCAGACTGTCTTCCCCTCCTTCTATTGATGAATCACCTCAGATGATGATGAGACTCTCCATCGGAGCAGATCGAGATGCATTGAATGAAAAAAATTCCTTAAATAGTATCAAGTAATGTTGTTTGATAATAAATAATCCAATATCTAGGTAGGACTCATCAATTTTGGGATTATACCCATTTTTATTAAATTCATTGCACTTAACAATCCCCTTATTTGAGTTGTGCCAATTATGTCCTGAGCTTGTGCCAGCGTATTGGAATTTTAATTGGTTACTCTTTTTTTCTAACATACATATCCCTTTTATTGATAATTGGCTAATAAATCCTAATTAACTATGGTTAAACATTTGTTCATCTTCTTTTCCCCCTCAATTTCTTCGTGTTCTTTATAGGTTAGACCTGGTAGTCCCAGTTGGACATTTCCAGGCAATACCAAGCCCAATCGAACACCCTGAAATCATGAAAAAATCATATGTAAGGGATGGGTCAAAAAATCAAGGGCAAATATAGGTTTTTTCAGTTTATGGGAGATTTTTTCAATTATCATAGATTTAATCATGAATAGTAGAAGGAATTAGGGCATGCGTTGGAAACCCCATGGGACGATAGAATCATTTTCCTGCCACCGGATGGTGGGAAATGATGAATAGGGACCACACACACTATTCTAAGGTGGAAATGAGCCCGGAATCGAAGAAAAATACCATTTATGGAATGTATAGAGTGTATATGAGATTATAGAAAAATACAAACTACATGTTGTGTGGTTTGAAGAACACATGGTGTGTCGGGCACTGGTTGCAATGGTAAGGGTTTTGGGAATTCTTAATGATGACATCCCATATAGACTCTGAACATGTCGTATACCCCTTTTCCATGTGGATGATCTATGTGGTGACGTAGACAGCTAAGCACACTCCATGTACCTGAGTATATGGCCATGACCAGAGCACACCGGTGACAACCCATGTGGGTAGGCTCGTTGTGTACTAAAGTAAACAGACACAGGGTTGATACACAGAGACGACTAAGCACATGGGAATGACCCTGAGTAGAAAGGAAACAACATGTATACCTCTCACAATCTATGTATACATACATGGTTGGTGAATTGTGTACTCCCAAGGACATATCTTGGTGAATGAGTGGGACCACTCACCCTGTGGGTCCACTCACATGTTGTGTACCCCTTTGTTGCTTTTGAGGAAACTTCAACCTTCTGTATCTCCTTAGTTTAAACACAAATTTTTTATTGCAATTAGCCTATAATGATTGGTTTTCCACATAAAACATGATGGTTATCTTGGTTGTGTATTGTGGGATATGATGTGGAATATTTTAGGAATGACACTTGGTTAGGAGGTGATCGACTATGATAGTGATCACGCATGATCTCCAGAGGCATCTTTAGTGGAACCCGCCAGATAGGATGGGCATGGGTCCTTGATGACTTATAGATTGGAACCCTCTAGTGGGGTTTGGAATGGGTCCTTTATTGAATTATAGAGTGGAACCCTTTAGTTGGGTTGGGCATGGGTCTTCTACCATCTTCTAGAGTGGAACCCTCCATCATGGCCAAGCATGGGTCTTATAATAAATTATAGAGTGGAACCCTCCAATTGGGCTGGACATGGGTCCTCTATCAAATTCGTGATTGGAACCCTCTACCTGGGCTGGGCATGGGTCCTCTACCAACATCTAGAGTGAAACCCTCCATCTAGGCTGGGCATGGGTCCTCTACTGACTTTTAGAGTGTAAACCTCCAGGTGGGCTGGGAGTGGTTACTCTATCGACTTCTAAAGTGTAACCCTCAATCTGGGCTAGGCATGAGTCTTATATCATTAGATTGTAACCCTAACATCATAATAGGGTTTATTTCCTCTCCCTAATGATTTTGTACACTCAAATGTTCGACATAGTGATGATGTGTGGTTTGACTTGGAAGGTTACTTCTGGTCAGATATACGAGATACTAGGAATCATTGCTGGACTTTTGGAACTGTTTTTTTACTCTATTTCCTTGGATGTTATGTGAGATGAAGATCTCATTTCTCTCTCTATTGGGATTATTTTTAACAATCATATATATATATATTTGTAACTATAGCCTTGGATTTTATTACTCTCATTCCATGGGTTGCAAATATGTGCAAGGTGTTCCATGTGTTTTTCATGTGTAGTTTCTAATGGTTGGATGAGACTACTCTCCTACTATAGGTGGAAAAGACTCGATGTGTAGTTTATCTACACACCATGTTGATCCCATTATGTTTGTTTGAGGTTAATCACTTTCTTGGTTTGGGTTGATATTTTTTCTTTCACTTCTTTCAACGTATTGATTACTATCTACAACCATTCTATTTTTATTGTATCTCTTACTGGTCCCCCTTCATATTTCGGGGCATTCTACTAGGATTGTATATACTTAACCCTACATGGGATTCTCCCACATGTATCATGTCTTATAAAAATGTCAAATAATTTGGTGATGACTTCATAGGAGCATAGAGATACCTTGTACTTTGGAAAACGTATAGTGGTTGCATCTTAGATATTAGGAGCTGGGATCTCTCAACATTTTACTCATTTGTTTTTTCAGGTAGGGACATCTTTCAAGTTGGGTGTGTATTTTTTCCCTTTAATTTTGAGTTTACACTATCATAATCTTGTAATATATATAGATTTTACATGCTTGATTAATTCCCTAGTATTTTGTATCATTTTCCATTATTCCTCAACACTCATGCATTAATATTTGTTCATGTGTGCATACATTTACTTAGGAAAAGGCCTCCCCATGTTATTTATCCCTTCAGCACTGGTCTCCATCCCCTGGACTATGGAGGTGGGTTTGGGGTAGTTGCGGCTCGAGCCCCAACTTGGGCCAATAATGGTCACCTAATGTAACCCGTAACTAGGATTCTACATAGGTGAACATTGGTGGGAAGTGTAGATTTAGACATGGAAGGAAAGTTTAAATAATTATAAAATGTAATAAATATCATTGATTATAAGAAATTGGGTGATCCAGAGAAGGTTAACGACTACAAAATCATAGAACAAAGATGCATGAAAACGGTCATTAATATCATATAAAATGGTGATAATTGGAGAACATTTTATTTCATGAACCTTTTTCTAATGTTAGAAAATTCATTCTCTAGCTAGACGAAGAACCTATAAAAATGTACTTACTTGACATATTTTTATTTTATAGACACAATTTCATCCTTTGGTTGTTGCCAGATCAATTTCCACATTATCACTTACTCTGAGAGATGAGTTCTTCATGTCTAAAGCACTAAATTGGTCCCTAAAAGAATTACAAGTCCTTAGTTATTTATCTAGTTAAAAAAAAGTTAACACTGGTTATCCAATATGAATAAATCTTCATACAGTGAAGCAATATGTTAATCATTAAAACCCTATAAAAAGTTAAACGTAAAAAATTCTATAACTTTTTAACCTTATAAACCTTCCTAAATTCCAATTTTATTAAGGTCACTACATTTAATAAAATCAATATAAAATTAGTCGCCCATATATCATAATGTGTCTCTTGGTTTTCATGTATCAAACCTGTGAATACCTTCAACTTGTGTTGTCTTGAAACATGGTAATAACCAAAATTACCCAAAAAAAATTATTTAAAAATACGTGATTAATTTTTCTATACATAAAAAAATGTTTATTTGATATATTAATTACATTCAAAATGTTGTAAAATGCATCAATGATATAATAAACCACTTTTTCAAACATCATTAATTAGTTCTAAAGTAATCAATACCATCCAATTTACATTATCCATATGAATTGTCTCTTTATCCCAACATCATTATCTACATATAAGGAACATATTAAGGGTTTTTGTTCCCTTAATAATTCATTTTCTATGAATATAAAATATCCATTAAATCAATTTTCTAGGTCATTAACATCTTTAAACATAATCTTTATAATCCTTAATAAAAAAAATTATACTAAACAATCCTTATATATTTTATAATCGTTGAATTCTAATAAATGTATACTTAAATTATTCCACCTCATCCTTAATCCATTGACTAGGCTTCATCATCTGAATCCTTAATTCATGATTCCAATAATATGCCATTCGTAGTCTCATTATCATCAAAAGAAAATCCATTACTTGTACAACCTTGCAGATTCTATTCATAATATTTCCCCTTAGGATATAAATTTCCATAATACCCAAAACTTCCACATTTAAAACATTCAATATTTGATGATACATTAGGGAGACTATTATTCTCAACCATTTCATTAACTAAACTCTTCATTTTTCCTCTGTAATTAAATGATATGTGTCCTTATTTCCCATACACAAAACGTCTTCCCATTCCATTGAGATTTTCCCTTGGATTAATTCTTCCCACATTCTCAACGTATAGAAAAATAAAACATCCCTTATACATGGTTTGTATTACCTGAACACTCAGAAAAATTTATCCTTCTCTTCTATAGTGAGTCTGATAGTTCAATAAGGTTCACATTGTTAGTCATATATCAAGATAACAGATTAGGCATAATCATCCTCCTTTACTCCATTCATCATCCCATTTGGATGATTATCAGAATATTTTAATTCAAATTCAAAATTAACTTAGTTTCTTTTGGTTCCTTCCATTAACTAAATCCATAAAGCATAGTGTAAGTAACAATGTTCATAGTTGGAAACCACTCAGTCGTGAAAAATCAGATATTGGATGTTTAAATCCTGACATCTTAATTTTAATAAATAACACATTAGGATTATCCTAGTTCATTCATAGTTACCATCTATTTAAATCCTTCATGATGTTCTATAAAGAGTTTGTGAATTTACAAATCTTATCCCTTGAGAGTGTCAAACTAAATGTGCATCAATTCCCATTATCATGTACTACGTGAAGATCAAGTCCAGCTCAATGTGCACTTTTCGAAGTCATTACCCTATGGTACTTATGTACTAGAGCCACATCAACCCATAGTATCTAGATAGGGATCTAATTACATGGAAACTAGTTTCTTTATCCTTTACCAAAATTCTATGACATTTTCCTTAACTTTGACTCATCCTTTGACTTATCCTCAGATATATCCATAGACATATCTTTAAAAATATCTTTTGGGAAATCACTAATTTTGTCTTATCATAGTTTCCAATGGTTAATCGAACCTTTACAGTAATACCAACTATAACGACCTAGGATTTTTATACATTACGTATTTTAGTTGAACATTCATTACATTATACAAAGACACACCTGAGGGCCAAAATAGTATAGTGTTTTTTGATACTAGAAAAACCATATTAATATTTACTAAAAGATTATAAATATATCCCATAAATATATTCCCATTAATTACTCTTTATAGATATACCCTACTTCTAGCATTTCTTCATAACATGGGGAAAGGAAACATAATAAACGATGAGTTTAGATGCTCAGTAAGGGTAAAAAAGGGATATACGTAAGCATAACATTATAATAATGACATGAGAGCATGAACATAACATATAAAACCCATACTATATATATCAAACATCATAACCTTGAGTCTTGGAATAAATTTTTGCAGTTCATAAGAAAATAATCATAAGGGGATCAAAGAACACAAGACATGAGATAATATCATTGACACAAGACATATTATTGTTGCATACACAATAGCATAGAACGTCATTTCCTTAGTAGTCAAGGCTCATTGAAAAAAAAAATATTAGCGAATTCCATGGGGGCCTACACCTCCTAAGTGGGACACACCACCAACCCCAATAGCATCCCTTTACTCATAGTATAATGGGTTTACTCCCCAAACCATCATGGTAGTCAAGGTTCACTCCCAAGACCATCATAGTGGACAAAGTCCCTTACTGAACTGAGATCTCTCACCTTTCCAATCCTATCTATCTCATGATATATATATATATATATTTACCTAGTGCATTGGATATAGATAAAAGTACCACCTATGTTTGGTTATAATGTAACCTACATCCTTAGTTATAATGTAATGGACATTCTTGGTTATAACGCAACCACCTCCACAAAATGAAAATCATACATTTGTGTCCCACAAGAGCATAAAACATTCATCATATCAGAACCCATAAAATTAAATGTGTTTAAAAAACATTTAATCATAAAATAACCTATTCAAAACAAATAGGTTTCAAAATCATTTCATCATTTCATAAAATCTTAACCCTTAAAAAAAAGCAGGTTTCATAGGCACTTTTTCATGTTATAAACCAAATAATAGAAACATGTTTCATAAAAATCTTTTCATGATAAACATAAACCATTCATAGAAAGAAAAATAATGGTATCCTTGGATCACATCCCTAGTAAATCAAAAGTAATCTCAATAGATTTCATCTTAGATGGAGAATTTTTTTGAAATAAAAATAACTCAGAATGTTTCTTGATGAAAATAACCTATAATTAAAAATAAACATTAAAAAATAAATATTACAAAACATTTTTGAAATAATTTTCATGTAAAATAATATTTGAAAACTTATAAAAAAATCTTTAAAATCATTTTAACCATTTCTTGGGGAAAATATTCATCACTCTTAAAAACATCACATTAAAAAAACATTTTTAAAATAATTTTATTTGAAAATAACATTGAAAATTTATAATGTAATATTGAAATAAAATAATTGTCATGATGGTGGGAAATTTTGTTCATGTTTAACATATTCAAACAAATACTCCTTTCACATTTACGGTAAAATAAATTCGCGATTTTTTTAGGAGATAATTGGAATATTCTTCACAAAACATTTTGTAAAGAGTAAAACATAGGTAAAAATGTATTTATTAAATCTTTAAATAAAATTAAAAACATTTTTGGAATCATTTTTAGAGAATACAGTTTTTCAAGAAAAAGGGTTTTCGACCTAAATATTATTTTCTCAAAAAAAGAAATTTTAAACCATTTTGAAAATTAAAAGAAACAAATAAAATGAAGAAATATATTATCATGACTTAAAAATTCATAATTTTCTTGACTAATTCATCCTGAAATTCTAACATTGAAAACATGATCATAAATAATTCTAATATATGGTGAGATTGTAACATAAAATCCTATGCAATAGGGTAACATTGAAAAATAAGCACTGTGAAAGAATATCATTAAGAGAAACATAAAATATCATTATGAAAAATAAATTTATGACATTAAATTTTAATGGTATGTATATACACTTAATATAATAATATCTTTGTATAACATAATCATATGTCTCAAATAAGGTAAATTGAGACAAAAATCCATTATCGGTTTGGTAAATCTTGAATCGTAAACCCTACGAAAGAGAGATACTAAAATGGATATGAAAATACAAATAATTTAAAGTAGAATAATCAGAAAAAACATTTACTTTTATTATATTCTACACATAAAATAAACATGTGGTTAATATGGAATTTTTCTCCTGGAAAGTAAAAGTGAGACGGAAATCCCTTACTATAAGTCTCGACTTTTTTCCCAATCATTTGAACCTCCTATATAAAAAATATTAGTTTATTATAAATATATTATAGAACCTTACCTATATATATAATTCCATATATGATTTAATTATGTCCATTCATTACCCATTTATTAACAATTCCATGTTAAAGTTGTATTGCATGTAATAACCGCTTTGTTTTCTATATGTGTTTTGATTTTTTATTTTCAGTCCTCTTACATTGATCATTGTTCTAGAACATATAGAATAACTATAATGAAAGAATTATCACATTAATACATAAAATATAATTTTAACATCAATCTTAAATGATGATTTTGATAACTGAATAATGTTATGATCATGGAGATAGTAGGTTGTCTGTATGCATGAGTTGTATTTTCATTTTCCAACAATCATTATGGATAGAAGGTGAGTAATATATTATTATTATGGAATGATAATAATATTATAAATACCATATTATTTATTTAAATATAATTATTCATATCATTTATGTGGTTTGGTTATGAAAATAGAGTCACATCGCTTCCTGAAGGTGGTAGTCCACACATATACGAATGCCATTATCATCTTTCAGTGAGTGAAAATTTCAGAGACAAATGATATAATATCATTTAATGATGTTAAAATTTCATTAATATCATAATTATTTTATTTGTAACACATATATTTGTCCTTATTATCATCCATGTAATGTGTTAATGGAACCGAATAACATCACTTTGCATGGCGGTAGTCCACCGTACACATGAGCGACGTTATCATAGCCAATATGGAATGGAAAGTAAAAAAGGTATAAATAATATGATGAATCCAGAGATATAATTATGTTATAAATATAATATATATATACACTTTATACCCATAATCATAAACAACCTTGAGAGTTTATAATGGAAAAGTGAATGACATTGGTTCGCGAGTTGGTAGTCCACCGTACACACAAAAGATGATTTTGTATCCCATTTTCTGGATGTAGAGATGGTTTTAGTTCATGAAATAAACATAAAAAACTATTTATATGTAATATGTTGTGTTTTTTATATCATCATGGTTTAATAATAATTTAAGGATGTGGAGGAAGAAAGAAAATAGAATTTCTCATTCAAGAACGTTACCTCTTCTTCAGGTATCCTCCTTAGGTTTGCACCAAAATCCTTATTAGGTTGGATTTATGCATAAAATAAGGATTGTATTATTAGAATGGATAATTTTTTAATTTATCTGGACAGGTATTGTCTGAAAAAAAAATATTATAGCCTGAATATGAGAGGATATGGGGTGGCCTTTTATATGTGAGGTGAGTGCCACACCTATAATTTTTTGAAAATAAAAATCTATACCGATGTTTTTCTCATAAAAAAGGATCCAAAATCAAGTATTATAGATAATTATACATTATAGGGTCGAAAATGGCTATAAAATAAATTTCATACATATTTTTAGGTCATTTTAACCCTTATTTTTTTATTTTAACACCCACTAAACCTGTTTTTATCTTTATCGTGGTAGTTAATTTCTACTATTTTCACTATTAATTTCTCTAAAAAATTAATTTGATATTGTTATATTATATAAATTAATCTCACTATAAATATACAATCCATTTTCATGAGTTTAATTTATATAATTTTAAAATTTTAATTTAAAATTAATCTCGTAGATGCAATGAGAAAACTGGTTTTCAAAGATAGAATCTTTAAAATTTTCCAAAGTTCTTTATATAAAATTTCAAAAATAAATTGACTAAAATGAAATAAATTGTATTAATATATATAAAATTTAATTATTTTTACTTTCTAATCAATTTAAAATATAATTTAATTTTAAAAATAATTTAAAAAAGACAATTTTCAATTAAATTTCTGTATTGTTCACTATTCATCATCAAAATAATCTATTGAGATTTTTTTTGAAAATTCACGCTCAGATAATTTTTATATAATGATTTCCAAAATGAATATTATTTTCTCAGATAAATATTCTAAAATATTGAAAAATTATTTTTAAAATAAGTTCACAAAAAATGATACAAAACCGTTTTTTAGAAAAATACAGTTTTAAGTATAAAATTAGATTTCTCTTAATTTATTGTCTAAAAAACACATAAGATGAATGATAATAATTTTATATAAAGTATAATATATAAATTTATTTAAAATAATTCACAAAAGGTAGTTTGACTAATTTATTGGGGTAGAACATGTTTGTTTTCTTAAAAATAGTTTTCCAAAAACCAATTTTGTTTATTCTCAAATAGTTCACTATAATTAATATGTTCAACATCCATAAATTTATAACCACATTTTATAGAAACTATGGATATATAAAACCAAAAACCATGAGGTAAAATATCATTTTGGTAGTACCCTCCAGCCCTCATGATTCCTCCTCCCTAACCCCGCCTTCTTCTTCATAATTCCTCCACCATCCCTCCTCCCATTGTGATTCATCCTCAACCTATTACCCCTCCTACTCCCCTTGTGATTACTACTCCCTATACTCCCTCTCCTCCCCATCCTCATATTCCTTGATGATTCCTCTTCCATGTGACCCTCCTCAAATATGGCCACCCAAATCCCATATATATTCTTCATCATCATCTGGTGTAGCTCAGATGCAAGTAATCCACCCCCAATCAATATGGCTCTAATTAATCCATCTCACCTCCTAGCTGATGTGTCTTCAATTCAGACTTCCAACCTCCCCACCAATGTATCTTTGGTGTAGCCATCCCACCTCTCCATCAATGTGTCCTCCTCATCACCCTACCGATTTGGCTCCAATGTAGCTCCAACGCAGGCCCTACCTCACTGCGACCCACCTCCTTCAACTTGGCTCACCACTAATCGACGCATATCTGACATGGACACACCACCTTCCATGGTCCTCCTTCGATGTGGCCACCCCAACTCATGAAGATCCTTCTCCTCCTACGTGGCCACCCTAACTCCGTGATTTCTCACCATAACCCATCCTAACCCTCATGATCCACATCCTTATGTGATTTATCACTAATCCCATTCACATACACAAGGTAAATCCCCCCTTCTATGATTTCTCATGTGAAATCCCTACCTTATACTCATCTATTGAATTCCATATTCATAACTAGCTAGGGTTCCCATCACAGTGCATTTTTATAGGATTATAGGTAACATACTACTTATTTTTTATTTATTCCACCAATGTACCACAGAAAATGAATTTCTATTTATGAATTTCTCTTTCCCCAATCTAATCTCCAATTTAAAATGATTTTTATTCTGTTAGAATATGTGTTTAGTTATACAGTCGACAATATTTATTTCAAGAACATATAATATGATGATTTTCTCCCTGTAGAAATTAATTAATTGTATCCCACTATATTTTTGTTTCATAATGGGATTTTTACAATGTTTATACATTATTAGACCATTTAATAGGTATTCCAGGGTTATATTTCATTTTTTAGATAAATTTATAATTATTTCAATATTTTTTTCACTTGTCTGAACAGTTTAATTATATTTTTCAGGTGTTAATAGTGGGTACTTTCAAGGGATAAATTATTTAACATTTTTATTATTTTCATTGATTATTCATTTTCCATATAATTTTCCTATGAAATCATATTCTAATATTGATTAATTTAATGATATTTTAGTATAAAAAGGTGGTTTAAGAATGTTTGTATTTTTATATTCATTTTATTTTCTAGTTTGATTCATTTCACATTAACCATTACCATGATGAACAGTATATGTAATTCAATTATTTTATATTTTTCTATTAATTGGATGAAATTCATAATTGTTATTTTTTTATTATTATGGTAATTTATTCCCTATAAATTTTTATAATTCTTATCATATCATTTTTATATTTATGTAAGCTTACACTAGTGGATTCTTGTTATTTCCGTCTCACCAGGGACTATTTGATAGAAATAACTAAAAACTATAAATAAAACATATAACATATGATAATAGATTTTATATAAATGTATCATGTTGGAAACAATTTATTTTTTTCCACTTATTTAAATATTACATGTTGCAAAATCACTATTTTATTTTATTTATAAATTATAGAAAACATGTTCTTGATAAATTACTATGGGAAGTAAAAGTAGGAATATATTTTCTTACAAAACTACAATTTTTATGTTTTATATATATTCAAGAATGTGTGTTCTTGATCAATTACTATGATCGATCTAAGAAAGAATATATTCAAGTTGGTTTTTCTGTTATTGAATCAATATATGTCCTTTCATAACTAATATTTTTTAGGTAGGAATGTGCTTGATAATGTACTATTTTTTAGGAAGGTATATATTCTTGATAAATAATACATTACTATAACTTACTATTTTATGTTTTTTTATATATTCAAGCATGTATGTTCTTGATAAAGCACTATGAGAAATTCAAACAGGTAAATATTTTCTTGAAAAAATATTATTTTTATATTATTTATATATTCAATCATAAGTGTTCTTGATAAAATACTATAATAAATCTAACCAAGAATTTATTCCTATGGTTGTATATGTTATTGTCTCAATATATTTCTATATAAAAATACTATTTTTCATCTATTAATGATTTAATGTTCTTGATAATTGTCCATTTCTTATGTGATGGAGAATCCATAACTCATTCTATTAATTGTTTTCAAATGTAGCCTAATTTTAATTTTTAGTCAAATACAGTTTAATCATCTTTAATATTTTTTATATATTTTTAAAGGTGTTATGTGCTTAAAATATTATTCACATTTTTATAAAACCTTTTTTTATCAGTTTTTCAATGAAAAACAACTCATCAACTCCTTGACCAATGTTTTTTATACAAAAAACATTTTTCCATAAAATTAAATATTCCATACTTCTTCTAGGATAGGTAATATCATCATTCTTCTTTTAAATGTATCACCATAAAAACTAAATATATTTGTCTTCATGTTAAGTGCTTTGTTACTATATTCTGTGTCTACTCTATTTCTACTACATGGGTGGATTTTTTTTGTATTTCAGATTCTATTTATGTGGCCATAGTCATTCACTTGAGGTGATTTCCTACACATGAATTTCAATTCTCTCATTATTTCACTAAAATTTCATATTTAAACATAATTGAATTATTTTTACCAACCACAATCATGTACTTTCTCTTCTATTAACATATTTATGTTATTAAAAATATCATAAACACTTATCACCATATGCTATATTGGAAAAATCATTGTATCACCAGGAGATTTTACATTTGTTTCAACTGAACATGATCAATTTTTAGGCCATCCAAATGTGTCATCACTACCAAAATAGTATGTTGTCTACCATTTGATGTGTGTTCATCATCATTGCTTTTATAAAAATTTAAAAAACTCACATATTAAAACCCCAAAGTAGATTATACATTTTATATTATTATGGTGAAGAATAATTTATTTTAAAATTTTATATACTTCTCCCAATATAATACTTGTGGTAACTCCTGTAAGAGATCACATATTTATGATTATAACTAAACAAGCAAACATATTCCACTTTTCTTCCCAACATTTTTAGTATTACATTGAACTTCATTAAGAGTTGATATTTTATTTTATCATGGATAATATATTATTAATGGATCACTTAAAAATATTCTACATTAGTTAATTAAACTTTTTATATTGGGTTTGAATTAATAGATAAGTTCATTTTATATCTAGGTAATTTACTATATATATTATTATAAGATATTAGAAATTTTTTATGTTTTTTAATCTATTAATGATTTTATATTCCAATATTTAATATAAATTATTTATTTATTGTATATATAATATTAGTAATACATAGAGGTTATAGAAGATGTCTATTTATTTTTCAAGACTTGACAACATAGGTGAGGTTGTATGGGGTGTTGGGTTATTTCGAGTTGTAAATAAATAGGGTCAGTGTTGTCTTCATTATTTTATGTTTATTGGGGAAAGAATGTTGTAGTAGGTAGATGGGTATTAATGTTGTAATTTAGGAGTTATAGAGGGTAACAAAGAATAATTTTATTTATCCTTCATTTGGAAACTACTAGAGTCGACCCTTGAAATTTCTCTGTGGGCCCTTCGGGAAGAGTGGTGTTCTTCACATTGGGAACTACTTCTTCTTCCTCATTTCTTATCCTTCTTCTATAAATCCTTTTATAGTTTTGTTTAGAAACATAAATTCTATTTTAATGGATGTTTTCTTCTTATCTATTTCATTCTCTCTTATGTACTAATAATTTTTGTGACTCCACTGGGGAACTCAAGTAGGAGAGCTGAATAAAGAGGGAGTGCAAACACTGATGAGTTGATCGTTGCGACTTGTTTACATTAGACATATCCACACTCTCTATAGTGGGAGACACACTAATGTTAAATATGATCTTTATTAGGGAATCATGATTGGATGGTATGTGTGATTGGTTACCTAGAGGCGTTGATCATTAGAAAAAAGAGAGAAACTAAGTCCTTGTATAGTGTAACATGTCCTTGGATGTAGAATCAAACACTGATGGGTATGGTGTTTACAACTTGTTTATGCTTCTATATAACTACATATATAGTGGAGAAAAATGATATAGGATAAAAAATAAACAAGATAGTATTTTACAGGTACCTATATTTCCCTCTCTTATAACTAATGTTTCATTTATATATTCAATTGTCGAATTATTCCCAAGTAGAGGATATGAAATCACTGTTTTTGTTTTAAAAAAAGTGTCACAGTCTGTTCTGGTTCATGATTTCAGCTTATAATGATTGTTTCTAGTCAATAATAGTTTCTAGTTAATTATTTACATCAAATATCTTTAATCATAATGATGATGAATGTCGAGATACCTATTTTCTCAAGAGATAATCCCTTAGGATGGATCAAGAAATAAGAAACCTATCTGTTATTCAATTGCATGGCTGAGTAAATGAACTAAATTTGAAAAAATTAATCCTATAATGCTTGGTTCTCCTATGGTTCATGTATAGAATGACAAAAACTTCAAATTCAATTTGGGAGTAGTTTAAGCCACTACTGATGAAGGAATTCAGGGATAATAAGAAGAATCTTATGATAGTTGCACATGAGGTAGTTGAGGGACCTAGTGGCACTGAAGTAGAATATTGCAATGATGAGGTCAAATATATCCTAAAATATTCTATTCAGGAAAGCTCATCCAATGAATATTATAGCTAGGAGAGTGTTGAGAGTCGTTCTAGTGATGCCGCAAAACATATTTTGGATCCATTGGTTACCTACACCCCACATTTTTGTTCTAAGGGTGCTAAATAAGAATTCTTAAATCAAACAGTTAATTATAGTAATGGAGAGATTTCATTTCTCAAAGAAAAATTCAGTGACTCACATTTTTCTGGAAGACTTCTGGAATAATCAACGATTTTGTTGATTTTTTAATGCATTCATGAAATGAACAACAGGTTATAACTGAGAGAGTGTATTTGAATTGATCATATATGGATAGATGTGGCAACCATGATCGAGGTGTTGGATTTGGTTCCCTAAAACCGACTTATGTGTACTTTATAATTACATGTATTTGTTGTTTTTATAATTAATAAATTCCTTGTCACATCATTATTGTTCTTCTTCATAACATAGTATGTGATAATGTACTAAGAGTAGCTTTCACACTAAAAGGTCAAAGAAGTTCCCCGGTATGATGGGTAACTAGAAATGATATGAATCTATTATTAAATATATGTTCTGTATCTAGATGATATCATTTGAGGCAAACAAATGATACATGATATCGAGAGTGGAGACTCATAGGATTTTGAAGGACCTTATCATGGTGTACGCCCTTGGTAATATCTAGTATAGGATATTATGAGAATGATGCCCACTAGTAGGAAATACACATTTATATGTTTAATTGGATTTTCAAATATATAGATGTTTTTATTGATCCGTATAATTTAATATTATTGTTAATGAGTATTATAAGTTGTGCACTTTGATGTATTGAATAAAAATGTGACGATATATGTTCACTGTGAGGTAGGATATGTTGGCTACATCATGAGTAATGTTGCATTAATGAATAATGGAATAAAGTATTTTTCCCTTATATTATTTAACATAATTTGATATATTATGTCCCTTTAAGGAAATTATATAGCATAAATAAATCCATTTTCATGGTTTTCTATTGGAAAGATTCATTTCTATAAATTCAAATAAGGAGACATTGAGGACATAGGTGGACAACACCAGCATGAAACCTACTTGATTGGAGATATTGTGATAAAAGGATTAGATTACACAATTGAAATCTATATTAGGTATTATATCACTCTAGTGTTAAATTATTTCTCTATGGATTACTTAGCATGTTTCTAGATTCTAACCTTGGACTTTAGGCTGGTTCACCTAATCCCACTGAGAAAAATTCCTAGAGGGTCACACACTAAATGTATCCATAATCTTAGTTAAATAATATATTATTGTTTATTATATAACAAGTTGAATAAATATTATTCTTGTATGTGGTTTAATAATTATTCATGTATTCAAGATCATATATATTCTATCATAAGTTATTGGAGATAATTTTATGTGATCGGAATATTTAATAAATATTTATTTTCTATTTAGTGAAGATAATACTTTTTATTAGTGAATAATGCGGTGATATTTATTTATTAAGTAAATAGACATAATTTAAGCCTTGATAAATATTATGGAGGAATGGAAGACATAGTTTTCCAGTCTTATGAGAAATAATATATATTGAATGTTATTTGATTAAATAATGTTTAATTTAATTCACAAGTTCAGTGTATGACAAAGAAATATTAATAATATTATTATTTTATACCTGGGGTTCCTGCAAGGGATTAAATAAATATTAAGGGGAAAATGCAAAAATATTTATTTCTAAACCCTAACGGCATTAAAACCCAATTATATTATTTTTACAATATAGAAAATTAATTTATTTTGTGAAAAAAAACAGAAAGAGAGATTCCTCTCAATCCCTAAAGTGCTCCCACTCCAAGAACACTCCCAAGACCAGAGAGCAATCTTCCTCCACCTTCCACTCTTGGGACTAGAGAGGTCAAGGAGGATACATTGGAAGTGATTCTGATGGTGATCAAAGGTTAACAACAATAGAGATGGTATTTTTCTTGATAGCGCCCGAAGATTGCTAAGATGATATTGAATGATTTTTAGAACACCTATGGATCACTGCTATTGGAAATCTTCTCTTGATTTCTACAACATAATAACAGTAAAATGTAGATCTATTTTCAGATCCATCAAGGAAGAAATATTTCACCCAAGGTAATTCTCTAATTGATTAAATTAAATGTAAATAATATGTGATGACCCTACACTTTTTTCTTTCATTTTATCCCTTGTCTTTTTCCTTTGATTCAACTCTATTGATTCAAATATTCATCTTTATGTAAATCTCGGATTGATCATTGATCATGACAAAAAGAAAAGTTGGGAACAACACACCACACACTTCCATTGTTCCCAGAACCTACAAGTGGTATCAGAGCAATCACATAATTATTTATAATTTTTAAACATCGTTGATCAATTTACACATTTTTCATTTATTTTTCAATTCATGTTTAATTTTTCATTAATCCAAATTGTGAGATATTCTTCTTCCTATTTTGTCACTCATATATGTAATCAAATTGATTAATTTTATGAATTAACTAATATCAAATAACTCTTCTATATGCATTGAGGATTCTGGTAAAATAACACAATAGTACATGCCATGTACCTGAAGGTACACACTGAGTACCAGTGTAATGAAAAAAGAATTAATTTGGAATCAATCCAAACTATATAAATTGAGTACAAGTGGTGCATTTAATTTCTTACACTTTTTATTGATTGGGCTAGCCTAGTTCACGGTCAACCAGAGTGCACACCATGTAGCCCACATACAGGACGTAAAGTCTTTTAAGATAGATACGAGCCATGTATTTTCATACATGTCCTACCTTACTAGTGAATGTGTAAATTGGAGAAAATAGTTCGTGTAGCCCTTGTAAACACTATGTAATCCAATTTTTCTAAGTCACGCTTTACATGCTATGTCCCTAGGTGTGTGACTCTGATAGATGGTGAGAGATTCACATGTCATGTATCTCACTTGTAGATGTTGTGTACTTATATCAAATTATACATAATTAAAATTAATTTATTATACTGTGTAAAACATATTGAAATGTGATTTTGCGAATTCATCAAGTCCATAATATACACCATGTGATGGGTTTTAATATATATATGTCTCTGTGTGTGTGTTTAATTAATTTCTGAGTAATGATCGTATATTTATATATTGTATGATTTATATTATATTTATTACTCTACATGCGTTGAAGCATAACACATAAAATAAGAATCATGTAATTTGTGTAATCATTAAATTTATAGTACATGTCATGAATGTAAGTTATAAGTCGTGTATACCATATATTACAAGAGTAAATATTATAAAATTATAATACTTGTTGCATAGATTCATAAGGGTATTCATTGTGTTACCTCCAAGGTATATTTATGTACACAATTAATTTTAAATTATTTTTTTAAAATTACGATGGATGAGAATCTCAAGGAAATTTTGAAGAGAATTAAGATAAAATAACTGATTAATTAATGAATATAATTAATATAATTAAGTATTATTTATCTAAAATAAGAATGATTAATAATTGACCACTAGTTTTTTTAGATGCATAATTCATTGAATTAATATATATGATCATGACCATAAAACAGACCTTCGTATATTACTAGTTTAATTTAATTTATTATTAAATTTAATTGGTGTCCTTCATTTCATCTCTAATATCATTATGAATGGGACTATGTGCCCATGGTTCCTTTTATTTAAACCTTTTTCTCCTCACCTATGTGCAAGTAAAAGCACATGCAATAGATGGAGCTCTCAAGATTTTGGAGGCGATTCAATTTTGGAGCCAATTAGAAACCAATCCATGTGATTACATAGGTGGATATGTGGAAATCTGTAACATGAACCTTAGTTGGTTCAAAGTGGTTTCCCCGAGGTTGGTGATTAGTTTATCATTCACTAGATAAACTATAAACTAGTAAAATATCATGATCAAACCACTTTATTATTTTATTTCTATTATGTTTTATGTTTATTTCATTATTGATTTCTTATCATGATCACATGAATTAATGAAATTAACAATCATGGAAGATAGGACTAAAATAAAATTTCTTATGTATAAATATTGTCTAATACATGGATAATCACTCAAGTAAATCCAATTAATATTAATAAGAATGTAAAAAAGATAATAACTGTAAATTTAATCATAAAATAGAAAATCCCTCAATTATATATATTATGTCAGTATAGCCTTCCACTACTTCAATTAATATTAAACCATAGTTCAAAGTGCATGACCAGCCAAATCCAAGGTGCTTTCAATTATCGTGGAATTATAACATGATTTATTTGGATGAATTAACATATTTCACATCAAGTGTTGATTTTCAATGAAGAAAATGGTGTAAATGAGAGGCACAGTTTGAGGTAATCCAATTTAAGGATCTTAGGATTGGGGATTCCACTCAACTGATCAAGGAACTATGAGTTAATGTAGTTGGTATATGGAATTCCTACCTGAAACCATTCAAGTTTCTTAACTAACCAATGTTGGGGTAATTTCAAGGGTAATATGGAACTTTTCCACTATAATTTATGATAAATAGGATATTTTTAATCCAATCATGAGGGATATTGGGTTTTGATAAAATATTGTCTGATTAATAAATATAATATTTATTTATTTGTCTAAATTTTATCAGATAAAGTACTAAAATTGTGATTATCTTATTTGTAGAAACAATAATAAAGTTACATCAAACATTTCACTATGATCCATACTTGGGAAAAATAACCTCATCATCAGTACAAATTTACAAGAGTGGAAAATGTACTTACACATTATCCTTTATCTTGAAATAAAATTGTACGTGATGGAAGAACCAATTCCTAAAGAACATGGAAATGAGTCCAGTGATGAAGATTTTCCTCCCTATTAGAAACATTTAGATTATTCTATAGATTTTCAGTATTTCGTGCTATCATCCTTGACTAATGATCTTTTGAAGCAACATAAGGACATGGATGCGTAAAGCATGATGTCTAACCTTTGGGATCTCTGTCAAGAGAAGGTGAGACAAGAAAGGTACAAGATCTCAAATGATTTGTTTACAACTAATCGTAGTGAGTTTTCACTAGTTGGGCCTTACGTAGTCAATATTATTGGACACCTTAAATGCTTAAACATCTTAGGGATTAATTCCTGGATGAGCTGTTCACAAATCTCATACTTTCATCACTTATCAATAACTTCTCTACTTTTATTGTTAATTAAAATATGAGAAACAATGATAAGGGTATTTCCAAAATTATTACTATAATTCATCAAGTGGATAAGGACATGGGTTGTGAAAAACCTGTTTTTATTATAGTGAATTTTAAAAGTAAAAACGAGGAAAAGGGGTCTAAGAATCACAAGTCTAAATCTACTGAGCATTTTCATTCCAAGAAAAGTTAGATCCAGATGTAGGGAAAATAAATGGAGGTAGTTTGTTTTTCATGTGGAAAAAAAGGCCACTGGAAGAATAGATGAAACCATAAGAAATGATAAGATAAAGTTGTGTTTTTTATTGGGTGTAATCTTTAAATATCTACACGTTGGGTATTATATACAAATTTTTTTCTCACATATGTATCCAAATGCAGGAACCATGTAGATTACAAAAGCTTTCTAGACGATCGGTGGATTTACGAGCTTCCAATAGTGTTAGGTTTGCTGCTCTAGACATTGGTGGAAATATTTCAAATGGGAATGGTTTTGGTTTTAAAGGATTTTTTTTATGTATTAACAGTTACCAATAACATAATTTTTTTATCATGCTTGTATGTAGATGGTTTTATTTTCTAGTTTGGAAATAAAAGTTATTCATTTTATTGAGATGGCATATGTTATGGTATGACACATTAAAATAATGTTATTTATTTATTAAATTAATAAAATCATGTATTGGAAATTGATAATGAAACTTGTTCGCATGAGACATATAACACCCAACTATGTCATTATAGTATCGGTCAGGTAAATGAGAAGTGAATGACAAAGCTCTCTCAAGATGGTTATTTAGATTCTTCTGATTTAAAATCACTTGAAAGATTTCATGCTTGTTTTCAAGAGAAAATGATCAAACCATTTTTTGGTGGATATGGTGAAAGGGCCATAAATCTTAAAGGATTGGTACACAATAATGTGTATGGGCCATTTCCACTATAAGCTAGATGTGGGTATTCTTAATTCATATGTTTGGTTAATGACTTGAGTAGATACAGTTATGTCTACTTGAGGATGTATTAGTCAGGGACCTTTGATTAATTCAATTAGATGAAGGATTGATTAGATATTCAATTAAGATAGAATATAAAGAATATTTGATTGGATTGATGTGGTGTATATCTTAACAAAGAGTTTATCAACCTTTCATGAGAGTTTGAGATTCTAGGTCAAATCAATCCACCTTATACGCCACAATGGAATGGTGTTAGTGAAATGAAGAATTGTACCTTGTTAAACATAGTAAGGTCAATGATGAGTCATGAAAATCTTCCATTATCTTTTTGGGGATTTTCATTACAAACTGTGACATAAAAACTAGACTTAGTACCAACTAAACCGAAAAATGGAATTCCCTTACAACTTATGGAGTGGAAAGAAACCTATTTTGTTGAATACAAGTGTATGGGGTTGTGAGGAGTTTCTTAAGTCCTTATCAGAAAACAACCTAGAACCATGGGGCACTAATTGTATATTTATAGGGTATCCTATGGAAACAAATTAATAATACTTATAAAACCCTTAGATAATAAATTGATTTTTTCCAGACAATTTTTCTTTCTTGAGAGGGAGCATACCCTCAAAAAGTATAGTGTGAGTAAGATTTATTTCAATGAATTTGCTTCTCAAGATATACAAGATTTGGTATAGGAATGGATTCCATAGGTCCCCATGAGAGAAGTAGTTCCTAGAACACAAGTATTTCATAGGATCACAAGATAAGTAAGAGAACCAAAGAGATATGGTTTTCTAGTATCTAAGAATGGGGTCTCATTATTACTTGAAAACGATGAACCTATCTCCTACAAAGAGGTTGTAGAGTGACTAGAAGCTACAAGATGGAAAAAACCCTGAATTATGAAATGGATTCTATGTTTTATAGCCATGTTTTGGTTCTGGTCGATGCACCGCTTGATATAAATATCATAGGGTGAAAATGAGTATTCAGAAGAAAACTAGACATATATGGTAAATTAAATACCTATAAAGTAGGTCTAGTGGATAAAGGGTTTAAATAACATCAAGGAATTGACTATGATGATACCTTTTCACCAGTTTCATGATTTAAATCTGTTCAAATTATACTCTCTATAGTAGCTTACCATGACTATGAAATTTGGAAGATGAATTTTAAAAATGCATTTCTTAATAGGAACCTTCAAGAAGATGTCTATATGACACAACCACAAGGCATTTTGGATCTAGGTGATCCCAATAAGATTTGAATGTTTGATTAAATATTGAAATAAATTAATTTTGTTTCACTAAGATCAAATGTGATCCATGTATTTACAACAGGTTTAGTGAAAATGCAGTAATTATCCTAGTAGTATATGATGATGAGATATTACTTACTAGAAATGATATACCAGTCTTGTAGTCTATTAATTACTGGTTAAATAAGTGTTTCTCTATAAATTACTTAGGTGAAGGAGCCTATATTCTAGGGATCATGATCATTCATGATAGATCCAAGAGGTTTCTTGGACTATGTCAAAGTACAAACATTGACCAGATATTAATGTGATTTGGTTTGAAAAAATCTAAGTTGGGATTGGTGATAGTGTCACATGGTTTACACATTTCTAATAAAATGTGTCCTTAGACAGAAAATGAGATAGAGATACTGAGAAAGATCACATACGCTGCAGCGATAGTATCAATCATGTATGACATGTTTTGTACTAGACTTGATGTTTCCTATGCATTGATCATAGTAAGAAGATATAAAGAAGATCTAGGAGAACAACATTTTTATTTTGTTAAAGATATCCTCATGTATCTATAATAATCTAAGGACATGTTCCCAATGCATGGAGAATATGAGGCGATGGTCATCAGGGGATATACTAATGCTACTTTTCCAATAGATCATAATGATATGATGTCGCTACCAAGAAATGTATTATATCTTGATAGAGGAGCTATGATATGTAAGAGTTCAAAGAAGCAAATTTTCACTGATTCTACATTAGAGTTTGATTATATTATGGATTCTAATGTAGCCAAGGAATCATTTTTGATACAAATTTTTTATTTTATATTGATGTGGTACCTAGCAGAAAAGACTCAATCACATTTTATTTTGATAATACTGCAGTGGTTGCTCTTGAAAAAGATCCAAGGACACCCCAACAGAAAAATCATCTACACCTGAGGTATCACATCTTGAGGAATTTTTATCAAAGGGGAGTAGTTTCAATAATCAGAGTACCCATGGAAGAGAATATAGATAAACCCTTGACTAAAGTATTATCTTAGAAGATGCATGAGTTTCATGTGATATCTTACAGACAAATGGTTTTTATTAGATGGCTCTAGTGATAGTGGGAGACATTTAGAGTTAGTGCCCTAGAACCAACTTCTTTGTACATTATGATTACATGTATTCATAGTTTTTAATATTAATGAACACCTTATTACATCATGATTTCTCTTCTATGTAACATAATATGTGATAATTTTCGAATATTAGTTGTCACACTAAAAGGTCATAACAGTTTCTCGCTATGAGGAGAACCTAGAAATTATATGACAGTATTCTTAAATATATGTTCTATAGCCAAATGATATTATTTTTTAGACATAAATGATATATGTATTGAAAAAAATCATGACAACATATGTTTATGGTGATGTATGATATGTTGGGTGTTTCATGAGAAGTACTTCATAAATGAATAATGCGATAAAGGATTTAATCTTTATTTTCTTTAACCGAAGTTGATATCTCACTCCCTTTGATGGAAATGATATAGCCTAAATAAATCTGTGGACATGGTGTTCTATGGGAAAGATTGATTTTTAGAATGTCAAAGAAATATACATAGAGCACATAGGTTGATGGCACTGACATGCAACCTACATAATTATAGATATCATGATAAAAGGATTATATTACACAATGAGAATTTTTATGAGGTATTATGCCATTTTAGCCTTATCTTCCTTCTATATGGGTTCCATATCATGATTCAAGATGCTAACCTTATGTTTTAGGTTGGTTCTACTTATTCCACTAAGAAATTTTCCTAGAGAGTCACACACTCAGTGTATCAAGAATCTCAGTAAAATAATATATTATTATTAATTATTAAACAAGTTAAATGAATTTTATTCCCACATATGGTTTAATAATTATTTTGGTTTTCTTGATCACATATATTTTTTAGCAGTTATTTGAGAGAATATTATGTGATCGGAATATTATATGAATACTTATTTTCAATTTAGTGAATATAATATTTATTTATTTATTAAAAAATAATTTATTGATATTTATTTATCAAATAAATGTTCCTCATTCAAGGCCTGATAAATATAATGGAGGAATGGCTGGCCTAGATTGCAGGACTGGTGAGAAATAATATATATTGAATATTATTTGACTAAATAATATTTAATTTAATTTGTATGTTAAGAACATATCAAGAAAATATTATTATTATTATTATTTTATATATGGGGTTTCATAATGGATTAAATAAATATTAGAGAGAACTTTTGAAAATATTTATTTATAAACCCTAGTGCAATTTAAACCCAACAATATAATTTTCCTAGTATAAAAAATTCATTTTTGTTGTGCACAGTGACAGTCAGAGAGAATCCTCTCATTCCCTAGAGAGATACCCCTCCAAGAACACTCCCAAGAATAGAGAGTGGTATTAATTTTAATTCCACCCTCGAGTTTAGAGAGATCAAGAATAATTCATTGGAAGCAATTATCTTGGTGATCAAATGCGAAAACGCAAGTGATAGGATCTATTGTGCTAGCACCTGGAGAATCCTATGGTGACGTTCAGTGATTTCTAGCACATTTTGGGGTCACTGCTAGAGGGAATCTGCTATTTATTCCTACAACACAATAATTATACAATGTGGATTTGTTTTCATATCCATCAAAAAATAAATAATTCATTCAAGTTAATTATTTATTTGATTAAATTAACTATAAATAATATATTATGATCCTGCAATTGGTTCTAGAATTCAATCCCTTGTTAGTTTTCATTAATTCAATTCCATTGATTGAAATTTTCATTTTCATGTAATTATTATATTGATCATCGATCATGATAGAAATAAAATTTATGCATGACCCATCACATGCTTTTGTTGCGCCCATAACATATACGAGGCTCTAGTGATGGCTTCTTGGGGTACAAAAATTTTGAAGGCTACTGAATGGGGGAAAAAACTTACATAGAGCAGGAAGGGGGATACAAATATTAATTACCAAATGGAGTTGACAGTAACCACTCTAAATTTGGATGAGAATCTATATAATTTTGGGTTCCTTATTCTGACATTGACTTTTTTTTCTTTACTGTATATAATTCTAGAGGGATCTATATTCAGAATTATGTTCTCGTGGCTGTTTGAAAATAAACTGGGGGTTGTCTTCCAATGTTTCCAAGACACGGTAAGAAGAATTCATCACATATAAAATCAAGGATTTCCTTATGAAATCTTGCAACTGTGACTAGGTTATGGGGAAAAATTCATCAGAGATAAGAAAATTATCTATAGATGTGGATGTACTACCAATTGAATTTTCTCATTCTGCTAATATTTCAAAAAGGAGTTTTGTTGTTGTTTTGAAGTTGGTTTGGTCATGTAGGAGCCTAGTGTGGTGTTTTTTGTATCACATATTGTTTTTTGTGGATGTAAATCACACCCAACCATAATGGTTTAAATGAGGTAGCATGTTTTATTGCTTGTTTCAAGTTGGGGTAAAAATGAATTTGTTAGTAATTTATAATGATAATAGCATGGAATATTAGGGAATGATCTAGTAGCTTACAATAGTGTATGTTGGTTCTGAGGATGGACACATATGACTTCATGTGGCTCAAGATTTTGTACAGGATGAAATAGATAATTCTATGACTAAATATTCACATTACAAGTTTGACATGTTTCATTCAGTAGGATTAAGATGTTCAATCATTTCTTTTTCCAAACATGTTATTGAACAAATTATTATGATTGAATCCAATAATATTTAATATATTTATGTTATTTGTTTAAGAAAACCCCTTTTTAAAGGATTTGATACATTTCCTCCCCAACAAAACTACCTTTATAGGCCACTTTTCTGAACTGTACTTTTGGATTTTCTTGGTCAATAGGGATATTTTCCTGATTACAGTGACCTAATTTCGAGGATTGATTATTCTAATGGCTAAATTTCAATTGTGGTGGTCAATAAAAACCTAGGATATAACTAAGAGGTTTCATTGGTAATAAACCATACTCTGATAAAACATGAGATGAACCTGTCAGAACATGAATTTTTTTGGACAATATTGATAGTTGGGCTGCCCAGAGAGGCTAGATGGTAATAGTGTGGAGTGGGTTTTCTAGGAGTACATGAATACTTTTGTGGTTTGTCCTTTGTGTTTGGGGTAGGTTTGTATGATCAATTTTAGATTGTCATTACATCAAATTGAACTCTACATGTTTTTTATACACTTGGTCGGGTGTAATAAATTATATGAGTCAGAAATTTTGTCCAAAAAATCATATTAGAGTTGGTTTTTGAGGGATGACTATAATTTCTAGAATTATTTTGTTGATGCTAGTTTTTTTATGTGGATATTACCCATTACATATGAGTATTTAAAGGAGATCACCATAGAGAATTTAGTGGAGGAGTAGAAACTCATTATGACATTGATCTATTCTTTTATTTTGTATCTTGGAGAAGTGGAAACTGAAGTTTTGGGATGGTAGGAATTTCTACAGACATCCTCCTTGAAGACAAGGTGGTTTTTCAAGGGGGAAAACATTAGTGAGGTTATATAGTTTTCTGGTTTTTGTGATTTGTAAATAAATAGGAGATGTATTGTATTTTCCATTTCGTGTTTATTGGGTATGGAAGGCTATAGTAGGTAGAGGGGTATTGTTGGGAGAATTTAATTATTAGGGATGGACACCACAAATAATTTTCTTAATCCTTTATCAGGAAGATTATAGGGCCGGTCCTTGGAAGGTCTTGGTGGGCCTTTTTGGAAGAGTGATCTTCTTCATGTTGGGAATTACTTTTTGTTTCTAATTTCTCATCCTTATTCTATAACAACATTTCTGTTCTGTTCAACACCCTAAATGTAGTGTTAATGGATGATTCCTTGTTATCACTCTCAATATATCTTGTTTCCTAAAAAATTAATATAATTGTGGATATATGTTCTTATGTGGTAAAAATAAATCATTTAAATCTTTATGGATATATTTTAGGTTTTCATGTTTTAAACACTTTGTGTATATTTTAAAGAATAAATGGAAAACACTTGTTGGAATGTATTGGAATTTCTGTGGAAAAATATTTTGGGATAATAATAAACATTTATGATATGGGTGATTGTAAAATCTAGTACTATATTCCTGTTTCAAATGAGGAATAATTTTATGATGTAAACTTAATTATTCAAAATTTAATTCTTTTTAAATTAATTTCTCAAATGTTGAAAATTATAAATGAGGCCAAATTTTTCAATGTTAGTTCTCAATTTGACAAACCTATTTTCCATGACACCTCTTAGGACATTATCACATGAATACTCTTAAGAAGTTATCACATTAATGATGCGCCAATGAATTCTCATCATATGATAAGATAATATTATTATTTCAGTAATTAAAAGTATATGGTGTGTTGGTTCTAGGGAACCAATTTCAATGGGATGACGTTTTTAAGGTGGATTGACACTTTTTCAGGGTGAACTAAAGGAAGAGAAATCTCTCATTCAACTAGTTTTATATTGTATTATTATCTTGATCAGGTGTTTTTTAGAGGTTTTCTATGGCCATCGATAGGTCTCTTGTGTAAAAAAATTGATTATGCTAAGTATATTCATGTATTTGTTTGAGGGGTAGTGTTAATAATTTAATATAGGTGTTTCATTATATTGACTATTTTTGATTTTATACAATGTGTTATAAAATTTAAATTCCTGCAATCTGGTGTTCTATCTTATTGTGATCTATAAATAGATAAATTTGGACTCACTTTACAGGCATATTATATTGTTTTTTTTCTAAAAAACAATAATTTTTTTAATTTAATTAGGTTTTGGTTGAGTGTATCATAAGAGGATTTACCTAAACTTAATCCAAATATTTAATGAGTTTTAAATTGACATCCTTAATCCTATAAAAACCTGTTATACTACTATTCCAATCCTACTTGATCGGGTTGGGTGGTGTTGGGTAACAAGTTGATGAGCATCCTTTGTCATTCCTTCCAAAATGATGTTTACACCATGAACCATAAATTTTTAGTCATTATATATATATATATATACATCCTATCATTGTGTTCTTTCCCTTTTGTTGGTGACTCCCTATGAATTCTGAATTTTTTATTTTAGACTACATGTTGGAGGTAAGTGAAGGGAGACTTTTTTCTAGTTTGTTATATATTATTTTAAATAAAAAATATTTATTTATTTATTATGAGGAGTTATTTAACTCATTTCACTTGTTGGAAGATATATATTTTTCATTGGTAAGATCATGTTTCCTACTGAATATATGTTCAAACCTCTAGATATTAGGTATTTGGCATTTAATTATGGTTATATGCTTCTAAAAATCAGTGATATATTTCTCCTAACGTTGAACTGTGAAACTACATTAAGGAATAATGACTCCTAATAGATGGTTTATGATTCATATGTATATATTAATTTCTATGAGTGATTGTAAGTCTTCTTCTTATTTATTCATAAGACATCTTGATTTGTATGAATATTTTGACATTGAAAACAAAGTAAAGTCTAATGAAACCTATCAGAAATATTACACACACGAAAGATATAATGAGAACAAAAGTCAAAATTCATGCTAACTTTAAATTCTGGGATTCATAATTTCAAGTAGTGATCAAAATGGGTATTCTTTTAAAAATGTCTTCAGTAATGATAAACAACGATTATTATGAATGTCAACCAAGAATCAGAAGTAAATTATTCTATTTTTTTCAATGATTTTGATTTGATAAGAACTCTATTAATTCATAAATGATCATAATGAGTTAATTTGATCAAAAATTTATTCTATTATGAAGGTCACTAATTGAACAAATAATTCTTCTATTCATCCATTGAATAACTTTTTGTGAGCCATGATTTCATTTTATCATCCATATTAACTATTTATTTGTTTCATACCAATGAATAGATATTTACTTGTATGATTTGTTTTTTTTGGAAAATCAAATCCAAAATTCAATATAAACTTCATTAGTGTTCAAGTCTGGTGAATATGATACTTTATGGAATGTCAAACATAAGAAAAACATTTTCATCATGCAATTCCATTTCCCTCACACAGTAAAATATTAATTGGTAAATGATTATATATCTTGATGTTCGTCCAGATAGCTAGAATTTAATTTGTTCTGTCTATAGGTAAATATATCACCCATGACTAATTGATGGGAAATAGTTCATTCATGGTTCATTTATTCAGCTCCACTAGTTTCTTTTATGGATATTTATAAGGTTTTGGTTATAGTTTATCTATCCCAATAGATATTAAAATATTCACATTTTAAAATAAATAGTAACATATACATCCTAAAAAATATTAAAAGATAAACATTTTTATAATTCCTCTACTTATGCTTCAATTGTAAAATAAAAACCCCATAATACTATAACATATATTTCCAAGCAATTACTTCTGTATTTCCATTTTTTCATGCCTATAAAAAATATTTAATACATATATACATATGCTTAATCCTATGTCAATTCCAATGCTAATTCTTATATAATTATTGAAATACAAACATTTTAAAGTTAATAATGCATATGTTTATGATTGTTCTTATGTTTTTGAATTCTTGTGATATATGTTGAATTGTGTTTTAGTTTTATTTATATTTTATTCTTATTTTTTTAATCTGTTGTAATATTCGAGCAGGTTTAAGTATTGTTGGATGGTAGGAGTGATTTTTGATTTATAAAAGTACTATTGTATTACATCATTCATTGGAGGGGGAATAATGAAATGAAAACCTATTCATTATGATCTAATGATGTGTTTGAGGTGGCCTCAAAATGACCCTAGTGAACTGCAACATCTATCACTACATTGGGGATTAACTTCCATGCCATTCTCACATTTTATTTGGATTTATTTCTCTTGAAAAATAATTATTTAGTTTGATGTTTATTTCGTTTATTTTGTAGGTACATAATGAGAAAAATTATGTCGAGTGAAATTTACAAAGAGAAGGATGAACAATTTTTCGACTAAGAGAAAAACTTACGTGAATTATAGGGGAGTACTTAATTATTTACATATGTAGAACCTTTCTTTCATTTTTTTCACTTGTAGGAACAACATTAAATACTTTAATTTAGGGTGTTATGATTTTTTAGTTTTTGCGAGTAAACTATTAAATACTTTATATGTTGATTTCACTGAATCTATGCACATTGGTTATTGTATCACATCATATTGAGTGTTGAGTTTCTGAGAAAATTATTGTTGTTGTGATATGTATATTACATGGTTTTTTTCTGAAAATATGGTAGGAGATGATAAGGTTCATGGTGGTTCTGGTAATATTGATATTGAGGAACATTTATAATGTAAATTTTATTTTTGGTTTGTACATTTAATTTTAGAAAGTTTGGTTTTATTTGAATGATATAGATATTCAAATTTTATATTTTTTTATCTTAGAGATAGTCTGAATTCTGGTGATGTATATTTTATTATGTTTGAATTTTGTTTATTCAGGTGAAAAAAAATTTATATCCAAGAGATTTTTTTTTCTCTAGTGTATAAATGCAACGAGCGATTTCTATATTTGATGTAAAGAAAGTTACACTTCATTTTTAGGTTTTGTTTGTGTTGTTTCAGTAATGTCCAACTTTTCTAGAGTTAAACATTTTCAGCAAATGGTGACCTCATTCTTTTTGGAATTTCATTAGCTTCTTCCTCGTCAGTACACTTAATTTTCTATAGTTCCCATAAAGGTATAGGTCAGAATGGGATCGATGATTTGCATCGGTTTTTGGGGATGTCATGTCTATTGGTTTATCATTGTTCAATTATTTGATTCGATAGAGGAATGGAGATTGATAGTAGATACAAGTGAATTAGTTCAGTTTATTTTGGTTTTTGGCACATCATTAGTTGGTTTTGGTTTTATTTTTATGGTATTTTATTTTAATTAGATTGTTCAAAAATGTGTCATTAACTATAAAAACCCAAACTAAACACCACAAGAGGTTTTTATATGCATCATATATTGGTTAAGACATGATATGTGTGCATTCTGGCTTGTGATAGGAGAATTTCCCCAGGATAGTTAGTCTGAATTTTATTTTGATATCATATAAATTATCTTTTATGTGCACTGAAAACTTACTAAGATATATTATTACTTTTGAGTGTATTTTAATGACATGTAGGATCCTTAATGTGAATTCGTGGTCTAACATTGATCAGAACTATACTTGTTTCCATGCCGAGTATTTTGATTAGCAGATCCTGGGACATATCAGGTTGGTGAGATGAGTTTAGGGGATGATGTGAGATGAATGTATGACCTCATTTTATTTCCTTCAATTATTAGGTCCTTTTTCTCTACTCATTTCATTTTTTCCATGGGTTGAAGTTTTTCTCATTATTTAATGTATGGCCTCTCTTGGATTATTTACATTAACATATTTATTGTAGCGATATTTGTATTACAAATTCCAGAACCAATTTGATGGCCCATTTTGGATATTATTAATGAAATTATGATTTTTCATGATATTTTTATTTGGATATTAACATGTGGTGGGATGAAAAATGAGACATGTGAGACTCTGATGAGTTGTGGGATGTATTATTGTTTCAATGGTGATATAAAAATAGGTGGTGGATGAAAATTATTTTGGCTTCAGATGAAGAGTTATATGGGATATCCTCTTATGTGACCATATTTTATTTTAACAATAATAATGATAGGTAACTTATGGTAAGTGATTGGTTGCATGTTTCTAATAGGTATAGATTATACATTTTATTGGTTGTGACTTGGTTGTGTATTCATGAATATACCTTCTTTATTATTTCTATTTTCTGGTAAAAAAAATTAGGTTTTGAGTGATCTTTAAGATGTAGGGTAAATTATTTTTTTGGTGTGTTTGAAGTTGGAGGAGCTGAAGAATATGAGTGGATATAAGTTTTGTAGGTTTTACTATAGCAGATTTGTTTTTGGTATCAAGAGGATATATCCATAGTTCAAACCATGGTAGTAGAAGTTTTACTATAGTATCTGTAGGATATATCAATGATTATAAACCAAAATGAAACCTCTACTTCCACAGTTTAAACAATGGCACTAGATCTGTTTCCACATTTTATAACTGTTTCTATAAGTAGTAATGGGAAAGGTTATAGCCATGGTTCAAAACCATGGAAATAAACCTATTGTCATTGTTTGAACTATGTCAATACAGCTAGATCCATAGTTTCAAACTGTGGCTATAAGTCAGTGTGGCGAATCTATAGCCATGATTTAAACCACGGCTAGAACTATCTTCCTATTCACATGCCAATAGGATATATTGTCCATTAACCATTTCTATTACCTATATACTTTTTCATGACTAATTTTCATCATTTATAACTCTAGATATTGCAGGAATTTCTAGTAGTAGTTTTTATTTTTATTTTTAATTAATTGGTAACCAGAGAATTAATTATATATACATGTGTAAACCATATATTTTCAATATTTAGTTAGTTATATTCACACCTTCCATTTCAAAGACCATGTTATAATAATCAGATTAAATAATATCATTTTAATAACGAGTCACATTTTATTTAAACTCAATGTTGTATGTAACGCAAGCTAAGCTCAGTGTTGTGTGCAATGCAATAAAAAAGTAGTGTTGCATATAACACCACCTAAATTCAGTGTTGTATGTAATGAAAATATCTAATAGATTAAATTAATTTGAAAAAAATCATAAAATATTAGGGTGTTACACAATTATGTATCATAGCCTCACCTCATGTATATAAATAATATGAAAAAACACATCAGATAATATTTACATGTTTTGATATTAAGAACTAATCCTTTCCATGGTGGTTATATGACCTACCATGGATTCTCCACTATAATATTATCATCAATTATAATGGTTTAAGTGGAAACTAATTATACATCCCATTAGTCAATACTCCAGTTGATCCTGGTTCTATATCCTAACAACTAACTGTTTTACCTCAGTTGATTAGACATACCAACTTTATTCTATACTATTTTGTTTGTTATATACCCCAATCATTCTTCTTTTTCTGCATTTATCCATATATAGAAATATTACTAGCATCTCCTGGTTGCTTCCTCATAGACTAAGAATTATTTTCTTCTATAAGATTACAATATTTGGTCTACATGGGTACACTTATTCAATAACATCAATATCTACTTATCAGGTATGTTGTACTTTTTAAACAAATTATGATCTTCAATGAATGATTAGTTCTTTTATAGTAAGTAAATAAATTTCCTAGCCACAAATAATTTTTTTTTATGTAAGATTAACCTTACACAACCCAAAGACATTACTTCTTGAATTCACAAATTGGTTTACTCAGTATTACTTCAGGCATAAAGAATGATGCATGTGTTATAAATAAAACTTTTCTCATATATAAATTTGTATTATTATTTTATATACTTAATACCTCATTTTTAGTTTCCATCTAGTTTATTTTTCTTTAACATTCTTGGTTAAATAAATTTCTCAAGCATCATCAAAATTATACATTTCATTATATTCCAAATGGTTGAAGTGTTTCAATGAACACATATATGATACATGAAATATATGTACTTCATGTAACACTTACAGATTTGCAAAAATATTTGTACTTCTTCACATAATAATGAACACATGATATCTCTTATCTTCCAATCCTAATGTTAGTATGTCGTGTGGTTCTCAAATTCTTCTTATCTTCATGTGGATTTAGAGAAAGCTCGTAATTCATCAATATCTTTATGTAAATCAGAATGTGATGTATTATCTGTCTTCGTAGACCAAGGTAGGTTGTGGCCACTTATTCTTCTTCTTCTCATAAATTAGATTGATTTTTAAAACTCTGATATAATTTTTTCTTCATGTAATTGTGTATATAAACTATGATACTATTTTTCTTTTATGAATATACCTATATTGTTCTTTAAACAAGCAAGAGTGTGCATAAAATCTAACATTTTGTAACACACTAAATGTGGGGATCGTAAGAAGCATGTCAAAGGATATTCTTCTTGTTCATGAAACTATGAATTTCACATTGCTCTATCATTATCCCCACATATGGTTGACATGAATATACGTATATGGATATGTTCTGAAATATTTTTTTAATTAATGTCCAAAACATAGTAAAATTATAACACCCAAAACATTTTATGGTATGTTTCTCTTAAATACTGTCAATTTATTAGATAGCCTATATTTCATGATGCACTGAGATTCTATGAGTCAAAACTTGGTTATTATAGGATATATTCATAACTTATCCATTAAACATAAATTTTTCACTTCGGTGTTTGGAATTTCGACAAACGGATATACACGGTTGCAATTAGGGTGATATTTGGAGTCTGATAGAATCAACTTAATTATCAGTGAATAATATCTTGCCCTTATAAATAGTAACATACCCTTATTAACAATAAATTACCATTATTAATAGGTATATGACCCTTATGAATTGTAACCTTACCCATGAAAGTGTAAATAAAATTTAGGCACCTTAAAAATGAAGCTGAATATTTTAAGTATTGGTATTTTTTAATTAAATGATGATTTTAATTAAAAATTAAATTTCTCAAATTTAGAAAATTATTTTTCAAAAATGGAGTTCATTTTTGTATACTAAACATTGAAAAATGGTGATAGAGATTTTTTGATTTTTTTCTGAAATACTTGAATTTTTGGGGAATAGTAAAATACATTAATTTACTGTATAAATACATTATAATTTAAATCTACTATTCCTAACATCGTGAGTGATTTAAGCACCCAAATATCAAACTCACATGCACTTATTACTATTATAGGTCAGGGAAACATCACTATTTCTTTTCTTGTGGAGAAATAATAAATTAATGGATATAATATTAAGAAAACCCTCCCCCCTCCACTATAAATAATACCCCTCACACCCTCATTTCTTCACACCTATCATTATTCAAGCCTTGCCTAAATTCTGAACAAATATCTCTCTAATATCCTACCCCATGTCCAACATCCCTTGGTCTCCTCAAAAATCTAAATTATCTCCCCTAAAGAGGCTCTCAAAGGAAGATAGATTCAAGAGGTAAATTCCTCTTTTCAATTCTTTTGTTTTCTTTTCAAATTCCATTGTTATCATTTCTATTCCAACCTATTCTCATCCAAATGTTATGAAAAATATTTTAGCTTATATGTACTAGAATTTTGTTATGATAATGTAATCTTCCATCATCATATCTTCTTTTCCCTCTTTTCATGCTATAAATTAAAGCACCATCCGAGATGTGTTAATTTATCATGCTCAAGAATGACGGGTTTTAAATTTGAATTACTATCTTTAATACAGGTCATAAAACCTTTTAAATTGTTGAGAAAAATCATAATATATTTATTTTATCTTATGTAATATTTTTTAAATCCTTACACACTCATAATAAAAAATAATAATAAAAAACAAATTCATTGTGTACAAAACCGCGATGTTAATCTAAGCGTTTATCATTAAGTTTTATCTAATTAATCATCCTTATGGTATATAACCAAAATCATTATAATATCATTTATATATATTTAATTCCACTAATAATATATTTTAACAATTATGGATGTTGAAATACATTTCAAACGAACTTCTATTCATGAATACAAGTTATCCGATCATGAAAATCAAGGAAGAAAATGCTTCCAAAATAATAAATTTGAACCTCTTAAACCCATCAGAGAGGACATTATTGAACATAATAAGTTTAAAATAAATATATAAAATTTATAGGAGGTTCTGGAATTATTAATTAATAAAGATAAATTTGATTATTCGGGTTATTAAGATCAATCGAAGAACACATTCGGGCATAAGATAAGGGTTTCCCATCTCACTTTTAATTCTGTGAGATTTCCATTGTTCACCACATATTTTTTATATGTGCTATATGTGTACTATAATCTGATTTATAATATCATGATGATATTTAAATTCATGTTATTATGAGATTCATTTGGTGATTAGTAATTTTTGGTCATACGATTCGATTGGTTATAATGTGGTAAGGGACATTGTCTCAATTTCCCTTTCATTGAGACTTACTTGGTATTATGCACCTAATAATTTTTATCTGGTGTATATAATTTCTATTTTAGATAATTTTTCATTTGAAATTATAATAATGTTAATTATCCATTTTCTTGTTTCATGGATATGAATATTTCTTTAATTCCTATACCGTTTCACATACGATGTTTATTTTGAATGTTATTTTAACTGAGGAAATATTTATGGATTTGTATCCTATATTCAATATGGATATAAAAAGGGAATATTTTTCCTTTATTAAATATATGTATAAATAATTATTTTGAATGGGAGTGACTGGTGGGGCCCACTATAGCCCCACGATTCATTGACAGGTCTCATGAGAGAAATTAGTTAGCAGCTAACCCTACGAGTTTGTTTCCAAAAATCAGACGGGTTTCTACCCACATTTCTAAACTACCTCGACAGTATAATGGTTCATGTGAAAGATACATGATGTCAAAATAATAAGCATTATCTTCATTCATTATTCAGTTATTACTATCCATGAGGTTTTTACTATGATAAAATTTATGGATACATTTTTTATTCTCATCTTATTGTTGGAAAGTGCTATCATTTATTCGTCATGACATATTATCTATGTCTAATTGATTTTGATTCACTTATTATTGATTCCAAATTCCACTACATGTAACCCTCACTGATAAATTGAGCTCAGCCTTAATAGCTTTCCATTCCCCAGGTAATGAAGAGGAGAACATTGAATAATCTTTCAATGAGGCAGTTTATTTTAGTTTATTATGTATCATGTGGTATTTTCTATAATTCCAAATGAAATTTGGGTATAATTTATGTAATCTGGTCTTCCAAAACAACTAAAATAATTGGTCCTTCAATATTGATGTCTTATAATCATTGTAATATAATGAAATAATTCACCACCTTCAGGCTTCGGGGTTCGGGGAATTATAATTGGTATCAAAGGAAGTTTAGTAGCAACATTGGAAACTAGATATAGGAAACATTATTTAGAGTATATAACCCTAAGATAGACTTTGAGAATAATCATGGAAGAAAGTCTTATAATATTGGTAAATTATTGATTCTGTGGGTCTTCTATGTAAATATATCCATGTCGGGATACTACAAGTGGATGTGGTTCTAGCACAAATGTACCTAGGAGTATGAACTCTGACAATGTGTTTTGGGCTTGACCATTGGTATCCTGGTACACGAAAATGGGCCTTATTGTGCACTTGGTTTGATACTCCTGGGGGATATTCTAAGGATAAATTACATTTTCTTTACAAACAATTATGATAGATTTAAAAGGAAAAGAAATAATGTTTATGACTATGAGATTAGTTGTGCATAAATTTTCATATTATTTCAAGTGTTTACTAGTTATAATTTACAAATTATGACTTAATTTAGTGTATTCCATTGTTTATTGATGGTTCCTAATGGAAGAAGGGGAATTAATACCCGCAGACAATGTAGGGATTGGCCCACTGAGCAACTCAATATAGTCTGTGTTGGAGCGGGTCATACAATGACCATGTTGGGATAAATTACTCAGGATATGATGAATAACCATGCTACACCTATATTGGATCATTTCATGTGATATAAATCCCCATATTTTCAGGGGAATACCAGTCTGGTGGTAGCTGAGTAGTGGATCAAGTCTCTTGAAAAGATATTTCTTGCATTAAGATGCAGTGAAAATAAAAAGGTATTACTGGAAGTATATTGCCTCAAGGGTGATGTTGATCAATGGTGGGCCTTGGTCCAAAATACCATAGAGGAAGAAGAAATAGAATATATGGAATGGAGAACCTTTAAGGAAATATTATTCGACCAATATTTCCCCCATGAACAATGAACTAAAATGAAGAGGAAATGCATTAGCCTAAAGTAAAGTGAAGAAGAGAGTGTTGTGATGTTTGAGACTACCTTCACATGATTATCTATGTATTCTATAGATTATGTATGTGATTCAGAGAACAATATTGATCATTTCATTGAAGGTCTTAAGACAAGTCTTCAAAGGGCACTAGATTCTCAAAAAATGTCAGCATACAATGAAATTGTATTATGTTCCATCAAAATAGAGAAGGAATTTTCTATATGAAATTCATTCAAGGGAAACCAAGATAAGAAGAGATACTCTAATAACCATGGAAAAGGTAAGCACCAAAGAATACTAAGGGAATTAAGCAATTCACAATATGTGAGAACTGTAGAAAGGGTCGTCCTAGGAAATGATTAAAAGGCATGTGAGTCTACTATAAGTGTAGAGAAAATGGCCATCGATCAAATTAATTAAATGGGAAGAAACAATTCAATGATTCTCAATGATAAAATTTTAGAGAGATGGGACACTATTCAAATGAGAGTCCTAATAATGAAGGAAACATAACTCAGATAAGGCCACGAGAGAAAGGGAAAGATTATGCAATTAAAACTATAGAGGTTGAAGTTATTAATGATGTGGTGGAATGTACTTTAATTTTTTCCTCAAACTTAGCCAATGATTTATTTGATTCTAGATCATCGCAATCATTTAAATATTCCAAGTTCTCCAAGAAAATTAGACATGTCCAATTTGATTTAATAAAATAGCTGTTAGTAAAAACTCTTAGGGAATGTATCATTGATGCAAAGATGTGTCAATAAGTCCCCCTAATGACACATAAATTTGTTGTAGTTTCTAACCTTATCATAATTCCAGTGATTTATTTTTATATAATTCTCAATATAAATAGTCTATCAAATTATAATGTTAAGATCTATTGCAAGAAGATGGAAGTTACAATTTTTGATAATGGTGTAGAATCACTTTTCTTTAGTGTAGAAACCTTGCCATATGATTCTAATCTAGATCCACCCCTAGTAGCTCTACTAAATGCAATTATTGGAGAGGAAGATAAAAAATATCTATGTTTGAGTAAATAAATCTTTAAATTGAAAACATACCTATTGTGCAAGAATACATTGATGTTTTTTCATAGGATTTACCTGGACATCCTCTATAGTATGAATTCAAGTTCTCTATGGATTTAATTGCTGGTAAAAAACCTATATCTAAGACACTATATAGAATGGTAACTATGGAATTAGTGGAGCTAAAGAAACAACTAGATGAATTGAGTGACAAAGGGTTTATTCTACTTAGTTTTTCTCCATGGGAAGCCCTTGTCCTATTTATCAAGAAGAAAGACAGATATGTGAGGTTATGCATTTATTATAGGGAAATAAATGCTATTAAAATTAATAAAAAGTATCCTCTACCACAAATTGATGATTTATTTGATCAAATTCATGGATAACAATATTTTTTTGAAGATTTACTTTTGATCTGGATATCATCAGTTGTGTGTGAGGAAGGAAAATATTCCAAATACAACATTTCGAACCAGGTATGGGTATTATGAGTTTACAGTAATGAATTTTGGACTCACCAATGCACCCTATCTATTAATGGATATAATGAATCGAGTTTTCAAGGAGTATCTTGATGAAATTTTTGTGGTGTTTACAGATGATATTCTGGTATACACCAAAAGCTACGAAGACGAAGATAATCACTTATGGATTATTCTAAAAACTCTAAGATGAAATGAATTATATAGGATGTTTAGAAAGTTTGAATTTTTGTTTCAATCATTTTATTTTCTTGGCCATATTGTCTCTAAGGATGGAATCTTATTTTATCCTGTGAAGACAAAGGCAATCCAAGAATGGTATATGCCAATGAACATAATTGAGGTACATAGTTTTATTAGATTAATAGGTTACTATCAGAGTTTTGTTTAGAATTTTTCTTGATTGTCTAACCAGCTAAACAAGCTCACACATAAAGGTGTTAAGTTTGTTTGGATGAAATAATATACCAAATTCCTTGAAGAATTTAAAATAAGATTGGTCAATGATCCAATTTTGAATCTTCCATCTGGAAAAGATCGATTTGTGATATACAATTATGCATAAAGAAAGGGGATGGGTTGTGTCCTTATGGAAAATGAAAAATTTGTTTCTTATGCATAAATGGAATTAAAGTCTCTTGAGCGAAATTATCCAATCCATGATCTTGAGTTAGCAATCATAATATTTTCTCTAAAATACAGAGATGTTATCAATATGGTGAGAGATGTGAGATATATACGGATCACAATAGTTTGAAAAACATTTTTACATAAAATGAAATCAACATGAAGAAAAGGAGATGGCTTGATTTACATAAATACTGTGATTTTTTAATACACTGCCTCCCAAGAGAGAAAAATAAGGTGGTAGATGCATTAAGCAGGAATGATCATGGACTTCTGACCCAAATGAGGATTGAGAGAGATCCTATATTCATGGATCTGAAAAATATGGATATGGGAATTATTAAAAAGGGAAAACATATTTCCTCTTTCAAATGCTTATTAAACCATCTTTACTAAAGAAAATTAAAATGTTTCAATATGATGATGAGAAACTAAAAAAGAAAATTAAAGTTTTTAAGGATAGAAGATTAGAAGACTTCGCATATGAGGATGGAGTTCTAAAATTTGGGAAGAGGTTATGTGTTCCATCAGTACTTGAACTAAAAAGGGAACTATTAGACGATGCTCATACCTCAAATTTCTATATACACCCTAGTAACACTAATATGTATAGGTATCTGAAGGAACATTTTTGGTGGGATAACATGAAGCGGGAAATTGCTGACTATGTGTCATTTTGTCTAGTTTTTCAACAAGTAAAGGTAGAGAGAAATTATTCTAGAGGGGTTATACAACCTCTACCTATTCCTATGTGGATGTGGGATGAAATTATGAAGGATTTTGACACAGGACTATAAGGGATACCATGAAGGAATGATTCAATATGGATAATTGTTGATAGTCTCACAAAATAATCACATTTCTTTTCTATAAGAGAGGATTTAACACTTAAGAGCCTGTAAAGACATTATATTAATGAATTTGTAAGACTTCATGGTGCACCTCTATCTATTGTGTCCAATAGAGATCCCCTAATTACATCAAAATTTTGGAAAAGTCTTCAGAAGGATTTGGATACTGACCTTTATATGTGTACTTATTATCACCCCCAAACTGATGGATAGTTACAATGGACTATTTAAAGACTGGAATACATGTTGATATCATTGTTTCTTGAATTTCAAATTATGTGGGATAAATAATTTACTTTGGTGTAATTTTCCTACTATAATAGTTTCCATTCTAACATTAAAATCACACCATATTAAGCATTATATGGTAAGTGGTGTAAAACTCCAACTTCATGGGATGAAGTTGGTGAGAGAAAACTTATAGGCCTAGAACATATTGGAGAGACTACTGCAAAGGTAGAGAAAATTCAGGACCATATTTATGTATCCCAATGTAGGAAAAAGAGTTATGCTAACAACCAAATAAAGGATTTTGAATTTCAAGATGGAGATTATGTCCTTCCAAAAGTATCTTAATTGAAGGGTGTCTGAAGGTTCAGTAAGAAATGGAAATGGAGACCTAGGTACTTCAGACCATTTGAAATTCTGGAAAGGATAAGAGTTGGAGCTTACCTATTAGAAATTCCACCAAGTCTCTCCAAAGTTCATAATGTGTTCCATGTGTCATTGTTAAAAAAATACATCCCATACCCAACGCATGTACTCACCTATGAATAAATATAACTAGAACCTGATTTGTATTACTATGAATATCCTATTAGGATTCTTGAAACTAGAGAGAAAGTATTGAAAAATTGGAAAAACTATCTGGTAAAGGTTCTTTGGAAAGACCATAAAATGTAGGAAGCATCATGGGATCCTGAGGATGTTATGAAGACAAACAACCCACATCTTTTTAAAGGGCATTAATTTTGAGGATGAAATTTCTGAAGGTGGGAAGAATATAACACCCCAAACATTTTATGGCATGTTTCTCTTAAATACTTACAATTCATTAGATAGCCTATATTTCATGATGCATGGAGTTTCTATGAAACAACACTTGGTTATTTCATGTTATAGTCATATCATATCCATTAAACTTAAATATTTCACTTCTGTCTTTTGAATTTTGACAAACAAACATACACAATTGCGATCAGGGTGATATTTAGAGTCTAATAGAATCACATTAATTTTTTATGAATATTAACTTACCCTTATAAATGGTAACATACCCTTATGAATAGTGACATATGCTTATTAACAGTAATATGACCCTTATGAATGGTAACCTTACCCATGAAAGTGTAAAAAAAAATTAGGCGCCATAAAAATGAAGGTGAATATTTTACGTATTGGTATTTTTCGATTGAATGATGATTTTATTTAAAAATTAAATTTCCCATATTTATAAAATTATTTTTGAAGAATGGAGTTCATTTTTGGATTCTAAATGTAAAAAAATGGACTGGGTGATTTTTTTATATTTTTCTGAAATACGTGAATTTTTCTAAATAGTAAAATACATTAATTTAATGTATAAATACATTTTAATTTAAATCAATTATTCCTAACATCATGAGTTATATAAGAACCCAAATATTTAAATCACATGCACTTATTACTAATATTGTTCCTGTAATACTCATTATTTATTTTCTGGTCGAGAAATAATAAATTAATGAATATAATATTTAGAAAACCCTCCTCCCATCCACTATAAATACCACCCTTCACACCCTCATTTCTTCACACCTCTTAAGCTTCTAGCCTCACCTAAATTATTCTAAAATCCCTCCCTAAGATCCTCCCCCACATTCAACAGCCCTTGGTATCATCAAAAGTCCAAATCCTCTCCCCTAAAGAGTCTCTCAAAAGAAGATAGATTCAATAGGTAAATTCCTCTTTTCAATTCTTTTGTTTTCTTTTCATGTTCCTTTGTTATCATTTCTATTCTCACCTCTTCTCATCCAAATGTTATGAAAAATATATTACCTTATAATTATTGTAATTTTCTTATGATAATAGAATATTCTATCATCATCTCTTCTTTTCCATCCTTTTATACTATAAATGAATGCATCATCTGAGATGTGTTAATGTATCACGTTCAGGAATATGGGTTTTAGATTTGAATGAATATTTTCAATATTGGCCAGGAAACCTTTTTAATGGTTGAAAAAAATCATAATATATGTATTTTTTCTTATTTAATATTCTCTAAATCCTTACACACTCATAATATAAAATAATAATACCAAATAAATTCACTCTACACAAAACTGCCAAGTTAATCCAAGAATCTATCATTAAATGTTATCTAATGAGTCATCCTCATGGTATATAAAAAATCATTATAGTATAATATATATATATTTAATTTCACTTATAATATATGTTATCAATTTTTTATGTTTAACCACATTTCAAATGAACTTCCATTCATTAATACAAGTAAACCGATCATGAAAATCAAGGAAGAGAATACTTCCAAAACAATAAAATTGAACCTCTTAAACCCATCAAAAAGGACATGAATGAACATAATAAGGTTAAAATAAATCAATTACAAGTATATTAGGTTATTTAATTAATAATTAATGAATCTAAATTTTATTATTCTGGTAATTAAGATCAATCGAAGTACACATTCGTCCATTAGGTAAGGGTTTCTCATATCACTTTTAATTCCATGAGACTTCCATTGTTTTCCACTTATTTATTTTATGTGGTGTATTTTTACTAAAATTTGATGTATAATATCATAATTATATTTATATTCATGTTATTCTTTGATTCATTTGTTGATTATTAATTTTTTGTCATACGATTTGATTGATTACAATGTGGTAAGGGACTTCCATTTCATTGAGACTTACTTGGTATTGTGAAACTAATCTTTATTACGTGGTGCATATACTACAAATTTGAGATAATTTTTCATCTGAAATTATAATTTTGTTAAATATTCATTTTCTTGTATCATGGATATGAATATTTCCTCAATCCATATACCGTTTCACATATGGTGTTTATTTTGAAATCTATTTTAACTAAAGAAATATTGATGAATCTGTATCCTCTATTCAATATGGATATCAAAGAAGTATTTTTTTTATTATCTTAAATATATGTAAAATGATTGCTTTGGACTTTTAGTGTTTGGCAGGTCCTACTATATACCCTTGATGCATCGAGAGGTCTCATTAGACAAATAAGTTAGCGGGAAACCCGTCGAGTTTGTTTCCAAAAATCAAACAGGTTTCTACCAAAGGACATAAACCATATTTACAGTATAATGGTTCATGCTCCAGATACATTACTTCCAATTAATAATAATTATCTTTGTTCATTATTCTATTATTACTATCCATAATGTTTTTTCTATGACAAAATCTATGGATGTATTTTTTTAATCTCAGCTTTTTGTTGGTAAGTGTTCTCATTTATTCATAATGTCATATTAGCTATGTATAATTGATTATTATTGACTTATTATTGATTCATAATTTCACTATATGTAACCCTTATTTAGAATTTTATCTCACCATTATTTTTTTCCCTATCCATGGGTAATGAAGAAGAGAACCTTGAATATACTTTCAAGGAGGCAGTTTATTCAAGTTTATTATATATCATGTTGTATTTTATATCTTTTCAAATGTACTTTGGTTATCATGTATGCGATATGGTCTTTAAAAAATACTAAACTAATCAGTCCTCTAGGATTGATTTCTTATAATCATTCCAATATAATGAAATAATGCACCAACTCCAGTCTTCGGGGTTTAGGGTGTTAAAAAAATCCTAAGCGAGAAATGACACTATACAATTTTCTTCTCAGGTGCATTGTCATCACCCCCCCCCCCACATGCCTATATGGCTCCTTCCTATATGGCTTTACATGCTTGTTCTTACTTGAACATGGTCAATCTTTCTCCCCACATATGATTGAGATGGATATACTTATATGGCTATGGTTGGAAATATTATTTAATCAAATCCAAAAAATTAGTAAAATACTGAGTGATAAATGATATCATATATGTTTCATATCATGTGACTTGTCCTAATGTGCCCCCCCCCCCTTATTTTAGGTATTCCTACTTCCTCCATGGCCTCACATGACTACCATGCTTGGGCTTACTCCTACATGGTCTATCTTTCTTCCCACATTCAATTGAGATGGATCAACTTTGGTGGATATGGTTGGAAATATTTTATAATTGAAGGATGAAACTTAGTAAAATACTATGTGAGAAATGACACCATATAGATTTCATCTCAAGTGCCTTCTTCTTTTTAGTTATTCATATACTCTTGAAACTTCTACACAAATATCTTAATTATCCCCTTTATTTTATTTTGGAAGTCAATTATAATTCTAAAACTCTTCAACATCAAATTATCTTCACTTAATTATTTGTATAAAAAAATGTGCATTATTCTATTTAAATCTAAACATGTCATATGATTTAAGAAAAATAATGAAATCATTACCATTTTTAAAACCACTATGTCTTGAACTTCTCTACCCAAATTCTTTAATCTAGTATCCTCATAAAATCTGATGGGCATGGTTGTATTATAAATAATTTCTTTATCTCATGAATCCATAAATTCCCTCTAGGAATGATAAAATCCACATTTATGTCTTCCTAATATATTGAATTTATGAGGTACTGGTAATAAATTGAACATCCATTCATCAACTATTCACTTGATCTTTTCCCACATAATTATAAAGAACCATTTTATTTTTTTGTGAATAACACCGGATCACCCCATGGGTATGTGCTCAAGTGAATTAATCTATTCACCTCAAGGACCTCAATCCAAACCTTTATCTCTTTAAAATCTACATTATACATCCAATAATAAGTAATGGTTATGAGATTCATAATTTTAATTATCTCAATCTTAAAATCGACCTCTCACTTTGGTGAAAACCTTGAGAATTACTCAGTAAAGAAAAGTTTTGTTCCCAAAATCAATATGATACAATATATAGATATCTTCCTATAATCCCCAATGAATAAATGTTCCCTTTACATAAATTTTCTCCAAATGTAAAATTATACAAGAACACATTTTTAGGACCTTAATAATGGTAATATGTTATAATTTAAGAGAATGTATTTTTAGAAAAATTGATGTTGTACTTCTACAGAAATATTTTAACCCCCAACCTCACATTATAGCTTATACATCCATTTAATATTTATTTTAAATATAAACCCATATTTTTTCAAGTTCCCTATTTCTATATAGTAATTTCACTTACTCCCAAGTGTTGTTCACATTGTTTGGATCCAAATCTTATTTCATAACTAATTTACATTTATTAAAATCATTGAGGGTAGCCACTTTTTCTAGACTTCCTAGTTCTCCCGCATCTGTTAAAATAAAAAATTTAAATTTAGTACCATACCTTTAAACTATTAATTTAACTTTGGATGGATTCCATAACTCTACCTGTGGTTATTCTTATAGATCTTCTCGATATTATGATGCTCTAAATTTCATATCTCAAAATTTTGGTGTTCCCACTCAATCCTCCGTAGAGCTAGAGGTATCAGATATATCTTCTGATGGTATAAATTATAAACTCCCAATGTTTCACTAGAAAGTTTCTTCAATAATTTGATAAATTCTAATAAACTCAAATCCATCTATTTTTTGAAGAAAAATTGATCTTCAATAACCCCTTTTAAAATCATCATATATTGAAGTTGTTTCTTTTCTTTCAACTTATTTATACACCAAATTTTGGTCCTTCTATAATATCTTCTCATTAAATATCACTTTTAATATTTTGATAATCATAATTTTCTAATTGTAAAATAGTCAATATCTGATAATTTCATCCCTATATCCCATAAAGATACATGTAAGATAATTATAATCAAGATTATCTATACATAATAAATCTATATGCATGTAGGTTAAACTCTAATAAAATTTTCACATCTCTCTTCCCCATTATTTCATGAGGTTCATCGTCTAACAGATACAGTCTCCCAAAGATTTTAGATATAATTATTTCCATGCATCCCTTTACACTAATGGAGTGGAAAGATGAAATAAAATCTATGATCCAAGATTCCACATGAATATGGATAATCAAGAGTATATTGACACTATTCTCAGCATTTGAATTCATCATATTTAAATTTTCAGAAGTTGTTTTCGAGAATTTTCTTTTCTTTCCTGAAATGTTTCTTAAGGTGGCCCATTTTACCATATCTCCAACACACATTCCTCATTCTGGTAGAATTACCTATAATCCATTATTGGGATTTATCTTCTAATCATCTATGACTTCTTTGATAAGGAAATCACCCTCTCCCATGTGTATTAACTGTATTTTTTTAAAAATTCTTGACTCTTCATCCTCTAGAGCTCTTCATTAAGAATCAAGATCTTTACATCCTATAATATCATGTTACCCTTTCAACTTGAATTAGTTATTATTATTACTATTTCATGAAATGACTCTGAAAGTGATAAAAATAGAAGCATTGAAAAAACATCATCTGTGAAAGTAACCTTCATATGCTTGAGCTCACTCATGATCAAATTGAAATCAATCACATGATCTGCTACAAACCTTCCATTAGATAAATTTATATTGATAAAATGCCTCATAAAAAACACTTTGTTAAGTGAATAGATCTTCTCATATATATATACTAGTGCTACTATCAATTCCATTATAGACTTCTTCAAAAGTATTTCTAGACCCACATTTCAGGATAAATAAATCCTCACATAACCTTATGCCTTTTAATTCGGCTTTTTTCCTTTCTTCATTCACCATTTCCTTTGGCTTGACCCCTTTCAACGAACGTTTTAGCTCCTTATAAATGAGATATCCCTCTATATACTTATTTTAGAGGCTAAAATTCTATTATTTTTAATTTTTCTATTTGAACCTTTCTATCATTGGATGAAATCAAATTTTTACACAATAAATCTCACTAAATCAAAAAAACATATGAGTAATAAAGAATGATATTTGAGATACTTTTGAGTAAACTATTCATATTATAATGAGAGGCTATTGTGAAACTTTTTTCATACCAACTATTGATAATTTCACAAAAACATCACAACACAAGATGTTTGTATTTATGAAAGATCACAATGGAAGAAAAATGTCACATGATAGAACCCTCTAAACCTCAATTTTCCAAAACACGGAAGAACAATTTCACCCAAATCACCACACTTTGTTCAACACACTTCATCCTATTCACTATCACTTATAAAAAAAATCCACATGAAAATAATGAAAGTAAATGAAAAAAAACTAAACTACAAAAGAGGTTTAACATGGTTAAGACTTTTTTCAAACGTGCATGGGATAAGCATCACAAATGTTTTTTATTAAAAAGTATAATGTTGCAATCATTGTGATTTGGCATCCATGTAGATCACTAACTCAAATGATAACATGAAACCTGACTATACTGACCAGTATGTGGTCCCACCCTAAATATAAAGGTTCCCACCTAGTTATACTAGTTTCACCACCACTGATATTCAGGGGGTATAACCATTTCAAAATGAAACTACCAATTTATGGTATAATTCATTGGCTTGACCTCTAATAATCAATTATAGAATAATACTCCCATACTTCATTATTTTTTGAAAACTCCATGCTAGGTGTGATTAAAATGTAGAAAAAGTCCACCTTATGATGATATATTATTTCTTGAATTTACATATATATAAACACTAGGACTTCTAATAGACTAACTATCATGAATACATCTATTAATAATTAAAAACATTCGATGTATTCTAAAAATATACTTTCATCGCTCTTCTAAAACCAAAGGTTTCTCCAAAATTTATCCTTTTGGTTAATAGACTCTAGTGATTAAATAAATATTATAATAAAAATATCTCCTAGGGTGAGAACACATCCCTAAGTCATGAAGGTTAATCAACACCCAATAAGGTTTGCTATGTTAAAATATAACTCATGGAACCCATCATTGGGTCTCAAGAATAAATATCAGCCCACTTAATATCTTGAATTAGACAATAAACATCCATGGAACTTGTTTATACTACATATGGGGTCTATTATGTCCCTAGGCATCCTTAACCTACTCATATAGGGTCAAGGGAAACTAATAAAAACAGTTTTAGGTCAATCACATATAGGTAGTGAGATCGCATATCACGTGTTTCATTAAAACATGTATAAATCATCAAGAATAGTTAGAGACCACAAAAATAATAATCGTAAGAGAAATTATAAGTTATTCTATCCAATTAATCAAAGTGTCACATAATAATTCAAATAATTATTTATAAACCACAAAATTAAATCATTATCAACTAAAAACCATGACACCATGATAGATTCTAAGAATAGGGTAATAGGAAAGCTAGATTTAACATGGAAAATCTACCAAGACCAATAGAACTTGAATACGATGATGAACAAGGGAGACTACAGTTGAGAGGGATAGAAAATGAGAGGAGGGAAGTTGAGGATTGACCAACTAACAAGGGAAAATTGGGGAAACAACATTTAAAATGAACTTTAACCCAATCAAGTAATATAATAAGTCTTTATTTAAAATTCACTAGTAACCATCATGTACTTAATCACCTATCATGGTGTAAACTCCCTAGGTTAATTGGTCACCCAATGACCCCACAGGGGATACTGGGAACACTGATTACCCTGTACCAGACCAATAGGTAGCCGATATATTCTTTTACAAAATGAAGAACTTCTGAACAGGTTCTGATTTTCTGTATACTAACACCCGACCTTCAATAACTCCTCATTTGGCACAAAACCATTAAATCAAGCTTGAATTTAGAAAAAAAATTAAGGAACTCATATCTTCATATTAGAAAGTTGTTTATATTTTTATATTTCAAAAAGATATCTAAAAATATTGAAGTAAAAATATTAGTAAAATATCAACATTCATTATAATTAATCAAAACTGAGGATCTAGAGGTAGTCACCAAAAGAATGATCCACAATATATTGTTTATATATATACTCATATTTTCATCTACATAATATCTATATAGGAATTATTTTTATATATAAAATTATCATTTATATTCTTATATAATGTGCATGTGTTTCTGGGTTTACGCACTCAAAAACACAATATTATCACATATGTGATCATGTGTATGTGTGTATATTTAAATAATTATAACATGTTTATGTTTTTGTGTGTCTTATTATCACACACATAAACACATAATTTTCCTACTTTAGATATTTTATTTTATTTGTATCTTAAAATATTAGTTAAAGTTAAATGAATAATAAACTTTTATGGTAGTTATTATAAATTATTGTTATACTATAATATGACTGGTGCCATGTGTAACATATAATTTTGATATTTTTCATAAAAATATTTCATTTTTGAAACATATTGGATAAATATGGAATGGATATTGATGAATACAATTCATATGTTAGAAGAATATGATGAAGTGTAAAATTTTCCTAGAAATTACATGTTTTATAAGAACAAAATGATGCAACATGTATTTTCCAAATTATAACACCCTTTTTAAGTTACAAATGTGAATCAAATGATCAAAATTGAAAAAAAACATGGTTTTTCAGGAAAATTATTTATCAATGTTTATTGATTAATCTATGAATAATAGGAGAAAATAAAACATTAATCAAATGTGTAGTGTTTCTAGAATGATGAAAACTGAATTTTTTGAATTGTAACTTTTTTTAAGTCCAATACATGATTCCAATAATGAAAATAGAGTAAACAAGTTTAGATTATTTTAAAATTTTATGAAAGTGGCCATCTATTCATTTATGACATATAAGATTAAATCACACATCAATATAACACTCTATTTTCTCAGAATGAATCAGTGTATATTTTTCACTGAAAATTATTTTTTAAGTTACAAATGTATATCAAACGATCAAAGACAATTAAACGAGTTGGACTTATCATAAAACTTTTAATAAAATATTATTGTTTGGTTTGTAATTTATATGAAAAAGTTCCACCTAAATATGACCCATGATGTGCCTATAATGATTCAAAATGAATTTTTTAAATCATAATCATTTTCTAAAATTCAAATCATGCACTAGGAAATGAATATTTAAAAAACAAGATTGAATTCTATTAAAAAATTAGAACTACTACCCCAGAGATATTTTTGAATTGTTAGAAAAAATTCATGTCAATTTGAAGCATAATATGTTTCAAATAATCAAAACTAAATTTATAAAATTTTAGGTTCTATGAAAACCTTTTAAATGATCAAAACCTAGACAAATAGTTTGAATTGTCATGAAAATTTAGACCATCCATTGTTAGCTTACTTGTAACTCATGTTTAAAACCACACATGAATTAGAAGTACAGTTTCCCTAGATTGGGTGTCTACTTTTGATAAACTATAGAATGACTACTATAAAAATAGGCAATTAGGATCATCAAAATTGGTCACAATTGGCCTTTATTATACTCTAAATGATAGATTTTGGTGGTCATGTTATCTCCATCAAAAATGGGAAATAGAGAGTACCATTGGTGGTTATTAAAATAAAATAGTGACCACCAATGGCGGTCACTAATGTGCAGCATATGTTGACCACATCGACAACCTCTAATATTAGCTATTTTGACCACTAAAGGAAGTCACTATACGTTGGTCATTAGCAACCTCTAATGTTGGTTGGTATATTTCATTTCTTTTAAGAAATGAATGATAATTTAGTGAATATCATTAGTATTCATTAATGGTTATTCAATAATTTTACATTAAAAAAATTATAATCTGTACAAAAAAACAGTAGTAAATCTACCAGCTCTGGATGACTCTTCTCATCTTGTTTTATTGTCATCCTGCACATTCAACACAAAAACAATAAAATATATGAAACACATAAAATTTATATTTATATTATTAAAATACAAATTACTTAGACTATATTTTAAGAATATTTGATCCTTTTTTGAATATATAAATCATTCTAAATACCAATAATACAATAAAGTAATCTAATGTTAATGTAAAATGTCTAATTGCATTATCTAATTATCAATTTAACAACAAATAATAATGTTTAAGACTAAATTTCAATCACACCGATCAATCTAAGTATAGTATTGATGCATGGTTTATTTCTATCAATAAAAATGATTCAAAGATTATAATTCTAGGTTTTCTTGCTAAGGATAATTTGTTTTCCCTCTTTGGACCCCCTCATGGGAGATATTTCATTTTAATAGACATATAAAAGGTTAAATTGGGTTTTCAATCATACCAGAAATTTAGATAATCTGATTGATTTGCAGTTGATTCCTACCTATCATAAATAACTCAACGACCATTATTTTAATTTTTCAGAACAATAAGACTATGTTTTCTTGATTTTGACCAATTAATAGATGGTCTATTTTAATAAAATTATAAAGGTGAAAATGTGCTTTGAGTCACACCAAGAATTAGATTGATTTTAGTTGAATCCTATAGATCATGAATGAATTGATGTTTTTTCTCAACTTTTCCTTAATAAAAGTTATTTTCCTAAGATTTGACACCTTAAATAGTGATATGGAATTTTAGTCAAATTATTAATGTGAAAACAAACTTTAAATCATACCAAGAGATCTGTGAATCTAATTGAAACATAGTTGATCCCTACATATCATAGATGACTTTATGAATTTTCTACTAATTATTCAGACCATCCAAAATTTGATTTCTCAATTTTGACAAATTTTACATGATTTTCCACTATAATAAAAATTTGAAGGAAAAATGACACTTTCAATCTCATGAAGAAATTCATGTATCATATTAATATGTAGATGATTCCTATCGATGATAAATGGATTAAAAATAATTATTCCAAAGATTTCACAATAATTCAATCTCATTTTCTCAGTTTTGACCCCAACATGGTTGATTTATGCTTTATTAGCAACTTTTAGTAATGGGAAATCCTAATTTAACTTCTAAAAAACAATATGAGAACCATATTGATGTGTTATTAATTAATATAGATAATTAATGATTCGTGCATTTTTATCATACATTTTTATGTCAATTAGAACTTCTTTCTATAGTTTTGACCCCAAATGGGAGATAAATAATTTTAATAAACATATAAATGGTTAAATGATGTTTTAGATCATATTGAGAAATCCTAGCATTAGATTGATGTATATTTTCTTTATATATATCATAAATGAATTCAGGAACCTTATACTAAGTTTTCATGTCAATTCAATTCTGTTTTCTCAATTTTAACCCTTTTTATGTGATCTTTCACTTCTCTAAAATTGTGAAGTACAAACAGATCTTTCTATCACATCAAGAAATTAGGGTGTAATATTGACATGTAAATGTTTCTTACATATCATAAATGACGTAAAGACCATTTTTCCTGCGTTTTCACTATAATTTGAGCTCATTTTCATGTTTTTTTAGCCTTACAACAATGATTTTTTCCTTTATTAACAACTGTTAATAATGTGAAATAATAATTTTTATTATGCCGATAAATATGGGAATAAAAATGATACCTAGTTAATTCTCATAGATCAAAAATTATTCAAGGATTGGTCTCCTATGTTTTACCATCAATCGTAACCTTTTTTGTCAATTTTTACCTCCCCTCCGTAACTGGTGATATGTCATTTTAATAATTGTATAATGGCTAAATGGATTTTTTGACCATACCAAGAAATTTGAGTATATAATTGATGTGTGGTTGATTTATAATTATTATAAATGACTTAATTATCATTATACTATGTTTTTATTTATATTAATGTGTTTTTCTTGGTTTTGACCCATTTTATGTGATTTTTAACTTTACTAAATATTAAAAGAAAAAACTATTCTTTCATTCATACCAAAAAAATCCAGATTCATATTGACATGTAGATATTTAATATATATCATAAATGAGTTTTATATCATTTTCCTATGTTTTAAAATCAATACAATCTCTTTTTCTAGGTTTTGAACCCAACATGGGTGATTTTTCCCTTATTCACAACTACTAATAATGTGAAATCATACTTTCCATCAAACTAATCAATTTGATAACCCAATTGATGTGAGGTTTATTCCTATAGATCAAAAATAATTTCATGATTTCTATCCTTGGATTTCACATTAATAGAAACTCATTTTATCATTTTTACCCCATGATGGGTATGTCATTTTAATAAGTGTATAAAATTGTAAATGGTTTTTTCAATCATATAATCAAATTCGAGCATCATATTGATGTGTGGTTGATTCCTATAGATCATATAAGACTCTATTATCATTATCCTATGTTTTCATATCAATACAAGTGTGTATTATTAATTTTTACCCATTTTATGTGATTTTTCACTTTATTATAAATGAAAAGGATAAATTAATATTTCAATCATACTGAAAAATACAGGCATCATATTGATGTGTATATGATTCTTACTTATCATAAATAATGTAAAGATAATTATTCTAATCTTTCACATCAATCCAGGATTGTTTTAATACTTTTAACACCTAAAAGGATTATTTAGTCTTTATTAACAACTATTAATAATTTGAAATCATAATTTCCATCATATTGATAAATATAGGAATTATATTTACACTCTAATGATTCTTATAGATAAAAAATTATTAGATGATTTTTCTCCTAGGTATTCACATCAATCAGAACTCGTTTTCTTGGTTATGACCTCATAGTGGGAAATATGTCATTAAATGAACATATAAATGGGTAAGTGGTGTTTTTGATCAAACCGAGCAATTTAAACATATAATGGATGTGAATTAGATTCATATTGACCATAAATGACTCGATTCTCATTATATTAAGTTTTAATTTCAATATAAGTATGTTTTTTTATTTTTGAACTCTCTTATGTGGTTTTTGACATTACTAAAAATGTAATGGAAAAAGAACTCTTTTAATCACACTAATCAATTTAGGTAAGAGAATTATATTTAGACGCTTATTACAGATAATAAATGACTTAAATATATTTTTACTAAGTTTTCACATCAATCCAAGCTTGGTTTCTCAGCTTTAACCCCTATACTATAATTTTCATTTTATTTACAACAGTTAATAATGTGAAAGCATACTTTCCATCATACCGATAAATTTGGGCATCATATTGACATGTATTTGATTTTTATAGATCAAAATTGATTTGAGGATTTTCTCCTAGATTTTCATGTAAATTGGAACTTATTTGCTCAGTTTTTACACCCTGATGAGTGATATTTCATTTTCAAAAAATGTATGCAAGGTTAAATAGTGTTTTTGATTATACAAGTCAACCTGAGCATTCAATTAAAATGTGGTTGATTACAATAGATCATAAATAACATGATAATTGTTCACCTAATTTTTTGTGTCAATATAAGTGTTTTTCCCAGTTTTTACCACTTTTAAGTGATTTTTCACTTTACTATAAATGTGAATGAAAAATGAATCTTTCAATAATACCAGAATATTTATGTATCAAATTTTTGTGTATGTGTTTCCTATATATCATAAATGACTTTAGAATCATTTTCCTAAGTTTTCACATAAATCTAATCTCATTTTATTGGTTTTGACCTCTATATATGTGATTCATAATTTATTAACAATAATTGATAATGTGAAATATCACTTTCTATAGTATTAATAAATTTGGGAATTATATTGACACATAATTGATTCCTACAAATAATAAAATTATTAATAGTTTTTTATCCTAGGGTTTCACATCAATAATAACTTGTTTTCTATGTTTTGACTCCTTGATGGGAGATATGTCATTTTAATAAAAATATAAATATTAAATGGTGTTTCTAATCATACCGAGCAATCAGATCATAAAATTGATGTTTGGTTGATCCATGTGGATTATAAATGACTCAAATATCAATATATTAAGTTTTAATGTCAACCCAACTGTTTTTTCTTAAGTTTGAAACCTTTTATATGATTTATCACATTACTATAAACGTGAAGGATAAATGACAATTTGGATCATACTAAAAAATTGGGATATATTATTGATGTGAACACAATCCATATGGATCATAAATGACTTAAATATAATTTTAATTAGTTTTATTGTTAATTCAAGCTCATTTTCTCTACTTTGACCCATGTACTAAATATTTATACTTTATTATCAACTATTAACAATGTGAAATCATATTTTACAATGTATTGGCCAATCAAAATAATGTATTGATGATAGGTTGATTTGTAAAAAATTTATTCTTAGATTTTTCTCCTAGGTTTTCAAATCAATAGAATCTTTGGTCCCATGAGTGCTAACTCACCTAGATTAGTCTAACAAAGGGGTGACCTATAGGGTCACCCATACAAATCTTCAAATGGTGTCGTACCAATAGTGGAATGGTAGTTTTTTTTATATATAAAATCCACCAAAGATAAGTGGTCCTCCAAAATATAAATAAATTCCCACATTCAATCCCAAAATATTTTCTCCAAGACCTAGATGGTTTGATCTATTTGGTCCTGATTTTGGGGGTGAAATGTTGTGCTCAAGCGAAACTAAGTCTTAAAAACATCCTTCAATACCCTCCATAATAGATATGTGAATCAAGAATAATGATAAAATATGATCATTGAGGTAACCCCATGTACATGGACTATCTTCTACACGTAGGGGTTCCCTAAGACCTCTACTGAACTCTACTCTTGAATGGATAAGAAGTTGGTCAACTTGGTGAGTCGATCTATGATCACATTGAAAGAATTGTGTCCCTGATACATGCATGGTAATCCAATCATGAAGTCCATGGATATCCCTTCCCACTTCCACTATAAAACCCCACAGTTTTGAGATAAAACTTCTAGAATCTGGTTCTTTTACCTCACTTATTTAAAACTGAGGCATCGAGAGACAAACTATATAACTTCATTCTTCATTCATATCCACTAAAGTTGATGTCGGATGTACTAGTACATATTTTCCACAACTGGATTTACCAAAAAAGGGTATGTGTAAAACTACTACGTCACATCCTCCCACAATGTCAAAGGTACCATCATTCATCATTTGAAAATGATAGTATTCTCCCAACTATTAAAATATCAATCAGGAGCATGTCTAGTGGAAATCTGAGTACGTAAAGTCTCACAGTCAATATCTCCTCACTGAGCATCAATAAAACATTATAAAATTTGTGGGGTAACAAAAATTGAATGAATATATAAAGCATTATCATTGTCCATGGAGGAAAAATAAATGAGGCAAACTGCTTTGATTCCTCAGCCAATAACTGAGAAAAAGTTCCCCTACTGAGATTGTCTTATAGCATGATCCCCTTCACATGAGGATAGAAAATCTCAAATTCATTATCCTGAAAGAACTATATTCATCGCCTATATCTCAAGTTATGATCCTTCTATGAGAATATATACTTGAGACACTTGTGGTCATAGTATATGATAAATCCCCCCCCCTTCAGGTAGTGTCACCACATCTTCAATTTGAAGACTACCACTGCTGACTGAAGATCCTGGGTAACATGGTTTTGATCATGTAGTCACAATAGGAATGAATAACAAGCAATAACGACATACCTATGTATCAAAACACAACCATGTTTTGTTCTTGATGAATCGTATAACACTACGTACTTGACCCCTCCTCTAGAAATCTCAATATTAGAGTGCTCATAAACTTATACCTCATCTTCAGAAAGAATTGCTAAAATATTTTCATCTACATGAAAGGATACCCCTCTGAGTCAATGATATAAATGGAACCTACACTCTAACAAAGATTAGTAAAAACCTATTATAGTACACTACCAACACAAGAAAGATTCTCACCTTAGTGACACTCTTCGGTGGCTCCCAATAAAACATTGCATCAAACATTGTCGGGTCAAATGAAACTCCAACCTCTGGGATGACATGTCCTAGAAAGTGGACCTATTGAATCCAAAACTGACACTTTGAGAGATCATGTAAATATATTTCTCTCAGATTGTTTCCATTATAATCCTCTTTTGTCTATCATTCCCCTCCTAAGATCTCTAATATAATATGATGATATAAATGAATGCCACAAATAAGCGGTCTAAGAAGGGCTGGAAGATCAAGTTCATGAGTCCCATGAGCACTGATGGGGAGTTCTTCATAGCAGAAGACATCACTAAGTACTCTTAGTGACTATAGCGACATATAATTGTCATCTTAGGTATATCCTTATCTTTTAATCAAATTTTTTGATAGCCTGATTTGAGGTCAATCTTTGAGAACCATCATGTCCCTCTCAAATTATCAAACAGTTCTTTGATCCCTAGTAGTGGATAATTATTCTTTATAGTCACCTAATTTAAGTGATGGTAATCCACACAAAACCTCAAGCTCCCATCATCATTCTCTTCCAAAAACACCAGGTCTACCCAAGGGGAAACACTGGGTCTTACAAATCCATTCTTCTACAAGTCCTCCAATTGCACCCCTAGCTCTCGATACTCCATGGTAGACATCCGATATGCTTGTGAATATATTGTTGTAATCCAAGGATTCATGTTGATGGAGAAGTATAGAACATGGTGGGGAGTTAAACCTGGTACATCCTTAGAAAATTCATTCTCATACATTACCAACACCTTAGGAAAATGATGTATCAAAGAATCCACTAATCCAAAAGTCGTTCTATCCAACTGGTCAGTAGTAAGTTACACTCTCCCATGCCTAATTTCATCCTGCTCTACCAAGGACTCCGATTCACCAATAAAGGAAAACCTTATTTTGTATCTATGGACACACTTCCTCCTCCACCTAAAATAGTCAATCTGGGCATGAACACTAGATATAAAGTCCATACCTAAGATGACATTGTAAGTAATCATTGTTTTAATGAAGAGATCCTATAAAAATATATCACCTCCAAGTGTCATATCATACTATCAGCATATGTATGAAATCAATGATTCACCACCTTTTGGAGCCTCCAATAGCGAGGGTCAAGACAATGGCTCAACTAAAATATCTTACTCACAAACCAGAGAAGTGGAAAACAAGGAATAATTAATACTTATTTCTATAAATACTAAAGATAATGTATAAAATACATAGATCATACCTTGTATCATTCCTGGGGCATCAGGGTCATAATCCTCTATAGCTTGCATCTGGTCTCATCCATGTCCACCAGCTCTCAAATCCTGGCACGGACAACCTAGGGGGTGGTAATATGTCAAACCTTTGACCACCTCATATTACCCTACGAACCCCTCTACCATGTCGGCTACCCTATGGACCACCTATCTCCTTCATCTTCCTATTCCTCAATGATTCCTTGACCATATCATGATCAGATATACAACGGGTCAGACATTCCCAAGCCAGATGACCCTGATAATCATAGGAGAAACACCACCTTTTCCTTAGCTGATTCGATCCACCTTGGGATACCTACACCACTGAAACTTTTTCCTAGGATTTCCCCCTAAAAAATATGACATTCTTGGGTCCTTGTGACTATCGTTGACTGACTGATGATGAGGTCTCAGCTACTGGGTTCCCACTACTATCTCCCACAGTTGGTGCCTACTCTTACTAAAATCTCTCCACTACCAAGGCTCTCTCAGGCACCCTAGAATATATGGGAATGAAAAGGGATAATATTAAATACCTAATTTATTATAATCATACCTGCTCAAAGGTCTGAGCTCTGACAAACTAATCTATCACCATATCCAAGGAGTAACACAAGAGATCGGTAAACCTCGTTATGTAATCCACCATGGTCAAACATCACTACTATTGATGTAGATGATCCAATATGTGTACCAATCACAATACGGATGCATAGAATATCTCCCTATATAGATGTTAAAAATATGATGAGGATAGATCCATATTATTCTATGATTGAGTCACTAAGCCCCACCATCTCCTAGAATATCCCTAAACAAGACTCACTATGAGGACCATCGTCTAATCTGCAGATATCCTCACAAGGCATAAAACACATGTGACTACCTCTAGCTAGTCCTTCGCTGCCTAGAGGTCTGGATCTCCCTAAAACCTATGAGGTATCCACCTATGAAACTCATGAAATTCACTAATAATACATGCATCATCGTTTGTTACTACAAATACTAGATGCTACTCAATATGTGGTGGTATAGCTAGTAATCCACCTGGAAGTACTATCTACAATAAATTTCTATGTAACAATGCCTCTCCACTAGGCATATTATCATCATGATCATATAATGGAATCCTAGATTACCGTCTATGTGTAGGAATCCTGAAATAAAACAAGATTTACCACAGTCAAAAGAGTATATATGGGAAGTTGACTCCTGAATTACATAAAAGATAACCTTTCCAATATGATGAATGTACCAAAATATTTTCCTAAAACCAATTTTTACATGTAACAAGGTGGAAGGAAGGTAATCAGAGTCCTGGTGTATGAATATGTCATTCACCGCAACAATAATGAAGTCCCTAGCCTAAAAGTTGAACTCAAAACTCTAAAAACTATTGGCCCAAACCAAAATCATTGACTCCAGTCATAAGGTAGAAGTGTCTGCTTTGAAACCACTATGTCATGACCTGACCTACTGAGGTTTAACCAGTGACTACCCCAAGCCTACCTCCAATAGGACATGGGATGGAGATCAGAATTGAGTAGGCATATGCCACAAATGGGAGGAATTATCCTAAATTACCTATACACACACACACACATATCCAAGGTTACACAATACTGAAATATAAAACAACTAAAATAATGAATGCATGTATCTAAGATTCAATAATAAAGTGCAAAAGTAAAGTACTAAAAGAAAAAAAGAAGGCCAATACAAGACCAACCATAAAATGTAATGAGTCTAACCTGCTTCAAAGATGAGGGATAAAGTAAAAGGAAACTTCCCAAAAACTACCTAGGCCTGACAAGCTCAAACTATGTACCACCCACTCCTTGCCCTCCTAAGACACTGTCAAAATGGTTGTTGTTCACATAAGGCATGACACATACGGACAAATATCATTCAAGTGTGAGTATAAAAATACTCATTAGGACACCTCAAAAACACTAAACATGAAGCACCAAGTATAATCATTTCAATAAAATATATAAAAATCAATGTAAAATAGAAATACACAGATATACTAAGGAAATATTCCACACCACTAGGTAGTCCAAACCACCTTCCAGTCATATAAATATACTCAAAGAAATGGTCCCTCTATAAGAGTCCACTACATGATCCATGTCGTCATCAGAGACACTCAACGAAGAGTTCTAGATCATTGGTCCCCACAAAAGAAATATCACTTGTCTAAGAGGACCCTAATACTCATATAGGGGGCCACACCTATAATAGTTGGGGGACACCACGAACCCAATCTAGATCAACCCACTATGTAGGGTTTTGTATTCCAATGATTCCACAAAACCTACCTATATGGACTGATAGGTAGAGGATCAATTCACTACTCAGGAGGGTCACACTGATTCCAAAAACACCACATAGAGAACAAAGGATGATAGTGGATCCCACTCCAGTCTCACAGAAGAACACCACAACTCTATCTGAGACTTAGCCTCTAGAGGGGATAACGGTATTATGATATGGATGTAATTTTACACTTTACCCTTGAGGTAATGGACCAAGGGAACAAACTCGGCCAATACTGGTCTAAACTAAGGAAACAAATAGCTATAAACACTCTTGAAGGGGGTACACAGTGTGTCTGACTCTCCCAAAGTCTACCCATGCGGTAAAGCCTCAAAAAGAATGAAATTATCCACATACACATCATGTTAAATAATTAAATGAATTGTAGAGATACATGAAATCCATCATATGTCTGTGTATAGTGGTTGTGTCTATGTCTGTGGTTGTGTCTGTGTACCAGTGCTTGTCCAAGTGGTTATGTCGGTATACAAGTACACTATGTGCCATTGGATGTGTACTATTTCATGTGTTCGCGTACTCCCCGAAGTATAGATAGACATTTCTATGTCCATGTATGTAATGTGACACTATCTGTTTAATTTTCCCCATGTTCATGTACTTCCTGATGTACACTCCAAACATCGTTGAAGGTTGGCATGGCATGTGACTGAGTCTCGTGTCCTATGATACTTAAATCCCGTAAAAACCCTAGAGCTTTAGCCAAAGAGTGTGTACCCATATTTTAATGCTATATTATATGCCTTGTTGTTTTGTATTTTCAATAACCCTTGAGTTCTCTTCCATGTCAACCTGTGCATCACTAGAACCACTGATTTGGATGGAATCTGTAGATCTGGGGTTGGCCAACCATTTTTTCCCTCGATTGCTAGGATATGTGTGCTAATGAACTTAGAAATGACCACCATTGATCCATCTACTTCTACACATCATAAATAGATTGAACAAATACTAAAAATACATTTTGATCCACCTCCAATCATTCACCTATGTCATCGCACCTCAATCACACCACTGATCATGAATCGCACCCATAGTGTTGCATTATTATGCCAAAGAACATCCATGAAAAGATCAAATAAGGTCTATTTGTCAAACCACAATCCAAAATAAGACACCTACATAGAACATATAAAGAATTGGAGAAATATAGAAGACAACAAGTGTGAGGAATGAACCTCATCCATTTTTCATTTTTCTTTAATCTATTATCATAGAAGAAGAAAAATGAAGAGGAATAAATAAAAAATTTCATCAATTTAATTCTACCCATTATGTGTGTACTCATTCTATTTATGGAGTTGATATACATTCATTCAAGATTAAGAAACAATATGGGAAGAAAAAAATCCTACCTGGAGTTTGGATTGATCATTGATGATGAAAAGTTGCATTGTCATCATTTATGAGATCCACGAACCTCATTCTCCCAATGATCCTCGATCTGATCCACATCTATCATATTTGGCCAAGAACTCTCTCCTCCAATGGCTCTTAGGTCTCCAAGGTTTAGCATGTAACCATGAGACAAAATATATATCCATATATTTAAAGATAATGTTGGTTGTTGCATTGTAAAAATAAAATGACAACTTTAATTGATTTTTTTTATTGATTTTTTTCTCTTGGAAAATTTTTCAAAAATGACATATGTCAACAAACATTATTCTTCACCTAGGGTAAAACACACATTTTTAACTCAATGTTTCTCTCAAATTTTTTATATTGGTCTGCGTTCATGATTTATTCTACTTTTTCCTAAAAAATACATGAACGTGCTACGTAATATTTTTAATATATCTCAAAATTTTATTTTGGGCATACTAGGCCTAAAAATCATACATCATCTCAGATCCTAGTCTTTAAAATAATCCATATAATATCCAATAAGAATACATGGAAAATTCAAGTCATTAAATGAATTGAAACTCCAATAACTAAAAACCAATGAAAATTCCTTTAGGTGATGCCTCTAAATCAGAGATGAAACTATGACTCAAAACACTATTGGATTATAAAACATAATAGTAATAAGTCATAAAACCATCACCAAATTATAAATTTAAAATAGACAAAACATTAGGGAACAAAAAAAATTTGGGTAATGGGCATGAATTTGGTGACTCTCACTCCAAAGTGATCTCCTCAAGGACACCATGACTATGTAGAACTTGGACAAAGGGAATAACACTCCCTCGAAACACCTTCTCCCAATGGACTTGAATTCAAATTTTCCATTCCATTAATACCAAATCATCCTCAATATCCAACTCCCCCAATTTATGAGATGACAATAATCATGTAGATTTTAGTGGAGTTGGGACATGTAAAATACATCATGAACACTGTCCCGCTATGTAGATAGTATCAACTGATAATCCACCTTACCACTTCTCTCCGACACCTCTAAAGTTCCAATAAAATTGGATAATAGATTTATTTCCCAAACAAACCTCAACAAACTGTGATGTGGTGAAAACTTAAAAAAAACAAGGTCTCCAACCTCCAATTCTAAAGGGCTCCTATATTGATCTGAATAAGCCTTCTCGTGGTCCTTCACTAGCATTATCCTTTCACAACCCACCTATATCTTCTCTATCATTATTTGAACCATTTTATGTCTAGGAAGTGATGCCTCTTCAATATCACACTTGTCCAAAATAGATTAAAATGGGCTCTCATACATTGCCTCAAAGATGTCCATACCGAAAGATGACTGTTAACTATTATTGTAAGAAATATCTACCAAATTTTGGTGTCATACCCATGATCCTTTCAAGTCCAACATGAATTTCCCAATAGTTTATATGGTCCACTTAGTTTGACCATCTGTTTAGGGTGGAGACAAATTCTAATGAAAACTAGGAGCCAAATTCATGCTACAATCCTTTCCAAAATTGATATGTAAACCAAGGTTCTTCATAAAAATGATGGTCCTTAGAGCTCCATGAAGCCTCACTAAATCATCCATTTATTGTATTGCAAATACATCCATGGTACAGAACTCCCAGATCACCATTAAGTGGGATGAATTTATTAGTCGATCCAAATCACCTACTTATTATCATATCCCCCTGATTCTTGGGTAAACTAATGATTAAATCCATCTAGATTGTCAGAAACAAATGATAGTTTATTTTTCCATCTATTATGTCTTAGATTCATTGAAAAAAATTATCATTATCAACCCTTGTGAGTTGGTGTAATGGATGTAGTGTTTTCAATGACATAGTGTGATAGATATTGTATGATTTTTTATTCACCACGTCATAAACATCATGAGACATTAGTGGTCCTGATAAAGGAAAAGTGGTGGATTTTATGACGTAATGTGCATACCTAGAATGACTATCAAGATCATACAAAGATATGGGTTGATGATATATATGATAGAGGGGCATTAAAATAGGGATAGATCATGTAAATTTTTGATGAATTTCCAACATGATTATTGTGAAACTATATTTAAAAAGATCTAGGAGAAATATGGAGGTTATAGTAGGTTTATAAAAAGTTACACATATAAGGAAATGATGTTTACCATTGATTTTTGAATTTCTGGGATCCAAAATTTGGGGGAAGGGAAAAGTTTCTTGAAAATGGAGATTCAATTTTTCCTCATGAAAATATGGAAATTGAATTAAATTCATGAAAACTTGGATCATTTGTGATGGTAATTTTTATGAAGGAGGTAGGTTTTGTGAAGGTAGTGACTTATGTGAAGGTTCCATGTTTTTCGGAAGTATAGGTGAATAAAAACATTTCTCAAAAGTTTCATGAAGTTTGGATGTCATGAGAAAAAAGTGCAGTGTTTCATGAATGGTTAGTGGTGATCATAATAATATTGTGAAGGGGATGAAATGTGTATAAATAGTGGATACCCCCCCCCCCATTTGAAGAATCTTGAATTGTTGAAGATCTGAATGATTTCAATTCAAGAAAGGGTCATGAGAACATATTTCCTTAGTAAATTAGAAATGTTGAAATGAGTTATGTAAAGAAAGGACTTGTGTATGTTTTATAATGTTAGTTTCATGAAATATTTAAAGTCTATCAAAAGTTTAGAGTTCTTCATCACAAAAAATGTTTCTTGAAAACTAATAGTTTTTCTAAATAGTTAAAATTTCCTGAGAGTTTGTATTGAAAATTCCCTTAAGGGGAATAGTATAAGAATTGATTGACACTCATTAGAGACCTTGGCAACAGAATTCAGTATTCCTTGATGAATTTTTCAGTAGGAAAATTAAAGCTTCTACAATGGTGATGTTAACCACTAGTTTGGTATAGATAATTTTGAATATCAATGTGTACTAATAAGTGTATAAATTATCAAATAGTAAAGTCACAAGTTAGTCTATGTGACAAAAAAATTCATTCGTGAAGAAGTGATCCAAGGGAGAATACAAAGATAGTGACCCTTGGGTAGTAGTGATCCCAAACGTAAGTCTATTAATGATAGTGAGCCTCACATAGAGTGACCATATTCAAAACATTTTATCCATATGACTAGTAAATATTAGTGTATTATGGCACATTACCACAACATCAGTGTGTGCTCCTTGGATTTTTTATAATGTGGATGAACCAGATAAAATTCTTATGCATTGTGTGATTTTTTTTTAAATCATATAATAAAATAATCAATGCTTGTGGATTGAGGGGTCATAGGTCTTATCTGAATAAAGATAAGATAATCACACTAGTTAATCAGATAATCACTTAACATATGAATTCATGAGTGACACTTCTAACATGTGAGGTCAAGATCAATTAGTAAAATGTGATTTTCATGGGTATTTGGGGAGACATGAATGAGTTTCATACCCTGATTCACCCCTTAGGAAATCTCTAACAAAATTCCCTTGTGGGACCAACAAATGGAATCAAAACATAGGTTTATCTTTTCTGGTTCTTTTGTTTTGAATAGATCTAATTAGTTTTTTGTAGTTAAAACATATTATCTCCATATTACATGGGAAAGATAAAGAATATGAAGAATAAAAACATCAAAGTAATTCCTTATAATGGAAAAATCTTTGATATGTGTGTGATTGAGATAAATGATCCTAACATCACACAAATATAAGGTATGGATCAATTTTATTGGGTATCTACTACTCATACAATGATGTTGTAGGACTATATAAGGAGCCTAATATTCTTAGGGATTTTTTAACTATTGGAAATGATGATATATAAAGATATAAAAAGGTAAAATATGATCACATATCATAGGATCTCGATTGGGGGATAAAGGAAGAAAAATTTGGGCTAAGAAAGATGAAAGTATTTTAAGGGATCCATGTTGAAATAATGACAATAGAAGTTGAAAAAATAAAAAACCTTAGTCAATGACTATTTAATATGGAAAAAATATCAGGGATAAAAATCATACTCAGGATAAGTAATTAAAGGATATGACTTCCAAAGTGAAATAGTACAAAGATGGTTCTAAATATAATATCCTTGACTCAAATGAGGTTCAAAATTTTATGGCTAAGAAGGATGAACTGGGTGAACATGTAGTGGACTTGTATTAGGAGAATCAGAGGTTGAGGCAAGTTAATGTATCCCAGAATGATTATATTGTGATGATGGGTGTGAAAATAATGATTCAAAATATCATACATCAAGAACTTACACATGGAGTGTAAAGTAAAATTTCCATGGAAAGAAGCCTAAATACTTTATTATTATTGTCAAAACACAACTGGAATATTTATTACAATCTAAAAAATAAGCAAGATTAAGTCTTAAGAAAATGGCTTCTCAACTAATAGAGAAGAAGGGGAAGATTAAGAAGTTTGATGTATGTCTGAAAACCTAAAATAAGAAAAACAATATACCTCCTATAGTAGTATAAACAATTTGAGTAAAAAATTGTGGAAATACAGATTTAGTAGGTGAGTGAAATAATCTTTCAAAACATAAAATGGATGAATCTCTAAAGAATTTACCCCATGTGTGATACTATTGTGGAATCATGGGAAATACAATGGGTGTTTTCCTAGAATATTGAGGGGGGAAAGGTAGAAGGAAATATTTTGAAATAACAACTCAACTAAGGCATGACTATACAAGGTATTATTTTAATGGGATATTCTTTATTTGTCCTATCCATTTTCATATTGATAGAAAATATAGTAAGATATGACCTAGAAGTGTCTTAAGTAATTAATCTATTTCTGTCACTAATAAGAAGAAATTATTCACTAAATAAGGAATTTTAAGCTAGAAAATAGATTTTTTATTTTGTGGGAAAGGAATGGAGCTCAATGAAAGGTGCATTAGGAACAAACATTAGTTTACTCATGAAAACCCTCAAAAAAAATAAAACAAATATGGAGGAAAGATTAGGAAGTTACACCAACTATGAGAATGGTGGATAAGGGTATAATGAAATATCCACTAATGAAGAAAGTATATGAGGTAGATTTATTTTCTATCAAAGAGGGTATATGTGGGTCATTCCTGGGTGGTATTGAAAAATGAACCGTGAGGAAAGGGAAAAAGAGAACTGTGATTCCTCCCAAGAAATGAAAAGATAGTAGTTTAAAGAGTTGTTCCCTATCCAATGCTAAATAGATCAGTTATTTTAATGTTAAGAATAATATTCAGAAAAATAATATGGATATAAAGGATGCTAATGTGAAAGAGACATCCCAAGCAAGACTTGAGTTGTGAAAGCTGATAAATTAGGAAGAGATAGTTAGAACTACAAGAATACATAGAGAAGAATGATCCAATAAATAACACGTGAGGAGATACTTACTAGTTATAATACCCAAGGAAGAATATTTTGTGAATTGGGATATAATTAAAAGGAATATCTCAGGTCGGTAAGGGGTAGATCAGAATAAATCATCCAAAATGAAGTTTGTGTAAGTGGAATCACTCAAAGGAGAACCTCATACTAGAAACTGACAAAGCTTACCATAGAGAATGTTTAAGAATAATAAGAGGTCATTGAGGTGTTAGATTTCATTTAATTGAGTCTAATATGATGAAAAATGAAAGTGTGATGATGATGAGTTGTTTTATCGAGACATGCCTCATTCCTAAACTTAAGGAAATGAAATTTCATATCTTCATATGTGTTTAAATTATAACAACTTCTATAGAAACATTTCATATTTTAAAGGAGATATGATCCATGGGAAATTTGTATAAAAATATTAAAAGTGTTTTTTTGAAACACTATAGTGTTCCAAAATATTCAAATCATTATAAATGAAAATTTTATTGTATCTAGAATCAAAATAATTAAGAAGAGATGATGAATCAAAGCAGTAATGAGGAGTCGCAATGATTGGAATTAGAAGTTGAAATTTTATATGTTAATTGATTTAAAATGGTATCAATATCCATAAAGCATTGATGTTAAGAGGACATGATCTCTTTGGCTTGAGATCTTGAGTATAGATAAATTGGTAAATAGTAACAAAATGATCTCTCCTATTTTATTTATTCTTTATCTAACATGTGATATCTTCTGATTGTTATTAGGATATTTGAAGTTTTTATGGATAGATAACTATAATTCTGAATTTCCATGATATATTCGATGAAAAATATGGGAAAGTCATGGGATTTTTTAAAATGAACATTTGATATATTTCTTCCGTAACAAACAAGGAATGACACACTGTCAATCAGAGGAAAAAACATTAACCAAGCACAGTTTAAGAAGTGATCTAAAAATCTATACATATGATATATCATTTCAAAAATTAGTATAAATTTATTCAAATGGAATCATCCCTCACACTGTTATCTATGATAGTTGGTATTACTTTTAAAAATGACTATCAACATGGTGTCAGAAAATGAAGAATATATATGGTCGAATTCCTTGAAATAAGATGACACTTTATGGACGCTTGAGATGTATAGAAGTGAGTGAAATGTGCAATGATGGTGTTATTAACTTCATCTCATGTTTCATAAATTGATTCTTGAATTAGTATGTTTAAAAGCTTTTTTATGTCTCTTTATTGAGTAGTAATTCCTCCAATTGATTTTTTTGAATGCAAATTCAATAGAAAGATGTTTTTTATAGGAGGGATTGATAAAACCTATAGTCACATATAAATATATGATGCAAGGGAAGAAGTGATTGTGTGGGTCTAAACATTGGGAATAACAAATTGAGTAGTTTCATATCATATATGGAGAATTATCCCTCTTTTTTAAAGGCAAGGACCATGTTTACAATGGGTCAAGGAAGTAGAAATACCCCTATGCACATCCTTAATAAATAAAATAGAGATCAGTGACATAATTCATGTTCTCAGTGGTATATAAAATATGGAATCATATGTTTTCTAAAATCAAGAAAATATAATGAGAATGATACAATTCTAAAAGATCTATCAATGTTTCCCAAGGTATATGTTTTCTTGGTATTATATATCTAGTTCATATGTTACAAAGGATAATTTTGATTTGATGTAAATGGGGGAGAAGAAAATATCATGAATCCATGTGCAGTTTCCTCCTAGAGTACAAAGGATTATGGATCCTTTTTAGTTCCTTCCCAACATCACATAATGAGAGTAGGAAGTGAAGGATGTTAATTTAACAATGCTAAAGATATTTTTTAAAATTTAATAAATCACAAAATAATTTTTTGATAAAAGCAGTTTCATATGGGGATGAAGAATGTGTTCCTCTCATGTTCTTCAAGTTGTGTATTATTTGATATCAATCACTAAAAAACAATAATTTTTATAATAATTCATATATAATTGGTATAAAAATGGATTATCAGGTAGTGTCTATTAAGATATAGGTAAATTATTTGTAAAAGTAATTCCAACAAATACCAAGGGTGAAATTGTTGGAAACCAATGATAATTTTTGTTTCCATGTGTTGTGTGTTGGATTCATTATCAAGGATTGTTATTTTCAATCCTAGTGAGTTTTTCTGTTGGATATGGTGTTTCAATTTACATGGTGTGATAGATAATATTGGATTTTCTCTTCACCGTGTCAACAATTTCACGAGATGGTGGTGTCCTTGATAAAGGGATAGTGGTGTATTACATAAAGTAGTGTAAAATCCCTAGATGTTGGTCATGATCATAAAGAGATATGGTATGAATCTATCCATGAAATTGGAGCATACTGTTATATCTACAATATCAAAAGTTTTTGACGAATTTCCAGTATGCTTATAGATATTGTATATTGAAAATTATCCATAATAAAGGAATGGAGGCTCTAGAAGTTGTACAAAAAGTTACACATAAAAGGTTGTGGATTTTCCCATTTTTTCTAGATTTTTTTGGGTCCAAAATTTAGAGTAAGGGAAATGTTTCCTGATAATAGAGTTTCAAGGGTGACTAATGAAAATAAGTAAAATGTTTTAAATTCATGAATATTTGGATTATTTTTCAAATTGAGTTTCATGAAGGTGCTCACTTACATGAAGGTTTCATGTATTTTTATATGTGTCTGTGGATTAATGTTTTTCCTAGAATTTACATGAAGATTGATAGTTATATTAAAAAAGTGAAAACTTTCATGAAATGTCAATGGTGATCATGGAATTTTATTAATGGGATGAAAATGTATATAAATAAGAATATACCCCCCCCCCACACTCACTTGAATAATCGTAACTCATTGAATATGTGAAGGCTTTGAATTTAGGAAATATTTTCATAAAGGTATATCTAGTGTAAAGAAGTAATGATGTCATTAGTTACATGAACAAATGAATTGGGTGCGTTTCTCCAAGTGAGGTCTGTGAAATATTAAAAGACCTGTTGTATTTGTGATTTTTGTCACAAAACAAAAGTTTTGATAAAACAATGAATTTCAAAAAATAGTGAATGTATCACAAAAGTGTGTATTGGGCATTATTTTAATGTGAACATTATAGGAACTCAAAGGAACGCATTGAAGACTTATTCAATAGAATTTAGTATTCCTTGAATACTTTTTCAATAGGTAAAGTGAAGTTGCTTCAATGGAGATATTCAAAACTAGTTTATGAATGAGTAGTATAAAGATCAATGGTCATTAATCATTTCATCAATTATCTATAGTGAAGTTGTTCATTGGCCTATTGGCAAAAAAAATCATTTTGAAGTAGTAATCAAAGGTAAAGGATTAGGGTAGTGACCCTTGGGTGGTAGTGATACAAACCCTAGATCTTGTAGATGTAGTGATCATAGAATGGAGTGACCATATCCAACACATTATATCAATATTACTAGAAAATATTTTTAGATTTTGGTACGCCAACATGATATCGTTGTGTGCTCCTTGGATGTAGCCTAGTACAAGTGAACCAAGTAAAATTATTATATTTTGTGTTATTTATTTTATTATATTATACAGGGTGATAATCAATGAATGTGCATTTACAGATCAGTTATCTTATCTAAATAATGCTAAGTTAAGTGCACTGTTCAATCGGGTCATCACTTAACAAGTGAATAAAAGTGTGACCGAACTAACATGTGAGTTCAAGATCAGTTTGTACAGTGAGAGTTTCATAGGTACATGGAGAAACATAAACAATTTTCATACCTTGATTCACACCCCTCCTCAGGGTATCTCACATTTAATATCTTGTGTGACTAATGAATATTAACAAAATGAAATGGGTGGGGTGATCCAAGCTCGAACGGGCTTGATCCCGCATAGGCTATACCCACAAAAACCTTTATAAAAAATAAGTGGATTTATCAGGACTATCATGCCCCCACAAAGGATGTGGGAAATCATGCAAGAAACGCATGTTCATTAATCTTTTTATAATTTTTTAATTCTTCATAGACCCGCAAAATACCACGTGAAAATGAGTGAATTTATGTTTGAAAATCATGAGAATGTGAATGTAATCTTAAAAATATTAAAAACTAATTTAAAAAAAAATATTATGATTCCCATTCAAAATTCCACCAAATTATAAAATTTTCCATTATTAGTATAAAAAAGTACAAATTTCAAAAATTAAAGATAAAAATATAATGTATAAATACATACTCAACAAAAAATATAGAATGAGATCGATCCCTTTCTCATGCTTCTATAATATTCCACTCACCCTAATATTCTTTAATGTTTCCTCCAAACCCTACGTCAAAACACAATTAAAAATCAATTTCAAATCAAATTTAAAATTTGAAATTAAAAAAAAATGTATTCATGCATGTAATTATGATAAAAAAATTATGATAATATATCATTAAAAGTAATGTATGCAAAATATTTATTAGGAATACACAATTTTAATAAATTGAAGGAGTTCTTGTGCTCTCCATATATATAATTTTGGAACTACAATCTTACTCCAAGACAAATTATTCCTTTTTATCATCCAATTTTCAAGAAAATAAAAGATAATATAATGTAGTAATGATAAAATTACTAATAGGTTCTATAGCATGAATCCAATGCTAAGCACAAATTAATGCATGAATATTTTTATATAGAATAAGACTCTGTTATTTATTCAAAAACCTCTCTCTAATTATAAAGACCAACTCTAATACAACCATAATAATGAGAATTATTAACAAATCACATGAAATGAGTGATAAAATAGGAAATACATTTCTTTCATCCTTCTACCAATCAAGTACATTTAAATTTATATAAATTGATATTTCAACCAATGATATCTGTAAATAAACTTCCAATTGAGATTTTGAATCATTTGGGGTAATTATTTTTTGGGTCAATCCACATCTATAAAAATATATATAAACCACAAATGTTAAATAAAATAAAACTAAATACATGACTAATTATTTAAATAATAAGAAAATAAACTTACATCAATTACATAAGAATTTTCTACTATAGAAGAATTATGAGAAGTAGAAGATGGATTCATTTGACTAGTTAGCATTGATGAAAAACCAGGTAAATAATTTTCATAATCTTAATAAATATGATATAGATTACATTTCACTATAGAAATATTTTCTTTGTAATTAAATGAATCAATATTTTCATAACTAAATAATAACATTGTTAACTTGATCAGGGGATGAAACAAAGCCTCTGTTTAAAGTAGAATTCTATAATGACTTAATATTTATCAAATAAATTCATTATATTGAAATAAATTTTTCTTATTAAATAATATTCATTGTTGAAATCATTTAATAAAAACCTTGCTACTTTCTAATATTTCCAAAAGAATAAACATGAAGTAGGATATAGGAATTTTGAAATAAAAAATTTTGATATCATAAAAGGACTCAAAATTTTGAAAATTAACTCACCTATTTTACATTGTGGTTCTAAAGAAAAATTATTATAATTTAGATTAGAAGTTTCCAAATTATTGAAAATATTCTTATAATTCAGTACACTTTTGAACAATGTATAAGTGGAATTCCACCTAGAGGGATCATCTAATCTCAAAATCACAATTGTATGAACTGAAACACTTTCTTCACAATCTTGAAATCATTTCATTCTACCCTTGGAACCTTTAAAATAATAAATTATTTCTATAAAAAATCATTCATAATAAATAACCTTAAAACCTTCTTGAATAATAAGATTTAAAATATGCGCACAACTTAGAGCATGAAAATATTCATCGATGAAAAGAAAATTATTTTACAAATTTAATTAATCTTTTAACTATTGTTTCATGTTATCATTGGAATAATCATTTTCAAGGGTATGAGAGACAACTTTCTTTTATATAACCTAATCAACAAATATTTCTTTTAATTTTTTTCCAACCCAACACTAGAATATGGAGGTCACATATCAATAAAATAATGTATTTAAAATTCTAAACAACACTACAAATCCACAAAATGAGTAGTCAAACAACGATGCCCATTACTTTCACAAGCTATCGAAAAATTATAAGTATGAAATACCCCACCATAAATGTATGAAAATATATATTTCATTTTTCTTATGTTGATCATACACTTCCATCAGATCAGAACTTGTAGTACTTCTCCAAAAAAAATTGACTTATGGATTCATGTAACTGATGATTTATCTAACTATTTTATATTCAAAAAATTTAATTGGGAGCTCAAGTATTATAATATCCATTTACATCATTCCAAAAAACACATTCAACAAAAAATTTATATTTCATAATTTTCTTGAATGGTCTAATATCCTTGAAGGAACATTCTGATCTTTTAATAATTTTATTCCATTTAATTTTAAAATATGTCTAGACAAATTTGATGTTCTATATCTTATTCCAACTACTACCAATACTAACACACAACCTTGACACTTAACCTAGGGTTTTTCATAAATTATTCCCACATGCTCAAAATAACTCCAAACATTAGATGTTGTCTTTCATTCTCTTTTTTCTTTGACTTGAACAACAATATTTTTATTTTTCATCTTTATCCTTACCTTGAATGGATTGGAAATTATTATCCATACCATGTATCATTGAGTTATTATCATTAATTCTATGAAGTTATTCCAATTGAACATCATTTTAAAGTTGAGACATGATTAATATAACATACAATAACAAAATACTACATATATATTAGAAATTTAATTTCAATTAGTTTTTTTAATAAAATTATTGGCGAGTCAAAATAAAAAACACATTAAACATTAAAATAACTATAATTTTTCAATAATTAATGTTAATCACTAAAAATTAATAATTAATAGTTCAAATAAAATCAAATAAATTTTAAAATGTGATAATATATTGAAATATTATAAAATTAAAAAAATTAAAAAAATAATTGATTATATTTTTAATGAAATTATGAAAAAAATATAAGAATTTCAAACAAAAATAATAGATTTAAATAATTATATCTTTTGATTATGAAAAATAAAATATTTCTAATGAAACATGATGAAACAATATTTTTTAAAAAAATTGATAAAATATAATTAATATTTTTGGGATATTCACATTAGATAGCCTTTATTTTTTAATTATTTAAAATGTCATTAACTAATTTGAAATCATGCCTCAAATATTATGTGATCATGAATATAAAGAATTATGGATTGAATATAATTTTTCATAATTTGAATAATCTTATTTATTTAATTTTAAATAATGAATTTTTTAGAGAATATGATGAAATTATAATTATTCATATCATTTAGCAAGACAAAATTAATGAGATTAAATAACTATTTTATATGGTTTCATAATATGTCATATAATGATTTTATAATTTTATTTTGTTCTTATGTTCAGAAATTCATTGTTACTAAAATAAAATTAAGACTTCATTACTATATAAATCACAAAATAAAATAGATATCTTATAAAAATGATAACATTTTAAATTAACAAATATTGTTATGAGATAGAAATACAGGATGATATGATATGTTTTGTTAACTTAAATACAAAATTTTATGAGATACAAAATCAAAATATTATAAAATATTTAATGTTAATATTAAATATTAAAACAATATTATGAAATAAAAAAATCAAAATATTAAAAATTCTAAAAAAATACTCATCAGTAGCAGAGGAGAGAGAGAGAGAGGCCGACGTTACTAGTGATAATGCCTAAAGGGAGATGGGGTGGATAGAGGATGATGACATGGATGGGGAGGCCAGTCAGGTGGAGAACAACAAAGAGGGTGGTAATGGGTTTAATGGAGTTCAAGACGAGGGTGGTCTTGGAAGGCACAAATAGTGAGGGTGGAAATGAAGGAGTCCCAGTTTGGAAGAAGATGGTGGGGATGGTAGACAAAGCTAACCATAATAAAGGAATATGTGCTAGAAATAGGAGGGGATAATGGATGACATAAACGTTAGTGAGGATGGAAGTATGTAGGGTATGAGAAGGTGGGGTTGGGAGACAAAGGTAAGCATGAATAAGGGAGCTAGGCTGGAAGAAGGCAGGGCCGACAGATGACGTCGATGTTAGTGAAGATGGAAGTATGCAGGGTACAAGGAGAGGGATGGGGAAAAACTATGCATGTTGGAGGTATTTAGGCTAGATAAAGGGGGTCAGTCGATGACACTAGCATCTACGAGGATAGAATTAGTTTGGGTATGTCATGAATGGAATTGGGGAGGGGTAGAAAGTGTTGTATAGTATAGGGATGGAAGGAATGGTAGATGGAGAAAGATATAGGCTAAAGTGGAATGGAAATGACAAGGGAGTGAAGAGAGGAGACTCAGTGAAACTTGTCTGGTTAAATAAAATTAAAATTAAGGAGATGTTGGGAATCATTTGAGTTGATTCATTGTTCATTATTGGTATGGGGTGAAGAGTTCATTGGGTTTCACATGTAGTGTGCAACATCTAAATTTACACATATCAATTATATAATTATTTAAAAAAAATTAAAATGGTAGGTCGGCCAACCTGTATCTACGAGGATTTACCCACATAGGTTGGCTACCTATGTGGGTTGTTCGTATAAGCCTTTTTTTGATGTGTTATTTTTTTTAAAATTCCTCCCCAATACAAACCCATTGCCATCCACCTTATATTATGGGAATGAAACTCTTCTTCACTAATAATAGATATTTCCTTCCACTTCCACTCTGGGACATCAAAAGGCTATAGGAAGTCACTAGGGGCATGATTTTCTACCTTTTCTTATTGATAGGATAGGCAGTATGATATAAAATTCACCACAAAATTCTTTTCCCATACACACTAAAAAAACCTTCTCAATCCATGATACATCTTATATATTAGCAGGTTTATCTCTATATGTGTGTTATTAAACTACAAATGACTCTCTCAAGAATCACCAATGAGACAAACATCCTTCCCAACAAAAAAACTGGATGTTAGTCATCCTTCGACCATCCCATGGGGGCATCACCATGAATGATATGGTCATGAATCACCTCCACCTATGAGTCCCCTACACTGATAATTCACCACATTCTACAATAAATTGGGATATGTCCTTATCTAGAATCATTATCCCCTACCATCAACCTCTTATGACCCGAGATGCAAAGTTGTTGACTCCTCCATCACCCTTCTGGTAGCCTCAGAATCTCAATTGACTTCCCATTATTTCTTTATTAGTGTGTCTTACATAACATTTCAATTTCCTAGGGGTGTAGTGGATATCCAAATTATAGTCCTATAGAAGCTTCATCCACCTTTGTAGTCATAGATTTAGGTCATTCTAAGAGAAAACATACCTCAGGATTTTGTGATATGTGAATACAACAAGGAATTCCCAGATGAGGTAATGTCCCCAAAAAATCATGGAAAACACAAATGTTACCATTTCCAAATAAAGTGTGGAATATTTATACTCGTAGGGGCATAAATTCTTGGACTCTTAATAGATCACTTCCCACTGTTTCATCCATACACATAATAAATGCAAGTGGGAAGTGTTGCAAAACACTTAAAACATTACATCCTCCTTAGGCGACCAAAGAACTGGGGAATTTACCAACTACTCCTTTAAATAGTTAAATACAATATGATATTAATTATTCCTAAAAAAATCTCGGTCCTTTTAGGATAGGACTATTAACAATTCTATAATCTAAGAGAAATCAGATACAAGTTTATGAAATTAACTCATGAGACCAAGAAAGTTATGGACCTATGCCACATTTTTTTCCTTCCCAAGAAAAAACCACATTAACTTTTTCTATATTTATCGATAATACTTTCTATGAAACCTTTTTCCCAAGTAAATTCACTCATTACATTAATAATATACACTTGGTTAATTTATAATACATATAGTGTTGTCAAGGTGCCTTTAAAACAATCTTCAAGTTTTCGACATTCTCCTCCTCTTATATCAAGTATATAAGATTTTTGTTGATGAACCTGATTATGAAATAGTCCATGAACTCATTAAATAATTATTTCATGATCTGCATGAACCCATCAAGTGTGTTCGTGACGCCAAATTATACGACTACGAACTCAAAGTTCCCATACCAACACTGAAAAACAACTTCCGAATATAGTTCTCCTTAACCCTCAAATGATGATGTCCAGAACACAGATCAATATTATAAAACTAGTTAAATCCACTCAACTTGTAAAAAATCATTTTAATTCTAAAAATATGGTTATAATTCTTAACATTCACCATATTCATCCACTGGTAGTCTATGCACAACCATAGAATACTATTCACCGTTTTAGTGAAAAAATAGAGCTCCCCATGGAAATACACTAGGAATGATAAATCTTTTATGCATCAGTTCCTCAATATAGGTCCTTATATCATGTAAATATAAGGGTTTCATTCGATAAGGATTCATATATATTGTTATAACAAAAGAAGGCATCTTTATCCCAAACCTGACATTGATTTAAGGAGGTGGTGTCATAAATTCCTCCGGGAAAACCTAAAAAAACTCTACAATAATTTTGGGGGTCTCTCACACCTGATAGCTCAATGGATTTATTGAATACTAGACATTAATGAGAGAAGGGGCTTTTGTCTCTTACTACCTATCTAAAACCTTGATCATGGGTAATGAATACACACCATCCATCCATATAAAAACAATAAACTCTATTATGGAAACAATCAACCACCACATGAATAGAAGACAAATAATACATGTAGAGAGTGAAATCATATGGATAGATCTGTAATACAAAGGAATCTCCCAATGACTAATGCTTCCTCATCATTAGTCTACATTCTCATCACACATTAAACAAATTGGCTAGTCCTTCGATTCGAATGGATAACTTTTAGGTAATAAGAAGGATATACAAGTCTAGTACCAATTCTATGACCAAAGTTGGTGTAATAAAGGATTGATAACCTCAAGAATCAAAAAACATATAAACCAAGGTAGATGATAAACTAACCATGCCTCGAATGACCTCTGGCCACTTTTAACCTAGCAACTCTATCACATGTATCTAGCATCCTCTGATTTTGGTACCTTGCTATGGAAGACCTCCATGCCCACCCTTTGTTCTAGGTCCCTAATTGTGATTTAAATATACTACCCCTAAATCAGTATTTAATAGTTGTTATTTACAATCTATTTGTAAAACCACCACTAAATATTTACTGAAATTTAAAAAGTTCTCTTTACCCCCTCGCTTGATTTTTATTCTCCCATTCCAAGTCCTCATCCCCCTTTTCCACCACCTGATCCATATCTTGATATTTTTACCCCTAAGTCAATCACCCTTGATCTCTTTTCCCTAATCCCATGACACTCTCGTTCTCACTCTCTCCCTCACCTTTGTGGTCACCCTAACCCTCCTGGAAAATCACCATCAAACCCTCATTATGGTCTCCCTCATCCCCAACGCTCTTTACCCCAACCTTGCCTTTATGGTCTCCCTCACCCTCACCCTTTAATTTTCTTTTCCCTCACTATCTGTTGTTGATTTATTCCAAGGATTCACATTTATTGAATCCCTCCCCTCTTTATCTCCCCTTCCCTCATTTTATTCCTCACATTTATCTCTATAATCATATGTAAGGTTGGATAAAGGTTAAATATCTTCATTATTTTATTTTAAAGTGTGATCCATATATTATTAGGATTCTTATGATTATTAATCCATAAAATTTCGTTATATTTTTTCCAATGCATACAGTTGTTATCATTAAATTAATGTGGTTTTTGTTGATTGAGACCTTATGTTACAAACAAGGTCATTATATAATAATACATTTTCATATCTATTAATATTTATTGATAAGATATTGATTTTACATTAAATAGGATGATTTTTCCAATAGCTTACTCAACACACAACAACGCGTTTTTCCTAAATATTATGTTTCACACAACATTGAGTTATACCAAAAAATAATAAAATATTATTATTATTTTAAATGGTAGTTAAATCCTAGTTGTTTTATTGGTGGGAATGAACCAAATTAACTATATTATGATTTTACATATTTTTTAAATTTTTTACATTTATCCAATAAGTTTTAGAGGCTTAAAATTAGAATGAATCTGATTTTAAGCATAAAATACTCTAATATTTTTAGAAAGTTATTTTACCGTCTTTTAATGGTAAACCCTTTTCAAACATATTTTTTTCAAAATTTAAATGTTATATTTTAAAAAATATACTTCTTCTATTGAATTGGGGTGTCAAAATTTACTTTGGATAAATTTTTGGTAATTTTCTGAAAAAGTTCATTTTTTAAGGAATAGTGAAAAATACTGCATTTTAAGTCAAAACTGTCTTTTCATCTAATTTATTTATATAGTTAGATCATAATTTTAATTGGTTTTAAATATTAATTAGATTATTTTTTATCATTTAATAAAATGTTGGCCATTGGATGTAATTTCACATTTAAATTGGACATAATCACATTTCAATATTTTGATAATTTTTACTTCTTAAAAACACACGTTATGGTTTTGACAATGGGAATTAATTTTAAATTAATTACTAAAATTTATATGATTTTAATTTTAAAATTTTATTTCCATATTTTAGATCATAAATTCCAAATTGTGTAAATAAGAACCTTTTATTTTTTGACATTATGAGTAGTAACTTTAATAATTATTTTAATTTACCATGATTAAAGGGTAAATTAAGTAAATAAGGGTAAAAAAATAATATTATAATTACATAAAACTCCCCTAAAACTTATCCTAATAATATTGGATGAGTTATTTCCTACCATAATCATCCTTAGGCATAACGTTTGGCATTTGGGAGCCACATGGGTGTGAAAATGTGATGTTTTTTTTAAGGTGACATGGATTGGTTTCCCAATCCATGCCAAGAGAATTTTATTAAAACAAAAAAGGGTCAAAGTACACACGAGGTGTAGTAAGCCTACACCAGAAAAAACCAAAATACAGCCCACAAGAATGAATAATTAAACAACCTAGGCTGACATGTGAAAATGTGATGTTATAAGAATTAATTTAGAGTAAAGAGAAATATAACATAAACATGTACCTTTTTAATAAAAAAATTTCATATAGGTTAATATAATTGATATATATGACTATAAATATTAATTATAAAGATTAAAATATTTCTTACATAATTTTATATTATTTATATTTTTTAGACATTAAATAAGTTAATTTAATTATGACACAATGATGATGTAGTGAATATCTTATTATTGAACGGTTCAAAAAAATGAAATTATAAATTTTAAAATAAATGTAATTTGAACATTTTGATTCAATAGAAGAATTTTATGATCTATATTGACATATTATATTTGATTTTATTCCTTTTTTAAATCGAATCATGTTTTTATGACTTTAACAAAAAAACAATTTTTAAATAGTGTCAAAATTGACATAAATGAGTTTCAAAAGAAAATACAATTTTATTAAATGATATAATATTCTTAAAAATATAAGATTAGGCCAAATAACTTATATAATGTTATAAATGTCATTAATGATCCACTTTTTGTTCTTTTATCATTTTATAGTAACTATAGAAACCATATATTATGAAAATACAAGAATACATGGTAAGAATTAATGTTTTTAACTAAGGGTTAAAGCTAAAATATATGGTAATCTTTGTGACCTAAACATGTTTAAAACCTATTGGTTGAGAATATTTATACCCATCCTCATATTATCCTTGAATTATATCACTTTTTAACTGTTATTATAAGAATTTGATTTTATAATAAAATAATATTTCAAGACTTCCCTAAAGTTCTCATCCTCCCTCTTATAAAAGGTCACCACCTTTACCCAATTACTCAAACATATAAAGCACCTTTTCTCATAAAAATTATTCTCAAATAATCACCCAAAATTTCTACATTCCTTATATAAGCCTTAACTTGGGTATAAGGCAATACAATAAATCCTTTTGTCTCAAATCAAAAGCAGTTACCCGTTTTAGAGGTAGCATCTTCCCAAAAGTTCCTTTCCTTTATTTTCCTTATTCAACCATTATGCTCTTTATATTTTCTGATTACATAATAACTAAAGTATCCTAAATATACTATTATGTTTTTATTATATGTATTAAAATATTACTTACACACACCTATATCTTATGGATACGAACTTGTTGTTTCTGTGTATAGTGAACTGATGCCACATGAAACGATGATTATTCAAATTTCTCCTACCACCTCTCAAGGTGGACATTATTATGGAAATATATTTATTTATTATATTTATTATATTTATATTTTCTCAATGATTCTGTAATTTCTATTTACAACATACTTTTATGATTTCTATAATGTGTAAATATGATAATTTCGTTTGAGGAAGTGTGGACTACCACCCCTTAAAAGTGATATGACTCATTCATGCCATACGTGGAATGTATAAAGGATGTATTTAATGAAATTATGTAACATATATAATCTAAATATTATAATTTAATTATAATATACCTATTTTTCATTTATTTTTCATTCCTTTAATATGACAAAGAAATGAAAGTAGTGTCCATGCGTATGTACGACCTACTGTCTCCATGAATGGTGTATTTCATTTCTTATCTTCAAATGTTATGGAATATTATATATATATATATATATATATATATTATTTAAATCATGAATAATATTCTGGAGATAATGGAATTTGAACCACGTGGACAATTTTTAATTATAACATGTTCATTTTTAACTCAAGTACCGAACATCGACAAAACATCTGATATGAACTCAAATAATTAACTAATTGATATAACATGGTAATAAGTGACATAAAATTAATAATAAAATTTAAAAATGTTCTAAATAAATTATAAATCACCCTAAATTTATTATTCATGTAATTAAATAATGAACAAGACAAGTCAGATTCAAGGTAAGGGACTTCGTCTCAAACTCCTTTTATTAACGAATATTTTGATTTATACATGACTTTATTTTATATGGTATATTATCAACCCCTTTTACTTTTATTTTAATTCAATGGTTTTCAAAAGGAATATTTTTCTAAAAATAATTTTACAAAATGAAAAAAGGAATTTTTTTAACATATGTGGTGACAACGACCTGTTTGCTGTTGTGACCATTATTTCATATTTAGCTTTCTCTATAAGTTGTATTGTTTTTAAAACTAAATCTAAATACCATATTTATTTTTAGTGTATTTTAGTATTGAAAATTGTTTTTATAATTGATTTATTAAATCAATATCTTTAAATTATTTCTTCTGTTTTCAATTTGAAAATTTTATTTTAGTCCATTATGATTGTTCATGAGTTATGATTATGTTATGGTTCTTGCGCATTGTGTATGTATACGGGTTGTTCTATGATAAACCGAGGGACATTGAGCCTGATATAGCTCTCAAATGCATTTGGTAACATTAATGAGGTAAACAATAAGGTTACTCCAAATAGATTTAGGTAATATACTATGATGGGTATTCCAAACGTAACCATGAAGGTTACTCCCTATGTAGTTGGGAATGATACAATGTAAGTTTGTTATAGATGACACAAGTTACCTTTATGATTTATTATTTAAATGAGTTTTTGATAAATCTTATTATTTCATGAGTTATGTTAAAGAGCTTATGTTTTATTACTAAAATGTATGATTTCATTGAAATGTATGTTTTTATGGACTAATGATTTCTTTCTTTATTTTATATCCCTTACTGAGCTTTTTATGCTCATCCCATGTTTTTGAAATGTTTTACACATGGTATAAGTAAGGATAATAGAAAGGAAGTATTCAATAATTTTTTATCAAGAAAATAATTCTTGTTTTACTTAAGGAGTTTTATTATTGTGAAAAAAATTGATAGAATAGAAGTTTCTACTTTGTAATATTGGAGATGTAATATAATAGTTATGGCCTAATTCCCTAAAACTCTAAACATAAAAAGATACTCAATGTGAAATTTTGACATAACTCAAGATTATGTAATGTTTAAGGATGTGTACATATACCTTAATTTATCACAACTGATCAAATAATTTAAAAATACGCATGCTCAAGATTCTGGTATCATTTATTTGAATCACCATTTTAATTTTTTAACTATAAAATTATTGAAGAAGTTATTATTTTTTATGGTATTTATTTTTCTTTATATTTCTAGATTTGGTGTAATAAAAAATAAAAAAATATATTTAATAAAAAAATAATGGTTACTTTTTTTTCATTAATTGTTAAATAAAAAAAATTTACAGTTTGTGATATATGGATAAAATCTGGATCACATTACCTAGGAACATGCCTCAATATGATAAGGTTTTGGGGGACTGTTTATATTTTTCAACTAAAAATTGATTTGTTAATGGGAAGAAAATATTTCAATGCTCTAAATGTAAATTTAAGATATGGTTGAAGATTCATGAAGTTTATGAGCAATTGATATTGAAGTAATTTTCTTATCCATAATTATGTTGGATTTGGAATGGAGAATCAAATGTTAGAGAAATTTTTAGGACTAATGTCAGTCAATATAATGATCACACAACTTCCTCAATCATGGATAATGAAATTAAAAACCTTATAAATCATTATTTTTTCATGGAATTGAAACATTATCAACATAAAAACATATAGGTACAACTAATCAGGGATTCTAAAAATATTAAATTTTTTAAATGATGTTTATGGGATCTCAAAACAACCAGATCATGATTGTCATATATCAATGGATGATATGAGTAATGTTTCAAGGAAAAATGAAAGAGATAAATTTATTTAGTTGATAATCTTGTTTCATTAATTAGTTATGGATGGAAATCAAGAACTATATAGAGGATGTGTGAACTAATCAAAAGTTACTTGTATACTATAGTTTCACCATATCAAATTCCTATAATGATTTATATACCAATCAATTTCCTTGATATTATAATTATTACGTGATGAATTTTATAAAGTTAATATCAATGAATATTTTTATGACATGAAGAAATTTTTTATAATCTTAACCTCAATTATACAAAAATACATGCTTATCTTAAAGACTGTAAGATTTATTGGGGATTGTATTCAAGAAGAGAAGAGGGAAATAAGTATTCAACTACTAGGTGGAAGTCAATTAGTAATTTTGGATGTATGAATCTATATAATACAGTGAATATGTAGAAAATGGTAACTCCTTTAATGTTTTTGCGTTACGTCCCTTTAAAATATCAATTGAAAATATTATTCATATCAACAAAAACTATTGATCACATGAAGCAGAATGTTATAAATAATAACGATGATGGGTTAATACAACATCCAAGAGATTCAAAATCATGCAATAAATTTGATATATTACATCTATATTTCTCATATAATCTTCGGAATATGTTATTTGGATTAGAAATAAATAGATTCATTCCATTTGGGACTTTGAATTTTGGTTATATCATTCAGAAAGTTATTCTTAACCCCTTATAGTCTACCTTCATGGATGTGTATGAATTTTTTTATAATATAATTTATATAATTATTCACTAAAAATTAATTCCTTTAAAGTATATTAATTTATACTTGAAACCGCTAATTGAATAATTTTTGGAGTTATGAAGTGATAGGTTTGAGATGTATGATACACTTTCTACCAAAATGTTCAAAATGAGTTCTTCTCTAATGTGGACCATAAGTGACTTCCCTAGACTTGGGAACGTATCTAGTCATAGAAATCACATAGGATTGGTATGTCTAGTTTTTAGCAATGATTATGAGCCAAGATGACTACCATATAGTAAAAAATGGTTCTTTTTCATTGTATATTTCTCTATGTATCTTATATATTTCAGTTGAATATATCAAAATTTAATATATTTTGTTAATAATAGACCTCATTTGAAGTTACTGAAAGTTTATAGAATATTGTAATAGCTTTTAAATGTTGAAGTAGAATTTAGGAAGGTCTATTAGTTGAATGATTATTATAAATGTGTTCAAAGTACACCATTAGTTGAAATCAGAACACAACAGTGGAAGAAAAAAGAATATTTTTCAAAATAACATTTTTGAATTAAATTTTTTATTCCATAATATTTAATTTGTTCATATTTATAATAATTTTTGTGACAATTTTATCTTCACGGTATTTAATGAGCATGAAAAAATGAAGGAGTATCTCAAGGCTTGGAAGGACTTAAAAGAAATGAATATAAATTCTGATCCATGGCCAAATGAGAATGGGAAGTATGTTGCAATAGTTTTTTCAATGAAAAATATTGATGAAATATATATTCCAATAAATTTTAAAACATGTGAATGTATATGATGGGTATTCAAGTAACATCTCAAGGTTTGTTGACTTAAAGCATCATAGGTTACATGGATTGAAAATTCATGATATAAATATTTTTTGAGAGCAATTACTACATTTTGGAATTGAAAAAACTATTAGATAAAAAGGTAAATGTTGTTATAATTGAGTTATAAACATTATTCAAAAAAACTATGTGAGAAAACTATATATCTAGTTGAGCTTTACAGGCTTTAGGAAAGATTTTTTTGGCACTTTCTACAATGGAGATGATATTTCCTTCATCGGGTTTTTACTATCATGATGCATTTATCTATGAATTTGGTTGGGTAAAATATATTAGGAGGTTCCATACAATATTTATAGATGTATCCAACTAGCATCTACTTTATTTATATGATTTTTCTTCATAATTAAACCACTCTAGAAATTTCATTAAATACATAATTGTATTTCAATCATTTTCTTTTACACATACCTCAGTAATTTGAAATAAAATGTAAAAAGTAAATCACAACAACAAGGATCTATTTATGAAGGTAAAAAATATATGAGTTAATTAAATATTTCTCTAGATACTTGGATGATATCGATAAAAGATTCAATAGAGATTAATGTGTTAATAATATCTCAAATCAATCACAACTACATAGGAAATCCTTAATCATTCCTATTATTGGATGAAAAATTTGAAGGATCTATAATATTATACTATGAAAATTAAAATTATTACAAGAACATAGATATGTGTTAATAAATAGTGATATTTCATATCCATTCATTAAATAAATAATCACACAAACAAAGAGACACATGAGAAGTTGAACATGAAATGAGACACATATAACAACAACTATTAATAAAGAGATGGTAGAACAGTATTCATGTTGTGTAAGTTTATAAATACTATAATAAATATGGATATCTGTTTTACATATATTTTTTTATAACCTAATAATTTATATTAATTTTTAGATCATGAATATCGATACTTGATCTGAATTTTTAGAAGATTTGAAGTTCCTAGATTGTATTCTAATAAATAAGATTAGGAATTTTGACACTTATAATGTAAAAACATCAAATTTTACATAGTTAATTAATAATAGGGATTAAAAACGTATAATAATGGTATATTAATAGTTTTTGAACTAGGATACTTTGTAATGTTTAGTGATATTATCGAATTAAACCATTTTAGTCATTTTTTAGTAGTTTCATTCAAATGCAAGTGGGTCAATATTACTCTGGGTATTAAAATAGATTCCTTAAAATTTAATTTTTTTAACTTCTCTATCTTGATGGATGTTGGTGACTATGAAGTACATGATCTGTATATCGCCTCATCATATGTGAAAATGGTATAATATTTTAGAGATATATTGGATAAAGGATGGAGTGTAGTCTTTCACATGAAACAAAGATAGTAGTAGGATATGGATGATGAAGTGGAAGATTTTACCTCTGGAATTTAATCCCATCAATGGAAATAAATAGATTTCTTTTCCCACCATGATATTGAGAATATTAATCATAAAAGGATTTGTGAAGTAGAAGAAGTAACAATGGAGAATGGTAATAATATGATTGAAGGATAAAATGATTTTATGTATAGTCATTCATTAACTTATCAACTACCTATATATTATATTATTCATAAACAGTACCTTGGATCTGTTCTAATATTTAATTTTTTTATGTAGGATTTATTTAATTTTGAAAACATTAATATTATATTTGTTTATATGTGCAGTTATCTATTAACTAAATTATGTATTATGTTTTTCATTTTTATTATTGTGCATAGTTATTATTTTTAAATTTATTTTTATACTTTAATTGTCTAATTGTGAAAAAAATATCTATTATTTCAAAAAATATATATATGTTCTGAATTTGTTTTTTACTTTTTAAAATGATAGGAATTAAAAAAATGTAATTCATTAATAGTATTCGATTGCCACCTGATTTCCCCCCTACCATACAGATTTCATTCATGTTTCTTAATAATCCCTTTATACTTTTATGTATAAACTCCATTGAATCCACCTTGAAGACGCCTTACATAACTTTAGGTTTCATCCCAATAACATATGGGATTCCCTCCATCTCCCTCCCAATAGCATCTTGCACACCACTAAGTGATTCACCAGGTTCTACACAAATTAGTAATTATATAGTTTAATCATGTATCTTGTTATCCTCTAGAGATATATTATTCAAATAATATAAGATAACTTTGGATGTAAATTTTATTGGGGTTGTTGGTTTTGGATCTTTATTATGGCATTGTTTCCATTTTCTGGGAAAACAACTATATTTATGTATTTTTTTGGATTTTAATATATAATGTCAGTTTAAACCACTATTAAATAAGATGTATTATTCCAATTATTTTTTATGAAAAACTCTACAAAATTCCCAAAAACTTTATCTAAAAAATATTTCACGACATATAAAAAGACTAAATTGATATCAAAAAACAATCGCAAACTATTTCTTGATGCTAACTTTAGTAGTGGATTTAAAAACTGTATCTTGGTTTTCAATCTATTGTAGGGTTCCCGGTTATCCCTCTACCAACTCTACCTCTTTCTGGATGAGCATAAACCTATTATATAAGACACTAAACATAACTTGGAAGGCTCTACTGTTGAAACTACATCGGGGTAAACTTTCAATAATGCTAAAATGGGTACTGATCTCCTAATATATACTTACCCTCTGTTGATAAAGGAAATTGTTGTTGATTGTGACCATGAACTTAACAACCAAAGAAAAAACATGAGAGTTATTGGTTGATGCATGATAACTTCCATCCCTTGAGAAATGTGTAGCTAACTATTGGGGTAGTTTCTTTGTCGATCAGAACATTGATTATACTATCATCAGCAAACCTCTATCTAGATCATTACTCATCAGATATCCCTGACAACCCTCAACTAGGGGTTCCCTATATCTCTCATATACCATTTCTATCACATCATTTCTCTTTCATACCTCCAAATATGTAGGTAATATAAATATAGAGACTATATAATAAATAGGGGGGATATAACTCCCTCCAAGAATTATCCTCATGACTATTCATTGAGAAGGACATTAGGGGGAAATCATGGAGGGTCCTTAAAAATAATCCCCATCTCTCGAAGGCTCATTATACCATTCTAAATGGAGATAAACACTTACCTCTCTTACACCTTCACTATCACAAAAAATAACTCGATCTTGAACTCCTACTATAAATCAACCCTTCAAACATTAGTCTCTTTCTACTCCCCAAGTTGCAATGTCCACCACTAGAATGATTCTTCCCTCATTCTACCAACCATGAGGGGAACCCAAAACTTAGATCAAGATCAAATCAAGCCAAAGGAATCTACAACTCCTCTAGACAGTATTCAATCTCTAGATCATTTATTTTTCCCTCATACATTTCCAGGATATACAACTAAAAGGCACACAATATCACTTTCCACTACTCATCCTCCAGAACAAGATCAACCCTATGATGATCAACAATATTAGTTTTCTAAACCTCCCCAACTCGGACTACACACAAGAAATGACCCAAAAAAAATCTCTGAAATGAAAGGAGAAACCTCTATGTTTGGAAGCAATGGATTTATTTATATTAATTTAATTAATTTGTTTATTTATTATTATAACCACCCCATTCAAGTCATACCCTAAGAAATTAAGATTCATGTACCTATCATTGGTATATAACCAACCAGAAACATCACATTAACTATTATATTTGAATAAATTAAGTTCATTACATTGAATCACAAGGGGACCTAATTTATTGTGTCCTAGCTTATCTTTTTTATTGTCGTCACAAACTATGTTTGACTAAAAATGTTTCCTAGAAAATCCATGAAATCCTTACTGATGTAAAAAATACAACTCCACCCTATCTCTTAACTAACACATTTAATACCACTCTTTCATGACCCTCACACTCTCTACTAGTATCCCTCTTTGGTTATCATTGAAGAGAATGTGTGACCCCTGAGTCCTACCTATAATTGGTCCTGAGTTAGAGACTAGAAATGAGGGTATAAAACACTCATGTGGGGGGAATTACCCTAAATATCCCTTAATCACAACATAAACCCACCAACCAATCCATCATACTATAAAATAAATAAATAAAAATCCCATGTAAGAAATATTCCACATGCATGAATATAAAACATATTCAAAGATAAAATAATACCAAAAGTAAATCATGTGACATAAACTACATTAACCCAATATCAAAGATAGTAATTAACAAATTGATCATAAAATAAATCTTGTAAATGAGGGTGAAAAGTTTATATATATGTAGGGTAGGAATAACATTCATATTTAGAAGGATCTTGCCCAAATACACTCATACAAAAAGTAAAAGATAATATTAATGCCTTAGTGAACAAACAACATAAATAATTATCACCTACATTGGTTAACTAATACCTCAACCTAAATAAGGATCAATCACCAGATAATGAATCCATGTATAATAAGATAATAATCCCATTAATATAATCATGGCATTCCACAATGCTTCCCCGCTAGTTTTTCACTCTCTCCTAATTAGAATACATCCTCTTATCTCGTCCCTTTCATATCCACCAATAAGAGCCCCAACCATATATCATGTATCCTGAAACCAACAACATATCGCATAACATGGAAACAATCACATATCATATCTCGTATCACAAAACCAAGGAAGTAGGGAATCATGAACACAAAGGAAATCAACCATGTGTCCTCATCCTACCACGGATGATCCCCACCCCATGTCACATCCTCCACCACCAATACCACCAAAATAGGTTACTAAAGGTAGAGTAAGGGAGAGAGGGTAGTCAGTCATCGATATCCACCCCATCCTAGATGATTGTGAAAACACACCCAGAGTCTCTATTTGTGGGTCAATCATCCGACTTTGGAGGTTTGTGTAGAAAATCCATAAAGAATAAAAGTATATAGTAGTCTCATTCAAGACTGCACCTATGGGTTTACACAAGAAACACCACCAAAACCACTGTCAGGTCACTACTTATATTGATCCACTAAAAAATGCCTCTAATACATAACACCCAATCATAATTATCCCATAAAGGGCCCCAACCTAGGTTCCATTTCCAATTATATAATTTAATATTCATCTCCAATTATTTAACCATTTAGTTATTAGTCAAAATTCACACCAATGAATTCTTTCTCCATAACCACAAATACAAATATATATATGTATGTATATATATATATATATTATTCAATTAAAAATGAACTGCTATCAAAAAACCACCATGTCAAACTAACTCATCATAACCATGTCCACCAAGATGAAAAAAATAAGGCCACTATAGTGACCTTGTTTTTCCTTGTAAGACTTTGGAAAATTTTAAGGAATATTTCCAAATCCAGTTATTGAGATGACATGACATTCTGAGGCCTGGTGAGCCTAAAATTAATATTACAAAAATATTACTTATATTAATAACACACTTGAATTTTTTTCAGAAATAATGAAATATCTATTGATATGAGCCTCATATCATAAATATGAGACCACAATTGATTCTAGAATATGGGTTTTACCCTAGGTGTGGCCTAAAGTTGGTCACCACTAGATGGTCAGATGAGGAAGTTGTTGGAGGCAATGTTAAGTGGATTAATTAATTAATTAATTTAATTAGACCATTTAATATAAAAAATCCTAACTTCCGATTTAAATAACCTATTATGAAATTATCTAGGGTTAATGACAAAACCCTGAGAAATTGGAGAGGAGAATATTACATTATTCGTTGATGGATCAACATTGGAAGAAAAATGATGATTGAATAATGTTGGATTAAGAGGCAATGAACATATTAGATCATCCTGATCACTGATGAACACATTAATTTGAAATGATTGATCCATAATTGGGGTAGGGTTTAACGAGTATGGGTTTTTCCACTATGATAAAAATATTTATCATGGATAATTAATCTTCTTTTGATTTGTAATTTACTTTCCCTTTACATGAGACCAATTCTGATAAATTAAATAATTTATTTAATTTTGTACGTCATTCCATGTTTCACATTTGTATATCCCATTGTATAATCACTAGCCAAGAATTACTTTCCAATCATGGATTTTAATTCATTCTTATGCATTTATCCCCACTGTTCTTCGTGTTCATTATCATTGGACCACTGGGTCATAGTTTGACATTGTGAGGGTGGGATTGGGTGCAATCAAACCCCTCATATTCATGGTGGATTGGAGAATGATGATAGAGATGATTATTTATGGATGAATTTGGATGTTTTGTGGGATTTGAGTGACACCTCTATAGATTTGACATCTAGATTGGAAGATACCATGGAATGGAGTAATGGTCAAACCATACGAGGTTTGGGTGGCTGAAATTTGGACACTGAAGAAGGATCGGGCATGGAAAACCTTGTATATGAGATCACTGACGTGATTCGTGAAGGAAATTTTAGTGATAGAGGTTTGATGACATTTTATGAATGTACTTTGGATTATACAGAAAATTATACTACATGATGTGTAGTCCAGGAACACACACCATGTATCCCCTAGCTACGGAACTATGGTTTCATAGAATATAAGGATCACACACTTTGTAGCCAAGACCACATGTCATGTGATCCTCCCAAGGTGAAAAATCCATGTTGCAGCTACACACATCCATCACCTCGTGTGGGAAGACACACAATTTACTCTGGGAGAATATGGATATTCCCATAGGTACATGGGTACAACATGGTACCCGAGCATGGCCAGGTTCAAAGGCATGACCAAAAGTATATGGGCATGTATTAGAGCACACGAGGAGGCCCTGAGTGTCCAATAAATGACATGGAGTTGGCTTATGCACCATGTACTACTACATGGATAGCCAAACCATGTATTAGGAATGACATGGTAAGGAGGTCATGTGAGGTCGCATGTTATGTGTCCCCTAGTGCATGCTATGTAGTTTTCTCCATAACTTCTACCTGTTATATATTCTTCATATGGACATGAATTTTGAACAAAAATTATCTTATACTAAGAAATTTTCCACATAGAACATGATGGTAGTCTTTGTAATGGATTTCAAGATATGATTTGGAATTGTTCAAGAAATAAACTTATTTAGAAAACACTGGATGATGGGAGTAATCAAGTGGTATCATCAAAGAGAGTGTTTTGGGTTGGAAACCCCCATGTCTTACTAGGGTACAGGACCCCCATACTCCTTGCACCGGTTTCAGTGGAAGCCCCTATGGAAGTAGGCAATACATCCTCTACCCATTGAGTAGAACCCCTATAATACTAGGGTGTGGGTATTCAATGTATAGAGTTCCCATTATCATAAAAGGGAATGGGTCCTCTATTTTTATATATCTATTGAGTTGAATGCCCTGAAATATTAGGGTGTGGGTCCTCTCCCCACTAAGAACCCTCTAATGCACTAGGGTGGGGGTCCTCTATTGATACCTACCAAGTGGTACCGACATATAATACTAGGGAGAATGTTTTTTATGCTTTGAGTGGAACCCCCTAGCACACTAAGGTGCGGGTCCTCTAACTATATACCGAGTTGCATCCCCCTATTACACCAGGGTTTAGGCCCTCTATCTTTCTAGTGTAACCCCCTTTTCATACTAGGTTTTGGGTCCTCTGTTGGATTTTGCACCCCATCAAGATATGGTGTAGTGGATATATTAGAGTCTTCAACATGGATTTCATAGACATACATATGAGATATTGGACATTGATGATGGGCCTTTGGATCTATAGGAAAACTCATCATCCTGGACTGAGTTGTAAAATGGAGATTCCATTTCACTCTCATCTAGGTTTCAAAATGAAAATATATATATATATTTGGGTTTTGTTCCCCTCTTTCTTTGTGTTGAAGTGTCCCCTTATATCATATCCTATATTTTTTTCCCTTCAGTTTTTAGGTCTTCCTACAGGGTATGTATATAATCAAACCTACAATGGATTTTACCACATGTGTCGTGTCTTACAAATATGATATACATATTGTCGGTGATTTCAGTGGATCATAGGGATACTCAGGTTCATAGACCATGTATGGTGTCTAGGCTTGGATATTAAGAGTTTGGACAGATCATCTTTCCTTTATTGTTGATTCTATTAGGTTAGGACTTCATTTTTTTTGTCAGGTCTTTTTCCTCTTTATACCTTGGTTTTATTCTACTATACTCTGACGCATTCCCTAGAGGTAATGTATGCATGGTTTTACTCTATAAATTTTATCCCTCCTTATTATTCATCTACACTATTGCATGGAGATAGTTGGGTGCATACATACAAGTGTTCTAGGAAAAGGCCTCCCATTTATATTATGCCTTCTTGGAACTTGTCACCAGCCCCTGACCTATTGGAGGTGGGCTTCGGGTTGTGATTGCTCAACCTTCCACTATTCCGGTGGGTCCTAGTGGTTTGGTTCATTAGATATTGGTATCATAGAAGTTCATTTCTTGGGATAGTGTTCAGATTTATCCCCTTATGATGGTTGGTTGAGAATTTGGGGAAATATTTCAAAGTGTGTGAAGTGTATATTTTAGGCTAGGGAACCTAATGTGGGTGTAGCGACTAATATATCCATTCACCAAGACTATGACTATATGTATTTCTACTCAACATATCATGAAATTGGATATAGGGGACAGTAGTACATGCATCATATATGACAGAGTCCTTTGAGTGTTATTCCTTTTTCAGCTCCCCATATATATGTATTCTCATCTTAACATGGTACATATTGATCAATTTTAGGATGAATTTGTGAATACATCCAGCCAGTTTACCAATTCAAAAACATGATGATGATCTGATGACTGATGGGGCCTCATTTCAAGGACCATCTCTAAAGGATCTTCCTTTGGGCCGGTAGAAAAAATTACACCTACCTATTTAGTAGTAGTTGGTACCAATAAGGTAGGGTGACAATGTGCATAGTCTTAGTGCACTAATAGGGTTCTAGTTCCAAATTATACTGAGGTTTTGGGGTTATCAAAATCCTGAGGTGGCGTAGGATTGGGATGAATTTTCGATCAAAGTCTTTAAGCTCATGCAAACCCCAAATGATTGGATGATTATTTTTCCAGCTACTCTATTACATGGAGCATCTAGGCATTGGTGGACTCTAGTCATGCAGACTCATAATGAGATGAATCTCTCAAATACCTATATCAGGTTGTTGTTCATTGAGGAGTATTACCCCTCATGCTTGAGGTCAGTTTAGATTCAAGAGATTTTGGAGCTACAAAATGCTTGTATGGTAATTTCTGAGTATGTTGTGAGGTTCTCTAAACTTTCATGATACTCCCTTGACATGGTGTGGTATGGTCACATCTAGGAATGAAATTTTGAGTAGGGTCTCCATAGAGACATATGTGTCATTTTGGTTCAACTCTGAATTCCCACCTATGATGGAGTGATAGAGAGGTCACTAGTGATGGAGACCATCCTTTTAGAGGGATTTGAGGTAGCATGAGATGATAGTGGGTGTCATGGGGTTTATTCATCTACAGTAGCCACTTGTCAATAATAGATAGGTCATAGTAATAGGAGAACTCCCCATTTCCATTACTAGTCATGTGGACATGTGGTGCAGGGTTCACGCAGAGGACCATGTTAGCCTTGAAAGGGGTGGTTTTATTCCAATGGTGGGTGAGTCCACATGGAAGGTTATTTCCCAACCCAAAAATTCCAATAAGGGCAAGTAAGTAGTGGATAGACTTCCACGACATAGGCAGCGTCATGATCAAGGATCTCCTAGGCATGGCCAGGGCGAAACCCATAGAGGTAGTGCTGGTAGAGGAGTATGTGAAGCACTAGGAGGAGTATTCATTGATGGAGGGAGACATTATGAGCTACTTCCACTACTGCCACTAGGCATCCCATGCCAGGCTTAGAGAGATGGCAGCCTAAGTTGTGGGCAGTTGCTGGCTATAGAGGCTTATGACCTGACAACTCAAAATAATATATGAGGTATGATTTCAGTTTATGATACGTTTTATCTAGTAATTGTAGACATATTTTGACTCGTTCTTTCATTTATAAACCCCTTGTGTGAGAGATAGATATCCACATTTAGACCATAGAACAATAGATTTTTCTAGAATTTTTTACTAGGTGTGATTCTTTAATATAACTTATCTAGTGACAGTGAAAGCTAATTTTTAGTGGAGAGAATTTATTATGGGACCTCTTGGCCATTATGAAGAATTTTTATGATGTCATCTTAGGTATAGACTCTTTATCCATGGTTCAAGACCAAATTTTATATGATCACAAATAGGGTAAGTGCCTTTAGATAGATGGGATGAGATTCTCTTTTATGGGTGAGAGAGATATCATGGATGAGTGAGTGGGCCTTACATTCAGGTGGTTTCATCTCAACACCCATTAGTTTCTGAGTTTATCCCTTGGTGTATTGGGATCTTCAAGAATCTATATTCCTTTGGTAGTAGATGAATTTATGGAAATATTCTTCGAGTATGTTGCGGGACTACCTCCATGATGGGAGATAGATATTTACATTTACTTGCACCATTGTATTGCACTGATATATTTTTTGGCATGTCAGATGGCCCCTACTAAGATATGGGTGTTGAGTGTGCAATTAGAGGACATTGGAGAGAAGGGATTTATCAGACCCAGTTTGTCAACTAAGGCATATCTAGTATTGTTCATCAAAAAATTCGATGCGAGCTTGTGGATTTTTGTTTACTATCATCTCCTGAACCAGGTAATGGAAGAAAAAGTACCCCTTATTGAGGATTGAAGACCTATTTGACTAGTTACATGGTGAATTTTGATTCTTGAATACCGATATTAGGTCTAACTACTACCAGTTGACAATTTAGAAGGTTGATATTCTAAAGATAGTATTCCAATTCCTCTATAGACACTTTCATATCCTAGTGATTCCTTTTAGTGTGACAAATACCCCTGCTATTTTTATGGATTTGAGAAACTAAATATTCTGTCCATACTAGGACTGATTTTTTGTTTTCTTCATCGATGAAAAACTCATTTACTCTACATTAAAGGAGGAGTAGGTTGAGAATAAGAGGATGGTCCTGGACTTACTTGGATAACACCATCTTTATGGTAATCTCTCAAAGTGCCAATTTAGGATCCATAGGATTCAAATTCTTGGGAATTTCATTTATGATTATAGATTATTTATGGTCACAATGAATATTGATGTAGTGATTAATTGGGATCCTTCCATGATCCTGAGAGAGGTTCGATGTTTTTTTGGTATAATAGGGTACTACAAGAGGTGTGTGTAAAACTTTCTTAGAGCAGCAATCCCTTTGACCACCCTGGTGCAGAAAGGGAAGTCAATTATCTAGACTAAATGGTTTTACTGATCCTTTGAGAAATTGAGGCTAAGGTTGACTGGTGCTCCTGTGTTAAGACTAATGGTGGGGGCCTAAAGTACGTAGTGTTTTACAATTATTCATATGTGTTCTAATACAGAGGCTAGAATTGATTGAATATTATTTAAGGTAGTTGAGACCCCATGAGAAGAACTATGGGACTCATAAGCTAGAGATAGAAGTGGTAGTATTCAGATAGAATATATTGATGCACTATCTTGTGGGAGAGTATAATTTTGTTTACTCATATCAATAGAGTCTCATTTATATCTTCACACAGTGATACATGAACCTAAGAAAAAGATTTTGGTTAGTGTTCCAAAAGTACTATGACTTTTTGATCATCAATACTTATAGGAAGTGAAATGTGGTGTCATATTCCCTTTGTAAGAAGTCTCATTCTCACTTAGTGGAGGTTGCGTCTGAGCAGTTGGATTCTAGTAGTAGACCCTGGTGGAGGATAGGGGTGCATATTTTATTTAGTCAATGGTGGAAACTCCTCCACTTATTCAGTGTGTGAGAGATTCCTAGTTGGGAGACATTGACTATAATGTTATTTGTTACCATATATCCTTAAGAGTATCACCAGATAGATTCTCTGAAGGAATGGATCACATAATATTTTTTCATGGATGAATTTTGGTTGTAGTTGTGATTTGTGAGGAGGTTATAAGGGTGATTCACACTTATAATTTAGTTGTACATCCAGGAATGGAAAAGATATACAAGGCCCTTCAGTGGGGGGTTTTCTGGTCTTTCATATGGTAGAGCATAGCTGAGTTTGCCTCTCAGTGTCTCACAAATTAGTAGGTGAAGCCTGTGCACTAGGTTCAGATAGGTACATAGCCTCTTTAAAACCAAGAGTGGAAATTAGATGACATGTCCATGTACTTTGTGATTGGGATTCCATGAATAGTGAGAGGCTACAATTCCATCTAGGTGATTTCTGATTGACTCACCAATTTGGTGAACTTTATTACTATCAAGGAGAATATTTTAGTAGAGAGTTTGGGGTAGTTTTATGTACAGGTGATCATTAAAATGAATGGGATAACCTTGAAGATTTTCACCAACCATGATGCACATTTCATTTAATGGTTGTGGAGAGACCTATAGGAGACATTCAATACCTTATTGTGGATCAATGTTGTGTTCCACTCCTGGATAGATGATAAGATCAAGCGGACTATCTAGGTGTTGGAGTATATACTGAGGTCTTGTGTTCTATAATTTGAATAGATATTGGAAGATCACTTACCATTGGTAAAGTTTTATTATAATAATATCTATTACACTATTATTGGAATGGAACCATTTGAATCCCTATGTGATAGACCCTACAAGTCATCCTTCTAAAAGTCTATGATTTTTGAGGCATCTCTTGTTGGTCCAAAGATGGTATAAATGATGAAGGAGACGATTTAGGTGATCTATGATCCTATAAAGATAGCTAAGAGTTGATAGGAATATTATGAAGATCGACATCATATTCCCTTGGAGTTAGATTTGGGAGACCATGTATTCCTAATAATATCTCCACTGTGAGGATTGTGGAGTTTGGGGGAAGGGGGAAATCTATCCCTGAGGTTTATTGGGATATTTTAGATCCTATAGAGTATTGGAAAGGTTTCTTACCACCTATATTTACCCCCACAATTGGAGAGGGTGCATGAAATATTCCATGTATCCTAGCTAAGGAGATGTATTCATGATCCAACACATGTTATTAACTAGGGTGAGCTAGACATCAAGGATGGAACCACCTTCTTAGAGTACCATATGGAGATCAATGGTCAACATGAGAGGATCTTTCAGGGATTGCCCATTTCCTTGGTTCATGTGCTATGGCAGCATAGGAGCATGTAGGACAACTCTTGGGAGTGAGAGAGCTAGATACAGACTCAGTATCCCCAACTTTTTGTTTAGATTTTGTGTTTTAGGATGAAAATTCATGAAGGAGGGGATAATATAGTGTCCTTATTTTTTCTATTGTAAGAGCTTGGAATATATTAATGAATATTTTTCAAATCCAGGTACTAAGACTGCGTGAGATTCCAAGGCATGTTAATCCCATTAATTATATTATAAAAATATTAAATATATTAATATCATGTGCATGTAGTTTTTCATAAATAATAAAATACCTCCTGAGAGGAGCCTCAAATTAAAAATATGAAACCACATTTGATTCTAGAATGTGGGTTTTAACCTAAGTGTGACCTAAAGTTTGTTAGTTTTGGATGTTTTGATGAGGCATCCATTGGTGGGTATAATAAAATATTACATAATTAATTAATTTAATTCATCCATTTAATGTCCAAGAACGTAATTTACTATTTAAATATAATATTATAGAAATTATTCATGGTTTTACACATAAACCTAGGAGATTAGAGAGGATCCTATGATGTTCTTCATTGATGAATTGGTAGAGGATGATGAATGTGATCAGATCGAAGTTGATTGAGATGCAATTAATGCAGCGGACCATCCTCATATCTGGAAAATTAAGCCTATAGAAAATTTGATCTATAATCGAGGTAGGTCTCATAAATTATGGTTTTCACCCCATTTATTAAAATATTGAAAATGGATAATTAATATTATTTTGACCTACAATTTACATTCCCTTCTCATGAACCCAATTATGATAAATTAAATTATTGATTTAATTTTTTGTGTTATTCTATGTTTTACCCCTGGATATCCCATTGTATTATCATGGGATGATAATTATTGGTAAATTGTGAATTTTACTTTATCTTTGTGAATTTATCCCCACCATTCATCATATTCATCATCGTTGGACCACAGTGTTGTGATTTGATATTACCAAGGTGGGTTCAAGTGAGATCAAACCCCCAACTTCATGGTGGATTGGAAAAAAATGATTGGGATGATGATTTGAGGATGAATCAGATTTGTTTTTTGGATTCAAGTGATGCCTCCAAAAATTTGGCATTGGGAGTGGAAACGACCATGGCATGGAGTGACAGTTAAGGTCATGCAGGGTTTTGGTGGCTAGAATATGGCCACTGGTCATGGATCAGGCATGGATGGCACTGGATCCAAGACCCTTGACATGATTCACGATGGAAATGATGGTGAAAGAGGCATATAGATGGTGCATCAAGGAGATTAGGTTTCTGTATAAAACCTAACTACATGGTGTGTAGTTTAGGAACACGGGTCATATAGCCCCCTTGCTATGATAATAGAGTTTTAGGGAAGATAAGAATCACACATCGTATGGTCGGGTCCACACACCATGTGATCCTCCCTGGGTTTATAAGCAATGTGATATATGAACATGTCTTGAAACCCTTGTAGAAGGACATTACATGTACTCTGAGAGTACGTGGGAATGCCTAGAGGTACATGAGCATGACCTGATACCAAGGCATAACCAGGCATACTAGCACGACTAAAATTTCCTGAGCACAACTTGGAGAATACATGAGAGCATTTGGTTCCTAAGACATTTCATGTACTAATACATGTCCTGCTATTCCATGTGATATCAAGGACATGGCCATGAGGGCAGGTGAGGTCACATGCCCTATGAACTATGGTTCTCGTCATGTAGTTTCCTCAGTAACTTCCACCTCTCATGTCTTCTTTTTCTAGACACGGATTTTGGACCATGAGTAACATGTCCAAAGAATTAATCTATATATAAAATTATTGTATCCTTCATATTTGTTTTTGAGACATGATGTGTAGTTTTCTAAGAATATCCCTTATTTTGGTGATGCCTTCTGATGACATTGATGAATCAAGATCATCATAGAGGGAGGTCGAGGTTAGAAACCACCCTGTCATATCAGGGTGTGGATCTCTCGTACTCCATAAAATGGTTTGAAGTATACCCTCCTATGGAACTAGCGCACGGGTCCTCTACCCACTACGTGTCACCCCCTATCATACTATTGCATGGGTCCTTAATGTTTAGAGTTTCATCCCCATATCATACTAGGGAAAACTCCTCTATTTATATCTACCTACTAAGTGGCATGCCTTAATGTGCTAGGGATTGGTTCCTCTAACCAATTATTGTAACCATCTTTATGTACTAGGTAATTATCCCTATATCGATACTTACTGAGTGGAACCCCCTATCATACCAGGTCACATGTCTTTCATGCTTTGAGTAGCACCACCCTGACACACTAGGGTGTTGGTACTCTAACTATCTACTAAGTACCCTATCATAGAAATGTGTGATTCCTTTATCTCTTGAGTGGAAACCCATTATCATACTATGATTTATCACTTCTATTATACATTTAACCCCCTTAATCTATGGAGTATTGGAAATGTTTTGGTCTTCCACATAATATTCCCATATAGACACATGAGATGTTGGGCATTGTTGAGGGACCATTAGAGGTATAGGTAGACTCATCGTCACGGGTTGGGATATGAGATAGAAATCCCCTTTCTCTATTATATGGGTTTTTTAATGAGTATATATATATATATATATATATATTGTGTTTTCTTTCATTCTTTAGGTTGAGTTGTCTACTTCTATCATATCTTCTCTTTCCCCTAGTTTTTAAGGCATCCTACTGGGCATGTATATAATCACCCCTACATATGTGTCATGTCTTATGTAGATAATGGGAATTTTAGTGGTCATTTTGGTGTATCATAGGGATAATTGGGTGTGTAGACCACATATGGTGGTCCGTCTTAGAGATCATGAGTCAGGATCTATTATATTTCCTTTATTCTAGTTTTTTCAGGTTGGGACTACATTTTTGGTGGGGGAATGTATTTTTTCCCATTACAAATTGGTTTTAGTCTGTCATACTCTACTTTATTCTTTATAGGTTTTTCTATTCATGGTTTTACTCTTGATTTTACGTCCCTTTTTATTATTCCTTGACACTATTTCCTGGACATAGTTTGGTGCATGCATATCGGTACACTAGTAAAAGCCCTCACATCTATATTATTCCTTATCAAAGCGTATTGAAAACTCTTAGCCTGTTGGAGATGGGAATAAAGTTTTGAAAACATGGATTTCCATTGGTTATTTAGACCTTGGTGAGTCGGGTTGTTAAGCCACCTTGTCCAATGCCACCAAGGCCACCAAGATACACCAAACCAAAGACACCAAGATGCAGACATCAAGCATAAAAAAATTTCATTTTCATTTACCCACATTAAGTTTTTAAACATTTAAATGGTATTTTAAAATCAATCCATAACTATATGGAATAATCCAATAGAAAAAAAATAACATAAAACAATATCAATAATATCAATAAAAACAGAAACAACATCTGATAATACCCATTATAGTTATCTAATATCTTGAATTATAAAATAATTATCCTTAGTATTATTTTTGAAATTTAATACTGCGACATGATGTCATTTTTATTTTTTCAAATAATAATTAGACAATGACATGAAATTATATATTTCTCTCACTTGGATAATTTCCATCATTAATGGTGTCAATAATATTATTAACAATATATTCCAACATGAAATTTTAAAAACCATAAGATAAGCAATATTATCTTCAACATGAAATATTATTTCTAATTCAATTCTAGAAATAATAATAATATTGAAGAACCTATAATATTCTACTGAACATAATTAATTATTTTCTCTTTCTTATATAATCTTTATAATGATAATTAAATATCATTCTTCAATATGTGATAAATAATACTATAATTTCATTTATTTGTTAATTATATTTATTATTCCAATTCACACCATCCACAAAATGGAAAAAATGCATTATAATATCACATATTCACATAAAATATAGATCACTTGAATCCCAAAAATGGAGAAGAGAGGATTTATATGATAAAACAATAAGGGAGGAGAGGAAAGATGATGCAAGTTGGCTATAATTTGTAGAAGAATACTCAAATGTTTTTTATAAGACTCATAAAACTAAAATAGAAAATTACTAATTCAGTAGGACTCAAGAGAAATAAGGAGAGGAAAAACGGGGAGTAAGGATATCTCATTTTATAAAAATAGTCAGCTCTTGGATTATTTGAGAGAAATCATATTTATAACTTATATTAAATCAGATTTAATTTTTAGTTTTCATTTAATTTCTCCTAAGAAACATTTTAAGACTTCTGAATTTATGGATGGTTAGATATTGACATTAATACCCTTAATAGATTCAAAACTATCCAATCTCTTCATTAAATTCTTTAATTCGTAGTAAAATTAGATTACAGGTCAGATTTTGAAGGAAATATGAATTTTTTTAATAAAATCATGTTTCCCCTACATGACACATCTGTACTAGATAAGGGTAACATGGTTTTACCCTTACACGAATGATTACCTTGAAACATTCTTTAGAAATGTTGAGATGCCCTTATACTAAAAATCAAAACATGGTAAGACCTATACTCAAGCCTTAGAATCATTGGAGGTCCCTTATGTTAGCTTTAGGATATATGCCTTACCTGTAATCTAGTTAGTAAATACCCTAAAATAGTGAATGGAAACATATTCTTACCTTTTCATGAAGGAGGAATCAGTATTATGACATTCACACATCGTTTTAAAAAATTAGAGTAACTTTATTTAGGTCATGGTAAAATGATTCTACTCTTATATAGAAAACATCTACCCTTACATAGCCTATAGAGAAACCTATATGACCCTTACCCAACTCTTATGACCCATACACAGTGCTAAACACTAGGTTCTACCTTTATGTGATTAATAGAAAAACAAGTCCACCCTTATGCAAAGAAGAAGGCTTGTGAAAGGGTAATAAAATTTATTAGAAAATTAAAATTTCAATTAAATTTACTTTTAAATAATAATGTAAATGATTTATTATTAATTCCAAAAAATTATTGACACCTCGAAAATTAATTAAATCACTTTCAAAGCTCAAAAATTAATTTACGAACAAACTTTAAAAAGGTTGAAATTACTTCTGTGATTTTCAAAACTATTTTAGAAATTTTTATTAAAACATAAAAAGATTTTTTGAAATACTGAACACCCCCAAAATGAAAAAAAGAAGGATTAAATTTTTTTTGGACCTATATATTAGATACCTCACAAAAACTTATCATCTTTGAGAATCAAAACCATCCCGAAGATGGAAATGTGTCACCAATTACTAGAAACCCCAAAACACTTCACCAAGAGATACCACTCAAAAAATGATGAATACATATCTCAAAATGATACGTGATTCTAAATAAAATAAGAATAAGATGTTATAAAACCATCACAAAAGATTAACATCAAAATAACCAAAACATTAGGTAATAAACAAATATGTGTAATGGGTGTGCATCTATAACTCCTAGTCCCAAGTACATTCATATAGGCCAATATGTCTCAATGGGACTCAAAACAATGGAATAACATTCCCTATAAACACTATCTATTGATGGTATTGAATCTAGATCAGTCATTCCATGAGCATTGTGTCATCCTCGATATCCAAATCTACCCAATCGATGAAATGGGAATCATTGTGAAGAAATCATTCGACTGAGACACATGGAAGACATCATGAACCATATCTATCAACATAGGTAGCACCAACTGATAATCATCCTTTCCAACATAATATAACACCTTTAAGGGTTTAAAAACTATGATGAGATCTTTCATCCCCGACCAAACCTCCAATAACTACACCAAGAGCAAACATTTTGAAAAACATACTCTCCAAACTCAAACTCTAGAGACCTCTTCCACTGATCTACATAAGCCTTATATAGATCCCATTTCTCCTTTATCCTCTCACAAACCACATAGATATTATCTATTGTACGCAACACCATGTCAGGACCAAGAACTATTACCTCCCTAATCTTGACCCATCTCAATAGAAATTGATACAGTCTCTCGTACAATTCCATATAAGGGTTATTTACCAATGATAAGTGATGGATGTTATTGTAAGAAAATTAAACCAATGTTAGGTGTCACATAAATGGTCTAATTAAATCCAATATGCACATCTGTGGTATATCCTCTAGTGTTTTGATGGTTTGATCCATCGACCCATACTTCTAATGGTGTAAGGGGTGTTAAGGAGTAACTAAGAGACAATGGAATGATGAAATCCTTTCCAAAATCATAAATAAAACCTAGGGTATTTGTCAGAAATGATTTTCCTAGGGGTTCCATGAAACCTACCTAAATCATCCATATACCATCTCTCAAGAACTTCCATGGTACTCAACTCCCAAATATCCAGAAAGGGGGATAGATTTTTTAGTAAATCCATGATCACCTAGATAAAATCATATTCTCATTAATATCAAAGAAACTGGTTATGAAATCCATTTATATGCCCTCCCACTTCCACTTAAGGACATACAAAGGTTACAAAAAACCACTATGAATGTGATGTTCAACCTTTACCTATTAGGAGATAAGACATCATGCTTGGAACTCTACCACAGACCACTTCAACCATGGACACCAAAAATATATTCTCAAGCCATGATACATTGTAATATGTTAGGGTGTATCACTAGTGGTGATCTATAAAATTCATGGAGGAATCTCTCACACATCACTAATAGGATGTAAATCCTTCCCTAGAATATAAGCCAATGTTGCCCATCCTTTAACCATGCCTTAAGGGAATCACCATAAATTATCTGGTCATGAATCACATCCACCTTTGAGTCACCCACTGAGACTATTACACCTAATACAACAAAGTAAACTCTATAATTATCTAGAATAGGTATCATCTACCATCAACCTCTTATGATCTCGAATGCAGTGTCTCTAACTCCTCTATCTCTCTCCATACGTCATCAGATTCTCAAATATCTTCCTATGACTTCCTACTCAAGATATTTTCCATGATGTATCCCATTTATTGGGTGTAAGAGATCTCAAAATCATATCCTTGGAGAAACTCCATCCACCTAAATTTTGATAGATCTAGGCCACAATAAGAGTAAACATACCTCAAGATTTTGTGATCCATGAAGACCACAATGAATTAACTGATGAGGTAATATCACCTCAAATTTAAGGGAAAAACATTTTCACTATCACCAAATAATGGTTGTCATGGTTACACTCATGGGGGTGTACCTCTCTATACCCATAGGAGATAACTATTTACTATTACATTAAGATTCATCCTAAACCCAAGTAAGAAGTGTCACAAAACACCTAAAACATCATGACCTCCTTAGTAAACTGAAGAATTAGGGTACTAATCAACTCTTCCTTTAAGTAGTTGAATGCTAACTAACACTAACTAGTTAAAATTAAATCCTGATCCTTCTTGGTTGGGGATATTAATGAGGATAAAATCAAAGATAATTTATACATAAACCTATGATAATAACCCATGAGACCAAGAAAGTTTCTGACTAATTCCACATTCTTGGGTACCACCCAATAAACCACATTCTCAACCTTTTAAAGATCCACCACTATTACTTTTTTATACACCATATTCCCAAGGAACTTCACCTCTCACATCTATAATTTTAAGTTATACAATTTCCCATACAACAGGTGGTGTTAAAGATTCTACAAAATGATCCTTAGGTTCTTGAAATGATCATCCCCAAATATTGACTATATAAGAATTTAAACGATGGAAAAGAATATGAACTGTTCTTTCAACACATTAAATATGGATTTCATGATCCCCATGAACATAGATAGTGCACTGTGATAATGAATTACATGACTAAAAACTATAGGTCTGCATACTTATGCCAAAAATAGTCTTTGGAATATTGACCTTCTTTAGACTTAGGTGAAGATATTTTGACAATAGATTGATCTTAGAGAACCATCTAGCTTTCCTAAACTGGTCAAAGAGATCATAAATTATCATAATAGGTTAATGATTCTTAATAGTCATGTGATTCAACCACAAGTAGTACATGAACAACCTCATACTATCATCTTCCTTTTTGGCGAACAAAATTGAATCTCCCCACCATGCCACACTATGACTAATAACACCTTTTGTCATCAATTCATTTAATTTAGGTCCTTAAACCCCATAAATCTAATGGTAACATCTGATAAGGATCCATTTATATCATTGTAGCACCTTTACACAACTCTATCCTAAACCTGACATTGTGACGAGTGTGTAGAGTTGCAACTTCCTTAAGGAAAACATCCAAAAACTCTACAATAATTCTAGGGGTCACAACATCTACACTCACATTGTCTCTATCAATCAATCCTAAATAAAGTAAATCAAGCTCTCTTCTCACCCAATGCTCATCTATAAACCTTGCCCATTAGTAAAAATCACATGTTTTCATTTCACATCAGAAAACTCATCTCTTCTTCATAAATATCAACCACCACACAAACAAAATAAAACCAATCCATGGTGAGAATGAAATAACATATTTGTATCTAAAATAAAAATAAATATCCTAACAAATGGTGATTCACCATCATAATTTTGTATTCATAATACACATCAAACAAACTATTCAAGCTTTTGACTGGTGTGGATAACACTAGGGGCAAGAAGCCTCTCCGCATCCAGTTTTAGTGATTGTACCAAGGTGGGTGAAACAAAGGAGTGTGAAGGTTAAAAGAAATTATAAACTAGGGAAAATAATAAGTTTATCATACATTTAATGACATTGGGGCACTATAGAACTAGTTCCTCTATCACATACATCTGACCATATCTGACTCCTCTACCTTACCTAATACAAACATCAATTACATGTTCTGGTTTGGTTCCTTGATAGTGAGGGACATCCTGGGTCTGCCCTCTTCCATATCCACCTCCTCTTGGATAATTATACACTTACTGAAATGGCTGGTGAACATAATAAAAAGGGCCTTAATTTTTTACACAAATAGAGAAATGAATTGGCAACCCAACTCATGCCCAAAAAATTTATTAAAATATAAGTATTGCAACACAAACTCGAGGTGTAATGAGTTTACACCAACCCAAAAGAGAGAGCAGAACAAGTAGATAAAACAGAGAAGCTCAAACACATCACGAAACAAGTATGGTTGCTCCAAGTGAGCTCCAAGGCAGGGTAAATGTAGGATTGTCCATGACATAAGAGCATAGAGTCATGCCATGTGAGCATAGCAGCATTGGACAAAGAAAATCAGGTAAAATTACTGTTATTGCTAAAATGGGGTATGACCACCCAAGCTATGCTAACCATTTAGGGATAAATGGAATTTCCACTGATAGGGACCAGGACCTTTGTAACTGAAGATAAAACAACGAGAGATCCTAATAGATTCATAAGAACTAAGATCCCTCTATAAACATTGTTTGGATTAGTGTGGTCATTTCCCTAGTGATTGGAACCTTGACTAACCCATCATTCATGACCCTGTATCTAACTTCATGCTCCATGGAGGTCCCTACTGACTCCTAACTAGGGGTAATCCAACCCAGTCATTCACCCTCTCCATCATATCTTCCTTTTTGTAGCTATAGATACATAGGTAACATAAGTAGAGAAACTACAAAATAAAGGGCGAGGCGTATAGCCTCCTCCGAGCAATATGGTCAAGAATCCTCACTTATAAATACATCAGAGGAAAATAACATAAGGTACTTAAGCATAATACTCTACTCCCAAACACTCATAATCTCTTATAGAAGGTAGAGAAACATTATAATCTTCACCACCTTCACTATCATCTATGAGAACATGACCTGAAAATCCTACTGGAAGTCAGCACAGGGCACAATGATTTCCTTTCGCTCACTGATCTATAATGACCACAACTCATACACTACTCCCCTTAACTGACTAACCATGAGGGGAACCCAAAATGTTTATTAGGATCAAATAAATATGAAATAAATCTTCAAATCCCCCATCCATCATTATGTCTCTATTTCAGATATGTTTCCCTCGTAATTTTCCAATCTCTATCATTGAAAGGTGTGTGACATTCATTTACACTTATCAACCCATGGATCAATATTTAACCTCCAAAAATCAACATGATTGGTCTATTGAATATCTTTGAGATAGTCCACATGTGGGCGGTGACCGACCAAAATCTTTACAATAAATAAAGAATCACCTTAGTCTAGGAGTAATTGATTTATTTAGATTTTTTAATCAATTCATCAATTTATTTATGTGGCCACCACATTTAAAATAGAACTTAAGAAAGTATGATTCATGTACCTCTCATAGGTCTCTACCCTACAAGAAGCAACAATTTAACTAGCACATTCGAAGAGATTAAGGGCCTTGTGTCAAAACATAGGGGTGCCAAAATCTTATTTCCTAACCAATATCTCTTATTTTTGTCACATAATAAGTTTGACTAACACTATTTCCTTACCAAACCATGACGTCCTCAGCAGTTCCTAACTCCAAAATCGACCCTATATCTTAACCAACCCCATTTATACCACACTTCCATGAACACCCCACCCCATGGGTACCCCTATTTCCAACGGTGAAGATAATGAGTGACCCCATGAGTTCCACCCTTATTAGGCCTTGGGTTGGCTGCTGGAACTGAGGGTATAAAAAACTAAAGTGGTATACATTAACCATAATATCACTGGATCATAACATAAAATCACCAAAAAATTCACCATAATTTAAAACAAATAAACCAAAACCCCCTATAATAAAAATCCCTCATTCATGAATATAAAATGGAAACAAACATCTCTAAAGATAAAACAATACCAAAAGTAAATCATATGATAGAAACGACAACAACCAAAGATCCTAGACAGTAATGAATATATAATTCACAAAATCCATCTTAAAAACATAAAAAATTAGTTTATATATACATAGGGTGAAAAAACATGTATACTTAGTAGGATCCTACGAACAGTTTCTCATGAAAAAGTAAGAAGAGCCTATTAATTACCTGATGAACAACAGAACTAACCAGCACCTACACATGTCAACTAGTCCCCTAGCTTCACGAAGGATCACTCCCCAAATAATGAATCTAAGTATAATAATATAATAATCATAATAATAATAATATAATCAAAGGATCTTTGTAACTGCTTCCTTGCTAATTTAGAACAATTTACCAATGAGAATAAATCCTTTGCTACCAAACATTCTATATACACCAATAATGAAACAAATCATATATAATGTCTTATGATACCAACCACATATTTTATCCCATGAAACCAACCACATATCATATCTCGTATCATGTAATCAGGCCCAAAGGGTATCATGAATGCATAAGAAATCAACCTTATGTCCTCCTCCAATGAAGAATAATCCCCACAAAATATCACATCAACCACCATTGGTATCACTAGAAGTTGATGCTGAAGAGAGAGTATGGTAGTGGGGTAGTCATCCATTTTTATCCTCCCCATATTAAATTTTTGGGAAAACACCCATCAGTCTCTCAGTGTCTGTCAAATTATCTGATTTGGGTGGGGTACATAGAAAAGTCATAAATAATACATGTATATATTAGTCTCACCTGGATCCACGCATATGGGTTTACAAAAGAACCACCACCACAACCACCACCAGTTTACTACAAATATCACACTTCCAAGCATAGCCTCTAATGCAGAACATCTAACCACTATAATTACACAAAGGTCCCCAACCCAAGTTCTATTTCCAATTATTTAATTTAATAATCATCCACCAAGATTTATTCATTTATTTATCAGTTTAAATTCACAAAAACAAATTATTTGTCTATAATTTCATTTATATATTTCAATATTATTCCATTTCTACCGCACCACTCTCAATAAACCACCACTTCAAACTTCCACTTCACAACCAAGGCCACCAAGATGAGAACAACCAAGGCCACCAATTCGACTAAACCATACACAACCAAATCTAATGAGTCTCACACATAAATAATAATAGTTTATTACTTTTAATTTAATGGATTTAATTATTTTACCATTTAAAGTGAATTCTAAAATTAAGCCATCACTACAAGGTATATTCCAATAGAAATCATATAGCATAAAACAACATTATGAAAACTTGTCACCACATGTGATAATCCTCATTTCAATTATCTAACATCAAGAACTATAAAATAATTATCATCAATATTATTTAAGTAGTCTAACACCGTAAAATTTTATTATTTTGATTTTATCAAATAATAATTCGACAATAATATGAAATTATCTCTTTCTCTCTCATAGATAATTTTCATCATTAAAAGAACCAAAAACAATATTAATAATATATTTCAACATGTAATTTTCTAAAATATTAAGGTAATAAAAGTTATCTATAATATGAAATACTATTTATAATTAAATAATAATAATAATAATAATAATGAAGCACCAATCATAACCCACTACACATAATTATTTATTTTCTCTTTCATATATAATATCAAGAATGATGATAAATTATCATTAATCTATATACAATAAATCATTATATATTTTCATTAGTCTAGATTATTATCATTATTGTAAAAATTCATACCATCCAACAACTAGAATGAAAAATCATGATAATCTCATAGATGTATATAAATAGAGAGAACTTGAATCCCCTACACAAAGAATTGAATCTTTACATGATACAACTATAAGGTGGGAGAGAGAAGATGATGTGTGTAGGATATACATTATACAATAATCCTAAAATGATTTTCATAAAACAAAAATAATAAATTTTTTATTCCCATAGACTCATGATAAAGAAGGAAATGAAAACGGGGATAAAAGATCACATGTTTTAGAAAAACTAGGATCACTATGATTATTTGAGAGAAACTCCACTAAAAACCTATATTAAATCACATTTGACTTTTTTCCATCTAATTCCTCCCACAACTTATTTTAAGACTTCTAAATTTAAGGATTGTCAAATATTGTGTTTAAAACCTGTAACTGGTTCAAAAACATCATATTTCCACATCTAATTCATTAATTTATGTTAAAATTTTGTTACATGTAAAACTGGGAAGAAAATTTATAATTTTAAATAAAATATTTCTACCCCTATATGAGATATACACATTGCATAATGGTAACATCATTTTACTCTTTTGTGGTGGATTACCATGATGAATCCTTTAGCAAATTCAAGCTACTCTTATGATACAGATCAAAACATAGGATAACATGTACACAAGCCTTAGAATATTTGGTGGATCCATACGTGAGCTTTAGGATTCATGACTTTTTTATATGAAATCTTGGAAATAAACTTATATAGTTAAGGGAAACACCACATTATCATTATGTGAATTATGAATCAATGTTCGGACCTTTATGCATAGTTAAAAAAATTATAGGACCTTTACATAGGTCATGAGAAAACATGTATACCCTTCCATAGATAAAATATAATTTTATGTAGCCCATAGAGAAACCCATATAACCCTTACACAACTCTTATGACCTATATGAATTGTTGACTATGATTCTCTATTCTTAAGTGATTAATAGAAAACATATATTACCCTTATTTAAAGAAGACGGCATGTATAAATGTATTAAATTTTTTAAGAAACATAAAATTTCAATTAAACCATCTTTCAAATAATAAGGTAAAGTATTTATTATTAATTCCAAAAATTAAAAGACACCTTTAAAAGTAATTAAACCACTTTCAAAACTCCCAAATTAATTTTCAATTTTTTTTTATAAAAAAATTGAAATTATTTTTATAATTTTCAAAACCATTTTAAAACAATTTCTTAAAACATGAAAAACTATTTTGATATAATAGACACCATGGTATGAAAAATAAGTTTTAAGAATATTCATTGCCTTTACTATGTGTGTACCATTACAAGACTCGTACTGATTTTCCAAAATCATACCTAATAGTTGAGAGCTATGTTTGACATAAGAGTTGATAGATTTTTCTTCCTATTACTCAAATTAAGGAATTATTTTACCATCAAGATAAAGAAAAAAGAAAAAATCTACATACTTAATTTCTTTTTATTCTATTAGTACAGTTTCATCCTTTGTTTATGTTTTAGAGTAGTTTTCCACATTTTCTTTTATCTTATATTATAAATTATATTTATGATGAGGAATCTATCATTCTTGAAGAACTAAAATTAACTTTTAATGGATTATAATAGCCAAAAAATGGGTGAAAATTTATTCCTCAAACCTGTAGTCATTTACTAAAATAGAAAATTGGTTATAATATGTTAACACAATACTCAATATGAATCATCATTCATGTGAATAAGTTATACATTAATCACAATAACTTCCATAAAAACACCCTTAGTTAATGTAAAAAAATAAACCCTAAAACTATTAAAAATATGTTTTTTAAAATTGAAAATTACAAATTATAAATATTTGATCAGATATTCTCTCAAAATAAACTTAACATTTATCTCCAAACAACACTAATAACTCATAATGTCCTATAAAAGATGTACACACCCTAATTATTTATTCTCTAAATATACTAACCTTTTCCCAAAATAACCCAAATCACCCTTAAGACACAACAAAATAAAATATACTTGTAAAATTTAACTCAATATTTATTCCCCATTAAATATTAACCACTTTGATATAAAATCCCACATTCGCTAATAATTCACCATTTACCTTAATTATTATAATGTTCCCAAAAATATAATAAACTTATTATAAAATAAATTTAACCACCAAATCACTAAATATATTTTTTAATACCATGGTTATCTATATGATAAATATAGATTCCTAAAAATATAATAACCCTTTATTTAAATTAATAATAGCTTCATAGACATTAATAACCATATTAATACAAAAAATAATATATACATTAATCATCTATTTTTTCAAAAACCTAATAAAAATATCCCAAATCACCTTTTAATACAATCACATAAGACCTTAAATGGGTATCTATATTTTTGAACTTATGATAATTCCTAAATCTTAACCATACTTATATAAAATAAAACAACATCATAACTCCTGAGACCCTATGTGTAGATGATTTAATCATTAAATTCCATCATAAACCTTAAACCAAGATTTTTCATCTTAATATTCAATACATCCGTCCTACAAACAAAAATAAAAAACATGTCTCAATACTCATGAATCTGAATATAATCATGTTACCTAGTTTATATATTAGAAAATTTGTTAAAATAATTCATTCCTTTTATATGTTATTTTTAGTATCTTCATAGTCATAATATGAACTTTCCAAAGCTTTATTTATAATATTTTACTAATTCCCTTCAGGATATTTACACTTAGGGAATTTATTTTTATAATTCTAAAACTCCACACATTTAAAACATTCAATTGATACCTTAGGAGTACCTTTATTCCTCTCCATTCTAATAACTAAACACTTCATTTTTCATAAGTATTTTATTGATTTTTACCTTTATTTACCACATATAAATAATTTCCATATTCCTTTGATATATTTCCATGGTTTATTCTTCCCACATTCTAAAAGCATAGGATATTAAATCTTTTTAACTTCATGATTTTATCACTTGAACTTCTATGAAAATCCATTTTCCTCTTATTTGGTGTGTTAAGAAACTCACCCAGGTTCTGGTTATTAATCATAATTCGAGATATATGTTTGAAAATATCCACAAGAGTTGTCACTCTAACTTTGATCCCATTTGGTTTCTTATTTATACAAGAACCATATTTTCCTTCAAATCCATCATTAACAAATTTCCTACTCGTTCCTTCCATTTACTAAAACCAAAAATAGTCACTGTGAGTATATCAAATAAAATCATAATAAACCATATTATAAGGAGGATAAATACAAATGCATCATTAACTATGTTATGTTCTATTCAGATCATTTGATTCATCCAAAAATAACTATATTTCTCAATAATAAATTAACCTTTAAGGTTATCGAATAATTTTAACTTATGATCAAAAACCATCATATTATCCCATGATTAATCAAAATATTTTAAATTATACTCATCTAATATCATCCTAATATATATATTATCTGACCACTACTATGAAACCCACAGTCATATCCCAGACCCATACACCTAGATCTAGTTTTGAAAACATAATATTAACATATTGGTTCCGATACTAACTCAAGTGACCCAATTTTGAACTTCCAAAATTAAACCAATAAATAAATTATTAAGACACTTATAAATCCAATACCTTTTTAATTTAATATATTTAGAGTTTTTGGTAGAATATCTTATTAAAATGACCCATATATTTCTCACTGAGTCGAAATTTTTCCTACTATACCCAAATTTTTTTATTCTTTAACAAGACTTCAAAATTTCCCTCAAAATTCTCCACACTTGAAACCCTTCCAGATATATCATATGCATTATTATTAATTATAACTTGTGGAAATAGAAACATAAAAAAGGGTTATCTAAAACACTCATTAACGGAAATAATAGAACCAAATTTATCATGAATACATAAGGAATAAACAATATGTTAGGGTGAATAATAAATAAAGATTCAATATAATCAAAAATGTGAGAATGAAATATATGAAAGTATAATAAGAACTTATTTCAATATTATGGAATGCATAATTTTTTAAATCATAATCATATCATAATGGTCTTATACTAAGACACCATAAACAAGTTGTCAAGACCTCTTACCAAGTTATCATAAATAAGTAGGTGGGAATACACAAAATACATGGGATAATTTGTCTCATGAGACCTGCCAATGCATCAAGGGGATATTTAATTTTAGTCCCCACCTATCACTTACATATTCAAACACATTCGTCCCATTATATAAATGAACAAAAATTGAAGTCTTAGTCCACATGCCTTATTAAGAAACATCTATATTGTAAAAATAGCTTACCCAATGTCAATATTTCACCGGTATAAATTCAACTTGCCTTAAAAATTGAAAACAATCCATATATAACTAACATGTATATGAATTTTCCATGGTTCCCAAATCAATGAATGATTAATATTTCATGGTAAACACCCCCAGTCTGATTTATATTAAATGGAGTGTCTACACCGTATATTGTAATGGGTGTACACTAATGTTAATATTTGAAATTTTGTAGAATACATAGATAATAATAAAGAACATGAATATTATTAAGTCCATAAATTCATTATAAATGAATTCATTTCAATAAAGATGATTCCCATGGGAAAATCGATGAATATATAAGAGAATGTTTCAAAAATAATGTATTATAAATAGTTAATAACATTATTGAAAAAAATCATAAACCACTTCCAAAACTATTTCCATGAAGTATCAATACTAATTTTAAAATATTATTTGTAAAATAATTTAAAATAAAAAAATATTAAAAAAACTATACTTAAGTAAGATAGTGTGGAGGGAAGACAACCTTATACATAAGTGGAGTGAATTTCATTGTTAAAACTCTTAAAAAAATAATAACTTTTACATTGAAAAATTCATAGACTATTGGCATTAGATAATACTTTAGAAAAACATCAAAACATGGAAATGAAGATAAATCATTAATAAGGGTCATAATGGGAGTAAAATATGTTCATGCTGAAAATGTTTAAAAATTGATTCTTTTCACACTTTTATAAAGAGGGTAAAAAATGAACTATACATGAAACAATAAAAATATTCCTTTAAAAAAATTTAAATATAAGGTCAAATTTAATAGAAATTTACCTTAAAAATCATTGATATATATTAAATAACTTTCTTATTTAGAAATAAGGAATATGGACATATAAGAAAAAATTTACCGACCAAAAAAGATAAATAAGTTCGTGTTTTCTTATAAACAATATTTCATTATATTTGAGTGGAAAAGAGAGTATATATTGAAATAATTATTGAAAAACATATAAATATTTATAAGATAATAAAATAAATTATATTAAGATATTAATAATATAAAATTCCCCCAATAGTAATTGAAACATAGACAATCCTGATAAAAAGTGAGATTATACAATAAACCATAGAGATTTTAAAACACATGAATCAAAACTTATTGAAAGAGTGAAATCCCCTAAGTTTGTCCTTAATTAACTGTGGGATAATAAAAAATAAAAAATTTATAAAAAGACTCAAACTATGCTACTTAATTGATTAAAATATAGTATTTTGAAAGTTTGATGTCAAACCCACAAGACAATATAGTTAATTTATGAGGTTTTTCACACAATTGATTTATTTTGTTTTGAGGGAGAGGGTGAAGAAATCATATTTAGTTTTTTTAAGTAGTTTGAATAATGTAAAAAATAATGGAGAAACATTTTTGGTTTTGAATATTAGTTGGAAAGCACGCCACGTTTTATAGCTTTTAGGGTTTGGTGCAATTTGGATTTATAAAATAATTTTCCTATTTAGTATTAGTGTTATAGTCAAAATGCGGTAGAATAAATGGTCATGATATCCCATGATTGACATGGAAATTCTCTTTTCCACTAGTTTGGTAATTATGGGCATTTTTGAATAGTGGTTTTCCTTATATCAATTTCTAAGCCTGGCTACCCTAAATGTGAAAATGTTCATGCCCAATTTATGGAAAATAGTTTTAAAATTAAAAAGTTGTTTTAAGATTCATCCATCAGTGATCATGATTAAACAAAATTGGTAGTTATATTCAGAATTTCAACAACCATAATACATGAACATACTGAATATAAAATCAAAAATCGCCTTTCTCTTTAGGATACATTAGCCTAGAAAAATGTAGGAACTACCCCCTTATTCTAATAATGAGGGAGTAAGAGAGAGTAAAAAAATAAAAATAAAACATGAAATAAAAGAGGCACTACTACAAAACACACCTATATTAGTGCTGGAATTAAATAGCACTAGAATGAATTGCTGATAAAGTTCATCTTTATCAGTGTTAAAAAAAGAACTCATAAATGACACCCTTTATCAGTGCTTTTTTCGTGTTGATAAAAGGTAACCTTTATCAGTGCTTTATTTTAGCAATGGTAAAGGAAACCTTTATCCACACTTTATTTTTATCACTAATAAAATGTGCCCTTAATTTGCATGTTTTTAGCGCTGATAAAATTTTCCCTTTATCAGTGTTTTTTTAGCGGAGATAATGGTCCAGAATAAAATGAAAGATTAAGCAAATAAAAATAAAATTTGTTAATTAAGAAAAATATGAAACATTTTATTAATAAAATAATTGTTGAAAAAAAATGAATAAATTTAATATACATATATATAGATTATAAATATTAATAAATGGTATATATTAAATATAGATATATAAAATGAACAAGTATAATATTTATAAAATTTTAATTAAAAACATATTAATGTATTATTCATTTTTACTGTTGTTTGAAATTTCAATTTAACCTATATCAAATGTTTTTTGTTGAATTTATTTCACATATGTGTGTGTGTGTGTATGCGCATGTTAATGCATTTTTATACACAAATGCACACACAAATGTATTTATGCAATATATAGAAACACATAATCAATAATATTTATGTAATTTTTTCAAATTTTAATATATTTTAAAATTTCATTATGATATGATACCTTTAATATATTTTATGTTTCTAATTATTCAATATTATTTATTTATTTTTAATACTAAAATTATGGTATTCATTTTTAATGTTTTTTATTTCTTATTTTATTTATGAATTTGATTATTTTGAATTATTTATATATATTTATTTATAACTATTCTTTAGTAATTTCAATATGTATTCATTCACCTTAATATATATATATATACATATTTTTTCTCATAACTTATATTTAATTAATAAAACATATCAATTTTCTCAATATTTTTGAAGTGTACTCATTTTGAATTTTTTAATTTCACTCATTTTATAAAATGGATGTATTTAATATTATATATACATTAATAATGTTGAAAAAATATTTGTAAAAAATATTTATAAATAAATATATCTATAAATTCATATTTACTATATTTATAATTATTAAAAAAAAGTAATTTTTATTTAAATAAGTATTTATATAATTATAAATAAGTAATAATATGTGCTTTCCTAATTATAATATTACAATAAATTTATTTAAATAACTGTAATTATAAAACTTTTATCAGTGCATTTTTATTGTTGATAAAGTTTGAGGTTTATCATCAATAAAAAGCACTAATAAATATTAATTTCATCATTACTGATAAAAGGGATCTTTATTAGCACTTTTCTAAAAGAACTTTTAAAAGTATCCCCAATATATTTTGAAAAACCCCTAACAACAACTCAGTCACTCATGATTCCCAAGCTCTTCAAAAACTCCTATGCTACCAGAGCAACTCCTCTATGTTCTCTCAGATTAATCAAGCCTATAATCCATCGTATGTTATTTTCTAATCTTCCTCTATCATTGTTTGATGTTTTGGGTTCCGAATTTATCATTTTTGTGCTATTATTAAACATGAAGAACCCTACATCTTTTCTCATTGCTACTGAAATACAGGGAGTGTGGTTCTATTTCATCTTTTTTCTCTATTCATATATATTTCAGTGTCTAACCCATTTTTTCCTAGAGATACACATAGATGGTTTATTATCCTCTCGATCTTAACAAGGAGACCTCTCATCCCCCCTCAGTTTTCACTTCATTTTAATAATATAGGTTCCCAAAATATAGGTAGTTTCTCATATTTAATTCATCTTATATACTAGATTATAGATTTTAAAGGTTTAATTATGACAATTTTTAAGGATTAGGGGATACCACATTTTGGCCCCCATTTATGGGTGAAGAACATATAGGGACTAAGGTGAGTGTGAAATTCATTAAAACATGTTTTTTTGGATTTTGGTTATTCATGTGAATTATTAAACCATGAAATGGGTAATTTATATTTTTGATTTTGATGAATAATATTTTATTGAACTCAAAAAAATATTTAATTAATTAGCCACATTCCAAAAAAAATTTAGTGATGCATGTTGTCAGAGTTTTGTTTTTTTAATTAATTCAAGATTGTTATTAAAATTAATCCATGGGTTAAAAAGAGTGATGGGGAATTTTTTTGTGAGAAATGTATGCTCAAAAAAATTAAATATTTTTAGATTGGATAGAGTTGAGAAATCATTGGGTAAGTGGACTTAGAAATACACAACAACATATAAAGACTATATTCCCTAAAAGTAATTGAGCTGCCCATAATTGTATAGTTGATCAATAATAGTGAGATATGATTTATTAATAGATTTACTAATCCAAATAGGGAGATAATTAATTCATAGTATAAAAAAATTTGAAAAGTCATCTAACATGGTGAATAACCATAAAGAGAACAAAAATTGATTAAAATATACTTTTTATGGATTGGATTTTTATGTAGTATATGTAATGTAATTTGTTATCCATGTACAAAATACACAAAATAGAGATATCATATTTTCTAATATCCTTGGATCATAAATGGAAATTTAAGCTTATGTATACCTTTTTTATAAGCTACAACATATGACCAATGTAGATTTTCTTGGGGCATTAAATATATGAAAATTTATTAATGAATTTAGCTACTTATCCCAAATGGTTTCTCACTAATTATAAATCCTAAGAAGCATCATAGAAGGATTGAAACATTTAATGAAACACTCAATTGAAAGAAGTACTTTGACATGATGAAATTATCGGTTTCCATGAGATGATAGTCACTGCTCAAGGCACTCTTTATTAAATGTTGAGTCCAAATATAGGGATACAATCCCCCTATTGTAATTAACCCTTTGTTTATTTCCATATCCAAACCTATCATCTTCTTTGATCATTGTTTATCACTAGGTTAAGGTGATATCACTCCTTCGGTGATTGAGGGTCCTCAAGAATATTTCTGTGATTAAAGTATAGTGTAATCACTTTAATGGCTAAAATACTTTTTTGCAGGGACACCTCTCTCTAATATTATATTTTACAACTGATAATATCATTATTAGTCACAAATTAGGACATTCCTAGTGGTAATTTTAGATCTACTTCAAGTTATGTTGTGTAATTTTCCATGAATGGAAGTATATATGGTTCCTCTAATATTTAAGGTTAATATATCATAATAATAAATTTATGATTGCATTGAATATATTCATTTCATTTATAAGAGTAAAAAAATTCTTGAAAAATATTGAGCATAAGTTGAAATGTTCACCCTTTAAAGGGATTTATGTTGTGTGAGTTATCTTATGGTGGATTAAAAAAATATCCAAAATTGGAGGGTGATGAATCCTTGAGTATACAAAAGTGATGTCTAATGTAAGTGGGGTGAGATTCATTTCTTCAAAACCATTAGAGTGTAGGTATTCCAATTCCTCTTCAATTTTGGAGACTTTTTGAGTGATTCCATTAAAATTGGTTCCTGGGGAACATTAATCCTCAGAAACATGATTTCCTTCCATCTCTTGATGGTGGATTAGACTCCCTCTTTCAAACTATCCTTCCACCCATCATTGTGGTTCCAAATTACATTGATGACATACCTCCGGAATAGTGATGTGAGGAAGACTAGTTTTAAAGGGGGAATGATTATCCCCAAATCATTCTTCAGGATATGGAGGCAATCAATCATCTAAGGATGAATTAAATAATAGTATTGAAGGTTAGTTGTACTATAATATTGAATTAATATATCTCTATTCAAGAAACTAAAAATTCTCATGCAAGATGCAAGAAATTGTGGACTTTTATGCATGAAGAGTTTTATATTGTTATTATTCAAGAAAAATTAAATGGTTGACTACTCTAGTAGAAAATGTATTATAAACATGATGATGTTTCAAATTACAAGCAAGAATAGACTTCTGATTATAAATCTACAGAATTATTAGGGGATCAACAACATGTTGATTAAAAAAATGACAAAAAAACAAGAACGATGCAACATCAAATTTTGGAAAAAAATTATCAAGGCAAGAAGTCATGGTATGAAATTTGAGGTTGGTTGGAATTAATGAATCCATCCTATTAACCCCAACATGTCAATATTCGTTATTTATCTTAGGGTCTCAATAAGGATTAATGGGTGATTTATATTGACACATTTAACGGTATCCAACTTGTAACAAAGGAAATCCATTTTAAATAAATAATGGTAATGTTACAATATACTTTCTCTATTTTACTGAAAAATTATATAATGAAATATTGATTTAGTTTTCATTATTCCATGAACACTTCATTTATTTTAGAAGATTTTCGTAATAAATTTTTCTTAATGGCCATTGGAAAATCCCATAGAGACATCCAGACTCTTCTGATGAAGTTACATATTAGGTATGTTGAGGGGAAAATAAAGCCACACCCACCACTTAGTTATGCACACATTATAAAGCTGGAAACATGGACTTCGTTCAGAAATCATCATAGTGAGAAATAATTTGAGGTGAATTACGATCGATAATATATTATTTCACATTATTTATTTTATCCAAATAGATTCAAAATTGTAAATTTATGAATCAACAAAAAAAGTGATGAAAATAAAGAGTGTGCATCAAAACCAGTGTACCCCTATCAGAATGGAAGGATGGGGTAAGCTTCATTAGAGAAAAAATGGACTGTATTTTAAATCAATAATAAAAGTTTAAATAGGTGACATTAAACAATATATGTTCCTTTTTTATTTGTATATTGATGAATCAAAATATGAAGCCACTTCTATCCCACTTCTTATGCTATGGATGATGGCTCATGTAAATAAGGTTAGTATATTTGTTGATGAAAACAAAAAATAAGTAATGGAAGAATGTGTTAGTATGACATAATTATAATTAGTTATGATTTATAATAATATTACATAAAAATGAATATGTTCATTTTTTTATATGGAGACACAAGAATTGGAAACGACCGTAATAGAAGAAAAGTGACTTTCAGTTTCTTGGAAGCGGCCTAAACAATACAGTCACATTAGAGGATTAGGTTTTGGAGTCTCTCCTAAAACATATTTCGATAAGATAAAACCACATGAGTATACATATAATATAATGTGATGAATGAAGACACAAATAGACTCAATACTAGATGTTATTTTGTGGTTAGGTTTGGCAGACCAATGTTTAAGAAATGATTAAAGTGAACTGATGATGGAGAAAATATCCACACATGAACCAAATAATCCCACTAGATTTGAGGCTAGTCATTCCCCCTCAACCACATACCTTACCCGAGTTAATCAATATTTTCATTACCCTTCTCCTAAATGTAAATCAAACAACTTCCGATAACTTTATTATACTAAAATTATGTAGGGTATAGTTATATGTGATTTTTATCGATTAACACCCGCATTATCACACCCTGACTTTTAAAAACTATTTTATTCTATTATTTCTTAGCTTCATTTAGTCTCATCAAGGTCTGGGTTGAGCATCAGTTTAAATGTTTTGAGAATTGTTAATTTGGTGGGTTTTGGGCCAGGGCACTGGTACCGTATGATTAGCGACAATCTTGCGGTCAGCCCCGCTGATCATGCAGATACCTAATTTTTTTTAAAATAAATAAAATCCTATTAAAAATAATATTTAAAGATAATTATAATTTTATTAATGTTTATTATCATTATGAATAATAATGGTTTATTAATAATAATTTTTTATTAATGTTTTATTATATTAATAATGCTTTAATAATGAATTATTAATATTATTATTAAGAAAAATATTAATATGTTTATTATTATTATTATCATAATCATTAAGAATAAAATTATTAATATTAAAATTATTTGTATAAATAAAATTATTATTATTATTATTATAGAGTCTTTCTTTTTTTTATTTCTATTTTATTTTTTTAGGGGGGATAAACCATAGAAGGTATGCACCCCCTCCCCCCCTGGCTACTCAGCCTACAGCTCATCGACACCCCCCCCCCACCCCACTACTCATGTGCACGGGTGGCCTCCCCTCTGGACTTTTCCCTCATCAGCACTCTGGTCAGCCTCCCCTCCAGCTGCATCTCCTTCCCTAGACCGATGCACAGCGACCCTTGTGTGCACCTCCTACTCCCATAAGAATGAAATCTCTACTCCTGGTGGCCCAAACCCTCTACTTCACCATGTTATGGCACGACCTGAACCCCACTTCTCGGGCACAGCCATTCCGATTCGTTTGTTTTTCTTTTCTTTTTTGGGTTTTTCCCATCTTGGAGAAAATATAGGTCAGAGTTAATATGATTTTGGGTTATTCCTTCATTTTTATGTTGTTCATAAGGTCTCTTGAGACTAATTGGTGTGTCTTATGACATCCTTCACTGATGGCAAGGCAGATGTATTAAATTTGGTTCACCACCAATGGGTTAGGGTGAGTTTTTCCCTCATTCTTCATCAGAGCTTAATTTATAATTGGGGGTCTGTAATTTATGAGTTCCTGGGATTTTAATTTAAGTGTGTCAACCTTTCTGTGATGTTTTTTGTTTCCGGATATTTGTTTCAGTTAGTTTTGGATGTAATTAAGGGTGTCAACACATATACATAAGGTATGAATATAATATATATATATATCCTCTATGTATGTATTCACTCATGGAATGAGGAATATTTTCATTGGATTATGGATATAAATATATATATATATATTAGTAATTGTGTGTGAGTACAACCTAGTTTCGAGTGGTTGCTGCCAAATTAGTCAAGCGCTGAAGTTTCTCAGCTTTGTCTGCTCCCTTGTTGAGATAGGTGTTTCTGAATTTCTCATTTATGGCACACCTTAGGGGCACTTGTGTTGTAGAAATTAATTTTTTAAATGTAAATCACACCTCCATAAGTATCATAGTTTACTCATTTTAGTGTTTTTATATTATTTAAAATTATTAAAAATATATTTTGAAATAATTCTTTGACTATCTCTAGGTGATTTCATTCATAAATGTTGCTTGATGAATTTATTAGGCTTTATTGTGTTTTTTAGCATGTTTTATAATTTATTAGTGTGGTGAGATAGTAGTTTTTGAAGTGTTTAGATATGAAATTTATATTAAAATTTAATTAAAATGTGAAAATAGAGAAATCTTGATGTAAGCCTTTGTTATGTTCTTTTATAATGTTTTATTAAATGATTAAATGATTTTTAAATGATGTGGGAAATGTGAATCATGGGTTCAAGGTGTTCGAGTGTGCATTTGGATTTTGTTTGAAAGTGAATGGTGAATTTGTAAAAATGGTTTTTAGTATCTTCCTTGGATGTTGGAGTGTTCCATTAGATGTTGTCACATCCATGAGTTCACTAGGTGCACACTTGGATTTGTCCTCAATTAAATATGGTAATTGTAAAATGGTGTTCTCTTTAAACATTGGTTTATTAAATGGATCTTAGTTTTTAACTAAATTTGGTCACCATGGGTGGTATCTAGAAATGGTTTTAAATGGGTTCCCTATGATTTGTCATGTTGGTCCTTAAAACATGGTTTAGCATTATTTTAAAACGGTTAAAGGCTCATTGGGTAGTTGTTAAGTGTTTGGGTTTGTGTTTGGAACTTAAGTGCCCATTTGGAATTATAAATATAAAATCATTATCTGTAAGGTGTTTTGATAAATTCATTTTGTTAAGTCGAGATGAAGTCATGTTTAGCACTTCCATCTCAAAAGTAGTATTTGTGTTGATCTTTATAAAGGAATGGGATTTGGAAAGTGTGTGCACCAAATTGGTAACCATAGTTGTTTTTTGGAAACGTTTTGAATGTTTTATATGGTAAAGCATCCCAATTGTCACCTTCTGTGATGTAATATTAATATATTCATAAAAATATAGTGGGTACACCGATCTAGGATTCTCCCACATGGGTTATCGTATAGGTGGTGTCTGTGTTTAGGGTAGGCAAGGGCAGTGGTGGAAGGTAAGGTGAGTCACGCATGTAGGGGACTCTTACATACACTACATTACTACCACCATGGGTTCCTATACATATTTTAGATAATCGAGTGATGGTTTCTTCCTATCCCTGATTAGATTGGTTAGTACCCTACTAGAGTTATAGATAGACCAAGAGGGATGTGCCACTAGTTTGGCCAGGTTAGGGAAGCTAGTTGGTTATTGACTTAGATGATTCACTGTATGTCGGTAGGTGGTTTTGAACCAAGTATGTCGAGGGGTCTTCTAGGTATGTTTCGAATCGCCCATTGTTATTATTTATTCTTCTTAGTAACATTCAATATTTTCTTATTATTATTTTTATACACTTAGATTTCTATTTGCATTGTCTATTTATTTTCAACACATCCCTAGTATCTTTTGGTTTGGGTTTTATTTATAAAATGGTAGTTTTTTGGAAAGGGAAGGGGGTGTGTAATATATTTCAAAAATGGAAAGATAGGGTTTTTTATTATAAATTTTGGAAAACATGTTTTTATTACAATTATTTGAACCAGTGTTAATGGCCTATGTTGGGAAAATAATTACTCAGATTATATGGTGATTGACTACTAAGAATTTTGGGTCTCACCCCTACTTTATCTTCTCTGTTTCAGGTCCTAGATTTGGATTACTCTCACTATGATCATGGTTCTGTGTTAGGTGGTGACCCATGAGGTCCCTTGGAGATACATTTGGTTTCACGAATTTGTCATATTTATTCTATTAGTGGTTATCTATATTTTTTGGTCTTATTTATTTATTCATTTATTTGTCTTTAATTTATGGGTAAAATCATTCCCACATATTTAGTTTTGATTCCTAACCCTAGTTTCCATCCCTTGGGGATTGGGAATGCCCATTGGGTCGTGCTGTGGGCTGGCTTGGGTGAACAGTTCAGGGTCAAACTGGGTTGGTTTGTGAAAAATGATGTCAAAGAATGCCCTTATTATTTGGGGTGTCTGGTAGTTGGAGATTTTTACTATCAGGACTTGGGAGGTAGGTACAGTAAGGGAGTGATAAACACTTTCTCATTATGAACCTCGAGTCACCAGGGGTAGTCTGGGATTTGATTCTTTTGTCTTTATTTTTTATTGAGGGATGATAACAGAGGAAATCTGGTGTTACATTATGATTTCACATGGAGTAGGGATCCATGTGGTGTCTGAATACACGGTCTAAGCTACTCCTAGTTTTCGGTGCTTACTTGGGTAATGGCTCACTACCATGTCACTAGGCTGGGCATAGACATTAGTCCCTCTCTCACCAACAATTTAGTGTATGTGGTGTTTTGTCTTGGTTTTTTTGGATGTAAGTGTTATTTTGAAAATGGAAATGGTTTTGAATTGAAAATTTTTCCTTATAAGTGACATTAAATTGGTAATATGGTCTTTTAAATTTAAACTATTTTGGTTTGAGAATTTGATAACTGTTTGGATTTGCTAAGAAGGTGGTTTCGGTAAAACCATGGGTACTCTATATGAATGTTTTCACAAGTGAGGGTATTTATGTAAAGTGTGTGTTGGAGCATATGGATCGAATCATATGAACACATGTGCAATGGTTCATAAGATTCATTGGGTGTGTATTTAAAACCAAAGGCTTAGCCTTTTTTTCTAAAATTATTTTTGAATGAGGAAAATGATTCAAGAAATTGGTTTTTGTTTTGGAATGTGGGATTTTTTTTGTGAAAATTGGGTTTTGAAACTAGAATGAAGCCTTGAAATAAGTTTGTTTTGAAATTGAAAAGAAATGGGGATTTTGAAAAGTGAATTTCTGATTTGTGTTTGTGGTGTTCCGCATGCTAGCCAGTTGTTTGGAATGATATTATATTTTGGTTATGATTGGGTTGGATATTGATTTTTGGCTCTGTGTTTTTATGTTTTTCAGAGTATGTCACCCAAAAAGGTCACATATATTTCCAATGAGCCATGCCTGGTTTCCAGTTCTTTTTGGGTGTCTCTTGTTATTCTAAGTGATAGTGGACCATTAGAGGCAGTAGAGTGGCTTGAAAATATAGAGCGCATCTTCAAGATGTTAGGAAATTTCCACGGATGTTAGAGTTTGAACTATCCTAGGGTCGTTTAAATGTCCAGATTTCGAAAAACGGGATATTATCACCTCATCATCATTGCAATTCAGGATGAAATGGGATGTTTTTAAGTCTATTTTCATTCGTTGGTTCATACCTAAGGAGTTGAAGATGAAAAAAAGGGAATAGCTCATGGGTATTCAACATGTTCAATGGTTGGTAAATTCCTACATTAAACACTTTAAGGAATGGGTTTCCTTTTCACCAGAGGTAGCGTCATAGGATTTCATGAAAACTTCTCTCCTTCTTGGGGGTATTCATCCAGATATCAAGGAGTGGGTTCTCTCTTATAAGGGTCATTATTTGAAGAATCTAGTATATGAAGTGTTCCTAGTAGAGTTAGTCTCCGTAGCATAGGTGGATGGAAATATGGCATCTCTTGCTACTCATGAAGGTTCTACATTTGAGAAGCGGGGTGTTCCAAAGAGACTTATTTCCAAAAAATATCATCCATCGATTCTGGATTCTAGTTGATTAGATCAACCTCGTCTGTACAACCAATGTGGCCAACTCGGGTACTCGAAGATGTCATGTCGCATCCCTACGAATTATTTCCATCATTGTGGTCATTTGGGTCACCAGGGGAAGTTTGGTAGGTAGCATTGTTCGAGGAAGGAGTTATGATTGGGGGATTCTAGTGCCTAACTGTGAGGTAGGAGATGCTTCATCTATCAGATCCCCAGTCATAGGTCTCGGTGTGAAGCTCATGTACAGTCAAGAGTTTTTGGGGGTGTGAAACCTCAGTCTAGGTTTTTTGTCCCATGTTTGGATTGGAATTTTTATAGTCTTTTCATTCCTGTTTTCTACTATTGAGGCTTTTATGCCATTGTATGCCTAATGTTTTCTTGGGACATTATGATGAACATGTTTTATTTTAATAAAAACTGTCACATTTTTATGATTTTGGGTTTTAGAATTGCTCGTTTTTTTAAAGTGTGTTTGGCCATATATTGGTTCGGGTTCATTTAGTTGTGATCATTTGGAGATGTGGGTTCTTGTGTAAAATTGATTTTCATAATTATGTTCGAGTTTTTTGTTTGGTTTGAGTTTCTTTCCATGGTTAAACTCTCTCATTGTATTAGGATGTTTGGATCAGTTGGGAGTTCCCACATTGGCCCCCTCCCTGGGGTGGCATGTTTAGGATTTAAATTTCCATTCTATTGAGTCCTTGGGTTGGGGATAACACTTATGTGTTCTCTGGTTTCCTTTTTTGTGGTTTATTTTATGTTTTTTAGGTGTTACTTTTGGAGTGAAAGGTCACCCTTAGGTTCTCGGTTTCCCTCAGTTTTGACTGGGCTAGCATTTGAGTTTTGGTTATCTTTTGGCTTGGTGACTTTCTGGGGGAATAAAGTGTCTGTGGTGGGGGGAATTTTCAAACCCCGACTAATAAAAACTATTTTATTATATTATTTCCTTGCTTCGGTTAGTCTCATCAGGATTTTGATTGAGCGCTAGTTTAAATTTTTTGAGAATTGTTATTTTGGTGGGTTTCGGGCCAGTGCACGGGAACTGTATGATTAGCAGAAACTCTGAGGTTGGCACAGGTGATCGTGTAGATACCCATTTTTTAAATAATAAAAATTTATGAAAATAATTTTTAAAGAGAATGTTTGTTTTATTAATGTTTTATTGTCAATAATAATATGAATTGTTTATTAATAAGAATGGTATATTAATGTTTTATTATAATAAGAATGTTCAAACAATGTATTACTATTATTAATAAAATTATCAATATTGTTATGATTATGATTATTATTATTATTATTATTAAGAATAAAATTATTATTAATAATATTATCTTTATAATTAAAGATGTTTTTATTATTATTATTATAGATTTTTTCAATTTTTTATTTTTTTAGGGGGGAGAAAACCTAGAGGGTGCCTGCCCCCCCCCCCCGCTTCTCATGTGCGTGTATAGCCTCTCCTTTGAACCCCTCCCACGCCGGCACTCCAATCGGCCTCCCCTATGGATGCATCTCCTTCCGTCGATTGCTGCACAGTGACCCCCATGCATACCTTCTACTCCCAGCAACCCAACCTCCCTACTCTGCCTTGCTCCCAGTGGCCCAAACACCCTGCTATGCCCTGATCGACATGGCCCAAACACCCTGCTCCGGTGCAGCGGTTTAAGATCGTTTGTTTTTCTTTTCTTTTTTGGGGTTTTTTACATCTTTTCAAAACTATAGGTTAGGGTTAATCTGATTGTGGGTAATTCCACCATTTTTAGGTTGTGAGGAAGGTCTCTTGGGACTTCTTTGGGTGTATTCATACATCCGTCATTGAAGACGAGGAGGATGTATTTGATTTGGTTCACTGCGAACGGGTTAGGCTGATATTTTCCCTCATTCATTATTGGTGCTAAATTTATAATTGGGGGATTTTTAATTTATGAGTTCATGGAATTTTACATTAAGTACTTTGTTTTGATGTTTTTAAGTTTCCTGTTATTTTTTTCAGTTAGTTTTGGATGTCTTTAAGGTCACACACACATATACTTAAGGTATGTATATATATAATATATATGACCTCTATGTACATATTCTTTCATAGCATGGGGAATACGTGCATTGGATTATGGATATATATATATATATATACATATATATATGTGTGTGTGTGTGTGTGTGATGGTGTGGAACAGTTTCGAGTAGTCACCGCCAAATTTGTCAACCGTCGAAGTGTCTCGGCTTGGTATGTTCCCTTGTTGAGGTAGGATTTTCCAAATTTTTCCTTTCTGGAACAACCCATGGGAACTTTTGTGTTTTAAATTAATTTTTTAAATGTCATTAACATCTCCTTAAGTATCAAATTTAAGTCATTGTAATGTTTTTATATTATTTAAAATTATTAAAAATAGATTTTGAAATAATTATTTAATTATGCCTTGGTAATTTCATGCTTAAATGTTTCTTGAGGAATTTATTAGGATTTCATATGTTATTTATCATCTTTTATAATTTATGAGTGTGGTATAAAAAGTATTTTTTGAAGTGTTTGGATATGCAGTTGATTTTAAAATGGAATTCTCATGTGAAATTGGTTAAATCTTAATGTAATACTTTATTGTGTTCTTTTCAAATGTTTTATTAAATGAGTAAATGATTTATTAAATGGTGTTAAAAATTTGAATCATGGGTGAAAGTTGTTTCCATGTGCATTTGGGTTTGGTTTGAAAGAAAATGGAGACTCTATGAAAATGTTTTTTAGTATCTTCTTTAGATGTTGGATAGTTCCATTGGATGTTGGCACGTCCATGGGTGTGCTTGGTGCACACATGGGTGTTCCCTTAAATGAATATGGCACTCATAAAATGGTGTCCATTCTAAACCTTGGTTTATTAAATGGATTTTAGTTTTTAAATAATTTTGGTCCCTTTAGGTGATTTCTAGAGATGGTTTTAAAATTGTTCCTCATGATTTGGATGATTTGGGCTTGAAACATGTTTTGTATTGATTTTAAAAAGGGAAATGGATCATTGGGTAGTTGTGAAGTGTTTGGTTATGTGTTTGGAACTTAAGGGACAAATTGTAATTGTAAATATAAAAATATTTTTTGTATGTTTTTTGGTAAATTCATTTAGTTATGTCGATCAAAAGTTCAGTTTGGAATTTCCAACTCAAAAGTGGTGTTTGTGTTGATTTTTTGAACAGAATGGTATTTGGAAAGTGTGTGTGCCCGATTAGAAATCAAAGTGTTTTGTGAAATGGTTTGAATGTTGTATATGGTATAACAGCTTGGTTGGAACCTTTTTGTGATGTGATATGAATATATTAATAAAAATAAAGTCGGCACACCTATCAAGCATTCCCCCTCATGGGTTATTGTATAGGTGGTATCTGTGTTTGGGGTGGGTAAGTGCAGTGATAGAAGGTAAGGTGATTCATGATTATGGGGGCCTTCTAGTTACATAGTATTACTACCACCGTGGGTTCCTTGGAATATTTTGGATAATTGAGTGACGGTTTCTTGCTAGCCACGATTAGACAGTTAGTACCCTCCTGGAGTTGTAGACATGCAAGGAGGGATGTTCCATTAGTGAGGAAAGATTAGGGCATCTTGTTAATTATTGACTTAGGTGCTTTACCATACACCAGTAGGTGGTTCCGAGTCAAGTATATCTAGGGGTCTTCTATAGATACTTATGATCACCCATGGTTATTATTTATGCTACTTGGTTACTTTATTTATTTTCTTGTTAGTATTTTTCTGCACTAAGTAATATGTTTAACCTGTATGTTTCTTTTCATCACATCCCTAGTATGTTTTGGTTTGGTTTTTATTTATAAAAAGATAGCTTGTTTTGGAAAGGGAAGGTGGCGTGTGTTGGATTTTAAAAAGGGAAAGCTATGGTTGTTTATTAAAAATTATGGAAAATTTACTTTTATTACTATTTTTCAAACTAGTTCTAATAGAATGTGTCGAAAAAGGAAATACTTCAATTCTGTGTTGATTGCCTACTGAGAAATTTGGTGCTCACCCCTACATTATCTTTTCAATTTATGGTCCCTATTTTGGATCCCTCTTATAGCCAGTGTAGTTCTGTGTTAGGTGGTGACCCATGAGGTAACTTAGAGGTGTGTTTGGTTTTGCAACTTTGTCTTATTTCCACTATTAGTGATTATTTGTGTCATTCAGTTTTATTTATTTATTCATTTATTTGTCTTTCATTTTTTTCCAAATAGTTATCATTTGTCTATTTTTGTTTCCCGACACTAGTTTCTAGCCTGTGAGGATTGTGAACTCCCTTCAGGCCATGTCGCGGGCTGGATCGGGTGATCGGTTCAGCATCGACCTAGGTTGGTTTGTGACACACATATTGCCATGTTGCGATGGGTACAGTGTATAATATCATAGGATAATAGCTGCACAATCAAAACCTCCCAAGAAATCACATGAGAGTCATGATAATGGTAGCTTATGAGCTGACAATTGAGTTGTCCATTCCACTTGATGGTCTAGATATTACAACTGTCAAAGCTATTATTAGATCTTTAAAAGCATGGTCGTCTAATCTTATAAAGATACCTGAGGTAAATCTTTAAAAAAAATCATATGAAAAACATTTAATAGTAGATGATAAAAGGTTTAAATTGAGTTATGATATTACAGATTTATAAATTAGTAGATAAATGGAAGGTTGAATCCATAAAATCTGGTGAATCCACAAAGAAAACAAAAAACCCATCTGAGAGTATTGTCTCTTCTCCAGTTGTAGAGAAATATTTTTATCATTATAAATTCATGTCGAGACCACATTTAAAGATAAAACTATGTCTTACATTAAATATGAAAAAGAAATATATATATATATATATATACAGATTCCTTAATAGACAGAATTGGTCTTTAGACTCCAAAAGAGATTCTCAAGAATGAATGGTTGGGTGTCTCAGTTGTGAATACATACATAAGGTATATTTTCACAATACATCTATCCAAATAGTGAGCTAATTATGTTTAATAAAGTTAATAACTATTAATATTTTTTATATAGATTTATATTACAACTATATAAAGGTAATCTCATGAAAATAATGATTTGGATTCATTAATCCTTGTATCATTTATATGCCAGAAATTACAATGTATGAAGAATAAATTAACAAGATAAAAGATGAGCTACTCAAAATGTTTAATAAAATAGAAACAAAGGAAACACAATTTTTTATCCCAAAACTTAAAGGGTAAAACTCTATAATCTAATCACATAAAATATATTTTTTAATTTTTTCATCACTTAATTATTTTTTATTTTTTAGGAATCACTGGATACTGATAGAAGTCAACATAGACACCCCGAATATTATTTTTTTGGATTCAATGTTTGGATTTCCAACCAACCGAACACACATGATGTGTATTATGAATATTTAATACACTAAAATAAATATTTTATATACAAAAATTGAATAATTTATTCGGTCTATGTTTTAATGATAATTTTGTATGATAGAGAAGTCACTAAATACAGTCTAGATCATGGCATGAAGTTAGTGTCTAAAAAGATAAAGCCTATGGATTACTATAAATAGAAAAAAAATAAAGTATATATAGAAATATTTAATTATAAATATAATTTACTTATTTTGGTCAATGTTTATACAGATTTTTAAACAAGATAATGTAATTGATTGTGGATATTATGTTTTCAAATTTATGAGATAAATCATAAATCATGAAAAGTGCATTATCCCCCAACAGGTAATGTCCAAAGGTAATTACAATTTAATTAAATACATTTCATAATCATTTTTTGCCTATTTTTTTCATTTCTATCCAGATTTTCGAAAAAAGAGTCACTCAAAAGAATAAATTAATTTTATTAGAGATGAGTGGGCAGTGTAATTTTTGACAGAATGTATGCAGACAACTAGTTTAGGTGATTACTGGATATGTTTGTGATATATTATGAGCTATTACCTTTAAAAGATATTTAGGGTGTCAAGAATTATTGTAAGAATGATTATATATTATTTCTTATCTCTTTATTAAGGATAAGAGTAATGGAGGAAATCAATTTTCTAGAAGCTATGACCTAAAAATAATAAAATTGCAAACAAATTTCAGAGGTAGATTAATAGGTGGAGGTGAAGGTAGAAGCAGAGGAAAAAATGATGGCAAACGAAGCTTCAGAGTCAGAGACCCATATGGAGGAGGAGGTAGAGGCAAAGACTGAGTTGGAGACAAAGGTAGAGGAGGATAAGAAGTGTTGGATTGAAAACAATAAAATTTTTGGTAAATGATGTATAATAAGAATCATATCATGATTGTTTTTGAGAAAATTTGTTTAAAAAGTTAACACAAAACATATCAATTAAGATAAGAGTAATTGTGCATCATTCTAATTTAAAATGACCTTTTAGTAAAACACACACATGGCATACTCAAAACCAAGAAAACACATTTGGGTTATTTTCGTACTTTAGAAAAATGATTCATACATCATTTTGGATGTGTAGGGATCACCCACACATCAATATAACACAAGGTGTGGCTGACATGACTCCAAATGTCTATTAATGGTTTAAATTTGACATTTTAATACAAAAAGATGTCACTCACTAAAAACCAATAGAACTCACTCATTATTTCTTTATAATTTGATAAATGATTAATAATTCATTTATGATGTGTATAAATCATTCTCATGTCAAACCCACAAACGATTCCACCCATATGTATCAGAGTGCGTGTTTCAATTTTAAAAAGACATTTTAGTAAAGAACACATGTGGCATACTCAAAATTAAGGAAACACGTTCTTATTGTTTTGATACTTTAGGAAAATGATCCATGAGTCATTTGAGATGTGTGTAATTCAACCATACCACAATTCAATGCACAGTGTGACTGGTATAACTCCAAGTGATCCTTTTTTATTCAAAATTGACATTAATTTTTGTGAAAAAAATAACTGACATACTCAAAACTGAGTAAACATATTTGTATTGTTTTGTTAATTTAGGAAAACAGTCCATAAATCATTTGTGATGTATAGGGATCACCAACATCTCAATCTGATGCACGGTTTGACCAGTATGACTCCAAGTGTCCGTTATTAGTTTAAAATAAACATTTTAATACAAAAACATGTTACTCAATTAAAACCAAGAAAACATGCTTATATTGTCTTGATAATTTGGAAAAATAATTCATAGTTCATTAGTGACATGTATGAATCAGTCTCATGTCAAACCCGCACGCAATGCCACCTGTATGGCTCCAAGTGCATGTTTCTAGTTTAAAATGATATTTTAGTAAAAAAACATAGGTGGAATACTAAAAACTAGGGAAACTCATTCTCATTGTATTGATACATTATAAAAATGATCCATGAGTCATTTGAGATCTGTAAAATTTAACTGATCCTCAATCTGACACACGGTGGGACCGGTATGACTCTGTGTGCATCTTTTTTATTCAAAATTGAAAAGAATTTTAGTGAAAAGAAACTAACATACTCAAAACCATGAAAACACATTAAGATTATTTTGGTACTTCAAGAAAAAAATCTATACATAATTTTTTATGTGTATAGATCACTCGCACCTCAATCTGAGGCACAGTGTGACCAGTATTACTCCAAGTGTCTGTTATCGGTTTAAAATTGAAATTTTAATGCAAACAATGTCACTTGCTAAAAACTGAGAAAATGAACTCAAATTGTCTTCTTAATTTTGTAAAATTATTTATAATTCATTTTTTGATGCGTATTAATCAGTCTCATATCAGACCCACACATGATGCCACCTGTATGGCTCAAAGTGCGTGTTTCTAGTTTAAAATGACATTTTAGTAAAAAAACACATATGGCGTACTCAAAACTGAGTAAATATATTCTTATTGTTTTTATACATTTGTAAAATGTTCCGTGACTCATTTGGGATAATTATAATTCATCTGCATCTCAATCCGATGAATGGTGTGATCAGTATGACTCCATGTATTCAGATTTTTTTTTACATTTTTAAAATGATCCATACTTTATTCTTGACATTTATGGATCACTTACACCTAAATATAATGAATGGTGTTACCGGTATCACTGAAAGTGTCTGTTATCAGTTTAAAATTGATATTTTAATACAAAAAAGCAACATGCATTGAAAACTGAGAAAACACGCTCATATTGTCTTGATAATTTGGGAAAATGATTCATAATTCATTTGTGACATGTATGAATTAGTATCATCTCAAACCCCCAAATTATGCCAACTATATGGCCACAAGTGTGTGTTTCTAGTTTAAAATGACATTTTAGTAAAAAAAACACACTTGGCGTACTCAAAATAGAGGAAAAACATTCTGATTGTTTTCATACTATAGGAAAAGGATCCATAAGTCATTTGGAATGTGTATCATTCAGTTTTACCTCAATTTGATGCATGGTGTGGATGATATGACTCCAATTGTGTAATTTTTATTAAAAGTTGACATTATTTTTAGTGAAAAATACAAATAACATACTCAAAACCAACAAAACTCATTTGGATTGTTTGGTACTTTAGTAAAATTATCCATACATAATTCATGACATGTTGGGACCAGTCACATCTCATTCCAATGCATGGTGTGACTGGTATGACTCCAAGTGCGTCTATTTATTCAAAACTGATATTAATTTTAATCAAAATAACAATTGACATACTAGAAACTAAGAAAACCCAATATTATTATTTTGTTACTTTAGGAAAATGATCCCTAACTCATTTTTAATGTGTAGGAATTATTCACACCTCAATTATACTCATTTTGTGACTGACATGACTCCAAGTATACCTTTTTATTCAAAATTTACATTAATTTTAGTAAAAAAACAACTGTCATACTCTATAATAGGGTTTTCTTTTTCTTTTATTTGTGTTAGAAATTTTATTTCATTTAAATTCATTATTTTTATCTTATTTAGGTAATTGTTATTGTTGTTTCTACTGATGCATTGTATTGTTGCAGCATAGTGCACTTATTTTTTGTGATGCAGTGTACTGCAACATTACACTATAGTTTTCACCATTATTAGCACTACGAAATGTACTAATAATGCTACCCATTATCATTTATTTTAAAATCCCTAAAAAAGACAACTTTTTGGTCCTTATACAAGTGCTGATAAAGTTTATTTTTATTAGTGTATTAAAAATCATTGATAAATCATAATTTTATCAATGCTTTTTAAAGCACTTATAAAGGGTTTATTTATCAGTGCAAAATAAAAGTGCTGATAAATGGGGTATTTTATCAGTTCTTTTATTTGTGCTGATAAATATTCCCTTTATCAGTGTTTTTTAGTGATGACAAAAGCCATGGTCTATTAACTGCGCTAAGGTAGTCAATGTTTTTCTAGCACTGATAAAGGATGATTCTAGCGCTATCAAAGTCATGTTTTATAACAGTGAAGAGTCATTTACTAGAAAGGGCCCTACACAATACAAATTTTCACCCTATTCTATGGTATCTAGAATTCCCTTTATTTCAAAAGTGTATAAATCATTTATTTATAGAACACCATGCAGGATGCTCAAGATAAATTAAATTCACCACTAATGTGGCCCATTGTGATTTTTAGGTCCACCCTAGGTGTTTAATGGTGGTCATTATAAAGAATTAATTATTACATTGGAATATACATGAAATATTTCAAATTTAGGCTTTCCCAATAACTTTCACGACGTGAAAGTTGGTTTTACACTATGAATTTTCATGCCCTCCTCTGAATGACTTTTCTTCACTTTACACTCTATACTTGTTTTATTCCTTATAATTTTTTCATATCCTATAATTTATTCATGACTTGAATATTTAATTCCTTGTGAAAAAAATCTTCACTTACATTGATTATTTTGTTTCATCCCTCGGAAGTGCCCTATAAGAATCCAACGTCATGGGAAGCCTTCTTTATGTGGAAATAATGATCATTTTGGTTCCTTTTTATCATATATATAAACATTTCATCCTTCTAATGATGAAAAAAAATTAATTATTTGATAAATATTTAATCATTAAATTACTAAAATAAATGTATTTAAATATAAACAATGTGTGCATGAAATGAACTTATCAAACCTCCCATACTAGAATTTATAATTATCCTCAAGGATGGAATCTCAATATACTAGAAAGGTTTCTCACCCTAATTTCCATTAAATTTTATGACATCAAAGGAAATTGATCAGATGGGAAATTAAATTTTTGAGCATGACAAAAGTAAATTTATCAATTCCTCATTTTTCAAAGAAACAAATCAACTATGTATTTTACTTTTCATCTATTGAAACATCCAATACTTTCCATTCATCCATTTTTATTTTTATGTTTACTATTAATATGTATTCCATTTATGATATGCCTCATGTGAATTTTTCCACTTATCATCAAGTTAAAAATGGGAACATATTGATATACATACCTCAAGTAAATGTCACTTTAAATATTCTTGAAATACATCTATAATATTAAACATATAAATATAGAATCATAAATAATCATGAGGGCTTCATCATTAGTTTCAAATGACTATAAGACATAATGGTAGGTGGGTAATGGGGTGAAAACTAATAAATTTAAAAAAGGCAGTTTGCCTCTTAATTATAATTCATGATATCAAAATATAAGATCAATGAAAATATTAGTTTACAAATTCCATTTCTCTCTTCCCCCAAAAAACCTCAAATATGGATCATTATAAATGTAAGCTTGATGAATGAATCAACCTCTATGTCTTTCTTTTTCTATTCCTTTTTTCTTTTTTTTCTTTTTTCTTTTTTTACTTATTCAGAAGTTATTATTAATAAAAATCTAGCATCCCCCACCTAACCACATATGATCAAAATATCATTGGTATGGCAATGGTGATTTTTGATCCCCCAAATACACAACCTATTTTTTCATTTTTTTTTCATTTGTTTTCCATTTTTAATTAAGATAAGTGAATAATAAAACACAAAGAATAATAGCATGGGATCTCCCCAAAAACTCATGAAAAATCCCCAACAATACCTTCTCAATGTAGTACATCCCTATCCACCATGGATAATCACCCCCACACACACTTATTTTTTATAATCATGAAAAATATTTTACATTAGGGTAAGAATGGATAAAATAGGCTTGTAGATCATTCAATTTCCAAAAAATTCTATTCATGGCCTCTATAGGATTAAAAAGTATTAATTCAAGTCGAGACTATGGCTAATGGGTTAAACTAAAATATGACTCAATAATATTAAAAGTTATTTTCTTTAGTCATAGTTTTGATAAGATTTCATGTAATTTATAGAAGATAACATGCTTGATTTTCATAAGAAATATACTTTTGAAAAGAGTGGGAGATATTTTTCTTTGATTATTTATCAAGAATAAGATGAAAAATTGTTATTATCACTCATGGAAATGTGTATGAATAATTAAACCAATAAATGAAAATATCATAATTTTTTGGTAGGCTAAATTTCAAAAAAAAACATTTAAAAAAATCAATATGCATCCCTAAATAATAATTTTTTTCTAATCCAAACCCACATGATTGTCTAAAACAATTATTTTTCACATTTTTTTCATGTAATTGTATTAAAAAAGAAATGTAAATTCATGGCATGGCATGTATCTGAAGTAGTTTATGTCTCCAACTTCATTTTATTAAAGAAAGAATCCAGAAAAATCATACAATTGGCAGTTGAAACTCTATAACAATTTAATTTGGGGGATATAATAAGAATATTTAGAATTAAAACACTTAATCTCTTTCAAATGATTCTATGAAATTGACTACATAGGTTCTACCTGGACCAAATTCAAGATGATAATGGTTTTCATGACATAGATTTCCTTTATTTTATAATGTGAATTAGTCATATAGCTCCATTTCATAATTTCCACCAGTGTCTTACTGGTGTTGAAAAATTAAAATAAATAGGTGAAGGTATAAACAATTATCAATGAGTTTTGAAATAATTTTGGGAAAGTGAATGGGCCTAAAAAATAAAATAAAGAAAAATCCTAAATACATGGGTTGCCTCATGAATGTTATTTCGTTTAATGTTATTGGATCAACCTTACATATTTCAGCTTCAGTTCAAGTGATAGATTATATAAATTTTTTAACCTAGTTGGGGTCTATTAATGGTCCTAGTTGTAAATTGTCTACATAGTTCATCCCCTTTTATTCTTTTAAAAATAGCTTCTAACTTTATACTGGTAAAATATATTTAATTTACATCGGTTAAATCTATAATTTTTTTCTAAAGAAGATAGACTAAATGGAAAGTCATCTACCATCCATACCTGTTGGACCTTCTCAAACATAGTGGATTCAGTTTCTCCTCTAGTTTCAATGTTCTTGGATTTCCTCATTCCTTTCTTCTTTTAAGTGTTTTAGAATGAATTTCCTCTCGTACAATAGCAGTTACATCCTGTACTTCTTCAATATTAAAAGTATCCTCAACTTCAGGTATGTTTTCTTCTCTAATCTCGTTATCCTCTTTCACATCATAGTTCTTCATTTCCCAGTGTATATTCAAAATTTCATGCTCACTACCAACTATTGACATAGTTCTCCACTTTTTATGTCTATCAATGTACACCTGTTAGCCAAGAATGGTCTTCCCAAAATTAGAGGTGCACTAAATTACACCATATGCAAAAACAATAAATCAAAAAAGATGTATAATTTATCCACTTTAATCAAAATTTATTCAGTGACCCCTTAGGGGTACTTCACTTTTGAATCTACTAGCTGGAGTGTAACTCGTGTGGGCTTCAGTCACTTCAGTCCTATGATCTTGAAAGTGGTATAAGACATGATGTTGACACTATGACCTAAATCATACAAAGAACTACAAAACATATTATAGAAAATAAATATAGGGATGCAAAAACTATATGGGTATAATTTCTTATTATTTAGGTCCTTTTATACCATCTTTAAACACTCTCGTGTGAGTGGAACAGTTCCAATTTCCTCCATATTTCATTTAATGGAAACCATGTATTTCATGAGTATTTCATATGTTTGCTTATTGGAGAGAGCTTCTAAAAAGGGGTATTTAAATGAAATATTTTAAAGTGTTCAAGAAACATAATTTTTTTCGTCAATCATCCTTGGTGCCAGTCACTCTGGGAAAGACAATCTTGGATTACATTCTGGTTCTTCTACTTCAAAATCTGATTTTTCATTGTTATTTTTGAGCTTTTCACCTTTACTTTAACTTTAAGTTCTTATTATCAATTTCTTTATTTAGGATGGATCTTGATGAATATTCCACTTCACAGAGAAATGACTTTCAAATATTTCGAGGGATTCATTTTTTGGAATCATGGAATTAATCCTCTTGGACTTTCTCTAAAATACTCTATAATCTACCCTACTTGAATCTTTAGAGTTCACAATTAATCCTTATATATCACTAAGTATTCCTTTATTTTTTTATTACCATTCTGGTCATGGTTATAAATTTGGCCAGTGTTTCTTCCAAGGTATTAAATTAACTCATCCATGGTTATCCTTAATGTCAAGGTTGAAAACCTTGTTATCTTTGACGAAATTATAGGTTGTTGTTCTGTTATTTTGGTTATTGTGGCTTCTGAACTTGAAATTTATTACCACGATTGTAATAATTTTAATTTACTTCTTTTGTAACGGAACCATATGGATTTTTCATATCCATAATAATGTCCATTTTTCTCATCATTACTTCTATTTTCACTTCTATCTAGTCATTGTCATAAATCATTTGGATGCCTCTTCATTGCATCCCTTTATATTTTTAATGGAATGTGTTTCTTTCCATTGAATCCATTAGGATGTAGATTTCTTCCGGCTATTTCTTTATCAGTGACCCACCAGCTAAAACATCTAAAATGGACCTATTTCTCTATGAAATACCTTTATAGAATAGTTTTATTAATACTTATAGCTCTATACCATGATTAGAAAATTTATGAGTCATGTCATTGAAACATTCCTAAGTAGTGTAAAGTGTATAGTCCTCATATTGACTAAAGTTAATAATATTTAGCCATATTTCTATAAACATATAAATTTGGAAATAGTAATTGAGAAATTTCCTTACTAACTCATCATATATAGTGTGGAATGAGAGAAAAAAACATTAAATCCACTCACAAGCTTGATCCCTCAATGAAAACTGAACATTTGAATCCTTACTACATCACTTGATACATTTTGGAATTAGAAGGAATCATAGAACTTAATAAAGTTATCATATTCATTTTTTGATCTTTATGAGTTAGCCTAGCTAATTGTACACTATTTGAGATCATATAGATGATATCTTGAAATGATTTGTTGTAACAGGGGGAACTAGGATACTTGGTTTCAATCTTGTGTTGAATAGCCTCTAATAGTGATTGAGTGTGCACAACCCCAGATCTCTTGTTATAATATCAACAATTTTTTGATGATTTACAATATCCATGGTCACATCTCTAATATTTCTCAAACTATTTTCCAGTTCTCGATCAAACTCTAGGATTCTTTTTCTTTTGTCTCAGGTGTAGTGGATGTGCATAAATATTAATGACCAAAAATCCAAATCATGGACACACATAACATAAAATAGATAAATTAAATAAAACTATAGAGAAATTGGGATGAATTAATTTTGATTTATTGTTTTATTTAATTTATCTATTTTATATTAGGTGTGTCCATGCTTTGTATTTTTAGTCATTAATTTTTATGCACATCCACTACACCTAATATAAAACAAGATATTTATTTTTCATCTATTTTAGATCCATATTTATAAATATCTTGTTTTATATCATTTATTCATAAATTCCTTTTACCCATTCACTCATAATTATTTTTTAAATTCAATTAATTTGTTTTTAATTTTTTTGTTTCATATGCATGGTTTGATTTAGTAGTCATGATCATTTAGACTTAGTTATTTTTACTCATAAATTTAATTTTAATCATGTTATAATTATAATTTTTATATATTTAATATAATTATAGAACTATCTTTTTAAGGAAGTTATAAAAAATAAAATAATTAATTTCATAGAGACGGCAGTCTGTATGTATACACAAGCAACGTTTTCATTTTTAAAATGGATGAAAGGGAAATAAAGTGGATAAATGATCAACATTATATAATCGTAATCATGTTAAAATTTTCATATTTATTCATTAAATTTATCCTTATTACTATCCATGTAAGGAAGAGATGAGAAACGAATCAAATCGCATCATGGAGGTGGTAGTACACACATACGCATGAGGGACGTTATCATTTTATAAAGGATGATATGATAATAAGGTATATTATATATTATAATTTAAAAACATTATGTTACAAATATCATATATATTCATTAAATCCATCTATATAACCATCCATGAAATGCAGTGATGAAAAATAAAATACATCACTTCGTGGAGATGGTGGTATGTACGTATGAATGAGTGATGTTTTCATTTTCCATTAAATTGAAATGAAATGAAATATTAGTTGTTTAATCAATAAAATAAATTTTCATTATATTAAATGTACTTATTTCAGTATGTTAGGATGGTTAAAATATACTTTAAAAGTTATAAGAAGAAATAAATTTGAAATAGTTCAGTTAAGACTTATACCACCTTATTGGATATATTCCTTTGGCTTACAGATTAATCCTTCTAAGATTAGAATTTTGGTGATACCAAGACCTATGAAACATATATAAGAAATTTTATATGGTATTTGGTAAGATATTGGTTGATATAAAGGGCCAAAGTGTTGTAAATAAGTGAGAAGAGTAGGTTCCCCTTTATAAGTGAGAGGATTGACACTCTTATAAATATTAGAAACTTTTAAATATATCAAATGTAATTAGAATTGAAATTGGATTTAATTTAGTTAAATTTAGAATATAGGATAATTTAAGGTATAAATACATACAAAAAATCAAATTTATATGAGTTTTAGTGATATTTTATGCCTTATCTCTTAGTTTAACCCCTTGTTAATCCTTTTAACCTTTACCATAGTGACAAACTTTTATCATGGTAACTATTAATTTGAAATAAAAATAAATTATCCTCATTAAAAAATTATAACATGATGATCCAAAATATATAATCTAATTTTTAATATAAAATTTTTATAAGTGGTAAAAATTAATTTTAATATAAGCTTTCAAAACATAACAAAACTCGTTTTTAGAAAAAAAAACAAATGTCCTTTTAAATCATTAAAATGATTTTATACCAAAAAAATGAATAATTTTGATTAAAATGGAATTAATTAGATTATTTTTATTCAAATGGGACTTATTTTACTTTTAAACCAAACCAAAATATAAAATAAACTTGTGAATATTTGATTAAAAGAGAAGAACAACATAGTGTTTATTTGAATAAAAACATTATTCAGATTTCAAAAATGTCATACATAGATTTATAAGTTCAATATTATATTTTTAAAATAATTTTATTACTTATTAATTTTATATTCATTCTATAAATTTTTTTCATAAACTCTCTTAGGTTTCTCATATCTTTAAAATGTCATAAAAGTGACAGTATTGTTAAAATTGATATTTTTTACTATTCATGTAAAAATCAACTATTTTAGAAAGATACCAAAATTTCTCCCTAAGAAAATTTTTATTTCATTAATCAAAATATAATTATAATTTCATAAAATATAATTTCTAAAATTAATAAATATATATTTTAATTTAAAATTGAAAATATAAAAAAACCCACTTTTATAGAAAAATGACTTCTTCAAACATTAAGTTCTCATAATTTGATACTTTATCCATTAATAATTATTTGAGTGTTAATTTATTATTTAATACATTAAATTCATTTCAATGTGATCATAACATAACATTTGAAAAACTATTCTTTAAAAATGACCCTTTTTAACATTAAATGATTTTGATCATATCACATTAATTATTTATTTTCTAATCATTAAATTTCATTAGTGAAAAAAATTGAAATTTAAAAAAAAACTTTTATTATATTTCATTCTAATAATTTTTTTTTGTAATATGTTGTGAATCATTTCAGTTTGGTGTTGTGTGTAATGTAATCTAGCGAACATATTATTATTTAAAAGAGACTTACATATTGAAATCTCAAGGTGTTACAATTATTCTTTCCACCTAGAAAAACCATGGATAGTAAAAGTATATTTATGGTAAATTTGTTTTCTGAATAATATAAAATTTTTAAAATATGAATCTATGGTAACATATGTGAAATGTAATTTCCATTTCAACTTACAAGCATGGAAATATGACTTTATAATCATGGTGTTAGTAGGATGTACTTTTTTAAATAACACCAACAACATATCAAATGATGTGTCTAACTACAGTTTAGAAACTTTCAGGTAAAGAAAATCCATGATAAATGAAATTTACTAAAATTTATACACCTATAATATAATTCAATTTATATATCATCAAGTATTTTAAAAAACTTCAACGATTAACGATTATTCTAGAACATGAATTAATATCATCGGGCTCATCATTCCAAATGTTAATGCCTTTAGGATACATTCCACATTCCACATCAATAATAATTTTATTCATTGTATCAGTTTTCCTAACATAGACATCCATTTGATAGTTTCGAACTGATGAAAAGAAACATATTCTTCTCCATTCTGACTCAAACTCTTATAATTTATCAAAACCCAATTCAAGAATAGGTTTTCCTTTAGGACATATAATGTGAATTGATATTTTTTTCATATTTTCTGCATGTAAAACTAATATATTCACTTTGAAACCCTCTAGTAAAATCAACAAACTAGATAACTCCATTAAAATATTTTCTATACATTATATCCATAATATAAATCCAACTTGTATAAATATCTTTATCTATATGACAAACAATAATAACAACACAATACTTCATATTAAATTAATATATATAATCATATATATGAAATTATAAAAAAGAATTATCAATGTTTCTTAAAAAATAAAATTTTCAAGGAAATGTCAATAAAAAGGAATATTTTTTAAATAAAAATATGAAATTTATCTCATCCACATACTGTAATAAAAATCATATTGGAACATAAAAAAATATTATATATCTTTTCTTAAAAGTAGTTGACAAGATTCAACAGTGTAAAAAATCTATATTAATAATAGATAATAATGATAAAAACATCATTTGACTATTTTTTATCACATTCATATAATCATGAAAAACTGAATTTCATCACATGCTATGTGGGATAGACTTTATATCAAAAATTAATTTTTTTTAAAAGGTTAGTCAATTAGTAATTTATTTTTCTCATCAAGTACACATCATAAATACTATCTATGTTTATCCTTTCCAATCCAAGACAAAAAAATAGTTCATAAAAACACAATACTCACTCTCTATCCCATATTTAATTATTTAGAAAATCAAAAAGATGATATAAAACTCATATCATCCATAATAAGATCCAATTTAACATTAATAAATTTGTAAATCAATGAATATTCAGTATAAGGACATATAATAAATTTGAGACCACTTATATAGGGTTTGAAACAACAAAAATGTAGATTAAATCCCCCAATTCAATCCATATAGCCTTAAATAGGTCAGTCCATCAAAAAACAAAAATCCTAAAATAGAGGGGTTCATGAGGAAGCAAGAAGAGAAATATTTAAAAACATGAATTATAGGTTTTACCTCTGGTATAACACATCAAAATTAATTCCAAGGATGAATTTGGAATCCATTATAAGATGGATGATTAATTGGATAGTGAAGTAAATGGGAGAAGAGGAAGTAAAGAGGGATTGGGAGGAGGGAGTTATGGGGGTTGGTCAAGGATGTCTCGACTAAGGGAGTCTTGGTCGGGGTTGAATGGCATCGGGGGTTGAGTAACAGTGGGGTTCTGGTATAATTGGGAGGTGCTCCATTAGTGAGGGAGAGAGTGGGGAGGTTTGAGGGGAGATGGTGTGTTAAAGGGGGGAGGTGCGAGTGTGAAATAGGAGGGGCAAGGTGCATGGTTTTTTGATCTAGAAACCGCCAAAAGAAATCAGTAATACCCAATATTAGCAACCACTTATGGAAGTTGTCAGCATCCCTAAGTCACAAAAACACGTTTTTGATTGAAAATAATGATTTCTTTTTTATAAAATTTTTATATTTCTACAAATTATCTAGGTTTTTGATCAGAGTAGGTATGGTGTTACGGGTGTCACAGGACCCCAAAAACGATATATGAAAAATATTAAATATATTAAACTATGTACATGCATATTTTCTAAAATAATGAAATTATTATTGGTTGGAGTCTTAGAAGGGATATACGAGACCACACTTGGATTCAAAATATAGGCTTTACTCTAGGAGTGACTTAAATTTCATTCACACGGGACCTTTGGTCAAAGTGTAGTCATGGGAGGGTATTGGATGAATTAAATAAATCAATGTAATATATTTTTGTAAACATAATTCTCCCCCTATTTAATCCCCATTATGACCAATTCCTAGTTTTAGCTATATAACCCCATAGGAGAGTGTCCAATAAGAGAGGGAGATCCACCACAAGAGAAATCTTTGACGGGGAACATGAAGTGAAATCCTGGGATCCATGATTAGATTCATCAGAACTCATCTTCAATATTAATGTGGAACTGTTGTTCATAATTTTTAAATCCAATGAATGTGAAAGGATAATTATTTAAGGATTCTTGATCTTTTATTTTTTATTTCTAGAATGGATTATATTCTCTGCTTTGAATCCCCAATTTTTTTAATAACCTGTATTTTAGTAATATATTCCTCCTAAAACAAATATGATGTTTGATAGCTTGCTTCACATGCAATACCAAAAACCAAAAAATAGTCCATTATAAGATAGATATATAATTGGATGTTATAAATAGTGGTAATGGAATTGTGAAATATATATATATATATATATATAACAAAGTTCGCATTAAATATCGACTCAACTAGTGAAGTTAAACAAATTTTATTTTTCTACTTCTATATGTAAACTACTTCTTCCTTAAATTATAGTACACAATCACTATTGAATATATGGTCTTTAACAACACTAAAAATATCCTTCATTATTTCTAAAATATAGTTGATGTTGTAATCGCCTTTAAAAGCCAATGAATTTTATTGACACTAAAAAAATCACTGATAAAGGTTTTAATTTATCAGAGTTAGTTTAACACTAATAAAGGGCGTCCTTTATAAGTACTATTATCAGTACATTTTTAGAACTGATTAAGTGTTCATTTATCAGTGTTATTCCTAGAATTGGTAAAATCTATGGTACAAAAGTTTTATACTAATTACAATACACTACATTAGCAAATATAAAATTTAATTTCAAAACAAATTTATAAAAAATACAAGAAAAAATACTACATTAAAAATATTTCAAAAATTTGTTTTTCTAATTAAATTGGTCTAAACAAATTATCTCAAACATCAACATATTCAAAGACATTAATGTTCAGTTACATTTGGCCCTAGACCCCCTCTCAAAAGAGCTTGATCAAAATACTAGTTTCTAAACAAACCACTACATCTCAAGAAAAAGAGTCTGCCCATATTAAAAATGATTATTATGTTAGTAATACTAAAAAAATTATACATAAATATTAACTAATACATTAATAAATTTTCACTTTTAAACTAAAAAATACACTTCTAATCATATTGGGCACACCCTGTGTCTTATTAATGTGCGGATAATTTCTACACATCACAAATTATTTATGGATCATTTTATAAATTATTAAGACAATATTAGCTTATTTTATAAGTTTTAAGTATGTGATGTGTGTTTTAAACAAAAGTTTTAATTTTAAATTAAAAACACACACTTCAAGTTGTACTTTGAACATCGCATGTTACATTAATGATTGGTTGATTCCTATAAGTCACAAATGATTTATGGATCATTGTCCCAAATAACAAGGAAATCCAAGTCAATTTTCATGGTTTTAAGTATGTGATGTGTGTTTTGAACTAAAATGTAAATTTTAAATTAAAGAACACACATTCAGTCATAAAAGTGAAAACATGTGTCATATTGATGTGTGGTTTATTCCTACATTTCAATAATTACATAAGTATTATTTTCCTAAAGTATCAATAAAAGCCAAGTGTGTTTTTAAGGCTTTCAGTGTGTTATTCATGTTTTTAACTAAAATGTATTTTTTAAATAGAAAACATCCACATTGAGTAATAACAGCCACACTATGTGTCGGATTAACTTGAGGTTGATTTATTATAGTTACTTGATCGTTTTACACATATAGATACATGATTTTTAAAATAAGTATTCATTAAAATACAACTAAAGGATCGAAAGGCCTTGTGTATTTGGAATACTAGGTGCATAAAACAATAAAATGAAAATAAAATAAAACATATTTATTTTAATTTCAATTATTATATGTTAAATCTCTTGGATCTCCTAAAAATTCCTCATATATCTTGTGGAATACATAAAAGAAAGTGGTGAGTTATACAGCCCAATAAGGGAATAAACATGGTATTGAAGAATAACATGGGAGTTGATTAGAATAACCTGATTCCATATAATAAAAGGATCATAAATAATCCATTGGGATAATAACATAAATAAAATGGTATAATAATACTATGTAAACATAGTAAAGTGCTGGCAACATATAACATGACATAAACATAATTCAAGGATAGTCATCTAAACAACATCACATTGTGGAAAGAGTCCCTTAATGTATTAGGTTCACTCCCTAATCCCATACATAACATATAATGACATTAAAAAATTAAATATTTCATTATACATATATCTTTTCACATTGATCATAACACGTACATGCTTATATGTGCCACAGAAGGAAGTCAATCTTAAGGATAAAACATAATAATTAACCATGGAAATAAATGGGTTTAATTTGAGAAAAAGAACTTATAAAATATATTACCCCATAAAGATAAGTAAGAATAAGATAGGTATATATGTAATATAAAAATATTTAGAATTTAGAATCATTACATAAGATAAATGAGAGATAGAAAGTGATTTAGAGAGAGAGTTCATATCTCAAAAAAGTGTGGTTCGGAGAGATCCCTTACATTATGTCTGAATCTATTCTGTACTTGCACTTAACATTCTGGATAATAAAAGTATATTCATTAATTAATTTATTCAGAACCTCCTACATATATATATATTATTTATTATAATTTTATTATGCTCATTTATAATCATTTCAATGAGATATAGTGTTTAATTTTTTTTAGAGAGAAATCATTTCAGGGTTCCAAGGTCGGATCAATTGTGGATAATTATTGATGTTCCCTCCAAATGGGTATAAAAAAATAAAATAAAATGGTATTAACATAATACAAATTTTTTCTAATATAGGGATTAATTATTTAGTAAAAATGTTGGTGTTATACAACTAGTTTATTTAGGTGGTTTTACCGACCATCACAAACTTGCTTCATTTTATTTAATATTTTGTGCATATATTAATTATATAATTAGAGAAAATATATAATATAAAAAATCAGTTCATCTTAAACCATTATAGGTTAATTTAAACCTTCCATGATGGTGGAAGTGGAAAACAAAAACTCTTCGTCCATGAAGGTGATGAACTGGCCTAATATGGATAATGGTTTCATTTTTCATTGAATAAATGGAGATGAGAAGGGTTTGATTGTAGATATTAAATTATAAATATAAAATTATAGTATATATATGATAATATAGTTATTATTATATGTTGTATGAGGTAGGTGGTGATAAGGTAGAAGAATAAATGAATTTAGAATAGGTAGATGGAGGATATTATGTCTTAAATGTTGCCTCTTGAAATACTTTTTCCAGCACTTAGAATAAGTATTTTAGGGAAACCAATAACACTAGTAAGTTTATTATTGGTGTGGTAATTTAATTGGGATGATTATTTATAATATATAAGGCCTATGATGTGTGAAGAGAAAGGGTGATATTTATAATGTGGAGAGATGAGTGTCTTTGAATATTTTATTCATTAGTTTATTAACATAGCTTAAGGATATAAATAGTATTGATTATTGTTAAAATATATATTAAATGGTTCATGTGATTTTAAAATAATGGGTTCTTATGTCATTTTTGACTCAAAAATTCATGTATTTATCTTATAATGCATTTTACTATATATTGTCGTATTTTACTATTCACCAAATATTCAACTATTTTTGGAAAAATACCAAAAAATAACCATAATTTTTTTTCAAGTTTAGTTTTAAAAAACAAAATACATTTTATGAAAATATTATTCTAAATATGATAATTTTATTTTTTTTAATTAGTATATTTATATATTTGAAAAATACCAATTTTAATATGATGATTGATTTTATAACCCTTTGAACAATTAATTATGATCTCAAAAAATAATATTATAATTATAATAAAATTTAATATTAATTTATAAATATATTTTATGAAAACTAATTTTCTTTTAAATTATAATATTTATTAGAAAATTTCAATTAAAACATTTATGTTTAACAAATATACAAATACTTAATTTATCAGTTTTAAAACATTTATTTAATTGTTCTAATATATAAATATATCATATTTTCATTTTATATGATACCTAAATATTATTTTACACTTCTTTATGTGATGTTACTATTCTAAAGGTCATTTCATTATTCCTAAAAGACATATTACTATTCTAATAATCATATTTGTAATTGTCATAGGTTTCCCTACTTACTATAGATACCTAATATTTCATTCATTATTCAGTCACTTATACTTTTTTCTCAAGGCTATATATATATTTATTTTAAAAATGAATATTTTATTGCTAAAATTATTCTTCATTTTTATATTTTTGTTCATGGGTGTGATTATTCTGGTGGATCGAGCATATCTAAATTTTCATATTTTAGCCATCCTGTTTTCATTTTTTTGTCACATTATAATACATTCAATTATTATGTCCATTTTTATTCTCTAAATTTAATGTTCAAATTATTAAAATAATATTTTACTGGTTTTAGCATTTGTTTCATTTCATTACACTACATTACTACATATGACACAATAATATAAACAAAGGGTAAATTTTACTATTAAAATTACGGGTTGTAACATTCCCCCCCTTAAGAAATTTCACCCTTGAAATTTTGTTTTGTATAATAAGGTAAAAAATATGAGTGGGTACTTATTCTTCATGGATTAATTTGGTTCCCATGTCGCATCCTCAGGCTTATAGTTTCTTCATAGTACTTTGACTAGGTTAGTTGTCTTGTGGCATAGAACTATGTCTCTATGGTCTAAGATCTCCACTGGATGCTCTCTATAAGAGAAATCATTTTATAGATATACCAACCCTAAATTTATAATATGTCAGGGATATGTTATGTACTTACTTAATAGGGATATATGGAATACATTATATACTTGAGATAGGGTTGGTGGGAGTTCCAGTCGATAATCCACAACTCCAATGTGATCTATAATCTCATAGAGGTCGATGTACTAGGAACAAAGATTTCCCTTATTCCAAAATACCATGGATTTCTTCCGTGAAGATATGTGGATGACCACTTTAACCCTATCCTCAAACTCTAGGTCTTATCAAAAAAATTCATCATATCTCTTCTATTGACTTTGATCACCCCTAATGCGCTAATGAATAGTTTTGACCTTTTATACCATTACCTTGACCATTTTAGGACCCCATAACTTGTGTTCATAAAAATCATCCCATCACTCATGTTTTCTAAATATCTACACATAAAGAGATTCATATGGACCCATTTTCATGATTGAGTGAGAGATGTCATTGTTTGATAGCTCTACTATAGGAAGATATTGATCCCATCCTCCTTTAGAGTCCATCGAGTATGCTCTCAAAATTTCTTCATGTCTCTAGATATTCCACTCAAATTGACCCACATTTTGAGGGTGATAAGCCTACCCAAGATCATTATCCTGGTTGGTGAGGACTCATAGGTTCATCCAAGAGACTCGACATCAAATCAAGGTAGAGACATATTTATGGGGCACTGTAGCAGTATTGTAGCAGGTACTGTAGTAGGTATTGTAGAAGGAACTATTTGGTACTATAGTAGCTAGAAATATTCGTCCATTTGGTATTTTAGGAAACTAGTTTAATCCTCAAGTACTTCAAGGCCTATAGCCCAGTATGTATTTTGAGCAACCTCAAGGGTTTCAGGCCACATAAAATTGTGCTTAAATAGACCATGAAGACTCTATAAGAAGTAGGCTCTAGATGAGGATTCAGAGTCAGGTGTATTCACCGTATTAGAGACAATGAATTTAAAATAATGAGAGGGTTTGTAAATTTTCATCCAGACCATCTTGTGCATGAATGGAAAGCCTATCATAACATTCATGTAAATGTGGATAACTAACATCATGTTGGAGATATTGGGGAGGAGTAGTTCCTAGTAGTTATAGTCTGCATGATTTCCTCTAGACCTTCGTGCTACGTAAGGTCACGAAGCCTACCAGCCATGTAAGGGCTCCCCTTCAACCATTAAAATGGGGATTATGAAAAAATTAATAAAAATAGATGGAATTTGAGACATTCGAATAAACCATACTGAAATTCAAATCTGTGTTTATATCATGTTTCATACTCTTTCGAAACATAGAAGAAAATCTAGGAACTCATTTAGATATGATCTATAGTGGTGTTCCATTAAGCCTCATTACTTCTTTAATGTATATAATTGAATTTTTATTGAGTGATAAGTCCCCTCCAATTGAAATGAACAGATAAATCTTTGTAATGTGATCCACCAAAACCCATTTAACATTATTTCCTAATGATTTTTTGCAAAAAAATAGTGAAAAATTCCATGGTGATGTTTACCCATTCCATATAGCTATGGGGAATGTTTTCCTGATCCCCTTTGAATTTTTCTTTCAACCTTAAATTTTTAATATAACAGACATGTTGATATATATATATATATATTCCAAAATAACCTTTTTCAAATTTTCCCCGTAATAGTGCTCTCAATGATCTGGATACATCTTTGTGCTCCCTAAGTGTATGGAGAAGGTTGAGTTATGTGAAACATACCAAAGGACATTCATTATTTCAGGATTTTATGGTACACATAGTCTTGACCTCGAAATTTTATCTCCTTCTTTAATAATTTTGAACAACAAGTGTTTCCAATTTATTATATCTTCTACAATCTTATTAATTTATACATCATCTATTTGATCATCCTTTATCTTCATTAGAAGGGGTGGTTGAGAATTCATTTTAGAAAGAAGTAATAATGTTCTTTCCTTTGTTATTACCATGTTTATACTTTGTAATTATAATAATATTGGATCCCTCTCAATTATAATCATTGATAAGGTTGTAGGATCCTTTTTAATTGTAGAATATTTTACTTCATTTTATTTCATAAGATGGTAGTGGATTTTGAAATCATAGTCATTGAGCAGCACTAACCATCTTCATTGGTTCCTATTAAGCTCCTTCCATGTGAATATATATTTGAGGCTCTTTTGATATGTATATATTTCACACTTGCCTCTATAGAGATAATTTCCATATATTTTCAACATGAATATCATTGAAGCCAGCTCCATATCATGCATTGAATAGTTATACTCATGAAATTTCAACTAACGTGAGGCATAGGCTATCACTTTATCATTCTGCATTAGTACACAAAAAATCCCTTCTATGAAGCATCACGGTATACCATGAAAATTTCTCCACTTGAGGGTCTTGTGAGGAATGGTGTAGTGATAATCCAAATTCTCAATTACTTGCATCTCTTTTTACACTCATCACTCCATAAAAAAATTACTCCTTTCTAATTAATCATATTTAGAGGTTTTGAAAAACATAATAAGTTTCTCAAAAACCATCAGTAATACTCCACAAGTCCAAGGAAAATATGAATCTCTTTAAAAGTACTAGTCTAGGACACTCCTCAATTGTCTTTGTTTTAGAAGGGACCACAGATATCACTTTTTTCATGATAACATACCCCAATTAAGATACTTCCTTCATCCATAACTCACATTTTCTATACTTTACATATTTCTTCTCTATTCTTAAATTCCTTAGAACAATATTCAAAATCTCTTCAAGATCCTCCTTGCTCATAGAGTATATTATAATACTATCTATAAATACTACAATAAATTGTCAAGGTAATATGTAATTACTCTATTCATTAAGTCTATAAAAATTTTTGGAGCATTGATGAGTCTGAAGGGTATCACTATAAACTCATAGTGTTAATACCTTTTTCAAAAGTCAATCCTAGGAATATCTTCATTATTCACTATTAATCTATGATATCCCAACTAAAGATCCACCTTATAGAAATTTTGGGCTCCACGTAGTTGATCAAACAAGTCTATCCATGGAAAGGGAAACCTGTTATTTATAATGATTTTTCTGAGCTCATGAAAATAAATTCATAGGTGCACTAACACATTCTTCTTCCTAGCGTAGAGGATCATCCCACCCCACAGTGAAGCACTAGGTTGTATGAAAACATTTTCCAAATTATTTTAAAATTTCTTCTTCAGTTCTTACAACTCAATGGTGTCCATTATATAAGGATTATTGGATATGGGAAAGGATCTAGGTATAAGTTTGATTGAGAACTTAAGATCTCGATTTGAAGGAATAAAATACAACTCTTTCAGGAATACATAAATATAATCCATCAAAATGGTCATGTATTAAATAATGATTATCTCCATAGTCTCAATCATTTGGGAAAGATATTCATTCTCATAATTAAATAATATCCATGCTTGTGTATAATAATCCAAGGGAGGTCCATCGTCCTCCTTACACTTTTATAGAATCAGTGGATGAATTGGGATGTGAAGAGTGATTTACCTATCACAATAGTTGATGTTGAGTTTATATAAATGCATCCAATGCATGCCCAATATAGCATAAAAATACACTAAATGAAGTAGGAAAAGATTTTATGGGAGTTTTAGTCTAAAAACATCGAGTGGGTAGGAGTTATATAATTAGGATACAATAATTGCATCATTATCCATTCTCAAAGTTATCTAAACCACTATGTTTTGAGGTGTTGTTTGAATAGTTTTACTAAAATTTAATGATATTAAAGAATATGTAGAAATAAAATTGAGATGTATGGTCACTAATCTTGAATTAATAAAAAGTATACCTATTACTACATTTGTATCAGAATCTACCTTAGTAGTAGTGACAACATATTCCCTTCCATTCTCTTTAGGAGTTGGAGGTTGTGTTCATTGATTTTATTTGACAACCCTTAGCTTGGTGTATTAGTTTTCATAATTATTATGTTTTTTATAGTTAAAATACTAAACTATAGGTTGAGTGTTGATCTAAACCTTTTTCATTCCATCGCATTAGTGGGTTTCTTCATCTCTCCAAAACATTGATTAGTCTAATTCTCCTCTTTTTTAGATTTGAAGCATCTCCTGGTTCCCATTATATATTTTTTGAGAATTTTCTTGATATATTTTTGACATGTGGGATGTTGGGTTTTATTTCCACTTTGATATTTATCTGTTGATCCTCTTGATATAAACTTCATTTTAAACATTTTATCTTTTCTCCCATGACACCACTAAGAATTACTGGTCCTATTCTAATTATTAGGTCATAATGAACAATATTTTCATAGATATCAAACTCTTAAATTGATAAATATTTTCACAGACTTATCTTTAACCTACTAAATATGTGGTCTACGTTGCTTTCAGTGTTCATGAAAAAGTCGGAGGTATACCATGAAATCTTTATGATGTTTACCTCATACACCCAATATACTTATCTTATTTTTACCTCAATCCAAGTTTCTAAATCATTATTTTATTATATAAAGTTTAGGGAAAATATTTACTAAAAACATTTTCTTTAATCCTTCCCATTCCGCGGAATTAATTCCCTCTTTGGAATTCATATTCTCGATTAGTGTCCACCACTGATCGACTTCCTCTTTATGATGATTGAAACCCATCATGAATTTATCTTGTTCTAATATTTTTAGGATATATAATATCTTATAAATATATTTAATCCATTGTTCCATGATGGTGGTATTAAAATATACACTAAAGGTGGGAGGCCTTTATTTTATAAATAATTTGACCGCAACTTGTTCTTTATTAGGATAAAGAGGGTCTTCCAAATAATCCAATTTATTTTTCATAACATGATTTATAGCGACCCAAGACTTTTCTTATATTACCATTACATCATTTTAAAGATAAAAAAGATAATAGTATTACACATAGAGGATCAAATGTTTTAGTGTCTTTGTAAAACTAGGACTATACATAACAAATACAACAATAAGAATAAACATTAATTTAATTTCTTCTTCTATAGCTTCTTATTGGCACTTGTCCTCTCCATAGTACATGTAGCCACCTGGAGATATACATCAAAAGGGTTGATCTAGAAGTCCAGTAAGAGGATAAATAAGAACAATATAGCATGGTGTGAGCATAATCATAACATAGGCAAAAGATCATGAACATGAGAGGAGCATAAATAAAATATTGAAATGTGGCAATGCATAAAAATGAAACATCATGTCTTAGTGGTTAACTACCACACATACTTGTGAACCAAGCTATAATATTGTTCACACATCATTTCAAATTTAGTCATTAGACTTCCCACTTTACCCAACACATTGGAGCGCTGTATAATTTCGGGTGCACCCATCACTTTGAAACATTCATATTGCGCTATATAATTTCAAGAGCACCTGCAACATCATAACATTATCATCATCATGATTTCCACATAGAACACATATAAAAAATGTAAATTACTAAAAAATGTAATGGAATGTGTTTCATCTCATAATAACACATTCATAATCTTTGGGTTCCCAAAAGAAAGAGGGAATAACATACATGTTACAGGAACCATCCACTTTGAGTGAGAAGTAAAATGGATGTTCTTAAAAGAGGAGTTCTTTGGGAAAAATTTTGTTTGAAGTAAAAACCAGTGAAAAAAAATTTATATCCTAGAAAAGTAAATACAATTATGAAAAAGTTTTCTTTAAGGAGTAACCATATCAAAAATGGAGTGAAAGAGGGAGAACCGGAAGGAAGAAAATTGGGTTCGAGATTTCCCCTTACCTTGTATTAGAATGCTTCCTTCTCTTCCATGTCCTGTATAATGAAATTATATTCATTAATTAGAAATCCAGAACCTTTTTTACATTAATATTTTTCATTATGGTTTCATTATGTGATTTTATGTTCCTTTGGATGAGTTATATAGTTTTAAAACATTGTTCAAGAATGTTTGTTTTTATGGTTTTCTTTAGTGATTCACTTGTATTCTTAAATTGATATTTGGGTAGAACATGGGTAAAAATCCAGAAATGATGTCACATGTTATTAATGGTATTACAGGATTTTTAATGATCTTATAATGAATCATATTATATCCATGTGGATGAATCATTAGATAATAATTAAATGATGACTGTTTGGGTTAATTTGGGCGGTTTTTCGATCACAGCGAACTTGTTTTAATTTATCACTTAGTAATATGGCCATAAGTAATTTCCAAAACATTAAGTAGGACATAATACATATACCATATTCTGTTTATACAATAAAAATGGTTTCATGACCAGATCTTAAGGTATAAATGGAAGAAGAAAGTATTTCGTTCTTGAAGGTGATAAATTAACACCTCACGAACAACTTTCTCATTAATAAAATAAAAGGAAGAGGGAAAAGGTGTTAGATGATATAATATCCCATTATAATCATAAAATTACATTGTATTTATAATAATGGAGTTAAAATACCATTTATATGAATATAGGTGAGGAGAGATCAAGAAATGAACATGAACTTGAAAGGAAATTAGAGAAGAGGGAGAGAAATTACCTCTTGAATTCTTCTCTTGAGAACCTACTTAAGGGCCTAAGAGTGGTCTTTTTATGAGACCATAAGATATTGTACATGGGGGAGGGGCTAGGAAAGGTGTTTGGGTAGATTTTATAGAAGTCTTGGAGCTTGGGAGTTGTGAGGAAATGAGTGTGTGAAGGGTGGCTTTTATAGTGGAGGAGAGAGGGGTTTCCATAATATAAAATTCATTAGTTTATTAATTTACCCTAAGAAAAGGAATTGTGAGTCTTTAATGTCCAAGAATTGTAATTTTTTCATGGGATCCCAAACCAAGTGGGATTACATCAGCAGAGCATCATCGATGACTCAATTAATCCATTATTTAGCATTTATTGTAAATTATCATATTCTACTATTCATCAAAAATTCAAGTATTTCAGAAAAATCCCCAAAATTTATCCCTACAATTTTTTGATGTGTATAATCCAAAAATGAAGTCCGTTTCTTAAAAATAATTTTTTAAATATTCTTAATTTAATATTTAATTAAAATCATAATTTACTTAAAAATAGTTTTTAAGATTATAACTGATTTTATAGTGCTTTCAAAAATTACGTAGGGTATTATAAAATTATCTAAAAACTATATGAAATTGATTCAATAATTTATGAATACATTTTAATAAAATACTTTTTCTTATAAATTAATTAATTAATTAAAATTAATTATTTATGACTTACAAAATACCAAAACGTTTACTAAGGTCAAATTATCACTTTCTAAGATGTCTAAATTTTAATTATTTATTCATGGGTAAGGTTACTATTATGTTGGATGATTTAATATCCATAAGGTTCATATTACTATTCATAAGGGAATGTTATTATTCATAAGGGTAGATTACTATTCACCGGAAATTATTTTTGTTTTATTAGACTCCAAAAATCATCTTGAGCACAACCATGTATGTCGTATTTTCAAATTTCAAAACTTATAAGTGACAAAATTATGTTTAGAGGTCACTTAGCACTTTGTAGTTCATTATGTTGTGTTTTCATGTGATTTTATGGCATAATTATAAGAATAGAATTTCCATTGAAAAATATTGGGTCGTTACATTCTCCCCCCTTAAGAAATTTGACCACCGAAATTTCACTTTACACAAATAGGTGTGGGTAATTTTCTTTAATTGCCTCTTCTGGTTCCCAAGTTGCTTCCTCAAACTTATGGTTCCTCCACAACACTTTGACAAGATGGGTTTTCTTGTTGCGTAGAACCTTGTCTCCCCGATCCAGAATCTTGACTGTCTGCTCCTCATAAGAGAGATCATCTTCCATTTGCACCACCTATGAGTTTAGTACATGTTAGGTGTCTGGTATGTACTTCCTCAGTATTGATACATGAAACACATCATGTACTTGTGCCATATTTTGTGGAAGTTCAAGATGATAGGCCACAGCTCCTATGCGGTCAGGGATCTCAAAGGGGCCAATATACCTTGGGATGAGCTACCCATTCTTCCCGAATCCCATGACTCTCTTCCATGGAGATATTTGAAGGAAGACTTTATCTCCAACGTTGAACTCCAAGTCCCTTCGACGGTTGTTAGCATAGCTCCTTTGTTGACTTTGAGTAGCTTTGATGTTTTTCTTGATGACTTGAACCTTCTCTGTCATCTATTGAACAAGATCAGCTCCAAGTAGCTTTCTTTCTCCAACTTCATCCCAACAGGTTGGAGTTATACCTCGCTTTCCATAAATATCTTTATACGGAGCCATCTGAATACTCAAGTGGAAGCTATTTTTGTATGAGAACTCAACCAATGGGAGATGTTGATCCCAAACAACCTTTAAATTCAAGAGAGTAGGCTCTTATAATATCTTCAAGTATCTGAATAGTTCTTTCAGACTGGCCATCAGTTTGTGGGTGATAGGTCGTGCGGAAATTTAATTCAGTACTCAAAGCATGTTGAAGACTCCTCCATAATTTAGATGTGAACCTTGGATCATGGTCAGAGACAATCGAGAGTGGAACACCGTGCAGTATCACCACTTCCTTCACATATATATTTGCATGTTGTTCAAGCGATAGGTCTTCCCGAATAGCGATAAAATGGGCAGTCTTGGCGATTTGATCAAGCACAAGCCATATCGCATTATTTCCCTTTGACTTCTTCAGGAGACCCATGACAAAGTCCATACTAACATTTTCCCATTTCCACATGGGCATATTCAATGGCTTCATTATACCTTTTGACTTTTTTCACTTAGATTTAACTTGATGACATACCAAGCACCTTGATATAAATTTTGCAATCTCCTTCTTCATGTTATCCCACCATAAGTGTTATCGGAGATCATGGTACATCTTGGTACTCCCCAAATGGATAGAGAAAGTTGAGCCATGTGCACTATCCAATATCTCTTTCTTTATCCCAGGTGATGAAGGCACACAAAGCCACGTTCCAAACCAAATCACACCATCATCATCGATATGGAACTCTTGCAGCTTCCCTTCCTTTACTTCATTCACCCTCTTTTATATCTCCACATCATCCCTTTTTGCTTCATTAATCTTCTCCTTGATGGATGGTTGCGCAATAATTTGGCCAAGGTAGGATATATCCCCTACCCTTTTGATTTCCAAATCCATTCTTTCCATATCCATGAAGATAGGGTCTTTCTTAATCCTCACCATGGATAGAGTAGCAGGTTCTTTTCTAGTTAGAGCATCAGTTACCTTGTTCACCTTTCCAGGATGATAGGGAATAGAGCAATCATAATCCTTGATTAGCTCTAACCATCTCCTTTGATGCATGTTGAGATCCTTTTTTTAGAATATATACATTAGGGCCTTTTTGGTCGGTGTATATGTCACACTTCTCGCCATAAAGGTAGTGCTGCTAGATTTTCAAGGCAAAAATCACAGTTGCCAGCTCTAGATCATGTGTCGGGTAGTTCTTCTCATGGATCTTTAACTATCATGAGGCCTAGGCTATCACATTTTTATTTTTCATGAGTACACAACCCAATCCTTTCATTGAATCATCACTGTATATCACTAAACTTTCTCCACTTTTCGGTAGTGTGAGTACAAGAGCAGTGATCAGCCTTCTCTTTAGCTCCTTGAAGCTTCCCTCACATTCTTCCATCCAGACATACTTTACCCCTTTCCTTGTGAACTTAGTTAGAGGGCTTGACAATCGTGAGATTTTTCTCACAAAACGTCGGTAGTACCCAGCTAATCCAAGAAAACTACGGATTTTTGTGACACTAGAGGGATTGGGCCATTCCTCAATCGCCTTTGTCTTTGAAGGATCCACAGAAATTCCCTCACTTGTTATCACATGTCCCAAAAATGTGACTTGATTTATCCAAGAGTCACACTTTCTGAACATGGCTTACAACTCCTCCTTTCTTAATGTCGCCAACACAAGTTTTAGATGTTCTTCATGTTCCTCTTTTCTCTTGAAGTAGATGAGAATATCATCGATAAACACTACCACAAATTTGTCGAGGTAATGTCCAAAGACTCTATTCATAAAATCCATGAAGATTTTAGGGGCATTAGTAAGTCTGAAGGGCATCACCAAAAACTCATAGTGCCCAAACCTTATATGGAAGGCAGTCTTCTGAATATCTTCCTTCTTCACCTTTACCTAATGATATCCAGAACGAAGATCCACCTTTGAATAGTATTGAACTCCACATAATTGATTAAACAATTCATCAATCCTTGGGAGAGGATACTTGTTCATTATAGTGATCTTGTTGAGTTCCTGATAATCGATACACAACCACATTGTTCCATCCTTCTTCTTCACAAAGAGCACTAGTGCACCCCAAGGTGATGCACTAGGGCGTATGAACCCTTCGTATAGATGCTCTTGCAGCTTCTTCTTTAACTCCTCCTGTTCGATAGTATCCATCCTATAGGGACACTTCGAGATAGGAGTAGCTCCAGGTATGAGTTCAATTGAGAACTCTACATCAAGATCAAGGGGAATTCCGGGTAACTCTTCGAGAAATACATCATTGTATTCCCTCACGATGGGCATTTCCTCGTGGTTGGAACTTTCCATCAACTCAACCATTTGGGCTAGGTATGCTTCTTTATAGGGAATCAACACCCACACCATTGAATTATTTTTCAAAGGAGATTCATGATCTTCCTTGAATTTTTAGAGAAGCATGGGATGGTTCGGAATATGAAAAGATATTTCCTTTTCCCGACAGTTGATATGTGCTCTATATAACAAGAGTCAACCCATTCCCATTATAGCGTCGAATTCCACCAAGGGAAGTATTACGAGATTTTCCAGAAGAATCCTCCCACATATGCCAACAGGAGAAGAGTCAAACACTTGGGTCGAAATGATTGCACCACTTGGTGTTTTTACAGATATCTCTACTTCAAGGTTCCGGGGCTTCGATTCTATAGTTCTAGCAAAGTTTCAAGATATAAAGGAATGCATAGAACCAAAATCAAATAAGACTTTTTCCATTCTTGAGTGAATAAGAAGTATACCTTGTACGACATCATTATCATGCTCCACCTCTTCAGTAGTGATGGTATAAGCCTTCCCTTGTTCCTTTGGCTCTGTTGGTTGCTGACACTAATTACCCTCGAGAACTAGAGGTTAAGTGCACTGGTTTGCATAGCTCCCAAGCACCCTACAGTTGTAGCATTGAACCATGGGAGGTTCTCTCCTTTTATTGGATAAATTCTCCTTCCTTTTTGTGTCTTTTAGACACTCTTGAGCATGGTTTCCTTCTTTACCACACTTTAAGCACTTCCCCTTCCCTTTGAGGTTGTTCCCATGGTGCAACTTGCCACATTTTTGGCATGTGGGTCATTTATTTTTCTTCCAACCTTTATCATTAGATCCACTAGCTTGAAACTCCATCTTTACTTTCTTATCACCATAGCCATGGGACCATTATCCAAACTCCATTTCCACTTTGAGAGCACACCGAAAAACTTCTTCATAACTCCCAAAGTCTCAATTTTCAAGAGCCTTTCGAAGGTGTGGTTTTAATCTACTAAATAATCTATAAATTTTGTTATGATTGTTGATAACAAAACCCGAAGCGTACCTTGAAATCCTTGTGAAATTCTCTTCATTGGTTGTGATAGATTCTTCTTCTTTTTGCTTGAGCTCTATAAATTCTCTCTCCATCTTCGTGCGAAGAGTTCGTGGGAAGTACTTATTAAGAAACATTATCTTAAAGTCTTCCCATTCCATCTCTTCAATTTTTTCTCTTGGCTTGGTGTTCTTAATCAAAGCCCACCATTGATCGACTTCTCCATCTAGACGATAAACGGCTAGAGTCACCTTCTTCATCTCAGAATAGTGAAGAATAGAAACGATCTTCTTCCATGGAGTTGACCCACTGTTCCACAACTAGTGGTTCGGTATATCCACTAAATGTCGGTGGTCATTTCCGCATAAAACATTCGATATCCACTTGCTCCCTCTTTGGTGAAGGAGGAAATTCCCCATTATTATGGTTATTGTTCATAACATGAGATAATTGGATAGCATCTCCATGATGTTTTGAACTAGACCTCCCAAATCATTGGGGATGTCGTTCAGGAAATCGTTGCATTGGCCCTCGCATGAGTTGTTGGCCTGATTTCTCCTGGTTCCCACCATTTACTAAAATCGAAATGTTTAGAAAAAATCATAAGTAAACAAGTCAGGAATACATAAATTAATAATTTTAAAAATTTATACTAAATGCATAACATATGGGATCCCTATGTAAATATTCTTGTGTGCATATTTGTACTTAGTCTCATGCTATAGGTTTACTCTAGGGTTCACTAATCCTAATTCCCAAATTAACTAATACTTTCCTCTAATACCAACTATAGAGACCCGAGCCTTTTCTTACATTACTATTAAATCATTTTAAATCTAAACAACATAATAGTATTACACATATAGGATTCAATGGTTTAGTGTCTTAGGAAAACTAGGACCATACATAACAAATACAACAACAAGCATAAACATTTATTTAATTTCTTCTTCTCTAGATTCTTATTGGCACTTGTCCTCTCTTTAGTAAATGTAGCCACCTGGGGATATACATAAAATGGGGTGATCTAGAAGCCCAGTAAGAGGATATATAAGAACAATATAGCATGGGGTGAGCATAATCATAAAATAGGCAAAAGATATTGAACATGAGAGGAGCATAAATAAAATACTTGAAATATGGAAATGCATAAAAATGAAACATCATGTCTTAGTGGTTAACTACCACACATAATTATGAAACAAGATAGAATATTGTTCACACATCATTTTACATTTACTCATGAGATTCATCACTTTACCCAATGCATTGGAGTGCTGAATAATTCTAGGCGCACCTGTCACTTTGAAACATTAATATTACGCTATATAGTTCTGGTTGAACTCATCACATCATAACATTGTCATCATCATGCTTGACACATAGAACACATATCAAAAATGTACCTAACTAACCCATGTAATGGAATGGGTTTCATCTCATAATAACACATTCAAAAGCTTTGGGTTCCCATAAGAAAGAGGGAATAACATACATGTTACAAGTACTGTCCACTTTGAGTGAGATGTAAAAGGTTTGTTCTTAAAAGAGGAGTCCTTTTAGAAAACATTTTATTTGACATAAAAAACAGTGAAAAACATTTATATCCCATAAAATTAAAGAAAATGATGAAAAAATGATATTTAAGGAGTAACCATATCAAAAATGGAGTGAAAGAGGGAGAACCCAAAGGAAGAAAATTGGGTTCGAGATTTCCCCTTACATTGTATCTGAATGCATCATTCTCTTTAATGTACTGTATAATGACATTATTTTCATTAATTATAAATCCAGAACCTTGTGCACATTAATATGTTTTATTATGGTTTCATTAAGTAATTGTATGTTCCTTTGGATGAGTTATATAGTTTTAAAACATTGTTTGAGAATGATTGTTTTTATGGGTTTCTTGAGTGATTCACTTGTATTCTTAAATTAATATTTGGGTAGAACATGGGTAAACATCCAGAAATGATATTAAATGTTATTAATGATATTACAGGAGTTTGAGTGATCTTATAATGAATCATATTATATCCATGGGGATGAATCATTAGATAATAATTAAATGATGATTGTTTGGGTTAATTTGGGCGGTTTTTCGATCACAACGAACTTGGTTTAATTTATCACTTAGTAATATAGACATAAGTTATTTAAAAAACATTTAATATGACATAAAACATATTACATGTTCTGGTTAAACAATATAAATGCTTTCATGAATAGATATAAAGGTAGAAATGGAAGAAGAAAGTATTTCGTTCTTGAAGGTGATAAATTAACACCTCACGACCAACGTTCTCTTTAATAAAATAAAAGGAATAGGGAAAGGGGTTGGATAATATAATATCCCATTAGAATCATACAATTAAATTATATGTATAATAATGGAGTTAAAATACCATTTGGATGAACATAGGTGGGGAGAGATCAAGAAATTAACTTGAACTTGAAAGGAAATAAAAGGAGAAGAGGGAGAGAAATTACCTCTTGAATCCTTCTCTTGAGAACCCCCTTAAGGGCCTAATCATGGTATTTTGATGAGACCAGAAGCTCTTGGACATGAGGGAGGGTCTAGGGAAGGTGTTTGGGTAGAGTTTAGAGATGTCTTAGAGCTTGAGAGGTGTGAGGAAATGAGGGTGTGAAGGACGGCTTTTATAGTGGAGGAGAGAGGGGTTTCCTTAACATAAAATTCATTAGTTTATTAATTTCCCCTAATACAAGGAATAGTGAGTCTTGAATGACCAAGAATAGTAATGTTATCATGTGATCCCGAACCTAGTGGGCTTACATCAGCAGAGCATCATCGATGACTCAATTAATCCATTATTTCGCATTTATTGTAAATTATCGGATTCTACTATTCATCAAAAATTCAAGTATTTTATAAGAATCCCAAAAATTTACCCCTACCATTTATTGATGCGTAGAATCCAAAAATTAAGTCCATTTTTCAAAAAAAAATCCAAATATTATTAATTTAATATTTCATTAAAATCATAATTTACTTAAAAAATGGTTTTTAAGATTAAAACTGATTTTATAGTGCTTTCAAAAATTACGTAGGGTCTTATAAAATTATCTAAACACTATAAGACATTGATTCAATAATTTATGAATACATTTAAAGAAAATAAGTTTTCTTTTAAATTAATTATTTTTGACTTATAAAATACCAAAACGTTTACTACGGTCAAATTGTCACTTTCTAAGATGTCTAAATTTTAATTAATTATTCATGGGTAAGGTTAATCTTATTTTGGATGATTTAATATCCATAAGGGTCATATTACGATTCATAAGGGTATATTACTATTCATAAGGGTAGATTACTATCCCCAAAAATTATTTTTGTTTTATTAAACTCCAAAAATCATCTTGAGCACAACCATGTATGTCAGATTTTCGAAATTCAAAACATATATGTGACAAACTTATGTTTAGAGGTCACATAGCACTTAGTAATTCATTATTTTGTGCTTTCATGTGATTTTATAACATAATTTTAAGAAGGAAATTTCCATTGGAAAACATTGGGTCGTTACATGATTTATCTAGGACAATACTACCATGAAGTTCCTAGTCCCCTCTATCATAAGGTTAGGCATATCATTATGGAAATCATCACATTGCATATCAAATAGGCTGTTGGCAAATTTCTTCCTATTTCATATCATTTATTAAAATAATAGAAAAAATTAATGAGAATACTTTAACTAATAAACATATAAAAAGGGAAAATATGAGCTTGTAATGGATAAATTATTAACAAAAAGTATATCATAACTTATAAGTCTATATTTTTCTATCTAGGTTATCCATTTTAATGTTTTCTATTAGGTTTTCTAACCTAACAATTTTTTCAAGTCCTGCATAATGGTTCATAACGTGTTTATGAATTTTCCAAACCATACCCCCTGGGAGGGTCAAACTAGGTGTGTAGTGAGGCCCAATTTTAATGTACTAGGTGATTATTGATTTAAATCCCAATGTTACATTTTTGAGGTTATTACCCTTAAGTACAATTATACAAGAGCCACATCCACAAGTAGTATCTAGACAGGGATATAATTACTTGGAAACCACTTGCTTTATACTTCACCAAAATTTTAGGTTTTTTTCTTATAAATAGATACATCCCTAGGGTTGCAACTAATTTATTCTAGTATTATCCTAAACAAATTGACATTTCACTGATACCAACTATATAAACTTGAGCCTTTTACACATATTATTACATGATTTTTAATATAAATATCCATTAAAATTCTACCAAAGGACTGAAAGGCCTAATGTCTTTGAAAGACGTGATACATAAAATAAAAAATTAAAATAAAATAAGAATTATTTATTTTAATCTCTATAATTATATCCATAAAAGAAAGGGGTGAGCTATAAATCCTAGTAAGTGAATAAACATGGTATTCAGACAATACACATGATTCAAACAACAAAACATTCTAACATAGGATAAAAGGATCAGTAATAATTACATGATAAAATAACATAAAGAACACGGTATTATAATATCATGGAAATATAGGAAATTGGAAGAAACATATAACACAACATTAATATAACTCAAGGCTAACCATCGTGACAACTCACTTGGTGGACAACATTCCATAATGGATTAGGTTCACTCATTAATCCTATACATGAAAAACATGAGATAAAAACATTACCCAATTTATTAGAGTGTTATTTTGGTTCACCCATCATAACATCTATATTATTATGTGTCTCACTAAAATAAATCGATCTTAAGGTGTAAATATAAAAATTACCCAAGGAAAGAAATGTGTTGCATTTGGTAAAAGGAACTTATGGAAGGTATTCAACCATAAAAGGAAGGGAAAATATGATTGGTATATATATAAGAGAAATATATATTTATATATATATATATATATATATATATATATAATTTAAAAGCATTACATGATATAAAATAGATAGAAAACGTGAGTTATAGAGAGAGAGTTCATAACCCAATGAAAAATGGTGGTTTAGAGAGATCATTTTCCTTCGGTCTAAATCTGTTATGCAATTGCACATAAAATCACATATAATCAAATAAAATTAATTAATTACTTATTTAATAACCTATTATATTTATAATTGATTTATTATAATTTTGTTATATTCATTTCTAATTATTTTAATGATATATAGTGTTTAATGTTTGTTGTTTTGGGAGTGTTTGTTTCATGGTTCCATGGTCAAATAACTTGTGGATAATCATCAACATTATTTAAAAATGATATTAAACACTAAAATTGAAATGTAATGGTATTAATGTACCTCCAAAAATTAATATATTCCCAAGTACCCACATGTTTTCTGATAAAGGGATGATTCTTTTAGTAAAAATATCGGAGTTATACAGTTAATTTGTTTAGGTTGTTTTACCAACCTTCATGAACTAGTTTCTTTTTATTTAATATTATGGAAATATATTAATTACATAAGGATAAAAAATAAATAATATATATAATTAGTTCATTTTAAATCATTATAACTGATTTTAATCCTACCATGATGGCGGTAGTGGAAAACGAAAACTCATTATACATAAAGGTGGAAAACCAATATAATATGGACAATGGTATCATTTATCATAGAATAAGAGGAGATGAGAAATGGTTGGATAGTAAATATTCCCATAGAAATATAAAATTATAGTATAAATATTATATTTGAGTTATTATTCTATTTTGGATGAGGTAGTTGAGGATAAGGTAGAAGAAGAAATGAATTTAGAAGAGGTAGATTGAAAATATTACCTATTAAATGTCACCTCCTTGAAATACTCCTTAAGAAAATTGGAAATAGGATTTTTGTGAGAAAAAAAAATAGAAAGTGGGGTATAGATATATAAATTAAATTGGATATAAGTATTTCAATATCTGAGTCTTATAAGGTGTGAGGAGAAGGGTTGGAATTTATAAGGAGTGAGATGGTGTTTTTGAATATTATATTCATTGGTTTATTATTTTGGATCAAAACTATAAATAGTTTTGATTATTGTGGATATATACATTAAATAGTACAAGTTTATTCAAACTAATGGGTGATTACATCATCTATGATTCAAAAATTCTTATATTTTTCTTATAATGAATTTTAACGTATGTTGTCATATTTTCCTATTCACCAAATATTCACCTATTCTAGAAAAATACCAAAATTCACCCTAAGAATGTTTTGGCATGTAGATTATAAATATGATAACCATTTTATTAAAATAATATTCTACATGTGATTAATTTAATTTTTAAATAAAATCCTCATTTATTCAAAAATACTAATTTTAATATTATGTTTTTTTCTGTCCCTTTCAAAATTTACTTATGGTCTCATAAAATCATTTCATCATTATAATAAAATATAATATTCATTTATAAATCCATTTCATGAAAATTAATTTCCCTTTAAATCATTATATTTATTATAAAGTCGCAATAAAAACAGTTATGTTTTATAAAAATACAATAACTTAATTTATCAATTTTAAAACATTTATTTATATATACCACGATATAAATATATCATATTTTCATTTTATAAGATACAAAAATATTATTTTACACTTCCATAAGGGAGTTTACTATTCTAATAGAAAATATACAATTCTAATGGTCAAATTACTATTCTAACAGTCATATTTTTAATAGTCATGTGGGTTCCCTACTTCATATAAATACCTCATATTTCACTTATTATTAATTCACTAATAATTTATTCTCAAGGTTATGTATATTTATTTTCAAAATTCAAAATGAATTACTATCATTCTCCTTTACTTCTACAATTTTGTTTATGAGTGTAATTATTCTGTTTAGTTTTCATATTTCAGTTATCTTGTTTTCTATTTTTTTCACATTGTAATAATTTAAATTATTGTATCAATTTTTTCCTCTACATGTAATGTTCAAATTAATATAAAAAATTATGTTTTATCATGTGGTTTATGTGTATTATACTACATTACTAAATAAGACACAATTATATAAATAGATTGGGAGTTCTTCTGATAAAATTCTAGGTCGTTAAATTCCTACACATCAAAAATAAATTTTTGGATCATTTTACTAATGTATCAAGACAATGTAACCATGTTATCTCAATATTTAGTGAGTGACACATGTTTGAAACTAAAATGTCATTTTTAAACAGAAAACACATATTTCAAGTCATATCAGCCACAACGTGTATCAGATTGAGCTACGACTGATTCTTACAAGTCACAAATGACTTATGGATCATTTTCCTAATGTATAAGAAAATCTGAATGTGTTTTCTGGGTTTTGAGTATGTCATGTATCTTTTTAAATAAATTTTAATTTTAAATTGGACACATGTATTTTAAGTCATAACAAGAACATCATGTATCATATTTAGATACAGTTGATTCTTACACATCATAAATGACTTATTGATAATTTATCTAATGTATCAAAAAAATAAAAATAAAAATTTCCTTGTTTTTCATTATGTTATGTATGTTAGAATTAAAATGTAAATTTTAAATAAAAACACACATTTTGAGTCATACTAGTCACACTTCTAATCAGATTGATGTGAGGTTGATTTCTACACACCAAAATTGGCCTTAAGTATTTCTTCCTAAAGTATCAAGAGAATCTGATCTTTTTTACAAGGTTTTTAGTGATGAACACATGTTTTTAACAAAAATGTCATTTTTAAACTAAAAACACGCACTTTGAGCTATATCGGTCACACTATGTGTCCGATTGATGTTAGAATAACTTCTACAGATCACAAATGAGTAATGTATTATTTTATTAAATTATAAATAGAGTATGAGTATGTTTTATCTATTTTTAATGAGTGACACATGTTTTTTTACTAATATGTAATTTTTAAACTAAAACCACACATTTTGAGTCATACTAGTCACACCATGTATCAGATTGAGGTAAAATTAATTCCAAAACATCATAAATGACTTATGAATAATTTTAATAAAGTATCTGAAAAACATTACTGATTTTTCTTATTTTTGAGTATGTGATGTGTGTTTTGAACTAAAATGTAAATCATAAATAAAAACACACACTTTGAGACATATAGGTCACGTTGTGCAATAGATTGACTTGTAGTTGATTTCTATACATCAAAAATAAATTAAGGATTGTTTTCCTAAAGTATCAAAACATTATGAGTAGGTTTTCTATTTTTAGTGAGTGACATATGTTTTAACTAAAATGTTATTTTTAAACTAAAAACACACACTTTGTGTCATAACAGTCGCACTATATTTCAGATTCATGTGAAACTGACTCCAACGCAGAAAAAATGACTTATAGATCTTTTTATTCTAATGTACTAAGACAATATGACTACATTTTCTCAATTTTAATTGATTGAAACATGATTTTAACTAAAATTTAATTTTTAAACTCAAACCACACATTTTGAGTCATAAGAGTCACACTATGTATCAAATTGAGGTTTGGATAATTCTTACACAACCCAAACGACTTATGGATCATTTTACTGAAGTATCAAATCAACATAAATGTGTTCTCTTATTTTTGGGTATGTCGTGTGTCTTTTTAACTAAAATTTATTTTTTTAATAAAAACACACACTTTGAATCATATCAGTCACACCATGTGTTATATTGAATTAAATTTTATTACTACACATCACAAATGACTTATGTATTGTTTTACTAAGTGTAAAAACAATATAAATTTGTTTTCTCAACTTTCAGTATGTCCCGTGTCTTTTTAACTAAAATGTCATTTTAAAATGAAAACACACTCTTTGAGCCATACCAGTCATACCATGCATCAGGTTGATGTGTGGATTATTTCTAAACATCAAAATTGTATTATGGATCATTTTCATAAATTATAAAGATAACATGAGTATTCTTTATTTTTTTCATTGAGTGACACACATTTTTAAATAAAATACCATTTTTAAATAGAATACACTAATTTCGAGTCATAAGGGTCACATCATGAATCATATTTAGGTATAATTGATTCCTACATGCCCAAAAAGACTTATGGGTCATTATTCTAATGTATCAAAACAATATTAATGTGTTTTCTCGGTTTTGAGAATTTCATGTGTCTTTTTAACTAAAATGACAATTTAAATTGAAAACGTAAACATTTAGTTATTTGTAAACTGAGAAAACACACTATTTAACCTAAACATATCAAATAAATAACAAATAGCTCTATGAATATAAAAATAGTACTTGATTATATAATATTTATTGAAGAACTTATTGATAATAGTTTCTTGTAGATCATTTTGTGTTCTTAGTAGAGCATAAAATGGTAAAAGAAAAAACAATTCTCAAAAATTTAATTTCTTTATGATCTTCAAGAAAATTAACTAAATAAGTATTAGGAAAAAATATAAGTAAATTAACAAAAAAAGTATAGTAAATGATGAGAAATGAACTAAATGAGTATTAGGATGTCACCTCTTCTTGTTGTCTTCATAAATCATGAATCCATGTAGTATGCCCATTATTTTCAGAATAAATAAATGTCCTCTCTTGAATACCTGAACTTTCGATTGTCCTATGATTTTTGGAAAAATATAAATATATAATGTATTAATAAATATTTTAAATGCAATTATAATTATATTCAAAAATAACACTTTAGGGATGCTATTTTTTAATGGAATATAATATCTTTCATAAAATTGAAAACATAATAACCACAATATTTTCTGTTACTTTGTTTAGGAAATTATAGAAACATTGAAAAAAATAATTAACATGATTTGATATATGTTTTTGATAGCGAAATATTATTATATTAACCCTGATACCTATCCACTTATAGAATTAAATAGGCTTATTTTGGTAATTAATTGTCCACATTCCATGATTTTGATGATAGTTAAACACCATGCTATCATAAGTTTTTTATTAAAACATAATATAAAACATATAACTTGGACATTATTTGTAAAATGATGCATGTAGTATATTATAAATTGATAAACATCATCATGTGTGGTTTGCCAATTGGGTATCCATGCATTTAATCCAAAAAAAATCATTGGAGTACCAAAATTGATTATAATGAGAAAACAATGATCCCTAATAAACAAAAAGGAATAAGTAATGAAAACAGACACCTGATATGATAAAATTATTAATTTTTAATGCTACATCATGAGTATTAAGAAGAGTCTATCATATGTATGTTTTTTTCAAAAAAATGTGGCTAGTTTATCCACCATTCCTAAATATTAACCTTCTTCCAATAAAAATTTTTGTATAGAAGTGGTGTGAGGATTAATGAATCCAAATTTGTGTTCATAGTGTTTTCCCTTCAAATAGTTCTAATATATACACCTACCAAAAATATTAATTGTATTTAATTATGATTAAAATAGTAGATCAACAATTGGGCAAAAAAATTAGGAAAACAATCCTAATTTATACATTTACAACTGAGACTAGTAGCCTTATATGCTTGAGGGTTTCATCTACATTCTCAAGACTAAGAAATTATGTAATGGACTCTCCATATATTTTTTATTCAAAATAAATGATGTCCATATCACTGTCTTTAAATGTTGTATCCACATGAATTTATAATATTAGTAAATTCAGAAGCTGAACTAGTGGGGTAATGGTACTTTCTAAAAGTCTCTTTTATTGATTTTTTTGATCCTTTATATTATTTTTATTTGGCCTTCCATTCCTCTTTCATTTTCTCCATATGTAATAATATTACATATTTAAGGCCTTTATTATTATTTTTTTAGGGTTTTAAATAAAAATAAATTTCAAAGGAATAAATCCTTGTAAATATATATTTTTATAATGTAAAAATACCATTCTATAAAAGTTTTAATAAAAAGTTCGATCGCGTGAACATCCAGGTCATCAAGAGGAAAATGTAGCTTAGTGCCTAGCACATGAGATACATTAATCCCTACATTCACATAAAATTTTGGTAGTTGTTTTTTGTATAGAATATCTCCTTGGATATTTTACATTTTACCCCTTATAAAAATGCAATCGGTGGTATTTGATAAATATAAATCATAATAATTTTCACACTGTATACAATCAGTACATGAAAGGTATCAATGTCTGAAAATTTTACATTTCACATAAAGAGTTTTGAAATGATTGATTACATATATTAAATAAAAACATTGAGGTGAATGACTTTTCTTAAATATATGGGGTATTCATATAGTGGTTTTTGTTGTGTTGTTTCTTTTCATTGATGATTTCTAATAATATTCTTAGAAAACTCATACCACCAATTATGTTTTTCTTCTAAAGCAGTTAATCATGTCTATGTATCCTCCATTTTCTAATTGCAATCCCCCTTTTTATCTTTTTTCTAAAAATATGTTTAAGAAGACACTCTAAAACACACACCTCTAGTGTGGCCATATTATTCTGGCCACTTCATGGCCTTTGAATGTATTCATTCATCGTGTATAGCTAATAATTACTCTTATTTCTAAGCTAGATAACAAATATTAAAAAATTAGTGATCATTATTTTGTAATACTGATTTAAAAAATATAAAAAATTATTGTTTCATACTTATACATGCTTCCCATAATTTTTTTTGTGCTTTCATCTATCAGTATTTTGTCTTTATTTACATGAGCCTCTTTCCATAGCACATGAACTGGGATGGAAGTCACTTTTGATTTGGATTCATCAATTCACATATAATCAAAGGAAAATTATTACATTTTTAATCCATTTCACATAAAAATTTTAATATAGATTTAAAATACCTACTATTTTTTCAAGGGAAGCATACCACATACTTTCATTATGGAAGGGGTATGTTGGTTTTGATGAAAATTGATTATTTTAACCACTTCATTTATATTACATAAATTAAAAATTATTAATGAAATTGATTAATACATTTATTATTAAATAATTTACTATTAATCAAAATGTACCTAAAAGGATCTATCCTCACAATGGCCAATAAACACATTACATGCTTCTTGGTTTATCATGTGTGAAAACATATATGGTGGGTGTAGGTTTACTTTCCCTTCAACATCCTTGGGATAAGGCTTTGTAAGAATTTTCTAAAAGCCTCTATGAGGATTTCCAATGAAAATTAATCCAAATTTTATTCAGTAGTCCTCTAGTATAAATAAAATCAATAAGGGATAATTAAGACTAAGTAAATGTTTCATTATATAATTTTTTAGTAAATTAAAGAGAATATGTCATAATTTTTCCCTAATTTCTTCCTAGATTAGTACCTTAAGTGTGGAAAATACATTTAACCATGTATCTATATCAATCGGCATGTGAATTATAGTGGTGGCCTCAATATAACTACTTAAAATGGAATTTTTTGGGTTGATAAGATGGTTATGTTCATTCCATCTGACCTTGAATTTTATGTCTCTACTTCTATCCTTAATAATTCTTATTAACACATTCAATCTATGATTCTATTGTTTTTAGGGACATTGATTGTTCATATTATACTATTTCCTATGCTTGAAAATCATAAATATGTTATTCCTCAAGATTAGTAGCATCATTATGTGGAGAAACATGTTGTTCTTTTACATTAGGAGTATCCTGATGTTGATAAACTTGTTATTCCTCAGGATTGGGGGCATCATTATTTGGGTAATCTATTATCATAAAAAGTGGTTAAATATTTAATTTAGATTATGTAAATGTATTAGTGAAAAATAATAATTTGACGTAAAAAATATTTATTAAAAATATTATATCTTCATTATTAAACTCTCTCTTTTTCTTTAATGGTTTAAGGGATTTGACCCCTCTATTAAGTATCCAAATCCCATCCTTGTGGTGTCCACAGACATACAAGACCACATCTACATTATTACCATCATGAAATGATTTTGAAATCTGAATGAAATAGTCATCCATAGTTGAATTCATATCTAAAACATTAGTGGTTTTGGTTGATAATAAAACAGTTGGACCCTTTCTATTTGTAGGATTTGGTACATAAAATACATTCACTACATGTGATGCCATTATAAATGGTTTGTCCTTATACCCTTACCTATTGAAATCTAGTTTCAAGAATTCCAATTCATCAATTTTAACTACACTCTAATTATCAACCCACTTGCATTGAAAAATTATCACTTGGAATATTTTATAATCCAACTCCCATATTTGTTTGATGATTCCAATGTATGACATATTTTCATAAATTGGATTCCTATCCTTGGTAAATATATATATATGTGCATCACCTCATCCCCAAGTGTAACTCCACTATTTTTCATGGTATTATATTCATCAAGTTCATTTGTATAAAAAATATAACCATTACTTTCCTAACCATTTTAAGATAATACATGCACACTTGATCCTCTAGCTAGACATCAATCTCGTTTGGAAATTGAATTTGGACTTACAATTGACTTATTAAAAATATAGTATCGAACCCATCCTAAAAACTATCAATTATGTGTATTTGATATCCATATTTCATTCCTTTATGTATTTAAATACCTAAGAATTACTTTTTGGGTTTCAAAATATGGCACAACCTCTAAACTGTTATGTAAAATTTAAAGGTGAGTCTGCTCCCACTCTATAAACGTAATTTTAATAACATCTCTTCTTGAAATTCCTTCACTCACAGGTCACCCAATGTGATGAGATTTTGGTAGATCATTTATTCCAAATTATATGGGTATTCGATACATAATTCAGTGGATTCATCAACAATATATCACTATTCAATAAAACATTCTATATGAATTTTATTTTTCACATACTATATCAAAATAGTCATATTCCATTCAATGGGGTATATAAAACTATTATGTACATGACCACATAGCTATATCTCTCTAATCAATTTAACCGTCAACTGAACCATCGTGTTAAAGAATGTTGTTGGGAGGAACATATCCAACTCAAATAATATAAAAACAAAGTTATATTGCATAGTTATCAATTTCGCTGGCTCCATAAACTTACTACATATAACATTGAAAAAGAAAAGAAAATTGGTTAATGTATGACAAAAATTATGAATCAAAATTAAATTTAAAGTTAAAAAAATTAGATCTTACATAAAAACATGAAATTTGTGTGATTCTAGATCCTTTAACTTTAAATTAGTCATTGTCATGATATTATTTGTTTTTTATGAATTACCCTTTAGAACCTTTACATCATTCAGTAAGTTAAAAAATTGATGTCTCTCTTTCTTAAAAATAGTGTAAGTAGCTGGAGGAAGAAAATTATATCTTTCACCTTTCACTAGAACCAAATATTCTTGTATCCCCAGGTCAATCAATTCTTTCCTAGCCTTAATGTTGTCCTTTTCTTTACTGGGTGTATTTAGTAATGTTTCAATGACACTATCACATACATGGTTTCCCACATGCATGACATCATGAAAATGTTTGGCATAAAAACAATTCCAGTATAGTAATTCAAAAAAAAACAATTCTCTTTTTCCAATCGGTTTTTGTATAGTTTTCTGAATAAGTCTTACCAAAAGTACTGGTCATGTCCTTTAATTTCTCAAACAATTAATAACCTAATAGTTGATATGGTGTTGTACCATCTTTTTAATTCTCATCAAATTATGACATCCATGATTGGTATTTATGTCGTTGGGGGTAGAAATTTATGATGTCTTACAAGAACATACTTCGATGAATGTTTCAACCTAACTGAGTGTATACCTTATAAAAAAATGGATCACCATTGAGTTCCTTTAATTAAATATCTTGAAAATATTTCATAAGTAGGAATATAATTTATCATACCATAAAACATGGATCTAAATGTGAAGTCTTCATTTATGTAATCATAATAAAATGTAACACTTGAATCCCACATTAATTTCAAATCATAAATAAATGGAGCCAAATAAACATCAATACCATTGCCTAGTTTTTTTGTCCTGATATAATCAGAGACAACATTATATATTCTCACTTCATGCATAACCATTGTAGAAAGTTAAAGTTTACCAATATAACTGACCATGTACTGTGAGTGATTCTTTTTAAAAAAAGAATTCATTCCATATTTTGATAGTTAAAGACAAAGGTTTCTCAAATCGTTTCAAAATTTAGGATACCCATGTTCAATTTCTTACACTAAGGATAGTCTACTGAAAGATGAAGTTTCGCATCATGATTTATTATATCTTCATGCCGCATAAATTTCTTTATAGTGTCCTCACTTGCATATAGGATCCTAAGCCTTAGAATGGTTGGAAAGTACCATATCACTTTTGAAGGACTTAATTCATCTTTGTTCTATCAATACACATCACAATTTGGACATTTTTAAGTGATTCATGGGCCTTGAGAAATATTATAGAGTCATTTGGAAATGTATGTATTCTTATAGAGATCATACCCATTGAATATAGAATTCATTTAGCATCATATATTCGATAAGGATGCTCATTATCTTCTGGTATCATATCAATCAAGAGATTAATTAATTCAATAAAGCTGGTGTCACTCCATCCATTTCTAGATTTTATATTATATAGCTCATTATGGCTAAAAATATAATATATTTAGTACAACCATCATAAAATAGAATCTTTTCAAAGCTCTTTAACTTCTGAAACAATTTTGGATAATCATGAAGTTTATCTTCAACTTTGATTATCATTTCCACAATACGATCTTCATTATCATTCACACCTATAACCATATCGTCAGTACAGTCTTAATCATTGTTCAAACTTTTAATCCAATCAAATAATCTATAAAACACATTGTTATCCCAATCACTAGCTACATTTATTTTTCCCTATGTTTAGTCCATCAATTATAACTTCAATATATTTTGTGACAGATCAAGTGTTCTTATAACTCATATAGACTAATGAGTCTTTCATAGCAATAATGTAAACACAAAAAAAGGATTATAGAAGGGTCATATACATTATCTTTTAAAAAATTGATGAAGCCTTTCTCCCCATCCTAACAATATTTTGTCTGAGGATTAACATCCATCCATTTTAGATTTATATCCATCTAATTTGATTCAATAATATTCATATAAAAAATACACATAAAGTATGAGGTTAAAAACTTAAAAGAATATTATTAATATACACACACATATAGTCATTATATTTAATATAAATTTTTATTGAATAAAAAAAAATTTAGAACATATAAATACCATGAATTATAATAATTTTGAAATATTGTAAAACTTATTTATTATTCAAAAATGTAAAATATCAAAAATCAATCTATTTTTCAAATGTATTTATCAATGGAGAAAATTAATTCTCTATTGCTATCAATGTTTACAAGAAACGTATTAATTTCTAAAACATAATAAGAATTATGGTGAATATAATAATATTTCACTATGAAAACATATATCAAAAAAAAATTAATTATTTCTCATAATGTTTTCACATTGTTTCAAACAAAGTAATCACATAAATTGTGGTTATCACATTTGTAAATTTATAAAAGACATCATTTTCAAATTCTTTATTTGTAAATAATCAAAATAAAAAAATTATTATTCCATGAGATTTTAAAAATAGTCAATATTGTGGTTATATTGGGAAAAATGAATGATTAAACCAAAATAACCCGTATTTTCAAATTTCAAAACCATGAAGAGGGTGTATTTAATTGAAAAATTATTTTTAATGAGTAATAAAATTCACAAAATCAAAAACCTTAATTAAAAATTTTGGGTTAATTGTATTAATTATAATTTGAATTGTTAATTGATTTTAATTCCAAATACTCTCATATATTTTCATTAGTTTTTAACATTTTTTGGTGTTTTAGAATATTTTGGAGTAAAATTGCTCAATGGATTAATTTCATGCTTTCTATTGTTTCATTAATTTCAGAATTAATTTTGGTATAATCCTACACTTTAAAATGATATTCTCATTGATTTTTTGGTGTAACGTCATTGGGAATTTCATGGGTTATGGATGATTTAAATGGGAAATCTATACTCAGGTTTGATTTAAGTGATTTTTTCTGACTCATATCATATTAAACACACTCCCATAAGTTATGTGACACTCACCCATGGTATTTAATCATATTTCCAAGGATCATGTGGGATTAAAAGAAAGGTAAACAGAAAAAATCATGCAACCAGAAAGATGATGTCTTGTATGAGTGTTTCAGGGGTAGAATTTCATATGATAGGTGCATACAGTGATACAAGAAAGCAATATAAAAGTAAATTTTTCAATATTCAAATTATATTTATCCCATATTTTAAATTTAATCACCCCCGTACACTATATTATTAGACCGATCCTACATACGTTTCTAAGCAGAGAAAGATCATGTTTAATAATCTAAAGCATGACAGCCAAAACATGATTTGTAATGTGGCACCCACCCACAATGCTTGCACATACATGCTATGAGAAACCCCAGTTCCCACAACAAACTAATAATATGCTCTCTCGGGCTTGTCCCTATAAATAAAGGTCAATTAAGATTACTTAATAAAAAATTTATAAATTCATACCTTTGGTTTTGAGATTCAATTTAACCAAAACGATCTACTTCGGTTACAGCAGGCCTCTAATTCCACAAGAGTTTGAGTGTGTTATGGGGATGAACAGATGTTGGGTTTCTTTTATAAAGAGAGAGAAGGGTTTTATAAGTGCTTATTGAAAAGCGTTGATAAAAGTGTATTTTATTATCACTAAAAACACATGTGCTAATAAATACTGTTTTTTCAGCGCTTTCTTAAAGCTGATAAATCATAACTTTTATCAGTGCTAAAAAGCACAGGAAAAAGTAGTATCTATCAACGTTTTGGTTTTAGTGCTAATAAAATATAATTTTCTAAGAAATTAAACTAGCGCTGATAAAAATATAAAAAATGAATAAAATAGAACAAAAAAATAATATTAATTATATAAATAATAAAATTGTTAAAATAAATTATACTAACTATTTTGATTAAAAAATATCAAAAAATCATTTAAATGAATTAATTACATAAATTAAAAACATATCTAAAATATTAAAATTTAATAAATAAATGTGTATAAATAAATATTAAAAAATTAATACATTATGAAAATTTTAAAAATTAATATATATTAAAAATAAATAAATAATATTTAATGAATGAATATTAAAAATGAATAAAAAATATTTATTGAATTAAAAAAATATTAAAAAATTGAATTCATATCATTAATTACATAACATAAAAAAATATTAAAAAAGAATAAAATGAATAATAAATAATATTAATTATATAAATAACAAAATTATTGAAATTGAATAATACTGAATAATTATTACAATAGTTCTAGAGAGGGGGATAAATATAATGAAAATCCTACGCTAATCAACAGGGAAGTATTCGGTAAGACTTGATGTAACACCCCAAGTTTTTCTAAAAATAAATAGAAATGAATGGAACTTTGTTTTAAGTAAATATTTATAACTTGCCTTTAAACATAATTTTTCCACTTCTATGTTTTGAATTTCAAGAAACTATCATCTATAATTTTATTCAGTGTGTTATTTAGAGTCTATTGGAACCAACTTGTTTTTTGGTGAATAGTAACATACCTTTATGAATAGTAATATGAATAGTAATATGACCCTAATGAATAGTAAATTGTATTATTATTTTATTTTACTAAGGGTTTATGATAATAGCATCTTGATTAATTTTTCAATGTGATATAAAAGAAGTTATAGTTTTTAAATAATTAATTTTTGAATTAAGTATGATGTTATTTAAAAATTAAATTAAAATTATTTATAAAATTATTTTGAAAAAATGGTCTTCATTTTTGAAATCTACACGTTGATAAATGGTTAGGGTGAATTTTGGGAACTTTTCTAAAACAGTTGATTTTTCGGTGAATAGTAAAAATACAGTTTTTAGTTTTAGTGTGTTAATGGCATCATTAATAATATAATAATGATCTCATAAATCTGGTCGACTTGTGTATAGTTAAATAAGATGTGAAGTGTCCCATGTGGATTATACCATAAGAAAATACCATGGTAAAGCCCATGGTTTTGCAAATACCACCCATGAGGTGTCCCTTGGAAATTATTAAAATATTCCCTTACTTTTCCAATAAATACCAACCCATTCCTTCATTAACTTCATTCCCAATTCCTCATCAGCAAAGCTCTGGTCTCCTTACCTTCATAGTTTTCCACCCAAGGTTTTCTCAAGCCCCCAAGGTCTCAACCTTCAAGTTCTAAGGGTTACACTACAAGGTAAGAAAATTCTCACACTACTGGAAAATAAGTCTTTACCAACGGTTCAAAACCATTGGTAAAATATGGATAACCGTTGGTATAATATATATCAAAGGTTATCCAAACCATGGGGAAGTAAGGTGTAGGTAAAGATATATTCCAACGGTTTGTGGAAAACTGTTGGCATATCTTAGGATATCCACCTTATACCAACAGTTTTACATAACCGTTCGTATAAATCTTTCACCAACGGTTTGAAAACATTGGTGAAGAGACTATTATGGATATATGTTTGGATGTTTTATACCAATGTTTCTATAGAACCTTTGGTATAAAACTCCCTATTCCAACAGTTGTAAAACCAATGGCATTGGCCATGCTGAGAAATTGCAGCAGCAGGCTGCTGTGAGCTGCTGTTGTGAGTGGTCTATCCAGGCCTCTTTGAGTGATTTCTAGGACGGCATTTCCTGGCCTGAATTGTATACATACATACAATGAAAAAATATACAATGAAAAACATAATTCTAAATCAATTAGGTTCCACATTTCATAAAATATACACATATATAATGAAAACATAACTCATAAGGAAATTATAAACATACATAATTGATTTAGAATTCAATTCTGATAGACAATTACATGTGAAATCCGAAATTAAATTCATAATTGAATACTGAATTGAATACATACATAATTTAATTGTCAATTACGAATACAATACAAAAAAACTGAATACATAATTATATGGTTTATACAGAATTAAGAATACATACAAAATTGCATTTTGTATAACACATACACGATTGAATAAAGAAATTAAAAGCTAATAACCCCAAAATAAGGAAATGCATAAATGACTTCAACCAAACACAAATATAATGTCTTATGGATTGGGGTGGGTGTCTTTGAACTTAGTGATGATGATAATGGGTGTGTATCAATGAGATTGTGTGACTTAGGGAATGTAGTTTTCCTTGGCATAATAAATGGCATGTGTTTTACAATAGGGGTAGGAGTTCCTCACATGATAAGTGGATTGTGTGAGGTTGGACCATGGATCCTTGTACTCAAGTATCAACACAATCAGAATACATTTTCTCAGTTTTCCATATATCAGTTGTTTTTACTTAAAACAATGTCCATTTTAAACAAAAGACAGGCACTTCGAGTGATACGGGCCACACTGTGCCTCGGATTGAGGCGAGGTTGACTCGTACACGTCACAAATGACCCATGGATCGGTGTCCTGAAGTATCAATAGAATCCGAATGTGTTTGGTCTGTTTTCTTTTTATCAGGTTTTGTTTTCAGTTAAAATTTTGTCCATTTCAAACAAAAGTGAGACACTTTGAGTGGTACCGGCCACACCGTGCCTCGGATTGAGACAGGGTTGACTCGTACATGTCACAAATGACCCATGGATCTTTGTGCTGAAGTATCAACAGAAAACAAATACGTTTGGTTGGTTATTCATATGTCAGTTATTGTTTTCACTTAAAATGTTGTCCATTTCAAACAAAATTGAGACACTTTGAGTGGTACCGGCCAAACCGTTCCTCGAATTGAGGCATCGTTGACTCGTACACATCAAAAATGACTTATGGATAAATGTGATAAAGTATCAACACAATTAGAATATGTTTGGTCATTTTTCTATATGTCTTTTGTTTTTACTTAAAACGGTGTCCATTTTAAACAAAAGACAGACACTTTGAGTGATACCCACCACATTGTGCCTCGGATTGAGTCAGGGTTGACTCGTAAACATCCCAAATGAAATATGTATTGTTTTCCTAAAGTATCAATAGAATCTAAATGTGGTTGGTCAGTTTTTCATATGCCAGTTGTTTTTTTCACTTAAAATGTTGTCCATTTCAAATTAAAGTGAGACACTTTGAGTAGTACCGACCAAACCATGCCTTGTACTGAGACACAGTTGACTCATACACATCAAAAATGACCTATGGATCATTGTGATAAAGTATCAACACAATCAGAATAGGTTTGGTAAGTTTTCCGTATGGCTGTTGTTTTTACTTAAAACAATGTCTATTTTAAACAAAAGATAGAAACTTCGAGTGATAACTACCACACTATGCCTCAGATTGAGTTGGGGTTGACTCATACACATCAAAAATGACCCATAGATCATTTTCTTGAAGTATCAATAGAATTCGAATGCGTTTGGTTGGTTTTCCGTATGCTAGTTGTTGTTTTCAATTAAAATGTTTTCCATTTCAAATAAAATTGAGACACTTTGAGTGGTAGTGGACAAATTGTGCCTCGAATTTAGGCTCGGTTGACTCGTACACGTCACAAATGATCCATGGATCCTTTTTCTCAAGTATCAACATAATCAGAAAACGTTTGGCTGATTTTTCATATGCCTGTTGTTTTTACTTAAAACATTGTGCATTTTAAACAAAAGATAGAGACTTCGAGTGATACCGGGCCACACCATCCCTCATATTGGGACAGGGTTGACTCATACACGTCAAGAATGACCCATGGATCATTTTCCTAAAGTATTAACTAAATCCGAATGTGTTTGGTTAGTTTTCGGTTTGTCAATTGTTGTTTTCACTTAAAATGTTGTCCATTTCAAACAAAAGTGAGACACTTTGAGTGGTCCTGGCCACACTGTGCCTCATATTGAGCTAGGGTTGACTCTTACACATAAAAAATGACCCATGGATCATTGTTTAATAGTATCAACAGAATCCAAAAATGTTTGGTCGGTTTTCCTTATGTTAGTGGTTTCATTCACTTAAAATATTGTCCATTTCAATTAAAAGTGAGACACTTTGAGTAGTACCGGCCAAACTGTGCCTTGGATTGAAGCGTGGTTGACTCGTACATGTCACAAATGACTTATGGATCATTTTTATAACATATCAACACAATCAGAATACGTTTATTCAGTTTTCCATATGTCTGTTGTTTTTACTTAAAACAATGTCCATTTTAAACAAAAGACAGACACTTCGAGTGATACCTACCACACCATGCCTCGTATTGAGTTGAGGTTGAGTCATACACTTCACAAATGACCCATGGATTGTTGTCCTAAAGTCTCAATAGAATCTGACTGCATTTGGTTGGTTTTCTGTATTCCAGTTGTTGTTTTCACTTAAAATGTTGTCAATTTCAAATAAAAGTGAGACATCTTGAGTGGTACCAGACAAACCGTGCCTCAGATTGAGGCGCGGTTTACTCGAAAACATCATAAATGACCTATGGATCATTGTGCTAAAGTAACAACACAATCAGAATATGTTTGGCTGGTTTTCCATATGGATGTTGTTTTTACTTAAAACAGTGTCCATTTTAAACAAAAGACAGAAACTTTGACTGATACCCACCACACTGTGCCTCGGATTGAGTCGGGGTTGACTCGTACATGTCAAAAATTACCCATGGATTGTTTTCTTGAATTATCAACAGAATCTGAATGCATTTGGTCAGTTTTCTGTATGCCAGTTGGTGTTTTCACGTAAAATGTTGTCCATTTCAAATAAAAGTGAGACACTTTGAGTGGTACCAGCCAATTTGTGCCTCAGATTGAGGCTCAGTTGACTCGTGCATGTCACTAATGACCCATGGATCATTGTGTTAAAGTATCAACACAATTATAATATGTTTGGTCAGTTTTCCGTATGGCTTTTGTTTTTACTGAAAACAGTGTCCATTTTAAATAAAATACAGACACTTCGAGTGATACCCGCATCACTATGCCTTGGATTGAGGTGGGGTTTACTCATACACGTCAAAAATGACCCATGGATCATTTTCCTGAAGTATCAATAGAATCCAAATGTGTTCGGTCAGTTTTCTGTATGCCAGTTGTTGTTTTCACTTAAAATGTTGTCCATTTCAAATAAAAGTGAGACACTTCGAGTGGTACCGGCCACACCGTGCCTCGGATTGAGGCGCGGTTGACTCGTACCCATCACAAATGACCCATGGATTGTTGTTATAAAGTATCAAAATAATATTAATACATTTGGTTGGTTTTCCATATGTCAGATGATTTTTTTCACTTAAAATGTTTCCCATTTCAAATAAAAGTGAGACACTTTGAGTGGTATCGGCCAAACAGTGCCTCGGATTGAGGAGTGGTTTACTTGTACACATCACAAATGACTTATGGATCATTGTGCTAAAGTATCAACACAATCAGATTATGTTTGGTTGGTTTTCCATATGTCTGTTGTTTTTACTTAAAACAGTGTCCATTTTAAACAAAAGATAGACATTTCGAGTGATACCCGCCACACCATGCCTCAGATTGAGGTGGGGTTGACTCGTACACGTCACAAATGACCCATGGATTATTATCCTGAAGTATCAAAAAAATATGAATGTTTTTGGTTGGTTTTCCGTATTCCAGTTGTTGTTTTCAATTAAAATGGTGTCCATTTCAAATTAAAGTGAGACACATTGAGTGGTACCTGCCAAAACGTGCCTCAGATTGAGGAGCAGTTTACTCGTACACATCAAAAATGATCCATGAGTCGTTGTGGTAAAGTATCAACACAATTAGAATATGTTTGGTCAGTTTTCTGTATGGTTGTTGTTTTTACTTAAAATAGTGTCAAGTTTAAACAGAAGACAGACACTTTGGGAGATACCCATCATACCATGCCTCGGATTGAGTCAGGTTTGACTCGTACACGTCACAAATGACCCATGGATCATTGTCCTAAAGTATCAACAAAATCTGAATGCATTTGGTCAGTTTTCCATTTTCCAGTTGTTGTTTTCACTTTAAATGTTGTCCATTTCAAAAATATTCATACCAGAGTGAAAAACTAGAGTGAAAAACAAGGTTATACTGAATTCAAAAATATCCATACCAGAGTAAATAACCAGTTATACTGAATTCAAAAATATTCATACCAGAGTAAAAAACCAGGTTCAAAAATAAAGAGTTATACAGAATTCAAAAATGTAATGGATCAATCTGCCCCTGATCACTATCACCATCACCACTATCATCATCAGCCTCATCCTCGCTGCCATATTTTTCTTCATCATCATCCTTGTCATTTTCCCCATTCTCATTCATGTCCCCATCCTCGCCCTTGGCCCCATCCTCACCCACGTCATCATCCTCATCCTTTCCCTCATCCTCTTCTGCATCCTCATCATCACCAGGAATGTCATCATCTCGACCAACACTAGAAATACAGCCTGGTGCATTCGATAATGCACCCATCGATGACATATATGTCTTAAAAGCTGCATCGGCCTCTAGTAGAAGTGATGAAGATAAAGCTTTGATCAGTTTCATAAATTTTTTCTTTCTCCTTTGAACCTGTTCTTCCAACTCTGTGACCCTTTTATCAGACTTTCTTGCATGCTCCTTGACCTGTTCCAACTCGGTGGTACTAGAATGGATACCTGGAGAGGACCAATACCTCTTCAGGACTATATTCTTACCAGGTCAGCAGCATACTCAACCAGAGTGCTCATCTCCAAAAACCATATATAAATGATTGTGTGGTCCTAAATTGTCAGGATCCTGGGCATAAACGGCCTCTAAAGGAGCCTTTTAAAAATATAAATAGATTATTAAATTTCAAAATAGATATTAAACTTTGAAATAAACAAATTAAAAATTAAAATATTTTCTTGTGTTGGTTCATTAACCACAGTTCCATCTTTTTTCCTTCTACTCAAGAAAAATAATTTTGCTCGAGGGATACGTCCTTCAATATTAAATTTGTGCTTCTATAATGACATTGAAACAATATAAAGTGCATGTATAATCATATATTCAATATTCAATAAGTCACATATTTTAAGTATGAAACAATAAAAAGGGAATGTCCTACAGAAGAATTATAAACATCTATATCATACCAGCTGCCTCTCATGATTTGATATAGTAGTGTGCCCCAAAGTGTGGAGGTATTGCCTTGAATTAATGTTTTTTTTTGTTTTTTTTTATATTCCTAAATAATCATTAATAATAAATAAGATAATATTAATGAAAAATATGAAAATTTTCATTTAAATACCTCAAATGGGATTAATTCCTTAAATTTGGTAGTCACCCAATGGGTAATCATTTGGCGATATTGCTCTATCGGGAAGTCATCCATGATAGGTAATGTCTCCAAATCTATTCCCACTCTATCGCACCAGCCAACATACATCTCATGCTTATAAGCTCTCCAAAGCTCTCTTATCTCCTTTAAACGTGTTGGTCGTGCACCTTCGCCATCATAGAAGTTAAACTGGAGCTGAAACCCAATAGATTAATTCATATAAATACAAAAAATACAACATTAAATCAAATATATTTTTTACCCATATTTGTGCCCATGAATTATCCTTGACTTCAAGTGTCAGATGTCTCCAAGAGAGAGGGCTGACTGGAATGATGTCAGATTATTTGGCTAGAATTGCCAAAAAAACCCCGACATTCCTACCCAGATTTATCAATCCTTTGTCCATCATTATTGTATTCAACCATCAACTGTGTCTGGAAGTTCCATACCGCATGCAAGCGAGTACACCCTCTCCCCCACCTCCTATCAGTAGATGAATCTGTTATTAAAGAAAAAAGATATCAGTAAATGTTATAATAAAAATAAATTTTGGTATAAAAAGTTGTTATAGTTATATAAATATACCTATCGTAGTCGGATAAATGGGCATCACTGGATGTGCATAATCTAAAGAAATATCCTGTACAGGTGGAGTGTCCCTTAGTGTATGCTCATCATCCACATACTGTGTCAGAGCAGGAGTCAAAGAATGTGGAATATAATTGCTCGGAGATAATGATCTAGAAGAAAAAGATGATGGCACAGACGTCTGGCCAACAGGTAGTGTAAACATTGGAGGCATAAATATCCAGTGTGTCCCTAAAGACACAACAGTATCAAAATGGGGCATAGAAGATAGTTTTATGGTCGGGGCATAGTCCAATCGGGTACGACCAGTGGATCATCTAACTCTCACACCACGATCCCTCATACCACCAGCCTCAGTACCAGGACCACCACATGATCGTCTAACTCTGACACCACCCCCCCCCCCCCCCCTCCTACCACCAACCTCTGTATTGGGAGCAATATCAGACTCCCTGTCGGATATCTCTCGTCTGGAGGGTGGATCCTGAAAAAAAGTTTAACACAAAAGTAAACACATAATATTATGAGTTATTGAAATATATATATTTGAAATAAAATACCCATAATAGGGATGAGTGGAGGAACTCACATCTGTGTCATGTGATGATTATTTTCTGTCATCTTTTTTCGCTACCTCTCTTCAATGGTTGTCATTTCCAGGAATGAAAACAAATATGGAAGTAATTAGAAATAGATAACTAATGTGTAACCCAAAAAACAAAATATAGAAAAACCATTCTGATAAAAAACATAAAAAAACAGAATATTTATGGTGGTTTGAAGTAAATTACTAGGATGCACACTCTGAATGATGTAGGTGAAACAAGTAGGTGAGAACACAACTGTATGATTCAATATATTTCCCACCACAACTCCAGGTTCACAATCAACTCTGACAATTGAGCTATTAGAGTCATCATAAGTAATAAACAGATTGCTTCCAATTGTAGTAGGGATAGTGTCAACCTCATCATCACAATCATCAAAAACATGTATGGTATTTACTTCAATAATTACACTGAATTTAGGATGACGATTATCTTTGACATAAAAAACTTGTTTCACCGTTGATGAAAACACTTATGGTTCATCGGTGGAAAGAGTACGAGTCATGTCAATAACTTGAAATCCAAAATAATTAATAAAGGTGCCTTTCCTCATCATTGAATCAAACCATTTACATTTCATCATAATGACTCGACCATTTGAGTAATAATCCGAAATATTATTTTCTCCACGACTCCATAATAAGCTACATTTTCATAACGAGGTCTATTATCTATTTAACTGGCATAACAGTCTATTTTGGGAGTTATAATAACACCATCATGCTTTGTTCTCATGTTTCTTGCTCGTTCAGTGATAATAAATTTTTTTCCATTGATCACAAGTGATTTACAAGCACGAACCATGGTGTTAGGACCAAAATCCAAAGCTCTTATTTCCTCAGAAACAGATTTGCAGGAAAACTTAATACCTGAAATATAAAAAAAATAGTAAACTTAATTAAATATTATTTTTATTTAGCTATTAAAGAAATATTTTTACCTTCAATTTCAACCAAGAAGAAAACCTTTTTCTATGAAAAGTATCTTTCCTTCTCAAAGATAAAGAATGATGCTTTATATATATCAATTCTTCATGTTTCCTATAGATAAAAATAATAATAGTTTAACAAATAATTAAAATTTAAAGAGATAAGATAAAAGATACATGTACAATTTACTTACTTGATATACTCATCAAACAAATCACAATTGAACAACACTATGCAATGTGCCATATCTCGCTCTTCAAGGCTTAATTTCATCAATCTATATGATCCTGGAATTCCTCATGTCTGAGGAAGTGATGGAAAACTGGGTTCAATTTTCTCATACTATTCTTCTTCATTTCTCATTGGTCTGTTTATTCTTGTAGTAAGATCAGACAAATACATTGAGCAGAAACCCATACATTTTTTAGCTAAGTAACCATTCACAATAGAACCTTTGGGAAAATTCCTTTTCCAAACATATTATTTCAATGTGTACATGTTTATTTTAGTTGGATACATCCAATGGAAAGCAACAGGTCCTCCAAGAAGTATTTCGGTCAGAAGATGGATAGTCAGATGCAATATGAATGTAAAAAATGATGGAGGGAATATTTTCTCTCACTCACAAAAAATTAATGGTATCTCTGCCAATAGTTTTTTCAAGAAGGATTTGGACAACTTCTTACCACATATATATCTAAACAAATAGCACAACCGAATAATTGAAGCCCTTACATTATTGGACAAGAGATGATATACTGTTTTTTGGATGAAATCATTCAAAAGGACGTGATAATCATGAGTCTTCAAAGATTTCAGCTTCAACTCTTTTCTGTTGACCCATTTTGATATATTTCTTGAATATCCATAAGGAACATTAATAGTCTCTAGCACTTCAAGAAATTTATTTTTTCAGCAGGTGTCATCACATAATAATCACATGGAACTTGCCATTTATTTTCACTAATACATACAGGATGCAATTCTGGTCTAATCCCCCAATCTACCAAGTCACACTGAGATCGTAAATCATCTTTTGTCTTCCCCTTGACATTTATAAGAATCAAAAGCAACATTTCAGACATATTCTTTTCAATGTAAATTACATCTAAGAAATTACGTAACAAGTTGGTTGACCAATACGAAAACTCAAAGAATATACTCTTCTTCTTCCAATTGTAACATGTATCATTGGAAACATTTTTCCACTTTCTAGATTTCATTACACCCTTCCCAAATGAATAACTGAAATCTTTCAATTAATTAATCACATAAATTCAAGACATACACTAAGGGTTATTTTCAGTCTCCATAGTATTTTCAAATCTTCGATGATTGTTTCTATATGGATGGTTCATTGGCAAGATTCGTCGATGTCCCATAAAACTAAAACTATGATGATATTTCAGTATTCTTGATCAAGTATTATTTGTACAAATAGGACATGATAATTTTCCTTTTGTGCTCCATCCAAACATCATTTCATAAGAAGAAAAATCATTGATCATCCACATAAGCACAGCATGCATCTGAAATATTTATTTCAAACATGCATCGTATGTGGGCACACCCACATCCCAAAGAAGTTTCAACTCTTTTATTAAAGGTTTCATGTATAAATCTATATCATTGTCAGGATCAATTAAGCCAGATATCAGTATACTCAAGAAAGTGTAAGGATTTTTCATACACAACCATGGGAGAAGGTTATAAATGTGTATGAAAACTGGCCATGTTCTGTGCGAAGTAAGCATATACCCAAATGGATTAAAACTGTCACATGAAAGACCCAGTCTCACATTACAAATGTCGACTGCAAATTCAGGATATCGAGCATCAAATCTCTACCATGAAAATCCATCAGCAGGGTGAACCAACTCTTCATTATTCTTTTTTCTCTCAGTGTCATGTCATTTCATTTTTACTGATATTTCATTAGACATGAAAAGGTTTCTCAAATCTAGGGATCAATGGGAAGTGCCACATTACTTTTTGTGGAAAACGAGATGGTGTTCCCTCATCTTTTGGCTTCCATCGGGAGGTTCCACATTTGATACAATCATTTCTTTCAGTAGTTTCCTCCCAAAATAAGCTGCAATCATTCGGGCAAGCATGAATTTTTTCTAGAATCCATGTTCATCAACTAACTTCCATGACATATAGTGTTTTGATGGAATATCTACATCATCTGGAAGTAATTCCATCAAGAAGGTAAGAATGTAATCGATTGCAGTATTTAAAATCCCATACATAGTTTTCCCATGAAACAATCAGATTAAAAATTCCAACTTTTTTATTTTACCACATTGCCGATATACAGGAGTCGTCATAGAATCATTCAATTTTTTCACCCTATCAACATCATCATTTTCATTGGATGCATCATGTGTTCTTGTATCAAAATCTTGTTGTTTGTACATCCTTTCTTTCATATGAGGTCGAATAAATGGAAACTGATCATATATCAAACTCCCCAATTAGTCATGTCATTTGGATCATCAAAATTTTGAGATTCCATTTTCTCTACATTATGATACCACACATAATAGTTTGTTTTGAAACCATATTTGGTTATATTATAGCTAACTACTTCATGACTCAACCAAGGTCTTCCAACACAATTAGAACATGGTCAATGTATGCGACCACTATATGAAGCCTTTTCAAATGAAAAATCTAAAAATATGTTCAAATTATTTTGAAAATCAGTTGAAATCCAATCAGTTTCATACATCCAACTTCTATCTATTCTATAAAAAAATTGCAATAATTCATTTCAATGAAATTCAATAATATTGAAGTTCAATAAAAAAAATTATTTAGGTAAACGACAATTTTTTAGTTTAAATAAAATAATAACTGACACATTACTCTATATGAGAATAATATTAAGAAATACAAAAAAAATACCGTGTATATAAGAAAATAATATACAGAATTTCTAATTCCTATATTCAAGGATTTCGCAGTAAGATATTGGAAGTGGATCAAGGAATACATAATCCTTAAGGGTCTTGTTGGGAGTACATGAGTATTATAATTTAACTTCTTCATGGAGATTAGGATGAGGAGTAGGATGGGAGTCACATCAAAATTATTTATGGCCTCATAAAGTTTCACCTTAACCATGGATTAAAGGATCCTGGGTTTGGGATCATAGATAATAGGTCGGTAGGGTGTATTCATTGAGTCATGTCCCAATTGATTTTGCAGAGGGACCTTAAATAGTTATAGGTATGCATTTGATTAGAAACACCTATAAAAAGCATATACATGACTTGTGACGTCCCAAACCAGGATTCCACTCATTAGTGACCTGAACCTATATGGCCACTCGTTGGAGAGGGACCTTCAAGTTCTATTGTGTTTAATCTCACATATGAAGAAAGATTTTTGGGTTGTCTGGGGTCTATGGAGGAGGGTGGAGGGCTATATGGGGTCCAGAGAGGAGGGTGGGGGGGCTGTCCAGGTTTCAGGAAGGAGGGGGGATGTCCTGGGTCCAGAAAGGTGGGTGGGGGTTGTCCAGGGTCCAGGGAGGAGGGGGGTTGTCCAGGGTCCATGAAGTAGGGTGGGGGCTGTCTGGGGTCCAGGGAGGAGGGTGGGGAGCTGTCTAGGGTCCAGGAAGGAGGGGGCTGTCATGGTTCAGGAAGGAGGGGGGTTGTTCTGGGTGGACCTCAAAACACTGAATGTGATTCCACTCTACAGTTCTGAGAATATATTATCCAATGCTACAAAGATTCAACCTGTAAACATAACACCTTTAAATCAGTGCCTACTGTAATTTCCTGACATTTATGGTAGATGTGTTATAACGACCCATACTTTACATACAATGTTATTACTTAAAAATTGAAGCACACTTATTACAACATATAACAAAACCATGGAAGGACCGTATAGGTTTAGTGTCCTTAGAAACTAGGAAACATAAACAACTGGTTCATAAAACATCTACACTGTCTCCCTTTTATTTTCTCATATCTAGAGACCCTTTTGGCATATCTTACTTAATACCCTTCTTCCTGACCTGGGGAAAAGAAAACATACAAAAGGGTGAGCTCAAATTCTCAGTAAGGGTAAACAAAAGAAATATCAATCACAACATATTCATAAGAACATAACATTTTGGAAATCTTAACCTGCAAAAGAGATCATAATTTCATTACATGGGATAAATCATAGTAGTGAAATGTAACCCCAATAATCATAACATAAGACATGAAACTTTGTGGCATACACACATAATCATAGAGAATCATTTCTTAGTAGTCAAGACTCATTTCCAAGACTATCTTAGCGGACAAAGTCCATTTCTGAACCTAGTTCACTCCCCGTTTCAGTCTTGTATCACTAAACTAGATTAACCTGTCTTTCTAGCCATGTCTATCTCATGAGATATAAATCTTTACCCAATGCATTGGAGGGAGATATAGGTCCCACCCATCTCATAATGATACCATTCTTATGTGTGCCACAAGATCATAAATCATACATCATAGCATAACCCATGTAATAAAAATGGGATTCTTAAACATCATGCCATCATAACATAATCCATATAAGATAAAAGGACATCACAAAAATAATTCCATCATAACATAATCAAATCAATGTAAAAATAGGGATAGAAAAATAACCCTATATTATCTTACATGGAAAATAATTTTGATAAAACACTTGAACTCCATTCTTGAGAAAATAACCTTTCAACTTCAAAAACATTTTTCCTTTCTCAACATGTCATACAATTTTAAACTAAAAGAAGTTGATTAAAAATAAACTTGAAAACTTTTAAATTAAGATTCATGGAAATAATGTTCTAAAAGTCCATTCAGGCCGTATAAGTATAAAAAACATTCTTCTCTTACTTTGGCCGGAAAAGTCAAAAAGTACCTCGTACTAAAAACGACAAAAGATTCCTTTCATATATTTTACTAAAAACTCACCAATAAGTAATACTGCATTTAAACAATTTTAGGAGGATAAAAATAATATTACATATTGAGGAAACATGGATGTGGATGATAAATACACCCCAGTAAATACCAAAGTATAAACAATCTCGGGTAAAAATGAGATTGTGAGATTTTCCCTTACCTTAGGTCTGATTTGCTTCGTACGTATCCGAACCTCCTAGATAATGATTTAAATAATTTCATTGTATTATTCCAGAATCTTATTCATTTTTATGATATAATATATGGTCATATTCTTATCTTCTTATTAGTAATATTTCAATGCTACTTGTTATTCGGGTGTTCATTGCTTTATGTTCTTATGCATGTTTTGTCGAATAAATTATTATTCATCTTTTTAGGTTATAGATACCTCATTTCAAGAATGGTATTAGTGTAATATATATCATATTTATTCATTCAATTCATTTATATAATCATTATGCAATGAAGATCAAGTTGAACGAGTCGCATCACATCGTGAAGACGGTAGGCCGTACATACGCACGAGCGATGATATCATTCCCATGATCATGGAAATTTATTGAAGTGTGTGTATACTATTTCAGAATAAATATCACTTTAAAATAATCATATATAGTTATTCTTTACACCATTATACCCATCCAAGTAATGTGGTGGTGGAAAACAGATTACACCACGGTGTAGAGATGGTATTTCGTACATACGAATGCGCCATAATTTCGTTTTCCGTTGGATGGATAGAAGATGAAATAGGGTTTTTTCATACTTATAATAACATATCAGTATATGAGTGATACTGATGTTATTGCTTCATAATAAAACTACTAAATAATAAGAAGTAGAAGAAGAAATAAAGTTGAAAGAATCGGTAATGGACATTACCTCTTCTTTGAAGCGCCTCTTCTTAACCTCCTCTTAGGGCACTAAAGATGGTCTTTGAAGAATACCAGGACCTCTAGGATGTTTCTAGGGAAGTTTATAAGGGAAATTGGTAGGGTTTGGCCGAGCTTGAAGGCTCAATGTGGTGTGAGGAGGAGAGGGAGGAGGTGCCCTTTTATAAGGGAGGAGAGGGGCACCTTAGGAAAAACTTAAAATAATATTTTATAATAAAGTCATTTTCGGTTTTTAATAGCTCCAAATTGATTTATTTAGAAGACAAGGTAGGTATGGGTCAAAATAAGCTCAACCAATAGATTTTAGACAACTTTAGGTTATTATTTTAACCTTATCGTTTATATTTTACATTAAGTTAAATAATTTTACTTTTACCGGGTCTTCTTGTTTTCTTACGCTATATGGTTTATAAACTTACTATAACAAGACAAACGAACCCCAAGTGGTTCATTAATAATATATATATCCTTATCAAAGTCATTTGGATGATCCTTATATTTTTAAGAATAAAATAACAATTAATAATATAATATTTGTTTTAAAAACTATTTTATGTCAATTTTGACAATATTTGGTCCCTGTTTTTTGTGAAAATCAGAACAGCATGATTAGTTCTAAAAACGTTAATTAAATCAATAAAAACATGTAATATTAACCTAAAAAATTAGTGTAATTCATAAAAAGTCTAAAATTACATTTATTTGGGTATTTATAACATCAATTATGTTAATATTTCATTAATAATGTAATTATTGAATCATCATTATGTCATAAATAAATTAAATTATTTAATGTCTAAAAATTATAAATAAAATACCATTATGTAGGAAATATTTTTATATTTCTAATGAATATTTATAGTTGAATTTATATTATGTATAACCCTATATTAAAAATGTTTTAGTTATTAAACATTGATTTTAACTATTTTAATTCTTCCATAAATAAAATAATAATTAATGTCCTAATCTAATCCAAGTGGACCTAAAGGGTAATATTTTATCCCTAAGGTTGTTTTTGGTCGAACTAAAATTATCCAATAGAATTAGGACGTGTGTTAGGTTAATAATAATATCATTTTTACCATTAATTACCCTATTTAATTTTAACCGTGGTAAAAAAAAGTAAAAAGTTACTATTCACCAAAAAATATATTTATCTTATTGAACCACATTTTACTCCTTGATATTAACCATGTCTCTTGGATTTTTGAAATTCCACTCAAAGAAGTGGTAAAATCAAGTTTTATGTAAATTTTCAAATTCTCCTAGGAGGTTGGTAAAAGACGGTGAAAAGTTCAATAAAATTTTTATACGTCTAGATTTATTATTAAATGACTCCAATGAATTACATTGAACTTATATAGGTATTACATATCAATTTTGACCTAAAATAAATTTAAATAAAATAAATAATTGTTTACATAAAATGTCAGTTGTTAAATAGTAACCTAATGATTTCACTATTCATCAAAAATTGAAAGTTTTCAGAAAAATACCAAAATTTCACCCTAGGATAATTTTGATATTCCAAATCCAAAAATGAAGTCCATTTTGAAAAATAAAATTTCAAAAAGTGGTTATTACTATTCATAACTGCTAGTTTATATAACATATCGTTGTTTAGTGAAACTTGGTATTGCGTACAACATACGCTATCGTGGACGGCCGTGATTGCGTGTAATGCAAGCCAAGTCAGGGACGCGTATAGTGCAAGCTCCTTTTGGTGTAGTGTATAGGACATTGATGAAATTAAAAAGAACATTTTTCATAAAATCTCAGGGTGTTACATTCTACCCCCCTTAAAATGAATTTCGCCTTCAAAATTTGTCACTTTGTAACAAACAGATGAGGATACCTCTCCCTTATCATATCCTCAAGCTCCCATGTAGCTTCTTCTAATTGGTGGTTCCTCCATAAAACTTTCACCAAGTGAGTGGTCTTGTTCCGTATAACTTTTTCGCTACGATCCAGAATCTCTATCGGTTGTTCTTCATAAGAAATATCTTGCTCCAGTGGTACACCTTCTGAACTAAGTACATGTGATGGATCGGGTATGTACTTTCTTAGGAGAGATACATGGAACAAATCATGAACTTGAGAGAGATTTGGTGGAAGCGCCAATCGGTAAGCTACCTTCCCTACATGATCTAGTATTTTTAAATGACCAATATATCTAGGGCTCAGCTTTCCATTCCTTCCAAATCTCATTACTCTCTTCCAAGGAGATATTTGTAAGAACACTTTATCACCCACTTCAAACTCTAGGTATTTTCTTCGATTGTCGTCATAACTTTTTTGTCAACTCTGAGCTGCTTTTATGTGTTGTTGAATAGATCGGACCTTTTCTGCCATATCATTAACAAGATCAGAACCTAATAGCTTTCATTCCCCAACATCATCCCAACAAGTTGGAGTTCGGCATTTCTTTCCATAGAGAGGTTCATAAGGAGCCATCTGAATAATGGAGTGAAAGCTATTATTATAAGAAAATTCCACCAAAGGTAGGTGTTGATCCCAACCACCTTTGAAATCCATAGAGCAAGCTCAAAACATATATTCTAGAGTTTGAATTGTCCTCTAAGACTGGCCATCTGTATGAGGATGATAAGCAGTGCTGAAACTCAACTCTGTATCCAGACTATACTGAAGACTTCCCCAAAACATTTAGGTAAACCTCAGATCCTGATCAGATATAATGGAAAGTGGTACTCCATGCAATCTTACCACTTTCTTTACATATATCCTAGGAAGTTGATCAAGAGAGAAATCCTCTCTAATAGCAATGAAGTGTGCTGACTTTGTAAGACGATCAACTATGACCCAGAGAGCATTATTGCCTTTGGATGTTTTAGGAAGTCCGGTTATAAAGTCCATAGTGATGTTTTCCCATTTCCATTCAGGTATGGGTAATGGTTGTAACATCCCCTTACACTTCTGTCTCTCAGCTTTAACTTGCTGACAATCAAAGCATCGAGAGACATATTCAGCAACATCTCTTCTCATGCCATCCCACCAGAAGTACTCTTTCAGGTCCCTATACATCTTCATGCATCCAGGATGAATAGAGAATGAAGAACTATGAGCCTCATCCAGCAGCTCCTTCTTTAATTCTGGGATGGGAGGAACACTAACCCAATTTCTGAACCTTATTATCCCATCACAATGAAGGTTGAATTCAGGAACATTTCTCACTTTCTTTTGTAACTCTACATCTTCTTTTTGTGCCTCTTTAATCTTCTCATGTATAGATGGTTGAACATTCATTTGATAAAGATAAGATTTTTCCCATTCCATTATAATTCCAAGATCCATCCTTTGTAAATCCATAAATATTGGATCTTTTGTGATCCTCGTCAGGGATAAGCTAACATGGTCTTGTCGACTTAATGCGTCTTCCACCATGTTTGCTTTCCCAGGGTGGTAATGAATTAAGCAGTCTTAATCCTTAATCAGCCCTAACCATCTTCTTTGACGCATATTCAGCTCCTTTTTTGTGAAAATATGCTTTAAACATTTATGATCAGTATAAATATCACACCTTTCACCATAAAGATAATTCCTCCAAATCTTTAATGAAAAGATTACCGCAGCTAACTCCAAATCATGAGTAGGGTAATTTTATCATGGATTTTCAACTCTCAGGAGGCATAAGCTATCACAGTATCATTTTGCATAAGAACACACCCCAATCCCTTCTTGGATGCATCACTGCAGATCACAAACCTTTCTCCACTACAAGTCAGTGTGAGCACAGGTGAACTAGATAACCTTCTTTTCAACTCCTTGAAATTCTCTTCACATTCCTCTGTCCACATGAACTTAACTCCTTTTCGAGTCAACCTGGTGATTGGATTAGACAATCGTGAAAAATCTTTCCCAAAACGTTGATAAAATCCTTCCAAATGAAGAAAACTTCATATCTTAGTTACTATTGTTGGTCTCAACCATCTTTCAATAACCTCTGTTTTTGCTGGATCCACATATATCCCCTCTTCAGAGATTATGTGACCCAATAATGCAACTTTTTGAAGCCAAAATTCACAGTACTGGAAATCGGATCTTTCCCAACACTTATATATACCCTTTCCCAACGGTTCTCCCAAACCGTTGGGAAAGGGGGGTCTTTCCCAACGGTTTGGGAGAACCGTTGGGAAAGGGTCCTCAAAACCCACCTTTCCCAACGGTTCTCTCAAACCGTTGGGAAAGGGGGGGGGTCTTTCCCAACGGTTTGGGAGAACCGTTGGGAAAGGTGGGTTTTGAGGACCCTTTCCCAACGGTTCTCCCAAACCATTGGGAAAGACCCCCCCTTTCCCAACGGTTTGAGAGAACCGTTGGGAAAGGTGGGTTTTGAGGACCCTTTCCCAACGGTTCTCCCAAACCGTTGGGAAAGACCCCCCTTTCCCAACGGTTTGGGAGAACCGTTGGGAAAACTCACCCACAAAACCAACCTCCACCCTCCAGGAAATTTCCACCTATCCCAACAGTTTTGAGAACCGTTGGGATAGACCTATCCCAACGGTTTTGAGAACCGTTGGGATAGATTCTTTCATTTCTTCCAGGTCTGCTACCCGAGAACATTATATAAATCTAAATTTTAAATAATTATGATAATACATATATATTTTTATGAAATTAAGTTTACAAAAGTGATGTTAGCTTAGTGGTTAAGTCGTTCGATTATAAACAAGGGGTCGTGGGATCAAATCCCAGCACATGTTTTTTTTCGAAATACATTTACCAACGATTTTATATCCGTTGGAATAGATTTTCATATTACTTATACCAACGGTTTTGTAAACCGTTGGGATAGGTCTATACCAACGGTTTTGGGAAAACCGTTGGTATAGACCTATCCCAACGGCTTACTTCGCAACGGTTCTCCAAACCGTTGGTATAGGCTATACCAACGGTTTGGAGGCCTATACCAACGGTTCCAAACCGTTGGTATAGGTTAGTATTCTACTAGTGTCACACTTGGTAAATTTGGAATAAAGCTTCTCCTTTCTCAGGGTATTCAATACAATTCTCAAGTGATCTTCATGTTCTTACTTGCTCTTTTCATAGATAAGAATATCATCTATAAAGACTTCCACAAACTGATCAAGATAGTCTCTAAAGAATCTATTCATTAGATCCATGAAGATAGCAGGGGTATTAGTAAGACAAAATGGAATCACTATAAATTCATAGTGTCCATACCATGTACGGAAATCCGTCTTTGGTATATCCTCCCTTTTGACCCTTAATTGATGATACCATGAACGAAGATCAATCTTGAAAAGTATTGAGCTCCGCATAGTTGGTTAAGTGAGTCATCAATGTGTGGGAGAGGATATTTTTTCTTGATAGTGATTTTGTTAAGTTCTCCATAATCAATGCAGAGTCTCATTGATCCATATTTCTTCTTAACAAATAGAACAGGTGCTCCCCAAGGTGATGCACTAGGGCATATGAATCCCTTATCAAGATTCTCTTGGAGTTGCTTCTTCAATTCCTGCAACTCAATTGGGGCCATTCTATAAGGTGTCTTTGAAATAGGTAAAGCACCCGGTATGAGTTAAATTGAAAACTCTACTTCACGATTTGGTGCAAGACTTGGAAATTCCTCCAGAAATACATCATCAAACTCCCATACAATGGGCATATTATTAATCATGAGTTTCTCACCAACCATTTGAGATAAATAACCTTCATTTAGTGGAATCAAGACCCATAAAATGGAAGAAATTTCCACTGGAAGGTTATGTTCATCCTTGCATTGATAGACGATCATAGATTGATCTGGAATTTGAAATGTGACTTCCCGTATTTATAAATTGATATGATCTCTATATAATGAAAGCCAATCCATGCCCAGAATCACATCAAATTCCACTATAGGAAGGATAACAAGATTTGTAGTAAGCACTTTCCAACAAAATTTAATCGGAGAATAATTAAAAAAAATTGATGCGACTATTGTGCCATTAGGGGTTGTCACATCTAACTCAACATCTAATTGTTGAGTTAATATGGCGATACCCTTTGAAAATTCTTTAGAAATAAAAGAGTGGGTGGATCCATAATCAAATAAAACATTTTCTACTTTATAGTGGATGGTAATTGTACCTTTCACCACTTTGTTATCATACTCCACATTACCGATAGAAATTTCATGTGACTTTCCTTTTTATTTGGCCTTAGGAGATTTTTGACGTCGATCATCATCAACAACCCTTAGATTAGGACATTGATTAGCATAATGCCCAATTTCTTTGCACTTGTAACATTTAAGTGTAGGAGGTTCACTCTGTGTAGCCTTTTCTTTGTTCGCATCACTAGACATCTTCTTCCCATAATTGTAGCATTCAAATGCCAAATGACCTTCCTTTCCACATTTGAAACATTTACTTGTCCCTTTAAGACAACTCCCTCCATGTTTCTTCCACACTTTGAGCATATGGTAAAAATCATCTTATTTTTAGTGTGGTCTTTAGATTTCCTTTGAATTCCATTTTCCTCTTCTTATCAAATGCATATGACTGATGGGTTACTCCAATCTCCATCTCAACCTTGAGAGCACATCAGAGGATTTCCTCATAGCAATTGAAGTCCCTAATGGCTAACTCCATTCGGAGACTTGGTTTTAAGCCACTAAAGAATCGATCGATCTTACTATCAGGTTGGATAATAATTCTGGAAGCGTACCTTGCAAGTCTTGTAAAATTTTATTTGTAGGTACCAATAGATTCATCATCCTTTTACTTCAGTTCAAGAAAATCATTCTCCATATTTTTTCGAAGAATACGAGGGAAGTACTTATTGAAAAATAAGTTCATGAACTCTTCACATTCCTTGGACTCAATTTCTTCTCTTGGCCCGATATTCCTGATAAGATTCCACCATTGAGAGCTTCACCATCCAAAAAATATACTGTTAAGATGACTTTATCATGTTCAGAACATTGAAGAACTAAAAATATCTTTTTAGTGGTACTGATCCACTGTTCAGCCACTAATGGATCAGTAGACCCACTGAAGGAGGGTGGACGATGCCTCATGAAGGATTCAACAGAATGTTGCTCCTTCCTTTGCTTGTTTAGAAGTCCTGCGTGATTCATAGCTTGATAAAGTTGTGTGAGCATGGCTACAAGATTTTTCATTCCAAATCCCATAACATTTGGTTGCTCAGGGGGACAATCATTGCATTGCCCATCGCATTCCGCATTAACACAGTTCCTTCGGGTTCCATCCATTGACTAAAACCAAGAAGAATAGTGTTATAAACACTAATTATAATAGGAAAACAACATAATCAAGAATAAAATTTCACACTTAAGGACTAATCATAGGTTATTCATGGCCATTTATAAAACACTAAGATTGTGTTCTATACTTATACTTGTCCTTAGGGTTCTTACTACGGCTTTCACATCCTAGTTTCCAAAGGTTGACTATACCTTTACTCTGATACCAACTATAACGACCCATACCTTACATAAATTGTTATTACTTCAAAATTGAATCACACTTATTACAGCATATAACAAAACCAAGAAAGGACCGTATAGGTATTGTGTCCTTAGAAACTGGGAAACATAAACAGCTAGTTCATAAATCATCTACACTGTCTCCCTTTTATTTTATCATATCTAGAGTCCCTTTTGGCATAACTTACTTAATACCCTTCTTCCTGACCTGGGGAAAAGAAAACATACCAAAGGGTGAGCTCAAATGCTCAGTAAGTGTAAACAAAGTAAATATCAATCACAACATATTCATAAGGACATAACATTTGGGAAATCTTAACCTGCAAAAGAGATCATAATTTCATAACATGGGATAAATCATAGTAGTGAAATGTAATCCCAATAATTATAACATAAGACATGAAACTTTGTGGCATACACCCACAATCATATATAATCATTTCTTAGTAGTCAAGCCTCATTTCCAAGACTATCTTAGAGGATAAAGTCCATTTCTGAACCGAGTTCACTCCTCATTTTAGTCCTGTATCACTGAACCGGATTAACCTTCCTTTCTACCCATGTCTATCTCAAGAAATATAAATCTTTACCCAATGCATTGGAGGGAGATATAGGTCCCACCTATCTCATAATTATACTATTCTTATTTGCGCCACAAGATCATAAATCATACATCATAGCATAACCCATGTAATAAAAATAGGATTCTTAAACATCATGTCATCATAACATAATCTATATAAGATAAAAGGAAATCATAAAAATAATTCCATCATAACATAATCAAATAAATGTAAAAATATGGATAGAAATAGAACCCTATATTATCTTATATGGAAAATAATTTTGATAAAACACTTGAACTCTATTCTTGAGGAAAATATCTTTTTTACTTCAAAAACATTTTTCCTTTCTTAACATGTCATACAATTTTAAACAAAAAGAATTTAATTAAAAATAAACTTGAAAACTCATAAAGTAAGATTCATGGAAATAATTTTCTAAAATTCCATTCAGGTCGTATAAGATAAAAAAACATTCTTCTCGTACTTTGGCCAGAAAAGTCAAAAAGTACCTCGTACTAAAAACGAAAAAATATTCCTTTCATATATTTTACTAAAAACTCAACAACAAGTAATATTGGATTTAAAAAATTGTAGTAGGATAGAAATAATATTACATATTGAAAAAATATGGATATGGATGATTAATACACCCCAGTAAATACCAAAGTATAAACAATCTCAGATAAAAATGAGATTGTGATATTTTCCCTTACCTTAGGTCTGATTTGCTTTGTACGTATCTGAACCTCCTATATAATGATTTAAATAATGTTATTGACTTATTCCAGAATCTTATTCATTGTTATGATATCATATATGTTCATATTTTTATCTTCTTTTTAGTAATATTTCATTTCTACTTGTTATTCGGGTGTTCAATGCTTTATGTTCTTATGCATGTTTTTTCGAATAAATTCTTATTATTTTTTTAGGTTATAGATTCCAAATTTACAGAATGGTATTAGTGTAATATATATCATATTTATTCATTCAATTCATTTATATAATCATTATTAAATGAAGATCATGTAGAACTAGTCGCATCACATCGTGGAAACGGCAGGCCGTACGTACGCACGAGTGATGATATCGTTCCCATGATCGTGGAATTTTATTGAAGTGTATGTATAATATTTTAGAATCAATATAACATTAAAATAATCATATATAGTTATTTATTACACCGTTATACCCATCCAAGTATGGTGGTGGTGGAAAACGGATTACACCATAGCATGGAGACGGTTTTCCTTACATACGCACGCTCATTGATTTTGTTTTTCATAGGATGGATAGAAGGTGAAATAGGTTTGTTTCATACTTATAATAAAATATCATTATATGAGTGATACTGATTTTATTACTTCATAATGAAACAACTAAATAAGAAGAAGTAGAATAAGAAATAAAGTTGAACGAATCGGTAACGGACATTACCTCTTCTTTGAAGCGCCTCTTCTTAACCTTCTCTTAGGGCACTAAAGATGGTCTTTGAAGAATACCAGGACCTCTAGGATGTTTTAAGAGAAGTTATGAAGGGAAATTAGCAGGGTTTTTCCGATCATGAAGTCTCAAAGTGGTGTGAGGAGGAGAGGGAGGAGGTGCCCTTTTATAAGGGAGGAGAGGGGAACCATAAGAAAAACATAAAATATTATTTTATAAAAAAGGCATATTCAGTTTTTAATAGCTCCAAATTGATTTATTTCTAATATAAGGTGGAAATGGGTATAAATACTCTCAATCAATATATTTTAGACAAGTTTAGGTTACTATTTTAACCTTATCATTTAGATTTAACTTTAAGTTAAATAATTTTACTTTTACCGTGTCTTCTTGTTTTCTTACACTATATGGTTAATAAACATATTATAACAAGACAAAATAACCCAAAGTGGTTCATTATTAATATATATATCCTTATAAAATTCATTTTTCTGAACCATAGATTTTTAGGAATAAAATAACAATTAATAATATAATATTTGTTTTAAAAACTATTTTTTGTCAATTTTTACACTATTTGGTACTTGATTTTTTTGAAAATCATAATATCATTATTAGTTATAAAAAAGTTATTTAAATCAATACTAACATGTAATAGTAACCTATAAAATTAGTGTAATTCATAAAAAGTCTAAAATTACATTTATTTGGGTATTTATAACATAAATTATTTTAATATTTTATTAATAAGGTAATTACTACATCATATTTGTGTCATAAATAAATTAAATTATTTAATGTCTAAAAATTATAAATAAAATACCATTATGTATGAAATCTTTTTAACTTTCTAATTAATATTTATAGTCGAATTTATCTTATGTATAACCCTATATTAAAAATGTTTTAGTTATTAAACTTTTATTTTAACTATTTTAATTCTTCTTTAAATAATACAATAATAAATGTCATAATCTAATCCAAGTTGACGTAAAGGGTAATATTTCACCCCTAAGGTTGTTTTTGGTCGAACTACACTTATCCAATAGAATTAAAATATGTTTTAGGGTAATAATAATAACATTTTTACCCTTAATTACCCTATTTACTTTTAACCGTGGTAAAAATAAATAAAAAGCTACTATTCATAAAAAATTATTTTTATCTTATTGAACAACATTTTACTCCTTGATATTAACCGTGTCTCTCGGATTTTCGAAATTCCACTCACAGAAGTGGTAAAAATAAGTTTTATGTAAATTTTAAAATTCTCCTAGGAGGTGGGTAAAAGAATGTGAAAAGTTCAATAAAATTTTTATACGTCTACAATTATTATAAAATGACTCCAATGAATTACATTTAACTTATATTGGTATTACGTATAAATTTGGCCTAAAATAAATTTAAATAAAATAAATAATTATTTATATAAAAAGTTGGTTTTTAAATAGTAACCCAGTGTTTTCACTATTCATCAAAAATTGAAAGTTTTCAGAAAAATAACAAAATTTCACCCTAGGCTAATTTCAATATTCCAAATCAAAAAATGAAGTCCATTTTGAAAAATAAATTTTCAAAAAGGGGGTATTAATATTCATAACGTCTAGTTTATATAACATATCATTGTTTAGTGAAACTCTGTATTACGTACAACATACGCTATCGTGGCCAGTCGCGATTACGTGTAATGCAAGCCAGGTCATGGATGCGGGTAGTGCAAGCTCATTTTGGTGTAGCGTACAAAACATAGATGAAATTAAAATGAAAATTTTTCATAAAATCTCGAGGTGTTACATGTATTTTGTGAATAGCCTATACATTATAGTGATGTTTGTGAATGATGGTTTTCTGCCCAAATGTTTATGGAATTCAGTAACGCGGTTGATTTCTTCCATTTCACCAATGTTATAGTGTACGTTTAGGATGAATTCATGCATTTAACCCGTGTTCTTGTTTATTTTTAGGTGAGGTGAGTTAGAAACCATGTTAGGCATGTCATTAGAACATGGGTTGTTCCATTTAACCATGTAGTATTGAATTTCAGGGATGAAATTGTTTTGACTGAGCTAATTACTCCTTACTCTATATTATAGAAAACACATAATGTGGGCATACCCATGAAACAAAGCCATGTGTAAATGGGACATTTTCAGCACCCCATTTGTCCAAACATACTTTTCACCATAAGGGATTGGCCATGTATATTTACATGGTTATCCAAGTCATGTACTGGGTGTACATTCCCATGTACATTCGCAGGACACTAGATTATAGTAGACACAATGTCAAGAATTATACACACCATGTGAACCCTTAAACCATATAGTCATTATTACAACCATTAATAACAACTTATTAAACAACATCACTTGTCAAATATAATCAAATTAAACATAAATCAATAATAATATTTGATATATCAAGTAAAATGAAGTTGTACTATCTTACATCCTAAATAACAACCCACAACCATGTAAAGATAGTTTTTTAAATAAGTTATTTATGCTAAAAATGGAAATATTGTGAAAAGATATTACATTTCATAAAACCCACACTAATGTCCACAGAAAGTACCATATCACCCCACTAACAAAATGAAAACCACATATCCCACAGAAAGTACCATATCTGTCCATTACATACAAGTTCTATTGTGTTTTATCTCACATACGAATAATGATTTTTGGGAGTCAAATAGAGTGGATCATAAGAATTGTGTTCACAAAAGTAAGAGATCAAAACAACTTCATTTTTGTGAAGAATAATAATCCCATGTTCCTCTTGATATTTGAACCACACGGTCATGATTTTCGAGATAAACTTGTATCCATGAAACCATATGAGAAGCATGATTCAATGCATGTGTTTTTCTGATTTTCCCAAGCATTTTGAGGAACCCCAAATTAGTGAAAATGTTCATTGTGTTTTAAAAAGGTGATTGAATAACTCATGTATGATGTTGAAGGCAGAATGATTAATGGTTATATTAGGAAAACCAATATTCATTAATATTGTGAATTTGACATTCTGTGAATTAGTTTCATGAAGAAGGAAGAAGTACTACATGGGAAAAAGAAAAGGTCCCACCGAGAGTTCCCTTTGTAGAAATTTTATTCATAAAGAACATTGGATTGTATGGTTAAGTATTTATTATTTATTCTATGAAGAATAATTAGGGACCACATACTATTTTGCAATGTTCAAGAAGATACTACATATGTTCTATTGTGAAAAGGATAAGTGAACAGTGTTTCATTTTATATATATAAATATTTTTATAGAAACATGATACATACTTGTTATGTAATACACATAGTGTACAAAAATTAAGATGAATAAGATCTTTATGTTTGACATTATCTTAATGAAAGGAGTGATTTTCATGAAATACTATGAATAAATATTACAAAAAATTTCTTATGAGTTCATATACATGAAGCTATAATATTTGAAGCATTGAGATTAAAAAAACTATGAATCTTTAAAATTAGAACACAAGAAATAGACACCATGCCCTTATAAATGTATATGTGTAATGAAAACATTAATTGGACAATGTGTACACCGATGTAGTGATTTGAGTACACAATTCGTGGATGTAGTGATTTGAGTACACAATTCCTGGAGTAGTGAATCATAAATTTTTCAAAAATCCCTAGAAATAGGGAATAAAGATATCCTTGATAATAGAATGATATTATTGAAAATAGTTGGAAGGATATCTTTGAGAAGAGGTGGAAGGAGTCTAACCTGGCAGCAAATCGGATGGAAGAGGTTCACCTGTGCTGGGGCTTTTCAAGGGCTTCTAGGAGTTGGGTAGCACTTCTGGGAGTCGTGTAATCTGCTTCTAGAATCGGGGGGGGGGGGGGGGGGGGTCACCTAACTTAGTTCAAATTTAGGGCATATTTTCCCAAAGGTTATTAAAAACCGTAGGGAAAACAATGATTTCACAATGGTTTAATCAAGCCGTTGGGAAAACTCTATCTAAACTCCATCTTTCCCAACGGTTTCATCAAACCATTGTGAAAACCCCATATAATCTCCATATTTACCAACATTTCATAAAAACCATTAGTAAATAACACCTATAGAAATGGTTCAAAAGAACCATTGGTATACAAGTTTTGGGAAAATAATGATTTCCAGTAGTGTCAATTTCTTTCTTTTTCCATTCAAGTTCTCTTTTATGTGGTATATATTTCAAGTTTCCATAACATGTTATTATATCCTTATTATTCTTGATCTAATATATATTATGATTCATTTCTGTATGTGTGACCCATTTCCCCTCTCTTCTTAATGTTTTCTAAAACCCTGTCGCATAGCCGTTGGGTTGCCAAATTTCTGTAAGAGATTTCTCAGTTATTCTTTTATTTTGAGTTCCTTCCTTATTCTTTCTTCATATATCCTTACCCAAGAGGAATTAAATCTCCATAAATCATGTATATTCTGGATTTTATCATGTTTATGGAAAGTTAATCATCATTTTTCTTCTCCTCTCCCACTTATTTAAGGAATAAAAACATTGTCTGTTATGTGTCGAATTACCGACATTGCGGACGATGTGATTTCGATTTCCATTAATTCATTAAAGTCTAGTCATGAAACCATTTATATGGTTGAACCAGGTTATAATATATGTGTTATGACTCACCCATGGTTCTGGAATTATTTTGTACTCATGGTTCTAAATTATAAGACAAAACGTTGTTGTTATTATCAAAGAACCACTAAAATGATCTAAATGAACATTATTAATGTTTTAACTTATGAATCATCCTCATATTAAACATAAAAATGATAAATGGTATAAATTATAGTACTAGAAATATGTAAATACCTTTCCATTCCAATTCTGTAATTTCACTTCCAATCAACAAGAACTTCCATCATGAACCAATCATGGAAATCATGTAAAGAATTCACCCAAAAACAGTGCAAGGGGAAAAATACTAACAATTAAAGGGTGAAATGATGTTATGAAATGATAATATTAGATTTTATAAACATAAAATTGTTTTTGTAAAATATTAATAACACTCTTTTAACCATTATACAGGAGTTTTAAACAAGTTGGAAGTAAGACAAACCCGAGGTAAGGGAAATCTTAACCCGATTTCCATTCTTTGGGTTAACCTTCTACTTCATTATTTATGTTTTATTAAAATTGTTTGTGTGATGGGTTCTATTTATATTATGATTTAATATGTGTATTTATAGTATATATACATACTCAAATCACTTTATAAAGTCTCTCTTAAATTGTATGATATTTATAAGGGATTTTCTTTAAAAATCCTCTTTTTAAATTCGGTTTTATGAAATTCCAAAGCAATGTTTTTATGGAATTATTCATGTTGTATAATTATTTTTTGGTTAATGATTATTATTTTTGATGAAGGGTGGGACCTATATCTCCATCCAATGCATTGGGTATGAGTAAGTTGGAGGTCGTCCGTATGGTTACTCCAAGTGTAACTATGATGGTTACACAAAGTAAGGTAGTTGTGAGGGTTACAAATTATAAGGTTGCCAAGAATTGTTACAAGATTATGTAAGTAATGCCCTAAGATACCTTTATGATTATATTTATGTTCTCATGTTTTCGTGGATCATGTTTAAATCTCATGTTACACAAAGTAATTATATATGTGCGACAATCAATTCTTTCGAAAATGTTTTCATACGTTACGGGTATTCATGGACTAATGTAATCATTCCTTATTTTTCATCCATTACTGAGATTTCGTGCTCATACAAAATTTTTAAATGATTTTCATAGGTTAATGGATCTGTAAGAAAAAGAAGGAAGCCATGTTAAATGTTGAATAATTGTGAAGAAGTCATGTTTAAGTTTTAATATTTTATTTTTTGAAAAAAAATGGAAATTGTTTTTATGGTATCCACTCTGTAATAATGTGTTAAGTTATCAATGTATTGTCCCAATTCTATAAATCTCTAAACTTTAAAAGTTCCTCAATGTAAAAGGAAGTGTTTTATTAACTAAATTCAATATTTTGTATGTAATAAGGTCGGGTCCTTATAATTGGTATCAGAGGATGGTTTAGATAACTTTAGGGGTTAGGGTGATGTTAATAGAATTACATAAATGATATTCACTCTATGATTAATTTGAAATGTTATAGAATTTAAATATTGCCTTGTTGATTCATATAATACATGTTTATTCAGAATGGTTGTCCACAGAAGGAACTGGGATGCTGAAGAAGAGAGGCACCAACAGAATGACATCCTTCTGGAACTACAGCCTGGAATGGTAGGGATTTGAACTGAGTAGTTTGTGACAGTAATGGCTCAGCTAACACAGGCAATAAATTGTGGTGTCATCCATGCAAGAGAACCAATAGAGGTATCACAATGTAACATGGGAGTAGTGGAACATTTTATCAGACAACATCCTCCTTCATTCAAGGGATCTTCTATCCCAGTAGCAGTTGAAGGATGGATCAAAGCCCTTGAAAAGATATTCGATGATATGGGATGTTCAGACAATCAAAAGGTAAGTCCTTCCATTTATCATTTTGAAGGGGAAGCTGATAATTGGTGGTCAATGGTAAGTAATATCAGGTGTAGAGAAGATTTTTATGCCTTAGGGTGGGATGAATTTAAAAGTATTTTCCTTGAAAAATATTTTACTAAGGTGGTGCGACATAGAATAGAGAAGCAATTCCTTGAATTGAAATAGTAGGAGGAAGACTCAGTGGCTGTGTATGAAGCAAACTTCACCCGACTGGCAAGGTACGCTCCAAATATTATTCTGGATCTTGATAGCAAAATCAACCGCTTTTAATCAGGATTGATGTCAAGGTATCGAAGGGAGTTGGCCTCCCGTGAATTCAAAAGTAATGAGAAACTTTTCTAATGTGATGAGAGGGTAGAGATGGAGTTTTCTGATGATCATGTGCATTTTGAAAACAAAGAGAAGAAGAGGTTCAGTTGGCAAGCAATGGGTAAAAATCAACCAAAGAAATCTGATGGTAAGAATATCTAATATCCATTTTGTGAAAAGTGTGGCAAGAAACACCCTTGGGAATGTAATAGAAAAACTAGCAATTGTTTTAAATGTGGTAAGTTTGGACATATGGAATGAGATTGTAATGAAAACGATCCAAGGACTAAACCTGATAAGCAGACTGTAAAGTGTTTTAAATGTGGTAAAATGGGTCATTATGAAAATGCCTTCCCAAGGAGAGATCTGAATGATGCAAATAAGCCAGACTACAAGTAGAAAGTTGTAGTGAGATCATTTGAAACTATGTCAGCAGATGTTGGGCCATCTAATGAAGTTGTATTAAGTACTTTGTTTGTTCACTCAGATTTTGCTAAATTTTTGTTTGATACGGGGTTTACACATTCCTTCATCTCTGAGAAATTTTCTGGTAAATTGGAAATATCTCCTCAACAAATGAGACATGAACATATTATTAAAACACCAGGGGGAAATGTTATAGCAAAGAGGAATTATAAGAATCTTTATATTGTAGTCTGTGGAAATACTTTACCTGCAAACATTGTTTTTTTACCCTTAGTCAAGTTTGATGTTATTCTAGGGATGGACTGGCTTTCTAATTATCATGCTAAGATTGACTATAGATCTAAATAAGTTGTTTTTCATAAAGAGTTTCAGTTTGTATACAAGAATGAACCCATACAATTTATAACATATATTACACCCCGAGCTTCCGCGATACACTTCTCTTTCAATAATGCAATAGCTTGCATTGTACGCAAGTTCGAGTTCTAACACACCGCGACTAATCAAAGTAGCCGGTATGAATAGTAATACCCACTTTTTAAAATTATAAAAATTTTATATTTCAAAATTGACTTCATTTTTGTATTCGTAATATTGTAATTATCCTAAGTTGAATTTTTTGTAACTTTCTAAGAACTTCCAATTTTTTATGAATAGTGAAAAATACTTAAAATAACTTTTTTAATCAAAATAATTTATCGTGATAAATAATACTATTTAGTGGTTTTAATGTATAATTAGAATATATTTTTACCATTTTATCCAATGGTGGTCATTAGAATTAATTTAACATTGAAATTTGACATGAACAATTGTCAATCTTTTGATATATATTGTTTCTTAAAAACATGCTATTTGTTGTGACAGCGGGAATTAATTATAAGATTAATTAATGCAACTTATATGTTTGGAATTTTGTAAAATAGACATCATTTTGGAATTCAGAATATCAATTATAGCTTAGGGTGAAATTTTGGCATCATTCTGAAAAACTTAAATTTTTGATGAATAATGAAACCACTAAGTGGTAGTTAAAAAATTGATTTTTCATTTAAATGAAACATTACCACTTATGTGATTTGATTTTCAAAAATCCGACATACATGGTTGTCATTAAGATTTAAAATGTGGTTCAATGGGATTAAAATAATTTTTTAGTGAATAGTAACTTTTAAGTTTAATTAATCGCGATTAAAGGTAATTAGTGAAATTTAAGGTGAAAATGATATTATAAAAATATGAAAATACCTTTACACTTGTCCTACCCCTATTTTATGAGTCATGGCCGACCAATAAAATCCATGGGTCAACTTGGGGACCCCATGGAGCCACTTTGGTAGGAAAATGACATTAAAAACGTTTTATTTAATGTTAAAATAGAAATCTCACAAACATGAGTTGTTTTACTAAAACAATTTTTAAACGGGGTTAGACAAGTCATATTTTTTACTATAAATATTCATTAGAAATCTAAAAATATTTCCTACATAATGATAATTTTTTATAATTTTTAGACATTAAATAAATTAAATTATTTATGACACCATGATGATGCAGTGATTACCTCATTAATTAACGATTTAAATAAAATAAAAAGATAATGTAGAATACAATACTTACACTTTTCAGAAACCTATTGGATGAGTATATTTCGAACCCTTATCACCTTATCCTAGAAATATATATGTTTGGGACCTTTAAAATCCGAAACTCATTATATAATAAAGTAACATTTCATGACTTTCCAAGAGTGCCCCTCCTCTCCTCTTATAAACGGCCCCCACCACTACCACCTTATTCACACCATCAAGCCTTTTTGATCGGCCAAACTCTACCCAAATACTCTCCCAACTTCCCTCTATTACTCCTGGAAGCCTCACTTTCGGCAGAAGTCTTCCCAAGGAAGCCTTTTAGCTCAAATCAAAAAGAGTTACCCGTTTTAAAGGCAGTGTTTTCTCTTGTGTTCTTATGTTTTATTTTTCTTCTCCAACCCCCTAAACTCTTTTTATTCATTTCTTTTGTAACAACAACAGTATCATCAATATACTAGGATTTTTTTATAAGAATGATTCGAGCTACACTTACACACACCTACATCTAATGGTTAAATAACATACTGTTTCTATGGATGGCGAATTTCTGCCTCATGAAATGATGATTGTTTAACACTCATATAACACCTTCAAAGGTGTCCATTAAGATGTCACTATATTTATATATGATACATAATATTTTTATGTTTTACTTAATCTTCTGTATTTTTCATTTATGTCATACTATTATGATTTCCATTATGGGTAAACGCGATAATTTCATTTTAGGAAGTGCGGACTACCGCCCCCTCAAAGTGATTTGAATCGTTAATGCCATATTTGGGATGTATAAAGGATGAATTAAATGGTATTATACATTATCTTATAATGGAATTATATTTCACCTTTATATCATTATTATTTCATTCCATTAAATATGAAATAGACATGAAAGTAGAGTCCATGCGTACGTACGGCTTACCGTCTCCATGAACGGTGCATTTCATTTATTACCTCTAAATGTTATGTAATAATATAAATACATTTATATACTAGATATGTAGAATATATATGATATCAAAATCATGAATATAATTCTGTATATAATGGATATTTTACCACATGAACAACGTGTAATTATAAGAAGTTTATTTTTTACTCAAGTACTTAAGATCGACAAAATGACCGCTATTAACTTAAATAATTACATAATGTCCATAACAAGGTAATAAGTGATATAAAAGGAATAATGAACATGAAAAAGGTTCTTAACCAAATATAAATTAACACTAGTTTATTATTCATGAGATTAAAGAACGATCGAGTCAAGTCGGACACGAGGTAAGGGAACTTCTTAACCCAATTTCAATTCTTTGGGTTAATCTCCTACTTTAAAATTATGTCATGATATTATTATGTCATATCTTGTATTTGTACTTTATTTATGTGTACGTATAGGGAATACACATAATAGATCTATTTTATTTAAAAAAATGATCTTTGTAAGGGACTTCGTCTCAATCACTTTTCATTGAGGCATATTTTGTTTTATACACAACTTTCTTTTATACTGTGTATAAACCCCTTTGACTATTAATTTTACTCAAAAGGAATCTTTTTATATGAATAGTTTTTACTAAATGACAAAAGGAATGTTTTTTCTTACGTATGCGGCGACAACGACTTCTCTGCCGCCGTTACTATTATTTGAGTTTTGGCTTCCTCTATAAGCCATAACTTTTTAAAATGAAAAACAATACCATGTCTTACTTTTCTTTTATTTTGGTTTTGAAAATTATATGTTTCAAACATTGTTTACGAGTCTTAATATATGAAAACCCAGTGCAAATGTATATGTATTTAATGCAAGCTTAAAAATGTTTTCAGAAAACCCGACTCCCGAGTGTGGTAGACAGGAAGGGATTGGGCATGGACCCATCATGGCTTCTAATTAGTTGAGCAGTCTCAGAATTAGTTATTTTGTTTTCAGAAGCTTGCATAATGTTTTTAGAAAAACACTAGAGTATATTTGAGAAATTTTAAATGTAAGTATCTTCTAAAAATTGAACTGGTATTTTGATGCCGTAATTAATTTCAAACGGTATTTTAAAAAATGGTATTCCTAAATGTTTATATACTATTTTTCATATAAGGAATGCATTGGACTTAGTATGTGAGGGGTGGAGCCTGTTATAGATCCTAAATGCATCGGTAGGTCTCATGAGACAAACTAGTGTCTTGGCATGAGGCCTTGACAAAATCTTATTTGTAGTCTTGGAACGAGGCCTTGGCTACGTGGTTATGATAGTTTGGAATTATGCATTCCATCATTATGAAAGTGGTTATTGATATTCCATGTGATTATTCGACCAGTAGAATATCCATGTGAATAAGTAAATGGAATTATCTCATTTTACTTTTTCCATATTATTTTGAAGTCCATGTTTAAAAGGCTTTTGTTTTAGTTACACATTGCCTTAAATGTTTATGTTTATTTATGAAAGCTTCCGCTATATTTTTATCCTTACTGAGCATCTGAGCTCACCCCTTTCAATGTGTTAAGTTTTCCAGCATGTGATGAAGTATATTATGAATGACCTGCAGGGATAGTATGAGGGAATATGAATACAGGATGTTTTTTTAGTTATGTTTTACGAAATGATGTAATGTAAGACTTATGAGTGTATCTAGTGTTTCCAAGGCAACTAAACTAATCGGTCTTTTGAGACTTAATCTTTTGTGATCATGCCAATGTTACGCAATAATGCACCGACTCTGGGTAACTCGGGTCAGGGCGTCACAACATATCAGGAAGCTGAGAAACTATTGAAAGATTGAAATGAAATTTATCTTGCTCTTATTGTTGAAAACAATGGAACTATTCAAATTAATGATGTGCAAGTGGTAAATGAATACCTTGATGTTTTTTCTGATGAGTTACTCGGTGTTATACCTAATCGAGAAGTCAATTTCACAATTGAATTAGTTCCTGATACTAATCCATTTTCAAAACCCCCATATCTTATGGCTCCAATAGAACTTCTTGAATTGAAAAATCAGTTGAAAGATTTCCTTGAAAAAAGATTCATTCATCCTACCACTCCACCATGGGGAGCCACTATTTTTTTTAAAAGAAAGATGGTTCCATGAGACTTTGAATTGATTATAGAGCTTTGAATAACATAACTATTAAAAATAATTATCTTTTTCCTCATATCAATGACTTGTTTGATTAGCTCTAGGGAGATCAGTACTTTTCCAAGGTTAAATTGAGATATGGATACCATTAGCTGAAGTTGAAGGAGGATTACATCCTGAAAACAACCTTTCATACTAGATATGGGCATTATGAATTTGTTGTTATGTCATTTGGATTAACTAATTCACCTATTGTATTCATTAATATTATGAATAAAGTATTTCATGAGTTCTTGGATAAGTTTGTGGTTTTATTTATTGATGACATTCTGGTATTTTCTAAAAAACAATAGGAGCATGAAAAACATATAAGGGTTGTTTTGAAAACATTAAATGAAAAGAAACTATATGGAAAATTCATCAAGTGTGATTTTTGGTTGCAAAATATTTCTTTTCTTGGGAACATTATAATTAAGGATGGAATAATAGTTGGTCCTACCAAAAAAAGTAGTTGATGAATGGCCAAGACCCACAAATGTTACAGAGATTCATAGTTTTCTTGGGTTAGCAGGTTATTACAGACGGTTTGTCAAGAAATTTTCATGGTTATCTTGCCCGATAACTAAGTTAACATGGAAAGGGGTTAAATTTTTTTGAACAGAGGAATGTGATGTTTGTTTTCAGGAACTGAAGAAGAGGTTGGTAAATGCTCCAGTTTTGGACTTACCTTCCTGAAATGGTGAGTTTTCCATCTACAGTGATGCTTCTTTGAAGGGAATTGGTTTTTTTTATGCAGAATGATCAAGTAATTTCCTATTCTTCGAGAAAACTTAAACCTCATGAGCTAAATTACGCCACACATGATTTGGAATTGGCAGCTGTTGTTTTCGTTTTGAAAATATGGAGGCATCATCTATACGGAAAAATACCAAATATATACTGACCATAAAAGTCTAAAGTATATATTCACTCAGAAGGAATTAAACATGAGAAGATGGCTAGAAATGATAAAGGATTATGATTACACAGTCAATTACCATCCTGGGAAAGCAAACAAAGTGGCGGATGCCTTAAGTTGGAAACATCATGCATCATTAATCATGCTACATTTAGAACATGATCCCTTAATAAATATTTTTATGAATTTTGGATTAGAAGTTGTCGGTGTAAGGAATACCTCTGTTTTGTTTCAAGTTTCAATGCAGTCATTGTTGTCAAACAGAATTAAGCAAGTGTAGAAGGAAGACCATGAGCTACAAAAAAAGGTAGAATTGGTTAAAATGGGTAAGTTTCCAGAATTTAACCTTGATAAAGATTGTGTTTTAAGATTTGGAAAAAGGTTGTGTGTGCCTAGTGATTCTCGGTTAAAGAAATATTTGTTGTGCGAAGCTCATAGTTCTCCATTTTCTTTTCATCCTGGCAGTACTATGATGTACAGAGTCCTTCGGGAGTATTATTGGTGGGATGGAATGAAAAGAGATATTTCTAATTTTACCATGAAATTTTTGACGTGTCAACAGGTTAAAGCAGAGTGGAAGTTATCAAAGGTGATGCTTCAGCCTTTGGCAGTGCCAGAGTGGAAATGGGAGAATGTATCCATGGACTTTGTGGTGGGACTACCAAGGACTTCTTAAGGTAACAATATGATTTGGGTTATTGTTGATCGACTAACATAGTCTGCACATTTTATTTCTATTCGAGATACAATGACTTTGGATCATCTTTCTTGATTATACCTCAAGGATATTTTCATGTTACATGGAGTTCCTCTTTCCATTGTATCTGACCGAGATCCGGGGTTCACTTATAACTTTTGGAAGGGACTTCAGAAGTCATTGGGCATAGAGTTAAATTTCAGTACACCTTTTCATCCTCAATCAGATGGGCAGTCAGAACGAATGATTCAAACATTGGAGGATATGCTTCAAGCTTGTTCAATGGTCTATCAGGGAAGTTGGGATCATCATCTTTCTTCAGTTGAGTTTTCTTATAATAATTGTTTTCATTCCAGTATTAAGATGGCACATTTTGAGGATTTGTATGGGAAGCAGTGTTGGACTCCAGCGTTTTGAGAAGAATTCATTGAAAGAAAGTTGATGTGGCTAGAATTTATAGAATAAGTGGCTGAGAATGTGAGGATGATCTAGTGGCACATGAGGACAGCTCAGAGCAGACCGAAAAGTTATGCAGATAATAGAAGGAAAGACTTCTCTTTCAAGGTAGGTGACCAAGTTTTTCTTAAAATCTCTCCTTGGAAATGTGTGGTGTGTTTCGGTAAGATAAGGAAGTTAAGTCCACGGTTCATTGATCTTTTTGAAATCTTGTAGAACGTTAGAACAGCTGCATACTGTATAGCTTTGCCTCTGATCTTGTTTCAGGTACACAATGTTTTTCATGATTCAATGTTGAGAAAGTATGTGCCATATTCGTCACTTGTCTTGAGCTCAGAAGTAGTTCACCTGGAAGAGAACCTTTCTTATGAAGAGAACCCAGTTCAGATTCTTGAACGAAGGGAATAGGTATTGCCGAATAAGGTAATCCACCAGGTAAAGGTATTGTGGAGAAACCACAAGGTTGAAGAAGCAACATTGGAGTCTAAAAATGCTATGAGAGAAAAATACCCTCAGTTTTTTAATAAGTAAATAAAATTGTGAGGACACAACTTCAAGAAGGTAGGGATAATGTAACACCCCAAGTTTTTATAAAAACAAATAGAAATGCTTGGAACTTTGTTTTAAGTAGATATTTATAACTAGCCTTTAAACATAATTTTTCTACTTTTATGTTTTTAATTTCAAGAAACTGTCATCTACAATTGTGTTCAGTATATTATTTTGAGTCTATTGGAACCAACTTATTTTTTTGGTGAATAGTAACATACCCTTATGAATAGTAATATGAATAGTAATACAACCTTAATGAATAGTAAATTGTATTATTATTTTATTTTCTTAAGGCTTTAAGATAATAGCATCTTGATTAATTTTTCAATGTGATATAAAAGCTGTTATACTTTTTAAATAATTAATTTTTGAATTAAGTAGGATTTTATTTAAAAATTAAATTAAAAATATTTAAAAATTTATTTTCAAAAAGTTGACTTCATTTTTGAAATCTACGCATCGATAAATGGTTAGGGTGAATTTTGGGAATTTTTCAGAAACAATTGATTTTTCGGTGAATAGTAAAAAATACTGTTTTTAGTTTCAGTGTGTTAATGACATCATTAATGATATAATAATGATGTCATAAATCTGGTAGACTTTTGTGTAGTTAAATAAGATGTGAGGTGTCCCAAGTGGCTTATACCATGGGAAAATACCATGGGCAAACCCATGGTTTTTCAAATACAACCCATGAGGTGTCCCTTGGAAATTATTAAAATATTCCCTTACTTTTCCTATAAATACCTACCCATTCCTTCATTAACATCATTCCCAATTCCTCCTCAATAAATATCTGGACTCCTTAACTTTATAGTAGTCCTCCCAAGGTTTCCTCATGCCCCCACGATCCCAACCTTCATTTTCTAAGGGTTACTCTACAAGGTAAGAAATTTCTCAATTTCATTCTTTTTCCATTCAAGTTCTCTTTTATGTTGTATATCATTCATGTTTCCATACCATGTTCTTATGTAATTCTTATTCTTGATCTATTCTGTATTATGATTCATTTATGGATGGGTGACCCTTATCCCCTCTCTTCTTAATGTTTTCTAAAACCCTATCGTATAGTCGTTGGGCTGCCGAATTTCTATAAGAGATTTCTCACTTATTCATTTATTTTGAGTATCTTCCTTATTATTTCTTCATATATCATTACCCAAGAGGCATGAAATCTCCATAAATCATGTATATTATGGATTTTATCATGTTTATGGAAAATTACTCATCATTATTCTTCTCCTCTCCCACTTATTTAAGGAATAAAAACATTGTCCGTTATATGTCGAATTACCGACATTGCGGATGATGTGATTTCAATTTCCATTAATTCTTTCAATTCTGGTCATGAAACCATTTATATGGTTGAACCAGGTTTAAATATATGTGTTATGACTCACCCATGGTTGTGTAATTCTTTTGTACTCACGGTTCTAATTTATAAGACAAAACGAGGTTGTTATTATCAAAGAACCACTAAAATGATCTAAACGAACATCATTAATGTTTTAACTTATTAATCATCCTCAAATTAAACATCAAAATGATAAATGGTATAAATTTTGGTACTAGAAATATATAAATACCTTTCCATTCAAATTCTGGAATTTCACTTCCAATCAACAAGAACTTCCAGCCTGAACCAATCTTGGAAATCTTGTAAAGAATTCACCCAAAAACAGTGCAAGGGGAAAAATACTAACAATTAAATGGTGAAATGATGTTATGAAATGATCATATAAGATGTTATAAAAATGAAAATGTTTCTATAAAATATTAATAACACAATTTTAACCATTATACAGGAGGTTTAAACAAGTTTTATTGAAGACAAACCCGAGGTAAGGGAATTCTTAACCTGATTTCCATTCTTTGAGTTAACCTTCAACTTCATTATTTATGTACTATTTAAATTGTTTGTGTGATGTGTTCTGTTTATATTATGTTTTATTATGTTTATTTATAGTATATATACATACTTAATCCATTCTATTATGTTTCTCTTCAATTGTATGATATTTATAAGGGCTTTTCTTTAAAAATCCTCTTTTTAAATTCGGTTTGACGAAATTCCAAAGCAATGTTTTTATGGAATTATTCATGTTGTATGATTATGTTTTGGTTCTTGGGAATTATTTATGATAAAGGGTGGGACCAATATCTCTATACAATGCATTGGTTATGAGTATGTTGGAGGTTGGCCATATGGCTACTCCAAGTGTAACTGTGATGGTTACACAAAGTAAGGTAGCCGTGCGGGTTACAAATTATTAGGTAGCCAAGAATGGTTACAAGATTATGTAAGTAATGACCCAAGATACCTTTATGATTATATTTATGTTATAATGTTTGTGTGGATCTTGTGTAAATTTCATGTTACACAAAGTAAGTATTTATGGGTGACAAGCATGTATTTTGAAAATGTGTTCATACGTTATGGGTATTCATGGACTAATGTGCTCTTTCCTTCTTTTTCACCCCTTACTGAGCTTTTGTGATCATCCCAAATTTTTAAATGATTTTCACAGGTTAATGGATGTGTAAGATAAAGAAGGAAGCCATGTTAAATGTTGAAGAATTGTCAAGAAGTCATATTTAAGTTATAATATTTTATTTTTTGAAAAAAGATGGAAATTGTTTTTATGGTATCCACTCTGTAATAATGTGTTACGTTATGAATGTATTGTCCAGATTCTCTAAAGATGTAAACTTGAAAAGATACTCAATGTTAAAGGATGTGTTTTCTTGACTAAATTCAAGATTATGTATGTAATAAGGTCGGGTCCTTATACTTGAACTCGAGACCTCACCGAGACCCCAGAGGACCGCTACCAACTAAGCTTAACATGCTAAATAAAATATGAGTAACTAAATATTAGCAATGATTAAACTCCAAAAAATACAAAATTAATACATATTAAAAATGAATTAATAATATTAAATGAAATAATATTAAAAATGAATAAAAAATTTAATAGATAACAAAACTATTAAAAATGAATTCATAGGATTAATTTCATGAATTGTAAACACATAATGAAAAGAATAAAATATTAAAAAATGTATTTAAATAAATTAACTATATAAATTTCAAATATTTTAGAAATTTTTCAACTTAATAAATAAAAATGAATTAATATTAAACATATAAATTAAAAACATATTCAAAATATTATAACTTTCTAAAAAATTATTTATAAATAACTATTAAAAATGAATAAATTCCAAAAATATTAAAAATGATTAAATATTAAAAATAAATAAAAAATATTAAATGAAAGAATATTAAAAATGAATAAATAAAATTACAAAAATTACAAAAAATATTAAAAAATCGAATTCATAACATTAATTACATGAATTAGAAACACATAAAAATGAATAAAAATGAATAAATAGTATATATTAATATAAATAAAAAATTATTAAAAATGAATTATATTGGATATACAAAAATATTAAAATTAAATTTCATTTATTGGAATCAATTATATAAATTTTAGACTTTAAAAATATGAAAAAATAATAAATAAAAATGAATAAATATTAATCATATAGATTACAATGTATTGAAAATATTAAAACGTAGTAAATAAATAATTATAAATTCTAATAAATGAATAAATTCCGAAAAATATTAAAAATTGATAAATTTTTAAAATAAAAAAAATATTATTAAATGAACTAATATTAAAAATTTGTAAATAAAATTAAATAAATTGCAAAAAATGGTAAAAAAAGTGAATTCAAATCATTAATTACATTAATTGAAAATATATAAAAAAGAATAAATAAATATTATTATTATTGACAATTGATGATGTATGCATTGTATTAATTGTATATTAAAAGTATAATCAATTATTAACCTTTATAATTTTTATGAATAATTAAAAATATTATTATTTAATTTAATGAATAAATATTTAAAAATCAATATATAAATATCAAAATTGAATAAATTACAAAAATATTAAATGAATATAGATTAAAAATGAATAGATGAATAAATAATAGAAAATATTATAACCGGAGAAATATTAAAAAGGAATAAATAATATTTAATTAATAGACAAACATACACATTCACACATACATTCGCATAGGAATGCATGTACAAACACATACACGTACGTGTACACAAATATGAATACTCATAAATATATACAGACACATACATACACACATACGCATACAGAGATACACATACACATACACATACATACAATTACATACACGTGCATGCACAAACATACACATACATATGCATACATACACATACCACATAAACACACATGTGCACAGACGCATAGACATACATGTACACATACATACACATACACATACACATACACATACACATAAACATACTCATACACATACACATACACATACCCATACACAAATACACATATGCATACACATACACATACACATACACATACACATATACATGTTCATAGACATGAATATGTACACATACATTCACATATACATATACATATATACATGTACATACACATATACACATGCATATACACATACACATACACATACACATGCATATACATACACATACATGTATGTATACACATACACATACATATTATTACATACACGTGCATGCACATACACAAAAATAAATATGCATATATACACATACTACATAAAAATATATACACATACATATATATATATATATATGCATACACATACACACATATATACACAAAGACATACATGTACACATACATATGCATAGAGATACACATATGTACATACACAAACAAAAACACGTACAAATACACATACACATACACCTACACATACAGATACACACACACATACACATACACATACACATACACATACACTTACACATACACATACACATTCACATATACATACACATATACATACACATACACATAAACATACACGTACACATACACATACACATACACATACACGTATGCATACACAAACATACACATACACATACACATACACCCAAACATACACATAAACATATATATGTACGCATACATATACACATAAATATATGTATATATATACATACATATACACATACACATACGCATACACATTGATATTCATACATGTATATACGTACACATACACATACACATACACACACGTATACACACACACATATATAAAATTACATACACATACATATTCCCACATACACTATAGTGCCCTGATCCCAATAGTCTAGAGCTAGTGTTTACTTTGTTACATTAGCATAAGATATAATAAATCACATCCCAAAGAATTGATTTATTCCGTAGTCTTGGTAAACTTGATACATACATGAAATTTTTATTATAATTAAAAACATAAAATGAACAAAAGTATTTTTTGGGATAATGCCTTTATTCACCTTAGTGTGTCCCGATATATCAGTCACAAAACACTTATTGGTATCCTAGGGAAAGTAAAAAATAAGGTAGGGTTGAAATAAGATGCTTAGTAAGGGTAAGCGTAGAGTGGAATATGTGAATAAATATAGATTAATCAATATGGAAAGTTAAATAACTAAAACACATGTAATTTAATAAATAAATTGAGTATAATATGTGAGTAATAAATTATGATCAAATAATTCAACACAAATTATCAAATGATCTTGAAAATTAACCACAGATATTCTAACTAATCAAATAATCACACTGGATATCAATAACTATATTCATAATTATGGAATGCATAATGTAATACATCCAAAAAATATCACCGAGTTATTGTCCCAATACATCTAAAAAATGGGTAAGGCCTTGGCCAAACCCAATCTAGCTTGTCTCATGAGACATGTTTATGCATCAAGGGGTTATAGAAATCCATGCTCATCACTTACTAATTCCAATAAATTCCTCATATGAAAAGTTTGAAACATAACCAACATAAGAATTCATATTTAAAATATAACATAAATGTTTTTAGCACATTCCCCAATCAATAAACATAATCATAAACCATCCAAAGTAAAATGGTGAATTGTAATAAAATTGTACATCCCCAGAAAAACTGATCATAAACCGTCCAGAGAAATAATAAGAATTATATCATTGAATTATATCTCCATTAAAGCATAAGTTAAATAAAATAATGTCTTCTTAGATGAAAATGACTTTAAAAGATCAGTTGGAAAATTTCTTGAGGAAAATAGCCTTTCTTTAAAAATCACCCTTTTATTTTAAACTAAAAAAATTAAAATATTATCAAAATCCTTTTCTTTGAAAATTGATTGTAGAAATGAAAAATTTCTATAATATTATTGAAAATGTTATATTTAAAATGAACCTTGTAATCTTTTAATGGAATCTTCAAAGAAAGTATGGCTATGATGGTTGGTAATTTCATACATATTGTATATGTGAAAAAGAAATTTCTTTTTGCACTATAAAATGTTTGGAAAAGTACCTCATTAAGAAAAAAATAATATTCCTTTCAAATAGTTTTATAAAAAGTAAAACATTGGTAAAAATGTATTTAATAAGACATTTGGATAATTATAAGACATTTTTTAAAATATTTTTAGAAAACATGGTTTTTGATTAAAAATTATTTTCGGCCGAAGAGAGAAATAAAGTCATATTATCCTAAAAATGTTTTTTTAATCATTTTAATTACCAAAAATAGAAAAAAAAAGTTCAATTACTTGAAAAGGTTCATGAATAAGAAATGGATTAGAAAATAGATTTATTTTCAGTTGTAAATATCAAATAATTCCCCTAAGGGAGACTTAAAGAAAAACAATCCCAAATAATGTGATATTGGGAAATAAACTCTTACCACTTTGGAAGCTTTTTTATCATAAGAATATGAAATAAATGACTCTAAATTGAACTTAAAATTCATTTAATATAAATTATTTCAGGATATAACATAAAAAATTATTTATATGCACCAAAAAAATAAATAATTGGTGAATATGGTGTATGTATTATGGAATAAAAAGTTAGATAAGAAACCCTTACCTTGAGTCTGACTCATCATGTATGTTCTTTATATTCCTGAATAATAAAATTATTCTAATTATTTACTTTATTAAGATCCTATTTCAAGTTTATTTTCCTTTTATTTCACTTATTAACATGTTATATCTTAATCAATTAAGTTTACATCAGATGTTTCAATTATATTTTTCTTATGTGACCAAAAATGACTTTGGTTGGTTGACTATGGTAAAATAGGTAATTATTTAAAAAATATAGAATAATAATAATAAAGAAGTAATTATTATATTTATACATCAATTATACTTTTAAAATCATTCATAACATATGGTTTTGGGAAAATGAACTACATTACAATCATAGAGATGGTATGTCATACGTATGCATGAGTAATGTTTCCATTTTTCAATGATCATTATGGAAAGAAGGTAAGTAATATTATATATTTATAGAATGTTCATAATTTAATTTATAATATTTCTTTAAATATTATTATATATATCATCCATGCAGTGTGGTGATGAAAATAGAGTCACATCACTTTGTGAAGGCAGTAGTCCACACATACATGGGCGACATTATCAATTTTCAATAATAAGGAAAATGATATATATTATATTTTAAGAATGATAAATATGTAATTAATATCATAATGTTTTCATTTTTATAACATACTTTAATTAAATTTATCCTTATTACCTTCCATGTAAAAGGTCAGTGAAAAACAAATCACATCGCTTTGCAAGGCGGTAGTCTGTCGTACACACAAGTGATGTCATCGTATCCCCTAAGGAATAAAAATTAAAAAAATGTATATATGATAGAATGAATACAAAATGTATAATTATGTTATAATTTTAACATATATACTTTATATCCATTATCATACCAAACTGTGATAGGTGTTGATGGAAAGTGTGTAACATCGGTTCGCGAGGCGGTAGTCCGCCAAAAACATGAGTGGCATTATCATTTCCAATTTGAGGGAATAGGTGGTGTATATTATTCACAACACTAACATAATAACATATCATTATCTGATAGATACTAGTTTTATTATATAATAATAAATTAAAAATATTGTAATGAGGTGGAAGAATTAATAATACAAGAACACATAGTTAGGGATTTTACCTCTTCTCAGACAACCTCTTTAGGGTTATACCTAAGGTATTCCTAGAATGGATTTATGAAAAAATGATTATAAAATGAGTTTATAGATGTTTTAAATTTATTTTTTCAGTTATTTTATGAACTAAAATGGTTTGAATGTGAGATTAAGAGAAGAGAGTGGGTAGACTTTTATAGGTGAGGTGAGTGTCACACTTGAAATTTTTGAAAAGAATAATGTGTAACCTTGTTTTTTATATGAAACAAGGGTCTAAAATGGAGTATTATAGAGCCTTAAACATTATAAGGTCTAAATATTTCCACAAAATAGATTTTAGACGAGTTTTTAGGTCATTTTAACTGATATATTTTTATTTTAATCTCCCAATAAACTCATTTTTTACCGTAACTGCAGTAATTAATTTTTACTATTTTCACTACTTATTTTGGTCAAAAATTATTTTTAACATATTAGGTTATATAAATTTTTATTATTATTCCAAATATGGAATCCATTTTATCAAATTCCATTTTCGTACGTGAAATAGTTTAATTAAAAATTAATCTCGTAGATGCGACGAGTAAGCGGGTTTTCATAGAAAAAATGTTCAAAAGCTTATAAATTTTTTAAATAAAAATTTAATATTAAAATGATTAAAATGACCTAAATTTGATTAATATATATATATTATCTAGTTTTACATTAAAACTAATTTAAAATATAATTTAACAATGTAAATTATTTAAATGGAACGGTGGTTTTCAATAAAAATCAATATTTTTCACTATTCACTGAAAAATGTAAAATTTTAGAAACAAATGACCCTAATATAAATTTGATATATTGATTTAGAAGGTAAATTTTATTTTTTCAAATAAATTTTAAAAAATTAGTAAAAATGGATTGTAAATTATGTGCGCAAAGCGCGACTAAACCGTCTTTTTATAAAATACAGTTTTCTAGAAAACATTTCTTTTTCTTTTAAATGGATATTATTTTATTTATAATAAATATATAGCCATAATTTTAATAATTATTTTAGTAATATTCATACTAGTCAATTTAATTTCTAGGTTATAATAGCCATTTTTAAATAATAATATTTTAATAGAGTTTCACGCTTTGTATAAACCCGATGTTGCGTACATCACAAGCTATTGAAGAGGATTAATTTATTTAAAATAAAATGGATCATAAATTATTAGGGTGTTATATTCTCTTATAATATTGGTGTTTTGTCACATGTTCCATAAAACAATATTTCCCTATTTTGAAATCTCAGGGTGTCACATTCTACCCATTATATAAATTTCATCCTCGCAATTTAATCTTGATTTCAACAATCAAGGGTTTGACGTTTGAAAATACCTTTGTTGGAAACTAAAATCATTAAAAGGGTTAATAAAAATACTATTAATAATAGATAAAGGGGAGTAAAAAGGTCATATGGAATATCAAATAACTAAGTTTCTATGTATGAGAACATCAGTGGTAGGTAAAGATATAGACATGGAAGAAAAGCATAAATAATTATTGAGAGTGATAAAGGTCATTGATTACAAGAAATTTAACAATAAATAGAATGTAAAGTACCTAAAAACCATAAATATTTAATGATTTAAAATAATATTTGATTCATTATATATGAAGTTAATATGATAACTTTTATATTTCAAGATCCTTTCCTTAAATTTGATGATTTATTTTAATGTAAATTAATATAAGGGTGTATACTTACTTGATACATTTTTATTTCAAAATAAAAATTTCATCCATTGGTTGTTCTTCAATCAAATTATAATTCATCACTTACTCCAAGAAATGAATATCCAAAAATGATTTTTTATACCTAAATCATTAAAATTCACTTTTAATGGATCGTAAGATCCATAAATGTGTGACAAGTATTTATATCTATCACTAACTATTTTCTAAGAATAATATGGTTATAAAAAGTTATAAATATAATAAATTAATATATGAACATTAAAAATAACACCACTAGTTCATCATTAATATTTATTTTTCAAATATTCTAACTAAAAATGAAATATTTACCAGGAAATCATGTATTCTAGTGGTAGGAACTAAACACTTATAAGCCTTCAGTTAGAGGTTCAAGCCCCATGACCTTAGTGGATACAATGGGTTTTAACCCAACATGCAGGTTTTCCTTTTTCTAAAACCATATTATTATAACTCCTATAATGTTACCAAATTGTAATATCCCATAATTACCTCAACATCAAACATTATTTAATCCTTTAAGGTTACCAATACCTTCATAAAACAAAATTTATCATTATTACCTCAATATAGATTACATATTAAGTGTTATACACCATCAATAGTGTGTTTTATAAGAATTCCAACTTGCCAATAATCAATTTTCATGGTACCATTCAATACATGCTTTCAAGTACTTAAATAAATACTACTGTAGTACAATACTTATAAATTTAATAATTCTTAAAACCAAAATATCATTGATTAAAATACTCATATAACATAATTCTTGAATCCAAACCCAAGAACATTTATCATTACACTTTATCTATATTAATAGCATAATTGTGACCTTGATCCCTTGGATTATTTTGAGTTATATTTACTTGAAACATTTGGAATTCATTTTCATATATTCACATCCCCTTAAAGTGGAAGTATTACACATTGGAATATTCTTTCTTTCCCTTGTAATCATGAGCATGGTGGAATTTCTCTCCACACTTGTAACAAACTATCATTCCCTTAAAGAAATTGTCAGGGTGTTTCTTTCCATAATTGTCACATGTGGTAAATTCCTTATTTCTTTTCTTCTACTTATCTATGTTTTATCTATCATCCTCTTATTCTCTGACATCTCTTCAAATCCATAATACATATAGAATTATTTATCTATCATTATAGCATGTGATATTATGCCATCATATGATGATAATTTTTAGGAGATTGGTTCCCTTTAATGTATTGGATTAACCCCATCAGATAAATGGTCAATATTTCTCATTGGATTATTTATATAGTTTGAAATTTTCCTTTCTAATCCTGTAAAGTTAGCTTTATACATATCATAATTTTCCACTTATTTCTATCATAGAATCAAGAACTATCTTTCCATATCTAATTATTTCTCATGGGGGTAATATTTTTCCAAGAAGAGTACCTTGAAATCCTTCCAATCCATACTTTCCATTTCCTCCTCATCTTTAGAGTTTTGAATTAATGACCACCATTTATATGCATCTCCTAAGAGATGATAAACTTTCATGAATACATCATCCCTTTCATTACATCATAGAGTGAGAAATATCTTCTCTAGGAACTTTTCTATTAATCGTCCAAAATGGATTTTTAATCCCATTGAATGATAGAGGATATTGTTGCATGATTTTATCTAACATCATTAAACCATATGGTGTATCATTAGGATTCTTCATAGGAGAAATTTTATTACTCATAAAATAAGTCAAATACGTCAATATGGTTATAACTTGATCAGTTCTATCTATAGATATAGCTCTAGCTTCATTATCTTATCCAAGAGGAAAATCCCTACATTGATTCCATTCATTGATATGTTTTCCATTCCTTTCATTAAGATATATTTCAAAATAATGTAATACTTTATATTATATTATAACATTATGAAACAAAATGTATAATCCAAAAACTAGTGAAACACTTAACATAAATGTTTCCGACGCTTTCGCTGGGGCGCGCGCATCCGTCCGGGGAGGACGCGCGGCTTTGTTGCCCCGCATTCCCGCTTTCCAAAGACGGGAGGCATTCGTTCCTTGTTCAGGGACGTCTGCTCCTTGATCGAAATGGGATGATGGGATGCCGGTTCTTCCTCCTGTGGATTCCTCCTCAGAACTCGTCACCTAGTCCGGGTCTCCCTTATAGATTTAATACGTAGTTCGTGAAACTCTTCCCAGTGCCATGTTTCCATGGACATCGGTTAATTACACTGCTTCTGTCGGGACATTCCAAAGGGTCCAATCAGGGCAGCAACCTTCGGTCAGGGGAGTAGTCACGTTGAGGCATCAGTAGCGTGTCTGGATGCTGGGGTACCTGGCATGTCTGTCTGTTATCCTTGATCACAAGGCTTCTCGAGGGCGTGGAAGCCCGAGGCATCCCACGTCGGGCGCGGGGAATTACATGTCGTAGACACATATCTGAGGTTTTCCTCAGCTTCCCGTGCTCAACACAGGGTATGCCGCGAGTTTAACGTCCAGCGGAGACAGAATGAGGGTGATCAGAACGTCCAATGAGGACGGATCCAAGGTGGTGCACTCCCTATAGGGGAAAAGGGTGATGAATCGGGGTGTACACAGAGGACAGTGACCCGGAGATATGATGGGGCTTACACATGGAAAGCGGCACATGCGCCTCTAGGAGCAGCGAGGAGGTGGATGGCATGATTCCACCGGGATGTGGCGGCCCGGGTGAGAATCAGGATGGGTGATGGATGGATGAGTGAAGTGGAGGAGGATGAAATGAGACCATCGCAGGGGCGACGGGAAGTTGGGCTTGAGCCTTGACGAGGCTTCCTACATATCCCCGTGGCAGGGAATCAAAGTCCGTGTAGTTCGGGATGGTGCTGGTAAACCGACGTGAATGTGGACCTTGGCCCGATGAACGTCGTCGGTGAACCAACGTGAAGATGGACCTTAGTCCGATGGGCATCGTTAGCGTACCGACGTGAAGGTGGACCTTGGTCCGATGGGAATCGTCAGCGTACCGACGTGAAAGTAGACCCGTGGGTCCACTAATGGTGGGCTTGAACCTTGGGAAGGTTTCCTACGTACCATGCATTGATATGGATCAAAGACCTCGTAGTTCAGGGAATACAGTTTAACGTCATGTGGGACGATAGTGAACCCTGACGTGAATACACGACGGGCGATGGGTGTCGGCGAACCGATGTAAATGAGGGACCTTGGTCCGATGGGAATTGGGCTTGAACCTCTGGGAGGATTCCTACGTACCATGCCTTGACATGGATCAAAGACCTCATAGTTCGGGGTGGTCACAACGGCTTACCACTGGACCAGAATTGGGTGTACAGTTTAATGTCATGCGGGACAAAAGGAGGCATACAGTTTAACGTCATGCTGGACGAGGGCGAAACTCGATGTGAATAAACAACCGAGCATTGTGGCTTGAACCTCATGGAGGCTTCCTACGTACCATGCCTTGACATGGATCAAAGACTTCGTAGTTCAGATGGGTTTTGTCGGTGAACCGACGTGAAAGTGGACCTTGGTCCAATGGGTGGTGGGATTGAACCTTGGGAAGGCTTCCTACGTACCATGCCTTGACATGGATCAAAGACCTCGTAGTTCAAAGGGGTGGGTCACAATGGCTTACCATTGGTCCGGAATGCAGTTTAATGTCGTACTGGACGGGAGCGTGCAGTTTAACGTCATGCTGGACGCGGGTGTGACCCGCCGTGAAAGCAGACTCGTGAGTCCACTAGTGGTGGGATTGAACCTCGTAAAGGCTTCCTACGTACCATTCCTTGACATGGATCAAAGTCCTCGTAGTTCGGATGGATGAGTCGCAGCGGCTTGCCACTGGACTGGAGTGGGACCCGACGTGAATGGATGTCGGGTGGGCTTGAACCTCGTGGAGGCTTCCTACGTATCCCCGTGCCAGGGAATCAAAGACCTCGTAGTTCAGATGGGTGTTGTCGGCGAAACGACGTGACAGTGGACCTTGGTCCAACGGGTGGTGGGCTTGAACCTTAGGAAGGCTTCCTACGTACCATGCCTTGACATGGATCAAAGACCTCGTAGTTCAGGAGATGGGTTGGGTCGCAATGGCTTACCACTGGACCGGAGTGTAGTTTAACGTCGTGCTGGACGGGGGTAAAACCCGACGTGAAAGACGGGTGGGCTTGAACCTCATAGAGGCTTCCTACGTACCATGCCTTGATATGGATCAAAGTCCTCGTAGTTCTCTAAAGGTTGGGTGTTGTGGTCATGGTCGGTGCTCACTCTAAGCCCACATGAGTCATGCTCGGTGTGAGAAACAAGAGGTTGCAAGGACCTGACGATCACGTCGCGAAGGGTGCGTCCGTGAGAAGCGAAGAGGGGCTTATGCGTTGGGCGGCCCATGGTGTTGGGACTTACTCCAGGATGGAGGCCCATGGCGCGACAAAGCGCGGGAAAGATGGACCTTGGTCCGATGATGGGAGATGCCTCGTTCCCTATCACGTCCTCCACTGACCTTGGTAGTGGGGAAGTACAGAGATGCACGGGTGCAATCATCCATACCAAAGGTTAGGGGCTTACGCTCTGAGGCAGCCCTTCCCCTGCGAACATATGCCACTCCGACATGGAGGATCTCATTCCATGTGCGGAAGAGTTCCATTCCCGTGGAGACGAGTGGTGTAACGAATGTTCGAGCTGGGGGGACCCTTCGTGAGGGAGACGAGGTTGGATCATAGTTTAACGTCATGTGTTGAGGACGTGGTGCTTGGCAGTTTAACGTCCTGCAGCTCGGACGAGGTGGGTTCACTCCACACCCCTAGGACTTACATAACCGGTACCCTCTGGTCCTTGGGGAAGGGAAGGTGCCGGTAAGGCCATTGTAAAGGGGGGTCGAGGGATGAACCATCGAGGGGTCCACGTTAGCGTGGCTATGTGAAGAAGCAATAGCCGTTAGCGTGCCTATGCGAAGAAGCATTAGGCGAAGCAATGCTACGGGTGATATTGTCCATGGGACTTTGAAATCACATCGTGCAAACCTGGAGGGCCGCACGGGAAGAGGAATTGCTAAGCAGAGGAGTGTGCTTTGCGAAGTGGGGTGCCTTGGCCTTAGCATGGGGCATAGGTGGGAGTGGGAGGTACTTCGTGAAGTGGAACAGTGTTCGCGGAGCACTGCCTCGCGAAGAAGGAGTGTTTCGCGAAGCAGGGTCTTGCCAAGCAATGTGCTTCGCGAAGTGGAGCGATCCTGCCTTAGCATAGGGATTACTCGTATGGGTTGGGTGTTTCGCGAAGCACAAGTGCTCCGCGGCTGCCCGGGTTTCATTGGGAATCCCCTTCCTTCGCGAACGCCCTTGAGCTTCGCGAAGGGCATCCCTCTCGGAAGAGGGGCTCAAAACGAAACAAATCAGAGTCGTCTCGCAAAGTAGAAATACCTCGTGGAGCTCATGATTCCCGGGGCCAAGCGTGCTTCGCGATTCGGGAGAGGAGAAGCCGAAAGGTCGGGTTGTCCATCCTTTTGGGACTCAGGGGGAGTCGAGTATTTATAGGGAAGGGGTGCCGCGAAGCAGGGCTCGCACGCCGCCTTCGGGGCTTCGCGGCGGCTCGCGAACGTCAAACGGGTTCGCGGAGGATTCCCGCCTCTGGAACTTCGCGGCGGCTCACGAACGTCAAACGGGTTCGCGGAGGATTACCGCCTCTTGAGCTTCGCGGCGGCTCGCGAACGTCAAACGGGTTCGCGGAGGATTACCACCTCTAGAGCTTCACGGGGCCGCCAAGGTTGGGGCGCTTCGCGGTGGGGCTTCGCGGCTCTGCTTCACGACTGTGCTTCGCGAGGCAGCGCGCCGGCTATCTTTTTCGTTCCTTCCTTTCGGGCCACATTTTTGGCACCAACAAATGCCCCCCCTCAGACTTGGAGCCGCGAAGGGCGAAGGGTCGAAGTCTGAGGGATAATCGCCAAAATTGTCGGTGGTTCGCGATGCAGCATCGTGAAGGGGGGCCGCGATGCTTGCCGGGATCAGACTTTCGCCCCTCCATTCTGAACGCAGTTGGGAGCTTCCCATTCAAACTGGCCGTTCCGATGGTGCTGAATAGGGTGTGGAGGGCGGACGAGTTCAACTTTCATCCCTTCCCACTGCCGACGGGGAGGCTTACTGATGATGGACGGGGAATGAAAGAACATCGGGCTTACCTCTTGGCCTTCCGAGGTGGAGTTTTGGTGGCTCGGATAGATCGTGAGCCAATCTGTGAACCGTACACCCCGCATCGTTTTGTGAGGCAGTTCTGGTGCCTCCAGCGGCTGACCCCGCAGGTATACTGGGAGGTGCGTCACGAGGAGCACCCGTGTGTGATGAGGCAGCTGTGGCTCATGTTCACACGTGAGGATGGAAAGATGCAGATCGCATTGCCTCCGTCCACCGCCGCCTTCGGATTAGTGAAGGAGTATGCCATCAGTTGGGAGGCCGCTTACCCGGGGGAGATGCGGAAGCAGCCAACGATTCGGGTTGGTGATGGTGGGCCTCCTCTATCTCGAGGTCGAGGTCGGAGGGCAGCTAGGGCCGCTCGCGGCAGCGGGGCTGCCATGGCGGCGAGACCCGCACCGGCCGAGGGTTCGGCAGCAGCAGTGGATCCGGTGGTTCCGGGAGAGCAGGGTCATCCGGAGGGGCAGCCACCGAGGGGGTTTCGTAGGATACCCACTCAGGCTCCGGGGAAGCGGCTGCGTCACATTGATATGGCAGAAGATGCTGTCTTTCCGGAAGCTTGGGACATTTGGGATGTCAACCGGCAATTCCTCAGCCCACCTGAGATGTGGGCCCACCTGAATCGCCTCAGGATGGAACTGCCGGGCATAGGCCCAGTTCGGGCTGGATTCATGGTGTCTCCGGCGGAGGCGGAGCAGTACTTGAACGAGCTGGAGGATTACGTCCACTCCAGCGGTGTTCCTCTCCCAATGACGGATCGGGTGAGGGTACTGTTGAATCAGGTGGTGCCCCCGCAGCTATCGGGTGCCGATCTGAGGGAGCGCTTCCCCTTGCCGGAGGAATCAGGGGACTCTTCTCAGGGGGACGAGGCTGGAGGAGGGAGCCCGTTCGAGGAGGGCGAGGTCGGAGACCGAAGCTCAGAATCTGACGACTTCGCGGAGGCTCTCGAGGTAGCATTCCGAACTTCTATCCTTACGATCTGTTCTCGAATCCCTATGGACTTCTCACCAATGTTTGAGCCATGCAGGAGGAACTCGTTCGTAGGCCTCGTTCTCGCTCCTTGGCGGGTGATGTTGCGGGACCTTCCGAACCCGCGCATATTGCTGCGTCCAGTTCTGCGTCTGGTTGGACCAGGGGGTCTGAGGCGGCTCCTCTGGAATCTCCAGACCATCCAATAGTATTTGGGGGGCCTCGTCTCGGGGTCCCGTCAGTACCGGCTTAGGAGCAGCGCTCGGAGGTCGATCTTCGTAAGTCTCCTCCACCGGTCTCCTCGTTGCCACATGTGGCCCACGCTAACTAAGGTTTATGTCTCTTTCTGTCATACAGTTCTCCGACTGGCGTGGGCTTCTGTAGCGAGGCTGGTCGGGATGTCTGGTGGCATCCCTCCCAGGGGCATGCCGGTGATGGTGGCGATAGTCCCTTCACCTCCTCAAGCTGCGGCGCACACCATCACTGGAGGGACCACCAGCAGGGCCATACCTGAAGTCATCGAGGTGGACTCTGAGGAAGAGGATCAAACGGTCAGTCCCAGTCCTGTCGTGCCTGCGCCAGCGTCAGGTGTCGTACCAGACTCAACACCAGATGCAGATCCCGCTGAGGAATTCCTACAGGCATATCCTGCGTACGAGCCTGCCGACCACGCGGATTGAGACGAAACGGCCTCTGATGAGGAAGACAGCAGCATAGTCCGTCGCCGGTCGTGGAAGCTGATCACGCGCTTTATCAGGGATACTCCCCAAGCGCAATGGATGGCCAAAATGGATAGGCTCCGCACGCGATTGTGCGAACTGTGTGCCGGGGGAGTGGATTCCCAACGCCCTCACGTGATCATTCGAGACCTCATGGCTGAGAAGATCCGGGAGCATGATCGTGGGCTGAGCGTGGGATGGCAGCGGAGAAAGGCGACCAGCATTAGGAAGCTCCAGGAGGCTGAAGGCGAGGTCCAACAGATGCAGATCCGGGCCAACGAGCTTTCAGCCACTCTTGATGTGCAGTCTGAGCTGGTCTCACGATTGAAGGCCCAGCTGGCAGAGGCTGAGGAGCATATGGGGCAGACCTCTGGAAGCATGGCTGCCGTCCGGGCCGAGGTAGAAAGGGCCAGGGCCAGAGTTGACGAATTACGCCCCGCCGCTGCTGAAGAGGAGCGGGAGTTGAATCAGCGGCAACAGGCTTTGGACGCCGCAAGTCAACGGGTGGCGGAGTTGCAATGCTCCTTTGACGGGGTCAACCAATCCATGGGGGAGATCAACCCCCGTGTATTGTAACAAACCCGAAAGACACTTTTATTAACACTTTTGTGCTTCAACTCTTTTCTTCTCCTTTGTTTTGAGTGTCGTGGCACGCACGATTTCCACTGTTGAATTGCCTTGTTACATCCCTACAATGCTTGCGGGACGTTTGACGACAATTCCTCAAGCCAGTCCAGATTTCCGAAAGATGGGGAAGGCTTGATCGGAGGAGGAACTTCCAGGATAGCCGAATTACCGTTTCTTCAACGTGCTCTTATGCACGAATGGGGCGACGCCAGGGGCGCTGAAATCGGTTGAAACAAATGAAAATGGGATGTGTGAATCACGATACCCAAATTCGGAACACTATGGGGATGGCGTGACAATAAAGGACAACTATTAACCGTGGCGGACAAACGGTATCCTTACAGCGTTAGCCTGAAATGGGGACAACAAATGAGCATCAACCGCTGACCATATTCGCAACGCGGGATTTTATCAATTTGTTGTCGATCAGTCCTTCAGGACATTGACCCGTAACGGTAGGAGAGCCCTTGGGCGTAGTATCCAGGCCGTTATTGGGGGTCCCTCCAAACATGACCAGTCTTCCGGAATGTTGGCCCAGGACGGTAGGTGAGCCGATGCGGCATGAGACCAGACCGTTAGGGGGTTCCTTCAGACATGAAAGAGGACGAGGGTCCGAATAAGGGGCACACAAAGCGTGGAACATGGAGTGGTGGTTTGTTCAAACAGAATCCAACACTTCGGTAGTTGCACCACCGTGGTGGGAGTACGCCAGATGGGCGCATCAGCCTGATCACGAATCATTCTTTCTTCCAGATAGGGCCTCTCTGGTGAGGGCTGGAAATGGGGGGGAACAAGGTTTCGTGATTCCAGGGGCTGAACCCTAGGCAAAATGCATGGGCGTCTCTACGTATCCCACGTGATGATTGGAATCAAGCAGCACGTAGTTCTAGAAGCGCAGTTTAACGTCATGTGGGATGGGGAGGAGCCTGACCGTGTTGGTACACATCCTGCCAAAACTACTAAGCCCACATGAGTCGTGCTCGGTGTGGGAAACAAGCAGTAGTGGTGGGAATTTCCCGACGCAGAGAGGGGCAGGTTAGGGAGAAGGGATGCTCGGTGACTATTGGCCCAATGACACTAACACGATCATTTAGCGCACCTAGATGCGTGAAGAGAAAGAGCCGAGTATGGTGGAATTCCACTTGAACATGAGGAAGTGGAAATGTGTGAATCATGGTGCTCGAGATTCAGATCACAATGATGGTGGCATGACGATGGAGGATTACTGCTGACCATGTTCGCAACACAGCATCCTGTCGCGTTAGCCTGAGGTGGGAACAAACAAATGAGGGTCGACCATTGACCATGTTCGAAACACGGGACCATGTCACAAATGTTGTCAGATATCCGTAGGGATGTTGGCCCGAAACGATTGAAGGGACCTTAGGTCCAGTATTCATGGAGAGCCCTTGGGCTTAGTATCTATGTCGTCCGAGGGTCCTTTGGATGTGGAAGAGGATGAGGATCCAAATAGCGAGCTCACGAAGCTTGGTCATGGGATGAGGGGAATGTCCCCATGAAAATCCCACACTTCGAACTCTTTGTCAAAACACATCTAAACACGGCAACGAGACGTATTAGATAGGGGGAGCAGATTCCTTTCCCACGGGGAGATCTTAGTTTAGGGTCGTAGAACTTGGACCATGAAACGTTAGACTGGGCCCGCGGGGAAGTGCCCGGGCGCTCCTACGTATCTCATAGGGATGAGAATCAATCCTTACGTAGTTCTTGAAATGACACGGTAGGATACCAGTGCCAGGGGAAAAGGGAAGTGCGGACGTGGCCCTTGCACTAAAAGAAGCAGAATTTGATGTATCTTGTTTGTTCTTTAAGGTGAATGGTTTTTTTTGTGAAGCGGCAGACCTAGAATATTAGGTCGTGATGTCGCCACAAAGATCAAGCCATGATGGGCGTTGACAAATGGCATGGCACGTGACCAATACCCAACGTGATGTCCTCTACAATGAGGTTACCACAATGCAGTGCCGTTTTTCGTCGTGCGGCCAGGACGATAATGTCACAGTTTAAGGTCGTATGATAGGACCAAGCATGCATTTTATCGTCATGCAGCGCAGACGTAGCAGAGACGATGCTAGGCGGGAAATGTGCGCAGCGTTATAAAACACAATTGACGGAGACATGATCCCACATCAGATTGTGTGCCATCCGAAGAGGGAAACCTTAGGCCGAGGGGCCTACACAGAGGTAAAACAGGGAGAGAGACTGGCTTCCTGAATGGGTTGTACCCGGAGACAGGGCGTCTGGGCGGTCCTACATATCCCATGAGGATGGGAATTTGAACGTAGTCCCGAATGGGTCTTAGTTTATGGTCTTAGAGCTCGGACCATGGGAGTCCCAAAGGACGCCAGATTGCAGCTTTGTCCCCCTAGCATGCAAAGGTGCACTGAGGGATAGCACCAAAAGTGTCGAGATTCCACCTGGACATGATGGGGTGGAAAATGATGTTAATCATGCAACCAACATTCAAGGACTGAAAGGGCTGGCGTGACGACAGAGGATTACTGCTGACCATGTTCGCAACACATCATCCTGTCGCGTTAGCCTGAAATGAGGACTAACAAAACGAGCATCGACCGCTGACCATATTCGCAACGCGGGATTTTATCGATTCGTTGTCCGAAACCCTCGGGGGCGTTGCCCCGTATCGGTAGGAGAGCCCTTGGGCGTTGTATCCAGGCCGTTCTTGGGGGTCCCTCCAGGTGTGAAAGATGATGGAAGTCTGAATAGAGGGGAACACGAAGCTTGACAAGTGGAAGGAACTTGATCAAGTTGAATCTGACACTCTTGGTCCTAGACTAGAGTACTCTTAATACATGGGTGAACCACTACAAGGAGTCAAGGGACTCAACTTTGAGGGTGATCAGGAGATGGGGCTGGACCCGAACTTTGGACATCCAGGTGGTCCTACGTATCCCATTAGGATGGGAATCAAGCCACACGTAGTTCTTGAGGGGTGCCTTTTAATGTCATGCAGGACAGGGAATAGGAGGACTGAACTTCAGAATGGGGGCGTGCGTGGTGCAGTTGTTGCAAACCCGACGTGAATGAGGACGTAGTCCTACACTGCACCACGCAGTCCTGTGATCAGGGTCCTGAAGGAAGGATTAGAGAGGTAAATTTTCCGAACTCATGCTGGGTCCAAAGACAAGGGGTCTTGAACATAGTTCTAGATGAGAGTCTTAGATTATGGTCTTAGAGCTCGGACCGTGGATGGTGAAAACTCCCGAGTAAGCACAGATGTCAACCCAATCCCTAAGACCACGTGAGATAAACTCAGTGTGGGAAACAAGGGGGGTATCCTCATTGCAATACTTGGGGCGTCCATCAAAGGGGAGTCAGCATAGAGCTTCGAAGGACACCTTTGATGTAGCTTGTTCTCCTGATGCGCGGACGTGCACGGAGGAAAAGTATCGGGGGTTCTGAGATTCTACTCGGACATGGTGAAATGAAGAAGGGTGTGGATCGTGTACCCGGCATTTGGGCTTAATGGGTTGGCGTGACGACAGAGGAAAACTGTTATCCATGATGGAAACACAGCGTCTGTATCGCGTTAGCCTGAGGTGGGAACAACAAACGAGCATCGACCGCTGACCATATTCGCAACGCGGGATTTTATTGATTTGTTGTCCGAAACTCTCGGGGGTGTTGGCCCGTATCGGTAGGAGAGCCCTTGGGCGTAGTATCCAGGCCGTTCTTGGGGGTCCCTCCGGGTGTGAAAGATGATGAAAGCCCTGATGCGAGGATAGGCAAAGCCTGGAAAGCGAGTGCGGACGTGTCCGAGTAAAGCTTGGCATTCCAGGTAATAAACCAGAGTACTCTTAAGAACATTGGTGAACCGCCGAAAAAGAGGGATCGACGAAACAACTCAGTAGGGGGTGGGAGCATGGCGTGGTCATCACGAGACCGTCGTGAATGAGGATAATCCCACACCGCACCATATGATCCCCTCATGGAGGAAGGATGGGCCAAGGGGCCAAGATGGGATGAGGATTCCCGAGAGATGGGGCTGGACCCGGATCTTGGACATCCAGGTGGTCCTACGTATCCCATTAGGATGGGAATCAAGCCACACGTAGTTCTTGAAATGCAGTTTAACGTCATACTAGACGAGGAGGGGAGTAATATACCCCTAAACAAGGGAGGTGTATGGCATGGCAAAGAAGCCGTCATGAATAAAGACGTGGTCCTACGTCACACCATACGATCCTATAAGATAGGTCCTGGGCCGCGGCCCGAAAAGGACAAGGGGCCTGGGGCTGAGCCTCGGTCAGGAAGGCCTGACTGGTTTGTAGTTTAACGTCATACATGAGGACGGGGGTCGGGGACCCGAGGAGGCCAAGGGGCCTGAGGATGGGCCTCGTAAACGGAGTTTCACGGCATGGTACATGATCCCGACGTGAATGAGGACGTAGTCCCACACCACACCGTACACTCCTATGGGGAAACAGAGCCGTGGGCCCGATTGATAGCACCTCCCTGGGGAAGTTTGCCACCTCGTGATGGGGCAGAATGAATCACTGCTCTCGATGCCTGGGGCATCTCGGGGTGGACCTGAAGATCCAGGACACTGTTGACCATGTTCGAAACACAGCGTTCCTATGGTGACCCGCATGGGGGCAACAAATGAGTGTCGACCGCTGACCAAATTCGCAACGCGGGACTTGTATCGACTTGTTGCTTGAGAAAACCCTCGGGGGCGTTGGCCCGTATCGGTAGGAGAGCCCTTGGGCATTGTATCCAGGCTGTTCTTGGGGGGCCCCTCTGGGTATGAAAAATGATGGGATCCCAGTCAAGGAGTGGGTGAAGCATAGTTGTATCCATCCATGAAAGGGGCAAACATCTCCAGGGGAAAATGTGCAGCCAGGTCGAGGCTTGCTCGACGTGGGTCGGGGCAAAAGTGTGCACCCTACCATGTCTTGACCCGAGGGGAAGATTTTGGCTTTTGGGATAGGCCAACAGACGAAATTTCCGGGCGTTCCTACGTATCCCATAAGGATGAGAATCAAGCCATACATAGTTCTTGAAGGCCATGCAGTTTAGCGTCATGCGGTGAGAATGTGGGAGGGTAGAAGAACGGGAGTGGGCGCATGGTGCGACCTTTACAATCTTTGCGCGAGTGAGGTTGCATGAGCGGGGCCAAGAAATCCTACTCCCTGCTACACAAAGATCCTCCAAGGAGACTATCCCCAGGGGGAATAGCGGAAGAGAAAAGCTTGGGCCTGGGCTCAGGACGAGGCGTCCGAGCGTTCCTACGTATCCCATGAAGATGGGAATCAAGCCATACGTAGTTCTTGACATGTAGTTTAACGTCATGCGGGACGAGGGGCATCTCATTCGGGGATGTGTACGGTATGGTACATGATCCCAACATGAGGACGTAGTCCTACACCATACCGTACGATCCCGTAAGAGGGTAAGTCGGAGAGAAACGAGGGGGCCTGGGGCCAGACCGCGGTGAAGACGGGGCCAGGGGCCCAAAGAGGCCGAGGGGCCTGAGGCTAAGCCTCGGTCAGGAAGACCTGACTGGCTTGCAGTTTAACATCTTGCAGTGAGGACGGAGAGTCAGTTTAAGGTCACGCGGGACCAAGTCGCAGTTTAGGGTCTTGCAGGACCCTCTCGCAGTTTAGAGTCATGCAGGACCCTCTTGCAGTTTAGGGTCGTGCGGGACCACGTCGCGGTTTAGGGTCATGAAGGACCCTCTCGCAGTTTAGAGTCGTGCAGGACCCTCTCGCAGTTTAGAGTCGTGCAGGACCCTCTCGCAGATTAGGGTCGTGCGGGACCAAGTCACAGTTTAGGGTCGTGCAGGACCCTCTCGCAGTTTAGAGTCGTGCAGGACCCTCTCGCAGTTTAGAGTCGTGCAGGACCCTCTCGCAGTTTAGGGTCGTGCGGGACCAAGTCGCAGTTTAGGGTCGTGCAGGACCACTTTTTTTCCCTAGGCAAAGTATCGCTTGAGGAATTTGGCATTGGTGGGAGGAGTTACACGCTCTCCATCTGTGGTCACCAAGGAGTATGCTCCGTTGGGGTAAACCTTATGGATGATATAAGGCCCTTCCCATTTGGGTTCTAACTTGGGTGGTTTCCTACCGGGAATCATTGGCGCTCGAAGGGCCAATACCAGGTCACCCTGCAGAAAAGAGCGGAGACGAACCTTCTTGTTAAAGGCTCTCGCTATCTTGTCCTGATGCCTTTCCAAATTGTGCAGGGCACGGAGCCGGTTCTCGTCTAGTGCTTCCAACTCAGCCAGACGGATCTCGGCTACCTCATCTGATGTCTGGTGATCATAAACCGCAGTGCGCAGCGACGGCAGCTGGATCTCAATGGGTAGGACGGCCTCAGCTCCATACACCAGGGAATATGGGGTCACCTGGGTAGAGTTGCGAGTCGTCGTCCGGTAAGCCCAGAGGGCGTTGGGGAGCTTGTCCGGCCAACTCTTCTTGTTCTGACAAACCATCTTCTGCAGAATGTTAGAGAGGGTCTTGTTGAACGCTTCGATCTGTCCATTCGCCTATGCGTGGTAGCGGGAGGTATGGTTCGACCGGATGTCGTACTTAGCGTACAATTTCTTCAATTCAGCTGCCCGGAAGTTGGTGCCGTTATCGATGAGGACAGCATGAGGGACTCCAAACTGGTGGATAATGTTGGAGCTCACAAAGTCAACGATGGAACGGGCCTTGACCTCTTTGAGTGGAACTGCGTCTGCCCACTTGGAGAAGAAATCTGTAGCAGTCAGGATGAACCTGCACTGGCGGGCTGTTGCCGGCGGATACGGTCCCACTACATCAAGTCCCCATACCACAAATGGCCAAGAGTACTTGGTGGGGTGGAGGGGTTCTGGAGGCCGATGCAAGAAGTTGGCGTGTACTTGGCACGCGTGGCATCTCTTGGCATATCCAATACAATCGTGGATCATGGAGGGCTAGAAGTACCCTAACCTCCGGATTTGCTGGGACAGCTTCGGCCCAGCTTGATGGGCGCCACAAGAACCGGTGTGAACCTCTTGCATAACTTGAGGTATCTCTACTCCTTTGATGCACCGGAGGAGGACACCATCGAAACTTTGTTTATAGAGGATCTGCTCAAGACTGGGGCCGCTCTGGAGGGTAAATTGCAGTGCGCGACGTCGTATTCGCTCGCGTTCGGCCCGGTCGTCCGGGAGCTGACCATTTTGGAGATACTCGACAAAAGGTGCTCTCCAGTCGGGGGTGGTTTCAACCACTACGTCTGATGAACCCGGGACTCCCGATATGGAGGGTCCGGTGGTGAGATGACTTACCCGCAGGCTATCACGGTCCTCTTGGGTGACGGGAGCAATGACTCTCCGGTGGGCCACGTGTATGATCAAATCATCTTGCTCGGGTTCTGTGAGCGACGCGGCTAAGCCAGCCAGGGCGTCCGCTTGTCCGTTCTGCGATCGTGGAACATGGGTAACCTCTGGCCGAGGAGAGAACTGGGTCATTAGGAGGAGGGTGTACTCCAGTAACGGTGCAAGCTCTGGCTTCCTGACGACGTAGTCTCCATTAACCTGTCAGATTACCAGCTCGGAATCTCCCTTCACATGTAGATGGGGAACATGGATCTCAAGGGCCAACTCGAGGCCGGTGATGAGAGCCTGGTACTCCGCCTCATTGTTTGTACAACCTTCTGACAGCAGGAACGAGTACGGCAGGACGGCTTGCGCCGGGGTAATAAAAACAATACCCAGACCCACTCTGTTGAGCTTGGGGTCTTTGAGCCTTCTACCGGTGGGGCTCCGGGAGGCGCCGTCGAAATGCATTTGCCAACATGGGGTAGCACGATCGACTGAGAGGATCATCTCGTCGGGAAAATCCAGGTCCAGGGATTGATCCGCGGAGGTTGGATGAGCAGCTAAAAAGTCTGCCAATGCCTGTCCCTTAATGGCCTTCTGAGGTATAAACCTGATATCAAACTGCTGGAGAATCACCGCCCACCGTGCTAGTCGGCCAGTCAACATGGGGCGGTTCAGGATGTACTTCAGCGGATCTACCCGAGAGATCAATTGTACCTCGTGGTGTTGCAGGTAGTGCCGCAACTTCTGCACAGCGAAGACGAGCGCAAGGCAGCTCTTTTCGGTAGGGGAGTATCTGACCTCCGTATCGAGAAGCATGCGACTGAGATAGTAGAGACTGTTCTCAGTGCCCTCGTTATTCTTCTGGGCGAGCAGCGCACCGAGGGATCTCTCCAGGGCGGCCACGTAAAGGACCGACGGCTTTCCGGAGATGGGTGGCATCAAGACCGGAGGTTGGAGCAGATACTGCTTGATTTCCTCGAAGGTGTCCCAACACTCCTCATCCCATTCGTAGGAAGCGTCTTTCTTCATGAGCCGGGAAAAGGGCTTACACTTGCCAGCCAAATTCGCAATGAATCTGCGTATATAGGCTAAGTGTCCCTGCAGGCCTCGATGCTCCCGAATGTTGCTCGGGGGAGGCATTTGGCTGATGGCCTTGATCTTCTCCGGGTCGATCTCGATACCTCGGTATCTAACAATGAAGCCCAGAAACTTCCCGGAGGTGACTTCGAAGGCACACTTCAGCGGGTTCATCTTCAGGTGATGGGAACGGAGGAAACCGAACACTTTCTCAAGGTCTTTGAGATGGTCCTGGCGCTGGCGCAATTTGACTACAAGGTCATCCACGTAGCATTCCACCAATGTCCCGAGGATCGGTTTGAATATGCGATGCATGGTCCTCTGATAAGTGGCACCTGCATTTTTCAAACCGAATGGCATTACCCGGTAGAAAAGTTACCCTGGGAGCCCTAAAGGCAGTGGACTCCTCGTCTTCGGGGGCCATCCGGATCTGGTTATACCCGGAATACCCATCCATGAAAGAGAGGGCTTGGAACCCAGCCGTCGCGTCAATCAACAGCTCTGTCACTGGGAGTGGGAAGTCATCCTTTGGGCAGTGGCGATTGAGATCGCGAAAGTCGATACAGACTCTAATCTGCCCATTCTTCTTCCTGACCGGCACAATGTTGGCGAGCCATTTGGGGTACTGGACCTCCTTAATGAAGTTGGCTTTGATAAGCTTGTCAACTTCGGCCTCCACCATAGCACCATGAGAAGGGTGCATTTTCCTGGGAGGCTGCTTGAACCCACGATGTTTTGCCGGGAGACCTAGACGGTGGACGGCCACTTGGGGATCCAGCCCTGGCATCTCATCGTAACTCCAGGAAAACACATCGCGGTGCTGTTTGAGGAAGTCTACATATTGCTCCCGCTCCTCGAGGGACATGGTCGCGCTGATCAATGTGGGTCTTGGATCTGCCTCGCTACCAAGGTTCACCTGTACCAGTTCATCAACCGTGGTAGAGACGCCTTCTTCAAAGGCTGGGAGAGCATCGTCCAAGTCTTCCTCCCCAGCCGTGGGGGGACTTCCCGCGATGGGAGATACTTCTGGGCTCTCGAAACCCGAGGGGCAGCTGGTGTCGTCCTGGGCAGCAGCGGTCATCACATCAGGAGACTCACTTGTCGTTGAGACCATAGCAATGAAAGCATTTGATCTGATCTCATCTGGCCTTCGGCCTAAGGGGCCACGTTTGATGATATCAAAGGAGTGGTGACGCGTCGGCCTGAGTCGGTTAATTCCAGCCCGGCGAAAAAGACACGTATGGCGCACCGCCGTCGTCATCAGCTTGACGTCCCGGTACCGTACAGGAGTAGGAGGTTCCGGGATGACCCGAGCCTGGTTGATGTAGGAGTACGAGGTGATTTTCCGCCGTCGCTTGGACACGGGAACATTAATTCCTTGCGTACACGAAACAACAAAACATTGTCCCATGTTGGGGGTCATGGCCTCCAACCGGTGGATCGGGAGGATGTAGGCGTCGTCCATGCTTGCCCAGGGATCACTTGTGATCGGGGCAGGCTCATCCTTGCTTACCAGGATTTGCTTGTCCTTGATTTTGTAATAACCCGCATCCAGATAGCGGGCCTCACCAGACGTGAAAGGGGACGCATCTCCTTGGAGCATGCCTACTCGACCGTTGAGCGAGTACTTAAGGCACTGGTGATACGACGAGGGGACCGCTGCATGTAGATGGAGCCATGGCCTACCCATCAATGTGTTGTAGGCGGTGTCCTGAGAAACAACCATGAACTCGGTGCTGGCAATTAAGCCACTGAACTGGGTCTTCAGGCGGATCTTGCCGACTGGGGTTTGCTCTGTCCTGTCGTACCCCTGGATCCTGAGGTCAGAGGGAGTTAAATCACCTTCGGGCAGACCCAGCTTTCGCAGCGTCCGGGTCGGAATTAGGTTGATTCCAGAACCCGTGTCAACGAGGCATCGGCGGACTTCCACACCGTTGAAGTGGCCAGTGATATACAGTGGGCGAATGTGCCCCTGTATAGGGGGGTCCTCATCTTCACCGGAGAACGAGATGACTGCCTGACATTTGGCGTTTTCAATCGTCTCGGTATGGAAGGCTTCCGCAGCTGCCACTTCCGTCTCGAACTGGAGGGGGCTCCTTAGGGCCTCGGCAAGTGCCTCGCGCATTTCAGATGACAGGAGAAGGGCCTCGAGGATGGAAAGCCTCGCCGGGATGCCGGCCAGATGCTTCAGAACATCGTACTTTCGTGCCAAACGCGAACCTCTGCTTACAGGAGGTCGTTCGGCATTTGGATGCACAGCGGGTCCGGCTGGCAGAACCGGCGAGTAACTAGTACTGGGTACATTTTGCTGCCTACCAGTAGAAGCCTGAAGAGTAGTCGCCGGACTAAGATCGGACATCGGAGGCTGGCCTGTCACCGGGCAAGACTGGCTGTGATACGAACGAGGCGGCTCCCCCCGATCCAGCAGCACGAACGGCGGTGGAGGTAGAGCCGAGGGTGCTGGATGGGTCTGCGCGTGCTCAGATCTACGCTGAGCCTGCTGCCTGGTCTCGGTAGCGTGCACGGCTTGGTCACAAGTGCCCGCTGACGTACCTCGATGACTGGCGCGATTGCGATTCCGCCGACGTTGACGTCGGCTGGAAACGTTGGGGAGGTCTGCCTGGGGTTCCCCCTCGTCGGGGGTCATATAGGGCTTTACCAGCTCCACGGTGTTAACTGAAGCGTACCCTTGACTGTCGCTCGAAGATTCATCCATCGTTGGGCGGATTCTGGGAGGAATGCCCATTTCGGGAGGCATAAAGTCGCCGATAGTGCGGGATGACGACGACACTGGCGGTGCACGCTGCTTCTTCTTGCGTCGCCGCTGCTTGCCCTTTCGGGCAGAGGTCGACTGTGAAGACGATGCTGAGGCACCGGCTACTTCTTCTGAAGGTTCTGACTGCTTCAGGCGTGCCCGGATGATACCCTGGGCACGGACGACGGTTTTTCGAGCCATCCAGTTGTCATATTTCGGGGACCCGCGGCTAGGGACCTGCTTCCACTCACCTTCGCCGTCGCTGCCGATTTCTGATCCCGCAAAGACGCCTGCCACTTGCGCTGGCGCTGGGCCCAACTTGACTATGTTGTTGTTGACCTAGTCCTGAAGCTAGTCTTTAAACACATAGCATCACTTGAGGGTGTGCCCCAGGATCTGATGACAATGGCAGTAGTTGGGGTGATCGGTGAGATACGCCTCTGTCGGCCTTCTGCATTCAGGCAGACGCACAATCCCTTGCTCCAGAGCACTTCGGAAGTAGCCAGGGACCTGATTTTCGTTGAACGAATAGGTCTGGTACCTTCTTTCCGGATAGGGGGCCCTGGGGGCCTGGTCCTGTCGAGGGACCGGAAGGGCCTGCCGAGGAGGCGGCGCCTGGTTGTCTCGCCTAGGTGGCGGTGGCGCATTGCGCGGGGGAACCTGTCGGTTCTGAGGCGGTCGCTGCTGGGCAGGAGCCTGTGCTTGAGGTGGAGGACCTCTGCGGGGTTGCGGGGGTGGTGTCGGCGGCAGCAATTCCAGCCGCCTTGGGGCTTCTATTTGAGCCACTGCGGCAGGTTCAGCCCTGGCGGCCCTCCTGGCTGGGATCATAGGAGGCAGCAAACGTGCCTGACTAGCCTGTTGCAGGGCCTCCTCAAGGCGCTGGGCCTTATCCGAGAAATCTCTGAACCCTCCAGGATAGTTCTGGGTAATCAAGGAGGGTACCAGCTCTATCTTAACGTTCCCCACACACATCGTCAGTAATTGCTCCTGAGTCAGTGGCATATCGAGGGAATACGTAAGTCCTTTCCACCGGGCGATGAAGTCTGCAACCCGCTCATCAGGCCTCTGTTTGCACTTGAAGAGGTCCGCAATGCTGGTCTTTCGCGTGGTGGAGCTGAACTGGTATAAGAACTGCCGGCGAAGATCCTCCCAACCGGTCACCGATCTGATAGGGAGCTGGCTGTACCGGACGAATGCCGGACCTTCCAATGTCTGTACGAAACATCGGAGCTTGGCGTCTTCTTGTTGAGCCGGGGTCCCCAGCATGGTGCCACACCTGGAAGAGAAATGAGCCAAGTGCTGGGGTGGGTCCCCTGTCCCGTTAAAAGGCGAGAAAGTGGGGTTACCAAAACCTGGAGGCGCGGGCATATCATCCACCCACGCGGGATAAGGCTTTCCATCCGGTGGGACCGCCACTTGCCGTGTTTCCAACGCCTCGAGGCGGGCTGTGAGTGCCGCAATAAGGTCCTCCGGGTGGGGGTCCCTATCTTGACGGGGATCCCTAACCACAAGCGCATTTCCAGGTTCTTCAACACGGTAGACGGCTTCGGCTGCTCGCGGGTCGACTGGCTGGACGACCTGCTGGGCGACTGGGGGAACCCGGGATGGATTCTTCAGATTGCCCCGTCGCTCAGGGGGGTTTGGCAAGACGTATCGCGCCCTCTTTCCGTATGTTCTGGATTCCGCCCTGTCCGCGGCAGTAGCATGATCAGGGTTGCCCGGAGGCATCTCGTCGGGGGGAAGTTGTTCCTGCCCCTACTGTCCCAGCCTGGGATTACCATAGTCGGGTCGTCGCTCTGCGGCGTGTTCAACCAAGAGTTCGTCGACCAGCCTCTTCTGCTCAGCAAGCTGCTGGCGTAACGTGGCCTTCTCAGGATCTTCGTCCATTTTCTGCACAGAGGCGGACGGGTCGGAGTGCTTGACTATTCCGACGTGCTCCTTACCCTTGCCAGTGCTTTGACCGAGTGCCAGTGACTCGGTGGGTACGGGGAGGCCTAGCAGGTTCCTCTGATGACGGGTAACTCTCCCTGACGGGTCAAGAAGCGGCGGTACGCCCTCGGATGGTAAGTCCCCATCAAGGAACTCAAGCTCATCTTCCTTATCCACAACGTCGGCCATGTGGACTGTGACCCCTCTTGAGGGCATATCCTCAATGTCGCATAGCGAATCAGGCTGTCGTCGGATAGGGTCTAAGAGGAGAGCGGCATAGCGTCCCCAACCACGGACTTGCACATGGGGGGTGGCTTCCCTGACGATTCTGCGGAGTGATTTAAGACTCTGAACGCATTTTCGTTGAAGGGCGCTCTGGTGGCCTGGCGACTCAGGGTGCTGGGCTGTAAGAAGTGCGGCTGCATCGATCAGGTGGCATTGCTCGCCGATTTCTTCGAAGTGCTCACGACTTCTGGGGTACACCACCCGTTCAAAACGGATGCGGTAGTGTGTCGCCCACAGGGTTCGACAAAGGCACCCCACATTTTCAGGGGTAAGAGACTCTGGTACGCGGAAATTTAGTGCTGCCGTCGGCCAGAACTTCTCCGGGAAGTAACCCGCTGCAAGGATACTCCAGAAGCTCCTAGGCTCGGACTCAGGGTCTGGCCTTGTGTTGCCCCACTCGTCAACCGGGGGCGGCTGAGGAACCGGAAGCCGTACCGAGGTGGACCTTTGGGATAATAAGCTCGGTGGTGGAGAATATGGCAAACGAGCTGACTGGCCGCCGAATTCCGGGCCATCCTCCGAAGAGTGAGGTGACCTGGCCATGATGTCACGATACGACGGGCTGATCACAGCTTCCAGAACAGGAGTCGTGGCTACCGGCGACGGGTCGTGTCGTTGCTCTACCGTCGTGGGCCCCCAAAATAACTCTACGTGATCCCTTGTAGAGGTAGAGGGCTCTTCTGGTGACAGGGGCGATGATTGCGTGGCCGAGACCTGCGGAGTTCCCAGGATTTCTTCCTCCTGGATGTACCCGCGGAGAGAGACGGGAATCCGGTGGACCTCAAATTCTGGTAGAACGAGGCTGACGCGTCTGGTTCCTGCCCCAGTCCTTGATACGGAGGAGATGGGAGAAGGTTCCATCACTGAATCGCATTCCGCTTCCGAATCAAAGAAGCGGGCATGTTTGATCTTGCCCTGGGCCTTCCCAGGATTCTTCTTGTAGCGGCTACGACCCGCTCTTCTGCCCCTGGGTGGCTCTTCGGGACAGGGTTGACCCTTATCAGGCAGCCTTGGGGCGGCGCTGGCGCCGTGGCGGAGAGGGCCCCCACTCGAGACAGCCGGGGTGCGAGGGGCACCAGGGAAAATGTCAAAGGGTACATGGGGAGGACCTCCATGAACAGAACCCATGTGGGTGGGGCCTCTATTGGAACTGGCATGAGCATGGGGAAGACCTCCATGGTCGATGCGAGTGGAGCGAGGAGGACCTTCGCTGGTTGCAGAGAGGACGTAGGGAGGCCCCCCGCATTGGAGGAGGACCGGATGGGCGGTGCCTTCAGTAGGGTGAATTTCATACCCTGTACAGCGGGCGCGGGAAATGTTTCTGCGCTGAGCGCCACTACCGCGGGGCAGGTCTTCCTGCAGGACGGGGGCAGCACGAGGCATGCCTCTATGACGAACCTCGGAGCGGGGAAGGCTGACGCTCTGTGGAGTAGTGGTACGGGGAGGACCTCCGTACGGGGTGGCATCACCGCGGGTTAGCTCGCGGCGATCACTACTGGGGCCTGCAACCCGGAGAGTCAACCTAGCCTGCCCATGGGGCGGTTGGGGTCTCAATCTTGGTTGGGAGAAGGGGTGCCCCTGCTCAGTGTACGTGGGGGCTTCATAATGTACGTCGGCGGTGGCTCGGGCCACTGTAGCTATCGACGTGGATGCGCCTGAGTGAGCGTCCTCAGCCCGGGCCCGGCGCTGACGTCGGGTTAGGCGAGCCGGTGCAGGTGGTGCAGGGACGTAGTCTGCCTGCTCTTCCTGCGGGGCCGGACGGCGGAGCTGACGCGGCCGGACGGGAGCTCTCGCCTGGGGGCTCCGAGTCGGGGCCCTGAGCGGACTGAGCCGGACAGCACCTGCCTCTTCGGCGTAAGGCGAAGAGACGTAAAGGCATTCCAGGGATAGGCTCCCGAAACGGTTGAACATCGGGGTGGGGAGCAGGGCCTCCCTGCGCAGCCTGTTAGGGCGGCGTTGACGGCAGGGCATGGAGGCCTCCAGGTCCAAGCGGGCCATGTCCCTGGTCGGGATGACCCCTTCCTCCTCGTACCTGCGCACGAGGCTGTTGATCACCCTTCGTTGGATGATCTCTGATGGGGAAAGGGGACGTGGGCGTCCCGTATTCCGTGATGTGGCAATCGTCGTGGCGGTAGTGGTGCCATGTGGAGTGGCCGTCGTGGTGTTGCCCCTACCCCTGCGCGGGCGAGGAGCGGATGGTGACCGCATCTCTGAAATGGCAACCCGGTTCCTGGAAAACGAAGGGACCAACTCATCAGTGCTGAGAGGAAAAGGATTGACAGCCAGTTCCCCAGCGTTCTTTCCATCCTCCATGTCTGTGAGAAGGATCCACGCCAACACGCTGCAGAGCGGAGTGCCCCACGTTCTACTACCCCGACTTCCGGTGAGTTCCACGACAGGCCCGCTATTTTCTTGGCGGGACCAGGCACCGGATATCTGGATCCGGTGACACGTGAATCTACTGGTGTCTTGAGCGCTACTAATCTCCGTGCTGAGGAGAAGAATTTCACGTTGGGTTCACCATTTCTGTTTCCGACGCTTTCGCCGGGGCGCGCGCATCCGTCCCGGGAGGACGCGCGGCTTTGTTGCCCCGCATTCCCGCATTCCAAAGGCGGGCGACATTCGTTCCTTGTTCAGGGACGTCCGCTCCTTGATCGAAACGGGATGATGGGATGTCGGTTCTTCCTCCTGTGGATTCCTCCTCAGAACTCGTCACCTAGTCCGGGTCTCCCTTATAGATTTAATACGTAGTTCGTGAAACTATTCCTAGTGCCATGTTTCCATGGACATCGGTTAATTACACTGCTTCTGTCGGGACATTCCAAAGGGTCCAATCAGGGCAGCAACCTTCGGTCCGGGGAGTAGTCACGTTGAGGCATCAGTAGCGTGTCTGGATGCTGGGGTACCTGGCATGTCTGTCTGTTATCCTTGATCACAAGGCTTCTCGAGGGCGTGGAAGCCCGAGGCATCCCATGCCGGGCGTGGGGAATTATATGTCGTAGACACATATCTGAGGTTTTCCTCAGCTTCCCGTGCTCAACACAGGGTATTCCGCGAGTTTAACGTCCAGCGGAGATGGAATGAGGGTGATCAGAACGTCCAATGAGGACGGATCCAAGGTGGTGCACTCCCTATAGGGGAAAAGGGTGATGAATCGGGGTGTACACAGAGGACAGCGACCCGGAGATATGATGGGGCTTACACATGGAAAGCGGCCCATGCGCCGCTAGGAGCAGCGAGGAGGTGGATGGCATGATTCCACTGGGATGTGGCGGCCCGGGTGAGAATCAGGATGGGTGATGGATAGATGAGTGAAGTGGAGGAGGATGAAATGAGACCATCGCAGGGGCGACGGTGAAGTTGGGCTTGAGCATTGACGAGGCTTCCTATATATCCCTGTGGCAGGGAATCAAAGTCTGTGTAGTTCGGGATGGTGCCGGTAAACCGACGTGAATGTGGACCTTGGCCCGATGAACGTCGTTGGCGAACCAACGTGAAGATGGACCTTAGTCCGATGGGCATCGTCAGCGTACCGACGTGAAGGTGGACCTTGGTCCGATGGGAATCGTCAACGTACCGATGTGAAAGTAGACCCGTGGGTCCACTAATGGTGGGCTTGAACCTTGGGAAGGTTTCCTACGTACCATGCCTTGACATGGATCAAAGACCTCGTAGTTCAGGGAATACAGTTTAACGTCATGCGGGACGATAGTGAACCCTGACGTGAATACACGACGGGCGATGGGTGTCGGCGAACCGACGTAAATGAGGGACCTTGGTCCGATGGGAGTTGGGCTTGAACCTCTGGGAGGATTCCTACGTACCATGCCTTGACATGGATCAAAGACCTCGTAGTTCGGGGTGGTCACAACGGCTTACCACTGGACCAGAATTGGGTGTACAGTTTAATGTCATGCGGGACAAAAGGAGGCATACAGTTTAACGTCATGCTGGACGAGGGAGAAACTCGATGTGAATAAACAACCGAGCATTGTGGCTTGAACCTCATGGAGGCTTCCTACGTACCATGCCTTGACATGGATCAATGACTTCGTAGTTCAGATGGGTTTTGTCGCTGAACCGACGTGAAAGTGGACCTTGGTCCAATGGGTGGTGGGCTTGAACCTTGGGATGGCTTCCTACGTACCATGCCTTGACATGGATCAAAGACCTCGTAGTTCAAAGGGGTGGGTCACAATGGCTTACCATTGGGCCGGAATGCAGTTTAATGTCGTACTGGACGGGAGCGTGCAGTTTAACGTCATGCTGGACGCGGGTGTGACCCGACGTGAAAGCAGACTCGTGAGTCCACTAGTGGTGGGCTTGAACCTCGTAAAGGCTTCCTACGTACCATGCCTTGACATGGATCAAAGTCCTCGTAGTTCGGATGGATGAGTCGCAGCGGCTTGCCACTGGACTGGAGTGGGACCCGACGTGAATGGATGTCGGGTGGGCTTGAACCTCGTGGAGGCTTCCAACGTATCCCCGTGGTAGGGAATCAAAGACCTCGTAGTTCAGATGGGTGTTGTCGGCGAGCCGACGTGACAGTGGACCTTGGTCCAACGGGTGGTGGGCTTGAACCTTAGGAAGGCTTCCTACGTACCATGCCTTGACATGGATCAAAGACCTCGTAGTTTAGGAGATGGGTTGGGTCTCAATGGCTTACCACTGGACCAGAGTGTAGTTTAACGTCGTGATGGACGGGGTTAAAACCCGACGTGAAAGACGGGTGGGCTTGAACCTCATAGAGGCTTCCTACGTACCATGCCTTGACATGGATCAAAGTCCTCGTAGTTCTCTAAAGGTTGGGTGTTGTGGTCAGGGTCGGTGCTCACTCTAAGCCCACGTGAGTCATGCTCGGTGTGAGAAACAAGAGGTTTCAAGGACCTGACGATCACGTTGCGAAGGGTGCGTCCGTGAGAAGCGAAGAGGGGCTTATGCGTTGGGTGGCCCATGGTGTTGGGACTTACTCCAGGATGGAGGCCCATGGCGCGACAAAGCGCGGGAAAGATGGACCTTGGTCCGATGATGGGAGATGCCTCGTTCCCTATCACGTCCTCCACTGACCTTGGTAGTGGGGAAGTACAGAGATGCACAGGTGCAATCATCCATACCAAAGGTTAGGGGCTTACGCTCTGAGGCAGCCCTTCCCCTACGAACATACGCCACTCCGACACGGAGGATCTCATTCCATGTGTGTAAGAGTTACATTCCCGTAGAGACAAGTGGTGTAACGAAGGTTTGAGCTGGGGGTACCCTTCGTGAGGGAGACGAGGTTGGATCACAGTTTAACGTCATGTGTTGAGGATGTGGTGCTTGGCAGTTTAACGTCCTGCAGCTCGGACGAGGTGGGTTCACTCCACACCCCTAGGAATTACATAACCGGTACCCTCTGGTTCATGGGGAAGGGAAGGTGCCGGTAAGGCCATGGTAAAGGGGGGTCGAGGGATGAACCATCGAGGGGTCCACGTTAGCGTGGCTATGCGAAGAAGCAATATCCGTTAGCGTGCCTATGCGAAGAAGCATTAGGTGAAGCAATGCTACGGGTGATATTGTCCATGGGACTTTGAAATCACATCGTGCAAACCTGGAGGGCCGCACGGGAAGAGGAATCGCTAAGCAGAGGAGTGTGCTTTGCGAAGTGGGGTGCCTTGGCCTTAGCATGGGGAATAGGTGGGAGTGGGAGGTACTTTGCGAAGTGGAACAGTGTTCGCGGAGCACTGCCTCGCGAAGAAGGAGTGTTTCGCGAATCAGGGTCCTGCCAAGCAATGTGCTTCGCGAAGTGGAGCGATCCTGCCTTAGCATAGGGATTACTCGTATGGGTTGGGTGTTTCGCGAAGCACAAGTGCTCCGCGGCTGCCCGGGTTCCCTTGGAAATCCCCTTCCTTTGCGAACGCCCTTGAGCTTCGCGAAGGGCATCCCTCTCGGAAGAGAGGCTCAAAACGAAACAAATCAGAGTCGTCTCGCGAATTAGAAATACCTCGCGGAGCTCATGATTCCCGGGGCAAAGTGTGCTTCGCGATTCGGGAGAGGAGAAGCCGAAAGTTCGGGTTGTCCGTCCTTTTGGGACTCAGGGGGAGTCGAGTATTTATAGGGAAGGGGCGCCGCGAAGTAGGGATCGCGCGCCGCCTTCGGGGCTTCGCGGCGGCTCACGAACGTCAAACGGGTTCGCGGAGGATTCCCGCCTCTGGAACTTCGCGGCAGCTCGTGAACGTCAAACGGGTTCACGGAGGATTACCGCCTCTGGAGCTTCGCGGCGGCTCGCGAACGTCAAACGGGTTCGCGGAGGATTACTGCCTCTGGAGCTTCGCGGGGCTGCCAAGGTTGGGGCGCTTCGCGGCGGGGCTTCGCGGCTCTGCTCCGCGGCTGTGCTTCGCGAGGCAGCGCGCCGGCTGTCTTTTTCGTTCCTTCCTTTCGGGCCACATTTTTGGCGCCAACAATAAATTAAAAAAATTAGGCATTTCTAATATCATAAACATAAACATGGTTTCTTTGAGAATTTTTTCAAATCATAAAAATGTTTTTAAATAATTCATAATATTTTTAAGAGGATGTGAATTAACTCAAGAATATACCCTGGGAGTGTTAAACCATGTGTACAGTAAGGCCTATTTTCATACACTAGGTGATGATCTGGTCAAACCCAATATACCCTTTTCAGAGTTATTACCCCTAGGTATATCTGTTCCAGAACCGCATCCACTTGTACAATCCATACATGGATGTATATGCAAGGAAAACTCACATAATCACTTCCTTACCAAAACATTAGGATGTTATTATATACTTATCCCAAAATTATATCATAGGGTTATGTTCTATAATATATGATTTCCTAAATTTAGTTCCCAATGTTTCTACTTGAATTTATCTAATAACAACAATAATTCCCTGACCTCAGTATCCAAGAGTTAGTATCTACTTTGTTACATTGGAATAAGATATAAGGAATCATATCCCGAAGTACTAAGCAGTTTAATAGTCTTGGTAAAGTATATACCTATATTAAATTATTATTAAAAATTGGAAAAAAACACTGATTATTTTCTTTGAGAACTCCATTATTCACCTTAGTTTATCCTGACATATCAATCACAAAACACTTCTTAGTATCATAGGGAAAATAAAACATAAAGAAGGGGTAACCTAAAATTCTCAGTGAAGGTAAGATTATAATGAAAGAAATGAATGAAAAAGGAATAATCAATATGGAAAGGTAAATAATTAAAACAAATTCCATTTAATAATTAACATGAGTGTAGAGTTTCAAAAATAAATGATGATCAAATAATTCTATATAAATAATCCAATCACACTAAAACTTAACCATTTATACACTAACTAATCATCTAATCACATGGGATATCAATAACTAGATTCATAATGATGGGATTTATAATTTCAAACATCTACAAAATATGATGGAGGACTTATTCCAAGACATTTTTACAAATGGGTAAGGTCTTGTTCAAAACTCAATCTAGTTTGTCTCATGAGACCAATTGATGCATCGAGGGGCTATAGTGGGCCATGCCAATCACTTAATAAGTCTAATTCATTTCTCATATGAAAGGTATGAAACATAATCAACCTAGAAATTCATATTGAAAATATAAGATATGAAATTTTAATACTTACACCAATCAATAAACATAATCATAAACCATCCGGAGTAAAATGGTGAATGGTAATAAAATCTTACATCAACAGTCTAATTGATCATAAACCATCATTAGAATTGAAAACGATGGTATCATTGGATTATATAACCATTAAATCATAATTAATTTCAAAAAATTCCATATTAGATATCAAATTACTTTTTAATATGACTATGGACATTTCTTGAGGAAATCAACCTTTCTTTGAAAATAACCATTTTATTTAAAAACAAAAAAATCATAAAATATTTTCAAAAATCCATTTCTTTGAAAATAGATTTTAAAAACTATGAATTTATATAATATTAAGGGGAAATTTTTCTTTAAAATTAATCTTTTAATATTTCAAATGAATATTTAATGAAATTATAGTCATGGTGGATATTGATTATTTAAAAGTCATATAAGTTAAAAAAACATTTCTTTCGCACTATATAAAGGTTAGAAAAGTACCTCATTTAGAAAATGAAAATAATATTCTTTTAAAAACATTTTTTAAAAAGTAAAAACTGGGTTAAAATTTATTTGATAAATAATTTTAATAATTCTAAGAAATTTTTGAAACATTTTTATAAAATATGGTTTTGGAGGAAAAAGGGTTTTTGATTGAAGAGAGAAATAAATTCCGATTTTATTAAAACATTTTCCAAATAATTTTAAGTAGAAAAAAATAATGGAAATTATTCTATTACTTAAAAAGATCATGAATAACTAGAGGAAATAAAATAGGTTTATTTTAAGATAGAAATACTAAATAATCCCTCCAAGGAATTCTTAAACAAAAACATTCTCAAATAATGATGAGATTGGGAAATAAACCTTTACCACTTTGATAACTTTTGAATAATAAGCCCCATGAAAGAAATAAAATAATATTAAAATTGAAATACCATGAAGATAAATTAATTTATGATATATCAAACAAAAATTAAAATATATAAACCACACAAAATAAATATTTTGTAAATATGGCATATGTATCATGGAAGTGAATGTGGGACGATAAACCCTTACCTTGAGTCTTACTCATCACGTACATTCTTTAAATTTCTAAAAAATAAAATTAGGATAATTATTTATGTTATTAAGAAAATATTTCAAGTTTATTATTCCTTTTATTTCACTTATTAAACATTATATATGATTGCATAATCATTTATGTTTATGTTAGATGTTTCGACAATATTTTTCTTATGTGTACCAACATGACTTTGGTAGGTTGACTATGGTAAAATAGGTCATTATTTAAACATATAAAGAATATTAATAATTAAATAATTATTATATTTACACATAATTTATAATTTTAAAACCCATCATGAAATAAGGTTATGTAAAAATGAACTATGTTATGATCAAGGATACAGTATGTTATACCTACGCATGAGTAACATTTCTATTTTTCAATGATCATTATGGAAACAAGGTAAATAATATTTTATCCATATATAAGATTCATAATTTCAAGAATATAACATTATTTATTTAAATATACTTTTATATATCATCCATGTTTTTTTGTGATAAATATATATTCACATCGCTTCATTAAGGTGTCAGTCTACATGTACACAAACGACGTTATCATTTTTCAGTGTAAGAAATAAAATTGTACATATTATCTGTTAAGAATTATAAAAATTAAATTAATATCATAATTATTTTATTTATATCACATATATTCATTAAATTTATCCTTATTACCTTCCATGTAAATAGTTTGTGAAAAATTAATCACATTTCTTCACAAGGCGGTAGTTCAACATACATGCGAGAGATGTTATTGTATCCACTACGGAATGGAAAGTAAAACAATTTATATATTATATAATGAATAAAAAATATAATAATTTTATAAATATAATAATTATAATTTATATCCATTTTCTTACCCAATGGTGATATTTTTTTATGGAAAACATGTCACATCGGTTCAAGAGGCGGTAGTTCATAGTACACACGAGTGACGTTATCGTTTCCCATTTTAGAGAAGGGAAGATGGATATAGTTCATTAACTTAAAATAATATAATATTAGTATATTTTATATAATTTTTTATTATATAATCATAAATTAAAAATATTTTATGGATGTTGTAGAAGGAATAAAACAAAAATGCATAGCTTGTAATGTTACCTCTTCTCAAACCACATCTTTAGGATTATACCTAAAGTTTTCCTAAAATGTATTTATGACCAAAACAAGGACTATAGAATGATGGAATAGAAGTTTGGAGGCTATTATGTAAGTTATTTTCTTCACCAAAAGAGTTTTAAGGTGTGAATAATAGAGGATAGGGGTGGCCTTTTATAGGTGTGGTGAGTGGCATACTTTTAAATTTTGAAAAACAAAAGTGTACCCATGTTATCCACATTCCTAAAGGGTCAAAAATAGATTATTCCCAAGAATTATACATGATATGGTCTAAATATATACATAAAATATATTTTACACAAGTTTTTAGGTCATTTTAATCCTTATCTTTTTAGTTTAACCCCTGGTAAACCCATTTGTTACCTTAACCATGGTAATTAATTTTTAGTATTTTCAGTATTCATTTTTTATAAAATTTAATTTAAACTTATTAGGTAATATAAATTATTATTATTAAAAATGTTAAATCTCTTTTCCCAAATTACTTTCATAAAAGTTTCAAATTTTAATTTATAATTAATCCCCCAGACGCGATGAGAAAGTGGGTTTTGAAAGAGAAAATGTTCAAAAGTTTACAATGTTTTTATATGAAAATAGAATATAAAAATGATTCCAATGATCTAAATTACATATAATATATATATAATAGAAGTAATTTTCTTTAAAATAAATTTAAAATATAATTCATCCTTGTAAAATATATAAATGAAATGACATTTTTCAATAAAAAACACTATTTTTCACTATTCACTGAAAAATGTAACATTATAGAAAAATAATAAAAATACACCCTAAGATAGGTTTGATATGATGATTTCAGAAATGAAGTTTATTTTTAAAAATAAATTTATTAAAATAGGTAGAAATAAATTTTAAATTATGTGTGCAAAGCACAACTAAACCATCTTTTAGAAAAAATAAAAATTTTCAGAAGACAATTATTTTTATTTTAATTGATTATTATTTTATTTTTAATCAATATATAACCATAATCATAATTATATAGTTATTATTATTCATACCCTCCAATTTAAATGCATGTTTATAATGATCATATGTGTATAATAATATTTTAACTGAGTGTTGTGTTTCTTATAAACCCTGTGTTGCATTTATCACAATCTATCAAGAGATTGAATTTATTTTAAAAGAAATATATCCTAAAGTCTCAGGTTGTTATATTATATTCTAATTTTGGTGTTTCATGTCAGAAATAATATCAGACAAAATGTTTCAATTTTAAAATCTTTTGGTAATTCATACACATGCTATATAAACAAACACATGCCACATAAACGTACATACACATATATACATATAAATAAATGTCATATACATACATACATATACATACACATGCACGTACACATATACATGTAAATACACATACATACACATGCATATACACCCACACACATACACACATAAACATACACATACACACAAAAATATACACACACAACACAACACATGCATACACATAAAACACATACATATATGCACATATAGACATAAACATACATACACATGCATACATATACATACAAATACATGAAGGTATATTTTATATTATTTAATATGAATATAAATATAAAAATTCAAATATGAACCAAAAATTTACATAAATATAATCATCTATATATTTATATAATTTTTTAAATAAAATTCTAATATATCGTATTTATATAAATTTTATAGACATTTTTTAATCAATGTATAAAAATATACTAATAAAAAATTTATTGATAAATATAAATTTGACAATTTTATATATATAAATTTATCAAAATAATATTGATAATGTTTTTTAATAAAATATATACAAATCGTATTTATATTTTGTATTTACGTATATATATATATATATATATATATATATATATTTATTATAAGACAAAAATTATTTAAAAATATATAAATCTGTATATATAAATTAAATTATTCATTGTTTCCTTTATCATTTCTTTTTTCATGTTTTTAATGGTGAAAATTTTATTATCCCTAAGAAAAGTGATGATAAACTTTCTCATTTATCAGCACTAAAAAAGAGTGTTTTTTATTAACACTTTTAGTTAGTCATTATAAAAGTTTCCCCTTTATCAATGCCTTTTGTTGAGCGTTGACGAATGTCAGCGCTGAATATCACGTGATTTATAGTACTACATATTAAAATGATAACATATGTATCACTATTATACAAATATATTATTATAATGATGGTAAAACTATTAACCACCCTACCCTTTTCCATTTAAGAAAAATGAAAATGTGAATCGTGCATATGTGCATATGTGTGGACTACCACCTCTATGAATAAACATGATTGGTTTCCTTCACTGCCCAAAATGGATGCAGAAAAAGGTATATCTAATAAATCATTATGATATATATGACATGTTTAATAGTCTTAAATAAATAAACATATTTCTTGTTTCTTTTTTCAAAAAATGAAATCATCATCCATGTGTACATGCGGACTACCACAACCATGGAATGATGCATTCCATTTTTCTTTTCATTAATTACGTTAGTTTATAATTAATGAATATATATGATATATATAAGTACTATATATCATTAATATGACTCATTATGGAATATAAGACTAATTAATTTTCATTATAAGGTTATATGTCAATGTTTATAAATAAGCCAAAACTAGATGGTCGTTGAATTTTATTTCATGAAATGTATAAAAACTATAATGTACAGGAATTATAGCATTATAATATATTGTAGAAACATAAATTCAAGTGAAATTATTGGTTTTTTAATGATAAATTTTAGGAAAAGAAGGAATTCAGACACTGCTATTACAAAATTAGTACCAATGATCAACACCTATTTATAAAAAACTAATACACAAAGAAAATTATTTTAAATTTTGGGTATAAATAAAAATTTATACAAATATGTTTCTTAAATAGGAAACTATTATGTTTATATTTATGATACAGGATGTTGAATAACTTACTTGGGAATCAAGAGTAAAGGTAATGGACTTTGGTAACTCAAACTTCTTTCTTTGAGTTATGCATTTTTTTATGAACTTAAGCCTTCAATATCCCCTATATTCAATGATATAATTTTTAAATATGATGTACACTTTTATATATTTGGGGAAAATGAGTTCTTAATTACAATTCCCTTCCATGAATTATTTTTTTCCATAAAATTATAATATTTATTTAATAATTATGATCCTCTTAAGTGTTTATTTCTCTTAAATGGATCTTGCATTCAATACCATGTATTCACTTAAAAAGTATTATTTTCTTATATTGAAATATATATATATGAATAAATTCATGTAATGTTTTTAATTTTCATTTAAAGATAAGATTTATTTCTCTTATTTATGATTTGTCTTCTATTTTCATCTTTTATCTCAAAATGGATCTATTTTCAGTGCTATTTTGTTTTATAAATCACCTTATAAATAATTTTATGAGGTTACACTTTTGGGTGATTTAATTTGGTATCAATTAATTTGGTTTATTTGGTTATTTATATGATAAATTTTAAAATTAAATGTGAAACCGATTTTGATTCCCTAGTTTTAATGATTTTATTGTTAGATTTTTTCTTTTAGAACATATATATATATATATATATGGTTTTTAATTAAGTGAAAGTTGGACACTATATAGCCCTTAAATGCAATGGGTAAAGCTTTATATTTAATGAGATAATGGTTAATTGAGTAGTGATGCTCATTCCAAAATGTGAAATGGGTTGTGATTTCTAGTCCACTATAGGAAATAGTGTTTGATGCTTGATCCACTATAGTAAATAGGTTGTGATTCATTATTCACAATGTTCTGTTTTTATGCTTATGTCAGTTCCACGCTACTATGATATGCAACTATGTCATGCTCCTTCACTCGTGATTTATGTATCATATTTTTTTCAATCTTTACTCCATGTTATATGATTAATCATATGTGATTATGTTTTCTCATGTCCTGTCATATGAATCTATTTTTATTTTCCCATGTTTCATTAGGTCATATAGTAAAAAGAAAGGGAATATCAGTAGATCCATCAAATATGGAAGTTATTGAGAAATGGAATAGATAGACTATTGTAACCAAGATCCCTAGTTTTTTAGGTTAGAAGGGTATTGTATACATTTTTAGAGAAGTTTATCATGGCTATCAAGTCTATTAACAAAGTTAACATGGAAGGGATTAAGGTTACATTGGAAAAAAGGAATGTGAAGAAAGTTTCAAGGAACTAAAAAAGAAGTTTTTCACCACTCTTGAATGTATATTACCTTGAAATGAATAAGGTTTTTTAATATACAGTGATTCTTTAAAAATGGTTTTGGGTTATTTTCTCATACAGAATGATCAGTCAATTTCTTATGCCTCATTCTAATTAAAGACTGTAGTTTAAAAATCCCTAACACATGATTTGGAACACATGATAGTGATATTTTCATTAAATATTTTTTAACATTATCTCTATAGTGAAAAGTTTTAATTCACGACATAAACCAGTGGGTCTTAAGCCCCAACTACCCTAAGGCAACCTTCATAGGTTAGGGGTTTGCGATAAGTAGAAAAAGGCATAAATAATATTGGAGGAATTTTCCTAATTGACTTGTATGCACACACCAGACCATCTCAATGTAGAAGTGCAAAGGAATAAAAGAAAAATATGCAAAGTTTATAGTAATAACCATACATGAAAAACCACTTTGGAAAAAATAGTAAGATGATGTATAATGAAAATTAAAAGGGGATAAATACACACCCAACTAGAATGTTGTCCCTAAATAAAAATAAAAACTGGAAAATTAAAATGTTGAGAGGGCCCGAATCCAGATCTCCATGATCTGTCCACCATATGCAGTCAAATTCCCCTAGTATCCCTAAGCTACTCTGTAATGGTTGTTATCCTATTTGTTCCTGGAAAAATACATGACACATGTGGCAAAATTCCATGTAGGGATGAGTATAAACATACCCAGTAGGACGCCCCAAAAGGTAAAGTGGGGAAGTAATTGACACGATAAGAATAGACTGATATCTCAACCCAAAGAAAGAGAGAACATAATCCAATGACATAGATACAAATATATATAGATAGATAGAGAGATTATTAAAAAATAATCCCAAATGATAGATAAATTGGATCTCCATATCACAACCCATTCTAGGAAAGAGTGTCAATAGTTCTAAGAGTACAACAATGATGTCTGGAATCTCGTGTGTCTACCTGAAGAGACATCCAAGTCAAGACACACTTCGCCACTGTGACATACTATTGAGGGGTAAAATATATAGGTAGATCTATACTCTAGTACAACCTGAGGGTTCCACTTAGTAGATAGATAGATAACCCATACCTTATCCCAGCAGGACAGTGCCACTCTGATGGCTGATGACCCATGCCCTAACTCCATAGGAGGGTTCCACTCAATAGTCGATAAAGGGCCCATACCCTATCGCAATATGTGGGTGTTAATCAAGTAGTCAGTAGAGGACCCATACCTAGAAGATATGTAGGGTATCATACTAATGGTTTAGGACCCATACTCAAATACCATAGGAGGGTACCACTCTAACGGTTAGTTGAGGACTCGTGTTAATCCCAACTGAAGGGTTCCACTCTGATAGTCTAGGACCCATAACCTGATTCCATAAGAGAGTGCCACTCAAATAGTAGATTGAGGACCCATTCCCTACTCAGTAGGAGGTTTCCACTCTAATGGTAGGGTATCCATTCCATGACTCCGTAGGGGGCTCCACTAAAATAAGAGATAGAGGACCCATGGCTTACCCAACAGGAGGGTTACACTCTAATGGTCTATAGAGGACCCATACCCTATCCCAAAAAGAGTGTTCCATTATGGTAGAAGATAGGGGACCCATTACATACTCATTATTAAGGTATCACTCAATACATAGATAGAGTATCCATGACCTATCCCAATAGAAGGGTTCCACTCTAGTATCTCTGGTATCCTTTCCTAATCACTGAAATCATCGAGTATCACCTAAAGAATAATCACATTGGGAACATTTTTAATTATATATAAAAAATACTACATAGTCCACCATTACATTATATGCGGAAGAAAACTCAGGATAGGCTACTCATGGTCCAAATCCAAGTCCAAACAAAAGAGATACGAGTGGTAGAAGTTTCACCAAAAGGAATATAGGGGAACACAACATGTATGGGGACCCACACAGTGTGTGGCCCTACTATGCCTCCTAGTCATGTATCTATCAGTAAATGGATCAGTAGTCATGTAGCACTACACAATTTTTAGGTGGACTACATTTTCTTCCTCAACCACCTAGGGTCCTTCCCATTCCCCTTGTTGTTTTTGTGTAATATTTCCTGTGTTTGTGTACATTAGTACACTGCGTATCCTTTCGCACGAAGTCCTACCTAGGTGATCCTATCACATGGATTATTTAACTAGGGATATTCAAAAGGACTTTAGGTGGACTAAATATCATTTCATCCTTAAATTTATTAAAACACTAGCACTACAGCCAAATTAGAACTACACGGTGTGTGTTCATTATAGTTCATGTCATGTGGTCAGGTTTTTCACAAAAAGTTATATCTTCCTCTGGTGTTCTAGATCCTCATCCTCCACGATGATCAACACCTATTACGTTCCCTAAATCAATCAGGGGAATCTCCATTCATCATTTTTTCCCTCTTTTTACCATAAAATGGATTTCCAATTCATGTGCTCAAATCTTGTACGTCTCATACACCTCCCATACCACACAGAATCCCACTTTGAATCTTATATCCATGAATAAATCATCCATAACCCATAAATCCTTTTAATCCCTCTCTTATTCTCCAATACATCCCCTATACATGATTCTTCCTTGAATCTAGGGGTCGAACTGGTCTCGGTCCCACCCAATAATGTCAAACTAAGACCCTGTGGGCCAATTGACGAAGAACATGAAGAATGATTTGGAGAAATGAACAAGATCAATGGAAAAACAATCATTGGAAAAGATTTCATGGAAAATTTGCACAAATTTGGATTTATGAGGATGAAAAAACTAAATAATAAATTAAAACCATTACATTGGCTCATTCCATGACTTGAAATTGATGTAAATCAAATGAATAGTATGATCAAGGAAATATAGTTCAGTCAATAGGGGAAGAATTTAGTAATTGATGAGTATTATTTGAAAATTGAAATGTTTATTGATGAAGAACATTCTCCCTAATGAAAAAGATAATATGTTGCTGTCATAGTGTCTCAATCTAACTAGATCAAGAATCTTGATGATGCCAGATCTGGATTAGCCAACGAGTGGTGGAAGGAGAATCCTCTCAATGGTCCCAAGGTTATGTAGATAGTCCTAGAGATCCTCCATAATGGATAACATATAGAGGAATTCAGTCAGGTTCATTAATAAATTAATTAAATTAATTATTTAAATAACCGACAAACATACTACTAATGACTATTTTCTCTGAACTCCCCATGTCAACCAATTTTAGGCCATGCCTATGGTAAACCTCAAGATTTGGATTTCACCATGGTCTTAGATTCCTGATCTGAGATTCCCTTTAAGATTTATCCCATTTTCTTTAATAAATCATATGTGTGTAATATAAATTATACTTAAAATTTTAAAAAAAATAATTCCAAGTGCATTGGGCCTTGGAATCACATGATGTCTCAATACTTGGCTCTAAAAATATTTTTAGACATATTCTAAAGTATTATAAGGAAAAAATTGGGTCTCTATATTTTTACCTCCATCAATATTTTTAGCACTAAAAAGAAAAAACTAAACAAAAATATTGGGATACTGAGCCCACATCTTGCTCTCCTGATCTCAAGAGATCTCCTACATGCTCTCGTGAATCCATAACACATGAACCAAATGAATGGTTTGTCAAAGTAGGGCCCTCTCACACCAATCCTTGATCATCACTAGGTGATCTAAAAAAGTGGATCTATCTTCAATGTCTATATTTCCCCAGTCAATAAGATGCATGTGGTCATGAAGGTATCTCCTCAGTTGTGACGTGTTGAAGATATTGTGAATCCGCTCCAACTTTGGGGGTTGGGAGATGTGGTAAGAAACCTCGCCAAACCTCTTTAATATCTCGAATGGCCTAATGAACCTTGGGGATAGCTTGCCTACCCAACCTAATCTCCACAATCCTCATATTGGGGAGAATCTCAGGAAGATGTGGTCTCCCTGCTCAAAATTTTAGGGCCTACAATATTGATATGTGTATGATTTATACCTAATATAGCTTATCCTCATTTGCTCATGGATAACCTGGACCTTCACCATCATCATCTACACCACCTCTGGCTTAACAAGAGATGCCTTAATGATCTATGTAAATCACAAGGGTAACCTGTAGGTTCTCCCTTATAGGACCTCAAAAGGTTTCATTCTAATATAGAGTGGTATCTATTGTAGTATGAAATTTATACTAGAAGAAAGTGATCCTCCCACCTTTGAAAAAAGTACAACATGCAATCCCTTGGCATATATTCCAACACCTAGATAGTGTGATCGGTCTTCCAATATTTTTGAGGGTGTAAGGTTGTACTCATCCTCATTTAGGTCTCTAATGCCTCATGCAGACCTCTCCACAACTATGAAGTGAACTATGCATCACAGTTAGAGACAATATTCTAGGGCACCCCTGGAAGGAAAACAATCTATCGTATGTATAATTTACCAAGATTCTCTACTAAACTAACTATAACTAAAATGTATTCTGGGCCTCTCTCTATCCGTAAAATCTCTATCATATAGTCCATGGATATGCCATCCCAATTCTACTCTAGGATATCAAGGGACTACAAAAAAAACTACCAAAACCTAGTGCTTAACCTTCTCCTACTGACAAGTGAGGTACCTAGAGATGAACTCATCCATGCATCATCTCATGTTGACCCACCAAAACTACCATTGAAGGTACCTATAAATCTATCCCACACTGGGATGCATGGCCAAAGGAGAAATGTAAAACTCCCTCATCACCTCCTCCTACATCGTGATTAGGACCATCGTATATCACTGAAAAATGATGATATTATTCTCACCTTCAAAATATCCATCTGGTGAATCTTATGAGGTCAAGTAAGACCTCATAGTTGATTTCTCCCAACTGGGACACTCTCATACACTGAAGGAGCAGAGGATTCAACACCAGCGAATGAAGATAATTTGTTCCCTCTAAAACAACTAGGTTCAACTATAAGGAAACCAACTACTTAGAAACATCTTACACCAAATGAGTCTAGGACTTCCTTCTAAGGGAATCTACCACCACATTTTCCTTCCTCGGATTATAGAAAATCTCAAAGTCATATTCCTACAGGAACTCCAACCAGTTCCTCTATATCATGTTTAATTCTATATATGTGAAGAAATACCTAAGGATTTGATAGATGAAGTAAATAATGAATCCCTATAATAGAAGATAATGCCTCTCCATCATTAGAGAAAAGAATAACAGTACCAACTCTAGGTCAAGAGTCATGTAGTTCTACTCATGGGGTCTCAACTACCTTGACCCATATGCAATAACTTCTTATCGTTGTATAAATGAACATCCAATCCAATATCTTGAGGCATCACAATACACTTTATACTTTATAACCTCCTTTGGTAGTCTCAAAAATAGAAGCACTCATCAGCCTCATCCTCAACTACTCAAAGACCCTCTAGCACTACTCAATCTAAGTAAACAGATTCCCTTTCCATGTCAGGGTGGACAAAGGGGATACAATCCTTGAGAATTATTTCACAAACCTCCTATAGTACCCCAAAAAACCAAGAAAACTCTGAACCTTTGATGCACTCTTGGGTGGATTCTAAGAAATCAAGGCATCGATCTTCATTGGGTCATTATCTAATCTATGATCAGAAATGAAATTCCCCAAAAAGTGAACCTTGTGGATCTAGAACGGAAAATTCAAGAGATTTCCATAAATCTAGCTCTCCTAAAGCAAATATAGGACCGACCTCAATTGTTATACAGAATCCTCATCTAACATAGAGTATATGTGTATTTATTCAATGAAAACAACCACAAAAAAGTCCAATTATGTGTGGAAAGTCTAGATTATCAAATCCATAAACACGGTAGGGGAATTCATCACACTAAAAGAATTCACTAGGAACACATAATGTCTATAGCGATATTAAAATTTCATCTTAGAAATATCAGCCTCACAAACTCTCAACTGGTGGTATTTGGACCTCATATCGATCTTTGAGAACCGTCTTTTTCCTCACAACTGATCAAATAGGTCATCAATCCTCAGAAAGTGGTTGTTTTTTTATCATGGTCTGGTTCAAATGATTATAATCCACAAAAATCTGTAATAACTCATCCACCTTTCTTTCAAAAAACACTAGAGATACCTAGGGGGACATGTAGGGTTAGATAAAACCCATATCTTGATGGCCATTCATCCAAAACTGTAGCTCTCGAAGCATGGTATGGTCCATATGATATTCCACAAAAGATATTAAAGTGGTCCCTAGGTGTAAGTCGATGAAAAATTATATATCCTGCCTCATGGTTAGTCCCAAAACATCCCCAGGGAATACATCAATAAAATACTCCAGGACTAAAGGAATCCTGATGTCTGAAGATCATGATGCACCAAGGGATAAACTTTCCAACTGATGGGTGATGGGATGCAGCTTCCCGGTCATAAAACCCACTCACCTTTCCATGAGATCTCTCTCACTTATAAAGGAGAATCATGCCCCATCAGTGTGAAGTCATCTGACTTGTCTGTGGTGATAGTTAATCTAGGCTTAGACCATAGACAACCAATCCATAACCATGTAGATTTCATCAGGTTCCATCATGAATACTAAAAGTCCCATGGGAACCTCTCTCCCAAAATCAATAGCTCACATTACCGACATTTAAAATATATAGAAGATGGGTTCCCCATAAGAATATCATGAAAAATATGTTCGGATAAATCCTCAACTGGGAACTCTAGATATCACACTAGGATTAAAGAGATTAAGGAATGACTTGCACATGGGTTTACTAATATTTAAGAAAGAGTAGAATAAACATAGATGTAAGCTCTAATCATCTTATGAACCAATGGGTAATATGCCTCCATGTCTTGTAGTTTTCCATGGCCCCAACCAGCATCTCCCTAAGCATGTCGTGGGATTCCCTATAGTGGTGGTGGTGGAAGGATCTCATATAATTATCTACAACCCACTCCTCTTCCTCCAAGAGCTCCACCTTACCCTTTGTTATCACTTCCTCCCTAGGGCTACTCGACCCTCACCTAGTATATTCATGATCACAACACTACATCTATCATGGTGGTCCATCCACTATCTATCTGCAATCCATAGAACATATAGTAGGGAAATCATGGGACATGCGACCTTGCCTATCACATGTATAGCACCACCCATCTTTGAGATTCCCTTGTCCTCTGTGTTGTCCTTGACAACTTGATTGTGTATGATCATGAGAAAATCTCCTGTGTCTAGATCTAATCGACTGGAATCAGCTATCTGTTTCATACGACTCAACTCTATACACCCACTACCAACTCTAGCTTCTAGGCATCCCTTTGACAGGAATCTCTCCCTCACCATCACCTGCTCCAATACCCTGAAATATGTGGGAATGAATAAAGAAACTACATTAGTATGGATATCTCTCTGGAGACCCTGATCAAACTTATGCACCAAAAAGTATCAATATTGGATCTTGTTAAGTGAGTACTGCATAAGGTCTATGAACTTAGAATCATACTTAGACACTGTCATACCTCACTACTGCAACCCCAGAAGCTCTTGAATCCAAACTAATTTCACGAATGAGTGGTAGTTCCCCTCATGAAATTGCTGATATAAGTTGTTCTATAATAGTGTCGACTCATCTTGCATCTACATAACTAGACTCCACCAGCGTCCAATGGATCCATAGAAATGGATAGCGTCTAACACAACCACCAGATTAGTCGGTGTATAGATAAGATTGAAAACACAAATCACTAACTCTATCCAATCCTCCACTACCAGGGGATCTAGCTTGAAATGGAACATTGATGGCCTCTAGAACTATAACTTGTGTAGAGTTCTAAGAATTCATGTATCCTCAACCTAATCTACTAGTATGATATGTTGATCAGTGGGTGGGGGTTCTAATACATATCCACCCAGAGGAAAAATCTAATTGGATGGACCCTAAACTAATTCCTTGTCAATCATCAGATATTATTCATGATCCAAAATTTGTAACCTAGATGGTTTTCATCGTAGAGGCATCCTAAAAAATTTAATTAAGATGTACCATGGTTAGATGATCATATATACAAAATGGGAAGCATAATCAAGAAGGAAAATCTAAAGACACAATTCTATATAATGTATGTTCAATTTATCCATACATCCAATTTCTCATCATTTCTAGTATATAAGAAAGTATCCAAGATCCTAGTGAATAGATATGTCAGATTCCCACACCATCACTAGGTTCCTTGGCCTGAAAGACTCACTCAAGACACTTTGAAATAGTTTCCCTAAGTCTCAACCAAATCTTCATTAAGAAACTACTTCAAACTTCATCCCAAGTAATGGAATGATCTAATACCAATCTATCACAACCTGAACCAATGGGGCTTGAAACGCAACTACCCCAAGCCCAACTACCTAGTCCAATGGATGGTGACAAGCTCAAAATAAAATAATTAATATGGTAGATCTTTTTCTAATGTACTTATATGGAAACACCTAACTATATTAATGCAGATGTGTAGAGGAATAATAGAAAACGATGAAATGTCAAGAGTAATAACCATACATGAAAACCCTTTTGGGAAAAAATAGTATGATAGAGTAAACTTAAAAGTAAATGGGGGTAAAATAAAAACCTAACTAGAAAGATGTTCTAACATGAAAAAAACCTAGAAAAGTAAAATTCTGAGAGAGCTTGAATCTATATCTCCAAGCTTCAACCATCATATGTGGTTAAATCCACCTGGTATCTCTATGATCATCTATAATCACCACTAACCTATCCATAATTTTCATATGACATGACACATGCTGGAAAATCCCATACAAGGGTGAGTATATACATTCTATGTAGGATGGCCTAAAATATGAAGGGGGTGCAGTAAGTCATATGATAGGAATAGAAAAATATCTCAAACCAAAGAAAGAGGTTACAAAATACAACAACATGGATATAAATATATATATGCTCAAACAAAATAATCCCAAAAAAGTGAAAAATGGGATCTCCATCTCACAACCTATCCAAGGAAAGAGTGTTAATATTTCAAAGAGTCCACCGATGATGAAATAAATCTCATGCATCTACAAAAAAATACATCATTTCCAATACACACCTCACCACGGTGTAGCAAAGTCGATGAGACAATATCTAGGTATACCCATACACTGGTACAACAAGAGGGTTCCACTCAGTTGATAACTAGATAACCTGTACCATGTCCCAATAGGAGTGTGATACTCTGATGGATGAGGATCTATACCTTGACTCTATATGAGGGTTCCAATCAATATTCAATAAAAGACTCATGAACTCTCCCAGTAGGAGGGTGCCACTCTATTAGTCAGTAGAGGAATCATGCCCAACCCAGTTGGAGAGTGCCACACTAATGGTCAAGGACCCATACCCTAATACCATAGGAGGGTTCCACTCTAATGGTCAGTAAAGGACTTATTCCCAGCCCAACTGGAGTGTTCCACTCTAAAAGTCATGGACCATACCCTAATTTCATATAAGGGTTCTACTTGGATAGAAGATTAAGGACCCATGACCTACCCATCAGGAGGGTGTCTCTCTAATGGTTGAGGACCCATGGCCTAACTCCACAGGATGGTGCTAGTCGAATAGAAGATAGAGTTCACATTCCCTTCCTAGTAAGAGGGTGTCCATATAAAGGTAGATAGAGGACCCATGACCTATCCCAAAAGGAGGGTTCCACTCAGGTAGTAGATAGAGGACCCATGACCTACCTAACAGAAGGGTTCCACTATATATATAGGTAGAGAACCTGTGCCCTATCCCAATAGGAGGGTGCCACTCTAGTGTCTCTGGTGATCCTGACTGATCAATACCATCATCGAGCATTTCAAAAAAAAAAGCGAAACTCATAGAAAAATTATAATCATATCTCAAAATCCACTATTGAGTCCACCATTGTGATTTTCACAAAACACGCTTAGGATAAGCTACTCATAGGCCAAAAATCGAGTCCATAAAAATGATATACGAGAGGTAAAAGTTTACTCTATAGGAAATTAGGGGTATACTACATGTAATGGGAAGTACATAATGTGTGGTCTCGATCCCCCACATGTTCTTGTCCCTACTGGTACATAGCTTACTGATCATGTACCACTACATGGTTTTTGGTAGACTAAATGGTCTGCCTCAGCCACCTGGGGTACTACATGTGCCTCTAGTTGTCTACATGTAATCTTGATAGTATCTACGTTCTTTGATTCATGATGTGTCCTTCAACATGGGGTCCTACCCATGTTATCTTGTCACATGGTCTATTTACTTGGGGTGATTCACAAGGTGTGTAGGTGGAATACATGGAATGTTATCCTTAACTTTCTCAAAACCCTAGGGCTCCAGCCAAAGGGGAATTACATGGCTTATGTTCATCATGGTACATGAAGTGTAGTCATGTTTTTTTCCAGAAATTTAGATATAATTTTTGAATTCAAGACTTGCCTCCATCGTGTCGATTCATACCTGTTACTCATCCAAAATTGATTAGGGGAGTCTCCATTCATCATTTTTAGCCCTCTGTTTGTCGTAAAATGGATTTCCAATTCATCCTCTAAAATCTATTATACTTCAAGTACCTCGCCAAATCCTAATTCACATCTTAGATCCATGAATAATCATCCACAGTTCATAAATCCTTCAAATCCCTCCCTGGTTCACCAATACATCCCTCACACCGGATTTTGCCTCAAATATGGGGGTTTAATCAGTCTAGTACCCACCCGAAAATGTCGAAATAAGACCTCATGGTCCAATAGGTGAAGAACACAAATAATTATTGGGATACACACACAATATAAATGGTTCATTGATCATTTTCCAAGCGTTCTTCCCCGAAAAACACAAATGAGGAATTATAGGGTGAGAAAACTAATTAATCAATTAAAACCGTCACATAGGCACACGAAAGGGCTTGTGATTGATACAGATCAATGGAATAGTATGATCATACACAAAAAATTTAATAAATATGGGAAGAATCCAAAAATTTATGAGTCCTACCTGAAAATTTGATCATTTTTCAATGAATAACATGATTTCTGATGATGAATAAAATTCATTTCATTTTCAGCATCTCAATCTGCCTAGATCCAGAGTCTCATTGTCATCGGATCTTGATTCACCAATGAGGTAGAAGGAGAATCCTCTCAATGGTTCCAGGGTTATGAGGCTAACCCTGAAGAACCACTATAACAATGAACTTATATATAATTTTAGTTAGGTTAATTAATTAATTAAATAAATAAACTATTAAATTAACCCACTGAACTTACCACAAATAATCATTTTATCCGAATGGCCCACACCAACACATTTTAGGTCATGCCTAGGGTAAACCTCATGTTTTAGATTCAACCCTGGTCTCGTATTTTGAATTCAAAATTCCATTTAATATTTGTCACATTTTCTTTAAGAAATAATGTATGTGTAATATAAATTATATTTAATATTTTTATAAAATTAATTTTTATCACCCCAGGGCATAGAATTGCACATCATCTCACCACCTAGATCTGAAAATATTTCTAGATATATTCCAAAAGACTTACAAGGAAAAATAGGGTCTCTACATGTAATATATATATACATATATTAATCACAATATATTTAAATATATATTCACATAAAAGTATTTTAATATTCACAAAATTATATGGATGGAATTTATAAAAGATTATTACTACTCCATACATTATCTCTCTAGGAAGGAAAATAGGGTGGTTGATGCTCTGATCAAGGAAGGTCACGTTAACTAATCCATGATGAGAACTAAAAATGGCTCAATACTCATGGATTTGTAGAGGATGAATCTTTAATTCATAAGGTAAGATAAGAAATATTGTCTTTCCCAAATTACCTCCCAATCATTCATTCACTTAAAGATCAAAGAATCTCAATAATATGATATAAATCTACAAAAAATGTAGATAATATTAGGGAGTTAAACTTTGATAAAGATGGATTTGTAAGGTTTGGAACACATATTAGTGTCCCATAAAAACCAAAATTAAAGAAGGAACTTTTGGATGATGCACATATCTCATCCTTCTATCTTCATTCAAAAAGTATTAAGAAGTATAGAGACCTAAATGAAAAGTACTGGTGGGATAACATAAAGAGAGAAATTTCAGAATACAAATATCAATGCTCGGTATTCCATCAAATTAAGGATGAATGAAAAAATATCTGGTTATGTTGCAACCACTACCAATACCAATATAAAATTGAGAGAAATCACCATGGATTTCTTCATTGTACTCCCCAAAATTTCTAAAGGACATAATTCAATTTGGTTTTTGGTCGATTTCCTTATAATGTTGATGCATTTCATTTCCATACAAGAATATTTCTCCCTTAACTAAATCACAAAGGTATACATAAGATAAGTGGTGAGTCTACATGGATTGCCACTATCCAATGTATCTGAGGTTTACCTAATGATTCTAGAGAATTATTAAAAAATCATTAGTAACAGAGGTTAGTTTTAGAAGTATTTATCAACCTCAAATGAATGTGAAATCTAAAAGTCCCATTAAAACTCAAGAGGATGTATTGATATCTTTTCCAATGGATTTACAAGGATGTTGGGATCAACACATACCATTGGTAGAGTTCTCATATAATAATATTTCACATTATAGTATTCTGATAACACTGTATCGGCCTCTTTATGAGAAGAGATGTAGGACTCCAACATACTGGGATGGAGTTGGAGAGAGGAAGTTGATAGCCCCTAACCTTGTTCAAAAAATTATAAATAAGGTTCAAACCATTTAGAGACATATGAAAGTGCCACAGAGTTGACACAAGAGTTATTAAAATATTCATTGAAGAGATCTAGAGATGGAATTTGGTGATAAGGTGTTCTTTCGTATATCCCTGTGGAAGTGGGTTATGATATTTAGGAAGAAAGGGAAGTAGATCCCAAGATATAATGGCCCCTTTGATTTCTTTGATCAGGTAGGGTTGGAATCCTATCCCTTAGAACTTCATCCATGCCTATATTAAGTGAACAATGTATTCCATGTATCACTTTTAAGGAGGTACATACTAGATCCATCACATATACTGGACTCAGAAGCTATACAACCGGATCCTGACCTTTTGTATGAGGAACAACCTAAGGAAATCTTGGATAAAAGATACAAGTTTGTATGAAAAAAGTACACACATATAATCTATGTTCTTTGGGGAAATCATAAGCTTTAGAATGTTATATTGGAACCTAAGGATGTTATGAGATAATAGTTCCCTCATTTGTTTTCTTCCATGTAATAAAATTTTAAGGATGAATTTTTTTTGGGGGGATGTAATGACATGAGTTTTAGTAATATATTACTCCTTATATAAATACTATGTTTAATATATTTCCACAAACAAAACACTAAAAAAAGAAATATAGACCATTTTAAGGTATCGAGAAAATTAGAAGGTAAAAATATTTGTAATAGAATTGTGAAATATATATATTAATATATATATATATATAATAAAAAAATATAATGTTTTCATTAAATATTTACTCAACTAGTGCAGTTAAGAAATTAATAAAATCATTTTCAAAAATTTAAATTTTTTTATCATTATATATTTTGGTATAATAAAGGATTAAAACTAGTTTAATTATTTAGGTATAATAAATAAGAAGAATAATATATAATAAACCAAAATTCATTGTCTAATAAAAACATATTTTCACAATATTTTATTTTTTTAATTAAAAATAAAATCTATAAATTTTAGGATATGAATTTAAGAAAAATAATCCCTTTTTTTAATTTATCATTGAAATATTTTCTTAATATATATTTTTATATTTTTCTAAAAAAATGATTTTTTTATGTGAATAGTGAAATATATTGTTTTTACAAATATCATGCCTTTTATGAAATTATTAGATTATATGAATTTTTTATAGATTTATTAAAACTATTTATATAAAAAAAATTATGAGATATATTATAAATTTTAAAATAATTATTCTAATTTACGAACAAATATTTAATGTTTTAGAAGTTAAGAAATATTATTCTCAAGGAATTATTTTTAATACATTATATACTTATTATTTTAAAATTAGATTTTACCACTTTTATAAATTGAATAAAATTAAATTAATTTCAAATTTTTAATCATTAGGTACTAATTATATAATAAGGACCATTTTTTAAGCAAAAAGAATATGTTACTTAGGTAAGAACTAGTTTCTATAGTAAAATCTAAAATGATAAAAGTAAACAATCTATGATTAAATGATGTCAAACATGTTTAAGACATGTGTAGTAATGTGTTTTTGAGGAATTTATCAACCTTATAACTTATCATCTCCATTATTTCTCAATTTTTATCCACTTTCCTTGAGAGTGACTTCCCAATATTAAAAAGTCGTGTGTAGTTACAAAAATGTCATTCCTTTTAACTTATAAAAGGGAATCTTCTATCTTTACTTCCTATCACACCAAAACCCCATAATTTTAGCCCAAACTATACAACAACATTTCCTAAAAACTTATATATACCTTAAATAGGTTGTGGTCTTCTCAAAATACCATCCCTCAAATGTTTAACCCCCTTTATAAAGGAGATAATCCAAGTAGTGAGGTAAAATTTTCTAACTGCTCATTTCTATTTTCTGTTTCATCATGTGCACTTATTATTCCTAATATTACATTAAACCATCTCAAAATTATATCATCAGTATAAATATTATACTCATATTTTATTATTATTATGTTACAAGAATTAAACACCCTCCCCTTATTCATTAAAGAAGAGTGAAAATGTGAATTGTGCATGTGTGCGGACTACCGCTACCACAAATAAATGTGTTTCATTTTCCATCAATTCATAACATGAATTGTCTATAAAGGTAATTTAAAAAATAATTATGATATATATTACTTGTTTAAGAGTCAAAAATAAATATCAATATTTATCCATTCTCTCGTTCCTTTAAAATGAAATAATTATCTATGCATATATGCGGACTACCTCCTCCATAGAACAATGCATTTATTTTTTTTTCTCCACCACCTTCATTGATGGTTTTATATTATAATTGATGAATATATATAATATATATGATTATTATTTATCATTAATATTAATATTTAACAAATTAATTAAATATCTTTATAAGGTAATTCATCAGTTTTAATAAATAACCTGAAACTAGTTCACCATCAAATTTACTTTCAAAAAATGAAAAAAAACTCTCATGTGAGGAAACTATAACATTATAAGACATTATAGAACATAATTTATTGTACCTTTAATTACTTTTTAATGAATAAATTTAGGAAATTAAGAAATAATGACACTGATATTAAAAAATTATTACAAACTATCGACACATGTTTATAAAAATCTAATACACGAAGAGAATTATTAAAAATCAAGGGTATAAATTATAAAGACCCGAAATTTCCATGTAATTTTTTTTAAATAAATTGGAATTTTATGAGTCCGAAAAAATTAACATTAGGTGATTCCGATGCCCGGAGTGCCCATAATGAATTTCTGAACTTTTTTTGGGTATGTTCAGTAAACATGCGAGCGTGTTTTGATAACTTTTGAACCGGTGCTTGGAATTGAAATCCGAGGGCATCATTGAACTCAAAGCGTCGGTATTCGCTTAAAGAGACATTCACCTCGATGGAATTTGGATGAGGGTGGAAGTTATTTTTTGGTTTTTTTGTGAATTAATAAAATAAAATTAATGTTTTGTAACTTTTATTTTTATTTTATTTGTTAAAAACTCTATGTGGATGTTGAGAAGTGGGGACCACCATACCTTAACCTCCCATGAGAGGTTATGGTGGTGGGGATCACCCAATACTAACCTCCCACGAGAGGTTATGGTGGTGGGGACCACCTGAGGTCTAAACCTCTCAACTATCTCCTTAAATGTGGGAGATCCTCTTCAACTCCTCCAATATTAATTGTGCTAACCCTACTCCACAATAATTAAGCCAACGCACCACTTTAATGGATACAACCTATGAGATTAATTAACCCAATTTTAATTATATGACAACAAAAATAATAGATCACATAACCTATTATCTTGGGGCTACCATTTAATTTTGGTGGATTTGGGAGAGGAGGATCTTTGGGAGAAAATATCTCCAACGATGAACGCCAATGAAGAATGCCTCTCCTTTGATGATTTATTCTCCAAATTTAGTATAAGGATCTCCAACGATGCACGAACCGAAAATCAAGGAAATGACTGATGACACTGACGTCCATATTTTCCCAACGAATCGTCTTCTTCCTTGAGACCTTGTCGTCTTCATCAAGAGAACGAGTTAGGGGTTTATTTCTATATGTTTATTTCTTCCCATATACACCCCTTATATTTCTTTTGCGGGTTGGGAACAATCATTGCAGGAGGATAGGATTTTGACGTTCATGTTCATGTTCTTGATGAGCCATATGCTACCACCCTAACGCTGAGGGTACGGGCCAAACCAACATGGCCTAACCCTTCCGCAAATCTTATGGTGTTCTTCGGGATGGAGGAGGATGGAAACCATCCATGGTTGGGGCACAATAATGGTGGTCGGCACCACCGTCGGCCGTGTCGAAGGAGACGGTGCAACGGTGCCTACCCACAGCCACCGTTGCCACCCCATGGTTGAGGCGCTGCCCCGCGGGCAGACCATCACCCCATAGACGGACCGCCGCCCCATGGTCGCACCACTGCCACGTGGCTGAACCGCCATCCACGGTCGAGCCGCCCCGTGGCTTCGCGCCCTAGCGACACTCTCTGCGGCCCCTCACGGTTTGCCGAGCCAAACACAGCAGGCCAGGCTGAGTCAGGCCACACTACGGGCTAGGTCAGACCCAATGGGTTGGGATGGGTCATTCTGAACAGGTCGGGCCAGACCCAGGCCCACTACGACCCATTTACTTTTTTTTGGCTATAAATTTGGCACTGGACGTCCGTTAGACAAACTGTCAGTGGAGTTTGGAACCTTGGATCTAGTTAGTACCTTTGAGTGATACCACACTATGTTTTGGATTAAGATAGGGAATGGTCAAGTTGAATCGAGCACGAATCCAACCAGGCCCCCGGGACTAAAAGGCTAATAACTCACAGACCGGGCATCTGATTGACACATCGTCTATTACATTGAGACCCCAATGACATGGCGAACCTTTGAGATACTTCTTTGTGGGACTTCGCAGAATTTGGAGTATCGAGCAGCAGCTTGTGGAGAGGATCCTCTAGGAGACGACTGAGCATAGTGCGGAAACCCAGTGGCTGGCAGAGATTTGACAACAGCTGATCATTTCGACTCGAAGTGACTTGACAGGCCCAGTGGGGATTGCCTTGGTGATGCATAAGACCCACGGTGGGGAGCGCCTTAGTGACACGGCAGACCCATGACACTCGACAAGAGGATTACCTCAGCAGGACACAAGGGGGAGTGCCTTGGTGACATGGAAGACCCACGGTGGGGAGCACTTTGGTGATGCGGCATACCCACAGTACTCAACAAGAGGTGTACATCACCAGTCCAAGGTTAGTGGAAAGCACCTTTGTGTGACACGACATGCCCACTATACTCGATAGAGGAGTATTTCTTTAGTATCTGAGGTGTTCAACATTGTGACCGGGAATGTTACTTGACACTACCCCTAGAATAAATCCTAGTGTGATCTAAGTCAGTACCTTTGTGTTTTCCTCATGGTTGAGATGGATTACTTGATAACTTAGGTATATGTATGGGCATATACATAAGTAAGGTTATCTATTGATTTCATACTTTTTGATTTATCCTTGATGTATTTTGTGATACATAGAGGGTCTTGGGGTCTTTATTGAGTATCATTATACTCACCCCTTCATGAGACTATGCCCGCACCTTGTTGTGTTGGATACAGGCGATGGGAAGCGCTGACTGAGGCTGAGAGTACCATGATGGGATGGTACTTGGAGGTGGAGCATATGGCGTGTCGGTACATAGAGAATATGGGTGGATGTGGAGTGCTGAGGAGGCGATCTGTACCTACCCTTTCGGTAGGAACCTCAGAGGATGACCCAGCACCTAACTTTCCCTTTTCTTTAGTTGTATTGTATCATAGTTGTACTTGTACTTTCCAGTTGGGATTGTATTTTGTCCCATTTTACTTAATGCACCCACTATGTTTACAGTTCATTTTACTTGTGTTACTATCTTATTGGGTGCTTGGTTACATGTGCTTATAGGTTATAAAGGCAATGCCTTCCCAGTTTTAGGGAATACGCCTTCAGTGATAGTCTCTAGCCCCTGGCCTATGGAAGGTGGGCCTGGGGTAGTCATGGCATGGGCCCTGGGGGATGGTTAGTGATAAATTGGTATCAAAGGAGCCAGTTCTACTGAAGAACTAGGACTCTGATCTTCTCTATGTAGAAATTTTGTTAAGTGTAATGAGTGTAGTTTTCAGTTTAGGGAGTTCAGTATTGGTGCGGTGGCCAACGTATCCATACACCAGGACCCTGACTTCTGATTTCCATCTCAGTGCACAAAAACATTAATTGTGTGTGTGTTTTCAAGAGTTTTCTTTGTTATCTCTTGAGTTAGAACACAATGTTCAAATTATTAACTATGGCGCACCTGTTTATTTTTAGGATGCCTCCACTCAGACAGACGGCTAGGGTTCTGAGAGTTGTACGCACTGATAGCCTACTGAGCGATGAGGCTTCTATGCAGGGCCCTTTTCCAGTAGAGGCACCAATGGATGCACCGGCAGTACCACTCCCCGTTGGGCCACCAATGTCACTAGCCCCAGTAGAAGACGGTGCATGCTTATTGAGCGCGTTGCATGAGTTCCAGCGCTAGAGGCCACCCAGGTTCAGGGGAGAGACAGACCCGCAGGCGGCTAAGGATTGGCTGGAGGAGGTGGTGAGAGTCTTCTGACTCATAGGGAAGCTAGATGATCTTATGGTAAGCCTTTTTGCCTGCCTTCTACAGGAAACAATAGGTAGATGGTGGATCTTTATGCTCTAGGTTCACGATGAGGTGACGCTTCTCTGGGCAGACATCGAGATCCTGTTTCGGGCAGAGTTTGTCCCAGCAACTCTTTGCATAGTGAACATACATGAGCTTCTTCATCTGCAGCAGGGTAGAACGACTTTGGATTAGCACTCAGTGAGGTTCACTGACCTCTCACGCTACTCCACAGATATGATGTGGGATCCTTTCTTCATGGCCAGTACCTTCGATCAGGGGCTCAGGCAAGAGATCAGGGCTTCAATTATCTCACTCAGCGTCCTGACGCAGGTAGGGGGATTAGAGAGATCCATCTTGGTGGAGAGTTTCCTTGCTGTGCAGTAACCAGTAGCGAGACCCACTACTAGACATCACGTAGTAGAGTCTTCTGCAGCTGGCAGAAAACAGACATCACAAAGGTCCCAGGGGACCAGACCTATAGGTGGACAACCACATGACTCAGGATCGGTTGTGCAGGGCACCTGAGGCGAAGCCAGTTATACCAGGAGTGGGCAGTGTTTCATATGCAGAAGGCAGGCTCACATGGATCATGACTGTCAGACCTATCATACGGATGATCCACAGACAGTCGAAGGACCGCCCAGAAAGAGATAGAGGTTCGACAGAGGAGGTCCACAGGGAGAAAGAAGATGTTGTAGGAGAGCAGGTAGTGCAGCTAGCAGTGGAAGATGATTTGAGATGTTACCTCCACCACCACTAGGAGGTCCACCCCGACCGTAGGGAGCAGGTGTACATGGGAGATCCCAGCTCCAGGTATCTAAGTCTTATGATCACGGTTCTCTAGAGATGATTCTAGGTATGATCTGTGTCTACTCCACCTTAGCTGCAGTACTTATAGACACAGGTTCCAGTCATTCTTTTATTGACACTGCCCTCGTTCGGAGCTCGGAGATTCTGATGGATTCATTGGATCAATCCTTATGGCTAGAGACTCCTACAGAAGCGGATTTGATGATTACGCACTGGTGTCAGCAGTGTGAGCTTACTCTAGGAGGTGAGAGCTTCACCTAGGATCTCCTAGCAGTGGCATTAAGGTCTTACGATGTCATCTTGGGTTTGAACTGGTTATCTATAGTCCATGCTCAGATTGATTATATTAGATGCAAGGTGTGGTGTGTCCTCATGGATGGGACTAGGTTTACCCTCACCAGTGAGAAGGGAGCCTTTTCAGCACTGGATGGACTTACCCAGAGGAGAGTGTAGACGATCACTCATCAGTTGGATAGCCTTCACTTCAGAGCTATTGATGTGAAGAGTCCAAGCTATCCTATAATGGTGGACCAGTATGCGGATGTTTTCCCAGATGATGTCCTAGGTCTACCTCCTTGTAGAGAGGTGGACTTTTACATTGACTTGAACCCCGATATGGCACTGATATCTACATCGGCATATCAGATGGCTCCTGTAGAGCTTCGTGAGTTGCGGGTATAGTTAGAGGACTTGTAGGGGAAGGGATTCATATGGCCTAGTGTTTCTCCTTGGGCAGACCCAATTCTATTTGCCAAGAAGGCGGATGGGAGCTTGAGGCTTTGTGTTGACTATCGATGCCTAAACCAAGTGACCATGAAGAACAAGTACCCACTCCTGAGAATTGATGACCTCTTTGATCAGTTGAAGGGAGCACGGTGGTTCTCGAAGATAGACCTCAGATCAGGCTATCACCGGCTCGGAGTACGAGATAAGGATGTGCATAAGATGGCCTTCAGGTGTCGTTACGGCCATTACGAGTTCTTGGTTATGCCATTCGGTGTGACCAATGCTCCAGTAGTGTTCATGGGACTCATGAATGTGATCTTTCAAACATACCTTTATCACTTTGTAGTGGTCTTCATCGACAACATTCTGATCTACTCGACTACTGAGGAGGAGCATGCCTATCATTTTTAGGTAGAACTGGATACACTCTAAGAGCATTAGCTTTATAGTAAGCTCTTGAAGTTCTAGTTATGGATCCGAGAGGTTCACTTTCTGGGACATGTCATATCGGAGGTTGGAGTTGTAGTAGATCCAGCGAATATTGAGGCAGAACATTCTTGGGATCCACCTAGGAGTGTGACAGAGGTAAGGAGTTTTTTTGGTTTGGTCTGATATTACCGGAGGTTTGTTCCATATTTCTCCATAATTACAGCACCACTATCATCCTTGATAAAGAAGGGGAAACCCTTTGTTTGTTTGAGAGATGCCAGCAGAGTTTTAAGGACCTAAGGCAAAGGCTGACCGGTGCCCCCATCTTGAGGTTGCCGGAGGAGGGAGTAGGATATGTAGTCTACTACGACGCATTTGGGAATGGAATTGGATGTGTTCTGATGAAGAAGCAAGAAGTGATCACATATGGTTCTTGACATCTGAGACAGCACGAGAAGAACTATGCTACCCATGACCTGGAGTTAGTAGTAGTGGTCTTTGCCTTGAATATGTGGCGGAATTATCTAATGGGTGAGCATTTTACCATGTACTCTGATCACAAGAGTCTCTGGTATATCTTCTCCTAAAAGGACCTGACCTCAGATAGTGACGTTGGCTTAATTTCCTCCAATACTATGACTTCAAGATAGTTTATACTCCGGGTAAGGGGAACGTTGTAGCAGATGCACTCAGTAGGAGGTATGGTATACATCTTCTAGGTGAGTCAATGGAGTGGTTGGCCGCTTTATAGATATCCTTCATGGAACATGATGGAGTAGCTTTCCTTCAGTCTCTTACAGTCACTCCCCCAACTTCTTTGGCGAGTCAGGTAGGCACAGCGTGGGGACGCTGACTGCGAGACACGATGTTCTTAGATATCCGCTGGACAGGTACCTGATGGGTTTTATGAAGGTGGGGAGCACATCATCCTCTTTAGAGGATGTTCCATAGTATGAGTGTCACTTCAGGAGGAAGTGTTGAGGGAGTTCCACACTTCCCCTATAGCGGCACATCCTGGAGTGGTGAAGATGTACCAGGATCTCTGATAACAACACCAGTGGCCGGGAATGAAGAAAACAGTAGCAGAGTTTGTCGCTCGGTGCCTCACTTGTCAGCAAGTGAATGCAGAGCATCAGGTACCAGCAGGCTTGGTTCAGCCTTTAGAGGACCTAGAGTAGAAGTGGGATGGGATATCCATTGACTTTGTTACAGGAATTCCATGTACATCTAGGGGACATGACTCGATTTGGGTGATCATCGACCGACTCACCAAGTCAGCCCACTTCCTACCGATCAGAGAGCAGGGTTCAGTAGAGATCTTGGGACACCTCTAGATGTAGGATATTGTGTAGTACATGGAGTCCCTTAGACAATTGTCTCTGATCGTGATACACATTTTACTTCCCGACTATTGAAGGGGTTGCAGGAGGCTTTTGGGACATAGCTTCGTTTGAGCACTTCCTTCCATCCTCAGACAGATAGTCAGACTGAGTGGACCATTCTAACCCTTGAGGACATGCAGCATGCTTGTGTCCTTGACTTCAGTCATAGTTGGGAGGATCACTTACCTTTGGTGGAGTTTGCATAAAACAACAGCTATCACTCCACCATTGGGATGGCACCTTTTGAGGAGTTGTACCGGTGACCTTTCAGATCACCTTTTGTGATGGACTGACCCTGGGGAGTCAGCACTAGTGGGACCAGAGATGCTATGGGCTACCACAGAAAAGGTACAGATCATCCAAGAGTGGATGAAGACTGCATAGAGCAGGAATAAGTCATATGATGATATAATATGCAGACCTCTGGAGTTCGAGGATGGCGACCACCTCTTTATACAGGTCTCACCCTGACGAGGTCTACAAAGATTTAGCCGAGGTGGAAAGTTATATTCGAGATTCATCAGACCTTTTTAGGTTCTCAGTAGATTTGTTGAGGTGGCATACCACTTAGCTCTTCTACCATAGTTACACCGGGTGCATGACATCTTCCATGTGTCACAAATGAGGATATACATGCAAGACCTCCTCACATCATCAACCATGGCGAGCTGGATGTTGATGATGGGGAGACTTTTACGGAGGTTCCAGTATTGATTGAGGATTGACCGAAGTAGGTCCTTCTTCGATGGTCGATACCTTTGGTGCATGTTCCCTGGCAGCACTGGAACATATAGGAGAGCACATGGGAGCGGGAGGCTTAGATACGTGCTCAATACCCCACACTTGTTTACCTAGTTTTAGTTGTGGCTTATGGGGACATAGAACCCTAAGGTGGAGAGAATTTCAACACCTGGAATTTCTTGGTAATTTTTTTTAAATAAATAGAAATTTTACAAGTCCGCGAAAATTAACGGCACATGATTCTAAGGCCCGGAGTGCCCGGAATGAATTTCTAAACTTTTGTTCGGGTATGTTCAGTAAACGTGATAGTGTGTTTTCCTAACTTTTTAACCAGGGCTCAGAATTGAAATTTGAGGGCACCGTTGAACTAACAGCGCCATTATTTGCTTAAATATACAGTCACCTTGATGGCAGTTGGTCGAGGGTAGAAGTTAGTTTTTGTGTTTTTCGTGAATGAATAAAATAAAATTAAAGTTGTGTAGCTTTTATTTTTATTTTATTTGTTAAAACCTCCATGTGGAAGTTGAGAAGTGGGGACCACCAGACCTTAACCTCCCATGAGAGGTTTTGGTGGTGGGGACCACTCGAGCCTAACCTCCCATGAGAGGTTATGGTGGTGGGGACCACCTAAGGCCTAAACCTCTCAACTCCCTCATTAAATGTGGGAGAGCCTCTTCAAATCCTCCAATATTAATTGCTCCAACCCTCCTCCACAATAATTAATCCAATGCACCTCTTTAATTGAGACAACCTATGAGATTAATATACCCAATTTGAATTATATGCCAACAAACATAATAGATCACATAACCTATTATTTTGGGGATACCATTTCATTTTGGTGGATTTGGGAGAGGAGGAGCTTTGGGAGAAAAGCTCTCCAATGAAGAATGTCTCTCCTTCAACGATTTCTTCTCCAAACTCCATCGAAGGATCTCCAATGACACACGAACTGATAATCGAGGAAAACTCCAAGGACACCGACGTCCATCTTTTCCCAATGACTGTTCTTCTTCCTTGTGACCTTATCATTGTCATCAAGTGAATGATGTAGGGGTTTATTTCTATTTGTTTATCACTTCCCATGTACACCCCTTCTATTTCTTTTGCAGGTTGAGAACAATCATTGTGGTAGGATAGGATTTTGACGTTCATGTTCATGTTCTTGATGAACCATATGCTACCACCCTAACGCAGAGGGTACGGGCCAAATCAACATGGCATCACCCTTCTGCAAATCTTGTGGTGTTCTTCATGATGGAGAAGTATGGAAACCATCCATGGTTAGGGAATGATCATGGTGGTCAACACCATTGTCGGTCGCGATGAAGTCGATGGTGCAATGGTGCCACCCCACGGCCACCACCGCCACCCAGCAGTCAAGGTGTTGCCCCGTGGCCGGATCGCCGCCCCGCGGCCGAACCATCATCCTCGACCGAGCTGCCCCGTGGCCTTGCGCCCTCACGGGACTCTCTGCAGCCCCTCAGGGCCTGTCAAGTCGGACCGAGCGGGCCGGGCTGAACCCAATGGGTCGGGCCACACTGCGGGCTGGGAAAAACCCAATTGGTCGGGCTAGGTCGAACCAGACCCGGGCCCACTACAACCCATTTACTTTATTTTGACCATAAATATGGCAATGGACGTCCGTTGGACGAACCGTCAGCAGTGTTGGGAACCTTGTAGAAAGTCAGTCCCTTTGAGTGATACCCCACTATGTTTTGGATTAAGATGGAGAACACTCATGTTGAATCGAGCACTAATCCAACTGAGTCCCTAGGACTAAAAGGATAATAACTCACAAACTGGGCATCTGATTGACGCGTCATCTGTTACATTGAGACCACTATGACATGGCAGACCATTGAGATACTTCTTTGTGGTACTTCACGGTAGTTAGAGTATCGACCAGTAGCTTGAGGAGCGTATCCTCCCGGAGATGAGAGAGCATATTATGAGAACCCAATGGCAGGCTGAGACTTGATGACTGGTGACCTTTTCGACTCGAAGTGACTTGAAAGGCCTAGTGGGGAGCACCTTGGTGACGCAGCAGACCCACGGTGGGGAGAACCTTGGTGACGCGGCAGACCCACGATACTCGATAGTAGGAGTACCTTAGCAGGCCACGAGGGGGAGCACCTTGGTGATGCAGCAGACCCATAGTGGGGAGTGCCTTGGTGACGTGGCAGACCCACTATACTCGACAGGAGGAGTACCTTAGTAGTCCAAGGTTAGTGGGAAGAGCCTCTGTGTGATGCGACAGGCCCACTGTACTCGATAGAGGAGGAGTTCTCCAGCAATCGATGTGTTCGACGTTGTGACTGAAAATGTTACATGACACTACCCCTAGAATAAATCCTAGAGTGAGCTGAGTCAGTACCTCTGTGTTTTCATCATGATTGAGATGGATTACTTGATAACTTAGGTATATGTATGGGTATATACCTATGTAAGTTTATATGTTGATTTCATTCTTTTTGATTTATCCTTGAGGAATTTTGTAAGACCTATAGGGTCATGGGGTCTCTACTGAGTATCATTATACTCACCTCGACACGGGTTATGCCCAAACCTTGTTGTGTTGGATGTAGATGACGGACAGTGCTGACTGAGGCTGAGAGTACCAGGACTGGACAGTACGTGGAGGTGGACCATACGGCATGTCGGTATGCAGAGGGGACGGGTGGACATGGATTGTTGAGGAGGCGATCTGTACCTACCCTTCAGGTAGGAACCTCGAAGTATGACCCAACAGCTGACTTTCCCTTTTCTTCCATTGTATTGTATCATAGTTGTACTTGTACTTTCTAGTTGGGCTTGTATTCTGGCCCCTTTTACTTACTACACCCACTCTATTTACAGTTCATTTTACTTATGTTCATGTCTTATTGTGTGCTTGGTTACGTGTTCTTATAGGTTATAAAAGCAATGCCTTCACGGTTTTAGGGAATATGCCTTCGGTGCTAGTCGCCAGCCCCTGGACTATGGAAGGTGGGATTGGGGTAGTCACGGTACGAGCCCCGGGGGACAGGTAATGAAATAAATGGAAATGTATATGAATATGGTTTTTAAATAGGTCATTAATATTTTTATATTTATTTTATAGTATTTTAAATCACTACCTTGGTGTTATTCGAAGTGAGTAACTCAAGTGGGGGTGAATTGATTTCCTAATGAAATTTATATTTAAAAAAAATTAAAAAACTAAATACCCAATTTAATAAAAATTCCCAATTAATAAAAACATTAGAAATATATAAATTTGATAATTCAAATAATTTTTTATAAAAGGGATTAAGTCTCAGTTAAAATATATTTTAAATACTTTAACTTTTGGAATTAAGTGATCAAACACATTATATAAACAAAAATCAATACAAACTATCAAAGTAGAGTTTTTTTATAGTTTATGAAATTTAAAATGATTTGTAATTTAAAAAAATATATATTTATATATAGAAATAGTGTAATTTAAACAAGGGTTTCAGTCTCAAGTCGAGACTTAATCCCCACCACTTGACAATCACCTACTTTTAAGTAGTTTAATAATGAATAAACCGATCTAAAACCTTGATGGGTTTTACAAACAACAATACATAGGACTACCCAAGAATATAGCCTCTTATATAGTTATATGTGGAATAAAAAAGATATCATGACACTCATGACCTCTTCCATAGTAATTCGTGGAAATACAAATAAAGTATTTTAGAGAATATCAAGTATTCTACAATTTTTTCACAATATATTATGTTATTATAGATAAAAACATCAATATAAATCATATCTTTAAATAATATATAAAATGGGAGGAGAAAAAGATAAAAAGAAATTAGATGAAATGAAACTCGATCTAAATATCTTTGATTATCTAGAGTCCATGAATATTTCTTTGTAAGGATCTTTGATGATTATCTAAGAAAATTTTGGAAAACAAAGATTCTTAAAGGTATTATATGTATCCTAGGAACTCTTGTAAAGATGATTTATTATTTTCTATATGTGATAAAATGTTTTTTATTAGTCCATCATCAATCCATATGATCGAATAATTATCTTAAATAAAACTTCATCAGATCTAGTTGTTAGAGAATAATCATTTTTTATTAAATGCCCTAATGCTCCATTTAATGCTTCAAAATGAACTATTAGAGATTTAAAACACTATACTGCTAAGTTTTACATAGAAATATTCCATTACTTAAAGTGTGGAAAGTTATTCTCATTACAACTTGACCCGATCATTTGGTGCGAAAAGGTTATGTGGTTGATTCATCTATTCACATGGTTAGCTCATTTATACCTATGCTAAGTTGATTACTTCATGTAGTATGCTTTTTCTTCATGAGATCACTAGATTAGTATACATGGTAAATATATTACGTTATGAAAAATTATACATAACTCGGATTGGAAACATGATTTATTTATATGGTGGGTAATTTCCTTCATGACTTCAGGTACACTAATTTTCAGGGTCAACTATTTTTATATTATAGTAGGTTGATTGTACATGCGATAAGGTGATTCTCATCGTATGGTAAGATAAATATTCAATGTTTGGTTAGTTCATGACATAGACAAAATTTTTTCATCTGAATCTTGGTAAGTATTTTTTTTCATGCGGTAAGGTAAAATATAACATGTGATAAGGTGATACGGTCACATGACCTTTACACAGTAAGTTGATACAGTAAGCTCTTGACTTATCCACTTTTTCAATTTTTTCTAATAAATCATTTTCTAATAGAAAACATGAAAATCATTAATAATAAGATAAAAATGATTTTAGATCATTAAGATAAGGAGGGGTTGGTTAAATTTAACAATATCCCCCTTTTTATAATCTCAATTCCTGACATTTAAATTTAAATGAATTTTAAATATCAAAATTTTATCTGTAAAGGATTTAAATAATTATGTAACAAGTTATTGAAATAACACATAGGGTTTCCATTGAATTATATTAATTTAAATTTATAACACCCATCAATTATTACTCCCCCTTTTGATATTATCAAAAAGAAAAATCTAAGAATAAGAAAAAAATAGATGATAATAAAAGAGAGAATGTCACTAATATATCAAAAGATAATACTAAATAGGTACAAACATATTACAATAAATCCATATCAAAAATTCAAATCTGAATCCAAATGAGGGTTATTTTTTATTTCTGTAGAAAGGAGAGGACCATTTCCTTTTGATTTATAGGAAAGAGAAAAATTAGTCTTTCGAGAGAATGAAGAGGCATGGGCTCCAATAAATACACACCTAGAAACTATTCTATGATTTTAAAAGTCTTGGGAATGAGTAAGGAAAAAAGGATTATTGGTAGATGATGTAGTAGGCTAAGATAAAGGAATGGTTTGAGGGGAAAACATAGCTTTTTGATAGGTATAAAGATAAGGTTCCATCAACCAGGTAAACTAACTGACAGCCCATGAACCGCACTCCAAAGATTGAAGGAAATCATCTTTATTCTCCATGAAAGATTCAAAAATAGGATTCATAACTCTATATTTCAAAAATTATGACTTAAATTCTTGAGTAAGAGGGGGCATCATAAAATCCAAATTAAGAGTTCAAAACATCCCTTTCAAAAACTAATTGTTGAATATACTTCTTTGATAAAAATCAATTACCCTCTTGATTATTTCTTAATATTGACTAGCTTTTTTGAAATACTCATGAACTAAAACTAGGGCCTTGGTAGTATGAGTTCAAATCCCATCTTACACAGCTTCAAAATTCTTGTTTAACTCTAAAATAAAAACTTCTAACTCATCTCGAATGAAGTGTTTGATCTTGAATTCATCAAAAAATTACTGTAAAGGAGGAATAGAAGAGACGGGAGCTTACTAAAACAAATAATTCCTAAACCTTCAACATAATTGAATCATCATGTCAGATAGATCATCTTAAAGAGAACCAACTTGAGCACTTATATCCACAATCTCATTTTGTACCATCTCTATTATTAAATTAAATCCGGTCTGAAGATGATTGATTACCAAACTAGCCACGTCATAAATATCTTCTTACATCACTTGATGCAAAGAGTAGTAAAATTTATCAAATTTTTGTTTGTGTATCTCTAACATATCTAATTTAAACACTAGAAATTCGTCTTTAGTGGCATATGAAGATAATGGGATGGAGGGTACTGGAGAAGAGGGAGATATATCACAAACCGGATTTCTACCATATACCTTAGGAATATCCTCCATCAGACTATTTAACAAGTTTTATCCTTAATTCTAAAAAAATCAACTTAATCATTATTAGAATCTTCAAAAATGTCCTCATGAAAAACAATATAGGAATCTTTAAATTACTACTGAATGTCAACCACAATAATAAAATATCCTTTCAAAGTTATTTTAACATAGAGAGTGGTAGGCCCAACATGTCTATGTGGACTACCTTCATGATCTTCATCATTGGAATTAGGATATACTAAGCCCAATCCAAGAGATATAGGGGACTTATCCCTCATAGAAGGTGTATCTGGTATAGGTTGTCTAGGTGTACCTCTAATAATAGGAGATCCTTATGATCTATTCCTCTATTTGTCATATCCAAATGATTGATACCATTATTGGTCATTCTCATAAGCTAACCTAGATTTTTATTAAGGTCTATAGCTTATGTTTCTTCTTCTTATTTTTCTATAACTACAACTTAGTCTTCTTCTTTTTTAGAATAAGAAACATTATAATTCGAATAATCTACAACCTCTTCAGTTTCAAGACCAAGATCAACTATATCCCTATGTAAAATAGGATATTTTAATATATTAAAATATTTATAAAATTTCTCTATGTGATCCACCCATTCATGTTTCCATGGATTTCAGTTACTTTCATTTACGTACAAATATTTTGAGTAAGAAAAAATATATCTGAGGCAGTTGTCTTATCCTCTTTTTAATGAACTAATTATTTGTAATCTAGAAAGGTAAAAATAAGATTAGGATATGGTAAGGAACTAAACCTTGAGGCTAGAATTCACTTATCAACAATGTGTCACATAATATATATGAAAAAATTGCTTTGAGCACTATTCTTCTTCAAAAATAAAAAAAAACATGTCCTAATTCCTAAATATAATGAAGTCTCATTTTATTTGAAATATTACATATTTAATAAACTTAATCAGGACCTTATATTCACCAATAAACTCAATAATAGTAAATCTTATGGGAATCCCATTCCCTATGAGCTCACCCAAGGCATTCTGAAATTCAATGTGTGGATAATTAATAGAATATGACCTTTTATAATCTTCATATTCTGCACTGTGTGGCATACACTAACACTTTACCTAGCATTTGGAAGATGATTCAAAAAATTAACCATTTATCCTTGATTTTATTGTATTTCATTACTTTTCCAACATTCAAATAAAATTCTTTGATTAGATTAAGATAGAAAGGTTTACCATTTATTTTAAACAAATCAGACCAACCATGTTCCCGAATCACATTCCAAAATAGTGATTAGCTCAACTTCATTAGTTTAGAATCAACTTATTTTTTCACTAAAATTAGATGCTAAATGAGATGAGGATTATTCATCTTTACTGATGAACTCAATCTATCTTTCAACTTCATTGACTTCTTTGAAAATGGATAGCGAATATGAAAAGTGGTTTCCAACATTTTCATTATCCTCAGCACTCAGATTCAATTCAAGATCTCTGATGGTTCAAAAATGGGAGGTAAAATATAGTGTTTTTCGGTGGAGAGAGCAATAGGTTTTAGGTGATAGAAAAATATCTTACCACATGATCTTAAAAAGATATAGGAGATGTAAAAGAAAATATAGGTAATAGTTCAGACTCTAATTCAAATTTTAATTTAAATCATTTAGGTATTAAAATAATAATAATCTAAAAAATACCACCAAAATATTTTCACAAAAAATTAAATGTAAATAGGCATCATATGTCTTTTTTACTATGGATCAATAAATAAAAAATAATATTGTGCATGTTATCTACAAAATTACAATACATGTGCTAACCATATGACCAAGATGTTCATGATAAGTATGTACTGACTGTACGAATAGGTTCTCATGGTAATCATAGTGACTGTGTGTGTAAATACTCAGAGTGGTTATGGTTTCCATATGAGAAAGTGCTAATGGTAGGCATGATATCCAGATGAACAAAAACTAATGATTGTCTTACTAACTATGTGAAGCATACTTCATGGTTACTTTCAAAAAAGATCATAGGATATAAGTTAAAATGATTTAACACAGCAATTAGTAACTAAAACTAAATTAAAACAATTATAAATTATTTATCATGCCCAATTCATGTTTGATATAATTGATTCTCTCAATATTATAACGCTTTATAAATATATCAGCAAGCTAATTTTTAGTACCAATGAACTCAATAGTTATATCAACTTTTTGGAAATAATCCCTTTTAAAGTGATGTTTTATATCAATATGCTTTAGTTTAGAATGTGATATACCTTTATTAGAAACATTTATCACACGTGTATTGTCACAAGATATAGGGAAATGTCTGAATTTATATCCTTATTCTGGTAATTTATGTCCCATCCATAGAATATATGTAAGAAACTTCCTACAGGTATGTACTTAGCTTCAATAGTGGATAATTCCATAGTGTTCTATTTCTTAATACACCATGATACTAGTGAATTTCATAAAGAGGGACATATTCCAGAAGTTTTTTTCCTATATAACTTAATAATACAAAAATATACATATGAATAACTAACTAAATCAAATACTTATACTATTTAGTAAAAAATCATAAGTTGGTTGTATTTTTGAGATATTTGAAAATTCATTTCATAGATAGTAGATGTGACTCTTTCGGGTTTTCTTTGAAATGATCACACATACAAAAATTAGACATTATATTATTTCTACTAGTAGTTTAGTATAATAATATTTCAATCATTAATCTATATGTTGTTTGGTCAATTGATTTTTCTATTTCATCAAGATCCAACTTGAATCTAGTACTCATGGGAGTATCACTACCATTAGTAATGTCCATTCCAAAAAAAAATATAAGATATTTTTTGTAATTTCATTGATTTAAAATAGTTTTTTTTATTTTGAAAATTTTGAAATCCAAGAAAGAATTAAATTTCACCCATAAAACTCATTTTGAATTCACATTGAATCATTTTTAAAAATTTAGTACACAAAGAATTTCTAGGTGATCCAAAAATAAGATGATCAACATAAATTTTTACTAATAAAACATCTTTGGAAATTTTTTTAATAAATAAATTAGGATCATTTATACATTTAGTGAAACCGTATAAAATTAGAAATGAGATGGGCATATAATACCAAGCTTTAGGTGATTTTTTAAACCCATGTAAATATTTCTTTAATTTAAAAACATGATTTTGAAAGTGAGGGTTTTTAAATACATGGGTTTTCTCAAAAAAAATCCTCAAAAATATAATCATTTAAGAATTACTCTTACCATACATTTTATATAATATGAAATCCAAATGTGCTCTATAGGGAAGCAACATTTCGATGGCTTCAAGACTAGATACTGGTGCAGAGGTTTCGTCAAAATCAATACCTTCTTCTTGACTATATCCTTGTGAAAACAATCTATATTTATTTAAAATTATTGTTCATAAATCATTAACAATATTTTTAAACACATATTTAGTTCCAATATCTTGATAGTATATAGGTATTTCAACTAGTTCCCAAACTCTATTTCTTTCAAACTGACTATGCTCTTCTTCTATATCCATTACCCATAATTCATCATTAATTTCATCATTGATGTTCTTAAGTTCAATATGTGACAATAAATATTAATGTTGATCCTGATATCTTATAAAATCTTAATTCTAAGTTCCTTTATCTAGGTCACCTACTATATAAAGGTCATCATCATTATTTTCTAAATAGGTATTATTCTAAATAGGTATTAGTCTCATGTGGGTATGTCTCATCAAATTTTACATGTATAGATTCTTCCACAATATTATTCCTCTTATTGAACACCCTATAAGATTTAATTTATGTATAATATCTAAAGAAAATTACTTCATTACTCTTGGAATTAATGTTTTTTTAAATTCTATTTTTTCTTGATTATAAAGACTTTACTACCAAAAAATCTAAAGTAATTAACCTTTGGTTTCATACCATTACATAATTCAAAATGGGTGATTTTTAAGAGAGGTTGAATTGAAACTCTATTAATTATATAATAATATATGTTCACATATTTTTCCCAAAAATAAATTGTTAAATAATACTCATTGAGAATTTTCTATGAAATTTCTTGATGGGTTCTATTTCTTATTTCTAATATACCATTATTCTAGGGGTCCTAAGATCATAAATTTTATGATCATAGCCATATTGTGATCATAATGACTCAGATTATTAGTTTTTAAACTCACAACCATGATCACTACTTAAGGTTTTCATTATAATTCCACTAGTAATCCCTACAGATCTAGTATATTTAGAAAAATATGAAAGAGATTCATTTTTATGAGCATGGAAAAAACACCCATGTATATCATGAATATTCATCCACTATAATGTAATCATAATTTTTTCCTTATAAACATTAAACTCTAAAGGGTCCAAAAATTTCTATGCGAAACAACACTAATGTTTGAGAATGTGAAACTTCATTCTTTTATTTGAAAGATATTTTATGTTTTTTTTCATTTTGATAAGGATTGAAGACATTTTCTATTTGCAATTATATCTTAGGTAGATTATTAACTAAAAATTTCTAAGTTATCTTTATAAGAGAATTAATATTTCAATGGAATAGTCTCTAATTCTAGATCCAAGATTCTTTGTAAAAGGAACATAAATAAGAAAAATTTTGAGAAAATAAAGAATTTAAAATTTTATACTAAACATTTTCATTTCTAAAAGTAGTTAAAAATAAAGCATGTTTGGAATCAAAAACATTACAAGTGTTGTTTAAAAATTTACCATGAAAACTATCATAACATAATTGTGAAATTATAATCAAATTATATTTTAGTATATCTAAAAACAATATTTCAGAAAATAAAATTATATTATAATTACTAATTTTTTCAAGACAAATTATCTTCCCATAGACATTTTCATCGAATGTGACATGTTCTCCATCCACTTTAATGATGCTTTTTAAGCTTGAGTAGTCTCTAATAAATTTTCTAGAGCTCCCACTGCCCAGATACCATAGTTTTTTAGTGTAAATATTTAATAATATTTTCTAAAAAATATATTTAACCAAAAATGATTTTGGTACTCCTGTTTTCATGGGTCCATAAATATTAGTAATAAGAGTTTTTAGAATCCATAATTGTTTTATAGTTATATTATAATCATACCTTGAACTTTTAGAAATAAAAACCATATTTGGTCCTACATAATAAAAAATATTAATAATATTAGTATAACTAGAGCTAGGAATAAATTTATTTTCAATAATTCTTTACTTACCATGTAGATATCCTATTCCAATGGTATATTTAGGAGTAGTCTATTTTCCAAAAATTTGAGTAAGATTTTTTCTTCCATTGGTAAATCTCTCTGGATTGTTCTTTAATTGTTCATTAGATAATATTAGCACATTATTTTCTCTAAGTATTTGATTATTTTTATCCTTATCTATTGTAATATCAATTTTAAAGTGACCAGACAGAGCATGATACTTATTTAAAAACATTTATTTATCTTTTAATTCTTTAAATGTATATTTCATCATGTTAAAATATTAAAATAAAGCATCACTAGACAGATTTTTTCAATTACTTTTAGTCTAAAAATGATTTTAAATGTGAGAAAGATATTTAAGAGAAACATTTAATAGATCTGATGTTTTTTTTATAAAACACATATTAGCTTTATCAGTTCTTTCTCCTCTTCTTGAGTTTGATTCACTTGAACTATCTTCTGGGGAACTCCAAGTGACTTTCATATACTTTTTACATGTTTAATCCTTTACCTCATAATTTTTCTTGTACTTTATCTTGGGACAGTTTGTTTTGATATGCCTTTTTCTTTTACATTCATAGAAGATTATCGTGTTGATCATATCATCCTTCTTCCAATATTTTCTCCAATTTCCTTTATCATACTTACCACTGGATTTCTTTTTCATTAAGAACTTATTCTTTTGTATATTATTTTTGAAATTCCTAACTAAATGTTCCATTTCCTCATCACTATCAGTAGGCGATTGTTCATCAATTGATTTTTCATCTTTTGTCTTTTTTGAGTCAGTAATCTTGAAATCAACAGAATTTCTTTTTGGTTCACTCAAATCCTCTTTGTTTACATTTATTTTAATTTATATATAATCATATTTCTAATTATTTAATATACTATAAGCGTAATAATGTCACATGATTCTCTTATTTGTACAGACATTCCTATCTATATTTCTAGTAAACACCTAGGAAGTTTCATGACTTGATCTTTATCATTAATTTTCTTTCCTAGTGTCTGCATCATGTTAACTATCTCATTGAACCTGACATATATATCAGATATAGATTTTTCATGATAAATCTTAAAATTATCATTCTTAATAGTGTAATTATTTAAATGTGGTTTTTTAATGTCAAATGTTCCTTCATGAGAAATAACTAGGGTATCCCATATTTCAAAGATAGTAGCATAGGAATATACTATGTTAAATTCATATTCACCTAAATCACGGTACAAATTATTCATATATTTACAATTATAATCATATGAAACATTATTATCATCACTCCAAGTATCTCTACCTATTTTATATTTTTTCTATTTATCTTCAATTAAAACCTAAATATCAAAACCCATAATTTCTAAGTGAATTTTCATTTAATCATCCATTGAGCATAATTATTTCCATTAAAATAAGGAGGCCAGTTTTTGGTAGTTCTTTCTTTTCTATTTTTATTCTTAAAAAATTAAATTTAGAAATTTAAGAAATCTAAGATCTTGAAAAGCAACAAAATCTTAGTTAAAAGGGGTTGAAAAGCCTATACTACCAAATTTTGGTTGGAGTGAGTAAATCAAAGGGGGTCAATTAAGTTCCCAATAAAATTTGTGTTTAAAAAAATTTAAAAATTGAATCCCCAATTTAATAAAAATACCCAGTCAAACAAAATAGAAGAAATATTTAAATTTGATCTTTCAAATGATTTCTCAGAAGTATGATTAAAACTTGGTTAAAATATCTGCTAAATACTTTAACTTTTGAAATTAATTTACTTAATCAAACACTATTTATAAACAAAAATTAATACTAAATATCAAATTAATGTTTTTTATAGTTTAGAAAATGAAAAATTATTTGTAATTTAAAATAAAAAAACTAGAAAAACAAAGTGGAATTAAATAAGGGGTTCAGTATCAATACGATACTTAATCCCCTCCACTTGGAAATCACCTACTGCAAAATAGTTTATTAGTGAATAAACTGATCCAAAACCTGGATTAGGTTTTTCACACTATAGTACATAATACTTTCCAAGCATAAAGCCTCTTCTACAGTTATATGTGTGATAAAAAAGATACCATGTCATACATGACCTCTTCCATTATTATTCATGGGAATAAAAATAAAGGATTTGAGAGAATATAAATTATTCTATATTTTATCATAGGATACTTTATATTTATAAATAAAAACAGAAATATAAAACACATATGGAAATATTAGATAAAATGGAAGTAGAAAGATATAAAAAGATAGGAAATTAAATGTTGCTCAATCTAAGTAGCTTCTATTGTCCGGAGTCCTTGAATTTTTCTTTATATAGATCTTGGATGAGTTACTCAAAAAATAATATAAAATAGAGCATTGAAAATTTATTCTATGTAGCTTAGGTTCTCATGTTAATATCATCTATTATTCACTATATATGAAAAACTATTTCAATATTCCACCATGTCTTCACATGATCTAATAATTCTATTAAATATATCTTCATCTAAAGTAGTCATTAGAGAATAATTATTCTTCACTAAATGCATTTATTCTCCATTTAATCCTTTCAAAGTAGCCATTAGATATTTGAAATGATACGCTATTAAGTTATACATGGTAATATATCTTCACATAAAGTATGGTTAGTTGACCTCATGAAAACATGACATGGTCAGCTAATATGGAAAGGTGACATGGTCAGTTCATCTCTTCATGTGGTCAGCTCATTTACACATATGGTAAGTTTATTACTTCACATGGTAATATTTTTCATCAAGTAGTCACAACATTAGAATACACATTCAGTATATTAATTTATGAAAAATTATACATACCTTGGAATGGTAACTGGATTTATTCATATGGTAGGTAATTTACTTTATGCAGTGAGGAACACTAATTTTCATGGTTAGGTCTTTTGATATCATGGTAGGTTTATTATACATGTGGTAAGGTGATTCTTGTTGCATGATAAGTTGAATCTTCAATGTGTGTTTAGTTAATGACTTAGAAATATTTTATTCATCTAACTCATGATATGTATATTTTCTTCATATGGTAAGGTGAAGTATAATGTGTGGTAATGTGATATAGTAACTTGACTGTCACATGGTAAGGTGATATGGTAAACTCTACACATAGACATATTTTGTAATTTTTTCTAGTAAACCACTTTTTAACAAAAAATATAAAAAAATTAATAAAAATATAAACATGATTTAGGATCATTATAATAGGAGGTTATGGTCTAAGAAAATGCTTGGGAATTAGGAGAAATGGTAAGGGACTTTGGTAATTCAAAAAAAATTTCTTTGATTCATACTGTTTCTTTTGAACTTAGACCATCAATGTTCCCTTTATTCAATGATCTTCATTTTACATATAATGTGCAATTTTATTCAATGGGTAAAATGAGTTCTTAATTCAAATCACACTCCATGAATGATTTTCTTTTCCATAAAATTATAATATTTTTTTAATAATTCCCATCCTATTAAGTGTTGATTTATCTTAAATGTCACTTTCTTTCTAGTCACAGTTTTCACTTAATAAAGTTATACTTTATTATTTTGAAATAAAAATATTTATAAATTCATGTGATATTCATACTTTCCTTTTAAAAAAATTCTATGTTACTCTCTTTTATGATTTTTATTCCATTTTCCTCCTTATCGAAAAAGGGATATATTTTCTATGATGTTATGTTTGATAAGTCACCCTCTAAATGATTTTATAAATTCCTTCTTTTAGGTGATTGAATTTGGTATCAATTGATCTAATTTATGTGGTTATTTATTCAATACCTTTTGAAATGTAATGTGAATACCATTATTATACTTGGGTTTTAATGATGTTATGGTTAGATGTTTTCTTATTGAACATATATGTATGGTCTTTCATTAAGTTTGGGCACTATATATCCCTCCAATTCATTGGGTAAAGGTTTACATCTCAAGAGATAATGGTGAAACAAGTAGTGATATTCATTAAAAAATGGAAAATGGGTTGTAATTCCTAATCCACTATAGTAAATAAGTTGTGATGCCTGATCTATGGTGATTCCTGGTCCATAATGTTGTGTTTATATTCTTATATTGGTGAAACACACCTTTAATATGCAACTGTGTTATTCTCCTTATATCATGATTTATTTGATGCCCTCCATGACATAAGTAAGATCAATTTTGATCTTGGACTATCTCTCTTGAGGTTCGATAGGATTTTGGGAGTCAAAGGTTGAAATTTTAGAGTATTAGGAAAAAAAAGTTAGGTGCGTGGGATAGTAACCATATGGTATGGTTCTATGGTTTCCAATGATGTTTTGAAAAATTTGATCATGGTTTATCTAACCATGTGAGTATCTAGGGAAATTGTGAATATTTTTGGAATTTTTTCCAATAGATGTTTCACAAATTGATTGTGGTTTTTATAGACATTCATATTTCTCTATGAAATATTGTGAATTTTGTTTCCATGGATAGTGGTCACTACACTATTCATGATTGATTTTTTAAACCATGCAACTAGATCCTGATGTTTAAAAGTCTAAATTTAGCCCAATTAACTTGATCATTTTAACTTATAAACACTTCCTAGTTCTTCATTATCCTGAAAAAACGTCTCCAGGGCTCTCTATTAGGTTCTCCACTTGGTCCCATGGTTGTTCTCCATCGATCTAGATAGATCTCTTTGAGGCATGTGTGCTTTTCTGGGGGTTTTTTTCTCTCTCTTTTTTCTATATCAACCTTCAATCTATCATCTTCATCATGTCATTAAAACCAAGATAGAGTATTATGACATGATCTATGGTTTATATGGATGATTGATGGTGTTTCTTATGGATTTATGTTTGTGAGAACTAGATTTTTTCATTTCCAATCACTATTTTGAAGGTGGTGAAGTTTTTTCCATTAGAAAATGTTGGTGTCTCTATAAAATGGTGTTAACTCATTAATTACTTAATATTATTATAAATTCTCTTGGTTGGGTTTGCGAAATTCATTAATTTTAAATAAAATATGAATTATTTTATGAAGTGAATCTTGGGTGGAATGAAAAAGGGGTTCTTAAAGTGGTTTTATTTTGAAAATATTTTATACACATTATCTATTTTATAAAATGTCTTACAGATGATTTTGACTGAAAACTGAAGTTTCAATCATGGGATAAATTTTTCTTTATTGTGAAAATTTTTAATAAAAGTGTGATCATTGTTATTAAAATGTTTTGGAAAACATAGAACATTTGGATCCTTGGGTGTGTTGGGCTATTGAAATATGAAAACCTTAGTGAGAATGGCACTACGGGAGGATATTATTGTGATATTGATAGATTTTGAGAGGACTCAGTATTGGTAGGATTTAGGGTATTCTTGGATTAGTATTCGTTCTCATGTCTGAGTATGTATTCCCATATGCTAAATCCCACTTATTCTTGGTTTTACACATGATGGTATTGCTTCATGTTTGGTTTCTTACATGTTTTCCTTTTGAGATATGGTTGCTTTCAAATACTTCCCTCTATATATCACTCTTGTTTATATTCACATTCTTATGGATTTGAATATGTATTTTTTAAAACAAATCAAAGGATTTTTTATAAAATGTTGTACATTTTAATTTTCATTGTAAACCAGTTATTTTTTAAAGATATAACTAATAGTTTCATGGAGATATAGTTTTTATATATTCATATTGGTATCCTACTAATCTTTAGTGTTCACACCCTACTTTTTCCTTTGGTTTTTTGTATTCTTTATTTGTAGGATATAGGTAAAGGGAATGGAATCATGTGTTATGATGGATTATCATGGTTGATATCACCTTCATAGTTTTTTGGGATGGTAGTGTGAGATTTTTACATAGAGACTTGATGTCTTCCTTGGTTTCTTTTGCTTCCAAGTATATCCTTTTGGATTGGTTTTGTATATATCATGGTTGTGTGCTTTTTATTATTCATTATTCTATTTTTTTATATTATAATATTATACATGAGACATGTTTTGTTACCTTTAGGGGTTAAATCATTCATAAGGGTTTTTATGTTGATACCCATTTACTTGTTTCCAGTTCATGGTGATCAAGAATGTGCTTCAGGTCTTATGTCATGCCAACATGGGTGACATGATAGGTTAACCTAGTTTAGTTTGTTAAAAACTATTATTATATTCATTACCTAGTTAGAAGTACAATGACACGACCTAGGTGTGGTTATATGTTTGGTATATTGAAGCTAGTAATTTTCTGGGCTCAAGGAGTATATTTAAAAATGTTCTTGATCACCACCTTTCATTATTCCACTCGAGTAATTGTGGGTATTCGGGACTTAATTAATGTTTTATGTTTCTATGTGTTAAGGTTTGATATTATGACTTATGATCCTCATTGGAATGTATTAGTTTCCTTGGTTTTATTCTAGATTTATTATGTAAATGAAAAGAATGGTAAAGTTGTGAGGTCAGATTAGATTGCATGAAAAAACCATATAGTGACCGAACACTTTTTTTTGAAAATGTTAAGGTGATTTTTTATGCTTAGAAAATTCCCATCAAACATGTGTATAGGTAAATCCTAACTCCACATCACTTTGTCCTTATTGTTTATAACCTATTATTCATAGATTCTTTGAGTGACTCTCATTGACAGATAAAGAATCAATGTGTTTCATGGGATTTTTTGGTATTAAAAATTAGTTTCAAAAATAGATATTACATGATTTTTTGTCTATTTGTAGTATAACTAGTTCATTTTATGAAAAATCAACTTCATAGAAATTGTTTTTTTGTTTTAAAATTGAAGCTTTATTATATGCATATAAATTGATGCTTGGTTTCTAGATCATTTTTTTTACAAATGGTTGTTTAATCATGGAATCTTCGGAAATGGTTTGGTTTTAAAAATATTTAATGATCTTTATTAAAGAATTTTACACCTCTTAAGAATTTATTTAAAAAAATAATTGATTTAAAATAAATGGTTGAATACCATTAAGTTTTAAAGGGTGCATTTTTTGTTTTAAGGAAAATATGTAATTATTTTAAACATATAACTTAGAAGGAAAAATGGGTTTCAAAGTCTAATAATAGATCACAAGATGATTATAAACCTTTTTTTAGAAAAAACTAGATGTAATAACTTGAATAGTGGTTTATTTTTAAATAACATCCACATGGATAATGTAATTCAAGAAGAAAATGAATCTTATTTAATGCTTGGTCTTAGAAGTTAAATGGTATCATCTTTTGATTAAGGGGTATATAAATTATTGGGTTTCCAAATTTTATTTTAGGAAAAGTATTTCATGTGGGGTTTTGAAACTATATTTTAAGGGTTCATGGAACCAAGAACCTCCTTTTAAAATAGGTCATCATTTTTAAATTAATGGTCTAAAATGTTTTTATTTTGGGTTTTTTCTAAACGAAATAAAATATGTTTAATTTTGGAATGGGTGGTTTTCATAACTAATTTCCAAATGGTGTTTGTAATATCTTAAACATGAATAGTTTTTATCTCTATAAGTAGTTTTTTTAAACCTCTCTAAAATTGATTCACTTTCCTTGTTGACTCGCATGTTTGGCTAGACCCTTTATTATGTGTATGGTTTTTCTTATGTGTTTTAATGGACATAACCAAATGGAGTTATATTCTTGTGTGTCTTGAGTGGTTCTTACAAATAATTCATTAGTTTAAGTGATCTTATTTCCTTAATATAGATCTTCACCTCTTGTATTTATTCTTACCCAGGATCCAAATGGAGTGTCATGTGTTCTATTTTCTCTTGATGTCTTCTTGTAACCCAAAAAATATCTATATCGGTTTAGTAGGGTAATCAAGTTGTTAAAGACCAGTTTTCATAGATTCCAATTATTTCTAAAAAGGAGTGGGATCTCTGGTGAATCTGATGATATATGTGTTAATCCCCTTAGGTTTGTGATTTATATTTTTGAATTGATTGTTTTTTTGGGATATCCTCATTCGGCCATGATCTTTGGTATATTCTTTGGTATTCTCCATTGAGAGTATTGGACATCTAGATTGTCTCTTTCCTTGTTATTTTGCATCACTTTTTAATCATTGTTGTTTGGGATAAAGTTGTGGTGGAATATATTCCATGGGATTTGGATTATTTATTTCAATATAGTAATCCATGGGTGTGTTCATGGGTAACTAAGTTTGGTTGTGTGATTATATGGGATATGAATATTGTTAGCTAGACTATTTGGGACACCAGGTTAAATAATCTAAACCTAAGTTAACTTGAATGTAGTTTCATGACCTAATATAGATCCATGCCATTTATAATTAATCCATGTATTTTTTTTGAACTATCTCTTTGTTATTATATATATGGTGTATCTATTGTTCTGTCATTTGACTTATCAATGATCATTGGTCCGGTTTCACCTAATGAAACTTTCAACATTTATTGGGGTGGTGCCTTTACATAGGCTTGATAAAGTTTCCCCATGGTTGGAGAAATCTTGTGAAATTTTGATTGTTTCCCTTGGTTAGGGGTTCAGATCTTGGGGGTTTCCATTTGATTAGAATGTGAAACATCAGTTATCTTCATGATTTTATCTTATGTCATTTTAGTTTCTTGTTTTTACACAATTTTATATTGAATCTAATTGTTGGGGTGGCCTTCGTAATGTATCGATTCTTTAAAGAGCCTCATGTTGAATGATATGGAATCTAGAACTCCTTTTAAAGGCTATAATGAGGTTAAATTTGGCTCCAGTGTTGATTCATTCTAATCCTAATTGGGTTTTGACAATGATATTATGAATCCTCAAGCACTCTGTTGGGATATATTTTGATACTCTAAAGTGGGTGATGGATTAAGGCATTAACCAAATATTCCCTCATGGAAAGAATCTATATTACCATGACAATGAGTTGATAATAGTTTCACTTACTCTCATAACTTGGATACACTATCCCATTAATGAGCAGTTTATAATACATTCAAATTAGAGAAACCTAAAGTGTACATTTACCTAGAGGAATCTGATCTTGTGATAGAAATACTTGGTAAATTGATTTTAGATCATTGGATATGATATGGTGTGATCTCTCAGAATAGGTGGTGTGGTCTTAAATGCTTTGAGTGTGGAGTTACCAATATAGTATTTGAATAAACCAAATGGGAATGGATCCATGGTGAATCTGATTATAAAAATTATTTTGGTTGTTTTTAGGATTTAATTTTCTTGTGTGTCCAACTTGTGATCAAGTTAGTTCTACTTTATGAAATCAGGTTCATCTTGAGAAAGTACTGAATATTAGTTGGTAGTGTTTTAATGAAACCTTTTATGGAAGGGAGACCTCAGGTACGTTTTATTCTCCCAATGTGCTTTGTGTGTTCAGAGGCAGTTGGTCTTTCTAGTTGATCTGAGTTATAAATTTATTGGTCATAAAAATATTTCTAGTTGGTTTATGCACTATGGGGTTACAAAGATGTTTAATTATATGAGGCATAAATTTTAGTAACTAGAAAGATTCATTATATTGTGGATTTTATGCCATGATTCCATACCTATAAGAAAAGTGATGTAAAACACCACATACCTACCATTTGGGTGTGGCCTTATCCATTCCATTACAGAGGTTGGATGATGGGTCTATGGAATTCATAGCTGAACTACTATAGGCTCCCTATAAAGAGGAAAATATGATTTTGGATGATTTTTTCTTGATTTATAAAATAATATCATTTATTTCCTACCAAGGAAGTGGTTTTGGTATAAGAAATTGAACATTTATATAATCAATGGGAAATGAAGCTCCTTCGTGTACCTATGGATATTGTCAATATAAGATACCCATGCATTGAATTAAAATTTTGGAAGGGATTTATGAATGAAATGGGATTTTAGTTGATTTCAATAATGACATTTAATATTAAGATATATGGTGAGACTATATGAATCATCTGATTCTTAAGGGTTCACTTCAAACATGTGTGATTGATTTCAATGGTTTTTAGGGTTAGAATATTCTTTTATTTATAATTAATATGAAACACTATGAATTATTGTATGGGAGGCCTTTTGGATCTCTTTTTTTAGTAAAGGGTATGTGAATGGTATTTTGTAGGAAAAAATCTTGTTTAGGGGAAATGAAGATACTGTAGTTACCTAAGTAAATGATAGAAGTAGTTCTAACCCATCATAAATGTTAAGAAAACCACTATCATTATTCATTTGAGTATAAGTTTAGTTATTGAATCTTTCTCAAAGTTTCTCATCACTTAATACATCATTGATTGGATAAGTTGGGTAAGTTGTAACTGAGGTTTATTATCCATTTCAAGATCATTTATCATCATGGAAAGGTGGATTATTGGTTGGACTTTATATCTTGAATGACATTGATTCACAATGCGTTTCATTTTTCTCATATGAGGAGGTATCAACTAGACCATTCTCATATAATTGAATGGTAAGATGTTGATCTTGAGCTTGACACCTCTATGGTTGAATAGTCGGTTCATATTATGGATCACCATGACAAGGTACTATATAAAAACATTTCCTTTGGTTTGGGTGTTGTGTTAGTGTGGATGGGATAGCCATGAGACATGGGAGTGGGAGTCATTTATTATATATTAATGTCATTAACTTTTTGTGAGTCTGTAATTTTGATACTTTCTAAGGATGTAAAAAATTTATACTAGGGAGAATTTTGATACCCTTTTGGAAATAGGTAATATCAATTTTGAGCTTGGTTCATCTCTTTTAAGGTTTGAGAGGCTTTTAGGTGCCAAAGTTTTAAATTTTGGATTTTTAGTAATAATAGGCTAGGTGAACGATTTTTATAACCATTTGGTAACTGTGTGGTGTGGTTCATTGGTTTCCAATGGAATTTTTCACGGTTTAATCATAGTCTATCTAATCATGCGATCCTTCAAGGTGAACCATGTGGATATTTAGAATTTGGTCCAATCGTTGTTACATGGATTGATCGTATTTTTCATAACTATGAATCCTTCTCTAGGAAACCGTGGGACTTAGTTTTCTATAGACAGTGGCCACAACATGGTTGGAGTGTGGTTTTCTAAACCATTTATCCAAACAGTGTGGTCATATATGAAATTTTATCATTGGAAATTTACCCCAATTCCCTTGGTTTTTTTAAACTCTAAACACATCTTAATTCATTATTATCCCAAAATATCCTTTCTATAACTCCTTATGAGGTTCTCCTATTAGTCCCATTGTGGTTTTGTATCAATCTAGAAATATCTCTTCGAGGTATGTGTGCATTTCTAATGGGTTTATTATCTTTTTTTATCAATATCTACCTCTAATCTTTCATATTATCTATGTCTTGAAACCTTATATGGGGTATGATGGCCTGATCTACTGTTTGGATGGAGGATTAATGGTGTTTCTCATAGATTTAGTCATGTGAGAACTGAATCTCTTCATTTCCAAACACCATTTCTGAATGAGACTATGTTTCCTCCATTTGAGAGGTAGGTTTCTCTATACAATGTCTCTAACCCATGAATTACTTAACATTATTGTAAATTCCTTTTTTGGTTATTGAAATGTATTTATTTTATTTCAAAGATTATTTTTTTATGAAATTAATCTTGGGTATCATGGAAAAGTGTTTTTAAAGGGCTTTTTCTTTGAAAATAGTTTTTCACAATATGTGTTCAATGAAATGACTCAAATATGATTTTGAATCAAAATTTTATTTTTCATCACGGGAGAGGTGATGATTTACAATTAAATTGTTAAATAAAAGTATTAACATGTTTAGTTAAATGTTATTAAAAAACTTAGCACATTGTAATCCTTGAGTGCATCGAGTTATGGATATATGAACACCTTAGTTAGCATATCACCACTAGGGATTATTCTTGTGATATCAATAGAATGTGGGAGAACTATATGTTGATAGGATTCATGATATTCATATATTAATGTTTCTTTTTTGGACGTTTATGTATTACCATAGGACAGATCCCACTTGTTCTTCGTTTTATACATGATGGTATTATTTCATGTTTGGTTTCTCACATGTTTACATTTTGAGATATGGTAACTTTTGATTACTACACTCTATTTATCAATCTTGTTTATATTCATATTATTATATCTTTGAATATTGATTATTTAAATAAATTTAAAGGATTTTTTATTTAAAATAAACATTTTAAATTTCTTTGTAACCCGGTTTTTTTAATCCAACATTAAAGGTTATATGGAGATGTAATTTGTATATATTCATGGTGGTATCCTACAGAGATTTAGTACTTACACCCTACTATTTCAATTGGGAATTTTTAGTATTTTATATAGGATATAAGTAAAAGGGAGGTTTTTATTGGCATAGAGTCTTCTCTTGGTTGATATTTCCTTCATAGTAGTTTGGGATGGTGGTAATGGATAGTCACATAGAGACTTAATGTTGTCCTTGGTTGTTTTTGATTCCAGGATTAACCTTTTGGGTTGGTTTTTTATATCTCATGGTGTTTTTATTGTTCTTATATGTTTTAATTTTATTTTTATTCTTATATTGTTATACATGAGACATATTTTTCCCCTTTCAGGTTTAAATAATTCCCATAGTTTTGTGTGTCAATACCCAAGTGTTGATCACTAGCCTGTGGTGATTGGGAACGTGATTCGAGTCTTATGTCGAGCTAGTATGGGTGAGATTATAGGCTGACCAATATTGGTTCATTATAATTTATTTCTCATGTTTTTCCCACTCTTTATGCCATTTTATATTTTTAATCATATGGGATCACTTGTTCTACTATCATTTCATTTGAACCTTTCTTATGATTCTATGTTATTTTAATCAAATATTTTTCTCCTATTTATGTTTTCTAATATGATTCTTGAATCAACCTAGGTAGTATTTTGATATATTTATTTTTCTCTTATTAGGTGTTTGGTCCCACTCATTTCTTATTTTTCCATTCTCCATGGCATGAGGATGAGTTTAATTTGGGAGATGTTTATAAGAAGACCTAGTATGATGAGATTATGGGGAAATATTCACAAGAATTATAAAATAAGTAAATTGTGTATCAAGTATCCAAATAAAATTCGCCTATATATTCTCCTAATTTTGAGTTTATTATGTTATATAATATCTTAATTATGGAAATTATGTAGAATAAAGGCATGTTTATCTTGGGTATCCCCAATTTTTTCCTTTTTAACATTATTTAATTGATTATTTCTCTTTATCTCTAAATTAATAATTATGCTAGATTTATCTTCTATTTTTGATTTACACACTCATGATCAATGTTCAGGTTCACAATTACCAGTCATTATTTCACTCTTGTTAATGTTTCTTTCTCCCCTCATTCTCTGTGTGTTCATCGTTGGCCTACAGTAGGTCAAAGATTTGATTGTTGATCTAGTTTAAATTGAAACTAATCCTAGAACCCACATTATATTTTTTATTGGTTATAGGTATGGTGATTTATTGGAGAATTGTTAAGAAAATAGATCATGGATAGTAGATTTATGATCTAATCCTTGGACAGTGAAAAATGGTACGAAGGTCGTTTCATGGGTTAATAGGAGTCCCAATTTCCACCCACCGAAGGTTTAAAAATTGATGAACAGAGGAACCTCCTTAAATTTTGGGACCATGTAAAAATCATCCAAAAATATTTATGGAGGTATTAATAGAAATGGTGAATATTTAGGAGTAATATTAACTTTACATGAAATTCCAAACTACATGTTGTGTGTTTTGAAAGAACACACATTATGAAATATTCTTCCTATGGTGGCTAGGGTTTCCATATTTATTAAATATCACATACCCATGTGGTAGACCCACATGATGTATGACCCTACATAGCTAGTCAGATAATGTATAGTGATTACATGCATGGGATCTCGTGTGGTCCCACCCATCATGTGTCATGATCGAAATATAGTGTATATGGATTTTCACATGCCATGTCAGGCAGCGGGATATGGATAGGCAAGAGATTAAGAGTAAAACCCATGTACACCAACAGACACATTGTGTATTTTTCTTGGGATGTTCTACCTCTTGTATCTACTTATTTGGTACTTGAGATCAAGCCTAGGAGTATTCCTTCCTTAGTATAATTCCATTTAAAATGCTTTGATGAAATTTATTTCAATATCAAAGATGTGATATGATGTGGCATGAGTAGTTTATTCTTCCATCATGGTTGAATGACATTGAGACATGAGTGTAATATTCAGAGTAGAATTAGGGTTGGAAACCCCTCTAACACCTCATATAGGTCAGGAAGTGGGTACCCTATTTTATATACATATATTATTGGCACGCCCTCCACCCCCCCCCCCCCCCACAGTTCACACCTCGGGGCATGCGTTTTAAATATGTGGAGTAGAACACTCTCATCATTGAGTGTATATGAGGAGTGGATCCTCCACACTTTTTAGGTTTATCACCCCTTAGGTCATGTCATTCCATTAGCAAGGCATGGTTTCCGCATTGCTGATCTGGTGAGGATTTCATTGGACAACTAGCATCATCACAACACTAACTCTTGTATCTATAAACAGACATGTCATCCTTAGTTAGCTATGAAAATTGACAACCTTATATCTCTATTCATTCAGTTTCTTATATGATAATGTCTATTGTTTATTTTCTTTCCTCCTATTATCTTGTGGGTTGAGATAACTATTTTATTTTTTTTACTTCACTATTGGTTTTTCATGGAATCATACTAGGTATGAATACACTCACTCCTTTTTGGTATTTTCTCTAACATGTTGTGTCTTACCCAGATAATGGGCTATTAAATAGTGATATTGGTGGTTCAAGTATTAGTAGAGCATAATAGTACAGGGTGATAGTGATCTCAGTAAGTGATCAGGTTTGGTGTTCATGAGAAGGAATCTTCCTCCTCATTAGTTGTTAGGTGAGGAATCCCATTGTTTCTAGTTTGGAATATATTTTCCCCTTCACACTTTGGATGTCTTTATATTGTTTCACTTTAGTTGTCCAAAAGGTTATTAAAGGCATTTTTTTCTCTTGGATTAGTACAATTTCATTATGTTGCATGATTGTTATATACTTAAAAGTGTGTGTGGTTCATTAGGATAAGGCCTCCCATTTGTGGGATATGCCTTCACGGTGCTAGATGCTTGCCTCTAGCCTATTAGAGGTAGGTTTGGGGTGTCACTCTCATATTACCACTGGTCCAGGTGGGGCATGTTGGGTCAAGTATTAATAGAGTAGTATCAAAAATGGTTTATCCTAGGGATTGTGTTTGGAGTTAGATTTGTTGTTATTATTGTTTTGAAAACATAGGGAAATGGTATTAAGGTGTTTCAAGTTTGGATTGCAGGCCGCTAGGGAAACTGATGATTGTGTAGTGACTGACATATACATACACCAGAACTCTAATAACTTTCTTATCAACTCATAATACCAAGAAAATGGTTATAGGTAAAATGATGGTATATTAATCATATAGTAATGGGTATTTGAATCCCATGTCCTTATTGAGTTATCTCCATAGATATTGTCATATAATTATGGTATGTCTTGTCAACTTTCAGGATTCCACTATGATGATAGACTACTAGGATTATGAGATAGGGTCATAATGATGACTAGTTGAGTGATGAGTCTTTGATACAGGATATTGTTCATAAGGTTCCCCCTCCAGGTTATCAAAGAGCTATGATTCCACCTATTAATAGACATGTGTAGCTATGATTCCATCTAAATATATTTCTATATTTACTATATATAGTCATTGTAATCAACACTATTCATATTCATGAGCCAAAATAATAAACTAATGAATAAAATAATCAAAAACACCATGCTCCTCCCTTTTAAATACCACCCCTCACCACCTCTTCTTCTCACACCTATAAAGCCTTGAAGATTGTCCAAATTATAGAAAATATTATTCCAAAGTCTATCACCCACTTCTAGGATCCTTTTTTTTCTCAACAAAATACCAAGACCAATTCCCTTAAGGTGGTTCTCAAAGAGAAGAATTCAAGAGGTAAAAACCAATTTCTTTTTCTTTAATTTCTTTTCAATTTATTTTATTTTGCTATTATCTCCCCGCCTCCAATTAACCAAGTTGAATGATAACTCCATTATCTTATATATAATATAATTTTATTAGGTTAATGGAATAATCCATCATTAAACCTATTATGATTTCCCTTTTATTCTAAAAATAAAAACATCATCCGTGAGGTGTTGATTTATCCCCTTCAAGGATGAAAAATTTTCATTTTTCATTACCACCTTTGAGGATGGTCATAAAACTGTTATAATGGTTTAATTATATTGTAAAATTTCTGTTATAACCCTTTTTATGTTCTTTAACAAACATGTATAATATTAAATAATAAAACAAAACTAGTTCTTGAAGATTGAAAAACCACCAATTTAATCTAAACGAGTTTCATTAAGGTTTTATTTAATGAATCTTCCTCATATCTAGGAAAAAATAATATATAAGACCATTTTATCTTATATAAGTTCATTAATAACATATAATTTCAATTTTTATAACTATTCCCATTTTACATGATCTTTCATGCATGTATACAAGTGAACCAATCATGAAAACCAAGGAAACGAACACTCCCAAATGATGAAATTGAATCTTATAACTCATAAAAAGGCCATAAATGTAAATAATAAAACAATAATAAATAAAATAAAAGTTAAATTGGTTCTAAATTAAATTATTAATTAATATAATTTCAATATCTGTGACATTAAGTACATGTTTAGAACACTTTTTGACATAAGGTAAGGGATTCTATCCAAACCTCCATTTTTCCTTTAAGTTACACTTTCTCTCTCTCTACCCCAATGTAATTATTAACTATTATTATGTAATCATCCTAAATTCTATTTTTATGTTTTAAAAATATGTACCTAGATTAACTCTTATTTATTTTATGGGTAAATACATGGTTTAAAAAGGTTCCCTTCTCAATTCCTCTAGATAACCAAGCCCGATTAAAGTGAACTTCTCAATTTCTTACCCATTTTAAAGTGCAATCCATTATATATTTTAATCCACCATTATTTTTATAAAATATTTAATTTTATCATAAAAAATATCTTGTTTAATTTCTGGTTTTATACAAACAATTATTCCTTTTTATTTTTAAATAATCTTTAAAATTTTCCCTTAAACTGAACAAAAGTGGCTCATTTCTAAAGTTGCATAAACACTCTTTTAACATGTTTTCACTTAATTTTGGCATAACTTACCATTTTTTATTACTATTTTAAGTTATTAATTTCCATTTATTATTTAAATCCACTCTTTCAGGGACACTTTTATTATATGCCCATTTTTTATGCTCCATGACATGATTACGATACCCATTTCTTTCCATGGGTAACCCTTATGTTTATTAATTATGTTTTATTCTTAATGTGGAACACATATTCATGAACATTCTATTATTGGTGCTCCCAAATAGTTCTCCAATGCATTGGTTAATGTTTAGTTTCATGAAACTTCATGTTGGGATAGGGAGTAAACCTGATTCCTTTGTGGGACTTAGTCCGCCATGTGCAATGGTCTTAGCAGAAATCCTTGACTCATTCTCCTCCATGAGAAATGGTCTTGGAAGTTATACTTGAATCAGGATTATGTCATTTCATATGTATTTTCAACATTTCTATGATTCCATGATTACATTATCCCATGATCTACATGTTATGCTTCATTATGCTTATTCATGTTCCATGTCTTTTTATGTCATCATGTTATACCTTCTAACACATGTGATATTCTTTATTGGTATGTTTATTCCATTAATGGGATTTTTAGCACATCCATTTTTTCATGTATTCCTCAGGTTATCCTTTGTAGATGTAAGAGCTAAAATGGAGTTGGGATCTCTTTATGAAGATTAAATAAAATAAGTTTTGTATGCTTTCTAATTATGTATCTAATATTCCAAAGACATTAAACTTTACAATCCTTGGTTTGTAATTGTTGGTTAGTTATGATTAAAATAATGTAATAATATGTGTAAAATTGTAGGACCATTATATATTTTATCAGATCATGGTCTACTTATTTTTGAATATTAGGACTGGAAAGCATTAGTAAGAACCCTAGGGAAAATTCTGTCACCATGGATAACCTAGATTGAAACTTAGGGGATAACGAGTTGGGATATAAATTTCATTTTCAAGTTTATACTTATATTTTCAACACTTCATTTTTATATAATTATTAGCTAAGTATTCAAGCCCCCTTAATTATAATATCTTTTTCTTAGTTAATGGATAGAAATATGAGAACTCATTTCAATAATCAATGTGATATGAAATGTGGTAATTTCCATAATTAAATGAAAAATATAATGGGAATGGGAGCTCCAAACTTTATGATAGTACTTTTTAAACTGTCTTAATTTTTGAATAATAACTTGATCCATGTGGAACGACCTCTTTATCCTAGGAAATAGCAAGTTTCAATTGAATCCTTTATACAAAAAAGGACTCCCATGTTCAGTGGATCTTCTGATTCCATACTCGTAGAACAATGGATTAACTCCATTGAGAAGATATTGTATGCCCTCTAGTTCTCAGAAGAAGAGAAATTTGTGTTGGAAGTCTATCATTTTTATAGGGAAGCTGATTGGTGGTGGAAATTGATGAATAAAATAAGGTCTAAGTATGAAATTTATTCCATGTATTATGATAAATTTAGAAAAATATTTTTTAATAAATAGTTTCCCTGAACCCTCCTTCTCAAGATGTAAAGGGAGTTCCTTAGAATAAAGTAGAAGGATGATGAGTCTATCAGGGCATATGAAGAAAACATCACAAGGTAATCATGATGCGCCTATGGCTTTGTCATGAACCCTAAAAGAAAGGTTAATCACTTATTTAGAAAACTAAAGTTGAGTCTATGAAAAGAATTGGTTATTTCATACTTTGATAGCTATGAGGAGATTTTCTGTTGTATCCATAAGATTGAAATAGATATCATACTCTCAGTGGTCTCATGGACATAGAGATAAAAAGGGTAAAATAGTGTTTAATATGGGAAGATAAATAGATAAATCCCATGATGGAAAGAAAACCCAACATCCCTTGTGTCAAAGTTGTGGTAAGAATCATCCTAGGAACTATCCAAAGGGAACCAAATAATTCTTTAGATGTGGAAGAGTGGGGCATCTAGCTAATAAATTCATTAATGGATATGAATAATCCCACTAATGTGGAAGAAGAAATAAAGGTTCATATCAACACTCATCATGTAGTGCATTGTTTCAAATTCAAGGAACGTGGGAATTATGTGAACCATTTACCTAAGCAAGGGTTGTTAGAGGCAGTCAACAAAAACAACCTCCATGGAAGAAAGGAAGGGGATATTAATTCACTATATATGAGGTGGATACTAACAATTATGTGATGAAGGGTATGCTAGTTAATCATTCAAAAATAGATAACATACTATTTTATTCTGATTCTATGTATTATTTCATATCTTTCATGCTTAGTAGAACTATTCAAACACCACCTCAAAATATGGAGGTTGAATTATTGATGAGAATATATAATGGGGAAATTGTTGCACCCAAGTATATAAAACCTACCTAGTTAATGTTTGGGGACTGAACCTCTCATCACATATTTTCTTACTTCCATTGGTGGAGTTTGATGTTATATTAGGAATGGATTGGATATCTTTATACAAATCCAACATCAACTGTTGGGAAAGAGAGATGACTCTTCCAATCCCAAATAATCCTCCAATTCTATACAAGTGTAAGGAGGAGGATGAATCTTCATCATAATCATTATCTCAATTGTGGATATTATTGCCTTATGAGTGATTATATCTAGCTCAAATGATTTAGATAAAGGATAGAATCATTCTCAAAGACATGTCCACTATGAGGGAACACATTGATGAGTTCCCTAAAGATTATTATCTGGTCTTCCTCCAGATCGAGAGGTTGAGTTTTCAATTGATCTTAGTCCTGGGTCTCTACCTATATCAAGGAAACCTTATATAAGGGACACCATCGAGTTGGAGTAACTAATGAAGTAGTTATAGGAGAGTCTTGACAAGGTTTTTATATTCTCAAGTGCTTCACCATGGGGTGCACCAGTCCTCTTCATCAAGAAGAATGATGGTTCAATACACCAATACATTGATCATGATCTCAAATAAATCATAATAAATAACATGTATACCATTACATTGATATATGGATTGTTTGATCCATTATGTGGGGCCAAGGTTTTCTCTAAGTTGGACCTTCAGTCGGGATATCACTAATTAAAGGTGAGGAAGTATGATATTCCCAAGACATGCTTTTGAACAAGGTATGGAAACTATGAGTTCATAGTGATTCCCTTCAGAGTCACTAATGCTCCAGAAATTTTCATGAACATAATAAATATATTCATTATAGATTACCTCAAAAAATTTGTGGTAGACTTTATTGATAATATTTTGATATACTACAAGAGAAAGGAGTAATTTGATAAGCATTTGAATATTGAGTTGAAGACTTTTTGAAGGAATTAAATTTATTCAAAGTATAGTAAATGTGAGTTTTTGAAGGAGGAAGCATCATTCTTGGGGAATGTTACCACCAACAAAGGAATATATATGGAGCCTTACAAGACAAAGGCAATTAAACAGTGGACCAGGCCAACATCTGTAATGGAGATCCGTAGTTTCCTTATTTTATCTAGGTATTACCAAATATTTATGAATAAACTATCATGATTTTAAAACCCACTAACCAAGATGTATTGTAAGGGAGTAAAGCTTTTCTATACCAATGAATATGAAGACTTCTTTAAGGAGTTGTAAAAGAGTCTTACCACTACACCAGTGCTCACACTACCGATAATTGGGAAACTCTTTTTGGTATAAAACAATTCTTCAAAGAAGGTATTAGGATATCTACTGATGAAATATGATAAATTGATAGCCTAAAACTCAATTTATTTGAAATTTTATGGGAAAAATTAACCCACACATGATCTGTAGTTGGTGGTTGTGATCTTCACATTGAAAATCTGGCAGTATTATCTCTATAGGGAGAATCGTGGGATATATACTAATCATAAGAATCAAATATATATTCACATAGTAAGATATTAATATTCTCTAGAAAATATGGTTAGAGATCATCAAATATTTTGATATCTTAATCCACTACCATCTTGGTAAAGAAAATAAAGTGGAGGATGCTCTAAGTACAAAGGATCCTACAACATTATCAATGATGATAATTGATAAGGGTCTAATATTCTCAGACTTTAAAATGATAGACATGAGAATAATTAAGTTAGGAACATCATTAATACCTTCTCAAATGATTCCTCAACCATCCCCTATGTAGAAAATAAAGGAGTCTCAAAGAAATGATGTGGAGATTCAGAAATAGGTGGAAACTATCAGAAATGGGAAATCCTATGAGTTTAAAATTGATGAGGAATGATTCATAATATTTGGTTCATGATTATGCACACTATCCAACTAATATATAAAATAAATAGCTTCTAAATGATTCACATAGATTATCTTTATCTATTCACCCAAGAAGAACAGAGATGTATCGAGATATCTAAGAGAACTATTGGTGGGATAATATAAATAAGGAGATTGCTGAATATACATCAAAGTTACTGGTATGTCAAAAAGTGAAGGATGAAAGGAAAATTTATAAAGAAATGATGAAAACATTACCCACGCCAATATGGAAGTCAGAAAACATCACCATGTAAATTTTCACTGGACTTCCAAAGACATATAAGGGAAATAATTCTATATGGTTCATTATCGATCATCTTACAAAGACATCTCACTTTATCAAAATTTGAGAGGACTTCTCACTAAATCAACATTCATGGATATACATCAAATAAGTGGTAAGACTTCAGGGAGTACCACTATAGATTGTATCTTATTGGGATCTTAGATTCACCTCCAAGTTTTGGAAAAGTCTCCAACATGCTCTAAACGCTGAGTTGAGCTATAGTAGAACCTATCATCCTCAAACTAAAGACCAATATGAATGGACTACTCAGACATTGGAATATATGTTGAAGGAATGTTCTATGTACTTCAAGGGAGGATGCGGCTAAAATCTACCTCTAATAAAGTTCTCTTGAAAAAATAGTTTCAACATGAGCATCCAAATGGATCTATATAAATCCCTTTATGGGAAAAGATGTAGAACACTGACATGTGGGGATGAACTCAGTGAAATTAAGCTACTATGACCTGAAATAATCTAAGAAATGGTGGAAAAGGTGAAAACCATTTAACAACACATCAAGGAAACCCTATGTTGACATAATAGATCAGAATACAATCGTCGAATGGGATACAGTTTAAGGTTGGATAAATTATATTCCTCTGTATATCTATATGGAATACGATCATGAGATTTGGGAAGAAAGGAAATCTATGTCCTAGGTACATTAACCCCTTTGAGATTCTTGATCATGTAAGAGTTGTGGCATGTTGAATAGCACTTTACACAAACCATGTCTCCAGTACATGATGTATTCCTTGTATCCCTCTTGAGGAAGTTCAAACTAGATCCCTCACATGTACTAAATTTATATGTGGTATAATTAGAGAATGATCTCTCTTATGAGGAGTAATCGGTGAAGATCTTGTAACAAAATTATAATATTTTGTGCAACAATACTACTCACCTAGACAAATTATTATGGCGGAACCATAATTATGAAAAGAAGACATTGGAAATGGAAGAATCAATTAAGTCAAAGTACCCTCAAATGTTTTCCCCTAAGTTTGAAAAATGAAATTTTGAGTGTGAAATTTTATAAGGGGGAGAATGTAAAGATCCAAAATTTATGTAATGGAGTTTCCCTTCTTATAATTATGTCATATAGTATAAATCACATAATATCACATGTAACACATAGTTAAACATTATAAATCAATATTGAATAAAACAAGTGGTATTTATAGAAATTAAGGAACCTAAACCAATGGAATAGTAATGTGACCATTAGGAATAGTAAACCAGCCAGTAGAATTTTATCCTCACCTATGTAAGTATAAATAAAATTTATTTATCTTATACATTAAAATACGATATATTTATATCTTGGAATAAGTAAATAAATGTTTCAAAAAAGATAAATTAAGTTTTGGTATTTTTGTGAAAAATAATTAATTATTTAAAATTTTATGATTAATATAATGATTTAAAAGAAAATTTATTTTCATAAAATTTTTTCATAAAATTTTTTTTGCCTTGTTATTATATGATATTTTTATAATACTTTAATTAATTTTTAAATTTTCATAAATTCAATTATTATTTTAAAATCGATATTTCTCAAATAAAGGATGATTTTAAATTAAAATTAAATTTCTCATATTTGGAAAAAAAATTCATAAAATAGAGTCCTTTTCTTGATTTATATATACTGAAAAATGGTTGGTGTGGATTTTTGGGATTTTCTTAAAATAGTTCAATTTTTGGTGAATAGTGAAATACGGAAATTTATGATATATAACATTATAAATTAAATACACTGTTTCTTGATTAGTTTCTAATTTAATCATCGTAATATCTAAATATCCTTATCTATTTACTATATCTATTCATATTAATCAAAACTATTCATATTCCTAAGCTAAAATAAAAAACTAATGAATGAAATAATCAAAAACACCGCTCTCCTCCCTTATATGTATCACCTCTCACCACCTATACTCCTCACACCTATAAATCCTTAGAGATTGTACAAATTCATCCCAATAATCTTACCAAGTATATCCCACACATCCAAGACCCTATTTTATCAACAAAATACTAAACACAATTCCCCTAAGGTGGTTCTCAAAGAGAATAATTCAAGAGTAAAAAACCTCATTCTTTTTCTTTTAATTTCTTTTTAATTTCTTTTCATTTCTTATTCTCTTATCACCTACCCTTAAACAAGTGTCATTATAACTCTATTATATTATATATACTGTAATTTTATTATGTTAATGGAATAATCCATCATCAAACCTCTTCTCCTCTCCATTTTAATCTAAAAATGAAAACATCGTCTGTGAGGTGATGATTTATCACCTTCAATGACGAAAAATTTTCATTTTTAATTTCCACCTTTAAAACTGGTCATAAAACTATTATAATGGTTCAAAAATATTGTAAAATTTATGTTATAACGTTTTTAGGTTCTTTAACTAACATATATAATAATAAATAATAAAACAAAACTAGTTTGTGATGATCGAAAAACATCAAATTTAATAAAAATGATTATCATTAATATTTTATCTAATGAATCATCCTAATATCTATAAAATAACAATATATAAGACCATTTAATAATATATAATTTTTTAAATAACATATAATTTCAATTATGGATAACCATTCTTATTTTACATGATCTTTCATACATGTATATAAGTGAAAAAATCATTAAAACCAAGGAAACAAGCACTCCCGAATGACAAAATTGAATCTTATAACTCATAAAAAAGGAAAAAAATGAACTTAATAAAATTATAATAAATAAAATACATGTTAAATAGGTTCTTAATTAAATTATTAATGTATATAATTTCATTATCTATGATATTAAGTACAAGTACAGAACACGTTCAGACATAAGGTAGGGGATTCTCTCCAAACCTCCATTTTTCCTTCGGGTTACGCTTTATCTCTCTCTCTACCCAAATGTAATTATTAATTATTCTGATTTACTCCTATTAAATTATGTTTATATTATTCAAACAAATTTACCTAGATCAAATCTTATTTATTTGAATGGGAAATACATGTTTTCTCTTCTCAATTATTCATAATATTAAAGCTTGATTAAAGAGAGATTCCCAATTTCTTTCCCATTTTAAAATAAACTAAATAATCTATTTTAATCTAAAATTATTTTTATAAAATATATCATTTTATCATAAAAATATATCTTGGTTAATTTATTTTTTATAGAAACAATTATTCCTTTTTTTGTTTTAAAGAATCATTAAAATTTCCCCTTAAATCTCACTAAAGTGGATCCTTTATAATGTTTTTTAAACACTATTTTTACATGTTTCTCTTAATATTGAAATCAATTATCATTTTTAAGATTGTTTTACCATATTAAATTCCATTTATGATTTAAATCAATTCTTTTATGGACACTTTTATGATATTCCCATTTATTATGCTCCATGACATGATTACAATACCCATTTATTTCCATGGGTAACCCTAAGGTTTATTCCTTGTGTTTGATTATTCATGTGGAACAAATTTTCATGAAAATTACATGATTTGTGATCCTATATAGATCTCTAATTTATTGGGTAATTTTTAGTCTCTTGATATGTTTTGTTGGGATAGGGAGTAAACCTGATTCCTTTATGGGACTTGGTATGTCATGTGCAATGGTCTTAGCAATAGGCCTCGACTCGTGCTCCTCCACATTCAATGGTCTTGGAATTTATCCATGACTCATGCTTGTAACATGTTTTATTTTATTTCCACATTTATATTATTTCATGATTTCATGAAACCATTGTCTACATGTTATGGTTTGTATTGCTTATTCCTATTCCATTCCTTTTTATGTCATAATGTTATGCCTTTTATCCAATGTGCTTTGATTTATTATATTTTTAGTCCCTTATAGGGATTTTTAGATCATCCATTTGTTCATGTATTCTTTAGGTTATCCTATGTATATGTATGATCTAAAATGAAGTTAATATCTCTTATGAAGATTAAATAAAATATGGTTTTTATGATTTATAATTATTTATCTAATATTACTAATAAATTAGGCTTTACAATCCTTGGATTGTAATTTTTGTTTATTTATGCTTAAAATCAAGTAATAATATGTGTTAAAGGATAGGTCCATTATATCATATATTCATCGAGCAACTGATTATTCTAGCGGTCTAGGATGACTATGCATGCAGGTTGAGGGTGCTATATGAGTTTTAGTGGTAAAGACTACTCATATTTCCTGATGATCTAGACCCTTAGGAAATGAAGGATTGGATTGAGTCACTGGATAGAGTTTTTCAGAATGTGAGGAAATCATCCAATCATATGTTTTATCTCATGATCAGAAATATTCATGAAGTAGAAAGGTTTTGGTGGAGTTTGGTTATCTAAAACCATGATGAGGATGAAATCACATGGGAGGAGTTTTAGCACTTATTATGTGATGAGTACTGTCCTTTTACCTTGTGATCTATATGGAATTAAGATATTATTGAGTTGTAGTATGGTGTTATGACTATTAAGGAGTATTCATTAAGGTTCACCAACCTCGCATATTACTCTCTCTATATGGTGTGATATGGATACCTCAGAACATTGAAATTTGATAAGGGCCTCTCTAGTAACATTCAATATATAATAGTCTCTCTATGAATTCTCACCTATTTCAGAGAGTGGGAGTGAGGTTTAATGATAGAGTTCTTCCAATAAGGGGAGTTTCAGATAGATAGAGATGGAATTGGAAAATATAGATCAGAGTCTTCAATTGAATCCAGTAGACATTTGACTTTAGATTCTTATCATGGGAGGTCATCATACAATCCTTCCCAGTGTTAGAGATCATAAGTTCATACACAAGAGATATAGTTATCTAAGAGACATAAAATTTTATTATTATGATAGTATAGGTCACATAGAGCCTAATTTCTAGACCCTATGTGATGCATATAGTGGATGGTCAGTAGATAGACCTCCATGATAGATGAAAAATCATGATCAAGGATATCCCATGGGTATACCTGGTGGAACTTATGGAGGTGGTGCTGGTGGAGGGGAAGGTGGGGTCCCATGAGTAGGATCTATAGATGGGGGTGGTGTTATGGCCTTCTTCCTCCACCACCTTTAAGTGGCCCATGCCAATATCAAAGGGCCAGTGACTAAGGACATGGTCATTTTATAGCTATGGAGGGATATGACTAGGATACCCATGATATGATTCAAGGTATTACCTTTGTCTTGCCTACTTTAGTACTAAAACTTATAAACACATGTGGGATTTATTGTTTTATTTCCTTATCCCTTGTTTAAGGGATTTATATTCTTATATATCCTTTATCCCATCATTTTTGGATAAAAAATACAATAGGGAGTGATTCCACTATCTCACACATCTGCAACAGTGCGAGTGGATACTCTAAGAAGATAGATTCATGTGGAATCATAGTGTATGTTCCCAAACCATCATTCTAGGTATGGAATGGATATCCATAGTGTATTCTTAGATACACTATCACCATAGAATATTTAGGTTTCTATGGGAGGATGAGATGAGATTATCCTTCAATGGTGAGAATGACCTATTGTACAAATGAGTGAGACTCATGAGTAGGATGATGAAACCTATCTCCCATTAGTTGGAATGGTTGGACCTTGGTGTGGTAGGCTCTTCAAACACATGGATTTCATGGGTAGTGTGAGCATACATGGAATTTCTCCTATAGGATGTTCTAGGACTACCTCTATGTCATAGGATCTACTTCTGTATTTACTTTCACCTTAAGACCAAACAGATATCTTCTATGGAATATCAGATATCCCCTACTGAGCTATGGGAGCAGAGGGTGCACTTAGAGGACCTCCAGGATAAGAGTACCATTAAACCTACTACGTCCCCCTAAGTGGGTCTGGAGATGTTTTCTAAGAATTCAAATGGTATCTTGAGATTATTAGTTGATTATTATCACTTGAACCAAGTAAAGATTAAGAAAAAGTAACTTTTACACAGGATCTATAGACTATTCAACCAGTATAAAGGTGTCAGATATTTCTTGAAGGTTGAACTTAGGTATAACTACCACTACTTATGAGTTCACAAGGAAAGCATTCCAAATATGGCATTCTGATTCTGTTATAAAAATTATGAGTTTCTAGTGATTCTATTTGTTTTAAATAATTCCCCTACTATATTCATGAGACATATGAACAATATCTTATAGAATTTTTTGATCAGTTTGTGGTTATATTTATCAAATAAATTATCATTTACTCTTCATCTAAGGAGGATCACATAGAGAACTTGAGGATGGTCCTGAACTTACTCAAGGAGAACCAAATATATGCTAATATCTCAAAGTTTCAATTATGGATTTGAGAGGTTCACTTCCCGGGTCATGTCATCCTTGAACACGGTTTATCTATAGATATATAAAATATAGTGGTAGTTCTAGATTTGGACCCTCCTAATATCATGTTTGTGGTGTTGAGTTTTCTTATTTTGGTTGGGTAATATTTAATTTTTGTGGTATGCTATTCCAGGATTTCAACCCCTTTTACCACCTTGACATAGAAAATATAGTTTTTCTCTTAGATTGAGCATTCTCAAAAAGACTTTAAGAAGCTAATCTATAGGTGGACCGATGCACCTGTTTTAAGGCTACCAAATTAGGGTGTCAAGTATGTGGTGTTCTTTGATTCCTCTAGAGTTGGGATCAAAAACATGTTTATATAGAGGAATATTGTTATTTTTTATAGGTTGAGGTAGTTGAGATCCCATGAGAAGAACTACACGACCCATAAATTAGAGTTGGTAGTAGTGGTCTCTGCCATGAATATATAGAGGCATTGTCTTCTGGGTGACTGGTTTGTAATCTACTTAGAACAATAGAGTCTTAGGTGTATATTTTTTTAGAGGGACCTCAACCTAAGACTGAGACGATGGATGGGATTATTATAGGACTATGAATTCAATATATTCTATAATCCTGGTAAGTGAAACATGAATGTATTTTTCAATAGCTATAAATCCTACTCTCTCTTAGTGGAGGAGGCATCAAGAAGTTGGACACTTTTCAACTAATCCTGGTAGAGGAGAGAGGGGTATATTATCTATATTAAATGGTAGTTAATCCACCACTTCTTCAGCATGTGAGATAGGATTAGTTGTGATATGTTTATTGTGATGTTATTCAAAACTTAATACCCGTAGGAGATACACCAGACAGATTTTATGAGGGTGGGGATCATGTCATCCTTTTCCAAGGATGAACAATCATTCTAGTAACATTGATCGAATAGGTTTTAAGGGAGTTTCATACCCACCCCCATTTAGTGGTACATCCTAGAGTAGATAGGATGCACCATGACCTTTAGTGAATGTTTTTTTTGGGATAGAATAAGGTGGAATATTTACAATATTTTTTATAGATACCTTGCCTATCGATAGGTAAAGGCAGGGTATCAGGTTCCATCAGGTTTGACTCAACCTCTTAAGGTTCTAGATTGGAAGTGGGATGACATATAAATGGATTTTTTGATTGGTATTCCACATATAGTGAGAGTCTATGATGCTATCTAAGTGATTATTGATCGAATTTCCAACTTATCTCACATTCTTTCGAACGGAGAAAATAGTTTGGTGGAGATTTTGGGGTGCATGTATTTGCATGAGCTAATTTGGATTTATTGGATAACCTCTATGATCATCACCAACCATTTTTCTCCATTCATGCAATAATTATATAGGGATTTATAAGTGACTTCTATGAACTTGTTATAGATGATAATAGTATTACAACCTATCATGAACCAACCCAGTCCACCCCTAAATCAGGTATTCAAACCTGCCCATGACAAGGCCCGAAGGGTGTTACAAATCCCCATAGTCTTGAAAAAGTGTTTGGTCATATTAGGATGTACTTTGGAAGGAATTTCGCCCAATGAAATAGCTCAAGAGTCCAAACCACGAACCTGACATGACTTTTTCATAGCTTGGAAAGTCATGATCCAATAATAACATAGACATGAAACAATAAATAAAAAAAATCAGAATAAAATAACAGTTTTGAATAAATTAAAGGGGGTAATGTTTAAACTATATCATAACAAACATTTTTCTCATGAAGTAACCAAAAGATATCACAAGAAATAATGGGTACAAAATATAATGGAAAGGATGTAAAGTAGGATATAAATCATGTCTAATTATAAAAAAAATAAACAAAATGGACAACCATCTTCATTTAATAAGAGGTTCAAGTCCCCTTTATTTCATCACCATTGGTCAGAGGTCTACTAACAAGAGGATCCACAAACTCCTTAGAGGACTATTCCTTCACCTTAATTTGTCTAAAAAAAGTATATATACACCCATTTTGTGTATGTAGGGTGTGAGAAAAACATACCCAATAGGATCCCACCAACTGTGTCATGAGAAAAAATACATTAAACAATTACAGACATACTAGTTTGAAATAAAGCATAAGAAAATAAACATTTATCTTTTAGGGGAGGTAAAACATAGAAAGGTTTAAGAAATAATTTAAAAAAAATAAAAATATAAAGTACCCATTTTGTAATACAAGAACCATGGGAAAGACCCTAATTTGTTTAAGTATATGAACACCCTAGGTCTTTCTAACAACATGTGAACTAAAGGTCAAACCAGGTGTGAAAAAAACAGCTAAGGAGGTCAAGCCTTTTTCTAGAGGGATGGGTTCTCCCTACACATGTCACCACATCCATCTTTCCACTAGGGAGTTAAAGTTAAATCCTATTGTTGTGGTGACACATTTCAATAACACCGTAAAATTAATTTAATCTAATAAGTATAGTTAGTGTGGTTTTTTCAAAGGGATACTCAATACATGTCCCCCCCTTATAAACTCAAGCTCCCATGTGCCTATTCAATTTCAAATATAAGGAATTACATTTAAAAATAACTTATCATCAATTATTCACAAATAGATTCCAATTTAATTTATAAATCAAGTCTTTCAAAACTAGACTCATTCTCAATTCAAAAGGTAATCATTGAAAAAAAAATCATTAGAAACATCCTTGAGCATCAAACCTACCATATTTTCTCTTTAATAATTTAAAATATTTTTTTCAAAAAATGGAAAGAAAATTATTTTTATAAATAATTTTCCATGAATCCACCTGCCTTGAACGAAGATAAACAAATTACTTAAGGATGAAACCCACAAATAACACCAATAGGGATCCTAGAGAAGTAAGAATAAACCATAAAAAAAACCACACCACTAGGTTCAACCAAACCTAAACCCTAGGCCATATCAACCTTAAAAATGGGAGAACATAATAGAATAGAAGAGTAAATACCAAAGGTAAGGGAAAAGAGATACTTACTTGAGGGATTCTTGAAAACCCAATACAAATCCAATTAAAAATCAATCCAAGATGGAGAGATGATAGTGCCTCATGTGAGAAGGGGAGGTGGAATTTAAGTGTAGAAAAATGAGGGGTGTGACGATTTAATTTAAAGAATTTAATAAGGGTAATTTTTTGAATTTTAAGTTCCTTGGAAATCTTCATAGTTTGGATTCTTGATTTTCCAAACAATGCTCCAATTATTCAGATTTCCTTAAAGTTATAAAATAAGTTTCATGGCTATTTGGTGAGGCCGCATATATTGAATAACCATGATAAAACCATGAAAACCCCCTCTATTAATATTTCTGAGGGTTCCACATGATAATTGATAACCATGTATAAAGAATCCATCACTGATTATTTTTAAAAACCCACCTATTTTAGTGAAAGGTCTTAGAATGAAAAGTAAAGGTAAATAAATAAAAGAAAAAAAATCAAACCTAAACGATGTTATAGGTGTGATAAAACTCCCCACTACACAACTTTTATCCTCATAAATCTATCTCAAAGGTGAGTATTCTATAAAAACATGAGTCCATTTATCCTTCAGCAAGGATTCCTATTCCCATTTCTCATGGGATTTATTCCCATGTTTCCATAAAACCCACACTAACTGGAAAGAATTCACATGAAAAACCTTCTCCTAGGAATCAAAAAGCAAAATTGGTTAATCAAACATGGAATCATTGGGCTCCAACTCAATATCTTCTCAGTCTAGATCATGAGAGGGATCCGGGTTATATCTATTTAGTTGGAAAACATGAAACATGTCATGGATAGATGTCAACCAAAGAGGTAACACCAATTGATACACTACTTTTCATATCCTTTTGGTGATCTTGAAGGGTCCCATGTACCAACTGCGGTGAAACTTTTAGAAAAAAAAACCATTCCCAAACTGAGAATTCCAAGGGACAATTTAGATGATCTACATAGGAATTATGGTTCCTTTGAGTTGTCCCAAGTCACTTCTTGATGGTGTGGATCTTAACTGTCATCTCTTATGCCATGCTTTACCCTTACCAAGTAAGTATCACCCACCTCAGTTAAGTAGAGGGGGGACCAGAATGGTTATCTATAAAATTCATTTAAGGGGGTATTAATTAATTTCTAGTAACTATTTTTATAAAAAAAATTCAACCAATTTCAAATGGGTGTCCTAGAAACCATTTAAATTTAGGATACATGTCTGAAGCCTGTCTTTAAGAATCTGGTTGGATCACTCTGTTTGTCCATCTAAATAAGGATGGTAAGTCATGTTAATCATGATTTGGGATATCATTTCCTCCTGAATTCTTTTCCAAATAATGAGAGATGAAGTAGGGGTCACTATCTAAGATGATAGAAAATAGAACCCCTTGTAGTCTTATGAACTCATGAACATTCAGCCTTCTAAGAACTTCCACCTTCATTATGTATCTAATAAAAACAAAGTGGGATGATTTAGTCATGTAATTAATCATGACCCAAATTTATTTCTAACTTTATGATGTATGAGGAAATACCAAAATGAAATTAATGTAGATCTCATCCCACTTCCAAGTCATAGTAAAGAGAGGTTGAAGTAATCTAGATATTATCCAATTCTCATCTTTAATATGTTGTAATGTGAAACATAGAGGCACAAAATCAATGAAGTTCACTATCATGCCCATCCACTAGTATTTCAGTTTCAGGTAATATTATATTTTGGTTGCACCAAGGTAGACTACCCCTTAGGTTTAGTGGCCATCCACTAAGACCACATTCCTCATAGCCAAAGGAACTAAATATCAATTCAAGAAATAGAGGATTTCCTTAGAAGATTTAGGTCATTCCTCATTGATATCCCCACCATATGTTCTTTGGATACATTGACACTCCTCATCCCTAGAATTATTTTAAAGAATAAGTTTGATAAGTGAAGTTGTCAACTAAAAACTATAAAGAAACACATTACCTTTTACTTCCCTTGATTCCATATACATACTGGAAAAGAGGCTCATTATGTCCCATTTTTTACTAGATTACTTCATGGATTTCAAGGGAAACTTTATTTTAAGGGTTTTGACAACCATGTTTTCATTTTTAGGTGTATAGGCAATGTCATAATCAAATGTTCGAAGATATTAAATACACCTTCACTACCTTAGGGTAAAATAATTATAGGATATAATATAACTCAAACTCTTTTGGTTAAAATAAACTATAAATTTCTCCTTGAAGTGATAGTGTTTCCAACATTTTAGGGTGTGCATCATAACAGCCAGCTTAAGATCATGTGTGTAACACCCCGAGATTTTATGAAAAATATTCTTTTTAATTTCATTGATGTCTTGTGTTGTACGCTACACCAAAAGGATCTTTCACTATACGCATCTCTGACTTGGCTCGTATTACACGCAATCACGACCTTCCACGATAGTGTGTGTTGTACGCAATACCAAGTTTCACTAAACGAGATATTACTATAATATTATTATGGACTAGCCATTATGAATAGTAATACCCACTTTTTGAAATTTTATAAATTTTATCTTTAGAAATGGAATTCATTTTTGAATTCTGAATATCGAAATTAGCCTAGGGTGAATTTTTTGTATTTTTCTGAAAACTTTCCATTTTTGATGAATAGTTAAAACATTGGGTTAGGATTTAAAAACCGAATTTTTATTTAAATAATTATTTATTTTATTTAAATTTATTTTAGTTAAAAATTGATACATAATACCTACATAAGTTCAATATAATTAATTGGAGTCATTTTATAATAATTTTAGATATATAAAAATTTTATTGAACTTTTGACCGTCTTTTACACACCTCCTAGGAGAATTTGCAAATTTATATAAAACATAATTTTACCACTTTTGTGAGTAGAATATCAAAAATAGGAGAGACACAGTTGATATTAGTAAGTAAAATGTGGTTCAATAATATAAAAATAATTTTTTTGTGAATAGTAACTTTTTACTTTTATTTACCACGGTTAAAAGTGAATAGGGTAATTAAGGGTAAAAATGATAATACTATTACCATAAAACATGTAATAATTCTATTGGATAAGTGTGGTTCGACAAAAAACAACCTTAGGGATAAGATATTACCCTTTAGGTCCACTTGAATTAGATTAGGACATTTATTATTATTTTATTTAAAGAAGAGTTAAAAGAGTTAAAATCAAATTTTAATAAGTAAAACATTTTTAATATAGGGTTATACATAAGATAAATTTGACTAAAAATTTTCAATATAAATCTAAATATATTTCCTACATAATGGTAGTTTATTTATAATTTTTATACATTAAATAATTTAATTTATTTATGACATAATGATGATGCAGTAATTACTTTATTAATGAAACATTAACATAATTGGTGTTATAAATACCCAAATAAATTTAATTTGAGTTCTTTTATGAATTAAAAATTTTTATAGGTTAATATGACATGTTATAATTTATTTAGTTAACTTTTTTTGAACTAATCATGCTGTTATGATTTTCATAAAAATCAAGTACCAAATAGTGTCAAAATTGACATAAAATATTTTTTAAAACAAATATTATATTATTAATTGTTATTTTATTCCTAAAAAACTAATGTTTCCTCAAATTACTTAGATAAGGATATATATACTAATAATTAACCACTTTGGGTTCTTTTGGCTTTTTATAGTAAGTTTATTAACCATATAGTGTAACAAAACAAAAAGACACGGTAAAAGTTAAATTATTTAACTTAGAGTTAAAATCTAAATGATAATGATAAAATAGTAACCTAAACTTGTATAAAACCTATTGGTTGAGAGTATTTCAACCCGTACCCACCTTATATTAGAAATAAATAAATTTGGAGCTATTAAAAACCGAATATGACTTTATTATAAAATAGTATTTTAAGTTTTCCAAAGGTGCCCCTCTCCTCCCTTATAAAAAGGGAACCCCTTCCCTCTTGTCTTCACACCCTTTTGAGCATTGAAGCTCATCCAACCCCTGAAAATTCCTCTTATAAACCTATATAGTTATATAATATAGGTTCTGGTATTCTCAAAAGACAAACTTTAGTGCCCTAAGAAGAAGTTTAAAAGAGGTGAGTCGAAGAAGAGGTAATCTCTTCTACCGATTCATTCAAGTTTCTTTCTTCTTCAACTTATTCTTATTTAGTTGTTTCCTTATAAAGTAATAACATAAGTATTAATTATATACTTACATGTTATTATAAATTTGAAACAACCCTATTTCACCTTCTATCCATCCTATAGAAAACGAAATCACCGCGTGTGCGTACGTACGGAATACCGTCTCCACGCTGTGGTGTAATCTTTTTTTCCACCACCACCTTACTTGGATGGGTATAATGGTGTAAATAATAACTATATATGGTTATTATAACATCATACTAATTATAAGATATTATATCATCCACTCCAGTTCCATTCAATAAATATGGGAACAATATCATCGCTCGTGTGTACGTACGGATTACCGTCTCCACGACGCGATGAGATTTATTTTTCCATGTTAACAATACAAGAATGATTATAAATTATATATAATAATTAATCATGAAATATATGAAATAATAATTATACTATATTTATGTATATATATATATATATATATGTATGTCATCTATTTAATTCCATTCAATTCAATAAGGAAATGAAAACAGCGTTCATGTGTACGTACGGCCTACTGTCTCCATGAACGGTGTATTTCTTTCCATTTATCAATCTATTATATATATGTATATTCTGAATATATATTATACATAAATCATGTTTTATATTCTGGAATTAAGTAATCATGATCTAAGTAATCATATTAATAATTACAAGTCAAAACACGGATGATAAATGAAAAGATTTTACCCAAAATGCTACTTTAACATTGAATTTACAAAAGAACGGGTAATATAAAGTCATAAGTGAACTATATATGATATCATAACAATTAATATGATTCTGTAATAAGTAAATAACATTATTTAAATCATTATACAGGAGGTTTGGATATGTACAAAGCATATCGGACCTAAGGTAAGGGAAAACTTTTCCAATCTTGTTTTTATCCGAGATTATTTATTCGTAAGTATTTACTGTGGTTATATTTATCATCCATGTCCCTATTTTCTAAAAATGGTTTCATGTATTTTTAAAGTCCTTTTACCCATTTTTTTACTTTTACTACATGGTATGTAAGGAATATTTCTTTTTTTTTACCTTACGAGATAATTTTTGACTTTTCCGGCAAAAGTACGAGGAGAATGTTTTTTTAACTTATATAGCATGAATGGATTTTTTACGGTTTCATAACGCCTTAATTCCATGAAGCTTCCTATGAAATATTTCATGATTATTTTCAACAAAAAACCATTTCTTTTAAAATTGAATGGAATTTTGTGAAAAGAAAATAATTTTTTAGAAGAAAGGGTATTTTACTCAAGAATTCATTTCAAGTGTTTTATCAAAACAATTTTCCATCTAAGATTAAATTATTTAATATGTGTATGTTTTAAGTATAATATCTCTATGATTTAAATGGTTTCACTTTTCTTATGATGAAATGATATCCATTTGTTTTATATGGATTATGTTATGATGGGATGATGTTCATGAAACCCATTTTTTTTCTTTGTGTTATGATGAATGATTTTTGTTTATGTTGTGGCACAAGTAAGAATGATTTCATTATGAGATGGGTGGGACCTATATATCCCTCAAATTCATTGGGTAAAGAATTATATCTCATGAGATATACATGGTTGTAATGGTAAGTTAATCCGGTTCAGTGTTATAGGACTGAAATGAGGAGTGAACTTGATTCAGAAAGGGACTTTGTCCACTAATATGGTCTTAGAAGCAATCCCTTGGCTACTATGTAAATCATAACATGTGATTAATGGTTACCAAAATTACATGTTTTATTCCCATGTTTTTTTACCATGATTAATGTTTATTTATGATCTATTCCTTACGTACTACCATGTTTTATGTCATTACTCAATATTTCGATGTTTAAACATTATGTTCCTGTTTTTATGTTCAAATGTATATGATTTGTATTATTTTCTCCATGATTACCCTTACTGAGCATTTGAGCTCACCCTTTATATGTTTTATTTTCCCCGGGATATAAAGAAATGTTTTATGTAAGAAAATAGAAGGGGAAGATCTTTATGGGAGATGTTGAAGATCTTTCACCACGATTAGAAGATTATGTTTTTAGATTCCAAAGACACTAAACTATTACGGTCCTTCGGTGTTTGTTTTTGTTATGTATTAATTACTCCACAAAACTAATGTAATGTCCATGTATGTCAAGCTTTGGGTCTCTATAGTTGGTATCAGAGGTTCAGTTTAGTCAACCTTTGGAAACTAGGATGCAATAACTTTAGTGAGATCCGTATAGATATTTATAAGGTATGTCTAGGGATGTCCCTAAGGTTAAGTATAAGTATAGGTTATATTCCTATAATTACGGTAACGATATTAGAATTAAACCTAAGACGTTAGATATTGAAGTTACTCCCCCTTGATTATGATTTTGGCCTCTCACACTATTCTTTTTGAGTTCTAAAAAAAGGCTGGAAACAGGAAGATTCGCGATAATAGATGATATGATGGACAATGGAATGATATTATTCATGAGAAACCAAATTAAATTGGATCTAGAAGTCCACATATAGTTATTATGCCTAATCAGCAATATCATAATATGATCAATAATCTCAACTTTGTTAAGTTTCCCGACTCAACTAATAAGAGAAATATGGAGTTTCATGATGATCATAGAGTAAAGAACGATCAAGTTCACTCGTGTAAATCATGTGGGAACAGGAATCAGGGAGAATGTTTCAAAGGAACTAGAAGATTCTTTGGGTGTGGAAAAGAAGGATACAAAGCTAGTAATTGTAAAGGAAAAGGTTCAGTTAACACCATGGACAAGGATAATGGTATTGTTAAGACATCAACAACGGTTAAGTGTTTTAAATGCGGATTGTATGGGCATTATCCAAACCAATGCCCTAAGGGAAAATCTCATAAAGAGAATCAGCATGGTCATATGGGTAGTATTTATGTGGATGATGATGAAGAGACCACAAATGATATTTGAGATGGAAGAAATGATGAAGCTCAATCAGTGGTTTAAGAAGGTAGTGTAATGATTGTATGTTTATCAAGAATAATGTATGGTACTATGAAATAAAGAAAAATCTAAAGATTGTTACACTGTTCCCTTTGCTTGAGTTTTGAAAGTATATGTTGAATGGTACTGGTAACCATGAATGTTTATTCAGATATTTTTGTAAAGTAGATAATATGTGCATAATGAAGGGATAAGAAGATAATGATATGTTTGATATTATTAATGATCTCATGACTAATATAAGGACAATGTGATCTCACAGTTTGAGTATATATAAACTTTGGGATTTTAGTATGTGCAAAGAGTTAACTATTGACAGAATTCATGTTTTCACTAAGGTTCTATGGTAATTTATGATTCAAGAGAATACATGATTAAGCTATTCACATGTTTGGAATGCGATCAACAGGATATCTCTTATGATATATGGGGGATAAATGATGGTATTCATGTGCTTGTAATGTGACCATTCCAGTAATCATTTTCTTTATACTATGAGATTGGACAGATGTATTTTGGATAAGTCTAAATATTGGATTGCATTATGTTGGACATCATATAGTATTTTTAAGGCAAGAAATTTTTGATATTATTTCTGGAATGTTGTAATAGTATAGTTTTAGAAAAAGGACAACCTATAGGACGGGCGACTACCCATCGCGTCGGACAAGGCTGTGGGAATCGAACCCACAACCAAAGTATGACAGGCCTTTATTTCCTACAATGGGCCTACAGGAAGTCCCTGGTTAGTAGAAACTAGTTTTATTATATTAAGCGGTATGATAGATGAAGTATAATTCCATTTTTTGAATCATATACGATTAACCTTGCCATATATGGACTTATGTATATTTGATAACTTTTGATAACCTTTTGTTTGAGATATATGGAATGACCCATCATTCTATCACATGATCTGATAACACTTCACGAATAAAAAATTCAACTTCATTTCTTTAAGAGATGATGTGTAAATTGTTCAAGGCATGAAAAATAGTGAGATTATACCGAAATAAAGTAAGTATTTCTTCTAATTCAAATTCTTCAACTTTAGTGGAATGATCTTGAAAACCAAAAAAGTTGTCCTAGTGCCCTTATATCCGATGAATCAGATGGTACCTCAGATTATCACAAATTTATGACTTTGTGATTGTTGGATTTTTCATAGCCATGTTCTCTACCACTCTCCATCAGAACATGATGGTTAGATTTATCTTCCATATCCTTATTTTCACCTATGTTCTCCTATGTGGAAACCCAGGGATTAGTTAATTTGGGTAACCATTACGTTTCATACTTTAGTTTTTAAAGATAATTTTTGGTGTTCCTTTTTACGATGTGGGTTTCTATTAAAGAAACTTTCGAGTAGTAAACCATTTATAACCCTGACGAATTTCGAGGGCGAAATTCATTTTAAGGGGGTAGAATGTAACACACCGAGATTTTATGAAAAATATTCTTTTTAATTTCATTGATTTCTTCTGTTGTACGCTACACCAAAAGGATCTTGCACTACATGTATCTCTGACTTGGCTTGCATTACACACAATCACAACCTTCCATGATAGTGTGTGGTGCATGCAATACTGAGTTTCACTAAACAAGATATTACTATAATAATATTATGAACTAGCCGTTATGAATAGTAATACCCAATTTTTGAAATTTTATAAATTTTATCTTCAGAAATGGACTTCATTTTTGAATTTGGAATATCGAAATTATCCTAGGGTGAAGTGTTTGTATTTTTCTGAAAACTTTCTATTTTTGATGAATAGTGAAAACATTGGGTTACTATTTAAAAACCGACTTTTTATTTAAATAATTATTTATTTTATTTAAATTTTTTTGGTCAAAATTGATACATAATACCTATATAAGTTCAATGTAATTCATTGGAGTCATTTTATAATAATTTTAGATATATAAAAATTGTATGGAACTTTTGACTGTCTTTTACCCACCTCATAGAAGAATTTGCAAATTTCGATAAAACATAATATTACCACTTCTGTGAGTGGAATTTAAAAAATATGAGAGACATGGTTTATATCAGTAAGTAAAATTTGGTTCAATAAGTTAAAAATAATTTTTGGTGAATAGTAATTTTTTACTTTTATTTACCACGGTGAAAAGTAAATAGGGTAATTAAGGGTAAAAATGATATTAATATTACCCTAGGACATGTACTAATTCTATTGGATAAGTGTGGTTCGACAAAAAAAACCTTAGGTATGAAATATTACCCTTTAGGTCCACTTGGATTAGATTATGACATTTATTATTATTTTATTTAAAGAAGAGTTAAAAGAGTTAAAATCAATGTTTAATAAGTAAAACATTTTTAATATTTGGTTATACATAAGATGAATTTGACTATACATATTCAATAGAAAGATAAATATATCTCCTACATAATTTTATTTTATTTATAATTTTAAGACATTAAATAATTTAATTTAATTATGCCACAATGATGATGCAGTAATTACCCTGTTAATGAAGTATTAACATAATTGGTGTTATAAATACCCAAATAAATGTAATTTGAGCCTTTTTATGAATTCCACTAATTTTAAAGGTTAATATGACATGTTATAATTTATTTAATTACCTTTATTTGAACTAATAATGCTTTTATGATTTTCACAAAAATCAAGTACTAAATAGTGTCAAAACTGACATAAAATAGTTTTTTTTTAAATATTATATTATTAATTGTTACTTGATTTCTAAAAATCTAAGGTTCTGCCAAATGACTTATATAAGGATATATATATTAAAAATAAACCACTTTGAGTTCGTTTGTCTTGTTATAGTAAGTTTATTAACCATATAGTTTAAGAAAACAAAAAGACACAGTAAAAGTTAAATTATTTAACTTAGAGTTAAATCTAAATGATAAGGATAAAATAGTAACATAAACTTGTCTAAAACCTATTGGTTGAGAGGTTTTATACCCATACACACCTTATATTCGAAATAAATAAATTTGGAGCTATTAAAAACTGAATATGACTTTATTATAAAATAATAAGTTAAGTATTCCTAAGGTGCCCCTCTCCTCCCTTATAAAAAGGGCACCACTTCCCTCTTCTCATCACACCCTTTTGAGCCTTTAATATCGGCCAAACCCTGAAAATTCCTCTTATAAACCTCTCTAGTTATATCATAGAGGTTTGGGTCTTCTCAAAATACCAACTCTAGTGCACTAAGAAGAATTTTAAAGGAGGTGTGTCGAAGAAGAGGTAATCTCTTCTACTGATTCTTTCAAGTTTCTTTCTTCTTCAAATTATTCTTATTTAGTTGTTTCATTATAAAGTAATAACATAAGTATTAATTATATACTTATATGTTATTATAAATATGAAACAACCCTATTTCACCTTCTATCCATCCTATGGAAAACGAAATCACCGCGCGTGCGTACGTACGGAATACCATCTCCACGTCGTGGTGTAATCTGTTTTTCCACCACCACCTTACTTGGATGGGTATAATGGTGTAAAGAATAACTATATACGGTTATTATAACATCATACTGACTATAAGATATTATATCATCCACTCCAATTCCATTCAATAAATATGGGAATGATATCATCACTCGGGCATATGTATGGATTACCGTCTCCAAGACGCGATGAGATTCACTTTTCCATGTTAATAATTCAATAATGATTATAAAGTATATATAATAATTAATAATGAAATATATGACATAATAATTATACAGTATTTGTATATATATATATGTATATCATCTACTTAATTCCATTCAATTCAAAAAGGAAACGAAAATAGCGTTCATGCGTACGTACGGCCTACCATCTCCATGAACGGTCTATTTCTTTCCCTTTATCTATATATTATATATATGTATATTCTGAATATATATTATATATAAATCATGTTTTATATTCTATAATTAAGTAATCATGATATAAGTAATCATATTAATAATTACAAGTCAAAACACGAACGATAAATGAAAAGATTTTACCCAAAACGTTGCTTTACATTAAATTTACAAAAAATGGGTAATTTAAAGTCATAAGTGAACCATATATGATATCATAACAATGAATATGATTCCTTAATAAATAAATTACATTATTTAAATAATTATACAGGAGGTTCAGATACCTACGAAGCATATCGGACATAAGGTAAGGGACAACTTTTCCAATCTTGTTTTTATCCGAGATTTTTATTCGTAAGTATTTACTGGGGTTATATTTATCATCCATGTCCATGTTTTCTAAAAATGGTTTAATGTATGTTTAAAGTCCTTTTTATCCTTTTTTTTTACTTTTACTACATTGTATGTAAGGAATATTTCTTTTGTTTACCCTACGAGATACTTTTTGACTTTTCCGGAAAAAGTACGAGGACAATGTTTTTGTTAACTTATAAGGCATGAATGGATTTTTTACGGTTTCATAATGCCTTAATTCCATGAAGCTTACTATGAAATATTTCATTATTATTTTCATCAAAAATCCATTTCATTTAAAATTGAATGGAATTTTGTGAAAAGAAAATAATTTTTTTAGAAGAAAGGATATTTTCCTCAAGAATTCATTTCAACTGTTTTATAAAAACCATTTTCCGTCTAAGATTAAATTATTTCATATGTGTATGTTTCAAGTATAATATCTCTAGGATTTACATGCTTTAACTTTTCTTATGATGAAATTATATCCATTTGTTTTATATGGATGATGTTATGATGGGATGATGTTCATAAAACCCATTTTTATTCTTTGGTTTATGATGAATGATTTATGTTTATGTTGTGAAACAAGTAAGAATTATTTCATTATGAGATGGGTGGGACCTATATCTACCTCCAATGAATTGGGTAAATATTTATATCTCATGAGATAGAAATGGCTGGAATTATAGCATCTTGCCTTTTTATCACATAAACTTTCATTTCATTTTACAAAACTGAGGATCTTTAAGGTTTAGTGTCTTGGAAACCAGGAACTTAAAACATCAAAACATAAAACATTCTTCATAATCACTTGAAGGATTCTCATCATGTTCATCCTAGGTTCATTACTGCATCTCATAACCTGGGTACATACATCAAAAGAAAGGGTGAGCAGAAGGCCCAGTAAGGGAAACAAGAGAAACATTTTACATGTGAACTTGAGATACTTCAATAAGGTCATGAAAAGAACTTTAAGGCATGAGAAAGAAATCATGAGGCATATCATAATAAAAATAACATTTTTCATAACTTGAAGATGTGGATACATCATTTAACATAGACAATCATGAACATATCACCAAGGTCAGTCCCCAAGGTGTCATTTGAAAATTACCAAGGTTATTCACCAAGATATCGTGAAAATTGTAATCTCTAGTGGTTACATCATTACCCAATGCATTGGAGCACTATCTGGGCGCACCCTTAAATTTTCCTTTATTATCATGTGAGCCACATATATCATCATCAAACATTTCAAAAATAACCCATATATCATAAAATAAATGGTTTTCATTTCATAATCATTAAGTTTTAAAAACTGCTTTAAAGACATGATCTTAATGTCACTTTAAACCCATGAAAAGGGAAAGCGGTATCATGTATGTAAATCCCAGAATTTAAAATAGAACATTTTGATATATATGTGAATACCCTTGTAGAAATATGAGCTTTGAGTATTCACTTTATAACGTAAAATAATTTTGAGAAAAGAGAGAGGCATTTTGAGATGAAAATTCTGCAGCATAACGGCTATGTTTCGGGGTTTTAGAAAACATTGAAAGGAGAGGGGACATGGTTCAAACATTCATAAATGACCCATAAAACAGTATAGGTACAGAATAAGAAGGATATATGAACATGGTAATGAAATTTGAAAGATATACCATATGAAATGAAGAACATGAAAGGAAGACAAAAATAAGATTTCTCTTATGAAAATTCGGCAGCCCAACGGCGTCACTTAAACTTGAACAAAAATGAATTGACGAGATCAAATAGGGTATCTCATCATATGAACATAAAAGATAATCATGATAGATATAGAGATCATATCCCATAATAATAAAAAAGGAACATGAAATACTTGACATGAAAGTAGATCTTTGAAAAATGAGAAAGGCGAACGAATCCCTTAAACATTCAGCATCCTAACGGCGCCACTTAAAACTTCAAAATACTGAATTGAAGAGATAAAATGGGGTATCTCATCATATGATCATAAAATATCTGTATAATATATATAGATATCATACCCCAACATAATAAAAAGGAACATGAAAGACTTGACAAGAAAATAGAACTTGAAAATGAGAAGGGTGAAAGAATCTGTTACAAAAATTTCGGCAGCCTAATGGCGCCACTTAAGCTTTCATAAAATGAAATGATTAGAGTAAGAGGGCGTATCTCATCATATGAACATAAAAAGGACAGTATAATTAATATAAAAGAACATCTTCCAACATAAGAACATGGATCATAAAAGGAATGACATAAAAGAGATTACTTGAAAAGAAAGAGAGAGGTCGGATCCCTTACCTTAAAACGTAACTCTTAAAACTCAATGGTTTTGGACCTTGAGGGCTTGGGGGCACCTTGGGAGGACTCCTTGGGAGGTAAGGAGACCAGAACGTCATTGAGAATGATTTTGGAGTCCAAAGGATGAGAGCATGGCTTGGTATTTATAGGGAAAGTGAGGGGACAAGGCATTAGTGGCCAAGGGACACCTCATAAGTGGATTTCTTAAAACCATGTGCTCTCCCAAGATATTTCCCATGAAGTTAGGCCACATGGGACCCCCAATACAATAATTCACCACCTTTGGTCGGCCAACCCATAAAATATCTGATGAAATCATCATGACACAGTTATGATGTCATTAAACATACCGAAACCCTAAAACTGTATTTTTACTATTCACTGAAAATTTAACTTTCTCATAAAAATCCCAAAATTTTACATTAACCAAATATCAATGCTATGATTTCAAAAATGGACTCTATTTTATAAAAATAATTTTCTAAATATTTTTAATTTAATTTTTAAATAAATACACTATTCACCGAAAATTCATTTTTTTCAGAAAAAACCCCAAAAATCACCTTAACATAATATCGATGCTCTGAGTTCAAAAATGAAATCCATTTTATAAAAATATTTTTCTAAATATTTTTAGTTTAATTTTTAATTAAAAAACACTATTCACCCGAAAAAACTAATACTTGAATACTAATTTATGAAACCGTTATTTAACCATTTTATTGAATCCCATTACTTAATCAAGGTTCCTAGATTATATTAATACTTTCTTTAAGTGATATTACTAATCCATTTGGACACATTACTAATCCTAATCATAAAATAACTATTCATAATTTACTATTCATCAAAAATTAAGTTGATCTTATTAGACTCTAAATTTTGTACTGAACATAATTCTAGAAGACCATTTTTTGAAAATCATTACACATTTTTATTTATTTAAGGTTTAGATAATAATTTTTAAAATATCCTTTCTCTAAAATTCATCAAAAATATGCATACTATATTTATCCGGACATTTTAAAATTCATAAACTTCATCATAATAAGAAATCAAAATTTTTATTTAAAACAAAGGGTAACACAAGGTAGTTACGGTCTCCTTACATAGCCCCTTATCACACCAGCATAGGACCAAAGTGTAAGGTGTGCTAAGGTGAGAGAATCTGAGGGAGGCTCGGCCAACATCGCACGAGTAGTAATTTCTATCAGTTTGAACTTCTCACGAAGGCGATTCTATTCTAGCTTCACACGATGAAGTTCAGCTTGGGTTTGGTCCAGAGAAAAGCCCAGTGGTGCTACCTCCTTCCCAAGTTCTGTTAGATGGGCTTCGATCGCTCCAATACTACTGGGTGAGGCCATCGAATCTTCTTTCTATATTAATTGACCAAGATTACTTGTATTTAGAGACAATAATCAAAAAGTTTAGTTTCCAGCGGTCATATTGATCAATGGTCATATAAAAGTCAAAACCCAACGGTCTCATTTTAATTATACTCATGTTATCAAATGAAACATTTTTGTTGAGTATCAAAAATAAAATAACACACAAAATTAGGAAACAAGATTTATTCAAAATTTCGGGTCGTTACAATCTTCCCCCCTTAATAAATTGCGTCCTCACAATTTTTTAAAATTGGGTTTTGAAATTTCATTGAAAGTCCCACATCGGAAAAAGATTCAGTAACACTGTTACTTTAAAATAAAGAAATGGAAGTAAAAAGGTCACCCGAGTTAACCCATACTAGGATTCCATGGAGGAAAACATGGATATAGAAGAAAAAAAGGTTCAAGTTCTGGGGGAGAGTGATAGAAAACATGATTAGGAGAAAGTTAACCATAAGAAAATCCCAAACTTACGATGTGTGTAAACGGTCTTTGATTACCTAGTAGGAAACGTAAACCAACAAAGTTTTTGTTTTACATTCCTTTTCATTATTTTGAGGAATTCATTTACTACATAGAACAAAAACATAAGAAAATATACCTACATTCAAGTATAGTTTCATCCTTTAATAAGTTTCTACCAAAGCTAATCTTTTCTCCAAATGATGAGAATTCAAAAACACTTGGTCTCATCAAAATCACAAGAATCATCTTCTAGAGAATCACATAATCCACAAAAGATTAACTATCTATTTCTTCTATCTTAAAACATTATCCCAAAAATAGAAAGGTTAAGGTAAGACAACTCTTCAAAAAGAAAGAATCCCATCGGAATGGAAACTACTTTTAAATCTTCAAAGTTCTATGGTACTACCCAAAGTTCATCATAGACCATTCCATAAATAACGGTCCTTAAAATTCCTCAAAATAAACCAAACTATGATTGAAACCCAGATACAAGAAGGATTTGATAACATTGTCTTCCAAAATGAACTTCATTGTTCATCTCCAAAAAACATCAACCACTCCTAACATCTTATAACAAAAGTAGCTAACCTAAACATATTTTACCTAAGATTGGTTAATCATTCCCATAAGTAACCTAAATTACTATAAGTCCACCTTAAATTCATCGATTCTTCAAAATATAAGTCAAACTTACTCCTCAATGAAAATACCATAGTAATCTATTTACCTCGATCATATAGGGTCCCCAAAATAGTGAACGTCTTCCAAAATAATAATCTTCTTTTAATCCCCTAATCGTCTTTGTTATATTAATACGGCAATCGTCGCATTTCCTATCACATTGGTTGTTGGGACTTGTTCTTCCATTTACCACCATTAACTAAGAAGAGAAAGTATAATTAGGGGCTTAAATACTTATCCAATAATCATGAAAAGGAACTTAAAGCATATAAGGATAACTTATAGAAGAAAAGTATACCCTAACTTGTGATCCCATAGGTTCCCATCTAGGTTATCCATGATCATATATTCTTATGTAAATCTTTATTTTATTTTATATTTTTCCTTTAATAATGGTTCATACTAAGCTTATGAATTTACCAAAGCATATCCCCCAGGAGTGTCGTAACCAAGAGTGCAGTAAGGCCTGTTGTCGTGTACCATTTCCCGTTCGAGTCTAGCTCAAAGCGATGTTTTCAGGTTTTACCCCTATGTACATCTGTGCTAGAGCCACCTCTACCTGCTCATATCCAGATAGGGATGTATTTGCTTGGCAACCCCTTAGTCAATACTCACCAAAATACCATGAATATTTCCTATATATAAACATTTCTATAGGCTTCTTCCTAAAGTTTTCATATCCTAATTTCCACAAATAACTAAACCATCCTTTGATGCCAACTATAGAATCCCTCCTTTTTATCACATAAACTTTCATTTCATTTTACAAAACTGAGGATCTTTAAGGTTTAGTGTCTTGGAAACCAGGAACTTAAAACATGAAAACATAAAACATTCTTCTTAAACACTTGAAAGGATTATCCTCATGTTCATCATAGGTTCATTACTGAATCTCATAACCTGGGGACATACATCAAAATAAAGGGTGATCAGAAGGCCCAGTAAGGGTAACAAGAGAAACATTTTACATGTGAACTTCAGATACTTCAATAAGGTCATGAAAAGAACTTTAAGGCATGAGAAAGAAATCATGAGGCATATCATAATATAAATAACATTTTTCATAACTTGAAGATGTGGCTACATCATTTAACATAGAAAATCATTAACATATCACCAAGGTCCATCCCCAAGGTGTCATTTGAAAATTACCAAGGTTATTCACCAAGATATCGTGAAAATTGTAATCTCTAGTGGTTACATCATTACCCAATGCATTGGAGCGCTATCAGGGAGCACCCATAAATTTGCCTTTATTATCATGTGATCCACATATATCATCATAAAACATTTCATAAATAACCCATATAGCATAAAATAAATGGTTTTCATTTCATAATCATTACGTTTTAAAAACTGCTTTAAAGACATGATCTTAATGTCACTTTAAACCCACGAAAAGGGAAAGCGGGTCTCATGTATGTAAATACCAGAATTTAAAATAGAAAATTTTGATATATATGTGAATACCCTTGTAGAAATATGAGCTTTGAGTATTCACTTTATAACATAAAATAATTTTGAGAAAAGAGAGAGGCATTTTGAGATGAAAATTCTGTAGCATAACGGCTATGTTTCGGGGTTTTAGAAAACATTGAAAGGAGAGGGGACATGGGTAAAACATTCATAAATGACCCATAAAATAGTAGAGGTACAGAATAAGAATGATATATGAACATGGTAATGAAATTTTAAAGATATACCATATGAAATGAAGAACATGAAAGGAAGACAAAAATAAGATTTCTCTTATGAAAATTTGGCTGCCCAACGGCGTCACTTAAACTTCAACAAAAATGAATTGACAAGATCAAATAGGGTCTCTCATCATATGAACATAAAAGATCAGTATGATAGATATAGATATAATACCCCATCATAATACAAAAGGAACTTGAAATACTTTACATGAAAGTAGATCTTTGAAAAATGAGAAAGGCGAACGAATCCCTTAAAAATTCGGCAGCCTAACGGCGCCACTTAAAACTTCAAAATACTGAATTGAAGAGATAAAATGGGATATCTCATCATATGGTCATAATATATCAGTATGATAGATATAGAGATAATACCCCAACATAATAAAAAGGAACTTGAAAGACTTGACAAGAAAATAGAACTTGAAAATGAGAAGGGTGAAAGAATCCGTTACAAAAATTTCGGCATCCTAATGGTGCCACTTAAACGTTCATAAAATGAAATGATGAGAGTAAGAGGGGTTCTCTCATCATATGAACATAAAAAGGAAAGTATAATGAATGTAAAAGAACATTATCTAACATAAGAACATGGAGCATAAAAGGAATGACATAAAAGAGATTACTTGAAAAGAAAGAGAGAGGTCGGATCCCTTACCTTAAAACGTAACTCTTAAAACTCAATGGTTTTGGACCTTGAGGGATTGGGGCACCTTGGGAGGAATCCTTGGGAGGTAAGGAGACTAGAACATCTTTGATAATGATTTTGGAGTCCAAAGGATGAGAGCATGGCTTGGTATTTATAGGGAAAGTGAGGGGACAAGGCATTAATGGCCAAGGGACACCTCATAAGTGGGTTTCTCAAAACCATGTGCTCTCCCAAGATATTTCCCATGAAGTTAGGCCACATGGGGCCACCAATACAATAATTCATCACATTTGGTTGTCCAACCCATAAAATATCTCATGAAATCATCATGACACAATTATGATGTCATTAAACATACTGAAACCCTAAAACTGTATTTTTACTATTCACTGAAAATTTCACTTTCTCAGAAAAATCCCAAAATTTTACATTAACCAAATATAAATTCTATAATTTCAAAAATGAACTCCATTTTATAAAAATAATTTTCTAAATATTTTTAATTTAATTTTTAAATAAATACACCATTCACCGAAAATTCATTTTTTCAGAAAAAAACCCCAAAAATTACCTTAACATAATATCGATGCTCTGAGTTCAAAAATGAAATCCATTTTATAAAAATAATTTTCTAAATATTTTTAATTTAATTTTTAATTAAGAAACACTATTCACCTGAAAAAACTAATACTTGAATAATAATTTATGAAACCGTTATTTAACCATTTTATTGAATCTCATTACTTAATCAAGGTTCCTAGATTATATTAATACTTTATTTAAGTGGGATTACTAATCCATTTGGACACATTACTAATCATAATCATAAAATCACTATTCATAATTTTCTATTCATCAAAAATTAAGTTGATCTTATTAGACTCTAAATTTTGTACTGAACATAATTTTAGAAGACCATTTTTTGAAAATCATTACAGATTTTTATTTATTTAAGGTTTAGATAATCATTTTTAAAATATCCTTTCTCTAAAATTCATCAAAAATATGCATACTATATTTATCCGGACATTTGAAATTTCATAAACTTCATCATAAGAAGAAATCAAAATTTTTATTTAAAACAAAGGGTTACACAAGGTAGTTACGGTCTCCTTACATAGCCCCTTATCACACCAGCATAGGACCTAAGTGTAAGGTGTGCTAAGGTGAGAGAATCCGAGGGAGGCTCGGCCAACATCGCATGAGTAGTAATTTCTATCAGTTTGAACTTCTCACGAAGGTGATCTCGTTCTTGCTTCACACAATGAAGTTCAGCTTGGGTTTGGTCCAGAGAAAAGCCCAGGGGTGCTACCTCCTTCCCAAGTTCTATTAGATGGGCTTTGATCGGTCCAATACTACTGGGTGAGGCCATCGAATATTCTTTCTATATTAATTAACCAAGATTACTTGTATTTAGAGACAATAATCAAAACTTTTAGTTTCCAGTGGTCATATTGACCAATGGTCATATAACAGTCAAAACCCAATGGTCTCATTTTAATTATACTCATGTTATCAAATGAAACATTTTTGTTGAGTATCAAAAATAAAATAACACACAAAATTAGAAAACAATATTTATTCAAAATTTCAGGTCGTTACAGGAATGGTAAGTTAATCCGGTTCAGTGTTACAGGACTAAAACGAGGAGTGAACTCGATTCAGAAAGGGACTTTGTCCACTAAGATGGTCTTGGAAGCAATGCCTTGGCTACTATGGAAATCATAACATGTGCTTAATTGTTGCCACAATTACATGTTTTATTCCCATGTTTTTTTATCATGATTAATGTTTCTTTATGATCTATGCCTTACGTACTTCCATGTTTTATGTCATTTCTCTATATTTCAATTTTTAAACATTATGTTCATGTTTTTATGTTAAAATGTATATGGTTTGTTTTATTTTATCCATTATTAGCCTTACTGAGCATTGGAGCTCACCCTTTATATTTTTTCTTTTCCCCGGGATATAAATAAAGGTTTTAGGTAAGAAAACAAAAGGGGAAGATCTTTATGGGAGATGTTGAAGATCTTTCACCACGATTAAAAGATTATGTCCTGAGTTTCCAATGACACTAAACTGTTATGGTCCTTTGGTGTTTGTTTTTGTTATGTATTAAGTATTCCGAAAAAGTAAAGTAATGTCCATGTATGTCAAGATTTGGGTCTCTACAATGTGTACATTAGTTATTTTCATGGTTCATTAGCTAACAGGATCTGTAATCAACTACATGTCTACCCTACATGATTACACAACCTAGCCCCTTTTTAGATGCATTACAATGAATATATAACACTGACCAGCCTATGGAGAAATCAAGATAAGGGCTAAGGATATTTGTCACATTATCTCATCAAAATATTTCTAACACTCTGAGCTATAAGAAAACTTTACCCATTTCTAGTTGAGGGTATTTAGGGTGATTCAAACTTGGAAAATTAATTCAAAAAATGATAATACCTCTCTAAATCCAAGAGCCTACAGACCTCAAAAACATTTTTCAGCTCTTACCAAGACATGAAAACCCTTACTTTCTCATGTTTGACCCATATTCCTTCTTATTTAACTTCACATATCAATAATTTCACCTACCAAATCCAAAATCTACCCATAGATAACTTGGCATAAAGATGATGATCAAATAGAGTTCCTGCAAAAATCTCAAAATGACACCCATGGTCCTTTTAATACTTAAAGTAGACCAGAATTTCATCCAAAAATACCATATAAAGGAGTCTATGAATATGTGTAAAATTCAATTCATAAGATCCAAAAAAACTATAGGATAATTGGTTAGTATGAAGGGAATCACCAGATACTCAAAGTGAAATATATTCTCCTAAAAGTAGTTTTTAGAATGTTAGACTCTCTTACTCTAAGTTGATGGTATCCTAAATGAAGTTCAATCTTGGAAAACTACATCACCCATTTCAACTGATCTAAAAGGTCATCAATGTGGGGTATTGGGTACTTATTCTTAATTTTCACATAGTTCACCTTTTATATTCAAAAAAAATGAGAGACCCAAAATCATTCTTAACAAAAATAACTAGGGTATCCCAGGGGGAAAGACTAGGATAGATGAAGCTTTTTACTTTAAAATCCTCCAGCTATGTATTTAAATCTCTCTACTCTGTAAGTATCATGTTATAAGTAGGAAAGGTTATCATTTGTTTCCCAGGAAAAAGTTAAATTGATAATTAAACCCCTCTATCCAAGGTTAAATCCATGAAGTTAGTGGAAAACACATTAGGTAACTTTATTTCCACCAGGGGAAGATCATATATGATGATCCCTTTGTTATTCTTAGCTAAGATATGAGCCACTAGATATACCAGACTACCTACCTCAGGAAGGGGAGTTTCTTCTTGACTCAAACATGGGTCCAAGTCTACTTGAAACACATTATAACCATTACATATCGATGTTACTTTTAAGTACATGTATTCATTTTTTTGACTATATTTAGTTTTGAACCATTCATTGGTCATCCTAAGTTATTTTTTGGAGTTTTTGGAGTTTTCTTGGTATGTGCATGATTGGCACACAGAAAATAAAAAAATCGTGTGGTAATTCTATAAAATTATGAGAATTTTAGTGTTTTGGGAAAATTTTGATTCATATGGTTAGTTTATAATTATTCAAACCATGTGACCAAACCATGAAGCTTCTCTCAATAGAGTAAAATGAGTTCACGGTTGGTGTACAGTTTGTTAAGCTATGCAGCCAAACCATATAATGTGAATTAATTAATACAAAAATTCATTTATAACTTGAAACATCTCTTTTTGGTATCAGTATTTCACCTACATACTTGAATATCAACTATAGGTGTTCCACTTTGAGATTTTGGAAATCCCAACTCTTCGAGAGAGAAATTTTGATGAATCATTTGGTGTTGGAACTATGAATCTTGAATTAAGATCTTATTCTTTATTGTTCTTCATTATTCTTATATATTTATTCTCATTTTATTGATAAGATCTATATATTAGTGGTTTTATGGCCATATCTATGGGTGGTGTTATGATCTAATTATAATTCTACTAGGAATATTTTGAAGAATCAATAAAGGGATTGAATATATGTTAGTCATTGTGCACTTCTTTGGGATTTTTGTTGGTAAGTAGTTATTTTCATTTATATAGAGTTTATTGTATCTATGTTTTTATATGGTTTTCATGGTTTAGGTCCATCCTTTTCTTCTTAGTATCCTTCATTCCTATTGGCGTGTGGATCTTATTCAGTTGTCTAAAATACCAAGTATTGAGGTGGTTGGTTTCAGGAAAATCATTGTTTATTAAACCATTATGTCTTGCTCATTTAAAATTATTTTTCTAAATTATATTATGTAATGATCTATTTTTCTTGAAATGTGAAATTTTGGGAATATTTTATAAAATTTATTTCCCCTTTTTTATTGAAAATGTAAATGGATTTCAAATCATTTTTTTATGAATTTGGGTAGTTTAATTATTAGTGTGTGGTATGTCATTGAAACGATTTGAATCATGAAAATAGAAGCCTCCAAGTGTGGGTTGTTTGTGAAATTGAAGGCCTCCATGTGTGCTATATGGAACATTAGAGCCTGGGGTACTGATGAGAGGGATAAATTGTGACAACCATGCTAGGATGGTTTACAAATACCTAGCATGTACAATGATACAACTCTAACTAAACTTTGTTATGACAAGGAGTTGACTTGTTGGAGTGTTCTCTTATCCCTAGGCCCATGTTATAAGGATTTGTGTGCATATATTCATTTCATCATTTAGGTGTGTGGATTCTACCTAACACATACATAACTTATCCTAGTACTAGCTTTCGTGGTGCTAATTTTGGATTGGTCATTTATAAATTCATTAAAAAATGGTTTACTAGTAAATGATTTGAAATCATTGTTTATTAATTAATTATTAAATGTTCTCAAAAGGTTATATTCCCATGTTTTGTTGAAAATTTTTCAGAAATATATTTCATTAATTTTCTATATTTAAATGATCATAATTGGTTTATTTTATAAAGATTACTTATGAAAAATTTGGTAGGATCCTATGAGGATTGTTTTCTTACACCTTCCACATACCTTTGGGTGTGTGTAGATATTGTTTTATCTAACATAGGTAAAGGAAATGTGTTTCATGGTGGTGGTGGGTATCCATGTTAGCATTGTGTTGGGGTTCAGTGGTGACATAGTGGGCCTTTGTACCACATATCACATATAAATGGATTTTATATTGTTTATGTAATTTACTTTAATTTTTTGGGTTTGGAACTTGTATTTTCCTTTCACTATTTTACTTTCATTATCTGACATTATATTATCATGTTTTATTCCTTTAATATATGAAAAATTTGGTTTATTTGGTTTATTATGGGTAAAATAATTTCCAAAGGTATTTCTTGATGAATAAGGTCTTGCTATCAGTTTGTGGGGATTGAGAACATCCTTCAGGCCTTGCTAGAGGCCATATTAGGTATTCAGTTCAAGGATGACCCTGGAAAGTTCATGAAAAAATGGTACCAAAAGGTGGTTTATTTTCTAATGGTTTCTTTTTCAAGGTAATTTCTAGTATACAAGAGTTAGGATTGTTGGGACATAAGGGGTAGGTTTTGAGTGAGTTCCTATCTAGCTCTCATCATGATGAGCCTTAAGTTACCCTGGTATGTTAGAGAGGGTGTAACTTATGTTGAGTTTTGATCTAATGTTATTTATTTTCTTATATTATCTTGATTAAAACTTATATTTCTCACTTTTATAAAGGTATATTTTATTTATTTGATGTGTTTATGCCCCTGGAAGGATTCATAGAGTTCCTCATGAGGTTTTTGTAGATGGTGTTCCATGAGGAAGCTCAATAGTTGATCAAAATCTTATTGAAGTGGTAATTTGATCAGTCCATTCTTTGGACAAGGGTATTTTTTTAATCTTGTCTTATGCTAGAGAAGTAAAACCAAGGACTAAAGGAGATAAGGATTGATCATAATAGTTTCTCTTAAAAAACCACCATCCTTCCAAGGAATTAATAATCCTTAGGAAGAAGAGGAATAGTTGGAGAATATAAATGGTATTTTCAAATTCTTGTAAACTACATATCTCATTAAAGTAAAATGTGGCACCATTAAGATCAAGATTCCTAGAATTATATGGTGGGACATAATGGTTTAAAAAAAACATGAGGGTTTATATTGGAAAGACTTCATGAACGTTTTTTTTTTGTATTTTTTTCCTAAGTCATTAATGATGGATCAATCCATGGAGTTCCTTACCCTTCAAAGGGATCTTATTAAAATGTATTATGCTAACTACTTTTATGAACAATTTTTTTTCTATCATAAAATTGTACTGAGTGATAAGTTGAAGTCTTAGAGGATTCATGTGGTATTAAGACTGGATATTTTATATGAGGTTTATATATTTAAGTTTACCTCCAATGATGAATTGTTTGAAAAAGATCTGATGGAAAATATTAACCTCGCGAGTAGGTCAGTGTTAGTCAAGATTCCTCTTCTTCCTCGTGGTAGTTTATTTGGTTCCTCTACAAAGTATGGGAAATTGAATGAATCTTGAAAGGTTAGTAGTAGTGGCTCCCAATAGTGGGCATATTACACACCTTTGGTAATAGATAGTAATGGACCTTTGACCTACTATCATTTTGGAAAGACTGGGAACCCAAGACATACTTTCCCCATGCCTTTTAAAATCTATATTTCTTGTGGACTGTGAGGTCACTTAAAGAAGTTTTTTCAGGATTTTTCTTCTCCATGTTATAGCACAGACTTTTTGATACATAAAGGGTATTCAGTGTAGCTGGCTACTTCAAACATTATTGGATTTCATCTATAGGATTCTAGAATAAATAATTTTCATACATTAGAAGATTCTTGGGTAGAATTTGATGTGATGCATATAGCTATGAGAGGTATTATCATTATTACTTTTCCTTTAGCAACAAATTTATTTGATATTGGTGAATTTTATTCCTTTATATCAACCCATTCCATGAATCATTTAAAAATTATAAGGGAACTCATTCCATTTTTATGGAGTTAGTGATGCCTCTTAGAAATAAGAAGTAGGGTTTTGATACCGCTCATGTTCTCTTTTGATATCAAAAGTCAAGCTAGTTTGAGATTTTATCGTTCTCAACCTACATCACTTTGATGTTATCTGAGGGATGGATTGGTTGGTTTCCCATAATGAAAATATTTATTTCTATCATTAGTGGATATTCTTCACTGCCTCCAATGATAACTCCTAAATGTTTCTAAGAGAATGGGATATAACAACTAGTCAAGTATAACCGCATTTACCGAAACATAGAAATTTTATTTCCTATTCAATTGAACATGGGGAAAAACATATGAGTTTTGATCATCCTTTGATGGTTAAGTAATTTTATGAAGTATTTCTAGTTGATTCTCTGGTCTACCTCTAGAGAGGGAAGTTGAGTTTCTTATTGATTTGATGTTTGGAATTTAGTCGTTATCTACCCCATAATACCATATGGCTCCATAATAACTCATGGAATTGAAGATTTAGTTATATGATTTGGAATATAAAGTATTCCTCTATACAAGTTTGTTTTTATGGTAATATCTTGTACATATCACAAAAATGTACTATCGGAATCTCCACTTACGTGTCCATTATCAGAAGATTAATCAAGATATGATTAATAATAAGTATATTTTACCTCATATTGATGAATTTTTTAATCAATTAAAGGTTGGAAATTGGTTTTCAAAAATATACCTTTACTATGGGTATCATCAAATTATATTTAAGGATTCAGATATTTCAAAGTCTGCCTTTAGGATCAAGTATGACCACTTTGAATATCTTATAATGTCATTTGGTCTAACCAATGATCTAGGTATTTTCACATCCCTAATGAATTAAATTTTCTACTGGTACTTTGATTCCTTTATCATGATATTCATGGATGAAATTGTGGTTTACTCTTTAACTAAATAAGAGAATGATAATCACCTGATATCAATTATAGAATGCTTTATGGATATCCGCCTTTATGTTAAGTTATTAAAATCTCATTCTTGGATTTGAGAGGATAAGTTATTAAGACATGGGATTTTGAAACATAACATATTAGTTGATCATTATTAGGTGAAAGTTGTCTTATCATGGGAGGAACCATGGAATTTCTTTGAGATTCTAAGATTATTGGGTTTAGAAGTATATTATAAATAAATTGTAAAGTAATTCTCAAATATTTCATCTCTATTGAATAATCTTACCAGGAAATGGATAAAATTAATATGGGATTTTATGTGTCAAACTTCCTTTGAGAAATAGAATAAATGTATAAAATCATCGCCTATTTTTATTCTACTAGAATAAGGAAAGCGGTATGTGGTGTTTTTTAATGCTTCAAGTGTTGGTTTGGGTTGTTTTTTTATGCAAGAAGATCATGTAGTGGTGTATGGATGTCGTAAACATTGTCCATATGAGAATAATTATCCCACCCATGATTTATAACATATAATAGTTATGCATACACTTAATATTTGGAAACATTACCTTTTAGGGAAAGGTTCATTGTCTATACTGAATACAAGAGTCTAAGTTGCATCTTTTATTATAAATACCTAAACCTTAGACAATATTGATGGTTAGAGTATCTTTAGTATTTTGACTATGAAATTTCATATACCCTAGGAAAGGGGAATTTTTTGTGGAAACTTTGAGTAGAAACTTACTTTCTGAAGCAGTTATGTAATCAAATGTTAATTTAATATCATTGGGAACTATGCTCGATTGCACCTAAAAGTGATAAATTAAGAGACTTTAATTTATATGGCTAGTTTTTAGTTTAAATAGAATCTTATAAAGTTTATTTTTCTAGATAAATAGTAGGAAAAATAGATCAGGATCATCAAGAACTCTTTATATGGTGGAGATACCAATATCTAGTGATTTTTCTCCCTAGAAGGCATTCTTTGTTTCAAAAACTTGTTTTTTGTTCATTCATTTCGGAGGAATTCTATGATGAAAATTTTCTATTGTTCTTAGTGGCCCTTTCATCCTGGTATAAAAAAGATGTACTATGACATAAACTATTGGTTTTTGTGTCTAGGTTTGAAACATGACATGGCTGGTTTTTTTCTCATTGTTATACTTGTTAGTGGATTAAGGCCAAACACTAAAAGACTTAAAACTTTTTTTAGCCGATCTCGATTCCCATTTGGAAATGGGACGAGATATCTATGGGTTTCATTATTGGATTATAATGAATCCTTGAGTAAGGAATTCTATAAGGGGGTGACTAATCAACTAACTGAGTTGGCTCATTTCATTCTGGTTTGAGACACAGCCAATGTTGAGTATTTGGAAAATATATATGTTTAGGAAATCATGAAGTTGCATAGGGTACCATCTAATATTATTTAAAATAGGGATCCCTGGTTTACCTCTAAATTTTGGAAGGGCCTCTAGGGTGTGAAGGTTTCCCAAGATAAATTGAGCATTTCTTAACATCCTTATACATACATACATATAGAGTGACTTATTCAGATTTTATAATAATGATCTAATCTTGAATCATGAACTTAAGAGGATATTGGGAAAACTATTTAGGAATAGTTGAGTTTTTTTATAACGATATTTATAATTCATCCATCAAAATGGATCCTGTTGAGGTTTTTTATGGACAAATGTGTAAGTCACATTTTTTATCTAAGGTGGGTGAAATTTCTCTTGTGGTGCTAAGAATTATTCATAAGATGTCAAAAAATTAGGTTATTAATTAGTGACTATTGATTACTCGAAGTCAAAATCAATCTTACGTGGATAATGGCATCATACTCTAGAATTGTTGATTGGTGGCTATGTGTCATTGAAAGTATCACCTCAGTTGGGTCACCATCAACTTAGAAAGTAAAGAAAATTAATTTCAAGATACATAGGACCTTTTTATATCTCTAGGTGGGTTATAAAAGTAGATTATTAGTTATCTTTTCCATCTTAGTTGACTTCTATCCCTGAATTTTTTTATGTTTCTAATATTAAGAAGTATTATCCCAATCCAACCCATGTTCTAAATTGGGAAGAGCCTATTTTGGAACTAGACATGTTAGTGGTTGAATGACTATTTTAGGTTTCTGATTCTTAAGAGAATATTCTTCATAGAAAATCTATTTTATCAGTTTGAGTGTTGTGAAAACACAGAATAGATTCTCATGAGGCTTGGGAATGATAATCATTGATGAGGGGGTAGTGGAAACATATTTTCTTTGATAATTATTCAATGGCTTAACATTCTAGGGACATAAAGTGATATTGTGGGGATAATTTTCACATAAATATATTACTTTTAGTTATGTGTCTTCAACTTTTAACAACTTTTTCTTTGAATCATTCTTGGTTTATTCTAGGTGATTTTTTAGGAGTTTTTGAGTTTTTTGGGTATGTGCATGGTTGGCGCACAATTAGGACAATCCGTTCAAAATTCCTAAGAAACCATGAAACTGGTGGCATTTTGATATAGTGGTGTTATGTATGGTTGTAACATGGTTAGTAAAATCATATGACTAAACCATGATACTTCTCCAAATGGATATAAACGGGTGCACAGTTGGCACACAATTTATTAAATCATGTGATGTGAATAAATAATTTCAAAAATTATTTTTTAAACCTAAAAATATATCATTGGCCTCATTATTCATTCTATATCCTTGTATCTCAACTCTATGGGTTCCACTTTGAGATTTTAGAGATCTCAACTCTTCTGAAGAGTGATTATGGTGGATCTTGTGGTTTTAAATCTAGGAAACTCGAGGTAATAGCTCATTATTTAATGTTATTCAACTTTATTTTAGATATCATATCTTTTTCTTGATTGGAAACACAGATTAGGGATTTTATGATTAGATCTATGGGTTTTGTCATGATTTTATGAGAATTATACTAGATCTATTGAGAATAAGGATGAAAGTGACCATATCTACATTGTCATTATGTACTTTGGGATTTGTATTGGTAAGTAGTTTGTCGTGTCTATATTGATATAATTTTTTTTGAATATGAGTTTCTTGATATGGGTTTCATGATTTAGGGTTTTCCTTTTATTATGAGGTTCCTTCATTCTTCTTAGCATGTCTATCTCGTTCAGTTATTAAAAATACTAAGTATTAAGGTGGGTGGTCTCACGAAAATACATTATTTATTAAATCATGCTTGATTACTCATTTAAAATTGTTTTTATATGTTTTTTCATGTAATGATCTATTAATTTTTAAATATAAAAGTGTATGACTCATTTATAAAATGGATTTTTCATTTTTTATTAAAAATGGAAATATATTTCAAAGAATGTTTTATTGTTAATTTGGGAAATTTTATTGTTGATGTGTGGTATTCCCTTGAAATGATTTGAATTGTGAAAATGGAGTCCTCTAGGTGTAGGAAATTTTTTAAATTTAAAGAATCCATGTGTTGGCTATGTAACATCAGTTCTAGGGTACTTAGGAGGGGGTAAATTAGTGTAATCACCCAATGCTAGTTTTTGGATACCTAGCATGGATAATACGATAACTCTAACTAAACATTTTTATTACAAAGGGTTCACTTATTAGAGTGTTCTCTTATCCCTAGGCATGTGTTCTAGGGATTTGCGTGCACTTTCTCATTTGATCTTTGAGGTGTGAGGATCTTAGTTAACCAAGACCACACTTACCCTAGGACTAGTTTTCATGTCACACCTTTTGGATTGGATATTTATAAATGATTTGAAAAATGGTTTATTGGTATATTCTTTGATAAATGGTTTATTAGTAAATGATTTTAAATGGTTGTTCATGAATTCTTTATAAACTATTCTTAGAAGGGTGTATTTCTATGTTTTCTTTAAGAATATATAAATTTATACTTTATTCCTTAACTTTATTTAAATGAGAATAATTGGTTTGTTTTAGGAAGACTGTTTATGTAATTATTTTTTGGAATCTACTATGCTTTTTTTCTCATGACCTATATATACCATTGGGTGTGTGTGCGTGGATGTTACTTTATATAATGTGCGTAAAGGCAACACACTGCATAGCGGTGGTGGTTATCCATGTTAGCGAGTTGTGGGAGTTCGGTGGTGACACGATAAGAATTTGACCCACAAGTCATATAGAGATGGTTTGTTTATTATTTGTGTACTTTGGTTTATCTATTTTGGATTAGAACTTGTATTTGACTTATCCTCATTGGCATATGATGACTGAATTTGTATTGGAATTTTTCATTCCATTTATATATTCTAGATATAGTTTTTTTGGTTTATTATGGGAAAAATCATCCCCAAAGGTAGTTCTTGAAGCCTAGGAACTTGCCTTTATCCTGTAGGGATAGCGAACACCCTTAAGACCTTGCCATGGGTCAGCTTGGGTATCTGATTCAGGGATTATTTGGGTTGGTTCATGATTATAATTCCCATTAAGAGTTGATAAGTTCACCCTCCACTAATATAAATCCTTGAGTGATTTTAAGGAAACAATCCAATCCATCCTAATAATTACATCGAAGTGGTCCATCTTCATAATGGATAAATCCCATAAAAAATCCACTTCCACTATAGGAATGATACATGAGGGGCAATGAAATCCCTATTCATTCTTCTTCCAAAGGGGTTTTGAGATCTCTATCATAGATGGTATGAGATTTAATGAAAATTTCAATGATTACACAACAGGGAATAGATAAATGATTGTGAAGAACCAGTGTCAAATAATGCATTGACCATAGAAGATGCAACAAGGATGATACCTCTCACTATTATTGGCCTAGTTTTAGAATCTTCTAGTGTAACAATTTGATCCAAATCACCTGATATGGATTGGAGCGTCACATGATGTCATGTTCTCCTCCTCATATGCAAGATTTTTTCGACTAGTATCAAGGGCTTAAGTGGAGCCATGCAGAGACTATTCCATCGGCAACAGGTAACAATCAGAGTATAAAATAGTGAAAACAATAATCAGAGTAATCATTGATAAAAAATACAAAAGAAATAAAATAATAACATAAACCCATGCTATATTAATATGGCATATAATTCCCAATATAACTAGTCATCGATCCCCACATGTGATAGATCTATACAAATAAATAAGGTAAAAAATGAATAAAGAGGCTTCTCTATAAAGGGTTCTGAAATTTTTCTTATCATCAATTAGACTAACTGCTCCTCTGGTAAAACCACACTGAGTAGGGCCACTACCCGCATCTATAATTCAGTACAAAGGATTTTACATGTGCACCGAGATTTCCATGCAGGGTGTGAGTATAAAACCGAATAAGACACAATCAATGCAACCTTAACATAAGTGCAGTAATTATATATAAGTGTGTGAAATTATAAGAAAGTAAATGAATAGGAAAAAATCACATGTTGGGTCATTATTCACTAACTAGACTACCATGAACCACGATCCTATTTTCTTAAGATGCACATCATAGGAGAAGTTATGTCTGTTTTCCATGAATCAAATAATAGGCCACAAGGACAATGTAATTCTCAAAAGAAGCCACTGGGAAATCATGGTCAGGCCATAAGTCCATCATGCACTACTCTACCCACCCCCCCCCCCCCCACACACACACACAATTATCTTAGGTAAGCCACAAGTCTATCTGCTAAGGGATTAACCAATCAATGAATATTTCACCTATCACTTTGATATTAGATATAAAAATTATATGAGCCATATATATATACATGATGATGAGATAATATTTTATGCGTATTTATTTGAAATTTAATTAATAAATGACATTTTTTAAAATTACAGAATTATTAATTATTACTAATAAATTATAGGTATTTTATATTTTAGAATGAAAATTTTGAAAAATAAATAAAATGAAGTGAAATACCTATTTTATAAGTTTTAATTATTTCAAAGTATTTCCTTTATATTTATGTAAAAAAAGTCTTCAACATAGCTAGCCCTCAACTAGTGGGAAGTAAGACACATTGTAGCCCCATGGGGGTTAGATGGATAAGAAACCCACAACGAAGGCCAAAAAATTCATAGAGGAGAAATTTGAAACATCATATGGGAATAAGATCACATAGGCACACAAGGATCAAATCCATGTAATGGTGGGAGAAAAGCCTCACTGGCATAGGGCGACACCAGTGGAAAAAAGAATCCTTTAGCTCCTATCCTACATAAAGGGATACTAAGGCATGGAATATCTTATTAAGTGGATCACATCCATTAAAATAATCAATGTAGGACACACTCACTCTTGGGTACTATTCATACTAATAAAAGCGATGTCGTTTCACCACCTCTCATGCATTATCTCCCTCAGACCGAATTTTTCCATGTATTAGGCCATTTCTACCAATGTTACACCATGGAACCAGTATGGCTGACTAATAAGGTGATCACCACAACTAGATAATTGACCACTACTATGTCATAGGATTATCCCTTGTGTCATATCAAACTAGGGAGCTTGAGATGATGAAGAATGATACATTATGGGATGAGTGTTATACCATAACCACAGTAACTCAGTGTAAGAATAATAAAGTTATTCCATAGTAGAAGAATTGTGTCAGGGGTGGAGCTACCATAAGATGAAGTATGCAATGTGGGATACTCTTACATGAGCTAGGGTACCCTTATATAACCTTGGTAATGTGTGTGTTGACCTTATGTAATGGGTAGAAGGCCATTATGCAAAGGGTGGAATACCTTTACGTAGAACCATGTTGACCTATACGCAGCGCTATCACCCATATGATACACCATAGTCTTATGTCCTAAGGACATTAGAGTAAAATAAAGTTCTTACACAAGGGAAAGTTTTCCTCGTATCCCTATTTTACCAAGGTTGAAGAAAGAAGATTGTGATGTAGGGTTTTCACTATGATGTACATGTTATTCAAGTAATACTAGAAATGTTTCGAGAAGAAGATGAGGTAGCAGTCATGTTACCCATTCCACACTAAAGCCATGCATTCCATGCAATGAGTTTGTGTCATAATGAACATCATATGTTGTAATGAGGGTTTACCTAAATATTTCAAATGCATGATATCTTTAATCTCACACGTGTGGTATAGGATGAGTTTGCGGGGTTTGAAGAAGGATCATGTACATAGAGCCTCTCCTATAATGGTGGAGTCAAAACACTTCCTAAAACAAGGGGAGAAATTGTCAAGACATGAGGATTTATGAGGTTTTAAAAGAATACTCATCCAAAAATATCTTATAGAGAGAGAAAATATGGAGGTTTAAAATAGATATAAATGAAGAAGAACAATTCAAAATAGATCAAGGATAAAATAAATGAACTTAAAATTTTGAAACTTGAATAGAATTATATATAAATAGAGAAGGGTTTTTTTGTGAAAGGGTAGCCAACCCTATGATCCAATGAGCGGAAACTAACCCACCCAAGGAGTGGAGGTTCCCTGACTAAAAAAATTCTAATGTGTGATACCCAAGAAATAGTGTAAGGAAGAGGATCACCAATGTTTATCAAGTCGTCATAGTTTAGGACTTTTTTTACTTTTTCTTTTTGTTTTTTAATATTATATTTTTATGAGTGTTGTGTCTGTCAATCTAAGTAATTAATATTTTTTTTGTGATTTATTTTTATATTCCCTATCTCTCAACATCAAATTAATTTGTGTTTGTGACATAGACTATGGGTTTCTAGGTGGTGTGCATGAGGGTAGAGTTAATAAAGAGGAAGATTAATTTATAATTTTGATTCTTTCATGCTTATGAATTTCTATCATTAAATTTTATTGCATTGGTAATAAACATAATCACATCTCTAATTACCTTGAAAGAGTGATGGAAATTATAGAAGGAAACCTAATGTGACTAAGATAAGTGGAAAGATAAATATAACTTAACTTATCCTTCCACATAAATATTAATCATAATGCACCAAGCCAGTTATAGACATACCTTGAGAGAGGGTTTTTTTGACTTAGGTTGTTCTAGCTAATGTTGAGAGTATAGGATAGATACTCTAAGAGGTCTTTTGACTTTTAATATCATGTAATTTCAAAAGTAATGATTGAATTGTTTTGATTTATGAAAAAAAATCCCTTGATACCAACTCTAATCCATTTATCATCATTCTATTATTTTTGATCTAGTCCACCCTAGAATGCCTTTGATTAGTTTAGGTAATTTTAGTTTTAATAAATTGTGACATAATCAAAACTATTGAGACTTATAACACTTTTCCTCATGGGATCAACCCCAGGCTTACACCGCCCTACTCCTTATAGCTAGAGTGATTTAGGTTTTTATATTTTCTAAATTTAATATAGCTAGATTATATAATTATGCACTTCTACAAAAACGGGCAAGGGAAGCGCTACCCTTTTATCAATGCTAAAAAAGCACTGATAAAGGGGGTCTTTATTAGCGCTAAAAAAATGCACTGATAAAGGGGGGGCCTTTAAAAGTGCTGAAAAAGAGATGTTAAAAGTGAACCTTTATCAGCGCTTTTTTTAGCGCTGATAAAGGCCCCACTTTATCAGTGCTTTTTTAGCGCTGTAAAAGGGGACCCCTTTATCAGCGTTTTTTTAGTAGCACTGATAAAGGGGGGCTTTATCAGTGCTTTTTCCTAGCACTGATAAATTTTATATTTCAAAAAACATAATTTTTCATGAAAAATAATACATTGTTATATAAGTATATTTAAATTGATATATATATATAATATATATTTTTTAAATATAAGTATAAATAGACTATTACATTTAATATATATGAAATTTAGTGAAAATGGCTTTAAAATATTTAAAAAATATAATTAATTAATAATTTTCAAATTATTATTGATTAAAAATCATTTAATGACAATTTGAGGACACAAAAAATCAAAACAATTAATAAAAGATCTAAAAGAAGTTGAAAATGTAACTCAAACTTCAAACGGCCATAAATTTTGATCCGGGTGTCCGTTTGAGCTCTATAGCATATCAAATTAAATCCTACGACGAGATCTACGCACCTATGATCCAAGAAAAGCTTTTGTCACATTTTTCAAGCCCAAAAAAGGCCCAAAAGGCATCCAAAACTGAGTTTTTAGTCAGGATATCGCGATTTGTTAACATTCAAACATGTATAACTTCTGATCTGGATGTCCGTCAGGCCTGTACCACATATCATATTGAAGATTGTTTCATTTTCTTCGATTTGACTAGTTTTGGAGTTGAAACAGGCTTTTATATTAGAAGTTATGGTCATTTTAACATTATATGGCTTTTCAAATACACACACACACACACACACACACACATATATATATATATGTATTTATTCGTAAATGTGTGTGTGTGTGTGTTGTATATATGTATATATGTATATATGTATTTATTTATTTATTTATAAACACACATAAAAAAACATATTTTATAGATGTATTTAAAACTAATCTTATAAATATATATTAATATAAAAATAAATATACGGATAAAAAATTGTAACTACAAATATATATATAAATAGATATAAATATATATTAATATACGAATGAATATATATATATACTAATATATGAATAAACATATATGTATTAATATAACTAAATATATTTATATTAATATTAATCTATATTAATATACAAATAAATATAAATATATATATATAGAGATGTATCATTTAATAGAAAAAAACGAAATGGCTTAGTGGTAAAGGTGCAAGCGTGCAAGGGGGAGGTCACGAGTTTGAGTTTGGGTGGAAGCAAGGAAGTGTGCACGCATGTGTGGGACGTGCAGGCAAGGGAAGCGTGTAGGAGTGGGAGGGGTCTCCTAGCGCTTATAGGGGGGTCAAGTGATGTTAAAAGCCCCCCCCCCCTCCGAATATATATTATTTTTTATTTTTTTTATTTTTTTTATTTTTTATTTTTTATTTTTACGTTTATCAGAACTTTTAAAAAGCGCTGACAAAACACCCCTTTTATCAGCGCTAACAAAAAAGTGCTGATAAAAGACCCCTTTTATCAGCTCTTTTTTTAGTGCTGATAAAAGGTGTGTTTTCTCAGCGTTTTTTTAGCGCTGATAAAAGGGACCCCCCTTTATCTTCACCTATATTAATAGAACTTTTTTAGCATTGTTAATGAAATTTTCTAAAGATGTCATTTTCGTGGAATAAGTCATTATAAATTCAATAGTTAGAAAAATAATTTTTCTTCGAACCTTTCTATTTCTTTATTTTAGTTCAGGTTATTTTTCAATTTTGTTCTATTTTATGCATTTTGTGTTTTTAGATTGTGATCTAATGTATAAGAAAAATGACATCCCACATATGTTTGTTGATTGACCTTTCAAGCCTATAATAATGAATAGAAAAACAGAAGAAGAATATCCAATTCTAAAGAAAGGAGCATCAAGAAAAACTAAGTGAACCACAACTACACCTGTGTCCAGAAAAGTTTCTCCTAAGTATGGAATTTAAATTCATGAAGGGATTGAATCTCCTAGAGAGTATGACCAAAGTAGATGGGGTGTCTTAGGTAAGATTCAATCCTCATTATAATTTTGAATTTTCTATAGAGAACACCCTTATACTAATTTTTTAGGAGGTGGAAGAGATATTAGATTCTTGGATCTGTAATGACATAATAATGTTTTTAGAAGAGGGATATTTTGCATTTTAGGAACAATATGATCCTCCAATACCAATTGATATAGATTATCCTAACAAATAAATAAAATAATAAGTAGAATAGGGGTATAGAGTTTTAAAATACTTTGGTTTATTTATTATTTTCTCTCACTTGTATTATTTTTTGTTACCCCTCATATTTCCTAAGAATAAGAATAAGATGAAATGGTAGCTGCTGAACTGGATGAATTCAGTGTAGAGTTTGAATAGGTGAATCCACTAAAAGAGGAAAAGAGGGGTGGTATAAGGTATGGACATCCCATGATATTTTACTCTAAACATTGGGTTTTTTAACTACTAGTTAATTCCCTCATCAATAATAATAGCTTACAAATAGGAGAAATAATAGAAGAGCTACCCCAAAAACTCATCAAAGGCAAAATCAGTTCAACACAAGAGGGTTGGCTCTATACCATACTCCTATTAAATGATTAATGAGTTGAGTTTGAGATTAATGACCTTAATTAAATCACTTTATGTGAGGAAACCATAGTTTTTATTTATCTTCTTTATTAAGACTTATTTTAGGACTTCAATTGAGGATATAATAAAACCTCCCCCTCCCACATTTTTAAAATTTAATTATATATACCTTATTATTTAACAATTTTTTATTTCCTTTGCAGGTCTATAATGAAAAAAGGAAGCAAGAAAAAAACAAAAAATAGATTCAAAGTAGAAAAAGTTATTAACCTTTAAATTTCAATATTCAATTATAATCCCCTATTTTCCAATATATCTTGGTTTTCAATGAAAAAAAATGCATACCCATACTTAGATTTGTGCTTTACTTTTGATCAATGAAACTTTTAATTTTTTTAGGAACCCCATGATACTATGTTCTAATTTTCAATTTGATATAATTGAATAGGTAAGATGGGGAATTTAATGATTAAAGTTAAACATAATAATTTTAATTCAATGAATCATGGCATTTTTAGTCACATATAGATGAATTTTTCACTTGCATCTTTCATGCTTTTAATTTTAGGAATTTATGTGGATTAATTTATGTATTTTTACAAATTCCATGATTGATTTTCTTCAAAAAAATATGCTCCCATTCATGAGAGGTTTCTAAACCAAATTTTTCCAATAATTATTTGTAAATTTTTTGAGATATCTTGATACATGTTACCTATTATAAATTTTTTTTGATCTTGTAAAATAAATAATTACACAAATTCACAAGGAAAATGGTTGAGGTATTATTTTTATTCATCCATTATTCTTTATACCTACCCTACATTGATCCTAATTTTATACCTTAAAGACCATGAATGTTTATTTATTGGAATGAGCCACATTACATGAAAATTTCATCCATTCCTACACTTACTCTAATATTTAGCAAGATTTTCAAAGTTCAAGTGAGGGGAGAGGGAGTCCATGGTGAAAAGGGTATGTTATTTATTGAAGAAAAATGTATTGGATATTTTATTGGGTTTTGAAAAGGATCATGTCATTATTAATTTTATTTATTTTTTACCAATCTATAAAAAATGAAAAAAAATAGGTTTAGTTATGGAGGATAAAAAATCACCATCACTTGAACCATTATTTCTATCATTAGGGGTTGGGTGGTAGATGTGATACTTTTCCAAGCTCATTTTTCGAAAAAATTGAAAAAAATCAAGAGTTTTTACTCATTATTTATGGTTTTATTTATCATACCCTTAATTTGATATTGGGGAATAGGGTGTTGTTACTTTTTAGAGAGGATAATGTCATTGGACTTCACTTTAATTATCATGCACTATATATTGAGATAAACCTGTTTTACAAGCCTTAGTTTTTTCAATATTTACCGCCCTACCCTTAAGGCACAGAATCATATGATCATAACATTCAATTTACTTATTATTTTTAGTGATTTTTGTCTCCACCAAGTGGAGAAAAAAGGTTATTTTCAAGTTCAAAAGTTCAGAACATGTACTCAATGTATGTGGAAAACTCCATATTTAATTTACCATGAGTGATGAGAGAATAATCAAATGGTGAGGTAGATCAACATAGATTGTTAATAATGATAGATTAAGTGTCTTTAATAGAATAAATAAGAGGTTCCATCACTTTCTATTAGTAAAAATAAAATACCTTGTGTCTAGTAGGGAGTTGATTTTTTCATATGAAAAACTTGAAAATTCTCTCCCCCTGATTGATAATTGTTGGGTTTCATTAATTTTAATTTTTAAATATTTTTCAAATGGGGTTTTTATTTTTATTTATAATTTTAGATATATTCTAGAGTAAAATCATGGTTTATGTTTAGAGGATTTGATGAGATAATTTTTCATGAATATTTTTTAAAAATTTAATGAAAAATGTCAAAAAAAATTAAATCTTTTATCCATTTATTAATTGGTAATAATAGTTTATGGGTATTATATATTTTAGAATGATAATTTAAAAAATAAATAAAAATCATTGAAATGCATGTTTTTATAAGTTTTAATTTTTTCTAAGTATATTTTTATGTTTAGGTAAAAAAATTGTCCAATATAGCTATCCCTTACGACAACCCATATTTTTAATACACCTTAATTCATAATTTTTTAGATAAAGACATGAATAATACAATACCAAAATATTTAAAGGAATGATGTATTTGGGTAATTAGATTCATAACATAATAACTTGAAATTGCGATAAAACAACATTATTTAAATCACCTTAATGTTCTCTTAAAATTTCATCCCTCTTCTAAAATTTCATGGGATTATTTAGGGATGTATATAAGAAAGAGGTCAGCTATAAAGCCCAGTAAGAGAATAACCAAAGAAAAACATGATGAAATTAATAAGTGTTAGTCAAGAGTTATATCAAGTTGACATAAAATGGGTTAATATCATAAACATGAACATCGAGTCATGATATGAGATGATAACATCAAGGAAACATAGGAATGTGGAAACAACATAAAACATGACCTAATAAGAATAAGTATAAGGACCCGACCTTAAACTGTACTTAATATTGAATTAAATGAATAATTCACATTGAGGATATTTTCAGGTTTAGAGTTTTAGAGAATTAGGACATAACTGTTACATCTCAAAAGATTACAAAGTAGACACTTCTACTGAGTTTCCATAGAATAAAAAAACTATTAAAAGAAACATGTCTAGTTCCATGTTTTATATAGCATGACTTTCCCTTGATCCCATCCTTGACCTTATTCCACATTATGTCCTGTGAAAAACATTTCAAAAAAACTTGGGGTGAGCATAAAAAGCTCAATAAGGGATACACAAAGAATGAAAACAGTTAGTTTTTCAAAACAACAAGTAAACCTTGTATACTTTATCAAAGTAATACTTTTCAACTTTTCGAAGTAGTAAAAACTCTTCACTGAATAAAAGTTCATTACTTACCCTTATGTAACCAAAAGATTACCATAACACCCATATAAAGATCACATAACATATAAAGGTAACTTGGGACATAAACATACTTAAGTTGAATAACCATAAGGTCTACTTCCACACATATCACTTAATGGAATAGCCATTCGGCCAACTTCCATACATACTTAATGGAATAGCCATACGGCCGACTTCCATACCCAATGCATTGGAGGTTATAACGTAACCACCCGTCCTGGTATTCACAGCACCACCCGTCATATGTTTTATCACGTAACCACCTGTAAAATGTCCGAGTACCATCATTACACATAAAATATTAAAAATATAAACATTTCAATAACAACATTTCATTTGCAATCACAATAAGTAATTCCCAGATATTGAATTAATCAATCCATTTTCAAAAACCATTTTAAAGACATTTTTGAATCAAAGTGTCCCATACCACTTTGAAGCTTTTAATGGAATTATAATTTTAAAACATTAATGTCCATATAAATAAATACTAAAAACCATTTTGAAAACATGGACATTAATGATAAATATTTAGAATAATAAATCATTAGAACATTTAAAATGATATTTTTGTTAGAGTTTTTAACAAAATGAGAGACTCTTGAATACAAATAATTTTAAAATAACATTTAATCCAAACTTTATAATATCGTGAGAATAAAGGGATTCATGATATAATATTTCAAAGGACAATATACACACCATATAAGAGTGAATTGGTGCATAACAACAATAAAGACTCAAAATAAATGTAAAATGAGATGAAATCCATTATAAAGAAGTTATCCTTAAATTAAGGATAAATCAATCCCATAATTATGTTTGAAAAATATAAATAAAATCAATATAAGTGAATATTAAGTGTAAAACAATCAAATTTCATTCACACATATTCAAAGGATGACATATTCAATAACTACATGTTGAACCCAAAGAAATCGAAATTGGGTTAAGAAGTTTCCTTGGTAAAATTCGACTACCTAACGGCGTCACATAAAATTTTACAAAAAGGGTTGATGAGAGAGATAAAGGGTATCTCATCTCTTGGACATAAAATTTAAATAAATAAGGATATAGAAAAACATATCCCAACATAATAGTATGTGAATTAAAAGACATAACAAAAGAAGTCTTTTAAAAAAAGGAGGGTGAAAGGTCCCCTTACCGAGTTGGGTAACCTTCAAAAAGTACAACCCATGGATGAAGGGTCATACAATGAAGATGTAAATACCAATAAATGAAATTATAATACAAAAAGTTTATAATAATGGGCAGTACATACACCACTCAAAGGAAATAGTGGCAAACGTAGCATAAATGTCACGGGAATAAAAGTGAGATGAAAAATCCCTTACGAAAACTCGGCAGCCTAACGGCGCCACTTAAAACTTCCAACAATGGATTTATGAGATCAAATAGGGCCTCCCATAATATTAACATAAAAATTAAAGTATGAGGAATATAAAATAACATCCCCAAACATAATAAAGTTGGGATTAAAAGAAATGACATAAATGAGAGTACTTAAAAAGAAATAGAGAGGTTGGATCTCTTACGAAAATTTGGCAGCCTAACGGCGCCACTCAAAACTTCCAAAATGGATTTATGAGAGAGAATAGGGTCTCTCATCACATGAACATAAAAATTACAGTAAGATTAATATAAAATAACATACCAATAACAAGAAATATGAGCTTTAAAAGTAATGACATAAAAGAGTGTACTTAAAAAGAAAGAGAGAGGAGTGGGATCCCATACCTCGGGTCCGACTTGACTCGATCGTTCTTTAATCTCCTGAATAATAAACTTGATTTAATTTATACTTTATTAATAACCTTTTTCAAGCTTATTATTCCTTTTATATCACTTATTTCCATGTTATAAACATTATGTAATCATTAAGTTAATAATGTTTGTTTTGTCGATATTTGGTTGTTAAGTCGAAAGTGAACTTCTTACGATTACATGTTGTTCGTGTGGTCAAAGGTTCTTTATATCCAGAATGACATTCCTGATTTGGATATCATATATATCCAGCATATACATGTATTTATAATATCACATAATCATTTATAGGAAAGAAATGAAATGCACCGTTCATGGAGACGGTAAGCCGTACGTACGCATGAATGCTACTTTCATTTCTATGTCATATTAATGGAATTAAAACTATATGAGAGGTATGTATATTTTAATTCCAGAATTATATTAATAATTTATATGTAACATACATCATATATATCCATTATATATATGTACTCGTAATAATACATTACATTTGGGGATAAGAAATGAAATGCACCGTTCATGGAGACGGTAAGCCGTACGTACGCATGAACGCTACTTTCATTTCTATCTCATACTTTAATGGAAAGAAAATAATAATTATATAAAGGTATATTATAATTAAATTATAAAATCATATATAATAACTTTAAATTCATCCTTTATACGTCCCACATATGGCATTAACGAATCACATCACTTTGAGGGGGCGGTAGTCCGCACTTCCTTAAATGAAGATATCGTGTTTACCCATAATGGAAACCATAAAGGTATGCCATAATTGAAAAATAAAAAAGCTTAAGTATAACATAAACATATTATATATCATATATAAGTATATTTTCATTTTAATTTCTACCTTTGATGGTGTTAAAATAAAGTTGAACAATCATCGTTTCGGGAGGCAGAAATTCGCCATCCACGGAAACAGTATGTTCTTTAACCATTAGATGTAGGTGTGTGTAAGTGTATCTAGAATCCTTCTTGTAAAAACCTCCTATTATATTTAAGATACTGTATTTGTTACAAAATAAATGAATAAAAAGAGTTTAAGGGGTTGGAGAAGCAAAATAAAACAAAAGGACTCAAGTGAAGACATTACCTTAAAATCGGGTAACTCTCTTAGATTTGAGCTCAAAGGCTTCCTTGGGAAGACTTCTGCCTAAAGTGAGGCTTCAATGAGTAATAGAGGGATGTGGAGAGACAAAATGGGCCGGTTTTGGCCGAGCCAAAGGCTTTGGAAGTGTGGGTAAAGAGGTAGAGGTGGGGGCCTTTTATAAGAGGAGAGGAGGGGCACTCTTGGAAAGGTATAAAATGTAACTTTATTTTCAAATGAGTTTCGGATTTTAATGGTCCCAAATTTATGTTTTTCAAGTATAAGGTGATAAGGGTTCGAAATCCACCCATCCAATAGGTTTTGGACATGTTTAGGTCTTAGAGTTTACATTATCTTTCCATTTTATTTAAATCGTTAAATAATGAGGTCATCGCTACATCATCATGATGTCATAAATAATTTAATTTTTTTAATGTCTAAAAATTATAATAAAAATACTATGATGTACGAAATCTTTTTCTCTTTCCAATTAATATTTATAGTCCAAAATATCATTTATTTAGACAAAATTAAAAACATTTTACTTAGGTGATACATTCTTTGTTACATTTAACATTCTTTAAAAATAAAAAGATAAAAAGTCACTTTCTCACAAAAGTGATTCCATGGGGCCCCCAAGTTTGGCACAAGGCATATCATGGTAAGCCATGAGACAACCAGTAGCCTTAGGACACATTTTGTGGTCATTTTTTATTATTATGATATTATCTTATTTTCTTTAACTACCCGATTACTCATTAATCAAGATAATTAAAGATAATTACCGTCGCTACTATTCATAATGTCCAAAAACAAAAGAGTCTTAATTAAATAATTTTGACCTTATGATTCCAAATATGTAATTCATTTTACCAAATTCCAAACACATAAATTGCAATAATTAATTTAAAAAACTTATTGTTGTCAAAACAAATAGCGGGTTTTTTAGAAACAATATTTATGAAAAGTTTGGCACTTGTTTATGCCTAATTCCAAAGTGAAATTAATCCCAATGACCATAATTGAATTACATGGTAAAAATATATTCTAATTACACTTTAAAACAAATTAAAAAGATAATATAACCATATAATTAAATTATATGAAAAAACAGTTTTGATGTAAAATGCAGTATTTTTCACTATTCATTGAAAAATGAACATTGTCAGAAAAATACCAAAAATTAACCCAAGGTAAATTCCAATGTCCCAATCATAAATAATATGTTTATTTTGAAAAATATAGCTTATAAAATTTTCAAAAAGTGGATTTAAAAGGGGTTCGCCATCAAAAGGCGGTTAATCGACCTTTTAAAGAATATTAGAATGTTTACGCTTAAAAACTGGATTCATTTGCATTTTTAATCCTCTAACATTTATTGTAAAGAGTAAAAATATTTGAAAAACATATATAATCATTTGGTAGTTAGTTCTGTTCATTCCTGCCATTACAACGGCTAGGCGTTAACTACCATTTAAAATAATATTATTTTATTATTAGAGTGCAACGTAAGATTCCCAAGAAACTTGTTGTTGTGTATTGGGTACGCCATCAAACATAGAATCCACTTTAAATTAATATTAATATTTTATTCACAAATATGGATAAAAATAAAGATGTCATAATCTTTATTTACCTGGGGTGTTACATCCTTCCCCCCTTTTGGGAATTGTGTCCTCGTAATTTTAAAATTGGGCTTGGAAACATCCTTGAAAGTCCCACATCGGAACAAGAGTCGGTAAAACAATCACTTTAAAATAAAGAAAGATAAGTACAAAGGTCACCCGAGTTAACCCATACTATGATTCTAAGTATGAAAATATGGACATGGAGGAAAAAAATAAAGGGTCGTTTTCTGATGGAGAGTGATAGAAAACATGTTTAGGAGAAAGTTAACCATAAGAAAATCACAAACTTGTGATGGGTTAAACGGTATTCGATTCCCAGTAGGAAAAGTTAATAGACAACATTTTTGTCTTAAGTTACTTTTTATTGAGGAATTTATTCATAAGGAAACATAATCACTTATCATGTTGACTTTCAACTTTTATTAGATTCCTTACACAAACTCATATTTTCTCCAAAAGACGAGTATTTAGGAAGACTTGTTCACATTAAGAGTACTATAATAAACTTCTAGAGAATCACCTAATCCACAAAAGAGAACTATATACTTCCCATGTCTTTAGACTTTAACCAAAACCAAAACCAAAAAGGTTATTACAAGATTAGATAATCCAGAAAAGGATAACCCTTTATAAAAAGAAAATCTATTCTTAATCTCCAAAATTTTTCCAACAAAATCCAAAGTTCAACGAGGACCATTCGATAATCAATTTGTCCATAAAATTCATCAAAGTAAACCAAACTAAGATTGAAACCCAAATATTTGAAGGATTTAGTCACATAGTCTTCCAAGTTAAATCGTAACATTTATCTCCAAACAACATTAGTTGCTCTTAATGTCTCGTATTGAAAAGTAATTAACCTAATCACATATCCTCCATGATAGGTTAATAAATATCCATATATAACCCAAAATCAACTTACTCTTAATTCATAAAATCATCTAACTAAAAATAATCATTCAAAATAACCAGGGACTTCACGTAGTCCAGTGGTAGGCGATAAATACCAGTTGCACTTTGGTTGTGGGTTCGATTCCCGCAGCTTTGTCCGACGCGACGGGTTGTCACACGGTCTACATGTTGTCCTTTTTCCAAAACTATATAATTCTCAAATCATTCCCCAAAAAGAGATAAAATCATAAAAAATAACCATAACATAATTTAACCTCAATTTTATCTCAAGCCTTTCACTTCCATCATAACATATAGTAACCCATAATTACCTCAAAAGTAAGGATCATATAAACCCAAATGGTTCTTTATAACTATGTCCACAAAAGAACAGATAACTATTCCTTGAATAATATTTTCATATATTCAACATCAAGTTTACACATACTATAAAAAGTCTTATAATGTAACCTTGTCATCAAAAGAGACTTAATACTCTTATGAATTTCACCATAACTCTTGAAGCCCTTATATGTTGACATCTTACTCATTCAATATTCTTCAGGATCCATTAACCATTCCTTTCCAACTTATTCTGAAATACTTCTTTCCTACAAACAAAATCATGAATCATATCCTAAGATTCCAAAATAGGAAAACAATAGTTATGAAATAATCCATACCTTTGATTGGTCATTTTCAGTTTCTTCATCCTCAATCGGAATGGCATTAGGTATTGGTAAATGAACATTTGTACGATCTTGGTGATACCATTCACGAAACTTCTTTATAGGACATGTGTTTCCATAATGACCATGCACACCACATTTAAAACATTCAATTGATCCCTCAGAAAGAACTTCTTTCCCTTTCCTCGAGCCAACTAGATGCTTCCTTTTTTCATGGCGGGTTCTTGGTTTATGACCTTCATTTCCACATCTATAGCATATTTATGTCCCTTTGAAACATCTTCCTAGGTGTTTCATTCCACATCTTTGACACATAGGTTTTTGAACACACTTAACTTTATGATTATTACCTGTACTTCCGTAGGGATTTGTTTCTTGCATATATGATGCCTTAGAGAAATCACCAAGGTTTAGGTGTTCAATCATGACTCCAGATAGTTGGTTGAGGATAATCACAAGAGTTCTCATCGCAGCTCCCATATCATTCAGTTGCTTACTCAAAAAACTGTCATAGTTTCCTTCACATCCACTGTTACTTTGCTGCCTGCTAGATCCAGCCATTTACTAAGACCAAAAAGGTCAGTGTGAGTATATCAACAAAACCATAATGTACTAACGAGGAAGATAAACACTAATATATACTTACTCATTCACTTTATCTAAAACTAGGACTCTTTCTGAAATCCTAACCATTATGGTAATGTCACGTATGCTTAAAGAATACCCTAACCTATAAAGTTATCTAAACCGGCCTCTGATACCAACTATAAGGCCTCGGTCTTAAACCTTACTTAATATTGAATTAAATGAATAATTCACATTGAGGATCTTTTTAGGTTTAGAGTTTTAGAGAATTAGGACATAACTGTTACATCTCAAAAGATTACAAAGTAGACACTTCTACTGAGTTTCCATAGAATAAAAAAAACTCTTAAAAGAAACATGTCTAGTTCCATGTTCTATATATCATGACTTTCCCTTGATCCCATCCTTGACCCTATTCCACATTAAGTCCTATGAAAAACATTTCAAAAAATCTTGGGGTGAGCATAAAAAGCTCAGCAAGGGATACACAAAGAATGAAAACTATCAGTTTTTTAAAACAACAAGTAAACCATGTATACTTTATCAAAGTAATACTTTTCACCTTTTTGAAGTAGTAAAAACTATTCATTGAATAAAAGTTCATTACTTACCCTTCTATAACCAAATATTACCATAACACCCATATAAAGATCACATAACATATAAAGGTAACTTGGGACATAAACATACTTAAGTGGAATAACCATAAGGTCGACTTCCACACATATCACTTAATGGAATAGCCATTCGGCCAACTTCCATACATACTTAATGGAATAGTCATACGGCCGACTTCCATACCCAATTCATTGGTGGTTATAACGTAACCACCCATCCTGGTATTCACGGCACCACCCGTTATATGGTTTATCACGTAACCACCCGTAAAATGTCCAAGTACCATCATTACACATAAAATATTGAAAATATAAACATTTCAATAACAACATTTCATTTGCAATCACAATAATTAATTCTCAGATATTGAATTAATCAATCCATTTTCAAAACCCATTTAAAATAGATTTTTGAATCAAAGTGTCCCATACCACTTTGAAGATTTTAATGGAATTTTAATTTTAAAACATTAATTTCCATATAAATAAATACTGAAAACCATTTTGAAAACATGGAAATTAAAGATAGATATTTAGAATAATAAATCATTAAAACATTTAAAAGGATATTTTTGTTAAAGAGTTTTTAACAAAATGAGAGACTCTTGAATACAAATAATTGCGGAATAACATTTAATCCGAACTTTATAATATCATGAGAATAAATTTATTCATGATATAATATGTCAAAGGACAATATACACACCATATAAGAGTGAATTGGTGCATAACAACAATAAAGTCTCAAAAGAAATGTAAAATGAGATGAAATCCATTATAAAGAAGGTATCCATAAATTAAAGATAAATCAATCTCATAATTATGTGTGACAAATATAAATACACCCAATATAAGTGAATATTAAGTGTAAAACAATCAAAGGTCATTCACACATATTCAAAGGATGACATGTTCAATAACTACATGTTGAACCCAAAGAAATCGAAATTGGGTTAAGAAGTTCCCTTGGTAAAATTCGACAGCCTAACGACGTTACATAAAATTTTACAAAAAGGGTTGATGAGAGAGATCAAGGGGATCTCATCACTTGGACATAAAATTTACATAAATAAGGATATATAAAAACATATCCCAACATAATAGTATGTGAATTAAAATACATAACAAAAGAAGTCTTTTTAAAAAAGGAGGGTGAAAGGTTCCCTTACCGAGTTGGGTAACTTTCGAAAAGTACAACCCATGGAAGAAGGGTCATACAATGAAGATGTAAATACCCATAAATGAAATTATACTACAAAAATTGTATAATAATGGGCAGTACATACACCACTCAAAGGAAATAGTGGCAAACGTAGCATAAATGTCATGGGAATAAAAGTGTGATGAAAAATCCCTTACGAAAACTCGGCAGCCTAACTGCGCCACATAAAACTTCCAACAATGGATTTATGAGATCAAATAGGGCCTCCAATAATATGAACATAAAAATTAAAGTATTAGGATTATAAAAGAACATCCCCAAACATAAGAAATATGGGCTTAAAATAAATGACATAAATGAGAGTACTTAAAAAGAAATAGAGAGGTTGGATCTCTTACGAAAATTTGGCAGCCTAACAGCGCCACTCAAAACATCCAAAATGGATTGATGAGAGAGAATAGGGTCTCTAATCACATGAAAATAAAAATTACCATAATAGTAATATAAAAGAACATACCAATAACAATAAATATGATCTTTAAAAGGAATGACATAAAAGAGTGTACTTAAAAAGAAAGAGAGAGGAGTGGGATCCCTTACCTCGGGTCCGACTTGACTCGATCGTTCTTTAATCTCATGAATAATAAACTTGAGTTAATTTATACTTGATTAAGAACCTTTTTAAAGCTTATTATTCCTTTTATATCACTTATTTCCATGTTATAAACATTATGTAATCATTAATTTATTAATGTTTGTTTTGTCGATATTTGGTTCTTAAGTCGAAAGTGGACTTCTTACAGTTACATGTTGTTCGTGTGGTCAAAGGTTCTTTATATCCAGAATGACATTCCTGATTTGGATTTCATATATATACAGCATATACATGTATTTATAATATCACATAATCATTTAGAGTAATGAAATGAAATGCACCATTCATGGAGACGGTAAGCCGTACGTACGCATGAACGCTACTTTCATTTCTATGTCATATTAATGGAATTAAAACTATATGAGAGGTATGTATATTTTAATTCCAGAATTATATTAATCATTTAGATGTAACATACATCATATATATCCATTATATATATGTACTCATAAAAATACATTACATTTGGGGATAAGAAATGAAATGCACCGTTCATGGAGACGGTAAGCCGTACGTACGCATGAATGGTACTTTAATTTCTATCTCATACTTTAATGTAAAGAAAATAATAATGATATAAAGTTATATTATAATTCCAGTATAACATCATATATAATAACTTTAAATCCATCCTTTATACGTCCCACATATGGCATTAACGAATCACATCACTTTGAGGGGGCGGTAGTCCGCACTTCCTTAAATGAGGATATCGCGTTACCCATAATGGAAACCATAAAGGTATGCCATAATTGAAAAATACATAAGATTAAGTAAAACATAAACATATTATATATCATATATAAGTATAGTTTCATCTTAATGGCCATCTTTGAAGTTGTTAAAAGAATGTTGAACAATCATCATTTCGGGAGGCAGAAATTCGACATCCATGGAAACTGTATGTTCTTTAACCATTAGATGTAGGTTTGTGTAAGTGTAGCTCAAATCCTTCTTATAACAACATCCTAGTATATTGAAGATACTGGAGTTGTTACAAAATAAATGAATAAAAAGATTTTAGGGGGTTGGAGAAACAGAATAAAACAAAAGGACTCAAGTGAAGACATTACCTTAAAATCGGGTAACTCTCTTAGATTTGAGCTCAAAGGCTTCCTTGGGAAGACATCTGCCCAAAGTGGCACTTCAAGAAGTAATGGAGGGATTTTCAGAGACAAAATGGGCAGGTTTTGGCCGAGCCAAAGGCTTTGGAAGTGTGGGTAAAGAGGTAGAGGTGGGGGCGTTTTATAAGAGGAGAGGAGGGGCACTCTTGGAAAGGTATAAAATGTAACTTTATTTTCAAATTAGTTTCGGATTTTAATAGTCCCACATTGATGTGTTTCGAGGATAAGGTGATAAGGGTTCGAAATACACCCATACAGTAGGTTTTGGACATGTGTAGGTCTTAGAGTTTACATTATCTTTTCATTTTATTTAAATCGTTAAATAATGAGGTCATCGCTGCATCATCATGATGCCATAAATAATTTAATTTATTTAATGTCTAAAAATTATAAAACAAATACTATGATGTAGGAAATATTTTTATCTTTCCAATTAATATTTATAGTCCAAAAGATAATTTATGTAGACAAAATTAAAAATATTTTACTTAGGTGATACATTCTTTGTTACATTTAACATTCTTTAAAGATAAAAAGATAAAAAGTCATTTTCTCACAAAAGTTATTCCATGGGGCCCCCAAGTTTGGCACAAGGCATCACATGGTCGGCCATGAGACAACCATTAGCCTTAGGACACATTTTGTGGTCATTTTTTATTATTAGGATATTATCTTATTTTCTTTAACTACCCGATTACTCATTAATCAAGATAATTAAAGATAATTACCGTCGCTACTATTCATAATGTCCAAAAACAAAAGAGTCTTAATTAAATAATTTTGAACTTATGATTCCAAATATTTAATTCATTTTACCAAATTCCAAACACATAAATTGCAATAATTAATTTAAAAAAACTTCCCGTTGTCAAAACAAATAGCGGGTTTTTTAGAAACAATATTTATGAAAAGTTTGGCACTTGTTTATGCCTAATTCCAAAGTGAAATTAATCCCAATGACCATAATTTAATTACATGGTAAAAATATATTCTAATTACACTTTAAAACAAATTAAAAAGATAATATAACCATATAATTAAATTATATGAAAAAGCAGTTTTGATGTAAAATGCAGTATTTTTCCCTATTTATTGAAAAATGAACATTGTCAGAAAAATACCAAAAATTAACCCAAGGTAAATTCCAATGTCTCAATCATAAATAATATGTTTATTTTGAAAAATAGAGCTTATAAAATTTTCAAAAATTGGATTTAAAAGGGGTTCGCCATCAAAAGGCGGTTAATCGACCTTTTAAAGAATATTAGAATATTTACGCTTAAAAACTGGATTCATTTGCATTTTTAATCCTCTAACATTTATTGTAAAGAGTAAAAATATTTGACAAACATATATAATCATTTTTTAGTTAGTTCTGTTCATTCCCGCCATTACAATAGCTAGACGTTAACTACCATTTAAAATAATATTATTTTTTTATTAGAGTGCAGCGTAAGATTCCCAAGAAACTCGTTGTTGCGTATTGGGTACGCCATCGAGCATATAATCCACTTTAAAGTAATATTAATATTTTATTCACAAATATGGATAGAAATAAAGATGTCATATTCTTTATTTACCTGGGGTGTTACAATAAGTCATGGATAATCACCAAGAAATAATAACATAGTGTGCTTATGATAACCTCTCATGAACCACACATAGAATCTAATGAGATAAAAACATTACCCAATTCATTGGAGGCTATATAATTCTAGGCCCACCCGTTGCATTAATATCATGTACATGCATTTGTGGGCCACATATATCATACAATAAAAAGACACATTTCATAATTTTTAGTCCTTTAATTAAGGATTGTGGATTATATAAATGTAATTCCCAAATAAATTAAGTATAGGTACATCTAGTTTAATACCATTGAGAGGAAATGGGTATCGGTATTCACTACACAAATGTTTAGCATGGAAAAATCATAGGATAATTTTGGATGCATAACAGGTGCACATAAAGGTCCAAGGGAGGGATTAATGAGAGTAAAATGTGGAAACTTTTTACTTTAGAATCTTAATTACATTTAATAGGTTTTTAAAAACACTTTAAAACATGAAAAATTTGAAATCAAAAGGCATATTACAAAGAAAGTACTTGAAATAAAAAAGGAAGAGAGGATCACTTACCTTGATATAGTTATTTTAAAAGATTGGTGGGATATTATTAAGGTCTCGGTAACACCTTGAGAAGGATTTATATTTGTGTAGTTAGATTAAATTCATGATCAATAAGTTTTTAGTGACTTATAGGGGTAGGTTGGGTGGGTATTTATAGAAAAAGAGAGAGTATTTATTTTTTAATTTCTAAAAATATTTTTTGGAATATATATGATAAATAAATCAAAACCACAAACCTTAATATGGTTTTTTACCATGGTTTCTACCAAATAGTATTGGTTTTAAGTATTTTATAACTACAATATCTGAAAATATTAAAATAATACCATTGGTGATGTGGAAGTGAGTCATGTTCATAAAGAATTAATTTTAAAACCGTAAAATATAATATAGGTTTTGGAGGATTAATTAAAGGTTTGTTAAATTAATCAAATAACTTCAAAAAAAATATTTTAAATGGGAAATATGTTTATCTTAATGGATGAATTTTATACCATTTATTACATCAATTTAAGGTTATTATGATGTCATAATATTAACTGAATATATATTGTATTTAATTTTTACCCAAAAAATAAAATCTCTTAGGAAATTATGAAAAAATAACAAGTCAATAATTTTTATGTGATAATTATAAAAATAATATTTATTTTATCAAAATAAATTTATATATATCATAATTTTAAATTTTAAATAAAAAAACCTATCTACTAGAAAATACTAGTTTTTACAATACTAACAGTTTTCTAACCTCTATAAAAATTACATTGGACTTAATTAAATTATATTATCATTTATCTTTAAATAAATATTATTTAACAAGAATATTTTATTAAAATGACAGTTATTTAAAAAAATATTGAATTTATGAAAGGAGTGTCTTGGTTGAGACTATATATTTCCCAACAAAAATTGATTTCTTCATATGAAAACCTCATTATATATTCATTTTTAAATTAATAAAAAAAGGGATAAATATAATAATAATTTCATTAAAATAAAATATAAAAATTCATAATATTAGGGTCTAGATACATAACCCCTTATTACACCAGCATATTCCCTAAGGGTAAGGTGTGCGATGGTGGTGCTTTCTTGTGGTGGTTCGGTGAACATGGTTTGGGTTGTGATCTCGATAAGCTTGAAATTATCTCAAAAACGTTTTCATTTATTCTTTAGTTATTGAATTTTAAATTGGTCTTGGTCAAGGTAAAATCCTAGTTATTCCATCTCCCTAGGAAGCTCTGATAAATAGACTTCATAAGGTATGATCCTACTGGTTGAGGTCATTGTTTATTCTATCTTGGTTAATTTGGATTTAACATAATACTTAATATACTAATCTTAATGTTCATTGAACAAAAACAATATGATCAAAAATTATTATACTTAATGGAATTTTAAATCTGGTGGGCTAAATTTTATATTGGTCCAAAATAACCAAATTAGTTCATGTGTTTTTTATAATTATATTAATTAATAAGGAATTTATTCATTAAAAAGGGAATTTAATTCATAAAATTTAAGGTCATTACATTCTTCCCCATTTAGAAATTTCTCCCATGAAATTTTATTTCATACATGAAAATAGATAAGGGTAATTTTGTTTCATCGCCTCTTCCAATTCCCATGTTACTTCTTTAAACATGTGGTTCTACCGCAACACTTTGAACATGTGAGTTGTCTTGTTTCGTAGAACTTTATCTCTACAATATAATATATTCTCCAGCTTCTTGAAATATGAAATATCATTATCTATGGGTACTACCTATAGATTTAGTACATGTGAGGGGTCTAGTATGTGCGTCCTTAATAGGGATACATGGAACACATCATGTACTTAGTATATGTTAGGTGGGAGTACTAGTCGATGCACCAAAACTCTGATGTGATCAAGAATATCAATGGGGGTGATGTATCTTAGACTAATACTTCCATTATTTCTAAACATCATGACTTTAATCCAAGTTAACAATTGAAAGAAGGCATTATCACTGACCTCATACTATAGGTCTCCTCAATTATTTTCTATATAGATTTTATATCAAATTTGTGTAAATTTTATATAATATTGGATATTTTTAACCTTCTCCATCATATATTGGATAATATATGGTCCCATAAGATTCTACTATCCAAATTCAATCCAAAATATTGGATTTCTAAACCTATTTCTATATATGTCCTCATAAGGTACCATTTGAATACAAAAATAGAAATTTTTTAATATGAGAACTCTACTTGGGGAAGGTGTTGATCCCAAGAATCCTTGAAAATATATTAAACATGACCTCATCATATCATATAGAGTTTGAATGGTTATTTTAGAATTTCCATCTTTCTATGGGTGATAAGTTGCAATGAAACTCAACTCTATATCCAACACTTTCTGAAGGGTTCCCTACAACCTTGAGGTAAGCATAAAATCTCGATTAGATACAATGTTGTGTGGAACTCCAAGCAGTCTTACCGCTTCACTTATGTATATCTTGGTGAGTTTATAAAGTGAAAAAAATTTATTTAAAGCAATGAAAATCATTCCATTTTTAAGGAGATCAACTACCACGCAGATGGAATTATTTCCTTTAGATGTATTGGTCTATCCTATGAGTAAATCCATGGTTTTATTTTCCCATTTTCATACTAGTATAAGAAATGGTTGACTCATACCCTTAGAGTTATTTAATTCCTCCTTGAATTATTTTCATACCAAGCACCAAGATACAAATTTTTCAATCTCCCTCTTCATGTTATACCTCTATATGTTTTGCTTCATATCTTTATACAGCTTAGTTCTCCCTAGATGAATAGAAAATGATGACCTATGCACATCATCGAGAATTACCCTCTTCATATCTGGTTTTAATGGAACACATATTTGGGTTCAAAACCTTATAACTCCATATTTATAATAGTTTGAGTCTATAATATTAAAAACCTTTTTCTATAGCTCCACATTATCTTTTTTGTACTCCTTGGGCCTCTTAAAAATAGATGGTTGAGCAGTTACTTTAGAAAGGTAGGATGGTGTTCCTTTTATGATTCCTATTTCCATCCATTTCATGTCTCAGAAGATAAGATCCATTTAAATTCTAGTCATGGATAGGGTTGTAGGATCCTTTATACTCAGAGTATCTCTCATTTTTTTTCCTTCCTAGGATGGTAATGGATTGAAAAATCATAATCCTTGACCAACTCTAACCAACTTTGTTGGATCATATTGATCTAATTTTGTGTGGATATATAATTTAAAATTTTATGATCTATATATATGTCGCACTTTTCCATGTATAGATAATATATCCAAATAATCAACATGAATATCACTGTATCTAATTTCAAATAATGTGTTGGGTAGTTTTCCTCTGTAATTTTTTAATTTTAAAGAGGCATAGGCTATCACCTTATCATCTTTCATTAGTATACATCCCAATACCTTTTTGTATTCATCATTTTAAATAAATAATCCATCCCCATTCTTTTCTAAGGAAACTATGTATCTCCATCACAAATATTTAACTCTCTACTCACAATTATATGTTATATAAAAACTTCACTCCCTTCTGAATTAGTTTGGTTAGTGGGACTGGAAATCATGATAAGTTTTTCACAAATTGATGATAGTGCCCATCTTTTCCAACAAAACTATGGATATCCATCACAAATATTTCCCTAGACCATCCATTAATTTCCTCCATCATTGAAAGGACCACATATATCCATTTTGTAATGATAACATTCCCTATTAATGTTACTTGCTCTATCCAAAACTCACATTTTATATACTTCACATATAAAGTTTCCTTTCATAAGGTCTTTAGTACAACATTAAAATACTCCTCATGTTCCTCCTTGGTTTTGGAGTAGATAAGAATATCATCTATAAATACTAATACAAATTTATTTAGGTGATCTATAAAGACTATATTCCTTAATTCCATGAAGATATTTTGAGAATTAGTGAGTCCAAATAGAATCACTATGAGCTTGTAGTTCCTATACATTGTATGAAAATAATTCTTGGGGATATCATCCTTATTCGTATTTACTTGATAGTATCCCAAATGAAGATCCAACTTAGAGAAGTTTTGGGATTGACATTTCTAATTGAACAAGTCATGAATCAATGGAAGAGTATAATTGATCTTTATCATGATCTTTTTGATCTCACGATAGTCAATAAAGAGGCACATTGACTCATCCTTATTCTTGATGAAAATGACTACGCACCCTATGGTGAATCACTTGGGTGTATAAACCTTTTATCTTTATTATTTTCCATTTTTTTCTTCATCTATTCAAATTCAATAGTATCAATTTTATATGGAGTCATAGAATTTGGAAAAACATTGGGTATAAGATTGATTGAGAACTCAACCTCTTGACTTGGAGGAAGACAAGACATTTATTTGGAAAACACATCAACATATTCCCTTATAATGGGAATGCCCTAAAGGATGATATTTTCCTTATTCTCAATCATTTGATCTAGATACACTTTATCATAAGGCAATAATATCCATTTTTGATATGATGATACCAAATGAGATTCATCCTCGTCCTTATACTTGTATAGAATCGGAGGGTGATTCATTATATAGAGTGTAATTTCATTCTCTCAACGATTTTTGTTGGATCTATATAAGGAAATCCAATCCATACCCAAAATTTCATTGACTTATACTAAAGGGAGTATCGCAAGGTTTTTGGGGAAGTTTATCCCACAAATATGGATATGGGATAATTTATATACATAGGATGAAATAATTAACTCATTTTCCATTTTCACATATATCTCTACTTCTATGTTTTGAGGCGGTGTTTAAATAGTTTTACATAAGTTGTGTGATATGAAATAATGGTAGAACCATAGTATGAACACTATTTTTTAATGAATAACTAGCGTACCTATCACCACATCGTTGTCAGGATCATCCTAAGTAGTTTTCATGGAATAATCTCACTTTTCTCTAAAGGCCTAGGAGTTTGTTGTCATCATATATCATCATTAACCTTTGGCATAGTTCATTAATTCACAATTTCCTTATTCCTTACAGTTGAAATATTGTACAACAGGATAAGGGTTGAATAAAGCATTCCTTTCTTCAATAACATTCGTGGGTTTCTTACATTAGCATTTTCTAGATTTGTAACCTTCATTCCCACACCTAAACCATTTCTTTTTCCCATTGAGGTAATTTTTTATATGAATTTTACCACACTTTTGACAAGTGGGGTGTTGGTATTTGTTTCCCCCGTGATATTTATTCATCGCACCACTTTAATTAAAATCTATTCTACACTTACTATATCTAGACCCATGAGACCCTTGAGATTTACTGATCTCTATTTCTACTTTGAGGTCACATCAAACAATTTTCTTATAGTCATAAAAGTATCTAATTTCAAAATATTTTCAGAGACTCGACTTTATCCCACCAAAGAATATGTCAACTTTACTTTTAGGGTCAATGAAAAGGATGAAGGCATATCGTGAAAGTCTTATGAATTTCAACTCATACAGCAAGATGGATTCATCATCCTTTTACTTAAGTCCAAGGAAATTCCTCTCCATTTTAAGTCATAGAGTTTAAGGAAAATATATATTGAAAAAAAATTGAAATTATTTCCACTCTGTCACTTTGATCACTACCTAAGTCTTTGTATTTTTTATCATCATTCACCATTGATTGGATTCTCCCTATATAAGATAAACAGTCAGAACAACATTCTCATGCATAGAGAACTTAAGGATATAGAAAATCTTTTCAGTAGAATTGAACCGTTTTTCTATGATCAAAGGATCGTAAGATCCATTGAAAGTTGGATCATTTTGTCTCATAAAGATATCAATTACAACTTTAACTTTATTAGGAGGATGTGGGTTTTCCACCTAATTTAGGTTTCTATTTGAAACATGAGTTAATTGAGAAAGTATTTTCATTAAGTTCCCATCTTCTTCTCCCATCGGGTTGGGCATATCATTTGGGAGGTCTTTACTTTTCCTATCACATTAGTTGTTGACCTGGTTCCTCATATTTCCAACCAATTACTAGAATAAAGGGAAAATTAGGGATAATAATTTTAAAAATATTAAACAAGTAAAAGTTAAATAATGAACTTTTAAGGGATAACTCATAAATATCATACATTCCTTTACCTAGGAATTTATAGGTTTCAGTCTAAGTTATCTAGGTTCTATTTTATAACATAAAATTTTATGGGAATTGTTATTCCCTTCATAATGGTTTATAATAAGATTATGAATTTACCAAAGAGTATTCCCCATGAGTGTCAAACCATGTGTGTTGAAATTCCTCTTTTGCATACACATGGAGGAAATAGAGTAAATTTCCAATTCCCCATTTTCAAGGTTATTACCCCTTGGTACAATTATACTAAATCCACATCCACTTATAGTATCTAGACAGAGATTTTTTATCTTGGAAACCACTTAATATGTACTTTACCATAATTTAGGTATGTTTTCATATGTTTAGTCTTATAGATAAGGATTTCAATAAATTTTCCAAATCATAATCCCCAAAAATAACTAGACCTTTCACTGGTACCAACTATAAAAACCCATATCTTTAATACACATTAATTGATGATTTATAAAATAAATACACACATAATGAAATCCAAAAAAATTAAAAAGTCATGGTTTATTTGGGTAATTAGATACATAACATAAGAAATTGTAATAAGGATAAAATAAAATTATTTAAAACTCCTTAACATGCTCCTAAAATTCCTTCAGTCTTCCAAAACTGCATTGGATAGCCTGGGGACGTACATAAGAAAGGGGTGGGATATAAATCCCAATGAGGGTATAATAAATGGAAAACATGATTAGAGTAATACGTGTTAGTCAATAAGAATATCAAGGTGACATAAAGTAGTTAGAATCATAAACATGATCATTGAATCATGATAGGAGATGATAACTCAATGGAAACATAGGAATGTGGAAACAACTTAAACATGATAATTATTAGTTAAGGCCAACCATAAAGATATCAAAACATAGTGTGATTAGGATAATCTATCATAAACCATAATTTTAATATCATTAGATAAAAAACATTACCCAATGCATTGAAGGTCTATATAATTATGGTCACTTCTATCACATTCATATCATGTACATGAATTTGTGTGCCCCATAGATCATACAGCATAAAGATGCATTTCACCACTTTTAGTTACATTATTAAGGAGTTTGGATTACATAAATGGAATTTAAAAATAAATAATGGATGGTAAAATATATTACCCTTGATGGTAAATGGGTATGGTTATTCACTACACAAATGTTTGGCATGAAAAAATCACATGATAATTTTTTCAGCATAATTGATGCACATAAAGGTTCAATTGAGGGTTTAATGAGATTGAAGGGAAAACTATAATTAATTTGGAATAATAAGGAGATTAAATGGATGTTAGAAAGCACATTAAAACATTAATAATTGGAAATCAAAATGATTAGTACAAAGAAAGTTCTTGAAATAAAAAGGAATAGGAGATGATCCCTTACCTTGAGAGGGAACTTATAAAAGCTTAGAAGGAGCTTCTTAAGAGAATGGAAATGCCATGGGAGAGATTTATATTGGGATATAAAGAGGAAATTAATTTTCAATGGGTTTTTAGTGAATATAAGTGGGAGTTCAGGTGGGTATTTATATCAAAATAGAGGGGATTTCTTTATTAATTTCTAAACATAAGTTTTGGACTCTATATGATAAAATCATCAAAACCAAAAAAACATTTACATGGTTTTTTACCATGTTTTCTCCAAAATAGGAGTGGTTTTAAATATTTTATAAGTCAAATAAAATAAAATATTAAAATCAAATCATTGGTGATGTGGAACTGATCTGTGTCCGTAATGAAATGATTTTAAAACTAGAAAATATAATATAGGTTTTGGAGAATTCATTAATGATTTATCAAATTAATAAAATAATCTATAAAAAAAATTTAAAGGGGAAATATATATTTGTTCATGGATTCCTTTTTTAAAATTTATTATATAAATTTTTGGCTATTATGATTTCATAACACAGACCAAATATTTATACAGTATTTGATTTTTACCTAAAAATTTTACTGTCTTGAAAATTTATAAAAATTAACCATTAGATAATTTCAATGTGAAGATTCAACAAATAAAACTTATTTTATCAAAATAATTTTATAAATATCAGAATTTTCACTTTTAAATATAAATCCCTATATATTGTAATATACTAGTTTTTACAACACTAACAGTTTTATGAATATTATAAATATTACATTGAACTTCATTAAATTATATTATCATTTTTGTTTAAATAAATATTACTTACTAAGATAATTTTATTAAAATAACATTTATTTAAAAAATTACTGAATTTATCAAACAAAAAATATCTTAATTGATCCTATATATTTCTCAAAAATAAAATTTTTATTTCTTCATATCAAAATATCATTTTATAATCATTTATAAATTAATAACAAGAAAGGATAAATATAATCATTATTTCATTAAAAGAAAATATACAAATTCAGACTTCTGGGATATAGATATATATAACCCCTTATTACACTAGCATATTCCATAAGGGTAAGGTGTGCGATGGTGATGCTTTCTTGGGGTGTTTCGATGAACATGGTTTGTGTTGTGATCTCAATAAGCTTGAATTTCTCTCGTAAACAGTTGCATTCATGCTTTAGCTATTGAATTTTAACTTGGAATTGGTCAAGGGAAAAACCAAATGATGTTATCTCCCTAAAAAGGTTTAATAAATGGGATTCATAAGGTATGACCCTACTGGTTGAGAGCATCACTTCTTCCATCTGTGTCAAGTAGACTTTATCATAACCCTTAATATACCAATCTTAATGGTCATTATACAATAATTATATTATTAATGGTTATGATGCTTGAAATTATTTTAAGTCTAAATGGATATATTTTATAATAGTATAAAATAACCAAATTAGTGCATGTTTTTTCTATAACAACATTACTTAATAATTAATTTATTCATTCAAAAATGAAATTTAATTTATAAAAGTTCAGGTCATTACAGCCATAAACTAGTGACAAGTAAGACATGTGGCTACCTTATAAGGGGTATCCATCCAAGAAAACAATAGGGAATTCTAACATGTGGTATATAGGGAAAAATAGGCATATCACATGGGAATATAGAGCGCTAGCACACTAGGGTAAAATCTATGTGGTGGAAGGAGGAAATCCTTACTAGTACGGGGTGACACTAGTGGCAAAGCAGATCCAATGACCCATATCCAACTTTATGGGATACTAAGGAATGAGATATCTTATTAAGCATAGTGAAACCATGATAATAATATACATGGGATACACTCACTCTAAGTTTCTTTTCATACTAATAAAAGAGGTTTTGTTTTATCCACCACGTATATGCCATATCCCTCAAACATAAGTTGCATCTATGCTACGTCGTTGTATTCACTACTACACCATGGAATCACTATGAATAATTGATTTGGATCTCACCACTACTATAGATCCGATCACTATTATTCCATAATCTTCACCCTTGTGTTGTAGTAAACCAAGGAGATTTAGATGATGAAGAAGGATACATTGTGGGATGATCATTGCATTGTATCCATTGTAACTTGGAGGAATAATAATAAAGATCTGCTATAGTAGGAATCATTTTTATGTGGGTGGAGAAACCCTGAGATGAAGGTCATGGTGTGTTGTACCCTTATATGATCTAAAGTACCCTTATATAGACATGGTGATAAGTGGGATACCCTTACATGATCCAGGGTACCCTTATATAGTTGTGCTGATGTATGGGCTACCCTTACATGATCTAGGGTAACCATACATTGCCATGGTAATGGGTGTTTTACCCTTACGTAATGGGAAGAAGACCTTTACATAATGGCTGGAAAACCTTTACATAATAGAAAAAGACATTTAAATGGTTCCATATCCACCAATATGCAACGTCATCGCCCATATGCTACACAGCAGCCTAGTGTCCAAAGGACTAGAGAGGAAAATAGAGTTCACCACATTGGGAAGATTAAACCATATCCATGTTGCACCAGGGTTAAAGTAAATATGTTTGTATTTTATGGTTTCCAATACAACGTGGATGTGATTAAATGGTAGTAGCAAGGTTTAGATAAGAATATGAGGTTGTGGTGTTGGTACCCATTATTTTTTGTAGCCATACATGCCATACAAGGAGGTTTCACCACAGAAAAAAATTTATTACACCATAATAAGGGTTTACCTGAATATTTCAAATACCCTATATCTTTGGGCCTAAACATGTGGTCCAGGCTGAGTTTGTGGATTTTTAAGAAGAATCATGTACATGGAGCCTCACTAACAAAGGAGGAGTCAAAACACTCCCTAAAACAAGGGGAGAAATAGCTGATCCATGAGGATTATGATGGTTTTAATATAAGACTCATCCAAAACTCTCTAGTGGAGAGAGAAAATATAGTGGTTCAAAATAATGATAAATGAAGAAGAAAAATTCAAAATGAACTGAGGAGAAAATAAAGGAGCTTTGAATTTCGAAACATGAAGAGAATTATCTGTAAATAGAGAAGGTTTTCTACTATATAAAGGGTGTGGACCCTAGGAGATGATGAGATAAAACTGACCCACCCAAAGGGGTGTAGGATCCTTTACCAAATAGAAGACTGAATTCTAACACCCAAGAAACAGTGGAAGGAGGAGGATGTCCATCATCTATCAATTTGGTGTAGTTTAGGAATTGTTTTCCCTTTTTCCTTTTCATTTTGTAATAGCATATCTATTAGAAGGGTTGTGTCTGTCAATTCATGTAAGCCTTCAATGTTTCATGGTTTCTTTTATTATTACCTCTCTCTCAAAATCTAATTAATTAATTTTTATGGGAGATACTATGGGTGGATAGGTGTTGTGGGGGGAGGGTAGAGTTGAAAAATAGGATGAGAACCTTTTTTTCATTAAAGCTTGTGAATTCTTATCATTAAATTTTATTACATTGAGAACAAACATAATCACATCCCTAATCACCTATCAAGAGTGATAGTACTTATGGTAGGAAACCAAATGTGATTAAGGGAAGTGGAAAATGAAAATCAACATAACATTGACTTACACCTAAATATTAAACATAATACACCAATACAATTATATACATACCTCAAGATAGGGGTCAGATGACTTAGGTTGTTCTTTCTAATATTGAGAGGCTATGCTAGATACTCTGAAAAGCCTTTTGAACTTTAATCTGATGCAATTTCACAAGTAATGATTTAATTATTTTGGTTTATTAAAAACCATACATTGATATCAAATCTCCACTCTTTATCCTCATTCAATTATTTTTTATTGAATATATCCCATTGCACCTCTAATTATTTTAAATGATTATACTTTTAATAAATCATGAAATCATTGAAACTATTGATTTTTATAACACTTTTTCTCATCGGTTCATCCCTGCACTTACCACTACACTACTCTTTGTAGCTACCATAATTTGGGTTTTTATAAATTTATAAATTTGGTATGACCGAAGGATTTAAAAGTGTATTCTAGGAACGTCACATGCATACTAAATAGAAAGAAAATTCCTGAGTTATACACATTCATAAGCATGTCATATTGAGAGAGGTCTCATGGGTTTCACATGCACATGCACAAGCATGTCTTATCAAGATAGGTCTCTCACGTCACACACACACACACATACAAGAATTTCATATCAAGAGAGATATCATAGGTCATACACACACACACAAGCATGTCATAACATATAATTTTAAACAATTTTCATAACATGGTAAGGAACTTCATACCTTAAGAATATCAAATATCGACATCAAGTTTCATCACGTGAAGCAATATCACACACCAAGAATCACTATATCCAGCCCCAAATCACTACATGAGGAATTAAGAGTGAAGATCTAAGAAGAATAAAATTTCAAGGACAAGGATCGGTTAATACTTACCCATATATATCTAACATAATGACCTAATCTAGATGAGTCCGTGAACGATCAAGAAAAACTAGATTTCTACCTTCCTTTACTCAAAAATTTAGAAGGAATCATATTAGATCATATAAGAATTCCAAAAATTGGCCATGATATTCTAGATATAGGGTATTTAACAAAGATAATAGATAATATCTAGTAAGAATAAGAAGAGTTAAGGACAAATGATTACTTACTTTGAAATACATAATACCGACATCCCTAGAACCAATGAAATTTCTCTTCAGAGGGAAGGAATTCACTAAGAACAACCACTAGAGTACCTAGGTTTGAGAGGCCTAGGTGTATAGGATGAATGAGGGGTTTTAGGGAGTTTTGGGTAAAAAAATAATTTCTGGATTAATTAATCCTTCATGCATGGTTTGGCCACCTGGGACCGGGCATTATGCACTCTGCATGGGGAATTTCTAGTTGTGCAGCCTTGTATTGTTTTGGAGTTCTAAAAATATATATATAAATGTTGGGTGGGTCAGATCATGTTGTGTCAAAAACATTGGGGCCCTCTGGGTCATGTAAGAGGACATTCCTCCAAGGTATTCAAGAAATGTAAGGTTCCCTTTCTTCATTTAGGCTAAAAATACGCAATGGATGCTCCTAAAATGAAACAACTTCTAACAGAAATTTTCTACTAATAACCCATAAACCATGTACTGATCATTCCTATGAGCCATGGTACCAATATTACTTACTTTTATAATTATTGATGTCCCAAATGACATGTAGTTACAATTTAACACATGATTCATCCCATGAATCAAGTCACAAACCATACTAACTCCCATCATCAAGCTCTCCTAACGACCTAAGCCTCGTTCTATAGGTTGGCGTTAGCAGTTCATTCTTAATCAACTTCGATCGATACCCTTACATGGGTATATATTGTATACTGATGCAACATGGACACTTATACACATGAAAAAACCCAAACACCTCTACCTATGGGTTAGGTTCACCCACACACCACTCCCAACATGAACTGAGAAACTCCATCTATACTAAAACACAAGCACAAACAAATCTAGTTGTCAATCGAATGTTGATACTCACAAGAATTTCCAAAAACACTTTGATAAGATAACATCAACAAACCCAATGGAATAACTCAAGGTCCCCAACCACTCACCTAGACATGAATATTTTACTCTGACCTTCCACAACCTCACATGGTGTTATCAGCAACCAATAACATTTCAGGCTTTTCACGCACCACACCTAAGCATTCTTCAAATTTCAAAACTATTACATTAATCACACAACCCACAATGGATTCCAAAAATCAACTTTTACCACCACACTTCCCAACCCCTGTTGGGTCAAATCTCACTTAGAAAAAATAATTTTCCCTCAAACCTCACTGGGGTATTTCCTCATGCATTGGTCATACCCTGATGCTTGGTTCTTGTCATTCAAGCCTCACCAACTTACACCATAGTGGTATTTCAGTGGGCTATATAAATAATCCTCCACCCATTAGTTTTTTGGACTCATTGATCACCTCCACCATAATTATTAGACCATCAACTATAGTATTTCTATGGAACTAAAAATTCACCCTTTCATGTTTAAACCAACATCAACATCATCCTCCTAGCCATCCTTTTCACCACAGAACAAAATGATTATCCCCCCCCCACATAGAAGTCCACCATGCTCTCATTGTACAACTATAATAAACCTAATAGACTAATAAATATCAACCCAAGGTATTAATTTAGGGTCATAAAAATCATGCATCTTAACAAACCTCACTTATCTTAGCTGATAGTTAGTATCCATCATTTACCAGACACATAAAACACTTTAAAGGAACAACAAACCCTACCCATAAGGCCTAATGAAGACCACTATAGTTCCCAAATGTTAACCTGCACTTTCTAAGTGCATACAACACTAAACCATTCTTCTACTATAGGGACTCAAACAAGACTTGTCATCATCTAAGCCTACAACAACTATGAAATTTTCTTTAACCCATTGTCAATGATGATGCTATACTTCAGAGGCCTCACTTTCTATTTATAAACCAACACTACAAATTTAGCGCTTATACCAAACCAAAATTCTAGACCATGGTTTATTTAAACCACCATAGACATTCCAAACACCCCTATAAACTCCACACAAGTTCTATAGAAACCACACAAAACACTTCCACTATCCTAAACTCAAAAACACTATGTAGAAATCTAGTGATTATCAACATGTTCACTCCTGGGTTGGTTTGTGAAGGCACTACCAATCAGAGACATGTCCATCTACACTTAACATTCTAAAATCACTAATTACTGTAATTTCTCTCAAATGTCAACAATCTTACCTAAATCCCATTATCCAATTAAACTTCCAAAAACCCAAGATTTCTTATACCTTGTAACCCCAAGCCTTGAAAGTATCTCAACTTGCTTTTGCAGCACGCCACCTCTTATCATGCTCCTAAACCACTATTTCTCACATGTTTTACAACTCCAAGGAATAAACTATTGTCACATATCACTCCAAGTCCCAACTTTAGTTTCCAATTCAAAACCACAAGCTAATACTTCTACCTGACCCCATACTAACCTTCTAAATAATCCACCCTAGATCCTCCTTAAGGGCCTGAACACTTAGTTCACATTGCGTAACAATACAGGCAGTAGAACCTTGGCTATTATTTAGTCGGATTATTTCCAAAATTATCTCTGAATTTCTTATAAGGCCTTGAGACTCTCACTAAGGTCACAATCTATAACAAATACATTACCTATTAAAGTAAGATAATTGGGACCATAATAGTCGAAAATCAAAATTTAAGGTCACTACGGGCGAGGACATGAACCAATACTTTCCTATCCTCATAATGTCATACTCACTTGCTACTCAAGGTAAGGAGAATAACCCACTCTCCCACCGCACATTTCCTAAAAAACCTAACTATCCCACTAAATGGTACAAAACCAATGGTATTCAAGTATAACTATTATCTTTACACTACTACTACATTGAATCTCACATCTATATCTGCATCTCAATGGTTTGGGATGATATCACACACCAAACAATTAAACCCATGGGTATCAAGCCAAAACAACACCCCATTGTCTTATCCACTAAAGGGGTTCAAAACCCTTGAAATATTCACACAACCACATACTTACCATAACCCCACTCTACTAACATTATAGGGATTGAGACATTCATGACATAATAACTTCACAAGAAAACCTACCCCATTTTAGGTCCACTACTAGTGAAATATACTATCCAAATCGGTTAACCACTTTTGATCTCATCCCCTAATGGAGGCTATTTCCTCAAACCACACATTCAAAACACCGCTACTCAGGCTAAGAGTAAACAAAGTGAAACATTCCCCTTTACCAAAATTCACATCAAACATAACAAACAAGAGGCATTCAATAGGGTATCACATGTTCATCATGATAAACTAATACAAAAGTTCCAAATGGGCTTATCAAAATCCTGACTCATTTATCAAAACCATTAATTCCTTTTTTAAATTCCATTTTCAACAACCTGTTCAAGAAAAAAATTTGTGAAACTGAATTCAAGCCATTTGATACCACTCAAATATCAATCCCCTTTCATTCAAATAAATTTATTAAAAAAATTCCTGTTATTTCATTTTGGATCCATTTTATAAAAAAATAGCACATGATTCATCACCCGAATGAGTCTAAATGCCTTTCAAAATACCAAATTCTATTTAAAACAAACCATTGGAAAATTACCATAGAAAATTTTCATTCTTAAATCCCTTTTTCAATACATGAATTTCAAAAATATTTTTAAAACCCAAAATCTCTTTTAAAACCTTTTAAAATATTTTATACGAAGAAAATTTTCTTTTCCAATACACTTTAAAATCTTGGGAAACCAACAATGTATAAGGGAGGAAGAACATAAAAATAATACTTACTTGGCCAGTCAAGGCTCATGGCTATATCGTCAATACATATACATTATTCATAGTCATGCATAAAAAAATATAACATACTCATGCTAAATTAATTCATTGTCACCAACAATGTATTTGAAAAAGTACCAAACAAATTATTACTATAATTTAATAAATTTAAACCTCTATCAATAATAGTAAAACATGATTATGAAATGTGAACCTATCTTCTTATCCATGTTGTATAAACTCACCAAATGTTTCCAATCATCAAATAGAAAATCCCATAAATCATAACATCAAAATCATGTACATCACTCAAGGAGAAATAGATCAATTGTAAATTCAAAACCAAAACCGAAATCCCACCCCTAGAAATATGGAATTCCCTAATATATGGGTTAGATACTCCCAAGAATGAGTTTGATAACAATTCTCAACAATATATCATCAGCTTTCTAGATTTTCCAAATAGTTATTCAAAACAAGACAAGGCTATGATGTAATTTTTTAATACCCAAACTTAAACCACTTGGTCTGGTTTGGAGGGTAACATGAGCTCAAGCACACACCCATACGCAAGAGGCTGCCGACTAGATATGACGGCCTAAGTGGGACTATGGGGAGATTATTCCCTTGGTAATAGATACTAATTAGAGTATTTAATAGCATAAAAAATCAGGTTAATAACGGGAAAAATTTCAGAAGCAATAACAATAATAACATCAACCCATGATATAAAAATATGAAATAAAACACCAAGTATAACTTTCACATATCCCAACATGTGGCAGATCTAAACAAAAAAACATTTCAAAATGAATACAGATAAATATCTATAAAGGATCCTAGAATTTTTTTCAACATCACCTCCACCAACCTTATCCAATGGTACAACACCCTAAGGAGGTCCACTACCATTATATATAATCCAGATTAAAGGAGTCTACATGCACTCCAAGATGATCATGTCAGGTGTGAGTATAAAACCTAGTAGGACACCACTAATTCATCCTTAACATAAGTGATACAGTTGTGTATAATTATATGTGATGATAGGAAAGTAAATTCACAAGTAAATAAATCACTTACTCGGTCATCATGTGCTAACTAGGATATTACGAACCCTAGTCCTACCTTCTTCAACTCCATGCTGGTGGAGAAGTTATGTCTACTTTCCATGAATCTCACAACAAGACACAAGGCCAACATAAGTCTCGAAACAAACAATCAAAACATCATGCCACAGGTTAGGTCACAAGGCCTTCATGCCCCCACCAACTATCTCAGTTTAGTCCATTAGGCCATCGTTCCCCACTAACTATATTAGGTCAACACACAAGACCATCATGTCCTGCCATATGTCATTAAATACCCCATCATAATCATCATGCGTCATGTTTCACAGACACCCCCTATAAGGAATTAACCAATACATGAAGGGTCCATGTGTCACTTTGATACCGGATGATAGAATTCTATGGTTCATATACAAATATACATGCTAAGTCCATTGAAAAGAAAGTCTTGATCCATGTACATTCACAATCATTTCATGTTAAGATTGGTCTCACGGGTCACACACACACACATTCACAGGTATGTATTATCAAAATAGGTCTCTTGGTTCACACACACACCTAAAAGCATGTCATATCAATAGAGGTTTCATGGGACATACACACACACAAGCATTTCATATCATAAAGTTTTATACAATTTTCATAACATGGTAAGTAACTTTTTACCTTAAGCATATTAACGACCAATGTCAAGGTTCTCCACTCTAATCAATCTCACACACAAAAAATCCCTAGTTCCAACCCCAAATAATCACATGAGGATTCTAGGGTAAAGATCTAAGAATAATAACAAGTCAAGGGATAAGAATAGTTTAGACTTTACCAATGATATCAAAAGTAATAAAAAAATCATGATGAATCCAATAATGATCAAGAAAAACCTGGATTTTTTCCTTCCTTTCCTAGATGATCTAAAAGTAATCACATTAGATCATTATAGAATTCCTACACTTGGCCATGATAGTTTGGATCTAGTTTATTTACTAAGGAGAAGAGAGAATATCTAGGAATAACAAGAAGAATATAGGAAAAAAATTACAAACCTTGAAATCCATAGGACCAACCACTCTAGATAGAATAGAATTTCTCTCTAGAGGAAAGTTATTTTCTAAGAAAAAACACTAAAATCTATAGGTTTGAGAGCCCTAGGTGTAGAAGGAGTAATGAGGGGTTTTGGGTTTTTTCCAAGTTAGTAGAATAATTTTATAATTAATTAATTCCACGTGCATTGTTTCACTACAAAAATTACCAAATTGTGCACCAATTGTGCGAGGTACGCTAACTCTCAGGAAATCCTTGTGGTTTAGTCACATGGTTTGGTAAAACATGTTCCAATAAATATTTTTCTTATGTTCCAAGTTACATAGTAACTTGGGGAATTTTAAATGCTTAACTCTAATCATATGCCAACTGTGTGCTGCCCATTACTCCTCTCCAACGGTTCGGATGATTACATGGGGAAAACCACATAGTTTCCCCTAACAATAATCAAACTATTATCTCCCATAAAGTCTTTTAAAACCCTCCAAAACCACTCATAAGATACTCGATACATTACCAAAAAAAATAATAACTCAAAAAATCTTTCTAAGAAAGACAGAAAAAAATAATTCACGTAGAATGTTTGAGGTTGTTACAACTAAAGCAAGATCCATGGCATACAAATGTTTGGCATCAACCTAGGCCTAGTGTCTACCTCTATACTAGAACTCTAGACACAGTTGAATTTTCCCATAAGACGATATAGTCTTACCTTTATGGCCCTAGGAGTGAGGTGATATCTACATTGTATACATACATTTTGTACATTATTGATTTTAATGATTTAATTGATCAGTATCACCCATATATTAATTGATTAGTTTATGGAAGGTTATAGGTTGAATTTTTTCAAATGAATAAACAAGTGGAACTAAGATGAAAATTATGATGGAAATGATGCTTCAAGACTAGGGATAAGTCAAGGATGAAGTCTGAGGCCTAGAATTGAATAATTAAGTGGAATTGAGGCCGAACATATAGAAAAAATGTCCATTAATGTTATGAATAATAATCAAAACATGATAATAAATGTAAAAAATTGATAATGGGGAAAGAACAAAAAAATCCTTATGTAACACTATGTGTCACATCATGACATATTCCAGATTGACCTAGAATGCATTTTTACGGTGAAATTATAAAGGGGACTATGCCTTTTTATACTAGAATGTTTACACAGGTCTAGGATTGACCTAATATGACTTTATGAATGTATTAATGGTGACTAAACCCAACTTGAGCACTTATACGCCTATAAATAGAGATTCAGGGTTCTGTTGTAGGAGATTCATTCATCATGAGATATCCATACCGATGAGGGGTACTATTGTTTGGATTAGAATCTACTTCTGTGATGATTAGAATAGGGTTTTTTATTAACTCTCATGTCTATCTTGAGGGGGTAGACCTTGTGTAAAGAAATTATAATAAAGGGGGTTGATTGTATTGAGGTATTTTATATTTGAATTCAATTCATTTGGGAATTTTCTACATACTTAAATTCTCAAATTTATTATTTTTCTTTGCATGCATGAACATTGTGTGATGGATTATGGAGTGATAAAATTAATGAATTGACTAGTGGACGATCCTCACCATGACTATTGGGTGGTTTTTTCTCTATGTTTAAACATGGTTCTGATTCACTAAATCAAACATGACCATTTTTAAAAGTGAAATTCGATGATTTGGGATTGTTTTCCATGACCATTAGATTCACCTAGGATCGGATCCAATAACTCATGTTTGCCGATTTTTCATTTTATGGAATACTTTATCATGAACCAATATTTGAAATTGTCGAGTAGATTTTCCATTTTTTTGCAATTCATCAACACCATCACTATAATATTATTTATCAAGGTATTCAAGATTTCTTTTGTAATGAAGTTTAGGTATCTATTATTAAATTATTATTTTCTATAATGTGGGTTCGACCTCAGACTTGCACATCCTATACTACCTTGTAGTTTAGTGATTTTTTTAATTTAAAAATTCAGTGACCCCATTGCAATTAACAATATCTTTGGGTCTATCAAATCATTCACATTGTTACCGAGAATTAAACATGGGTCACCCATGTGACAGGGTGGTATACTCACCACTATAATATAATGAAAATAGGTTCTTATACTAGGATCAAAATATTTAATTGCTATGATTAAGATATAGGTTTTATTTTCTTACCCCCTCACGGATATAATGAGGGGGTATACCTTGTCAAAATAAATTATAATGAAGGGTGATTGATTTCATTTAGGTGTTTTATGATTGAATTCAATTCATTTGGGTCTTCATCATATATGTAAATTATTAAATCTCTTATTTTTCTATTCCATCATGACCATTGTGTGATGGGTGAGGGAGTGGTATAATAAATGCATTGACTAGTGTATGATCCTCACCATAACCATTGGGTGGGTTTTTTGATATGTTTAAACATGTTTATGAGTCACCAAACTATCAAAATAACTAAAGTAACATGACCACTGAGAAAAAGGGGAATTATATTATTTGGGGTTATTTAGCATGAACATTGGATTCTCATAGAATTGGTTCTGACTACTCATGTTTGATAATTCATCATTTTATGATTTAATTCATCGTGAACCTGGATTTTCAATTGTTGATCACATTTTTTTACTTTCTTGAATTTTAACAAAACCATCATAACTTTCTTCAATTAAAGTAGTTTATATTTCATTCATAATATATCTTAGGCCTTTATTACTAAATTATTATTTTCTCCAACCCTATATATATGGGTTCAACTACATACTTTTACATCCTATACTACCTTGTAGTTTAGTTATTTTTTACATCATGTTTTTAAATTATTAAATTTGGTAACCATGTGGGAATTCATGATACCCTATGGGCTATCAAATTTTTGGAATAGTTACCAGGGATAGGTGTAGAGATTATTCTATTTTAAACATTTATACAAATTTTACTGTAATCTCTTTATGTTTCTTGATTTTAGTATAGGATTTTTATTTTTTATTTATATTTATTTTATGTGGTTGGGTATTTTTTGGTTGTGATGATAGGGATAAAAATCATTTTAATTATTAAAGATAGGTTCACCATCCTTATAAAGGATTAAATGTAACAATTTGAAGACATTCAAATATTGAACAATAAATCAAAAAAGTACCTATAACCATACCCAGTCAAGGAAGAGGAAACACTCCAAATCCTAGAACCAAATTATTAAGAGGTGCATTATGAGAAGGGATGTATAGTCAGTGAAGTGGAAGGAAGTTCCAATTTTGAGGATGATTTTTTCTTATGCATGACACACTTAGCTTTATTGGTTCAAATAAAAATATGAAGGATAAATTTCTATTGAACTACAGTGGTCCATTGAAAATTTTGGAGGAAAAATTAAGAATAAGAAAAAAATAAAAAAAAAAGTGACTTTGGATATTGAGTTATTTCATAGATTCCTTGAAAAATTGGGATAAAAAATAGAGGAATAAAAATTTAGAAGAGGAGAAGATGACTATCGCATATTTAACAATGATTCATGAATATGGAAAAGAAACTACAATTTTCACTATGTAGAAGAAAAGAAAGCAGCAATAGAATAACAAGTTGAGAATCTGTCTGTTGAACATAAAATTAATCATTATAGGAGTGTAATAAACACAACAAATAGTTAAAAAATAGAAATTTTACCTAGTTCAGAAAGATTCCAAATTCCTTCTAATTACCTCCAAACTATCCAGACATTGGTTACTCTAATACATTTCATACTAATTTCATTAAGGAGGATACAAGTTTATTTGGGTGCACATCAAAGTTAGAATTTTTTTAACCCAGGAAAACTTGGGTTATTTATCACTCTCTATGGATTTAGATTAATTTATTTCTAGAATTTAATTTTATTTTATGAATTTAGTTCCACATCCCCTTATCCTTTTGAACTTTAATTATAGGACCTTGTTCTTTGATTGGCTTCTTCATTTTTTAGGTCCAACATGAAGGAAGGTGATGGAAGTAGAGCAACCACAATCCAAAGTTTCAATGAAAGGGGAGTATGAGTTTCAATTTCTTATTTAATTTTACCCAAAAAATTTTAAATTTTTTTAGTGATTATTACTATAAATTGCATACCCTGCCTTAATTCTTGCTTTAATCACTGGTCTATGAAAGAAAATATACTTAGGATAATAATCATATCATGATTTAAATTTATTTTTCATTGAATTTAAATTATAAAAATGGGGGAAATAATTAATAGAGATAACATGTGAATTTTTATTTGATGAATCGTGATTTAGGGGAACATGTTAATTTGTGTAAATGAAATTTTTCTGAGATTTTTTCTGCCTTAAATTTATGATATTTAAGTTAATTGATTTTATTATTCATATGGATTCATATGAGTGATTATCCCAACCATTCGTTCTCATTCCTGAGAAATTTATTTGAGCCGTGTATTCCCTATTCTTGTCTTGAGTATATTTCCTGAGTGAAACTTGGGCATGCTTACTTCTAAAATGTGCTTTTCATATTTTCAAAGTTATAATTGTATAAAGTTTCATTTAATATTATTGAGTTATATTTTGATTATCCCCTATCCCAATACCTACCTGTACATTAATCCTTCGTAAAGACTATAAAATCCATGAATATAATTATTAGGGAAGGGTCGTATTTCAAGGTAATTTCATTCTTTACTACACTAATCTATATATTTTTCATTATTATAAAAAACTGAGTGTAGGAGAGACAGTAAAATGAAGAAAGGGAATTGCATTATGAAATGGATAAGTATAGGGGTGCTTTCAAGGTATTTGAGGAAAGGCTCGTGATTATTATAAATTGTACCCATTTCTCACACTATAAAAAAAGAACAAAATACTGAAAAAAATGGGTCATGTCATGGGCAATTAAAAAATCAACATTGATTGATTGGGTATCTTGTTATAACTATTATAAATCATATCATGATGCTCTCATTTGGGTTTGGGTTGTGGATGTGAGATCTATCCCAAGTACAAATTTTTTAAAAAAAAGAGAAAAAATACAAGAGGATGTTTCATTATTTATACTTCATTGATTCAAGAGCCTTCTTTGAGTTATTGGGGGAAAGGTAGATGACTTTTATAGAGGATGTTTCCACTGAGTTATTTTTTATTATCATGAAATGTACCCTAGAGTTAACCACATTTTTTACATTTATTTTTTCACGTAATTTCCCTACCTACCATTATGCCTCAAAGAAATTTTAACCAAATGATGAATCCCTCGTGATTATTTGTGATTTTTTATTTATGGGGTCAAGAAAGTAAATGCCTTGAAATCCTATGGTAAATAAACATGATTCATGGTATGTTTTGAACACCTTATACATTTATACCTTGATGATGAGTGGAAAAATTCAACATGTGGTAAATTTCAAGTGGAATTCATATTGATAATGAATTGATAAATTCAAATGGAAGAATTAAGGGGATGGTTAATTCAAAAGTGAAAGGGTAAAATACATGGTTGACTTGTTTCTTTGAAAAGTAAGGAATTGATGAAATTTTTCTATGTTATTCTTGAAAATTTAATTGCCCATTTTATCAATTGAATTTATTAACATTTCATTTTAAACAAGTTAAGTTGAGAATCCTTTATAGTATGTTGATATTTTATTCTTGAAGATAATCCTGAATTAAAGCATGGGGGGATTTGATATCTACATTACATGCATACATTTTTCATATTAAATACATTTATTTTTATGATTAAATTTATTAATATTTCTATGGAAGGTTATAGGTTGATTTTTTTCAAAAGTAAGAAACAATAAGAATAGAGATGAAATTCATGTTGAAAATGATACTTCGGTGTGAGGGATAGGTCAAGGATGAAGTTCAAGGCTTATAATTAGAGAATCAATCATAATTGACACTGAACACTTTGGAAAATTGTCATTCATGGTGTGAATAGTATTCAAGACATAAATAATTCATATAGTAACACTGGATTAGAAAAAAATGGAGATTGGGTTAGGACCCAAAAATTCAAAGCATGACACTATGTGTCACACCTTGACATGTAGAAGATTGATCCAAAACGTTTCATTGATGGTAAAATTCAAATGGAGACCCCTTCTTTTTTACCTGAAAATCCTTATATTCCTGGGATTGACCCAAAAATGGATTAATGGCTATATTATTTTTTATTGAATACAACCTAAGAACTTAAATAGATATCCTTGGTTCTTTGGTGGACGATTCATTCATCGAGAGATATCTAAACCAGTGGGACATGATGTTGTTGGGATAAGAATATATTATTGTGATGATTATAATAGAGTTCTCATTTTCCTACCACCTCATGGATATCATGGGGATATTCTTTATGAAAATAAATTATAATGAAGGGGTATTGATTTTATTGAGGTATTTTATATTTAAATTCATTTCATTTGGGTCTTTTCTCATACTTATATTCTCAAATATCTTCTTTTTCTATTCATGCATGACCATTGTATAATGAGTGAGGGGTAATAAAATTGATTCATTAACTATTATATTATCCTCACCATGACCATTGGGTGGTTTGTTCTCTATGTTTAAACATGGTTTCAAGTCACCAAACCATTTAAAGAACTAAAGTAACATGACCATTGTGAACCAAGGATTTTGATGATTTGGGGTTGTTTACCATGACAATTAAATTCTCCTAGACTCTATTCTGTCAACTTATGTTTAACAATTTTCATTTTATACCTTAATTCATCAGGAACCCAGATTTTAAATTTCCAAGCATGTTTTCCATTTTCTTCACCTACATCAAAGCCATCAGCATTCTCAATTTTATCAAAGTCTTATAGATTTATTTCACAATATAGTTTAGGTATTTATTATTAAATTATTATTTTCTCCAAAAATGTATCTATGGTTTCATCCTTGGACATTCACTTACTATACTACCTTTTAGTTTAGTGATTTTTTTGTTTTTGTTTTTAAATTTATAAATTCAATATCCCCATGGGAATTAATGATGCCTCTAGGGATATCATGAGGTCATTTCACCATGGAGGAATCTGATTGAATTGAGGATCCCCTATGTGTTACACCTTGGTTTTAATTTTACCTTTGTTTTGACTCGGGATGGGTTTCCATTAGTTTTCTCAAGAACTGAGTGTGATGGGTTTGAAATTTTGGGGTACCCTTTCCCTTTTATCTTTGGTATAGCTTCCCCCCCCCCCCTTGAGTTTCCTTTGTGCTTTGGAGAAAAATTTATGTTTTGGGGTTGGACAGACCAGGTGCATGGTTGGCACATGGTTAATAGTAACCATGCACCCAACCAAAGAAACCATGTGGTAGGATAAAAAACCTACTGCATAGCCTAAGTGTGTGGCTGGTGTCTCCTTCAAAATAGGAAGTCACATGATCTCCATATAGTTTGGAAAATTCTTCGGACTAACAATGTTGTCATGCTATCTAATTAAAAATGTCTTCCCTCTTTTTTATCTCTCCTTGATTTTATACCCTTTAGTACCCTTTCTCGACCCCCACAGACTCCCCATCCCTAGGCGCACCTCCCTCCATATTTATTTCTCATTGGGCTTCAATTTTTGGCTGTCTTTGGATCGGATTCATCAAGATATCTCATGGTTTTCTTGATGTGCGGTTATGGTTTTGCACCATTTTCTAAATGGTTCTTCATGAGAGGTAGGTGGTTCTAGGCCCTAAAATTTGTAGATGAATTTAATATGTTTTTTTTTGTTTATAAATGTTTTCTTTGGTTTGATTATGTGTCTTGAATGGTGTTTTTGAAGTTATTGGTGTGTTTATATGTTAGAATTGAATTTTTAATAAGGTAATGTTTGTGTTTATGTGTGTGTTATAATGTAATTTTTATAAAGAGAGTCTTAGGGGTTGTTTGGAAGGTTCAGAATGTATTTTCAAAGTCAATTTAGGTGTGTGTGTGTGTGTTTAAATGGTATTTTCAATGGAAAATGGATCATTTTGGGAATGTTGGCCTTGTTATGCTTTTTTCTATGAGTTGTAAATTGTATGAAAGATGAAGAGTTTGTTTTAAAAATGGTTTTAAGGTATGTAAGGGTTAATGAAGGTGGTCTGGCCATTTAATTGGTTGGTTTTTAATGTTTGTTTATCATGATAGTTAAAGAGGGACTTATGAATTGTGTGAGTGATTGAAAATACATCTAAAAAGGGGGTTTTGTGTGAGAAAAAAGGAAAGTGGTTTTTTATAGGAAATGTTAATTTCTTTGAATTTCTTGGCATTGGGTTGTAAAGTAGAGATATGGGTAACATGTGAACTTTAACTTGAGTGCAAGGGAATCTCTGGTATCTGGGTGGGCAGACTAGAACTAGTGCGCTAGTGATTCGGAAGTGGCTTGTCCTGGTTTCACTTCGCTGGATTGATGTTTACAACACTAAAAAACTATTATAATGGATGATCTCCACTATAACATTTTATGTTTCTCCTCTCTAGTGGCTTGTGCACAAGCACGCTGATGGTTGTGGTTATTATACCACCTTTCACTGAAGTATGAGGTTCTAGGATCCCACACAAGCTAGATTAAGCCTAGGGATTTACCCATGGTGATCTACCTTAAATGATATGGTGTCATCTGTCAACATAAGTTCTACCTCAAGTGTGTGTGTGACTTTACTATAAATCCACTTTTTCTTTTTAAGCAATTGGTTCTGAAATGGATTTCCTTGGAAGTATTTTTTTAAATGTTTTCTCAATAAATATTTTTCCTATAAATGATATAAATTCAATTACTTAAAATAACATATTAAATTATCTATAAATGTTGTATCATGGAATATTTTTAACTAGGTGGAATCCTACTAGGAATTGGATCACACCCTACATACACCTTTGGGTGTATGTATACATTTTTATGTTTCTGTATTAGGTAATGGATTGGCATATCAGGATGTTAGTTTTTTTCTCATGGTCTCTCTTATTGATCTTGGTGGTTGTGGCTTGAGGATTTTACTCTCGTTACATCGAGGTTTGGTTTGGATTCATAGTTCCACCTTTTATTTTGGTCCTTTGGGTGTTTTTTCATGGTTGTAAACTTTAAATTTGGAAATTGTTTATGCACTATTTAGTTGTACATTTTCAGTTTTATCTTGTTTATTTATTTGGTGCTTTGTGTTTATATTTCTAGGTAAACCATTCCCATGGGTTTTTTATGTTATCCGGTCACTTGTTTCCATCCCATGGGGATTTTAAATTCCCCTCAAGCCATGCCACGGACTGGGATGGGTATCGGGTTGAATGGTGACACTGCCTAGTTTGTGAAAAAATGGTATCAGAGTATGTCATGCTCTTTTGAGTTTTGTTCCTTGGGGAAGAGTCTAGGTGGACTAACGCTAGGATTGTCAAGACTTGACATTATGGTTGTGAGTGCAGTGTTTGGCCAGCACACCTCATGTTGGGACTCAAGATAGTATGGGAATTCATGTTTTATATGATTTTTTTGGTTCTTTTGTTCACTAATATTTGTGAAAATAAAATGGTAGTCGGTTCAATAGTCTTAATGAGCTCGTAGAGCCTATAAAACCATGTGGAACCAGAGATATTGTCCAAGAACACACTTTGTGATAGTGGTACACTTAGCGTATGGTATCTAACCATATATCCAAGTTTCCCATCAGCACTAGTTTCCTTATATATTGTTTGGTATCTTCCTAGGTTCTGAAGGTTGTTTTAAGAACCCTCTCTTTGTAATTGTGAAAAATCTTTATTGTAAAGTAAAGATGGTTGATTTTCAAAAGGTGTAAAATGGGTTTTTAGATATTGTTTTAAATAAAACATTGAAGATGTGTATTTTTATAAAATGGTTTGATTAAATGGGGATGGGTTCATTGGGATTGTATTTTTATAACTAAAACATTTGGTTTATTGAAAAAATTGGTCGTTCGGAGAGAGGGTATGTTATTTTCGAAGGAGTTTTGGAAACTTGTTTCAAATGGGAAAAGATGAGTTTCTAATTAAACGGTTGTTGATGAAATGGGATTTTTTTAAGCATTGAAAAGTGTTTTGAATGGAATAAAATGTTTAGAAATTTATGTGTGGTGTTTGGAAATGGCTTCGGATTTGGTAATTAGTGGTCTTTTGAAAAGTTTCACTAATTTTTGGAAACTTTTTTTAAATGAGGATAAATGGGTTTTTAAATGAGTGTGTATGGGTGAAATAGAGTTTTTTGTAAAACCAGAAGTGTTTTAAAGTAAAATGAAATGTTTTGAAATTGGTGTTTAATATTTGAAAGTGAATTATTATTTGAATGATTTGTGTTTTTCTAAAAATGTCTTGTGAGATTCAAAATGGGTTTTGATTTTGGGATTACCGATTTTGAGAAAATGGAAGTGTGAGTTGACTGTTTATTTTGGAAGGTGAAAAGGTATTTGGTTTGAACTTTGGTACTCTTATGAGTGGCCACATTCATGGAATATTTGTGGAAAGTGGAATGGTTCCTAGTTTGGCATGAGGAAGGGAATGTTAGAGACTTCATGAGGTACCATTGGTGAATGTACTACCCACCCATCCTATTTTATTTTGAACGGTGTTTTTTTAAGAAATTTTGGAGTTATTGGTAATCTTTAGTTGTGTGTTGTGTTTCTTTATGATTTAGGATTTTTACTTGCAAGGTATTTTGGGTTTGAATTCTCTTCTTATTGGGAGATGTTTAAAGCTTCATTTTTTTGATGAGTCGGTTTGAGGTAATGGTCAGTGGGTTTTTCTTGATAAAAACGTTTAGGATACCTTTGAGTGGGTTCACTTTTTGTGTTTTTAGTGTATATTTGTGGTATGTTTTGGCCAAAGGGCTAGTTTAATTGGGTCCTTGAATTTACCATCATTGGATATTATGAACCCCCTGAAAGAGTTAATGCACAATTGAAGTGTGGCCAAAGATGATTCTCCATTAAAAGATCCTCCAGTTGATCAACATAAGGACTTCCTTCCTGAGATTTTTAAATCTATTCCACCTATTATTTTTCTAGATAAATGGATACTCTCATATTAGAAGAGTGGATGTGAGTGGGGTTTAATGAAGTTTTAGATTCCTTGAGTCATGTGATGAAAAAAGGTGAAGTTTAACATCGTTAATTCTAAAGGTCCTGTTTGGAAGTGGTAAAAGAAATTCCAGTGAGGAAAGGTGGAAGAAATATGGAGTTGTCAGTGTGAGCCTCTATTTTACATGTCCTTTGGGTCTTCCATTGGTTTTGTTTAAGAAATGGTTCATGTTAGGCCACCAGTTTAGAAAGTTTGGTCGTAAGAGGTTATTATGGTCACATGTAGGAATCAGGTTCCACTTTAGACTCAGTTTAAGGTCCCTATCCTTGTAATGTTTCTATTATTTGGAAAGGTCATGTATGGCGGTGTCTTGTAGAGTTATGTTCTATTTTAGATGAAAAGGTGGATATTGTGGAACCTTTAAAGAGATTTTGTTTTAACAGAAGTGTGTTCCTCTTTCGAGAATTCATAAAATTCTCCGTTTGAAATGAAGGTGCCTTCCAAGTTACCCTTCTTTCATTATTTCTTGTTTGGTATGAAAAGGGGTGATCCTTTAAGTTCTCATCATGGGGAAGCATCATGTTAAAACCAAGTGATTCTTGGGATGTGTGTGTTATATTGGTGTAGTATGATTATGGTGTGGTTTCTTGTGGCACCAAAAAAAGAAGTTCTATTTGAGGGTTTTAATGTCTGGCTGTGAGGCAGGATATGCTTCAATCACCATAGCTCTATACATAGGTCCTGGAGTGAAGTTAGAGCATAGTTAGGAGCCTCGGGAGTGTGAGGGATCCCTATCTAATCTCTGTCATCAGTGTTTAAAATGGAGGTAGTTCAAATCACCTTCTATATCTGTTTCGTTTCAAGTGGTCCCATGTGGTGAAAAGGGAAATGGGGCTTTTTTCCTTAATGTTTTGATCCTTGTAAGTGGGAGATTACCTCCTTGGTTATAAAGAGGCATGTTACTTTGTCTTATTGAACTTTAGTGATCATTCCCTTGTGGGTGTGGGCCTCTATGTGGTTGTCCATATAGGGACATACCTGGGAGTTGATCTCAGTTTTGGTTCAAGTTCATCTGAGAATAGTAATTCCCCACGAGAGTAGTAGAGTGTGTAAAGTTTACTATTTGGTTTAGAGTTTCTTTCATCGGTCCCCTTGAAGTTGTGGTTGGGTCTGTGTGGGGGTTCTCACATTGGGGTGTGGTGATTGGTTAAGCTATGTAGTTCTTATAGTGGGGAGACCCACAGTGGTCTCACCGGGTTACTTCTAAAGTAATTCAGTGTTAGACCATTACTTATGGTGGGGATTCCATTCTGGCCTCCCAGTGTTAGTGTCCCGATTTCATCTCAGGTTTTAGGTTGTTTCTTATGGTGGGGAGTTTAGGCCTCCCTGTTTCAGTAATTTGGCTTTGTTCCTAGTGCTGGATTAGTGATAGGTAGTCTTTTTCAGATCTATCTAACCTCACAGCTTCTGTTTTGAGTAAACATTGGGATTAGGGCATGCCTGATGGATATGTTGAAGAAAGGAAGTGGTAAACCTATTCGAATTTTTTGTTTCTTTAGGGAAATTGTGTCAGCCTAATTTGGTAGTGTTTCAAGTTTTTTTTTTGTATGTGGTTTGATTTTGTTTTCCTATTTTAGGTAAGAATCTAAAGTTTTATTTGGTGGGGTCCGGGATTTTTTGACTCAAGAGGTTTCATTTTGCGTGGTGAGAGTTTCCTTTCCTTGATCGATCAACTGAAGGTGTCTTAGCTTTGGGGGTAGGTGAAACATTGCAAGGAGTCCATTTTGGGCCTCTTGATTTTATTTTGTATGTCTCTTCCTTTGATAATAGTGTTCATGTTTCTTCTAATCTATCATTCATTGGGAATCCCTTTGAACTTTAAGGGGGTATTGGATATTGTTTATGGATTTCTAGGGGTAGAAAGTTTTATGGTGGGGATAATTGTCATACCTGGGTTTTAATTTTTCATTTATTTCAACTCGGGCCGGATTTTTGTTTGTTTTCTCAGGGACTGGGTGTAACAAGTTTCAATGTTTGGGGTACCCTTTCCATTTTATCATTGGTCTAGATTTCCCCCCTTGAGATTCCTTTGAGTTTTGGAGAAAAATTTGTGTTTTGGGTTGGAGAGACTAAGCGCATGGTTGGGGCACGGTTAGCAATAACCACGCACCCAACCTAGAAAACTATGTGGTATGAGACAAAACCTTCCACACAGTCATGCGCCTCAGCCCAGGTAAGCATGCGGCTAGTGTCTCCTTTGGAAGAGTTGGTCGTACTGTCTCCACATGGTTTGGAAAACTGTGAGGACTAACTGTGCGGTCATTCTAGGTCATTAAAAATATGTTCCCTCTTTTTCTCTCCCTAATTTTATCCCCTTTGGGCCCCTTTCTCAACCCCCACAGACTCCCCAGTCCTAAGTTTGCCTCCCTCCATCTCTCCCTCTCCTTGGGATTCAATTTTTGGGTGTCTTTGGCTTGTATTCTTCAATATCCATCATGGTTTTCTCAAGGCGTGTTTGTGTTTTTACACCTTTTTCTAGAAGGTTCTTCATGAGAGGTAGGTGGTTCCATGCCCTAGCATTTTTAGATGAATTTAATATGTTTTTTTTTTGAGTTTATAAATGTGTTATTTTGTTTAATTATGTGTTGATAACTGTGTTTTTGAAGTTATTGGTGTGTTTCTAGGTTAGAAATGAATTTTTACAGAGGTACGGGATAACTTTGTGTGTGTGTTATAATGTATTGTTTCTAAAGAGGGTTTTAGGGGCTGTTTAGAAGGTGAAAAATTTATTTTCAAAGGAACTTGAGGTGTGTGTGTGTTTAAATGATATTTTCAATGGAAAATGGATCATTTGGGGAATGTTGGACTTATTATGATTTTTTTTATAAGTTGTAAATTGTTGAAAGATGGGGAGTTTGTTTTAAAAATGGTTTTAAGGTATGTATGGGTTAATTAAGGGTTTTGACCCATTAAATTGGTTGGCTTTTAATGTGTGTTTCTTGTGATTGTTATAGAGGGACTTATGAATTGTTTGAGTGATGGAAAATGTGTCTAAAAAGGGGGTTTGGTGTAAGTAAAAAAGCAAAGTGTTTTGTTTAATGGGAAATGGTAATTTCATTGAATTTCATAGAATTGGGTTGTGAAGTGGTGATATGTGTGACATGTGAACTTTAACTCAAGCCCATGGGAATCTCAGGTATCTAGGTGGGAAGACTAGAACTATTGCGCTAGTGATTCGAAAGTGGATTGTCCTGGTTTCACTTAGTTGGATTGACATTTACAACACTAACAAAACTATGATGATGGATGATCGCCACTAGAACATTGGATGTTTCTCCTCTCTAGTGGCTCATTCATGAGGACAGTGACAATTTTGGTTACTATATCACCTTTCACCAAGGTACGAAGCTCTAGGGTCCCACACAAGCTAGATTAACCCTAGGGATTTTCCCATGGTGCTCTACCTTAAATTATATGGTTCCACCAATCGGCATACGGTGGGCCTCGAGTGTGTGTGTGTGTATTTATAATAAATTATCTTTTTCAAATTATTAAATTGGTTGTGAAATGGATTTCCTTGGAAGTTTTCCTTTTTAAAATATTTTCCCAACAAATTTTTTTATAAGAAATGATTTAACTACAGTTACTTAAATGAGCATTTTAAATTACCTCTAAATGTTGTAGCATTGGAATATTTTTACCTGGGTGGAATGCTACTGGGCATTGGCTTAAACCCTACATACACCTTTGGGTTTATGTATCCATTGTTATGTTTTTGTATCAGGCAAAGATTGGTGTATTGGGATGGTAATTTGTTTTCTCGTGGTCTCTCTTGTTGATCTTGGTGGTAGTGCCTTGAGGATTTTACTCCTCTAATTACATGGAGGTTTGTATGAGATTCATAGTTCCTCCTTTTTTGGGGTCCCTTGGGGTTTTTTTCAAGGTTGTAAACTTTAAATCTGAAAATTCTTTATGCCCTGTTTGGTTGTTCTTTTTCAGTTTCAGCTTGTTTATTTATTTGGTGCTTTGTGTTTATATTTTTAGGTAAATTGTTCTCATGTGTTTTTTATGATACCCAGGCACTTTTTGTCAGCCCATGGGGATTAAGAATTCCCCTCAATCCATGCAATGAACCGGGTCAGGTTCTGGTTCAGATGGAGACCCATCCTGGTTCATGACACTGGGTGCTAAGGAGCATGCACTACTCCCAAGGGAGGAATCAGTGCTATAAAACCATTATATATAGCATGGGTGACCAAAATGATGGAATTACTTTAGGATAATTATGCATGTAGGTTTCATATACCTAATTCTACCACACAAATAATAAATAGGAGACCCACCACCCAAGTTTTTTGGTGATGAAGATTGAGATGGGTTCCTAAATCCATTTCCACTACCTCTTTTTTATTCCAAATAATTCATCTTATCATTTGAAAGGCCACTATTACTCTCTCTAAATATAGGTGGCACACTGGTAAATCCTAACATCCTTTCCTGGTCTATTTATACTATCATTACCTTATCAAAAATCTTAGTATATATTAGAAGATTCAAGAGGAATACATGAGACTAGATGTTGGGATTAAGGCCTATTTCAAACCTTATAGACTTCAATCATTCATTTGATATCAACTCTGGTGCAATGTGGACAAGCTCATAAGACTTTCTCATATAATCCATAATTGTATTTCCACCTTTATGGAGAGAGATATTCTCAAGATATTTTGAAATCCATTATTTATAGATTTAATTTTTGGGTGAAAATCACCTTGAGATCCGTCCATTCTAGGTGAGCGTGTTACTTTTCATGGATGATAGACTCCCACCATTTCTAATTGGGGCCCTCATGAATAAAGGTATAAAATTTCACCTTTATGAAGGGAGTATTTTCAAGTAATTCTAAAATATCCTCAATCTTTTACAACCATTTATCAGTCTCTTGTGGATCATTACTTCCCTGAAAGGTGGGAGTATTATTCTTTAGGAACTCCTGAGCTCAATACTTCTCTAAAACTGTATTGGTTTCCATAGATAAATTAGGGCTAGAATCCATACATTTGTCTAGATATTAAACTACCTAATCCACTATGTCAACAATATTTTGATTGATCAGGGGATTCTCTCATGGAAAGTTGTCTATAGTATCCTCTGGAGGATTTATAGGTCACCTTCGAGGGGGAATTTTTCTACATGAAATCATGTAAAGAAAGAAAACCATCAGAATCAATGATAAAACATTTATTCATAACATCAAAATTTATAAAATTACCAAATAAATCACAAAATAATTAAAGAGGAGATGGAAAACCACGACCATTCATAATATGAAGCATGTATGCAAGGTTTGCGGCCCATTCACCTCACCCGGCTTGGAAGAGTAAAACTTTAATGAACCATAATTTTATCAATGTAATTTCCCTTCTTATAATTATTTCATATATTATAAATTGCATATAATCATATATATATTACACAATACAAACTTTATAAATGAATACTAAATGAAACAATAGGTATTTATAGAAATTAAGGAACCTAAACCAATAGAATTGTAATATGACTTTTGGAATAGTAATGTGACCACTAGGAATAGTAAACTCGGAAATAGAATAGTAAAATTTCCTATGAAATATAAATAAAATTTAGGTATCTTATAAATGAAAATATGATATATTTATATCTTGTAATAAGTAAATAAATGTTTCAAAAATGATAAATTATGTTTTGGAATTTTTTTGAAAAATAATTTTTTATTTGCAATTTAATGATTAATATAATGATTTAAAATAAAATTTATTTTCATAAAATACATTCATAAATTAAGATTTTGTTTTATTATGATTATAATATAATTTTATGAGAATTTAATTAATTTTTCAAAGAGTCATAAAATCAGTTATAATTTTAAAATTAGTATTTTTTTAAAAAAAGTATGATTTTAAATAACAATTAAATTTTTCATATTGATAAAACTATTTTCACAAAATGAAATATATTTTTTAATTATACATGTTTAAAATGGTTAGGGTGAATTTCGATAATTTTTCTAAAATAGTTGAATTTTCAGTGAATGGTGAAATACGATAATTTACGGTATATAACATTATAAGTTAAATATACTATTTATTGAGTCATTACAGATGTAAGAATCATAATATAAAACTCTACTTATCTATTTAAAATATATATATTCATGGGGATCAAAACAATTAAAATTCTTGATCCAAAATAATAAACTAATGAATAAAATAATCAAAAACACCCCTCTCCTCCCCTATAAATACCACCCCTCATCATCTCTTCTCCTCACACATCTAAAGAATTAAAGCTTGTCCAAATTATACCCAATCATTTTCCCAAGTATCTCCCCCACTTCCATAATCACTTGGTCTCAACAAAAGATGAAACTCAATTCCGCTAAGGTGGTTCTCATGGAGAAGAATTCAATAGGTAAAAACCTCTTTCTTTTTCTTTTAATTTCGTTTCCATTTCTTTTATTTTCTTATTCTCACCTCATCTTCCATTAAACAAGTGGCATGATAACTCTATTAGATTATATATACATTAATTTTTTTATATTAATGGAATAGTCTATCATCAAACCTCTTCTCCTCTCTCTTTTATTCGAAAAATGAAAACATCATCCGTGAGGTGATGATTTATCACCTTCAATGATGAAAATTTTTCTTTTTTCATTACCACATTAAATTATGTTCATAAAAACATTATAACAGATGAAAAATATTGTAAATTTTATTTTATAACCTTTTTATGTTCTTGAACTAACATATATAATATTAAATAACAAAACAAAACTTGTTTGTGATGATCGAAAAACCGCCAATTTAATCTAAACGATTATCGTAAACATTTTATCTAATAAATAATCATCATATCAAGAAAAAATAATATATAAGACCATTTAATATTATATAATTTCATAAATAACTTTTAATTTCAATTATGGATAATTATTCCCATTTTACATGAACTGTTATACATGTATATACGTGAATCAATCATGAAAACAAAGGAAACAAACACTCCGGAACGACAAAATTGAATATTATAACTCATAAAAAAGGACATAAATGAACTTAATAAAATTATAATAAATAAAATTCATGTTAAATAGTTAAATAATTAAATTATTAATTAATATAATTCCATTATATAGAAAATTATGTACAAGTTAAGAACACTTTCAAACACAAGGAAAGGGATTCTTTTCGAACCTCCATTTTTTCATCGAGATACGTCTTCTCTCTTTTTACCCAATGTAATTATTCATTTTCATTATTTAACCTTTATATGTACTTTATTTATGTTATCAACATATTTTTCTATCCCGAGTATTCTTCATTTGATGGGGAAATGCATGTTTTATAAGCTTCTCCTCTCATATTCCTCATGATAATCAAACCGATTAAAGAGAACTTCCCGACTTCTCACCTATTTTTAAGTGCACTCCATAATATGTTTTAAGACACAATTATTTTTCTAAAATCCGTAATTTTTTCAATAAAATATATCTTGGTACATTTCTATTTTTATATAAACAATTATTCATTTTCCTTTTAAAATAATCTTTAAAATTTTCCTTAAACCCCGCTAAATATGCTCTTTTATAAAGTTTCTTAAAAACTATTTTTACATGTTTTAAATTAAATTGAACATAATTTATCATTATATATTCCTATTTTACCTTATTTGTGTCCATGTATGATTTAAATCCATTATTTCATAGATACTTTAATGATACACCCATTTTTTATTCTCCATGACATGATTATGATACCCATTTCTTTACATGGGTCACCCTTATGTTTAAACCTTATGTTTTATTATTCATGTGGAAAACATATTCATGATAATTTTATTATGGGTGTTACTAGATAGTGATCCAATTTATTGGGTAACTTTTAGTCTTATGATATGTCATGTTAGGACAGGGATTAAACCAGATTCCTTAATGGGATTTGGTCGGCCATGTGTAATAGTCTTAGCAGTAAGCCTTGACTCATAATCCACCATCTGTTATGGTCTTGGTAGTTATCCTAGAATCATGATAATGTCATGTTGTATGTTTTTTATACATTTCTATTATTCCATTATTACATGATCCCATGATCTACGTGTTATTCTTCCTTATGCTTATTTATGTTCCATGCATTTTTATGTCATCACGTTATTCCTTCTAACCCGAGTGCTATGATTTATTCATATGTTTATTAACATACTAGGATTTTTACCTCATACATTTTTTCATGTATTTCCCTAGGTTATCCTATGCAGATGTAAGAGTTAAAAGGAAGTTTGGAGATCTTTATGGAGATCAAATTTTTTTATGCTTTCTAATTATGTATCTAATCTTACAAAGACACTATAATTTACAATCCTTGGTTTGTAATTGTTAGTTAATTATACTTAAAATCATATAATAATATGTTTAAAAGGATAGGGTAATTATAGTTGGTATTAGAGAATAGTCTAGTTATTTTTATAGATTAATACTAGAAAACTTTTGTAAGAACCCTAGGGATAATTCTATCACCATGGATAACCTAGATTGAAACTTAGGGAATTACAAGATAGGATACACTTTTCATTTATAATTTTATCCTTTTATTTTAAATTTTCCCTTTTATATTCTAGTTTGATATGTATTCAAACCCCTCGGATTTTAATGTCTTTTTCTTTGTTAATGGTTTGAAATATGAGAACATGTGCCAAATGTGTTAGTAAATGTGACAATTTCCCTATTGGAATGCCAAATCTGATGGGAATGTGTGCTCAAAACTTTATGATAATACTTACTCAACTAGATAAATTTGTGAATAAAAACTTTAACTATGTGGAATTCCCTAATTTTTTTAATAAAGTTCAAGTTTTGGTTAAATTCTTTATGGGAAAAATACCTGACATGGTCAGTGGGTCTTTTAATCCCCTCATCATAAAAAAGAGATTAACTCTATTGAAAATATATTCTCTATCCTCTAGTGCTTATAAGATGAGAAATATGTTCTTTAGATCTATCATTTTTATGGGGAAGATGATAGTTGGTGGATACTAATCAATAACACAGGGTACTAGGATGAAATTGATTCCATGGATTGGAATTAATTCAAGAAAATATTTTCCAATAAATATTTTCCCCCAACCCTTTGTCTCAAAATAAAAAGGGAGTTCCTCAAACTAAATTAGAAGTAAGGCATGTTTATTAGGGAATATTAAGAAAAATTATCAAGGCTTCCATGATATGCCTTTGTCCTTATCATAAACACCAAAATAAATGTGGATCTATTCTTTAGAAGACTAAATCTGAGTCTACTAAAATCATTGGTGATTCGAGTCTTTGATAACTATGAAGAGATTTTCCTTTATTCCCTTATGGTTGAAATGGAGATTAGATACTCTTAGTATTCTCCTAGGAATAGATATAAAAAGGTGAAAATGGATTTTAATATGGGAGGATCAAAAAATAAATCCCATGATAGAAAGAAAACCCAATATCCCATTTGTCAAAGTTATGGGAAGAAGAATCCTAGGAACAGTCTAAAGTGAACTAGGAAATGCTTTAAATGTGGAGGAGTGGAGCATCTGGGTAATAAATATTTATGGGATATGAAGAATCCTATTAATTTGGAAGAATAAAAGAAGATTTAGATTAACACTTAGCCTATAGTACAGTGTTTCAACTACAATTAACATGGGCATTATGTGGACCATTACCCTAATTAAATGGTTATTAGAGGAAATCAATAACAACAACCTCCAAGGTAGCAAGGAAGGGAATATTCTATCAAAAATATTGAGGTGGATCTCGAAAATGATGTGATGATAGGTATTATGGTTATTCATTAAAGAATAGAAAACATACTATTTGAATTTGGTTCTATGCATTTTTTAATATCTTGCAAGTTTAGTAGTATTATTCCAACACTACCTCAAAATATGGAGGTTGAGCTATTAGTGAGAAAAGAAAATGGGGAAATTGTGGAATCCAATATATATAACTCCTCTCTAGTTAATTTTTTGGACTAAACCTCACATAAAAATTTTTTATTACTTCTTTTTGGGGAGTTTGATGCTATATTAGGCATGGATTGGATATCTTTATACAAAGCCAACATCAACTGCCCGAAAAGGTATAGCACTCTTCACATCCTAAAGCATCCTCTAATTCTATATAAGTGTGAGGAGGAGGATGAATCTCTATCATAATCATTATATCAATTGTATATATCATTTCCTTACAAGAAGTCATATGTTTCTCAAATGATTGAAACAAATGAGAGAATCATTCTCAAAGACATACCCATTGTGAGGGACTACAATGATGTGTTCCCTGAAGAATTGTATGGTAATCCTTCTAATATAGGTGTTTAATTCTTAATTTAACTTACTCCTATATCTCTACCTATATCAAATACACCTTATAGAATGTCCACCATCAAGTTGGAGGATCTTAAGAAGCAGTTATAGGAGAATCTAGAAAAGGTTTTTATACGCCCGAGTACTTTACCATGGGGTGTGCCAGTCCTCTTCATCTATAAAAATGATGAATCAATGCACATCTTTATTTATTATCATGAGCTCAATAAAATATTGATAAATAACAAGGATCTCTTACATGAATAGATAACTTATTCGATCAACTATGTGGGGCCAAGTATTATTCTCTATGGTTGGCCTTCAGTCAGGATATCACCAATTAATGGTGAGGAAGAAAGATATTCCCAAGAATATATTTAAAACAAGGTATGGACACTATTAGTTTATAGTTATGACCTTAGGACTCACTAATGCTTCAAAACAATTCATGGACATAATGAATAAAGTCTTTAGAGATTACCCTGAAAAATTTGTAGTAGTCTTTATTGATGATATTCTAATATACTCCAAGAGTAAGGAGGAAAATGAGGATCATTTGAATACTATGCTAAAGGCTTTATAAAAGAAGAAACAATATGGAAAGTATATTAAATGAGAGTTCTCAAAGGAGGAAGTATCATTCTTGGGGAATGTTATCACCAGAAAATGAATATCTACAGACCCTTTTGAGAAAAAGGCAATAAAAGAGTAACTGAGGCTGACATCTTTAATGTAGATTCATAGTTTCCTTAGTCTAGTTGGGTATTACTGGTGACTTGTGAAGAAATTATCATGATTTTAAAACCCACTAACCAAGATGAATCAGAATAGAGAAAAGTTAATTTGGACTATTGAATGTGAAGACTCCTTTAAAGAGTTAAAAAAGAGGATTATCACTGCACTAGTACTCACACTACCGACAATTGGGGAACTCTTTATGGTATAAATAGATGCTTCAAAGAAGGGATTGTGTTGTGTATTGATTCAAAATGATAAAGTGATATCCTATTCCTCAAGGAAGTTTAAAATTAATGGTTAAAATTGTAACACCATGAGATTTTATGAAAAATGTTCTTTTTAATTTCATCGATGTCATATACGCTACACTAAAAGGATCTTTCACTACACGCTTCCCTGACTTGGCTTGCATTACACGCAATCGCGACCGTCCATGATATTGTCTGTTGTACGTAATACCGAGTTTCACTAAACAACGATATTTTATATAAACTAGCCATTATGAATAGTAATAACCACTTTTTGTAATTTTATTTTTCAAAATGGACTTCATTTTTGGATTCAGAATATCGAAATTAGCCTAGGGTGAAAGTTTGGTATTTTTCTGAAAACTTTCAATTTTTGATGAATAGTGAAAACACAGGGTTACTATTTAAAAACCGACTTTTTATATAAATAATTATTTATCTTATTTAAATTTAATTTAGGTCAAAATTGATATGTAATACCTATATAAGTTCAATATAATTCATTGGATTCATTTTATAATAATTTTAGACGTATAAAAATTTTATTGAACTTTTCACCGTCTTTTACCCAACTCCTAGGAGAATTTGAAAATTTACATAAAACATAATTTTACCACTTCTGTGAGTGGAATTTCAAAAATCCGAGAGACACGGTTAATATCAAGAAGTAAAATGTGGTTCAATAAGATAAAAAAAAATTGGTGAATAGTAACTTTTTACTTTTTTTTACAATGGTTAAAAGTAAATATGGTAATTAAGGGTAAACATTATATTATTATTACCCTAACACATGTCCTAATTAAATTGGATAAGTTTATTTCGACAAAAAAAACCTTATGGGTAAAATATTACCCTTTTGGTCCACTTGGATTAGATTAGGACATTTATTATTATTTTATTTAAAGAAGAATTAAAATACTTAAAATCAAAGTTTAATAACTAAAACAATTTTAATATAGGGTTATACATAAGATAAATTAGACTATAAATATTAATTAGAAATATAAAAATTTTTAATACATGATGGTATTTTATTTATAATTTTTAGACATTAAATAATTTAATTTATTTATGACACAAGGATGATGTAGTAATTACCTTATTAATGAAATATTAGCATAATTGATGTTATAAATACCCAAATAAATGTAATTTTAGACTTTTTATGAATTAAACTAATTTTATAGCTTTATATTACATGTTAGTATTTATTTAATTAACTTTTTTCGAACTAATCATGTTGTTATGATTTTCACAAAAATAAATTACCAAAATAGTGTCAAAATTGACATAAAATAGTTTTTAAAACAAATATTATATTATTAATTGTCATTTTATTCCTAAAAATTTAAGGTTCGGCAAAATGACTTATATAAGGCTATATATATTAATAATGAACCATTGGGGGTTCTTTTGGCTTGTTATAGTATGTTTATTAACCATATTGTGTAAGAAAACAAGAAGACACGGTAAAAGATTAATTATTTAACTTACAGTTAAATCTAAATGATAAGTTTAAAATTGTAACCTAAACTTGTATAAAATATATTTGTTGAGAGGATTTCAACCCATCCTCACCTTATCTTCGAAATAAATGAATTTGGAGCTATTAAAAACCGAATATGACTTTATTATAAAATAATATTTTAAGTTTTTTCTAAAGTGCCCCTCTCCTCCCTTATAAAAGGGTACCTCCTCCCTCTCCTCCTCACACCACATTGAGCCTTCAAGCTCGGCAAACCCCTGCCAATTTCTCTTCTCCACTTCCCTAGAAATATCCTAGAGGTCCTGGTCCTATACAAATACCATCTTTAGTGCCCTAATAGAAGGTTAAGAAGAGGCGCTTCAAGGAATAGGTAATGTCCGTTACTGATTCATTCAACTTTATTTCTTCTTCTACTTCCTCTTCTTTAGTTGTTTCATTATGAAGTAATGACATTAGTATCACTCATATACTAATATGTTATTATAAAATTAAGAACCACATCAATCTATACATTACATGAAACAAAAATTAACAACACATGATTTCATTCCCATCAAACCCTCAAACCACTAAAAAAATTAACCCAAACAATACTAGGACAAAACACTTCATTTTCCATGTGAGATTACACTCATGCATTGCTTACAAACCATATAAGCATAAAACGTATCCATTATTAAGAAAAGATACACAACTGTACCCTCTTCTATATATCATATCACTAGAACATAAGAAAAATCAAGGAATCACCTACCTAGAGTTAGTAGGAGTCCACTCATCAATAAAATATGACTGATCCATATCTAATTGGAGGAAATTTGGTAATATATAAAAATAATTAATTTAGGTAATAATAAATATAAAATAGGTAAACAATGATAAATATATAATAAACACCCATGTATAGTGATAATTACCTAAAAATGCTCCCTAAAACAGATATCTCCAAGAACAAATAAGAATCAAAGAAGAACTCATTCAAAGATGAAAAAGGAAATAAGAGAAAAATTTAGGTCACACCAACTATGTTTTTGGATGAAATGGAATTTCCATATATTTATAAACAAATTTCTAATTAATTCATTATTTTTAAAAAAATATTGACATAAATTCACCACACTCATTCTAAAAAAACACTATACATTTTTTACACATCACCTAGGAGAAAAACCTTACATATGGAAAACCTAACATATGAAAACCTTACATACTAAGTACTTTAAAATTTTACACTATTTATAGATAATATATTATAAATGAAAACATTATGCATCCCTCAATAGTTTCAAAATTTTATAATTTTATATCTCTGAAGAATATATTATATACCAAAAAACTTATTTGAGGAAACAATATATATCATAGGGAACTCCCAAAACTTAATTGATTTTCTAAAAATTTGGGAAAACCCTTATGTAATATATTTTCAATACACTGATTATGTTCTACCTATAAATTTCATCTTGGATCTTTAGCTTCTATTTAAATATAGTCACAAATTTATATTACCCATCATTTAAATCTTATTCTAAATGTGAATCAGGTAATTACACTCCCCCTGATCTAATCATCTCTTTATCACTATCCTCCCGACACTGCTCATTGATTTTCTAAAGATTCTGATCATTGTCCACCACAAAAATATCATTTATCTATATAACATTTCCTACTCACTTATTTAAGAATTTATATTATTTTATTTTTCCTAAGTGCCAAGAAAAATCCCCTTATTTCTATAGGAGTGCCAAGAAAAATCCCCTTATTTCCATAGTATTTAAGCATCCCATGTTTTTAATTATTGAGAATGAAACACTTATAAAGAATTAAAAAGTACTTCTATATAAGATTATTTCATTACCAAACTTTTTACAGGGTCTTACCTTCCTTTGGATACAACAAACCTATATTATAAATTCATACCAATGTTAACACTAATTCATTCCTAAACTTATCTGAATGGTATTTCTCAATAAGAATCATTCTAGCCATGTTTTTGATAATCCAGTTTCTTCTCTCAACCACCCTATTTTTCTAAGGAGTTCCTATTGAAGAGGCTTGGTGTCTTATACCATGATTCTCATGATAATCCTCTACTTGGATATTTTTTGAATATGTTCTATTATCAGTTCATAACTTCTATATTTTTTTACCAAGCATCTTTTTAACTTCTGTCCAATATTGTGTTATGTAATGGAACACCTTGGACTTAGGGGTGATAATTTCATCCCATAAGGGACAAAAAAAATTATCTAGGATCATCTTTTATAGTATATCATAATATAATGTTAAGAATGAAATAAAACACCATACACTAAAAGGGATAGACCAAGGTAATCCACTCAACTGATACTAGTTTATACGTCACTATCAGGCAACCTAATAACCTCACCTCATATCGCATATCACATGCCAAAGACATTGACACCATCATGATCCATGAAAAAAAATACTTTGGATAGGCTACTCACATGCCTTTATCTGAGTCCTAAAGGTGGAGATACATGAGGGAGAAATGTCTAAGGGGAGTGCATAGAAAATACCTGCATTATGTAGCATGTCTCAAGAAACTGGACCATGTCCATGTCCCTGACCAATACTCGGTGTGTATTTGGGAATATACATGGCGTTCACTACAAGTCATATGGTGTGTGGCCTCGTTTGGTCTCCTGGTCATGTCCTCTCCCATATATGGCTAGTTGGACATGTCATTCTACACAACATGTACATATGGTACATGGAATGTCTTGGATATCTAGCCACTTGTCCATGTCCTTAGCTCATTCTAGAGTACGGAATCCCATGTCCATGTACCTAGACATGTACGTCCACAAATCCATGTCCCTCGACATGGATTCCCTAGACATGTTCCTGTTCCACATGACCTAGGCTCTATGAGCCACGATTTGAGAGCTCAGAAGGCGAAAGGTCGGAGAATTCATCCTTTGGGATCAATGGAGGCCTTTTATTTATAGGCAAGAGGCGCTGCGAAGCAGGGCTCGTTCGGCATAAAGATGAAGCTTTCTCTGCAGAGGGTTCGCAAATGTCAAAGGAGTTCACGAGGCATCCTGCCTCCTTACTCCGCGGCGGGCTCACGAACGTCAAATTCGTTCGCGGAGACTCCTTCCTCCTTGCTCCTTGGCTGGTTCGCAAACATCAATTTGGATCACGGAGAATCCCGCATCCTTACTCCGCGATGGGTTCTTGAACGTCAATTCGGCTCACGGGGCATCTCACCTTCTTACTTCGTGGCGGTTGCATGGCGATGGGGATCTTTGAATAGTCTCTGCAGAGCCTCCCCTGAGGCTTTTTGCTTATTTTGTCTTTGACCCAAATTTTGGCACCAACAACTATCCAACAGATCCCACCTGTTGAATTTATGAAATCTCTTCCTTTTATTAATTCAAATATTATATTCTAAAATAATGTAATGAAAATAAGACTTATATATCACGTATGTGTCATCATTTGGACCATGGTAGGTTATGAATGAATATAAGTGTCAATTTATTACTTAATAGTATTGTTTTTTTTATATAATTTTATTTATGTCTTTTTGGGTTCACGTGGATTGGATTATGAAATTAATAATATTTTATCTGATGAAAAGTCAATGATGTCAAATCCATGTTATTAATAAATATTTTATATTTAATATGATATTTTCTAGATGATAGATTTGAATATAATTAAAATTTTGAAATATAAATTATATATCTAAATCTTGGTAAATTATTTTTTACTTTTTGTGAATAAATATTTTTTTTACATTATTACAAAATGATGTAGTAATTATTAAATTAATAAAAAAATCAAATACATAAAATTAAAAATATTAAAACAATAATAATTTAAATTAATTAATATTTACCATAAATTATATACATTATTATTAAAATTAGTGGTGAATTAAAAAAAATTTATGATATATTGTTTAGTTATTTTTATTTATGACAATGTAATCAATAGTGTCAAAACAAAGACAAATTATACATTACCAAAACAATGTTTTATTAAAAAAATTAATTTTAATTATTTAAAAATAAATTTTTATTTTAATTTGAAATTATACTAGGAGTAGTTACAGCCCAGATTTCTAGTCTATATCTGGATGACCAGGGGACTTCGCAGTTAGACATTCCCCTAGTGGTCGACCATTACAGAGACGTCTTTCTAGAGGGCTTTTTAGGTTTTCCTCCGGAGCGTGAGGTAGACTTCTCTATTGAGATCATGCCAGGAGTAGAACCTGTGTCCATTCCTCCTTATAGGATGGCTACACCTGAGTTTCAGGAGCTCGAGAAGCAGTTGGAGGAGTTGCAGGCAAAGGGTTTCTTCCGACCCAGTACTTCTCCTTAGGGTTCTCCTATCAATTTTGTGAAGAAGGCAGACGGTACCCTTCGTCTTTGTGTTCAATTAGGAACATATTATTCCAATATATAAATGATTTTTTAATTTTTATTTCATGATGTATGATGTAGTTATTGAAAAAATAGAAGTAATAAAATGAAGAGAAGTGCTTTGAAAAATTACATCTTGAATATCACCACCTTGAGAGGCACTAAAGGAACTTGAATTTGATATTATTTCGATACCATCAATAATATAACTTTCGGAAGGTGAATATGATATTTATTTCTGAGATTATATTATGTAAAAGGCTTTTTTTTAGAAATATCGTGGTGAGGGTGGTATTTATACTTGAGGAGAGGTTGGTTTAAGTGATTAACATAATGATTATTTTATATTTATATCTACCCACATTGATGTGGGATTAATTTCCATGAAAATATATGGAAATTAATATTTTTTAGGCTGGTTAGGGTTGATAATTACCTCCAAAAATCATTAAATGTCATTTTTTTAGTTATATTAATCCTTTACCCTTTTAACATTAACCCGTTTAATTGTTTACTTATACCACGGTTAAAAATTTCATTACCATGGTATCTTTTTTATGTCTAAAACTTAAAATAAACATTATATATAATTTGTGACTTATTATTATAAATATGGGATCCATTTTACCATATTAAATTAACATAGTTTGAAAAGTTATTTTATAATATTAATTCTTCAGAAATAATGAAAGAGGTGGTTTTTAAAGTGAAAAGTGAAAAAGATAATAATGTTTTTATATTTTATATCAATGTGAAATTGATTAAAAAACATATATTGGATTTCATTGGATGGTTTTTTTTAGAACCTAGACACATTTTATTCGGATCCGTGTCCATTTAGAAGCGTTCGACTCGAAAATGACTTTATTATATTATAATCTTTTAAGATATTCCAAGTTTGTCCTCTCCCTCCCTTATAAAAGGAAACCCATCCTTTCTCTTCTTTATAAAATTTTTGAGCCTTCTATCTTGACAAAAATCTAGAAAATTATCTTCTCAACATCTCTATCCATGCTCTAGAGGTTTGGGTATCCCTAAAATACAAACCCTAGGGCCCTTAAGAGGAGATCCAAATGAGTTCTATCAAAGAATAGGTAATCACCTTAGCCGATCACTTTATTTTTTTACTTATTCTTTTAACTCCTATAAATCTATGATATTTATCATAAAATAATAAATTCAGTATCCTCAATATAATGAAATTTTATTATGATTATTAAACCACCTTTATTCACCATTTTTTCCATCAAATGGGAAGTGAATCACTCGTGCATACATATGACTTACCATTTATATGTAGCAATATAATTCATTTTCCATCACCATATTTCATGGATGGTTATTATGATGGATATAATGATTATATATTATATTTACCATATAAATCTTATTTCTAAATTATAATATCACATCTACCTTCTTACCTTACAGTCTATTGGAAAATGATAATGTTGCTCGTGCGCACGTGTGGACTACCACCTCTACGGAGTGATGCGATTTGTTTTTCATTTTAATTTTACTTAGATGATAATAAGGATATATTTAATAAATACATATGATATATATTCTATAATAATTATTCTAAAAATATGAATTATTATTTAAATTTCTTTCATTCCATCCATCAAAAAATGAAAACGATGTTCATGCGTACGTTCGGCCTACCATCTCCATGAACGGTGTAATTCATTTTTCTATCTATAAATTTTATGAAAATGTTAGTAAATGAATAATAATATATTTTTATAAATGTAGCTAATTAGTGACACCACATTTCCCTATGTTTTTTAAAAAATATAGGTAAATTCATTAATTGCATTTTAAATTATAGCTAATGTAAGAAAATGATGCTAAATTACATTTTTCATTTAGTGAAGGTTTTAATTGTCTTTTCCCTTAGTTAAAAACCCCTTTGATGTCTCTTGAGTTTTATAAAGAGGTTATTCCTAGTATAATGACTTTGTGGTGGAATTGACCATATAATTGGATAAAAAATGGTAAGTTATGTTTTCTAAAAAGTAAATGGATAAGATTAAAGGGTTTGTGTCTAGTTGAAACATTAACCATGTTTTAGATTGGAATCATGTAGTGACTTCTATTTTTAAAATTATTGAAAATGGGTGACTGGCACCTGTGTCTATGAGAACTGAAGCTAAGGTGGAGTAGACATAGATCATACCTCGAATAATTTCTAGAGCACCGTGATCATAGGCCTCATCTGCCTGAAGCTATGCTCTTCCCAGTCCAGACCTATGGTCGGGGTGGACCTCCTAGTAGTGGTGGGGGTAGCACGTCGTAATGTCATCCACCGCCAGTTGCACCACCATCTCCTCTGCCACGTCCTCCTACTCCATGTGGACCGCCTTGGTCAAACCTATGCCTCTGTCTGGGAGGTCCCTCAACTATTTGTTGATCATTAGTACGACGGGTCAGACAGTCACGATCCATGTGACCATGCCCGCTGTAGGAGTAACAATGCTCGCTCCTAGCATTACTGGCTTTGTCCCCACTATGGGTGCCCCGCACAACCGATCCTGAGTCATGCAGTTGACCACCTATGGGTATGGTTCTCTTGGACCTCTGTATCATCTATCCACTTTCACCTGGAGAAGACTCCGCTTCAAGTTGACTAGTGGTGGGTCTCACTGCTGGAGACTTCTCAGCAAAGAAACTCTCCACTAGGAGGGCTCTCTCCAACACCCCTGTCTACATCAGGATGTTGTGGGAGATAACTGAAGCTCTGATCTCTCGCCTGAGTCCCTGATAAAAGGTCTGGGCTCTGAATAATGCATCCCATACCATATCAGTGGAGTAGCGCAAGAGGTCGGTGAACCTCGTTGTGTACTGATCAACACTCATGTTACCCTACAACAGATGAAGTAGATCCTGTATCCGCACCATTCGTAGGGTCTCTAGAAAAAACTCATCCTGGAATAGGCTCTCAAAGTCTACCCATAGAAGTGACGCCTCATCATGCATCTAAAACATTAGGCTCCACCATCAGCATACTGGTGCATGAAGGAGGCTGGAAGCAAGGATCACCATGAAGTTGGCTGGTGTCCCTACCAATCTGAAGACTCTCACCACAACCTCCATCCAATCCTCAGCCGCATGCGGGTCTGTCTCTCCCATGATCCTGGGTGGCCTCTGGCATTGGAACTCGTGCAACACACTGAAGCAGCATGCACTCTCTGCTATTGGGGCTGGTGGCATCGGTGTCCCAACGAATAGTAATACCGTTGGTGCCTCTACTGGTGCATCAACTATAAGAGGGCCATGTACTGAGGCCTCGTCACTCGGCGTTCTGTCAGTACCTACAACACTCGGGGATCTAACTGGTCCTCCATGAAGAGGCATCCTGAAAGAAATAGATGTGACACGGTCAAATGATTATACCTGGTGAGATGACCTAGTTTGGGCTGAAAAACTTTTGAAACGCCCATGCAATAAGTGTTTTCATCCAAGGCTGGCCGGTTCGCTGGCTGGTCCTCCTCCTCCAAGAGGGACGACAGTGTCTTTGTCCTCCATGGATGGTCGGGTGTCGGCCACCCTTCGGCCTCCACCGCGGCCTAGCGGTCGTGGCCACCTGCTCCGCCGGCAGCACAGTCACACACTGTCGCTCTACCACACGGTTGGCCGGTGTGCTGGCCACGAACCTACTCCATCGTGGACAACAGACCATGGCTCTTTCTCATCCGGCGGTGCGGACGTGTGCCTCCCTACCTCCATGCGGTCGGATGGTATGTTTTCCACCCGCCTCTTCCACGGTTAACCACATCTTCTTTCTATGCTCAAAAAATATAACGACCGCGTATTCGCGTTCCTCTAGTCAAGGCATCCGCATCCATATATCACGCTCAATGAGACATTGTTTTTCAAGCATCATAAATTATTTTGTGTTGATGAATGTATGAAGAATGCGTGAAGAAAAAAAGGAAAACGGGAAATTTGTATGTGCGGGATGATGGCCATGTTAGTTTGGTCATCATCATTGTGAATCCATAATATGAAGAATTGTCAAATAAATTCAATCAAAATTAAAAATAAATCCCATGCCTTGACATTCTTTGGAGATGTTTTGAGGAAGATGAATATGTCGATGAAAGGTACATCAATGTACATCACTCCCGCAAGACGCTTCCAAAGTCAGTTTTGGGGGGTGAGGGTGTTGATTTTTTTGAGGTTGAGGGATTATGGTTTTTTGGGTCTTAGTGTTTAGTTTATTTGGGGGTTTAATTATCAATGGGGAAGAGGTTTTATTTTTTTAGCTATGGATTTAGGGGGGTTCTTAGTTGTGGGTTTAGGGTTTCTTGGTGCATAAGGTGTAGGTGTTTTTGTGGATAGGGGTTTTTGGATTTTTGGAGATGGGGGTTTAGGGATTTTTTGTGGCTAAGGGTTTATGGTTTCTTGAGGCTGTATGTTTAGGTTTTTGGGGGGATAAGGGTTTTAGTGATTTTGGGGATGATGGTATTGTGTTTTTGGGACCTTTTGTTTTGGGGTTTTTAGTGATGAGGGATTAGGGTTTTTTGGATAAGGGTTTAGGTGTTATTGGAACAGAGGGTTAAGGGTTTTTTAGTACTAAGGTTCTAGTGTTTTTTGGGGACGAGGGTTTAGAGGTTTTAGGGGAAGAGGGTTTCGGGGTTTTTGGGGCTGAGGTTTTAGGGTTTCTTAGGGATGAGGGTTTTTGGGTTATTCAAGTATGGGGTTTTTGTGTTTTGGGGGTTGCAGGATTTTGGGTTTTAGGGATATTGGTTTCAGGGTTTTGGTGATGATAGATTAGGGGTTTGGGGATGAGGGTTTTGGGTTTTGGGTTTTGGGGGATGAGGGTTTAGAAGTTGATTATGTAGTGGTTTTGGGAAATTATGGTTTAGGTTTTTTTGGGCTGGGGGCATAGTTTTTTTTGAGATGAGGTTTTAGATTTTTATAGGGATGAGGTTTTAGGTATTTTGGGGGAGAGGGTTTAGTGTTGTTTGGGGATGAGGTTTTAGGGTTTGTTGAGGCTGAGGGTTAAAGGGTTTTTTGGGGCTGAGGGTTTCATTTTTTGGGGGATGAGTGTTTAGGGTTTTTTGTGTTTCAGGATTTAGGGTTTTTTTGAAGCTGGTTGTTTTTTAGGGATCACAGATTATTTGTTTTTGGGGTGGAGGTTTTTGGGGTTCTTGGTGTCTACATTAATCTATTTTGGGGGCAGAGGGTTTTGAGTTTTTTTTGGATGAGGGTTTTATTTATTTTAGTCTATGGGCTTTGGATTTTTGGGGATGTGGGTTTCAGTTTTTTTTTTTGAGATGTGGGATTAGAGTTTTTTAGTGATTATGGTTTTTGATTTATGTGTTTTTCTAGGCTGGAGCACCCCACGGTGATGCACTCAGTTGAACAAAACCCTTCTTCATCAGATCGTTAATCTGAATCTGCAACTCCCGTAGCTCCGAAGGTGCCATCCAGTAGGGGGCCATCAAAATATGATGAGCACAAGGTTGAAAGTTTATCCCAAACTGGATGTCACGTCGAGGGGGTAGAGTCGTCACCTCCTCAGGGAATACATCCATAAACTCACTGACGATTCCTGGGACTTCCACCATTTCAGCATCCACTGACTCCACTGACAGCTCGGCCAACAAGGAGAGGAGGGGTTCCTCTCGCCTGCTACCCTTCTGGCTACTCCGCTTGCCGGTGAAAGTAACACGTCGGCCACCCAAGCCTGAGAACACAACCCTTCCTCGGAAGCAGTCGATGATAGCACACAAATAGAACAGCCATTCGATGCCTAGGATGTCATCGTATGGTCGTATCTGTATCAGTAGTAGATCCTTGACCAGCTGATGTGGCCCTATCATCAGTCTTCATCCTCTAAAAACATATAACAAGTCAGCCTGACCTCCGACTAGTGTGCTCAGCACCAGGGGAACTGGAAGTCCCTTGGCATCTAGACCCAGAGCATGGGCCAGACCGGGTGCAACAAAGGAGTGCGAAGCTCTGGTATCAAACAAGGCGTAAGCAAGGGTACTGAACAAACTGATCGTACATCGAACAACCTCTGGTCCTGCTGGAACTACTGCCTCCACGGTGTGCCATAGCTGCAAGGTAAACAAAGAATGATAATAGATCATAGTGTTTTATTATATTAGGAATCATATCTTATGAAAAACCTTAATTTATTAAATGAATCATTTTAATGATCTATGATATATAGTGTATGGTGTTAAAACATTATTCTAATTTTCACATACACATATGCTCATGATATGTTGTTATCTATTTTTTTACCACAAATGACATTTTAAACTCACCTTTTCTTATGTATTTCCCCCAAATAATTTTTTAATGTATCATGTATGATATTTAAATAAATTGTTTTATTTATAAGAAATAGTGTGGAAGATGATGTAGCTCACATATGGACATGTTTACTATGTTTACATGTTTCCTATGTAAATATACCTTATGTTCTTTGGGAAATTTTATATATAATACAATTAATATTATTCTGATATATTTAATAATAATGTATGTGAATTTATATTCATTAAAATCATAGGGTAAAATGTTCCACTGAATGGCAAGTGATGTATCCTCAGGAAATGAAACACTATTGAAATGTTCTTTCACGGCTGATTTGGTTCGCCTTTACCATGGATACCAACACAATTTATATCTATATTCAAGTAATAAATGACAAAAAAATAGAATTATTTACAGATTCTCACAATCATGTACAAGGGCTTTCACATGATCAAGATGACATGTCCAAGGGTGTTTGAATGTCATGTCCAAGGGTTGTTTGCAAGTCAAGGATGATGTGTCTAGATGTTATCATTTCAAGTCCGCATGGAAAGTGGTCTTCATGTCAAGTCCGTATGGAAAATGATTCTTATTTTAAAGTTAATATGTAGGCATTTAGAGACTGTTGAGGAGTCATGAAATTGTGAAAGTTCTTCATATGAACCGAGGTTCACATGATATGGTTTCATAATAAGGCCTCATGATAAGGATGCATGAAAAGGTTTCATATAAAGGCTGCATGATAAGGGGTTTCATGGACAAGGGTTCATCTCAAAGCCACACATATTAAGGTTTTCATGAAATGAGGGTTCATGTAAAATGTTAACATCCAAGGAACTCAAAAAATCATAAGACTGGTGAGAATACATTCGATTGTGTGACCTAAATGGATTCACACAATGGGTTCTTAAAAATCCCTAAAAGTTACTCAAAAAATGAATATTCATAAGAAAACCTTAAAACCATAAAAAATCTTTAGACCCCTAAAAACCAAAAAATTATAAGAACCCTAAAAACCCTAAAATACTATAAAAACTCTAAATCCATAAAACCCCTAAAAACCCTAAAAACCTAAAAACCCACTAAAGACTCTAAAAATATTTCAAACCCCTAAAAATGATAAAAAAACTCTCAAAAAACAATAAAATCCCTAAAAACTAAAAAAACCCTTATAAAGGAAAAAAACCCATAAAAGCTTAAAAACCCTAAAAAAACTCAAAATCCACAAAACCCTATTATAAAATAAAAACCCAAAAAGAACCTAAAATTTCTGAAAATGTAAAAAACCATAAAATGAATACTCCTAAGAAAACCTTAAAAACCTAAAAACACTTAAAATCCCTAAAAATTATAAAAAATTACAAGAAACTAAAAAAATACTAAAACACAAAGAAACCCTAAAAACCTCAAAATCCATAAAAATCCTAAAAACTCAAAAATCATAAAAAAGACCTAAATATCCCTAAAACCCCATGTTTTCCACATAACCCTAGATATTTGAGAGGTAAATTTAATGTATCATTCTTAGATGATCAATAAAATGATCGAGGATCTTCGATTGACGTGCATCAAATTTCTTGGACATTAACAATGATAATGACACAAATTAGTTTTTAAAAAATGATATACCCCAATCATGGTAGGATGTGTTTATATATGGATTTATACAAGTATTATTTTTCCTATTATTAACATGATCCAATATACTAAAACATTGATTCACAAATCTAGCATATTGACGGCATGGGTCATATTTATCAATTATCGAGGGATTTATACTGTGGATTATGTTATATCTCATAATTCTACATTATAATAAAAATGAATTGATTTCAACATGACTATTTGTTAGGTTATGTTACCTATGTATTTTTGTTCATGTCTCCTTCCATTATGCACATGTTACTCATAATATAATATATTTCCCTATAGTTATATGAATACCTTGTATTTTATTGTTGTAATATCATTATTTGGAATAATGTATCAATAAAATGGGTAGATATAAAAAGAAAGATACATATGTAGGACATGTAAATGGTGGATGATCAATCACGGATTGATTGATGAATTGTAGTTCATTTTTGGATGGTGGAAGAAATAATACATAATGATGGCCATTTCCCAAGCAGTGAGGTTCTTCGAAATCCAGTCATAGATGAAGAAAGACTCACATGGACTTGATATAAGAAAATATAGCATGATGTGGTTTCATTTAATACATAACCATAGTGTAAAGTTATAATTTACCAACATAATCGGCCAAGTATTGTGAGTGATTCTTTGAAAACCAAAAGGATTGACTCTATCTATTGATAACACAAGATGAAGGTTTCTCAGATCGCTTCCAAAATTCAGATACTCGTGATAGATTCTCTTCCAAAAAGGAGAGTCAATTGGGTGACATAGTTTCCCTTATTTATTTCTTATATTATAATGCCAATTAAATTTCACTACAGTCTCATCACATCCATATAGGCACCCAAACGTTGGAATGATTGGAATGTACGAAAAAACTTTAATAAGACCGAATTCATATTTTGTGTATCGAGAAACACCACACCTTGGGCATTCGCTAAAGTATTTAGGGTCATTGTGGAATAGTATATAGTCGTTTATTTAGGTGTGAATTCTTTTATAGATCATACCCATCAAGTGTAGCATTTGTTTAGCATTGTTTGTTCAGATCAAGAGATAATTACCTTTTAGGAGAATTTCATTCAAGAGAGCATGTAATTCTGTAAAACTGAGTTACTCCATTTTTTCCCTGGTTTCAAATTATACAGCTTCAATATGGCTGGCCATACTATATATTTAGTGCAACCACCAATAAAATGCATCTTTTTTACAACTCTTTAACTGCTCAAACAATTTTTTTCAATCAAAAAGTTCATCTTCAACTGCCCTTGTCATTTCCTCAATACTATCTTTATCATCATTCACATCTATAATCTTATCTTTGATACTATCTTCTTCATTTTGATAATTTATTCTTCATTATATCCATAAAACGTATTGTTGTCCTAGGAACTAGCTACATTCTCTTGTTCCCCGTGTTTATTCAAATAGTTATAACTTTGATCTATTCTATGACAGATCAATTGTTCTTCCAACTCCGCTAGACTAACTTTTCTTAAATAAGAATAGTGTAAACACAGAAAAATTATTTATGAAGGGTTATATATGTGATCTTTTGAAAACTTGATAAACTATTTCACTCCATCTCTATAATCATTTATCAAATGATTGGAATCCTTATATTATTAATTCATATCCATCCTATTTGATTTGGGGATATTAGTATTTAAAAAAATAAATACACAAAATATTGATATAATGTAATGGTTTTCCTAATTCTATACAAATATAAACATAAAAGATTATGAAAAAACTACAGTTCAAATGTCCTTCGAAAAGAATTTATAAAATCACACATGAAATCCGATTAAAAATACCTTCAATTTACAGAAATTACTCTATAAAATAACACAACCTTTAGAAAATAAATCAATTAGTTCACAAATTTTTCAGAAAACTGCAATCTATTTTTCGACATTCAAGGAAACTTCATGACCCAACAATCATAATCATTAATAATGAGAAAAAATCATCTAGATGTGCTTATTAGGATAGGATTAGAATAATTCTTAAAATATTTATTTTTTATGAAGAAAAAAATCCATTAATGTAATTAAAAAATAGGAGTAAATAAGTTATAATATTATTAACTAATAGAATAAATTTATCTTATAAAACCGTTATCAATGAACAATCCTTGTGACTCAAAAAAAGAAATTGAGTCAAAAAGATCACCTATATAATGATTATATTTCAAATTGAAAACCCATGAAAATTAGAAGATGAGAAAAATTTGTAAATACATTTGATTTCATGAACAGTTATGATAAAATAAGTCCATTTACAATATATATACACAATAAAAAGGAAGAACGTGGTGAATACACATCATATCTTGATGATGAAAAATCTAATGCAAACTCTAATAGCTTAAATTATATTTAGAGAGATTTTTTCTAATGTAATATGTAAAAAATAACTATATTAATAAACTATTCAGGAAACACATTCATACTAATATCCTTTTATAAACTTTATTTATAACTATTTGTTACAGATATTTTAGTTACTTAAATTTTTTTATCATTATGAAATTCTTATTAGTTTTGACTATTTTGTCTAGGGTAATTTTCATAATAGTGTTGTTGATTATTGTTAATAGATTTAGAGTTAATAATTTTGAGATATTTATTGGTACTATAATATATTTTTTATAATTACTTAAAATGTTATAATTAACTTTTTTAATTATTTTAGTTATGATTTTCAATAACGAAGTCATCTATGAGATATTTTGAAAATTTTAATGAAATCATTTATGAGCTATAAGTAGAAAGATAGGGAATGGTTTATAATTAAAAAATTTCTATAATAATATAAATTTATTGTCAATATTTTATAATTTCTTTTATAACTTGAACCATAAATTAATTATGAAAAATCATGCACGTTGTTAATGGAGTTGATAGTCCTTACGTACGCTTTATGACATCTTCATTTATTGAATGGTTTTAGAGGAAGGTAGAAATGTTATATTAAATTATTTAAATAAATTTAAGTATATTAATAATATCAATCTAATCTTAATTTCATGTATATAATATATTTTATAGGGTAGAAGAAGAAATGAAGTAAGGGAGCTCAGTTGAGAACATTACTTATACCTTTGGACGTTCCCCCCATTGTAACACCTAAAGGATACATAGATTGGTGTTTTAGAAATAAATATTATTCTAGGACATGGTTAATGATTTTAGGATAGAGTGAGATATAGGGTTTTTTAAGATAAATATTTTTAATGGGAGAAGAAATGGGGTGGCAGTGATCTCAATTTATAAGTGATGAAAATGTTATTTTCATAATTACTAATTACATTTCAAAATTATTTTATCTTATTGAACCGCATTTTACTCCTTGATATTAACCATGTCTCTCGGATTTTTGAAATTCCACTCTCAAAAGTGGTAAAATTAAGTTATATGTAAATTTTCAAATTCTCCTAGGAGGTGGGTAAAAGACGGAGAAAAGTTCAATAAAATTTTAATATATCTAAAATTATTATAAAATGGATCAAATGAATTACATTGAACTTATATAGGTATTATGTATCAATTTTTACCAAAAATAAATTTAAATAAAATAAATAATTGTTTAAATAAAAAGTCGGTTTTTAAATAGTAACCCAGTGTTTTCACTATTCATCAAAAATTGAAAGTTTTCAGAAAAATACCAAAAATTCACCCTAGGATAATTTTGATATTCCAAATCCAAAAATGAAGTCCATTTTGAAAGATAAAGTTTATAAAATTTCAAAAAGTGGGTATTACTATTCATAACGGTTAGTTTATATAATATTTTAATAACATATCGTTGTTTAGTGAAACTCGGTATTGCGTACAACACACGCTATCATGGAAGGTCGCGATTGCGTGTAATATAAGCCAAGTTAGAGTTACGTGTAGTGAAAGACTCTTTTGTTGTTGAGTATAACAGAATCCAACCCTATTTCATTTATAAATTGAATATATATATATATACACTCAATGTTGCATAGAATAACTACTATCAAATGAACTTGAAATTGTGTGTAACACGATCCAAGATTTTTGTTGCGTATACTGTAAGCTAATACGGTTTTGCGTATAGCCCAAGATAATATTGGTGTAGCATACAACATAAGATATGAAAGAAATTAAAAAGAATAAATCTCATAAAATCTTGGGGTGTTACATTCTACCCCCCTTAAAATGTTTTCTCCCTCGAAATTTGTCAGGGTTATAAATGTTTTATTACATGAGAGTTTCTTTCATAGAAACCCACATCGTAAAAAGTAATACCAAAACTTATCTTTAAAAACTAAAGTATGAAACGTAACAGTTACCCAAATTAACTAATCACTGGGTTTCCACATATGATAACATAAGTGAAAATATGGATATGGAAGAGAAATATAACCATCAAGTTCTGATGGAGAGTGGTAGAAGAAATGTCTATTATAAAGTCAATAGTCACATAGCCATAAATTTGTGATGATCTAAGGTACCATCTGATTCATCAGATATGAGGGCACTAGGACAACATTTTTGGTTTTCAAGATCATTTCCCTAATGTAGAATATTTTCTGAATAAAAATAAATACTTAATTGATTTTGGTACAATCTCACTTTTGTTTGTGCCTTGAACAATTTCTACTTAATCTCTTAAAGAAATAAAGTTGAATTTGTCTTCTGTGACTTGTTAGCAGATCATGCGATAGAATGATAGGTCATTCCATCTGTCTCAAACTAATGGTTTGGAAAAGTTATTAAATATACATAAGTCCATCTATAGTGAGAGTAATCATATATGGTTCCTAAAATGGACTTATACCTCATCTATCATACCACATACTAATGTATACAAACCAGGGACTTCCAGTAGGCTAGTGGTAGGTGATTAATGCATGTCGCACTTTGGTTGTGTGTTTGATTCCCACAACCACTCACGGGTCTTTCTCGGTATGAGAAACAAGAGGATGTGAACGAATAAAAAATAAAAAAAAATCTATTCCACTAATGGAAGAGGTTGGGCATATGTAGAAAGATGTTGAGGTGATGGTGGGAGAGGAAACAAAGCAATGAACCCTTTAATGTGAAATTACAGTAAAGGTCATTGGGTCCTTCTCAAAATACTAGGGGATTACTCTAGAAGAGAAACCCTTTTGAGGTTTGGTTGGGGCTTACTTCTAAAGAGGATTACAATTTGAGGATTGGTTGGGGATTACTCCTAAGGAGGATTCCTATTTTAGATTTTGTTGGGGATTTTTATTAAGGAAGTTTCCTATTTCTGGATTTTTTAGTGATTATTCGAGTGTAGGATGACCATTTGTGATTCAACCTGGCATATGGGTCAGGTGATGAGATTTGAGGTGTTTTTTTTAAGATTTCATCAACTCTAGTTACTTTAGGAATACAAGAGGATAATTTCAACTCATGATATGATAAATGATCCAAGAGGAGTAAATTGAACTAGGCTATTTCAGTTAGTGTAGAGGATTATCCCAAATAATGGTATTTCTGAGAGGCCATGTTGGGCTGTATAGGAACTTAATAGAAACTTTCATTGACCCAGATTGAATAGTTTGCGGTGTGAATCTCAATTTTTTCATGGGGGTCAGTGTAAAAACTGAAGGTACTAAACCGAAGGACTGGGACTAAAGGTCAACACTTATATTGAGTGGGAGTGCATGGTGAATCCCCTAGTGGTATGAACCAATGGGGCTGCACAGGTGCGCCGCCCAATTGGGCTACATAGGTTCACCCCCAAGTGGTGTCACACAGGTGATCAACATAGTCCCATAGAACATGTCCTTCTGTTCTAGACCCTGGTGGGACATTAAACCACTTTTTCCCCTTTATTTCTCTCTTCTGTCATGTTTCAGAGAATTACATGTGTAGCACCCCGACCCCAGCTACCCAGAGCCGGTGCATTACTTCGTAACATTGGCATGATCACAAAAGATCAAGTCTCGAAAGACCGATTAGTTTAGTAGCCTTGGAAACACTAGATACATTCATAAACGTTACATTACATCATAAAGTGAAAAACTACAATAACAAAGTCTCCATAGTCCACAATCATATCCCTTTATGACTACCCCTGCAGGTCATTCATAAAATACTTCTTCACATCCTGGAAAAATATTAACACATTGAAAGGGGTGAGCTCATATGCTCAGTAAGGATAACAATATTGTGGAAGCTTTCATAAATAAACATAAACATTTAAGGCAATCTATAAATAAAACAAAAGCCTTTTAAACATGAACATCAACATAATATGGCAAAAGTGAAATGAGATAATGCCATTCACTTCTTCACATGGATATTCTACTGGTCGAATAATCACATGCAATATCAATAACCACTTTCATAATGAGGGAATGTATAATGCCAGACATTCTGAAACATTTTGTCAAGGCCTCGGCCAAGACGTCTAAAATGATTAAGGCCTCGGCCAAAACCATAAATCAAATTGGGAAAAGGCCTCGGCCAATTCCACGTCTATTTGTCTCATGAGACCTACCGATGCATCGAGGAGCTATAGTGGGCTCCACCCGTCACTTATTATGTCCAATACATTCCTCATATGAACAGGTTTAAACATCTCATAAACCATAACATAATCGTATCACATAAAACATGCATAAAGGAAACATAACATTTCCACATTTCAATCACAAGATATCAATACAACACATTGATATAATAAAAATGCTTTCAAAACCATTTTCAATACCAAAATAAAAGAAAAGTATAACATGGAATTTATTTTTCATTAAAAAAAGGGTATGGCTTGTAGAGGAAGCCGAAACTCAAATAGTGGTCACGGCGGCGGAGAAGTCGTTGTCACCGCATACTTACGACAAAAACATTCCATTTTGTCGTTTATTAAACGCTTCGTATAAAAAAGATTCCTTTTGAATAAACGTAAAAGTCAAAGGGGTTTATACACCGTATAAAAGAAAGTTGTGTATAAAATAAAATCTGCCTCAATGAAAGGAGATTGAGACGAAGTCCCATACAAAGATCATTTTTAAAATAAAATAGATATAATATGTGTATTCACTATAGGTACACATAAATAAAGTAAAAATACAAAATAATACATAATAATATCATGACATAATTTGAAAGTAGGAGATTAACCCAAAGAATGGAAGTTGGGTTAAGAAGTTCCCTTACCTTGTGTCCGACTTGATTCGACCGTTCTTTAACCTCCTGAATAATAAACTAGAGTTAATATCTACCATTTTCAATTTCATTATCCGTTTTATATCACTTATTACAATGTTATGAACATTATGTAATTATTTAAGTTAATAACGGTCGTTTTGTCGATTTTTGGTACTTGAGTCAACAATAAACTTCTTATAATTACAAGTTGTTTATGTGGTAGAATATCCATTATCTCCAGAATTATATTCATGATTTAGATGTCATATATATCATATATATCCAGTATATACATTCATCCATAATCTTACGTAACATTTAGAGGTACGAAATGAAATGCACCGTTCATGGAGACGGTAAGCCGTACGTACGCACGAACGCTACTTTCATTTCTATTTCATATTTAATGGAATGAAATCATAATGATATAATGTTATATTATAATTACAGTATAAGATCATATATAATATCATTAGATCCATCCTTTATACGTCCCACATATGGAATTAATGATTCAAATCACTTTGAGGGGGCGGTAGTCCGCACTTCCTCAAATGAAATTATCGCATTTGCACAACATGCAAAGCATAAAGGTATGATTTAAATGTAAAATACAGAAGAATAGAGAGGAAATAAATATATTATATATCATAAATAAAAATAGTTCCATCATAATGGCCACCATGAGAGGTGGTAGGAGATGATAGAACAATCATCGTTTCGTGAGGCAGTAATTCGCCATCCACGGAAACAGTATGTTCTTTAACCATTAGACGGAGGTGTGTGTAAGTGTAGCTTGAATCCTTATCATAACAACAACCTAGTATATTGTAGATACTGTTGTTGTTACAAAATAAAGGAATAAAAATTATTTTAAGGGGTTGGAGAAGCAAAATAAAACAAAGGAACACAAGAGGAGACATTACCTTAAAAATCAGGTAACTCTTTTTGATTTGAGCCAAAGGCTTCTTTGGGAAGAATTATGCCCAAAGTGAGGCTTCTAGGAGTAAGGGAGGAATGTTGGGAGAGTATTTGGGCAGAGTTTGGCCGAGCCAAATGGCTTGAAAGTGTAAATGAAGTGGGAGAGGTGGGGGCCTTTTATAAGTGGAGAGGAGGGGCTCTTTTGGAAAGATTGAAATATTACTTTATTATACAATGATTTTCGGATTCCAAAGGTCCCACACTTCTATAATTCGAGGATAAGGTGATAAGGCTTAAAAATCTACCCATCCAATAGGCTTTGGACAAGTTTAGGCCTTGGATATTACATTATATTTTCATTTTATTTAAATTGTTAATTAATGAGGTAATCGTTGCATCATCATTGTGTCATTAAAAATTTAAATTATTTAATGTCTAAAAATTCTAAACAAATAACCGTAATGTAGGAAATCGTTTTATCTTTCTAATGAATATTTATAGTCAAAATTTGGACTTGTATAACTCCATTTAAAAAAAAATTTAGTAAAACAACTCATGTTTGTGTCATTTTAACTTTAACATTAAATAAAAATATATTATTGTCATTTTCCAACTAAAGTGGCTACATGGGGTCCCCAAGTTGACCCATGGCTTGTCTTGGTCGGCCATGACTCACCCAATAGGTGTAGGACAAGTGTCATGGTGTTTTCACATTTTTATAATATCATTTTTACCTTAAATTACACTAATTACCTCTAATCGCGATTAATGAAAAAAAGTTAATATTCACCAAAAAATTATATTCATCCCATTGAACCACATTTTACATACTAATTATAACCATGTATGTCGGATTTTTGAAAATCAAAACACAGAAGTGGTAATATTTCGAAAAATCAGTTATTTAACTACCACTTAGTGGTTTCACTATTCATCAAAAATTGAAGTTTTTCAGAACAGTGCCAAAATTTCACCCTAAGCTATAATTGATATTCCGAATTCAAAAATGATGTCTATTTTACAAAATTCCAAACATATAAGTTTCATTAATTAATTTTATATTTAATTCCCGCTGTCAGAACAAATAGCGTGTTTTTAAGAAACAATTTATATCAAAAGATTGGCAATTGTTTATGTCCATTTTCAATGTTAAATTAATTCTAATGACCAAAATTGGATAAAATGGTAAAAATATATTCTAATTATACTTTAAAACCACTAAATAGTATAATTTATCACAATTAATTATTTTTATTAAAAAAGTTGTTTTAAGTATTTGTCACTATTCATAAAAAAATTGGATGTTCTCAGAAAATTACAAAAAATTCAACTTAGGATAATTTCGATATTACGAATACAAAAATGAAGTCCATTTTGAAATATAAAATTTCTATAATTTTAAAAAGTGGTTATTACTATTCATAACGGCTACTTTGATTAGTCGCGGTGTTTTAGAACTCGAAGTTGCGTACAATGCAAGCTATTGCATTATTGAATGAGAAGCGTATTGTGGAAGCTCGGGGTGTTACATTCTCCCCTCCTTCAATAAATTGCATCCTCACAATTTGAGATTTTTTTTTTCTTTGAAAATAGAAGGTTGAAAAGAGAAAATACCTTTGAGGAAAACCCACATCGGAAATAAGATTAATAAAATTTTGCCTTAATAAGAGGGAAAGGGAAATGAAAAAGTCACCACCCAATTATGATCTCGATTAGGAGAACATTGGTGGCAATTAGAGACATATAATTGGAGGAAAAACATAAATATTTGTAGGGAGTGATTGAGGTCATCAATCACAATCAACTGTCAAATTGAGGGCCTCAAAGCCTTCAATTTATGTTGATTTAAAATATCATCAGTTCAACAAGACATAAGGTATTAGGATAACACATTTTTTTGTTTTAATATCCCTTTACTAAAGTTTAAGAATTAATTTATTCATTGAATAAGAGATAGGTATATATATATTTATGCTTGACAATTAGAGTTTCAACCTTCAACTCATCTTTCACTCAAAAAGATAATAGAACTCAAAAATATTATACTTATCCTAATTGTATAAGGTTACAAATGTTAACACATACCATTTAGATTAGTAAAATTATTTTTTAATAACCAGGTAATTCCTATAGGCTAGTGGTAGGAAATAAAGTCCTGTCGCACTATGATTGTGGGTTCGATTCCTGCAGCTTTGTCCGACGCGACGGGTTATGCCCCACCCTGCAGGTTTTCCTTTTCCTAAAACTATAGTATCATAATATTTCAAAAATAATCTTCATAAATTTTTTTTTAACCTTAAACAATACTATCCAAAGATCAACTTAATCCACTCCAACCCTTATAGTTATCCAAAATACCTCTGTCCAACTCACAGTCCAAATTTTATAAGGAAGGTTAACATAATGAAGATCCTTTTTCCCATGTAACAACATGTGAACACCTTCATCATGTATTCTTTTTAAACATACTGAATTACCATGATCCCTTATTCCTTATAGAATACTAGATATACTCCTTCTATCCAAAAATGTATATAAAACATCAATCAGTTTCAAGGAAGTTAAGTATATCCAATATAATTTATCCAAATCAATCACGTCTTATTCCAAAATCACAATCTCAGTATCAGAACCATATTATGGTTTATCTTTCTCTCAACCATATATTTTCCAAAAATTTAACCTACTGTGGAGTCACTTTTCTTGGTTCCACACAATCTCAAGTCCTTGATGAAATAGTACTGCAGTACAATCCTTATATACTCCATAATTATTATAACCAGTACATCATTGATACAACACTCAAATTACAAAATTCTTTAATAACAACATAAGAACTCTAATCATTACTCCTCATCTGTGGTAGTATCATAACTTGATTATTATCCAATAACATCATTTGGGGTATACTCTGATGATTTGGACATTGGTTTTCGTAGTGTCCCCAATCCTTGAAAAAGAAGCATTGTACATTTGAAACCATTTTCTTACCCTTGCAGTCACGCACTTTGTGTCCTTTTTCTTTACACTTATAACAAACTCCCATTCCCTTTAGGCAAGTTCCATGATGTTTCTTCCCACAATTACCACATATTGGAAAATTCTTCTTTCCCCTCATCCCTTTATCCATCATTCTCTCTTCCATCCCTTTCGTCTCTTGCTTCGCTTCAAAGCCATAGGACTCAGAGAATTCTTTACTTATCTTATTAACACATGATACTATTTCTTCATATGTTGAGAACACATGGGAGACTATTTCCCTTCGAAATGTTGGCTTAATACCGTGAAAGATACGATCCTTCTTACTCTTTGGATCATACGTACTGCTGGAGTTCACATTCCTTCTACTGGGCGCCATTTCTATACAATGGCATAAACTATATCAGTTTATGAATCAAAATACATAATCCCATACTTATAACACACTTAACATAAATTGAACTATTTATGGATATAATCCATAACCATAAAAAGAAATGTTTTCTTTGAGGAAGTATATACTCATAACCCTTCATAGTGGTTTGTAAATAAAATGAGAATTATCCAAAGAATATCCCCCGGGAGTGTCGTAACCAAGAGTACAGCAAGGCCTGTTGTCGTGCACCAGTTCCCATTCGAGTCTAGCTCAAAGCGGTGTTTTCGGGTTTTACCCCTAGGTACATCTGTGCCAGAGCCGCCTCTACCTGCTCGTATCCAGACAGAGATGTATTGCTCGGAAAACTCATAACATCTCTATAATACCAAAATTCTAGGAAGTTCTTCTATACTAATCCTCAAAGTCTATCTTCAGGCTATGTGCTCTAATCAGAGTTTATCTAAATCTAGCTTCCAAGGTTAGTACTAAACTGCCTCTGATACCAACTGTAGCGCCCCGACCCCAGCTACCCAGAGCCGGTGCATTACTTCGTAACATTGGCATGATCGAAAAAGATCAAGTCTCGAAAGACCGATTAGTTTAGTAGCCTTGGAAACACTAGATACATTCATAAACGTTACATTACATCATAAAGTGAAAAACTACAATAACAAAGTCTCCATAGTCCACAATCATATCCCTTTCTGACTACCCCTGCAGGTCATTCATAAAATACTTCTTCACATCCTGGAAAAATATTAAAACATTGAAAGGGGTGAGCTCAGATGCTCAGTAAGGATAACAATATTGCGGAAGCTTTCCTAAATAAACATAAACATTTAAGGAAATGTATAAATAAAACAAAAGCCTTTTAAACATGAACATCAACATAATATGGCAGAAGTAAAATGAGATAATGCCATTCACTTCTTCACATGGATATTCTACTGGTCGAATAATCACATGCAATATCAATAACCACTTTCATAATGAGGGAATGTATAATGCCAGACATTCTGAAACATTTTGTCAAGGCCTCGGCCAAGACGTCTAAAATGATTAAGGCCTCGGCCAAAACCATAAATCAAATTGGGAAAGGGCCTCGGCCAATTCCATTTATATTTGTCTCATGAGACCTACCGATGCATCGAGGAGCTATAGCGGGCTCCACCCGTCACTTATTATGTCCAATACATTCCTCATATGAACAGGTTTAAACATCTCATAAACCATAACATAATCGTATCACATAAAACATGGATAAAGGAAACATAACATTTCCACATTTCAATCACAAGATATCAATACAACACATTGATATAATAAAAATTCTTTCAAAACCATTTTCAATACCAAAATAAAAGAAAAGTATAACATGGAATTTATTTTTCATTAAAAAAAGGGTATGGCTTGTAGAGGAATCCAAAACTCAAATAGTGGTCACGGCGGCGGAGAAGTCGTTGTCGCCGCATACGTACGACAAAAACATTCCCTTTTGTCGTTTATTAAACGCTTCGTTTAAAAAAGATTCCTTTTGAATAAACGTAAAAGTCAAAGGGGTTTATACACCGTATAAAAGAAAGTTGTGTATAAAATAAAATCTGCCTCAATGAAAGGAGATTGAGACGAAGTCCCATACAAAGATCATTTTTAAAATAAAATAGATATAATATGTGTATTCACTATAGGTACACATAAAGAAAGTAAAAATACAAAATAATACATAATAATATCATGACATAATTTGAAAGTAGGAGATTAACCCAAAGAATGGAAGTTGGGTTAAGAAGTTCCCTTACCTTGTGTCCGACTTGATTCGACCGTTATTTAACCTCCTGAATAATAAAATAGAGTTAATATCTACCATTTTCAATTTCATTATCCTTTTTATATCACTTATTACAATGTTATGAACATTATGTAATTATTTAAGTTAATAACAGTCGTTTTGTCGATTTTTGGTACTTGAGTCAACAATAAACTTCTTATAATTACAAGTTGTTTATGTGGTAGAATATCCATTATCTCCAGAATTATATTCATTATTTAGATGTCATATATATCATATATATCCAGTATATACATTCATCCATAATCTTACGTAACATTTAGAGGTACGAAATGAAATGCACCGTTCATGGAGACGGTAAGTCGTACGTACGCATGAACGCTACTTTCATTTCTATTTCATATTTAATGGAATGAAATTATAATGATATAATGTTATATTATAATTACAGTATAATATCATATATAATATCATTATATCCATCCTTTATACGTCCCACATATGGCATTAACGATTCAAATCACTTTGAGGGGGCGGTAGTCCGCACTTCCTCAAATGAAATTATCGCATTTGCACAACATGCAAAGCATAAAGGTATGATTTAAATGTAAAATACAGAATCATAGAGAGGAAATAAATATATTATATATCATAAATAAAAATAGTTCCATCATAATGGCCACCATGAGAGGTGGTAGGAGATGATAGAACAATCATCGTTTCGTGAGGCAGTAATTCGCCATCCACGGAAACAGTATGTTCTTTAACCATTAGACGGAGGTGTGTGTAAGTGTAGCTTGAATCCTTATCATAACAACAACCTAGTATATTGGAGATACTGTTGTTGTTACAAAATAAAGGAATAAAAATATTTTAAGGGGTTGGAGAAGCAAAATAAAACAGAGGAACACAAGAGGAGACATTACCTTAAAAATCGGGTAACTCTTTTTGATTTGAGCCAAAGGCTTCTTTGGGTAGAATTATGCCCAAAGTGAGGCTTCTAAGAGTAAGGAAGGAATGTTGGGAGAGTATTTGGGCAGAGGTTGGCCGAGACAAATGGCTTGAAAGTGTAAATGAAGTGGGAGAGGTGGGGGCCTTTTATAAGTGGAGAGGAGGGGCTCTTTTGGAAAGATTGAAATATTACTTTATTATACAATGATTTTCGGATTCCAAAGGTCTCACACTTCTATAATTAGAGGATAAGGTGATAAGGGTTCGAAATCTACCCATCCAATAGGCTTTGGACAAGTGTAGGCCTTGGATATTACATTATATTTTCATTTTATTTAAATTGTTAATTAATGAGGTAATCATTGCATCATCATTGTGTCATTAAAAATTTAAATTATTTAATGTCTAAAAATTCTAAAAAAATAACCATAATATAGGAAATCGTTTTAACTTTCTAATGAATATTTTTAGTCAAAATTTGGACTTGTATAACCCCATTTAAAAATTGGTTTAGTAAAACAACTCATGTTTGTGTCATTTTAACTTTAACATTAAATAAAAATATATTATTGTCATTTTCCAACTAAAGTGGATCCATGGGGTCCCCAAGTTGACCCATGGCTTTTCTTCGTCGTCCATTACTCACCCAATAGGTGTAGGACAAGTGTCATGGTGTTTTCACATTTTTATAATATCATTTTTACCTTAAATTACACTAATTACCTCTAATCGCGATTAATGAAAAAAAGTTACTATTCACCAAAAAATTATATTCATCCCATTGAACCACATTTTACATACTAATGATAACCATTTATGTCGGATTTTTGAAAATCAAAACACAGAAGTGGTAATATTTCGAAAAATCAGTTATTTAACTACCACTTGTGGTTTCACTATTCATCAAAAATTGAAGTTTTTCAGAACAGTGCCAAAATTTCACCCTAAGCTATAATTGATTTTCCGAATTCAAAAATGATGTCTATTTTACAAAATTCCAAACATATAAGTTGCATTAAGTAATTTTATAATTAATTCCCGCTGTCAGAACAAATAGCGTGTTTTTAAGAAACAATTTATATCAAAAGATTGGCAATTGTTTATGTCCATTTTCAATGTTAAATTAATTCTAATGACCACCATTGGATAAAATGGTAAAAATATATTCTAATTATACTTTAAAACCACTAAATAGTATAATTTATCACAATTAATTATTTTGATTAAAAAAGTTTTTTAAGTATTTTTCACTATTCATAAAAAATTGGAAGTTCTCAGAAAATTACAAAAAATTCAACTTAGGATAATTTCGATATTACGAATACAAAAATGAAGTCCATTTTGAAATATAAAATTTCTATAATTTTAAAAAGTGGTTATTACTATTCATAACGGCTACTTTGATTAGTCGCGGTGTTTTAGAACTCGAAGTTGCGTACAATGCAAGCTATTGCATTATTGAATGAGAAGCGTATCGTGGAAGCTCAGGGTGTTACAACATGATAGTGTTTTAGAACCTAGGAAAAGGAGCTACACAATGGGAGCTTCAAGAGTTCTTCCATCATTTTCTACCTTTGAAATAGGTATCCTAAGGGTAGTATCATTACTCATGGAGGGGTACAGTCAAAAGGATTTTTTCCATTTAGATCTTCCTCATAGATTCTCTTTGTAGCTGTTCCTCCTAGGGTGTATCTTTCCACAAATCCTTAATTTTGGAGAAGTCTTTCGAAAGATAGATATGTGTATTGAATCTTATTCCTTCAGGGTGAAACATCTATCCAACTTAATTTGTGAATGTTCAACTCTTTCTGTGTGAATATATATTTGATACTATTACGGTCCCAATATATTTCACACATCTCCAAAAATAGGTATGGTCACCAAATTTTCAATGTGGAGAATAATACAGCCCACTCTAGATCATGTGTTGGGTCATTTCTCTTGTGAACATTCAATTTCCTTGAAGTAAAGGAAATTACTTTGTCATTTTACATGAACACATATTCCATGACCTTCTTCAAAGCATCACTAACTACCACAAAAAGAACTCCACTTGTGGGATTTGTGAGCACAAGCTTAATGACAAGCCTCCTTTTCAACTACTTTATGCTTTCTTCTCATTCATCACTCCATGAAAATTTGACTCCCTTCAAAGTTACCTAGGTATGGGGGTTTGAAAATAGTGATAAATTTCTCAGAAATCAGTGATAATATCCATCTAACCCTAAGACATTACAGATATACATTATCAATTTTGTCCTCAGTTATCCCTCTATTATAGGTGTCTTAGTGGGATCCACAGATATCCCATTGCCTGGGATGATATGACCCATGAATAGACCTCCTTCAACTAGAACTCACATTTGTTATATATTTCATAGAGCTTCACCTTCCCCATGGTCTCTAGTATAGTAATTATACGATCCTCCTACTTCTCCTTGGTTTTTGATTATATTAGAATATCATCTATAAAGACTACTACAAATTTGATGGGGTAATCTCTAAAGACACTATTCATCATGTCCATTAAAATTTCTAGAGAATTTGTGAGTCTGGATAGCATTATTATGAATTCATAGTGCATATACCTTGTACGAATATAAATCTGGGGGATATCCTCCTTCTTCACCCAAACTAAGTAATATACCAATCAAAAATCCACCTTGGAGAAGTATTTTACTCCCTATAGCTAATAGAAAAAGTCATGAATTCATGGTAAAGGATAATTGTTTTTTATCATGATTTTGTGGAGCTCGAGATAATCAATATGAAGGACCATGGATCCATCCATCTTCTTGATGAAGAGGACTTGTGAACACCATGGTGAAGCACTTGGGTGTATAAAACCTTTATCTAGATTTTCCTGTAGTTGTTTTTTTTTCAGATCCTCAATCACCAGAACATCGATTCAATATGGAGTCTTGGATATTAGAAACCCCTGGTATAAGATCAATTGATAATTCAACATCTCTTCTTGGAGGAAAACCTATAAAATCCTTAGGAAAAACATTAGTGAATTCTCTCACAATAGCTATGTCATCAATGATAGTTTCATCCTTAGACTCAATCATCAGAGTAGGATACTCGTGCTCATTGGGTTGTAATATCCACTCTTGAGTTGATGGGGATAGATAAGATTCATCCTCCTCCATTCACTTGTATAGAATCAGGGGTCTATTCTCCATAAGGATAGAGATATCTCTCTCACAAAAATTTATGTTTGATCTATATAAATAATCCCAATCCATGAATAAAATATCATCAAATTCCACCAAATGGTGTATGATGAGGATCGCTAGGATATTCAATTCACAAATTATGATAGGAGAGGACTTATATTCATGGGATTCAATGATTTCCCAATTTTACATTCTCACTAAAATCATTCATGAAAATGACTCTCACAGATTCTCCATTTTCATGAGAGAGATATATTTCATTATTGAAATAATTTATCTTAAAAACTCTCAGATATTCCTTGATTTATATTGGTTATCTACCTCTGATTTTGTGGTTTTTTGAAGTACTGCTAAAATTCACAATGATTTTAGAATATTTAATTCCATAAATCTTAGATGGTGTTGGTATGCTTAGTAAAACCTTGGGAATGATTCTTTCTTTTACACATGGTCACTCATTTATGAGTCAATATCATCTCAAAAAATAATAATAATCAAAATTATAATTATTTAAAATTATGGAATCATCAAGTAGTCATATGTCTATATGGAATATCTTCAATGGTTGTCTTAACTTTATCACATGATCAAAATATCATCACATAATGGATTTATCCATTTATACTCAATACTAAAATAGACAGTGGTTCTTATGACATGATTCATGTGACGAAATCATGAAAATAATTTTCATTAAATAAAAAATTTCATGATTTCTTTGGTTCATTTTTCATTTTTGGAGGTGGGGGTGTCCAGGGGGTGGGGGTTATCCAAGGGGGTGGGGGCTATCTTGGGGTCTCTAGGGGGTGGGGGCTATCCATGGGGGGTGAGGGTGTCAATGGAGTGGGTTTGGGGTGTCTAGGGGGTGGGAGAGGGGCTATCCAAGGGGGTGGGGTGTACATGGTGGTGGGGGTGCAGGGGGTGGGGGTGCAGGGGGTGCAGGGGGTGGGGGTTTTCCAATGGGGGTTTTCCAAGGGGTGGGGGTGTCCAGGGGGTGGGTGGGGGTTTTTAGGGGGGGAAATACCCATATAATACCTTAAAAATTACATATACCCAATCCAACCAACATCACAATTCCAATTCATCACCCAACCAACAGCCAATTCATTCTCAATATAAATACCCTTCCCATTATTCCTTGAACAAAAATGATAAATACAAAATTCAAATCCAATTTTCAACTAAACAGATGTCCATAGAAACCACCATATCACCCCAGTGAAAAAATTGAAAACCACCTACACCACTACCCCATCCATCCCAAATACCTTCACATGTATCATCCTTAGATCCATTACCCACCTAAATACCATATGACTAAACAAACCCTTTACCATCTTTGAAGTGTAGAACAAAAAAAGAAAAAAAATCAAAGGTTTCGGTATGCCACAGACTGCAGGAACTCTGATTTAGCCCAAATTAGAATAGAAAATAGGAAAAAATAGATGAATAAAATTAAAAATAAGGTAACACTTACTAATTTGATGTGTGGAAATAAAAAATTCCTTGATTGAAGATGGATTTGTGGGTGAAATGAGTTTTGCGGCCTAGGGTAAAGAGAGACATTCTACATGAGCTTTGGATTAGGTTCTGCAATCCAGTGGAGTGGGTGATGGGCTGTTATGTATTTGGGTAAAAACTTTCCCAATGGTTTTTAAAGTCCATTGGGAAATATTCTCTTTACTAATGGATTTAATAAATTCTTGGTATATATTAAATAATTTATCTAAAATATCAAATATATATTTATGATAACAATGTGTTTATTATCTGAAACATGAATTTAACAAGGAATTATCAATAAAAAGTTAATAATATGAAATAAGTGTAACATCCCAGGTAAATAAATAATAAGACATATTTCATATTTATTAATATTTGTGAATTAAATATTAATTTTACTTTAAAGGGGGTGTTATATTCGATAGCATGCCTGATACGCAAAAACACTTTTCTTTGAAATCTTGTGTTGCACACTAATAATATAATATTATTATTTTAAATGGTAGTTAACTCCTAGTCGTTGTATTGGTGGGAATGAAAAAAACTAACTACAATATTATTATACATGTTTGTTAAATGTATTTACATTTATCCAATAGAAGGGGTAACAATATTCCCTCTTTCATCCTCAGAAATGTTCCCTATTCCTCAAATAATTCAGATGACTGAAGGAGCTTCTGGATTTCCTGATGACAATCAACAGGTTGTTTCTGATTAGAGATGTCAACCTAAGGTGTGTTAGGGGTCATCAATCCTGGAGACCTGTAGGGATGCCCTCAACTGAAGTAACTGCTTTAGCCAAGTCAACCTGAGCATTAGAGGGGCCACTATGAGCCCTCTCTGGAGATGCATCCACCAGTGGTATTTTTCCTTGCACATCAGCCATAGAAGTGGGGGTGTCTAGGGGGTGGGGGATATCCAGAAGTGGGGTTGTCCAGGGGGTGGGGTGTCTAGGGGGTGTGAGGTTGTCCAAGGGGTGGGGGCATATCCAGGGGTTGGGCTATCCAAGGGGTGGGGGAGTTTCCAGGGGTGGGGTGTCTAGGGGGAGGGAGGGTGTCTTGGGGGTGGGGTCTTTCTAGGGGGTGGGGGTTTTCTAGGGGTGGGGGGTTGTCCAGGGTGGTGGGGGTGTCCAGCGGTGGGAGTGTCCTAGGGGACTGGTTGTCCAGGGGATGTCTAGTGGGGTGGGGTGGTTTCCAGTGGGTGGGACGGTGTCCAGAGGTGGGGGGCCGTCCAGGGGGTGGGAGGGTGTCCAGGGGGTGGGGGTGTACAAGGGGTGGGGGCTGTCCAGGGGGGTGGGGGCTGTCAAGGGTGGTGGGGGCTATCGATGGGGGCACAATTGATACAACATTTTATTTTCTCTTATTACCATAAATTGGGTTTTACTATTTTTATTATTATTAACATCATTATCCATTCTCTAGTTTATTCGTATTATTATTATTATTATGAGTTTTTTGGATTTATCATCACCGGACGCACGAGCATGGCACGGTTCTAAGACCGCACAGTCTACCCAGCTTTCAAAAAGAGTTAAAATATAATGAGATGATGAAATATTAATGAATAATGAAATAGAAATAAAACTAAAATAAGAATATTAATAAGCATTAAGAAATAGTTTTAATGATAATAATAGGATTATCGTATGAGAAAAATAATGTTATTATTATTATTATTAGTGTAAAATATATATAATTTATTAAATTATTACAAATATTATAAGAAAAAAAATTTATTTTTAATGTTGTGTGATGTTATTACATTTTTTTATTTTAATTATTATAATAATTTTGTTTATTTTTTTTATTTAATTTTTTTTCTCCTTTTTTTCTTAGGTTTCAGACTCTTCCCTCTCCACTATCTTTTCATATTGTCTCCCCTGGTAAACCCTGGGCTTCTTCATGCCGCACTCCCCTATTCACAAACCACAAGACCTTCCCACTTCCCTCCCAATAGAGCCCCTGCCAGCACACCCTTGTTCTGATGCGGCCCCTGCAGGAACACCCACCCCAGCCCACTCTCCCCTGAGGCTCACCTGCAGTCGTGCCACAGCCTTCCTCTCTTGGCCATCACCTCTGTTGCATCGCCACCCCACACCCCTCCTAACAAGTGTTTCGTTCAACCTGCTACCCAGCGCAACCAACTTGAACCCCCCCTGGTCTGACCCATCTCCCATTCCTCCCAGCCAAAATCATTCCTCCAACAGTTGTATCGCTGCCCTTATTTTAGCCGGCCACCTCACGCCACACCATCCCTTGTGCAACGACCCCCAGGTGACACCTCCGGTGAATTTCCTTACTTCTTTATGAGAAAAAATCTTCTTGATTTGTTCCCCTTCCTCTTCTTTGAGTTTTGTTTTTTTTAGCGGGTATGAGTTCTGATTTTGGGGGTTTAATTTCATGTTTTTTGTTCAAATTCATGATTTTGGGTTTCTGATAGGTTTATTGTGGGGAAAAAGCACGCGATTGAATTCAATTGATTCATCCCCCTAAAACCTCTAAACCAAAATCCCCAAAAACACTAAACCCTCATTCCAAAAAAATACTAAACCCTTATCCTAAGAAAAAATTAATCCCTAAGCCCCAAGAATCTCTAAAAAATTATTCTGAAAATCCCTAAACACTTGTCCACATAAAACATAATACTTGATCCCCCATAATCCCAAAACCCTCAGAACTAAAAGAAATTAAACATCTATCCCCAAAAAAACCAAAACACTCAGCCCTCTAAAGCACTATAGTCACATCCGAAAAAACCCTAAACCATTAGACCCATAAATCCAAAACCGCCATCCCCAAACAACCCCAAATCCTCATCCCCTAAAACCCAAAACCCTCATACCCAAAAAAAACCTGAAAACTCATCCAAAAAATCCCCATACCATAAACCTTAAAAAACCTACACCATCAACCCCAAAATACCCTCAATCCTCACACTGAAAACAACATAATCGTCAGCACCAAAAAACCCACAACACACATCCCCAAAAAATTCTCCAACCACATCGCCAAAAAACCCTCAACACTCAATAACATGATTAGCCCAAACATATTTCCCAAAATAACCCTCATTCCTATAAAAACCCCTCATACTCATTAAAAAACATTCATCCCCAAAAAACGGTTAACCCTCATCCCCAGAATATAGTAAACCCTACAAAATCCAAAATCCTCACGCACAAAACCCTAAAACCCACATCACGCAAATACCCTAGACACACTAACCCAAAAATCTCTAACCCCTTGGTCTCAAATAACCGTGAACCCATATAACAAAAATTCCCAAACCCCCTGCACTAAAAACACACAAAACCATAAATCCCAAAAAACCCTTAACCCACATCCCCAAAAACCAAAACCACTTTTCCCAGAAAAAAACACTACACCCTTATCCCCAAATAACACTAAACCATTTACATAATAATCCACAAATCCATATGTATAAAAAACCCAAAACCCTCATCCCACAATGAAACATAAACACTCTAACCCAAAAAAAACCCTAAAAACATAGCCCCCACAAACACTAAACTCTCATCCCAAAAAACCCATAATCCCCCATCCCAAATAAAAACCCCAAAACCTCATCCCCAAAAAACCATAATCACTAATCACAAAATGATTTAAACCATCTTCCCAAAAAAAAACCAAAACCGTAAAACCCAAAAAACTCTAAGCACTCAGAATGAAAATTCCCTAAACTTCCATTCCCAAAACATTAAATCCTTAAACCTAGACAACCCTAAACCTCCATCCCCAAAATAACCTTAAACCTATTCCCAAAAAAACCCCAACCAATCTTCCCAAAAAACCCTTAAACACTAAGTCCCAAAAACCCACAGAACCTACACCCCAAAATCCCTACACCCTCATCCCAAAAACCCATAAAACCTTTCCTCTAAAAACATTAAACCCTTATCCCCAAAATCCATAATCCCTCAACTCAAAAAATCCATAAACCATAATCCTAAAATAAACCCAAACCCTTTTCCCAGAAAAATAATAAACTATCAACCCCTAAAACCCCAAAACCCTCATCCTAGAAAAGATAAATAATCTTACACGAAAGTGCCATCAAAATATTCATAAGTATATGTTCTATATCCAGATGAAATCCATTAAGGAACACAAATGATTCAAGATATATGGGGTTTAGACTCAAATTTATTTGAGGCACTTTCTCATGGTGTATGCCCTTGGAAATATCTATTAGAGGATATTATAATAATAATACCCACCAATATAAAATCAACAATTATATGTTTCATTGGATGTTCTTATATATGTACATGTGTATTGATTCTTATACATTAATATAATTATTAATGAGTATTATATGTCATGTACATTTATGTATTAATGGAAACTATGATGATTTATGTTCACAGTTAGGTAAGATATGTTAGGTGCTTTACAAGTAATATTACATTAATGAATAATAGGGAAAAGGATTTTCCCAATCAATTCTTTAATAAAAGTTGATATCTCATACCCTTTAATATAAATGATATAGAAGAAATGAATAAATGGGTATTTAGTTTTATAGTAATGTTTAATTTCTCAAAATTAAAGTAAATAGGCATTGAGCCCATAGGTTGATGACACTGACATGGAACCTTCTTGATTAGAGATATCATAATAAATGGATTATATTACATAGTAAGAATTCATATTAGGTATTATTTCATTACATCAGAAACTTAATTCTCTATGGGTGTCATGGCATGTTTTAAGATGTTAACCAAGGACTTTAGGCTACTTTATCTAATTCAACTAATAAAGAAACCTACAGGGTCACACACTAAGTGTATCAAGATTTTATGTTTAATAATAAATCAATAATTATGATGAAAAAATTTGGCCATGTCACAAAGTTTTAACCTAAATTAACTTAATTTTACCTTTACCGAGATGATAAACTTTCCATGGTTACTATTCATGTTGGAAATAAATAATAGTGGCCTATTTAGAAAATTTTAGCTTTATCATTATAAATATGGAATCTATTTTTTCATATACAATAACACTAACTATTAGAAATAAATTTCAAAATAAGTGTGAAAAACATGGTGAAATTGGTTTTTTATATTAACATAGTTTCTAAGCGTAAAACTGAATTTATTCTTATCTTACTCCTAAAAAACATTAGGTGAATTATGATACATTTTATGGATTAAATAATATTTAAATTCTATTAAAATAATTCCCAATAGTAATAAATTTAATTTATAAAGATAAATACATATTATGCACATACAAACAGTTTTTTAGTAAAATGTCTTTTTACATATAAAAATATTTTTAATCTAAATTAAAATATAAAATTGTTTTTATTAATATTAGGAAGATTTTTTTAAAATATAAATAAACTAATTTTGGTTTTAAAATTTTTTGAAATAAAATGGAACTGTTTAATATACTGAATCAAAAATAATGTTTTCAATGAAAATTAGTATTTTCAATTAGGGTGGAAAAATCATTCTTTTCATATTATTCTCAAAAATTCTCCTTGGAAAAATTTAATATTTAGTTTTCTATAAAAATATGACTAATTTATTAAATAAAAGTTTTTCATGTTCCCTAAATTAATCATAATATTTTCTCACAAAAAAATAATAACCTTTTTGAATAAATTTTATTTTTTAAGAATTAAATTATTTTACTAAAAATTAAATGATTATTTACTATGAATTTATCAATAAATTTATGTTAATTAGAAAAGTTATATATAATTTATAAATTATTTAATATTATTCATACAATCCCATTTAAATGCTACATTATGAATGAAAAATTAGATAAGGATATTTTAATAGTATATCAAAAATTGTTTAAAATCAATTTTCTATATAGATCATGAAATCAATGAAACTAAATTTAATTTGAAAAATATATATTTCATAAAATCCATTGAATTTAACAGATTTTTTTATTACTGAACCTAATTTCTCAAGCGTCAGATGAATCCATTCAAGGAAACTAATAAACAAGATAACATACATTCATTATCAAAAGCTATATCACCCACACGAGGTTAGAAAAAACATTACATTTATAATACATTTATTTATTTATTTATTTATATAAATTTAAAATAAAAATCTACTAAATATTTTAAAACCATTAAAAAAAGTTTTTCCATTCTTACTTTACTCAAATTAATTCCAAGGGTGTAACACCCCGAGATTTTATGAGATATATTCTTTTTAATTTCATTGATATCTTTTATTGTACACTACACCAAGATTATCTTGTACTATACCAACACCGTATTAGCTTGCAGTATACACAACACTATTCTTGGCTAGTGTTACACACAATTTCAAGTCCATTTTGTGGGAATTATTCTATGCAACATTGAGTATAGATTTTGTTTAATGTATAAATGAAATAAGTTTTGATTATGTTATACGCAACACCAAAGGGAGCTTCCACTATATGCAGCCCTGACTTGGCTTATATCACACGCAATCACGACCTTCCTCGATAGCGTGTGTAGTACGCAATACCGAGATTCGCTAAACAATGATATATTATTATAATATTATTATGAACTAGCCATTGTGAATTGTATTAAATACATTTTGAATTACATAACATTATTATGAAGTTTAACAAGGAGCAAGACAAGCTGGTTCTCATGAACTCCATGTTCAAACTTTACTCGGAATAGGTTATGTGTTTTTAGGGAAACATAATAGAATATTGGATCAGAGGTAGGATGACCTCTACAATCATGAAGTAACTACTATTATTTTTTCTTGTCCATTCATAAAATAACCTGATATTCCAAAGGTTAGACGAGAGAGGGGACAGAAACACGTACCTTTTCCACCGAGATGTCCTTTGGTTGTACGCCATTTTCCAGATGGTGATCAGACACAGGATATGGCTGATCAGGGACTTCCAGTAGATCCTCCTATTGTGCCAGCCTTGGCACCAGCCATTATACATGGAATAGGTGCTGATGCACAGTTCAGGGAGGGTTTTTTGAGGATGATTCAAGCTTTTCAAGGAGCGACGTCTTCTACCCCATCGATGGCGGAATTGATGCAGGATTTTCAGTAGTGGCATCCTCATACTTTCTCAAGGGATGGAGAACCCCAAGCTGCAGAATCATGGCTAGAGGCCACATTGAAAATCTTCGAGCATCTGGAGATACCTCTAGAGAAGAGGGTGAAGCTCGCTCCCTATATGCTCTGAGACTCCACCAAGAGGTGGTGGGAGGTGATCTCAAAGTTAGGATGCCATCAGAGTATGACTTGGGATGAGTTTTGGAACATCTTCTATGATTACTTCTACCTGGAGACCTTGAGGGCTGATCAAGCCCGAGAGTTTATGAGTCTGGAGCAGGGTACACTTTCTGTTATGGAGTACTCGTCTCGCTTTACTGAGTTGCAACGTTTCATGCCTATTCCAGGAGGTGATGAGTTGTTCCTTTTGCGAAAGTTCGAGGATGGTCTGAGGCACAACATCCGATCGTAGGTGAACATCTTCAGGTTGACTTCGATATCCTCTATCGTCAACTAGGCGCTGATCACTGAGCGCAATATGAGGGATTTTGGAGCAGTGATCTAGGGCGGTTCGACATCCAGAGTTATTGTTCCTCCTACTGATAGCAGGAAGCGCCGTAGGGAGTCTGCTCGAGGAGATGATAGTAGGCGGGATGTATCTTCAGGCAGTGAGGAAGTATGCTACCAATGCGGGAGGGGTTGGCATACTAGGCTTCAATGCCAAAGAGACCTGATGGAGTGTCGATCTTGCGGCAAGATGGGTTATCTTCAGCATTTCTGTCAGATCTTCTCACCTGCAACCGGTGGCAGGGGTTCTTCTATGACCCCATGTTTAGGAGAAGCATCACCAGTTTCTCACGAGTCTAGAAGCTGGATTTCTTCTGACCATTCGGGCAGAGGTGGAGGTCACGGCCGTGGTGGTCAGTCACCAGGCTACCAACAGAACCTTTTTTAAGGCCTTTGGATTGGGTCATTTTATGAGAAATCAAGGTATTGGACATGGAGGATAGGATTGGGAAGAGTATTTGGCAGAATACTAGAAAATATTATATATTTAGTGGTGTGAGAGGAAGAGGGAGTGAGAGGTGGTTTTATAGTGAAAGAGAGAAGTGATTTCTCAATATTTTATTCATTATTTTATTATTTTCCCCAAGAAAAGAAATAGTATTGATTCTTGTGATAAAAAAAATAGTAATGATTTCTTGTATATTTTAAATAATGTCAATTTACATCATCTATGACCAATGAATTAGGGAAAAAATTCATTTATTTGGCATATTAACAAATTATTGTATTTCACTTTTTCATAAAAAATTTATGTATTTTAGAAAAATGCCAAAAATTCACCATAACATTTTTTCGATGTGTAGAATCAAAAATTCCCTACATTTTATGATAATAATTATATATATATTTTAATTTTTTAATTTTTTATTAAAATCATAATTTTCAATACAAAATAAGTTTTAAATATATAACTAATTTTACAATACCCAGAATAATATAATAAGGAGTCATTAAATTATTCGTGATTACCAAAAATTTGTAATAATTATTGATAATTGGTAATAATTAGTAATAATTACTAATAAATAGTAAGTATTACCCATAATTAGAAATAATTGGTAATAATTAGTAATAATTACTAATAATTAATCATAATTAATCTTAATTAGAAAATATTAGTAATAATTAACATTAATTAGGATTGGTTAATCAAATTTATTAACAATTAATAAAAATTAAAAATAATTAAAAATTATTAGTAGTAATTAGGAATAATTGGTTATAATTACCAATTATTAGTAATAATTACCAATAATTAATAATAATTAGTCATATATGGAAATAATTAATAATAATTAACAATAATTAGTTATAATCACAAATAATTAGTCATAATTAGTAATAATTGATAAATATTAATAATAATTTGTAATAATTACTAATAGTTGATAATAATTAATAATAATTATTAATAATTTAAAATAATTATAAATAATTAGAAATAATTAGAAATAATTTGGGATAATTTGTAATAATTATCGATAATTTGGAATAATTAATCATAATTAGTAATAATTACCAATAATTAGAAATAATTGCTAATAATTATTGATAACTAATAATAATTAATCATAATTAATCATAATTAATCATAATTAATCATAACTAAATATAGTTAGAAATGATTTCCAATAATTGGTAACAATTGGTAATAATTATAGAAAAATAGTAATAATTAATCATAATTGGTAATAATAAATCATAATTATTAATAATTAATCAGAATTAGTAATAATTAATCACAATTAACAATAATTAGTAATAATTACCAATAAATAATATTAATTTATTATAATTATAAAAAATTATTAAAAAATTACAAAATAACCAGTAATTATTAATAATTACCAATAAATAGTAATAATTACAAATAAATATTAATAATTTCCAATAAATAGAATAGTTACTAATAAATAGTTATAATTACCAATAAATAGTAATAATTAATAATAAATATTAATCATTAAAAATAAATAGTAATAATTCCCTATAAATAATAATAATTACCAATAATTAGTAATAATTATCAATAATTACCAATAATTACTCATAATTGGTGATAATTATCAACAATTGGTGATATTTACCAATAATTAGTGATAATTACTTATAATTAAAAATAATTACTAATAAATAGTAATAGTTACAAATGAATAGTAATAATTTCTGATAATTACAAATAACTCATTATAATGACCTATAATTGTTGATAACTACCAATAAATAGTAATAATTAACAATAAATATTAATATTTACTAATGATTAGTAATAAAATCAATAGATATCTATAATTTCTAATAAATAGTAATAATTACTAATAAATAGTAATAATTAACAGTAAATAATCATAATTACCAATAATTACTAATAATTACTAATAATTTGTATTAATTACCTACAAATAGTAATAATTAAAAATAAATATTAATAATTACCAATAAATAGTAATAATTAACAATAAATAGTAATAATTACTGATAATTTCTGATAATTTCTGATAATTACCATTAATTGATGATAATTTTCAATAATTAGTGATAATTATCAATAAATTGTCCAACAAAGAAATTAGATGAGGGTAGATAAGGTGTTACCAAGGATAGAACTCTATTTTATAAGAAACATTGAGATCAAGGGACTCCCCATAGTGAATAGGGTTGATCGAACGGTTGAGATACATTGATAGTTGATCTGACAGTTGAGATACCAGCCGCAAGGAAAACTTGACTCCCATCTTTTGAGGTTTTAAGAAAAACATTTGGATTTAAGAAAACTAGAATCTGAAAATTTTTAAAACACATAAGAAAACACCAGCAAGTAAAATATGATTACAAAGACATAAGTAAGGAAATCATACCTTTCGGATTGGCCCGGAAGTTTATTATTAATAGGTGATATTCTTCTTGAATGAAAATTTTGACTACGAAAAACTAACTATGAAAAACTAACTACGAAAAACTCGCTATGAAAAGCTCACTACGAAAAATATGAGTACGAAAATTCTTATTACGAAAATTTTCATTACGAAAATTCTCTTTATGAAAATTATCATTACGAAAATTCTGAGTACGAAAATTGAGTACTAAATATTTCATTATGAAAAATATGAGTATGAAAATTTTCATTACGAAAAGTATGAGTACGAAAAATTTCATTACTAAAAGTATGAGTAAGAAAAATTTCATTATGAAAAGTATCATTACAAAAAACTTCATTACAAAAATATCAGTATAATAACTTCAATAGGAAAGTTCCAGTACTAAAAGTTCATTATGAAATTTTCAGTACTAATATTTCATTAAGAAAATTTCATTACGAAAAAGTCAGTACGAAGACTTCATTATGAAAATTCTGAGTACGAAAACTTCATTACGAAAATTTCAGTTCTGAAAATTTCAGTTCCAAAAATTTCAATTCCAAAAATTTCTATTTCGAAAATTTCTGTTTTGGAAATTTTATATGAAAACACATTGTCTTCATAAAAAAAAATTTAGAAAAACATCTCTTTTTACCTTCAAAATGCTTTTATTTTAATTTATAACTAGTTAAAAACTAATTAATTAATTTTATAAATATTTAAACAATAATTTTTCATAATTTAATTAGTCTTATTCACACTCATCAACCTAATATCTAGACAATATCTTCCATAGTAAATAATAATAATTCAATAGTATATCGTGATTAATTTAAAATTGGTGATGGGTGTAAAGAAAGATATCAAAAAAATAAAATTTATTTAAAGATAAGTATATAATAAAATCTTGGGATGTTACATTCTACCCCTACTATAATAATCTCTCCCTCAAAATTCCATCACTCTGATACAAATAACTGAGGATACTTCTACCTCATCACATCTTTGGGCTCCCATACAGCTTCCTCAAATTTATGCTTTCACCACAAAACATTGACCAAGTGAGTATTTTTGTTTCACACAACTTTATCTATTTAATATAGAATCTCCACTAGTTTTTCCTCATAATAGAGATCATTCTTCTATGCCACGACCTCCAAATTTAGTACATGTGATGGATCAAGTATGTATTTCCTCAAGAGAGATACATGGAACACATCATGAACTTGAGAGAGATTCAGTGGAAGCACCAAATTATAAGAAACTATCCCGATATGATAAATAATTTAGAAAGATCCACAACAAAGAGGGATAAACTTTCCTTTCTTTCCAAATCTCATAACCTTATTCCAAGGATATATGCGTAGGAATACCTTGTCAGAAAATTCAAACTTTAAACCACATCAACGATTGTCACCATAACTTTTTTGCTGATTGTGAGATACCCTGATGTGTTCTTGAATGATTCTAAACTTATCTATAATTTCCACAACTAGATCAGGTCCTAATAACATTATTTATTCAATTTCATCCTAGAACATTGGAGTTCTACACTTCTGAACATATAGATATTTATAAGATACTAATGTGTAAGATGAAATAATTAATAATAATTAAATATAAGTACATTAATAAATAATTAATAATGATATTTTAGTGTTGTAAGAGCATGAAACTATTTAGAAGAATGTAAATTTGGAGGATAAAGAGGCTAAAACTACTTATTTTAAGAAGGTTTCATTTTTTTGAAGGAAAAAAGAATTTTTGGTTGAAAATATTTAGTCTGTAAGTAAAATATAATTTGAGCATGTAATTGATTAATTTTTAATTTTGTTTATATTTAGTATTCTTTTTAATTTCATCACTTAAATAATGGAAATATTAATTTAAAATTTTAATTCAAGGAATCTATAAATGTGTTGAAAATTTGAAAATAAATTATTTTTTTAAAATATAATTTTGAATACATGAAATATTATATGGTTTCAAATATATATATAGATCAGTAAAATACTTACTGAAGAATTAAATAGATATGACAAGGAATATTCAATCTATTTAGACCAGAATAAAAAAAGTTATTTAAGAATAAGCTTAAAAATTTGATAAAAATACCTTATATTTTCCAAAAAAAAATATTCTATTAATCCTAGTCTGGATAATTCTTTTAAAATATAGCTTAGAAATATATTAAAATCTCAAGATTAATTAGTGAAGTAAAGAAAATATACTGAAACAAATATCCCTATTTTTATATTAGTGGAGTCATAGTCTATTAAAGATCAGTTTGATGTAGTAAATCTAATCAATGATATATAAATATTAATAAAAAGGATTACATAATTATAAGTTAATACATTAACATTGGAAAAATTTCTTGACATCAAAGGAGATATGGTTTCCAAATTCAAGTAAGCAATAACATTAGAATTGAATATTGAAAATTAAATGTTGATATTGGGTGTAAATAATTAAATTTTCAACTTTTAGACTAAATTAAATCAATATATTGATCATGATAATAAATATATGAAAGTAGTGATAATTTTCCTAAATATTTTTGAAACATAATTAGAAGACAAAATTTATCATCTAAAAAAACTTTATAACAAAATTACAAATAATATTATAGAAAAAAGAGTATTCTAAAATAATTGGAATGACCTTTGTTTGAAAGCATTCTATTTTTTATAGATAGCTAGAAACACATTTCGAAAAGCATTGAAGAAATATATTCTTATAAATCATAGAATTCTAATAAAGAAATATAGTCATCTAAATCAATAAAGTAACAAGTATCAGTAAAATGAAAATATAATTTTATTTTCATAGACCTTTCTGTTGAGATGTGTATTCCATCTATATTGTCTAAAACCAATTTGAATATGTAGAAACAATTATTTGGATATATTTTCTTCTATTCAAAAAAATGGATGATTTCATGGAGAGAATGTAAAATAAAATTTTTCTAATAAAATTTATCCAAAAAATGTATCTCCAATATGAATATAGATTATATGAACTCATTTGAAAGATTTCAAATAGATGGAAATATAAAAATATAGTATTACTTGTGAATCATTTGTCAAAAATGAAATAAAAAAAATAAAGAAATGTTAATGTTATTTTTTGTGTCAATGATATTAAACTATGATTGAATATAATAAGGATGAAATTGTAAAAATATTGAATGCTTTTCGAAAATATTTTTATGAACTTATAGGTATGAAATATGTTGTAGTTCCACTAATCAAACATTTTATATCCAAATCTCAGTTGCAGATGGTTTTTGGGACTCAAAAGTCACTACCTCAAGGATGAAGAGATTTGCTGGAATGCTGGAAATATGTTTGAGAACATCATATTTCCATGCTAGGCATGAAATTCTTCTTATAGGAGGTCGCTCTATGACAGGATATATGGTGGGCCCTGCTGACTGGGCCGACGACTGACTGGTGCTAGGAATATCCTGCTTCTCACTAGTTAGAGCCTGAGGAGTGACTATCGGATGAGGGCCTGATGACTGAGGCCAGTCCGTAGCAAATCATGGTTGATCGTGATGCAGTCAAGGCGGCTCTTCGTGATCCAACAACACGAACGACGGTGAAGGCGGACTTGATGTCACCATATGAGAAGGCTATGCGTGCTGAGCTCTGCACTTGGCCTACTGCCTGGTTTAGGTAGCATGCACAACCTACCTAGAAGTGCTAACCGAGGTACTCAGACATCCCATATAGCCATGACTCCTTCAACGCTGGCGACAGTTGGGAATGTTGGGAGGACCCACCTGGCGCTCCTCATCGTTAGGAATCATGTAAGGGTTTACCAGCTCTATGGTATTAACCAAGGTATCCCCTTGACTGTCGCTTGAAGAGTAATCCACTACCAGACATATTATAGGAGGAATCGTCGTCTCAGGAGGTATGAAGTCTCAAAGAGTACGACATGATGACCTTATTGAAGGGGTACTTTGTTTTCCCTTACACCACTAGTGCCTGCTCATCTAAGAAGGTGACTACTGAGTCGACGATGCAGAAGTATTATATGAGGATTATGAAGGCTCTATCTAATTTAGGTGTACATGGATAACACCGATAATTTTAAAATTAATTATTTTTAATTATATAAATATTTGAAAAAGATATTATTTATAACGTTATATATATTTATATAATTACAAATATGTATTTAATAAATATTTATAAATATAAATATAGTAAATATATTCATTATTTAATTAAATCTATTATAAATTAAATAAGTATTTAATTAGACATAATTATTTATTTATAATTATATAAATACATTTAAAAAATGTATTTTTTTATTTATAATTATAAATATATAATTTTATAAATATAGTTACTACGCATTTATAAATATATTTATTTATAAATATTTTTTTACAAGTATCTTTTTTACATTATTATTGAATATATAATTTTGAGTGCATGCATATATGTTAAAATTTTGTGAAATTGAATAAATTAGAAATATAGGTACACTTTAGAAATATTTAAAAAATAAATAAGTACAATGTGTGTATATATTGTTTATAAAAATGCATTAATTACATGTATGTGAAATCAATATGACACACATTTGATCTATATTAAATTAAAAAATCAAACGACATTCAATTATATGTTGAGTACTATGAAATTAGTCAATATTTTTAATTCATATTAAGTTTTAATTGTATACCATTATTAAATAAATATATGACTATTTAATATAATGTGAATAAATATTTTGTAATATTTAATGATATTCATATACATTAATATATATCTATATGTTGAATATATACAATTTAATAACATTAATTATCATAATTATCTAATTAATAAAATGTTTTTTATTTAATATATATCAAATAAATTATTTAAATTTATCTTAATTCCCATCCATTAAAATCTTCAGTAATAAATGAATTGCATCAGTTCCTGAGTTTTTAGTCCTTCATAAACACAAACAACATTATCATATCCCCCATAGAATGTAAATTAAGAAGGTATATGTAATATAATAATTATTTAAGTATAATTATGTTAAAAATATATTATATCTTTATTTGATATATCATTTTTACCTTCTAGATAATAGAAAAATGAGAAACACCTCACAATGGTTCGTGAGGCGGTAGTTCACCATACACATGAGATATGTTATTGTTTTCCAATGGGTTGGGAGGTAAGAAGTTAGATTTGGTATAATAATTTCATATGTATGATAATATAATTAGTATAATATATAAACTTTAAAACCATTTTTATATCAATATGTTAGAGGTGGTGGGAATATGAGTACGAAAATTCCCATTACGAAAATTCTCATTATGAAAATTCTCATTACAAAAATTTTCAGTATGAAAACTTTATTTTGAAAATTTCTGGTATGAAAACTTCATTACGAAAATTTCCAGTACGAAAATTTCATTACGAAAATTTCTAGTACAAAAAATTAATTGCGAAAATTTCCAGTTACACTATGATAATTTGTTCTATGTTTAAAATCATCTTTTTAAAAACACTGATCAATTCAGGTCATGAACCATCTATTCAAGATGTGAAATTGGCCTGTTGAAAAATTTAGGAAATGTTTTTTCAATTTTCAAGTGTTTTCAATTCTATTTTATCAGAAAACCTTGAGTGCAACTTAGAGGACTATTTATAATAGATTTTGACCAAATTAATGGATCATCTATCAATGAGTGAGAAGTTTGACCACCGGGAGGCTTCCGATAGTGTTCCAACCTAGGGATAGTTCATTATAAATAGGTTTTTCTATTCTACATTTCAATTTTATATAATTTATTATAGCATTGAATGATTTTTATTTTAATTAACTTAACAATTTTTTATTATTTTATTTCTCATTATCTTTAATATTTTCTCTCTTCTATGGGTTGTAGTTTAATCATCATTGGTGATCACCTGACAATGATTGGCTAAGTCTCGTAAGTGCGATCAAATCTAGTTAAAGGGGATGAATTCCAACATGTTATGATTTTACTTTACTTGTAATATGATTTCATTCAATAGTATCATGTTATTCCTATATATTTATTTTACTCATTATTTATTCATTGAACAAAGGCCTTCAATTAGATGAATGATTTGGTACATAACCTTATAAATTGATTCTTTTCATTCATTATTCTATTTTTAGGTAAATCTCTCATTAATAAACACAATGGATGGGACTTATTTTACATCCAGTATGTCTATGAAATGTATAATATAATTACGATTTTATTGGATTCCCCTTGGTTCATTAATATTTGAAGGAATGAATTTTTTACAATTAAAATAGTCTTTTCTAGATCAACATGAATATCATGTTCTTATACTTCAATTCCAAGGGATTTCTCTACCATTTCACAAATATCACAATTCATAGGATACATAATCAAACTATGTTTCTTTAATTTGATGAAAACCACTTGAATGTTAGTGAGGTGATCATCATGTTGTTGAGATTAATCCACTAGGCCATTGACATGGAATTTTATGATGATTCCCATAAAAGGTATAAATATTTGATAAATTGAATTTTTGTATGTCATTCCAATATTCTTGATTCCAATATGAATGAAACAATTGAAAAAGATATCCAGATATTCTTTGAAAGGAGTAGCTTCTTATCATCTAGTTCTATCATTATCAAAATATAACATTAATAATAGTAAAAAAAATAAAGGTCTTAGAAGCCAATAGATTCATTGATAAAATGTTTAGTGATCAAAAATGATAATTTATCCTTTAATATGTTTCAATTATTGTATATTAAATTAATTCATACACTAATTTTCATTTTCTTTTTCATGATGATGGCTATGTTCAGATTCCATTTTGGGGTTCCACCTCTTAGTCAATATTATATTTGACCAATTATTCAAATTTTAATTCCACATTAGTATAATAAGAGGGGTTATTTCTCCTGTATTTTATCATAAAACCTTGATGGTCATTGAGAAATCCTTATTTATGAGTAGCGATAATAGATCTCATCTAAATAATAATTGAATAACTCTAGGAGGACACATATTGATGCATATTTATAAAAAAAATACATATTCATCTCTTAGGTGGAAAACTATCACAAATCAGCAAGAATCATAGGTATTCCTCGGTTCCCAAATTCACCTTATTGAAAAATTAATTCCAAATTTATGTTATTTACCATTTTCCATTAAGAAAAACTTGTTAATACAAGCACAAAAACATTCTTCAAAATCATAGTAAATATTGTACACTATCTAGAAAATCAAAATGAAATCTCTTATCATGGTGGAAAGAAAAAACATGTGATTTCCAATGCAATTTTTTATTAATCAAGTTCAATATTTGTTTAGTTAATTAAATTAATATATATAGGGTTAAACTAGGATAACTTTTTGATTTCACATCGATAAATAATATAAAAAAGGAATACAATACTCAATAGATTCAAAGTTATTCGCATGAGAATAGACCAACACCATAGATATTGATTTCCTCTCACACAAGAAGATTGCATCCCTCTTAGGATATTGTTCCATAACAACAAAACACCATTATAACATATATAGGGAACCTTCATCTCCTGTAAAGAAATAAAAGTTACTAACAGGATATGAGGGACAAAATATAATAAGGGATAATGACATTAGAACACTGTGGATCAAAGATGGAAGCCTGGAATCAATACCCTTTGAAGGGATCCAAATAACCTAAAGAAAATGTCGTTCCACAGCAGGATCTTTAGGATAAAAATATAGGGTTTGAGTCAATATGAGGTAACTATGGGTTTTATATCTTATTATTAGGCATGGGTATACAACGTGAACGGTTAATTTAAGTCATAAACCACCCATGTATTATATTTTACTAAAAAACACATCCTCTCAAACAACACAACCTACATTTAATTCATGTCGTAAATTTTATTTTTCCGACATGAGTTCACATGGATAGATTCACAAGGTGCAAGACTCATCCAAATTATAAATTAAATAATGATTTCACATCACAAATTTACACTATGAAAATCAGCCCATAGAGTCTGTAAAACTCTTTCAATTCATAAACTCTTCTTTACACCATGAAGCTCCACTTATGTCATAAATTCTACCTGATCCTATATTTTAGCATCCAAACAATGCCACACATCCTCTAAGCCTCCTCCAAGAACCATAGTATTTGTTAACCCTCAAAGATTTTATCTTGATATATCTAGTAATTAACATCTTACTATATTAATGATAGTAGATTTATTATGTTATGATGGATATAGAATAATTAGATGATATAAAATTAGAAATAAACTTTAAAAGAGTCAGGTAAAAAAATTAACTCTTCTTTGAGAGACCTCATTTGTCTTGCACCTTAATCCTTCTTAGGATGGTATTAGAATAAGAATAGAAACTCACAGAATAATGAAAGGACTCGAGGAATTTGTTTTTTTATCTATTTTTTAGCTATAGTTCTCAAAGTTTTCAAATAATGGAGGAGAAGAGCTGAACATTTATAAGTCTGGTGAGAAAAAAATCAGAATTTCTTAAAATATTTAAATAATGTAAAGTCACTTTCTTGTAAAACTGGCACTAAATGGTCAAGGATTAAAATTTAAGATAATATAAGGTCAAAATATCTTCAACTAATAATATTTAGACAATTTTATGTATAATTTTTATCATTATATCTTATTTTAACCCTCCCCCAGTAAACCTATTTTAACCCTAAGCCTGGTAACAAATTTTTTAATATTTTAAATATTCATTATATCCAAAAATTAAATTTACCTATTGAAAATTTTAAAAAAAATTATTCCAAATCTGGAAACCATTTTATCAAATTTAATTTTTGTGAGTTTAAGAAATTAATTTTAAAATAATCACACAAAATAAAATGAAAACTATTTTTTAAAAAAGGTATTTTTAACCATATATATATATACCCTACTTCTGAACATGTGTGTAGGACACCCTCATGAATAGTAGTCCAAAACGCACTAATGAACCCCGGCTGGTTGTGATGACGATCTAGTAGCCCTATATATCACGGGCTTCCCAACAAATTTATTGGATAAATGTAATAACATTTAACAAACATGTTTAATAATTTTGTAGTCAGTTATGTTCTTTCCTTCCCTTACAATGGCTAGGCGTTAACTACCATTTAAAAAAATAATATTATATTATTATTTTTCAGTATAACTCAACGTTGTGTGCAGTGTAAGATTTCAAAAAACCCCATTGTTGTGTATCGAGTAATCTATCGAATATAGAACCCCATTTAAAGTAAAATTAATATTTAATTCAAAATTATTAATAAATATGAAAATTCCTTATTCTTTATTTAATGGGGATGTTACCCCAACCACATCATGTGCTAGATTGAAGTTTAGTTGATTCATACATGTCAAAAATTAATTATGGTTGACTTTCTAAAGTTTGAAAATAATATGATCTCGATTTCATGGTTTTGGATATATTATGGATGTTTTAAACTAAAACAACACTTTTATATTGAAAATACACGATTTAAGTCATATCGATAGCGTTGTGTATCAGATTAATTTACAGTCAATTTATGCACATCAAAAATGAATTATGGATAGTTTTCATAAAGTTTAAAAACAACCCGATCTTGTTTTATCTGTTTTGTCTATATAAAACATGTTTTTAACTAAAATGGAAGTTCTATATTGAAATCATGCACCGTTCAACTCGTTGAGCCGGTATTCTCTTAAGAATACTTTCATCTTGATGGCAGTTGATCGAGAATGAAAGATAGTTTTTGGGTTTTTATGAGTAAATTAAATAAAAATAAATTTGTAGCTTTATTTTTATTATTAGCTGGTTAAAACCTCCAAGAAGAGGTTGGAGGTGGGGGCCACAACACCTTAACCTCCCAAGAGAGGTTATGGTGGTGGGGCCCACCTGAGGACTAAAACCCCTCTTCATGTGGGGTCAATGTGGTGGAGACCACCTGAGACCACATAAACTCTTGAACTCCCCATTAAGTGGGGAGAAACCTCTTGAGCTCTCCACTTAATGGTTCCACCATCCTCTACATTTATTAAGTAGGGATAGCCTAATTAATTCATTAATTTGAATATTTTTCAAATGTGTTCCAACAACTAAATAATAAGATAAATCTATTATTTTGTTGAGGGACTATTTTTCTTTTTGGTGGATCTTGGGAAAAGGGTATAATTTGGGAGAAACTTGTTCTCTCAAACGAAGAATGCTCCTCCCAACGAAGGACTTCTTCCACCAACAATGAACAACTTCTCCTTTGATCTCAAACCAGAACAAGGGAGGAAGAGTCATCCTTGTAAAACGCCAATGACATCATCCTCGACTTCTTCATCTTCTTTCCTGATATTAACGAATCTAAGGTAGGGGGTTCAAGATTGCTAATTGTTTTATTTTTTTCGTTTTCCATCGTGGTTTAGAATTCGAAATCGCTTGATATCACCCTAACGTAGAGGGCGCGGGCTGAAAAAACATGGCCCGACCCCTCCACCTTTTTTTGGATTTTAACGCTAATTATAGAATGAGACTAGAATGTGTGACTCTAATCAATGATGACTTTGGAATGAAGGAAATGACCTGAGGAGAGCGTGACTTCTTCCAGAATGAGAATCGGGCCACCGAAGCTCATCCGGTGACCTGCAGAAAGATCAGTGACAGATGGAACTGACGTGCGTCAACGTGTGGCGGCGGCAGCACAACCGCACCGCCGTAGGAGAAGCCACAGCCCCAGGTCATGGCAGTGTAGAGGCAGCTGGTGTAAGGTTGTCCATGAAGGAAACAGGTTGCTCAAGCCATTGAGTTGATTGGGAAGGCACGGTGTGGTGGATCGAAGGAGGGTAGCGACCGCTGGCCGTGGCGGTACAGCAGCTGCCGGCTCAAGACTGTCCACGAAGAGGTCCAGTAGCTCGAGCCATCGGGTCGCCAGAGGAGGCATGGCGCATCCGGCACCACGTGCGAGTCGACTGGCCACTCGACCAGCCTGGAGCAGCGGGACCCACTACCTTCATTTCTATTTCATATTTTAATTGATTGAAAACATAATTCTACATAGGTATATTATAATTCCAGTATAATATCATATATAATTTCATTAACAAAATCATTTATACATCCCACATAAGGCGTTAACAAGTCATATCACTTTGAGGGGGCAGTAGTCCGCACTTCCTCAAATGAAAGTATCACATTTACCCATTATGGAAACCATAAAGGCATTCTATAAATTAAAAATGCATAAGAATATAAACAATATAAATAAAATATATATCACATATAAATACATTTCCATCTTAATGGCCACAATGAGAGGTGGTTTGGAGATATTTGAACAATCATCGTTTTGTGAGGTAGTAGTTCACCATCCACAGAAACAGTATGTTCTTTACCCATTAGATGGAGGTGTGTGTAAATGTAGTTCTAATACTTATAATGAAAACAACCTATTATATTGAGGATACTATTGTTGTTATAAAATAAATGAATACAAATATTTTAGGTGTATGGAGAAATAAAAGAAAAGAAAAGAACTTAAGAGAGGACATTACCTTTAAATTGGGTATCTCCCTTTGGTTTAAACCAAAAGGTTTACTTGAAGTTCCTTATGCCTAAGGTAAGGATTCTAGGAGGAATAGAAATATGTGGGCATATTATTTAGGAAGAGTTTGGATGATCCATGAAAAACCTAGAGTGTTCCAAATTTTTGGTATTATGATTCAAAAATTCCACTCCCCTCTGTTTGTATTTATTCTAACGACCCTATTGTTACCCCGCTCACGCAATCGAGAACGTTGGGAAAATAACAATTTGACTGCTCTCATAACATCCTTCTCTGTTCGAGCCTCCCTCTTTCTTCATAGAAATCAGGATCAGTTATTCAGACCACAGATTCCTGAAGTCTGGTTGCCACTCTTAAATTCAAATAGAATAACAATGATTTCATCCCATGTTTCTCATATAGGTAACCACCCATAAGAGATTAGGGTTTGACCACAATAAATTTCAATAATGCGATGGAAATGTAGTAAACAAAAATAAATGACCATAATCATGCATTTAACCGACATAAATTACATTTATGTTGTCATGACCCCTCCCCTCAATGTGTACCCCTCTTGGGCCGGCAATGTTAGAAGGGAGATAATGACCCCCGAGTCCCACCTCCATAGGCCCTGGGTTGGCATATAGCACCGAGGGTATAGTAACACACAAAATCAGAGGCATTACCCTCTAAGAGAACACATGCAGAAGAGAGAGATGAGATAGACACCAATCAACTCCAACTCGGACTGCAATATAAACCAAAACCCAAGTACACATATGAAATGTCATTTAGAAGTACTACAACTGAAAGGGGAAAAACTGCAAGTACCCAAAATAAAGTAAAAATAGCAGCAACCACAAGCCCAAACAGCTCCAGAAACCACAATCTAGTAAACACCGTCCTGATCTCCAATATTCTCCACGTGACCGGAAAAATAGTTTATATATATACATCAGGTGATTATAATAGTATACTCAGTAGGATCATCCCCGAAGCCTCTTGTTCAAAAGTAAAGAAAGCATGCTAAAGCACAGTGAAAAACAAGTGAAACTAACTAGTCACCTAAATAGGTATACTAACATCCCAACCTCACCATGGCTACTCTCACAAAGTAACGCATACAAGAATATATCATATAATAAAGAATATCAAGGGTACCCTACTACTACTTCCCCACTGCCTTTCTACTTTTCCCCAACGTCGCACGTCCTGAGCATCTCTCTCCCTAAAGGCTTCCCCACAGACACCTGGGTGAAGCACCACAATATGCACCTCGTGCAACAAAACCACCATGTCCACACACCAATGTAACCAGGAATTTTTTGGGAGCCACTACAGCTCGCATAACATGTATCATGCGTCGGGTATTATACCTCAAGCCATTACAGCCCATACACTGAGTAAGGAACCTCAAGCCATGACAGCCTATACACGTTACACCTATAGTAGTCTATAGAAAACAATATCCAAAATAAATGTGTGTGAATAACCATAAACCATTACAGCCCTCTACACACATATATGGGGAAAACTATCCAATGTGCCTGCAAGCACCAGTAACTACCAAGAGAAGATAGCAGGGCCAAAAGGGGTAGTCAGCAATCCATCCTCCCACCAGAATGTTTAGGAAAACACCCCCCAGTGCTTAGAATCCCTGAGGTGTCAGTTTCCCATACTAACAAGGTGGATTAGCATATAGAAACACAAAAATTACAGAATATATTATATCTCACAACCACACTATGGGCATTACCTAGTCTTAGACACAACTACAACTAATGTCTCTCAGACTCTGGGAGGATACTTCTAATACTAGGTATCCTATAATCACAGAACCATTTTAGAGATTTAATAGATTACATCATTCTCTTTTGATGAGTTCTATTGTACATTAATTAATTCTTTATACATTAATTAACGATGAAAAATTCTATATTATGTTTCATTAGCATCACACCCAAAGTCAATTGTTCCTTCAAAAAATTTCAACCTCATCATTATGTTCCTGCATCCCTATCCCCATGGGTTAACACAATTTATTCAATAATTCATTATAGAAATAGTTTCCCACATAACCAGGCATTCTAGAAAAACATTATATGCTACTAAAGACAACATGTCATCCATATACAACAAAATAATGATGAAATCATTAACATCAGAACCCTTGAAATATGCACAAGGATTTGAATGAAGTCTGTTGCATCCAAGGCTCATGACATAGAAATCAAATATCTTGAACCAACACCTCGACGCCTATTCGAGACCATACAAAGATTTGTTCAACCTGTAAACCAAGTTCTCTTTTCATTATTCTATAAAACCTTTTGGTTGGAGCATATAGATCTCTTAATCAAGATCACCATGGAGAAAATTAGTCTTCACATCCAGCTGTTCTAGATGTAATCTGTATATAGCACACATCGCCAGAACTAACCGAACAGTCATTAGTCTAACAACAGAAGAGAATATTTCATTGAAACCAATACCTTCTTTCTGAGAAAATCCTTTGACCACCAATCTTGCATGATATATTTCTACCTGGTCATTTCCATATCACTTGATCTTAAAGACCCATTTGTTTCTGATAGACTTATTTCCATGAGGTAATGGAATAAGATTCCAAGTCTTGTTCCTATGTAGGGAATCAAGTTCTTCCTGTATTGCTGCCATCCATGAGGATACATCTGAACTCTGGGTCACCCTCACAAAAGAGGATGGCTCTCCATCCTCCGTCAATAAGCAGTACGCAATATTTCTCTTAGTGACATAGTTTGAGTGCCCTCAGATTTCAATTCCGAGCACCGGTTCAAAACATAGAAAAACCCGCTCGTTCGTTCACTGAACGTACCCGAGCTAAACATCAGAAATTGATTCCGGGCACACCAGCCCTCGGAATCAAGTGTCGTCAAAAGCCACAGACTTGTAAAATTCCAAATAAATTAAGAAAAAAAATTCCTTGAAATTTCTTGGTCTTTATATTAATCCAACCTTAGGTCTTTACATCCCCGTAAAGCTATAACACAAACTAGGTAAACTAAAGGAGGTACCGAGCACGCATCTGAGCCTCCCGCTCGCATGTGCTCTCCTAGAGGTTTCTCATGCTACCAGAGAAAGCGCTCAAGAGGAATAGACTGTCCTCGTAGGACCCACTCTTGTCAATCCTCAACCTCTACTGGAACCCTGTGAATGCCGCCCTGTCATCGATGTCCAGATCTCAGCGGTCAATGATGACGGATAGGTCGTGCACACATCTCTTCAGCTGAGACACATGGACGACGTTGTGCACCTGGTGCAACTGAGGTGGAAAGGGCACGCAGTAAGCCACCTCGCCAACCCTGGTGAGGACCTGTAAAGGTCATATGAACCTCCAATATATGCAAACACTATTCATGGCTTGTGTTGCATGCAAGAGCAACCTTCCTCAATAGCGTGTGTTGTACGCAATACCGAGTTTCACTAAACAACGATATGTTATATAAACTAGCCATTATGAATAGTAATACCCACTTTTTGAAATTTTATCTTTCAAAATGGACTTCATTTTTTGAGAAGAACCATCCTTCGTTGAGGATGAAGTTCTTCAAAAACTCTAGAGTTCTCCCAATTCCTCCTCACACAACAATTGCCAACCCAAATAAAATAAGGCTTCTCCTTATTTTATTTAATCTTGAAATGCATTCAAAATTTAAAATTCAAACACTTAATTAATTTAATTGAAGAGGTTTAATCAATTAATTATGTGTGTTGGCAATAATTAAAGAGGGAGAGAGGGGAGAGGAAGAGTTACTCAATTAAAGGAGAGTTAACAATTAAGAAGGGGGTTTAAAAGGAGTTTAGAGAATGTGAAAGGTTGGGGCTCGTATGGGCCCCACCTCACAAATATCCTCACATGGGTAGTTAGGTGCTTATGGGTCCCACCCCAACTCCCCCATGTAGGATATAACCACATTAGATATAAAATAAAATTGTTCCACAATTTTATTCACTTCTTATTTAATCCACAAAATTTAACTTCTCCTCCCGTGAAAATGCATCTGTGGTAAAGGTCCCCTTAAGAAATTATTAGTATTGCAAGTTCATCGGTGCCCTCGGATTTCAATTCTGATCACTGGTTCAAAAGTTATAATAACCCACTCGTTCGTTTACTGAACATACCCAAGATAAACTTCGGAAATTTATTCCGGGCACACCGGGCCTCAGAATCAAGTGTCGTCAGAAGCCACAAACCCGAAAATCTCTAATCCATTATTAAACATATCTTAGTTAATCGAACAAAACTCATATTATTATTCTTTAACTATAATTTAATCAAACATAGTGGATTATTTTGAGCAATAATATTTACATTGATATGTAGCTTATTGAATATATCTAATGTATCTTGGATTCTAGATCAGTTAATATTTATCATTTGGGAATTAATTTAACAAATCTTTGATTTAATTTAAAATTAGGGTAGGTTAATCATCCATAACTATAAAATTATTAGGTACTAAAAAATTCTACATAATTATAAAACAGTATTATTTATTCTTTAGTTTCAACATCTTGACTTAATCTGATCCACCGTACCTACTTCTAATCTCTCAACCTCCCGCATCTAGAAAAATATAGTCGAGAATTAGCTTCCACTCATAATTCACCAGTACCATCAGATAAAACCTATCAAATATTAAACATAACCATTTTAAAAAAAATTCCAAATATTTACACCTTTGACATTTTTTTATAAATAAATTCCTATGCTTCCCAAATAAAAAATTAATCAATGATTAAACCTTTACTTTCATTAACATATGAAACACCAAAAACATAGAAAAGTTATTATAATGTGGAAAGTCAAAGGTATGTTATTAGGGACCCCTTGTCTTATTTATAGTCATCTACATAGTATTTCACACACACGGAAGAATATTACATGCCACATGGTTAATTTTTCACATTCCCACGTGATTCAACCCCTTTCTTCAGAATTTCCATCGGAACCCAATCTTGTGTTCCCATTTCAACTCTGTTTCCTTGGGAGGTATTTTTTGGAAGCAAAATTCTAACTGAAGGAGAACACGACCATCTTTGGGAAAATCAAATCCATCATTTGACTTGAAAAAGCATTCCAAGAACAAAAAGGAAGGTGTGTGAAAGTTACAACCTATTCATGCAAGATCATAATCCACAATCAATAGTCGTACACACCATATATGATGAAATTTCTTATCTCATATGAAAATTCCACTCGAATGACCAAGAAAACAGTGCGTAAGATATCAATGTTGCGTGCAAAATAACCATCCACACACAAAACACTTTCATGCCAAAGGCAACGTCAAACACTGCCTTTCATGGAAATCTACAATGCAAAAGGAATAATTTTCATGGAATAACTCATCCATGAATGTAATATTGCACAACATCGCTAAATAATTTGGTTATAAATAAAATTTCACCCCCCCCCCCTCTTTAGGGTGATCCTTGGGAAGTCTAACCATCGCTCTGCTACACATAATACCAATCTTCTCTGACATCACAAAATCATGGAACATTGATAGTAGAATATATTGCATGAAATGTTCCCTGGGGGTCCACCACAAGTTGGGCCAATAGTTTTCAATCCTTTCCCAACCTATTTCAACCCAATTCAGGTGTGTGAAAAGTCTCCTCTTGTGCACACCCTTAACATTGCACGAAAACCTCCAATCTTGAATGCACCTATTAGTTGAGGCTCCATGGAATTCCCTTATGTCAAATCACCACGTTTGTTCACCCTTTGCACAAAAGACTCCAACCTTGTGCATTCCACTTTCATGAAACCCTCCAAACTTGTGCATAAAAATTTCACGGTCCCTCTTAAGATGTCCCCAATGCCTCTAGTGCATGTTTTGTCATACCTTTTTCTTCTCATCATAGGTATTCTTATGCATTTTTCTTCTTATCATACGCACACTAAAATGGACCTCATGATTGAAAACTCCTCCACATTGTTACACCATGGTATTGCTAAATCCATGGCTCACCCATAGGTGTGGGTGCTATGATTATGTAAGCCAAAGTGGTAAGGAGTGAGCCTACCACATCCAAGTTTCATGACATAAAACTGCTTAGTACCAGCATCCTCAACACATGAAGTAAAACTGTAATCTTACCCCCTGAAATGAACATAGGATTCCCTATATACATTTTTCAAGGGATGTCACCTTTTCCACTCCTAGGGGTGAAACCCCAACACCTGGGAGGATGTCAAGCATAATCCCCACAATTTCTCACCCACCAAGGGATAACTGTCTAAACAAAGGGAATCTTCTATCTAAATCGAGGGCGCGCGGGAATAGCAAGATAGATACCGATCATCGGATTGAGGGCTTACATGGGTTTGGGTAAGATAGACTTTCTTGAAAGAATAAATCAAGTTAAATTTATTCAAGTTTGTTGGATACCATTCTATTAGGGATAAAATAATCTTATTGTTACTTGTTTTCTATTTCATGTTATTTTTATTCTGCTACTATTTTAACATTGTTAAAGTCAGAAAGTATAACATTCTTATACTTTGTAATTATGTTAGAATGATTATATTAATGATTCTATATGATCTAAGGTAGAATCATTCTTTTATGAAAATATTTATTATGTTTTTATCATATGGTTGTAATGTTTAAGAAAAGGGTTTTTAATAGGTTTTGTGAATGTTTGTTTAACATTGTTAAAATTAGTTTTCATAATGTTAAAATCTATCCTTAAAAAATAAATTTCTATAAGGTTATAAAACATTCTTTAAGTATGTTTTATATCGTATTTAAAGGGTTTAAAGGAATTTTTAATGTATACAATTCAACCCCACCCCCTCTTTGTACATGAGCATCTCATTCTATTTATTTATAATTTTTAGACATTAAATTATTTAATTTATTTATGACACAATGGTGATGCAATAATTACCTAATTAGTGAAATATTAAAATAATTGATATTATAAATATCCAAATAAATGTAATTTGAGACTTTTTATGAATTCCACTAATTTTATAGGTTAATATGATATATTAGTAGTTGATATATAAATTTTATTTGATGTAATAATGCTGTTATGAATTTATCAAAAAAAATACACAATAGTGTCAAAATTGACATAAAAGAGTTTTCAAAACAAATATTATATTATTAATTGATATTCTATTCCTAAAAATATAAGTTTCAGCCAAAGGACTTATATCATGATAGGTGTATCATTAATGGATCACATCCCAAATAATTGAAGATTTATATAGTATTTGTAAAATAGATACACCAATGAGTATTGTATTAAATTTTAATACATAAAGAAACTTAATAAATTTAGAATATCTACATCCTTGAACACATTTAATTTTTACATATTAACATCATGGGTAAAGGAAACAAAATAAGGGTGAATTTATATACTTAGTAATATTTACAAAACGTGGAATATATCATTACTATTTAAATAATATTTAATAATGAATTATAATTATTTATTTGTAAATATCTAACAACCCATTAAATTTAATAAGTAAAATTAATTTCATGATTAGATATAGAATAATCAATATGGAATGGTAAATAACTGAAAAAATATTTTCCCACTCACTTAGATTCACCAAAATCTTAATTTCTCCTGAAATCTCGGAGTAATTAAGACTTTGTCAACGCTTATAGAATCTTCTCGAATCTTCTTCCACTTCTCTTGATTTAGAACTTTGTCCTTTTCTGGATCTGATCTTGTTACACAAGTTTCTCAATATCACATTCTCAGATCTAGTGGAAGGAAAAACTAATAAAAATCATAGACTCTAAAGACAAAAACTCATGCCAAGTATCATGAAACACTACTAAAGAAGTTTGATACTTTACCTTTACATGTATCCTGATGAACAACATATGAAGAAGAACTATTGTTCTAAATAGGGTTTGGTAATAAACATAGTATGTTTTCCCCAATTAATTCCTTACTTGTTCCACAATGATAGAAAAATTTATGAAATTTATTTTAAAAAAATTATATACAAATAATTTTATGTAGTTTGATAATTTATAACAATGTCAAACAATTCCACATCAAAATGGTTTTCAAAAATAAACCAATTTCCAAATCATCCAAACAAGTTGTCTATACTTTTATCATTTTCTATGTTAGAATAACACATTCAATTTCACATAAACACACAGATATTCAACCACACAGTCTTGGAGTTACCATTGAAGGTGAAAATTCACATCCATAAAATGTCCCTTTGATGGTGGTACTTCACAACCAATATCCATCTGATTCAACTCACGCATAAATCAATTAATCCAACCATAGGAAAAAAACATATTTAACAAGACATTTCAATAAAACTATTAATTTAATTGAAATCCCCCTTTTCCATTCATCAAAACCAGACAACCACATTAAAATCGTCATTTTAAAATCTTGTTACCAAATTCACTTTTTTCTAAAACACCCAATTTGCACAATTACATAAAGCATCACCAAATAAGGTTTTCATCCATCATTTCACAACAATTTTATAGTCAATTTCATAAAAAACTCCCAATTTAAAATGCAGACTATAAGTTATAATAAGAGGAGTTGAGAGTGAAGCCAACTACCATAGGAAATAATATGAAAAAGAAGAATGGCGTGAAAACACCAACAAACCCAAGATGTTTCTACAATAACCAACATTAAATATCTTCCCATATCATCAAAATCCCAAATCTAACCATTATTGGCTTCAAAAAAATTATATCAATCTACATCAGACTAGATCTAAGAAATTGATAGAGGGAATAAATTAGATCTAAGAAAAAACATTAAAACCACCACAAATGATGACTTACCTTGGTAATTAAGCTTCAACACACCAAGAAACACATTTTGATCACTTCTGATTCAGTGAGGAAAGGTTAAAAATCCTTCTATGGGATTAATTCTGGAGTTAGGGTTGATTTTGAGAAAAAAATAAGGGGTTTAGAATTAATCCCAACCCAAATCCACTTTTTAATGATCTTATTTTAACAATTAATAAATAATGTATTTAACTTGGGATATTATATCCATATCACAATTAAAATAACGATTAAAAAGTAGGAGCATACCCTTTAAATTCGAATAATATCTTAGGAGAAAAAATGTGTTAATTACACTCCATTACCCAATGTAATACAGAGTAATATAAACCAAACCATTCATCATGTCCTATATCAAGCACATATGGAACTATAAAATATTTCCAAGAACCATATCATAATCATAAACAACAAAATATTTCATCTACCTCATCATAATTAAACAAATTTCATTTACCAATTAGAAAATCATTTTGATGTATGGAAATATCCATTCCACATAAAACACTTTTTGAAAATACCCAAAACAATGGGAAGGGATGTTTTTAGTTTATTTAAATATGAAATATTATAGTTTTAAACATATATAAAATAAAATTTATTATGGTAGGGAAAACCAATTTATTATTTAAATTCTAAAATTGGGAAATCCTATTCCCTTTTTTCCAAAACATTACATAAAATTTACCTAAAATGATACCTTTTGAAATACAATTCATGGATAAAAAAAGTTACATTAAATATAACATTAAATTATTTTATGTCCATATAAATACATCTATGAAATAATTTTTGGAATATGTTCTTGGAAGGAAATTATATATAAAATAAATCATGAAAAATTTTAAATTAGGATTTTATGGTGTAGTGTCCCTTACACTGATTTCGACTCATCATATGCATTCATTATTTTCACAAATAATAAACTTAGGTTGATTATTTATATTATTTAGATATTTTTACAAGGTTATTAATGACTATAAGTTATTTATTACCATGTTATATACAGTTACTTAAAATTTTAACCCCATATCATATTTTTTGAATATATTTGACTCATATGAGAAAAATTAATTTGCTATATTAATTTTTGTAAAAAAGTCAATTTTTCATCCTATAAATAAAAAAAATAAGAATAAAATAATATATTTATATATCTATTATAATTTCAAAACCATCCATGATAGATGGTTATGAAAAATGAACTACGTTACAATCTAAGATATGATATGTGTATGCATATATAACATGTCCATTAAAAACACAATGGAAAGAAGGTTAGTATTGTTTTATTATTATAGAATTATTATAAAATAAAAAATATAATATTATTTTTTCAAATTGTCTTATAAATATGATATTATAGATAAGATCTAATAAAAGGAATCATATCTCTTCGTGGGGGTGGTAATACACACATACGGACAAAAACATTAATCATTTTTCAATGGATATATGGGTACAAAATTAGATGATATATTATATTTAAACCACACCACTTCATTGCGATCAAGGAGTCATGATCAGTGGAAGTTTTGTTGAGGAAATATCTGGAGGAGGTGGTGAGACTTCATGGAGTCCCAAGGAAGATCATTTCTGATCATGATCCTCATTTGACTCCAGGGTGTGGAGAGGTTCCAGCATGATTTCGGTTCTTAGCTATGCCATAACACTGATTTTTATCCGCAGGTGGAAGGTTAAATAGAGTAAACCATCCAGACTCTTTAAGACATGTTTTAGTCTTGTGTCCTAGATTTTGGAGGTTCATGGATGAGGCACTTACCCTTGGTGGAGTTCACTTACAACAATTTTTTTCACTCCCCCATCAGAATGGATCCATTTAAATATTTTTTTGGATGACCATTCCATTCTTAGTTGTACAAAAATGGGGTCAGAGACTCATCAATTCTCATATTGGAACTAGTGCATAATATGACATAGATGGTTAAAGTTATTCATGAGAGGATGAAAAAAGCGTTGATTGTCAGAAATCATATGCCAATCAAAGGAGAAGACTCTTGGAGTTTGTTGTCGGGGATCAGGAGTTTATTAACGGGACTCCCATCATAGGAAGTGAAAGTTCAGTCATGTGAGTAATATTTCTCCCTTTTTTATTGGTCCTTTCGAGGTTTGGGCTCATGTTGGAGTCATGCCATATCGAGTAACACTTCCCCCGTAGATGAGCTAGATACACAATGTTTTTCATGTGTCACAGATCCATCGATATCTTCATGATGAATCTCACATCATATATTGGGGGTAGATTGATGTTTATGATGATGAAACCTTTGAGGAGAAACCTGTGGATATCCAAGACCACAAAGATAAGGTGTTGCATGGGCGTTATATCCCCTTGGTTTGTGACTTGTGGCAACACGGTGGCATGGAGAAGAGTACTTGTCAACGTGATTCGTTGATACGTGCTCAGTAGACAATGGTGTTTTATGTTTAAATTTATTCATGTAATGATGTTCACTTTATGGTTATAGACCATTCATGTTTATAAGATGTATTTTATTGATTTTTTCTTAAGACTTTCTCTGTTTTGAGAGGTATCTCGATGAGTGGTCATTCAGAACCCTTTTCTATTTCCTTTTGGGTTAGTTTTGGATTCTCGAGGATGAGAATGTTTTGAGAGGTATATGGTGTAATGGAACAGACCACACTAGTCCATTCCCTTGCTTAAATCTAGTGGTTGACGTGTTCTGGGTGGTTAAAGTGACTCTTCCCCAACACTTTGCCAAATTTTTAGTTCTGTGAACAGTAATTATCTTATTAATGATATATTGACATAATTGATGTTATAAATACCCAAATAAATGTAATTTCAGACTTTTTATGAATTAAAATAATTTTCTAGGTTAATATGACATATTAGTATTGATTTAATTAACTTTTTTCGAACTAATCATTCTGTTATGATTTTCACAAAAATCAATTACCAAATAGTGTCAAAATTGACATAAAATAGTTTTTAAAACAAATATTATATTATTGAATGTTATTTTATTCCAAAAAATATAAGGTTCGGCCAAATGACTTATATAATGTTATATGTATTAATAATTAACAACTTGGGGTTTGTTTGGATTGTTATAGTAAGTTTAGTAACCTTATAGTGTAAGAAAACAAGAAGACACAGTAAAAGTAATATTATTTAACTTAAAGTTAAATCTAAATGATAAGGTTAAAATAGAAACCTAAAATTGTCTAAGTTATATTGGATGAGATTATTTTTACCCATACCCATCTTATCTTCAAAATAAATCAATTTAAATCTATTAAACACCGAATATGACTTTATAATAAAATAATATTTTTAGTTTTTCCAAAGGTGCCCCTCTCCTCCCATATAAAAGGGCACCTCCTCCATCTCCTCCTCACACCACTTTGAGCCATCAAGATCGTCCAAACCCTGAAAAATTCTCTTCTACACTTCCCTAGAAACATCCTAGAGGTTCTGGTCTTCTTCAAAGACCAACCCTAGTGCCCTAAGAGGACTTTAAGAAGAGGCACGTCAAAGAAGAGGTAATATCCATTACCGATCCTTTCCAATTTCTTTCTTCTTAAACTTCTTCTTCTTTAGTTGTTTCATTATTAAGTAATAACATAAGTATCACTCATATACTGATATGTTATTATAAATATGAAACAACACTATTTCACCATCTATCCATCCTACGGAAAATGAAATTACCACGCGTGCGTACGTACGGAATACCATCTCCATGCCGTGGTGTAATCTATTTTCCACCACCACCTTACTTGGATGGGTATAATGGTGTAAAGAACAATTATATATAATTATTTTAAAGTGATAATGATTCTGAAATAGTATGCATACACTTCAATACAATTCCATGATCATGGGAATGATATCATCACTCGTGTGTACGTACGGCCTACCGTCTCCACGATGTGATGCAACTCGTTCTACATGATCTTCAATGAATAATGATTATATAAATGAATTGAATGAATAAATATGATATATATTACACTAATACCATGTTGGAAATAAGGTATCTAAAACCTAAAAAGAATAATAAGAATTTATTCGACAAAACACGCATAAGAACAAAAAGTAATAAACACCTGAATAACAAGTAGCAATGAAATATTACTAATAAGAAGCTAAGAATATGACCATTTATGATATCATAACAATGAGTTTGATTCTGTAATAAGTCAATGACATTATTTAAATCATTATATATAAGGTTCGGACACTTACGAATCAAATCAGACCTAAGGTAAGGGAAAATCTTGCAAACTCATTTTTATCTAAGATTATTTATACTTCAGAATTTACTGGGGAATATTTATCATCCACATCCATGTTTTCTGAATATGTAATATTATTTCTATCCTCCTAAAATTGTTTAAATCCAATATTACTTTTTTGTGATTATTTAGTAAAATATATGAAAGGAATCTTTTGTCGTTTTTAGTACGAGGTACTTTTTGACTTTTCCGGCCAAAGTATGAGAAGAATGTTTTTTTAACTTATACAGCAAGAATGGATTTTATGATTTAATAAAATATTATTTACATGAAGCTTCCTTTAAAAATTTTCAAGTTTATTTTTAATCAACTTCTTTTAGTTTAAAATTGTATGACATGTTAATAAAGGAAAAATGTTTTTGAAGTAAAAGGATATTTTCCTCAAGAATGGAGTTCAAGCATTTTATCAAAATTATTTTCCATCTAAGATAATATAGACTTCTGTTTCTATCCCTATTTTTACATTGATTTGATTATGTTATGATGGAATTATTTTTATGATGTCCTTCTATCTTATATGGATTATGTTATAATGGCATGACGTTTAAGAATCCCATTTTTATTACATGGGTTATGCTATGATGTATGATTTATGATCTTATGGCATACATAAGAATGGTATCATTATGACATGGGTGGGACCTATATCTCCCTCCAATGCATCGGGTAAAGATTTATATCTCATGAGATAGACATGGCTGGAACGGCAGGTTAAACCGGTTCAGTGATACATTTTTGCCAATTTAAGCCAATTATGCTAAATAGGCTAATTAGGTCAATTATATCGTTTAATCCAATAGGACCATTTAATACATTTGGACCAATTAGACCATTTATACCCATTTGGAAATTTAGACTAATTAGGCCAATTAGATAAATTTGGTCAATTTGTTCAATTAGACAATTTAATTCCATAAGACCATTTAATCCATTTAGACTAATTAAGCCATTTAGACCAATTAGTTCATTTGCACCAATTAGGCCATTATGCCAATTATGCCATTAGGATATTAGGCCAGTAGGCTATTTAGACCAATTAGGTCATTTAGGTCATTAGGTCATTAGCCCATTAGTTCATTGGTCCATTATGGTCATTGGTCATTTGGCAACTTGGTCATTTAGGCCAATTTAGACCAATTTAGGCCAATTATAATGAAAAAATCCTAAAACCTTAACCCAAAACACTATATTTGGAACACTAATACCTAAGGCCTAAATAAGACCATTAAGCTAACTAGGCCACTTAATCCCATTAGGTCACTTCGTTCCATTGGGCCCATTAGGTCCATGAGGCCCATGAGGCCACTTAGGCCCATTATGCCTATTCAGCCACTTAGGCCCATTAGGTCCATTAGGCTGATTTGGCCACTTACGCCCATTAGGCTCATTATGCCACTTAGGACCATTAGGCCCATTAGGCCACATAGGATCATTAGTCCCATTCATCCCACTCGACCCATTAGGCCCATTTAAACCATTAGGCCACTTATGCCCATTAGGACACTTAGGCCCATTAGACCTGTTACGATGATTAGGCCACTTAGGCCCACTATACCCATTACGCTGATTAGTTCACTTAGGCTCATTTGGCCCATTTGGACCATTAGGACACTTAGGCACAATTGGCCTATTAGGCCCATTAGGCTATTTTGGCCTACGAGATCGATTAGGCCACTTAGTCCCACTAGGCCACTTAGGCCCATAAACTTTCATTAGTCCACTTAGGCCCATAAGGACCACTAAGCCACTTAGTTCCATTAGGCTCATTAGGCACATTTGTCCCATTAGGCTCATTAGGCCAAATAGGCACATTCGGCCCATTAGGTCGATTCAGCCACTTAGTCTAATTAGGCCACCTCAGCCCATTAGGCTAATTAGGTCACCTTGGCCCATTAGGCTAATTAGGCCACTTAGGCCCATTAGGCCACTGAGGTCCATTATGCCCACTAGGCCCATTGGTCCCATTCCGCACATTAGTCCAATTAGGCTCATTAGCCCCATTCGCCCCATTATACCCATTAGGACCATTATACCATTTAGGCTCATTAGGCCGATTAGGCCAATTCGGCCCATTAGTCCCATTATCCCACTGAGGGAACATAGGCCCACTAGGCAACTTAGACTCATTTGTCCACTAAGGCCCATTGATCCCATTTAGCCTATTTGGCCCCTTGGACCACTTAGGCCGTTTTGGTCGATTAGGCCCATTAGGCCAATTCGGCCACTTAGGTCACTTAGGCCACTTAGGCCCATTGAGTTTCTTAGGCCCATTGAGCCCATTAGGCCCATTTGACCCCTTAGTCCACTTAGGCTGCTTAGGCACATTAGGCCACTTAGTCCACTTAGGCCCACAAATCACATTAGGCCCCTTAGGTCACTTAGGCCGCTTAGGCCCATTAGGACACTTATGCCACTTAGTCCCAATTAGACCATTAGGCCCATTAGGAAACTTAGGCTTCTTAGGCCTATTAGGCACATTAGGCCACTTAGGCCACTTAGGCCCATTAGACCCATTAGCCATTTGGCTCATTAGGCCACTTAGGCCCATTAGGTAACTAAGGCCCATTATGCCCACTAGGCTCATTGGTCCAATTTCGCACATTAGTTCAATTAGGCTCATTATCCCCATTATCCCCATTATACCCATTAGGACCATTAGACCATTTAGGCTCATTAGGCCAATTAGGCCAATTCGGCCCATTAGTCCCATTATCCCACTTAGGCCACATAGGCCCACTAGGCCACTTAGGCCCATTCGGACACTTAGACTCATTTTTCTACTTAGTCACATTGATCCCATTTGGCATATTTTTCCCCTTGGACCATATATGCCGGTTAGGCCGATTAGGCCACTTAGGCCCATTAGGTTTCTTAGGACCATTGAGCCCATTAGGCCCATTTGACCCCTTAGTCCACTTAGGCTACTTAGAAACATTAGGCTACTTAGTCCACTTAGGCCCACAGATAACATTAGGCCCCTTAGGTCCCTTAGGCCGCTTAGGCCCATTAGGCCCATTAGGACACTTAGGCCACTTAGGCCCATTATGCCACTTAGTCACATTTAGACCATTAGGCCCATTAGAAAACTTAGGCTTCTTAAGCCTATTAGTCCCATTAGGCCACTTAGGCCCATTAGACCCATTATCCATTTGGCTCATTAGGCCACTTAGGCCCATTAGGTAACTAAGGCCCATTATGCCCACTAGGCCCATTAGTCCCATTCTGCACATTAGTCCAATTAGGCTCATTAGCCCCATTAGCCCCATTATACCCATTAGGACCATTAGACCATTTAGGCTCATTAGGACGATTAGGCCAATTCAGCCCATTAGTCTCATTATCCCACTTAGGCCACATAGGCCCACTAGGCCACTTAAGCCCATTCGGACACTTAGACTCATTTTCCACTTAGGCCCATAGATCCCATTTGGCCTATTTGGCCCCTTGGACCACTTAGTCCGGTTAGGCTGATTAGGCCCATTAGGCCAATTCGGCCACTTAGGTCACTTAAGACACTTAGGCCCATTAGGTTGCTTAGGCCCATTGAGCCCATTAGGCCCATTTGACCCCTTAGTCCAATTAGGCTGCTTAGGCACATTAGGCCACTTAGTCCACTTAGGCTCGCATATCACATTAGGCCCCTTAGGTCACTTAGGCCGCTTAGGCCCATTAGGCCCATTAGGACACTTTGGCCACTTTGGCCCATTATGCCACTTAGTCCCATTTAGACCATTAGGCCCATTAGGAAACTTAGGCTGCTTAGGCCTATTAGGCCCATTAGGCCACTTAGGCCACTTAGGGCCATTAGAACCATTAGCCATTTGGATCATTAGGCCACTTAGGCCCATTAGGTAACTAAGGCCCATTATACCCACTAGGCCCACTAGTCCCATTCCGCACATTATTCCAATTCGTCTCATTAGCCCCATTAGCCCCATTATACCCATTAGGACCATTAGACCATTTAGGCTCATTAGGCCGATTAGGCCAATTCGGCCCATTAGTCCCATTATCCCACTTAGGCCATATAGGCCCACTAGGCCACTTAGGCCCATTCGGACACTTAGACTCATTTGTCCACTTAGCCCCATTGATCCCATTTGGCCTATTTGTCCCCTTGGACCACTTAGATCGGTTAGGTCGATTAGGCCCATTAGTCTAATTCGGCCACTTAGGTCACTTAGGCCACTTAGGCCCATTAGGTTGCTTAGGCCCATTGAGCCCATTAGGCCCATTTGACCCCTCCTACCAATTCACTTGCTTCCTTCAAATCCACCTCTCCTTTTCAAAATTTAGCCTTCAGAACCTTCTTCAAAAGCATTTATGGCATGGTTCCTTTGTTGGCTTCCTTGTCTGAAAGGAATTCTGTGGAACATTTATCAAAACCTAGTGATTTACATATCTTTATGTCACTAAGGTTAGAGATTTCATTCATTCAACTGCATCCTTTAAAGATGAGAGGATCTTTAACCAGGGCCTCCTTCTTAGGAGTAAGTCCCAATCTCAAAATCCCAAATATGGGCCTCCTCCTTAGGAGTAAGCCCCAAGTACCCTAACATGGGCCTCCTTTTCAGGAGTAAGCCCCAATCTTCAATTTCCATTAATTTTGGGCATCCTCCTTAGGAGTAATCCCCAACCATAATATGGGAATCCTCCTTAAGAGTAAGCCCCAAGTTCCCAAAATCCAAATTCCCTTAACCTGAGCTTCCTTTTCAGGAGTAAGCCCCAGTCATAATTCCCTTTAACCTGGACCTCTTCTTTAAGAGTAAGCCCTAGTCATAATTTCTCTTAACCAGTCTTAATTTAATTTTGATATATTTATAATATTTATTTCTAGAACATCGGGCCTCATAATCCCACACCATATCAATTCATGGTCAAAAAAATAATCCATATATTATTTAAAAATAATACATATAAAATCTGATACATTTCATTTTTTCCACCTTGGGACTTTATATCCTCAAAAGGCCTAAATAAGTGATACTCAAAAGATGTGGGTACTAAGAAAAAATCTGAGCCTCCTGCTTCTCCTAAAGATTCATGTGATAGCACCAGACATGAAATAAAAAAAACAATCACCCAAAAAGGATCCTCTCCTACCGATTCTCGATCTCTACTGGGTACTCCACAAAATTCACTCCATCCTCGATGTCCATCTCACCACAGTTGATTACGTATGATGTTTCATGCACATACCTCATTAGCTGCAACACATGGAAGAAGTCCTATAATCAGTCTAATTGTGGTGTTATATATAAGCGGTATGCCACCTCTCCAACTATACATAGTATCTGGAAAGGTTCAATGAAAAAAAAATGGCATTATGACCATATTTAAAGAAGAAATTGAAGAAAAAAGGTTCGTGATCCAAAAAGGTTGTAAATCGGCACCTCCCGGATGATGATTTTGTTTCTAAAATGAAAGAGAGGGAGAGAGAGAGAGAGAGATAGAGAGAGAGAGAAATAGTAATTTGAGGAAGTATATTACATTAACATGATATAATTCCATTTTATAGATGATACTAGATTTATCAAGATCATTTGGATATAGGAGGTGAGGAAAAGATATAAAGATAAAATGAATTGAAAATAAAATTAAAATAAAATGGAAGAGGTTTTACCTCTTCAAATATCCTCTATGAGAACCTCTTTAAGGGAAGGGTTTTTCATCTTTTGGAAAGTCCAAGAGCTCCTAGATGTGGGGTGTGACTAGGGAAGAGGATTTGGTTAGAACATTGAGAAGCCTCAAGGATTAGAGGACTTAGGAGAAGAGGTAGTGAGGGTGGGTTTTATAGTTGAGGAGAGCACATGGGAGCGAGAGGCTCTGAATTATACAAGTTCAAAATTATCTACCTCTAGGAGAGCACATGGGAGCACATGGGCTACTATGAGGGTGGTAGACCCCTCTGGCTACTATGATTATTATGTACATTTGTTGGATATTGGCAGTTTTTTTTGTTTTTAGTATTGAATTTAGATGAAATATACTATTTAAAAAGTATATACCTACTTTAAATTGATTGAATCCAAGGTTAGGAAAGCTACATATCATTGAAAGATATCAGTGAGACAACAAATATTGAATATAAAAATGTATTCTGGTATAGAGAAAATATTATTCATACATAGAGTTTAAACATGAATTTTAGAATATTTAAAAATATTATTACCATGGACATATCTAAGTGGAATTAATTTTTCAATTGTTTCACAGAATGAGTTATATAAAGACTTTGATAATTTAAAATGTCAAAAAGGAGAAACAATTATATGATTTATTTTGTACCCACTATAAGATCTTAATTACGATAGAGGTCAATTTCATGTATTAGAGAACCTGTAAGGATTTTAGCTTTTTTATTTATGATGAGGATATATTTATTTCAAAGGGATTAATTATTATTCATTTTATATCTTGAAAAAAAATACATTTGATATCAATTTTTTTGTGTTTTTTTCAAAATGGCGATGTTATCTATTAGAAATTTTCAAAATGGTGGATGTAATTATCTGTTGGGTGGTTATACTAGATAATGTATATATCCATTTATAAATACATTAGAAATGATAAAATATAACTTTCATGTAAATTCTATGTGTATTATTTTTTAACCATATAAATTTGAACAGCTTAGTAATCATGATGTTATTAAATTCAAATTAGCTGAATATTCCAAAAAAATAACTTTAAGGAAATTTAATGTTAAAAATATTTATTTGACTTTTTTAAAAAAAATTAAGTAATTATAATTTTTAAAATAAATATTAAATGGTCGATAATATCAACCATATACCACTTATAGTCAAATTTTTCATTTAGAGTTTCATTATTGACCCTTAATGACAATGTTACTTGTTACTATGGTAACTATTAAAAGGTTTAATGAAGGTTTAAACTAATGTGATATGGGTTAAAATAATGTAAAAACTTTTCAAAATCCTGTTGGATTAATTTATTTTTACCCTATATCATCCTTTATTTGATATGGACTTAATTGGGATACACCTATCTATGAAAGTGACCATGTATTATTTTAATGCTTAGAATATTTATAACTATGTCACTCCACTCATTTATAAAAGAGAACATCCTCTCCTATATTATACATACCTTATTTTTGAACAATCCTACACATGGAACCTAACTAACTAATAGTATTACTATTTCTTTTCCTCTTAACACTTTTCTTTTGTCATCTGCTCACATTATTTTCCTTCAGTTAATGTTCAATAGATCAATTTTTCTTATTTTATTGGATAACATGTTTGATTTAACCTCTTATAACATCAGTGAGTCCCTTATCATACATTACGGTATCATTAAAAAATTATACAAATTACATAATGATTTTGATAAAATTATTATTACAAATTCATATTTTGGAAAAGCATCGTTTAAAAAAATACAATAGAATATTGTAAAAGTCATCAATATGGGTATTACAAAAAGATCTATGAAAAATAAAGAAGTTTTATAGTCAATTTTATTATCTATAATTCCTACTAATTTTTCATATACATGGATATATGTTTAGACCAGATTTTGGAATCAATTGACGCATAATAATCATCAGAAAGAATCCTATCACATTACGAAAGAATCATTAGAGTACATACGTTCATAAGGATATATGTTGAAACATCTACCTCAGTAGTAGCATGATTTCCATTGGAATACATAACAACTAAAATATTATTATGGCTAGAAAGTGTATCAATAAATTATTTATGATATAGAAATGTGCCCATATTTATCCACAATAAATCGAATTCTTTATCATTTTCAAACTTATCTATTTTAAATTTCATTGATCCAAAATTTCTAATTTAAATAGATCTTATACCAATTCATATGGTGTTAATTATGAGGTGAGTCCCTATGAAATAACCAAGTTCCACTAAAATAGTTGTATTGATTATGAAATGTAACATATAAATTATTTTTTTAATAAAAATAATTGAAATCATTATGATAGATACAATATGAGAATATTAAAAGTGTTAAAATAGTAAAGTAATTGAAGCAAGAGATATAACTTTCATTGATCCATTTTATAACTACATGCATGTAAATAACACAAAAAAATTCAATATTTATCCAGAAAATAAAAATACTAAATTTATAATACCCAAAAAAAGAAATAACCTGTATAAGCTATCTACGGAATGAGCATAGTTAAAACATATGGTGGTAATAAAATCTATCATGTGGAGTTAAATAACTTCTTCTTAGATTTATTTATTCTAGGAACATTCATGGAATAATACCTATGATTTCTCCAATTTATAAATTGAAAAACAAGAAAATAAACCCTTTATTATGATTGATCTCTACAATGAGATATGGACTACATCTACAATAGTGCTCTTTGACCTCTAATTCATTTTCTTGGGTCTATTCCTTATTCAATTTAAATATGCCAAGGAGGTTTTGAAAATAATTTTAATGTAAAATTACAAGGATATGAAGACTTTAGTTGCTAACCAGATGAAATTATCAAATGATGATAATGGAAAGGCAGTTAATATCATAGAATATATGCAGATTATTGGGATTTTACAGTACCTAACAGCAACAAGACCTGATATTGTTTTCACCACGTGCCAAGCAGCACGATATCAAATAAATCTCAAATAAAGCCATATGCTTACAGTAATAAGAATACTTCAGTATATCAAGGGCACGATGGACTTCGGCTTGATGTATAATGGGAAATATCAGATAGAGTTATTGGGATATACTGATGCAGATTGGGCCGGTTCATCAGATGACAGGAAATCTACGTCAGGAGGTGCATTCTATCTTGGTGGCTTGTGTGTTTCTTGGCTTAGAAAGAAGCAATATTTCATTTCATTGAGAACCACAGAAGCTGAGTATATTACCACCACTCAATCTTGCACACATTTATTGTGGATGAAGCAGCAGATTGATGATATGGGCATTGAAGTGAAATCTCCGATTGGAATACAGTGAAATAACTCAAGTGCTATAAATCTAAGAAAAAATCTTGTTCATCACTCAAGGAGAAAGCACATTGAGATAAAGTATCATTTTATCAAGGAGAAGTTTGAGCAAGGAATTGTGAAATTGGAGTATGTTCCTATAGAACTACAGGTTGCATACATTCTAACAAAGGCCTTACCCAAGGAAGTGTTTGAAAGGCATCGACTGGCTTTGGGAGTTCAGTCGACTCCCCACACTTGAAAGAGTGTGGATGTGGAACACCCCATCTACCCAAGGTATTGCATGTTTTTTTCTAATGCGCTATTTCGTGTTCTTTCCAATGTTGCAAACTGCAAAGGGGTGACCTTTGGGTTCTTTGACAAAGGGGGAGAAATAGTGACTCCTCAAGGGGGAGAAATTATGGCTAATGAAGGTATAAAATGTCTTTGTCAAAGACACGGGGAGAAGCTGATAGGTGTAGTAGCAAAATAGGGGGAGAGCAATGAGATAGGGGGATCGTTTTTAAATCTGAAAAATATATAAGTGATCGATCAAAGAATAGATATCACGATAGCTGAGGATCATGATAAAAGCCGAATAGTGATGTTGGAAATGTGTGAGAAGCTTTCCAATTATCACCAATTTTATGGCTAATAAGAGAGCCACAGTTAACAGAAAAAACCTGCACCATAGTAGAATGTTCATCCTTGTCATGTGTAGCTGATGGATAGATCATAAAATAAATGGAAGCCAAACGGTCTCCTAGAATTGACTTGTTGATATCCTTAAGAGGGTTCTGAGGTTTTCTTTTCTGATTGTACAACCATTGATATCTTACCAGGATGACTTTCAAAGAATTTGTTGGCATTAGTGGGGGAGTATTTACCAGCCAGCATGACATCCAAATGCACAGTGAAGGGGATGCATACTATAATAACTACATATACTCAATGAACCTATAGACTATGATAATGAACTCAGTATGCTTGGCGGACTTGGGGTGCTTATTCAAGCGCTTAGTTAACCTGACTCAGATATGAGAAGAATTATTGCATGGTGCAGATAAATCATGATATGAATGTTTTCCCTATTTACACATAGACTATTAGAGATGAAGTAATTTTTTCGTGAATTATGCATCATCTATTCTTCACATGCTTACGCTCTCTGATTTATGTCTTATTTGAAGTTTATTTTAAGAAAGTACTTCTTTTCTGTGTAAGTGGTTTTCAAGAATGTAGGATTTACATGTTTTAAGAAAAAGATAATGCCTTGTTTTTAATGAAGTGTTTTATCGTTTTTAAAATGACTGCCTTGAGAAATAATTTTCTTTAAATGTTTATGTGTAAATAAGTCTTCATGTATGCATGCAAGTATGAATGCAATGTTTTTTTCTTATTTTTCTCTTTTCAAAAAACATGATTAGGTGTCCAATGGTTCTATGAGTGTGCATGGAAGCATGCACTTGTTTCTTGTTCCAAACCACTATCCACTTTGTGTTTCCTAACACACAAACAATCTTCCTTTATTTTCTTCTCTTTATTCTCTTTTCATGCACCCAAATCACTTTGGTGAAACTATCCAAAAACAATCACCACATATTATTTTCCTCCTGCAAACCCGAATGGGTGTAGTCTATTTTTCACCTTATTACTTCATACTCATGTATCTAAAATAATTCACCTAAATGCATGTGAATTATGCATGTGAACACTATCCCCTAACTTCAAATTTTCCTTTTCTTCTCAAGGATACACTACTGCAAATAGTGTGGTTCCTTAAAAAAACAAGACCACCCAAATCATGAGATTTGTGAGACTTTTTCATGAAGCACACTGAGGAGTTGGTTAAACCGGTCAGGTGTTTGTGTTCTTCTTCTTCATGCAAGAGATGTGAAGTTCTTCTACACACAAGGTGTGCAGATATTCTTCGCACAACCAGGATGGTTTGTGGGTCTCTCTTCTTTGTGAAACCACAATGGTTCACTATTCTTCCTTCTTTTCTAAGCTACTTTGAGAGTGCTTTAACCTTGTTTAGGTCCAGCGTGACTCCTCTAGTCATGAATCCTTGACGGTTCATGGATCCTTCTTGCCCTTCATGAACCATAAGACCAGAGAGACTCTATTTTTAGAGTAAAATGAGAGCTCTCAATAATATAGGAGCAGTATCAAACTCACTCAGTTTTGAGGATTCTCATTTTATAAGAAAAGATCTCCGCCTCTTCTTTATTTAATCACTAAGTAAAATCCCCACAAGGTATTCCATTTTAAATATTTTCTTTGAATCAACTGAAATCTTAGAATTCAAAATCTTCAAACCTTAATAAAATATACACTGAGAATCATGGATTTTTTCCTTTTTCAAATGACCTTCTCATTTATGGTGAGTAGATCACGTGCATGTGATGAGGATCACATGAAACTCATATTCCTAAATTCTTGAGATCAAATGGCCTCCTACAACTTTGTTTGTAGCTCAGTCGGCAATGAACCAGCAACACCGTCGAGTGGTAGAGGGAGGAATACGAATGTATCAGTTTTATAATCAACACATGATATTAGACAACTCAGTTTCTAAAGAGAAAGGTGCGAGATTTGATGAACGAAATAGATATATCTTATCTGATGGCTCCAATTATATATATGTTTCTAAAACGGATGTATAGTATGCATAAAAACCTATCCCACATCGAAATGAAGATACAGGTGAGCCACTGTTTATCAATAAATACACTTCGTTCACAACTCAGAATTCATATCTCCCCCTCCCTAGTACCACCCTATACTGGTTATGCAAGTGTGCTCTGCACCCACCTCTTCACGAACCATTAGCCCAACCTATGAACATGCTTGCCCCCAATAGTGAATAAATCTTTTCATTTACAAGAATGCCACTCCTCCTCATCTATAAAAAAGCACTCATTGTCCTCACTTATTCACACCTTTCAAGCAATTTGGATCATTCAAAACATAAACAAATCACTTACCAACTTCCCTCTAATCATCCTATAAGACTTATTTATTATTTAAATCCATATAATAAAGGCTTTAGGTCAATCCTAATGAGAATACTTGAAGAAGTGGTAACATTCATCAACACATGTTTTTGTTTTATTTCTTATTCAGGCACTCTTAAATTATTTTTATATCATAATTTTATAATAACATTAGTATATCCAATATACTAAGATGTTTTAATGTTAATAGTATTACCTAAAAATACATACAATTCCACCAAATGGGTTATAAAATCATCCTCTTTGTGTACGGTGGACCACTATCTTGAGAACCGATGTCATACTTTTTCTGTTAACAACATTAAAGGTTGGGAATAATAATGAAAATACTTTTTATATTGTATATATATATATATGTGTGTGTGTGTAATTAAAGAATTTATTTTGTTTTTTAATTATTATATAACACATAACTTGATGTTTTTTATTTTGTGGGAATTCGATAACATTGTTCCTGTTTACAACGGACTACCGCCTCACGAAGCGATGTAATTCATTCACGCTTTACATGGAATGTATCAAGGATGGATAAAATAGACATATGTGAAATATATGTCATAAAAATCTATTTTAATGATAATATATATATTATTTACTTTTCTTTCTTACAATTTTAAAAGAAAATGGAAACAACATTCATGTGTACATATGACCTATTGTCTCCATTAATGGTGTATTTCATTTTATTCATTCAAAAAAACATTTAGTAGAATATTTTTGAATATATAAATAACTCATTATAATATATTTTTGTTAATATAATATTATTTTTATTTTCCTAATAAATTATATATGTTTTATTTTCCTAAAAATGTAGTTTTTGTTTTATAAATATATTTATGAGAATACAATGTATATTAAAGGCTAGTGGGAATATATTTGGATATGTAGAAGTAAATAGTGTAAAAATTAAATGATCAAACCAATCTAATTTAAAATTAAATTCACTTTAGATTCGAATTTTTTTCAGGTTTCATCGATAAAGTACACTATTAAAAAATAGACTTATATATTTTTTAGTTATAAAATGACCACAAAGAAAATACTTTAATAAAAAGTTATAATATAAAAATGATTATCTAATAGAAAATTATTTTAACAAATAAAATTTTTAGCATCATAATATTTTATAAAATTAATTGAATAAGGTTTAATATTATGTTTATTGTGTTGGTATGAGGATTATAAATCCTTATCCAACTATTTTACAATCATTATATAATCATAGGTGTTGAAAAATAAATAGAGTTTAGTGATTGTATTTGTTTTATAGTCACACTTAGATGTGATTTGATTTATATTTTGATATAATTATTTTTACAATTCCATTAATGTGAACCAATGATATGGTAACACTAAAGGTATAAGATAGTCAGATCAACCGGTTGTTGGGCTTGAACCTCATGGAGGCGTCCTACGTACCCTACCTAGGGGACAGGGATCAAAGACCACGTAGTTCGAATGGAAGTGCCGGAAAACCAACGTTAAGGTAGCCCTAGGGGGTCCGATTTTGATCGGGCTTGAACCTCGGGGAGGCTTCCTACGTACCCTGCCTAGGGAATAGGGATCAAAGTCCATGTAGTTCGAATGGCTTGGGGCTTACACTCCGAGGAGGCCCATAAGAGGATTTCATGGTCGATGCTCACTCTAAGCCCATGTGAGTCATGCTCGGTGTGAGAAACAAGAGGCGGCAGGGACCAGACGATCACATCACGAAAGGTGTGTCTGTGAGAAGTGGAGTCGGGCTTACGCATAGGGCGGCCCATAAGGTCGGGGCTTACTCCGATATGGATACCCATTGCGACAATGCGCAATGAGAGAGGGAAAGGGGGTGCTCCTGTGACTCCCAAACATCCTTATCCACATTATAGACCTTCTTTTCTTCCCAACCAACAATCCTTAGTGTCTTTAATAAGAGATCCGTATAAGGTTTCTTTAAGAAAAGATAATCGCCTTCACTAATCTCCTTTTTTACTTATTCTTTTTATAACTTTAACTATTTCCTAAAAATTACAATATAATAAAAATAGTTTATCCTATATACTAAGAAGTCATTATGTTGATATAATAATATTCATTCATCTTCTCTTTCATCAAATTGGAAACAAAATCATCGATTGTGTGAACAGTGGATTACCACCTCGCAAACTGATGTAATTCGTTTTCCATCATCACCTCACTTGAATATTCAAGAATATTGTTTTAATATTTAAATATAATATTCATTAAAAATTAATAATTCTATAAAATTATCATATCATATACCTTCTTACATTATAATCCATCTAAAAATGATAACATTGTTCATGTGTACGGTCAATTACCGCCTCCCGAAGCGAAGTGATTCACTTTTTGTTAATTAATCACATGGATGTTATTTGTAGGATTATTTAAAAGATATAATGTTATATTTATTATATTTTCATAATTATAAAAACTATAAAATAACACTTACATTATTTCTATCAGGATCAATGATAAATATAGAATCTTTCCTTTCAAGTATCCTGATGTTTGATTCATTTGTTCAAATGAATTCATCCTCATATTTCGTAAATTCATGATATTTCCACTCCATTTTATGTAAAGAAACTAGGAAAATTTCTTAAAGGAAATAAGTTCCAAAACTCCCCCCAATATGCCCAGTGTATCATGTAGTCTCTCTGAGAGGGCAAAAATCATGCATAAATTTTTTTACTAAATTCCTTCCATGCTTATATTTACCAATATTATATTAAATTATATAAATCCTCTAGGATTAATCGATATCAGATATGTTTAAAAACATTCATACCATAAGATATATAAAATGTAAATAAAGAAAAGAATAATGTATTTTTACAATTTTCTCGCCCAAGGTGCGTGAATACAACCTAACCATTTTCTATTTTATTTTGATTATTGATAATACACTAGATCCAATGTCCATTAATGAGTTAGTTTGTAAGGGTAAACATCAACAACCAAAATATTTAAAATAGAACATTAGTGGATAGTTATATCAAATAGCTCCCACCAATGTCAGAAACATCAAATAATTATATGATTTCATTTTGTTGGATCTCACTAGTTCATTAAATGCTACATTGAATATTCCCAGGAATATTTTTTCCAAAATAAATTCATTCAAATGTAGTGTAAAAATCAGCATTATTCTTCTTCAATTATAGAAAATGGAATCTTATTTAGAACTAGGGTTTTTGGACTTTCCCATCTTCTATTTCAAAAAATTATACCATTCCAAAATACTCATCCACATGTGTTAATATTAGTGCCTAGTATTCAATAATAATATACACATATTCCACTAAATGAGTTTATCAACTTTTATACCACGTTTACTTAGTTAATTTTTTCATGACTATCTCCATCACAAAATAGAGGTTCGTTATACTATTTCTATGATTACATTAATCCTATAATGTATTTATTTATTTTTTTGCTATGAAGAAATTTTTTTTATCAATAGAAAATTTTAATAAATTGGATTATACCTTATTTAAATAATAGGATCTCTAAATAGAAAAATAAATAAATTGAAATAGTATTATATGATTTTTGTAGTTATGATCAACATATTTTTTTCACCATATTATTGTTTCAAAATAATTTTCTATGAGATGCATGTAACCTTGGTGAATTTCAATTTTTTATTTTTTAATAGATTTATGATAGTTAGTAAGGTTTTAATCTATAAATCTAAAAAAAAATTCCCTACCAATAGAGTCATCAATTATAAGTAGAGGTAAATCCATGTATTATCAAGAAGGTTTTAAGATTTATTATTTAAATAAAAAATGTTATTACTCACACAATTACTATTAAATTTATATTATTTAATGATTTCTCAAAATGTTATTGATATTATAGGAGTAGTTCACTGTTAGATTATTATTACTATAGAAGGTTGAAACACATGAATGTAAGTGAGTATACTGAATTGTAATGGTATTATTATCAAAAACTCATGTTTCCTCTATCATGTTCTATATTAGTAGCGTTATATATTTTTTGGATGAATATTTATATGTGGTTTTTTCAGTCACTATATATCATTAAGAATTTAACAATAACTTAATGATGAATTTTTTTAGATGAATTCCCAAAATTGAATCAATTTAAAAAAATAAATACAGAGTATAAAGATTAAGGATCCATATAGTTTATTGTAAAGGGGGACCATTGTAACATACCAAGATATTATGATTTTTTCAAAAGTAATATAAATTTTTAGATATCTTTCATTTTATGAACAATCTATTTTAGCTTAAATTACTTGAAATAAGAATTTAATTGAATAGTGTGCATGACACAACACACCAAGCTTCAAAAATCCATGAATTAATATTATTTTAAATATCATTATCATAATGTAGCCATTAAATAGCTGGGTAATAAGATTTTGTAATAATTTGTGAAATATACATTCAAATTTAATTCTCTGTATTAAATTATTTATAAAACTTTAGTAAATTATCAACTGATTTTTATTAATGTAATTATATTCTTCATAAATATTTATTCTTAAAAAATGGTTTTACTTATTTTTAGGATAAAATATTAAAATTTATTTATAAATATATTGTAAATGTTTCTTCACTGATCCACCTCTCAGCTTCTCCCTAGGTCTTTGATAGAAAAAAATTCTTCCTTCCTTAGCCAACGTTTCTCCCACTTTAGGAGTCACTATTTCTCCACCTTTTTCAACGAACCCAAAGGTTACTCATTTGTGGTCGGAAACATAGGAAGGAACACATATTAGCGCATTTGGGAAAAATACCCAATACCTTGGGGAGAGGGTATTTTCTACAACCACACTTTTTCAAGTGCGGAGAGTCAACTGATCTCCCAGAGCTAGTCGATGCCTCTCAAAATCTTCCATGGATATGGCCTTTGTGAGGATGTCGGCAACCTGTAGCTTTGTAGGCACATACTCCAACTTCACGATTCCCTACTCAACCTTCTCCTTGATAAAATGATACATTATATCAATGTTCTTTGACTTGGTGTGATGGACTGAATTTTTTATAAGATTTATAGAACTTTAGTTATCACACTCGATTCTGATAGGTGACTTCAATTAAATGCCCATATCATCAAGCTGGTGCTTCATTAACAATAACTGTGTGCAAGCTTGAGTGGTGACAATATACTCAACTTCTGTGGTGCTCAATTAAATAAAATCTTTCTTCTTTATTAGCCATGAAACACACAAGCCACCAAGATAGAATGCACCTCCTGATGTTGATTTCCTGTCATCCGCTGAACCGGCCCAATCTGCATTAGTATATCCCAATAATTCTAACTGAGACTTTTCACTATATATCAGGCTGAAATCCACTATGCCCTTGATATACTGAAGTATTCTTTTCATTGAAAGCATGTGTCTTTCCTTGATATTAATCTTATATCTCGTTGCTTGGAATGTGAAAAAAAACAATGTTAGGCCTTGTCGCAGTTAGGTACAATATACTTCCAATGATTTGCCTATATTCTGTGATATTAACTACCTTGCTATCCTTATCAAAAGCTATCCAGGGTCAGGGGCCACAAAATGAGGGTCTCCAAGAAGACACATCAAATTCTCCCACTGGTGAGACTAACCAGGATTCTGAAATATCATTGGATGAAATGATAAATCTTGGCATGTCTTTAGAAGAATTTTTTGATCATGCTAAGTTATCATGTGATTTAGAAGATCTTGGGAGTGAGTGTTATCCTTCGTCCATTAAATTTTTTTATAATTTACACTTCTAATCATGACTGAAAATAATATGCAGTTCCATCCAAAGAAGCTGTTGAACTTCCAATGCCTGAAGAGGGTTCACGACGTCTTCCATGTATCTCAGCTGAGGAGATACTTGCAAGACCCTTCACACATCATCAACCATGGAGAACTAGACTTCAATGATGGGGAGACTTTCATGGAGGTTCCAGTGGGGATTCAGGATCGATAGGAGTGGGTCCTACGTGGACGGTCGATACCTCTTGTGCGCATTCGCTGGTAGCACAAGAACTTCTAGGAGAGCACATGGGAGCGGGAGGCTCAGATGTGTGCTCAATACCCCCACTTGTTCCCTTAGTTCGAGTTATAGCTAACGGGGACGTAAATCCCTGAGGTGGGGAGAATGTAAAACCTGAAAATCCCATGGAATGATTTTTAATACATGATATTTTTACAAATCTACAAAAGTTTACGGTGCATGGTTCTGAGGCTCAGTGTACCCGGAATCAATTTCTGAAGTTTTGTTCAGGTACGTTCAATAAACGTACGAGAGGGTATTTATAAATTTTAAACTAGTGCTCAGAATTGAAATATAAGGGCACCTTTTAACTCGCAGCACTGGTATTCACTTAAGAGGGCTTTCACCTCGACGGCAGATGGTCGGGAATGAACGTTAGTTTTTGGGTTTTTACGTGGAATTAAAAAAAATTAAGTTATTATTTTAATTTAATTTTTATTTTGTTAAATCCTTCAAGAGGAGGTTGGAGGTGGGGGGCCACCACACCTTAACTTCCCATGAGTGGTTATGGTGGTGGGTCCCACTCGAGTTCTAAAACCCTATTCATGTGGGGTTAACGTGATGGGGACCACCCAAGACTACTTAAACTCTTGAACTCCCCACATTAATGAGGGGGAAGCCTCTTGAACTCCCCACTTATGGTGTCAACCCTCTCAATTAATTAATTGAACACATTCATTTAATTAATTTAAACCTTTTAAATTCTATTCCAACAATTTAATAAGATGACTTAATTTATTGTTTTTTTCATTCTAAAGAGAATTTTTTATCCCATTTTACACACTTATATTAAAATTAATTTTTCCATTTATAGGTATTTAATTATATAAAAATAATTACATATATTGAATAAGAAGGGTAAAATTTGGTAAATAAGATCCTTTTATTGTTGGTCAATATGAATAGTAATGGTAAAAATTTATCACCTTGATAAAGGGTAAATCAAGTTAATATAGGTTATAAATAAGTGATAAGGCCATAATGTTTCATCATAATTATTATTTTATAAATTTAATTCAACACTTATCACCTTAGTCTCGAAATTAAGTTGTTTAATCGACAAATGTTCATGAAATTTAGTTTTATATTATTTAAATCAAATAAAGTGACAAAGTGTCACTCTCTTAGTTTTGTATATATTTTAATTATTCACATGGGGAAAAATATTTATGAATGAATATTGATATTCATTTTGATCTTAATGAATTTATTTTCATGATATATATATATATATTTAAAATTATAGAATGACCTCAAATTCTTATGCCACACTGATGCAATATTTCTCAAAATAAATAGAAAATATAATAAATGATTTCGAAATTATTAAAAATAATATAATTTGAGTGATTTAATGTGTTCCACGGATTTTTAAGATGCATATGACATATTATTGTTATTTTATATAATTATATTCAAATTCAGACTTTTTATTTATGTATTTTAAGTCAAATTAAATGATTAGTGATAAAATTGACATTAATGATATTTTATCAAAATAATAATTGATTAAAATATTTTAAAATACAAAAAAAATATTAAAAGAGGGAAAATAGGATAATATATGGTAAAAAATGTTATCACATATGAATTTATAGTCCATTTTAAACCGTTTTTCTTGATAACGAATTTATTGTATTTTAATATTTTAATTATTTTTTAGTGTGTCCTTCCCATCCGTTATTAAAAGACACAATTTCATTATCTTCTTCACACCACATTGAGACAAGTGGGCATGAGAGGTGTGAGTAAAAGTTATAGGTGGTGGCCTTTTAAAAGAGGGAGGAGGGGTACATTAGGAAAGTTTGAAATATTATTTTATTATAAACAAAATTTAGATTTTAAAAAGGTCCAAAACTAATTTAATTCTAAGATAATATGAGTAATTTTATAAATACTATCAACCAATAGTTTTTAGACAAGTTTTGGTTTTAAATTTAACCTTATCATTTTTCTTTTACCCTTAGTAAACTAAATTAACTCTTACAATGTCTTCATATATATTCATACTATATGGTTAATATAGTTACCATAAAATGACAATAGAACTTCAAGTGGTTAATTAATGAAATTTAAATCATTATTTAAGTCATTTGGATGAATATTATATATTTAGGACTATTATATCATTTAATAAAATAGTATTTGTTTCAAAAACTCATTTTTGTCAATTTTTAGGTATATATTATATAATGACTCCAGATTAAGTATAATGTTATAAATATCATATATAAACATTATATCTGTTATCTCACCATACCAAGAAGGTGGTATTGGAAAAACGTATAACATCGGTTTGTGAGGCTGTAGTGCACCGTATACAGGAATGATGATTTCATAACCCATTTGATGGAGGTATAGGTGGATTTAGATCACTAAAATAAAATAAAAAACAAATATACTTGTGGGATATTATAATTATTATATCATCTTGGTTTACTAATAATTTTTGAAGTTGAAGGATGAAATAAAAAAATGAACATTGAAGAGCATTACCTCTTCTTTGGGTAACATCATTAGGTTTGCACCAAAATCCTTCATCAGTTGGATTTCATCCCACTATATGGAATCTAGGATGTGATGAATTATTTTTAGAAGTTATTTTATTAGGTATTTTCGGATACCAATTTTTTTGAATTTTTAAGGGGAGAGGAGAGTGGTTGTCCTTTTATAAGTGAGGTGTGTGGAACACATGTAGTGCTTTAAAGAAAATGGTATAACCATGATTTTAATGTTCATCATGGGTAAATAATTGTTTATTAAATAGTCTCATAAAATATAGTATAAAATTTTTCCAAAGAAATAGAAAATTGTTTTAGTCATTTTATCCAATATATTTTTAGTTTAACCCCCAGTAAACACCTTTTTATCTTAACAGTGGTGATTACTTTTTACTATTTTCACTATTAATATTGGAAAAGATTTAGTTAAACAAATTCTATAACATAAATTATTATGATTATAAAATTTTACACATTTTTCCTATTTTAATTCAAATAAGTGAAAAATTTTAATTAAAATTAAATTCAACAGGCGCGATAAGAAAGCGAGTTTTGAAAGAGAAAATGATTCATATCTTACAAGGTATTTATATCCAATTTCATTCAGAAATTTATTCCAATGAACTAAATTAGATTAATATATATATAATTGAAATAATTTTATTTTAAAAAAATTAAAATATAATTTATATTTATTAATAATTTAAATTAAAATGTATTTTTCAATTAATATTCCTTATTTTTCACAATTTAACAAAAAATAATATTTATTGATAATTCTAAAAAAATAACCATAAGATAATTTGATATTTTGACTTCAAAAATTATGTCTAATTTTTCAAATAATATTTCTAAATATGTCTAAAATTTTTTTATAATAATTTCAAAAAAAATGGTGATAAACAGTTTTTTATAGAAATATTATGTTTAAGCATAAAATTGTATTTATATTTATCTCTTATATATAAAACACATATGATTAATGATAAAAATATAATTTAATATATAAATTTCATTAAATTCATTAAGTAAACTGGATTTTTTTAATTTAATGGTAAAAAACATATTTTTGGGCATAAAAATGGCTCGGATAACATTGTAGGTGTGGTAATATCTATGAACTTCCACTTCTGTTGTAGATGGTTTTTTTCAAGCATAAAATGATGAAGCTTAGGATGGGATTGGTCATGAGTGAATCCCAAATATTCCCATCGCTACCTTTTTCTGAGCTCTGAAAAATGGGCTTCATATGGAGAAATTCTACTAGAAGAGCCCATCGCTACCTTTTTCTGAGTAAATTGGATTTGTTAAAGACATATATTTATACTAATCTTGTGATCACTGTTCAACGACAATATTAGAAATGATCACAATTGTTAAAGGTATTTTGAATTCCCAAAACAAAAAACCAATAAAGCTCATAAGTTTTACATAACAATTTTACTTATTAAATCATTTAATTAGATCAAGAAGAATTTTCATTAATTAGCGTTTGGGTCGTTACACATATGTTGTTTGATCTCAGCTTGGGATTAGTCAAAGGAAAGGCCCAATGATTATATCTCCAATGGAATCTTCAAGAAATGGGATTCATAGGGTATGATCCTATAGGTTGAGGCCATCAATTGAACAAGAATGAGGATTTTATTTCTAAGTGTGTGTGTTTTCTATAACCATATTACATAATGACACATTTAAAGGAACAAGAAAGAGGATTTTATTTATAATAGTTTGGGTAATTACATGAGTTTTATTATTATACAAAGACCACCTTCATCAGATATTGAATGCACTGGATGTTGTGCTCTAGAGATAAGCTCCATACGTAGTTTTTCATGGGAATGAGGGCCACTTTCATAGCTATATCATTCCTTAGATGATAAAAACTCATCAACTTCATTATTTTGAGAATCTCATGGAAATATTCATGGGTTGGGATTGTACCATGATAATGGTGATACTAATCAAATTGAATAATAATATTTTAATTTTTTTTCATGATTTGTTAAATTTTGGTGTTACATGTATCACAATATATCAATGAAATTAAATTTATTTTCTATTTTTTAAAATAATATATATTAGTGATACACATAGGATTTCAGATATCCCTATTTGATTTATAATTTTAAATTATGTATTTAAAATTCTCACAGAAATAACTCTATATGAGGAAACATATATGGTGATAGATACTCAAGTATTATGATTTCTTAATACACTATCACCCGGGGAAGTCGAATAAGGTAGAAGATTCATTGAGCTTGAAGGATCATTAAGTTTTGAAAAAAAAATGAGGATTGATAGGGATCATGTGTTTATGGATTTAAATATGGATATGGGAAATGTCACCCATCTATCAAATGATTTCCAAACTATATTTATTGGAAAAGATAAAAAGTTCATAGTCTGATGATGAGAATTTCTAATAGAAAAGTAAAGTTCAGACTGATGTAAAAATGATAGTCTCTGTATGTGAATATAGTATTTTAAAATTTGGAAAGAGGATTTGTGTTCCCTCTATACCTAAGATAAAAAACAAAGAGAAGGGATTAAATTATAATAAAACAATGAAATGATACTCCAATGGCGTGTTGTGTCTATCACCATAATATAAAAAATATGGGAACACTATAATATGAGTTTTTCTACATTTAAAACCTCAGTAAATGAAAATAGATAATCATAACTTTTTATTTTGGATGAGGCTCTGAACACAACACAACACTGTAGCATTGAAAATTTACAGTGGTCCCACCTTCCATGTCTCAAGTGCAATGAGATGGATCATTATGCAAACGAGTGTTTGACAAAGAGCTCAAATGATGGGAAGTAGTCAGACTAAAAGTAGAAAGGTGTGGTGAAATCCTTTGCAACTACTTCAGTAGATGTTAGGCCATCAAATGAAGTGGTATCAGGTACGTTGTTTGTTTTCTCAGATTAGGCCAATGTGTGGTTTGATTCGGGGTCTACCCATTCTTTCATCTCTGAAATTGTTTTTAGTAAATTGGGAATTCTATCTCAAGAAATGACTCCTGAACTTTTGGTATAAACACCTAGGGGAAATGTTGAGGCGAAAATAATTTATAAGAATATTCCCATCCTTATCCGTGGAAATAACCTACTTGCAAACCTTATTGTTTTACCTCTAGTAGAGTTTGATGTTATCCTGGGTATGGATTGGATCTCTGTTTACCATACTAAGATTGATTGTAGAGATAAAGAAGTTTCTTTTCAAAAAGACTTTTAGTTTGTGTACAAGAATGAACCCTTACTTTTGATAACATATCAAGAGGCTGAGAAACTTGTAAAATATGGAAATGAATGTTACCTTTCACATATTGTTGAAAACAAAGAAACCATTCATATTAATGATGTGCCAGTGGTAAATGAGTATCTTGATGTTTTTCCTGATGAGTTGCCTGGAATAATACCTGATCCGGAAGTTAAATTTACTATTGACTTAGTTCCTGATGTTAAGACAATTTCAAAACCCCCTTATCGAATGGCTCAAATTGAAATTTTAGAGTTGATGGAGCAATTGAAAAATTTATTAGATAAAGGTTTCATTTGACCTAGCACATCACCATGGGGTTCTCCTATCTTTAATATTGGATTGATTAAATTCTATAATACATTTTTTCTTTTGAGTTTTTCAAAAATATGAAAAAATCTTCCAAAAGCAATGCCCACATATTTAAATGATGATTTCACACAAATAAGAGAACATTATTTTTCTTAATATTATGTCATCATCATCATTCATATAAAAAATCTGTATGAATAATTCAGTCAACATAAATATTGATAAAATGGGGAAAATAAGTCATTAGAAATTTGAGCTCAATTACTCAGTAATGCTAAACATAATAATTAAAAAATTTAATCTCATCAACGAGAATAGGAAAATAATAAGGGTATGATGAAATAATCAAATTAAATTAGTATATAATATGATTTTACATGCCTATAAATTATTATACCATCATACATGACAACATGGAATATTGATTTAACAAGAAATAAATACATTAGTAATAACAACTATGAGCCCAATGATATAAATCATGGTAAATGGAAACGTTTATAAAAAGTTGCATCAAAACAAAAACATGTTGGTATCTTGGCACATAATCATCATTGAAAACATAGAACACCCATAAAAAAATTAAAACGGAATAACTATATAGAAAACATCCAATATAATTATATATATAAAACAATAATTAAAAAATGAACTAGATAAATATATGGGCTCACCCATCCTATAATTGGCTAGTCTCACCTGTTGTGCGTGGAGCGAACGGTTTACAGTTCACTCTAATCTCAATAGTCTCAGGTGTATCTTCTCTCAAAAGGACATGAACCTGAGACAGTGGTGATGGATTGTGTTCCTCCGGGAATAAGACTTCAAGATAGTCTATACTCTTGGGAAGGGGAACATTGTTACGGATGCACTCAGGAGGAGGTCTGGTTTTCAGCTGCTGGGAGAGCACGTGGGAGCGGGAGGCTCAAAATGCGTGCACAGAACCCACCTTTTATTCCCCTATTGTGTGTTGTAGATTTATGGGGACATAAATCCCTGAGGTGGGGGTAATGTAAAGGCCCGAAATTTCATGGAAATTTTTTTCTTAATGTTTTTGGATTTTTGTAAGTTCGCAGTTTCTGGCGGCGTCTGATTCTGAGGCCCGGTGTTCCCGGAATCAATTTCTGAAGTTTTGTTTGGGTACGTTCAGTAAACATACGTGTGGGTTTTTCTATATTTTGAACCGGTGCTCAGAATCAAAATCTGAGGGCAACGATGAACTCACAGCGTCGGTATTCACTTAAGGGTACCTTTACCACATTTTCATTTTGTACGGGTTGAAAGTTATATTTTGTGGATTTCAGGATAAATTAATAAAATTGTTGGTATATAATTTTATTACTTATGTGTTGGTTATTTTCATCACAAGGGTAGTTAGAGGTGGGGCCCACACCCACATAACCTCCCATGGGATCGATGGATCCTAGAGAAACTGGTGGAATGGCCTGCGGGGCAGCTGGGGGAACCCAAGCTAGATTCCTCGAATTGTCAAGATGTTCGGGAGGGTTTGGTGAGATGTATCATACCCTCTTGTCCTGAGTTCCGACTTCAACCTTATCTGCAGGAGCGGTATGATTAGGGTTTCCCAGAATAATCTCGCTAGGGGGGAGTTGTTCCTGCCCCTACTGCCCCGGCCTAGGATTGCCATAGTCGGGTTGTCGCTCTATAGCGCATTCGGCCAGAAGTTTTTCCACCAGCCTCTTCTACTCATTAAGTTTTTGCCATAATGTGGCCTTCTCAGGGTCTTCCTCTGTCTTCTGCACCATGGAAGATGGGTTGGAGAGCTTGACATCTCTAACATGATCTTTACCCTTACCGGCATTCTGACTTAGCACCAACGACTTGGTGGGTGCAAGAAGACCTGGGAGGTTCCTCTTTTGGCGAGTAATCCTCCCTGAGGGGTCCAACAGTGGTGGCACATCCTCAGGGGGTTTCCAGGTCTATGGCACCACTGCTCGCACTCGAGACCATCTCATCGCCCTCGGGAAATAGTGGACGATCGAACTAGTAGCTGCTGCCAATGATCGAAATGATATCTGAGCAAAACCAGTAGTAGTAGTACCATATCTACCCTAATAAAGTCGTGTTCCTTGGCGGGTGCTTGCCTTTTTCTTGGTTGTATAGAATTCCCAATATATAGTCTTAGTTGTTGGGATGGTAACTTGGTTGGTCGTGACTATGACCTGGGTGGATGCTGGTTGAATGCAATCCACACTTTCACCCCAAGCATGCCGTATCGATTCGCTTCACCAACAAAAGCATAATTGACATTGGACTCGAGCAACCCTCTGGTTTTTTTCCACCGTGAGGACTTCATTTCGAGCTATGGCTTCCCTGTGAAATCGACCATCACACCAGTGACTGATCCACTTGATCCTCTTCAGTGCATTCATGCTCAAGAGAGAATGAGATATTCTAGTAGTGATAGAATGAATGGGTCGGTTTTGTTGTCATGGGAGAAGGGAGACGACTTGAGTGATGAATGTTGTACTTTGATATGCTGATTGGAGCTTGATCGATTCCAGTAGTGAAATAGTAGATAGGGGAGGAAGATCATGGTTGGTGGCTATGTGGGAGCTAGCGGGGCTGGCAGGTGCTGATCGAGGAAAGAAAATACACAAGCTTTTTTCATTTTTAATTTTGGACCATTATAAAATATATCCATAATATGACTATTGGGCTTAAAATAACATCAAGTTTCATAACCATTGATAATATAGTCATTTTATAGTGACCGTTAAGATTATCATATATTAAGGGTTAGAATAAAATCTAACTGACACCGAAGGAATAAGAGATAACCTCGACCAGTATGATCATACCCTATGAAGCCCATTTATTAGAGATTTCAAGGGTGATAGAATCACTGGGATTTTCCCTTGATTAATACCAAGACAAGATTCAATAACTAAAATTTGAGAGAAACCGTTTATGGGAGAATTTCAAGACTATAGAGATCACAAACCAAACCATGTTCATCAAACCACCCCCAAGAAAGTACTAGCATTACACACCATACCCTTGAATGTATGTTGGTATAATAAGGAGTTGTGTATATAGACCTTAGTAGAATAAATTTTTATATTTGTTTTAATAAAATAATTATTATACCGATTCTTTTTTATTATTAATTTATATATTTACATGATTATATAATGAGTTTGATAAATTTTATAATTTGATATGAAGAAACCAAAATTGTATTGTTGAAAATTCTTATATTTGGTTTGGGTAAAAGGGAAACATAAGAATTGGATAAGCTCCAATAGTTAGTAAGGATTAAAATATAATCAATGTAACATAAATGATAAAACACTTTATCATAAAAATAAAGAGTCAATATCTTTTTAAAAGGAAATTATTATTGGAAGAATATTATGAAACTATATGAAGTTTTCATAATTATGGATGAAGCATTTACTAATAATAGCATAGAAATATAAGGCTATAAAAAGGATAACCACAATACCTGTAACATCCTAGATAAATAATGAATAAGACACTTTTCATATTTATTAATATTTGTGAATTAAATATTATTTTTACTTTAAAGGGTTTGCTATGTTCGATAGCGTACCCGATACGCACCAATGGATTTCTTTGAAATCTTAGGCTGCACACTAATAATATAATATTATTATTTTAAATGGTATTTAACTCTTAGCCGTTGTATTGGAGGGAATGAAAAAAATTACTACAATATGATTATACATGATTGTTAAATGTATTTACATTTATCCAATAAAAATTTATAGGCTTAAAATATGAATGAATCCAATTTTAAGCATAATTTATATTAAAAGGCCAATTTACCACCTTTTAATGGAGAAACATCATTAAATATAGTTTTGGTCACTTTAATACATTCTAATTGACCAAATATAATCCTTATTTAGAATGGGGACATCAAATTTTACTTTGGGTAATTTTTTGGTATTTTTCTGATAAAGTTCATTTTTTTAATGAATAGTGAAAAATACTATATTTTATTTCAAAAGTGAATTTTAATATAATTTATTAATATGGTTAGATTACCTTTTTAGTTGGTTTTAAAGTGAAATTGAAATATATTTTTACCATTTAATCCAATGTTGGTCATTGGAATTAATTTCACTTTGATATTGAACATAAACAAGTATCAATCTTTTGATAGTTGTTGTTTCTTAAAACCACACTATTTGTTTTGATAACGGGAATTAATTTTTAAATTAATTAATTCCACTTCTATGTTTTGAATTTGGAAAAATAGACATCAATTTTGAATTCAGAATATCAAATAATGCTTAGTCTGAATTTTTGGAATTTTTCGGTTGCGGGTCGTTTTCGGTGCCCAAATTTATCTCTGTAAGTTAATCAATTGTGGTGTAGACACCTTCATCGAGTATAGGAGGGGAATCTTTGATGTCTTCTTCCTCTTCTTATTCTTCTTCATCATCTTAATCATCTTCCTCTTCCGATGGATAAAGGATTTTTGAGACGAGCTCTCCAATGTTGGAAGAGATATCGACTTTTGCCTTAGTTTATGAGGAAAGGGTAGTTTTATGTACCAAGGACAGTCCGAGAGCATATTTGATAGGTATTTTCCTGACAACATGAGAGTCAGCCCGCTTTTTTGTGTCTTTGAACATGGTGGTTGTAATAGAGACCATGCAGACAACTGAGTCTGCACCCAGGCTTGCGTTTATGCATTCAACTTGGTTGATGGTAGTACATACTCTTCCCCAAGTTGCTGGAGGGAGTCGGAAAAAGCCATATCCAATCCATTTAGGGAATTGATCCAATCAACATCGTCGGATGAAATATGTTTTTCTCCCAACTCATAGAACTCATCATTGATATAATTTGATTCACAAGACTGAAATGGGGATTTACCAGCGTGAAACATCCCATTTCTCATATTAGTGAAATATTTGATGCATTGATGGTACGAGGACGAAATTATAGCTTGTTGATGCAACTAAGGCCTCGCTAACAGGACATTGAAGGCCATACTTTTCCGCACCACTAAGAACAGAGAATATGATATGAGGTCTTTGATCCAAGTTTTAATCTTGATTCGTTCCAATAGATTCTACTCACTTTTATCGTATAATAATATAGTTGTAGTGCCGGGTATCAAGCTCCCTACATCATACCCCAGTCGATGAAGTGTCCGTAGTGGGAGGAGGTTAACTCTAGATCTATTTTCGATGAAGATCCTCTAAACATTAATTCTATTTATCTCATTATACACATATAAGGGTTTGATGTGCCCTTGCATGATGGTGTCTTCATCCCTGTTTGTGAAAGAGATGACGGTGTGACATTCTTTGGGACCGGTCTCCGTCTGATAAACTTTAACTGATGCTAATTCAGCCTCGAACTCCTAGGGGCTTAGAAATACTTCTATGAGTGCCTCACTAATATCAACAGGGAAGAATAAAGATAGAATAAAGAAAAAAAAGAAAAAAAAAATATAAAAAATTATTTAGTGATAACATATATGTGTATATATATAATGAAGAAAATATATATATATATATATATGTACATATATATCTATATATCTATATATAAATAAATACACACAGATATATAATAATAATAATTTATTGATCAAGTTAGTTGATGTATTTTTGTCTATGTTTGAAGGTTTGAATTAATGATATAGCCCAATTCAGTGTACGCCCAAAAGCAGTGACATACTTACCTAGACACATTAGACTAGTCCAATTTCTCAATCAATATCAAGATCATCAATGAAAATAGGCCCAATTTTTATCACTCTGAGAAACACCTAATTTCCACTGTAGAGCCAAAGCATGTAAACAACGCTGCTTTGAATTTTCTCAATAAAGTACGGGTGCGATTAGGGGAAAAAATATTTCCAACAAGAGATGTGATTAACTGATGTGGAATCCATATGAGAGGATCATCTAGACACTAAAAACATGGATGAATATGTCATTATCTAAAAATATTTTCTCCTCTCCCCCATTTGATACATTCGACATCTACTGACCCTAGCTGCAATTTCTTTCCACATTTTTGTTCTGTGTTTTTATTTCAATTTCAATTCTATTCTTAATTTATTAATTATGTGTTATTATCTTCTTCCCCAATTCTCTATTTTTTCTAAAATATACGTTTTGTGTTTATAATAGAGATTATGAGGCCCATTAACAAAGCAGGTGCATTCGTAACACCAAACGACATGACTACGAACTCAAAGTTCCCATACTTTCCCCTAAAAGCAGTCTTTAAATATCACTATCACTCACCATTACCTGGTGATACCCAGACTATTGATCAATCTTAGATAACCAACCTACTACCCTCAGTTGGTTAAAGAGATCGTATATCCTTGGTAGAGGGTAACAGTTAATGACCATTACTTGATTCAGTCTCCGATATTCTATACATAGCCTGCGACCACCATCTGTCTTCTTTGCGAACAAGACAGGAGCACCACACGGTGACATGCTGAGTTGGACAAAACCCTTCTTCATCAGATCGTCAATCTGGATCCAAAACTCCCATAGATTAGAAGGTGCCATCCGATAAAGAGCCATAGAAATAGGATGGGCATCAGGTTGTATGTCTATCTCGAACTCAACATCACATTGAGGGGGTAGAGTCACAACCTCCTCGGAAAAAATGTGTAGAAACTCTCTAAAAACTCTCGGAACATCCATCATCGCAGCATCCACTTATTCTACTTAAAGATCTTCCAATATAGAAAGAAGAGGCTCCACACGTTGTCTACCCACCTGACAACTCTGCTCGTCAACAAAAGCCACACATTGTCCATCCCCATCGGAGAACATGACTATTCTTCGGAAGCAGTCGATAATAGCATGCACTGAAAACAGCCATTCGATGACTAGGATGACATCATATTGCTACATTTGTTGTAGAAGAAGGTCCCCAATTCACTGATGCGGCACCAATATCAATCTATATCCTCGACAAACATCAAACAGACTGGTATGACCCCCAACTGGTGTACTCAGCACCAGGGTCATGGAGAGTCTCTCTATGTATAGGCTCAAGGCATGGGCTAGACCAGGTATAACAAAGGAGTGTGATGCTCTTAAATCAAATAAGACACAAGAAAGAGTTCTAAACAAGCTGATCATACCTCAAACGACTTCTGGCCTTGCTGGAACTACTGCCTCTGCGGCATGCAACTGCCCATGCCCAGCTCCTCTACCTCTCGGTTGTTGGCCACCTCCCCAAACATGCACTGGTCGATGTCTTTGAGAATCACCATGGGGTTGGCCTCCTCCTTCCATGTCTACTTTCATAGGACGGATGATGATGGAATCGACGGTCGACAATAAGCACTGACGAACTCCTTCGGATGTGGACACTTCCTCCTCTTCCACAGTGCCATCCAATGATTAAAAGGTAGGGGTTATAGGTTTGATTCCTCTCCTTTTTACCCCATTCTTGAATATTTGGAAGAACATGGGTCAACCATCCAATGGTTTTACCCACTTTTCATTCTTTAACAGTGAAGGATTATTTGGGGTTTCATTATATGAGTTTTTATAATCTAATAATCCTTCCCATGTTATAATGCTAAAGTGGGGGGCATGAGCCAAATGAGCAAGACCCGGACCATCCCCCGAACCCATTATGTTTGAGTTCTATGTGGGCGACAAGAAGATGTTGTGGTGTGTCGGCGGCATGCAGTGGGACCGACAACCGAGGTTAGAGGTGAATGGCACCCGCCGGCCATGAAGGAACAATGGTGCTCGAATGCACCGCAGCAGATAATGAAAGACCAAGAAACACCAGTTGTCTTGAAGAAAGACGGTGCACTGTGGTGGAACGTTGTGGTGGAAGGACACGAAATCTAGCTATAGCGGAGGGTAGACCTGCCCTCACGGGTCTAGAGGGGGTCGGTCCACGCAGATCGTCCAAGAGGTGTGGCACTATTTGACACCTCTGTTGAGCTAGGCAGCGTACTGCGGTGGCGCGCTGCGTTAGTCTACCGAGGAGGAAGGTCACATCATCAAGCCATGATAGAAAGCAGACCCATGCTTGTGAATCCTTAGTGGAACAAGAGATGTGGTGCCCCCTGGTGCTGTAACTTTGATGACCAGAACAGCTTCGACCATTCGGTAGGGGAGGTGTCCCCTCCTCTCAGCTTGTGGGCTGAGCGATTTCGCAGCTGGGTGGCTACACCCGGCAGTGAGGGTCAGGTAGAACCCATAGACTAGGATTCAGGACATAGTGCGGCCAAACTAGGTCGGGCCCAGAGGGATGGGTCGGCTCATTCCGACGATGTCGAATCGGACTAGGACCCACTTACGGCCTCGTTCGCTTAAACGAGCCTATATCTTAAACTAGATGCCCGTTTGAAAAAAATTCTTTGGTGCTAAAACTCGGGCTTATTCGGGGTGGAAACAGGGGTATGGGTGATTGGATGAGGATTGAAACCACAACCTTGTCCAAACTCGGTCAATGTAAGGGAGACGGGTCATCCGCCTATACGAAACCAGACCACCGGGACCACACCACCATGTGTCTCCAGGTACTCAGGCCCATCAAACTCGAAGGAAGTAACAAAATCCATAAATAAATCTTGAAAAATAGGAGTGCTGACTTGGAAGATCATGAGTAATGGAGTGTGGCCGAGAGGATCTTACAACTTACTGTAGATAACCAGCTGGTGAGGGACGCTACTGTCGAGATAGCGGCTGCTTAACGGAATCGGGCGGCGAGAGAACCATCGTAACCTGTCGTGTTCCATGTCAATGACTGGTAACACCATGCATGGGTAAGGAACACTTACAAGGCCTGGCCTAGGTGGAGGTGCAGCAGCAGCTAGCTCTGGGGGCTGAGCGACTGGAGAAGAGGAAGGCTTGTTGGATGGGGTAGCAGATGATGGACCAGCAGCGATTGAAGAGGGCACGAGAGGTGTGTCAGCCAGTGGAGAGGATATGGTGGGGCTCAGAGGCTCCATGTAGGATGGTGGAGGTGTAGTGGTACTAGTACAAGCCAGGGCGGAAGAGAAAGGTGGTGGAAGGATGGCCAACCAAGGAAGCTGGTACACCGGATAGTTTAGAGATGTTAACATCGCAGGCCAGACTCAGATCTAACAAAAAATGGGCCGCTCGCCCTCAGTGGTAGAAGTGGGATGCTTCTCATGGGAAGGATCTTTATCTTCCATATCCAAGAAAATAAATAAAACACAAACAAAGGAAAATGAAAATAAAAAAGGAAAAGAATAAAATTTTAGAAAAATAAAAAATAAAAAGTACAAGGCATGTGTATCTATAGTACACTGTGTGTAATGAAAGCGGGTAGCATCCCATGTTCTCTGGATAGACACATCAAGTGAGTATCTATGACAAGGAAAATATACAGGGAGTGTACTGAACATACACACCATGTTCATGCAATGTTTTCCTGGTCGTTTGTTTACAAAGACACGACCATCGTTTATCTTGTACTAAAAACCCAGGACACGCTATGTTAAAGGCCAACATTGCATGTAAGAGCAGAGGTTACATGACCGTTTGAAGGGTTAGACACGGTCTATATGAAAGAAATATCATACATGGATTGTACCCAACAGACACATCGTGTTCATGAACAGAGTGTGCGAGGAAGTGGGAAAAAGGTACCCAAGCACGATGGCAGCCGATACACAGTGTGTACCAAACATACACACCATGTACATTCAAATTGCAAAGCATTCAAATGGTGGTCGTGTACATAAGTACATGGCATGTGTTCTTCAAATCGTGCCCTTGTATCACAGAAACCGAACGATTGACCAATCCAAAAATCACCCATAACACCTATGAAAACTTGGAATAAAGGGTGTATAAGAGCATACCTGGACCGAGGATCACAATGCAGTAGAAATCAGAAGCTAAAATTATTGAAATACATCGATTTGGGAAGGGGTGTCCGGATTGGCTTGTGGGAGAAGAAAATAGATAGAGGGTGGGGGGTTCTGAGCATCATGGCCTGAAGTCCGATGGGATGTGATTTTTATAGATAAGGTAAACGGTGTGTATCAATAGACTACATGTCGTGTAATGCATTTTTAATACTATGTATATATATATATATATTATAGTAAACTATATTATAATTGATATAATTAATTAAAAAAATAAATATATATATACATAATTAAAAAAATAAAACTATACACATAATGTATCAGGAAATACACGTCGTGTGTTTTAAAATTGGAAAACGATAATTTCAACCTTTGGTCTGGTGCTTGGGGCGAGGTTTGAACCAAATATCAGCCATTTCAAATGGAAGCCCTCAACCACTGGAGAAAATGTTGTACTACTACTTCTATTTATTATTCAAATAGGAAAAATTCCAACAACATGTCATCTAGTTCGACTCAACCTTTACACCTTGAACCTTTTTCATGAACTATTTCACTACAATGAGGCCCAATTCTGGTTTGGTGATGTGTTTTTATAGGGATTTTAGGATGTGTTGTTTTAGAATCCAACAATTTAATTTTACACGAGGTAGTATCACTAGCATTGGTTTCATTTCTTCATTTGGGTTTCATTTTTCCTTCGATGGTGGTAGTTTGGGGTTTTCTTGTTTATTGTCGGTGGTCTTGTGATGTGATGGTGATGATGTGGTCTGGTCTCGACTTCCATTTGGTCTCAAGTCAATTCAAATTTTTTTTGTGGTCAGTTGTGTTTTCTGGTGACATTGGGTTTTCTTGTTGTCCCCGATTTTTTGTGATGGTCTGACAATAATAATATTGGTTTTTGGTGTTTCATCATTGATGATGTCGATGGTGGTGTATTGATATTGGTGGTTCTAGTAATGTAAAGTGTTGGATTTTTTTGATGATTAGCAGTGGTCGAAGTAGCCTTTTTTGTTTATTAGGTGTCGTGTTGTGCTCAAGTTGGATGTATTATTTAGATAGGATATGGGGTGGCCTTTTAAAATTGAGATTACTGACAGCCTAGTTATTTTTCAAATAAAAAATGTATACCGATATTTTTTTAGAAAGAAGTTGAAAAATAGACCATTATAGATATTTAAAAGTAAAATGGTCTAAATTTTAACATAAAATATATTTTATACATTTTTTTATTTAATTTCAACACTTTTATTTTTAGTTTAGCACCCGATAAATTCATATTATCTTAACTATACTAAATTTTTTTAATTTTTTTCACTATTAATTAAGAACAATAATTAAGTAAAACTTATTATATAATAAAAAAGTATGATGATCCAAATAAGAAATCAATTTTTTTGGAATAAAATCACAGTATTTTTAGAGTATTTATCAAAAATAAAACATACAGATGTGATGAAAAAGTGGTTTTTCAAGAACAGTATTATTCAAGAATGAGATAATTTTATGTTAACCATATGAAAAGTTATCATGGTTGTACTAATTTAATTTAGTATATATATAATATAAATTTATTTTTAATAATTCTTCATTAGGGGTTGTTTTTGTAAAATAAAATATAGAAACATTATGCACATTAAAATTGTATTTAGAAAAACTAGTTTTTAAAATAGAAAAATAAATTTATAACATTAGAATGTATTATGGTGATTAATATGTAATTTATTTTATTGAGTAAAAATAAAATAATAATTATGTTATAGGAATAAATATTCAAAACATAATTATAATTTTAAATTACATAATTTAAGGAAAATAAGTGCTTTTTAATATGTATTTTCTCACTATTTAATGAAAATGATATATTTTCCAAAAAATACTAAATATTTAAACTAATTTTATATTCATATACTTATTTAGTAGATTCTATTATTATTTTTTAATATAAATTATATAATTTAGAAAATATTCTTCTGAATAAAACCTTTTAATAAAAGCGTTTAACTGAATAAATAACATTTTTATTTAATATTTATTTAATATTTTATAATGAATATAACTATCTAATAATTATTATTCAAATTAAATAATATTTATTATATAATTTCATTTGATTACAATGTATCATCAACAAAATATCTATAGGCCAAATGCACCTTGTTGGAGTTGTTACCCCTAGGTACATATGTTTTAGAGCTATGTACACTTGTAGTATCTAGATATGGATTTTTTTTCTATTAAGACCCACATAATCTCTACCTTACAAAAATTGTAGGGTGTTTTTTATTCTTATCCTCAAAGTGTTTATTATGGTTATTTTCATTAATCTATATTTTCTAAATCTAGTTTCCAAGGTTTCAACTAAACATCCATGATAGTAACTGTAAGGACACCAACCCCAATAGACTAGATATAGTTCCATACTTTATTATATTGGTATAATAAACAAGGAAGATACATCTAGAATGACCTAATAGTTTAATATTTTTGGAAAACAAGATACAAAAATAAGTTTAACATTACAAATTGAAATGAAATACAACATAGAAAATCCTTTAGAAACATTCATAAACTCATAGATTATTCCCTAAAAGTCACTCATAATACACATTTTCACATCTTGGGGAAAATAAAACATTATAAAGCGGTGATCATAGTAAGGGTATGTAATATAGAGGATGATATAATAAGCAATAAGGAATTGAGAATAACTAAAATCACATGCCATTAAATCATAATCTTGAACATAATGTGGCAGTAGTGAAAACTAATTAAATAATTCCATAAATAATTACATGAGAATGAAACTTGATCATGGATATTATACTAGTCTAAAAATCAAATGAATTATAAATTACTTATATCATAATGAAGAAATTCATAATTCTAAACATCATAAACATACCACCAAGGCCTTGACCATGACATCTCAAAATAGATTTTTAAGGCCTCAGTAAAATTTGTATATGTTTTGTCTCATGAGACCTACTGATTCATAGAGGGGATATAGTGGGCCCCACCCATCCCTTATAAAGTCCAATAAATTCCTTTTATGAATGGATTTCATACATTTAACCATTACCATATATCACATATTAGTATGATAATGTATATAAATTATATAAATTATATTTATAACATAAATATAACTATTGATTCATTATACCATATATATAATTTTTAAATATCAATTATGAATGGGATACTTAAATGTTACTCATTTTTTCGGTGGACTACACCTCCCAAATTTATGTAATTCATTTTTCAGTAACACTTCACAAAGAAAATATTAAGGAAACATTTGAATAATATATGTGATATAAATGATAAAATAAATGTATATGTTAAATTTTTAAAATTATGAAAATATAATATATCATTTTCTTTCTTACCTTATATCTCACTAAAAGAAGATAAGGTCTTTTTTGTATGTGTCGAATACCACATTCACGATGAAATGTAACACTATATTTTTATCACCACATTACATGGATAATATGTATATATATGTTAATATAAAAATTATTTTTTTATGAAATTATTATAACTATGTAGGGATAAAATGTTATTTACCTTCTTTCCAAAATGATCCTTAAAAATGTAAATGTTACTTATGTATACATATGACCTACCATATCCATGATTATAACATACTTCTTTTATAAAAACAATATAACATGATTAGTATCAAAAGTATAACTTGTGTAAAATATGAAATTTATTTCATGATTCTATTCTTGATTTTTTGTAACCATTATTATTATAATAAGACTGAAAATGAAAGATCAAATCATATATAAAAAGTAATGCATTTATTACTTGAAACATGATTTTAACAAGGAATTTATAATCATCATAAAATAAATTTTTCTAATTAAATAATATAACATATAATATATATGTTTATGTTTATATAAGAAATTAATACTAATTTATATTTATTATATATATGGTTTGAATGTTCATGAAGTCTATCAAGACTTAATGATACCAATTTATATTCAGTCTTTTATATTTAAAATCCATAGTTTCAATAATTCATACAACTATTCATTTAATTTAAAAACAATAAAACGGGGTTGCGCAATACCCGCAGCTAATTAAATTAATAACCCGGCTAAAGAAAAAAATACACCGACTATGTCGGCACACCCAAAGGGGTGCTCGATCTTGTTTTAACCATTCAAAAAAAATTAATTTATTATGATTAAGGCTTCAATAATTAAACAAAACCATTATTGTAATTAAAATGGGTAAATTGTACAAATTCGGTAGGCACCGACTAACGGCACAACGGTGTGTTTCTTATAAATCACAATTAAATAGGGGGAAAGCGAGTAGGAACCCTACCTTATAGTCATAGATGACTCTATGATCCATGATAGGCTTCTATTTGACCTAAAAAGGATGAAAATGAAGGATTTTAGAAAACACCCAAAATAGGGTAAGAATCTTCCATGACGAACTGCATGCAGAATACTCAACAGAATTGAACTATTTCACTTACTTAGCATTATCCTTTCCCTAAGGTTTACTACACACCTAATGGTGAAGAAATCGTATGTCAGAAGGAGGAGAAACAGCCTTCTGATTGGGCTACTGGTTGGTGTTACAGGATTTAGGGGTGCAGCGTGATGAGTGGGAGATGGAGAGAGGAGTGTAAAAAAAATATAAAATAAAGAAAAAGAAAATAAAAGAAAAATAAGGGAAAAGGAAAAGATAAATAAAAAAGAAATAAAAGAAAAATATAAGATAAACCAAAATAATGGAACAGAAAAAAAAATGTATTTCAAATCATTCTTACTATATTATAAACTATGGGTTAATGTCATTTTTACGCTTGTTGACTTTTTATAAGAAGTTTATAAAGGAATCATTCCATTGTTTTCCAAACAAGGTCCTTTTTAACCTTTTCGACAGAGTTAAGGTAAGAATGTCTTTTTTAACTTATATGGCGGGTGCGGCTATTTTCCATCATTATAAAATCATCAAAGATTCCCTTACAAGCTAATAAGGATATTTTCAGAGTAAATGTTTTATTTTATAATTATGTTACTTTTAAATGATTTCTAAAAAGAGATATTTCTCTCAAATAGTTTTGATTTCATCTATGTCAACATCCTTTGATAAATTTTACACTAATTTTAAGTTGATTTGTTATGATACAAATAATACATACTGTATGTAAGGTTTTCTGATATGTTTGACTATGGATGAGTTATTTTTATGTCATTAATGGTTTATGATTAATTATTTGGCATTTTGTATGCTAGTTTTAATACGATTGTTTATGTTATATTTCATCCTCTTCTTAAGATGAATGTGTTGGAATAGTATGTTCTGGGTTGGGGACTGATAAAAGTAAGCCCTCCGGGTTGGGGTTCGGTTACAACAGACCCTCTGGGTTGGTGTCCGGTTATTAGAGGCACTCCGGGTTAGTGTCCGATTATTAGAGTCATTTTGGGTTGGTGTCCGGTTATTAGAGGCACTCTGGGATGGAGTCCGTTTACAGAGGCTCTCTGGGTTGGGTTTCGGTTACAGTTATCCCTTAGGTCTTGGCACGAGGCTTTGACATAGAAATTAATGTTCGGCATTATGCATTCCATCATTATGAAAGTGGTTATTGATATTTCATGTGATTATTCGACTAGTAGAATATCCATGTGAATAAGTAAATGGAATTATTTCATTTTATTTCAGCCATATTATGCTAAAGTTCAAGTTTAAAAGGATTTTGTTTTATTTATACATTGCCTTAAATGTTTACGCTTATTTTTGAAAGTTTCTTCTGTATTGCTTACCCTTACTGAGCGTTTGAGCTCACCCCTTTCTATGTTTTATTTTCCCAGGATTCCAAGAAGTGTATTGTGATTGATATGCAGGGTTAAGCCAAGGGAATAATGGCGTTCATAAAGGATTATTTATGTTGTTTTGTATGTAATGTAACATTCATGTATGTAATCTATTTTCCAAAACTGCTAAACCGATCGGTCCTTCGGGACTTGATTCCTTGTAATCATGCCAAATTATTAAAATAATGCACCGACTTTGGGTAACTAGGGAATTATGGTGGTAAATAATGGAAAAGGGATATATATTGTCCTAGATATCCCTCATAAACCTATTTATGATAATTGTTTTTTAGTTTTTTTTGTACTTTAATCCCTAAGTTAATCCATATTTATCTTTGTTTTACCTAAAAAGTTGTAACTCAATTTTTAAAATGATAATTTATTTTTCTTTAGATAAATAAAATTGACCTTATTTCTTCTTTTTTATGTTATGACTAGAAATTCTAGTCCAATTAATGTAATTTAAATTATAATCAACAAAATTGTAAATTTTAAATGAAAAGAAAAATCATATAAAAAACGATTTTACAAAACAATGAATTTTTATATATAAATACTTATTAAACTTATTTCATATCAATTAATAATAATTAAATCACTACTAACTTATTTTTTTTACAAATATAAACATTAAATTTTTCTATAATCATCCTCTGGACAAGACATATTTATTTTTATAGAATAAAATGAGTAATTTGTAATTTTTTTTAGGAAAATGTATTATTAATTATAAAACTGAATATATTCATACTCCATTCTGAGTTACAATAATTAGAGAATTTTTAATGTATTTCAATATACATATATATAAGCAACTAATTTCCATAAAATCATTTTTTAAAAGCGATTAATTTAATTTATAATTTACACAACACAAAGAGGACAATTATTTGAAAGTAGACTATTTTAAAAATAAATGACCTTGTCTTATTTTTAACAAAATAATAATTAATGAATTAATATTTATTAATTTTTTTATAAAAAATTCAATATATTTCATGAATAAAATATGGGAAATTTAACTTTAAAATAAAAATATATAATATATAATAAAAATAATTTTTTAAACTAAACATTTTTGTATAGTTATAAATAATTAAACTTGTGTAAATTATAGTAAATTAATTATTTCTTGGATTTTATTAATTTATTTTAGACATCATAAATTAATTTTTAAAAATTAATTTTATTAAAACCATTTAACAATTCTCATTAGTTTTACAAAACTTCATTTTTAATAAAAATAAATTATTTATAAAAAATTCATTTAAAATATAGATTAGTATATTTTTATTATATTCCAAAATAATTTATTTCATTACTACGAGGGCGAAATTGAGTTTTCCTACAAAAATCAATTTAAACTATTTTTTTAATCAAATCAGAAAATTTATTATAAACAGATTTTTTATTTTATCAAAAAATACCATCATTATCAAAAAATATATTAATTAATAAATCAGTTAAAAATGTTTTTCGATAAATAGTATAACCATATTTTCTTATTTTAAAATAATTTAATAAAATTAATTTACTTTACCTCTCATAACAAGCCTGTTGTGATTATTTTAAATAATAAAGATATTTGGTTAACTTAAAAAAATGTTTTCGGAATAATGATTTTTAAAACTAGGTGATTTATTCCAAAAAAATCTTAAATAAAACCATTTAAAAATAACTTTTTATATCCATTTGAAAAATACTAAAATTAAAATAATCAATAAATTTTTACTGTTTTCTCCCCCGAAACAAAAGATCGAGCCCCATGGGCATACAAGCAAAAAATATAAGGCTTTAAAGACTTTAAAAAGCATGTAAAATGGGGATCTATGGAAAAAACATAAACAGCCCTGCCTTCGGGTGGACACTGCAAAAGCTTCGGTTTATTTCACGGCTCACGGTTGCCGCATGCTGACTCAGCGCATCGAGAGCTTCGAATCGGTACCACTCTCACCTTCCTTATCTCCTATTTTCTCGATCTCCAGATTCTCCCATAGGTCACGACCAAGGAGGAGCGTCTTAGGAGACATGCTCAAGGAGGAGGAAAGAAGAGAGAAGAAAAGAAAAGGAAGAAAAAGGGGCCCGGCCCGGCCCCAGCACCCAACATGAGTTTATGCCTTCCCTAGGATAAACACCCCATTTCGGACTCAACAGTGCAGATGGAATATCAATACGACTCTCCTATTAAATGTTATTTCCAAATGAACCTACTCAAATAATTTAATATTTAATTTAATAATATTAAATATTAAATATTCTGCCAAAATTCGAACAGCTCAAATTTCCTCCAAACTCTTGTCCTAGGGTAAAATCCCTATTCTGGGACCAACAGAGTTGTCAAAAAAATTATCCGAGATTTGACGGTAGGGTAAAATGATCATTTTACCCCTCACGAGCATCCAACAGCAAAAATTCAAATTTCTACTCAAAACGATTGTCCAGAGAAACACGGGTTCTTACAGATATAGACTTTTATGGATAAAGGATATACTAAAATTTAAGATCATAGATTTTAATGATTTTGTGAAAGTTCATGATAATTTTTGGGATTTTTATTTAATGAATTTGATTAAGAGTATAGACTTGGATAATTTCAGATCATGAAAAAGAGTATGGGACAGATATGTTAAGGATAGCCATTTTTTCCGGATCCCTACATATTGTCATTAAGACAACCAATGACAAAAGAGATTTTCCTCCCAAGAATGAAGTTACCACTATTTGAAAAACCCGTTAGGGGGTTGAATTATGCAGGGCCGCCTAAGGGCATTGGCTGCATAGTCAAATAATAGTATCTTTTGGATGACACATCTTTTATGTAGACTGTTTATGCAAGGCCGCCTAAGGGTACGTGCTGTATTTTTGAAGTTATGGAATTCTCTTTGTGGTTATATACATTCTCACATCATTTGGTCAATGGAACCACATTGGTAGCATCCTGCTTGGATATTTGGTCATGGAGGAAGATTTAATGATCTAGCTGTCTGATTGTAAGTCCCACTCCAACCTTGGAGATAGGTGTCCCTCTTTCTCTTACTCCCAGCATTCGAGTTCCCACCATTTCTTGTAGGGATAATCATTCTTACTCCTTCCATGGATCTTGAAATATCTCACTTAGCCACCACCACTCTGTTCAGCATCTCTGTATAGTCATTAATACAGATCACTACTATCTTTGATTGAATTTCTTACCTTAGCCCTGATTTGAATATGTATGACTTCAAGGATGTAATCACTGCAACTTCTAGTGAAAAGCATACTAAATTCATGAATTTAGCTGCATATTATTTGATAGAGAGATTCTCCTACTTTAGGATAAAGAATTCCGTCATCCTCTGGACCTTAAATGTGTGAGGATAGAATTGTTTATTAAATAATTCCTCAAAATCCTCCCAAGTAAGGCCTTGATCCACTTTATCATGTAGTACTAGTTCCCATAACTGGTGGGAAAGATCCTCGAGCATGTATGTGGCTAGCTTAACTTTGAGCTTCTTTGTGGTTATCCTTGTTGGATTTAGTGATACCTTGTGGGTCTCAGGGTCCCTAATGATTATCATTATACTCACCCCTACGCGGGATATGCTCGCACCTCATTGTGTTGGATGTAGACAACAGATAGCGCTGACGGAGGTCGAGTGTACGAGAACTGGACGACACCTGGAGGTGGACCTCACAATGAGTCGGTACCCTGAGGAGGCTAATGAAAGAGGGCACTAAGGAGGCTATATATACCTAACCTTCAGTTAGGATCTATGGTGGACGATCCAGGAGATGTGCTATCTGTACCTACCCTTCAGGTAGGATCCATGGTGGATGATCTAGGAGCTGCTTGACATCTTCCAGCTATTTTGTCTTTTACCTTGTACTTTACAGTTGGGTTTGTATTTCCGTCCCCTTTACTTTCAGCACAACTTTTGTTTCAGTTTTACTTAGTGTTGGCTTCCTCTTGTACTCTGTGGTGTTTTTTTACTTTTATAAAGGAAATGCCTTCCTAATTATTGGGATTTACTCCTTTAGTGCTAGTTGCTAGCCCCTATGTATATGTGATCATACTCATGACTATACCACAACATTTACTAGGTTATCTTGCTATATATGGGATCTCTGTATGTGTAGTGATGGTCATGATGATACCAAAAATCTGACCTAGGTAAGATTATATGCTAGAAGATCCCACCCCAACCTCTCTGGAGGAATGAAACAACTCTAAAAAACTGATAGAGGATCCCACCTCAACCTCTCTAGAGGGATACTACAACTCTATCTGAGATCATCCTATAGAGGGGATCACTCTAAACATTTCTAACCCAATAAAACCAAAACATCACATCAACTCGCATATCCTAGGCCAAAATCATATCCACTGTCCCATTCTATGAATAAAACTACTTAGGATAGGCTACTCACAGGCCTGAATCTATGCTCTGAAGGAGATATGAAAGGAGAAAGGTCCTCCCAAAAGGACTACACAGTGTGTAAGGGGTCCCACATGGCGTGTGATCCATCCTGAACACCCTATAATTTCCTCCATATGCATGGATTGGTTGGGAATGTGGACCTACACAACATGTACTGGAGGTACACGGTGTGTCTTGCCTCACCCGAGCCCCGACTATGTCTTCTCTTCACACAGCTTAGCCGGCCGTGTCACCCACATGGTGTATCCCCCTCGGTACATATCATGTACTCACCAAATGGTATCCTGGCCGTGTTGTCTTCCCATGTATAGGTTTGGAACCCATTGCTTGTGTTCTCTAGTCATGTAATTTTACATGGCCGTGTACATCCACATTGATTCCCTGGCTATGTCCTCAAGCCAAATGACATGGGGTCACTACACATTGTATAACCCATGGTACATATAATATTTTTTTATTCTTCTAATACATTTTATATTCTTAAAACTAATTAAACTGTAAGAATTGGGATTATGTAAATTCTAATAATAGATATTAAATCCATGTTTTGAACTAGGAAGTAATTATTCATCTTAATGGAAATCACTTGATGTATACTAATTGTAAATAAATAACCACTTTATGTATTGATTGGAAATTCCATTCTCCAAGAGCAATGTGATGATATTATATCCACGAAAAATATAAAAGAGTGTGTATATTTGGGAAAAATAATACAATATTTCATGTTTTACGGAATGTTTTATCACAAGCTGTGTAATTTCAAACACACATATAATAATTTCATTATCATTCCTTTCACTTTTATAATTTTATATTTAAATTTCCATAATTCTTATATCACTCATATTCATAGTCCCCCACCTCATTATAATTTAAGAATTTTACATTGTTGGATTATTTCATTCCATTTCACTCATGCAACTGATGAAATATCCCACTATAAATGAAGAAAATAAATACTCCCTTCAAGTATTTAATAGGTTATTTCATTAAATAATTATCATATCTAGGATGTTGCATTGTCACTATATTTTCATTCACATTATTTTTTTTCATGGTGTTTATATTTTTTATTATTCTATTCATTTTTATTTTAAACTATTTCACATAGATATTTCTTTCACCATCAAAATTATCCTTGATACTATTTATAAAAGGGATATTGTTGTTTGTTGTGTGCCAATATTGGTTTGGGCATAAAGGGAAGTGTGTCGTGCAAGTTTGGAGTTGAAGAAGCTTGTGTCGTGCAAGTGTCTGAGGTGAACTTGCACGCTAGTTGTGACTTGCGCACTGAGACTTGCGCACTGGGTTAGACCTGCTTTCCAAGTAAGGGTTGATTCACGATGGTTATTCTGGGCTGTGTGAAAGCTAGAAGATTGCCTGATACCTTCGGTGCAAAGTGAGATTCATCCACGGGTGAAAGTTGGACTTAAACAGAGCATCTACATACAGAGGAAGATGCATTCTTTCATGAAAATGAAGAGACCTATAGGTCTATAAACTGTGAGTGGATCCTTTCTGGATCAGTGAGCAAAGGAAGAGGAAGAAGGAGATCCTCTCCACCGGTAGTGATCCAGAGAGAGAGGAACAGGGAGTGACCTTTGGGAAAGCAGTGAGTTGACCCTAAACATTGTAAAGGCAGTGAGCCTAGGATAGAGTGACTGTGCCTGAACCTTGTAATCCATAGTTAGTGAAGTTTAGTTGAATTTGGTGCGACTGAAAACTTGTCGGAGTATGATCCTTGGACGTAGCCCTTAGTGGTGAACCAAGTAAAAATTGATGTGTCTTGTGCATGCTTTACTTTCTAATTACTTTGTGCAATGGGAAAGAGAGAGAATAGTGTTTTTCTTAACAGTGAAACAAGATCAAAACGAGCATTAATTTTAAATTAGTCATACCTTGATTCACCCCCCCCCCTCTCAGGGTACTCAGCCTTGTGGACCTAACAATTATGTAATGGAATACACCATTCATGGAGACAGTAAGTCACATGAACACTGTTTAATCTTGAAATAAGTAAAACATGAAGGAACGAACTGAATGACCTTCCAATTTGAGTCAACTGAGATGGGATGATCAAAATTTTTTGATGGGAAAAATTTAATACAATCTATTGAATATCTCATTAACCACCACATGAAATTATTCATTTATATCCAATACCATCGAAGAGAATACAATATATAATTATCATTGGTGAACCTCAATTGGGAATCCATTGATTCATGTGGTATGAATACTCTCATGGATATTTTTATATAACTTTCAAAAAACTTCATGTAACTGATTTAACAATGTCAAATTCCCCAACAAATAAAAAAACCCATGATTCCAATTCCTTATAGTCAATTTACATAGATTAATTCCTACATAGCTAATCAATTTTGTAGATGATTCGTGTAGTTGATCGATCACGTAGTTGATTACTCTTATAGTCAATCACTTATGTATTAGATTTGGTTATTCAATAAATCACATTATTGAATCAACCGTAAATTTGATCCATCCACATAGAGGATTCATTTATGTATCCAATCAAAATATGTAATGACATAATGTTTTATTAATAGAAATTCCTCTTGATCTAATTAAATGAATTATTATGTAAAATGGTTATATAACAAATCAAATTCTTTGGTTTTATGATTTGGGATTTCAAAATACTATTAATAATTATTACCATTACTAATATAGTCATTGAACAATGGTCACATGATTAGTATAAATATAGGGATTTAACAAATCCAATTTACTCAGACAAAGGAAGTGATGACTTCATATATTGGAATTTCTCCATATGAAATATAAGAAATGGTGAGATCATATGCTCTAAAAGGGTAAGAAAAGTAATTATGTAAGCATAAAATGAACATAAGGGTATGATAACATGAGTATAACAATTGATAAATACACCATAAATTTCAAATATCATAATCTTGAGTCATGAAATAAGTATGGGTAGTTCATAGAACTTGAATCATAAGATATTCAATGAAAATAATCCAAGAGAGCATAACATTGGAATAAGAAATATAATTTATTCCATACACATAAGAATAGAAAATAATTTCAATATTTGTCAAGGATCAGTACCAATGATATCATATTAAAATGGCTTCACTCCACAAACAATCATAGTAGTCAAGGTTCACTCCCAAAACCATAATAGTGTATGAAGTCCCTTATTGAACCAAGTTCGCTCCTCATTCCAATCATGTATATCTCATCAGATATAAATCATTACACAATTAATTGGATGGGAGATATAGGTCCCACATATCACATTGAAAACTTTATTTATTTCCTCTGCAAGATCATAATCCTTCATCATATCATAACCCATTAAATGAAATGGGTATCATAACATTTTCATTATATTATAGACTATGGATTATAGATATTTTAAAAATCATTTCATCATATAATAACTCTTGAAAAGAATCAGGTTTTAAAAACATCATGTCATCAAAAAATAAACCATTTATAGAAATAATATGAATGAAATCCTTGGAACATATCCCCAATAAGGCATATTTAAGACCAACGATTGTCAAATTATATGGAAAATAATTTTGATCTATCATTTAATATATTTTCTGAAGGAAAATAAGTTTTATTTTGAAATCAATTATAAAACAAATAAAACATTATAAAAACCCACTTATTTGAAAATAACCTTGAAATATTATAAAGAGGTATTTTGAAAAAATTATATGAAACATTTCTTGAAAAAAATATCCTTTCTTCTTTGAAAAACACTTTTTTAAACATAATAAAAATTAAAAAAAATTCCTTGAAAATAACCTTGAAAACATATAACAAATCATTGAAAATAATTTTAAACACTTTATGAAACATAAAAAAAATTTCAAAAAAAAATTCCATGGTTTTAATCGTTTTTTATGTTTTTAAGGATTTTTTTATTTTTCTAAGGATTTATACGGGTTTTGGGGGTTTTAGGTATTCTGAGGGTATTTAGGGTATTTATGTTTTTTTTGGGTTTTTAGGGTTTTTTGAGTTTTTTAGGGTTTTTAATATTTTTATTTTTTTAGGTTTTTAGGGGTTTAAAGGGTTTTTAGGGTTTTTAGTGTTTTTTTGGTTTTTTATGGATTTTTAAGATTTTTAAGGTTTTTAGGGTTTATGGATTTTATGGGTTTTTATGTTTTTTAGGGTGTTTTAGGTTTTTTAGGTTTCGTAACATTTTTTTGGTTTTTTGGGGGCTTTAGTTTTTTTTGGGTTTTAGGGTTTTCTTATAGTTTTTTCGAGTTTTAGGGGTTTTATGTTTTTAGGGATTTTTTGGATTTTCATGGTCTTTGAATTCCATTTTCCTCTTCATATCAAACCCATATAATTGATGGGTTACTCCAATCTCAATCTCAACCTTGAGAGCACATCTAACAATTTCTTCGTAGCTATTGAAGTCCCTTATGGATAATGCCCTTTGAAGACTTGGTTTTATCATAATGATGATGACATATTTTGTCAATAGAAATGGGAAATGTGATTTAAGAAAATTTTATAATCCTATATCGAGACATTATGTGTATTATTTTGGTAAAAAATGCGATGAAGAGTGATACTAAGATAATGAAAGTTTTCACGTATTTAATCCATAATAAATTTATTATAATGATTCCTTTAGAAATTAATAATATATAAATAGAGATAATAAATTGAATAGTAATGTGTGATAATAATGGAGTTGTTATTTTAATAAAAATAATAACTTTTCTTGAGATGGCTTGATTTTTAAAAATAAGGTAATATTTTCAAAAATGATTCCCTCGGCCAGATACATGGGGTACCCCGTGTACTGGTACACGGGAAGGAGACACGGACATAGACCGTGTACGGGAACATGGCCAGAGTACATGGAGCGAACCCCAGGTGCTCGGACTCGGTGTGTAATCCTACTACATGTTGTGTAGTTTCTTTTTATATCGCAAGCCCAATGACATGGGGCGTTTACTCGGGCAGTACCCAGAGTCAAGGAACATGGTGTGTGATCCTTCTACACACCATGTAGTTGATTTTTACACAGTTTGTATGGATGACATGGGCAGTACCCGAAGTCAAGGAACATGGCGTGTAACCATACTACACGTTGTGTAACCTGTTTTACATGGCATGGGCCGGTTTTCTCCTGTGACTTGGACTAGCTTTATTAGGGTTTGTACCCTTGGCCTTTCCCCCTGAAGGATTCTGGTATCATTTTTCTACATATAGGAGTATGATCCCTTCAGCAGGACTTCTTGAATAGAGTTGTTGGAATCCCCTCTGTGAGACTTAGATCTGGATCCTTTATTCATTCCTCGAACCCTAAGAAGAGTTCTTGGTATCGATGTGACCTACTTTACCCAACCACCGATCCTCTTCTTAGTGTTATAAGATATTATGGAACACATGTGTATAGTTTTCATTATGTGATGGATGAGACCAATATCTCCCACTACTGTATTGAGAAAATATTTATATATCATGAGGTAGATAGAACTAGAATGTGTGATAAAACAATTTCAGTAATGAAATTTTTCCACTATAATGGTCTTGGGATTGAACCTTGACTACAAGGATGTTTTTAGGAGTGATCCCATTCCACTATGATAGACTTGGACGTTCTCCCTGAATACTATGGAAACCATTTTTATACACATTTTTTTATGCAAAAATTCCATGTATTATGTCAATGTTATGATCTCATGGATCAGGTTATCTTATTTCCTTACGATTCATGTCTAATAAATTTCCAATATTTATTCCATGACTTAGGTTTTGGTCTTTTATATTTAGGGTTTGGTTTAACATGTTATGATCACATTTCCATTCCATTATACTCCTGTTATGTTTGTAAATTTTCTTTTGTTTACCCTTACTAAGCATCTGAACTCACCATTTCTTATGATTTCTTTAAATGGGTTCTTAAGAAAAATTTTATGTAGGGTATGTCAATGAAGTTTACTAAATGGGAAGATTATTATGGCTGGAGGCTGTTTTTTGAGTCTTTAGATTAGTTGAGACACCAGCTGACCACATGGTGATCCTTGCAGCGAGTCTCCTGCACGCGGCAGCAGGTAGATGGTGGAGCCTGATGCTTCAGGTGCATGATGAGGCATCTCTTCTTTGGACGGACTTTGAGAGCCTCTTCCGCTCAGAGTTTGTTCTATCCACCCTCCGTGCGGTGTGCATTCAACTGCAGTAGGGAAGCATGACAGTAGCTCAGTACTCATCGAGGTTTACCGATCTCTCTCGCTACTCCACGAACATGGTACGGGACCTATTCTTCCGGGGCTGGACCTTCGAGTAGGGATTGAGGCATGATATCAGGGCATCGATGATCTCCCTCAGTATTCTGATGTAGGAAGGAGTACTAGAGCGAGCCCTTCTTGTGGAGAGCTTTCTTGCTGAGCCTACACTAGCAGCGAGACCTACCGCAGGGTGGCACATAGCGGAGTCTTCTACAGCTAGTAGTCGACGGATTTCATAGGGGTCCAAGCGTACCAGACCATCAGGTGGACGACCTCACTGGTTTCGATGTGCGGGGAACACGTAGTAGAGCCAGCCATATGAGAGGAAGACAGTTCTATGCATGCGGCGGACAGGGCCACATGGCTCGGGACTATCTGACCCTCCATTCTGAGGAGCAGCAGACGGTTGAGGGACCACCTAGGTAGAGGTAGAGGTTCGACCATGGTGGTCTGCAGGGAGCAGGCGAATGAGGCAGAGGAGCTGGCCGAGCAGCGGGTGGTGGGCGACGCTTTTGAGGCTCTACCACCACCACCACCAGGAGGTCCACCCCGACCATAGGGAGATGGCGGACAGAGACAGGCTCAGCTTCAGGCAGTAGAGGCCTACGACCACGGTGCACCTGAGATGATTCAAGGTACTATATGTGTCTACTCCACCCTTGCTGCAGTTCTTATAGACATAGGAGCGAGTCATTCTTTTATTGTCACTACCCTTGTTCGGAGATCAGGGATTCTGATGGAGCCGTTGGCTCGATCCTTACAGCTAGAGACACCTACAGGAGCAGACTCGACGAATACGCACTGGTGCCGGTAGTGTGAGCTTACTCTAGGAGGTGAGAGCTTCAGCTGGGATCTTCTTGTAGTGGTGTCGAGGCCTTACGACGTCATTTTGGGCATGGATTGGTTATCTACAGTCCATGCTCAGATCGACTGTATTATGCGCAAGGTGCGATGTGTTCGTACCAATGGGAGTAGGCGGCGGTGGCTAGGGTTTCGGGGTCTGGAGTGGAATCACAGGGCGTGTGACCCTAGTCAAATGGCGTGTACTTTGGGAAGTACACAGACACGGGTTGGACTACACGGCTTCAGACAACATGAAATCTACACCATGGCAGAGGCAGCTACACAGAACTCGGCATGTATCCAAGGGGTACACAGACACGGGATGGAGTACCCAACCTTGTACTCCATCAGATGGCTAGGTGAGGCCAGTAATGCGGGTCACCCCATTTACCGATTACACGGGATGGTGTACATGGGTTGATGACCGTGTATGGGTACATGGCCAGCGTACACGGAGCCAACCCCAGTCACTCGGACACGACATGTACATCGTACTACAGGTTGTGTACTCAGTTTTTCAACACGACTAGCCTAACGACACGGGCCATTGTACATAGGAAGTACCTGGGGTCAGACTACAGAGCATGTAACTTTTCTACACACCATGTACTTTTTGGAAAATAGAATGGTCCCCTTGATCACCATATCCTAGACATCTTTCATTAGGGTTATTTCCCCTTATTATTGTTTCCCTAAAGATCAGGAATTTATGTAATGTTAAATAACCTTAAAATATGGTTTGGAAAAATAAATTACGTTATAATCATGGTGATGGTAGACCATGCATACACATTAGTAATGTATTTATTTTTGAACAATCATTTTCGAAATCAGGTAAGTATTATTTACACATAACATAATGATGATTATATATTTATTACCAGATTATTTCATTAAATACTCGTATATATATTATCCTTCTTACTTGGTGATGAAAAACAAATCACATCGCTATACGAAAGTGGTAGTCCACAATTATGAATGAGCGATGATAAGATATTTCAAAAAATGGAAAGGTAATAAATTATATGATATATTTTATTTTAATAAAAATAAATATTTTATAAATAAAATATATATATATATATATATGTATACATATATATGTATATAAATTAAATCCATCATTATAACTATCCATATGAGTTTATGATGGAAAATTAATTACATACATTCATGAGGCAAGTCTAATGTACACATGAATGATGGTTTTTATCCCATTTAATGGAAGAAGATATATATATATATAGTTTATGCTAATAACATAATAAATTATTAGTATATTGAATATTATATTTGATGTATTTAGAAGATGAAATACTATGAAAATGATTGATTAAAAACCATACATCTTCATTAGGCATACTTTTTAGTTTACACCAAAATCATTTTTGTGATGGTTTAATAAGAATACAATGGAATCTAATCCATCAGTAGTTATGTAAGAAAGTTATTTGGGTAAGTATTAGAATAAAAAAGGCTTTTATGTGTTATGAAAAAGTAATCGGAGGTTATTTTTTTATTGCCTCTTGTTTTTGCTAGATTGTGTGATATTTATTCTTATTCTTGATGGAAATCAGTAAATAACATAAACCTAGATTAATTGATAATTGTTTGGATAAAGATAAAGAGGCATGTAAATGAATCTATTTATTGTTGTAATTTGATATTAATAAAATTGGTAAGTAAGCATGTTCATTTATTTGTAATATCTTACTATTAGTTTTCCCGAATTTAGAACCAATGAATAATAAATCGGTTAATCCAAGATGGATTAAAAAACTATTGGTTGTTAAATGATAATTGCTTGAAGGGTTCTGAGTTACCCTCTTGTTTATTTAAGGGACAAGTTCCCAACTTTGAAAATGTTTTTTTACTTCTGCTTGTGTTTTTATGTGAGCCTGGATGGTTGTGGTAATATGTGGAGGCATGGAGGCCCTTTGGCAGCAGATGACGCCTAGAGTGGTGAGATGCATCGGTTAATGCATGTGGGTGTCAAGGAGGACACCCGGGATGATGGAAAGGGATGGTTGTGATTGTTGGATGCTTGCTGATTTTTGATTGGTTATTTATCTGCTTTACTTTTCCCCACTGCTCAAGGCAGGTGGTCTTACTTACCCTTCTTCCGAAAGAGGCAAAGACACGCAGGGTATGCCACGTACTTTCCGTGTTTAGCTTCTCAAGGAAGTAGGGGTATATGCTCTTTCTATAAGCGGAAAAGACTCGAAGATTAGTACATCTATATACCTTGTTGAGCCCCCTTGTGTTTATGTCAACATAACCTTATTCTCTTATTATGATCCCAGACTAAATTCAGTTGTTAATTATTATATTTACTCATACTGAGCATTTGAATTAACCCTTATTATGTTTCATTTTCCCCATGCTATAAATATTGATGTTGAACTAATTATGTCTAAAAGGGTTTCATATGTATAATGATGATGACTTAATGTGAAATAAGAAAAATTGGGTTATGTAACATCATTTTTCTATTTTTATGTATTTCTAAACCCCTTTTTGATCAATCATTGGTTGGGTTTAATTTCGAGTTGATTCTGGTGAAAACTTGGGTAATTTTGAAAATTATGGGGTTGTGAATGGATGGAACATGGTTTTCCCAAACCATGCACCCTGCTAGGGAAAAATGTGAAAACTAAGAGAGTGGTATTTTTTATAGTTGGTGCATGGCTTGACAAACTATTCACCCAATTGGTAGTAAACATGCACCTAGAAATAAATAGAGCACACAGGTTGGGCCTATGTGGTTGAGACACACTGTGTGGTCCCCGTACATGCTATATACCCTGACATAGCTTCAAATACATGCCTATAAGATACATTTACATGTGATTAGATGGGGTCACACACCATGTGTACCCATTACATGTCTTGTACTTCCCACTACAAATTATACCTTCTATGTTGTCACCCAATATGATCTCTTTCAGGAAGAAAAATGTGCAAATTTAAGAGTGCATTAGCTTTAGTGATTTAATCTAGATTTTCCTAAAGGATGAAGTCACTATCTCAATTATAGATTTATTTATCATAATCATATATTTAATAGAAAACATTTTTATTTCTCAAGCATGTTTTGATTTAAAAGTGATGTTCCTTTCATTTTTTTTATGGTTTCATTACATAGAGATGCTAAATTACTTCATATATATAATTTTTTTAAATAAAATAAACCTCACAACCTATCAATTTAATGTGGTATGAGAAATGAAATCAGTCATTCATGGAGGTGGTTGTCTGTATGTACACATGGGTAATGATATTATTTTTTGAGGAGATGGAAGTAATGGAAATAAGATTATTTTTTATCAGTATGGAATAGTAATTATGTCATAAATATCATAAATAATCATTAAATTATATTTTAAAAAAATCCAAGAGAGTCAGTGATGTAAAATGAAAATCATAACTTTGTGGAGGTGTTAGTCTTCACGTAACCACATGAAACGTGTTTCAATTTCAATTTTATTCATAGAGATACTAGACTGTACATATGCATGAACGTGTTTCCTTTTTCATTTTGGATTGAAATAATAAAAAATATATGATATATTGTAATTAAAAATTAATTTTAATTTATGATATATAAATTATTTTTATTAAACCCATCTTTAACACATTCCATGTAAAGCATAAATGAATCACATCGCTTTGTGAGGTAGTAGTCCACCATATACACGAACGATGTTATCATATTCCCACAAAATAGAAATCATAAATATATGTGTTATATAATAATTAAATAATCATAAAAACTTAATAAATATCATATATACATATATATTATATAAAAATATTTATTTAATTATTCTCAACCTTGAAATGCGGTAATGGAAAATCGAACAAGTTCGGTTCATGAGGCAGTAATCATCCATACACATGAATGATGATTTCATAACCCATTTTATGGAGTTTTTTGTGTGGTTTTAGTTCATACACTCATCATAAAAAGATATAATTTTATTTAATATAATTAGGTTATAATATGAGTATTATATAAAAATAATTGAATGGGTTTTAGGAAGAAATAAAACCAAAACATTGTTGATGAATGTCACCATTTCTTCAGGTATCTCCTTTTGGTTTGCACCAAAGGCCTTTATTGGTTGGATTTATGACAAAATTAAGGATTATATTGTGAATTTATCGGATTTATATGTTATTTGGTTAGGTCTTTTCTTAACTAATGGGTTTTGAAGTTGTGAAGAATGGGGGAGATTGACTTCCCTTTTATAGATGAGGAGGAGTTGCATTCGTGTACATTTTTGAAAGAGAGAATTCCACCTACATTTTTCATCAAGAAAGAGTGTATAAAATGGATTAAATTATAACTTTATAAATTATAATGTTGAAATATGGCCATTAAATATGTGTTTTATAAGTGTAGGGTCATTTTTACACATTGTATTCTAATTTTAACTACAAAGTTAATTTGTTTTTACCTTAATTGCTATAATTAATTTTAATTGTTCTCACTAATCACTTTGATAAAAAATTAAGTTGATCTAATTTTAAATTATAAATTATAATAATTCAAAATATGGAATCCATTTCTTGAAATTATAATCATATAAGTGAAAAAAAATTAATTTAAAATTAATCCCACTAACATGTCTAGAAATAAGGTTCTAAAATTGAGAAAGATCAAAATCTTACAAAGTTTTTATATTCAATTTCAATATGAAATTTATTCAAATAATGTTAATTGGTTTATATATGTATAATTAAACTAAATATAATTTAAAACCATTTTAAAATATAATTTAACAACGTCAATAAATTATATCGGTGGTTAGAAAAATCAAAGAAGAAAGAAAACCATAAAGGTATTCCTTTAATTTAGTTAAATTTATTATAAAGAAAATATTTCAATCCTCCCTCGAGGATTCGACCCTCTTTCCTCTTAATCTATACATTTTATTTTATTCTATGTAAATCGGTGATCACCATCATTTTTATCATAGAATAATCATTGATCACTGTAAAATTTATTGTTGGCCACCGACCCAACCACACATTCGCTATCCCCAAAATCTTCAAATGGCATGTATCTCAGAGAAGTGAAAAAGTGAGATGAAAATCCCTTACCTATTTGGATACCATTACAATAAAATGACCCAGAAAGTGATAAAATAAATTGGAACATTAAATATATGAATATTATTAACTATGTTTTGAATATATATATGTGTAAAATGTGGATAAAATTATCACGCAGTACCTCGCTGTCGACATCCCCTAGCTGTGACTCTCTCACATGCTCAAGGAGTGAAGGATTCAACACTATTGACTACAGAAAATTTGTACCCTCCTGCTCCACCAAGGTTAGCCATAGGGAATCCAACTGCTCTGAAGCTTCCTGCACTAAACGGGCTGGGACTTCCTACTAATGGCATCTGCTACTACGTTTCCCTTTCCTAGAGTGTAAACTACCTTAAAATCATAGTCCTTCAGAAACTCCAGCCAACGCCTTTTCCTTAGATTCAAATTCCTCTGATTGAAGATATACTTGAGGATCTGGTGTTCTGAGTGGACCAAAAAATGCTCACCCAGAAGTTAGTGTCTCCATAGCCTCAAGGCAAAGACCACTGCTGCCAGCTCCAAATCGTGACTCACACAATTATGTTCGTGGGGCATCAACTGCCTCAACCCATATGCAATCCCCACTCACTGCTGCATCAGTACACACCCAAGCCCAGCTCCTGAAGCGTCGCAGTATACGACGAACTCAATGCCCTCCTCTGGCAGCCTCAACACCAGATCACTAGTCAGCCTCTGCCTCAACTCCTTGAAGGCCTTCTCGCACTGATCTATCTAGGTAAACGGTCGTCCCTTATGTGCCAATGCGGTCAAAGGGGCAGCAATCTTGGATAAGTCCTCCACAAACCTCCTATAGTACCCTACCAAACCAAGGAAACTCCATAACTCAGATGCATTCTTGAGTGGCTCCCCAGAAAGAATTGCCTCTATCTTTGCGGGATCCACAGCCAAACCATGTTCCGTAATGACATGCCCCAAAAAGTGAACCTTGTGAATCCAGAACTTTTTCATCATGATAAATGAGGTAAACATGGATAAAACTATGGGTAAAAGCTTTAAAATTCATTAACAATGGAATTTATCTTTTTTTATGAGTATTGATAAATAAAATATAATTTTATAAAGTTATATAATTCAGTATTTAACATTATATTGAAATTGGGAACACATAATTTACTTTTGTGAAGATAACATATATTTTATTTATATTGAAAACTATTTCTATGAATTTTTATTTAGTGACATTCTTATAATATTACATTCAAATTTTTATTTCCCTAAAATTACTAAAACCATAATTTTCTTTCTATGAAAAAATTATATGGAAACCATTTTATAACTTGATTTCATGGTAAAATGATTTTTACACATAATATGTTAAAGTTATTATGTGGATTCATATTTAAAAATCTCAATTCTTGGTTTTTTATTTGATTTTATTTTTATAAATATTTTTTATAGTTGAGAATTTATTTTTTGAATGGACTTAAAATATTATTCTAACATAATATTTATTTATATGTTTTCTATTGTTTTATTAGAATTGATAATTTTATGTACATTTATACATGTTACGATCTTGTAATTATATTTCACTAGCTTATAGTGTTAAAAAATGATGCACACTAGAGTGTTTATATATTTCATTAAATATAAATTTACCAAAAGTGTTAATTTTATGACATTATAATGATCTAATATTAACTTAAAATTTTAAAATACATTATTAATATAACATATAAATATATATTAATTAATATAATGTATATTAATATATAATTTTTAACATAGAAATATATTCTCTAGATTTAGAAAATCTATGTAATGTTTTTGTTCAAATAAAAACAGTTTTTAGTTTTTTTCTACTATCAATTTTATAAAAGGTTACATTAATTTTTTTATTTTTTAAAATAAATAATTTTCATTTAATATAATATAATCCAATTAATTATCTTAGAATCAACATTATAATTTATTTTTCTATAGATTCATTTTTATGCTTCAAACAAACATTTTTCTAAAAATTGTTTTCATTCAATTTTGCACACTTATATCAAAATTAATTTTTAGAAATTATAAAAATTGAATATTTTAAAATGGGTCTAAATCCTCTTATAATATAAAATTTGGTTCTGTTTTGACCACATTTTTACCCTTACCATTTTTGTAACCCTTCATTAACCCTTTTGACCAATATTGTATATTAACGTTTTCAACACTTTTTTATTAATAATGTTACAATAATATTAAAAAAGGCCCATAAATGCTCCATGAGTTATTTTTAAAACCATATACCATTAAATATTATAAAATTAATATTTTTATAAACTTTGAATTAATTAATAAAATATTATTTATTATAAAATATAATTAATTTAATTTTTAACTGTATTCATTTAATATGACAATAAATACATCACCAAAAGTGGGAATTTAGAATATAATTCTTAATGATACCATAAATTTATATATATATATATATATATATATATAATTTTTTGGTATAAATTAATTCATTCAAATTATATACTAATTAATAAATTTAAAAACATTTATTTTATTTTTGTGCAATTGGAAATAAATATTGTGTTAGAATCGCAATATAACATAAGGTACTAAGATAATTTCTAAAAATTATAAATAAATTTCAATCATTAAAATATCTTCAGTAATATCAAAATAAAAAATCATTTTAATTCATAACATGATTTTTCTCTATTTGGTCTTATAATTTATATTTAAAACTAAGGGGTGACATTTTGTAACTTGAGTTACTGTATATATAATATTGGTCATTATCCTGGAAAATTATCCACTAAAAACTCCATTAAGACACTATATAAATAATTACTAAATTAAATATATATAATAATAATTATAAGGAAAATTATTGTTATATAATTAATTTTTAATCCAAATTAACCTCATTTACCCTTTTCCAAGGTGATAAATTTTACCACTTTTACTTTTCATATGGAAGAAACGTAAATGAAGTATATTTACCAATTTTTATCTTGAAAATTCTAAAGAATCACATAATCAATAAATGATGATCTATATATTTCCCTTGTCTTTAGACATTAAGAAATACCAATATAGTTAGTATGATATTAGATAATCCCCAAAAATGATAAACTTTTATAAAAATAAATACAACTCTTAATCTCTAAAAATGAACAAACAATACCCAAAGTTCAACAAAGACTATTAAATACACAATTTTACATAAAATTATTCAAAATAATCCAACTAATATTGAAACCCAAAATTCAGAAGGATTTGATCGCATAGTCTTTCATGATAAATCTTATACTCTTCATCAAGGTGATGAAACCTATTTTTAATGGTATTTTATTTATATTTCCATTAATTCATTCTTATTTAAATTCTATAAGAAGTTATTTTTCTTTTATTCATGATTTTGTTTTGCAATATGTCAAATACATGAACAATTAAAATAATAACCATAGAAATAATTTTTACACCATTATGAATTTGGGGTTCAAGAAGTGTTTTTCAATCATCCAATAGTTTCTACTCATAGATAAATTTTAGCCTTAATAAAATAATAAGTAGTGTGTCTAAAAATTGGATAAAATTGGCATTTCATGAAAAGAAATATATATCTATTTTCATTTCTCAATATATCAACTACGTTTGAAAACCTCCCTTATAATAGACATATTCTCAATATTTGAGATCGTTCTCAACTCAATTTTTCTTCATTGAAGTTAACAATGGATGAGTTTATTTAATTAAGTATCATCCAAAACAAGAAAATATTTAGCAATAGATATAGATAATTGATAATTTTTTAGTAATTCTAAAAATGTTGGAACATGATTTTCTATTTCATTTATAACATTTTAAAAAAATCCCAAACTAAAGAAAATTCATGGAACCTGCTATTTTTATTTATGGTTTATCTTTGGTGTTGGGATGAACTCTCTAGAACCATCAAATTCCACTCTGTCCTTTCTGAACCTGTGCTGAGGGGGGAGAAAATGTATGTGACCCATGTATGCCCATTTTTTGGAATGTATAAGCCATACAAATTTTTTACTTTTATTTCAACAAGGGAAAGCAAATTCCCCTTTTGTACTCCAACTTGATAAATTTGCATAAGTTGGGAAGTCATTGATTGTCCACAATAAAGCAGCCTGCAGTTTGAAAATTTCATTCGTTTCACAGTCATAAGTCATCACACCATCGCCGAAAAATTCATTCAAATCATAAATAAATGGCTTAATTATATCATTATTTGATCTAATTTAATTATTAAAAACATGAATGGAATTCCTCTGTGAAAATATTACAAGAGTACCACTTCTCATACACTATAAAAAGGCCTCATCTCCTCCCACTTCCTCAAACCTCTCATTCCACTATAGATCAAAAAAGATCTACCTAAATAGATCCAAAATAATACCTACCCTCATCCTATAATCCTACCCTTGGTCCTAAATCAATCCAAGGAAGCTCTTTGGTGCCAACCAAAAGGAGTTACCCGGTTAAGAAGTAACATTCTTCCTTAAGCCTTTTAGTTTTACATCAGTTATCCTATGCCTAAAATGTTCATATTTCATGATTGTATAAAAAAATATTATTCTAAATATTCTAGTATTCTTTTATGATAAGGATTTTATCTACACTTATAGACACTTCCATCTAATGGGTAACAAACATACTATTTCTGTGTAGGTAGAACCACTGCCTCACGAAATGATGATTATTTATTTTTTCTTTACCACCACTCATGGTGGAATTTTTGATGGAATTTTATTTATTTTTTATAAACTATATTTAGTATTTATTTATTATTATGTAAATTGTTTATAATAAATATTATCATACTTTCCATTTTTTTATAAATATAGTAACATCGTTTGTGGAAGTGTGGACTATCGTCTCCTCAATGTGATGTGATATGTTCACACTATACATGGAATGTATAAAGGATGATTTTAATTACAAATATCAGAGATAAAAACCCATATATGTTATTAAGGACATAATTTATTTTCTAGAAATATAATATATATGATTTTCTTTATTACCCTTTCACAAACTTAAAAAGTGATAACGTCATTCATGGACGTGTGAACTACCACCTCCTTGAAATGATGTGATTCATTTCACATCAAAAGAATTATATATATAAGTATGTATGATTATATAATATGGTATTTATGATATATGGATTATTCTATAATGATATTATTCTTATTACCTTCTTTCAACAAAGATCATTGAAAAATGAGAATGTTACTCATACGTATGTACGACCTACTGTCCCCATGATTGTAAAATTGATTAATTTTTCATAAAAAAGTATAACCAATATATCAATATAACAATTATTTCATGATTATTACTATGGATATATTATATAATGACCCATTTGACAATAGTTGACCTACCAAATCTATTTTTGACACCTAAATTAAACTTTGTCAGATCACCCGACATAAACATAATTGATTAAGTAGTGGTATATAAAATGGTAATAAGTGAAATAAAATTAATGATAAACATGAAAAAGGTTCACAATTAAATAAATAATTAACATAATTTTATTATACAGGAATTTAAAGTATGCTTACTTGAAAAAGAAACAATAGGTAATATATTCTTATCTTACTTTTCTTTCTATGAGGCATACTCCACACACACCACATACTTTTTTGTATAGTTTATATACTACCCCCTTTAGATACATTATATCATGAATCATTTTTATCATTTTATGAAAAAATTTCCTTAATGATAATTATTATTTAAATGTTTCATGTGGTATGTGACACTTTGTTAAGTTTAATGATTATTTCATTAAATTTTTTTATCAAAGATTATATTTGAAATCCCACTTACTTAAATGATTGTAAACATTCTCTTCGAAAAAATCACTTTTTTGTAGTCATTTTTAATTGAAAATTACCTTCAATATCTATATTCTCAATCAATGGTTGTTATTATGTCCGAAAATATATATCGTTTTATATATAGTGTTAACTTTGACAACTATTTGATTAACTGGGGAATTATTTATAAATATGCATCTTCTATTCAATAAGAATACATTTTGACATGGAACATATGACAACCCTGCTTTTTATTACAAATTAAACATGCTTTATTACATAAAACTTCACTTGATACAACAAAGAAGATCGAGAGGTTTAGTGTCTTTGGGGCTTAGGATCACTACATAAAAACTTTAAACTTGAAATACAACATCCTTATTGAAAACTTCCTTTACATGACCACTACATTCCTTCGTACTTAGCATTGCATGGGATAACCTGAGGACATGCATAAGAAAAGGGTGAGCTATAAAGCCCAGTAAGGGAGTACACAATGAATAACATGAGGAGTACAATACATGTTAGGCAATAGGCATATCAATAGAGCATAAGAGATACATGAACATAAAGGCATGATAAAGCATGATAATCATAACATGGAAATGTGGCAACAACACTTAACATTGAATTAGCATGAGCCAAGGCTCATTGCACATGGAGCATGAGTAAACCCTCATTGCACTTGAAGCACGAGTAAACCCTTGTTGCACTTGAATTAGCATGAGTCAACACTCATTGCACATGACGTATCATGATACTATACTTTACCCAATGCATTGGAGCGCTATAAAGGGCGCACCCTTCTTAAACATTTCATTTCATGCATAAGTGTGCCACATGGATCATAAAACAAGGATTCATAAAACATAATCATTTCTTCCACGATAAAGGAATGTGGAATTCATACATGGAACTTTACAATCAATATGTATATGTGCATAAAGGTGAATACCCTTGATGGAGAAATGGGCATGGTATTCACTACACAAAGACATTGGCTTAGAAAATCGGTGCGATTTCGGCAGCGTAACGGCGTGACATAAGAATTCATAAAAAAGGTTGATGAGAGAGAAAGGGGTTCCTCATAATATTTACATGTAATGGACAGTAAGTAGGTCATATATATACATGTCCCAACAATTGAAAAGGAATTTAGATTCATGATACAAAAGTATTGCTTAAATATAAAAGAGGAGAAAAAGGTTCCTTTCGGAATCTCGGCATAGTAACGGGTGTACATGGGAGGCATTTAATGAGAGAGAAAGGGGTCTCCCATAATTCAAACAATAAGAGGGAAGTATGGGAGAGGTGCGAAACCATACCCCAACATTCATAATTGAAATTAAAAGGGAAAAACAACTTAAAGAAAATTGACAAAAATGAGAAAGGAAGAAAAACCCTTACTTGGAAGTGTGCTTCCAAAGGCTAGAGAGAGGCTTGTGAGAGGCTTCTTGGGAGCTTGGGGCACCTTGAGATGATTATAGAGAGAGTAGGGCAGAGGTTGGACGAACTTCAAGGGCTTTGAGTGAGGAGGAAGTGGGAGCTTGGGTGGGTTTATATAGGAAAGGTGAGAGAATTCTTTATTATTTAGGTTTGGGACCCCTTATATTAAAATAATCCAAACCACAAACCATCCCATGGTATTTGCCCATGGTTTCTGGAAAAGGAAAGAGGAAAACAATATTTTACAAGGCCAAGGTCCGAACTTATTAAAAAATTAGGGTTGCTTATGTGGAGGTGAGTCACACTCCCATGGGAATTAATTTAAAAAGGCAAAGTGTTGAATAAGTCTTGAGGGCTCCATTAATGCTTTTAAAAGTGAGTCAAACAAACCCAAAACCTCATTATTTTAATCATAAAACACATATTGGCCGAACATAAGGATTATGGTATTTTATTACATCACCATTGGGTCATTATGATGTCATAAAACACATTATATATTTAAATGGTATTTAATTTTTACCCAAAAATTTGACTGTCTCAGAAAATTATGAAAAATTCACCGTTGGACAATTTCGACGTCCTGATTCCAAAAATAATATTTATTTTATCTAAATAATTTTCTAAATATGTGAATTTTCACTTTTAAAATAAAAACCGACATTTATAAAAAATTCACGGGTTTTGACAGAAATGGCTTTCAAACCTTAATAAAAATTTTAATTGCATTCATAAAATTATAAGATCATTTATATTTAATAAAAATTAATTTAATATTAATAATAATAATATTTTATTAAAATATTATTTAATTCAAAAATCCTTTAATTTAATAAAATATAATTCTTAATTAAATAATAACTAAAAACACCATTTGTACTTTAAAAACTAATTACAATGTATCAAAAATGACTAGAAATTATATTCATTATTATATACAAAAATAATGTACATGAACATGGTGCTACTTATTTGTTACATAACCCCTTAAAATAGCCGCATAAGACCTAAGGGTAAGGTGTGCGATGGTGACAGACTCTTGGGGTTGCTCGGATAACATCGCTCGAGTGGTAATCTCTATCAACTTCCATTTTTCCCGTAGACGATCACGTTCGAGCTTGACTTGATGAAGCTCAGCTTGGGCTTGGTCAAGGGCAAAGCCCAAAGACGCCACCTCCTTTCCGAGCTCCGACAAATGGGCTTCTTAAGGGGCAATTCTACTGGATGAGGCCATCACTTCCTTTGTCTGAGTAGAAAATTGGTTCGTTAAAGCCTTATATTTAAACTACCCAGATGATCACTGTTCAACGGCTATAAAATTAACGGTCACAAATCTTAAAAAAAAGTTGATATCTTATAAAAACATTTTTCATAAAGAAACATTTAACTGGATCAAGAGGGATTTTCCATTAATGAAATTTTGGGTCGTTACAACATTCCCCCCTTAAGAAATTTTGCCCTCGAAATTTTCCTTTTCCCACACTAAAACAAATGTGGGTAACTTAGCTTCATCATATCCTCCGACTCCCATGTTGCTTCTTCAAACTTTTGGTTTCTCCACAACACCTTGACGAGGGGCATTGTCTTATTTCGTAGAACGTTTTCTCTACGATCTAAGATCTTCACTGGTTGCTCCTCATAAGAAAGATCGTATTCTAATTGTACCACCTCGGAAGAGAGTACATGTGAAGGGTCTGGTATGTACTTCCTTAAGAGGGATACATGGAAGACATCATGCACCTTGGCCATAGTAGGTGGAAGTGCTAGTTGATAGGCCACAGCCCCAACACGATCAAGAATCTCGAAGGGGTCGATGTACCTTAGACTTAACTTCCCTTTCTTTCCAAACCTCATGACCTTATTCCACGGAGATATGCGTAAAAACACCATGTCTCTGACTTTAAACTCAAGGTCTCGTCGACGATTATCTGCATAATTCTTCTGTTGACTTTGGGCTGCCTTGATATGCTGCTGAATGGTTTTCACCTTCTCCACCATTTCTTCGACCATTTCTGGTCCAAGCAGCTTACGTTCACCGACCTCATCCCAACATGCCGGTGTTCTACACCTTTTCCAATACAGGGCTTCATATGGTTCCATTTGGATGCTCGAGTGGAAACTATTATTATAAGAGAACTCAACTAGAGGAAGATGTTGATCCCATCCTCCTTTAAAGTCCATTGATCACGCTCTCAACATATCCTCAAGTGTTTGGATAGTCCGCTCGGATTGGCCATCAGTTTGAGGATGATAGGCCGTACTGAAGTTCAGTTCAGTATTCAGAGCATGTTGAAGACTCTTCCAAAACTTAGAGGTAAATCTTGGATCTCGGTCAGACACAATAGATAGTGGTACTCCATGCAACCGTACCACTTCCCTGATATATATCTGTGCCATTTGATCCAAATAGAAATCCTCTCGAATAGAAATGAAGTGTGCAGTCTTTGTAAGACGATCCACAATAACCCAGATTGCATTGTTGCTTTTGGATGTCCTTGGAAGTCCAGTGATGAAGTCCATGGTGATGTTCTCCCGTTTCCATTCAGGTATGGGCAATGGTTGCATCATCCCTTTAGACTTCTGCCTCTCTGCCTTCACTTGCTGACACACCAGGCACTTTGATGTATATTCAGCGATCTCCTTCTTCATATTATCCCACCAAAATTTTTCTCGGAGATCTCGATATATCTTTGTGCTCCCTGGGTGAATAGAGAAATTTGAACTATGTGCATCATCCAAAAGTTCCTTCTTCAGCTCTGAACTTGATAGGACACATAGTCTTTTCCCAAACCGCACAATTCCTTCTTCATTAACATTAAACTCTGAGGATTTTCCCTTTTTTATAGCTTCCACTTTTTCTTGGATTCTCGCATCATCCTTTTGAGCATCCTTTAACCTTTCCAAAAGAGATGGTTGAGCAATCATTTGTGAAAGTATTGATTATGTTCCCTTCTTTATGATTCCCACGTCCATCTTCATCAAGTCTAAGAAGATTGGATCCTTCTCAATTCTCATCATTGATAGAATTGCTGGATCCTTTCTACTTAGGGCATCCGCCACCTTGTTCGCCTTCCCAGGGTGGTAATGTATTGAACAGTCATAATCCTTGATGAGCTCTATCCATCTTCTCTGGCGCATATTAAGCTCTTTCTGTGTGAATATATATTTAAGACTCTTGTGGTCAGTATATATCTCACATTTCTCTCCATAGAGATAATGCCGCCAGATTTTCAAGGCAAAGATCACCGCCGCCAACTCTAGATCATGCATTGGATAGTTTCGCTCATGGATTTTCAACTGCCTTGAGGCATAGGATATCACTTTATCATTCTGCATCAGCACACATCCTAAGCCCTTCTTCGAAGCATCACTGAATACCACAAAAAGCTCCCCACTTGTGGGTAAAGTGAGAACAGGTGCAGTGATAAGCCTCATTTTCAACTCCTTCAAGCTTTCTTCGCATTCATCACTCCAAGCAAACTTTACTCCCTTTCGAGTTAGCTTGGTAAGAGGGTTGGACAATCATGAGAAATTCCTCACAAATCGTCGATAATATCCAGCTAACCCCAAGAAGCTACGGATATCAGTTACCGATGTTGGCCTCAGCCATCCCTCAATTTCATCTGTTTTAGAGGGGTCCACAGATATCCCATTGCTTGTGATGATATGGCCCAAGAATGAGACCTCCTTCAACCAGAACTCACACTTGTTGTACTTGGCATAGAGCTTCTCCTTGCGCAAAGTCTCCAGTACAGTTATTAAATGCTCCTCATGGTTCTCCTTGGTTTTGGAGTATATTAGAATATCATCTATAAAGACTACCACAAATTTATCTAGGTAATCTCTAAAGACTCTATTCATCAAGTCCATGGATATTTCTAGAGCATTGGTGAGTCCAAAAGGAATTACTATGAATTCATAGTGCCCGTACCTTGTACGAAAAGCAGTCTTGGGGATATCTTCCTTCTTCACCCTTACTTGATAATATCCCGACCGCAAGTCGACCTTGGAGAAGTATTGTGCTCCACGCAGCTGATCAAACAAGTCATCGATTATTGGGAGAGGATACTTGTTCTTTATCGTGATTTTGTTAAGTTCACGATAATCGATGCAAAGCCGCATTGACCCATCCTTCTTCTTGACAAAGAGGACTGGTGCACCCCATGGTGATGCACTTGGGCGTATAAACCCTTTATCCAGATTCTCCTATAGTTGTTTCTTTAGTTCTTCAAGCTCAACCACAGCCATTCTATATGGAGTCTTGGATATTGGTAGCGCCCCAGGTATAAGTTCAATTGAGAACTCAACATCTCTTCTTGGAGGAAGACCAGGAAGTTCCTCGGGAAATACTTTAGCGAATTCCCTCACAATAGGCATTTCTTCAAGGGTGGTTTCTTCCTTGGACTCAATCATCTGAGCCAGATATGCGTGCTCATAAGGCAGTAATATCCATGCTTGAGATGATGGAGCTAAAGGAGATTCATCTTCCTCCTGACACTTGTAAAGAATCGGGGGTCGATTCTCCATATGGAGTGTGATTTCCCTCTCCCGACAATTTATGTTGGCTCTATATAAGGAAAGCCAATCCATGCCAAGAATTGCATCAAATTCCACCAAAGGGAGTATGACGAGGTTCGCCAGGAAATTCAATCCACAGATTATAACAGGGGAGGACTTATACTCATGGGATGCAATGATTGCCCCATTTGCCGTACTCACTGACATCTTTACTTCCATGATTTGTGGTGGTGCAGGGATTGTTCTACTAAATTTTTCAGATATAAAAGAATGCGTAGAACCTGAATCAAAAAGTACGTTCGCTATTCTTGAATGAATAACTAGCGTACCTGTCACCACTTCGTTGTGGGGGTTCACTTCGGCAGAAGTGATGGAAAAATCTCTTCCTTACTGTCTTGGAGGTTGTTGATTGCCTCTGATAACCCTTGGATTAGGGCACTGATTCGCAAAATGACCTGGTTCTTTGCATTTGAAGCATTGAACAACGCGTTGAGGTTCGAACGGAGCGTTCCTCCCCTCCGTCACAGCCGCGGGTCCTTCTTGCTGACAGTTAACAGCTAGGTGCCCTTCTCTTCCACACTTGAAGCATTTTCTTGTCCCCCTAAGGCAATTTCCAGGGTACTTCTTTCCACACTTTTGGCAAGTGGGGTGCTGGAATTTCTTAGCGCCGTTGGATTTATCCATCGGACCACCAGCATTGAAGTCCACCTTCCGCTTCTTGTCCCCATGATACCCCTGTGATTCTCCGATCTCCATTTCAACCTTGAGGGCACATCGGACAATTTCCTCATAGCTGTCGAAGTCACGGATCGCTAATGCTTTCCGCAAGCTAGGCTTCAGCCCACCAAAGAAGCGGTCAACCTTGCATTCGGGGGTAACGACAAAGCCGGAAGCGTATCGTGCAAGCCATGTGAAGTTTGCCTCATACGCTCCCACAGATTCCTCATCTTTCTGCTTGAGGGAAAGGAAGTCCCTTTCCATCTTAAGACGGAGGGTGCGTGGAAAATATTTATCGAAAAACATCTTCCGGAATACCTTCCATTCCAAAGCCTCGATCTCCTCCTCAGGCTTCGTATTTTTGATCAATGTCCACCATTGATCAACTTCACCCTCCATACGATAAGCCGCCAGGAGAAACTTCTCTTTTTCAGAGCATTGGAGGATGGAGAATATCTTTTCAATGGAGTTGATCCATTGTTCAGCAATCATGGGATCGGATGATCCACTAAAAGTAGGAGGCCTTTGTCTCATGAAGCTTTCAATAGAGACTTGTTCTTTCTTAGGGGGGGGTGAACGTTCTTCTTGACCAGTGTTTCTATTCAAAACTTGAGTTAGCTGAGAGATAAGCGTGACAAAGTTCGCGATTCCCTCTCCCATTGGATTGGGCATCTCATAAGTACAATCATCACACTGATATTCACAACGGTTGTTAGCCCGAGTTCTCCTATTACCGGTCATTGGCTGGAATAAAAGTAAAGTTAGGGGTAACACATAAAGGGTAATCCAAAGACAAAAGTTGATGACTTATAAATAAACTTTAATCTCTTTAACTCATGAGTCTATAGGATTCAATCCAGGCTTTTCATGATCTTCCTTCTAACATATATCCTTAGGGGCATTTTTCCCTTAATAAGGGTTCATACTAAGATTGTGAATTTATCAAAACATATCCCCCAGGAGTGTCGTAACCAAGAGTGCAGCAAGGCCCGTTGTCGTGCACCAGTTCCCGTTCGAGTCTAGCTCAAAGCGGTGTTTTCGGGTTTTACCCCTAGGATACATTTGTGCCAGAGCCGCCTCTACCTGCTCGTATCCAGACAGGGATGTATTTGTTTGATAAACCACTTACTTAGTATTTACCAAAACTTAGGGATGTTTTTATTATGATTAGTCTTGTATCTAAGGCTTTACTAGGGTTTCCTAATCCCAAAAATAACTAAACCTATCCTCTGATACCAACTATGACAACCCTGCTTTTTATTACAACTTAAACATGCTTTATTACATAAAACTTCACTTGATACAACAAAGAAGATCGAGAGGTTTAGTGTCTTTGGGGCTTAGGATCACTACATAAAAACTTTAAACATGAAATACAACATCCTTATTGAAAACTTCCTTTACATGACCACTACATTCCTTCGTACTTAGCATTGCATGGGATAACCTGAGGACATGCATAAGAAAAGGGTGAGCTATAAAGCCCAGTAAGGGAGTACACAATGAATAACATGAGAAGTACAATACATGTTAGGCAATAGGCATATCAATAGAGCATAAGAGAGACATGAACATAAAGGCATGATAAAGCATGATAATCATAACATGGAAATGTGGCAACAACACTTAACATTGAATTAGCATGAGCCAGGGCTCATTGCACATGGAGCATGAGTAAACCCTCAGTGCACTTGAAGCACGAGTAAACCCTCGTTGCACTTGAATTAGCATGAGTCAACACTCATTGCACATGACGTATCATGATACTATACTTTACCCAATGCATTGGAGATCTATAAAGGGCGCACCCTTCTTAAACATTTCATTTCATGCATAAGTGTGCCACATGGATCATAAAACAAGGATTCATAAAACATAATCATTTCTTCCATGATAAAGGAATGTGGAATTCATACATGGAACTTTACAATCAATATGTATATGTGCATAAAGTTGAATACCCTTGATGGAGAAATGGGCATGGTATTCACTACACAAAGACATTGGCTTAGAAAATCGGTGCGATTTCGGCAGCGTAACGGTGTGACATAAGAATTCATAAAAAAGGTTGATGAGAGAGAAAGGGGTTCCTCATCATATTTACATGTAATGGAAAGTAAGGAGGTCATATATATACATGTCCCAACAATTGAAAAGGAATTTAAATTCATGATACAAAAGTATTTCTTAAATATAAAAGAGGAGAAAAAGGTTCCTTTCGGAATCTCGGCATAGTAACGGGTGTACATGGGAGGCATTTAATGAGAGAGAAAGGGGTCTCCCATCATTCAAAAAATAAGAGGGCAGTATGGGAGAGGTGTGAAACCATACCCCAACATTTATAATTGAAATTAAAAGGGCAAAACAACTTAAAGAAAATTGACAAAAATGAGAAAGGAAGAAAAACCCTTACTTGGAAGTGTGCTTCCAAAGGCTAGAGAGAGGCTTGTGAGAGGCTTCTTGGGAGCTTGGGGCACCTTGAGAGGATTAGAGAGAGAGTAGGGCAGAGGTTGGACGAACTTAAAGGGCTTTGAGTGAGGAGGAAGTGGGAGATTGGGTGGGTTTATATAGGAAAGGTGAGAGAATTCTTTATCATTTAGGTTTGGGACCCCTTATATTAAAATAATCCAAACCACAAATCATCCCATGGTATTTGCCCATGGTTTCTGGAAAAGGAAAGAGGAAAACAATATTTTACAAGGCTAAGGTCCGAACTTATTAAAAAATTAGGGTTGCTTATGTGGAGGTGAGTCACACTCCCATGGGAATTAATTTAAAAAGGCAAAGTGTTGAATAAGTCTTGAGGGATCCATTAATGCTTTGAAAAGTGAGTCAAACAAACCCAAAACCTCATTATTTTAATGATAAAACACATATTGGCCGAACATAAGGATTATGGTATTTTATTACATCACCATTGGGTCATTATGATGTTATAAAACACATTATATATTTAAATGGTATTTAATTTTTACCCAAAAATTTGACTGTCTCAGAAAATTATGAAAAATTCACCGTTGGATAATTTCGACGTCCTGATTCCAAAAATAATATTTATTTTATCTAAATAATTTTCTAAATATGGGAATTTTCACTTTTAAAATAAAAACCGACATTTAAAAAAAATTCACGGGTTTTGACAGAAATGGCTTTCAAACCTTAATAAAAAATTTAATTGCATTCATAAAATTATAAGATCATTTATATTTAATAAAAATTAATTTAATATTAATAATAATAATATTTTATTAAAATATTATTTAATTCAAAAATCCTTTAATTTAATAAAATATAATTCTTAATTAAATAATAACTAAAAACACCATTTGTACTTTAAAAACTAATTACAATGTATCAAAAATGACTAGAAATTATATTCATTATTATATACAAAAATAATGTACATGAACATGGTGCTACTTATTTGTTACATAACCCTTAAAATAGCCGCATAAGACCTAAGGGTAAGGTGTGCGATGGTGACAGACTCTTGGGGTTGCTCGGATAACATCGCTCGAGTGGTAATCTCTATCAACTTCCATTTTTCCCGTAGACGATCACGTTCGAGCTTGACTTGATGAAGCTCAGCTTGGGCTTGGTCAAGGGCAAAGCCCAAAGACGCCACCTCCTTTCCGAGCTCCGAAAAATGGGCTTCGTAAGGGGCAATTCTACTGGATGAGGCCATCACTTCCTTTGTCTGAGTAGAAAATTGGTTCATTAAAGCCTTATATCTAAACTACCCAGATGATCACTGTTCAACGGCTATAAAATTAACGGTCACAAATCTTAAAAAAAAAGTTGATATCTTATAAAAAAAAATTCATAAAGAAACATTTAACTGGATCAAGAGGGATTTTCCATTAATGAAATTTTGGGTCGTTACAGAACATTGTTTATTAAATATATGAGGAATTATTTTAACAAGAAATACATGGGATCAAAACCATTTAAATAAATCCCTACATGTTGGGGACCAATTAATGAAAGCCCCTCGATGCATTATTAGTGTCATGAGATGAATTAGTTGGCCAAATATGAATAGTTAAACTATATCTTGATGATAATGTTATCATATTCTTGGGAACCATGATGTATGATAATTAATAATTTCCTTTATTTAGAATTTATTTATTATATATAAAATACACTACCTCATAATGGATCGATCATGAACAAAGAATGATCCTGCATTGTTCTCATGGGAATGATCCCTAAAAACTATTGCACACTGATCATCAATCTTTGATATGATCTATGTTCACCTGAGAGAGATCCTCCAATTCTCTCTCCAAGGTTCCTCAAATGGATCCAGGGTTATGAGGTTATCCCCAAAACACCCTATAAACCATAATACCCAAAAAAACCATTAAAACATTAAAACACCATGAAAACACTATAAAACAATAAATACTATGAAACCCCTTTAAAACCATTGTAACGTTTAAGATACTCGTAAAACCATAAAAACCCTAAAAAATTTAATAATCCCTAACCACCCAAAAAAACCATAAAACCCTAAAAACCACCAAAATTCCTAACAAAACTAAAAACCCAAAAGGCGCTAATATTCTAAAAATGTAAAAAACATTAAGAACCCTAATAAATCCATAAATAACTCAAAACACTTAAAACGCATAAAAACCTAAAAAAGATAAAACTGCTAAAAACCATCAAAATATATTTAAACCCTTAAACCATAAAAACCATAAAAATACCTAAAAATACATAAAAATCTAAATACTATACAAACCCTAAAAGTCTTCGACAAAACATAACAAACTAAAAATACTTGAAGCCCATAAAATCTTATGAAACTCTAAAAACTCTAAAAGACACTAAAAACATTAAAAACCCCTAAACACGTATAAAACATAATAAAAACCCAATAATACCCACTAAAAACTCCAAAAACAACCTAAAAATTATAAAAACCATTAAATCCCTAAAATTCCCTAAAACCTAAAAAACTATAAAAATCCTAAAAATTCTCTAAAATCCCTAAAAACAAAAAAAAACTAAGAAAATCCCTATGAAAACCGTAAAAACCTAAATCATATAAATCCTCTAAAAAACTAAAAACACTAAAAACCATAAAAACCCAAACACCACTAAAACTCCCAAAACCCCCCAATAACTATAAACACAATTTAAACTCCTAAAAATGATAAAAAAAACTCTAAAAATCTTTAAATCCATTAAAACCCTTCTAGTGTGTGTTTTTACTGACGACTGGGAGCTTTGGGTCGGCTTACACATACTATTTAATCTAATGGCAGGTTATGTGGATCTACTTTGAGGCATGGGTGTGAGGATGGTGACTCCATCCTCATGCAAAGGTGGTGTAAGGACCCTAGTTGGTCGATGTGGCACGTGATGCCTTTCTGTTTAACCATTTTATTGGGTGTTGTTTCTCAAGTCTATGGTTCTTTTTTTGTATAGATGAGTATGATGTCGATAGATACCAAGGATGGAACCGTAGCGCTGGTAATTGCTTAGGAACGCCATTTCTGGAGTTGCGTTTTTACGAGAAAAGATGATAAAAATTGTGGAAGTTTAATTTATAATTTAACTACAATTTTTTTTCTTTAAGTGGTTTAAGGCTTTGGGTGGAATTTGGGTAACTACCTAACTTTCTAAGGGAGGTTATGAGGGTGGTGGGGCCCACACGAACCCCACCCCTTCATATTCTTCAACCCCCCTCAACTCACCATTAATTTTTGACAACTTATGTTATTAATTAAGTGAGTTAAGTGTGGATGTTTGAATTTCAAAAGCATTTTTGAGTTAATAAAATAAGGGAGGTGCTTATTTTATTTGGGGACTTGTTGCTTGAGAGGTTTGGAGAGAAAAGCTAAGGGAAGCTAGAAGTTCTTCATCTTCTTCGTCGAAGAACACGAAGAATGCGAAGAACGCATCGAACTCCATCGAATAACATCGAGTCCTCATAGACCAACTACTCGACGCCGTATACCGCGACGGTTCTTCCGCAACGTCTTCTTCTGCGACGTCTCCGTCCACAACATCTCCTTCTGCGACGTCTTTTTCCGTGACGAATCCTCGTTCGACGAACCACCGTTCAAGCTACGCTCGAGGTAGGAGTTTGTTTATTTATTTGTTCGTGAATAATACCTTTCCGTTCTTCGTGAAAATACGACCAATTGCTATCAATTAACGAGAGGGGACCGGACCGCACAAACACGGCCAACCCTCCTCCCTTATCCTTGTTTTTGTTTCTAATGTGGTTGGAACGGGAATGGTGTGGTGCTGTCGTACCGAGCGGGATCGTGCGGCAAGTAATGCACGGCGCCGTCGCGCCGCGCTGTGAAATTGAACCAAGTCGCGGCGCTGTCGTGCCACGCCGGAGAACTGCAAAAACACTATGGCTGGAGTGGGGCTGCGGCGAAGGGGTGCGGCGTCGTCGCGTCACACCGGACGAATGAAGGTCGCGGCCGATACCGGGCCGCGGCGGAGCATGGGAACTGGTGGCTGGAAGCGGGCCGCCGGTGTCAGAGCAGGGAGGGGACCGGCCGTTGCCGGTCCTGTGGTGGCAGAAACCGGCCGGCCAGGGCTGGCCTGCCGGGCAGGAGAGGAGCCGGGGGTTCAAACCCCCAGCCGGCCAGCTAGCGGCCCCCATTAAGGGGGGTCGCGGTTACAAAACATGGGGGGTAGCCCCCCCCCCCCCCTCCCCCAGCAAACCAAACGGATCGACCGTTCGGCTGAGCCAGCTGGCGCAGCGCGCCGGACCCCCAGGCCGGCAGCCGGGCCGTGCCGGGTCGGTCCGGGCCCGAAACCCCCGTTTTCCGACCCTCTTCGTTCTTTTGCCCATATCTTGGGCTACGGACCTCCGAACAACACACCATCAGTTGTGATGTGTTCCTTGGATCGATACAGTCGTTTCAGTATATCGCACTCAAGGTTTAGGAATACTTTGGGTTCGGCTGAGTTGGTTCGTACACGAAACCAACCGGGCCCTTGGAGCGGAAACACTCATAACTTGAGCTCCGGACGTCTGATTGACATGTCGTTGACTTTGTTGGATTCCTCTTAGTGAGACGGATCTTTTGGCTTACTCCGCCTGAGGTTTGGACGCAAGTGGAGTATGGTCGAGTTGGTTTTGCCTTAAAAACCAACCGGGCCCCTGGGATGAAAAAGTCAATAACTCTCAGACCGGGCGTCCGATTGACGCGCCATCTGCGAAGTTGAGTTCCTGTTGACGATACGGAATTTTGGACACATCAACTCTGGACTATGTGTCAGTTGATGTATCAGCCTCTCAGCTCGTGGAGCGGACCCTCCCGAATAAGCTTGTTGTGTGTGGGAACCCTAGAGCTGGCTGCGTTTGCGACTGTGACAACGACGACAACTGTACCGAGATCCTCAGTGGATTCGACGGCGACAACTACAGCACTCAGTGATTCTACGTGGATCAGTTCAATCGATCCTGTGTGGGTCTGATCCTGTGTGGGTCAGCACTCAGCGGTTCTATGTGAGCCAGTTCCTACAGATCCTGTGTGGGTCCGATCCTGTGTGGGTCTTTGCGGGGGTTAGTTACCTATCGATCCTATGTGGGTCAGATCCTTTGTGGGTCATTGTGGGGTTTAGTATCTATCGATCCTTTGTGGGTCCAACGACTTAGATGAATCAGTGGATATATCTGATCATCTCTATCGTCATACGAAGAAGTATACCTGTGTGAGCTGAATCCTGTTTGCTTTCCTTTGTGGATTGTGTTGTGCTATCCTGTGTGGATTTTACGTTTTTCTTTCCTGTGTGGACTGGGTTGTACTTGATCTCGGATGTTGGATTCGAACAATAATTGATGACTTAGGTATATGTATGGGAATATACCTAAGCAGTGTCGGATGTTACTTCGTGATTGTATCTTTCCTTTGTGGATTATCCTTTGTGGATTTTGGGAGACCTTCGGGGGTCTTGGGGTCCCTACTGAGTAGCTTATACTCACCCCTGCACAGGCTATGTCCGCACTACGTTGCGTTGGTTGCAGATGAAGGACAGCGCTGATCGTGGTTGAGGCTTGCGGAGCAGGACGGTACCTGGAGGTGGAACACTGGGCGGGACGTACTCGGAGCGGTTGGCTGGTCCCGAGGAGCAGAGGAGGCTATCTGTACCCACCCTTCAGGTGGGACTTCCAGTGGACGGATCGACGCTGCGGCTCTACTTTACAGTTGTTGTTTTCCCTTTCCAGTTGTACTTTACTTTCAGTTTGCGTTTGTATACTGGCCACTTACTTTTCCGCACTTACTGTTGTACTCAGTTTTTACTTAGTGTTTACTTCTAGCCGCTTGCTTGCTCTGTGGTGTTTGTTTACTTTACAAAGGAAATGACTTCCCTTTTTAGCAGTATTTACGCCTTGGTGCTAGTCTCCAGTCCCTGGCCTATGGAAGGCGGGCTTGGGGTAGTCACGGCATGGGCCCTGAGGACGGGTCGTGACAAAATGGAATCAAAGGAGTTCGGTTCTACCGCAAAACTTGGGACTCTGATCTTTTTCTCTGTGAAGCAATAGTGTTAAGAGTATTGAGTGTGGTTATCAGTCCAGGGAGTCCAGTGTTGGTGCGGCGGCCGACGTATCCGTACACCAGGACCCTGATTTCTGATTTCTGACTTAATACACGAAAACATTGATTTCATGTGTGTTTCAATTTTTCTATGTGATTACTCTATGTCAACTCACCAGGTATACTGTTTGACCGTGGTCCACCTGTTTCTTTTTAGGATGGCCCCACGACGGCAGCCAGCTAGGGTTCCGAGAGTTGTGCGTGACGACAGCCCACCGAGCGATGAGGCCTCGGTGTAGGGCCCTTTGACAGCTGAGGCACCGGCGGTACCTTTACCCTCTGAGCCACCGATACTTCCAGCCCCAGCCGCTGACAATGCACGTCGCCTTAGTGCACTGCACGAGTTCCAGCACCAACGACCGCCCAGGTTCCGTAGGGAGACGGACCCCCAGGCAGCTGAGGACTGGCTGGAGGCAGTTGTATGAGTTTTCTGGTTAGTGAGGACACCAGCAGACCTCATGGTGATCCTCGCAGCGAGCCTACTGCACGCGGCAGTAGGCAGATGGTAGATCTTGATGCTTCAGGTGCACGATGAGGCATCTCTCCTCTGGACGGACTTTGAGAGCCTCTTACACTCGGAGTTCATCCCAACCACCCTCCGTGCAGTACGCATCAAGGAGCTTCTACAGCTGCGGCAGGGCAGCTTGACGGTCGCCTAGTACTCGGCGATATTTACCAATCTCTCGTGCTACTCGACAGACATGGTACGGTACCCATTCTTCGGCGCCCGGACCTTTGAGCAGGGATTGAGACATGAGATCAGGGAATCACTGATCTCCCTCAGTATTCCGACTCAGGAAGGAGTATTGGAGCGAGCCCTTTTGATCGAGATTTTTCTTGTTGAGCCTTCTTCAGCAGCGAGACCTATTGCGGGGCGGTACGTAGTAGAGTCTTCTGCAGAAGGCAGTCGACGGATGACTCATGGGTCCAGGCAGACCAGACCCTCTGGAAAACGACCTCAGGACACTGGCTCAGCTGTGCGGGGCACACAGCACGGGGCCAGTCTTTCGAGAGGCAGGTAGTGCTACTCATGCGGCGGGCAGCGCCACATGGCTCGTGATTGCCCGACCCTCCGTGCCGAGGAGCATCAGACGGTTGAGGGACCACCGAGGCAGAGGCAGAGGGTCGACCGTGGTTGTCTGCAGGGAGCAGGCGGACGAGGGTGAGGAGCAGGCCGAGCAGCAGGTGGTGGGTGATGCTTTGAGGCTCTACCACCAGCACCACCAGGAGGTCCACCCCGAACACAGGGAGCTGGCAGGCAGAGACAGGAACAGCTCCAGGCAGCGGAGGCCTACGACCACGGCGCACCTGAGATGATTCGAGGTACTATCTGTGTCTATTCCACCCTTACTGTAGTTCTTATAGACACAGGAGAGAGTCACTCTTTCATAGCTGCTGCCCTTGTTCGGAGCTCGGTGATTCCGACAGAGCCGTTGGCTCGATCCTTACAGCTAAAGGCCCCTACGGAAGCAGACTCGATGATTACGCACTGGTTCCGGCAGTGTGAGCTTACTCTAGGAGGTGGGAGTTTCGGCTGGGATCTTCTTGTAGTGGCGTCGAGGCCTTACGACGTCATCTTGGGCATGGATTGGTTATCTACATTCCATGCATAGATTGACTGTATTAGGTGCAAGGTGCGATGTGTATGCCCCAACGGGAGCAGGTTCACCTTCACCGGTGAGAAGGGAGCCTTTGCAGCACGGGATGGACTCTCACAGAGGAGAGGACAGTCCATCACTCATCAGTTGGCTAGTCTCATCCTAGGAGCAGTTGACGTGCGGAGTCCTGGTTTTCCTGCAGTGGTGGATCACTATACGGACGTCTTTCCCGACGACATTCCAGGACTACCTCCTCACAGAGAGGTAGACTTTTATATTGACCTGTACCCCGGGACAACCCCGATATCGACTCCAGCATATCTAATGGACCCCGCCGAGCTTCGAGAGCTACGAGTACAGTAGGAGAACTTGCATGGAAAGGGGTTCATCCGACCCAGTGTTTCACCCTAGGCTCCCCCGATATTGTTCGCCAAGAAGGAAGATGGGAGCTTGCAACTTTGTGTCGACTATCTTTGCCTGAACCAGGTGACAGTGAGGAACAAGTATCCGCTACCGAGGATTGATGACCTCTTCGATCAGCTCAAGGGAGCATGGTGGTTCTCAAAGATAGACCTCAGGTCAGGATATCATCAGCTCAGATTTCAAGACTAGGACGTGCAGAAGACGGCCTTCAGGTGTCGGTATGGCCACTATGAGTTCTTGGTTATGCCATTCGGCATAACCAATGCTCCAGAAATGTTCATGGCCCTCATGAACAGGATCTTTCAGCCATACCTCGATCGATTTGTCGTGGTCTTCATCGACGACATTTTGATTTACTCGACGATTGAGGAGGAGCATGCTTACCACTTGTGGGTTGTGCTAGACACACTCCGAGAGCACCAGCTTTATGGAAAGCTCTCGAAGTGTCAGTTCTGGATACGCGAGGTCCACTTCTTGGGACACGTCATCTCTAAGGCGAGAGTTGCGGTGGATCCTACAAAGATCGAGGCAGTGCTAGCTTGGGAGCCACCCAGGAGCGTGATGGAGGTGCAGAGTTTCTTGGGACTAGCTGGATACTACCGGAGATTTGTGCCAGACTTCTCCAGAGTTGCGGCACCACTCTCATCTTTGACAAAGAAGGGGAAACCCATTGTGTGGTCAGATAGATGTCAGTAGAGCTTCCTGGAGCTGAGATAAAGATTGACCAGCGCACCTATCTTGAGGTTTCCTGAGGAGGCAGTAGGGTACGTAGTCTACTGCGATGCATCAGGGACCAGACTCGGATGTGTCCTGATGCAGGAGCGGGCCGTGATTTCCTATGGATCATGTCAGTTGAGGCTGCATGAGCAGAACTACGCTACCTATGACCTGGAGTTAGCAGCAGTAGTCTTCACTCTGAAGACATGGAGACACTACCTGATGGGCGAGCGCTTTACAGTCTTTTCTGACCATCAGAGTCTCAGATACATCTTCTCTTAGAAGGACCTGAATCTAAGATAGTGTCGATGGCTCAAGTTCCTCTAGGAATATGACTTTGAGATAGTCTATACTCCTAGGAAGGGGAATGTGGTAGCCGGTGCTCTCAGCAGGAGGACGGGCATTCAGCTACTTGAGGAGGCAACAGAGCATCTAGCCTTTTTGCAAATATCCTTCATGGATAGAGATGGAGCAGCCTTCCTTCAGTCTCTCATAGTCACCCCTCCACTACTGCAGCGGGTCAGAGAGGCACAGCGTGGGGACGCTGACTGTGAGACGTGGCGTGCACAGATATCCTCAGGAAAGGAACCTGATGGTTTCTCCTTTGGAGCAGAGCACGACGTCCTTTTCAGAGGACATACCTTGGTACCAGTTGCTTTATGGGAGGAGGTGATGAGAGAGTTTCACACTTCTCCTTTGGCGGTACATCCTGGAGTGGCAAAGATGTACCAGGATCTCAGACAACAGCACTGGTGGCCGGGCATGAAGAAGGATGTGGCGGAGTTCTTTTCTCAATGTCTCGCCTAACAGCAGGTGAAGGCAGTGCACCAGGTACCAGTAGTCTTGGTACAGCCTTTGGAGGTCCTGTAGTGGAAGTGGGATGGCATATCTATGGACTTCGTGACTGGACATCCACGCACTTCCAGAGGTCACGACTCTATTTGGGTGATTGTCGACCGACTCACCAAGTCGGCACACTTCTTACCCATCAGAGAGCAGGGCTCATTAGAGAGCTTGGGATGACTTTACGTTCAGGAGATTGTGCGGCTTCATGGTGTGCCATCATCTATCGTCTCCGATCGAGATGCTTGCTTTACTTCCCAGCTTTGGAAGGGGTTGCAGGAGGCGTTTGGGACACAGCTACGTCTGGGCACAACCTTTCACCCTTAGACGGATGGTCAGATGGAGAGGACCATTCAGACTCTCGAGGACATGCTCCGCGCATGTGTCCACGACTTTGGTAGTAGCTGGGAGGACCACCTACCCTTGGTGGAGTTCGCGTACAACAACAGCTACCACTCCACCATCGGGATGGCACCATATGAGGCGTTGTACGACCGACCTTGAAGATCTCCTTTGTTCTAGACAGACCCTGGGGAGTCAGCACTTGTGGGACTGGAGATGGTCCAGGCCATGACAGAGAAGTTTCAGGTCATCCAGGAGTGGATGAGGACAGCTCAGAGCCGGCAGAAGTCATATGCTGACAGGAGGTGGAGGCCATTAGAGTTAGAGGATGGCGACCACGTCTTCTTGCGTGTCTCACCTCGATGTGGATTACGGAGATTTGGCCGGGGTGGCAAGTTGTCTCCACACTTCATCGGACCATTCCATGTCCTCAGCAGGATTGGCAAGGTGTCTTATCGTCTGGCTCTACCACCTCAGTTGCACCGGGTGCACGACGTCTTCCACGTATCTCAGCTGAGGAGATACGTGCACGACCCGATGCATATCATTGACCATGGGAAGCTAGACGTTGAAGATGGGGAAACTTTTACGGAGGTCCCAATGGAGATCGAGGATCGACAGGAGTGGGTCCTGCATGGATGGTCGATTCCTCTAGTGCGCATTAGATGCCAGCACGGGAATCTCCAGGAGAGCATTTGGGAGCGGGAGGCTCAGATGCGTTCTCAGTACCCACATTTGTTTCCCAAGTTTATGATGTAAATTTACGGGGATGTAAAGCCCTGAGGTGGGAGTAATGTAAATACCTGTAAAATTCAAGAGAAATTTTTCTTAATTTTCTTTGGGATTTTACAAGCACGCAGTCTCTGGCGGCAGTTGATTCTAAGGCCCGGTGTGCTCGAAATTTCTATCCGAAGTTTAGCTCGGGTACGTTCAGTGAACGAACGAGCGGGAATTCCTATCTTTTGAACCGGTGCTCAGAATCGAATTCTAAGGGCACCGATGGAACCATAGAACTGGTAATTGCTTAGGAACGCCATTTACGAAGTTGCGTTTTCACGAGAGAAGATGATAAAAACTGTGGAAGTTTAATTTATAATATAACTACAATTTTTTTTTATTTTCTTTAAGTGGTTTAAGACTTTGGGTGGAAGTTTGGTAACTACCCAACTTCACAAGGGAGGTTATGAGGGTGGTGGGGCCCACACGAACCCCACCCCTTCATATTCTTCAACCCCCCTCAACTCACCATTAATTTTTGACAACTTATGTTATTAATTAAGTGAGTTAAGTGTGGATGTTTGAATTTCAAAAGCATTGTTGAGTTAATAAAATAAGGGAGGTGCTTATTTTATTTGGGGACTTGTTTCTTGAGAGGTTTGGGGAGAAAAACTAAGGGAAGCTAGAAGTTCTTCATCTTCTTCGTCGAAGAACACGAAGAACGCATCAAACTCCTTCGAAGAACGCCGAGTCCTCAGAGACCGACTATGCGACGCCGTATACCGTGACGGTTCTTCCGCGACGTCTTCTTCCGTGATGTCTCCTTCTGCAACATCTCCTTCCACGGCGTCTTTTTCCACGACGAATCCTCGTTTGACGAACCTCTGTTCAAGCTATGCTCGAGGTAGGGGTTTTTTATTTATTTGTTCGTGAATACTACCTTGTCGTTCTTCGTGAAAATACGACCAATTTCTACCAATTAACGAGAGGGGTCGGACCGCACAAACACGGCCGACCCTCATCCCTTATCCTTGTTTTTGTTTCTAATGTGGTTGGAATGGGAATGGCGCGATGTCGTCGCATCGCGCGGGATCGTGCGGCAAGTAATGCGTGGCGCCGTCGCGCCGCGCCGTGAAATTGAACCACGTCGCGGCACCGTCGCGCCGCACCAGAGAACCGCAAAAACACCGCGGCCAGAGTGGGGACACGGCGGAGGGGTTCGGCGTCGTCGCGCTGCACCGAACGAATGAAGGTTGCGGCCGATACCGGGCCGCCACGGAGCATGGGAACCAGCGGCCGAAAGCGGGCCGCCGGTGTCAGAGCAGGGAGGGGATCGGCCGTCGTCGGTCCCATGGTGGCAGAAACCAGCCGGCCAGGGCGGGCGGGCTAGGCAGGAGAAGAGCCGGGGGTTAAAACCCCTGGCCGGCCAGCTAGCGGCCCCCATTAAGGGGGGTCGCGGTTACAAAACGCAGGGGGCAGCACCCCCCCTGCAAACCGAACGGCTCGGTCGTTCGGCCGAGACAGCTGGCGCCGCGCGCCAGTGCGCCGGACCGCCAGGCCGGCAACCGGGCCGGGTCGGGCCGCGCCCAGTCCGGGCCGACCCAGGGGGTCTCGGGCCGGGTCGGTCCGGGCCCGAAACCCCTATTTTCGGACCCTCTTCGGTCTTTTGCCCATATCTTAGGCTACGGATCTCCAAATGACGCACCATCAGTTGCGATGCGATCCTTGGATCGAGACGGTCGTTTCGGTATACCGCACTCAAGGTTTCTGAATACATTGGGTACGGCCGAGTTGGTTCGTACACGAAACTAACCAGGCCCTCAGAGCAGAAACGCTCATAACTTGAGCTCCGGACGTCCGATTGACGTGCCGTCGACTTTTTTGGATTCCTCTTAGTGAGACAGATCTTTTGGATTACTCCGCCCGAGGTTTGGATGCAAGTGGAGTATGGTCAGGTTGGTTTTACCTTAAAAACCAACTGGGCCCCTGGGACGAAAAAGCCAATAACTCTCAGACCGGGCGTCCGATTGATGCGCCATCTGTGATGTTGAGTTCCTGTTGACGATACGGAACTTTTGGTTACATCAACTCTGGACTATGTGTCAGTTGATGTATCATCCTCTCGGCTCGTGGAGCGGACCCTCCCGAACGAGCTTGCTGTGTGCGGGAACCCTAGAGCTGGCTGTGTTTGGGACTGTGACAGCGACGATGACTGTACAGAGATCCTCAGTGGATTCGACGGCGATGACTACAGCACTCAGAGATTCTACATGGATCAGTGCTACCGTTCCTGTGTGGGTCTGACCCTGTGTGGGTCAGCGCTCAGCGGTTCTGTGTGAGCCAGCGCCTACAGATCCTATGTGGGTCTTTGCAGGGGTTAGTTACCTATCGATCCTATGTGGGTCAGATCCTTTGTGGGTCATTGCAGGGGTTAGTACCTATCGATCCTTTGTGGGTCCAACGACTTAGATGAATCAGTAAATATATCTAATCATCTCTATCGTCATACGAAGAAGTATACTTGTGTGAGCTGAATCCTATTTTCTTTCCTTTTTGGATTGTGTTGTGCTATCCTGTGTGGATTTTAAGTTTTTCTTTCCTGTGTGGACTGGGTTGTACTTGAGCTCGGATGTTGGATCTGAATGAGAATTGATGACTTAGGTATATGTATGGGCATATACCTAAGCAGTGTCGGATGTGATTTCGTGATTGTATCTTTCCTTTGTGGATTATCCTTTGTGGATTTTGGGAGACCTTCAGGGGTCTCGGGGTCCCTACTGAGTAGCTTATACTCACCCCTGCATGGGCTATGCCCGCACTACGTTGTGTTGGTTGCAGACGACAGACAGCGCTGATCGTGGTTGAGGCTTGCGGAGTAGGACGGTACCTGGAGGTGGACCACTGGGCGGGACATACTCAGAGCGATTGGCTGGTCCCGAGGAGCAGAGGAGGCTATTTGTACCCACCCTTCAAGTGGGACTTCCAGTGGACGGCTCGACGCTGTGGCTCTACTTTACAGTTGCTATTTTCCCTTTCCAGTTGTACTTTACTTTCAGTTTGGGTTTGTATACTGGACCACTTACTTTTCCGCACTTACTGTTGTACTCAGTTTTTACTTAGTGTTTACTTCTAGCTACTTGCTTGCTCTGTGGTGTTTGTTTACTTTACAAAGGCAATGCCTTCCCTTTTTAGCGGGATTTACGTCTTTGTACTAGTTGCTAGCCCCTGGCCTATGGAAGGTGGGCTTGGGGTAGTCACGGCACGGGCCCCAAGGACGGGTCGTGACATCCTGTGTTCCATGCCTTAGCATAGATCAAATTCCCCGTAGTTCGAGATGGGATGGGGCTTACACTCTGAGGAAGCCCATGGTGGTGGGGCTTGAACCTCGTGGAGGCTTCCTATGTACCATGCCTTAGTACGGATCAAAGTCCCCATAGTTCAGGATGGGATGGGGCTTACACTTTGAGGTAGCCCATTGTGGTGGGGCTTGAACCTCATGGAGGCTTCCTACGTACTATGACTTAGCATAGATCAAAGTCCCCATAGTTCAGGATGGGATGGGGCTTACAAGAAATATGGTAACTCAGAACCATACCAGGCATTATCTTTTATGAAACAACTTGTTCTTTAGTCTATATGGAATTAATAAATTCATTATTAGTATGTTCCAACAATGGGATACCTAAACTGAAATCTATCATAACTATTATAATTTAATTAAACAATTAATTTAACATTCCTTCAAAAAATAATCCTTAACGTGCATCGAGTTTAGAAACCAACTGGAATAGACATACACATTTGCATCAATTTGATTAACATAAAATTAAAATTATAATCAGATTCATTTACATGCCTCTCTGTCTTTATCCAATTAATTACCAATTAATTCTGGCATTATGTTCTTTACCAATTTTATTAAGAACAACATGCTAATAGGAAGAGCATAGATATCACACTATCTAGGAAATCAAGAGGCAAACTGTTATCATGGTGCAAAGAAACAACATGAAATGAAACCATTACTTTTGATCTAGTTCATGTATTTAATTAGGTCAATTCCGTTACGATCCAAAGGGATAAAACATTCTAAATCTATATTTACATGTAAAATAATAAAGAAGAAATGAATCATGTTCCTCAAAAGGATTGTGACGTCCTTCTCTTGATAACAAATCAATGTAACAGATCACAATCACCTTCCCACAAAAATTAGATCCACCCAAGGATCTTGTGGAACAACCACATCAACAATAACCAAAATAAACCCCCTTAAAACTATTGAGATATAATACAATAGCATGAAAAAGATAAATGGGAGGAGAAAATTTGATTAAAATCAATGAATGGTGGTAGTTCTTACCTCTAATTGAAGATGGAACAAATATTGTTGTAGGGAACTGATTTGGGATGAAAGAATCCCCAAACATTTAAGATGGATACGTCTGGGTTTTCTAAGGTCGATAGGGGGTGAGATCAAGCTGCAGGTTTTGAAAAACCCAAGCGGATCTGTGTCCTTAAAATATGAAGCGATAGGACAGTACACAATGTTTACCTCCCAGTCACATCGTGTACCTCCTTGAGGCCGTCTTACGCCTAAAAATGTGTTTCCATGTCACTCAGTTATTTTATGATACCCAAATGGTACTTGTCATGTCCCTCTTAGTCATGTCGTGTATCCCCTTATTTCAAGATTCTCATGACTGGAATTTGAGGTTTTTGTTGACTGGGGAATCAATATTATGGGACCATTCCCTACGTCACATGGAATGATATATATTCTGCTTGGAGTGAACTATTTATCTAAATGGGTTGAAGTCTAAGTAATGACTCATGAAACCACTAATATAATAATAAATTTCCTTTAAAGAAATGTGTTTTCATGTATTGGATTTCTATGACTGCTCATTAGCGATCGTGGAACACATTTCTCCAATCATCCAGTGATAAAAATGATTTAATGATATGGGATACGCTACAATACTAGAACTCACTATCACCCAAAAATGAGTGGGGAAGTAAAAATATAAAATAGAGAGGTAAAGATGATCCTAAAAATAGTCAATACAAGAAGAAATGACTAGATTCAGAAGATGGATGATGAATTATGGTCATATATAACGGCTTATAAAACACTCAATGGCACAAACCTATTTCGACTGGTTTATGGAAAACCATGTCATCTTTTGGGGCAGCTAGATCACTAATCATTTTGGTCCATAAAAAAACTGAATTTGGATTTAGATAGGGCTGTAGAGGAGCAGTTATTGCAATTAACTCCATTGGAAGAATTAAGGAAAGTCATGTATAAGAACGTAAGAATTTAGAAGGGGGAAAAATAATGGCATGACCTACGTATTTCAAGATGCGCCTTCATCCCAGGGAATAAGGTTCTAATTTTATTTCATGTGGTCTGTGTACTGCCCATGATTGTATTCATTGTGTAATATACTTTAATTTATGGATATTTACATCATCATTGTGTGTTCCATCTTTCATGGGATGTGTGTTTCGCAATTTACAAAATTTGTAATGGAATTACAAATTTCAATTTCCACTCATTCAGCTTTACGCATAATTCATTGATTATTTTAGTCCATGACTATGTGCGGAATCACTATTAATTTTCTTATGTCACAATTTCCACTACCCTTTCTGTGGATATACATTTGATACACATAATCACTCCATTGATAAATTTTCAAGTCATCGTTATGAACTTGATTAGAGTAATTTTAACTCAATCTCAATTTTTTGAGTTAAATATCCAATTCATTTGTGTTGTTTTTACAAGAATATGTGTGAATGTAATCTGATTGATTTACACTGAATATCCAATCATATTGAGTGTATTTATATTTTTCACACATAATTATGTCGTTGATTTGTCCTTAACCTAAGGATACGGTCTTTATAAATGATTTTATCTAAATTTACATTCCATTAAGGCTTTTTTGTTTTTATACACCAAATCACTTTTATATGGTGTATATAATGTACTTTGACATAGTATATCATGAATCCCTTTATTCTCATGATATTACAGAGTTTTGATTACCTCAAGTATTTTTATTCAAGTGTCTCTCTTTTGGTTAGGAACTCTAACTAAAATATCATTTTAAAATGTTTTAATGATTTATTATTCTAAATCATTCCCATTAATGTCCATGTTTTAAAAATGGGTTTAAGGATTTATTTATATGGAAATTAAAGTTTTAAAATTAAACTTCCTTTTAAAAGATTAAAATCTTCTATGCCAAATCCAATATTCTTTATGAAAATAATTTAAAAAAGTAACATTTTGTTTCGCTAAAGAATTCAAATCAACTCCATAATCATTTTAATTTCTTAAAGCAAAAAAATACTAAAATATTTTTAGAACTAAAAACATTACAAGAATCATTTTAAAATTTAACATTAAAACCATCATCACACAACTGAAAAATACTTTACAGATTCTATTTAAGTCCATCAACAAGTAATACTTTAGAAATTAAAACAGAATCAATGTTACCAATCTGGACTAGGTCGAGGATCTTTCCTTTTGAGTTATCACCAAAGGTGACATAGCCACCATCAACCTTGATTAAGCTTTTGAAACATGAAAAATCTCTTGTCATGTGTCTTGAACCTCCATTGTCCATGTACCATGTCTTCCTACAGGAACTCTTTAATCATGTTTCCTACAAAAACAGGTTTAGGTAGAAAATGATTTTGGTACCCAGATTTTCTTGGGTCCAGATAGGTCAGCAAGAAAAGTTTTAGGAACCCAGACTTGTCTTATGGGTCTCATATAATTTACAGAATCAATAGATTTTGAAAGATAAAATTTATTTGATCTATAACTATGTGAATATCTAGTTGAAGCATATGAACTTCCAAAACCAGAACTCACAGCATTATGTCCAGATTTTGGAATAAATATAATTTTACTAATCTTTCTCTTTCCAGGATAATAGCCTATACCAGTGGTATATTTTTGTGCCACTTGTTTACCTAACATTTGAGTCATAGTGTTCTTTCCATTAGTGAATTTCTTTAAGTCCTTTCTATGTTTCTCATTAGACAATTTCAGTTCAGTATTTTCCTTAAGTAAATTAGAATTCTTTTCCTTTTCTATATGAAGTGAAGATTTAATAGAGCTGGTCAAAGCATGTTGTTTCTTCAAGGTCTTATAATTGTCCTTCAATTCATTATAGGGTTCTTCTAGCATATTACAGTATTCAAAAAAATTGAGAAAAAAATGTAATTGTACTTTGGTAAAAATTAGTATATAAACCATACTAAGAAAGATGAAAAGATTAATTTTTAATAAATTATAATATATGAAAAAACTAGAACGAAATGACCATTAGAAAACATTTAAGAATAAATAATAACATCGTTGAAACATTTATAAGAACCTCAATATGGAAGAAAAATAATTGGATGGAAAATTATAAATCTATAATTTTTAATGAATTTCATTAAACATAAGTAATTTATAGCTTCATTTGAATTTTATTAGAGATTATGTCATTAATTTTTAATTAGTATTAATATATTCTTTGACTGGAACTAAATCTTTACGAAATTTGTAGATTATTTATACAAAGTTCCAAATGGGGAAAGTTGATTTTGTCAAAAGAACATTCATTAATCCATCATAAGTAGAACACTAGATAGAGTAACCTATGAAGATCACCATATGGATAAATGTGAAGTCTATTGGATGAAGAAATAATGTATGTACTGGATTTATAAATGTGGTTTCATCCAATAGATGAGACCAGATAGAGAATTTTGGATATCAGATGAAGGTTTGAGGAGCTTAATAAAACATTATAAAGTTAGAAATTATAAATATGTTGAGATATAATTTAAATGATTTTAAATCTAGATAATATTTGCAGAAGAGTTTTAGAGATATTTGATGCATATATTTGTGTAGTTCTTATGAATATTATTGACTCTAAATTTTTGGCAGCTTCGAAGGAGGTCAAATGAAATTTCAGTTAAGTGGGAAATTCAAAATTAAAATCCATGTTTCTTTCTTGATTTTCATCGGAAGTATTTTTATAAAATAAATATATATCATTTAGATCAACGTGGTTTTTGATTTATCTTGAGAGTAAGTATTATAAGTTAAGTGTGAGTTTCTAAACACGAATATACTTGGTTGGATAAGAGTAAAATTAGGCAGAAGAGTTATAGATATAGTTTTTCTAGATAGAGAATTTTATGATAGAGGAATACTGGGAAGAGGTATACCAAAAAAAATGTATCATATAGAGAATAAATAGACATAACTTCAAAAAGGAATATAAAATGGATGTGAAAAAGATAGAGTCATGTCAGGTAGAGGTATACTAGAAAAAATGTATCAGATAGAGGATAAATGGATGTTGCTACTTGAATGCGTACCAGAAAGTGGTGAAATAAAATTATTTATATTAGTAACCAAATTATATCAAATTAATTTTTTGATAGAATAAATAAATGAGGGATCAATATGGAATATATAATTAAAATTTATGTTTCAAAAATATGTTTTTAAATTTTTGATATTGGATGTTGTGAAATAAAAGAATTTGAATAATATATTTAATGGTTTTAGCATTTGGAATAAGATTCATTTGTGTCGACATTACTAAAAAAAATTCATCATGGACATTACCATTTTAATTAATTTAAAAGAATTTTTTAATAAGATTTTCACATATATATGTGGTATGATATACTATGATATATAATCCATTTAACCAAACATAAATGGTTTCAAATATAATTTTCTTTAGAAATAATTCATATATTGTATGATTATATGGGTAATTATTTATGGTTTTGTTAGTATTGGCAATGAATTATAAGAATATATAATGTATCAGGATATCTAGAGATAGTATAAACATTGTGATTAATTGAAAGAGGATACATATATTACATGTTGTGAAATGAAAATAACCCTTGATGTATTAATATAATCTATTTGTAATAGATATTAACCATGGAATGTTATGATTTTTGAAAATATAATTAAATCAAAATGAGTCGGATTTCAGATATATAATGAAATATACTACATGATACACTTCTAGGAATGGCTATATAGTAATTGAATTTGATGGAATTGGTTTCAAACAGAATGAAATCAGTAATTTATATAATATAAAACTATGTATTATCATCACTATGCCATAATTATATTTATTTATATAATGTCTAAAATTTTTAAATATGATATCATTATGTAGGATATATATTTATATTTATCGTAACTATTAATAGTGGAATATATCACATGTATAACCCCATATGAAAATCGTTTTACTAAAAGATACATGATTATGTTATATTTCCCATTTCTTTAAATTAAAAATTATAAATTTTCTTTTTCACTCCCAAGTGGTTCCCAAATGCCAAAAGTTCGCCCTATGGATGCCCAAGGTCATAAATATCTTATACAATAGGATTAGGGAATGTTTTAGGGTAGTTTTATAATATTATAATATTATTTGTTACCCTTATTTTCTAGATTTACCATTTAACCATTGTGAAAATAATAATTACTGAGATTACTTTTCATAATGTTAAAAACATAAATGTACCTACATAATCAATTTTTTATTTTTTATTTCAATTATGGAACCTATTTTATCAAATTCAAAACACATTATTGGTATAAATTAATTTAAAATTAATTTTATAAGTTTTCAAGTAAAAAGGTTTCCAAAATGTTTTGATGATTATTTTATAAGTTTTAATGGTAAAAGGTTTTTAAAATTATTTCAAGACTTCATTCTAATTTTTCAAAAAAAATCAAAGAAATTGGTTTTCTAAGGGTTTTATCTTTTAAAAATACTTTTCAAAGAAGAAAGGATATTTTCCTCTAGAAATGTTTTAAAAATATCTTTTCAAGTTATTTTTCATATAAAATGATATCTGTTGATGTTACTCATTCTATTTTAGGAAATTATACAAATGTTCCATTCATATCCCATATTGAATGATTTATATTTTGATGGAATGATACTTATGATACCCATTCTTATTTCATGGGTAATATGCTCTTGAATCCTGCTACAAAGACATCATGAAAAAACTGAAATTTGAAGAAAAGTTTATTTATTCATCCCTAACATGTATGTATTATCTTAAAAATTATTGGATCATGATAATTACTTGAAATTAAATTAATTTCAAAAAATATAAAACCATTTTTTAGATTTTTCAATTAATACAATAAATAATATTTTTCCATTAAGTATGTATTTAAGATAATTATATAATTCCTTATAATTATAAATAAAATAATATAATGAATATAATTTCATTAATATCAATCTTATTATTTAAATTCATTGGTATCTAATTTTTTCTATATTTGAACACATAAATGATATTTATAATGAAGAGAGTTATATTTTGTCACTTTCTTTAGTTTAAATAATACATAAGTAATTTTCTTGAAAATTATTATATTCAAAAACTATAATTATATAATATGGTCATAAATGTAGAATTTAAATCATCCAATAATAATTAAAAAGAATATTTTCCCATTCTAACATTGTTTTAACCATGGTTTGCAGGATTTAACATTTATTGAGGTAATAAATCGTACCAGGGTTACTATTAATTTGACCAAACATAAAATATGCCTATTTACCAAATATAAACCTCAATATTATAAATATGTATTTAATTTTTAGATAATCAATTAATATATGTTTCAGAAATTACTTTTAATATTAATCTATAAAATATAATGAAAAACAGTTTTCAAAAAATTGCTATTTAAGCCAAAAAATCTACATATAACAAAAAAATGGATAACAATGATTAAAATGATGTGAATTTTCTATCAGTACCACACTTGTGAACCTCTGAGAAAGGAAATGCTAGCCGAATAGCCCTGCAAAGGTGGAGAGCTGATCCCGATGAAGATACTGGGGAGGGGCGGTTTCAAGTAGTCACAGTCTGTATGATTTCTCTAAGACCTATGGGTCCTGTAATGTCTCCAAGACTACGGGAAATGTAATATCTAAGCCTATGGGCCTAGTAAGGGTTCTTCCTCATCACTTGAAAGGGGGGTTTTCATGAAATCAATAAAAAAGAAGGTCGTCGGGCCATTCAGGGTGTATATAAAGGTTTATAGAAGGGATGAATGAGAGAAAAAATGGGACCCAAATTACTTGGGTATCATAAATATAGTAATATTGCTATGTAAGAATATAACCCAATATGATCAATAGGAAATTAAAGGGCATAATAAAAATAAGTTTCTCAAATAAAGAGGAGAGGCATAGGATTCCTTACCTTGAGATTATGCTTCTAAAATCTTGGGGGAACGAGCAGCAGAGGGCTCTAGATGACTGCAGCGTCTATGAGATAGAAGAAATCCACCATAACAAGAACAAGACAATTCATGAAGTGCATTAAATACCATCTACCGCTGAACCCCAAAACCCAAAACCCTAGAAACCACCGCACCTGGTCTGACACGGAGAGGCACAGAGAAAACAATAGGTCTGAGCTAGGATCAGAGTGGTCAAGGGTTTCAACTGAGAAAAACCATCGTCAGATCCCCGAACCTCCCTCAAATGAAATCGTTGTCATCATCGTCGTCAGAAGAACAGAAGCACCATTTCCTGAGCGGACCACAAACTTCACCAAACCATCATCCCAAAAAAACAACCTTGGATAATAAAGAGATTGTAGAATTAACCCTTACCTTGTACTTTTCCTTGTTAAATGGTAGGTTAACCTATTTTATATTGGTTAAATAATTGTTATTAAATTATTCAACAACTCTATACATTAATATGATATCATATATGATCTTCTAATACTTCTTTGTTAACAATATTTTAGTATTATCGTCATTTCGGGGGTTAACTGATTCGTTTTCCTTTATATTCTTTGTTACGTAAGTAATATTTGTAATAGATAGGATGTATATAATTCATATTCAAAATGATATTAAGTATTTAAACATTATTTTTAATCCTCAAATGAAAATTAGTCTTGAATTGATATGATGGGGAATGAATCTGATTGTGTTCGTGGAGATGGTAAACCGTACGTATGCACGAGCGACAATATCATTCTTTTGATATTAAAATAATATATAATTGGATGTTATATCATATATAATGAATCATTATCATCTACCTACCACTTCATGCGGGAGACTCACGAAAATGATCACCATGAGGTCAGCTGGTGTCCCTACCAATACGAAAACTCTAACGATAGCCTTCAGCCAATCCTCAACTGCCTGGGTGTCCGTCTTTCCCAGGAACCTTTCAAATGTTTGAAATAATTTAAACAAGTGGATAAATAAACATTTTATATAAAAAATTATATTTAAATTCATGAGGAATGTGTAAAATAGTTTACAAAAAACAATGGAATATATTTCAAATACAGACCATGAGAAATTTGGTCATCTTACAAAAGGTAAGATAGTTCTAGGCTATAGGATCCCCACACACTCGATGGTGATCACAATAATATGTGTATATAGGTCCCTATGAAATTGGAAAAAGTTCTCATCACTATCCTATCATGGATGTGACCTACTACAGTAGGTTTGATTTTTGTTGTAAATAATCAAAAACATTATACACAAATAACTCACTAAATAACATGACTCTCTTGTGATCTATTCATAATTGGTGATGTGAACTTTTTTAAAACTATTTAAAATATAGTTCATCCCATTCTCAAAATTAAAATCTGCCAATTTCCCTTTAAAAACCAATACACATGTTTTCCAGAATGGCAGCACGGAGTAGGCCTTCACGCTGGATGGAACTACCGCGAATTGGTCCGCAGTGGCCATTGCTTGTGTCAGCGACCGGGAGAGTTGACCCAACCTGCCTATGGGGCAGTCGGGACCTCGATCTGGTTCAGGCATGTAACTACCCCTGCTCAATGTGTGCGGGGTTTGATGACAAGATTCAGCAGTGGCTCGGGCCATAGTGGTTACTGACGTTGATACCCCAGGGGGGGCATCCTCTTCTGCTCGAGCCCGACGCTGGCATTGGGTCAGATGAGTTGGAGCTGGTGGTGTGGGCACATGGATTGCCTGCTCTTTGGATCAGGGAGTTATGCAGTAGCATCGACGTGGCCTAGTGGGGGCTCTTGCCGTGAACCCCTGGAGCGGTTCCCCGATCGGGTGACCTCAGACATCCCCCACCTCATCGGCACTCCGACATATATAAATAGCTTGAAAACCAGTGAAAATCACGAGAACACCTACCTTAGGCTCATACAAGATATCTCATCCAGTATCAGGCTTTGATTCATCCTGATTTGGATGAAATATGATGAACATATGAAGAAAAATAAATTTGGGCATATGAGCCTTACTCCAATCTGTGTTCGTTATAACTAGAAGAATCAAGAGAGATTAAAAAAGAATTGAGGACTTACCGTTGTGGATCTAAAAAGACAAACGACGTTTGAAACAGAGATCAGAGGAAGAAGTAGGATTGGAATCCTTCATATCCTTCTTGACAGCTCTCTAAGGGGCCTCCCACTTGATGTATTGTTAATGAAGAGGGTTAGATTAGGGTTTTATAACATTTAATTAATTTAATTAAAAATTAATTAAATATCAAAATAAATCAGGTCGCACGGTTTACTCGTATGGCCTGGACAAACTGTATGGAGATAGAGCAAACCTTACTGGAAGGCAAGGGGCAACCGCACTACCACCCCAAATGGTTTCCTCAAACCGTGCGCATGCCATGCTTCTGCCTCTGCCAAGCCTACACTAAGGTGTACGGTTTAACCAAGCCATGCGCAGGCTATTTGCAAACCATGTGTCTGGACATTTACAGCCAAAAACTTGGTTCCGGGCTCCGAAAAAGCCTCAGACACCTCTGTAACTCCCTCAGTCAAGTTAGGCATCCATATTAGGCCTCAACAGAATAGTTAAACTAAAAATACAAAGGATCTGTACCTCCTACGAAAACACGGGTTCTTACAATCTTCCCCCCTTATAGCAATTCGTCCCTGAATTGCTCTCTGAAGGGTGGTCAAGATTCAACTGCAAACAGCTCTATCCAGGAGAAAGTAGTGGTGTGGTTGAATAGGATGAATCAAATCATCTATTTTTATATTGGACAAAAAATATATTAATGTCATTTAGGAAATTTATATGCTAGATTTTTATATAGATTATTGTAACACCCCAAACTTCCACGGTACATTTCCCTTTGAATAATGTAATAGCTTGCATTGTATGCAACTTCAAGATTCTAACACACTGTGACCAATCAAAGTAGTCGTTATGAATATTAATACCCACTTTATAAATGTTTATAAATTTTATTTTTCAAAATGGACTTCATTTTTGAATTTAGAATATTGAAATTATCCTAGGGTGAATTTTTGATATTTTTCTAACTTCCAATTTTTAATGAAGAGTGAAAAATACTAAACTTTAATTGAAAAAAAATTTTTTAATCAAAATAATTTATAATCAATAGAGTTGATTTTCATGATACAAAATAATAAACTAATGAATATAATGATGAAAAAAACCTCTCCTCCCCTTATAAATACCACACCTCACCACCCATTATCCAAAAAACTTATATTCCTTTAATCTTGTAAAATATCAATTAAAACTTATTTCAATGTTTTCCTATTCTCAAAAAATGGCCAATTTCATGTTCTTTAACTGGTCATTCAGGGAGGTGATATTTAAGGTGTAACATTCCCAAACTACATCTTTTAATTTATTTTCTTCTTATAAATTATCCTAACCTAATTAATCAATAAAATAATAATAAATAAATTATATTTTATATAATTTCATATCATATTTATAATTCAATATACTATATACACTCATTTTATTATCTCCTATTACTGAAAGAAATGAAACAATTTTCCAAATTATGATGGTTTAATTTCACCGTGGATAATGATTTATAATTTTCTATTACCACCTTTATGGAAGGTCACAAAACTATTATTATAGTTAAATAAGATATAAATAAATATATCACAACTTATTTCAGGTTTTGAAACAAATTTATAGGCCCCTTTTCTCACATATCCAATGATTGGGTACCCATTTTTCCTAGTCCCTAATCTGAAGGAAACCAATCCAAGACCTCCTCCAAAGCCTCCAAATATGTTTGATCAGAGAACATGGCTCACCAGTATGCCCTCTCAATCATACATTCTAATGGTAAATAAGGTCCCACTATTAACCTACCTAATAGGTAGGGTCCTTATAATGTTCTCAATCATACATTATTATGGTAATGAGGATCCTAACCTTAGGGGTGGTGGAATATGGCTTCTTGAGCAAGGATGTGACAACTGTTACTTGTAGTCCCTCCCTCTTCTTCTCTTCCACTAGTTGAAAGGGTAGGGTAGATAGAATATTTAAAAGTGTATACCTCCTATAGTAATCCCCTAGTATTTATTATAGGACATTACCATACCTTCTATATCCTCTCCCATATCCACCGATGGGAGAAGGGTATTGTACGGATTTACATATCTTCTATTTCCTCTTATTTATCACACTGAGCATGAATCGTCTGGACTTATAGGTTCGTGGTGATCAATTCATCAACATGATCGAATATTCATTGTCCCCAACCATGTGCCTGAGTCTCATCAATGGGAAACCTCTGGTGTTGAGGCCCCACTAATCGACCAGGATTGTCATTGCTATGACAATCCTTATCTATTTGGGGGCCATGATGGGTTACTAGACTCCTCTCTTGGTCTGTGAATTTTATTCACTGCTATTGAGATAAGGGCCTAAAGAGTTACACACAATATCGTATTCAAGAATCTTCCATATTCAGTTGAATAGGTATATGGACATGGTGGGTCTCACCACGGGGTCTGAGTGTTGTCCAAGTTATCAATCACTAAAATAATTAAATAAATTCATTAATATTCAAGTTATGGATATTTGGGATTGAATTTATTTAATGTATTTAAAAGTTCAGTAAATATGATAAAATATTAATCAAACAAATATTATTTTAATATTCAAGATTCATTTAATATTAACTGGGACAGTGAGTCGAGTTAAATGGGTCGGTTTTTATAATGTAATATATTTTATATATATTACAAGCATATGTTAAAATAATAAATAATATTGATGCAGTTTAGTTTGTCAAAATTATTTATTTAGTGGACGTACGAGTGGGTTTTTATAACTTTTGAACCGGTGCTCGGAGTTGAAATCGGAGGGCACCGTTGAACTCACAACACCGGTATTCGTTTAAGAATACTTTCACCTTGATGGTAGTTGGTCGAGAATAAAAGAAAGCTTTTGGGTTTTTAGAAAATGATTTAAATAAAAAATAAAGTGTGTGGATTTATTTTTATTTGTTGGTTAAAACCTCCACATGGAAGTTGGTGGTGGGACCACCACACCTTAACCTCCCATGAGAGGTTATGGTGGTGGGTGTAACGACCCAAATTTTTTCAATGGAAATTCCCTTCTTATATTTATGTCATAAAATCACATGAAAGCACAGCATAATGAACTACTAAGTGATAATTGACCTTTAAACATAAGTTTGTCACTTCTGTGTTTTGAATTTTGAAAATCTGACATACACGGTTGTGTTCAAGATGTTTTTTGGATTCCGATAAGAAAAAATTAATTTTTTGGTGAATAGTAACCTACCCTAATGAATAGTAACATAACCTTATGAATATTTATATACCCTAATGAATATTAACCTCACCTACGATAGTATAAAAATAATATTCAAGTTGTAAGTATGATATACCTATATTTTAGAATGAGTTAATGAATGTTTTATAACTGGTTTTGATAATAAATTATTATTTTAATTAAATGTTAAAATGAAAAATGGACTTCATTTTTGGATTATACACATCAAAAAATGGTTAGGGTGAATTTTTTGGATTTTTATGAAATACTTGAATTTTTTATGAATAGTAGAATCTGATAATTTACAATAAATGCTAAATAATGGATTAATTGAATCATTGATGATGCTATGCTGATGTAATCCCACTTGGTTCGAATTCACATGACCCATTTAATATTCTTGGTCATGTAATACTTACTATTCTTTGTCTTATGAATAAATAATAAATTAAGGATTATAATATCATTAAATCCCTCTTCTCCTCAACTATAACCCCCCCCCCCTCACTCCCTCTTCTCTCCACTCCTCTAAAGCTTCAAGACTTCTCTAAATTATACCCAAACCTCTCCCCAAGGTCTTCCCCCACATCCAAAAGCTCTTAGCCTCCCTCCCTCCCGCCCGAGGCCCTCCCTCCCGATCGAGCGGCTTCCCCTGCGTGATTGGCCCTGCCCTCCGCGTGACATCCCTGCTACGCCTGGCCCTGCCCGCCTCCCGCAGCACATCCTGGACCGCCTCCTTGTGGCTTCCTGACAACGCCCAGCCCTCCTCTGACGCGGACGACTGATGCCACCTTTCACACGGCTTCCCAGTGACGATCATCACCTCCCTCCCGTGGTCTCCCTACGTCGATCGGCCTCGCCTCTCTTTAGCGGGTCTCCAGGCTCACCTCCTCAGTCTCCCAGCCCTCCCACCCTTCTTGACACTTCTATCCACCACCTCTAACGTGGTTTCCTGCCCTCCAGTATAACGACCCATACTTTACATACATTGTTAATACTTCAAAATTGAATCACTCTTATTACAACATATGAAAAAACCACAAAGGACCGTATAGGTATAGTGTCTTTAGAAACTGGGGAAACATAAACAACTGGTTCATAAATCTTCTACAGTGTCTCCCATTTATTTCATCATATCTAGGGTCCCTTTTAGCATATTCTACTTAATATCCATCTTCCTGACCTGGGGAAAAGAAAACATAAAAGGGTGAGCTCAAATGCTCAGCAAGGGCAAATAAAGGAAATAAAAATCATATCATATCTTTATGAAAATCAAAACCTGCAAAAGAGATCATAATATCTTAACATGGAATAAATCATAGAAGTGAAAGTGAGATCCCCATAACATAAAACTTGAAACTTTGTGGCATGCTCACATAATCATGGAAAATCATTTCTTGTTAGTCATGACTCATTGCCAAGACTATCTTAGTGGACAAAGTCCCTTTCTGAACCGAGTTCACTCCTCGTTTCAGTCCTGTATCACTGAACCGAAATAACCTTCCGTTCCAGCCATGTCTATCTCATGAGATATAAAATCTTTACCCAATGCATTGGAGGGAGATATAGGTCCCACCCATCTTATAATGAATCCTTTCTTATGTGTGCCACATAATCATAAAACATACATCATCGCATAACACATGAAACAAAAATGGGATTCTTGAAACATCATGACATCATAAATCAATTCATATAAGATAAAGGAATTCATAAAAATAATTCCATCACAACATGACCAAATCAATGTAATAATAGGGATAAAAACAGAACCCTTTATTATCTTAGATGGAAAATAATTTTGAAAATCACTTGAACTCCATTCTTGAGGAAAATATCCTTTCTTCTTCAAAAACATTTTTCCTTTCATAACATGTCATACAACTTTAAAATAAAAGAAGTTGATTAAAAATAAACTTGAAAACTTGTAAAGGAAGCTTCTTGGAAACAATGTTTTAAAAATCCATTCATGCCGTATAAGTTAAAAAAAACATTCTTCGTACTTTTGTCGGAAAAGTCAAAAAGTACCTTGTACGGAAAAACGACAAAAGATTCCTTTCATATTCTTTACTAAAAACTCACCTAAGGGTAAAATTGGATTTAAACTATTGCAAGTGGATGGAAACAATATTTCATATTGAGGTAACATGGATGTGGATGATAAAATACACCCCAGTAAATACTTACGAATAAACAATCTCGGATAAAAATGAGATTGTGATATTTCCCTTACCTTAGGTCCGATTTGCTTTGTTCGTGTCCGAAGCTCCTGTATAATGGTTTAAATAATGTTATTGACTTATTCCAGAATCATACATATTGTTATGAGATCATATATGGTCATATTATTAGCTTCTTGTTAGTAATATTTCATTGTTACTTGTTACTCGGGTCTTTATAACTTTTTGTTCTTATGCGTGTTTTGTCGAATAAATTCTTATTCTTATCTTTAGGTTATAGATAATTAATTTCCAGAATGGTATTAGTGTAGTATATACCATATTCATTCATTCAATTCATTTATACAATCATTATGAAATGAAGATCATGTAGAACGAGTCGCATCACATCGTGGAGACGGTATTCCGTACGTACGCACGAGTGATGATATCGTTCCTATGATCGTGGAATTGTATTGGAGTATATATATATATTATTTCAGTATCAATATTACTTAATAATAATCATATATAGTTACTCATTACACCATTATACCCATCCTTGTAAGGTGATGGTGGAAAATAGATTACACCACGGCGTGGAGACGGTATTCCGTACGTACGCACGCGCGGTGATTTCATTTTTCCGTAGGATGGATAGAAGGTGAATTATGGTTGTTTCATATTTATAATAACATATCAGTATGTAAGTAATACTGATGTTATTACTTTATCATGAAACAACTGAAGAAGAAGAAGTTGAAGAAGAAAGAAATTGAAAAGATCGGTAATGAATATTACCTCTTCTTTGGAACGCCTTTTTGAATCCTCCACTTAAGGAACTAAGATTGGTCTTTGGAGAAGACCAGAACCTCTAGGATTATTCTAGGGAAGTGGAGAAGGGAAAATGGCAGGGGTTGGCCGAGCTTGAGTGCTCAAATTGGTGTGAGGAGGAGGGGGAGGAGGTGCCCTTTTATAAGGGAGGAGAGGGGCACCTTAGGAATATCTCAAAATATTATTTTATATTAAAGTCAAAATCGGTTTATAATGGTTCCAAAGGGTCTTATTTCGAAGATAAAGTGGGGAAGGGTCGAAATCCTATCAACCAATAGGATTTAGACAAGTTTAGGGTATTATTTTAACCTTATCAATTAGATTTAACTCTAAGTTAATTAATTTAACTTTTACCGTGTCTTTTTGTTTTCTTTCACTATATGGTTAATAAACTTTCTATAACATGCCAAACGAACCCCAAATTGTTTATTATTAATATATATATCTTTATCTAAGTCATTTGGCCGAACCATAGATTTTTAGGAATAAAATAACAATTAATAATATAATATTTTATTTAAAAACTATTTTGTGTCAATTTTGACACTATTTGATATATGATTTTTGTGAAAGTCATAACAGAATTATATGTTCGAAAAAAGTTAATTAAATCATTACTAATATATCATAGTAACCTAGAAAATTAGTGGAATTCATAAAAAGTCTCAAATTACATTTATTTTGGTATTTATATTATCAATTTTGTCAATATTTCATTAATAAGATAATTACTGCATCATCTTTGTGTCATAAATAAATTAAATTATTTGATGTCTAAAAATTACAAATAAAATACCATCATGTAGGAAATCTTTTTAGCTTTCTAAGGAATATTTACAATCGAATTTATCTTATGTATAACCCTATATTAAAAATGATTTACTTGTTAAACTTTGATTTTAACTATTTTAACCCTTCTTTAAATAAATTAATAATAAATGTCCTAATCTAATCCAAGTGGGCCTAAATGGTCATATTTTATTCCTAAGTTTGTTTTTGGTCGAATTACACTTATCCAATAGTATTAGGACATGTGTTAGGGTAATATTGATATCATATTTACCCTTAGTTACCCTATTTACTATTAACCGCGGTAAAAATAGTAAAAAGTTACTATTCACCAAAAAATTATTTTCATCTCATTGAACCACATTTTAGTCCTTGATATTAACCGTGTCTCTCGGATTTTTGAAATTCCATTCACAGAAGCGGTAAAATTAAGTTTTATGCAAAATTCAGTTTTTAACCTACCACTTAGTGGTTTCACTATTCATCAAAAATTGAAAGTTTTCAGAAAAATACCAAAATTTCACCCTAGGCTAATTTCGATATTCTGAGTCCAAAAATGAAGTCCATTTTGAAAAATAAAATTTATAAAATTTCAAAAAGTGGTTATTACTATTCATAACGGCTAGTTTTAATAGCATATTGTTGTTTAGTGAAACTCGGTATTGCGTACGACGCAAGCTATCGAGGAAGGTCGCGATTGCGTGTAAAGCAAGTCAAGCAAGTGTTGCGTAGAAAAAGATTCCTTTGATAATTTATATAACATAAAAGTCTCGGGTGTTACATTCTACCCCCCTTAAAAAGAATTTCGCCCTCGAAATTCGTCACTTTGTAACAAATAGATGAGGATACTTCTCCCTCATCATATCCTCAAGCTCCCATGTAGCTTCTTCAAGTTGGTGGTTCCTCCATAAAACTTTCACCAAGCGAGTGGTCTTGTTTCGTAGGACTTTTTCGCTACGATCCAGAATCTCTATCGGCTGTTCTTCATAAGAAAGATCTTGCTCCAGCGGTACAACTTCTGAGCTGAGTACATGTGAAGGATCTGGTATGTACTTTCTCAGGAGAGATACGTGGAACACATCGTGAACTTGAGAGAGATTCGGTGGAAGCGCCAATCGGTAAGCTACCTTCCCAACGCGATCCAGTATTTCAAAAGGACCGATATATCTAGGGCTCAACTTCCCCTTCTTTCCAAATCTCATAACCCTCTTCCAGGGAGATATTCGTAAGAACACTTTATCGCCCACTTCAAACTCTAGGTCTTTTCTTCGGTTGTCGGCATAACTTTTCTGTCGACTTTGAGCTGCTCTTATGTGTTGTTGAATAGATCTAACCTTTTCTGCCATTTCATCAACGAGATCAGGTCCTAATAGCTTTCTTTCCCCAACTTCATCCCAGCAAGTTGGAGTCCTGCATTTCTTTCCATAGAGAGCTTCATAAGGAGCCATCTGAATACTGGAGTGAAAGCTATTATTATAAGAAAATTCCACCAAAGGTAGGTGTTGATCCCAACCTCCTTTGAAATCCATAGAGCAAGCTCTCAACATATCTTCTAGGGTTTGAATTGTTCTCTCAGACTGACCGTCTGTCTGGGGATGATAAGCAGTGCTGAAACTCAACTCTGTATCCAGAGTATGCTGAAGACTTCGCCAGAACTTCGAGGTAAATCTCGGATCTCGATCAGATATAATAGAAAGTGGTACTCCATGCAATCTTACCACTTCCTTTACATATATCCTGGCAAGCTGATCTAGAGAGAAATCCTCTCTAATAGCAATGAAGTGTGCAGACTTTGTAAGACGATCAACTATGACCCAGATAGCATTATTGCCTTTGGATGTTTTAGGAAGTCCTGTGACAAAGTCCATAGTGATGTTTTCCCATTTCCATTCGGGTATGGGTAATGGTTGTAACATCCCCTTAGACTTCTGTCTCTCAGCTTTAACTTGTTGACAAACCAAGCATCGAGAGACATATTCAGCAACATCTCTTTTCATGCCATCCCACCAGAAGTACTCTTTCAGGTCCCTATACATCTTCGTGCTTCCAGGATGAATAGAAAATGATGAACTATGAGCCTCATCCAGCAGCTCATTCTTTAATTCGGGGATGGGAGGAACGCAAACACGATTCCTGAACTTTATTATCCCATCACAATCAAGGTTGAATTCAGGAACATTTCTCACCTTCTTTTGTAACTCGACATCTTCTTTCTGTGCCTCTTTAATCTTCACATGTATAGATGGTTGAACATTCATTTGAGAAAGATAAGATTTTTCCCCTTCCATTATAATTCCAAGATCCATCCTTTGTAAATCCATAAATATTGGATCTTTTGTGATCCTCATCATGGATAAACTAGCATGGTCTTGTCGACTTAATGCATCTGCCACCTTGTTTGCTTCCCCAGGGTGGTAATGGATTGAGCAGTCATAATCCTTAATCAGCTCCAACCATCTTCTTTGGCGCATATTCAACTCCTTTTGTGTGAAAATATACTTTAAACTTTTATGATCAGTATAAATATCACACCTTTCACCATAAAGGTAATGCCTCCAAATCTTTAATGCAAAGATTACCGCAGCCAACTCCAAATCATGTGTTGGGTAATTTTGCTCATGGATTTTCAACTGTCGTGAGGCATAAGCTATCACCATATTATTTTGCATAAGAACACACCCCAATCCCTTCTTGGATGCATCACTGTAGATCACAAACCTTTCTCCACTATAAGGCAGTGTGAGCACAGGTGCACTGGATAACCTTCTTTTCAACTCCTTGAAATTCTCTTCACATTCCTCTGTCCAGACAAACTTAACTCCTTTCCGAGTCAACTTGGTGAGTGGATTAGATAATCGTGAAAAATCTTTTACAAAACGTCGATAATATCCAGCCAAACCAAGAAAACTTCGGATCTCAGTTACTGTTGTTGGTCTTGACCATCTTTCGATAACCTCTGTTTTTGCTGGATCCACAGATATCCCCTCTTTTGAGATTATATGACCCAAAAATGCAACTTTTTGAAGCCAAAATTCACACTTGGTAAATTTGGCATAAAGCTTCTCCTTTCTCAGGGTCTTCAATATAATTCTCAAGTGATCTTCATGTTCTTCCTTGCTCTTTGAATAGACAAGAATATCGTCTATAAAGACTACCACAAATTGATCAAGATAGTCTCTAAAGACTCTATTCATTAGATCCATGAAGATAGCAGGGGCATTAGTAAGACCAAATGGCATCACTATAAATTCATAGTGTCCATACCTTGTACGGAAAGCCGTCTTTGGTATATCCTCCCTTTTGACCCTTAATTGATGATACCCTGAACGAAGATCAATCTTGGAAAAGTATTGAGCTCCGCGTAGTTGGTCAAATAAGTCATCAATGCGTGGGAGAGGATATTTGTTCTTGATAGTGATCTTGTTAAGTTCTCGATAATCAATGCAGAGTCTCATTGATCCATCTTTCTTCTTAACAAATAGAACAGGTGCTCCCCAAGGTGACGCACTAGGGCGTATGAATCCCTTATCAAGATTCTCTTGGAGTTGCTTCTTCAATTCCTGCAACTCAATTGGGGCCATTCTATAAGGTGTCTTTGAAATAGGCAAAGCACCCGGTACGAGTTCTATTGAAAACTCAACTTCACGATTTGGTGGAAGACCCGGCAATTCCTCCGGAAAGACATCATCAAACTCCCATACAATGGGCATATTCTTAATCGTGAGTTTCTCACCAACCATTTGAGATAAATAACCTTCATTTAGTGGAATCAATACCCATAAGATTGAAGAAATTTCCACTGGAAGGTTATGTTCATCCTTGCATTGATAGACGATCGTAGGTTGATCTGGAATATGAAATGTGACTTCCCTTCTTTGGCAATTGATATGAGCTCCATGTAGAGAAAGCCAATCCATGCCAAGAATCACATCAAATTCCACTAAAGGAAGGATCACAAGATTTGCAGGAAGCACTTTCCCACAAACTTCGATCGGAGAAGAATTATAAACTTCTGATGCGATTGATGTGCCATTAGGTGTTGTCACAGCTAACTCAACATCTAATTGTTGAGGTAATACGGTGATACCCTTAGAAAATTTTTCAGAAATAAAAGAGTGGGTGGATCCAGAATCAAATAAAACATTTGCTACTTTAGAGTGGATGGTAAGTGTACCTTTCACCACATCGTTATCGTACTCCACATCGCTGATAGAAATTGCATGTGACTTTCCTTTGTCTTTAGCCTTAAGAGTTTGTTGACGTCGACCATCATCATCAACCCTTGGATTTGGGCATTGATTGGCATAATGCCCCATCTCCTTGCACTTGAAACATTGAAGTGTAGCAGGTTCATTCTGTGTATCCCTTCCTTTGTTTGCATCATTAGACATCTTCTTCCCATTATCACGGCATTCAAATGCCCGATGGCCTTCCTTTCCACATTTAAAACATTTACTTGTCCCTTTAAGACAACTCCCTCCATGTTTCTTTCCACACTTTGAGCATAAGGGAAAGTTCATCTTCTTTTCCGTGTGCTCTTTAGATTTTTCTTTGAATTCCATCTTCCTCTTCTTATCAAACCCATGTGACTGATGGGTTACTCCAATCTCCATCTCGACTTTGAGAGCACATCGAACGATTTCCTCGTAGCTATTGAAGTCCCTTATGGCTAACGCCCTTCGAAGACTTGGTTTTAAGCCACTAAAGAATCGATCGATCTTACTCTCAGGTTGGATAATAATACCAGAAGCGTACCTTGCAAGTCTTGTAAAATTTGCTTCATAGGTACTAACAGATTCATCATCCCTTTGCTTCAGTTCAAGGAACTCTTTCTCCATCTTTGTTCGGAGAATACGAGGGAAGTACTTATTGAAAAATAAGTTCTTGAACTCGTCCCATTCCATAGACTCAATTTCATCCCTTTGCCTCATATTCTTAACAAGATTCCACCATTGATCCGCATCTCCTTCCAAACGATACACTGCTAGGATGACTTTATCATGCTCAGAACATTGAAGAACTGAAAATATCTTTTCAGTAGTACTAATCCATTGTTCAGCAACTAATGGATCAGTAGACCAGCTGAAAGATGGTGGACGCTGCCTCATGAAGGATTCAACAGAATGTTTCTCCCTTCTTTGTTCGTTTGGAAATCCTGCATGATTCATAGCTTGAGAAAGTTGTGTGAGCATGGCTACAAGATTTTTCATTCCAGCTCCCATATCGTTTGGTTGCTCAGGGGGACAATCATTGCATTGCCCATCGCATTCCGCATTAACACGGTTCCTTCGGGTTCCAGACATTGACTAAAACCAAGAAGAATAGTGTGAGCAACACTAATTATAATAGGAAACCACATAATTCAAGAATAAAATTTTCATGCTTAAGGTCTTATCCTAGGTTATTCAAGGCCATTTCTAAAACACTAAGATTGTGTTCTATGCTTAGACTTATCCTTAGGGTTCTTACTAAGGCTTTCACATCCTAGTTTCCAAAGGTTGACTATACCTTTCCTCTGATACCAACTATAACGACCCATACTTTACATACATTGTTAATACTTCAAAATTGAATCACTCTTATTACAACATATGAAAAAACCACAAAGGACCGTATAGGTATAGTGTCTTTAGAAACTGGGGAAACATAAACAACTGGTTCATAAATCTTCTACAGTGTCTCCCATTTATTTCATCATATCTAGGGTCCCTTTTAGCATATTCTACTTAATATCCATCTTCCTGACCTGGGGAAAAGAAAACATAAAAGGGTGAGCTCAAATGCTCAGCAAGGGCAAATAAAGGAAATAAAAATCATATCATATCTTTATGAAAATCAAAACCTGCAAAAGAGATCATAATATCTTAACATGGAATAAATCATAGAAGTGAAAGTGAGATCCCCATAACATAAAACTTGAAACTTTGTGGCATGCTCACATAATCATGGAAAATCATTTCTTGTTAGTCATGACTCATTGCCAAGACTATCTTAGTGGACAAAGTCCCTTTCTGAACCGAGTTCACTCCTCGTTTCAGTCCTGTATCACTGAACCGAAATAACCTTCCGTTCCAGCCATGTCTATCTCATGAGATATAAAATCTTTACCCAATGCATTGGAGGGAGATATAGGTCCCACCCATCTTATAATGAATCCTTTCTTATGTGTGCCACATAATCATAAAACATACATCATCGCATAACACATGAAACAAAAATGGGATTCTTGAAACATCATGACATCATAAATCAATTCATATAAGATAAAGGAATTCATAAAAATAATTCCATCACAACATGACCAAATCAATGTAATAATAGGGATAAAAACAGAACCCTTTATTATCTTAGATGGAAAATAATTTTGAAAATCACTTGAACTCCATTCTTGAGGAAAATATCCTTTCTTCTTCAAAAACATTTTTCCTTTCATAACATGTCATACAACTTTAAAATAAAAGAAGTTGATTAAAAATAAACTTGAAAACTTGTAAAGGAAGCTTCTTGGAAACAATGTTTTAAAAATCCATTCATGCCGTATAAGTTAAAAAAAACATTCTTCGTACTTTTGTCAGAAAAGTCAAAAAGTACCTTGTACGGAAAAACGACAAAAGATTCCTTTCATATTCTTTACTAAAAACTCACCTAAGGGTAAAATTGGATTTAAACTATTGCAAGTGGATGGAAACAATATTTCATATTGAGGGAACATGGATGTGGATGATAAAATACACCCCAGTAAATACTTACGAATAAACAATCTCGGATAAAAATGAGATTGTGATATTTCCCTTACCTTAGGTCCGATTTGCTTTGTTCGTGTCCGAAGCTCCTGTATAATGGTTTAAATAATGTTATTGACTTATTCCAGAATCATACATATTGTTATGAGATCATATATGGTCATATTATTAGCTTCTTGTTAGTAATATTTCATTGTTACTTGTTACTCGGGTCTTTATAACTTTTTGTTCTTATGCGTGTTTTGTCGAATAAATTCTTATTCTTATCTTTAGGTTATAGATAATTAATTTCCAGAATGGTATTAGTGTAGTATATACCATATTCATTCATTCAATTCATTTATACAATCATTATGAAATGAAGATCATGTAGAACGAGTCGCATCACATCGTGGAGACGGTATTCCGTACGTACGCACGAGTGATGATATCGTTCCTATGATCGTGGAATTGTATTGGAGTATATATATATATTATTTCAGTATCAATATTACTTAATAATAATCATATATAGTTACTCATTACACCATTATACCCATCCTTGTAAGGTGATGGTGGAAAATAGATTACACCACGGCGTGGAGACGGTATTCCGTACGTACGCACGCGCGGTGATTTCATTTTTCCGTAGGATGGATAGAAGGTGAATTATGGTTGTTTCATATTTATAATAACATATCAGTATGTAAGTAATACTGATGTTATTACTTTATCATGAAACAACTGAAGAAGAAGAAGTTGAAGAAGAAAGAAATTGAAAAGATCGGTAATGAATATTACCTCTTCTTTGGAACGCCTTTTTGAATCCTCCACTTAAGGAACTAAGATTGGTCTTTGGAGAAGACCAGAACCTCTAGGATTATTCTAGGGAAGTGGAGAAGGGAAAATGGCAGGGGTTGGCCGAGCTTGAGTGCTCAAATTGGTGTGAGGAGGAGGGGGAGGAGGTGCCCTTTTATAAGGGAGGAGAGGGGCACCTTAGGAATATCTCAAAATATTATTTTATATTAAAGTCAAAATCGGTTTATAATGGTTCCAAAGGGTCTTATTTCGAAGATAAAGTGGGGAAGGGTCGAAATCCTATCAACCAATAGGATTTAGACAAGTTTAGGGTATTATTTTAACCTTATCAATTAGATTTAACTCTAAGTTAATTAATTTAACTTTTACCGTGTCTTTTTGTTTTCTTTCACTATATGGTTAATAAACTTTCTATAACATGCCAAACGAACCCCAAATTGTTTATTATTAATATATATATCCTTATCTAAGTCATTTGGCCGAACCATAGATTTTTAGGAATAAAATAACAATTAATAATATAATATTTTATTTAAAAACTATTTTGTGTCAATTTTGACACTATTTGATATATGATTTTTGTGAAAGTCATAACAGAATTATATGTTCGAACAAAGTTAATTAAATCATTACTAATATATCATAGTAACCTAGAAAATTAGTGGAATTCATAAAAAGTCTCAAATTACATTTATTTTGGTATTTATATTATCAATTTTGTCAATATTTCATTAATAAGATAATTACTGCATCATCTTTGTGTCATAAATAAATTAAATTATTTGATGTCTAAAAATTACAAATAAAATACCATCATGTAGGAAATATTTTTAGCTTTCTAAGGAATATTTACAATCGAATTTATCTTATGTATAACCCTATATTAAAAATGATTTACTTGTTAAACTTTGATTTTAACTATTTTAACCCTTCTTTAAATAAATTAATAATAAATGTCCTAATCTAATCCAAGTGGGCCTAAATGGTCATATTTTATTCCTAAGTTTGTTTTTGGTCGAATTACACTTGTCCAATAGTATTAGGACATGTGTTAGGGTAATATTGATATCATATTTACCCTTAGTTACCCTATTTACTATTAACCGCGGTAAAAATAGTAAAAAGTTACTATTCACCAAAAAATTATTTTCATCTCATTGAACCACATTTTAGTCCTTGATATTAACCGTGTCTCTCGGATTTTTGAAATTCCATTCACAGAAGCGGTAAAATTAAGTTTTATGCAAAATTCAGTTTTTAACCTACCACTTAGTGGTTTCACTATTCATCAAAAATTGAAAGTTTTCAGAAAAATACCAAAATTTCACCCTAGGCTAATTTCGATATTCTGAGTCCAAAAATGAAGTCCATTTTGAAAAATAAAATTTATAAAATTTCAAAAAGTGGTTATTACTATTCATAACGGCTAGTTTTAATAGCATATTGTTGTTTAGTGAAACTCGGTATTGCGTACGACGCAAGCTATCGAGGAAGGTCGCGATTGCGTGTAAAGCAAGTCAAGCAAGTGTTGCGTAGAAAAAGATTCCTTTGATAATTTATATAACATAAAAGTCTCGGGTGTTACATCCAGTGTCTTCCCAGCTTCGACCGGACTCGCCCCTCTTTGGTGTTTCCCGACCCCTAGCCTTCGTTGCAGTCTCTTGGCCCCGCTTACTCCGCGGTCTCCCAGTCCCGACCTACGCGCGACTTCCCGACGACAGCCGGCACCGCCCTCCCACATCGATCTTCTGACCTCACCCACTTGCGGTCTCTTGCACCCATTCTCCTCAGCGAGTCCCGGCCCCGTCAAAACAAACTATATACCTTTTAGGAATCCATCAACCCTCTTTTTCAACACCTCATCAGAAAATATTCCAAAATTATGAAATTTTGAATAAAACTTTATTTCACCTTTTGGATTCTTCTTTAATGCCACAAATTATTCTTAATGTTATTCATCCATTTTTAAATATTTTTGAACCTTTTAAATAAATTATTATTTTCATTCACTATCTACTAACACTTCACAGAAGACAAATTCAACTTCATTTCTTTACGAGATGATGTGGAAATTGTTCAAGGCACAAACAACAGTAAGATTGTACCAAAATCAAGTAAGTATTTCTTTTACTTAATTCTTCAACTTTAGGTAAATGATCTTGAATACAAAAAAATTTTGTCCTAGTGTCCTTATATCTGATGAATCAGATGCTACCTTAAATCATCACAAAGTTATGGCTTTTTGATTGTTGGATTTTTCATAGACATGTTTTCTACCACTGTCCATCAGAACTTGATGGTTAGATTTTTCTTCCATATCCATATTTTCACCTATGTTCTCCTATGTGGAAACCTAGTGATTAGTTAATTTGGATAACTGTTATGTTTCATAATTTGGTTTTTAAAGATAAGTTTTGGTATTCCTTTTTACGAAGTGGGTTTCTATTAAAACTTTCGAGTAGTAAACCATTTATAACCCTAACAAATTTTGGGGGGAGAAATTCATTTTAAGGGGGGTAGAATGTAACCCCCCGAGATTTTGTGAAAATTATTCTTTTTAATTTAATTGATGTCTTGTGTGGTATGATACTTCAAAAGGATCATTCACTACATGCATGAAATAGTTTATGATTTTGGATAAAAGGATATATTTCAATAGACAAATTTTTCATTCCAATAAATGGGATTTTATTTTCTCGGTAGAAAATGGTTTCCTAACTTGTATATCATTTTTATTGAAATAAAAGACTTTAGGATCACCAAAAAACTAGGGAACTCTAATATAAATAAAAAAGAAAAACTCCCTCTTTGATTCCAATACTATTTAAGAATCCAACCGTCCTTACAAGAAAAATTTTCCTCTTGATGTAGACAAATGAATTTTCCCAACATATAACATGACTTGAGACTCTTACATAATGTAAGAGGTTATCTTTAATAAGATTATTATTCATTTTCATCCAAAATGAAAAGGATAATGTTATCATCATTGATGAGATGAGAGGAATCCATAAGGCCACAAGCATCATGGATGGTACATTGCTTATTTTCAGTAACCTTATTAGTAAGATGAATGTTGGGGCAGTCATTAACAATTGAGAATATAAAAATAAGAGAGGGGGCATCCCTGTCTGACCCCCTAGAAGTGGATATTTATCCTCTCGGAACTTGGTCAACACTTCGTTGCTTGGCGAAACAGCACTGATACCCCTCCCCAAGCTCTATATAAATAAGAGAGGGGAGGGTAAGTAATGATGTTGGGAATTAATGGTGGCTCATTAATTAAGAAGCTTCCTAATTCTTCAATTTTATTGTTACTTAGATTGAAGGGTCAAGACATTTAATGACTTGACACATCACTGGCCCCACACTCTGCTTGTCTATTGGAGGATAAGAATGAAAATAAAATAATAAAATTATTTCATTTCATTTCTTTAAAAAGTCACAAAACTTAAATTTATTTTTAATATTTAAAGAAAATAAACTAAATGATACATAGGTATATTATAATTGAATTGTAATATCTATTTTATATAAGTTCATTAATTCCATCCTTTATACATTCCATGTATAGCATAAATGAGTCATATCACTTTGAGGGGGCGGTATTCTGTCCTTCCTCAAATAAAATTATCATATTTATACAATATGAAAAGCATAAAATTATGTTATAAATTAGAATTATAGAAGCATATAGATAAAATAAATATCATAAATATCATATATAATTATAGTTTCATCATAATGGCCACCATAAGAGGTGGTGGGAGAGAATTGAACAATAATCGTTTCATCAGTAAATAGTTCACCGTCCACAGAAACAGTATGTTCTATACCCATTAGAAGGAGGTGTGTGTAAGTGTAGTTCAAATACATCTCATAAAAACAACCTAGTATATTTAATACACTGGTGTTGTTATGTATACAAATAATAAGAAGATCATAGGGAGTGGATAATAAAAAATAATGGAAAGAAACTTGAGAGAAGAAGTTACCTATGAATGTACGGATGGGTCCGGAATTGGGTTTTTACCCTAGAAACGACATAAAACATGTCAGTGCGGGATGTTTGGACCCCTCGCTCGCTATCGGAGCATGGAACGGATGAATTAAATAATTAATTTATTCATTTGATGTCTTAACTCAAGTATATCTTAAAAGGTGGCTCGGATTGGAAAACTGAGGGCACCGTTGAGTTCGGAGAGTGCCGTTTACCCTAGGAGAGGTGTAAGTTTCGCAGGCACGGGTCGTCAGTGAAAAATGGCCTCAGGGGCATTTTCGTAATTTAGCAGCTTCAGACGTTAAATTTTATAACTTTTGGACGAGACCTCAGATTAAAATTCTGAGACCGTCGTTGTGCTCGGGAGGTGGTGTTTGGCCTAGAGGAAGCTTAATCTTGACCGTACCGGAGGTTTTGGATGCAGGTGTTTTCAGGGGTCGAGATTTCTTTTTTTAGAGTTTATTTATTTAAACTCTCCTATCATCCCCTCTCCCTCATTTTCACCCCTGGAGAAACCCTCCCTCAACCTCTCAACCTCCTCCTATCCTCCTCCACTCCGGCAAAGCAGCGGCGCGACGGCGGACCCTCCGGGAAGCAACGGGCAATGCACCAACAGGTAGGAGGTTTTGGTTTGCGTTTTCATTTCTGAACCTTTCTTTCAATTCAATTATAGCATTGAATTGCCATCAAATTTGCAATCAAATCCCATGGTTGTGTAGTATAAATTTTGGGTTCTCCAACGCAATTTTCTGTTTGTAAATCGGAGTTCAGAGGAGTTCTCAATCATTCGCCGAAGTTTGCTGGAATTGGGGGTTGTTTGATGTTTTCCGGCGGCTCGGGTGGTGGTCCGGCGGGCTTCAATAGGGCAGCGCGGGCATTCGGCACGGCTGGCTTCGGGGCGAGGCGGTGTGGCGTAGGCGGCTGCGGGTGACGGCGATCCGGTGGAGGCGCTGGGCGAGGGGCGTCAGCTGCTGGGGGCGCGGAGTGGGAGGACCGGCCGGCACGGCGCGGGACCCCGCTCGGGAGACAGAGACCCGCCAGCGGCAGGTCTCCTCGTGGAAAACAGTCGACCGGCCAGCGACGGTCGGTGGCCCCTTTTAAAAAAAAAATAAAATAAAATAAAATAATAAAAATAAAATAAATATAAATATAAATAAAAATAAAAAATAGAATTTTAAATAATAATAATAATTTTATTATTATTATTATTATGAAAATGGTTTATATTTAATAAATCATAAACCGAGAGTCGGTTTAGCAAGCCGTCTGCGGCGGCACATGCCTCAAAATGAGAGGAATATTTTGAGATGGTTTGGGGAATTTTAATTCCCGAAACGAGGGGCTTGGGGGGCGCGGCATGACCATTAGGTGGACGGGCGTTTTTCCAGGAATCTTGTTTTGGACGGCGCTGACACATCCGATGTCCGAATTGAGTGTCGTTAGTGTCATTTAAACCATGGCATTGAGTCGGAGTTTTCTATTGTGGTTTCGGGTGTTGAAACCGGAGTTGAAGCATGGGCCCCACAGCCCATCTTTCGAGCTATGTGCAGTGCTTTGCAACTTTTTCATCGAACATCCATTCATGGCATGCGAGTAGTCGATGTTGGGTGTTTTTCTGAGGGCATTCCAATGGCACAGCCTAGCCTCTTTAATTCTGCATGCTGGTGTGGGACCCGTGAGGGACGTTTCGGGAGTTGTCGGTGATTTCCAGCTTTATCGCCGGGTGCCCGTTTTGGACAAGTGCATTGTCCATCTTGTGTACTTTTTCGAGAGGATCACAACGGTGCGATCCGTTCATTGTGTTTTGGGACCAGGATGGGGGTCCCACGTAGAACCGCTCATGTGCGGTGGTGCTTCCTTTAAGTATATCCATATTTTCAAGGTTTTATGTGCCCCTGTGGAAAAATGACTAAATAAAAGTTCCATCAGTAACTAATCTACTTGTATCCCTTCTTGGTTCTTGTTCACTAAAGATATGGTGGTGGTGGTGGTGGGGGTGGGGGGTTCCCTTTAAATTAAATTTCATGAGAAATAATCCATTTCATTTTATAAAACCCAAAACCACAAGAAATGAATACAAAATAAGATCGATATATATATGAGCCCCTCCAGATGAGTAGTTGACACAATTGATTGAAATAGTGTATATGATGAGTATTCTGATCAAAATGAATCATCATATAACACAAATACTAATGAATAAATAGTTACCTAAAGGTATGAATCTAATACACTGGGTTAAATATTGGGATGTTTTCATATGCATAGTGATCGTGTAATTCTTTATTAATCTCAGCTACTGAGGCCACAAGAGAAAAATTATATGACTCCTGACCCTACCCTCATATATGTGATTAATTCTTATAAGAGTTACTGGAATTACATTTTTGGAGAATGGATTAAAATTTATTCTAGTAAATTGATCTTGAATTATATCTCCTCTCAAAAATATATGAATCTCTACTAGAGGTGTTGGGTGGAATTCCAGGAATATTTTGACACTAAAATTTCCAATACCCCTAGGAAAGGGAATGACATCGTCAAAGTTTTGAGCATGAATCTTCTAACCTTGTCTATGAATGAATCATTGGAACAATAAAAATGAATGGATATATTTTCATAGGAGAATATTATAGTCCATGAATTAGGGGTTGCAGTTTTCATGACTAGTATTCAATTGAACAAAATTCCCCTAAACAGTTTTTTTTCAGCCAAATAAGTTACATGGATTTATGCATTTATACAGTATAAAATATGCATAAAAAGGTTTTGTACATATATGCTTGTATGCTAAAGTGTTTTTGTATGTAATATCAACACATTTCAACGTCTTAAATATTTCATATGGAAATGTGTGCATATTGCAGTATAATATAGAAGAATATAACATATTATAGTGCAGTGAATAATATTACATATACAATGCATATATATACACTGCCTCTATAATATGAGCATGCCATATATTGCAGAGTATATATACATGTTTCATGGAGGAATCCATTCATACCATTTAGTAAAAAATTACCAATGGGTAAAATTGAATTTAAAATTTTATATAAAGATATAAAAAATATTTTGAAATACATATTTAGGAAACATGGGTGTGGGTGATAAATATACCACAGTAAATTCTTACGAATAAATAATATCAGATAAAAAAGAGATTTGCAAATTTATCCCTTACCATTTTAAAATCAGTGGAATCATACGACTCATAAAATAAAGAAAATTATATAAATATGTAAATATCATGACATTAATAATAATAATAATAAAAACATTAATGGGAAACATAAATACCACACAAAATAATTTGATGGTGTATAAGGAAAATGTCCCACAAAAATAAAAGTGAGACAAAGTAATCCCTTACCTTACGTATGATATGATTTGTATGTATAACAACCTCATGTATAATGATTTAAATAATGTTATTTACTTCTTCAAGAATCATATTCATTTTTATGATATCATATATGATCATGTTATCATTTTTTTTAGTAATATTTCATTGTTACTCATTATTTGGGTGTTAACATCTTTATGTTATTATGCATGTTTTGAAGAAATAAGTTATGTTTATCCTTATTAGGTCATAGTTATATCATTATAAAATGTTATCAACATAATATATACCATTTTTACTCATTATTTATATTTATATAATCATTATTTAATGAAGATCATGTAGAATGAATCACATCGCATCATGGAGATGGTAGACTGTACGTACACACGAGTGAGGATATCATTGAAATAGTTATTTAATGGTTTTGAAGTGGATGGTGTATAAAATTTAAGAATAAATATCATGTTATAATAATCATATATATTTATTACTTCAATCATTATACTCATCCATGTAATGTGGTGTGAAAAAATAGAGTACACCACGACATTGAGACGGTAAACCGTACGTACGCACGTGTGGTGATTTAATTTTTCTTAGGATGGATAGAAAGTTTAATATGGTTGTTCCTATCATTTGAAATGAGATTTTATTTTTTTGAATAATGTGAAATACTGTAAATAAGGAACATTGAAATTTGGAGGTTGTGACTCCAAGAGAGTCAAAGGTTTTGGATCATCCATCATTGGGAAATAAAAAATGAAAATCAACAAAAATTTATATATTGGTGGGAAGAAACACAATTTGTTAATTGTATCATAAATTTTAGACGTGGGTAACAAAATTTTCATTAGAAAATATTTGATTCTTATGAAAAGTGAGGAATATGGAATGATAGTTACAAGAGGCCAGTGTTTAAAAAGAAACCTGTTTCTAGTGGTGAAAAACAAACTCTTGTTACTTGATTAAGGTAAGAGAAAATAAATTGTGGCATAAAAGGGTGGGAAACAAGTGTCAATGAAACATGAACAAGTTACTAAGGCGATATAATGTATGATACATTCTTGAAATTTCATGAAGAATATATTGGTGTTGCACTATTTTTTATAAGGGAAAAATTACAAACTCAGTGCGTAATAATGTTTAGATTTGTTCAAAACAACCCCTGGAGCTCATTTATTCTGATATATGTGGTCCAATGAGAAAATAGTCAACAAATATAGTCAACTAATTTATCACTTTAATTGAGGACATTACTCACATTACTTTTTATATGTATGTGAATCAGATGTAACATGCTTTGAAAATGATTAAAATTTTCAAAAGGAATATTGAGAAGGAATGCCAGTATTCCATGAACAAGTTGATAACTGATAATGGTGGTGAGTATAAGAATTAATAATTTGAATATTTTCTTAAGAAGCATGGGATTAAGTATGAGTATTTTTTCCCACACACACCTGACCAAAATGGGTTTTCTGAAAAAAAAAATTGAAGTTTGGTTGAAATGGGAAGAACTATGTTACATGAACATGGCCTTTCTCATTACTATTAGAGGTAATCCATGAGTCCTAATATTTATATTCAAAACTGATTTTTATATAGAAAATGGTTGAATATGACTACATAGAAAATGTTTTATATAAAAAAATCCATGTTTTAAACACTTAAGAGTTTTGATGAGTCGATGCATTATAAAGAATGATTCCTCATAAGATGAAAGTAAAGAAAGATTCAGAACCTTCATTGAAAAAGTTGAGAAAAAAAATCTTTCCTCAGAGAGTGAAGAAGGTGGTGAAGAATCTTACAGAGAATATCAGCTAAGATCTGAACTTCTTGCATGTCTTGAGAAAAACAAATATCTCAAGAAAAAAATTCATGTTATGAAGAAGAATCATGAAGAAGTTCAGGATGAAAGTAAAGATGTCACCAAGAAGGAAGATGAATACATTCAAGAAATTTTAAGTTACAAACTTAGAATTTCTAAACAGGGAAAGATGATTGAAGATCTTAACAAGAATCTAGAAGCTAAGGAAGAAGAAGTAAACAAGGTGCAATAAAAACTCCTTGGGTATGAAAATACCCTGAAGAAGATGAATGAAAACTTCAACAAAGCTACAGAATTAAAATCTGAGACCACTGAAAATGTTGTGAAGGCTCATTACGAGAATCAAGTGAAATCTTTTCTTACCAAAAAATGATATTATTATTACCCTAAAACATGTCCTAATCCTATTTTATATGTGTAATTTGACCAAAAACAACCTTAGTAATAAAATATTACCCTTTAGGTCCACTTGTATTAGATTAGGACACTTATTATTATTTTATTTAAAGAAGAGTTAAAATAGTTAAAATCAAAGTTTAATAAATAAAACATTTTTAATATAGGGTTATATATAAGATAAATTAGACTATAAATATTAATTAGAAAGATAAAAATATTTCATACATAATGGTATTTTATTTATAATTTTTATACATTAAATAATTTAATGTATTTATGACACAATGATGATGCAGTAATTACCTTATTAATGAAATATTATCATAATTGATGTTATAAATACCCAAATAAATGTAATTTGAGACTTTTTATGAATTCCACTAATTTTATAGGTTAATATGACATGTTAGTACTGATTAAATTAACTTTGTTTTAACTAATCATGTTGTTATAATTTTCACAAAAATCAATTTCCAAATAGTGTCAAAATTGACATAAAATAGTTTTTAAAACAAATATTATATTATTAATTGTTATTTTATTCTTAAAAATATAAGGTTTAGAGAAATGACTTAGATAAGTATATATATTAATAATGAACCACTTGGGGTCTTCAGGGTGTCTATGGGGGTGGGAGGGTTTCCAGGAGGGTGGGAGGGTTGTCTAGGGGAGTGGGGGCTATCTAGGAGGGGTGGGGTGTGGTGGGGGATAGTCCAAGGTGTATATAGGGGTGTGTGGGGTGTCTAGTGGGGTGTGGGGTGTAGGGTTTCCATGGGTATGGGAGGGTTTTCTAGTTTTATGGGGGTGTCTGCGCTATACATGGGGTTGGGGGGCTATAAATGATGGTGGGGGATGTCCAGGGGTGTCCAGGGGTGGGGGTGTCCAGTGGGGTGGGGGGTTATACGGTTGTGGGAGGTATTTTCAGTGGGGGAGGGGGAAGTTTCCAGGTGTGTGGGAGGGTTTTCTAGTGGGGTGGGGGTGTCTATTGGGTGGGTGTGTGTCTTGGAGGGTGGGAGTGTTGTCTAGGGGAGTGGGGGGGATGTCCAGGAGGGGTGGTGGTCAAGGATGTACAGCGAGTATCTAGGGGTGTGTGAGGTGTCCAATGAGATGAGGTGGGGGTTTCCAGGGGTCTGGGAGGGGTGTCTATTGTAGTTGGGGGGTGTCCAGGTTGGTGGGGACTGTCTGGGAGGGTGTGGGGGTTTTCCAGGTCTGTCTAGGGGTGGGGGTGTCCAGTGGGGTGGGAGTTTCTAGGGGTGGGGGTGGGGTTTCCAATGTGGTGGGGGTGTCCATGGGGGGTCGGTGGGTGTCCAGGATGGTGGGAGGGTTGTCCATGGGTGTGGGGTTGTCTAGGAGGGGGGGGGTAGTCCAGGGGGTATCCAGGGGTGTGAGGGGTGTCTAGTGGGGTGGGGATTTCCAGGGTTGTGGGAGGGGTGTCCAGTGTGGTGGGGGTATTTAGGGCGTCCATGGGTGTGGTAGGATGTCCAGGGGTGGGAGGGGCTATCCTGGGGGTACATGGTGTTCAAGGGGGTGGGTGTGGCTGTCCAGGGGGTACGGGGTGTCTAGGGGGGTGGGTGGGCTTTCCACGGGGGTGGGGGGCTATCCACGGGGGTGGGCAACCTGTCCAAGGGGGTGGGGTGGGTTGTCCACAGGGGGAGGTGCTATCCACGAGGGTGGGGTGCTATACATGGGGGTGGAGGGGCTGTCGAGGGGGGTAGAGTGTGTCCAAGGGGCGTTTTGGTTGTCCACGGGGGTGGGCGGGCTGTCCATGGGGGTGTGGGGGGGTCCAGGGGGTATGGGGTGTCCAGGGGGTGGGTGGGTTGTCCATGAGTGTGGAGGGGCTCTCCAAGAGGGTACAAGGTGTCCAAGGGGGTGGGTGGGCTGTCCACGGGGGTGGGCGGGCTATCCACGGGGGCGGGCGGGCTATCCATGGAGGTGGGGGGCTGTCCAGGGGGAACGGGGTGTTCCGGGGGTGGGCAGGGCTGTCCAGGGGGTACGGGGTGTCCACGGGGGGAGGGGCTGTCCAGGGGGGTGGGGGGGCTGTCCAGGGGGTGGGTGGGGCTGTCTAGGGGGTACGGGGTATCCATAGAGGTGGGAATGGCTGTCTAGGGGGGTACGGGTGTCTAGGGGAGTGGGCGGGCTGTCCAAGGGGGTGGGGGAGATGTCCACATGGGGAGGGGCTATCCACGGGGGTGGGGGGGCTTTCCACAGGGGGAGGGGTTTTCAGGGGGGTGGGGGGCTATCCACGTGGGTGGTAGGGCTATCGAGGGGGGTAGGGGTGTCCAAGGGGTGGGTGGGCTATCCCCGGGGGTGGGCGGGTTATCCACGGGGGTGGGGGGGGGGCTATCGAGGGGGTACGGGGTGTTCAGGTGGGTGGGTTGTCCACGAGGGTGGCGGGGCTGTCCAGGGTTGTACGAGGTGTCCAAGGGGGTGGGCGGGTTGTCCACAGTGGTAGGCAGGTTGTCCACGGGGGTGGGGGGTTTTCCATGGGGGAAAAGGGTGTCGAGGGGGTGGGCGGGGCTGTCCAGGGGGTACAGGGTGTCCACGAGGGGAGGGGCTGTCCAGCGGGGATGAACGGGTTGTCCAGGGGGGTGGGGGGGATTTCCAGGGGGTGGGGGGGCTATCCACAGAGGTGGGTGGGTGGTCCAAAGGGTGGGGGGTTGTCCACAGGGGTAGGGGATGTCCACAGGAGTGGGGGTGTTGTCCACAGGGGGGGTTGTATAGGGGGTGGGCAGGCTGTCCACGGGGGTGGCAGGGCTATCAAGGGGGTACGGGGTGTCCAGGGGGTGGGCAGGCTGTCCACGGGGGTGGGGGTGTCTAGGGGAGGGGTGATTTCTTAGTTCTTTCCACAAGTAGAACATAGACGTTATTTGTTGCACTAGTGCTTGATAGGAGAAAGAAAGTCCCATATTACCGAGTAGGACTTCTCTTCGCTCGTTGTTTGGCCATGGTCAATAAAATTTGAAATATTATATTATAAAAAAGGGTACTTATTTCTTCATTTACTCCTTGGATAGAGTGCTTCCTAAAACGATTACTGCAAAAAAGAATTCAACAGAAATAAGGCCAAGGGATTCTATATTTCTGTTTATAGAAGGAAACCTTCAAAAGGAAGGAAATACCAGTTACCAGCCTCTCTGAATCCGCTCCGATAGTCTTGGGTTAGTAGTAGGGCCTAGATTGCTAAGTAAGGATTTTTCTTTCTCTTTGGGACATAGCATTGTAGTCTTTAGTCAAGAATTCTCAGTCCAAGTGTTTAAAAGAAAAGCTTTTAAACTATCCATTCGCCCTTCCTTTCAAGGTATTCCACATCACTCCTCTTCAAAAATGCTAAGAGGCTTGGATCAGCCTATTGGTAGGTTAGATTGGTCTCAGAAATCCCCCTTCACATAAATGGGAAGTAGATACAAAACCTCCTTATGATATTTCTTTTACCTAGTTCATTCTTCACTTGGAATGGCCGAGTTGATATAAAGAATGAATTCGGTTCCCCGAGGAAGAGGACATTTAATCAATGGACCTTGCTGGAGCCGGCCTGGTTTGGCTGAGGTTCTAGCCCACCTGGTCACCCAGTGACCCAGTTTCTTCTAGCCCAACCCAATAGGTGTGGCTCTTACCTTCATGGTATCATTCTGTCCCAATATAGACATGACCATACTACTAGGATGCAGGTCTACCCCACCGGCGTTGGTCCAAAATGTTGGGCATGGGACCCTCTTGGTTTCTGGGGGTGTGGGGTGCCATCCCAAAGACCGGTTTTGTGTGTGACCAATGGGGTGCTCCTGGGATGCGGCATATGACCACGTCTGGCTTCCTACCTTCCCCATAGACACGCGACAATCCTCTAGCCCCGAGCGACCAAACACGGCCCATCCAGGAGAATCTTTCTGGAAGTAAATAGACATCATATTCACTCTGAATCCAATATAAATGGTTTGATTGTAATGAGTAGATTCAGAGTTTGAATGTATATGATTTTAAATGTGAGGATGCTTTCCTATATTGAATTTCTCACAAATAACAAGTGTGATGAAAACTTGTGATACAATCTTGGTGAAATTAAGGTGGAGAAAAGAATAATGAAGGTCATTTTTAGGAACTAGAGATCGTATTCATCCTAATCACAATCTAAAAAATCATATCCATTCCTATCATATTCAGAAAAATCCTTTTTAGGATGAGTTAGAAAATGATGGGAAGTTATAATACATTCCATTGAAAATTATATGATTCTAAAACTAATCTTCAATTTATTCAAAATCATGGATGAAGTCATGATACAAGCTAAAGTTTGTAAAATAAAAGAGTTATTGATGTTGAAGTTTCTAAACCAGTCCATCATATTCATCATACAATCATATTTAGGAAAAATTGTTTCCAACAAAAACCGATGGAAAAAAAGAATTGGGTTTAATCTTATTAAAGTTGTAATTAAATAGGCCGATCAGAAATGTATTCAACCATTTAAGATGGTTGAATTAATTTTCTAAAGAATAGTTTGGAATTTGAAGGCTGGGGAGATTTGTGAAAAATGTGAGAAACTGAAGGTACTAGTTTTCAGTTTGACCAAAATCTAAAAGATATAAAACCTCATTGATTAAAGATGATGGTGTTTAGAAGAGATAAATGAACTATGATTTGTTTTCAAATGATTTTATCAGGTAGATCAAGAGAACATTTGAAGGATATGGATGGATGTATTTTCAAGGGGAAGCCTGATATTTAAAGAAGATGTTTTGTTTCCTCAATTGGATCAAGATTCATCATATCCGAGTTAATACAAATTCATCTTGGTATTCATATTGAAAAAATCAAAATGGGTAGATAACAATGTAATCGTATATGTAATCAGAGTTGAGTATCGGAATTGGACTACAATTTGAAAATAATGTCTGAAGAAAAGTTAAAATTGTAGAGAATATCTGAGAAGAATCAAGAAGAATTGATGAAGTCATAAATTTACTTGAAATTCAAGGATTCATGAAAATTTGGTAAATTTGGTTGGGAGGAAAAATTTTGGGGATTCACACCAAAACCTCTCATGGGTAACCTATAAAAGTGGAGAAGTATATTTTAATTTTCTAGGAGATTCTGACAATAAAGTACTATTCACAAGAGTAGAGAGATAATCTCCAATGTTTATGGGAGAGAAAGGTATAGAGGTACAGATTCTTCATTGAAAAAGTTGGGAGGATCACTTACCTTTTGGTCTTCAACCCAATCACACAAATGTTCATCCAAAGCATATTGACCTCCCAAATTTGTATCATTTGGCATAACTTCTTCAGGAACCTCTTCAAGAAATGTCAAAGGACAAAATATTGGATCTTGAAATTGAATCTTCAAGTCTTACTTGGTTTCTTTAACTTAAAATGTATGTGGTAATCTCTTCTACTGACTCTTTCAAGTTTCTTTATTCTTCTACTTCCTATTATTTAGTTGTTTCATTATAAATTAATAACATCATTATTACTTATATACTGATATTTTATTATAAATATGAAAAAAATCCATCTCACCTTTTATCCATCCAACAGAAAACAAAATCACCGCGCGTGCGTACGTACGGAATATCATCTCCACGTCGTGGTGTAATCAGTTTTTCCACCACCACCTTACTTGGATGGGTATAATGGTGTGAAGAATAAATATATATAGTTATAATAACATCATAATAATTCTGAGATATTATATCATCCACTCCAATGCAATTCAATAATTATGGGAACGATATCATCACTCGTGCGTACGTACGGATTAACGTCTCCACAACGCGATGAGATTCATTCTCCATGTTAACCATTCAAAAATGATTATAATGTATATATAATGAATAATAATGAAATATATTATATGATAAATCTATTATATTTATGTATATATATATATATGTCAGCTACTTACTTCCATTCAAGTCAATAAGGAAAGGAAAATAGTGTTCATGCGTACGTACTGCCTACCGTCTCCATGAACGGTGTGTTTCATTTCATTTATCTATCTATTCTATATATATATACTAAATATATATGATATGTAAATCATGTTTTACATTCTGGAAGTAAGTAAATCATGATATAAGTAATAATAATATCAATAATAACAAGTCTAAACACGTATGATAAATGAAACGATTTTACCCAAAATGCTACTTTAACATGGAATTGACAAATGAACGGGTAATATAAATATCTAAGTAAACCATATATGATATAATAACAATTAATATGATTCTATAATAAGTCCATGACATTATTTACTCATTTATACTAATGTTTATTAGTTTATAACAATTTATTTTAAATTATACCAATTTATAAATTTTTCTATAATTTTTGATAATTTATACCACTTGAAGACAACTTTATGATAATTTATAATGATATATACTAATTAATAATAATTTAAACTAATTTTTTTATAAATTTATATAAATTTATAATAATTTAAGCTAGTTTTTTAATTTATACTAATTTTATTAATATTTACCAATTTCTATTAATTTATACTAATTTAAACTTATATAAAATTATTTTTAATAATTTATAATAATTTAAACTATTTTGTATTAATTTATATGAATTTTTATTAATTTGAACTACTTTTACTAAATTTACTCAAGTTTTTATTAATTTTACAAATTTACATAATATATAGTGTCTTAAATTAAGTTGTACTCAATTATTCTATTTTTTTATTAATTATACTAACTAGAGACATATTTTTACCAATTTTTACTAATTATTACTAAATACCACTAATTATTACTAATTATCACTAATTATTACTAAGTACCACTAAGTACCCCTAATTATTACTAATTATCTCAAATTATTACTAATTAGCACTAATTATTGCTAATTATTTCTAATTATTGCTAATTATTACTAATTTTTACTAATTTTTACTAATTATTAGTATTTATTACTAATTATTACTAATTATTACTAATTATTACTATTTATTAGTATTTATTATTGATTATTAGTATTTATTACTAATTCTTAGTGTTTATTATTAATTGTAAATATTTATTACTATTTTTTCCTAATTATTACTATTTTTTTAATTATTACTAATTAGTGTTAATAACTATTAATTACTACAAAATACAACTACTAATTACTAATTAACACTAATTATTTATATACATTACTAATTATCGTTAATTGTAATGACCCGCGTTTTGAAACAGACTAAAACCCGGAGGAATTTGAACTTTTTGATTACTGAACGGGTTGTTTTTAAAACCGAGCTTCGGAATGGAATTCCAAGATTTGAAATGCTTTGTTGTTTTAGTTTTGTGCTTGGGATAAGGCCCTTTAAAACACCTTCACAACACCTTAGGGTAAGGTGCGCAATGGTGGCAGACTATTTGGGTGGCTCGGATAACCTCACTCGAGTGGTAATCTCTATCAACATCCACTTCTCTCGTAGGAGGATCCGCTCAAACTTAACGTATTCAAACTCGACATGGGCTTGGTCAAGAGTGAAGCATAATAAATCCAACTCCTTTCAATGCTCTAACAAATGTGCTTCGTATGGGGAAAGTCTACTAGATGAGGCCATCACTTCTTTTGTCTGAGTAAATTTGATTTATTAAATCCTGATATTTACACTAATCATGTAATCACAGTTCGACAGTTATATTAGCAATGATCAAAATTCATAACGGTATTTTAATATCCAATGAATAAAACCAAATAAGTGAATATGTTATACATAAGAATAAGAAGAAATTTCAATAGAAAAAGAGGAATTGTTATTAATGAATTTTTGGGTCGTTACACGTCATCCCAAATGTTACTAAATAATTCCATAAATGGTCCACCTTATAACCCTTATAAAATATGAAAATCATAAAACATTAGAAATAATGGCATGAAATCATTTTAATATTGATCCCCCATATATCAAAATATATCCTTTAGTTGTTACCTTCCAATCATATGAATACCCACATTATAAGTCCACATGAATCATACGCACATCAACGGGGATGGCGTGCCGAGCCACCTCTCTTGGTGAAGGTGCTGCTTGGCCAGGAGTGCGATCCAGAAATGATGTCGTCAGGGGAAGATGACAACAATGAAACAGAGGGTGAAAAAACAGGAGAGTGGGAAGAAGGAGAAGGTGAAGATGAAGGAGAGGGAGAATGGGAGTCCGAAGGTGAAGGATCACAAGGGTCATCCCACCAAGGGAGTCTCCGAGAAAGCTGTGAGGTCGTCGGCTCTGACATGGATGTGACCGAACTGCTCGAGGTAGGCCCCGACCCTTACCCTTCTTCTTCTATATTCCCTTTCCTTTGCAACCCTTAACCCATCTTCCTCATCGTACTCAAGAGCACATCGGAGCTAACTAAGCTTCTCCGGTTGAAAGAGGGGAGGAGGTGTCAATAGGGAAAGGCGGGGCATCGACGCTCATTATCGAGCTGACAAGTGCAGAGGGATCCCCCACTGTGACAGCTCCCACAGCGACCAGTGCAATAGAGGCAGATGCCTTGAGTTTCTGTAAGTTCCTTCCTTCGATACCGGTACTCACTATCGGAGGACTCAACTGATCGGGGTGCTCCTTGTCTGTACAGTGATCATGGCATTGGAGGCTCGTCGGGCTGCTGAGCCCGGGCCATCTGTCAGCATGCTGATGGAAAATGTGCCGCCATATCCAGGACATGCCTCGCAAACTGAGTTGGCTCTGACAACGGGTGAGCAGGGAGCACCGGACATTGACGGTACTATCATTGGGGCAGGGCCAGAAGTTAAAAGTATATGGTTTCTAAGGCCTTTATGTCCATAAAATAAAATGAACCAGCATGAAGAGTTATCACCATGTTGAAGCTGAATTCAAATAAATTTATTTTTTGTGAAGAAACTATTGGCTTCATTTCTCTCACTAAGGATCAAAGAAGAATCCATTTTATTACCATATATTTTATTGTTTCTATTTTTATGTGCATGGAATTGAAGTTTACACATGTCAGGGAGAACATTATGAGTATTTTAAGATTGCATGCTAAGTAGAAAAGTTCTTATTTGAGTGATCTATCATTTGTTGGATCATTTTTTGAAGAGTACTTGTGAATGAGAAACTTAGATTTTATTTAATGATGGATCATCCCTATTGAAGTGTTATAATAACATACCCCTTTAGGGGTTTTATATTTAAAAAAAATTATAAACTTATTATTTCATGTGAATGAAAAAAATTCTTGAATAATTTGACATTAGGTTATTATATTTAACAATTTATTACCATTGTTTTAAGTTTAATCCGTTTACCTCATGACCATTGTGGTTTCAAGAATGTAGACAGAAGGATTAACCCCTCCATTGATACTAATGTGAAATATAAATCTTAAATATTTATCAAACGCATCTTTTTTTGAGATGTTCAATTACCAAAATGGCTCACCAACATCATCCCTATCAACAAAAATAAGAAGAAGATCATGGTCTGTATTGATTTCAGGGACCTTAAAAGAAAATTCCTGAAGGATGATTTCACATTTATTATAACATATAATTTTATCAATGAAACTAATGGCTTCCAATTCATTTCCATCATGGATGTGTATTTAGGGTATAATCAGATAATGTTGGCACCTGAATATGAGAAATCCACTACCTTCAGTGCACCTCAGAGGATCTTTTTATATTTGTTCATACCCTTTGGATTAATGAACCAAAAAAATACTTACCAACGCACCATGATTCTTATTTTTAGTCTCATCTAGGGAAGAATAAAAATAGTTATGTTGATGAACTAGATGTAAAATCTCAACAAAAATTTAATCACCTCATGGATATTCATATAATCTTCAGCAGTTTGTGGAAGTATAGTTTTAAGATGAATGTGGTGAAGTATTATTTTGGGGTAATATCAGGGAAAGTACTTGTCTTTATAGTATTCCTCCTTGGAATATAGTTAAATACAAAAATACTAGTGAAATATAATAAATTTCACCTCCTCATATTCTTAAAGAACTCAGGGTTCTCCAATTGATCATTTCTTACATTAATCAATTCATATATAACCTAACTGGAAAAAAATTTCCCCTTATCCAAGTTAATAAATATGGTAGAATCATACCAATGGGAAGAGGAATTCTAGGAAGCCTTTTAGAATATCAAGTACTGCTTATTGTGACCACCGGTCATGATGTTTCCAATATAAAGAATGTTACTTATGTTATATGTGGCCCCTGTTGAACGATCACTCTATGATCTCCTCACATAGAAAAAAAATGTGATGAATGAAAACAACCTCTACTACCCCAGTCAAATTATTCTAGGAAAGATAAATTCATTTAAAAGATAAATAAGATTGAATTTTCTTTTATACATTTTTTTATTGATTTAAGTGCTAATGAGAAGAAATATTGGATGAAAATATGGAAACTCTATAAATATACATAGGTTATGAAGATTTATGGAATTAATGAGGGATATTTTACAATATTACCCCATCAAAACAAGAGAAATCCCAAAAAAATAATATTGTAAAATAAATTCTTACATATTTGGTATCATTTAAAATGAAACCCCTTTAAAGATTAAGAATGAATTGAAAATTTAGTTATCATGAATAAATATATACTCATGTTAGAAAAAAATCCAAAATACACCAAAAGAAAAATTTGATATTCTGAATTCAATAACTATGTTTATATTTTAAAATAAAAATTAATAATATAAAGGAGTGATCCTCAATAATTGAATAATCCTTAATGACTGATTAAGACATGATTAAATGGTTTCAATGCTACTTAGCCTATGCACACTAATGTAAGACATGGCTTGGACCAACAAATAAATGGTTTCAACTCTACTTGACCAACACTAATGGAAGTAAAGACCCGAACCAAATAAATTACTACATGATTACAATATCAAATAGGAATGGACTGACTTGAGCTCGCCTTGGATTCTGAGAGGAGAATACCTTGGGTCTTGGGAACCCATTCTGATTCAAGGATATAGTTTTCTTAGGTTGATACCCATATAGACTTTAGTTCTTGTCTATTCCTTAGATGCCCAGTATACAATCTTTGGGTCCCCTTCTTTATTATAGGATACATTAGATACACTCCATGGATATAGCATTGACGAGTATGTTCCATGGTGAAATTCCATAGGACCTTGTCTTTCCCTAGCCCCGTTTTACCTTGGTCGATCACCTTGGACTTGGTAGGAGCCTTATTGTATAATTATTTGGATTACGCTCCTTGGATTACACTCTCACCCCTTAGCTTGACCCAGATACTACTGAGTTAGCTTTCTGTGAGTTTACGTTACCTTATTTTTTACCCTCAGTTTCCCAATTTGAGCCACCGTTTAAGATATATTTGATTTTAACCATTAAACGAATAAATTAATTAATTAATTTATCCGTTTAACGTTCCGGTAGCGGGTGAGGGGTCCAAACGTCCCATGCCGACATGTTTTATGTCGTTCCTAGGGTAAACACCCCATTCTGGACCCATCTGTGCACTCAGATATCTGATCCAAAACACTGTTTAGGAGTTATCCCATTTATTTGGTGTGTCCAGTCTGAACGCACTAAAATTTTAATTCCAGCCACACCGGGGCTCGGAATCACACGCTGTCTGAAGGCACTGCTCTAGAATAACATCAAGAATATTCCAAAGTCTTTTATAGCCAAAAAAACCAGGTTCTTAAATCATTCCCTCATTCAAGATTTTCATCCCCAAAAAGCAAAACCAGGGAACAACTTAGGGTACTAAGCCCACACCCGGCTCTCCCATACCCAAAAGAACTCTTGCACAGTCCCGTATCACTTCACACAGACCCAAGGATTTGATATGTTCACGCGAGTTCTGCCCTTACCGATGACGTGCATAGGAGCACGCACACATCTCCTCGGGTGAGCCGTGCGGAATACGTCGTGCACCCACTCCCGACCTTGGGGGTAGGGCAAGGCGATAGGGAACCTCTTTATCCTTTTTCACAGTCTCAAATGGCCCAAAGGCTCTCAGGGGTAGTCCACCTCCCCGATCGAACCTCTATATCGCATGTCATGACTAGAATCACTGCCCGCACCTGGAATAAGGCTCGGTGATTTTCTCCTTCAGAATATCCATATGGTGAAACACCCAAGGATATCTAGTCACGCAAGGTTTCACAGTTGATGTCCCACAACCAAGACCCTCTTACATGCTCGGAAGCGAAAGAGTCAACACCATCGACTAAATAAAAGGTCCTACACCTTTTTACCTTACCAACACAGGGTTATACTGACACCCCGCGTCACCCTGGTAACACCTAAAACAAGGAGCAGGGATAAAAATCATTTCACACTCAGAGTCTAACAACTCTACTTGCAAAAATTAAAAGAGCTGTAGTGTGTACCTCTTATCACCTCATGCTCTGTAGGATTCCATTTATTATCTCTTTATTTTTCATAAATTACTGAATTGACAAGTCTAAATTAATGTAGGTAAAAAAGAAATATATTCCTCAGTTGTTATTTCTAAAATTTTCATTTTGTAAAATCTGAAGTTGTTCTGTCGATTGAAATGGTTGGGTTTTTTAAGATCCCAAGTCCCTGAATGATATGGTAAATGCTATATGTTTTTTGGGGTTTATAAGTAGGTTTGTAAGAAGGGTGCATGGGGGGAGGGGGTTGGGTGCAGGGGTGGGGATGGGTTAAGGGGGTGGGGATGGGTGCATGGAGAGGGTGGGGAGGGGGATGGGTATAGGGGGTGGGGCTAGGTGCTTGGGGGTGTTGGGGGTAGGGCTGGGTGCGGGGGGGAGGAGGGGGCTGGGGGTGTAGGGGGTGTGGCTGGGTGCAGGGAGGGGGAGCTGGGTTCTTGGGGTGGCGCTGGGTGCAGGGGGTGGGGCTGGGTGTAGGGGGGCTGGGTGTAGTTGCGGGAGGGGGGGCTGGGTGTAGGGGTGGGGCTGGGGGCTGGGTGCAGGGGGTGGGGCTGGGTGTAGGATAGTGGTCTATCAAACGCTTTGATCTACTTCCACCACCACCCCCAGGTGGTCTGCACCAGGCTTAGGGAGCTGGGGGACAGGAGAGAGGACATCTGTATGCAGTCAAGGCGTACGACCTAGGGACTCTAGTGATGATACGAGGTATGATCTGTGTCTTATCTACCTTATCTTCCATACTTATAGACATAGGTTTCAGCCATTCCTATATCTCCATATGTCTTGTGTGAATCTTTGAGATTCCAGTAGAACCGTCGACTCGATCCTTATGCTTGGAGACACCTATAGGAGGAGACTCGATGATCACACACCTTTGCATAAAATGTGATCTTACCCTTGGAGGTGAGAGTTTCAGTTGGAACCACTTTGTGGTAGCATCGAGGCCTTACTACATCATTATCGGTATGTATTGGTTATCTTCGTTCCATGACCAGATAGACTGTTTTAGGAGAAGAGTGCAGTGTGTTCATTGGGATGGAATGAGGTTTTCCTTTTTTAGAGAAAATGAGACCCAGGCAGCACTGAATGGGTTCATGCATAGGAGGGTGTATCTAATCACTCATGAGATGGCTAGCCTTACCCTCAGAGTAGTATACGTTGTGAGCTCTCAGTTCCCAGTAGTAGTAGTGGAGTATGAGAACGTCTTTCCCGAAGATGTTCTAGGATTACCTCCCCTCCGGGAAATCGACTTCTGCATCAACTTATGCCCCAGTACGGCACCTATTTCCTCATCATCATATTGTATGTCTCCCACAGAGCTTCGCAAGCTGAGGGTGTAGTTGGAGGATTTTCAGAGTAAGGGTTTCGTGAGACCCAGGTCCGATATGCTTCGTATGTATCATAACCTCCTGTATAATGATTTAAATAATGTCATTGACTTATTACAGAATCATATTTATTATTATGATATCATATATGGTTCACTTATGACTTTATATTACCCGTTCTTTTGTAAATTCCATGTTAAAGTAGCGTTTTGGGTAAAATCGTTTTATTTATCGTACGTGTTTGGACTAGTTGTTCTTGATATTATTATTACCTATATCATGATTTACTTACTTCTAGAATTTAAATCATGATTTATATATCATATATATTCGGTATATATATATATATAATAGATAGATGAATGAAATGAAATATACATTTCATGGATACGGTAGGTCGTACTTACGCTTGAACATTGTTTTCCTTTCCTTAGTGACTTGAATAGAAGTAATTAGATGACATATATATATATATACATAAATACACTAGCTTTATTATGTCATATATTTAATTAATATTTATTATATATACTTTATAGTCATTTTGGATGTGTATAAATAAGTCTCACATCAAATTGATTCATGATGTGACTGGTATCACACAAATTGAGTGTTTTCAGATTGAAATGAAATTTTGTTAAACAAAACACAACTAACAAAATGAAAATTGAAGAAATGAATTATGATTGTTTTGATACTTTAAGAAAATGATCCATCGGTCATTTTTGATGGGTAGAAATCAACCCCACCTCAATAAGATTCATGGTGTGACCTGTTTAAGAACTCGGATCTTCTTTTCAGATATGTCTTTCCTTTTTCTGAAGTTTTTGAGAAAAGTGGAGTTTCTGGAAATTTTTGAAGTACATGCCATGTACTTTATAGTAATTACTAATCATTATCTAAACCAATAATTTCTTTATCCAAACATCATTGTCTTAACATTAGGAACATATTAAGGGTTACCTTTCCCCAACCATGTGTTTTCCAATATGTTTTACATTCAACAGAATAAATTTTCTGGTAAAAATACATCATATGATCTCGAATATTGATTAAAATAGTACTACATCTCAATCCTTATATATTTCATAAATAGTATTAGGAGAAAATCATCAATAAAATATTTTTACATAATATTTCATATATCCAAATACATAATCATATTAATAATTTCATATCATTTGTGTCAATAACATATGCATGAACTTGATGTATTAGAATCTTTTAAGGTATATTTTGCTGATTCTTGAGGCATTAATTTATATAGTTCCCCATCCCCTTATATTTGTAACACTAAATTGTATCATTTTTTATTTCCCCCTTTGCATTCTCTAGCACTTTGACCCCTATCTATATACATATAACAAACTCGCATTCCCTTTAAGAATTTAATAGGGTGATTATTTCAACAATTATCACCTGTGGAAAAATTATTCTTTACCTTATTCTTTGACTCATCCTCTTTTCATCAGGATCATATGTCATATTCTTGATCTTGTTTTTCTTGAATATATTTATTCTATGAAATTCCCTCTTCATCATTTTGGAATATAAAACTAATTCATCATATAATGAAAAAAATTTGGAGACTAGTGGCCATATGATATTTTTCTTAAGATCATAAAATAAATGATCAATTGTTTGTTTTTTGTTGTGCATGAAATTTGTATCATTCCTTCTTAACCTTGTAAAGGCATCTTCATACATTGCAACACTTTCTTCATACATTTTATTTAAACTAAGTAACTATCTCTTAATCTTAGTTTTTTGATCATGTCGTATGCCCAAGTGAATCTAAACATTAAAAAAATAGGCTATCCAATAAATTCGTGATGGATGAACAAAATTTTTAGTAATAATTATATTAAAGATAGATATATGAAAAAGTATAGGAATGACAAGAATGATTCATGAGTCAGATACTATGAATGTAAGAAAGAAGGAAACGCCATTCTTGATTGTCCAAGTCTTCAAATAAAATACATAAAAGATAGGCATTCTGAGAGGTGTTATTAAAATTACTAAAACTGAAAAGAAAATAATTTATTGAAGGAAAATGATTCTAGGAGGGAAATTGGTGGAGTTTCTTATGATTAATCATTAAATTTTGGAACTTCTATACATAAGAATATTAGTCTCTTTCCAGAATACCATTTGATAGTCAATGTTACCTGGAAAAGTTAAACACTGGTGAATATATGAAGGATGTTACCAACAGTAGACGACCCCAATTGCTTGTTAAAGAGCCCCCAAATATGAAATGTGTCATAGGTAACTAGAAAATGAAGAGCATATTAATGATTCTACTCTGTTGGAAGATAGAGGTATTGATGCAATCAAGAATATATCAAGAGGCTCAAGATCTTGTTATTCTATTACCAAATTATGGAAGTGGCAGTAGCTGTTATGAAGGTCCTCCATGAAATGTTACTACCAGCATCTCTGAAGGCCCTCCTCAGAGCACCCATGAGAGATTACACTGTGGGCCAGGAATGATCGATCAAGAGAGCCTATCTCCAGATGTGTGTCCGGGTATCCCTTCCCTTGAAAATAAGATCAAACTTAAATAAGGACATCCCCTTCCTTTCATCTACCCTGATGGTCCTCCCCAGGGTATACATTGTAGATATGCTTCTCCTTGAATTCATACATCAAGCCATTATGGTAGTCAACGCTGTGATGGCATCCACTGTAAAGGCCCTACTAGTAATAGAAGTTTCTATGAAGGCCCTCCCCATAGAAACATCAAGCAACTAGAAGGTCCTCTCGTTCACTTACGACTTTATATTACCCGTTCTTTTGTAAGTTCCATGTTAAAGCAGCGTTTTGGGTAAAATCGTTTTATTTATCATAAGTGTTTAGAATTGTTATTGTTGATATTATTATTACTTATATCTTGATTTACTTACTTACAGAATGTAAATCATGATTTATATATCATATATATATTCAGTATATATATATATAATAGATATACAAATGAAATGAAATACACCGTTCATGGAGACGGTAGGTCGTACGTACGCATGAACGTTGTTTTCCTTTCCTTATTGACTGGAATGGAAGTAAGTAGAATCTGTAATGGATTCCAGATATAAATGAATAACTTGATCAGATAGAAAACAATGATACATGGGAACTTATTCCCAATCCAAATAAAAAAAATTTATTGGTATAATTTGGGGTTTCCTAAACATGATGAATGAATATAGTGAAGTGATAACAAAAAAACGAAATATTAAAATGAAAATGTTACTCATAAATTGATGTTTTATACTTTGAAAAAACTTCTTCTCTAGTATAGTGGTTATAAACATTTATAATATGTATTGGTATTTTTGTAAAATGATGTTAGAAAAATATTCCAATGGATTTAAGGTATGCGCTTATGAATGGGGATTTTGATGACGAATTTTAAATTGAAAACCCTTTTGGATTTATTACTTGGAAAGATTATAATTATTATTTTAAGTTAATCAACTTCTATGGGTTGAAACAATATCCAAGGGCATAATATTCCAAGTTAGAAATATGTTTAAGGATGATGAGTTTCAATGATCATAAGAGATTGAATATTTCAAGGGATTTTAAAAAATAGATCAAAGATGTGAATATAAATATTATCCTTGACCTACTAAATAAAAAACCATCCAGATGAAGGATAAGTATAATTTGAATACAATATACCTCATGTGGATTAAATAAAGTTTTTTTCATTGATGAGTGAAAATATTAAAAAAATATCTTTTAAAAACATTCTTGAGGAAAATATCCTTTTATTTTGAAAAACTTTTTGGAAAGAATTTTTATTTGAAAATCAATTTTAAAAACATTTTATGTAAAAATTACCCCATTAAACATTTAAAGTAATCCTTGAAGTAATGATGGTGGGTAAATTTGTACATGTCATACAAGGTAAAAAGAACATTCCATGTGCATAGTAAAAAGGCAAGAAAAATGTTTTGTTCAGAAAGAGGTAAGAAGCTTCCATTGAAAACATTAGTAAAAGAAAAAGGGGGTAAAAATTTATTTACCATATAATTTTATAAAAAAAATTCAAAACACTTTAATAAAACATGGTTTTTAGAAGAAAATAGTTCCTCCGACTAAATAGATAAATAAAGATTATTTTTCTAAAAAAACATTTTCTAAAACATTTTGTGTACCAAAGGGTGGGAAAATAGTATTAATACTTGAAAAATGTTATGATTAACCATAGGAGAGAAAAATGAATGGTTTTATTGAACAATGGTCATACAATTTCCTTGAATTTAAATACCATTATAAGATCATTAAATTTATTCTTGGGGAAAATAATATTAATACATTCCATAGTTTCCCATACCACATTGAAACACTTTAAATAATAATCCTCATTAAGGAATAAAATTTACAAAATGTTGAAAAATCATGATCCAATTGTCTCTAAAACTCAAGTGGATTATACCCAAAGAACTATCTCGATCCAAGGATCACAACACCATAGACGGATCATCAAACATATGTCTGATTCTCAAGATATGGCCCTTTAAGTTTTTCTGGGTCTGATCCCGGTCGGACCGACCTGGCCCGACCTGCAAGGGTTCAGCCTGACCTGAAAGGGGGTGGCCCGACCTGCAAGGGAGAATCTCGAACAGAAAGGGGGTGGCCTAGCCCGCTGGGCGACGGCCCCCTGGGCAGCGGCCCACTAGGCAGGCAGCCAGACCGCGTGAGGCGCGACCCACAAGGGGGTGTCCCGCATTTCGTCCAAGCTAGAAAGGGGGGAGTGTTTCCCCTGGTATCCCAAATGGCCTGGAGGCCATTCAAATTTGTGAAATAGTGGCTCCACATGGGCACCGCCCGGTCGCCACAGTACCCACCAGGTAGGCACGGGTTTTGCCTCCATCACGGATTCAACCGTGGCCCTCTTCTCACCAGCGGTGCACCGGTCACGCCGCCTCCCCTTTTGCAGTTGGTTGATGTGCTGGCTACCTCCTCTGACCGTTGCGGCTAACAAGCCACCAACCTTTTCTCACCGGCGGTGTGCAACGGCTCACCACACCTCCTCCATGGATGGCTGGTGTCGACCGCTCTGATGACTGTCGCAGCTTAGTGTCGCGGCCTCCTCTTATAGAGTGCATCGGCACGCCTCCTCCTTCGTAGCCGGTCAATGTCACCATGTAGGTGGTCTTCCACGAAGGGCGCATGGGTAGAAAAGTAGCAGAGGGTTTGGGATAGGTTTGTTAGGCCCGCGCCCTCCATGTTAGCTTGTATTCATGAAGGAGGATTAAATTGGTCAAGAAATTTACTTGAATTAAACAATAATCAAACCCCTACCTCAAGAATGATGGAGAAACGCCCACGGTTGAGGTAGTGGGTCGATGTTGGCTGTCCTCAAAACTAGCCTCCAACGACGTCACTTGATCATCGTTCTTCAGTTCGGGGATTCAGTGTCACTCGTCACCGCTCACTGGAACCAGCTCTGTCCTCCAAGGGTTTGGCATCTCGACACTTTGTCAGCACTTCGTTTCTTGGTGAAGCAGTGTCGACACCTCTCCCCAAAATCCATATAAATAAAATAGAGGGAGGGTAAGTAAAGACATTGGGAATTAATGAGGTCTCATTAATTAAAAACCTTCCTAATTCCCCAACGATGTCGTTTCTTATGTTTTAAAGGTCAATCCATTTATTGGCTTGACACACCGCTGGTCACATGTTGTCATTTGTCCGTTGGAGGGAAAGAAAGAAAATAAAAAATAACTAAGTTATTTTTATTATTCTTTAAAAAGTCCCAAAACTTAAATTTTTATCCAAACCTATAGTGGTCAAAGTGAATCCTCCCTTAATTGAATCCCAGCACTGTGGATTCAATGGTGCCCTCATATTTTTATTATGAGCACCGATTCAAAATTTAGAAAACGCCGCTCGCGTGTTTACTGAACGTACTTAAAAAAGTTCATAAAATTATTAACATTCACCCTCGACCAACGTCGGTTGAGGTTAGGCTCTACCTAAGGAAAAACATCCCAAAAAACTCAACATTACTCTCAGATTTTCAATCCCAATACACATGAATTTTCATAGGATGAGTCTTTAAGTCATAATGGGAGGAGATAAATAATATATTTTACCATTGGATGATAAAACTTCCATCCACATGAAGATTAAATAATCTCTAAAAGATGATTTACTACTATAGAAAAAGGTTTAAAATATTCTAGAGTTCAAATTTGAAAAGTATGGAGTTATAAGGTATAGAACTTGGATATGTGACCCCTCAAATTTGGACTTAAAAAGGAAATTTTGGGTGATGCATGAAACTCATCCTTGAAAGTTACCAATCAGGATATTTATATCACTGAGAGGGGGAGGGGTTGAATCAGTGATGCTTTTAATTAATATCACTATATAGAATGATAAATCCATGCGAGCACTTTTTCTCTATTTCAGGGCATTAAATGATACTTCTTATTTCTCCCATTCTGGAATGAATTAAATCTTGATATGAGATAAGTGTAGAATCCTAATCATGAGGTAGGTGGTCTAGTTTATTTTCCCTAATTTCTCTATCATTTGAAATATCTTCCATTGTTCTCTACAATGTTTTTACCCAAACATTTACCCTAGAACCAAATTACATTAAAATGGGTAATTTACCACATTCAAGGATGATGGGTTTTCAATTTCCATTCTCATCTTTAATTATGGTCATGAAACAACCCTTAGAGGTGAGAGTAACGGTTGGATCTCTTTGTAGTAGCGTCGAGGCCTTACGACGTTGTCTATGGCATGAAATAGTACCGATCATGTCAGGATTGACTGTATTAGGCAAAGAACGAGCTTCATCCAGGGAATGAGACTAGATTTATCTTTTCGACATAGGAGAAATCCTAGTAGCTCTTTGGTGGAATGTAGACAAAGAAGGATGGAGATGAGTTCTTACAATTGGCTAGTCTCACCCATTGTTCATTGAGCGAATAATTTTTGGGAGATTCATAAAGGCATTCTGTGTAAGTGGGAGGGAATATCCATAGACATTTTGATAGAGTTTCCACATAGAAAATAGGGAAATAATGACATAGGTTTTATAGTTAACCTTCTCATGTAGTCTTACCACATACATGATATCATGGACCATAGTTCTGTGGAGAGTTTGGGGTTGATATATGTAGAAGTTTTTTAACACATCTATGGGGTTCCAATTATGATTTTCATTGATCATGATGCATGGTTTATGTCATAATTTTGGAGAGGCATGTAGGAGGAATTAAAGGCCTAGATGTATATTAATACAACCTTCCATATCCAAAAAAATTGGGAGACTAAGAACACAAAATAGGTATTATAGAATATGCTAAGAGATTACGTGATAGATATCATCTGAAGATAGGGGTAAAATTCCTTTGGTAGTATTTTTGTACAAAAAAATATACCACTCTATCAATGGTACATATCCTTTTGAGGCCCTTTATGGGAGATCCTATAGGTCTCAATTATGTTTGACATAGTTTGGAGAGACATAACATTTGGTTCGAGCATTTTTATAGGTGACGATGGAAAAGGTCCAAGTCATCAATGAGTGGATGATGATGGTTTAGAGAAAGTAAAAATTAAATACAAATCACCTAAATTGTTCTATTGTGATCATGTAGGGAGACCACATTTTTGTGAGAGTCTCTCCATGATGTCTATATACCATATTCCAAAGTGGGATAAAGGTATCCTAGATTATAATCATTGTTTTGGTGAAATTAATACAATAGTAATGGTTGCATAACACCTCACCCTACCCTTGTGATTGGAGTGGTTTCAAAACATCATCTATGTGTCATAAACGATGAGATACTTGAATGAACCCACACAAATCATTGACTAGGGAAAGATGGGCATCGATTATGGAACCAAAATTTTGGAGAACACATTGTAGAATGATGATCGACATGAGAAGGCCCTTAATTTATGATAGTGGGAATATGATCCTACTTCTATATTTATTCTAGAATATGACGACATGATTCATGGTCTTACTAATGCCCCTGATATCTTCATGGATCTAATGAATAGAGTCTTTATAGACTATCTTGATTAGTTTGTGGTAGTCTTTATAGATGATATTCTTGTCTATTCAAAGATCAAGGAAGAACAAGAAGATTACATGAGAATTGTATTAATGACCCTAATAAAGGAGAAGATTTATGCTAAATTTACCAAGTGTGAATTTTGTCTTCAAAAAGTTGCATTTTTGGGTCACATAATCTAAAAAGTGGGGATATCTGTAGATCCAGCAAAAACATAGGTTATCAAAAGATGGTCGAGACCAACAACAGTAACTGAGATCTGAAGTTTTCTTGGTTTGGCTGGGTATTATCGACTTTTTGTGAAATATTTTTCACAATTATCTAATCCAATCACCAGGTTGACTCGAAAAAGAGTTATGTTCTTGTGGAAGGAGGAGTGTGAAGAGAATTTCAAGGATTTCAAAAGAAGGTTATCTGGTGCACCTGTGCTCACACTGCCTTGTAGTGGAGTAATGTTTGTGATCTATAGTGATGCATCCAAGACGGGACTGCATATTGTTGATTCTCTTCCTCCATTAAAAAAGAGCTCAAATAAAGTCTCAAATCATTGTTTCAACAATTCTAATGCTTGAATCCAATGATTTAATGATTCATGTGTTAAATGAATCTATGGATCAATCGAATTCAATGTACGGTGATATACTTAATGTAGCGCCCCGACCCCATCTACCCAGAGTCAGTGCATTACTTTGTAACATTGGCATGATCACAAAAGATCAAGTCTCGAAAGACCGATTAGTTTAGTAGCCTTGGAAACACTAGATACATTCATAAGTGTTACATTACATCATAAAGTGAAAAACTAATAACAAAGTCTTCATAGTCCACACTCATATCCTCTTCTGACTATCCCTGCAGGTCATTTATAAAATACTTCTTCACATCCTGGAAAATATCAAAACATTGAAAGGGGTGAGCTCAGATGCTCAGTAAGGATAACAATATTACGGAAGCTTTCATAAATTAACATAAAAATTTAAGGAAATGTATAACTAAACAAAAGCCTTATTAAACTTGAACTTCAGCATAATATGGAAAAAGTAAAATCAAATAATGCCACTTACTTACTCACATGGATATTCTACTAGACGAATAATCACATGAAAGATCAATAACCACTTTCATAATGAGGAAATGTATAATGCCGGACATTCTGAAACATTTTGTCAAGGCCTCGGCCAAGACGTCTAAAATGATTAAGGCCTCGGCCAAAACCATAATTCAAATTGGGAAAGGGCCTCGGCCAATTCCACATCTAGTTGTCTCATGAGACCTACCGATGCATCGAGGAGCTATAGCGGGCTCCACCCGTCACTTATTAAGTCCAATAAATTCCTCATATGAACAGGTTTAAACATCTCATAAACCATAACATAATCATATCACATAAAACATGCATAAAGGAAACATAACATTTCCACATTTCAATCACAAGATATCAATACAACACATTGATATAATAAAAACGCTTTCAAAACCATTTTCAATACCAAAATAAAAGAAAAGTATAACATGGTATTTATTTTTCATAAAAAAAAGGGTATGGCTTGTAGAGGAAGCCGAAACTCAAATAGTGGTCACGGCGGCGGAGAAGTCGTTGTCGCCGCATACGTACGACAAAATCATTCCCTTTTGTCGTTTAGTAAACGCTTCGTATAAAAAAGATTCCTTTTGAATAAACGTAAAAGTCAAAGTGGTTTATAAACCGTATAAAAGAAAGTTGTGTATAAAACCAAATATGCCTCAATGAAAGGAGATTGAGACGAAGTCCTTACAAAGATCATTTTTAAAATAAAATAGATATATTATGTGTATTCACTATATGTACACATAAAGAAAGTAAAAATACAAAATAAGACATAATAATATCATGACATAATTTGAAAGTATGAGATTAACCCAAAGAATGGAAGTTGGGTTAAGAAGTTCCCTTACCTCGTGTCCGGCTTGACTCAACCGTTCTTTAACCTCCTGAATAATAAACTAGAGTTAATATATACCTTATTAAGAACCATTTTCAATTTAATTATCCTTTTTATATCACTTATTACCATGTTATGAACATTATGTAATTATTTAAGTTAATAACGGTCGTTTTGTCGATCTTTGGTACTTGAGTCAATAATAAACTTCTTATAATTACAAGTTGTTAATGTGGTGAAATATCCATTATATCCAGAATTATATTCATGATGTAGTTATCATATATATCATATATATCCAGTATATACATTCATTCATAATATTACGTAACATTTAGAGGTAAGAAATGAAATGCACAGTTCATGGAGACGGTAAGTCGTACGTACGCATGAACGCTACTTTCATTTCTATTTCATATTTAATGGAATGAAATCATAATTATATAAAGGTATAATATAGTTCCAGTATAATATCATATATAATATCATTTACTCCATCCTTTATACATCCCACATATGGCATTAACGATTCACATCACTTTGAGGGGGCGGTAGTCCGCACTTCCTAAAATGAAATTATCGCGTTTACCCATAATGGAAATCATAAAGTATGCCATAAATGATAAATAAAGAAGAATAAGGAAAACATAAACATAATATATATATCATATATGAAAATAGTGTCATCAAAATGGCCACCATTATAGGTGTTAAAAGAATTTGAACAATCATCGTTTCGTGAGGCAGTATTTCGCCACCCACAGAAACAGTATGTTCTTTAACCATTAGACGAAGGTGTGTGTAAGTGTAAAACAAATCCTTATCATAACAACATCCTAGTATATTTTAGATACTGGTGTTTTTACAAAATAAAGGAATGAAAAGAGTTTAAGGGGTTGGAGAAGCAAAATAAAACAAAACAACATTAGAGAAGACATTACCTTAAAAATCGGGTAACTCTTTTTGATTTGAGCCAAAGGCTTCCTTGGGAAGAATTATTCCCAAAGTGAGGCTTCTAGGAGTAAGGTAGGAATGTTGGGAGAGTATTTGGGTAGAGGTTGGCCGAGCCAAATGGCTTGAAGGTGTGAATAAGGTGGGATAGGTGGGGGCCTTTTATAAGAGGAGAGGAGGGTCTCTTTTGGAAAGATTGAAATGTTACATTATTATACAATGATTTTCGGATTCTAAAGGTCCCAGACTTATATAATTCGTGTATAAGGTGATAATGGTTCGAAAGATCCTCATCCAATAGGCTTTGTACAAGTTTAAGCCTTGGATTTTGCATTATCTTCTCATTTTATTTAAATCGTTAAATAATGAGGTCATCGCTTCATCATAATGATGTCATATATAATTTAATTTATTTAATGTATAAAAATTATAAAAAAACTACTATGATGTATGAAATCTTTTTATCTTTCTAATTAATATTTATAGTCAAAATTTGGACTTGTGTAACCCAACTTAAAAATTGTTTTAGTAAAACAACTCATGTTTGTGTCATTTTAACTTTAACATTAAATAAAAATATATTAATGTCATTATCCAACCAAAGTGGCTCCATGGGGTCCCCAAGTTGACCCATGTCTTGTCTTGGTCGGCCATGACACAAACAATGAGGTTAGGACATGTGTCTAGGTGTTTTAATATTATTAAAGCATTATTTTTACCTTAAACTACACTAATTACCACTAATCGCGATTAATGAAAAAAAGTTACTATTCACCAAAAATTTATTTTCATCCCATTGAACCACATTTTACATACTAATTACAAACATGTATGTCAGATTTTCAAAATTCAATACACATTAGTGGTAAACTTTCATTTAACTGAAAAATCAGTTTGCTTGATTACCACTTAGTGGTTTCACTATTCATCAAAAATTGAAGTTTTTCAGAACAATGCCAAAATTTCACCCTCAGCTATAATTGATATTCCGAATTCAAAAATGATTTCTATTTTATGAAATTACAAACATATATTTTGCATTAATTAATTTTATAATTAATTCCCGCTGTCACAACAAATAGCGTGTTTTTAAGAAACAATTTATATCAAAAGATTGACAATTGTTTATGTCCAATTTCAAAGTGAAATTAATTCTAATGACCGCCATTGGATAAAATGGTAAAAATATATTCTAATTATACTTTAAAACCACTCAATAGTATAACTTATCACTATAAATTATTTTGATTAAAAAAAGTTGTTTTAAGTATTTTTCACTATTCATAAAAAAATTGGAAGTTCTCAGAAAGTTACAAAAAATTCAACTTAGGATAATTTCGATATTACGAATACAAAAATGAAGTCCATTTTGAAATATAAAATTTCTATAATTTTAAAAAGTGGTTATTACTATTCATAATGGCTACTTTGATTAGTTGCGGTGTTTTAGAACTCGAAGTTGCGTACAATGCAAGCTATTGCATTATTGAATGAGAAGCGTATCGTGGAAGCTCGGGGTGTTACATTCTCCCCTCCTTCAATAAATTGCGTCCTCGCAATTTGAAATTTTTCTTTGTAAATAAAATGTTGAAAATAGAAAATACCTTTGTGGAAAACCCACATCGGAAATAAGGTTAATAAATATATAACATTAAAAGAAAGCAAGATAAGTACAAAGGTCACCCGATATAGCCCATTCCAGGATTCTATGAAAATATGGATATGGAGGAGAAACAAACCATCAAGGTCTGATGGAGAGTTATAGAAAACAGGATTAGGAGAAAGTTTAACTACAAGAAAATCACAAACTTGTGATTGGTTAAACGGTCATGGAATGCCCAGTTGGAAAAGTTAACCGAAAACATTTTTGTTTTAAGTTACCTTTTATAATGTTGAGGAATTTATTTAGGAGATTTACTATGAACGTAAGGGAATATACATACTTGTTATGTATACTTTCATTCATTAATAAATTTTTACCACAAACCCATCTTTTACTCCAAATGGTAACGGAACTCAAAAATATTCTATTTATCCTAATTGTATAAGGTTCCAAATGTTAACACATACCATTTAGATTAGTAAAACTATTTTGTAATAACCAGGGACTTCCTGTAGGCTAGTGGTAGGTAATAAAGTCCTATCGCACTATGGTTGTGGGTTCGATTCCTGCAGCTTTTTCCGACGCGATGGGTTATTCCCCACCCTACAGGTTGTCCTTTTCCTAAAACTATAGTATCATAATACTCCAAAAATAATCTTCATAAATTTTTTAACCTTAAACAATACTATCCAAAGTTCAACTTAATCCATTCCAACCTTTATAGTTATCCAAAATACCTCTGTCCAGACTTTCTCTAAAAGGTCTCTTAATTCCAAAATCAATTTATCAGATTCCCCAAACAAAGTAAAGTTTCTATTATTGTCACATACTAAAAATATAATTACCTTCAACATATTAAAACCTTACTGAAATCAACAAGTACTGCAGTACAATCCTTATATATGTCACATTATTCTTATAACCAGAATATAATCCTTGAGTCCAAAAGCACCAATACATTAATTATTCTGCTTCAACTGTAGTCATAGCATAAGATTGGCCTTGATCCCTTGGCCTTTTCTGAGGTAAGTTTCCTTGACACTTACGAAATTCATTTGCATAATGCCCCATTTCCCTACAATTGTAGCATTCAACATTGATAGCCTCTTTCTTCCCCTTGCAATCACGAGCCTGGTGACCCTTTTCTCCACATTTATAACAAACTCTCATTCCTTTTAGGCAAGTACCAGGGTGATTCTTCCCACAATTATCACATAATGGAAAATCCTTCTTTCCCTTTTTCCCTTTATCTGTCTCTTGTTCCACCGTTCTCTTCTTCTCTTTCTTTACTTTGTTGTCATAAGACTTAGAGAATTCCTTTTCTGTCTTAATAGCACATGAGACAATATCTTCGTATGATGAGAAGGATTGTGATACTAAAGCTCGACAAAGAAATGGTTTTAAACCATCAAAGAAACGATCAATCTTACTCCTTGGGTTACGTATATAATCTGCATCATACCTTGCTAACCTTGTAAAGTTGGCCTCATACTTTGCGACATTATCATCCTCCTTTTGTTTCAGACTCAGAAATTGTCTTTCCATATCTGCTCGATGGTCACGAGGAAAGTATTTTTCTAAGAAAAGCTCTTTGAACTCCTGTCATTCCATGTTTGTTAGTTCATCATCTTCCTTTGTGTTTTGAATCAGCGACCACCACTGATCGGCATCTCCAGTGAGGCGGTAAACTGCCATGACAACCTTCTCCCTTTCGCTACTCCCCAAGGCGTGGAATATTTTCTCTAAGGTGTTTAACCATTGCTCAGCTACTAACGGATTTGTACCCCCATTAAATGTTGGTGGTTGTTGCCTCATGAAACGGTCTAACATTGATCCTCCACATTGTGGATCAGGGTGCTCTATACGAGTAAGGTTATTATTCATAACCTGAGTGAGTTGTCCCAGTATGGTAATAAGTTGATCAGCACCAGTTGTATCTCCAGATCCACAATAATTATCTTGTGCAGGAGGGAAATCCCTACACGGAGTTCGTGCATTGATACGGTTTCCATTCCTTCCACTAGGCGCCATTTCTAAACAATGGCATAAACTAGATTAGTTTATGAATCAAAATACATAATTCCATAATTGTAAAACACTTTACATAAATTGAACTATTTATGGATATAATCCATAATCATAAAAAGAAATGTTTTCTTTGAAGAAGTATATACTCATAACCCTTCATAGTGGTTTGTAAATAAAATGATAATTATCCAAAGCATATCCCCCGGGAGTGTCGTAACCAAGAGTGCAGCAAGGCCCATTTTCGTGCACCAGTTCCCGTTCGAGTCTAGCTCAAAGCGGTGTTTTCGGGTTTTACCCCTAGGTACATCTGTGCCAGAGCCGCCTCTACTTGCTCGTATCCAGACAGGGATGTATTGCTCGGAAAACTCACAAAATCTCTACAATAACAAAATTCTAGGAAGTTCTTCTATACTAATCCTCAAAGTCTATCTTTGGGATATGTGCTCTAATTAGAGTTTATCTAAATATAGCTTCCAAGATTAGTACTAAACTGCCTCTGATACCAACTGTAGCGCCCCGACCCCAGCTACCCAGAGTCGGTGCATTACTTTGTAACATTGGCATGATCACAAAAGATCAAGTCTCGAAAGACCGATTAGTTTAGTAGCATTGGAAACACTAGATACATTCATAAGTGTTACATTACATCATAAAGTGAAAAACTAATAACAAAGTCTTCATAGTCCACACTCATATCCTCTTCTGACTATCCCTGCAGGTCATTTATAAAATACTTCTTCACATCCTGGAAAATATCAAAACATTGAAAGGGGTGAGCTCAGATGCTCAGTAAGGATAACAATATTACGGAAGCTTTCATAAATTAACATAAACATTTAAGGAAATGTATAACTAAACAAAAGCCTTATTAAACTTGAACTTTAGCATAATATGGAAAAAGTAAAATCAAATAATGCCACTTACTTACTCACATGGATATTCTACTAGACGAATAATCACATGAAAGATCAATAACCACTTTCATAATGAGGGAATGTATAATGCCGGACATTCTGAAACATTTTATCAAGGCCTCGGCCAAGACGTCTAAAATGATTAAGGCCTCGGCCAAAACCATAATTCAAATTGGGAAAGGGCCTCGGCCAATTCCACGTCTAGTTGTCTCATGAGACCTACCGATGCATCGAGGAGCTATAGCGGGCTCCACCCGTCACTTATTAAGTCCAATACATTCCTCATATGAACAGGTTTAAACATCTCATAAACCATAACATAATCATATCACATAAAACATGCATAAAGGAAACATAACATTTCCACATTTCAATCACAAGATATCAATAGAACACATTGATATAATAAAAACGCTTTCAAAACCATTTTCAATACCAAAATAAAAGAAAATTATAACATGGTATTTATTTTTCATAAAAAAAAGGGTATGGCTTGTAGAGGAAGCCGAAACTCAAATAGTGGTCATGGCGGCGGAGAAGTCGTTGTCGCCGCATACGTATGACAAAAACATTCCCTTTTTTCGTTTAGTAAACGCTTCGTATAAAAAAGATTCCTTTTGAATAAACGTAAAAGTCAAAGTGTTTTATACACCGTATAAAAGAAAGTTGTGTATAAAACCAAATATGCCTCAATGAAAGGAGATTGAGACGAAGTCCTTACAAAGATCATTTTTAAAATAAAATAGATATATTATGTGTATTCACTATAGGTACACATAAAGAAAGTAAAAATACAAAATAAGACATAATAATATCATGACATAATTTGAAAGTAGGAGATTAACCCAAAGAATGGAAGTTGGGTTAAGAAGTTCCCTTACCTCGTGTCCGGCTTGACTCAACCGTTCTTTAACCTCCTGAATAATAAAATAGAGTTAATATATACATTATTAAGAACCATTTTCAATTTAATTATCCTTTTTATATCACTTATTACCATGTTATGAACATTATGTAATTATTTAAGTTAATAACGGTCGTTTTGTCGATCTTTGGTACTTGAGTCAATAATAAACTTCTTATAATTACAAGTTGTTAATTTGGTGATATATCCATTATATCCAGAATTATATTCATGATGTAGTTATCATATATATCATATATATCCAGTATATACATTCATCCATAATATTACGTAACATTTAGAGGTAAGAAATGAAATGCACCGTTCATGGAGACGGTAAGCCGTACGTACGCATGAACGCTACTTTCATTTCTATTTCATATTTAATGGAATGAAATCATAATTATATAAAGGTATAATATAGTTCCAGTATAATATCATATATAATATCATTTACTCCATCCTTTATACATCCCACATATGGCATTAACGATTCACATCACTTTGAGGGGGCGGTAGTCCGCACTTCCTAAAATGAAATTATCGCGTTTACCCATAATGGAAATCATAAAGTATGCCATAAATGAGAAATAAAGAAGCATAAGGAAAACGTAAACATAATATATATATCATATATGAAAATAGTGTCATCAAAATGTCCACCATTATAGGTGTTAAAAGAATTTGAACAATCATCGTTTCGTGAGGCAGTATTTCGCCACCCACAGAAACAGTATGTTCTTTAACCATTAGACGAAGGTGTGTGTAAGTGTAAACCAAATACTTATCATAATAACATCCTAGTATATTGTAGATACTGGTGTTGTTACAAAATAAAGGAATGAAAAGAGTTTAAGGGGTTGGAGAAGCAAAATAAAACAAAACAACATTAGAGAAGACATTACCTTAAAAATCGGGTAACTCTTTTTGATTTGAGCCAAAGGCTTCCTTGGGAAGAATTATTCCCAAAGTGAGGCTTCTAGGAGTAAGGGAGGAATGTTGGGAGAGTATTTGGGCAGATTTTGGCCGAGCCAAATGGCTTGAAGGTGTGAATAAGGTGGGAGAGGTGGGGGCCTTTTATAAGAGGAGAGGAGGGGCTCTTTTGGAAAGATTGAAATGTTACATTATTATACAATGCTTTTCGGATTCTAAAGGTCCCACACTTATATAATTCGTGTATAAGGTGATAAGGGTTCGAAATATCCTCATACAATAGGCTTTTTACAAGTTTAAGCCTTGGATTTTTCATTATCTTCTCATTTTATTTAAATCATTAAATAATGAGGTCATCGTTGCATCATAATGATGTCATATATAATTTAATTTATTTAATGTCTAAAAATTATAAAAAAAATACTATGATGTAGGAAATATTTTTATCTTTCTAATGAATATTTATAGTCAAAATTTGGACTTTGTTAACCCAACTTAAAAATTGTTTTAGTAAAACAACTCATGTTTGTGTCATTTTAACTTTAACATTAAATAAAAATATATTAATGTCATTATCCAACAAAAGTGGCTCCATGGGGTCCCCAAGTTGACCCATGTCTTTTCTTGGTCTTCCATGACACAACCAATGAGGTTAGGACATGTGTCTAGGTGTTTTAATATTATTAAATCATTATTTTTACCTTAAACTACACTAATTACCACTAATCGCGATTAATGAAAAAAAGTTACTATTCACCATAAATTTATTTTCATCCCATTGAACCACATTTTACATACTAATGACAACCATGTATGTCAGATTTTCAAAATTCAATACACATTAGTGGTAAACTTTCATTTAACTGAAAAATCAGTTTGCTTGATTACCACTTAGTGGTTTCACTATTCATCAAAAATTGAAGTTTTTCAGAACAATGCCAAAATTTCACCCTAAGATATAATTGATATTCCGAATTCAAAAATGATGTCTATTTTATGAAATTCCAAACATATATTTTGCATTAATTAATTTTATAATTAATTCCCGCTGTCACAACAAATAGCGTGTTTTTAAGAAACAATTTATATCAAAAGATTGACAATTGTTTATGTCCAATTTCAAAGTGAAATTAATTCTAATGACCACCATTGGATAAAATGGTAAAAATATATTATAATTATACTTTAAAACCACTCAATAATATAACTTATCACTATAAATTATTTTGATTAAAAAAAGTTGTTTTAAGTATTTTTCCCTATTCATAAAAAAATTGGAAGTTCTCAGAAAGTTACAAAAAATTCAACTTAGGATAATTTCGATATTACGAATACAAAAATGAAGTCCATTTTGAAATATAAAATTTCTATAATTTTAAAAAGTGGTTATTACTATTCATAACGGCTACTTTGATTAGTCGCGGTGTTTTAGAACTCGAAGTTGCGTACAATGCAAGCTATTGCATTATTGAATGAGAAGCGTATCGTGGAAGCTCGGGGTGTTACATTCTCCCCTACTTCAATAAATTGCGTCCTCGCAATTTGAAATTTTTCTTTGTAAATAAAATGTTGAAAATAGAAAATACCTTTGTGGAAAACCCACATCGGAAATAAGGTTAATAAATATATAAAATTAAAAGAAAGCAAGATAAGTACAAAGGTCACCCGATATAGCCCATTCCAGGATTCTATGAAAATATGGATATGGAGGAGAAACAAACCATCAAGGTCTGATGGAGAGTTATAGAAAACAGGATTAGGAGAAAGTTTAACTACAATAAAATCACAAACTTGTGATTGGTTAAACGGTCATGGAATGCCCAGTTGGAAAAGTTAACCGACAACATTTTTGTTTTAAGTTACCTTTTATAATGTTGAGGAATTTATTTAGGAGATTTACTAAGAACGTAAGGGAATATACATACTTGTTATGTATACTTTCATTCGTTAATAAATTTTTACCACAAACTCATCTTTTACTCCAAATGGTAACGGAACTCAAAAATATTCTATTTATCCTAATTGTATAAGGTTCCAAATGTTAACACATACCATTTAGATTAGTAAAACTATTTTGTAATAACCAGGGACTTCCTGTAGGCTAGTGGTAGGTAATAAAGTCCTATCGCACTATGGCTGTGGGTTCGATTCCTGCAGCTTTTTCCGACGCGATGGGTTATTCCCCACCCTGCAGGTTGTCCTTTTCCTAAAACTATAGTATCATAATACTACAAAAATAATCTTCATAAATTTTTTAACCTTAAACAATACTATCCAAAGTTCAACTTAATCCATTCCAACCTTTATAGTTATCCAAAATACATCTGTCCAGACTTTCTCTAAAAGGTCTCTTAATTCCAAAATCAATTTATCAGATTCCCCAAACAAAGTAAAGTTTCTATTATTGTCACATACTAAAAATATAATTACCTTCAACATATTAAAACCTTACTGAAATCAACAAGTACTGCAGTACAATCCTTATATATATCACATTATTCTTATAACCAGAATATAATCCTTGAGTCCAAAAGCACCAATACATTAATTATTCTGCTTCAACTGTAGTCATAGCATAAGATTGGCCTTGATCCCTTGGCCTTTTCTGAGGTAAGTTTCCTTGACGCTTAGGACATTCATTTGCATAATGCCCCATTTCCCAACAATTGTAGCATTCAACATTGATAGCCTCTTTCTTCCCCTTGCAATCACGAGCCTGGTGACCCTTTTCTCCACATTTATAACAAACTCTCATTCCTTTTAGGCAAGTACCAGGGTGATTCTTCCCACAATTATCACATAATGGAAAATCCTTCTTTCCCTTTTTCCCTTTATCTGTCTCTTGTTCCACCATTCTCTTCTTCTCTTGCTTTACTTTGTTGTCATAAGACTTAGAAAATTCCTTTTCTGTCTTAATAGCACATGAGACAATATCTTCGTATGATGAGAAGGATTGTGATACTAAAGCTCGACGGAGAAATGGTTTTAACCCATCAAAGAAACGATCAATCTTACTCCTTGGGTTACGTATATAATCTGCAGTATACCTTGCTAACCTTGTAAAGTTGGCCTCATACTTTGCGACATTCTCATCCTCCTTTTGTTTCAGACTCAGAAATTGTCTTTCTATATCTGCTCGATGGTCACGAGGAAAGTATTTTTCTAAGAAAATCTCTTTGAACTCCTGCCATTCCATGTTTGTTAGTTCATCATCTTCCTTTGTGTTTTGAATCAGCGACCACCACTGATCGGCATCTCCATTGAGGCGGTAAACTGCCATGACAACCTTCTCCCTTTCGCTACTCCCCAAGGCGTGGAATATTTTTTCTAAGGTGTTTATCCATTTCTCAGCTACTAACGGATTTGTACCCCCATTAAATGTTGGTGGTTGTTTCCTCATGAAGCGGTCTAACATTGATCCTCCACGTTGTGGATCAGGGTTCTCCATACGAGTAAGGTTATTATTCATAACCTGAGTGAGTTGTCCCAGTATGGTAATAAGTTGATCAGCACCAGTTGTATCTCCAGATCCACAATAATTATCTTGTGCAGGAGGGAAATCTCTACACGGAGTTCGTGCATTGATACGGTTTCCATTCCTTCCACTAGGCGCCATTTATAAACAATGGCATAAACTAGATTAGTTTATGAATCAAAATACATAATTCCATACTTGTAAAACACTTCATATAAATTGAACTATTTATGGATATAATCCATAATCATAAAAAGAAATGTTTTCTTTGAGGAAGTATATACTCATAACCCTTCATAGTGGTTTGTAAATAAAATGAGAATTATCCAAAGCATATCCCCCGGGAGTGTCGTAACCAAGAGTGCAGCAAGGCCCATTGTCGTGCACCAGTTCCCATTCGAGTCTAGCTCAAAGCGGTGTTTTCGGGTTTTACCCCTAGGTACATCTGTGCCAGAGCCGCCTCTACTTGCTTGTATCCAGACAGGGATGTATTGCTCGGAAAACTCACAAAATCTCTACAATAACAAAATTCTAGGAAGTTCTTCTATACTAATCCTCAAAGTCTATCTTTGGGCTATGTGCTCTAATTAGAGTTTATCTAAATCTAGCTTCCAAGGTTAGTACTAAACTGCCTCTGATACCAACTGTAGCGCCCCGACCCCAGCTACCCAGAGTCGGTGAATTACTTTGTAACATTGCCATGATCACAAAAGATCAAGTCTCGAAAGACAGATTAGTTTAGTAGCCTTGGAAACACTAGATACATTCATAAGTGTTACATTACATCATAAAGTGAAAAACTAATAACAAAGTCTTCATAGTCCACACTCATATCCTCTTCTGACTATCCCTGCAGGTCATTTATAAAATACTTCTTCACATCCTGGAAAATATCAAAACATTGAAAGGGGTGAGCTCAAATGCTCAGTAAGGATAACAATATTACGGAAGCTTTCATAAATTAACATAAACATTTAAGTAAATGTATAACTAAACAAAATCCTTATTAAACTTGAACTTCAGCATAATATGGAAAAAGTAAAATCAAATAATGCCACTTACTTACTCACATGGATATTCTACTAGACGAATAATCACATGAAAGATCAATAACCACTTTCATAATGAGGGAATGTATAATGCCGGACATTCTGAAACATTTTGTCAAGGCCTCGGCCAAGACGTCTAAAATGATTAAGGCCTCGGCCAAAACCATAATTCAAATTGAGAAAGGGCCTCGGCCAATTCCACGTCTAGTTGTCTCATGAGACCTACCGATGCATCGAGGAGCTATAGCGGGCTCCACCCGTCACTTATTAAGTCCAATACATTCCTCATATGAACAGGTTTAAACATCTCATAAACCATAACATAATCATATCACATAAAACATGCATAAAGGAAACATAACATTTCCACATTTCAATCACAAGATATCAATACAACACATTGATATAATAAAAACGCTTTCAAAATCATTTTCAATACCAAAATAAAAGAAAATTATAACATGGTATTTATTTTTCATAAAAAAAAGGGTATGGCTTGTAGAGGAAGCCGAAACTCAAATAGTGGTCACGGCGGTGGAGAAGTCATTGTTGCCGCATAAGTACGACAAAAACATTCCCTTTTTTCGTTTAGTAAACGCTTCGTATAAAAAATATTCCTTTTGAATAAACGTAAAAGTCAAAGTGTTTTATACACCGTATAAAAGAAAGTTGTGTATAAAACCAAATATGCCTCAATGAAAGGAGATTGAGACGAAGTCCTTACAAAGATCATTTTTAAAATAAAATAGATATATTATGTGTATTCACTATAGGTACACATAAATAAAGTAAAAATACAAAATAAGACATAATAATATCATGACATAATTTGAAAGTAGGAGATTAACCCAAAGAATGGAAGTTGGGTTAAGAAGTTCCCTTACCTCGTGTCCGGCTTGACTCAACCGTTCTTTAACCTCCTGAAGAATAAACTAGAGTTAATATCCACCTTATTAAGAACCATTTTCAATTTAATTATCCTTTTTATATCACTTATTACCATGTTATGAACATTATGTAATTATTTAAGTTAATAACGGTCGTTTTGTCGATCTTTGGTACTTGAGTCAATAATAAACTTATTATAATTACAAATTGTTAATGTGGTGAAATATCCATTATATCCAGAATTATATTCATTATGTAGTTATCATATATATCATATATATCCAGTATATACATTCATTCATAATATTACGTAACATTTAGAGGTAAGAAATGAAATGCACCGTTCATGGAGACGGTAAGCCGTACGTACGCATGAACGCTACTTTCATTTCTATTTCATATTTAATGGAATGAAATCATAATTATATAAAGGTATAATATAGTTCCAGTATAATATCATATATAATATCATTTACTCCATCCTTTATACATCCCACATATGGCATTAACGATTCACATCACTTTGAGGGGGCGGTAGTCCGCACTTCCTAAAATGAAATTATCGCGTTTACCCATAATGGAAATCATAAAGTATGCCATAAATGATAACTAAAGAAGCATAAGGAAAACATAAACATAATATATATATCATATATGAAAATAGTGTCATCAAAATGGCCACCATTATAGGTTTTAAAAGAATTTGAACAATCATCGTTTCGTGAGGCAGTATTTCGCCACCCACAGAAACAGTATGTTCTTTAACCATTAGACGAAGGTGTGTGTAAGTGTAAAACAATTACTTATCATAACAACATACTAGTATATTGTAGATACTGGTTTTGTTACAAAAGAAAGGAATGAAAAGAGTTTAAGGGGTTGGAGAAGCAAAATAAAACAAAACAACATTAGAGAAGACATTACCTTAAAAATCGGGTAACTCTTTTTGATTTGAGCCAAAGGCTTCCTTGGGAAGAATTCTTCCCAAATTGAGGATTCTAGGAGTAAGGTAGGAATTTTGGGAGAGTATTTGGGCAGAGGTTGGCCGAGCCAAATGGATTGAAGGTGTGAATAAGGTGGGAGAGGTGGGGGCCTTTTATAAGAGGAGAGGAGGGGCTCTTTTGGAAAGATTGAAATGTTACATTATTATACAATGATTTTCGGATTATAAAGGTCCCACACTTATATAATTCGTGGATAAGGTGATAAGGGTTCTAAATCTCCTCATCCAATAGGCTTTTTACAAGTTTAAGCCTTGGATTGTTCATTATCTTCTCATTTTATTTAAATCATTAAATAATGAGGTCATCGCTGCATCATAATGATGTCATATATAATTTAATTTATTTAATGTCTAAAAATTATAAAAAAAATACTATGATGTAGGAAATCTTTTTATATTTCTAATTCATATTTATAGTCAAAATTTGGACTTGTGTAACCCAATTTAAAAATTGTTTTAGTAAAACAACTCATGTTTGTGTCATTTTAACTTTAACATTAAATAAAAATATATTAATGTCATTATCCAACCAAAGTGGCTCCATGGGGTCCCCAAGTTGACCCATGACTTTTCTTGGTCGGCCATGACACAACCAATGAGGTTAGGACATGTGTCTATGTGTTTTAATATTATTAAAGCATTATTTTTACCTTAAACTACACTAATTACCACTAATCGCGATTAATGAAAAAAAAGTTACTATTCACCAAAAATTTATTTTCATCCCATTGAACCACATTTTACATACTAATGACAACCGTGTATGTCATATTTTCAAAATTCAATACACATTAGTGGTAAACTTTCATTTAACTGAAAAATCAGTTTGCTTGATTACCACTTAGTGGTTTCACTATTCATCAAAAATTGAAGTTTTTCAGAACAATGCCAAAATTTCACCCAAAGCTATAATTGATATTCCGAATTCAAAAATGATGTCTATTTTATGAAATTCCAAACATATATTTTGCATTAATTAATTTTATAATTAATTCCCGCTGTCACAACAAATAGCGTGTTTTTAAGAAACAATTTATATCAAAAGATTGACAATTGTTTATGTCCAATTTCAAAGTGAAATTAATTCTAATGACCACCATTGGATAAAATGGTAAAAATATATTCTAATTATACTTTAAAACCACTCAATAGTATAACTTATCACTATAAATTATTTTGATTAAAAAAAGTTGTTTTAAGTATTTTTCACTATTCATAAAAAAATTGGAAGTTCTCAGAAAGTTACAAAAAATTCAACTTAGGATAATTTCGATATTACGAATACAAAAATGAAGTCCATTTTGAAATATAAAATTTCTATAATTTTAAAAAGTGGTTATTACTATTCATAACGGCTACTTTGATTAGTCGCGGTGTTTTAGAACTCGAAGTTGCGTACAATGCAAGCTATTGCATTATTGAATGAGAAGCGTATCGTGGAAGCTCGGGGTGTTACATTCTCCCCTCCTTCAATAAATTGCGTCCTCGCAATTTGAAATTTTTCTTTGTAAATAAAATGTTGAAAATAGAAAATACCTTTGTGGAAAACCCACATCATAAATAAGGTTAATAAATATATAACATTAAAAGAAAGCAAGATAAGTACAAAGGTCACCCGATATAGCCCATTCCAGGATTCTATGAAAATATGGATATGGAGGAGAAACAAACCATCAAGGTCTGATGGAGAGTTATAGAAAACAGGATTAGGAGAAAGTTTAACTACAAGAAAATCACAAACTTTTGATTGGTTAAACGGTCATGGAATGCCCAGTTGGAAAAGTTAACCGACAACATTTTTGTTTTAAGTTACCTTTTATAATGTTGAGGAATTTATTTAGGAGATTTACTAAGAACGTAAGGGAATATACATACTTGTTATGTATACTTTCATTCGTTAATAAATTTTTACCACAAACCCATCTTTTACTCCAAATGGTAACGGAACTCAAAAATATTCCATTTATCCTAATTGTATAAGGTTCCAAATGTTAACACATACCATTTAGATTAGTAAAACTATTTTGTAATAACCAGGGACTTCCTTTAGGCTAGTGGTAGGTAATAAAGTCCTATCGCACTATGGCTGTGGGTTCGATTCCTGCAGCTTTTTCCGACGCGATGGGTTGTTCCCCACCCTGCAGGTTGTCCTTTTCCTAAAACTATAGTATCATAATACTCCAAAAATAATCTTCATAAATTTTTTAACCTTAAACAATACTATCCAAAGTTCAACTTAATCCATTCCAACCTTTATAGTTATCCAAAATACCTCTGTCCAGACTTTCTCTAAAAGGTCTCTTAATTCCAAAATCAATTTATCAGATTCCCCAAACAAAGTAAAGTTTCTATTATTGTCACATACTAAAAATATAATTACCTTCAACATATTAAAACCTTACTGAAATCAACAAGTACTGCAGTACAATCCTTATATATATCACATTATTCTTATAACCAGAATATAATCCTTGAGTCCAAAAGCACCAATACATTAATTATTCTGCTTCAACTGTAGTCATAGCATAAGATTGGCCTTGATCCCTTGGCCTTTTCTGAGGTAAGTTTCCTTGACGCTTAGGACATTCATTTGCATAATGCCCCATTTCCCTACAATTGTAGCATTCAACATTGATAGCCTCTTTCTTCCCCTTGCAATCACGAGCCTGGTGACCCTTTTCTCCACATTTATAACAAACTCTCATTCCTTTTAGGCAAGTACCAGGGTGATTCTTCCCACAATTATCACATAATGGAAAATCCTTCTTTCCCTTTTTCCCTTTATCTGTCTCTTGTTCCACCGTTCTCTTCTTCTCTTGCTTTACTTTGTTGTCATCAGACTTAGAGAATTCCTTTTCTGTCTTAATAGCACATGAGACAATATCTTCGTATGATGAGAAGGATTGTGATACTAAAGCTCGACGGAGAAATGGTTTTAACCCATCAAAGAAACGATCAATCTTAATCCTTGGGTTACGTATATAATCTGCAGCATACCTTGCTGACCTTGTAAAGTTGGCCTAATACTTTGCGACATTCTCATCCTCCTTTTGTTTCAGACTCAGAAATTGTCTTTCCATATCTGCTCGATGGTCACGAGGAAAGTATTTTTCTAAGAAAAGCTCTTTGAACTCCTGCCATTCCATGTTTGTTAGTTCATCATCTTCCTTTGTGTTTTGAATCAGCGACCACCACTGATCGGCATCTCCAGTGAGGCGGTAAACTGCCATGACAACCTTCTCCCTTTCGCTACTCCCCAAGGCGTGGAATATTTTCTCTAAGGTGTTTATCCATTGCTCAGCTACTAACGGATTTGTACCCCCATTAAATGTTGGTGGTTGTTGCCTCATGAAGCGGTCTAACATTGATCCTCCACGTTGCGGATCAGGGTGCTCCATACGAGTAAGGTTATTATTCATAACCTGAGTGAGTTGTCCCAGTATGGTAATAAGTTGATCAGCACCAGTTGTATCTCCAGATCCACAATAATTATCTTGTGCAGGAGAGCAATCCCTACACGGAGTTTGTGCATTGATACGGTTTCAATTCCTTCCACTAGGCGCCATTTCTAAACAATGGCATAAACTAGATTAGTTTATGAATCAAAATACATAATTCCATACTTGTAAAACACTTTACATAAATTGAACTATTTATGGATATAATCCATAATCATAAAAAGAAATGTTTTCTTTGAGGAAGTATATACTCATAACCCTTCATAGTGGTTAGTAAATAAAATGAGAATTATCCAAAGCATATCCCCCGGGAGTGTCGTAACCAAGAGTGCAGCAAGGCCCATTGTCGTGCACCAGTTCCCGTTCGAGTCTAGCTCAAAGCGGTGTTTTCAGGTTTTACCCCTAGGTACATCTGTGCCAGAGCCACCTCTACTTGCTCGTATCCAGACAGGGATGTATTGCTCGGAAAACTCACAAAATCTCTACAATAACAAAATTCTAGGAAGTTATTCTATACTAATCCTCAAAGTCTATCTTTGGGCTATGTGCTCTAATTAGAGTTTATCTAAATCTAGCTTCCAAGGTTAGTACTAAACTGCCTCTGATACCAACTGTAGCGCCCCGACCCCAGCTACCCAGAGTCGGTGCATTACTTTGTAACATTGGCATGATCACAAAAGATCAAGTCTCGAAAGACCGATTAGTTTAGTAGCCTTGGAAACACTAGATACATTCAAAAGTGTTACATTACATCATAAAGTGAAAAACTAATAACAAAGTCTTCATAGTCCACACTCATATCATCTTCTAACTATCCCTGCAGGTCATTTATAAAATACTTCTTCACATCCTGGAAAATATCAAAACATTGAAAGGGGTGAGCTCAGATGCTCAGTAAGGATAACAATATTACGGAAGCTTTCATAAATTAACATAAACATTTAAGGAAATGTATAACTAAACAAAAGCCTTATTAAACTTGAACTTCAGCATAATATGGAAAAAGTAAAATCAAATAATGCCACTTACTTACTCACATGGATATTCTACTAGACGAATAATCACATGAAAGATCAATAACCACTTTCATAATGAGGGAATGTATAATGCCGGACATTCTGAAACATTTGGTCAAGGCCTCGGCCAAGACGTCTAAAATGATTAAGGCCTCGGCCAAAACCATAATTCAAATTGGGAAAGGGACTCGGCCAATTCCATGTCTAGTTGTCTCATGAGACCTACCGATGCATCGAGGAGCTATAGCGGGCTCCACCCGTCACTTATTAAGTCCAATACATTCCTCATATGAACAGGTTTAAACATCTCATAAACCATAACATAATCATATCACATAAAACATGCATAAAGGAAACATAACATTTCCACATTTCAATCACAAGATATCAATACAACACATTGATATAATAAAAACGCTTTCAAAACCATTTTCAATACCAAAATAAAAGAAAATTATAACATGGTATTTATTTTTCATAAAAAAAGGGTATGGCTTGTAGAGGAAGCCGAAACTCAAATAGTGGTCACGGCGGCGGAGAAGTCGTTGTCGCCACATACGTACGACAAAAAAATTCCCTTTTTTCGTTTAGTAAACGCTTCGTATAAAAAAGATTCCTTTTGAATAAACGTAAAAGTCAAAGTGGTTTATACACCGTATAAAAGAAAGTTGTGTATAAAACCAAATATGCCTCAATGAAAGGAGATTGAGACGAAGTCCTTACAAAGATCATTTTTAAAATAAAATAGATATATTATGTGTATTCACTATAGGTACACATAAAGAAAGTAAAAATACAAAATAAGACATAATAATATCATGACATAATTTGAAAGTAGGAGATTAACCCAAAGAATGGAAGTTGGGTTAAGAAGTTCCCTTACCTCGTGTCCGGCTTGACTCAACCATTCTTTAACCTCCTGAATAATAAACTAGAGTTAATATCTACCTTATTAAGAACCATTTTCAATTTAATTATCCTTTTATATCACTTATTACCATGTTATGAACATTATGTAATTATTTAAGTTAATAACGGTCGTTTTGTCGATCTTTGGTACTTGAGTCAATAATAAACTTCTTATAATTACAAGTTGTTAATGTGGTGAAATATCCATTATATCCAGAATTATATTCATGATGTAGCTATCATATATATCATATATATCCAGTATATAAATTCATTCATAATATTACGTAACATTTAGAGGTAAGAAATGAAATGCACCGTTCATGGAGACGGTAAGCCGTACGTACGCATGAACGCTACTTTCATTTCTATTTCATATTTAATGGAATGAAATCATAATTATATAAAGGTATAATATAGTTCCAGTATAATATCATATATAATATCATTTACTCCATCCTTTATACATCCCACATATGCCATTAACGATTCACATCACTTTGAGGGGGCGGTAGTCCGCACTTCCTAAAATGAAATTATCGCGTTTACCCATAATGGAAATCATAAAGTATGCCATAAATGAGAAATAAATAAGCATAAGGAAAACATAAACATAATATATATATATCATATATAAAAATATTGTCATCAAAATGGCCACCATTATAGGTGTTAAAATAATTTGAACAATCATCGTTTCGTGAGGCAGTATTTCGCCACCCACAGAAACAGTATGTTCTTTAACCATTAGACGAAGGTGTGTGTAATTGTAAACAAAATCCTTATCATAAAAACATCCTAGTATATTGTAGATACTGATGTTGTTACAAAATAAAGGAATGAAAAGAGTTTAAGGGGTTGGAGAAGCAAAATAAAACAAAACAACATTAGAGAAGACATTACCTTAAAAATCGGGTAACTCTTTTTGATTTGAGCCAAAGGCTTCCTTGGGAAGAACTCTTCCCAAAGTGAGGCTTCTAGGAGTAAGGTAGGAATGTTGGGAGAGTATTTGGACAGAGTTTGGCCGAGCCAAATGGCTTGAAGGTGTGAATAAGGTGGGAGAGGTGGGGGCCTTTTATAAGAGGAGAGGAGGGGCTCTTTTGGAAAGATTGAAATGTTACATTATTATACAATGATTTTCGGATTCTAAAGGTCCCACACTTATATAATTCGTGGCTAAGGTGATAAGGGTTCGAAATATCCTCATCAAATAGGCTTTTTACAAGTTTAAGCCTTGGATTTTGCATTATCTTCTCATTTTATTTAAATCGTTAAATAATGAGGTCATCGCTGCATCATAATGATGTCATATATAATTTAATTTATTTAATGTATAAAAATTATAAAAAAAATACTATGATGTAGGAAATCTTTTTATCTTTCTAATTAATATTTATAGTCAAAATTTGTGCTTGTGTAACCCAACTTAAAAATTGTTTTAGTAAAACAACTCATGTTTGTGTCATTTTAACTTTAACATTAAATAAAAATATATTAATGTCATTATCCAACCAAAGTGGCTTCATGGGGTCCCCAAGTTGACCCATGTCTTTTCTTGGTCGGCCATGACACAACCAATGAGGTTAGGACATGTGTCTAGGTGTTTTAATATTATTAAAGCATTATTTTTACCTTAAACTACACTAATTACCACTAATCGCGATTAATGAAAAAAAAGTTACTATTCACCAAAAATTTATTTTCATCCCATTGAACCACATTTTACATACTAATGACAACCATGTATGTCAGATTTTCAAAATTCAATACACATTAGTGGTAAACTTTCATTTAACTGAAAAATCAGTTTGCTTGATTACCACTTAGTGGTTTCACTATTCATCAAAAATTGAAGTTTTTCAGAACAATGCCAAAATTTCACCCTAAGCTATAATTGATATTCAGAATTCAAAAATGATGTCTATTTTATGAAATTACAAACATATATTTTTCATTAATTAATTTTATAATTAATTCCCGCTGTCACAACAAATAGCGTGTTTTTAAGAAACAATTTATATCAAAAGATTGACAATTGTTTATGTCCAATTTCAAAGTGAAATTAATTCTAATGACCACCATTGGATAAAATGGTAAAAATATATTCTAATTATACTTTAAAACCACTCAATAGTATAACTTATCACTATAAATTATTTTGATTAAAAAAAGTTGTTTTAATTATTTTTCACTATTCATAAAAAAATTGGAAGTTCTCAGAAAGTTACAAAAAATTCAACTTAGGATAATTTCGATATTACGAATACAAAAATGAAGTCCATTTTGAAATATAAAATTTCTATAATTTTAAAAAGTGTTTATTACTATTCATAATGGCTACTTTGATTAGTCGCGGTGTTTTAGAACTCGAAGTTGCGTACAATGCAAGCTATTGCATTATTGAATGAGAAGCGTATCGTGGAAGCTCGGGGTGTTACACTTAATATCCATTTGATGGATGAAAGCCTCAATACAATGAAGATTATTTTCCCCCTCCCCACTCATTGATTGCTTGTATAGCGATATATATTTCCATTTTTTGTTCCCCATCTATTCTTATACATTATAAATCACTGATTTACCTTCTTGAATGAATTTTTAATTTTGGGTTTCTATGATTTTGGGTTTTTATTAACCCATTAAGTGATAGTTTTTTGTAGTGTATTAAGAATTCAACACATATATCTATTCCCTGTAGCATATTAATTTTAAATGTATTACACTTCCTTCCATATAAATGATTCACAAAAAGAGTTTGTTTAAATTCCACACATGGTGTTATTTATCAAATAAAAATGGAATTAATGTATATATTTTTTTATTTGAGGTACATTTGGTTGGGTTTTTTTATGATTCAATGGTTTTATATCAATATCTTTATTTTATACATGAATAAAATTATTCATCAGTCTTGAGAATAATATTTATTCTATTAATTAAATTTAAATAGAATTTTATCAAGATAAATGGAAATAGTTAGTGTGTGACCCTCTAGGATTATTTTTCTATGGCATTGGGAAGGCTTGCCTAAAGTCCAATTTTACTATCTAATAACGGGTCACAACACCAAAGAGGAAGAACTTAATATTACAATGATTAAAACCACATACGAATGCTCACTATGTAATATAATCCCTTTGTTATAATATATCACCAAATAGGTTACACAATGGTGTCATCAAGCTATATGATTGGAAAAATCCTCTCATTGGGGAATGACAGAAGATGATGAGACAGTGAATCAAGGATCAATGATCAAGGATTGACGAATGATTAAGACACAATCTCTCCTCATCAATGATAAAACTGAATCAATGAGTAAAATATTTTATAGATGAATATCTATTCAAGGTTTGTTAAATATTTTATGGGATAATTGAGCCAGATTAATATCCCAGATTTTATCACGTAACATTATTTTGATGATATAAGTAAGTGATAAAATATTTATGATGTTGTGACATGTTTAATAGGTCACATGTTCCAAATATGGATTAATCCAAAATGGTTAACTTATTGAAGGGCCAAAGTGAAATTTTCATAAGATAAACCAAAATATATAAGTAAAAATTAATCCATAATCCATGAAACTATTCCTATCATGATTTTTGAGAGCATTTATCTCATCTATCTCAAGATATAGAGAGAGAAATCATGGTTACGAGCACCCCGATCTAATAATTCATTCCCAAATCAAATAAATAATTCTTGCATGATCCTGTCAATGTCAAAAGCACCTTTAGTTCTCCATGCTAGTATCTAGATTTTGAAGGATGGAATTCAAGAAACTTTGTGAAGTACATATAGATGATCTATAGGGTTCCAGCTTTGGTTACTTCAAACAATGATCACTTACGATGAGTAAAATGTGTTTTCGATTAAAATAGAATGAGATACAGTTTCAATTTTATTTTTCATGATTAATTAAATCACATGAGACACTTGAGTTGATTACTGGGTAGCACCGTGCCGTAGATGATTTTATGGCATCGATCTGATGTGAAAATTTTAATTTTCCTTCCTTTCATGCTTTTGATGTGTACCCAGTACCAACAAGTGATATTAGAGAAATCATGTGATTTCTTAAGCTAAATTAAAATTAGATTTTCATAAATTTAATTAGAGGGTATCATTACATTCCTAATTCCACTAACAGTGCTTTGATCCATGGTCGGATTATCAAGATATGACTATTCAAAGATCAAAAAATTATTTCCAGGCTTGAAAATTGATTAAAACCTAATATATTTATTATATACATGCGTGTGTGTGGAAACTAGGGGAGGGGGGATCTATTCACCAGATAAGTCTGCTAAGGCGCTTCACTAGATTTAGTTCATCAACACTATGGATGGAATTCAAAGTAATGGTTAGTAGTTTAAATAATCATGGTATTAATAAAAAAATTCTACAACAATGATGCAGGTAAACTAAATGTAGAAGGGACTAGTTACACAGTTTAATTTTATAAATTTATTTATACTGATGATCTACGATTATCATTAAAAACATGTAATACTCTTTTCAAAATATTATATAATTTATTTGCATAGAAAAAATTAAATAACATCAAATCTTGAAAAAAAAAATTGGAGAAATCCATTTTTCAGAAAAGAATTACTCACCTTGAATTGAAAAATTAAATTATTAAAGAAAAAAACATCAAAAAATTATTTAAATAATTATAAACAAAAATATGGATCTTTTGATACCACTTGTAGGTTTTGGGTACAATGGAAGTGTAGGATGGGCATGTACCCAACTTTGAAAATTACCATGATCAATGATTAATTTGGGATCAATTCGATGATAAACACCAGTATCCACAAAATTGAATCAAAGATAAATTAAAAAGAAGAAAACCCTAACTAAGAATAGAGGATCAACATATTTTGTTTATAATTAATTTAATTAAATTAAAGAATTACCTCCAAGGTGATCCTTTCTTCATTGATGTGTTTGATCATGGTTCCGAGGTGTGGCTTCATTGCGATGTATAATCCAAGGATGAGAATCCTTTATCGGTGATCCACACATGCTCCACATATCTCTAAAAATAGATGAAGGAGTCTCCGGTTGCTAGAATGGAAGATACTTGCACTTAGAATGTACGCCTTTGATCTCCTTGATAATCACTTCCAAAGAGTTCTCCTAGATCTGGTGGAGGAGGATCTTTCTCATTATTGAGAGCATTCTTAGAGAGGGAAGAGTTCTCTAGGCTTGAGAGCTTTTCTCTAAGGATGTTGTTCACACAACTATTGATTGGACAGTAGGATGACCCCTTGGATAATTAGAGAATAATAAAATAATGTTGAATTTAATTCACTATGTAATAATAAATAATTAGCACAAGTGGCATTACTTATTTTATTATTTCATGTGAAAACCCATGTCAAATAATAATAACAATTCTATTATTTCCATGACATGTTCTTAACTTGCATGTTATATTTAAATATTATTAAACCAAATAATATTTAATGTTATTTCTCAAAAAAACCATAACTTGGTCTACCAATCCTCCTCAATATTTACCAGGCCTTGAATAATGACTATTTATTTATTAAATAAGTATAACTGTATTATTCATTGATAAATAAATATTCTGTCCATAATATATTCTCTCGAATAACTAGAGATGAAATAAAGACAATCATGTATACTTTAATAATTATTAAACCACAACTAGGAATAAAATTTATTCAACTTGTTAAATAAAAAATGTATTATTTAATTGAGATAATGGATACACTTAGTGTGTGACCCTCAAGGCCACTTTCTCATTGGCATTAGGCTGGCTTGCCTAAAGTCCAAGATTACTATATAGTAATGGGTTAAGGAACCCAAGATAAATAAGTTAATATTGTAATGAAATGTCACCTCATATGAACACTTACTGTGTAATATAATCCCTTTTTCACGATATCTATAATAAAGTGGGTTGCATGCAAGTACCATCAACCCATGTGCTCAATTTCTTATTCTTTGACTTATTGGAATTAAACTTTCCTAGAGAACATGATGGCCATGGATTTAGTAAGGCTATATCGTTTCCATCAAAGGGCCTAAGATATATTCTTTCTTAGAATAAATGTGGGAAAACAGATTCTAAAACTTGCATCAAGAATCCTAGAACTAGTCAATAGCCCCTAAGTATTGTGGAGTGCTCTTAGGGTAATGTGGTAGTCATATCTAGTTTTGTTTGAGGGATTTAGGTCTTAGTAATTTAAAATTGGAATTAGAGATGAATAATTATATCATTTATCACTTATATTTATCTGAATGGTTGAGATTTAGAGTAAATGATATTTAGTATAGTCATGAATTGAGAAGTAACCCCTAAAAAGGCATCATGGAAATATTTATAGTGGAAGCTCAAGTTACCAAGTATGTCTGGGTAGTTAGTTAGGAACCACTATTGTGGGTAAGGTATCAATTTGAGTACACAAATTTAAATAAGTGAGAACCTATACTGTGTTTTATGGTTCTACTGGTAACAAACTTCTCTAATGGTTCATGCATCATAATTGTACTTCATTTTATAGGAACAGAAAGGTGGAATGACATAATACGTGATTATATATATATTTTTAAATTATTAATAGAATCAATTTGGGGTTTGTATAGGAGGATTTATGGAAATAATGTTCTAAAAATCCATTCATGCCGTATAAGTTAAAGAAAAACATTCTTCTTGTACTTTGGTTGGAAAAGTCAAAAAGTACCTCGTACTAAAAACGACAAAAGATTCATTTTATATATTTTAATAAAAACTCAACGAAGGGTAAAATTGGTTTTAAATAATTGTAGGAGGATATAAATTATATTACATATTGAGGAAACATGAATGTGGATGATAAATATTCCCCAGTAAATTCTGAAGTATAAACAATCTCGGATAAAAATGAGATTGCGATATTTTCCCTTACCTTAGGTCTGATATGCTTTGTACGTGTATGAACCTCCTATATAATGATTTAAATAATGTCATTGAATTATTCCAGAATCATAATCATTGTTATGACATAATATATGTTCATATTCTCAGCTTTGTATTAGTAATATTTCATTGCTACTTGTTATTCGGGTGTTTATTTCTTTATGTTCTTATGTGTGTTTTGTCGAATAAATTCTTATTCTTCTTTTTAGGTTATAGATACCTCATTTCCAGAATGGTATGAGTGTAATATATATCATATTTACACATTAAATTCATTTATATAATCATTATTCAATTAAGATCATGTAGAACAAGTCGCATCACATCGTGGAGACGGTAGGCCGTACGTACGCCCAAACAGTACGCCCACTTTTGTCCAATAAAAAAGTGTCTGAACTACTTCATATTCAATTGAGCCTAGGGAAAAATTAGGGGGAATGTTAGGCTAGGAATATTAGTGAAAAAAGTACCTTAATTTAATGGCATGGGTGTGACATGCCCATTTTGAGGGAGTACACTGATGTTTTTTCGAAGAATTTTCTGGTCTTTTTTCTAGTCGAGAAGTTTAATTTTCAATCATTCTTAAATATATGAATAGTGATCATCATTATATAACTTAAATTATTATTATCTAATATATAATATATAAATTTAATTTAAATTATTAAATATTAAACATTATTATATTTAGTTAAAATGGAAAGACATTATGCATTTAAAAACAATCTTTAATAAAAAGCTGTATTTTTTACTATTCATTTAAAAATTAAACATTTCATAGATGTAATGAAAATTTACCATAATATAATTTTCATATTATTAATTAAAATATATATATAATTTTATCAACTATTTTTTCTAAAAGTTTCCAAAATTAATTTTAATAATAATTGTGTGAAACACGATAAAACCACTTTTTAAAAAACTACAATTTGTAAGGATAAAATATGATTTATTCATGTTTTTTAATAACATGATACCTTAGGTGATGTCTTGTAAATAGATTCACCTTGTATAATTGATTACTTTTTTAATGAAATGAATTGATATTATTGGTATGATATGGTTGTGTGCACTAGAATGTTAATGGTTTAAGACCAAATTGATAAATAAAAGGGTAATTTAAAGATAAAAGGTAATTGGAAGAATTTACCCTTGTTTCTTGTGATTTTATATGATTTATTCCTATTTTTATATCTTGGGTTGTGATTCATGCCAGAATTATTTTATAAATGGATTGGACTGGTTATGCTAAAATTATTATATAAAAGGCTGGGCCCAGTTATTCTGTAATGCTTATAGGGATTTTCCCAGTTAGACTATAATGATTATATAAATATAATATTGAGTTTGTTTATATTTATAATACCAATGAAAGTATCCTTTTCCTGGAAACATTCATGTGAAATAATATAATAATGAATACTTGAAGGTAGAAAATCAATAGATTGAATATAGTTAAAGTGGTGGAACACTATATTCGTTACCTACAATTTTATTAGTGTATAATGTGGGATGCACCCAAGTTTGGAATATATTGAAGCATAGTTAAGAGATGTAAAAACCTAAACCATAAGGTTATACCACGAGACTAGATAACAATTAGAATATTGTTGGTTGTGTGACCATAGAAGAATATGGTTTATATCAAGGAATAGCCACCTCTTATTGAGTTTTGAAACTTGTACATTGTTGTGTTCATTGTCTGTGTGTTTGTGTTTAGTTGTATTGCAATGAGAAAATAAATGTGATTGATAAAAATAATGATTATCTCTCCTTAAAAATAAAAATGGTAAATATAAATTGAATACATAGATAATGTTTAATGTGTAAATTTGATCAAAACTCCACAACCCTGATTCACCCCCCTTTCAGTGTGGTTCATGTCCTAATTCATCCCCTTATTTTTAATCTGGAAAAAATAAAAAAACATTACAAACACGATAAATTTTTTAAAGAAAAAAATTAATGTATTTATAGATGAATAAATGGTTATATAGAGGAATGGAAAAAGATTAATGTGGTCATTATATAATGGTTGGGTATATAGTCATTATTTATACAATCATAGAATTCTCTACCCATTCATATTAAATTGATTGAAATTAATGACATAAAATTATTATAAGTAACAATTTTGAAGATGATTAAAATATATGATATCCTTATGAAAACACATTAAATGTGTAAATAATACATAATAAATAATTACAAAATTAAATAATATCATAATAATTAATTAATGAGAATATCTTTTATTATTGAAATAAATAAATTTTTATAAGTTTTTTTATTTAAAAAACTAAATCAAACCAATTTAAAGAATTATTTCAATGAAATTAATTTTATATATTAATAAAAGAATAATATTCATGTAATTATATTTTACTGAGATGAAATATGGTTAAAATAATTTATTATAGTAAAATATTTATTTCTAAAAATATTTTTTCATGAATTATATATTATAATGATAAAAAATATTTTTAATACATTTTAAAAATCTATTTTTTTAAAAATTATGGGGTATTACTAAGAATTAAATGAAATGAATAAATGATTTCAGGTAATTAATTCATCTTATTATTCTAAGTAATTAAAATACAAATTATATAATTCTCATTAGCCTATGCAGTTTGAGAGGTGTGTGAACATTGGATTTAGAGATATCTACATTGGATTTAGAGATATCTATGAAGCCAAGAGAGAATTATTTTCTTCGAAGAGCGCCCTCAAGTTATGAGAGAGAGATCCTTCTCTATCAAATCAAGGAAATCGATGGCGGGCATCGCAAGCGAAGGATCTTCCACACTAGCACCCGAAGATTCCTTTGGCGACATCCAGAGATACATGGAGCACATGTAGATCATTGATAGAGGAATCCTACACTTGGATTGTGTGACGCAAAAATGGATCTGATCAGATCGGGACCGAAAACATCAACAGAGAGAGAATTACATAAAGGTAATTATTATATTTTAATTAAATTAATTATAACCACCATATGATGATCCTTTCTATGGTTCTGAGACTACCTTAATTTCATTCGTTCTTTGTTCTATTCTAAAGATCCAACATTTTAATATCACGACGGATCTTGGATTAAACATCGTTAGTGGAAAAAATTAAAGTTGGGTACACCCACCAACGCGTTCCAGCTGTGCCCAAAACCTACAAGTGGTATCATAGCTATCATATTGTTTATTATAATTATTTAGTTTTTCATTGATGATTTATGCATTTATTAATTTAATTGTTTCAATTCAAGTTAATCATTCTACAAATCTGAATCTTAAGATCTGTTCCTCCTCCCTCATTTCTTATTCACCTTATAGAAACAATTTTTTCTTTTAATTTTTTATTAAAATAAAATAGAGGATCTCAACCAGAGGTTCCAAATTTTTGTGGTCGTACAACACTAGAACAAACATCATGTATTTGGCAGTACACACCATGTAGTCTAGGTTCAATGAATCGAACTGGTTTTCCAAACCAGGTCGTGTAATGGATCCTATAAAAGTTTTTAAGACTCTGTTTGTTGACTAGAAATAGGTGGAACATGGTTTCTAGAGTACACGATATGTGGTCCATTGAACACAGTGTGTAGTCACTTCCATTTTGGGTAGGACTGGGTACCCCATACACAGCTTTCTTAGCTGGGAACCGTGTAACGCATATACTACATGGCATGTGTCGCACTGAACACATCATGTACTAATGTGGTTAATGAACCACAATCATTATGAAAATATCATTATATTTAAAAGATATAATTTTAATATAAAATGATAAATATGAATATCTAGCCAGAAACTAGATTGTGGTTATTAATTTATAAATTGTACGAATAAAATTTCATTATCATATTTTAAATAAATCATTATATTTTTTGTATAAATTTTTAAGGGTTAATTATTATAACATAAAATTTTATTAAAATATTCCCCATTAATAAGAGCATAATTAAATATAATATATAAATATATTATTAAATATATATGAGAGAATTATGATGTATTCAAAATAGAAACATATTGTTCAATTAGTGTTTAAAAACGATTAATAAATGAGTCATAAAATAAGATTTATGACTCAAAGGATTCTAATTAAACTTATATGTGTTTCTATTTATATATCCCACATAACCATAAAATTTTATAGAAATTTCTATTAGTAAATTTGTCAATGTATATGTTATATGTATAATAAATTACTGTTCAATGATATATAAGTTTTTAGTTGTGATAATGAGATATATTAAACAAACAAATGGGAAATCCTTTTAATTTAAATGAAAATGGAATGGGAAATTTAAAATTGGAGATTTATTAAAAATTCATAGAATTAAACAATACATCATTATAAAATTTAGAGTATATAATGGAAATGTATAAAACATGGGCCTTTCATTTAAAATTGAAAAATAAGTCACTATTATGAATATAAGATAATTTTATTATCTCAAATTGTCTATAAATATTAAAAACATTTGATATGATTGAGACTAAAAAATTTTAAAATGAAAATGGTGGGAAACTTAGTAATCAATATATTTACTCATGCAGTTTATGTTAATGAATTGATTTGATATAGAAAATATAATCCCTATCATATTCTATAATTTTGTATTACCATCAACATATATTGTATGATATAAATTCATCACAATATGAGGATAATTTGAATAACTGAAGTCGTGTTTAAGGGTTGGGATACATACTATATTTTAGTTTCATCTATAGAAGTATGTTTTCTCTTCATCATTGAATTTATCATTTTCATCATTGATTCGTTATAAATATATTTTTCTTAATTTAAGATCCAGAATATAATAATGATCATTGTGTTATTTTCATCCACTATAAATAAAATTTTAAGGATTAATTTTCATAATGTTTATTACATTTTTATATTTTGTAATTTTTATTCATAAATCCAATTTAAATGTAATAATATATTTCTGATGTACAAATTCTATTTTTTAGATTAAATATTTTTTTTATACCACACATATTTCCAATATCATTTCAATTCGACTATTATCTATCATATAAATCCCTAAAAATCGATTCATGATACCTATGGATGATTAAATATACCTTAACATTTTTTTTGGTTAGGGATGTTAAATTCATTGAGGGAAACCCCGTTTATTGATTTTCAATTTGACATTATGGGAATCCATTATTTTTATCATGGATAGTATTGAAACGATTGACTTGTTTTAGGATTTCATGAATTATTCAAACAATAGGATTTCTAATGGTGCATTGATAAATGAAATATTCAATAACTATATGTGGATATGGATTGATGCCCAATTTGTGTTCTAGATATAGCCATCAATTTTTAGAGTCGAGTCCCACCAATATATTGTAATTAATTTTAGTTTCACGTGATGATTTTTGGATTTAATAAAATCAATATATTAGTAATTTGGTATGTTTAATTACCATATATAATCATTACTAATTACCTTATATTTAATTTCATCATTCATTTGATTATAATCTGTATAAAATCTTCAACCCATAATTGAAAAAAATAGAAAGTGAATTATTTTATGTTAGTGATTATTTAATTCCTTTGGATTGAAGTAATCAAATTGATATGACTTTGAAAAAAGTAATCTACTAAATAGTGCTGAAAATTGACATAAATGAGTTTTTAAAATAAATACAAATTTATTAAATGATGCATTAGTCCTAGAAAAATAAGATTCGGACAAATGACTTATAATTTATTAAAAATTTATGAAACATCCCAAGTAAATAAAGAATAAGACATATTTCATATTTATTAATATTTGTGAATTAGAAATTAATTTTACTTTAAATGGGTTTCTATGTTCGATAGCGTACTCGATACACAACAACAGGTTTCTTTGAAATCTTGCGTTGCACACTAATAATATAATATTATTATTTTAACTGGTAGTTAACTCCAAGCCGTTGTATTGGCGGGAATGAAAAAAACTAACTAAAATATGATTACACATGTTTTTAAAATGTATTTACATTTATCCAATAAAAATTTAGAGGCTTAAAATGTGAATGAATCCAATTTAAGCATAATTTGCATTAAAAGGTCGATTTACCGCCTTTTAATGGAGAACCCTCTTTAAATCTATTTTTTGTCAATTTAATATATTCTATTTTACCAAATAGAATATTTCTTTATAATGGTGACATTAAAATTTAATTTGTGTAAATTTTTGGGATTTTTCTGATAAAGTTCATTTTTAATGAATAGTGAAAAATATTGTATTTTAATTCAAAACTACGTTTTAATATAATTTATTTATATGGTTAGATTATCTTTTTCATTGGTTTTAAAGTGTAATTAGAATATATTTTTACTATTTAATACAATTTTTTTTATTGTAATTATTTTCATTTTGAAATTGGACATAAACAAGTATCAATATTTTGATAGTTATTATTTCTTAAAAACACACTATTGGTTTTAACAAAAGTAATTAATTTTAAAATTAATTAATGACACTTTTATGTTTTGAATTTAAAAAAATAAAAATCATTTTTGAATTTGGAATATCAATTATATCTTAGGCTGATTTTTTGGTATTTTTCTGAAAAACTTCAATTTTTGATGAATAGTGAAACCACTTAGTAGTAGTTAAAAAACTGACTTTTTGATTTAAATGAAAATTTACAGATTTTGTGAATTAAATTTTGAAAATCTGACATACATTCTTGTTATCAAGAACTAAAATGTGGTTCAATAAGATGAAAATAATTTTTGGTGAATAGTAACTTTTGACTTTTATTTACCACAGTTAAAGGTAAATAAGGTAATTCAAGGTTAAAAGAATATTATAATAATTCAGAATTACCTTAACACTTGTCCAAACCTTATTTTTTGAGTCATTTACAACCATGGGAATCTTTGGGTCTATTTTGGGACCCCATTGAGCCACATGGGAGTGATAATGACAATTTAGATTAATTAATTTAAAGTAAAGGAAAAATAGACATAAACAAATATATTTTCGTAATTAATTTTTATATGGTGTTATATAAGTGATATTTTTTACTATAAATATTAATTGGGAAGCTAAAATGATTTCCTACATCATGGTATTTTTTTATAATTTTTAAATATCAAATAAGTTAAATTATTTATGACACAATAATGATGCATTGTTTACCTCATTAATAAATCATTTAAATAAATAAGATTATAATGATTACAATATTATCCAAAACCTTTCCAATTCTTATTGTATTATTTTATTTATACCATTAGTCATCTTATCTTCAACTATAATTTTTTCTATCAATGGACCATTCTTGGTAATTATTGACACATAAAAAATATGAAAGAAGATATTATTTTAATTAATTTTAAATAATTTTGTAAAATATCATTTTTAATAAATTAACATAAATGTCAATTTTGAAATAATTTATTTAATTTTAATTTAAAAATATAAAAATAATATTTTAATTCCAATATATTAATTTAAAAAAATATTTTACATGATATATTCATCTAAATAATAATTTAGAAAAATAATTCATTAAATTTACGTTACATTTACTATTTTTAGCAACATTTATCTTATTTAGTTATTAAATAAATAAATCATGAGGTAGTATTTCTTAAGTGTTTAATGTAATTATATAATTTCTTAAAATTACAGTTTAATTAAAAAGGTAGAATATTATTTACCTTCCAAAATAATTTTTATAACCAAAACTATGTATCTTCCTCAATATTCTAAATCAATATAGATGTTAAAGGTAAGAAAGGTTCCTTTTTTCCCTTTTCATTTGTTAACTTATTATATGGGCTAGTATCATGAAATAGTATACCAATTAAATAACATTAGTGTATAACATAACATAATACACATCTGAATGAAGGGAAAATGAGACAAACATATCTTACATCGTTGATAAAATTTGAAATATAATCCACATGAAGGAGTGATCTTGAAATTTATTTCTAAATATATATAATAATAATAATGGTAATCATTAAATAAATTCATGGGATTTATATACACCACATAAAAGAAACAGTAGGTGAATATGGCATGTGTATTATAGAAGTGAAATGTAAGATGACAATATAATACCAAAAGTGTCATCTTTCTTTGTAAAAATTAAAATTTCATTAAAAATAAATTTAATCTTATTATAAATATATTAAAAAGTTATATCTTTACATAATAGACCATATATTCTTTCCTTTGACCTTTTATTACCAATTTATTAACAATTCAATGTTAACATCACACTTCAGGTAATAACTGATTTGTTTTTCATTATGTTTTGATTTCATTTTTTTCACATACTTTAATCACGGTTAAATATTATAAAAAAATATAAAAATTCCATAAGAAAATTGTCTCAAGTTACTATTTGACTACCCTCCAGACCAGAATATGGAATTATTCCAATTAAAATAAAAAATTCATATAAAATCAATGTGATTGGATGGACACGTGTGAGACCAACTGTGAAAGGAAATGATGATAATCAAGAGAATGTGCTGAACACCAATCGAAATGAAGTGATGTGTATTAAAACATAACAATAACCATAATATTGGTCGATTCCCCACATCTCAGGAATAATATAATCAAGGGAGATGTTCCACATATATAGTTACCATACACTCCACCATTAATTTCAATTACCATAATAATCACATCACCACATCCTACACCCTGTGCAGCCCATCACAACCACATCACCATCACATCCTACACCCTATGAACCCACCATAACCACATCATCATCACATCCTACTCCTAGTGTAGTCAGTCACAAACACATCAACATTATATCAAGAACATTATATAACCTGTCACAATCAAATCATTATTACATCATATACCTCATGTATACCATCACAACCACATAATCTTAATTTTTTCCACTCTATACAACCCATAACAACCAAACCAATATCAGGTTATCCACCCTATTCATCTCATCGTAAACTCATCAAATCATGTTGTAACTATGAGCCATCATAGACCAAATGAATGGCATAACCGTAAGACATCATAGCCTAGGGGAAATGTGTACATGTCATATCATTAAACCATTAAATCCCATAATAGGTGCATGTGTCAAACCCCTGATCTATTATATCTTGAATATATATACATATACATAAGCTCAATCCATTAATGTTTATATAAGAATGTAAATTATAATCATAACCATGATCCATTACATCCAAAAAAGTATTATACATGTGTATACCTTAATCCATTACAACCCCCATATAAGATCACTATACCTTAAGCCATTATAACATATGTAGGTATACACATAACTGAAATCCATTGTAGCATGCATGTATTGTAACACAAAAAAACAACAACAAAATGTTATAAAATCATATTAATCAAGCATAAAATCACATAGGAAATTAATCAATCATTGAAGAATCATGATAATAGACTATGCAACAACTTAGGGTAATCAAAGCATTGTTAATAATGTAGTAGTAGATAATGTAATCACATCATTCCATAATCAAGTAAATAATCCAAAATCATTAGATTCCACTTCAAAAATACATAAATAACTTCATAACTCACCTATGAATATTCAATTAACCTATTTAATTATTCATTTAGTTAATTAAACACAAAAAATTAAATATGATGAACCACATCAAAAACAGGACATAAAACCACACGTCATTGTCATAAGACAACACTGATCTTGTACCAACCAATAAATAACACTTTAACCCACCCTCCAAATCAAAATCATACTCTCTCATGATTCTCATCACTTAATACTTTCCTAAACACCTCATTGATGAATGAACATAAGCTCCTAACAACCTCACATGCCAAATATCACCTAAATTATTTAACATTCCTATGAGAAAAATAACCTTCCAAAAATAAAAGGAACTATCACTATATCTACACACATATATCTAAGATATCCCATGATGAAAACCCTTAATGATACAATTGGATTAATCACCCAAAGAAATATTTTTGTTCCCTGAAGTATATAATGTACATAACATTATGAATTATATGAATATATCAATATTAATTTCTAGATTAACTCCTTATACACATCCATCATGTCTGTCTTTTTTCATATTTAACTATTTAAAAAAATAATTTTAAAATCAATTTTTCAAAATATAATACCTTATAAAATTATTATCACTTTGAAAAAATTGTTTTAAAACCAATTTTTCTAAATATAATACCTTCGATAACTCATAGATTTCTCCTTTCTGTTTTAAGAACCATTTTTTTAATACTAACTATTGTGGAAATAAAATGATAACCGAAAACCATTAAGAAATAAGTATGGCCACATGTAATATCACCTTTTGGATATGGTATCGTTGAGGTCATGGGTACAGTTCCCATTCCTCATAATCATGTTCGATATCCAAGTGTTGAGTTTATAGAAACATTTTTTATTGATTTTTTTTACATTTAATTTAAACAAAAAAATAATAATTTTGAAAACTAAATAAAGTATTATCAAGAGAAATTAATTTTGATATAAAATATTTTATTAGTAAGACACACTTCTAGAAAACACATTTTTCAAAAATAATTTAACAAAATCGATAATTTATAAACAATACTTCGAAAACAATTCATCTAAAGGAATTGTGGTTTTTATGCACATGATTTAGTCTATATGAATTAAATTTCATGATAAAATACTGTGTATGGTCATATTTATGATCATGAGTGAAATTCATATTTTTTAAAATAATTGTTTCACAAAAAATGATAGATTTATTATTTCAAAACATTGTTATAAATTTTTAAATAACCTTCTTACATAAAAACTTTTTCACATAAAGTTTCAAAATAGTGTTTTTAAATTCTTTTCCAAAAAATAACAGCTTTTGTAAAATAGAATTCTTTTAAAAATAACTCCCCTACATAAAATGGGTTTTGTAAAACCATGAATGAAAAATATTTTAAAACAAATCACCCAAACATAAAAAGGGGTTTTGTAAACAATACGTAAAATATGATATTTTTAAAATAAAATATAACTTACATAAATACATGTTAAAAATAAATACGTTGGAAAACTCACATGCTATAGTTATTTATCATTTATTAAAGATTTAATATATATTAATTTATCTGGGTGTTCCATAAATAGCATTTTTTATCTAGATCTAACGAACAGTAAGAAATATATCAGGAGAACCAAACTTTTTCTTAGATTAAATATAAATGTTAATGGAAAGGTTGTTTGAAACTGTTATTTAATTTTATATTTTTTTTATTTTTTTATTTAAGGAGTGAAATATGAGAAAATATTTTCTCTAGTATAACTATTATAGGTAATATGATTTTTCCATTTTATAGGAGAATTTTGATAATACAATATTTAAAATATGGATGTAACATTTAATTTTATAATGGGTGGATTTAATAAAAAGAGTATATTGAACTGTCTGATGGATTTATGATGGATAATAATATATTATTTATATATAATTTTGAAAAATAAGATTATGGATTAAAATAAGATGCATGGCATAGTATTCAAGGATACAATATGGAATAAAATAGATAAAAATTAACCAAATTTAATTTTGATAGAAGACATATATAAAAAATAAATATGTTCACATTTATTTTCTTCTCATAATGTACTAATTTATTCTATGTTGTCAATGTGGATTGATGTTGATCAGATCAATGGAATAGATGGGATATGTAAATTCAATCATCCTTCAATGTTACCATCCATCACAGGTAAATGATGACCTTTATTTGTTGTACCATAATGAAAGTGACTGGGGGCTTCAATTTTATCATCCAACAAACTATTCTCTTTGATAAAAATACCATTATTCTCAAATATCATTTTGTTTTCATTCAATGAATCATCTTCCAATATTTATAAACTAAAATCAAGATTAAAATCCACAGATAGAACTACTAAAGCTATGAATTGTTAAGTTGATATAGTAGCGGTTGATTTTATATGCATATTAATTCTTTATGATTTTGAAATTATAAAAATTATTACTACATATGGAAGATGATTTCAATATCAAGGGAGATGAGATTGCAGCTTGATTACTAGATAATTCTAAATGATGTGATGTTTACAGATAAATGCCCAAATCCCTTCCAACACTTGATCCAATATTTTAATATACATGAAACTTCTTCAGATATACTAATCTAAAGATGATAATGGAACCATTGATGGTCACAGGGATCAATGATGCAGAAATCTGGGGAGGGGCAGTTCAAGTGGGCTGGGCCTACGGGTCATGTATTGGGCATGGTATGCCTCTGGGCCTTCAGGTCATGTATTATGAGTTTGTCGGGCCTTGTGCCTTGGGCCTATGGGTCATGTATGGGTTCCCCTTAAACCCTTAAAAGAGGAATTATCCATAATAAAATAAAAAGAAGGTCGTCGGGCCATTTAGGTATATTAATACTCTTTTATTTGAAATTATAGGTAAAGTAGATGATTAGAATAATTTTCTTTACTATTGAAAATTTTAATATTAGAAATAATATTAGCATGAAATAATATTACTTTATGTTAAATTCTTTTTAATAAAAAAAATACTTTCTTTTTTTAATTTTATTAAATGATATGTTTCAATATAATTTATTTTCATATATTATTTAACTATTTATTTCTGTGCAACCGTTGTTTTAATAAATAAATTATTGGATTTTTAATTTAAATAAAAAAATTATTTATAGTTTTAAATGTTTAAAATTTGGATAAATTTATTTATGTAATCAAAGGTAATAATAATAATTAAGGGTAAATAGTTTTTTTAGAGAATTATTTTTATTGTTAAGATAATATATTTTATAAATATATGAAATTATATCATGATTTTATTTTATATGTTTTTAATTTTATAATTATATATAATTATATTAATATAAAAAATAAATGTGTATATATAAAACGTTACATGTTTTAAAAAATAAAATGCAAAAATGTTTAAAAAATTGATATGTTTTGTATTAAAAATAGTTAAATCAAATAATAAATAATAATATAATACTATATTAATATAATAATTATGATGAATTTTCAAAAAGTGAGATAAGAAATAAAATGAGAGAAAAAACAGAATAAAATGAGAGAGATAAAATGTGAGGAAATAAAAAAAATGACAAAGTAATGTATAAAAAATAGAAAATGAAAATAAAAGAAAAAATGGTAATGATTAATAATCTAAAAATAAAAGAAAGAAACTAGTTGTAAAGTCCAAGAAAGTGCACCCAATTATTGAACTCTTCAATATTTTAAATAATATAAATATATAAAATATAATATGTGTAATAATATTCATGGTTTGGCATCGATTGTAAGATAACAATATATTCTATTTATTTAACTCTCATTTTACACACCCACAATACTCAAACAAATCCTCCCTAAATTTATTCCATCTCTTTGGTTGGTGTCCAGAAGCTAATAATCCCTTTCATTCATCCATTTCAGGTAAGGGTTTGATTTTATTTTTAATCTATCAATTTATGTTTCATTTATAAAGATATATATCAGTGTATATACATATATCTATCTTTATTTGTTTTCAAATATCATAATTTAAGAGATTGTTTTTAATTTTAATTTTATGTTTTAATTTAATGTTTGTAAGGGATTATTTTATTTATTTATTTATTAAGGGATTAATTATTTTTTTATGATTTGAATTTATTATATTCCTTTTATAAATTAATAATATTATTAAAACCATTATAGAATAGTTCACATTATGTTCAACAAAATGGAAGCATGAGGTAATGGATTGTGTCCCCATTTCCTTTCATTGAGGCATATTGTAATATTAGGACCAAAATTATTTAAATAGTCTATATAATAAATCATATAAAATAAATATCATTAATAAATAATAATTAATATTATTTTATGTTTTAATTTTAGATATTCCATCTTTGTGTATTTGGCTTCAAAATTACCTTGGGGTAATGAATTTCATAACTCAATTTCTTCTCATTGAGTTACATTACTTCTTTATTTTATTTGATATTAAAATATTATGTGTGTTATGAAATTTTATTATATTATTTTTTATTAACACATTTTTTGTGAATTTAAATTTTATAAAAATAATTTATTCATTGATTAATAATCACTTTAATATTATGATGATTTCAAAAGTTTATCTTCTCAAATTGTGTTGTTTGGGACATATTTCCAGTTATACCCCTATATTCTTTAATGAGGTGTATATAAATCATATTTTATGTTAGATATCATTATTATCATTATATTCAGGGTACTTAATGTTTCCTGTGATTTTATTTCTTTCACGTGGATTAGAATTCATATGATACCAAATTAGTAATATATTTTTGTTTCAATCACATTTTAATCTAGATCATTTATTCATAAATTTCTGTTGGGGGAAATTATTTGATAATTTTTTAATAGAAAACTTTAGTTTTATTTTTATATGGTTATTTTATAATTTTTTTATGTAATTTTTCCATTTTCCACTCCTTGGTGTATTAAATGATTGATAATTTTTTTTAATAAAAACTAACCTCATTTCTCTCTTTGGTCAAAAATCCATTATTTTAAAATCCACAATTTATAAAAATGATTTGATATGATTTTTTAAATTCATTTGTACCCATAATTTATTCTAAACAATTGTATTTAACCTTTTAACTAATCCCCAAATATTAACTTTCAACCCGCATAAAATGCAACTGCAGTAAAGATATCCTTAAGAAACTACCCGCACTGCGAGTTCATCGGTGCCATCAGATTTTAATTCCGAGCACCAGTTCAAAAGATATAAAAACTCGCACATACTTTTACTGAACGTACCCGAACAAAACTTCGAAAAATGATTTCGGGCACATCGGGCTTTGGAATCAGGCGCCGTCAGAAGCCACAGACTCATAAAATTCCAAAGAATCATGAAAACAATTTTCCATGAAAATTCTGGGTATTTACATTATTCCCACCTCAGAGCTTTACATCCCTGTAAAGCTACAAAACACACTAGGGAGACTAAAGGGGTGAGCACGCATCTGAGCCTCTTCCTCCCATGTGCTCCCCTGGAAGTTTCTGTGCTGCCAACGAACGCACACCAGAGGAATCGACCGTCCACGCAGGACTCATTCCTGTCGATCCTCATTCTCTATTGGAACCTCCGTGATTTTAGTCCCATGGTTGATGATGATAGATGGATCATGCATGCATCTCCTCTACTGAGATACGTGGAAGACGTCATGCACCTGGCATAATTGAGGTGGAAGGACCTGGCGGTAAGCCACCTCAGCTACTCTACTGAGGACCTATAATGGTCTGATGAATTGTGGAGATAACTTGTCGACCTAGCCAAATCTCTATAGACCTTATCAAGGTGAGACCCCCTATTGGTTCTAATTGTGTGGGTTAATCTGCTGGAGTGCTCGAAAAGGATTTGGTGATCGAGGGCTTCTTGGCAGAGCAGAGACAGTCGAAGATAGCCACCAGTATGTAGACAGGTGAGGAGACCTCGACAACCAGGATCTGACATCAGATGTAGGGATCAGGATGTGAGAGATGTCAGAGGAGGACCCAGGATAAGGGATCGATAGTCTAGGGCTCTCAGGCCGGATCCAGTCATCCTAGGGAGAAGCAGTTCTACGCATGCGACATGCCTTAACATGGATCAATTTCCTCGTAGTTCACATATTCTTGGGGTTTACACTCTGAGGAGGCCCATAAGAATATATCATGGTCGATGCTTACTCTAAGCCCACGTGAGTCATGCTCGGTGTGAGAAACAAGAGGCAGCAGGTACCAGACGATCACGTCGTGAAAGGTGTGTCTGTGGGAAGTAGAGTGGGGCTTATGCATAGGGCGGCCCATAAGGTCGGGGCATACTCCGAGAAGGATGCCCATGGAGACAAAACGCAACGAGAGAGGGAAATAGGTGCTCATATTCCCATCACCTCCCTTGTTCCCGGGGGAAGTACCGAAGTGCATGGGGGCTTCCTTCTGATGGGTATTTTACTACCCCCCAAAGAAGGGAGAAGTATTATGACCTCAACGAGTGGAGGGGCAGAAAGGGGGCTCCTGAGCTCAGACTCCACATTATCATGGGAATGTGAACCCAGGAATGCTTCTAAAATCTGCTCAAGGGTCAGAGAAACCCATTCACCCCTACTTACCATGGGTATGTGAACTCAAAACGGCGTGCTGATGCGCCTGAAGGTTACAGTACATGGGTCTAGTGGCTTCGGTGGCTCCATTGGAGGCCTCGTCTTGAGGCCGATGAATAGTACAATGAGGGGGTTGCTGAGGATCAGGTCTGATTGGGCAGATTTTATCTGGCTCAGAGAACGGGAACTCTGAAGGATTCGGCAGGCCACACCGGGGTATGGGTGATGGCGCCCTTTGCGTAGGAAGGTGCTACGTGGATGGAGAGGTTGTCCGCGAACTAGGGTGGTCTGAAGACTGATAGGAATCCCATGAACCATGGTGGTTCACGGAACGCTGAGAATCCCACGAACCAAGGTGGTTCATGGCTTCGGGTTGGATCTGCGTACCAAGGTGGTTCGTGGAGGGTTCCATGCGAGCAGCGGCGGCCAAGGGCGGCGTCGGTCGGGGGTTCATCGGTTGGGGCTTGCCCGCGTAGGAGGGTTCTACACGGTGTGGTGGATCGGAAAAGAGGCATAAGCTCCCTGGTCCATGGGGTGTGCATCCGCTGAGGGGACATGGTTCACGGTCTTAGTTTCTTTGTTATTTTAAGTTTGCAGTTCACCAAGTTATTATGTGTTTTAATTTCCTTATTAGTTCACTTCCAACGTCATACCTTTTTTGTTTTGCGGACTGGAACTTCACAGTTTTCAAAATCCTAAGCTCCTTCCTTCGAAATCCTTCCAACCGAATCTGATTGGTCTCCTTCCGTCTCCGAATCCCCCCTTCTTCTATTCCCCTCAATCTCCTTGTATAGAGTGGGGGAAAGGATGTATCTATGGTCATGAGAAACCTTTTGCAGAGGCCCAGGACCAAAAACCTGATTCTCTAATGACCCGGTCAATTCCCAACTTGCGGGGGGGCATTGATCGCATCTCCCACGCGAACCAAACGTGCTCGGGGAGTGCTTCGCGGACGCGGAGGGCTCTGCCTCCATTATGCGAATGACAGCGGATACAGACCAAACTGGTTGAGGTGGTCCGCAGCTGGGGCGGTTCATGATGGTGAATCGGTTCAGCGCCTGTCCTGCTTCGTGCCCGTGGAGGATCTCCACCTCCATTCCGCGAATGACAATAGTCCGCGGAGGGGGTGCTTCGCGGAACCGGTCGTGTGGCATCATCATTTGGTCCGGTCTGCGGAACGGTTCAGGTTTGTGCATCCTTTGAGTTTTCTCCATTATTCTCTCCAATTATTTGGGGGAATTGGTTAGAATTTCCTTTGCAGATTTTTCAGGACCCTACAAATTCCCCCCATCAGAATGGGGTCCGATCGGAACGAAGAGGAGGACATTTAGATGTAGAGTGGTCCTGAAACATGGATGGTTTACAGTAGAGGGGTGGACCCAATAGGGGACCATGCCTATAAATACACGGGGCCCTTCCTTTTTCTTTTACCGGATTCTTCACGAAACCAAAGCCCTCTCACTTTTTTTCATCTCTGCTTGCTCATTCCTTCGTGAAACACCTCGTCCGCGAACCAGCTGCTATTTCCATGAACCATTCCTCCTTCATGGTTGCCTTCACCTGCGGACCAATCTCTATCCATAAACTAATACTTTTAATTAACTAAAAAGTAATTCGCGATGGGCCGTGGAGAAATTCACTTCGTGGTTTCGATGCTTTGCGGACTGAGGTCCTTCTGACTTTTAAAAAGGTTCTAAGTCCTCCGATATTAATTATTTAATTCTAGGATTAGGATCCCGCGGAGAAACCTGGTTCATGGTTTTCTGGCCAATGCCTTACGGGCCCACATACTGCGAACCCCTTCCGTGTTGGGTTGGTTCCTGGGATGCTGTCATCGTGAACCACTTTATGAGGATTGGTCAGGGCGGCAAGCTATATCAGGGGTTTATCATACCATTCTAGATCCTCAGCAGAGAAGGTGAGGTGGCATACCATCCAGATCTTCCCCCACAAATGCACTAGGTTCATAATATTTTCCACGTGTCGTATCTGAGGTGAGATATGCATGATCCATCACACATTATCTAGGAAAGGACATGGGATCGAGTGGCTCAGATACATGCCTAGTACCCCCATTTGTTCCCATAGTTTTGTTGTAGATTTTGGGGACAAAAATCTCTAATGTGTAGAGAATGAAAAGACCCTAAAATTCTATTTAATTTTTTTAAAATTAATTGGGATTATTTTGAGTCTACTATAATTGAAGGTGTGTGATTTATGGGGCCAGTGTGCCTGGAATGAATTTTTGAACTGTTGTGAAGGTACATTCAGTAAATGAATGGGTGACATTTTCTATATTTTGAACTAGTTCATGGATTAAAAATTTGAGAGTACCATTGATTCCACAGCAGTAATATTCTCTTAAGAGAAGATTTACATCGACCATAGTAATTCTGGTAAAAAAGTTAGTTTTTATGACTTTTTAAAAAAATTAATAAAATATCTTAGGATATCACTATCAAGTTCTTCACTTTATAATCATCTCTATATATTTTAATGTCAACCATGTTAAACATATATATATAATGATTTAAAATTATATTAATACTTCTATAATTACATTCCATCCCTATGTCTACCAAAATTATTTTCCATTATGTAACAATTACTTAATAGTGGAGCATATTTGTTATTCTAGTAAAATATTCCCTCTCTTACATTATTTCTATATAAAAAGAAAAAATATATTTTTATATCAAACTCAATAACCAAATATCTTAATTCTTTCCCCATTTTTCATTGATATCTAAATTAAAATTTATACCATGTAAAAAACTAAAACAACAAAAGTAAATAATAAAAAATATAATCACTTATAAATGTGAAACATATTTCAATAAGAAAAATAATTTTATTCTGACATTCATTATTGAAATCCATACACATAATAATAGAAATAAGGTATATTAATTATTTATATCAATTAACATCCAATTCATTCACATTTCTTCAATGATTCTATAATGTTAATTTTATAAATTTATACTTAAAAATTATTTTGTGGTGACTTATTCAATTAATTTAGTTATATATATATATATATTTACTTATTTCACACTCTTACAAATATTTAGTTGAATAAATGTGCCTTGTGGTTTCGAAAAATTGCCTTATGAAATCCAAATTCAATGATAAAATATTAAATTAAGAACCTAAAGAAAAAATTTTAAATTTATTATGTTTTTATCTTCTACACAATCAATTAGAAAATTAATTCATACTATAACATGATATACCCACATATATATAGTAGAGTTAATTATTCAATATGATAAATAAAAAATTCATGTATAACATACAACACCATCTATTGTGTCTATTGTATAAATATGTATTCATATATATACATCATATATGTATGAAAATATATGTTCATATATAAATGTATGTAATTAACTTTTTTCGAACTAATAATGTTGTTATGATTTTCACAAAAATCAATTACCAAATAGTTTCAAAATTGACATATAATAGTTTTTAAAACAAATATTATATTATTAATTGTTATTTTATTCTTAAAAATATAAGGTTTAGACAAATGACTTAGATAAGGATATATATATTAATAATGAACCACTTGGGGTTCATTTGGCTTGTTATAGTAAGTTTATTAACCATATAGTGTAAGAAAACAAGAAGACACGGTAAAAGTTAAATTATTTAACTTAAAGTTAAATCTAAATGATAAGGTTAAAATAGTAACCTAAACTTGTCTAAAATCTATTGGTTGAGATTATTTCGACCCATCCCCACCTTAGCTTCGAAATAAATCAATTTTGAGCTATTAAAAACCGAATATGACTTTATTATAAAATAATATTTTAAGTTTTTCCTAAGGTGCCCCTCTCGTCCCATATAAAAGGGAACCTCCTACCTCTCCTCCTCACACCACTTTGAGCCTTCAATCTCGACCAAACCCTGACAATTTCCCTTCTCAAATTCCCTAGAAACATCCTAGAGGTCCTGGTCTTCTTCAAAGACCATCTTTAGTGCCCTAAGAGGAGGTTAATAAGAGGCACTTCAAAGAAGAGGTAATGTCCGTTACCGATTCTTTCAACTTTATTTCTTCTTATACTTCTTCTTCTTTAGTTGTTTCATTATTAAGTAATAACATAAGTATCAATCATATACTGATATTTTATTATAAGTTTGAAACAACCCTATTTCACCTTTTATCCATCCTACAGAAAATGAAATCACCGCATGTGCGTACGTACGGAATACCGTCTCCACGTCGTGGTGTAATCTGTTTTCCACCACCACCTTACTTGGATGGGTATAATAGTGTAAATAATAACTATATATGATTATTGTAAAGTGATATTTATTCTGAAATATTATACATACACTTCAAGAAAATTCCACGATCATGGGAACGATATCATCACTCGTGCGTACGTACGGCCTATCGTCTCCACGATGTGATGCGACTCGTTCTACATGATCTTAATTGCATAATGATTATATAAATAAATTGAATGAATAAATATGATATATATTTCACTAATGACATTCTGGAAATGTGGTATCTATATCCTAAAAAGAATAATAAGAATTTATTCGACAAAACATGCATAAGAACATAAAGCAATGAAGGCCCAAATAACAAGTAGCAATGAAATATTACTAATAAGAAGATAAGAATATGACCATTTATGATATCATAACAATAAATAAGATTCTTGAATAAGTCAATAACATTATTTAAATCATTGTACAAGAGTTTCAGATATGTACGAAGCAAATCGGACCTAAGGTAAGGGAAAATCTCAAAATCTCATTTTTATCTGAGATTGTTTATACTTTGGTATTTACTGGGGTGTATTTATCATCCACATCCATGTTTCCTCAATATGTAATATTATTTATATCCTCCTACAATTTTTTAAATCCAATATTACTTATTGGTGAGTTTTTAGTAAAAGATATGAAAGGAATCTTTTGTCGTTTTTAGTACGAGGTACTTTTTGACTTTTCCAGCCAAAGTACGAGAAGAATGTTTTTTTTAACTTATACGGCCTGAATGGACTTTTAGAACATTATTTCCATGAATATTCCTTTAAAAATTTTCATTTTTATTTTTAATCAACTTCTTTTAGTTTAAAATTGTATGACATGTTAAGAAAGGAAAAATGTTTTTGAAGTAGAAAGGATATTTTCCTCAAGAATGGAGTTCAAGTGTTTTCTCAAAATTATTTTCCATCTAAGATAATATAGAGTTCTGTTTCTATACCTATTTTTACATTTATTTGATTATTTTATGATGTAATTATTTTTATGATGTCCTTTTATCTTATATGGATTATGTTATGATGGCATGATGTTTAAGAATCCCATTTTTATTACATAGGTTATGCTATGATGTATGATTTACGATCTTGTGGAACACATAAGAATGGTATCATTATGAGATGGGTGGGACCTATATCTCCCTCCAATGCATTGGGTAAAGATTTATATCTCATGAGATAGACATGGCTAGAATGGCAGGTTAATCCGATTCAGTGATACAGGACTGAAACGAGGAGTGAACTCGGTTCAGAAATGGACTTTGTCTGCTAAGATAGTCTTGGAAATGAGTCTTGACTACTAATAAATGATTATATATGATTATGTGTGTATGAAACAATGTTTCATGTCTTATGTTATGATTATTGGGATTACATTTCACTGCTATGATTTATCCCATGTTATGAAATTATGATCTCTTTTGCAGGTTAAGATTTCCAAAATGTTATGTTCTTATGAATATTTTTTGATTGATATTTATTTTGTTTACCCTTACTGAGAATTTGAGCTCACCCTTTTGTATGTTTTCTTTTCCCCAGGTTAGGAAGAAGGGTATTAAGTAAGATATTCCAAAAGGGACTCTAGATATGATAAAATAAAAGAGAGACAGTGTAGATGATTTATGAACCAGTTGTTTATGTTTCCCAGTTTCTAAAGACACTATACCTATACTGTCCTTTAATGGTTTTGTTATATGTTGTAATAAGTGTTCTTCAATTTTGAAGTGATAAAAATGTATGTATAGTATGGTTCATTATAAAAACTATCCCATGCATGATCCGGAGTTGGTGGTTGTGATCTGCACATTGAAAATCCAGAGACATTATCTCTATGGGGAGAAGTGTAAGATATATACTAATAACAAGAGTATAAAATATGTATTCACACATAATAATCTTAATATGTTCCATCAAAGATGGTTAGAGATCATCAAGTATTATTAATTATCAATCCCCCACCATTCTAGTAAAGAAAATAAAGTGGGGGATTCTCTAAGTAGAAAGGATCTTGAAACTTTATCAATGATGAGGATTGAAAAGGATCCAATATTCTTAGACTTGAAAAGTATGGACATGTGAATCATTAAGGAAGGAACATCATCAGTCCTTTCTTAGATTATTTCTCTACCATCCCTTGTGGATAAAATAAATGATTCTTAAAGAAATGATGTGGAAATTCAGAAAAAGTTGGAAGCTATTATAAATGGGAAATCATCAGAGTTTAAAATTAATGAGGAATGTGTCATAAGATTTGGGTCATGATTATGTGTACCATCAAGCCTAAATATAAATAAATTGATTTTGAATGATGCACATAACTCAACTTTATATATTCACCCAGGAAGCACAAAGATGTATCGAAATATCTGAGATCACTACTGGTGGGACAATATGAATAAGGAGATCACTGAATATACATCAAAGTGCCTATTATGTTATCAAGTTAAGGTTGAAAGGAAAAATTATGAAGGGATGGTGTAACCATTACCCATACCAACATAGAAGTGGGAAAACATCACCAAAGACTTTGTAACTAAACTTCCAAATACATCCAGATGAAATGGTGCTATATGGGTCATTTTGGATTATCTTACAAAGATAGCTCACTTTATCACAATTTGACAGGACTTACATAGGGTTAACTTTCACAGATATACATCAGAGAAGTGGTAAGGCTACATGGAGTGCCACTATCGATTGTATCTGATTAGGATCTTAGATCCACATCTATATTATAGAAAAGTATCTAACATGCTATAAACATTGAGTTGACCTTCAGTATGTCCTATAATCCTAAAACTAATGGAAATTCTGAATAGACTATTCAGAAACTAGAATACATGTCAAGAGTGTGTTCTATGGACTTCAAGGGAGGATGGGACTAACATCTACCTCTGGTCGAGTTCTCTTACAATAATATTTTCCACTCAAGCATCAAAATGGATCCATATGACTCCCTTTATGGGAAAATATATATAACATTGGTATGTTGGGATGAATTCAGTGAACATGAGCTGATGGGACCTAAAATGGTCGAATAAATGGTGAAAAATGTGAAAACCATTTAGCATCACATCATGGAAATCCAAATTTGGCAAAAGAGCTATGAAAACAATCGTTGAAAGGACTTATATTTTAAGTTTGGATACATGGTATTTCTCTACATATCTCCATGGAAGGGGATCATGAGATTTGTAAAGAAAGGAAAGATGGGTTCCATTTACATTGGCCCCTTCAAGATTCTTGATCATGTTAGAGTTGTGGATTGTCAACTAGAACTTCCACCAACCACGTATCACATACACAATGTATTCCACATATCCCTCTTGTGGAAGTACATACCAGATCCCTCACATGTACTGAATTCATAGGTCTTATAATTGGAGAATGATCTCTCTTATGAGGAGAATCCAGTGAAGATCATGTACCGTAGAAATAAAGTTATATGCAACAAGACTACTCACCTGATCAAAGTACAATGACATAACAATAAGTATAAAGAGGAAACATGGGAACCAAAGGAAGCTATTAAGGATAAGTACCCTCACCTATTTTCCCCTTAGTTTGAAAAAAAATCAAGGGCGAATTTTCATAAGGGGGGAAGAATGTAAAAACTTGTAATTTTATCTATAATGTCCTAGATTTTCCATGTATTGTTTTTAAATATCATTTGGATAATATTCAAAACAATACACTAAGATGGTGTGTCATTTGAAGGCCCGGTGTTCCCAGAATAAATGTTTGAAATATATTAAAATATTAAATAGCATGTGTCTGTGGTTTTCCTGAAAAAGTGGAATAACTTATAAATGGTTTCCCATATCAAAAATATAAGGGCACCATTGAATTACGAGAAACGACTTTATCATAGGCGTGACCTAACATCATCCAACACGGGTTGGTTGTGAAAAGTAATTTTTGGCATTTTTAATGAATAAAATAAATTGAAATATTTATTTTATTTTACCATTTAGTTGATACAGCAATGCAGTGATGCTTTTTCTATTAAATAAACCTTTAAGTATGGATCTGAGGTTAATCACATAACCCTGGAATTCCTTAGAGTCTCTGGAGAGGAAACCCTGAATATTTCTCTCAGTGGGCCATGACAGATTTTTGGATTTATGATTGATGAATACCTTTATTAATGGATCTCACTAGTGTCAATTGATATTCAATAATGAGTGATCCAATTCCTAGGTAGGATGTTTTATTTTGGATTTCCTTCCTCATTCTTATAGTTAAAAATAAACATGGACCAACCAACGAACATGTTGATATGCGGTTCAGATGTGATCTAATTGTGGGATTTATGGGGTTTAATTTTTATTTTTAATGTTGATCATTCTTAAAAGAATGGATCAAGACTGTAACGAACAATAGCTAAGGTTCATTCCTTGTATTCTTTCATTGTGCCTTTTCTCCCCATGTATTTCTATGTGTGTTCTTCGTTCTCCTATGCATTCAAGAATGATTGATCATTTCTCCTTTGTTTCTTAGAGAAATGATCTGAAATTGAAGATCCAACATCAGGATGACCTAATAGATGTGCGACGGTGACAGCGATGGATGAATCGAATAGAATTGGAAGAAACTGTTCTTTGATCGATTTGCTTCAGAATAGATCAAAACAATTTTCCAAGCTATTTAAATACCTGAAACACCTCAATTTGGTGGTAGGGTGATGAAATGATCCTAGATATGGAGTTTCAAGGAAAATGGACCACCAGAGAAGAACCTGGTAGATCGGTCGAGGCACACAGAGGAAGAACGTGAGGTTCTGGAAATTCCAAAAGTCGATGTGTGTAGGTCCCTCTACACGACATGTGTTCATCTCTGGACCACTCTGCATGTACTCTGGGAGTACATGAGCATGGGTGGAGTAGAAGGGTTTTCTACATGGTGTGTACCCCACCACATAGCATAGCCTGAACCAAATACATGGGCTACCCCATGTACTGGTACTTGGGAAAGGTTACACAGGTTGACACCGTGTACTAGAAAATGGTCGGAGCACACAGGTGGACCCCGGATAAAGGGACATAGTGTGTGAATCCTTCTATACATCATGTGCTTTCTCTTCTATCTGACATGTTCTAAAGACACAGACCATTGTACATGGGCAGTACCCAGATTCAATGGACATGGTATGTGACCCTTCTACATGTTGTGTACCCCTTTCAACATGGCTTGGTTATCTTATCCATCATATCTTGGACAAGTTTTTTTAGGGTTCGTTCCCTTGATCATTTACCTAAAGGTTGGTGTGAATTGTTTTCTAATCATAGTAGTATGATTCCTTCAATAGTACTTCCTTGATAGAATTATTAGAATCCCTCGAGAGTCCTGGAGCAGGATTTTCTATTCATTCTTTGTTCCCTAGGTAGAGTCTTTGGTATTGATGTGAAAAACTTTACGGGGCATCGGTCCTCTACTTAGTGGGTTAATCTATATTGAGGTGTTGGTATCACCCCATGGCCCTAGTTTTGATCATCATATGTGTATCATATCTCTCTCTTTAGATCTGGTAGTGTATCTCTCTCATTAAAGTTCCCGATGAATAGTACTTCTCAGACAGATGCCACCAGTGATATCGGATACAGGAGTGTGTTCTCCTAGATGATTGCTTTGTGAAATCTTCAAACTGAATCATTGATGTTGGTATGTGGTAGTCATGAATTACCTCTAGACTGTGTATCTTGGATTGAGTATATCTAGGTATTCTTATATGTTCTGTAGATATATACTTGTGTAGAGATGACTATACTTTCCTTTGTTATATTGCTTTGTGGTTTTGGGGTGTCCTAATGAGTATTATTATACTCACCCTTACACAGGCTTTGATCACACATGGCTTGTTTTATGTACATGAGCAACCTTTTGATGGAGTCCTAAGTGAACTAGGACCATATGGTGCTTTGGGAGATCAGGCAGGATGAGGTGTGTTCCTATGGCTATAGACGGTAGTCCCAATACTTTTTCATATAGGTTGTACTTGTGGTTACAGACTTCTTCTTGGTGGGATTGTATTTGTCCCAACTTCACTTTACTTTACTTTACTTTCGTACTCTATTGGTTGGGATATAGTGGTATGCATGCATTGTTTACTTAGTGGTTTTTACATTTCAGTATTTTGTGATCTTGGAGATGGTTGCATGAGTACATTTACATAGGAAATGACTCCAATGTTAGTGATATTCCTAATCGGTGCTAGTCCCCATCTCCTAGCCTATTGGAGGTGGGCTTGGTAAGTCACGGCACAATCCCTACAGGGATGGGTTGTGACTGAGTGGTAGCAGAGGTGGTCGGTTCTACTTTTGGACTGGGAGTCTATGAGATTGGTTTGGGGAAATAGTGTTGAGTGTTTCGAGTTTTTCTTTCAGGCCAGGGACTCCAGTGATGTTGTGGGAAGCTGACATATCCATACACCAGGACTCTAATAACCTATTTTTCAACTAGGTACATGAGAACACTGGTTGTAGGGAAAATAATGGTACATGAATCATATATAAATGGGTTGGGGTTTCCATGTCCTTCTTGATTCATCTCTCTATATATACTCGTTGATTTTGGTAAATCTTGTATTCTTACAAGATGCCTCCATGACACATACCATCTTGGACTCAGTAGCCTAATCACGAGGATGACCCCCTCAGGGATTAGGTTTTGATACAAGGACAAGTTTCCCATATGTTACCTCCATGTGGTGGACCATCTATACCACCACCTATTGAGTAGCACGTGGTACCCCCAGTACTAGCATATGGGGATAGAAGGCTGAGTGTGTTCCAAGAGTTTCAAAGATAGATACCCCTCAGGTTCTGAGGTGACCCTGGCCGTTAGGTGGATGAGGACTGGCTTGAGGCGGTGACTTGAGTTTTCCACCTAGTCCGAACACCAGTAGATCATATGGTGGTTCTAGCGGTGATCCTTCTACACGGATTAGTAGGGCGATAGTGGAGTTTAGACTTCTAGACACATGATGAGGTGACTCTTTCATTGAAAGAGTTCGAGTGTCTCTTTGAAGAGGAGTTATCACCAGTTACGCTAAGAGATGTGTGTATACATGAGCTTCTTCAGCTCCATTAGGGAATCATGACAGTGGAAGATTATTCATCAAGGTTCACCAAACTTTCCAAGTACTTTATGGATATGGATAGAGATCTGTACTTTAGGGCTCATACCTTTGATAGAGTTTTGTGTAGATACATCTAGGCCAGCATTATCCCTCTATGAATTCCTACTTATGTTGGGGTGATTGAGCATGATTTGGTGGTTGAAATTTTCTTAGCTGAGAAGATACAGCCAGTGATAGCCAACAGTGGATGATCAGAAGTGAAGACCTTGGAAGCAGGGATCCAACATCAGTCTCGAGGACCTAAACGTGGGAGATATTATATAATTAGGTCTCAGGATGGAGGATCTACAGTTCAAGGCTCACTGGGTGGGTCCAGTCATCCTAGGGAGAGGCGATGTTATTCTTGTGACGATAGGGGACATCTCACTTGAGATTAATTGACCTATCATACTGCTAATAGAGAGACTATTAACGAACCACCGAGGCAGATACATAGACATGAGAATGTAGATCCTCATGGAGGAAGATGTGGTAGAGGGTCTAGGAGTGAAACAGGAGGTGGTCGACATTTTGACTTATTACCACCCCCCCTAGGAGGTCCACACCAGGATCAGGGAGCTGGAGGACAGGGGAGGGGAAAGCTGTATGCGGTCAAGGCATATGACCCTAGGAATCCAGGAATGATCTAGGGTATGATCTATGTATTTTCTAATTTATTTAAAGTAATTATAGGAACAAGTTCTAGTCATTCCTTTCTCACCACATATCTTGTTCGATGCCTTGATATTCTGGTTGAACTGTTGACTCAACCCTTACACTTGGAGACACCTACTGGAGATGAATTAATGATCACACATTTATGCCAACAGTGTGGTCTTACCCTTGGAGGTGAGAGTTTCAGTTGGAACCTCTTTATGGCAGCATCGAGGCCTTATGAAATCATTCTTGGTATGGATTGGTTATCTACAGTCCATTCCTAGATTGACTATTTTAGGTGAAGGGTTCGGTGTTTCTATAACAATGGAATGGGGTTTTATTTTGTCGGTGAAAAGGAATCCCAAGAAGCATAGTATGGACTTATGAATAGGAGGGTGTGTCCAATTACTCATCAATTGGCTATCCTGACCCTCGGTGTAGTAGATGTTATGAGCTTCTAATTTTACGTGGTGATGGAAGAGTACAAGGACATCGTTCCTAAAGATGTTCTGGGATTACCTCCTCATTGGGAGATAGACTTCTACATTGATTTACACCTCAGTATGGAACTGATATCTATACCAGCATATTAGATGGATCCCGTAGAGCTTAGTGAGCTGAGGATGAAATTGGAGGAATTGTAGAGGAAGGTATTCATGACACCCAATGTTTCAACCTGAGTAGCCCTAGTTTTTTTTTCAAAAATGCAGACAGGATTTTGAGGTTGTGTGTGGACTACCAATGCTTGAACCAAGTGATTGTGAAGAACATGTATCCACTACTGAGGATCAATGACCTCTTCGATCATTTGATAGGGGAAAGATGGTTCTCGAAGGTTGATCTCAGATTAGGCTATCACTAGTTGCGAGTATAGGATTAGGATATACTAAAGACAGATTTCAGAGGTCATTATGGTCACTCTAAGTACTTAGTGATACCCTTTGGTGTGACTAACTCTCCCGCAGTACTCATGGGACTCATGAACTAGATCTTTCAACCTTATTTATACTAGTTCTTGGTAGTCTTCATCAATGATATCCTTATGTACTCAGCGTCTGAGGAGGAGCACACAAGTCACTTAAGGATGGTTCTGGACATACTCTAAGAGCACCAACTTTATGGGAAACTCTCAAAATTCTAGTTCTAGATTCAGTAATTCCACTTTTTTGGATATTTTATCTCAATGGATGGAGTATCAGTGGACTCATCCAAGTTCGAGGTAGTGTAATCATGGGAGACACCTAAGAATGTGATGGAGTTGCAGAGCTTCCTGGACCTAGAAGGCTATTACCATAGATTCATACCTAATTTCTCCCGGATATTAGCACCTATGATAGCTTTGACTCAAAAGAGAAATCCTTTTATGTGTAAATAGAAGTACTAGTAGTCTTTTCAGTAATTGTGATAGAGTTTGATGAGTTCTCCAATCTTGAGATTTCCGGAGGGGGTGTTGAGTACGTACTGTTCTGTGATGCATAAGGAATCGGTCTTGGTTGTGTCTTGATGAAAGGGAAAGAGGTGATTGCCTATGGTTCACACCAGTTGATACCACATGAGAATAATTGTGTGACCCATGATCTTGAGTTAGTAGTGGTAGTATTCACATTGAATATGTGGCAACACTACCTAATGGACAAGCGGTATATCATCTAATCTGATCATAAGAGTCTCAAGTATATATTCTCTCAGAAGGATTCGAACTTTAGACATAGGAAACGGTTGGAGTCCTCCAAGACTATGACTTTGAGATTATCTATACTCATAGTAAGGGGAACATGGTGGTAGATTCCCTTAGTAGAAGATCTAGTTCACAATTTTTGAATGAGTAATCATAGTAGTTGGCCTCGTTGTAGTTATCCTTTATGGATGGAGATGGAGAAGCTTGCCTCTAGTAGATGGTTGTTACCCCTCCACTCTTACAGTGATTCAAGGAGGAACATCTTGGGGGTACCGACTATGAGACCCTACATGCTCAGATGTTCACATGGCATGCTATTTATGGATATTTACAATGTGGGGAGCACATAATTATTTTTATAGGATTCACAATAGTACTAGTGACATTGCAGGAAGTGGTTTTGAGGGAGTTTCATACATCCCCTTTGGTAGTACATATAGGTGTGTAAAAGATGTACCGGGACCTATGATGTTAGTTTTTGTGGCTGGGGATAAAGAAGAGTGTTTAAGAGTTCATTTCTTAATTCCTTACTTGTCAGAAAGTTAAGGTTGAGCACTAGGTTCTAATGGGTTTAGCTCAACCCCTTGAGGTTCCAGAATGAATGTGGGATGGGATATCAATGGAATTCATGGTGGTTTTACCACGTACGTCCAGGGGACACAATTCCATATGGGTGATCATTGACTGACTCACCAATTCAAACCACTTCCTAGCTATTGGATAGAAACATTTAGTAGAGAGATTGGGACACATCTATGTTCAGGAGATAGTTAGACTTCAGGGAGTCCCATAGATGATAGTTTCAGATTGTGATGATTATTTTACATCCTGGTTGTGGAAGGGATTATATGAGGTGTTTGGGACCCATTTATTTTTTAGCATGGAGTTTCACCCATAGATAGATGGCCAAACGGAGCAGACCATTAAAGTCATAGAGGACATGCTACGAGCTTGCTTGTTGGACTTCAGACGTAGTTGGGAGGATCACCTACCACTAGTGTACCATTCAACCACTGGTATGGCATTATTAGAGGCTTTTTATTGGTGACCCCGTAGGTCGCCACTTTTCTGGACTAACCTAAGAGAGTCAACACTCATGGGATTGAAGTTGGTATGAGCTATTGTAGAGAAGGTGCAGATCATCCAAGAGTAGATGAAGACTACACAGAGCCATCATAAGTCTTGTTATGATAGTCAACGAAGGAATTTAGAGTTCTAGGAAGGAGACTACATGTTCCAATGGGTTTCAACTCAACATAGATTACGGATATTTGGCCAGGGTGGAAAGTTATATGTGAGGTTTATCATCCCTTTTCAGATATTGCATAGAGTTGGTGAGGTGGCATACTTCTTATCTCTACCCCCACAGTTGGACTAGGTACATGACTTCTTCCACATGTCTCAACTGAAGAGGTACGTGCATGACCCATCACACGTCATTGACTGGGGTGAGATGGACATCGAGGATGGAGAAAACTTTTCTAAGTACCTAGTTTAGATTGAGTATTGGCAAGACAGGATCCTATGTGGGTGATATATCCCTTTGATTCATGTTTGGGGGCATCATGGGAATCTCCAGGAGAGCACATGGGAGTAGGAGGCTCAGATTCGTGCACAGTGCCCATATCATTTTTAGTGTCCTTTGTTTGGATTTTTGGGGACATAAATACCAAGGTGGGGAGTATGTAATGTCTCGTATTTTTTATGTATTATTTTTAAATATTATATGAATTATATTCGAGGCCAGGTGCTAATAATTTGTGTGATTTGGAGGCTTGGTGTGCTCGGAATAAATGTTTGAAATATATTAATATATTAAATATCATGTGCATGCGGTTTTCCTAAAAAAGTGAAATAATATCTAAAAGGGTACCCAAATAAAAAATCGTAGGGCACCATTGTGTTCAAAATTGTGGTTTTACCATAGGTTTGACCTAACATTGGCTGGTGTGGGTCGGCTGTGAAAAGTCTTTTCAGGCATTTTTAACAAATAAAATAAATTGAAATATTTATTTTATTCTACCATTTCCCCGATGTAGTTATGATTTTTATTTTAAATAAACCCTTAGGTAGGGATTTAGGGTTAGGCTCATAACCCTATAATTCCTTGGAGGCTCTGGAGAGGAAACCTTGAAGATTTATCTCGGTGGGCAATGACGGAATTGTGGATTGAAGATCGATGAATGTTGTTCTTGATGGATCATGCCAGCGGAAAACAATATTCAATATTTAGTGATCCAATTCCCATTTAGGATGTGTTATTTTGGATTTCCTTCCATGTTCTTAGATTTAACAATGAACACAGACCAACCAAAGAACGGGTTGATCTATAGTTCAATCTTGCTTTACGAGATGGGATTTAATTACGAGATTTATGGGGTTTTATTTTTTTTAATGGTGATTGTTCTTGTGGGAAAGGATCGAGGCCTAAATGAACAATGGATGAGGTTTTATCCTCTAATTCATTAAATTTTATTTTTCTCCTCTATTATTTCTATTCATGTTCTTTATTCTTTGACATGTTCATTAACGATCAATCATTTCACCTTTGTTTCTTGGTGTAACGATCTAAAATTGAAGATCCAACATCAATAAAACATAATAGAGGTGTGATAGAGGCATCAAAAAACAAATTGGAATGAATCGAAAAAAACTGTTCTTTGAGTGGTTTGCATCGGAATGGATGGAAATGGTTTTTTGAGCCGATTAAGGGCCCAAAACACATTGATTCGGTGTTAGGATGATGAAATAAGCCTAGATTAGGAGTTTCAAGGTGAACAGACCACCATAGTAAAACTCAGGAGATCAGCTAAGGTGCACAGAGGAAGAATGAGAGGTTTTGGAAATACTAGAACACATGGTGTGTTGGTGCCTCTACACTACATGTGTTCAGCTCTGGACCACTTGGCATGTACTCTGGGAGTACATGGGCATGGGTGGAGTACATGGGTTGTGTACATGGCATATACCCCACCACATGGAATGGACTGAATCAGATACATGGGATACCCCTTGTGTTGGTACACAATCAAGGTTACACGGGTTGACACCATGTACTGGCATATAGCCAGAGCACACAGTCAGACCCCGAATGAAGGGACATGGAATATGACTCCTTCTACATGCCTTGTACTTACTCTTCTATAATACATGTTCTAAATACATGGTCCATTGTACACAGGCAGTGCCCGAGGTTAAGGGATAGAGCGTGTGACCCTAATACATGTTGTGTACCCCCTGTCTACATGGATTGACTATCTTTTCCACCATATCTTGGATAAGTTTTGTTAGAGTTCACTCCCTTGATCATTTCCCTAAAGGGTGGTGTAAATCGTTTCCTACTCATAGAAGTATGATCAGTTCAGTAGGAATTCCTGGATAGAGTTTTTGAAATCCCTCAAGAGGTCCAGAGTAGGATCCTTTATTCATTCTTCATGCCCTAGGTAGAGTCTTAGGTATTTACATGACCAACTTTATAGGGTGTTGATGCCCTACTTAGCGGGTTAATCCATATTGATTTGTTAGTATCACCCCTTGGCCCTGGCTATGATCCTCATCTATGTATCATATCTTTCTCTCTTCAGGTCTGGCAGTGTATCTCTCTCATAACAGTTCCCGGTGAATAGTAATTCTTGGATGGATGTAAACAGTGCTATCGAACTCAGGAGTGTGTTCTCCCGGATGAGTACTTCATGGGATCTTCAAGCTGAATCCCTGGTGTTAGTATGTATTAGTCGTGAATTTCCTCTAGATTGCATGTCTTGGATTGAGTATATATGAATATTATTATATGTGATGCATACATATACTTGTGTAGAGATAATTTTACTTTCCTTTTTTATATTGAATTGTGGTTTTGAGGTGTCTTACTAAGTATTTTTATACTCACCCATGCATGGGATTTTCCCACACGTGTTGTGTCTTGTATAGATGAGGGAGATTTTGATGTATTCTTAGGTGTACTAGGACCAGATTGTGCTTTGTGATATCAGGCAGGCTGAGGTGTGTTATTACGGCTACAGAAAGTAGTCCCAGTGCCTTTTATTATAGTTTGGACTTGTGGTTACAGACTTCTTCTTTGTGAGCTTTTATTTGTCCTAACTTCACTTTACTTTACATTTCTGTCATACTCTATTGGTTGGGATATAGTGGTATGCACGCATTGTTTACTTAGGGGTTTTTACATTTCAGCATATTGTGAGCTTTGAGATGGGTGTGTGCGTACAGGTACATGCCTCCCATGTTAGTGATATGCCTACTTAGTGCTAGTCAATATCCCCTAGCCTATTGGAGGTTGTCATGGGGAGTCACAAAATGAGCCCCACTGAGGTGGGTTGTGACATTATCAATGGAATTATCCTTCATATAATTATTTCATATATTATAAACACATAAAATCACATATAAAACACAATAAAAACTTTTTAAATGAATAGTGAATGAAACAAGAGGTATTTATAGAAATTAAGGAACCTAAACCAATGGAATAGTAACATGACCTTTGGAATAGTAATGTGACCATTAGAAATAGTAAGTTATCTGATAGAATAGTAACCTCATCTATGAAATTATAAATAAAATTTACGTATCTTATAAATTAAAATATGATATATTTGTATCTTGTAATAAGTAAATAAGTGTTACAAAAATGATAAATTAAGTTTTGGTATTTTTATGAAACAGAATTATTTATTTAAAATTTTATGATTAATATAATGATTTAAAAGAAATTTTATTTTCATATAATAGATTCTTAAATTAATATTTCTTGTCTTATAATTATAAAATAATTTTATGAGACTTTAACTAATTTTTCAATGTGTCATAGAATGAATTATAATTTTAAAATCGGTATTTTTCGAATAAGGGGTTATTTTAATTAAAAAAATAAAATTTTCATATTTAGAAAATTATTTTCATAAAATGGAATCCATTTTTTAAATTACTATGTTGAAAAAAAAATTAGGGTGAAATTTTAGGATTTTTTTAAAATAGTTGAATTTTCGGTGTATAGTGAAATACGGTAATTTACAGTATGTAACATTATAAGTTAAATACACTATTTATTGAGTAATTAGTAATGTAATAACCATAATATATAAATATTATTATCTCTTTACTTTATTTATTCATGGGAATCAAAACTATTCACATGCTTGAGCCAAAATAATAAACCAATGAATAAAATAATCAAAAACACCCCTCTCCTCCCATATAAATACCACTCCTCACCACCTATTCTCCTTACACCTCCAAATCCTTGAATCTTGTCCAAATTATTCCCTATCCTCTTCCCAGGTATCTCTCTCATGTCCAAGAGCCTTTGGTTTCAACAAAATACCAAACCCAATTCCCCTAAGCTGGTTCTCAAGGAGAAGAATTCAAGAGGTAAAAACCTCTTTCTTTTTCTTTTAATTCCTTTTTATTTTCTTTTATTTTCTTATTATCTCATAAAATTCCCTTAAACAATTGGAATGATAACTCCATTATATTATATATACTTTAATTTCATTATTTTAATTTAATAATCCATCATCAAACCTCTTCCCTTTTCCCTTTTATTCAAAAAATGAAAACATCATCCGTGAGGTGTTGATTTATCGCCTTCAAGGATGACAATTTTTCATTTTTCATTACCGCTTTCATGTATGGTAATAAAAATATTATAATGGTTGAAAAATATTTTAAATTTTATTCTATAACCCTTTTTATATATAATATTAAATAATATAACAAAACTAGTTCGTGATGATCAAAAAACCATCAATTTAATCAAAATGATTATCATTAACGTTTTATCTAATTAATCATCCTAATATATGGAAAAAAATATATAATACCATTTAATATTATTTAATTTCATTAATAACATATAATTTCAATTCTGTATAACTATTCTCATTTTACATGATCTTTCATACATGTATACAAGTGAACTAATCATGAAAACCAAGGAAACAAACACTCGCGAACGATGAAATTGAATAATATAACCCATAAAAAAGGTCATAAATTAACTTAATAAAATTATAATAAATAAAATATATTTTTTATAGGTTCTAAATTAAATTATTAATTACTCTAATTTCATTATATATGACATTAAGTACAATTTTAAAACACTTTCAAACATAAGGTAAGGGATTCTTTCCAAACCTCCATTTTTCCTTCAGGTTACACCTTCTCTCTCTTTACCACAATGTAATTATTAATTATTCTTATGTAATCTTCCTATTTTTTGTTTTTATGTTCTAAAAATATTTTTATAGCCTAATAATTCTTTATTTTATCGGTAAATTCATGTTTTTAAGGTTCCCTTCTCAAATCCCTCCTAAAAAGTAAACCAATTAAAGGGAACTTCTCGATTTCTTACCCATTTTCAAGTTCAATCTGTAATCTATTTTAAGCCAAAATTATTTTTATAAAATCACTCATTTTATCATAAAAAATATCTTTTTTAATTTCTTATTTTATACAAATAATTATTCCTTTTCATTTTTAAATAATCTTTACAATTTTCCATAAATCTCACTAAAGAGGCTCTTTTCTAAAGTTTCTTAAACACTGTTTTTACATTTTTTTTACTTAATTTGAACATAATTTATCATTATATATGACCATTTTACCTTATTAATGTTCATGTATGATTTAAATCCATTATTTCCTGGAAAATTTTATGATATGTCCATTTGTTATGCTCCATTACATGATTATCATACCCATTTCATTCCATGGGTGACCTTTATGTTTAAAACTTTTGTTTGATTCTTCATTTGGAACACATATGAAAGAAAATGTTATGACGGGCGGACACATATAGTGCTCCAATTAATTGAGTAATGTTTAGTCTCATGAGACATCATGTTGGGATAGGGATTAAACATGATTCATTTCTGGGACCTAGTCTGCCATGTGCAATGGTCTTGGCAGTAAGCCTTGACTCATGATCCTCCATGTGCAAGGTATTGGCAGTTATCCTTTACTCACACTTATTTCATGTTTTATGTTGTTTACATATTTTTATGATTCCATTATTACATGATCTTGTGATCTACATGTTATGCTTCCTTATTCTTATTCATGTTTCATGCCTTTTTATGTCATCATGTTATGCCTTCTGGCCCATGTGCTATGATTTATTCCTATGTTTATTCCCTTACTGGGATTTTTAGCTCATCCCTTTGTTCATTTATTCACCAGATTATCCTATGCATATATAAAAGCTAAAATAAAGTTATGATCTCTTTATGGAGATTAAATAAAAGATGTTTTTTATACTTTCTAATTATGTATCTAATCTTACAAAGACACTAGAATTTATGATCCTTGGTTTGTTATTGTTGTTTAATTATGCTTAAAATCATATAATAATATGTGTAAATGGATAGTGCTATTGTAAATACAAATCCCAAAACCAAAACATATTTCCCAAAACCCCCTTGTAACTTAAGGGAGGATATTAGTGTAGGTTTTGATCATAGCAGAATCATGCAGTGGTGGCAGATATATTAAAATTTATTTTAATATTTAGTTGTTGGAAACCCCAATTAAGTATGTTTCATGTTTATTTCAAAATTAATTTATCTATATTTGAATAAAATAAATACCTTAGCTTAGGATCTTTTCTTTGTTGACGTTGTTGATCTTCTGAAATATGCTTTTTGGATTATCTTCATTACGATGTCAGGATATAATGGTAGAATCCATCTAGTCGTGATCCCTATGTGCTCCTTTGATCTTCAAGAGACATCAATTTATTTCCAGGTGCTATCATAACAAATCAATTTTCTTTTGTTGTTCGTGTTTATTGATCATCCTTAAGTCTTAAATGAATCTCTCTTTCGTTTCTTTTTCTTGAGAGGGAGGGATAAGGATGAGTTGAGAAAGAATTTTTTTTGTAGCCAAAGATCATCTATTTTCATAACACACCACACAATAGACATAATTGTCTATTTATAGATATAGGGATTAGGTTAAAATATTATTTAATTGAGTGTTGTTCCTTAAACAATATTATAACCCTTAATAAATCCCATGTCACATAATAATAATTATTAATATTATTTTTTGGCATGCGCAAACTTACGCAATAAAAAATATTATTTAACTAACTTGTTAATTAATATTTTTCACCGGAAATGGTTTTAGTCCATTCAAACTCCTCTATCATTTATTGAACACCTGAATAAAATATTTTATTCTCTTAAATAAATATGTATTAAATATTCCATAAAATAAATAAATAAACTTTTTTCAAAATTCGATGAATAAATATTATTATTTAATTTATATGGTCAATAAAACATGAATAAAAGTTTTCCTCTATCTTGAGAATAATATTTATTCCATTAATTAAATTAAAATAGAATTTAATCAATATCAACATAAACACCTAATTTGTGACCCTCTGTGATTCTTTCTTGTTGAAATTAGTTGGGTACGCCTAAAATACAAGATTTCTATCTAGTCATGGTTGAAGGAACCCAAGAGAAATAACTTAATGTTACAATGATGAAAACCACATACAAACACTCACTGTGTAATATAATCTCTTTATCATAGTATCTCATCAAGAAGGTTGCACATCCATGTCATCAACTTATGTGATTGATTTTTCTTTATTTGACAATCTGAAATAAACACATTTTTATACCATGGCCATAGAATTTAATTCGACATTCTATTCCATTAAAAGGCCTAATATATTAACTTTTATAATGATGGAAGGGAAAAATCCTCCCTCAATTTCTCCATTAATAACATGCCATTCATGATTCACCCAACCTAACCTACCTTGTCACAAACATATGTCATTATGGTTTTCATTAGAAAATCTAAGCATGTAATTCATGACATGAATTAATGATAATATTAAAGTCTAAGGATCATTACACATGATCACATATAGGAATATTTTATGACACTGAAATATGAATAATTCCTACTAATGGGTATGTTCTCATAATCTTTTATCTTGGAGATTACCAAGTGTGAACTTTATTAGAAGAATCATTATCTTCTTAAAAGTACTCACACCTGCAAATATATATACTATTTTCCATATCATAGTATGTTATCTGACCATTGAACTATGTTAAGAATATTATAATGTAATTTAAAGGTTCTCATCATAGTGGGGAACTGCTATTACCTTATCAATACGACAGATACTCTAGGACATTATCACATCAATGTTATGTAGAAGAAAATAAATATGTAATAATATATTTATATTAATATTCAATCCTTTTAATATTAATGTAATCCAAAGTACAATGTAGTTAGTTCTAGGGAACCAACTCTGAAAAATTTCCACTTTCACTAAAGCCAATTGTTTAATGAATGTTTAGTCCTTTAATTAAAAACATGCTTTTTCTGAGTATGGATATAGTTGTTAGGCCTACCATGTTTCCAAATCTAGGGTTGGTGAATCCACATGTCTTTGCAGTGAATATGTTTACTGTAACATTACTATCTTGAGAAAATACTTCATGTAGTCATATAACTGAGTATACACCTCTTGTTCCCATGTCAGAATCCTAACATCTGGGAAAAATCCATTGAAGAATCTTATCATAAAATGATAAATCTATTTATTTTGGTATAACCCAAAATTAGACTAAGAAATTTCTAAAACTGCTTCTTAAGCTACATCAGAAGCCACAACATACTCGAATATTATAGATATGGATACCACTGGTTGTAATAAGTTTTTATTTAATATTAACTTACCCCTTTTCTGTGATACTAGATCAAATTGAACTAATTGAATACTAGTGTTCAACTAACTTTATTACTTGTATTCCCTCTTCTCCAAATACCATGAAATCATCTAGTTCTAATTTTTAAGTACCTTTGGATAGTCCTAACTACAATTCTATGAATTTATGTTAGATATGTTTGATATTTACCTATTATTATTTGGGTATTGGTAATATCAAACATCAATTCATATCATGTAACATGAGATTAATTCCTAGAACATAATATTTTTGAGATTATTTTAATCTTCATAATATATTTCTATTCACATTCATTTTCTACTGGAAGGATTATTCACCAATATTAATTCGGTATTGAGTAGTTTCAACTTGTATTTTACAATACTATGATAATATATGTATTGGGACTAGATTCAGAAAACTCATAGATTTATTTTATATATCTTGTTCCCCATAACACAATTTATACTTTAAGTCATGCTTTAAGAAAATATCATTCCTTAGTCTTAACAAACTAGTAAGACATAAAATTTATTTTCTATATGTTATCAACATATTTATATTGAAAACTAAGAACTATCCCACTAATCAGTTAGAGACACATGTACCTAATTTGTTTCCAAATTAATATTCTATGATCATTATGCATGAATTATTCATAAATGAATGTATGTAGTCTATATATCTTATTGGAATTTATTGATGTCGTTGGTCCTTTTAGTTATTCCTAGTAGACATATACCATAGGGTCTCCTTTTTGTTTGTTTTATATATACATATTTTGTAGGGAATCATCTAAATGAGGTGGCCTTGATAATCAATTTCCCAATATGATTATCAAAGGAATATTCATTTACAAGTAAAATTAAAAAAGGATTTTAGTCATGATTAATGGTGAATACTTTTTTGATATACTAAACCTTTAAATGATCAATCATTCTTTATCAGTACAGTCTTATACCATCCATCTCTAGTTTATCTTGAATACTCACTAGTAGTATCAAGTCTTAGAAACATTAAAATTATGAAGTCCATGAATCTTGATACATGGAGTTCATTACTTGAATTTATATATACTTTTTGACCTTATCATATTAGCATTTACATATTCTTTGTAGGAATTGTTATTTTAAAAGAATAATACATGTATCATCAACCATAGTGAATATAAGCTACCTATTTGGTTATAAATTCCTACATAGTATGTGTCTCTGGAACTACTCCTACTAAGATCAGTGGATTCCAGTATTCCTATGCCAACTCATGTGCATCTAGATCCATAACCCATAGAAGTTAAGTCTACTCCAACTGTCTTTAAAGAGATATGATTTCATTATAGAAATATAGTCAATCTTGAATAGAACTTAATATCCTTAATGTATTTAGGATCATTAACTCGGATGAACCTTAGTGTTTTGATGTTCATTTGTACCTAAGGACGTATTTTAACAAAAAAATCAACAAACACTTGTGGTATAGTTCTAATCTATTCATATCATATCGCATTTTGATATGATATCCTTAGATGATATAGTTAGTATATGGTTAGTTGTTTAACTTTTATTTAAAAAATACATTTTGAAAGGGATAATGGAAGATTTTTAATATATATAAGACTCATCATTGATCTTAATTTTACTACAATCATTTCATTAATGTATATATGAAAATTTGAGTTAGGGATAAACTTTAATCCAAATATATGATTAATAATTTCTTGGATAAGATATAATTCAACAAGCCAACTATTATATTTCTTTTTCCAAGTGAACTTGTTTACTACACTGATAATTTCTAAAATTTATCATAAATTATATGAATTTACCTTTGGATTTATAATAGTTCACATGGGTTTGTTAAACTAACTCTAAATTTTTTTTGATGTACCTTTATTTAAAAAAAAATTATCTAAAATGTGATAAGTACTTTGTTTGTATATCCAGTATATTAGAACAATTGAGAAAAAAATACTTTAATGGAAATAAACAAGTCAAATGCATTCAGTTTTATTGGAAAAATAATTATCCTTCCATAATCGGCTAAGAGTATTATATTTTATATTCATCATTATTTCAATATATTTTTTTGATTCAAGATTTGTTGAAATGTAGTTTAGTATTAAAGTACCATAACAACATTTATTTCTAAAATAAATAATGTCTTTGTGTGTCTATCCAAACATAGAGATAAATGTTTTGGTAAAACTTATTCAAACTTGAATCAATCCAATCTGGTAATGAGAAATATTGAGATCCCCTTGGTTGACATAGGAATCACCATTCCTCAGCTCCTTTTAAGTTCAATCTACAACCTTTATATTATTTCTCATTTATTATATTTAAATACATGTATATTGTAAAAATATTTTATTTAATACACAATCTATGAATAGAAACTTGAGGAATATACATGATGTGGGTAAAACTGCTTACTTCTTTAATTCATTGTAATTCTTTCCAAGTGTCCATTATTTCCATATAAGAATAAAATATCCTCATGTCCATTATTCTACCTTTTAATCTTTTATCTATTTAAATGTCACTGTAAAGGATCTTTTGGATTTATATTAGCCATGGGATCTTCATACATGTCTTTAAAAAAAATTACCAAAAGGGGTGAAGGAACAGGTTTCAACAAATCCTTACCCACTTAGTGAAGTATGGAAAAAAGTTTCCTAATTGACTTATCCATTCCATTTATCTAGGAATATAAAAATAAAGATAATATTGGTGTTTAGTATAATAAATTAAGATTAATAGATAATTTATTATCCAAGTTGAAGTCCAATTTTGTTAACTAGTTAATATACCCCAGCATTTTGAGAGCATGATTAGTATCTAGATTACCTTATTCTAGTTTACACAGATATAGTGCATTAATGGTCTTATTTATTTTTAGTATTTCCCTCCCTTTCTCAAGAGATTTGAGATGAGGTATTAGAGTGTATCTATCGATTTCCTTATTTTGTATCATCAACTCTTCAGACATAGTTGATAGTATAATATAGCAGACATAAAAAGTATCCTCAATATATCTCTAGTAGGCATCCTTTTCACCTTCTCTCACCAGTTAGGGTGGTAGAATTGGAGTAGGGTATTCCAACACATAATACAAACTTTCTGATAATAATGTATCATATAAATGATTATACCATATCCAAAAACTTGTATTTGTAAGTACATACCCAAATTTAAGGAATGATTGTACTTTTTTTTCTTTCCATTTTCAAAAATAATTAAAATAGATGATTAATATTTAACCTGATTACAAATTATGTGAGAAATAATAATAATTAATTTTATAAAATATCCCATTATTTTACCAAGTCTTGATATCCCTCACCATTGAACTTGAAATGTCCAGTTTCCATAATATTCTAGTGGAAAGGATCCATATTACCTTTCTTAATGATATATACTTTGACTATAAAAATCATAAGAAAGTTTTAGGTAGGTAGTATTTCTAAATGTAGTCTTGAAGCTCCATGATCCATTAAGGGGACTCCCCAATCTTTAATTCCTGATTTGGATTTCCTCAACACATGCATCCAAATTTTTATTTAACAGATTTTTACCATTAAATTCAATACAAGTTTGGTTAAGTAAAACCAAAAACCTCATGAGAACTCCCCAATAAAAGTAATTTTCTAGACTTTTTCCATGAAAACACTTAGTTCTATGGTTGTATTCCCAATCAAGTAATGGAAGGAATAGTCTAACTTAATATTAAGTTGAGGAATTTTAATTTATTATACATAAATTTTATCTTATTTTATCCTTTATATGTCATGTTAATATTAAGTGTATTTTAATTAATTAATTAACCATGATAGATAAAAGACTTATGTATAATCTATTTATTTAAATTCAGTCTTTACACATTAATTCATTTATTTATGTGATCACAATCTTGTATCCATAAAATAAATAATGCATAGATGGAAATAATTGATTAATTAAATTACACATTCATGTTCATATCTAATGGTTGATTTAATGAATGGATATTAAATAAACCTATGAACTAGAAGAAATGACTCATATTTTCGATCTTGGAATGAGTTACGGCATTCCACTTATCCACTTGTGTAACACCTGGGTTGGCATCCTTATAGTTCCATCTTGAACCACCTCTATGTGCCTTGGAAAACCCCATTAATTACAAGTATTTATAACTCACATGCGTGTGAGGGGAGCTAAGTGTTGGTTAAAGTGGGTCCCATAAATAACCTTGGACACACATTTCTTACATAATAATGGAGGGTGAGATAACTCATAGGCCATAAAATTATTTTAATAATTAATATTACAAACCCCTAAAATAAGTTAAACTAAATAAATACCAATACATACACTGTTCTTTATCTAGATCATAAACAGTTATACATGCAATTCATAAAAAAAGTAAACCATTTAACATTAATTTCTTATTCGTTCTTTATTATTAAGATAAATGTGCTTTCATTAATTAATTACTTAATTTCCTTTCATCTTAATGGACATGAAAATCCTCTTATAGATAAACATAATTAAGGAATTAATGGAAAAATGGTAAAAACCAATTATTACATATTATTGTAATAAATTAATTAGGCAATTAAATTTATTTAAAACTATTATTAAATTTTCAAATACAACAGTTTTCAATAAATAAAATAAGGTTTTAATGCTACAATTATCAACTTAATGTAATTTAATTCTACCATTAATTGTGAGACTACATGTTGTGTACCATCCAACTACACATAGTGTACCTCAGTTGTCGTGTATCCATGTTACATGTTTGGGGTTTCAGCGTGTTACCTCAAATGGAATACATGGCATGTTTTTTCCTTATTACTATGATAAATTCTTGGGCTTATGCGTGTATCTCATCTGGACTACATGGCGTGTACAATCCAACTACACATCATGTATCCCTTATGTCATCAGTCCTCTGTTCTCGCTGAATGGATCGGTGTGTATTTTAGATGTGGGAAATGTTGAACTAAACAGTGTGTACACAGCATAAAGATCATGTATACCATAAATTCTCCATGTTGTTAGTCCCATGTGGTTTGACCATGTAAAATGACCACACAAATTGCATGATTTACATTTCTAAACCTTGTTGACTACACCACGTGTATGCTAGCAACACGTCGAGTAATCCAACATCATATGTTCTAGGTTATCCCATTCTACACATGGTGTTCAATAAATTCACCATGTTTAATTAACTTCTTGGCATGTCATGTATCCCTCAACCCATCCAAGTGAAGTATACATGGGTACACGGTGTGTACTCCAACTACACATCATGTAGCCCGGTATTACCGACCAAAAATTGGTCACTTTCAGAAGGTATCTATGGCCATTCTTCATCAGTTCTTAGACCTTTAAGAAAATTAAACACTGAATGAACATGGTTAATATGTTGATTAAATGTTAATTTAAATCATATTAAATAATTAATAATATGAAATGAAACATTCAACCATGATTTTGTATAGATCAAAAATCAAATAAATAATTATAAATTTAAAATATAACCTCCCTATGATACCACTTGTAGGTTCCAGGTGTAGTGGAAGCATGTGGTGGTGGGAAATATATTAAAATTTATTTTAATATTTAGTTTTCTAAAATCCCAAGCGAGGATATTTCACATTAAATTTATGATTAATTTATTTAGATCTAAAGAAAATAAATACCTCAACTTAAGATCATTCCTTCATTGATGATGTTGATATTCCAAAATACCCTTTTCAAATTGACTTAATTGCGATGTGTGGATCTAAGGATAGAATCCCTCTAGCGGTGATCCACACATTCTCATTTGATCTCTAAGTAATACTAATAAATTTTTGGGTGCTCGCATGATGAATCGATTATCTTTCATTGTTCATGTTAATCACTCATCCTTTGGTCTTGAAGAAATCTCTCTTGTGTTTCTCTTTCTTGACAAGGAGAGAGAAGGAGGAGTCGAGGGAGAATTTCTTTGTGCGTAATGATTCTCTATTTTCTTACCACACCACACAATAGACACAATCATCTATTTATAGAGTTAGGGTTTAGGTTAAAATATTATTTAATTGCATGTCGGACCTTAAAAAATATTATAACCTTTAATAAACCCCATGTCACATAATAATAATTATTATTGTTGTTGTTATTATTATTATTATTATTTTGTGGTGCATGCCAACTTGTGCAATAAAAATATTATTTAACTGATTTGTTAATTAATATTGTTCACTGAACATAGTCTTGGTCCATTTGAACTCCTCTATCATTTATTGAACACCCAGATAAAATATTTTATTATCTTAAATAAATATTTTATTCACAGACTAGTAAATAATATTTTTTAAATATTCAATAAAATAAATAAATATATTTTATTCACAATCTAGTGAATAAATATTATTATTTAATTTATGTGAACATTAAAACTTTAATAAAATTATTCCTAGATCTTGAGAATGATATTTATTCCATTAATTAAATTCAAATCAAATTTAATTAGGATCAACAGAAACACTTAGTGTGTGACCCTCTAGGATTATTTCTCATTGACATTAAGTGGGTACACCTTAAGTCCAAGATTTCTATATAAAAATGGGTAAAGGAACCCAAGAGAAAGAACTTAATGTCATAATAATGAAAACCACATATGAATTATCATTGTTTAATATAATCCATTTCACAATATATCATCAAAAAGGTTGTACATCCTTGTCATCAACTTATGTGCTTGATACTTCTTTATTTGACTATCTAAAATAAACATGTCGTTACTCCATAGCCATGGAATTTAATGAGATGGTTTTATTCCAATAAAAGGGTTGAGATATCAACTTCCATAAATATGGAAGGAAAAAATCATTCCTTGACTTATCTATTAATAACATGTCATTCATGACGCACTCAACGTACACTAAATTGTTGCGAACATATGTTTTCATGGATTTCATCAACAAATTTAAGTGCACGATTCATGATATTAATTAACGATAAAATTAAAGTCTAGGGACCATTACACATGCTTGAAAATAGGAATATTTTATGACACCAAAACATTCAAAATTACTATTAGAAAGTATGTTATCATAATCTCTCATCCTAGAGATTACCATGTGTGAACTTCATGAGAAGAATTCTCATCTTCTTATGAGTACTCACACCAAATGATCTAGATACTATGTGCCCTATCATAGTATGTTATTCGACTGTATAATTATGTTATGAATATCATCCTAGCATTTCAAGGTTCTTATCATAGTAGTAAATTGATATGACCATATCAATGCGACAGACACTCTAGGACATTATTGTGATGTCCTAGACCCAGTTCACTCTTGAGTAACTGAACCCAGTTAGCCACATGGCCTCAAGCATGCCTCCATGTACGCCAGAGGCTACCGACTAGCAGCAGGGGCCTAGGGTGTGTCCATGGGGTGATTATTCCCTCTAGTCGGAGTGGAGCTCACATGTTGGGTGTGTGTGTTTATATTAAAATATATATGTTTATATTTTAAACTATTTATAAAATTAATATTATATATATATATATAATTTTATATATTAATATATATATCTTAATTTATGTGTGTGTGTGTGTTTATATTAATATATATATGTTTATATTTTAAACTATTTAAAAATTTAATATTATATATATATATATATAATTTTTTATATTAATATACATATATATATATATATGTTTATATTTTATATTTTATGTTTATATATATGTAAGTTTATATTATATTATATATATATATATATGTTTATATATCTATATATTTATATTATATTATATATATATATATATATGTTTATATATGTTTATATTTTATATTTTATATATGTGTTTATATTTTATATTATATGTGTGTGTGTGTTTATATTTTATATATATTATACGTTTATATTTTATATATATCATATGTTTATAATAATGTATATGTTTATATTTTAAACTATTTAAAAAATAAATATATTATGTTTATAATTTTATATATTAATATACATATTTTAATATGTGTGTGTTTATATTTTACATATATGTTTATATTTTATATTATATATATATATATATGTGTGTGTGTGTGTTTATATTTTATATTTTATGTTTATATGTATATAAGTTCATAGTATATTTTATATATGTGTGTGTGTGTGTCTGTCTGTCTGTGTGTTTATATTTTACATATATGTTTATATTATATATATATATATATTGTATATATGTGTGTGTGTGAGAGAGTTTATATATCTATATGTTTCTATGTTTTATTATATATATATATCTGTGTGTGTGTGTGTTTATATTTTATATTTTATATATATATGCTTATGTTTTATATATATTATATGTTTATATTTTAAACTGTTTAAAAAATTAATATTATATATATATTTATATATATTAATATACATATATTTATATTTATATTTATATAAATATATGTTTATATTTTATGTTTTATGTTTTATGTTTATATGTATATAAGTTTATATTATATTATATATATGTTTATATTTTACATATATGACTATATTTTATATTATATATATATATATGATTATTTTATATATATATATATACATTTGTTTATTTATCTATACGTTTATATTTTATATTGTGTGTGTGTGTGTGTTTATGTTTTATATTTTATATATGTGTGTGTGGTTATATTTTTTATATATTATATGTTTATATTATATATATATAATATGTTTATGTTGATATATAAATGTTTATATTATATATATATATATATAATATATGTTTATATTTTAGTTATATATATATGTTTATATTATATATGTGTGTGTGTGTGTGTATTATATGTGTGTGTGTGTGTGTTTATATTATATATATATATATATATATATTATATGTTTATATTTTATATATATACCATATGTTTATATTAACATATATATTTATATTATTTATATATATGATTATATATATACATATATGATTATATACATATATACATATTGATATGGATTAGATTCAGCCCAAGGAGAATAATTTTGGGCTTGATAAAAATTTTAAGCCTAATTGTTATTTGAATTGGACCTGCCCGCACTTCTTGACATCCAACACCATGGTGGACCACAACACACTTATTTGGGCCCAAAATTACTTACCCACATGGAAATGGATTTAAATTCAAAGAAGCAGATTAAAGAAGAGAGAGAAGGTGGAGAAAAGCATCATTAAGAAAGAATCTCGCTACTTTAGCTAGTGGGGTCATTAAATGGCATGGTAAAGTGTTGTTTTGTGCTTTTTATGTGCCTTTTGGGTTTATCATTCCTTATAACTTGAATTGGAGCATTTTACTTTCTTTATTTTGTCTTTATAATGTATTTTCACCCCTTTGTAATGGTGATGCTTGAATGTGAAGAATTTTGGAAGCTTGTTGTACTTTCCTATTTCTTTAGCCTCTTCCCTTTGCCTGGAATTGGTGGTGCATCTCTATTGATGGTGACATGGTCTTTAAGCATGGAGAAACCTTGGCGGGTGGCATTGCCTTTAAGCCTTGTTCGATTCGGCTACATTACGTTGGTCCTCTTCGCTTACTCGTTTTGAGCTTCCCACGACGCATCAATTGGTATCAAAGTTGCGGTTCCAACAAGTAAGTTATATCACATTATTCTTGTTACTCTCCATCATATCTCACAAGAGCAGATCTTATACTCCTACTCCATGGGAAATAGCTAATGCATAGCTATAATCGCAAATTACTCAAGTTGATGATCAACTTGCTCACCTGTTGAGAGCACGATGACCTGACTCCCCTCCATTACAGTGGCATCCTCGACGTCTATCACCACATAATAAGTGAAATCCACCACCATTTTATAAAGATCATTCAAATATTGATGATTTCAGTGATTCAGAGGTGGATATACGAAGAAGAAGAGATGATGAAGATATTTAAAGACGGTTGAATATTGACATTCCAGACTTTTATGGGAGTATGAATACAGATGATTTTCTAGATTGGATGTGGGAAATCGAACGGTTTTTCGAATTTAAGAATTGTTATGATGAGAAGAAGTGCAAGGTATCCATTCTGAAATTTAAAGATTATGCATCTCTTTGGTGGGAAAATCTGAAGAAATATCAAGGACGTGATGACAAAGGAAAATACACTCATGGGAGAAGTTGAAAAATCTTTTGAGGAGACGATTTCTGCTTGAGAATTATAAGCAAGATCTTTATTTATGAATGCATAGCATGTGACAAGGAGATAAATCTATTGAAGAGTACATTCAAAAGTTTGATCGTTTATTGATGCGAATTGATGTTCCAAAATATAAAGAGCAAACGATTGCAAGGTTTTTGGATGTATTAAATGAAGAAATTGCACATTCAGTGGAGTTGCAACCATTCTACTCACTTGATGATGTTTTCAAGCTGGCGATCAAGGTGGAAAAGAAAAAGTGGACCTCAAAGGCACTGGTGCTCAAAACTACAATAGTGGTACAACTTTTTATAAAGGTCTTTCTTCTTATAAATCTGGTGTTGGTGAGAAGAAATTTGGAAGGAACAAGATGCTGGATAAAGGGAAAGAGAAGGCTATGGAACAACCAAAATGGAAGTCCAACTCCTTTGAATGTGGGAATCGAAAGTATTTTAAATTCCATGGGTATGGTCATTTTCAGGCCAATTTCTCTAACAATTGAATTATTACTATTAATAAGATTGAAGAAATTGAAGAGGAAATCAAAGAGGATGAACATGATGGTGAAGAATATGAAAATGAGAAACATGTTGTGGAAGAAGCTGATGTGGGAAACATGCTGGTGCTACAAAGAGTTTTGCAAACTCAAATCTACCCAGAAGAAGATCAAAGAGAAAACTTGTTCCAAACTCGCTGCACCATTAATCAACGGGTATGCATGGTGATTATTGATAGTTGGAGCTGTACAAATGTGTCTTCAACAACATTAGTGGAGAAATTGAAGCTTCCAACTTAGAATCATCCTCGCTCGTATAAATTGCAATGGTTGAACAATGGGAGCACACTCCAAGTCAACAAACAGGTTCTGATTTCATTATCCATTGGTAAGAACTATGTTGATGAAGTATTGTGTGATGTTATTCCTATGGATGCTTGTCACTTGTTGTTGGGAAGGCCTTGGAAGTTTGACAGAGAAGTGAAATATGATGGGAGGAAGAACACATATTCTTTTAGATCTGGGGAAAAGAATATCACACTTGCTCCTTTGAATCCATCCCAAACTATTCAAGAATTTTTTTTTCTAAAAGTGCCCAAAGATAGTCTCTTTATCAAAAAAGCTCAAGTGGAGAAATCCATAAATAAGCAAATGACAGTTTTTTCTTTAATGATAATAGAAAATTCATTCCACAAGGAGAAGAGTCATAAACATTTGTTAACTCATTTATTAATTGGTGAATATCATGAAATTTTTTCTAATGATCTTCCAACAGGATTACCACCATTTAGAGGCATTGAACACCAGATTGATCATGTACCAGGTGCATAATTTCCAAATAAACCAGCATATCGGTGTAATCTTGGAGAATCAATGGAATTTCATAAGCAAGTAGATGAGTTGATGGATCGAGGATTTATAAGGCCAAGCATGAGCCTGTGTTCTGTTCCAGCATTATCGGTGCCGAAGAAAGATGGTATGTATCACATGTGCATTGATAGTAGAGCTATCAATAATATTACCATCAAATACAGGTATCTCATCCCATGACTCGATGATATGCTTGATGAATTACATGGTTCATCAATATTTTTTAAGGTTGATCTTCAAAGTGGATACCACCATATTCGAATGAAGGAAAAGGATGAGTGGGAAACGACCTTCAAAACTAAACGTGGAATTTTTGAGTGGCTGGTCATGCCATTCGTCCACTCAAATTCTCTTAGAACATTCATGCGACCCATGAATGAAGTTCTGAAACCATTCATTGGTAAATTTTTGGTTGTTTATTTGGATGACATTTTGATTTATAGAAAGGATGTGGAGAGCCATGTGGATCATATTTAGCGGTTATTTGACATTCTACAAAAACAAAATCTATATGGGAAGCTAGAAAATGCAAGTTCTTTTCAACAAAAGTGGTGTTTTAGGGATATGTGGTAACCAAAGAAGGTATCATGGTGGATGAATCAAAAGTGGAAGCAATCAAGTCCTGGCCACAACCATAATTCATTACTGAAGTAAGTGGTTTCCAAGGTTTGGCATCTTTTTATCGTCGCTTTGTTTCCAATTTTAGCACTATCATGGAACCTATCACCGAATGCTTGAAAAGGGGGAAATTTGAGTGGTCAAAGGTAGCAAATTAATCATTTGAAATCATTAAGAGAAAGTTGTGTGAAGCATCGGTTTTGGCATTGCCTAATTTTGATCAAGTCTTTGAAGTGGAATGTGATGCAAGTGGAGTTGGGAAAGGCGTTGTTCTCATCCAAAGAAAGTGTCTGATTTCATATTTTAGTGAGAAACTGAATGATTCAAGTAGGAATTACAACACCTATGATAAGTAATTTTATGCAGTTATAAGATCCCTAGATCATTGGTCTCATTATTTGAGATTGAAGTAGTTTGTTCTTCATTCTGACCATCAGGTATTGAGGTTTATCAATAGTCAACACAAGCAGATTTTGAGGCATGCAAAGTGGGTGTAATTCTTACAATCATTATTATTTGTGTCAAAATACAAGAAGGGGAAATATAATCTGTTGGCAGATGCTTTATCTTGAAGGTATGCATTACTTACCATTCTAGATGCTCGAATTCTTGGATTTCAGCTTATGAGAGAAGATTATCATCATGATATGGAGTTTACTTATATTTTAATCCAATTTCAAGATGGATTTGTGGAGTATTTTTTTGTACATTATGGGTTTCTATTTAAGAGAAACAAGTTGTGTGTTCCAAAGTATAATTACAGGGACTTTCTCATTCGAGAAGCACATTAAGGGGGACTTTCTAGTCATTTTGGTGTCTATAAAACCTTGGAGATACTAAAGGATAATTTCTACTGGCCAAAGATGCAATCAGATTTCCAGGAAATTCTTTCAAGATGCGGAACATGTCAAAGAGCAAAGAGTCATTTCAAGCCTGGTTTATACACTTCGTTACCTATTCTGGAGCAGCTATGGGAAGATCTCAGTATGGATTTCATTATGACTTTACCAAAGGCTCAGTGAGGTAAAGATTTAATAATGGTTGTTGTAGATCAATTTTCTAAGATGGCTCATTTCATACCTTGTTATAAGACTGAAGATGCGGTGAAAGTGGCAGAATTGTTTTTCAAAGAGATTATTCGCCTTCATGGAATTCCTCGCAGCATCTTTTCGGATAGAGACACAAAATTTCTCAGCCATTTTTTGAGGACATTATGGGAGAAATTCTTTAAAAAACTTATTTTCAGCACATCCCATCACCCTCAAATGAATGGGCAAATAGAAGTTACCAATCGTACATTGGGAACTATTCTAAGAACATTGGTGAACAAGAGCATGATAGATTGGGATTTGTAACTTGCACAAGATGAATTTGTATATAATAGATCTCCCAGTGCTTCCACTCGGCATTATCCATTCGGATTGGTTTATGGAATCAATAAAATCACTCCTATAGAATATTTCTCTTTGCCTCTTGATTTTTAGGTGAATATTGATGCGGAGGAGAAGACGAAGTATATGAAGAAGCTCCATGAATCTATTCGTGCTCAAATAGAGAAGTCTAATAAAGCATACAAGAGGCAAGCAAACAAGCATCGGAAGCATGATATTTTCCAACCTAGAGAAAAAGTGTGGATTCACCTTCGCATGGAGAGATTTCCATCCAAAAGGAAGAGCAAGCTGGCACCACGAGCTAAAGGTCCATTCAAAGTGCTTGAACAAGTGAGAAACAATGCCTACAAGATTGATTTACCAGATGATTTTGGTAGTGTTTTTGCAATTTTCAACATTGGGGACTTATCTCCTTACATTGAAGAAGATGATGTCATGTATTTGAGGGAAAATCCTATCCAACTAGGGGGAATGATATGGATCAAATTCAAACTAAGGAGAATAATTTTAGGCTTGATAAAAATTTTAAGCTCAATTGTTATTTGAATTGGACCTTCTCACACTTCTTGACATCCAACACCATGGTGGGTCACAACACACTTATTTAGGGTCCAAAATTACTTACCCACATGGCAATGGATGGAAATTCGTAGCATCACATTAAAGAAGAGAGAGAAGGTGGAGAAAAGTATCATTAAGAAAGGAATCCCACTACTTCAGCTAGTGGGTCATTAAATGGAATGGTAAAGTATTGTTTTGTGCTTTTAATGTGCCTTTTGGGTTCCCCATGCCTTGTAACTTGAATTGGGGAATTTTATTTTCATTATTTTGTCTTTATAATGTATTTTCACCCCTTTGTAATGGTGATGCTTGAATGTGACAGATTTTGGAAGCTTGTTGTGCTTTCCTATTGCTTTAGCCTCTTCCCTTTGCCCGAAATTGGTGGTGCATCTCTGTTGCTAGTGATGTGGTCTTTAAGCATGGAGAAACCTTGGTGGGTGGCATTGCCTTTAAGCCTTGGTCGATTCAGCTACATTATGTGGGTCCTCTTCGCTTACTCATTTTAAGCTTCCCGCGACGCATCACATATGTTTATGTGTGTGTGTGTGTGTGTTTATATATGTGTCTTTGTGTGTGTGTAAATATATATGTGCATGTATACATATATATAATTATATATATATATATATATATAATTATGCATTTTTTAAAACACTGGTAAAAATGCCACTAAAATAGCCATGATTTCTTAAAAATGTGACTAAATTTAAAATGCATATGTGTTTTTATATATAAATATATGTATATATATTTATATGTGTGTGTGTGTTTATATATATATATATATTTATTTATATGTGTGTTTATATATTTGTATGTGTTTATATATATTAATATATATATATATTTATTTATTTATTTACATCGATTTGGGACGATGAGCTATATAAATATATATATTTAGTGATGATTTCTTAAAAACATCGCTAATTTAACAACATTTCCCGAAAATGTTGCTAATATAGCATCATTTCCTAAAAAGGTTTCCCAATTAGTGATTTTTTCTAAAAAATGTCACTAAATTCTAGTTTTTTGTAGTGATATTGGTAAAAAGGATGAATAAATAGCAGAAGTAACCTGAATGGCCCGAAGGCCTTAATTTTTATTGATTTTTGATAACCCTCCTTTCAAGGGATGAGAGGGAACCCTTACAAGGCCTGTAGGCTTAGTGATTACATGGACCATAGGCTTAAGAGACGTTACATGACCTGAAGGTCTAGGTAATTCAACCAGACTATAATAATAAAGAATAAGGAATCAGATAAAAGTCATAATCATCAAAGTAATAAATAATCATAAAAAATAGTCAATTATATCCTATAAAAAATATAATAGCATAAGTATAATAATAAAGAATGAGGCATCAGATAAAAGCATAAGCATCAAAGTAATAAATAATCATAAAAAAATAGTCAATTGTATCCTATACAAAATATGATGGCATGTCACTACAAAAAGGGAAAACAGGCATACATGGAAACAAGAAAAAAATACGATACATGATAGACAAAAGAACCAAAAGGGAAAAACTATCCAAGCATCTTGAGCACTGGCTCAGTCATCTCTTACCAAACTCTCATCCTAAATTAAGAATTCAGGGGCCCAAATCAGGACGCTTACCTTTCTCCACACCTATGATCATATAATCAACTCGAGTGCCAACGATAGCCTGGATAGTGTGTGAGATAATTCTCAATAGGTCACCACCAATGGAGTCTATAAAAAATATAGAGTGTGAATATAAATTGTATGGTGTGTAAGTATATCAAAAGTAAAGAAGTGTGAAAGTAAATAACTCATACCTTCTTCGACTTCAGCTATTATATCTTTACATGCATTCATTTAATTAATTACAATTTAGTTTATAATAATAAGTATATAAAGTTTTCAGTGGTAAAATGAAAGATAATGATAATAACAAAGGATCCAAGATGAAACCAAGGCATCCTTTACCTTAGAAGTTTGATCCATCTCACAGTATACAACCAATAATCCTAGTGTAAGGGACTAAGTGTAATCCAAGAGGCTCCCCCATGGCATTCTGTTGGAATAGTTTCTAACTAATTATATGGCGAACATCTATAGTAAATCCTAAGATAAGAATAACTATACCCAAGGAGAATGATCCCATGAGTCACATGTCCGTAGACGTCAAGCCGAATCCAAAGATTGTATCTAAGACATTCAAATTTCTAGAGAGAAAGTGAAGGGATCCTATAGAGTCATTCCAGGTATCTATTAATGGAAAAATACCATGTTCCAAATTTGGTATCCCCTATTACAACTGGCTCAATGAATCGGAATGGAATCCTCTGAGTGCTTAAGGCATTCCCTCAAGAATCTAAGGTTGGCTCAAGTATAACCATTCTTATAAAGAATAAAAAGGTCCATATGCAATAGTCTACTTATATATTCAATATATATATCATAAGTCTTTTAAGTCCATATAATACTAATTCTAATTAAATTTTCATTAAGTTTATTCCATTACCTTTCACCATACATGACAAGGTGAAATAAGGACATGCAACCAATTATTATAATAATTAAAAAGGGTAAGTTCCAAGTGATATCCATACAAAATGCATATACGCTTTCCATTTAAAAATTTAATTTTCATTTATTAAATTAAAGCACTTAATTTATTAAAGGTCAATCATTCACACCCAAGCAGTGTTATTTATAATCACAATATGAGTCAAAAAGGAATAATATGGTACACATCCTAAATGGGTGTTTAGCATTGAGTTATCAACCACCAGTGATATCAAAAGGTATCACTAGGGAATTATTTTTAAACTTAGATGATTGAATTTAAATCAGATGATTTTTTAGAGCAACACCTAGTGAAATCAGCATGCACACGATGATAAAAATTTATAAACATTGATATTTTGAGGGAAAATTCATAGACCACCTACCCAAATCCTGTAGTACTCTCCATATCTAGTATTGTCTATTGGTTTGTTCCATATTAGAAAAAAATGGAGAAATAAACAAATTACCTAATAATGGGATATATTAGCTTGCACCAAAATAAATATTTCGACGGCAAGATAAATAATGAAAGGAGATAAAGGAATTAAGAGCTTACTGGTGTCTATCAAACATGACATATAACACTCAAATCAGAATCTGGATATAGAGATATGATCAAAGACTAGCTTTGAGCAATGGAAGGACTTATATAGAGGAACTCTTGTGTGAGAGATAAGAGACGGGAGAGGGGTAAGGAAAAAGAAAATGGGTTCCATCCCTTTTCAAACAAACCCATGACAAATTAACGACTTGTAACTAATTCACACTATGAATTCCTTGGGCCAGGGGTATGGCCCAACCAATTCACATCATGAATTACTTAGGTCAAAGTATCTATCCATACAAATACATCTCATGAATTCCTTTCGCATTGTGTATTATTTCTACATCCTAGCTCTATAACCCTTGCTAACTTCCCAAAAACTAACCGACCAACTGGCCTAAAGGCCTAGTCACCAGGTCTAATCCATAAAGAAAAACTCAAAGAGGGTTTTACTAAAAATTAAAAGATTCATAACTCGTTTAAAACCTAGTATCTTATAGTATTCCCCCCTTAAATCAACTCATCCTTAAGTTTCCCTTCCATGGGTGGTAAAGCTTCATCTGAGAGAAACTATGTCCAATGAGTATATAATTTAGCCTCTATATCCCAAGTCTCATCTTTTACATAGTCATGCTTTTATAAGACTTGTACTGGAAGAACAGACTTGCCTCAAATAGATTTTTTTCTATGGTCAATGATGAAAATGGGATACTCCTAAAAATAAGATTCATCATCCAATTCAACATCCTTGGGATCAAAAGTATGAGATTGGTTGGCATGGTAATGGTGAAGCTATGAAATAAGAAAAATGTCATGCATGGAATGATACCTATAAGGTAACATCAACCATAGGATACTGATCCAAATCTCTCCAAGATCTAAAAAGGATCAAAAAAATGAGGTGAAAACTTTCCTTGCCTCTGTATCCACCTATGCCCAAGCATGGGTAATACTAATAAGAAAACACAATCCCTGGCCTAAAACTCTAGTGGTCATCACCAGCAATCAATATAAAATTTCTATATAGACTAAGTAGTAGACATTTACTTTCTGATCAAATGGACCTACTCTTAAGTCTCATGCATGATATGAGGACCTAGTAGCATTGCCTACTCTACCTCTATCCAGCATAGAGGTGAACAACATACCCTACCATATAAGGTCTCATATGGATCCATCTGAATTGTTTACTAAAATATATTATTGTGGGAAAACTCAATGATGGGTATATGTTTATACCAAAAACCCACAAAATCAAGGACACATTCTTCAATTATTTCCTCCAATAAATGTATAGATCGCTCTAACTAGCCATCAATCTGGGGGTGAAAAGTTGTGCTATGAAGCACCTATGTACCCAAAGCTTCATGTAACCCTTTCCAGGACCCTAAAGTGAAACAAGAATACCTATCTTAAATTATACTATGACTGACCCCATGTAGGAATATAATCTCACAGACATACAATCATCCAAGATCATCCACTTAGAAGTTCTCCCTAATAGGAAGGAAGTTAGATACCTTCATCAGCCTATTGATAACTACCCAAACCGTATCACTACCTTGAGGTGACCTTAGTAAACCTGTCAAAAAATCCATCACAAATTCATTCCATTTACATTCTAGTACCATTAAGGGTTGTAATATTCCAGTGATCTACTGGTGTTATGCCTTCACCTACTGACAAGTGTAACACCTAGTGATAAAAATTGCGGTGTGATGTTTTATACTAGGCCACCAATATAGTAGGACATATCACAATACATCTTAGAGATACCTGGATTCACTACCCAATGAGAATCATTATATTCTAAAATCATCTCCTCTGACATTTCTATAGGAACCCAGATACATTCATGGAAATTCAAGATCTCATCTCAGTTAATAGACTAATCTGGAGGTGGGACCTCACCTGAAATAATTTTCCATAGGACCAAACTTGTAGGGTCTGTAAATTACCTTCTCTTCACCCTATCCAGGAGTGAAGAGGTGACTACTAAGGCTATAAGAAAATTCTACTTGTGAATATATTGAAATTCTAAATGCATCTTAGAAAAAAGGTTCATCAACTTCCACTCACCACTAGCTTCATGAACGGCTTGTGTCTGAGTTTTCTGGATCAGCGCATCAGCTATTATATTTCCCTTTCCATGCATATAGAAAAGATTAAAGTTAAAATAATGATGGTATTCAACCCATATTTTTTATCTGAGTTCCAATTAATTCTATGTAAAAATATATTCTAGGTTTTGGTGGTATGTAAACACCACAGAGAACTCTACCACAAGATAATTTCTTTAGGAACGCAAGGCATGAATGGCCATTACAAGCCCGAGGTCATGTGTTTGGTAATTATGCTTGTGAGGTCTCAACTGGAGAGACCCATATGAAATGACTTGATCTTATTATATCAATACTACACCCATCCCAATGCTTGATGCATCATAGATCACTATATAACTTCTACCATACTCTGAAAGAATTAGGATTAGTGTTGAATTAAGTCTTCCTTTTAGCTCTTAAAAGGCCTTCTCAAATGCTTTAGACCATGATAATTTCAAAACATTCTTATTTATACAAGTAATAGGTGATTCAAGTCATGATAAGTCCTATATAAAGCACCGTTAATAGCCATATATCCCCAATAATCTTCAAATATCAAACACATTTTTGGAATGCACCCATGAAACAATAGCACTCACCCTCTATTGGTAAACTGATGCTCATGATTCTAAGATAATATGACCCAAGAGGTGAACCTTATTGATCTATAAGTGTCACTTTGTGAGCTTATCATGATACTCTATCAACGTATTTAATAAAATCTCAAGATGTTCGGCATGATCACTTTGAGTATGAGAATATGCCAATATTTCATCAAAAAACACCATGGTGAAGGAATACTAGTAGGGGTGGAAAACCAAATTCATCAAGGCCATGAAAATAGTATCCTCATTTGTAAGACTGAATGGTTTAACTAGGTACTCATATAAATCATAACAACTTCATAAATCAATACATGATATATCTTAATTCCTAACTCGCACCTGATGATAGTCAATCTCAGTTCGATCTTCGAGAACACACATCCTCAGAATTGGTTGAAGGGATTATCTATTCAAGGAAAAGGATACTGATTCTTAACTATAATTCGATTCAACCATCAGTAGTCCACACAAATCCAAATGTTTTCATCCACATTCTTATATAAAAGGATAGGAAAACCCCAAGGAGAAGTACTGGGTTGGATAAAACCCTTAGATTCGAAGTCCTCCAACTCCTTATTGATCTTCTGGAGATTAGTAGATGTCATTTTGTATAGAGGAATAGATACTGGATCTGCTCCAGGGATGAGATCAATTTTAATCTCTACCTATCTCTCAGTAGGTAGTCTATAGAATTTATCTAGGAAAACATCCCTAAAATGATCCACCGTCATAGGAAAATATGTCATACACACTATCCAATCATCCAATAAAAGGTTGGTAATATAGTTTTTCACTCCTACCATACCATAATGATCTTGTATGAATCGACCATCCTAGATGTCCCATTTTCTCTTATGTACATATCTATTGCCCTTAGGTGATGTGAAAGTCACCCTTCGATGATAACAGTCAATGTGGGCATAATAAGGCATAATCCAATCCATACCAAGTATTACATTAAACCTTGTCATCTCAAGGATAAAATAATTCCACAAGAATCAATAACTGCCAATATCAATAGGATAGTCCTTGAATTGGTGTATACCCTCAAACCATACACCCAACAGTGTGTCTAGGGTCATGAACCCACAAAAGTACTAAATTTCATGCCCAGTACATTCCACAATAGATATAGAAATAAAATAGTGTGAGGTACTTGTATCAAACAAAGAAGATGTGATAGTAGAGGATACTAAAATAATACCTTATAAAGTAGATTATCATGCACTATGCTCATTGGGAATTTACTATAATGCATGAAATTGGCCTAACCTACAACTTTGAGCTACAATTGAACTACCCTGAGTAGGTATTCTCTGTTGGTGCTGAAAATTAGAATTTTGGATTTCCTGGCCATGACCTCCTCCTCGGCATGTTCATTCGATGTTTCTCTAGATTCCTACCTAACATGGAGTCACTGATCCTACTCTTGAAGGTGGATCTAGTATGGGTCCTCTTCTTCTAGAAATAGGTGGAATGGTCTAGAAAAACCTTTGAGGATGACCCATTCGGCTACAATCACGGAACTCCAGTGGATCTATATCACATCATGGCCTCACATGCCTGCACCATCCACACTGATGGCATACAATAAAGCTACCAGTGCAAATTATTTGTCTTCTATGGTTCTAAAGAGAATCCTTAATTAAATTATTCCTTCTGCTGGAAGAACTACTACCCTATCTCCACACTAACCCTATGTGCCCTTTACTATCATCTTCCCTCAAATTTTACTCGGTGATAAGATCTTGGTTTATTATCTTAGAAATGATAGATGGGAGGAAAACATTAACCTAAGATAAGATGGCATATCCAATCCCATCCTTGAAGCATCTCTCTTGTGATAGCTTATCACTAACAAGAATTAGCCCAATGCATTGAATATTGGTAAAGTAAACTAAATAGACCATGATGGACATAGAACCTTGATTCAGGTGCATAAAATCCCTGAATTGGTCATCTCTTAGAATATCAGGGAAAAAATAATTATAGAAGGTGGTCTGGAAGTCTACCCAGAACATGCCCTGATGATGACTACCTCGAGTAACCACATCTGTAATGGCCTGGACCTCTCTGGTCTATTACTTTGTGAAAATGTGGTGTTGGAGGTGTTCCAGGAGGTCAAGGTGACTTATCCCCAATACTTTTCCAAATTTCCAGTTCTGTGAACAGTGTTTCCAGTTATGTGATTTGTTTTATCGGTAGGTGTACAGTAATAGTGGGTGTACAGTAACAGTAGGTGTACAATAACGGTAGGTGTACAGTGTTTCACAGATCGGTAGGTGTACAGTAACGGTAAGTGTACAGTAACGGTAGGTGTACAGTAACGGTAGATGTACAATGTTTCACAGATAGATTTCACATATCGGTTTCACATATCAGTTTCACATATCGGTTTCACATATCAGTTTCACAGATCGGTAGGTGTACAGTAATGGTAGGTTTACAGTAATGATAGGTGTACAGTGTTTCACAGATCAATTTTATAGATGAGTTTCACAGATCGGTAGGTGTACAGTAACGATAAGTGTACAGTAACGGTAGGTGAACAATGTTTCCAGCTTCCTACAGTTTTTCCCCTTTGACGTTTCCATTGACGTAAAATAAATTTAAAGCCTTATTTTAAGGAATCTTAAGGAAAATTCAAAAGACATAAATCCTATATTAATTATTCCTATGACTCAGGATGTTTTTACCTAGTGAAAATGTGTGGTTTAATGTGATCTGCTTTTAATGGGGAATTAAGCGTATCTTAAACCATCGCCCCATTAAATCTTCAAAAGGGACGAGATATCTTCCTCCCTTTTTCTTCCTCTTTTTTCTCAACTATGATATGCTAGAACCTTTCAATCCTTCCTGTAGGAGTTTCAAAATCAAACTTTACTCCTCGGATTGGTTCCGCTCTATTTTGATGTAACCAAGCTGTATCGGCCAATATTCGATATAAGGTATGTTTTATCATCATTCATTTGGGATCATCTCTTTATGTTTCTCCTCTCCATGTTATAGAATGTAACCTTTATTCTTCTAATGGGGTTTTTCTTGGGGTTTGGTTAGTGTTGTCGTACCGTGGCATCCTCGGGTGGATGCAGTTGTCGCGAGAGGAGGATCATGACTCATTGTGTGGATAAAGAACGTGAGGAACTGTTTGAAGTAGGGGATTCGGTTCTTCTCTTTTCTTTTATGTGAAACTATATTGTTAGCATTTTTAATCCCACTAGATGACAATGGAATTGACATATAAATATTTTAACCAGATAAATAAATTGATATCGATCGTATGTTATTTCCACATGTTTTGCTAGATAGTGTGATATCTATGCTTGATTTGATTAGTTGTTTGTTCTTGATGGAAATCAGTAAAGAATGTAAATTTGGATTAATTGATAATTTTTTACTAAAGATAAAGAGGCATGTAAATGAATCTGGTTCTTGTTGTAATTTTTATGTCAATCAAATTGATGCAGTAAGAATGTTTATTTATTGTGATATCTTACTGATTAGGTTTCCCAAATTTGGAACCTACGAGTAACAAACCTGTTAATTCAATATGGATTAAAGAATTTATTGTTTGATAATACCTTAAAGGGTTCTGAGTTACCCACTTGATTGTTAAAGGGCCAAGATCCCTATTGATGTGATGTTGTATTCCTGATGCTTGTGTTGTGATGTGATCCTGGATGGTTGTGGTGACATGTGGGGCCATGGAGGCTTTTGGTTGTGGTAGCAGATGACGCCTAGAGTGGAGAGATGCATCGGTTTATGCATGTGGGTGTCGGGGAGGACACCAGGGATGATGGAATGGAGTGGATGTGATTTTTGGATGCTTGGTGATTTTGATTGGTTGTTTATCTGCTTTACTTTTCCCCACTTCTCAAGGCAGCTAGTCTTACATACCCTTCTTCCAAAAGAGGTGAAGACACATGGGTATTCCATGTGCTTTCTATGCTTAGCTTATCAAGGAAGGATGGGTATATGCTATTTTTATAAGCAGAAAAAACTTGACGGGTAGTACATCTACTCACCGTGTTGAGCCCCCTTGTGTTTAGTAGCATAGAATGTTTTTCTAGAATTCCTGGGAATGTGGGAAAGTAATTATATAATGAATAATTGAATAAATGGTGTTAAACCATGGGAATGGAGTTATTGTAACATAATGATGAGGTTGTAATTGTGAAGGGACAATGGATTTTGGGTGTGTTTCTAATGATGTTTAATGTGGAATTGTTCATGGTTAATTAATGTTTAATGAATTAATTAACGAAAAGTGGAACAGATAAAAAGGTAATGAATTAATCTAATAAATCTATTTAAATGGTTTTGTACTTATAGGATACCTAGTCTTAGAAGTATTATCCTTTAGTTTGAGAGACATTAGCTGTAGTTGTGTCTAAGACTAGGTTATGCCCATAGTGTGGTTGTGAGATATAGTATATTCTTTACTTTTTGTGTTTTTATATGCTACTCTACCCTGTCAGTAAGGGCAACTGACACCCCAGGGATTCTGATACCTAGGGGGTGTTTTCCCCAACATTCCGATGGGAGGGTGAGTGGCTGACTACCCCATTTGTCCCCGCTCTCTTCTCTTGGTAGATACTTGTGCTGGAAGGCACAATGGTTAGTTTTCCTCATATATGTGTGTTGAGGGATGTAATGGCTTGTGGTTATTCACACACATATATTCTAGATATAGTATCCTATGGAATACTATAGGTGTAACTTGTATAGGATGTGATGGCTTGAGGATCCTTACTCGGTGTATGGGCTATAATAGCTTGAGGTATAATACCCGACGTATGATACACGTTATGCGAGTTTTGGTGGCTCCTGAAAACTACCTGGTTACTTTTTGTTGTGAGGATGGTGTGGTGCTTCGCCCAGGTGTCTAGAGGTAAGCCTTTGTGGTGCACAAGGTGCATATTGTGGTGCTTCACCCAGGTGTCTGCGGGTAAGCCTTTTTGGAGAGATATGCTCAGGATGTGTGATGTTGAGGCAAAGTGGAAAACCAGTGGGGAAGTAGTAGCGGGGTACCCTTGATATTCTTTATTATATGATATATTCTTTTATGTGTTACTTGGTGAGACTAGCCATGGTGAGGTTGGGAACTTAGTGTACCTGTTTAGGTTACGAGTTAGTTTCACTTGTTGTTCACTATGCTTTAGTATGCTTTCTTTACTTTTGCACGAGAGGCTTCGGGGAGGATCCTACTGAGTATACTATTATACACACCCTATGTATATATAAACTGTTTTTCAGGTCACTTGGAGCAGGTTGGAGATCTGGCTGGTTACTACTAGCTTGTGGTTGTAGGAGTTGTTCGGGCTAGTGGTCACTGCTATTTTTACTTTCTTTTGGGTACTTGCAGTTTTTCCCTTCCATTTGTAGTACTTTTTCATGAAATTTCATATATGAACTTGGGTTTCTTTTATATTCCAATCCTGAGTTGGATTTGATTGGTTTATATCTTATCTCTCTCTTCCGCATGTGTTCTCTTAGAGGGTAATGCCTCCCATTTGTGTGTTTATTATACCCTCGGTGTTAGTCGCCAACCTGGGGCTTACTGGAGGCGAAACTCAGGGGTCATTATCTCCCTTCTCATATTGCTGGACTAGGAGGGGTACGCTTTGTGGGGAGGGGGTCATGAAAGAGTGGTATCAGAGGTCTGGTTGAGGGATAGGATGGATTTTGGAGTTAGGCACAGGTGAGGTTGTATGGGTTGGTAGGGCAACAGTGTCATTCATGTTTATAAAGTGAGGTAAGCACTAGAGACCGGCTGAGACATAGGCATTTAGGTCCCCCTATGATCTGATGTACAAACCTTTAATTTTACAATGGCTACTAAACAAGGTGATATTAGTTGCAGGGTAGAGACCTAGGAAAGGATCATGTCTCATTCTTCTTTGTGCCTGTGTTTGAGTGGGTAGACCTTGGGATAGGTTAACCTAAAATGAATAAAATAAAACAATAAATTAATTAATGATTGAGTCTTCCATATTCCTAGCTTAGGAACTCTAACAGGTTTTTAATTTATTGGTATGGATCTAGGTCGACGTCCTCATCAGGTTTTCACAGAAAATGTCCAGCAGGCTGTTCCAGAAGATCGCCGCAGGGTAGAGGTTGACGACAACGACACTTGGAGGAAGACACTCCGAGAGTTTCAGTGCTAGAGTCTGTAGAAGTATGAAGGCTCCATTTCAAATTCAGTCATGGAAGATTGGTTAGAGGAGTTCGAGATCGGCTTCAGTTCGATTTTTTCTCAGAAGGAGCATTGGGTGTCCTTGGTTGTGACAATGCTGTGTGGAGCAGTGAGGTAGTGGTGGTTCTTGTTCCTTGGGGATCGTGAGGAGTCAGTGATCTCATGGGAGGAGTTCTGAGACAGGTTTAGAGTCAAGTTTCTTTCTTCGACTGCGAAGGCATCTAGTCGCCAGGAGCTTCTTACCCTTCGACAGGGGATCTCTACTATTCGAGAGTTTGGAATCCGTTTCAAGAACCTTTTACGGTATGATTTGGACCTGTTGCCAGATGAGGAGTCCAGGGAGAGACATTTTGAGGAGGCTTTTCATCCAGAGATCCAGCACCAGGTCACCCCATTTATATTGAAAACATATCTTGAGGTACTGGTGAGGGAAGAGGTTGTTGAGACGACTTTGGCCCAGACTGGATCATCATGAGAGGGGAATCGGCATGATTCCTCACGAAGCAGAGATGTTGTCTGGGGTTCTCGGTTTTCAGGGCAGAAGAGTTTTTGTTCAGCTGAGGGTAGGTCCCAGCCCTTCACATCTCATTTCTCTAGAGGCAGCAAATCTGAAGCTTATTCCAAGGGATCAGGTGCTTGTTTTTCTTGTGGTGGTCATGGCCATTAGCAGCGGGAGTGGCCAAAATTTCAGAGCTGTCATTGTGAACTGGGTGCTATGCTCCAAGTTCCTCATTTGAGGCAGTTCCAGCCGAGGAAGCAGCAGCCAATTGCACTAGCTTTATATCAGCATTGGATAGATGGGGCAGGTAGAGGACATCCCCATGATGCTCCTCATCCTCAGAGAGCAGAGTGCGGCTGTGGTGGTGGTCATCATCAGGGTCAGAGAGGTCGTGCAGGAGGTCGTGGTCAGCTTCATTATCTAGCATTTCCAGCTCTAGGCGAGCCAGATGTTGTTCGAGGTACCCTTTTCTTATTTTATACCTTGGTGTATGCCTTGTTTGATTTAGGAGAGACACACTCCTTCATATCACCTACCCTTTTCCATGCTTTGGGACTTGAGGTAGAGAGGCTTCCAGTGCCCTTGGCGTTGACTATGCCCATTGGAGGTCGAGCTGACTTGTTTGAGGTATATAGATAATGTGAGCTAGTGTTGTGGAAACACCGCTCTTGGGGAGATTTCCTATGTTTATGAATAAAACCATATGATTTCATCCTCGGCATGAATTGGTTGTATTCGGTGTAGGCTATCATGGATTGCTTCAGGAAGAAGGTTGTTTTCTTTGGTACGGATGGAAATCAAGTGGTGTTTTTTGGTGAGAAAGACCCTTGGATGGGTCATAGGCACATTCCATCCTTATCATCCATGATGGTTGAGATGATGTTTAGTTCTTCATAGGTTCAGCAGTTGGCATTTCCTGGGGTCGTAGAGGAGTACCTTGATTCCTTTTTAGAAGAGGTTATAGCATTACCCCCTCGATGAGAGATCGAGTTTGGGATTGAGCTACAGCTAGAAGCATCTCCTATATCTATGTCACCATATAGGATGGCCCCTTCTGAGTTACGAGAGCTACGTATACAGCTTGATGGTCTGTTACAGTGTGCATTTGTTCAGCCAAGTGTGTCACCGTGGGGTGCACCCATTTTGTTTGTGAAGAAGTATAACGGTAGTTTGTGGTTGTGTATTGATTAGCATCACTTGAACAAAGTGACAATAAAGAATTTCTATCCTCTTCCAAGGATTGATGAATTATTTGATCAACTGAAGGGTGCAAGTTGGTTCTCAAAGATCGACTTGCAGTCAGGATATCATCAGATGCGTGTAAAGGATGAGGATATCTCAAAGACTGCTTTTCGTTGTCATCATGGGCATTATGAATTCATTGTAATGTCATTCGGCATGACAAAATCTCCAGCTGTGTTAATGGGATTGATGAATGTTGTGTTCTGTGAGTTCCTATACAAGTTTTTGGTGGTTTTCATCGATGAAATCCTTGTGTACTCCACATCTGAAGAGGAGCATGCAGATCATCTACATGTTGTTTAGGGAGTTCTTCGTAAACATCAGCTGTCTGGGAAGTTGTCAAAGTGTGAGTTTTGGGCTCGAGAAGTCTGTTTCTTGGGGAATTTTGTGTCCGATTAGGGAGTATTTGTGGTTCCATCGAAGATAGAAGCAGTTGTGTCTTGGGAATCCCCCAAGATAGTTTCATAGGTGCAAAGTTTACTTGGTCTCGAAGGATACTACAGGAGGTTCGTAGCCAATTTCTCCTGAGTTGCGACTCCTCTAACATCTTTGAACAGGAAGGATCAAGAGTTCATATGGACTGATCAGTGTCAGGTATATTTTGAGTACCTAAAGGAGAAGTTAGTAAGTACTCTAGTTCTTTGTTTCCAGCTGAGGGAGTTCAGTTTAATGTTTTTTGCGATGCTTCAAATATAGGGTTAGGTTGTGTTCTCATGCAGTAGAGGTCAATTGTTTATTATGGGACTCAGTAGTTGCATCCCCATGAATGAAACTATGCCACCCATGATCTTGAGTTGGAATCCGTGGTGTTTTCTCTAAAGTTATGGAGACATTTCCTCATTGGTGAGCGCTTTGTGGTTTTCACCGATCATAAGAGTTTGAGGTATGTTTTCTCCCAGTGTGACTTGAACTTACGAAAACTTCGGTGGATGGAGTTATTATAGGAATACAACTTCAAAATATCATATACACCTGGAAAAGGGAATGTTGTAGCTGATGTGCTGAGCCGAAAGTCACGTAGTGATGCTGTGTGAGAATCTGGTGATTCCTGGAGAGTAATGGAAGAATTTTCAGCATTACATCTTGATATGGGAGAAGTTGGGGATAGAGGTTGTCTTTTTCAGATGATGGTACAGTCATCACTAATGCAGAAGGTGGAAGAGTCCCAGTTGGGAGATCTAGAGGTGGAGGGTGAGGCCCCTGATGGTTGGTTAGAGGATGACCAATACCAAGTGTTGTATCATGGAAGGATTTTTGTTCCCTTGACAATGCATGATACAGTCCTCATAGAGTTCCATAGTTCACCTTTAGTAGTAAATCCTAGTGTGACAAAGATGTACCGATCCTTGAGGAGTCAATTTTGGTGTCCTGGGCTGAAGCGTGCGGTTGTGAAGTTTGTGTATCTTTGTTTGGTCTTCCATAAGGTGAAGGTCGAACACCGTGTTCCTGGTGGTCTTCTCCATCCATTAGAGATTCCTCAGTGGAAGTGGGAGGACATATTAATGGACTTTATTACTGGTTTACCTCGAGCTCCGAGAGGAAATGATGCTATATGGGTGGTAGTGGATCGTTTAACAAAATCGGCCCACTTCATAGTGATCAAGGAGTCGAGATCAGTGGAAGTTTTGTCGAGGTAGTATCTAGAAGAGGTGGTGAGACTTCATGGAGTCCCTAGGATGATCATTTCTGATCAAGATCCTCGTTTTACCTCCAGGGTGTGGAGAGGTCTCCAATATGCTTTTGGTTCTCAACCATTCCTTAGCACTACTTTTCATCCTCAAATAGATGGTCAGACAGAGCGAACCATACAGACTCTTGAAGACATGTTAGGCTCTTGTGTTCTTGATTTTGGAGGTTCATTAATAAGGCACTTAACCTTGGTGGAGTTCGCTTACAATAATAGTTTTCACTCCACCATCGGTATGGCGTTGTTTGAAGCCTTGTATGGTTGGCCTTGTCGTTATCTGTTATGCTGGACTGGGGTCAGAGAGTCAGAAATTCTCAAACCGGAACTAGTGCAGAATACAACAGATATAGTCTAGGTGATTCGTGAGAGGATGAAGATAGCGCAATATCATCAGAAATCATATGTTGATCAAAGGAGGAGACCCTTGGAGTTTAATGTTGGGGATCATGTGTTTCTGAAGGTGACTCCCCGTCGTGGGCATTGAAGTTTTGGTCGTGGAAGTAATTTTTCTCCCCGGTTCATTGGTCCTTTCGAGGTGTTAACTCATGTTGGATCTGTGGCGTATCGAGTAGTACTTCCCCCACAGATGAGTCAGATACATGATGTTTTCCATGTATCACAGCTCCGTCGTTATCTTCATGATGAATCTCACATCATCGATTGAGGAGAGATCGATGTTGATGATGATGAAACCTTTGAGGAGCGACATATGGAGATCCAAGACCGCAAGGAGAATGTGTTGCATGGGCATTCTATCCCCTTAGTTCATGTCTTGTGGCGACACGGTGGCATGGAGGAGAGTACCTGGGAATGTGAGTCACAGATGCGTGTCCAGTACCCAGAGTTGTTTTAAGTTGTTGTGCTGATTTTTATTTGATCATTTTTTTATGTACCTTTGATGTGATGTTATGCTTAAATTGTTTGGATATGGAATGTTTTTCCCTTGCTCTCAGATTTCGTGGTTTTGTTTTAGCTTTCGAACAACTCAGGGTGGTTTTCCCCTAAGAGGTATCTTACGAGGTGGTTGTTCGGACGCCTCTTTTCTTCTGGGTTGGTTCTGAATTATTGAGGATGAGAATGTTTTGAGAGGTATATGATGTAATGGCTCAGACTCTCCAGTCCATTACTTTGTGAAAATGTGTTGTTGGAGGTGTTCCGGGAGGTCAAGGTGACTTATCCCCAACACTTTTCCAAATTTCCAGTTTTGTGAACAGTGTTTCCAGTTTTGTGATTTGTTCTATCAGTAGGTGTACAGTAATGGTAGGTGTACAGTAATGGTAGGTGTACGGTAATGGTAGTTGTATAGTGTTTCACAAATCGGTTTCATATATCGGTTTCACAGATTAGTTTCACATATCGGTAGGTGTACAGTAACGGTAGGTGTACAATGTTTCACAGATCGATAGGTGTACAGTAATGGTAGGTGTGCAATGTTTCACAGATCGGTAGGTTTACAGTAACTGTAGGTGTACAGTAATTATATGTGAACAGTGTTTCCAGCTTCCTACAGTTTTTCCCCTTTGAGGTTTTCTTTGACATAAAATACATTTAAATACTTATTTTAAGGACTCTTAAGGATGATTCAAAGGCCATAAATCCTATATTAATTATTCCTATGACTCGGGATGTTTTTACCTAGTCAAAATGCGTGGGTTAATGCGATCTGCTTTTAATGGGGAATTAAGCGTATCTTAAACTGTCACCCCATTAAATCTTCAAAAGGGATGAGAAATCTTCCTCCCTTTTTTTCCTCTTTGTTCTCATCTATGAGACACTATAACCTTTCAATCCTTCCCGTAGGAGTTTCACAATCAAACTTTACTCCTCGGATTGGTTCCACTCTGTTTTGATGCAACCAAGCTGTATCGGTCAATCTTCGATATAAGGTATGTTTTATCATCATTCCTTTGGGATCATCTCCTTTTTTATATCCTCTCCATGTTATAGAATGTAACCTCCATGCTTCTAATGGGGTTTTTCTTGGGGTTTGGTTGGTGTTGTCGTATCGTGGCATCCTTAGGTGGATGTAGTTGTCGTGAGAGGAGGATCATGACCTGTTGTGTGGATAAAGAACGTGAGGAACTGTTTGAAGTAGGGGATTCATTGCTTCTCTTTTCTTTTATGTGAAACTGTATTATTATCATGTTTAATCCCACTGGATGACAATGGAATTGACATAATAAATATTTTAACCGGATAAATAAATTGATATTAATCATATGTTATTAACTCATGTTTTGATAGATAGTGTGATATCTATGCTTGATTTTATTAGATGTTTGTTCTTGATGGAAATCAGCAAAGAACGTAAATTGGGATTAATTTATATTTGTTGACTAAAGATAAAGAGTCATGTAAATGAATATGGTTCTTTTTGTAATTTTGATGTCAATAAAATTGATGCAGTAAGCATGTTTATTTATTGTGATAGCTTACTGATTAGTTTTTCCGAATTTGGAACCTACGAGTAACAAATATGTTAATTCAATATGGAATAAATAACTAATTTTTTGATAATTCCTTAAAGGGTTCTGAGTTACCCTTTTGATTTTTAAAGGTACAAGAGCCCTATTGATGTGATGTTGTATTCATGCTGCTTGTGTTGTGATGTGATCCTGGATGGTTGTGATGATATGTGGGGGCATAGAGGTTTTTGGTTGTGGTAGAATATGATGCCTAGAGTGTCGAGATGTATCGGTTTATTCATGTGGGTGTCGGGGAGGACACCAGGGATGATGGAATGGAGTGGATGTGATTGTTGGATGCTTGGTGATTTTGATTGGTTGTTTATCTGCTTTACTTTTTCCCACTGCTCAAGGTAGCTGGTCTTACTTACCCTTCTTCCAAAAGAGGCGAAGACACACGAGGTATTCCACATGCTTTCCGTGTTTAGCTTCTCAAGGAAGGATGTAACGCCCCGACCCCATTTATCCAGAGTCGGTGCATTATTACATAACATTGGCATGATCACAAGAAAGATCAAATCTCGAAAGACCGATTGGTTTAGTAGCCTTGGAAACACTAGATATATTCATAAGTTTTACATTACATCATAAAATGAAAAACTACTACAACAACATAATGTTTCCACAGTCCACACTATAATCCCCTCATAATATCCCTGCAGGTCATTCATAACTTATATCTTCACATCCTGGGAAAAATAAAACATAGAAAAGGGGTGAGCTCAAATGCCCAGTAAGGATAACAATATAGTGGAACATTCAAAAATAAGCATAAACATTTAAGGCAATGAATTACTAAAACAAAAGCCTTTTAAACTTGAACTTCAACATAGTATGGCAAAAGTAAAATGAAATAATGCCATTTACTTGTTCACATGGATATTCTACTAATCGAATAATCACATGCAAAATCAATAACCACTTTCATAATGTTGGAATGCATAATGCTAAACTTTAATTACTTTTCAAGGCCTCGTCCCAAGACCTTGGGGCTAACTGTAACCGGAACCCAACCCGGAGTGCCTCTAATAACCGGACACCAACCCGGAGTGCCTCTAATAACCGGACACCAACCCAGAGGGCTTACTTTTACCAGTCCCTAACCTGGAGGGCTTACTTTTACCAGTCCCCAACCTGGAGGGCTTACTTTAACCAGTCCGCAACCTGGAACATACTTGTCCAACACATTCATATGAAGTAAAGATTGAAATATAACATAAACATTCTTATTGGAACTAGAATACGAAATGTCAATAATTTCACCATAAACTATGAATGGTATAAAAATAGCACATCCACAGTCAAACATATCACAAAACCTTCAAAACAATATAGAAGTTTTGTATCATAATAAATCAACTTCAAATAATCTTAAAACCCATCAAAGGATGTTGACATAGATGAAATCAAAATTCTTTTTAAAGAAATATCTCCTTTTATTTTGAAATCATTTAAGATCCATATAAAATCAAACATTTTCTTTGAAAATAATCTTATAAGCTTTTAAGGGAAGCTTTGACGATTTTATAACGGTGGAAAATAACCGCACCCGCCGTATAAGTTAAAAAAACATTCTTATCTTAATTCTGTCGAAAAGGTTAAAAAGCACCTTGTTTGGAAAACGACGGAACGATTCCCTTATAAACCGCTTATAAAAAGTCAAACAAGGGTATAAATGACTTTAACCCATATTCTTTTAAATATTAAAAATGTTTTGAAATACATTTTGAAGAAACATGGATGTGGATGATAACGAGATCCCAGTAGATTATTACATATAAACAACCTCGGATAATGAAGAGATTGTGAAATAACCCTTACCAGTTTGGTAACTTATGAAACATACAACCCATGAAAGAGGTATCATACAATGAATATGTAAATACACATAAATTAGAGTGTATTACACAAAGAATATAATTATGGACAGTACATACACCACACAAAAGGTGATGGTGGCAATATGGCATGAATCTCACAGGAATAAGGAGTGAGATGAAAACCCCTTACCACATTAATCAACTGAGTCGTATGGCCAAAAGTTAATAACCACCAAATTATTTACAGAATAACATGAATATAAAGAGAATCATGATAATATATATCAAATGTCCATACACAATACACCACTTTCAATAATTTAGTGGCGAACAATGGAAATCTCACGGAATTGAAAGTGAGATAAGAGAATCCCTTACCTTGTACTTTTCCTTGGTTGGGGTAGGTTAACCTCCTTTAATTTAGGTAACTCACTTTGGTTGGAACCAAAGGACTTCTTGAAATGCTTTCTGCCTAAGGGGAAGCTTCAAGGAGGAGGAGAGGGATGTGGGGAGCTTATTTGGGCAGAGTTTGGACGAGCCAAGTGGCTTGAGAGGTGTGAGGAATGAGTAGAAGTGGTCTCCTTTTATAAGGGAGAAGAGGGGCTCTTTAGGAAAGAGTGAAAGTATTACTTTATAATATAATTATATTCGGTTTATAATGGTCCAAAAATCATTGAGGTCGAAGATAAGATGACTCATATTCTAAATAACATCAACCAATAAGAATTGGACAGGTTTTAGATAATATTTTAATCATTATAATCTTATTTATTTAAATGATTTATTAATGAGGTAAACATTGCATCATTATTGTGTCATTAATAATTTAAATTATTTGATGTATAAAAATTATAAATAAAATATCATTATGTAGGAAATCTTTTTATCTTTCTAATGAATATTTATAATCGAAAATCCAACATGTATAACCCTATGTAAAAATTGTTCTTCTAAAAGATGTAAGCTTATTCCATTTTTATTTTTATTTTAACTTTATTAATATAAAGTGTCCCTACCACATACAAGTGGATCCAAGGGGTCCCCAAATTGACCCAAGGATGCTCATGGTCGGGTATGTGTCCACCAATAAGGTTAGGACACGTTTTAGGTTAATTTTGTATTATTATAATATTATTTTTTAACCCTTATTTACCGGATTTACCCTTAACCATGGTAAATAAAATATTTACCACAGTAAATATTCAAAATGTCTAAAAATAAAAGTTACCTATTTACAAAATTTGTACATCCTGATTCCAAATATGGAATCCATTTTTCTAAATTCAAAACACAGAAGTGGCAGAAATTAATTTAAAATTAATTCCCGCTGTCAAAACAAAAAGCGTGTTTTTAAGAGGTAATAACTATCAAAAGATTGACACTTGTTTATGTTCGGTTTAATTGTAAAATTATGTACAATGACCAACATTATATTAAATGGTAAAAATATATTCTAAATATAATTTAAAACTACTAAAATTCATAATTTATCACTATTAATTATTTTGATTAAAAAGTTGTTTTTAATTAAAATTTAGTAATTTTCACTATTCATCAAAATATGAAAGTTATCCGAAAAGTACCAAAATTTCACCTTAGGATAAATTCGATATTCCGAATCCAAAAATGAAGTCCATTTTAAAATATAAAATATATATAATTTCAAAATTTATGTATTACTATTCATAACGGCTAGTTTGATTGGTTGTGGCGTGTGTTAAAACTCAAGGTTGCGTACAACACACGCTACTATTTTATTCAAAGGAAAGCGTACCGTGGAAGCTTGGGATGTTTCATTTTAAATTTTTTTGATGTCCCAATTTATTCAGATAGTTTAAAATATTTTATTTAAAAAGGTTTCACTATTAAAGTTGATAAAAGTGCAATACTGAAAATGAATCTGTTCTTGCATTATGACTAAGAAACTCATAATAGGGATTCTAAAATTATAAGGATTATATAAAGTTAAAAATGTTGTTAATACTATTCATGACCTCTTTTAATGCCTTTTTTTTTGTACGTCATGGTGTGATTGAACTCGGTGTTGCGTGTAGTGCAATTTATTGAATTATTTTTAAGAAATAACACACTATGAAATCCTGGGGTGTTACATTCTCCCCTCCTTCAATAAATTGCGTCCTCGCAATTTGAAATTGTTCTTCGAAAATAAAAGGTTGAAAATAGAAAATATCTTTGTGGGAAAACCCACATCGGAAATTAGGTTACTAAAATTTAGTCTTAATATGAGGAAAAGAGAAATGAAAGAGTCACCACCAAATTATGATCTCGATTAGGAGAACATTGGTGGCAATTAGAGACATATAATTGGAGGAAAAACGTAAATATTTATAGGTAGTGATTGAGATCATCAATCACAAACAAGTGTATAATTGAGGTCCTTAAATTCATCAATCTATGATGATTTGAAATACCATCGGTTCAACAAAACATAGGGTATTAGGATAACACATTTTTGACGTTTCAAAATATCTTAGTTGAAATCCCACATCGAAAAATGAATTAATGAGGCCTCTATTTAAAATAAAGAGTCGAACGTATGAATATTACCGAAAATAACACATACTAGGGTTCCATGTAGGAAAATATGGATATGGAAGAAAAATCTAACCATCAATTATCTGATGGAGAGTGGTAGAGAACATGGCTATGAAAAGGACAACAATCCCAAAGGCATTATTTAGTGATGATTTAAGGTATCATCTAGGAAAACATTTTTGTTATAAGTTTCTTTTCTTAATGTTGAGGAATTTATTTATGAGATTGGCTAAGATCATAAGGAGATATACTTAATTTATAATTAGTGTTTTATCCATTAATAAATTTCTACCACAAACTCATCTTTCACTCTAAAAGATAATAGAATGTAAAAAAATTCTATTTACACTATTCGTATAGGGTTCCAAAATAAACGAATTTATAATTCATCTACATGATATTTTAATAAAAACTACATTATTTAATCTAGGACATCTCATGGGCCAGTGGTAGGTGATACACCCTTGTCGCCCTTCGGTTGCGGGTTCAAGTCTCGCAGCCTTGCCGGACGCGACGGGTTGCCGCCCGACCTCCGGGTTGTCCTTTTATGGCAATCCAAAATAATCCAAACTAGAATTATCCAAAATAATTCTGTCCAAACTCACAGTCTAACATTTATAAGGAAGGTAAACATAATATAGATCCTTTTTACCCCGTAATAGCATATTAATACCTTCATCATGTATTACCATATTCCTTATTGATTACATTCATTCTCCCTTATTCCATATAGAATGCTGGATATACTTCATTAATCCAAAAATGTTTTAAACCCCAACAATGATGGAATATACAAATCATTAATCAGTTCCATGGTAGTCAAGAATATCCAATATAATTTATTCAAAACAATCACATATTATTCCAAAATCACTACCTCAGTATCAGAACTATATTATGATTTATCATTCTCTCAACCATATATTTTCCAAAAATTTATCCTGCTATTGAGTCACTTTTCTTTGTTCCACACAATCTCAAGTCCTTAATGAAATAGTACTGCAGTACAATCCTTATATACTCCATGATTATTGTAACAAGTACATTGTTGATACAACACTCAATTGACATAATCAACATAAGAACTCTAATCATTCCTCTTCATCTGTGGTAGTATCATAACTTGATTATTATCCAATAACATCATTTGCGGCATAGTCTGATGACTGGGACATAGGTTCGCGTAGTGTCCAAACTCCTTGCAAATGAAGCATTGTACATTTAAAACCATTTTCTTACCCTTGCAGTAACGTACTTTGTGCCCTTTTCCTCCACACTTATAACAAACTCCCATTCCTTTCAGGCAAGTTCCAGGGTGTTTCTTTCCACAGTTACCACATATGGGAAAATTCTTCTTTTCCCTTTTCCCTTTATCCATATTTCTCTCTTCCATCCTTTTCTTCTCTTGATTCCCTTCAAAGCCATAGGACTCAGTAAACTCTTTACTTATCTTATCAACACATGATATTATTTCTTCATATGATGATAATACATGGGAGACTATTTCTCTTATAAATTCTAGCTTAAGACCATGAAAGATATGATCCTTCCTTCTCTTTGAATCATGTGTATTTCTGGAGTTCTCATTCCTTCTACTGGGTGCCATTTCTAAACAATGGCATAAACTAGATCAGTTTATGAATCAAAATACATAATCCCATACTTATAAAACACTTAACATAAATTGAACTATTTATGGATATAATCCATAATCATAAAAATGTTTTCTTTGAGGAAGTATATACTCATAAACCCTTCATAATGATTTTTAAAGAAAATGAGATTTATCCTAAGCATATCCCCCGGGAGTGTCGTAACCAAGAGTGCAGCAAGGCCCGTTGTCGTGCACCAGTTCCCGTTCGAGTCTAGCTCAAAGCGGTGTTTTCGGGTTTTACCCCTAGGTACATCTGTGCCAGAGCCGCCTCTACCTGCTCGTATCCAGACAGGGATGTATTGCTCGGAAAACTCACAAAATCTCTACAATACCAAAATTCTAGGAAGTTCTTCTATACTAATCCTCAAAGTTCATCTTAGGTCTACGTGCTCTAATCAGAGTTTATCTAAATCTAGCTTCCAAGGTTTGTACTAAACTTCCTCTGATACCAACTGTAACGCCCCGACCCCAGTTATCCAGAGTCGGTGCATTATTACATAACATTGGCATGATCACAAGAAAGATCAAATCTCGAAAGACCGATTGGTTTAGTAGCCTTGGAAACACTAGATATATTCATAAGTTTCACATTACATCATAAAATGAAAAACTACTACAACAACATAATGTTTCCACAGTCCACACTATAATCCCCTCATAATATCCCTGCAGGTCATTCATAACTTATATCTTCACATCCTGGGAAAAATAAAACATAGAAAAGGGGTGAGCTCAAATGCCCAGTAAGGATAACAATATAGCGGAACATTCAAAAATAAGCATAAACATTTAAGGCAATGAATTACTAAAACAAAAGCCTTTTAAACTTGAACTTCAACATAGTATGGCAAAAGTAAAATGAAATAATGTCATTTACTTGTTCACATGGATATTCTACTAATCGAATAATCACATGCAAAATCAATAACCACTTTCATAATGTTGGAATGTATAATGCTAAACTTTAATTACTTTTCAAGGCCTCGTCCCAAGACCTTGGGGCTAACTGTAACCGGAACCCAACCCAGAGTGCCTCTAATAACCGGACACCAACCCGGAGTGCCTCTAATAACCGGACACCAACCCGGAGTGCCTCTAATAACCGGACACCAACCCGGAGGGCTTACTTTTACCAGTCCCTAACCTGGAGGGATTACTTTTACCAGTCCCCAACCTGGAGGGCTTACTTTAACCAGTCCCCAACCTGGAACATACTTGTCCAACACATTCATATGAAGTAAAGATTGAAATATAACATAAACATTCTTATTGGAACTAGAATACGAAATGTCAATAATTTCACCATAAACTATGAATGGTATAAAAATAGCACATCCACAGTCAAACATATCACAAAACCTTCAAAACAATATAGAAGTTTTGTATCATAATAAATCAACTTCAAATAATCTTAAAACCCATCAAAGGATGTTGACATAGATGAAATCAAAATTCTTTTTAAAGAAATATCTCCTTTTATTTTGAAATCATTTAAGATCCATATAAAATCAAACATTTTCTTTGAAAATAATCTTATAAGCTTTTAAGGGAAGCTTTGACGATTTTATAATGGCGTAAAATAACCGCACCCTCCGTATAAGTTAAAAAAAACATTCTTATCTTAATTCTGTCGAAAAGGTTAAAAAGCACCTTGTTTGGAAAACGACGGAAAGATTCCCTTATAAACCTCTTATAAAAAGTCAAACAAGGGTATAAATGACTTTAACCCATATTCTTTTAAATATTAAAAATGTTTTGAAATACATTTTGAAGAAACATGGATGTGGATGATAACGAGATCCCAGTAGATTATTACATATAAACAACCTCGTATAATGAAGAGATTGTGAAATAACCCTTACCAGTTTGGTAACTTATGAAACATACAACCCATGAAAGAGGTATCATACAATGAATATGTAAATACACATAAATTAGAGTGTATTACACAAAGAATATAATTATGGACAGTACATACACCACACAAAAGGTGATGGTGGCAATATGGCATGAATCTCACGGGAATAAGGAGAGAGATGAAAACCCCTTACCACATTAATCAACTGAGTCGTATGGCCAAAAGTTAATAACCACAAAATTATTTACAGAATAACATGAATATAAAGAGAATCATGATAATATATATCAAATGTCCATACACAATACACCACTTTCAATAATTTAGTGGCGAACAATGGAAATCTCACGGAATTGAAAGTGAGATAAGAGAATCCCTTACCTTGTACTTTTCCTTGGTTGGGGTAGGTTAACCTCCTTTAATTTAGGTAACTCACTTTGGTTGGAACCAAAGGACTTCTTGAAATGCTTTCTGCCTAAGGGGAAGCTTCAAGGAGGAGGAGAGGGATGTGGGGAGCTTATTTGGGCAGAGTTTGGACGAGCCAAGTGGCTTGAGAGGTGTGAGGAATGAGTAGAAGTGGTCTCCTTTTATAAGGGAGAAGAGGGGATCTTTAGGAAAGAGTGAAAGTATTACTTTATAATATAATTATATTCGGTTTATAATGGTCCAAAAATCATTGAGGTCGAAGATAAGATGACTCATATTCTAAATAACATCAACCAATAAGAATTGGACAGGTTTTAGATAATATTTTAATCATTATAATCTTATTTATTTAAATGATTTATTAATGAGGTAAACATTGCATCATTATTGTGTCATTAATAATTTAAATTATTTGATGTATAAAAATTATAAATAAAATATCATTATGTAGGCAATCTTTTTATATTTCTAATGAATATTTATAATCAAAAATCCAACATGTATAACCCTATGTAAAAATTGTTCTTCTAAAAGATGTAAGCTTATGCCATTTTTATTTTTATTTTAACTTTATTAATATAAAGTGTCCCTACCACATACAAGTGGATCCAAGGGGTACCCAAATTGACCCAAGGATTCTCATGGTCGGGTATGTGTCCACCAATAAGGTTAGGACACGTTTTAGGTTAATTTTGTATTATTATAATATTATTTTTTAACCCTTATTTACCGGATTTACCCTTAACCATGGTAAATAAAATATTTACCACAGTAATTATTCAAAATGTCTAAAAATAAAAGTTACCTATTTACAAAATTTGGACATCCTGATTCCAAATATGGAATCCATTTTTCTAAATTCAAAACACAGAAGTGGCAGAAATTAATTTAAAATTAATTCCCGCTGTCAAAACAAAAAGCGTGTTTTTAAGAGGTAATAACTATCAAAAGATTGACACTTGTTTATGTTCGGTTTAATTGTAAAATTATGTACAATGACCAACATTATATTAAATGGTAAAAATATATTCTAAATATACTTTAAAACTACTAAAATTCATAATTTATCACTATTAATTATTTTGATTAAAAAAGTTGTTTTTAATTAAAATTTAGTAATTTTCACTATTCATCAAAATATGAAAGTTATCCGAAAAGTACCAAAATTTCACCTTAGGATAAATTTGATATTCCGAATCCAAAAATGAAGTCCATTTTAAAATATAAAATATATATAATTTCAAAATTTATGTATTACTATTCATAACGGCTAGTTTGATTGGTTGTGGCGTGTGTTAAAACTCATGGTTGCGTACAACACACGCTACTATTTTATTCAAAGGAAAGCGTACCGTGGAAGCTTGGGATGTTTCATTTTAAATTTTTTTGATGTCCCAATTTATTCAGATAGTTTAAAATATTTTATTTAAAAAGGTTTCACTATTAAAGTTGATAAAAGTGCAATACTGAAAATGAATCTGTTCTTGCATTATGACTAAGAAACTCATAATAGGGATTCTAAAATTATAAGGATTATATAAAGTTAAAAATGTTGTTAATACTATTCATGACCTCTTTTAATGCCTTTTTTTTTGTACGTCATGGTGTGATTGAACTCGGTGTTGCGTGTAGTGCAAGTTATTGAATTATTTTTAAGAAATAACACACTATGAAATCCTGGGGTGTTACAAAGGATGGGTATATGCTATTTCTATAAGCAATAAAGACTCGACGGGTAGTACATCTACTCCCCATGTTGAGCCCCCTTGTGTTTAGTAGAATAGAATGTTTTTCTAAAATGCCTGGGAATATGGGAAAGTAATTCTATAATGAATAATTGAATAAATAGTGTTAAACCATGGGGATCGTGTTGCTATAACATAATGATGAGGTTGTAATTTTGAAGGGACAGTGGATTTTGGGTGTGTTTCTAATGAAGTTTTATGTGGAATTGTTCATGCTTAATTAATGTTTAATGAATTAATTAACGTAAAGTGGAACTGATAAAAAGGGAATGAAGTAATCTAATAAATCTCTTTAAATGGTTGTGTGCTTATAGGATACCTAGTCTTAGAAGTAGCAGCCCGGAGTCTGAGAGACGTTAGCTGTAGGTGTGTCTAAGACTAGGTTATTCCCATAGTGTGGTTGTGAGATATATTATATTCTGTACTTTTTGTGTTTTTATATGCTACTCCACCCTGTCAGTAAGGGAAACTAACACCCTGAGGATTCTGATCCCTGGGGGGTGTTTTCCCCAACATTCTGATTGGAGGGTGAATGGCTGAATACCCCCTTTGTCCCCGCTCTCTTCTCTTGGTAGATACTTGTGCTAGAAGGAACAACAGTTAGTTTTCCCCATATATGTGTGTAGAGAGATGTAATGGCTTGTGGTTATTCACACACATATATTCTGGATATAGTATCCTATGGAATACTATAGGTGTAATGTGTATAGGCTGTGATGGCTTGAGGATCCTTACTCAGTGTATGGGTTGTAATGGCTTGAGGTATAATACCCAACATATGATACACGTTATGTGAGTTGTGGTGGCTCCTGAAAACTACCTAGTTACTTTTGGTTGTGAGGATGGTGTGGTGATTTTTCCAGGTGTCTACGGGCAAGCCTTTGTAATGCACGAGGTGCATATTTTGGTGCTTCGCCCAACTGTTTGTGGGCAATCCTTTTTGGAGAGAGATGCTCAGGACGTGCGACATTGGGGCAAAGCGGAAAAACAGAGGGGAAGTAGTAGCGGGGTACCGTTGATATTCTTTATTATATGATATATTCTTGTATATGTTACTTGGTGAGAGTAGCCATAGTGAGGTTGGGAACTTAGTGTACCTGTTTAAGTGATGAGTTAGTTTCACTTGTTGTTCACTGTGCTTTAGCATTCTTTCTTTACATTTGCACGAGAGGATTCAGGGAGGATCCTACTGAGTATACTGTTATAATCACCCTATGTATATATAAACTATTTTTCAGGTCACTTGGATCAGGTTGGAGATCAGGCTAGTTAATACTAGCTTGTGGTTGTAGGAGTTATTCAGGCTTGTGGTTGCTGCTGTTTTTACTTTCTTTTGGGTACTTGTAGTTTTTCCCTTCCAGTTGTTTTACTTTTGCATGAAATTTCATATATGCACTTGGGTTTCTTTTATATTCCAGTTATGAGGTGGAGTTGATTGGTTTCTATATTATCTCTCTCTTCCTCATGTGTTCTCTTAGAGGGTAATGTCTCCCATTTGTGTGTTTACTATACCCTCAGTGCTAGTCGCCAACCTGAGGCCTACTGGAGGTGGGACTCAGGGGTCATTATCTCCCTTCTCACATTGCCGGCCCAGGAGGGGTACACTTTGTGGGGAGGGGGTCGTGACAACATCCCTCCAATTCTTAGCATAATATGCAATATATAAGTAGTGATCTTGAACCTCCTCTTTGGAGGCATCTCCAGATGCTTAAAGATAGATAAAATGGATTCTATCCATGAATTTGTATCCTGAGGACCATCATCCTCCAAGAATATGGGAGGATGTTGATGCTAGAAGTCATGAGTATAATCATACATCACAGGCGCAGGTCATTTTTGTCATGAACCAACCTAGGTACCCCGGTAACCCGATAACAGAGCTGGCCCTGACATAGCCTAAAGGGTGTTCTCGATCCCCAGGGTCAGTGACTAGCACCTGGCATCGTACAACATACAAGTGGGAATGATTTTTTCCACAAGAATGCGGAACCAAATGGAAACAAATCAGTATGCATAACAAAAGAAACTCTACTTGGAGTGATGTACCAGAATACAACATGGCTTGAAAACTCAAAGTAATACAACCCAAGTACTAAAATGGGAAAAACAACCCTAGGGTCCCTAAGGACACAACTCACCAAGACCAAAACTCAATAGATGGATCCACCTCCAAGTGATTCCTTCCCTTTACTCGAACCTGGAAGAAGAAAGTCTACAGACACCCGAAGGAAAAAGTAGGGTGTGATCCTAAGCCCAGTCGGATACCACCAAAGATTCCATAATAGATTCCAAATATATATTATCCAAAGAAAAGCTTTCAATTTTAAAGTAAACAGGTTTGGCAATCCAAAATCATATTTAAACAAAACATGATATATATTTTCAAGTGATGGAAATAATTATTTTTAAGCAATGATTTTATAAATGATGGAATATTTCTAAAACAATGTCTTAAGTAAAACATTTATATAAAACAGTTTATATAATTTCAGCAGGCATGTAAAGTAGTTCAAAAGCAATGGCATACATTTATATCTCAAATATAAATAAACAAGTGAGCAACATGGTCATCTTCCAAAAGGTATGATAGTATTAACCATTATAGGATTCCACACTCTCTATGTGAACTCAGAAAAATGTGTATACACATGTCCCTATGATACTGGCCAAAGGAGACTCGTCACCAACCCATCGGGGATGTGACCTGCCACAAGTATGTTTGAGAATGTTGTCGTAGCGTAGAGTGTATCCAAATAACTCACTAACTACCTAAAGCTTTTATGTGCTCTTACATGATGGGTGAAATATTTTAAGAATGCTTAAAAATATGATCAATCCCATTCTTCCATTTCAAATGTTCAAATTTCTTTCCATTTAAAACTAAAACAGGTTTTATTCAAAAACATGCCTTTTCACAAGATAAAACCAATGGGTTTCTATCAAATCATTTTAATCCATTTTCACCAGTTTAAAATCCAATCAAAACTAATTCCATCATCACAAAATTTTATTTCCACAATTAAATTCAACAATTTAATTGAAATCATTTCCATCAAATGCACAATTTAAATTAAACAATTTAAATCACCCAATTTCCATAAACACACCCAATTCAATAGAATTGGGGGTTTTCCAAATTTCCATGCCAAAACCATTTCAAATATCTTGATTCACTGGAATTCGGGTTTTATCAATTTAATTGAAAGAAAATTTGAGCAATTGAATTTAAATCAGCAATTGAAATAAAGCAATCAATACAAGGATAATCAATTTGGCTAATCGGAACGGAACCACCTACCTCAAGGTCGTCAATGTCAACAGCAAGGATAAACCACCCCATGTGGTTCAATACGCCTCTTCATGACCTTATTATCATAATCGTCATCACACAAATGCTCAACATTTATTAAGGGTTCCTGAATCCAAAACCCACTATTTTATTTCAAAAGAAAATAAAATATCACATGCGATAATAGCTTCTCTCTCTTGAATAATTTTCTAATTATGGTTTAAAATATTATATGCGATAATATTATTTTATCCCTCATGGATAATTTCAAATTATTGAATAAAATATTACATGTGATTACATTTTCTCTCTCCTGGATAATCTCTAGATTATCGTTTTAAATTATCACATGCGATGATAATTTATCTAACCAGGATAAGTTTCAAAATATATTATCACATGTTATAATATTTATCTTTCATGGAAAAATTTCAGTTTTATCGTTATATCAATGCATGCTCCTGTGATTATTCATTAGAATAATTATCTTTGATAAACTCACAATTATTGTTTTAATAAGACTTTTCATTTATCTAGTGATAAATTCTTTAATAACTATCATTTTGATAATTTCAAGTAATTATCCTTTACAATATTTTTAACAATTATCTCGATAATTGCATGAAATTATGTTTTGATAGATCTTTGTGATTTTGTTTTGATAATTTGATGAAATTACCACTTGATGGTTTTTCTTTATACTTACCTTCCAAAAATAATGCACATTTAAACTTTGATAATTCATCAATATTATCATATGATAATTCTAAACAATAATTTTGTTTTCATAAAAAGACAACATTTACCTTTTGATAATTTAATAACTCATCATTTGATAAAATTGTATAAGAATTATCATCGATAATTTCATTAAAATTATTCATTATTAGGTTGTTTCAATTATCATTCAATAAATAATAAAAATTATATTTTGATAAAATTATTTAAAAAGAACCATTTAAAATGTGAAAAATCGGATCAAGGAATACCTTTCCGCCTTTGAAATAAAAATATTATTAAGATTCATCTCATCGAGATGAATTAAACAACACCGACGGTGCATAATTCTGATCAATAACGTAGAAGTTATAGATGAGAGAAGATTGGAAGAAATAATGAAATAAAATAAAATTAAATAAAAATAAATAAATGAGGAACAAACCGTGTGATGGAAAACTTCACAAAGCGCCTAGATACGAAAGAGGAACACTGAAGAGATTTGTTGGAGGTTTGAAAAACACCCATAAAGGGTTTTAGGGTTAATTTTACTTGACCGGATCGATCCACCAAGAGACACCATGTTGCCCAACCATTTAAAACCGCCCAAATGGATTACATTCATGTTAAAAACCAATCATCTAATTCACCCATCGTTTCAATCAAAAATTTATGAAGGAGTTAATGATTTCACCCATTTAGTAGGTTTTTAATTTTTAATCGGTCAAAAAATGGTTGAAATCCAAGGTTTTAATGTACCATGTCCATTAAAATGGTGGAAACCCATTTAAAGAGAATATGAATAGTACAATTCTATTAAAATTCTGATTATTAAATCAATTAAATTATTTATTTAACTTAAAAATTAAATAACATCAAACGTCTGTTGTAGGTGAATGTTATGACCCGACTAGGGTAAACACCCCATTACGGACACAAAGGTGGTCTCGGATTTCTCAAATGATGAATGGTTTGAGAGATATTAATGATTTATTAATGAAAACTTGGAATAATTAATTAATTAATTTAAAAAAATGGTATTTTTGCGAGCGATACATCCAAACACCCTATGCGAACAAATGTTATACCTTATCTAGGGTAAACCCCTTATTCTAGACCCATCGGTGGTCTCAGATTTCCCATAAAATGCACCATTTGGGAGATATTTAATTTTTAATAAATAATATATTAAATATTACTTAAAAACTTTATCTCATGATCAAGACACCCAAAAGTCTGGTGATTTCGAATTGTATGCCCCTTCTAGGGTAAACACCATATTTCAAACATAATAGTGGTCTCATATTTCTCAAATGATGGACTCTTTTGGAGTTATTCAATTATTTTGAATAAATTTCTCATGCTTAAAATAATAAATTCAATATTTTTATTCTGACCTTTACAAGACTTTGCAGACCTCGAAAACTCATACTTACTCGGTGTTTAACTCAGAAAATATTTAATTGAATATTCCAGAGTATTAATTGAGCATTTTACCATTTTGTGATGTGTGTTAAAAAACACAACTTTTCACTGATAAACCATTTTTTCTTATTTAACATAATAATAATTTAACAAAAGATGGTTTATAAATACCTAAAATAGTAACGGGATGTTACAACATATTATGGCTATCCCACATCAAAGGAGGAGTAGCATGAAACACCCCTTTATAAGGTGGTTTGAATACCTCTCCCATCAAGAGGCCTTTTCTTGGGGGGTTCTTGAGGGCCACAACCCATGGAAAAACAAAACCATGTGGGCTAGGCCCAAATCAGACAATATCATGATCGTGGGCTGGACTGGGCCGTTACAAATGGTATCAGAGCCAGTGTCCATTTGATGTGTCAGCGAGGACGCTAGGCCCTTCTAGGGGGTGGATTATGGCTATCCCACATCGAATGAGGAGGAGCATGAAACACCCCTTTATAATATGGTGTGGATACCTCTCCCGTCATGAGTCCTTTTCCTGGGGGGTGCCTGAGGGACAGAACCTAGGGAAAAACAAAACAGTGCGGGCTAGGCCCAAAGTGGACAATATCATGATCGTGGGTTGGAATGGGCCATTAAAATTGAGCACCCTACATAGATTGCATCAAGTGTAGGAAAATCTCTCAAAGATGAGTGTCAGCTCCCAATTCAGGGGTGATTCTATATATGGAACTCCTATAGGTAATACTGGTGGATCAGAACCCGCCATCTCTGAAACATAACCTTCACCACCCTCCTAGCACACAACTTAAGTACATCATGGTGGAATGGCTCTACAAATTCCAAACACACACCTCAAAACAATATTTTATAAAATTACTGAGATATATTTTTCAATTGGAACAAGAAAAGGCTCAAGTCCCAACAACCAAATTCCACTTACAACGACCAGATAAACATATGAGATCACTACCCAAGTCATATTATCCCAACTAATTGGGGGTAAAAGGTTAGAGTATTGGTAAGTATTTAAGCTTAGAACCATAGGGGTTTTTCTATATGGGAGGGTTAGATTTCAAGTTAAGGAGTAAAACACTCCTTAAGTTTCACTTTCCCTTACCATTTACTAGCATCCATTTCATTTATAATTCAAAATTTACATTTTAAGTCAATATTTGTGTGTATACATAATATAAGGTTCAATTAAATATATTATCATCCCTAGTTTAAAGGCCCATAACTTTATAAATTGTGATTGACATCCATGTAATTGCAACCATCCCCCCCCCCCATGCATTCGGTCTTAGAATATAACATGTAAGAATATAATGTATTAATTTAATGAATTTCCCATTCCAATTTATAAAGTCTTATACTCTTTATAAATTAAAATTGGTACTTACATAACTACAGACAAATCTCATCTCACGCAACCAGGGGTATACAGCTTACATGGATCAAAATTGGTTGTTTAATATGCCACCAGCAATCTATATGATAAAACATTATTTAGGTTGATATTGAGATTTTAAATCACCAATCTCCCTTTACTATAGAAGATTTTGGTGGCATATTCATATATCACAACCAAATCACCCTCAATAATCTAAGGCAACATAAGCAATGTATGCAACAAAATTAACATATATGGCATGGTATATACATGGCATGTGAATCCCTAGGTGACTATAATGATGAATGCAGCAATGATCCTTTCCATACCCGTGCAAGGTATAATTTTTATCAATCATAACAAATACAAGTATTTATTTCCATCACCCAATGGTGAAAATAGATCAACTGTAATAGGCGGAATATAAACCAACAATTTCTAGTTACTAGATAACTTGGTGTTTATCCCAAATGTGGGTTAACTACTCCTGGGCATAGATTATGACCATGTTATGACATGTTACTAATCTCTTGTCTAAATTTTCTAAACAATAAGATAAGAAAAGAAACCTCTAATGCCACTTTGTGACATCCCAGACCTGGATCACTTCTGGTTAACCTAACCCTATTTTACACATGGCCTCAAAAACGCCTCCCCATATGCCAAAGGTTTTCAACTAGTAGTGAGAGCCTAGGGTGTGTCTGTGGGGAGACTATACCCTCTGGTCATATTAGATCACAGCGGTGAAAAGAATGAATAAAATTTAGAAGTATAATAATAATGAATAAGGAAGCGGATAAATCATAAGTATTAAAGTAATAAATAATCATCAAAAACTTTAAATTTTATCCTATAAAAAAGATGATGACATGTCTCTACAAAAAGGTAAAATAGGCATACATAGCATCAGGCAGATAGTAAAATACATGATACACAAAATAATTAAAAGGGAAAACTATCCAATAATCTTGAGCACTAGGTCAGTCATCTTCTACCAAGCTCATATCCTAAATCAAGAAGTTAGGGGTCTAAAGAGGTATATATCCCTTTGTCTACACATGCAATAATATAATCTTCTTAGGTGCCAACGGCAGCCCAAATAGGGTGTGAGATAAATCTCAATAGTCCACCACCAGTGGTATCAATAAAAATTCCAAACTATGAATATAAATTGTACGATGTGAAATTATATCAAAAGTAAAGCAATTAAAAAGTAAATAACCCATACTTTCTTCATCCTCAGTTGGTATCTCTGAACATGCATTCATTTAATTAATTATAATTTAGTTTGTAATAAGAATATAATATAAAGGTTTCAATGTAAATAAGAAAGATAATGATAATAATAGAGGATATAAGGTGAAACCAAGTCATCATTAACCTTAGAAGGTCGAGCCAGATCACAGTATACAACCACAAAGCCTAGCATAAGGAAATGAGTGTAATCCAAGACACTCCCCAAGGAATTTCACTAGAAGAGTTTCTAACCAATTATATAGAGCATTTCCAAATTAAATTTTGGGATAATCATGACTGGACCCAAGGAGAATTCTCGCAGGCATCTCATATTCATAGGTATCAAGCTAAATCCAAGGAGTATATCTGAGGCATTCTATTTTCTGGAGATAAAATGAAGGTATCCTATAGAATCATGTTTGGCATCCACTAATAGACAAAGACCATGTTCTAAGGAGGTTATGTCCCTTTTAAACCATCTTAATGTATCATAATTACATCCTCTAAGTGCCCAAGGCATTCCCTTAGGAATCCAAGGCTAGCTCGAGTCTGGCTATTCCTAGAAATAAGAAAAAGGTTCATCTAAAATAGGAACCTTATACATTCAATATATATCATAAGTCATTTAAGGCTATATAATACTCATTCCAATTACATTTTCATTAATTTCATTCTATTAACTTTCAACATATAAGAAAATGTGAAATAAGGACATGCAACCAATTATCAAATTAATTACAAAGGGTAAGGGCTAAGTGATATATATAAAAAATTATTATACACTTTCCATTTAAATATTTAATTTTCATTTATTAAATTAAAGAACTTATTTTATTAACAATCAATCATTCACACCCAAATGGTGTTCCTAAAAATCACAATATGGTTCAAAAAGAAATAACAAGGTACACACCCTAAATGGGTGGTTGGTGTTGAGGTCTCAACCTCCAGTGATATCAAAAGGTCTCACTAGGGCCTTAGTTTTCAATTTATACAATTGAATTTAAAGAAGATGAATTTTTTAGGAAATTCCTGGTGAAACCGGTGTGTGGACAATGATGAAAATTTATAAATGGTGAGGATTTGAGGGAAAATTCATAGACTACCTACCTGAAGACTTTATTTCTCTCCTTGTTTGGTATCGGCCTTTGGTTTGGTGTAGCTTGGTGGAAAATGGAGAAACATAAAGATGCACTGAAAATGGGGCATATTATCTTGCACCAAAATAACTCCATTGATGGAAAGAAAATTTATGAAAGGATCCAAAGGAATGAAGAGTTTACCGGTGGATATCCAACACAATAGATAACACTTGAATCAGAGCCCATATGGAGAGATAGGATCAAAGCCTAGATTTAGGTGATGGAAGGACTCCTATGGAGGAACTCCTGTGTGAGAGAGAAGATAGGGGAGAGGGTTAAAGAAAAATAAAAGGGGTTTTTTCCCTTTTAAAATAAACCCATTAAAAATTCATGATGATTAAATAATTCATGTCATGAATTCCTCAGGGTTAGAGGTCTGGCCCGACCAATTCACATCGTGAATTTGGAATTCACATCATGAATTCCTTGAGTTAGAGGATCTATCCATATGAATACATGTTATGAATTTATTTCATTTGATTTATTTGTTTTGTAGCCTATCTCCACCCTCCCCCCTAATACTTTCCCAAAAACTAACTGACTAACTGACCTAAAGTCTTGGTCGTTGGTTCCGATCCATAAATAAAAACTCAACATGGGTTTTACCGAAAATTAAAAAATTAACACCTCATAGAAAAATTGGGATATTACAATTATCACATAAATTTTATGTAGAAGAATAATCAATATGTGATAATATATTTATATTAATATTCACTCCTTTTAATATTCAAGTAATTCAAAGTACAATGTAGTTGGTTTTAGGGAACCAACTCTAACAATTATGATAGTTGGCCATACACCCCCTCATGCCTCTTACTTGAGCCCCAACAATCTTATCTCTAGTCTATTAAAACTCCCAAAATAATATAAAATAAAACATGGGCTTTGATAACATTTTTTCATGAACCAATCATGTCCACCCCTAAACCGAACATCCAAGATATCCTGTGGAAAGGCTCGAAGGGTGTTCCCAATCCCTATGGGATGGTGAAAAGCATATGGTCATCATAGAATGTACATTAGGAATGGTTTTCCCAATGAAAAAACTCACTAGTTTGACCCACAAACCCAACATGACCTTACCATAACTTAGAAAGTAATGATCTAATAATAACATAAACATGAATTAATAAATAAACTACCCAAAATATCATAATATCTTTAAATAAATAAAATGGTGAAAAGTTTAAACTATGTCATAAAAAATATAATAATGTATCTAAAAGAGAACACAAGATAAAATAGGTATAAAATAGAATGTAAAATATGTCAAGTAGGTAGTATAACATGTCCAAGTATAACCAAAAATAAACAAATCTGGAAACCATCTCCATGTGATTCAAGGATCAAGTCCCCACCATGTCATCATCATCATTCTGAGCTATAATAACAAGAGGATCCACCACCTCCATGTGGGGCCTTTATTTTACCTGATTCTATCCAAAAAAATCTATATAAAACCATTGTGTGTATATAGGGTGTGATAAACACTTTCCCAATAGGATCCCACCAAGTTATTCATGAGAAAAAGATTGTTAAACAATTACAAACAAACCAGTTTGAAATAAAGCATACAAAGGTAAAAAATTATCTTTTAGGAGAGGAAAAAAAGTAGAAAGATTAACCAATTCATTTAAATAAAAAAGTATAGAAAATTAACTATTTTATAATACAATCACTATGGGAAAGAACGTAATTTTTCTAAGGATATGGGCACCCTAGGTCCTCGTATCAACTTGTGAACTAAAGGGAAAACCAAATCTGTACACAAACCACTAAGGAGGTCTAGCCTAGGCCTATCAATGTGGGGTCACCCTATACATGTCTCCACATCCATCATTATTCTAGGGGGTATAGGTTGTATCTTATTGGTGTGGTAATTCCCATCCACAGCATTGTGAGCTTAATCTAAGTTAATAAGTTTAGTTAGTATGGTGTTTTCCGAAGGGATACTTAACACTGGTATTCCCCCTTAGAAACCTAGGATACCATGTGCCTATTACATTTCAAACATAATTCATTATATTTAAAATTTTCTTCCCAAAAATTATTCATAAATTGTTACTAATTTCATGTATAAATAAAGCCTTTCAAAACCAATTTGATTCTCAATTCAAAAGGGAAACATTAAAAAAAATCTTAAGAAACATCCTTGAGCATAAAAACTACCATAGTATATCTTTTATAATTTAAAATATTATTTTAAAATCATGTAAATCACATTTATTTCATAAATTTTGACTTTTCCATGAAGCTTCCTACCATGAACTAAGATAAACCAATCACTTATGAATGAAACCCACATAGAACACCAATAGGGATCCTAGATAAGAAATAATAAACCATAAACATCAATACCCACACCATAAGGTTTATCCAACCCCAAACTCTAAGTCACCTCAACTATAAATAAGGTATAAATCAAGAGAAAATAATAGGAAATAACAAAGGGAAGGGAGAGGAGAGACTTACTTAAGGGATTCTTGAAGAACCAAGAAAACAACCCCACCAAAAATCAAGCTAAGTGGGAGAGATGAGGGCGCCTTGTGCATAGGGGAGATGGGAGTTGAGTGGGTAAAAATTAGGGGTGTGAGGATTTAATTCAAAGAAGGTTTTAAGGATAATTTTATAAATTTTTAGTTCCTAGGTAGTCCACAAAATTTACCAAATTGTGCACCAACCGTGTGGGATTCCCTAAAGCCCCAAAATCGGTTGCACGAATCCCTTGGGAGGCTATGTGGATTGAGTAACTATTCTAAAACCATGAAATCCCCTCTATTAAGATTTTATAGGGTGTTTCATGGTTACTATTAACCATGTACAAACCATGAAGTGCCCACTATTTTTCTAAAAACTCCTTTTTTGAGTAAAGGGTTTCAAAACTAAAAGGAAAGGTAAATAAATAAATAAAATAATGGAAAACATTACACATGGACAACATCAAGGGTGTGATAAATCCCCAAATAGATGTCCAAAACAAACAAGCCATCTAGGTTTTTGAGGATATGTTAAGAGCCTACATTTTAGGCTTTAAACGGGGTTTTTATGATCACTTACCATTAGTGGAGTTTTCTTATAATAACACCTATCACTCTATTATTGGCATGAAACTATTCAAGGATTTGTATGGAAGATACTAAAGTTCACCCTTATACTGGATAGATATAGGTGAGTCGTCACTTATGGGACCAAAATTGGTTCATGAAACAATGGAATGTTGGATTTTAATGTGTTTTTAAAATATTTAATTACTTATTTTATTTTTTAGATGGGATTTTTTTTGGGAATCCTACATTATAAAGTTGGAGGATTGGGGTCTTCTTTATTAATGGAAGTATCTTTATTACTAAGTAATAAATTAAAAGTGTATAATCCTATGTGGGATGGTGCACCACACCATTCACGAACGCATACGCAAAAGCACAATGTGATGCTGTGAAAGCGCACTTTACACTTCGAACACCATGTCAGGGTGAGGTACTTAGAGGTGCCATAATTTTTCATGATGGATCACTGGGTCATACCAATTATACTAGGTCATCCAAGTTTTTTTAACAGGTATGATCTAGACCATTGATCATATATGGTGTGATCTAATGGAATTAATGTTTTACTAGTGGGAGAAATATGGTCCACTTATTTAATCAAGTTTGATCGAATAGTTAGAATTAAATCATTAAATAATATACCTTTCCAAAAAAGGTATTATACTCATTTAAATGGATAGGATGATTTATATGAATGGGTGAATCCAATTTTATAAAATTAAGTCTCCAATAGATGGGAAAAATTACTTCTAAGAAACCAATCCACTCCTCCAATTCCTCGCTTTACCGAGATTCCTCAAATTCCTTCCAAAAGCATCAAAGGAACTTTTTTGGTGCACAGCAACAAATCCATTACCAAATCTATATTGTTTCCAAATCCTCTTTATGGGATTCTCTCCAAAAATTACTTGTATCAAGTATCAATCCGCAGTTGTATCCTAAATAGGACTCACTGACAACCCATAGTACTACCATTTTGGTGGGGGTGAATCCACTCTTAAGGAAAGAGACATCATAATATGCCTCAATGAAATCCATCTACTACCATACAAAGTAATGGTTGTATCCTTTATCCACCAACATCCTAATCAATATTAAAATTACATTTCTTCAACATGGATATAGTGATGCTCAAAAATTCAATAAATATGGAATAATTTTATTACAATAACTTCAATAGGTGGAAAAAGTGGATTCACTTGCTACTTGAAACTCTTAAATTGGTGTACATGCTCTCAACTTTGAATCCCCCCATATTTGAAGATGTGATTCTTCAAGTTTCCCACACAATAAAAAACCAAGAGAACAATAATCTCATGTGTAGAGGGAATATACTCAACACTTTAGTTGATGACCTCTTCAAAACATATCATCATATTCCAACTGTGAAGGGGATATAGGATGATTTGATGAAAAATTATATCATCGATCATGAAATAAGCAAGAAATTCCTAGTGATCAAGTTTATTTCATACAAAATTGTATACAGTAAATCTATCATAGAGTAATTTTATGAAATGCAATGCATATTACAATACCTTAAGAAAAATTAAGATGAACATGGATGATTCTATCATTTCCACATCCATCATCAATAAGATTCATCCTTATTGAAATAATGTGAATCATTTTATAAAGCATCAGAATGAAGATATTTCACTTCATAAGTTACTCAACTACCTATAAATTGAGGAGGAATATAAAAATCATGATGAGGATAATGAGACTAAGGGTGATAAATACAAGGTCCTTGTGGCAGAGGGAGTGGATCTATCCAGGTCCTCAAAAACAAAAAAGTGTCCAAACCATCCTTTAAAATAAAATGTTTGATTCAAGAAAAAGAAAGGGGAATGCTACTTATTTGGAAATTCGGTACACTTGAAATGGGACTGTCATATACATAAAAAGAAATGTGGAAATATCACTTTAAAAGATAAATTTGTGTCCATCATCTTCAAAGAAAATTTTCTTGAGGATAACTCTTCTAGGTGGATTTATTTTGGTACTACACGACACATGTGAAATAAAAAATATCTCTTAAAGAGGATGGAATCAATAAAAGATGTGATTTCACTCAACATGGGGAACTCTACAATAATAAAATTACAATGGAAGGGTTGATTTATCTTGAGTTTACCTTGGTAAATATTCCCACCTTAAATGATGTATTTTATGTGCCTGAATTTTGTAGGAACTTAGTCTGCGGAGATTGTTAAACAAGTATTGGTTTGAGATTATATTTTAGGTATAAAATTTTGTTCTATCCAAGGGTGGTTTATTTATTGGAAATTGTCACTTATTTGATGTATTATTTAAATATAATACAAATATTGTTTCTACATACTTTCTAGAGTCTTTTGATTTGTGAAATAATCTTTCAGGTCACAATAATTTTATGAAAATGCATGATATGTCAAAAATGGGATTATTAGTTAGCATGGATAAAAATTATAATAAATGTGTAAATTGCATAAAAACTAAAATATTTATGTATATTATTTACATGCTACACATACCATAGGTAATAAAAGGTAATTTCTAACTTTTATTTATTATTATTATGTATTTTTTAATCTCTATCTTCTACATGATAAAGATAAAGTTATATATAAATTTAGTAAATATAAAAATGAGGTTGAAAACCAATGTGGGGTTATAATTAAATGCCTTAGATCTAATAAGGTAGGTGAATATTGTATTATTATGTTGTTTAAATCCATATCTATCATACATAAAGTGATAAATCCCTATACACCTCAATAAAATGGTGCATCAAAGAGAAAGAATAAAACATTAATGGAAATGGTTAATTCCATGATGACTATCTTAGGTCATTCAAAAGGGTTTTGAGGGGAGGCGTTATTTATAGTGTATCACATCATAAATTGGGTTCTAATAAAAAATAATTCTATGATTTTGTATGAATTATCGAATCATAGGAAACCAAACCTAAATTATTTAAAGGTTTTGTGTTGTAACACAATTTTAAGAGTACTTGAACCTAAAAGGGAAAAGTTGGGTAAAATCGGTATTAATAAAATATTTCTTAGATATGAAGAACATTAAAAGGCTTATATATTCATGGTTATAGAATCAAATGATTTAGTAGTTGTTAATTAAGTTATTGAATCAAAATATGCTATCTTTGATGAATCTAGGTTTACCTCTTTACCTAATCAAGTCCAAATAGAGGAAGTTGGATCAAATAAAAGAGTATCTCAAGAAGATATTATCGATGAGGTTCATAAAAGTAAATAACCTTGGATACCCAAGAAATATGGATCTTATTTTTATATGTACTTTTTGGAAGGCACTAATGATATTATTGTTACACAAACTCTAGTTTTTCTCAATATAGATTCTAACCCAAAAACTTTCATAGAGGTTGCATCATCTTTTGATGCATATCTTTGGAAGGATGTTATAAATGATGAAATAGTCTATATAATCAGGATCAATACTTAGATATTATTTGATATTCCTCAAGGTTTAAAAACTATAGGTTATAAGTGGGTATTTATAAGAAAATGAAAATTCAATGGTACAATTGAAAAATATAAAGCCAAATTGCTAGAAAATGTTTTACTAAAAATGAAGGAATCAATTATTTTGATACATATGATCATGTGGGTAGGAGTGAATTGATTAGAATTATTCCATATTTATTTTTTTTATATAATCTATAAATTCAAAAAATGGATGTTAAGACAACATTCTTAAATAGTGAATTTGATGAATAAATATATATGGAACAACCAGAATGATTCATAATACCTAGTAAATAAAATATGGTTTTCAAATTTGTATAATCCCTATATAGTTTAAAAAAAGATCCAAAACAATGGACTATAAAATTTAATGAAATAATATTATCAAAAGGATTTTTAGTTAACCAAGATGGTAAATGTTTTTATAGTAGGTTCTATAAAAATCATGGTGTTTTTATTTGTTTCTATGTTTCTAACATAATTGTGTTTGGAACTGGTGTGAATTTAATAAATGAGGATAAGTCTATTTTATCTAGAAACTTTGATATGAAAGACTTAGGTGAATATAATATTATTTTGGGAATCAAAATTATTAAAAATAATAATTTCATTATGCTTTCTCAATCTCATTATATTGAAAAAATCTTAAATATGTTTGAACAATTTGATTGTTCATCATTTTCTACCCTATATACTTTTGGGAGTGGGATGCTACCAAATCTTTGTAGGGTAGTTTCTCAATTGGAATATGCAAGGGTGATTGGATGTCTCATGTATGTTATAATGTGTACAAGACTTTAAATTTCATATGTCATTGGAAATTTGAGCATATAGTGACCCAAACCTTTTACACATATTATTACATGATTTTAAGTATAATTTACCATCAAATACAACCAAGGATCATAAATTCTAGTGCCTTGGAAGATTAGGTATATAATTTGAAAACATTAAAAGCAAACTAAAAATATATTTTATTTAATCTCCATAGTGACCTCATAACTTTCATTGAGATCTTACATCTATATAGGATAACCTGGGGAATACATGAACAAAATGGATGAGCTAAAAATACCAGTAAGGGAATAAGTATAGGAATAAAACATAGCACATGGGATAGAAGGCATAACATGATGAAATAATGCCATGGAACATGAATAAACATAAGGAATAATAACATATATTATATGGTAACATATAACCATGAAATCATATGAATGTGGTAAAAACATATAACATGACATAAACATGAGTCAAGGCTAGCTTCCAAGATATGGTGGACGAAGTCCCAAAAAGGAATCAGGTTTACTCCCTATACCAACATAACATCTCATATGACTAAAAATTACCCAATGCATTGGAGTGATATCTAGGTGAACACATAATAACATGTTCAAAAATATGTGTTCCACATGAATATTCATACAAAAGGAATCAAACATAAACATAAGGGTTACCTATGGAAAGAATTGGGTATCATAATCATGTCAAAAGGCATAATAAAAGAGAATATCATAAATTTGTCAATGAAATAAATTACTTAAATAATACATGGACATTAATAAGGTAAAATAGGAATTTATCATGATAATTTATGTCAAACTGGAGTGAAAACATGCAAAATATTTTTTAATAGACATTATAAATGAAACATTTTAGTGCAGTTTAAGGAAAATATTAAGAGCGTTTAAAGAAGAAAAAGGTATATTTATTTTCATAAAACCAAAAATGAAGCAAGATAGTTTTTCATGATGAAATGAGTGATTTTCTAAAAATGATTGTGGATTAAATCATATTATAGATAGAATGTGAAAATCGGTAAGAAATCGAGAAGTTCCTTTGAATTGGGCTTGCTTATCGGGAAGAATTGAGAAGGGAACATTTTTAAAACATGTATTTCCCAATAAAATAAGGATGATATGATATATATGAATGATTTTGGAAAAAATAAAAATATTTTAGAATAAGTAAATAAAAATAAATAATAATTTCATTAGGGTAAAGAGAGAAAAGGAGTAACTTGAAGGAAAAAATGGAGGTTCGAAAAGAATCCCTTACCTTAAGTGTGAATCGGTTCTGCACTTGATCTAAATGTCCTTAATAATAAGATTAAATCCATTAATTAATTAATTCATAACCTTTTATTCATGTATTTTGTTTATTATATTTTAATTAATTTTATTTATGGCCCTTTTGTGGGTTATGATATTCAATTTCATCATTCAGGAGCATTGGTTTCCTTGGTTTTCATGATCGGTTTACTTATATACATGTACACAAAATCAAGTGAAATGAGAATGTTTATCCAGAATTGAAGTTATAAATTATTAATTAACATCCAAATTATTAAATGGTTTTATAATTCATTTTTTTATTTTGGGTGAGGATGAATCATTAGATAAGACGTTAATGATAATAGTTTATATTATTTTGGCGGTTTTTTCTATCATCACAAACTAGTTTTGTTTTATTAATTAATATAATGTATATAAAATGGTTAAAAAACATTATATAGGTTTTAATATGTATATTATAATAATTTTTAGCCATAAAAATGGTTTTATAGCGACCCGAGCCATTTACATATAACATTTCATGATTTTAAGCATAATTAATCATCAAAGTACAAGCCAAGGATCGTTAAGTCTAGTGTCTTGGAAGACTAGGTACATATAGCATAAAACATGGGGCTAAAAAAAGTTATTTATTTAATCTTCATAAAGAGCTTCTAACTTCCTTTGAGCCCTTACATCTGCATAGGGTACCCTGGGGAACACATGAACAAAGGGATGAGCTAGAAATCCCAGTAAGGGAATGAACATAAGGATACATCTCAAGCACATGAGTTAGGAGGCATGACATAATGATATCCAAAGTATGAAACTTATAAAATAAAATATAAGCTTGGGATCATATAAACATGGAATCATATAAATGTGGCAGAATCATAAAACATTTCTTTAGTATGGGTCAAGGCTGACCGCCAATCTCGTTTCCCATTTCAGTACGGGTCAAGGCTAACCACCAATTCCGTTTCGCATCGCATCTCATGAGACTTATCCTTACCCAATGCATTGGAGCGGTGTCTGGGTGCACCCATATCAACATTTTCATGAATATTCTTACCACATAAATACTCATACCACATAAATCTTCTTTCTACATGATTAATCATACATAATCAATTGTTCATAACGTTACCCATGGAGAGAATTGGGTACCACAATCATGACATAAAGCATAGCCAATGAGTCTATCATTAAAGTGTACATGAAATAAAGGGATTAGAACATACATGGACATTCATAAGGTAATTTAGGCATAAAACATGGTAGGTGGTAACAAATATAAGTGACAGCACATAAGAAATGTATTTGAGAGACATTAGCATTAAAACATTTTTGTGCGGTTTTAAGGAAAATACTATAGAGCTTTTAAAATAGTAAAGAATACATTATTTTATATCAAACCAAAATTGAACAAATAAGGTTTTCATAATAAAAATACTGAACTTACAAAGACAATGGTTTCTTAAAATAGAAGATAGGGTGCACTTGAAATTGGGTAAAAGTTCGGGAAGTTCCTTTAAAACGAGTGTGCTTATTGGGAAGTATCAAGGAGAGATTCACTTAAAATCATGTATATCCCCGAAAGATAATGAGAGATGGATATTAGAACATGATTTCTGAGAATATAAACATAATTTTGAAGTTTTACATAAAAATAAAAGACAAATATATTTTGGTAAAAAGAAAGATAGAGCAACCCGAAGGAATACAGGAATTTCGGGTAGAATCCATTATGGTTTATCGGCATGGTATCGGGTGTAACTAAGAGGGCTTGATGAGAGAGATAAGGGGTTTCTAATAACTTATAAAACATTATGGCAGTATGGGGAAGTTTTATAAACATTCCCCATCACTTGGAATTACACAAAAAGGCATAGCATAGAGAACAATCTTGATTAAGAGTGAAAATGGGAGGATCCCTTACCGTAAATCCGTTGGTGTTCTCCACTTGTTATTAACGACCTGAATAAAAAAATTAGGCTTATTAATTAATAATTAAAGAACCTATTCTATATTAAATTTATTTATTATAACCATTTTTAGTTCATTAAAATTCTTTTTGATTAGTTACAAGGTTCAATTTCATTGTTTGGGCTCGTTTGTTTACTTGGATTTAAAAGATCGGTTCACTTATATTCAAGTTTGGATTATATGAAAGATGAAAGTGGTTTTCCAGAATTGAAGTTATATTATTTATTTCATATCTATGAGATTTAATGGTTTTAATTGTAATTAGGTTACTTATAGTGAAGTCAAATTATTATATATATAACCATAGTGATAACCATTTTTGTTAATCGGTGGATTTGATTACAAAGAATGTGTTTTTCTTTATAACTTAATTCCATTTGTACCAAAGGATTACAGAACCAAAAATAGGATATATTACATATATAATAATATGGTTCAACCATAACAAAAATGGTTTCATGATCAGAATTAAATATAATAATAGAAATTGATAAACTGTTGTCCTTGAATGCGCTAAATTAGCACATCTCAAACGGTGCTTTCATTTCTTTCAAATAAAAGGGTGGGGAAAGGAGAGAAGATAATGAAATATACCACTAGCATGAAGAAATTTTATTACATGAATGTTACTGGATTTTTCATACTATTATGGGGAAGGGAGGTGAGGAAAGAAATAAAAAGGAAAAGAACTTAAAAGAAAAGAAGAAATTGGGAAGAGGAATTTACCTCTTGAGACTTCCTCCTTTGAGAACCGCTTAAGGGGAGAGGTTTTGGTATTTTGAGGAGGATGAGAGATTTTGGACGTGGGGGAGGACCTTGGAGAGAGATTTGGGTAGAATAATGGCAAGGTACAAGGCTTGAGAGGAGTGGAGAGAAGAGGGAGTAAAGGGGAGTTTTATAGTGGAGGAGAGGAGGGATTTCATAATATTATAATCATTAATTTATTATTTCTTCCCAAGATAAGGAATAGTAATTATTCCATGACCAAGAATAGTGATTTTTCATGTGATACCTAACCAAGTGGTCTTACATCAGTATAAAATCATCAATGACTCAATTAATCCATTATTTAGCATTTATTGTGAATTATCAGATTCTACTATTCATCAAAAATTCAAGTATTTCAGAAAAATCCCAAAAATTCGCCCTAACCATTTTTCGACATGTAGAGTCCAAAAATGAAGTCCTTTTTTCAAAAATAATTTTCTAAGTATGATTATTTTAATATTTAATTAAAATAATAATTTATTATCAAAACCAGTTTTAAAACATTCATTAACTTATTCTAAATTATAGGTATATCATACTTCCAACTTGAATATTATTTTTATACCACCATATGTGAGTTTACTATTCGTTAGAGTATATCAATATTCCTATGTGTCACGTCCCCCTCTCACCAAATATTCCCCTCCTGAGCTGGCAATGGTGAAAGGGAGATAATGACCCCCGAGTCCCACCTTCAGTAGGCCCCGGAGTGTCGACTAGCACCAAGGGTATGAGTTTTCACAAATATGGGAGGCATTACCCCTTTTTTATTATTTAAGATCGAGAAATAGGATGAGTCAAACACCAAAACAAAAAGGAACAAGTAAATGAAAATAAACCCAAAACCAAACCCATATGCATGTTTTATACAATACTGAAACAAAATTACAAGTACAAGAAAACTCAAAAGTACAATACCAAAAGAAACAAGAGAATAGCAAACTGCAAAAAATCCAACTGTCCCGACTAGTAGGGTCTCGCACGGCCCTGGTAGTCCTCCTGGAAACCTGAAATTAAACATAGGGTGACCATACAAGTATACTCAGTAGGGAAACCTAAAGCTCTCGTGCACGGGTGGGGAGACATCCTAATGTCCTGTGAGAACAACAGAAGAAACCAAAACCTAGCAAGGAATTCTATCCACCCAACCTCACCAGCCACGCTCACCAAAAACACAAAACAATAGGTAGTAGTGTATAAGAACAAGAGTATTGGGTACCCCGCACCATTTTCCCCCACTATTTAGCTGCTCTTCCTAATGGTGAACGTCCTGACGCTACCACACACTTCCTGCCCGCACACACCTGGGCCTCAAAAACCACATATCCCACCCACACACACCTGGGCCTCACAACCACAATCACATCCCTGACCGAACACACCTGGGCCTCATCCTGAAGATTCTTGGGAACAGTAAACCTGCCCTAAGAGTCTTGGGCACACCAATCGAAACCTACCCAAAGAATCTTAGGCGTAAGGTCACCTCAATCCATTATATCCTATGGAAGAAGGAGAAGGAAGGAGCTAGTAACTAAGGGGAAAACACCATCTCCCATGAAATGGTAGTGTTCGTCACTAGGTGATCAACATGGGTGGGGTGCGATAAAACACAAAGATACATATACATATATGTATACCAAAGACACAGCCCAACCTATGGCCTCTAAACAGAGAAACTGAGCACGTGCCTTGGAACTGCTACTACGAAGCGTGCATACAACAAACAATCCCAACCCCATTTAGGTTTTCATGTTTTAACAGTATTAGTTTATTAGTTCCTTAACTACTGGGCAATTATCAAACCAGATCAAGCATTTCATAGAAAAACCCTGCCAACCATAAATCAAGTTAGATAGAACACAAGCAACACAAAACCAACCTTTTTATCATCAATCAATCCCCATTGATTTTTCCCGTGTTTAATTCATTATCATTCCCCATAGTTCATTTATAAACTTTCCACTTTTTTTTAATATCACAACTCATTACTGCAGCCCTTCTGCCACTATAACCACATCTCCACAACCGTATCACAAAACAAGGCTCATGCCACATCATTTCCTCTTTTTATATCATTTATCGCAACCTCACTGCCCATCCTATTCATAATAACCTAGGATTCTCCCCCCCCCCCTCTTTCACACACCACGTAACCAAACCAACACCGACATGTTTATTATTCCATTTTGTTCAATCGGTGTGATCACAAAAGGGTTCCAGATATTCATTTAATCAGCCAACTTTATGTGATTAACCAATTACAAAGTTTCCATCCACAAAATTGTCTAGAAAGATAGGGAAATATTTAATTTTTCAAGAAAAGGCCCCCAATGACCATGATTTTTAGTAGGCATAATCCTATTCAATTCACAACAAAACAGTAGGATAAACAAAGATAAACATAACAACTTCCCCATCCCCATTCTTTAAGCCAGTTATTATCTTTATTAAATTGGTTCAACTATGTCTCATGAAAGCAAGAGGACACCCATACCGCATGATGCCCAAATTAGAGAGACAAAGGTAAAATCCCTACCTCAATAGGTTCTGATCACAACGCTCCCCCAGATCAACATTAGAAGACGTGTGTCGGTGTCCGTCGCTTTTGTCAAAACCCGGCAAAAACCTCCTCGGGTGGAAGCTGGGAAGGAAAGGCCTTAGGGAAAACAACAGATCCAAGCTCATAAGTTTTGCCTCATCATTACGATCTCGTGGTCGCGGACGGATCGTAAACCGGAGCTCGGACAAAGAAGTTATGGAAGAAAGGAGCTTCGGAGTCTCTCGGGAGGGCTCTGCTCGAAGGAATGTGGAGGAGAGGAAATGATCTGAAAAGGAAAAGTGGCCCCCTCCTTTTATAGTTGAGAAAAACTAAAGTACACGGCGTGTAATTCCTAGTACACGGCGTGTACTCGGCCATTCCACACGGTCGCCACGTGGCTTCCAACAAGGCATTCGACACGGCACGCGACCATTGACTGGTCAACACACAGTTTTAGGGTAACGCGTATGCGGGGAGAAACTACACGGCATGTAGGATGGGCTACATGGTGTGTACTTATTTATTTCATGCCGTAAGGACACAGCTTCAACACGCCACATGGTCGTTGACTAGTCAACACACGGTTTGAGGGTAATGCATACGTGGGGAGAAACTACACGGTGTGTAGGATGGACTACACGGCGTGTTCTTTTTTATTTCACACCGCAAGGACACAGCTTCAACACGGCACACGTCCGTTGACTGGTCAACACATGGTTTTAGGGTAACGCGTACGCAGGGAGAAACTACACGGCGTGTAGGATGGGCTACACGGCATGTACTTATTTATTTCATGCCGCAAGGACATGGCTTCAACACGGGGTATACTTGGCAAGGTGGTACACGGCGTGTACTCACACTACATGGCGTGTAGTCACAAAATTCTAAAAAGTGTGGGAAAAGTCCATTCTACCCTCCAGAACACTTCATGACCTTCTTTTCGACAAAGTAATGGGTCGGAGAGGTCTGGGCCATTATAATAAGGGTATGTTACTATTCATAAGGGTAGGTTACTATTCATCAAAAAATATTTTTGTTTTATTAGACTCCAAAAAGAATCTTGAACACAATTGTGTATGTCATATTTTCAAAATTACAAACACAGTAGTGACAAACTTATGTTTAAAGGTCACTTATCACTTAGTAGTTCATTATGTTGTGTTTTCATGTGATTTTATGACATAATTATAAGAAGGGAATTTCCATTGAAAAACTTTAGGTCATTATATTCTTCCCCCCTTAAGAAATTTTTCCCCTGAAATTTCACTTTACACAAACAGGTGAGGGTGTTTCTCCTTCATTTCCTCTTCTAGTTCCCAAGTTGATTCCTCAAACTTATGGTTCCTCCACAACACTTTGACAAGATGGGTTGTCTTGTTGCGTAGAACCTTATATCTCAGATCCATAATCTTTACTGGATGCTCCTCATAGGAGAGATCATCTTCTAGCTGCACCACCTCTGAGTTTAGTACATGTAAGGGATCAGGTATGTACTTCCTCAAGAGTGATACGTGAAAAACATCATGAACTCAATCCATATTCGGTGGAAGTGCAAGCTGATAGGTCATGACTCCTATGCGGTCAAGGATCTCAAAGGTGCCAATATACCTTCGGCTTAGCTTCCCTTTCTTCCTGAATCACATGATTGTCTTCCATGGAGATATTCGAAGGAAGACTTTATCTCCAATGTCGAACTCCAAGTCCCTTCGATGGTTGTCAGCATAGCTCTTTTGCCGACTCTGAGCAGCTTTGATGTGTTTTTGGATGACTTGAACCTTCTCTGTCATCTCTTGAACAAGATCGGGTCCATGTAGCTTTCTTTCTCCAAATTCATCCCAACAGGTTGGAGTTCTACATCGCTTTCCATACAGAGCTTCATATGGAGCCATCTGAATAATCGAGTGGAAGCTATTGTTGTATGAGAAATCAACCAATGGGAGATGCTGATCCCATCCACCTTTGAATTCTAGAGAGTAGGCTCTAAGAATATCTTCAAGAGTATGAATAGTTCTTTCAGACTGGCCATCAGTTTGGGGGTGATAGGCCATGCTGAAATTTAATTTAGTACTCAAAGAATGTTGAAGGCTCCTCTAGAATTTAGGTGTGAAACTTAGATCACGGTCAAAGACAATTGAGAGTGGAACACCGTGCAGTCTCACCACTTTATTCACATATATCTTTGCAAGTTGTTCAAGTGAGAGATCTTCCCAAATAGTGATGAAATGTGATGTCTTGATGATTCGGTCAACCACAACCCATATCGCATTATTTCCCTTCGACGTCTTCGGAAGACCTGTGACAAAGTCCATAGTAACATTTTCCCATTTTCACATGGGTATAGGAAATGGTTGCATCATACCTTTAGACTTTTTTCACTCAGTTTTAACTTGCTGACATACCAAGCACCTTGATATATATTCCGCAATCTCCTTCTTCATGTTATCCCACCAGAAGTGTTCTTGGAGATCACGGTACATTTTGGTACTCCCTGGATGGATAGAGAAGGTTGATCTATGTGCATCATTAAATAGATCCTTATTTATCTCTGGATCTGATGGTACACATAATCATGCCCCAAATCTTACAACTTCTTCCTCGTCAATTTTGAAATCGGAGGATTTCCCATTTTTAATAGCTTCCACTCTTTTCTGAATTTCCACATCCTTTCTTTTAGCATACTTTATTTTCTCTAAGAGGGATGGTTGAGAAATCATTTGAGAAAGGATTGATGATGTTCCTCCCTTAATGATTCCCATGTCCATCCTTTGTAAATCTAATAAGATCAGGTCCTTTTAAATTATTATCATTGATAAAGATGCAGGATCCTTTCTACTTAGAGCATCTACCACCTTGTTTGCCTTACCGGGATAGTAGTGGATTGAGAGGTCATAATCCTTGATGAGCTATATCCATATTCTCTAGCACATATTAAGATCTTTCTGTGTGAATATATATTTGAGAATCTTGTGGTTAGTATATATCTTACATTTTCCCCATAGAGATAATGTCACCAGATTTTCAACAAAAAGATCACAGCCGCCAACTCCAGATCATGTGTGGGATAGTTTTGCTCATGTATTTTCAGCTACCTTGAGGCATAGGCTATCACTTTATCATTTTTCATTATCACAAATCCTAAGCCTTTCTTAGAAGCATCACTATACACCATAAAGAGTTCTCCACTTGAAGGGAGTGTGAGTATCGACGCAGTGATAAGCCTCTTTTTCAACTCCTTGAAGCAGTCTTCACATTTCTGTGTCTAGATAAACTTTACTCCATTTCGTGTCAGCTTGGTCATTGGGTTTGAAAATTGTGAAAAGTTCTTCAGGAATCTTCGATAATACCCAGCTAGACCTAAAAAGTTACGGATCTCCGTTATAGAAGCTGGCCTCGGCCACTCTTCAATTGCCTTCATCTTGGAAGGGTCCACAGATATCCCTTTCCTGGTGATAATATGCCCCAAGAATGATACTTCCTCCATTCAGAACTCACATTTACTGTACTTTTCATACAACTTATCCCTTCTCAAAGTCTTTAACATAGTTTCCAAATGCTCCTCATGTTCCTCCTTTCTCTTGGAGTATATCAAAATATCATCAATAAAGACCACCACAAATTTGTCGAGGTAATCTCTAAAGACTCTATTCATTAAATCCATGAAAATTGTTGGAGCATTAGTGAGTCCAAAGGGCATCACCATGAATTCATAGTGTCCATACCTCGTTCGAAAGGAATTCTTGCGAATATCTTCCTTCCTCACCTTTAGTTGGTGATATCCCGACCGAAGGTCCACCTTAGAGAAATAACTGGCCCCACAAAGCTGATCGAACAATTCATCTATCCATGGAAGGGGATACTTGTCCTTTATAGTGATTTTATTGATCTCACGATAATCAATGAATAGGATCATTGATCTATCCTTCTTCTTGACAAAGAAAACTAGAGCACCCCATAGTGAAGCACTCGAGTGTATAAAACCCTTCTCTATATTCTCCTGTAATTGTTTCTTCAGCTCTTCTAGCTCTACGGTGGCCATTCTGTAAGGTGTCTTTGAGATTGGCAGAGATCCAGGGATAATTTCAATTGAGAACTCAACCTATAGGTTAAGAGAATGACCAAGAAACTCTTAGGAGAATACATCAATGTAATCCCTCATGATGGGCATGTCTTCAAGAATGATTCTATCCTTTGTCCCAACCATTTGGGTTAAATATGCATTCTCACAAGGAAATAGTATCCAAACTTGAGATGAAGATTCTAAAGGAGACTCATATTCTTCCTTACACTTGTAAAGAATTGGAGGATGATTCAGGATGTGAAAAGTGATCTCCCTTTCCCGAAAATTGATGCTGGACTTGTACAAAGATAGACAATCCATGCCCAAGATAGAGTCAAACTCCACTAAAGGAAGTACGAAAAGATTTGCTGGGAGGTTCAGTCCACAAACATTAACCAGGGAGGATTTATAAACCATGGATGCAATAATTTCCCCATTCGCTGTTCTCACAGATAACTTTTCCTCCAAATTTTGAGGTGGTGTTTTAATAGTTCTACTAAACTTGCAAGATATGAAGGAATGCATAGAACTAGAATCAAATAGTAAGTTTTCTATTCTTGAATGAATAACAATTTTATCTGTCACCACATCATTTTCTGGCTCCACCTCAGCAGTAGTGATAGCATAATCCCTTCCTTGTTTCCTTGGAGGTTGTTGTTGATTGCCTCCGACAACTCTCAGCTTAGGGAAATTTTTCGCATAATGCCCAAGCTCCTTGCAGTTATAACATTGCACTGCAGGCTGAGTGTTGATCTGAACCTTCCTTTCTTCTTCAAAATTAGCGGGATTTTTCATATCCCTTCGGCAGTTCTTGGCTAGATGACCAAACTTTCTGTATTTGAAGCAATTCTTAGTTCCCTTGAGACAGTCACCAAGATGCTTCTTCCCACAATTTTTGCAAAGGGGAAAGTGAGGCTTCTTTCCATCATGGGATTTTTTTGATGAACCACCCATGTTGTTCTCCATTTTCTACCTCTTGTCACTAGGCCCATGAGACCACTTAGAGTCTCCAATATACATTTCAACCTTTAGGGAACAATGGAAAATCTCCTCATAGCTGTCGAAGTCTCTAATTACCAACACTTTTTGTAGACTTGGCTTTAGTCCGCTAAAGAAGTGATCCACCTTACTTTCAGTGTTCATGACAAAGTCAGAGGCGTACCTTGCAAGCCTTGTAAAGTTCACTTCATACGCCCTGATGGACTCATGTTCCTTCTGCTTGAGTCCAAGGAACTCTCTTTCCATCTTGAGATGGAGGGTTTGAGGAAAATATTTGTTGAAAAACATCCTCTTGAATTCCTCTCATTATATGGAATCAATTTCCTCTTGGGGCTTTGTATTCTTGATCAGTGTCCACCACTGATTAGCTTCCCCATCAAAACGATAGACTTCCAGTACAACTTTCTCTTCTTCTGAGCACTGGAGGATAGAGAAAATCTTTTCAATGGAGTTAATACATTGTTATGTGAGGAGGGGATCTGAAGACCCGCTAAACAGGGGAGACCTTTTCCGCATGAAGGATTCTATGGTAAATTACTCTTTCCTTGGAGGAGGGGGATGTTCCACCTGATTCAAGTTATTATTCATAACTTGAGCCAGCTGAGCAAGTACTACCATGAAGTTTTGAGCACCCGCTTCCATCATATCAGGCATGTCATTAGAGAAATAATCACATTTCCTATCACATTGGTTGTTGGAACATGTTCTTCTATTTCCCACCATTAACTATGAAAAAGAACGTATAATTAGAGGTCTTGAATACTTAGCTATTGAGCATAAAAAGAAACTTTGAACATAAAAGTATGAACTTATAAAGAAGAAGTATATCCTGACTTGTGATTACTTAGGTTTATATCTAGTTTATCCTCAATTTATTTCTTAACTTGTATTCTTATGGGCTTCTTTTTGTCCCTTAATAATGGTTTGTACTAAGCTCATGAATCTACCAAAGTATATCCCTTAGGAGTGTTGTAATCAAGAGTGCAGCAAGGCCCGTTATCGTGCACCAGTTCCCGTTCGAGTCTAGCTCAAAGCGGTGTTTTGGGGGTTTTTCCCTAGATACAACTGTGCTAGAGCCGCTTCTACCTGCTCGTATCTAGACAGGGGTGTATTTACTTGATAAACCACTTACTCTATACTCACCAAAATTTAGGACTGTTTTCTTATACTTAGCCTCATCCTTAAGGCTCTCACTAAGGTGCTCTATTCCTAATCTCCAAAAATAACTAGACCATCCTCTGATACCAACTATAGTGACCCAAGCCTTTTACATATAACATTTTGTGATTTTAAGCATAATTAATCATCAGAGTACAATACAAGGATCATTAAGTCTAGTGTCTTGGAATACTAGGTACATATAGCATAAAACATGGGGCTAAAAAAACTTATTTATTTAATCTCCATAAAGAGATTCTAACTTCCTTTGAGCCCTTACATTTTCATAGCGTACCCTGGGGAACACATGAACAAAGGGATGATCTAGAAATCCCAGTAAGGGAATGAATATAAGGATACATCTCAAGCACATGAGTTAGGAGGCATGACATAATGATATCCAAAGCATAAAAATTCTAAAATCAAATATAAGCATGGGATCATATAAACATGGAATCATATAAATGTGGAAAAATCATAAAACATTTCTTTAGTACGGGTCAAGGCTAACCGCTAATCCTGTTTCCCATTTTAGTACGGGTCAAGGCTAACCGCCAATCTCGTTTCACATTGCATCTCAGGAGACTTATCCTTAACCAATACATTGGAGCGCTATCTGGGCGCACCCATCTCAACATTTTGATGAATATTCTTGCCACATAAATACTCTTACCACATAAATCTTCTTTCTACATGATTAATCATACATAATCAATTGTTCATAAGGTTACCCATGGAGATAATTGGGTACCACAATCATGACATAAAGCATAAATAATGAGTGTATCATGAAAGTGTCCATGAAAGAAAGGGATTAGAACATAAATGGACATTCATAAGGTAATTTAGGCATAAAACATGGTAGGTGGTAACAAATATAAGTGACATCACATAAGAAATGTATTTGAGAGACATTAGCATTAAAACATTTTTTTGCGATTTTAAGGAAAATACTATAGAGCTTTTAAAATAGTAAAGAAGACATTATTTTATATCAAACCATAATTGAACCAATAAGGTTTTCATAACAGAAATACCAAATTTACAAAGACAATGGTTTCTTAAAATAGAAGATATAGTGCACTTGAAATTGGGTAAGATTTTGGGAAGTTCTTTTAAAATGGGTGTGCTTATTGGGAAGTATCGAGGAGAGATTCACTTAAAATCATGTATATCCCCGAAAGAGAATGAGAGATGGATATTAGAACATGATTTTGGAGCATATAAACATAATTTTGAAGTTCTACATAAAAATAAAAGACAACTATATCTTGGTAAAAAGAAAGATAGAGCAACCCGAAGGAATAAAAGAAGTTCGGGTAGAATCCATTATGGTTTATCGGCATGATATCAGGTGTAACTAAGAGGGATTGATGAGAGAGATAAGGGGTTTCTAATAACTTATAAAACATTAGGCCAGTATGGGGAAGGTGTATAAACATACCCCATCACTTGGTATTACACAAAAATTCATATCATAGAGAACAATCTTGATTAAGAGTGAAAAGGGGAGGATCCCTTACCTTAAATCTGTTGGTGTTCTCCACTTGTTATTAACGACCTAAATAAACAAATTAGGATTATTAATTAATAATTACATAAACTATTATATATTAAATTTATTTATTATAACCCTTTTTATTTCATTCAAATCCTTTTTTATTAGTTACAAGGTTCAATTTCATTGTTCAGGCTCGTTTGATTACTTGGCTTTAAAAGATCAGTTCACTTATATGCAAGTTTGGATTATATGCAATATGAAAGTGGTTGTCCAGAATTAAAGTTATATTATTTATTTTATATCCAGGATATTTCATGGTTTTAATTTTAATTATGTTACTTATAGTGAAGTTGAATTATTATATATATAACCATAGTGATAACCGTTTTTGTTAATCGGTGGATTTGATTACAAAGAATGTGTTTTGCTTTATAACTTAATTCCATTTGTACCAAAGGATTAAAGAACAAAAAATAGGATATATTACATATATAATAATCTGGTTCAACCATAACACAAATGGTTTCATGACCATAATTAAATATAATAATATAAATTGATAAACCGTTGTCCTTGAATGTGCTAAATTAGCACATCTCAAACAGTGCTTTCATTTCTTTCAAATAAAAGGGTGGGGAAAGGAGAGAAGATAATGAAATATACCACTAGCATGAAGAAATTCCAGTACAGGTATGTTACTAGATTTATCATAATATTATGGTGAAGGGAGGTGAGGAAGGAAATAAAAAAGAAAAGAACTTAAAAGAAAAAGAAGAAATTAGGAAGAGGAATTTACCTCTTGAGACTTCCTCCTTTGAGAACCTCTTAAGAGGAGAGATTTTGGTATTTTGATGTGGTTGAAAGCTTTTGGAAGTGGAGGAGGAACTTGGGGAGATATTTGGGCAGAATAATGGCAAGGAACAAGGCTTGATAGGAGTGGAGAGAAGAGGGAGTGAAGGGGGGTTTTATAGTGGAGGAGAGGAGGGATTTCATAATATTATAATCATTAATTTATTATTTCTTCCCAATACAAGGAATAGTAAGTATTCCATGACCAAAAATAGTGATTTTATCATGTGATCCCGAACCAAGTGGGATTACATCAGCATAACATCATCGATGACTCAATTAATCCATTATTTAGCATTTATTGTGAATTATCGGATTTTACTATTCATCAAAAATTCAAGTATTTTAGAAAAATCCCAAAAATTTACCCCAACCATTTTTTGGCATGTAGAATCCAAAAATGAAGTCCATTTTTCAAAAATAATTTTCTAAATATGATTATTTTAATATTTAATTAAAATAATAATTTATTATCAAAACCAGTTTTAAAACATTCATTAACTTATTCTAAAATATAGGTATATTGTACTTCCAACTTGAATATTATTTTTATAACACCATAGGTGAGGTTACTATTCATAAGGGTATATCACTATTCATAAGGGTGTGCTACTATTCATAAGGGTAGGTTACTATTTATCAAAAATTATTTTTGTTTTATTAGACTCCAAAAAATATCTTGAACACAACCGTGTATGTCAGATTTTCAAAATTGAAAACACAGAAGTAAAAAACTTATGTTTAAAGGTCACTTATCACTTAGTAGTTCATTATGTTGTGTTTTCATGTGATTTTATGACATAATTATAAGAAGGGAATTTCCATTGAAAAACTTTGTGTTGTTATAGGTTTTATGAACATAATTTAAGGAGGTAGTGGAAATTGAAAACTTTTTCACCCATAAATGTGATAAATCAATGGATCCTGGACATGTGGGAGGGTCTTGGGAAGATATTTTATTAGAATTTATAAAAGTATCAAATCTTGAGAGGTGTGAGGATAATAGGTGGTGAGCATGGTACTTATAGGGTAAAAGAGGAGTGTTTCTCATTATTTTGTTCATTTATTTATTATTTTGATCAAGAAAATAAATAGTGAGTGTTATTGGGACTAAATAGAATAAATAGTTCATGTGAATTCAAACCAAAGGTCACTTACATCATCCATGACTCAAGCATGACTCAAATATTTATTTATTTACATATACTGTAAATTATCATATTTCACTATTCACTAAAAAATCAACTATTTTATAAAAATACAAAAATTTGCCCTAAACATTTTTTGATGTGCAGGATTCAAAAATTAACTTCATTTTATGAAAATAATTTTCTAAATATGTGTAATTTAATTTGTAATTAAAATCAATATTTATTCAAAAAATACCAATTTTAATATTATGACTGATTTTAAAACACTTTTAAAAATTAATTAAGGTCTCATAAAATTATCTTATAATAGTAAGAAAAAGGTCTCATAAAATTATCTTATAATAGTAAGAAAACAAAATATTAATTTATGAATACATTTTATGAAAATATATTTTAATTTATTATATTAATTATAAAATTTTAATTAAATATTTATGACTTATAAAAATACCAACAATTACTTTATCATTTTTAAAATGTTTATTTACATAATCCAAGATATAAATATATCACATTTTCATTTATGAGATACCCAAATTTTATTTATATTTTCATATGTGAGGTTATTATTCTATTGGTTGGTTTACTATTCATTAAGATCATATTACTATTTGAAAGATCAAGTTATTATTCCATTGGTATAGGTTCCTTAACTTCTAGAAATACCTCTTATTTCATTCATTATTTATTTATAAAGTTGGTATTGTTTTCGTAATGTGATTTTATGTGATTATACTATATGAAAAAATTATAAGAAGGTAATTTCCATTGATAAAATTTTGGGTTGTTACATTCTTCCCCCCTTATGAAATATTTCCCTCAAAATTTCATTTTACATTATAAGTTGAAAATAGGTGAGGTTACTTATCCTTAATTACTTCCTCCAGTTCCCATGTCGCCTCTTTGTACTTATGGTTTTACCATAGTAATTTGACCAGGTGAGTAGTGTTATTGTGTATAACTTTATCTCTACAATCCAATATATTTACTAGCTACTCCTCATAAGAGATATCATTTTCTAATTGTACCGCCTTTGAATTCAGTACATGTGAAGGATAGGATATGTACTTCCTAAACAGGGATACATGGAATATATCATGTACTTTAGACTTGGTTGGTGGACGTTCTAGTCAATAGGCCACAACTCCGACACGATCAAGAATCTAGAAAGGTCTAATGTACCTAGGACTCAACTTTCCTTTCTTCACAAATCTCAGGATCCTCTTCCATGGAGATAAGTAGAGAAATATCATGTCTCTAACCTTAAACTCAATGTCTCTTCTATGATTATTTACATAACTCTTCTATCAACTTTGGGCTACCCGAATATTTTGTTGAATGGTTTTCACCATTTCTACCATTTCTTCGACCATTTCTGGTCTTAGTAGCTTACGTTCAATAACTTCATCCCAGCATGCCAGTTTTCATCATCTTTTCCCATAAAGGGCTTCATGTGGAGCCATTTGGATGCTTGAGTGGAAATTATTTTTATAAGAGAACTCGACTAGAGGTAGATATTGGTCTCATCTTCCTTTGAAGTCCATAGAATATTCTCTCAACATGTCCTTGAGTCTATGAACAGTCCGCTTATATTTGACATCATTTTGAATTTGATAGGTCATACTAAAGTTTAAATAAGTGCTTAGAGAATATTAGAGACTTTTCTAGAAATGTGAGGTGAATCTTGGATCTCAATCAGATATAATCTATAGTGGTACTCCATGCATCCTTGACACTTCTTTGATGTATATCCATGCAAGTTGATCCAGTGATATTTCATATAGAAATGTGATAAAGTGATTTGTCTTTATGAGATGATCCACAACAACCCCTATATAATTGTTTTCTTTAGATGCCTTTGGAATTCTGGTGACAAATTCCATGGATTTTTTTTTCATTTCCATGTTGGTATGGGTAATGGTTTCATAATCCCCTTATACGTTTTCCTTTTAGCCTACACTTTCTAACATACCGATCACTTTTATGTATATTCAGTGATCTCATTTTTCATATTGTCCCACTAATAGTTACACCAGAGATCTCGATACATCTTTGTAATCTATGGGTGAATAGATAAGGTTGAGCTATGTGCATTATTTAGAAGATCTTTATTTATATATAGATTGGATGGTACACATAGTCATGTCCAAAATCTTATAACTCCTTCCTCGTCAATTTTTATCTCTGAGGAATTCCCCTTTCTCATGGATTCCACCTTCTTATGAATTTCCTCATCATTTCTTTAAGTATCCTTTATTTTTTCCATAAGGGAGGGTTGAGAAATCATTTGAGAAAGGAATGATGATGTTCCTTCCATAATGATTCCCATAAACATCCTTTATAGGTCTAATAATATCAAATCCTTCTCGATTCTAATCATTGATAAAGATACAATATCCTTTCTACTTAGAGCATCTACCACCTTATTTGCCTTACCAGGATGGTAGTGTTTTGAGCAGTCATAATCCTTGTAGAGATTCAACCATCTTCATTAGTGCATATTAATCTCCTTCTATGTGAATATCTATTTGAGACTCTTTTGATCAGTATATATCTCACACTTCTCCCCATAAATATAATGTTGTCAGATTTTCAATATAAATATCACAACTACCAACTCCAGATCATGTGTGGGATAGTTTTTCTCATGAATTTTTAACTAACATGAGGTGTAGGCTGTTAATTTATTATTTTTCATTAGTAAGCATCCTAATCCTTTGTTTGAAGCATTTTTTACACCACAAAGAGTTCCACACTTTTTAGAAGTGTGAGTATTGGGGCAGTGATAAGCTTCTTCTTCAACTCTTTCAAGCAGTCTTCACATTCACTGGTCTAGAAAAACGTTACTCCTTTCTGATTCATCTTGGTTAGTGGGTTTGAAAATCATGATAAGTTCTTCACAAATCATTATTAATACCCAACTAGACTAAGGAAACAAGAGATCTCTATTACATATTTTTGCTTGGGCCACTCTTCAATTGAATTTTTCTTGGAAGGGTCCACAGATATTCCATTACTAGTGATAAAATTCCCTAATAATGATACTTCCTCCATAAAGAACACATTTATTATAATTTTCATAAAGTTTCTTCCTTCACAAAGTCTTCAACATAGTATTCAAATTCTCCTCATATTCCTCCTTACTCTTGGATTATATTACAATATCATCAATAAAGACTACCAAAAAAATTTCAAGGTAATATCTAAAGTCTCTATTCATTAAATCCATGAAAATTTCTAGACAATTAATGAGTTAAAAGGTCATAACTATGAACTCATAGTGCATGTACCTCATTCAAAAGTCATTCATGGTAATATCTTCCTTCCTCACCTTTAATTAGTGATATTCAGATAGAAGTTCCACCTTAGAGAAATAACTGGACCAATGTAGATAATTGAAAAAATCATCTATCCATGGAAGGGGATAATTTTAATTTATCATGATTTTTTTGAGATCATGATAATCAATGCATAGGCACATTGATCCATCCTTCTTATTGATGAAGAGGACTGGTGCACCCCATAGTAAAGCACTCGAGTGTATAAAACCTTTATCTAGATTCTCTTGTAACTATTTATTTAGTTATTCTAGATCAATGGTGTCCATTATATAAGGTGTCTTTAATATAGGCATATATCCAAGAATAAGTTTGATTGAGAACTCAACCTATTGATCAGAAGGAAGACCGGGAAATTCTTCAGGGAATACATCAGTGTAATCTCTCATGATGGTCATGTATTTGAGCATGATTATCTCCTTTGTCTCAATAATTTGAGCTATATATGCTCGATCATAAGGCAACAATATCCATAATCAAGACAATTATTTTTAAAGAGATTTATCTTCCTCCTTACACTTGTATAGAATTGAAGGATGCTTTGGGATATGAAGAGTGGTCTTTCTTTCCCAACAGTAGATGTTGGATTTGTATAAAGATAGCCAATCCATTCCCAATATAGCATAAAACTCTACCAAAGGGAGTATGACAATATTTTTTAGGAGGTTTAGCCCTCAAACATTAACCGGGTAGGAGTTATACACTTTGGATATAATAATTTATCCATTTTCTATTCTCACAGATAACTCAACCTCCATATTTTGAGGTGGTGATTGAATAGTTATAATAAACTTGAAAGATACAAAAAAATGCGTAGAACCAGAATCAAATAGTGCATTCTCTATTCTTTAATGAATAACCATCATACCTATCATCGCATCATTTTCAGGCTCCACATCAGTAGTAGTGATAGAATATGACCTTCTATTTCCTTAGAGGTTTTTGTTGTTGATTTCCTCCAACAACCCTTGGCATAGGGAAATGGCTTGCATAATTCCCATGTTCCTTGTAGTTGTAACACTACACTACAGGATGAGTGTTGATCTAAACCTTCCTTTTTTCTTCTCCATTAGTGAGATTATTCATATCCCTTTGGCAGTTATTTTCCATATTCCATTCTCTTCCACATTTGAAGCATCTCTTGGTTCTCTTTAAGTAGTTTCCAGGATACTTCTTCCCACACTTTTGACACATGGGATGTTCGATATTCTTTCCACAATATGATTTATCTATTTATACACCCATATTAAACTCTATTTTTTGATTTTTTTCATCAGGACCACGAGACCACTGAGTGTCTATGATCTCCATTTCAACCTTAAGGGCAGAACGAACAATCTCATCATAACTGTCTAAGTCTCGAATCGCCAATGCTTTTCATAGAATTTTATTTAGTCCACTAAAAAAGTTATACACCTTTATTTCAGTGTTCATGACAAAGCCAAAGGTGTATCTTACAAGCCTTTTAAATTTCTCTTCATACGCCCTGATATACTCATCTTCATTTTTTCTTCAGTCTGAGGAAATCCCTTTCCATCTTAAGACGAAGGGTTTGGGGAATATATTTATTGAAAAATATTTTCTTGAAATCTTCCCATTCCATGGAATCAATTGTAAATACCCAAAAATTTAAAGTAAAATTTTTTTCTTAAATTTTTTGGAATTTTATGAGTCTATAGTTTCTGATGGTGCCTAATTCTGAGGCCCGGTGTGCCCAGAATCAAGTTCTGAAGTTTTGTTCGGTAAGTTCAGTAAACGTACATGCGGGTTTTTCTATCTTTCGAACTAGGACTCGGAATTGAAATCTGAGGACACCGATGAATTCACAACACCGGTATTCGCTTAAGGAGACCTTTACCACAGTTGCATTTGGTCGAGAGCGGGAGTTAATTTTTGCAGATTCATAATAAATTAAATAAAATTGTTGTGTTATACAATTTTATTTTTAGGTGGTGGTTATTTCCTTAAAAGAGGAGTTGGAGGTGGGGCTCACACCCCACATAACCTCCCATGGGAGGATAATGTGTGTGGAGCCTACATGAGCACCTAACCCCTAAAATCCCCCTTTAACTCCCTTAAACCTCTCTCTTAACTTTTGAGCTTCCACTTAATGGTGGAGCCTCTCCACCTTCCTCCCATTAATTATGCCAACACAATTAATTAAAGTCATCTTTAATTAATTTGTGGTGTCAACAATTATTTTGAATTATTTTGAATTGAATGGCATTATTATAATATTTGGGAAGCCTTTTTATTATATTGGCTTGGAAGATATTCTGTGGTGGAACCTTTGTAGAATTAGGGAGAGAGCATTCTTCCCTGAAGAACACAAAGAAAGCTCTTTCTCTCCAATGAAGAACAACGAGACCATCTTCGATCTTCATCCAAGACTCAAGAGGAAGAGATTCCCATGAGGAACGTCGACTAAGCTTCCTCCTTGAACGCACCCCGACGTCAACGAATCGACATCGTCTTCAAATCCTCTTCCCGTGACACGGTCATTCGCAGCGCCGATTTCCTCATCTACACTCAACGCCGATTACGAGGTAGGGGGTTTTTGTATAATTTATACATGTAATTTATACCCTCGTGCTTTGACGAATATATGTTGGATAATTTTTTGAGCCTCTAACATGGAGGGAACAGGCTAACGAACAAGTCTGGACCCTCCGCCTTATCGTTCTTGATGCGTTGTTTGATTGGCGACAATTGAACGGAAGGGCAACGTTGATTTGAGGTTGTTGCAGTGAAGAGCAGGACATGAGGAGGCCGTAGGCGCAGATGAGAGCTAAAATGGACCACTAGAATGACTACGGTGGCTGGCCACAGTGGCGGAGCATAACCCGCGATCGCGGGTTCCGGGGAGGACAGGCGCTGCCGTTTCGTGAAACCCCCCCACCCCCCACTCCGCTCGGCCAGCTGGCCGATCCGCGGCCAGCCACCGGGTCGGGCCGCCTGCTGCGCGGGCCGGGCTGTCAGCCATGCGGGCCGGGCCGCCTACCATGTAGGTCGGGACACAGCCTTCGGGCCGGACCCGGACCCAGTTCAGGTTGACCCGGTTCGGGCCGACCCAGGGCGGGTTGGGCCGGGTCGAACAAGACCCAGACCCCCCTCTTCAGACTACATTCGGTTTTTCACCCATAACTTGAGCTACGGAACTCCAATCGATGCACCATAAGTTGAGTTGGATTCCTTGGATCGAGACGGTCATTTAGGTATACTACACTCAAGGTTTTGGCAAATTTTAGGTATGGCCGGGTTGGTTCAAACCTGAAACCAACCGGGCCCTCAGAGCGGAAATGCTTATAACTTAAGAACCAGACGTCCGATTGACATGTTGTTAACTACGTTGGATTCCCTTTTATGAGATGGTCCTTTTGTCTTACTCCATGAAATATTCGGATGAGGTTGTATATGGCCGGGTTGGATTGTACCCAAAATCCAACCGGGCCCTTGGAACGGAAATGCCAATAACTCTCAGTCCGGGTGTCCGATTGACGCGTCGTCTGTCCCGTTGGGTTCCTTTTTATGAGACGAAAATTCAGGGTAAATAAACTCTATACTTAGTGATATTTGATGTAACGTCCCCTTTGCTCGAGGAGAGGACCCTCCCGGAATCGAGCATGCTATGTGTGGGAACCCTAGAGCTGGCTGAGACTGCGATGACTACTGTTCTTGTATCTTGTGTGGGTCCAGCAGTTTGACCTCTGTACTTGTATCCTATGTGGGTCTGACAGAGTATCTGGTCTTGTATCCTATGTGGTTCTGACAGCTTAGCTGGTCTTGTATTCTATGTGGGTCTGACAGCTTATATGAATCAGTGACTACATCTAATCATCTCTATCGCTAGAATCCTCCGTGGGTTCGACAGCGACGACTACTGTACTGGAATCCTCTGTGGGTTCGACAGCGATGACTACTGTACTGGAATCCTTCGTGGGTTCAATAGTGATGACTACTATTCTTTTATCATGTGTGGGTCCGGTAGTTTGACCTCTGTACTTGTATCTTGTGTGGGTCTGACAGAGTAGCTGGTCTTGTATCCTATGTGGGTTCGACAGCTTAGCTGGTCTTGTATCCTGTGTGAGTCCGATATCTTAGATGAATCAGTGACTATGTCTAATCATCTCTATCGCTATACGAAATATTTTTACCTGTGTGAGATGAATCTTGAATTTCAATCATTATCATCGATGTGATTGACTTTACTTCCTGTGTGGACTGGATTGTGCTTGGGCTCGAGAGTCGGAGTCGAACTGAGATTGATAACTTAGGTATATGTATGGGCATATACCTAAGTAGCGTTAGTTGATACTTCATGTTTGTATCTTTCTTCTGTGATTTATCTTTCGTGGATTCTGGGAGACCTTCGGGGGTCTCGGGGTCCCTAATGAGTATCGTTATACTCACCCCTGCACGGGCTATGCCTGCACCTCGTTGTGTTGGATGCAGACGACGGACAACGTTGACGGAGGCTGAGATCGAGCAAGGATCGGATGGTGCCTGGAGGTGGACCACACGGCAAGACGGTACACGGAGCGGACCGATAGACGTGGAGTGCTGAGGTAGACATATTTACCTACCCTTCAGGTAGGATACTCGGCGGACGTTCCAGGAGCTACCCTTTTCAGCTGTTGTCCCTTTTTCAGTTGTACTTGTTTTCTGTTGTACCTGTACTTTACTGTTGGTCTTGTATTTCCGGCCCCTTTTACTTTCAGCACTACTTTTTGTATACAGTATTCACTTAGTTCTTTGATTCCAACTTACTCTGTTTGTGTGTGTGTTACTCCTATAAAGGTAATGTCTTCCCAGCTTAGGGATTTACGCCTTTGGTTCTAGTCGCCAACCCCTGGCCTATGGAAGGTGGGCTTGGGGTAGTCACGGCATGGGCCCGAGGATGGGTCGTGACAAATTGGTATCAGAGGAGTCAGTTCCACCACAGAACTTAGGACTATGATCTTTCTTTTCTATGATGCAATAGTGTTAAGAGTATTGAGTATGGTTTTCAGTCCAGGGAGTCCAGTGTTGAGGCAGCGGCCGACGTATCCATACACCAGGACCCTGAACTCTGATTTCCGACTTAGTGCACGGAAACACTGATTGTGTGTGTGTTTCAATAGTTTCCTTTGTGGTCTCTTTGATTCAGCTCACCAGGTATAACTTATTGACTGTGGCACACCTATTCCTTATCAGGATGCCACTGCGAAGATAGCCATCTAGGGTTCCTGAGAGAGAGTACACAATGACGGACCACCGAGCGATGAGGCTCAGGTGTAGGGCCCTATTACTATTTTGGCACCTTCGGGTGGTGTACCAGCACCACCACCACCCATTGGGTAGCAGATGACACCAGCCATACTAGCAGACGGTGCACGCCAACAGAGCACATTGCACGAGTTCTAGCAGCATAAGACTAGATAGAGGCGATTACTGGAGTTTTCTACCTAGTTGAGACACTAGTAGAGAAAATGTTGATCTTAGCTACTAATCTTTTTCAGTGAGTGACCATGAGGATGGACTGCATAATGATGAAGTTTCGGTACTTGGACTGTTTTTCGAGATGGTACCTTCGGGCAGAGTGCCAACTATATCACTACCTGTTGGTCAGCAGACACTACCAGCAGTACCGGTAGAGGACACTTGTAGGCTTAGTGCCTTAAATATGTTTCATCACCAGATATACCTCAAGTTCTAAGGCAATCCCGACCCACAGGTGGCTGAGGACTGGCTTGAGGAGGTGGATGAGAGTTTTCTAGAGCTTATACATCTTCGGTAGGACGACGTGTCAGTAGCTGAGTATTCATCGAGGCATACCGATCTTTCCTGGTACTCGGTGAATATGATTTGATCAGTGATTTAGAGCTCGGACCTCTGAGTGAGGTGTGTTTAAGGATATTTGAGCCAACATTTTTTTCCTCTATGCATTCCTACTTATGTTAAGGTGCTAGAGAGAACCTTTGTGGTTGAATGTTTATTGGCTGAGCGGATACAGCCAGTGAATGTTAACAGTTGGAAAGCATGAAACCGGTGTCAGTCTTAGATACTTGAGCATGTAAAATGTTTCGAGAAGAGAGAGTGTTAAGGACAGATGAATCTTCAGGGCAGCAGACATGAAATCAGAGCCAGGAGAGCAGCATGAGGTGGTGAACATTTCGACATGTTACAACCACCCGCCTTTGTAGTCCCCGCTAGGCTCATGGAGCTGGAGGGAAGGGGAAGAGAGTAGCTACATGCGGTCAAGGAGTGTGACCCAAGGGCTCTAATAATGATTTGAGATATGGTCTGTGTCTACTACTAGCTACCATATCAATAGACATAGGTACCAATCATTCCTTCCTTCCATGAATCTTGTCCCAGATCTAGAGTTTCCAGTTAAACTGTTGACTTGACCCTCATGTCTGGAGATACCTTTGGGAGGAGACTCGATAATCACACTTACTCTGATGGTGTGATCTGGCCCTTGAGGTGAGAGTTTTGGTTGGAACCTCTTGGTGGTAGCGTCAAGGCCTTATGACGTTAGTTTGGGTATGGACTGGGCAACCACAGTTCATACACAGGTTGACTGTATTAGGCAAAAAGGTTGTGTTTTAACTACAATGTTGGGATGGGGTTTTACTTGATCGGAGAAAAAAAAAACCCAGGCACCATAGGATGGAATCATGTATAAGAGGGTGCAGTCGATCACTCAGGAGTTGGCCAGACTTACCTTTGTGCCAGACTTCTCTGAAGTTGCAGCACCACTATCAGCTTTGAAGAAGAAGGGGCAACCCTTCGTATAGTCAGAGAGATGCCAGTAGATCTTTTAAGAGCTGAGGCAGAGGTTGACTAGTGCGCCCATTTTGAGGCTACCGGAGGAGAGCATTGGGTATGTATTTTAATGCAACGCATCAGGGACCGGACTCGGGTGTGTCCTGATGCAGGAGCGAGCAGTGATCGCGTATGGTTCTCAGCAGTTGAGACTGCACGAGCAGAACTACGCTACCCATGACCTAGAGTTAGTAGCAGTGGTATTCGCCTAGAATATGTGGTGGCACTATCTTATGGGTGAATGTTTTACCGTATACTTAGACCACCAGAGTCTCAGGTATATCTTCTCGTAGAAGGACCTGAACCTAAGACAGCGACGATGGATCGAGTTCCTCCAGGACTATGACTTTGAGAAAGTCTATACTCCTAGGAAGGGGAACATTATAGCATAGTTTATCTCACGATGCCTCACTTGTCAGCAAGTGAAGGTGGAGCACCAGGTCCCAGTAGGCTTGGTTCATCCCTTATAGATCCTAGAGTGGAAGTGGGATGGGATATCCATGGTATTCGTGAAGGGGCTACCACGTACATCTAGAGGACACGACTCTATCTGGGTGATTGTTGACCGACTCACCAAGTCGGACCACTTCCTACCGATTAGGGAGTAGGGCTCAATAGAGAGCTTGGGACACCTCTACGTACAAGAGATCGTACAGTTTCATGGTTTTCCATCGATGATCGTCTCCGATCGAGATGCTCGTTTCACTTTCCGGCTATGGAAGGGGTTGCAGGAGGCTTTCGGGATGCAGCTTCGCTTGAGCACCACCTTCCATCCTCAAATGGACGATCAAACTGAGGGGACCATTCAGACTCTCGAGGAAATGATACATGTATGTGTCCTTGACTTTGGTCACAGCTAGGAGGATCACTTTCTCTTGGTAGAGTTTGCATACAACAACAGTTACCACTCCACCATCGGGATAGCCCCTTACGAGGCACTGTATGGCCAACCTTGCAGATCACCTCTGTGCTGGACTGACCCAGGGGAGTCAGCACTTGTAGGACCAGAGATAGTTTAGGCTACGACAGAGAAGGTGCAGATCATCCAGGAGTGGATGAAGATTGCACAGAGCAGACAGAAGTCCTATGATGATAAGAGACAGAGACCACTGGAATTCGAGGATGGCGACCATGTATTCCTATGGGTCTCACCTCGATGAGGTCTGTGGAGATTTGGTCGGGGTGGAAAGTTATCTTCATGTTTCATCAGGCCATTCCAGGTCCTCATCAGAGTAGGTGAGGTGTCTTACCGCCTGTCCCTTCCACCTCAGTTGCACCGGGTGCACAATGTCTTCCACGTATCTCAGCTGAGGAGAAATGTGCATGACCCATCCCACATCATCGACTATAGGGAGCTAGACATCGATGACAGGGAGACATTTAGGGAGGTCCTGGTGGAGATCTAGGATCGACAGGAGCGGGTCCTATGTGGATGGTTGATTCCTCTGGTGTGCATTCGTTAGCAGCACTAGAACCTCCAGGAGAGCACATGGGAGAGGGAGGCTCAGATGCGTGCTCAGTACCCCCATTTGTTTCCCTAGTGTGTGTTGTGGATTTATGGGGACATAAATATCTGAGGAAGGGGTAATTTAAAGTCCCAGAAATTTCAAGGAAATTATTTTCTTAAATTCTTTAGAATTTTACGAGTCCGTAGTTTCTGACGGCGCCTGATTCTGAGGCCCGGTGTGACCAGAATCAAGTTCTGAAGTTTTGTTCGGTATGTTCAGTAAACGTAAGTGTGGGTTTTTCTATCTTTCAAACCGGTGCTCAGAATTGAAATCTGAGGACACTGATGAACTCACAGCACCGGTATTCACTTAATGAGACCTTTTACGCAGTTGCGTTTGGTCGAGAGCGGGAGTTAATTTTTGGGGATTCATAATAATTAAATAAAATTGTTGTGTTATACAATTTTATTTTTAGGTGGTGTTTATTTCCTCCAAATAGGAATTGGAGGTGGGGCCCACACCCCACATACCCTCCCATGGGAGGATAATGTGTGTGGGGCCCACACAATCACCTAACCCCTTAACTCCCCCTTTAACTCCCTTAAACCCCTCTCTTAACTTTTGAGCTTCCACTTAATGGTGGAGGCTCTCCACCTTCCTCCCATTAATTGTGCCAACACAATTAATTAAAGTCTTCTTTAATTAATTTGTGGTGTCAACAATTCTTTTGAATTGTTTTGAATTGCATGGCATTATTATAATATTGGGGAAGCATTTTTATTATATTGGCTTGGAAGATATTCTATGGTGGAACCTTTGGAGAATTAGGGAGAGAGCATTCTTCCCTGAAGAACACGAAGAACGCTCTTTCTCTCCAATGAAGAATGATGAGACCATCTTTGATCTTTGTCCAAGCCACACACTACTGGAAAGATGATCTTTCCCAACACTTCTATGCCAACAGTTTGTAAAAACCGTTGGTATAGCTACCATTTCCCAACGGTTCACCAAAACCGTTGGGAAATCTATAGATTTCCCCACCCTTTCCCAACGGTTCACCAAAACCGTTGGGAAAGGCTATCTTTTTAGTCTCTTTCCCAACGGTTTTGGTGAACCGTTTGGAAAGAGGGACCCTTTCCCAACGGTTCACCAAAACCGTTGGGAAAGGCTGTATTTTGAGCCTCTTTCCCAACGGTTTTGGTGAGCCGTTGGGAAAGGCTGTCTTTTGAGCCTCTTTTCCAACGGTTTTGGTGAACCGTTGGGAAAGCTCACTCTTTCCCAACGGTTCACCAAAACCGTTGGGAAAAAACACCCAGAAAATCAACCTTCGACCTACAGAACTCAACCCACCTTTAACCTATCCCAACGGTTTTGAAAACCGTTGGGATAGGTTCTTTATTTTTTTTCCAGATCTACTAACCGAGAACATTATATAAATCAAAATTTTAAATAATTATGATAATACATATATATATTTATGAAATTATGTTTACAAAAGTGATGTTAGCTTAGTGGTTAAGTCGTTCGATTATAAATGAGGGGTCCTGGGATCAAATCCCAGCGGATTTTTTATTTTTGGAATTTATATACCAACGGTTCCATTACCGTTGGTATAGATTTCATATTACCTATACCAACGGTTTCCAAAACCGTTGGTATAGGTCTATACCAACGGTTTTCCAAAAACCGTTGGTATAGACCTATCCCAACGGCTTACTTGGCTACGGTTCTCCAAACCGTTGGTATAGGATATACCAACGGTTTGGAGGCCTATACCAACGGTTCCAAACCGTTGGTAAAGGTTAGTTTTCCAGTAGTGACAAGAGGAGGATCCGCCCGCGAGGAATGTCGACTACGCTTCCTCCTCGGACACACCCCGATGTCAACGAATCGACATCGTCTTCAAATCCTCTTCCCACGACACGTTCATCTGTGACGCTGATTTCCTCATCTACGCTCAATGCCGATTACGAGGTAGGGGGTTTTTGTATAATTTATACATGTAATTTATACCCTCGTTCTTTGACGAATATATGTTGGATAATTTTTTGAGCCTCTAATGCAGAGGGCAAGGGATAACAAACAAGTCTAGACCCTCCGCCTTATCATTCTTGATGCGCGTTTTGATGGGCGATGGATGAACGGAAGGGAAACGTTGATTTGAGGTCGTCGCAGTGAAGAGAGGGACTCGAGGAGGTTATAGGCATAAACGAGAACTAAAACGGACCACCGGAACGACTTCGGTGGCCCGCAGAAGATCGTGGCGGCGCAGGTTTCCAGCGGTCGGAATCAGTCGGCCGCCTGGGGGAATCGGCACCCCTTGCGTACCACCGGCGGAAGACCACCACGGTGGTGGAGCGGAACCCATGATTGCGGGTTCCGGGGAGGACAGGCGATGCTGTTTCGTGAACCCCCCCCCCCCCCCCCCCCCCGCTCCGCTCGGCCAGCTATCCGGGCCACGGTCGGCCACCGGGCTGGGCTGCCAGCCGCATAGGTCGGGCCACCTACCGTGTGAGCCGGGCCACAGCTGTTGGGCCGAGCCGTGCCCTACCGGGCCGACCCAGTGTGGGTTGGGCCGAGTCGAATCGGACCCAGACCCCCCTCTTCGGACTACATTCGGTTTTTCACCCATAAATTGAGCTACAGACCTTCGATCGACGCACCATCAATTGCGTTGGATTCCATGGATCGAGACGGTCATTTTGGTATATTACACTTAAGGTTTTGGATAAGTTTGGGTACGTCCGGGTTGGTTCAAACCCGAAACCAACCAGGCCCCCGGAGCGGAAACACTTATAACTTAAGGACCAGACGTCCGATTGATGTGTCATCAACTACGTTGGATTCCCTTTGATGAGACGGTTCTTTTGGATTACTCAGCATAAGATTTGGATGAGGTTGGAGTATGGTTGGGTTGGATTGTACCTGAAATCCAACAGGGCCCTTGGAACAGAAATGCCAATAACTCTCAGACCGGGCATCTGATTGACGCGCCGTCTGTCACGTTCCTTTTGATGAGATGGAATTTTAGGGTACATAAACTATGGACTTTGTTATAGTTTATGTAATGATCCCTTTGATTGAAGAGTGGACCCTCCCGGAATCGAGCGTGTTGTGTGCTGGAACCCTAGAGCTGGCTGCGACTGCGATGACTACTGTTCTTGTATCCTGTGTGGGTTCAGAAGTTTGACCTCTATACTTGTATCATGTGTGGGTTTGACAGAGTAGTTGGTCGTGTATCATGTGTGGGCCCGACAACTTAGCTGGTCTTGTATCTTGTGTGGGTATGATAGCTTAGATGAATCAGTGACTACATCTGATCATCTCTATCGCTATAATCCTCTGTGGGTTCGACAGCGACGACTACTGTACCGGAATCCTCTGTGGGTGCAACAGCGTTGACTACTGTATTGGAATCCTCTGTGGTTTCGACAATGATGACTATTGTTCTTGTATCCTGTGTGGGTCTGGCAGTTTGACCTATGTACTTGTATCCTGTGTGGGTCTGACAGAGTAGCTAGTCTTGTATCCTGTGTGGGTCTGACAGCTTAGTTGGTCTTGTGTCCTATGTGGGTCCAACAGCTTAAATGAATCAGTGACTACATCTGATCATCTCTATATCTATATTAAAGATGTTTACCTGTGTGAGATGAATCTTGAATTTCAATTATTATCATTAATGTGATTGACTTTACTTCCTATGTGGACTGGGTTGTGCTTGGGCTCGATATTTGGAGCCGAACTGGTATTGATAACTTAGGTATAAGTATGGGAATATACCTAAGTAGGGTTGGTTGATACTTTTTGGTTGTATATTTCTTCTGTGATTTATCCTTCGTGGATTATAGGAGACCTTCTGGGGTCACGGGGTCCCTACTGAGTATCATTATACTCACCCCTGCATGGGCTATGTCTGTACCTCGTTGTGTTGGATGCAGACGACGGACAGCATTGACGGAGGCCGAGAGCGATCCAGGACCGGACGGTACCCGGAGGTGGACCACATGGAGAGACGGTACATGGAGCGGACTGATAGACGTGGAGTGCTGAGGTAGACATTTGTACCTACCCTTCAGGTAGGATACCCATTGGACGTTCCAGGATCCTCCCTTTTCAGCTGTTGTCCCTTTTTTAGTTGTACTTGTTTTCCGTTGTACCTGTACTTTACTATTGGGCTAGTATTTCTGGCCCCTTTTACTTTCAGCACTACTTTTTGTATACAATATTCACTTAGTTCTTTGCTTCCATCTTACTCTATTTGTGTGTGTGTTACTCCTATAAAGGCAATGCCTTCCTAGCTTAGGGATTTACACCTTTGGTTCTAGTCGTCATCCCATGGCCTATGGAAGGCGGTCTTGGGGTAGTCACGACATGGGCCCGAGGATAGTTCGTGACATCAATTTCATATTTGGACTTCATGTTCTTGATCAATTTTCACCACTGATCAACTTCCCCATTAAAATTATAAACTGTCATCATAACTTTCTCTTCTTCTGAACACTAGAGAATAGAGAATATCTTCTCAATTGAGTTAATCTATTGTTTTTCAAGTAAAGGATCTTAAGATACACTAAACATGGGAGGACTTTTCTAAATAAAGGATTCGACCAAAAATTATTTTTTCTTAGGAGAAGGATGGAATTCCATGTGATTCAATTTATTATTCATAACTTGAGCCAGTTGAGTAAGTACTGTCATGAGGTTTTGAGCACCTATTCCCATAATATTTGGAATTTCATTAGTGAAATAATCATATTGCCTATCACATTGATTAATGGAATGATTTATCCTATTTACATCCATTTACTAAAAAAAGTATAATTAGAGGGATTTAATTCTTAGCTATTAAGCATATAATAAGAAAACATTGAACATAGAAGGATAAACTTGTAAATGAAAAGTATATCCTAACTTGTGATACCCTAAGATTCAATATAGGTTGTCCATAGTGATATAATTATCCCTAGGGTTATTAATAAATTTATATTGTCCTGATATCCAAAAATAACTAACCTTTATTTGATACCAACTATAGATACTATAACCTTTTACACATATTATTACATTATTTTAAGCATAATTTACCATAAAATACAACCATGGATCGTAAAGTCTGGTTTCTTTGTAAGATTATGTATATTATTTGATAACATGAAAACAAAACTAAAAACATCTTTTATTTAATCCCCATAGTTATATCCTAACTTCCATTGAGCTCTTACATCTGCATAGGATAACCTAGGGAATACATGAACAAAAGGGATGTGCTAAAAAACCCAGTAAGGGAATAAGCATAAGAATAAAACATATAACATGGGTCAGAGGGAAAAATATGATGACATAATGGCATGGAACATGAATAAACATAAGTAGGAATAACTTTTATAACATGGGAACATATAACCATGACCTTATAGGAATGTTGAAACAACATATAAGATGACATAAACATGATTCAAGGCTAGTTGCCAAGACCTGGTGGACAAAGTCCCATAAAGGAATCAACTTCACTCCATGTCCTAACATGACGTATCATGAGACTAAAAATTAAACAATTCATTGGATAAATATCTAGTTACACCCATCATAACATTTTCATTAATATGTGTTCCACATGAATATTCATACATATGGAATCAAACATAAACACAAGTATTTCCCATGGAAAGAATTGGGTATCATAATCATGTCAAAAGGCATAACAAAAGAGAATATCATAAAGGTGTCCATAAAATAATGGATTTAAATAATACATGGAAATTCATAAGTTAAAATAGTCATATATCATGATAATATATTTCAAAATGGAGTTAAAACATGTAAAATAGTGTTTAAGAGACATTAGAAATGAATCATTTGAGTGTAGTTTAAAAAAATATTAAAGAGCGTTTAAATCAGAAAAAAGAATATTTGTTTTTATAAATCCAAAAATGAACCAAGAAAGTTTTTCATGATGATATGGGTGATTTTATAAAAATAAATTTTAATTAAATCAGATTATGGATAGCACGTTAAAATGGGTAAGACTTCAGTAAGTTCACTTGAATTGGTCTGACTTATTAGGAAGAATTGAGACGGGAACCTTTTTAAAACATGTATTTACCCATAAAATAAGGATGATATGATATGGATACATGAGTTTTGAACACATAAACATAATTTATAAGAGTTACAAAAAAATAAGCATTACATTGGGGTAAAGAGAGTGAAATAGTAACCCAAAAAAAATGGACGTTCAGAAAGAATCTTGTACCTTATGTCTGAATCAGTTATGCACTTGATCTTAATATCCTAGATAATTAGATTAAATCCATTGATTAATTAATTCATAACTGTTTATATATTTATTTTATTTATTATAATTTTATTAAGTTTATTTATGTCCATTTTGGTGGTTTATGAGATTCAATTTCATCATTCGGGAGCGTTAGATTTCCTTGGTTTTCATGATCGGTTTACTTATATACATGTATGGAAACTCAAGTAAAATGAGAATGGTTTTTCAGAATTGAAGTCATAAATTATTAATTAAAATCCATAATATTAAATATTTATATAAGTCGTTTTTTTTATTTGGGGTGAGGATTAATCATTAGATAAGACGTTAGTGATGATCATTTAGATTATTTTGATGGTTTTTTCTATCATCACAAACTAGTTTTGTTTTATTAATTAATATAATGTATATAAAATGGATCCAAAATAATACATAGGATATAATACATATATTATAATTTTTTTAACCATAAAAATTATTTTATGATTAGTCTTGAAGTATGGAATGGAAATTGAAAATTTTGTCGTCCTTGAATGTGATAAAGTAACACATCACAGATGATGTTTTCATTTTCAGTACAAAAAGAGAGGAGAAAAGAAATGATGACGGATTATTACATTAGCATAATAATATTTCAGTATATGTAAGTTACTGGAGTTATCATACCATTTGTATAAGGGTAGTTTAGGAGAGAATAATAAAATATAATAACTTGAAGAGAAATTAAAAGAAAGGAAAGAGGATTTTACCTCTTGAATCCTTCTTCTTGAGAACCTTCTTAGGAGGATTGGTTTTGGTATTTTTTGAGACCAAAGGATCTTGGACATTGGGTAGGGTCTTGGTAAGATATTTGAGCAAAATTTGGACAAGTATTAAAGCTTGAGAGGTGTGAGGAGAAGAGGTGGTGAGGGGTGGTATTTATAGGGGAGGAGAGGGGTGTTTTCTCATTATTTTATTAATTAGTTTATTATTTTTCTCAACACAATAAATATTTAGTATTCTTGTGACTAAATACACTAACTATTGCATGTTAGTTCAAACCAAAGGTCACTTACATCATAAATGACTCAAGCATGACTCAAAAATTCATTTATTTACTTATACTGTAAATTGTCGTATTTCACTATTCACCAAAAATTCAACTATTTTATAAAAATCACAAAAGTTAAACCTAATAATTTTTTGATTTTATAATTAAAAAAAGAACTCCATTTTATTAAAATAATTTTCTAAATATGTGAAATTTAATTTTTAATTAAAATCACCATTTATTCAAAAAAAAATATCAATTTTAATATTATAACTAATTTTAAAACATTTTGAAAAATTAATTAAGGTTAATTAAATTATCTTATAATTATAAGAAAAAATATATAAATTTATGAATATATTTTATGAAAATAAATTTTCTTTTAAATTATTATATTAATTAAAAATTTTAATTAAATTTTTATGACTTACAAAAATACAAACAATTACATTATCATTTTTAAAACATTTATATACACAATTCAAGATATAAATTTATCACATTTTAATTATTGAGATACCCAAATTTTATTTATACTTTTATAGGTGAGTTTACTATTCTATTGGCTGGTTTACTATTTATAAGGGTCATATTACTATTTAAAAGGTCAAGTTACTATTTCATTGGTATAGGTTTCTTAACTTCTAGAAATACCTCTTATTTCATTCATTCTTCATTTATAAAGTTTGTATTTTTTTATTTATGTGATTTTATGTGATTACACTATATGAAAAAATTATAACAAGGGAATTTCTATTGATAAAATTTTTGGGTCATTATAGAGCAGGTTTACGAGTAATGCAATTTATGCACAATGGGATGTTGTTAAAAGAGTACTCAAGTATCTAAGGGGTACTATGGGTTATTGTATATGTTATAGTGGAAACCCAGAATATTGGAAGGTTTTTATAATTTGAGCTGGGTAACTAATCTGGATAATCACTCTTTTATAAGAGGTTGGGTTCTTACACATGGAGGTGGAGCAATATCTTGGGGTTCAAAGAAATAAACTTGTATAATGGACTCCATAATGGCTTTTGAGTTTGTTGCTATAGTAGCTACTAGAAAGGAAGAAAAATTGATTAAATTTTTTTTTATCGGATCTACTATTGTGGCCTATGTTGATTTCCCTAATTTCTATACATCGTGATAGTAAAGAAACATTGTTTAGGACATACAATAATACTTATAACAGAAGATAGAGAGACACTGGTCTCAGACATAGTTATGTGAGACAATTGATACAGGATGGTATCATAACTATAGATTTTATTAGATTAGTCCAAAATTTTGTGGACCCACTAACAAAGTGACTTTCAAGGGATTTGGTATGAAAAACTTCCATAGGGATGGGTTTAAATTCCTTGTCAAAAAATCACCAATGATGGGACCTCAACTCAATATGTGATAAATTCGCATGTATAAGTTTAATGTAGTAAATTCTATTAGATGTTTGATGGAAACACTAAAGGTATATTACCTCTTATAAAAATGGTGTTTGGTTACTATGAAGAAAAGGAGGGTGAGATTAAAACTCCTAATGAACTAAGTATTTCAAACTAGTGTTGAAACATGAGAACACTTTTGGGTTCACCTTTGTGAATGTAGGGGTGGGGCCATTACAAATAGATTATGACTTTGTCTCTTAAAAATTCATGAAATGATAATTGAAACATGTCAATAATGGTTTCTAGTAGTAGACAGAGAACTATGTAATTCTAATATACTTGTGTAGTATGAATCTAGTTGATAATAATAGTTACATGTTCAAGGCAGTGTCTATAAGTTTCTCTATTCATATTTTATTTTCTCTATTATATAAAGGTTTAAATAGATATATACCTTTATTTATTAATGTTATTTCTAAGAGAGTATTATTCTTTATTTTTCAAAATGGTGCTTAAAATATTTTAAAATGGTCGGGGATTGTTGGATTTTAATGTGTTTTTAAAAATATTTAATTTTTTATTCTAATTTTTTAAATTGGGAAGTTTTTCAGAATCCCACATTGGAAATTGGGAGAAGTGGGCCTTAATTATTAATGGAAGAATATTTATTACAATTTAAAATTAATAAAGGTAAAATAGTATAATCCTGTGAGGGATGGTGCACTGTACCATCCACACGTATGCATGCAAAGGAATAATGTGGTGCTTTGATGGCGCACTTTTCACTTCACATGCCACGTCAGTGCGAGGCACTTGGAGGTGCCTTAATTTTTCATGATATATTGGGGGGTTGTACTAGTTTTGGTGGGTTAACACAGTTTCTAGAAGAGGTATGATCTGGACTATCAATCAAATTAGATGTGATATAATGGACATAACGGTTCTCTAGCGGGTGCGATCTAGGACACTTATTTGATCGGGTGAAATCGAATGGGAATGATTAAATCTATAAATAATATACCTTTCCATAAAAGTTATTATACCCACTTGAATGGGTAGGATTATTTATATAAATTGTTTCCTCTATGTCTATAAAATGTAGCCTCTAGAGGATGGAAAAAATTACTTCTAAGTAATCAATTCACTCCTCTAATTCCTCTCTTTACTGAAATTCCTCAAAGTCCTTCCACAAGCATCAAAGTAAATTTATTTGTGTGAAAAAAAAATAACTTTCCAAATATATCTTGTTTCTAGATCCTCTTTAAGGGATACTCCTCCCAAAGTAGTTGTATTGAGTATCGATCCACCGTTGTATCCTAAACAGGATTCGATGACAACCCATAATACCGCCATTTTGGTGGGGTTGGATCTACTCTTAAATATAGTGATATCATAACATGACTTGATGAGATCCATCAACTACCATCCAAATTAAAGGTCATGTCCTTTATCTACCAATATCCACATTATGGATATAGTTTAGGTAATATGTGAGTGAATGAAATTTGATCTTAGTTGACATAAATATTACATAGACCAATTTCATGGGCCCTTGGAGTTCAAGTAGGCAGACCATGTGTTCCTAAGAGTTTTTCCATGATGAGGTTTGCATAGATTTGGTCGAGGTAGAAATATATCCTTGAGGTTCATCAGGTCATTCAAGATTCTATGCAGGGTTGGTGATGTTGCTTACTTCTTGGTTTTTTCCCTACTGTTAGACTGAGTGCATGACGTCTTCCATGTGTCATAGATGAGAAGATATGTGAATAACCCATCACACATTGTTTATTGAGGTGATATTGATGTCAAGGATGAATCCAACTTTTTGGAGTACCTGGTTACCATCAAGGATCAGTACAAGAGGATCCTTAATGGGTGAACCACCCCACTGGTGTGAGTTATTTAGCAACTTGAGAACCTCCAAGAGAGATCATGGGAGTGTGAGAGAAAGATGCGGGCTCAGTACCCATACCTTTTCAAGTAGGGTTTTCCTTTTAGGGGTAAAATATCCTTAAAGATGAAGATAATTCAATGACTTTGATTTTATTTTTTGGACCCTTTAAATATTTCTATATATTAATCTAGGATTTTCTTTATTGTTGGCTTAGTTTTATGGGTGTCACGGGACCCCGAAAATGATATATTAAAAATATTGAAATATTAAATCAAGAGTGCATATTTTTTGGAAATGATGAAATTTGTATTGATTAGAGTATCTAATTGGAGATCTGATACCATTTTTGGATCCAAAATATAGGTTTTACACTAGGCATGACTTAAGGTTCATTCACATCGGACCTCTGGTTGACACGCAGTCTCAGCAAGGTATTGGCTGAAATAAATTAATTGAATTAATTTATTGATTTATTTATCCAAACCTAATTATCACCATATTTAATCCACATTATGACCAATTCCCAAGGTTATCCACATAACCCTAGGGGATAATCACCAATGAGATATGGAGAGCCACCATGAGAGAAGTCTTTGATGGAGAATGTGAAGAGAAATCCTCATATCAATGATCAAATTTATTGAAACTCATCATTGACATCAATGGGAAACTGTTATTCACTAATGATCAATCAAATTATGATGTAGGGCTCATTATTTATATATTATTACCCTATTGTTTCATATTTTTATCATGGAGTATGAATTTTGATTTGAAGACATGATTATTTCCCCTTTGGAATAATCCTATTGATTTTTTCTCCTTGGCCCAAAAATAATCATTATGATAGATTTATCTTCTATTTTTTATTTATGCACTTACAATAAATGGTCAAGTTCACAACATCCTTTGATGATTTAACTTTTTTTATTGTTCCTTTTCCCCCTCATTCTTTGTATGTACATCGGTTGCCTACGGTAGGCTGACAATTCGACTACCGATCCAATTAGAAGAATAATCAAACCTTAGATCTATATTGTATTATGTAATAAATGAAAGATATGTTGATTTTTGAGAGTAGTTTAGAGTGATGATGGATGGTGGATTGGGGATCAAATCCTCATATGTGGATGTATGATGTGATGGGTTTCACATGGGTCGATGAGAATTCTAATTTTCAGGAAACAAAGGTAAGAAATCAATTATTGGAGGATATTCCTTCAATTTTGGGACCATGGGCAAAGCTTTTGTTGATATTTATGATGGGATTGATAGAAAAAATGAATCTTCAGGAGGGAGATGAAATTTCTATAAAATTATTGAATACATTTTATGTGTTATTTTAGAACACACAACCTGTTGTATGATTCCTACGGTGACCAGAGATTCTAGCAGAGTTAAATATCGCATGGTCTTATGGTGGGACCGCACACCATGTTGCCATACCTAGCCAATCAAGTTATGTATAATGAGTGCACACCTGAGGAAAAAGGTGGTCCAACATTCCATGTTCCCCAGGAGACACACCATGTATATGGATTTTCACATTCCATGTCGGGAAACGTGATGCGACCAGTCAAGGACTTGGGAGTACACCCCATATACACCAAAAGACACGCCGTGTATTTTTTTCAAATGTTCTAACAGTTGTATATCATTATTCAGGACTTAGAATCAAACTCACAAGTAATTATTCCTGAATATAACATGATTATGACCTTTATTTTGATATTAAAGATACAAAATTAGGTGGTGTTGGTTGTTCAATTCTTCCAACATGGTTGGATAATGTTGAGACTCGAGTATGATCTACAAAGAGACATCATAGTTGGAAACCCCCATAAATACACATGTAGTTAAGGGTGTGGGTCTCCCATTTTCTATATAGGTAGGATTGGAAACCCCCCCCTACACACCTTAGGGTGTGGGTCTTCTATCTATGGAGTGTATCCCCCTCTTCATCGAGTGCAGACGAGGCACGAGTCCTCCACCAATTTGGGGGTTATCACCCCCTCAGTTGTATCTTACCATCGGCAAGGCATGGGTCTCATGTATCTAATTTGGTGAGGATTGAATTAGATTACTAGTATCAGGATAGCAATGAATATAAGGTTTTAGACTAAACATTTCTTTATTTTACATCATTTCTATAATTTAAACATTATGCCTCACAAAATAATCTCAAAATACCAAGAATGAAAGGTTTGGTGTCTTTAAGAATCAATTGCATAAAAAAATTATTTTATAATACTTATAAACATTTCTTTATAATTGATCCGCATTAGACTCCCTTATAGACTTCACATAAATTATACTCATCTTTGTAACTTGGAAAATGGAAACATAAGAAAGGGGTGATCTCAAACACTTGGTAAGGAAAAAATTACCAATAAGTCGCCAAGGGTTAAATCATAATCATATGAGAAAACATGAGTAGGGGAGAAATATCTTATTGAAAATAACATGGAATAATAAGATTTTTCCATAAGTCATGATAGTGGATATGTAATCTCAAATGGATAAACATGTGTCATGGTATAAGATTATAAAATGAACAGGGAAACAAGGAATAAGGGAATGATATCATAAGTTCATGGAATCATATAAATGCAACAAAAACATATAACATGACATCATAATCATAATTCAAGACTCTTTAGAAAAGCCATAATATCAAAGTATATAGGGTCTCATGGTGGACTTATTTCACTACCCATTCCCATAAACCTAGTGGACAGAGTCCCAAGGTGGATTGGGTTCACTCCTCATTCCCATAAACATGGTGAACAGAGTGTCATGGTGTATTAGGTTCATTCCCCATTACTATAAACATAGTGTATATAGTCCCATGGTTGATTGGGTTCACTATCTATTCTAATAAACAAAGTAGTAAGAGTCCCATGGTGGATTGGGTTCACTCACCATTTCCTTTTCTTATTGTATCATGAGATAGAAACATTAAACAATTCACTAGAGTGCTATCAATGTGCATAATTCATATTCATAACATGTATATTCATATGTTTTTCACATGATTAAGAGATACCATATATAAATAATAATAATGATAAAACCTATGAGAAGGAAGTGGGTTTTATAATCTTGTCTCAAATCATAACCGAAGGATATATCGTAAGGATTCCTATGATAAGAAAGAATTAAATCATTTTGGATGTTCATATTTGAATAAAGAATAATAGGACTTAAACATTGAGTTCCAATGTAGATAAAATAATTATAATTATTGGATAAGTATGAATAAAAATGATACACTTGGGGGATTCTTTATGAAATGAGTAAATGATTTTTTAAAGTAGGAAATAGATTCTCATTTTTCATTAAAATAGAATTGAACCGCAAGAATTTCCATAAAATAATGGGGGTTTTAATAATATATTTGTGGTTAAAAAATTTTTATAAGTGTGTTACTTGACATTAAATAATAAATAGGAAGGTTCCCTTAAATCAAGTTTACTTAAAAGAGAGAATCACAAATGGAATTTAAAACATGTATAACCCCATCAGAGAAAGGTAAAGTAAACTTGGTATATATGTAAGGAACATGTATACGGAATATTAATCAAATATAGTGAAAAGGATAGATAATATTGTAGAAAAGGAAATATAATGTGTAACCTAAAAGCAATGAGGGTGTTTTGGAAGATAAAACATATGATCCTGAAAGTAAAAACTTTTTAAATATTAAAAAAATACCATTATTGAAACTCACATCATAAAAAGGGAAAATAAAACTTACATTTGAAAAGAGAAAAGTTGAAATGTGAATATCACATGAGATAAAAAATTATTTAGTTTCCAAATATAAAGGACAACATTAGAAGGAATAGAAAACATAGATATAGAAGACAAAGAGCTTACTTGTTAAGAATGATAAATATTCTTTAAAATGTCATATTTTATGGAGAATAAATTCTTAAAGGAAGGATATTTGAATAAAAAGTGATATTTTAACTTTATAAAAATATAATGTTAAATGTAAAATCTTAGGTTATAGGAAACCAATCATATAAGTAAGAAGTTCAAGATGAAATATCATAACTCAAAGAAATGAAGTTTGAGTTAACAAAATCTCTTATGTCTTTAAAATCAATTGAAGCAAAAACCCTTAGAAAGATAAATTGATATGGATTTATAAATCCCTTATATTTCATTAATATTGTGGTAAAAATAAATCTAATATAAATATTTACCTCACGAAAATGGAACATGTGGTGAATAAAAATCATATCTCAATAAATCAAAATAGAGATGAAAGAACCCTTGCCTCAAGTCCTAATTCATTATGTGTGTGCACCTAACTTCCTGAATAAAAAAATTAAATTTATTAAAAACTTTATTAAGAATATTTTCATATATATTTAATTTTCTAAGGTCTATTTGTTATCATATATTATTTATTTATTAAATAGTTTTCGCTTATGTTGGTTACTTGAGGTGGTTCAATCAATTTCTTTGAAACTTATTTGGTATGTTTCCCATGGTAAAAAGTGTTTTAAAATAGATTCATAATATATATAATTTCAGAGTTTTATTTATTTTATTATCCCATTAACACAAAATGTATAAATTTCCATAGGTTTTCCTAAAATTGAAACAAATTAATAAATGTGTCCCAATATGTTTCTTTAAGTCAATTAAGTTTACTATGATCATTTATTGTTAATATCACTTATATAATGTCTAATATAATATTTATAGATTATTAATAGTTTCATAAATATAATTTTTATAAATTTCATATGTTTTTAAAATCAACCATATAAGGAGGCAAAGTAAAAAAAAAATGTGTCGTTTTATGGAGGCGGTAGTCCGCGCGTACACATGAGCAACACTCTCATTTTTTCATAGAATGGGAGGTAGGTAGAAAAGTGATATTACATTAGTATAATATAATTTTAAAATATTAATAATACTAATTTTATCATTATGTAATGGGTAGAAATGGTTTTAGGGGGTAAAATAAAGAAATAAGTAAGAGAGTTTGGTTGAGAACATTACCTCTCCCTTAAGAAATTCTCCCTTGGGTAACACCTTAAGCCTCCTTATCTTGATCTTTCAAAAATACCAATGCTTATAGGATGTGGGTAGAGATTTTATGAGAGATTAGGTAATATTTTTTTATGATATAATTCTTTGTAATGGGAAGCTAAATGTGGTGGAAGTGATCTACTTTTATAAGTAAAGAAAATGACATTTTCATAAATACTCGTTGCTTTTTTAATGATGTATTGACACTATTAAATGGTCAATGAATAAATTTTGGAAAATAATGTGAGGATGATTTAAGGTTTATATTCCCACCACTATTCATTTGGTTCCATGTTTTAACATGTTTTTAATCTTTTTACCATTAGGTTTTAACTTTACATTTTTGTTTTTTACTTTAGTAACTAGTTTTTACCTAAGTAATTAATTTTTTAATAAAATTATAAGAAAAAAACTCTTACCAAATTTTATTTTATGGAAATAATTTTAGTTTAAAACCCTAATACTTGAAAATATATTTCTTTATGAATAATTTTAATTTCATCAATAGCTTGTGATGCACACAACACCAGATTTAAACAAAACAAGGTTGATTCATAATTTACACGCTTAATTTAAAATTAAATTTTAAAAATTTTAGAAAATTTATTTGAAAATTTAAACCTAATTTTTTAAATATTAATTCCAAATTTATATTAAGGTTGATTTTTTTATTTTACTAAGAGGTTTCATTTTTTTATGAATAGTTACAAATACTGAATTTTAATTGAAAACTGTCTTTTCATTTAAATAATTTATAGTGTTAAATTATATTTTAATTATTTTTAAAGTAAAATTAGTTCAATTTTATATCAATTAATCCAATTTATATCATTTTAATAATTTTTACTTTGAATTTTTATATAAAAACATTGTAAATTTTGAACATTTTCACATTAAAAACCCACTTTCTCATCACGTCTGCAGGATTAAATTTAAATTTAAATTTTTCATTTATTTTAATTGAATTTGGAAAATGGATTTAATGTTTTTAATAATCATAATTTCTAAATTATTTTTAATTTCAACTTAATTTTTGAGCAAAATGAATAGTGAATGCAGTAAAAATTAATTTCCACGGTTAAGTTAAAAATGGGTTTATCGAGGGGTTAAGCTAGAATGATAAGAGTGAAAATGACTTAGAATGTTGTATTAATTTTATTTAATGAGTTTATTTATAATTTTTAAATAAAATTATCTAAAATATGAAAATTAAGTTCCACTTTCCTTTGAATATGCCCATATATTAAGTTAAATAAATAAAAAGACAAAAAAATACCTCTCTTACTTTTAATATCTATAAAGCCTTGGGATAAAAACAAAAACAAAAAATGTTTGATTATAAGTATTCTTTTGAAATATAGATTTGTTTTTTTATCATTATAATTTATTTTAATTTTTTTGATATGAAATAATTACTCTAAATGCTTAAGAAATGTCAATGCAATAATTATTTAGCTAATAATTAACTAAAATAAATGGTACTAAAAATTTTAAAAGTGAATTAAATTGAATGAATTATTATGTTACATTATTTTTATTGATTAATATATAATTTTATAAATTTTTCAACCAAATATATTCAAATTAAACCATTTTATTGGTATTTTAAATTCAAATTAAATGAATAATGTTAAAATTGACATTGATGTTATATAATAAATAATATTATATTAAATGACTAAAAATTACTAAAAAATCTATATGCTACCAATTTATATTAAAATATTAATAAATATCAACTATGCTCCATTAATGGACCATTTTTTCTCTTATAATGACTATATTGACCCCTAAATAGTAAAAAACTCTCTTAGTGTAGTTAAGGTTAAAACAGTGTTTTTGCACATACATGTGCTTGTGTTAAAATAAATTTTCAACACACATAGGATTTTTATTTTATAAATTGGATTTAATATAAAGAATAATTATGTTCAAATTTTCTAATAAGGATTACTTTAATTTATTCTTAATAGATAAATTACTTAGGTTAGAAAACTAGTTACCGTAGTGAAAAAACAAAATGGAAAAAATAAGGAAAATTAGATGTTAAGTAAACAAATATTTAGAATATTTATTTTATTGCATTTTAGAGGTGTTTCTAGAACATATAATCCCTCCAAAAATTTAATTATCTATTTTGGATCCACTTTAGGTAACATTGACCTCCCAATAGTGAATACTTTTGAGTATTTATAATAATGTCACTCCTCCTCAACTATAAAAGGGAACTCACTCCTATCACTTCTTAACACCTCTAAATCCATTTGGATCATCCATAACCTGACCAAATAACTTCCCAAATTCTCTACCATCATCCTAGAATCCTTATTTTTGTCATAAATCCAACCTATTAAGGCTTTAGTGCAAACCTATGGAGGATACTTGAAGAAGAGGTAATGTTCTTCAACAAGCATCTTTATTTTACTTCTTTCTCCACATCCTTCAATTTTTATTCAAACTTGATTATATAATAACCTCAATGTATTACATGTAATTATATGTTATTATAATAATTTCATGACCTAAAACCATCTCCACTTCCATCTAATGGGTTATGAAATCATCATTCTTGTGTAATACGGACTACCACCTCACAAACTAATGTAATTAGTTTGTACATTTCCACATCTCAATGTTGGATATGATGATGGATATAAAGTATATATATGATATTTATAATATATTTATACCTCTGGATTCAATATATCATATATATCTTTTTATATTCCATTCTATATGAGATATGATAACATCTCTTGTGTGTACGGCGGACTACCGCCTCACGAAGCGATGTGATTCGTCTTTCACTAAAGCTTCACATGGAAGGTGATAAAGATAAATTTAATGATTATATGTGATATACATGAATTAATTATGATATTAATGACATAATTATCATTATTTAAGGATAATATATATATATATATACCATTTTATTTCTTTCTTTTTCACTCACGTAAAGATGATAACACCGTTCGTGTACGTGTGGACTACCGCCTTCATGAAATGATGTAACTCTATTTTAATCACCAAACCACATTTATTATATATATAAGTATATAATATGGTATATATGATAATATTATCATTATTAAAAGGTAAAATATTAATTACCTTCTTTCCATAATGATCATTTAAAAATGGAAACATTACTCATGCGTACATATGGATACCATCTCCATGATCATAATGTACTTCATTTTTCACAACCATCATCCATGATTGATCATAAAAGTATATTTGATGTATAAATATGTTAATTATGTCATGATTATTATTCTATATATGATTAAACTCTATAATATGTGCAATAACTGAATCTTTAATGATAAAACATGCATAAGAAAACAAGGTAATTAACACCTGAAACAATGAAAACAATGAATTATTATTAATGAAAAGAAGATAAGATATTATAAAAGGATCATATATGATATTATAAATATTAATATGGTTATGTTATAAGTTAATAACATGTTTAAAACCGCTATACATGAGGTTAAAGAATAGATAATCAAAAGGAAGCGTGGGTTAAGGGATTCCATCTCAATTTACATTCCATTGAGAATTATTTGTTTTTATATACAAATTCACTTTCATGTGGTGTATATACTGACACTTTGAAATGTAATATAATTATTTTTATGGTATTTTAAGTTAAACTTTGAATTATTTAATCCAATTGTATTTGATTGGAAAATTACCAAGTGGTAAAATTTATTGTGCAATCTCACTTTCTTTTGTGATTGTTAACTTTCTCTTGAAGAAATAAATTTATTGATAATTTTTCATTGGTAATTAAATTTTTATTAAATATAAATATTCTTTTATGACTTATATTATTATTTATTGAACCATATACCATTTTTAAATATAGTGTTTACTTTGAAATATTTACTGGAGAAATATTGATAAATATGCATCCTTTACTCAATATAGATATTTGATGATAAGGAATATTTATTTATGAATTAAATTGATTATTAAATAAATGAGGAATGATTTTGGACCTATAATTATGGGTGGGGATTGGTATAATATAGCCCCTAGATACATCGTTAGGTCTCATGAGACAAACTATATTGGCCAAATTAAACGGATTTCTACCTGTAATATTTAAACCATCTTATGAAAGGTCTTGACGGTAGAGGTATCATGATTCATAAGATCATGGAATACAATAATTAAGCATTTCCTTAATTAAGAGTTTATTTACTATTATCCATGATATCTTTACTATGATATTATCTTTGGATTCTTTTCACTTTTAGTTTATTGATTAAATGGCATATGTTTTCAGTTATTTACCTTGGCATATTGAGTATGCCTTATCCAGTTATTTAAATTTAATGTGTGATTAGTTATTTAACTTTATATATTGATTATTATTATTGACTCATGATAGATTCTATTTTACTTAACCCTTACTAATCATTTTATCTCACCTTTATTTTTTTACTTTCCTTAGGTTATGAAGATGAATCCTTTGAATGAGTTTTCAATGATGTCGAGAATTTTCTTTTATTATGTACTATGTTTTATTTTTTATTCCCAATGTAAAATGGGTATCATGTATATATATAGTTCACTGAAACTAATAAACTGATCAGTCCTTTGGGATTTTACCCATTGTATCTATTCCAATGTAATAAAGTAAGGCACTGGATCCGAGATATTGGGTTCAGAGTCGTTATAGTTAGTATCAGAGAAAGTTTAGTGGAAACCTTGGGATCTATATTTAGAAAAAAAACATATATTAGGTATCACAGCCCTATGATAGAATTTGAAGATAGTATATAATAATGTACCAATGTGTTGGTAATGATGATATTATGTGGGTTTTTCTAGTAAAACATCCCTGTTTGGATACTAGAAATGGGCATGCTTCTAGAAAATAGGTACCTAGGGGTAATAACTCCAAAAAAAGTGCATTGGGATTGATTCGAGTGTTACTTGGTACCTGAAAATGGGTTTTACTACACAGTTAGTTTGACATAACCTGGGGAAATTCTTAGGAGAATTCACATTTTATTTCTAAAACATTATGATGGATTTGAAAACAAATATATCCCTAAAGAAACTAAGTTTAGGATTCTGAGATTAACAATGCACAAATTTTAATTTATGCTAAGTGTTACACCATATTTGGAATCATACACAATGATTTAAAATTCATAATCTCATGATCTAATCCAATATATTCTATTATTTAGAAATAAAACTAGAAAAAAAATGGTATTTAATACTCATGGCCAATATAGAAATTTCCCTACTGAGGAATCCAATATAACTGGTATTGGAACTGATCAAGTTATGGCTATATTGGTGTAGCTTAATCAGGTTATGAAAAATAAACTTTTCCAAATAGAGCAACCTATTCCACAACAATATTATCCTATGTTGGATATCTTTATGCAATAAAGGCCCTTGTCATTTAGTAGGACTACTAATCCAATGGAAGCTAAGTAATGGATTAAGTCTATAGAGAAGATCTTTATGGCCTTAGGATATTGTGAAAATGAAATGGATACACTTGAATTATATTTTCTCAAAGTTCGTGTTGATCAATGGTGGCCATTGATCCAGAATACTAAGGAGGAAGAGGAAATATAACTTGTATAATAGAAAGCTTTTAAGGAGAAATTATTTGACAAATATTATCCTCATGATCAAAAAATGAGATAAAGAGAATGTTACTTAACTTAAATAAAAAGGAAGAAGAGGGTATTATGGAGTGTGATTATACCTTTACAAGGTTAGTTATACATGTTATGGATTACATACACAAAAAATAGTGAAATATTGACCATTTATTTGAAGGGATTAAGCAAGTATCCAATGGGTACTGATCTATCAAACTTTTTCTTCATATGATGAAATAGTTTAATGTACTATTAAGACAGAGAAATATTTATCTAAGTTTTATGGATTCAAAGTGAAGAAATAGAATAAGAGGAAGGCATATCAATAAATAGATAAAGGGAATAAGGGAAAGGATGATTTTCCTACATGTGATAATTGTGGAAAGAATCGCCTTAGGAAATGATTGAAGGGATTGGGAGTTTTTTTATAAGTGTGAAGAAAATATTCAATAGTAAAAATAATGCTAATAAAATGAAGAAAAAACTGATATTCATTGTTTCAACTATAAGGATATGGGGAACTATGTAAAAAAATTCCCCAAGCATTAAGGAAATCTACCACATAAGAGGCTAAGGAGAGAAGGTCAATCTTATTTTATTGATAAATCCAAAGTGAAATAATTACAATTATTGTGTATTTGGATCCTATAAATATATTGTAAGATTATTTTATTTATGATACTATGAAATATATAAGGAGTGTACTATATTAATTTTTCATTAATGATTTGAAAGTGTATGTTGAATGGTACCGATAACCAAGAAAAATTATTTAATAGAAAGTAGAACTTCTTAGAAAGAACATTATTGAGGGAAATATAACCCTTAATATATTCCTAATTTTGAGATAATGATGTTGGGATAAAGTGATTATTTATATGGATAAAGTAAATTAGATAGTACTGACTAACTTGGACCTGATTAATGATTTATTGAAAATGTGGTTTATGCTATAATTGATAGAGTCTATAACATTTTTGGATTTAGGTAATATATCTAATAATATGTGTCTTATTTAAGGAATAAGTAATAATACATGTTTTAAATATGGTTTTATGGTAATTTAAGTTATTAACGTGTTTCAAGAGAGTGCATGATAAAGGTATTCACATGTTTGGTATGTGATGATTAAGAGCTAATTCATGTTTTTTAAAGATTAATGATCAGTTCATTTTGGAAATTCAGTGACCTTCTTTCTAAACTTTTGGATCTTAATATTTTGTAATGTTCATAAGGTTAACCATTTATGAAATGGTTTAAGATAAAATTTGGACAATGTTTTGGAGACTAATTTATTACCTCACCATATGGATATTTATGTATATTGGATAACATGTGCTAACTATATTGGTTTTAGAAAATTGTTTGAGATAGAGGGAAAGAATTTTCACTCTTTTATGGATCTTAAAATCTATTAAAAGTAAATTTTAGTGCTTTAAGAAAAAATAAAAAGATCGTTTTTGTATATTCATTTCTTGGAGTAAGGGATGAATTGGAAATTGATAAAATCACAACCAAAGGATGAAATTGTGATTATAAATTAGAAATGTATCAAGTAAGTATATTTCATTATATTATTATATAGTAAAATAATTCCAAAATTTCAGGAAAAGGATCTTGAAATAAAATTTTATCCTATTACCATCGTTTTTATGATATTAATAGCCTTTTTCACACCTATTTGGTTTAAGGTTTTGTGGTTGTTAACCTTCTCTGGATCACCCATTTTCTTGTGAACAATGTTCTCTATCACTCTCAAACGGTATTTGGGTGTTAGTTATCTCTTATATATCCATGTTTTAACTTCACACCTATGTTATCCTACTTTAAAACCTAGTTATGTGTTATTCCATATGACCTTTTTACTCTATATCTCTCATACTAAGATGGTATTTTATTAACCCTTTTTATGATGTGGGTTTTTCAACAATGGTATTTCCAAATATCAAACCCTTGATTACTGAGATCAAGTTTAAATTTTTAGGAAAAATTTTAATTAAGGTGGGTATAATGTAAAACCCTATGACTTTACAATACATTTCTTTAAGAATAAATTCAATTCCATTGAAAGCTTGCGATGTACACAACACTAGGTTTAAACAAAACATGATTTAGTCACGCTTTGTGAACTTAATTTAAAATTAAATTTTAACACTATTATAATATTTATTTGGAAAAATAAAATTCATTTTTAAAATTATAATACCAAAATTACATTAAGGTGATTTTTTGGGATTTTTTTTGAGAAATTTCATTTTCTTATGAATAGTGAAAACTACTGAATTTTAATTGAAAACTACCATTTCATTTAAATAATTTATAGTGTTAAATTATATTTTTAAATGGTTTAAAATTAAAATAATATAAATTTTATATCAATTAATCCAATTTAGGTCAATGGAATCATTTTCATATTTAATTTTGATATAAAAACGTTGTAAGCTTTAGAATATTTTTACTTTTAAAACATATTTTCTCATCATGTATGTGGGATTAATTTTAAATTAAATTTTTTCACTTATGTTAATTGAATTTGGAAAAATTAATTTCATATTTTGAATCAGTATAATTTATAATTTATAATAATTTCAAAATATTTTTTTACCAAAATGAATAGTGAATGCAATAGAAATTAATTACTACGGTTAAGGTAAAAATGGGTTTACCATGGGTTAAACTAGAATCATAAGAGTGAAAATGAGTTAAAATATCATCTTAATTTTATTAAATGAGTTTATTTCAACCTTTTCCATAAAATTATCTAAAATATGTAAATTCATTTCCCCTTTACTTTGAATATGACCTAGGTAATAAGTTAAGTAAAGAAAACGTCAAAAAAGATATTTTTCTTACTTTTAATATCTATAAAGCCTTAGGATAAAGAAAAAATTAACATATGTTTTATTATAAGTATTGTTTTTAAATATAAATTATGTTTTTATCATGATAATTTATTTTAATTTTTTGGGATGAAATAATTACTCTAAATGCATAAGAAATGCCAATGTAGTAATTATTTAGTTAATAAATAACTAAAATTAATGGTACTAAAAATATTAAAAGAGAAGTAAATTGGATAAATTATTGTGTTCCATTATTTTTTTAGATGAATTTATCATTTTATATATTTTTTAACTTAATATATTTAAATTTCATCATTTGATTGGTTTTTTTAATTCAAATTAAATAAATAATGTCCAAATTGACATTAATGTTATTTTATAATAAATAATATTTTATTAGATTATTTAAAATTAATAAAAATTCAATCCTATACCATGTTATTTTTAAATTTTAATAAATATCAACTATTTTCCATTAATGGGGTAATTTTTCTCTTATAATGACTATATTGACCCCTAAATAGTAAAAAACTTTATTAGTGTAATTAAGGTTAAAATAGTGTTTTTTGTGCACACATGCGCATATGTTAAAATAAATTTTCAAAAAACATAGGATTTTTAATTTATAAATTGGATTTGATACAAAGATTTAGTAGGTTTGAATTATCTAATAAGGATCACTTTAATTTAGTCTTAATGGATAAATTACCTAGGTTATAAAACTAGTTACCATAGTGAAAAACCAAAATGAAAAAAATACGGAAACTTATAAGTTAAGGAACAAAATGTTTAAAAAATGTGTTTCATTGTGTGTTGGAGGTTTGTAGTGACTATATAATCCCTAAAAACCTTTAATTATCAATTTTTTAGCCACATTAGGTAATATTGACCTCCCAATAGTGAATACTTTTCAGTATTTACAAGAATGTCACTCCTCCTCAACTATAAAAGGGCACTCACTCCCCTCGGTTCTTCATACCTCTCAATCCATTTTGATCATCGAAAACCTAACAAAATCACTTCCCAAATTCCCTCCAATAATCCTAAAAGACTTATTTTTCACATAAATTTAACCTAGGAAGGCTTTAGTTCAAACCTAAGAAGGATACCCAATGAAGAAGTAATGTTCTTCAACAAGCATCTTTATTTTACTTCTTTATCCACCTCTTTAAATTTTTATTAAACCATGCTTATATAATAACCTCATTATCTTTCATATAATGGGATTTTTTTTATAAAAAGTTCAGGACCTAAAACCATCTCCACTTCTAATGAGTGGGTTGTGAAATCATCATTTGTGTGTATAATAGACTACCAATGCATGAACTAATGTTGTTCATTTTTTCATTTCCACCTATAAAGGTTAGGTATGATGAAGAATATAAAGTATATATATGATATTTAAAATATATTTATACCTATGGAGTCACTATATCATATATATATATGTATAAATTTTATTCTATAAGAGATATGGTAGCATCACTCATGTGTACGGTGAACTACTGCCACGCGAAGCGATGTGATTTGTATTTCACTAACATTTCACATGGAAAGTGATAAATATAAAGTTAATGATTATATATTATAGAAATTTAATAATTATGATATTAATTAAATACTTATCATTCTATAAATAATATATATATATATATATATTATTTTCTTTCTTTCTTTTCTAGTCATATAAGGATGATAACATCATTCTCTAACTTGTGGGCTACCACCTCCATGAAGCGATGTGACTCTATTTTCATCACCAGATCACATGGATTATATATATATAAGTATATAATATGTTATATATAATATTATGATCATTCTGTAAAGGTAAAATATTTCTGACCTCCTTTCCATAAAGATCACTGAAAAATGGAAACGTTGCTCATGCGTATGTACAACCAACTGTCTCCAAGATCGTAGCGTACTACATTTTTCACAACCATCATTAATGATTTATCATAAAAGTATAATTTATGTATATATATGATAATTATGTCATGGTTATTATTCTATATATTATTAAAATCTATAATATTTTCAAGAACCAGATCTTTAATGACAAATCATGTATAAGAAAATAAGGCAATTAACACCTAAAACAATGAAAATAATGAATGATTATTAATGAACATGTGATAAGATTTTATAAATGAATCATATATGATATTATAAATATTAATATGGTTTGGGTATAGGTTAATAAATTTTTTAAAACAACTATACAATAGGTTAAATAATATACAATCAAAACGAATCATGAGGTAAGGGAATTTGTCTCAATTTACATTCCATTGAGACTTATTTGTTTTTATACACCAATTCACTTTTATATGGTGTATATACTGCCCGTTTAACATTTAATATCATGATTCATTCATAATTAATGGAATTTTATGTTTCAATTTTAATTATTTCATCCAAGTGGATTTGACATGAAAATTACTAAGTGGTAAATGTTATTGTACAATCTCACTTTATTTTATGATTGTTAACTTTCTCTTAAATCAATAACTTTCTTGATCATTTTTAATTGGAAATTAAATTTATATTAAATATCCATATTTTTTAGGATGTATGTGATTATTTCCTAAACTATATACTATTTTTACATACGGTTTTTACTTTAAAATATTAACTGGGGAAATATTGATAAATCTGTATCCTTTACGCAATACAGATATTTGATGATAAGGAATATTGATCTATGAATTAAATAGATTATTCGATATATGAGTATTTATTTGTACCTATAGTGATGTTTGGGTATTATACAATATATCCCCTTGATGCATCAGTAGGTCTCATTAGATAAAATAATTTGGTTACATTAAATGGGTTTTTACCTGTAGTATTTAAACCGTCTTGTGAAAGGTATTGATGGTAGAGGTATCATGACACCTGAGATAATGGAATCCAATAATTAATAATTTCCTTCATTAAGAGTTCAATTACTATTACCCATAATATTTTCACTATGATATTATCTCTGGATTCTTTTCACTTTCTGTTTACTGATTAAATGGAATGCGTTTTCAATTATTTATCTTTCCATATTGATTATGCCTTATCCAATTATTTAAATAGAATTTTTGCTAATTTATTTACCTTATAATGATGATTATGCTTATTGATTCATGATATCTTCTGCTACACTTAACCCTTATTTAGAATTTGAGCTCAACCTTATTTTGTTTCCTTTCCCTAGGTTAAGAAGATGAATCCTTTGAATGAGTTTTGAAGGATGTTGAGAATTTTCTTTTGTTATGTACCATGTTTTATTTTCTATTACCAATATAAAATGGGTATCATATATGTATCGGGTTCACCAAAACTACTAAACTGATCGGTCCTTTAGAATTTAACTCATTGTATCTATACCAATGTAATAAAGTAAGTCAGTGGCTCTAGGATACTGGGGTCGAGGTTATTACAGTTGGTATTAGAGATATCTTAGTAGAAACCTTGAGAACTATATTTAGGAAAAATATAGATTAGCAATTATAACCATATGATATATATTGAGTATAGTATTTAAGAACATCCTAATGTGTTGGTAAGGAAGATATTATGTGGGTTTTCTTAGAAATACATCCTTTTATGGATACTACAATTGGACATGGTTCTGACACAGAGGTTCCTAGGGGTAATAACTTTGAAAAAAGGCATTTTAGGCTTGACTTGAGAATTACCTCATACCCAACAATGGTTCATACTGTGAAACTATTTTGAAACTCTTGGAGGATATTTTTAAGATAATTCAAATTTTATTTAGAAACCATTATAAAGGATTTGAAAACAAATATATCCCCAAAGGAACCAAGTTTAGGATTCTGAGATTAAAAATGAATAAATTTTAATTTATGATAACTGTTACACCATATTTGGAATTAAGAATTGTGATTTAAAATTCATAATCTTGTGAGATAATCTAGTATATGTCATTGTTTATAAATGGTACCTAGAAAGAAGATAGTATTTAATACCCATAACCAATGTAGATATTTCCCTGCTAAGGAAGACAATATAGTTGGTATTGGAACTGAGCAAGTAATGGGTATATTAGGGAATCCTAATGAGGTTATGACAAATAAACTTTCTTGGATGTATCAATTTATTACATAGTGATTTTATTCTATTTTGGATTGATTTATACAGTAGATTCCCCTATCATTTAGTGGGACTACTAATCCATTGGAGGATAGGAAATGGATTAAGTCTCTAGAGAATATCTTTATGGACTTGGGATGTGTTGAAAAGGAAAAGGTTACCCTTATACTGTATTATATCAAATGAGATGTTAAACAATGGTGGTTATTGATCTAAAATACTAGAGAGAAAGAAGAAATAGAACTCATGGAATATAAATCATTTAAAGAGACATTCTTAAACAAATATTTCCCTCATGAGCAACAAATTGAGATGAAGAGAAATTTCCTTAACATACAGAAAAAGGAATAAGAGAGTTTTGTGGAGTATGAGGATACCTTTTCAAGGTTATCTAGGTATGATATGGATTACATATGCAACACAGGGTGTAAGATTAACCATTTATTTTAAGGGATTAATCCAAGTGTCTGAAGGGTGTTGATCTCAAACTTTTTAGTCATACAATGAAATAGTTTTATGTGCTATTAATACATAGAAATATTTATCCAAATTGTATGGATTTAAAGATAAGTAAGGGAAGAAGAGTATGATAGAGAAAAAAATAGATAAAGAAAATAAGTGAAAAGAATTATTTTCCCACATGTGATAACTGTGGAAAGAATAACCCTAGTAAATTCTTGAAGGGATTGGAGTTTTGTTATAAGTGTGGAGAAAAGGGTCATTAGAAAAAATAATTCAAAGGAAATAAATAAAACACATTTATTCAGTGTTTCAAATACAAGGAGATGGTTAATTATTCAAACAAATTCCCCAAACATCAAGGGAATCTACCACATAATAGGAAAATGGGAGAAGGCCAAGTTTATTCTATTGATACAGCCAAAGTGGAATGATTACTATTCTTGTGTATTTGGATCTAAGAAATATGTTGTAAGGGTATTTTATTAATGATATTATGAAATATATAAGGATTTCACTACTATAATTTTCATTACGGATTTGAAAGCATATGTTAAATGATGCTAATAACCAAGAAAAATTATTCAGTGGCAAGTTGAACTTCTTAGAAAGCACACGATTGAGAGAAAGATGACCCTTAATATGTTTCTGGTATTGAGATAATGATGTTGGGATAAAGAGATGATTCATATGGATAAATTAAATTGGATAGTAATAACTACCTTGAAACTTGATTAATGATTTATTGATAATGTGGTTTATGCTATCATTTATTGACTCTACAATATTTTTAGATTTAAAGAATATATCCGATAATCTGTGTTTTATTTAAGGAATAAGGAATAATGCATGATTTAAATAAGGTTTTATGTTCATTCAAGTTATTATCATGATTCAAGAGAATACATAATGAAGGTATTAACATACTTCATATGTGATTATTAAGAGCTACTTCATGTTGTCAGAATATTAATGATAAGTTCATTTTAAAAATTCAATGACCTTCTTTCTAAAGTTTTGGATCTTAATATTTTTGAAGGTTAATAAGGTTAATTATTTATGAAATGTTTTAAATTTAACTTTGTATGAGGTTTTATAGACTAATTTTTTACCTCATCATATATAGATTTATGCATATTGGATAACACATGCTAATCATATTGGTTTTGGGAAATAGTTTGAGATAGATAGAAAGAATTTTCACTCTTTTAAGGATCTTACAATCCGGTAAAAGTAAATTTTAGTGCTTTGGGTATAAAAAAATTATTTTTTGATATTTATTTCTTAAATTAAGGGATGAATTGTAAATTTATCAAAGCACAACCGAAGGATAAAATTATGCTTATAAATTAGAAATGTATCAAGTAAGTACATTTCTTTATATTCTTATATAGTAAAAGAATTCATAAACTTTAGGAGAATGATCTTGAAGTAAAATTTTATTCTATTAACATCATTTTTTGTAATATCAATGACCTTTTTCACACATATTTGGTTTAAGGTTTTGTGGTCATTATCCTTCTCTAGATCACCTACTTTCTTGTGAACAACGTTCTCTATCACTCTCCATCGGTATTTGGGTGTTAGTTTTCTATTCTATGTCAATGTTTTAACTTCCCACCTATATTATACTACTTGAAAACCTAGTTATGTGTTATTATATATGACTATGGTACTCCATATCTCTCTTATTAAGAGGATATTTTATTAACCCATTTTATGATTTGGGTTTTTCAATAATGGGATTTTCAAATATCAAACTCTTGATTACCTAGATAATGTTTTAATTATCAGGATATGATTTATTTAATGTGGGTAGAATTTAACACCCCAAGAATTTACAATATATTTCATTAAGAATAAATTCAATTGGGTTAATAGCTTGTGATGCATGCAACATTGGGTGTAAATAAAACACGGTATATTCACGCTTTGTGCACGTACTTTAAAATTAAATTTTAACAATTTTAGAAAATTTATTTGAAAAAATAAAAAACATTTTTTAAATTTTAATACTAAAATTATCTTAAGTTAAATTTTTGGGATTTTTCTGAGATGTTTCATTTTTTAATGAATAGTAAAAACTACTGAATTTTAATTAAAAACTGATTTTTAGTTTAACTAATATATAGTGCTAAATTATATTTCGTATTGGTTTTAAAGTAAAATTAGTTCAATTATATATTAATTAATTTAATTTAGTTCATTAGAATCATTTTCATAATAAATTTTGATATAAAAACATTGTAAACTTTTCAACATTTTTACTTTAAAAACTCACTTTCTCATCACGTCTGTGGAATTAATTTTAAATTAAATTTTTCTACTTATGTGAATTGAAATTATAAAAAGGGATTTAATATTTTAAATAATAATAATTTCTAATTTCTAATAAGGTTAGATTAATTTTTTACCAAAATGAATAGTAAATACAGTAAAAATTAATTATTGTAGTTAAGTTAAAAATGGGTTTACCGAAGCATTAAACTAGAATGATAAGAGTGAAAATGACATAAAATATTATATTAATTTTATTTAATGAGTTTATTTATAAATTTTACATTAAATATTATTAAATATGTCAATTCCTTTCCACTTTCCTTTGAATATGAACCATATAATAAGTTAACTAAAGAAAAGGACAAAAAATATACTTTTCTTACTTTTAATATCTATAAAGCCTTGGGATAGGTAAAAAACAAAATATGTTCAGATATAAGTGTTATTTTGAAATATAAATGATTTTTTTATCATGATAATTTATTTTAATTTTTGGAGATGAAATAATTACTCTAAATGTTTAAGAAATGCCGATGGAGTAATTATTTAGTTAATAACTAACAAGAATAAATAGTACTAAAAATATTAAAATTGATGTGAATTGAATGAATTATTCTGCTATTTTTATATGAATATATCATGTTATATAGTTTTGAACTTAATATATTCAAATTTCATCATTATATTGGTATTTTTTAATTCAAATTAAATGAATAATGTCAAAATTGACATTAATGTTATTTTATAATAAATATTATTTTATTAAATTATTTAAAATAAATAAAGAAACGTATCTTCTACCAAGTTATTTTTAAATGTTAATAAATATTAAATATTTTCCATTAATGGTCAAATTTTTCTCTTATAATGAATATATTGACCCCTAAATAGTAAAAAACTCTATTAGCATAGTTAAGGTTAAAATGGTGTTTTTGCACGTACATGCACTTATGTTAAAATAAATTTTCAAAACACATAGGATTTTTAATTGATAAATAGGATTTAATTAATATAATTAGTGCATTTAAATTATCTAATAAGTCTCGCATTAATTTAGTCTTAATGGATAAATTACCTATGTTAGAAAACTAATTACCGTAGTGAAAACCCAAAATGAAAAAAATATAGAAACTTAGAAGTTAAGGAATAAAATTTTTAAAACATATATTTCATTGTTTATTGGATATTTGGATCAAATATATCATCTTTCCACACCTTTAATCATAAATTTTAGAGCCACTTTAGGTAATATTGACTTCCCAATAGTGAATACTTTTGAGTATTTGCAAGAATATCACTTCTCCTCAACTATAAAAGGGAACTCACTCCCCTCACTTATTTACACATATCAATCCATTTGAATTATCCAAAACCTACCCAAATCACTTAAAAACTCCAATATCATCATCCTATGATTCTTTTTTTTTCATAAATTCATCCTAGTAAGGCTTTAGTACAAACCTAAGAAGGATACTTGAAGAAGATGTAATGTTCTTCAACGAGCGTATTTATTTTACTTATTTCTCCACCTCTTTCAATTTTTATTTAAATATTATTATATAATAACCTCAATATATTCTATATATTGGGATGTTTTTATAATAATTTTATGACCTAAAACTGTCTCCACTTCTATCGAATGGGTTACGAAATCATCGTTTTTGTACAGCGGACTACCGCCTCACGAACTGATGTCGTTCGTTTTTACATTTCCACCTCTCAATGTTGGATATGATGATGAATATAAAATATATATATATGATATTTATAAAATATTTATACTTATTTATTCACTATATCATAAATATATTTTTACCTTCCATTTCTTAGGAGATACGATAACGTTGCTCGTGTGTACGGCAGACCACTGCCTTGCGAAGCGATGTGATTTGTCTTTCACTAACACTCCACATGGAAGGTGATAAAGATAAATTTAATGATTATACTTGATATAAATGAAATAAATATTATATTAATGACATAATTATCATTCTTTAAATAATATATATATATATATAATTTTTTCTTTCCTTTTCACTCACGTAAAGATGATAACATCGTTCATGTTTGTGTGGACTACCACCTTCACGAAGCAATGTGACTCTATTTTCATCACCAAACCACATGGATGATATATATATAAGTATATATTATGGTATATATGATATTATTATCATTCTATAAATGTAAAATATTACTTACCTTCTTTCCATAATCATTGAAAAATAAAAATGTTACTCATGTGTACATACGGTCTATCGTCTCCATGATTGTAACATACTTCATTTGTCACAAACATAATTCATGATTAATCATAAAAGTATAATTGATGTATAAATATAATAATTATTTCATGATTATTATTTTTTATAATGTTAAACTCTATAATATGTGCAAAAACTGGATCTTTAAGGACAAAACACACATAAAAAATAAGGCAATTAACACCCAGAATAATGAAAATTATAAATGATTATTAATGAACGGGTGATAATATGTTATAAAATGGTCATATATGATATTAAATATTTTAATATGGTTATTTTATAAGTTAATAACATGTTTAAAACAACTATACATAATGTTAAAGAATGTAAAATCAAAAGGAAGCGTGAGGTAATCGATTTCATCTCAATTTACATTCCACTGAGACTTATTTGTTTGTATAAACCAATTCACTTTTATGTGGTTTATATAATTCCCATTTTACATGTAATATCATGATTCATTCATAATTCATGTTATTCTAAGTTTCAATTTGAATTATTTTATCCAAGTGGATTTTACTTGAAAATTACGAAGTGGTAAAAGTTTTTGTGCAATCTAACTTTCTTTTGTGATTGTTAACTTTCTCTTGAAGTAGTCACTTTATTGATAATTTTTCATTGGTCGTTAAATTTATATTAAATATACATATTATTTTATGATGGATATAATTATTTCCTAAATTGTATACCATTTTTACATATGGTGTTTACTTTAAAATATTAACTGGAAAAATATTGATAAATATGTATCCTTTACTCAATACAGATATTTGATGATAAGTCATATTTTTTTTATGAATTAAATCGATTATTTGATATATGAGTAATTTGATGGACCTGCAATGATAGGTGGGGCCTGGTATAATATATCCCTTCGATGAATTGGTAGGTCTCATAAGACAATCTTAGTTGACCAAATTAAATGGGTTTCTACCTATAGTATTTAAACTGTCTTGTGAAAGGTCTTGATGGTAGAGTTATCATGATGCCTAAGACCATGACATCCAATAATTAATTATTTACTTTGTTAAGAGTTCAATTACTACTATCCATGATATTTTCACTATGATATTATCTCTGGATACTTTTCACTTTCAGTTTATTGATTAAATTCCATGTTTTTTCAATTATTTACCTTGTCATATTGATTATGGATTATGCGGTTATATAAATGGCATGTGTGCTTAGTTATTTACCTTGTCATATTGATTATGTTTATTAATTCATGATATCTTCCACTATACTTAACCCTTACTGATTATTTGAGCTTACCCTTATTTTGTTTCCTTTCCTATGGTTATGAAGATGAATCCATTGAATGAGTTTTCAAGGATACTGAGTAGTTTCTTTTTCTATGCGCTATGTTTTATTTTTTACTCCCAATATAAAATGGGTAACATGTATGCATCTCATTCACCAAAACTACTAAACTAATTGCTCCTTCAAGATTTTATCCATTGTATATATGTCAATGTGATATAGTAATGCACTGGTGCTGGGATACTAGGGTCGGGGTCATTACATTTAGACTCCCAACCAAAATCAATTTATAAATATGTTAATGTTAATTTTTAAATCAAAACATATATTATATAGAAAAACAGTTTTCTTGAAAAATGTTGTTTTAACCATTAATTGTTCTTAATATTATTAATTACCAATTAAATTAGTGATAATATATTTTTATATATGTGTAAACATCATATCATAGTCTTTATATAAAATATATCATTTCAATTTATCAGATAAAAATTTATACAACATAAATAAAATAATTATTTAAAAATAACCCTTTCACCATTATCATGATCATTAATTTTAATCTTACTAATCATACTTTTATGTCTAAAAATGAAATTGATTTTATTACATGATATGAACATTCTGAACTAAAATTATAAATCCATTTTGTTATATTTTATTTCTACAAGTGATGAAATCTAATTTTTAATATATGTAAATAAAAATAGTTTTTCAAGTAAAATATTACATAGGTTTCTAAACCATCAAACATGAGTTTTATAAATATAACATAGTATTTTTAAATGAATCATTTTATTCCTTAAATATATTATTTTTCATGAAAAAAAATTAATAATTTTTTTGATTCATGCTTAGATCATGATAAAGTAAAAAATAACACAATATTAATAAAAACCACGTTTTCCACTATTAATCTAAAGATCAACTATTTCATAAAAATTAAAAAAAATTATCCTAAGATGACATTGTTATCCTAAATCAAAAAAACTAAGTTCATTTTATAAAATTCAAATTCTAAAATTTATAAATTTATCTTTTAAATAAAAATTCAAAACATAAAAACTGTTTTTATTAAAAAAATATTCTTTTGAAACATTATGTATTCTCAATGTTATTTCATACAAATTCCTAACTAAAAGGATATTAATATATTATTCCATATATTAAAATATTGTATATTATCATAATAACCTTTTAAAAATGGTTGATTAAATATATTAGGATAAAATATACAACACTTAAAAAATAGTTATTTGAGAAAGAAAAATCTTTAATATTAAATCGTATTAATTATTTTTCCTCTAAATGTGAACATTTTTAGTTGATTCATGTATTTTTATTTACTATTGTATTTATTATTATTATATTTTTATTAATTATATTCATCCAAATTTTTTTAGTTCGTTTTAGTTTGGTGTTGTGTGCAAAGAAATCTATTGAACTTAGTGTCAATTTAGAGAAACAAATATACTCCAAAATCTCAAGGTGTTGCACATACTCTTGGAACTATAGATGGACTCATCATCCTTTGTCAGCTATGAAGATTGAGAGCTCTCTCTCTCTGTCTCTCTCTCTCTATTCAGTTTCTTCTATGAGCATATCCTTGTTGGGGTTCTTTCCCACTCTTACCATGTGAGTTAAGCTAACTATTTTATTTTATTGCTTCACTCTTGGTTTTTTGGAGAGTCCTATTGAGTATGAATATACTCATCCCTATATGAGTTCTGTCTTCATGTTTTGTGTCTTATGATGATGGAAGATGGTTGGATAGTGATCTTGGAAAACAAAGTATTGATGAAGCATCATAGTACTGGGTGATAATGACCTTAGGTGATGGTCAGGTTTGGTGTTCGGGAGCATGACTCTTCTTCATCATCAGCTGTTGGATTGGGACTTCCTTTGTTTATTGTTAGGTGTTTATTTTTTTCCTTTATGATTTTGATGTATTTATATTTCTACACTCAGGTTGTCTTAGATGCTATTACATATATTTGTTTCATCTAGGATTAATGCAGTTTTATTAGCCAACGTGATCATGATGTATTTGGATGTATGTGTGTGTACAAGTTCATTACCCTAAGGCCTCTCATTTTAATGATATGCCTACTCAGTGATAGTTTCCAACCCCTGGCCTATTAGAGATGAGTTTGAAGTGTCATTCTTATCCTATTATCTATTTAGATGAGGATTTGGTGGGATAGGTCGTGAAATTTTTTTAGTAGTGTATATTATAAATGTGTTTTATTAAATTTAAACCAAATATGGGTTGTTATTATTCATTTATGAGTAAATGAATGTTTCTTTGTATTTGAAAAAGTCAATGGATATTTGATTTTATGACAAGATACTTCATAACTTATTACAATATCTGTTTTCCTCTCATTTGTTTGATCTATATATTATGAGATATGTTTAGCTTGAAGTTGAACATAAAAAAATTTATTTTAGTGTTTCTTTGGGTTATTAAGCTGTTAATGATTACTCTTACTATTGGAAACTTTTACAATGTAATACATTTTTAAAAAATTTAAAATTATAATGGGTTATTGCTAAATATAATATATAAATGTTATTTATTTGACTATTTAATACTGAAACAACCGTCTTTAATGAAGAAAATGTTGAGAACTGATAAATATTTTATTTATTAATGCTTAAAAATAAGTGTTTTTTAATGTTGAAAAAAAATATTTTTATTGGAAAAAACCATGATGTGATAAACTTTTATCCCATATTTAACATTTCCATTATGCTTATATATAAATTTATGTCATAAAAAATCAATTTATAATTAAAAAATATCCACTTGTGACACACACATATATATAAATATAAACATTTACATCATTAGGTGATTGTTTAATATATAAATTTAGCATCTTATATTTATTATGTGTTATTGTCACACCGTATTAGGTGTAACACATGCACATATATTAATGTAATATTTTATAAAAAAATGAATGATATAGTATTTGTTGTATATTTTTTTATTGGTAATGGTAATATAAAAAAATTTTAGGCAGCCACTGATGGAGGTTGTAGTCTTCAAAGGGGGTGGGATTCCCACCCCCTCCAATCTACCTTTACCTACCCTAGTGCACTACCTATAAAAGGTAGTGCAACCCCCCATGGTGCATGACTGATTTAAGGGAAATATTGGAAGTGTTAATAATATTTATGTGATACTTTTTTTCTCATATTTCTCTGATATTCTTACTCCTTTAAATTTTTTCTTTCATAACACATTATCAGCATGAACACTCAAAGAGAGATAAAGGTATGTTTTTATTTTAAGTCTTTTTCTTACCAATTGGTTGGATGGTTCTAATTATTTATATAATATTATTTATTTACTTCCAGATTGGATGGTTTATATGGTTTATTTAATTACCACCATAAAGTTTGGGTTTCCACCTATTTGGACGATTTTAATTTATTTATTTTACACCTCCTAATTGGATAGTCTAATTAATAAATTATTATATGCAAGAAAATTTTAAACGAGTAATGTGATATATTGATTTATTTATTTCAAACACCCACATGAAGGATTTATTAACCAATTAAGGTGAGATGTATATATATAAAATTAAATTATAATATTAACCTAATTTTAATGTTTTTGATATTTTTTTATTTTATTTAATCCCAATGTAAATTATTGTTTTGTTCTTTTTTAAAAAAAATCCATCTTAGTTACCATTATGTGCACTCTCACAAAAATCGAATTCACCGCTCTTGATATTATTGGAAGTAATTGCATGTCATGGATGATTGATGTTGAAATGAAACTCAAATCTATGGATCTCATGGAAATAATTAAAGGAAACAATTCACAAACCCTCCAAAATAAAGTAAAGGCAATGATCTTTCTTAGAAGATATCTCAATGAGGGTTTGAAATATGAGTGCCTTACAGAAAGAGATCAAAGTAATCTCTGGAAGATCTTGAAAGAGAGGTATAATCATAAAAAGGAGGTTGTTCTTCTAGTGACCCATGGTGAATAGTATTATTTATGCTTCCAATACTATAAAAAGGTCAATGATTACAGTTATGTCATGTATAGAATTATATCACAGCTAAAGTACTATGGTATTGGGATTACAGATGTCGATATGCTTGAAAAGACATATACGACATTTCATGAATCTCACATCACTCTACAAAAACAATATCACTTGCGAGGATATATCAAATATTCTGATCTCATATTATCATTACTTATAGTAGAGAAGAACAGTGAACTTTTGATTAAAAATCATCAGTCTTACCTTATTAGTTCATCAGTAGTATTTCCTAAAGAAAATGCCATATTTCATGAAAATAATCATGAAAGAACTTGGGGACATTATTCTTGTGGAGGATGTTATTTTGGCGGGAGGCGCAATTGAGGACGTGGTCATAACCATGGGCCTTCTCAAAATGAATATCAAAATCAAAGAAATATCAGCTCCAGTACTCTGAGGAATCCTGAAGATTCCTACTACAAGTGTGGTTCTAAGGGACATTATTCTTGAGTTTGATGAACCCTAGATCATCTTTTAAATCTCTATAAAGAATCTCCTAAAACAAATAAGAATGAACCACACTTTTTTGAGACATCCAATAAAGGGAAAGAAAAGGAGGTGAATTTTACTGAGAATCACGATCCATCAAATGATGATTTCACTTATCTCAAAGTGAGTGATTTTACTTGTGAATTTAATGAGATGATAGCTGAAAATAATTTAGAAAAATTACAATAATTATGATATATGATATTTCATTTTTTTGTATGATTTATATTTTAGATGTTATATTATTTGAATTTCACAAGGTTTTTCTTATAATATTATTGTCTTTATTTTTAAGAATTGAAATGGATTGTGTAAACAGAAAATATATTTGCATAATAGATAGTAGAACAAAAAACACAATTCTTAAGAATAATTTTTTTTTGATCTTCAACCAACAATACTAATTGTGAATACTATATCATTCCTGCAGATCTTATAGAATGCACTAGTAAAGAGAGTGTTTCTTTACCTAATGAGACATAATTTTTTATAAGATATGTGTTGTTTTTTTTCCAAAATCCAAATGAAACTTATTAAGTTTCAATGATATATACTAGCATTGGTATGATACTCAAACTATATATGAGATAAATGAAAAGTACATGTGCATTGAAATTAATAAATATGATAAGAGTCATGTACTAGAAAAACTACCAAAATTATCATCTAGATTGAATTATATATATATAAGTGAAATATAAATACATATGGTAGTAAATAATGGACCATAAATCATTAATTTTTGGCATGAATGATTTGGTCATCCTGTTTCAGTAATGATGCATAAAATAATTGAAATTTCTCATGGATATTCAATAAAGGTCCAAAAGATCTCTCCACTAAGAAAAATTCTATGTGAGGCTTGTTTGCTTGGAAAGCTAATTGTGATACCATCACCATATAAAATTAAGGCCAAAATGCCATCATTTCTTGAACAGATTCAATGAGATATATATGGAACAATTCATCCATCGTGTTGGTTATTTAAATATTTTATGGTATTAATGGATGCATCTAACGGATGGTCACGTGTATGTTTTCTCTCAACATGCAATGTAGCATTTTCATGATTTCTTTTCTAAAATAATTAAATCGAGAGAACAATTTCCTGATTATTTCATTGAGAAAGTAAGGATCAATAATGTGGGAGAATTTACCTCTCAAAATTTCAATGACTATTTTATAGAAATAGGGACTACTTGTTGAAATAGTGGGTGCCCTAGACCCAACTATTCAATGCTTTTGATTACCATATCGTGTATATAGTTAGCTATACATGATGTTATCTTACCATTATAGTGTATACTTTTATACACCCACTATTGAAGTGGTAATGTCCAAAGATTATTTTTTGTATCGAAAGGTTATAGCAGATCTCAGACTATGATGAGATCCTCTAGATACTATGGCATTAATCCTAAATATATGTTTTATGGTCTAGATACATATTACTGATTGGACAAAATAAATGTTTGACTATCAGGTTTTGGGGGCTCATAAACAATGAGACTTCTTCTCATGAAGTTCACACTTGGTGATCTCTAGTAGTGAGATCATGAGGACTAACCTGCCAATAGGAACACCACATGTTTCGGGTGTCATTGGTTGTTCCTATCTACGATCATGTGTAGTGGTCTCCTAACTTGTGATCATTACCAATGTATGTCATTTGATTGCGTACTTTGATGCAAGATGAAAACCAAGGCAATGAAGTTGTGGCGAGGTAGTTTGTGTTGGGTATGTCATTGGTGGCATGACATTGGATGAATGGTTAAGAAAGGATTTTTCACTTCCGAGTTTTAAAAGTGATATATCTCAGGCCATGTTAAGATGGATGATGGTACCTTTATAAGACTATGGCCATGGCAGTTGATGTTAAATCCATACAGTTAAATCAATAAATAATAAAGAAAGATAAGGGTGATGACATGTGAGTGCGTCCTTCTTTATGAGATATTACAGAAAAATAGAATATATTACATAGTACGTGTTCGTAGGATGGTTGTCGCTACTGTGATAATCCTTATCTCTTCAAGGTCCATGATGGGTTGCTAGATCTCACTCTTGGTCTGTGAATTATATTCACTACTATCGAGATAAAGACCTAGAGGGTCACACACAATATCGTATTCGAGAATCTTCTATATTTAGTTGAATATGAGATTTGGACATGATAGGCCTCACCACCGGGGTCCGAGATTTTTCCAAGGAAAAATAATCACCAATGCAATAAATAAATTCATATTATTCAAGTTTATAATAATAAGTATTGAATTTATTTATTAAACTTATTTATGAGTTTTAAGTAAATACATGAAAAATATTAATTGATGAATATTAAATATATTCAAGGTTAAATTAATATTTATTGGAATGATGAGCCAAGTTTTGGACTCATTTATTATCACGTAATATTTTAATATATTATAAGAGAGTGATAATAATAATTTTCATGACTCAAATTAGTAGTCATAAAATGTCATTGATAGTGCGTTAAGTATTCGGGGTCAGCGAGGCTATACCAGGTATTTTAATTAAACACTATAAATAGAAGAGTAGGGTCTTTTTCCAAGTACTATTCCTGGCACTTCTCTCTCCTCTCCTCTCTCCCATGATCTAGAGAGAGAGGATCTGGATACAAGGAGCTCGGATCGTGCTCTTAGGAATCACCACTGAAGCGATGCGGTGATCATTGGAGCATTGAAGGCTTCTTCTGAATTCCTCACTAGCACTCGAACTTTGACGAACGAAGTTCCCACAATTTCTTGAAGCATTTGTGGACGATCTAAAAGAGTTCAATTTCATATTACTTGAGCAGCGATCGCCAATGACATGCAGATATTGTGCATGGATTTGGATTTAAACTAGGTACTTTACAGTTTATTTTTGTGCTTAAAACTCTTCACGTGTGATCCTCATCTATGATTGGGCTGCTATTCAATGACGTTGACAAGTTTATGTTGATCGTCGGTAGAATTTTTTTTAAAATCCCACCTATTTGGGGCTTCCGTTGCATGCCCAGTTCCTTCAAGTGGTATCAGAGGGATACATGTCAATTTTAAGCCAAAATAATTAAATTTTCATTAAAATGTGAAGATGGAATCGTTACAGTCCCAACACCACAGACTGTGTTTGAATCCGATATCGGATGACCCATCTGTGGTCATCTCCAATGGCCCGAAGGCCTTCGTTTTTTATTGATTTTGATAATCCACTTTTCAAGGGGTGAGGTAGAACCCTTACAAGGCCCGTAGGCGTAAGTATTACATGGCCCCTAGTCCTTAGAGGAATTCATTGCTCGTAGGCTTCAAACATTACATACAACCCAGACTAACTACTTGGAACTGCTCCTCCCCAGCATCTTCATCATGAAATCAGCTCTCCACCTTTGCATGACTGTTCGGCTAGGCATTCCCATGCATGCACAGGCTTGTCCTGATGGCAGGTGTCATACCCTCTCATTCTTGCAATCCGTTTAGCTTCTGTTGTGGTGAAAGCTCTTTGCTCATCCTCCTTGTAGAGCTTGTTCCTTGTAGGTTGTCTGGTTTTCATCTGCACAAAGGTGGCCCTAAGGCCTTGAGGTGGCCCAAAGGCCTTACTGACCCAAAGGCCTGGGTGGCCTAAAGGCCTTACAGGACTCAGGGACCAAATCAGTGGCCCGAAGGCCCAAACAGGGGCATATTCCCGGCTACTACAGTGCCAAACAGTGTCTGTTATAGTACTGCTACAGTACCTTCTATAGTACTACTACAGTACCTGGAAATTCTGCCTCCACCTGGATTTGATCCCTGGTCGTTTGGATACACTTACAGAGTCATTACCAACTGGGCTAAGGCTCATGTGCATCTGTGGTCATCTGAAGTTTAAAATCGGAGTTAAACCGATTGTTATATAAATGATCACTGGGTGGACATCTGGTTACCGAAATAGTATTTTTTAGTGAACCTTAATGATTATTATTATTATTATTATTTAATTATAATAATAATAGTTTGATTATAATGATATTATTATTAAATTAATATTCTATTATAATAATATTTTATTATTATATGTTTTTTAATTTCTAGTCTAAGAATAAACTTAAGAAATAAATCAAAAAAACAAGAGGGGAGACTTGCTTTGCACATCTCTAATAACATAAAAAAGGGGGTGGAAGACTAAAAAAATGAAAATGCAAGGAGACCTGCAAAAGCAGGTCTTATTAAAAAATAAAAAAAATAGGAGCGGCAGAGCTACAAGAAAAAAAACTGAAGGGTTTTGGGGGGGTAACCTACCCCCGTCTGTCTTCCCTGCCCAACCAACCTGCACCAGGTGCAGCACACCAAATCTGGTGAACTAGGAGTTGTCATCGTCTCCCTCCCAAGGAGTAGGTATTTGCAGCATGCGGCACACCAGGACTAGGCAGTGTCTGCCTCCTCCCTTCACACCAGACCTCGTTCACCCCTCCTATCCGACCTTCCATCCTCTCGTTGAACAGCCTCCTCCTGCTCCCCTCGTCCCGACGCCACCCCAGACTGACTCCCACATGCGCGTTGTCGGCTCTGGCATACACCTCGTGTGCCCCGACCGTCTCTCCAGATTTCCTGCACCATCGCCCCGTCTGGCGTTCTCTCACCTCAGCCACCGATGTGGACCGCCCTGGGCTTCCCCTCTCATCGCATCGCTTCCTTTAGCAGGTGTCGCGGCTACTGTCGCCTCATCCGGTGACCTCGGTGCCCCGTCCCAGCCGTCTGCATCACGTGCACGTCGGCGTCGCGCCTCCATGTGCCTCGACCTGGCTCAGTTCCCTTCCGTCGCAACAGCACAACCCACCATGCTACTTCCTCCCCTACTCGGACCTCTCATGTTGCCTTGGTGCAGACCAACACCCTGCTGGATAGCCCCCTTGTCGGACCGACCAGACACCCCACTCCCTCTGACGTGCATCCATGCGAGTGCAGCACCCGGGCAGCCAGATTGGGTCTCCTTGAGGTAATCCCTCATGCACTTTGGACTTGGTTTGATCCAAAAACATGCTTGGGTGGGTCTGCCCAACCCAGAACCGGTGTGGGGCAGACATTCATGACTATGAACTCCCTTACACAGAGTCGGCACGACCTAAAATGGGCATGCACGGGTCCGACCCGACCCACACAGGCCTTACTCGGGGTATTCAAGGCCCGATTATTTTAATTTAATCAAAAATTAATTAATTTAATTAATTTAATTACAGCTAATAATTAAATTAATTTAATATTAATTTTTGGTTATTAAAATTTAGATGTTGTGTAATTAATTTAATTGGGAGATTAGTTAAATTAGTTAATTAATTCAATTTTTAGTTTTAAAATTAAATTAATTAATCGGGATCGAACAACGTATTTAAATTGAATTAAAATTAGAGTGAAATTTTAATTCAACAAAATAATACCCTCAAATTATTTAATGCAAGTTTAATTTTTAATTTTGCATTTAGTTTATATACACGGGTTTAATGCGTATATGACTGATCATGAGCCTGAGACCAATCAATGTTTGTCTGGTTCATTTTATTTAATTATTTATTTATTTTATTTAATTAATTTATTTATTTAATTATTGCATTTCGGTTTGTAATGATTAGTTTAATTAAATAAAATATGGTCTGAGTGTCGTCTCAAGTGTCATTATATATATAAGGGCATACGCGCCCATTCTCAGAGTAGTATTTTATACCCCGATGTCCCCTCGCCTGCGTGCGAGTATAGTTGTATAATGATGAGACGAGGTATGACGCACTTCTCACCAAGTGATGGCGATGCACCAGACATGAGTTGGATGCATTGGATGAGAAGGCATTACTAATCAAGTTGCAAGCCACGCGACTAAAGGTATTTCCCCTAGGGTCTCGGTTGGTCAGATATTCACTCAACGGATCAACCATTAGAACCAGATCATGATCAGGGGTTCATTTTGTTTTGCATGGTCTATTAATTTTCTGCATGTGTAGTTTATTGCATGATCACATAGTATAATAATAAACAAGCATGCAAGATAAAATGAACATGTGACGCGATGAATTTTTTTTTTTTTTTGCATGATCAGATGTGAGTGCGATCACATAGTACGTGCTTATAAAAATAGAAAATGATTTCTTTTTTCAAATTAAAAAACCCCTTAAAGATATATTAAGTCAGAACAACCTTCCATCAATCAAATTTGGAAAAAACCAAGTGTTTGGGGTTCCATTTATGCCATAGCTAAGGGTGACTCTTACTACTGGGAAGTCTTTATAAGAGTGATGAGTTGACTTAACTAAAATTACAGCAAAGAAATAGTCATAGATAGCTTGTTGTAATTTTAGAGGCAAGTGTTGAGTAAATCAAGTTTTGATTTTAGAAGTTGAGACTTTACTCATCAGATCAAGGAACTGTAAGTTAAAGTGGTCGGCCAACCAAAATCTCACCTTGAACCCTCTAAGTAGTGGCGTAGCCATAGATTGTAGACTACAAGGGGTGGTTATGGGATCCTTACCACTAGAATACTCAAGAGACATAGTATTCCAATTTTATCATAGAGGGTTCTTAGAATCCAATAAAATAATGGGAGACATTAAATGATTTAAGTAATTAATCAAAATGTCTAAACCGGTAATCAAGATAAAAGGCACTCATCTGCTAAAATTTACTTTTGTAAAAAATGGAAAGTTTTACCACAAGTTTAAAAAACCGCGATAATATATTGGACAAAGTAAATGTCCAAAACTGACACGGGTATCCATGAATAGTACAGTCGTGTGTGCATAGTACTATGATATAGGAAACTCCAGGTGCTAGTGTCCCCAATACTGGTAAACTACCTCAAGAGGCGAGGGTGAAATTGATTACAGGAGACTAATGTAAAAAGCATGTGATAGTTATATCATTATGCTTTTATCAACGTCTGGTGTTAATTACAGTTGCTACACTAGGACATAAATGATAAAACATGAATTCTCATCTCTGATTTGTTTGCAAGGAGAAAGCGAAGCAATGATATGGATAAGGTGATGGATACACCATCATGTGTAAATTGAAGGATTGATCATGATCTTTAAATGGATCCTTTTCTCATATCATATTCACCACATTACTCAAGTCTCATTTTAAGTTACAAAATGAACAAGTATTGAGTAAAAACTTCATTACCAATTTAGGTAAGGTTCTCCAAGATAATAATAATATCAAAGATAATTTCATCTTTAATTCTTATGGTGAATAAATGGAAAGACAATGTGAAAAGGCCAAAAGGTAAGTAATGCCAATGTCACATTCACAGCATCCTTCAATTAATGAGGTATTAACAAAGGTTATTTGCATTACATATTATAAAATAATACTATGGAATTTTAAATGCAATTAACTGAATTAAAGAAGCAAGTTACCCGCTTCTTCTTCAAGAATATTCATCAATTGTAATGTTTCAGTTTTACTACTTGGGTGTTAAATACAAAATGTTGGTTACATATGTGTATTCTAATATGGTAACCAGATAAGTATAGAAACTGATTAGCCACTGTAAGAGGCTAATATTCATTGCTAATATATGTAGTTTTATGTGCCTTGCTATTCATAAATACCATTTTAGTGCATTTTACATTTTGAACACTCATTCTCATCATTTGTGCACTTCATGCCTAATGTGCACCAATTTAGGCCCAATGTTTCATCTGATTTTAAAGAATGTAACTATACATGTTTTAATTTGAAATTTTTGTAAATGGATATTCACTTAATTATGAACATTTTTTATTCAGGGGTCAATGGATTATTAATAAAGTATGATGGAGATATTTGGCGATTAAAGGAAACAATTCTGAAGAAGGCAGATTGGATATCATCCCACTGATCGGACTATGGGGCCCACAATACAGGCCCAATGAATCCCAAAATTTACAGGAGACTATAAGACATATAGGGTAACAAATAATTCTTCTGGAGATAGTGCTAATTCGTCCTCAATGGTGGTGATCAAGGCGGCCCAAGTTGAAGATTTAATTTTGGTCCAGAGTCTGCAGCCCAGAAAAACATCCCACCATTTCAATCATATCTCCCTAACCACAAATTATTTTGGTCTGAAATTTTACAGTCTGTTAGGGGACATCCGGGGATTCATTTAAGTCTTCTAGGGACCACTCAAATTCGTCCTTATAGAAGGTACTTTAGGTGAGTCTTTCCGGTGGATGCAAGCTGGATGTAACTTCGGGGCAAGAAGTGGAAAAGTCTCTTATCATTAATGTTCCACCCACATTTTCCCAACATAATTAATTCAAGGCACATGGGATATTGGGGGCTCGGCCAAGGATTCATTTTTTCCTATTTAATGCAGTAGTTTTGATGGATTTGGAGATCTTGGGTGCTTTGTTTCATTATAATGTTATGCTGTCCATTTGATGTTGTAATCGTTCTTCATTCTCATGTAAGTTGTTTGAATCACATTAGTTCTTAATAAAAGTTCTTCATTTACTCTTTTTCTTTTCTTCTCCTTATCACCTTGATACCGTTGCCTCAAGGTGTGAATTTATTCACACCAAACCTTGTGATTTTGTTCACACAACGGTGGAGTGATTGTTATTTTTTTTGTTTTTACTTCTTCAATTCCACCCTCATAAGTCTACTTTCCGCTTCCGTTGAGAACTTGTAATCAATGGAGGGATAGCTCTTTTATGGGTTGATCCAAGGGAGTAGAAAGGGGCTGGATTGAATGTTATTTCTCATGCCTAAATGTTATTAATTTCTTTTAATTGAGTTTCTTTCATTCAATGATTTTTATTCTTCCTCTTCCTTATTGAATTTATTCACCCCACTTTCATGTGCTAATTACATCCTTTACCTTGGAGTGCTCATGAAAATGATCCTACAAGTGTATAGGTGATTATCATATGTTTTGAAGGTGTTTAATCAGTAAGTGATGAGGTTAGTTTGAATTCATTTCATGAATCCTTCTCGAGTTAATGAAATTAAAATCGAAAAAAAAAGAATTCATTCAATCCACCCCGAGCCATAACCTAGGATCAACTCATTTTCTCTTAATTTGAATTCACATAGATATTTTAGTGCTCTTTCAAAACAATATAAAATCAACCCAAGTTGGCCACTTCATAGCCAAAAATCCATCTCTTTTATTGAGTGTCTAAAGGTTCTTCTTAGGTCTCTGAGGATTCGACAACCCAAGCTACACTACAAGCGACCGCTTGACCCTTAAAACTTGGGTAAATTTGGGCGAGACCAAATTTTGGCGCCGTTTCCGGGGACCAAGTAAGTTCCTTAGACAAAAACCTTCTTTCCTCACCCCCATTCTTCTACTCTCACCCAAGATCTCTTATCTTGTCCCTTTCTCGCTTTTTTTTTTGCGCATGTCCGCCTACACCCGCGATTTCTCAAACAGACTAGTTAGGGTGGATAGTCCTAGGATAAGGGAGTCAAGTGCACCTAGGGGATTGTTTAAATCAGATTCAAATACTCTTGAAACCCCAAAGTCAGAACTTGAAACAAGTCCAATGTAGGGTCATCCACAAAATCAAATTGTAAACCCTGGGGGGAATCAAATGGGAAACCAAAATCAAGAAGCTCCAAACTTAGGGAATGTAGTTGATCAAACCATGAACGACTACCTCACTCCAGCTTGGACCAATGCCCCCTCATGCATTAGACACAATTTCATAGGAGACACCAACTACATATTCAAACCCCATGTCCTAAACCACCTTCCAACCTTTCATGAGATGGAGTCAGAAATGCCATACCTTCATGTCAAAGAGTTCAACGACATTGTTGAAACCATGTGTCCCCCACATCAACTAGAATCTGCTAAGATGAGGCTCTTTCCTTTTTCATTAAAGGATCGAGCTAAAAATTGGCTAAACAACCTGAGACCTTCATCAATCCACACTTGGAACCAACTGCAAAGAGAATTTTACAAAAAATACTTCCCCCATCACAAAACCATTGCACTAAAAAAGAGCATCCAAAATTTTTTTGAAAAAGAGGGAGAGTCATTTTATGAAACATGGGAGAGGTTAAAAGACACCCTAAACATGGTTCCACACCATGGTTTTTCTATTCCTGAACAAGTAAGAATTTTCTATGAAGGTTTGGGCCCGGGGAACAAAAAATTCATTGACATGATGTGTAATGGGACCTTTAAAAACAAATCCCCAAATGATGCTTACGAGTATCTAGAAATCCTTGCTGAACAAAACCAAACATGGGGAACATCACCTTATTCTAAAAAGCCTCAAAGAACTACTGGAATGCATACACTTAGGGAAGAGGAAAGCCTTAGGGCGAAACTTGCAGCACTCTCTAGGAAGGTTGAAGAGATAGACCATAGGAAAATCAATGAAATCCAAACTGTAGACCTTGTTTGCACAATCTGTGACAAACATGACGACAAAACAGACAACTGCCCAACCATTCCATCCATCAAGGATGTTATTTTAGGAGGACCACCTACTGAAGTCAATTCCCTAAACTTTCAAAAGCCTCAATACCCAAACACATTCAACCCAAGGTATAATGACCACCCAGGCTTCCGATGGAAAGATAACCAACAACCTAGCCAACCACAAGGACCAAACCCCTACCCTACACAAAATTTTCAAAACCATAACCAATTCCAACCACAACCAATCCAATACCAACATCCTCCAGTCCAATACCAACAACCCATCCAACAGCCAAAGTATCCCCCTGGGATAACCCAACCAACACAAACCCCTTCCCAATCTGTCCCTCTCCCAATCCTTGAACAACTGTGAAAAAAAATGGAAAGGATGAACTCAGAAGTATCGTCCCTTAAACAAGAACTTCAAACCATAAAAACTGGAAAGGCACCCATGCCCACATAGGCCATTCCACAACAAACATCAAGGGGGGAGACAAGTTGCACTCAAACAACTCATGAACAACTAAAGGCTGTGACAGTTTTGAGAAGTGGGAAATCAATTGAGAAACCTGAACAAATAGTTCAAAACCCACCCGAAGATTCAAACTCTAATGAAAATTCAAATGAAACACATGAACAAACTGATGATACTAATAAAAATGTGAAGGAAACAACTCTTCAAAAAACAACCCCACAACCGGCCCCATTTCCTCAACGCATGAGGGGGAAAACCAAGCCTGAATTGAGTGAAACATTGAGGGAAATATTCTCACAAGTCAAGTTGAACATTCCACTCCTCGATGCCATTCAAACCATTCCTGCATACTCAAAATACCTTAAGGACCTCTTCACATTTAAACGGAAATTCTCACATAAGAACCAAGTCCTTCTGGCAGCAAATGTTAGCACAACAATCCAAGGAACCCTTCCTCCAAAGATGAAAGACCCGGGATGCCCTTACATAAATGTTGAACTGGGAGAGAACAAAGTTGTAAAATCCTTGTGTGATCTAGGAGCCAGTGTGAACCTCATTCCTTATGCTATGTATTGTCAGTTAGGGCTCGAAGAACTCCAACCCACATCTGTCACTCTTCAACTTGCTGATCATAGTATTCGAGTTCCAAAGGGGATCTTAAAGGATGTTTTGGTGAAAGTTGAATATTTCATTTACCCAGCTGACTTCATTGTTCTAGACAATCACCCAAGCTTAGGTCCTAGGGAGCAAACCCCAATCATCCTTGGTCGTCCCTTCCTTGCAACAATCAACTCTGTTATCTGAGTCCGAAATGGGAACATGACCATCACCTTTGGAAACATGAGTCTAGACTTGAACATATACAATGCAAACTCTCAAATTGGGGATGATGAAGAGATCCATGAGGTTAATTGGATAGGTAGTGTTGATAGTGAACTCAAGGAACATCAAGGAATTACCGAAGGATGTTTAAGTCAAGAAGAGATTGATTTTCTTTGTTCACATGAGGGAAATTTGTCTCCTTGGCTTGAATCTCTTTCAGATTGCTCTATTGGTGATTTTCTAGAATCACCAATCAATGATACCATGAGTGAAATCAATAACATCGAGTCTATATCCCTTCATGAAACTACTCTAGCTAATTTAGTGGATGAAAATTTTCTTCACAAGGAACCAATTTTGTCAAGAAATGTGACCAAAGAAACTGAGTTCAATGCAAAGTCTCATCCTTTCTTGGAAAGTGATAACCACTCTGATCTTGAATTTAAGGTTTTACCTTCATCACTCAAGTATGCATTCTTAGGGGACAATCAATCCTTTATTGTTGTCATTTCTTCCTCTCTTGAAGCCAATCATGAGAGGATGCTTCTAGATGTCCTTAGGAGACAAAAGAAAGCCATTGGATGGACCCTATCAGATATTCCTGGGATTAGCCCACTTATCGGGACTCATAGAATTGTTCTAGAATCCGATTCAAAGCCATGTCGTCAACCTCAGCGATGACTCAATCCTAATCTCATGGAAGTAGTGAGAAAAGAACTTTTGAAATTGTTAAAAGCTGGTATCATCTATCCTATAGCTGAGAGTGGGTGGGTTAGCCCAATCCATGTGGTTCCAAAGAAGGCTGGAATCACAGTAATAACCAATAATGATGGAGAGATGCTTCCAACAAGGGTTAGTAGTGGATGGAGAGTCTGTATTGACTATAGGAAGCTCAACTCTTGTACCAAAAAAGACCATTTCCCCTTGCCCTTTATTGATCAAGTCCTCGAGCAAGTGGCGGGTCATCAATTCTACTGCTTCCTAGATGGATTCTCAGGGTATAATCAAATCGAAGTCTCTTTAGAGGATCAAGGAAAAACGACCTTCACTTGTCCATTCGGCACTTTTGCCTTCAAGCGCATGCCCTTTGGGTTATGTAATGCCCCTGGTACCTTCCAGCGGTGCATGATGGGAATCTTCTCGGACATGGTGGGGGATTGTTTAGAGGTCTTCATGGATTATTTCTCCATCTTTGGGGATACTTTTTAGAGATTCCTTCTAAATGTTGAAAAGGTTTTGTCAAGGTGTGAGGATAAGAATCTCATACTAAATTGGGAAAAATGCCATTTCATGGTAAGGGAAGGACATGTTCTAGGTCATCTAGTATCCGGTAGAGGGATTGAAGTTGATAAAGCTAAGGTTGACATCATTCGTCACCTTCCCTCTCCTAAAACTGTTAAGGAAGTGAGGTCCTTCTTAGGACATGCTGGTTTTTATAGAAGGTTCATTAGGAATTTCAGCTCTATTTCTCGACCACTTTGTGATCTATTGGTAAAAGATGCTCCATTTTTATGGATAGAAAGCTGTGAGGAATCATTCTATACACTCAAGTCAACTCTTATATCTCCACCTATCATGCAATCTCCAAACTGGAAACTTCCTTTCGAGCTCATGTGTGATGCAAGTGACTTCGCTGTAGGAGCAGTCTTAGGACAACGGTGTGAGAAAACTCCATGTGTCATTGCTTATGCAAGCAAATCTTTAAATGATGCACAAATAAACTACACCACCACTGAGAAAGAGCTACTTGTTGTTGTCTTTGCTTTAGAGAAATTCAGGTCTTATCTCTTAGGATCACCCATCATTGTCTTCACTGACCATTCAGCCCTAAAATACCTTTTCCAAAAACAAGATTCCAAGGATAGATTGATTAGGTGGGTCCTTCTTCTTCAAGAGTTCGATTTAACCATTAAGGATAAAAAGGGTGTTGAAAATGTTGTAGCTGATCACCTCTCTAGGATGGAATTCAAAGACAACTCACACCACCTCTCTGTGTCTGATTCATTTCCCGATGAGCACCTCTATTCAGTGAGTGATTGCCCTTTGTATGCTGACATAGCAAACCATTTGGTGACGGGTGACATTCCAAAATTCTTGGGGACCCAAGCTAAGAGGAAATTCCTTTCTGATGTCAAACACTACGTGTTTGATGATCCTTACCTCTTCAAGTTCTGTCCTGATCAAATCATCAGGAGATGTGTTCCCGAGTCTGAGCAAGAGTCCATTCTAAAATTTTTTCATGGAGAGGCATGTGGAGGCCACTTTTCTACAAAGAAAACCACTGCAAAGGTCCTCCAAAGTGGTTTATACTGGCCGAACCTCACTAAGGATTCCTTCCAATACTGCAAAAGTTGTCCTCAGTGTTAGCAATTAGGATCCATTTCCAGAAGAAATCAAATGCCCCTCACTCCCATTCTAGTCGTTGAAATCTTTGATTATTGGGGAATTGATTTCATGGGACCCTTTCCAAACTCTAAGGGATACCTCTACATCCTCTTAGCTGTTGATTATGTCTCAAAATGGGTTGAGGCCATTCCCACCAAGAATAATGATCATCAAGTTGTGATCTGATTCCTAAAAGAGAACATCTTTTCTAGATTTGGAATTCCGAGGGCTATAATAAGTGATCGTGGAACCCATTTCTGTAATCTCCCATTCTCTTCACTCATTTCTAAGTATGGAATTTCTCATAAAGTTTCCACTGCGTACCATCCTCAAACCAATGGTCAAGCTGAGTTAGCAAATAGGGAGATTAAGCAAATTCTTGAAAAAACTGTCAACCCCTCTAGGAAAGATTGGTCTGAGAAACTCTTGGATGCTCTTTGGGCATATCGTACAGCATTCAAAACCATCCTAGGAATGTCACCATATAGGTTGGTTTATGGAAAATCATGCCATTTACCTGTTGAAATTGAGCATAAGGCATTTTGGGCAATCAAGAAAATGAATTTCGACATTTCTTTAGCCGAAGAAAAGAGGAAGTTAGATCTTAATGAACTTGAGGAACTTAGGATGGAGGCGTATAAAAATTCAAGGATAAATAAAGCTAGAGTTCAAGCCTACCAATCTAGGATTATCAAAGTCAAACAATTTGAACTGGGAAAACCTGTGCTCTTGTATAGTTCAAAACTTCATTTACACCTGGGAAAGTTAAGGTCTAGATGGTCAGGTCCATTCATAGTGCATCATGTGTACCCCCATGGGGCAGTAGAGATTGAGGATCCCACAAGTGGTAACATTTTTAAGGTCAATGGTCATAGGTTAAAACCTTTCATTGAATCATTCAATAAACAGGAAATAGAGGTAGAGTTAACAGATCCAACCTATGAACCAGGAAAAAATTGATAGATTTAGGATCCATGTCGGGCTAACGACGTTAAAAAAAAGCGTTGCACGAGAGGCAACCCGTGGTCTTCATCTTTCTAATCTTTGTGACTCGTTTTTTTCCTTCTTCTGCATTCTGTTATTTAAAAAAAATATAGACTGTTGACCTGATCTTCTTTTATGAGTAAGGATGGGTATAAAAGGGGAGCACCGTATTCATCCGTGTCACGCGGTGTGATCCCTGAGTAATACCTTACCCAGAAAATATAAAGAAGACAATGTATCATCAGTTTATTTTATTTTATTTTATTTTATTTTATATTTTTGTTGGTATTTAAAAAAAATAGATTGTTGACCTGTTCTTCTTTTATGAGTAAGGATGGGTACGAAAGAGGAGCACCATATTCATCTGTGTCACGCGGTGTGATCCCTGAGTAATACCTTACCCTGAAAATATAAAGAAGACAATGTATCATCAGTTTATGTTATTTATACTTTTTTTTAGGTTTAAAAAAAATACAAAAAATATATATATTAAAAAAAAAATTAAGGCATGTCATAGGTCATTGGGAAAAGCTGGTCACAACCGTCCAAGCCATTGGGAGATAAACCAGAACTGAAGGGAGACATGGGAATGCATTTTCAACATCAACCACCAGGTGACTTCATTCCATAATTTTCATCGTTGCACTTCTATCCTGCCACTTCTATGTTTCAATTCTTTCAACACTGGGGACAGTGTATTCCAAGTTGGGGGGGAGATGAAAATGTGTGGAAGGAAAAATGTCATTAACCTTGAACATGATAACACATATTCCAAACTCTGAAATTGGATATCAAATAATTTTGCATGCCTTGATTCTGATTTTAATGCAAGTTTATGTTCATGTGCATAGTTATTGGAAAGTGCGGTTGTCCGATGTGATTTTTCACTGTTATATTTTCATCCATTTAATAAAAAAAACACAATGCACGTCCTATAGATTGTGGGGTCTTAGTTTGAGTTCTTGGGGACCCATAATAAATAGCATAGGATTGGCGATCATTTTAATTTTAACATGAGTATTCAAAAAAAAATTGCACGTAGAGCAATGAATTGACCTAATGCGTGGCTTTCGGCACTTGGGGATCGTGACTCCATAGTTGTCTGGCCCAGAGTTGGGCATTTTATCTCTATTTGTGGTAATTTGAATTTGTTTTTGATTGATTTAACTCGAGATGATGCCCGAGTATGTGAGCTTCACTTGGTGCCCTAAGGTCTTTGAGCCTGGGAGTCATCGGCAAAGTCTTGCTACATGGGTTGACTCGATTGAGTTCAATTTCAATTACCATGGCAAAATTGCAAAAATAAATAAATAAATAAATAAATAAAATAAAATAAAAAAATGAGTACTCATCTTATTATTAAAATTTGATTGCTCCTAGTGCTTCCATCTTTTCTCCCTCGAATAAAAATGAACCCCCATGTCTATTGTGACGCACAACACTTCATCATGCTTAATTGAATTTGGATGAAATATGGCAATGAATTTGAACAAAGGAATGGGCTTGGGCTTGGGATATGCTTATGGACATAGCTTGTTTTAAATGATTTTGATGGGTTTCATAATTGTTTGGTATGTGATCTTTGGGTGAGAAATGTGTATTAAAATGTTTTTGGAAAATGTCATTCGAATTTCATTTTTGTGAGATATATTTTGCTCAGGACTAGCAAAACTCAAGTTGGGGGGTGTGATTAGTCACTTTAAGAGGCTAATATTCATTTCTAATATATTTAGTTTTCATGTGCCTTGCTATTCATAAATACCATTTTAGTGCATTTTACATTTTGAACACTCATTCTCATCATTTGTGCACTTCATGCCTAATGTGCACCAATTTAGGCCCAATGTTTCATTTGATTTTAAAGAATGTAAATATCCATGTTTTAATTTTAAATTTTTTTAAATGGATATTCACTTAATTATGAACATTTTTTATTCAGGGATCAATGGATTATTAATAAATTATGATGGAGATATTTGGCGATTAAAGGAAACAATTCTCAAGAAGGCAGATTGGATATCATCCCACTGATCGGACTATGGGGCCCACAATACAGGCCCAATGAATCCCAAAATTTACAGTAGACTATAAGACATATAGGGGAACAAATAATTCTTCTGGAGCTAGTGCTAATTCGTCCTCAATGGTGGTGATAAAGGCGGCCCAAGTTGAAGATTTAATTTTGGGCCAGAGTCTGCGGCCCAGAAAAACATCCCACCATTTCAATAATATCTCCCTAACCACAAATTATTTTGGGCTGAAATTTTACAGTCTGTTAGGGGACATCCGATTATTCATTTAAGTCTTCTAGGGCCCACTCAAATTCGGCCTTCTAGAAGGTACTTTAGCCGAGTCTTTCCGGTGGATGCAAGCTGGATGCAACTTCGGGGCAAGAAGTGGAAAAGTCTCTTATCATTAATGTTCCACCCACCTTTTCCCAACATAATTAATTCAAGGCACATGGGATGTTGGGGGCTAGGCCAAGGCTTCATTTTTTCCTATTTAAGTCAGTAGTGGTGATGGATTTGGGGATCTTGGGTACTTTGTTTCATTATAATGTTATGCTGTCCATTTGATGTTGTAATCGTTCTTCATTCTCATGTAAGTTGTTTGAATCACATTAGTTCTTAATAAAAGTTCTTAATTTCCTCTTTTTCTTTTCTTCTCCTTATCACCTTGATACCGTTTCCTCAAGGTGTGAATTTATTCACACCAAACCTTGTGATTTTTTTCACACAACGGTGGAGTGATTGTTATTTTTGTTGTTTTTACTTCTTCAATTCCACCCTCATAAGTCTACTTTCCGCTTCCGTTGAGAACTTGTCATCAATGGAGGGATGGATATTTTATGGGTTGATCCAAGGGAGTAGCAAGGGGCTGGATTGAATTTTATTTCTCATGCCTAAATGTTATTAATTTCTTTTAATTTAGTTTCTTTCATTCAATGATTTTTATTCTTCCTCTTCCTTATTGAATTTATTCACCCCACTTTCATGTGCTAATTACATCCTTTACCTTGGAGTGCTCATGAAAATGATCCTACAAGTATATAGGTGATTATCATATGTTTTGAAGGTGTTTAATCAGTAAGTTATGAGGTTAGTTTGAATTCATTGCATGAATCCTTCTCGAGTTAATGAAATTAAAATCGAAAAAAAAAAGAATTCATTCAATCCACCCCGAGCCATAACCTAGGATCAACTCATTTTCTCTTAATTTGAATTCACATAGATCTTTTAGTGATCTTTCAAAACAATATAAAATCAACCCAAGTTGGCCACTTCATAGCCAAAAATCCATCTCTTTTATTGAGTGTCTAAAGGTTCTTCTTAGGTCTCTGAGGATTCAACAACCCAAGCTACACTACAAGCGACCGCTTGACCCTTAAAACTTGGGTAAATTTGGGCGGGACCAGAAACCTTATTAGAAGGCAGATATATTCTCTAAGTGATTGTGAAAGGGTGATACCTAGGCCAGTGATGAGAAGTACATGACTTCTTAATTTCCAAGTGAAAGATTCGTGTTGAACTATTATTGAGTATAACCACAAACATTAATCTCATGTGTCCTTGGACACAAAGAGACATTATTCCAGGTTTTGGAATGAATGTTGTTTTTGGTAAACTCAATCACTAGTTCAGTAATACATGAATCATAGGCAATTAGTGATGAATATAAATGTAATATTAATACCCAATTGTGATAATATAATTATTTTTCAAGTAATTCTAAAATAGGATGTCATGAATATACCAAGTATAGTATTTAGGATCGGCACAACTAAATAATTTTGGTATTATTGACTTCTTTAGTTTGGAAAAAGGAGCCTTTATAAATAAAGGTATGTCACAAAGCTTTTGGAAATAGTTCAACAAGTAAGTATGAAATATTCCAAGTATAAGATAGAGGTATATATACTTCATAAGATTCCTTTAAGTAATTAAGGAATAATAAAGTGAAGTATATGCATGGTCAGGAGATATGAGTTTCTTCGGGTTGGGATACTGAAGAATATCTCGACCAAGCATTCATCAATCATGATAATATAGCATGGATTAATTCCTAAATTCACATTACCTTATCAACATCAAGACATTGATGTTAATGAGGATGATTGATGATGAAGTCTTACATATAAACATTGATCAACAAACATGTAGTGTGGGGAAATTCCTAAATGCATCTATTATACATCAAAATTTTGATGTAAGTAGTATCAATGTCACAACTTGTAGAAACTTCCATTATATTTCATGAAATGCTTTGAAAATAAATTTGATATCCCATAACCATATGCCAACTATAATGAAAAATGAATATCATACGAGTCGTGGTATGATGAAAATTCATTATGACATAAGGACATGTGTTTGGATGTAAAGAGTTTGTTATATATAAACAAACTTGCATCAAGACAAACACATTGTGCATTTATTGTAATTATCCTAACAGTTGCTTAGGATGTTACATAAATCCCTAATATAGAAAATTTGTAGTCAAGTGATGGACTACATACCTATATAAGGGTTCGCATCTCTATTAGAGATAGTGGGAGCTATATTGACTTGGGTTTAGTCAATGCTTAAGATGCACAAATAGTTGGCATAGGAACTAGTTCCACAAGCACATGTGGAACAAAGTATGTTCTAGAGACACATACTGCGTAGGAAGGATAAAACCATTGTGATGGTTTTTATATTCATCATGGTCAGTGATCTATTATTCAATGTGAATAATATTTCCTATAAGTAAGCAGTGTATGGAAATTAGCTAAAATTGAGAAGACCAACTATAATTCAATTAATGGATTCCATGTCACACCCGGACTTTGTATCAAGGTATGTTTTTAATTTTTATTTTTATCCCATAATTTTATTTTTCTTTTTAAAAATTTCTTGTTGGAATGTGGGTCGATCCCGACATGAGTCGTGTGCTTTTGCACTGATAAATGAGTGTCATCCCTTCATCGCCTGACCTGCGGGTAGGGCACGGGCGAAGCTGTGTGGCTTCGCTTGTCTAATGTGGGGTCGGCCTGGTGCACGAATGATCAAATAACCGAATAAAAATAAAATTTATTATAATTATAGTTATTTTCATTATTTAGGTTATTGTTGTCATTATTATTATTATTAGTTTGGGTTAGAATTTCTTTCTAGATTTTATTTTATTTTGATTTTCCAAATTCTTTATTTATTTATTTTTATTATTTTTATTTATCCCTTATTCTCTTTTCTTTTTATTCCCTCTTTTTTTCTTTTTTTTTCTTTTTTTTCTTTACTTTTTTTTCTTCCTTCCTTTCTTCTTGCCCTTCCCCCGTCGCGGGTACTATTCACTCGAAAAACACTAGTCACGCTGCCCTTTCTTCCCTCCTCGTCGGACCACTCTCCTCCTTCTCCCAGCTTACCGTGCCCCAACCTGCCTCGCACCGGCCTCCCTCTTTCACCCATCTGTGACCCCGCACACATCCCTGCCCTCCCTGCTACCGTCTGTCTTGCCCAGCTGAATCTGCACCTCCTTATTCCCATCCTCCTCTGCGATCTCCCTGCTACCTTCCGTCTTGTCCAGCCGACCACACGCATGCCTCCTCCAGGTTTAGTCAAAGCTCCGGTGGCCCTCCTTCCTTGGTCGTGCCTCTTCTCGGTGGCTCCCCCTCTTTTTTCGATACCGGCAAGCTGAATAGCCTCTTTAAAGCTCCGACCAACCTTTCGCACCCTCGTCGTAGGTGTGCTTCCCTTAGACCCGGTTGTTCTTCTATTTTGGGTGATTTTTCGGTTAGGGTTTGGTTTTCGATTGGTAGGATCTTGATTATTTTATTCAATACATTGTTTTAGGGTCCATTATATACTCCTTGTGATGCGTTTGTTGTGCAGTGAGAGTTTTGTGCCAAGGTTGTGACATTTGTGACACACTGGTAGGTGATTCCGCACACAAGTATTAATTTACAATCATTTGCTTGCTTATATAATTAATTTAGTGCTTTGGTCTATATGTTTACATACTGCGAAATTATCTTTGACTGAGTTTTATTGTGCATTTATTTAGTTGTAGTTATGTTTAAGTGATACTGGTGAATTTCATTGTGAAAACTTGTCTAGATTATTTATCGGAGTTTTGCAAATTGCACAGCGTGTGTGTTACGAAATGTGGTTGGTGCAATTATGTTTTGGTGTAGTATTAAAAATGTGGTTGTCTTGGAAAATATTTTGAGTGACTTTTTGACCTTTAAATATTTTGAAACATGTTTGGAAATTGTTTAATGATTTTGTTTTAGTAGTTTTCCTGATTATAAAAAGTGTTTTTATAAAACTATGCAGCTGGTTTAATTTAATGTGCCAGCAACGCAAGTTAAGTTCTAAAACATTTTTGGTGTGTGTGTGGTTCTAAAAGAGGATATTAGTGTGCGGGTTACATTTTCTTGTGTGTAAGCACCTCGTTTGGTTTTAATTGTTAAAGTGGCATGTTGTGTGAACTTCATTTTTAGGTGAGCATAAAGAGGGAAGCATGGGGTATTAAGCGGGGGGACTAGGACTAGTGAGCTAGTGTTTCGAAGATGGCTTGGCCCGGTTTCACTAGAAGGTTTGACGATTCCAACACTAACTAAACATATGATAACTGAGGGTCGTGGATTTCTAAGCCACATTTTATGAGGTTCGTGGTCTTCTAAGCCACGTTTTCTGAGGGTCATGGTTTCTAAGCCACATTTCATAGAGACATGACATTCTAGGGTCCCACTTGTTTCTAGTACCCATAGGGCCTATCCCATCCTTTGGTGATACTAGTTACTTTGTGCACACCAATGATACATGATATGTCACTTGAGTTACTGCCCAAACATGTGTTTGCTTTAAACTGTATTTCTTTAAGGTCATTTTATGAAAACTGTTTTCACTAACGTTGATAAGCATTTCTTACTTTTGTTTATTTATCATTGTAAATGTAATTGTCTTTTGATGCTTGTGTGTGAAATCCTTTCTTGGTGACATCCTGCTGGGAGATTTCTCACACCCTACTTACACCTTTGGGTGTAAGTAGATTTGTTTATGTCTGATACAGGTAAGGGTCCAGCGTTTGGGAGTAGTGGTTCAGGTTGTTAGCAGACCTCTTGACATGACGTTATGGTGGTGGCTTGAGGGTGGTGTCCACTCATCGGGCGATAGTTTTTGGGTCACCATACTTTTAGTATTGTTTGGGTTTTGGTTTTACATGTGAGTCAAAAATATGTTTTTGGTTAAATACTTGTTTGGCTGCGACTCTTACTTTTGGTTGGGTTTATTTTGTTGATTGCTTTATATCTGTTTGTTTGGGTAAAATTGTTCCCAAGGTTTATTTTGATACCCGGGCACTTGTGCCATCCCTTGGGGATTAGGAATGCCCTTCGAGCCTTGTCGTGGGTTGGGTTGGGCGTTAGTTCGGATGGAAACCCAACTTGGTTCATGACATTCCATGTATCAAAGTGCAAAGGGGTTTATTATTTTGAATACTCTGATGGGTATTCAAGTGATTTGATACATGGATGGTACAAGTGTAGTACCAATAAGGCTCGATTGGTTTAACCAAGTCATTGTGCCTAAATCTGTTAGAATTTTACTTATCATAGCTAATATCTATGATCATATTATTTATCATTGGATGTCATGACCACCAATAATGGATGGTGTCTATACGACGCAACCAGAAAGGGATGAGTAATCAACATGATCATAGAATATACATTTGAAATAAATGATTTCCATGTGTCTACTAAAGGTTAGTGTGAGCGCCAATGTTTTCCAAGAAAAAATATGTTAAACAACATATGGAAAACAGAAATTGGTCTCACAGTTAGTTAAGACCAAGATGAAATTTATTCTCCAATGATTGACTTAAAGTAGCAACCTAAGTTCTAGGGAACATGATCTACTAAGGTAGATATATAGGTTTCTTTTTCCTAGTTAATCGTACATATAGTGACATTGTATTAAAAAATACAAGTCGGAACAATTCAAGCGATGAATTGTTGTCTATGTCACAAGGTATAATCTCTTCAAGTTGACATGTCCGAGACATGGGAAGAGATAAATGTGATGAGTTAAATCCATACATCGAAGTGATGGATTAATCACGTATTCCATTATATGTAAAAGAACCGATATTTCCAAGGTATATTTTACAATAGGCAAATATCAGTCATATCTAGGAGAACTGCAATGGATGCAGTCAGAACTATCTAATTGGGATTCAACAGGTACAAAAGATATGTACTTGGTAAGTGGAGAAGAAAGGATGCTAGTTTTTAGGGATGAAAACTAGTCATCCATAGATCAATGTGATCTACTATCATAGTTAGGCTTAAGACGATTATTGAGTCAAGATCATATAAGCCAGTAGTATCCATACCTATAAATACCGAGTACGTTGCAACTTCTGAGGTAGCTAAGAAGTAGTTATTAAATGTAATGATTTTTTCCAGTTCTTGGAATTGCACCTGGTAAGAAAATTATTATCATAATGTAAATTATGATATTCTTACTCGCCAAGATGTCAAGTTATGATAGTGGAAAAGTGGGATATAGTCGAGATACCATCTCTTGAGAAGTTTTACTCTACGAGATAAGGTTGCAATAGCAGAATTCCCACGCAGTGGAACCGTGGAAGGCCCAGCAGCTAAAGCCATTACTCAACAAAAACATGATCTTTATAATGTGAGTAGCTAACAAGTTTGGTTAGAAAGTTGGCTCTAGTTCAAGTGGGAGTGTTGAAATAGTGGGTGCCCTAAACCCAACTATTCAGTGATTTTGATTACCATATCGTGTATATAGTTATCTATACATGATTTTATCTTACCATTATAGTGTAAACTTTTCTGCATCCACTATTGAAGTGGTAATGTCTAAAGATTAATTGTCGTATCAAAAGGTTATAGTAGATCCTAGGATATAATGAGAAACTATAGATACTATGACATTAATCTTAAATATATGTTCTATGGTCTAGATACATATTACTGATTGGACACAGTAGATGTTTGACTATCAGGTGTTGGGGGTTCACAAGCACTGAGACTTCTTCTCATGAAGTTCGCACTTAGTGATCTCTAGTAGTGAGATCATGAGGACTGACCTGCCAATAGGAACACCACATGATTTAGGTGTTATTATATGTTCATATCTACGATCATGTGTAATGGTCACCTGACTTGATATCATTACCAATGTATGTCATTTGATTGCGTACATTGATGTAAGACGAAAACCATGACAATGAAGTTGTGGCGAGGTAGTTTGTGTTGGGTGCGTCATTGGTGGAATGACGATGATTGAATGGTCAAGAAAGGATTTGTCACTTCGGGGTTATGGAAGTAATATGTCTCAGGCCATGTTGATATGGATGGTAGTACCTTTATAAGACCATGGACATGAAATTCAAGGGTAAATCCGTCCAGTTAAATCAATAAATAATAAAGCAAGATAAGGAAGATGACATGTGAGTGCATCGTGCTTTATGAGATATTACAAACAAAGAGATTATATTACACAGTACATGTTCGTAGGTTGGTTGTCGCTACTGTGACAATCCTTATCTCTTTAGGGGCCATGATAGGTTGTTAGATCCTGCTCTTGGTCTGTGAATTCTATTCACAGCTATCGAGATAAGGGCCTAGAGGGTCACACACAATAGCCTATTCAAGAATCTTCCCTATTCAGTTGAATAGGAGATTTGGACATTGTCACGACCCGCCCTCGGGGCCCGTGCCGTGACTACCCCAAGCCCGCCTTCCATAGACCAGGGGTTGGAGACTAGCACCAAGGCATATATCCCAACAAAAAGGGAAGTCATTTCCTTTTAAAAGTAAACAACCACCATAGAGTAAGCAAGCGGAAAAGTAAACACTAAGTAAAAACAGAGTACAACTGAAAGTGCGGAAAAGTAAATGGGCCAGTATACAAACCCAAACTGAAAGTAAAGTACAACTCGAAAGGGAAAACAGAAACTGTAAAGTAAAAGCCGCTACCCGAACTGTCCACTGGAAATTCCACCTGAAGGGTGGGTACAGATAGCTCCACTGCTCCTCGGGTCCCGCCGTCCGCTCCGGGTACGTCCCGCCCAGTGGTCCACCTCCAGGTACCATTCTGCTCTGCAAGCCTCAGCCACGATCAACGCTGTCCGTCGTCTGCAACCAACACAACGTAGTGTGGGCATAACCCGTGCAGGGGTGAGTATAAGCTACTCAGTAGGGACCCCGAGACCCCTGAAGGTCTCTCAAAATCCACAAAGGATAAACCACAAAGAAAGGTACAATCACGAAGTAACAACCGACACTGCTTAGGTATATGCCCATACATATACCTAAGTCATCAATTCCAATACGCTCCAACCTCCGAGCCCAAGTACAACTCAGTCCACACAGGAAAGTAAACGTATTACACACTGGAAAGCAAAACGAAATCCACACAGGATAGCACAACTCAATCCACACAGGAAAGCAACAGAAATCAGCTCACACAGGTATACTTCTTCAAGGGACGATAAAGATGATCTCTGATCCATCTAAGTCGTCGGACCCACGAAGGATCGATAGGTAACTAACCTCTGCAAAGACCCACACAGGATCGGGCCCACACAGGACCTGTAGGCGCTGGTTCACACAGGACCGCTGAGCGCAAAGACCCACACAGGATCGGACCCACACAGGATCGGGCCCACACAGGACCTGTAGCACTGATCCACGTAGGATCGTTGAGTGCTGTAGTCGTCGTCGAATCCACCAAGGATCTCTGTACTGTCGTCGTTGCAGTCACAGTAGCAGTAGCAGTCACAGTCGCAGTCGCAGTCGCAGCCAGCTCTAGGGTTCCCGCACACAGCAAGCTCGTTCGGAGGGTCCGCTCCACGAGCCGAGAGGCTGATACATCAACTGTCACACAGTCCAGAGTTGATGTATCCAAAAGTTCTGTATCGTCAACAGGAACTCAACGCAACATACGGCGCGTCGATCGGACGCCCGGTCTGAGAGTTATTGGCTTTTTCGTCCCAGGGGCCCGGTTGGTTTTTAGGGAAAAACCAACCCGACCGTACTCCACCTGAGTCCAAACCTCGGGCGAAGTATTCCAAAATATCCGTCTCACTAATAGGTACACAACAAAGCTGACGGCACGTCAATCGGACGTTCGTAGCTCAAGATATGAGTGTTTCCGCTCCGAGGGCCCGGTTGGTTTCGTGTACAAACCAACCCGGCCGAACTTAAAGTAATCTGAAACCTTCAGTGTGATATACCGAATTGACCGTCTCGATCCAAGGATCGTATCGCCACTGACGGTTTGTCGATCGGAGGTCTGTATCTCAAGTTATGAGCAAAAGACCGAAGTTGATTCGAAAACGGGGGGTCCGGGTCCGGGCCGACCCGGCCCGACCCCCCCCCCCCCCCTGGGTCGGCCCGAACTGGGTCGACCCGAACCGGGTCGACCCGACCCGGGTCCTGCGCGGCGGCGCGGTCCGGCGCGGCGGCGCGGCCCGGCCGGCGGCAGTGCGGCCTGGCGCCGCACGGGGTCACGCGCAAGGGGCAAGGCCCCCGCCTCTCATCTGGCGGCGCGGCTGAAGCCGCGCCTTTTTGAGAAACCGGCCCCCCACGTGGGGGCCTGCTTAGGTGGAAAACAGGGGGCCGCCAGCCCCCCTTAAAGAAACTGGCCCCCCTCTTAAAGGGGGGGCATTCAAGCTGGCCGGGGGAATTAAATTCCCCCGGTTTTTCCTCTTCCGGCCGGCCCACCTGGCCGGCCGGTTTTTCTTCAATGGGACCGGCAAAGCCGGTCCCCTTTCCAGCTTCTGACGCCGGTGTTCTCGTTCCGCCGCGGCCTTCGTCGTCCGGCACGGTGCGACGACACCGCTCCCCTCCGCCGCGGCCCCGCTCCGGCCGCGACGCCTTCGGTTTCTCTTCGACGCGGCGCGACGGCATCGCGTTCTTGATAAACTTTCCGCGACGCGGCGCGACGGCGCCGCACAACTATAGCCGTGCGATTCCCGCGTGGTGCGACGGCACCACGCCATCACGTTCGTCCACAAGAAAAATAATAAAACTCAAGAACATAGGAGGGGGGATTCGGCCGTGTTTGTGCGGTCCGGCCCCCCTCTCGTTAGACGATAACACATAAATATGTATCCTCACATTTTTCATGCTAGAACCAAGAACGAGAATAAATAAATAATCAACAACAAACCCCTACCTCGGTTTCAAGTACGATGTTCGTTAACGACCCGCGGAAGACAACGTCACGGAGGTCGGGCGTCGCGGTAATCGTTCGTCAATTCTGTTGACGAAGGGGTACGTCCGAAGAGGTACGTAGAAGGTGAAACTTCGTAAGCCGTCGAAGGAAGTCCGAGGAGGAAGCGGCGTTCCCTTTCGTTGACATGGAAGGCGTCGTTGATCTTCGGAAACAACCGGCTACGAAGAAGAGAGGAGCGGCGTTCTTCGTCAGAGCTCGAAGGTTCTTCGCGTTCTTCCTCAAAGTTGAAGAAGAAGAAGGAGCTCCCAAATCCTCTCAAGAAGGCTAGAGAATTCTAACCAAATAAAATAAGCTAAGGGCTTATTTTATTCACACACTTAACAATTTGAATTTCAAAGGTTTGAAATTCAAAATATCCCACCTTAATTAAAAAAAACCAAGTTGTCAAACATTAATTAAAGGGGTTATAGGGGAGTTTTGAGAGAAGGTGAGGAGTTGGGGTTCGTGTGGGCCCCACCACACTTAATCCTCCCAAGGGAGGTTAAGTGGATGTGGGTCCCACCTTTAACTCCCTTTGGGAGAAGTTAACCAACAAAATAAAAATAAAAAGTGATTCCACATTTTTATTTAACTTCTTATAATTTCTCCCAAAACTAACTTTCAACCCGCAATAAACGCAACCTCGGAAAAGGTCTCCTTAAGCGAATATCGGCGTTGCGAGTTCATCGGTGCCCTCGGAATTTAATTCCAGGCACCGGTTCCGAAGTTAGAAATTCCCGCTCGTTCGTTCACTGAACGTACCCGAGCCGAACTTCGGAAAATGATTCCGGGCACTCCGGGCCTCGGAATCAGGTGCCGTCAGAAACCACGCTCTTGTAAAATTCCAAAAAAAATTAAGAAAAAATTTCCCTTGAATTTTACGGGTCTTTACATTACTCCCACCTCAGGGCTTTACGTTCCTGTAAAGATACATCAAAAACTAGGGAAACAAATGAGGTTACTGAGCACGCATCTGAGCCTCCCGCTCCCATGTGCTCTCCTGGAGATTCCCGTGCTGCCATCTGATGCGCACAAGAGGAATCGACCGTCCACGTAGGACCCGCTCCTGTCGATCCTCGATCTCCACCGGGACCTCCGTAACAGTCGCCCCATCATCAACGCCAAGCTCCCCATGGTCAATGATGTGCGTCGGGTCATGCACGTATCTCCTCAGCTGAGATACGTGGAAGACGTCGTGCACCCGGTGTAACTGAGGTGGTAGAGCCAGGCGATAAGCCACCTCGCCAATCCTACTGAGGACCTGGAAGGGTCTGATGAAGCGCGGAGATAACTTGTCGCCTCGGCCAAATCTCCGAATACCACGTCGAGGTGAGACCCGCAAGAAGACGTGGTCGCCATCCTCGAACTCTAGTGGCCTCCGCCTCCTGTCAGCGTATGACTTCTGCCGGCTCTGAGCTGTCCTCATCTGCTCCTGGATGACCTGGACCTTCTCTGTCATGGCCTGGACTATCTCTGGTCCCACAAGTGCTGACTCCCCAGGGTCTGTCCAGCACAAAGGAGATCTACAAGGTTGGTCGTACAACGCCTCATACGGTGCCATCCCGATGGTGGAGTGGTAGCTGTTGTTGTACGCAAACTCCACCAACGGTAGGTGGTCCTCCCAGCTGCGACCAAAGTCGAGGACACATACGCGGAGCATGTCCTCGAGAGTCTGAATGGTCCTCTCCGTCTGACCATCCGTATGAGGGTGAAAGGCTGTGCTCAGACGTAGTTGCGTCCCGAACGCCTCCTGTAACCCCTTCCAAAACCGGGAAGTAAAGCGAGCATCTCGATCGGAGATGATAGATGATGGCACACCGTGGAGCCACACAATCTCCTGAACGTAGAGATGTCCCAAGCTCTCCACTGAGCCCTGCTCTCTGATGGGTAAGAAGTGTGCCGACTTGGTGAGTCGGTCAACAATCACCCAGATAGAGTCGTGACCTCTAGAAGTGCGTGGAAGTCCAGTCACGAAGTCCATAGATATGCCGTCCCACTTCCACTCCGAGACCTCCAAGGGCTGTATCAAGCCTGCTGGTACCTGATGCTTAGCCTTCACCTGTTGGCAGGTGAGGCATCGAGAAACGAACTCTGCTACAGCCTTCTTCATGCCTGGCCACCAGTGCTGTCGTCTGAGATCCTGGTACATCTTCGCCACTCCAGGATGTACTGCCAAAGGAGAAGTGTGAAACTCTCTCAGCACCTCCTCTCGCAAAGCGACTGGTACCATGGTACGTCCTCTGAAAAGGATTTCGTGCTCTGCTCCAAGGGAGAAACCATCAGGTGCCTGTCCCGAGGATATCTGTGCACGCCGTGTCTCACAGTCAGTGTCCTCACGCTGTGCCTCTCTGACCCGCTGCAGTAGTGGAGGAGTGACTGTGAGAGACTAAAGGAAGGCTGCTCCATCTCTATCCACGAAGGATATCTGCAAAGAGGCTATCTGCTCTGTCGCCTCCTTGAGTAGCTGAATGCCCGTCCTCCTGCTGAGGGCATCGGCTACTACGTTCCCCTTCCCAGGAGTATAGACTATCTCAAAGTCATAGTCCTGGAGAAACTCGAGCCATCGCCGCTGTATCAGGTTCAGGTCCTTCTGCGAGAAGATATACCTGAGACTCTGATGATCAGAAAAGACTGTAAAGTGCTCGCCCATCAGGTAGTGTCGCCATGTCTTCAGAGCGAAGACCACTGCTGCTAACTCCAGGTCATGGGTAGCGTAGTTATGCTCATGCGGCCTCAACTGACGTGATACATAGGCGATCATGGCCTGCTCCTGCATCAGAACACATCCGAGTCCGGTCCTTGATGCATCGCAGTAGACTACGTACCCTACTCCCTCCTCAGGAAACCTCAAGATAGGTGCGCTGGTCAACCTCTGTCTCAGCTCCTGGAAGCTCTGCTGACAACTGTCTGACCACACGAAGGGTTTTCCCTTCTTCATCAAAGCTGTGAGTGGTGCCGCAACTCTAGAGAAGTCTGGCACGAATCTCCGATAGTATCCAGCTAGTCCCAAGAAACTCCGAACCTCTGTCACGCTCCTGGGTGGCTCCCAAGCTAGCACTGCCTCGATCTTCGTGGGATCTACTGCAACTCCCGCCTCAGAGATGACGTGTCCCAAGAAGTGCACCTCACGTATCCAGAACTGGCACTTCAAGAGTTTATCATAAAGCTGGTGCTCTCGGAGTGTGTCTAGTACAACTCGCAAGTGATAGGCGTGCTCCTCATCAGTCGTAGAGTAAATCAGAATGTCGTCGATAAATACCACGACAAACTGATCAAGGTATGGCTGAAAGATCCTATTCATGAGAGCCATGAACACTGCTGGAGCATTGGTTACGCCGAAAGGCATAACCAAGAACTCATAGTGGCCATACCAACATCTGAAGGTCGTCTTCTGCACGTCCTCATCTCTGACTCTGAGCTGATGATAGCCTGACCTGAGGTCTATCTTCAAGAACCACCGTGATCCCTTGAGCTGATCAAAGAGATCATCAATCCTCGGTAGAGGATACTTGTTCCTCATTGTCACCTGGTTCAGGCGACGATAGTCAACACAAAGTCTCAAACTCCCGTCCGCCTTCTTGGCGAACAATATCGGGGAAGCCCAGGGTGAAACACTAGGTCGGATGAACCCCTTGCCCTGCAAGTCCTCCAACTGTACCCGTAGCTCTCGAAGCTCGGCGGGGGCCATCCGATATGCTGGAGTGGATATCGGGGCTGTCCCAGGGTACAGGTCAATATAAAAGTCTACCTCTCTGCGAGGAGGTAGCCCTGGGACGTCGTCGGGAAAAACATCTGAAAACTGATCCACCACTGCAGGAAAACCAGGACTCCGCACGTCAACTGCTCCAAGGATGAGGCTAGCCAACTGATGAGTGATTGGCTGTCCTCTCCTCCGCGGAAGTCCATCCTGTGCTGCAAAGGCTCCCTTCTCGTCGGTGAAGGTGAACCTACTCCCGTCGGTGCGTACACAACGCACCTTGCGCCTAAAACAGTCAATCTGGGCATGGACCATAGATAGCCAATCCATGCCCAAGATGACGTCGTAAGGCCTCGACGCTGCTACAAGAAGATCCCAGCCGAAGCTCTCGCCTCCTAGAGTAAGCTCACACTGCCGGAACCAGTGCGTAATCGTTGAGTCTGCTCCCGTAGGATTCTCTAGCTGTAAGGATCGAGCTAACGGCTCTGTCGGAATCTCCGAGCTCCGAACAAGGGCAGCGTCCATGAAAGAGTGACTCGCTCCTGTGTCTATAAGTACTGCAGCAAGGGTGGAATAGACACAAATAGTACCTCGAATCATCTCGGGTGCGCCGTGGTCGTAGGCCTCTGCTGCCTGGAGCTGTGCCTGTCTCTGCCCGCCAGCTCCCTGTGGTCGGGGTGGACCTCCTGGTGGTGGTGGTGGTGGCAGAGTCTCAAAGCGTCGCCCACCACCTGCTGCTCGGCCAGCTCCTCTGCCTCGTCCACCTCCTCCCTGCGGACCGCCACAGTCGACCCTCTGCCTCTGCCTCGGTGGTCCCTCAACCGTCTGCTGCTCCTTGGCACGACGGGTCGGGCAGTCACGAGCCATGTGGCCCTGCCCGCCGCACGAGTAGCACTGTCTGCCTCTCAAAAGACTGGCTCCGTGCTGTGTGCCCCGCACTGCTGAGCCAGTGTCCTGAGGTCGTCTGCCTGAGGGTCTGGTCTGTCTGGACCCCTGAGTCATCCGTCGACTGCCTGCTGCAGATGACTCTGTCACGTGTCGCCCTGCGGTGGGTCTCGGTGCTGGTGTAGACTTAGCAAGGAAGCTCTCGATCAAAAGGGCCCGCTCCAGTACTCCTGTCTGAGTCGGTATGCTGAGGGAGATCAGCGATGCCCTGATCTCGTGTCTCAAACCCTGCTCGAAGGTCCGGGCCCGGAAGAATGGGTCTCGTACCATGTCGGTCGAGTAGCGCGAGAGATCAGTAAATCTCACCGAGTACTGAGCGACCGTCATGTTGCCCTGCCGCAGCTGAAGAAGCTCCTGAATACGCACCGCACGAAGGGTGGCTGGGACGAACTCCGAGCGGAAGATGCTCTCAAAGTCCGTCCAAAGTAGAGATGTCTCATCGTGCACCTGGAGCATCAAGCTCCACCATCTTCATGCTGCTGCGTGTAGAAGGCTCGCAGCGAGGATCACCATGAGGTCTGATGGTGTCCTCACTAGCCTAAACACACGTACTACAGCCTCCAGCCAGTCCTCGGCTGCCTGGGGGTCCGTCTCCCCATGAAACCTGGGCGGTCGCTGGTGCTGAAACTCATGCAGTGCGCTGAGACGACGTGCATCGTCAGCAGCTGGTGTTGGAAGCATCGGGGGCTCGGCGGGTAGAGCTACCACCGGTGCTACTGCTGACAAAGGGCCCTGCACCGAGGCCTCGTCGCTCGGTGGGCTGTCATCACACTCGACTCTCGGAACCCTAGCTGGCTGCCGTCGTGGGGCCATCCTGAAAAGGAAACAGGTGCGCCACGGTCATAACAGTATACCTGGTGAGCTGATATAAAGTAATCACAAAGAAAACTTTGAAACACACACGCAATCAATGTTTTCGTGCATTAAGTCGGAAATCAGAAGTCAGGGTCCTGGTGTACGGATACGTCGGTCGCCGCACCAACACTGGACTCTCTGGACTGATAACCACACTCAATACGATAAACATTATTGCTTCACATAGAAAAGATCAGAGTTCGCGGTAGAACCGAACCCCTCTGATACCAATTTGTCACGACCCGCCCTCGGGGCCCGTGCCGTGACTACCCCAAGCCCGCCTTCCATAGACCAGGGGCTGGCGACTAGCACCAAGGCGTATATCCCAACAAAAAGGGAAGGCATTGCCTTTGAAAAGTAAACAACCACCACAGAGTAAGCAAGCGGAAAAGTAAACACTAAGTAAAAACAGAGTACAACTGAAAGTGCGGAAAAGTAAATGGGCCAGTATACAAACTCAAACTAAAAGTAAAGTACAACTCGAAAGGGAAAACAACAACTGTAAAGTAAAAGCCGCTACCCGAACTGTCCACTGGAAATTCCACCTGAAGGGTGGGTACAGATAGCTCCACTGCTCCTCGGGTCCCGTCGTCCGCTCCGGGTACGTCCCGCCCAGTGGTCCACCTCCAGGTACCGTTCTGCTCTGCAAGCCTCAGCCACGATCAATGTTGTCCGTCGTCTGCAACCAACACAACGTAGTGCGGGCATAGCCCGTGCAGGGGTGAGTATAAGCTACTCAGTAGGGACCCCGAGACCCCTGAAGGTCTCTCAAAATCCACAAAGGATAAACCACAAAGAAAGGTATAATCACGAAGTAACAACCGACACTGCTTAGGTATATGCCCATACATATACCTAAGTCATCAATTCCAATACGCTCCAACCTCCGAGCCCAAGTACAACTCAGTCCACACAGGAAAGTAAACGTATTACACACTAGAAAGCAAAACGAAATCCACACAGGATAGCATAACTCAATCCACACAGGAAAGCAACAGAAATCAGCTCACACAGGTATACTTCGTCAAGGGACGATAAAGATGATCTCTGATCCATCTAAGTCGTCGGACCCACGAAGGATCGATAGGTAACTAACCTCTGCAAAGACCCACACAGGATCGGGCCCACACAGGACCTGTAGGCGCTGGTTCACACAGGACCGCTGAGCGCAAAGACCCACACAGGATCAGACCCACACAGGATCGGGCCCACACAGGACCTGTAGCACTGATCCACGTAGGATCGCTGAGTGCTGTAGTCGTCGTCGAATCCACCAAGGATCTCTGTACTGTCGTCGTTGCAGTCACAGTAGCAGTAGCAGTAGCAGTAGCAGTCACAGTCGCAGTCGCAGTCGCAGCCAGCTCTAGGGTTCCCGCACACAGCAAGCTCGTTCGGAGGGTCCGCTCCACGAGCCGAGAGGCTGATACATCAACTGTCACACAGTCCAGAGTTGATGTATCCAAAAGTTCTGTATCGTCAACAGGAACTCAACGCAACAGACGGCGCGTCGATCGGACGTCCGGTCTGAGAGTTATTGGCTTTTTCGTCCCAGGGGCCCGGTTGGTTTTTAGGGCAAAACCAACCCGACCGTACTCCACCTGCGTCCAAACCTCGGGCGGAGTATGCCAAAAGATCTGTCTCACTAAGAGGAACACAACAAAGCTGACGGCACGTCAATCGGACGTCCGTAGCTCAAGATATGAGCGTTTCTGCTCCGAGGGCCCGGTTGGTTTCGTGTACGAACCAACCCGGCCGAACTCAAAGTAATCTGAAACCTTGAGTGCAATATACCGAATCGACCGTCTCGATCCAAGGATCGTATCTCCGCTGACGGTTCGTCGATCGGAGGTCTGTATCTCAAGTTATGAGCAAAAGACCGAAGTTGATTCGAAAACGGGGGGTCCGGGTCCGGGCCGACCCGGCCCGACCCCCCCCCCCCCCCCCTGGGTCGGCCCGAACCGGGTCGACCCGACCTGGCCCGACCGGCGGCGGTCCGGCGCGGCCCGGCCGGCGGCAGTGCGGCCTGGCGCCGCACGGGGTCACGCGCGGGGGGCAAGGCCTCCGCCTCTCATCTGGCGGCGCGGCTGAAGCCGTGCCTTTTTGAGAAACCGGCCCCCCACGTGGGGGCCTGCTTAGGTGGAAAACGGGGGGCCGCCTGCCCCCCTTAAAGAAACCGGCCCCCCTCTTAAAGGGGGGGCATTCAAGCTGGCCGGGGGAATTAAATTCCCCCGGTTTTTCCCCTTCCGGCCGGCCCACCTGGCCGGCCGGTTTTTCTTCAACGGGACCGGCAAAGCCGGTCCCCTTTCCGGCTTCTGACGCCGGTGGCCCGGCTAGCCGCCGGTGTTCTCGTTCCGCCGCGGCCTTCGTCGTCTGGCACGGTGCGACGGCACCGCGCCCCTCCGCCGCGGCCCCGCTCCGGCCGTGATGCCTTCGGTTTCTCTTCGACGCGGTACGACGGCGTCGCGTTCTTGATAAACTTTCCGCGGCGCGGCGCGACGGCGCCGCGCAACTATAGCCGTGCGATTCCCGCGTGGTGCGACGGCACCACGCCATCACGTTCGTCCACAAGAAAAATAATAAAACTCAAGAACATAGGAGGGGGGATTCGGCCGTGTTTGTGCGGTCCGGCCCCCCTCTCGTTAGACGATAACACATAAATATTTATCCTCACGTTTGTCATGCTAGAACCAAGAACGAGAATAAATAAATAATTAACAACAAACCCCTACCTCGGTTTCAAGTACGATGTTCGTCAACGACCCGCGGAAGACAACGTCACGGAGGTCGGGCGTCGCGGTAATCGTTCGTCAATTCTGTTGACGAAGGGGTACGTCCGAAGAGGTACGTCGAAGGTGAAACTTCGTAAGCCATCGAAGGAAGTCCGAGGAGGAAGCGGCGTTCCCTTTCGTTGACACGGAAGGCGTCGTCGATCTTCGGAAACAACCGGCTACGAAGAAGAGAGGAGCGGCGTTCTTCGTCGGAGCTCGAAGGTTCTCCGCGTTCTTCGTCAAAGTTGAAGAAGAAGAAGGAGCTCCCAAATCCTCTCAAGAAGGCTAGAGAATTCTAACCAAATAAAATAAGCTAAGGGCTTATTTTATTCACACACTTAACAATTTGAATTTCAAAGGTTTGAAATTCAAAATATCCCACCTTAATTAAAAAAAAAACCAAGTTGTCAAACATTAATTAAAGGGGTTATAGGGGAGTTTTGAGAGAAGGTGAGGAGTTGGGGTTCGTGTGGGCCCCACCACACTTAATCCTCCCAAGGGAGGTTAAGTGGATGTGGGTCCCACCTTTAACTCCCTTTGGGAGAAGTTAACCAACAAAATAAAAATAAAAAGTGATTCCACATTTTTATTTAACTTCTTATAATTTCTCCCAAAACTAACTTTCAACCCGCAATAAACGCAACCTCGGAAAAGGTCTCCTTAAGCGAATATCGGCGCTACGAGTTCATCGGTGCCCTCAGAATTTAATTCCAGGCACCGGTTCAGAAGTTAGAAATTCCCGCTCGTTCGTTCACTGAACGTACCCGAGCCGAACTTCGGAAAATGATTCCGGGAACTCCGGGCCTCGGAATCAGGTGCCGTCAGAAACCGCGCTCTTGTAAAATTCCAAAGAAAATTAAGAAAAAATTTCCCTTGAATTTTACAGGTCTTTACAGACATGGTAGGCCCCACCACCGGGGTCTAGGATTTGTCCAAAGAAAAACGATCACCAATGAAATAAATAAATTCATATTATTCAAGTTTAAAATAATAAGTATTGAATTTATTTATTAAATTTATTTATGATTTTTAAGTAAATACATGAAAATATTAATTAGTGAATATTAAATATATTCAAGGTTCAATTAATATTTATGGGAATGACGAGTCAAGTTTTGGACTCATTTATTATCACATAATATTTTAATATATTACAAGAGAGTGATAATAATAATTTTCATGACTTAGATTAGTAGTCATAAAATGTTGTTGATAGTGCGTTAAGTATTCAAGGTCGGTGAGGCTATACTGAGTATTTTAATTAAACACTATAAATAAAAGAGGTGGGTCTTTTGCCAAGTACTATTCATGGTGATTCTCTCTCCTATCCTCTCTCCCATGATCTAGAGAGAGAGGCTCTGGATCCAAGGAGCTCAGATCGAGCTCTCTCTCAAGCATCGCCAGCGAAGCAATGCAGTGATCGTTGGAGCATTGAAGGCTTCATCGGAATTCCGCGCTAGCACCCATACTTCGACAAATGGCATTCCTGCATTTTCTTGAAATGTGTGTGGACAATCTAGAGGAGTTCGATGTCAAATTCTTCGAGCAGCGATCACCAACGATGAGTAGACGTCGTGCACGGCTTCAGATTTAAACCAGGTATTTTACGGTTTATTTTTGTGCTTAAAACTCTTCACGTGTGGTCCTCAGCTAAGAGCGGGCTACTATTCACTGACATCGACAAGTTTACGTTGATCGTCAGTGGATTTTTTTTAAATCCCACCTGTTTGGGACTTTCGCTGCATGCCCGGTTCCTTTACTACTATAGAGCTTTCAGTTTCCCATGTGCATATACAAAATGGTTTAGCTGAATCACGGATAAAAAACCTCCAACTTATTGCTAGAACATTAATAATGAGAACAAAGATGTCGAGCTCCATATGGGGTCATAAAATATTTCATGTCTCGACATTAATTAGCATCAGACCAAGTGCATATCATAAGCACTCTCCACTCCAATTGGATTTTGGTCAAGAGTCTGACATCTCCCACTTAAGAATCTTTGGTTGTTTAGTATATGTACGAATTTCTCCCCCATAAAGTACAAATATGGGACCTTAAGGGAGGTTGGGAATATATATAGGATATGAATTTTCATCCATCATCATATATCTTGAACCACAAACTGGTGATGTATTTATAGCATGTTTTGTTGATTTTCACTTCAATAAAGAAGTATTCCCAGCATTAGGGGGAGAAAAGAAACAAAGGGATGAGATTCCCTAAAATGTGAAAACGTTATCTTTTCTTAATCCTCCCGCCCAACAGTGTGATATGGAAGTGAAAATAATTTTATGTTAGAGTTAGTGTCCTAGAACCAACTGTTTGTAATTTGATTACATAGATATTTAATGTATTTAAATATTAAACATCTTATTACATATTTTTCATTGTTCTGCATGACTATGATGTAATAATGACCTAGAGTATTTGTTGCATTGATAGGGTCATGGTAGTTCCCCGCTATGATGAGAACCTTGAAATGCTATGACAATATTCTTAAATATAGTTCTATGGTTGGATGAAATACTATGATCGGACATATAGTATACAGACCGTCAGGTGCGAGTACTCGTAAGCAAATGAGACTTCCTCTCACGAAGTTCATACTTGGTAATATCCAAGACGGGAGATTATGAGAACAAACCCACCAGTAAGAATTCTGCATTTTTTGGTGTCATCAGATATTCCTATCTGTGAGTGTATGTAATAGTCCTTGGACATTAAGATTATCATTAATACGTGTCACGACTCGTGGACTTTGATTTACTAACAAAAACTGTCACGCCATATGTTTGAGGGAAGTAGGGTACGTTGGGTGCGTCACAAGTGACATGTTATTAATGAATAAGTCGAAGAAGGATTTGTCCCTTATATTTATGGAAGTTGATATCTCAGCCCTTTGATTGAAATAGAACTTTCACACAAAATTTCATGGCCATGGTGTAACGATGAGTTTATTTCAGGTAGTCAAATAACGACGTATCAAGCCCAAAGGTTGATGACACTATCATGAAACCTGCTTGATGAGATATTGAGACAAAGGGATTATATTACACAGTGAGTGTTCGTATGTAGATATCGTTGTTGTGACTTTAAGTTCTTTCTCTTGGGTGTCTTGACCCGTTGTTAGACAGTACTCTTGAACTTTAGGCAAACCCACCTAATGCCAACGAGAAAGAATCCCAAAGGGTCACACACTAAGTGTTTCTGGTGGTCTCGGTTAAATTTTATTTAAATTTAATTAATGGAATAAATATTATTCTCAAGATAGGGGAATAATTTTATTCAAGTTAAAATGATTGCATAAATTAAATAAATATTTATTCACTGGATTGTGGGTAAAATATATTTATTTATTTTATTGAACATTTAATAAATATTTATTTACTAGTTTGTAAATAAAATATTTATTTAATAGAATAAATTATTTACTTATTTATTCGGGTGTTCAATAAATGGAAGTGGAGTTCGAACGGATCAAGGCTGATTCGGTAGTAAAATAATTATTTGTAAGACGGTAAATAATTTAACTAATTGGCACAAGTTAAAATAATAATAACGTTGCTATTATTTTGTGACGCAAAATTTTATTTTTAATTCTGTTTTGTGCAAGTTAGCACACCATAAATAATGACAGAATATTATTATTAAAATCACGAGTTTTCTCTAAGATTATAGATGTATTTAAATGATGTTACGCAATTAAATATTGTTACTGAAGCCCCATGTCGATAAATAGACATGTACATCTATTGTGCCATGCACCGAACTACACGCCCGGTGAATTGAGAATTGTTGAGTTAAACGATTTCTCTCTCGAATCCTCTTCTCACCCCTCTCAAGAACGAGAGACGTTCTTCAAGACCGAAGAACAAGCAATCAAGAATGACTGGCACAAGACACTCATTTCTCCACGCTAGCACCCGGAGAACGAGTGGTGTCGATCGGAGGCCATCGGAACACGTGTGGATCACCGCTAGAGGGATTCTGGTTTGGATCCTCACAAGTGCAACGAGACAATCCGGAAGGGTCATTCCGGATGATCAACATCATCAGCAAATAAAGTACTAAAGATCCAGACATTCTTTTCTTTATGAAATTAATTAAATTAATTATAAACATGATGTGCAAGATTCTCTCTAAAGGTTTCGGACCTCTTCATTCTTTATCTAAATCTTTGATTTTATTCCATGGAGACTGACATTCATCGTCGTATTGATCCCAGAATAATCATTGATCATGGTAAAAATTAAAGTTGGGTGCCGGCCCAACCGTGCTTTCGCTGCACCTAGAACCTACATTTTACATTTTCAAGAGCAAATCAATTGTCTGATACATTTACTAATCCAAAGGGCGCGACTAAATCACACATACCAACTATAAATGAACTGGTTATAATTGATTTCTTGAAGATACAATTACATAATGATGTTACGGAAATCTCAAAAACATGCCTGGAGCATGGAAGACCAATTGGATCCAAGGATAAAAATCCTCAAAAAAATAAAAGGAATGAGTATAATTGAAAACCCCATTATAAAGGTGTGTGTTCTGAAAGAAACACATAATTTAAGTGTTCTTAAAGAAACACATGATTAGAATCATAAAGATAATTTATAGGATATAGAAAACTCTGACGGTTTTGAAAATAATGAAATCTCTCTCACTTATTCAACTGCAGGTGATATATGGAATCAAAGTAATGTGGAAAATATTGATGAAATGTTTTCATATTCTATGTCACATGATATAGAAAATGAAAACCCTGAACTAAGGTCTGTCATAGAATGTCAAAAACGGCCTGATTGGAATAAATGGAAAGACGTAGTGCAAGTTGAATTAAATTCACTTAATAGGAAAAGGGTTTTTGGATATATCATGCTCACACCAGATGTTATGAAGCCTTTGATATAAATGGGATTTTGTACGTAAGCATAATGAGAAAAACGAGATTGTAAGATACAAAGCTCATCTTGTCGCATAAGGTTTTTCTAAGAGACTCAAAATTGAATGTGAGGAGACATATTCTCCTCTTATGGATGCTATTACTTTTCGATATATAATCAGCCTTGCAGTAGATGAGAAGTCTAATATGCGTCTTATGGATGTTGTTACAACTTATTTATATAGGTCACTTGATTGTAGTATATATATATATATATATATATGAGAATCCCAGAAGGATTCAAAATACCCAAAGTATTGAAATCAAAACCCAAAGACCTATTTTCCATTAAACTACATAAATCCCTGTATGGATTAAAACAATCTGGGCGAATGTGGCATAATCGTTTGAGCGGATATTTGTTAAATAAAAGGTATGTAAATAACCTCACATGCCCATGTGTTTTTATTAAGCAAACAACATCTGGATATGCAATCATTGTTGTTTATGTCGATGATTTAAATATCATCAAAATTTCAGAAGAGATCAATGAAGCAATGAGAAACTTAAAGGATGAATTTGAAATGAAAGACTTGGGAGAAACCAAATATTGTTTTGGATTACAAATTGAGTTTATGTCGTGTGGTATATTTTTGCATCAATCAAATTATATTGAAAAGATCTTAAAACTCTTTAATATGAATAAAGTGAATCCTTTAAGTACTCTGATGGTTCGGTCTTTAAATATCGAGAAAGATCAGTTTCTACCTTTGTGAAGAAAATGGGTAGTTGGTTGGTTCATAAATACCGTACCTCAGTGCCATCGAAGCACTAATGTATCTTGCTAATTGTACTCTTGATAAATATTTTTCTACTAATTTATTGACAAGATTTAGTTGAGCCCCTATACGAAGACACTGAAATGGAATTAAACATATTTTTTGTTATCTTTGCAGAACTATTAATATGTGTTTATTCTATTATAACAAATTAAAAAGGAAGATGATTGGTTTTACATATGCAGATTATTTATTTGATCCGCATAATGTGCGATCACAAACTGGTTATGTGTTCATAATTGGAGGTACTGTCGTATCTTGAAGATCATAAAAGCAGACACTCGTCGCAACATCTTCAAATCATGCAGAACTGATAGCATTACATGAAACATGTTGACAATGTGTTTGGTTGCAGTCTATGAGCGGCATGTGGATTGCCATGGATTGCAGCTCAACAATTTTATTCGAAGATAATACTGCGTGCATCACACGGTTAAAGGAAGACTTCATCAAGAATGATCGGATAAAACACATACCATCAAAAATTTTCTCCTTGAAACAAGAGTTAATGAAGAACAAAGATATCAATATGCAATATGTTCGATCCAGCGACAACGTTGCAGATTTACTTACAAAAACAATACCAATCGTAAACTTTAAAAAACATATACATAATATAGGGATGCATAGATTATAAAAATTGTAATGTAATGTAACTTTCAGGAGGAGTAGATGTGACTATACTCTTTTCCTTATTTTAGTTTTTATTCCATTGAGTTTTTTCTGGAAAAAAGTTTTTAACGAGGAAATATGAAAACAGGTATGACATTGGTAGATATATGCATCCCAAAAAAAAATGTCAGAGTGCCGCTAATAATGGCTGCAGTTTTGAACAGGGTGAACTGCCCACTCCACCAACCCCTCCACCCCACCTACCTTGATGCACCCCATGGGGCAACGGAAATTTGACTAGTGTTAAACAATATTACTCACACTTTTACTCCCCGTTTTTGTTTTCATAACAACAAAGAAATCATTCGGGCCACAATTTCCCCTCCCTCCCGACCACGGCAGTACCCGTTCGGCAGCCCGCGCCCCATGTGTGACGCACCAAGGCAGAGAGACTCGACCGCACCGTCCCTCTGATTTCCTTCGAACGGGCGCTCTTAACGCTTTTCTCCGAGGTAGATCTATCCTTTCCTGCCATCGATTTACCTGTTATTGATTTGATTGAGAGCTCGACCAGTGACTGGGGTTTATGCCGAACCCGAATTTGAAGTGGGGGCTCAGGTGATTTTTCTGTTGTTGAGATTCTTCCTATAGCGAGTGCTTAAATGCTTCCATTGTTGATGTGCGACGATGATCGGCACATTCCCTCGCAAATTTAGAGGTTATGGTACCTTGAGTTGAAATGCGACCAAAACCCATTTTGGCTCTTGGAGGAACCCTAGGAACTTGATCCTTGAGGTTTCTTGAGCGAAAATTCGTGGTAATTTTGACATTGCAGAGGTTTGATTGGTTGGTTGTCTTGGTATTGAAGTGTGTTTTCTGTGATTTTGTTGATGAAAGTTTTCAATCATGACTTTGTTATGGAAAGCAGATGGTAGTTTCCCGCCATGTGTTTTTAGAATCATTACATATTGCGGGAATCCCTCGTGGTTCGACATGATGCCAATGGGAGTACAAAAATGGGAATGAAAGTGGAACACGAGTAGTGATCTGTTTGGTAGTAAAAAACCTTCTAAATTGAATCTATTTCCATTCGAAATGATGGAATTAGGTTCCATCCAATAAATCACGGAATTAGAAAAATTCCAAGGAATTGAATGTTGTATTTAAATATATATATTTTATATTTTTATATTTTAATATATATATAAAATAGAATAATAACAATAACTAGTTTTAGTTATTATAATTATATTGATTTTAATTGTAGTTATACTTTATTTTTTTTATTAAATTAATTAATCGACATTAATATATATTTTTATGTTTTTAAAATATAATAATATTTTTATAATCACGATTCATGTTAAATTAAATTAAATTATAATTGTTTTAATTATTACTATTATATTAATTATAACTTCAATTATTTTTTAATTGTCATAGTTAAATAACAAATTAATATAATTTTTAAAAACAATTACAACTATAATAGCTGTAATTATAGATTACAGTTATAAGATGATATAAAATCCTTCCCACTGTGCCCAGCATGGTTTTAAAACCCATTTCGTTTTCACTTTTTTTTCCACTCACTTTTAATTTCTCTTCTATTTCCTTTGAAGATTCATCTGACATATCGGCATTGTGCTTTTGAACCGCATGGGTTTGGGGCAACAGTGTAAGGTGGCAAGGTCATCCTAAGTGCCTTTTGCCCCCCTGGGCTTAGCTTGATGAATCTGACTCGAATCAATCCCTTAGAAATCACTAGAATGCTGAGATGAATAATTAACTGTGGTAACCCTTTTAAGGCTGCAAGGCAAGGCAAGTTTCTTGATTGGATTATTTGCAATGTTCCATGGAATTTTCAAAAAATGCACCGAATTAACCCTTTTTTGTGTGATTAATTGATGTTGGAACTTTTTTACGCATCAACACTAATTTTAAATGCTAGATCAAGTTCAGATCAGAAAATTGAAGGGAATTAAGATAGGTCAGAAGGGGAGCCTTGGGTTTTGCTCAATTCATGAATTCAATGAGGTTTGGGCAATAATTGAGGGAAGGCTTAATGTCGCAGTTCTCTATTTCTATGATATGATTGTTTTCTTTTTGTCTTTTTTTTCTTCCATTTATTTTTGCAACACGTGTATTATGAATCAAGAAATGAAAGTGTGCAACAGAGGCTTCCCACTATGTGTTTGTAAGATTGTCCAACGAGATTTTGTTTTGCGTATGTGTATCTCACAAAGATTACCCATTTCCTTGCGGTTAATCATCTTGAAATCTATTTATGATGAAGTTGGTTTGATTTCTTTCATGTTGGGGGAAAGAGAAGCCTAGCAGGATCCATAATGCGCCTGAAAAAATTAGCAGCATGAAAATCTGTAATGGGCTGTATCATTCTGATAGTCATGTTGGCCAGCCCAAGAGATTCTGAAAAAGCTTCCAAATTCTAGTATTTGTAATTCCTATTTTTGCAGGTCTCCTGAAACTGCAAAAAGTCAAACAAGGGTTTTGTGTAGGATCAGGATTTGTGTGTGAGATTAAACGAAAAATGAGGATGGTAGGAGTAGTAGTGTCAAACAAGATGCAGAAGTCGGTGGTGGTAGCTGTGGACCATTACTTCCACAACAAGCTCTACGACTGGTACATTAAACGAACAAACAAATTCATGGCACATGACGAAGAGAATCTATGCAAGATGGGTGACACGGTTTGCATCCTCTCCCTTACTGTACCATCCATGGCTTCCTTCGCTTCTGTTATCAAATTTCTCATTTCTCATGGACATGTTCTGCTTTACGAATCCATGGTTCTTTTACTTTTTCATTGGAAATTTCTTATCGAATCTGATGGTTCTTTGATATGCCATACAAATTTAAATTGTTGTTAATGTTGGATAGTTGTTCAGATAAAACCCCCACCAATCTGTTTAACTTTAACTATGTAACATGAATTGCATCATGACATGTCTAACTAATTAATATCACATAAATTCAATGACCTAACCAAATTGAGTTATTCTAATTTAAACGAAAAATAACCTAATTAATATGAAACATATGTTATCCATGTTGCAACTCGACCCTTTTAAACCATTTAAAATAAAGTGTGTTATAAACATGTTGAATTATTTCAAATTAAGTTTATATTAATAAAATGTATTATAATATTAATTAATATTATATCTTTAATATTTTATATTATCATTATATTTTTAATTAGATTACATGGGTTAGATGGGTCATGAATGGTCAAATGGAACCCAACCCAAATATTATTCATGTTAGATTACTCAACCTGATTACAACCCGAATCCATTTATGCCTGACCCAAAACGTGTTGGGTTCAAAATTGCCACCTATAGATTTGGGAGTGCACTCTTCACATCAATCTGTAGGAAAACAGAAACTCCTAGTCGTAACAAAATGAATAAGATCATGGAAAATAATTTTGCGATTTGAAAACATCCTCTTAAAAAAAAAAAGAAGCTTGCTAACAAAAATACAAATGCCCAAAGTAATCCTAAAATGAAGTTCTTTATGATCTGTGGATATAATCTATGTGTGTCCTGTTGGTGCAAATCATTGAATGACTAAGTGTCGATTTGGCAGTGAATGTACCTTGTGAAATTGTTTGTGCAGGTGCGAATAAGGTCCTCAAGACCATTGAGCAGGCGGAAGCGCTGGTTTGTTTCTGATATTCTGAAGAGAGCTGTAGTGTATGATCCTAAAAAAGTCTACGAAGCTCCAAAAACAGAGTTCACTTCTGACACAAGCAGCGATAGAAAAGTGCGGCTGTCCACACCGGATTAAGGTTTAACCGTGAACTGTTTACATGCCTTAATCTTTTGCTCATCATAATTTTTTTTTCACGATTAAGTATTCCTGCTCAAATTATCTTGTTCTGTAATGTAATATGAAGATTGTTTTATCAAATTCACTTTAATGCTCTTGATATATTCTTGGTTTGGGTATATTATAATGGCTGCAGCTCCAGCCATCAAATTTTCACATGCAATGTGAGATGCCTTTAGCTTGTTACACGTGTCTACGTTTGGTTTGAGAGAATTTTGGATGGAAATGGAAAAGGTGTAGGAGAGTGAATCATTAGTAGTTTGGTTTGCATGAAAAATGAGTGATGAAATTTGTTATATAGTATAAATATATAATAGTAAATAATATGATACACATTTTCTCCATTATTTTTGAGGTTTTACTCTCAATAATACATAAAGTCAAGAATAATTATGTCCAAAAAATTAATTTCCTAAGGAATGAACATTCCACTGATATTATAAGCATCTCGGTCTCTCTTAAACGATACAAGTGATGCTCTCTCAGTTGCGTGTGAAACATAGTTTCTGATTACTTTCTCACTCATTTCTTTTCTCAGCTAGTATTTCTTTATACCAAACGCAGCCCTAGGGATTGATGATAAGTTTAAAACACATATTTGTTATAACAACAGTACATTCTCCGAACACCCTTTTGTTATAAAAAACAAGTGATTAAGTTTGTTAGCTGTCGGGGTCAACTTGTGCCACATAGTTTAGTTGAGTTAATGTTTGGATTGTTCATGCAGTGACAATAGAAACTCTGTTTTGTCAGCTTACATGTGCCAGCGGTAGTTTGTATAAAAACAAAGTACAGTTAATACTTGTATTTACTATTTGTTGGATGGTGGTTTGGTGCATTTGTTGTCAATGTGTCGGGAGATCATTGCATATATGTTGTAATTTGAGTGATTGCATGTCTACATGAGTTGCATGGAGGCGATAAAATCTACATTGTATATTACATTGTGAAGTATATGGGAGCATGTAAACGGTCCCCCCCCCCCTCCCGAGCCAGCAATGGTGATGAGAGTGACCCTTGAAGCCCGTTTCAATAGGTCTCAGGTCAACAACGAGCATTGAGGGCATTTAACACATGTATGGGGGGCCTTATCCTCTTATTTTTTCAGGAATAAGTAAACATGGTCAATCCACCAATCAACTTCATATAAATAAGTGAAAGAGTTGGCATTTCTCAATCCCATTTAGACACTGGGAAGGATGAGAGGTAGATGGGAGACAATCTCTCTAAACTTGCGAGCGATTAGGGTTCTCTGAGCCCTCGATCCCCTTCTCTTATGGCCGATGCGTTTCTTGCGCTTGGGAGATTCGACTCCCACCACTTCGAGAATCAGAAGCATGATAAGCGGGGTGCTGATGCTGGGAACAGTGAAGGAAAAACGATTAATGGAGCTCTCAATCACACGATTGCGGGTAGATCTAAGAGTATCTCCTTTCTAGATCTACGGGCCTTGTAAGGGTTCCCCTCATCCCTTGAAAGGGAGTTATCAAAAATCAATAAAAAAGAAGGCATTTGGGCCATTCAGGTCAGACCAAACACTATAAAACAGAAATTTGGATAGAGTATGAGAGAAAAACACCATATTGTGAAGTTTGCAAACTCATTGGCCATACCATAACAAATTGTCGGGTGATTAGGAAATAAGTGGTCCAACCGTTGGAGAATGAATGGAAGGAAATCAAAAATAACAAAAAAAAAAAAAAAGCAAGACCCCCATCAATGATATTCCAGAAACTTCTAAAAGAAGGAATGAGATATGGGTGAAGAAACCAAATAAATCAATGGCTTTAATGAATACCTCGAATGCTTCCTGGGATGACCTTGTAGAAGAGGAAGGTAATAGTGATCTTCACTTTCTCAATGAACTTGAGACCCTTGTTATGGATGTTATTCAGAAACAATAGGAAACTAGACATGGGGAGAATGTAGGTATGGCCACTATCCACCCCAATAGTACGGTTTTCTCTAACACTTCTGTAACAGGCAATGATCACTTAAATTGTAATGTGGATACAGTCACTGTTAGACCTGAAGGTAGGGCAATTAAACAAGTTGGGCATCCTGTTGGTGTGCTGGCCAGTGTAGGGACAAAACTCTAGCAGAATGTTTCACTCAGCATGTAAGGCCACTCAAACCCACCTTTGGGTCTGGACAGAGATATGCAATTGGCTTCGAATGCAGGAGATCATACAGGCTTTTGGCTGCAAGGGCTACTCCTTTGGACCCCTCTAAAGGTAATAAAACACAACACATTTACAATGAGTTTTGTTAATGGTATGAAGATTGATAATGGTCAATCTTTATATCCTTCTTCTTCTTTGGGTTGTGGATCAAAACAGGTTGGTACACTACTGGATAGACAAGATGACTAGACCAAGCCGGTTTTGAAGAATGATTCTGAGCAGAACAAATGCAACCCTCTTGTGGGTTCACAATGTAGTGACACTTATGTAGAGAAGACCTTTAGCTCTGAACAGACCTCTCAACCCCCACTTGGTTCGGACATCTCCCAAGGAGATGACCATGACACCTGAACTTTTGGGTGCTTCAAAGACTGCTCTGGACAATTACCCAAAGCAGAATTTTGTTGCCTCGGGTCTACAAGATAAAAAAGATGCCAACCCAAATATGCCTATTGACTTGGTCAAAAATCAAAGGGGTATCTTATCGTCTTCTCAAGAGCAATCGAACCTGGTGGACACAGCACAACTGCCCCCCAAGTTCTGGACAAAAGTTGGAAAAACATTCAGGTACTTCACATGACAACCTTGCTACAAATATTTCAGGTACATCTCCCCATTTTGTCAATCATACTGTTGGTATTTCTCAAACTTTAGATAACATCAATATGCCTGCTAAATCTGAGAACCTGATTACTCATCAAGATGTTGACCATACTGCCAGTATTAGTAAAGACTATGGATTTACCTTTGAATAACCCCTGCATTGATTCCTCCAAGGATAATAATAAGGTAGGTAATTCAAACAGTTCCCCTACTACTTCTAAAAGCAATCAAGAAAAGACCAACGACCCAAACACTACTAAAAAGATCAGAAGATCTTCTAGACACAAGGGCTCAAGAAACAAAAAAAAAGGAGTTTTAACTCAAAATTTAAGTTTAAATGAAGATCCTTTTTTGGAATTGTCAGAGTATTGCCAACTCTGACACCTTTACTGTTTTAAAAAGAATGGTTAACACCCACTGTCCAATTTTGTTTGCTATCATTGAGCCAAAAGTTATTTTTTCTTCTAGATACCATCATTTGTGTCAACATGGTTATTCTTTTATTGGCACAACAAAAAATTCCTCATATGTTGTTTCTTTCTGGATTTTTTCACTCTTCTATCCAAAATGTTAACATTTTTAACATCTCAGAGCAAGCCTTCACATGTGATTTTGTTTTTGGTGGCACTCTTATTTTCTGCTCTTTTGTTTATGCCAAGAATATATATCAAGATAGGAGGCCCCTCTGGGATGACCTTACCTATCTAGGTTCCTGGATTAGCACACCTTGGTTTATAATTGGGGACTTCTATGCTATACTCAATTCAAGTGAGAAAATTGGTCCCTTGCATGCTACGATCTTCACGAGAGAATTCAAAACCTCTATTGAAGACAACAACCTCATTGAAATAAATCTTACGGGTGCCAAATACACTTGGTATAGAAAGCATTACAGTAGGGTAGTTGCCTCCAAACTGGATAGAGCCTTTACGAATGTATCTGCTTTAGATAAATGAGACACCATCTCTAGCACCACCCTTCACAAGCTCCACTCTAATCATCATCCTATTTTTGTTAATGTCTCCACCAAAACTGTGAAACTCTCTCTTCCTTTTAGGTTTAACAATGCTTGGTTCTCTATCAATGTATGCACTGACATCATCAAAAAAAATTTGGCTTTCCATGACACTCTACAATGATGCCTTTGCTTGTTCTGTCAAATTAAAATCTCTTAAACATATGCTTAAAGGTTGGTGCACCTCACATGCCAAACAAATTAACAATGACGTCCTCTTTCTTGAGAATGAGCTAAATCAACTTCAAAACATCATTACTAGATCTGATTTTAGCACTGATCTGAATCATGAAATTAATTTTTCTGTAAAGCTCAATTCTTTGCTCACTTTTAAGGAGAATATGAAGAAACAAGCCTTCAAAGTAAAATGGTTATCTGACGGTGATAGAAACACTAAATTCTATAACTCTCTTCAAAGAGCTAGGAAAGCTTGCAAGCCGCTAGCCTCTCTAAAAGATGGGGACAACCTTTTAGACAATGAAGATGATATTTCTAATCAAATTGTCTCTTACTTTGAATCTATCTTTAATGACCCTGATGATAACAAGGACCACTTACATGAGATCATACCAATGGTGTTCAATAATGATGACAACACATTTCTTCTTAACATTCCTCTTGATCATGAAATCAAGGACAAAGTCTTTAGTTTAAATCCTGATAGTGCTCCTAGCCTCGATGGCTTCAATAATGGTTTCGTTCAACATTATTGGGACATTATCCAATTTGATGTTTGCAAGCTTGTCAAATCTTTCTTCTCCAATGGTGTTCTCTCTCATGGCCTAAACACCCAATTCCTCTCTCTAATTCCAAAAGTAGACAATGCTTTGGAAATTCACTTGTTTAGGTCCATTGCTCTCATCAACACCCTTTATAAAATTATCACAAAAATCATTGCTAACAGACTTTCATCTATCACTGACAAAATAGTCTCCTAGAATCAATTTGGGTTTATTAAGGGTAGATCCATTCAAAACTGCATTTGTCTTACTTTAGAGTGTATTAATGCTTTAAACAAAGCTAACAGAGGAGGTAATATTGCCATTAAAATGGACATTAAAAAAGATTTTGATACCATAGATTAGAGTTTTATTTTCAAGGTGCTTCAATCTTTTGGTTTTAATGATTCTTTTATCACTACTATCAGAACTTTGTTCAATTTAGCCTCCATTTCCATTTTGATCAACGACTCTCCCAGGGGTTACTTCAAATGCACCAAAGGTGTTAGACAAGATGACCCCCTTTGTGCCATCATTTTCTCCATTGCGGAGGACTATCTTAGCCATTTGCTCACTTGTCTTGTTGATCAAAACAAACTAAAGCCCATTCATGTCTTGTGGAATGTTAATGCTCCCACCCACCTGTTGTATGTTGATGACATCCTTCTCTTTCTTCAAGGTGATAAAAGAAACATTTGAAACCTAAAAAATGCCCTCGCTCACTATGATGTGATTTCTGGGCAAGCCATTAGCTAGAACAAATCTTTTGTCTTCTTTGGAAAAAACATTCCCCCTAATAGGAAGTGCAATATTATAAATGACCTAGGTATTAAACAGGGTTCTCTTCCTTTTACATACCTAGGTGTCCCCATCTTTTGGGGCTGATCCAAATCTTGTCATTTCTCTACTATTGTTGTCCAAGTTCTTAACCACTTATCCTCTTGGAAAGGCAAATCACTTTCCATGGCGGGCGGAATATGTCTTGTCAAATCTACTATTGTTTCTAAAATGGTTTACTCTATGATGGTCTATAAATGACCTGTTGGTCTAATAAAAAAAAATATCTCAATCAAAAATTTTGTTTGGACAGGTAGCATTGTGGAAAGGAAACTTATGACCATCCCTTGGTCGACTTGCTGCAAACCTACTGATAAAGGAGCTATAGACATAAAAAATCTTAAGTACTTCAATGAGGCGCTTCAAGCCAGACTCACTTGGAATCTTCTCTACAATAAATCTAACTCCATTGCTTTTCTGAAAAAGAGATTTCTTGAAAAAATAAAGAAAGACAACTCGAATTTTCTCACCTCCTCTATCTGGCCATCCATAAAACAATCCTTTTCCTCCATTATGAACAACTCTAGGTGGATGGTCTCTAGAGACTCTTTCATGAACTTCTGGTTGGATAACTGGACTGACACTCCTTTAATCTCCATGGCCCCTTTTGGCCAAAGTCCTGAGAACACCAACCTTTCTATCAAAGATGTTCTAAATTCCCAAAATGATTAGCTCCCTGACACCATTATGAATGTCATTGACAAGTATCCTTTCTCTAACACCGATGATTTCTTAATTTGAGAACCTGCACATAATGGTATGCTCAATTTTAAAAACTTTTACAATCATTCTTTTTGTAACTCGGAAAGTGATTTTGGTTGGATAAAAAGCTTTGACAAACCTTGGATAAAACCTTCCAGATTTACTCTTATCTGGCGCCTTGCTCACAACATGATCCCCACAGATGAACATCTTCAATTGTATGGTATTCAACTCTACTCTAAATGTAGTCTCTGCAATCAACACAGAGAAGATACCAACAAACTATTTCTTGTGCCACTGCTTCTGCTCTTTGGAACTATATTTGTGACATTTTTGACTACAAATAGTTAACTCATGACTGTCAAATCTCAAATAAAGAGATGTGCAGATATGAATAACTCTCAGCAAATTAAGAACCTTTTCCTTGCTGTTGTTGCTGAGCTCCACCATGTGATCTGGTATGATAGAAATGCTTTTATTCATAACAAGTGCTCATTTAGCCATAATGTGGTTTGGATGCGGATCCTCATTGCCATACGTGAAGCCGCTTCGATCCAAAAGGGCCATTGCAACAACACAGTGAACGATTTTGGCATTCTGCGATGGCTTCGTATTGATGGAAACTTCTGCCAACCCCGCCGCACTTTTGATGTTTTTTGGCGTGCTCCTTTCCCTAGCTGGGTTAAGGTCAATGTGGATGGTGCCTCCAAAGGCAATTCGGGCCCCGCGGGCTGTGATGCCATCTTCAGGAACCATCTTGGTCAGATCCTCGTATGCTTTTATGGTAGTTGTGGCATTGCTTCTTCATCAGAAGCTAAAATGATGAGCATGATACATGCCGTTTCTTTTGCCAAGCAGTATGGTTGGAGCAAACTCTGGATTGAGAGCAACTCGACCACCATCGTGCAGGCGATATGGAATGGTGTAATACACCTTGCGTGGCTGATCACCACCCGTTGGATGGACTACACCTGCTCTCTTCTCGACATTAACTACATCATCACTCATATATATCGTGAAGCCAACATGATCACTGATGGCCTTGCCAACAAGGGAGTCGATCAAGATATCACTTGACTTAAGGATCTTCTTGCTGATTTACTTCCCTTTCATAATAAGGATTGTAATATGTTTCCGTCTTTCAGTCTTTTATAATCTCTTTCTTTTATAATAATTGTGCCTTGGTTTTCTAGCCAAGACACCATCCTCTTCAATTTTTTCCCAAGCCCATTTATAACAACATGAACATAATGTAGTACAAACGGTGGAAATGCAAGACTAAGCTCCCTAGAGATCCACTTCCACCACCCGAACAATAGTTTCCCCTTCGAACTATCTTGCAAAATAGCACATGAAACACTATAGAGGGATGCACACTCAAAGCAAAACAACATCCATGTGAAATCAAAGTGGTGTGAAAGATATGTGTGAAACAATTAAGACAAGCTGGAAATAAGAGAATTCTCAACCCATCAATCTTTATCAAGGGATATGTCCTGCATCACAATACCACAATCTCCACCAATTACTGCCTTTCCTGCAACTATTTCCTTCAAGTCAACATAACACAACCATCAAAGGGCCTTGTGGGGTGTCAGAGAGGTCTCGGGTTCGAGTCTTCTCGGCTTTCTGTATGTGTGTGTTTGCATGTTTCTTTGTAGTTTTGTAATTCCTCTTTTCCGATTGTTTGTAATAATAATATAATAAGGGAGAAGGGATTGAACAATTCATCTCGGCTCCTACCTGTCAGTTCATGGTCTGGTCCAACTCAAACCGGTAGCGAGCCTATAGGGACCCCTCAAAACTGGCCATAGATGCGAGAATGAATATCAATCATATCAACACATCCTTGACCCGACCCAACCATCATTTCACCATAACCAAACCTCGCCATCATAGCCTCAACTATATCATCACCACATCATCTATTTACAACCTATTTCCAGCATCAAATATACAATCACAACAACCCATCATATCAATATAAACCATCCACAACACGATCTCCATAACTAGGAATAAACAACATCAATAATCAGACAATATCATCAAACATACAAAAAAAACAAGCAAGCCTTAAACCTAATTAAATGGAGCTGACTACATGGATTAAACGTTGCTGATTAGCTATACTAAAGGCCATATTTTCATTGAAACCATTTAGAAGAAGATTATCTTGAATGATCTGTTTAAGAGTCCTTTTAGGTCTACCTTGTTGGGGTCGCAAATGATTGGCCCACTAGTGTGACGATAATCACGAGATAAAAAGAAGTGAAAAAAATACAAAAATAAATGACACCAGTTGTAACGTGGAAAACCCCCCAAAATGAAAGGGGTAAAAAACCACGAGCAAATAGTATGATCACTATGGGTACAAGTGGGTGCACACTCTCGCAATTACAAGGAGAATATCCCTCATAATTATCTCTCTTGAATATGTGGGGGAAACAACCTCCCAAAATACCACACACAATTAATGATGGGAGAATGGTGCTAAAGCTGATTGCCAGCCCTATCGAACCCCTCTCCCGCTGCTCTTAGTGGTTGGTGGGGTTGGCCACCCACTAAACCTACCACATCCTTCCCCTCTTTGACAAGAAGGGGGGGCACTACCGTCTGTGGAAATAAAGGGCTGCTGACATATCTCCTACTGGGAGATTTGATGAAGAACCAATCACATCTCCACACATCCTTTCTATTTTTCAAACCATGCTGCTCACGTCTTTGCAAGACCACTTTAGGATTTGCATCATCTGAACTTATCAGAGTAAATTGTCTTTGTTAGGAAATCTGCCAGATTTTTCTAGTGTGATTTTATGCATGTCCACACTTCATTCTCCCACCACATCTCGGACAAAGTGATATTGTACCCTAATGTGCTTCATCCTGGAATGAAAAGATGGATTCCTTGCAATGTTCAAGACGTTCTGACTGTCACAAAATAATGGAATCTGCTTCTTTCTGTTCCCGAGTCCCTCTAACAACATTCTCATCCAAATCGCTTCTTTGCAATCTTATGTAACTACCATGTACTCTGCCTCTGTTGTGGATAAAGTCACAACTGACTGTAACTTTGAAATCCTGCCCACAACTCCTCATGCAAGATTAAACACATAACCAGTACTGGATTTCCTCCCGTCAAAATCTCCTGCAAAATCAGAATCAACATAGCCTCTGATAGTGAAATCAGATCCTCCATAACCTAATGCAACATCTAAAGTCTCCTTGATGTATCTCAGGATCATCTTCACTGTGCTCTAATGCTCACATCCTGGATTCGCTATGTACTGACTAACTGCTCTCACTGCATGTGCAATGTTTGGTTTAATGCAAACCATAACGAACATCATACTTCTCACTGCTGATACATACGATACTCGAGACATCTCCACCCTCTCTGCTTCACTGTTAGGACTCATCATAGGAGATAACATGAAATTAATGGGAAGTGGGGTAAAGATTGACTTACATTCCTCTATGTTGAAGTGTTTTAAGACTTTCCGCAAGTAATTCTTATGTGATAACCAAATCTTCTCATTATTTATATATCGGTAAATCCACATCCCATGAATCTTGTTTGCTGCTCCCAAGTTTATTTTAAACTCCCTAGAAAACTATGCTTTCGTCTCTTGGATCTGATCATTGTTGGGGCCTGCAACTAACATGTCATCCACATACAACAAAAGAATGATGAAATCATTACCATCCAAGCCCCTGAAATATGCACAAAGATCTGAATGAAGTCTGCTATATCAAAGACTAATGATATAGGAATCAAATCTCTTATACCAACACCGTGATTCTTGCTCATGACTGTACATAGATTTGTTCAACCTGTAAACCAAGTTTTTTTTGCCTTCTGAAAAACCTTCCAATTGGAACATATAGATTTCTTCATCAAGATCATCATGGAGAAAAGTTGTCTTCGCATCCAGCTGCTCTAGATGTAAATTGTATGCAACACACATTGTCAACAATCATTAGTCTAACAACAGGAGGAAATATTTCATTGAAATCAATACCTTCCTTCTAAGCATATCCTTTGACCACTAGTCGTGCACGATATCTTTCCACCTAGTCCTTTCCACCCCGCTTGATCTTAAGACCTATTTGTTGCTGATAACTTTCCTTCCATGAGGTAATGGAACAAGATCTCAAGTGTTGACCTACTTGTTTTTATAATCATCAAATCATGATTATTGTGATAATTAATGGGTTTCATGTTTTATGTTAGCTTTTTGTCATATGAGCAAGGTTGACAAAATTTTCTTAAGTATGAGTCACCATTAGACAATGACTCATCGCCAAACATGTCTCACTGCCAAGGATATCACACCATCATGAAAGCCTCACCGTTGCCCTGAGACACCGTCAAAGAGTCTCACTACTAGGATCTAGAATTGGCTAAGTACTGGGATGACTCACCGTCATCATGAGTCATCGCCAGAACATAATTTTGAAAAAGTATGAGTCACTGCTAGCTTGAATCACTACAAAAAAGTGTCACCATTCTAAGAGTCATCGCCAGATGTGACGCCGTTCCAATGTCTCATCGTTAGACTTAGACACCGCCAGAGTCCCTGTTCAAAAGACTCACCACCACTGTTTCTCTTACTTATCTTTTTGAATTAAATATTTATAATGGATAGTTTATCGAATTAAACATTGAACTATATTTTGATGATTGTTATTTAATTGCTCGACAAAGATGCATTAAAATACGTGTCAGACGTGCAGTACGAGGATGCAGAGAATCTGAGCTGATTCTTTTTGCTGTTGCTGATAAAAAAGGAAGTAGACTCTCTCGTGCGAATAACTTGTAGATACACTTAGAGAGCTACACACATGAACTCGAGATGAACACTATTGCAAGAACCATAAGTGTTTACGTGCTACATCTTTCTTACACTCGACTGAGGAAGTTGTAGCACAACATACATCCAGTGCCTTCCTGCAGTCAATAGAAAAGAGTTTACAACAATCTGCTTTGCTGCAACTTCTGAAACTCGACTCGAGCCTCATTTCAAATCACTTTCAAGGAGTCACCAGCTGCAGAGCATATCATTCAGAAAAACATGACTTTTCTAGATTCTTATTTGCTCTATTTGTTATCTTTACATTACGAGCAATGTGTGTTACTCTATTTTCTACATAAACTGTCTCTTACTTTAAACTTGTAGATACATAGATATCTTCTCAACACCTTTTACTCAAATTTCCCACATGTTGTGGTAGAGGCTCGATTGTGGCTTGATTATTTCTTTGTACTCCCACGATTACTGTGGAAGAGGTCCCTATGTGGCATGGACAATTAGTATACTATTGTAAAACCTAATCCAGGTTGTGGATCAAAAGTTTATTTTATATAAACTTCTTGGTATCAGGTGATTGCCATGCAGAAAGGACTAAGTATCATCTTGAGACTAAACCTATTATATTCATTTCCACTGTGTGTTTTGTTTGCTTTATTTTATGTACTTTAAAACTGAATTTGTTTTTACCTTCAAGAAAAACCACTACTTTGATAGTTAGTTTTAATTAGTGTTTATATAAGGTTTTGATTTAGTAAATTGATTTCAAGGGTTAAAGTATTATTATATATTGTTTTAATTAAGATGTAATCAATCTTTTAGAAGTCTTTTAAAAGGTCAAGTCTTATATCAAACTATTGTTTTAACTAATTACATTGTTTTATTTAAATTGGAGGATTTTATTTAAATCCTTTTTAACATAATTTTTTATTGGGTACTCAATTCACTCTCTCACTCCGACCAACATTTGGTATCAAAGGGAAAAGCTTTGGTATCAATGTTTTTCAAAACTTTTCAACTGTGATTTTAGTTGTGCTTTAAAGATCTTAAATTCCTGTTAGTTATAAATTTAATTCTTTAAATGGATAATAGACAAGAAGGTTATGCGACTAATAGACCTCCATTTTTCAATGGTAATAATTATGCTTAATGAAAGATCAAAATGAAAATGAATATAGAGTATGAATTTTGAGATTTGGACCGCTATAGAGGATAAATATGAATTAACTACAACTGCTAGAGCTACTTGGGTTGAAGCTAGAAAACTCATAATAATAATTGTAAAGCTATGAATGCTCTGTATTGTGTTTTAGGAGATGATGAATTCAATGGAATTTCTTCTTGTAAAACCGCTTTGAAATTTGGGATACACTAGTTGTTTATCATGAAGGAACAACTAATGTTAAAGAGATGTGATTGAATACATATACTATTAAGTATAATACTTTTAAGATGAAGCTTGATGAAATAATTTCTGATATGTATCTCAGGTTTAATGAAATTGTGAACACCATGAGTTTGTTGGGAAATCTAGTATCTAACAAAGATCAGATCATGAGGTTGCTAAGATGCCTTTCAGAAAGATGGAGCGACACATCTATTTCAATTAGAGAGTTTTGTGACATCAGCAAACTACCAGTCAAGGAGTTGATTGAGAAACCAATGATGTATGAAGAAGAATTAAAAGTCAACCGAGAGGAGGATGATGATCCAAAAAGAAATTCAATAACATTCAAGTCTACTGCATCCAAACAGAAAGAAAAGGAAAAAGTTGAAAACTCCAGCGATAGTGAATCGCCATCTGATAGTGATGAGGAGATGACCCATCTGGCTAGGATAGTTAAGAAGTTTTATAGAAAGAAGAAGTTTTTTAGAAAGCCAATATAAAGGAAATTATGATACTAAAGGAAACTGGAAAAAGGATTGGAAAAAGGATGATAACGAAACTACCTGTTATGAATGAAAAAGAAAAAGACACGTTAAGGAAGACTGTCCAAAACTGAAATACAGGAAGAAATGTGATGACAATGACCGAAGGTATAAGAAATCCATGAAAGCAACATGAAGTGCCTTTGAGGACAGCTCCAGTGATTCTGACTCTACTCCTGAACAAAAGTTGGATCGAGACAACATGAGCTTTATGACTAATGTCTCTGAGGTACTTGTTGTTTCTATTGTTTTACCTATGCTTAATTTTGATAATTCTGAGAATGAACATAATGATGATGACATGTCTCAAGAAGACATGTTTGAATATTTTAATATGTTTAATGACACTTTTAATGAACTAAGAGACAAATATAAGAATCTGAAAAGACAACATGCTTTATCTGCTAATATTAAATCCGATTTATCCATTGAAAAAGTAAAGAATGCTCAGTTATTAAAAGAGAATACAGAACTTAAACTATCTAATGAACAGCTGAAAAAGGATTTAGAAAGGTTTACTAATGGTATAGAAACACTTACACATATTCTAGGAAAATAAGTTACTCCAAAATATGTTACACGTATAGGATATCAACCTAGACAAAGAAGAATGGTTAAGAACACATTTGTTCCTAACTCTAAATCTGAAAGCTCTACTGCCAGTTATTTTTCCAAGGGACTAAACAAAGTTTTTATTTCAAAAATCTTATAGCCTACTTATAAGAGACTAATTAAACAAATATGGGTGCCTAAAGCCCTGATTACTAACACATCTGGACCTAAGCAAATTTGGGTACCAAAATCATTTATTGTATAAATTTTGTTTTGTAGGAAAATTGTTTGTAAGACCTCCTGTAAAAGTATATGATATTTGGATAGTGGATGTTCAAGTCATATGATAGGAGATTATTCTAGTTTTAAAAGTCTTATACAGGCTGATGGTGGTCATGTCACATTTGGTGATAATGTTAAAGGAAAAATCATCGACCTTATCCAAATTGATAACATCAATTCTGTTTTGATTTCCAAAGTACTGTTTGTTGATGGTTTGAAGTATAACTTGCTTAGCATCTCACAATTATGTGACGATGGTTTTCATGCTAAATTTGAGAATAATAAATGTAATGTTTTTGATTCTAAAGATGCTCCAGTTTTTACTGCCTTAAGGAATGAAAATGTTTTTGCTGTTGATCTTAATTCTTTAATTTCTCAAAATGTTTCCTGTTTGAGTGCTTTTCACAAAGAATATTGGATTTAACATAGGATACTAGACCACTATAATATTCACCAACTTAGAAAGTTTACTAGGAAATGTTTAGTCAAGGATCCACTAAAACTAGAGTTCTCAAATGACAAAGTCTGTAACCCCTGTCAAAAAGGGAAGCAACACAATATTTCTTTTAAATCAAAGAAAGAAGTTTCAACTTCTCAAACTCTTGAGTTGGTTCATATAGATTTATTTGGATCATCTAGAGCTTCATGTCTAAATGGGAAGTACCATGTTTATGTACTAGTAGATGACTTTTCAAGGTATACTTGGGTATTCTTTTTAGCTCACAAAAGTGAAGCTTGCTCATATTTTTCTTAGTATGCTAGATTTATAGAAAACTTTCATGGACTTAGGATTAAAACCCTAATAAGTGACCATGGTCATGAGTTTGAAAATTAATACTTTAAATCGTTTTGCTCACAAAATGGTTACAGTCATAACTTCTCTGCTTCTAGTACCCCTCAGCAGAATGAAGTTATAGAAAGAAGGAATATAACACTTCAACTGATAGCTCAAACTTTGATAAATGAATATGACTTACCTGTCTACTTTTAGGCAGAAGCTGTGAACACAACCTGTTATATAATCAATAGAATTTTAATTATACCTATCCTGAAAAATACCCCTTATGATCTTTGGAATAATAGGAATCCTAAGGTTAATTAGTTTTTGGTTGTAAAGTATCTATTCTTAACACTAAGGATAATCTGGACAAATTTGCCTCTAAGAGTGATGGATGAATTTTCCTGGGTTATTCAACTTCTAGTAAAGCCTATAGAGTTTTCAATAAATGGACCAAAACTGTGACATAATTTGTTCATATCAAATTTGTTGAGACAGATCTACACGAACCTAGACTTCTTTAGAAAAACTTGAGGATAATTTATTAACTCTAAACTTAAATTCCAAACTGACTGATTCTGTTGTGAAACAATCAGAAAAACCACTCAGTTCTAAACTTCAAGAACTTATACCTTGATCTATAGAAGAACCTGAAGTGACCAACCCCTCTTTTTCTAGAGCTTTTAGGACCCTTAAGAACCATTTTTTAGATACTGTAGTTGGAGACCTAGATAGAGGCACACAGACTAGAGTTTCTTTAAGAAATCAGGTTGAACACCAACCATTCTGGTCTCAGCTTGAACCAAAGAACATCAATGATGCAATTAATGATAAATTTTGGGTAATGGTTATGCAAGAAGAATTAAATCAATTTTAAAGAAATAAAGTATGAGAACTTGTGGATAGACCCAAGGACACCTTAATTGTATACACTAAATGAGTATTTAGGAACAAGGTAGATGAATCAAGTACTATAGTAATGAACAAGGCTAGATTTGTTGCATAAGGTTATAATCAAGAAGAAGGAATAGACTATGAAGATACTTTTGCACCAGTAACCAGGCTTGAATCCATTAGAATACTGCTTGCCTATGTAGCTCATCTAGATTTCAAATATTATCAAATGGATGTTAAGAGTGCTTTCTTAAATGGGTATATAATTGAAGATGTTTTTGTTGAACAACCCCATGGTTTTCAAAATCCCCATTTTCCAAATCAAGCTTTCAAATTAACAAAAGCTTTATATGGGTTGAAACAAGCCCTTAGTGCTTGATATGATATACTCAACTCTTTTCTTATTTTTAACGGTTTTTTAAAAAGGTATAACTGATCCTACTCTTTTTATAAAAAAAAATTCAAAAGATGTTTTAGTCGTACAAATATATGTAGATGATATTATTTTTGGATCTTCGAGAAATTCTTTATGTACCGAGTTTTCAAAAATAATGCAAAATGAATTTGAAATGATTTTGATGAGTGAACTCAAATTGTTTCTTGATTTTCAGATTTTTCAAAATAAAGGAATCATTTTAAATCAAAGTAAATATATTAAGGATATTTTAAAATGTTTTAACTTGGATAACACTAAGAGTAGTGATACACCTATGAGTACCACTTGTAAATTGGATCTTGATGAAGCTGAGAAACCAATGGATAAAACCATTTACAAAGGTATGATTGGAATTCTTCTCTATCTTACTGTTAGCCGACATGATATTATGTTGAGTGTGTGTATGCATGATTGCTTTCAAACAAATCCAAAAGAGTCACACTTGGGTGTTGTAAAAAGAATTTTTAAATTCCTCAAATATACTACTAATTTAGGATTGTTTTACCCAAGAGGAAAATCATTTGATTTAGTTAGTTATTCAGATGTTGATTTTGGTGGATGTAATTTAGATAGAAAAAGAACATATGGAATATGTCACTTTTTAGGCAAGTCTCTAGTTTCTTGGTGTAGTAAGCAGCAAAATTCTGTTACACTGTCTACTGTTAAAGCTGAATACATAACTGTTGGTAGCTTCTGTGCACTCTATATTGCACTCTTAGGTGAATAAAATATTGAATTGGGTAAAACAACACAAACCCATATCGTCAATTTGGCACCATTGTCGGGGAGGCCAAGTGCTTTCACACATTATTTTTCATAAAAAAACCAAATAAATAAAAAATTTCAAAAAAAAAACTAAAAAAGAGCTTCATTGCATATTTTTCATTTATTCAACCAATATGGGGTTTTATGGTGATTATTATAATCATTGTCCTATTGTAAACTTTGATGGTCAACCTAGTAGGGAAGAGACATTGAAGATGAAAATTGAACAAAATGCCTTGATGCTCGAAAAAGAAAGCAAGATGGTTGCATTGCTGTCCACCGAAGTTGAAGAAGCTAAAGTCTTATGGATGGAACGACAAAAAAACAAGTTATGGAGAATGAAATTGTGGTTCCTCCTACCTTTAAAGAAGACATCGGTGAGGTTGAATCCATACTTGAAGATCTAATTACCTCCAACAAATGAGCTCCCAGCTGCCTTGGTTGAGGAAAAAGAGTTTGAAGTTGAAATTTATGAGGGAACTTTAATTTATGAGCATTCATTTCATTAAAATTTCATTATTTTTGAATTACAATCTAATATCGCTTATTCTGACTTTGTAGAATCAGCACCACTACTGCAGTTTTTGGAAGAAGAAGAAGAAGAAGGTGCTCATGTTGAGGAGAGAATGGAGGAGCCGGTCGAGTTGTGCATTGGTACATTTGAGGATGGTGGCACAAAAGAAGAAATCCTTGAAGAACCATCTTCGAAACCAGAACTAGAAGAGAAGCCGCATCCAATTCTTCTACCTTCATCACCAGTGGACACCACTCCTCCAGCTGAACAAAACAGGGAGCACCCCTATATTCTTTTCCCTCCCCCTTTTAATCTCAAATTTTTTCTTTCATCTCTTTTGGGGGTTGGGGATATTTTTATATTCTTTAGGGGTTCTCACTCCTCTCATCTACTGATAAATGTTGGTAGAAATAAATTTTGGCGGTTTCTAAGCAAGAAACCCCATCCACCTTTGAATTGGGGTTAAACCGCTGCAACTGTCTGACTAGGGGTAGTAAACACCTAGCACCCACTTAGCATTATCTCCTCTCTTTTCCCTTCCTCTTTGTTTTTCAACCCACTTAGCATTATTTCCTTTCTTTTCCCTTCTTATTTATTTTTCATTAATTTTATTATGTTTTTCTTTATTTCATGCTTTATAGTTCATGTGGAAGTTTCTAGGAGCTTAACTCATGACTACCATTATAAAATAAAGTCAGGTGGTATCTTTTATTCTCTTTAGTTTTTCTGTCCTTATAAATGATTGTTGATGTGAAAACTTTTTCATTAAAATGGATTTTCAATCATTTTTATGAGTTTAACTGATTTATGAAATCTATTCCCATGAAACACCGACTCAAAATACTTTTTCCGTCCTTTGAGGTATTCTGAACCATTTTGATATATTCTTCATAATACCCACACATTATTGAGGGAAACATGGATTTTGTGTGAGAACTATAACTTGTGATTTTTCACTTTCAAAGCTTTGGATTTCATGGAATGTTTTTGATATGACTGAGACACTACTTTGGCTAGCCACATATTAACTTGAGACCCACCTTTACTTCTATCCTCCACTAGCCTTTAGATGCCATGAATTGCCTTATAGATTTAAGCCACATTACAAACGATTTTTCCTTACCTACCCGCACTCTTAGTATTTTTGCATGTATATTTCAAGTTTGAGTGTGGGGGAAGGGGATTTCATGTGTGTTATTTGGGGTGTGTATCATTTTTGGGTAGTGTGTGACGTATGTCATCATTTTGGGTCGAGTATTAGAGATAATTGGGCTTGATTCAAAATTTCATTATGTTTCATTTGTTTCATCCTGTTCCCCTTCAAAAAAATGAAAAAAATGCAGATGGGATTGAATTACTTATTGTAAATTCTATTATGACTCACGTCCCTCTCAAAAATTAAAGGTATGGTTTTCATTTATTCATTGTATTCAATTTTCAGTTCGTCCTCCCTGAAAAATAATGAAAATAAACCTGTGCATTTTTGGCGCTTTAAAAAAATGGGGAGAACTTGGATGATATCATTATTTGTAATCATTGATTGACTCATTTATCATGTCATAAAAAAGTGGTGGTGTTTTGTTTTACATTTTCAAGGGGGATTGAGTGAGGAATTTCCTGTGTTTTTACTTGATTATTTATGCATTATACTCAAGAGTCAAACCTCCTCTTTCTGGCCTTAAATTCTTGTAATCATTTTCCCACCAACTCTATGCCACAGTCATTTGAACATTTAATCAAAGCCCTCATGATTGAATTTATTTTCATGTTTCACGTTGTGGAGAGATGAGAATTGTCACAAGCCTATGACAATACATGCACTTTTCCAAGTATGATCATAACTCCAGATTTAATTTCTCTTGAGTGAAGAGTGACATAAAATTCAATGTGAGATTGGTTGTGATTGGGACATAGATGAATTTATGAGGTTGAAAAAATTTAAATATGAGGAATGAAAATGATAGGGATTTTTTTTTCATTGAAGAGACATGACATAATTCTGTTTTGGAAATGATTGTTTATGTTTTCTCATTTTGATTATTGTGTGGATTTTGATTTGAATATATGATGATTGCCTAGGAGTGCAATGGTTAAGTGTAGAGGAGTGATAAAGCTACCATTTTCACATTTTTTATACAATAATTCAATTTTTATAACCCCACTATAGTATTATTTAATGGGTAATTGTCACATTTTTAGGTTTTTGTGTTATTTTGAGCTTAAATGAAAAAATGACTTAATTATGGATATTTAACAGATTTTTATAACAAGGGTATTTTGGTTATTTCTTTTAAAATATAATTCCAAATTGAGTGATTCCTTTTTTGTTAAAATTCTTAATTTAGTTCTTTCAGCTTTGTCTTCTGGACTAGGGGCTGATTCGAGCATCTAGATGCCAAAAAAAATCAAAAAAATTAATGAATTGTTCAGGCGGACAGTGTGGACCCCACCTCTGCAACAGATGCATAACTCATGTTAAAAATCTTCAATTGATGTGATTCCAAATGGAGATAAAAGAGGATTCATAAACGCATTCCACCAATGAATTTTATGGGGGGGGGGTTTGAACTCATTAAGAGGGCCATTGGACGTTTTACATTGGATAAAGAATTATGGTATTCTCAGCCAAAAAAAGTCAACCTCAATATTAAATCCATAACTCCCTCGTCCGATGGACAATGGTGATGAAATTTTGAGGGTGAATGAAGGAGACAATATGGAACAAAATTCATGAAGAAATCCTTGAAGATCTATTTTCTGAACCTGAACCAGAAGAGAAGACACATCCTATTCTTATACCTTCATCACCAGTGGACACCACTCCTCCAGCTGAACAAAACAGGGAGTACCCCTATATTCTTTCCCCCCTCTTGATCTCAAATTATTTCTTTCATCTTATCTTGGGGTTGAGGCTATTTTTATTTTTTTTGGGGGGTTTTCACTCCTATCATTGACTAACGGATGTCAGAAGAAATAAATTGTGGTGGTTTCTAAGCAAGAAACCCCATTCACCTTCAGATTGGGGATAACCCACTGCAATTTCCTAACTAGGGGTAGTGAACACCTAGCACCTTCTTGGGGGTTAAACCAAGAATTATCCCATTTCATTTCCCTTCCTCTTTCTTTTTCATTAATTTTATTATGTTTTGCTTTATTTCATGCTTTCTAGGTTATGTGGTAGTTTCTAGGAGGTTAACTCATGGATGCCATTAGAAAATAAAGTCAGGTTATATCTTTCATCCTCTTTAGTTTTTTTTCCCTTATATTTATCTTTTTTGTTGATCTGAAATGAAGGGTAGTGAAATCTAAGTGTGTGGGGAGTGTCAACCTGCATAGTTGTTCTTGTGTACTTTTTTTTATTTTTAGGAACCTTGAGAATCAATGAATATTCATATCACTTTTCACACATCAATTTATTTTTGAGAAAATTGAAATGATTTTTGAAAAAATGGATTTTAAATGATTGTTGATGTGAAAAATTTTTCATTGAATTGGATTTTCAATCATTTTTATGAGTTTAACTGATTTATGAAATCCATGCCCATAAAACACAGATTCAAAATATTTTTCCCGTCCTGTGAGGTATTCTGAACCATTTTGATATAATACCCACACTTTTTTGAGGGAAACATGGATTTTGTGTGAGAACTAGAACTTGTGATTTTTCTCTTACAAAGCTTTGGATTTTATGGAATGTTTTTAATATGATTGAGGCATCACTTTTTATAGACACATATTAATCTAAGACCCACCTTTACATCTATCCTTCATTATCCCTTAGATTCCATGAATTTCCTTATAGGTTTAAGCCACATTATAAGCCAATTTTTCCTTACCTACCCGCACTCTTAATATTTTTTGCATGGATATTTCAAGTTTGAGTGTGGTGGAAGGGTCTTTCGTGTGCGTTATTTGGGATGTGTATCATTTTGGGTGGTGTGAGGTGTGTGTCATCATTTTGGGCTGAGTATTATGAGATAATTGGTCTTGAGTCATCATTTCATTATTGCTTCATTTGTTTCAACCGATTCTCCTTAAAAAAAATCAAAATAAAAAAATGGAGATGAGCTTAAATTCCTCGTTGTACATTCTTTTATGGATCATTTCCCTCTTTAAAATCAAGCCTATGATTTTTATTCATTCATTATATTCAATTACTAGCTCATTCTTCATGAAAAAAATCAAAAAAAAAAGAGAAAATAAAGTTGTACCATTTCAGAGCTTTACAAAAAAACGGGGAGAACATGGATGATATCATTCATTGTAATCACTGCATGACCCATGTACCATATAAAAAAACGGGGTAGTGTTGTGTTTCACATTCTCAAGGGGATTTGAATGAGGTTCATCCTGTGTTTTCACTTGATTATTCAGGCATTGTACTTAAGAGTTAAATATCTTATTTCTAACCTTAAAAATATTTAATCATCTTCTCACCAACCATAATCCACTGAGTCAGTTGAACCTTTAATTAAATCCCTCATGATTGAATTCATTTTCATGTTTCATGCTATGGAGAAATGGAAATTTTCACAAGCCTATAGTGATAAATGCAATTTCCAAGTATGGGCATAACTTCATATTTAATTTCTCTTGAGTGAGGAGTGACATAAAATTCGATGTGAGGTAGGTTTTGATCGGGCCATGGATTTCTGAGGTTGAACAAATTTAAATGTGAGGAATGAAAATGATATGGAATTATATAAAAGAGACATGATGGAATATTATTTTGGATAAGACCATTGACGTTTTCTTATTTTTGATTGTTGTGTGAATTTTAATTTGAATATATGATAATTGCTCGAGAGTGCAATAGTTAAGTGTGGGAGATTGATAAATTCAATATTTTTCATATATTTTCTTATGTAATTAAATGTTTTTAAACCCACCATATTGTTATTTAATGGGAAATTGTCACATTTTTATGTTTTAGTCGTATTTTGAGCTTAAATGCAAAATGGCTTAATTCTGGATTTTTAACATATTTTTATCACAAGGGTATTCTGGTCATTTATTTTAAAATATAATTCTAAATTGAGTGTTTTTTTTGAAATCATTGATTTATTTACTTCAATTTTGTCTTCTGGACCATGGGATGATTAGAGCATCTAGAGGCCCAAAAAAATCAATGAATTTGAACATTTGTTTGGGCGGATAACGTGGACCCCACATCTATAACGGTGGCATAACTCGGGATAAAAATCTCCAATTGATGTGATTCCAAATAGAGAAGAAAGAGGACAAATATACATGATTATTAAATGAATTTTGTGTAGGTTTTCACTCATTAAGAGGGCCATTGGACGTTATATATTGCATAAAGAATTCTGAAATTCTCATCCATAAAAAGTCAACCTCAATATTAAATCCATAACCCCCACATCTGGTGGCCAATAGTGTTGAAATTTTTAGGGTGAATGAAGGAGACATTATGAAACAACATTCATTACACCTATTGAAAATTATACCATTTAATGGAACATCCACATGGAAACTTTCAGAATAAATGTTTTGAGCATGAATTCTTCACCCCTTCTCCCTATAAATACGCGTTCCTTCTCCCATTTCATGAGATAGCCATTTTTAGGGGTTAAGGCTGAGTTTTGTTATTGTAATTGTTATTTATATATTTAATATACATTATTTTAGCTTTCTTCTTCATTTCTCATCTTCTTCCAGTTCTCTTCTTTTCTTACTTTTTTTTTCTCTCACTGTGCTTTCAATTTTATGTTTATGGAAAACTAATCCTCACCATTGTTTGAGGGGGGAAATGGTGGAATTTGATTTTATTGAACATTAATGATTTCTCATGTTTTATTCTAAGTAGTCAGTAGTGGTTAAAATGATTTTGCTGAGCATTCGCCCCACTTTCCCTACTATTGTTTTCTTGCTCCTCATTCACTCATTTTCTTTTCCGTTGATATCTAAGTCATTCAAACGGTGGAGTTTGGATTAGGTGTTGATGTGAAATAGAATCCTCCTACACGAAGAGGTCTTAGTGCAGGGTAATACCATTCAAATGAGAGGGTGTAGAGTGAAAGGTTTGGATCTCTACATTGAGTAAAATAATGAGAAAATATTTTGAATAACAATGATAACACCACCATGAAACCCCAAGAGCAACAATTTTCGTCCACTAACATCTTTGTGTCTTTTCTCCATTTTCTTTGTGTTTTGTATTTTCATCTATTTATATATTTATATTTCAAAAATTTCAAACCCCCCCATATATATTATATAAGTTATTTTTATATTAGATAGATAATAATAGTGATAATAGAAAAACCATGTGTTGTAAGTGGCCTCCTTGTGATCGACCCTAGGTTGTGCCACTACGGTAAACTATTAGGAGAATAAGGATTTAATTGAATAGGGTAAAATGATTGAAATCCCTACTATCAGAAACACACATTACTAGATCATGGATATCAATTCTGACATGCCACTATAAACCGTGACAATACAAGTGCTATAAACATTTCTAAGAATCCTATGTCACATTCCAGAACAAAATATATCGACGTCAGACATCACTTTTTCAGAGATCATTTTTAAAAGGGTGATATAACTCTTGAATACTTTGGTACTGAACATTAGTTTGCTGATATATTCACTAAGCCTTTGAATTATGAGAAAATGAATTACATATAATATGAATTAGGTATGATTAATTTTGGTTGAACTTAAATTTATATGTCTCACCATTGGGTATGTATCACCATTGGGTATGTATCACCGTTGGGTATGTCTCACCACTGGGTATGTCTCACCGTTGTGACTTCTCACCATTGTGACTTCTCACCGTTGAACTTCTCACAATTATGACTTCTCACCATTGTGATATTTCTCACTGTTAGAAAACTATATCATTCCTTTTTAAATTTTTTCTGTTTCACACTGTAAGTTTTAAACCACCGATTTTATTTTATTTATGGTCTATTTTTAGTTTCGGTTTATTTTATAACTCAATTCCAATTTTGTCCCTATTTTCGATTTAGATTTTCCGAATCCCTAAACTACTAAATGATAATAAATAAGATAATTTGTCTAATTTCAATGCACCAATTTCCTCATGCCTTTTTCTCTTAATCCCTCTGTGATCTTCCTTGTCATGACCTGTCCCAGAGGGGTCCATGCCGTGACTACCCCAAGCCTGCCTCCAATAGGTCAGGGGTTGGTGACTAGCACTGAGTAGGCATATCTCACAAATTGCAGGCATTAGCCTAAAGTAAATGTACACACACACATTTCCAAGCCACAAAATGTTGAAATGTAAACCCACTAAGTAAAAAATGCATGCATACCACTAAGATACCATAAAAGAGTGTGACAGTAGAAGTACTGGAAAGTAAACAGGGCCAAATACAAGCCCTACATAAATATTCTGTAACCAAAAGTCCAACCTGAAGGTAAAGGTACTGGGACTGCTGTCTGAAATCCGTAGGAACACACCTCGATCTGTCTGGTCTCACTAAGCACCGTTTGGTCATGGTATGCCTAGGACTCTGTCAAAAGGTTGATCGTATGCACAAGACATGACATGTGTTGGAAAAGGTACTGGGAATGCCGTCTGAAAGCTGTAGGAACACACCTCGATCTGTATGGTCTCACTAAGCACCGTTTGGTCCTGGTACGCCTAGGACTCTATCAAAAGGTTGATCGTATACACAAGACACGACACGTGCAGGAAAATCCCTTGTAGGGGTGAGTATAACAATAATTAGTAGGACACTCCAAAAAACCAAAAAATAATACAATAAAGGAAAGTACAGTAATCTCTACACAGATATATGTCTACAACACATATAATAAGAATATCCAGATATACTCAAGAGAGACACCACACCATCAGGTGGTCATAACCAACTTCCAGCTATAGGATTCTGCTCGAAGCATGCTCATTCCGTGAGAAATCACTCCTTGAGCCATGATATCATCAGAGACACTCGATGAAGAGGTCTAGCTCATTTGGGCCCCGCCCAAAGAGAATACATTGGTAAAGGAAGAGTATGATACAAAAAGTGGGGTTCATTCCCAGAACTGGCCGAGGGACACCATAGATTGCATCCAGAACTGACCGGGGGACACCACATACCCAATCTGGATCAACCCGCTATGTAGAGGATCATGCCCATACACACTAGGGGATACCAAAAAACCCTACCAATATGGCCTGCTAGATGGAGGATTAGTACCCTGATCAAGGGGGTTACACGATTCCACACACTCCACTAGGGGTGATAGAGGATGACACTCTAGTCTTGGGGAGGGATACCATACTCTATCTGAGACTTGACCTCTGGAGGAGATTACAATCCAGTTATGTGGATGTAATGTCGTACTAAACCCTTGAGGAAAGGACTAAGGGAACGCTCTCAACATATATTGGTCCAAACTAAAGACTCACCACTTATCTCAAAAAGACCATCTCAATGTTAGGATCTCAATGCTGTAGACGTCTCATGGATTGGAATCTCCATTTAGGAGATAAGATTGATTGAGTGAAACTACCCGTAGGCCTACCGGGGGCCTGCAGATCTACTATCGTGGTCAACCGTCGCGGTTGGTTGACTTATCGCGTGACCTGGCTATGCGGTCGACCGCAACTGGGCTCTGCCCTGGTTGCCATGGATTTGACCCAAGTCCGACCTGTCCCACCAGCCTGACCCGACCCGCCAACCCGACACTGCCCGTCCACCTGACCCAACCCACCAGCCCGACCTGCTTCGTGCCTATCGCCGCTTCGTGTCTGTCGCCACATCCGCTATCGTCGCCGCTGCGTCCCACCACCGGTACCGCGTCCCTCCATCGCACGCCACTACTGGCTTCCAATTCCATGCCAGTGGTTCCTTCTACGGACCAACGCACCTCCTCCGATGCCCGAAAAATCAAATGGATGGATATCTGAGCTCCTTGAGTCCCGATCTACACAGATCCAACCTCGGTTGTCGATTCGCCTCAAATATGGGGGTCCGATCGTGTTCGGAACCACTCGACAATGTCGAGCTGGGAACTGTAGGGTTCCAACAGAAAAAAAGCTAAGAACAGAGGGATAAATTCACATGAGTAAAGGTTTATCATCGTTGACCAAGAGTTCTTCGCCAATGATCAAGATCGGTGGATTTGGGTTAGAAAACCTCATCAAATAAATCCCGATAACCCGTAAACAAAATCCCATCCCACAAATACAATCAATCTGTGGGCTAATCTGTTCATGGATTAGTCTGCATTCATCATAAGAATCAATAATGGATAATTAAACCAATAAATCATACAACCTACCTCAAGTTGGATTGATCATCGACGAAGAACAATTGTGTTGTTTTCATTGACGAGTTCCACAGATTCTGTTGTCACAACGATCTGCGATCCGATCTTGATCCGTTGTCATTCACCTGAGATATTTCTTCAGAGTTATCTCCAATGGTCACCCGACATCTCTAAGGTTATGCGTCTAACCATGAATTTCCAACATAAGGATAAATTTAAAGGAAGAGTCAATGCATCAAAAATAATTTTTAATAAATAATTTTATTCCCTTTCCGTCCCCAAAAACTTTTTCCACAAACAACCCATGCAGACTAAAGTTAGGTCACTCCTAGGAAAAAACCACTATTTTGGACTCAATGGTTCCCTCATATTTCTGATCCGGGCACCCGTTTAAGAGTTATTCCACTTTTTTAGGAAAACCGTGAGTGCGTGTTATTAAGTATTTTTATATTTTTCAGACGTTTATTTCGGGAACATCAAGTCTCAAAATCGCACGTCATCTAAGTTCCTAGTCTTGAAATCAATCCATATAATATCCAAAAATAATACACAGAAAAATCCAAGATATTATATTCTCTCCACCTTGGGGATTTATGTCCCCGAAAAACCAAAACAAGATATATTCAAATAGATGAGGGTATTGAGCACGAATCTAAGCCTCCAGCCCCCATGTGATCTCCTATAGATTCCCATGCTACCACTATACACACACCAAAGGAATCAATCTCCCATGAAGGTTCCTCTCTTGCCGATTCTCGATCTCCACTAGGTACTCAGCAAAAGTCGCTGCATCCTCAATATCTAGCTCACCCTAGTCGATGACTTTCGATGAGTCATGCACATATCTCCCCAGCTACGACACATGAAAGATGTCGTGTACCCTATCTTACTGCGGTGGTAGAGCCAAGTGGTACACCACCTCACCAACTCTTCATAGTATCCGAAAAGAGCCTACGAACCTCGGAGATAGTTTGCCACCCCGACCAAATATCCATAATCCACATCGAGGTGAAACATGAAGGAACACATAATCTCATTCCTCGAACTCCAAAGGCATTCATTGCCTTTCTGAATAAGACTTATGATGGCTCTGTGTAGTCTTCATCCACTCTTGGATGATCTTCACCTTCTCTGTAGTAGCTCGCACCAACTCCGGGCCCATGAGTGCCGACTCTCATGGGTCAGTCCAACAAAGTGGTAACCTACTGGGTTGCTCGTAAAAAGCCTCAAATGTTTCCATACCAATAGTGGAATGATAACTGTTGTTGGATGAAAACTCAACTAGTGGAAGGTGATCCTCCCAACTACGACTAAATTCTAATATGTAAGCCCACAACATGTTCTCCAAAACCTAAATGGTCCGCTCAGTCTGGCCGTCCTTCTATGGGTGAAACGCTGTGATCAAGTGTAGATGGGTCCCAAACACCTCTTATAACCTCTTCCACAACCGAAATGTAAAGCGAGCATCAGGATAAAAAACAATTGTCGATGGAACTCCATGGAGTCAAACTATATCCTGCATGTAGAGGCGTCCCAAGATCTCTATTAAACTTTACTCTCAAATAGCTAGGAAGTGGGATGACTTGGTGAATCGGTCAACGATCACCCATATGGAATCATGTCCTCTGGATGTATGTGGTAAACCCATCATGAACTCCCTTGATATCCCATCCCACTTCCATTCTGACACCTCAAAGGGTTGAGCTAAATTTGCTAGAACTTGGTGCCCATCCTTCACTTGATGACAAGTAAGGCATCGAGAAACAAACTTTGCAACTCCTTTATTCTTCCCTAGCCACCAAAATTGATGTCAGAGGTCTTGGTACATCTTCGGAACACCTAGATTTACCACCAAAGGGGATGTATGAAACTCCCTTAGAACCTCCTCCTACAATGCCACTGGTACTACTGTACGTCCTCCGAATACAACAACATGCTCCTCACCTTTTGAATATCCATTAGGAGGATATCCTATGGACAACTGAGAACATAGGGTCTCATAGTCAGTATCCCCTAGCTGTGCCTCCCTAAATCACTGTAAGAGTTGAGGGGTGACAACCATCGACTAAAGGTAAGATGCTATATCTCCATCTACAAGGGATAACTGTAATGAGGCCAACTGCTCTGATGCATCGGTCAATAATTGTGAATTGGATCTCCTATTGAGAGAATCTTCCATTACGTTCCCCTTCCCATGAGTATAGACAATCTCAAAGTCATAGTCCTGGAGGATTTCTATCCATCACCTATGTCTCTAGTTCAAATCCTTCTTAGAGAAGATATACTTGAGACTCTTATGATTAGAGTAGACAATAAACTACTTGCGCATCAGGTAGTGTTGCCACATCTTCAAGGTAATGACTACCGCCACTAACTCAAGATCATGGGTTGTGTAATTCTTCTCATGTGGTCTCAACTGGTGTGAACCATATGCAATCATTTCTTGCCTCTACATCAGGACACAACCAAGCCTGGACCTTGATGCATCACAAAACACCATGTACTCGACACCTTCCTCCGGTAACCTCAGGATGAGAGCGCTCGTCAACCTCTGCCTCAACTCCAGAAAGCACCACTGCCACTTTTCTGTCCACACAAAAGGCTTCCCCTTTCATTTGAAAGCTTTTGAGGGTGCCTCCACTCTGGAGAAGTTAGGTAAAAACCTCTAACACCACTTTGTAAATCCAAGGAAACTCTGTACCTTGGTAATGATCTTGGTTAGCTCCCAAGCTAGCACTGCCTCAACCTTCGCTGGATCCATTGCAACTCCATCCTATGAGATGATGTGTCCCAGAAAATGGACTGTCCAAGACCATCTTCAAGTGTCTCACATGATCCTCCTTGGATCCTGAGTACACTAGGATGTCATCGATGAAGACCACCACGAACTGGTCTAAGTAAGGCCGAAAGATCTGGTTCATGAGTCCCATGAACACTGCTGGGGTGTTCGTCACACCAAATGGAATAACCAAGTACTCATAGTGACTATAAGGACATATAAAGGTTTTCTTCGGCATATCCTCATCCCGTACTCATAGCTAGTGATAGCCATATCTGAGTTTGATCTTCGAGAACCATCGTGCCCCTTTCAACCGATCAAAGTGGTCATCGATCCTTGGTAGTGGATACTTGTTATTCACATTCACTGTCACGAACCAGCCTGAGTCGACCCTGAACCGGTCACCCAGGCCAGCCCGCGACAAGTCCCGAGAGGCGTTCCCGATCCTCCCGGGATGGTGACAAGCACCAAGGGCATCAATAGAGTACACAAGGGAACGATTTCTCCCATATACAGACAATCAAACAAACAGCGGAAATTCATAGAAATGAGGAACCAAAACATTGACATAGTAACTAACTTACCAAAACAGAGGAGTAAAGATATTAATCTAGCACTCCACACCTCTATTGATTTCCTGACTGCGTGAAAAGCTTCACTCCGAGGCCTATGGCTGGAGACCTGATTCTTGAAGCATTTGCTGCACCGCAGTCAGGTGATAAGGATCACACCACTCAAAAAAAAACCACACTTGATCACCAAACAAAAACCTTCATCTAAATAGGAACTCATAGATACATATCAAAATTCCTTATCACTCCAAATGAGGGGCATAATAGACGAGGAATTAGACGAAACACATCAACATCACCGAACACAACTGCTCTGTCCAAAAGAATTATCATGACCTAGAAGTACTTTTAATAGATCCCAAAATACTCTCTATTCCAACAAACATGTTGAGGCATCATCAAAAGAGGGGGATTTAACATTTGAAATGAATCCTTAGGTTGATCAGCAGGAAAGATTTCCAACGGAGAACTATCCCTGGCCACATCACAACATCAAACATATCTTTAGAAACCCAATGAAAATTTCTCCAAAACCAAGACACCAACAAGATATCATCTCAAGATACAACAAGAGTATGAATTGTAGATCACAAGGAAGCTTACTGAATAAACAACTCTTCTACGACATAGAAAAAAAAACTGGCCACATAACCATTGGTTTATAAAAAAATAGGACAACATTTTTCAACTCAAAACACTTTTGAAAAACAAACTAACTTGGTGGGTTTCCACATTCACCAATGGTGTTTCATCAAGTCTCACCCACATGCACATTTCCATGCCACCCCAGGCACCCAACCACTATACCATATATTTCATCCTTCCAGATATAAATAAAACCATGCATGTGAGCACTCATGAAAACACCAAAGGCTAAAACAAAACAATATCTTTCCAAAAATCATGTACCTTCAAAAGGAACACCAACCACCGAGTGAAAAACCCTTTTCATATTTCACAAAAAAAACCACTATTCATTAAGAACTATTTTCTTAAAAACCTACCCCTTTTCATTTTTAAAAACTTTTTAAATAACCAAGCCACTCCAAAAAAACCCTTCCCATTTTTTTTAAAAAAAAATCCAGCAAGGTATATTTTCATAATCCGAGGTCCATTGAGACCAATACCGTTTGTAGTAAAACACCAACCGATCAAAACCAATTGCCAAAACTAATTTATCCAATTCAAAAACTTTTTAACATCCTAAAATACCCCATTTAAAAAAATATCCAGAATCACTTTAAAATTATTCACAATTTCAAAACATTTTATTTCAACAAACCACAATTTTAGATTATGGATAATCCAATCCCTTTAAATCATTTCTGCTTCCCCCAATTTTTTTCACAAAAACAGAACCTTCCAAAACCATTATTATATTTAATTATTGAAAGCCACTTTTTTCAATTTTCAAAATCTAATCCTTACATTAAAACCCATTTCCACAATTCTCACACAAGGATTTTAAAAACAAAAATTCAGAATTCAAGAAAGGTTCAAGAGACCCAAAAAAAGGGAACTAGTGTCAGTGGGTGACTTGACCATATGGTTGGCGGCCATATGCCAAACACAACACCAACACAGAGAGACTTATTAGGACCATTCCCCAGCTCCACATGGCTTTCCAGGCCCTATGAGCTCACGGAGGCCATTAGTCAGACTCCCCTTGTCATATCCCAACACCAAAAAAAAATCAACCAGAACAAAGGACACTAATAAAACTGGACTCCCTTGGAAACCTGAGGATTAGAACAAGAAAGAGTTCGCGACGCTCTTCATGCACTTACCCCTCAAGTCCCAAAAATCCTACTCCATCTACCTTGACATCCCCAAAATAACAAGGGCACTCTAAAAAGAAAGGTCCGCTAAGAGCCAACCTCCTCTGATACCATTTTATCACGAACCAGCCTGAGTCGACCCTGAACCGGTCACCCAGTCCAGCCCGTGACAAGTCCCGAGAGGCGTTCCCGATCCTCCCGGGATGGTGACAAGCACCAAGGGCATCAATAGAGTACACAAGGGAACGATTTCTCCCATATATATACAATCAAACAAACAGCGGAAATTCATAGAAATGAGGAACCAAAACATTGACATAGTAACTAACTTACCAAAACAGAGGAGTAAAGATCTTAATCTAGCACTCCACACCTCTATTGATTTCCTGAATGCGTGAAAAGCTTCACTCTGAGGCCTATGGCTGGAGCCCTGATTCTTGAAGCATTTGCTGCACCGCAGTCAGGTGATAAGGATCACACCACTCAAAAAAAAACCACACTTGATCACCAAACAAAAACCTTCATCTAAATAGGAACTCATAGATATATATTAAAATTTATTTATCCTTTTGGACCCATTATAAATTCATAAGCCGGGTGAATTTGGGTTACTTATTTAGGTATTGGGCCAGCCCATGGGCCCATTTCCTGTTTTTTAAAAAAATAATTTGTTTCATTTATATCTTTTTCATTTTTTAATATTTTTCGGTGATTCCACCTCCCACCCGAAGCCAATATCCCTATCCTCACCCCCAATATCTTTTTTGCCTCTTTGGAGCTCATATGGGTCGCGTAAGAGGACGGATATTCTCAAGATACCTCAAATCGTCCAGATTTGACAAGGTAAATTGTATCATTCATAAATTAATCAATTCGTACTCTTTTGGCCACCAATTTTCTTTACCTGGTTCGTCCAGATCTTAGGAGTCTCTCCATGAATTTTCAAGCCATTCCCTTCCCTCTAGGGTTTCAGATCTAATGGAAGACGAAGAGTTTTCTAGGGTGAAAGGTGAGATTCCTTCTCCTTTCTCCTTCCTCTTCCCCCTCCTTTCATTATTTCTTTGATTTATATTGTACCCTAGTCTTGATCGACCTAGGGTTTTGTTATACAATGTTTTTTGATGGGTTTTATGTTTGTTTAGGTCTGATATTTATAGTTTTAGGGTTTATAAACCCGCGGCGGGTGATTTCGGGTGTGCGTTTCAATTACGCCAAAGATTTGAGGTAGGATATCCTTTGCACATGCTTTTATCATAGAAGTTTCATCATTTTAATATTATACTATACTGATATAAATGTATATTATTGTTTTAAATCCTTTTTATAATTTTCTTGGTGTGCAAAGTCGTTGTTTAATCACTGTTATGTGAAAGGTAGTGTTGTTTTGTCATGAAAGTAATCAACAAGTGTTTGTTTAAATGTTCCATTATCTTTGAAAATATTTTGTGAGGTTTATAATCTGGTTTATGGTATTTTTAACATGTTACAGTATCTTGAATGAAAATATGACATTCAATTGGTGTTTTATTCCTTTTCATGTACATAAAATAAATTGTTTTGTTTAAAAAGGGCATGACATGTGTTCGGTAAATTGCCCGGTTGGCTTTTATGTGTGATATGTGATTTAAAAGTTATTTGATTGGATTTATAAAGTAATTGGAAGAATTATAAATGGTATTTTTGGGTACTTATATTGATTTCCAATTTGGATTTGTTTTTACAAACAAGTGGGTTTTGATTTACAACATATTTTGGCCGGAGTTGCCAAAAAAATGGACCGTTTCACATCTTTACGAAAATGGTTGTGTTTTGAATATGTAACCTGAGTATTATAAGAGATTTATGAATGAGGTTTTCTTCCGTAAATGATGTTTATACAGATCCTTAATAAAATTAAAATTCATACCTTCATCAAAGGTTATTTTTGAGAAAATGTTTAAAGGCCCGTTTGGCATTTCCTAGAAACGAAGGAGTGTTTTACTTGTATATAACAAGTTGTGAAATTGGGATTGTTCATTTGAGTTTTTGTTTTTGTTCTACCTTTAGTTTCTTGTATAAAAAATATTTTGTTCAATTTTTATATAAATTCATTTTGGGCTGTCCGTTTATTTCCGATGTTTGTTTGATTGTCTATATATGGGAGAAATCTTTCCCTTGTGTACTCTATTGATGCCCTTGGTGCTTGTCACCATCCCGGGAGGATCGGGAACGCCTCTCGGGACTTGTCGCGGGCTGGCCTGGGTGACCGGTTCAGGGTCGACTCAGGCTGGTTCATGACATTCACCTAGTTCAAGTGCCGGTAATCCACACATAACCTCATGCTACCTTTTGCCTTCATGTCAAACAAAACTAGGGATGTCCAGGGTGAAACATTAGGTCTCTCGAAGTCCTTCCTCTGCAAGTCATCCAACTGTACCCTCAGCTCACAAAGCTCTGTGGGAGGCATCTAATATGAAGGTATAGATATCTGCGCCATCTCAGGATTTCGATCAATGCAGAATTCCCTCTCCCTATGGGGAGGTAAACTTGAAACATCTACAGAAAATACTTCCTCATACTCCACCACTGTAGGAAACAGGGGAATCATATCATCCACTGCACCAAGGGTGAGGCTAGCTAACTGATGACTAATTGGCTACACCTTCCTATGTGTGAGTCCATCCTATACTACTTGTGTTTCCTTATTACAAACAAAAAAAGACCTGATTCCATATCTGCAAACACACGACACTCTTCACCTAAAATTGTCAATCTAAGCATGAAATGTGGATAAATAGTTTATACCAAGAATGAAATCGTACGTCCTTAATGCTTCTACCAAGAGATCCTAATCAAAAATCTCGCCTCCAAGAATTAGGTCACACTATCAGCACCAGTGTGTGATCATCGAGTCTTATCCACTAGGATTATTTAAGAGTAAGGTTCAAGTTAATAGTTCAACCAAAATCTCTATGTCCTAGACAAGGTTTGTGGAAAGAAAGGAATAAATAACACTTTTGTCTATCAAAACTATAGCTAAGGTGGAAAAGACACAGATTGTACCTCATATCATCCCTGGAGCCCCGAGGTTGTAATCGTAATCCTCCATTGTCTGTAGCTAGCCTCGTCCCTATCCACCAGCTCTATGAGCATGGCGTGGACCACCTGGGGGTGGAGGTGGTAATAGGTTGAACCTCCCACCACCTCCTAATGCACTGTCGGCCCCTATTCCACATCCTCTACCCTGCGGACCACCATGTTCTTGTCTTTACCTCTACCTTAGTGGTCCCTCGACCATCTCCCGATCAGCTGTACGACGGGTCAGGCAACTTATGACAGATTTCCCCGACCGTTGCATGAGTAACACCATCTGTCCCTGGGATGATTTAAACCACCTAAAGATACTTGAACTGCTAACCCCGAGTCTTGGGATCACCCCCTAAATCACCTATCCCACTTGGATCCCTGTGACTGCCGTCAGCTACCTACTGCTGAGGTCTCAGCTACCCGGTGCCCACTGCTAGCTCCCACTACCGGTGTCTGCTCTGTCTGAAAACTTTCCACTAGAAGGGCTCACTCAAGTACCCCATCATAGTTAGGAATGCTATGGGATACCACTGATTCCCTAATGTCCCATCATAACCCCCGCTCGAAGTTCTGATCCCTGAAGAATTGGTCCCATACCATATCTAAGTAGTAGCGTGAAATATCAGTAAACTTCGTTGAATAATACACCATAGTCATACTACCCTACTACAAATGTAGGATCTCCTGTATGCATATCGATCATAACATTACTGGATAGAACTCCTCTTTAAAGAGGCGCTTGAATTCTGTTCAAGATAGAGTTGTCTCATCGTGTGAATGAGTCACCAAGTTCCATTATCGCCCCACAGAGCCTTGAAGAAGACTCGCGGTAAGGACTGCCATCTAGTCGGTAGGCGTCCTCACAAGGCGGAAAATATGGGTGACTTCCTCTAGACAATACTCAACCAACCGGGGGTCTGGCTCACCCCGAAACGTGGGAGGTCGCTTCCTATGAAAATCGTGCAATGCACTCAGTTTGCATGCATCCTCAACTGGTAGTGCTGGTAGTAGCTACTGCTCGACGGGTGGTGGTATAGCTGGCAAACCACCTGGAGGTGTTATCATCAATACATGCCCCTGTACCAATGCCTTGTCACCAGGAGGATCATCCTCGTGATCATGCGGTGAAATCCAACTAGTTGTCTACATGGAGGCATCCTGAAATAAAACAAGATGTACCATGGTTAATAAAGTATATCTGAGGAGTTGACTCAAGAAGGAAATGGAAAACACAACTATTCCTATATGATATATGTGCCATTGTTTTACCTATAACCAGTATTTTCATGTACCAAGTCGAAAAGTAGGGAATCAAAAACCTGGTGTATGAATACGTCGCCTTCCACACCAACACTGGGATCTTGACCTGGAATCCAAACTCAAAACACTTACCATTATTGACCCAAACCAATCTCACAAACTCTCGGTCCTAAAGTAGAATCGAACCTCCTTTGATACTACTCTGTCACGACCTGTCCCAGAGGGGTTCGTGCCGTGACTGCCCCAAGCCTGCCTCCAATAGGCCAGAGACTGGTGACTTGCACCGAGTAGACATATCCCACAAATGGGAGGCATTATCCCAGTGTATCTACACACACACACACACACACACATCTCCAACCACAAAAACGTTGAAATGTGAAACCACTAAGTAAACAATACATGCATACCACTAAGATCCCACAACAGAGTGTGACAGTAAAAGCATTGGAAAGTAAATAGGGCCAAATACAAGCCTGCCACAAAGAGTTTGTAACCATAAGCCCAACCTGAAGGTAAAGGTACTGGGACTGCTGTCTAAAAGCCGCAGGAACACAGCTCCGTCTGTTTGGTCTCTCTAAGAAATGTCTGGTCTTGGTCCACCTAGAACTCCGTAAAAAGGTTGATCTTCTGCACAAGACATGACATGTGTGGGAAAAACTCGTGCATGGGTGAGAGTATAACAATACTCAATAGGACATATCGAAACTATAAAGAAATACAATAAAGGAAAGTACAATCAGCTCTATACAGGTATATGTCTATTACAAATATAACAAGAATATATAAATATACTCAAGAGAGACACCACGCCATCAAGTGGTCATAACCAACTGCCAACCACATGATTCTGCTTGAAGCACGCTCATTCCTAGAGAACTCACTCCTCGAGCCATGATATCATTAGAGACACTTGAGGAAGTGGTCTAGCTCATTTGGACTCACCAAAGAAAATGAATTGGTCAAGGAAGAATATGATACATTGAGAGAGGGTCACACCTAGAACTGACTGGGGGCACCATGAATCACGTCCACAACTGACTGGGGGATACCACACACCCAATATGGATCAACCCACTATGTAGGGGATCACGCCCATACACACCGAGGGATACCACATACCCTATCGATACGGCCTACTAGATGGAGGATCAAATCTTTTCTCAATGAGGTTACATGATTTCACAGACTCCACTAGGGGTGATATTGGATCGCACTCCAGTCTCAAAGAGGGATACTATACTCTATCTGAAACTCGACCTCTAGAGAGGATTACAATCCAGTGATGTGGATGTAAATCCATACTGAACCCTTGAGACCAAGGGAACTATCTCAACCTATATTGGTCTAAACAAAAGACTCACCACTTGTCTAAAAAATACCATCTCGATGTTAGGATCTCAATGTCGTAGACGACTTTTTAATTGGACGCTCCATTTAGGAGATAAGATCGATTAAGAAAAACCACCCGCAAGCCTGCACAGGGCCTGTGGATTTACCACCGTAGTAGGTATACCTACCATTTCGGTTAGTTGACTTACCACATGGCCTGGCCGCGTAATTGCTGCACTCGTGGTCACTGCACCCACGGTCGACCGTTGGGGTCGGTGCACCTGTGGCAGCTCGAGCTACTGCGGACCCGCTGTCGACTGATGTGGTTGACTTTAACCGGGCTTCACCCCGATTGTCCTGGATTTGACCTGGGTACGGCTTGGCCCACTGGACTGACCCAACCCACTGACCCGAACCAGCCCAACCTCCTGAGCCAACCCATTGGCTCGTCCCGCTCTGCATCCGCCACCGCTCTGCGTTTGTCTCCATGTTCATCACCACCGCCACCATGTCCACCGTTGCGTCCCTCTACCATAGCCGCATCCCACCGCCGTCGCTGCATCATTCCACCGCCCGCATGCGGTCTGTTTTCGTATGCTACCATCGGTCACCGGTGCTACACCATTGGTCCCTTCCGCGGACCACTACACCTCCTACGATGCCCAAAATATCAAAAAACCATTGATTTGAGCTCACTGGGTCTTGATCTACACAGATCCGACCTCGGTTGTCGATTTTCCTTGAATATGGGGGTCATATCATGTTCAGAACCACCCAGAAATGTCTACATGGGGACCATGGGGTTCCAATGGCAAAGAACGGAGGGATAAATGCACCCGGGGAAAGGTTTATCATCGTTGTCCAAGCATTCTGGGCCAACAACCAGGATCAGTGGATTCAGGTTAAAAAAACACATCAAATAAATCCCAATAACCCATAAAAAAATCCCACCCCACAAATACGATCGATCCGTGGGATAATCTATTTGTGGATTAGTATATGTTCATCATAGGAATCAAGAATGGGGAATTAAACCAATAAATCATACAACCTACCTCAAGTTGGAGCGATCATCGATGAAGAATGATTCTGTTTCAATCATTGATGAGTTCCATAGATTCTATTGGTGCAACAATCCACGATCCGATCTTGATTCATTGCCGCTCACCTGAGATAATTCTCTAGAATTCTCTCCAACGGTCCTCTGGTGTCTCTAGGGTTATGCGGATAACCCTGTATTTACAATATAAAGATAAATTTAAAGGAATATTCGTTGCTTAAAAAATAATTTTTAATAAATTATTTTATTCCTTTTACATCCCCGACATATTTTTCCACAAATAACCCACGTCGACTAAAGTTAGGTCACTCTTAGGGTAAAGTCACCGTTCTAAAGTCAAAGGTACCCTCATATTTATGATCTGAGAATCCGTTTAAGAGTTATTTCACTTTTTCAGGAAAATAACACGCTCGTACTATTAAATATTTTAATATTTTTCAAACATTTATTCTGGGCACATTGGGTCTTGGAATCACATGTTGTCCCAACACCTGGTCTCAAAATCAATCCATATAATATCCAAAAATAATACATAAAAAAACATGAGACTTAACATTTCTCTCCCAACATTTTTACCTTCCCTTCATTTTCCCTTTGCCTTCGGCTGAGCCAACTTAGCTGACCTCCATGCCTAGAGTGAAGCGTCCTTCAGAGTTTTCTCCAGACAAATCACATCTATCAAAGAAATAGAAAGGGGAACTGATTCATCCTGCTATAGTTGATCCAACAAATCCCGATCTAGTAAAAATGTTGTCATGTTTGAAAAGGAAGTTGAAGCAGTGTGGCTACTTTTGAGAAAATCTTTAGTGTAAAAACTCTTACATAACCAAGGATGGATATAATGGTTCTCTTCAAATGAGAGATCATTTTATCCTAGGATGTTGTATGAGTTATACTAGTATGTCGGGTTTGATTTTGAAGAAGAAGAAGAATACTGGATAATAATCCAAGTCAATGGTCATAGAATTTCCTTTTCTTCAAAGCAGCGGGATGAGTGTTTGAAAATTACTCATGAAGGAGTGTTTAATGACTATCAAGGTAGTATTCTAGAATCTAGTGATGATTTTATTTATTAAGATTCCCTAGCTGGGATGATAGGTGATGGAACCGTGAGAAGGCTGGTCGCTTTAGAGTTAGATGGAGAATGCATATTTATTTTTAAGTTCATCCAACACATGCTGTGTCCAAGGAAGGGTGACTTTGCTACTCTAAGGTACCAAGATGTGTATTTGATGTGTATTATGAAAATAGGACACAAGATAAATCTCTGTAGATATCTTATGCTTCATATTATGGAAATGATCAAGCCTACCTCTAGATCAAATTCCTTATTCTATCCAAAGTTGATTTTTTCTATGCTTAAAGAAAAAGGTCTTGTTGCTGATGATGAAGAGTCTATAGTGGATTATGGTGGCTTTTACATTACATGAATAATTTGCAGAAGAATGAAAATTAGTTGGAACCCTTGAAGAAGCAATGGGTAACTAATCCTAAAAATATTTATGATGAGTTTAATCTAGTAGACCATCCTTCCAGACCAAAGGACCTTATTGACCCTGATCTAGAACCTGATGAAATTGTTGAATACTCAAACAATGGTAAGGAAGGAGAGGCTACTGCCTCTAGAGAAGAAGTTGAGATGGATTTTTCTGTTGATGAGGGAAGTGACCCCGACCTATCTCCTAGATCTCCTGCTATCACATATGAAGTTCCTAGTCTACCTAGGAATCTCCCTAAAAGAATGAAATTGGTAGAGTGATGAGGAAGAGAGTGAAATATCTGATAAAGGTCAATTCAAGTGAAATTCCAAATCTTCAGAGGATAATGGAGATAGTGATGGTGAAAAATATGAATAAGAAGATGGTGAAAACATTGAGGCTAAAAATTATGATTCAGATCCTGATGGTTCTAGGGGTAAAATTAGAAGAGAGGATGTTGAGATTCCTCAATATCCATAGACTTATCATGGTGGTTCTATTTCGAGATCATAGGAGAGACCTAGCTTTGTTGGTGAAGTAGATGTTTCCGCTAGAAAAGAAGGAGATGTATCTGTTGAGGGGGAGAAATCTTCAAGTCATGGAGGTCTTCAAGTGGATGATCCTGTTGATGGAGTTGATAATCTATCTATTTTTGATGATCAATTTTTTTTAGATTTAGTTATTCTTGAACAGATGAAAGTAGTCACCACTATTGAGGAATCAATGGCTGATTAGGGAGTTGATGAACAGATGGATGGTGATCCTATTGTTGGACAAACCATTGGTGTACAGTTGAAGGATTTGGATGCTACCATTGAGCCTTTAGTTGCTGAGCATGTGGAGGATGCACCTTCTACTGAGAAGAGATATATTGAACCTGTTGTAGTTGTTTCTGAAGGTCCCAGGCGCAGTGGAAGCTCGTGGGTGGATGCCCACTTGACTTTTTGTCATTAGCAATGATCAATCCAGGATAAATATGATGATAAACTCCAGACTCCACATATCGAATCACAGAAATAGACAAAAAGAAGAATAGTCCTGGAACCACAAAGGAGGATCATCACAGGTTGATTATAATTAATTTAATTAATTGACAAGAAGTACCTTTTATAGCGTTCTTTCTTCGTTGATATTTCTGATCATGTTCCGATGTGATTCGTCATTGCGTCGCAGAAGCCAAGTGTAGACTTCCTCTAGTGGTGATCCACACGTGCACCATGTATCTCTAGATGTCGCCAAAGGAATCTCCGGGTGCTAGTATGGAGAAGCCTTTGCTTGCGTTGTCCACCTTAGATCGCCTTGATCCGATGGAGGAGGATCTCTATCGGTCTTGAGAGCATTCTTGGAGGAAGGAGTTCTTTCATCCTTGAGAGAATTATCCAAAATTGTTGTGCACAACGATTAGGGAAAAGTGTTGGGGTTGTGAGAATATTTATAATCAAGTTTGAGGTTATAGAGTTATGACAATAAATAAAATTGTTACGCGTTTTATTTATTTCATTAACTCTTATTGAATACCCTATGTCGAATCATTAATTCCTTGACATGCGCCCATGCTAATTATAATAAATATCATTTAATAAAACTATATTATTTCCTCAAAATCCCGACTGGAAAAACTACACAGCGTGTAATCATCAATACACAACGTGTACTCATTTTTCATTTCCTTTCCAAAATGAAAACTACACGGCATGTACATTCAATGTACATGGCGTGTATATCTTGTTTTCATTTTATTCTTCATCTAACATTAAAATGATTTAGGATTCCTTGAATAATTATTAAACCACATACGAGAATAATCTTTATTCTACTTGAGATACTTGGATAAACTTAGTGTGTGACCCTCTAGGCCTCTTTCTCGTTGGCATTAGCCAGCTTGCCCAAAGTCCAAGATTACTGTCTAGCAACGGGTCAAGGCACCCAAGAGAAAGAAGTTGACTCTGCATTGACATGTCACCTCATACGAACACTTACTGTGTAATTTAATCCCTTTGTCTCAATATCTCATTAAGTAGGTTTCATGGTAGTGTCATAAACCTATATGTTTGATCCGTCATTCTTTGACTTCTAGAAATAAACTCATTGTGACACCATGGCCATGGAATTTGGGTGACAGTTCTATTTCAATCAAAGGGCTCGGGATATCTACTTCCATAAATATGGAAGGGACAAATTCTTCTCGACTTATCCATTAACAACATGTCATTCGTGACGCACCCAACGTACCCTACTTCCCACCAACTGTCTTCGTGATGGTTTTCGTCAGCAAATCTAAGTGCGCGAGTCATGACATAAGTTAATGATAATCTTCCAGCCTAAGGACCATTACACACGCTAATAGATAGCAATGTCTGATGACACCAAGACATGAAGAATTACTATTGGTGGGTTTATTATCATAATCTCCCATCTTGGAGATTACCAAGTGCAAACTCCATGAGAGAGAATCTCATCTTCTTATGAGTACTCGCACATGTAGGTCTGTATACTATGTGTCCTATCATAATATGTCATCCAACTGTAGAACTTTATTTAAGAATATTGTTATAGCATTTCAAGGTTCTTATCATAGTGGGGATCTTCCATGACCTTATTAATGCAACAAATATTCCAGGACATTATTATATTATAGTCATGCATAACAATGAACAATATATAATAAGTGTACATTCATGTAATCAAAGTACAAATAGTTAGTTCTCAGGACACTAACTATAAAAAACTCCCACTTGGACTAGATCCAATTGCCTACAACTTTTAGTCTGCTAGACCTCACATGATGATCATGTTTCTGCCGAGTCAAAGCTTTAGTCAAGGGGTCCGCCACGTTGTCTTTCGTGGAAACACTACTCACTAAAACTTCACCTCTCTGAGAAAAATCCCTCAAGAGATGATACTTACAAAATATGCACTTTGTCCACTAATGTGACCTTGGCTCTTTTGCAAGTGCAACCACTGTAGTATTATCACAATAGAGTATGATAGGATCTTTACTGCTAAGTACTACATCTGGCTCTTGGATGAAGCTTCACATCCATACTGCTTCTTTATCTACCTCAGAAGCTGTGATATACTCAGACTCTGCTGTAGAATATACGACCACACCTTGCTTTGAGCTCTTCCAGCTCACTACACCTCCATTCAAACTAAAGTTGTATCCAGTCTGCGACTTCCTGTCATCTTGATCAGTCTGGAAACTAGCATCTACATGTCCTCTGATGACTAGTTCCTCATCTCCTCCATAAAACAGGAACATATCCTTAGTACGCCTCAGATATTTAAGGATAGTCCTGACTACCATCCAATGACGGTCTCCTGGATCAGCTTGATATCTACCTACCACACTTAATGCGTAAGAAACATCTAGCCCTGTACATAGCATATCATACATGACTGACCCAATCGCGGATGAGTAAGGGATCCTTGCCATTTTCTTTCTTTCCTCATGTGTCTGAGGACACATTTTCTTGGAAAGATGAATTCCATGTGGCACTGGAAACAATCCCCTCTTGGACTGTTATATACTCAATCTCTTCAGTATCTTGTCAATGTATGTACTTTGACTCAGGCCCAACAATCTCTTGGATCTATCACGATGGATCTTGATCCCAAGAATATATGCTGCCTCACCCAAGTCTTTCATAGAGAATCATTTATCCAACTATGCCTTAACTGACTGTAAGACAGGTACTTCGTTTCCAATTAGTAATATGTCATCAACATATACTATTAGGAAAATGACTGCACTTCCTCTAAAACTTTTGTAGACACAAGGCTCACATTCATTCTTAACAAAGCCAAATTTCATTACGGCATCATCAAAACGAATGTTCTATGACCTTGATGCTTGCTTTAATCCATAAATGGATTTCTGCAACTTACATACCTTGTTGGCATCCTTTGGAGTCACAAACTCTTCAGGTTGTGTCATGTAGACATCTTCCTGGAGGTTCCCGTTAAGGAATTTTGTTTTGATATCCATTTGACAAATTTCATAGTCATGGTAAGCGGAAATGACCAATAGGATTCTGATGGATTTCAGGATCACAACCGGTGAAAAGGTTTCATCATAATCAATTCCTTGATGCTGTCTAAAACCTTTTGCAACCAGTTGTGCCTTATAGGTGCTGATGTGTCCCTCCATGTCCAGTTTCTTCTTGAATACCCATTTATTACCAACAGGCTTTACATCAAATGGAGGATCTACCAAAATCCAGACTTGGTTTTGGTACAAGGAATCCATTTCAGAATTCATGGATTCTTACCACTTGGCAACGTCTGTGCCTTCAACTGCTTCCTTGTAGGTAAGAGGATCATCATTGTCAACCAATAATGAGTCACCATCCTCAGTGATAAGAAAACCATATCGTTCTGGTTCTCTCACCTCTCTCGTGCTCCTATGCAGTTCTTGTGTCTCTGGAACAGATTGTTCTTCCATGGGGCTTTGTGGAATCTGTTCTTGTACCAACTCCTGTGTATCTTGAGCCTCGACTTCATAGAAGTCTATCTCACTCCCACTATCTATTTTGGAGATGTTCTCCATCTCAAAGAATATGATGTGTCTTGCCACTGAAACCTTTTTATCTAAGGGGTTGTATAGGTAATATCCCCTTGTTTCCTTGGCATATCCTATAAAGGTACACTTTGTACCTCGGGGTGCAAATTTGTTACCTGAAGAGACCTTAACAAATGCTTCGCTACCCCACACATGTAAATTTGATAACATGGATTTGCGTCCACTCCATAACTCGTATGGAATACCATTTATCGATTTAGTTGTTACTTGGTTTAGTATGTGTTCTTTTGTTTGTAATGCATATCCCCAAAAGGATAATGGAAGACTCACATGACTCATCATTGATATCACCATGTGCAACAGGGTGTGGTTCCTCCTTTCACTTACACCATTCCACTGAGGTGTGTAAGGAGGAGTGAGTTGAGATAGAATCCCAAACTCCTGTAAGAAATCAATGAAGTCCAGATTAAGATATTCTCCTCCTCTTTTTGAGCAGAGTTTCTTAATCTTCTTACCAAGCAGGTTCTCAACTTCATTCTTGTATTCTTTGAACCAATCAAAAGAATCTGACTTATACCTCATTAAGTAAATATATCCATATCTTCTAAAATCATCAGTAAAAGTTATGAAGTACAAGAACCCACCCCTTTCTTCAACTAGAAATGGTCCACACACATCTCTATGAACTAATTATAGAATCTCTTTAGCCCTTTCACCTTTCTCAGTAAATGGGGATTTGGTAATTTTTCCTTGTAGATATGCATGACATACACCAAGTGGTTTTAGTTCGAAAGAATCTAAATACCCATATTGATGTAATTTTGTCAACCGTTTCTCATTGACATGACCTAGTCGGTGATGCCAAAGTTGTGTGTGCTATGAGTCATGTGAATTGACTTTGTCATCGATTTCCATTACTTGGTTTGTGTAGTCCAACACATAAAGGCTGTTATATAAATGTGCCCTACCAAAACAAATGCTATCTTTATAAAAGTAGCAACATTCATTTCCAAACTTGAAGATGAATCCATCATTATCTAATCTGGATAGTGAAATAATGTTTTTAGTTATAGAGGGTACATAATAACATCCTTTTAATACCAATACCATCCCAGTAGGCAATGTGAGGTGGCTGTCTCTGACAGATACAACAACGAGTCTGGCTCCGTTGGCTACTCGCAGATCCACCTCACCTCAGTCAATCTTTCTGAATCTACTTGGTTCATGTATTTGGATAAAAATATGAGAACCACAAGCAATATCTAATACCCAATTAGTAGAAATAGATGGATTTCATTTGATAACAAACTCCCCTAAAGATTCCCCTTGTTTATTTGGCTGGGTGCAGTTTTTATTCTAGTGACCCTTCTTGCCACATGCGAAACAAACAACCTCCGTTCTTTTGCCTCCCCTTTGATATTCCTTTTCTTGGAAGGCCTTGAAGAAGCTTTGGGCTTAAAGCTCTCCGCCTTCCCTTTCCTTTTATTCACCATAAGAACAGAAGTCTTTTCACGCTTCATATAATTATCCACTTGGCGAATTAGGATATGAAGATCAGATAGAGACTTCTCAATGTTGTTAATGTTGAAATTTACAAAAAAGTTAGAGAAGTTCTGGGGGAGTGATGCAAGAATGAGATCAATACCTAGTTCTTCAGGGAGTTTAAACCCTAGAACCTCCAAGCTCTCAATGTAGCCAATGAGCTTGACTACATGAGGCCCGACTGGGGCACCCTCTCCAAGCTTGCTCAGAAATAGAGCCTAGGAGATCTCAAACCTTTCCTATCTTGCTCTCTCCTAGTATAGACCATGAAGGTACTCAAGAATGCTATAGGCATCAATGTCTTCATGAGACTTCATGAGATCACTAGACATTGATGACACCATCAAACATTGAACATCGAGTGCATCATTCAAATGTTGATCATAGACCAGGAAATCTTCATCACTCGCCCCTTGGGTAGGCGAATCAGGAAGTGAGGACTCCAGCACGTAAAACTTTCGTTCATGGCGTAGGATAACCCGAAGGTGCCTAAACCATTCCTGAAAGTTATTTCTAGTGAGGATATTGTCTTTATCCATAATTGATCATAGAGAAAATGTGGTTTATGAGTTTGTCATATTGATTCTACAAATTAAAAAGAGAATATTTATTAGTGCCTTTTGATTACATTTTATGAAAAATAATAAATGAATTTATTAATTCTCCCACTATTTTATAATGTCTCAATGGCCCCCACCATTGAACTTGGAATGCCTAGTTGCTATGACATTCTAGTGGAAAGGATCCATATTCCCCTTCGCATAACCCCAACAAGGGTTGGTCAAGCTATTTAAAGGTATTTAGGTAGGTAGGTCTTTGCCAACTGTGAGCTTATAGTTCCTTGATCTATTGAGTGGACTCCCCAATCCTGAAATCCTGACTTGGATTTCCTCAACACTTGCCTCCATTTTTCAACAAGTCTAGCAAGGGATACTCTTCTTGATGTAAAATGTTTAAGTCAACCCGAAACTTTCATAAGAGCTTCCTTTATAAAAGTAAGTGTCCCAACAAGGGTTGGTCAAACGTATAGTTTTATTGAGTCTTGCCCTTAATCAAGTAACGAAAGGCTTGGTCTGACTTAATATGGTATTTGAGAGATTTCAATCCTTTATGTGTAGTTTTGCATTATCACATGCCTGTTAATATTAAGTGATGCTTGGTTAAGTGATTAACAATGTTCTAATAATGTTTATGCATAGTATGGTTTTTATTTTATTCCATATTTGCATGCTTTTTTATTTCATTAACTATGTGATCGTGACAACACATACGTAATAAATAAACCATGAAATCAGACAGAAATAAAATAAGATGGCATGATCACGAGCTTCAATTAGTTAGCTTATCTAGCGGTTTTGATAAGCTAACCCTAACCTAGGAAAAAACACCTTCAACCCGATGGTTCATTTTTTGAAGCTCCCACCTATCCACCTTTGTATTTTCTTGGGTTGGTTTCGCCTCATTTTCGGATTTTGAACCGTCTCCTCGGGCTTGGGAGATCCTCCATTACATGTGGTTTACATTAAAGAAACCATGGGCACGTAGGCCCTACATTTTATTGGAAGAAGGCTCACATGCCAACAAATTTAAATTAAATAAATTTAAATGAAACCATACACACACAAAGGGTATTTAGTCTAGCTCATGATCATCCATAGCATGCAACGACATTTACGCATATTTAGTATTCAAATTCTTTTAATTGTTCTTTTATTCAAGATAAGTCACGCTTGAATTAAATTAATTATAATCTTATAATTAATCAATTCTTTATCTTAAATTCCTTTCTGAATTTCCTTGAGATTCTTCTCATCCATATTCCTTGTACGAGTCTTTGTACTTTGGAGGAAACCTAGTGAAATTACATTTCTGGAAAGTACACGACGTGTAGGCTATATTACAAGGCGTGTATTTGTTTTCACCCTTTATCCAAAGTACATTCCAGGGGATTTGGAGTGTTTTCTATACTTTGGAAATTTTAGAGTACACGGGTGTAGATTAATCTAACATGCCATGTACTTCCTTGTTACGCGGTTACCAGCCTGGCAATCCCGTGTACGCGGTTACACAACTTCTCCTTGTACACGGTTTCACTTGCACCGAATCGGACTACACGACTTGTTGATTCAACATACACGCTGTGTATTCTGGTTTCCACGTACCTTTCAGTTCTGGTCAACACAGTGTATTAAAAAACTTAGATATGCTCAATTCAGACGGCGTGGTTTGGCGGACCAGTATCGGTTCGTTGAACCTAAGTACACGACGTATAGATTTCACTACAAGTCATGTATTCTTATGTTGTACAGATAGAATGAGTGGCTCCTCCAGAAGAGTTCCCCATTTTTATTTTAATCAAAATTAAAATTAAAAGGTCATTTTTATGATGTGAATTGAAAAACGAAGGTGGAAGAACAGATCTCGTTCATTTAGTTTTATAGAACGATTTATCTTGAATTGAATCAAATATAAATGCGTAAATTATCAACTAAAATTAAATAACTATAATCATCGTTGTGACCCCTCTGATACCACTTGAAGGTCTCGAGCGCAATGGAAGATCGTGGGTGGATGTGCCCACTTGACTTTTTGTCATTAGCAATGATCACTCCGGGATCAATATGACGATAAACTCCAGACTCCACGGATTGAATCACAGAAATAGACAAAGAAGAAGAATAGTCCTGGAACCACAAAGGAGGATTATCACAGGTTGATTATAATTAATTTAATTAACTGACAAGAAGTACCTTTTATGGTGTTCTTTCTTTGTTGATATTTCTGATCACGTTCCGATGTGATTCGTCGTTGCGTCGCAGAATCCAAGTGTAGAATTCCTCTAGTGGTGATCCACACATGCACCACGTATCTCTGGATGTCGCCAAAGGAATCTATAGGTGATAGCGTAGAGAATCCTTTGCTTGCATTGTCCATCTTAGATCGCCTTGATCCGATGAAGGAGGATCTCTCTCGGTCTTGAGAGCATTCTTGGAGGAAGGAGTTATTTCGGCCTTGAGAGAATTCTCCATAATTTTTGTGCACAATGATTAGGGAAAAGTGTTGGGGTTGTGTGGATATTTATAATCGGGTTTGAGGTTATAGAGTTATGATAATAAATAAACACGTTACGCATTTTATTTATTTCATTAACTCTTATTAAAAACCCCATGTCGAATCATTAATTCCATGAAATGCACCCAAGATGATTATAATAAATATCATTTAGTAAAATGATATTATTTCCTCAAAATACTGACTGGAAAAACTACACGGTGTGTAATCATTAATACATGGCGTGTACTCGTTTTTCATTTCCTTTCCAAAACAAAAACTACATAGCATGTACATTCAATGTACATGGCATGTATATCTTGTTTTCATTTTATTCTTCCTCCAACATTAAAACGATTTAGGCTTACTTGAATAATTATTAAACCACATATGGGAATAATCTTTATTCTACTTGAGATATTTGGATACACTTAGTGTGTGACCCTCTAGGCCTCTTTCTTGTTGACATTAGACGAGTTTGCCTAAAGTCCAAGATTACTGTCTAGCAATGGGTCAAGGTACCCAAGAGAAAGAAGTTGATGCCGCATTGACGTGTCACCTCATACGAATGCTTACCGTGTAATTTAATAAATTTGTCTCAATATCTCATCAAGAAGGTTTCATGGTAGTGTCATAAACCTATATGCTTGATCCGTTATTCTTTGACTTCCAGAAATAAACACGTCGTGACACCATGACCATGGAAATTGGGTGATAGTTCTATTTCAATCAAAGGGCCCGAGATATCTACTTCCATAAATATTGAAGGGAAAATTTCTTCTTGGACTTATCCATTAACAACATGTCATTCGTGGCGCACCCAACGTACCCTACTTCCCGCCAACTATCTTCATGATGGTTTTTGTCAGCAAATCTAAGTGCGCGAGTCATGACATGAGTTAATAATAATCTTCCAGTCTAAGGACCATTACACACGCTCATAGATAAAAATGTATGATAACACCAATACATGCATAATTACTACTAGCGGGTCTGTTCTCATAATCTCCCATCTTAGAGATTACCAAGTGCGAACTCCATGAGAGAGAGTCTCGTCTTCTTACGAGTACTCGAACATGACGGTCTATATACTATGTGCCCTATCATAGTATGTCATCCAACCCTAGAACTTTATTTAAGAATATTGTTATAGAATTTCAACATTCTCATCATAGAGGGGATCTTCCATGACCTTATAAATGCAAAAAATATTCCAAAACATTATTATATTATAATCATGCAGAATAATGAACAATATATAATAAGTGTACATTCATGTAATCAAAGTATAAACAATTGGTTCTCAGGGCACCAATGAATTGAGTCTTGTTCTTAATCAAGTAATGGAAGGCTTGGTCTGACTTAATATGGTATTTGAGGGATTTCAATCCTTTATGTGTAGTTTCGCATTATCACATGCTTGTTAATATTAAGTGATGCTTGCTTAAGCGATTAACCATGTTCTGATAATGTTTACGTATAGTCTGGTTTTTATTTTATTCCATCTTTGCATGCTTGTTTATTTCATTAACTATTTGATTGCGACAACACATACATAATAAATAATTCATGCAATCAGACAGAAATAAAATAAGATGGCATGATCATGAGCTTCTATTGGTTAGCTTATCTAGTGGTTTTGATAATCTAACCCTGACCTAGGGAAAAACACCTTGAACCTGATAGTTTATGTTTTGCAGCTCCCACCTATCCATCTTTGTATCTTCTTGGGTTGGTTTCGCCTTAGCTTCATATTTTGAACCATCTCCTCTAGCTTGGGAGATCCTCCATTACACGGGGTTTACATTAAAGAAACCATGGGAATGCATGGCTGACATTTTATTGGAAGAAGGCTCGCATGCCAATAAATTTAAATGAAACCATACACAAACAAAGGTTCTTTGGTCTAGCTCATGATCATCCATATCATGAAATGACATTTACGCATATTTAGTATTCAAATTCTTCTAATAGTTCTTCAATTCAAGATAAGTCGCACTTGAATTCAAATAATTATAATCTTATAATTAATCAATTCTTTATCTTAAATTCATTTCTGAATTTTCTTGAGATTCTTCTCATCCATATTCCTTGTTTGGGTCTTTGTACTTTGGAGGAAACCTGGTGAAATTCCATTTTCGGAAAGTACACGACATGTTGATTCAACATACATGCCATGTATTCCGGTTTCCACATGTCATTCAGTTCTGGTCAACATGGTGTATTAAAAAACTTAGGTATGCTCAATTCACACGGTGTGGTTTGGCAGACCAGTATAAGTTTGTTGAACCTAAGTACACGGCGTGTAGATTTCACTACATGCCGTGTATTCCTATGTTGTAGAGACAGAATGAGCGGCTCCTCTGGATGAGTTTCTTGTTTTTATTTTAATCAAAATTAAAATTAAAAGGTAATTTCTATTATGTGAATCGAGAAATGAAAGAGGAATAAAAAATCTCGTTCATTCAGTTTTATAGAACGATTTATATTGAATTGAATCAAATATAAATACATAAATTATCAATGAAAATTAAATAACTATAATCAATGTTGTGACCTTTCTGATACCACTTGAAGGTCATGGGCGCAGTGGAAGCTTGTGGGTGGATGTGCCCACTTGAATTTTTGTCATTAGTAATGATCAATCCGGGATCAATATGACGATAAATTCCAGACTCCACAGATCGAATTATAGAATTAGACAAGGAAGAAGAATAGTCTCAGAACCACAAAAGAGGATTATCACAGGTTGATTATAATTAATTTAATTAATTGACAAGAGGTACCTTTTATGTCATTCTTTCTTCGTTGATATTTCTGATCACGTTCCGATGTGATTCATTGTTGCGTCACAGAATCCAAGTGTAGACTTTCTCTAGTGGTGATCCACACGTGCACTATGTATCTATGGACGTCGCTAAATGAATCTCTGGGTGCTAGTGTGGAGAAACCTTTTCTTACATTGTCCACCTTAGATCGCCTTGATCCGATGGAGGAGGATCTCTCTCGGTCTTGAGAGCATTCTTGGAGGAAGGAGTTCTTTTGGCCTTGATATAATTCTCCAGAATTTTTGTGCACAACGATTATGGAAAAGTGTTAGGGTTGTGAGGATATTTATAATTGGGTTTGAGGTTATAGAGTTATGATAATAAATAAACACGTTACACGTTTTATTTATTTCATTAACTCTTATTGAAAACCCCATGTTGAATCATTAATTCCTTGACATGTTCCCAAGATGATTATAATAAATATCATTTAATAAAACGGTATTATTTCCCCAAAATCCTAACTGGAAAGTACACGGTGTGTAATCATTAATACACGACGTGTACTCGTTTTTCATTTCCTTCCCAAAATGAAAACTACACGGTGTGTACATTCAATGTACACGACGTGTATATCTTGTTTTCATTTTAGTCTTCCTCCAACATTAAAACGATTTAGGCTTCCTTGAATAATTATTAAACCACATATGAGAATAATCTTTATTCTACTTGAGATACTTGGATACACTTAGTGTGTGACCCTCTAGGCCTCTTTCTCGTTGGTATTAGGTGGGATTGCATAAAGTCCAAGATTACTGTCTAGTAACAGGTCAAGGTACCCAAGATAAAGAAGTTGATGCTGCATTGGCGTGTCACCTCATACGAACGCTTACCGTGTAATTTAATCCCTTTATATCAATATATCATCAAGTGGGTTTCATAGTAGTGTCATAAACCTATATGCTTGATCCATCATTCATTGACTTCCAGAAATAAACTTGTCGTGGTACCATGGCCATGGAATTTGGGCGACAGTTCTATTTCAATCAAAGGGCCCAAGATATCTACTTCCATAAATATGGAAGGGAAAAATTCTTCTTCGACTTACCCATTAACAACATGTCCTTCGTGACGCACCCAACATACCCTACTTCCTGCCAACTATCTTCGTGATAGTTTTTGTCAGCAAATCTAAGTGCGCGAGTCATGACACGAGTTAATGATAATCTTCCAGTCTAAGGACCATTACACACGCTCATAGATAGCAATGTCCGATGACACCAAGACATGTGGAATTAATACTGGTGGGTTTGTTCTCATAATCTCCCTTCTTGGAGATTACCAAGTGCGAACTCCTTGAGAGAGAGTCTTGTCTTCTTACGAGTACTCTCATATGACAGTATGTATAATATGTGTCCTATCATAGTATGTCATCCAATCGTAGAAATTTATTTAAGAATATTGTTATATAATTTCAAAGTTCTCATCATAACGGAGATCTTCCATGACCTTATTAGTGCAAAAAATATTCCAGGGAATTATTATATTATAGTCATGCAGAACAATGAACAATATATAATAAGTTTACATTCATATAATCAAAGTATAAACGGTTGGTTCTCAGGACACCAACTCTAACAGTTTATACATTTTTTGAGTCTTCTGATGCTAAGCCTCTAGACAGATCGATTGAACTTATGTCATAAGAATGAGGTTTGTTTCTTAGAACTTCACTAAACAACGGTGAACCTACCATTCGGGAAGAAAGAGACCTCGAAGGATAAATAGTTTCTCAAATTGATGTTATTGGTTTTATAGAGTGGGTTTCTTCTATGATAAAACTTGCACCTTTTGTTCCACCTGTTCCTATTGATGTGGTCACCAAGAGTGACTTGGATGTTTTCATAGAAAAAATAATTTCAAATTTTGGTAAGATTTTGAAGAGTCAAACACCTCTTCTAACTATGCTAAGTGAACAGGATGCGAGGTACTTGTTTGGATTGGTGATCCAACAAATTCAACTGAAGATGATGCACCATATTCAAGAAGTTAAAATTGAGAATAGAAGACTGAATAATGAGTTGGAATCCCTAAAATCCATAGTAAAAGAGATTAAATCTACCTTTTCATCTTTTATAGATTCCTTGATTAAGAGATTTGAAAATCTTGCATCAGTGGCTTCTAGTTCTTCTATTACTCTATCACCTATTTTTGATGTTGATTTGATCAGATCTGTTATCAAAGAAGATCTTAGATCTCCCTCCAGTAGTGCTTCAAGTGATTCTATTGCCTTACATTTGGAGACTTTGAGGAAGTTTGAGCACAATAATTATCATAATCATATAATAATCATAGAGTATGGAAAAGATACAAAATATTATTGAGAGACTACAACCAAAGCCATCAAGTATCATCTCTCAAGGATTTACTCCAAGCATGAGTTGAATGCTTGCTTTAAGTTTTTGGCAGACAATATGAGGATGCCTCCTATTTCCCAAGCCTTCAAGGAACAAGTTAACCATTTGAAAGTTCCGACTCTTATGCTTCAACGTTTTATGCAACATAAGACACACATTTTTAGTGCTATGGAGCGTGGTGGCCAAATCATAATGGACTTCATAAACCTTATGAAACTATTTCTTTATTTTCTTGGCACAAATGTTATAGCTCATGAAGTAATTATTTTGACAACCCATCTCACAAATCCTACCAAAAATATAGAGTTTTTTCAGAGTTGGTGTGACCATAAATCCTTTCCCCCCTCTACCGGCTAGATTTCAGTAATTTTCTATCCCTCCTAGAGAAGCTGTTAGACACCTTAGGACGATTCTCATTTCAGAGCCTCGACCTCCTTCAACTATCACTAATGTTCTTTTCACTATTCCTATGGACCCTTAAGTCAATCCCAAAGACCATTGATAATTATAAATTTTCTTTGATGGGACCTTTGTTTTTGTATAAATTTTTTGGTTGAACTTCAGTTCACTTTTAATGGAACTTCTCATATTATTCTTATTATATTTCTCTCGTATTTCCTATTTTATTCACGATTTATTACTTTTCCTGTTTTACTATGGAATTTTTGATAATCCCATAAGGGGGGGAACTCTATTATGCAATTTATTTAAGTAATTTTCTTTACTTCCATACTTCCATATATGTTTCTACTATTCTTTGATATTTTGTGATATTTTTTCCTTACTTATTTTTCCTTTGCTACCTTATTGATTTATGTAAACTTTTTTCCACTGATATTATGAGTTTCAATTTCTTTTTTTATTTTTTTCTTTATCTTTGATATCATTTGTGTAAAATGCCACGATTTACCTTTAATGCCATGACTATAAAATTCCATGATTTGTGATCATAAAAAAGGGATATTGTTAACCTTCTTATTTTAATGATCATCAAATCATGATTATTGTGATAATTAATGAGTTTCATGTTTTCTGTTACCTTTTTATCATATGAGATTGATTGAAAAAATTTGCCTATGTATGAGTCACCATCACACAATGACTCAACTCCAAGCATGTATTATCACCAAGGATATCACATTGTCATCAAAGTCTCACCGTCACCCTGAGACACCATCAATGAGTTTCACTATTGGGATATAGAATTGGCTAAGTACTGGGATGACTTGTCGTCATCATGAGTCAACGCTAGAATGTAATTCAGAAAAAGCATGAGTCACCACTAGCCTGACACACTGCCAGAAAGTGTCACCATTCCAAAGAGTCACCGCCAGAAGTGACACCGTTTAAATGTCTTACCAGCAGATTTAGACACCACCTGAGTCATCATTCAAAAGACTCACTACCACATTTTCTCTTACTAATATTTTTGAATTAAATATTTCCAATGGATAGTTTATCAAATTGAATGATGAAGGATATTTTAATGATTGTTATTTAATTATTTGATAGAGATGTATTAAAATATGTGTAAGATGTGCAATATGAGGATGCAGAGGATCCGAGCTGATTCTTTTTTCTACTGCCGATAAAAGAGGAAGTAGAATCCCTTGTGTGAGTAACGTGTAGATACACTTAAAGATCCACACACATGAACTCGAGGTGTACACTGTTTCAAGAACCAGAAGAGCTTAACTACTATATCTTGCTTACACTTGACTGAGGAAGATGAAGCACAACATACATCCAGTGCCTTTATACAGTCAAGAACAAAGAGTTTACGACACCCTATTTTGCTACAAATTCTAAAACTCAACTTGAGCCTCAGTTAAAATAAATTTCAAGAAGTCATGAGATGAAGAGAATATAATTTAGAGAAACACAAAATTTCCTCATTCTTACTTGCTTTGTTTGTTTTATTTATATTTACATTACGAGAAATGTGTGTTACTCTATTTTCTACACACACTGTCTTCGACTTTAAACTGGAAGATACTTAAATATCTTCTCAAATCATTTTACTCATGTTTTCCATGTGTTGTGGTAGAGGTCTGGTTGTGGCCTGATTATTTATTTTTACTCCCATGATTACTGTGGAAGAGGTCTCTGTGTGGTTTGGACACTTAGTATATTGTTGTAAAACCCGATCCATGTTGTGGGTCAAATGTTTATTTTATATAAACTGTTTTGCAGCAAGTTATTTCCAAGTGGAGAGGACTAAGTCTTATCTTGAGACTGAACCTTTTGTATTAATTTTTACTATGTGTTTTGTTTTCTTTATTTTCTGTACTTTAAAACTGAATTTGTTTTTACCATCAAGAAAAACCACTACTTTTAAAGTTAATTTAAATTATTTTTTATATAGGGTTTTGATTTAGTAAATTGATTTAAAAGTATATAGTTATATTATATATTGTTTTAATCAAGATTTAATCAAGATTTGATAATTATTTTAAAATTTGAAGTCTTATATGAAACTATTGTTTTAACTAACTAGGCTATTTTATTTAAATTGGAGGATTTTATTTAAATATTTTTTAACAAAAATTTTTATTGGGTACTCAATTCACCCCCTCTTGTGATGCTGAATCTGACCAACACCACATTTTTTTCTTGTGCAGGGCTTCAAGTTTCTCCTACATCGCTGCCATCCATAAGGATAAATTTGGACTCTGGGTTGCCTCCACAAAAGAAGATGACTCTCTATCATCCGTCAATAAGCAGTACATAATATTGATCCCAATGACATATTCCGAGTGACATACTGATGCTCTTTTCTCCTGAGATGACTGTCATTTTCTAGACTCAATCAGTACTTGGTCATCATGCTTAGGCAATGCTTCAATAGAAAATGGTTCTTCCTTAAATTTTTTCCTTTACTTCAACTGTTTTAGTTTTTTGTATTCTCTTTCTACATGTATCCATCAATTTTAATTTTCACCCTGTCTTCTTGTAAAAACCCATTTTTCCTATAAAGTACAGATCCTTTAAATTTCAGAATAATTCCTTATCTTGGACTTATTATGGATGCCCAATGAGGTTAAAAAAGTTTCGAGGAGGGGGGGGGGGTGTTTGGGGCTTGTTCGGAGCTTGGAACCCCTACTGATGGAAGAAACTACTAGGCCACACAGTTAGTATAAATCATGCAGCCCAGCCCTCATATTTTCTCCTCACCATGCGGGGCATTTCAGAGGGAAAAGAAGTGCACATAGTTTTCCCTAATAGCATGAGCATGACCAGGGCCATACACCCATGCAGGATTTCTACATTATTTAGTAGAGCCAAATAGCATGGTTGGCACATAGGTTCTCAAACCGTGCAACCAAACCATGAAAGTTCTTTCTTGAGGCAGTGAGGTGCACATGGTTGGTGCACAGTTTGACCAGTCGTGCAACCCCTATAATTTTTAGGTAAATGAGAATTTTTACCTTAAAAATATTTATAACCTTATTTTCCTTCCTCTCCTCCAATAGACAGATTAAGATCATCTCTTACATTGGAATCTTTCAATCTCCTCCACCTAGGTATCTTGGTATCTCCTCCACCCGAAGTCTGATCGATTTTCTGTTTGTCTCATTGGATTCCTCCAGGTAAGATCTTCAATCATTAGGCTTAATACTCTGTTCTTCTTTCTATCTATCATGTTATTTTGATGCAGGACAATTGATGTTATTAATTTATTTACAAATTTTTATTTACCCAATTTACTGATTTTCTATTAAAAGTGCTTAATTGGTGTGAAATATTCATGTTTTAATATTAAATATAATTTTTGATCATTATTTGAATTAATCCAGATTCGAGTTAGTGTAATGTTTTAATCATAACTTTCATCTTACTAATCCAAATTATGCAATTAGTGTTTTTAGGGTTATTTATTTAATTTAAAACATATCATTAGGAGGAAGCTTTAGCCAATTCGGCTATTTGGAGGGTCATATCATCCACACAAGAAGACCCAAAGAATCTGTGAAGAAACTGGATCATCCATGATGATTGAATTTTTGGGCTCAATCCAGAATCCCAAATTTAATGAAAATGGATAATGTGTTTTTATTACCCAAAATAACCATGGATAAAAATTTGAAGTCCCAAATCCAACAAAAGGGTCCCAACATATGATTTTAAGTCCAGCCCACCATTCTATTTTTAATTTAAAAGAAACATACAATTATTGACTTTTCTCCTAATCTAGACTTCAAATTCGAGCTAATATTTTCTAGTGTGAAAGTCAATATATAGGTTTCTGACTTTTTAGAATAATTTTTTCGAATTTTAAGGCATCTTGTTGGCCTAAAATTAATTCACATGTAGACCAGAGAAATATTTGACACAAAAAACGTACAGAAGAAAATTGTTTAGTACAATAGCCATAAATTTGGCTAAAAAAGTCAAATGGCTACCAAATTTTCAGATTAGACAGAATACATGCATATATAAAATTTTTAAGAAGAAGATATATCAAGATTCTTCTGTTTGAATGTTCAAATCATCGATCCAAGTGGAGGGTCAGTTTTGAAATGAAAACATTCCACCTCATTGGCTATAAATACATTCCCCTATTCTCCTTGAAAAGGGTTGAAATTTTAGAGAAAAGGAGGAAATTTTTGCATGAAAAAGGGTCTTTCAAAGGTTTGGGAGGATCCTCCATACTCATGTTTATACTTGAGATACCATTCATCCATGATTCTTTTGATTTAATTTTGCATTTTTCTTTGTTTGTAATCTTTTAATTTTTTGTGTTTGTAATTCTATTTTAATGCATGTTTCTTTCTCATTATCTATTATTATCATCCACACTCTGTTTTGTAATATTAATGTTATTTAAATTTCATAAATCAAGTTTAAAATCACTCATTTTTTACTTTCTCATTCAATCGAAAGTCCGTTTTTAACTCTCTTCACCATTCGTGTGTGTGTTCAAGGCACTACTCTTTTATTATCCCATTCTTTTCATTTTCTTTTAACTCATAACCATAAACATATCAAACCAGATTAATTACCATCTCAATAGATGTTTAAATATATTATTGGGGTGATTCATAATTTGGGGATATTAAGTGATTGAGGGATTTTTCTCATTGAGCATTCTTTAGGTTAACACTATGTACGTTGAACTTAAAATGTCATGGATTAATGAAATTTTTTGTTTAACATGTGGATTCCATGGATTATTGGAATTTTAAATACACTACCATAAACAAGTTTTGATTTAGATTATAACCCAATGTTAAGTTAATTCTTGAACTAAAGCCTCAACACTTGGGAATTCTGATCAAAATCATCTTGTGAAGTGGGTGTTAATTTAATGCAATATAAAGAAAAGATCAAGGATATTATAAAAATAAAATCCCCAATAATGATCACACCCCAATATTTATCAAATTTATTAAATAAAAAATCATCCATAAATCAATTTAATTAATATCTTCAAACAAACCTCCCTCTCAAAATACCAAATAATCAAAAGTAGTCAACTATAAAAAAGTACCATCACCGAGGATTCGAACCGAGTGCCGCTATACAAATTAGCAGAGCACCGAACGTTTGAATAGTTGATAGGTGACAATCGGTTGCACTTCAAATGGAGCCGTTTCTAGGTATGGTGCATTAAGTAGTTGGTGGTTTTTGATTTTTTTGTAAAACAAAGCAAAAAATTAAAATTAAAAAAATAAACCAAGAAAAAAAATTATGAAAAAAAAGAAAAACCCGCCTTCCTCATCCTTCAAAAATTATCTGAATTCCCTGTAGCATCTCAAACAATCCTTCAAATCTTTTTGACCCTGAAATAGAGTGAACTCTTCACCAACTTAGGAGGAAAATTAGGGATAATCAAATCACTCAAGATCCAATCATTGTCCAACCAATTGAACTAGATATGACCAATCCTAGGGAACAAACCCTTAAAGAACTCGCTACTCCTGATATGAATTACCAACCCCTTGGTATTCAATACCCATACATCAAGGATGACTTGAAACTCAAATCAGGTTTGATTCATCTTCAACATCATTTCAATGGACTATCCAGAGAGGATCCTCATCTTCACCTGAAAGAGTTCTAAGTGGTGTTTTCTGCCATGATTCTTCAAGAGGTTTCTAAAGAACAAATCAAATTCTAAGCATCCCCTTTATACCTAAATGACTCTTCCAAGTCATGGATCTACTACCCCCTCCTAGTTCCATAACCACATGGGATGACATGAATTGTCTCTTCTTAGAGAAGTTCTTTCCTTCTTGTTATACCTCTTCTATACAAAAGGAAATTTGTGGTATCCATCAATTCCCTAATGAATCACTCCATGAGTATTGGGATAGGTTCAAAATGCTTATGTAAAATTTTCCACACCATCAAATACCTAACCAACTCTTGATCCAATACTTCTATAAGGGTTTATTGGCTATGGAGAGAACTATCATTGATGTCGTATGTGGAGTTACACTTGTTGAAAAAACTCCTACATCTGCAAAAGATCTTATAATAAAAATAGTCACAAACATGAAACAATTCCATACTCAAGCCCATACCGAAGTTAAACAAGTTTAAAAGAATCAATCCATAGAGCCCGACAAGATGACTAAGTGGATGAGAGAACTAACAGGTCTTTTGAGACAACTAGCGGTGACTTCCAAATCCCCAACCTCATCTTATCCAAAATCTATGTTTCCTAGAACAATCAAGAATTATGGAATTTTTATCTCACCAAATCATCTAACTGACACATTTCAAAAACTTCAAGAGGATTCATCTGATTCATTCAGACCAATGGAGCTCAATGCAATATATGATCTGATGAACACCAACCCTCAACAATCAGGTCAGTTCATTAGAAACTAAAACCAACCCCACTCTGAGCTCTTCCCTTCGACCTTTAACCAAGGCCTGAGGTATGATAATCCAATTTCTCATCCCCCAAAGTTCCCTTCTCAAAATCCAAACCAATTCCAATATGGTCAAGGTGGTGGTAAATTCCAACAACCTTATCCTTTTGTTCCTGAACCTCAAAGGATCAACCCTCCTCTTGCTCCTCCTGGATTTCACTTTCTTAATGAGCCTTCCCAATTCCTAACCCAATGCAAGCACTTTCCCAAGAACTAAAATCAAAGAAATCCCAAATCAGGACAAGCCTCTTATTTCAAGAAATCATGGGAAAGTGCAGTGGAATATCTTACCTCCTTCACCCGTTCTATCCTAAAAAACATTGAAACCCAAATCAGTCAACTTGAATCCCACCTAAGCCACCAGCAACAACCAAATTCTTCCCAACTCCCAGCTCAACCATTACCCAACCCCAAGGGTAATGTAAGTGAAATTACACATAGATCGTGAAAGAAAATTTCTATGCCTCATGATGAGTCCTCTAAATCCCCTTTAAACGTTGATATGGAAAATTAAAATAAAAAGAAACTAGAAAAGGAACCTGAATTCATTCCCTTGCCTCCTTCCATTCCTCTAAGGAACCCAATTTCTTTTACTCAAGCTGTCTCTAAGCCAAGGAAATCCTTTGAACCTAATCCTGAAATACTCGACATATTTAGACATGTTAAATTGAACATTCCACTCTTAGATGACATATTTTTTTTCTAATTATGCCAAGTTTTTTAAGGAGTTATTCACCCATAAGAGGAAACTTAAGACCTTTGAAAATAATTCTACCCAAGAGTCCATACCCATGAAGTGCAAAGATCCTGGGACCTTTATAGTTCTATGAAAAATAGGAAGTTCAAACTTTGATGTTGAACTCATAGACATAAGATCCTTGATAAATTTCATTCCCTAATATATCTTCTCTAACCTAGGTTTAGGTCCCTTACATCTAATTGGTGTTGTCATCCAGTTAGCCAATCAAAGCACTGCCAGTCTTGAGGGAATAATCGAGGATATCCTTGTCCGCGTTAATGATCTTATCTTCCTAGTTAATTTCTATGTACTTGACATGGATTGTGATACAACCTCTTCTCTATCTACCCTAATTATAGAAATACCATTCCTCTTTATATCTAGAACTAAGATTTATGTCCATGATGGTATCTTATCCATATAATTTGGTGACCAACTGGCCAAGTTCATCATTTTCAAGCTATGCGATACCCATCTTAGGATCACTCTACATTCTCAATACATCCTTCTAAGGACACTTTTGAGAGTCAATTGAACCTCATTCCATAATGTTCATCATGTTCAAATGATATAGGAGATTGTGAATTTTTCACCATTATTAACCATGTCCTAAATGAGGAAGTTGATGTGGACCTTCTATTCATAGACTCCATCAATCTAAAAGATCTTGAAAACTCTATAGAATCCCACATAAAATCTGATATCTACTTCTCCACCTTGTATAGTATTAAGGAAAATGAATCATAAGTAATTGAAATCTATTCCTCTAATCCTGAGTTGTCTATCCCATAAATTAAAGATTAGACTAATATGAAACCTCTTCCTTCACACCTGAAATATGAATTCCTTTTCCATGATCACTCTTATCCTATCATTTTCTCTACCACACTTATTGAAACCGAGGAGTCCAAACTTTTTCAGGTGTTAGAGGACAAAAAAAGGACTTAGTTTAGAACTTAGATGACATACCAAGAATCAACCCTTCTCTTTGCATGCATCCCATCCATCTTGAGGAGTCATCCAAACCAATCAGACAACCACAAAGAAGACTCAATCCACTCATCCTTGAGGTAGTTAGGGAATAAATCACCAAGATTCCTCAAGATGGTATTATCTACCCAATTTTTGATAGTGAATGGGTTATTCCAATTCAAGTGGTTCCTAATAAGGGTGATATAACTATTGTCACAAATTAACATGGGGAGGTTTTCACAACTCGAGTGAAAAAAATGGTGTGTGTGCATTGATTATCAGAAATTGAATGTTGAAAAATGAAAATATCACTACCCTATTCCATTCATTGATCAAATTCTAGAAAAATTAGCTGAAAAGTCATATTATTGCTTTCTTTATGGATACACTGACCACTTTCAAATCCTAATCACACCTCAAGACCAAGAAAAGACTGCATTCACTTACTCCTTTGGAATATATAAATATAAGAGGATTCCTTTTAGCTTTTGCAATGATCCTATAACATTATATAGGCGTATGATGAGTATCTTTTCTGAATTCATTTAGTATTTCATAGAGGTATTCATGGATGAATTTACCATTTATGGTGGGTCATTTGAATCCTTCTTGTATTCACTTTCTCTAGTCCTTCAAAATCGTGTCAAATGTAACATTGTGTTGAATTATGAAAAATTTCACTTCATAGTTACTAATAGGATTTTTTCTAGGGAACAGAATTTCACAATATGGTATTCAAGTCGATCCTACCAAAATTAAAGCAATCCAATCAATTCTAGAACCCAAATCTTTTTAAGACATCCATTCATTACTTGGTCATGCTGGTTTCTATCGGAAATTAATCCATAACTTCAGTAGGATTTCCCTCCCACTCACTCGAATACTCCAAAATAATATTGCATTCCATTTCAATGAATCTTGAAAGAGATCATTCATTGAAATAAAATCTATTCTTACATATTCCCTGATAATCCAACCCCCATATTGGTCTTTACCTTTTGAATTAATGTGTGATGCTTCTGATAGGGACATTGGGTTCGTTCTTGGTCAAAGAAGAGAAAATATTCTTCATGTCATCTATTATGCCTCAAAAACATTATATGATTCTCAATATCACTACACTGTGACTGAGAATGAACTTTTAGCTATGGTTTTTGCCTTAGATAAATTCTGAAACCTATCTCTTAGGTTCCAAAATTATCATCTTCATAGACCATTCTTCTATAAAGTTCTTACTCGGGAAAAGTGATTTTAAACTAAGGCTAATAAAATGAATCCTAATGCTCCAAGAGTTTGGAATTTAAATCAAATATAGATCAGGAAAATAAAACCCTGTGGCTGATCACTTGAGTATAATTTCTAATTCTTCTCATTCAGAAATCATTGATCCTAAATTCCCAACTGAAAACCTCTCATCTATCACTCCAAAGTTACCATGGTATACCCCAATTGTAAACTATTTGGTTGCCGGTGTTTTTCCTAATTTTTTTTCAAAAGAACAAAAATTGAAGTTGAAAAATGATTCAAAATTCTATTTTTGGGAAGATAATAAAATTTGGAAAACTGGGACTAACATGGTAATTATAATATGTGTTGATGAAGATGAACATTCATCCATCTTAGAATTTTGTCACTCAATGCCTGGTGGTGGCCACTTTGCACCACAAAGGACCTCCTGAAAGGTCCTAGACTCTGGATTCTTGTAGTTTTCACTCTTCAAGGACTCACATGAGTTCTGTAAATCATGTACCACTTACTAAAAGTTTGGAACAATTTCCAAAAGAAATGAAATTCCCCAAAAGCCTTTAATTTTCTATGAGATCTTTGATGTTTGGGGAATCGATTTCATGGAACCATTTCCACCTTCCAATCGATTATCATATATTCTTCTGGATGTTGACTATGTTTATAGGTGGTTCGAGGCCAAACCCACCAGGAAGGATGATTCATATAATGTTACTAAGTTCCGAAAAACCCATATTTTACATCTATTTGGAACACCGCATTCTTTGATAAGTGAATTAGGAACTCATTTCTATAATTGGACCATGTAATCTCTTTTAAAAAAGAATGGGGTTGTATATAAAACTTAAACTACTTATCATCCTCTAATAAATAGAATGGATGAAATTTATAATAGAGAAGTGAAAAGAGTGCTTGATATAATTGTAAATCCCACCCAAAAAGACTGGCCTAAAATACTTGGTGAAGCGCTTTGGGGTTATCAAACTGCTTATAAAACCCCCATTGGGATGTATCCATTTATGCTAGTTTTTGGTAAAGCATGTCATTTATTAGTTGAAATCCAATATAAGTCATTTTGGGATATAAAAATATGTAATTTTGACTGTGAAAAAGCTGGTGAAGAAATATTGTTGCAGTTGAGTGAATTGGAGTAGCTTCAACTTGATTCATATGAGAATTACAATCTCTACAATGAAAATTCCATGATACTCCATGACAAACACATCCTATGAAAGGTATTTCAGGAAGGTGAAAAGGTAATGCTCTTAAATTATTGATTTCAGTTTCACCATGGTAAACTTAATTATCATTGGGAAGGTACTCTTATTACTACCAATGTTTACCCATTTGGTGAAGTGAAATTCCACGAATCCTCTTCCAAAAGGACATTTACCGTTAACAGACATCAGTTAAAGAATCTCCATGAGAGGACACACATCTCGAGAACCACATTGACTTCCATTGGATCCCCAACTTCTATAGTTGACCCACCACTGGATGGAGGTGGCGACCCACCAAATCCAAACCAGGGGCACCTATTTCACTTTAACTTTTATCTCTCTCTATATCCCCTCTATCTCTTTTTCCACACTCATTCTCATAATTTTTTTTACCACTTTCCTCATAAAACTTTTTATTTACTCTTTATCTTTCATATGGGCGTGTATTTATAAAAAAACTAAAAAGAAACTAACAAAACTAAAAAAATACGAAAAAAGAGTCATAATTACTCACCATCAACTTTTGAAATTTTTTCCATCCATTTTGGGGAGTAAAACGATATGTTTTCATCTAAATTTTTTTTTATTTTCATTATAAATTTGGATAAATAATCTTGTGTCAAAACCAAAAAAATTTGAATGCTCAGTTTTTGATTTGGAAAATGATTCTTCCCCAACTGTGAGGAACAACATTAACTTTCATGCCAAGGTCACCTATGACCATCTTTTCAAAATGTGTGTTTTTCACCCCTGATTGTGAGTCTTGAGTTTGTGGACCTTTGAGATGAATTTTCTACTTTAGTGTACATTAATACGATAGAGGAATTTTATGAACCATAAGAGCATCACAATAACCAAATATCCTCCCATTAACCTTACATTAATTCTTGTTTTGAAATCCCCTTCAAGCCCATGAAAACCTTTTCGTTGATATCCACATTACAAGCCCAATACCTTGTCCCACCCAACATCTACATGGAATTACATTGCATAATTTATTGAAATTTAAGTGTGGTGGGAATGAATTTCATTTTGGGTATCCTTTTATTGATTTTCAGTGTGTTATCATATGCTTTAGGGAAAGAATCTATTTAAGTGTGGGGGAGAGGTTTTCATTCAGTGAGTTTGGGGAATGAATTTTCATTTATGTAATTTTGTACACGTTATTGAAAAGTGTTCAAAAAAATGAAAAAATGTGTTGTGTCTTGGGTAGGTAAAAAATCAATATTCCTCAACCTTTTATATTGTTATTATTACAATTAGTGTCATGAGGAGACCAAACATGGGTTGTTAGATGAGTATGAGATCTGTTTCAAGTTCAAATTTCGAAAAAATGAAAAAAGGAAAAAGGAAAAAAGAACACTTATGTCATTGGAAGAAGTTTTGTGTTTTGTAAATATTTCATCATTTAATCCTCTTCCAAATTTTCTTCCTCTTTTTTTTCTTTCTTCACACAATCATGCCCTTGTAAATATGTGTTACAATTTCCTTCCATGTTTCATTTAAAAAAAATTGTGCATTATTTTACCCATGTTAGTGTTTTACCCCTCTTTTCCACTCTTTTGGACACTATATTCCTGCCATCCCTTATCCACTGAAACCCACTTAAAAAATACCTCTTGATTTTTTTGAATATTAGGATAGGGAATGGAAGCTCAGAGCTCTTTCAAACACTAAGATTTTTACTTTTGGTTGGTGAATGAGTGAACCTCCATAAATAATTTTATTTCATCTTGAGAGGAGCTACATTTTCCATTTATAATTTTGAGCATGAAAAATGAATTGTTTTTGGAACATTATTTCTATAAATTTTTTTGGTGGAATTCATTATGGACTAGTGAACTATTCTAGAGCCCCCTGATCAGTGAAAGAAAAATTTTTATATTTTTTGGTGAGTGAAAATGATTTAGTTATGTTTTTATATTTGTTGTACATGAGGAAATTCACAAGAATAAGTGTGGGGGTGTTTATTTTATTAATTTATTACTAAATTTTTATTTAATCCATTTAATTATTTTCTATGAAAAGTTCATAATTGGTGTGAAATATTCATGTTTTAATATTAAATTTAATTTTTGAGCATTATTTGAATAAATACAGATTCTAGTTAGTTTACTGTTTTAATCATAACTCTCATCTAACTCATCCAAATCATGTTATTCTTATTTTTAAAGGTTACTTATTAAATTTCTAACATATCATTAGAAGGAATCTCTGGCCAATTCGGCCATTTGAAGGGTCATATGGTCCGCCAAAGAAGGTCCAAAGAATCTACAAAGAAACTGGACCACCCATAATGACTGATTTTTTGGGCTTGATCCAAAAGATAAAATTTTATGAAACTCCATAATATGTTCTTGATTACCCAAAATAATCATGGATAAAAATTTGAAGGGCCAAATCCAAAAAAAGGGTCCCAACATATTATTTTAATTCCTGCCCACCATTCTGTCTGTAATTTAAATTCAGCACACAATTACTGACTTTTCTCCTGATATATACATCAATTCAAGTTGATATTTTTCAGTGTAAAAGACAAGATATTTTAGGACAAATTTTTAGAATAAAATTTTAAAATTTTAAGACATCTTCCTATCCTAAAATGCATTCACATGTAAACCAGGGAAATATTCGACACAAAAATTGACAGAAGAAAAATGTTTAGTAAAATAGCCATAACATTGACTAAAAAATTACAATGTCCACAAAATTTTCAGAGTAGGCATACCACATGAATATATAATACTTTTAATAAGAATATATCTCAAGATTATTCTATATGAATGTTCAAATCATCAATCCAAGTGGAGGTTTAGTTTTGGAATGCAAACAGTCCACCTCCTTGGGCTATAAATACATCCCCCTATTCTCCTTGAAAAGGGTTGCCATTTCAGAGAAAAGGAGGATATTTTTTCATGATAAAGGATATTCCAAAGTCTTTGGAGGATGTTCCATACTCATTTTTCTAATTTATATACCATTCATCCATGCTTCTTTTTATTTATGTTTTCATTTTTATTTGTTTGTAATCTTGTAAGTGATTGTGTTTGTAATTCTATTTTAATGCATGTTTCTTTCTCATTATCTATTATTATCTTCCACATGAAGTTTTTTAATATTAATGTTCTTAGAATTGTTTAAATCAATTTGAAAATCACTCCCTTATTTTTTTATCATTCAATCGAAAGCTAGTTTTTAACTATCTTCACCGTTCGTGTGTGTGTTCGGTGCACCACTCTTTTCTTATCCCATTCTTTTCATTTTATTTTAACTCATAACCATAAAAATATTAAACCAAATTAATAACCATATCAATATCTGAGTAAATATACTATTGGTATGAGTCATTATTTGGGGATATTAAGTGATTGAGGTATTTTTCTCGCTGAGTATTATTTATGTTAACATTGTGTATGTTGAACTTAAAATGTCATGGATTAATGACATGTTTTGTTTAACATGTGGATTACAAGGATTATTGAAACCATAAATACACTACCATAAATTTTTTTTTGATTTAGATTGTAACCCTAAGTTAATTCATGGCTTAGACTAAAGCCTCAATACTTGGAAATTATGATCAAAATCATCTTGTGAAGTGGGTGTTAATTTAATGCAATATAAATCAAAGATCAAGGATATCATAAGATTAAAATCCCCAATAACGATCTCACCCCAATATTTATCAAAATAATTAAATAAAAAATCATCCATAAATCAATTTAATTAATCTCTGCAAACAAACCCCCCACTCAAAATAAAACTAATCAAAATAAACCAACTATAAAAAAGTACCATCGCCAAGGATTCGACCCGAGTTCCACTATACAAATTAGTAGAGCAACATACCATTGAATGGTTGATAAGCAATAATCGGCCACATTTCACTAATATGTCCTATTTTCATGGCATTAAACTATTCTTCTGTTTTATTATGATCTAGGAAAAACTAAGGGATGATATTGGACTAAGAGAGGACTACAGGCCAAAGTAGGTGGTCTATGACTTATCCCTCAAATTCTCAAAGTTTCATAAATTGTTGTCATTGTGATGCATGCTAGTTTCACTAGACATTGTTTCCTAAAATTTATATGCCTTTATTATAGTCATTGTGCTCATGTTCTATAGTTTTGTTCATAATTTTTTATCACATCATTGGAGGTTTGGACTTCAACCCCAACCACCTTAAGTAGGTTATTTCCTTATTTATACCTTAGTAACCCATGTTGGGCTTATCTACAACATCGTTCAGGTGCGTTGGACTTGACCTCAATAAGGTAAGTGTTTTAAATTAACTAATTAACCTTTAAAATATTTAATGGAAAATATATTATATATATATATATATATATATATTACTTGATCCTTATAAGGTAAGTGTTTCAAGTTAATAAATAAATCTTAAATGGTTTATTGGAAAGAATATTATATATGTCACTTGGACAAGTTAAATATAATTTTAAAGTAATTGGTTTCATTTCCTTATCCTGAATTTTCATGATTATGAAAGGTTAAGGATTGAACCTAATAAATGAATATGTAATTAAAATGATAAATGATTGAATGTCATTTATTTACCTTGTCATGTTGATGAAAGGTAATGGAATGAACCTTCTAAATTAATAAATGACATGAGTATTACATGAACTTAAATAAATAATGATATATGTATAAGGTTCCTATTGCATATGGAACTTTTCATATATATAGGAATGGTCAGACTTGATCCAACCTTAGATTCCCAAAGGAATGCCTTGAGCACTCAAAGGATTCCATTCTGATTTAAGGAGAAAGTTTCCAAGAGAGATACCCACATTAGGGAATGGTCCTTACCTACTAGCAGATGCTTGACATGAATCCATAGGATCCATTCATTATATTTTGAATATTAGGATGCCTCATATACACTCCTTGGATCCATCTTGATATATTCATTCATGTGGCACCATGGATTACCCCCATTGGGTCCAATCATGCTTTTCCTTTACTTACCTTGGATGAGATCCTTGGAATCAGTTAGGATCATTTATAATGGAATGCCTTGGGTGTTTCTCCTTAGATTATACTCATACCCCTTTATTACTAGAATACGTGGGTTAATACTATGAGTTAGCCAACCTATGAGGTCAAGGATTCCTTGGTTACACCTTGGATCATCCTTTATCATTATTATGACATTGATCATTATGAATGACACTATTTACATATGATCTCCTCATTATAAACTGGAACATAATTAATTAAATGATTACATGTTTAGAAACTAACTGAGGCTAAAGTAGGTATGAGTTATTTATTTGTATTTCTTTACATTTATATATACCTACACACTGCTTAGTTTATATTCACAGACTGGATTGTATAGACGCCGTTGGCAGCGGCCTACTGAGATTTATCTCACCCTTTCTAGGCCTCCATTATCACATTTGTGATTTTGTTTTGATGTATTATTTTTTTTGGTCTTGAATCTATCATAGGGTTTCCCATTGAGTTTTAGGTGAAAATGGATATTTTGGGTTTGAAAGAAAGTGACACATGATTTGGGGAAACCATGATCCCTCACCCAAGAAATAGTGTGGCTAAAGTTCATTTTGGATAGTGGTGATCGAACGGTTGGCACATGGTTTGGAAAACCATATAGGATAACCGTGTGGCTTCTACCTCTTAGAAAGCGAGGGATGCACAATTACCACATGGTTTGGAAAAACAATGTGGGCTAACCATGCGGTCTATCCAGGTCATTAAAAAGTGGAAAATTACCTTCTTTCCCTCTTTGAATTTAACCCCCAAACCACCCCTAATCCACCCCATTTAGGATTTTCAGGCCTAGGAGCCCTGTCTTCTCCTCCTTGGACCTATTGAGATCCAATATTTGGGTGATTTTTGTGTGAATACTTCAAGGAATCATCAAGTAATTCTATTTTCTCTAGATTTCTTCCTCCCAGGGTTTCTATTCCCTCCTCATGTTCTTCTTTTCCAGTGGGTTATTTGACCTAATTTGGGTCCAGTCTTGAGATTTTGGGTGAAATCATGATGGTTATTGTTCAATATTACCTTTATAGGATCTTTTAGTGGTGTAGTTGTGGTTTCACATCATATTCTGGAAGTTTACAAGTGCGGGGTAGGTGATTCCATACTTTTACATTGTTAGATGAGTTTGTATTTCTTTATTGATTGTTTAAATGTGTTCTATAAATTATTTGGGTGGTGAGAATCATGTATTTGAAAAGGTTTGAGATGAATATGTGATGAAAATGGGATTTATAAAGGAAATTCTTCATGTTTCATGTGTGATTTATTGTGGTGTTTCTTGAATATGTTTTATGCCTTGTGTGAATGGTGCGGAATGTGTTTTCAAAGAGATCTAAAGGTTCTAATGTGTTGAAAGTGTATTTTTTTCAGAGAAATGGATTTTTTTTCATGTTAGTTTCTTTATTGTGCACCTTAAATGTGTATTTGAATTGTGAAAGTGATGAAAAGCGTGTTATGAAATGGTTTTGATGTGAGTATGAATTTAAAAGGGTATTTTTCCATGAAAATGGTTGGATTCCATATGCGTTCTTCTTGTTGTGTTTCTGAATGGGATTCATAAATTGTACAAGTGGTGTGAAATGTATTTCCAAATGATTTTGGTGTGTTTGTGAAATGGAAAGTGGTTTTGTTTATGGAAAATTGTGGTTTGTATGTGTATTTTGATAATTGGATCAATGTGAAAATGTGAAAGTGGTGATTTCCTTGTGTTCTTATGATTCTTGGAAAGTGTATGGGAAAGTGATGATTTATCTAAAATGAGAAATGAAATTTGAGCACAAAGGAAATCCTGAGTATCTAGGTGGGAGAACTAGAACTAGTATTCTAGTTGATTCAGAAGTGGTTGAGGCCCTAATTCATCTAGTAAGATTGATGATTAAAACACTAACTAAACATGTGATATGATCAGATAACACTAGACCTTGGGATGAGATCCACTCTAGTGGCTCATGCACAAGAACACTGTTGGTTTTGGCTTATGATATGGAGACCACTAGACCTCAGGATGAATTCCCATCTAGTGGATCATGCATGAGGATGTTGTTGGTAGTTTAGTTAGTGGATTTTGATCACTGAGGTACAAGTTTTATAGAGTAACATTAGTGCTACTTACCTATAGGGATATTCCCATGGTTCTCTCTTGTGACACAATGCTTATGTTATGTGGTGGAAACCGTCGGCATATGATGAACCTTGTGTACATTTTTATTTAAATCAATCTTATTTGTGAAAAATGTTTTCCTTAAAAGAATTATCTTGAAAAAATTTTCCTTTAGAAGTTTCTTAAAAATGTTTCAAATGTTCTTAAAAAAATATACATTTAAATTTGTCTTCTAATTTTATAGAATGAAATATTTTATTTGGGTGAAATCCTACTGGGATTTGGCTCACTCTATATATACACATTTGGGTGTATGTAGACTTTGTTATGTATGACCCAAGTAAAGGCAAGATGTATCATGGTGGTGATGGTGGATCCAATTGCTAGGGTTCCACTTCTTGTAGGTGTTGATGGTGGTGTCTTGAGGGTGATATACCTTTTGTTGCATGGAGGTTTTTGGGATAGTTTTTTTCCTATTCCATTGTAGGAATTTTGGTTTTTGTTAAAGTTTTAAGACTTTGAATCTGAAAATTGGTGTACCTCATTTGGTTGTGGTTATCAATTATTGTGATGTTTATTCTTGTCAGTTTTTTATGGTAACATTTATGGGTGAAATCATTCCCAAAGTGTTTTGTTGATAACCAGGCACTAGTTTCCATTATGTGGGGATCAAGAATACCCTTCAAGCCATGCCATGAATCGGGCCTAGTGTCGGGTAAGATGGCACCTTGGCTTGGTTCATGAAAAAATAATATCATATCATGTCACACTCTTTTGGGTCAGGTTATTTGGGATGAGTTTGTATAGACCAGAGTTAGGATTTTTGAGGCTTGAGGTTTTGGTTGTGAGTTGTAACATCCCAACCCAGGTGTCACACACCGGTTCCCTGAGCCGATCAGGAACATGACCTCAATCATGCCTCTCCATATGCTAGAGGCTGCTGATTTGCATCGAGGGTCTGGAAAGTCGATGGTGGGGAGACTATAACCTCTTTTATCAGAGTAATAAACTAGAAGAAATAATAAAAAATAACAAAAGAATATATGACCATAAACAAAACCAATTTCTCAAGATGATCAAGCAGGAAATACAATATCCAAATAAAGTAGAAAACATGTCATGCTAATGTAAGTGTCATGTGTCTAGAATGAAAACTAAAAATAAAGACACCAATGACTCCCAAGCGGGTCCCGAACCACATCCAATTCCTTCATCCAAGATCCATTCCTGAATCATACATCTAGCATAGGGCCTTTTCCCTTGACCTATCATACAATAATAAAGTCTATTCAGGTACCGATCAGACAACCTAGATAGGTTGTGAGTACAACTCAATAGGCTACCACCAATGGTGTCTAAAACAATTCTAGTAAACAATAGTGTATTCATTTATAATAAGAAATAAATATAAGTCATAAATAAACAATTTATCACATTATCAAATATTATCTATTCAACCACATAAAACCCTGGGTTCTCGTAGACACCCATACCTCAATACCTACTTCGACGCATGCCGGAATCTGATCTATCCCTAAGGGATACCATGTGTCTGAATTTCCATGTTACCATTCTTATTTAAAAAATGAATGACCATGTTACCATTAATTAAATCACACAATTTAATGACCCTGTTACCATTCTTTATTTCACACAAATGAATGATGATGTTACCATTCATTAATTCTCACCATTGAATGACCATGTTACCATTCATTAAATCACACAATTGAATGACCATGTCACCATTCTAGAACACATAATTAATTCATCAATTAATTATCCACATAGATTATATTTCTAATTCAATAATTAGTAAATATAAAAAACTCTATTAGTTAATCTAGAAATTAACTAATCATTTCAATAATATTAATTAATTAAACAATTAATTAATATATCCAATTTCATTACTAATTAAAAAATTATTTTACCACTTAATTTCCCTTAATTAATTACCCCATTAATTAAGTGTGTCAAACCCATTAATTAATTCAAAAATTAATTGACCAATACTCACAACTCAAAGGCCCATAATAAATCTTCAAGAATCACCATCTCATTTAAAATATCAATTATTCATAATTAATTAAAAAATTAATTATATCAATATATGATGTTAATATGACATAATTAATGCCAAAATTAATTATCTCAATTTAACAAATTCAATATCCCATAATTAATTCCATAATTAATTATCCAATTCAACAATATTTAAATCAATCAATTGGCAACATTAATTTAACCAATTTAGGAAATTCCAATTACTAAAGAATGATATAAATTATACAACTTGCATATATGTATTGAAATCATGACTATGGGAATTGAATATTAGACCACCTACATCGATTCTTTGACAAATATTCACCCAATGGAATTCACCAAAATCGGACATCATATTAATGTAGATCAGAGTCTGGATCTAAATCCCTAAATCAAGATTAAAGATATCAAGATCTTATGAATCTAAATATAGATCTACAAACCTAGATCTAGATCTCACTAAATAGGTTTAGATCTTAAAAAATAGTGGATAAATTTCATCAAAATAACAAGAGGATAAAGGAGGATGAATGAGAAGGCATCGAGATGAGATCCACTTACCGGGAGAGGATAAGATCTTCAATTTGGGCTTCGAACCGTGAAGAACAAAGGTCAAACAACCTTGAAATCCCTCTGGAAAACTATGAAAAAAATCCAAAATTGTAAGGGTTCAATTTTAGGTCAAATGGGGGAAGTTTTGGGAGTCCGAGTGGATTTAAAACCAATTGTTGGTCAATTTAAATTATCATGCATGGTTTTCTGAGTAGGGACGCATAGTTTTCCCTAACCATACACCAACCATGCGCCTGTTATATTTTTGAGGTGCATAGGTTTCTTTTTGGGGTGCATGGTTTGAAAAACTGTGCCCCACCAGTTTGAACCCCCACTATCCAGAATTGCATGGTTTCTTAGACTGAGGCACATGGTTTATCAAATCATGCACCAACCATGCAAATACCCTCTTCTTAGGTTCACACGGTTAGCTGGACTGGGTACACAATTGTCCCTAATCATGCGCCAACCATGCCAACCACCTTTTCTTCCATTTTTCTCAAAACTCCACCAAAATACACCCTAAGTCATAATCCAACAATAAGTACTCATATGAGGAAAAATGAGTACCTGATTTCAAGCATGATTCAACTCCATAAAAGGTTGGGATCTTACAATATCCCCACCTTATAACAGCTCATCCTCAAGATGCACTCCCAAGCATCTCTAAGATTTCAAGCCAAAAATATTGGGGAATTTATCCCTCATATATTCTTCCTATTCCCATGTTTCCTACTACATACACCCATGTTTCCACAATACAATTACTATCTACATGGTCTTTCCCTGCAACACATTATCATTGTGATCCAATAAATGCATCGAATGATCATTAAAGGATGCATTTATCTCAAGATCTACATCATCCACATCGATTACATGAGAAGGATCAGGGTGATACTATCGTAGTTGTGATACATGGAAAACATAATGTATAACACTATATTTCTATGGAAGATCCAATTAATACACCATTGGCCCGATTCTCTCCACAACCTCAAAAGGTGTAACAAACATGGGTGCCAACTTTACCTGCCTCTATATCCTATGGTGACCCAACCTAGGAGACAACTGAAGGAATACACGATCATCCTCTACAAACTCTAGGGGTCTTAATCACCTGTCAACATACAAATTATTCCTACTCTGATCCATATCCATATGTTTCCAAATTAGCTGCACCTAATCTGATGTATCCTACATGAGACTTGGTCCCAATAACTATGACTCACCAACCTCTATCTAGTATAGTAGTGATCTTCATGGCATACCATAAAGAGCCTCATATGGTTCCATCTGTATCGTTTCCTGAAAACAATTTTTATAGAAAAAATACACTAAATACAAGTGATTATACCAAGAACCACTAAAGCCAAGAACGCACGCTCACAAAATATCCTCAATCACATATATAGTACGTTTCGATTACCCATATGTTTATGGTTGGAAGCCCGTACTAAAAAATACCTATTTATCAAGCACCTTATTCAAGCCTTACCAGAAGCATAAAGTGAAACCTGAGTCATGATATGAAACTATAGTTCATGGAACCATATGCAGACAAACTATCTCCCAAACATACAAATATCCGAAATTCTCTACCATGGAGGTTTCCCATATAGGAAAGAAATGTTCTACATTTATCAATATATCCACAATAACATTGATAGTGTCATTATTCCTTGGAATCTTTGGAAGACACTCAAAAAAATCCATGGTCACGTCATCTCACTTCCATTATGGAATGGGTAATGGTTGTAGCAAACCACCAGGTTGTTGATGCTCCGCCTTCACCTACTGACATATAAAGAATTGTGTCACGATATTATATATCCTTTTTCATGCCTGGACACCAAAAATATCACTGTAGGTTATGGTACATTTTGGTTACACCTGGATGTACCACCCAATTCAAGGCATGAAATTACTGCATGAGCTCCTATCGCATGCTTGTAGGAACAACAACCCGATTCTTGACATAGATGACCTCATCCTCATCTATTCTCTAATGTAAAGGTGACTCTCCACCTTTTAGGATTTCCCACAAGGTCAAATACCCCAAATCCTCATATTTCCTATCTCAAATTTGTCTCAAAAGTGTTGACTCCACTGCAAATGATACATGATTCATCTTCTCCCTAACTCTTATAAACCACCACATGCATTTCATCCAACAAAGTCATCATTTTCTACTCAGATCTGGACTCATGAACTTCCTGAGTTTGAGTTTACCTGATCAAGGCTTCAACCACATTGATTCCTTTACCAGGTGTATATGATAGCTCAAAATCAAATGGTTTCATATACTCAACCCATCTTCACCGCCAAAGATTTAAATCTCATTTTTAATATATATACCTCAGTCTCTTATGACCAGTAAACACCATGAACTTCTCACCCAATAGATAGTGCCTCCAATACTTTAGATCATAAACCAAAGTTTCTAGCATGAGGTTGCGCATAGGGAAGTTTCATTCATGTGTCCTCAGTTGTCGAGGCCTGTATGCCATAACTTGATCTCCCTACATCAAAATAGCTCTGATTCCGATCCTATAAGTGTCACAATACACCATGTACTACTCATATGGCTTAGGTAGGATCAATATAGATAGATATTTCAATAACTTATTCAACTATTGGAAGGCCTTCTCACATGCTTATAAAAAATCAAACTTTACCCCTTCTTGGTTAGGACTAAAAGTGGTGGTGTCAAATGGGAAAACCCTCGGATGAATCTCTAATAATATCCATCTAACCCCAGAAATATATAGATATAAAAAAAATTCTTGGGATTATCATAAGAAACTAATGCTTGAACTTTATTTGGGTCCACTAACACACCTTCCTTCGAGATGATGTATCCCAAGAAGTGTACCTGATTGATCCAAAAACTTCCACTTATATAGCTTGAAGTATAACCGATTCTCTCTTAGTGTACTCAAGATGAGGTCAATATGTTGGGAATGAATGTCATGAGTCTTAGAGTACAACAAGATGTCATCCATGAACACCACCAAAAAATGATCTAGGTATGGATGGAAGATTCTGTTCATTAAGGTTATAAACACTACTGGTGCATTATTCAACCCAAATGATATTATAACGAACTCATAAAGGTCATACCTAATTTGGAAAGTAGTTCTCAGTATATTAGAAGTCCATACTCTTAGACGATGATACCCTAATCTCAAGTCGATCTTCGAGAACATGAAAGATCTCTTCAAATGGTCAAATAGACCATCAATACGTGGTAGAGGATATCGGTTCTTTAAATTCATTTTTTTCAACTTTCAGTAATCAAAATACAAGTGAAAACTCCTGCCATCCTTCTTTGAGAACAATACAGGTGATCCCAAAGGCAACATACCTGGATGGATAAACCCTTTATCCTCAAACTCTTCCAGCTGATTATTGAGCTCTTGAATCTCTTTTGGTACCATTATATATGGTGTAATAGATATTGGCTCATCCCCAGGTATGAGATCAATAGTGAATTCCACATCTATCTTAGGTGGAAACCCTAAGAAGTTTTCTGAAAAAACATACTGAAACTGTTCCACCATTAGTGGTAAGATGTCATGCGTAACATCCCCATCATCTAGAAATATGTTAGAAACCTAGGCTGTGAGTTCTCCCAATTTCTGAGTAATTATCCCTACTAGGCCAGCCTGAATATCCCAATCCCCATGGTGGACATACCGGTTACCCTCAGGAGATATAAAATTCACCCTCCTATAGTAAAAATATATCTGAGCTCGATATGATACTTTCCAGTCCATACCCATAATTAGGTTTAATCCTAACTTGTCAAGGATATAGAGATCCCATAGAGAATGATATTCCCGAAATTTAAGAGAACATACCTTTCACATATAGATCTATCTAGACCGTACTCCCAATGGTGTATCTACATCCATTACCCTGCTAAAAAACTCCACTTCCAGGATCAAACCATTAATAGGTTTGGTTGATATAAATAAATGAGAGCCACCAATATCAAATAAGTCACTAGATAATTTAGAATCTATAGGAATAGTACCTGTAACTATTGAATGTACTACCTTTCTATCCATGAGTATAGGATGCACTGCATATAGTTTTCCTACCCCTGTTCCTTGTAATGCAGTCTGACTCCCTTGAGTTGGACCACTCTGCTGATATATACACTCTTTCTTAGAAGCACCACATCTACTACCTCTACCTCCTTGGCCTATAAAACTCCAACTGCCAGACTGATATGGTGTAGAAGACCCACTTAACACACCCTAGTTCTTTCTATATCCTATATTACTAACCATCTATCATGGGTTCTTGAAAAACCTCTATAGGTGTCCCATATTTTCATAATATCAGCACTCCACTAGTATTCAAGAATTGTTCCTACGATAATGTCCTGACCTACCACACTGATGAAAAATCACTCCATTAAGGACCTATGCAACCAACCCTCCTATCTGAGTAGTCTTATTTCCACTACTATAACTAAACATGTTATAACCATGCTTCCTTATCTTGGAAGTAATACATCCTGATTGTCCTGTAGAAACTATATTTCCAACACTGGAATAATCCTTCAGGTTCCCCTTAGCTTTGAGAGCCTGATCCACCACCTCAACAAACTTATTTAATTGAAAGAGGTTAGAATGGGACTTAATATCACACTTAAATCTATCCTAAAAGCATCTAATTGTATAAGTATAATCTCCTACTAATTCTAGAGAAAATATCTGCAGATCTGTGAAGCATCCAACATAATTCATCATGGACATGCTCCCTTGATTCATCCATATGAACATCGCTGCCCACTCCTACCTCAACATCTATAGATAGAAGTTATCTAGGAACTTCTCCAAGAAGTCCTTATAGAGCATTCCATCAGCCTTTCCAGTCCTTAAAAGAATTTCCCATAAGATCTTAGATAATCCTTATAGCATATAAGTAGTAATCTTGACCTTCTTCTCAGCAAGGGTCTTCAAATTGTCAAGTATCATCTCAATGGACTCAACCCAAAACTCAGCTCCCCCAGGTACACCATATCTAGTAAAATTAAAAGGGTGGTGTAACTAGAAGTCCCTCATCAGGTTAGTCATGCTCTTCTCAACCTACCCTGGGCCTCTTTCCATAAATTTCATGAAGCGAGCAAAGTTCTCTCGGAACTACTCCTCTGCTTCCTCACCCGACACTATCAGTGCCTCAAGTTCCATCACTAAAGGATCATTACTAGCCATTTCCTTGGGTTATTCTCTCAACAAGAATCATCATGGAGGAATATTCTCTATAATTCCAAAAAAAATCTTAGAAAAATTATTCAAAACATTAACACATTCATGTAAGAGAAAAAACAAAACAAGTATCCTCTCTAAACCTCACTATGTGGTCAAAATCGAGGTGCTAACACCACCCTTAACCATCCTACACCTAGGTCTTAGTTAAAAAGGGTAAACATATCATCACATTCAAGTTTCCCATTTATACACCCAATTATTAACATTATTTAATTATTTTTCACTTCCAATTTCATGTTAGTAACCATTTTCAATTCAATTTCACAAGCAAGGAAAAACAATTTAAGTTCAAAAAACTTACTCAAAACCCATTTTCCCATGCGTTCCTAAAATGATTCATGTCATAATAATACTGAGTGCTTATAATGATGCATGAAAACTAAAATCTCATGCCATACCTATCCATGAGTCAATTCCCAATGATTTTCAGAAACAATAATCACACCACACAACAAGTGTTCCCCCCAAGGTAAAATAACATTCAACAGTAACAACAAATAAAAATAACAACAATACCACCCTGGGTACTTGGGTTTTCCCCCATACATGGGTTTGAAACTCCCATGAATGAGATCATTACTAAGGCCTGAATCTTCCTTGTATCCTATATACCATTCCCAAATAGTAAGACACAAGAAAAAGAAAAGAAAATTGGGCTCTGATACCACTTTGTAACATCTAGAACCAGGTAACACACAACGGTGCCTCGACCCGATCAGTCACATGACCTCAGCATGCCTCCCCATACACTAGAGGTTGCTGACTAGTAATGAGGGTCTGGAAAGTTGATCATGGAGAGAATATACCCTCTTTTATCAGAGTAATACACCAATAGAAATAATAAACAATAGAAGAATCATATATGACCATAAAAAAAACCAATATCTCAAGATGATCAACTAGGAAATACAATATCCAAATAAAGCAGAAAAAAGGTCATGCTAATGTAAGTGTCAAGTATATAGAATGAAAACTAAAAATAAAGACACTGATGACTCCCAAGTGGGTCCCAAACCACATCTAGTTTCCTCATCCAAGCTCTGTTCCCAAATTATCCATCTAACACAGGGCATTTTCCCTTGACCTGTCCTACAAAAATAAAGTCTATTTGGGTACCGATCTGGAAACCCAAATAGGGTGTGAGTACAACTCCGTAGGTCATAACCAAAAATTTCTAAAATAATTCCAGTCAACAATAGTGAATTTAGTTATAATATGAAATAAATATATTATAGACATAAATAGTTTATCACATTATCAAAAATTATATATTCAACCACATAAAACCCTGAGTTCCCATAGACACCCATACCTCAATACTTGCTTTGGCCCATGAAAGAATATAATCTATCCCTAGGGATACCACACATCTGAATTTCCATGTTACCATTCTTATTTCATAAATGAATGACCATGTTACGATTCATTTAATCACACAACTGAATGACCATGTTTCCATTCATTAATTCTCAGCATTGAATGAGCATGTTACCATTCATTAAATCACGCAATTGAATGACCATGTTACCATTCATTAATTATTAGCATTGAATGACCATGTTACCATTCATTAAATCACACAATTGAATGACCATGTTACCATCCTCAAACACCTAATTAATTCATCAATTAATTATCAACATAAATTCTATTTCCAATTCAATAATTAGTAAATATCAAAAAAAAAATATTATTTAATCTAGAAATCAACTAATCATTTCAATAAAATTAATTAATTCAATAATTAATTAATAGGTCTACTTTCATTACTAATTCAAAAATTAGTTAACCAATTAATTTCCCTTAATTAATTCCCTGATTAATTAAGTGTTTCAAACTCATTAATTAATTAATCAATACTCACAAATCAAAGTCCCATAACAAATCTTGAAGAATCACTATCTCATTCATAATATCAATTATTCATAATTAATTCAAAAATTAATTATCTCAATCTATGATTTCAATATCACATAATTAATGCCACCATTAATTATCTCAATTTAACAAATTCAATATCCTATAACTAATTCTCCAATTAATTATCCAATTCAACAATATTTCAATCAATCAATTGGAAACATTAATTTACCCAATTTAGGAAATTCAAATTTCTAAAGACCACTAGCAATTATATAACTTTCATATATGGATAAAAATATTGACTACTAGAATTTAAGATTAGACAACCTACCTCGAATTTTTGATGAACAGTTACCCAATAGAATTCCCCAAAATCAAGAAGCACAACGACATAGATCAGAGTCCAAATATAAAAACCTAAATCAAGATTAAATTTATCAAGATCTTCTGACTTTAGATCTATATCTACAACCCTAGATCTATATCTCACCATATATGATTAAATCTAACAATATAAATTTCATCAAAATAATAAGAGGATAAAGGTGGATGAATGAGAAGGCATCGGGATGAGAACCAATTACTAGGAGAGGATAAAATTTTTGATTTGGGATTTGAATCACGAATTATGGAGGTTAGATGGCCTTATAATTCTCCCCAAAAGCTCTTAAATCGTCCAAAATCACCAGGGTCTGAGTTTAGGTCAAATTGGGGAAGTTTTGGGGGCCTGGTTGGATTTAAAACCATGTTTCGATTAATTAAAATCACCACAAACATTTTACTAGGTAGGGGAACATATTTTTACCTAACCGTGTGACAACTGTGCACTTGTTATATTTTGGGGTGCACAGTTGTTTTTTTTGGGCGTATAGTTTGAAAAACCATGCACCACCCATGAGAACCCCCACTGTCCAAGGTTGCATGGTTTATCAAACTGTGTGCCAACCATGTGAATCCCCTCAACCTCAGTTCACACAGTTAGCTGGGATGGTTCAACAATTTTCCTTAACCATGCACCAACCATACACAACCCCTTTTCTTCCATTTTTCTCAAAAATCCACCCAAACACACCCCAATTCATAATCCAATAAAAAGTACTAATACGAGGGAAAACAATACCTGATTTTAAGCCCAAGTCAACTCCAAAAAAGGTCGGGATCTCACACGAGTGGGGTGTCTAGCCAACACACCTCATGATAGGACTGAATTGGCCATGGGATGTTGGTAATTGTTTCAAATTCTTCTTAAGATGGGGCATACAGGTTGAAGAATGTATATAGACATCAAGTGAGGGTGGAGTGGTTTGATTTGTCTTTTTATTATGATAGATTTTGTTTTTTTGATTTATGGGAGTGTTTGGTATTTGTTACTATTGATGGAAATTTTTATAATGGTTGTATTAATGGTTTTACTTGTTGTTGTTGCTTGTTGTGGAAAGATTCCTCCATAAATAATTACTAAGAAACTATGGGAATAGGCCGTAGAGAGTTCTCCCTCACCAATCGATCAGAGATTAGTGGAAGCTGTGGTTTGGGATGTACGATATTTGGGTAAAAGAGTGGGCTCTAGTCCTTCTTAGGTTAGAGAATATGAACAAGGTCTTGAAAAGGATAAGGCTTAAGTGTTCCTTAAGAACAAGCATCCTTCTTTTCAAGGTAGCACAAAACCCCCAGAAGTGGAGGAGTGACTTGAGAATATAGAGAGTATGTTTGAGTTTCTTGATACTTCTGAGGAAGTTAGAGTGAAGTGTGATTCATTATTATTGGAATTTACCAATCAAAAGTAGAGGGAATCAGTGGTGAAAGCTGGAAAGCATGAGAAGATGAGTTAGAAGGACTTTATGGTCATCTTAAATGAGTAGTTTTGTCATAATATTTTGGTTTCCTTCAGGTCTCAATAGTTTTTGGAACTTTTCTAGGGAGACCGGAATGTGATGGTGTATGCTAACCACTTTGAAGAATTAGTTTTGTACACACCCTAGATCATTTCCCATGAGAAGATGAAGGCTCAAAACTTGAAGATGGGGTTTTAGCTAGAGATCCAATATCATGTATTGTTGTTCACGATAAAAAATTATACTGAGGTGGTTGATTATTCAATGTTGGTATAAATTGATCATAAGGAAAATTTTGGTTTCTATGGTGTAGTGTTACCAGTGGGAAGTAATAGTTTTTCTAAGAAGAAGAGGAAGTGGGATGAGCATGGGAAGAAGTGAGGTGGTAGTTTGGGCCATCCTTCTTGGTTGTCTTCATCTGTGGCTTCCGATGATGGGTCATTGGTGTGCCATCAGTGTGGGAAGTCAGGGAAACATGCAATCTATGTGTTCATCTCCACCTAAACCTTGTCACTAGTGCAGAGCAATGAGGAACTTGTAGTGATTCTACAAGGTGGCATGCCCATATCAGAGTGGTGAAGGATATGTAGATTTCAAAGGGATGTCAAACCTATCAGAATCATCCAGGACATCTGTTTCTTGGTTTGGAGGTTATTTCTACAGGTCTATATCATCTCTTGGGAAGAGTCAGTTTAGGGAAGAGCCGTAGTCCAATGGTCGTTCTCAGGTCCAGGTAGAGATGAGGCAACTTCATGCCATAGAATGACCACATGTGGAATCAGATTTAGGTCTTATGATAGTTTGAGGTACATTTCTTATTGAATCATCATTATCTATTGTTCTATTTGATATTGGTGCCTCCATTTATTTTATTTCTACCTCTTTTTGAGATGTGTTAAAGTTGCTACCTGATATTATGTCATATGCGATGGAGTTGGTAATGCTGCTCAATAAGAATAAAGAGAAGGGTTTTAGGTGTCCATCTTGTGCACTCATCGTCTCAAAGGTTGAGCTAGAATGATATTTTCTAGTTTTATAAATGTACCCCTTTGACATAATCCTTAGTATGGATTGGATGGTGTGTTTCCAGGCACACATCGATTTTTATAGGTAGCGAGTGAGTTTTGTGGAACCTGATGTACCTAGGTCTTTCAGGAAGATTGGGATCCTCAATTGGGATATGATGGACCTCTACTTCTTGAGTTAGGTAACCTTATTTTTTAGATATCATTTCTCACATTAGAGGATGATGATGGTGCTCTTGAGGGTAGATTACCTCTATAGTGGATGAGTTCCCAGAGGTATTTCCAAAGTATTTCTTAGGTTCCCCCGGAGAAGGATGTGGAGTTCACCATAAATTTGGAATTGAGAATACATATGATATATCTTCCCTCATACCATATGGCCCCCATCGAGTTGAGGTAATTAAAGGTATGACTGGATTCTTTATAATTCAAAGGATTAATTTTCTCGAGCATCTCACCTTGGGCTACCCCAATTCTATTTTTGAAAAAGGATGATGGATATCTCTGGCTGTGCATCAATTATTAGAATATGAAAAAGTTAACAATCAATAAAAAATACACTTTTTCCCATATTGATGATATTTTCAATCATCATAAGGGGGAAAGGTGGTTCTCTAATATTGGCCTGCATTCTGGTTATCACCAAATCAGATTTAAAGATCTAGATATTATAAAAATGACCTTTCTAAGTAGGTATGACCATTTTGAGTAATTGGTCATGCCTTTTGGGTTGAAAAATGATCCAACAGTCTTTATGGTGCTTGTGAACTGGGTGTTATGCCAGTATCTTGATTCCTTTTTCCTGGTATTCATGGATGGCATCTTGGTCTATTCCAGGACCAAGGTGGAGTATGAGTGACATTTGAGAATTGTGTTGGGAACCATTTGGGATCATTATCTCTATAATTTTTTTTAATTCACCTTTTGGATTAGGGTAGTGAAGTTTCGGGGACATGTGATCTCGTAATGAGGGGTTTTAGTGGACCCTAAGAAAATTAGTGTAGTGATGTCATGGGAAAATCTAAAGAATGTTTTTGAGTTCAGGATATTTTTGGGCCTAGAAGGTTATTATAGGTGGTTCATTCAAGATTTATCTTGTATTTCTTCATCTATGACAATGCTTACCCAAAAAAGGGGTTAATTTTGAATGGAGCATATAATTTCATGCATCCTTTGAGGATTTAAAGTGGAAATTGACCATAACTAATATTTTAATCTTTTCAGAATCTGGAAAGGGATACATGGTCTATTGTGATACTTCAGGTATGGGGCTTGGGTGTGTGGTGATGTAGGATGACTATGTGATGGATTATGGTTCTCTCTAACTCTGATCGCATGAAAATAATTACCCAACTCATGACCTAGAGTTAGCAGCGGTGATGCATTCCTTAAGGATGTGGAATAATTACCTTTTGGGGAGAAATTTTTTGGTTTATTCTGATCATAAGATCTTGGCCTACATTTTCTCCTAGAAAGATCTGAATTTGAGGCAACATAGTTGGGTTGAGTATCTCCAACAGTTTTATTTTGATATAGTCTACACCCTAGGAAAGGGTAATGTAAGGGAAGATGATTTGAGCAGGAAAGTTTCAGCGCAAGAATTGAAAGAGTCCAGTGATGAGTGGATGTTGATGGATCTTTTCACTCAAATACATTTTGAGACCAAGGAACATAGTGGAGGTGAATTCTTGTCTAGTGTTCAGTTGAAACCCTCCCTTCTAGAGTTTATTTGACAAGAACAATTGAGTGATGAGTTGCGCCATCATTCTATGCAGTTCCTAAATGGTGGGGAGGTGCCTTGTGAATGGCCATTGTCTCTTAATGGAGTTTTGTGATTCAAGGGTTGCTTTGTGGTATAGCTGTCATTGAGGAAGGTGGTGATGTAGGATAGCCACCAGTCCTAGTGGTCTGTTCACCCTGGTTCCACCAATATGTTTTATGATGTGTGTCATGGCTAGGTAAGAGGCGAGACATATCCGACTTCGTATCATAGTGTTATACATGCCACCAGGTTAAAGCAGATCACTAAAGACCCTTTGATTTACTTCATCCACTACCTATTCCTACCTGGAAGTGGGAAGAGATCACCATGAATTTTATTGTTGGCTTATCTCATACACCTTTGGGATGGAATTCTATTTGGGTAGTGATTGACCATATGACCAAATCATCCCATTTCATCCCAATCAATGATTCAATCAAAGTGGATGAGTTAGGTTGATTTTATGTTTAGGAGATAGTGAGGCTCCATGGTGTGACGTCGGCAATTATTTTGGATAGATACCCTCATTTTACCTATCGGTTCTGGGAAGGCCTAAAAAAGGTGATGAGGTCAAAGGTTAAGTTGAACATGACATACCACCCTCAAAAAGATGGTTAGATGGAGTAGAAAAATTAGATCTTGGAAGACATGCTCTAGGAGTGTGTGTTGGATTTTGGAGGTTGGTGGGATAGCCATTTGGGATTGGTTGTGTTCATGTATAACAATAGTTACCAATCCTTGATTCAAATGGATTCATTTTAGGTGATTTATGGACAATCGTGTTGGTCCCCTCTATGTTGGGATAAGGTGGGTGAGAACTCATTGTTGGGACCGAGCCTTATGCAAGAGACTTATGATAAAGTCAAGCTAATCAGATAGTGCTTGTTGAAAACTTAGAGTTTACATAAACTTTATGCCGATCAGAGGCATTTAGATTTGGAGTTTTCTATGGGTGATTGGGTTTTCCTAAAAGTGGCACCTCACTTAGGTTGCCATCGTTTGAGTAAGCAAGGGAAGAAAGCACCAAGGTATTTTAGACCATATGTGATTATTGAGATATTCAGTAAGGTGAAATACAAGTTAGATTTTCCCTCTCAGTTGACATCAATTCATGATTCTTTCGATGTCTCTCACCTAAAAAATTATAAACTAGACCCGTCTCATGTGTTTAATTGAGAAGAGTTGGAATTGGAGCCTTATTTTTTTGTGTTTGAATGGCCGGTATAGATTGTGGATACTCAGAAGAAAGTGCTTCATGGGAATTCTATTCCATTGGTCTGAGTTCTTTAGTATCATGTTAGTGATTAGAATGAGAAATGGGAGTGGAAATATTGGGTTGAGGAAGAGTATCCATTTTTGTTCTTTGACCAGGCTTCGAGTTGACTTTATGAGGGAAGAAAGTTTTCATGGTGGGGAGAATTTTCCCATTATTGATTTTTTTGAGGTATTATTTTGTTTATTTTTTGTCTTGAATTTATCCTAGGGTTTCCCCTTGAGTTTTAGGTGAAAATGGAGATTTTGGACTTGATAGAAAGTGGTATACGATTGATGCATGGTTTGGGGAAACTACGCGCCCTTGCCCAAGAAACCATGCAACTAATGTTAATTTTGAATAGTTGTGACCACATAGTTGGTGTATGGTTTTGAAAACCATGTAGTCTAACTATGTGTCTTGTCCCTCTTGGACAGTGAGGGGCTCACGGTTTCCGCACGGTTTGGAAAACTTCATGGGATAACCAAGCGACATGTCCAGGTCATTAAAAAGTGGAAAATTACCTTATTTCCCTCTTTGGATTTAACCTACAAACCACCCCTAATCCACCCCATTCAAGATTTTCATCACCAGGATCTCCCTCTTATCCTCCTTGAACCTCTTGAGCTCCAATATTTGGGTGTTTTTTCTGGGAACTTCAAGGAATCATCATGTAAGTCTCATCTCTCTTGATTTCTCCCTCCTTCTAGGGTTTCTCTTCCCTCCTTGAGTTATTCTTTTCTAGTGGGTTATTTGACCTAATGAAGGTCCAATATTGATATTATGGGTGAAATCATGGTGGTTATTATTCGATCTAGCCTTTATAGGGTCTTGTGGTGGTGCGGTTGTGGTTTCACACTAGATTTTAGAATTTTACAAGTTTGAGGTTGATGGTTCCATGATTTTACATTATTAGATGAGTTTTTTCTTTCTTGATTGTTTAAATGTGTTTTGTGGATTATTTGGGTGGTAAAAATCATGTTTTTGAAAAGTTTTAATATGCACATGTGATGAAAATGGTATTTCTAAAGGAAAGTGGTCATAATTCATGTGTGTTTTGTTGTGGTGTTTCTTGAATATGTTTTATGCCTTGTGTGAAAGGTATGACATGTTTTTTTGAATAGATTTAAAGGTTTGAATGTGTTGAAAATGGGTTTATCAAGAGAAATGGGTTTTGTTACATGCTGCATTCTTTGTTGTGCACCTTAAATGTGTCTTTGAATTACGAAAGTGATGTGAAGCATGTTATGAAATGGTTTTGATGTGATTATGAATTCTAAAGGTGATTTTTCCATGGAAATGTTTAGATTCTATATGTGTTCTTTTTGCGTTTCTAAATGGGTTTCATAAATTGTGCAAGTGGTGTTAAATGTATTTACAAATGGTTATGGAATACGTGTGAAATGGAAAGTATTTTTTATGGAAAATGGTGGTTTCCATGTGGATTTTGATCATTGGATCAATGTGAAAATGTGAATGTGGTGATTTCCTTGTGTTCTTATGATTCTTGACATGTGTATGTGAAAGTGATGATTTATGTGAAATGAGAAATGGAATTTGATCACAATGTGAATCATGGGTATCTAGGTGGGAAAACTAGAACTAGAATTCTAGTTTATTCAGAAGTGGATGAGGCCCGAATTCATCTAGAAAGATTGATGATTACAATACTAACTGAACATGTGATATGATCAGAGATCACTAGACCTTGGGATGGGATCCCCTATAGTGGATCATGCATGGGAATGCTATTGGTTTTGGTTTATGTTATGGAGACCACTAGACCTTGGGATGCATTCCCCTCTAGTGGGTCATACATGAGGATGTTATTGGTAGTTTAGTTGGATGATTTTTATCACTAAGGTATGAGGTTTATAGAGACCCACTAGTGACATGATACTTATGTGATGTGGTGCTAACCATCAACATACAATAGAACTTTTGTACATTTTTTTTAAGAATGATTATTTGTGAAAAATGTTTTCCTTAAAATTGTTCTCTTAAAAATTATTTTCTTTAGATGTTCCATAAAAATGTTTCAAATGTTCTTATAAAAATGTGAATGTTAATTTTTATTCTAATTTTATTGAATGGAATCTTTCTTTTGGGTGAAATTCTATTGGGATTTTTCTCACACCCTATGTACATCTTTGGGTGTTTATAGAATTTGTTATGTATGACCCAAGTAAAGGAAAGATGTACCATGGTGTTGATGGTGGATCCAGTTGCTAGTGTTCCACTTCTTGCAGGCATTGATGATGGTGGAATGAATGTGATATCCCTCTTGTTGGATGGAGGTTTTTGGGATAGTTTTTTTGTTCTAATTTCATTGTAGTACATTTGGTTTTAGTTAATGTTGTATGACTTTGATCTGAATATTGTTGTACCTAATTTGGTTATGGTTATTAGTTATTGTTTTGTTTATTCTTGTTGGTTTTTTATGGTTATATTCATGGGTAAAGTCATTCCCAAAGCATTTTTTGATTCCCAGGAACTAGTTTCCAACATGTGGGGATCCAAAACACCCTTCGGTCCATGCCATGAATCGGGATGGGCATTCGGTTGGATGGAACCCCATCTCGGTTCGTGATAGTTGTTGGTACCCAGACATATTATATGTATGTAGGTGTTGATAAGGGGAAGCATCCTGAATTGGATACCTGACCTTATTTCTTGATTTAGGATGAATATTGGTAGTAGATGGTCGAGCCAGCGCTCGATATGTTGGATAGTTTTTAGCTTCTTTTTGATTCTTTTGTATAGCTTGTGTTACCTACTTCCATGTATACATGTTTTCCAGTTTTGTAGAGACATGACATACATTATCATCATTTTGTATATGATTCATCATTGAGTTGATTCTTATTGATGAATGTTTATGATTATATTTCACTACCTATTTACTTTATCCATTATTATGATTCTTTTATTTCTAATCATATGTTATATTATTATTATATATATGTTTTACTCCACTCTAACCAGAGGGAATAGTCACCATACTATCATACCCTAGTCCCTCACTAGTAGTTGAAATCCTCTGGCATACAGGGAGGCATGCTTGAGGCCATGTATCCCACCGAATCTGGTCACATTTGAGTGACTCTCGGGTTGGGACGTCACAAAGTGATATTAGAGAGTTTTTTTCTTTTGTCTTATTGTTTGGTAAATATAGATAGGAGATTAGAAACATGTTTAGACTTGGTCATGATCCATTCTTAGGAGTAGTTAACCCACATTTTGGTTAAATACCATGTTGTATGGGAATTAGAAATTGTTGTTCTATATTTTTCTTTTTACCATTGATATACTTTCACTATTGGGTGATGCACATGAATTGTGGTATTTGATATGATTTATGGATATTTTCCTTGGCCTGTTATGACAAGGATCATTATTACATGCATCATTATAGGAACATAGAATTCACATGCCATGAATATTACATTCCATATAGGTACATTTCACTACTTTTATTGTTTGGGTTGCCTGTGATTATTGAGTGAGACATAGTTGTTACATATGTCTGTTCTGCAAACATCTTTTGCTGGGTTAGAGAATTTTTTATTTAAAGTGTCAGAATCAATATAAATAGTTTTTTACTATATAGGATAATGATGGAATATTAAATATCTAATTTCTACCCATATCAGATATGTACCCCTGGTTACCTGAGTCCCTCTTTGGATGAAATTAAGTGACTACCAGTTTCGATCTATGAGGTGTATGGGCCCTCATGAATTAGAAGCGGTAATTTACCGAGTCAAGATATCATATATTACCCATTAAATTATGAGGCTGAATGTAATATGGTTAATTAAAATTAGATGGGTTTCGAATTCAGTTATAAATTGTATGAGCCTTTATAAACTAAGAGTGATGATCCATTTGACTAAACCTTGATATATGTAAATAATAAAATAAAAACTTTAAATGTAAATCTTGACTTATAAAATGAAACGGTTTCCATTAAATTAAAAGGCAAAGTGAAACTAAACCTTTAACTACTATAACCTTAGTAAATCAACTTAAACACTTACCAATAACTTGGACTTCTAAGTGGGTAGTTGGGGGTAGGACCTTGGGTAGTGAGACCTTATTTTTACATTATGCTTCCACTAGTACTTATATCTTTTAACAACTTATTCCGAGGCATGTGATTGAAATTTATAGAGCTATTCCACCAAGAAGTCCTTGAGTCATGTACTGGGAGGGTGGAGATGACCACACTCTAGAAATGGTGGTCCCTAATCCATCAGTCTTACCGCCATGAGTTCCACCTGAGGAACCACTTGATATACCTGAACTGGGCATTGAAGCTCACCTTTGTGAGAATTTTCTATGCCTTATGTAATCTATACAGAATTATCCATAACCCATACCAACTATGGATGATGTGACCTATGAGTTCCAACATTAATGTCCTCCCATATTTTTGGGGGATGGTGGTCCTCAGGCTATTGAGTCTTGGCCAAGGGCCATTATTTATATCTTTGAGCATTAGAAATGCCTCTAGATAGGAGGGTCATGTTTTCCACTTATATGCTATGTGATTTGACCAAGTGCGGTGGGATGTGATTTTTTAGGCTGTTCGTCATTAGTTAATGGTATGGGAGGACTTCTAGTGTCACAAACTAACCCGGGTCAACCCTGAACCGGTCACCTGATCCGATCTGCGGCAAGGCCCGAGAGGCATTCCTAATCCTATTGGGCTGGCGAAAATCACCAGGGCATCAACAAAGTACAAATGGGAATGATTTCTCCCAATGAAAACAAACCGAGAAGTAGAAATAAAATAGAACAATGCAAAGTAAATAAATGACATGAAAAAGGGAGAACAACCAACAACAACAAACTAACATTACCAAGACCAAAACTCCTCGCGACCCAGAGAGTCGCTCACCAATCCACAACCAACTCTTTCCCACGACGAGTAAGCTCGAGCCGAACCTACAATAGAAACTAAAAATAGGAAAACACTATAGGCATGAGTATTAAAAATAAGTAGGCATGCCCATCAATCTATTCCCAAAGCACTAGATTTAAATAAAGAATTTACCAATTCCAGGTTTGAACTAAATTATATAAAATATGGGTTTCCAAACACACTTTCATTTCTAAAATAAATAACATTCCATTTTCCTTTTTAATTTAAAAACAATTTTAATGTTTAAAGGGAAAAGGTGCATTACATTTTAAAAACATTTTCGCAAAAAAATTAGAAATCCAAATTTTAGTTGTTAGTCAAGAGGAAAACCACATACAACACTCAACACACAATAAGGGAAAAGGGATAGTAGTAAACGGGGACCAAAAATGAAACTAGGCCCCTCAATCATACGCCACATACAAATAAGCACTAAAGGAAACATGGGTCTAACCTAGGAGCTCATGAATAATCCAGAACATACTATACATGTGACTCATCCTAAAGGAATACCTACTCTCGATGAAGTCATAATGCCCAAACACTCGGTGTTGTCCTACCTGGCCTAACCGAGGGGCCCAATCCCCTAGCAGAGCAAAGTCTATACTAAGGGTCACTTGCTAGTGCGTAATCAAAACCAGTTCAGCAATCGTTCTCAGAAGATTCACTTACTATGCCAGGTTCTCATGTCAACACATGTAATAAAAGGGGGTGAGACAACAATATAAATCAACCAGTCATGATTCACAAACATCACACACAACCCAAAAAATCAACATACACAAAACGGTCACCCCTAAGTCACCTTAAAGAATGTTTTTCAAAATAATTTATTTTATAAAAGTTCCAAATGGGCCTTATGAAACTTTTAAAAGAAACACAATTTCTAAAGAGAAACCAATACATTTTCTCACATGTCATATGAAAAAATTTACCAACAAACCATAAAAACACTTGAAAATCCATGAATTATGTTCAAATTCCAAATGTGAATTCTTTCACTGTTGTTCATCAATTCATCCAAAAAATAATTCAAGTGCATTGTATAAAATAAATATATTTATTTACATAAATCAATTATTCCAAAATTTATTATATAATACTATTTATCATCTATTGAAAATCAATGAAATATCAAACAATTAATAAATTCTAAATTTAAAGGTGAGTGCAGTGGGGGACCTACCTCAACTCACAACTCAAACACGCTGACGCATCATGCATCACATAGGCGCACAAACATGTGCAATCCGAAGACTGCTGTATCACGGAATTACCTTGCCAATGCACTACAAAAAATGCACAAAAACTAAAAACACATAACTACTGACTTAAAACAATCCAAATGAACAAATGGTGCAAATACCACCTCAAAAATATTTCAAAACATAACCCGCACCATCTTTACTATTTAATAAACAACTTTAAAGTTTATTAAATAATTATAAAGAGACCCATGAATTTACACACCCAAAACCCCTCCAAAACCCCTATTAGGACCAGCTACACATCCTCGACATGCCAGAATAGAAAACACATGACTTTCATTACAAAAAAAACTAAATAAACATTTTCTTAGAAAGACATAAAACACAAACTAAATTATTTTAAAAAGAAAAACAATTTTTCACTAATCTAATCAATCACAAAAATGTCAAATTAATTTACTGGATGAAAAAATTATCCAAAAAAATGAGAACCAACAATTTCCACATGATATAATCAATTTAACTACAATAAAAAATATCTATCAACCTAAGAGGTGTAAACCTCAAGTAAAAAAAGTAAACTTAATTTAAAGAGGCATAAACAATGGGATCCAACCTAAAGAATGAAAAATTTTCTGAAATTCTAATGCGAAACTTCAAATGCACAATTTTCGCACCCCAATGATGTTAAGATCGACCTAAAAGGGGATTATACACCAAAATAGATGGGCACCGGTGAGGTCATGTCACCGGAGAGGCTGCTTGCATAGGAGAGGAAGGCATTAGAGGTCTTGTGTCAGTCGGAGAGGGGCTGGCTAGTGGGGTCATCGGTCGGAGGAGGTCCGAATGAAGTTCACAGCAGCCGGACAAGCACCAGTGAGGGTGTGGCCTAGCTGGGTAGTGAGGGGCATGGCTGGGAGAGCATGTGGGATAGGTTGCACTGGTGAGGAAAGAGTAGTGTGGGTTATGGGGGTTCACGCCACGATGGGGGTTCTGGACAGAGATGGAGAGCAGGGAGGAGTGAACATGGGGCCGTTGGAGTTGGAAGGGAGGTCAGAACTGGTCGGGAGTTGCACCATAAGGAGGATTGGTCAGATAGGGGTGCACTGGTAATGGAAAGAGGGCCGCACCAGAAGGGTTTGTGCCAAAAAAAGGGGGGCCGCGCCGACTGGTAGTGGTTTGGAGGCCGAACAGTTGGGTGGCATGCAGAAGGGGGTGCAAGGTCGGTGTAGTGTCAGTGGCTGGAGGGAGAGTGGATGGGGAGGCAGTCGGCTGGCTGGATGATGCATAGGAGGCAGAGTAGAGAAGGGGAACACTGGGGTTAGAGCACTGCTAGTGGGTGCGTGGCTGGAGCAAGAGGGGTGGATGGCATGTAGACAGCGAATGAAGGGCAGCTAGAGGATGCCTGACTGAGAGAGGAGATCCGATGAGGGGGTGTACGGGGAGATAGAGAGATGAGGTTGTCTGGTGGTGCACGATGGGGAAGGAGAGGATGCATGGGGGGTGATACGACACCGCACAAGAGGGTTGGGGTTAGGGAAAAGGAAATTAAAAGAAAAATAAAATAAAAATAAAACCAAACAAATAAAATAAAACAAACATTAATCCATAATAAAAACAATACAAATAAATATTAATAATTAGGATAATAATAATAATAATAATAATAATAATAAAGATAATAATAATCAACAACTTTAATAATAACATAAAAATGATAAAAATAACAATTTTAATAACAAAAATTCTTTAATAATAATATAATATTATTATTAATGAAAAAATAATACTATTATTACAATAAGTTATTTATTTAAATATTTTTTTTGAACTCATTAAATTCATTTTTATTTGGCCGATTCCAAAACTGTAACCGCGCGGTGCCCAGGATAATGCACGACTTCTGCTAGTCGTGCGATGCCCGTGCACCGGCCTAAAATAATAATAATAATAATAACTTTAGTTTATAACAATAATAACAACAACAATAAAAAAACAACAACAAAAACAATAATAATAATAAGACCTTATTAATAATAACACTAATAATAATAATAATAATAAAATTATTATCAACCATTAAATTTTTAAATAACACAATAAATTACAAAAAACTACCCATTTTAAATTTCTGAAGGTAGGCGGACTGTGTTGTTTCTTGGGAAAAGCCACGTGGGGCTTCCAAAATGAGTTCCTCCCATGCGCCCAGTGACATCAACTCAAAAATGTGTGTTTTTTGACAAAACTCAAGAATCTCATTTGGGATTTAACCTGAACCTTGGAAAAAATTTAAAATCCAAATAAAATAATAAAATAAAATAATAGATAGGTTGGGGTGTGACAATTCCCCCCACTATAATGCTTTCCACCCTCAGAAATCCACAACAAGATCTAAACCAAAAGATAAAACTTATCAAGTGTCACCCACCTCCAAAAGTTTAAGCACCTCCATTTGATCGATCCAAATAGACACTGAAAACCCATGACACAAAACTCATCTTTGAAACATGATCACCCCAACCACTACCAAAAAAATCAGACCATCCATTTCAACCAAGGAACGAACGAACTTAAACCACCTCTGACACTTACTCCCATAATCCTAGTCTAATGGAACCTTTGGATGTACTTCAATTCCAACATTTACTCAAGAGGAAGAACCTAGGATTAGGTGGTTCCACATGAGACCACCCACCACCAAAACGATACCTGGAATAAAAATTTGATACTAACACGGGGAGGCTCGAACAAACTCCCCACCATAATGATTAAGCTAACACTAAATTACTTTGGGCATAACTCTACGAGGCCCACCATGGGTCTCCCCACCATAAGAATTGACGAGATTAACCGAAGTTGAAAATATCTAACACGGACCAAAAACCCCCACCACGTGGGGGAGAGGGGAAGGTCCCAACTGATAGAGCATAAAAAATATCGCTATAACCATATAAACAATGTCGCACCCTCATAAGAACATAAACCATGCCACACTAGGGAAAAATATTATACCAATGTCTTTATACATCGTTGGGGTTCTTCTAACTATGCGCTAGCTTCACTCCGGGACCTATGGATGGAGCACTGATGATTGAAGCATCACCAGCCTCGTAGTCAGGATTTAACAATTCCCAAACATAAAACACGAACCAACCAAACACACTTCTTGTAAAAATAAAAGTTTAAAAGAGGTTCAACATTAACCATTATTACAACTGAAGGAAAAGAAACACCATAAAACACTACAGATGAAGACCACTACATCCAAGAAACACTACAAAGAGAAATCCTCAACTGATCCCCAAACATTTCCCTGCTCCTACTGAAGGGATGAGGTGACATTCGATGATATAGGTCTGGCTTCAACGTGCTTCTTATAAACGCCCCGGAAAAATCACTGCAAGTGACCCAGATGTCCACAGGTGTGGTAGGGTCTCGAACCACTCGGGCACATCAGCTTGTTGTGTCCCTGCTTACCACACTGGTGACAAATCAAGGCATTACACTGTGAGGGAGATGATTGAAGGTCTGAAGGCCTCTTGATTTCTCTATTAGAGCCACCATCATCAGGTTGCTTCTCATTCTTCCTATTGCCATCCTATACACTGCTTCCCAAGGCTGGGGAAGGATTCTCTACCTCATGTTTTCCTGCCAACTCAACTTCAACCAGAAAAGCTTTCCCCACAACATCAGAGAAATTGGTTAGGTTGAGCTCTGCCACTTTTGATCATAGTTCAGGTCAAATCCCAAACTCAAATTGCCGATCCTTTCTAGAATAATTTTCAACAAACCATTGGTTATACGAGACTAGGTCTAAGAAACGTCGATGAAATTCTTGTACCGATTCAACACCCTACTGAACATAACACAACTCCATCCTCTTCCTCAGCTTCGTCAACTCAGAGAAATATTTTTGGATGAATGAAGACTTAAAGAATTCCCAAGTGAGATCATCTTGAGGCTTTATTCGAGACATGGACTTCCACTATTTCCAGGTTGGACCTTCAAGCATAAAGGTAGCCAACTTCACCTTCAATGACTCAGGCGGCCCAATGAAACTGAAGTTCTTCTCAATCTTCTATAACCACTCCTCTTCCTCAAGATAATCTTCTTGACCATAAAATAGGGGATGATTCAACTTCTGGAATTTCAGAAAATAGTCTATAGGTTGATCAACTAGAAGATTTTCTAAGGGTGAACCACCTGAAGCTGCACCTTGGGAATTCATCAAACCGTCATGGGGGAGAACACTAAGAAACAAGGAAACAAAGAACTTAATCAAAATATGATCATTTACATTTTAAATTCATCTTTTCACAATTTCTAAAATAAAACTTTACCAAAAAATTCTTAGAATTAAAGAAGACCCAAATGATTTACTAGGGGAAACTAGTGCCGATGGGTGACTCAGGCATATGGTTGGCGGCCATATGCCAGTCACGCCACCGTCACAAAGAGAACTCTAGGGTAATATCCCCGACTCCACATGGATTTCCAGACCATGTAAGCTCATGGAGGTCACTTTCCTGGCTCCCATTTCATTTCCCAATACCAAACAAACCATAAGAATCAAGGACATCGACAAACCCGAACATCCCATGGTAACCCGAGGTTCAGAACGAGAAAGGGTTCATGACATCCTTCTCATCCATACACCTCAAATCCTGAAAATTCTAATCCTTCTACCATGAAAACCCAAATAATGATGGGCGCTCTGAAAAATAAGGTCTTCTCAAGAGCCGACCTCCTTTGATACCATTTTGTCACGAACCAACCCGGGTTGACCTTGAACCAGTCACCCGAGCCAATCCGCGACAAGGCCTGAGAGGTGTTCCTGATCCTCTTGGGCTAGAGACAAGTGCCATAGCATCAAAAAAGTACAAATGGGAATGATTTCCCCCAATGAAAACAAATTGAGCAGTAAAAATAAAATAGAACAACACAAAGTTAATAAATGACACGAAAAAGGAAGAACAACCAAGAAAAACAAACTAACCTGACCAAGACCAAAACTCCTCATGACCCCAAGAGTCACTCACCAATCCACAACCAACTCTAACCCATGATGAGTAAGCTCGAGTCAAACCTGCAACAAAAAATAAAAATAGGAAAACACTATAGGCGTGAGTATTAAAACTTAGTAGGCGTGCCCAACAATCTATTCCCAAGGCACTACATTTAAATAAAGAATTTACCAATTCCAGGTTTGAACTAAATTATATAAAATATGGGTTTCCACACACACTTTCATTTCTAAAATAAATAACAGTCCATTTCTCTTTTTAATTTAAAAATAAGTTTAATGTTTGAAGGGAAAAGATGCATTACATTTTAAAAACATTTTCATAAACAATTTAGAAACCCAAATTTTAGTTTTTAGTCAAGAGGAAAACCACATACAACACACAACACATAATAAGAGAAATGGAATAGAAGAAAATGGGGACCAAAAACTGAACTAGGCCCCTCAATCGTTTGCCACATACAAATAAGCACTAAAGTAAACATGGGTCGAACCCAAGATCTCGTGAACAATCCAAAACTTACTATACGTGTGACTCATCCTGAAGTCATGCCTACTATCGATGACTTCGTAATGCCCAAACCCTCAGTGTTTCCTTACATGGCCTAACCGAGGGGCCCAATCGCCTAGTAGAGCAAAGTCCGTACTAAGGGCCACTAGCCAGTGCGTAATCTAAACTAGTGCAGTAATCATTCTCAGAAGATTCACTTACTATGCCAGGTTCTCATGTCAACACGTGTAATAAATGGGGGTGAGTATTTAATTTCAATCAACCAGTCACAATGCACAAACATCACACACAACCTATACAATCAACGTACACAAAAAGATCACCCCTGAGTCACCTCAAATAATGTTTTTCAAAATAATTTATTTTATCAAAGTGCCAAATGGGCCTTATGCAACTTTTAATAGAAACACCATTTCTCAAGAGAACCCAAAATTTTTTCTCACGAATCATAAGAAAAAATTTACCAACAAACCAAAAACACACTTGAAAATCCATGAATTATGTTCAAAGGAAAAAATGAGAATTCTTTCACTATTGTGTGTTAAATCATCCAGAAAATAATTCAAGTGTCGTGTATAAAATAAACATCTTCGTTTACATCAATCAATTATTCCATAATTTATTATATAATACTATTTATTATCTATTTAAAATCAATTAAATATAAAGAAATTAATAAATTATAAATTTAAAGGTGAGTGCAGTGGGGGACCTACCTCAACTCATAGCTCGAACACGCTGATGCGTCACACCTCGCACAGGCGCACAAGCATGCACAAGATGAAGACTGCAGTATCACGAAATTACCTCCCCAATGTGCTCCAACAAATGAACAACAAATAAAAACACATAACCACTGACTTAAAACAATCCAAATGAACAAAAGGTGCAAAGACCACCTCGACATGCTTTCAAAACATAACCTGCACCATCTGTACTATTTAATAAACCACTTTAAAATTTATTAAACAATTCCAAAGAGACCCATGACTTTACACACCCAAAACCCCTTCAAAACCCCTGTTTTGATCATCCACACATCCTCAACATTCTAGAATAGAAAATGCATGACTTTCATTGCCGAAAAAAAACTAAATACCCATTTTCTTGAAAATACATCAAACAAAAACTAAATTCTTTTAAAAAGAATTTTTTTTCACTAAACTAATCAATCACAAAACACATCAAATTAATTAACTGAATGAAATAATTAGCCAAACAAGGGAGAACCAACATTTTCCACATGATATAATCAATTTAGCAACAACAACAGATATCTGGAAACCTAAGAGGTGTGAACCTCAAGTAAACAAAGTAAAATTAATTTAAAGAGGCATAAGCAATGGGATCCAACCTCAAGAACAAAGAAACTTCCAAAATTCTGATGTGAAACTTCAAACACACACTGTTTGCACCCCAATGATGTTAAGATTGACCAGAAAGGGGATTCTCCGCCAAAAGAGATTGGCACCGGCGAGGTCACAGTTGCTGGAGAGGCTGCACACACAGGAGAGGAAGGCGTCAGAGGTCTTGTGTCGGTCGAAGAGGGGCTGGCCAGTGGGGTCACTGGTTGGAGGAGGTCTAGACGAAGTTCGCAGTAGCTGGAAAAGTTCTGGTGAGGGCACGACCTGGATGGGTAGCGAGGGGTATGACTGGGAGAGTGCTCGGGCTAGGTCGTGTTGGTGAGGAGGGTGTGGTGCGGGTTAGGGGGGTTCACACTGCGATAGGGGTTTTGGATGCAGATAGAGAGCAGGGAAGAGCACACATGGGGCCGCTGGAGCTGGAAGAGAGCTCAACACTGGTTGGGAGTTGCACCACAAGTAGGGTCGGTTGGATAGGGGTGCGCCGGAGATGGAAGGAGGGCCGCACCGGAAGGGTTTCTGTCAGAAAAAAGGGGGCCATGCCGGCTGGTAGTGGTTCAGAGGCCGGATAGTTGAGTGGTGCGCGGAAGGGGGTGCAAGGCCGGTGTAGTGCCGATGGATGAAGGGTGAGTGGATGGGGAGGCAGTCAGCTGGCTGAACGATGCACAGGAGATAGAGTAGAGAAGGGGAACGTTGGGGTCAGAGTGCTGCTAGTGGGTGCACGGTTAGAGTAGGAAGGGTGGATGGTGTGCGGACAATGGGTTTTTTTTTTGTTTACGTTTTTAAAAAAAAAAATTTGCCAGAAAACGGTTCCGGCAAAACAAATTTTAAAACTGCACCTCAAAGGCGGCATCCGGGATGCCGCCTTTGCATTTCGGGGCAAGGCGGCATCTGCGATGCCGCCTTTGCGCTGCGGGTGAAAGGCGGCATCGCGGATGCCGCCTTTCTCTTAAAAATATATATTTTTATTTTTTAATTACATTTATTCATTATAATTTTTAATTACATTTATTCATTATAATTTTTAATTATTAATTAGTAATTATTAATAATTAAATATGTCATAATTAATTAGTTAATTAGTAATATTATCATTAATTATATAATAATTAATTATTAATATAATTATTACATATATAATAAATATTTAGTTAATTAGAAATACAATTAATAATTCTAACTAATTAATTAGTAATTATTAATTATTAATTAGCTAATTAGTAATATAAATATTTATTATAATTATTCATTATAATTAGTAATTAGTAATTAATAATTATTAATAAGTAATTAGTAATTATTAATTAGTTAATTAGTAATATAAATATTAATTATAACTATTCATTAAATTATTAATTATTAATTATTACTCATTAATTATTACTTATATAATAATTAATTAGTTAATTATTAATATAACTATTAATTATATAATAATTAATTAGTTAATTAGTAATATAATTATAATCTTTCAAAGTCACATACTTGAAACATTTTTTAAGTTTCAAGTAGGCGGTTTTGAAAGCTTATAAATTATTTTTCATTAACATTTTTTTGTAAATTGCTTTTGTTTTAAACTATTTTTTATATGTTTAATCCATGTTTTAAGTTTCATTTATATTGGTCTTCTATTTTATGTTTTATGGTCTTTCAAAGTCACGTACTTGAAAAATTTTAAGTTTCAAGTATGCGGTTTTGAAAGCTTATAAATTTCTTTTCATCAACTTTTTTTTAGAAATTTCTTTTGTTTTCAACTATTTATTATATGTTTAATCAATGTTTAAAGTTTCAATTATATTCGTTTTATAGTTTATATTTTACAATCTTTCAAAGTCACGTACTTGAAACATTTTTAAGTTTCAAGTAGGCGGTTTTGAAAGCTTATAAATTATTTTTCATTAACATTTTTTTGTAAATTGCTTTTGTTTTAAACTATTTTTTATATGTTTAATCCATGTTTTAAGTTTCATTTATATTGGTCTTCTATTTTATGTTTTATGGTCTTTCAAAGTCACGTACTTGAAAAATTTTAAGTTTCAAGTATGCGGTTTTGAAAGCTTATAAATTTCTTTTCATCAACTTTTTTTTAGAAATTTCTTTTGTTTTCAACTATTTATTATATGTTTAATCAATGTTTAAAGTTTCAATTATATTCGTTTTATAGTTTATATTTTACAGTCTTTCAAAGTCACGTACTTGAAACATTTTTAAGTTTCAAGTAGGCGGTTTTGAAAGCTTATAAATTATTTTTCATTAACATTTTTTTGTAAATTGCTTTTGTTTTAAACTATTTTTTATATGTTTAATCCATGTTTTAAGTTTCATTTATATTGGTCTTCTATTTTATGTTTTATGGTCTTTCAAAGTCACGTACTTGAAAAATTTTAAGTTTCAAGTATGCGGTTTTGAAAGCTTATAAATTTCTTTTCATCAACTTTTTTTTAGAAATTTCTTTTGTTTTCAACTATTTATTATATGTTTAATCAATGTTTAAAGTTTCAATTATATTCGTTTTATAGTTTATATTTTACAGTCTTTCAAAGTCACGTACTTGAAACATTTTTAAGTTTCAAGTAGGCGGTTTTGAAAGCTTATAAATTATTTTTCATTAACATTTTTTTGTAAATATTAATTATATACTAATTAAATAGTTAATTAGTAATAGAATTATTAATTATATAATCTGTAATTAGGTAATTAGTAATTATTAATGTTTTATTATTATGTTCGTATGGTTATATAAATATATATAAATAAAACCTAATTTACCCCCTCCTGAGATTCCACTCTGACCAACAAGTAAAAATAGTATTTTGATTTCAGTACACATAAAACATGTAAACAATAATGTACAATCAATGCATATGTCTGTGGCGAGGAGATTCTGTCCCACATGGTGGTCTGCGAATAGGACGTCCGCGTCGAGTGCGCAGTGGAGTCTGATGACCTGGAGAAGGCTGATCCTCGGGCACTGAAACGTCGACTGTCGCATCCTCCATCTGTGTGTCAGTTGGAGGAGCTGTCAACTGCATCTCGTACTGCCATCCAGATCCTTCTCCCACTAGGGTGGTAGAAGGACCTGCCTCCATCGCAGAGGGGAACGAAGCCTGTGATGGAGCTATACCCCAAGACGACGACGGCTCTAGAATCCAAGGCTGGGAAGGATCTGGAACCCAAGATGGAGAGAACTGCGGATATCCTGTCAGGAAAGACGGATCCCATGCCACCTGAGGCACATCCTGAATAGGCTGATCCTGGACTACTAGAGGCCCGACCTCTGCCTGTGGAACAGGCGATGCCTCACGTGCAGCACGACGCTGTCTACGTCGCCGTGGTCGTGGCTCCTCAGCACCAGCAGCAGCTGGAGGATGTTCCTCTGGGGCAGGAACCTCCTGTCTCCGAGCCAGACGCGTGAAGATGCTCTCGGAAAATGCATGAAAAGATGCCCTCGCCTCCAGCGCTGTAGCATGGACGGCTGCCCGGCTAAAGACCCCCTCCTCCTCTTCATCGCTCATGCGAACAAGCTGCTCTGTGTGACTTCCCTGTAAATAGATTCAAATGGAATTAGAAAATAATTCAATAAACAAAGTAATAGGAATTTATTAACTTACCATCCTCTGCATCTCTATGCCAGCTTGGGTAAGATACAGTATAGATTTTAGTCTATACCAGGGCGCATAGTCAACCTGCTCTGAAAGAGAGAATCGATTTGTAGGAACACCTTGAATACGTAACTCTGCACGTCTGTGCCAGCAGTCGATAAAACTCGCATGTACTTGGGACCAGTCATCATCCTGCCTCCCTGTCAGCTTCATCCCATGAAGCTTGTCTGTCTGTCTAGATGGTAATGGAATCGGCTGAGTACGAAAAAATTGGCGCATGACCCTGTCAGGCTGCTGCCACTCAATAATATGAAAGTGAATGAGGGGCACTACAGCCATAGCATCCTCAAGACCAACAGTGCAGTATGCTGGCAACTGGTCCATAATACTCCAGTATGGAAGCCATGAAATCTGAAATGACAAGTGATTTTGTCAAAAAAAACACCCAACTAAAAACCAAAATTGATGTTATTATTAAAAATGTTAGACAGTGATAGATTGTATATACATACCTGATCAGGTAAGAGACAGTCCAACTGTAGCCGATATACGCCCAAATGCTGTCTCGGAACCACGTCGAAATTGTGTCGCTGACACCACCTGTAAAATACAACGATAATGACAAATAATGAGAAATTATAGTCAATAACTCATAGTAGAATAAAAAACCAATAGAAATGACTTATCATACCAGCGTCCACGCGGAGCGTCATGCAGCACCTCCATCTCGACCGGTGGACCAGCAAGGTCAGGGCGGAATGATGGGATGCGCTCCCATGCCCACATCTGAATAAGGATGACGCATCCTCCAAGACCTGTACGGTCCCTATGGGATAGTCTGCATAATGATCTGTACGTGTATGCCAAGCAGGCTGATCCCCAACTGTACGTCCCAGCCCGATCAAAGTCCTCTAGTAGGGGTAGATACATCATATGCACGTGCATCCCCGAGTGATCAGTACACATGGTCCCACCAATGAGTCGTAAGATATATGCACGGGCGTAACGCATGACGGTCTGCTCATCATCATCATCCTGTAAATGTGGAATCTGCGACTCCAACCAACGCATAGATATGGACGATCCATCTGTAGCCCTACGGTCGGACAAAATATCAACGCCTAACAAGCGTTGAGCAAGGTCTGGCCAAGCTGCACGAGTGGGTCCAATAACGGGTCTCCCCTGGATAGGAAGACCGAGAAGAACTGCGACATCCTCGAGGGTGATGGTCATCTCCCCCTCAGGCAAGTGGAATGTGTGTGTCTCTGGTCTCCATCTCTCAACGAGGGCAGCAAGTAGGTAATGATCTACAAATGTGAAATCTGATACGGCAAGGCCATAGAAGCCAGCACGGCGCAAGTAAGGTCTAATGGCATGTGGAGGCTCCATGTGATGAAAATGGTGCGCTCGACGCACCTTCACAAATCGATCTGGATGACCCTCTAACACGGCCTGCGAAATATGGGTAGGCTGCTGAGTGAGTAGTATGGTATCATCCATCTGCATATAAACAAAGAAAATGAGTCGTAAGTGTAAAATGTAAATATAACATTAATGGGTTAACTGACATACACATTTCAATATGGGTTAAGTGTTCCGCTTTCGGAGTTTTGAAATAAATTCTATTATTTCATATTCAAAGTTATTTCTTGAAAGCATGAATATTAATATGAAATAAGTTATGTTATCTAAAATATTGAGTCTTGAATTTGGTTACACATATTTTGGGGGAGCTTTGTGATTAACTACTTATGGATTGGATTAAGATAAACCATGTCAATTAGTAATGATGTTTTTAGAATTTATCTAATTGTATGTATTCAATATGGGGGTTTCAGATATAGTGTTATGGGTCGAGGATTTTGGATTTTTTTTCTTCGTTTTTGGGGTTTTGGTTTATGATTTCAGGGGTAGGGTTTATGTTTTAAGGTTTAGGGTTTACAATTTTTAAATTAGGGTATACGGAATATGTTTTTGGGTTCAGGTTTCATCTTTTAGGTTTTAGGGTTAGTGATTAGGGTTTCATATTTAAGGTTTTCAGTCTAGGTTTTGGGATTTTTTTTTGTATGGTTTTCAGGTTTTGGTTTATGATTTCAGGGATAGGGTTTAGGTTTTGTTGTTTAGGTTTTATTATTTTGAGAGTAGGTTATAGGGGATAGTTTTTTAGGTTTAGGGGTCATCTTTTAGGTTTTAAAGTTCAGGTATTAGTGATTCAGATAGAGTGTTTTGGGTCCAGGATTTAGGTTTTTTTCTGTTCGGTTTTGGGGTTTTGGTTTATGATTTGAGGGGTAGGGTTTATGTTTTAAGGTTTAGGGTTTAGAATTTTGATATTAGGTTTTGGGGAATATTTTTTTGGGTTCAGGGTTCAGCCTTTAGGATTTAGGGTTTAGAGATTAGGGTTTCGGATATAGGGTTTGGGGTTTAGGTTTTAGGATTGTTTTGGTATGGTTTTTGGGTTTAAGGGGTCAGGTTTTAGGTCTTAGAGTACATGTATTAGGGTTTCAGCTATGGTGTTTTGGGTCGAGGATTTAGGATTTTGTGTTCAGTTTTGGGGTTTCGATTTGTGATTTCAGGGGTAGGGTTTATGTTCTTAGGTTTAGTGTTTATAATTTTGAGATTAGGTTATGGGGAAGATGTCTTTGGGTTCGGGTTTTGGAATTGAGGCATTAGGGTTTAGAGATTAGGGTTTCAGATATAGGGTTTTGGGTCTAGGTTTTAGGATTTTTTTGTTATGGTTTTTGTGTTTAGGTTTATAATTTCAGGGATTGGGTTTAGGTTTTATGTTTTAGGGTTTGTTATTTTGAGAGTAGGGTATAAGGAATAGGTTTTTAGGTTCAGGGGTCAGCTTTTGGGTTTTAGAGTTCAGGTATTAGGGTTTCATATATAGTGTTATGGCTCCATGATTTTGGATTTTTTTTCTTCAGTATTGGGGTTTTGGTTTCGGATTTCAGGGGTAGGGTTTATCTTTTAAGGTTTAGGTTTTAGATTTTTTATATTAGGGTATGGGTAATATGTTTTTGGGTTCGGTTTTCAACTTTTAGGTTTTAGGGTTTAGTGATTAGGGTTTCAGATATAGGGTTTTGGGTCTAGGTTTTAGAATTTTTATGGTTTGGTTTTCAGGTTTTGGTTTATGATTTCAGGGATAGGGTTTATATTTTAATGTTTAGGTTTTATTATTTTGATAGAAGGGTATAGGGAATAGGTTTTTAGGTTTATGGGTCATCTTCTAGGTTTTAAAGTTCAGGTATTAGGGATTCAGGTACAGTGTTTTGGGTCGAGGATTTAGTATTGTTTTGTTCAGTTTTGGGGTTTCGGTTTATGATTTCAGGGGTAGGGTTTATGTTTTAATGTTTAGGGTTTATAATTTCGATATTAGGTTTTGGGGAACAATTTTTTGGGTTCGGGTTTCAGCCTTTAGGATTTAGGGTTTAGAGATAGGGTTTCAGATATAGGGTTTTGGTATAGGTTTTATGATTGTTTTGGTATGGTTTTCGGGTTTTAGTTTATGATTTCAGGTTTAGGGTTTTGGTTTCAAGTTTTAGGGTTTATTATTATGATAGTAGGGTATAGGTAATAGGTTTTTTGGTTCAGGGGTCAGATTTTAGGGTTTGGAGTTTAGGTATTACGGTTTCAGATATAGTGTTTTGGGTCCAGGATTTTGGATTTTTTTTTTCGGTTTTGGGGTTTCGCTTTATGATTCAAGTTGTAGGGTTTATCATTTAAGGATTATGGTTTAGAATTTTCAGATTAGGTTATGGGTAATATTTTTTTGGGTTTGGGGTTCAGATTTTAGGTTTTAGGGTTTAGAGATTTGAGTTTCAGTTATAGGGTTTTGGGTCTAGTTTTTTAGGATTTTTTTGGTAGGGTTTTTGGGTTTAGGTTTATGATTTCAGGGTTAGGGTTTATGTTTTAAGGTTTACGGTTTATTATTTTGAGATTATGGTATAAATAATTGGTTTTTAGGTTCATGGGTTAGGTTTTTTGTTTTAGAGTTCAGGTATTTGGGTTTCAGATATAGTGTTTTGGGTCGAGGATTCATGATTTTTTTGTTCGTTTTGGGGTTTTGATTTTTTATGTCACGGGTAGGGTAAAATTTTTAAGGTTTAGGGTTTGGAATTTTGAGATTAGGGTATGTGTAAGGTGTCTTTGGGTTTGGGGTTTGGAGGGTTTAGGGTTAAAATTTTTAATATTAACGTCCGGGAAACATGTTAATGGGTTAACTGACATACACATTTCAATATGGGTTAAGTGTTCCGCTTTCGGAGTTTTGAAATAAATTCTATTATTTCATATTCAAAGTTATTTCTTGAAAGCATGAATATTAATATGAAATAAGTTATGTTATCTAAAATATTGAGTCTTGAATTTGGTTACACATATTTTGGGGGAGCTTTGTGATTAACTACTTATGGATTGGATTAAGATAAACCATGTCAATTAGTAATGATGTTTTTAGAATTTATCAAATTTTATGTATTCAATATCTTATGCTAATTATTATGATATTATAAATTTCTTATAGAACAGTTTTCTAAAAAAGAGATAACAACATTTAGTTCACAATATGAGAATGTCACAATGAAGACAATACATCATTATGAATGAGACTGTGAAGTCGACCCAACAACGTTAGGGCATCGCTTCCGGTTATGACCTTCTTTATGACATATTGTGCATCGCAAACTCTGCCCTTGTTCTTGAGGCCAGTCCATCTCATTACGCATCCTACTCGCCTTTGGTCTCCCACGAGGACGTAACCGATTCATGTCAGGTATCACTATCGGCTGGCCTTCAGGCATTGGGAAATAACGATACTCCCCAATAGGTGTCCATGGTGCAGCATAACAGTTGGCAATGATATCCATCTGGTACACTGGATCAACATATGCTTCCCATGAGATGTTCACAGAGGCACATGCTGCGATGACGTGTGTACATGGAAACCGTAAGGCCTGAAATTTTCCACATTGACATTGCCTTGTTTCCAGTAATACCACCATTTTTTCACCGACGTGATTTGTGATGGGGTCTGAACGCTCTTGAACTTCAAATCGGGAATCTTCTCTTCGAAATAGACATACGTGATAACCAGAAGCTTCTTCAATATTTTTTTCAATCTCTCGTTGAAAGTGTATTCCATATCTTATCCCTTGATGTATTCTGTCTGATGCTAGTTTTTGTCTATCCACAAAGTACTTCACGCATCGATATAATGTCTCCTGAACTAATGCGGTTATAGGTAGCTTGCGAAGTCCTTTGAAGATACCATTGATGCACTCCACAATGTTTGTCGTCATGTGTCCGTACCTCTTTCCCCCGTCGTATGCCAATGTCCATTTCTCTTTTGGAATCCGCATCATATAATCATAAACTTCTTGATTAGCCTGACGAATTTGTTCAAAACGTTCTTCAAATCGTCGTTGGTCCGACTCATATGCTACAACACGTAGATGATATTTCACATAAATTGATTTTATATTTATATTGAAACAGTAAAACAGAATGAATAAAATACGTACCAAGCCTCGTGATTGCCTTCTTCATCGGTTCGTTGTGGAATTTTTTATGTACATTGCTAGCAATGTGTCTAATGCAGAACCGATGATGTGCATTTGGGTATCTCCATGTATCAGGATCTGCATTGATTGCCTCATTAATTGCTCGATGACGATCAGATATCAAACAAACTCCCTGAATGTTGGTGAAATGGTTGCTGATACATGCCAGAAACCAACTCCATGATTCATAGTTTTCTTTCTCTACAATGGCAAAGGCAAGCGGAAGAGGTGAACGGTTTCCATCTTGGGTTGCCGCAATCAACAATACGCCCTTGTATTTTCCATACAGAAATGTTCCATCAATCTGAATAAATTGTTTGCAAAAACGAAATGCAGAGATACAAGGAAGGAATGCCCAGAACAACCGATGAAATTGAACACGAGATGGATCAAGTCGATTATCAGGAGACACATGTTCGTTCGTATCCAGATGGAAGACAACTTGGTTATGATGCCTCAGTATGGCTAGCAATTGCGGCAATACTCGATATGAGTCATCCCAATCACCATATACCTTCACAATTGCCTTCTGTTTCGCCATCCATGCCTTATTATAGGAAATCTTATAACCGAATGTCTGTAGAATCCTCTCTTGCACAAGGGATATTGGAACATCTTGGCATGTCCTAATCATCTCAACAACAATAGATGACACAAATTCTGCATCCAATGAAGTATGATCTTGTGTGAGACTTGGCTGAACGCAACTATGAGCCGCCTCAATCCTTGAGATTCTCCAACCTCCAAAGGTAATGTCTGGAATAGCCCTTAAGCGAAATCTACAATCATCCCCATACTTCACGCACCGTATAACATATTTACTACGGCATGATTCGTGAACTACATAGTTGAAGTTTCTCTCAATATGAAATCTCTTTAACGTGCTTTTTAAGGCATCTTTACTGGGAAAATTCCTTCCAATATATAAGGTTTTGTCCACCTCACTAAACCTATCTGGTACAACTCCAGGGAACTCAGTTGCCGGTGTGAGAACAGTATTATCGAATTCAGGCACACGTGTCATTGCTTCTGACCAAGATGAAAATAATGGTGGATGATTTATTGACCGAGGTTGATGTACAACAACTGCATTTCTCAAAACCTCCTCTCTATCTTTTGTTGGTCCCTCCTCATCAGCACTGTTGTCGCCATCCGATCCATCATTACGAAACTCCTCATCAGAAGTCGGATTGACATGTATATCCGGAAGATCATTTAGGTTGTCCTCTTCTGCTGCATCATTTGGAATAGGCTCAATGTCATGAGGTAGACTGTCTTCAACAACTCTTGTATTTCTACGTCTTTGTACAAATGGACGTTGTTGTTGTACAGTAGCAACAACAACGTATAACTCCATCATGGTACCATCTAACCGTTGAGAAAATAAATTAACTGCTTGGACCCACTGCGCATCAGCAACCAATGGACAAGCTATATGCCACATTGTTGTTGGAAATTGCAAATGTCTATAGCTCATAGACATTATCTCTTGATCGGGTCCCAAATTTAAGGAAACATGAATTCTCTCTTGAAGGTCACTTATGGTAACACAATCCACTGTACTAACCACCGTAATTGGTTGTGTACTGTAAGAAGCTCCTTGCTCAGTTTGAATAATCTCCCCATAACAGTACACACAGGCATACATGGCTCTCTACGTCAAAAATGTGTTCTTTCATCAAAATTATGATAGTATAACAAAATATTAACAATTATGTTCGACGATATGATGTTTATTATAATGTAATTTTATTGCGCCTTTCTATACCATAAACTATGCTACTGATGTTTCACCATATGATATTTATTAGAATGTAATTTTAGAGCGCCTTTTTATTTAGTTTGTTTGTTCTTCTTCATTTCACTTTATATGTTCATTAGTATCGTTAGTTAATCATTATATGAATTCATGTTTTAATCCTATGTTATTTATTAATTATTCTAAAATTAACTAATAATAACTAATCGTTAATTATTCTATTATTCTATAATTAACTAATAATAACTTTAATTTGTTAATTCTTATGTCCTTATTTGGTTCTATAACATTATACTTATCATTTATCATTGATAAATATACAGATCATTAGTATCGTTAGCTAATCATTATATTAATTCATGTTTTAATCCTATGTTATTTATTAATTATTCTAAAATTAACTAATAACAACTAATCATTATTTATTCTATTATTTTATAATTAACTAATAATAACTTTAATTCGTTAATTCTTATATCCTTATTTCATTCTATAAAATTATATTTATCATTTATCATTGATAAATATACTGATTTGTTTTTTCTTCTCTTAGAAATTTTAGTAGTTTATAAAGAAAATATGAATCATCTTAAGCATATTCCCCGGGAGTGTCAAACCAGGATGCAGCAAGGCCCGTTATCGTGCACCAGTTCCCGTTCGAGTCTAGCTCGAAGCGGTGTTTTCGGGTTTTACCCCTATGTACATCTGTGCCAGAGCCACATCCACTTGTTTGTATCCAGACAGGAATTTAATTGCGTAGATAACCACATAATCTTTAAGCTACCAAAATTTCTAAATACTTAATCTTAAGTTAATCTTAAGTTAATCTATACTACCTAACAGTAATTATTTAAAACTATATATAACTAATTACAAAAACTAAATAACTAAATATTAAGAATTACCTAAACTGCTTAACAAATGAAAGATTTAAAACTAAACAAAATTAAATTAATTAAATAAAAACATTAAATTAAATAAAGAAACATACCTCTAAATGAAGCTTCGTAAAAGCTCGCACAGCAAAAAAAAAATTTAGAGAGAGAGAGAGCAAATTGGAGAGAGAGGTTGCAATGAAGAAGTGAGGAGAGGGGGGGGGGGGTGGCCGCCCTTTTATAGGGAGTTCAGGCAAAGGCGGCATCGCGGAAGCCGCCTTTCGCCTCTGCGTATGGCCAAAGGCGGCTTCGGCGATGCCGCCTTTCGCCTTACCCTGAGCCGAAAGGCGGCCTCCTCCCGGCCGCCTTTGCCATGTCATCGATCCGGGCCAAAGGCGGCGCGGGGGAGCAAAGGCGGCATCGCAGATGCCGCCTTTGTGCGCTAATACAAAGGCGGCATCGCAGATGCCGCCTTTGTAGCGTATTTTTAAAAAAATTTTTGACCTAGGCCGTTTTTCAGAAATTTTTTTTCAGAAAAACGTAAAAAAAAAAAAAACTCGCGGACAATAGATGAATGGTGGCTGGAGGATGCCCGGTCGGGAGAGGAGATTCAATGAGGGGGCGAACGGGGAGATAGATAAATGAGGTTGGATGGTGGTGCGCGATGGGGAGAAGAGGACAGGGGGTGCTACAACACCGTGCAAGAGGGTTAGGATTAGGGAAAAAGAAATTAAAAAAAATAAAAGAAAAAGAAAACCAAACAAATAAAAAAACAAACATTAATCCATAATAAAAACAATACAAATAAAAATTAATAATTAGGATAATAATAATAATAATAGTAATAATAATAATAAAGATAATAATAATCAACAACTTTAATAATAACATAAAAATGATAAAAATAAAAATTTTAATAACAACAATTCTTTAATAATAATATAATATTATTATTCATGACAAAATAATACTATTATTAAAGTAAGTTATTTATTTAAATATAATTTTTTCAACTCATTCAATTCATTTTTATTTGGCCGATTCCAAAACCGTAACTGCGCAGTGCCCGGGCTGACTGCACGACTTCCACTAGTCGTGCGGTGCTCATGCACTGGCCTAAAATAATAATAATAATAACAACATTCATTTATAATAATAAAAAAAATAAGAACAACAACAAAAATAATAATAATAAGGCCTTATTAATAATAACACTAATAATAATAATAATAAAATTATTATCAACCATAAAATTTTTTAATCACACAATAAATTACAAAAATTACCCATTTTAAATTTCCTAAGGTAGGCGGACTGTGCCGTTGCCTAGGTGAAGCTGTGCAGGGTTTCCAAAATGCGCTCCACCCGTGCGCCCAATGATGTCAACTCAAAAATGTGTGCTTTTTGACAAAACTCAAGAATCTCATTCGGGATTTAACCTGAACCATGGAAAAAAATTTAAAGGCCAAAGAAAATAATAAAATAAAATAATAGATAGGTCAGGGTGTGATATCCAGGATGTATTTTATGATTAATTTTTTCCTCTGATTCTAAGATTTGACCAAGCCTATGAGTTCATGCCCCTAGAGTAGGGTGCTATGTCCTCTATGGACTATTCAGAATGTTTTACTGAGTTATAAGTCTTTACACCTCTTCTATCCAGTGATGAGTTATTATGAGAAAGTTGTTTCAAGGATGGGCTCAAGTATGCCATCCACTCACAGGTGAATGCCTTTCACCTACCTACCTTTTTTGAGATCGTTAATCAGGATCTTATCACTGAGTGCAACCTAAGAGAAGCTGATAGTACTGGGCACCGAGGTTTAGTGTTGAGGAAGGGAAGTGGTTATTCCAATAGTAGGAAGTGTAGTCTTGATGTTTATCATCAATGAAGTGGAATCCAGAGTATCCTACCTAATAGATTCGTTATATGCCATCAGTGTGGATTAAATAGGCATCTGAATCCTCTATGTGATAAAGACCCTCTTGAGTATCATGCCTGAGGCCATATGAGACATCTTTAGAGATTCTGTCAGACCTTTCCACCTTCTTCTAGTTGAAGGGGATCCACATCAATTCCATCTTTAGTGGAAGGATCAGCTGTGCTATGTTAGACATGGAGTTGGAGTAGCATCGATAGGACAGGTTGAGGAGGAGTTCCTAGCCGTGGTAGCTATACTTCTGATTATCAACTCTAGAAGAGCAAACCTGCTTGGGTTAATCCAGCAGTAGCACAAGGCTATAGATCATATTAGTTTCTTTCTTTACAACCAATACCCAAGGATTAGAGCATAGTTCTATCTACCGTATGAGGTACTATTCTAGTAGCTTTTACTATCATATCTCCTTTATTTGATATAGGTGATTCTCACTTATTTATCTATTTATTAACCATGAAAAGTCTCAAGGTAGAAATTTAGTACTTTTTTTGGGGTGATGACTTTAGACACACTGTTGGGAGTGTGGTTAGATGGAATACACCAATGAAAGGACTATGCTTTTGAGATAGGTAGTTATCCATTCTTATGGGACCTCTTTGTACTCAAAATGAAAGGTTTTGATGTCATTCTCGGAATGGACTGGATGGTTCCATATCACCCATATATGGAATGATATCACTACTGGGTGCTGTTTATATCACTAGAGGGAAATATTTATCTTCACAATGGTGAGAGGGATGTCCATGCTTTTATAGATGGAGCAGAGAATCATGGGTTAGGTGGAGTGACCACTTAGATTTCTAGTTTTTTCATGGAGGAGCATGGAATTCATTTGACATATTTTCCTCCCATAGTAGATCATTTCAATGATGTTTTTCCTAATGGTTTATCCATCTTACCTAATATGTGATAGGTAGAGTTTATGATTCAGATTATTCTAGGAGCATCTCTAGTATCTATTCTTCCATATAGAATAAAACCTACTGAGCTCTAGGAGCTCAAGAGACAGTTGGAGGATTTAGAATAAATGGGATTTATCTGACCCAACACTTCATATTGGGGTTCACCTATGATTTTAACCAAGAAGGTGAATGATACCCTTTGTTTATACATGTATTACTAACAGTTAATCCAAATTACAGTTAAGAACCAGTATCTATTTCCTTGGATAGATGATCTATTTGACCAGATATGAGGAGCTAAGGTATTCTCAAAGATCTACCTGAGATCGGGTTATCATAAGGTGTGATCCATGACTTCTGATATACCACATATGAATTTTCATAATCAGTATGGTTTATATGAGTATCTTATTACATCATTCAGTCTTACAAACATGCCTACCATTTTCATGGTTTTTATGAATAGGGTTTTCCACCCATATCTTGGTTCCTTTGTCACGGTTTTTGTGGAGGAAATATTGCTATATTATCATACTCAGAGTGATCATAATAAACACCTTGATATAATATTGAATACACTAAGATAAAATCATTTATATTCTCAGCTTACTATGTAGTACTTATGGATTGATAAAGTTCACTTCTTGGGTCATATTATCTCGAAACCAGAAGTATCAATTGACCTAGAGAAGGCGAGTGTTGCAGTTTCCTGGGATCATCCTAAGAACATTTTTGATATATATATTTTCTTAGTTATGGATAGATATTATAGGTATTTCATAAAGGACTTATCACACCTTGATGCACCTCTTACTAGTCCTATAAATAAGGGTGTGGAATTCTTGTGGTCTGATGCATGTGAGAAGGCCTTTCAGAAGCTTAATGGAAGGCTTACCTCAGCATCAATTCTAATTCGGCCAAATCCTGATAGAGGCTATAAAAATTTCTATGATGCATCAAGAATCATATTGGGTGTAGTAATTTTGTATTAGGATAGATTCTTTGCATAAATGTCTCACTAGTTGAGACCTCATGAGAGGAACTACTCAACACACGACCTTCAGCTAGCAGTTGTTATCCATGACTTAGGCTGTTGGGGACACTATCTAATGGGTGATAATTTTTTGGTGTATATGAACCAAAAGAGACTCAAATATATCTTTACAAAGCATGAATTGAATTTTAGACAAAAAATATGGGTATAATACCTTCAGTATTTCAACTTTGAGCTTTCCTATATGTTTGGAAAGGGTAATGTAGTATCTAATGTGCTGAGTTTGAAAACTCTGGAATAGGTTGTACAAGAAACCAGTGATGAATATAAATTGATGGATCTCTTATTTGAGATACATATGGAGTTTTAGGATATTCATGAGAATCCTTTTCTTCTAGCATTGACAGTTTCCTCTTTTCTCTGCGATAGAATGAAGAGTAGGTAGTTTTTTTATTCCTAAGGGATTTTTTCTCTAGAAGAGTATTTCTAGTGAGGACCCACCTTTGGATTAGTCTTTTTATGGAGAAGAAATCATACATATGCATGGGAATTTATGAGTTTCTATAGATATGAGAGAGGAACTGATTTGAGAGTCCCATGCTTCTCACCGGGAAGTTCATCCAAGCATCTCCATGATGTATTGTGATATGCATCACCGATATTTGTGGTCTGGGATGAAACATTAGATAGAAGGTTTTATGACTAGGTGTTCCACATTTCAACAAGTAAAGGTGGAGAACCAGTGGCTTGATTTTTTTTATAGTAATTATTACTCCTAGAATGGAAATTATAAGATGTTTCTATAGATTTTTTCATTGGCTTACTAAGGTTTCTTTGAGGCAGCAACACAGTTTGGGTAGTCGTGGATTGACTGAAGAAAGTATCCCACTACCTTCCTATCTAGGAAAGTTTATTAGTTGATGAGATAAGAATATTGTATGTCTATGATATCATATGACTACACAAGGTCCCTCATACTATTATTTCATATAGGTACACTCATTTTACATTGAGGTTCTGGTAGGGGTTATAGAGAGCTATTGGTACATAGGTGCTTCTGATCATATCTTTTCACCCTCAGACTGATGACCAGTCATAATGGATGATACATGTGTGAAAGGACATGCTATGAGCATGAATCCTTGATTTCAGTGGTTCTTGGGAGAAGAATATCCCTCTCATAAAGTTATCCTACAACAATAGCTATCGGGAGATAATTCAGATGGCTCTATGTGAGGCCTTGTATGGTAGTTTGTGATGTTTAGACCTATGATGGTTATATGTTGGTGAGGTAGTGCTACTAGGTCCTCATCTCATGTATGAGAATTCAATGTAGGTTTTGCTGATCAGAAAGTGTATGTTTACTGATCATTCTAGATAAAAAATTTATGTTGATCGCCATTGAAGACCTCTAGAGTTAGAGGTTCAGAATCATGTTTTCCTGCTAGTATCACCAAGGTTTGTGCGTAGAAAAATATAAAGGAAAGTGAAGCTGTTGCCTCATTATGTCAGGACGTTTTAGATTTTGGATAGAGTCAGGCCAAAAACCTATCCGTTTTTATTACCTCATAGGTACCATGCTATGCACAACGTCTTCCATGTTTCACAGCTTCACCATTATCATGCCAACCCATATCATTCTTTTGATCCTAAGGAGGTTGAGTTAGATGCTGATGCTTATTTTGAGGAGTATCCCATACACATTGTTGAACGGAGCATGAAGGCTCTTCAAGACTGGTCTATCCCTTCAGTATAGGTGCAATGAAAACACGACCATGTATAGGTCGAGACTTGAGAGTGGGAGACTGAAATATGTTATCAATAGATAGAGTTGTTATCATATATCATTTCACCACCCTTGGAAGGGTAAATTAGGGATGTGTTCCTTTAAGGGAGGAATACTGCAAGAACCTAGTTTTTTTATGAGGTACGAGTCCTTCAAATTTTGGTCTAATTCTTTATCTTATTCCTATTATGGATTCCTAATGAGGTCATATAAGTTTCAGGGGGAATTTAGGGATTTTTTAGAGCTCTAAACCCTGGCCAATGAAAGAAACCACTAGGTTTCATGGTTTTTAGAAAATTTGAATCCTATAACACATGGTTTCTCCTAACAGTGCATGGTGTTTTAGAGGTAAAAGAAGAGCACATGGTTTTCCCTAACCATGCATCCAGGACCACACACTTGTATATGTTGTCTAAATTATTTAGCATATCCAAATAGCACAATTGGAACATGGTTTCTCAAAATGTGTGGAAAAACCATGTGGGTTCCCTCTTGAGGTAGTGAGGTGCACATGGTTGGCGTATGATTTGGATAACTATGTAGCCAAACCGCATGAACCCTATAATTTTTGGTTATAATGGAACTTTTTACATTAAAAATCCTTATAATCTAATTTTCCTTCCTCCTCTCCTATATCAGAAATATTAAGCTTGTCCCTTAAATTGGAATATCTTAAGATCCTCTACCTAGGTATCTTGATATCTTCTTCTTTCAAAGTCCGATTGAGCTTCTGTTCATCTCATTAGATTACTATAGAAAATTTATTTTAATATTTAGGCTCAATTCACTGTTTTTCTTTCTATCGGCTATGGTATTTTGATATAGGCCCATATACCCTATTTTTAGAGGGTGTTGATCTATTTTTCTATTTTCTTATGATTTAGGCTAGACTAAGGGATGATACTGGATGAATAGAGTAATATAGGCCTAAGGTAGGTGGTCTATGTCTTATCCATAAAAGTCTCATCATTTCATAAACTATTTCTATTGTTCTGTATGATAGTTTCACTAGGCATTGCTTTTTAAAATTTATATTCCTTTATTATAGTCATTTTTCTCATGTTTTATAGATTTATTCATAATTTTTCATCACATAGTTGAAGGTTAGGACCTTAACACTGACGACTCCAAGCAGGGTGTTTTCTTATTTACACCTTGGTAACCCATTTTGTGTTTATATGTAGCATCTATTGGGTGCACTGGACTTGACCTAGATAAGGTAAGAATTTTAAATTAATTAATGATCCTTTAAAACATTGAATAGAAAGTATGATATATATATGTATATCACTTGAACCTTCTAAGGTAAGTGTTTCAATTTAATAAATAAATCTTAAATTTTTTATTGGAAAGTATATTTATATATATCACTTGTCTTAGTTAAATATAATTTAAAAGTAATTGGTTGGATGTATTTATCCCTCTGTTTCATGATTATAAAAGGTAAAGGAATGAACTTAATAAATGAATATGTAATTAAAATAATAAATGGTTGCATGCCCTTGATTTGCCTTGTCACGTTAATGAAAGGTAATGGAATGAGCCTTTTGAATTAATAAATGGAATGAGTATTACATGGAATTAAATAAATAATGATATACATATAAGGTTCTTATTACATATGAACCTTTTTACCTTTATAAGAATGGTTAGACTTGAGCTAGCCTTGAATTCCTGAGGGAATTCCTTGACCACTTAGAGGATTCCATTTTGATCCAAGGAGACAATTGCCAAGGGAGATACCCACCTTGGAATATATTCCGTGTCTTCTAACGAATTCCTGACATGATGTCATAGGATACCTTGACTATCATTTGGATATTAGGATGACTCAAATACACTCCTTGGATCTAGATTGATTTCTTCAGACACGTGGTGCCATGGATTCACCCCATTAGGCCGAGTCATGTTTAGCTCATACTTAACTTGGATGAGATCCTTAGACTCGGTTTAATTCATTTACAATGGAATGCCTTGAGATTTTCCCCTTATATTACACTAATATCCCTTTATTTCTGGACTTCATGAGTTACTACTATGATTTGGTTGACCCCTGAGGTCAAGGATACCTTTTTTACACCTTGGATCCTCCTTTATCATTATTATGACATCAATCAGTATTTATGACACTATTTACATATGATCTCCTCATTATAAACTATAGAATAATTAATTAAATGATTAAATTTTTAGACACCAGCTAAGGCTGGAGTAGGTGCGAGTTATTTATTTATGCTACTTTTTATTTATAAATACTTGCACACTATTCAGTTTATATTCATAGACTAGATTGTATAGATGCTATTGGTGGTGGAATACTGATATTTATTTCAAACCCTAGTTAGGAATCCATTGGAACCTATAAGTACTATCTTTATGTAGGTGTTGATAAGGGTAAACATCCCTGTTTGGAAACTTGACATGATTTTTTTCTTTTGGATAGAGTTTGGTAGCAGATGACTGAGCCAAGCTTGGGATGCTAGATAATTTTTTTATTCTTTTGGATTCTTTTGTATTGCATGTATTACTTTCAACCATGTATACATTTTTGCAATTTTTATATACATTACATACATTATCATCATTTTTATATGATTCAACTTTGAGTTGATCATTATTGATAGATGTTTATGGTTATCTTCTACTGCTATATTTCTTTATCCATTATTATGATTCTACTATTGATACTCATATGTTATATTATTATTATATATATGATACACTCCACTCTAATTAGAGGTAATATTATCCCACTGTCACACCCTAGGACTTCGCTTCTAGTCATCAACCTCTAGCGTATGGGGAGGTGTTATTAAGGCTATGTGTCCCACCGTCCCGAGGCACATTTGAGTGAAATCCAGGTTGGGATGTCACATTTATGCAAAAATGACATCTCTGAAAAAATGAAATCTCTTATGATGACATGTTTTTGGGAAGTGGGATCCCACAAACAATACCCCTTTACACCATTAGTGTATCCCAAGAAGATACATTTCCTGGATTTCGAATCTAACTTTGATCTTTCTTGGTCATTAAATAATGTATATACAGGGATTCCAAAAAAATGAAACTAGGAATAGTCAGTGGGTTTATTAGTCCACATATCCATTGGAGTCTTTAGATTAGTTTCCATTGAAGGATATTGGTTGATCAAATAATAGGTGATATTTAATACTTCCCAAAATTTTTTGGCAATTCCTATAGCCTTCAACACTACCCTTGTTCTATTCAATAGGGTTCCATTCATACACTCTGCCACTCTATTCTACTAAGGAGTGTATGCCACCGTGAACTGTCTCTTGATACCTTCACATTGAAAAAATATCAAACTTATCATTTGTATATTCTTTAATATTTTATGTACTCAAACACTTTATCCTCTTTTCATATTCAAGCTTATTCCATGGTTTGAATTTTTTAAAGACTTCAAAAACATATGATTTTCTCTTGATTGGATACACCCAACATCTCTTGGAATAATCATAAATGAATGATACAAATCACCTTTCTCCTCCCAGGGATATAACCATTGCTTTCCAAATGTTAGAATGAATCAACTTCAATAACTCTTTGCTTATTACTATTGATTCCTTGAACTTTAATCTATGTTGCTTTCTCAAAACACAACGCTTAAAAAATGACAATGATACCTTTTTTCCCATGAAATAACTTTTGATCAACAAGAATCTCAAGACCTCATTCAAACATATGACCAATACTTTAATGACATAACATCAACAATGCTTCTTTCATGGTAGTTAATATTACAACTATCTCTGCTTTCTTATGTTTCACCCATAATCACATACAACTTCTTTGATATCTTCTCCACCTTCATCTCCACAAGTGAAATTTTCACAATTATCATCAATCCTTTATTAGTGTGAGTCTTGAATTTTATGTCATAAAATTTTCCCAAATAAAATATGTTCTTCTATAGGCCATTCAAATGACATACTCCTTGGATGGTTCAAACAGTACCATAATTCATCTTCAGTTAGATGGTACCAACTCCAATGATAATTGAGGTGTAACCATTTCCCATGTAAAAAATTCTTTCTAAGATAGTTTCATGCTGATCAAATCATTCTTGTTGAGATTTCATATTCCATGTTTCTCCTGAGTTGATTATCCATGCATCATTGAGATGATATCTACCTACAACAGTCATCGCCGCTTCACTGAATAGAACTTATCCACTTCCAAAATTATTCACTACATTCCCATCCATATCATGAATCTGGATCCCACTATAACCACGTTCCATCATCACACCCACTGTAATTTCACCAATTTTATATAGGTAATTATCCTTCTGAAACATTGCCTATATCTTAATTTTCCACAACGGAAAATTATTCCCATTGAATTTCTCAATCTTGAATTTTGCCACCATATGGACACATCATCTATCCATAACCCTCAATGTTTTACAATGTCATATTTAATAATATCAATATATTTTTTCTAATGTGGAAGATCAATCAAAGTCATAATCATAGAGAATACTAAAATTTATGAGAATTATTAAGAACCAAAAAAAGTGAACAACACTGGGATAGAACCTACCTCAGACACCCAATTGTTGGGACTAAAAATTACTAGATATGGAGATAATTATGAGATATAATAAAGTGAAAAAATACAAAAATAATTTGAACTAGATGTAATGGGGAAAACCCACCAAAATGAAAGGGGTAAAAACCACTGGAAAATAGAAGGATCACTATAGGTACAAGTGAGTACACACTCCCTCACAATTTCAAAGAGAATATACCATATAGTTCTCTCTCTTGAATATGTGGGGAAAAAACCTCACAACATACCAAACATAAATAATAATTGGAGAATGGTGCTGAAGTTGATTGTTGATACCATCGGGGAACCTCCCCATTTATTGGCTAATTCCAACCCTACCCAGCCCCTCTCCTGCTACTCTCAGTGGTTAGTGGGGTTGACCAACCACCAAACCTACCACCACCTTCCCCTATTTGACAAGAAGGGGGGAAATTCCATATTTTTAAATAAAGGGATTCCAAAAAACATCTACATCTTTTAATAAGTGAATCATTCATTAAAAATACCCTATTAATAGATTCATCCCTAAGTATTCTTATAACATGTTGAAATTATCTTAATCTATTCCCAAGCATCTTCTCATTAATAATAGATACTCTAATTTTCTCTCAAATACATTCATTTCTAATCCTATCAATCTTAGTATTCCCAAATGTCCATTTTAAAATTTTCATTTTTGCTAACCTTAATTTTTTTCAAACAAACAATAAACATCATTGTCATATCAGATATCATAATCAAGGAAATAAGTCCACCCTTATGAATATTCTCATATTTAAAATTTACCACATTAATTAATTTTTCACCCACCTCATTACATAACCTGATCATGAATCATAATCAGAGCATCTCTAGGAACCTATTATCAATTCATAGTAACCCAAATCATTCATAACGTAATCCTTTACCATCTTCATTCCATAATCTCAACCCTAGAACATTTAAATATATAATTAATCCATCATGTTATCGTGTTTCTAATCTAAGTCCATATTACCTATTTATTAATTAATTAGGATTAATATATATTTAATCTATGAAATTATTTAATACCCCACTATTATGTTCATTAAGTTAATTTAATCATCACCCCACATCTCTAGAAAAAGACACACCCTATAACCCTATCATCTCAAGGAAACCCCAAGATAGTATGATGTTATAAGTCTCTCTATATATAACACAACCTATCGTATACTAAAAGGCAGCACCACCCAAGTCTTCTAAACCAACTAGATCCCAACACCTAATCCCACACAACAACACACTCGAACATCTATCCTCTATGATATAATCTCACACAACCCACCTAAATAAGAAGAACCACCCTGGAAGGAAACAATAATCCTCCTCCCCTAAAAGACTCCTAGATCCTCACTACATGACCCAAGGTTTAGTGCCTCACTCTAAGGGAAGTTAGACTCATAAGGGTACTGACCTTCTTAAAAAGTTAACCAGCTTTCCCCTTTCTTGAGGACCACAACCCAACCATCACTAACCCACCAAAACAAGATGGAAATGACAAAAATTGGAGTCAAAAACATCCCTAGAAATCCTTAGGATAGTAGCATCTTTAAAAGGATACAGAACACTGATAGCTTCTAAAACATTCCAAAACTACTTGTGGTAAACAACAATACTAGAATTCTTTGATCTTAAAACCAGGTTACCACCCCATTCTATAAACCAATTCCATGAATCTCCATTATATTATATTCATTTTAATGTTTACATGTTCATCCAATTGTCCATATCCTATATATGTTCTAGAATAATCTATGAATGTTCAAGTAGAATAATTAAAATAAAATTTCAGTAATCATATCAACATCAAATAAAGAATGGCCAACCAACCTGATCATCTCCCCACTTTCAATTTATAACCCAATTTTCATATCTTTTCAAAAAACTTCCATATTGATATATATATATATATATAAACATATTAATGTAAAACTAGTTTATAAATTAAAGCAATAAAGGAAGGAATCACAATAAAAGAAGGCATAGTCAAGCTCAAGCGATATAAAAGTGAAAGAATACAACATAAATTCCTCTTAGACAAAAACCCACAACTCTAATCCTGAGAGATGGGATTATATCATGAAACAATGTAAATAATTCATTGACTCATTCCCTTAAACAAAAAAGGACCCCAGGGGAGGATTATGATTGTAAAATCATGAATTAAACACAATCCCTCCCCGCAACCATATCATCCCCACCGAGCTCGGAGAGAGAGTATATAATCACCATGTTTGAAGGAAATTTTAGGCATGGGTTGATCATCAATGGTGGAATTATCACAACAATAATAGCCCAGTGGATCCAATAGGTGGGTTCAATCAAGAAGAATGATGGAATCTCCAAGAATTCATGCAAAAGTCCAACAATAAAGATGGATGATGATAAATATAGTCATTTGATTCAAGGGGATAACAATCAAAGGGTTTTAGGATCTCCAATGGTAACTTAATAAGTACCATGACATATCAAGTAATAATCAATTTGAGAAGAAAAAAGTAAGCTCAGAAATTTTATACCTCAACCGATGCTTCAAAGATCACTATACAATAAAATAATGAGGAAAGGTTGATCCTAAGACCAAGATCACATCAAGGAAACTTTAACAGCCTATAGAACAACCACTGCCTACAATCCATGACCCAATATTAATAAACCCAAACTAAAAAGCCAATAAAACCTCCTCAAGAAGAAGAAAAGAGAGGAATTTTATGACCCCTAACTCTAAATATACCCCTCTTAGGATGGAAATGAAGAAAGGAAGATAATAACCCCCGAGTCCATCCTCTAGTAGGACCTAAGTTGGAGACTATCACCAAGGGTGTACAAATCTCACAATATGGGAGGAATTACCCTTTATAAGGAAACAAGTTCCAAAGATAAGATGAATAATCCATAAACAACTCCAAGACATGAATATAAGAAAAAAACATCCTACAATGCATGTGTAAAAAGAACTATTACAGATAAAAGTTTACCAGAGTAAATACTCAAAATAAAACTAAGCAACAAAATAGAAACTATCCTAAGGTTTGAGCTAGTAATTCACAACACAATCCCTAAAATCCTCTAAGAAACCTAATTATATATATATATATAGGATGAGTATAAAGGTATACTCAGTAAAAAAACCAAAGTCTATCATGCACATTTGAAGGAAGCATACTAATGCACCTTTGAGAAAACAGTAGAACCAACGAGAACCTATAAAGGTATACTAACCATCCCAAACTCACAAATCCAAGATCACTAAATAACACAATCAAAGTAATATAATATAAAGTAAAGCACATCAATGATAGGGAACACTGAACCACTTTTCCAATGATTATCCGCGATCAAACCCCAACGACAAACATCCTAGCGCTACCCCCACTTCTGAATATACCACATCACATCCAACCCGCACACACCTAGGTATCACAACACATCCTGACCATACAAACCTGTGCCTCACAAAAAATACTACCCATACACACATGGGCCTCACAACACATCACAACTCATCCTGGAGACACCTGTGAAGGCACATTACAACTCATCCCAAATACACAACATCAAAATTTAACCCGAAGAAACCTTGGATACCACATACCATCACATTCAACCCAAAGATACTTGGGCTGTCATCACCTGGAAGAGGGAGTAGGGAAGATCGAGTGGCCAACCATCCATCCTCCCACTGGGATGTTGGTAATGACACCCCCACATGAAGATATAGGTGTTCAACACATAGTGATCAACATGGGTGGGATGCGTATAGAAATTAAAATAATATACAGTGTATACATATATATAGAGAAAAGAACACAAGCCCAACCTATGGGTTTACAAACAAATCACTAACCAACCCATGACTTCCCCACATTGTTGCTACCTCTAAATGCATAACATCCCACAACAATCCACAAACCCCATTTCACATTTCCAACCAATTTCATTTAATCATTCCATTCATTTCATTATTTATCATCAACCACATTTAACCACACAACCCAATATTTAATTTTCCACTAACAAATTTCCATCTCATTAACCAAACCAACCCATGAAATTTTAAAAATTATTAAACATTAATTTATTCCATCACCACTCAGGCATCTAGGACAACATAACCACATATCACAAGCAACCTATCATCCCAATAAACTCACCTTTCTTCCCTAAAATCTTGACCCAAAAACTATCACCTCGCCGCCCCAAAAGTACGTCCCACAAACTATCAACCCCACATGACCAACCACACATCGCCATACCACAAGCACAGACCACAAACTATCATCCCCACACTCCCCAACCACACATCACCGTACCACAAGAATGGCCACACATCACAACACATCATGACCATTTCAAAAATTTACAAAGGGGATTTTATAACATTCTACTTTATTTTAGTGGAATTATCACACAAGCCAAAATCCTGAGGCAACCAATTCATTATCAAAATATAAGTGGTTAATCAATTTCTATTTTAGGGTGATATCACAACAATCACAACCAAAGAAGAAATCACAACACATATATCCAATGAAAACAAAGCCCATAATGATCACAATTTTTAGAAGGGCCTCATGTGCATACAATCCACAATATCAAAAAGTAACATCAAAGATACAAAATCATGCGAATAAAACCCCATTTTACCCTTTCAATTAAATTAACCAATTATTTATATTTGATTAAGCGAACACAACCATAATCCATAGGTAAAAAAATAAAACCCCTCCTGCATGATACATAATAAGGAGAAAAGAGGGAAATCCTACCTCAAAGAATCTTTCTAACTCACTATGCACCATAGAGTGAAGAAGAACACCCACAAACCACAAACACACCACGAGAACCGAAAATCAACCTATACCACACCAAGGATCCATCAAAACAAAACCCAAACTCACCCCCAAACCAAAGAAACACCACCGCAGCAGAACCTCAAAGAAGAATAGAAGGAAACAGTTGATAATGAGAGGAGAACTCACTACAGATCGAAGAAGGGAGACCAAGGATCAATCCCCATTGAAAAGAATCTCCAATTGTGGAAGGAGATGGTCTTCAGAGACCTAGGATGTGAGAAGATATTCTGGCCATAGGGTTTGAAAAAAACTCGAGCTGCTGAAACCTTTAAAACTGTATAACTTAAGGGAAATACACGGCGTGTCATCACCTTTCAGGTCTCATGACTCTGGGATTCTAGGTTCCACTAAAAAATGAGTCACTTTTTAATTATTTAACCCCGAAGAACTAAATGTTGTGAACCAGCCCTAGAATATCCACGAAACCAACTTTCACATTGTGTAATATACTTACACGATGTGTATTTTTTGTAACAGTTCTGCTACACCTCTAGCTTCAACAAAAAACTCCTAGAACCTCCCCTGAACACCTCAAACACTAAAAACCATAAATGTAATAAACTAGGAAATCATGAACCATTAAATCATATACCTATCAAATGATTATCTCCCTTAATAATCCAAAAACAAGACTAGAATAAAAGGGGGTCTGAATAAACACCCCGCGAGATACCTCTCAAGAGTCTCACCACACCTCAAATGTGTCACGACCTGTCCTCGGGGCCCGTGCCGTGACTACCCCAAGCCCGCCTTCTATAGGCCAGGGGCTGGAGACTAGCACCAAGGCGTAAATCCCGAAAAAAGGGAAGGCTTTTCCTTTGTAAAGTAAACAAGCACCTCAGAGTAAGCAAGCAGAAAAAGTAAACACTAAGTAAAAACAGAGTACAACTGTAAGTGCGGAAAAGTAAGTGGGCTAGTATACAAACCCAAACTGAAAGTAAAGTACAACTCAAAAGGGAAAACAACAACTGAAAAGTAAAGGCCGCTACGCCGAGCTGTCCACTGGAAATCCCACCTGAAGGGTGGGTACAGATAGCTCCACTGCTCCTCAGGTCCCGCCGTCCGCTCCGAGTACGTCTGCCCAGTGGTCCACCTCCAGGTACCGTCCTTCTCTGCAAGCCTCAACCACGATCAACGCTGTCCGTCGTCTGCAACCAACACAACGTAGTGCGGGCATAGCCCGTGCAGGGGTGAGTATAAGCTACTCAGTAGGGACCCCGAGACCCCCGAAGGTCTCCCAAAATCCATAAAGGATAAACCACAAAGGAATGATACAATCACGAAGTAACAACCGACACTGCTTAGGTATATACCCATACATATACCTAAGTCATCAATTCCAATATGATCCAACCTCCGAGCCCAAGTACAACCCAGTCCACACAGGAAAGTATACGTATTCCACATAGGAAAGCAAAACGTAATCCACACAGGATAGCACAACACAGTTCACACAGGAAAGAAAACAGGATTCAGCTCACATAGGTATACTTCTTCGAAGACGATAGAGATGATCACTGATCCATCTAAGTCGTCGGACCCACAAAGGATCGATAGGTACTAACCCCCGCAAAGACCCACACAGGATCGGTAGGAAACTAACCCCTGCAAAGACCCACACAGGATCAGACCCACACAGGATCTGTAGGCGCTGGGTCACACAGAACCGCTGAGCGCTGACCCACACAGGATCAGAACCACACAGGATCGGTAGCACTGATCCACATAGGATCGATGAGTGCTGTAGTCGTCGTCGTCGAATCCACTAAGGATCTCTGCACAATCGTCGTCGCAGTCACAGTAGCAGTCGCAACCAGCTCTAGGGTTCCCGCACACAGCAAGCTCGTTCGGGAGGGTCCGCTCCACGAGCCGAGAGGCTGATACATCAACTGACACATAGTCCAGAGTTGATGTATCCAAAAGTTCCGTAGCGTCAACAGGAACTCAACGTCGCAGACGACGCGTCGATCGGACGCCCGGTCTGAGAGTTATTGGCTTTTTCGTCCCAGGGGCCCGGTTGGTTTTTAAGGAAAAACCAACCCGAACGTACTCCACCTGCATCCAAACCTCGGGCGGAGTATTCCAAAAGATTCATCTCACTAAGAGGGACTCAACAAAGTTGACGACACGTCAATCGGACGTCCGTAGCTCAAGATATGAGTGTTTCCGCTCCGAGGGCCCGGTTGGTTTCGTGTACGAACCAACCCGGCCGAACTCAAAGTATTCCGAAACCTTGAGTGAAATATGTCGAAACGACCGTCTCATTCTAAGGATCGTGTCGACACTGACGACGCGTAGATCGGAGGTCCGTAGCCCGAGTTATGGGCAATTGAACCCAAATGATCCGAAAACGGGGGTTTCAGGCCCGGACCGACCCGGCCCGAGAGCCCCCGGTCGGCCCGAACCGGGTCGACCCCCCCCCCCCCCCCCCGGTCTGGGTCGGCCTGGCCCGACGCGGCCCATCCCGGCGCGGCCCGGCCCAGCCCAGCCTGGCGCGGCCCGGCCTGGCAGACCGGCCAGGCGCCGGTCCGGCTGGGCACAGCGCGCCCAGCGCGCTGCCAGCTCGGCCTTCGGCCGAGCTATTGGAAAGGGGGGGGGGGGGGGGGGCGCCTTCCCCCCTTGAGTAGCCGAACCCCCCTCCGCCGCGGCCCCGCTCCGGCCGCAGCGCCTTCGATTTTCTTCGACGCGGCGTGACGGCGTCACGTTCTTAAACTTCTTTCCATGGCGCGGCGCGACGGCGTCGCGTAATAATTGCCGTGTGATTCCCGCGTGGTGCGACGGCACCACACCATTCCGTTCCATCCACAAAGAATCAAACATGAACATAGGATGGGGGTTCGGCCGTGTTTGTGCGGTCTGACCCCCCTCTCGTTAAACGATAACATCTAGTCGAAAATCCACGATGATCGATAAACTAGAATCATGAACGGAAATAATTAAATAAAATAATCCCCTACCTTGGTTCAGAAACGGTGCACGTCAAACGAGCTGTGGAAGATGAGCATCACGGAAGTCGGGCGTCGTGGAAAACGAACATCGATTCCATTGTCGTCGAGGTGCGTTCGAAGGGGAAACGTCGTTGGAAGAAGACGTCGCCTTCTTCGGCGTAGATGTTATTCGTTGAAGAACGGTGTTCTTCATCGGGGTTGAAGAAGAAGAAGACTCCACGCTTCCCAATCCTCTCAAGGTTGAAAAATTCTAACAATAATAAAATAAGACCAAGTCTTCTTTTATTAACACAACCTAACCATTTGAATTTCAAGAGTTTGAAATTAAGTAACTCACTTAATTAATTATAACAAGTTGTCAAAATTCAATGAAGTGAGTTAATGGGGAGTTAGGTAGGTGAGGGGTTAAGAGGGGTTAGGGAATTTGAAAAGGTGGGGGGTTCGGGTGGGCCCCACCCCTTTCAAATTATCCACACATGGGAAGTTGGGTGGATGTGGGCCCCACCACCAACTTCCCATGGGAGAAATAAACCACCTTGAAAAGAAATAATATTGATTCAACAATTTTATTTACTTTTTTAATTAAACCCCATTAATTAACTTCTTCACCCGCACAAACGCAACTACGGTAAAGGTTCCCTTAAGAGATTACCGGTGTTGCGAGTTCATCGGTGCCCTCAGAATTCGATTCTGAGCACCGGTTCAAAAGCTAGAAATTCCCACTCGTTCGTTCACTGAACGTACCCGAGCCAAACTTCGGAAATTGATTCCGGGCACACCGGGCCTCGGAATCAGGTGCCGTCAGAAACCCCGTTCTTGTAAAATTCCAAAGAAAATTAAGAAAAAAAATTCCCTTGAATTTTATGGGTCTTTACATTACTCCCACCTCAGGGCTTTACGTCCCCGTAAAGATACATCATAACTAGGGAAACAAAAGTGGGTACTGAGCACGCATCTGAGCCTCCCACTCCAAAGTGCTCTCTTGGAGGTTCCCGTGCTGCCATCTGATGCGCACCAGAGGAATCGACCATCCACGTAGGACCCGCTCCTGTCGATCCTCGATCTCCACTGGGACCTCCGCAAAAGTCACCCCATCGTCAACGTCAAGCTCCCCATGGTCAATGATATGCATCGGGTCATGCACGTATCTCCTCAGCTGAGACACGTGGAAGACGTCGTGCACCCAGTGCAACTGAGGTGCCAGGGCCAGGCGATAAGCCACCTCGCCAATCCTGCTGAGGACTTGGAAGGGTCCGATGAAGCGCGGAGATAACTTGTCGCCTCGGCCAAATCTCCGTAAACCACGTCGAGGTGAGACACGCAAGAAGACGTGGTCGCCATCCTCGAACTCTAGTGGCCTCCGCCTCCTGTCAGCATATGACTTCTGCCGGCTCTGAGCTGTCCTCATCCGCTCCTGGATGACCTGGACCTTCTCTGTCGTGGCCTGGACCATCTCCAGTCCCACAAGTGCTGACTCCCCAGGGTCTGTCCAGCACAATGGAGATCTGAAAGGTCGGCCGTACAACGCCTCGTATGGTGCCATCCCGATGGTGGAGTGGTAGCTGTTGTTGTACGCGAACTCCACCAAGGGTAGGTGGTCCTCCCAAATGCGACCAAAGTCGAGGACACATGCGTGGAGCATGTCCTCGAGAGTCTGAATGGTCCTCTCCGTCTGACCATCCGTCTGAGGGTGAAAGGCTGTGCTCAGACGTAGCTACGTCCCGAACGCCCCGTGCAATCCCTTCCATAGCCGGGAAGTAAAATGAGCATCTTGATTGGAGACGATAGATGATGGAACACCGTGAAGCTGAATAATTTCTTGAACGTAAAGGCGTCCCAAGCTCTCCATTGATCCCTGCCCTTTGATGGGTAAGAAGTGAGTCGACTTGGTGAGTCGGTCGACAATCACCCAGATGGAGTCGTGACCTCTGGAAGTGCGTGGAAGTCCAGTCACGAAGTCCATAGATATCCCGTCCCACTTCCACTCCGGGACCTCCAAGGGTTGTACCAATCCTGCTGGTACCTGATGCTCTGCCTTCACCTGCTGGCAGGTGAGGCATCGAGAAACGAACTCTGCCATAGCCTTCTTCATGCCTGGCCACCAGTGCTGTCGTCTAAGATCCTGGTACATCTTCACCACTTCGGGATGTACCGCCAAGGGAGAAGTGTGAAACTCTCTCAGCACCTCCTCCCGTAAAGCAACTGGTACCATGGTACGTCCTATGAAAAGGATGTCGTGCTCTGCTCCAAAAGAGAAACCATCAGGTACCTGTCCTGAGGATATCTGTGCACGCCGCATCTCACAGTCAGCGTCCCCACACTGAGCCTCTCTAACCTGCTGTAGTAGTGGAGGAGTGACTGTGAGAGACTGAAGGAAGGCTGCTCCATCTCTATCCACGAAGGATATCTGCAAAGTGGATAGCTGCTCTGTCGCCTCCTCAAGTAGCTGAATGCCCATCCTCCTACTGAGGGCATCAGCTACCACGTTCCCCTTCCCAGGAGTATAGACTATCTCAAAGTCATAGTCCTGGAGGAACTCAATCCATCGCCGCTGTCTCAGGTTCAGGTCCTTCTGAGAGAAGATGTACCTGAGACTCTGATGGTCAGAAAAGACTGTAAAGCGCTCGCCCATCAGGTAGTGTCTCCATGTCTTCAGAGCGAAGACCACTGCTACTAACTCCAGGTCATGGGTAGCGTAGTTCTACTCATGCGGACTCAACTGACGTGATCCATAGGCGATCACTGCCCGCTCCTGCATCAGGACACAACCGAGTCCGGTCCCTGATGCATTGCAGTAGACTACATACCCTACTCCCTCCTCTGGCAACCTCAAGATAGGTGCGCTGGTCAATCTCTGTCTCAGTTCCTGGAAGCTTTGCTGACATCTGTCTGACCACACGAAGGGTTTCCCCTTCTTCGTCAAAGATAAGAGTGGTGGCGCAACTCTGGAGAAGTCTGGCACGAATCTCCTGTAGTATCCAGCTAGTCCCAAGAAACTCCGAACCTTCGTCACACTCCTGGGTGGCTCCCAAGCTAACACTGCCTCGATCTTCGCAGGATCCACTGCAACTCCCACCTCAGAGATGACATGTCCCAAGAAGTGGACCTCACGTATCCAGAACTGTCACTTCGAGAGCTTTCCATAAAGATGGTGCTCTCAGAGTGTGTCTAGTACAACCCGTAAGTGGTAGGCATGCTCCTCCTCAGTAGTCGAGTAAATCAAAATGTCGTCGATGAAGACCACGACAAATCGATCGAGGTATGGCTAAAAGATACTGTTCATGAGGGCCATGAACACTTCTGGATCATTGGTTACGCCGAATGGCATAACCAAGAACTCATAGTGGCCATACCGACATCTGAAGGCCGTCTTCTGCACGTCCTCGTCTCGAACTCTGAGCTGGTGATAACCTGACCTAAGGTCTATCTTCGAGAACCACCGTGCTCCCTTGAGCTGATCAAAGAGGTCATCAATCCTCATTAGCGGATACTTGTTCCTCACTATCACCTGGTTCAGGTGACAATAGTCGACACACAGTCGCAAGCTCCCGTCTGCCTTCTTGGCGAACAATATCGGGGAAGCCCAGGGTGAAACACTGGGTCGGATGAACCCCTTGCCCTGCAAGTCCTCCAACTGTACCCGTAGCTCTTGAAGCTCAGCGGGGGACATCCGATATGCTGGAGTCGATATCAGGGCTATCCCGGGGTACAGGTCAATATAAAAGTCTACCTCTCTACGAGGAGGTAGCCCTAGAACGTCGTCGGGGAAGACGTCTGCAAACTGATCCACCACTGCAGGAAAACTAGGACTCCGCATGTCAACTGCTCCTAGGATGAGGCTAGCCAAATGATGAGTGATGGGCTGTCCTCTCCTCTGCGAGAGTCCATCCTGTGCTGCAAAGGCTCCCTTCTCGCTGGTGAAGGTTAACCTGCTCCCGTCGGTGCGTACACATCACACCTTGCGCCTAAAACAGTCAATTTGTGCATGGACCATAGATAACCAATCCATTCCCAAGATGACATCGTAAGGCCTCGACGCCGCTACAAGAAGATCCCAGCCGAAGCTCTTGCCTCCTAGAGTAAGCTCACACTGCTGGCACCAGTGCGTAATCTTCGAGTCTACTCCCGTAGGAGTCTCTAGCCGTAAGGATCGATCCAACGACTCTGTCGGAATCTCCGAGCTCCGAACAAGGGCAGCGGCTATGAAAGAGTGACTCGCTCCTGTGTCTATAAGTACTGCAACAAGGGTGGAATAGACACAGATAGTACCTCGAATCATCTCGGGTGTGCCGTGGTCATAGGCCTCCACTGCTTGGAGCTGTGCCTGTCTCTGCCTGCCAGCTCCCTGTGGCCGGTGTGGACCTTCTGGTGGTGGTGGTGGTAGAGCCTCAAAGCGTCGCCCACCACCTGCTGCTCGGCCAGCTCCTCTGCCTCGTCCGCCTCCTCCCTGCGGACTGCCACGGTCGACCCTCTGCCTCTGCCTCGGTGGTCCCTCAACCGTCTGCTGCTCCTCAACACGGCGGGTCGGGCAGTCACGAGCCATGTGGCCCTGCCCGCCGCATGAGTAGCACTGTCTGCCTCTCGAAAGACTATCTCCACGCTGTGTGCCCCGCACTGCTGAGCCAGTGTCCTGAGGTCGTCTGCCTGAGGGTCTGGTCTGCCTGGACCCAAGAGTCATCCATCGAATTCCTGCTGCAGAAGACTCTGCTACGTGGTGCCCTACGGTGGGTCTTGGCACTGGTGTAGACTCAGCAAGAAAGCTCTCGATCAAAAGGGCCCGCTCCAGTACTCCCGTCTGAGTCGGAATGCTGAGGGAGATCAGCGATGCCCTGATCTCGTGTCTCAATCCCTGCTCAAAGGTCCGGGCCCAGAAAAATGGGTCCCGTACCATGTCGGTCGAGTAGCGCGAGAGATCAGTAAATCTCGCCGAGTACTGAGCGACCGTCATGATGCCCTACCGCAGCTGAAGAAGCTCCTGAATGCGCACCGCACGGAGGGTGGCTGGGACGAACTCTGAGCAGAAGAGCCTCTCAAAGTCCATCCAAAGTAGAGATGCCTCATCGTGCACTTGGAGCATCAAGCTCCACCATCGGCCCGCTGCTGCGTGCAGTAGGCTCACAGCGAGGATCACCATGAGGTCTGCTGGTGACCTCACTAGCCTGAAAACTCGTACGACTGCCTCCATCCAGTCCTCGGCTGCCTGGGGGTCTGTCTCCCCACGGAACCTGGGTGGTCGCTGGCACTGGAACTCATGCAGTGCGCTGAGGCGACGTGCATCGTCAGCGGCTGGTGCTGGAAGTATCGGTGGCTCGGCGGGTAGAGCTACCGCTGGTGGCACTGCTGACAAAGGGCCCTACACCGAGGCCTCGTCGCTCGGTGGGCTGTCGTCACACTCGACTCTTGGAACCCTAGCTGGCTGCCGTCGTGGGGCCATCCTGAAAGGGAAACAGGTGCGCCACGGTCAGAACAGTATACCTGGTGAGCTGATACAAAGTAATCACAAAGAAAACTTGAAACACACATGCAATTAATGTTTTCGTGCATTAAGTCGGAAATCAGAAGTCAGAGTCCTGGTGTACGGATACGTCAGCCGCCGCACCAACACTGGACTCCCTGGACTGATAACCACACTCGATACGTTAAACACTATTACTTCACATAGAAAAGATCAGAGTTCACGGTAGAACCGAACCTCCCTCTGATACCAATTTGTCACGACCCGTCCTCGGGGCCCGTGCCGTGACTACCCTAAGCCCGCCTTCCATAGGCCAGGGGATGGCGACTAGCACCAAGGCGTAAATCCTGAAAAAAAGGGAAGGCTTTGCCTTTGTAAAGTAAACAAGCACCTCAGAGTAAGAAAGTGGAAAAAGTAAACGCTAAGTAAAAACAGAGTACAACTGTAAGTGCGGAAAAGTAAGTGGGCCAGTATACAAACCCAAACTGAAAGTAAAGTACAACTCGAAAGGGAAAACAACAACTGAAAAGTAAAGGCCGCTACGCCGAGCTGTCCACTGAAAATCCCACCTGAAGGGTGGGTACAGATAGCTCCACTGCTCCTCGGGTCCCGCCGTCCGCTCCAAGTACGTCCGCCCAGTGGTCCACCTCTAGGTACCGTCCTGCTCTACAAGCCTCAACCACGATCAATGTTGTCCGTCGTCTGCAACCAACACAACATAGTACGGGCATAGCCCGTGCAGGGGTGAGTATAAGCTACTCAGTAGGGACCCCGAGACCCCCGAAGGTCTCCCAAAATCCACAAAGGATAAACCACAAAGGAATGATACAATCACGAAGTAACAACCAACACTGCTTAGGTATATGCCCATACATATACCTAAGTCATCAATTCCAATACGCTCCAACCTCCGAGCCCAAGTACAACCCAGTCCACACAGGAAAGTATACGTATTCCACATAGGAAAGCAAAACGTAATCCACACAGGATAACACAACACAGTCCACACAGGAAAGCAAACAGGATTCAGCTCACACAGGTATACTTCTTCGAAGACGATAGAGATGATCACTGATCCATCTAAGTCGTAGGACCCACAAAGGATCGATAGGTACTAACCCCCGCAAAGACCCACACAAGATCGGTAGGAAACTAACCCCCGTAAAGACCCACACAGGATCGGACCCACACAGGATCTGTAGGCGCTGGCTCACACAGAACCGCTGAGCGCTGACCCACACAGGATCGGACCCACACAGGATCGGTAGCACTGATCCACATAGGATCGCTGAGTGCTGTAGTCGTCGTCGTCGAATCCACTGAGGATCTCTGCACAGTCATCGTCACAGTCACAGTAGCAGTCGCATCCAGCTCTAGGGTTCCCGCACACAACAAGCTCGTTCGGGAGGGTCCGCTCCACGAGCCGAGAGGCTGATACATCAACTGACACATAGTCCATAGTTGATGTATCCAAAAGTTCCGTACCGTCAACAGGAACTCAACGTCGCAGACGACGCGTCGATCGGACGCCCGGTCTGAGAGTTATTGGCTTTTTCGTCCCAGGGGCCCGGTTGGTTTTTAAGGAAAAACCAACCCGACCGTACTCCACCTGCGTCCAAACCTCAGGCGGAGTATGCCAAAAGATTCCTCTCACTAAGAGGGACTCAACAAAGTCGACGGCATGTCAATCGGACGTCCGTAGCTCAAGATATGAGCGTTTCCACTCCGAGGGCCCGGTTAGTTTCGTGTACGAACCAACCCGGATGAACTCAAAGTATTCCGAAACCTTGAGTGCGATATGTCGAAACGACCGTCTCGTTCTAAGGATCGTGTCACTGCTAACGGCGCATCGATCGGAGGTCCGTAGACCGAGTTATGGGCAATTGAACCCAAACGATCCGAAAACGGGGGTTTCGGGCCCAGACCGACCCGGCCCGAGACCCCCCATTCGGCCTGAACCGGGGCGACCCACCCCAGTCCGGGTCGGCCCGGCCCGGCCGGGCGTGGCGCAGCTCGGCCCGGCCCGACCCGGCGCGACCCGGTCGGCTGGGCGCGGCCCGACCTGGCAGACCGGCCAGGCGCCGGTCCTGCTGGGCACAGCGCGCCCAGCGCGTTGCCAGCTCGGCCTTCGGCCGAGCTGTTGGAAAAAGGTGGGGAGCCTACCCCCCTTGAGTAACCGCGGCCCCCCCCATTTATGGGGGGCCGTTTGAAGCCGGCCGGGGGAATTTAATTCCCCCGGCTCCTCCTCTTTCCGGCCGGCCCGACCTGGCCAGCTGACTCCTTCTCAACGGTACCGGCGGTGTCCGGTCCCCGAAACTTTGAGTGCGATATGTCGAAACGACCATCTCGTTCTAAGGATCATCTCGCCGCTGACGGCGCGTCGATCGGAGGTCCGTAGCCCGAGTTATGGGCAATTGAACCCAAACGATCCGAAAACGGGGGTTTCAGGCCCGGACCGACCCGGCCCGAGACCCCCGGTCGGCCCGAACCGGGTCGACCCGCCCCGGTCCGGGTCGGCCCGGCCAGACGCGGCATGGCCCGGCTGGGCACGGCGCGGCCCGGCACGACCCGGCCCGACGCGGCCCGGCCGACTGGGCGCTGCCCGACCTGGCAGACCGGCCAGGCGCCGGTCCGGCTGGGCACAGCGCGCCCAGCGCGCTGCCAGCTCGGCCTTCGGCCGAGCTGTTGGAAAAAGGGGGGGGGGGGGGCGCCTGGCCCCATTGAGTAACTGCGCCCCCCCTCATTTATGGGGGGGCCATTTGAAGCTGGCCGGGGGAATTTAATTCCCCCGGCTCCTCCCCTTTCCGGCCGGCCGGCTCCTTCTCAACGGGACCGGCGGTGGCCGGTCCCCTTCCAGTTCCGACATCGGCTGCCCGGTTCGACCGCCGGTCATCTTGCTCCGCCGCGGCCTAGAACCGGCCGCGACCCTTATCGTCCGGCGTGGTGCGACGGCACCGCGCCCCTCCGCCGTAGCCCCGCTCCGGCCGCGGCGCCTTCGATTTTCTTCGACGCGGCGCGACGGCGTCACGTTCTTAAACTTCTTTCCACGGCGTGGCACGACGGCGTCACGTAATACTTGCCGTGTGATTCCCGCGTGGTGCGACGGCTCCACGCCATTCCGTTCCATCCACAAAGAATCAAACATGAACATAGGAGGGGGGTTCGGTCGTGTTTGTGTGGTCCGACCCCCCTCTCGTTAAACGATAACATCTAGTCGAAAATCCACGATGATCGATAAACTAGAATCATGAACGGAAATAATTAAATAAAATAATCCCCTACCTTGGTTCAGAAACAGTGCACGTCAAACGAGCTGCGGAAGACGAGCATCGCGGAAGTCGGGCGTCGTGGAAGACGAACGTCGATTCCGTTGTCGTCGAGGTGCGTTCGAAGGGGAAACGTCGTTGGAAGAAGACGTCTCGTTCTTCGGCGGAGATGTTATTCGTTGAAGAACGGTGTTCTTCGTCGGGGTTGAAGAAGAAGAAGAATCCACGCTTCCCAATCCTCTCAAGGTTGCAAAATTCTAACAATAATAAAATAAGACCAAGTCTTATTTTATTAACACAACCTAACCATTTGAATTTCAAGAGTTTGAAATTAAGTAACTCACTTAATTAATTATGACAAGTTGTCAAAATTCAATGAAGTGAGTTAATGGGGTGTTAGGTAGGTGAGGGGTTAAGAGGGGTTAGGGAATTTGAAAAGGTGGGGGGTTTGTGTGGGCCCCACCCCTTTCAAATTATCCACATATGAGAAGTTGGGTGGATGTGGGCCCCACCACAAACTTCCCATGGGAGAAATAAACCACCTTGAAAAGAAATAAAATTGATTCAACAATTTTATTTACTTTTTTAATTAAACCCCATTAATTAACTTCTTCACCCGCACAAATGCAACTATGGTAAAGGTTCCCTTAAGCGATTACCGGCGTTGCGAGTTCATCGGTGCCCCCGGAATTCGATTCCGAGCACCGGTTCAAAAGTTAGAAATTTCCGCTCGTTCGTTCACTGAACGTACCCGAGCCAAACTTCGGAAATTGATTCCGGGCACACCGGGCCTCGGAATCAGGTGCCGTCAGAAACCCCGTTCTTGTAAAATTCCAAAGAAAATTAAGAAAAAAATTTCCCTTGAATTTTACGGGTCTTTAAAAAATGCTACCATCGACTAAACATGCCAACCCAAACAGCCACAAAACACACTGCACAATCATAAGTTGCCTCCTATCACACAACCAAACTTCTACACAACCACTACAAAACTATCTCAACCTCCATTTAACCCAAACTGACAACCACTACAACCAAAAAACCACACCATCCTAAACACACACATGAGGGAATTCCGTATTCCATGTGAATATACTATCCACTCTGGGCCGAACTGACTCACCGACATGGGTTTAATAACATCGTAGTTAATGCACCTCAATTGGGAATCAATTCATACCCTTTTCATATGTCAGGAATTTATCAGACATCACAACTCACACATTACAAACCAAGGAAAACAACTTATCTCATAAAACAACAAGGTCTCAAAAATCACATCACAAAGAAGAACAAAGAAAATAAAAACTCAAAATAACTCCAGGTACTGGGCACAAATCTATATATCTCACTCCCAAGCACTCTCCTCTAATCCACCATGCCTCCACAACAAACGAACCAAAGGAATGGGTTGTCTATGCAGCACATTCTCTTAGTGATCCTAGATCTCTATAGGCTGCTTCACAAACATCGCATTATCCTCAATATCCAAATCTCTCCATTCAAGGAAATGGGATTCATCATGAAGATACTGATGAAGTTGAGTGACATAAAAGAAACAGTGGATCCTCTTCAACTGTGGTGGTAATTCCAACAAGTACTCCACTTCACCAACTTTCCCCAACACCTCAAAGGTCGCAACAAACCTGGGATAAATCTTACTCCCTCTGCCAAACCTCCGCTACCCACATCAAGGAGAAACCTTCAAGAACTATGGTCCCCAAAATCACACTAAAAGAAAATATTCTTTCAATCAACATAAGACTTCTTCCAGTCTTGTGCTTCTTTCATCCTCTCGTGAATGAGTTGAACTTTCTCTATTATTCTCTGTACCACATCAGGACTATAACAACCCAAACAGTTATGAATATAATTCCCCTTTTTAATTAAATTAAATGTCTTATGGTTATAAAAATCACACACACTCCTTTTTTTTATTATATACAATTGGATTTTGATGAACATTAAGTATCATTATTTTTAATAATATAGTTGTTGAATAGTGATCACATGACTAGTATAAATATAGGGTTTTTAACAAATCCTTTTGACATAGAAAAAGGAAGTGATGGCCTCAAGCAGAAGGATTATACCCTATAAAGACCATTTATCAGAGCTTAGAAGGGATATAAAATTTCTAGTATTTTCCCTCGACCAAGCCTATGTTGAGATCCAACAACTTAAGCATTAGTGAAACCATTTACAGGGGAAGTTTAAGCTCCTTGAGATCAAGACCCAAACCATGTTCACCAAATAACCCCATGAAATACCCTCAATCATGCCCTTACTCTTAGGGAGTATTATATTGTATTAAAGGGATATGTATCAAGACACTAACAATAGGAATATATAAATTATTTTGTATAAAATAATGAATATATTTTATTCCTATTATTGTTACTTTGTAAGCAATTTTTAAAGCAAAAATTTTATTTCTGATTAATATTCAAATTCACAATTAATGAATTTATGAATTAATGGTTTTTTAAATAAATAATATTTTAATAAAATATTATTATAAAATATTTTTTATTAAATATAAATGATCATATAATTTTAAGAGGTCAAATGTAATTTTTATTAGGGTTTGAAAACTGTTATTATAAAAACCCATCATTTGCAATAAATGTGGGTCATTATTTTTAAAAGTAAAAATTAACATATTTATAAAATTATTTAGAAAAAATGAATATTATTTTTTGGAATCTTAACATAAAAATTATCTAATAGTTATTTTTTCATAATTTTATGAGATAATCAATTTTTTGGTTAAAAATTAAATACCGTATAAATATACTTTGTGTTTTATGACATATTAATGAACCAAATGTGATGTAATAAGTAATATAAATAGAATCCAAAACCAAATATATGTTTTCATTTAAAATAATTTGATTTTATGTTTATTTTATTTATTTTTTAAATCCATTATGAATCCTCCAGGACTTATAATATATTCTAAAATTTTAAAATCATTTCTTTAGGAGTGTGACTCGACTTCACATAACCAAGGGTAATATTTTATTAAGTTTGGACCTTGACCTAATAAAATAATTTAGAACACCATATTTTGGAAGAAACCTTGGGAAAAATCCATGTTACGTTTTTTGGTTTTGAATAATTTATTATGTAGAGTCCAAAACCTAAATAATAAAGAAACTCCCTTCCTTTCAAATATAAACCCACCAATCTTCCATTTCTATTCACTAAAAATACTTGGGGCACATAAAAAATATTCCCTAAAATTCCTATAGTCCTCCCAAGGCACCCCAATCATTCAAGAATCCCCTCCCAAGCTGTTAGAGTCACACACTCAAGTAAGGGATCATCAATTTCCTCCCCTCTTTTCAATTCAAGCACTTTATTTAGAATTTAACTTTTTAATTGCAATTTTTTATGATTTAATTTATTTATAAACATAAACTAATGTCAAATTAATGTTATTTTAGTGAGATTTAATTTATTATCTCTCACTTTGAAATTTTTACTAAGGTGTTACAGTGTCCAAATTTCGAAAGGGATCTTCCATTGTCCTCTTTTATCAAGCACTCCTTTTTTGTTATGTCTCTTAATTTCAATTTTCATATGTCAGGATATGTTATTACATATAAAAAATAAATAAAATTTTATTTATAAATTATTATATCCCCCTTCACTCTAAATTTTTCTCCTATGAACCCTTATGTACACCTGTTACCATACCAAAATTTTGTAAGAGTTCATTCCTTTCTCCTCTTTCTTCAAGTTTCTTTATTATATTACACATTATTTAGCCAATTACATATTTTGGGACATGTATTTACATGTACATATTACTTTACATTTCATATCTAAATTATGAGAGACCCCTTTCACTCTCATCAACCCATTTTATGATTTTTTGTGTGATGTTGTTATTCTGCCGAAATTGCACCACGATTTTCCATTCCAAAACAATTGTGTAGTGAATACCATGCCCATTTTTTATCATGGGTATTCAACTTTATACAAATATAATTCTTTGATTAGTGACTTACATGTATTTATTCCACACTACTTTATCATGGAATAAATTATCATGATGAATGAATCCATGTTGATTGATCTATGTGGAACACTTAATCTTGAGAATGAAATGCAAGTGATAGGTGCACCAAAAATTATACATGTTGATTGATCTATGTGGAATAGTTAAGATTGAGAATGAAATTCAAGTGACAGGTGCACCAAAAATTATATAGAATTCCAATGCATTGGGTAATGGTTAGTATCATGATACGTCACATTGGGATAAGGGCTTTACCTTATTCTTTTATGGGAATTTTTCCACCATGTTTTTTGGAAGGTTTATCCTTGACTAATATTTATGATGAGATGTTTTAAGTTGTTGCCCCATTTCCCTTGTTATGATTATCCTGATACATCATTCCTTATTATTCATGTTCAATTTATGATCCATTGATATGCCTACCATATAACATGTATTTTATTATTCATGTGATGCCTTGTTTATTCCCTTTCTGGGCTTTATAGATCACCTACTTATTATATATTTCCTTAGGTTGTCCCATGAAGTGTCAAGTATGAAGGAAATTTTTGATCATGTTAAACAAGTTTTCAATAAAGATGTTGTTTTCATGTTTTAAGTTGTTATGTAATGTACCTAATTTCCCAAATACACTAAAACTATAAATATTTTGGGTTGTATTAAGTGTAATTTTATGTCATAAATCACGTTTAAATGTGAAATAAAGAGAAGGGTTGTAATATTTGGTATTAGAGGATAGGTTTAGTAATTTTTGGGATTAGGATTTGAAAACTCTAGTGAAATTCTTAAGGATAAGACTAATTATAAGAAAACATCCCAAAATTATGTTTAGTATAGAGTAAGTGGTTTATCAAGGAAATAAATCCCTATCTAGAAACTATAAGTTGGTGTGGTTTTGGAATAGATGTACCTAGGGGTAACAACTCCAACAAGATACTTCGGGCCTGACTCAAGGTAATCTAGTACACAACAACATGCCTTACTGCGCACCTGTTTTGGCACTCCTAAGGGATATTCCTTGGTAAATTAATAAGCTCATTATGAACTATTATTAAGGGAATAAAAAAATAAATTAAGACTATATGTAAGGAAATATATCATCGATAACATAGATTGAAGCCTATAAATTATTATGTTAAGGAAATAAATGTAATTTATAAGTTATGCCTTTAATGTCATTGGATTCCCATTTATGTTTTTAATAGTTTAAGAATAATTATCCCTAAGTCTATATAGGATAATGCAGAACCAGAATAAATAAGTGAAAGTTAGGGTTATTATCCATAGTTCTACACATTCTTTCTTATCACAAAAGTATAGTAGAACCATTCAAGAACCACCACAATGCATGGAAGTAGAGATGTTGGTGAAAATGGAAAATGTGGAAACTATTGCCTCCCAAGTATATAAATCCTCCCCTATCAAAATTTGTGGGATTAACTTCTTATAGAACCTTATCATACTACCTTTGGTGGAATTTGATGCAATTATGGGCATGGATTGACATTCCCTATATAGAGCCAACATAAATTGCTGCGAGAAGGAAATCACTCTTTGTATTATGAATCAACCCCTAATTATATACAATTTTAACGAGGTGGATGAATCTTATTTATAACCATAATCTTAATAATGGATATTATTTACCTATGAGAAAGTGTATCTAGATCAAATGATTGAGTCTAAGGAAAAACCATCCTCAAAGACATGCCTATTGTGAGGGAATACACTGATGTGTTTTCGAAGGAATTTTTTGATCTTCCTCCTCGACGATAGGTTGAATTTTACATTGAGATTATACCCAGGACATTTACAATATCCAAGACTCATTATATAATGATTATTATGGAACTTGAGGAGATGAAGAAACAACTACATGAGAATCTTGATAAAGGGTTCATACACCTAAGTGCCTCACCATGGGGTGCACCAGTCCTATTAATTATAAATAAGGATGGATCAATGTGCCTTTGAATTGATTATTATGAGCTCAATAAGATCACAATAAAGAAAAATTATCCTCTACCTCAGACCGATGACTTGTTTGGTACGTCTCCAAGGTGGATCTTCGGTCGGGATATTATCAAGTAAGGGTGAAGAAGGAAGATATCCCCAAGACCACTTTTTGTATAAGGTATGGGCACTATGAGTTCATAGTGATGCCATAAATACTCACTAAATCTCCAGAAATCTTCATAGAATTGATTAATAGAGTCTTTAGAGATCACCTCAAAAAAATTTTGGTAGTCTTTGTTGGGCATGTATCATCTCAAAAATACTCTATAAATCTTATTGATGTTGATGCTCACAAATAACCTTGTTTGTTTTACTAATGATATTAATTTAGTGTATTTAAATAAATTGATATTATTTATATTCCTTATTTTGGAATTTATTGAAGCTTATTATTCATGTGAAATATTTTTCAAAGTGTTTGAAACACTCTTAAGCATGTTCTGGAAACACTGTTCATATCGTACATTGAAGAATGTAACATAAGGAAAAAAGCCTAAGTTTGTATTAAAATTTATTCTAAAATATCATTACGTATTTTTAATCAACCCTACGTTGACAGAAACGTATGGATAAGGAACCTTAAATTTAGATTAAACCTTATGTTTGAAAAAGTGAAAAAGTATGGTTAAAGAACCCTACATAAGTATGAAACCTTACATTTGAGAAGCAAACATATGGATCATAAAACTTACTTATGTGATCAACCATACTTGTCAAAATTATGTTCAGAGATTTAATTCTATTTAGTTGAACCCTAAATTTATTATTTTTTCATTTTATGATGGAACCTTACATTTGACTTTTCATCATCAGAGATTTGAATTTTCATTTTTATCCGAGTTTCGGGCAACAGTCTTTACAGAATATCAAGCCGATTTAAAGCTCATTTTCAAATGATTCAAAGTTAATTATGATTGATTATTAGAATCTTATTAAGTAGAGAAATTATCTCATATTCTTAAGGAAATATATGACTACTTTGAGCTGTCTCAGGAATTTTAATTCTTACAATTTATCAGGCGATTTTCTTAGATCCGGAACTGAAAGACATGCTCTCTACTTTGCTTATTCTATTGGTGTATTTGTTCTATATATATGTGTGTATGATTCAGGAGAATATATATATATATATTGAGATATATATTGTGACAAATATTCATGATTGAAGTAGCATTATTGTGAAGATATTTTTTTGATCTACTACAATAATCGACCAGACTCTGTTTTTCTACAGAAGAGGCTACAATGGTGATATACGTATTCAAAATTTAGTATTTTCTGTAAGTCTACTACTGTTATTCATTTCTATTTTTATTTCAAAGATCTATTACAACTAGATTGCTTCAGAACTACTCTTTCTTGAAGAAAGTATTTTTTGAAGAAGAATATCCATCTACCATCAATTTCTATTTCAACTGTGAAGTTCATCCATAACTTTTTTTAATCAAAATATTTTTATTGAGAGTATCAACTACTCTTAATCTATTGTGGTGGAGTATCAGCTTCTCAATCTAAGCTATGGTTTATCGGTTCTCTGTTATAGAACCAGAAGACTCTATTTTTAGTCTTTTTTGTAAAGGTGTCAATTGACAACACTTGGTTGTGGATTGGTCTTATGATATGAGGGCCTAACTAGTGAAATTCACCAAACTCATAGAGAGAGTAATTAGTGGAGTGGAATAGAGGATCTTTATGCCCCGAACCAATATAAATAGTCATGTTCTATATTTCTCTTTTTATCAGTTTCTCATAATTTCATATAGAAGATAAACACTACTTGCCTACATAATCATCGATCAACATCAAAAGAAAGAGTTGTGAAAGATTTTAAAAAGGTTGACAAGACACAATTCACCCCCTATTGTGTATATTTTTATATTCTAACCTAACAATTGGTATCAGAGGATAGATTTTGGAAAATGCTATAACAAACTAAAAGTATAAGGTCTATACAAAGATGTAAATGACTGATCAGAGAGAAGGAATGTCAATGGTACATGTTTCTTATTTCAATGGTAAAAACTATGGATGCTGGAAATCATTAATGATAATATATTTGAAGAATTTTGGATTTAAAGTCTACTAAAAAAATCATTACTCCTTATATAATTCCTAAAAATCCTGCAACTTGGACTGCTTCTATAGATGCTGAGTATGACACGAATTCTAAAGCTATGAATGCTATTATCTGTGGTCTTGGACCTAATGAATTCAAGTGTGCCTCACAATATCCTACTACTTATGAAATGTGACAAACCATTCTAGTTTCTTATGAAGGAATAGAAAATGTAAGACAAATGAGGTATGCAATAACAAGATTGAAATTTGGTACATTTAGAATGTTTGATGGAGAAAGTATCTCTCAAATGAATGGAAGGATTATAAAAATTATTAATAATATTATTTCCCTAGGTGATGATATCAAAAAAGTAGATCAAGATTTGAAATTACTAAGAGTACTACCTACTAAATGGAATGGTATATCAGCTACAACTCAACAATCATCACCTATCAATAATCTGAAAATGAGAGAATTAATTGGAAAACTGATGATGTATGAAGCTAAAATGCAATATGAAGCTTAAGATCATAAATTCTTAGTGAAAAAGGATAATAATCTTTTAAAGGAAACATCTCAAAAGCAAAGAAAATGAATAAAGAAAGAAGTCAGAGAAGAAAGGAATTCAGATACATTTTATTCTGAAATGGAATTGGCTTAATTAGCCAGAAAGTTTAGGAATTTTTATAAGAAAAAAAGAGGATTCAGAAAAACCTTAAAAATGGATGAGAAATACTCAAGGTAACTCATATTATATGAATTAAATAAATTAGGTCATATAAGACCAGATTGTCCCAAGCTAAAAGGTGAAAAGATAAAGACAGAAAAGATATATCAGAAAAATGATGATTATGAACATAAAGGAAAAATAGAAATAAAGTCTACTTGGAGTTTTTTTGAAGACTACAATAGCTTAAAAAATCTAATATAGAAAATAAATAATAAAATTTGAAAACAAATATGTGATTCATGGAAGAAGAAGATAAGGTACAAACCTATTATTCATCTAATTCTGATTCTGATTCAAATTATTCAAATAATAACTTAGATTCCTACTGAAAAATGCTAGAAGGAAAATATCACTCCTTATTGAAGAAACACAAATCTTTAAAGAATATTCACAATGCTATATTAGGATAAATATATGCCTTACTCAAACAAAATCAAGAGTTAATTGAAAAATTTAACTCATCTACCACAAAAAATGCTGATCATGAAAATACGATTAAAGCATTACAAGATGAAGTAGAAACTTATAAAAGTGATGATCTATTCTTTACAAAAGGATAAAATATTCTAAATGAAATTCTTGGTAAAAATGTCATTATAAAGAGAATATTAAGTATAAAAAGTAAGGGTGAAAAATCTAAACTATATAAGAATTATTTTTTTCCCAACCCAAAAACTGTTACTTGTCATTTTTGTGGAACAGAAGGACATATAAAAAAAATTTATTTAAGAAATACTCAAATAATTGCAATTGTAATGCCCCGAACCTAATTATTCAGAGTTGGTGAAATATTACATAAAATTGGCATGATCACAAGGGATCAAATCTCTTAAGACCGATTAGTTTAGTAGCCTTGGAAGTACTATATACATACAAAAGTTTTATATTACATCATGAAATATAAACAACAAAATTTTGTCCCTTTGAACACACTTATATCACTTATAATATCCCTGCAATTCAACCATAAAATAATTATTCACATCATGGGAAAAATAAAACATAGAAAGGGGTGAGATCATATGCTCAGTAAGGATAACAATATAGCGGAAACTTTCATAAATAAGCATAAACATTTAAGGAAATGTATAAGACTAAAAAAAAAGCCTTTTAAACTTAAACTTCAGCATAATATGGAAAAGATAAATTAAATAATTCAATTTACTTATTCATAAGGATATTCTACTATTTGAATAATCACATGTAATATCAATAGCCAATTTCATAATGATGGAATGCATAATGCCATATTTCATAACCACATAGTCAAGGCCTCGTGCCAAGAGTACAAATAATATTTTGTCAAGTCCTCGTTCAAAGACACTAGTTTTTCTCATGAGACCTACTGATGCATCTAGGAGCTATAGCAGGCTCCACCTGTCACTTACTAAGTTCAATGCCTTACTCATATGAAAAGGTTTAAACATAACACAAACATTCATATTAAAACTAGCATACAAAATGTCAATACATTATCCATAAAACATGAATGGTATAAAAATATCACATCCATAGTCAAACATATCACAAAACCATTAATACATTATGGAATATTTTTATCATAATAAATCAACTTCAAACAATTTTAAAATCCATCAAAGTATGTTAACATAGATGAAATGAAAACTATTTGAAATAAATACCTCTTTCTATTTTGAAACCATTTAAAAGTCACATAATTATAAAAGAAAACATTTATTTTGGAAATATTCTTATAAGATTTTAAGGGAAGCTTTGAATGTGTTATAATGGTGGAAAATAGCTTCACCCACCGTGTAAGTTAAAAAAACATTCTTTCCTTAATTTTTTCGAAAAGGTCGTAAAGGACCTTGTTTGGAAAACGATGAAAAGATTCCTTTATAAAAATATTATAAAAAGTAAAACAAGGGTTTAAATAACTTTAATCCATATTCTAGGAAATATTAAAACTATTTTGGAATACATTTTTAAGAAACATGGATGTGGATGATAAATAGGTCCCAGTAGATACTCACATATAAACAACCTTGTATAATAAAGAGATTGTAGAATTAACCCTTACCTTGTAATTTTCCTTGATCGAGGGTACGTTAACCTCCTTAAAAATAGTTAAATAATTGTTATTAAATTATACCAGAACCATATACATAAATATTATATCTTATATGATCTTCTAATATTGTTTTGTTAATAATATTTCAGCAGTATCATCGTTTCGGGTGTTAACTGATTCATTTTTCTTTATATGTCTTGTTACGTAAGTCATGTTTGTTATGGATAGAACGTATTTGATTCATATCCAGAATGATATTAAGTTTTAAACATTATTTTTAATCATAAAAAAAAAATTATTCTTGAATGGTTACGATGGGGAATGAATTTCATCGCGTTCGTGGAGACGGTAATCCGTACGTATGCATGAGCGAAAATACCATTCTATTGATGGTGAAATCGTATATAATGGGATGTTATATCATATATAAAGAATAATTAACATTTTATATTTATTATTTACATCATTTATACTCATTATTATACCCATCCAGATAATGAAGTGTTTGAATAACGAACTACACCACGACGTGGAGATGGTAAGTCGTACGTATGCACGTATGGTGACATGTCATTCATAGGATGGATAAAATAATGAATTTGGTTGTACCATATTTATAATAACATCACAGTATGTATAAGTTACTGGAGTTATTATTTTGGTATGGAAACAACAAAGAAAGAGGAAGTGGAAGAAGAAAAGAACTTTGAAAAAAGGTGATGAAATTATTAACTATTCTTTGGGTGTTTCCTTTGGAGTTGATCAAAAGGGATCCCTAGGTTGGCTTTTTGATCAAAGTAAGGACACTAAGTCTAAGTGAGGGTAGTTTTGAGGATATTTGGATAGGGGTTGGATGATCCAAATGGATTTTGAGGTGTGATTTTGAGGGAAGGGGAAGTACCCTTTTATAAGAGAGGTGAGGGTCACTTTAGGAAAAGCTTGAAATATTATTTTATTATGCAATAATTTTTGGTTTATAAACGAACAAAAATGATTTATTTAGAGGATAAGGTGAGGATGGGTCTAAAACCACTCAACCAATAGGTTTTAGACAGGTTTAGGTCACTATATTAACCTTATATTTTATATTTAACTCTGAGTTAAATAGTTTAACTTTTACCATGTATTTTGGTATTATTATAATAAATGGTTAATAATATTACTATAAAAATCCAAGAGAACCCCATGTGGTTCATTATTGATATATATAACCTTATATATGTTCTTTTTCCAAACCTTATATTTTTAGTAATATTATATCAATTAATAGTATAGTATTTTTTTTAAAAACCTATTTATGTCAAATTTGACCCTATTTGGTATTTTGTTTTTGTGAAAGTCATAAAAACTTTATCACTTAGAAAAAATTTATTTAATCAACCCTAACATGTAATATTAACCTAGAAAAGTAGTGTAATTCATAAAAAGTCTCAATTTACATTTATTTTTATATTTATAATATCAATTATTTTAATCTTTCATTAATAAGGTAATTACTGCATCATCATTGTGTCATAAATAAATTTAATTATTTAACGTCTAAAAATTATAAATAAAAAAAATTATGTAGGAAATATTTTTAGATTTATAATGAATATTTACAGTCTAATTTATCTTATGTGAAACCCTATATTAAAAATGGTTTAGTTATTAAACATTGAATTTAACACTTTTAACTCTTCTTTAAATAAAATAATAATAAATGTCCTAATATAATACCAGTGGACCAAAAGGATCATATTTTATTCCTAAGTTTTATTTTGGTCTAAATAACAATATCTAATAGAATTAGGATATGTGTTAAGGTAATAATAATACCATTTTTAACTTTAATTACCCTATTTACTTTTAACCATGGCAAATAAAAGTTAAAAGTTACTATTCACAAAAAATTATTTTCATCTTATTGAACTACATTTTACTTACTAATATCAACCATTTCTCTTGGATTTTTGAAATTCAATTCACAGAATCGGTAAAATTAAGTTTTATGCAAATTTGAAAATGCTCCTAGAATGTGGGTAAAAGACGGTAAAAAGTTCAATAAAATTTTATATATCAAATATTATTATAAAATGAATCCATGAATTACATTGAAAATAAATAGGTATTATGTATCTATTTTTACCTAATATAAATTTAAATAAAATAACTAATTATTTAAATAAAAAGTCGGTTTTAAACAATATCGCATTATTTTTCATTATTCATCAAAAATTGAAATTTTTCAAAAAAATTCTAAAAATTCACCCTATATTAATTTTGATATTCCGAATCCAAAAATGAATCCCATTTTAAAAAATAAAATTTATAAAATTTCAAAAAGTGGGTATTACTTTTCATAATGGAAAGTTTGATTGTTTGTGGTGTGTTAAAACTCCAAGTTACTTACAACGCAAGCTATTGCATTATTCAAAGGGAAACGTACCGTGGAAGCTTAGAGTGTTACATTCTCCCCTATTTAAAATAATTTTCTCCCCAAAATTTCTAGAATATTACTGAATAAGAATATTTGGGTGGTTCTTCATCATAAGTTCCTTGGGTTTCCACATTTCCTCTTCCATTATATAATTTCTCCATAGAACTTTCACCAGACGAGTCATCCGGTTTCTCAACACTTGTTCTTTGGTATCAAGAATTCTGATAGGCTCTTCACAATAAGAGAGATCGGGTTCCAGTTCTATTTCTTCATAGGTGAGTACATGTGTTGGGTCTACCATGTATTTTCTCAACAGTGATATGTGGAACATATCATGAACTTTGGATAGACTTGGAGGCCTTTCCAAACGGTACGCTACAACCCCAATTAATTTTAGAATTTCTAAAGGTCTGATGTACCTGGGACTTAATTTTCCCTTCTAACCGAAACATATAACACCCTTCCATAGAGATACCTTCAAGAAAACATGATAACCTACTTGAAATTCCAAATCCTTCCTTCGATTATCGACATAGCTCTTTTACCTACTTTGAGCTGCTTTGATGTGGGTTTGGATAATCTTCACCTTTTCCATTATTTCCTCAACAAGTTCCGGGCCTACAAGTTTTCTTTCACCAACATCATCCCAACAAGTTGGTGTGCAACATCTCTTTACATATAATGCTTCATATGGTGCCATCTGAATACTTGAGTGGAAGCTATTGTTATAGGAAAATTCTACCAGAGGTAAATATTTATCCCACATACCTTGAAAGTCAAGTGAGAAAGATCTCAACATGTCTTCTAGGGTTTGAATAGTTCATTCTAATTGTCCATCAGTTTGAGGGTGGTAGGCAGTTCTCAAATGAAGTTTAGTATCTAGGGACTTCTAAAGACATTTCTATAATCTTGATTTAAAATGGGGATCACGATTAGAAACAATCGATAGGGGTACTATATGAATTCTTACAACTTCATTAATATATAGTCTTTCTAGACATTCAATTGTTAAATATTATCTTATAGAGAGAAAATGTAAAAACTTGGTAAGACGATCAACAATGACCCATATTGAATCATTCCTTCTAGGAGTCTTTGGTAGTCCCATGAAAAAGTCCATCGTAATATCATTCCATTTCCACTCAGGTATATTAAGAGGTTGCATGACTCCTCTATGATGTTTTCTTCCAGCTTTCACTTGTTGAAAAACCATACATCTTGACACATAATCAGCAATATCTCTCTTCATGTTGTCCCACCAAATTTTTTTCTTAAAATCTCTATACATCTTAGTGATACCAGGGTGTATAGAGAAATTGGAGCTATGAGCATCATCCAACAATTCAATTTTTAGATCAGGTATGTCAGAAACACAAAGTCTCTTCCCAAATTTCAAAATCTCATCTTCATATATGAAGTCAATCAATCTCCCATAATTAAAAGATTTAATTTTCTTTTGAAACTTCTCATCATCAGTCTGAGAAATTTTTATCCTTTCTAGTAAATATGGTTTAGAAACCATATGAAATAGTATTGATGTTTCACCTTCCATGATTATTCCTATATCCATATTTACTAGATCCATGAACATAGGATCCCTTTCAACTGTCATCTTATTCAAAACTCCATGATCCTTTTTCCTCAAAGAATCTGCCACCTTATTTTCCATCCCTGGGTGGTAGTGTATAGTGAAATAATAATCCTTGAGTAGTTTAAGCCATCATTTTTGCCTCATGTTGAGTTCTTTATATGAAAAAATATACTTCAGACTCTTGTGATCGGTATATATCCCACATTTTTCACCATAGAGATAGTGTCTCCATATTTTCAAAGTAAAGATTACAGCTACTAACTCAAGATCATGAGTAGGATAGTTTTGTTCATGAATTTTTAGTTGTTTTGATGCATAGGAAATAACTCTATCATTTTACATAAGGACACAACCAAGTCCTTTCTTTGAAGCATCACTATAAATAAAAAACCCATCATTCCCTGATGGTAGAGTCAAGATAGGAGAATTGACTAATCTTCTCTTCAGTTCTTCAAAACATTCTTTAAAATCTTTTTTCCAAAAAAATTTAACCCATTTACACGTGATCTTGGTTAATGGGTTAGCCAATCAGGAAAAATTCTGGTTGAAACACCGATAATAACCTGTTAAACCAATAAAACTGCATACCTCAGTTATACTCATCGATGCTGGAAATTATTGTATCACTCTTGTCTTAGAAGGATCAACATAGATTCCATCCTTAGAGAAAATATGGCCAAGAAAAGAAATTTTCTAAATCCAGAATTCACACTTGCTAAAATTTCGATATAATTCATTTCTTCTGAGAGTTTTCAGAATAGTGTGCAAGTTATTTGTATAATATTTATATATTTTGGATTAAACCAAGATATCGTCAATAAATACTACTAAAAAGTCTTCAAGATATTCCTTGAAAACTTTATTCATTAGATCCATGAAAACAGAGGGTTCATTAGTCAGTCTAAAAGGCATTACTGTAAACTAGTAATGCCCATACCTAGTTCGAAATGCTATTTTCAGAATATCTTTATTCTTCACACACAACTAATGATATCTAGATCGAAGGTCAATCTTTGAAAAATAATGATCTCCATGAATTTGGTCGAATAAATCATCAATGAGAGGTAGGGGATACTTTTTATTTATTGTTATATAATTGATCTCCCTGTAGTCAATGCACAACCTCATAGATCCATCTTTCTTCTTAACAAAAAGAACAGGGGATCCCCATGGAGAAACACTAGGGAGAATAAATCCTTTATTACTCAATTTCTCTAGTTATTTCTTTATTTCCACTAATTCCAAAGTGGCTATTCTATAAGTGGTCTTCGATATGGGCCTTGAACCAGGAATTAAATCAATGGAAAACTAAATTTCTCATTCTAGAGGATGTTTAGGTAAATTCTCTGGAAACACATCAACATATTCTTGAACAATAGGTATGTCCTCTATTTGAACATTCTTTTCCTCACCCATAGTTATTTTATTCTCTTCCTACCCAATAATTGAATTTAGTAGAGCTATTGGGGGTGGATCTAGATAATAATCAGGTGGTGACATTTATGATCTAAAGATAAGGTACTTCTTTTCATCATCGAAAATTGTAACCTCCTTCTTCTTACAATAAATTTTCACATCATGGTCTAAAATCCAATCCATTCTGAGGATTATATCAAATTCAATCATGGTTATGATGATGAGATCAGTAGATAAAGAACATTTATATGCCCTAATGTGAAATGATTCACAAAAATTTGTTACAATGATACTTCCCTTATGAGTTTTGACTGAAAACTCCCTTGTTAAATCAAATTAGAAATATCTAATTTTCTTAGAAAAATGGGAAGATATGAAAAAAATTCGATGATCTAGAATCAAATAAATCATTTTCTAAACTTGAGGAAACCATTAAATTACCTATCACCATGTCTTTCAGAGCTTCAACCTCAGAAGCAATGATCGCATAAGCTTGGCCTTACTCCCTTGTCCTTTTCTGAGGTAAGTTTCTTTGGAACTTAGAACATTCATTTGCATAATTCCCATTTTCTCTATAATTGTAGCATTCAAAATTGACAACCTATTTCTTTCCCTTGAAATCATGAGCTTGGTGGACTTTTTCATCACACTTATAACAGACTCCCATTACCTTCAGGAAAGTACCAGGGTGTTTCTTCCCACATTTACCACATGATGGATATTAAAATTTTCCCTTATTCCCCTTATTTCGATTTCCAGAGTGTTCAGTAGATCTCTTCTTCTCTTATTTTTCTTTAAAGTTGTAAGACTTAATGAATTCCTTTTCTATCTTGATAGTACATGAGGCAATATCTTCGTATGATGAGAAGGATTGTGAGACTAATGATCGACAGATAAATGGTTTTAACCCATCAAATAATAAATCAATCTTACTCCTTGGGTTACGTATATAATTTTTAGCATGCCTTGCTAACCTTGTAAAGTTAGCCTTATACTTTGTGACATTCTCATCCTCCTTTTTCCTCAGACTCAGAAATTGTCTTTCCGTATTCTCTCAATGGTCATGAGGAAAGTATTTTTCTATGAAAATATCTTTAAACTCCCTCCATTATATATTTGATACTTCTTCATCTTACTTTGTGTTTTGAATTATTGACCACCATTGATCTGCATCACCCATGAGACAATAAAATTCCATGACAACTTTTTCCCTTTCGCTACTCCCCAGAGCATGAAATATTTTATCTAAGGAACTTATCCATTGCTCAGATAAAAATGGATTTTTAGTCCCATTGAATGTTGGTGGTTTTTTCCTCATGAAGTGGTCTAACATTGATCCTTCATGTTGTGGATCAGAGTTCTCCATACAGATAAGGTTATTATTCATAACCTGAGTGAGTTGTCTTAGTATGGTGATAAGATGATCAACACCAGTTGCATCACCATCTCCACTATAATTATCTTGAGTAGCAGAGAAATCCCTACATGGATTACGTGCATTGATATAGTTTCCATTCCATCCACTAGGTTCCATTCTAAATAATGGAATACACTAGATTAGTTTATGAATCATAATACATAATTCCAAACTTGTAAAAAACTTAACATAAATTGAACAGTTTATGGATATAATCCATAATCATAAAAATTATTTCTTTGAGGAAGTATATACTCATAAATCCTTCATAATGGTTTGTAAAGAAAATGTGAATTATTCTAAGCATATCCCTCGGGAGTGTCGTAACCAAGAGTGCAACAAGGCCCATTGTTGTGTACTAGGATACCCTAGGTCAAGCCTGAAACTCCATGTTAGAGTTTTGACTCCTAGGTACATCTTTTCCAGAGCCACCTCTACTTGATCATATCCAAATAGGGATGTATTTCTTAGAAAATACACAAAATATCTACATTACCAAAATTCTAGGAAGTTCTTCTATACTAATCCTCAAAGTCTATCTTAGGGTAATGTTCTCTAATCCGAGTTTTTTCTAAATATAACTTACAAGGTTTGTACTAAACTTCCTCTGATACCAACTGTAATGCCCCAACCCCAGTTACCCAGAGTCGGTGCATTATTACATAATATTGGCATGATCACAAGGGAGAAAATCCCAAAAGACCGATTAGTTTAATAGCCTTGGAAGTACTAGATACATACATAAGTTTTACATTACATCATGAAATATAAACAACAACAACATTTTTTCCCCTTTGAACACACTTATATCCCTTAGCCTATCCCTATAGGTCAACCATAAAATACTTCTTCACATCTTAGGAAAAATAAAACATAGAAAGGGGTGAGCTCAGATGCTTAGTAAGGATAACAATATAGCAGAAACTTTCATAAATATGAATAAACATTTAAGGAAATATATAAGAATAAAACCCAATCCTTTTAAACTTAAACTTCATCATAATATGGAAAATATAAATCAAATAATTCCATTTACTTATTCACATGGATATTCTACTAGTCAATAATCACATGTAATATCAATATCCAATTTCATAATGATGGAATGCATAATGCCAGACTTCATAACCACATAGTCAAGGCCTCATGCCAAGAATACAGATAATATTTTGTCAAGGCATTATGCCAAGACACAAGTTTGTATCATGAGACCTACTAATGCATCTAGGAGCTATAGCGGGCTCCACCTATCACTTACTAAGTCCAATGCATTCCTCATATGAAAAGGTTTAAACATAACATAAACATTCATATTAAAACTAGAATAAAAAATGTCAATACATTATCCATAAACCACAAATGATATAAAAATAACACATCTACAATCAAAAATATAAAAAAACCTTCAATACAGTATGAAAGATTGGTATAATAATAAATCAACTTCAAACAAGTTTAAAATCCATCAAAGGATGTTAACATAAATGTAATGAAAACTATTTGAAAGAAATACCTCTTTCTATTTTGAAACCATTTAAAAGTAAAATAATTATAAAAGAAAACATTTATTTTGGAAATATTCTTATAATCTTGTAAGGGAAGCTTTGAAGGTGTTATAATAGTGGAAAATAGCCGCACCCACCATATAAGTTAAAAAAACATTCTTTCCTTAATTTTTTCGAAAAGGTCATAAAGGACCTTATTTGGAAAATGATGGAAATATTCCTATATAAAAATATTATAAAAAGTAAAAAAAGGGTTTAAATGACTTTAACCCATAGTCTAGGAAATAGTAAAAATGTTTTGGAATACATTTTTAAGAAACACAAATGTGGATGATAAAGAGGTCCTAGTAGATACTCACGTATAAACAACCTTGGATAATGAAGAGATTGTAGAATTAACCCTTACCTTGTACTTTTCCTTGATTGGGGGTATTTTAATCTCTTGTATAATAGTTAAATCATAGTTATTAAATTATACAATAACCATATACATAAATATGATATCTTATATTATATTCAAATATTGCTTTGTTAATAATATTTCAGTAGTGTCATTGTTTTAGGTGTTAACTGATTCATTTTCCTTTATATGTTTTGTTATTTAAGTAATTTTTGTTATGGATAGGATGTATTTGATTCATATAAATAATTATATTAAGTTCTTAAACATTATTTTTAATCATAAAATAAAAATTATTCTTGAATGGTTACGATGAGGAATGAATTTCATCGCATTCGTGGTGCCGGTAATCCGTACGTACGCACGAGCGACAATACCATTCTATTGATGGTAAAATCGTATGTAATTGGATGGTATATAATATATACAGAATCATTAATATGTTATATTTATTATTTACATCAATTATACTCATTATTATACACATCCAAATAATGAAGTGTTTGAATAATGAACTACACCACGACGTGGAGACGGTAAGCCGTACGTACGCACGTATGATGACATGTCATTCATAGGATGGATAGAATAATGAATATGGTTGTAGAATATTTATAAAAACATCTCAATATTTATAAGGTACTGGAGTTATTATTTTGGTATGTAAACAACAAAGAAAGAAGAAGTGGAAGAAGAAAATAACTTTAAAAAAGGTGGTGAAATTATTACCTCTTCTTCAGGTGTTTCCTTTTGAGTTGATCAAAAGGGCTCCTTAGGTTGGATTTTTTATCGAAGTAAGGACAATAAGTCTAAGTGAGGGTATTTGGGAGGATATTTGGGTAGGATTTGGCCGATCCAAATGGATTTGAAGGTGTGATTTTAAGAGAAGGGGAAGTACCCTTTTATAAGAGAGGTGAGAGTCACTTTAGGAAAAGCTTGAAATATTATTTTATTATACGATCATATTATGTTTACAATGGCTCAAAAAATGATTTATTTCCAGGATAAGGTGGGTATGGGTTGAAAAACTCTCAAAAAATAGGTTTTAGATAGTTTTAGGTCACTATATTAACCTTATCTATTAGATTTAACTCTTAGTTAAATAGTTTAACTTTTACCATGTATTCTTGTATTATTATAATAAATGGTTAATAATCTTACTATAAAAATACAAGATAACTCCATGTGGTTCATTATTGATATATCTAACCATATCTAAGTCCTATGTCTGAACCTTATATTTTTAGGAATATTATATCAATTAATAATATAGTATTTATTTTAAAAACTTATTTATGTCAATTTTGACACTATTTGGAATTTTGTTTTTGTGAAAGTCATAATAACTTTATCACTTAGAAAAAAAATTATTTAATCAACCCTAACATATAATATTAACCTATAAAATTAGTTTAATTCATAAAAAGTCTCAATTTACATTTATTTTGTTATTTATAATATCAATTATTTTAATCTTTCATTAATAAGGTAATTACTACATCATCATTATGTCATAAATAAATTTAATTATTTAATGTCTAAAAATTATAAATAAAATACCATTATGTAGGAAATATTGTTAGGTTTATAATTAATATTTATAGTCAAATTTATCTTATGTGAAACCCTATATTAAAAATGGTTTAGTTATTAAACTTTGAATTCAACACTTTTAATTGTTCTTTAAATAAAATAATAATAAATGTCCTAATCTTATTCAAGTGGACCAAAAGGATCATATTTCATTCCTAAGGTTGATTTTGGTCGAAATACACTTATAAAATAGAATTAGGACATGTGTTAGGGTAATAATAATATCATTTTTACCTTTAATTACCCTATTTTCTTTTAATCGTGGTAAATAAAAGTTAAAAGTTACTATTCACCAACAAATATTTTCATCTTATTGAACCACATTTTACTTACTGATATTAACCGTGTCTCTCAGATAATTGAAATTCAATTCACAGAAGTGGTAAAATTATGTTTTATACAAATTTGCAAATGACTCCATGAATTAAATTGAACATAAATAGGTATTATGAATCTATTTTTACCTAATATAAATTTAAATAAAATAACTAATTATTTAAATAAAATTCGATTTTAAACAATAACGCAGTGTTTTCACTATTCATCAAAAATTGAAAGTTTATAGAAAAATACCAAAAATTCACCCTAAGCTAATTTTGATATTTCGAATCCAAAAATGAAGTCCATTTGGAAAAATAAAATTTATAAAATTTAAAAAAGTGGGTATTAATATTCATAATAGCTTGTTTGATTGGTTGTGGTGTGTTAAAACTCCAAGTTACATACAACGCAAGCTATTGCATTATTCAAAGGGAAACGTACCATGGAAGCTTGGGGTGTTACAGGAATTAAAAAGGATTTTATCTCAAATAGTATATCTAAAGCAAATAATATGAGTTATGAAAAAACAAAGTAGATCTATATTCCCAGATCTTTTCTTTCTAACACTACTGGACCTAAAATAAATGGGTACCAAAACAAACTCTTGTTTGAATTTCCTTTACATGAAACATGTCATAGAAAAAGAAAAGATATACGGTACATGGATAGTGTCTGCTCCTGGCGTATGAGTGGAAACTCATAAAACTTTAATACATTGACTAAAATATATGTAGGTATAGTCACTTTTGGTGATAATTCTAAAGGAAATATAATTAGACTTGGAACTGTTGGAGATCCAAAAACAGTCTCAATCAACAAAGTACTATATATATAAGGGTTGAAGCATAACCTAATAAGTATCTCTCATATTTGTGATGATTGATATTATGTTGATTTTTTTAACAATTCATTCTCTGTATTTAAAGATAAACTACTTAAGTTTAGAGCACCTAGAACTGATAATGTTTATACTTTGGATTTAAATTCCTTGTGTAAACAAAAATTGAATTATCAAACTGCTAAGATAAATGAGTCTTGGATGTGGAATAAGAGGCTTGGTCATTGTAATATTTATGATTTACATAAATTAACTAAGAAACAATTAGTTTTTTATTTACCTAGTCTTAAGTTTTATAGTGATAGATTTTGTGATGCATGCCAAATTGGCAAGCAATAAAAATATTCTTTCAAATATATTAACAAAAATGTTACATAAAAACCTCTAGAACTTATCCACATGGATCTATTTAGACCATCAAAAGTATAAAGTTTGTCTGGAAAATTATATTTATATGTTTTAATTGGTGATTACTCTAGATTAACTTGGATTTATTTTCTAAAACTAAAAAGTGAAGATTTTACTGTTTCTGAAAGTTTTTGTAAAAATTTTCAAAATTAAAAAGGTTTTAAAATAATTTAATTAAGAAGTGATCATGGTGTAGAATTTTAGAATCATGAATTCAATTACTTTTGTTCAAATATGGGTATTAAACGCACCTTTTCTACACTAAGAACACCTCAACAAAATATAATTGTTGAAAGAAAAAAATTAACTATTCAAGAAATGGCTAGGACTATACTGAATGAATACAGTCTACCTACCTAGTAATGGGAAGAAGCTGTAAGCACAACCTGCTATATCATCAATAGAGTTTTAATTCAGCCTATTTTCATAAATAAACCTTATAAACTTTGGAATAACATAAAACCTAAGGTAAATTACTTTAAAGTTTTTGGATATAAGGTGTATATACTGAACACCAAGGAAAATCTTGGCAAGTTAAATCTAAAAGATGATGAAAGAATATTTTTAGGATATTCTGCTACCTCTAAATCCTATGAGTGTTTATTAAAAAGTCAAGGATTGTTGAAGAATCAGTTCATGTGAATTTTGATGAAAAGGACCCTTTTATTAAAGAGAAATATCAAACTGATGAAATTACTGACTCTTCTAACAACATGAGACTTGAAAACTTGAAAAATTATTTTAAAAATAATATAAATAAAATTCCCTCCAGTTTATAAAAACATGATACTAATGAACCTAAAAGTGTCTTACCTATAGAGTCTATAACTCTAAAGAATCATCCTTTAGAAAATGTAATAGGAGACCTAGACATAGGAATAAGAACTAGAATAAATATAGGAAACCTTGTTAAATTCTATGCCTTTCTATCTCAACTAGAACCTAAATCCTTTGAATAAGACTTAGAAGATGAGATTTGTATATTAGTAATGCAAGATGAGCTAAAACAATTCAAAAGGAATGAAGTTTTGGAATTAGTTGAAATACCATTAAATTATCCAGCTATAAGAACTAAGTGGGTCTTTAGAAATGAACTATATGATCAAGGGATTATAACTAGAAACAAAGCTAGATTAGTAGTTAAAGGATATAATCAAGAAGAAGGTATAGATTATGACGAAACCTTTTCCCCTATAGATATATTTGAAGAAATTATAATTCTTTTAGATTATGAATCTCATATGAACTTTAAATTATATCATATGGATGTTAAATCTACCTTTTAAAATAGATATTTAATAGAGTATGTTTATGTTGAACAACCAACTAGTTTTGAAAATTATCAAAAACCAAATTCTATTTTTAAACTTACTAAATCTTTCTATGGCTTTAAACAAGCGCCCAGAGCTTGGTACAAAATATTATGATGAGGATCATGGAACGAATGGTCATCGAGGTGTTGGAGGCAGTCTTGATGAGGAGGGTGGAAGGCGCATGATTCCACAAGACCCGCTGCGAGGAATTGGCGGCCCAATGACAAGGGAGCGGACCAAGAGAATGAAGGAGGCCTTAAATGGGTTAATCTTGCAATTCCAAGAGGAGGCCCAACACCCTTGCTTGGGGGAAGCATCTGGGCCTATAATTACATTAATTAAGGCCCAAACATGCTTTTAAAAACCCAATCCAATGTGTGCTACGAATTTCAAGCCCACTCCACCATGGAATCTTCAAAGTCAAAAGTGGTGGGTTAGTTGTCTTTACTTTCCAAAAAGGATGTGCTACTTGTCTCCTAAAGTCATGGTCATGTGCCAAAATTATCAAAAGTAACATGTAGGCTTTTTGACTTGAGGAAACTAGGTGTTAGAATTTTGTATCAATCCTTGGCTATAAATAGCCACCCCCATGTACTCTTTAGACATGATGAATGAAGGTAATGTTATTATGGTGAGTTTTGCTTGCAACCTTTGTGTTCTTGCTTAATTATTGACTTATCAAAGGATTGGTCATCCTTTTTGGCGTCTTGTGGCTAGAGTTCTTAGAGACAAGTTCTCTTTGGGCTCTACCTTGACCAATTCCCTCTTCCTTCTATTTATCACTATTCGCACACCATATTCACTTGTTTTCTTGCGGCGATCCGGGTGCACAACGCGCGAACATTGTACAAGGTTCCTAGGACACTTCCTAGTGGGTCTTACACCACGCATCATTTGGTATCAGAGCCCATTTGCAAGAAATCAGGTTCCTTCTTTCTTATCCCTTCTTCCATTTCATTTCTCTTCGAATCGGGCCGACATCAATTCTGGTCCAATTCCTCCTTCACCTACGGACGTCATTTCTTCATCATTTCGGACGTATAGCATGTCATTCTTGCAGTTGAGAAGCTTATCTTTCCTCTCCATTTGGAATCATAAAAATCAAATCCATATATCGTGAGATACAGTGGGTTCAAATTTTGCAAAAAAATCTGCAATTTCAAAACCACGCAACTCACACTTTGATTCCATTTTGTGTTACAAATTACTACTTCTCCTACATTTAAATATTGAAATATTCATCTTGTTGCTACTACATTTATTCAAAAAAAAGAGCCCAAAAAAAAATCAAAAAAAAAATTAAGGCTCAAAAAAAAATTGCAACATTTTGAATTCTACGTCCCATTTTCATTCTTCTTCATCCCTTTTCATTCACTTCAAATATTTTCTATCTTGAATCCATTTTTTAATTTTATCTTTGAATTCTAGTTCGGGATTTCCACATTTCAACAATCCTTTAGATTTGTTGAAATTGGGTAAGAACGCTATAGGAAACAAGTTGAGTGGTAAAAGGCAAGAGTGTTACATTTTGATAAAAGCCGAAATTGAGTGAAACACGAGCAAACAAATTATTTTGAGTGTAAACAAGTGAGGGAGTGTGTGAGGTCCATTTTCCTTTCCCTTTCATTTTTCTCACAGGATACCTAAATGGCAGAGTCGAGTAACACCAATGAAGCGGACATCAAGTTGTTTATGAGGGCTGTACAAGAACAATTCCAAAGGTTGAATGCAAGGATGGATGAATTGCAATCCCCATCCAATTCTAGAGCACCACCAAGGAGGCGGGTGGTTGAAGAAGAGGAAGAGTTTTCTGATCTCCATGAGTCACCAATCTGAAGAAATCAACCACAGTGGAGGCAAGAGGATGATCTTGGAGGAGTAAAGTTGAGGATCCCTTCATTCCAAGGTAAGAATGATCCTGAAACATATTTGGAATGGGAAAGAAAGGTCGAACATGTTTTTGGTTGTCACACATATTCAGAGGAAAACAAAGTGAAGTTGGTGGCCGTGGTATTCACCGACTATGCGAGTATTTGGTGGGACCAACTACAAGTGAGTCGACGACGAAGTGGAGAAAGACCCATCCGCACTTGGGAGGAGATGAAAGTGGTAATGCGTAAGAGGTTCATTTCTAGCCACTATTATCGTGATTTGTTCCTCAAGTTGCAGGGTTTGAAACAAGGGTCCATGAGTGTTGAGGAGTGCCATAAAAAGATGGAGATCATCATGATTCGGGCCAATATTGAAGAGGATCAAGAGGACACCATGGCAAGGTTTGTGAATGGGCTCAACTATGACATTCGAGACATAGTGGACATGCACCACTACTTGGACATTGAGGATCTACTACACATGGCTACCAAAGCGGAGAGGCAAGTAAAGGCAAGAAGGATGCTCCCTACATCTTATGGTAAGGATTCTAAACCTTCATTCAAGTTTAAGGATTCCAAACCACAAGAGCATGTAAGGGAACACAAAACTGATTCGAAGGAGTTGCCCAAACCAAAACCATTCTTTCCGGAATCCAAAGGTAAAATAGAGGGTAAGATTGTTTCCAAATCATGAGATATCAAATGTTTTAAATGTCAAGGATTTGGACATATTTCCTCACAATGCCCAAACAAGAGGACAATGATTATTTTGGATGATGGAGATGTTCTTAGTGCTAGCTCAAGCAAAGATGAAATGCCATCACTTGAGGATGATTCGGAGGTGGAAGTAGAAAGCCCCGTACATGGAGAAATGCTTGTGGCAAGGCGTGCTTTGAGTGCTCAACCCGAAGGAGAACATGATCAAGAGCAAAGGGAGAACATTTTTCATACTAGATGCCTCGTCAAAGATAAGGTATATAGTATGATTATTGATGGGGGTAGTTGTACAAACGTAGCAAGTGGTTTGATGGTTGATAAATTGGGATTGGCTACGACTAGACATCCTAGGCCTTATAGATTGCAATGGTTAAATAATAGCGGGGATGTCAAAGTGACTAAGCAAGCACAAGTTCCATTTTCTATTGGGAAGTATGAAGACAAGGTGATGTGCGATGTTGTTCCAATGCATGCTAGTCATATCTTGTTAGGCTGGCCATGGAAATTTGATAGGAGGGTCACACATGATGGATACACCAACCACTATTCATTTGAGTACAATGGGAGGATGGTTATTCTTACACCATTGAGGCCTTTGCATGCTTATGAAGACCAAGTGAGGATTGAGAGAGATTGTGAGATGAGAGAAAAAGAAAAGAGAGAGAAAAATAGAGAGATTGAGAAGAGTGGAAAAATCAAGAGTGAAAAAGGAGTGATGAGTGAAATCAAAAGAAATGAGGGAAATAAAAGAGTTGAAAACAAGAGTGAAAATAAGAGTGAAAACAAGAGTGTTGAGGAAAAAGTGAGTCTATTTTCTGGAAAAAGAGAGATAGAGAGAGCTTTAGAGGGGGAGGAAACTCTCATGCTTTTATGCAAGGGAGAATGTTTTACGGCTAACTCTCTTAACCCATCATTGCCTTCTAGTGTTGTTTTTCTTTTGCAAGAATTTGGTGACGTGTTTCCGGAGGAAATTCCCGATGGCTTACCTCCCTTGCGGGGTATCGATCACCACATCGACTTCCTCCCAGGAGAGACACTTCCCAATCGACCGGCCTATCGGGCTAACCCGGAGGAGACTCGAGAAATCCAACGACAAGTGGAAGAATTACTAAGGAAGGGATTTGTCCAAGAGAGCTTGAGTCCTTGTGCGGTGCCGGTAATTCTTGTCCCAAAAAAAGATGGTAAGTGGAGAATGTGTGTTGATTGTCAAGCTATCAACAAAATCACGGTAAAGTACCGCTATCCCATACCTCGTTTGGATGATATGCTTGATGAACTCCATGGTGCATCTTTGTTCACTAAAATTGACCTAAGGAGTGGATACCATCAAATTAGAATGAAAGAGGGAGATGAATGGAAAACTGCATTTAAAACTAAGTTTGGGTTGTATGAATGGATAGTTATGCCTTTTGGGCTAACTAACGCCCCGAGTACATTCATGAACTTAATGAATCATGTTTTCCATCCATTCATTGGGAAATTTGTGGTTGTTTATTTTGATGACATCCTTGTTTATTCTAAGAGTCTAGATGAACATCATGGGCATTTGAAACATGTTTTTGAGACTCTTAGGAAAAATAGGTTGTTTGCCAATGTGGAAAAATGTACATTTTGTTTAAATTCGGTTGTTTTCCTTGGTTTTGTGGTAGGGGCTGATGGCATGAGGGTTAATGAAGAGAAGGTGAAGGCAATTCGGGAATGGCCAACACCAAAGAATGTCAATGAGGTGAGGAGCTTCCATGGACTTGCGAGTTTTTACCGAAGGTTTGTGAGGGACTTTTCAACCATTGCGGCACCATTGAATGAGTTGGTCAAGAAAGGAGTGAGCTTTAAGTGGGGAAAAGCGCAAGAAGATGCCTTCTCCACACTCAAAGGTAAGTTGACAAATTCACCTCTCTTAATTCTGCCTGACTTTTCTAAAGTTTTTAAGGTGGAGTGTGATGCCTCTGGAATAGGAATTGGGGCTGTTCTAATGAAAGAATCTAAGCCTATTGCTTACTTTAGTGAGAAGCTTAATGGGGATGCATTGAACTACTCTACCTATGACAAGGAATTATATTCCCTCAAAAGAACTTTAGAAAATTGGAAGCATTACTTGTGGCCAAGGGAATTTGTGATTCATTCGGATCATGAAAGCCTAAAATTTCTTAAGTCACAAGGAAAGTTTAATAGGAGGCATGCAAGATGGCTTGAATTTATTGAAACGTTTCCTTATGTCATTAAGCATAATCAAGGAAAAGAAAACGTTGTTGCTGATGATTTGTCTAGGAGGTACTCTCTTATCACTTCTATACATGCTAAAATACTTGGTTTTGAAATGTTGAAAAGCATGTATGAGAATGATGGTGATTTTTCTGAAATTTGGAAGTTGTGTGAAAAACATGGGAAAAATGATTTTTACAAACATGATGGATTTCTTTTTCAAAAAAATAAATTGTGTGTTCCATCTTGTTCCATGCGTGAATTTCTTGTTAGAGAAACTCATGGAGGTGGATTAATGGGGAATTTTGGGGTTGAGAAAACTTTGGCATTGTTGTGTGAACATTTTTATTGGCCTCACATGTGTAGAGATGTGGTTAGTATTTGTGGAAATTGTCATGTATACAAACATGCAAAGTCCAAAGTACATCCACATGGCTTATACACCCCTTTGCCTGTTGCTTCTCATCCTTGGGTAGACATTTCAATGGACTTTGTTCTCGGCTTGCCAAGATCACAATCAGGGAAGGATAGCATCTTTGTTGTGGTGGACAGATTTAGTAAAATGGCACATTTTATTGCATGTTCTAAAACCAATGATGCAACTCATATCGCTGATCTGTTTTTCAGGGAAATTGTTAGGTTGCATGGATTACCCAAGAGCATTGTGAGTGATAGGGATGTCAAATTCCTTAGTCACTTCTGGAGGACATTGTGGAACAAACTTGGAACCAAGCTTTTGTTCTCCACCACTGCACACCCACAAACAGATGGTCAAACTGAGGTGGTCAATAGAACACTTTCCACATTGTTACGTGCCATCCTTAGAAAAAATTTGAAACATTGGGAAAGATGCTTGCCTCACATTGAGTTTGCTTATAATCGAGCGGTTCACTCAACTACTAATTCTTCACCATTTGAAGTTGTGTATGGTTTTAACCCATTGACTCCACTTGATATTTTACCTTTGCCTACTAATCAATTTTCTAATCTTGAAGGTGAAAAAAAGGCAAAGTTTGTGCAGGAATTTCATGCAAAGGTAAAGGACAACATTGAGCGGAAGACTGAACAAGTGGCGAAACATGCCAACAAAGGTCGGCGGAAAATGGTGTTTCAACCCGGAGATTGGGTGTGGGTAAACTTGAGGAAAGAGAGGTTCCCGGAGAAAAGAAAATCAAAACTTCATCCACGGGGAGATGGACCTTTCCAAGCCTTAGAGAAGATCAATGATAATGCCTACAAGATTGAGTTACCCGATAGGTATGGGAATGTTAGTTCCACATTTAATGTTTCTGATCTTTCTCCCTTTGAATTTTCAGATTCGAGGACGAATCCTTTTGAGGAGGGAGGAGATGATGAGGATCATGGCACAAATGGTCATCGAGGTGTTGGAGGCGGTCTTGATGAGGAGGGTGGAAGGCGCATGATTCCACAAGACCCGCTGCGAGGAATTGGCGGCCCAATGACAAGGGAGCGGACCAAGAGAATGAAGGAGGCCTTAAATGGGTTAATCTTGCAATTCCAAGAGGAGGCCCAACACCCTTGCTTGGGGGAAGCATCTGGGCCTATAATTACATTAATTAAGGCCCAAACATGCTTTTAAAAACCCAATCCAATGTGTGCTACGAATTTCAAGCCCACTCCACCATGGAATCTTCAAAGTCAAAAGTGGTGGGCTAGTTGTCTTTACTTTCCAAAAAGGATGTGCTACTTGTCTCCTAAAGTCATGGGCATGTGCCAAAATTGTCAAAAGTAACATGTAGGATTTTTGACTTGAGGAAACTAGGTGTTAGAATTTTTTATCAATCCTTGGCTATAAATAGCCACCCCCATGTACTCTTTGGACATGATGAATGAAGGTAATGTTATTATGGTGAGTTTTGCTTGCAACCTTTGTGTTCTTGCTTAATTCTTGACTTATCAAAGGATTGGTCATCCTTTGTGGCGTCTTGTGGCTAGAGTTCTTAGAGACAAGTTCTCTTTGGGTTCTACCTTGACCAATTCCCTCTTCCTTCTGTTTATCACTATTCACACACCATATTAACTTGTTTTCTTGCGGCGATCCAGGTGCACAACGCGCGAACATTGTACAAGGTTCCTAGGACACTTCCTAGCGGGTCTTGCACCGCGCATCAGATTAATTTTCTTTCTTTTAAAAAATGGATTTACTATTGTAATGGAAAATACAACTCTTTAAAAAAACCATTTTTTCTAATATATTATTAGTTTAAATCTTTGTTGATGATGCTATTTTTGGTTCAACCAATAAAAAACATTGTAATGATTTTTCAGAACTTATGAAAAAAGAATTTGAAATGAGTATGATGGGAGAAATGAACATCTTTTTTGGACTTAAAATTTATCAAAAATATTATGGAAATGTTTTAAACTAAAGTAAATATACTATTGATTTATTGAAAAAGTTTGGTCTTGATAACAACAATACATATACAACTCCCATGAGTACCAATATAAAACCTGATTTGGATGAAGCTAGAAAACTAGTGGAAAATAAGTTATATAGAGGTATGATTGGTAGTTTATTATATCTCACTACTATTAGACCTAATATTATGTTTTATATATGTTTATGTGCTAGATTTCAAAAAAATCCTAAATAATATCATCTTACTACTGTCAAAAGGAGTTTTATACATTTAAAGGGATTTTTTTTCAATCTCTTATTTATCAAAAAACTTCTAATTTTAATTTAATATCATACTTACATGCTGATTTTGGAGGTTGTATATTAGATAGAAAAAGTACCTTAGGAACCTGTCACTTTTTGGGAAAATGTTTAGTATCATGGTCAAGTAAGAAAAAACACTAAATTTCCCTGTCAGCAGATGAGGCAAAATATGTATCTGTAGACAGTTGTTGTGCACAATTATTGTGGATGAAAAACACTAAAGGACTGTGGATTAAATTTTAACAGTACACCTATTTTATGTGATAATACAAGTGCTATTAATATTTCAAAAAATCCAATATGTTATTCACGAACTAAGCATATCGATATTATGTATCATTTTCTAAGAGATCATATTCTTAAAAAGGATATATCTCTATAATTTTTAAATATTGAATATCAACTAGCTGATATCTTTACTAAACTACTTCCCACTATAAGTTTTGATTTTATTAAGGGGGAGTTTGGTTTATTTAATTTTTTAAATAAATGTTAATATTTTTAATCTTTTTAATTATAAATATTTATTTTATCTTATTTTATTTTTTTATTTATTCTAATTTATTAATGTTAAAATTATTTACTGACTACTTTAAATATGATCTATTTGAATATTTTTCCTGTTATAAACTTTAGTTAATTTATTTTAAATCTTTAATTTATTTGTGCCGCGTGTTTTCAAAAAATTTAGTTATTATCTTATGTATGAAATTGGAAACAAGGGACTGTCAAAAACATTTCAAATACCAAACCTTTTAAAATCTCAAACCCTTTTTAAATACCGAACCCTCATTTACCTTCGTCTACCTTTTTTTACCTCTATTTTCTTTTGAATCCCTAAAAACCCAAAAAACTCAGAGCTTTTGTTTATAAAAAATGACGAAAACTAAGAGAACCGAAGAAGGTGAAGCTAGCAACCCAAAGTTTTAGAAAATTTCTGGAAGAAAGATTTTGCAGGGTAAAGTAGTTGATTTTGAATGGCTCTATCAGAAAAATATACTCCTAAAGAAAGATTTATCTTATCAAGGTTTGGAATTTGTCTCAATTAGGAGAACTCAAAATTAATTTATGAGGAAAAACTAAAATATTTCTATAACAGTTTTCAGTTTAGTTTTGGTGATTCTAAATATACATTTTTTGCAAGAATAGAAGAAAAGGACTTTTCAGTTTCTTCGACTAAAATTTCTCAAAATCTTGAACTGTCATCATGGGGGAGTTTTTCATTTCAATATAAGGCCTATCAGAGATAAGTACTATAAATATGAATACATTATGTCTTTTCTATTTGATTCAAAAAATATTAGAAAAATGTTTTTCAAGGATCTCGAGGTAGTCTAAAAAATCTTAGTTAAGTTTATTCAGACATGAATTGCTCCTAGAATGGATGAGATGGAGAAGATTCTATATCCAGACATGTATATCATGTTTATGTTTATGAGTAAAATAAATTTGAATTTTCCAAGGTATATGTTCAGATATTTTCACTACTACTTTCAACCAGATGCTAGGATGAATTTTTATCCTTATGGAATGACAATCTCTCTAATTTTTTTTAATAAAGGAATGATTCGTTTAATATATTATCAAATCAAATTTCATTAAAAAAATTTACTCAATGTGATAACATTGAGGAAATTAGGTTTTTACTAGAGTACATTCAAAGGAAAACTCTTTCCAGTTGATGCAAATGACCAACAAAGATCAGGATCTTTTGCTCAGGGGGAGAAAAGTGAAATTGGGAATTAAGGAATTGGTGAAACATGAGGTGAAGGAATTTCCAAACCAACCCAAATAAAATTGATACTTATTGAAGAAAAAGAAGAAGAAGAGTCAGAAGAGGATATGCAAGAAGAATTGGTTGTAAAACCACAAAAAAGAGTAGATTCACCTGCTAAAGAACCAGTGTTAGGTTTAGTTGAGGCTATCGGGTCAGTAGATTTAGAGGAAACTTTACTTGAGGAAGATAAACAGGTTGAAAGCCAAAAAAGAGATCTATAGAATATTGATTTACCAGTTGTTCAGGAGGAAGAACCAGCTGGTCAAGAAGAGAAACCGTTGATCCGAATTGAAAATATGGAAAATGAAATTGTTGAGAATTTACTTTTCTCTGTTTTTGATCATGTGGATGAAATACATCAATCTAAAACTGATGAAAAAACATAAGTTCTTTATAGTTTGTCTTGTTCAAGTGAAAAATCAATTGAAAACTAGTAGAAAATATACTTCAATATCTCTAGCAATTATGGTAGTTGGTCAGTCACAATATCCAGATGAAGGGACATTTAATTACCTATCAAATCCGGTTGAGGAGCTTGTATTGAAGTTTAATAAATCTTTGGAAGAGAATGTCAATATTCAAAAAGAGTTGGAAGTTTCAAAGAAAATTTTTATAGGATATTAATTAAAGTTATGTTTCAAAGAAAGAATTTGACGCTTTTAAGAGAGAGATGCTAAATGAAGTTGGAAAGATAAAGTCTGAAGTTGTTTCTAAGTTAGACTTTGCTAATATAAAGTGGTATTTAGGGAGTCAATTTGAATCCATCAAGAGTACTATTGGTCAGACCAGTATATCTACCTATTCTCCCCCTACCAGTCCAGATATGATTCAGTGATTTTAGGCAATCACCTCTATCATGGTAGATATGAATGATCATCTTCAAAATCTTTAGTGAAATAGTGATCCTCTGTCAGTTCTGTAGGACAATCAGAAATTTATAGTTAACCAATTAACATGGAATGAACCAACTATCAGATTTCTACTGAACAAATTCATAAAAAAAATAGATCAATTTACGCAGCAAGTGGAGAGTTTTAATGACTTTTTGAAAGTCATTCTTGTTGAGAATTTTCATATTAGTAAAAATTCCAGAATTTTGATTATGCAATTGGGGGATAGTCTAATGAAGAAGTTTCAGTTATAGATGGATGAGTTGAAAGATATGTTTGAAGCTACTAAAAATCTTTAGGACCTTAACTGATCCAATTCCTACCAAATATTTTGTACCCTAACCATTTTAGTTGACTAAACTTGTTTCCCAGTCAAACTGATTATTGTATTTATACAATTTTTGACCAATAAAATCTCCTTATTTTTATTTTTGTGTATGTTATTTCATATTCTTTTATGTTTATGTCTAGAATCCAAAAATTCAGTCTTATTTATTTAAAAGGATTATTATAACATTCACTTATGTATCTATAAAAAATTAACCATGTTTTATTCATTTTTTCACTTTCTTTTTGATCTCACAAAAAGGGGGAGAAATTTGGGAAAACAAAACATTTATTTTTATTGAAATAATTTTTGTAAAATCAAATTTCAAATTATTTTCTTTTCAATTGTTTTCTAAATTCTAAATTCTATTATTAATTTTATGGGATTTTTATCATAAAAGGGGGGATATTATTGGGCATGTATTGTATCAACAATACTTTATAAATCTTATTGATTTTGATGCTCACAAATACCCTTGTTTTTTTACTAATGATATTACTTTAAGTGTATTTTAGGAAGTTAATACTATTTATATTCCTTATTTTGGAATTATATTCAAGCTTATTATTCACATTAAATATTCATCAAAGTGTTTGAAATTCTCTTAAGCGTGTTCTGGATACATTGTTCATACAGTATGTTGAATAACATAATGTATGAAACAAACCCTACATTTGTATTAAACTTTATGTTTAAAGATTAGTGCATATGGTTAATCAACCCTACATTGACAGAAATGTATGGATAAGGAACCTTATGTTTGTATGAAACCTTACGTTTAACAAAGATAAAAAGTATAGTTAAAGAACCCTAAGTAAGTATAGAACCTTACGTTTGAGAAGCAAACATATGGATCATCAACCTTACTTTTGTATCAATCTTACATTGTCAACCTTACGTTTAGAGATTGAACACTACATAGTTGAACCCAACGTTTTGTATTTTTTCATTTTATGAAGGAACCTTACATTTGACTTTTTATCATCAGAGATTTGAATTTACATTTTTATCGGAGTTTCGGGAAACGTTCTTTACGGAATATCAGGCCGATTTAAATATCATTTTCGAATGATTCAAAGCTCATTATGATTGATTCAAATAATTTTATTAAGTATAGAAATTCTCTCCAATTATTAAGGAAATATACTATTACTCTGAGCTATCTCAAGAATTTGAATTCTTACAATTTATTAGGCGATTTTCTTGGATCTGGAATTGAAAGACAGGATCTATACTTTTCTTATTCTATTGGTGTATTATATATATATATATATATGTGTGTGTATGATTTAGGGGAATATATATATATATATATTGAGATATATATTGACCTATATATTTCAACACATATTCACAATTGAAAATTCATTCTTGTGAAGGTATTTTTCAGAGCTACTACAACAATTGATCAGACTCTATTTTTCTACAGAAGAGTATACAACGGAGATATACATATTTAAAATTTAGTATTTGATGTAATTATACTACTAATATTCATTGATGTTTTTATTTCAAAGATCTATTGAAACTGGATCACTTCAGAACTGCTCTTTCCTGAAGAAACTTTTTTCTTAAGAAGAAGATCCATCTACCATTAGTTGCTGCTTCAACTATGAAGTTGAACTAGAACCCTTTTTAATCAATATATTTTTATTGAGAGCTTCAACTGCTCTTACTTAGTTGTGGTGGAGTATAAAATTCTTGATCTAAGCCTTGGTTTATCGGTTCTCTGTTATAGAACCATAAGACTCTATTTTTAGTCTTGTTTGTAAAAGTGTCAACTGCCAACACTTAGTTTTGGATTAGTCTTATGATATGAGGGCCTGACTAGTGAAATTCACCAAACTCACTGAGAGAGTAATTGGTGGAGTGGACTATGGGATATTAATTCCCCAAACCATTATAAACATCCATGTTTTATTTTTTTGTTTTTATCCACTGCTCATAATTTCTTACAGAAGATAAAAACTTCTTACCTGCATAATAATCAGTCAACATCAAAAGGTAGAATTGTGAAATCTTTTGAAAAAGGTTGAAAAGACACAATTCACCCCCCTCTTGTGTATATTTGTATATTACGACATAACAGTCTTTATAGATTATATTCTAATATACTCCAAAAACAAGGAGGACTATAAGGATCATCTAAGAACTGTGCTAAAGACCTTGTAAAAGGAGAATCTCTATGAAAAGTACTTCAAGTGTGTGTTCTAGTTGAACAATGTCTCATTTTTGGGGAATATCATCATAAGAAATAGGATATATTCAGATCCTTCAAAGAAAAAAGAAATTGAAGGATGGCTGAGACTAACATCTGTTAAAAATATCAATAGTTTCTTTGGGTTAGCTGGATATTATCACCAATTTTTCAGAAATTTATCATGATTTTCAAACCCTATTACCAAGATAACTCGAAAGAGAATCAATTTTTCTTGGGATGAATAATGTGAAGAAATATTAATGGAGTTGAAAAAGAGTCTTATCATTACCCTTGTTCCCACACTACACACAAGTGGGTAACTTTTTATAATATTCAGCAATTCTTAAAATAAGGGATTAGGCTGCGTGTTGATGAAAAATGACAAAGTCATTTCCTATGACTCAAGGAAGCTGAAAATTCATGAGAAAAAATATCCCATACATGATATGGAGTTGGAAGCTAATATCTTTGCATTGAAAATCTGGCAAAATTATCTCTATGGGGAGAAGTGTGAGCAATATACTGATCACAATAGACTCAACTACATATTCAAATAGAAAGAGCTTAATATGCACCAGTGAAGATGGTTAGAGCTAATCAGGGATTAGGGTTACTCAATCCATTACCATCCTTGTAAAGAAAATAAGGTGGTGGATGCTCTAAGTAGAAAGGACCCAACAATTATATCATTGATGAGAATTGAGAAGGATCTGATCTTATTGGATTTGAAGAGGATAGATATGGGAATCATAAAGAATGGAACATCATCAATCCTTTCACAAATTATTTCTCAACCATCTCTTTTGGAATGGTTAAAGGATGATAAAAAATATGATGTGGGAATTTAGAAGATAATGGAAACTATAAGGAAAGGTAAATCCTCGGAGTTCAATGTTAATGAAGAAGGAATTGTGAGATTTGGGTCAAGACTACGTGTTCTATCAAATCCTGAGTTAAAGAAGGAACTATTGTATGATTCATATAGTTCGAATTTATAAATTCACCTAGGAAACAAAAAGATGTATCAAGAACTATGAGAGCACTATTGGTGGGAAAACATGAAGAAGGATATTGTTGAATATATATCAAAGTGCCTAGTATGTCAGAAAGTGAAGGTGAAAAGGAAGAATTATAAGGGGGTGATGAAACCATTAACCATACAATCATGGGAATGGGAAAACATCACCATGGAATTTTTCACTAGACTTCTATGGAAATACAAAGGAAATAATGTTATCTACGCTATTGTAGAATATCTTACAAATACTAAAAACTTCATTTCTATTTGAGAGTATTTCTCACTAGATTAACTTGCATGGATATACATCAGAGAAGTTATGATTCAGGGAGTACAACTATTGATTGTGTCCAATTTAGATCTAAGATTCACCTATAAGTTTTGGAAAAGTTTCTAGTATGCTCTAAACACTGAGATGACCTTCAGTATGGTTTATCACCCTCAAACTAATGGACAATATGAGTGGACTATCCAAACACTTATGGACATGTTGATAGCATGCTCAATTGACTTCAAAGGTGGAATGGTCCAGCAAATTTACTTGGTCGAGTTCTTTTACAACAATAGTTTCCACTCAATCATTCAAATGGATCCCTATGAATCCCTTTATGGGAAGAGGTGAAAAACACTGAAATGTTTTGATGAAGTTGGGGAATGAAAACTTCTTAGTCCTAAAATGGTTGAGGAAATGTTAGAGAATTTTAATACCATTCAGTAGCACATGAAGGCTTCTTAGAGTTGAAAAAATAGCTATGCCGACAGTCATTGATGATACCTAGAGTTTGATGTTGGAGGCCTGATATTTCTCTGCATATATCTGTGGAATAATGTGATGAGATTTGTAAAGAAGGGAAATCTTAGTCCAAGTTACATCATCCCTTTTGATACACTTGATCACATCAGAGTAGTGACCTATAGAATAACATTCCCACCAAACCAATATCAAGTACATGATTTATTTAATGTATCCCTCTTGAGAATGTACATATCAGAACTCTCAAATGTACTCAATCTAGATGTGATACCATTAGAGAATGATCTTTCCTATAAAGATAATCCAGTGAAGATCCTAGATCATAGAGAAAAAGTTTTATGAAATAAGACAATGCCCCTCATTAAAGTGTTTTGGAGAAACCACTAGTTTAAAGAAGCAATGTGGGAACCAGATGAGGTGATGAAGAAGAGTTAACCTAGTTTTTTCAGTGTGTGAAAAGAAAATGTTGAGGGAAAAATTTCTGAAGGGGGGAAGATTGTAATGACCAGAACTGTTATAAATAAGATTCCCCCTTTTGATTTAATTAAATTTCATATGGTTATATAAAACACATGCACTAATTTTGTTTTATTATATCCAATTATATTTAGACGAATTTTAAGTATTATTATCATTGATAATATATCCATTTAATAGTGATCACATAACTAGTATAAATATAGGGGTTTTGAAAAATCCTTTTGAAACAAGAAAAAGAAGTGATGAACTCAACCAGTAGGATCATACCTTATGAATCCCATTTATCAGAGCATCCAAGGGAGATATAATTTCTAGTATTTTCCCTTTACCAAGCCCAAACTTAGATCCAACAACTTAAGCATGATCAAAACCGTTTATGGTAGTAGTTCAATCTCATTGAGATCATGACACAAACCATGTTCGCCAAATGGCCCCATGAAAGCCACACCATCACGCACCTCACCCTTAGGGAATATGCTAGTATATTAAATGGATATGTATCAAGACCCTATAAATAGTAATTTTGACATTATTTTTTTTATAAAATAGTGAATATGTTTTAACCCTATTATTGTTACTTTGTAAATGATTTTTAAAGAAAAAATTGTATTTTTTGATAATATTCAAATTAAATTAATGAATTTAAGAATTAATGTATTTTTTAAATAAATAATATTTTAATAAAATACAATTATTAAATAATTTTTATCAAATATAAAAGATCATACAATTTTTATGAAGTCCAAGGTAATTTTTATTAGGGTTCAAAAATAGTTACTGTCAAAAACCCATAATTTTCAGGAAATGTTGGTCATTATTTTTAAAAGTAAAAATTCACATATATATAAAATTGTTTAGATAAAATGAATAATATTTTTGAAATCATAACATAAAAATTATCAAATGGTTAATTTTTCATAATTTTATGAGACAATCGAATTTTTGGGTAAAAATTAAATACCATATAAATATACTTTGTGTTTTATGACATCATAATGGATCAAATGTGATTTAAAAAGTAAAATTAATGGTATCAAAGACCATATATATGTTTTTCATTTAAAATAATGTTATTTTAAGTTTATTTGACTTTTTTTAAATCCATTATGAATCCTCCAAGACTTATAATATATTTTAAGATTTTAAAATTATTTCTTTAAGAGTGTGACTTACCTCCACGTCATCAAGGGTAATATTTTATTTTTTTCATCCCTTTACCTAATAAAATAATGTATACAAATTACTTTTGGCAGAAATCATGGGAAAAACTATGGTATGGTTTGTGGTTTTGAATATTTTATTATGTAGAGTCAAAAACCTAAATAATAAAGAAATCCCCCTCCGTCCCTATATTAACCTAACTAATATAACATTTATCTTCACTAAAAATCCTTAGATAACGTCCATACTCTTTCCTAAACTACCTATATTCCTCCCATTTTATCCCCATTCTTTCAATAATCCCATCCCAAGTCTTTGGAGTCACACACTCAAGTAAGGGATCCTCACCTTCCTCCCTTCTTTTCAATTCATGCACTTTCTTTGGAATTTGTATTTTTAATTGCAATTTTTTATGATTTAATTTATTTATAGACATACCATACTATCCAATGGATGTTATTTTAGCGATTTATCATTTATTTTCTCTCACTTTTACATTTTTCCTAAGGTGTTACTATGTCAAAATTTCATAAGGGATCTTCAACTCTCCTCTTTTATCAAGAACTCCTTTTATGTTAGGTATTTTAATTTCAATTTTCATTTGTTGGTATATGTTATTAAATATACCCATTACTTCCTATTTTATTTATAAATTACCATATTCCATTTAACTCTCATTTCCATCTTATGAACACTTATGTACACCTGTTACCATGAAGAAATTTTGTAAGGGTTTTCCTTTTATCCTCTTTCTTCAAGTTTCTTTATTATGTTACGCCTTATTTTTCCAATTACTTATGTTAGGGAATGTATTTACATGGAAATATCACTTTCCATTTCACATATAAATTATTATATACCCACTTATCTCTCATCAACCCATTTTATGAATTTTTATGTGACGTCGTTATGCTGCTAAAATTGCACAACAATTTTCTATTCCAAAACAATTGTGTAGTGAATACCACATTTTCTATCATGGGTATTCAACTTTATACACATATAATTATCTGATTAGGGAATTACATGTATGTATTCCACACCCCTTGATCATGGAATTATGATGATGAATGAATCCATGTTGATTGATCTATGTGGCACACTTATGCATGATAATGAAATTAAAGTGACGAGTGTGCCTAGAATTATATAGCACTCCAATGCATTGGGTAATGGTTTGTATCATGATACATCATGTTGGGAAAATTTGGTTTACCTGATTCTTTTATGATAATTTTTTATGCTTATGTCTTGGTGGGTTTATCCTTGACCTATGTTTATGATACAGTGTTTTAAGTTGTTTCCATATTTCCCATGTTATGATTATGTTTTTATATCATGCCTTATTATTCATGTTCCTTTTATTCTCCCTTGATATTAATATTGTCTAACATGTACCATATTATTCATGTTATTCCTTGTTTATTATTTTACTTTTCTTTATATCTCACCCCTTTCTTATGTATGTCCTCAGGTTATCCAATGCAGTGTTAAGTACGAAGGAACTTTTTAATCATGTTAAAGAAGTTTTCAATAAAGATGTTATCTTTAATGTTTTAAGTTGTTATGTAATGTTCCGAATTTCCAAAATACATTGGAACTCTCGATATTCCAGGTTGTATTAAGTGTAATTTTATGTAATAAATCATGTTTAAATGTGACATAAAGAGCCGAGTTGTTATAGGGACCAAGAACAGTTGTCTCCCCAATCTCGATCCAACATAAGGGAGAACAACATAGACATGCATACAAAGCTTCAAACAGATCCATGTCATTGGAAGAGTGATAACTATTATTATAAGAAAACTATAACAAAGATAATTTTCATATAAAAGACCCACCAATGTCCAAAACACAGTCCCATAACATATCCTACAATATCTAGATATTCCATTCCATCTACCCATCTTTATATGGTTGGAAAGCAATGTTGAGGCATAATTGAGTTCCAAAAGTATGCTACAATACCCTCCAAAATTTTGAGGTAAACCATGCATCATGATATGATACAATGGACCTCATAACTCCATGAAACCACACCACCAAATCCACATAACTCTTATAAAAATAATACACTATGCCCAACTCCTTGATCGCTAATAAGTGTTCTGATTTTATCAACTGATCCATGAACACCCAGATAGCATCACAACCACCCTTTTCTATGGGTAACCCAATGAAAAAATACATCGATATGTCATCCCATTTCCACTTAGGAACATCCAAGTGCTTCAAAAAATTACCATCAACATGATGCTCGACCTTTATTTTTAGGAAAACCAAGCACTTCACAAACTCTAACACTATCTGCTTCATCTCGGGCCACCAAAACTGATGCCTAAGCCATGATGTATCTTAGAAATTTCCAGGTGTACCAAAAAGGGTGAGATATATAACTCATGAAGAAATACATCATGCATTACTATTGGAACAAACAACCTTCCACAAAACAACATGTGGTTCTGACCATCCATCGACCATCCCTCCAGAGCATCACCATGGCCAACATGATCACACAACACCTCTACCTCTAAGTATCCCCACTGAGACTCCTCCACATACTACATCAGAGAAGACTACACCATTATCTGAAACAAACATCTTCTACCAAAATCCACCCTTGAATCTAAGTTCAAGACTTCAAAATCCTCTATTTATCTCTAAGAATCCATAGACTCTTTAATACCACCATTCCACAACTTTTTAATAAAAGCATTGGCCACAATATTCCCTTTTCCTAAGGTGTAGGAGATTTTAAAATAGTACTCCTAAAAAAACTCTATAAACCTCTACTATAAAAAGTTCATATCACACTGAGAAAATATATATTTCAAGCTCTTGTGATCCGTGAGGGCCACAAATCACTCCCAAATGAGGTAATGCCACTATAACTTCAGCATGAACACAACTGCTGCTAGATCTAGATCATGGGTGGCATAGTTATTATCATGGGGATATAACTTCCTAGAACTATAAGATATAACTTCACACTACTACATCAGTATGCATCCCAATCCCATATGGGAAGTTTCACAAAACATCTCAAACAACACACCCTCCTTCGGTAGCTGAAGCACTGGAGCACTGAACATATTCCCTTTTAGGTAACCAAATGATGCCCAACACAGACCAATCCACACAAAAGCTTGGTCTTTATTAGTCAAAGATATCCAAAAGGTTGTAACTTGAGAGAAATTGGGTACAAACCTATGATAATAGACTGTGAGATGAAGAAAACTTTGAACATTTTCCACATTCTTAGGTGTTTCCCAAGAAAAAACTACTTAAACCTTTGAAGGGTCTATTGCCACTCTCTGTTGAGACACCACATGACCAAGGAAAATAACCTCTCATGTCCAGAACATACACTTGGACAAATTTACATAGATCTGATGGTGTCGAATAATATACAAGACTGTTCTGAGATGCTTGAAATGCTTCTCCTCTAACTTCAAGTAGATTAAGATACCATAAATGAATACAATGATGAATTAATATTGGAACTCATGGAAAATAGATTTCACAAGCACCATAAACATGATTGGTGCATTCAGAACACCCAATAGAATTAATACAAACTCTAAGAGCCCATACCTACACCTGAAGGTATTCTTACGGATATCTCCCTCCTTTAACCTCAACTAGTGATATCTAAACCATAAATCAATCTTAGAAACCAAATCACCCCTCTCAGCTGGTTAAAAAGATAATCTATCATTGGAATAGGGTAACAGTTCTTAACCATCACCTAATTCAACATTCAGTAGTCTATACACAACCTCAGACCACCATCCTCCTTCTTTGTGAACAACACTAGAGCTCCCCATGGAGACACACTAGGCCGTATGAAACCCTTTTACATGAGATTATCTATCTAAATCTTAAACTCCCACAACTTAGAAGGTTAAATCCGATAATAATCCATCAAAATTGATGAAGCAATAGAATATAATTCAATCTTGAACTCAAAATCATGTCAAGGGGGTAGTGTCACAACCTACTTGGGAAAAACATATGGGAAATCCCCAATGACCCTAGGAACCTCTACCATCCCAATGTCCACTGATTCTATCAACAAATCATCCAATGGGGGAAGAAGGGGATCTATATACCAACTACCCACTTGACAACTCCACTCACTAAAGAAAACCACACGCTAACCATCCACATCAAAAACCATGAATATCCTTCAGAATCATTTGATAATAGCACCTATGGAATACAACCAATTGATGTTGAGGATGACATATTATGACTGCATCTATTGCAAGAAAATATACCCACATGACTAAGGCAGCCCCATTATTAGTCTACACCCCCAACACACATCAAAAAATATGGTATGGCCTCTGACTGGTGTAGTCAACACCATAGGTATGGGAAGCCTCTCTATGTATATCCCCAAAGAATGGGCTAGATCAGGTGCAATAAAGGAGTGAAATATCTTGAATCAAACAAGGTACAAACAAGAGTACTAAAAAAACTGATCATACCTCTGATGATCTCTATCCTCCTCTAGAACTACTTCCTCCATTGCATGCAACTGACCAATCCCAACTCCTCTACCTCTCTACTGATGACCACCTCCATTTACATTCCCGAGTCGTGGTACTTGAACAGGAGGAACATCCTGAGGTCAATCTCTACTTGATCCATCTCCCCTTAGTGAAGCATTAGCCTGCTGCCCCTGCTGCTAAAATGACCTCATTGGAAACTACTGCTGAGGAAGGTGCTGAAACTATCCCCTTCCACTATACTGAGCTCAATTATCCATTGGACACTGGTCCTGAAGATGGCCACAAATTCCACAAAATAAACACATCATCCCCAACCCCACATGAAAGGTACGTCAACTAGAAGGTCTAAAGGGAAGTTACTGAGGTCGACTCCCAACTAGTCAAAAATTTGAAGGTCATAGTGATGGAGACCTACCTATAAAAAATCTACCCCTTGAGGAACCCTATTGGTTCCCTTACCATGGAAAGCCACCTCACAAGTTCATTTTCTTGATCAAATCTACCTTCTTATGAACCTCTAGGTACATGGGCAACCTAAAAGGAGTTAATGCATACTAGATAGAAGAAAAAAGTGTGTAATGTCCTATATTTTATGTGTATTATTTTTAAATATTATATGGATTATATTAGAGACTAGGCACTAAGATGGAGTGTAATTCTGAGGCCCGATGTGCCCAGAATAAATGTTTTTAATATATAAAAATATTAAATAGCACGCATGTGGAGTTTTCTTGAAAAAGTGGAATAAATTCTAAATGGGTTCCTTGATCAGAAATCTGAGGGAACCATTGTGTTTAGAGTAGCAACTTTACCTTAGGCACGACCTACATTGGCCAACACAGGTCAACTCTGAAAAGTTGTTGCTGGCCTTTTTAATGAATAAAATAAATTGAAATATTTATTTTATTTTACTGTTTTGTTAACACAGTGAAGCGAAAATGGTTTTATTTTAAATAAAACATTAGGATAGGATCTATGGTTAGGAACATAACTTTAAAATTCCCTAGATGATCTAGAGAGGAAACCCAAAAAATTTCTCTCAGCAGGCAATGGCGGAACTATAGATCAAATATCGAAGAAAACCATTCTTGATGGATCTCGCCAGTGGCAATCAATCTTCAACTGTGTGTGATCCAATTCTCAGTTAGGATGTTTTATTTCATATTTTCTTCCCCGTTCTTAGATTAAATGATGAATGTGGACCAACCAACAAATAGGTTGATCTGAGGTTCGTTCGTGCTTTTCATGATGAAATTTAATTATGGGATTTATAGGGGTTGATTATTGTTTTGATTGTTGAAAATTATTATGGGGACAAATCTAGGATAGAATGAACACCGACTAAGGTTTTCTCATCATATTTTTTCTTTGTGATTTTTCTTTCCTGATATTTCTTTGAATGTCCTTCATTATTCAACACATTCATGAATGATCAATCATTGTGACTTCATTTCTTAGCGCAATGATCTTAAATTTGAGATCCAAAATTGGGACAACCTAACAGAGGTGTGACGGTGAAGGTGAAAAACAAATCAAAGTGAATATGGAGAAACCGTTCTTTAAGCAGTTTTCACCAGGATGGATATAAACAGATTTCTGAGATGATTAAAGGCCCAAAACACATCGATTTGTTGTTAGGGTGGTGAAAAACCCCTGTATATTGAGTTTTGAGGAGAACAGATCACTGTATTGATATCCATAAAATTGGTCGAGGCGTGCGATGGAAGAACGAGACTTTCTAGAAAAATCTGATGAACATGGAATGTAACCTGAGGTTACATGGCATGTGACCCCCACTGAGTGGTGACTAGGGTTTTAGGGAATAGTTAAGTATCACACGATTTGTGACCCTAGTCATACATCATGTAGGTACTCCCTAGAGACTCGACATGTATCTTGAGAGATACACAAACACAAGGTGGAGTACACGATTTTTCTACACGGCGTGTACCCCACCACTCGACTTGGCTCAGACCAAGTACACAAACTACCCCATGTAATGGTACATGGGAAGAGACACGCAGTTTGAAAGTGTGTACTAAAACATGGCCAGACCACACTACCTGAACCTGGATGGAAGGACATGTCATGTGAATCCTTCTACACAGTGTGTACCCATCTTCTACATGATATGTTCTAAAGACACGAGTTGTCATACATGGTCAGTAACTAGGGTCAAGGGACACAACATGTGACCCTACTACATGTTGTGTACCCCTTTATACATGGCTTGATTATCTTGTCCTCCATATATTGAACAAGTTTTATTAGGGTTTTTCTCTTTATCGTTCCCCTAAAGATAGGTGCAAATCATTTTCTACTCATAGGACTATGATCCACTCAATAATACTTTATGGATAGAGTTTTGGAATCCACTAAGAGGCCTGAAGTGTGATCCTATATTCATTATTCATTCCATAGGTAGAGTCTTTGATATTGACTTGACCAACTTTATAGGGTGTTGATCCTCCATTTAGCGGGTTAATCCAAATTGAGTTGTTGGTACCACCCCATGGCCCTGTAATCCTCATCTGTGTATCATATATATCCCTTCATATCTATCAGCGTATCTATCTCATGATAGTTGTCGATAAAAAAAACCTCTCGAATGGACGTCATCAGTTCTATCAGACCCAGGAGTGTGTTCTCCTAGATGAATGATTCATGTAATCTTTAAACTAAATTACTAGTGTAGGTATGCTGTAGTTGTGACTTACCTCTAGACTGGATGTCTTGGATTGAGTATAGTTAGATATTATTAGATGTGTTGTAGACCTATACTTGTGTATAGATGATGGCAATTTACTTTGTTGTATTGCTTTGTGGTTTCAGAGTGTCCTACTGAGTATTGTTATACTCACCCCTACATGGGCTTTTCCCACACATGTCATGTCTTATGTAGACAAGGGACCTTTTGATGGAGTCCTAGGAAGACCAGAACTAGGTGGTTCTTTTTGAGATCAATCAAGATGTGGTGTATTCCTATGGCTACAAAAAATAGTCCCATTACATTTTCTTACAGGTCAGACTTATGGTTAGAGACTTCTTTTGGTGGTCTTGTATTTGGACTAGTTTCACTTTACTTTACTTTCCTGTTGTACTCTGTTGGTTGGAATATAGTGTTATGAAAGCATTGATTAATTAGTGATTTATACATTTCAGTATTTTGTTATCTCAGAGATGGGTGTGTGTGTACAAGTACACAGGCAATGCCTCTCATGTTAGTGATATGACTAATCAGTACTAGTCACTAGCCCCTGACCTATTGGAGGTGGGATTGGGCCCACTGGGATGGGTTGTGATAGAGTTCCTCCTCAAGATGTCTCGCATGAGACTCATAATGCAGAAAATGATTTGGGAAAAAATGAAAAAGGTCCTTGAAATTGATTCTCAACACCTGTACTAGAATGACCCCTTGTTGAAGAGAAAGAAGCTTCTACCTCTTTAATGCCTTCATGGTAAAAAAATGAACTTTACTCAAATTTCCTTCTAGAAGCCAACCCAAAAAAAGTTTGCCTCCCTCTACTCTCTTAGATACAACGTCCACCACTGACACACAACTCCTGACATCTGACTGACTACCAAAAGGACCCAGTAATCCTTCAGGGCCTAGATCAAACCGAAAGTGATCTAAGGCTCCTCTATCCAACTCTTTGTTTCCACATCTAAAGCACTTCCATCATACTTAACCAAAGCTTGTTACTGGAAAGAACACAATGTCCTATGGTACTGATCATCCTCTTTAACCAGATCAAACCTATGGTGATCCACTAGATCAGTCTTCTGAACCTCAACTACCAGATCCACATGCACACGGTGAACATGATCCACAACTAAAAGGAAATAAATGTTTTCCTAAGTCCGATAGTGTGTATTTCCATTTAATATTCATTTTAACTCATTTTATTCATTTGTTATTCATTTAAAATTTCCTAAAAGAACCCAATTCAAACAAGAACACAAGTCATTATTATGTATGTACCTTTCATAGGCTTCTACCATACAAGTAGGTCCATCTCACTTGGTCATTAAATTGGCTTAGATTCCATGCATTGGATCATGGGGGCCCTAAAATACTATATCCTAGCTGGTATCCCTAGCATATGTCATGCACCAAGGTAAACTATAACTGTTTATATACCACCCCATGCAATTATCACTATGTCTAACTCAAAAATCCATCCAATATCTCAACCATCACCTTTGATACCACTATGTCATGACCCCCTCCCTCCAAAGATACCTCTCCTAGGATAATAATGAAGAAAGGGAGATAATGACCCATGAGTCCCGCTTCCAGTAGGCCCTGGGTTAGTGACTAGAACAAAGGGTGTACAAATATCATAATATGGGAGGCATTACCCTTTATAAGGAAACAAGATTAGGAGATAAGATGAATCATCCACAAACAACTATAAGACATGAATATAAGAAAACAAAAAAACCATCCCACAATGCATGTGCAAAAAAGAATTGTTACAGATAAAATTTTACAAGAGTGAATACCAAAAATAAAACTAAGTAGAGAAACAACAACTATCCCAAGGTCTAAGATAGTAACACCTAGAACAATTCCCATAATCTTCTTGGAAACCTAAAAATAGTTTTATATACATATGGTGAGTATACAAGTATACTCAGTAGGAAAACAAAAGTCTCTCAGGAACATGTAAAGGAAGTATACCAATGAACCCATGAGAAAAAACAGAATCAACCAACACCAATAAAGTTATACTAACCATCCAAAACTCACAAAGTCATGCTCACCAAATAATGAAAGTCATGTAATATAATATAATGTAAAGCACATCGATAATAGGGTAACCCGAACCACTTTCCCACTAATTAGCTGCTCTAACACCCCAACAGAAAATATCATGGCGCACCCACCAATTCTAAATATACACATCACATCCCAACCACACACACCAGACCTCACAACACATCCCTCCCAAACACACCTGGGTCTCCCAACACATCCCACCCGCACAAACCTGGGCCTCACAACACATCCTGACCGCACACACCTGAGCCTCACAACACATCACATTTCATCTCAAAGACACCTAGGAAAGAACATCACAACTCATCCTGAAGACACCTTGGACCCCACATCACAACTCATCTTGAAGACACCTAGGATACCACATCTCATCACATCTGTCCCTAAGAAACTTGGGCTATCATCACCTGGAAGAGGGAGCAGGGAAGAGCGGGTGGCCAACCATCCATCATCCCACCAAGATGTTGGGAAATACACCCCCATATCACATTGTGGGTTTTCGACACATAGTTCTCAACATGGGTGGGGTGAATATAGAAATCACAATAATATATAGTGTATACATATATATAGAGAAAATTACACAATCCCAAACTATGGTTTTACAAAAAAATCACTAACTAACCCATAACTTACACACTTTGCTGCTACCTCCAAATGCATAAAATCACAAAAAAAAATCCACAAAAACCATTTCACATTTCCAAAAAATTTAATTTAATCAACCCATTAATTTTATTATTTAAAATCGACCACATTTAACCACACAACCCACTATTTAATTATCCATTAACCAATTTCCATCTCATTAACCAAACCAACTCATGCCATTTCAAACATTATTAAACATTAATTTATTCCATCAACACTCGGTAATCAAGAACCACATAACTACATATAAAAAGAAAACTTTCATCCATAAAAACTTCACCTTGACACCCCAAAAGCATGACCCCTAATCTATCACCTCACCACCCCAAAAGCACGACCCACAAAATACCAACCCCACATGCCCCAACCACACATTGTTGTCCCATAAGCACATCACACAAACTATCATCCCCAAATTTTCCTAACACACATCGCCAACCCACAAGCATGACCACACATCACAACACATCATGATGATTTCAAAAATTTACAAATGGGCTTTATCACATTCCACTTTATTTTAGGGGCATTATCACACTAGCCAAAAATACCAGGAGAACCATTTCATTATCCAAATATAAGTGATTAATCAATTTACATTTTAGGTTGAAAACACAATAATCACAACCAAATCAAAAATAAAAACACATATATCCAACCCAAAAAATCCCCCAATGGTCACAAGTTTCAATGAGGCATCAATCCCGTACAATCCACAATATCACAAGTAACACCAAATCTATAAAAGAATGCAAATCGAACCCCATTTTCCCCTTTAAATTAAATTCACCAATTATTTATATTTTATTAATCCAAAAAAACCATAATACATAGGTAAACAAAAGAAAACCCCTCCCTCATGATACAAAATAAATATAAATGAGGGAAATCCTACCTCAGAGAAGCTTTCCAACTCGCTGTGCACCATAGGGAAAAGAAGAGCGCCTAAAAACCACAACCAAACCATGAGAACCACAGAACAACCTATACTGCAACAAGGATACATCAAAACAAAACCCAAATGAACCCCCAAACCAAAGAAACACCACCATAGTGCAACCTCAATGAATAAAAGAATGAAATAAATGAAAACGAGAGGAGAAATCACCAAGGATCAAAGACAAGAGCCCAAGGATCAATCCCCATAGAAATAAATTTCCCAAAGTGGAAGGAGAAGGTTGTAGGATTCCTAGGAAGAGAGAAGATCCTTTGTACAGTATCAGGTAATTACATGATGTATAATTCCATTTCACGTCATATAACTCTGGGATTCTAGGTTCCACCAATAAAACATGTCACCTTTTTGTTATTTAACCTTGAAAAACTACACATCATGAACCAGCACTAGACAAGACATGAAACTAACTTTCATGTCATGTAATATACTTACATGATGTGTATTTCCTACATCAGTTCTGCTGCACCTTCATCTTCCACCAAAAACTCCAAAAACCTACCCCGAACACCTCCAACACTCAAAATTTGAAAAGTTACGAATAGGGAAGGCAATGACCATTACAATGAAACCCAAGGGAAAGGGAAAAAAACTCAACTTATATTTCTGATGATCAATCTCTTAAAGATAATAATCAAGACAAGAAAAATGACATTAAAATATCTCCTAAGGACACACTCAAGGTCCCCCAAGGTTGAGGGGAATAAAGGAAATAGAATGAAATTTAGGAGGGGTTCCAAGTTTACAAATGTTTTGTAAAACATAAGATCATGATGAAAAAATAGAGGTCATGCCACAATGGGTTGGGATTTTCATAAAACCATGATGCAACCCCCTCTATCACGCTGCAACATTTCCAGTCAGACCCACCCCCAGAAATCACATCGCATAACAAATCATTAAAGAATATGTAAAACCTTCCATATGATACCCTTAAGGAAGGGTTTACATTGTTGAGAAAACCACCACATCACAACATCCTAACTCAGGTATAGGACATGTCGTAATTAGGGACCCTTTATGTAAGGGTAACCAGAATGGAAGAACCGTTGAAATCATCCACCTTAGTTGATAGGTGCTTGAGAGAGAAAACATAGATATATATTTATTTGAAGTGAAAATATCAATAATAATTAAAGTGGGCAACATAAGTATAGAAGAAGAATAAAAAATGAATAAATAAGGAAGAAGAAGAAAAAAGGTGACTCATATAGAAGGCTCTTCTCCTTAAGGACTAGGACCCAATGACCTGAGTTTCCAGTAATAGTTGAAAGAAAATGAAAATAATATATCCCCCTTCCCCAACAATTCCTCCTTATTTAATACCCCATAAATACTAATAACTTTTCTGGATAACTATGTTTTAACAACTAATTGTTCTATATTACATTACCTCCCCTAGAAGAGGAGAAATTAATCCCCCTCCCCTGACATATCCCTACACAGTAGCATCTTGGTAGCACCCCCATGCACACAACTTTTCCCCTTGCACAAAACTATTCCCTAACCCCCTTATACTCTTACTTAAGAAAACCCAACTCCCTTATCCATTATACAGACCATGAAACATGACACATAGTCAACCCTTTACACCAAGTACACTTACACATGAAAAAACAAGACCCATACGCAAGGTTGTAGAGTCACTTTCCTTTCATTCTCACCTTCTTGAAAACTCACCTTGTCCTCAAGGTGAAAATATAGAAAAGTTTGTAGAATAAAATTTCACTCCTTTCGGTGTGGAGGTCACTCCTTTCAATGAAGAGGTTCTTGATCTCCTATGGCCTCCCTTTGTACCCATATGTTGTAGCTCCTTTAAGATTTTTTACTTCTCTCTTGTGAATCCTTCACTTCTTCCTATTTCCCTTTTCCTTATTTTCCTAATTATTTACAAGTTGTCCCACCACTGCCTTTATCTTCTGAAGAATGTTCTCCAATAATTGCAGTCTTTCCTACTAATATTAAAATCTGATCTTCAGTTCTGAGATGATTGATTCCTGTATTACCAACTGACTTTCGATGTGTTGATAGTCTACTACAATGTCCACCTTATCTATTATGAGTGAATCATCAACTCTGATCAAGAGGCACATAGTTACTAAAAATCCTTACTACAAGTTGGTCAATGCTGCTTTTTATTTTAAAAAAACTAACATTAAAGAACTTCTCACTTCTATTTTATCTCTCTATAATTCTCTCAATGAAATAACCAATTGATAGCCTATTGAGAGATAAACCAAAGACTTATCTTATCTTGAAGTAGAAATAGTAAGTATAACCATAGTGGAAAACAAAATTTTATAAGAAGAATAATAAAATAAATAAATGGGGAATAAGAAGATAGAAGGTTTCTCCTATTGAAGGCGCTACTCCCAAAGGCCTAGAGGCTAACCCCCTAAGTTTCTAGATTTAACTAAAAGAAAATGAAAATCATCCATGTCCCCCTACCAAACCCAATACCCCTTATTTAGTACCCCATAAAAACTAAAAACTCTACTGTCTAACTACTATATAACAACTAACTATGATATATTACATTACTTCCCCTAGAAGAGGAGAAATTAAACCCACTCCCTTGACTTACCCCTACGCAAAAACACCTTGGCAGCACCCCCTTGCACATAGCTATTCCCCAACTCCTTTGGACTCTTACTCAAGAACACCCAACATCATTTTTCATTATGAAAGCCTTGTGACATTACCCTTACATAGAAATCCCCCAACCCTAGAAAAAGGACCCTTACATAAGGTTGTGGTCTCATGTTCATATCACTAGCTCCATGCCTCAACAAAGTTTACCATGCTACAAAGGTTCTCTATAGAAAACCAAAGAAATGACATAGGATAAGACCACAATGAAAATGAAGGGCCACATCATGGGGATCAATAAGAGGGTGGAACCCCCACCACTTGGTGCAGCTTGACCACCATGCTATAAAACCAGTCCCTAACTTGGATAATAACTCAAACTCAACCCTTACTTCCCCAAACCTCTTCCCAATGTCCCCAATACCCAAAATTAATGAAGTAACAGATCAGAGAGGCATGATACATTACATAAACAATGATATTTATGATTATAATAATATGTTCATGGTTTTTAAGAGTGTTTACATATATTGAAGACATGTTGAAGAAGAGTTGAAAGTTTGTTAGAAGTGGTTAGAGGCTCATGAGATGATATTGTATGGAACACTTGGAGATGACAATAGGATTTGACATAAAAGAGAGGGTGGAAAATAAAATATAATAATTCATGAAAAGATGAATTTTAGGCTAAAAAGGTAGAGTTTTATAATATAATATTTCCATACTGTATTCTATGATAGTAACATATCACAAAACAACCACAAAATCCTGTTTTACAATGCTTGTGATTTCAAAATCAGAGATTGAGGATTTTAATGATGGAATGGAGTTTTTTTTAAATGAAATGATAATCTATTAAAATACACAGGTCAATGTGGAAACTACATTCTCGACATACATGGTATCATATATAGAGAAATCAGTTAAAATAAGTTACAATTGAGATATATGAAGTAGATTTTGGAGAGATGTAAAATAGAAGTTCTAGGTCATTTAAGTGGAATTAAATGAATAAAATCAAATAATTGAGTGGTAAAAATTATTAATCATTTACCAAGACTTTAATAGAAGAGAAATAATTGACAAGAGAATATTATAAGAGATAAGATAAAGAGGAAAGAGTCAATCTTATAAAAAAGTGGATGATGACTCATAGTAACGGGAGAGATAAAATGATGGTATTGAATATGTGAGTGAAAAAAGGAGATGATTATTTTATTAGATAATTCCATGGTTAGAGGTCAAGAGGATGGTAAATTGATATAAATTTAAAAAATATAATGAAAACTATAAAATAAGTAAATACATGATTTTTTATAGTGATTTAGACAAATTTCTTTGCCTAATATTCATGTCTTATACCCCTCGAGAGGTTTGGATCACATTAAATCTTGAATTTTTTTTGGGGAGTCAATAACTAATTGAAATTTCTTTTTTTAATAGAGGCACAACCAAATAAAACTTATATTTTTTGATCATGTAACATAACTAAATATAAATGAATGTACCTTTTATGAAGATATAACCGGTCCAAGATTCACCATTATTAGAAAAAGCATAAAACAATTACAAAGCTAACACAACAAATAAATAAATGAAAATTACAATTCAATACAATAAAACTAGAATTTAAATTATTTCTTCAGATTTTTATAGTATCTTGATCACACCAACTAGGTTATTTCAGCACAATATAGTAGCAATATGAATTTCAACAGTGTAACGGTAGGTGATCTCTTAGCAATATGTTTCCCTTATTATTTTATAGACATTGTTAAACAATGGTTCTCCTGCTTAATGAATTAAGTTTTCATGTTCAATAATCAATAGTTCAATCCTCTTGGTTTCCAAAATGATGAAATTTTTATGGGAACATAATATGGTGCTCTCTTATTGCGTACTTTATTGATAGTGCACCAACGTCCTTAAACTATTTTAGTTCAACTTCAATTAAAATCATCCCTTGATGTGTTTGGTTGGTACTATAACAGGATAATAATTTGTACAATATTGGATTCCATCACATACAATGCATGTGGCGATCTCTCCATTAAAAATTACTTGCAAAAATTATTTAAAACACACATACTTATCATAAAATTAGAAGAAAAAAATTTACTTACCAAAACAAAGGTATTATTTCATCATAGATCCAAAAAAATCTCCTATTTTGATATAAATGAAACAACACATTGAATGTTTCAAAAGATAAACCAAAAATAGTAAAGAGTAATTGAACATCAAAAAATAATCATAAACTCACAAAACTCTCTTGGCATAAATCAATTATTCAATCATATATCTTCTCATCATGCATCCTCTCCCCCTTTTTATTTATAAAATAAGAAAAAATTATAAATTTTAAGAACAAAAATGATTTCATATAATATTGGGAATATTTGAATAGTAGTAAAAAATATTGATTATTAAAGATAAAAATATAAATAGGATTAAGAATTCATATTTGAGAATACAATGAGATTGATTAACTACTGAAGATTCAAGAACTACTAATAGGGTAAGTTTAGTGAAGTTAGGTATTAAAGATTTGATCCATTATAGGAGGACATGTGAGATTGTTCATGTAACTTGTATTAGCACTAATTTTTATATAGTGCATTCGTATGAGTGATATTTTTTTGTAAGGATGGTGAACCCAACTAGTTTAGTGTAGTGAGTCCTTGATATACCATGAGTTACCTATAAACTTTATAAAGATAGTGAAGATCAATGAGGAGTTCACTTTATATAAACCCACTATAAGAAATGATTGAGTATATTTATAAAATTAACTTATAAGTTTTCTAAGTGTTTTGGATTATCTTCCACATTTTATGTGAACCATGTAAACAAATACATCATGTGTCTAATTTAATTATTTTGAATGTGTGGGTGAGATAAGGAAACAAATAGAATTAAAATAAAATAAAATGTAAAGTGGGATAAACAAATGAATAAAATAGTTTAAAAGGAAGTGAGGTTGAGTTTCATTTAATGTAGTAAGAGAAGTTAAAATAGAATATCATAACCATTTAAGAAGATTTCAATATAGAAAATCATGAAATATAATGGTGAAACATTATTGATCCTTAACCAAGCATTGTAAGGGGGAGTGAAAGAATTAACCTGGGGAGATCTCAAGAGATAAGATAAAGGTGAAAGGTACAAGCCTATAAATAAGTTGATAAATCGCATAAATTGGAGAGAGGAAATATTAATATTTAAAATGTGAGTGAAAAGGATGGTGAAAATTAAATATTTGAGAAAAAATGAGAATGGTGGAGAACTATTGAAGATTGATATTTAAGGTCTATTCCATTGAAAGAGGATATGGGAGTCTATCCATGAAACTTTCATTGAAACCCATTCGTACATAGTGCATTCATACTAGTGATATTGTTCACATTATGTCAAGTAATTTATGCCATGTTTTTTAAGGATAGTGTACCCAACCAGTTTAGGGTAGTGAGTCCTAAGAAACAATGAGTCATCACCAATATTTGTAAGGACATCGATTCTCAGTGAGGAGTACCCTTAATATAAGTAAATAGTGAGTTTGAGTCTCTTTTATTAGCATCCATTTTAGAAGTAAACCAAGTAAAAAGGGTTAATCAATCAAATATAGGAAGGGTAAAGTTTATAAAGTGAACATACTAACCATAAGGTTGATATTTATTTAATATAGTGGGAGTTAATTGAAAAAAAAAGATTAAAATTGGATTAAGAAATCATATCTTGATTCATCTCCTTTTAGAATTTATCACTACAGTGATTGTAAATAATAATTAAAATATATATTTTTATGAATTTTATGTTTCATCTTCATTTTAAGCTATAAAAATGGTTTAAACATTGAAATATTTAATTTCATCAATCACTATTATCTTTTGACATCGATAAATTAATTTTCAGTTCATTTTTTGTTTTATGTATCCAAAATCAGCATAATGTGGTGGTGAAACATTTTTAGAAAAATATAAATATTGAATGTTTTCATAAATTAAACAATATTATATATATAAAGAGATTAAGAAATCCCAAATTTTATACAGATATTTTTAATCAATTTATCACAATCTATCAGTGTCAAAATTGATTTATTTTGAGATAATAATCGTCCCTATTTAATGTAGTTAATGGACTATTTAATTCAAAAAAAAATCTTGTATTGTGTGTTTAAGGGGATGATTTTAATTGTACAATTGTTTATTATAAATTTTTATTTTTTAAATTTTTTTAAAAAATATTTCAACATGGTTATATCCTTGGGAAATAATAATTAGGGATACATAACACATAATAAGGATACCTCATACATTTACTTAATATCTCTTTCCTTTTATATTTCATATATAGTCTCATCATCAGTAGCAATATAACCATTAATTGTACCACCATGTTGATTATCTTTGGGAGATTTCCACTTTGGACATCTATCTATATGATGGAAAATAATTCCACACTTACAACATTTAATCATTAATGATGTATTAAGGAGTCCAATATTTCAATCCATTTTTTTAGTTGAACCTTTTACCTTTCCTTTACAGTTACTTGCTTTGAGTCCATCTTTTCCAAAATCAAAACATCTTCTTGTTCCTCTATGAAATTCACTTGGGTGATTCATTCCACATTTTTTAGCATAAAAGGAACTGAATAATCTTTCCTCTTTGTTATCCATTACTCTAACTCTCAGATAAATCCTTCTTTATCTTCCTTAGTGATTCTGAGAGTTGGTAGTTGTACATTTTGTTAATCACATTATGCAAAAACTGATTAGGAATGATCACGTCATCCTTCACTATAGTGATCATCTAATTTGTCTATTCATCAGAAAATTTTCCATCAATTTCAATGTTAATATAGTTATTTATAGTTCCCTCCATTGATAAAAAACTAGAAATATGTGAGTAAGAAACAATTACCACAGTGAGGAACCACATAATGAAATACAATATATAGAATGTCTAAATTGTAAAAACTTCTTTAATATATGACACCACAGGTTTATACTATGTTATTTATAGGAAACATATTTTTAAATCCATAATGATGGTTAATGAATATTTTGTGAATTCCCAATGCATATATCCTGGGAGTGTAAACCCAAGAGCATAGTATGGCCTGTCGACTTATACCAGGTTACGCTTGAGTTAGGCCTGACACACCTGGTTGGATTTGTTACTCCTAGGTACATCTATTACAGAACCATGTCAACTTGTATTATCAAAATATGCATGTACTTATAGAAAACCACTCTCTATATCCTTTACCAAACATCCATGTCACTTTTTTATCCTTTTCCTCATCCTTAAACATATCCTTAGAGACATCATGAGACATATCCTGAGAAATATTACTTGGGATCTCACTAATATTTTCCTATCATAGTTTCCAATGGTTGAATAATACTTCTCTCTAATACAAACTATATATACCCTTGCTTTTCATACATTATCATTACATCCATTTTGTTGAATTCTTAATAAATTACAAAAATAGAAGCCCAAAGAACATGTTTTTAGTTCCTTTATAAACATAGAAATATAAACATAAGTACATGGGTGAGATTAATTATCTCCCACTAGATTATCCAAGACTATAACCCCTCTTATACATATCATACCTATAATATATCTTCATAACCTAGGTATAGAATAATAAAAATGGGTGAGATCAGATGTTCAGTAAGGGTGAATAAGGGATATATGTAATCATAAACACGAGGATAAGGGTATGATAATGTGATCATAACATTAAAATATCATACATTTCATATCATAAGATTATAAACATGAATAATTTCATAAGTATTTTAAGTTCACAAGATATCAATTATATTAATATAAATAACATAATCCAAGAAAGCATAACATAGGAATAATACATGAAATTGTTGTAGACACATGATCATATAAAATTATTTCCATAGTATTCAAGGCATTACTACCAAGGACATATTAGTAGTATGTTTTAGTTCCCTATACCATATTATTAGTCATGGTTCTCTACTTTGGACATCTTAGTAGTTGGATTTCACTTCCAATACCATTGATGTAGTCATGGTTCACTCCCTTGGCCATCTTAGTAGTCAAGGTTTACTCTCAAGAACATATTAGTCTATCTCATGAGATATAGATCTTTAACCAATGAATTTGAAGGAGATCTAGGTCACAACTATCTCATAAAGAAATCATACACACATGTGTCATAATATAATAAAACTTTCATCATATCATGACCCATAATAATATATGGGTTTAATAAAAATCCTATCATAACCCATGTAATGAAATGGGTGTCATAAAAATGTAATCATACCTTAAACCATGGAAAAAATAAAGGTTTCATAATTAGTTCATTAAATCTAAAACCTTGAAAAGAAGCATGATTCATAAGAGTCTAACCCGTGAAAGAGAAATGGTTCTCATAAACATATGACGCATGAAAGAGAAACGAGTTTCATAAATATCATGCCATCAAAACATAAATCAGTCATATAAATAATATGAATGGAACCTTTATATCATTTCACAAAAATTCATGAGTTACACCAATGGATGTCATATTAAATGGGAAATAATTTGAAAATATTTTTTAAAACTTTTCATGAGGAAATTATCCGTTATTATTGAAAAATGATTTCTAAAACATAAAAAATTTTGAAAACCATTTTACTTGAAAAAATATAAATGAAGCTTGATTTTTTTTGAAAATAATTTCATTGAAAATACATTAAAAACATATAAATAAATATTTAAGACGTTTTAAAAATAGTTTTCCCTGATAACTTATAAAAGAATCTTGAAAAGGTTTTGAAACCTATTTCATTGAAACTACATTGAAAAAATTTAAAGTAAGCTTTGAAACGTTTTGAAACCCCTTTTTTCTATCAAAAATAATATAGTAAGCTTGAAAACTATTTTCCTTGAAAAAAAATTAAAGAATCTTGAAAACATTTGGAAAACCTTTTTTCTTGAAAATTTATAATAGGATCTTGAAAACATTTTAAAAACAATTTTCTTTGAATATAATTTGGAACTTCTAAAAAAGATAAAAAACCATTGATATAATTTTCTTTGAAAAAAAATCTTTTTTAAAAATTATAAAGGAAGTTTTAGAAATCATTGAAACACTTTTTAAACATAACACATTTTTCAAAACTTTTACATTGAAAAACACTTTAAAAATAATGAATTTCAAAAAAATTAGAAAAAAATTCTTTCAAAAAATATCTTTTTAATTGGGTACAAGAAACTTAAAGGGAATATCTTTCATTATGGCTAGTAAATCCATACATTCTAAATATTCCTTTGGATAAAAAATATTAGAAAATTTACTTGATTGGACAAAATAAGAATATTTCTTTTAAGAAAACCATTCTATATAAAATGAAAAATAATTGGGTAAAAATGACTTAAAAATCATAGGAGAATAGTAAAAAAAATTGGAAACCTTTTATAAGAAATGGGTTTGAAGGAACACATATTTCTGACCGAATAGATAGGTAAAGTCATACATTCTTAGGAACAATTTCTAGATCAAATTATGTACCATTGTTTTGAAAAAATGTATAATTACATGGATATAACATGAATAGCCAGAGGGTAAGAAAAATCATGATAGTTATTGATATATGGATCATAATAATTCATCAATGAAAACATAATCATAAATAATATCGATAATCGATGAGATTATTCCAATAAACTCTTACCAAGAGGTAACTCTAAATCATACCCCTATATAAGAAAATGAAATTACATGGATTATGAAAAAATAATTAAATGAAGAATATTCCTAAAATAACATCTCAAAGGCATTATATACACCTCATAGGAAAATATAGGTGCATAACATAGCATGTGTCTCAAATAAGGCACATTGAAACGAAATTAATTTACTGATTAGGTAACTTTTGAAATATAAACCCCATGAAAGAAAGATCATAAATTTGATATCTAAATACCCATAAAATTAATTATAATATTAATATAATATATTCATGGGTAGTAAATATACCACATAAAAAATTAGTGGTGTATAAGAAATACATATCACGGAAATAAAAAGTGAAATGAAATTCCCATACCTTATGTGTTGACTCTAATCATACTCGTACAAGAATCATGAATAATAAAAGAAAAATTATTATGCATCATTTATAGAACCATGTTATTTTACCTAATACCATACATGATTTTATTATGACTTTATATTACCCCCTTATTAGAAACTCTATACTTTGGGTAATATCTACTTTGTTCTTCACACATATTTTGACATATTATTCATGATCATCTTACATAGATCATGATTTACATAAAAAAGAATGTAAAAAATTATATACATATATATATATATCATATATAATAAGTATATATGAGTTTATAATAATATATAAAATACAGAAAGCTAAAATGGAATACACAGTTTATAGAGATGGTAGGACATACATACGCATGAATGTTGTTTTTGTTTTGTTATCATATTGAAAGAAAGTAAGTAAATGAAATAAATGTATATATGTATATAATATCATTAATGTAGAATTAAATTGTTATATATATCATATATTTTCACTAATACCATCTTTAATACATTCCAAAAAATGTGTGAACAAATCACATCACTTTGAGGAGGTGATAGTCAACATGTCCACAAAATATGTTATCGTATTTACAGAATACGAAAAGTATAAAGGGATGTTTTATAAACTAATTAAAAAATAATAAGTACATAATAAATATTATAAATATAATATATAAAAATCTTTTCCATCATAATTCCCAACCATGATTGGTGGTAAATGAAAAATTAACAACATCGTTTTATGATGCGGTAGTTTGTCGTACAAAATAATGGTATGTTCGTTACCCATTATATGGAAATGTGTGTAAGTGTAGGTAAAAAACATAATATTACAACATATAATTATATTAATGATACTGGTGTTATTATATAATCATGAAATAATTATATTTTAGGTGTTGGGAGAATAAAATAAATGAAAAGCGCTTCAAGAAGGATGTCACCTCTTCTTTGGATAACTCCTTTCGGTTTGCACCAAAGGGCTTAATTGGATAGATTTGTTCACATATGGATGATTCAAAGAGATATTTAGGGTTGTTTGGAATTTAATTGGGAATATATAGGTCGAACCTAAGTGGTTTTATAGGTGTGAAGAAGTGGGAGGAGATGAGGCCTTTTATAGTGAAGTAGTGACAATCTTGTAAATTTTTAGAAAATGAATTATACCCACATTTTTCCCATGTCAAGTGAATAAAATAGTTAAAAAATTATATTAAATGGAAGATATAGTTGCAATATGGACATTCAATGGAATTTGAACAATTTTCTAGGCTTTTTGGTTCTTATGATTAAGTTTTAGTCCTTTGTTAAGCTAATTTATCTCTTAATTGTTGTAATTAATTTTAATCACATTAAATAAATTTTTTAGTGAAAAAACTAAACATAAATTATTAGAAATTATAAATTAGGATGATTAAAAAAATGGAATCCATTTTTATATACCTAAAACACATAATTATAAAGAGTTAATTGAAAATCAATCTCATGGACGAGAGGACACTACAGGTTTTAAAGTAAAAATTTTCAAAAGTTTTCTATGTATTTATATCCAATTTTAATGTGATTTTTTTTTCAATTAAAAAAATTTGATTAATTAATTTATATTTTATCTAATTATTTATTAAAATTAAATTAAAATATTATTTAACTATATAAAAATTTATATGAAAAAATAGTTTTGAATTTAAATTCAGCATTTTTCAATATTCATCCCAAAATAAAGTTTCTCAAAAAAATATCAAAAAAACACCATAAGATAATTTTGAAATTATGATTTCAAAAATGAAGTTATTTTTATAAAATTAAATTTATAAAATTTTCTAAAATTAATATTATTTTTATTCACCAGAGGAAATAAAAAGTAGTTCATTTGAGAAAATATGATTTTAAAACATATAAAGGCTTTACCAAAAATTATAATTTTAATTGTTAATATGTTTTATTTAAATAAAAACATTAAAAATAATATTTTAAAATTTTTTATTAACATTCATATTACTATTTTTATTGTTTATATTATAACAATATTTTTTAAATATTTATAAAATGATGTCTTATAGAAACTCAGTATTATGTGTAACGTATGACTAATTGGTGTTATGTGTAGCCAAATCCAAGTCGATGTTGATTGTTGCACAATATTAACTTGGTGTAGTGTATAATTAAAGTTTGAATTGATTCCTTAATATGATAAAAAAAATATATATATAGTGTTGTGTGAGTGGATAAATATAAAAAAGATTAAATTAATCCAAATAATAATAATTCACAAAATCTCTAAGTGTTAAAATCGGAGTTAATTCCCTAATATACATGTTAACTACAAGACCAAGGAAGGAAATATTCTATGTCAATCAAAAAATTGAATGAAATAAAGTGTTTATATATTAGTATTTATCAATTATGTTGTTGAATTATTATATGAATGATATTCAAGTTATATAAATCCTAAAGCATCTAAGGATTGTTCCAAAATGGATTTCATTGGGGATTTAAAAACATATGATGAATGGTATTGATATATAAGAAAAAATATTTATAAGGTGATAATTTTTAGTTGGTATAAAGATATTATTGAAATTTATGAAGTAAATTTGATAGCATTGGTGACCTTGAAATTGGTTATGATTTGGTGAAAAAATGATTTAGGTCATCCTTGTTGAAGTTTAATGCATTATTATATTTAGGGAATATGTTCAATGGAATATTTTTTTTATTTGAGGAATTAGGATTGTGATAAATTTTATAAGTATATGTTTTTTTCATGTGGGATTAACTTAATATTTATGGATACCATCTTGGGTTAATAATTTTAATGTTTATCATAATTTTAAAGGCTAAGATACCCCTTTTTAGTTTTTAAGCGTTAGTATTTTAATTTGATTTGAAACATTTATAGGGATTGAGTATGAATAATCTATTGATCATTAAATAAACCTCTATATTAGTATATGATTTTATGATAAATTAATTATGTACAATTGGATAGTGGCATATGGATAGTCTTAATACTTTAAAAGAAATTCACTAACAATGTGATATTTTTAGAGATGAATATTTTCCAGTTAAGGATTTTATTTCATATTATTATCTAAAATGAATGATGATATTTTAGTAAATAAAACTACATTATAATATTTTATAGTGACTTTTTATAGTGATTATTGATATTTTTTCAGATGCTTTTTTGGGTTGAGGTATATGTAACTGTTAAGCTTAACATGTGATTTAACATGAACGATTATTTGTAAAGAATGAAATTAAAAAATTTAGGATCTGATATAAAAACTAATATCACTATTTAGGTTAAAAAATTATCTATTATTGATTTTATTGAGGTTATTTGATTTAGGATTTTTTATAAAATTATCTATGTGGCACCATTTTTATTATTATAGAAAATTTTCAGTTTAATAGAAAGGCTTATAAATTTTGGATATTATCATATCTTATTCAAATAATTTATTTTTGGTTAATATTTAAAGATAAGAGGGGTAGATTAATATATTTTTATATATTATGATGTTGATTTTAGTACTTCAGGCATGAAAAAATTTATCTTGATTACCCAATGTTTAGAGAAAAATATTATATTGTGTTGGAAATCGACAAAATTGTACTTTTCAGTTGAGTATATTTCCTTATTTTTTTAGAATAGATCATAAAGGAATTCATAAAATATAGGAAAATGATCTCAAAACAAAGAAAATTGATATTATATTCATTTATTATGAATAAATGTTATTTTTTACACCTTTTTTATTTATGGTTTTATGCTCACAAACTTTATCATGATAATTCATGTTCTTGTGATCAATGCTCTCTATCACTCTCAATCATTATTTTGGAAATTAAAATTATCCTCTATATTTATATTTTAACATTACACTAATGTTCTCCAATTTGGAATCTTAGTAACACATTTTTCAAGACGGCCTTCATACTTCCCATTATGACTTTTTAAGGGAATGTTTTATTATCCCTTTTTACAATGCGGGTTTTAAATATTGTTACTTTCAAATATCAAACCCTGGATCTATGAGAAAAAGTTCAAATTGAGATGAAAAAATTTATTAAATAAGGAGAATGTAACACCATTGTATTTTAAAATAAATACTATATTGGATATCTTATAAGATAAAAAACACCAAACTTAAAATAACCATGAAATATTATTATTTTATTTTGACTATTATAACATATTCGATGAACATGAGAGTAAAAATTGATAAATTGATCCAAATACACTTCACCTAACATAAATGAACCATGAAATATTATTATTTTATTGAAAAATGTTTTTTCATGCATTTAATGAGTTCCATATTCTTTTAAAATGATTTAAAAATAAAATTGGTTATCTTATATTATGAATAATTCAATTATGTTATTTTTTATCAATTTTATGGCTGAATTTGGAATAAAAACATTTTTATACTTAAAAGGTTGTTTTCTAAAAACCTGGATTTTTTTAGTTTCTTGTTTTTATCTTAATTTAATTTCTACAACTTATAGAAATTGAATCATGAAAATTGATACCATGTTTTTTATCATTATTTATAAATTTTGTATGTAAGTAACTTTTATTTTTATTCAGTGTGACTAAAATCTATAGAAAATTTTCTTAGCACGGTAAATGTTAGATGATTCAATTAGGGTTAAGACCATGAGATAAGGTCTCAAAATAATCCCAACACATTAATTTATTGAATTTAATGTGATAAATTGTTCCATATACATATTAAATGAGAATACATGGTATGCTGGTTCCATTCCCCCTTGATAATGGTGTTTATATTCTTTTAAGTAAAGAAAATTCCAACATGTAACCCTCTTGATTTTAATATAACAAAAAATTTTACATAAGGATATAAAGAGGAAAATTCCATTTTTAAAAGATTATTTTAAATATGAATTAGTTTTTTTCATGGGTTATTTGTTTTTAGTTATTACTGATGAAATAATAACCTTAAATACTTATGCAACACTAACACCGTACTTTTGCGAGCTATAGAAAAATCGAGTAAATTATTTTAAAAACTTTAAAATTAATTTTTTTGGTATCATATTTTCTCCTCATAATTGCATAGACAAATATAACAAATTATAAATTTTTTTAAGTTATCTATTTGAATTCTGTCTCTATCATGTTTTCTTTAAAGTCTAATAAAATTCATAATGTCGAAAATGAAAATAGGGATATATTATGTAATATAATATTTTATAAAATTATTTAATAATCATAAAAACAATAAATATGACAATTAGGATGAAAAATGATTTAAAATTTCATCCATTATCCATTTTATAAGCTAATTTGTATCATATAAGTAAAATTACAACCCTTTAATATCAAAAAAGTTGTTATCGTGATTATTGTTAAAATTGGATAAATAAGAGGATAAACCAACTGATAAGGTTTAAAATGTAACCATGACCTATATAAATATCATTATATGATTATATTTCTACCTAAAATATTTTTAATCTAATATATGTTTTTTTGGAAGCATTTTATTTTAAAATTAATTAAATATATTTTAATCTCCTTTTGAAAATCCAAGTATGTCCTTTCCCTCACTTATTAAAGGAAAACTCTTCTATATTTAATTTACACTACCATGAGTAATATACCATGATAGCCCCTGAATAATTATCTTATAAAATTCTTGGAAAATGAATATATTGTATTTAATTCTTAAAATACCATTCAAAGGGTCATTAAGAATGATATAAATGGAGTCTATCGAAGAAGAGGTAATCATACTATGTGACCTATTTAAATTTATTTCTTCTTATACCTCATATAAATATGATATGTTCATAATAAAATAATATATTTAGAAACCAAAATATAATAAATTTTTATTGTGATTATGTAACTAGAATGATCGATACTACATTACATCAAATGGGAAGTGAAAGAATCTCTTGTGTGTGTGTATGTGTTGACTACTGCCTCCACATGGAAATACAATTGATTTCCCATCACTATATTTCATGGATGGTTATTATGATAATAAAATATTTATAAATGATATTTATTACATAATTATTTCTCTATAATTATAATATCGTATCTACCTTTTTACCATCCAATCTTTTGGAAAATGATAATGTCTCTCATGCACACATTTGGACTTCCACTTACACAAAACAATGTGATTCGTTTTTCATTTATGATTTATATGTATGGTAATAAGGATATATTTAATAAATATAGATGATATAGATGATATAGTAATGAATTTATAACTTTTTATTATTATTTATGATTCTTTATTTCCAAATATTGGAAAGATAAAACAATGTCCATGCGTACATAAGACCTACTATCTCAATGAATGATGTAATTCATTTTTATACATCTACAATTTACAGATGAATATAGATATATATATATATATGTGTATATATAATGAATATATATATTAAATTTATATCATGATTAACATTCTAGATATTATGTAACCACAATACATGTACAAGGACCGGAACTACTCAAAAAATATTCTCATGAAAAACAAAATAGTGAACACCTAGAAATGATGATTTTAATAAGGATTTATTAATAAATGGGTGTAAAAATGTTATATTTGGATCATATATGATATTATAATTATTTAAATTACTCTATTTTAAAAGTATAATAAATATAAATATATTATTTAGGAGGTTAGTATTCTTTTGAAGCATGTTGAACTCGAGAAAAGTTATATCCATATCACTTTTATTTCAATTTGAAAAATTACATCACAAAATGTTTATTTTATGTTGAATATATAAAAAACACGAATATATTTTATGGTTCATATCATTAAAACTATTATTTTTTCCTTATTCATTTAACTTTCTCTCTTTCATGAGGTTTTTATTCGAATGTTAGTAAGGGATTTATTTTACCAACTCATTATTTATCTAGATTGTTATTATTTATGATTTCAAGGAGGAAATTTATTGATATGTATATAAAAAATATCATGAATATTGTTATCCTATGGTTATTTTTCAAAATACATGTTTTCATTTTATTTTTGTCACTTAATGTTCCCAGGATACTGAATGAACATTATTAAGGAAAACCAACTTCATTTCTCTCTTCAGTCGAAAATCCATTTTCTACCATATCCATGTTTTATATAATTTTTTTAAAAAATGTTTTTATATTATTATATGACTATTTAATATAATTTTTACCCATGATTTAATTCTTAAAATATTATTTAAATGGAATATTATTTTCATTTTCTAAATGATTTACTTTTTTTCTTTTTATCAAAATTGTGAAAGGGATCATCATTTTAATACACAATGCATGAAAAGAGATTCACATCATTATAAACACTCAATATTTTGAATATTAATTTATATGTTTCGAGACATATTTTCAGAGAAAATATTTTTCGTAATATTTTGGAAACTTTTTAATTTTATATATATATTTTAAAAATGGGCAGGGTATTTTCCCAAAGAAATATTAAAGCGGTCTTTTAAAGGAAATTTTCATATACGATAACATCCTTTTATGTTACATATGAATTACTAGGGATATGATTTAATGATAAAATATTTTTTATTTCACTATATTTTGTAATCTTATGATGATGAAATATTAATGAAATTTGATTTATTTTACACTAGTTAAGTTTTGATGAATGTTTTAATGATATTATGGAATAAAAATGTTTGTATTTATGAATATATTATTTTTTATACTGAAATTACACATCTCTTCAATACATTGGGTAAATATTGATGCATTTAGAGATCAAAGGGTATATATGAGGTCATCCCAAGCCCAAAAAATAGAGTACACTGGAGGTTATATCAAGCTTGAAAGATGGTACATGAGTGGTTAACCCAAGCCAAGAAATTTATGAATGTCTTGGTGGATTGAATTGAAATAATATTTCAATTATTATTATTATTACACAATTTATAAAACTAGTTTATAACATGATCTTATGATAATGTTTTTTTTATCATGGATCATGTTCTTTGATCCCTTTATGATTCATGTCTTTTGAACTACCAATACTTTATCATAAATCACGGTTACGATCAATGAATTATTTTGTGTTATTTTAAAAGGTAAATCTCATGTTATTATACCCTTTATACTCATGTTGGTTTTAAATGATCATTGATATCACCCTTTTTCATCCTTACTGAGCATCTAGTCTCATCCATTATTATGTTTTATTTTCTTGAAGATATAAATAATTTGTTTTGGTTATGATGTATCTAAGAAGGGTTACAGTCATGATGAACTACATGGGAGATGTCATAGATCCCTTATGATCAGTTTTTATGTATCCAAGATTCCAAATACCCTAAAATATTATAGTTATTTTGTGGATTTTAATGTTATGTATCAAATATTCATATAATAAGATGTGATATTTATATATGAAATGTATGGGTCACTATACGAAAAAATGAGAATAAAAAAAGGATATTTATAGAGGAAATTAATAATTTGATTCTTGATAATCTTATTAGTAATCAAATTCAATATGAGAATCATTTCTAGAGTGATTACTAATAGAAGAAGATGAATAATGGTAAAGTTTTTCCTCAAAATTCCATTACATTACATTCCAAACCTCAACCATGTAAATTTTCTACTATGAAGATAAAATCCAAACATAAGTTGGATCTTATTTATTTATAAGGTAGCGAGAGATATGTTTCATAGATTTCAAGGAATATGAATAAAATTACTAAAGGAAGGAATTTTTATTATGATGGATGGAAAGATATAAAAGAGAAGTTTGAAAAAAGGATATTCATGAGGCTATTTGTTATGGTTGAAAGAAACCAAGACATATTATGAAATATTATCTCAAGTATATAAAGAATAATTGAGATGAAAAAATTATAGAATAAGGTAAAGAATATATTTGATGTAAACCAATGACAACTGAAATGTGACTAAGGATCCTTATTCTGATGGTAGTAATGCTTTTGATAGCTTAACCTGTGGAGATATTGTTATTTTTTTAATATTCCTTGATATAATAATTTTTTATGCTTAAGTTACACTCAGATCTCCTTATAAACTTCTATTTAGATGAAACTTTTACATTAAAATTGAATTATTAATACATATCAACTTAATTAGAAGATGAAGTGAACAATTCATCATTTGAAGATATGATTAGATGTGTAAATTTTATGGAATGGAATGTATCTATGATTATGTTACTAAAGATAAATAAATAAATTATAAACTTGAATCTAAAATTACTAAGTTAACTTATGAATATGATGCTAAGTCTAATATAGTTTCAATGGATTATTATCAGAATCAGAAGTTAAACTAAAATATGAATTATGTAGTCTTAAGATATTGTTGCTAAAATTTTCATCTAGTAAAAAAAGTTTTAACGAAATTTTAAAGAAACTACAATAAAATTGAATAAATTATGACATTTTTTACATCAATAAAACATCATTTTAATTATAATTACTTTTTTATAAAAGGTTAACCTTTTTTACTAAGGGTCAATGAGGTGTCCACTGGAGGAAATATTTTTATTTAAATAAATTTTAATCTTTTATATTATATAAATAATATATTTCTAAATAATTAGTAGTTATATAACATATTATAGATTTTGTTAATGTGGGTTCTTAACATTATTTCTTCTAAAATATATATACCCTAGAAATTTTGGGTACCAAACTCATATTTTTTTATAATGTGAAACCATAATTGAAACTATTTGAATTTATGGTATATGAATGAGTTTCTTTCGGGGATAATTCTCAAGGTCATATAGTAATAATTGTTGATGATTTATTTTTATTTAAAAATATTATTTTTAATGTTTATTATGATCTAGGTCTTATTGAGAAAATTTATATGTATAAGTAATTTATTTGATGAAGGTTTCTCAATGAACTTTGAGAATATAACTACTACAAATATGGATTTTATCATCTCTATAAAAGTTCATTAACAGTGCTAAAAAAGCACTATTAATCGAGGCGAAGATAAAGGGGGGGTCCCTTTTATCAGCACTCAAAAAAGCACTGATAAAGACCCATTTTATCAGCGCTTTTTAAAAGCACTGATAAAAGTAAAAAAAATATATAAAATAAAAAATAAAAAATAAAAAATAATTTATATTCGAGAGGGGAAGCTTTTAACAGCACTTCCCCCCCCCCCCTTTATCAGCGCTAGGCGACCCCTCCTCACTCCTGCGCGCTACCCTTGCCCACGCGTCCCACACATGCGTGTGCAACTTTCTTGCTTCCACCTGAACTCGAACCCGCGATCTCCCCCTTGCGCGCCTTCACCTTTACCACTATGCCATTTCGTTTTTTTTTCTATTTAATGATACATCTATTTATTTATATATATATAGTTATATTTATTTGTATGTTAATATAGATTCATATTAATATAAATATATTTAGTTATATTAATAGATATATATTTATTCATATATTAGTATATATATATATTCATTCATATATTAATATATATTTATATCTATTTATATATATATTTGTAGTTACAATTTTTTATATGTATATTTATTTGTATATTAATATATATTTATAAGATTAGTTTTAAATACATTTATAAAATATTTTTTTTATGTGTGTTTATAAATAAATAAATAAATACATACATACATATATACAACACACACACAAAGACACACACACACACACACATATTTATGAATAAATACATATATATGTGTGTATTTGAAAAGCCATATAATGTTAAAACAACCATAACTTCTAATATAGATGTCCGTTTCAACTCCAAAACCAATCAAATCGAAGAAAATGAAAAAATCTTTGATATGATATGTGGTACAGGCCTAACGGACATCCGGATCAGAAGTTACACTTGTTTGAATGTTAACAAATCGGGGTATCCTGACTAAAAACTCAGTTTTGGAGGCCTTCTGGGCCTTTTTAGGCTCAGAAAATGTGACAAAGGCTTCTCTTGGGTCACAGGCATGTAAAGCTCGCCGTAGGCTTCGATTTAATATGCTGTAGAGCTCAAACGGACACCCGGATCAAAATTTATGACCATTTGAAGTTTGAGTTATATTTTCAACTTATTTTAGATATTTTATTAGTTGTTTTGATTTTTTGTGTCTTCAAATTGTTATTAAATTATTTTTAATCGATAATAATTATCAAATTATTAATTAATAATATTTTTTAAAATATTTTGAATCCATTTTCACTAAATTTCTTATATATTAAATGTAATAGTCTATTTATACTTATCTAAAACATATTTAAAATACATATATTATATTTATATCAATATAAATATACTTATATAACAATATATTATTTTTAATGAAAAATTATTTTTTTTGAAACATAAAATTTATCAGCGCTAGGAAAAAGCGCTGATAAATCCCCCCTTTATCATCGTTACTAAAAAAAGCACTGATAAAGGGGTCCCCTTTAACAGCGCTAAAAAAAAGCGCTCATAAAGGGTCCCTTTTAACAGCGCTTTTTTTAGCGCTCTTAAAGGCCCCCCTTTATCAGCGCTTTTTTTTTAGCGCTGATAAAAGGGTAGCACTTCCCTTGCCCATTTTTGTAGTAGTGTAGTAATTTTATCATTATATGTTCTTATAGAGAATGTGTTTTTATCATCTGAAAGGAAATATATTGATTAAAACATGAAAATAGGGGACCTTAGTAGTCATAATTTACCTTGTATAGATTTTATAGATGATTCATCATAGTTATAAAATTGATTTCTAAGTCACTATTACTTATATATCATTTCTAAAATTTCTAAGAAATCATTGGTGAGAGATTTACGGAAACATAATCACAATTAAACCAAAATGTATGATTATTTTCAATATGGAATGTAACATAGGTCTAATTTTAAACTGACTAGTGAAGTCTCAAATTCTTTTATATTATGGTTAGTTCACTTGGAACTTTTTGGTCCTAAATGAACTATTACTATTAGAGGAAAACACTATGTGTATATTTTATTTGTTGATTACACTAGATTTATGCATACCTATTTTTTAATATTTAACTCAAAATCAATATCATATTTTTAAAATATAAAGTTCTAAAAAAATTGTGAAAAACCTAATTTTTTGTTACTATCCAAAGTTATATAGGTGGTGTGTTATAAATTATTATTTCAAAACATTTTATAATGTAAGGGGCAAACTCAAAAATTATTTGTACATATAACACAAAAAAATGGTGTTGTGGAATTATGAAATATAACTCTTCAGGATATTACACGTTCTATACTTTTCAAATAATTTTTTTTCTGGGAAAAAGCTATGAATTCAACCTATTAAATTATAAATCATTTTTTTATTATACCTTTTATTAATAAAACCTATTCATTAATGCTCAAATTTACCCAAAAGAATAAGGTAGGACGGTCCTTGTAGTCTAGCTTGGGTTGTCGAGTCCTTAGAGACCTAAGAAGTACCTACAGACACGTACATTCTATGGATTTTTTTTTGATATGAAGTGGCCAACTTGGGTTGATTTAAGATGGTTTTAAAGGACCAAAAATAGATTTAAGTTAATTCAAATTAAGTTAATGAGTTGATCCTAGGTTATCGCTCGGGGTGGATTGGATGGAATTCTTTTTCAACTATTTCAATTTCTTATATTTGAGATGGGTTCATTTAAGAAGATCAAACAACATCTTCACTCACTGGTTTAATACCTACACAATTTAATACTAATCACCTATACACTTGAAGGATCAATTTTTTGAGCACTTCAAGGTAAAGGTTTGTATTAGCACTTGAAGTGTGTGGCCTTAAATTCAACAAGGACGGTGGAGTTTAAAAATCATAAAATAAAAATCTAAATTAAAAGAAGTGTTTAGACATTAATGGGATGATAAATAACATCCAATCCAGCCCCTTTCTACTCCCTTGGATCAACCCATAAGTGGGTTAGCCCTCCATTGATTCTATGGTTTCAATGGAAGCAGAAAGTAGACTCATGAGGGAGGAAATGGAGAAGTAAAAAAACACAAAAAAAAGGAAATGATCACTCCACCGTTGTGTGAATAATTTCACAATGTTTGGTGTGAATAAATACACACCTTGAGGAAACGGTATAAAAGTGATATAGAGAATAACAGAATAATAGTAGAATAAGAACTTTTATTAAGAAACTAGGATGAATTAAAACAACTTACATGTGAAGGAAGAACGTTACAAAGACAAATTGGAAGCATAACATTAAGATGAAAACAAAGCTCAAAAATAAAAAAATTTTCCACCACCACTATCTTAAATAGGCATTTTTGGAGCCTTGGGTTGAGACTCCAATAGTACAAAGCATCCCACTTGATTATGGTAGGCCTAGGGTGGTGGAAAGCATGTGGAACTTGGACTTTTCCACACTTGACCTGAGGTGGCAACCATCTTTCATCCACCAAACATAAATGCTTGTAAGAATATCTATATTGACGAATCAGAGTGGGTGATAGAAGAATAAAATGTATCCCCGGATGTCTCCTAATCGCCTGTAAAATTTGGGCCCATTTGGAGTTTTTGATTCCGAGATATTATTATAATGGTAGGATTTTTCTGGGCCATAGAATCTGGCCCAAAATTTTATCTTCAACTTGGGCCACCTAAATAACCATAATGTAGGACTAATTAGAACTATATCCTGAATAATTATTTGTTCCTATATCTTTCTTCCATAATCCCAAGAAATTTGGGATTCATTGGGTTTGTAATGTGGTTCCCACATTCTCATCAGTGGGCTGGTGTCCAATCTGCCTTCTCTAGAATTGCTTCCATTAATCTCTAAATATCTCCATCATCCTTTATGAATATTCCATTGATACCTGAATGAAAAATGTTCATATTTAAGTGTAGATACAGTTCCCAAAATATCAAATTAAAATATGGATAAATAAAATCCTTAAAATTAGATGAATCATTGGGCCTAAATTGGTGTACATTAGGCATGAAGTGCACAAATGATAAGAATGGATGTTCAAAATTAAAATACACTAACTTAGGCCCATAAGATCAAAAATGAACATTTAATACCATTAAAAATTAATTAAAATATGTATTTTTATTGGATAATCATAACCCCCAACTTGAGATTTTCTAGTCCCAAGCAAAATGTATCTCAACAATATGAAATTCGAATTCCCTTTTCCAAAAACATTTTAATACACAATGATCTCCAAAACACTTATACCAAACAATCATGAAACCCATAAAAATATTCTAATACAAGATAGTTTCATAAGAAGATCCTAATCCCAAGCCCATTCCTTTGTTCAAATTCGTTGTCATATTTCATCCAATATTTATTAAGTATGAGGATGTGTTGTGCATCACAATAGACATAGGGGTTCATCTTTATTCAAGGGGGAAATGACGGAAGTTCTAGTTGGAATCACATTTCAATATTAAGATGAGTATTCAATTTTTTTATTGTATTTGTTTTGTTTTTGTTTTTTTTTTGTTTTTTCAATTTTTCCATGGTAATTGAAATTGCACTCAAAAGAGTCAACCCCTGTAGCAAGACTTTTTCGATGACTCCCAGGCTCAAAGATTTTAGGGCACCGAGTGAAGCCCACATACTCAGGCATCATCTCGAGTTAACTCAGTCAAAAACAAATTCAAATAACAAAAAATAGAGATAAAATTACTAACTCTGGGCCAGAAAACTATGGAGTCATGATCTCCAAGTGTCGAAAGCCACGCATTAGGTCATTTCATTGCTCTATGCGCAAATTTATTGTTTTTTTAATTTTTTATTGAATACTCATATTAAAAGTAAAATGATCACCAAACCTATGCTATTTATTTGGGGGAACCCATGAAATCAAACTAATACCCCACTATCCAAAGGACGTGCATTGTGATCTTTTTTTTATTTGGATGAAAATATAAACAATGAAATATCACATTGGACAGACACACTTTCCAAAATCTATGCTCATGAAATTATACAAGGATTAGAATCAGAATCGGGGCATAATAAATTATTTGATATTCAGTTTCAAAGTGTGCAATGTGTATTACCATGTTCAAAGTCAAAGGAAATTTTCCTTCCATTTACACAATTTTTTTTTCTAATCATTCATTTTTTTGACATAAAAGCATTTTTTATTTTATCTCCCCCCAACATAAAATAACACTGCCCCCAGTGTTTGAAGAAATGAAAATTTAGGAGTAGAGGCAGATAAAGGAAGTTCAAAAAGGAAATTGAAATATGAGGATCATTGAATGAAGTCACCTAGTGGTTGAAGTTGAAGTTCTTGCTGCTCCAATTTAGTCCTTTGATATCCATGTCACTTATAGAGTCCCCTAGTAGAAAAAGGAAAAAAAGAAAAAAACAAACAAAAAAAAACAATATATATATATATATATATATATATATATATTTATTTATATAATAAAGAAAGTAAAATATAAGTATATATATAAAAATTTTAGAATAAGGAAGCACAAAAAAACCGTAGGTCTGTGGTAAGCACGCGCCCCTGTCTCCCTTCGGTCCCGGGTTTGAATCCTCGCGGCTTCACCGGTTGTGACGGGGTTTGACCCACAACCCACGATGTGTCCCTTTTTATTATTTTTATTATTATTATATTTTTTATTTATTTTTATTATTTTTATTTTAACCTACAAACACATAAAATAAACTGATGATACATTGTCTTCTTTTTAAATTTCTAGGTAAGGTATTACTCAAGGATCACACCACATGACATGGATGAATACGGTGCTACCCTTTCATACCCATCCATACTCATAATAGAATAATAGGTCAACAATATTTTTTTTAAATATCAAAATTATTCATTAATCCTATTTAAAAAAAATGATCCGCAAAGATGAAAATCATGGGTTTCCTCCCGTGTAGTGCTTTGGTTTAATGTCGCTAGCTCGACGTAGACCTTTAATTATTTAAGTATTTTCCTCATCTAAGGTTGGTTCACTCAAGTTTTCATCAACTTCATTTTTTTGGAATGGTTCAATGAATTGTTTGAATCTATGACCATTAACTTTAAAGGTTTGACCATTGGTGGGATCTTTAATTTCTACAGCCCCATGGGGGTACACCTTATGCACTATGTATAGACCTAACCATCTAGACCTCAACTTTCTTGGGTGTAAATGAAGTTTAGAACTATACAAAAGAATAGGTTTTCCCGGTACAATGTGTTTGGTTTTAAGATTTTGAGATTGGTAGGGTTGTACTTTAGCTTTATTGATCCTTGAATTTTCATAAGCCTCCATCCTAAGTTCCTCGAGTTCATTGAGATCTAATTTCCATTTTGTTTCGGCCAATGAGAGGTCATAATTCATTTTCTTAATTTCCCAAAAAGCCTTATGTTCAATCTCCACTGGAAAATGGCATACTTTACCATAAACCAACCTATATGGGGACATTCCTAAAATGGTTTTATATGTAGTTCAATAGGCCCAAAGAGCATCCAAGAGTTTCTCGGACCAATATTTCCTAGAAGGATTGATAGTTTTTTCAAGAATATTCTTAATCTCCCTATTTTTTAACTCATCTTGACCATTGGTTTGAGGATGGTACGCAGTGGAAAATTTATGAGAAATACCATACTTAGACATGAGTGAATAGAATGGATGGTTGCAAAAATGGGTTCCTCGATCGCTGATTATAGCCCTAGGAATTCCAAATCTAGAGAAGATGTTTTCTTTTAGGAATCTAATCACAGTTTGATTATCATTGGATTTTTTGGGAATGGACTTAACCCATTTTGTGACATAATCAATAGCTAAGATAATGTAAATATATCCCCTAGAGTTTGGGAAGGGACCCATGAAATCAATTCCCCAACAGTCAAAGATTTCAACCACTAAGATGGGAGTGAGTGGCATTTGATTATTTTTTGTGATGGACCCTACTTGTTGACACCTAGGACAACTTTGACAAAATGTGTAGGAGTCCCTTGAGAGGGTGGGCCAAAAGAGACCACACTGAATAATCTTAGCAGAAGTTTTCTTAGAGGAAAAGTGACCTCCACATGCCTCACTATGACAGAATTTAAGGATGGAATCTTGTTCAGATTATGGGACACACCTCCTAATGACTTGGTCAGGGAAGAACTTATAGAGGTATGGATCATCAAACACATAGTTTCTAACATCAGAAAGGAATTTCCTTCGATCTTGAGTCCCTAATAATTTTGGAATGACTCTTGTAACTATGAAATTGGCTATTTCATCATACCAAGGGAAGTCACTCACAGAGTATAGGTGTTCATCAGGAAATGAATCAGACACAGAAAGGTGATTTGAGTTGTCTTTGAATTCCATTCTAGAGATATGATCAGCTAAAACATTTTCAATACCCTTTTTATCCTTGATTGTGAGGTCAAATTCTTGTAAGAGAAGGACCCACCTAATCAGTCTAGCCTTAGAATCTTGTTTTTGGAAGAGGTATTTTAGTACAGAATGGTCAGTGAACACAATGATGGGGGATCCTAATAGGTAGGACCTAAACTTCTCTATGAAAAACACAATAGCAAGTAACTCCTTTTCAGTAGTGGTGTAGTTGATTTGGACATCATTTAAGGATTTTCTTGCATAAACAATGACATAAGGAGTTTTATCACAACATTTTCTTAACACAGCTCTTACAAAAAAGTCACTAGCATCACACATAAGTTTGAAAGGAAGGTTCCAATTTATAGATTTCATAATGGGAGGAGAGTTGAGAGAGGATTTGAGGGTTGATAATGAACCCTCATAGCTTTCTGTCCAAACAAATGGAGCATCCTTTATTAGGAGAGCACAAAGGGGACAGGAGATTGAACTAAAGTCCTTTATTAATATTCTATAGAAACCAGCATTTCCTAAAAAAGACCTCACTTCCTTGATAGTTTTGGGTGATGGAAGGTGACGAATGATGTCAAACTTGTCTTTATCAACTTCAATCCCTCTACCAGATAATAGATGGCCTAGAACTAGTCCCTCTTTAACCATGAAATGGAATTTTTCCTAGTTTAGGACTGGATTCTTTTTTTACATCTTGACAAGACTCTCTCCACATTCCTCAGACATCCCTCAAATGTATCCCCAAACACAGAGAATTCATCCATGAAGACCTCTAGAAAATACCCTACAATGTCTAAGAAGATTACCATCATGAACCACTGGAAGGTTCCAGGGGCATTGCATAAACCAAAGGGCATGCATTTGAAGGAAAAGGTGTCGAATGGACATGTGAATGTAGTCTTCCCTTGATCCTCTAGGGATACCTTAATCTGATTGTACCCCGAGTACCCATCTAAGAAACAGTAGAAGGCATGACCTTCCACTCTCTCAAGGACTTGGTTAACGAATAGTAAGGGGAAATGGTCCTTCTTAGTGAATGAGTTTATTTTCCTATAGTCAATGCAGACCCTCCATCCACTACTCACCCTAGTTATAAGAATCTCTCCATCCTTATTGTTTATCACTGTTATTCCTGCCTTTTTGAGAACCAATTGGATTAGGCTCACCCACTCACTCTCAGCTATGGGATAGATGATACCGGCTTTTAACAATTTTAGATGTTCCTTCCTCACTACTTCCATGATATTAGGATTGAGTCTCCGTTGAGGTTGACAACATGGCTTTGAATCAGATTCCAGAACAATCCTATGAGTCCCAATAAGTGGTCTAATCCCAGGAATATCAGATAGGGTCCAACTAATGGATTTCTTATGTTTCCTAAGGACATCTAGAAGCATCCTCTCATGATTGGCTTCAAGATAAGAATAAATGACAATAGGATGTGTTTGATTGGACCCTATGAAGGCATACTTGAGTGCAGCAGGAAGTTCCTTCAATTCAAGATCAGGTTGGTTCAGAATTTCAGCAGAATATTGGGACATTGGATCAATATCAATTTCTTTTTTTAGAGTTTCAAATAGGATTGATTCCCCACATATAGAAGTTTAATCTACAAGATTAGTTTGATAAGATTTAGGGAATGATGTTTGATTGGTCTCAATGAATGTGGTTTGCTGAAAGGTTTCACTAATTGTTGGACCTAATACTTTATCATAAGAGAAATTTGAAAATGATTCAAGCCAAGGAGATAAACTTCCTTCATGTGAAAAAGGAAATCGATCTCATCCTGACTTAAACATCCATAAAATATTCCTTGATGTTCTATGGATTCATTATCAATGCTTCCTATCATGTTTACTTCATGGATGTCATCATCATCTCCTATTTGTGAGCTTGAATTATAGATGTTCAAGTCTAGACTCATGTTTCCAAAGGTGATGGTCATGTTCCCATTTCGTACTCGGATAACATAGTTGATTGTTGCAAGGAAAGGATGACCAAGGATGATTGGGATTTGTTCCTTATTTCCTAAGTCTGGATGGTTTTCAAGGACAATGAAGTCGATAGGGTAGATGAATTTTTCAACATTTACCATAACATCCTTTAAAATCCCCTTTGGAATCATAATGCTACAATTAGTAAGTTGAAGTGTGACAGATGTGGGTTGGAGCTCTTCTAGGCCTAACTAGTAGTACACAACATAGGGGATGAGATTGACACTAGCACCTAGGTCACACAAGGCCTTGATAACTTTTCTCTCTCCTAGTTCAACATTGATGTAAGGGAAACCCGGGTCTTTCAACTTAGGAGTAATGGTCCCTTGAATGGTGGTAATCACATTATTGGCCAAAAGGAATTGGTTTTTATGTGAAAATTTTCTTTTAAAAGTGTACAATTCCTTAAGGTACTTTGAGTAGGTAGGTATGGTTTGGATTGCATCGAGAAGGGGAATGTTAAAATTGACTTGTGATAAGATTTCCCTCAATGTTTCACTCAATTCAGGCTTGGTTTTCCCCCTCATGTGTTGAGTAAATGGTGCAGGTTGTGGGGTTTTTTGTTGAATAATTGTTTCTTTGACAATGTTATCGTGTTTTTCAGTTTGATAATTTGGTTCATTTGAATTTTCATCCAAGTTTGAATCTTCAGGTGAGTTCTGAATTAGTTGTTCAGGTTTCTCAATTGATTTCCCACTTCTTAAAATAGTCACATCCTTTAGTTGTTCATAAGTTGTTTGAGTACAACTTGACTCTCCCCTTGAAGTTGAGGATGGTACCGCCTGAGTAGGCATGGGTGCCTTTCCAGTTTTGATGGTTTGAAGTTATTTTTTTAGGGAAGATACTTTCAATTTCATCCTCTCCATTTGTTTGCACAGCTGTTCTAGTAGGCTTTGTGGAATAGTTTGGGTTGGTGCTTGAGAAGATTGGTTTATCCCAGGGGGATATTTTGGAGGTGGGATGGTTTGTTGAAAATGGACCGATGGCTGTTGGTATTGGATAGGTTGGGTTTGGAACTAGTTATGGGATTGGTAGTTCTTATGGGGGTAACTATTTTGTCCCTGTGGTTGGCTAGGTTGTTGGTTATCTTTCCAGTGGAAGCCTGGGTGGTCATTATACCTTGGGTTGAAGTTGTTTTGATATTGAGGCTTTTGAAAGTTCAAGGCATTTACTTCTGCTGGGGGTCCTCCTAAAAGAACATCCTTGATGTATGGAATGGTTGGGAATTTGTTTGTCTTCTGGTCATGTTTGTCACAAATTGTGCAAACAGGGTCAACTGTTTGGATTTCATGGACTTTCCTAAGGTCTATCTCTTCAACCTTCCTAGAGAGTGTTGCGAGTTTAGCCCTAAGGCTTTCCTCTTCTCTAAGTGTATGAATTCCAGTAGTTCTTTGTGGCTTTTTAGAATAAGGTGAAGTTCCCCATGTATGTTTTTGTTCAGAAAGGATTTCTATATACTCGTAAGCATCATTCGGGGCTTTGTTTTTAAAGGTTCCATTACACATCATGTTAATGAATTGTTTGTTCCCCGAACCCAACCCTTCATAGAAAATTTTCACTTGTTCAGGAATAGAAAAACCATGGTGTGGAACCATGTTTAGAGTGTCTTTGAACCTCTCCCATGTTTCATAGAATGACTCTCCCTTTTTTCAAAAAAGTCTTGGATACTCTTTTTAAGTGAATTGTTTTGTGGTGGGGAAAGTATTTTTTGTAGAATTCTCTTTGTAGTTGGTCCCAAGAGTTGATGGATGATGGTCTCAAATTTTTTAGCCAATATTTAGATCGATCCTTTAAAGAAAAAGTAAATAGCCTCATCTTAGCTGATTCTAGTTTATGTGGGGGACACATGGATTCTACAATGTCATTGAACTCCTTAATGTGAAGGTAGGGCATCTCGGACTCCATTCCATGGAATGTGGGAAGATGGTTTAGGACATGGGGTTTAAATATGTAGTTGGAATCTCTTAGGGAGTTTTGTCTAATTCATGAGGGGGAATTTGTCCAGGAAGGTTTGAGGTAGTCATTCATGGTTTGATCAACTGCATTCCCCAAGTTTGGGGCTGCCTCATTTGGGTTTCCATTTGGGTTTCCACCCGGGTTTATGAGTTGGTTTCTTTGAAGACCTTCCATTGAAATGAGATCAATTTTGGACTCTAGAGTATTATGAAGATTAGGATCTAATGAAAAGAGTTCCCTTGGTGTACTTGACTCCCCAACCCTAGGACTATCCACCCTAACTAGACAATTTGATTGATCGCGGGTGTAGGAAGACATGTGCCAAAAGAAAAAAAACGAGAAAGGGACAAGATAAGAGAATTTGGATGAGAAAAGAAGAAATGGGGGAGAATAGAATGGGTGTTTAGATGAATTTCTTGGGTCCCCAGAAATGGTGCCAAAATTTTATTCACGCTCAAATTTACCCAAAAGAAGAAGGTAGGGCGGTCCTTGTAATCTAGCTTGGGGTGGATTGGATGAAATTCTTTTTCAACTATTTCAATTTCTTATATTTGAGATGGGTTCATTTAAGAAGATAAAACAACATCCTCACTCACTGGTTTAATACCTACACACTTTAATACTAATCACTTATACACTTAAAGGATTAATTTTTTTAGTCACTTCAAGGTAAAGGTTCGTATTAGCACTTGAAGAGTGTGACCTTAAATTCAACAAGGACGATGGAGTTTAAAAATCATCAAATAAAAATCTCAATTAAAAGAAGTTTTTAGACATTAATGGGGTGATAAATAACATAAAATCCACCCCCTTTATACTACCCTATATCAAACCATAATTGGTTTATCCCTCCATTGATTCTATGGTTTCAATGGAATCAGAAAGTAGACTAATGAGGGAGGAAATGGAGAAGTAAAAAAACACAAAAAAAAGGAAATGATCACTCCACCGTTGTGTGAATAATTTCACAATGTTTAGTGTGAATAAATTCACACCTTGAGGAAACGGTATCAAATTTATATGGAGAATAACAGAATAATAGTATAATAATAAATTTTATTAAGAAACTAGGATGAATTAAAACAACTTACATGTGAAGGAAGAGTGTCACAAAGACAAATTGGCAGCATAACATTAAGATGAAAAAAAGCTCAAAAATAAAAAAATCTTCCACAACCACTTCCTTAAATAGGAATTTTGGGAGCCTTGGGTCGAGCCTCCAATAGTACAAAGTATCCCACTTGATTATGGTAGGCCTAGGGTGGTGGAAAGCTTGTGGAACTTGGACTTTTCCACACTTGACCCGAGGTGGCAGCTAGCTTTCATCCACCAAAAAGACGCCCTTGGTAGACATTCTAGATGGTGGAATAAGAGTGGGTCATAGAAGAATAAAAAATATCCCCGGATGTCTCCTAACCTCCTGTAAAATTTGGGACTATTTGGAGTTTTGGATTCCGAGATATGATTATAATGGTAGGATTTTTTTTTCTGGGCCACAGAATTTGGCTCAAACTTTTATCTTCAAATTGGGCCGCCTAAATAACCACAATGGAGGCTGAATTAGCACTGGATACTGAAAAATTATTTGTTCCTATATATGTCTTCTAGAATCCCACAAAATTTGGGATTCATTGGGTTTGTAATGTGGGTCCCACATTCTCATCAGTGGGATGGTGTCCAATCTTCCTTCTCTAGAATTGCTTCCATTCATCTCCAAATATCTCCATCTTCCTTTATGAATATTCCATTGATCCCTAAATAAAAAATGTTCATATTTAAGTTTAGATACAGGTACCAAAATATCAAATTAAAATATGGATAAATAAAATTCTTAAAATCAGATGAATCATTGGGCCTAAATCGGTGTACATTAGGTAAGAAGTGCATAAATGATAAGAATGGATGTTCAAAATTAAAATCCACTAACTCAGGCACATAGGATAAAAAATGAACATTTAATACCATTAAAATGTAATTAAAAAATGTATTTTTATTGGATAATCACCCGTTATAGTTTTTAGAATAGAAAAAATAATATATTATTTTACTTAAATTTCTTTGGATGTAAAATATTCATGTTTTATACTAAATTTCGTATTAATGAACTCATACTAAAAGTAAATGGTGGAATTTTCTTGGGTTATTCCAAAAAATTTAAGTCTTATAACATTTTTAATAAAATTATTATTATTATAAATAAATTTATATTTGTTAAATTTTATGAAATATATCTGTATTTATTTTTAATATATTCAAAATTAATCTTATGAATAGTATTTCTGTGTATTTTTTTAATGGAAGTAGATCTTCCACAATCAGAATTCAGTTTAATAAAAACTAATACAATATAATTTATAATTCTATAAGTCAATTTAAATTAATTTAATAATCAGTAGATATATATCTCTGTTCATTTTACCTATAAATCAACTGTTTTTTCAAACCATACTACTGATAAAATAATTGTCGATGTGAATTAAATAGTTAGAACTTATAGTTATTTGATAATTAAATTTGAACATCTTGTGTCTCTATCTCATATAGAACATTAAACCCCATAAAAATCCTTGGGCGATGAAATATGGATAGTTTATATGCATGATGAACTCAATAAATTTGAGTAGAACAATGTTTGTTAATTAGTTGGGAGGCATAATGATTTTGTTGTTATAAGAGTAAGATGGGTCTTTTAATGAAAATGGTTTTATTTTTAGAAATAAAGAAATGTTTTTTTTAAAGGGATATACTAAATAAAGTTGAATAGATTATATTGAATGTTTTTCACTAGTAGTTAGAAAAAACACATTCTAATATTACTATCCTTTTTGGCTCATTATATCATAACTCATTTTTAAATGGGTGTCAAATATTATTTCACTGAGGGATATGTATAGGAGGAAGTATATATAGAACAACCGCCTTGTTTCAAAAAAAAATAATTTACAGAAATGATTATATTTGTTAATATTCATCAATATTAAGGAAAATATTATTTTAACATTCTTGTATCATGCGGAAGGGGTGAATATGTTGATAGAACTCTAAGGATTTCAGATAATTTTAAAATTCATCTGAATATATAGGATTTTTTTCTTTAAAATTATATAAATCTTATTTTTTCCATTTATGTTCTTTCCTATAAAATAGGAGGATATTTTTTTGAAAAAGACTCACTTTATCTTTGCTTTTGAAAATCATATTACACTCATATTTTAATTTGATATAAATTGGAGTTGAGTTTATTTTTTATGTTAAGAATTCTTAATTTATAATCACCTATGTTCTATTGGACTTAATGTAATGACATGGTTCACTATAAATTATGAAGTACTATAGTGGTTTTTATTTGATCTAGAGAATGAAGTTTTTTACAATAGAATATAATAATCCTACTTGTGATACAGTTATAACAAATTTTTTTTTTGGAATTTCAACATTAATAGTTGTTAGAAAAACATTGATAAATTTGAGGATTGTAGGAGTATAAGAAAATGAAGGAGTGACATGAATTTGTTTTAATTATGTTGGATTATACAATTTACTATTCACTTGAGTGAATCCTATAATAACTTTCTTTATATAGATTTTTTCTCAAAGAATTCATCTTATGAGTATTTTCTTATAAATTATGAAGGCATTTAATTTGTTTTTATTATTTTGTATGATACCTATACATTGAATATGATTAAGGATATGGAACTTATAATGTTTCTAATTAGGTTGATGAATGAGATTCACAGGTTGGATGTTGTCCTACCTTCTAATAAGTTAATGTTGAGGGATATTGAGGTAATGAAGACAAAGTACCATAAAAAAGTTTCTTTTTGATAATTTCCATGTCTTGAGAAGGGGATATGTGGATCAAGTTGAAGATCCTTCTATTGATTTAGAAGATAAAATAGACATGTATGATTGGAAGATATTTACCATAATAGTTTCATTTAATTAATTAGGTTATCATATAATACATGTTTTGTATTATTTTTTATTTGAAAAAACTTTATTATCAAAAAAATTTCAACATCTAACATATTTATTTTGCACTTTTTTGGTATATAATCTAATGAATATTGGAATTTAGTATCATATGATCATCTGAATCCTTAAGGAGGAGAATAATTGAATGTCTAGTTTCAACAATAATTCACCCACCTATTATAGTGTAGTATAATGTAGAATATTTAGGACAATATTCTAGATCTTATGAAGATTTTTAGGTCTCAAATAAGGAATAAATCGTAAAAAAATGTCATACTGTATAAATTTATCCCTCAAATTAAATATTCATTTGTTAGAGTATCCTATATATTGGACTATATTTTTATTAATGTTTTTTAAATGTATCCATAGATGTTATATTTTTTAATAGGATTTGGATCAGATCAATAAAATGTATATATTAAAATTATGAGTCATTTTACTAAAATATTCATTATGTATAATTTCTTATGGGGCGAACAACTGATATCTAGATAACCCAATGAGATTTTGGTGGTAGAAACTAAAAGGTTTTTCAGAATATACCAAATATAGATTATTTTATTTGGATCAAAGTATTTTTATTACCACCTATTTTTTTCAACCAAAGTTGTGATTCAAGGTGATTTTCATAGTCATTCAACTTACTAACCTTGAATAATGAATGAAGGGATCCAAAATTGACCCATGAGATATTCATAATAAGCTATATGTGATTCCATGTTGTCTATTATTGTCCTTTTGGGTGATACTAATCTATTTTCATCATTTTTTATGGATATAAATATTTTTATAGTTGGGATATTTTTAGAGATTAATAGAGATGTTTTAGAAAGCATGCATACCAATGTTTAAGAGTTAATATCATTATATGAAGGTGATAGAATATTTTTTTATAAAATATGTACATCTTATTTTATTTCTGTAAAGAAACTACTCTCTATTGAAATGTGATTCACATTTTAATAAATCCATCATGGAAGCATGTTTTATTGATGATGTGATATGGATAATGTTTATGGATTATTTTTATAATCAATACACACTCGAGGTGAAAATGATAATATCATTAACATGTTGTCATACTCATTCTAAATTGTAGGTATTTTTATATCTTATTGTACTCATTAATTAAATTCACAATGAAACAAAATATATCCAAGAGGGATCATGTAGAGAAATTTTTCTTCTCAAATAAACACATAGTAAGAGGAGACTATAAATATTATAGTGACTTTTAGGGTTCACTGTAATCCATCTTCATTAAATTTCAATCATTATTTTTGTTAACATTTTATTGTTATCATAGATTATGTGTCTCACTATATACATTAAATAAATGGTTTATAACTACATTTCTTCCCAAGTAGATCTTTATTAGATAACATAATTAATATTGTGTGAAGTGAGATAACACTCACTCCATACCATTTACTAGACAACCAATGGAGTGGTAAAACAGGTAAAAAAATTATCAATGTGATCTTGTAATTCTAATTCATAAAATTTATGTGAATAAGCGTAAAAAGATAAGTGTGGGAGTAGAAGTCATAATCAATAACAAGTCACCTAATCTTAAGCTGGATATATTTGAGTATTAATCTTGTAATTAGTTTTAGACCACTGATTTACCCCACCCATAGTGGTCTTTTTGATCCCCATATGTAACATCCCAGATCCAGATGCAACTCAACTGGTGCCCCGTACCTAGTTGGTCACAGGGCCTTAAGCGCATTTCCCCAAACGCCAAAGGCTGCCAACTAGCAGTGAGGTCCTAAGGTGTGATAGTGGGGAAACTATGCCCTCATTGGCAGATTGTAACATAGAATAATAAATAATATACAATAGAAGAAGAATGAAACATCATACAACTGAAATAAACAATAGAAGACTAATAAGATAAATAACCAAGCATCATTACATACAAAGGTTGATGCAGCATGTTATATGTTCCATGACAGTAGCCAAAACAAGTACACTGTAGTAATAAAAAATATATGTATCAAAAGAAAAAAATAAGAAAAAGGTTATAGGAATCATCACAAGCCTCAGATTGGTCCCATGCTCTCCTACTCCTGAGCAGCACATCAAGTACCTATAGCAGGGCACATTCCCTGATAAACACCTACAATCATATAATCTGTTTGGGCCAAAAAGCCTGACCCAAATAGGGTGTGAGATGAAATCCAATTAGGAAACCACCTCAATGTCTATTCTAATCATTCATTGGATATATATAACATGTATTGTATAATAGTCAATGTAGTAAACTAGGAGTTACTCAAAATTAAGCACAACAGACGTCTTAGAAGATAATGTAATCAAGTACAAGCAAAGACCGAATCTAAGCTTGTGATTTGGCTTGGAAGATGCTTCATTAGTCATTATATTTTATTATTAAATTCCATTGGATTATAGAAAAGTCTCAAGGTTTGGCCTAGTTCTGAAGACCCCCGTATAAAGTAAACAACAACTTGTGACATAATAATCGTTTAATAATTTTTTAATAAAGCCCGACCTGGGTATCCCTCAATGGATCCTAGGTTCTCTCAAAATTTTAGATATGACTCAATGAGCCTGACCACCCAATATGTGGCTTGCTCATGGCCTTTACATAATTAAACTCTTGAGCCCGTCCATTATCTTTTAACTGAGACAATGGTTCACCCAAGGTATATAAGGTGAAATTAGTCACATGAGTCCAACCTTGTCTTTTAACCGAGACTGTGGCTCAACCATTGCTAATTACCTATTTTTATAATTTAATTAAATTACACATTCCATCTCAAAAGCAACACATGTGAATTAAACTACCACATGGATTTAACATTATCAACCCACGTGGGCTCAGATGTCATAATAACCAACACATGTAAATTAAACTATTACATGGTTAAACAAGGATAACTCACATGGGAAAAACATATAACAAGCCTACTATTCAATTCAAACATTTAAAAGGATTAACATAACAAGTATCTCATGTGGTCAATTTATATAATGAGCAATAAATTTTTAACAACCCAATAATGGGATTCAAGTCAAGCCTCATAGGAATCCTCATCCAAATAACCATCCAAAGGAAAAAAACCCATGGGGTGACCCTAAATCAAGGTTCACAACCCTAAACATGCTTTCAATCATCTAATTAATTACCTAATCATCAATAGGAAATAACAGGGTTCGTTATTCAATCTACTGACACCCTAAAAGTGGGAGTGTCGCACTCTGACATATATAAACATCATGACAATTTGAGATAAGCACAATACCACCTACCTAGTACTCGTATGACTCTCCTCATAAAACGTCGAGATATAATTCTCCCTAGAACGGTGTAAATCTATAAAATGGTTATAAATTTTCAACATTAAATAACTAGATCAGGAGAAAAATTTAGGAATAAAGGCTTAAGAGAAATCTAAAGATCACTGAGGGTAATCCAATGCATCTGACAGTGTTTAAATTGGAGATCAGATGATGAAATGGGAGGCAAATTCTCATTTGAATTTCCTGGGCGTGCATCTCGTTGAAGGGGGGTTGTTTCTATCCATCTAAAAAAATGACACTATGGCCCGACTTAATAATTTTAAAAAGTACACGGTATATACTTGAGACTACATTCTGAGTCCGTACAACTCCTAGCTAGACAATTACATGACCATGTACTGGTATTACATGGTGTGTATCCCTTTATACACGACATGTAAATAAAGGTACATGACATGTAGTCCCCAGTCACATTGTGTAATAGGCCTGAATCCTGCCCTTTACCTATTTTCCCCTATTTCCTTAAATATAAACTAAAAAGAAAGGATCCATACCACAAAGGAAGAACTAAGTTCTTACAAATTTCTCTCATTAAATCAATTCCTCCCCAAATTTCCCTTCCAAGGGTGATGAAGAACTTTATTAGAACAAATTCATCCATTTTGATCGTTTGTCAGCCTCCCTCGCCCAAGTCTTTTCTTGCACTCAGTCGTGCTACCATAACACCCTTACCAAAGGAACAGACCAGCCCTAGAGAACCTTCATGCTATGATCCACAATACCAATGGGATGCTCCTTAAAGGACACATATTCATGAAACTCCACTCACTCTAGCTAAAAGGTGTGAGATGGGTTCGAAATGTAGAGTTGTAACTGAGAAATGTGGAATACATCGTGCATAGCCCTTTACCTCTGAGGTAACTACAATCAATAGGCAACCAAAGTGACGTATCTTGGTGAAAGCTTACCCTGCCTCCTGATTCTCTTGTGTCCCAACCTTGGTGCAACACCTAAGAAAACTTTATCTCCAACCTTGATCTTCAAAGGACGTCTACAGTGATTAGCATACGATTTCTGAAGAGAATTTTCAGTAGCCATCATCTTCTGAATCAACTGAACCTCCTCAGTGGTCTCCTCGACAAGAAGAGGTCCCAACATCGTTGCCTCTCCTACCTCCAGCCAACACAGGGGTGATTGGAATGGACTACCATACAAAGGCTCATATGGAGACATCTTAATAGTATCATGTAAGCTATTATTGTAGGCTAACTCAACAAGGGGTAGGTGTGTCTCCCAAGAACCCCTGAAATCCAAGATGCATGCTCGAAGCATGTCCTACAACACCATAATTGTGCACTCTGACTGGCCATATGTCTGGGGGTGGTAAGATGTTCTTTGAATCACCTGTGTACCCAAATTCCTCTATAGAACATTCTGGAAATTAGAGTTAAAATAGGCATCCCTATCTAAAATGATAGAATGAGGAACCTCGTGTAGTCATACAATCTCCCAGATGTAAAACCTCCCAAGCACATCAACATTGATGGTTTCCTCGATTGATAGGAAATGTGAAAACTTCGTAAGCCTATCAACCACAACCTATACTGCATCATTATCTTATGGAGACCTTAGTAAAACCATCATAAAATCCATCATGAATTCATTCCATTTCCAATTTGGAATGGGTATCACCTAAAAAAGTCCTACTAGTCTTTGGTGTTCCACCTTCACTTGTTGATAGGTGGAACATCTCATAAAAAAACTAGCTACATCTCCCTTCATACCTATCCACCATTACTGATGATGTAAATCCTGATACGTCTTGGTGACACTAGGATGCACTGCCCACACTGAAGCATGAAAATCACACATTAGATTCTCGTACATATCTACTGACACCCATATGCGACCATGTAACCGCAGAACCTCATCCTTGCCTATGGTCCATCCAGGAGGAGGGTCCTCTCCTAACATACTCTCCTGTATAACTAGGCCTTCAGAATCCAATAACTACCTCATATTCACTCTATCCAGTAAGGTAGAGATAACATCTATGAATGTAATAAATTTCGTCCCCTTCCTACCCTGCACCTACAGATTCATCTCAGAGAAAAACGCCATAATCTTCCACTCACTACTGTCCCGCTGCACTGCCTCATCTGAGTTTTCCTGATTAGAGTATATACCACTGCATTTCCTTTTCCTAGTGTGTAGGAAAGATCAAAGTAGAAGGACTGAAGGTATTCCACTAACCTTCAATACTTCAGATTTAGATCATGCTGAGTAACTTGAGACTTTTGTAGTCCATGTACACCACAAAACTCTCCCCCAATAAGTAATGTCTCTAACAACATAAGGCATGAACAACCATAGATAACTCGAGATAGTGCATCAGGTAGTTCCTATCATGTGTCCTCAACTATCAAGACCCATATGCAACGACTCAATCCCCCTGCACAAGTAGTGCTCCCACCCTGATACCTAATGTGTCACAGTACACAGTGTAAATCCTTCCCAACTCTAGAAAAACTAGTATTGGTACTGATGTTAATCTCCATTTTAGCTCATAAAAGGTTTTCTCACAAGAATCTGACCATACGTAATGCACACCCTTCTTTGTTAATCCCATCATCTGCACTGCTAAGCATGATAAGTCCTGTATGAAACACCTCTAGTAACTAGCATGAACTGAAAAAATACGCACCTCAAAGATATTCTTAGGATGCTCCTAGGTATCTACAGCTCTCACATTATCTGGGTCCCCTGATACTCTTGTATTTGAGATGACCTGACCTAGGAAATGAATCTAATCCATCTAGAAGTGAAACTTTGTGAGCTTAGCATATAACTGATGCTCTCTTAGTATACTCAAAACGATCTTGAGATGGTTGTCATGGTTGTGTTGATTGTGAGAATACACCAAAATTCCATCCATGAAAACCACAATGAACAAGTCATAATATGGATGGAACACTTGGTTCTTCGGTTCCATAAAGACTTTAGGCATGTTCGTGAGACCAAACAGCATGACCAAATACTCATACAGACCATAACTACTCTGAAATGCTATACAAGGTATGTCTGATGATCTAACACACTCTTGATGATAACCGGATCTCAAATCAATCTTAGAGAAAACCCAATATCCTCAGAGCTGATTGAAGAGATCATCTATTCATGGAAGAGGATACCTATTCATAACCATGAACTAATTCAATTTCCAATAATCTATGCATAGACTGAGGGTATCACTTACCTTTTTCACAAAAGAGACCGATGAACCTCAAGGAGAAGTACTGGGTCAAATGAAACCCTTATTCCAAAAATCCTCAAGCTACCTCTTGAGATCTTACAACACTATTGTATCCATCATATAAGGAGTAATGGATAATGGTGAAACTCATGGTACTAGATCGATAGATAACTCTACCTCTCTTACCGAAGGTAAACCTTAAAATTCATCTGGGAAGAAATCCCTGAAATGATCAACCACTGGGGGGGAATCCATCTGAGGTGTCCCCTAGTCATCCAGATATATATTGGAAATATGTGCTATCATCCCACTCAACCCATGATACTCGAGTCCGACTCGCCTTGCTAGGAAATCCCATACCCACTTGTATTGAAATGATCCTTCTTCTGGTGATGTAAAACTCACCCTACAGTGATAAAAATCGACAAAGGCTTAAAAGTTGACTAACTAGTCCATTCCAAGTATTATATCAAATCATTTCATCTCTAAAAAATAGATATCCCAAATGAAGTGACACCCACCAATTTCAAGGGGGAACTCCTTGCACTGTCGCACAACTACCATTCTAATCCCTGAAAAAGTTTCTAGTTTCATAACGTCATTAGAAATGAAACCCCAAAGCCTTATTCTCTCCACAAAGAGAACATATATAAAACTATGTGAATACCCTATATCAAAGAGTGTAGAAGCTAAAATAGAGGAAACTGGAATAGTACTTATAACAGTAGAAGGTCTGAGATCCTGCTCCTACTTGGTCTCTTGCACTACATAAGTTTGACCTGTACCATGACCCTGAGACACTTCCTAGCTACCCTGAGCTTACCCACCCTATTGTATATAAGATCTTGAGGCCTGGCTACCATGGACACGACCAATACCTCAACCTGATCGGCCTCGTGTATTTCAGTTCCTTGACTGGTGAGGAGCTATTGATCCTACTCTTGAACGTGGAGTTGGTGAAGACCCTCTCTCACTAGATACTGGTGGAAACATCCTATAGAAATGTTGTAAATGGCCCATATTTCCGCAATCTCGGCACTTGATTGGGTCCATCATGCACTGAGGTATAGTATTCCCAATTCTTTGGAACTGGAAGCATCTCACCTGGATTCAGAAGATACATTCTGAGTACAAGATTCGCCACGTGTAATCAACAGATGATGCTTCCTGCTACTGTTCAAAACAGTACCAGATCTTGGTGCCGAACTGCCCTGGCACACACCTCTATATTCCCTCTGATTTTGCTTAGCAATCAGCACTTAGTTCACTATAGTAGATACAGTAGTCAACTGGAAGTTATTCTCCTACGAGCATATGTTGTACCTGATACCACCCTCAAATCCCCTAGCCTTTGATAGATTTTCACCCATTAGAATAGGTGCGAAGAGTTAGAGCTCAAAAAATAGGAAAGAGTAATCCATAACTGATAGAGTTCCCTTCTCTAGATGCATAAACTCAATAGTCTTGTCGGCCCTCAGCATATCGAGATACAATTATTCATGGAAGACTCTCCTAAAATCTCCCCATGCCATTTCCCATTGATGCTCTATATGTGTGGTAACATTCCACCGCCTCTTGGAGGAATCACGCAATATATAAGTCAAGAGCTTTACCTTCCTATCAGGAGGCATCTCAAGATGCTCGATGGTCGATAACATGGCCTCTAGCCATAGCCTGTGGCCCACCTTCCCCAGAAAACATGGGCGGATGCTACTGCTAGAACACTCGTGTCAGTTTTTCCATAGACATGGCAAGCTGTGGTGCTCCCTGAAAGGTTTTCATGAACCTCATAAAGCCTTCATGGAAAAGTGAAACATCACTTACATCTGGTAAAATAGTTGGTGCCGCAATCAACATGACTGGAGGTCCCACTGGTAGCACATGACCTACCACATATGGGGTATGATCATCACCACCCTCCTGGAACACTACTGAAGGTCTTCGTGGTGGCATTGCTCGGTAAAGTCCAGTGCATACAACTTGGTATAAGCTTATTCATCAAGGTATGCAGTTCAAGATCGCAAGAACTAACTAGGAGAATAAAATCATCAAAAGTTAGCAAAATATGAGTACATGGAGTGTAGGTACAATACACAACATGTACAGTTAAGCCATTACATGGTCATATACTCCCTATGGCTTGGGCATGTAAACACATCAGGTACACAACGTGTTGGGACCTTACACAACGTGTATACTTAAGCTTTAACATGGTCGTGTAACTCCACCTACCTTGGGTCATGTAAACATCTTGGGTACATGGAATGTCAGGCTAACACACAATGTGTACTAAAGTCTTCCCTCCTGGCCAGGTACTTTTACATGGCCAGAGCCAAATGGATCTACCTATGTAAAACTACAAGGGGTGTACATAGGGTATACGACATCTTCTAATCAAAATTCAATAACCCATTCTCTCTCTCACACATAGCTAGACACACAGTCAAAAACCACATGGTGTGTACTCATAGTACACGGCGTATACATAAAAATTTCTTTTCTTTCTGAATAGAATAACACATGGCGTGTGTTCATAGCATCACATGTCGTGTTGTCTGGGTTTCCAAACAGTAAGCCTCAGAAACATCCCTAGAACCCATTTTTTTTAAAATATAAAGCAATAGTGTGCCAAATTCTGATATGTGGGGCCCCATACTTATTGCGAATCAAAGTTTGGTATCCACATATAGAACATAACAACACAATCTATATACAATGTATGAAACATGATCCACCAAATTCCAATCCAAGAGGGCCCATACTTCTTAGGGACCAATGTTTGGCATCCATCATATTCAACCATAACATATACCAATACACCTATCACAACATCAGGCAAATCTATTATGGTACCGATCACAACATCATGCATATCATGAATGACATCTATCACAACAGCATAAAATCAATAATTCTCTCTAAATGGCATTGAAGGAATGCATGGTAAGTGATTTATAACAAGTTCCTATATGATTCATGAGATGACTTACCCTAATCTCATTGGATTGAAACAAAATACAAACACAATGATATCATTAATAATAGCATAAAACAAGTTTGTTGCCCAATAGTGAAATCAAATCAACAGTAATAGATCAAAATCCAAAAATTACAATTTCATTCAAGGTAATTTGGCTTTACCCTATACATAGGTAGCTACTCCTAGAAACCACTTAGTACCAAATACCTTGCATTTCCATCTCTTTCCATCATCTCCAAACAATAAAGAAAACCAGAAAAGAAACCCTCTGATATCACATTGTAATGTCTTAGATCTGGATTCCACTCAATTGGTGCCATGTACCCGGTTAGCCACATGGCCTCAAGTTCATTTCCCCAAATGATAGAGGTTGCCGAATAGCAATGAGGGACTAAGGTGTGATAGTGGGGAAACTATTACCTCATTGGTAGAGTGTAACACAACATAATAAATGATATAGTATAACGAAAGTACTAAACGACATACAACTAAAATAAACAACACAAGACTGATAAGATAAATAACCAAGCATCATTCCATACAAAAGATAATGAAACATGTTATATGTTCTAAGAAAGTAGACAAAACAAGTACACTATAATAATACACAATATATGTCTCAAAAGCAAAAAATAACAAAAAAATGTCTAAGAAGAATCGCAGGCCTCAGCTCAATCATGTTCTCTCCTAATCCTGATTAGAACATCAAGTACCTATAGTAGGGACCTTTCCCTAATCAACACCTATAATCATATAATCTGTTTGGACCCAAAACCATAACCCAAATAGGGTGTGAGACTAAATCCTAGTAGGCAACCACCTCAAGGTCTATTCCAATATGTTATTGGATATATATAAGAATCAGTGTATAATAGTGAAAGTAGTAAACCATAATGTACTCAAATGTAAGCATAACAGATGTCTTAGAAAACAATGTAACCAAGTATAGGTGAAGACCAAATCCAAGCTTGTGATTTGTCTTGTTAGATGCTTCATTTGTCATTCTATTTCATTATTCAATTCCATTGGATTATATAAATGTATCGAGGTTTGGCCTAGGCCCGACGACCCCCATATAAAGTAACTATAAACTCATGATATAATAATCATTCAATCATTTACTAATAGAGCTCGTACTGGGAATCCCTCAATAGATCCTAGGTTCACTCTACATTTTAGATAAGACTCAATGAGAATGACCACCCTATATGTGGCTTTATCAGAGCCCTTATATAATTACCCACTTAAGGCCATCCATTGTCTTTTATCAGATACAATGGTTCACCCAAGGTATATAAGGTGCAATTAGTCACATGAGCCTGACCTTGTATTTTAACTGCGACTATGGATCACCCATTTCTAATTACCTCTTTTTTATCATTTAATTCAATTAAACATTCCATCTCAAAAGCAACACATGTGAATTAAACTATCACATGGCTTTAACATAATCAACTCACGTGGGCTCAGATAACATAATAACCAACACATGTAAATTAAACTATTACATGGTTAAACAAGAATAACTCACATGGGAAAAATATATAACAATCCTACTATGAAATATAAACATTTACAAGGCTTAACATAACAAGTATATCACATGGTAAATTTATATAATGAGCAATACATTTTTAAGAACCCAAGAATGGGAATTCAAGTCAAGCCTCATAAGTATTCTCATCCAAATGACCATCCAAGGAAAACACACCCATGGGGTGGCCCTAAATCAAGGTTCACAATGCTAAACATGATTTCAATCATCTAATTAATTACCTAATCATCAATAATAAATAAAATGGTTCATTATTCAATCAATAGGCAACCAAAAAGTGGGTGTGAAACACTCCAGAATATATAAACATCATGACAATTTGAAAAAGGCACAAGACCACCTACCTCGTACTCGTATGACTCTCCTTATCCAGTGTCTAGCTCTAATTATCCCTAGAATGGGTTAGATCTATAAAACGGTTATAAATTCGCAACCTTAAATAACTATATCTAGAGAATAAATTAAGAAGGAAAACTCGAGGGGAATAGAGATCTCACCTAAGGGAATCCAACACATCCTACGATGTTCGAATCGGATATTGAACGACAAAACATGAGGCAAATCCCTGTTCGGATTTCCTAGGAGCACTACTTATAGAAGTGGTTTGTTTATTTCCATTTAAAAAAATGACTTTATGGTCTGAATTAATAATTTTAAAAAAGTACACGGTGTGTACTTGAGACTACACGCCATGTCCATACATATCCTAGCCAAACTATTACATGGTCGTGTACTAGGATTACATGGAATGTACCCCTTTATACATGGAGTGTACATAAAGGCACACAACATGTAGTCCCCAGTCATGTCGTGTAATAGGCCTGTAGCTATCCCTTGACCTATTTTCCACCATTTTCTAAAATATGAACTGAAAAGGAAAGATTTGTACCTCAAAGAGAGAACCGGGTTCTTACACAATATCATTTAGTGGTTTTAAAATATTATTTCATCAATTATACATTTTTTTAAAAGGATGATTTTTTCTTAACTTTTTTCATAGTGTCTGTTTTTCAATTTTAAAGAATTTAATTATTAAATGGATGTTTATTTAGGAGTTTCTTTTGTATTTGTTTTAGTTATATTATGTAATTTTCATTTGGGTTTTAAAATTTTTTATCCTAGAATAGATTATTATATGTTATTTTTTTATTATAAATAGTTATAAAGTAATGTTAATAGTTGATTAATTACTATTTTAAGAAAAAAAATGATAATAAACTTATATTATGTGTAAAAAACATAGATATTAAGATTTATTTGTGGTTTTCTAAACATTTCATGTAAATTATGCAAACTGGTATTAGTTTTAATGATATTGAATGAATAATAGATAAAAATGAAAAATTGGAGGTGAGATCATGTCTAACCTAGTATAAATTGACTATAAAAGGTGTATAATTTCCTAAATATATAGGTTTTTGTGTTTTGGGGTTCTTAGAAGGGGGTTAGTATGTGAAATATAAAAATTAAGTAATAAATGGGTGTATATAATAGCAAAATGGTTAGAAACAATTGAGGCATTGTTAAATGCATGGTATTATTAAATTTTAGGTATCCAAAAACATAATTTGGGGGGTTATACATTTAAGATCATGGTTAGTTAACCATTAAAACTAATTATACATGTATAAAAGTTCATTTAATGTTAAGGTAGGAAATTTTGGTTCTTGTACTAAAAATTGAGTATTGTAAAATAGTGTTTGTGATTATATTTTTGGAAAAATATTAAATTTTTATTCAACTTTCTTACCACAATAGCTTTAGTGGAAGGGAAATAGAATGTAATTCCTACTGATTTTTCCCTTAGAATTGAAATATAATTTTAATTTAATTAATATCTCATCCATGAGATTATTTTTGAAACGTTAATGGACCATGTGTATAAGAGTGTGTTTTCTAATTAAATTTTTGTCAAATATAGTTTTTTGTGACTTATTTTGACTATATAAGGTTCAAAGAAGTATCTATATTATTTTTTTAGGAAATAATTCATGTATTTTAAATCTATACAAGATAAAATTTCACATTAAATTCTTAGAGGGAGGCCACTAGATTCCTAGTGGACAAGGAAAAGGCTACAATCTCTACTAATAAGGATATAGTAAGGGTACACTGGAATAGAATTATCTTATAGAAGATATTATGTGGTTCCATTAGAGTTATAGTGGGAACCAAAACACATATTCAATAAAGTGAATTTTCATAATTTTTGTAGTTTAATTTTGAAAAATAAATCAGTCGAGTATCTTCCCACAAGGAAACATAGCATCCCCTCTTCTTCTCCCTTTATCCCACATTTTATATGATCTTATTTTTACCATTCATGGTCTAATTGACACAAATCCTATCCTAGAATATTTTCAAAGGTATTTGGTGCATCACTGGAAGTATGAAATGGGTAATTAATGATGATACTATGAAGTGTAGCTAAATTAATAATGATTAAAGTAAACACCACCCACCAGGATTTTTTGATATTGAAGACTATGTAATTAGTAAAAGAGATGCACCTCCAATTCTAGTAAAACGAAAGAGGCTAAATTATGAAAGTTGAAAGGAAAGATTCTAAATTCATATGATTAATTTTTGACAAGAATAAATGAATTATAATAAATTGTAAAGAAAAAATAAAGAGAGAGTAATGACCCAAAATCAAATTACAAGACATATGGGAACTCAAAGGTCATATAAAAAACATAAAAATCATTTTCCCATGATAATGAATGACCCCACTAACTAAAGTCTAGAAATTCATTCATAATGATTATTTTTAAAATATTCTATTTTCTTATGAAAATATCCTTCCTTTTCCATGTGGATATTTATTTTTTGCATCCAAATAAGTTTGTTGTGGTCCACTATTGTGTTGGATGTCAAAAAGTGTGGTATGGTCTTATTCGAATAAAAATTGGGAATAAAATTTTTACCAACCACAAAATTATTCTCCTTAGGATGAATCTAGTCAATGTCATTCTCTATAATTTGGTAAGTATTTTAAATAGAATCTAGGAAATCATCATCTTCAAAGTATAGTTATAATACATAGATGTTGAACATTTCAGAAACAACACCAAAATAATCAGGTAAATCCATCTTGTAATAATTATTTACCACTTTATCAAGTACATTGAATGAAAATTCATCTCATGGTTCCATCATTTACTTCCTATTGTATGGATATATAACCTTACTTTGACTTAATGTTGTAAAATGGTCATCTTCTAATGTTGGTTAAATCACCTTTTGTATCTGATCATAGACTTCTTTATTTTATTATGAATTGATTCATGAAGCTTCTTTGTATTTTTTATTCTACTCCAAATCAATATAAACTTAAATATCAGGAGAAAAAAATAGGAAAATTCAATAGGAGTGATTTTATTGATTCTATATACAACATAAAATGGATAATTTTGATTGGTAACACTTGGAGATATGTTTTATGAAAATTAATCTTGTTCAATATATAAATCCAAATATCTTCTATTATTATTCATAAATATTATCATAATAGTATCTAATGTATGATTGTTAAATTTTTCTCGCATTAAATTTGAGGGTGATGGGAAATTATTAAAATAATATTCATACCTAATTTCTTCAATAATGACCTTAAAAATGTCTCAAAAATTTAATGTCTCTATCTAAAACAATTTTTTGATAAACTCTATGAAGGTTAACAATCTATTTGAAAAAAAATAGTCCACTTTCGTTGTACCTTCTATCCAATATAAATGTATGAAATTTATCATCTTAGAAAATCAATCATCAATAATCATTATTGATTCCTTACCTCACTAAGTATTTTGTAAATCCATAATGAAATCCATGCTGAGATCTTCATATGGTTGGTTCGAAATATGTAATAGTATATATAAACTAGGCTCAAAATAAATCATTTCTCATTGAAATTTCATGCATATTGGAATAATTTCATGGATATATAATTGAATATTTAACTATTAGAAATTAATCTTTAGTATCTTGATGGATTTTTGGATTTTGAAATGGCTATAAATTCCTCCTTCACGTGTCTCATGAATGATCAAGCACCTTTATTAACTATTTGGAACACACAACATGTTTTTATTGAAGAGAAACCCATCATTAATAGAATAATCCTCCACAAATACATTTTAACATTGTATTGAAAAATTATGCAACTCAATATCATGAAGATAATATTAAATAATATTGTTATTAAATCCATGAATTTTAGCATGTAAAATTTTATGTAAATTATACCTTAGAGATAGAGAATGTTGCACCATGTTATCTTTACCCTGCTTATATTTTGACACAAGTGAGAATGATTATAAGAATTAAAATGACTCATCATTCCTCTAACATAGTGATGCGAGACGCACGGGGTGGCCCGATCTTCACGGCGTAGGGCGGCGGATGATGGATGCGGTTTGGGGCTAAGTGACGAGTGAAGGGTATGGATAGTGGAAGCAAGTAGTCAACCAACGCTATATGGAGCGTGACCTACTACTTAGACAACACACTCAAGGGAGGGGTGTGATGGCCAATCCACACAACAACGCACTTGGGTTGAGGCACGGAATTGGGGGCTTTGTGATCTTGGATCACCAATCTAACTTGTAGATTGACAAGGCAAGAATACACAAGAGCAAGGGGGAAAACCCGGGATAATCCTCACACAACGGAGAGAAACAAAGCATAAGCTCTCAAATTAAGTCTTGAATGCCAATACAATGCCATGGGGTGGCTATTTATAGCCAAGGGGGTGATACAATGGTCAAGGGTCTAATACCCTAAAGTCATAAAGTCTAAACCTACCTTGTCCCCTTAAAAGTCAAAAAGATAAAAGCCAACAAAGACTTTTGGAAAAGAAGCACACAACTTTCCAACATAGCCCACCGGATTTGACTTTGAGTGCATAGCCCACCGGATTTGACTTTGGTGTCCAAAGATGCCATTTCTAGAATCCTCCATGTGGGCAAGGCCTCCAAATTCGTGCAACCATGTGGGCCAAGTTTTAATCATCAATTTTGGGCTTGAATAAGTGATATTATAGGCCCATTTGCTCCATCCATGCAAGGTAATACCCATTGGGCCTTTAATGAAGCAAGATGAGCGCCCATTGAAGCATTCAACCTCTTTAATCTTCCTCGTGTCATTGGGCCTTGCAAATCCAATTCCTCCACCCGAGCAATCGACTCCGTGCCTTCCGCATGGTTCGCATCATCCTCCCCCTCTTGAAAAGGAGTCGTCCTCGACTCTTCATCATCTACACCCAAAAAAGGAGAAAGATCAGAAACATTGAAAGTGGCACTTACACCATACTCACATGGCAAAGCTATCTTGTAAGCATTGTTGTTAATCTTTTCAAGCACTCGGAATGGTCCATCGCCTCGTGGCATGAGTTTTGATTTCATCTTTTCAGGGAATCTTTCCTTCCGCATATGAATCCAAACCAAGTCACCGGGCTCGAACAACATTTGCTTGCGACCCTTGTTTGCACGATCCATATATTTTTGGGTCATCCGCTCGATATTTAACCTTGCCTTTTCATGTATTTTCTTGATGAATTCTGCACGCCCTTTCGCATCCATATTAACTGCTTCCTGTAAAGGCAAAGGAACTAGATCAATAGGTGCAAGGGGGTTAAAGCCGTAAACTATTTCAAATGGAGAATATTGAGTAGTGGAATGCTTGGCCCTGTTATATGCAAATTCCACATGTGGCAGACACTCCTCCCAATTCTTGATATTCTTTTTGACAATTGTTCGTAGAAGGGATGATAGTGTGCGATTCACCACCTCTGTTTGCCCATCAGTTTGTGGATGACAAGTAGTGGAAAATAATAACTTTGTACCGAGTTTGCTCCACAAGGTCTTCCAAAAGTAACTAAGAAATTTTGTGTCTCGATCCGACACAATGGTCCTTGGCATTCCATGATGCTTGACTACTTCCTGAAAGAAAAGTGTTGCAATGTTAGTGGCATCATCTGTTTTGTGACAGGGAATAAAATGTTCCATTTTTGAAAACCGATCCACCACAACAAAAATGGAATCTCTCCCCCTCTTGGTCCGTGGTAACCCCACAATAAAGTCCATTGATATGTCCTCCCAAGGGGTGTTGGGAATTGGGAGAGGAAGATATAGTCCATGTGGGTTCAGCTTTGATTTGGCTTTATGGCAAACAATGCACTTTCCCACAAATTTCTCAACATCTCTAGATATCCTAGGCCAATAAAAATGCTCACTAAGAACACTTAGAGTTTTTGAAACACCAAAATGCCCCATTAACCCACCCGAATGTGACTCCTTTAGTAAAAGTAAACGGATAGAGCAATTAGGAATGCAAAGCTTATCAATCCGAAATAAGAATCCATCATGTAAATAGTACTTTTCCCAACTAACTCCAGGTTTACAATGTTCATAAGGTTATCTAAAATCACTATCAGTGGCATATAAATCCTTAATGTATTCAAAACCAAGAAGTTTTGAATCCAACAAGGATAAAAGAGAATATCTACGCGAAAGTGCATCGGCCACAGTATTTTCTTTACCCTTTTTATGCTTGATGACATATGGAAATGATTCAATGAATTCCAGCCATCTAGCATGTATCCTATTTAGTTTATGTTGTCTCCTAAGGTATTTAAGAGCCTCGTGATCAGAATGGATCACAAATTCTTTAGGTCAAAGATAGTGTTGCCATGTTTCGAGTACTCTAAACAATGCATACAACTCTTTATAATATGTAGCATAGTTTAGAGTTGGACCATTTAACTTCTCACTAAAATAAGAAATAGGCTTACCTTCTTGCATGAGTACTCCTCCTATGCCAATTCTGCTTGCATCACATTCAATTTCAAAGGTCTTACCGAAGTCTGGAAGTTCAAGTAGAGGGGCGTGGGTGAGTCCCTCCTTTAGCGCATGGAAGGCTTTTTCTTGAGTTGTCCCCCATTTGAAAGGAACATTCTTCTTTGTAAATTCATTCAATGGTGCTGCTAGTGTGCTGAAGTCTTTCACAAATCTCCTGTAAAAACTAGCAAGACCATGAAAACTTCTTACCTGTCCAACGGAGGTTGGAGTTGGCCATTCTTGTATTGCTTTGATCTTCTCGGTGTCCACTTCAACTCCATTGCCACTCACAACAAATCCAAGGAAAATAATCTTATCGAGACAAAATTCACACTTTTTTATGTTTCCAAACAGGTTTTCTTTCCTTAATACCTCTAGGACTTTTCTCAAGTGATCTACATGTTCATGAAAAGTCCTACTATACACCAGAATATCATCAAAGTAAACTACCACAAATTTTCCAATATATCCACGTAAGACATGATTCATTAACCTCATAAATGTGCTAGGTGCATTGGTGAGACCAAAGGGCATGACTAACCATTCATAAAGTCCATGTTTTGTCTTAAATGCAGTTTTCCACTCATCTCCTTCTTTCATCCTAATTTGATGGTAGCCACTTCTTAAATCAATTTTTGAGAAAATAGTTGAACCATTTAATTCATCTAGCATATCATCTAACCTAGGGATAGGATGACGATACCTGACCGTGATGTTGTTGATGGCTCTACAGTCAATGCACATTCTCCATGTTCCATCCTTCTTTGGTACTAGAAGGACCGGTACCGCACAAGGACTAAGACTCTCTCTCACATACCCCACATTCAACAACTCTTGAACTTGCCTTTGAATTTCTTTTGTCTCCTCTGGGTTGGTGCGATATGTTGGGCGGTTCGGTAGTGATGCTCCAGGTATGAGGTTAATTTGATGCTCAATACCTCTAATGGGTGGCAAACCTGGTGGCACCTCTTCAGGAAACACATCTTCAAATTCCTGCAACAAAGACTCAACAACATGTGGCAAAGAAGATGTTAAGTCGTTAGTGTTCAACATCACCTCTTTGTACATAAGTACTAAGAGATTTTGTCGAGAAATCAAAGCTTCCTTAACCTCACTCTTTTTTGCCAACATCACACTTTTCTCTCCTCTCAAATCTTTTTCCCCTCTTGATTTTTCTTTGCTCTCCATTTCTTTGCTTCTCTCATTTTCTATTTTCCCTCATTCTCTCCCTTTTCATTTTCTCTCTTTTTTTCCTCATCACTCTTTTTTTTCTTTTCTCTCAAAATGTGATCTTCTAGAATTTGCTTGGGGGACATGGGGTTGAGGGTTATAGGTTCCCCTCGGAGTAGAAAAGAGTGAAGGTTCAAGAAACCATCATGAGTAACACGCCGATCGTACTTCCATGGTCGACCCAACAACAAGTGGCATGCCTTCATAGGAACAATGTCGCACAATATCTCATCTTTGTACTTACCGATGGTGAACAATACCTTCACTTGCTTGGTGACCTTCAGCTCCCCACAATCATTCAACCACTGAAGTCGGTATGGATTTGGATGCCTTAAAGTTGGGAGTCCCAACTTCTCCACCAACTCGGTGCTCGCCACATTGCTACAACTTCCACCATCAACAATAACACTACATACCTTCCCATTGATCTTGCATCGTGTATGGAAAAGGTTATCCCGCTGCTCCTTTTCTCCAACGGTCATTTGTGCACTTAAAACTCTTCTAGTGACAAGAATCTCGCCATCTTCCGCAAATTCTCCATTTTCAATTTCTGGAGATTCATCTTCCTCCTCTTCGGAGCTCTCTCCATCGGTCTCCCATTCTCCATACTTGTTGATGATCATGGTGCGACGGTTTGGGAATTCACTAGCAATGTGACCCCTTCCTTGACATTTAAAACACCGAATATCCCTATTCCTGGTTTGATTAGCCTCAAAAGTAGGTTTCTTAGGTGGAAGAATTACCTTGTCACTTTTGCGATCAACCACCTCTTTTGCCTTTGATTGTTCTCCAATCTCCTTCCTTAGATTTTTCCATGGTGTGAAAGGGGTAGTGGGTTTCCTCATGTTGCTCCTCATTTTGATTTGTTGCTCGATCTTGGTGGATTGGTGGATCATATCTTGTATCTCTACATGGTGGTACATCTCCACTTGATCCGCAATCTCCCGATTGAGCCCATGTAAAAACCGTGCCATGGTTGCCTCCAGATCCTCCTCAACGTTTGCCCGAATCATGGCAATTTGCATCTCCTTGTAGTAGTCTTCTACACTCTTACTCCCTTGGATGAGGCGTTGAAGTTTGTTGTGGAGATCTCTATGGTAATGTGTGGGAACAAACCGCTTCCGCATGGTGAACTTCATGTCTTCCCAAGTGTTGATGGGACGTCCATCATATCTAGCCCTCTCCTTTTGAACTTGATCCCACCAAATTAAAGCATAATCAGAAAATTCAAGGGAAGCAAGTTTGACCTTTTTCTCCTCGAAATATGTATGGCATGAAAAGACCTGCTCGATCCGCATCTCCCACTCCAAGTATGCTTCCGGATCGCTTTTCCCAAGAAAAGAAGGGACCTTCACCTTGATCCCGCCAAGTAGTTCATCATCATGTTGTCTCCTTTGGCCTCCTCTCGGTTGTTGGTACAACCTCCTCCTTTGTGGGACTTCATCAAGATCATCATCAAAGTTCACCATCTCCTCCTCCATGATGTGGGGACGACGTGGTGCGGGAGCGCGTCGTGGGTTATCATGGAACATCCTTGGGCTTGTTTTATTCTCCAATTCATCAATCCTCTCATGTAACACCTCCAACTTCCGATCAAGAAGCTTCTCGAAGTGGCTCACCAAAGCTTGCATTTGGAATTGCGTAGCTTCAGGTGCGGGAGATCTACTTCGACTTCCTTCATCGCTAACATGAGCAATTTTCTTCCCACGATCTTCTGCCATGATAAGTTACACAAACACAAACACACACCGGGGGGGGACACACACAATGATACACACTCACTCACACACGCGAGATGTACACACTCACACAAGATGTACACACTCACACACACAAAGATACACACTCACGCACGCAATATATACACACTCACACGCACAAGATGTACACACACACACACACAACAAGATGCACACACTCACACACACAAGATATTTTTTTTTCTTATTTCTCTCCACTCTCAAAACTCAATTTGAATCCCAAGCTCTTATGAAATATAATACCTTGTTTAGGGCGATCAAGTGCCACCAATTCCTCCCCAATCAAGATTGTGTCGGGGGATGGTTTAACACAACCCGCTTGAGTGGTAAGGGGTTTAACAATGGTAAAGGGTCAAAAAGAGGGTGGAAAGAAGGGTAGATAGGTGGATTGCGGGTTTTACCCGATTGTGCAAGATAAGATAAATGAATAACAATATGATCCAAATACAAAATGGGGATGAAGTAAAATGATGGAAAAAGTTATATATGGAAATAGAAAGTGCTAATAAGGAAAAGCACAAAGGATTAATTGTATCCGCTCTTTTTTTTTTTGCTTTTTTTTTTGTCAATTCTCCCCAAAAAGTGTTGTGCTTGGAGTTTTAAAGCGCAAGATGATTGAACGGAGAGTAAGACTTTTTTTTTCTTTTTTTTTCGAAATCTCTCAAATAAAGGATGTGCTTAATTTTGAAAAGCACAAAATGATGAGTTGAGAGAATTTTTTTTTTTTCCGAATACAAATCACATATAGAGAATTAAATGCGGAAAGAAGATGAATGAAAATTTGGCTCAATTTATAATAATCCAAGCTTGCACAAACTAGGACAATTCGTGAGCCTTTCAACAAAAATGGATTTTTTTTTGTTGAATGGGTGAATAATATGGAAAGATAAGAAGGGTAATGGATAGAATTAAAGTAAATGAAGGGATAGATGCCTACCGTGTCAACCGGTGCTCTAATACCAACTGATGCGAGACGCACGGGGTGGCCCGATCTTCACGGCGTAGGGCGGCGGATGATGGATGCGGTTTGGGGCTAAGTGACGAGTGAAGGGTATGGATAGTGGAAGCAAGTAGTCAACCAACGCTATATGGAGCGTGACCTACTACTTAGACAACACACTCAAGGGAGGGGTGTGATGGCCAATCCACACAACAACGCACTTGGGTTGAGGCACGGAATTGGGGGCTTTGTGATCTTGGATCACCAATCTAACTTGTAGATTGACAAGGCAAGAATACACAAGAGCAAGGGGGAAAACCCGGGATAATCCTCACACAACGGAGAGAAACAAAGCATAAGCTCTCAAATTAAGTCTTGAATGCCAATACAATGCCATGGGGTGGCTATTTATAGCCAAGGGGGTGATACAATGGTCAAGGGTCTAATACCCTAAAGTCATAAAGTCTAAACCTACCTTGTCCCCTTAAAAGTCAAAAAGATAAAAGCCAACAAAGACTTTTGGAAAAGAAGCACACAACTTTCCAACATAGCCCACCGGATTTGACTTTGAGTGCATAGCCCACCGGATTTGACTTTGGTGTCCAAAGATGCCATTTCTAGAATCCTCCATGTGGGCAAGGCCTCCAAATTCGTGCAACCATGTGGGCCAAGTTTTAATCATCAATTTTGGGCTTGAATAAGTGATATTATAGGCCCATTTGCTCCATCCATGCAAGGTAATACCCATTGGGCCTTTAATGAAGCAAGATGAGCGCCCATTGAAGCATTCAACCTCTTTAATCTTCCTCGTGTCATTGGGCCTTGCAAATACAATTCCTCCACCCGAGAAATCGACTCCGTGCCTTCCGCATGGTTCGCATCACATAGATTGTGTTAACCATTGATAAATCCCAATTCATAATGTTTGTAATGAGTAAGAAACTATTTTGGACTCAAATAATGAGAACAATGATATATGATTCCCACAATTTCATAAGATTCATTACTATTGGTGTAGTAATTACTTTTTAAATAATTAAATTTCACAATAAAATGTCAAATGGTACACTTTATTAGGATGAGAATTGTGTTGATTCTAACTCCACTTGAATCATAATCAACATTAATGACATGATCAAAATCAGGAAATTCTAAAATTAGTTCTTAAAATAAATTTTTATTGATGATTTAAAATGCTTCATTTTCATCATTTGACCACTAAAATTTTCTAATTTTTAAGAATTAAATGATGGGTTTCACAATATTGGTAAAATTAGAAACAATGTGATGAAATAAATATGAAAAACTATGAAAACTCTTTACTTATATGATGGATTATAGTGGTTCCCCTGACATGTTTTCTTCACCTTTTAATTAAACCACCACGATGCCCACTATAAATACTAAATAACTAAAATAAATAAATTGTACTGAATAGAACTCACAATTATATAGATTTAAATATAGATTTTGTTCCCAAAAAATTTCAAATACCATCAAAATATAACCCACATGGATCTCTGTATACTTCTTATAAATTAAAATATCATCTTGATAGACAGTAACAAAATTTAACTATAAATGGTTTCAAAACACCATTCATTAGTCATGTGAATGTATTGGGAGTATTTGATAGGCTGAATGGCATGACCAACCACTCAAATAATCATTTATTGGTTTTGAATGTCACTTTCCACTGAAATTATTCCACTATTCAAATTTTGTGGTATCCACTCCAAATATCAGCCTTTTAAAAGATTGACGACCCATGTAATTCATCGATCATATAATTGAGTCATCTAATGGGATACCTATATTTTATGGTAATGTTATTGATAGTACTACTATAAATTCAAATGAGATACATACCATCATTTTTTGGAACCAATAATGCTAAAACAGAACACTAGTTCATGATTGTCCTTATAAAGACTTCATCTACAAATTCATCCACTTGAAAATCTAATTCCATTTTTTCCCAAGGATCACATAGATATGGTGGTTTATTAGGAAATTTTTCACCTAGTAAAAGGTCAATATGATGTTCAATTCCTTTAATGGGTGGTAATCTATCTAGAAGAGAATTTTAAAAAAAAACATGATAGTCCTCGATCAATGATTGAGCAAAAATATTGTGACAAATATTACATTTATGGAATTACTTTTCAATCCCAAATAAAGAGAATATAGGATTTTTTTATGGATTTATTTCCCCACTTGATCTTTATTGATAAAGTGACTAAATTTGGTATCTTCTAGAATAATTTTTTCTTGATGATTCTGTGATGAATTTAAAATAGATTGTGTGATATTATTTTCTGTAGACCAGAAAGAAGTTTTGTTCTTCCACTCATCATAAGTCACATTCCTAGAAAACTGTCAAATCCTTCAGAATTTTTTTTCAATAATCTTTAGGAATAAGATCACAGAATACCATATTAATATAGTTCATACCAATAGAAATTGAAATCATAATCTATTTTTTTACATGGAGTGTTCTCTTGTAGTTCAACCATTCACTAATAAAAAACAGGCCTTTAAAATCACTAGAATAGTCCTTTATTAGTGCTATAAAATAATTGACGATCACATTGTTGGTAAAGACCTAGACATTTATCAATGCTTTTAGACGCACTAATATAAGATACCACTTATCATATCTTTTATTTATCACTAATAATGGAACCTTTATCATCGCTATTAAATGAACTGATAAAGGAATTCTTTATCAAAAATAGTAAATTTTCTGAAAAAGGAGATATTTATTAGAGTTAATATAATTGTAGATAAATTATTCCCTTATTAACACATTTAGTAGCACTGATGTAAGGGAATACTGTAGTATGATGTTACAACACACTACAACACCAAAAATAATGCATACTATAGTGTGATATAATATCACACTACAACACTAGAAACAACACCAAAAATTAGAAAACACCTATAAAAATACAAAATTTATATTTAGTAAAATTTATAGCACAAATTCAAGAAAAATACCTATTATAAAGAAAAATAATTCACCTATGTAAAAGAACAAGACACCCCTACTCATGCAGAAGGATTCACCTATATCAAAAAAAATCTTATGTTACTAATAATATAAAGAAATAAATTAAAAACAAAATTTTTAATTTCAAAATATACTTTGAGTTATACTAAGAAAATTGTGTATCAAATTGTGTTGCGGTTTATTTTTTCATGTCACGCCACTTATTGATCATATTCAATAATTATCTCTATAAGAATTACATAAATTAGTATAAGATAAAGATGATAAGGAAATTAATTATGAGATAGTATATAGAATGATGATAAAACTTTCACAACCCGTCCTTGGGGCCCGTGTCATGACTACCCCAAGCCCGCCTTCCATAGGCCAGGGGCTGGCGACTAGCACCAAGGCGTAAATCCTGATAAAAAGGGAAGGAATTGCCTTTGTAAAGTAAACAAACACCATAGAGAAAGCAAGCAATAGAAGTAAACACTAAGTAAAAACTGAGTATAACAGTAAGTGTGGAAAAGTAAGTGGGCCAGTATACAAACCCAAACTGAAAGTAAAGTACAACTGGAAGGGAAAACAACAACTAAAAAGTAGAGCCGCAGCGTCGAGCCGTCCACTGGAAGTCCCACCTTAAGGGTGAGTATAGATAGCCTCCACAGCTCCTCGGGTCCAGCCATCCACTCCGAGTACGTCTCACCCAGTGTTCTACCTCCAGGTATCGTCCTACTCTGCAAGCCTCAACCACGATCAGCGTTGTCCGTCGTCTACAACCAACACAACATAGTGCGGGCATAGCCCGTGCAGGGGTGAGTATAAGCTACTCAGTAGGGACCCTGAGACCCCTGAAGGTCTCCCAGAATCCACAAAGGATAATCCACAAAGGAAAGATACAATCATGAAGTAACATCCGACACTGCTTAGGTATATGCCCATACATATACCTAAGTCATCTATTCTCGTTCGATCCAACATCCGAACCCAAGTACAACCCAGTCCACGCAGGAAAGAAAAACGTAAATCCACATAGGATAGCTCAACACAATCCACATAGGAAAGAAAAACAGGATTCAGCTCACACAGAAATACTTCTTGTATGACGATAGAGATGATCAGATATATCCACTGATTCATCTAAGCCGTCGGACCCACAAAGGATCTGACCCACACAGGATCGATAGGTAACTAACCCCCGTAATGACCCACAAAGGATCTGACCCACACAGGATTGATAGGTAACTAACCCCCGCAAATACCCACACAGGATCTGACCCACATAGGATCGATAGGTAACTAACCCCTGCAAAGACCCACACAGGATCTGTAGGCGCTGGCCCACACAGGACCGCTGAGCGCTGACCCACACAGGATCGGTAGCACTGATCCACAAAGGATCGCTGAGTGTTGTAGTCGTCGCCGTCGAATCCACTGAGGATCTCTGTACAGTCGTCGTTGTAGTAGTCGCAGCCAGCTCTAGGGTTCCCGCACACAGCAAGCTCGTTCCGGAGGATCCGCTCGACGAGCCGAGCGGCTGATACATCAACTGACACATAGTCTAGAGTTGATGTATCCAAAAGTTCCGTATCGTCAACAAGAACTCAAAGTCGCAGACGGCGCGTCAATCGGACGCATGGTCTGAGAGTTATTGGCTTTTTCGTCCCAGGGGCCCGGTTGGTTTTTAAGTCAAAACCAACCCGACCGTACTCTACCTGCGTCCAAACCTCGGGCGGGGTAATCCAAAAGATCCATCTCACTAAGAGGAATCCATCAAATTCAACGGCACGTCGATCAGACGTCCGGAGCTCAAGTTATGGGCATTTCCGCTCCGAGGGCCCGGTTGGTTTCGTGTACGAACCAACCCAGCCGAACCCAAAGTATTCCGAAACCTTGATTGTAATATAGCGAAACGACCGTCTCGATCCAAGGATCGCATCGCAACTGACGGTGCATCGATCGGAGTCCCTTAGCTCAAGTTATGAGCAAAAGACCGAAAAGGATCCGGAAACGGGGGGTCTGGGCCCGGACCGACCCGGCCCAACCCCCCTGGGTAGGACCGAACCGGGCCGACCCGACCCGGGTCCGAGTCCGACCCGGTCGGCGCGGCCCGGCCCGGCCAGGGTGGCCCAGCCCGACCTGGGCGCGACCCGGCCCGGCCGGCGGGTCGGCTCGGCCGGTTACAGCCGAGCGGAGCGGGGGGCATGCTGCCCCCACGTGAGAGAACCATGGCCCCACATGGGGCCACCCTTGCCAGTGGACGCGGTCGGGCCGCTGCATCCAGTGCTCCTCCGGTCCCGCGCGGTCGCGGGACCGCGCTGCAGCCGCCGCGGCTTCAGCCGCGACAGTTCTCCACGGCGGCGCGCTGGTGGTTCGCTCAGCGGACCCCCGGATGAGTTCTGGTGGACAGAAATTCACGCCGTCTTCGCCAAAGATCCTCCCGGGGTCCGTCCTTCACTGCGAGGACCCTGCGTCGCCCGTGCGGCCTGCTTTGTCGACGTCCGCCGTTTCACACACCAAGAACGAAAGGGGCGGTGGGTTCAGACTTGTTCGTTATTCCTCACCCACCGCGTTAGCGGTTTTAAAAGTCACAACAAACAAAAAAAAAGTTTAATCAAACGCCACGGGTATAAAATCACAAAGATTTAAATAAAAAAAACCCCTACCTCGTCGTTGTCATCGGACGTGAGTTCTTCGAGGAAAAGACCGTCGCGGAAGAAGAGGATCGTCGTGTCGCAGAAGGGGGCGTCGCGTCGTCGCGGTACACGGCGTCGCGTCGACGATCTCTGAGGATTAAAGAAAACGCACAGATTTAATTTCATGTTTTAAACCCATGTTGATGATAAATCCACAAATAATTAGAGAACTGTAATCCCCTACCTCAAGCAGTTGATGATCGGAGATTGTTGCGGGGAAGAAACATCACGGAAGAAGCGTCGCGGAAGGAGAATAGTCGGTGTCGCAGAACACGGCGTTGCATCGTCGATCTCCGAGGGTTTAGTGTTCTTCGCGTTCTTCTCGTTCTTTGCGTTCTTCGCGTTCTTCACGAAGGAGGATGAAGATCTCAAGCCTTAGAGTCTTCTTTAAATCCTCTCAATGAGCAATCCTCAAGAAAGACATGCGTTGGTCTTATTTCATTCCATGCCAACAATTTAAAAAACAAGTTAAGAAACGAACCATTAATTCGGTGAATTAATGGTAACGTCTTAAATGTCCAATTAATAGGGGTGTTAAGAGTTTAGAAAACGCACCAGTTGACTTTCATTAAAGAGGAGTTTTCGCGGGTGCGTTACTTAGGGGAAAAGAAACAGTGGGGCTCGTGCGGGCCCCACCTCACAAATATCCTACCAAGTGGGTAGGATATTTCGGGTTCCACCCTATCCTCTTCAACTCAGCTTGAGTGGATTTAAGTGGTTTTAAGTGGCTTTAAGTGAAATAAAAATAAAGTTGTCGCACCACTTTATTTTATTTCTTAACTTAACCCCAAAAATTAAAAACCACACCCGAGCAAACACAACTCTGGAAAAAGCGTTTCTAGGAAAATACCGGAACTTCGATTCCATCGGTGCCCTCGGAAATCGATTCCGAGCACCAGTTCAAAAGGTAGAAAAACCCACTCGTTCGTTCACTGAACGTACCCAAGCCTAACTTCGGAAAATGATTCCGGGCACACTGGGCCTCGGAATCAGGTGTCGTTAGAAACTGCATTCTTGTAAAATTCCAAATAAAATTAAGAAAAAAAATTCCTTGAATTTTTACGGGTCTTTACATCACTCCCACCTCAGGGCTTTACATCCCTGTAAAGATACATCATAAACTAGGGAAACAAAAGTGGGTACTGAGCACGCATCTGAGCCTCCCGCTCCCAAGTTCTCTTCTGGAGGTTCCCGTGCTGCCATCTGATGCGCACTAGAGGAATCGACCATCCACATAGGACCTGCTCCTGTCGATCCTCAATCTCCACCGGGACCTCCGCAAAAGTCACCCCTTCATCAATGTCTAGCTCCCCATGGTCAATGATATGCGTCGGGTCATGCACGTATCTCCTCTGCTGAGATACGTGGAAGACATCGTGCACCCGGTGCAACTGAGGTGGTAGAGCCAGGCGATAAGCCACCTCGCCAATCTTGATGAGGACTGGGAATGGTCCGATGAAGTGTGGAGACAACTTGCCGCCTCGGCCAAATATCTGTAATCCACGTCGAGGTGAGACACGCAAGAAGATGTGGTCTCCATCCTTGAACTCTAGTGGCCTCCGGCTCCTGTCAGCATAAGACTTCTGCCGGCTCTGAGCTATCCTCATCTGCTCCTGGATGACCTAGACCTTCTCTGTCATGGCATAGACCATCTCTGGTCCCACAAGTGCTGACTCCCCAGGGTCTGTCCAGCACAATGGAGATCTGCAAGGTCGGCCGTACAACGCCTCGTATGGTGTCATCCCGATGGTGGAGTGGTAGCTTTTGTTGTACGCAAACTCCAACAAGGGTAGGTGGTCCTCCCATCTGCGACCAAAGTCGAGGACACATGCGTGGAGCATGTCCTCAAGAGTCTGAATGGTCCTCTCCATCTGACCATCTGTCTGAGGGTGAAAGGTGGTGCTCAGACGTAGCTGCATCCCGAACGCCTCCTGCAACCCCTTCCAAAGCTGGGAAGTAAAGCGAGCATCTCGATCAGAGATGATGGATGATGGCACACCGTGAAGCTGTACAATATCCTGAACGTAGAGACGTCCCAAGCTCTCCACTGAGCCCTACTCTCTGATGGGCAAGAAGTGAGCCAACTTGGTGAGTCGGTCGACAATCACCCAAATGGAGTAATGACCTATGGAAGTGCGTGGAAGTCCAGTCATGAAGTCCATAGATATGTCGTCCCACTTCCACTCCGGGACCTCCAAGGGTTTTACCAAGCCTGCTGGTACCTGATGCTCTGTCTTCACCTGCTGGCAGGTGAGGCATCGAGAAACGAACTTTTCCATAACCTTTTTCATGCCCGGCCACCAGTGCTATCGTCTGAGATCCTGGTACATCTTCGCCACTCCAAGATGTACCGCCAAAGGAGAAGTGTGAAACTCTCTCAGCACCTCCTCCCATAATGCAACTGGTACCAAGGTACATCTTCTGAAAAGGATGTCGTGCTCTGGTCCAAGGGAGAAACCATCAGGTGCCTGTTCTAAGGATATCTGCGCACGCCGCGTCTCACAGTCGGCGTCCCCACACAGTGCCTCTCTGACCCGCTGCAGTAGTGGAGGAGAGACTGTGAGAGACTGAAGGAAGGTTGCTCCATCTCTATCCACAAAGGATATCTGCAAGGCGGCTAGCTGCTCTATCGCCTCCTCAAGTAGCTGAATGATCGTCCTCCTGTTGAGAGCATCGGCTACCACGTTCCCCTTGCCAGGAGTATAGAATATCTCAAAGTCATAGTCCTGGAGGAACTCAAGTCATCGCCGTTTTCTCAGGTTCAGGTCCTTTTGAGAAAAGATGTACCTGAGACTCTGATGGTCAGAAAAAACTGTAAAGCGCTCGCCCATCAGATTGGGTCGCCATGTCTTCAGAGTGAAGACCACTGCTGCTAACTCCAGGTCATGGGTAGCGTAGTTCTGCTCATGCGGCCTCAACTGACGTGATCCATAGGAGATCACTGCCCGCTCCTGCATCAGGACACATCCGAGTCCGGTCCCTGATGCATCGCAGTAGACTGCGTACCCTACTCCCTCCTCAGGAAACCTCAAGATAGGGGCGCTGGTCAATCTCTGTCTCAGCTTCTAGAAGCTCTACTGACATCTGTCTGACCACACAAAGGGTTTCCCCTTCTTCGTAAGAGCTGAGAGTGGTGCTGCAACTCTGGAGAATTCTGGCACAAATCTCCAGTAGTATCCAGCTAATCCCAAGAAACTCCGCACCTCAGTCACGCTCCGGGGTGGCTCTCAAGCTAGCACTGCCTCGATCTTCGCAGGATCCACCGCAACTCCCACCTCAGAGATGACGTGTCGTAAGAAGTGGACCTCACGTATCCAGAACTGACACTTTGAGAGCTTTCCATAAAGCTGGTTCTCTCGGAGTGTGTCTATCACAACTCGCAAGTGGTAGGCGTGCTCCTCCTCAGTCATCAAGTATATCAAAATGTCGTCGATGAAGACTACGACAAATTGATCGAGGTATGGCTGAAAGATCCGGTTTATGAGGCCCATGAACACTGATGGAGCGTTGGTTATGCTGAAAGGCATAACCAAGAACTCATAGTGGCTATACCGACATCTGAAGGTCGTCTTCTGCACGTCCTCATCCCGAACTCTGAGCTGATGATAGCCTGACCTGAGGTCTATCTTTGAGAACCACCATGCTCCCTTGAGTTGATCGAAGAGGTCATAAATCCTCAGTAGCGGATACTTGTTCCTCATTGTCACCTGGTTCAGGCGATGATAGTCGACACAAAGTCGCAAGCTCCTGTCCTCCTTCTTGGCAAACAATATCAGGGAAGCCCAGGGTGAAACCCTGGGTCGGATGAATCCCTTGCCCTGTAAGTCCTCCAACTGCACCCGTAGCTCTTGAAGCTCGGCGGGAGCCATCCGATATGATGGAGTGGATATCAGGGATGTCTCAGGGTATAGATCAATATAAAATTATACCTCTCTGCGAGGAGGTAGTCCTGGAACGTCATCGGGAAAAACGTACGCATATTGATCCACCACTGTAGGAAAACTATGACTCTGCACGTCAACTGCTCCTAGGATGAGGCTAGCCAACTGATGAGTGATGGGTTTTCATCTCCTCTGCGGAAGTCCATCCCGTGTTGCGAAGGCTCCCTTCTCACCGATGAAGGTGAACCTGCTCCCGTCGGTGCGTACACATCGCACCTTGCGCCTAATACAGTCAATCTGTGCATGGACTGTAGATAACCAATCCATTCCCAAGATGATTTCGTAAGGCCTCGACGCCGCTACAAGAAGATCCCAGCCGAAGTTATCGCCTCCTAGAGTAAGCTTATACTGCCCGCACCAATGCGTAATTGTCGAGTATGCTTCCGTAGGAGTCTCTAGCCATAAGGATCGAGGCAACGGCTCTGTCGGAATCTCCGAGCTCCGAACAAGGGCAGCGGCTATGAAAGAGTGACTCGCTCCTGTGTCTATAAGAACTGCAGCAAGGGTGGAATAGAAACAGATAGTACCTTGAATCATCTCAGGCGCACTGTGGTCATAGGCCTCCGCTGCCTGGAGCTATGCCTGTCTCTGCCTGCCAGCTCCCTGTGGTCGGGGTGGACCTCCTGGTGGTGGTGGTGGTAGAGCCTCAAAGCGTCGCCCACCACCTACTGCTCGGCCATCTCCTCTTCCTTGTCCTCCTGCTCCCTGTGTACTATCACGGTCGACCCTCTGCCTCTGCCTGGGTGGCCCCTCAACCATCTGCTACTCCTCGGCACGGTGGGTCGGGCAATCATGAGCCATGTGGCCCTGCCCACCGCATGTGTAGCACTGCCTACCTCTCGAAAGACTGTCTCTGCGCTGTGTGCCCCGCACTGCTGAGCCAGTGTCCTGAGGTAGTCTGCGTGAGGGTCTGGTCTGCCTGGACCCATGAGTCATCCATCGACTACCTACTGCAGAAGACTCTGCTACGTGCCGCCCCGCGGTAGGTCTCACTGCTGAAGAAGGCTCAGTAAGAAAGCCCTCGATCAAAAGGGCTCGCTCCAGTACTCCTGTCTGGATCAGAATGCTGAGGGAGATCAGCGATGCCCTGATCTCGTGTCTCAATCCCTGATCAAAGGTCCGGGCCTGGAAGAATGGGTCCCGTACCATGTCTATCGAGTAGCGCGAGAGATCGGTAAATCTCGCCGAGTACTGGGCGACCGTCAAGCTGCCCTGCCGCAGCTGAAGAAGCTATTGGATGCGCACCGCACGGAGGGTGGCCAGGATGAACTCTGAACAGAAGAGGCTCTCAAAGTCTGTCCAGAGAAGAGATGCCTCATCGTGCACCTGGAGCATCAAGCTCCACCATCGGCCCACTACCGCGTGCAGTAGGCTCACTGCGAGGATCACCATGAGGTCTGCTGGTGTCCTCACTAACTGGAAAACTCGTATCACTACCTCCAGCCAATCCTCGGCTGCCTGGGGGTCCATCTCCCCACGGAACCTGGGCGTTCGCTGGCGCTAGAACTCATGCAGTGCACTAAGGAGATGTGCATCATCAGCGGCTGGGGCTGGAAGCATCGGTGGCTCGGCGGGTAAAGTTACCTCCAGTGCCTTAGCTGTCAATGGGCCCTGTACCGAGGCCTCGTCGCTCAGCGGGCTGTCATCACGCTCAACACTCGGAACCCTAGCTGGCTTCCATCGTGGGGCCATCCTGAAAAGGAAATAGGTGCGTCATGGTCAGAACAGTATACCTGGTGAGCTGACACAAAGTAATCACAAAGAAAACTTGAAACACACATGCAATCAATGTTTTCATGCATTAAGTCGGAAATCAGAAGTCAGGGCCCTGGTGTACAGATACGTCGGCCGCCGCACCAACACTAGACTCCCTAGACTGATAACCACACCCAATATGCTTAACACTATTGCTTCACATAGAAAAAGATTAGAGTCCCAAGTTCTGCGGTAGAATCGAACTCATCTGATACCAATTTGTCACGACCTGTCCTCGGGGCCCGTGTCGTGACTACCCAAAGCCCGCCTTCCATAGGCCAGGGGCTGGCGACTAGCACCAAGGCGTAAATCCCGGTAAAAAGGGAATGAATTTCCTTTGTAAAGTAAACAAACACCACAGAGCAAGCAAGTAGTAGAAGTAAACACTAAGTAAAAACTGAGTATAACAGTAAGTGCGGAAAAGTAAGTGGGCCAGTATACAAACCCAAACTGAAAGTAAAGTACAACTGGAAGGGAAAACATCAACTGAAAAGTAAAGCCGCAGCGTCGAGCCATCCACTGGAAGTCCCACCTGAAGGGTGAGTACAGATAGCCTCCACAGCTCCTCGGGTCCAGCCGTCCACTCCGAGTACATCCCGTCCAGTGGTCTACCTCCAGGTACTGTCCTGCTCCGCAAGCCTCAACCATGATCAGCGATGTCCGTCGTCTGCAACCAACACAACGTAGTGCGGGCATAGCCCGTGCAGGGGTGAGTATAAGCTACTCAGTAGGGACCCCGAGACCCCCAGAGGTCTCCCAGAATCCACAAAGGATAATCCAAAAAGGAAAGATACAATCACAAAGTAACATCCGACACTGCTTAGGTATATTCCCATACATATACCTAAGTCATCTATTCTCGTTTGGCCCAACATCCGAACCCAAGTACAACCCAGTCCACGTAGGAAAGCAAAACATAAATCCACACAGGATAGCTCAACAAAATCCAGATAGGAAAGCAAAACAGGATTCAACTCACACAGGAATACTTCTTGTACGACGATAGAGATGATCAGATATATCCACTAATTCATCTAAGCCGTCGGACCCACAAAGGATGGAAAGGTACTAACCCCCGCAATGACCCACAAAGGATCTGACCCACATAGGATCGATAGGTAACTAACCCCTGCAATGACCCACAAAGGATCTGACCCACATAGAATTGATAGGTAACTAACCCCCGCAAAGACCCACACAGGATCTGACCCACACAGGATCGATAGGTAACTAACCCCCGCAAAGACCCACACAGGATCGGACCCACACAGGATCTGTAGGCGCTGGCCCACACAGGACCGATGAGCGCTGACCCACACAGGATCGGACCCACACAGGATTGGTAGCACTGATCCACAAAGGATCGCTGAGTGTTGTAGTCGTCGCCGTCGAATCCACTGAGGATCTTTGTACAGTCGTCGTAGTAGTAGTCGTAGCCAGCTCTAGGGTTCTCGCACACAGCAATCTCGTTCGGGAGGGTCCGCTCCATGAGCCAAGCGGCTGATACATCAACTGACACATAGTCCAGAGTTGATGTATCCAAAAGTTCCATATCGTCAACAGGAACTCCAAGTCGCAGACGGCGCGTCAATCGGACGCCCGGTCTGAGAGTTACTGGCTTTTTCGTCCCAGGGGCCCGGTTGGTTTTTAAGTCAAAACCAACCCGACCATACTCCACTTGCATCCAAACCTCGGGCGGGGTAATTCAAAATATCCTTCTCACTAATAGGAATCCATCAAAGTCGACAGCACGTTGATCGGACGTCCGGAGCTCAAGTTATGGGCGTTTCCGCTCCGAGGGCCAGGTTGGTTTCGTGTACGAACCAACCCGGCCGAACCCAAAGTATTCTGAAACCTTGAGTGTAATATACCAAAACGACCGTCTCGATCCAAGGATCGCATCGCAACTGACGGTGCATCGATCGTAATCTCGTATCTCAAGTTATCAGCAAAAGACCGAAAAGGATCCGGAAACGGGGGGTCTGGGCCCGGACCGACCCGGCCCAACCCCCGCTGGGTCGGCCTGAACCGGGCTGACCCGACCCGTACGGCACGGCCTGGCCCGGCCAGGGTGGCCCGGCCCGGCCTGGGCACGACCCGGCCCGGCTTGGGCGCGACCCGGCCCGGCCGGCGGGTCGGCTCGGCCGGTTACGGCCGAGCGGAGCGGGGTGTGTGCTGCCCCCGCATGAGAGAACTGCGGCCCCGCGTGGAGTCTCCCTTGCCAGCAGATGCAGCCGGGCCGCCATGTCCCGTGCTCCTCCGGTCCCGCACGGTCGCGGGACCGCGCTGCTGCCGCCGCGGCTAAATCTGCGGTGGTTCTCCACGGCGGTGCGCCGGGCGCCACCGTCTTCGCCAAAGGTCCTCCCGGGGTCCGTCCTTCACTGTGAGGACCCCGCGTCGCCCGTGTGGCCTGCTTTGTCGACGTCCGCCGTTTCGCACACCAAGAACGAAAGGGGCGGTGGGTTTGAACTTGTTCGTTAGTTCGCACCCACCGCGTTAGCAGTTTTAAAAGTCACAACAAACAAAAAAAAGTTTAATCAAACGCCGCGGGTATAAAATCACAAAGATTTAAATAAAACAAACCCCTACCTCATCGTTGTCATCGTATGTGAGTTCTTCGCGGAAAAGACCGTCACGGAATAAGATTATCGTCGCGTCGTGGAAGGGGGCGTCGCATCATCGCGGTACACAGCGTCGCGTCGACGATCTCCGAGGGTTAAAGAAAACACACAGATTTAATTGCACGTTTTAAACCCATGTTGAGGATAAATCCACAAAGAATTAGAGAACCGTAATCCCCTACCTCAAGCAGTTGATGATCAGAGATTGTTGCGGGGAAGAAACATCACGGAAGAAGCATCGCGGAAGGAGAATCATCGGCGTCGCGTCGTCGATCTCCGAGGGTTCGACGTTCTTCGCGTTCTTCGCGAAGGAGGATGAAGATCCCAAGCCTTAGAGTCTTATCCAAATCCTCTCAACGAGAAATCCTCAAGAAAGACATGTGTTGGTCTTATTTCATTCCATGACAACAATTTGAAAAACAAGTTAAGAAACGAACCATTAATTCGGTGAATTAATGGTAACGTCTTAACTGTCCAATTAATAGGGGCGTTAAGAGTTTAGAAAACGCACCAGTTGACTTTCATTAAAGAAGAGTTTTCACGGGTGCGTTACTTAGGGGAAAATAAACGATGGGGATCGTGCGGGACCCACCTCACAAATATCCTACCAAGTGGGTAGAATATTTCGGGTTCCACCCTATCCGCTTCAACTCATCTTGAGTGGCTTTAAGTGGTTTTAAGTGGCTTTAAGTGAAATAAAAATAAAGTTGTCGCACCACTTTATTTTATTTCTTAACTTAACCCCAAAAATTAAAAACCACACCCAAACAAACGCAACTCCGGAAAAGGCGTTTCTAGGCAAATACCGGCGCTGCGATTCCATCGGTGCCCTCGGAAATCGATTCTGAGCACCGGTTCAAAAGTTAGAAAAACCCGCTCGTTCGTTCTCTGAACGTACCTGAGCCTAACTTCGGAAAATGATTCCGGGCACATCGGGCCTCGGAATCAGGTGCCGTCAGAAACTGCATTCTTGTAAAATTCCAAAGAAAATTAAGAAAAAAAATTCCTTGAATTTTTACAGGTCTTTACAAAAACAATTTGGGCTCATTTTCTCAGTTTTGGTGATGTGATGTGCATTTTCAAAAAAATTAAAACTTAAATATTGAAATAATGTAATTGGAATCATATCGATCACACCATGCGTCATATTGAGGTGTGGAAGATTCCTACACATACCAAATGACTTATGGATCATTGTCCTATTATATCAAAATAGTCTGAATGTTCTTCCTCGATTTTGATTATGCCACTTATGTTCTTTTCTAAAGGGTCATTTTAAACTGAATACATGCACATTGAGTCGTACATGTCTAATTGTGTGTGGATTTTATGTGACACTGATTCTTATATGTCAAAAATAAATTATGAATCATTTTCCTAAATTATCAAGATAATATGAGAAATTTTCTCTATTTCTTGGGATTAGGATTTTTTGATGTTAAATTATAAATTTTATACTCATAAGAGACACTTTGACTCATATCTAACACTTAATTTATTAAATTAAGGTGGGGGATGATTCCTACACATAAAAAATGAATTTTGGATCATTGTGTTAAATTAAAAAATAAATCCAAATTCATTTTCATGGTTTTGAGTATGTCATTTTTTTACAAAAATTATTGTCCATTTTGAATTAAAAGACACACATGGAGTCATACCTATCACACTATGTGTTGGATTAAGGTTAGGATGATTCCTACACATCCCAAATAACATATGGATCTTTTTACAAAGTATCAAAACAATCTGAATGCATTTCTTCAATTTTAAGAATGCGGATTTTTTTACTCAAATATCATTTTAAACTGGAAACGTGTACCTTGATTCATACAAGTAATATCATGTTTGGTTTTGATATGAGACTGATTAATACACATAAAAAAGGATTATGAATCATTTCACCTAATTATCAAGATAATCAGAGTTCTCTTTCTCAATTTTTAGTGAGTGGAACTTTTTTGTATTAAAATTTCAATTTTAAACTGATAATAGATACTTTGAGTCATACTAAGAAAATTGTGTATCATATTTAGGTTTGTATGATTCCTACACCTCATAACTGACATATAGATCATTTTACTAAAGTATAAAAACAATTTGACTATGTTTTCTCAGTTTTGAGTATGTTAGTTATATTTTTTCTTAAAATTAATGTCAATTTTGAATAAAAATTTCATTTTTTAATGTACCAAAACCATCAGAATGATTTTCCTTGGTTTTGAGTATTCTAGAAGTGTTTTTTAGTATAATTCCATTTTAAACATAAAACACGCACTTCGAGTCATACATGTCACATTGTGTGTAGGTTTTACATGAGACTGATTCCTACACATCAAAAATTATTTATGAATATTTATCTTAAATTATCAATCCAATCCAAATTAATTTCCTATATTTTTAGTGAGTGACCCTTTTTTGTATTAAAATATCACTTTTAAACTGGTAATGGAAAATTTGAGTCATATCGGGAACATTGTGTACCATATTTTGGTACGGTAGATTTCTACACATAAAAAATGACATATGGATCATTTTCCTAAAGTACCAAAATAATCATAATGCATTTTCTTGGCTTTGAGTATGTCAGATGTCTTTTTTACTAAAATTAATGTTAATTTCAAAACAATCATAATCTGTTTTATAGGTGATGATAAGAAATAAGATAACATAATAATTATTTTTTAATCAAAATGTATATATCCTTATTCTCATGTATTTTTTATAGAGATTTTTATGAGTATTTTAATAATGATATTGTGAACACAGATCATTTTACATAATGAATGTTACTTGTATGGATTTCAGAAGACATTGTGATATTATATCATGCATCGAATTGATGATATAATACACCAGATAATTACACAACCCATGAAATTGAAACCATTTTATTTTAATTTTTAAAAATTCATGATTCGGTGGATGAAATTTTGTATTTATTTAATTTTTTAGAGGTTTTGGATTAAGATAGTAGATTATTTTTCAAAGGGGTGTTCATTTGGATTTTCATTTCATCCTGATTTAATTTGAAGTGGGTTTTTCATTTATGTAGATTTATTCATATGGATATTAATTTTAATTTGATTTCATGTTTCCTTTAATAACAGCACTCCTTGATGACCACGATCTCTCGATGCTCATTTTCCGCCAATAGTTCTCTCATACACCTGCTGGATTCACTGGTTGATTACACACATATTTATTCAAAAATTTAATTTTTATTATATATATTTTTTAATTATTGGATTGGTGTTGTATGATTCTCAAGTGACTATTGGATCCAATACTAAGACACTTTGGTTATAGTGTAGACAAGTCATGGGAAATAAACTGTATTTGTTTTATTGTTATTGTTGTTCAGTTTGTTCATGGTTAGGGGTTTCTTTCAAACTTCAGAAATATTTTGTAGTAATTAGAATGTTCTAATAGTTAATTTAGACTATGATAATAAACTTGAAAAAATAAGTGGTGTTTTTTTTCAAAAAAGAATCCTTCACTTAAATTCCTATATAAAATCACATAAAAAAGTCATGGAGAACATTTATTCAATAATCCACATGAAACACTTATCAAATAGATCTTATCCTAAGTAAAAAGTTTTTTTCACACTTCAAAAAATTTCTCAAATAGAATATTTGTAAGATCCTCATTCTAATACATTTCCCAATAATTTTATTGTTTTCAAGCCAGCACTTCATCTCCTCCTCTACCTTGTTCTTTAACTTGTTCTCCACTTATTCCTTCTCTTCCACCTCATCCTCTGACTCTGACTTAGCCTCGAGCTCTACCTCTACCTTCTCCTACACATATGCCTCTGCATCCTTCTCCACCATTTCCAAAAAAAAATATTCCTTATAGGCCATTACTTCTAGAAAAATAATTTACTCCATTATACTTTTCGTTGAGAAATAAATAAAAAATAATACATAAGAATTCATAGACTAATTCTTCACACCCTAAATATATTTCTATAATCATAACTCATATGAGATCACAAAAAAATCATGTAATCACCTAAATTTATTATTGAAAAAAAATCTTTCAACATGTATGTTTCCCACTCACTTTAAAAAAATTTACTTGTTCTTTTGAGTATGAAGGTTTTTTAAAGTCTTGATAGTACTGATAAAATATAAAAAAATGACTATGAAATATATTTAATGAAATTTTAATTACCTTTGAAAATTACATGGTGGGGGATGCTGGTCTTTTCATGATTTATGAACTCTATCATATATTTGAAAACATAATATCATCAATCGATGTCATTATCTTGCTTCATACACTGTAGAAACATTGAACTAAATAAGTAAATTGTTTTGAAATGTTTTTATAGTTAAATATTTCCATATATAACTTATTCTATTTTCATTTTTAGTAATCCACATGCTTTATCTCTTTATACACCCACTTCATTCCCTGATTTTCCCTATATTTAGTGATTTATTATTCTTAGCAAAATTCATGTAAAAACACAGACTGAAATGTAGAGTTCAGTCTTTAAATATAAAATTTTGATTATAGTATATTAAAAATTCCCAATATACATCATGTGTAGTCTGTTGGTTCGTATCCATGCATTGGATTCGAAAAATAAATATTTTGGGTATCTAGATTGACTGTGATAAGCATCCAATGATACCTAAAAACAAATAAGTAATGAAAAAATTAAAAATATATTTTATGTGACTAGATTTTAGAGTTTTAATTATTAATTATAGGCATAAAAAGAGTATGTTTTTTTATATTATTTTATCAAACTCTTTGACTAACTCATCTCTTTTCTTCTCAATTTCATCCTTATGATTTTCAATGGAAATGATACAGGGATTAATGAATCAAAACATTGCATCACCCAGTTTTCTTTTTATATAGTAGTAATATAAATTCATATATAAAATATGAGTAGTTCTGCATAACAAGGAATATTTTACTCATAGAGATAGATAAGGATTCCAAAATTATTTATAGTTCTATTAGAAACCTCACCAAAACTCCTTGTTTTGTTTCATACCATATATGGTGATACAAATATATTATCGATAGTTGGACTAGATTACACCATACTTGGACACAAGGAAACAAAGTGGAATATTTTCTTTTGTCAAGGTACATTCATAATGATATCATTGTTCCATTTTATTGTATGGATTTCTTCCCCCTAAGTATGTGAACATCCTTATAGGTGACTCTTGGCCTCCATTTTTTAGACCCCTTAAGCCTTGTTATGGACTCAAGCTGGTTGGGATCATCCCCCATAGATATTGTACAATTTTTTCTTCATTAAAAAAAATACATAGACTTTTATCATGAGAAAATAAACATATTTACTCATTATTTGGGCAGAAATCCTATGAAAATGCACCTTATGTATGTATTCACGTATTAGACACCCAACCATTCATGCTTGAGAATATAATTTATTGTCTCAAGACTAGTTACGTATTTCACAAAAGATCCATATATTTATTTTTCATGTTGAATTTAATACATATTTTCATTAATAAATTTGTTCTCTGCATGAATTTGTAAGGATAATAAATGTTTATCTGGAACTAGTGGGGAGAAGGTACTCTCAGAAGGTCATTTTGATTTCTTATTAGATTCACTATATTTTCTTGATCCAACCTTTTATTTCCCCAGTTTTTTATCCATATATAATATCATACCTCACTTTATACCTTTTATCATCAATTTTTATAGGTTTTTCATGTAAATTTTTTTAATAAAATTACTCATGTATCTTTATAAGATTATATGTCCATGTTATGAAATCTCCAATATAATCATTGAACATTTTAATTCCATATAAGTAAGTAGAATATGTAAGTCAGTCTTCGTCTCATGATCTACGTACATCACCATTCTCATGGGGTATTTTGGGAGGCCTTTATATTGTAATTTATCTCTTGATATATTATACATTATTCCCATAGAAATAAGGTGGTGCGTGGGTGTTGACATATATAAATCACATAAAACTTTACCCTATAGAATTTTAGTAACATAACATTATCTGAATTTCATTATTTCACATTTAGAAGAAAGTGTAATGATAATATTGTTTGCCTCAGGTAAGGTATATAGTTGGTGGAATGACTAGCCTCAAAGCTAGTGGGAAAAATTGGTTTATGTGGGGATCTTTGTTCCACTACATATTCTCTTTGATCAATTCTCATACATTGGTCTATCAAACCAGACTGAACAATAGTACCTTGCACTAAGACTATTTGTGACTAAAATCATCTCAAAATATTATATGTATCTTCATGTGGTTTTATCTTATCAAAATATGTTTAAGGAGAGACTCCAAAATTTAATTCTCTAATGTGAAAATAGTTTTCATGTCACTTCAAAGAAATTGAAAGTAGTTTTTCTTTTGGTATGGTTGATATTGATTCATGTTTCTAAACTATATAAAAAAAAGATGAATATAAATAGATATTTTTATCTAATAATGTTATAAATCATAATTAATTAAAATTATTTCATACATGCACATGTTTTCTATACTGTTTTTTTGTTTTCATCAACCACTATACCCTCCATATTTAGATGAGCCTCATTCCATACCACATGATGTTGGATGGAAGTGTCTTTAGATTACGATTCATCAATATATATATAAATAATAGAACATATGTTAAATCATATCACATAATTAAAATTTTATTTTTTATTTAAAATATATATCAATTTCTTATCTAATGAATCATACCCCATATTTACTTTGTGAAAGGGGTACATTGTTTTTTAGGCATGTTCTTTATTTTCAACACTCTTTTTTCTATTAAATAAATTGAAAATTTTAAATCAAGTTGGATAAAATAAATAATTGTGATGAACTAGACTGGGTACCCTGGTAACCTAATAAACGAGACTTCCCTAATACATCCCAAAGGTTTTTCATGATCCCCAAGGGTTGGCGACTAGAACCTGGCATCATACAACATGCAAGTGGGAATTAATTTTCCACAAAACATAGCAGAAGCAAGACATGAAAGTCAATATGCCTACAAAAGAAACTCTATTGGGAGTAAAGTACCAGAATACAATAGGGTATAAAATACCAATGTACTACAACCAAAGTACCAAATGGGGAAAATAGACAAAGTTCCTTAAGGACAAAACTCACCAGGTCCAAGGTTCAACAACTGGATCTTCCTCTAAGAGATCGCTTCCCCATGCTCAGACCTGGAAGAAGAAATTCTAAAAACACCCAAAGGAAAAATTAGGGTGTAAGACTAACCCTAGTAGTATACCACCAAATATTCCATAACAAATAGAAAATATATATTATCTAAATAAAATCATTAAATCTTAAAACTAAATAGGTTTGGAAATTCAAGAATGTTTTTAAACAAAACATGCTACCCAGCTTCAAAATAATGGAAAATAATATTAAATCTTAGGATTTACATTACAAGAGATGGAGTATTTCTAAAACAATGGTTTAAATAATATATTTACATAAAATAGTATATTTAAATCCAGAAAAGTCATGTAAATTAGTTTTACAACATTGGCATACATTTATATATCAAATATAAACAAACAAGTAAGCAACTGGTCTTCTGCCAGAAGGTACAATAGTATTAACCAGCTACATAATTCCATACTCTCTAAGTGATATTAGAAAAATGAGTATACTCACATCCCCCTAACACTATCCATAGGTGACTCTTCACCCTCCTATCAGGGATGTTACCTTCCACAGGTATGTTTTAGAATGTTGTAATAGTGTAGAGTGTATCCAAATAACTCACCAACTATATAAGGATTCCATGTACTCTTACATGTTGGGAAATTTATATTATGACTGCTTAAGATACAATTAAATCCCATTATTCCATGTCAAAATGCAAATTTTTTAATTTAAAGCCAAAGATGGGTTTTAATAAAAAAAATACCCTTTTCACAAGATAAAACCACAAGGTTTCTATCAAATCATTGTAATACATTTTCACAAGTTTGAAATCCATTTGAAAACAATTCCATCCTTTTAAAAATTAATTTCCAAAATTAAATTCACCTATTTAATTTAAATAATTTCCATCAAATCCACAATTTAAATTCAATAATTTAAATTTACCAGTTTCCATAAAACACACCCCAATTCAATGGAATTGGGGGTATTCAAAATTTTTGTTCCAAAACAATTTCAAATATATTGGTTCACTAGAATAAGGTTCTTATCAATTTAATTTAATGAATATTTGATCAATTTAATTTAAACCAACAATTGAAATAAATTGATAAATACAAGTATACAAAATTTGGGTAATCGAGACGGAACCACCTATCTTTTTTTCTGAAACCCGACACTTGTAACGACACATGTCAATAAGAATGAAGATGTAGAAGATCTAAAAAATCAACCTAGAAGTGAGATCTAACATCATGGAGAATATATCCATAAACTTTAGGATGACCTATAGAAATGAAAAAAAGAGGAGAAAGAGAAATAGATGAAGAATGATAAAGAACGCTTACCTAGATATCACCCACCAAAGCGATGAAGATTGATCTCCAAAGGAATGGAAGGATCCAAGAATTATTGGGGAAGTATTTGGGATGAAGGAATAGAAATTGGAGATGAGTGAATATAGAAATAACCAAGCACTGCCTCCATTTTATAGCCATTGTCACGGTGTTACACGGTGTGTAATCCATTTACATGCTGTGAATGTTTTAATGTTCGTAACAGTGATGATGTGTCAAATTTTTAATGCCTATTTAAAGTTAGGGTATTACATGACATGGAACATTATTCACATCATGTGATTCCTAAGATTTGTAACTAATGAAACCCCCCATCATTGCGCATTAAAAACTAACTTGAAAATTCTTCACATCGTGTGAAGGGAATTCACGGTGTTTACCCATCACATCATGAACCACACATCACTTCTTGCAATCAGCAGAAGTTACATAGCGTGTAACCTTTTTTCACAACATTCAATATCCTAGAAGTTTAAAAAACCTCTATCAGAATGGTAACATGATGTTACAACCACTCCACCATAAGAACTTTATGTCCCCATAAATCCTATAAAGAATCTTCCATTCCAAAGAGATGAGGCCACTACTCTCTCATCTATGCCTCACATTTCCACATCTCATGATTATTAGAATTATGTTGTCATAGCACACAAACCAATGATATTATCCTCCCATGAAGTACCTTGGTCTTAGAATCAACTACCCTGACTGGCCGCGTAGTCAAATATAAATTACGTTCAATCTCAAGATATCTCCATCTCAAAACATGAGATGGATTAGATAGATACTTTCTCTGTTGCGATACATATAATGTGATATGTATCAAAGTTAGTTGTTGTGGAAATGCTAAATGGTAAGTAAAATTCCCCACTAATTCAACAACCTCAAAAGATCAAACAAAATGAGGATCAAGTATCCCTTTCCTCCCAAGCCATTAATGACCCAACCAGGGTGAAACTTTCAAGAGCACCTGATCACCAACTGAAAACTACAATGGTCTATGGTGTCGATTAACATAAGACTTATATCGGCTATGTGCTATCATCATTCTCTGATGAATCATCTGAATCTTAGATTTCATCTCCAGCTCCATTCTTGGTCAAACCAAGGATCTTTCACCAACCACTTACCAGCACAATGAATATTTACAAGGTTATCCATACCGGCCCTCAAAAGGAGAAATCATGATCTCAGATTGATAACTGTTGTTATAAGAGAACTCAACCAGTCCCAAGTGATCATCCCAAGCCCTGTCAAAGTTGAGAACACAAGTGCGAGGCATATCCTCAAGAATCTATATATTTCTCTCTATCTAGCCATCCGACTACAAATGGTAGGCCATGCTCAAATGGGCATGAGATCCCAATGCCTCGTGGAGGCCTCTAAAAAAGAAAAAAGTGAACCATGGATTCCTATAAGAAACTTTAGAAGATGAAAATCCATGAAAATTCACAATCACTTTCATGTAGATACTTCCCAACTCCTCAAATTTGGTTGTATCATGACTGGTTATAAAGTGAGCCGACTTGGTTAGCCTGTCGATCACAAACCATATCACATTATTTTATCTCTAGGTATGAGTCAACCTAACAAGAAAGTCCATAAAGATCGTATCTCACATCCAACTAGGGACTGGATGTGGTTGAAGCAAACCCGAAGGTTTCTAGTGCTCGGCCTTAAGCTGCTAGTACGTATAGCAATGGAAAACAAACTCAAAAATACCCCATCCCATACCAAGCCCCCAAAACTACCACCTCACATCATAAAACATCGTAGTGGTTCATGGGTACACAACCCACTAGGAATTATGGAAATCCCCAATTACATCCTTCCTTGCTGCTAACAACATAATGAATCAATTTTTATAGCATAGAACACCATATTTGGAGAACAACCACTAGAAAACTATATCTAAACCATAAAGAGAGCCTCTAATTCTACAAAATTCATCATCAAGCTATTGATCATGAAGATTCAACTCTAGAAGAGGATATGTAAACTAAAAACCAGCTAAAGAAACTCTATCCCATTTCCCCTGGACTCCAATATGAAACTATGAAAATAGAGCATCAAATTCCACTCTTCTGAAGAATCTTTTACTTCATGGGTTAGAAGTTTCCATCTTAATGCATCTATAATGACATTCCATTTCCTCGGGGTACGAGTGAGGTCAAATTTGAAAAACTACAGGTACTCCACCCAATATCTCTGGTAAAGGTTCAAATATTTTTAAGATCAATATAACTCAAGATTTTGTGGTATGTAAACATGGTAAAGCTTTCATCATAAAGGTAACTCTTCCAACTCTAAAGTGAGTGCATCACAACCACAAGTTCAAGATTGTTGGTAGGATAATTCTTCTCATGTGGCCTAAGATGACAAGATCCATAAGAAACTACATGGCCACCCTGCATAAGAACACCACCCAAGCTTGAACATGCTGAATAATAAAAGACAATATAGCCCTGCCCAGCCTCTGGAAGAGTCAACACTAGTGTAGTAGTCAAAATACAATTTATCTCAACAAAAGAATTATGAAATTTATCATCCTAAGAAAAATTCACCCCCTTTTGAGTCATAGTAGTCATCGTTGAATCCAACTTTGAGAATTCCTTCAAAAACATCCAGTAATATCTAGATAATCCCAAGAAGCATTGGATTTCAAAGATATTTTGTGGTTTCTTCCATGTCATAACAACTTTCACCTTCTCAGGATCAACTGATATACCCTATTCAGAAACCACGTGTCCCAAGAATTTCACTTCCCAGATCCAGAAATCACATTTTGAGAGTGTGGCATAGATTGGTGACTTCTTAGCAGACTCAGAACTGTTATCAGACGATGCATATGTTCCTTCTCATATTTAGAGTAAATAAGGATTCCATCCACAAATACAAATGTATCTAGATAGTCATGGAAGATTTTTTCATCAAATAAATGAAACTACAGGAGCATTTTTTATACCAAAGGGAATAACAAGGTAATCATCATAGTCGTATCTGCTTTCAAATGTGGTTTTATGAATGTAAAATTCATTTATTCTCAACAGATGGTAACCAGACCAAAGGTCAATCATTAAAAACCACTTTGCAACTTTCACCTAATCAAGGAGATCATGAATCTGTGGAAATTGATACTTATTCATTACCATAACTTTATTGAGCTTTCAGTAATCAAAACATAAGTGAATAGAATCATATTCCTTCTTAGATAAGAGAACCGGCACCACCCAAGGGGACACACTCAGTCATATAAATCTTTTATCAAGAAGATCGTCCAACTAGAACTTTAGCTATTTCAGTTTAGCTAGATCCATTTAGTAAGAGGGATTAGAGATTATTTGAGTACTATGAATTAATTTGATATAAAACACAACCTCTCTCATTGGTGGTAGACTAGAGAAATCTTAAGGAAACATGTCTATAAAATCACTGATGATTGGAGGGAGATCACCACTCATTGAATCTCGCTCCTGATTAAAAGAAAACATAGATATCACTTTCCACAACTCTTTATAAGAAGGTATGCATCTTCTCGACCTTGGGTCCCAATCTCCTTGAAAGATAAGGGATTCACCACTGGGTGTAGTAAAATAGACACGTTGAAGATAACATTAAATCTAGGTTTTATTGGAAATATTCCAATCCATACCAAAAATGATGTCAATATATTTCATGTTGAGGACCAAAAAACTCTAAGCCATCTCGATATCTAATAGAGAAAAGGAACATGCAGGACTATAGAGACCCTTCTCTCTCTGTACTAAGGGGTGTAGCAATATCTATTGCACAAGATAAAATATCCATAGGTAGAATAAGTATATTAATGATACGAGTTGAGATAAATGAATGAGATTCACCATTATCAAATAGAGAGTCACAAATGATGAAGCTATAGTGATGATACCTCTCATGGCCACTAGACCCATGTCGGATTCCACTAGAGACTCTTCCACTGCATGAAGAATCTTTGCTCTAGATCTCTATGGATGGAACCCTTTTATAAGTGAATCATCTAATTTTTCAATGGTTTTAGGAGTATCTGATGATCCAATTCCACTATGTGGAGTAGAGAAATAATGGAATAAAATTTGTATGTGCCTGAATGTCCATAGGAGATATAGTTCTTGGGATCCTTGTTGAAAACCCTCTTAGAATTTCATAGAATTCCACACTAATAGAAAGACAAAAAACTCCCTCCTATAACTATAGGAGGTCTGGAATGACTCTATCATTGGGAATTACCGTGAGAATCATCGCTCTTCCATTTTCCATTAAAGGAACCAACACTGTCACTAGGAGAAAAAGGAACTCTCATCAACCCTGACATTACAACCTGGTCCATCTCAAACATCATCTCCATATCCATCACATCATCATAAGTGTTTAGATTCAACAAGAAAATCTGAGAATGGATATCTGATTGAAGCCCCAACTCAAATAGACAATCCTTCATCCTTTCATTAGATTCAATCTCAGGCAAAAACTGCACCAATTCAATAGAACAATTTGAATACTCATTCAAAGTTATGTTGGTCTACTCAATCATGAAAAACTCCATAACCATGGCCAACACCATTGACTGTGGATAGAACTGGTCAGTGAAAAGAACCTTTAATTATTTCCACTCTAAGACCTCATGATTCCCTACTGTCACCATCAGGTACCTCCATCTCCTACTTAGTATTTCTAGTATGAAGGATACACACTTCACCGTGATCATGTTTAGTGTTTCTAAGAACTCAAATAGATGTTCTACCATGAAAAACCATTCCTTAGAATGTTGAGGATCAGTGGATCCTTTGAAAACTGGTGGATTCTGATGAAGGAACTCTTGAGAAAGATTTTGAAGATTATCCCACTAAGGGTCCATTACTAGAGCCTGAAAGGGATCAGGAGGTGGTGATTATCATATATCTTGGACAATGTGCACAATCACCTCAACAAGACCCAGATACACAATAGGATTTTCTTACTGAGGTTCAGTAGTAGCCTCTTCCTGGATCCAATTCACAGGTCTTCATGGAGGCATGATGCTACACAACATCAACAAAAAAAGGAAGACATTAAACTAACACTCAAACTGAGTTACAAGAGAAATTATTCTCAACACAAGAAAAAAATAGTAATTGGATTTCACTCTATCAAAATATCAATAGGGAAAATACTAGAACTAATTCATAAGACATATTTCCCTAACCACCACTGGTAACATTAGTTTCATTTCAATGAGAGCTAGATAGGTACTCATTTAAAACTACTTCCTATGTCCCGACAAGATTTCAAAAATTCATATCGACTTCAAGACAAAAGCTGAACAACCACCTCTGATACCACATTGTCAAAAAATAGCCTAGGTACCCTGGACACTCGATAACTGAGCCTTCCCTGACATATCCTGAAGGGAATTCCCAATCCCCACGGGTTGGGGACTAGCGCATGGAATTATTCAACATGCAAGTGGGAACAAATTTTCTTCAAAACATAGTGTAAGCAAGACAAACATGTCAATATGCATACAAAATAAACTCCACTAGGAGTAAATTACCATAATACAACATGAAATAAAATACCAAAGTACTACAACCAGATTACCAAATGGAGAAAAGAATACCGAGGTCCCTAAATACACAACTAACCACGACCAAGGTTCAACATCTAGATTCTCCTTTAAGAGATTTTATCCCCTTGCTCAAACCTAGAAGAAGAAAGTCTAGAAACACCCAATTTAAAAAGTAGGGTGTGAGCCTAAGCCGAGTAGAATACCACCAAATATTCCATAATAGATTAAAAATATAGATTATCCAATAAATAAATAAATTTTTAAAATAAACATGCTTTTAAATTCAAGAGCATATTTAAAAAAACATTCTGCATAGCTTCAAAATGATGGAAAATACTTTTAAAGATCAGGATTTACTTTACAAGAGATGGAATATTTCTAAAAAAATGGATTAAATAAAATAGTTTATGTAAATCCAGAAATGGAATTTAAATTAGTTTTACAAAATTTTCATACATATATATCTCAAATATAAACAAAAAATTGAGCAACATGGTCATATACCAAAAGGTATGATAGTATTAACCAGCTATAGGATTACACAGCCTCTAAGTGATCTTATAAAAATGAGTATACTTACGACCCCCTAAAATTGGCTAGAGGTGACTCGCCACCCTCTTATTAGGGATGTGACCTACCACAAGTATGTTTTAGAACATTGTAATATCATAGAGTGCATCCAAATAACTGAAAAACTACCTAAGGTTTGCATGTTATCTTACATGATGGGAAATTTATTTTAAAAATTATTAAAATACAATTAAATCCAATTATCCAATTTCAAAATGAAAATTTTTCCATTTAAAACCAAAATAGGTTTTAATAAAAAAAATATACCCTTTTCACAAGATAAAACCACTAGGTTTCTATAAAATCATTTTAATATATTTTCAAAAGTTTGAAATCCATTAAAAAAAATTCCATCCTTTTCAAAATTCACTTCTACAATTAAATTAATCAATTTAATTTAAATAATTTCCATCAAATTCATAATTTAAATTAACTAATTTCAATAAAACACAACCCCTATTCAATGGAATTGAGTCTTTTCCAAATTTCCATGCCAAAACCATTTAAAATATCTTAGTTTACTAGAATCAGGTATTTATCAATTTAATTGAAATTAAATTTGATTAATTTAATTAAAATCAATAATTTAAAGAAATCAATCAATACAAGGATAATCAATTTGGAAAATCAGGATGGAACCACCTACCTTTTCCCGAAACCCGACACTTAAAAAAACACACATCAATGAGAACAAAGGAATAGAATATCTTGAAACTCAAACTAGAAGTGAGATCCACCATCATGGAGAATAGATCCATCAACATTAGGATGATCCATAAAATTCCAAAAATATTAAAAAGAGAGATAGACAAAGAATTATGAAGAACACTTACCTAGATATCACCCACCAAATAAATGATGATTGATCTCCAAAGGAATAGATCCATTAGGGTTATAAGGCTCCAAGAATTTCTGGGGAAGGCTTTGGGTCGAAGGAAGAATAATTAGAGGGGAGTTAATGAATAAATAACCAACTGCTTCCTCCCTTTTATAGCCACTATTGGGGAATTACATGGTGTGTAATCTATTTACATGATGTGAATGTTTTAATGTTCGTAATGGCGATGACGCGTCAAATTTGTAATGCCTCTTTAAAGTTGGGGTATTACAAGATGTTGAACCCCAATTCAGATCATGTAATGCTTGAGGTTCATAACTGATGAAACCCCTATCATTGCGCATTAAAACCCGACCTAAAAATTATTCATGTCATGTAATGGGAATTCACAGCGTATACTCATCACACCGTGAACCATGCTCCACATCTTGCACCCGGTAGTAGTTACACAGTTTGTAATTTCCTTATAGTTTACAAAACCCCTGTCATAATGGTAATGGGATGTTACAATAATTTTAAATAATATATTATCGACTAAAATGTAACTGAAATGATTTATCATTACAATTATTGATGAAATAAGTCAATGTTTCCTACTTTATAATCTCCACATAGCTAACTAGTGGGTGGGGCTTTACATTTCCCTCAACATTCCTAAGATATAACTTAGTTAGAAGATTCCTAAATCTATTATGGAATTTTCTAAAGTTCATTACGAAAAATTTCTAGTGAATATTTTTAAAAATAAATAAAATCTACAAGGTAAATGAAAATTAAATAAATGTTTCATTATATAGTTTTTTGGAAAAATAAATAATGTATATCATAACATTACCATTATATCATTAAAAAATATTTCCTTCATTATAAGTTGGATGTGGTTCCATGGATCAATATTAATGGACAGAATCATCCTTTTTGTGACCCCAACATAACTAGGTAACATTAACTTGTTGGGGTAAATAAGTTTCCCATACTGATTCCAACCAACCAAAATTTTATACCCTAAATTATTTCCTTTATTATTTTATTCACCACTATGTTGATACATCATTGTTATTTTATTATCTAGATGATTTCGAACCCCTAATAACTCTATAGTTTTATCATCAACAACATGTTCTTCCTCATGATTGATAACATCATCATGTGCAGAGGACATTGTATGCATGAGTAGTCAATCATTTAATTTGTATTGAATAACAAAAATGTATATATGGAGAAAGGATTTTGGAATGGTCACATGAAATATCTATTACAAACTTTATGAACTATTTAACATCATCTTAATACACTTTTTTCAAATGATTAGAATTCATACATTTTGAAGGAAATGGGTTATTGAATTTAACTCCATCATCATACTCTTTAACCACATCAGAACCCATGTTACATGAACTACTCTGAATAATAGTCAACCCATACTAGGTACCAGTGGCCATTTTGGTTGACTACTATTTATAGTAGTTCAAGAAACATAGAAGACATGGGGTATGAGTCTCAATAAAAAAAATGTAATAATAACTATTTTTCATATGAATCTGGTGAGGATGATAGTTGTCTCTTTAAAACTTTTTAAATTAACACATCTTAATTTAAAATTTCAAATATCATCTAAAAATGCTGAAATGTACCTAGAACTATGATGAGAAGATCAACTCATCCCCATTGATATGTAGTGACTCTACTCTATGTTACTGGTCATTCTCCCTCACCTATATATCAAATATAAGATCTCTATATTCAATGAGGTTCTTGTGTAGAGTTTGAGTATAAAAATAAACATGTAAATACTAATAGGGACCCTAAAATATAAAATAATGAATATACTATTTTATATGTTCAATATAGTAACAATCAAAATAAACATGTATATCAAGACATTATGAGCTAACTTGGACACCATGATAATAAAATCTACTAACATCATTTCATATTTGTGAATTATACTAATAATAAAATAAGTTAATACAATGTTTGTTCTCTACCATTAAAATAATTTCACTAATAAGAGGTTAAAATTTGAATCATAGGAAGAGTAAAAATTATTTATCTCCCTTAAGAAATAACCACATCACAGGTACCATGAGATTCAACCTCAAACCCTTATCATCCAAGATTATCCATCTAGGATAAAAATCACATGTACTTATTGAATACAAATCATGAAATGGGTATAACGTGGTCATTTCTCTTTGAAATTACATTTTAAGTATTGGTAAGTATTAACATAATTGGTTCCCTTATGAATGAACTGCAAAATGTGTACTGCAATACATTAGTTAAACCTAACTAATGAAAAACCATGATGAAGAACAAACAAAAACACAAATTTCACATAACCATCAACCTATCCCCCGATGAATCACTAACATGTCTATAGAAACTCACATTTTAACATGTCATACCTAGCCCTCTAATAATACCCATCATATTCTAATATATGATAAAAATTATTTTCATCACATCCACACATGTATTTCTTGTAGAAAAATAATGTAACCATACATTGAGAGGTATTTTAAAAAACATTTAAAATAATATCAAGTTATTATTCAAATAAAATATCATATGGAAAGATTTATCAAAAACTAAAAAAAATTGTTACATATTATGTTTAATACAATATTTTCTAGAAAAATTACTCTAGAGAACAAATTATTACATAGGTAAACAAAAAAAATAGTTAAGCAATCAGTAAAAATGTATACAAAGATAAAAATTAAGACTTATTAAATAAAATTCATAGAATTTTTCCATTTTAGAAAATTATAATTTCTCGAAAAAAAATTAGTTATGATTGTTTTTTTGTTCATTTTATAATATAAAGATTATAAAAAACATATTATTTTATGATTACAAAAAAATAATTTGAGGAATATAATTATCCTATCAATATATATATATATATTATGAACCATTACATCTAAAAAATAAAATATCAAATACATATATAAAAACTATAACTAATCTAGTATCGTAAACATAAAAGTCCTTAATGGAATAATAAAACATGATGATCACATAAATATTTCTATTATAGAATGTCTAATAAATAATAATTGATCAAGATTATATATAACCCATGTTTTCTCAAATCTAGCCTACTTAAAACCTATCACTTATTATTTTAAAAAAAATGTTTATCTAATGTATACTCTAAACCCACACATATTCAAAAATAACCTAAATTAAAATTTATTTATGGTTTATTACATAGTGCATTTGAAAAATATAATTTAATTTCCATTACAACATACCACCAACCATAATGTAATACCATCAAACACTTTTCCATTCAACTGGCTTGAATTTAACAATTCATTTATGGTGAAAATTATTGCAACCATTAATGTAATATAATAGAGCTAAGCAGAACTAAAGTCTCTAATATTTCGCACTAGCTTAACATACCACCTTTAATAATTATAGAATGTGGTATATCATCATCTCATTATTCAATAATGTATTCATCATATGAAATTAAATTCAAATTTATATTCAAATTGTGTATGAAAAACAAAAAATAATCAAATGAAAGAAAATATACAAGAACCACCATAAAATTCTATCATTTTATGACATAGGAACAAACTATATTTATTTATTTAACTATATTGCCAATATTAATTAAGAAAAAATATAAACCTATCATTCTATGAAATTTTATAAAGAGGATTTGCTAAATAGATACAAATATATTCACAAATCTTCTTATTGTCATAAATATTTTCCATCTTCATGTTCATGCCATACTATGGAAACATGATTCAAACAATGAAAAACCAAACTATCAAAAATTTAATAAGAAATAATAATAAAAACATTAATAAAATCACCATTAGTTGCAATAGTAGATGGAGATGCAATTCCTAGTGGTCTCATATGATGCAGGAAACAGTTTATAGAATAAGGGTGGCATTGTGTAGGTATATGTAAGTGAGGGAGAAAGAGAGGTGAGATGTTGGGTACATCATGGATAAGAAGAGAACAAAAACAAAAACCATAGAACCTGAATAACCAAACAACAAGAGGGGAAACGAAGAAAATAACAGACCTTAGATTCTGGTTTAGATTTGTCCGAGAGAACATAGAGAAGTAACACTAACAGTAGGGGGTACCGCAAGATATTTTGAATTGTGAATGAATGAGACATGGTCAGGGTTCTTTTAAATTGATCTGGGGCAATTTTATTAGCGATTGAAAAAAAGTGATGATAAAAAATCTCTTTTATCAGCGTTAATTTGATAAGCACTAATAAAATGCATCTTTTTTTATACATTTTTAGCGTTGAAAAATATCGAGTTTTATTAGTGCTAAAACATTAGTTTTGATAAAGAATTTATATTATAATTATAAATTAAAAATTTGTAAATATATTTATATAATTATATACTAGTTTATTATAATTTTATAATTATTTATTTATAATTACATTAATACTTTTTTAAAGAATATTTTTTTTTATAATAATAATTTCATAATTTTATAAATACAGTAAATATACATTAATAAATATATTTATAATTATTAATATATTTATATTAATATATATATTTATATAGTTATATATATTTAATAAATTTATATAAATATACATATATTCATTATTTAAATATATTTTTTTATATTTTTACAATTATTTAAATATATAATTATTTATTAACAAATATAAGAACAATACTTTTAAAAAAATAAAATTTACATATTTGTATTATTATTATATATAAATCCCCCATAGTGTAGCTCACCAGTAGATTCCCTTTGAGTCTTAGTGAAGTCTCAAATTCAAGTCTCACTGAGTACATCCCTTCATTGTAGATGTCTTGCTTTTATTTGTAATGTGGCTCTTTCCCCAAATAAACTGAGGATTCAGCCTCAATATATATTTATTTATTTATTTATTTATTTATTTATTATAAATATAAACATAAATATAAATACAATATATTCATTATTGAAAAAGTATTCTTATAATTTTATAATTTTAAAAATAATTTTAAAAAATAATACTTCTTTATTTATAAAATTTTTAAATATATTAAATACAAATTTATAAATATATTTATCTATAAATATTTATTTACAAATATATTTTTAACATCACTAATCAATATATAATCTTAAATGCATGCATTTTAAAAATGAGTGAAATCGAATAATTAAAAATGAGTACAGTTTCAAAATATTGAACAAATGAATAAGTTTTATTAATAATAAATAAATTATTTAAAAAATACGTATATATATATTAAAGTAACTATGAATACATATTGAAAGTACTAAAACATTGTAAATAAATATATATACATATATAATAGAAAATGATTTAATTCAAAAATAATAAATAATAAATAATAAATATGAATAAATATTATGTAACTATAATAATATTAAAAATAAATTAATAAAATTGACCAATTAAAAACATAATATATTAAATGTATCTGGTTATAATGAAATTTTAAAATATACTAAAATTTGAATACATTACATAAATATTAGGTGTATGTGTTTTTATAGAAGATTTCATTAGTTTTGTATATTTGTGTGTGAATTTTTTATAAAAATTCATTAATTAAGTATATGTATGTGAATCAATGAAACACATGAAGGTTGGTATGTGTTAAATCAAAAAACCAAACAACATTAAAAATGAATAAGACATTAATATGTTTTTAATTACTAAATTTTATTTATTTTCTATATATTTATATTTAATACATATTATTTTTTACTATTTATAATTAATATATATATTATACATATTCATTTTTACTAATAATTATTTCATTAAAAAAATTAAATATTTTTCTAATTTATTGATTTTTTATATTTTTTAATTATTACAATTTATTCTTTTTTAATTTTTTTATCTATTTATTACAATTTATTCATTATATATATAAAATAAATACAATTTATTAATATTTATAATCTATATATTTGTTTATTAAATATATTCATTTTTATCTATAATTATTTAATTAATAAAATGTTTAATATTTTTCTTTATTTACTAATTTTTATTTTGTATATTTTTAATTATTTCTTTTAGTAATTTTACATTTCTATATATTTAATATATAATATTTATTAATTTTAATAATGTTTATATATGTATATTCAATTTATTCATTTTTATGAATCATTATTTAATTATTAAAATTGTTAAAATTTTAATTTTAATTTGTTTAATTATTTTAATTTATTCTGGACTATTATTAGCGCTAAAAATAAAGTGCTGATAAAGGTACCTTTTATCGGTGCTAAATAAAAGCACTCATAAAGGTTACCCTCAATCAGTTCTAAAAAAGTAATGATAAAATATATGTTTTTTCAACAATTTTTTAGCACTAATAAATGGTACCCTTTATCAGCACTTTTTTTAGCACTGATAATGGTCACCTTTATCACCACTTTGTGTCAACGCTAATAAAGGTTAGCATTGTTAAAGACCTCTTTTGTAGTATTGATTGTAGATTGTATGACTGAGGAATATTCTAAGTGGGAGGTTTCAATTTATCAATTATTTGTGTTGAATAAACATTTTTATAGCTTCCACTATCAATAATAACCATGAATACTCACTATTTTATAGTGAAATTAGTTTAGAACACATTTTCTCTTTTACCTTCTTCACGGTATATCTGAGTTTTAAAAACTCTTCATAAAATTATCATGTGACCCACATAACCTTCTTCCACAACATGATCTTCATTATTAGATACGTTGCCACTATATTTATCCTCTTTAGTGTCCATTTAAATTTATTCAATCTTATTTATAGTGATAATTCAATTTTTTGGGAAATTGGACATATAATGAATGTCCTATTAAATTTGAATCATTTCTGATTTCAATGTTCATAGTAGTTTGATTTTGAATTCAGTGCTTCTATCACATTCTATTTCCCATTATCCATCATCTTTTTAGATCCAAATTCTTTCTCACCAACACTGAATTTATTAAAATAATTTAATTTATAAAAATATATAATTATATTTTAGTTATTAAGCATCAGTTCCTTTGATTTTCTCTTTTCTTATCCACCTTCTATACATATGGATGATTCTAAAGAAACAAAGTTGCAAATAAATATTCTAAATTTGAAGGATTCATGTCTGACATCTAAAAAGGGTTAAAAATTAATTATAAATATAAAATAGTGAGAGATTAATGAACCAAATCTAATTATAATCATTGAATAAATAAAATGTCAAATAAAAAACATAAAAACCACTTTCCCATGCTAATTAACAACCCCATTAACTAATGTACTGAAATTTATTTTTTATTATGATTTTATCTATCTTTTCTTTCCTCATTAATTCACTTTTATGAATTTCAATCATTTTCAATCTTGATATGTCATTTTGGGTCCCCAAATAAGTGGTATGTGGCCCATGATTGTGTTGGATATCAAAAAGTAATGGCTAGTCCAATTCAAATAACACTTGGGATAAAAAATTCTTATCAAGACCAAAAGTGTTCTCCTTGGATTGAATTTGATCCATATCTATAAGTCTTAGAATTTTCCTATATTTATTATCACTATCACCCATAATTTATTTTTTATTTAATCAAAATCCCTAATTTTAGAGCTTATTCTAGTTTTTTTAATTTTAATGATTAAGGATGTTACTTCTTATTAAATTCAATGAGTGGGTATCTATTGATTTGAGTTAGTTGGTACCTAAGCATTACCATTTTTTACAGTGGTTTTCAAGTGATGTGTGATATATGGGTAGTTCCAATTATATTTAAAAAGAGATATAGTAATACAAATAATTTTCTCATTCATTTGAGCTACTATTAGGTTTATTAGGAAAATGGGTGGTCCTTTTTCTATTGTATCTAATGAAATAGTCACCAATGGTCAAGTGATTAAACTAATTTTATCTAAGAAATCAAAATAGGGATTTGAGAATGGTTCCCTTGAGTTACCTTATATCCATTTATCTTTCATTTAATCACTGGAGAGGTGTGAGATGACTACATTTGGTTTATTTTTTCAAGGTAGTTCATACCATGGATTTTAAGAATAGAAATGTGTTAGGGAAGTGAGTAATAACTTGACCTTATATATGGAATGCAGTTGGATGTAATATTAACTTTGGAGATAAATGTATGTTATATATTTGGTTATACTGATGATTTATCCTTTTTATGGTTTTATTATGGCACATCATGCTCTATTATTAAATAATTTGTTATATAGAATGAGTTTACAATTATTCTTGAGACAAGCTTGAGTATGTGATGACATAACCATTTTATATAGATTTAAATATGGAAATGTACAAAATTCCCATTATACTAGCATAGCCTATGTAACAAGATGATGTCAACAATTATTACATTATTGAAGACATATGGGATGTACTACCCACTTATCCATTACTTTGATGTTGTCTGTGGCATGGGACAAGATACCCATTTGTGAGGAGATATTTATAGGCATGGGTCAAATTAACCACTTTCCTAAATGGGTGGTACTTGTTTCACATTACCTTGTATATCTATTACCCATGGAAGAGGGATATTACTCATGTTCTTTGATATTTCCAATGAAAGGCATGAAATTCCCATATGTGTCATATTGTTTATGACATTTCTGTAAATAAAAACTCTTATATTGATGCTTGTGGAAAGAGATGATTTTCCCTCCAATGATATTTCCCATGTATTAAGATTAAATGCTCACTTATGATGTTATCACAAGCACACTATTCTCACTTTCACTATATTTCTCTAGGAATCTATGTCCGCCTATGGATTGTTTCAACTAGGATTATATGCTCACTGATGTAGTGATGTTATCAAGATTTATTTCCCATGTACAAGTTATTATGTTATGAAATAACCTTATTCTATTTATGTTATGCTTCTATGGATAAAATGAAAACTTTTCAACGCATTATAATACATTTGAATCCAAAAAACCAATTTTATTATTCATTGAAACTAAAACCACATACATATGGAAATACAAAATTATTACCTTACAATGATTATAAATTCTTCCACTATCTTGGATCATGTTCTTGATGAATATCTTGTACAATCAATTAGAAGGTTCCATTATTCATAAAAGATCTATGGGACAAACAAAATCACTCAATGCATGGGAGGGATCTTACTCACATCCATTGTATACTAGTGACTCATAGGGAATAGATGAAGGAAGTAGAGAGCTATATGAAGAATTGGATAAAGTGATCATTAGAAGTGACCATAATGAAATACACTACACCTTAATGAATTATCCACCTCTTATATCCCTCAATGATTCTCCGAAAGTGTGTTTCCATGTACTCATATGTTTAAAAGATGTGTGTGTTATTCCTGTGGTTAGAAACCCTTATAAACCATTGGTTTTTTACTATTCTACCAATTATTTCATCATATAAAACATAATATTAATGATAGCCTGAGTGATGGAGATTATAATATTATCAATTTAATATTCATATTTCTCACTAATTTTAGGGTGTTATGTGAATCAAAAATAATGATTTATAATTCTATAAGATATAGATGTTATATAGTGAGACTAATAGGTAGTGAAAAAATGATATGAACATATAATAAGAAATAATAAAATCAAGGGGAAAAAATGTCATTTTCCATATGCATGTTATACACTATTACATATCCATGTCATACCATATGATATATCATAAACACATCATTTGTATTTACAACTTTAGGGTATATCTCTATCAATCTACCCTTTCACTAAATCCCTATATATCACTAAATCCCTATATATTTTATACCTTTTGACCTCCTATTGTATCATATATATCAAATTATGAAACTATATCCAAAACTCTTAATGTATATCTTAAAAAACATTATTAAATATATCAAAAAATTTGGTGGGAATCAATTTATATAAAACAACTTGTAAATATCCATCCAAAATTCCTTTTGGATAAACTCTAAAACATTTTTAAGGAATATCTCTTTTTTTACTCAATCCCCATTTAGTAAACTAAAAACTTTTACCCCATAGGAGTTTTTTTCATTTGTGATAAATATGGATCCTAGAATTCCTAAATGTAACCAAAGGGAGACCTATTGAAAAACAACTATTCTACTCATTATGCAAAGGGATATAGTGGGATATTCATCAAAATCATGTTTCAATATACCTATGTCCACCAGTTTTATTGTATACAGGAATTCATTATCATATATTTCATTTGTCTAAGACAATGAATAACCATGTGACATGAAATATGTAAATCATATATAGACACTCATATGTACTTAATTCATTGATTATATACTAACCAATTCAATTAATACATCAAATATTATTTATAGTTTATAATTAGCACATCACATACCCCCGTCCAATAGATAAGAACATAAAATATTTTATCTAAGTATAGTCATACACTCTTTTAGTCTATCTTAATCAATAGCCCATATTTCATTATAATTATATGAGTGGGAAAATCCCATCTTTGTTATCTCGAACCAACATCATAGTTAGTAATGTTCCCAACCACCCTAAAATTAGATAAGCCTAAATGATTTCATAAGAAAGGAATCAAAGTTTTAAGGTTGTCATTATAAGTATATCTTCAACATCGGATATTGGGGAAATAAAAATTTTAAATATACACCTATAATAATCTAAACACATAGTGTATAACAATTCATGTGATATACTTGGTAGTTTATCTTACACACAAAACCCATTTTATGCATCCCCAGTATATTATGTATCTCTATATTAAATCCTACCCATGATAACCTTAAAATTTCTTCACAAACTTTAATACTCAATGATGACCAATTTGTAGGTATAACTCAAAGTCATACCATCATATTTCAATCATAATTTCTCATCATAGGATATATTTAGCCATCATGGAAGAATGATATTGTATAGACTTACTTTTTTATAACATGATACATTTTATATTCTTAAATTAATTTAGTAATATTATAAAAACCATATATAATCACTCATATAATCATATCTAATAGGACTAACCACCAGATCAGCCTTTTGTTTGTTGAACTTTTTATGTTTTATCAAACTCATTATATATATATATGTAATTTATCAAATGTCTTTATTACCATTAGATTAATCCCTCTAACTAAAATATTTAGTGAATAAAATATCTGAAAATTTATGGTTTGAATAATAGTAAGACTTAAGGATACAATTCCAAATTTTTTACTCCTTTAATATGGTATCCAAACTCTTTAACTTCACAATATCAAAGGTTATGATGTTTGTATATTCTATTGTAAGATTATAACACTTTAAAACATAATCATTGTCATGTTCCTTGGAAATATTCAATTAAAAATTTACCTTGATATTATTTGAGTATCAATATATAAATCTTTATATTTATTAAAAATCATTATTTCTTATACCGATACATTTCTATGTCCAAAGAATAATCCTAATAATATCTTAGAAACTACATTATCTTCAGAATATCATGTTGAAATATACAAACTCTTTTTCTATTATGAATTGACACTTATTTACTTTCATAAGGATATTTAAAAAATAAACTATTATATCCATATATTATATGGTTTTATATGTGTCTCGAGTGTTATTATGAAAATAAAATTTTATTCATAAAAATGTGCTACTAATAGGTGGAAGGAACTCAATTCATCATATTTTAAAGAATATATTGATAAACTCTTTTATCATAAATAAATCATGTTTACCCTCATATTCTTCTCAAGTATTTCATAAAACTCGATGAATTGTAAACCATGTGTATCATATCATCTTTTTTAGAAAAAAATACTTTTTTTAAATAAAGACCACTTTTATCATTTAAGAGAATTAAGGTGACTATAAACATCATTCATTTTGATCCATCTAATCTTGAAATATTCATTTTCTTCAAAATACATCATTAAATAACTCATTAATTGAACATTTAAATGAGAACTACAACATATAATCTTTTCATTTATGTATGAGATGTTAATTCTAATAAATTATTTATTCCTATGATGTTTTCCTCTATTTCAATTGTTTTAAGATGTCATTTTTAGGGATGTGGCGGCAAGGATCTTATGTAAGATCCCGGTTTTTGGAAAGGTATGTTTTCATTATGTTTTGGTTGAATACCTTGTTCCGGGTTTCAAGGGATGTATTCGGAAAGTATGAGAGGTCTTGGGGGTGTTTTGGGGGCTCGGGGCATGAAAGAAAGTAAAGATGGGCAAGTCAAGCCAGGGCGCACGGCCAGGGAAAACCGTGCGGCCTGACCAGGTAAACAGTGCGACCCCTCCTCCTCTGGACAGTGGCATGCGCATGGTTTGTGTACGGTTTTCCAAACCATGCGGACAAACCGTGCAGCCTCTTAAATTTTGGAAAAATTACAAGTTTTCCACTCCGGGCTTTTAAACCCCAACTCAGTATTTTCCTCCATTCATCCCCTCTCAACCCTAGTGATGAACTTGGCTGAACCAAGATTCCCATGGGTGGTTTTCCTTCTATTCTAGGGCGTTTTTTGGTGCCTTTGGTTGCGGGTCGAAGCTCCGGGTAAGGCTAATATCATCTTTGCTTCTCTTTTTCATTTAGGGTTTGTATCTTCTCTCTCTGTTGTTCTGAAGATCTAAAACCCTATCTTTGGGGTGAGTTTTAGGTTGAAGCTCCAAAGGTTGGTTGAATCGAGGTCTAAGGACTCGATTGAGAGTGCATTCAACCGTGGTTTCGAGGTAGGTGGTCTACAAGTGATATCCCATAGTTCTTTGGGGATTTGTGCATGTTTAGTTGTGTTCTTGTTTCCACTTGGTTATGTTTTGAATAACCTTGGCATGTTTGGTAATAATGGTGTTTAAAATGGAAAATGGGAACCCTCGTGATCCCCTTGGGATGTGTTGGGATTGTCTTGACCTAATTGGGGCCATCCATGGGATGTGCCGGCTTTTCCCGGGTTTAGGGATTGTTATTAAATGAGTGACCTTGTTGTAGTAAAATGTAGAGCCCTTGATAAACATGTTGGCATGATTGGTTGAACTTGGAATAGAAGTTAGGTGATGCACCAAGATTTGGCAATAACCAAAGGGCTATTTGGAATGTGATGAATGGTTGAACCATAGAAATGACGAACGGGTTAAATGGGTTAATGTGTAAAATGATTAAATACCATAATGGATAGGTTGTGGGTCTAGTGCTAAATGCTTAGTGAGTTAGGCATAACACATGGGAATTGGGTGAATGGTTAAATGATGTGAAATGGTAATGTGTTAATGGGTTAAGGCATGATGTGGATTCCCATGTGGGTTGTTGTGAATAGTGTTTTCCAAAAGGCAATGGTTTGGATGGTTAATGGTTACTTTGTGCACATGGCTTCGTAGAGTGGGGTATGAAATAAGGATCTACGCCCATGGGTTGAGCTAAGACTGAGGTTCTAAACTCCACCCTAAATGCCCGGGTTAGGAAAGGGGACTGAGGGTCTATTCTCCTAACAGTTGCATCCACCCGGACTGAGGCTTCAAGGTGAGGATATGGTTGCTATGAGGGGGTTAGTCCTAGTGAGATAGGATAACTATGTGTTTACCCTCTTGCAGGTGATTATTGGCCTTAGACCCATGTAACATAATGTATGTGATTAACCCCTGGAAATGGGATGAAATGGTAAGTGATGATAAATAGTGTGAAAGAATGGTAATGAAAGTGGAAATGGATTTGGCTCTGAACTAGTTAATGGCACCTTAAATAATTACTTGGCAATTATCATTCATATTCCTTTTACATGCACTACCTATTCATACTAGATATTTTTTAGACACCATTGGTGGTGGCCTACTGAGTTGTACTCACACCCTGCTCGGGCCGCTGTTGGGTACCTAAGCAGACTTCATGTTTGTAGGTCAGGATAAGGGAAAGGTTCTTTTCTAGATAGTTGAGTGGACATGGGTAGCACTTGGTGGAGGATCCAGACTTGGAATTGAGACCATTTTGGGGATTTGTTCATTGTCTTTATTTTGGGTTTTTGTTCACTCTTGCACTTGTAGTATGACCTGGCATATTTATTGTTGGAATTGATTATTATACATGTTCCTTGTTTATTGGTTATTGTTTCTACTATTTGGCTTATTTCTGTTGGGGATTACTCTGATAAAAAGGGGGTATAGTCTCCCCACTTGACTCCATAGACCCCCGCTGCTAGTCGGCAGCCTTTGGCATACGGGGAAACGCGCTTAAGGTCATATAACCACCCGGATCGAAGCACCGGTTTAGTGGCTTCCGAGTTGGGGACATTACATCTTATAATGGATGCATTCTGTAGAGTCTAGGATGAAAGATGGCTGAAAACTTCCACTATACAGCCATCAAATTTTATGAAGTTATATATAATGTTAAAAACACCACTAGCTACTCAGTGGTGTTGGAAGAACCTAGACGGTTCTTCTAGAAGCATAGTTCAGCTGGTGGTCATCCACCATCCCAACAATGGTTCCACCATCCCATTAGTGCACCAAGTCTAAGGGTGCATAAAATAAACCTTTTTGGATTTAAATGCCACTTATTGTTGACATCATTTATTACCCAATTTTTAACCTAAAGGCCCTATTCTAAATTTCAAAGCTCTACCCTTGCATCAAAACTCCATTATTCTTCTCCCCTTGCGCCACTAAAATTTTACTGATCTTGTGACACTAGAACAATGAGTTTTCTTTAAATTTTTTCAAAATACTTCTTCTTATTTGATATATGGACATGGATCGATGATGGATGTACATTTTATAGACTGGTTTGATGATGATATCTACCTTTATTTGTAGAATGATGAGGAATCTAAAAATATGACATTATTACTTGATCAAATCAAGATGTACCAATGAAAATGATAATTCTATGTGTATGTGATATTGAGTAATACTAAAATACATATTCTAGAGAGTGTATTGATGAAATTAACTTAAATTGTTGATTATTCATAGGTAAATTGGAGGGGGTATTGACATGTCAATGATAAACCCCCTTGACCAGAAATAAAACTCTCAAGAAAAGTGGAATTTCCTTGGCTAGTCATCATATATCGATCATCATGAGACTCTCATCTCCTTGATTCAAATATTGAATTTATTTTCTATTGATGTATTGGCAATGGGTTGAGGATTTTTTGCTAGAACTGAGGCTCACTTATAAAATTGTGTATTAATTCACGACCCATCCATGAATCGAAAAATGGATTTTTTGAATTGGAAATCCATCCTTTGATATACCTTGTAATTGATACCATTGACAAGCTCTTTGAATTATGTTATTCAAGAATGACCTTATTGAATTGGGTTCTTCTTGACTCTCTATTTTAAACCTCTTTCTTGATGAACCAGAATCGATATAGATATCCTTGACATGTGAGCTTATTATCTATGGGTGTGTGATGTGTTCAGTCCTCAATACTTTGATGAACCTTAAATTTATTTATCAGAAAAACTAAGGATGGAAGTTCATAACCATTTTCAGACCCTTTTATACACAAGTTTCCTTGATTCATAATTTTTTGGAATGGATTCTTGTTCTTTATTTATAGTGATTTCTATGAGGTGTGTGTATTATTGTGATACCCATATATGATCCTTATTTTACTGAGTATCTATAGAGTATATTGTTACCATGAATGGTGTTGATCATGTTTTGTTATATGATTGCTACTACAAAATAAAAGCGATGGGTTATGTCTGCCTTATTGTACTTTACATTTTTATTTGTGTTACCATGTATTTGGTAGTTGTTCTTGATATTTGTGTCAGGTAACCATCATGGTATGATTATACCTTATAGGGGGAGTGTGAATGATGTGTAGTGATGATGGTGGTGGACCCTTCTATAGGTTAGGAGCAGGCTTGCGTTGTGTCATGTACCAAAACTTAGTGACTTCGGGATACCAAATATACCTTCCATAACTTGATTTGTTGATGATACTGAGTACATATTCACTAATGGGTCTTGTGTTCTAATTTAAGGATTTATTCCTTGATTATAATGAGTAGAATGTCTCCAACCATTCAACTATTTCTTTATTTCTTTTGACATATTTGATCATTCGTTCGGCACGGAGCTAAGAAGGTATGATTGAGGCATGTGGTGGCTTGGTTAGTAAAATATCGTGTGGTATATTATTTTTTATTATTGATTATGAATTTATTTTTATTATGGTGTAATCATATTACATATATGTACATTTTTTAAGGATGCATTCCTAGTGTTCTATTGGGTTATATTACTCACACTTCACATGGGAATTTCAATACATGTGCAGAATTCATTTATATGGATCCACGCAAGGGAAAATGGCCCAGGTCAGATAGTTGAGTAATGAAGTATGGAGCTGGTGGAGGGACTAGAATAGGATCTAGATAATTCTATAGAGTTTTATTTATTTATTTATTTTCTTTCACTATTTTATTATTTTGTATTCCATATAGGAAAACCGTTTATTAATTTATTTTATGGAAAGTGTTCTATTTGACATTGTATTTATTCTACATTGTATATTTAGATTTTTTATATTATAAATATTTAATTGGTGTGGGGATATGATACTAAGGGTACAGGCTCCCCACTTATGGTGTTCTGACCCTCGATGTTAGTCAACATCATCTTGTGTACGGTGAGGCATGAAAGAGGTATTATAGATCACTGGTTTAGACTCGGTGGTTTAGTATGGGGCGTTAAAATATTGTATCAAAAAAGGTTCTCATCTTTTCATTTTTGACTAACCTGAGACATGGTAAATAGAAGATAGTTGTGTGGGACTCAGGTAGGGGAGTTGCTTTATTCATGGACAGTTAATGTGTAACAAACCTCTATGTTTGACCCATAGATCACAACCCCACTATGAATAGTTCATAGAACCTCACTCATCATCCTGTGAGTTGAGCATCACCAGTCCTAGTCTCACATTCTTAACCAAGAAACAAACCATACCTTTAACATATCACTTCCATTAGCCAGATACATCCTAGATAACATTATATAATAAACTAACACCCAACATGTTTCATGTTTAAATGCATGATCACTCTTCAACTCAGGTTTCTATTATAGAACCAAAAATTACCTACCTATGTGGCCACCATGTACCCAAAATAAAGCCCAAAACTTCTAGGTTCATACATCCGAACAATCCCATCCTTCAAAATTGGCCTAGACATAAGACATTAGCACTCAGGGTGATCAACCATAACTATGTTGGACTATTAAACATGAAACATGCATCGATCATAAAATCCAAGGAATCTACCCATGCCTTACACAACCAAAGGCACCTCACAAGATTAGTTCAACCCCACACACAGGTTACCCCTAAAGGTAACATAGGGTGTTGAATTGCTAAATTGAGTCACTCTCAAGGACCTATAGGTCCTACCTCTTATCCCCTAAACTAAGGTATCACTATATCCATAGATTATGGGATAAAACTCATCCTCATCTCATAGTCACATGACATATATCATTCTAACACCCAACTCATGTTTCTCAAAAACTAGGCTCTATCTCTAGCCCTACTTACCCTCACTGGGGTCAAACCAAACATAGAATGCCTCTAAGACAACTTTTCACTTAAGTTTAAACACTTTACAAGATTATACCATTAAGCCTTTATCATTTATGGGGTTCATGTTCTTTTAAATTTAGGATTCACATTTATTTTAAAACCCAAGTTTTATCAAGATTTATATAATCCTAATGTTTAATTAAATAATATTTCATTCACATGATATAAAGTAAAACACATTATTAGATGCTTACTAGAACCTTATTTAATCAAACCATTATCAATCCATTTATATCAGCATGTGTTTCAAGATATCACCACAATAATGGGTCAAGTAAGATGCCACTATATTCATTTGTGGAAAACACCATATATGATGTTGCATACATTTTAAATACCAACCCCCTTAGTACCAGTAAAATATAGACCATGGGTAGACATAAATCGAACTGATATAATAAAGTAATAATAGACATAGGAAAACATGAATCACCATCCGATACCAATCACAATAATCATGCAATTGAAATCTAAAACCTATGTCCCTAGTATGATGCATGTTATGTGAAACCCTATCTATTGTAAATGATACATGAATGAACCTTAACCATCTTTCTATATTGGTCCAAGAGATAAATTACCATAAATTATATCATCACTATTATCCCAACCAAGTTAAATACACTGATAGGGGGTTGAATCAGAGTATGAAAATTTAAAAAAGATTGCCACATCTTGATCTTGTTTCATCATTAAACAAAACTCTATTATCTCTCATTCCCACAAAAAAGTGTAAGTGGAAGTTAAAACATGCACAGGAAATATTGATTTTTACTTTTTTCACCCTAAATGGGCTATGTATAAGGAGAATACAAAGGAAATGTGTTTATTTACCAAATCTACTAGAGTTCACTATTGTTACAAGGTTCCGAATAGACTCATTTTCCCTCTTGGTTTACAAAAATTAACAATTTGAATACTCACTACTCTATCAACTAAAGTTTGTGAACTACTCCTTCATAATATTCTTCCATTAACCTAAAACCCCTCAAAATAGTTTCACATATGAGTGTTCCATGAAGCTCTGTTTTCACCCAATAGATGAAGTATATTTCACTGTGTAGCAATTTCTTTTTGGAGAGTCCTTTCACAAACTATTTTTTTCATTTGTGGAATACTTTAAACCCTTTTTGGATAGCCTTAAACCATGTAGCACAAGTGTACTATGAACTATATTTACTTTGAGAAAGGATGACACCTCACAAACCTCTACTCCATTGCGAGCTATTGCCCCCCCCCAAACAAACCTCCTATGTAAACTAAGCTTCCTTCATAGATTTCCTCCTTCATGAATCAAACTACTTCATAAACTACTTTTAGACTTATCAAAATTTTCCCAATGAAAATTCTCTCTAATCTTCTTCTATCTCCTTAATCAAGTGATTTATAGTCCTTTATATAGGAAAATAAACCCAAAAACCCCACTAAACACAATTATTATTAACTACTTTATAAATTATCTTTCGTCGTGAACTAAACTCACTATGTGGTTCACATGGAGCATAATTCCCCTTGGAGTGGTCTCTAAAACACTACCTTCAAATGTAAATGATGAACTCCCTTTTAGGTTCACATAGAATTTTTTCTATGAGTTGAATTTACTTTGCTGGGTTTTTTTTTGGCTTTTCATACTTGCTATGTGGTTTACATAGTCAAATCTACCTTGTAGTCCAGATTCCTTTTCTGAAAAACCACTAAAAACTCCTTTATATGCTTTGTGGTCCACTTATTTTTCCATGTGATAATCCTTATTTTTTCCTAAAACAACTTCTGATTTTGAGGCCCAAAAATATGGTAAACACTTGGAAACTACAGCACCTTTAAAAAGACTTGTTATAGAAACAATCATGTTGTAATGTTGTCAAAAAACACAACAACCAACTCAAAAACACTGAAAAGTCACCTTGAGGTATTTTTCCCAACAATATTCTTATTTGGGTCTATTGACAACACTTTAAAAACTATAATGTCACTTTTGTTGAAAAACATGCACACACTATCTATTGTAACCATCACTCACACTTTGTGACACTAGAAAGTGGTCAAAGATTTACTCAACACACACTCTAAGCCCGAATGAGATGTGATCATCATGAGAAACTAGAGTATCATGAAAAGTTCATCAAATTTTTTTAAAAGTTGTTGTCTTGGCCAAAGACCAAGACACAATTTATTACTAATCAGAAATACAAATAAAAAAGTCTGAAAGAGGTAATCTTATTACAATATTTTTCATAAAGAGGGAGTAACTCAACTGGTAAATCCTCCAGCCAAGAGAGGCCCTGGTTAATACCCTTATTGGAAAGACCATCCGCAACCATGTTCGCTTCACGAAAGGAATGTGTGGCTATGTAATTGATCTCACGGAGAAAATCGAGACAACTCATCCAATGGGTGGTGAGCGGCCAAGAAAGGTGCGTCATATTATTCCAAATAGCTTGGACAATTGTGGTAGAGTCACTTTCGATCCAAATGTTGTTCTATCCCTTTTTTTTGAAAAAATCAATCACACGGATCATGGAAAACATTAGACTCTAATGAGGTGGCTGAACCGCAGCTGGTAAAGAAACATCCAAGAGTTCAACCATGAAAATCTCTAAAGATAGCACCGTATCCAGCAGGACCTAGATTGCCTTTGGAAGAACCATCAACATTAACTTTGATCCAACCAGGAAGCAGAGCTTGCTATAAAACCTCAAAGGTGTGCCTCAGTTGCCTATAGATACCCTTTATTCCAAGTTGTAGAAGGATCATTTGGTCTCTAACAGTGTTGTGACAAGGAGATTTTTGCATCGAAGCTGCCTCCCTGATGGCAATAATAATTCACATCATAGCTGCATTAAGATTAAATGAGCAATTTTTGTGCATATAATCATTTCTAGAATACCAGATAACATGGAGGAGCTCTGCAACAACAATTGTGAACATATTCTTGATTTTCAGAGAGAAATCATGCACCAAATAGCCTTTGATTTGAGAAATAATGGAGTCAAAATGCAACCATCTTCAATCAAACACATCAGTGATATAATTCCAAAGGGCCTAAGTCATGGCGCAAGACAAGAAAAGGTGATTGGTATCTTCCCTGTGTTGATGGAAAAAAGGACATTTGGAACAAAGCTAAATACAAAAAACTTTGAATACAAACCTCAGTAGGAATGCAGTTGTGGGTAATACACAAAATCAGGTTGATCCTCGAAGGTTTAATCCATGGCTTGTCAAAAAGATTCAACCAATTAAAACCAGAGTCAGCAGATGTGAAATTATGTTTATCAAACCTTTTAGAATCCAGCACACCATTATGGTTGGGCTCCCAGATAAGGAAATCATCAGTGTGGGCAAAGGGATAATTGTCAACCACATTCAATATGTTTTCAGGGAGGATGGAAACACTAGATTTTCATCACATCCTTAATCGAACAATTGGTGCTAGTGGGAGGGAATTAAGAGATAACATAGAGATCAGGGGGGAGCCAGTCCAGTTATCCAACCAAAAGTTCATGGAAGAGTCAACGCTAACCATCCATCTAGGATTATTCATGATACTAACAATGGAAAGTCTGATGGAAGGCCAAATTGAAGAGTTCACATAATTCAAATTTCTTTTCTTAAGCTTCATAAGGAACCTATTCTTGAGGAAGGAAAGGGAGTTTGAAGAGATATGAATTAAATTCCATGTAAACTTGGCTTGAAGGGCCTCATTAAAGAGATTGAGATTTTTTATGCCCATCCCACCCTTCTCAAGAGGTTTGCAGCAGTTGGACCAGGGGATGGTGATAAGCTTCCTTTCCAGAATGCTACCAGACCAAACAAAATTTCTAATGTACACTTTAATTTTTTTAGAAGACCGGTAGTCCATATATATATCATCATGGAATAAACCATTTTAGAAACAATGGTAGATTTAACAAGACAAACTCAAACGGCCATGGAGAGGGATTTACCTTTCCAGGAGGCAAGTTGATGGATGACCCAGTCCACAATCGAGTTGAAATACCAGGGTTTAGTCCTTCCCTAGAAAATGGGAACCCCTGGGTAGATGAAAGGGAAAGAGCCTTCTTTGATGCCTAGGTTGTTGATGATGCTATTTTTCTAATAGGTGAGAAGCTTTTCCCAAAAAGACAAAAGATTTATTCCAGCTTATAGACTGAACAAAGATGTCTTCGTAATGAGATAAGGCATTTTTTAGACTTTTAACATTTCTTTTGTCACCTTTCAAGAAAAGGATGATATCATTGGCGTATAAGAGATGCATGGGAACATTTAGATTTTTGGCTGCCTGAATAGGTTTGATCTTGTTTTGATCCACAAGTCGAGAAACTGATTTCATCATGAACCTCATAGGAAAAATATCATGATATATTATCTTTGAATGAACATATTCAACATCATCATATTTGAAACTCCCCTAATTTTTCATCTTCCCCTGTCTACTTATTCCCCTGTCTTGATTAAGAAATTTTATCCCCCTTTGTAAATGAACTCAAATATCACTTATTTTTGGTATAAAACATAGTAAAGAACACATATTAGTACATAGGAAAAAATACACCATACCTTTGGGAGAGGGGGTTCCACATACATATTGTTCAAGTGTGGAGAGTAAACTGAACTCCAAGATTTATTTGATGTTGTTCAAATTCTTCTTTGGGTAAGGCATTCATTAAAATATCTATAACCAATAGTTCTGTTGGAACATACTCCAACTTCACAAGCCTATACTCCACCTTCTCCTTGATAAAGTGATACTTAATTTCTATGTGATTTTTCTATGAGTGATGGACTGGATTTTTTCTAAGATTTATAGCACTTGAATTATCATAATGGATTATGATCGGAGAATTCACTTCAACCTTGATACCATCATTTTGTTTATGCATCCACAATAATTATGTACAAGATTGAGTCGCCATAATATATTCAACTTCTATGGTGCTCAAAAAAATTCAGTATTGTTTATTTCTTATCCAAGAAATATATAGTCTGCTAAGATAGAATGCACCAAATGATGTTGAATTTTATCATCTATTTATCTGACCCAATATACATCTATATAACCCAATAACTATTACTAAAATTTATCATTATATAACAAACCAAAATCCACTATTCCCTTAATATAACAAAGTATTCTTTTCACTGAAATTAATTGGATTTACTTGGGATTAATTTGATACCATGCCACTTGGAATGTGGAAAAACAATATTAGGTTGAGTTGATGTTAAGTATAGTAGGATGTTAATGATCTACCTACATTTTATGACATTCACCATTTTTCCTTCAACGTCTCATGGAAGCTTCATCTGGGTTGCAACCAAAGTTTTCATCACCTTGTATTTCTTAATTCCAAATATTCTTAGAATCTTCTAGGAAAATTTGGATTGAGAAATAAATGTTTCATTCCTTACTTATGTCACCTTTAAACCAATAAAAAACATCATCTCTCTAATCATTGAAATTTAAAAATAACATTTCATGAATTCTGCAAACATTTTTCACTGCACTTCATCTGATCTACTAAAGATTATGTCATCGATATACACCAGCACCATCATCCTTTGATTACTCGCATTTTTGAAATAGAGATTTTAATAAACTCTACCATGTTAGAAATCGATCTTCTTCAAATACTAATCAAGTTTTGAATACCATTCTCTTATTGCCTACTTCAATCCATATGAATCCTTCTTTGGCTGAAAAAAATTGTTCTCGTCTTCATGAATAATAAAACCATTTAGTTGTTTGATTTACACCTCTTCTTTCTGAACCCCATTCAAAAATTCTGACTTAACATTAATCTGGAAAACTTTTAATTTCATTTTCACTATTATGGATAATAATGATTGAATTGTATCCAACCTTATAGCAAGTGAAAATGTATCTTCTACATCAATCTCATCAATTTAGGAGTATCCCTTTCACACAAATCATGTTTTGTTTATAATTATCATTCAATTTTCATTAAATATATTCTATAAGAACCATTTGGTTCTAATAATATTATTATCTATTGTCCTAGAAATAATCTCCCATATATGATTTTTTTTATTTGATCAATCTCTTTATTCAAAGCCTAAATTAAATTTTCATCTCCAACTGCTTCTTCAAAAAAAATTGGATCAACCTAAGATTGGAAAGATTATTTTTGTGGTTCCTTCATCCTCCTTTTCTTCACTGGTATTGTATAATCACCAATTATTTTTTACTTATTAATTTTGGATCAAATCTTCAGTTTCTATATAGATACAATTCTAAGTTCATCCTTATCATCATCTAAATCTGCCCTAGGTACTTGTACATCCCCTGAGTTGCTAATCTCTTCATTACTATCCTCCTAAGACTGTTTATGGGTTTTTTTAATATTTTACTCATTTTCCACCACAAAAACATCATTACACTCTATAAATTTTCCTAGTCTCTTAATGAATCATTTATATGCATTCCTTTTTTCCCTAGTAACCAAGTAATATTCCCTCAACTCCATGGGAATCAAACTTCTTGTGATTCTCCTTATTATGAATCAAACATTTACTTCTAAAGACTTGAAAGTACTTAAATTTATTTTTCTTTCCATACCAAAGCTCATATGGAGTATTCTCTTTGGAAACAATAAGGCTCTATTAGAAATGTAGACTGATATTAACACTACTTATTTCTAAAACTTTTCTGGAAGATCTTTTTCAATGAGCGTCATTCTAGCCATGTTGTTGATAATCAGGTTTCTTCTCTCAACCACTCTATTTTGATTTGGAGTTCTTATTATTGAAACATGGTGCCTTATCCGATGTTTATTTAGTTAATACTCTACTTGGTTATTTTTGAACTCTATTCCATTATCAGTTTGAAACCTCCATATTTTTTGACCTAGCATCTTTTCAACTTCTATATGATAACGTGTTATGCTACTAAAAACCTCAGACTTATGGGTAATAATTTAAACTCATGGAATTCTACTAAAATAGTCAATATAAAGGACATAATATATATTCCCATCAATATATCTTAGAAAAATAGGTCCACATAAATCAATATACACTATTACAAGTACTCTTGTAAACCTTTTATTTTTTTCCCTTATATGTCTTTAAAGTAATCTTTCCTTATTTTCAAGAATAAAATGTATGAGTATGATCATGTGATAACTTAGGGAGATCTCTAGCAGCATCACATTTCACCAGATCCTCTAAGTCTATTTGAATATGATGACCAAGATTTTTATACCACAAACTGTTTTCTTCTTCCTTGGACGAAAAACACAAATCTTCTTCTCCAATCACAGGTTAGAGATTACCCTTTGTGTAATTGACCTGAAAAAAAACTCCATCATATTTTCCCTTGATAACATATAGATTCTTGGTAAATCTTATAGTGTGTCATGATTCATGAAATTTATTAACACTTAGCAAGTTTTGACTGAGGCCTTCAACAAATAATACATCTTCACATCCCATGTATTTCCCCCTAAACTTGGATTTTATGGAGCCAGTAGTCCTCAGGCCTTCATCGTTGCTGAATCTAACAACAACATCCTTTTCATATTTAATTCTTATCACCAGATCATTATTTCATATCATATGGGAGGTGCATACACTATCAATGATCCATATTCTAATGTGATCTAATTCTTTGAAGGCAATATCTATAACCACTTCTTACTTATCTCTTTTCTTTTTAATACACATTTTTGTCTTCATACTAAAGTTGAATGAAATTATTGATCTTCCTTAGAGTATAATGGTTAAAATTTATCTTGAATAGCTACAAATTGAGTCAACATTTTTAGATCATTTGATGATTCCTTAAGCTATAGCTTACTACCATTTTGGGTTAGTTTTTTCACACTCTTATACATTGTTTAAGATAAATATATTTCCATGTTTCAAAATTTTTTACACTAAAAACATTGAACATCAAAGGAATTTATGGAATATTGAACTCTATTTGGATTCCTTTGTTTCTCTTGTGCTCATCGATACCTCTTTTCTATATAACAAACATTTTTATAGTATCCTTTTCTTCCACAGTAGTTACATCTAATACGAGTTATATTCCTATACATCATTATTTCACCACTGATCTTCCCTTGAGATATCTAAATTTTCTGATTTTTATTCATACCCAAATTGATATTTAACCTTAGAGTGGGTGCTTGTGGTCTGATATCAACCATTACTACTTTCTATTTATGATCAATCCCTACACTAGTTTTGTCATTTTGATGTGCCATTATCTTCTCCAGAAATTCCTTTGACTATTTAATTAGAACTTAAAATTCTAATTTCACCTTTTCTATTGCATGTGTGACCGTATTTCCTAATATCATATTAGTATTCAAGAGTTTCTATTGATATTTTACCATTCTTTGTAATCCAACAACTTTCTCCTCAAGTTCTTTGATACGTTTGAAATGATCTTTTGTTGTGTTATTCAAACTATCAATAAACTTGGTCTATTATTCAACCTTAATCTAGAACTCAATGAATTTATTTGAGTTTTTTATAGTTTTTTTATTTGATAATTTAAATTTCAGCCTTCAGCTCAGACTTATCTTCTTCTTGGTACTACATATAAAGTTTATCATCAAGAACCACTTTATTGTCTTTCTTTGTTTTAGCTCTCAAAACATCTATTTCCTTGAGAGCAGATTATAATTCAACCAAGATTTAAAATATTCCCCTAACTTATCCTTCATCATCATCACTTTATTCCCTTATTTGGGGGTTACCTATGATTTCCACCATAGAATCTTATCCATGATCCTTGCAGTTTTCAATCACTTCTACCTAGGGTTCTTCTAAACATTCATTTACTTGTGAGAGAATATTCTTATTTTTGAGGAAATTTCACTTTTTATTTTTCCTTCCTCCTATACTAGATGAATATTTCTTCTTTGGAGTTTCATCATCATCCTCATCAACCTCTTGACACTTATTTGGATGTTTTTTTATGGATTTCCAACATTTACACATCAAAATCAAGCGAGTGGAAGTTTCCCTTTGGACTTTCATTTTCATATTTTCATATTTGAAGAAAGAAATGACATAACCTCATCCATACCATCTTCTTCTTAACCATCTTCAATAGTGAGCTTCTTCATGACCTTGAATTTTTCATCTTTGGAATTCTCTTTTTCCATAAACTCATTATCATCATTTCTCATCTCATATGTGATAGGATTATTGTGCAAGCTATCCAATGTCAAATAATGAATCTATGGACTCATTGGGATGCATTCTTAGGTACTCATATTTGTTCTATAGAACCTATAATTTAGATTATCAGGATTTTTAATCACCCACATAGACATTTATAAACTTTTTCTACATTTTATGTAATGAATTAAATGGTATCACCTTTATGTAGATTTCATTGGATAGAGCTCCCCATAGGGAATTGATTCCTCTAGTGTTAGGATTTAATTCCCTTTGATATACTTCTAATAAAACATCATTGTCCACACTGGAAGAGATATCATGTATAACTGCTATAAATACATCTATACCTAATGATTTGAAGTAGTGATGCATCTAATTTTTCCATAACTGGAAATTATTTCCATCAAAGATTGGAATCCCTTTGTGATTAACAACCTTCATTCCAACCACTTAGAGAGACATGCCAATTATAACATTTCCATCATATGCCAATATTTATCCCAACTAGGTTAAATATCCTGAGAGAGGTTGAATTAGGTAATTATAGATTAAAACAACTACCCCATCTTGATCTTGTTTTGTTTCTAAAAAAACTCTCTTCTTTATCCTTCTTATAACAAAGAATAAGTGTAAATTAAAACATGCATAGGACACATCAATTTTTACTTAGTTCGCTCTCACTAGGTTACATCCAAGGATTCTGCAAAGGTAATGTGTCGATCTACCAAATCCACTAAAGAAAACTTATGTTTCAAGGTTTGAAGTGGACTCGTTGTCCCTCATGGTTTACAACCATTCATAATTTAAAATCTCATTGATCTCTCAACTGAAGTGTGTTCACTACTCCTTCAGAATATTCTTCCACTTATTTGAAACACCTCAAAATGGTTTCATGCATGATTCTTCCACGAAGATCTATTTTCACCCAATATATGAAGTAAATTTCACCAGATATCAATTACTTTACAGAGAGTCCTTTTGTGAACTGTTTTTATTCATCTGAGCACTTATTTAAATCCTTCATGAACAATCTTACACTACATAGTGTAGGTACACTATGAAATATCTTTACTTTTTGAAATGATGATGCCTAGAAAACTACCACTCCTTTGTGAGCTACTATTCCCTATAAACAAATATCCTCTATAAATTGAGATTCTTTCATAGACTATCTCCTTTATAAATTGAATCACTTAATAAACTACTTTCAAACTTAGTCAAATTCTCCCAGTGATGATTCTCTCTAATATACTTTTTTATACTTAATAAATTTATTATGGGTCCTTTATATAGGAAAGGAAACCTGTAAAACCCACTAATCACAATTATGATTAATTTCTTTGTGGATTGGACTTCATTGTCAATTTCACTCGTTATGAGGTCATTATAACCATAATTCCCCTTACATTGGTCTCCGAAACATTACCTTAACTGAAAATGATGAACTCCCTTTGAGGTTCACAGAGAATTTTTATTATGCATTAAATTTCATTTGTTGATTTTTCTTTATGTTTTTTTATACTTATTATGTAGGTCATATATTAAAAGCTCCTTTGTAGTCCACATGCCTTTTTTTAAACCAAAGTGAACTCCTTTAGATTTTTTACGGTCCACCTATTTTTCTATGTAGAAATAATTCATTTACCATAAAAACAACTCCTGATTTTGAGGATTAAAAATATAGTAAACACTGGGAAACTATTCCACATTCAAAAACACATGTTATGGAAATAAACATTTTGTAATGTTGTCAACAAACACAACCAACCAACCCAAAAATTCCAAAAATATTCCTTAAGGGATTTTTTCCAATAATCAAAAAGAAAGTGTGTCACTCTAAGTGAATCAAATATAACTATAACAAGAAAAATCCATGAACAACAAGACCCATTTTTTACAACTTGGGTTTTCCCCCATGTGTTGGTTGATCATTATCAAGCATGATATCATTACCAAGCCCCGAAACGTTCTTAATTCCTATATAACATGCCTAAAAAATAATTCAAAAGAAGAATATCTTTGATACCAATTTATAATGACCTACCCTAGAAGCCACTAAATCGGTACCATAGGCTGGGGTTCCACATGGACTCAAATGCACCACCCCATACTCTAGAGGCTACTAACTAGTGGAGAGGGCCTCAATATTACCTAGGGAGACTATGACCTCATATTAGAGTGTGTATAGTAGTACAAGTAATGATAAACACATAAATCAAACTGTATAAATATCATAGATAAAGCAAATCCAATGCTGATAAATAATTACAATAACAAGATACTATAAATATGGGTATTCCATACATGTCATAGATCCCCCATGGGTAGATCGCATACAGAAATAACAAAATACTAAAAAGAAACTCAACTAAGGATCATCCCTAACTGGTACTAAGTCCCACTAGGTCCCCTCATCCAAACCCATGCAAGCATACCAATCCAACCATCATCAACATAGGGCATTTCCATATTCTTGTGACTTGTGACCAAATAGTAGTGTCCAATCAGGTGCCCAAGTTCCATGGAGGCCCAAGTAGGGTATGAGTAAAACCCAATAGGACACCAACAATGGTGTCCCTAAATTAACCAGCCTGATATAAGAGTTCATGAAGAATTGATCAAGATAAATAGTTTAACGGTTATAAAACCAATTATATAAAAGAATTAAATAAAGTATGTGGTATATGATAAATAAATAAACAAAACTTCCAATATCCTAGACTTCAAAGTGATGCACAGGTTCATTCCTACCTAATTTTTCTAGTTTTGGGGTGTCTCTAAGCACGTTATGATGATTCTTCCTCCATAAGTAACCACAAAAAATCCAAACCCTCATCCTAGAATTCCATAGTATCATGAATTATCACATGGAATCTGAGTTTTCATCCCGAAATTACCCTAGAATCCAACCCCCATGCCAACATTCCCCAAATATCAAGCATCATGTGAAGTCCAAGTACCCATCCTAAATGTCTCAAACATCTGGTATAAAGTGTAATTCATGGATCTCATCCTAAAATTCCAAATCATGTACCAAATGGAATCCAAGGCACTCATCCTAGAATTTAAATTCATCAAGTATCTTATAGAATCTAGGTGCTCATCCCAACATTCTCAAATACCATCCATCATATGGAATCCAGGCACTCAACCTAACATTCATGATCATTACACATCATATTCCTAATTTATAATTTCTATTACATAATTTAATTCATCACTTCATATTATAAAGCATTACTTTAACTCGTGAATAATTATTCATTAATTTTGATTCACCCATGACTATATGATTCAAAATAATTGTTTCCTATTTTCATAAAAAAACAATACATAATTTACCACTTAAAAAACCAAGTCATTTTGAAACCCATATCAAATTTTATAATAAAAATAAAGGGTCTTACCATTTATTAAAACATTTATCCATTTCAAATCAAAAATTCCATTTACCACAAATCCCATTTCATAACCATAGAATTAATTAACAAAACTTTTTAACTAATTTGAACATAATAATCCCCTTATTATGTTCTATCTTCTCTTCTAAAAACAAACATACCATTTATCTATCCAATTCCAAGGTTAACACAATTCTAAAAGTCTCTTCTAGTGATTCTAATCCTAAATATCAAGGAATGTTAAGAGGGTAATGTAATTAAGAAAAAAACAATTTTTAAACATTTAATTTAAATGAGGTCAAGAAATAACATAGATAGCTTGACTGTACCAGGAATTCACTCTAAAAAATAAGGTATGACATTAGGTTAAATTCAAGGGATCACCTGGCTCAAGATTAGTGAATCCCAGTCATTAAAAGTTGGTTGCTCATTTATCGTAAATCGGATGAAAATAAGAAACAAAAAAATCCCTAAAATTGGGTATATTATCCAAAACAACCAATAGAGAACTAGAAAAAGAAATAAAACAAGTAAGGGAGGGATAATAGTCATAGAATTACCTTAGGCTCTCAAATTATAGCAACAAAATTTGATTTGAACAATAATAAAGGAAGATCTACCTAGGGGAATAGGAGAGGGAGGAGTGGCATGCACAGAGGGAAACTAGATGAATGGTTTCGACAAGGTGCATATTTTGGATAAATGTTTTATCAAAACATACACCATCCATGTGGAAATAATTGTTCATGGAACACCATCTCGCATAGTTAGTGCACACTGTTTCAGAAATCTTGAACAAACTCTGCAATATGCCTCTAAAATTTATTACAGAGGTTTCACGGTTTGTTAGAGCTCCTCGCATGGTTTAATAAAATTTTGTTCCTTAACAAAATATGTCACATGGTTGGGGTGTATGGTTAGTTTCAAAAATAAAACTGAGTCGATCCCGAATTAGTCACTTGAGCTAGCCTGCAACACGGCCCGAGAGGCATTCTTGATCCTCCCAGGCTAGAAAATAGTGTCTTGAATCAAATATAAATTAATTAGGAATGATTTAGACCATAAACAATATAAAAATAAACATGAAAAACAAGTGTAAAATAGATATTGTGAGTGGAAATAAATAAAAATAGATATACCTCCACATGACCCCATGGGTCACCACCAACCACGTAACCATACTCGCTCCATGAGCAAACCAGAAAGATGATTGATCCAAAAACTAAAAAAATAATAAATATATAGGTGTGGGTATTGAGATGCTCGGTAGGTATTCCAAATATTAACAATGAACTATTAATTACCTTTAAATAGAAATCTGAATCATGGCATTTTGAAAATAAGAGATATAAAAATAGGGTTTTCCTATCTTTCCAAAAACAATTAATATGCTTCCATTTTAAGGAAAACCGCTTTTTATTACATTTTCAAAATAGTTCTCAAAGCATGAAAAAAAATTTAGTGAATTCCTTATAAAATATAAATAGTTTTAAAATATTTTTCTCATTATGAAAGAAAATAAAATATTTCACTTTATAATGAAACCAAAAAAAAAAGAGGAAGGTTCAATACATGTAAAATAGGTGTCATGGGATCTAGGGTATTGGTCGATATGACATAGAACTGAGCTATATATTCTATAACACAATCAATCTCTACCAACTCCAGACATCATCAATCACTTCCCAAACACTTGTAGATACCCTCATTGGCTTGACCAAGGGGTGTATCCCATGAGCAGTCGGGTTATCTACTTAAGGTCACTAGTCAGTGTGTAATCTCAGCTCATATAGCATGTGTACCTAAGGCTCCCACTTAACTAACCAAGGATTCCCATTATAATTAAATGGAAGTGATTTTTTATCAATATATAATATGCATACATATCACATTCCTCACTCAAAAACCCATCTTTCTTTTCACCTCTGATCTCCCTCCTTAAGAGCAGTTCCCTTCCAAGTAACACAACCAAGTTATGAGGCTCTTTCCCAGGATTACATCACATTTCACATATTTAGTATAAACATTCCACATTTACATTTTAAGGATAATTCCTTAATAAGGGTTTTCCATTTTCCATAAAACATTTCAAAGTGTCATCCAGGGCTTATCGCTTTAAAAGGGACACTTTTCCTTTAGAAAACACCTTTTTCCCCAAAAAAATAAGTTTCAAAACCACCCTTCATTATTAAAATGTATAAATCTAGATATATATATATATATATATATATATATATATAAGTTCAATTTATCTTAATTCACATATTACCCTCTATATAATGGAATATGTGAAAAGGAGGAACCTTTATATATATCCATATATGTATATGTATGTATGTCATATTCAACATGTCATGATGATGGAGATCCTCTCGAGGATTCATAGAAAATAAAAGCAAGCTGTTGGGCCTTTTATAAAGTCAATTCAAATGAAAAATCACCTTTGGGAACCACATTTTTTCATGATAGAAACCATTTTGAATACCAATTGGACATTTTAAATGATTTACATTTCAAACAAGTTTTAAAACATGATTAAACAAAGAAAAATCTTTGGTAAATTATGTAAAACAATGAAAAAACTCTTTTTCAAGGACCAAAAAAAATTTCATAGCATATACATATTATATAATAATAAAAAAACACCCATTAGAAACACAAAATCAGTCAAGTAATTCAATTCAAAGGATTGGACATAGGGAACCTATCTCCAACTGAATAATAACTCGTTGACTTTGACAATAGTGGATTAAATACACCTTAAGTAGGTCCAAGGAACTCTATAAAAATAATGGAAACTAAAAATTCACAAAATCACTATTTAAAAATTGGGATAAAAATGAAAATTTATGAAACCCTACCCATATTCAGTGGAGAACATGTCTCCCTAAATAACTGAAGCTAGAACGAGCCTCAAATCAGTCCCCGTGAACCCTAAGAACCAATAATCACCCAAAATAAACACCCATTTTAGGTTAGGGTTCATCCATGATGAGTGAACCACACATAAGAGAAATAAACCCAAGAAAATGGAGAAGAATAAGTAATATGAGAAGAGGATAAACTGACCAAGGATGATCGCATCAAAAATTAGGAGGAGAATTATCCAAGAACCGAGGGATAAGGAGGAGAAGAGGCATGTGGATGGGGTGCTCTTCCTATCTACTAGAGTGTGATATGAATGGGGTAGGAGAGGATACCCCAATGGTTTTTTAATTTACCAAGGTAAAAATGGTAAAATCCATTTTTTAAAACCCTAGGTAGGCCACACATTTTGGCCGCACAAACTGCCAGACCATGCACCAACCATGTGGGTGCTTCTACCCAGACTTCATGGCCACTTAGGGAGGGACACATGCCTATGAACCAAACTATGTAAACCCCATGGTGTTTCTACCCTAGTCTACATGATTTGTAGGGGACTAGCACATGGTTTCTACTAACCATGTGTCAACCGTGTTCCACCCTCTTTCCTTCCAAAAACTCTTAATTTTAGGGAAAACACCCTCAAAATCTATAGAATAAAGGGAAGACAAAAAATTAATGAAAATTATAGAAAACCACACCTAGGGTGAGACATTTATCCCCACTATTAAAAAAAATTCTCCTAAAAAGTCACCTAGCTCGAAATAGGAAACAAGATCACAAATCTACAACCCAAAGAAAAACATCTGGCACAAAACCTCTAAAACTGAATCTGAATCCGAACTACATCAGAAAAAACTGCTAACATTGGTGTGACCTCTTAACTCCACAAATCACACCTGACCAACTTAAGAGGAAATAAGAATGAGACCATTAGTGGGTCTCTACACCATTTTAAGAAACTGGCTAGCAAGGTAGTTGAATTAAGAGGAATGCTTAGCATAAATACCATCTAATATAAAAAGGAACCAACCATGGAAACTAAAGCTTAGAATCAAACCCAATCATGATTCATAATTTACACAAGACAAAATGTCTCTAAACATGCATAAGATAACAAATCTTCTCAAAACAACATGCAAGGATCCTAAAAATACTGAGGCTACCAAAAACTTCAAAACAAAAAGGTTCCCAAGAATGAAAAACCACGGCATGGGAAATATAACTATTTTCTGTTCCAGTGTTCGAAAAAACAAGTTGGTTCTATATACCCCACACCCGAAAGCTCCTATAATACATGAAAATATTCACTATGAGACCTATATATGGATCACTGATGTCTTGAATCATATACTTCCCCATAGTTAGGAGCTGATAATCTTTAAATGAACATTATGTTTTTAATAGTGTGACTCGAAGTGCCTATTCAGGTGTCCCAAGTGGCCACACCAATGACAATCCTTTAGATAAATATGGAAAGATGTCTTAGAATTCCTAAACTGACCACACTAGAAGAAAACAAGTAAGCGGTATGATGAACAAGAAGTATGAACTAAATAAGGATACCCCTTTGGTTCATGCCCCTGACTAGATGGGGAACCTTCACAAGCACCAAGTGAAACCAGGCATCCAACTGCTATAGGATACCCTCTGAGAACCAACTCAACTAGAAACACCACATCCACCAAATTCTGGAACTAAAATTTCCTAGAAGAAATAACTGGATCTTTAATCTCTATATAGAGACCTCCCATGAAGATAGGATATTTCATCAGATCATTCACTACTACCTCTGGGGAAAAAGATACTAGTTCCTTGAAATAGTCAACATAACCCTTCACTATTTGTTGACATTGCTGAACATCTGTGAGTTTTTTCACTTTCTTCACCTTCACCTCCTTAGGAATAAACTATTTAATTAAAGCGGTCTTAAAGATCTCCAAGGGCATCCCATCTTGTAACAAGGATGAAACAATCACCTTACACTAGTCCAAACCCGGTCCCTCGAATAGACCCAAGATAACTCACACCCTCAAATCATATAGAGTTACCAAAGACATGAATACACTTTAAACTCCTTTAATATACTCTGTAGCATCTAATAGGCCTCAATCACCATGGAAAATATGAAGTATTCAAGAATAACTCATCTTCACCACTCCACTAGGATTATAGGAAGGGCTAACAATTGGAATATACTCCTTAAAAACCTTCTGGGTATTTCTGGGTGGCATGATCAAAATAAAATAAAAACACCAAAAAATAAATATCAAACAAAATCTCAACCAAAAATCAACTAATGCCACATTTCAATCCAAAAAACCAATTCAAAAACCAAGAACCACACAATAGAACCAAATTACACTTTTAAAATCACCACTTCCATTTTAAATTTCAAAACCATTTCACATTTACCCATTTCCAACCCTAATTTCTCGTTTCATGTCCACTTGGAATAGAATCATTCAATAACCTCCACTTTTAAACAAAAAACCACTCCCACTTTCCATTAGATTCCACAAATTCAATTAGAAAATAATAACTTTTAATTATTTTAAAATTTTAAAAATCATATTTCCACCCTAATAACTATTTTCCTTTTCAAAAATCCACTCACACCAACTAGAACATAACTCACACCAAAAAAAATCAATGAGGAACTAGTGGTCATGCATAGATTGACCACATATTTTAGCAGACCATGTGCTAAGCATAAACCAACCACTGTAAGCATTTGAGTCATACACTCAGGACCCACATGTTTTACTATGTTATGTATACTCACCATGTGACACTATCTCACTTCTATTTTCATCCCTCAACATGCATAAACCAAAAAAAATAAACACTAATAGTATAAACCCAAAACCAAAAAAAATAATCAAAACCCAACTACCTTAGTAAATTATGTCTTGTCATGAGTGGTGCTGATTAGGCACTGACCCATGACCTTCCTCTTGATCCCTGATGATCATATCTTGGTTTTACCTAACATCCCAAATAACAAAGGGTTCCTTCAATAACATTTTTTCACAAACCAACATGGGTATACCCTAAACTAGTCACCTAAGATGGCCCAAAATAAGGCTCAAGAGGCATTCTCATTACTCTTGGTCTAGGAACTAGCGTCATACATCAAATATAACTCAATTGGGAATGATTTATCCCATAAAAAATAAACATGAACAACAAGGGTAAAATAAATATTTGTAGTGGAAAGAAATAAAACTAGGCATACCTTCATATGACCCTATGGGTCACCACTAACCACAGAACCATACTCACTCTAGGAGTGAACTATAAATCCAATAGATCCTAAAACCAAAAAAAAGAGACAGATATCGGCATGAGCACTGATATGATCGGTAGGGATACCAAATATAAACAATTCCCTATGTATTACCTTTAAATATAAATCTAAATCATTCTATCTTGAAAATAAGACATATAAAAATTGGGTTTTCCACTCTTTTCAAAAGCAAGTAGCAAGCTTCCATTTTAAGGAAAACCACTTTCCAACACATTTTCAAAATATTCCTTAAAGAATGAAAATCCTTTCAGTGAATTCCTTGTGAAAGATAACCAGTGTGAAAACATGTGTCTCGGTATGAAAGAAAATAAAATATGTCACTTTATAAAGAAACCATAAAAAAGAGGAAGGTAGTTTATATGTAAAGCAAGTGTCATGGGATCTAGGGTTTTGGTCGAGATGGCCTAGGATGAAGATAAATAGGTTTCATCTTATCTCCCTCCTTAAGCATGGCCCCATTCCAATTCACCCAACCAAGGTATGATACCCTTTCCCAGGATTACATCACATTTCACATATTTAGTATTCACACACCACATTTCCATTTTAAGGGGATTTCATTAATAGAGGTATTCCATTTTCCATAAAACATTTCAAAGTTCCAACTAGGCCTTATCACTTTAAAAGGGACACTTTTCCATTAGAAAATGGATTTTTTCCAAAGATTTTAAGTTTCAAAACTACCCTTCAAGATTAAAACTTATAAAACTAGATGTATTTATAAGTAACCTTTAGCCTAATTCACATATTCCCCTCACCGTGAGGAAATATTTTCAAAGTAGGAACATATATATATATATCCATATATATATGTTTGAAAGTCATATTCAATATGTCACAAGATTGTAGATCCTCTTAAGGATTCCCAATAAATTAAACCAAGGAATTAGGCCATTTATGAAGTCAGGTTGAAAGACAAAATCAACTTTGGGAACCACCATTTTTCATAATAGAAACCATTTGGAAAACCAATTGAACATCGAAAATTATTTATATTTCAAAAAAGGTTGAAAACATGCTTAAACAAAGAAAACCAATGTTAGAAACTTAGGTAAATTATGGAAAACATGAAAACCCAATTTTTTAAGGACAAAATCATTTTTAATATCATATATATATTATATAATAATGAAAACATCCATTATAAACACACAATAAATCAAGTAATTCAATTCAAAGGCTTGGACATAGGGAACCTACCTCAAACCGAAGAAGGACTCACTGTCTTTGATAATGATGGTTCAAATCCACCTCAAGGAGGTAAAAGGTTCTCTATAAAAATATAATGAACTCAAAATTCATAAAATAACTAATTAAAATTTAGGAAAAAAAATAAGATAGACAAAAACATTCCCAAATTTTATGGAGAACATGTCTTCCTCAACAACAGTGGCTATAATGGGTCTCAACTCGGTCCTCAAAAATCCTATGAACCAATAATCACCCAAAATAAGCACCTATTTCAAGTTATGTTTCATACATGGAACATTAACCACACAAAAAATAAATAAAACTGAGAAAATAAGTAAGAATATAAAAGAGGAGAAGATTAGAAGCTATCCTAGATGATTGCACTAGAAATCAGAAGGAGAATTGGCTAAGAACCGAGGGAGAAGGAGGAGGAGAGGAACACGGTTAGGGAGATCTCCCTGGATACTGGAGAATAATAATAATGAGGGAGGAGAGGTTACCCCTTTGGGGTTTTAATTTACTGAGGTAAAAATGGTAAATTCCGTTTTTTTTAACCTGGGTAGGCCACATGTTTTTTCGAACTATGAGCCAACCGTGCATGTGATTCTTCCTAGGCGAACACCTGGAGAAGGTTGAATTCCTTTGTGCCTAGCTATATGGACCCCTAAGTAATTATTACCTAGGATTCATTATTTTCATGGGGATTTTTCATGGTTTCTACTAACTATGAACCACCCTTATGCCCTCCAAAAACTCCCAATTTTAGAGAAAAACACCCAAAAAATATAAAAAACAAAGGAAATACCAAAATAAATGAAAAAATAGGAATACAAAATTAGGTTGTGATAGTTAGAACTAACTATACACCAATCGTTCACCCCAAGTTTTTCTCCCTTAAACTATAATTTCAAACTCTTAATCTCTTGAGACTTAACTGGGCCCTTGAGGCACCCCTCGAGCCACAAACTGCAACCAAAAACATCCCTTTAAGATGTTTCATTTATTTAATTCCCAATTTGAGACCCATTTTTAAAAATAGTCTATCCACCAAACTCAAAAATCAAAACTCTAACAAGAATCAAGGCTTATACATACACCTGGGTCTTACACCATCCTTCCAAGAAGCCAAAGATTCAAAGGGAGTGTAATGAGTATGAGGTTTTCTACTTTTTATATAGAAATAAAGGCCACTAGAAGAAGAATTGTGTGAATGGGAAGAAGAATCAAGGTGATGCTTCTACCAAAGGTATATTTTTCATTGAATACAATCTATCTTTATCTACAAGATGGGTATTGGATACAATATATAGCTCACACATTTGTATTCACATGAAAGAACCAAGTAGATTCTAGAAGATTGAAAGTGAATAGGTTGGTCTCTAAGACAAAAATTGTATAAGACTAAAAACCTTGATAGTGGGATATTATGATCTAACTTTTCCAAGTGATTTAGTTATTATATTAAAAAAATATTATTATATACCTTTAGTTACTAGAAACATAGTCTAGTGTCAAGTTTGGACAACATAATATTGTATTTCATGTTTGGAAATAAATGTGGTCTATTTTATAAGGATAACATATGTTATGGTATGAAGCATCTTAACAATGTATTTATATACCTGAAATTGAAAACCCTATATTGTAAATTAATGAAAAACTAGTGGAAATGATGCAGATAATACCTGTCTATGGAACTTCAGAATTGGTCATGTAAATGAGAATCATTTACATAAGTTTCATCAAGTAGGTTATTTAGACTCTATTGTTTTAAAATCCTTGTATGTATGTAACACTTGTTTATAATGGAAAATGACCAAATCGCCCTTCATTGGGAAAGGAGTAAGTGTAACATCCTAACCCGGGTGCCACACACTGGTGCATTGAGCCAGTCGGTCACATGACCTCAAGCGCACCTCTTCGTATGCTAGAGGATACCGACTAGAAGTGAGGGTCTAATGTTGATAGTGGTAATACTGTATCCTCTTTATCAAAGTAGATCAATAGCAGAAATAAATAATAATAACCAATTTATATAATATAACCAGAAAAATACCAATATCACAAGATGACCAAAACTGGAAATACAATATCAAAACTAAATAGTAGACATATCATACTAAAGTAAATGAAAAGTGTTAAAATGTATCCCCAAAATTAAACACACTATCAACTCCCAAGTAGGTCCCAAGCCACGTATGATTCCATCATCCATGCTCCATCCTAAATTAGCCATCTAACACAGGGCATTTTCCCTTATCCTGTACTGCAAACATGGAGTATATTTAGGTACTGATCAGGCAGCTCGAGTAGGGTATGAGTAAAATTCAGTAGAAAAACACCAATGGAATCTAAAATAATATTCATTATATAGCATTGTATATAGTTTTATAAAGAATAAAATACAATAAATAAAGTAAACATTTTATATTTATTCAATTACTCTTTATTTAACAACATAAACCCCCGGGTTCCCTAGGATACCCAAACCTCAATATCTACTTCATTCTGTGATATATTCTGAACTATCCCTAAGGAATATCATATATTTGAATTCCATTGTTATCATTCATTATCTCATTTCACATCACGGCCAATTGGAACCATAGTCCAATACCAACTCATGGGTGAAGAATGTTGTGTCTAACACCCCATGGGTATTTAGAGCCTTGGTCCCTATCCCATGCCTCAATGTCACATCGGTATTTTGAGCCTCGGTCCCTATCCTATACTCACTATCTCATATGGTTATTTCGAACCTCAGTCCCTATCCCATGCACATTTAACACATATGGGTATTTAGATCCTTAGTCCCTATCCCACTCACATTTTAACACATATATCACAATATAAAAATTTTGCATGTGTCACAATATCACATTAATTAATTCATCATTTAATTAATCAAATTCAACAATTTCATAATCACATCAATCCATTAATTAATTTATCAATCAAATAATCACATCAATTCCATTAATTAATTCAACAATTAATTAATCACAGCAATCCCTTTAATTAATCCATCCATTAATTGATTACATCAATTACATTAATTAATTCAACAATTAATTAATCACATCAATCCCTTCAATTAATTAAATAATTAATTAATCAATACCCACAATCCCAATATCCCCAATTTCAAAATTCCTTAATTAATTAATTTATAAAATTAATTAATTCAAATTTGGGAACTCAATTTCTAATCATCCAAAAGAAATTATATAATTACATACATGAAATCGAAATCAAGATTTTTTTTACTTGAATAATAGACCACCTACCTCAAAAATTATATTGAATGATCGCCAATAGAAAACCCCAATTGATGTAAGATGGTCAAATTAACAACGGCAGAATAGATTAGGTATCTTGAACCAATTCACAATGATCAGAGATGAATAAATTACTCCAAATCTACTCAGATTCAACCTAGGGTTAGAGGAGGAAGGATTCATGAAGGAAAATAATCCAAAATGAACTGCATGGAAATTTTTAAACTACTGCTCGGAGAATTACATCACGTGTAATTACATTACACATCATGTAATTATTTTTAATGGTTTTCTCTGAAAAACTCATCGCCTCAGGTGATTTTATTTTTATTAAACAATTAAGCGATGTGTAATATCATTACATGGCATGTGAATTTTCTATAGACAGTTTTTTATCCCTAAAAGATTTTTCATAAAAGATCTGGCCACCTCCAAATCCTTCCAAACCAAAATAAAACACTTTCCAAACCTATAACAAAGTAGGAAACTAAAAAGGGACATACCTAGAAAGAGAACAGGATCTTAAAATCTACACACCATATAACATATTTTCCTTTAGTTGTACTCTGAAGCATCTCTAATACTTCAAGGTAAAAATATTGGGTCACTGAGCTCGCATATCTGCTTCTCTCTCCCATGTTTCCTCCTAAACACGTCCATGTTGCCACAATACTCAAACTATCAGCATGGTCTTTCCCTGAAAAAATTTCTCACTGTGATCCAGCACGTGTATCGAATACTCATCAAAGGATGCATCAGTCTCAGGATAAACATCATACACGTCGATCGTATGAGAAGGTTTGGGGTGACACCACCAAAGTTATGACATATGGAAAATATCATGCATAGCATTGTATCTCTATGGAAGATTTAATCAGTATGACACCATCCCAATTCTATCCACAATCTCAAACGGTCCAATGAACCTGAGTTCTATCTTTCTTTGCCTATATATCCTACGGTGGCCTAATCTAGGCTACACCCAAAGGAATACACAGTCACCATCTGTAAACTATAGGGGTCATCAACTTCTATCTTCATATGAATTATATTTACTCTGAACCAGATCCATGTGATTTCAAATAAGATGAACCTACTACAATGTCTCCTACACAAGACTCAGTCCCAATGGATTTGACTCGCCTGCCTCCATCCAGCATAGAGGTGATCTGAATGGCCTACCATAAAGTTTCTTATATGGTTACATCTATATTGTTTCCTAATAACTATTTTCATAGGCGTATTCCATTAAATCTATGTGCTTATCTTAAGACCCACCAAATTCAATAACATACACTTGCAGTATGTCCTCAATCACATGTATAGTACGCTCTGATTTTCCATCTATTTATGGGTGTAATGTCATACTTAGTAAAACCTATATACTAAGAGCCTTATCTAAGACATGCCAAAATCACGAAGTAAAATTTGAGTCACTGTATGAAAAAAATATCCCATGGTACCCTATGTAGATATATTATTTCCCGAACATACAAATCTCCAAGCTACTCCACTAAGAAGGTCTCCCATATAGGCAATAAATGCCCTGCCTTTGTCAAATAGTTCACAATCACCCAAATAGCATCATTCTTTTAAGGCACCCTCAGAATACCCACTACAAAATTCATATTAACATCATCCCACATCCATTTTGAAATGGGAAATGGATATATCAAACCACAAGATCATTGATTCTTAGCCTTCACCTACTAATAGGTGTAGCATTGTTTCATAAACCCTGTTATCTCCCTTTTCATGCCCAGCCACCAAAACTATCATTGTAGGTTGTGGTACATTTTGGTCACACATGGATGAACCACCCACTTCAAGGCATGAAATTCACACATCAACTCCTCCCACATACTCATAGGCACAACAACCTGATCCCTGACATAGATGATATTATCCACATCTATGGTCCAATCTAAAGGTGACTCCCTACCTTCAAGTTTTTTCATCAAGGGTAAACATTCCAAATTCTCATACTACCTAACTCAGATCCACATAAAGAGTGTAGAATCCACTAAAACTGATATGAGTGTCATCTGCTCCTAACTCTCCTGAACCACAACATGCATCATAGCCAGTAAGGTCATCATCTTCCACTCAACACTATAATCTTAAACAACCTGAGTCTAAATTTTCATGCTTAGAGAATCAAAAACAATGTTCCCCTTTTTGGGTGTATAGGATAACTCAAAATAAAATGACTACATATACTCAAACCACCTCCACTACTGGGGATTCATATCTCACTATGATTAGATATACCTCAAGATCTTGTGATCCATATACACAGAATCTTTTCTCCTGATAGATAATGACACCAACACTTCAAAACATAAACCAATGTAACTAAATTGAGGTCATGTGTAGGGTACTTCCATTCATGTGGCCTCAACTTCAAAGACCCGTATTCTACAACTAGATCTCCCTTCATCAACACTAATTCAAAGTCCAATCTTATAAGCATCACAAAACATTGTATACTCCTCACCTGACTCTCATAGGATCAAGATTAGTGCTGATTTCAAATGCTTATTCAGCTCCTGGAAGGTATTCTCACATGATTTCATCCATTTAAACTTTACCCCTTCTTAGTCAAGATCGATAGTGGTTCTCCAAATTAGAAAAAGTCTTATATAAAACTCTGATAATATCTTGATAACCCCATAAAGCTATGGATACCAAAAACATTATTGGGATGCTCCCAATATACAACTACCTAAACCTTCTCTGGGTCCACTAACACGCCCTCCTATAAGATATGTGACCCAAGAAGTGTACCCAATCAATCCAAAATTTAAACTTAGATTGCTTTGCATATAGGTGATGCTCTCTCAATGTACTCAGGACGATGTCAAGATGTTGGGAATGATCATCATGGGTCTTGGATTACACCAAGATTTCATCCATGAAAATAACCACAAATTGATCAAGGTACAGATGGAATATTCTGTTCATCAAGTCCATAAACATTGTCGGTGTGTTCATCAACCCAAATAGCATTACGATAAACTCATAAAGGCCATATCTTCTTATGAAAGTAGTACTCGATATATCAAAAGGTCTAACTCTCAACTGATGATACACTAGTCTCAACTCAATCTTTGAGAATACACAAGATCCCCTCAATTGGTCAAAAATATCATTGATATATGGAAGAGGATACTAGTTATTTATAATCATCTGGTTCAACTTCTGGTAATCAACACATATGCTCAGAGTCTTTCCATCCTTCTTAGTAAATAAAAATGGATAACCCCAAGGTGACATACTCAAACAGATAAAACCATTATCCTTTAACTCCTCTAGTTGAGTCTTGATCTCTTCAAGCTTTATCGGTGCCATTATGTACAGTGGAATAAAAACTTGATCAGCCGCTGGAATGATATCAATAGTAAATTCCACATCTCTCTCTGGTGTTAGCCCTGAGAAGTCTTTAGAAAACAGATCCTAAAACTAGTTCACTATGGGTGGAAAGACATCATGTTTTACATATCTATCATCCAACAAAAAACTTTCAACATAGATGGTAAGCTCCCCTAGTTGTTGTTGACATAGCACTGCATAGCCTGCATTGATATCCCATTCTCCTCGGTGTACATAATTGTCACCCTTAGGAGATGTAAAATTCCCTCTCCTATGGTAAAAATCAATGTGGGATTGGTATTCTACCAACCATAATATTCCCAAGATTAGTTCAAATCTTAACATATCAAGAATATAAAGATCCCATGGAAAATAATACTCCCCGACCTTGAGAGAACACCCTTTGTACAAGCAGATGTCTCTCAATCATACTCTCAGCGGAGTATCTATTGTAAAAACCCCACTCACAAACTCCACTGTTAGGTTGAAACCATTCAAAATTTATGAAGAAATAAGGGAATGATAGGCACCAATATCAAATAAATAACTAGCTAATATACAAGCTATAAGAATATTACCTCTCAGTGTAGATGGTCTAGACTTGTTATCTGCAAGTATAGGCTGAATGGAATATAATTGTCCTACCCCTCTTCCCTGTAATTTAGTATGAATCCCCTAAGCTACACAACTATATTGATATAGACACTCTTTCCTTATACCTCTACCTCCATGGATAGAAGAACTCTATCTTCCATAATGATATGGTTTAAAAGATCAACTTCCCTCAATCTGGTTTTGTCTAGCTCCTCCATCACTACCCATCTATCATGAGTTCCTATAGAACCTCCCTAGATGTCCCATCCTACTGCAGTCTCAGCACTCCACTAGTGGTCAGGGATAATGTTTAAGAAAGTAGACCAGCCTACCATATTGGTGGAAAATAACTCGGGTAAGATCCTAAGTTATTGATCCTTCCACATAGCCACTCTTCCTACTATCCCCTTGGCTAAAATTCTCATAGAAATTATTCCTTTCCTTAGAATACATACCTCTTGATCATTTAGAAGTAACCATTTTTCTTACACCAAAATCCTCCTTCAAGTTCCCCTCATCTATGAGAGCCTAATATACCACTTCAATAAACTTATTTAATATAAATAGGACATCTTGGGACTAAATCTCACATTTAAGCCCATCCTAAAAATACCTTGACATAGTTGTCTCATCCCCTACCAATGATGGAGCAAATAACTGCAAGTCTGTAAAGAGAACAGCATAGTCCATCACATACATTCTCCCTTGATTCAACCACATGAACTCATCTTTTCTATCATTTCTCATCATATATAGATAAAAGTGTTTTGGGAACTTCTGTAAAAAATACTTATATTCCATACCATCTACTTGCCTTGTCTAAACCTAAACATACCACCAGTGCTTCACTGATCCTCACAGCATGTAAGTATCCAACTTGAACCTCTTCTTAGCAGGAGTCTCTAAATGGTCAAGTATAGTCTAGATGAACTCAATCTAGAACTATTATGCCTTAGGCACACCCTCTCCAGTAAAATTTAGAGGGTGTTGTAACTAAAACTCCCTTATCAGGTCGTACATACTTTTCACAACCCGCCCTAGGTCTCATTCTATAAAATGCATGAAGCAAGTAAATTTATCTTGAAATTTCTCTCCAAATTCCTCACTCGACACTATCGATGCCTCAGGTTCCACTGCTGGTAGATAATCTCTATCCATATCCTCTTGTTGTCCTCTCAATAGGCGTCATTATTTAGTCATATATCTATAATTCCAAATACACACCTTAGGACACATAAAACAATAGTAAAACATTTACGGGAAATCACAATTATCCATAACAAGTCATTTCCCCCTTTCCCCACCACATGGTCAGAACTGAGGCGCTATTACTACCCTTAACCACCCTACATCTAGGACATCGTTAACAAAGGGTATACTCATTCTCATTATTCAAGTTTCACATTAGACACCCATTTATTTACCTTTTTACATCATTTCATAGTTTTCAATTTCATATTATTTTTATTTCAATTTCACAATCAAGGAAAAAACAGTTCAAGTTCAACAACTTAACCAAAAACCATTTTTCGTGTGTGCCTAAGATAATGCATGTCACAAAATAATCTTGAGTGCCTAAAATGATTCTTGAAAAATCAACTCTCATTTAATACCAGGGCACAGGTAAAATCCCAAAAAATCATAGAAACAATAATCACATCACACAACAAGTGCATCACCCAAGGTGAAATAGCATCAACTGTAACAACACATATTAAAAATAGTAATCCCACCCTGGGTACTTGGCTTTTACCCTCATACATGGGGAAGCTACTCCCATGAACAAGATCTTAACCATGACATAACTTATATTATTCTCCTATCTACCTTTCCTAAATAGTAAGACAAAATAAAAAAGAAAATAAAACCACCTTTGATACCACTTTGTAACATCTTTACCCAGGTGACACATATCAGTGCCTCAAGTCGGTCGATCACATGAACTCAAGCACTCCTCTACGTATTTTAGAGGTTTCTAACTAACAGTGAGGTTCTAATGTCGATAGTGGGGATACAATACCCTCTTTATCAAATTAGCTCAAAATTGGAAATAAATAATAATAAACAATAGATATAACATAACCAAGAAAATAAAAGTATAAAAAGATAACCAAAACTAGAAATATAATATCAAAACTGAACAGCAGACGTGCCATGATAAAGTATGTGAAAAGTTTCAACATGAAACCCCAAAAGAAAAGATACTATAAACTCCAAAGTGGGTCATGAACCATGTCTCATTCTCTCATCCATGATCCATCCCAAATCATCCATCTAACACATAGCCTTTTCCCTTATCCTATCCTGAAAACATGAAGTCTATTCAGGTACCGATTAGGCAGCCTGAGTAGGGTGTGAGTACAATTCAGTAGGCCACCACCAATGATGTTTAAAACAATATCCAATCTATATCAGTTTATACAGTTGTATAAAGAATAAAATATAAGCATTAAAGTAAATAGTTTACATTTATTTAATTACTCTTTATTTAATCACATAAACCCTCAAGTTCCCTAGTACATCTGAACCTCAATACCTGCTTTGGCCCATGTCGGAGTTTGAATAATCCCCAAGTAATATCATATATGATAATGTCATTATTACCATTCATCATCTCATTTCACATCACATCCAATTGGAACCATATTCCAATGCCAATATATGGGAAAAGAACATCGTTTCTAACACCCCATGGGTATTTGGAATCTCAATCCTTGTCCCACACCATAATGTCACATAGGTATTTGGAGCCTTAGTCATTGTCCCATACTCACTATCTCATATGTTTATTTGGAGCCTCAGTCCCTGTCCCACACACATTTAATACGTATGGGTATTTGGAGCCTCAGTCCCTATCCCACACACATTTTAACACATATATCACAATTTCAAAATTTCACATGTGCCACAATACCACATTAATTAATTCATCAATTAATTAATCAAATTCAACAATTGAATAATCACATCAGTACATTAATTATTTCAACAATTAATTAATCACATCAATTCCATTAATTAATTCAATAATTAATTAATCACATCAATCCCTTCAATTAATCCACCCATTAATTATTTACATCAATTCCATGAATTAATTCAATAATTAATTAATCATGTCAATCCCTTCAATTAATTTAGCAATTAGTTAATCAATACTCATAATACCAATATCCCCAATTTCACAATTCCTTAATTAATTAATCTACCAAATTAATTAATTCAAATTTGGGAACTAAATTTCTAATCATTCAAAATAAATTCTATAATTATATACACGTAATCAAAATCAAGACTTTGGGATTTGAATAATAGGCCACCTACCTCAAAAATTATGAAGAACGGTCGCCAATGGAAACCCCTAATTGATGTAATATGGTAAAATCAAAAATTGAAGAAGAGATTAGGTATCCATCACCAATATAAAATGATCATAAATTAATAAATCACTCCAAATCTACTAAGAGTCACCCTAGGGTCAGAGGAGGAAGGCTACATGAAGGAAAATAATCCAAAATGAACCGCATGACACTTTTTAATCTACTGCTCAGAGAATTAAATGATGTGTAATTTCATTACATGTCATGTAATTATTTTTAATGGTTTTCACCAAAAACCATGTCATCTTAGGTGATTTTATCCCGATTGAATTATTACATGGCGTGTAATATCATTACACAGTGTGTAAATTTTTTACATATGGTTTTTCAGCCCAAAAAGATTTTTCATAAAAGATCTATCCACCTAAAAAGCCTTCCAAACCAAAATCAAACACTTTCCAACCCTATAATTAAGAAGGAAACTCAAAAGGCATGTACCTAGAAAGAGAATGGGATCTTACATTAAGGGCCACAGAACTACTATAATTGATTCATACAGTCCATTTCCTGTAGAGACAAGGGGTGTATTTATATACTTCATTACTTTTACTAATGACTATAGTAGCTATGTATATATCTTATTAGTGAGTTATAAGTTAGATTCCTTTTAAATGTTTAAGTAATTCCTACATGAAGTAGAAAAATAGATTTGTAATAAGATTAAGGAACTCTGCCCAGACTGATGTGAAGAGTATATCAAACAAGAATTCAATGATCACTTGAAGGAGTGTGGGATAGTATCCCAACTCACTCTTCCTTATACACCACAGTGAAATGGTTTTGGTGAAAGGAGGAATAAAATCTTGATTGGCATGTTTAGATTAATTATGAGTTAGAAAAATATTCCATTATCCTTTTGGGGATATTAACTGAGGACTACAGCATATACACTCAACTGGGTACTGACTAAATAGATAAATGGAATTCCATATGATCTGAGGTATTGAAAGAAACTAAATCTATCACACATACATGTATGGGGATGTGAAGATTTTTTCAAGGCTATACCTAGTGAAAAATTAGCATCTTGAAGCATAAAGTGAATATTTATAGGCCATCTTAAAGAAACTAAAGGATATTACCTATATAACCCTTTATATAGAAAAGTGATTGTGGAAAGACATTCCATATTTCTAGAAATGGAACATATTTCTAATCGAAATAGTGGGAGAAATATTAAATTTTATGAATTTGATACTATATATGCACAAGAGTTGGTATGGGAACAATCTCTATAAGAGATAGTGGGAGATGATGATGTTCTTGAGACACAATTACTGTATAGGTCTACTCAAGAGGTTTGAGAACTAGAGTGATATGGTTTTCTTATTACCAAGTCAGATGAAACATTACTCCTAGAGAATGGTAAATCTCAAACCTATAAGGAAGTGGTGGATGGAAAGGATTTTGTAAATGGAAAGAATCCATGTATTCTAAGATAGAATCCATATATCAAAATCAATTTTGGATTTTAATAGACCCTCCAGCTGATGTAAAAATCATTGGGTGCAAATGGATACTCAATAAAAACTTGGACATGGATGGTAAATTAAATACCAATAAATCATGACTAGTTGTGAAGGGTTTCAGTCAATGTTGGGGAATAAAATAAGAAAAACCCTTCTCAATAGTTGTAATTCTAAAATCTATTAGAATATTACTAGCAATAGAAGCCTTTTATGATTATGAAATTTGGAAAATGGATGTCAAAAATAATTTTATAACGGGAATTTGGTTGAATATTTTAATATAACTCGGCCTGAAGGGTTTATTAAGTTAAATAGTTCCAATAAAGTATGCAAGTTGTATAAATCCATTTATGGATTAGTGGAATGCATCATGTTTATGGAATGTTCATTTTGATGAGTCCATAAGAGAATTTGGTTTTTCAATAACAAAAGGGATCCATGTTTCTATAAGAAAGTTAGTTAAAATGCCATCATTTTCTTAGTATAATATGTTGATGATATATTAATTATGGGAAATGAAGTGAAATTCTTATAGATAGTTAAGACTTAGTTAAATGAATGATTATCCATGAAAGAATTAGGTAAATTATCCTATATTATAGGGATAAAGATCTATTGATATAGATCTCATAGGCTATTTGGGATAAGTCAAAGTGCATATATTGATAAGGTACTCAAAAGGTATAATATGGAATAATCCAAGAGCGGATTGTTTCCAATGTCACTTGGTATTAATATCTCTAATAAAATATGTACACAAACATGGGAGGATATTTAAAATATGAGTAGAATTCATTATTCTTCAGTAGCGAGATCTATCATGTATGTCATGCTATATACTAGGTTTGATGTTCCCTTCACTTTAATCATGGAGGGAAGATATCAAGATAATCTAGGAGAGATACATTGGGAAGCTATAAAAACGATCCTGAAGTGCTTGAGGTGTATAATGGATATGTTCCTCATGTATGGGGAATATGAGGAACTAATAGTGAGGAGATACACTAATTCTAGTTTTAGACAGATCATGATGATCTGAAATCATAATCAGGCTATGTCTTTTGCTTGAATAGTGGTGTAGTGAGCTAGAGAATCTCGAAGAGACCTTTGATCACTGAATCTATAAAATAATTAGAGTATATAGTTTCTTTTTATGTAACTAAGAATACAATATAGATACACATATTTTTCTCATATATTAGTATTATTCCTAGTAGTGAATACCATGTTCCAGTTTATTATGATCATACTATAGAAGTGGTTCTTTCTAAGGAGCCTAGGTCACACTAGAGGATAAATTATAAACTTCGGAAGTTTCATCTATTGAAGTATTTTACTCATATAGGTGAATTAACAATTATAAAAGTGTCCATAAAGGATAATGTGGTATACCCCCTGAATAAATTCATATCTCATCATAATCATTACTCTCATGTGAGAGCTAGCGAGTTGAGGATTTTTAGAAATTGGCTCTGGTGCAAGTGGGAGTGTTGTGAGTGGGTGCCCTAGACCCAACTCCTTTATGTACTTTTATAACCATTACATGTATATAGTTTGATATATATACATGGTTTTATCTTACCATAATAGAATAATTACTTATACATATACCATTTATATAGTAATATCCTTAGTCTACATTTCGTATCAAAAATTTATAGCAATTCCCAAGCTATAATAAGTACCTATAGATACCATGAAAGTAATGTTAAACTTATATATTATGGTCTAGATACATCATACTGATAGAACATATATGATGTAAAACTATCAGGTGTTTTGATCTTATAATCATTGATACTTATTCTCATGAATTTTATAGTTGGTGATATTGAGTAGATGAGATCATGAGGACTGATCACCAATAATAACACCACATGTTTTAGGTTTCATTGGTATTTACTATCTATAAACACATGTATTTGTCTCCTGACATGATATTATTATCAATGTATAAAATTTAATTGCGTATTTTGATTCAAGATAAAAACTATGGAATTTATATTATGATGAGGTAGCTCTCGTTAGTTGCATCATCATTGGTATGAAATTGATTAAATAATCAATATATAATTTTTCACTTCTGAAATAAAGTGATATCTCATGCCCAGTTGATAAAGATGGTGGTACCTTTTCTAAATACATGGCCACGGTTGAAGAAGGTAAGTTCATCTGGTAAGTTAAATGAATAATAAATCAATAAAGGATGATGATAAAAAGTGTGAATCCTACTTTATGAGATATCATGAGACAAATGTATTATATTACATGGTGTGTGTTCATGGGAGGGTGTCATTGTTATGACTATGACTTATCTTCTTGTAATCCATTATGTGTTTCCATACTTCACTCCTAATCTATGAGAAGTACTCACTGATATTTAGATAAGGGCCTAGAGGGTCACACACTTAGTGTATTCAAAATTATAGGCATATTCTTATGAATATGAGTTTAAGACATGGTGGGGTCCACCATGGGGTTTGGGGGATGTCTGAGTATAAAAAATTTCTTTGAAGTAAATAAATTTATATTATTTGAGTTTAGAATAATTGGTATTGAATATATTTATTAATAATATTCACAAGTTATGTAGTGAATGAATGAAATAATATTTAACAAATGAATATTATTTTAATATTCAAGGTTAGTTTAATATTTGTAGGAATAATGAGTTAACTTAATGGATCTATTTTATCACATAATTTATTTATTATATTACAAGTAAGTTATAAGAAAATATAAATGATGTTTATGAAATAGTTAATATCTCATAAGATTTTGTTTATGGATTATTTAGTGGGTAATATATATTTGGAGATTGTGGATCCATTTCTGTGTGCTTTAAGCCTGCTATATAAGCAAGAGGAAGCTATCATTTGATGAACTATTCATACACACTAATTTTAAAGCTCCTATATCATCTATCCCACATCTTAGAGAGAGAAGCATCACATTCCAAGAATCAATCCAAGTTCACCCTTGCAGATCAAAGGAATGGAAAAGCAGTGATCATTGAGATGTCAAAGGCATCATATATTCTTTGTTCTAGTGCTCAAATATCTATGGTCAACATACCCATAGACATTTTAAGCATGTTTAAATGATCTAGAGGGATACAACATGGGTTCCTTTGATTATCAGTTGTCAATGAAGAGTTTTCTTTACCAATGTCGTCAGATCAAATGAGATATTTGTTCGATTTAATTTTGTCCTTAGATATTTTCATACAGTATCCTTAGGTTGCTTACTAGGATGTGAATCACTAGAAAAGACATTGTAACATCGATCCAGTGATGAAAATTTTAAAAACTCGGTCTATCTGCTTCCGCTACACACATTGGTACCAACATTCATAGGTTTTTATAGGTTATATCCTCTTATTTCTCATAACCTAATCTCTAGAAAATAATTAAACATTTCCCAGATACCAACCGATGTAGCCCTATCACAACTTACATAAATATTACATCATTTTAGATGAATATTCAATACATATTAAAATAATACATGACCTATGATAGTAAATTTTTAGTGTATTTGAAGACTAGATATATAATTAACATATTTCATGAAAGATCTTCAACATCTCCCACAAAGTTCTCCTCAAGTATTACACTTCTTAGAAATTTACTAAATAAAACCTTTCTTCATAACCTAGGTGAAAGAAAATATAATAAAGGGTGATATTGGATTATTTTTAAGGTAAAATATGTTAGATATCATTTTTTTTATAATAAGTGTGCATATGATGAGCTTAAGGGTATGAGAACATGATCACAACTTACAATATCATACCCAACAAGTCATAAACCATAAAACATGAGTCATATAATAATGATTTATCATAATAATATACATGATTCATAAGAGTTTGAAATCAAAAATAATATACCATGATCCATGAGATAATATCATAATCATAAAACATAATTTTATAGCATGAAAGTGTGGCATAAATAGGTGTATAGAAAATCATTTCCTTAGTAAATGCCCACTGTAAAGATTATCATAGTGGAAAAAGTCTCATAGTGTATTGGGTTCACTCCCCATGCTCATAAGCATATAAATCACATTTCAAGGCCACTCACCATTACATTCATCACATAATCAATTTGGGATAACTACTTGTGCTCCTCCTTTGGCTTGGGCCAATCGCCTATGTACCCTCTTGGGCTTGGTAAAACCTCTCATGTACCCTTGGGATTGGGGAAACCTCCCATGTACACTTTTGATATCATGAAATATAAAACATCACCCAATTAATTATAGTTCTATAATGGACCAACCCATAATATAATAGTAAAGCATTCATATATATACCACAAGAACATAATAGAATTCATCATTCCTTAATAGTTTAATTAACCCCTAAGAAATAAATAAGTTTCATGAAACACCATTAAAACATCATCATCATAAGATATCCATAGAAAAGAAGTGAATCTTATCATAATATCATATACTTAGTGAAGTATATCAATCCTTAAATGATGTTTACATAGATGTAAAGAAATAATTTTATAAAAGCATTAAAAGTATGCTTTGAAAAAAACATCCTTTTCTTTTGGTAACTTTTAAAGTATAAAAATTATTAGAAGAATGGGAATAATATTTTCTTAGTAAAACCATGGAAACTTATATATGAATCTTGATAATGAATAATGGTCATGATGATGGGAAAATTTGGCTGATCTGTAAATGATAGAAATATATTATTTTCTTACTTTTGTAAAAATTCAAAAGTGAGTTGTCCAAAAAATATTTCAAAATATTACTTTTAATCATTTATAAATAAATTATAAGGTAGTATGAAAAAACCTTTATTAATAATTTAAAATTATATAATAACTTCCATAAAATATTTTTGAAGAACATGGACATGGAAGATAAAGATTCCCGACCAAAAAAGAGAAATATGGTTAGATTTTCTTAACAACATTTATTTAATATTTTTTAGTACCAAAAAGGGTAAAAATGGAAAGAATAATTGAAAACCATATAAATAACCAAATTATAATGAAATATATGTGGTTTATAAGATAAATAATATACAATTTCTCATAATGGAACTTGAAACATAAACAATCCTAATAAAAAGTGAGATTGTAACATAAAACTCTTACCTCATGTCCTAAATTTATTTGTACACACTCTATAATAAATTAATACTTATTATAAATATATAATAGAACCATATTTATAATTATATTACTATATCATTCTCTTATAATTTCTAATTACCTATTTGTTAATAATTATTCATTAAAATCAATATTCAAGTGTTAACGATTTTGTTTTCTACATATGTTTCGATTTGGTGATTCTGATACTTTCACTTTTGATATGGTTTCGTCATCTAAAAAATATTAACAATGTTATAAATTTCATATATATTCATTATATAAACTTTTATAACCATCCAAATATAGCAGTGATGAAAAATAAATTATATCACATTATGGAGATAATAGTTTGTACGTACGCATGAGTGATGTTTTCATTTTTCAATGGATGGAATGAAAAGAAGGTAAATAGTAATTTATCTTTATATAATGATAATTATTTTATAAATATTATATATATTCATTAAATCCAACAATATAAAAATCCTTGATAGTCGGTGATAAAAAATTAATTGCATCGCTTCATGGAGGTGGTAGTTCGCATGTAAGCGTGAGCAACGCTTTAATTTTCCATTATATGGAAAGAAGATATAAAATGGTTCTACCATTAATATAAAAATATTTTTTCATAATAAATATACTTATTTAATTATTTTAATATGGTTATATAATATTTTTATGAGGTTAAAGAAGAATGAAACTTGAAAAAGGTCGGTAAGAACATATACCACTTACTTAGATAATCTCCTTCAAAAAAACACCTTAAGGATTATTGGATTAGTATTTTGGGAATAACAAGACTATAGTTAGTGGATAATGGTGTTGGTAATGTATTTTGGTATATATTATTTGAGATAATGTGCTCAAGTGGTGTGGAGAAGTGAGAAGATTAGGTTTTCTTTTATAAGTGATGGGAGTGGCGTTGTTGCAAATATTAAGAACTTTTAAATATAATAAATGTATTTATCAATTATAGTGAATCCAAACATAAAATTTTAAAATATAAGGTGATTTAGGTTTAAATAAACTCAAAAAAATTAAATTAAATGTAAGTTTTAGTGATATTTTTATTCCTTATCACTTTATTTGACCATTTTAACCAATTTTTACCATTATCGTGGTGACAAACGTTTTACCAAGGTAACTCATTTTTATGCAAAAAAAATGAAATTGATATTATGAATAAATTTTTACATGATGATTAAAAATATGGAATCCATTTTATATTATTCAATTTATAAAAGTGGCAAAAATTAATTCTAATATCCATGCACAAAATGGGTAAAACCCATTTTTTGATAAAAATATAATTTTGAAGCATAAAATAAATTTATTATTAATTATTATCTAGTAAAAACCTTTATATGAATGTTAATTTATTTTATTTAATATATTATCTACACATTTAATTAAAATAATTTATCAATAGTGATTAATAATGAAAAAATACATTGTTCACATAAAAAACATTTTTCTAAAAATATCTCTTTTTGACCTTCAAATGAACTTATCATCACTTATAACAAATAGATAATCAATGCATGGATGATAATTAATTTTTATACATGTATAAACAATACTATTAAATATTTTTAATTCTCAAAATAATAGAAATTGGATTTTAAATAAAAATATATATAAATAAAACAATGTTTTTAAACAAAACATTTCCACTTAACTAGAAATTATTAGAGTAGTATTCTATATCATTACTTAACCATTTAATAGATATAATTAATTGATTTTATTAATTATTACATCAATTTATCAATAAATTTTATTAATTTAATTCCTTAAAAGTATTAAAATTAATAAAAATGCATAATTTAACAAAACAGTTCAGAAATAGTTTCTTAAGAATTAATGACATTTCCTTAAGTGAATTTTACCCTTTTTATAGTCATTTATTTTATCAATTTCATTTAACTATATAATAATTATTTTAGATTTATATTTTAATAAACCATCGTCTACTTATGTTTGGTGTTGTGTGAATCATAATCCATCAAACACGTCAAAATTATTAAAGAAACTACATTCTAAAATCTTGAGGTGTTACACATAAAGGCGCCCAATATGAAGAAGCTAATGTCCCACCAACTACAACCACATAATAATAATAACTATGTAACATAATACCTTTGTCTTGATATCTCTAATCAATTAGGTTTTATACTTTGGGTCATCAACCTATATGCTTGATTAACCTTTCTTTAACTATCTAAAATAAACATGTTGAACACCTTGGTCATGGAATTTATTAGATGGATCCATTCCAATCAAAGAGCTCAAGATATCAATTTCCTATAATATATAATGGAAAAATCCTTCCTTGTCTTATTAATTAATAAAGAACCTTTGTGTTAAATTTTTTTAACAAAGTTTTTGTATTTTTTGACAACTAACCTTTTTGTATAAGAGTGATTTTGTTTTTTAAAAAATCGAGCCCACTCCATTGTAATGAGATAATCAGACTGAACAACATTGGTTTCAGATCATCAGATTCAACTGTATTGGATTCAGATAATTGGATCCAAAATAATCAAAGGAATAAATTTCTGTTTGCTAGAAGTTTTCCTTTGTTGTAATCAGAGAAAGAAAGAATTTGTTGAGTGAAGAAGTCGTATTGTTGATGAATAGTTTTGAAATAAGATTGTGAAGTCATAAGTTAGAAATTTTTAATACTTTCTAATATAAACCAAATTATATGATTCATTTTTTGTCATAAATTTCTAACAAATCATGAAAACTCACATGATAAAATCTTTTTAACAAATGGTGGATAGGTTTGAAGAATTTTAAAGTTGTAGTATGGAGATTCCACTGTAACGGGAATTCCATTGTAATGAGAATTCAATCAGATTCACTGAGATGGATACATAATTCAGATTCACTAAAAAGGATATAAAATTTAGATTCACTTAAAAATATACAGAATTCGGATTCATTGATAAGGATACGGAATTTAGATTCACTGAGAAATAAATATAAATCAGATTCACTACTAAAGAAACAAAAATGTATTGAGCTGGTTATAAAGAAGACTCAAAAATAAAATTCCAAAAGTTTTATGAAGAGTTGAGGAGGTCAAACTTGAAATTAAATTTTTCATAAATCTTGGAGAAATCTAAGGATATTTGAAGAATTCAAAGTTGAAGTTTTAAATGTGATATATTTTCAGAGTTTTTGAAATTTTAGGAAGCATGGAAAGTTTTCAAGTTTCCCACTTTTGATTTATATGTCACCTATAAATGCTTTCTCAGATCATTCGTTCATTTGTAACTTTCACGCAAGTGGAAAAGGTGAAATGTATAAGAAATAAACTGAAAGTATATCCTGAACAGAGATCTCATGAAGAGGATTAAACAGTTGAATTTTTATTTACTGGGTTGAGAAAGATCATATTGAGAAGATTGTAATGATTCAATTGGATTGAGAAGATCATATTGAGTCGATCATACTGAGAAATATCATATTGAGAATTTGAGCAGAGTTTGAGTTTTAAAGGTTGAGAATGAGTTTATCATATTAAGATCATTGTATTGAGAGAATCAGATCTAGACTCATCATATTGAGAGAATCAGATCCAACTCATCATATTGAGAGAATCAGACCTAGACTCATCATATTGAGAAAATTAGATCCATCCAAATCGAACTGGGGATTCAGACTGAGCAATCGTGGAGTAGTTTCAATAGTCTTTATTATTTTTTTGGATCAATTTTTTTATAAGCAAACATTGTAAACTGATGGGAGTCGGTATAATCATTCATATTGGGAGATAGAAGGTTTCTAACAGGATTTGGCACAATTTGTATTTACTTATTCATAATAGTGGATTTCTATAGACCCATGGGAGTGGCTATGGAAAGGATGTAGGCTCTCACACTAAGGATAAACCTTGTAAATATTATGTGATTTAATTTCTTTCCTAATTTTGCATGCATCATTATTTACTAAAATTTGATAAGGAAATAAATCTTAATAGGTTGCAGGGGTTAAGTTTCTATAAGTTTTGAAACTCATAAAATGTGAACAACTGATTCAACCCCCCCCCCCCTCTCAGTTGTTATTTGATCATTTAGAACTTCAATTGGAATCAAAGCAAAGGTTCCCTTGTTGAATCCTTATCATGGATAATATCAATTCTATCAATAGTAGAGTAATTCTTAAATTTTATGGAAAAAATATTATGGATAGAAAAATAGGATGATTCCTTATCTTCTATCTCTTGGCCTGGAATTTGTTGATACTATTACTATTGGTTTTCCACCTATTGAGAAAGATGATCCTATGATGTTTTCTGATAAGATAAATATATAAGCTAATGTAAATGCTAGAAATAAAATCCTTATGTCCTTATTAGAGAATGTTTATCAAAATTTTATGGGTCTCAATACTTCAAAAAGTATGTGGGACATGCTGGAAAGTGTTTTTGAAGGGAATACAAAAGTTAAGGAAGTGAATCTACAAATTTTTCATAGTGAGTATGAAGACATCAAAATCAGAGATGAAAAAATAATTGATGAATACTTCACTAGATTAAATTTATTTTTTTATAATATCAGAGTATTTGGAGATGTCTTATAAGATTCTACAATTGTGAAGAATCTTGTAAGAAACTTTCCAGATAGGTTTGATTCTAAAATTTCCTCTTTAGAAGATAAGGATGATTTATCTCTTGATTAATTTCATAACTTTATTGTTTCTTATGAAATGAGTAAATCTTTTATGTTTAAAAAGAATATAAAATATGAAATGGATTTTGAAGCTCTGAGAAAGATGAAAATACAATATGTCGAAGAAGCTGATCCTTATGAGCCTGAAGATAAAGAGGATGATGATTTGAATGAAAAAATCATGTATCTTATATCCAAGAACTATCAAAGAGGAAGAGGAAATTATGGAGGTAAATTTACTATTAAATGTTTTTAGTGTGGTGTAATTGGACACTTTGCTATGAATTTCCTCGAGAATAAAGTTTGAGAATATCAAGATGCTTCTGATGAAAAACCTCAATGGAAGAAGTAGAACGAAAATGATAAAAAAGAAAAGTATTCCAATAGATACAAGAAGAATTTCATTAGAAAGAAAAGAAGCATGTTGAGTAATAAAGTTTAATCAGACTCAACCAACAATAATTCTTATAAAGATGAATGTTCATAAAAAACATAAACTTCATTAAAAAAGTTGAGAAAACAAAGGATTCCTCAAAGAGTGAAGAAGGTGGTGAAGAATATTATAGAGTGTATCATCTTGTAATAGAACTTGTTTCATGTATTGAGCAAAAAAAACTCTCAACAAAGAAATTTGAGTAATGAAGAAATATTTTGAAGAAGTTTATGAGGGAATAAAAATTTCATCAAGTAGGAGGATGAATACATTCAGGAGATTTTAAGTTACAAACTTAGAATTGCTAAATAGGGAAAGATGATTCAAGATCTAAGTAAAAATATGGAAGCTAAGGAAGAATAGGTTAACAAGTTTCAATCAAAACTTCTTGGGTTTGAAAGTAACATAAGGAAGATGAATGAAAACTTCAATAGTGCTTCAAAAGTAAAATTTGAGACTTCTAAAGATGCTGAGAAGGCTAAATATGAGAATCAGGTGAAATCTTCTCTTACCAAAAATAATGTTTCATCTAATTATTTTAACATTTTAGGTTCCTGAAAAAGTATTGGGAAAGAATGGGTGGATAAATTATTTGATAAACCTATCAAATCTACAAAATTAGATAATTCACTCAAAATAAAAGATGGTTTGTATCCTAATAATGTTAGAGCTGAAAGAAGTTACCAACCTCAACAAAGTTTCAATAGAGAAAGATCTAATTTCAATAAAAAAATCAAGATTTTATGGCTATTGTTGGTGTTGTGGAATCTATGGTCATGGGGCTTATAATTTTTGGCACAACTTATCCTTACCTAGAAGAAGTTTTGAGAAAAGTGTAAGAAATGGTGAAAGTAAAATGAGCAACTTTCCTAACTTATAGAAAGTTGAAAATGTGAATTCTCAATATGTTAGAAACTTTCCAATAAGAGGTCAATTTGAATGTATGGAATAAGTTTTTGGAATATTTGATCAGGCTTTTCATTATGTCTAAAGATGTATGACACTCCTTCCAAAACAATTTTCTTATGATAGAAAAGAAAAGAAATCTGAAAAGAAGAAAGTTGAGGAAAGAGATTTTGTTGTTAGGACAGCTTTGAAAGTAAGTAAAAGGAACAAACCATGGATAATTTATAGTGGTTGTTCTTCACATATTATAGGTGATATAAAAATATTGAAACATTTTGAAATTCATGATGGAGGAGGAGTTACCTTTGGTAATGATAGTTCTTTAAAAATTAGAGGAATCAGAATGGATGAGATTGAAGCTAAAAAGTTGAAATATAAGGAGGTTTTATTTGTTGATTGGATAAAAAATAACTTACTTAGTGTAAGTTAACTTTGTGATGATGGAAAATAAGTTGTTTTTAGAAAATATTTTTCTATCATCAAAAGTGTAAAATATGGAAAATTCATTACAAAATGAGAAAGAGCCGGTAGGAATGTCCTCCAAATAGAAGAATTTAATAACTCCTATTACTTGAGTGAAAAAGATGAAAAAAATTGTGGCACTGAAGACTTGGGAAAATTGGATAAAAAGGTATGAACAAACATTCTAAAGTTGATGTCATTTGAAACTTTTCATAATTGAAAAGAAGAGAAGAAGATGTTTGTGTAACTTGTAAAAAAGGAATATGGCTAACAAAATTCATAAAAGAGTTGAGATTAAATCTACCAGACCACTTGAGATTATTCATTCTGATTTATATGGATTAGTGAGACATCAATAAACCAAATGAGATTTATACTTTATCACTTTTATTTATGATTTCACTCTGATGAAAAACATCATGTTTATGAAGCACAAGTCAGAGGCTATTGAAATGTTAAAATTCTTTAGAAAATATGTTGAGAAATAAATGGGGGTTTCCATAAAGAATTTTAGAATAGATAATGGTACCAAATTCACAAACAATACTTTTGAAACTTATATAATAAAGTATGGTATCAAACATAAGTATATTTCTCCCTATACTCCATGACAAAATGGATTAGTAGAAATAAATAAAAGAATTTTGGTGTAAATGTGAAGAAGTATTTTAGCAAAATACAAACTTTCAAAATTCTATTAGAGAAAATCTATTAGTACTACTATACATGTTTAAAATAGATTCTTTTTGAGACTGGAAACCAACATGACTCCTTATGAAATTTGGTATCACAAAAAACCTTCATTGAAATAATTCAAAGTTTTTGTAAGTCCATGTTTGCTTAAAATCAAAAATCCAGATTTGGGAATTTTTTATGAGAAAGCTAAGGAAAGAACTTTTATGGGTTATTCACCAAATGGAAGAAGTTACAAATGTTGGAACAAATGTTTAAAAAAATTGGTGGACTCATATGATGTGAAGGTAATTGAAAACCAAAGTTCCTTAACAAAATTTATTGATAATGATAAGGAGGATAAACTGGAGAATTACAATAATAGTGAAAGTAATTCCAAACATCTTTCTTGAGATTCAGAAGAATCATGTGATGAGGAAATTTCAACTGGGAAAGAAACTTTGAAATTTCTTACCTTACAAAAACATGTTGAATCTGAAAATATTATTGGGAATAAGAAGGCTCCAATTCAGAAAAGAATAAATTTGATATTATATAATTAGACTTCACTTATCTCAAAAGTTTAACCATAATTAGTTTCATAATCTATTCAACACAAAGAATGGGTGGATGCTATGAATGAAAAGTTGGATCAGATTGAGAAAAATGAAACTTGGGAAATTTTTTCACAGATAGTAAATAAAAATGGTATCGGAACCAAGTGGGTTTATAGGAACAAATTAAACAAGTAAGGAGAAGTTTCAAGAAACAAATCAAGACTTGTTTGTAAAGGATATGCATAGGTGGAAGGTGTGGATTTTGATGAAACCTTTTCCCTCGTTGCTAGGCTAGAAAATATTCTAATTTTTCTTGCAGTGGCTGCTCATTGAAATTACAAAGTTTATCAGAAGAATATAAATTTAGGTTTCTTAAATAGTGAGATTGAGGAAGAAGTTTACATTTAACAACCTTGTGGGTTTTTACTTTATGAAGATGAAAATAAAGTTATTAAATTAAAGAAATATTAGTATGGTATGAAACATTCACCACGTTCATGGTATTCTAAGCTTTAAAATTGTTTGATAATGTTGAAATTTTCTAAAGGAAAAGTTGATAGAAACGTGTGTGTGAAAGATGTTGACTCCAAAACTCTAATTTTAATTATTTATGTGGATGATATAATTTTTTTGGGGGATAGATAATATATTTTTAAAACATTTTCTAAAGAAATGAAGAAGAATTTTGAAATGTCAATATTGGTAGAATTAACTTTCTTCCTTGGATTAAAATTTCAAAAAAGAGAAAAATACATTTTCTTATCTCAAGAAAAGTGTTTTAGGGAATTTTTAAAGTATTTTGGGATGGCATAATCCAAATAAGATTCATCTCCTATTTCAGTTATCACAAATTTGAGTAAAGATGAATCCAGAATAAGTGTGAATTATAAAGTCTTTCTGAAGCTTATAGGAAGTCTTATATACTTTACAGCCTCAAGGCCTGATATTGTTTATGTTGTGAATTTGTGTGCCAAGTATAAAAGTAATCCAAAATAATCACATATATTGGCAGCAAAAATAATTATGAGATATTTCAAAGGAACAAATTCACATGGGTTGTCATACAAAAGAAATAGTGAGATGAAGTTTCAAGGTTTTACTAATGTTGATTGGGCTGAAGATTATAATGATAGAAAATAAACATCTGGAGGAACATTTTTCTTGGGTGAATGTTGTGTGAGTTGGAATAGTAATAAATAAATTTCAGTAACTTTGAGCACAACTTAATCTGAATATGTTATAGCTACTCAGTATTTTACTCAAATGTTATGGATGAAAGTTCAACTGAAAGATTTAGAAGTAAAATTTTCTAAACCATTGAAGATACTTTGTCATAATTAGAGTTCAATTTATCTTTCTAAGAATCCTATCCAATATTCAAGATTAAAATACATTGATATAAAGTCTCACTTTATAAAATAGAAAGTTGGTGCTAGAGGTGTTTTGCTGGAATACAATTCAAAAAAGTATCGGATTGTTGATATCTTTACAAAAGAAATGTTGAAAGAAATATTTGTGGAATTGAGGCTAAAACTTCATATTCAGCCCCCTCCCATGTCTTCCTAACCCTCATAAGGGAGCATTTGCACTGTGCTTTGGATTATGTTGACAAAGGGGGAGAGAAAGTAACAACTTTGTATTTTGTAAGGATTTTTTACTTACCTTTATTTTATGAATATAAAGCTATGGTTTTCATAAAATGGTGGAGACAAAAAGAAAAGTGAGAGAAAAATAAGAGTGAGAGAAAAAGAAAAGTGAGAGAAAAAATAAAAGTTACTGAAAAAGAAAAGTGAGATAGTAAAAGATAAAAGTGAGGGGGGTTTATCTGTACATGTCCATGAAATTTGCTTTCCATATAGGGATAGAATTCCTTAAAAACATTATTTTATCTAGTAGTATGATGTCAGGATACTTTCATTTGAGAAATGATGTGTTTTTATAAAATTCAAAAAAAAACTTGGGTTGTGAAAAAATTCAGAGAGTTGGAAAATTTGTTAATGAGGGTTGTCAACAAATACAAAGGGGGATCCTTGGTGTGGAATGGTTTTTGATTTATATGTTTTAAGGAAAAGATATTGATCCTTGTATTGATTTGTGGTGATTCATATTGTGTAAATTATTATATATGATATATGTGAATGTGATTGGTGCTTCGTTAGCATTGGTTGGCTCACCCCTCTTCTTTACATCTTAAAATGGGAACCTGACATAGTGAGCGAATTTTTTTAGAACAATTTTTGAACTAGTTATATTACACACTAGCTAATGGCCCATGGTAGAGTGATATATTTTGTTATTATTATTATGGTATTTTTCTCCTCGATCTATACCATGAGGGGGCGGTTGAGTGTATTGGGTATTATTGATGTCATCGAGTGAGGCATGGTTTCCAAGGGGTAGTCAAGATGTAGAGTATGTTTTGGATTATTCATGAGCTCCTAGGTTCACCCATATCTATTGGAACTTAGTTGTATGTGGTGAATGATTATGATGCATTGTTTTTTAGATACATTTGTGTGTTATTTTCCATTTCCCTTGTTGTATGATTTTTGTGCTTATTTCTTGAGTAGTGTGACTTCTTGATAAAAGTGATGAAATTTTTTCAAGTGTTTTTGTGAAAAATGTTTTGGAAATTTTTTACACTCTTTCTCTCCCTTATAAATGAATTTTCACCTTACACTTTTAAAATGTATATGGTTCTTCCTCAGAAAATAGTGTGGATTAAAATGGTGAAAAGGGAAATGAACCGTGATTGTTTTTAAAGTGAAAAATGTGTGTGAAAAACCTAGATTTGTATATTTTATTTCAAACTTGAAGTTAATGTTTCTTTTATTTAAAGAAAATGCATTGAGAATAGATTATTCGAAAATTCCTACTGAGTTTTAATACTCATGCCTATATTTCTCTCTTGTTTTTAGCTTTTATTACAGGTTCGAGCTTGGGTTTGATCACCTTGGGTGATGGTTGGTTATGGATTGGGTGACCCTCAGGGTCACATAGTCGGAATGGCCCAAAGTATTTAATTTTTTTATTATTTTGATAATACACCTTTTAAGGGGTGAGGTGGAACCCTTACAAGGCCCTAAGGCTTAGAGACAATTACATAACTCGTAGGTCTTCGAGAGAATCACCTAGACAAGACAACTTGGAACTGTTCCTCCCCAGCATATGTCATGAAATCAGCACTCCACCTTCATAGGGCTGGTTGTCTAGTTGTCTTATGCAAAGCTGCATAGTCCTGGTAATGATGACAAAGTCATACCCTATCATTCTTCCAATTCCAGTTAGCTCTACTCTAGTGAATGTTCCTGCCCTAAATCCTCATCTAAAGCCTTGTCCCTTATAGTCTGACTAGTACTTCTTCATTCATGTGGCCCGAAGGCCTTGGGTGGCCTTAAGGCCTTAAGATGGCCCGAAGGCTTTGAGAAACAACTGGCCCGAAGGCCTTGGGTGGCCCGAAATCCTTATAGGCCCCGAGGACCAAACCGATGGCTGAAAGGCCCAGATGGATGAATAGTTCTGGTTGCTACGATACCGAACAGTGACTGCTACAGTACCTACTACTTCCACTATTTTAGTTTATTTTATTGGGTGAAATCATTCCTTTGGTTACTCTATTGATGCCCTGGCACTAGTTGTCAGCCTGTGGGGATCAAGAATTCCCTTGGGCCTTGTCTCGTGTCGGGTTAGGTTTCAGGTTGGATGGAATCTTGGATCGGTTCATAACATGATACCCTCTTATATAAATACACTTGGTTTTAATTAAAACCCTTTTATTATAGATAGCTAATATCCTAAATAGATATATGATAATTAACCAAGATGCACATTGTGTTTCTTGGATGTGTGTTCGAAGTTAAGGAAAAATTTAACAAATGGATTTCATCAAACACCTGAGGATTTTACATGATGGTTTCCATCATATACTTATGATATCCATTTTTCAATATAGTTGGTATATGGTTAGATATTATTTCTGTATCATGTCTTGGAAGAAATCATGGAATACATGCAATACATATAATACTCCTCATAAATCCACCTTGTACCACCATCAAGTAAAGGTAATGTGAGTTACCATCACTTAACATTTTAATGATCAACGGATATTTGGTTTAAGATGTACTTTGAAAAGACTATCTAGAGAATCATATATATTTCTCAAAATACATTTACTTCTCCACTAATCATCCCTAAAAGGATATCATGTAACATCCCATTACTGATCGGATAGGTACATCTATAACTTTGTCATTTTTTTCTTTTCCTTGTCTGGGTAGGGTTGATAATCACTTGAGAGGATACCTATAATAGTGAAGTCGGATATTTTTTGGACTCTTATCTTTAACCGACCTTTTCTGTAGGCTTCCAGAGGGTTAAATTTTGTGTAACTAGGTTACACGATGTGTAATGATTGCTAGGTGTATACCGTGAGAAGGTTCATATCATAAGAAGATTCATGCCATGAAAGGTTAAACATCATGACTAGCCTTTACACATCATGATTTATTTAATGAATGGTTTTCAATTTAAAGCGATGTGTTTTTCGGTGGTTATGAAACTTAACTATTTCACAATATTTAGTGGGATTACACGTTGTGTAATACCCCGACTACAGATTTTAAATGGGAAGCACGGATGAGATATTCTTTTTCCCTCCTCTCCAGTTTCATTTATCTCAATCCAAATCCTTCCTTAGGCAGTCTTGAGGCTCTCCAACCCTTCTGGATCCTCTCATTCAGCGTTCGATCATCGTTATGTTACAATGTGGATTCCTAGGGAATAATTCTCTTCATTCTTCATCTTTCTCTCTTTCTCTTCTTTGGCATTTCAATAGATCATCCTAAAATTGATGGATATATGCTTTTTGATGTTGTATATCATCTCTAGTTTGTGTTTTGAGGTCTTTTACACCTTTGTTCTCATTGACAGGTACTGTTTCGAGTGTTGAGTTTTGAGAAATAGGTAGGTGGTTCCATTCTGTTTGGCCAAATTGAATAACCTTGAATTGATTGATTTATTTCAATTATCTATTTAAATTCAGTTTCTCAAACTTTATTTTAATCAATTTGATAAATTAAATTCCAGTGAATTGGGAGATTTGAAATGGTTTTGGCATGAAAATTGGGAAAACCCCCAATTGCATTGATTTAGGTTGTGTTTATGGAAATTTGTTGATTTAAATTGTTTAATTTAAATTGTAGATTTGATGGAATCTATTTCAATTAAAATTTTGAATTTAATTGTGGAAAAGAATTGTGAATTTGATGGAATTGGTTTTAAATTGATTTTAAACTTTTGAAAATGGATTAAAATGATTTGATAGAAACCCAGTGGTTTTATCTTGTAAAGAAAGACATGTTTTGATTAAAAAACCATTTTTGGTTTTTTAAATGGAAATTTGTCATTTGAAATGGGGGGGTGGGATTTAATTATATTTTTAGCAGTCTTAAAATAAATTTCACATCATTAATTTTGTAAGATCAAATGAAATCATCAGTTAGTTTTTGAGTTATTTGGACACACTCTATGCTTATACAACGTTCTAAAACATAAATGTAGTAGGTCACATCCCCGATGGGATGGTGACAATTTGCCTTTGACCAATGTCATAGGGGTGTTTGTATACACATATTGTCATGGTCACTTAGAGAGTGTGGAGTCGTATATCCTGGAACTTTCATACCTACTTGGAAGATGACCATGTTGCTCTCTTGTTATTTATATTTGAGATATAATCCAATTAATTGTTTTTATTATAAAAGTTGAAAAACCTAGCCTGAGAGCCCTAGGATAGGGAGGGGAAACATCATGGAGGCCTAAAAAATGAATTCCAAGGGCATCATTAGTAACAAAAACAAAACCTTCCTGAGGGAAGGACCCCATACCAGAAAAAACAGCAAGAGACTCCAAAGTCGAGGCTCGAGAGGCAAGAAAATTAGAAACTTTGTTCCCCTCACGCCAAGTGTGAGTTATGGTCATATCTCCATTGATGAAATTATTACACCTATAAACCAGATAAATGATAGACTAGGGAATGGGAATGCGGCCACTGAGAGAATCAAAGATGATCATGGAGTCTGTTTCTAAAGCAGTCAGCTTGATGTCTTTCCCGTTACACAAACTCAGGCTGGAAATCATCGCAAGGGCCTCATCCCAGAGAGAATCCCCCTATCCAAAAAAGGATAAAAAATAAATAATAACATAACCTTTTTTGTCCCACACAAGACCACCATCCTATATCATGCATGTGATACTTGAGTCGTCTGTGTTGAGCTTTAACCCCTATCACAAGGGGTCCATCGAATCCATCGACCAAGGTAGGAGGTGACAGTAGGAGGAGCACCACATAGCCTGAAAAATTAAGTGATATTAATGACAGTGAGGCTTCCCAATTCTTCATCTTCCCAATCAGCTCCTCCAACAAGATCTTTATTCTGAAGGCAATAACATTCTATGAGTTGTGCCTACCCACAAACCGAGCCTTGTTCCTTGCGATCCATAAACACCAGCAACCAGCTGCAAGGATGCAACCTCTTACCCTCATCTCACAGGTATTATCCCCTACTCCCTAGAACCAGAGATCTAGAAAATTATCCCCAGATACCTCCTACAAAGCTAAAGAAGTAAATATGCCAAAGCATCTCTACATCCATTGTGCCCATTGCCCCTTGAAAAAAATATGATGTACCGATTCCACACAAAATGAGCATTATTATGAATATTCCACACCATGAAATTAAGCTTAGAAGGTATGTCTTTGCACCACAACTTCTCCCCTCAGCCATCATGCTCAATCGAAGAGTGCACCATCCTGATATAATCCTTAATAGAAAAGGATCCAAAGCTCACGCCAGTTAACACACTGACATTAGTCTCTAAAGAAATCTCAATAAAATCAAAGACTCCCCATTGATCTAAGTTCATAATAGAGTTAATGAATCTAGGATGCCTTCTAGCCTTGCTGAAGGAGATATCTGAAGTGGGTAATCCCAGGAATCCAAGCTTCTGCCCACTCTAATTCTGAAACTAGAAGCTGAGATCCCCCCGACCCACAATCCAGCGTACCCTACTTTTGAGAACTGAAAAAGAACGGTCTCACTGCATTCCAAATCACAGAGACTCTACCCTTCGGAGGATCAGAAGAAGACTCATATTTCCTAGAAGTGAACCACCCTCAGAGGGACCGATCTTCCAGACATTCCCATGCATGCTTAGCATGCATTCCATGCAATGACTCGTAGATTCTCTAAACACCCACACCTCCCTCTCTCATCAGCTTGTCCAATTTACCCTAGGAATCCCAGTGTCTCTTCCCCTGTGAATGCGCATCCCAAACAAATGAGCCCATGATCTTCTCCAGATTAATAATAACATCCATCGGGACCCTTCTAATAGAAAGTACATGCATAATGGAAGAAGATAGCACACTATTAATCAACATGATTCTCCCATCGAAGGAAAAAACATGGATTTTCCAATTATTGATGAGGAAAGTAAGATTATCAACCACCTTATCAAAATGACACATCCGAAGGTGACCTAAAGAAATGGGAACACTTAAGTATTCCATAGGAAGGTTCCTCCTTCTAAAACTGAGCAAGTTTTCCAAGACCCTCATTCTCCTGTCTAAGCACTGCTTCAAAATAATAAGGTTTCTCTTATCCCGGTTAACTCACTGCCCACTCCATTGAAAAGAGACATTAATAATCTTAATGATACCCTGGATAGTGAATTTATCACCATTGAAAAAAAAATTGTGTCATCCATATACATGAGATGGGAGAGGCCTTGAACATGATTAGAGCATCAGAACAGGATGAGCCTGCCTTCACAGAGGTTTCTATTAATGTACCTACTAAGAGAATCCTAAACCAAAACAAATAAGGTGGGGGACAAAGTATCTCCTTGATGAAGCCCCCTAACTGACTTAAAGAATCCAAAGCTCTTCCCCATAAATGAAATGGAAAGACATGGGGAACAAAAACAACGGAACATGATTTCCATAGCCGAAACCGAGAATCCCATGCCAGTGAGAACCCAGATAATAAATGACCACTCAATCTGATCATACGCCTTATCCATGTCAATATTGATGGTGATATTGGAGCCTCACACTCACTAATCTAAATCAAAAAGCATCTCATGTTCCAGACCAATTGCACCTTGAATGGTGCATCCTTTGATAAAGGCATGTTGTTCATCATATATCCAAAGATGTAGGTAAGAGTACACATGCCTATTAATAACTATGGTCAGGATCTTGTACACAAAATTTCATAGACTAATGGTTCTGTAATGATTAAGAGATGATGGGTCCTTCCGTTTGGGGATTAACACCAGAGAAGAAGGACTTATCACACGAGGAATACTACCACCTCTAAAGAAATCATGGATCACATGAACAATAGAGTCCTTCATTGTATCCCATGCAGCCACAAAAAAAGGACCCTGGGAATTCGTTTGGACCAGGCGCACTATCTAGGTAAAGAGAAAGAACAGCCTCGTGAATTCCATCTGCATACAGGACAGAGGTTAACCCCATGTTCTCCTGATCTAAAACCACACTGGGAATAGCATCAAAAATATCTGCATGGCCCCTCAGATAACTTCTTAACATGTTTTTATTAGGCCTAGCCAAAAGGGATTTGAAAAACCACTCAGCAAGGCCCCCAACCTCATCTCGGCTGTTATAATCTGATCTATCCTAATAAAGAATATTGGATCTAATAATCCTATGCCTTTCCTTGATATAATCATGGAAGTAAGATGTCTTCTTGTCCCCCTCTTATAGCTATCTCACCCCGAACTGCTCACGTGCAAGCTGTTCATGTTCAAGAAAATGAACTTCCAAATCATTCTTCTTGGAAACAAGACAGTTAAAAAATCCTCATCCCATTCATCCTCAAGCTTCAGCTCCAACTGCTAAAACTCTAAACTCAGAACTTCCATGTCCATAAACTATGGGGGTAGACTCTTCCTCCCGGACTAGAGGTCTCTACAAATTCACCTAAACTTATTATGTAAACCAATCCACAGTTCCCCTTGAACTGACTTGGACCAAGACTCAGCCACAATTTGGAGAAACCTAGAATTAGCGATCCAACTTCATGAAAAGATGAAGCATTTTTCCTTATTGTGGACAAAATACAGGTCCAAGTGTATTGTAGAGTGATCCAAGAGGGCACAAGGAAGATGAGTCACTTTGGTATCCTGAAAAGTATAAATAGAATGGATGTTGGCAAGACATCGATCAAGCCTGCACCAAGTACGGACTTCCCCCTATTGATTATCACACTAATTATACTGATCACCTATGAAACCTATATCCATAAGGCCCTTATACAATAGGAACAAAGAGAAGTCAGTACTATCTTTCCTTAGGAAATATCCTCCTCCCTTATTTTCAGAAGGCTCCAGCATTCTGTTAAAATCTCCCTCCACAAACCATGGATGGGCCCTAGGGTTAAAAGACAACAATTCACCCCATAGATTCTCTATATCCAGCACATCACATTTAGTATAGACAAAAGTCACCAGAAAACACTAACCCCCCATGTTCACTTCAATAGTCATGAACTGGTCTGAGGAATCCACGAACAAGACAGAAATTATAGAATTCCAAAAAAGCCAAATATGCGGATTTTGTGGGTCTTCATGCATGAAATTACAAACTCTGATTTTGCATGAGAAATCATCAACTTTGGAAGAAGGTTGTTTTGGCTCGAGCACATCTGCCATCAATATGTTTCGATGATGAAATTCATGAGCTAGAAAATTGGTTTTAGCTCAGACTCCCAAACCACGAGTGTTCCGGATAATAAAAGATTTCATTGATCAAAGGAGAAGAAAAGTTTGGATGCTGCCACTGGGGGTTTCCTGTAACTTGACTTTATCACACACTGGTGTCTAGTCTGGGATCTAGTTTGAAATCCACATGTTGGATAATAGTTACTAAAAATAGAAAAGTTCTCCATATCCAATTCTGCGACAGAGGGATCAGAGAGAGCTGAAAACCCATTGAATAGTGGAAGAGAGGGAGTACCTGATATCCTCATATCCATCACCTAAAGGACTGGAAAGGATGAGGGGATCACCTCCTTTTCCTTATAAGAAGGAATCCTATACCTGGGAGGAGACGAAGAGATCACCTCTTTCTCCTTTCTAGATATCATCCTGTACCTGGGAGGAGACAGGTTGAACTTTCTTTGCATAATAGAACACCACCAGGTCAGTGCACACAAGCGGGCTCGTAGGAAGAGGGATGAGGGGTGGAGACACCACCAACATCCTCACAGTATGGTCGTACTCACACAAAAATGAACCCACATCATCACCAATCAAGTACAGAAAGGCCACATTTTGGAAGGGAAAGGGAAGGCTTGGAAGCTTGAACCACACTACTGCCTGTGGGGATTCATGACCAGAGTGAGTCCCAAGAGACCACCGAAGTAGATTGAAGCACGGTTGTTGCACGACTTGGAGGGAGAATACCACGCAGTAATAAAGTCCTCCTTGGAGGAAAGAACCACACAAAAGTCTTTCCTGTTGAGAGCCAAAATCCTTGCCAGGCCAGACAACCTCCAAGAATCCACCACCTTTTTAATATAAGGAAGAGGAGGTCACTCCTGACCAAAACGATCCACCAATGTCAACTGATACAGCTTCAGAGCTAATTCAAAGGCCTCTTCCAAAAACACGAGTGATAGGTAACCATCCACCAACTTGGGGAAAATAGGACGAAGCTGGATCTCCATGAACAAAGAAAAGTCGTGGGACTGAGAAGGCATCGGGCAAAGGAGAATATCTTTGAGAGAAGGACTGGTGTGCACGCCTGCTGAGACTTGAAGAGAAGCGCTAACATCAGGAAGACAACCCAGCGAAGCCAAATGAGGATCAAGGTCCATCATGGGCAAAACCACCACCATCTTCGAATCAAGAAAGTAAGTCACAACGATCAAAAATTTCAAAAGAACGGGGGCGCGTGTCGTGTGTTCTCCAGCATCCATCTCCCATATTTGAGATATAAATCTATACCAATGTTGTGAAACTGATTTACATGGATTCTCATAATTTACATAAATGGTTTTATGTAACTGTTTTATTTAATCAATTATTTTATAAATATTCCATCACTTGTAAAACCTTTTCTTAAATAATTTTTCAATCATTTGAACTATATTGCATGATTTGTTTGTATATGCTTTAAAATTCAAAACATGTTTACTTTAAAATTGAAATCATTCCTTTGGTTAATCTATTATCAATAACTGTTTTGGGATCTTTGGTGAGACCCTACTGGGATTTTTAGATCACACCCTACTTGTGCCTTCAGGTGTTTGTAGATTATCTCCTTCTAGGTTTGAGCAAGAGGAAAGTATCTCTTAGAGGTGGATCCAGTTGTTGAACCTTGGACGTGGTGAGTTGTGTCCTTTTCCCTCTATTTTGGTTCTTAGGTTGTAGTACTTTGGGCTTTAATTCCTTGTTTAATTCTGGTACATTACTCCTGGTGGAGTTTCTTTTGTATGCATATTGACTTTCTTGTCTTTTTTCCGCTATGTTTTGTGGAAAATTTGTTCCCACTTGCATGTTGTGTGATGTAAAGTGCTATTCACAATCCCATGGGGATCAAGAACACCCTTTGGGATATGTCAGGGCCATCTCGGTTATCAGGTTACTAGGGTATCTAGGCTGGTTCATGAGAGGAGGCTGTTGAGATTTTGTCTTGAAGTCGGTACGCATTTTTGAAATCTTTTCAAAACATAGGAGGTAGTTGCAATTGAGTGTTTGGCTAGCTCTCACAGCAATGAACCTTAAGTCTCCATGGGTGATTAGTGGAATACGTCTTATAGATTATTTCTAGTCTTTTCCCTATTTTGATTTGGATAGAGGGAAATCCAAATCTTGTTTGTTCTATCAATCGGGATCTTGTTTCCCTTATTGCTGAGTTTTAGTTTTAATTTGATGTCTTCCTTGTTTTTTTTAGTGTAGCATCATGCCTCTAAGAAGACATGAAAATCAGAACTATGGGGAAGCTACTACTAAACCGTAGTGAGAGAATCCTCATGTGGTACCAAATCTAGTTGAGGTGATTGTGTGCACTGTCCAAGCTCTGAGAAAGGCACCACCTCCAATCCCCATTCAGGATCCAACTATGGATCCTCAGGGGGGTGTTCTTCAAAATCATTCTCAAGAGTTCCTTCACCAAAAGCCACTATTTTTCAAAGGCTCCATTTATCCTCAACATGCAGAGGAATGGTTGTGCAGAATAGAACATTTGTTTGAGTTCTTAGAGACACCGGATGAGATCAAGGTGAAGTGTTCCACCTTCATACTAGATGGATCGAGTAGGAGATGGTGGGACATAATAGTGATAGAAAATAAACATGAGTTCTTAGAATGGAAATACTTCAAGGTTATTTTCACTAACCATTTCTATCCAAATTTAATGGTGTTGGTCAAGCCTGTGGAGTTTTTCAAGCTTGAGCAGGCCGAAAGAACCGTGACTAAGTATTAAAATCACTTTGCTGAGATGGTGTAGTTTGTGCCAGAGATTATATATAATGAGAGGATGAAGTCTTTATAGTTCGAGTTGGGACTTCGATCAGATATCCATTCTTAGGTCTTCTTGCTGAAGCTTCCAGCTTATGCTAATGTGCTGGATAGAGTGATAATGGTTGAGATGGATCTGTCAGGAAAGTCAGGGTTGATGGGAGTTCCTTTTTCTTCCAGTGGCAGCGTCAGTTCCTTCAAGGGAAAGTGGAAGCATGATGACTATGGCAGTAGTTCTCTATTTAAGTGTCATTCTAAGACTCCTACAACGCCAGGAGTAAGTATTTTGACTTGTTATCAGTGTGGAAAGTCAAGACACTCTAAGAGGGTTTTCACTAAGACACCAAAAAGTTATAGCTCCTGTGGATGTTCAGGACACTTGCATAGATTCTTCCATATCTATTCTACTCTACTCTGTGTGGTGGAATTGGATAATCATATCCTCCTAAAACTATGGGGCAATCATATGTTTCATGTATAAAAGGTTTCTAGCCACAGGCATCCGAAATGAAGCTACTTCACACAGTGGAAGGGTCTCTAGAGGAAGCAGATATGGGTCTAGTGACTATGATAGGTACCATTACTATAGGCTTCATCATTAGTAACTACTCTATTTGATATTGGTGAATCTCATTCATTTATTTAAACCCATATTGTTAATCTGCTAAATATTCCTATGGATATTTTATCTTAATCAATGGATATTACTACACACCTTAGAACGAAGAGAGAGTAGGGTATCCGTAGTCCCTCTTGTGTCTTATCTCTATCAGATATCGAGTTGTCTTGGAATTATTTAGTCCTCGACATGAAACTGCTGATGTCATTTTTTGAAATGGATTGTCTCATTGCCAATAAATCCTAGATTGATTGTTATCTTTGATGGGTCTACCTTACTACACCTAGTGGTGTGTCTCTTGTATTTCAAGGATAATGGGACCTAATGTTGAGAAGATACAAAACATTTTATCCAGAGTTGGGGAAGGTAATATCGGTTTTTGATTTTGATCTAGAGCAGGAATCTTTGAGCGGTGATCTCCCTCCAGTTGTCATTGAGTTTCCCAGTGTGTTTTTTTCTAATTTCTCATGTTTTCCACCAGTAAGGGAATTCGAGTTCTCCATTGACCTAATTCCTAGTACTCATCCAGTTTTTATTCCCTCTTACTTCATGGATCCTACTAAAATGAAAGAGATGAAGTCCCAGTTGGATGATATTCTTGAGAATGTCTTTATATTCCCGAGTGTGTCACCTTGGGTGGTGTCAGTTATCTTCGCTAAGAAGGTTGATAGTTCTCTTAACTTATGTGTTGATTACTGAAAGTTCAATAAATTTGTGGTAAATAAAAAGTATTTTTTGCCACATATTGATGATATTTTTGATCAATTGAAAGGGGAGAAGTGGTTTTCAAAGATTTAACTTTGATCTAGTTACCATCAGTTGAGAATAAAGAAATATGACATTCAGAAAAATGATTTTCGGAGCAGGTATGGTCATTATGATTACCTTATTATTCCCTTCATTCTAAAATATTCTCTTATAGTTTTCATGGATTTGATGAAAAATATTTTCCATGAGTATTTGGATACCTTTGTGGTGGTATTTTTAGACGAAATCCTAATTTACTCCAAGTCTGAGGAGGATCATATTCATTATCTAATAACTTTTTAGGTCTGCTGAAAAATCACCGACTTTATTCCAAGATTTCAAAGTGTGATTTTTTAATTCATGAAGTCAAATTCTTAGGATATGTGGTGTCTAAACAGGGTATATCAATTGATCCTAAGAAGGTGAAGGTTGTTATGACTTGGGAGAAACCACGTAATGTCATTAAGCTTTATAGCTTTTTAGGATTAGCCAGATATTATCATCAGTTCATGAAGGACTTCTCAAAGTTGGATTCTCCAATGACTACTCTAACTTGGAAGGGGGTGAAGTTTTGTTGGAATGATAAATGTCATAATTCTTTTTTTGATCTAAAATTTATTTTGAATACTACATCAGTTTTGACTCTTCCAGAGGTCGGGTAGGGCTATGTGGTCTTTTGTGATGCATTGGTTTTAGGCTTAGGCTACATTCTTATGTAGGGTGATCATGTAGTTGATTATGGATCTCATTAGCTTAGGCCACACAAGAAGATTTATCCTACCCATGACCTTGAACTTGTAGTTGTGATGCATGCACTTAAGATTTGGCATCATTACCTTTATGTAGAAAAGTTTACTATGTATTCAGACCACAAAATATTGAGTTATATCTTCTCTCAAAAAGATTTTAATCTCTACCAGAGGCATTGGGTGGAGTACCTACAATCTTTCAACTTTGACATCGCCTACACCCCGGGGAAAGGGAATGTCATTTTAGATGTGTTGAGTAGGAAACTTCCAACCTAGGTAGTGAAAGAATCTTCAGAAGAGTGGAATATGATGTCTCTCTTTGCACAGTTTCATATTGGAGTCTAGGAATCAAGAGATAAGGTTTCTTTAGCTAGTGTTCAGTTGACGTCTGCTCTTCTCTAGATTATTATTTAGGATCAAGAGCTTGATGATGAATTTCATAGAATTAGAGACTCTCTTTATGGTGGGGAGATAGTTTCCTAGTGGTTGTTCTCTAAAGAGGGTGTTTTATACTATCAAAATCTCTTCGGTCTTCCATTAGTGGAAAGAAAGGTTGTGATAGGGGACTGTCATAATTCTCAATGGGCTATGAACCCAGGAACCACTAATACGTTCTATGATATGAAATGGAAATTATGGTGGATAGGTATGATATGGGGCATTTCTGAGTTTGTTTCCCACTATTATACATGCCAGAAAGTTAATTCCAAGCATCAAAAATCTTCAGGTTTACTTCAGCCACTTTCAGTCCCTACTAGGAAGTGGGATAAAATCTATATGGACTTTGTGTTTGTGTTTCCTCATACCTAGAGAAATAATAATTTGATATGGGATATGATCGATAGGCTAACCAAGTCGGATCACTTCATACTCATCTGTGATACAGCTGAAGTTGAGGAGTTGGGAAATATCTATGTGAAAGAGATTGTTTGTTTGCATGGAGTTATATCTACGATAGTCTATGATAGGGATCCTTGGTTCACTTATCTCTTTTGGAGAGGCCTTCAAAAGGCACTAGGATATTAGGTATATTTGAGAACAGCCTATCATCTATAGTTGGAATTCCAGATAGAGAGAGTTATATAGATTCTAGAGGCTATGCTCTGCACATGTGTTCTCGACTTCAGAGGGGCTTGGGATGATCATTTGGATCTAATTGAGTTTTATTATAATAATAGTTTCTATTTTGTGATCATAATGGAATGTTTTGAGGACCTTTATGGTCATCCTTATAAATCTCCATTATGTTGGTCATAGATTGGTGAAAGTTCCTTGGTTGGACCAAGTTTGGTGCATGAGATGACAACAAAGATTCAGTTAATTTGTCAGAGAATGTTGGTGGCACAGAGCTAATATAAGTCTTATGTTGATCATCATCATATACCTTTGGAATTATTAGTTGGTGACCAAGTGTTATTTAAAGTTTCACCCCGATTGGGTCATCAACATCATGGGAAGTAAGGGAAAATTTCTCCTCGTTTTATAGGACCTTTTTAGATTGTTGAGAAAGTGGGGAAAGTTTCATACTATTTAGAACTTCCACCATAGCTGATGTAGATACATGACATATTCTATGTATTGAAGCTAAGAAAGTATCTCTCTAATACATCTCACATTTTGAGATAGAATGATCTTGAGATTAAACTTGATTTATCTTTGACTGAACGGCCAGTCAGAATAGTTGATTTGAGACCAAGGTGCTTCGTGAGAGGATGATACCTTTGGTACGTGTGCTATGGAAACATGGTTCTAATAATCATGAGATTTCGGAACATGAGGAACTGGTAAGAGAGCAGTGGCCTCATCTTTTTGTAATGTAAGCTTCTCCATATGCTTTCTGGGGATAGAAAGTTTTTATGTTGGGTAGGTTGTAACATCTCCTTACCAATCTGACAGGTACATCTATAACTTTGTCATTTTTTTTACTTGTCTGGGTAGGGTTGAGAATCACTGGAGAGGATACCTATAATGATGAAGTCATATATTTTTTGGACTCTTAGATTTAACCAACATTTTTTGCAGGCTTCTAGAGGGTTACACGTCGTGTAACTTGGTTACACAAAGTGTAATGGTTGCTATGTGTATATCGTGAGAAGGTTTATGTTGTGATAAGATTCACACCATGAAAGGTTACACATCAGGACTAGCCTTTGCATGTTTTTAGTTATTTAATGGATGGTTTTCAATTTAAAGCGATGCATTTTTTAGTGGTTATAAAACTTAACTATTTCCTGATGTGTTGTGGGATTACACGTCATGTAATACCCCGACTATAGTTTTTGAACGGGCAGCACAGCTGAGGTATTATTTTCCCCTCCTCTCTAGTTTTGTTTCTCTTAACCCAAATCCTTCCCTAAGAGATCTTGAGGCTCTCCAACCCTTCTGGATGCTCTCGTTTGGCGTTTGATCATCATTGTGTTGTGGTGTGGATTCTTGGGTAAGAATTTTCTTCATTCTTCATCTTTATATCTTTCTCCTCTTTGGTATTTCAATATATTATCTTGAAATTGATGGATATATGCTCCATGATGTTGGACCCCATATCTAGGTTGTGTTTTTAGGTCTTATACACCTTCTTTTGCGTTGATGGGTGTCATTGTGAGTGTTGAGTTTCGGGAAAGAGGTAGGTGGTTCTATTTCATTTTTCCAAATTGATAAACCTTGAATTGCTTGATTTATTTCAATTATCAATTTAAATTCAATTGCTCAAACTTTCTTTCAATCGATTTGATAAAACCCAATTCTAATGAATTGGGATATTTGAAATGGTTTTGGCATGAAAATTGGGAAAAACCCCTAATTTCATTGATTTGAGGTGTGTTTATGGAAATTGGTTGATTTAAACTGTTTAATTTAAATTGTAGATTTGGTGGAAACTATTTCAATTAAATTGTTGAATTTAATTATGGAAAATAATTTTGAATTTTATGGAATTAGTTTTAAATCAATTTCAAACTTGTGAAAATGGATTAAAAATTATTTGATAGAAACCCAATGGTTCTATCTTGGTAAAGAAAGGCATGTTTTTATTAAAAACCCATTTTGATTTTCTAAAATGAAAAATTGGCATTTGAAATGGGGGACTGGGATTTGATTGTATTTTAAGCAGTCTTAAAATAAAATTCCCATCATTGATTGTGTAAGATAACATGCAAGCCCTAGGTAGTTTGTGAGTTATTTGGAAACACTCTATGATTATACAAAATTCTAAAAAATAAACTCATCAGGGCATATACCTGATGGGATGGTGACGAGTCACCTTTGACCAGTGTTAGAGGGACATGTGTATAGACATATTTTTGTGATCACTTAGAGAGTGTAGAGTCCTATAGCCTGGATCTTTCATACCTACTTAGAAGATGACCATGTTTCTCACTTATTAATTATATTTGATATATAAATGTATGACAATGTTTTAAAAATACTTTACATTCCTTTTGAATTTACATAAACTATTTTATGTAACTATTTTATTTAAGCCATTGTTTTAGAAATATTTCATCACTTGTAAAGACATTTCTTAAATATTTTTCCATTATTTGAACTGTATAGCATGATTTTTTTAGATATGTTTTAAAATACCAAACCTATTTACTTTAAAATTGAAAGAATTCCTTTAGTTAATCTATTATTGGTATCTATTACGGAATCCATGGTGAGACCCTTCTGGGATTTTTATCTCACGCCCTACTTGTGCCTTCGGGTGTTTGAATATTATCTCCTTCCAGGTTAGAGAAAGGGTAAAGGATCTCTTAGAGGTGGATTCAGCTATTGAACCTTGGACGTGGTGAGTTATATCCTTAAGGAATTAGGTTTTTTACCTCTATTTCGGTACTTGGGTTCTATTAATTTTGGATTTAATGCCTTGTTGACTTCTGGTACATTACTCCCAGTGGAGTTTCTTTTGTATTCATATTTAATTTCTTGTCTTTCTTCCGCTATGTTTTGTGGAAAATTCATTCCCAATGGCATGTTATGTGATGTTAGGTGCTAGTCACTGACCCATGGGTATTGGTAATGGCCTTTGAGCTATGTCAGGGCCAGCTCGATTATCAGGTTACTAGGGTACCTGAGATAGTTTGTGACATCTCATGAAGTATATGAGCTTTTATCCAGATTCTCCTTAGAATAATTCACATGAATTTCTGAACTCATTCTATAAGCTTTGTGGTGTACCTTTATTTCTAAAGGTTTATTCTCCTAAAAACTTAATAAGTAAGATATTTAGTATACCTAGTATTTTAGCTCATAAGATACTAAACACTTTTATGGGTATAAACAATAAACTAATTTTAGTTTTATTTGAAAAATAATTATCTTTCCACAAATATTTAAGAGTGTTATATTTTATATTCATCATTCATTGTAATGGATATTTGTGATTCAAGAGTTATTGAATCATAAATTAAGTATCGTAACAAAATTCATTCAATAATATGAAATAATCTCTCATTTTTTTTAATTAGACACTGAGATAAATGCTTTGGTAACATTCATAACAAACTTCAATCAATCCATTTTGGAAATCATAAGTTATGCCTTCTCACTGTTGACATTAGAATCACCCTTTCTCAGCCTATGGGAGAATTCACCTTGATTTTTATAATATTTTTAAACTTTCTTAATTCTAGAATGAGAATATACATATATGTAAAACATATTGTATTTAATACATAAGAATCCTAATTGGAACATTACTTAAAATGATGAGTGTTATACATATAGAATTTTATGATTACTTCTATTTTAATAAATTTTCATTCTTCTAATAACTCTTTATTCCCACGTGAGAAGTGAATAGACTCATGCTCATTACACTCCCTATGAATCCTTTATTTCTTTGAAAGGTATTGTAATAAAACCATTGGATTTAAAGTACCATGGGTTTTTCAACCTTGTATTTTATTCTTTTCACTATAAGGGGAGAGGAAACAAGTTCCTTCCAAGCCTTGTCTTCCTATATAATTATAGATAAAAATATTTTGTGAGTGGTTTCTCCATATTATTCATCCTATCATGAATAACTAAAGATAACCTTGGTGGTAAGGATGATAACATGAGATTCATGGATAATCTCTTATCCAAATTAGAAGCCTAACTTTTTTAATTAATTTGTGTACTTAAAAATATTAAAGACATGATTAATAGTTAAGCACCCCTCTTCTAGTTTACACTAATATAGTGTAGTAAAAATTATGATTTATCTTTAAGCCTCTCATGCCTCCTCTATGGAGATAGAATATGAGATATAATGGTGTAATCACCCCCATATATATCTTAAATATGCATCCTTTTCACCTCTGTTCATGTGGGATGATGATAAATTATAGGTGATTCGAATAATTAAAACAAATTCTCATATAGTATTTAGCATAAAAAAATATATGCCTATTGTAGGATATTTTTTCCTATGAGGAAATTCTATGAGTCAAGTAATGAGTGTAGTAATAATGTTTAGATCAAATAATTTTCATTTTATAAAACAATTTAAAAGTAGATTGTAAGTACTTGATTACTAAATTATCTGAGATGAATAATAAATTTATTAGTATCCCACAATTTTATAAAGTCCTAATAGCCCTCACTATTGGACTCAGAGTGTCCTATAGTGTGAACATTATAGTTTCAATAATCTATATTTACCTTCTCATAACCCATTATATGGATATGAAAACCATGAGAAGGTATTTATTTAGGAGATATTTCCAATTGAAAACTGAAATCTCCTTGATCCGTTGAGAGGAATCCCTAATTCGGAAGCCTTACTAAGATTTCATCAACACTTGCCTCCTAAATTGTATTGGACATACTATATCCATTGCACCCAATATAATTTGTTTAAGTTTACCCAAAACTATCATAGGAACTCTCTAATAAAAGTAATTTTCCGGACTATGGCCACGCTAACACTTAGTTCTTTGGTTCCATTCTTAATCAAGTAATGAAAATCTTAGTCTAACTTAATATTTTTTTGAGTGATTTTTCTTAATGCATAAATTTATTTTAAACCATTCCACATAGTGTAAACATTACATAAAATGTAGTTTGGTTTATATCATAAGTAATTTAATTTATTTTATCTTCACATGCCTTGCTAATTTTATGTATATTTTACATAATAAATTAACCATGTCATGATAAAATAATTTATTCATAATCCATATATTTTAATTTCATCTTTCATGTTAATCCGTTTATTTATGTGATTATGATCATGCATCCATAAAATAAACCATGCATTGGATATAAATAAAATAAATAAAACATTTCATGATCATGATCTTTAACTACTATTTTTTATTGAGCATACAATAAACACACCCTTGACCCTAAGGGAATAACTCTTTGAGTTGGGATGGACTTGAGTTGCAACAATCCTCCTCGTGCCTATGTATCCTCCAAGTTAGTTTCACCTCAGATTAGGTTCTAAACCGCCACCACCTCTTTGAAACTTCATATTATTCATATATTTTTATTCACATTCATGTGAGGGGAACCAGTGGATTGGTTAGGGGATTTATGTAAAATAACCTCAAACACACAGGTCCTGTATAATAAAGGTGGGATGGATGATACGCATACCCATTTTTTAATTTAATAATAAAACTTTATTACTTTAAAACCCGTGTAATAAATACTAAATTAAAAGGAACCCAGTATACATAGGTTAGTTATTCTCATGATCTTTCAAGCATGAAATGAATATGTATTTAAAACAACTAGATAACATTCATTTCAATTCATTAATTATTCAGATAAAATATTGAAATTAATCCAATTAATTGTTTAATTAATAAATTAATTCATTTTATCTTATTTATCCATCCAAACTATCCTATATATTCTCATCCAATATAATTTTAAAAAAAATGAGTATATGGTGTGTACTATGAGGAAACATGGAGTGTGCTTTTCTGAACTACCTGACATGGTCCTTATTGTGTACAATACACTCACACAATATGCATTGTGAACAACATGTGATGTAATTACACATAGTGTACTATCAATTAATGGCACATATACACATGTAAATTACATGTCATGTGCCTATTTAATGCATGTGGCGTACACGGTGTGTAACGACCATACTCAACATGTAGTTCCTAATTTTTATGAGGAAATAAATTAATAATTTAATACAATATAAAACCTATCACATGGAATGAACTATCAATAAATTACACGTGAACATGTGTTGATTAGTTTTAATGTAATAATGAATTAATTTTCACTTTTTGTGCAAACAAGTATGATACATTGTGTGTAAAATCCAACCACACACTGTGTATAACACTCATAATATATCCTTGATAAACACCTAGGGACTGGGTGTGTATTTCACCTCAAATGTTTATGAGGCACATGGAATGTACAACTGGTACACATCATGTAACCTTCATGTTTCATGGTTGTCATTACCTATGTGTCATGTAATAAAAACATGATGCATCCTTAACCATTCATTTTCAACTAAAAACACGTAGACTATATGGTGTGTACATGTGTTACATAGATCATAGTATATTGAGTCATGTGCCAGCCTATTCTAATCAACACTTGACTTGTATTAAATACTCTTGTGTGTAATAATATCATAATGACCCTAAAAATCTAGGGATTGTCCCACTGAAGTGTATAAGGATATATGGTGTGTACCTTCAGGCTACACATTGTTTAGTCCTATATTATTCATCCAGAATCATTAGAGTTATTGGATAGTTTCTTCAGATGTTCTTTGTGCATTGTCAACCTATTCTGAGTTATATGAGTGATAATGAAGAAGAAGAATAATAATAAATATCAACATTTGTATTTAAATAAAAAAATTAATGTAAATGAAAACTAAATTTAAACTCATAAAATGATCAATGATTAATAAATAATTAAAATTTTGAACATAACCGCTCTGATACAACTTGAAGGTTCTGTGAGAAAAAAAATGTGTTTGGGACCATGAACAACACTGGTTTTTCATCATATCCATTAAATAATCCATAAGAACATAATGAAGAATTATTATGTCTCATTAATATACCTGATAAAGATAGACAACAGAATCTTGAAACCAATAGATGGTCTTTCATGTTAAATTCATAATTAATTTATAATAATAAAATACCTCAATCTTGAGATTCTTTCTTCATAGAAGAGGTTGATTGTCTGAATTCCATTTCATTGCACTATCATTTCACTATGAGGATATAAGGATAGAATCCCTCTAATGGTGATCCACACATGAACTTGTGATCTTGAAGTGTTGTTGATGGTACTTTGGGTGATAGAGTAGTGGTACTGATAATCTTGTGTCTCTCCTTTTGATTGCTACCATGGTCACTTAGTTCTAGAAGGATCGAAACTTGATTAATTTGGATTGATAAGAAGAAGTAATATCACTTCTCTTGGTGCTGATAGAATCCCTAGAGTTTTTATTGGTGCAGATAAATCTCAAGGGAGGAGAGTTGTTGTGCACAATGAATCGACCAGCTCACAAATAACATAATAGGGTATATATAAAGTCAAGGTTAGGGTTTAATATTAATTAATTGATAATTGACCATTAATAATATATTAATCCCATAATATACCCCATTCCATGTAAAATAATATTATTATTATTTTATATCATAGCGTTCACTAGCTCATGCAATGATAAATATTATTTTGTAGTATGGTAAATAAATATTTATCACTAAACTAAAACCCAGTTTAGTTGTCCTCCTCAATATTTGTTGAATTCTTGAATAAATATTAAAATAAATATTATTCATTAAATAAATAAATAAATATTTTATTCATAGTGAGGAGAATAAAAAATTATTTAAAATTCACATAACTAGATAAATAATTATTTTTTACCTTATGAATAAACTAGAGATAAATAAATATTATATATCTATATAATTAAATAATTACCATTAGAATAAATAATTAATTAATATCTATGATCAATAAATTCTGAATAAATATTACTTCTTGGTCTAGAGAATAGTATTTATTTCAATAATTAAATTCAAATAGAATTTAATTGAGATCAATGGAAACACTTAGTGTGTGACCCTCTAGGCATCATCCTCAGTGGATTTAGTCAGGTTGGACTATAGTCCAATATCAACATCTAACAGCACATAAAGACACCAAATGGGAAGAAGTTAATGTCGCAATAAAAAAATTCACATACGAACACTCACTGTGTAATATAAACGCTTTGTTTTGATATCTCTAATCAGTAAGGTTGCATAATTTTTGTCATCAACCTATGTACTTGATCACTCTTTCTTTTATTATCTAAAATGAAAATTTAAAACACCATGGACATGAAATTTATCATGTATTTCCATTCAAATAAAAGAGTTTGAGATATCAACTTTCATAAATATGAAGGTACAAATCATTCCTTGACTTATTCATTAATAATATATCACTTGTGACATACCCAACATACCCAAATTCTCTTTGATCCTATAGAATCATGGCTTATGATAATACATCTAAGCATGAAACTTATGATATACATTAATAATATTATTAAATTCTAAGTATCATTCACACATTCACAGATAGTAATTCCAATGACACGCAAACATGTGGAATTCATATTGGAAATTTTATGCTCATAATCTCCTATATTGAATATTACCAAGTGCTAACTTCATGAGAATAATTCTCATCCACTTACAAGTATTTGAACCTGACAGTCAACATACTATTTGTTCCATCATATAAGGTTATCCTGATCATAGAACTAATGTTTAAGAGATATTGTCACAAAACTTCAAGGTTCTCATCATAATGGGGATCTTTTATGACCTATATTGATGCGAAAAATGTCCTAGGACATTATCACATTAAATTTGTCTATAAGTGCAATCAATATGTGATAATAATTTAATTAATATTCACTTATTTTAATATACATGCAATCAAAAATACAAAGTAGTTGGTTCTAGGGAACTAACTCCAACACTTTTTAGGGTTTTTATTATTTAATATGTTCATTTTTTGTATTTTGAATGTTTTAATTAATAATTGTATTAGTTTTTAGTTTTTATTTTTGTAATTGTTCATTTTTTTAATCTTGTGTGATTGAAGAGGTTTTAGGGATAGGAAACTAAGATGTTTTTTATCCCTTGAGATCGATGATATTCTAATGTGTGAGAGATGTACCTTCTGATAGTGTTGTTGATGAATTCATGGTGCATACTTGTTACCGATTGAGTAGATCGAAGAGGTTATTAGGGATAGAGCTACCTGTTGTTGTTGATGAGATTACAGTTGAAGAAGTTATGGGTTTGAAACTTGATACCTTCTCATATCTTTATAGTTGAGGAAGTTATGGGTGTGAAACTGGGATACTTTGAATCATGTCTATAGATTCTCCTGCAATTTTGGATAAAAGTGAAGGATTCCTTTAATTGGAATTGGTTTGGTAATATAATATACTTTTAGGAGTTTAAGTATTATTATCCTTGTCTCCACGGATTGTTTCTTATATTTCCTTGCTTGTTTAATCTTTGATTGGTGTATTATTATTTGTTTAATTATTAAGTATTTGACTTCTGATTCATTTAATTTCCATTGCATACTTATGTTTTTACTTTGATCCGTTTAGACATTTTAAATTCTGAAAATGCACTTCTTTGAGTGGGATAAAAATTGTAATTCTTGATTTTAATTTTATTCACCCCTCTCTTGAAGTTTACTTAACTACATTTACTTGGAAAAAATGTTTAAAATAAATAATATTTTTTTAAAATATATAATAAATATTGGGGTTTTTTAAAATGATTTTATTTTCTAAAATTATTATGTTTTTAGAATATATAAAGTAATTAAAAAACAATTAAATACATTATCTTTTAAAAAATAATCAAATTTTAAGATGCATAATAATATGTTTTTTAAGCTATAAAAAATATCTAAATGCGAATACTTTTTATATGTAAAAAATTATTTTTTATAAAACAAAAATTTAATATGAGTTTTAAAAAAATGTATTCTAAATATATATTTTTGAACCATAAATAATTTTTTAATTTTTTAATATAATTATTTTTAAAATATTTCAAAAATTACTATTTCCTTCAAACATGTAAGACTCTATGTATGTATGAGTGTTTGAAATTCAAGAGGATTTTGAATTTTTGAGTTAGTAGATGGGTAAAATTTAAAATGGTTCTCAGAATTGAATTATAAAGGTTGGTACCTCTTAAAATATGTTTTTTGGACATGGAATGGGATTTATAAGGTGTTTGGAGGTAGTAGGAGAGCATCAGTGGAAGGTTGGGTGGACGGTATGGTAGCTTGCAACCACTGACCAGTTAGTGGCCATTCCAGTGGCCTTACTAATCCTACAGAGTCCATCAGCTAGCCAATGGACCTATTCTAGATAGATGGTGGTGCTTCTAGGGGGAAGAATTAAAAAAATTTCCTTTAGGTTTTTATAAGGGGTATTCCCCCTTCCCCTCTTGTTTTGTACATGCGAACCAGGGGTCCAATTTGGGGTATTTTTGTAATGGTTTTTTCAGAGTTCTATGGTGAATCTTATCCTATATTTTCCTCCTTTCATTATCTCTGATCATTGTGAATTTTTATTCTTCCAGTTATGTATTTTTATGATTATTTCACTAAAGGATGGTGAAATCATCTTAAGCCCATGGGGCTTTCATTTATCCTATCTATGGGATGTCCCATGACAATGTCTGCTCATCACCAGGCATCATTTCAATGAAGGTATGTCACACTACTAATTTATTTAAATTTTATCCTTAAATTTAATTTAAATTAAGTATTATATTGATTTTTTTTATGGGTATTTTTCTCGAGATGGTGTCAGGAGCATGGAATGAACCTACCATGTGTGTTAGTTGTGGGTTGGGTGTGACAAGGCCACTCGATAGGTATTTTTCCAATTATTCTAGTTGCATAAATTTAGAATTAAATTATAAATTGTTAAAATAAATATGTTTTAGTTATATTTAATTAATTTGGATGTTCTATCTTGGGATAGATGCTCAGGCAATGGATCAGGCTTGGATGAGGCATGATTAAGTCTTGGAAGTAGTTTTCGGATGATGAAATTAAAAGGAATAGATTATGTTACTAGGTTAGGTGGTCTTTGGTACTTGACCTATGGTTTATTCTTATTTTTTTGTGTTGCATGTGATTTGTGGAATCTCCATTGGGATTTTTACCTATTTTAATTAAATTAATCACCATTTTAAAATGTGATAATATATATAATTTAAAATGGATGAATTGGACTAAGAATGTGCTAAGGCCTTTGGGGACCTGGTGCCCTAGCTAATGTCTCAGCTACTGATGGTTGATACCTTGATTATCAGAACATTCCTTGAGGCACATGAACCCCCCATGAGATTTGTAATGTGTTTGGAATTAAATGAATGAACTTAGTGTCCCTAGTAGTAGGAGCCCTTAGTGACCCCTTGGTAGAGGTTAATGATTTTCTAGGATGAATGGCCTAGGGGGTGGCCATGTGATACCTAAGAGGTGTCTTTGATATTTTAGTGATGTGGTTAAGGGATGTTCTTCCCCCATGGAGACATGAATACCTAGATGAGAGTCCCTTGGTGAGACAAATGGATAGGTTGGATGTTTGAGCCAACCTAGAGTGTTTTGGAAAGGTAATGGTCTTAGGGTCATTACCCTTGTGATGGGTTCTGACCTAAGAGAAGGGTTATCCCTCGTTTATGAGCACACTAGGGAAAGGAGGCATGGTTGAATGACTTATTTGAGATCAAATCATGTGAGGTATTGTCAAATGGGTAGTATGAGTATATGAGACCCTAGAGTGGGTGTTTGGAACATGAGCTACCCTGGTATGGACCCTTGTGAGTTTTGGTTTATGGTCTAGGTGTGGAACCTAGAGACCCCTAGAATTGACTTAGACCTTAGTGAGTTGGTTCCTGGTGATTTATGAGGGCAACTTGTGAGGTGGGTTGGCATATGGAAATGCATTCCTTAGAGGTGGAAAGGTGTGGGTGGATATCTTGAATTGAGATCGATACACAATAGGTGTTATAGAGTATAAGGAGAAGGCACATTAAATTCCTTGGGTTTTCATGATATTAAACACTTCAAAATCTAGTTATTGGGTATCAAATTTTATTTTTTTGTGGATAGGACTAGTTGAGTGTCTGGACCTATTGGTTTCGAATATGCTTCCACTATTAGGTCATAGATAGATGCTTTTGGTTTTAGTACAACATAGGATGATGGCTAAGAATGTGGATAAGACTGATATGAAATAATATTTAGTGGTTTAATCATGTGATCCTAGTTTTTATGTAATGTGACTCATCAAGCATGAGTTGGGTTTCATGATCATGTGGTACAGGATCATATGCCGTTAAGATTAGTTTATAATAAGTTAGTGCATGTTGGAGGCATTCAGTGCCTATTAAACTATGAATTAGGGAATTTTTATGTGTGATTTTTGAACAGATTAAGTTTAATGTGATTTTAGCGGGCTTGGGTGGCCAAGGGTTGAAGATAGAAATGTCCCTTTATGGTAGAGGAGACATTGGAGATGGATTGAGTGTCATGGGATGGTCAACCCTAGTATGTACCTTGAGGTTTTGCTCAAGGGGTGGTATAAGGGAATATGTGTGGTGGGAACTCACCATTAGTTGTTTGAGTGTGTTATCCTCATTATGATAGTTTTTTACAAAATTTCAAATAAAAGTGTTTGCATGAGTCAGGAATGGGTGAATTGATGTTTGTGATGTCGCTCAAGTGTGAGCAGTTTTGGCTATATTAGACCATTATGTTTAGTGATTGATATATCATGAGTCATGGTGATCAAGATTTTGGTTTAGTGAGGCAATGGTGAGCATACTCCCATAGCAGGAAGAGTCATATCAATTGCGAGTGCAAGAACCTCATGATAGAAGGGTCATGGAGATGTGGGATTAGTCAGTGTACAATCATGATGACATTTTATACTAGTGTGTGTGTAATTTGATTTAATCTAAATTCATTTTTGAACACCAAATATGTGTTTGGGTGTGATTCTAGATATATTTCGAGCATTTACATCGATCTCGGGTTGAACTTGAGGTGATCCAAGAATACTTTAGGTCAGTGGTTCATTAGAGCTCGCATAAGAGCATGATGATGGTTGTGGTTGATTGATGAATCACCCATGAAATTACACTAAAGGTTGGGATCGGACTTTAGTGAGCATGTTAAGATGATCATGGGTTTCTTTGGTATTTTAAGGCATTGTGATTGGGTAAATTAATCGCGTATCAGTGAATGAGACCAAGCGTTTTTGGAAAAAGAAGTTTGGAGGATGTTCAACTTGCATTCTCATGTGTGTTTATATGTGGTGGGATAGGGACCATGTTGGATGCATTGTTTTGGATATGATGGGTGCATTTTAAGAATTGGTCAGGGTCTTTTGAGAAGAAGTTGGCATGTTTTTATTATGCTTGTATTATCATAGCATATCCATTTTATATTTAAATTTTGAAATAATTATTGGTACCATTATTTTATTATAATCCTCACGTATGTTAGGATGTGGTATGTTGATAACTACATCGAGCATGCCATTGGACCATTGAGAATGTTCTTTAAAAGAAAATTTCCTTTATGAGACAAGCCTTATGGTGGAGAACAACATAGTCTGGGTGATCAAATTGGTGGAGACACCTTGTGTATATCTAGATAGACAAGCATGGGTGATCGTTGTATTCAAGTTTTGGTAGTAAATTTGAGTGGGGGTGTGTGTCTCGATGGGTTGAGTGCCTTACGGTTGGAGTTGCATTGTGAGATCATGCTTGGTATTCAGAGGTAGAACACAACCATTTGAATGATAATTGATAACCAGTGTTGGATGGTTGATGCAGTTGGATGTCCATTAAGGATTCTCATGGATGATAAGTGTTATGGTGGAGAGGTTTTAAAACCTCATGTACGTATGGGTGTTTAAAATTCAAGAGGATTTTTAATTTTATGAGTTAGTGGATGGGCTGGATTTTAAATTGATGCTCAGAATAAAATTATAAAGGTTGTAACCTATTAAAAGAGGCTTTTTGGACATGGAATGGGGTTTGTATGGTGTCTAAGAGTGGTGGGAGAGCATCATAGGAAGGGTGGGTGGCTAGGGCTGCAATCTGTAGCCACTGACTAACTGATGGCCATGTCCCATCTAGTCGGTGGTGCTTGATAGTGGCAGGATCCACTAACTGAAGGCACCAGCTAGCTAATTGGATTTTTAGAATGCATATTTACAATTATACCCCCTCTGATTTTTAGAAGGGGGAATCCCCCTTCCTCTCTTGTTTTGGCCATACAAACCAGGGATCTGAGACCCCCTCATTTTGGGGTGTTTTTATGATGCTTTTTCTAGAGGTATAAGGTGAGTCTTCTCATTTGATACCCTCATTTCATTCTCTCCTCATCTCATTGTGATTTTTTATTCTTCCCATTAGGGATTTTGATGCCAATTTTATTAGAGGATGGTGAAATAATCTAAATATCATGGGGATTTTGTGCAGCCTAGCTAGGGGATGTCCTGATACAATATCTGATCATCATCGTGTGTTGTTTTAGTGAAGGTATGTCACATCGAAAATTTATTTAAGTATTTTCTTTAAATTTAAAATAAATTAAGTATTGTATTTATGCTAGTTGATAGGGATTTCACCTGGGATGGTGTCAAAATCATGGCATAGACCTCCCATATTCATTAGTTACAGGTTGGGTGTGATGAGGCCACTAAGTAGGTGTTTTTTTTATTATGTTAACTTTTATAAATTTAGAATTAAATTATAAATTGTTAAACTAAATATTTTTTGGCTCTAGTTAATAAATTTGGATGTTATTTCTTGGGATAGATGGTTGGGTGATGGATCGGGCTTGGATGAGGCATGTTCAAGGCTTAGCAGAAGATTCCAAGAAATGAAATTAAAAGGAATAGACTATGTTACTAAGGTGTGTGGTCATTGGTACTTGATCTATGGTTTATGATTTTTGTTTGTGGTTCATATGACATATATCCTCACCACTTGGGTGTTGGACTATTTTAATTAAATGAATCACCATTTTAAAATGTGATAATCTTCCTAATTTAAAATGGATAAGCTGGGTTAAGAAAGTGCCAAGGCCTTTGGGGGCTCGGTGAACTAGTATATGACTTATCCATCGGTAGCTAATACCTTAATTATCATAACATTAATTGAGACACCTATACCTACCATGAGAAGTGTAACATGTTTGGACTTAAATGAATGAACTTAGAGACTCTAGTAGTAGGATCACTTAGTGACTCGTTGGTATAGGTTGATGATGTGTTGGGATGAATGACCTCAGGGTTGGCTATGTGATACCTCAGAGGTTCCCTTGATCCTTTGGGTTAGTGAGGTGTTTGAGGGGTTTTCTTACCCTATAGATACATGGTGACCTCAGTGAGCATCCTTTGGTGAGATAAATGGATAGGTTGAGTGTTCAGGACAACCTAGAGTATTTTATAAAGGGTATGGACTTGATTCAATCACCCTTATGATGGGTGTTGACCTAAGAGATGATATAGGATTGAGGGACCCTTATGATGTTTCATAGTTGTGATAAGACTTAGGGGGACCCTGGTGGGTGCCCCAGTGATGTGTTTTTTCTAGTGAGAGGGTGTTATTTATTCTTTTAATGAATTAGGGATGGGATTTCCCCCAAGTTCATGAGTTTTATTTATTGTATTAGTTATTATTGTGTTAATAAAATTGAAAATTTTAATGGGTGGTGTTTTATTATAAATGGAAAACACATTTATGGGTGGTTGTGAATACTCCCTACAATGAGGTTATGAATACTCCATACAGGTAGGTCATGAATACTTCCCATGGGGAGGTTATGAATACTCCATATAGGGAGGTTGTGAATACTCCCTACGGGGAGGTTGTTGACACTACTTGTGGGGATACCATAGTTTTGGAGTTAGGATTATTAGGTCTGGGAAGAGGACTACATTCCTACTATGTGTTATCTTTCGGAGGCTTATGTGGTCTTCAATGGGTGTGTTTGAACCTTCCAGATTATTGGGGCTTATCTTCCAAGAACTATTTTATACTATGATGGAGAATTTCCTTGAGTTGTTATTATGGGATGGTGTATATGCTAGGTTGTTACATTGTATATTAGGGTGGATGAGGCCCCCATATTGTTATATGTATGTCGCGGTGGAAGACTACCAGGTTGTTATATGGTTGGAACAGTCATCGTGATGTACTCAGAGACACTCTGACACTTTCTGAATTAGGTATGGCCAATCAGGGTCATGGACCTGAGGATAGATGGTGGTGTATTTTATTTATTTATTCCCAATAGTTGTTTACTTTTTTAGATCATTTTGCATGCACACATCACTATATTGAAAAGTATATGAGAAACTACATTGGTGGTGCCCTACTAATATTTGTACTCACTATACTTGGGCCACCATTGCACTTGTGTACCTGAGTAGACTCTCACTTGGTTGCAAACATGGGTTGGGATAAGGCCCAGGATTGATTGAGTGGGATAGCTCATGCGTGCATATAGAGCTTAGGTTTAGGTGTGGCTTGGTGATTCAATTATTCCTTTCTTTTATTTTATTTTATTTTTCCTTATTTATACTTGTGACTAACCCAGTGGGAGGTCTGTCTTGTATTATTTTATATTGATATTTTATTTATTATTTCATGTTCAGTTTATTTATTACTTATACATACTCTGATGTGATATAAGTATTAGATTCCTTTCTTATTTCTTTTATTGTTAATACTCTGATATAGGGGTGTAGTATCCCCACAACACTACCTTATACCTCTAATTTTAGTCAAAAGACTCTGGCGTATAGTGAATCACGTTTGAGGTCATATGGAACCATCGGTCTTGTTACTATTTATAGTGAGGTGGGTTTAATATACACTAAAATAATTAATGGAATATTTAATTTAGGTTCATTTATCTTCCATGTGGTTTCATTAATAGTAATCTATTATAAATGGTTTAAATGATTTAAATATTCATTGAATAAGATTCAATGAATTAATGATAATGGGAATAAATGTATATGGATACATTAAATATGGTTGATGTGATTCATTAAATGAAACATGTCATTGATGAATATATAAAGGAATGTGATCCCTCATATTGTTAATAATCGATTGTCTGCAAGCTTCACCAAACTCTCCTCCTTCTCATAATGTGTTTTTCACCTTCAGTGAAGATGCTAGCACCTATTCAAGTGTATGGAAGTCCTCCAATTGAGATTGGGATCCATATCCTGGTGTAATCCCTCAGAGGTAGGGAGCGTTTTTGTTTACTCTAGTCATCTTCCTCAAGAAAACTCGTTAGATATTATTACATTGGGTATCCAGGTACACACATTTATGTTCTTCATTTATTACATGTTGATCCTATCAAAGATAGATCGTATATATTTTTGGGTTTTACTTTTACTTACATGTCCATATGATAGACATGTAAAACTCAATAGTGGTATCAGAGGGAATGCTTCTTTGATGAATCAACATGTTCATTTTATTATTTAATGAAGAACATGTTTTACAAGTTGTAAAATAGGATATTTCAAACCTAGAAATAAATAAGTAAATTCATATTTATATTTAATATTTAAATAAAAGGTTTATTAAATTATTTATTTTATTCATGTTTATAAAATGGTTTATAAAATGAGAATAAAATTAATGATCGAGGCATAATAAAATTTGTTTTATTAGCCTTTGTCAAATATGGAAAGTTCATATTTATTACTCTTGTTTATGAAAGTAAATAAAGTATTTATTTTAGTCAATAAAATTCAATTGATAAATTAATTATATTTTTTATAAATTTTTTAAAAATAATAAAAAAGATATTTTGAAATATTTATAAAAAAATTATAAAAGTGTTTTATAAATTAATTAATTGTAAAATGTTTATGGTTAACTAATAAATATTTTTAAATATGCATGGTTTATAAAATGTTTATAAATCATATTAGATGATATTTTTGGAATATTTTAATTTAAAAATTGTTTGTAAATTAATTAATTGTAAATTTTTATGAAAAAATTATTAACAAAATATTCCAAATATTAAATATTAATATTTAAAATACCTTTTACTGAATTATTTGGTATACCTTATGATGTAAAATAAAATGTTTATTTAAGAATCATAAGGGGAAATTTATACAGGGTTATAAATTATAAATTAAGTCTAAAATATAAAGAAGTTTATATTTGAAAGTATGAATCATTCATAAATAATTAATTTGAAGTTTTTCAAATTAAAAGGGGGATTATTTTGATTAATTATCAAAAATGTTTTGGTAAATAAATAAATAGTTTATTTATAAAGAAATTTTAATTTTAATTTTATTTAGATTGTCTATAAATTATTTATAAATAACTAAAAGGTTTTATGGAATATTTTTAAAATTTATAAAATGTGTTTTATAAATTAATTAACTATAAAATGTTTATGGTTAATTGATTAAATGTTTTTTTAAACCACTTATTAATGTTATTCTATTAATATCAAAGAGTTAATATTAATAATATCTTTTTAAAATTAATTTTATTTATAAGAGTTATAAATCATAATAAAGGATATTAAAACCTTTTTATCTAAAATTATATGGCATCTTTGTAATATTTAAATAAAGTGTTTATTTAAGGATTATAAAAATTATTTATAAAATAAGTTTATAAATCTCATAAAAATGATCAAAATATAAAATGTGTTTATATTAATAATTATTAATTGTTAAAAATTAATTTAAAATTATTCAAATTATGAGGGGACATTATTTAAAGATTTTATTTAAACTATATCAAAAGGGTTTTGATTGTTGATTTAATCAAAGGTTTAAATAATAAATTGAAATTCCATATAATAAATAACATGAATGAGTTCATATTGAATTGAGTATAAAAGTGTTTATATTCAAAATTATGGAATTCCCATAATGTTAGGTGATTTATAAAAGGTTTTATAATGAGCTTTTAATTATTAATTGTTCATAAATTATTTTTTCATGTTAAAATTTTTTAATTGTTCATTTAAAACTTCTTCCCTACTTTATTCATATTTATAAATTTTTATGCTATAAATTTGTATACTTTAGTTTAACTTTTTAACTAATTCTAGGAGATAGAGTCTTAGATTACATGCTAGGTATGACTCCATAAAATTTAGTTTTCATCTACCTTTTCCTTAGTATGTAATTGAAGTTATTAGATTGAATTTAGTTATTGGGCATAATTTTTGTGTATAAGGTGTTAGAGATATCATGAATTGAGTTATCTCTTAAGTAAATTCTCCCCGGGTAGAGGGACTTAGGGTCAGAAAACCGACCAACCTGAAGGCTTATGCCTTTTCTAGAAAGGTGAATGGGGTTGTCTATCTATCACCTCAAGCTTACTCGAGTGGAGATTATCAATATCATATAACTATTATCCTTTACATGAAGAGTTCATGTACCTTATGCATATGATTAATTGATATATGTATGAATTTTTTTAGCATTTTATTTTTTGAGTGGGTAACATAAACTTGTGGGTTGTGTAAAAGTTAGACATTAATGTGGTTTAAACACATTAATTTAGTGGTTAGAATTGGGGTTCCAAAAAAATCATTAGAAAATTGCTTACACAAAAGAGAATAAAACATGAGAAAATAATGATTACATAAGTTTCAATAATTATGAATTTAATATCCATATGATACAGATTAAGTTGGTGAGACTTTCAAAGAAAACCCCTTAAACACTAAGTATGAGATTCCTTCTAAATTGGCACCTGTCAAGAACTTTATTATCTAGTTGGGTAGTTTTGTGCCAAATTTGGGTGCCCCTGGGTTGCCTGTGTAAGGAAATCAAGTAATAAGTGACTCTGTATTGTCTTTTCTGGTATTTTCATTCCAAATTTGGGTTCCCTTGGATTTTCCTTAGTTATCTTGTTTTTTGCATTTGTTTTGGGTTACACTAGATAGAAATTCCTAATGGTTATTATACTAGAGGAATAGAGTTGAGTAAATCTATATGATAGATTTGGATAAAGGGTTATCCACTCAAATATCTAAGAATCGCAACTATTATAATTAGATTGAATCTCTAACTAAATAACTAGGTAGTGAGATGAATTCCCAAGTGAACTCATTGCATAGTGAAATTTGGATCTCGGGTCACTAAATAGATATGATGTATGGGGTTATCAATTCTAATGGGAGCGCTATCATTAAAATTCCTTAATGAATATATATAAGACATGATATTCATCTATTAAAATTTTCTATTATAGATAAATGCACCATCATCATCAAACTAAACTTTGAAATTAATCCTTGAAATGAGGAGCTTAATATAAGAAACTCCTAAGACTGGTAGCTTAAGAAAAGATCATAAGCAAGAGAAATATTCCAGAACAACCAGTTGTTGATATTGTTTAACAAGTAAATATAGATGATTAAGGAAGCATGGAATGATTAATTTGAGTTTTCAAAGGGAATATATACTAATTGACCTGAGGAATTATAGTATCATATAATCAATATGATTGGGTATGTTAATGATATTCAATATGATTGAATATATTTAGAGAGACTGAAGAATTCCTATAAGTCTTATTCTGGTTAAGTAATTTATTCTATTTTCATCTATGTAAATGTTTTTTAAATATGAATGAATTCAATAAATGTTTACCCAATATTCTCAAAGTGCTAATAATATATGAATTGGGAATATTATGTCTAGGTTCTGGTATTGTACAGATAGTACAAGGAGGTAAAAGTTCAAAACTAAAAGAGATAAAGTTGGAAAGTACAATAATATTTCTTTAAGAATCCAATTAAGGTTATTTGAAACCTGATGGTATTATTAAGAAGGAGTAATGATTCCACATGGTGGAATTATATAAAATACTTGAAGGATTTGGGGAACTTCATGGAATATCTATGTCAGGTATTAATGTTATAGAAAATTATTCTTCAGTTTTGAAGGGTATGTGATACCGAGTGTATGTTTTACAAGTGTTATAAATATACAAGTCTTTAAAATCATAAAAATAATTGAAAATATATTATAGTTTGCATTCAAGTGATGAATTAAATAGTTTCTATATCAAAAAAATTAATGTAAATATATTTATCAATCTTGGATGAATCTAAGTAAAAGAAGTTTATATTTATCTTTCTTCTCTTATATGATAAGAGGTATTAAAAAGAGTTTTTTTTTTACCAGAATGATATGATTAACTGGATAAACTAGGTTTATGATTCATTTTATTTAAAAAAATGTTTTGAGAAGAATATTAATATAGTGTTATATCTATGATAAAGTGTTTATCCAGTTATTTTTTAAAATATGTCTGAATTTGATCCCCATACAATAGTGGTGTATTTTAATTAATAAAATCTTCATTTTCAAGAAAATACCCTAAACACATAAAATTCCATATGAGATATGGAAATAATTATAATGACTCATCCTTAAACATTACATAATATTGAGTTTTAAGTCAAGAATTTATTCTCTTACACTTTAGGGTATTTTATGTTTATATTTTTAGAGAATTAGTTCATAGCTCATACATAACAAAACCATATTTTACAAAGTGAAAAATTTTGATTAGTATCAATTTTTTCAATAATATTAACTTTTAAAATAAAATATGATTTATTTTTATGACAAAACTTTATGAATTATAACTTAAATTCTTATTTATTCCTACTCATCCTTGATCTAGTGCTTGTTTGCATCATTTTTTCCCTACTTTCATTATTTTGGCACTGTTCTTTTTCTTATTTTTACATATGCCTTGTGATATATAATGCATACTTATTGTTCTTGACCTATGTGGGTGTTTGGTTGTTTCCTTTGGAAAAATTAGTTTTCAAAGATGTTGGATGAATTATTTTGAATTTAAAGACTATTTTGTGGGTGCTTTAAAGTGATTTTCAAAATGGGTGTTTGTTTTAAAGGTGGTTTGGATGGTGGAATGCTTAAATGTTAATTTTTTAATTTAAATAAAAATAAGTGTAATGTTTTTGAGAAATATAAGTGGGTATGTGGTTTTAAAATGTCTTAGGTTAGTGGCTTCATTTTCAAAATGTACATGTTCGGTTTTGTAAAATTAGGAGAAAGGTTTTTGGGAAGTGATTATGGATATGTTTGGTTTTCCATGAGATATATGTGAAAATATTAATTTGTAGTTTATTTTCAAACTATCATTAATGAATTACCTTATTAAACACATTTCATATATTTGGTGAGTTGAGGTGACCTACTAGGATTTTTAGATCATGCCTGTTTATTACAGGTTCTAGGTTCCTAGTTGGAATCTGTTTGATCATTGTGGTTGGTGAGGGGTGAGTTGGGTGGTGGTGAGAAACTTGAGGTTGCGTGGAGATGGTTTGGGCTTGGATAAAATTGGTTTGTAATTTTTTTATTTTTATTTAGTGTTGTATCTATTCTTCCTAGATTTATCCTCTTGTTTTTTTGATGTTGTTCATGTATATACAAATGGGTTAGATCATTGTAGTTAGTTGTGACCCATTGGAATATTTATTTGTTTTGGCCTTTATATTTATTTATTAAACTTTGGTCATCTTTTATTTGGGTGAATATATTCCCAAAAGGATTCTTGTGATGAATAGGCACTGGTTTCCAGCCAGTGGGGATTGGGAAATCCCTTTGGGCCTTGTGGCGAATCGAGTAAGGTAACGGGTTCGGTGGCAGCCCGAGCTAGTTTGTGACAAAATGGTATGAGAGGAAGTTGGTTCTTTAGTAATATCCAAATACTTGTGTATTTACCTTGTTATTTTCAGATGTTATGTTAGAATGGAGATTAATGTTGTCATAGCTTGATAGTTAAGGGTGGGGAGATCCTAGCTAACTCTTGCTTATCATGAGCCTTAAGCTTGTATGGGAAGTTGGGTTTTGAATTGTGAATCTAAGATTTTTTTAGCTAATTTTAATGTTATTTGATCTATTTTGACCCCCTTTGAGTATTTATGTGATATTGAGGATTCATCCTTGGTTTTGAGGTGGAAATGGAGAAGAACTTTAGCAGAATGATTAGCTTGCATGACTTGGGAAATTGTAAAGTGTCTTTGTAGTCGATTCTACCTCCTTAGTAGACTGTGTTGCATGATTGGCACACAACTGCCTAATCTGTGTGGTCTAACCATACACAAAACTATTTCTTCCCTGGTTATACTGTTTGACTCCTCTCGAATCTAGATTATACTAAGGTAGTTTTCTCTTTTGGTGGGTGGATTAAGGAGTGTTTTGTTTTCCTTTTGGGGATGTGGTTCTCATGGGATGTGTTTGGATGCTTGTGTAGTACTTTGTGTGCACTTAGTTTTTAAAACCTTGTTTTTTAAAATGGAAGGGGTTTTTTGAAATTCCTATTTTCAGAATTGGTTTTTTGGAATTCTTATTTTGAAAGTTTTATTTTAAGGAATTTAAAAAAAAATCCCTTATGGTATTTGGAAATTAAAGTGTTTCAAACTTAATTCCTTGGGTTTTCCCAAAATAAATTGATTTCAAAAGTAAGTTTTGAAATAATTTCATGTTAAAAGGGGGAATTTCATTTTGAAACAAGTTTTAATATGTTTTGAAAATGGAAATGAGTTTTTATGATCATTACTTAGATCCTAGGTTTTCAAAGTGAAATGGGATTTCGAAAAGAATTTTTATGGATTGCCTTGTTTGGGTAGTGTGTCTTTTCACCAAGGTTATTTTTTTAGTTTTGGGTATATTTTTTTCAATAATATTCCTTGGTGGTGGGTGATTTCAAAATTACTTGATGAAGTTGGGGTTTGAAAAGGAAATTTTCTTTTCTTTGGTGTGTATACTTTGGTGCCTCGATTGAGATTTTATTGTTTGGTTTAATTCCTGGTACATTAAGGAATCATTTAGTTTATATTTTGAGGCATGAGTTAGTGATCATGTATTTTTTTATCCCCTATAATGGTAAAAAAGGTTTATTTAGTTTCGATGCTTAGCCAAACTCTGACTGGAATGGTGTAAGTGGAACCTATTGCGTTCTTGGATCCCATCTTAGAATTCTTAAATTAGCATATGCCTTCATTCAGTATTGATCAAGGGTTTGTATAAGCATTAAGGTGGTTGGAAGGTATTGAGGTGATCCTAAATTTCCTTGGGACACTTGAATCTTCATGAGTGATAGATGTTGAGATCTTGCTTATCGTTTTTAGTTGAGTTTGGTGGGAGTCGTTGGTACCTTCTCTGTCATGTGAAGGTATGTCTTGGGAACTCTTTAGGATGGAGTTTTTTTAGTGGTTCTTTCTTGATATTATTAAAGTGTATAACAATATTGAGCTTGTGAGCCTCTTTCAGGGTGACTGATCAGTGAGGGAGTATGCTGATCGCTTTTCAATGTTAGTCATTTTTTCCCAAAGTTGTTGGTCAGTGATCCTGTTAAAGTATGTTTCTTTATAGGTGACCTTCACCCTAATCTTGATTTAGCTATACTTGCATCAGGCCTGACATATTTTCTAGAGGTTGTCAGCATGGCCATTTGGGTAGAAGCTGAACATTCTAGGAATTCAGTAGCAGGCAATGCCTTAGTTTCATTCGGTAGGTGCAAGGATTAGTCATCAAGTGAGGGGAAGAAGTAGGATGAGATAGATATTGAAGTAAATGTTCTCCCTCATCAGAAAATAATATCATTTATGTGTTTTTGGTGTGCAGATCCAGATCATTCTAAGACCCACTTCTTGAATTCTCCTCAAGTTTTCCACTATTGTGGTCGTTCCATTCAACGGCCCGAAGACCTTCAAATTTTTTTATTATAAATAAAACCCCTTTTAAGGGAATAAGGGGAAAATCTAAAAGACTTCATGGAAATAAGACTAACCATGACTCAAAGGTCAAAGAGAGAAAAATCAAATTGACAACATGAAACTAACCCTCCCTAGCATGTGATCTTGATGACGCTCTCCACCATTGCAAGGCTATTTGGCAAGCAAGTTTCTAGTGTCAAAACACAGGCCCGATCTGATGGCTGACGCCATACCCTCTCAAACATCCAAATCCATCAAGATCTGCAAAGATGAGGTCTTGGGTTTGATCCTTTTCACTACGGGAAAAATGGGTAATAGCGACGGGGTATTTGCGACGGGAATTATTCCCGTCGCAAATACCTTTTGCAAAGGAGTATTTGCGACGGGCAACTATTCCCGTCACAAATAATCTGTTATTTGCGACGGGTTTTTTTACCCGTCGCAAATAGTTTGGCGCGAAATGCGCGCCAAACCGTGCGAAGGTTATTTGCGACGGGGTTCTATCCCTGTCGCAAATAACCGGCGGCGGTTAAAGACTATTTGCGACGGGGCTGCAGGCCCATCGCAAATACCCAGGCGGCGGGGGTTATTTGCGACGGGACCCGTCGTAAATAACTGTTTTTAATGCCGCCCATAATTAAATGCGGTCAGGGTTATTTGCGACGGGGTTCTATCTCCGTCGCAAATAACCGGCGGCGGTTAAAGACTAGTTGCGACGGGACTGCAGTCCCGTCGCAAATACCCCGGCGGCAGGGGTTATTTGCGACGGGCCCCGTCGCAATTAACTGTTTTAATGCCGCCAATAATTAAATGCGGTCAGGGTTATTTGCGACGGGTCCCGTCGCAAATATCGTTATTTGCGACGGAAAACCCGTCGCAAAAAAGCCCGTCACAATTAATCTAACCTATAAATACTGCCAACCATTACAATTTTTCACTCTCACCTCTCAACCGTTCCAATTTTTCCGCTCTGAATCTTTTACGACTTTCAGTTGTAAAATTTTTTTTCCGACTTCGAGAATTCAGTTGGTGGTGTTCTACAATTACAGCGGCTCGACATTGACATCAAGTTTAAGGTTTTTATCTGAATTTTAATTTAATATTTATTATATTTATTATATTTATTTAGTTTAAATTTTTAGAATTTTTTTTTCTGATTTCTAATTAGAAATAATTATGAATAAGTATTAATAATTAACAGTAATTAGAGACACTTAAACACTAATTAATTTAAAATAGTTAGCTGTAATTATAATTAATTAGCAATAATTATGAAAAATTAAAATTAATTTGAATTAATTAATAATAATTAGAAATAATTAACATTAATTAGTAATAATTTATAATAATTACCAATAATAAGTAATAATTACTAATAATTAGTAATAATTACTAATAATTCCAAATATTCAATAATTGCCAATATTTGTCAATATTTGTCAATATTTTTTCCAATAATTACCAATATTTACCAAGAATTGCAAATAATTGTCAATATTTACCAATAATTAGGAATAATTACCAATAATTAGGAATAATTACCAATAATTTGGAATAATTACCAATAATTAGGAATAATTACCAATAATTAGGAATAATTACCAATAATTGGGAATAATTACCAATAATTAGTAATAATTACCAATAATTAGGAATAATTACCAATAATTACCAATAATTACCAATAATTAGTAATAATTCGTAAAGATTACCAATAATTAGTAATAATTACCAATAATTACCAATAATTACCAATAATTAGTAATAATTTCCAATAATTAGTAATAATTACCAATAATTAGTAATAATTAGTAATAATTAGTAATAATTAGTAATAATTAGTAATAATTACCAATAATTAGGAATAATTAGTAATAATTACCAATAATTACCAATAATTAGTAATAATTAGTAATAATTAGCAATAATTACCAATAATTAGAAATAATTAGTAATAATTACAAATAATTAGGAATAATTAGTAATAATTACCAATAATTAGTAATAATTACCAATAATTACCAATAATTAGTAATAATTACCAATAATTTGTAATAATTAGTACTAATTATCACTAATTACCAATAATTAGTAATAATTAGTAATAATTACCAATAATTAGTAATAATTCGAAATAATTACCAATAATTACCAATAATTAGTAATAATCAATAATAATTACCAATAATTAGTAATAATTAGTAATAATTACCAATAATTAGTAATAATTAGTAATAATTACCAATAATTACCAATAATTACCAATAATTACCAATAATTAGTAATAATTAGTAATAATTATCAATAATTAGTAATAATTACCAATAATTCGTAATAATTACCAATAATTCGTAATAATTACCAATAATTAGTAATAATTAGTAATAATTAGTAATAATTAGTAATAATTAGTAATAATTACCAATAATTATCAATAATTAGTAATAATTACCAATAATTACCAATAATTACCAATAATTAGTAATAATTAGTAATAATTATCACTAATTGCCAATAATTAGTAATAATTAGAAATAATTACCAATAATTAGTAATAATTACCAATAATTACCAATAATTACCAATAATTAGTAATAATTCGTAATAATTAGGAATAATTACCAATAATTAGGAATAATTCGTAATAATTAGTAATAATTAGTAATAATTAGTAATAATTAGTAATAATTAGTAATAATTACCAATAATTACCAATAATTACCAATAATTACCAATAATTACCAATAATTAGTAATAATTACCAATAATTAGTAATAATTACCAATAATTAGTAATAATTCGTAATAATTAGGAATAATTACCAATAATTAGGAATAATTTGTAATAATTAGTAATAATTACCAATAATTACCAATAATTACCAATAATTAGTAATAATTTCCAATAATTAGTAATAATTTCCAATAATTAGTAATAATTACCAATAATTAGTAATATTTACCAATAATTACGAATAATAACATTATTAAATTATTAGTATATATTATTATTATTATTAAAATAATATAATTTTCTATATTATATAAAATTCTCCTTTCATCTGTGTGTTTTCTTTCTCCACATGTAATATTTGCATTCTTTTTCAAAATTATCAACCTACTCACCAATGGAGAGGTGAAAGTGAATGCAAATATTACATGTGGAGACAGAATGTTAAACACATGGATGAAAGGAAAATTGTATATAATATAGAAAATTATATTATTTTAATATTAATAATAAAATATACTAATAATGTAATAATGTTATTATTATATAATTAATATTTATGAAAAAATAATATTAGTATTATTAAAATAATAAAAAAATTATATAATATTAAAATTATCAATATTTGTAACCGGTTTTGCTTTATTCTCAACATATTCAATTCTTAAAGGGTCAATTTTTAGGTCTATCTCAATAAAAATTTTGCGTCAGTCGTGTCTGATGTAAACTCTATAATTATCCTTGCTTGAGTGTTTTTTCTAACAAATTATTCAAAACCAGTAATGCTTTTATATTTTATAGAAAAATATGGAACAACGAGGTCGTCGACAGTCATTATTAGATGACCGCATATGGATAAATCAATGTAGAAATCCAAACGGTTATGTTTTAAATCTAGTATATATAGAGGGTGTGGAGACTTTTTTATCATTTGCGGCATCAAATCCAGAATTTGTTTTAGAAGGCAAAATAAAATTCCCTTGTAGAAAATGTGAATTGAGAACGTTTGACACGTTTGACAAAGTGGGGGGGCATCTCTTGCGTTTTGGTTTTCAACTAGATTATGTTTTTTGGTATCAACATGGTGAACGCAGTTCCAGAGTAGGTGATACCAACTTGATTCCGGATTCATCCTGGTTTCAAGATTTAGTACATGATGTTGCAGGTTCATCTATTCAACATACAGAAACTTCAGCTGATATAGCTTCAAATCCTGAGTTGGCACCGTCTGGATTTTATGAGTTGTTGAGGTCTGCTGAGGATGCATTATATCCTGGCTGCAAGATGAGCAAATTAGAAGCAGTTGCAAAATTTATGGCTATCAAATCAGATAACGGAATTTCAAACACCTATTTTGACCAGATATTTTCTTTGCTTAAAACACTGTTACCCGAAGGAAATGTTTTTCCTGTAAATTACTATGAGAGTAAGAGGCTGGTTCGAAATTTGGGACTTACTTGTTAGAAGATTCATGCATGTTCAAATGACTACATTTTATATTCTGGGGAAAATGAGTCGTTGGATAGTTGTCCCACATGTGGGCAACTGAGATATAAAGAAGGGCAACATGGGAAGTCTGGTTTGATTCCTGTAAAACAGTTGAGATATTTTCCGCTTACATCCAGACTTCAGTGTTTATTCATGTCTAAGAATACAGCGACAATGATTTCATGGCATAAAGAGAATATTTCAACCGATAAAAGCTTGAATCATCCAGCCGATGGTGATTCATGGAAACATTTTGATAGAGTGCATCCATCCTTTGCTTTAGAAGCTAGAAATGTTCGACTGGGCCTTTCCACTGATGGTTTCTGTCCGTTCGGATCTTATGGTAGTCAATATTCATGTTGGCCTATTTTTTTAACTCCGTACAATTTACCTCCATGGATGTTGATGAAGGAGCCATATATCTTTTTGACTTTACTAATTCCAGGACATCTGAAGAAGAACATTGATGTTTATTTGAAACTATTGATTGATGAATTAAGTTTATTGTGGAGTACTGGTGTCAGTACATATGATGTTGCTACGAAACAGAATTTCATACTGAGAGCAGCATTGATGTGGACAATTAGTGACTTCCCGGCTTATGGGATGTTATCTGGCTAGAGTACACATGGTCAGAAATCATGTACTTACTGTATGGGAGAGAACAAAGAATTTATGCTCATTCATGGAAAGAAACCTTGTTATTTTGACTGTCATCGCAGATTTCTTCCAGCTGATCATCCTTTTCGCAGAAACAGATCTCATTTCAGAAAAAGAACAGTTGAAAGGGATGGAACTCCAAAAATGCTATCAGGTTCGGAGTTAAAATCAGTTGTATTTTCATTACCTCCCATCACTTTTGGTCCCACAATAAACCAACAGAAAATTTCTGGTTTTGGGAAAGAACACAATTGGATTAAACGTAGCATATTTTGGGATTTTCCATATTGGTCTGATTTGTTGGTCCGCCACATGTTGGATGTCATGCATATTGAGAAGAACTTTTTTGATAATTTGTTTTATATAGTTTTGGATACGCCAGGAAAGATAAAAGACAATGTAAATGTACGTTTAGATCTTGCCCAAATTTGCAGGCGTCCAGAACTGGAACTGATTGAGAATGTCAGAACAGAAAGGTTACTGAAACCAAAAGCAGCTTATACACTGTCTAAAGAAAACCGTTTATTATTTTGTCAGTGGATTGCAGATTTGAGACTTCCAGATGGTTGTGCTTCCAATTTGGGTAGATGTGTAAAGAATGGTCATATTACTGGATTAAAAAGTCATGATTGTCATGTTATAATGGAAAGACTTCTACCCATTGGATTAAGAGGTCTGTTGAATTCTGTGATTTGGGATTCCATAACAGACATGTCTCATTTTTTTCGGGAAATTTGTGCGGCTACAACAGATTATGATGCTCTATGCAAACTTGAAGAAGATGTTGTTGTAATTATATGTAAACTGGAAAAAACATTTCCGCCGTCTTTCTTCGACTCAATGGAACATTTGATGTTACATTTGCCATATGAAGCCAAATGTGGAGGTCCAGTACAGTTTCGATGGATGTACCCATTTGAAAGATGCATGAAAAAATTGAAAAGAAAAGTACATAACAAAGCATTTGTTGAAGGATTTATTGCAGAAGCTTATTTGCAAGAGGAAATATCTTTTTTCTGCTCCCATTATTTTGAATCTGAGTATCCTTCAAAACACAACCGAATGGGACGGAACAAGATGAATATTGATGAAATCGATAATCAATTATCTATTTTCAACTAGCCAGAGCTTTGTTTTGGTGGAGTTTATGAACGCTGGCTTTCGGATGATGAACATCACAGAGCTCATACGTATGTTCTACTCAACTGTGAAGAGATGACATCAGTTGTACTGTAAGTGTTTATATCACTTATTCTATCATTTATGTTACAGTAAATAACTTTGTTTTTTATAGGTTGTATGATAATCATATCAAGAAACAAATTCCAAAAATTACAGCAGCTGCTCTCAAAGAACGCCGACAGAAAAATTTCTCTCACTTATATTATTTTTTATTTTTGAATTATAATTCTATTATTTTTATATTAATTAAAATGATTTATTAATAATTTATTATTTTTATTTGTGAATTATAATTCTATTATTATATTAATTAAAATCATTTATTAATATTTTTTTATTTTTTATTTTTGAATTATAATTATATTATTATTATATTAATTAAAATAATTTATTAATAATTTATTATTTTTATTTGTGAATTATAATTCTATTATTATATTAATTAAAATCATTTATTAATATTTTTTATTTTTGAATTATAATTGGATTATTATTATATTAATTAAAATAATTTATTAATATTTTTTTTATTTTTTTATAATATTTGCGACGGGATACTATGCCCGTTGCAAATAGTATTATTATTATATTCATTAAAATAATTTATTAATATTTTTTATTTTTATTTTTAAAAATAGTAATTGCGACGGGCCCATCGCAAATACTATTTTAAAAAGTTTTTTACAAATATATGGACTGATATTTGCGACGGGAAGGATCTCCGTCGCAAATAATACCTTTAGCGATGGGCTCGTCGCAAATAATTGTTGTTGCGACGCCGTTTTCCGCAACGGGCTATTTGCGATGGGGGCCCGTCGCAAAAGCCTATTAGCGACGGGATCCCGACGCAAATGCCCCATCGCAAATGCCATTATTTACAGTAGTGTTTATAGATGTATGGATTTTGGGACCTTTTCTTTTTTTTGTTTTAATACTGGGTTGAGATTTGGATCTTTGGCTATTTTTGTTCAAATTTTGTGGATGATCCCCTTTTGGAATGTTTTAATGGATGGTTTGAATGTTTCTTTATGGCATACCTTGTTTTTCTTATGGAATGATTTCCCTCCCCCTTGTTGGTGGATTTTGAGGTTTTCATGGTTTGAAACATTCTTTGTGGATGGCCATGAGTTCCATTTTTTAGCATCATTTTTTGGGTGAACCTTATTTTAGAGTTTAGTTCCACCTATTCTTGTGTTGAGATATTGAGATTCTCGTTTTTTGGACATGATACAGGCCTTGGGTGAACGATTGGGTAACTATAGTGTGTGTTTTACCAGTTGAGTTTGGTATACTAGCTAGTGTTTGGTTGTGGCCATTTAGATTCACTATGTGAGGGTGATTCAGTTTTTAACCCTAGGTTATCTACATGTGTTTGACCCAAGGTGAGATCTCATGTCCTTATTTTGAGGCTTCTCTAGTTTTTTTCCATCATTTTGAGTTGGGAGGTGATTTTGGGTTGAGAATTCATTTCTATCATGGTTTCTTGTTGTTCAAGGATTCGTTTATTAGTATCTTTCCTATTATTGCACCATGTTAGATGAATTATAAATGGAGGGGATACCATATTAGGTCTATTTTTCTTTTTAGGACTTCTTGTTTGGGGTTTTCATTTGGGTTGTGTTTAGAGACATTTGGCAACCTTATGGTTGATCAATTAGATTTTTTCTAGGACTTTGGTTATTGGATTTGAGGTGTAGTGGTCTTGAGTAGTTCTTTGGATTAGGTTCTCTTGGAACTTCTATTTTATTTCTCCACTCATTTTGACCTGACTTTCTAAAGGCAGAAAGCGGCATGGTGGGAGTTTGTGACACCCCACATGTCACGGTGTTGTTTATTTTCTATGGTTTTATCTTGTCTTGATCTATTTTGAGTTTTTTTTTGGGATGAAAATTCAAGTTTTTCAGACCTTTTTGGGAATAGAACAGTTAACCCACATGGTTAGGAGAAACTATGTGGTGCCTATGCTGAGGGGTATGTCTTGGTGACAGAGTTGTGTTTCATGGCTTCTACATAGTTTTTCAAACCATACAGACCTCCTTAGAAGTTGTATGGGTCATTGGGAGTGTTAGGGGTGACGTACATGGTTTTTTAAAATTGTGTATCACCCAAGAATAACTGTGCAAGGGGGTGTTTGTCCTAGGTAGTGGCTAGTGCATTATTATTGCATGATTTTTCAAATTGTGTGTCTAAATCATGCAGCCTATCAAAGAGTTAAAAAAATAGGAATTTATCATTTTTACTCTCTTTGATTTTAAGGGGTTTCACCTCTGTTATCCCCACTCATGTAGTCCGACCCCTTAGGATCTCCTGGAGGAGTTCCAACCTCTACCTCCTTTGAACTTTTCCCTTCCTTTGGTGTTTTCCAAGAGATCTTAAGGTATTTATTCCTCTTTTTCTCTATTTCTTCCTTCTTCCTCTCTTCTTTATTAGTTTTGGCTTTCCCCATGAACCCTAGACCCCTTGGGATTGATTTTAGGGTTTTGGGTGGATCTAATGTTAGGGTTTTTAGTGTCTAGGGTTTATGAATATTGTTTCTATCCCTATGGATGAGGTCGTCGTTGAAGGTAAATTGTTCTAAAGCATTTTGGCTTGATTCTAATCTCTTTGAGGTAGGTGTTTCTATGAAATTGTTTAATTTAAAAATTCAAAGTGTGATCGTGCATTTTAAATTCCATTTTTATAAAAGTATGACCATATTTGACAGCTTTGTGATGATTTGAAATAGTTTCATGGTGGTTTAAGATTGGCACAAATGTTTTTCATGTGAATTCCATGTTAGCATGTTTGAAATGAGATGTTTTATTATCTTAAGCTTTTTTTAAATGATTCTATGGATTTTTGAAAAAAAATCATTTCACACAATGGGTTTTGACCCAGTTTTGGTTTTCAATGTGTAAAAAATGGGTTTTAAAGGGAATTTGATCTTAAAAGGAGGTGTTTACCTCAAGGTGATTTATAAAGGGGATCCTTATTGGATTTCAAATGATGATAGAAATGTGTGTGTGGTTTAACCTTTTTAAAAATTACATATTGGATTTTTTTAAAATGTTTTTATGGAAATGGTTGGCCTATGGCCTTGTTTTGGGTTTTCAAATAGAAATACCCTTGTAAATGGTAGATTTGAAATGTTTTGAATGCATGGGTGATTTCCATTATTTTCAAAAATTGTGTTTGAAAAGTTGTTTTATGAAAATTGAAAAGGTATTGACATTCTGATCTATGTTTTCTTGTTAAAGGCCCGGTTGGAACTTTGGTATTCAATGGTGCATGAAAAAGACACCCCTTGATTGCCTCTTACTTGTATACCCTTGTGTAGTTTCTTGATCATTATGTGATGTTTATTGATCCTCTTGTGTGGGAATTTTCTTGTTATGTTGTGGTGCATTTTTATATGTGGGGTTATTTATCATTTTGTGTTATGGGTGAGGGTATCTATGGTTATGCCTTGTGAGTTAGACTTGGCTTGTTTGAAACTATTCCTCACTTCCTCTATTGGTCTTAGGAAACCAGGTAATAAGTGGAAGATATAATTTGTTCCTCTAGTTAGTTCATAAACTGGTAGTTTCCCACTAGTCATGCTGGGCACAAGGGCTAGGTGGGGGTTTGTCATCATAGTGAGGCTTATGTGGGATAATTGGATGACTTATGGTTCTAACTTCAGTGCATTTTGGTAGCTAGTTTGTGAGTGGATTTACTCTTATACGATTAGATTCTTTGCATGTTAGGAATACTTAGATAGATCACATGACACATTCAATTACTTGGTGTGTTTTAATTGAGTGGAGTTTGATATAGTGATTTATTGTATCATTTTCCCTTTCTTTCATTGTTGCGGCACCATTCGTTTGCTTATTTTGATATGTGCATTATGATATATGGTGCCTACATGTTGTGCTTGACTTGTGTGGGTGTTTGGTTGTTTCCTTTGGAAAAATGAGTTTTCAAAGATGTTGGATAACCTATTTGAATATAAAGACTCTTTTGTGGGTGTTTTAAAGTGATTTTCAAAAAGGGTGTTAGTTTTAAAGGTGGATTCATCTGATAGAATATTTCAATGTGAGCATTTTCATTTAAATAAAAACAAGTGTAATGTTTTTGAGAAATATAAATAGTTATATGGTTTTGAAATGGATTAGGTTGGTGAATTCATTTTCAAAATGTACATGTTTGGTTTTGGAAAATAAGGAGAAATATTTTGGTAAGTGATTATGGATATGTTTGGTTTTTCAAGAGATGTATGTGAAAATATTATTTCCTAGTTTATTATCAAACTAGCATCGATGAATTGTCTTATGAAATATATTTCATATATTCAGTGGGTTGTGGTGACCTACTATGATTTTATCTCACACATATATATTAAAAGTTCTAGTATCCTATTTAGGTTTTGTTTGATCATCATGATCAACATGGGGTGATTTGGGTGGTGGTGAGAAACCAGAGGTTGCGTAGAGATGGTTCAAGCATAGCTTGAGTTGGTTGATATTTGATTTCTTTTTATTTAGTGTTGTATCTATTCTACCTATTTTGATCCTCCTGTTTGTGGATATTGTTCATGTATATACAAATGGTCTGGATCATTTTAGTTGGTTATTACCTATTGTCATATTTATTTGTTTTGTCTTTTTTATTTATTTATTATATTATCTTCATCTCTAATTTGGATGAAAACATTCCCAAAGGGATTCCTATGATTCCCATGCACTAGTTATCAGCTCATGGGGATTGGGAATTCCCATTGGACCTTGTGGATAATCAGTTCAGGTGTTGGTTTCGGTGGAAACCTGGCTCGATTCATGACAAAACCCTTGAAAAACTCTTTTGAACCCTTGTATAAAACACTTTCGGATATTGAAATACTCTTTCCTTTTAACAACCCATTTTTTAAAATAAAATAACCAAAAAAAAAAGGGAAATAGGGTTTTTATTTGAAGAAAAAATAAATATTTTAAAGGAATCCAGACATCAATTAAAGGTTACAGTGATAGGAAAGACCTTTGACGTCATATATGTTAAAATAGAACATTCATTTTTCCTTTTTTAAAGAAATTCAAAACATTCAGTAAAAATATTCCTTTTGAAAACCTTTTAAAGAAAGCTAAAAAATACATAAAATTTCATTTATAATTATTTTATTTCCATATTAAAACATCCATAAAACAATTTTAAGAAATATGAGCATAGAAGAAAAAGATTTGCAGAGAAACTTTAAAAGAATATCTTTAAAAGAAAGTCTCTTACCTCGAGCCCAACTCGTCACGTGCGTTCCTTATATTCCTAAATAATAAACTTATGTTAATTATTTAATTAATTTAGAAACTTTTTAAAGTTTATTATCCCATTTATTTCACTTACTACCATGTTATACACAATTACATAATCATTTAAGTTCACATCGAAAATTTTGATGATATTCATCTCATATCCCCAAAATGACTTCGGTAGGTTGACAACGGTCAAATATGTCATTATTCCATAATATAAAAAATAATTATCATGTAATAATTACCATTTTTATATATAAATTATACTTTTAAAATCAACCATGAAATATGGTTATGAAAAAGGAACTACATTACAATCATAGAGACAGTAGGTCGTACGTATGCATGTGTAACGTTTCCATTTTTCAACGATCATTACAGAAAGAAGTTAAGTATTATTTTATATTTATATAATTATAATAGTATCATAAATACCATATTATTATTTTAAATTTACCAATATATATAATCAATACGTTGTGGTGATGAAAAATGAATCACATCGCTTCATAGAGGTGGTAGTCCACACGTACGCATGAATGACATTATCAATTTTTAGGGAATTAAAAGGTAAGAAAATAGGTGTTAAATTATATTGATAGAATTATAAATATTTAATTAATATCATATATATACATTAAATCCATCATTATAACCATCCGTGAGAGATGATGATGGAAAACGAATTACATCGGTCAGTGAGGCGGTAATCCACCATACACACGAATGGTGGATTCCTTTCCCATTTGATGGAGGTTGGAGATAGATATAGGTTATTAAATTAACATAATAACATTTAATTATATTTTATATACTGATTTTATTATATAATCATGGTTAATTAAGATTTAAAGGAGGTGGAATAAGAGATAAAACAAAAATGCTAGGTTAATAACTATGTCTCTTCTTTTGACAACCTCCTTTTCTTTACACCTTAAAACCTATAAGGTTTATATTGTTCCATAAATAATGGATATAATAAGTGAATAGGTATTTAAGTAAAGTTTTTGGGTATGTTTTTACCAAATAAAAAGGGGTTTTAAGTCTTAATAAATGATAAGATGTTCCCTTTTATAAAAGAGGGGAGGGACACTCTTGGAATTTCATAAAATATTAAATTAATATAAATTAATTTTCATGTTTAAATGGCTCCAAATTGATAATATTATAATATAATATGAGTATGATTCTAAATCCTCTCATAAAATAAAATTTGGACAGGTTTAGATAATATTTTTACCCTTATCTTTTTTTTAACTTGTGTTAACCATTTTTGATGATTACCATGATAATAAATTTTTTTACTCTTTAGGGGTCAATATAGTTACTATAAAAGGAAAATTGGACCTTAAATGAATAATTTTTTATATTTTAAAGATTATATAATATGTAATTTTTGTATAAAAAAATCTTGGAATATAATAATTCATTTATATTATATTAATTTTAATATTTTTAAAATCATTAATTTTATTTTTCTATTAATTGAATAATTATTACGTTAGCGTTGAGTAAGATTTTAAGGTAATTATTTATTCACTAAAAATTAGAAATAAATTAATATGATAAAAAATCATTCAGATTTAAAATGCATATTTATAACTGAATATATCCTCTTTTTATCCTTTTTTATAATATTTTAGCTATTAAAAGCAAGAGTGTGATATTTTTGGCTTTATATTTACTTAAATATTATAAAGGTCAAAATCATGCCCAAATGAAAAAAATGCCATATATTTGACTTTTTTATGATTATGTATGATATATACTCATCCAATAAAATTAATACAAGTTTTAGGGTCATTTTTTAGTCCTTATCATTTTATTTTTAACCTTAATCGCCCAATTTACCTTTGACCATGGTAACAAAAATTACTAAGATTATTATTCATAATTTATAAAAATAAAATGGGTCTATTTAATATATTTGGAACCCTTTATTAAAATATTAAACCCATGTTTCAATATTCAAAAAACAAAAGTGTCAGAATTTAATTTAAAATTCAACCAACAAACGTGATGAAAAACAGTTTTTTAGAAAAATGAATTTTTAAATACAAAAATATTTTTATGAAAAATTCATGTATAAAATTAATTCCAAAGACTATAATTGGATTATTTTTAATAAAAAGTAACTAATTAACTTTTAAAACTAATCCAAAATAGAAATTTACTTTATAAATACTTTAAAAGAAAATATAATTTTCAATAAAAACCAGTATTTTTCACTATTCATTAAAAAATCTATCTTTTTAGAAAATTATCAAAAATTAATCTTAGGATGTTTTTACATGATGAATTAAAAAATGAGATTCAATTTTTATAACTCAAATTCTATAATTTTAAAATTAAAATTTTAAATAAAACCTTATAAGAAAAGAGTTTAATAAACCTATATCATTTTTTATTTTAAAAATTATTTAATATATTTATAATTAATATAACTATATAATTTATGAATAATAATAAACATAAAAATTATTTATTCTATCATTACCTAAGTTGTTACAAAAATATTTTATTTGTCATATATTCCTACTAAAATGAAATATGTGTTATTTCCAAAAACATAAAATAGTTTTTGTTGTATCTTATAATGATATTCTGAAGAGAATATAGTATCTATGAGACTAGTGGGGGTATGTTTGAAGTTATATAAGTTCAAAATTAACAAATAAAATATTATTAATGTTTAGGTTTAAGTGATTCTTTAGTTAATATCCTAAAGAGTTGGGATATGTGATAATAAAGAAAGATGTAAATAGTTATATTTAGTTACTGTGAGAACATGAATATCAGTATTAACTAAAGGATTGTACCAGTCTGAGATTAAAAGTGATTCTTCCCTTACTGTTCTAAAATGTTTAGAAAATGTTATTATAAATAAATATAAATAGTTATATTTATTTATCATGAGAAAGCGAATTATACTTGGTGTCTTAAAAGAATTTTTTGGATATGATAGTAAAGAAAATGTAAATAGTTACATTTATTTTATGTAATAAATTGAACATATTGTTAGGATATCTTGTTTATAAAGTTAAGTTCACTTTATTTCCTAAAAGGTTTAGGAAATAATAGTAAAGATAAATGTAAATGGTTATGTGTGTTTACCACGATGAAGTGAATGTCACTTTATCCTAAAAGAGTTGAGGATATTTTGGATAAAAATGTAAATAGTTACATTAACCTCAAGGAGAAATTTTGATGACCTAATTTCATAATTTATGATTATGTTAATATTATAAAGGGTTCTTAGTAAACAAAAGAAATATAACATTATAACATTTTATTTTATTAAGTTAAGGAGCTTGAATATAAGTTCAAAGAGTTTAACTTAAGGAATATGATTCGTAAGTCTCACCATTATTCAAAATAGATTGATTCATAAATGTTACTCACTAAGATGTTAGTGGGGGTATTTTATCAGATGTTCACATAGGGATGTGATAAAAATTACATATGGATATAATGTTAAAAAACCATTATTGCAACAAAAACACAAGAGTCAGGTAAAATCTATGGGTATTAAACACTTAAGAGATTAGTTGTAATGGTCATAAACATATCTTGTATTTATAATAAAGGAAATATACATTTACCATTCATTCATGTGTGTTGAAATTTACTTTACATGAATGGTCAAATGATAAATATTCCCTCAAAGTACAAACTTTGAGTTGTCCCTAATCGATGGTCATCAAAGAGTATTATGGGAAGTGGTGATATGTTAAGATTAGGTTGAATAGGTAATTATACTCGTTAAAAAGGGTTTTATATGAGATATGAATAATATATACATGAGGTAATGAGTAGATATTTATTACTTGTAATGACTCACTAAAATATATCTCATGGAATGTCATACAATCGTATATATACTTAGGGGTGTATGTTTATTATTAATCATTCTTACCTGAGGTTGGTAAGATACCTAGCATGAGAAACTTCATACTTTGATACCATACTTATGCAAGTGGATATATGAAATTAGATAATATGGGGGGGATTGGGCATGTTGTTGATCATATCATCGTTTGGAGTGCAAACAATATGAGATTTGTTCACTTGTATGACAAGAAAAGACAACTGACCCTTGATAGAATTTGGTTGAATAAATGAATGTCCATGCTTAGTAGAAACACAATAGGTGTGTTTAACTACTTGGATGAAAGGACATGTGATGTACTCATCCCTTAGATGAATGACATGTGATGTATTCATCGACTTGGTAAGTCTATTTTTAAGATTCAAGAAACTATGAGTTGGGTGTACTAGAATGAAATGTTCCATGTCTAGTGGTCACTAAATGTCATGAAAAAATGGATAATAAAGTTATAAATGTGATGTATATGATTCATATAGTGGTTGGAATGTTCATATAGAGATATGAGTATGTTTTATGAAGATCACACATGACCCCTTGGTAGCTTTAGAAATACTGGTGTTTTGCTAGAGGGCGCTCTTTGTTTACATCTATGAAATATAAATTTCATATTTGTTTTCGACATTGTTAAGGCCTATAGGGTCACACAGTTATGCCTCAAGATAAGGATTAAGTTTTGGAAAAAATGACTATTCCAAAATGAAGAGAGTATGATGAAACTGTATCCAAACGAAGTTTTGTATAGATTCAAAAGGAGTAGTGAAGTTTTCCATAGGGTCCTTATGAATTTTAGTGCAAGTGGGAGATTGTTGAATATGCACTAAAATAATTAATGGAATATTTAATTTAGGTTCATTTATCTTTCACATGTTTTCATTAATAATAATTTGTTATGAATGGATTAAATGGATTGAATATTCATTGAATATGATTTGATGAATTAATGACAATGAGAATTAGTGTATATGAATACATTAAATATGGTTGAAACATTTCATTAAATGAAACACGTCATGGATGGATGTATAAAGGGATATGATATCTTATGTTGTCAATAAAAAATTTTCTGCAAGCCTTTCCAAACTCTCCTTCTTCTCATAGATTTTTCATCACCTTCAGCAAAGATGCTAGTACCTCTTTAAGTGTACAAGAGTCCTCTAATTGAGATCGGGATCTATTGATTGGTGTAATCCATTGAAAGAAGAAAGCATTTTTTTGTTTCTATAGTGATATTCCTCAATCAAACTCATTAGAGATTATTATATTGGGTATCCAAATATGCACATTTATGTTCTTCATTTATTACAAGATAATTTTGTCAAAGATAGATCATATATATCTGGGTTTTACTTCTGCTTCCATGTTCATGCGATGGACAATGAAAACCCAATAGTCGGGACATTACAAAACACATGTAAATTTTATTTCTTATGGTATATATATTTTAACTAAAAAATCATTAGAAACATCCATTGATAAATTTTAAAGAAAATTTTATTGGAAATAACACTAAAAATTATAATGGAAAATACAAAAAAAAAATCATTGAAAAGATTTACTGAGGAATTTCATTTGAAAAATCAAATGAAAATTTACCCTAATATCATCTTTTAAAAAATTTCAAATCCGCTGTGATTTTTCATTGATGTATACTATTAAAATATAGTAGTGGTCTTTTTCAGTGTTGTTTTGAGTAAAATTTTATAATTGATTTTTTCATAGGAATTTTTTATTGGGGTTTTTCACTTGTGGGATTCTTTAGTGCTATTTTCCAGTGGAATTTCTCATTGAATTTTTATAGTGAAAATTTTCATTATAAAATTCCACTGAGACAATATAGTGAAATATTCCACTGAAATGTTCTAATGGGTAATTTATGTGGGAATTTTCAGTGAAAATTTACAATGAAATATTACAATACAATTTTTCATTAAAATGTTCCATCGGGAAATTTCAATGATAAATCTTGTTAGAAAATTCCAATGGATTATTTCATTTAAAAAAATTAACTGTGAAATTAATTTAAACATTCAAGTATACTTTCTTATTAAAAATGTTCCACCAAAATATTTTATTATAATGTTATAATATAATTTTCACCATAACACTCAAGTTTATAATCTAAGTGGAAAATCCCACTAGGAAATTCCAGTAAAATATTCCAATTTGATTTTTCATTGAAATATCCTAATGGTATTTTCTAGATTAAATATTCCAGTAGATAGTTTAAGCATCAAACTCTATTGGAAAATTGTTATAGAATATTTTAGCGCAATTTTTTATTGAAATATTCTTGTGGAATTTTCTGGTTGAATTGGTAATTTTCTAATATAATTTTCAATGGATTTTCTAATGTAGTATTCTAGTGAAATTTTCCACTAGATTTTTCAGTGTAAATTTTCACTAAAAGTTCACCGTGGAATTTCCTAGTGAATTTTTTTCCACCAGAATTTTCTTGTGATATTTTCCCTTTTTATTTCATAGTTGATTTTTTTCATTTGAATTTTCAACTATAAATTTTGAATTATATTTTCCATTAATATTATTATAGTGGAATTCTTTTATGTATTTTTGAAACTTCTAACATTTTGGTGGAATTTGTCACAATAATTTTCAATATAGATTTTCCATTGGTATTTTGTAGAGAATATTTTCAATAATAAATTTTTTGATTCAACTGTAATATTCTAGTGGAAGTATTCCATTATAATTTTATAGTCTAAGTGTCATTTGAAATTTTCTTGTGGAAGTTTCTATTAGATTTTTTTTGTGAAAGCTTCTAGTTGAATAAATCAAATTTTGAGTGAAAAATTTTATTAAAGTTTTCCATTGGAATCCTTCAACGAAATATTTTAGTAAAATTAATGGAATTTTCATATTGAATTAATTAACTATTTTTTTATTCCAATTTTCAAATAGGATTTCCCATTAATTTATTAATTTTTATAAATTGATTTATATTTTTTCTAAAATTAGAATACAATTTTTTGATGTTTTTAGAAATTGATACTTAAATGTAAATATAAAAACTAATTTTAAAGGTGAACCTCTCATTTGACATCACTATCCATTAGATATATACATGGGAGGAGACCTGCTCGACATAATTAGTCTAACCAGATGAAAAGATCTTATGAATCTATGTTTTTTTGTTCAAATATTAATCAAGTCTATTATTTTAATCTAATTAATAATAGAACCATACTCAAGTTTACATACATGACACATTAGTTCAGATCATTCTATATAGAGTTCTTTTTTATATTCATTTTTTGAAGAAAAAAATTATTAAAATAAGTCTAGGTTTTAATTTTTTTTAAACTAGGACACAAAGGTAGTAAGGGATTTATCGTCTTTGGTATATTTTCACCCGAGACAAAGGGGGAAAGGTCATTGCCATCTTTACCAGAAATTTAGGGCAAAAAAGGTAAGGGACTTGCTGATTTTTCCCAAATAAAAAAATATTTTAAATACACATGTTAATATATTTAAAAAATTTATTTTTATTTTGTTTTGTTTTGTTTATACATATATATATGTATATTCAACAAAATCTAATTGTTGTTTAATATCCAGCATTAATATTATTAAAGTAGTTTGAAATTCTGACAGAAACCATCTCTTAGGGCTCTCTTTTATAAGGGGGTTTGCCCTGGAAATCCTTCTGGATTTCCAATTTAGGATCCAGGTCTTCTATTTCTTGCACAAAATTAATAATATATTATTATTAACAATTAGTAATTAATTAATAATAAATATTAATAATGAATAAATAATGATAATGATGATGATGATACCTAAATAATAATTAACTAATAACATTTACTATTAAATATTAATAATTAAGTAATTAATATTAATAATATTTTAAATCATATTAATTAATAACTAATTAATTATTAATATATTATTAATAATATTAATAAACAACTAATTAATCACCAATTAATTGTTAATAATTAACCAGTTTTAATTAATTAGTAAATAAAAAATTCAAAATTAATAATAAATAGTATTAATAATAACTAAATAATAAAAAATAAAAAATAATTATTAATATTCATTAGTAACTAAGGAATAATTTTAAATATTTATTAGTAATAAATATTTATTAGAAAAAATTATTTAATTAAATAATAATAGTTTAATATTAGTTAATTAATCATTAGTATTTAAATAATTTATTATTATTATTAATATTTAGTAATTAAATATTATTTTTAAATATTTATTACTAGTTGTATAAAAAATATTATCTGTAATTATTAATTATTAAATAATTCATTAGTTAATTTTTACTTAATAATATTAATAAGTAATTAAATATTGTATAATTATTAAATAATTAATAGCTAATAATTATATTATTATTTTTAATAATTAGTTAATAAATAATAATTTTAAATATTTATTAGTAATTAATATTAATTAGTAGTTAATATTTATTAGAAATTATTATTATTAAATACTAAATCGTATTATTTAATTAATGTTTATTAGTAATTAATATCCATTAGTCATTAATATTAATTAACAAAAATTATTTAATTAATTAATACTAATTTTATAATAATTAATTAACAGTTAGTAATTTAATAATTTAATTTTTATTATTAATATTTTGTAACTAAATAATAAATTTAAATATTTATTAGTAATTATTTTTATAATAATTATTAATAACTATTAGTTAATTAATAATTCATTAGTTAATTGGTAATTACTATTAATAATAAGTAATTAAATATTTCTTAATTACTAATTAATTAATAACTAAAAAATATATTATTATTTTTAATAATTATATAATAAATAGTAATTTTAAATATTTATTAGTAATTAATATTAACTAGTAATTAATATTTATTATAAATTAATATTATTAATTTGTAAATTGTATTATTTAATTAATATTAATTAGCAATAATTAGTTAATTTGCCACGATCCGACCTAACAGGGTTCGAGTCACGACTCCCCAAGCCCGCCTTTGTAGGCCAAAGGTTAGCATCTAGTGCCAAGTAGGTGTATCACACACATGGGTGGCCTTTTCCTGAGGTACATATACACATGCACCCACATGCACCTCCATGCAATAGTGTAGAGATATATAAACTAAAAAGAAATGCATGCATACATCCATCCCAAACCACAGTACAACAAGAGTACAAAAAAGGAAAAAATACATGTCCACCAAAAGAAAACTATAAAAGTGTTCATCCTGCTCAAAAGGAGGGGATCGCTATCAAATACACCCATTGGAATGCTCCTTGGACAAGCCCTAGTAAACACCCTGATCGGTCAAGCTCATTAAGCTCCACCCGCTCTGGGTCCTCCTCAGACTCCATTGAAAGGCTTGTGATCTGTACAAGACACAACAGATTCGAGCAAAATCCCATGAAGGTTTGAGTATAACAATACTCAGTAGGCACCCCAAATACCCAAAAGAAAAGGGAGAAACTGAAAGGAAACTGTCTGGTCAACCCAACCAGAGGGAACCCAAACGAGAGAGAAACTCTATCTCGAGACCATCCTCGACTATACATAGCTAGTCAACTCATACCACATAGTGTGCCAACCCATGGAGTTGACAAGACCACAAGGAAACCTAGAAATACACCCAGATATACATGTCTTAGACTCCAAGTATCATGAGGTTCCGACCTCATAACCAGTGACAGATTCCTACTCGAGGCTCAAATGCACACTCGACTAGAAGCACACACTCCACGAGCCCTATCATCTTAGATTACAATCATCCAAGAGATAAACTCCATCAGGTACAACTCCACCATCCCTGATGGTACCTCTGAGATATACCACTCGTTCAGGTATCACAATTCAATGGCACAACACCGCCATCCCAAGGGGCATATATCCAAGAGAACACAGTCGTTGTATATCACCATTAAGAACGTCACGCTGGAACTCAACGAATCTTGGTACCTAGATAGGGGATCTCATCCATCCCTGATGAGGGCACTATAAACATGAAAGGTCTCGTCACTTGGAAATGGGATCCCTCCCAGGATCCATTGGGGGACACTATAAAGCCAATATGGAATACTAAAGACCACCTCCTTAGATAAGGGATCACTCCCAAGTTCCATTAGGGGACTCCACAAACCCAATCCAGTAACCCAAGGATCTCTCTCAGATATGGGATCACTCCCAAGATCCACTTGGGGACACCATAACCCAATCTGATGTTCTGGAGATCGTATTACTCGGATAGAGGATCACCACCCGTGTAGTGATAGTTATGACAATTCTACAAACCCCATCTGGTAATACTCGTGAATTAGGGGATAGTACTCCCGATGATACCAAAAACCCTATATAAATCATCTGTTGAGTAGGGTATCATATATCTGATGATGCTGAAACCCTACTAATACCAATTGTTAAGTAGGGGATCATATACCCAACGATGCCACAACCCTACTGAAACCATACACTACATAGGGGATCATACACCCAATGATACCAAAAACTATATAGGACTATTCTACTAGATAGGGGATTGTCACCCACATAGTGTTGGTCATGAAAATACAAAGAAATCGATCTAGAGAAACAATATGCTAGAGGATCCCACTCAGAACTCTCCAAAGGGATGATATAACTCTAACAAAACAATAGAGGATCTCACCCCAACCTCAATGAAGGGATACTACAACTCTATCCAAGATCATCCTATTGAGGGGATCATAATCCTATACTGAGGATATAATGCCACATATACCCTCACAGGGATAGACCAAGGGAACTCACTCAACCACTACTGGTCCAAACATCACTAACCCAAGAGACCCACAACATTGCCTCGCCTCACATATCCTAGGCCCAAATCATGGAAACCATCACATTCTACATAGAAAACTAAACAAGATAAGATACTCGCAAGACTGAATCCGATCCATGAAGAAGGAGATACGATGGGTGGAAACTCCTCTAAAAGGAGACTAAACGGCGTGTAAGGGGGTATACATTGTGTGTGACCCCACCTAAACGCATGACTATGTCCTCTAAATGCACAACTTGGTTGAGCATGTGGGATACATGGCATGTACCGGAGGTACACAACATGTTCTGCCTCACCCGGGTCCCGACTGTGCCTTCCCTTCACACGGATCAGCCAACCGTGTCTCACACACAGCGTGTACCCCGGGGTACACGGCGTGTCATGGATACATAGCCCCTTGGTCATGTCATCTACCCGTGTTCATGTCTAAAACTATGCACCCATGTACTCTGATTGTGTACTATTACATAGTTGTGTATGTTCACATGGCTTCCATGTCCATGTCCTCAGGCCACACGACATGGGGTCACTACATGGCGTGTAACCCCAGTACACAGCGTGTAGTCCCCAAAACTCATATTCCCTGAATGGGAAGAACACATGGAATGCTTCACTTAACTACACACCATGTAGATGTGAATTTCATTGGGAATTTCCCTACAAGAAACCTAGATCACCCGCGTTTACTCTGAAACACACAGATCAACCCTCAATGGGTACCTAGAAAGCGTCTAAGGGCTCTACAAACTTAAAACAATGCATCAAAAGGGGTATCAGGACATAAAACTCAAAACCAACTACCTCATGGGGAAACACTAAAGATTCAAGGTCAAAACGATGCTCGGGAGTTACTGTTACATGATCTGGGAGTGATCTCCATCAAGATTGGAGATCAGTGGTGCCTCGTTTCCTCGATTTGGTCCTCAGTTAATCTATCGCTCAAAGAGAAAGTGGGGGAGGGGATCCTACCATCATGTTCACCAAGGGTGGGGAGGTAATAGATATCGTGTTAATTTTATTAAAATAATACCCTCCACTTAACACCCCACTACCAACTTGCCTCTGACTCGACACCCAGTGTTGATAAAGTTTATGTCGTGCCTAGGGTAAATGCGACATTCTAAACTCAACCACAGTCTCTGAATTCTGATTTGAGACTCCGCTTAGGATTTATTCACATTTCCAAGAGAAATTGGGCATGCATGATAAAATATACTTAATATTTTTAATATCACTGCGTCGAGGATCTCTAGGCCCCAGAATCCCACGTTGACTCAACACTTGGCTTCGGAAATATTTTGAGAAATATTCCAAAGTATTACAGGTCAAAACCCAAGTTATTAAATCCTACCCACCTTAAGTTTTTTCATACCCAAAAAGTGAAATCCTAGACACATGGGAAAGAAACTGATCTCTCAACTAGAACTTCCATGCTAACGAACTCACCAAGACCACCTCAAAGGCCACCAAGGGTTCTCATTCTACCTAGGAGCAAACACTCAGGGGAACCTCAAGGCTCAACCACACCCAACATATAACTCAACCAGGACGAAAACATGAAAAAGAGTAGGCACATGTCTCCTTAGATGTGATAAGTGGGAAAAACACCAAACATCTGGTCCATCTACGGTCATAGGTTCTAGCGGTACAACACCTTTCTAACCTGACGTAGAGACCAAAAAAACCCTACTCTAAAAAATAAGTCAAAGGAACTCATCCACTACACCTCTGAGGTAACGGGGTGATCTAAACCCCCAGGTATCTGATGACTGACTTGAGGCAGTTATGTGAGTTTTTCTTCTTGTGAGGACACCTCCCAAATAGATGGTGGTTGTAAGATCCTGACCTTTTTCTAGAGATGTCACAAACTTGTTTAGATGAATTATTTTTCTTTGTTTTGAGTATAACTTGTTTGGGTCAAGATTTGGGTGTGTTTGGGTGAAAATTTGTAAATTTTGGAAGTAATAGGGAAAGTGCACAGTTGACACACGATTTGCCTAAACCGTGTGCCCTAGCCCAGCAAACCGTTAAACCTTGGATAGAGAGGGTTTGCATAGATGGTGTACGGTTTGTTAAACCTAATTACCTAAAAGGAGGAACCATGCACCCCCACCACCCTCCCCCCCCCCCTCCTTAGAAGAGATGGATGGTTAAGGTGCATGATTAGGGGAAATTACGCACCTCAACCCAACAAACCATGCACGCCTTTTTAATTAATCAAAAAATTAGATTTTAAAATACTTGAACCACTATATTAACCCAAAATAGATCCCAAATCATAAATAACATATTCCTCTCATTTTTAGAGGCTCCCAGATGAATTATAAGCCCTCTTGACCTCCGTTCTTGGTGAATCGAAGGGTAGATTGAAGATCGGCACCACCCCAGGTAAGTGGTTTCTTCCCGATTAGATCTCTCTCTCTCTCGCTTATATTACAAGATAAAAAGAGGGGTGTTATCAATTGTTGATTCTAGATCAAGATATAGATTTTTTAGATATTGTTTCATTTAATATTGGATCTAGGTTTCAGATCTAGATCATGTTCTTCATCACATTCTTGATCGTTCTGTTTGAAATTGGGGATATCCATTGGCGAGTGTTCGTCACCGTTTCGAGGTAGGTGGTCTATAATTCAAATCTCATAATCTTGATTGAAATTATGTGTATGTAATTTTAGAATTTCTATTAGGTGTTTAGCAATTGATTTCTTGATTGAATTAATTAATTTGGTGTTGGGGATATTAGGATTATAGATTTGAGATAATTAATTTTTTAATTAATTATGAGATATTGAATTATGATTTAGGGATAATTAATTGTTGATTTAATAATCAGAATATTTAATTGTGATTTGGGGATAATTAATTATTAAGTTAATTATTGGAATATTGAATTGGGATTTGGGAATAATTAATTGTTGAGTTAATTATCAGAATATTGAATTGTGAATTAAATAATTAATTGTTGAATTAATTATGGGATAATGGGATTGTGAATTGAATAATTAATTATGGGATATTTAGATTATGGATATTGATTAATTAATTGTTAAATTAATTAATAGGGTTGATATGCTTAATTAATTGGGGAATTAATTAAGGGGATTGAGATGACTAATTAATTATTGAGTTAATTAATGAGATTGAGATGAATAATTAATTATTGAGTTAATTAATGGGATTGAGATGATTAATTAATTATTGAGTTAATTAATGATATTGAGATAACTAATTAATTGTTGAGTTGATTAATGAGGTTGATATGAATTATTAATTATTGTATTAATTATGGAGTTATTGAGGTTGTTGAACTTCATTAATTAATTATTGAATTAATTAATGGGAATGGTTGGGATTATGAAATTGTGAGTTGGAACAATTAATTGATGAATTAATTGGGGATATTAAATTGATTGAGATGGAATGATTAATTTTTGAATTAATTGGGATATTGAATTGATTGATTTGGAATAATTAATTCATGAATTAATTATGGGGTTATTGGGATAGTGAATCTTGAATAATTAATTAATGAATTAATTATGGGAATTTCAATGATTGTGAATTTGATTAATTAATTGGGGGATTAAATAATGAATTTGATGTGAACAATTAATTAGGGAATTAATTCAAGGGATTGAATGTGATAAATTAATTAGGGAACTAAGTAATGGATTTGATGTGAACAATTAATTAGTGAATTAATTAAAGGGATTGGATGTGATTAATTAATTGTGAAATCAATTAATGGAGGTAATGTTATGATTTTTGAATTGGATTAATTAATTTTTGAATTAAATAATGATAATTATTATGATTATGCAATTAAATGAGTGTGGTTAATTAATTGGTGAATTAATTAATGGGGATTATTGCGTTGATGTAATTGAAGGAGTTGGATTAATTAATTGGTGAATTAATTAATATATATTTTTGTGTAGATGTAATTAGATGAATTATATAATTAATTGTTGAATTAATTATGATATATTGAGATTGTTTATTTGAGATAATTAAATGTTGAATTAATTAAAGAGATTGATGTGATTAGTTAATTATTGAATTAATTAAAGTAATTGATGTGATTAATTAATTGTTGAATTAATTAATGTTATTAATGTGATTAATTAATTTTTTAATTAATTAATGTTATTTATGTGGTTAGTTAATTGTTGAATTAACTACATGATTAATTAATTGTTGAATTAATTAATGTTATTGATGTGATTAGTTAATTGTTGAATTAACTAAAGGAATTGATGTGATTAATTAATTGTTAATTAATTAATGTTATCTATGTGATTAGTCAATTTTTTAATTAACTAAAGGAATTAATGTGATTAATTAATTGTTAAATTAATTAATTTTATTAATGTGATTAATTAATTGTTAAATTAATTAATGTCATTGATGTGATTAGTTAGTTGTTGAATTAACTAAAGGAATTAATGTGACTAATTAATTATTGAATTAATTAATTTTATTGACTTGATTAATTATTTTTTGAATTAATTAATTTTATTAATGTGATTAGTTAATTTTTGAATTAACTAAAGTAATTGATGTGATTAATTAATTTTTGAATTAATTAATGTTATTAATGTGATTAGTTGATTGTCAAATTAACTAATATAATTTATGTGGATAATTAATTGTTGAATTAATTATGTGTCACGAACCAACCTGAGTCAACCCTGAACTGGTCACCCGAGCCAGTCTACGACATGTCCCGAAGGGCGTTCATGATCCCCCCTGGATGGAAACTAGTGTCGGACATCAAAATTAAATAGGTTGGAATGATTTGGAACATAAATGAAAACAAATAAATAAATAAAATCTGAACAATAGAAACGAAAACTAGAAGCAGAGAGAAAAAAAGTTGTACATACCTCAATGTGACCCTATAGGTCACCACCGACCTCAAACCAATGTCACACTATGGTGACTGAATCCAAGCAAGGCGCAACAACCGGAGCTAAAAACAAAGATAAAACTATAGGCATGGGTATTAAAACTCAGTAGGAATACCCAAATAATCTATTCCAAAATACGTTTGTTTTAAATAAAAGAATCGTTAATTTTAGGTTTGAGCTACAAAATATAAAAGTAAGTTTTCTGTGCTTTTCCCCTAAAATCAAATCACGGTCCATTACCCTTTTCAATTAAAAACCAGATTACCTTTTTAAGAAGAAGACATTAGCATTTTAAAGGAGGTGATGTTTACACTAAAAATGGAGGAAGTGTAAAACATTTTCAAAACCTTTTTTCATAAACCCTTGAAACCACTTTATCACTTTTAGCAAGAATCTGCACTATACAAGGAAAAAAGTCAACAAACATACAACACAGGCAATGGAAAAAAACACCACACAACAGTAACCAACCAGCACATGCATATCAATCACCCACCATAGATAACTAAGTACCAAACAACATGGGAGAACCTAGGAGCTTGTGAATAATCTGGAACATACTATACATGTGACTCATACTGAAGGCATTCCCAACCCGATGACGTCATAATGCCCAAATGTCTGATTGTCGCCCTACTTGGCCTGATCAAGGAGCCCAATCCCATAGCAATGATAACAAAATAACCCCCTATTATGGGCCACTAGCATAATCTAAACTAGTGCAGCAATTTTTTACCAAAAAATCGCTTGATATGTTCCCATGTTCAGCCTAAAAGGGGGGGTGAGTCAACAAATACCAACCAAGCAATCCAACACATGCATTTTCATCTTACAACATCAACACACGCACAACAAAATCACCCCAAAATCACTCCAAGGGACTTTCTCCCTCTTGCCTTCAACCATCAACACATGAGGGGAGTCCCATATGAGGACTACCCATTCCCATCAACACCCAATAAGGAAAAGGTACATCCCAAAGAGGGTTTTCAAAATAATTAATTTTACAAAAGTACCAAATGGGCCTCAAGCAACCATTTAACACTAAATCATTTCCAAAATAACCAACACATGCCACTTTACAAAACCAAAATCCACTTAGACACTCATTTAAGAAACCCAAGTCAGCATTTTAAATCTAACACACATTTGTAAAGGTCAAAGGGTCGTTTCACCAAGCACTTGGTATGCACATATAATAAACAATTTCATGCAATTCACAAACAAAGATGGAATCACGCAATTCCATAATAAACAATTATTCTAGAAACTATACACTACTAACTAACATTAAATAAAGGTGTGAAAAGAAATAAATCAATTATTCTTTAAATTTAAAGGATAATGCATAGGAAAACTTACCTCAAAGGATGGCCAAGCCAGAGATTTCTAACCCAAATAGTTGCTCCCTCGCACGCACACACTTCCATATATATATATATATCCTTAAAACGATGCATGTGTTCCCCTCACCATGAGGGAATACACACATAGAAGATATATATATATATACATATATAGATATATACATATCTATGCCTGGGAATATGTATGCACGCCTTCAAAACTGACCGCAACTCCCTACGATAAATCCTTGGGACTCAAAAACACCACAAATACCTAAAATAAAATTAATCCAAACAAAGCAATCAAGATACAATTCAAAAACCAATGAAACATTTAATAAAAACAAGAACCACTTAGAAAACCAACGTTTTGAGAGAAAAAAATACCAATTCAAAGAACCATCTTCATTTGAGGGTGCATCCATGTGTGCACATAGTGCACCCATGGATGTGACAACATCCAATGACACATCAAACCTCCAAAGAGACACTCAAAACCATTTCCACAAAAACACCAATTGCTTTACAACCATATCCAACCACCCACGTTATTTAGATAACATAAAATAATTCCCATTAAAAACATAAGTCCATGTCTAAAATATTTTAATACAATTTACAAGCTATATCATTTTCAAATCATACACACCTGGCCAAGTTCACCAATAAGCAATTACCATCACAACATAATTAAAACTAAACATTTCATAAAAACCCATTTTCTGAGAAACAAGCAATTAGTAAAATATACCAAACAATTTATAAACAACTTTACAAATAAACCAAATAATTTTTAAAAAATTTTATAAATAGAATGAACAATTTATAAAAACACTTCTAAGTAGCACAAAAAAGATTCCCACCAAATACACACTCGAAATCCTCTTCTGAAATTAAATTCATGCCAAGGCCCTTCCAAAATAAGTTTCACAACTCCCGCACAATTTAATAAACTAATTTCACAATCAAATGAAATAATTGAACATTTCATGAAAACTAAAAAATATCCCAAAAATAGGTTTTCATTAAAAACGCACCCCATGTCATGTAAATATGGTATCAAAAATAAATCAAAAGCATGTAAAAATCCCTTAAAACTAAGTTCGCACTAAACAATTTCATTAAAGAACATGTTAAATCAATTAGACAAACAAAATAATTTATCGAATAATGTTTATGCCCAAAACCACCTACACATACTCAAAGAATTGATTCCAAACCCATTTTTAACAATTTTAACTAACACAAAAACACTACAATAATTTAACTACAGTACTTATGGTGGTGAAATTGACTTTCAAAAATTAATTTAAAACATGCAACTGTCCATGGATTATGATGTAAAAAAAATAGTCAGAAGCACCTACCTCAAACCAAGTGTGGACGCAAAAAAACCTCAATGGAGGGAGTAATAACACCCCACAGACCACTCACACACCCTGGACAACAAGAAAAACGCACAAATAAGAACCCCGATGATTAGGGTTTGTCCAATATGAAGGAAATCCCAAAAAGAAATGGAATACTACAAAATGAAGGGGAGAGAGCTGTCGGAAAAGTGGGTCGCTGGCTGGGAGAGGGCACCAGAGTAGGACCGAACAACACTAACAGGGAGCACTCTGTCCAAAGGAGGGTCGCATGGCCGGACTTGGATGGAGGTGTGTTGCTTGCCGAAGGTGGGCTATTGGTCGGATGGCTAGGGCGCCGGAGGTAGGGGTGGCGCGATGGAGGAGGTATGTTCGTGGGTGTCGCACACGCCGAGGAGAAGGGGGTCGGCAGGAGGGGACGGTGGCATCGCGCAAGCCAATGGGATGGGGCATGTGCTTGGGCGCTATATGCGCAAGGGGGGGTGGCCACGTAGATAGGGTTTTCACCCCCCCCCCCCCCCCTTCATTTTCTTATCTTAATAATAATAATAATAATAATTCTTATTATAATAATAATAATAATAATAAAATCATAATTTTATTACTATTATTATTACTAACCATTTTCCTGAAATTCTATTTTATTTCATTCATTTTTTTCTTGCTTCATTTTATTTCTTTTACCAATATTTAATTTATTTAATTACTTCGAACACTGGGAAGTCGCGGGGTTCACGTACAATCCACGCACGGTTGAGAAGAATGTGTTTGGACCGTGTCACCCAGCACTGCCCACTCACATGGTCAAAAGGTGCACTTGTTTCATGGTTTTATAAACCATGTGAAAGTCGAGCACCTTAACTCATACCCACTTGGGTATCCGCACGGGCACTACGAAAAGGTGAAAAGGCTTCCAAAAACTTAATACTCAACCCACCTTCTACCGAAACTCAAAATAACAATCAAAATAATTTAAAATAATTTAAAATATTTAACCAATAAGGTTGAGGTGTGACAATTCTCCCCACTAAAAAAACTTTCTACCCCCAAAAAGTCACCAATCCAACTGTTGACACCACTCGAGTCCATGACCAAACAAAACCAAAGGAAACCGAGAGAATCAAGGTGACCATTCCCAACACACATCACACCCAACCAATTCAAGAAGCACCACTACCCAAGATTAAGGGGAGAACATGGGAGGTTTCTCCCCACCATGAGAATTCACTAATACGGAAACCCTTGAAACCTGAACACACCACCCCAGGGGGGGGCAATGTGGGAACTCCCAAACCGGAATCATTCAACTCCTCTATAAGGACTAAACAACACACTTAATACTTAAACATGAATATTACTATGAAATAACCTAGCAACCTGTAGATGAGAAATTAACTCAACACATCCCATCAATTTCACAAAACGAAACATCCCCCTAACGAACATAGCTAAGACCAAACTCCAAATCATAATGGGTCCATTTATTCACAGTCCCAACACCCTTCAAGGACAATGAACGATCTAGAAACCACACTGAGAGTAGATAAGGCCGCTTAGATTGTGGTGGAATGAGCTCATCATGCCACCACAACAAGGATGAACTTACGACGGGGACGAGAATGAAACTAGGAAACTTTGGATATTTCCATCCTAAATCTGAAAACATTATCCAGACCGAGGTTCCACACACCCTCGGTAACTCCTAACTATGTGTGAGATTCACCCTAAGACCTGTGGTTGGGGATCTGATGGCTGAAGCATCTTCTACCTCACAATCATGAATTTGAATCCTCTGATCCCTAACTCCTTTCTATCGATGATTCAAATGACCAAAATGGTGGTGCGTTTTCAAAGGGATGCAAAATGATAGCTTAGATTGCCCAAACTGACCATACTGGTGGTACACAAGAGAATGGTCTGACAAACTGGGAGTCAACACTAACGAAGAAGATTCTTCAGAAACAGGTTCCTCTGGAACACCTAGCTCTCTAGATGAGGAACCCTCATGAAAACTGACTACCCTTTAACCACACCCCAAATCCTAATGACGATGAGGTGTTAAACCTTCACTAGTCCAAAACCAGATCCTCCATTAAATCTGAGACAAGACGGAATCTAACAAACCTAGGAGTTCCCAACCACCTGAAGACATGCTCTACTCCTATCAAACCACTCCACTACTTCTAACAGACCTCAAACACCTCAAAGGACAATCAAAACCCAAGAGGAACTAGAAACTAGGCATGACTCATTGAAAACATTAGCGACCTTTTTGGGTGGCATACTATGAACAACATGAAAAACACAACTTAAATAGGCATCAATCCAAAACTAAATCAAATCAACAGCCCATGCCAAGGGCAAGAAGCTCATAATCCAAACATATACAAACACAAGTAAAAAATACTTATCCAAAAACTTTCATTTATTTTAAATTTTAAAACTCACCTATGGCACCTTATGAACCGTCACATGTCCATTCTTCCAATATCACTTACATCATCCATGGATAAGTGCCCCCATGCACTCTACATACATACTCACACACATGTGACCCTTTATAAAGAATAAAAATATTCAAGTATTTTTTTTCCTTATCAAATCCAAATACATACCAAATTTTCCAAATCGAAACACTTCCTTTTTAAAAACCCACTTCACCAATTTCAAAACAATTTGAAAGAAACCATTTTTCATTTCAAAACCACTTTCATTTTTAACACACACTCATATAAACCGAAATCAAAACAAAACATAGCCGACAGATAACTTTTGGAATGTGGAACTAGTGTTTATGCCTAACCCAGATAGATTGTGGTGAGTCATGCCCCAATTAAGGAATAACACTAAGAGGACTTTGAACGAGGTACTTGGACTCCACAAGGGTCACCACCCCATGTGAGGCCACAACATAACCCGATTCACCTCCATTGTCATCCCTCAATCCAAAATAACCCGAGACAAAATACTCAAATCCCGAACTACCCCTGGTAGCTTAGGTCTCGTCACAAGTGGTGGTGATCAGGAACCGACCCGTAACCTACCTCTTGAGCCCCAACAGTCCTAATATCCTTATACTGAACACCCCAAATAACAAGGGCCTCCTTTGATACCATTTTGTCATAAATCAACCCAGGTCAACCCTGAACCAGTCACCCGAGTCGGTCCACGACATGTCCCAAAGGGCGTTCCTGATCCCCCCGGAATGGAAACTAGTGTCGGTAATCAAAATTAAATACGTGGGAATGATTTGGACCATAAATGAAAACAAATAAATAAACAAAAACTGAACAATAGAAACAAAAACTAGCAGCGGCAAGAGAGAAAATGTTGTACATACCTCTGTGTGACCCTACAACTCACCACCGACCTAAAACCAACATCACACTATGGTGACCGAATCCAAGAAAGACATAGAAACCGAAGATAAAAACAAATATAAAACTATAGGCATGAGTATTAAAACTCAGTAGGCATGCCCAAATAATCTATTCCCAAATGCATTTCCTTTAAACAAAAGAATCATCAATTTCTGGTTTGAGCTACAATATATAAAATTAAGTTTTCCACACTTTTTTCCCCTAAAAAAATCACAGTTCATTTCCCTTTTAAATTAAAAACTGAATTCCCTTTTTAAGAAGAAGACATTGGCATTATAAAGGAGGTGATGTTTACACTAAAAATGGAGGAAGGGAGTGTAAAACATTTTCAAAACCCTTTTCCATAAACACTTGAAACCATTTTATCACTTTTAGTAAGAAGATGTGCTACGTAAGGAAACAAGATCAACAAACATACAACACGAGCAATGAAAAAAAACCACACAATAGTAACCAACCGGCACATGCATCTCAATCACCCATCATATATAACTAAGTACCAAACATCATGGGAGAACCTAGGAGCTCGTGAATAATCTAGAACAAACTATACATGTGACTCATCCCAAAGGCATGCCCAACCTGATGACATCATAACACCCAAACACTCGATCGTCGCCCTACTTGGCCTGATCAAGGGTCCCAATCTCATAGAAATGATAACAAAATAACCCCCTGCTATGGGACACTAGCGTAATCTAAACTAGTGAAGCAATTGTTCACTGAAAATTTTCTCGCTATGTTAGGTTCCCATGTTCAAACTAAAAAGGGAGGTGAGTCAACAAATACCAACCAAGCAATCCAACACATTCATTTTCATCTTACACCATCAACACAGACACAACAAAATCACCCCCAAATCACTCCAAGGGATTTTATCCCTCTTTCCTTCAACCATCAACACATGAGGGAAGTCCCATATGAGGACCACCTATTCTCATAAACATCCAACAAGGAAAAAGGTGCATCCCAAAGAGGGTCTTCAAAATAATTAATTTTACAAAAGTACCAAACAGGACTTAAGCAACCATTTAACACTAAATCGTTTCCAAAATAACCAACACATGCCACTCTCCAAAACAAAAATCCACTTAGAAACCCATTTAAGAAACCCAAGTCACCATTTTAAATCTAACACACATTTATAAAGGCAAAAGGGGAAAAATCATGCAATTCATGAAAAAGAGATGGAATCACTCAATTTCATAATAAAAATTTATTCTAAAAACTATACACTACTAACTAATATTAAATAAAGGTGTGAAAAGTAAAAAATAAATAATTCTTTAAATTTAAAGTCTAATTCATAGGGAAACCTACTTCAAAGAATGTCCAAGCTAGAGCTTTCTAACCCAAACAACAGCTCACTCACACGCACACACTTCCATATATATATATATATATATATCCTTAAACTAATGCATGTGTTCCCTGCTCCATGAGGGAATATGCACACGGAAGATATATATATATATATACACACATATCCATACTTGGGAATATGAATGTGCGCCTTTGAAACCGACCACAACTCTCTGCGATAAATCCCTGGGACTCAAAAACACCACAAATCCCTAAAATAAAATTAATCCAAACAAAGTAATCAAGATACAATTTAAAAACTAATGAAACATTTTATAAAAACAATAACCACTTAGAAAAACAAGGTTTCGAGAGAGAAAAATACCAATTCAAAGCACCATCTTCATTTGAGGGCACATCCATGTGAGCAACTAGTGCACCCATGGATGTTCCAACATCCAATGGCACATCAAACCTCCAAAGAGACACTCAAACCCATTTCCACAAAAACACCAATTACTTTACAACCATATCTAACCACCCACATTATTTAGAGAACATAAAAAAATTCCCCTTAAAACCATAAAGCCATGTCTAAAACATTTTAATACAATTACCAAGCTATATCATTGTCAAATCATACACACCCGACCAAGTTCAACAACAAGTAATTACCATCACAACATAATTAAAACTAAACATTCCATAAAAAACCAATTTTACAAGAAATAAGAAATTAGTAAAATATACCAAATGATTTATAAACAATTTTATAAACAGGGCAAACAATTTTTAAACAATTTTATAAACAGACCAAACAATTTATAAAAACACTTCTAAGTAGCACACCAAAGATTCACACCAAACACACCCAAAATCCTCTTTTAAAATCAAACGCATGCCAAGACCCTTCCAAAATAAGTTTCACAACTCCCACAAAATTTAATAAACCATTTTCACAATCAAATGAAACAATTGAACATTTCATGAAAACTAACAAATATCCCAAAAATATGTTTTCATTAATAATGCACCCCGTGTCATGTAAATATGGTATCAAAAATAAATAAAAAGAATGTCAAAATCCCTTAAAAATAATTTCGCACCAAATAATTTCATTAAAGAACATGATAAATCAATTAGACAAAAAAAATAATTTATTGAATAATGTTTATGCCCAAAACCACCTACACATACTCAAAGAATCGATTCCAAATCCATTTTTAACAATTTTAAATAACACAAAAACACTAAAATAATTTAACTACAGTACTTATGGTGGTGTGAAAAACTTTCAAAAATTAATTTAAAACACGCAAGTGTCCATGGATTATGTTGGAAAAGAAACAGTCTGAAGAGCCTACCTCAAACCAAGTGCAGACGCGACGAAACCTCAACAGAGGGAGGAATAATGCCTCGCAGACCACTTTCACACCCAGGACAATGAGAAAAATGCATGAACAAGAACCCCAATGATTAGAGTTTGGACAATATGAAGGAAATACCAAAAATAAATGGAATACTATAAACTGAAGGGGAGAGAGCTATCAACAAAGTGGGCCGCTGGCCGGGTGAGGGTGTCGAAGTAGGACCGAATGACACTGGAAGGGAGCACGCCGTCTGGAGGAGGGCCGCACAGCCAAACCTAGATGGAGGTGCATTGCAGGCCAGATGTGGGCTGCTGGCTGGAGAGTTAGGGCGCCAGAGGTAGGGGCAGCGTGATGGAGGAGGTCTAGTCAGGGGTGCCTCACATGCCGAGGAGGAGGAGGCCACTGGGAGGCGGTGGTGGCATCGCACAGGCCGACGGGATGGGGGGGTGCTCGGGTGCTACAGGCACAAAGGGGGGGTGGCCGCACAGATAGGGTTTTCACCCCTTTTTTCATTTTATTGTCTCAATAATAATAATAATAATAATAATAATAATTCTTACAATAATAATAATAATAATCATAATATTATTACTATTATTTTTATTAACCATTTTCCTAAAATTCTATTTTATTTTATTCTTTTTTTCATGCTCCATTTTATTTATTTTACCAACCAATTAATTTATTTAATTACTCCAAACATCGGGCAGCCACGGGTTTCACGTGCAATCCACACATAGTTGAGTAGACAGCGCTCGAACCATGCCACCCAGTACTGCCCACTCACATGGTCAAAAAGCATGCTTGTTGCACGGTTTTATAAACTGTGCGCAAGTCAAGCACCTTAACTTGGACCCACTTGAGCATTTGTGCAGGCACCACGAAAAGTTAAAAAGGATTCTGAAAACTTAAAACTTGACCTTCCTGCTACCAAAACTCAAAATAACAATCAAAATAATTTAAAATAATTTAAAATAATTAACCAATAGGGTCGAGGTGTGACATTATGTGTTGATGAATGGTAACATGGTCATTCTATTGTAAAGTTATGAATGGTAACATGGTTATTTAGTTTTGAAATTATGAATGGGAACATGGACATTCAATTGTGTGTGGTATGAATGGTAACATGGGCATTCAAGTATAAATTAAAGAATCAGAACATGAACATTAAATTGTATAAATTATGGATGGTAACATGGGTATTAAAGTATGAATTAAATAATGGTAACAATGGAATTATGTGATATGATATTCGTTAGACATACTTTGGGCTCTGGTATGAGATGAAGCAGGTATCGAGGTACGGGTTTCTACGGGAACTTGGGAGTTTATATGGTTAAATAAAGATTAATTGATAATGTGATAACTATTTATTTATGCATTGTAATTATTTTTTGTATACAACTACATACACTATTATTTGACTGGATATTATTTTAGATATCATTGGTGGTGTCCTATTGAGTTGTACCCACACCCTACTTGGGCTGCCTGATCGGTACCCAAATAGATTTCATAGTTGCAGGATAGGATGAGAGAAAATTCCCTATATTAGGTGGTTGAGTCGGGATGGAGCATGGATGAGGAAACCGGACATTTTTCAGGACCCACTTGAGAGTTGTAAGTGTCTTTACTTTTGAGTTGTATTTTGACATGTGGCACATACATTAGCATGACATATATATTGTTTAGTTTGATATTGTATTTCCAGTTTTGTTCATCATATGATATTGATATTTTCTTGGTTATGGTTATATATTTGGTCATTGTTCATTTATTTTTCATTGGTGTTTTACTCAGAAAAAGAGGTTATTGTCTTTCCCTGACCGATATTAGACTCTTACTGCTAGTTGGTAGCCTATAGCATACGGGGAGGCATGCTTGAGATCATGTGACTAACCAGTTCGGGTCACTGGTGTGTGGTACCCAGGTCGGGATGTTACAAAGTGGTATCGGAGCCCAGTTTTCTTTTATTTTTTATTTTATCTTAATTTTCAAGAAAGTTAGACATGAGACTTATAAGATTCAGGCCTTGGTTATAAGCTCGTGCATGGGAGTAGCTGACCCATGTACGGGGGAGAACCCAAGTGCCCAAGGTGGGATTATTGTTATTACTATTTGCTGTTACAGTTGAATATTATTCCACCTTGGGTGACGCACTTGTGGTGTGATGTGACTGTTGTTTCTAATATTTTCTTAGAATTGACTCATGGCTTGGTATGGAATGAGAGTTGAGTTTCCATGCATCATTCTAGGAACTTAGGATTATTTTGTGACATGCATAATTTTAGTCACACATGGTAAAATGGTTTACGGGTAAGTTGTTGAACTTGAACTATTTTTCCTTTCTTGTGAAATTGAATTGAAAATGGTGTCTAACATGAAATTGAGAAAGATTGGTAAAATGATGCAAGATGGGAATATATGGGTGTCTAAATGATAAACTTTAATAATGATAATGTGTTTACTGTTGTTAACCAGGACTTGGGTCTAGGATGGTTAAGTGTGGTGATAACGCCTTGGCTTTGACCATGTGGAGGAAAAAAGGGGGAAAGACTTGTTATAGTTTTATGTAAATCCTTCTTGTTAACTATGTAAATTTTGTGAAATTAGAATCCTTTGTGTTGTTTATTTGGACCTTGATGTGGGTGGTTTGGGTAGTGATAATGCCCTAGTTTGAGAACTCAGTTATAGGTTGTGCAAGGGACCATCTGGTTTTGGATTGTATGGTGAGATGTTAGCGGTCAGGTAAGCCTGATAATTTTGACAGATTAAGGTGTTTCCATAGTGGGAGGTAACATTGATGATAGAGTAATTGTAGTGGTGTTCACCAATAACTTCTTACCATACTTTTAATTAGTGACGATCATGTCCCCTACCTTGAAATCATCCTAAGTACACTGAGAAATATCTAGCTTTATGCCTAGATACATGGATGTGTTTTGGTTGGATATGGGGCCTCTTAGAGGTTGCGCTTATGAAGCGGTGTATGTGGAGCTAGATGGTGGGAGGTACACCGTCGATAGTTTATAGATGAGGTTCTTAGAATGGACCAAAGGTTGATGAATATTGTGGTGGTTGAGTTTCTTAACAAGTAGGGTTAATTATGCTCCAAAGATGGGGCGAGATTTATTAGTAATAGGTGTGTGAATTAAGATCATGGGTTGGAAGTGGTGGCATCATAATGTCGATGCGGAACTTGTAAGGTAAATGTTTAAATTACCCAGGGAGATGCCAGGTGGGCCTTAGAGGTGGTGGATGTACATTCTTTCTAGGCGGTTTTTATAGAAATACTGAGTGACAATGTTAGATGGTATTCTTATGGTTCACTACTACAAATCGGTCCTTTAACAGCACTAGTAAAAAAGGCTTTATCAATGTTATAGAAGTGATGATAATGTAAGTGATGTTAAAGGGTTATTTTTAACAACACTCGTAAAAAAGCGCTGATAAAGGGGGCCTTTATTAGCACTGTTAAATTCCCCCTTTAACAGCGTTAAAAAAAGTGATGATAATGGCACCACTGATAAAGGGTATAATTTTTTTCACACCCCACCCCCTATCACCCCCCCCCCCCTCTTTATTATCACATTACACCCCCTTACCACTTTATCAGTTCTTCCCCCACCCCTTTATCAATGATTTAGCACAGAGCCCTGCCTCTAATGAATTTCAAACCTAATACCTCCAACTTATACACTAGTTCCTTTTTCACTCCCCTACACTGTTTTGTTTTACATTTTATGATATATATATATATTTATATATATTTCATTATATTTTTTATTCATATATTTATATATATAAATATATATATTTTAAATACATATTTTTTTATATATTTTTTTTTAAATGAATATTAACATTGAAAACCCTAAAACCCCTAAAAACCATGAAATGGCCATAACTTCTGATCTGGGAGTCCACTACATCTTGACAACTAGTCAAATCAAAGATCATGAAATGATCTTTGATATGATATGTAATACTGGCCAAAAGAACACCTGGATAAGAAGTTATAGACATTTAAATTTTAAGAAATTGAGGTCGATGACTAAAAACTCAGTTTTGGAGACCTTTTGGGACTTTGGGGTTGAAAATAGGAAAGAGCTTGTATACCTTAGTCATAGACCCTCTGTGTCATAGATCTTGTTGTAGGTTTAAATTTTATATATGGTAGAGCCCAAAAGAATACCCAGATCAAAAGTTATGGTTGTTTGAAGTTCGAGTTCGATTTTTAACTTTTTTTAAATTGTAATATATTTTATTCCTTTGATTATCACATGATTTAAATATCATGTGTTTTTAGGTCTTTTTATAAGATTCAATTTGACTGGTTATGGATTTAAAATAGACTTATGGATCAAAAGTTATGATCCTTCAAGGTTTTTTAGGATTTTTAGGGGTTTTGGGGGGTTTAAGGGTTTTCATATTCGACAGCCTTTCAAACGGCCATAACTTCTGAACTGGGTATCTGTTTTGCCTCTACCAAATATCAAATCAATTATTGTGATGATATTTATGCCTCCCTAACCCAAGGGAACCCTCGATCACCTCTATTTAGGCCAAAAAATTCTCAGAAAGCCTCCAAATGGCCATAACTTATGTTATGGGTGTCCGTTAATGAAATGTAATTTTTTTTCTGAAATATAACCTTTATCAGTGCTAGTAAAAAGCATCGATAAATGAGGGGATTTATCATTGCTTCTAAAAAATCACTAATAAATACCACCCTTTTATGAGCACTTTTTTAGAAGCTTTGATAAAGACCCCCCTTTATCATCAATTTTTTAGAAGCGCTAATAAATGTCTGTTTTACTAGCATTGATAAAGGGGGGCCTTTTTCAGTGATTTTTTACAAGTGATGATAAAGGGATTCCTTTAACAGTGCTTTTTCAGTGTTGTTAAAGACCCCCTTTAACAATGCTTTTTCTAACGCTGAGAACGGGGGGATTTTAATAGCACTTTTAGCGAGTGCTATTAAAACCTTAGTGATGGATATACCCAGTTTTGTAGTAGTGGTTATTGGGCATGGTGAGTTCAGAAATGTGTCGATTATGTTGTGAATATTGAGCTTGATAAAGATGTGCTCTTTAAGGAGCATCTGATACGTGTGTTGGATCGCATTGAGAAAGTGTTACAAAGAAAGCCTATGTTTATAGTTCGGGTGTTGTAGAAACATGGTCGTGTTCAGGAGGAAACATGGGAGAGAGAAGCGAATATGAGTGCTCAGTGGTCCAATCTTTTTTACTTGAAATCTTAGAAATTCTTAGGAGTATAGCTCATTGATGAGTTGTTATAAGGTGGGGATATTATAAGATCTTGACATTTTTTTAGAGATGTCATGAGATCGTTTAGAGGTATTCTTTTACCATGTTCTACATATAACTTGTTTGGGTCTTAATTTGGGTCTGTTTGGGTGAAAATTTGGAAATTTTGGAAGTAAAAAGGAAAGTGTACATTTGGCGCACGGTTTTCCCAAATCGTGCGCCCTAACCCAGAATACCGTCCAACCCTGGACAGAGAGGGTTTACACAGCTGGAATATGGTTTGTTAAACCTTGTGCCCTAAAAAGAGGAACCATGCACCCCCCCCCCATAAGAGGTGCACAATTAAGGCACACGGTTAGGGGAACCGTGAACCCCATCCTAGTAAACCATGCAAAACTTTTTAATTAACCTTAAAGTTAGAATTTAAAACACCTAAACCACTATATTAACCCAAAATCAACACCAACTCAGAAATAACATATTAATATCATTTCTGGAGGCTCTTGAACAAATTCCAAGCCCTACCGACCTCCGTTCTTGGTGAATCGAAGAGCAGATTGAAGATATTCACCACCCCGGGTAAGTGGTTCCTTCTCAATTAGATATATCTCTCTCCTGCTCCTCTTCCCGGATAAAAATAGGGATGTTATCTACTTTTGATTCTAGATCTAGATCTAGATCTAGATTTATTATATTTGATTAATTTAATCTTGGATCTAGATTTCAAATCTAGATCGTGTTCTTCATCATATTCTTGATTGTTCTATTTGAAATTAGGGACATCTGTTGGCGAGCGTTTGTCGTTGTTTCAAGGTAGGTGGTCTATAATTCAATTATTGTAGTCATGATTTCAATTATGTATATATAATTATAGAATTTCTATTAGGTATTTAGAAATTGATTTTTTTGATTTAATTAATTAATTTGGTGGATTAATTAATCGAGGGAAATGTGAAATTGGGATATTAGGATTATAGATTTTAGATAATTAATTGTAGAATTAATTTTGAGATATTGAATTTTGATTTAGGGATAATTAATTGTTGATTTAATTATCGGAATATTGAATTGTGATTTGGGGATAATTAACTGTTGAGTTAATTATTGGAATATTGAATTGGGATTTGGGGATAATTAATTGTTTAGTTAATTATCATAATATTGAATTGTGAATTAAATAATTAATTATTGAATTAATTATGGGATAATGGGATTGTGAATTGAATAATTAATTGTTGAATTAATTATGGGATATTGATTTTTTGGATATTGATTAATTAATTGGTGAATTGATTAATGGGGTTGATATGATTAATCAAATAGGGAATTAATTAAGCGGATTGAGATGATTAATTAATTGTTGAGTTAAATAATGAGATTGAGATGATTAATTAATTTTTGAGTTAATTAATGGGATCAAGATGATTAATTAATTGTTGAGTTAATTAATGATATTGAGATGATTAATTAATAGTTGAGTTAATTAATGAGATTGAGATGAATAATTAATTGTTGAATTAATTATGGAGTTATTGAGGTTGTCAAACTTGATTAATTAATTTTTTAATTAATTAATGGTAATGGTTGGGATTATAAAATTATGAGTTGGAACAATTAATTGATGAATTAATTGAGGATATTGAATTGATCGAGATGGGACAATTAATTGATGAATTAATTGGGATATTGAATTGATTGAGTTGGAATAATTAATTTATGAATTAATTATGGGGTTATTGGGATAGTGGATCTTGGATAATTAATTGATGAATTCATTATGGGAATTTTAATGATTTTGAATTTGATTAATTAATTAGGGAATTAAATGATGAATTTGATGTGAACAATTAATTGGTGAATTAATTAAAGGGATTGAATGTGATTAATTAATTGTATAATTAATTAATGGATTTGATGTGAACAATTAATTGGTGAATTAATTGAAGAGATTAGATGTGATTAATTAACTGTGGAATTAATTAATATAGGTAATGTTATGATTGTTGAATTTAATTAATTAATTGTTGAATTAATTAATGAGAATTGTTATGATTATACAATTGAATGACTGATATTGATTAATTGGTGAATTAATTAATGTGGATTTTTGCGTTGATGTAATTGAATGAGTTGGATTAATTAATTGGTGAATTAATTAATGCAATTTTTGTGTAAATGAAATTGAATGAATTAAATAATTAATTGTTGAATTAATTATGAGATATTGAGATTATTTATTTGAGATAATTAATTATTTAATTAATTAAAGATATTGATGTGATTATTTAATTGTTGAATTAATTGAAGGAATTGATGTGATTAATTAATTGTTGAATTAATTAATGTTATTGATGTGATGAATTATTTTTTAAATTAATTAATGTTACTAATGTGGTTAGTTAGTTGTATAATTAACTAAAGTAATTGATGTGATTAATTAATTGTTGAATTAATTAATGTTATTGATGTAATTAATTAATTTTTTAACCAACTAAATGAATTGATGTGATTAATTAATTATTGAATTAATTAATATTATCATTGTGATTAGTTGATTGTTAAATTAATTAAAGGAATTGATGTGATTAATTAATTGTTGAATTAATTAATATTATTTATGTGATTAATTAATTGTTAAATTAATTAATATTATTTATGTGATTAGTTAATTGTTGAATTAACTAAAGGAACTGGTGTGATTAATTAATTGTTGAATTAATTAATGTTATTGATGTGATTGATTAATTAATGTTATTAATATGATTAGTTAATTATTGAATTAACTAAAGTAATTGATGTGATTAATTAAGTGTTGATGTAATTAATGTTATTAATGTGATTATTTGATTGTCAAATTAACTAATGGAATTTATGTGGATAATTAATTGGTGAATTAATTATATGTTGATGAATGGTAACATGGCCATTCAATTGTGAAGTTACGAATGGTAACATGGTCATTTAGTTGTGAAATTATGAATGGAAACATGGTCATTAAATTTTGTGAGGTATGAATGGTAACATGGGCATTCATGTATGAATTAAAGAATCGGGACATGGTTATTCAATTGTATAAAGTATGAATGGTAACATGGGTGTTCAAGTGTGAATTAATGAATGGTAAAAATGATATTCTGAGATATGATATCCCCTGGACATACTTCGGGCTCTAGTATGAGTCGAAGAAGGTATTAAGGTATGGGTGTCTACAGGAACTCGAGGGGGTTTATATGGTTAAATAAAGATTAATCAATAATGTGATAATTATTTACTTATTCATTATAATTATTTCTTTATACAACTTCATACACTATTATTTGATTGAATATTTTTTTAGATGGCATTGGTGGTGGCCTACTGAGTTGTACTCACACCCTAATCGGTCTGCGTAATCGGTACCTGAATAGATTTCATGGTCGCAGGATAGGATAAGGGAAAAGGCCCTCTGTTAGTTGGCTAAGTTAGGATAGAACATGGATGAGGGAACCAGACGTGGTTCGGGACCCACTTGGGAGTTTTCGGTGTCTTTACTTTTGAGTTTCATTTTGACATGTGACACGTGTATTAGCATGACATATCTTTTGTTTAGTTTGATATTATATTTTCAATTTTGGTCATCATATGATATTGGTATTTTCCCAGTTATGGTTGTATATTTGGTTATTGTTCATTTCTTTTATGTTGTTGTTTTACTCTAACAAAGAGGTTATAGTCTTCCCATGAGTGTTATTAGACTCTCGTTGTTAATCAACAACCTCTGGTGTATGGGGAGGCATGCTTGAGGTCATGTGACCGACCAGTTTAGTGCACTGGTGTGTGGCACCTGGGCCGGGACGTTACAGCGGTCCTATCAGCAAGAATTTTCCAAGGTTTGGTCAGGTGATGGTGGAGTATGGTGACACAAGCCCATGACGAGGTGACACTCTATTGGACAGAGTATGAGAAACTATTTGGGGAGGATTTCTATCCAGATATGCTGAGATCAGTGCGTATTCAGAAGCTTCTACAACTTCAACAGGATAGAATGGTCATAGTAAAGTTCTCAATGAGGTTTACAGATCTATCATGTTACTCCCTAGATATGGTTCAGAATTCATTCTTCAAAGTAAGTACCTTCGATTAGGGATTTCTCCAGGAGATTAGGGAATTTTTTGTGTTGTTGTGCATTCCCACCTATGTTGGGGTGCTAGAACAGGCCTTGGAGGTGGGGAGCTTTCTGGTTGATCAGACTCTGACCATTAGTGTTGGGAACACGGGAGCTGAGACCTTGGAAGCCGGTAGCCGACAACATGAGCCCCTCCCCCTCTTCCTCTTAGAGCGACAGACGACCTGAGGACCGAATTGAGGAAATTATGTGTCACTGATCTCTGATCTTGATGGAAATCGCTCTCAGATCATGTTGTAGCAGCTCCTGAGTATCATTTCGACCTTAAAGCTTTAGCATTTCTCCACAAGGTAGGAGGTTTTGAGTTTTAAGTCTTGATGCCCCTTTTGATTCATCGTTTTAAGGTTATAAATCCCTTATACACTTGTTAGGGACCCATTGAGGGTCGATCTGTGTGTTTCTGGGTAAATGGGGGTGATTTGGGCTACTCGTATTGAAAATCTCGACGGAACTTTCATCAACATGGCGTGTAGTGAAATGGAGAACATCATGTGTTCTTCCCATTTGGGGAAGATGAGTTCTAGGACTACACACCATGTACCGAGGTTACATGTCATGTAGTGACCCTCTGTCGTGTGCCCCGAGGACATGGTTAGGGAAGCTGTGTGAACGTACATAGTCGTGTAATATTGCACAGTCATAGTACACGAGCACAGGGTACCAGACACAGACACAGGAAGATGACATGACCAAGGGGTCGTGTAGCCGAGACATGCCATTTACCCCAGGTTACACGCCATGTGTGAGACATCGATAGCTGAGCCGTGTGAAGGGAAGACATGGCTGGGACCTGGTTGTGGCGTAACATGTCGTGTACCTCTTATACATGTCGTGTAGCCCACATGCTCATCTAAGTCGTGTATTTAGAGGACACAACCAGGGTGTTTACCGGAGCTTGGATGAGGCGCTTTTTGCTGAGTCGGTGTGGGATTTTAGGGCCCGAAGAGCCTCAGTGTAGTGATATTAAAAATATTAAATATATTTTATCATGCATGTGCAATTTCTCTTGGAAACATGAATAACTCCCTATCAAAGTCTCGTATCGGAATTCAGATATTGCGGTTGAGTTTATAATGACGTTTTTACCCTATGTGTGACATAATAAATTAAATCTAATTTAGTAATAGTTAATTAAAAAAATATTAATTTAATCATTTAATCGTTGTTATTAATATTCCGTAACCAATTAGTAATTTTAAATATTTATCAGTAAATGTGTAATAAAGAATTATTAATATTAATTAATTAATTTATAATTAATTAGTTAGTTTTTAATTACTATTATTAATAAGTAATTAGTAATTAATTAGTTATTAATTAATATGATTAAAAATATTATTAATATTAATTACTTAACTATTAATATTTAATAGTAAATGTTAATAGTTAATTATTATTTAGGTATTATTATTATTATTTATTCATTATTAATATTTATTATTAATTTATTATTAATTGTTAATAATAATGTATTATCAATTCCGTGTAGGAAAGAGATGACCTGGATCCCACATTGGAAATCCAAAAGGATTTACAGGGTAATCCCCCTTATAAAAGGGAGCCATAGGAGATGGTTCTTGTTAAAATTATAGATTTCTTTAATGATAGTATTGTTGAATATTAAATAGCAGTTAAATTATACTGAAAATATTTTTTATATATATATAAATAAAACAAAATATAAATATAAATTTTAAGTATGAAAACATGTATATTTAATTTTTTTCATTTGGGAAAAGGCGGTAAGACTTTTGCCGCCTTTGCCTTAACTTTTTGGAAAAGGCAGAAAGACCTTGCCCCCTTTTTCCCCTCCCAACAGATGCCACCAGTATTGTCTCTCCTTCACCATCAGTACCTCCTACCCCCCCCCCTCATGATGCGTCATCTCCAGCACAACTCTTCCTCCTTCCTGATTCCCACAACGAGGTTAATGTGAGCAGGAAGGATTGATTGTAAGTATTTTTTTAAAATTAAGTTTATTATTGTTAAATAGTCTATAGACCCATGATTAAGATCTAGAATTAACTATTTGTGTGTAGTTTTTCTAAAACTATTACTCCAGAGTTTTCTATTTATGTGCTTTGTGGTTTGTTTATACCCATTCATCCCTGCATGTCCATTTCATTTTCATTTTCAATTTTTGTTACTTCTTAGTTTTTAGTTTTCATTTTTTTACAAGAAAATGCATTCGTCAACACCAAAATTATTTCTACATAAAATTTTTATTTTTATTAGATAGAAAAGTGGTTAAATTTTCATACTATAATAATGTAGATTATTATTAAAAGAATACTAAGTTTCATTTAGTTTTGAAAAATATTTATTATTCTCATTTTATAAAAATGTAATAGAAAATATTTTAGATTATATAAATAATTAAATATTTTTAGGAAATGAAAATATAAATGATACACTTGAAAAAAGGATAGAATGTGTTTGGTTTTAAAAAAAATCTTTCAATTTTTAATGGAAAGTTAGAAAATATGTTAAGTATTTTTAAAATCAAGAAAATAATAAGAAAGAAAAAGAGTTACATATATAATCATATTCATTTCCATCAAAATTAAAATATTTTCTCTCTCAAAAAAATTATATTTTTCATTTCCATTTTCTAAAAAAATTAATAAATTTACATAATACATTACATTTTCTTATTAAAAAAATGAAAAAAATATTTATTTTTCAAAATCAAACCCGACCTCATGATTCAATTTTTTATTGTTAAATTATTTTCTTTTAGGTAATTGAGTTTAAAATTTTGGATTTAGTTGATAAACATTTCAATTCAGATTTTTCATAATCTCTCGTTCAATATTTTCTTTCAAACAGACCATACTAATTATAGATCACCATAACCGTGTTAGTTTTTAATGAATATATAAAAATGTGCACCATACATTTAGTTATATTTATGTCTCAATATGAATATTATTATGTGAATGGACAATATTTTCAAGAATAGGCAATAATATGGTCAGTACTGGTCCTGGTTCCAAATAAGGATATCCATGATGTTGTTTTTTGTGGAAACCTTTATGGAATAGATATCCATCTATTGATAGTTTATGTGATGGTTTTTTAATTTGTGATGAAAAATTCATCATAGATAATAGATTTTCTTATAGTGAATTATGAATTAGTTTTGGAAACTTTTAAAGGATAATTAAAGAAGAATATCTTTATGAACACCATGGGAAATATTTTTCCATAATGTGTGTTAGGTTAGAAACCTAATAGAAGGTCACATAGAAAATTATAGGTAGTAGTAATGGATCAAACAACATCAATTATTATTATTTATAAAAGAAGAAAAAGAAATGGATCGTATCCTCGAGAAGACCAAGCCTCACCTACCAAGGTTACAACTCCCAACAGCCCTGTCAAAATACCTAAGAATGAATCGTATCCCCCTTTTCCCTGCTAGTCCTCTATTTAATATCCCCCAACCAAATACAACTACTTCCTACCTTTCCTACCAACATAACTAATAAAAGTAAAGGGAAAAGACAAAATTACCCCTCACCCATGGTAACATGGATAGCCCTACTGCACCCATAGTCCTAAAAATCCCCCCCCCCCACCCCACTAAAAAACCACCTTGTCCCTAAGGTGGGACTTAAAAACACAACCCAACTCTTTTTCATTATAAATCACCTTTAGGTGCTATGGTTTTCTTGACTTCAAACCGAACCTGAAAGTCGATGTCACAAACAAGGAGTGATTATACTAGTTGTACATGTTGAGCATCAAACCTATAGGTGGTTGACACTGTGTTTGTAACCTGACTACATCATCAACCTTATTGTATTCATTCACCTTTAGTGTAAAAACTGATGATTGCTCAACCAGAATATGCAAGGCCTGTGGAAAGATCCCTAACATCACTTTGTGTAGGATTTTGTTGCAATTCCTCCACTACAGGCCTCGATGTGTGTACAAATATACTTAGAAACTTGTGTGCCAACCTTCCTCTGCACATATTGTAGGATCCGCTCCCTACTGTCACCTCTTTACAGATTCCTGGAAGTCAGGAAACCAAATCTAGGTCATTCTCACCCTCAAAAAATTATTTGGACTCAAACCAGGAATGGTATGACAATCTTCCACTTCCCATGCAAGAAAAAATAATTTAATACTAAAAAACAACTCTTGCACCACTTACACAGGTCTCCAATCCATCAAGAGATTACAGTCCAGTGTGTAGATGATCTCCCCAGTTTATGATGAAATTATATCTCTCCAAAATTAACACTCACTACTTCTAGAAAAATCAATAACCTTATAGACAGTAGGAACAACAACAATGCAATGGTAGATACCAATGCACTAGTAGTATCACTCCTAGTAAATGCACTAATTTAGATTCTAGAAACATAAACTTCTGGAATAGAATGTTCATCTCATGCACTCTAAACTTCCTCAATATGGTTTTCATGAGCCAAATCATCTACCTTCATATCTCAAAAATCAAGTTTAGCTGGAGGTTCACTTGAAAATTTGATAGGAGGGTCACACATGATGGATACACCAACCACTATTCTTTTGAGTAGAATGGGAGGATGATTATACTTACACCCTTGAGGACATTGCAAGATTATGAAGACCAAGTGAGGATTTAGAGAGATTGTGAGAAGAGAGAAAAGGAAAACAGAGAAAAAAATAGAGAGAATGAAAAGAGTGTAAAAATAAAGAGTGAAAAATGAGTGATGAGTGACATCAAGAAAAATGAGGGAAAGAAAAGAGTTGAAAAAAAATAAAAAATAAGAGTGAAAACAAGAGTGTTGATGGAAAAGTGAGTTTATTTTTAGTAAAACAAGAGATATAGAAAGCTTTAGAGGGGGAGGAAACTCCTAAGCTTCTATGTAAGGGGGAATGTTTTACCTCTAACTCTCTTAACCTATCAATGCATTCTAGTGTTTTGTCTCTTTTTTAGAAATTTAGTGATGTTTTTTTCAATGGAAATTCCTGATGGCTTACCTCCCTTATGAGGTATCAAGCACCACATCGACTTCCTCTGAGGAGAAACACTTCCCAATCGATTGGTTTATTGGGATAATATGGATGAGACTCGAGAAATCCAATAAAAAGTGGAATAATTACCAAGGGATTTTTTTTAGAGATCTTGAGTCCTTACATGGTGCCAGTAATTATTGTCTTGAAAAAAGATGTTAAGTGGATAATTTGTGTTGATTATTGAGCTATCAACAAAATCATGGTAAAGTATCATTATCTCATACCTTGTTTGGATGATATGCTTAATGAACTACATGGTGCATTTGTTTACTAAAATTGACCTAAGGATTGGATACCATCAAATTATAATGAAAGAGGTAGATGAATGGAAAACCACATTTAAAACTAAGTTTGGGTTGTATGAATGTTTAGTTATGCCTTTTGAGCTAACACCCCAAGTACATTCATGAACTTAATGAATCATGTTTTTCATCCATACATTGATAAATTTGTGGTTTTTTATTTTGATGACATACTTATTTATTCTAAGAGCCTTGATGAACATCATGAACATTTGAAACATGTTTTTGAGACTCTTAGAAAAAATATATTGTTTGAAAACATGAAAAATGTACATTTTGTTTAAATTCAGTTGTTTTCCTTAGTTTTGTGGTATAAAATAATGACATGAGGGTTGATAAAGAGAATGTGAAGGTGATTCGGGACTGGACAACACCAAATAATGTCAATGAGGTGAGGAGATTCTATGGACTTGCGAGTTTTTACTGAAGGTTCATGAGGGACTTTTTGACCATTGCGGTGACATTGAATGAGTTAATCAAGAAAGGAGTAAGCTTCAGGTGGGGGAAATATCAAGAAGATTCCTTTTCTACACTCAAAGGTAAGTTGACCAATTCCCCTCTCTTAATTATACCTGACTTTTATAAGGTATTTGAGGTTAAATGTGATGATTCTAAAATAGGAATTGGGGTTATTTTAATGCAAGACTCTAAGCCTATCACTTACTTTAGTGAGAATCTTAATGGGGATGCATTGAACTACTCTACCTATGATAAGGAATTTTATTCCCTCAAAATAACTTTAGAAATTTGGAAACATTACTTGTGGCCAAGGGAATTTGTGATTCATTGGGATCATGAAAGTCTAAAATTTCTAAACTCAAAAAGAAAGTTGAATAGATGAAATGCAAGATGACTTGAATTCACTGAAACATTTTTGTATGTCATTAAGCATAAATAATAAAAAGAAAATTTTTCCACAAATTCTTTGTCTAGGATATAATATATTATCACTTCTATGCATGCTAAAATACTTGGTTTTGAAATACTAAAACTCATGTATGAGAATGATGCTGATTTTTTTAAAATTTGGAAGTTGTGTGAAAAACATGGGAAAAGTGATTTTTACAAAACTTTATGAATTTCTTTTTCAGAAAAATAAATTGTGTGTTATCTTGTTCCATGCGTGAATTTCTTGTTAGAGAAACTCATAGAGGAGGATTAATGGGGCATTTTTGGGTTGAGAAAACTTTGGCCTTATTGTGTGAACATTTTTATTGGACTTTAATACTTAGGTATGTAGTTAGTGTTTGTGGAAATTTTAAAGTGATTCCACATGGATTATACACCCCTTTTCCCTTTGCTTCTCATCCTTGGGTTGGCATTTAAATGGATTTTGTGCTCAGCTTTCCAAGATCACAATCAAGGAAGGATAACATATTTATAGTGGTGGAAAAGTTTAGTAAAATGACTCATTTTATTTCTTGTTCTAAAATTAATGATGCACCTCATATCACTAATTTGTTTTTCAAGAAAATTGTTAGGTTTCATGGCTTACCCAAGAGCATTGTGAGTGATAGGGATGTCAAATTCCTTAGTCACTTCTGGGGGACATCGTAGAACAAACTTGAGCCAAAATTTTGTTCTCCATGACTACACACCTACAAAAAATGGTCAAACTAAGTTGGTTAATATAAAACTTTCCACATTGTTTCATGCCATCCTTAGAAAAAAATTTAAACATTGGGAAAGATGATTTCCTCACATTGAATTTTCTTATAACCGTGCATTTCACTCCACTTATAACTCTTCGCCATTTGAAGTTGTGTATGGTTTTAACCCATTGACTCCACTTGATATTTTTTCTTTCCCTACTAATAAATTTTCTAATCTTAAAGGTGAAAAAAAAGGAAAAGTTCATGCAGGAGTTTCATGCAAAGGTAAAGGCCAACATTGAGTAAAAGAATGAACAAGTGGTGAAACACTCCAACAAAGGTCGGCTGAATATGGTGTTTGAACCTAAAGAATGGGTGTGAGTTCACTTTAGGAAGGATAGGTTCTTGGATCAATGAAAATCAAAACTTCATCCATGAGTAAATGGTATTTTCTAAGTCTTAGAGAAGATCAATGACAATACCTGCACGATTGAGTTACCCATCATGTATGGAAATATTAGTGTCAATTTAATGCTGATGATCTTGCCCCCTTTGAATTTTTAGATTTGAGGATGAATACTTTTGAGGATGGAGGAGATGATCCATTGCGGGGGATTGTAGGCCTAATGAAAAGGGGGTGAACCAAGAGAATAAAGGAGGTCTTGAATGGGTTAATCATGGAATTCTAAGAGGAGGCCTAATACCCTTGCTTGGAGGTAGCATCTGAGCCTATAATTGCATTAATTAAAGCCCGGACATGATTTTAAAAGACCAACCCAAGTGGTGATATGAATTTTCAAGCCTATCTCCCATGGAATCTTCAAAGTCAAAAGGTGGTGGGCTACTTGTCTTTACTTTTCCAAAAGGGTGTGGTACTTGTCTCCTAAAGTCATGAGCATGTGCCAAAAATGTCAAAAGTTTCATTTAGGTTATTTTACATGAGTAAACTAGGTATTATACTTTTATATCAATATTTGGATATTAATAGCCACCCCCTTGTACTATTTGTACATCATGAATAAAGGTAATGTTATAATGGTGAGTTTTTCTTGAAAACTTTGTGTTCTTGCTTAATTCTTGACTTATCAAAGGTTTGGTCATCCTTTATGTCATCTTATGGCTAGAGTTCTTAGAGAAAATTATCTTTAGTTTTTACCTTGAACATTCTCCCCATCCTTCTCTTTTTCACAATCCACACACCACATTTCACTTGTTTTCTTCTAGAGATCTAGGTGTTCAACATGTGAACAATGAACAAGGTCCCTAGGACACTTCCTAAATAGTCTTGAATCACGTATCAATTGATTCCTATATTGGAAATATCATCTTATAGATTTACTAAAGAGGTATTAGGATCATGTGGATCTGTCACATAAAACTTGACATGTACAAATTCTTCCACAATCTTAGTCCTTTTATTAAACACCCTATATTATTTACTGGTTGTATAATATCCATGGAAAATTCCTTTATCACTCTTGGAAGAAAATTTGTATAAATTCTCTTTTTTGTTGAGTATAGAGATTTTACAACCAAAAACTCTAAAGTAATTAACCTTTGGTTTTCTACCATTTCATAATTCATAAGTGGTCTTTTTTAAAAGATGGGTCCAATTAAAACTCTATTAATTATATAACAAGTTGTGTTCACAACTTCTTCCAAAAAATAGATATGTAAATCATACTCATTGAGCATGGTTTGGGCAATTTCCTGAAGGGTTCTATTTCTTCTCTCTACTACATCATTCTGTTTTGGGATCCTAGGAGTAGAAAAGTTGTGATTATATCCATGTTGTGATAACAATGATTTGAACTCTTGATTTTTAAACTCACAAATATAATCACTTCTTAGGGTATTGATTCTAAGTCCACTATGATTATCTATAAATTTATCATATTTAGAAAAACATAAAACTACCTCACTCTTATGAGAAAAGAAAAAAACCCATGTATATCTTGAATAATCATTCACTATAACATATGCATAATGTTTTCCTGCTAAACTATAAACTATATTAGGTCCACACAAATCCATGTGAACTAACTCTAAAAGTTGAGAAGTTGAGACTTTTTTCTTTGATTTGAAATATATTTTGTGCTACTTTCCCTTTTGATAGGGATTACTGATATGGAACTAGTAGATGACATTGACTTGATGGCATGTGCGAAGTTGGAGTTGTAAGGCCCAATGATGCAAGGAAGATTAAAGAGACTAAAAGTGGCAACGGAAACCCATATCACTGCATTAAAAGGCCCAAACCCAAGGTGCATGCATGGAAGTGGAAAATGGGCTTATTATCACTCTTATTTAATCCCAAATGAGACGTATAAATCCCAAGACACATGTTTTCATGAATTTTGGAAGACTTTCCCACATGGAAATTCTAGAATGATATATTTGGACACCAAATTCAAATCTGGTGGGCTAGGTACTCAAAGTCAAATCTGGTGGGCTATGGGTGGAAAGGCATGTGCTACTTTTCACAAAATTCTTTGTTAGACTTTATCTTTTTGACTTTAAGGGGACAGGGTAGGTTTAGCCTTTATGACTTTAGGGTATTAGACCCTTGACTATTGTATCACCCCTTGGTTATAAATAGCCACCCCATGGAATTTTATTTTCATTCAAGAATTAATTGAGATATTATGCTTTGTTTCTCTCCATTGTATGAGGATTGTCCCGATTTTTCCCCTTTCTCTTGTGCATTCTTGCCTTGTCAATCTACAAGTTAGATTGGTGATCCAATATCACAAAGCCCCCAATTCTTGGCTCAACCCAAGTGTGTTGTTGTGTGTATTGGCTATCACATATCTCCCTTGAGTGTGTTGTCTAAGTGGTAGGTCGTGCTTTTTATAGCGTTGATTGACTACTTGCATCCACTATCCATACTCATCATTTGCCACTTATCCCCAAACCACATCCTCCATCTGCCGCCCTACACCATGAAGATCGGGCCACCCCATGCGTCTCACATCAGTTGGTACATGGTAGACATCTATCCCTTCATTTATATTTCTTTTATCCATTACCCTTCTCGTATTTCCTTATTATCCACCCATTAAAAACCCTTTTCTTTGAAAACCTCCAAAATTGGCCTGTGTTGTGCAAGATTGAAATATTTACACATTGATTCAATTGTTCATACATCTTCTTTTCATATTTAATTTTCTATATGTGATTTGTATCCAAAAAAACAAAAAAATCAAATTCTCTCAACTCATCATTTTTTGATTCTCAAAATTAAGAACATCCTTTTCTTTGAGATATTTCAAAAAAAAAATATTTTACTCTCTGTTCATTATTTGTGCTTTAAAACTCCAAGAACAACACTTTTTTGGGAGATTTGATGGTAAAAAAGGAAAAAAAATCAGATACAATTACTTCATTATCGTTCTTTACATTATTAGCACTTTCCATTTTCGTACATCAATTTCTCCATCATTTTGTTCCATCCCCATATTATATTTGGCTCATATTGTAATTAATTTTTCTTATCTTGCACAATTGGGCAAAACCCAGATACCACCTTTCTAACCCCTTTTCCAACCACCCTTTATCCATTTTTCTACCCTCTTTTCACCCTTTACCCTTTACCACTCAAGAGGGTTGTGTTAAAACAACCCCATACACAATCTTGATTGGGGAAGGATTGGTGGAAAGTGATCACCCTAAACAAGGTATTATATTTCATAAGAGCTTGGAATTTGAATTGAGTGTTGATATTGGAGAGAAATAAGCAAAAAAATATCTTGTGTGTGTGAGTGTGTATATCTTGTGTGTGTGAGTGTGTATCCTTGTGTGTGTGAGTGTGTACATCTTGTGTGTGTGTGTGTACATCTCATGTGTTTGAGTGAGTGTGTATCATTGTGTGTGTCCCCCCCCCCTGATGTGTGTTTGTGTTTGCGTAACTTATCATGGAAGAAGATTGTGGGATGAAAATTGTTCATGTTAGCGATGAAGGAAGTCAAAGTAGATCGCCCACACCCGAAGCTACACAACTCCAAATGAAAGCTTTGGTGAGCCACTTTGAGAAGATTATTGATAGGAAGTTGGAAGTGCTACATGAGATGATTGATGAATTGGAGAATAAACCAAGCCCAAGGATGTTCCATGATAACCCACGACGCACTTCGGCACCATGTCGTCCCCACATCATGCAGGAGGAGATGGTGAACTTTGATGATGATCTTGATGATGTCCCACAAAGGAGGAGGTTGTACCAACAACCTATAAGAGGAAAAAGGAGACAAAATGATGATGACTTACTTGGTGGGATCAAGGTGAAGGTTCCCTCTTTTCAAGGAAAAAGTGACCTAGAAGCATACTTGGAGTGAGAGATGTGGATTGAGCAAGTGTTTTCATTCCATGTGTATTCTGAGGAGAAAAAGGTCAAACTCTCTTCCCTTGAATTTTTTTATTATGCTTTAATTTTGTGGGATCAAATTCCAAAGGAGAGGGCTAGATATGGTGGGTGTTCCATCAACACTTGGTATGAAATGATGTTTTCCATGCAGAAACGGTTTGTCCCCTCACACTACCATAAAGATCTCCATAACAAACTTCAGTGGCTCACCCAAGAGAGTAAGAGTGTATAAGATTACTATAAGGAGATGAAAATTGCTATGATTTGAGCAAACATTGAGGAGGATCCAGAGGTAACCATGGCACGATTTTTACATGGGCTCAATCAGGAGATTGCAGATCAAGTGGAGATGTACCACCATGTGGAAATACAAGATATGATCCATCAAGCCACCAATATTGAGCAAAAAATCAAAATGAGGAGCAACATGAGGAAACCCACTACCCCTTTCACGCCATGGAGAAATCCAAGGAAGGAGATTGGAGAACCATCAAAGGTGAAAGAGTTGGTTGATCATAAAAGTGATGAGGTAATTCTTCCACCTAAGAAACCTACATTTGAGTCTAACCAAATGAGGAATCAATATATTCGGTGTTTCAAATGTCAAGGAAGGGGTCACATTTCTAGTGAATGCCCAAACTATCACACCATAACCATCAAAAAGTATGGATAATGGGAGACTGATAAAGAGATCTTAGAGGAAGAGGTGGAGGATTCCTTAAAAATTGATAATGGGGAATTTATAGAATAAGGTGATATTCTCATCACAAGGAAGTTTTTGAGTGATCAAATGAATTTTAATGACAAGGATCAAAGGTAGTACCATTTCCATACTCGATTCCAAATCAATGGGAAGGTATGTAGTGTCATCATTGATGGGGGAAGTTTTAGAAATGTGGCGAGCACTGAGTTGGTGGAGAAGTTGGGGCTCCTAACTTTGAAACACCAACATCCATACCAACTTCAATGGTTGAATGATTGTGGAGATCTGAAGGTTACCAAATAGGTTAATATCTTGTTCTCCATTGGTAAATACAAGGATGGGGTATTGTGCAACATTGTTCCTATGAAGGCATGCCACTTGTTGTTGGTTTGACTGTGGTAGTACGATCGACATGTTACTCATGATGGTTTCCTGAACCCTTACTCTTTTATACTATGAGGGGAACCTATAACCCTCAAACCCATGTCCCCAAAACAAATTCTGTAAGATCATATTTTGAGAGAAAAGAAAAAAATGAGTGATCAAGAAAAAATGAGAGAAAGAGAAAAGGGAGAGAATGAGGGGAGAGGTGAGAATGAGAGAAGAAGAGTTATTGAGTTTAACGAAAAAATCAAGAGAGAAAGGAGAATTCAATGAGTGGAAAAATGTGATGATAGAGAAGTGAGAGGTTAAAGAAGCTTTTATTTCTCAGAAAAACCTTCTAGTACTTATGTACAAAGAGGTGATTTTGAACACTAACGACTTAACTTCTTCATTGTCAACTATTGTGAAATCTTTGTCACAGGTTTGTGATGGAGCCATTCTTGAGGAGACACAACCTTGTCTACTTCTTATTAGAGAGATAAAAGTAATTCAAGGTTCTATTAATAGAATCATGGGTTTAAAGGATTGGAAGAAGTTTCTACCTCATACAGAGTCGTCTTACAAAAGGGTTGATCACTCTAAAACTCAATATTTTCCATATGGAACTACTTTTGGATTTATCCTCCCTAACCATATTGATTAAGTTTCATTTACTTTTTAGGAAAGTAGAAATATGGAAGGAAAACAACATGTTAACCAACAACATGGGAATTCAAAGAAGTTGGAGAAGCTTCAAAAGAAATGGAAGTCAAAGATCAAGATAAATGGAGATGAACTGGATTTAGTGCTTGATACGATTGATTACAAGATCAAATTGCAAGGTGAGTATGAAGTTATTTTTAAATTCAATGTTTATAATCTTTCCTTGTATTTGGATGAAGAAGATAAAGATTCAAGGATGACTCCTTTTCAAGAGGGGGAGGATGATATGAAACCAATAGATGACATTAACTTGATGGCATGTGTGAAGTTGGAGTTTCAAGTCCCAATGATGCAAGGAAGATTAAAGAGACTACAAGTGGAAACAAAAGCCCATCTCGCTGCATTAAAAGGCCCAAACCCAAGGTGCATGCATGGAAGTGGAAAATGGTCTTATTATCACTCTTATTTAATCCCAAATGAGATGCATAAAGCCCAAGACACATGTTTGCACGAATTTTGGAAGCCTTTCCCACATGGAAATTCTAGAATGATATCTTTGGAAACCAAATTAAAATCTGCTGGGCTAGGTACTCAAAGTCAAATCTGGTGGGCTATGGGTGGAAAGACATGTGCTACTTTTCCCAAAAGTCTTTGTTAGACTTTATCTTTTTTACTTTAAGGGGACAAGGTAGGTTTAGACTTTATAACTTTAGGGTATTAGACCCTTGACTATTATATCACCCCTTGGCTATAAATATCCACCCTATAGCATTGTATTTTCATTCAAGAATTAATTGAGAGCTTATGTTTTGTTTCTCTCCATTGTGTGAGGATTGTCTCGGTTTTTCCCCTTTCTCTTGTGCATTCTTGCCTTGTCAATCTACAAGTTAGATTGGTGATCCAAGATCAAAAATCCCCCAATTTCATGACTCAACCCAAGTGCATTATTTTGTGTATTGGCTATCACATCCCTCCCTTGAGTGTGTTGTCAAAGTAGTAGGTCGTGCTCCTTATAGCATTGATTGACTACTTGAATTTTTTATCCATACCCATCATCCACCACTTGTCCCCAAACCGCATCCTTTATCCGCCACCCTACGTCGTGAAGATCGGGCCACCACGTGCATCTCACATCAATTACAGACTTTGTCGATTGAGAATTCTATCCTGGGTAGATCCTTAACTAATCTTTTTACAAGTTAGTTTTTTAACTGAGTTTATGTTACAATGACCTAGTATCATATGCAAAAGGTAAGATTTTTTTTTGAAAGACACTCAAACAAGAAACATTTTGAGAAAATAAATAATTTAAATCTATAGCATAAACATTTTCATTTCTCATAGTAGTAAAAACTAAAGCATGTTTTGGAATCAAAAACTTTACAAGCATTGTTTTCAAACTTAACATGAAAACCATCATCACACAATTATGAAATATGTATATTATATTTCAATCCATACACAAATAAAACTATAGAAATTAAAATAGTATTAGAGTTACCAATTTGATTGTGACCAATTATTTTCCCTTTGGAATTGTCACCAAAAGTGACATGTCCACCATCCACTTTAATTAGGTTCTTGAAGCTCGAGTAGTCTCCAGTAATGTGTTTGAAACATCCACTGTCCAGATACCATAGTTGTTTACTAGAACTCTTCAAGTAGGTTTCTCACAAAATAGATTTAAACCAAAAATGATTTTGGTACCCATACTTTCTTGGGTCCAGAAATGTTAGTGTTATAATGGAGGAGAGGTGAACCCAATACCCAAGATCCCCCTCTAAGGGAGGCCTTAGGGTTATTTTATAATGAAAAATAGAGAGTACGTGATACATCAAGTCTGATGTGGGACATTAAACAACCTAATCTCTAACACTCCCCCTCAAGCTAGGTGTTCCTAGCTTGGATACATAATAAAACAAAAACAAAGCACAAAACTCCCCCTCAATCTGGGACATATATATTTATCATGCACATCTTATTGCACAAAAATTGGACTCGTGGTCCAGACACTCCTTTTGTGAGAACATCTCCAAGTTGATTAGAAGTGTGAATGTGGCTGAAGGTGATCTTCTTCTACTCAAAGTTTTCCCGAATGAAATGAAAATCAACTTCAATATGATTTGTTCATTCATGAAATAATGGATTTTTGACAATCTTGATAACAACTTGATTTTTGTGCCTGATATATGCTAGTTTCTTGGTCATATGACCAATCTTGTGAAGAATTTGTTGTGCAAAAATAATATCTGCAGTCACATATGCCATGAAACGATACTCTGACTTTTCACTTGAGTGGGAGATAACTGTTTACTTTTTTGATTCACCATGAGATCAAATGTTCTCTAACAAAAATTAAAAAACTAGACATAGATATCTTAGAAGAGAGACATCTAGCATAATCTACATCACAAAATGACTCAATATCTATATGACCGTGATCAGAATATATAAGACCTAAACCTGGTTCATTTTTCACATATCTAATAATGTGAAGAACTTCCCCCCATTTTTTTTTTATTGAAGATTCCATAAATTGACTCACTTTGTGATATGGATTAGATTCATCCCAAGGAGAATAATTTTGGGCTTGATAAAAATGTTAAGCCCAATTGTTATTTGAATTGGACATGCCCGCACTTCTTGACATCCAACACCATGGTGGGTCACAACACACTTATTTGGGGCCCAAAATTACTTACCCACATGGTAATGGATGGAAATTTATAGCAACACATTAAAGAAGAGATAGAATGTGGAGAAAAGCATCATTAAGAAGGAATCCCGCTACTTTAGCTAGTGGGGTCATTAAATGGCATGGTAAAGTGTTGTTTTGTGCTTTTTATGTGCCTTTTGGGTTCCCCATGCCTTGTAACTCGAATTAGGGAATTTTCATTTCTTTATTTTGTCTTTATAATGTATTTTCACCCCTTTGTAATGGTGATGCTTGAATGTAACGGATTTTGGAAGCTTGTTGTGCTTTCCTATTGCTTTAGCCTCTTCCATTTGCCCGAAATTGGTGATGCATCTCCATTGTTGGTGACGTAGTCTTTAAGCATGGATAAACCTTGGCGGGTGGCATTGCCTTTAAGCCTTGGTCGATTTGTCTACATTACGTTGGTCCTCTTCGCTTACTCATTTTGAGCTTCCCACGATGCATCAGTTGGTATCAGAGTTGCGGTTCCAACGAGTAAGTTCTATCGCATTCTTCTTGTTACTCTCCATCATGTCTCGCAAGAGCGGATCTTCTACTCCTCTTGATCCATGGGAAATAGCTAACGCATAACTACAATTACAAATTACTCAAATCAGTGAGCAACTTGCTCAACTATTGAGAGTGCGGCGACCTGACTTCCCTCCACCGCAGCGGCATCCTCGATGTTTGTCACCATATAATAGGTGCAATACAACACCATTTTATAAAGATCATGCAAATGGTGATGATTCCATTGATTCAAAGGTGGATATGCGAAGAAGAAGAGATGATGAAGATATTGAAAGAGGGTTAAAGATCGACATTCCATATTTTTATGGGAGTATGAATCCAGATGATTTTCTAGATTGGATGTGGGAAATCGAACGGTTCTTCGAATTTAAGAATTGTTCTGACGAGAAGAAGTGCAAGGTAACCATTCTGAAAATTAAATATTATGCATTATTTGGTAGGAAAATCTAAAGAAATAGTGGGAATGTGATGACAAAGGCAAAATATGCTCATGGGAGAAGTTTAAAAGGCTTTTGAGGAGACGATTTTTTCCTGAGAATTATAAGCAAGATCTTTATTTCGGAATGCATGGCCTGCAACAAGGAGATAAATCTGTTGAAGAGTACATTCGGGAGTTTGATCGTTTATTATGCAAAGTGATGTTCCAGAATATAAAGAGCAAACTATTGTAAGGTTTTTGGGTGGATTAAATGAAGAAATTGCACATTCAGTGGAGTTGTAACCATTTTGCTCACTTGATGATGTTTTCAAGCTGGCGATCAAGGTGGAAAATCAAAAGCAGACCTCAAAGGCACCGACGCTCAAAAACTACCACAACTTTTTATAAAGGTATTTATTATAATAAATATGGTGTTGGTGAGAAGAAATTTGGAAGGAGCAAGATGTTGGATAAAGGGAAAGAGAAGGTTGTGGAATAACTAAAAGGGAAGTCCAACTCCTTTGAACGTGGGAATTGAAAATGTTTTAAATGCCATGGGTATGGTCATTTTCAGTCCAATTTCCCTAACAATCAAATTATTACTATTAAGAATATTGAAGAGATTGAAGAGGAAATCAAAGAGGATGAACATGATAGTGAAGAATCTGAAAATGAGAAACATGTTGCGGAAGAAGCTGATGTGGGAAACATGATAGTGCTATGAAGAGTTTTGCAAACTCAAATCTACCCGGAAGAAGATCAAAGAGAAAACTTGTTCCAAACTCGCTGCACCATTAATCAGTGGGTATGCATGGTGATTATTGATAGTGGGAGCTATGCAAATGTGGATTTAACAACACTAGTGGAGAAATTGAAGCTTCCAACTCAGAATCATCCTCGCTCGTATAAATTACAATGGTTGAACAATGGGATCACACTCCAAGTCAACAAACAGGTTTTGATTTCATTATCCATTGGTAAGAACTATGTTGATGAAGTATTGTGTGATGTTATTCCTATGGATTCTTCTCACTTGTTGTTGGGAAGGACTTGGTAGTTTGATAGGGAAGTGAAATATGATGGGAGGAAGAACACATATTCTTTTCGATTTGGGGAGAAGAATATCACACTTTCTCCTTTGAAGTTGTCCCAAAATCTTCAAGAAAAATCTATGTCGGAAGTGCCCAAAGATAGTCTCTTTATCAACAAAGCTCAAGTGGAGAAAGCCATAAATAAGCAAAAGACAGTTTTTGCTTTATTGATGATGGAAAAGTCATGCCATGAGGAGAAGAGTCATCAACATCCGTTAGCTTGTTCCTTAATTAGTGAATATCATAATGTTTTTTCTAATGATCTTCCAACAGGATTACCACCATTTAGAGGAATTGAAAACCAGATTGATCTTGTACCAGGTGCATAATTTCCAAATAAACCAGCATATCGGTGTAATCCTGGAGAATCAAGGGAATTGCAGAAGCAAGTAGACTATTTGATGGATCGAGGCTTTATAAGGCCAAGCATGAGCCAGTGTTCTATTCCAGCATTATTGGTGCCGAAGAAAGATGGTATGTATCACATGTGCATTGATAGTAGAGTTATCAATAATATTACCATCAAATACAGGTATCCCATCCCACGACTTGATGATATTCTTGATGAATTACATGTTTCATCAATCTTTTAGAAGTTTGATCTTCGTAGTGGATACCACCATATTCGAATGAAGGAAGGGGATGAGTGGAAAACAACCTTCAAAACTAAAGGCGGGTTTTTTGAGTGGCTGGTCATGCCATTCGGCTATCAAATTCTCCTAACACATTCATGCGACTCATGAATGAAGTTCTGAAACCATTCATTGGTAAATTTTTGGTTGTTTATTTGAATGATATTTTGATTTACAGCAAGGATGTGGAGATCCATGTGGATCATCTTCAGCGGGTATTTGACATTCTACAGAAACAAAAGCTATATGGGTAGCTGAAAAAATGTGAGTTCTTTTCAACAAAAGTGGTGTTTTGGGGATATTTGGTAACCAAATAAGGCATCGTGGTGGATGAATCAAAATTGGAAGCAATCAAGTCCTGGCCACAACCAAAATCCATTACCGAAGTAAGAAGTTTCCATGGTTTGGCATCTTTTTATCATTGCTTTGTTTCCAATTTCAGCACTATCATGGAACCTATCACCGAATGCTTGAAAAGGGGTAAATTTGAGTGGTCAAAGGCAGCAAATGAATCATTTAAAATCATTAAGAAAAATTTGTGTGAAGCGTCGGTTTTGGTGTTGCCTGATTTTGATCAAGTCTTTGAAGTGGAATGTGATGCAAGTGGAGTTGGGATAGGTGTTGTTATCATCCAAAGCAAGAATCCTATTGCATATTTTAGTGAGAAACTGAATAATTCAAGGAGTAATTACAGCACCTATGATAAGGAATTTTATGCGGTTATAAGAGCCCTAGATCATTGGTCTCATTATTTGAGACTGAAGCAGTTTATTCTTCATTCTGACCATCAGGCATTGAGGTTTATCAATGGTCAACACAAGATGAGTTCGAGGCATGCAAAGTGGGTGTAATTCTTACAATCATTCTCATTTGTATCAAAATACAAGAAGGGGCAAGATAATTTGGTGGTAGATGCTTTATCTGGAAGGTATGCATTACTTACCATTCTAGATGCTTGAATTCTTGGATTTCAGCTTATGAGAGAAGATTATCATCATGATATGGAGTTTAATTCTATTTTAATCGAATGTCAAGATGGATTTGTGTAGGATTATTCTATACATGATGGGTTTCTCTTTAATAGAAACAAGTTGTGTGTTCCAAAGGGTGATTACAGGGACTTGCTCATTCGGGAAGCATATAAAGGAGGACTTTCTAGTCATTTTGGAATCCATAAAACCTTGGATATACTAAAGGATCATTTCTACTGGCCGAAGATGCAATCATATGTCCAAAAAATTCTTTTGATATGCAGAACATGTCAAAGAGAAAAGAGTCATTTCAACCCTGTTTTATACACTCTATTACCTATTCCAGAGCAGCCATGAGAAGATCTCAACATGGATTTTATTATGGCTTTACCAAAGACTCAGTGAGGTAAAGATTCAATAATGGTTGTTGTAGATAGATTTTCTAAGATGGCTCATTTCATACCTTGTCATAAGACTGAAGATGTGGTGAAAGTGGCGGAATTTTTTTTCAAAGAGATTGTTCGCCTTCATGGAATTCCTCACAGCATCGTTTCGGGTAGAGACACGAAATTTCTCAGCCATTTTTGGAGAACATTATGGGGGAAATTTGGTACGAAACTTCTTTTCAGCACATCCCATCACTCTCAAATGGATGGGAAAATAGAAGTTACCAATCGTACATTGGGCACTATTCTGAGAATATTGGTGAACAAGAGCATGAGAGATTGGGATTTGCAACTTGCACAAGCTGAATTTGCATACAATAGATCTCCCAATGCTACCACTTGGAAATCTCCATTCGAAGTGGTTTATGGCATCAATCCAATCACTCCTATAGAATTGTGCTCTTTTCCACATGATTTTCAGGTGAATATTGATGCGGAGGAGAAGACAAAGCAGATGAAGAAGCACTATAAATCTATTTGTGCTCAAATAGAGAAGTCTAATGAAGCATAAAAGAGGCAAGAAAAAAAGCATCAGAAGCAATCTATTTTCCAACCTGGAGATAAAGTTTGGATTAACCTTCATAGGGAGAGATTTCTATCCAAAAGGAAGAGCAATCTGGCACCACGAACTGAAGGTCCATTCAAAGTGCTTGAACAAGTGAGAAACAATGCCTACAATATTGATTTACCATATGATTTTGGCGGTGTTTCTGCAACGTTCAACATTGGGTACTTATCTCCTTACATTGAAGAAGATTATGTCATAGATTTGAGGGAAAATCCTATCCAACCAGGGGGGATGATATGGATTAGATTCAGCCCAAGGAGAATAATTTTAGGCTTGATAAAAATTTTAAGCCCAATTGTTATTTGAATTGGACCTGCCCGCACTTCTTGACATCCAACACCATGGTGGGCCACAACACACTTATTTGGGACCCAAAATTACTTACCCACATGGAAATTTATAGAAATTAATAGCAGTACATTAAAGAAGATAGAGAAGGTGGAGAAAAGCATCATTAAGAAGGAATCTCGCTACTTTAGCTAGTTGGGTCATTAAATGGCATGGTAAAGTGTTGTTTTGTTCTTTTTATGTGCATTTTGGGTTCCCTGTGCCTTGTAACTCAAATTGGGGCATTTTCATTTCTTTATTTTGTCTTTATAATGTATTTTCACCCCTTTGTAATGGTGATTCTTGAATGTGATGGATTTTGGAATCTTGTTGTGCTTTACTATTGCTTTAGCCTCTTCCCTTTGCCTGGAATTGGTGGTGCATCTCCATTACTGGTGACATGGTCTTTAAGCATGGAGAAACCTTGGTAGGTGGCATTGTCTTTAAGCCTTGGTCGATTCGGCTACATTACGCTGGTCCTCTTCGCTTACTCGTTTTGTGCTTCCTGTGACGCATCACTTTGCTAACCACACAAGAAATATCAGGTCGAGTCATTGTCAAGTAGTTAAGCTTCCCAACAAGTTGTCTGTATCTGTCAGGTGATGAAAATATCTCATTATCATAAATAGTGACCTTTCTCCATGTTCGAGGGGGGATTCAATTGAGTTTGCACGAGTCATGTCAGTCTCCTATAATATATCAAGAACATACTTTCTCTGAGATAGAAAAATTCCTTTGTTATATCTGGAGTCTTTAATTCCTAATAAATATCACAGAAAATTATGATGAAGAAAAGATTTGATTCAATCAATTTTGTAGCATTACTACCAATTATAACAATGTCATCCACATATACCACCAAAATAATGCTTCCTGTGGCATATTGATGGTAGAAAATAGAGGAATATTTTATGCTTTGACACATGCCAAAGCTAAGCATAACTGTACAAAAAACAGCCAAACCATGCATGTGGTGATTTCATAAGTCCATATAGCAATCGAAAAAGACTGAAAACTTTGGGGGACTCCCCCTGAGCAATAAATTTAGGTGGTTGCTTAATATAAACTTCTTCATTAAGAAAATCATAAAGAAAATCATTTTTAACATCTAATTGATGGAGAGGCCAGTGAGAGGAGGAAGCAAAGAAGATAAGTAGGTGAACTGGGACCATTTTGACCTTGGAGAAAATGTGTCCAAATAATCAACCTCATATTTCTGTGCATAATCTTTGGCAACAAGGCTAGCCTTGAGACGATTAATAGATCCATTATCATTGACGCATACTGTATAAAACCATTTTCACCTGACCACTTGCTTACCTAAAGGAAGAAAGACAAGATCCAAAGTATGGTTTACATCTAAAGCCTAAGGCTTATCTTTCATAACATGTAACCAACCGATATGAGATATGGTCTTGGAAACAATGTGCGGTGTCGAGTAACCAACCAATGTATCAATAACTCGGGAGGTAGATGCAAATAATCTTTGATAAGACTGACAGGAGATTGAGCCTTTTCAGAGTGCAATAGGAAACTCTGGTGATGGAGTATCAAGAGTAGGTGAGTCATCAGGTGTAGTAGTGATAGTAGGTGGCAGGGTGGTAGATGTGTGAGGTCAACGAGTATATACCTGGCCAAATCACGATCCAACAATATCACTAGGAAGAGATGGGGGTCATGGTGTATTGAGAGAATATGGAAAAATAAGTTCAGAATTAGGAAGAGTGGATGGTGATGGGAACTTGAGAATAGAAAAACTGGTAATTTGGAAAAGGAAACATCAATTGAGAAAACATAGTGATGAAAATCTAGAGAGAATCATCGATATTCATGTTGGGTGCAGGAATAGCCAAGAAAGATGTATTTTAGAGCACGTGCATCAAAATTGGTAACCAAGGGGTTAATATCTCAAACATAACACACACACAAAAAATGCAGAGGGGTAGGGAATGAGGGTGTGTTATTGGAAATAATGAATGTAAGGGTGTCTCCCCCTGAAGAACGGATGAGGGAAGTCTGTTGATAAGATAGGTGGCTGTGAGAATGGCATTGCCCTGAAAAGTGATTGGAACTTTTTTATGAAATAAAAGTTCTCAAGAAACTTCTAAGAGAAGGCGGTTCTTTCATTCAGTAACACCATTTTGTTGAGGTGTTTTGAGACAAGAGGTTTGATGGATAATGTCATTGTCATTGAGAAAATACTAGAAGGGTTCAGATAAATATTCATGACCATTGTTAGAATGAAAGTAGTGGTGTTTAGAGGAAAACTCGGTGGTGATTTCTTGATAATAAGAGTGAAACACAATAAAGATTTCAAAAAAAATCAACAAATAGACCCAATTCATCTGTGAAAAATCATCGATGAAAGTAACAAAATATCAATAACTTGGTTTAGATGAACTAGGATTGGACCCCTAGATATCAGAGTGCACCAAATGAAAAAGGAGTGGATACACGAGGAACTCCTCGAGGATCATAGGTACTCGTTGATGTTTGACATAGTGAAATGACTCATATTCAAAATGAAGAAGAGGTCCCAATGCTGGAAAAAGTTTTTGAAGAATGGGGGTATGTGGATGACCACAGTGATAGTGAAGCTGAAGGTCATGATCAGAGGTGATAGGATAGGAAAGAGTGGGGGCGAGTCAAGCACATACACACCACCCTGAAGTTGTCTGGTACTAAGTACTCGAGTTGTTGGATGTTTCTGAAATATAATCAAAGCTAGTGAGAAGATTGTGTGACACTATAAGTTAGTTGTTAGTTTACTAATTGATAGTAAATTAAAGGGATAATGAGGAAGAAATGAAATAATAGATATAGTCAAGCCAAGCATAATTGTACAACTCCCATAGCATGTAATCTACACTGTTTGACCATTGGCCACAATAATATTACCTCCAGATGAGGTCCCTCTATAGGACCGAAGAATACATGTATCTCTAGTAATGTGCTCTGAGGTACCAGATTCAACAACCCATGAGGTGCACTGTTTGGAGATACATGCTGCTAGAGTATTGTTATGGGCAATAGTGGTGCTTGATGATTCCAAAGTGTGCTAAAAATGCACATTGACAAGGTAATGAAGGTGAAAAGTTGATAGAGTATAGGTGCTAAAATTTCATAGCTAGACCATCCAGGTATTAATTAGGTTTTTATGTAAAGATCAACATGGATGGAGTTAGGGCATGATTGCACAATTTGGGGGGAATCGCAGTGGCGCTGGGGCGCATGCGTGGGAGGTGTGGTGTTGTGCGTTGGTGTGGGTGTCGTACAGGGTTACAGAGAGTGTTGGGGGGGGAAAGGTCATCATGTTCTAGGGGAAGGGGGTCATCGTGTGCACAGGGGGGTGTCACACGCACAGGGGGGTTGTCGCACCGGGCAGGGGGGCGCCGAAAGGGGCATCATGCAGGAGGGGCGCAACAGGGGGCTTTGCCCGAGAGTCTCAAAAAATAAGGGAGAGGGGGTGGGTTAGGGTTAGGGAAACTCACTCTGATACCATGTTATAATGGAGGAGAGGTGAACTCAATACTCAAGATCTCAAATTAAGGGAGGCCTTGGGGTTATTTTATAATGAATAATAGATATTACATGATATTTCAAGTCTGATGTGGGAATTGACATAACCTAATCTCTAACAGTTAGTAATAAGTGATTTAGGAATCCATAATTGTTTTATTAGTTTCCTATAAACAGAACTTAAAATTTCAGAAATAAATACTTTATTGGGTATAGTGGAATAAGAAATATTAGAAGAGCTGACTGAACTAGAACATGGAACAATTTTGTTTTTATAAATTATTTTTTTTCCAGGTTGATATCAATTCTAGTGGTATATTTAGGTGAAGTTTGTTTTTCAAGAATCTGGATTAATGTTTTCCTTCCATTATTGAACCTCTCTATATCTTTCTTTAATTGTTCATTAGATTATTTCAACTCATTATTCTCTTTAAGTAATTGAGAATTTTTTTTCCTTTTCTACTGTTAGATCTGTTTTAAAGTGAGCAGACATAGCATGCTACTTCTTTTAACTTTTGTATTTATCTTTTAATTCATTAAATGTGTCTTCCAGCATGTTACAATATTCAAATAATTCATCACTAGACATATTTTCAATATCATTTTCATTCTCAAAAGGAATATAAATATGAGCAGAAGATTCATAAAAAAAATTAATACCTTATATGTTTTTTTCATAAAACACATATTAGATTTGTTTATTTCTATTTTATGTACCAGAATATGATTCACTTGAACTGGCATCAAAGACACTCCAATTGGGTTTCATAGCCTTTTTTCTTTTGTCCTCTCACTTCTTATATTTCAACTTGGGATAATCTGCTTTGATGTTTCATTTTCTCTTACATTCATAGTTGATTACTTCCTTTGAAAAATCATCCTTCTTCTAATCTTCTATGATTCCCTTTGTTTTCATACTTTCCTTTGTAATTGGGTTTCTTGAAGAATTTCTTCTTTTTATAGAAATTAAAATGTGTGACTAGATGTGCAATTTTTTCATCACTATCAGTAAGAAATTCTTTATCACCTGAGCTTTTAGCTTTGATATTATCTTTTTGTTTAGATTTAATGACCTTAAAAGCTACTGATTTTCTTTTGTGATTATCCACTTTCTCTTTGTTCACTTACAATTATTCTTCATACATCATTAGATTTCTAATTATCACTTTTACTAGTAGTGTATTAATGATGCAAGACTCTCTTATATACACAAATGTTTCTCTCTATCTTTCTGAAAGGAATCTAAGAAGTAGCATGACTTGATCCTTGTCAGTAATTATCTTTCTGAGTGCATGCATTGTGTTAAAAATCTCATTAAAATTGAGATACATGTTAGAGACATATTCATCAAGATTTATCTTAAAATTATCATATTTAATAGTATAAGCATTTAAACACATTTCTTTAACATTAGAAGTTCCTTCATGATATATGGAAAGAGTATCCCATATTTCAAAATCATTAACACATAAATATATTTTATTAAATTCATCTTATTTTAGTGCACAATACAAAACATTCATATATTTATGATTATAGTCATATGATACTTTAGTAGCATCACTCTAAGCAGCTCTAACATCTTGAGGTTTTTCATATTTATCTTCAATGACAGTCTATATATCAAATCTCATATTGTCTAAGTGAATTTTCATTTTTGATTTTCCATAGAGCATAATTATTCCCATTAAAATAAGGAGGTTGATTAGTGGTAGTTCCTTCTTGACTATATTATCCATCAAGAATTAAATTTAGATAAAACATAAATTTAAGATCTTTAAATACAACTAGATCATAGTTAAAAAGATGTTTTGAAAGCCTCTGATGCTAAATGTTGGTTGGATTGGAAAACTCAAGGGGGGTGAATTAAGTTTCCAATAAAAATTTCTATTTAAAAACAATTTAAAAACTTAAATTACCCAATTTATTAAAATCAACTAATTAATCGAAACTGTAAAAATATATATATTTTTCAAATAACTTCTCAAAATTAGGATCAAGGCTTAGTTAAAATAACTTTGAAAGTACTTCAAATTTTGAAATTAATTTACTTAACCAAACACTTTATATAAAATACAAATTAGGATTGACTATTAAAGTAAAATTTTATTTAATAAACTTCAAACAGAAACTAATTCAATTTGAATATAAAGAAAACAAAACAGATAGACAACACAATATAATTTTAATAAGAGGCCCGATCTCAAGTCGAGATTTAATCCTCTCCACTTGACAATCACCTAATGCCAATTAGTTTATTATTAAATAAACTAATCCATAACCTGGATCAGGTTTTGTAATCAACAACATGCAAGGTTGTCTAGGCATAGAGCCTCTTCCACAGTTTTATGTGGGATTAAAGATTTTAGGTCACACACGACCTCTTCTACAGATATTCATGGGAGTAAAAATGAAAATATTTGAAAGAAAGTGTTGATCACTCTCCAGTTTAATATAAGAGACTGTGTTTATAGATAAACAAAGTATAATAGAACACAACTCGAAAGAATAGCTAAAATAGGAGCAAAGGATGAGAGATGTGAACATGAGGTGCAACTCGATCTGATCAGCTTCACTTGTTCAAGATTATCTGATTTTTTCTTTGAAAGGCTTCAACCGAGATTGCACAGGAAGTGTATAAAAACATAGCATCATAAAATCTTTTAAATGGGTCCTCTATGTAGAGAAAGTGCATGCGTATGATCCTCTGTTATTCTCTAAGTAAGATCATGTATGTTCATTGCCTCCCACTATCCTTATGATCATATTTTATTCTTAAAACAATATTCATCAAAAAAGTAGTTGTTGGAGAACAATCAATGAAATATTAAATGCACTAATGCTTCATTTAATGCTTCAAAAACTAGTCGTTGGAGATTTAAAATGCTCTATGAGAACGATGTATATGGTTGGTCACTTAGCCAAAAGCATATTCATGTAGCCAATTGGTACGTATGCATTTTGAAGAGACAGACCATGTAGCTAATTTATTCACATAATCGATCGTTGCGTAAGCGATCTTATCGACGTAGGCAATTTCACATCGTTGCTAAATGCTCACGTAGAACTTTTTCATGTGGCTGATTTACTGAAGGTGTGGCACGACAAATTAACACGATCAGTTCGTCACTTCACGTGGTCTGTTCATTTTCACATTTGGTAGGTTTATGACTTCATGTGGTAAGTTGTTTCTTCATATAGTTACTACAACAATAGACACAGTTAGTATATTACTCTGAAATATTATACATACCTTGGCACGATAACTTGTTTCCTTTGCACGGTTACTTCACTGATTTGCACGGTCAGGTACACGGTAGGTACATCTCTATCTCATGGTAGGTTGATTATACATACGGTAAGGTGATTCTCAACAAACGGTAAGCTCAATATTCAATGTGCGGTCAGTTCATGACTTAGACAAATTTTTCTCATCTAACTCATGGTAAGTAGTTTTTACATGCGTTCAAGTGAAATATAACATGTGGTAAGGTGACACGGTCACTTTCCCTTTACGATAAGTTCAAAGTCGCCACATGGTAAGGTGGCACAGTAAGCTCCAGACTTAGATTTTTTTGCAAGTTTTGTCCTGCAAATTATTTACTATCAAAAAACATGAAATTCAATAGTAACATTATAAACATGATTTGAGATCATTAAAATAAGAAGGTGTTGGTCTAAGCCAACATCCTTCTTCTTGTTACAGTATTTCTGGTACATTTGTATGTTCTTCCTTTAATACAAATCAAGGAGTCTACCCTAGGTGGCTCATGGACTCAAGGTTCCTACCATGTTATTGTATGAAAAATCTTATTTTTGAAAGGAGTCACATCCTTTTACAAATACACTGGATTTTTTTAATCTGGAGCCACAACCCAAGATAATTATCTTTTCTAATGGAGGCACAAGAAAAAACACTCCCTTTTACAGTGGAGGCACAACCGATATTTTTTTTGAACGATGCAAATATCACATGAAATGTGGACAACCAATACTAAAACTGCATTTTACGATGGCGACACAACCAATTATAAAAGAAATCTTCTTTTGTACGTAAAAGCATGAATCACTACAGTTTAGAATCAAAATACAAACACAAAGATCAAACAAAATGGTAAATGTAAGAATGAAAATTGCTACTTTTGGAGAATGAGTTTTAGTAATCCTGGAGGAGTATTAAGAACTTCACAAAATTTTAGATAAGTTGAATAATTTGTTTCTTCTCCTTTTATAGATGAATGACTTTGATGCTCTTAAATCTTCAATGGATACATGGTTTCATATTTCTTCAATTCCCAATGATATTTTCATGGTTCACGATCTTTGAAATCGTAAGATGTTATATCTCTAATCACAAGAAAAAATATCATACACAACGATATCATCATGTCATAATGGGCACTTCAATCCTATTTTCATTATATCTCATGTATTGATATCATCATATCATAGTGGGCACTTTATATTATAGATAACAATATAAATTGTCTTATATGATACTGTAAGAATTAAAAAAAACTAACCAAAATATCATACACAATGATATAAGGAAATTGTAATGGTAATAGTAAATCTCAAAACCATTTTCATAAAATCGTCAGTTCAACCAATAAACTGTATATAGCCATATATTTGAATCATAAGACGGGTTATATATTTTGTTGAAATTGTATCTTAATATTTAGATGAATCATAAGACTGCACAAACAAATCATTAACACCAACTAATCAAAATATATAAAGATCATTTCTTTATGGTTTTTGACAAAAAAAACCATGTAAAGAAATTTCCTGTTAGGAATAAGGGTCTGTGTTGTCATAAGGGCAGTAGTGTCTTTTGGTTATTTAGTTGTTAGGGCAGGTAGAGGTTGTCAGTGTTATAAATAGGGGAGAGTCTTCTTCATTCATTGTAATCTTTAAAAATTATATGTGATTTTTCTATTGAAATTGTAGCTATATAGTTGGTTACCTCTCTCTCTATCTCTTTCTCACGCATATACAGTGTTAATGACTCCACTAGGGAGCTTGTATTGGGAGAGATGATCGCAGGAGTGAGACTATCATTGCTGGGGAACGTCAATCACTAGAGAGATGATCGTAGCAGAGTTGAATGCTCGGGGAGCAATCGTAGGGGGGTGCTATTGTGAGGACGATCGAAGCAAGTTGATCGATGTGTGGAAGTCATTGGGCAGGTACGAGCTGCTACTCACTGGAAAGAGGGGGGGAAATACTACTGCATAAGTATTTCTCTCTCCTCTGCCTATACTCGTATACGTGGTCGTCGTTGGGGAAGCTGACGCTGAAAAAAACGATGGAAGGAGACGAATGTAGGGGAGCTTGTTCGTAGCGTGAGAATGAAAGGAGTCGACCATTGTTGAAGATGAAAATGTTGCTAGTTGTTGTTGGAGTTGTCAGAGCAGGTGTGAGATGCTATTCATTGGGAAAAAATGAAGTCGTTGGAGTATATTCTTTCTCTTTCACCTATTTTCCATTGTGTGACGCAACTGGTGGGGAAGATGATGTTAGGGAATTCTTGTGAGATTGAGAGTGGCAAACACTGTTAGGAGATGATCAGATATAGAAAGTTTCCAGGAGTAGGAAATCATAGTTGAGACATGTACGCAGGGGTAGCACAACTGATGTTGATGTAGAATGGTGTCGGAGAACAAAGACAGGGGAGTGCGCGACTGCTGTGGAGGAGTGGTTCGCACGCTAGGAAGTCGCAATCGTTACTGAAGGTGAGTTACAAAGTCTAGAGGTTAGTGCACTGTGAGCATGATCGCTACTGGATGTTTGTTATAGTAGGAATGAACATTGTTAGAGACACATTCGTTGAGGGTTGATTAAATCCTGACAAATGAGTTGCATTTGAGAAGGCAAGATATAGGAGGCCGAAACATTTGTTGAAACTTTTTCTAGGAGAAAAGCTATGAGTGATAGGTGACAATGATAGATAGAGATTTTGTTGGTTCAGATGAAGGCCTTCCCTGGATTACTAGGACGATTGGCGAATTCAGGACATACGTTGTGATCGGCAGAGAGAGAGAGAGAGAGCAAAAAGTGCAGGTGACTGTCCAGACGATGTTGGACATGTAGTATAACATTGAAAAACAGCTTTGTGGACCGGATGAATACCGACGAAATATGATATTTATGAAACGAAAATATGAAGAAAAGGTGAAATTCAATGTGTGCAACGTGGAGGAGCAAACAATTGTTAGGAATTGGGAACTAGAGGTGTAGGTAGAATGCAGTTTTGAGGCTGGAAGACTGAAACTGCTGCAAATATGACCTTTATCAGTTCTAGAAAAGGGCATTAACAGTGCTAAAAAATGCTGTTAATCGAGGCAAAGATAGGGGGTCCCCTTTATCAGTGCTCAAAAAAGAACTGATAAATGACCCTTTTATCATCGCTAAAAAACGCTGATAAATAGGTCCTTTATCAACGGTTTTTTAGCACTGATAAAAGTTAAAAAACATTAAAAAAATAATAATTCTGCAATTTGGGAGGGGCTTCAACAGTGCTTGGATTACTAGGACGATTGGCGAATTCAGGACATACGCTATGATCCGCAGAGAGAGCAGAAGGAGTAGGTGACTATCCAGACGATGTTGGACATGCAGTATAACATTGAAAAACAGCTTTGTGGACCGGATGAATATCGACTAAATATGCTAGTTCCAACATGACAATACGAAGAAAGTGTGACATTCAACGTGTGCAACGTGGAGGAGCAAACAATTGTTAGGAATTGGGAACTAGAGGTGTAGGTAGAATGCAGTTTTGAGGGTGGAAGACAGAAACTGCTGCAAATATGACCTTTATCAGCGTTAAAGGGCATTAACAGGGGGGCCCACCCTAGCTCGCACGCCCCAACCCGCACGCCCCCACCCACCCTTTAACAGTGCTAGCCTTTATTCCACCCACGCACGCGACCTGCCTCCCCCTAGTTTTGGACCCTAGACCTGCTGCCTGCGCACCTAAGCCTTTACCACTCCACCATATTGCTTTGCTTTTCATTTATTAATATATCTATTTATTTATATATAGTTATATATAGTTATATTTACTCGTATATTAATATTTATTTATATTGACATATATATATTTATATTAATATATATATATAGTTATATTAATATATATATATATATATATAGTTATATTTATATATTAATATATTTATTCGTATATTCATATATATTTATAAGATTAGTTGTAAATACATTTATAAAATATGCTTTTTTGTTTGTGTTTATAAATAAATAAATACATATATACAACACACACACACACATGTTATATGTGTATTTGTAAGTATAATTATACATATTTATATAAATTTACAAATATTATATATTAATATGTATATATGTAACGCCCCGACCCTAATTACCCAGAGTTGGTGCATTATTTTAATACATTGACATGATTACAAGGAATCAAGTCACGAAGGGCCGATCGGTTTAGCAGTCTTGGAAAATAGATTACATACATGAATGTTACATTACACATTATAACATACAACACAACATAAATAATCCTTTATGAATGTAATTATTCCCTTAACTTAACCCGACATATCAATCACAATACACTTCTTGGAAACCTGGGAAAAATAAAACATAGAAAGGGGTGATCTCATATGCTCAGTAAGGATAACAATACAGCGAAAACTTTCATAAATAAGCATAAACATTTAAGGCAATGTATAAAACTAAAACAAAAGACTTTTCAACATAAACTTCATCATAATATGGAAAATATGAATCAAAATAATTTCATTTACTTACTTACATGGATACTCTACTAGTCGAATAATCACATGCAATATCAAAAGTCACTTTCATAATGATGGAATGCATAATGTAGGACTATCATAACCACATAGTCAAGGCCTTGTGCCAAGACTAAAAATAAGATTTTGTCAAGGCCTTGTACCAAGACACTAGTTTATCTCATTAGACCTACCAATGCATCGAGGAGCTATAGCGGGTTCCACCTGTCACTTACTAAGTCCAATGCATTCTTCATATGAAAATGTTTAAACATAACATAAACATTCGTATTAAAAATAGCATACGAAATGTCAATACTTTATCTATAAACCATGAATGGTATAAAAATAACACATCCACAGTCAAACACATCATAAAACCTTCAATACAATATGGAAGATTTGTATCATAATAAATAAACTTCAAACAATTTTAAAATCCATCAAAGGATGTTGACATAGATGAAAATGATTTGTAAAACTCTTTGAGAGAAATATCCCTTTTTCATAAAAACATTTAAGAAGTCACAAAATTTAGAAAGGAATAAATTTAAAGACATTTTTGGATCAAAGTTTCCCATACCACTTTGAAACTTTTGAAAGGAATTAACATTTTAAAAACATTCATGTCCATATAAATAAATCCTTAAAAAACCATTTTGAAGACATGGGCATTAATGAGAATGATTTAGAAGAATAAATATTTAAAACATTTGAAATGATGTTTTAGTAAAAAAGTAACTTATAAGAATCCATTTGAAAACTCTTTCATAATACATGGACATGGATAATAAATATGTCCCAGTAGATACTTACATAAAAACAACCTCTAATAATAAAGAGATTGTGAAATTAACCCTTACCAATTTGGTAACTTACGAAACATACACCCCATGAAAGAGGTATCATACAATGAATATGTAAATACACATAAATTAAAGTGTATTACACAAAGAATACAATTATGGGTAGTACATACACCACACAAAAGGTAATAGTGGCAATATGGAATGAATCTCACGGGAATAAGGAGTGAGATGAAAACCCCTTACCTTGCACTTTATTTTAGTCGAGGGTACCTTTAACCTCTTATATGAAGACCTTAGTATGTTATTAAATTGTACCAGAACCATATTAATATTTATGATATCATACATTATTCATTTATTACTTTATACTACCCATTTAAGAATAATTTCCATGTTGAATTAACATTTCGGGTAGTAATCGCTTTCTTTGTCGTACGTGTTTTAACTTGTTACTCTTGATTGTATCATGTAGATCATGATTTAAATACTTAAAGAATATAAAACATGATTTATATATCATATATATTTAAAATATAAATATGTATAATAGACATATATATGAAATGGAAAACACCGTTTATGGAGACGGTAGTCCGTACGTACGCATAAACGTTGTTTCCGTTTTCATGTCGTATTGAACGGAAGTAAGTGAATAAGATATATGTAAGTACATAAATACTTATATATAAAAATATATATATCTACATTAGAATTATTATGTCATATATTACATATTTATTAGTAATATATATATTTTTATAATCATCGATGAATGGTGAACTTGGAAATGAATCTCATCGCGTCGTGGAGACGGTAATCCGTACGTATGCGCGAGTGGCAATATCATTTATTTAAAGGTGTGGAATTGGATGGTATATCATATATACAGAATCATTATCATGTTATATTTATTATTTACATCAATTACACATCATTATTATACTCATCCAAATAATAATGTATTGAATAACAATTACACCACTATGTGGAGACGGTAAGTTGTACTTACGCATGTATGGTGAAATGTTATTCAAAGGATGGATAGAATAATGAATTTGGTTGTACCATATTTATAATAACATCACAGTATATAGAAGATACTGGAGTTATTATTTTATAATTGAAACAATAAAGAAAAAGTAAGTGGAAGAAGAAAGGAACTTGAAAGAGGTGGTGAGATATTTACCTCTTCTTCGGGTTCTTCCTTTTGATTTGATCAAAAGGGATCCTTATGTTGGCTTTATGACTAAAGTAAGTCCTCTAGGATTAATGGATTATATTTTAGAGGGTATTTTGTCAGAGGTTGTCCAATTAAAATGGCTTTGAAGGTGTTAATTAGAGTGAAGGTGGAGTGCCCTTTTATAAGAGGGGTGAGGGGCACCTTAGGAAAAACTTAAAATATTATTTTATAATAAAATAATTTTCGATTTCTAATGGATCAAAAATGTATTATTTAAAGAATAAGGTTGGTATGGGTCGAAAAACACTTACCAATAGGTTTTAGACAGGTTTGGATCACCATATTAACCTTAACTTTTAGATTTAACTCTTAGTTAAATAGTTTGACATTTACCATGTCTCTTTGTATTTTTATATTATATGGTTAATATAATTACTATATACTTTTAAGAAAACCCCAAGTGTTTCATTAATGATACACATATCATTATATAAGTCCTTTTTCCGAACCTTAGATTTTTAGGAATAGAATATTAATTAATAATATAATATTTGTTTTAAAAACTCTTTTATGTCAATTTTGAAACTATTTAATAATTGATTTTTGTTAAAGTCCTAAAAACTTTATTAATTCTAAATAATTTCATTTAATCAATCCTAATATGTAATATTAACCTATAAAATTCGTTTATGGCATCAAAAATTTCAAATTATATTTATTTTAACATCTATAATACCATTTATTTGATTATTTCATTAATGAGGAAAATATTGTATCATCATTGTGTCATAAATAAATATATTTATTTTATGTCTAAAAATTATAAATAAAATATCCTAAGTTAGGAAATCTTTTTAACTTTCTAATTAATATTTATAGTCTAATAGATCAATTATATAACCTCATATAAATTTTTTTTTACTAAAAGATATTTTCTTTTGTTATTTTTGTCTCTACTTTAAATTATTTAATATTTAATGTCATTATCACTTCCAAGTGGCTCCATGGGGTCCCAAAATCGACCCAAGGATTCCCATGATCGGAAATGACTCATCCAATAAGTTTAGGACAAGTTTTAAGGTAATTTTTTATTATTATAATATTATTTTTTTAACCTTATTTACTGGATTTACCTTTTAACCACGTTAAATAAAATATTTACTGAAGTAAATATTCCTAATGTCTAAAAATAAAAGTTACCTATTTACACAATTTGTACCTCCTGATTCCAAATATGGAATCCATTTTTCTAAATTCAAAACACATAAGTGACAAAAATTTATTTAAAATTAATTCCCGCTGTCAAAACAAAAAGCGTATTTTTAAGAAATAATAACTATCAAAAGATTGACACTTGTTTATGTCCAATTTCAAAGTGAAATTACTTAAAATGACCATAATTGGATTAAATGGTAAAAATATAATCTATTTATACTTCCAAACCAATAAAATGTATAATTTAACACTATAAATTATTTTGATTAAAAATGTTGTTTTCAGTTAAAATATAGTATTTTCACTATTCACCCAAATATGAAAGTTATCTGAAAAACACCAAAAATTTAGTGAAACTAAATACTTATGTTCCGATTATAAAGAAGAATATTATTTTTTCAAATTTAATATATAAAAGTTTCAAATATTTTATTTAAAAAGGGTTCTCCATTAAAAGGCGGTAAAATTGCATTTTTTGAAAAATATTTCTTTTATCTGAAAAAAAAATGAATTTGTTCTTACATTATGTCTAAGAAACTCATAATATTTATTCTAAAATTATAAGGATTATATAAAGTTCAAAATTCAGTTAATATTATTCATAACTAGTTTTGAACGGCTAGTTTGGTAAGTCATGGTGCGCTAGAACTCGGTGTTGCGTGTACTGCAAGTTATTGAATTACTTTGAAGAAATAACGTACTATGAAATCTTGGGGTGTTACATTCTTCCCTCCTTCAATAAATTTCATCCTCACAATTTGAAATTGTTTTTCAAAAATAAAAGGTTGAAAATCGAAAATACCTTTGGGAAAACCCACATTGGAAATTAGCTTAATAAAATTTAGTCTTAATAAGAGGAAAAAGGAAATGAAAGGGTCACCACCAAATTATGATCTCGATTAAAAGAACATTGGTGGAAATTAGAGACATATAATTGGAGGAAAAACATAAATATTTATAGGTAGTGATTAAGGTCATCAATCACAAACAAGTGTAAAATTTAGGGCCTTAAATTCATCAATCTATGATGATATGAAATACCATCAGTTCAACAAAACATAAGATATTAGGATAACACATTTTTAGTTTTAAGATACCCTCCCTAAAGTTTAAGAATTAATTTACCCATAGAATAAGAGGGAAAATTTATATATATATATATATATACTTGACAAGTTGAGTTTCATCCTTCAACTAGTTCCTACCACAAACTCATCTTTCACTCCAAAATATTTCAAAAAATATATTCTATTTATCCTAATCGTATAGGGTTCAAAAAATAATGAATTTATAAATCACCTATCAAGCCCTTTAAAAAACTAGATTATATAATCCAAGGACTTCATATAGTCCAGTGGTAGGCGATAAATCTCAATCGCACTATGGTTGTGGGTTCGATTCTTGCAGCTTGTCCAACGCGACGGATTTTCACACGGTCTGCGTGTTGTCCTTTTTATAACAATCCAAAAATAACCTTAACAATAGTATCCAATCTCAAACTTAATCCATTCCAACCTTTAGACTTATCCAAAATACTTCTATCCAAACTCTCAATCCATGATTTATAAGGAAGTTAAACACAATGAAGATTCTTTTTGTCAGGTAATAACATGTGAACGCCTTCATCATGTATTCTTTTAAAACATTGCACATCCTGAATTACCACAAAAACTTATTGATTACATTCATGCTCCTTTATTCCTTGTAGAATACATGATATAATCCTTCTATCCAAAAATGTTGTAAACTCCAACAATGATGGAATATACAAATCATTAATCAGTTTCAAGGTAGTCAAGAATATTCAATATAATTTATTCAAAATCAACCATCTCTTATTCCAAAATCACTACCTCATTATCAGGACCATATTAAGGATTACCTTTCCTTCAACCATGTATTTTACAAAAAGTGTAGCTTACTATTAAGTCACTTTTCTTAGAACCATATAATCTCAAATCCTCAATAAAATAGTACTGCAGTACAATCCTTATTTATCTCTATAATTCATATAACCAGTATATTGTTGATACAACACTCAAATGAAATGATTCTGTAATAACAACATAAGAACACTAGTCATTCCTCTCCATCTGAGGTATTATCATAACTTGATTATTATCCAATGGCATCATTTGCGGTATACTCTGATGACATAGACATTGATTCGTGTAGTGTCCCAACGCCTTGCAGTAGGAGAATTTTACATTTGAAACCTTTTTATTACCCTTGCAATCACGTACTTGGTGTCCTTTTTTTCCACACTTATAACAAACTCTCATTCCCTTCAAGAATTTACCAAGGTGATTCTTTCCACATTTATCACATATGGGAAAATCCTTTTTCCCCTCTTCTATTTATCCATCTTTCTCTCTACCATTCTTTTCTTTTCTTAATTCCCTTCAAATCCATAGAACTCATAGAATTCTTTACTTATCTTATTAACACATGATATTATTTACTTATATGTTGAGAATACATGGGAGATTATTTCCATTCTAAATGTTTGCTTAATACCATGAACGATATGATACTTCTTACACTTTGGATCATACGTACTACTGGAGTTCTCATTCCTTCCACTGGGCGTCATTTATAAATAATGGCATACACTAGGTCATTTTATAAATCACAATGAATAATTCCAAACTTGTAAAATATCTAATGTAAATTGAACAGTTTATGGATATAATCCATAATAATAATAAAAAAATCTTTGAGGAAGTATTTACTCCTAAATCCTTCATAATGGCTTGTAATGAAAATGTGAATTATCCTAAGCATATCCCCCGGGAGTGTCGTAACCAAGATTACAGCAAGGCTCGTTTTCGTGCACCAGTTCCCGTTCGAGTCTAGCTCATAACGGTGTTTTTGGGTTTTACCCCTAGGTACATCTGTTCCAGAGCCGCCTCTACCTGCTCGTATCCAGACATGGATGTATTACTTGGAAAACACATAGAATCGCTACAGTACCAAAATTCTAAGAAGTTCTATACTAATCCTTAAAGTCTATCTTAGGGTAATGTGCTCTAATCAGAGTTTATCTAAATCTAGTTTCTAAGGTTATTGCTAAACTTCCTCTGATACTAACTGTAATGCCCTGACCCCAGTTACCCAGAGTTGGTGAATTATTTTAATACATTGGCATGATTACAAAGAATCAAGTCCCGAAGGGCCGATCGGTTTAGCAGTCTTGGAAAATAGATTACATACATAAATGTTACATTACACTTTATAACATACAACACAACATAAATAATCCTTTATGAATGTCATTATTCCCTTATCTTAACCCGGCATATCAATCACAATACACTTCTTGGAAACTGAAGGTTCCGGGCGTAGCGGAAACGCGTTGGTGGGTTTGCCCAACTTTAATTTTAGCATTAAACGACGTTCAATCCGAGATCCGTCATGATATAAAACGCCAGATCTTCGTAATAGAATGAAGAACGAAAAAGAAAAGAAGAGTCCCGGAACCCTTGAGATAGGATCTTCATATGTTGGTTATAATTAATTTAATTAATTCATAAGAATTACCTCGATGGAAATCTTTCTTCGTTGGTGTCTCCGGTCACGATCCTGTGATCCGTCATTGCGTCAGAGAATCCAAGTGTAGGATTCCTCTAGCGGTGATCCACACGTGTGCCACATATCTCTGGACGTCGCCGAAGGGAACTCCGGATGCTAGAACGGAAGATCATTCACTTGCGATGTCCGTCTTTGATCGCCTTGATCCGGTGGAGGATCTTGCTTTCGTAACTTGAAAGTGTTCTTGGTGGAAATGGAATTCTCTCTTGGCTTGAGAGTATTTCTAATCCGTTGTGCACAACCAAAAAAATGGCTAACCCCTTTGAGAATAATGTAATTAGGATTTATAATACCTAGAATAATAAAATAAATTAATTGCTCATAAGCATTTAATCATTTCATTTAATTCTTAGCAATACCCCATGTCTTAATAATGACAGTTGACCATCATTATTACTTGACATGCGTCCAACGTATTATATTTAATATCATTTAATTAAATAAACAATATTTTCTCACAAATCCCGGAAAAATAAACTACACGGCGTGTATATATAAATATACACGGCGTGTACTTTTATTTTTTCAGTTTTTATTTATTTTCCTCCGCCATATTTATTAGACCTTGAGTAATGGCTATTTATTTCTTAAATAAATGTAACTGCATTACTCGCTAATAAATATATATTATTTTGCCCACAATATATTCTCTCGAATAACTAGTGTCGAAATAAATGCGATCAGACATCCTTGAATAATTATTAAACCATAATCGGTAATAATCTTTATTCAACTTGTTAAATTAATATTTAACTGAGATACATGGACACACTTAGTGTGTGACCCTCTAGGCCTCTTTCTCAGTGGCATTAGGATGAGCCTGCCTAAAGTCCAAGGTTAGCGTCTAGCAACACGCCAAGGCACCCATAGAGAAAGAAGTTAATGCCGCAATGACGTGTCACCTCCTATGAACGTTTACCGTGTAATATAATCCCTTTGTCTCGATATCTCCAATCAAGCGGGTTGCATGCTAGTGCCATCAACCCATGTGCTTGATTATTCTTTCTTTGACTTCTCGGAATTGAACTTGCCCATACCTTACCATGGCCATGGATTTATTTAGGCTATATCAATTCCATCAAAGGGCCTAAGATATCTACTTCTGTTATGGAACGGAAGGGACAAATCCTTTCTCACATTATCTATTAATACAGTATTACTCATGACGCACTGAACGTATCCTACCTCGCTGCGAACAGTGTGTCATCACAGTTTTCGTCAATACATCTAATTGCGCGAGTTGTAATACCCATTAATAATAATATTAAAGTCTAAGGACCAATACACATGTCCGCAGATAGGAACATCCAATGACACTATGAAATGTGGATTTCCTACTGGCGGGTCTCGTTCTCATAATATCCTCCTGGATATTACCAAGGGTGCACACCATGAGAAGGTGCCTCAAAGTTTTATGAGTCCTCACCCCTAATGACCTGTATTATTTGTGTCCCTCAAATAATATCATCCGGACATAGAACATACATTCAAGAATAGTGTTATGGCACTTCCGGGTTCTCATCATAGCAGGGATCCGCTACGACCCTTTAATGCAACAGTTGTCCTTAGGACATTATCACATGACATGTCACGCAGAAGAAAAATCAAGATGTGATAAGGCTTTTATTTAATGAATAAAATACAAAGTAGTTGGTTCTAGACCACCAACTCCAACAGACTCCCACTTGGACTAGAGCCAACTGCTAACAACCTTTAACCCGCTAGCTCTCACATGATATTCATGCTTCTGCTAAGATAAGCCTTTAGTCATGGGTTCCACCACGTTCTCTTCTGTGGACACTCTGCTCACTGCAACTTCACCCCTTTGATAGAAATACCTCAAGAGGTGATACTTCCGGAGTATGTGCTTTGTCCGTTGATGTGACCTTGGTTCTTTTTCAAGAGCCACCGCTGCAGTATTATCACAGTACAATGTAATGGGATCTTTACTGCTAGGCACCACATCAAGTTCCTGGACAAAGTTCCGAATCCAGACGGCTTCCTTGGCTGCATCAGAAGTCGCTATATACTTGGACTTCGCTGTATAATCAGCGACAACTGGCTGCTTTGAACTCTTCCAGCTCACAGCTCCTCCATTGAAACAGAAAACATATCCAGATTGCGACTTCAGATCATTCTGATCTGTTTGAAAACCAGCATCAACATACCCTCTGATGATAAGCTCTTCGTCTCCTCCATACACTAGGAACATATCCTTAGTTCTTCTCAGATACTTAAGGATAGTCTTAACAGCAGTCCAATGTTGTTCTCCTGGATCTTCTTGATATCTGCCTACCATGCTCAGTGCATAGGAAACATCAAGCCTGGTACATAACACGGCATACATGATGGATCCTATAGCCGAAGCATATGGGATCTTGCTCATCCTATCTTTCTCCTGTTGTGTCTAGGGACACATTTTCTTAGAAAGATGTAATCCATGTGACACTGGAACCAATCCCCTCTTGGATTTTTCCATACTAAATCTCTTTAGTATCTGGTCAATGTATGTACCCTAACTTAGTCCAAGCAGCCTCTTGGATCTGTCACGAATGATCTTGATCCCTAGAATGTAGGCTGCTTCTCCTAAGTCCTTCATGGAGAAACACTTATTCAACCAGTCCTTAACTGACTGTAAGGCTGGTACGTCGTTTCCAATAAGCAATATGTCATCAACATATACCACTAGGATGACGACCGCATTCCCATTAAACCGCTTATAAACACATGTTTCACATTCGTTCTTAATGAAACCAAATTTTTTTATGGCTTCATCAAATCGAATGTTCCATGACCTGGATGCTTGCTTCAATCCATAAATGGATTTCTGTAACTTACAAACCTGTTTGGCTTCACCTGGTGTCATAAACCCTTCTGGTTGTGTCATATAGACATCTTCCTGAAGGTTCCTGTTAAGGAATGCTGTTTTGACATCCATCTGCCAAATCTCGTAGTCATGGTAAGCTGTTATGGCAAGTATGATTCTTATGGATTTAAACATGGCAACTGGAAAGAAGGTTTCATCATAGTCAATTCCTTGATGCTGTCTGAATCCTTTAGCCACTATCCTTGCTTTATAGGTGCTAACTTGACCTTCCATGTCCAGCTTTCTTTTGAATACCCATTTGCATCCAACAGGCTTTACATCAACTGGCTCATCGACCAGAACCCAAACTTGGTTCTGATACATGGAATCCATCTCAGAATTCATAGCTTCTAGCCATCTTGCAGCTTCTGAGCTTTCTAATGCTTCCTTATAGGATAGAGGTTCATCATTGTCCAACAATAATGATTCACCATCCTTGGTGACTAGGAAACCAAATCTCTCTAGTTCCCTTACCTCTCTTGAGCTCCTACGCAGTACTTGTGTTTCTGGAACCTCTTCCAAAGGGACCTGTGGAACTTGTTCCTGTACCAACTCTTATGTATCTTGAGCATCAACTTCATCGAAGTCAATCTTGCTCCCACTATCCTTCTTGAGGATGTGCTCCCTCTCAAGAAAGACGGCTTGTCTAGCGACAGTCACTTTCTTGTCTTGAGGGTTATATAGGTAATATCCTTTCGTTTCCTTGGGATATCCTATAAAGATACACTTCATGCCCCGGGGTGCTAGTTTTTTGCCTGAGAAGGCCATAACAAATGCCCCACATCCCCATACACGTGTGTGCGACAAAGTGGGTTTCCGTCCATTCCATAACTTGGATGGAATTCCATTTTCCGCCTTAGTTGGTACTCGGTTTAATGTGTATGCTGCAGTTTGTAATGAATATCCCCAAAAGGATAATGGAAGATCCGCATGACTCATCATCGACCTCACCATGTCCAACAAGGTGTGGTTCCTAATTTCACTAACACCATTCCACTGTGGTGTATAAGGAGGAGTGAGCTGAGATAGAATCCCAGACTCCCGTAGAAGATCGATGAACTCTTGGTTCAGATATTCTCCACCTCGATCCGATCGAATCTTCTTTATCTTCTTACCAAGCTGATTCTCTACTTCATTCTTGAATTCCTTAAATTTCTCTAAGGAATCTGGCTTATACCTCATTAAGTAGACATAGCCATATCTACTCAAATCCTCAGTAAAAGTAATGAAGTAAGAATATCCACCTCTAGCTTCTACTGGAAATGGTCCACACACATCCGTGTGTACCAATCCTAGAAGCTCTGTGGCCCTTTCACCTTGTCCACCAAAATGTGGTTTGGTCATTTTTCCTTGTAAATAAGCGTGACATCTATCAAGTGGTTTTAACTCAGTAGAGTCTAAATAGCCATCTTAACAGAGCTTTGTCAAGCACTTCTCGTTTACATGACCAAGGTGGTGATGACACAACTGGGTGATGTATGAGTCATGTGAGTTTGTTTCGTTATCGATTGCCAACACTTGGTTTTCGTAATTTAATACATACAAACCATTATTCAAATGTGTCATACCATAACATACATTGTTCTTATAAAAGAGACAACCCTTATTTCTGAACTTGAAAACAAATCCATCCATATCCAAGAAAGATACAGAAATTATGTTCTTGGTAACACTAGGCACAAAATAACAGTTATGTAAAACCAAAATCATCCCAGTCGGCAATGAGAGGTGGTAGTCGCCAATAGCCAACGCAGCCAGCCTTGCGCCTTTGGAAGCTCGAAGATACACCTCTCCTCTGGAGATCTTTCTAAATCTACTTGGTTCCTGCATTTGAATACAGATGTGAGCCCCACAAGTTGTATCTAATACCCAATGCATAGAAATAGAAATATTGCACTCGATAACGAATGCACCTTTAGCGTCCCCACACTTTTGGGTGCAGTTCCTCTTCCAGTGGCCCTGCTTGCCACATGCAAAACACACTGCCTCCCGTTCCTTGCCCTACCTCTGGATCTTCCCCTTCTTGGAGGGATGGTGCTCGAGGGCTTCAGACCGTTTATAAGTCTTTGGCCCTTTTGCCTTTTCCTTCCTTTTCTTGTTCACCATAAGGACCGCGGGTTTGTCACGCCCCATGTCCTTATCTACCTGGCGAATCAAGGTCAGAAGCTCCGATAGACTCTTCTCATTGCCGCTCATATTATAGTTGACAATGAAGCTAGAGAAGGTCTTGGGCAGTGATGATAGGATGAGATCTGTACGCAACTCATCCGGGAATTTAATCCCTAAGATGTCCAGGTGTTCAATGTAGCCAATAAGCTTGAAAACATGAGGCCCAGCTGGCGCAGACTCTCCAAGATTTGTGGTGAACAAAGCATTGGAGATCTTATACCTCTCCCGTCTCGCCTTCTCTTGGTAGAGATCCTTAAGGTGAGACATCATGCTATACGCGTCCATGTTTTCATGTTGCTTCAAGAGCTCATTAGACATGGCTGATAGCATGAAACACTGGGCATCTGTGGCATCATCCATGTGTTTCATGTAGAGAGATAATTCCTCATCACTAGCCTCTTTCCTAGGCACAACTGGAATAGGCTCTTTCAGCACATACAATTTCCTTTCGTGGCGAAGGACGACGCGTAAACGCCTCTGCCACTCTTGGAAATTGGTGTTAGTGAGAAGGTTTTCCTTCTCAAGTATGGTGCGCAATGATATGTTTGAAGTCATTTTCTTGTCGTTTCTACAAATTAAGATGAGCAAAGGTTTAGTACTTTATTACAAAAATTGAGACAAATAAATAAATTAATACTTATTAGTCTCCCACTATTTTATCGAAATCCAATAGCCCTCACCATTGACTTCAGAATATTCTGTTGCGGAAAATATTCTAGTGGCAAGGATCCATATTTCCCTTCGCATTACCCCAACTAGGGTTGGTCAAGCAACTTGAAGGGTTTTAGGTAGGCATTCCAAATGCCAATTGCATTAACTCACAGCTCCTTGATCCGCTGAGTGGACTCCCCAATCCTGAAATCCTTTTTGTATTTCCTCAACCTTTGCCTCTTGGTCACACCAAGTCCTGCTGTGGCAGTCAACCCTTGATGCGAACCAAGTCAAGTCAACCCAAAACCTTGAATTAGAATTCCTCGATAATTGAAAGCACCCCAACTAGGGTTGGTCAAGCACTTTGAACTATGGTTCGATTCTAACCAAGATTATGGAAGGCTATGCCGACTTAATATTTATTTTGAGGGATTTTATCCTTATACGTAAATTTCCATTTTATTACCTTTGATTACATGCTTGTTAATATTAAGTGGGATATACTTAAGTGATTAATCGTGTCTAAGATAATATTTATGTATAAGCCGGTTTTATTTTAGTTCCATCTTGCATGCTCGTTTAATTCATTAATTGTGTGATCGTGACAACACACCCACAATAAATAAACCATGCAATTGACAGAAATAAAATAAATGGTATGATCATGAGCTTTTCTATTGGTTAGTTTATCTAGCGGTTGATAAACTAACCCAAGACCTAGGGGAGAAACACCTTGAACCTTTCGGGTTCGTGTTTACAGTTTTCCACCTGTCCACCTTTGTATCTCCTTGGATTGGTTTCACCTTGGCTCCTGACTTGAGCCGCCTCCACTAGCTTGGGAGCTCCATCCATTACATATGCATTTATCTCACACGCAGGTGAGGGGTAAAAGGGGTTTTTACATAAAAGAATCCTTGGGCGCGCGACCCTACATATTAATGAGGAGATGGCTCGCAGGCCAACAAATTTAATTTAAATTAATTAATTAAAAGAAACCATTCACATACAAAGGTCTCGGTCTAGCTCATGATCATCCATACATGCAACGATATTTACGCATAAATAAAACTAGCATTCAATTCTTTAATCGTTCTTGTTTAAGATAAATCACACTCGAATCAATTAATTATCTTTAATTAATCAATCCTTTTATCTTAAATCCCTTTTCTGAATTTCCTTGAGATTCTCATCCATTATAATTTTAAACAAATAAATTCATTTAAAATTATCTGTGTACGTAACTTGTACCTTGGAGGCAACCCGGTGAATTCTCATTTATTACGCAGATGTTAAATTAAACACATATATATAAAACACCTATCACGTGTTGTGCCTCAGCTTTACTTCTGCACTATGGTACACGTCTCAAGGGTTTGTATAATACAATAATTAAATTTTAATAAATTTGCGTAATTTGGGTGAGTACACGGCGTGTAGTTCCGACTACACGGCGTGTACTTTTCTTCACCGTCCATCCGAAGTACATGCCCGGGGACATGGCGTGTAAATGTACTTCGGAAATTTTTGGAGTACATGGCGTGTTCTTTTGGACACATGCCATGTAGTTTCCGCGTTACACGGTTTCTAGCTGGGCAAGCTGTGTACGGGGTACACGGCCCAACCCGAACCCGAAGGGACTACACGCCGTGTTCAGTTGGACCACACGGCGTGTAATCCAGAAACCGTGTGCCACCTGTTTCTGGTCAACACACGATGTCATAAATGACCTCAATACACGGCCCGATTTGGCGGATCGGTCAATGCATTGAACCTGGACTACACGGAGTGTACTTCCGAATACACGCTGTGTATTCTGGTGTTGTACGGCCAGAAACGTTTGGCTCCTCCAGATGAGTTCCTCTATTTTATTTTAATCAAAATTAAAAGAAAAATTCATTTCTGTGAGGTGAACGAGAAACGAGGGAGGTGGAACGGATCTCGATATTCAGATTTCCAAAACGATTAAACATGAATTGAAATAACTAAATTATTAAATGAGTAAATCACCAACGAAAAACTAAATAATTATAATCAACGATATGACTGCTCTGATACCACTTGAAGGTTCCGGGCGCAGCGGAAGCGCGTTGGTGGGTTTGCCCAACTTTAATTTTAGCGTTAAACGACGTTCAATCCGAGATCCGTCACGATATAAAACACCGGATCTTCAGAATAGAACGAAGAATGAAAAAGAAAAGAAGAGTCCTGGAACCCTTGAGATAGGATCTTCATATGTTGGTTATAATTAATTTAATTAATTCATAAGAATTACCTCGATGGAATTCTTTCTTTGTTGGTGTCTCCGGTCACGATCCTATGATCCGTCGTTGCGTCGGAGAATCCAAGTGTAGGATTCCTCTAGCGGTGATCCACACATGTGCCACGTATCTCTGGACATCGCCGAAGGGAACTCCGGGTGCTAGCGCAGAAGATCCTTCGCTTGCGATGTCCGTCTTCGATCGCCTTGATCCGGTGGAGGATCTTGCTTTCGTAACTTGAAAGCGTTCTTGGTGGAAAGGGAATTATCTCTTGGCTTGAGAGTATTTCCAATCCGTTGTGCACAGCCAAAAAAATGGCTAACCCCTTTGAGAATAATGTAATTAGGATTTATAATACCTAGAATAATAAAATAAATTAATTGCTCATAATCATTTAATCATTTCATTTAATTCTTAGCAATACCCCATGTCTTAATAATGACAGTTGACCATCATTATTACTTGACATGGGTCCAACGTATTACATTTAATATCATTTAATTAAATAAACAATATTTTCTCACAAATCCCGGAAAAATAAACTACACGGCGTGTACTTTTATTTTTTCAGTTTTTATTTATTTTCCTCCACCATATTTATTAGACCTTGAGTAATGGATATTTATTTCTTAAATAAATGTAACTGCATTAATCACTAATAAATATATATTATTTCACCCACAATATATTCTCTCGAATAACTAGTGTCGAAATAAATGCGATCAGACATCCTTGAATAATTATTAAACCACAATCGGGAATAATATTTATTCAACTTGTTAAATTAATATTTAACTGAGATACATGGACACGCTTAGTGTGTGAACCTCTAGGCCTCTTTCTCAGTGGCATTAGGCTGAGCCTGCCTAAAGTCCAAGGTTAGCGTCTAGCAACACGCCAAGGCACCCATAGAGAAAGAAGTTAACGCCGCAATGACGTGTCACCTCCTACGAACGTTTACCGTGTAATATAATCCCTTTGTCTCGATATCTCCAATCAAGCGGGTTGTATGTTAGTGCCATCAACCCATGTGCTTGATTATTCTTTCTTTGACTTCCCAGAATTGAACTTGCCCATACCTTACCATGACCATGGATTTATTTAGGCTATATCAATTCCATCAAAGGGCCTGAGATATCTACTTCTGTTATGGAACGGAAGGGACAAATACTTTCTCGCATTATATATTAATGCGGTATTACTTGTGACGCACCCAACGTATCCTACCTCACTGCGAACAGTGTGTCGTCACAGTTTTCATCAATACATCTAAGTGCGCGAGTTGTAATACCCATTAATAATAATCTTAAAGTCTAAGGACCAATACACACATCCGCAGATAGGAATATCCAATGACACTATGAAATGTGGATTTCCTACTGGCGGGTCTCGTTCTCATAATATCCTCCTGGATATTACCAAGGGCGCACACCATGAGAAGGTACCTCAAAGTTTTATGAGTCCTCACCCCTAATGACCTGTATTATTTGTGTCCCTCAAATAATATCATCCGGCCATAGAACATACATTCAAGAACAGTGTTATGGCACTTCCGGGTTCTCATCATAGTAGGGATCCGCTACGACCCTTTAATGCAACAGCTGTCCTTAGAACATTATCACATGACATGTCACGCAGAAGAACAATCAAGATGTGATAAGGCTTTTATTTAATGAATAAAGTACAAAGTAGTTGGTTCTAGACCACCAACTCCAACAGAAACCTGGGAAAAATAAAACATAGAAAGGGGTGAGCTCAGATGCTAAGTAAGGATAACAATACAACGGAAACTTTCATAAATAAGCATAAACATTTAAGGCAATGTATAAAACTAAAACAAAAGCCTTTTCAACATAAAATTCATCATAATATAGAAAATATAAATCCAAATAATTCCATTTACTTACTCACATGGATACTCTACTAGTCGAATAATCACATGCAATATCAATAGCCACTTTCATAATGATGGAATGCATAATGTCAGACTATCATAACCACATAGTCAAGGCCTTATTCCAAGACTACAAATAAGATTTTGTCAAGGCCTTGTGCTAAGACACTAGTTTGTCTCATGAGACCTACCGATGCATCGAGGAGCTATAGCGGGCTCCACCCGTCACTTACTAAGTCTAATGCATTCCTCATATGAAAAGGTTTAAACATAACATAAACATTTGTATTAAAACTAGCATACGAAATGTCAATACTTTATCCCTCAACCATGAATGGTATAAAAATAAAACATACAAAGTAAAACACATCACAAAACCTTCAATACAATATGTAAGATTTGTATCATAATAAATCAACTTCAAACAATTTTAAAATCCATCAAAGGATGTTGACATAGATGAAAATAATTTGTAAAACTCTTTGAGAGAAATATCCCTTTTTCATGAAAACATTTAAAAAGTCACAAAATTTAGAAAGGAAGACATTTAAAGAAATTTTTGGATCAAAGTGTCATATACCACTTTGAAACTTTTTAAATGAATTAACATTTTAAAAACATTCATGTCCATATAAATAAATCCTTAAAAAACCATTTTGAAGACATGGACATTAATGAGAATGATTTAGAAGAATAAATATTTAAAACATTTGAAATGATGTTTTAGTAAAAAATTACCTTAAAATAATCTCTTTGAAAACTTTTTCACAATACATGGACATGGATAATAAATATGTCCCAGTAGATACTTACATAAAAACAACCTTGGATAATAAAGAGATTGTGAAATTAACCCTTACTAATTTGGTAACTTATGAAACATACACCCCATGAAAGAGGTATCATACAATTAATATGTAAATACACATAAATTAAATTGTATTACACAAATAATACAATTATTGGTAGTACATAAACGACACAAAATGTAATAGTGTCAATATGGCATGAATCTCACAGGAATAAGGAGTGAGATGAAAACCCCTTACCTTGCACTTTCTTTTAGTCGGGGGTACCTTTAACCTCCTGTATGAAGACCGTAGTATGTTATTAAATTATACCAGAACCATATTAATATTTATGATATCATACATTATTCATTTATGGCTTTATACTACCCATTTAATAATAATTTCCATGTTAAATTAACATTTTGGGTAATAATCGCTTTCTTTATCGTACGTGTTTTAACTTGTTACTCTTGATTGTATCACTTAGATCATGATTTAAATAATTCCATAATATAAAATATGATTTATATATCATATATATTTAGAATATAAATATGTATAATAGACATATATATGAAATGGAAAACACTGTTTATGGAGACGGTAGTCCGTACGTACGCATAAACGCTGTTTCCGTTTTCATATCGTATTGAACAGAAGTAAGTGAATAAGATATATGTAAGTACATAAATACTTATATATATAAATATATATATATATACAGTATCATTATTATGTTATATATTATATACTTATTAGTAATATATGTATTTTTACAATCGTCGATGAATGGTGAACTTGTAAATGAATCTCATCGCGTCGTGGAGACAGTAATCCGTACGTACGCACGAGCGATAATATAATATATTTAAATGTGTGGAATTGGATGGTATATCATATATACAGAATCTTTATCATTTTATATTTATTATTTACATCAATTACACATCATTATTATACCCATTCAAATAACAATGTATTGAATAACAATTACACCACTACATGGTGACGGTAAGTCGTACGTACGCACGTATGGTGACATGTTATTCAAATGATGGATAGAATAATGAATTTGGTTATACCATATTTATAATAATATCACATTATATAGAAGATGCTGAAGTTATTATTTTATAATTGAAACAACAAAGAAAAAGGAAGTGGAAGAAGAAAGGAACTTGAAAGATGTGGTGAGATATTTACCTCTTCTTTGGGTTCTTCCTTTTGATTTGATCAAAAAGGCTCCTTAGGTTGGATTTATGACTAAAGTAAGGCCTCTAGGATGAAAGGAGGGTAGTTTAGAGGGTATTTGGGTAGAGTTTGGCCAATCCAAATGGCTTTTAAGGTGTGAATTAGAGTGAAGGTGGAGTGCCCTTTTATAAGAGGGGTGAGAGGCACCTTAGAAAAAACTTAAAATATTATTTTATAATAAAATAATTTTCAGTTTATAATGGATTAAAAATATATTATTTAAAGTCTAAGGTGATTATGGGTCCAAAAACACTCAACCAATAGGTTTTAGATAGGTTTTAGTCACCATATTAACCTTAACTTTTAGATCTAACTCTTAGTTAAATAGTTTGACATTTACCATGTCTCTTTGTATTTTTATATTATATGGTTAATAAACTTACTATATACTTCCAAGAGAACCCCAAGTGGTTCATTAACGATAAAACTACCATTATATAAGTCATTTGGCCAAACCTTAGATTTTTAAGAATATAATATCAATTAATAATATAATATTTGTTTTAAAAACTCTTTTATGTCAATTTTGACACTATTTAATAATTGATTTTTGTTAAAGTCCTAAAAACTTTATTAATTCAAAATAAATTCATTTAATCAATCCTAATATGTCATATTAACCTATAAAATTCGTGTATTTCATAAAAACTTTCAAATTATATTTATTTTAACATCTATAATACCATTTATTTGATTATTTCATTAATGAGGAAAATATTGTATCATCATTGTGTCATAAATAAATATATTTATTTTATGTCTAAAAATTATAAATAAATTATCCTGAGGTATGAAATATTTTTACCTTTATAATGACTATTTATAGTCGAATAGATCGATTATATAACCTCATATAAAAATTATTTTACTAAAAGATATTTGCTTTTGTTATTTTTGTATTCACTTTAAATTATTTAATATATCATGTCATTATCACTTCCAAGTGGCTTCATGGGGTCCCAAAATCAACCTAAGGATTCCCATGGTCGACCATAACTCATCCAATAATATTAGGACGAGTGTTAAGGTAATTTTGGATTATTATAATATTATTTGTTTAACCTTATTTACTGGATTTACCTTTTTAACCACGGTAAATAAAATACTTACTGAAGTAAATATTCCTAATGTATACAAATAAAAGTTACATATTTACACAATTTGGACCTCTTGATTCCAAATATGGAATCAATTTTTCTAAATTCAAAACACAAAAAGTGGCAGAAATTAATTTAAAATTAATTCTCGTTGTCAAAACAAAAAGCGTGTTTTTAAGAAATAATAACTATCAAAAGATTGATACTTGTTTATGTCCAATTTCAAAGTGAAATTACTTACAATGACCATCATTGGATTAAATGGTAAAAATATAATCTATTTATACTTCTAAACCAATAAAATGTATAATTTAACACTATAAATTATTTTGATTAAAAATGTTGTTTTTAGTTAAAATATAATATTTTCACTATTTACCCAAATATGAAAGTTATCATAAAAACACCAAAAATTTAGTGAAACTAAATTCTTATATCCCTATTCTAAAGAAGAAGCTTATTTTGTCAAATTTAATATATAAAAGTTTCAAATATTGTATTTAAAAAGGGTTCGCCATTAAAAGACAGTAAAATTGCATTTTTTGAAAAATACTTCTTTTATCTAAAAAAAAGAATTTGTTCTTACATTATGTCTAAGAAACTCATAATATTGATTCTAAAATTATAAGGATTATATAAAGTTTAAAATTCAGTTAATACTATTCATAACCGCTTTTGAACGGCTAGTTTGGTAAGTCATGGTGCGCTAGAACTCGGTGTTGCGTGTAGTGAAAGTTATTGAATTACTTTGAAGAAATAACGTACTATGAAATCTTGAGGTGTTACAATATACATATATATGTTTAGAATATATAGATAATATATATCAGTTTGTCAATACAGGCACACACAAATACACACACACACATCATATAGGTATATAAATATTAATATATTTGTATTTTAAATAAAATGGATATTAGTATTTTATTTTGATAAGCCTTATATATTGAGAAATATACTTTATATGTAAATAAGTTTAATTATTTATTTGTAAAATTAAATTTTTATGGGTGAATATATAAAAAAAATATGTACATATTGTTATATAATTGATTATAAATAACATTACATTGTGAAAAATGGTAAAATTTCAAAGTCATACCATCAATATAAATGTAACTCCTCAGAATAAATTCAGTGCTCAGTGAAAAAGGTCAAAAAAAACCTCTGAAACGAGGCTGAAATTCCATCGAATGTTAAAAAATTTGGGTATCCGAACTAAAAACTCAGTTTGGAGGCTTTTGGGACTTTTTTGGCCTTGAAAAATGCTATAGAAGGTTCCCTTCAATTTTTAGCACGTAGAGCTCGTCGCAGGCTTCGATTTGATATGCTATAGAGCTCAAACGGACACCCGGATCAAAAGTTACGGTCGTTTGAAGTTTGAATTACGTTTTCATCTTATTTTAGATCTTTTATTATTATTTTTTGTTTTTTTGTGTCTTCAAGTTGTTATTAAATGATTATTAGTCGATGATAATTAGCAAATTATTAATTAATAATTTTTTTAAAGATATTTTATAAGCTATTTTTACTACATATCCTATGTCACACCTGTTTTTATTTTACTTTATTTAGTTTATTTATCATGGCGTCGGTTGTTTTTGCATGTGTGTGGGCGAGTCCTAGTTGGAAATTTTAATGTTTGGATGAGTTTATGGTTTGGAATAGTGCGCGAACACCATACGGTTGTGACGCGCAGCCCGTTTGCAATCCTCTTGGGTACCGTGCAGTGCGCGCGTACCCCGCAGTCTTTTAGTTTTAACATAATTAAATTCGCTCGTTGAGTGGATTAATATATGTATATATATACATATATATATGATTATATATGTGTATGTATATGGGTATATATGTTCATACGTTATTATTATTATTTTTAACGTAATATGCATATACGTATGTGTATATGTGTATATATATAAACGTATGCTGATGCATATATATTTATTAACATTATATGTTTATGCGTAAATGTGTTTATGCATATGAGTATATATATGCATGTTTATAAATTTGTTCATGTGGGTTTATATATGTATGTATGTATGTTTGTAATTATAATAATAATAATTATTATTAATATTATTATTATCAATATGTTTATGTATTTATATATATATATATTTATTTATATAGGTTTATATATACGTTCGCATGTTTTATATATGTTTAGTTATATGTAAATATGTGTATGTATATTTATAATAACTATTGCTATTATAATTAATTAACAAATTTATTATCAGTATTATTATTAAGTTAAATTGTTTTATTTTGTTTCGTTTTAATTTTATTTTCCCTTTTTTTTTATTCCTTTTTTTTCTCTTTTATTCCTCTTTTTTTTTCTCTTATTCTTTTTCTCCTTTTCTTTTTTTTCCTTCTCTCCTCTAACCCTACACTCCTCCCCCCGTCGCGCGCAGGCCGTCGCTCCCCTCCCTCGCTGTGCGCAACCCGGTCCACTGCTCTTCCCAGCCTCCGGCCGCCGCACCTCCTCCCTCCTCCGACGGAGTTTTCCCCCGGCGGCTTTCTCTCCGGCCGCGCCTCCTCCCCGCGCAGCTGCCTCCCGGACGAGCCCCAGCCGGCTCCTTCCTCCCTCATCGGACCGACCCTGCCTCCCGTCCGGCCTTCCGTCCGGCCACCTCCGCTCCTGCCGCGCACGCCCCAGTCGACACCCAGCCGAGCCGCGCCTCCTCCCAGCCGGTGCTCCGGCCTTCCCCGCTCCTGCCGGCGCAGCCCAGTTCCGGTGCGGCTAAACATCCAGCAACTCTCCCCTTTTTTTTCAGCATCGCGCTAAGTCTGTTAGCCTCCTTTGAGCTCCGGACGGCCTCCCGCACCCTTGTCGTAGGTGCGTTTCCCTTCGACCGCTTGCTATTCAATTTTTGGTGGTCACGCCAATAGGATTTGTCTTTTTTTTAACCTTTGTTTTTGACAATTGGTCTAATGTGTGTTGTGGTTAATTAAAATTGGTGCGAACATTGTGTGTTTGAATTTTCACACTTCAAATCTGAAAATTTCTTTGTTCGTGAGGTTGGATCTCATTGCCTTTTCCTCTTTATATTAAGCTTACTTTGTTTACTTGAGGTTTGCACCTCTCGGGTTGCTAGGTATTCGTTGTTGTTGTTAAATTGATGATATCATGTTGAAATTGTTGGTTCTCCCTTGTTTGGATAATTGTTTCATTCAGTTAATTAATTTGACGTGTTTTGTGATTGATTAGCTTAGTGCAAAAATTGTTTTTCTTTTTAAAGGAATCTAGTTTGTTTTTGCTGTCTTTTTAATAAAATATGCATTTAGTTTTTTTTTCAGCGATGCAAGCCGTGCGTTCTTTATTATGGCTTGTTGAGGATGTGCGGCTGATCATAACAAAGGTTTTGAAGGGGCTTTGGGTGTGTAATGTCATGGGTGTCTTGGAATGGTTTAATAAATTTTAGAGTGGTTTAGTAAATAGTGTAGATGGTGCGAAGTAGGTTTTGTTATTTTTGTCCAGGTGGTTCTTTTACGCGGGTTGTCTGCTTGTATTGTTTTAAGTCGAGTGGTTTTGTGTTTTTAGTTGCTGTGCGTCTATTGCAGCGTGTTGGCGAGGTGACTCCGCGACACCACGGTCATCGGCTTGCGCGTACTTGTACGTCTGTGCGAGGCGTGTCGCGTCGCCGTGTTCGAGCTGCGAGTTGAGGTAGGTCCCCACTGCACATGCCTTTGAATTTAGAATTTACTTATTTCTTGTCATTTATTTAATTTTCATCAAACTGGAAGTAGTATTATAATATTATTATTTTTAGAGTAGTAATATTGCTAGAATCAGAACTGCTTCTTTCTCTGCATCGTACCGAAAGCTTTTTCATGATTAGTTGTTGCGCAATAGTGAAAATGCCCCTTTGGCCCTTATGTTTGCGCTTCAGAATTAAAATGGTGATTTGGTCTACCAAAATGAGATTTTAAATGTGTTTTCTAGTTTTAAACGTGACGACGTCTGATTCTTTTTTTTTTGGAATTGATTGGGTATTGAATAAGTACATGAGGCCCGTTTGGTACTTTTAATGAAATTAATGTTTTGAAAAGTCTTTCTGGAGTGATCTTTTGTGTTGGTTGATTTGGTGAGCTGAGTATGTGATGCTTGTGCATCGTGACTAGTTTTACATTGTGGACGCACTTTTCTTTTATTATATTTGTTGACATGGGAACCTGGCATATTGAGTGAATTATCTGAGAACGATTGTTGCACTAGTTTAGATCACGCACTGGCTAGTGGCCCCATAGCAGGGGAATACTGATTTATTACTGCTACGGGGATTGGGCCCCTCGGTTAGGCCATGTAGGGCTATGCCGGGCGTTAGGGCGTTATGACGTCATCGAGTTAGGGCATGCCTCCAGGATGAGTCACATGTATAGTACGTTCTGGTTTGTTCACGATCTCCTAGGTTCGACCCATGTCTCTTTTAGTGTTTATTCGTATATGGCAGACGATTGAGAGGTCGAGTTTGGATGCCGACCCTTGTGTGCCACTTTTTCCCATTGCCCTTAGTGTGTGTTGTGTGTGATTTTATTTTTGACTAACAACTGAAGTTTGGTTTTCTAATTGTTCACAAAATGTTTTAAAAATGCAATTCACCTGTTCCTTTCAACATTAAAATCTATCTAAATTAAAAAGGGCAATGGACTGTTACTTGTTTTCAAAATGGAAAGTGTGTGTGTGTGTGAAAAACCTATATTTTCTATAATGTAGTTCAAACTAGAAGTTGGTAAATTCTTCTTTTAATGGTAGTGCTTTGGGAATAGATTTATCGGGCTAGCCTACTGAGTTTTAATACTCACGCCTATAGTGTTTTCTTGTTTTTAGTTTCTGTTGCAGGATTGACTCGAGTTTGCTCGTCGTGGACGAGAGTTAGTTGTAGTCTGACAATCGACTCTCGGGGTCGTGAGGAGTTTGGTTCGAGGACAGGTTAGTTCTGTTTTTGGCTGTTTTATTTTCTTGTCGTTTCTTTATTTCTGCTTCTTAATAAATTTTATTGGGCGAAATCGTTCCCACGTGTACTATGTGATGCCCTGGTGCTTGTCGCCAGCCCGGGAGGATCGAGAACGCCTCTCGGGCCATGCCGCGGACCGACTCGGGTGACCGGTTCGGGGTCGACCCGGGTTGGTTCGTGACAAAATGGTATCAGAGCAGGTCGGCTCCTGAGCAGACCTTGTTTTTCAGAGCGCCCATTGCTATTTGGAGTTGTCATGGTAAAGGGGGTAAAGTTGCTCGAACTCGAGGCGTTGGAACGGGAAGGACGTCATGAACCCTTGCTCGTTCTAAACCTCGAGTTACCATGAGATGTTTGGGTTGTTACTGTCTTTTGGGTCTTCCAGATTGTTTTATGTTGGGAAATGAAAAGGGAGTTGGGAAAGTAGCTTCGTGAGCTCACAGGGCCTGGCAAGCCTTGTGGAGCTGGAGACTTCACCCTACAATGCTCTCAGTGACGATGGTATGGCTGATGTATGGCCGCCAACCATATGGTCGAGTCAACCATCATTACTAGTTCCCCCTTTAGTGAATGGGTTTTTCCTTCATTTTGAAACTCATTGAGTAATGTTGAATTTCAAATGGTATTGGTTATGTTTTGATCAAGTTCCTCGTTTCTTTGTTCCGTAGTGTTCGCCCCCACAAAGGCTCGATGGATGCTCAATGTGCAGCTTCAGGTGGTGCATCCTTAGTTAATCCTCCAGTTGGTCAGCCCATCGATTATGTTTTGGAGTTCCGGAAGTTGAACCCTCCTCTCTTTTATGGACAAGCAGGGCCTCTTGAGGCAGAGGAATGGTTGCAGAAGATTGAAAGGAAGTTCAGTTCCATTGGTCTACCTGAGTCATTAAAGGTGAAGTTGGCTACCTTCATGCTTGAAGGTCCAACCTGGAAATGGTGGAAGTCCATGTCTCGGAACAAGCCTGGGGAAGATTTGACATGGGAGTTTTTCAAGTCATCGTTCATCCAACAACACTTCTCTGAGTTGACGAAGCTGAGGAAGAGGATGGAGTTGTGTTGTCTCCAGCAGGGCGTTGAATCGGTACTGGAGTTCTATCGACATTTTGTAGACCTAGTTCCGTATGATCAGTGGTTTGTTGCGAATGATCCCGGGAAGGCTCGACAATTTGAGTCTGGACTCTGACCTGAGCTGCGTTCGAGAGTGGAAGAGCTCAACCTAACCACCTTCTCGGATGTTGTCGAGCAAGCCTTTCTTGCTGAAGCTGAGCTAGTAGGAGGACTTGAGGTGGCGAATCCTCCAGCTTTGGGAAGCATTCCAGATGATGCTAGTAAGAAGAGTAAGAAGCGACCTGACGCTGGTGGTGCTGGTAGAGGAATCAAGAGGCCTTCAGACCTTCAGTCATCTTCTTCACAGCGCAATGTTGTGATCTGTCACCAGTGTGGTAGGCAGGGTCACAAAAGGCCGACATGTCCAAGTGCTCCAAGACCCTGCCACACCTGTGGACGTATGGGTCACTTGAAGCGGTTCTGCCGAGGTGTCTCCAAGAAGCGCGCTAAAGCTAGACCTGGATCATCGAAGGTCACTTCAGCCCATCAGCAGGAATAGGGAGATGTTGGTGGATGAGCTTGATGTTTTCTTCTTGTAATGTTTCTTGGATGTAGTAGTTGTTACCTGTACTGTTTTGGGGTGTTCTTTTCTTTCAGTCGAAAGAATGGTTGTGGCTGAACTCTTTTAAGCCATTGATCTTATGGATGTGTGATTGTTAAAAAAAATGGTTCTGTGTCATGCTTCTGGGGTTTCATAAACCTGACTGCGAAGCCGGAAGATGCTTCATTCATCAGAGCTCCAGCCACAGGTCTCGGAGTGAAGCTAGCGCGTAGTCGGGGGAGCTCCAACGAAAGGTGAAGTCTTGCGACAGGGTGTTGTTCTCAGTAAGTGCGCGTAGTCGGAATCATTTTCCTCATTATGCCTAGTTTATGTGTAATAACTGCCTGGTCATGTCGTTGCTCTCATTTATTAAGAGCTGCTCGCTTTATGCTTTCCGGGTGGGGGTGGTGTGTTGGACAGGGCCCCCCCTCCCACCCGTGGGAAGTGATGGCTGGTGATAATGCCGGGAGGTCCTCCTATTCTTCTCTTCTCGGAAGCTTTATGGTGGGGAGTCCATTCGACCTCCCCATGTTGAAAATTCTGGTGATCATGTTTTTTTGACTCAGGTGATGGCGTTCTGGTCCTATTCCAGGAACTGACATAATTCTTATGGTGTGGATACCCATCACGGGTCTCGCTAAATTCAGTTTAGCTTGTTTCTTATGGTGGGGAGTCCGTTCGGACTTCCCATGTCAATCTCCCATTTTTGTTCTAGGTTTTGGTTGGGTTGTGGTTGGTCTTATATGGAACCACAAAAAAAAAAATTTATATTCATCTTTTGGTAAGGAGTTGTGGTTTGAGAGTTCCAGTGTCAGATTGGAGTAAGGTTTTAAGTGATACGCGTTGGATGTGGATCTGACCTGTTTGTTAGTTTCAAAAGAGTCGTCGTGTTTTTATTGGCGTTGTACCAGATGTTGTGTTTTAAGGTTGAATTGAAGATGGAGAATTGGTTGAGTTCTGTTGAATGGTGTTAAGGTGGGTGTATGTTGGGCCTGGGTCTTCTATTGTTAAAGTTCTTTGTCCTTTGAAGCGATCAACTGGAGGTGGTCACACTTTTGGGGGCGGGTGACACTTAGCGGGTAATTCGTTCATATTATATGAGTTCTTTTGGATTATCGCTTCCCTTTTAGGGAGTGTTTTAGAATCTCTTGCTGTCGCTCTCTAGATATTTCTTTAAATTGTAAAGTAATGTCGGTTTTCGTTTGGGGTTTTGATCTTGTTATGGCTTTCCGGGGGCGGAAAGCTTTATGGTGGGGAGAATTGTCACACCTGTTTTTATTTTACTTTATTTAGTTTATTTATCATGGCGTCGGTTGTTTTTGCATGTGTGCGGGCGAGTCCTAGTTGGAAATTTTAATGTTTGGATGAGTTTATGGTTTGGAATAGTGCGCGAACACCATACGGTTGTGACGCGCAGCCCGTTTGCAATCCTCTTGGGTACCGTGCAGTGCGCGCGTACCCCGCGGTCTTTTAGTTTTAACATAATTAAATTCGCTCGTTGAGTGGATTAATATATGTATATATATACATATATATATGATTATATATGTGTATGTATATGGGTATATATGTTCATACGTTATTATTATTATTTTTAACGTAATATGCATATACGTATGTGTATATGTGTATATATATAAACGTATGCTGATGCATATATATTTATTAACATTATATGTTTATGCGTAAATGTGTTTATGCATATGAGTATATATATGCATGTTTATAAATTTGTTCATGTGGGTTTATATATGTATGTATGTATGTTTGTAATTATAATAATAATAATAATTATTAATATTATTATTATCAATATGTTTATGTATTTATATATATATATATATTTATATAGGTTTATATATACGTTCGCATGTTTTATATATGTTTAGTTATATGTAAATATGTGTATGTATATTTATAATAACTATTGCGATTATAATTAATTAACAAATTTATTATCAGTATTATTATTAAGTTAAATTGTTTTATTTTGTTTCGTTTTAATTTTATTTTCCCTTTTATTTTATTCCTTTTTTTTTTTTGCTCTTTTATTCCTCTTTTTTTTTTTCTCTTATTCTTTTTCTCCTTTTCTTTTTTTTCCTTCTCTCCTCTAACCCTACACTCCTCCCCCCGTCGCGCGCAGGCCGTCGCTCCCCTCCCTCGCTGTGCGCAACCCGGTCCACTGCTCTTCCCAGCCTCCGGCCGCCGCACCTCCTCCCTCCTCCGACGGAGTTTTCCCCCGGCGGCTTTCTCTCCGGCCGCGCCTCCTCCCCGCGCAGCTGCCTCCCGGACGAGCCCCAGCCGGCTCCTTCCTCCCTCATCGGACCGACCCTGCCTCCCGTCCGGCCTTCCGTCCGGCCACCTCCGCTCCTGCCGCGCACGCCCCAGTCGACACCCAGCCGAGCCGCGCCTCCTCCCAGCCGGTGCTCCGGCCTTCCCCGCTCCTGCCGGCGCAGCCCAGTTCCGGTGCGGCTAAACATCCAGCAACTCTCCCCTTTTTTTTTCAGCATCGCGCTAAGTCTGTTAGCCTCCTTTGAGCTCCGGACGGCCTCCCGCACCCTTGTCGTAGGTGCGTTTCCCTTCGACCGCTTGCTATTCAATTTTTGGTGGTCACGCCAATAGGATTTGTCTTTTTTTTAACCTTTGTTTTTGACAATTGGTCTAATGTGTGTTGTGGTTAATTAAAATTGGTGCGAACATTGTGTGTTTGAATTTTCACACTTCAAATCTGAAAATTTCTTTGTTCGTGAGGTTGGATCTCATTGCCTTTTCCTCTTTATATTAAGCTTACTTTGTTTACTTGAGGTTTGCACCTCTCGGGTTGCTAGGTATTCGTTGTTGTTGTTAAATTGATGATATCATGTTGAAATTGTTGGTTCTCCCTTGTTTGGATAATTGTTTCATTCAGTTAATTAATTTGACGTTTTTTGTGATTGATTAGCTTAGTGCAAAAATTGTTTTTCTTTTTAAAGGAATCTAGTTTGTTTTTGCTGTCTTTTTAATAAAATATGCATTTAGTTTTTTTTTCAGCGATGCAAGCCGTGCGTTCTTTATTATGGCTTGTTGAGGATGTGCGGCTGATCATAACAAAGGTTTTGAAGGGGCTTTGGGTGTGTAATGTCATGGGTGTCTTGGAATGGTTTAATAAATTTTAGAGTGGTTTAGTAAATAGTGTAGATGGTGCGAAGTAGGTTTTGTTATTTTTGTCCAGGTGGTTCTTTTACGCGGGTTGTCTGCTTGTATTGTTTTAAGTCAAGTGGTTTTGTGTTTTTAGTTGCTGTGCGTCTATTGCAGCGTGTTGGCGAGGTGACTCCGCGACACCACGGTCATCGGCTTGCGCGTACTTGTACGTCTGTGCGAGGCGTGTTGCGTCGCCGTGTTCGAGCTGCGAGTTGAGGTAGGTCCCCACTGCACATGCCTTTGAATTTAGAATTTACTTATTTCTTGTCATTTATTTAATTTTCATCAAACTGGAAGTAGTATTATAATATTATTATTTTTAGAGTAGTAATATTGCTAGAATCGGAACTGCTTCTTTCTCTGCATCGTACCGAAAGCTTTTTCATGATTAGTTGTTGCGCAATAGTGAAAATGCCCCTTTGGCCCTTATGTTTGCGCTTCAGAATTAAAATGGTGATTTGGTCTACCAAAATGAGATTTTAAATGTGTTTTCTAGTTTTAAACGTGACGACGTCTGATTCTTTTTTTTTTTTGGAATTGATTGGGTATTGAATAAGTACATGAGGCCCGTTTGGTACTTTTAATGAAATTAATGTTTTGAAAAGTCTTTCTGGAGTGATCTTTTGTGTTGGTTGATTTGGTGAGCTGAGTATGTGATGCTTGTGCATCGTGACTAGTTTTACATTGTGGACGCACTTTTCTTTTATTATATTTGTTGACATGGGAACCTGGCATATTGAGTGAATTATCTGAGAACGATTGCTGCACTAGTTTAGATCACGCACTGGCTAGTGGCCCCATAGCAGGGGAATGCTGATTTATTGCTGCTACGGGGATTGGGCCCCTCGGTTAGGCCATGTAGGGCTATGCCGGGCGTTAGGGCGTTATGACGTCATCGAGTTAGGGCATGCCTCCAGGATGAGTCACATGTATAGTACGTTCTGGTTTGTTCACGATCTCCTAGGTTCGACCCATGTCTCTTTTAGTGTTTATTCGTATATGGCAGACGATTGAGAGGTCGAGTTTGGATGCTGACCCTTGTGTGCCACTTTTTCCCATTGCCCTTAGTGTGTGTTGTGTGTGATTTTATTTTTGACTAACAACTAAAGTTTGGTTTTCTAATTGTTCACAAAATGTTTTAAAAATGCAATTCACCTGTTCCTTTCAACATTAAAATCTATCTAAATTAAAAAGGGCAATGGACTGTTACTTGTTTTCAAAATGGAAAGTGTGTGTGTGTGAAAAACCTATATTTTCTATAATGTAGTTCAAACTAGAAGTTGGTAAATTCTTCTTTTAATGGTAGTGCTTTGGGAATAGATTTATCGGGCTAGCCTACTGAGTTTTAATACTCACGCCTATAGTGTTTTCTTGTTTTTAGTTTCTGTTGCAGGATTGACTCGAGTTTGCTCGTCGTGGACGAGAGTTAGTTGTAGTCTGACAATCGACTCTCGGGGTCGTGAGGAGTTTGGTTCGAGGACAGGTTAGTTCTGTTTTTGGCTGTTTTATTTTCTTGTCGTTTCTTTATTTCTGCTTCTTAATAAATTTTATTGGGCGAAATCGTTCCCACGTGTACTCTGTGATGCCCTGGTGCTTGTCGCCAGCCCGGGAGGATCGGGAACGCCTCTCGGGCCATGCCGCGGACCGACTCGGGTGACCGGTTCGGGGTCGACCCGGGTTGGTTCGTGACATCCTATATATTAAGTAGAAATGTTTATTTATACTTATCTAAAACATATTTAAAACATATATATTATATTTATATCAATATAAATATATTATTTTTTATGATTTTTTTTTAAATATACCTTTTATCAACGCTAGGGAAAAAAACACCGATAAAGCCCTCTCTTTATTAGCACTTTTTTTTAGCACTGTTAAAGAGTGCTGCTGCGTAAACCCAATTTTGCGGTAGTGAGAGTATAGCTGCCACTGAATTTAAGTGCGAAAGTGGTTCACCTTCGAAGCTATTTGCTAGAGTAGTTGCGAGTCTGAAGCATGAAACACAAGACTGTCGATGAATGAAGAAAATCATTTCACATAGTGTACACTGCATTTAGTTAGATTGTTCCCCTTTCCTCTATACCATTTATGTTCACTCTAGATATAAGGAAAGAGTTTGAGGTGATTCCCGCAGTGTAGGAAAGGAAAGCTTGGCAAATGAGTATGTCAGTGTAGCTGTGCAAACTCGGGAGTTGGGTGTGGTGGCGATGCAACATAAACTTTTTCGACTAATGCACAAGCCATCAGGACGGGCCTTGCGCGCACTGGAAAGGTTGCCTATGGTTGTAGAGATGGTCCGAAAAGGCTATAGTAAGAAATCTACAGCAACTGAGAAATATAGTATGGGCGGATTACCTGCAGGATTAGTTTTCAACACGCGCAACCGATGTATTCATTCTCTGTACATGGCAGCGACTTCTTCTAATATATTGGTTTGAAGCCGAGGAGGTCAATGTTGCACGCTGCCGTGACTGGTTTTGTATGTTTTTAGCCTCGACATATTTCGACATTTTTTGCCGTAGCTAGGGGTGTCCAGACCCGCCCCGCCCCGACGGGTTTGACCCGATCTGACCGGATCAGATCGGGTCGGGTTGTGTGAAAAAGTACTCAGGTTGGGTTTATGTCGGGTCAACCCGTTGATGAGCTGTATCGGGTCTAAGGTCTCGGGTTGGCTATATATAGACCCAACCCGACCCTCTGATCCCACGGTAGTTTGAAAAAAAAAATCCTGGCGGCCCGGCCGGCCGGCCGCCTCTCCTCATTGCCTCCTTCCCTTGCTCGCGCGCCCACCACCCCCACCCCCCACTCCAACCTCGCGACCCCGACCTTCCCTCACGTGGTGAACCCCCCCCCCCATATTTCGACATTTTTTGTCGTAGCTAGGGGTGTCCAGACCCGCCCCGCCCCGACGGGTTTGACCCGATCTGACCGGATCAGATCGGGTCGGGTTGTGTGAAAAAGTACTCAGGTTGGGTTTATGTCGGGTCAACCCGTTGATGAGTTGCGTCGGGTCTAAGGTCTCGGGTTGGCTATATCTAGACCCAACCCGACCCTCTGACCCCACAGTAGTTTGAAAAAAAAAATCCTGGCGGCCCGGCCGGCCGGCCGCCTCTCCCCATTGCCTCCTTCCCTTGCTCGCACGCCCACCACCCCCCACCCCCCACTCCAACCTCGTGACCCCGACCTTCCCTCGCGTGGCGAACCCCCCCCCCCATATTTCGACATTTTTTGCCATAGCTAGGGGTGTCCAGACCCGCCCCGCCTCGACGGGTTTGACCCGATCTGACCGGATCAGATCGGGTTGGGTTGTGTGAAAAAGTACTCAGGTTGGGTTTATGTCGGGTCAACCTGTTGATGAGCTGCGTCGGGTCTAAGGTCTCGGGTTGGCTATATATAGACCCAACCCGACCCTCTGACCCCACGGTAGTTTGAAAAAAAAAATCCTGGCGGCCCGGCCGGCCCGACCGCCTCTCCTCATTGCCTCCTTCCCTTGCTCGCGCGCCCACCACCCCCCACCCCCCACTCCAACCTCGCGACCCCAGCCTTCCCTCGCGTGGCGAACCCCCCCCCCCCCCCATATTTCGACATTTTTTGTCGTAGCTAGGGGTGTCCAGACCCGCCTCGCCCCGACGGGTTTGACCCGATCTGACCGGATCAGATCGGGTCGGATTGTGTGAAAAAGTACTCAGGTTGGGTTTATGCCGGGTCAACCCGTTGATGAGCTGCATCGGGTCTGAGGTCTCGGGTTGGCTATATATAGACCCAACCCGACCCTCTGACCCCACGGTAGTTTGAAAAAAAAAAAAAATCCTGGCGGCCCGGCCCGACCGGCCGCCTCTCCTCATTGCCTCCTTCCCTTGCTCGCGTGCCCACCACCCCCACCCCCCACTCCAACCTCGCAACCCCGACCTTCCCTCGCGTGGCGAACCCCCCCCCCCCCCATATTTCGACATTTTTTGTCGTAGCTAGGGGTGTCCAGACCCGCCCTGCCCCGACGGGTTTGACCCGATTTGACCGGATCAGATCGGGTCGGGTTGTGTGAAAAAGTACTCAGGTTGGGTTTATGTCGGGTCAACCCGTTGATGAGTTGCGTCGGGTCTAAGGTCTCGGGTTGGCTATATATAGACCCAACCCGACCCTCTGACCCCACGGTAGTTTGAAAAAAAAAAAATCATGGCGGCCCGGCCGGCCGACCGCCTCTCCTCATTGCCTCCTTCCCTTGCTCGCGCGCCCACCACCCCCCCCCCCCCCACTCCAACCTCGCGACCCCGACCTTCCCTCGCGTGGCGACCCCCCCCCCCCATATTTCGACATTTTTTGTCGTAGCTAGGGGTGTCCAGACCCGCCCCGCCCCGACGGGTTTGACCCGATCTGACCGGATCGGGTCGGGTTGTGTGAAAAAGTACTCAGGTTGGGTTTATGTCGAGTCAACCCGTTGATGAGCTGCGTCGGGTCTAAGGTCTCGGGTTGGCTATATATAGACCCGACCCGACCCTCTGACCCCACGGTAGTTTGAAGAAAAAAAAAATCCTGGCGGCCCGGCCGGTCGGCCGCCTCTCCTCATTGCCTCCTTCCCTTGCTCGCGCGCCCACCACCCCCACCCCCCACGCCAACCTCGCGACCCCGACCTTCCCTCGCGTGGCGAACCCCCCCCCCCCCACATATTTCGACATTTTTTGCCGTAGCTAGGGGTGTCCAGACCCGCCCCGCCCCGACGGGTTTGACCCGATCTGACCGGATCAGATCGGGTCGGGTTGTGTGAAAAAGTACTCAGGTTGGGTTTATGTCGGGTCAACCCGTTGATGAGCTGCGTCGGGTCTGAGGTCTCGGGTTGGCTATATATAGACCCAACCCGACCCTCTGACCCACGGTAGTTTGAAAAAAAAAAAAAAATCCTGGTGGCCCGGCCGGCCGGCCGCCTCTCCTCATTGCCTCCTTTCCTCGCTCGCGCGCCCACCACCCCCACCCCCAACCACCCCCCACTCCAACCTCGCGACCCCGACCTTCCCTCGCGTGGCGAACACCCCCCCTCCCTCCTTTAGCACCTCCGATAAATCACCCACCCACCCAGAAGAAAAGCCCTCCTCGCTGGCCTCCTCCCCGGACACCCTCCTCGCTCGCCTCCTCTACTCCTGCAGTCGTGCGTGCGGTCTGGTGGCACTGGTAAGTAGTTATTTCTTTTTTTTTTTGTCATGTTATTTCGTATTATCTTCCCCATTATGCTGTGTTGCTGATGAAAAACACCACCATCACCCAAACCCATTTTTTCTTCTTCTGCCAGGGGTGTGCCACAGCAGACAGAATTGCCAGTGGGTTACGGGTGGGAGATTAACATTTCCAGATTCTGTACGTTAAAAACGATAAGGTTTTATTCTTACTTTTTCCCTTCTGTTTTCCTTGTTACAATTATTTTATTTGATATGCAATGGAATTGTACCTGTATATGTTTCTTAATGTTATTATTAGGAAAAGAAAAAACCCTCATTTAAAATGATCGAGTTAGTAGAATCTAGTGGGACGGTTATGTGGGTTGGATTATCAATCAAAACAATTATTGAACAAATTTATAAGTCCTCTTGATAACTCAGTTATTGTTCTGTAATACTAATTTGACTTCAAATTTGGTCAATTATTTATTGACATGTTTATAGAAAGTATTGTTTAAAGATATAGATGGCTGGAGGTTGATAAGGATTGAAGCCTGAAGCTATTGGTGGCCAATACCTTCTTAGTTTGATTTGATTTGATGTATTTGCAGGCCATAAATCTCTTTGCGGGCTTGTTATTACTTTTGATGCCTGAAGAAAATGCCTTTTGGTATGTTCAAATTCTTATTTCATCACGTTTAAGTTTTTACTAGTCATTAATTTTGTTTATGGTAGACCTGTTTGTTAAGGAACCTGCTTAATCTTTTGTTTGTTTTTAATGATGTTCTCTGGTTAATCTTCATGCACCTATGTGAGTCGGAGTGTGCATGTCTGCACATTTTAAATAATTTTACTGCTATCAACGATTTCTATGTTGGTTGGTGTTGTTATTACAATACTGTTTGGTTGAGAATGTTTCTACTGATAGATGGTAACCATTCTGCTGTTTCTACTCAACCTAGTGTAACTAAAATATTATATGATATAAATCATCACTATTAGCGTCTAGGGATGAAATGAGAATTGTAGAATTTATATCACTGCCTTATGTATCAAATAGTAAATATTGTGCATCAAAGTCCCTCACAACTATTGCAACCATCTCCTATTCCAACATGAAAACTGGATAAAATGATGATGGACATTCTGATAAGATTTCATCGATTTCCTTGAGGTTGAAACACTATATAGATCAGTGTAAACCATTTTACAAAGTCCCTATAATATATTCCTATTTAGGAGGGTTCCAACGTGGAATATCGTTGAAAATTATATATCTAAAAAGATCATAATGATTTATGGTGAGCCAACCACCATTGTTTTTTATTAGAATCCACTTTCTGGAATGATATTTAGGTATTGATGGGCATACAGATGATACTGGGGCTGCTGGGGGTGGGGGGTGCTGCTGCAGGGGGTCTGGGGCTGCTGGGGGGTGGGGGGCTGCTGCAGTGGGGCGGGGTGGGGTGGGGGTGGGGGCTGGGTGCTGGGGCTGCTGCAGTGCAGGGGGGCTGGGTGCTGGGGCGGGCTGGGGGGTGGGGGGCTGCTGCAGGGGGGCTGGGGCTGCTGGGGGGTGTGGGTGGCTACTGCTGCAGGGGGTGGGGGGGGGGGGGCTGCTGCTGCTGCAGGGGGATGGGGGGGGGGCTGCAGTGCAGGGGGGGGGTGGGTTCTGGGTCCGGGTCCGTCGGGTTGTGTTGGGTTTTACACATATAACCCGAACTGAACCGACCCACAGCGGGTTGGGTCCTTTGGCCATGCGTTGGGCAACCCGACCCCAACGGGTTGGGTGGGGTCGGGTTAGCTGCTCATGAAGCATGTGACACGTCCCGACCCGACCAGATCCCCCTTTTTCCCCTCTTCTTTGTTTGGGTCGGGCCCCGAAAAGCCCCTGACCCGACCCATGGACACCCCTAGCCGCAGCTGAGGCAGCAGAGCCGAATGGATCTATTGGCTGTACCTTGGTTTCCTTTGGGAATTGCGCTGAAAATCTGAAGAAGGGATGGACATGCAGGAACCGAGTATGGTATTGGATGGCTCACATATCGGTCTGTGAGGATATAAATCGCAATCAATCTCATTGGTTGCATTGGGGCAGCCTAATAAGTTGGTCGTTACTAGTTGGGGAGAAAATGTTGTTGACAAAACCCTCGACATGCTCAAGATAATGTTACAGGGATGTACTTTGGGGCCGAAATGAGAATGGCATGGAAAAGATGCCACATCAAGCTAATGGAGCAGGAGTTGTGCTACTAATGGCAGTCTATTTTGGTAGAGGCCGGACTTGTTACGGTTCTCAGACATTCAGGGATAGCACTGGTGGAAATGGGCAAGATTCTACTTTAGTGATGAATGCCTGGTTACAGTTGTGTCAGCAGAGCCAGATCCTTTCGTCTGCTGTGTTTTGGTCTCACACGGGGCCATAAACATTTCTCTAGGCTTACTGGGAAAGGGGCTTTCTGGCATCACTCTGTCAGCTCTTTGGTTTGGCCAGACTTAAATTTGTTTTGCCTTATTTTGCCTGCAGCTTGCTATTGCTGCTAAGCATCTAAAGGATCCAGTTCCGAAATAAGTGGACATTGGCACCGGCTGGAGCTTGACAGGATTGATGCTGATTTTGGAACAAGGGTCCGCTTTTTATTCGAATGTTCAAGTTGCCGATTCGAGATTTGAAGGTGGTTTTTATGGAGGGGGTAATGTTAGAAATATGAGTGTGTGTTGTTGTAAGGGCAGTAGTGTCTTTTGCTTCTTTAGTTGTTGGGGCAGGTAGGGGTTAGTGTTATAAATAGGGGAGATGTTAGATTGGGGGGGGGGTATCATTTTGGATTGAGCTTTGGACGTTGGGACGTTCAGCCCAGGCTTCGCGGGAGTGGTCTTCTCGGCAGTGAGTCTTCTTTCTTCCCTCCTCCTTCTCTATTACTGTAATCCTTAAGAAAGCTATGTGATTCTGCTATTGAAATTACAGCTATACAGTTGGTTATCTCTCTCTCGCTCTCGCTCGCGCGTATATAGTTCTAACATCACCTTTATGATTTTTGAAATGAAACAGGGCACCGTGGCTGTTTTAAGTTACACATATATATCATAATCTGTGGTTCAGTTAAAACATGACATATCTTAAATGCATATATGCAAGTACCATATTATGGTATCCTTTAATCGTAAAATCCGATATGCACCATAATACAAATTTTACACATATTATCAGCCAAAATATAATTCATCTTGCAAGCTGTATTACGCAACATACCTATGTTGTAACCCTGACTATAAATTGTATAACAGATTAAGGTTCATAACCTGTAACAGTTTATTCACTAATCTTATTTCGTGTAATGCAATATGTCAGACAAATGTAATATGATATACAGATTATGCAAATTAAACAATACAAAACATATCAAAATCAATGTAAATCAAAGGATAAATAGCTGTTTTATCAAAACCATGATTATTAGGATCAAAGATCCAACACAAGCTACTAAGCTTTGGAAATAGAAATGGTGAATCCTCTCTGTTCTTTCTCCAACTCTAAAGGCATCTGTACAATCCTAATTTTAATTCTTTGAAATGTCGACAGCTTAGCCTTCATATAGTCCGAGCAAGTTGGTTCGAATATGGAACATGCACAAAATCCTTGTCCCATCAAAGGTAACTCCTGCCTAAAACCTGGTTTCAATTTCATAGTCCCGATTTTCATATCTTTGACTTCTCACTTCTCATATTTGCCTCCATTTTTCTTACTTGATCTAAACTTTAGGGATGAAACCCCTTTTCATATATGATGATGGAAGTTAGAACTATATTTTGTTAGTTCATAATATTTGATCATCATGCAAACATGTTTGAATATAAAGACAGGATTTTTAGAACTTTCATCTTTATTCTTACCTGCATCTTTATGCAATTTGATGCTCAAGGGCTAGTTTTTTTCTTCTAACCTGATCCTCGGAATTGTTAAATGAGAAGCAAATACAATTGGGTTAGGGAAGAGTTCTATATCATATATCTAGACATGGTTATGGTTGTCCTTGAATTATGGATGTTTTAACCAAGTAGGATATTTTATGGAGACTTACAGCCTGATATGTCTGCTAGCCTACATAATTGTCCTTTTTATAGTAAAACAATTTAAGATATGTTCTTTCACATTTGAAGGTGTATCAATTCCAATTAAATCATGATTACTCTATACATGGGATATAACATTAACATAATCAAGTATTGCAAGTCTACCCGTCTTGTAAAATTGAAGATACAACTAATGTAAGCATACATAATGGAAACTTTTTGACAGTTATTTTTTGTGCAAGATAAAAAAATTGAGACAGCAGTCATAAACTTGAAGAACAAAAGAGAGAAGAAAAATGGAATGGATATTCAAGGACATTTGATTGATGGCTTGTCGATAGGAGGTCATGAGACCTGCATAATACTTCCAAGTCTCAACTTAGCCTTTGATATTGGTAGATGCCCACAACGAGCCATCTCTCAGGATTTCCTCTTCATCTCTCATGGCCACTTAGATCACATTGTAAGCTTTCTAATGCTAGATGCTTTTTGCATCAGTTTCACTGTTATCCAATCATTCATTTTTTTTTCATTTATAAATGTTCAATTATTCATTTATCAGTTATTCAACTTTTCTTTTGATATTGATATATATTCCTTTGCATGATTATTTTTATTTTCTATTAATTTTTCAATAATGTAGTGTTTTTCACCGTATACTACTGATTTTTTGAATTCAACATCAACAAACTGACCCAAAATGTTTTTATTTTTTTCCTTTCTGCATACTTTGTACCCAAAGTTTGATTTCTTTTTCCGGTCATCGCCAACTTGATAGTCATTTCATTCTTTTTCAGCAGATTATAATTGCAATCCTCAAATGCATTTTAGAAACTGATCTTATTTGCAGAATGGTTTGTGCGCTTGTTTTTCTGTGATTTGTTTTACTACGTCTTATTTTGATGTCAGATTTTTCTTATCTTTGTATTGAATTGATTTTTCAAGGGAGGACTGCCCATGTATGTTGCAACCCGTGGCTTGTATGCTATGAAGCCCCCGACAATTATTGTTCCAGCATCAATAGTTGAACATGTCGAAAAATTGTTTGAGGTGCACAGAATGATGGACCAATCAGAACATGCATATAAATTAGTTGGCTTGAACGTGGGTAATGCTGTACTTAAATCCATTTGAATGGATTTTGGTCCTGTTTGGTTGGCAGAAAGGAAATTGACGGAAATGAAAGGAAAAGATAGGAACGAAAAGGAAATAAAAATTAAAAGACGATGTTTGGTTTACGATGGAAAGAAAATTACTTTGATTTAATTAAAATAATAATATCATAATAGAAAAGTGTTTATAATTAATAAAAATATATCATAAATATTATTATAATATTACAAAATTTAAATGTAAATTAAAGAATTATTTTATTTTTTATTATGAATTTCCAGACCTTTCCTTCCTCTAAAAGGGAAAGCTGGGGTTTCTATAGAAACCCCAGTTGCCAGCCAAACAGGTCAGACTAAAGAACCAACCCACTTTTCCATTTCACTCCCCCTAGAGGGGAGGCAAACAATTAGGGCCATGCCTTTATCCCTTAAAACAATTCTACAGGAGAAGAGTTATGTCTCCGAAGGGATCTCAAAGTAAAAGCATTTCGGACTTACCATGTCATTCCAAGCTTGGTAGGCCCACTGATTTATGCTATTTCAATTTTTTTGGTTTATTCCTTTTAGAGTCATATTTATTGTCCTATTCTTAAAAATGTGGCAGGGCTATGTAGTTTACTTGGTCAAAAAGAAGCTAAAACAAGAATTTATTGGACTTCCCGGAAAGGAGATTGTAAACTTGAAGTCATCTGGTGTGGAGGTAGGTCTGCTCAGAAAACCATTTATTTTTGGGATTCATTTGATAACACTTGTTGAAATCTGTTGAGGGTCCGTTTGGCAATGCTAATTGTTGGATGATAAAACGAGAGAGACCCAAATCCCCAAGGTCCTCTCTAAAGGAGGCCTTGAGGTTCTTTTATAACAAATATTAAAGACCACACCGGACCTCAAGTCCGATGTGGGATCCAGACTCCAATACTCCCCCTCAAGCTAGGTGTACCTAGCTTGAACACATAAAGAAAAAACAAAGCAATCAACAGACTGCAAACACTCCCCTTCAAGCTGGACATACCCAGCTTGATTACAAAACAAGATGAAATAAAAGAAACAAGTGACGTTTGTAGCTCCCCCTCAAGATCGCAACTCCCCCTCAGGATGTTGGATTGATGAAGTTGTCGCGGCCGCAACAGAGGAATCACACAGACCGGGCCGGTTGACGGAGCGCCAAGAATGCCGCACTAGTGGGGCCGGTCAATGAGATGTTGGGAAAGCCACACTAGCACCGGGAAAGCCGCACTTGCGGGGCCGACGACGGGAGGCGGTGATTCCGTAGAGTCGTTGCGGGATCTGGTGGTGCCAAAGGGCCCGGGTCCTAAGTGGTCGAAGTGTTGCGCCACGGTGGAGGAAGTGTGAGGGCGTGCCGACAGACAGGGAGGCGGCTGTCGGGAGTTGTCGGGAGATGCCAGCGACGGGAGGCGGGGATTCCCAGGAGGTGCCGACGACGGGAGGCGCCGCTGGAAAAGGAGGTGCCGGAGATCTGGATCTGGAAGCAGGGTAGCCGCTGGGAGAGCCGGGAGCCGGGAGGGGGGGGGGCGTAGGGCAGGAGTCGGGAGGGGAGGCCGTGTAGGGCAAGAGCCGGTTTGGGAGTCCCGCACAGGAGCAACGGGCCGGGAGTTTGGTCCGTCGGGAAGTGACAAAAAAGATATTTTTCAGTAAACAATATTAAAACACACTGAAGAACTTTCATCAATAGTAAGTGTTACATGCAGTTTTCTTCAAGTGCTGTCAAACAGGGCTTTGATCATTTAAAAAAATTATTTTACTTTGAGGACTAAGTGATCAATGCTTTCCCGTGGCATTTGTAGGGGAGATTCGTTTTACTTTTATATGGAAGAATATAATTCAAATGTGAAGAAAAATACCCATGGGCATGATACAGAAACATACTTATTTGGCAGTAACAGTGTATTCTCGAGTCCTTATAATTTTACCTGCCTAATTTTTTGAAGCTTCAAACGTCATTTTGACAAATTTTTCTCATTTGAAATTAATCTTGGTTAAATAGAAAACCCTGGACTGTATTTTGAGTTGTCAGATATTTTTTGGCCATCTTTGTTTATATTTCAACTTTTTCAGAGCTTGGATTCAGTTTTTTAAGTATCTGCCTTGGGCGTTTGACAGATCTGCAATTCCCTTTAATTAAATGGCTTGGATCCTTATGTAAAAAGCTTTGTGAACGATGCATAATTAATACAAATGTTAATAGAAAAGAGCTACACCCACGCATACATATATATAGGAGTGACTGAGGATCAATTTTTTTTGAATGAATTATACAACTGAGTTTGTTTTGCATACTGACAGATTGAAAACATCATAACTTCACCTGAAATTGCTTTCACGGGAGACACAATGTCCGATTTCATTGTTGATGACAATAACATCGATGCATTAAAAGCCAAGATACTTATTATGGAGGTATTTGTTCCGTGTTTTAGTCCATGTTCTACTTATATTAATCCATTCGATGTAGTGTTTTGATATCTGCCATGTTCTCATCATGTAGAGCACATTTGTTGATAACACAATGACAGTGGAGCAGGCCAGAGAGTGTGGGCACACTCATCTTGCTGAGGTTTAGTCATCGTGACCTCTTATTTTTCATTCAGGGCCCTTTATTTGTTCATTCATTTATTTATTTTTGGCCTTTCATATGCTTCCTCCAGATTGTTAAGTATGCCGACAGGTTTGAGAATAGTGCCATTCTGTTGACCCATTTCTCAGCTCGTTACCAGCAAGATGTAAGTTACTTCTCTTATGCGCGTGTTAGTGTGTTTCTGTGTTTGCTTCTCTGATCTCTGACACCAGAGGTGGAAATTCGGGTTCAGGTCATGTTGGGTTGACTCTTCTGTGAACCCATTTAAGCTCAACTATAACCCGATCCATTTAATTAAACGGGTTAACCCAATCCGGCCCATTTATGAAGGGATCAATCCTAACCCAACCCGTCAATTTGTTTGACTTTAAATATATAATAGACCGCATCATGACATGTCTAAGTAGTTCATATCACATAAAGTCGATGACCTAACCAAATTGAATTATCCTATTTAGGCTGAAATCTAAATTTTTATTGTAAAGAGCATAAAGAGAGGCAAAAAGAGCTCAAGGAGGCCTGAAATGATGGAGGCTTTGCATGGTCCTCAGTCACGACAATATTTTAAACATGCGGCGAAGAGCCTAAAGAGGAAAAAATAGTAAGCAGGGAGGATTCAACTCCAAAGCCGGCCAAACTATCCGTTGCCTTGTTGCCTTGTGTTGAATCTTAATAATGGGAGGGGGGGGGGGGTTTCTGCATTCCCAAATAATATAAGCCATTGACTAGTGAGCGGACATGATTCCTTCCATGTATTTGATAATCAAAGCTGAATCTACTTCAGTAACCGAGAGGGAGATACTCCTATCCCCGTAGATATATATACCACTAAATAAGGCTTTGATTTCAGCTATAAGCGGGTTTCCTTCACCGTAGAAGGCACTGTAGGCCATAATCATTGAGCCGAGATGGTCACGGATGATGCCCCTTCCTTTCATTGTTCCATTGGCACAAGAGCCGTTCGAATTCAGTTTCAGACCCGAGAGAGGTGGAGTCAAGGAGACTCAGTGGCCAGAGTGACCGATGGAGGATGGAGAGCCACTACTAAAACCAAATAGACTGACCCACTTCTTTAAACCTTTAGAAGAGATCGAAATATCAAAAACCTTAGAGAACACCTTCATCTTCAAGCGAGCGCGGTTGTAGGGTTTGCCATTGAACCTGTGATCGTTTTGGACTTTTGAAATGGGCCAAAAGCCGGCTGCCAAGGCCGCCTTGCTCCCCATGCACAGGTCTCCGTTAGTCGAATTGCCTCCAAACCACGAGGCCAGAAATTGGTTGTAGGTCCCGAGGACCAGTGAGATTTCTAGTCGGCTACCTAAGAAGTTCCATACAAAGCCAGCCCATTCACTATTGAGGAACTAGTGCTCCGTTGATTCGGATTGAGGGTGTGAGCTGTCACGACCTGGCCCAAACAACCCATCAAACTAGGCTTCGAACCAGACCGCGACAAGACTCGAAGTGCATTCCTGATCTCCACGGGTTGACGACTAGCATTCAGACATCCAACAACAGCCAGAGAGAACGATTTGGTCAACCTGAAAAACCAACATGGCATGCAAGAAGAGAAAGAGAACTAGAATGGAAATATGCCATAATGAAAAACCAACTACGCCAATGATACAACTAAGGCAACAAGCCAAAACCAAGGTACAAGTACATGTTCAAAACAAAAGAAAAGGCAACACAAACTACCGACAACTACTTCGAGTGATACATGGGCAACATCCCATCGTCTCACCACCAGCTACTCATGTCTAGCTGACATGAAACCTCGTCGCCTCACTACGACGCCTTGCCCTTTCCCACATTAGACATAACAAGGTCTATACACCCTCGAGAGACTGTGCAGGGTGTGAGCAAAACAAGTCCAGTTGGATCCTACCCCAAGTGTTCTATAACAAGTCCATGTCATATAATTCCAATATGCGCAACATATGAAAAACATGACATGATAAAACACTTTTTCACATTTATATCGAAATCATGGTAAAAACGTTTCTCCTTTTTGACGGTTCTAAAACAGATGCCATATAGCACACAGGTCAAAAGCACTTTCTCAAATAAACCATTTATCAAAGCATGCATCATTTTCATATCAAGGCTATAACAAAAGCCAACCAACAAAGCAAGACACAATGGAGATCACCCCTAGGATGACATAGGCCCGAGCTAGCTAAGTCTCTCATGCCTCAATAATCAAGTCAAGATTTAGTGCACTAAACAAGTTCCTAGAACAACAGGGCCTAGGGAACAGAGAAACACCCTATGGATGAACCCTCTACGGCGTCAGAGAATCAAGTCCCTAGAACAACAGGGCCTAAGAAACAGAGGAACACCCCATGAGTGTCCCCCTTATGGAAACAAGGACAAGGCCCAATACTAAATCCCCCTCTTAGGCACCCAATGTAACACCCCAGGTAAATAAAGAATATGACATTTTCATATTTATCCATATTTGTGAATAAAATATTAATATGACTTTAAAGGGGACGCTATGCTCGATGGCGTACCCAACACGGAACAACGAGTTTCTTGGGAATCTTACGTTGCACTCTAATAATAAAATAATATTATTTTAAATGGTAGTTAACATGTAGCCGTTGTATTGGCGGGAATGGATAGAAATAACTAAAATATGATTATATATGTTTTTAAATGTTTTTACATTTATCCAATAAAAGATAAAGGCATAAAATACGGAAAGAATTCAATTTTAGGCGTATATGCCCTAGTTTTCACTAAAGGTTCACTTATCGTCTTTTGATGGAGAACCATCATTAAATATAGTTTTGTTCACTCTTATACATCCTTTTGGACCAAATAAAACTCTTCTTAAGAATTGGGACATCAAAATTTACTTTGTGTAATTTTTTGGTATCTTTCTGATAAAGTTCATTTTTTAATGAATAGTGTAAAATGTTGTATTTTAATTCAAAACCTCTTTTTAATCTAATTTATTTATATGATTAGATTATCTTTTGAATTGGTTTTAAAGTGAAATTAGAATATATTTTTACCATTAAATCCAATAGTGGTCGTTGGAATTAATTTCACTTTGAAATCAGACTTAAACTAGTGTCAATCTTTTGATACTTATTGTTTCATAAAAACACGCTATTTGCTCTGACAGCGGGAATTAATTATTAAATTAATTAATGTGACTTATATGTTTTGAATTTTGTAAAATAGACTTCATTTTTGAATTCGGAATATCAAATATAGCTTAGGGTGAATTTTTGGGATTTTTCTGAAAAACTTCAATTTTTGATGAATAGTGAAACCACTAAGTGGTACTTATAAAAACTGATTTTTCCGTTTAAATGAAATTTTGCCATCTTTGTGTTTTGAATTTCAAAAATCCGACATACATGGTTGTCATTAAGAAGTAAAATGTGGTTCAATGGGATAAAAATAATTTTTTGGTGAATAGTAACTTATTAAGTTTTTAATCGCGATTAGAGGTAATTAGTGTAGTTTAAGGTAAAAATAATGTTTTAATAATATGAAATGAACTTGACACATGTCCTAACCTCATTGGAGGTGTCATGGCCGACCAAGACAACCCATGGGTCAACTTGGGGACCCCATGAAGCCACTTTGGTTGGAAAATGACATTAATATCTTTTTATTTAAAGTTAAAGTAAAAATGAGACAAACATGAAATGTTTTACTAAAACAATTTTTACATGGGGTTAAAACAAATCAGATTTTTGACTATAAATATTCATTGGAAAGATAAAAAGATTTCATACATCATAGTATTTTTTTTATAATTTTTAGACATTAAATAAATTAAATTATTTATGACATCATGATGATGCAGCGATGACCTCATTATTTAACGATTTAAATAAAATGGAAAGATAATGTAATATCTAAGACCTACACATGTCCAAAACCTATTGGATGAGTGGATTTCGAGCCTTTATTACCTTATCCTCGAAACAAATCAATGTGGGACCTCTTAAATCTGAATACCATTTTAAAATAAAGTGACTTTTCTTTACCTTCCAAGAGTGCCCCTCCTCTCTTCTTATAAAAGGCCCCCACCTCTACCTCCTTACTCACACTCCCAAAGCCTTTGGCTCGGCCAACCTCTGCCCATTTTGTCTCTCCACTTCCCTCTCTTACTCCTTGAAGCCTCACTTTGGGCAGAAGTCTTCCCAAGGAAGCCTTTGAGCTCAAACCAAAGGGAGTTACCCGATTTTAAGGTAATGTCTTCACTTGAGTCCTTTTGTTTTATTTTGCTTCTCCAACCCCCTAAACTCTTTTTATTCATTTCTTTTGTAACAACTCTAGTATCATCAATATACTAGGATGTTGTTATAAGAAAGATTCGAGCTACACTTTCACACACCTACATCTAATGGTTAAAGAACATACTGTTTCCGTGGATGGCGAATTTCGGCCTCTCGAAACGATGATTGTTCAACATTCTTTTAACACCTTTAAAGGTGGCCATTAAGATGACACTATATTTATATATGATATATAATATGTTTATGTTTTCCTTAAGCTTCTGTATTTTTCATTTTGGGCATACCTTTATGGTTTCCATTATGGGTAAACGCGATATCTTCATTTAAGGAAGTGCGGACTACCGCCCCCTCAAAGTGATGTGATTCGTTAATGCCATATGTGGGACGCATAAAGGATGGATTTAAAGTTATTATATATGATGTTATACTGGAATTATAATATACCTCTATATCATTATTATTCCATTCCATAAAAATATGAAATAGAAATGTAAGTAGCGTTCATGCGTACGTACGGCTTATCGTCTCCATGAACGGTGCATTTCATTTCTTATCCCCAAATGTAATGTACTATTATAAGTACATGTATATAATGGATATATATGATGAATGATACATCTAAATGATGAATATAATTCTGGAATTAAAATATACATACCTCTCATTTAGTTTTAATTCCATTAATATGACATAGAAATGAAAGTAGCGTTCATGCATACGTACGGCTTACCGTCTCCATGAACGGTGCATTTCATTTCTTACCTCTAAATGATTATGTAATATTATAAATACATGTATATTCTGGATATATATGATATATATTATATCCAAATCATGAATATTGTTGGACCCCATTTAAGGTTAAAGGGGTATTTCTGTTCTGAGTCCCACATTGGACTTAACACCATGTAATTAGTTTTTACTTCTCTATAAAAGAGGATCCCCACCTCACATTGAGGTAAGGGGAATTCACCCACTACATGGTATCAGAGAGATTTTTATCCCGAACCCTCCCTCCCTTGCGGATTCCCGGCGTTCTCCCGGCCCCGCCTCTCTCCCTCCTGCCCTAGCCTTTCCCGGCGGGCCTCCTCTCCTCCCGGCGCACCTCTCCTCCCGGCGCACCTCTCCTCTCCGGCCTGCACCCTCCCGGCGGTCGTCCCTTCAGTACTCCCATCATGCTCACATGGATGTTGAGGCCTTCTGTGATGCGGACTATGCCGGATGCCTCGCTACCCGCAGGTCTACTTCGGGTTTCGCCGTGTTCTTTGCCGGCAATCTCATCTCTTGGTGCAGCAAGAAGCAGACTGTCGTCTCCCGGTCGAGTGCCGAGGCCGAGTATCGAGCCATGGCCACCGTCACTACTGAGATCCTCTGGCTTCGTCATCTCCTCCATGAGCTCGGTTTCCCCGCATCGACTCCTGCTCATATCTGGTGTGACAATCAGGCCGCCACGAAGATTGCATCGAATCCCGTCTTCCATGAACGGACGAAGCATATCGAGGTGGACTGTCACTTTCTCCGCCACCATCTGGAGCAGCACCATATCGGCTTCGGCCATATCCCGACGGCCGATCAGCTTGCCGATCTCTTCACCAAAGGTCTTCCAGGAGCTCGCCTTGAGTCTCTCACTACCCGGCTGGGTATTCACAGCCTCCCTGACCCAGCTTGAGGGGGAGTCTGAGATGGTCCTGTGTCTTTGTTGTCTTTTTCTCTTTGTGGGACTCTATCCAATCTGGGCATGTCCAGCTTGAGGGGGAGTGTTGGACCCCATTTAAGGTTAAAGGGGTATTTCTGTTCTGAGTCCCACATTGGACTTAACACCATGTAATTAGTTTTTACTTCTCTATAAAAGAGGATCCCCACCTCACATTGAGGTAAGGGGAATTCACCCACTACAAATATAATTCTGGATATAATAAACATTTGACCACACGAACAATATGTAATTGTAAGAAGTCCACTTTCGACTTAAGAACCAAATATCGACAAAACAAACATTATTAACTTAAATGATTACATAATTCTTATAACATGACAATAAGTGATCTAAAAGGAATAATGAACTAGAAAAAGGTTCTTAATAAAGTGGAAATTAACTCAAGTTTATTATTCAGGACGTTAAAGAACGATCGAGTCAAGTCAGACCCGAGGTAAGGGATCCCACTCCTCTCTTTCTTTTTAAGTACACTCTTTTATGTCATTCCTTCTAAGCTCATCTTTCTTGTTATTGGGATGTCCTTTTATATTACTCTTACTGTAATTTTTATGTTCATATGATTAGAGACCCTATTCTCTCTCATCAATCCATTTTGGAAGTTTTGAGTGGCGCCGTTAGGCTGCCGAATTTTCGTAAGAGATCTGACCTCTCTCTTTCTCTTTAAGTACTCTTCTTTATGTCACTTCTTTTAAGCTCCTCTTTGTTATGATGGAGGATGTTCTTTTATATTCCTCTTGCTGTACATTTTATTGTAATGTGATGAGATACCCTATTTGATCTCATCAATCCATTTTTGGAAGTTTTAAGTGGCGCCGTTAGGCTGCCGAGTTTTCGTAAGGGATTTTTCATCTCACTTTTATTCCCGTGAGATTTATGCTACATTTGCCACAATTTCCTTTGAGTGGTGTATGTACTGACCATTATTTTACTCATTGTGTAATATTCTTTCATTTATGAGTATTTACATCAATGTTGTATTGTCCTTCTTTCACGGGGCGTATGTTTCGAAAGATACCCATGTCGGTAAGGGAACCTTTCACCCTCCTCTTTTTAAAAGACTTATTTTGTTATGTCTTTTAATTCACATAATATTATTTTGGGATATGTTATTATATATCCTTATTGATGTAAATTTTATGTCCAAGTGATGAGATTCCCTTTTTATCTCTCATCAACTCTTTTTCTGAATTTTGAAGTGACGCCGTTAGGCTGTCTAATTTTTGCAAGGGAACTTCTTAACCCAATTTCGATTTCTTTGGGTTCAACATGTAGTTATTGAATATGTCATCCTTTGAATATGTGTGAATGACCTTTGATTATTTTACACTTAATATCCACTTATATTTGGTGTATTCGTTTGTCACACATAATTATGTAATTGATTTATCCTTAAACCAAGGATACCGTCTTTGTATGGGACTTCGTCTCAATCTTCTTTCATTGAGACATATTTTGTTTTATACACAACCTTCTTTTATACGGTGTATAAACCCCTTTTACTTTTACGTTTATTCAAAAGGAATCTTTTTTATACGAAGCGTTTACTAAACGACAAAAGGGAATGTTTTTGTCGTACGTATGCGGCGACAACGACTTCTCCGCCGCCGTGACCATTATTTGAGTTTCGGCTTGCTCTACAAGCCATACTTTTTTTTAAAAGAAAAATAAATACCATGTTTTACTTTTCTTTTATTTTGGTATTGAAAATGGTTTTCATAATATTTTTATATCAATGTGTGGTATTGATATCTTGTGATTGAAAGGTGGAAATGTTATGTTTTCTTTATGCATGTTTTATGTGATATGATTATGTTGAGGTTCTTGGGCATTATTATGAAGACGGGTGGTTCCGTGATAGACTAAGGGCGGGTGAGCCCGATATAGCTCTCCAATGCATTGGGTAACGCGAAGGAGTGAAACGTTAAGGTTTCTCCGAAGAGATTTAGGGAATATACTGTGATGGGTATTCCAAACGTAACCAAGAGGGTTACTCCCTACGTAAGAATGTTATGAATGCCTCAAATTACCTTTTATGTCTTATGATTTCTATGATTTATTCATGATTTGATGAGGTATGTTAAAGTGCCTATGTTTTATGGGTAAAGTATGATTTCATTATTATGTATATATGAACTCATGTTTCCTTTCCATATTTTTATAACCCTTACTGAGCTTTTTATGCTCATCCCAAGTTTTTGAAATGTTTTTCACAGGTCAAGGGAAAGGTACATGATGTGATGATAGTGTCAAGGATGTGTCAAGAAAGAATCCATGTTTTATTTTAAATATGTTTCCGTTGATGGGAAGAATGAATACTGTCTTTTATGTAACCACTTTGTTTAAATGTGGAATGTAATGCAAGTTTCATGATCTAATTCTCTAAAACTCTAAACCTGAAAAGATCCTCAATGTGTAATCTTGTAATAACTCAAGATTAAGTAAGGTTTAAGGCTGAGGCCTTATACCCAAGACCCCCATGTCAAGCGTATTTCAAAACGTTTTGAAGGGTTTGTCGCATTTTCATAAAACAATTTCCAAATAACTCCTTTCATCAAAATCATGCTTTGAAAACCAATTTAATAAACTGTTTCATAATGCTATGAAAACCTCCTCCTTTTACCAAAACAAGGGGAAAATCCATCTTTTATCAAAAGCCATTTACGCATGCCTATCAAGATGACGAAGGATCATGCCATTCACCATTTAGAAAACAAAGAAAACCAGAGCATATGCAGTCCACCAAGCAAAGACTAAAGATGGAACCACCTACCTCACACTTGGGTTCGCGCGACAACAACAACGGGATCCACACGCCAGAAGGAAAAGGAACACACACAAGAAGCAAGAGGAGGCCCTAGACATTATTCCCACATCTTAGAATTGAGTTTCCATAAGAACAAGGTTGGCGGAGAAGATAAGAGATCACATACCTCATAGAACACAAGATCTGCACCCAACCAAACGAGATCCGACCTCCTTTAACCAATGTATAACAAGATCAACAGGAACGGATCAAGGGAACCAGATCACCCAAGGCAGTTTGATATAGATTAGATCCACCCCGAGGAGAATAATTTTGAGTTTGAATTTTTTTTAAGCCCAACTGTTATTCGAATTGAACCAGCTTGCACTTTTTGACATCCAACACCATGGTGGGGCACAACACACTTATTTGGGGCCCAAAATGAATTATCCACATGACAAAGGAAGTAAATTCATAGCAGCACGTTAAAGAGGAGAGAGAAGATGGATAAAAACATCATTAAGAAAGAAATTCACCACTTTAGTTAGTGGGGTCATTAAATAGCACGAGAAAATATTTTTTTATGCTTTTTTATGTGCCTTTTGAGTTCCCCATGCCTTGTAACTCGTTTTGGGACATTTTCCTCTCTTTACGTGTTTATAATGTATTTTCACCCCTTTGTAATGGCTGGACTTGAATGTGATAAATTTTTGAAGCTTGCTGTGCATCCTTCTTGCTTTAACCTTTTCTCTTTGCTCGGAATTGGTGGTGCAACTCCATTGATAGTGACTGTTTTTAATCGTGGAGAAACCTTGGCGGGTGGCGTTGCCTTTAACCCTGGTCGTTTGGCTACATTTCACTGCTCGTCTTCACTTGTTTCTAGCTTCCACGACACATCGCAGTCTCCCGAAAGCAGAACAAACACCCAAAGCTCCTCCCAAAAACTACCAGAATGGAAACCCTAACACATGAATGAGTAAGGAAGGCTTAATAGCGGTGAAAACCGAGTCAAAATCACGTTAAAAGATCCCTCCTAAAGATCCTTCGTGTTTCCAGAAACAGGTGTGACAACTTCCTAAAAAACGGGTGTCCAATTCGGTCGGTCAAATTTTCCAAAATAGACGACACCACAACGTGGCAAAGGCTCACTACGCTTGTGGTGAACCTGATCGCATCACACCACGAAGCTCAACATGCCCACCTCAACATGGCACAACCCTGAAACCTTAGTCGTTTGGGCCTGACCACAGCCTCCACCACGTCGTGGTGAGGCCTAATTGGCCGTGGCGAGGCCTTATTGGCCGTGGCACAAAGGGTGACCACCAGCGAGCCACACCTGGGACCACACCCTGCATTGGGTTTGGTAGCTCAGACCGTCTTACACAAGAGCCTCATTGGCACACCACGACCTTCACCACAACTGTGGTCCTCCCGTGTTGCACCAAAAGTCCATAAACCCTATTTAAAGCTACCAAGCCATTCCCAAAGCTTCTCGAATCCGAAAGGAAACATCTCAAAGCTCAAAAAGAACATACCTCAAGCTAGGATGTGACAACCTTCTCACTATAGCACTTCATGTCCTTAAAAAGTCACGTGGAAGAAGGAAGATCCATAAAGAGATGAGGTCATTGGTCTCTCGTCAACGATTCACTCTCCCAATTCTCGTGAGAATATGATCTGTGTTGTCATAACACTTTCACCAACATAATAAACTCCCCATGCGGGATTTTCATCCGAGAGTCGATGATCTCCATTGGGTGCTCCACAATGGCTCCGACTCAACTTCCTCCCAATTCAGAATATGTGAAGGATCGGTATGATACTTCTTAAGTTGAGATATGTGAAAAACATCATGGATACCTGCCAACTGAGCCGTTAACGCCAATCGATAAACGAAGCATCGAGAGGAGTCATTCTGATAAATGATCGGTAACTGTTATTATAAGCAAACTCAACTAGTTCCAGATGACTATCCCTAGATCCTCCGAAATCCAAGACAATATCCTTCCGAATCTGAATTGCATGCTTCGTCCGCTCATCCGTCTGTAGATTATAAGTTGTACTCAACCTGACCTGAGTCCCCATTGCTTCTTGGTGACCTTTCCAGAACCGAGAAGTAAACCTAGGATCCCTATCAAAGACAATGGTAGAGAGAACCTCATGCAACCTTATGATTTCCTACACGTACAACTTATCCAAATCTTCAACCTTGGTGGTGTCCCTAATCGGAATGAAATGAGTTGATTTTGTCAACCAATTAATCATGAATCCGTGGTAATCCAACTATGAAATCCATGGACACCTTGTCCCATTTCTATACCGACATCGAAAGAGGTTGAAACAAACCATAAGGCTTCAAGTGCTTTGCTTTAATTTGGTGCAAATGTAACAGCGAGACATATAATCCTCAATGTCGCGCTTCATACCTGACCACCAGAAACGTCATCTCATGTCATAATAAATATTTGTAGTGTCAGGATGAACCCATGAAGAACTTGACCATCATGCATCACTGAGTTTTTGACAGATAAACGAATGACGAACTGATTCCCAAAGTGAAGAATTCCATCAAAGGGGAGAAACTAGCCATGAGCGGTCTCTCCACCATAGAAAGATTCCCTGATTCCTTTGAACTCGTCATTCTGTTGCTGTTTTTGCAGAATCAACTCAAGGAACGATGATTACAACTGAACACTGGTCAGAACCATATCTGAATCATCCTCCTGCGCATCGAGATGCAACTGAGCAAAAAGCCCCATAAGATTCCACTCCTCCTTTCCTTCTAGGATGGCCTGAGAAGGAAATTTCCTACCGAGAGTGTCAACCACAACATTCCCTTTCCCATGGGTGTAGGCTATGTCAAAGTTAAACATCTGAAAGTACTCCACCCATCGCCTCTGCTTGAGATTCAGGTCTTTCTGAGAGAAGATATAATTTAAACTCTTGTGATCAGAATAAACTGTGAACCTCTCCCTGAAAAGATAGTGTCGTCCATAATAGTAGTGAGTTCCAAGTCACGAGTGAGATAATTTTTCTCGTGCGACTGAAGCTGATGAGAACCGTACGCCATCGCTTGATCTTCTAGCATAATCTCACATTCCAGTCCAGCACCAGAAGCATCATAGTAGACCACAATCCCTACCGGGTTCCGACAAGATCAGAATAGGAGTTGATGTCAGATGTCGTTTCAACTCATCAAAAGAGGTCTAACACTTATCATTCCATGAGAATTTCACCCCCTTCTTGTTAATAGCAGTCAACAGTGATGCTAGCTTTGAGAAATCTTTTACAAACCGCCGATAATACTCAGCTAGGCCTAGGAAGCTTTGTATCTCGATGACATTCCATGGCTCCTCCCATAACAAGACAATTTCACTTTTTCAGGATCAACTGAGTGGCCATGTTCCGAAATCATGTGTCCAAAGAACTTATCCTCTCGAATCCGAAAATTGCATTTTGATAACTTTGCATAAAGGTGGCGACTCCTCAAGATTCCCAAAACTGTATTCAGATGGTACTCATGCTCTTGCTCAATTCTCGAATAAACTAAGATATCATCCACGAATACAACAATAACGGTATCAAGATATTGATGGAATATCCGCTTCATCAAAGCCATAAACACTGCATGTGTGTTAGGCCAAACGACATCACGAGATATTCATAGTTTCCATACCTGCTCCTAAAAGCTGTTTTTGGGATATCCGACTCAACTCTGAGTTGATGATAATCTAACCGAAGATAGATTTTCGAAAACCACTTTGCCCCCTTTAACTGATCAAACAAGTCATCCACATGGGGCAAATGATACTTATTCTTAACTATTACTCGGTTCAGCTTCCGATAATCTACGCATAGGCGAAGAGAACTGTAGAAATGAAAGAGTGAACTGAATACCCAAGGTACCTCTCTAAGGAAGGCCTTGGGGTTATTTTATAATAAATAAAAGAGATTACATGATGTGTTAAGTTTGATGTGGGACTGCACACAATTTAACCTCTAATACTCTCACTCAAACTAGGTGTTCCTAGCTTGGATACATAATAAAACAAAGCACAACACTTCCCCTCAAGCTGGGACACATATATTTATAATGCCTAGCTTGTTACACAAAAATTGGACTCGTGGTCCAGACACTCCTTTTGTGAGAATATTGGCAAATTGATCAGAGGTGTGAGCGTGGCGGAATGTGATCTTCTTCTTTTCAAAGTTTTCTCGAACTAAATGACAATCAACTTCAATATGCTTTGTCCGCTCATGAAAGACTGGATTTGTGGCAATCTTGATAGCAATTTGATTGTCACACCAGTGCTGGTTTTTTGGTTGTATACCCAATCTCGTGAAGAATTTGTTGTCTCCAAATAATCTATGTAGTAGCATATGTCATGACATGATATTCCGTCTCTGCACTTGTGCAGGAGATAACGGTTTGCTTTTTTGCTTCGCCATGAGATCAAATTTCCTCCAACAAAAATTGCAAAACCAGACGTAGATCACCTAGAAGAGATACATCTAGCATAATGTGCATCACAAAATGCTTTTATATCTGTATGCCCATGATCAAAATATAGAAGACCCAAACTTGGTTCATTTTTCACATATCTGACAATGCGAAGAACAACCTCTGACAATGTGAAGAACAGCCTCCCACTGCGTTTTTGTGGGAAATTCCATAAATTGACTTACTTTGCTAACTGCACAAGCAATATCGGGTTGAGTCATGGTCAAGTAGTTGAGCTTTCCAATAAGTTGTCTGTATCTGTCGGGTGATTAAAACATCTCACTATCAGAATGTGGTGACCTTTCTCCAGGTTCAAGGGGTGAGTCAACCAAGTCAAGCTTGAGTCATTCCGGTCTCTTGTAGAAGAACAAGAATATACCTCCTTTGAGATAGAAAAATTCCTTTGGCATATCTAGAGACCTCAATTGCCAAGAAATATCGTAATGGACCCAAATCCTTCGTATGGAAATGTTGACGAAGGGTTTGAGTCGTCAGTGCCGTCAGTATCACTTCCAGTAATGACAATGTCATCCAGATAAACAACCAGGAGAATGATGTCTGCTGTAGACTGGTGATAGAAAACAAAAGAATCTTTTATGCTTTGACACATGCCAAAGCTAAGCACAACGGTGCAAAAGCTTCCGAACCAGGCATGAAGTGACTGCTTGAGGCCATACAACGATTGACGAAAGCGACAAATCTTGAAAGACTCCCCCTGAGCAACAAATCCCTATGGTTGCTCCATATAAACTTCTTCATCAAGAAAACCATGAATAAAAGCAATTTTCACATCCAGCTAATGGAGAGGCTGGTGATAAGAAGCGACAAGAGAGATAAATAAGCGGACTGATGCCATTTTGGCCACTGGAGAGAAGGTGTCAAAATAATCAACGCCATACGTCTGCGCGTAACCTTTGGCAAAAAACCGTGCTTTGAGACGATTTAGAGAACCATCGACATTGACGCACACCGTATAGATTCACTTGCACCCGACAATCTGTTTATCCATAGGGAGAGGGACAAGTTCCCAAGTGTGGTTGGTTTCCAAGGCTTGAAGTTCATCCTGCATAGCATGCAACCAACCAGAATGAGAGATGAACTCAGCAACAATGCATGGTGTTGAGTAATCAGCCAATGTCTTAATAACTCGGGAGGTTGACGCAAATAATCCCTGATAAGACTGACAGGAGTGTGAGCCTTTGCGGAGTGCAATAAGCAACTCTGGTGATGGAGCATCAGGAGCAGATGAGTCGTCAGTGTGGTAGCCATAAGAGGTGGCAAATGTGCGAGGTCGGCGAGTATATATCTAGCCAAATCGTGATCCAACAATATCACTAGGAAGAGAGGGAGGTGGCGTTGTATCGAGAGAATGTGGCAAAATAATGTCGGAATCAAGAAGAGTAAATGGTGGTGGGAAATCGGGAATAGAAAGAACTGATGATTTGACAAAGGAAACATCAATGAAGACAACATAGCGACACAAATCTGGAGAGAAGCATCAATATCCGTGCTGGGTGCGGGAATAGCCAAGAAAGATGCATTTTAGAGAAGTGTATCAAACTTGGTAACTGAGGGGCGAATATCTCGAACATAATACACACATCCAAAAATGCGGAGGGGTAAAGAATGAGGTGGTGTTGTTGGAAATAAGGAATGAAAGGGTGTCTCCCCCTGAAGAACAGACGAGGGAAGTCCGTTGATAGGATTGGTGGCTGTGAGAATGGCATCACCCCAAAAATTGGTTGGAACTTTTTTATGAAATAAAAGTGCCCGAGCAACTTCCAACAAATGATGATTTTTCCGTTCACCAACACCATTTTGTTGAGCTGTGTCAGGACAAGAGGTCTGATGGATAATGACATGGTCATTGAGAAAAGACTGAAAGGGTTCAGATAAACATTCACGACCATTGTCAGAACGGAAGCAATGGAGTTTAGTGGAAAACTGGGTGGTGATTTCTTGGTAATAGAGTGGAACACAGTAAAGATTTCAGAACTATTTTTCAACAAATAAACCTAAGTCATTCGTAAAAAATCGTCGATAAAAGTAATAAAATACCGATAACCCAATTTAGATGGACTGGGACTGGCCCCCATATATCAGAGTGAACCAAATGAAAAGGAGTGGATGCATGGAGAACGATTCAGGGAACATCGGTGACTCGATGATGTTTTGCGTAGTGACATGACTCACCTTCAAATGGAAGAAGAGGTCCCAATCTTGGAAAAAGTTTTTGAAGAATGGGGGCAGGTGGATGATCAAAACGGTAGTGAAGCTGGAGGGCACGATCAGAGGTGGCAGGATAGGCGAGAGTGGGGGCTGAGTCAAACACATACACACCACCCTGAAGTCGTCCAGTACCAAGCACTCGAGTCGTCGAATGCTCCTGAAATATGATCGAAGCAGGTGAGAAGATGACCTTACACTTTAAGTCAACTGTCAGTTTACTAATTGATAGTAAATTAAAGGGACAATGAGGAACAAATGCAACAACGGATAGTGTCAAGCCAGACGTAATTGTACAACTTTCATAGCCTGCAATCTGTACTGTCTGACCATCGGCTACAGTAATATTACCTCCAGACGAGGTCGCTCTATATGACCGTAGAATACCTGCATCCCAGTGATGTGCTCGGAGGCACTGGAGTCAACAACCCGGGAGGTGCAATGTTGGGAGAGACATGCTGATGGAGTATTGGTATGGGCAATAGTGGCGCTTGATGATGCCATAGTGCTGAAAATGCACGGGGACAAGGTGCTGAAGGCGCACAATTGATAAATTATAGGTGCTGAAATTGCACGACTAGTCTATCCAGGTATTAGGCTATTGAGGAAAGATCACATGGATGGCGGCGGGACGTGGTTGGGTCGTCGCGCGTAAGGGGTCCATTGCAGCGGTGCAGGGATCGCTGGAGGCAGGGGGTCGTCGCGCGCACAGGCCGGGGGTGGGGGGCTCTGGTGGCCGTCGCGCATACAGGCATGGGGGGGGGCTTTGGTGGCCGTTGCGCGCACAGTGGGGGCGCTGGTGGCTATTGCGCGCACAAGGTGGGGTGGGTGCTGTCGCGCACAGGGAGGGCCGACAGGAGGGACCGTCGCGCACACAGGGAAGACCAGCAGGGGGGTCGTCACGTTGCACAGGGAGTGTGAAGGGTGCTGTCGCGCACAGGGAGGGTTGACAGGTAAGGCCGTCACGCGCACAAGGAGGGCCAGCAGGGGGGGTGTCGCGTGTAGGAGGGGTCGTCGCGTTGGACAGGGAGGGCCGGGAGGGGGGTGTTGCACATGAGCGCAACAGGGGGGTCCGCTTGAGAGAGAGAGAGAGAGGGTGGGTTAGGGTTGGAGAACCCGCTCTGATACCATGTAGAAATGGAAGAGTGGACCGAATACCCAATGTACCTCTCTAAGGGAGGCCTTCAGGTTATTTTATATTGAATAAAAGATTACGTGATACGTTAAGTCCGATGTGGGACTGCACACAACTTAACCTCTAAGAAGAATTATCGGTCTTCTTGGCAAAGAGCACAAGGGCCGCCCACGGCGAAACACTAGGATGAACAAAGTTCTTCTCTAACATGTCGCCCAACTAGATCTTAACCTCTTTCAACTCAGTAGGTGCCATATGATAAGAGGGTATAGAAATCGTCTGCGTGACAGACACCAACTCGATGAAGAACTCTACCTCCCTTTCTGGAGGAAGACCAAAGAAGTTGTCTGGGTAAACCTCGGGAAAATCCTGAACCGAGGGAAGATCAACATGGAAAGATACATCATCGGGCTCAACTACATCAACAGACAGTAGATTCCTAAGCTCCAAGCGAGAAGGTCCTGCACAACTATACCTCGGATCCCACTCTCCCTGAATCACCCGGGAGCTACAATGACAACCATGAACGAAACACGCTGATGATAACAATCATTCTCGGTTCGGTGAACCACCAGCCAATCTATCTCGATGATAAAATTGAAAAAATCCAGATCAATAACCAATAATTTCCAGACTAATTCAACATCAGCTATCGAAAAAGAACACGAAGGACAACAAAACCCTTGCTCCTTCCTCTTTCCAAGAGGCGTCACGAGCTCAATAACATAGGACATGAGTTATGTCAGAAGTTTTAAAACACCCGCAAAACGGACAGATATGAAAATGTGCAAGGTACCAATATCAAATAAAGTAGTTGATATTGAAGATGCAATAAAAATGGTATTTATCACTGTAGCTAGATCCGCATCAACTTCCGTCTACAGCTGCTCCATGACGTGCAATTGCTCACTCTGGAGGCCTGTAGCTTGAGCCCTGTTAACTTTGGAGCTTTTCACTGCACCGCAGTGCCCTTTGGAGTTTATGATCCATAACCATATTGAGGTGTAGACAGAATCTGGCAGAATCTCTATATATGACCCCAACAATCATAAGCACTGCAGGTCTTCGGAGGGGCGGGGCAAGATTGTCAAGTGTGCCTTGTCTTGCCACTTTGGTAGCAAGTTAAGGGTACACTGCTAGTCACTACTGATGGAGTAGATAGAGCCCGCTGCTGAGAGTTACCTTCACCACCTCTGCGATTATCATTCCACTTTCTCTTCCCATGTGTGCTGCAGAAATTGCCACCAGGTGGAATAGGAAACCCAAACAAGCCTGTCTTGCTTGCCAAATCAATCTCCTGCCATTATAGCCCTGTCGACCATTTCAGCATAGGTGGTAGGCTTTAACATATACACCTGCGATCGGATATCAGGTCACAAGCGTTGCAGGTATTTCGAAGTCTTCAGCTTATCATTCACCACCACCTCAGGAACAAAACGAACCAACTCAGCAAAACGGTTGGTGTATTCTGTCACCGAATGATCTCCCGGCTGAAAGGAAATGAACTCTCTAGTCTTCGTCATCATCAAGGATTCCAGACAAAATTGTTGGAAGAAAATTTTCTTGAAGCCTTTTTACTCCAAGCCTACGTGCCTATTCGTCTGAACCATAGAGTCTCACCATCTCTTGCTAGGTCCCTTGAGCTTTAATGTTGCGCACTTCACCTTGCCAAATTCAGGTGTCTCCAGGAAGTCAAAGACCTGATCGATTTTGTTCAGCCAGTCCTTTGCCTCCTGGGGTTCATTAGTACCCTTAAAAGACGGGGGCTTTTGGTGGAGGAACTCTTGCACTCGATCCTTGTCCCCTTTAGCTCCTGGTTGTGCCTCTTTAGCTTGGTTCTGAATAGGCAGCACATTCTGATCCACGACACGAATTGCCCCCACGACAGTCTCGATGAGATTCTGATCGATTGTAGGATTCCCTTTAAGAGCATTTCCCACCGCACATGGGATACTTGGGTGCCTAGGGAACAGAGGGATACTCCATGAGCGACCCCCCTCCGGAAATAAGGACGAGGCCCAAGATTGAAACCCCCTCCTAGGCACCCAAGTTTCCCATGTGATGTGTATGTCAAAACGTTTCAAAAGGCTTATCGCATTTCATAAAACAATTTTCAAAACAACCCCTTTGTCATGAAAATCATGCTTTGAAAACCAATTTCATTAACCGTTTCATAATGCTTTGAAAACCTCCTTTTACCAAACTAATGGGAAAACCTTTCTTTTATCAAAAGACATTTATGCACGCATGTCAAGAAGATGAAAGATCATGCCATTCACCATTTATAAAACAAGTTAGAAAACCATCGGATATGCGGTTCACCAAGCAAGGACTAGAGACGGAACCACCCACCTCACACTTGGGTTCGCACGACAACAACAATAGGATCCACGCACTAGAAGGAAGGGGAACACACACAAGAAGCACCCTAGACATCGGTTCTCACATCTTAGAATCGAGTTTCCATAAGCACAAGGTTAACTGAGAAGATAAGAGATCGCATACCTTGTAGAACACAAGATCCGCACCCAACCAAACAAGATCCGGCCTCTAGGAACCAACGCACAACAAGATCAATAGGAACGGATCAAGGGAACTAGATCACCCAAGGCAGTCTCCCGAAAGCATAATGAATGCCCAGAGCTCTTCCCATAAACGGCTAGAATGGAAACCCTAGCATGGGAATGAGTAAGGCTTAATAGAGGCGAAAACCAAGTCAAGATCGCATTAAAAGACCACTGCCCCGAAAACCAAGTCAAGATCTGCGTTTACATAAATAGGAGTTATGCCTTCCTAAAAAACGGGCGGCTGATTCAACTGTATAAAATTTCCAAAACAGGTGACACCACGACGTGGAGGCTCACCACGCCCCGTGGTGGTCCCAATCACACCACACCACGAAGCCCGACACGCCCACCTCATCACGACGTAGCCCCGAAACCTTGGCTGTTTGGGCCCGACCACTGCCTCCACTACGCCGTGGTGAGGCCTTATTGGTTGTGGCGCACAGGGCGACCACTATCGAGCCACACCTGGGACCACGCCTTGCACTAGGCGTGGTGACTCAAGTCGTTTTACACAGGAGCCTCATAGGCACACCACAGCCTCCACCACGGCTGTGGTCCTGCCCGTGTTTCACCAGAAGTCCAAAAACCCCATTTAAAGCTACCAAGCCATTCCCAAAGCTTCCCGAACCCATAAGTAAACATCCCAAAGCTCAAAAAGAACAAACCTCAAGCTGAGACGTGACATGAGCACTAGTGGCACTTGGAGGCTAACTAGACGCCTTTGCGTTGGACAACCATGTCCGTGGGAATTGCATGATGATGAGCATGCCATATGAGGAAAAGTTATGTTTGACAGGAATTGCTGAAGCCCAACGCTTAACATTAGCACCCCATGGATCAGCTCCGAGCGGAACATGCAGAAGTTTAGAGTAGTCTTTGCAGTTGAAGAGCCCCGAGCTGGTGGGAGGGTCATGTGAGACGCACGGGGTGGCCCGATCTTCACGGCGTAGGGCGGCAGATGTAAGACGCGGCTTGTGGCTAAGTGGCGGATGATGGGTATGGATAGCGGATGCAAGTAGTCAATCAACGCTATAAGGAGCGCGACCTACTACTTAGACAACACACTCAAGGGAGGGATGTGATAGCCAATCCACACAACAACGCACTTGGGTTGAGGCACGGAATTGGGGGCTTTGTGATCTTGGATCACCAATCTAACTTGTAGATTGACAAGGCAAGAATGCACAAGGGCAAGGGGAAACTCGGAACAATTCTCACACAACGGAGAGAAACAAAGCATAAGCTCTCAATTAATTCTTGAATGCCATACAAGTGCCATGGGGGTGGCTATTTATAGCCAAGGGGTGATACAATAGTCAAAGGTCTAATACCCTAAAGTCATAAAGGCTAAACCAACCTTTTCCCCTTAAAGTCAAAAAGATAAAGTCTAACAAAGACTTGCAAAAGTAGCCCATGTCTTTCCACCCATAACCCACCGGATTTGACTTTGATTACCTAGCCCACCAGATTTGACTTTGGTGTCCAAAGATGCCATTCTAGAATCTCCATGTGGGCAAGCCTTCCAAAATTCGTGCAAACATGTGTCTTGGGCTTTACACATCTCCTTTGGGCTTAAATAAGACTGATAATAAGCCCATTTCCCACTTCTATGCATGCACCTTGGGTTTGGGCCTTTTAATGCAATGAGATGGGCTTCTTTTGCCACTTGTAGTCTGTCTAATCTTCCTTGCATCATTGGGCCTTGCAACTCCAACTTCGCACATGCCATCAAGTCAATGTCATCTACCGGTTTCATATCATCCTCCCCCTCTTGAAAAGGAGTCGTCCTCGACTCTTCATCATCTGCATCCAAATACGAGGAATGATTAGAAACATTGACTTTAAAAATAACTTCGTACTCACCTTGCAATGCGATCTTGTAATCAATCTGTTGGAACCCATTTAAGTGTAAATGGGTGAGTCCCACATCGGACTTACCCGTCTTGTATATTGGTTTCCTAATCTATAAAAGAATATCCTCACCTCACATTGAGGTAAGGGGAATTCACCCACTACATGGTATCAGAGGAGGTTTTTTGAACCCCCAATCCCACTCTCCCTATTTTTTTTCCCTTTAGGGTTTCCCGTCCGGGGGGCGGCGGCCTCAAGGCCCCGTAGGGTTACCGCCGCCGCCCCCTCCGCCTCTGCCCTGCCCGGCTCCCAGGCGGGTCTCCCTTCCCGGCGCGCAGGCTCTCCCCATCGGCGACTCGCCCCGGCGCCCCGCCAAGGCGCCTCTTCTCCGGCGCTCCCCTCACGGAGACCCTCTCATCCCGGCGGCCCTCATCCCGGCGTCCCCGGCTCGCCCCGACGTCCCGGCTCCCCGGCTCCCGGCTCCCGGCTTCGCCCCGACACCCTCGCCCCGGTGCCTCTTCCCCGGCGGCTCGCCCTCGGCGCGACGCGGCTCCCGGCTCCCCTGCGTCCCGTGGCCTCCCGCGACTCCCGCTGCTCCCGGCGCCTCCCGCTGCTCCAGCGCCTCCCGGCGCCTCCCGCTTCATCCCGCGCCGGCTCCTCCTCCGGCAGCCCTCCTCCCGCGGCTCCCTGCGGATCTCCCTCCAGTCCGGCGACCCCTCTCCGGCGGCCTCTCCCGTCCCGCTCCCCTCCCGGCGACCTCGCCTGCTGCTCTCCGGCCGAATCCGGCCGGATCCGGTGATTTCCGGCCAGATCCAGGCTACTCCGGCTGGCTCCGGTCTGATCCAGAGATTTCCGGCCAGTTCCGGGCAGATCCGGACTGTTCCGGCCAGCAATCGGCCTCCACCCGTGCTGGCCGCTCCACGCAGGTGGCCTCCTCCAACTTCCAGCGCCGTCTCCCGGCCTCCTGCACCCTCGTCGGCCTCCTCCTGCGGCATCCCCGCCTCGCCGGCATCTCCCGGCACCTCCCGGCAGCCGCATCTCTCTCCGCCGGCACGTCCTGTCGCTAGCGCAGCAGCTCGACCACCTCGGATTTGGGTCTGTTGGCGCCGCCAGATCCCGCAACGATTTCTGCGGAATCCCCGCCTCTCGTCGCCGGCCCCGCAAGTGCGGTTTTCCCGGTGCTAGTTTGGATTTCCCGGCGTTTCATCGACCGGCCCCACTAGTACGGCATTCCTGACGTTCCGTCAACTGGCCGGACTGAGTGGTCATCTGCTGCGCCCGCAACATCTTTCATCCATCATCCTGCGGGGGAGCTTTGATCGTGAGGGGGAGCAGCAACAGCTTAATATTTTATTTCGTCTTGTTTTGTCATCAAGCTGGGTATGTCCAGCTTGAGGGGGAGTGTTAGTCTCTGTTTTATTGTTTTCTTTTCATTATGTGTCCAAGCTAGGTTCACCTAGCTTGAGGGGGAGTGTTGGAGTCTGCATCCCACATCGGACTTGAGGTCCGGTGTGGTCTTTGTTATTTGTTATAAATACACCCCAAGGGCTCCTTTGGAGACACACCTTGGGGGTTCGGTCTCTCTTATTTTTCACCCTCTACACTTTTTGTGTGGGACTCTATCCAATCTGGGCATGTCCAGCTTGAGGGGGAGTGTTGGAACCCATTTAAGTGTAAATGGGTGAGTCCCACATCGGACTTACCCGTCTTGTATATTGGTTTCCTAATCTATAAAAGAATATCCTCACCTCACATTGAGGTAAGGGGAATTCACCCACTACACAATCATATGAAGCACCAAGTCTGGTCCATCTCCATGTATCTTTATCTTTGACTTCCATTTCTTTTGAAGCCTATCCACCTTCTCTGATTTCCCATGTTGTTGGTTAACATGTTGTTTTCCTTCCATATTTCTACTTTCCTGCAAAGGAAATGAAACTTGATCAATAGGAGTAGGGAGGCTAAATCCAAAAATAGTTCCAGATGGAAAAAATTGAGTTATAGAGTGATCTCCCCTTTTGTAAGACGAATCTGCATGAGGTAGAAACTCCTTCCAATCCTTTTGAACCATGATTCCATTAATGGATCCTAGAATTACTTTTCTCTCTATTAGGAAGCAGACAAGGTTGTACCTCCTCAAGAATGACTCCATCAAACACCTGTGGCAAAGATTTCACAATAGTTGACAATGAATAAGTTAAGTCGTTAGTGTTCAACATCACCTCTTTGTACATAAGTACTAGAAGGTTTTGCTGAGAAATCAAAGTTTCCTCACTCTTTTTTGCTGACATCACACTTTTCTCTCTTAAATATTTTTCCCCTTTTGATTTTTCTTTGCTCTCCTTTTCTTTTCTTCTCTCATTTTCTCTCTTTCCCTCATTCTCTCCTCTTTCATTTTCACTCTTTTTTTCCTCATCACTCTTTTTTTTCTTTTCTCTCAAAATGTGATCTTCCAGAATTTGTTTGGGGGATATGGGGTTGAGGGTTATAGGTTCCCCTCGGGGTACAAATGAATGACAATTCAAGAAACCGTCATGGGTAACACGCCGATCATACTGCCACGGTCGTCCCAACAACAAATGGCAAGCCTTCATAGGAACAACATCGCACGATACCTCATCTTTGTACTTCCCAATGGTGAACAGTACCTTCACTTGCTTGGTGACCTCCAGCTCCCCGCAATCATTCAACCACTGAAGCCGATATGGATGTTGATGCTTCAAAGTAGGAAGTCCCAACTTCTCTACTAACTCGGTGCTCGCAACATTACTACAGCTTCCTCCATCAATAATAACACTACATACCTTCCCATGGATCTTGCATCATGTATGGAAAAGGTTCTCCCGCTGCTCATTCTCTCCCATGGTCATTTGTGCGCTTAGAACTCTCCTTGTGACAAGAATCTCACCGTCTTCTGCAAATTCTCCATTATCAATTTCTGGAGATTCTTCCTCTTCTTCCGAGCTCTCTCCATCGGTCTCCCATTCTCCATACTTGTTGATGGTCATGGTACGCCGGTTTGGGCACTCACTAGCAATGTGACCCCTTCCTTGACATTTGAAACAACGAATATCCCGATTCCTAGTTTGGTTAGCCTCAAAAGTAGGTTTCTTAGGTGGAAGAATTACCTGGTCACTTTTGCGATCAACCACCTCTTTTGCCTTTGATTGTTCTCCAATCTCCTTCGTTGAATTTCTCCATGGAGTGAAAGGGGTAGTGGGTTTCCTCATGTTGCTCCTACTTTTGATTTGTTGCTCGATCTTGGTGGCTTGGTGGATCATATCTTGTATCTCTACATGGTGGTACATCTCCACTTGATCCGCAATCTCCCGATTGAGCCCATGTAAAAACCATGCCATGGTTGCCTCCGGATCCTCCTCAACGTTTGCCCGAATCATGTCAATTTGCATCTCCTTGTAGTAGTCTTCTACACTCTTACTCACTTGGATGAGGCATTGAAGTTTGTTGTGGAGATCTCTATGGTAATGTGTGGGAACAAACCGCTTCCGTATGGTGAACTTCATGTCTTCCCAAGTGTTGATGAGACGTCCACCATATCTAGCCCTCTCCTTTTGAACTTGATCCCACCATATTAATGCATAATCATAAAATTCAAGGGAAGAAAGTTTGACCTTTTTCTCCTCGGAATACGCATGGCATGAAAATACTTGCTCGATCCGCATCTCCCACTCCAAGTATGCTTTCGGGTCGCTTTTCCCTTGAAAAGAAGGAACCTTCACCTTGATCCCGCCAAGTTGGTCATCATCATGTTGTCTCCTTTGACCTCCTCTAGGTTGTTGGTACAACCTCCTCCTTTGTGGGACATCATCAAGATCATCATCAAAGTTCACCATCTCCTCCTCCATGATGTGGGGACGACGTGGTGCCGGAGCGCGTCGTGGGTTATCATGGAACATCCTTGGGTTTGGTTTATTCTCCAATTCATCAATCCTCTCATGTAACACTTCCAACTTCCGATCAAGAAGCTTCTCGAAGTGGCTCACCAAAGCTTGCATTTGGAATTGCGTAGCTTCGGGTGCGGGAGATCTACTTCGACTTCCTTCATCGCTAACATGAACAATTTTCTTCCCACGATCTTCTGCCATGATAAGTTACACAAACACAAACACACACCGGGGGGGGACACACACAATGATACACACTCACTCACACACGCGAGATGTACACACACACACACAAGATGTACACACTCACACACACAAGATGTACACACTCACACACACAAAGATACACACTCACGCACGCAAGATATACACACTCACACGCACAAGATGTACACACACACGCACACAACAAGATGCACACACTCACACACACAAGATATTTTTTTTTTGCTTATTTCTCTCCACTCTCAAAACTCAATTTGAATCCCAAGCTCTTATGAAATATAATACCTTGTTTAGGGCGATCAAGTGCCACCAATTCCTCTCCAATCAAGATTGTGTTGGGGGATGGTTTAACACAACCCGCTTGAGTGGTAAGGGGTTTAACAATGGTAAAGGGTCAGAAAGAGGGTGGTAGATAAGTGGATTGTGGGTTTTGCCCGATTGTGCAAGATTAACAACAATATGAGCCAAATATAATATGGGGATGAAGCAAAATAATGGATAAAGTGGTGTATGGAAATGGAAAGTGCTAATAATATAAAGCACAATGATGAAGTAATTGTATCCGTTTTTTTTCTCTCTTTTTTTTTTGTCAAATCTCCCCAAAAAGTGCTGTGCTTGGAGTTTTAAAGCACAAAATGATGAACGGAGAGTAAGATTTTTTTTTTGAAATCTCTCAAAGGAAAGGATGTGCTTAATTTTGAGAAGCACAAAATGATGAGTAGAATTTGATTTTTTTTCCCGGATACAAATCACATATGTAAAAATAAGATGGATGAAAAATTGACTAAAAAAAAAATATTTCAATCTTGCACAACAAAGGCCAATTCTGGAGGTTTTCAAAGAAAAAGGTTTTTTTTAATGGGTGGATAATAAGGAAAGATGAGAAAGGTAATAGATATATGAGATAAAAGAGGGTGATAGATGCCTACCGTGTCAACCGGAGCTCTGATACCAACTGATGTGAGACGCACGGGGTGGCCCGATTTTCACGGCGTAGGGCGGCAGATGTAAGATGCGGCTTGTGGCTAAGTGGCGGATGATGGGTATGGATAGCGGATGCAAGTAGTCAATCAACGCTATAAGGAGCGCGACCTACTACTTAGACAACACACTCAAGGGAGGGATGTGATAGCCAATCCACACAACAACGCACTTGGGTTGAGACACGGAATTGGGGGCTTTGTGATCTTGGATCACCAATCTAACTTGTAGATTGACAAGGTAAGAATGCACAAGAGCAAGGGGAAACTCGGAACAATTCTCACACAACGGAGAGAAACAAAACATAAGTTCTCAATTAATTCTTGAATGCCATACAAGTGCCATGGGGGTGGCTATTTATATCCAAGGGGTGATACAATAGTCAAGGGTCTAATACCCTAAAGTCATAAAGGCTAAACCAACCTTTTCCCCTTAAAGTCAAAAAGATAAAGTCTAACAAAGACTTTTGCAAAAGTAGCCCATGTCTTTCCATCCATAGCCCACCGGATTTGACTTTGATTACCTAGCCCACCAGATTTGACTTTGGTGTCCAAAGATGCCATTCTAGAATCTCCATGTGGGCAAGCCTTCCAAAATTCGTGCAAACATGTGTCTTGGGCTTTACACATCTCCTTTGGGCTTAAATAAGACTGATAATAAGATCATTTGCCACTTCTATGCATGCACCTTGGGTTTGGGCCTTTTAATGCAATGAGATGGGCTTCTTTTGCCACTTGTAGTCTGTCTAATCTTCCTTGCATCATTGGGCCTTGCAACTCCAACTTCGCACATGCCATCAAGTCAATGTCATCTACCGGTTTCATATCAGAGAGAAACAGGAACGGTCATCTTCATCAACCATCCGGATGTTATCGAAGAGGTCTCATTGATCATTGGATATGACACTAGAAGTGAAGCTGGGGAAGTCCTTGGCCGATTTAAAATTGATGTTGGGCGTGGGGCTGTGGGGGGAAAATAGGGAACTCCCAGCCCAGTTATCTTTCCAGAAATGAATATCACCATGAGGTATCATCCATCTCTTGTGCTCCAGAAGAAGGCGAAGCGGGCCACAACTGGGAGGAGAAAGAGGAGATGTTCTGAATTGCATCAAGAGCTTCCCCATATTTGTTCCTCACGGAAGTAGCCTAGAGGGAATCGCCTGCAATGAAATCCTATGCAAGTTTAGTGTGCATGCCTTGCATGGTTTCTTCTAAGCTTCTAATCCTGATGCCACCCTCCTCGACGGGGTTGGCCAGATGCCTGTAGCTGGCCCAATGGCTCTTACCTTCCATGCGGGAGTCGCAAAGAAAGGTGTTGATAGCATTTTTGATGAGTCGAAGGATGCCTTTGGGAACCTTGATTGCAGACATGACATGCATGGGTATGGAGGTTAGGACCGAGTTGATGAGTGTGATCCGCCCTCCAAAAGAAAGTAGCCAGCTTTTCCAGTTGACAATCTGTCCTATAATTCTTTGGACTAGATTCTCAAAGTGATTCATCTTGATCCTACCAGAAGATTGGGGGGGGGGGGCACCTAGATAATCCATGGGGAAGGAACTCTGGTTGATACCCAACCTCTCCTCAATATCTGCAGCGTGGGAAGCAGTACAGGAGTTGGATATGAATGCATTGTTCTTGGTATGACTTACCTGTTGTCTGCTCCATTTCTAATATTCAGCCATATTGTTTTCGAATCCCCTCAACGTGTTTCGTCTTCCATTCAAAAAATAAAGCATGTCATCTGCAAAATATAAGTGAGAGATGCTAAGGGTGCCATACCTGCCTTTGAAGGGGAGGATCGAACTTGAGTTGATCGCATTTGCCATATTTGTACTGAGAGAATCTTGGGCAAGGAGGAAAAGGGAAGGAGACATGGGGTCTCCCCAATGGAGCCTTCTGGTAGTTTTTTTTTTGGGGGGGGGTATAAGGCCCCGGCCTTAAACCTTACTTAATATTGAATTAAATGAATAATTCACGTTGAGGATCTTTTCAGGTTTAGAGTTTTAGAGAATTAGAACATAACTATTACATCTCAAAAGATTACAAAGTAGTCACCTCTACTAAGTTTCCATAATAAAAAAAAAAACTCTTAAAAAGAAACGTGTCTAGTTCCATGTTTTATATAGGATGACATTCCCTTGATCCCATCCTTGACCTTATTCCACATTAAGTCCTGTGAAAACATTTCAAAAAAAAACTTGGGGTGAGCATAAAAAGCTCAGTAAGGGATACACAAAGAATGAAAACTGTTAGTTTTTCAAAATCAAGTAAACCATGTATACTCTATCAAAGTAATACCTTCACCTTCATGAAGTTGTAAAAACTCTTCACTGAATAAAGTATCATTACTTACCTTTTTGTAACCAAAGAATTACCATAAAATCCATAAAAAGAACACATAACATTTATAAAGGTAACTTGGGACATAAACATACTTAAGTGGAATAACCATACGGTCGACTTCCACACATATCACTTAATGGAATAGCCATACGGCCAATTTCCATACATACTTAATGGAATAGCCATACGGCCGACTTCCATACCCAATGCATTGGAGGTTATAACGTAACCACCCGTCCTGGTATTCACGGCACCACCCGTCATATGGTTTATAACGTAACCACCCGTTAAAATGTCCAAGTACCAGTATAAAATCATAAAACATAAAACCAATATAAAGGAATGATAACATTTCCACATTTCAATCACAATATATCATAAATATATTGACATAATAGAATCATTTTTCAAAACCATTTTCAATACCAAAATACATAAAAGAGTATATGGTATTTATTTTATTCTAAAAACATTACGGCTTGTTGAGAAAGCCAAAGACCAAATAATACTCGCGGCGGCGGAAAACGTCGTTGTCACCGCGTACGTTAAAAAAACATTCCTTTTTGTCGTTTAGTAAAACGCTTCGTAGAAAAAGATTCCTTTTGTATAAAAGTAAAAGTCAAAGGGGTTTATACACCGTATAAAAGAAAGTTGTGTATAAAACGAAATATGCCTCAATGAAAGGAGATTGAGACGAAGTCCCTTACCTCGGGTCCGACTTGACTCGATCGTTCTTTAACGTTCTGAATAATAAACTTGAGTTAATTTATACTTGATTAAGAACCTTTTTAAAGTTCATTATTCCTTTTATATCACTTATTGCCATGTTATAAACATTATGTAACCATTTAAGTTAATAATGTTTGTTTTCTCAATATTTGGTTCTTAAGTTGAAAGTGGACTTCTTACAATTACATGTTGTTCGTGTGGTCAAAGGTTCTTTATATCCAGAATGAAATTCCCGATTTGGATATAATATGTATCATATATATCCAGCATATAAATGTATTTATAATATTACATAATCATTTAGAGGTAAGAAATGAAATGCACCGTTCATGGAGACGGTAAGCCGTACGTACGCATGAACGCTACTTTCATTTCTTTGTCATATTAATGGAATTAAAACTAAATGAGAGGTATGTATATTTTAATTCCAGAATTATATTCATCATTTAGATATATCATTAATTATATATATCCATTATATACATGTACTTTTAATAGTACATTACATTTGGGGATAAGAAATGAAATGCACCGTTCATGGAGACGGTAAGCCGTACGTACGCATGAACGCTACTTTCATTTCTATCTCATACTTTAATGGAAAGAAATAATAATGATATAGAGGTATATTATAATTCCAGTATAACATCATATATAATAACTTTAAATCCATCCTTTCCACGTCCCACATATGGCATTAACGAATCACATCACTTTGAGGGGGCGGTAGTCCGCACTTCCTTAAATGAAGATATCGTGTTTACCCATAATGGAAACCATAAAGGTATGCCCAAAATGAAAAATACAGAAGCTTAAAGAAAAAAATAAATATATTATATATCATATATAAAAATAGTGACATCATAATGGCCACCCTTGAAGGTGTTAAATGAGTATTGAACAATCATCGTTTCGGGAGGCAGAATTTCGCCATCCACGGAAACCGTATGTTCTTTAACTATTTGATGCAGTTGTGTGAGAGTGTAGCTTGAATAAATCTTATAACAACATCCTAGTATATTGAAGATACTGGTGTTGTTACAAAAGAAGTAAATAAAAAGAGTTTAGAGGGTTGGAGAAGCAAAATAAAACAAATGAACAAGAGAGAATGAATTACCTTTAAAAGTGTAACTCCTTTTGATTTGAGCCTAAAGGCTTCCTTTGAAAGGATTCTGCCCAAAGGGAATCCTCTAGGATGAGGAGAGAGATGTGGAGAGAGTAAATGGGCAGGGGTTGGCCGAGCCAAAGACTTGAGGAGTGTGAAATGAGGTAGAGGTGGGGGCCTTTTATAAGAGGAGAGGAGGGACACTTTTGGAAAGTAAAGACATATTACTTTATTTGAAAATGTGTTTCGGTTTTAAAAGGTCCCACATTGATATAATTCGTGGATAAGGTGATAAGGGTTCGAAATTCACTCATCCAATTGGTTTTGGACATGTGTAGTTCATAGATTTTACATTATCTTTCCATTTTATTTAATTCGTCAAATAATGATGTCATCGCTGCATCATTATTATGTCATAAATAATTTAATTTATTTAATGTCTAAAAATTATAAAAAAAATACTATGATGTAGGAAATCTTTTTAGCTTTCCAATGACTTTATAATCAAAAATCTGATCTTTATAACCCCATGTAAAAATTGTTTTCGTAAAACATATTATGTTTGTGTCATTTTTACTTTTACATTAAATAAAAAGTTATTTATGTCATTTCCCAACCAAAGTGTCTCCATGAGGTCCCCAAGTTGACCCATGGCTTGTCTTGGTCGGCCATGACACAACCAATGAGGGTAGGACATGTGTCAAGCTCATCTTATTTTATTAAAGCATTATTTTTACCTTAAACTACACTAATTACCACTAATCGCGATTAAGAACTTAATAAGTTATTATTCACCAAAAAATTATTATAATCTCATTGAACCACATTTTACTTCTTAATGACAACCAAGTATGTCGGATTTTTGAAATTCAAAACACAATGATGGCAAAATTTCATTTAAACGGAAAATTAGTCTTTATAAGTACCACTTAGTGGTTTCACTATTCATCAAAAATTGAAGTTTTTCAGAAAATTACCAAAAATTCACCCTAAGCTATATTTGATATTACGAATTCAAAAATGAAGTCTATTTTACAAAATTCAAAACATATAAGTCACATTAATTAATTTAATAATTAATTCCCGCTGTCAGAGCAAATAGCGTGTTTTTATGAAACAATAAGTATCAAAAGATTGACACTAGTTGAAGTCCGATTTCAAAGTGAAATTAATTCCAACGACCACTATTGAATTTAATGGTAAAAATATTTTCTAATTTCACTTTAAAACCAATTCAAAAGATAATCTAATCATATAAATAAATTAGATTAAAAAGAGATTTTGAATTAAAATACAACATTTTACACTATTCATTAAAAAAAATGAACTTTATCAGAAAGGTACCAAAAATTTACACAAAGTAAATTTTGATGTCCCGATTCTAAAGAAGAGTTATATTTGGTCCAATAGAATTTATAAGATCGATCAAAACTATATTTAATGACGGTTCTCCGTCAAAAGGTGATAAGTGGACCTTTCGTGAAAATTAGGGTATAAATGCCTAAAATTGAACTCTTTCCGTATTTTAAGCCTTTATCTTTTATTGGGTAAATGTAAAAACATTTAAAAACATATATAATCATATTTTAGTTATTTCTATCCATTCCCGCCAGTACAACGGCTACTTGTTAACTAAAATTTAAAATAATATTATTTTATTACTTGTGTGCAACGTAAGTTTTCAAAGAAACTCATCGTGGCGTATCGAGTACGCTATCGAACGTAGAAACCCCTTTTAATTAAAATTAATATTTAATTCGTAAATATTAATAAATATGAAAATTCTTTATTCTTTATTTACCTGGGATGTTACAGGGGGCACCTAGATAATCCATGGGGAAAGAACTTTGGTTGATACCCAACCTCTCTTCAATATCTGCAGCGTGGGAAGCAGTATAGGAGTTGGATATGAATGCATTGCTCTTGGTATGACTTAACCGTTTTCCGCTCCATTTCTCATATCCAGCCATATTGTTTTTGAATCCCCTCAGCGTGTTTCGTCTTCCATTCAAAAAATAAAGCATGTCATCTGCAAAATATAAGTGAGAGATGCCAAGGGTGCCATACCTGCCTTTGAAGGGGAGGATCGAACTTGAGTTGATCGCATTTGCCATATCTGTACTGAGAGAATCTTGGGCAAGGACGAAAAGGGAAGGAGACATGGGATCTCCTCAACGGAGCCCTCTGGTAGATTTTTTTTTTTTTTTTTTGGGGGGGGGGGCACCTTGATAATCCATGGGGAAGGAACTTTGGTTGATACCCAACCTCTCCTCAATATCTGCAGCGTGGGAAGCAGTACAGGAGTTGGATATGAATGCATTGCTCTTGGTATGACTTACCCATTTTCCGCTCCATTTCTCATATTCAGCCATATTATTTTCGAATCCCCTCAACGTGTTTTGTCTTCCATTCAAAAAATAAAGCATGTCATCTGTAAAATATAAGTGAGAGATGCCAAGGGTGCCATACCTGCCTTTGCAGGGGAGGATCGAACTTGAGTTGATCGCATTTGCCATATTTGTACTGAGAGAATCTTGGGCAAGGACGAAAAGGGAAGGAGATATGGGGTCTCCCCAACGGAGCCCTCTGGTTGATTTTTTTTTTTTTTTTTTGGGGGGGGGGGCACCTAGATAATCCATGGGGAAGGAACTTTGGTTCATATCCAACCTCTCCTCAATATCTGCAGCGTGGGAAGCAGTACAGGAGTTGGATATGAATGCATTGCTCTTGGTATGACTTACCCGTTTTCCGCTCCATTTCTCATATTCAGCCATATTGTTATCGAATCCCCTCAACGTGTTTCGTCTTCCATTCAAAAAATAAAGCATGTCATCTGCAAAATATAAGTGAGAGATGCCAAGGGTGCCATACCTGCCTTTGAAGGGGAGGATCGAACTTGAGTCGATCGCATTTGCCATATTTGTACTGAGAGAATCTTGGGCAAGGACGAAAAGGGAAGGAGACATGGGGTCTCCCTGACGGAGCCCTCTGGTAGATTTGAAGAAACCCAATCTTTTTCCGGCCAGAGGAAAAGAAAACCAAGGAGAGGAGAAACTACGGAAGCATAGATCACAAAACTGCTTCAAAAATCCCTGGCGACGCATAATCTTGATAACGAAACTCCACTGAACATTGTCATATGCTTTTTGCGATATCAACCTTGGTCATAATATTAGTGTTGGAGTCTGCATCCCACATCGGACTTGAGGTCCGGTGTGGTCTTTAATATTCATTATAAATTAACCCCAAGGGCTCCTTTAGAGAGAACACCTTGGGGGTTCGGGTCTCTCATTTTATTCCTCTACATGGTATCAGAGGGAACTTAATTCCGACCCCCCCTCCCATCTATTTTTTTTTCTATTCCGCTCTAGGGTTTAATATTTTTTTTTCTCCCCCACAGGGGGCGGCGGCTTCCATGGCCTACGAGCCTTAGTTTTTTTTCCCGTCCGCCCCCTGTGGCTTTCCCCGACGGACCAACTCCGCGCGGCTCCCTCCACGGCGGCCCTCCCTCCCGGCGGCTCTCCCTCCCGGCGGATCTTCCTACTGCGCGCGGCGGCCCTCTCTCCCTCGAGCGGCGCCCCTCTCCTTGCGCGGCTCCCTGCGCGACGACCCCGCCTCCTGCTGCGGCATCCCGACGCTGGCGCCCGCCTATGCACGACGCCAATGGCGCTTCCGCCTCGCCTGCGCAGTCCCAGCGCCGACCCGCTCGTCGCCACCAGATCCCGCAGCGCCTCCTCCCGTCTTCCCTCCCGACGCAGCGTATCCCGCGGTGTTCCTCTGCTCCCGATCAAGGCGTGGCGACGACTCCTCTCCCGGCGGATCGCTGCTGCCCTCCTGCGGCTTCCCGCCTCTGCGACGGCTTCCTCCCCAGGCGGACCTCAAGTGCGCGCAGCGCCTCCCGCGGATCCCCCGGCTTCCTGCGCGTGACTCCATCAGCACGGCTCCCTCCATCCCCGACAGATCTCTCTCCTGTCCGACGACTCCTCCATCCCCGACAGATCTCCCTCTTGTCCGGCGACTCCTCATCCCGGTAGATCCCGAGCGGGATTTCTCCGCAACTGCCCGCACCATGTCCCGCTTCTCCAGGTGACCGAAACGGGCCGCTCCCGCATGTCCCGCTTCGCCCAAACTGCCCTCCGGTTCTAGCGGTTTCTGGCGCGCCTCCCATCCCGGCTCCCGCGATCCTGTCTGCCCTGCGCTACTGCATCTCGCCGTCGCAGGTCCTCATCATCCCGGCGTCGCTCCAGACTCTCTCCAGGCGATCCCGAGCGGGAATCCTCCCAGCGTGACAGCCCCGCCCTCCCAGCGATCCTCTGCCCCGTCATCCCGCGCGGCTCCCTTCCAGACCCAGGCGCAGCCCTCCTGACCCCCCCCTGTATGAGACTCCTGCCGCCGGCCTCCCGATCTCGCCTTCTGCGGCTCTTTTCGGCAGCCCGCCTCCTGTGCGAGTCTCCCGCCGGCTCTGTTGCAGCCGACCTCCAGCCCTGCCGGCCTCCCGTGCCGCCTCTGCTCAATTGCTCCCTACTTGCCGACCTCCTCCTGCTTCCTGCGGAATCCCCGCCTGCCTGCCCGGTGCCTCCTGCGGAATCCCCGCCTCTCTACCCGGCGTCTCCTGCGGAATCACCGCATCCCATCGCCGGCCTCCTCCTGCGGATTTCCCGGCGCTTCGACGACTGGCACCGCCATTGCGGATTCCTCGGCACTTTGACGACCGGCCCTCCCGAGCGGATTTCTCGGCGCTTCGACGATCGGCCCGACATTGCGGATTTCTCGGCGCTCTGACGACCGACCCGTAGTGCGGATTTTCCCGACGCTCTGACGACCGACCCGCCAGTTTGGATTTCCCGGCGCTCTGTTGTCCGGCCCCGCACTTTTCCGGCGATGACCCATCCTTTATTTTTCAGCGGCATCACATTACCATCTTCAGGGGGAGCAGCAGCCTGACAACTTTATCTATTATTTTGCTTTATTTCGTCTTGTTTTGTCATCAAGCTGGGCATGTCCAGCTTGAAGGGGAGTGTTAGCGTCTGTTTTGTTGCTTTCTTTTCATTATGTGTCCAAGCTAGGTACACCTAGCTTGAGGGGGAGTGTTGGAGTCTGCATCCCACATCGGACTTGGGGTCCGGTGTGGTCTTTAATATTCATTATAAATTAACCCCAAGGGCTCCTTTAGAGAGAACACCTTGGGGGTTCGGGTCTCTCATTTTATTCCTCTACAATTAGAATCGACCACCTTCCTGTTAATGTCATGAGTCATATCTTGCCCCAGTGCAATAGCTTCTTGTATGTTTCTGTTCTTAACAATGCCATGTTGTTCTTTCTAAACCAACTGTGGTAAGAGAGTGGCTGCTGGCACATGAACCTCTGGGTAAGTGGCCACCTGAGAAATAGTTTCTGATGGCTCTAATAATATCCTCTCTAATGATTTCCCATGCTGCCACGTAGAAAGCTCCATGGAATCCATCCGGGCAGGTGCACTGTCCGGGCTTAAGCTCTTGATTGCGTGCAAAATCTCAGTGGTGTTGGGGGGGGGGGGGTCCAGCCAGATATTCATTTGCTCATTAATTGAGTTTGGAATGTTGCCAAAGAAAGGCTTGTTGGGGTCCTCCCCGTTGGCAGAGCCCCTCTCAGCTAGCAGATTTTGGAAGAATTCGACTACCTCAGGCCTGAAGACATTAATAGCATTACTGTAGGACCCATCCTCCATTTGCATGTTCAGATTGCCGGATAGTCTTTTTCTTTGATGCATGCGTGGAAGTCTGCAGAATTCCGTCACCTTCTTTGAGCCATCGGATGCGTGACCTTTCTCGGGCACTGCTTTCAGCTTCCAGTAATTTATCTGATAGAACCCTTCATTTCTCCACGAGGGGCTATGAAGGCATCATCGCTCCAATTGGTTTGCAAGTTTTCATCCAGAGAAGTGATATTGATTTCCAGGTCATTGATCCCTGTAGAAATATTATCGAAGAGAGGACCATTCCTCAAGAGCACCTCTCAAACGCTTCGGCTTTCTTTGCAAGATATCCCATGGATGCCCATTAAATCGGGCCGTCCCATGAACTTTTAACCACCAGAAGGAAGTCCTCCCTTTGAATCCGGCACTTGGAGAAGCCAGACTTCTGAGGTTGGCCTCCATCCCTTCTCAAAGCAAGGACAAGAGGAGAGTGGTCCGAAAGGGTTCTAGCCTGGTGGGTGACTGAAGAATTTGGAAAACATGAAATCCCTTGAAGATTGGACAAGCACCTGCAAAGACGACTCCAGATCCCGTGGTTGCCGCTTGTTGTTGCACCATGTAAACTTATCTCCTGAGAAACCCGAGTCCAGAAGATTGTTCGAGGCCAAGAAATTATTGAAATTAGACATGGCCGTCCTGGAGTAGCGGTACCCACCTTTTTTCTATCTGAATTGTCTTGGATAGTGTTGAAGCCACCACCTATGAACCACGGTAGGGTTCCAGGATTGAAGGTAAATAGATCTTCCCATAACGCATCACAGTCCCTGGCTTCACATTTGGCCTAAACGAAGGTGAGGAGATTAGTGTGATTGAAAGTAGACAGTTCAACTGGGATAAATCGGGACGAGGAACTGATTAGCTCTATATCAACATTGTCTTTCCAGAAGATCCAGATATGCTCGTTAGTGGTCCTGTTATGCAAACAGTTCCTAACCTGTAGCTTTGATTTGAAGGTTCGGATGAGTCTGACATTTTGTTTGGGTTCAAGAACGACTGTTACAGGGATGTTGAAATCTTTCAACTCTTTCAGAATGTACTCGCACTTTGCAGGGACCCTACCTAGACCCCTTGCATTCCATATGAAAATGGATGTCATATTTATGCAGGGGAATAGGTCGACCTTTGAGGGGAAGAGAACAGGCCTTCTGAGAGAGATTTAGCCCGGAGCCTAGGTTGTCACTCCACTAGTACCTGTGGGGGTGCCTGACGATTTCTGGGAGGTACCTGGGAGCCTAGGTTGTGAGAGGAGGGAGGTACTGCTAGATTTCGGCTGGCTTGAGCCGAAGAGGTGCCAGCATTAAAGGACTTGTGTATATTTAAGGAAAGAACCATTTATTCATGTTAAAACCTGACCCTCTTAAACCATTTAAAATAGTGTTATAGACATGTTGAATTATTTCAAATTAAGTAGATTATAAGAATAACAAATATTATAAAATCAATTACTATTATTATATATTTAATATTTTTATATTATCATTATATTTTTAATTAGGTTACTCGGTTAGGAATGGACTCAAACCCAACCTGAATATTATTTGTATTAGATTACTCAACCCAAACCCGTTTTTGCATGACCTAAACCCATCGTGTCGTGTTGGGTTCAAAATTAATCAATTGCCCATCTAACACATTGCTTCAAAAGTCTGTTCATCATCAATTTTATTGTTTATTTTTGTGTACCAGATAGGGTTAGATTTTAGTTGGTCAATTTTTTTGATCATACCAGTTGACCGTGATCTTTTTTTTTTTTTTTAGTTTTTCAATTGGTTCACATCATCAATGATTGCGTTTATGACCGGCAGGAAATCAGAGGTGCTGTCTCGACATTGCCGCCACCTTTGGCTGGTCGAGTTTTTGCACTCACAGAAGGCTTTTGACATCTGCTCACATAGTATGCAGGTAGTTGAGCATCAGAACAGGACTACTTGAACTGAATCTGAGAGGTCATTTCCCTCTAATGTTAAGAATTTGGCATGATCCAAACTATCTAGTTAAATTTACTTGTTTACAAGCAATCACTTGCATGTATATCCATTCAAGATCACCCATAATGCAAACCCAAACATGTGACAAATCAATATATAATCACAATCAAATGGTTCATAATCAGGATTTACATTTTCAAGTACAAATCTAATACATTAAATAATGCTAAGGTCAACCCATCCCATGACCGACACCCATAAAAGTCTCAAGATGATACCATTTCCTTCATAATAAACACAACATTTTCCATGATCATGAACTTAACATTTGATGTTTGTAGGGTGCACCACTTTGATGTGAAAACATAGATACATTATAGTTTCTTCTATAGGTCAATACATGGTCAATCACCTAATGCCTACACGTGGGATGTCATCGACATCACTGGGTAGGTCACATCTCACACAACCTCTCTTACCTAGGTTACTAGGCATGTGTCACCTATGTTACCCATTCAAAACCTAATTCAATAGTTTTATTATCGTTCAACATCTTCATTGTACAATGATAAAAAAAATCATCATAGGCATCAAAGTTCACTTCACAATTTAGACACTAATTGTTAGGTTCATAGAAGCCTTAGTCATTGGATCAAGCATCACTGGCCTTAAGTGTAATGACCCAATTTGAATATTTGGATCTCGGGTGATTGTTACATGGCCTAAAGCGTGTCTTCCAATTACTAGAGGGTGACATAGTGTCGAGAAATAAAACAAAACCTCGAGGAATGATTTTCCCTCAGAATAAAAACCAACCAACTAATTAAAAATGCAACATAAAAACCTTATTAACAAATACAATACAATAAGAAATAAAGTGGTCTTTTTCCTGCATTACAACCAACATCATCTACATGTACACAAAAAATGTACATGTAGGAGGTGAGTACAAAACTCAGTAAGATTTCCCAAATGAGTCATGTGTAATCCCAATTATGCAATGCTAATGCATAGTAAAACATTTGCAAATAAGCAGTTTATCATAAACCATTTATAAAATCTTTATACAATCCATAGTTGAAAATTATCCAAAATTTGCAATTTCCCATATGGAAATACATTTCAGAAAATCCATTGTCATATTCAAAAATTCATATTATGATAACCCACAATTTATTAGATAACCCCTTACTAAAGCCCACGAAGGATCAGTATTCAAATCCATAGTAAATCCCACATGTCATAAACAAAAACGTATTGTGTGATAGAATACCACATCAAGCATTTCATTTCAGAATCCACATGGAAAACCTTGATTTTTCAAATCCAAAACCTATAGTTTATCACGCTATATACCAATACCCAATGGTGTGTAGATCGATCTTAGCCGCGCGGGAAAACACACTAGCTAGTAATCGAATCTAAACCACGATGAGTCATTACCCGCCAAACCCATCGGGCAAAGTCATTACTTGCTCACACACCTACACTTGGACTCTTCCGTAACCAATAACCCATAGTCGGAGACTACAGAGCCTGATCCCATGACCCTCACCATAGACTATCACTCAAGCCTTGAAAATAACTTAACCCACAAATATTTCTAAAACAAATCCTGTAATGAAAAAAAATACCACCATGTTTTTGAAAAAAAATAAAAAACATTTTTTTTTCTAGATAAATGTCAATACCCACAACATCAATAAAATTCTAGGGAATCATTTAAACCAAAACCTTCATTTAAATAATTTGAATGAAATCTAATATATTTCACAAAATCATATATACACAACCCGTTGTTGGAAATCATTAATCAAATTCTTTATTTATAAACCAATTAATTATTCTTTTGATAAAAAACCCTTAATTTGATTGAAAAAATGATGGATTTAAAAAAAATCCCTTTTTCAAGAAAAACCTACCTTTTGTCAAAAAAGATGATTCAAAACCCATAATAACGATTTTTCATAAATTAGACATTATCAAACAATCATCATTTTTAAAAGTCATCAACAATTCATATTCAGATCAACCATAAGATAAAATAGATCAAAGCCACCTACCTATATGTATCATTCCAAAATTTCCACACCTTCATAAATCAGGATCTTGAGATGGAAACAATTCTTTGAAACCTATTAATAAATCATTCAAATCAAAACCCAGATTTAAATAAATATATATATCTAAATCCTCGAAATGAATATTCTAGAGAGAGAAAATAGAGAAAAAATGATCGATCAAAAAATGAAGTAGATTGAAAATTCCTTACTTTTGACCCGATGTCAATTTGCCCAATCAATGAGAGAGAATCATTGAATGATGATGGAGAATGCTCAAAATCACCCTAAAAAGGCCTTAAATGTGGTCAAAAGTAGTTTATGATAATAATGGGGGTCAGCGGAAGAAAATCATGTATTTTAAAATGAACTTGCATAATAAAAACCCGTTAGTACGGTTTGTAAGCATGTTTAGTAAAACCACATGACAAACTGTGCATTGGCACTGCCTAAAAAAGAGATCACAAAGTTAACACACATAGTTTACTAACCATACTCGAGTAAAGCTAATGTCCTCCTTTTCTATTTCTACATTGTTTACAAATTGTGCTTGCTAACTGTGTTTGAGTCAAAATTCTTCCAAACTGAAAAGGACCTACAAGTTTAGAGAGAATTCACCAAGGGGAGGTGAGGGGTGAATTAGTGTTGATTCCTTTTAAGTTTCTTTTAGAAATGATTTTCATCACCTGTTAAAGTGAATGAATTAATTGTTGTCATACAGACCAATGCACACAAACATAAGACTATATTTTTACAAGGTTCACTACTCACAATGAGTAGCTAATTCTTGGCATGATCCAGAGTCACCCGAGACCATACAGTCCACTAGTATCATCATTGTGGATTACAACGAGCAGAAAATATCTATGAACTTGTGATACACAAAAAATGTCCCCCTACTTGTGTACAATGCTCTTGTGCAAAACAACAAGTGAGTCTTCAACCAAAAATTATCCTTCTAAAACTTTCTTTTAGCTTTTAGAAACTCCCTGTTAAGTGCTGGAAATATCACAAATTGGATAAGTCAAATATCTTACATATCGGAGAAATTTCTTACATATTAGATATAAAATCTTACACATCTAAAAAATATTATATATCATCCTCGTGTTCATGGACTTTTCTAATTTCCTACTCCGAGACAAAATCTTACATATCAACAAAAAATCCTTACACATCTCAAAAATATTACATATCAATCCTTTGCCGAGGACTTTTCCATTGTTCAGGTCATGGATAAAAATCCCATGTATCCAATAAACATCTTACGTATCAGAGTAATATTTCATCCTTTTTCAATTTTCACCTCTTCTGAATATAAACCTTACGTATCACAGTAAGGAGAACGCCTTTTCCAATTTTCAAACTCTAAACTGTTCAGATATAAAAATATTATGTATTAAGTAGGGTTTGTGACTTTGTTGATTTTTCAGCTTGTATGCTTAGAGTAAAAACCTTACACATTAAGGAATTATCTAGATTTCATACTCAATTACGCTCAACTCAAAAACTCTTCCAAAAAATCCAAACACCTCCAAACTTCTTCCAAACATCTTCAAACACATTAGAACCTTGTAATGAACTTCAACTCAAATAAAACACCATGTAACACTTGATTTTGAACATGATTTATGTGTTGACAACAAAAGAAAACACAAGAACCATATCCACTTCTTCTCTTCACATATCTTCTTCAGCTTCTTAATACCTTCTTCATTCACAAGCTCAACAATATCCCTCTTTGGATTTTGTTGACAACCATTGAACATAAATCACTCTTGAAACATGGCATACTTAGAAATGATTCATCATTCAATAATTCTAAGCCTACTTGAGTGAACTCGATGGAGGAAACAAAAACATTGAATAATAAAATCACATTGTCCATTAAAGTGGATTATATTCACTTCTCTTCACAACTCTTAATACCTCTTGATACTAACTGATAAAAAAAATTCTTTCATTTCTCAAAACTACCCCTTGGACCTATATATAACAAGTTCATTCATACATGCTCACCAAACATGTTAGAACAGTTCACATGGTGACTTCATAACTTACCCTTTTAAAAACTCTCTCTAAATAAATGCTCTCCCAAAATAAGAGATCACTCTCCCATTAGTTTAAAAATATATCTTTGGATTATCCCCCTATATTGATGTCCCCCCTTTGTAAATACATAAATGAATAAACATAAATGGATTTATGTTGTATTTCTACCCCTTTGAAAATAATTATCCAAAGAACAAGTGAGAGAAGGGACAAAATCACTATACCTTATTATTGAGAGGAATGAGGTTGATCACCCATCATTATTCTCAATATATAAAATTGATCCTATGGTAGTGGTTTAGTGAACACATCTACTATTTTCTTCATTGTTAGAATAAATTTTAGCTTCAACATGTTTTGATCCACAAGCTTCTTAATGAAGTGATATTTTATATCAATATATTTTGATTGATAATGTTGAACCATATTTCTTGATAAATTGATGAAACTTTGATTATCACAACCAATATGAAATGAAAAATTCACATTCACCTTGAGATATTATGATTGAATCCTCATCCACATCAATGGGGTTGTTTCTTCAGTTCCAACAATTTACTTTACTTCAACAGTACTCAAGGTCACCAAGCTTTACTTCTTTGGGTGCCAACATACACACCTTTATCCCAAAAGGAAAACTCAACCATATGTTGATCTTCTATCATCAACATTTCCATCCCAATTTTCATATGTATATCCAAACAGATCAAATTTTCCACTACTATCATATTTCATCCCATAGTCTATCATGCCTTTAATATACCCGAGAATCCTCTTTCAAGCACTTAAATGAGATTCCTTTGGCACTCTTTGATATCTAGAACAAAATGTAACAAAATACACTATATCTGGTCTTGAAGCTATCAAATAAAGGAAACATCCAATAAACTTATGGAATTCTATTGAACTAACTTACTTTCCTTTGTCATCTTTTAAAAGCTTGGTTCCCACTAAAATTGGGGTAAAAACTGGCTTCAAATCCTTCATGCCAAATTTATTGAGAAATTCTAGAGCATATTTCTCAAACATCTTCTTCATTAGAAAAGAAAACTCCTTGCACATACATTTTTATTTATAAAAAAGATGACATCATCAACATAAACAATAACAATAAGTGATATATATTTTCCATCTTTAATGAAACCGTTGTTTTCCACTCTTCCCTTCTTGAATTTTAGAAAATTCAAGCAAGTGTCTAACATGGAATATAATGATCTTAGGGTTTTCTTTAACCTATTTAGATCCTTCTTTAACTTGAAAACATGTATTTTATATTCACCAATCAAGAACCCTTTGGGATTCTCAATGTACACTTCCTCTTCTAACTCTCCATTGAGGATGACAGACTTGATATCCATTTGGAAAATCTTATATCACCTTTGTGATGAAATATCAATAAATATCCTAATGATCTCAAGTCTAGAAACTGTAGGACCCCGGGACACCCTGAGAGGGGAGGGGTGAATCAGGGTGGCAACTTTTTCTTGTTTTAGTTGTGGATCTTGTTCCCACGTTGATAGGAACTACTTAAACCTGTACGATGAATATGATCAGCAATTAAACATTCACATGCAGAGAGATGACACATCTATTTTTACTTGGTTCACCACTAAGGGCTACGTCCAAGGAGCATACGCCGACAGGTTGTCGGTCATACCTAAATCCACTATGCTTCACTAGCTGTAGATTACAAAGGTTCGGGTACAGTCACTCTGTCCCATGCTCACTGCCTTTACAATTGTTCAGGGATAGCTCAATGCGTCCCTCGGGTCACTCCCGTTGACTCCCCCTAGCTCACTGCCGTTGGTGAAGTCCCACTCAGTTTATAGACGTGAAGGTCTCCTCAATAAATGTGCATTGATGTTCTTTGTCTCCTGTTCAGCATGAGACTTTTCTTGCATCAGGGTTCAGAGTTGATGCTCTTTATAGTTCAATCTTTCTTCTTTAGTGCAATGACTGAATGCACTAGATCCCCTTGTCTTCGTTTGCCTGGATCACAATCACTTATGTGATTGCTCAATAAATGATGTTCAGCTTACTCGGCATTCGTCAGAATCAATTCACCATGTATGCATGAGATCATGCATGTATCATTTAGATTTCTTCTTCAATCTTGCTTTGCACCGAAAGTATCAGGCAATCTTTAGCTCTTGTGCAGCTCCAGAAAGGCGGGCGTGATTCAACAATATTTGGATCTCCTTTTCAAGCCCGACATGCAAGTCTCCATCTGGCGCGCAAGTCTTAGGCGCACAAGTATAACCTGGCGCGCAAGTGTCTCCAAAGCACCTGCGCGACTCTGCCTTCTTGAACTTCAAACCTGCGCGACTCACTTCCTTCCTTGCCCAAATCACCTGGGGCGCTCAACCATCAGTCGGCGCGCAACCTCTACTTGCGCGACCCAACTACCAGTTGCGTGGTTCAACCACCTGCGTGACGAGAGCTCGAACAATCTCAAAGTCTTGAGATCCGTGAGAAATGAGGAGGGGTGGTCCAGTATTTATAGGCAAACTGGACCCCCTGCGTGGCAGCGCGCAAGTCATCCATCGGCGCGCAAGTCTCGGCCCCTACTAGGCACTTGCGCGATCAACATCCAAACTTGCACGAACATCTTGCCTTTGCCAAATTTGGATCTTATGATCTCGAAAAACCATAGGCGCGCAAGTTATAATGCATTCAAGGCGTCGGCGCGCAAGTCTCTTCCCGACACGAAATTCACCTGCGCGACCTCACCAAAACTTGCGCGACCCTTATCCCTTTGCCATATTTTGATGCTCTGATCTTCAAAAACATATGGCGCACAAGTTTCATATCTTCCAAGAGTATGGCGTGCAAGTCCCTTTTCCAAAATCACTCTTCTTCATTTGTTGATTTTGAGGCCTTGAAATTTGGCAAACACTGGAAAACGGCGCCACCTTGTATCTGCTCTTTTTGTACCGCCTCCAGATCATCCATTCCTCTATCGATGTTCTTGAATCAAATATAGATCGTTGACCACAACTCTTGAACTCGACATGTCACCATGGAATCTCCTTTGTCAACAAATTTGTATGTCGTTTGTTTGCTTTGTCGACAAGCACGATCACCTCAACAACACTTCTTCTTGGTGATCTGTATCATTCATCAACTCTTTTGCTTTTATCACAAACTCCATTATTGTGATATGTATTCTTTGAAGGAACAACTTTAGTACCATCATCTTCTATGACAATGTGATGTGCATGGTCATTTCATAAGTCAACTCATTGGCACATTGCCTCCTTCATCAACCGTCATGATCAACTTCATGCAAACCATGTGATTCAATCCGTCAAGAAGTCTCTAGCATGGTTCTCACGCAATCATGAGTAATTGCATGGTCTTCATCAAAACCCATTATTCTCATGCAATAATGAGGAATTGCATGGTCTTCATCAAAGCCCATGGTTCTTATGCAATAAGGAGGAATTGCATGGTCTTCATCCAAAAACACCATCCCGATTTAATCATCCTTGGATGGATTACTCCTCACATTCTTCATTGTTGTAAAAAATGTATCACCTTTGACACATGTTCTTTGAACTTACGATTAGCACAACAATCATCTAAATCACTACTCCTCTACTTCATCAGAGTACTTCATGATCTCTTTCATTTTGATATTCCATTGACAACTATTGACAACAAATACAAACCTATACACAAAGTGGTTCCAACAATCTCCCCCTTTGTATTTTGTTGTCAATACCTTATACATCTTCTGAAATGAATTTGTCAATGTCAAAATGAGAATCTTCTATTCAATCAACTTTTCTTTTCAAACATTCATTTCACTTTCTCTCCCCCTTATTGACAAGAAATACAAAGCGCATGGTAGGGAGGGTATCAATCCATACTTAAGAAATGTTTAATTAATCATTTCACTCTAAGTCTACTTGAGCAATGCTCGATGTAGAAAACAAGAGGATTTGATTAAGTCAACAAGGCTGTCCATTATCCACAGATCATGATACCAACATGAGATGATAACTCATGTATCTTGTCTTCAAGGGTTTACCACTTTAATTCCAGGTAGAAGAAGATCAACTATGATAGAGAATAATCAACCTGAAACTCCTGCACTCACATCAGAAAATAGATCAAAAACATTCAAGTGAAATCGGCGGGATGAGTGACCTTGGGGCACTTCCATTCTCTTTATGTCACTGATCAATTCAGTTACTCCCCCTTTGTAAAATAATCTTTGATCTGAGTAACCACGGGATAGTGATTGAGAAATGACATACCTTCTCCATTGGCGTGTTCTTCAAGAAATTCACAGAGTAACTGCTTTTGAGTCCAGCTGGAGTTGATATTGATTGAAACAGTGATTATGGAAGCTTCTTCATTCTTCTCCCCCTCAAGGGAAACAATCCTCATCATCTTCATCAAGAGTGATCCTTCATCATCATAATCTTTGAATATCAATTGAAGAATCTACTAAGGATGGAAACTTCTTCAACTTGGCTATCAAGAGTTGACAACATTCACTACTTCTCAGGTTCTCCCCCTGAGAGTATGCTTCACCTTCATTTCCCTGCATTATTAGCACAAATACAATACACAAATGATTACGGGAAAAAGGTGGTTCCTTCTTGCTTCATCAAGAAGACTTTCTTGGTTGAGGTTCTTTTCTCAACCAAGTTCCTCTGTTCACTCCAGTCTTCATGCCTGCACATTTGAACATATGTTCTGACATCTGTCGGTGTGGCATGGCTCTATTCACATTCTCTTCTGCTTTGTGTGGAGAATTGTTCTGTTTAGCAGCCATCATGAAAGATACATTCTTACTTCTCTTGAGGACTGCTTCTTGCTCTGGTATTAAGGTTAGGCAACCTTTTGCAATGTGACCAGACTTCTTACATCTCTCACACAGAACTTCTTTGACACTTGTGTTTCTCTTTGTTTGCAATCTATCCTGCACTGTGTCTTCATCATGTGAAAGTTTTCCTTTTCCTTTGTCACCAGCCTTGGCCTTCTCATCTTCAAGTTTCCTTATTCTTTTCAAATCTTCTGGCCAGATGACCAATATGTCATTTGGAACTTTTGCGGCTGGTTTAGGTCTTCCACATGGGTTCATCCGAGATTCATCCCACTTAGTGTTTCTTTTGGATGAATGACCCTTCAATTTCATGGATCTAAAAACCTGGGTCTTCTCAACAGTGAAAGCATGTTGATGTGGACATGTTCCTGCATTGTGACCACTGCCATTGCATACATCACAGATGTTATCAAGAATTCCAAATCTGTTTGCAGTAAACAGATGCTTCTGGACCTGCTGATGTTGCTTCTTTTTCTCTGGCTTCCTTCTCTTTGATATAGGCATTCTCTGTGCTTTTCCATGTAAGGGATTATAAAGACAATCCATTGCACAGTGCCCAAATCTGTTGCAACACCAACATTGACCCACAAATCTTTTCTTCTTTGTGTCTTCTGTATTAAGTTGTTGGGCCATCTGCTTAATCTTTTGTGCTCTATTTGAGGAACCCACTTCCTCCTTTTTCTTCCCATCCACCCTAGCCATGGTGATAGGTTTATTCTTCTCACCTTTCCTCATCCATACTTGTTTAGAACTTTTCTTCCCACCTACACTGATTGTAAGAGTGTGTTTAGAAATATGAGTACAAGATGGTTTGGATGGTACCTTCACTTTCTCAGTTGCTTGTGATAGATCAAAGAGTGAAGTCATGATCTTCTTATCACATGTTGGAGGTCTTTTGACAATAGAATCCTCCAGTGAGCATTGAGTACAAGAAGAAACTGATTCTTGATGTGGATAATCAAGAGTGGTCATAATCTTCTTATCACATGTTGGAGGCATTTCATCTTTAGACTCCTCCAATGAACATTGAGTGTAGGCATCACTCATTTCATTCTTTTGTGAAGTATCAATATGTGTGTTCTCAATCTTGGTCAACTGAGCTTCTAATTTTTGACCCACAATATTGAGGATGATCTTCTGATCTTCAATCGTGATCATCTTCTCTTCACAAGTCTTCTTCAACCTTTCAACCTCATCTTCATGCATCTTAACTTTGTTTTGCAAAAAAGAGTCAAGTTCCTTGAATTTAATGGAAGTTTCTTTCAAACAAAAATTCTTGACATCATTGCTCTTCTTCAGCTCAGCTTAAAGTGCATGGATCCTTTCTTTTAAAGTCTTATTGACTTCCTCTTCGTCTTCAAAGACTTTCACCCGTTTGATGAGCTTCATACTTTCCATAACTTTTCTTTCCAACCCCTTTTCCATATTGTCAGATTCCCTTTCTAATCGATTGATCTCAACCTGCATAGATTGGAATAGGCTACAAATAATAGCAACCCTTTCTTCTGGAATATCATGCAGATATGTTTTGAGTTTCTCCTGAAAGCTTGAATTAGGGGTATCATCCTTTCTTCTGGAAGAATTCCGAGTCACCTGCTCGATACTTTCCATGCCTGATGTTTCTTCATTTTTGGAATGGCATGGAGAACAAGACACTGCATCTTCTTTGGATATGAGGGACTTCTTTAGCTGCTTATTCTCTTTCTTTTTCCTGTTTGTCATGGTCTTGCTAGATGTAGACGTCTGCTCAGAAACTTCATCAAGACTTCTCTTCATTGTTGACTTTTGGAAAGAAACTCGAATCCTCTTCTCAATAGAATTACTGGAGAATATCCAACATACGTTAACCTTTGCCTCTGATACCACTTGTAGGACCCCGGGACACCCTGAGAGGGGAGGGGTGAATCAGGGTGGCAACTTTTTCTTGTTTTAGTTGTGGATCTTGTTCCCACATTGGTAGGAACTACTTAAACCTGTATGATGGATATGATCAACAATTAAACATTCACATGCAGAGAGATGACACAACTATTTTTACTTGGTTCACCACTAAGGGCTACGTCCAAGGAGCATACGCCGACTGGTTGTCGGTCATACCTAAATCCACTATGCTTCACTAGCTGTAGATTACAAAGGTTCGGGTACAGTCACTCTGTCCCAAGCTCACTGCCTTTACAATTGTTCAGGGATAGCTCAATGCGTCCCTCGGGTCACTCCCGTTGACTCCCCCTGGCTCACTGCCGTTGGTGAAGTCCCACTCAGTTTATAGACGTGAAGGTCTCCTCAATAAATGTGCATTTATGTTCTTTGTCTCCTGTTCAGCATGAGACTTTGCTTGCATCAGGGTTCAGAGTTGATGCTCTTTATAGTTCAATCTTTCTTCTTTAGTGCAATGACTGAATGCACTAGATCCCCTTGTCTTCGTTTGCCTGGATCACAATAACTTATGTGATTGCTCAATAAATGATGTTCAGCTTACTCGACATTCGTCAGAATCAATTCACCATGTATGCATGAGATCATGCTTGTATCATTTAGATTTCTTCTTCAATCTTGCTTTGCACCGAAAGTATCAGGCAATCTTTAGCTCTTGTGCAGCTCCAGAAAGGCGGGCGTGCTTCAACAATATTTGGATCTCCTTTTCAAGCCCGGCGCGCAAGTCTCCATCTGGCGCGCAAGTCTTAGGCGCGCAAGTATAACCTGGCACGAAAGTGTCTCCAAAGCACCTGCGCGACTCTGCCTTCTTGAACTTCAAACCTGCGCGACTCACTTCCTTCCTTGCCCAAATCACCTGGGGCGCTCAACCATCAGTCGGTGCGCAACCTCTACTTGCGCGACCCAACTACCACTTGCGCGGTTCAACCACCTGCGCGCCGAGAGCTCGAACAATCTCAAAGTCTTGAACTCCGTGAGAAATGAGGAGGGGTGGTCCAGTATTTATAGGCAAACTGGACCCCCTGCGCGACGGCGCACAAGTCATCCATCGGCGCGCAAGTCTCGGCCCCTACTAGGCACTTGCGCGATCAACATCCAAACTTGCGCGAACATCTTGCCTTTTCCAAATTTGGATCTTCTGATCTCGAAAAACCATAGGCACGCAAGTTATAATGCATTCAAGGCGTCGGCGCGCAAGTCTCTTCCCAGCACGAAATTCACCTGCGCGACCTCACCAAAACTTGCGCGACCCTTATCCCTTTTCCATATTTTGATGCTCTGATCTTCAAAACATATGGCGCGCAAGTTTCCTATCTTCCAAGAGTATGGCGCGCAAGTCCCTTTGCCAAAATCACTCTTCTTCATTTGTTGATTTTGAGGCCCTGAAATTTGGCAAACACTGGAAAACGGCGCCACCTTGTATCTGCTCTTTTTGTACCACCTCCAGATCATCCATTCCTCTGTCGATGTTCTTGAATCAAACATAGATCGTTGACCACAACTCTTGAACTCGACATGTCACCATGGAATCTCCTTTGTCAACAAATTTGTATGTCGTTTGTTTTCTTTGTCGACAAGAACGATCACCTCAACATCACTTCTTCTTGGTGATCTGTATCATTCAGAAACTCTTTTGCTTTTATCACAAACTCCATTATTGTGATATGTATTCTTTGAAGGAACAAATTTAATACCATCATCTTCTATGACAATGTGATGTGCATGGTCATTTCATAAGTCAACTCATTGGCACATTGCCTCCTTCATCAACCATCATGATCAACTTCATGCAAACCATGTGATTCAATCCGTCAAGAAGTCTCTAGCATGGTTCTCACGCAATCATGAGTAATTGCATGGTCTTCATCAAAACCCATTGTTCTCATGAAATAATAAGGAATTTCATGGTCTTCATAAAAGCCCATGGTTCTTATGCAATAAGGAGGAATTGCATGGTCTTCATCCAAAAACACCATCCTGATTTAATCATCCTTGGATGGATTACTCCTCACATTCTTCATTGTTGTAAACAATGTATCACCTTTGACACATGTTCTTTGAACTTACGATCAGCACAACAATCGTCTGAATCACTACTCCTCTACTTCATCGGAGTACTTCATGATCTCTTTCATTTTGATATTCCATTGACAACTATTGACAACAAATACAAACCTATACACAAAGTGGTTCCAACAAAAACTGGTGTAAAGGTCTCATCAAAATAAATTCCTTCAACCCCTGAGTACCCTTTGCACACAAGTCTTTCCTTGTTTCTTATCACTTCTCCTCTTTCATTTAGTTATTATGAAACACCCACTTTTTTACAATAATGTTCTTGTTTGTTGGATTGGGTACCAACTCCCAAGTCATATTCTTATCAATCTAGTCTAACTCCTCATTCATAAAATCAATCAACTCTTGATGCTTCAAATCCTCTTTAACATATCTTGGTTCAACTTGAGAAAAAAAACATGGTATGTGTTGTTGTCCTCAAAGTTATTCTAGTTTGAACTTACTGTTCATGTTCTCTAATGATATTTTGGCTCTCCACCTATTTTCTTAGCCTTGGATGAGATGAATAAAGTTTTTCTTCATCACTTGAAATGAATGAATCATCTTCTTTTGAATTCTCATTATTTTCAAAAACTTCACCTTAGTTCTCTAAAATACCCTGAGATTTTAAAAGAATACTATCTTTGATAGTGTACAAGACACAGCACACCAAGTTTTGATGACTGTGAAATATTATTATTTAAATATGACCATTATAACCTAGCTGTTGAATTGAAAGATATGAATAAAAGTAATCACATTATAATATATATATATATATATAAATTCCATACTCAATAAAAATATATTTATTAATGATTAGGAAATAAACACAATTTTTGATAATCATTTTATGCTTCAAAAATACATATTCTTCAAAAATGATTTTATAACTTTTTATGAGTGAATATTATAATTAATTTCTGCCACTTTTAAAAATTTCATTTTATAAAAATGATATCATTTTTAAAATCAGCATATCAAAATTAGCTTAGGGTGAAATTTTGTGATTTTTCTAAAAAGATTGTCTTTTTAGTGAATAGTGAAAAATACCAATTTTATAGAGAATTGTCATTTCTTTTCAAGTATTTATCAAATACCATTTTATTTTGAATTGTATTTAAAATTTTGTTAGTTCTTTTTTATTAAAAATAATTCAATTAATGCCATTAGAATCGATATTATGCTTAATTTTGATATAAAAATAGTTTTATACTTAAAAATGCATTTTTCTGGAAAACCTTTTTTCATCACGCTCTACAGGTTTATTTTAAAAGTAATTTATGCCATTTATAGGTACTTAATTTGATAAGATTAATTTCATTTTTGAAATCATAATTTTCAAATTTGGGAAATAAGTCAACTTTATTTTTGGTCATAATGAATAGTAACCATAATAAATATGTATCACCATAGTAATGGGTAAAATGGGTTAACTAGGATTAAAAATAATCTGAAAAGACTTTTAAATCACCCTAACACTTGAATTTTATCTTTTGGATGAGTGGAGTTTGACTAGACCCATCCAATATTTGAAAAAATGGCATTTTGGTGCCATTTGTCCTTGATAAATTCCATTATATTATTTTAAGTAAGAATAATTCTAAAATGTATCTTTCTTACTTTTAATATTTGTAATATTTTTTGAAAGGGATAAAAACAAGTTATGAATGGTTCTAAAAGGTTATTTTAAATATGATTTTTATGATGTTAATTTATTTTTAATTCTTTAGTGATGAAATAATTACCTTAAATGCTTACGCAACGACGACACAATGTTTGTGCAAGTAGTAGAAAAATCAAGTAAATGATTTTAAAAACTTTAAAAGAAATATTTTTTTTGGGTGAGTTATAGTGTTCCAAGAATTTCATAGATAAATATAATGTATTATCAATGTTTTTAAAGTTTTTATTTGAAGCACATTACTATCTTGATGTTTTTTAAAGTCAATTATTTGAATAGTCCTGAAAACAACTTTATGGTATTTTATGTTAAATAATATCTTATTAAATTATTTAAAATTTATAAAAATATTATCTTTGGCCAAGTGAATGGGATATTTTCAGGAATATCAACCATTATCCACTTATGGGTCAATTTTCCTTTTATTTCAACTTTCTTGACCCCTAATGTATAAAAATATTGTTATCATGGTAATAATTAAATAGGGTTAATGGGGGGTAAAAACTAAGAGACAAGGGTTAAAATATCACCTAAACTTGTCTAAATTTTATTGGATGTGAGGATTTCAAATTATCTTTACCCTATATTCTAAATACATCAATTTGGTTCCACTTAAAAATGAAAATTAATTTATATTAATTTAATACTTTAATTAATTCCAAGGGCACCCCTCTCGTCTCTTATATAAGGACACCACCCCTCTTATCTTCCTCACACATCATGAGCCATTTATATCGATAAAGATCTATCCAAATCACTTCCCAAAATTCCTACCCATTTCTTAGAGGTCTTGGTCTCACTAAAAGACCAACCTAGAAGTCTTAAGTTGTAATCCTTCAATTATATCCTAACCATTCCAATATAATAATATAATTATTTCAAATATATTGAGATTTTATTTTGTTAATATCATAACCTTATTCTTCTCCTTTTCTATAAAATCGGAAACAAAACCATCATTCATACGTATGTGCGGACTACAGCCTTGCGAATCGATGCATTTCGTTTTTCATCCACTACTACAAAACACACCTTAAACAACGTTGACATTTAGAAGCGCTAGCAAAATGTGCAGATAAATTCTATCTTTATCAGTTCTAAAATAAGCACTGATAAAGGGAGACCTTTATCAGCTAAAAAAAGCGACGATAAAGGGCACCCTTTATCAGCGATTTTTTTAGCATTGATAAAATGAAATTTTTATCAGTGCTTTATTGTTAGCGCTGATAAAGGGTACCCTTTATCAATGCTAAAAATAAAGGGTTGATAAAGGGTAACCTTTATCAGTATGCTAATAAAGTGCTAATAAAGGCCCACGATAAAATGAAATAAGTAAACAAATAAAAATAAAAAAATTAACAATTTCATTAATTAAATAATTATTGTTAGAAATGAATAAATTGAATATACATATATATAAATTTTAAAAATTAATAAATAGTATATATTAAATATATAGATATGTAAAATGAATAAAATGAAATAATTAAACAAATAAAAATTTAAAATGAGTAAATTAAGAAATACATTAAACATTTTATTAATTAAATAATTATTGATAAAAATGAATAAATTTAATATACATATATATAGATTATAAATATTAATAAATATTATATATTAAATATAGATATATAAAATGAATAGATTGTAATAATTAAACAAAAAAAATTAAAAATGAATAAATTACAAAATTATTTACAAATTTATTAACGAAACAATTATTAATAAAAATGAATAAGTATAATATATATATTAATTATAAATAGTAATAAATAATATATATTAAATAAATATATATATAATGAATAAATTTTAATTAAAAACATATTAATGGCTTATTCATTTTTAACGTTGTTTGATTTTTTAATTTAACATATATCAAACGTCATGTGTTACACTGGTTTTATGCACACACACACACATATATGTAATTAATGCATTTTTATATATAAACACACACACAAATATATTTATGCAATATAAAGAAACACATACACCTAATATTTATGCAATTTATTCAAATTTTAGTATATTTTAGAATTTTCATTATATCGTGATATATTATGTTTTTTATCGGTCAATTTTATTTATTTATTTTTAATACTATTACAGTTAGGGTATTCATTTTTAATAATTTTTTTTGAATTCGATCATTTTCTATTATTTATTTATATATATTTATTTACTATGTTTTAGTATTTTCAATATATATATATATATATCCATATTTTTTAATAATTTATATTTAATTAATAAAACTTATCCATTTTTTCAATATTTTTAAAGTGTACTCATTTTGAATTATTCAATTTCACTCATTTAAGATTATATATCGACTAATAATGTTATAAATATATTTTTAAATAAATATTTATAAATAAATATATTTATAAATGTATATTTACTATATATATTTATAAATTTATAAATTTATAATTATTATAAATCAATAATAATTTTTTAAATTAGTATATATATAATTATAAATAAATAATTATATATATTTAAATAATTATAAAATTATAATAAATTTATTTAAATAATTATAATTATAAATCCTTTATTAGTGTTAAAATTTTAGCACTGATAAAAGGAATATTTATTAGTAATGATAAATATCCCTTTTATCAGCGCTTATCATTTTCGCACTGATAAAAGTGATCTTTATCAGCGCTTTTATGAAAGCACTATTAAAAGTGTCTTCGATCTATTTAAAAGAACCCTAACTGCGACTCAGTCACTCATGATTCTCAAGCACTCACGAAACTCCTTTGCTGCTGGTGTGACTCCCCTACGTTCTCTCAGACGAATCAAGGCTAGAATCCAATGCATTTTATTTTCTACTTTTCCTCTATCATTGTTTGATTTTTTGGGTTTTGCGTTTTTCATTTTTGCACTGTTCTTAACCATGACGAACCCTACATCTCATCTCCTCACCACTGAAATACAACGAGTAACCTAGGGTGACTCTCGTGTAACATCGATACCCCAACAATCATTGCAGCCACAATAAACCAATATATAATTGTTGTGCACAACTAGTAAGCAACTATATAGTGTCGAGCCAATGCTCATGAGGATAAATATGGTCCTTCAATAGTGCATGATATGATTCTCTTAAATTCTACTCTTATGCAATCTTTGTTTGATACTAAAACATCTCACTATTTTATTGCTTATCATGTTGCGGATCATATGGGATTACATGTTGAAATGAAGCCTCATGTGTTAAATATTTGAACACCTCTTAGATAAAGAGAATTTATAGAATTTAACTATGAAACATGTTCTATAATTTTCATTGAGGCTAAATTTTTATAGGATTTTTCTGTTCTTGAGATGGATATCTTCAACCTGATTTTAGGAATGCATTGGTTAACATCCTTCAAGATGTGCATCAATTGTTATACCCAGTAATTTAGTTTCAAATTTTTATATGGTGTTGAAAATCACTTTAAAGGGTATTGGGATGTGAATGCAGGCACAACAGGACTATTGGTACCGATTGTTAGGACTATGGTGGATTAAAAAAATATCCATAATTGGAAGGTGAGGAATTCTTGAGGAGACAAAAGTGATCTCGAATATAGGTGGGGTGAGATTCATTTCTTTAAGACCATTAGAGTGGAGGTATTCCAATTCCTATTCAATTGAGGAGACTTTTTGAGTGATTCCATCAGTGTAGGTTCCTAGGACACTTTAATCCTTATTGTCTCTTTGATGTGAAACATTTCTATCGATGTGGTTAGCTGGGGAACCTCCAATGGTCCTTTTGAGCTATTACTTCTAGGTAGGGTCATTAGATATGGTTGGTAGATTATTTATGGCTGAGTAGTCTATGGATGATGCTATACAGGGTTCTTTTATAGTGATAGCTACAATCCTAGTATATTATACTCTTGTCGATGGTCTTAGGACACATAAGCTTCCTATTCTTTATTTATGAGTATCTAATATTTCATTTGGGATTGTGATTAGAACTTATTCATAATGTTATTAACATCAATATTCTATATAAGTAAATATATGAAAAAAGAGTAATCAGTGTCAATTTTGTTTATGAGTATGTTATCTCTCTCTCCCTCTCCCTTACCTATACCTACACAATTCCACCCTTATTCTGTAAACTCATTCCACCTTCATACAAGACCACTGAAAACTGCGTCTCCATACACTGTTGTGAAAGAAGCATACAACACATAATAGTCATGAGCAACATATATAAATTTTCATAAAAAAGTACCATGGGTTTCACAAATAAGTTTGTGTAAATAAGGATTCATTTTGGTAAGATAGATATACAATACAATACACTCCATGCATAAAAGTCCACAATTGCATGAATCTTGCATGAAAATTGTTAGTGTCTTGAATAGAGATATAATACTTCAATACTGTAGTAAAAGTAACCTTCACCACCTTTATTTAATCTATCCTAAGATGCTTGTTTTTCTTCCATATCATGATTATGGATTGGAATCCCTCTTTCAAACTATCCTTCCTCCCATCATTGTGGTTCCAAAGTTCCTTGATGACATACCTCCCAATCAGATTGTATTCATTAATCTTCGTTAAAGCTGCTATCATGGATTTGAATACCGAATCTCCCAACTCATTCTTCAACTCTTTCAACCTTTCATCCTCCTCATTTACTACTTCCTGGGAACACAGAAAATGAAACTGAAAAATTAATCAAAACATAATGAATGAATTTGTTTGGTTTCTTGATATGCATTTTCTTATACCACTCACTCGGTTACCTTTGACAACACTTCATCAAAAATTACTTTTATTTTGAGTTCAGTCACATTGGATCCTATTATAACTCCACATTTAATCATACTTGGACGAGGATACTACTACAATGATTCATCTAATATGACTCTTGAAGGTATTCCTACCATAACGAGCAAAGATCTCCAGCCATGCTTTCAGATTCATCTTTAGGATACTTTCTCTTGGAATCTTGGAGAAATGGATATTTTTCAAGCTCTCCCATCTGCCTCACATCAATACCACCACAAGTTTGTGTCTTCTATAAGCCCTACCAAAAAAAGAAAAATTTCAGAAGAAGTGGAAAATAATAAATGTTTGTGAGTGGAAGTAAATGACCGTGAGTGAAATTCACATGGATTTGAATGTTCATTCCTTAATTTTTGAAATGTAATATGTTATAAGTCATAATTAAAATTGAATTGAAGTTATTTTAAACCTCAATGGAAACTCAAATTTTATCTCTTGAACAGTTATTGCATTTTTTTGATTTAGACTCATCCCCTATCTATGTTGCTTGAACTACTCTGAGCAGTAGTTATCCAAAATGATCATGGGATGAATTTTGGTTAGATTAGTTCAATAAACATAGGTGTATGTCCACAAAATATGAGAGATAAATATCAAACAACAAAATACAATAATAACTGTTCGGGAGGTAAGTCATCAAGGAACCTTGGAACCACAATGATGGGAGGAAGGATAGTTTTAAGGAGGGAGTCCAATCCATCATCAAGATATGTAAGATAATCAATATCTGATGACAGATTAAATAAAGGCAGTGAAGGTTAGTTGTACTATGGTATTAAATTATTATATCTCTGTTTAATACAATAACAATTTTCATGCAAGATGCATGCAATTGTAAAATTTTATGCATGGAGTGTATTGTATTGTTTTTATTCAAGAAAAATTAAATGTTTGACTACTCATGAAGACAATGTATTCTGCACACGATGATGTTACCAATCTTGAGGAAGAACAAATTGTTGATGATGAAACTACAGAATTATTAGGGGATCGATAATTTGTTGATGAAAAACAAACAACAATGATGCAACATCACAGTGCTGAATAAAATCATCAAGGAAAGAGTTTAGGGTATAAAATTTGAGGTTTGTTGGAATCAACATGGACAACCTATTGACCCCAACAAGTCAATGTTCATTATCTATCTTGGGATCACAACAAGGATGAATGTGCTGATTAATATAGATTCATGGCACCATGTCTAACCTGTAACGAAGGAAATCCTTTGGAAAGATATAATGGTAATGTTAGAATATAATTTCTCTATTTTATTGAAAAATTATATAATGAAACGTTGATTTAATTTTCTTTATTCCTTATATACATTGTTTATTTTAGAATATTTTCACAAGAAATTTGTCTTAATGGTCACTAAAAAATTCCATAGAGGCTTTCAGACTCTTCTTACAAAGTACATATTAGGGATGATAAGGGGAAAATAAATCCCCAACCACCACTTAGTTATGAACACATTATAAAGTAGGAAACACAGACTGATTTCATCAATCGTTGTAATGAGAAATCATTTTAGGTGCATTGCAGTCTATAATATATTATTTGACATTATTTATTTTATCTAACTTGATTCAAAATTGTTAATTTTTGAAACAACAAAATAGTATAGAAAATAAAGAACATGGATCAAAACCAACGAACCCCTATCAAAAAGCAAGGATGGGGTATGCTTCATTAGAGAAGAAATTGGTTTGTATTTTAAATCAACAATAAAATTTTAATTATGTGATATGAAACAAAATATGGTCTTTTTTTATATGCATATTAATGAATCAAAATTTGAATCCACTTTCATCCCACATCATGTGCTATGGAAGGAGGCTCGAGTAAATAAAGAGGGTAAATTAGTTGATGAAAATACAAAAAAATTATGGGAAGTATGTGTAAGTATGAAATAATTGTAATTAATTATGATTTATAACAATATTAGATAAAAATATCTATTATTTTTCCATATTTTTTAAATGGTTTATACACAAGAATCGACAACTCCCATACTATAAGAAAAGTTACTTTCAGTAGCTTTGAAGTGGCCTGAACAATATGGACACATTATAGGATTCGGTTTTGGAGTCTCTCCTAGAACATATTTTGAGAATATAAAACCACATGAAGATACATATAATATGATGAGATGATTGCAGACACAAATAGACTCACTAAAAGATATTATTTTACATTATGGTTTGGCAGACCAATGTATAATAAATGATCAAAGCGAACCGGTAGTGGAGAAAATATCCACACATGAACCAAATGATCCCCTAGCTTTGAGGCTATTCATCCCCACAACCACATAATTTACTCGGGGTAATCAATTTTTTCATTAATATTTCTCCTAAATGTGAATAAAAAAACTTTTGATAACTTGATATTACTAAAATTCTATAGGACGTAGTTGTATGTGATTTGTATCTGTCAACACCCACGTACCGCCATGTTGCAATGGGTACATGTATAATATCCCAGGAGACCAACTACACAATCAAGACCTCACAAAATATCACATGAGAGTGGGGATTAAGGTATCTTATGAGCCTACTTCTAAGTTTCCTGTTCCACTTGATAGTCCGAATATTAAAATAGTAGAATTTTCTATTGGAGATTTCATAGCATGACCATATAATATTATAAAGATACATGTGGCACGTCTTTAACAATTTTTTTCACATGAAAAATATGTAACAATTGATGATAAAAGGTCTGAAGTGAGGTATGATACTATAGATAGATAAAGAGATGAGGAAACAGAAGGCCAAATCAAGAAAATCTAGTGAATTGTCCAAGAAAAAAAAACGACCTTCCAAGAGTACCTTCTCCCCACTAGTTTCAGAGTAACATTTATTAACAATACAAATTCATGAAGAGACCAAATTTAAAGATAAAACTATGTATTAAATTGAATATAAAGAATAAATATATGGAGATTCCTTGATAGATTTAATTGGTCTCGAGACTCTAAATGTGATTCTCAAGCATGAATGGCTGGACGTCTCAGTTGTGAATAAATACATAAGGTACATTTTCATAATACGTCTATCCAAATAATGAGATAATATGTTTATTAAAGTTAATAACTATTAATATTTTGTACAAAAATTTATATCACAACTATATAAAGTGAAGATTGTGCGAAGCATGATTTGGATTTGTTAACCCCTATATCATTTCTACGTCATAAATTACTTTGAATGAGGAAGAAATTAATAAGAAAAAAGTTCAGTTACTCAAAGCATTTAATAAAAAATCACCAGATGACAGACTTTTTTTGATGCCTATAATGAAAAGGTAAAACTCTAAAATCTAATCACATAAAATATATTTTTAATTTTTGAATTACTTAATTTTTTATTTAAGACACACTGGATGCTGATAGTAGTCAATATGGACACTATGAATATTTATTTTTTTTCTCCAATGCATGGGTATGAAACCAACCAACCACACATGATGTGTATTGTGAATATATAATACACTGCAATCAACATTTTACAGATAAACTTTGAATTATATGTTTAGTTTGTGTTTTAAAAAGAATCTTGTTATGATAGGTCAGCCGCTCAATATAGGATAGATCATGGCATAAAGTTAGTGTATACAGGGATAAAGCTTGTGGATTACTACAAATGAAAAAAAATTAAGGTATATATAGAAATATTTAACTATAAAAACATTTCAAAAAAATTTATTTATTTTGGTCAATGTTTTTGCAGTGTCTGAAACAAAATAATGACACTGATTGTGAATATTATGTTTGAAAATTTATGAGAGAAATCATAAAACATGAAAAGACTAGAATCCCCCAATAGGTAATTTCTAATGGTAATTACAATTTCATTAAATATATCTCATAATCATTTTTTTGTATATATTTTCTTAGTACTATCAAGACTGCCAACAACCTAGTTACTCAAAATAAGAAATCAATTTCTTTATAGATGAGTGGGAAACGTACTTTTTGTTAGAATGTATGCCGAAAAAAAATTTAGTTGATTACCTGCTATATTTGTGATCTAGTATGAGTTATGAACTTCAAAAGATATTTGGGGTGTGAAGCATTAGTGTCAGAATTCTTATATATTATTTTTGATATCTTTATCAAGGATAAGTATAATGGAGGAAATCAATTTTTTTAGAAGTGATGACATGTGAATAATAAAATTGTTGGGAAATAAAGAAGGCAGAGGAGAAGGTGGAGGTGGAGTTAGAGGTGGAGGTGGAGGCGAAGGCGGAGGCAAAGACCGATATGGAGGAGGAGGTAGAGGCGAAGACTGAGGTGAAGGAGGATAATAAGTGTTGGCTTTCAAATAATAAAATTTTTGGGAAATGAAGTAGAATGAGGATCATACAATGATTTTGTTTTAGAACAATTGTTTAAAAGTGCACATAACACTTTCCAGTTAAGATAAGAGCCATTGTGCAAGTGTTTCAGGTGACTTATTGAAATAATTTTTTTCACCACTTGTCTTTATAATTTGGGGCAATGATTCATAATTCATTTGTGAAATTTATGAATCAATATCATGTCAAACCCATACATGATGCCACCTATATGGCTCAAATTGCATGTTTCTAGTTTAAAATGACATTTTAGTAAAAAAAAACAAGTGGCGTACTCAAAATAGAGGAAACACATTATGATTATTTTGATACTTTAGTAAAATAATCCATGAGTTATTTGGGATGTGTATAAATCAGACACACCTCAATCCGATGCATGATGTGACTGGTATGACTCTAAGTGCATCTTTTTATTCAAAATTGACAATAATTTTAGTGAAAAAACAACAGACATACTCAAAACCAATCAAACACTTTCATATTATTTTGGTACTTTAGTAAAATGATTTATAAGTCATTTTTGATGTGTAGGAATCAACAACACCTCAATCCAATGCACAGTGTGACCAGTATGACTCTAAGTGTTTGTTATCAGTTTAAAATTGACATTTTAATACAAAAAGTGTCACTCAATAAAAAACAATAAAATATGCTCAGATTGTCTTGATATTTTGGGACAATTATTTTTAATTAATTTTTTACGTGTATGAATCAGTCTCATGTAAAACCCACACACGATTCCACCTACATGGCTCAAAGTGCGTGTTTCCAGTTTAAAATGAAATTTTAGTAAAAAAACACAAGTGGCATACTCGAAATAGAGGAAACACATTCTGATTCTTTTTATACTTTATGAAAACGATCCATGAGTCATTTGGGACTTTTATAAATCATATTCACCTCAATCCGATGCACGGTGTGACGAGTATGACTCCAAGTGCATCTTTTTATTCCAAATTGACCTTAATTTTAGTGAAAAAACAACTGACATACTCAAAACCAATAAAAAGCGTTCATATTATTTTATTACTTTAGTAAAATTATTCATAAGTCATTTGCGACATGTAGGAATTGGTTAAACCTCAATCCAATGCATGGAGTGATTGGTATGACTCCAAGTGTCCGTTATCAGTTTAAAATTGACATTTTAATACAAAAAAGTGTCACTCACTGAAAATTGAGCAAACACACTCGAATTGTATTGATAATTTGGGATAATGATTTTTAATTCATTTTTAATGTTCATGAATCAGTATAATGTCAAAACCACACATGATGCGACCTATATGGCGTAAAGTGCATGTTTCCAGTTTAAAATGACATTTTAGTAGAAAAACACAAGTGGCATACTCAAAATAGAGGAAACATATTATAATTGTTTTGATACTTTAGGGAAAAAAATACAAGAGTCATATAATATGCATATAAATTAGCCACACCTCAATCCTACACACAATTTGACTGGTATGACTCAAATTTCATCTTTTTATTCGAATTTGACATTAATTTTAGTGAAAAAAACAACAGACATACTGAAAACCAAGAAAATGCATTCAGATTGTTTTGGCACTTTAGGAAAATTATCTTTAAGTCATTTTTGATGTTTATGAATTATCCAAACCTCAATCCGACACAAGGTGTGACCAGTATGACTCCAAGTGCTCGTTATCACTTTAAAATTGACATTTTAATACAAAAAAGTGTCACTAACTGAAAATTGAGAAAATATGCTCGGATTGTCTTGATAATTTGGGGAAAAAATTCATAATTCATTTTTTATGTGTATGAATCAATCTCATGTTAAACCCACATAAGACGCCACTTGTATGGCTCAAAGTGTGCGTTTCCAGTTTAAAATGACATTTTAGTAAACAAATACAAGTGGCATACTCAAAACAGAGGAAACACATTCTGATTATTTTGATACTTTAGGAAAAATATCCACGAGTCATATGGGATGTATAGAAATCAACTTCACCTTAGTTTGACACACGGTGTGACTGGTATGTCTCTAAGTGCATCTTTTTATTCAAAATTGATATTAATTTTAGTGAAAAAAACAACTGACATACTAAAAATAAAGAAAATGCATTCAGATTATTTTGGTACTTTAGGAAAAAAATCCATAAGTAATTTTTGATGTGTATGAATCATCCAAACCTCAATCAAATATACGGTGTAACCGGTATGACTCCAAGTATATGTTATCAGTTTAAAATTGACATTTTAATACAAAAAAGTATCACTCACCAAAAACTGAGAAAATGTGCTCAAATTGTCTTAATAATTTGGGAAAACGATTCATAATTTATTTTTGACATGTATGAATCAGTATCATGTCAAACCCACACACGATTACACCTATATGTCTCAAAGTGTGTTTTTAGTTTAAAATGACATTTTAGTAAAAAAACACAAGTGGCATACTCAAAATAGAGGAAACACATTCTGATTGTTTTGATAATTTATGAAAAATATCCATGAGTCATTTAGGATGTTTAAGAAATATCATCACCTTAATCCGATGCATGGTGTGACCAATATGACTCCAAGTGAGTCTTTTTATTCAAAATTAACATTAATTTTAGTGAAAAAAAACAACTAACATACTCAAAACCAAGAAAATGCTTTCATATTTTTTTTGGTATTTTAGGTTAATGATCCAAAAGTCATTTTTATGTTTATAAATCATACAAATCACAATCCAATGTATGGTGTGACCGGTATGACTCCAAGTGTCCATTATCACTTTAAAATTGACATTTTAATACAAAAAAGTGTCACTCACTGAAAACTGAGAAAACATGCTCTAATTGTCTTGATAATTTGGGAAAATAATTCATAATTCATTTTTGACGTGTATGAATTAGTATCATGTAAAACCCACACACGATTCCACCTATATGTCTCAAAGTGCATGTTTCTAGTTTAAAATGACATTTTAGTAAAAAAAATTGGCATGCTCAAAAAAGAGGAAACATATACTAATTATTTTGATACTTTAGAAAAACAATCCATGAGTCATTTGGGATTTGTATAAACCATCCACTCCTCAATCCAACACATTATGTGACTGGTATGATTCCAAGTGCATCTTTTTATTCAAAGTTGACATTAATTTTAGTGAAAAACAACTGTCATACTCAAAACCATGCAAATGAATTCAGATTATTTTGGTACTTTAGAAAAATGATCCATAATTCATATGTGATGTGTAGGTTTTATCCAAACCTCCATCCGACATAGGATGTAACTGGTATGACTCCAAGTGCTCAAAATTGGCATTAATTTTAATAAAAAAACTACTCACATACTCAAAACCAAGCAAACAGATTCATATAATTTTGGTACTTTTGGAAAACAATCCATAAGTCATTTGTAACATGAAATAATCATTCAAACCTCTATTCGACTCACAGTGTGACCGGTATGACTCCAAATGAACCTTTTTTATTCAAAATTTACATTAATTTCAGTAAAAAAAACAACTAACATACTCTATAATAGTGTTTTTTTTCTTGTATTTGTGTTTGAAATTTTATTTCATTTAAATGCAGTATTTGTATCTTATTTTGGTCATTTCTATTCTATTTTTGGTGATGTAGTGTGTTGTTCCAGCACACCGCACCTATTTCTGGTGCTGTAGTGTGCTGTAACATGACACTACAGTTTTCACCTTTATCAGTGCTACTAAATGCGCTGAAAAATATATCCTTTATCAGCGCTTTTACAAGCACTGATAAAGGTATCATTTATCAGCACTTTTACAAGTGCCGATAAAGGTATTCTTTATCAGTGCTTTCTAAAGTCCCGATAAATATATCTTTATCAGTGCTAAATAAAAGGGCTGATAAATGGTGTCTTTTATTAGCGCTTTTATATGCACTGATAAAAACCTTGGCTTTTTAACCACATTGAGGTTGTTAGTGTTTTTCTAGCACTGATAAAGGCCTATTCTAGCACTGTTAAAGGCATGTTTTGTAGTAGTGATCACCACCATTCATTGATGGTTATTGTGATGGATATATAATGTGTATATATATATATATATGATATTAATGACATAATTATAATTCTATAAATATAATATATCATCTATATTCATATAATTCCAATCATTAAAAATGGAATCATCGAGCGTGAGTACATACAAACCACTATCTTCATGTAATGACATACATTGTTTTTCAAAAATTGAATCACTTGGATGGTCATGAGGATGGATTTAATAAATTATTTGATTCCTATAACATGATAATGATTTTATAAAGATAATTTTTTATCTTATCTTATTTATTTTTCATCCAATTAATAGTAAAAAACATTGTTTGTGTGTACATGTAGAATACCGTCTCGCGAGCCATTGTATTTTTTTTCATGACCAATTTTTAGGGATGGATATAAAATTTTATTTTTTGTATAAAAAAGATAATTACAACATTATTATTCTATATATTAAAGGAAACACATAGCATATTAGGACTCAAGGTAAGGGGTTTATTAACTCAATTTATTTTCATCGGGTTATAACACTTCTTCATTAACTTTGTTATGACATGATTATGAGTGAATTTATCTCTAAATTGTTTTATGATGTATTTATTGGGAACAAGTTGGATGGAATTTTTTTTGGGATGTTGAAAGAAGTTTGTGCTGATTTTTGTTATTACGGAAAAATAAATTCATTTTTTAAGTTTTGGTGATCAAATGGTAGGAATGAAAGGGGGCATAGTAATCAGAAGATCAGACGTAATTTTGATAAGGAAGTTCATCAATGCTAGCTTTTTGTTCTGAATAACTTTTCTGAGTGAAGTGGTTTTCAGACTCACATTGGGTTCAGAATGAAAGTTTCAATTGGTATGATAAAATGTATCAGAGTATGAATGTATCCATACTAAATATGATGGTGATTTTCTATTTTTTAATTCTAAAATATCACAATTTTTTTGAAACACTTGTGATAAAATACTTATGAAAGAAATGGGGAGAAGATGTGTTTGGTACCTTAAGTAAGATGATGTTATTCCAATCCTAATGTTCTAAAAGTCATGAATGTTTTATGACACATGTAGAAGTTTTTGAAGGAAGAAAATCTAGGTAGGTTGAAGTTACTTAAGTTGAAGTTTTGATAAAGCATTTACTAAATGATCTATCAGATTGTTTGATCCATAAAACTGTCCAATTCTCCAAATGAAACAATTTATAGAATAAATCATCAGTTGGGAAGTCTGGAAGCAAGAAGTTACTGATGACACTGGTACATTAAACACGACGTGCCATCAATCAATCGGAGGTATCTCATAACTAATATTTTGACACAGATTAGTATGCATAGATTGTTGGGATTGATAATCCAAAATAATTTCAAAGACCAAACAATCAGATGATGATCGACAATGTAGTCAACCATTTTCATCAGAATAAGAATTCAGGTTGATTTACTGTTAAGTGGGTCAATAGAAAAATAATTTTTATTGTTATTTAATTGGGTCAAGAGTCATTAGATAAGAAGTAGTGACGATTCATCGAACTCGAGTTGACACCGATCCATCAAAAGGAATCAAAGTCCGATTCATCAGTTTCATGATGAAATCAATACATCATTAGATACATGATCATTGATATGAAGAGAGAGATAAAAAGAATTGGAAGTTTTGTAAAAGAGAAGAAGAATCTAGACTAATTTTTCCTGAGTAAGTTTTCTAGACAAAATAAGAAGAAGAAAGGGTTACCAGATTGGACCGAGCAATCAGACGCCAATTTTTGGGGAAATTTTGAAGGGGTTTATAATTTTTTCCAGACTATTATTTCTTATTGGTTTACTAGACTGAGTAATTAGACTGATCCATCAGATTGAGTTTTTGTACGAATTACAAAAGTGAAGTTCTTACCTGATGTTGGGTAAGGAAAGTATAGAATTATGTTTTTAAGGTATTCAAAAGTGGAATTTGATAAGGCAACATAATAACTTGTTTTGAACCAGTTGGTGAAGGTTTCATTACTTTTTTACATGTATATCCTCCATGTTCTATCCACACAAAAGGATTTTTATAGTGTATTGTGTGGTATTGGATTTTTTCCAAACCATGCCAAGTATGTAGCTACTCTTGTTGAGTAGTGAACTTTGTAAATACTTGTGTTCCTATGGATGTGTTTTTTTTTATTTTAGAAAGGTGATAAATCTTTAATAGGAGGTGAAGGTTATTTCAAAAGAAGGGAAACTTAAAAGTAAAATCTATCACTGATTCACCCCCTCACCCTCTCAGTGATATATTGATCCTGGTTGGGAATTATCAATTGGAATTAGAGAAAAGGTTCCCTTTATTTACTATTTTATAAAGTTTTTGAAGAGAATTTGTTATGGAGAATCTTAATTTTGTGAAAAGTAAGGGGATTCTAGTATTCAATGTAAATAATTATCATATATATAAAGATAGAATTCTGCTATATCTTATGTCTCTTGGGTATGAATTTTTGGAAGCTTCTATATATGGATTTCCTCCTCTTGATGAAAAAGTTCCAATAACATATGTGAACAAGGATAATTAGGAGAATGATGGAAGATCTAAGAATTATTTACTCTCATAAAATTATGAAAGCGAGTTTCTAAGAGTGAAGGGAGTTTTTACAGATAAAGGTATCTGGGAAAAGTTGAAGAACATATATGAAGGCAATACAAAGGTGAAGAAGGAAAAGTTAAAAATATGGTAACTAAAGTATGAAGATATCAAAATTGATGAGTATGAATCTATCAGTTACTTCTTTACAAGGGTTAATTGTATTGTTAGCACCATAAGATGTCTTGGTGAGAAGTTGGAAGACTCAACTATAGTTGAAAATATCTTGATAATTCTTCCATATAAGTTTGATGCCAAAGTTTCATCCTTAGAATATAGTGATCTTGAGACTCTATCTCTGGATGACCTTCATAGTACTCTCATTACTTATGAAATGAGAAGGTAGAAAATTATGAAAGGAAAAAAAATCTGATCAAGAAATGTAATTCAAAGATATAAAGTAATAAAAATCTAAGAAGTTTCTTGGAGATAAAGATTCTAGTGACTCTAAATCCAAAAATGAGGTATGTAACAATATTGATAAATTTATATCTGTTTTTTTCTAAAAATATGAAAATAGGTATAGGAAATTATAAAGGAAAAATTCCCTTGAAATGTTTCTAATGTGGAGCTATTAGGCACTTTGCTATGAATTGACCTCAAATAAAGAATGAGGAAGATAGTGATGAAGATTATAGAAAGCTAAGAAGATCTTGGAAGAAATAGGGTGATAAATAAAAATATTATTCCAAAGGAAAAGATATAAAGTTCTCCAAATCCAAAAGGAAAATCTTTTTATCTAAAGATAATGATGAAGAAGGTAGTGAAGTTGAGGTTAATTTTTTTTACCAAAGTTGTTGTAGAAAGCACTTACATTACAATAGTTAATCATGAAGATTTTGGAAGTAGTATTTTTGAAGATGAAGAGAAATATTTGGAATTTTATCTGAATATAGAACTGAAATAATGTATGATAAAGATTGTTAGAATTTAAAGAGAGATCAAGCAGTTGAAAAAGGAAAGTAATACAATAAACAATCAAGAAAATATTTTTTAAGAGAAAGCTATGTTACTTGAAGAGATTGATTGTTTGAAGAAGTATCTTGAGAAATAAAATAGTTGGAATAGGCATCTTAAAGTAAATTTTAAGGTAAATGAAGAAGATTTAGAACTTATCAAACAAAATTTTTCTAAAGTTGAGTAGGTTTCAAGTTTCAAGAACTCTATATCTGAAGTTAGTGAAAGTTCTATAAAGTGAAAACCAGATAAGGATCAAAAGTTACCTTCAAAGGTTAGATTTGAAGTTGATGTTTTTTCTAAGATTAAGAAGGTTGATAAAATCATGTATGTGACAAAAAAAACAAAATTATAATTTAAAAATTTTCAAAATTTTTTGAGTTTGAAAAAGTTTCTACCACTATTTATTCTGATAAGGTTGAGAAGAAATATGAATTAAAGAAGAAGATTTCGGCTGATGATATAAATTTTGGGACTCAACAAAGTTCTGATGTGAAAATAAGAAAGTTACTGAGAAACATGTTCACAATTCTAGACAGTATGGAAGTTTCAAAGGAAAGTATTATTTATATGGGTATTACTAGTATTGTGGTGGATTTGGGAATATAGAATATATGTTTTGGTTTAATAAACAATAGTACAAATTTTCCATGAGTTATAGAAGGAAAATCTCAAGGGGGTTTCAATACTCTCAAAGGAAGAAACTTAAGAAGTATTTTTTGAAAGTTGAAAATAGATTCTAACCTTTGAAAACTATTTGTGAAATATGTGAACAACCTAGACATATTACAAAATAATGTATTGTTTTTTTACCGGTATGAAAAAAAATTTATAAAAATTCTCAGAAGTCAGATGTGAGGAAAAATAAAGGGAAAGAAAAAGCTCTTATTGTAGAAACCACTCTCAAAGCTACAAAAGGAGAACAACCCTAGATTTTAGATAGTGGGTGTTCATATCACATGATAGGAGATTTTAAATTATTGAAGAATTTGAAATATTTGAAAGAAGGAATAGTGATGTTTGGAAATGATGAATCCCTCAGAATAAAAGGTGTTGAATTCTCTATTATCGGGGAAGAAAATTTGAAATAGAAGAAATATTTTTTTGTTGATGGGTTGAAAAACAACTTTTTGAGTGTTTCACAACTTTGTGAGGAAGAAAATAAAGTTTTTTTTCTTCAGAAAAGATGGTTTTATTGTGAAAAGATAAAAATATGGAAAATTTGTTACAAAATTACAATGCACAAAAGTAAACTTATTTCAAGTTGGTGAAGTTAAGAACTCATGTTACTTAAGCATGAATGAAGAAAATAAATTATGGAAGAAAAGGTTGGGACATATGTGTCATAGAAACATGATCAAGTTATCAAAATGAGATAGTGTCTGAGATATTCCTGACATGTCAAGAAGAAGAGATTGGTGTTGTTCTATTTGTCAGAAGGAAAGATTACAAACTCTTTGAATAATAAAGTTGATATTCATTCAATTCTACCTCTAAAACTTATCCATTATAATATTTGTGGTATTATGAGAAAACAATCAACATTCAGAGATAAGTACTTCATTTCTTTCATTGATGATTTTACTCACATTACTTTTGTTATGTATTTTAAACATAAATCGAAATATCTAAATATGTTTAAGAGTTTTAGGAGAAGATATGAGAAGGAATGTGGTTATTCTGTGAAGAAGTTTAGAAATGATAATGATAGTGAGTATAATAATGAAGAGTTCAAAAGTTATCTTGATAAATATAGAATTCAGCATGAGTTCAGTACACCATATACACCTCAACAAAATGGTGTCACTAAGAGGAAGAATAGAAGTTTGGTTTAAATGGGGCATACTATGTTACCTGAACATGGAATTTATCATTACTTCTAGAGGCAAGGTACAATCACAAATATTTATATTTATAACTAATGTTTCTACAAGCCAAGTTTTGATATGGATCCTTATGAAAATTTCTATGAAAAAACTCTAAGTTTTAAACACTTAAGAGTTTTTGGGAGTCCTTGAATCATAAAGAACAAAGTTTGAAACCTTGGAAAGTTTGATCAGAGAGGTGAATATGTAATATTTCTTGGCTATTATCCAAATGGAAGAGGATATATATGTTTCGAAAAATAAATAGGGATATTAGTTGATTTAGTTGATGTAATTTTTTTTGAAAAAGGTGAGGAAGGTATTTCAAAAAAATATACAGATGAGGAATATGAAGAGGATGAAATAATTGTTATTATGAAACCTGATAAGGATTCCAACAATTTTGATACTATAAAAATGGAAGAACCAGACTCAACTATTTCCAATATTGAGGAAGAATTTCAAAAATATCATCCTTGGTTGGGGAAATAAGTGGAACCTCAAAACATTATTGGTGATCAACATCATAAGGTTCAAACAAGAAGAATATAAAAAATCATTACACATAGTTCTTTTTATTCAAAAGTTGAGTTGAAGGATGTGAATGAATATTTTGAGCATCCAGAATGGATTCAATATGTGAATGAAGAGTTGGATCATATTGAGAAGAATGATACTTGGAAACTTGTACCTAAACCAAATTACAAAAATGTTATTGGTACAAAGTGGGTTTTTTGGAACAAGTTGAATGAAGATGAAAAAGTGATAAGAAACAAATAAATAATGGTGTGAAAAGGATACTCACAGATTGAATGCATTGATTTTGATGATACTTTTGCTCCAGTGGTAAGGTTAGAAACAATTAGAATCATTCTTGTTATTTCTAAAAAATGAAGTTAATTTTTTTTCCAGATGGATGTGAGGTCATCCTTCATGAATGGAGATATTGATGAAGAAGTTTATGTTGAAAAACCATGTGGTTTTGTTATTGGGAAGGATGAAATTTATGTGTGCAAGATGAAGAAATATTTTTATGGGATAAAGAAGGATATGAGGGAATGGTATTCCAAATTGGATACTTTCTTAAGGAGGTTGAATTTTAAGAAAGGAAGGGTTGATAGTAATATTTACATCAAAGAAAGTCAGGAGATTTCACTCATTGTTATTTTATATGTTGATGATATTATCTTTACTAGGAATGATGAAATAATGCTTGAAAGGTTTTCTAAAGTGATGAAAAAGTTGTTTGAGATGTCCATGTTTTGTGAAATGAAATACTTTCTTGGGTTACAAATCTCACAAAAGAAGAAAAACATATTTATTTATCAAGAAAAGTATGCTAAGGAAATTCTTAAAAATTTTGGCATGGAAAATCAGAAACCTATTTCCACACCAATTTCAATGGGAACAAAGTTGACTAAAGATGGAGAAGGAAAGAAAGTTGGCTCTAAAGAGTTTCAGAAGCTGATTGGAAGTGTTTTTTATCTGACTGCCTCAAGACATGAAATGGTTTATGCTGTCACCTTATGTGAAATATTCCAAAGTAATCCAAAAGAATAAAATCTATTAGATAGAAAAATAATTCTCAGATATATCAAAGGCACAAAATATTTCAGAATCAGGTATGATAGCTCATAAAGTATTTATTTTTTTGTTACACAAATGCTGATTGGGTAGGAAGTGTTGATAATAGAAGATCTACATATAGTGGAGTTTTATTTTTGGGTAAAAGTTGTGTAATTTTTCATACTAAGAAACTTAATTCATAAAATCTTATAATGGATAAAGTGAAGTATATTTATTCCACTAAAGATTCTACCCAACTTATTTGGATGAAGACTCATTTAGAAGACTTACTTGTTCAAGTAAAGTTTCCCTTTCTATTGGGTTGTGATAATCATAGTGCCATCAACCTTAATAGAAACCCAATACAAAATTCTTGTTCAAAACATATTGATATCAAATATCACTTAATCAAATATCATGTGGATAAGAATTAATTGAATCTAGAGTATGTTCCTACATCGAAACAAGTTATTGATATTTTCACAAAACATTTACTGAAGGAAGCATTTTTCAAATTGAGGTTGAACATGGGAAACCAACCACTTTCTCTCCAAGGTTTATGTATGTGTTTCTGTCCCATATCTCAACTAGTCTTTGGATAGTGTTTTCAAAGGGGGATATTTTTTTCATAAATCTATCCATTGATACATGCTAAACCTTGTAAGAAATCATATATGTAGGGGGAGTTTTGGGTAAGCTGTGAACTCAACATGTAAGTGTGTGAACTATTCTAATGTTTTGTTTAAGTGTGTAGGAAACTTTTCTATAAATTAAGGTAAAATAAAAATAATTTTTGAAAGGTTAGAGAAAAAGAAGTTTTGAAAGATGAATAATTTTTTTAAGTCATTACTTATGTAAAACATGTTTTTTCTATCAATGATTCTTGTTTCCTACAATGAGTTCATTCACATAGGCTTAAAATTATTGATAAGTGATACATAGCTTGAGATTACAAGTTTCAGCAATTTATAAATCTTTGTTGACAAAAAATACAAAGGGGGATATTTTTGGTACCAAGTTTTCTAGAAGTTGTTTTTGGATGTTGAAAGAAGTTTGTGCTAATTATTTTATATTTTGTTTTCAAAACAGAAAAATCAATTCACTTTGTAATTTTCGGAGATCAGATGATAGGAATGAAAGTGTGAATAGTAATCAGAATATCAGATGTATATTTTTCAAGGAAGTTCATCAATACTGGTTTTCTATTTTGAACAAGTTTTTTGAGTGAAGTAGTTTTCAGAATCACATTGGGTCTAGAATGAAAGTTTAAATTGGTATAATAAAATGTATCAGATTCTAAATGCATCCATACTAAATATGATGATGCTTTGATGTTTTTTAAGTCCAAAATACCATAAATTTCCTAAAAAACTTGTAATGAAATCCTTATGAAATAAAAGGGGATAATATGTGTTTGGTACCTTAATTTAGACGATGATATGCCAATCCTAATGTTCTAAAAGTCATGAAATTTTGATGAAATAAGTAGAAGTTTTTGAAGGAATAAAATATGGGGAGTTTGAAGTTACTGAAGTCAATTTTTTTAAAGCACTAATCGACTAATCCATCAGATTGTTCAATCCACTGAACTGTCTGATTCACCGAATGGAACAATTTATAGGTTCAATCATCAGTTGGTAAGTCTAGAAGAAAGAAGTTTTTACTGATACTGGTTTATTGGACATGATGTGCCATCGATCCATTAGATGTATCTCATGACCAATATTTTAACACAGATTAGTATGCATAGATTATTGGGACTGATAATCCAAATGAATGTTAGAGACTGAACAATTGGATGATGATAAAAAATTTATTCAACCATTTTAATCAGAATAAGAATTCATGTTGATTTACTGTCAAGTGGGTCATAAGTTTTTTTGTTCTTAAATTGGGTCAAGATTCATTGGACAATAATTAGCACTGACTCATTGGACTGGAGTTGACACCAATTCATCAGAAGGAATAAGAGGCCGATTCAATTAATGCATGATGAAACTGATACATCATTAGACATAGGATCATCAGTATGAGGAATTGTTGGATCTTTTGAAGAAAAGGTGAAATTTTGTTAATCTTTTGTTGAAGTGTTTGTAAAAGGGGTTTTGAAATCGTTTCTAAAGTGTTTCTAAGGGGTGCTGATATCTTTATAAGTTATGAAAATGTTTATGGAAATGTAATAGAATCATAACATAGTAGAAATAATGTTGAATTCACAATAGTTCCAAAGTTTCATAAATCTCAATTATTGATACAAATAATTATAATGAGAAGTATTCAATTCTAAATATGTTTTTATCATAATGAGAAAAACATTGGAACATCAAATGGTATCTGACTGAATAAGTGTTAGAAAGGTCAAAGCAAGATGAAGTTGTGAGAAGAGTCGAGAAGGTTTGATAAGAATCGATAAGTGAATTAATGAACTTAAAGAGTTGATGATGAAGTCAAAATGGAAATGAAATTCAAGTTTTAGAAATTTGGTTTTGCGGGAAAACATTTTCATATTCCCACCCAAACCACTTTTGCCTCTACTATAAATAGAATAAAGTACATTGTACTTTCGAACACTTGTACTGCACATGTTTGAAGTGGGAGAGAGAAAGCATCAAAATTTTTGGAATAGAGAAGAAGTTTCTAGACTAAATTAACATGAGGAAGTTTTCCGTACAAAAGAAAAAGAAGAAAGGGTTATCGGATCAGACCAAGAAATCAGACTAAAATTTCTAAGGAAAGTTCAAAGGGGTTCAAAATTTTTTCTAGAGTATTATTTATTATCTGTTTACTAGAATAAGAAATTAAACTGAGGAATGGGACTGATCCATTAGACCAAATTTTTGTATGAAGTCCAAAAGTGAAGTTCTTACCTACCATTGGGTAGGAAAAGTGAAGAACTATATTTTGAAGGTATTGAAAAGTGGATATTGATAAGGTAACATAATAAATTATTTTAACCAAATGGTAAAGGTTTCACTACTTGTTACACAAAATTATTTACATCATTCATGATAGAAGAAACACATTCACTGTTGTATTGATCGTAGTGCTATACATATTCAAGAGTATATCCTACATGTTGTATCCACACAAAAGGATTGTTTTCTAGTGGATTGTGTGTTATTGGATTGTTTCCAAACCATTATAAGGACGTAGATAATCTTTTTGTGTAGTGAACTTTGTAAATATTTGTGTTCCTATAGACGTGTGATTGTTTTGTTTTTATAAAATTGATAAATCTTTAATAAGAGGCAAAGGTTGTTTTGAAAGAAAGGAAACTTAAAAGTAAAATATATCACTAATTTACCCCTCCCCATCTCAGTGATACATTGAACCTCACTGGGTATTCTCAAAATTTTCACTTATTTTATGTGGATTTACATCAACGAACATAATCAATTCGTGGATTAATTATCACTTTAAATGTTGTGATCATCACAAGGGTTTTATTTATCTCAATCTCATTTTGTTGAGACATGTTTCATGTCATGCACCATGATTTATTTATACAGTGTACTTACCACCCCATGAATGAATTTGACATATTAATTCATTTAATTCATGGGATTTATAGATCCATATCATATTATTTCTTTCAATAAATTTTGATTTTAAAGTTACCAAAGCGGTAAAGGCTTTATGTTAAAATCTTATTTCTTTTCAGGATTGTTTATGTTTAAGGTTCCTTTGGGGGGAAATTTTATGGTCTTAATTTATCAAAAAATAGATATATTATTATCCGTTGGTTATTTTTTAGGTTTACATTATTTCTTTTCATTTCCCATCTTTGGTATATAAGGAGATAAAAATAAAGTTTTTAAGGAAAAACCAACCTTATTTATCTTTTTGGATGGGATTCTTTTCTCTTCCATATCCATGATCTTTAAAATATTTTAAATAATGTTATTTTATATAAAGAAATTATTTTTCAAATTCATTATAAAAATATATTATAATTTCTTTACAAAGGTTTAAAAGGAATATTTTTATCATTTTCTAAACAAGGTACTTTTGGTTTTTATCGGAAGTGTGAAAGTGGTCTTTATTTTAACATTTACTAAATGAATGGATTTTACCACCATCATAACCATTATTTTCTATGAAGTTTCTTTTACAAGTTTTCATGGTTATTTTCAAATAAAATACTTTTCAAAATATTTTTGTAATTTTTATTTAGAACATTATAAAAAATAATATTTTTATTATTTTCAAAGAAACGTCTTACATGTTATTTTAAATGTAATTTTCATCCATAGAAATATTTACTGTTTTTCCTATCCTATAATGGGGACATGTTCCAATGATAACATCCTTATTATTTCTCTGGATGGATTATGATTATTTTAAAGAAATTTTCATGGAACTTGTTTCTTTTCCATGGGTTAATTAAGCTAAAAAGAAATGATGATTGTTTTCAAGGGTGTTATGTTGAGAAGTATAAGATTCTAAATGTTTTTTTTCATTATATGGTACTTAGAAATATGTAGGGATGATTTAAAACTGGTTCTATTATAAACCAAGGATGGGTGAATCTATTATAAACCAAGGATGGGTGGTTATGTTATAAACCATGAATGAATGGTTCTGTTATAGCCCTCTAATGTATTGGGTAAAGCAACATAGCTAACTGATATAAGTTACTCATAAGTGAATGTGACACAATTATCTTTTGATAGATACTCCTATGAAGTGACAAAGTGAATTGTTTAAATTTAATCTTAAGAGATAATGGAATTATCATATTTTTTGATGATTCCATGATGAATGTTTAATGTTATAAGATACCAATACATTTTCTCTATACTTTTTATGATTTTTAATGGTTCCTTTGATCAATATTTATATTATATGAGTCATGATTATTTATTCTTACAACTCTTGACCTTTTTAAATCTTTATTCCATGTCACATTTTTAATGATCCATGTTTTTATGGGTATGTATTGTTTTATGAAATGCTCATGCACTTTGAATATATTCTCATAACCTTATGCTCATATCGTGTTCAGTAACACTCCATAATGTTAAAGGGTTAAAAGGATAAATGTTACTACTAATTTCAATAAGGTTCACCCTTCTTTTTAAGATCCCACCTGATTAGAATGCTATAGTTAAAGTGGTTTGGCTTAGAGTAATGACTAGGATGAGTGACCTCTTAGGATGTATCCCAGGGTGTTTACGAGTGAGGAAAAAGCACACTAAAATAACATGTGTTGGTCTGCGGGGACAAACATTAGTCTAATGACTTGTTAAGGCATGTGGGTGGGCCTTAGTGAGGGGACAACATGTGTTTATGGGGTGACTGGGGTGCATGCAGGGCTCGATTGTTACTTTGGTATCAAAGGAAGGTTTCGATCCTATGACTTGTGTCTTATGTACTTCCCATATAGAGGTATGGAAGTCCCTCATAATATCCTCTTTGATGGTATTGGGAACTACTAATATAAAATTCATAAGGATCACATCGTTGTCACCCAATGAACACCCAGGTATTGGTTCACCTTCAACTAATTGTTCTTATGTCACAACACACTCTAGGTCAGTGTCTTATCTAGAATTTACCAGGTCTACTAGAGAATATGTGACCACCAAGGAATCAAAAGTCATTGATCCCTAATCCTAAAAATAATTCATACTCTAGTCATCCAATAATATCATCAAGCACCACTGCTATTTTGAAGGCCGCTCACCAATCTCCTGAGCGACCTGGATCTTATGGTTAAGAGCATATTCCATGACATCACCCTTCCTAGGTGTATATTCCATCTCAAAGTTAAATTTATTTAGATACTCAACCTAGTGACTCTGACTCATATTCATGTCCCACTGTATGAAGATATAACAGAGGCTCTTTTGGCTAGTTTATAAATTTTTTTCTCTTAGCAATGAGATAGTGTCACCAACATTTCAAAGCGTAAACCACAACTTCTGGATCTAGGTCATGATTGGGGTAGTTCCTATCACATGGTCAAGTTTATGTAACCCATAAGCTACTACCTTCTACCTCCGAATTAGGAATACTTCCAAACCAATACCTAATGCATCATAATAAATGGCGCACATGATCCCTAGATCAAGGAGTATCAACATTGGAGTATAGTCAAACTACTCTTCAGCTCAAGAAACACCTCTTCACACTAGTCTGAGCACCGTAACTTTACTCCCTTCTTCGTCAGTGCAATCATAAGTGTTGATAATCAAGAGAGGTCCTAGATAAAACATCGGTAACATCCTACTAATCCCAAAAATATCCTAATCTTGAACACATTTCAAGGATGTGTACAGGATATCACTACCTCCACTATCTTTAGGTCCATGGATATACCTGTCTTAGACACCACATTCCCTAATAAATTTACCTTCTGAATCCAAAATTTACACTTTTGACAAATTTGTGTAAAGTAGATGTGCTCGAAGTATACTCAAGACTATCTCAAGATGTTTGGTATGTTGCTCCAATGTTGGTGTGTATATGAGGAAGTCTTCAATGAACACCATGATGAATGAGTCTAGGTAAGGGTGAAATATCTTATTCATGAGATCCATGAACATTTATAGCATGTTCATAAATCCAAATGAAATCACCAATTACTAATATAACTCATACTTAATATGAAACGTTGTATTCAGGGTTTCCTCCTCTCTAAACCATAGTTGGTGATAGCCCGATCAAAGATCAATTTTAGATAACAACACAGGTGCAATGCATAGATGAATACTGACATCCACCTTCTTGGTGAACAATAAAGGTGCACCCCATGGTGAAGTACTCAACATGATAAATCATTTATAATCCAAGTAATCAAGATATACCTTGATCTCCTTTAATTTGGATGATGCCATATGATAATGGGGTATCAAAATATGTTGTGCACCTAGAATGAGATCTATCTCAATGTAAAATCCTCTATCAAGAGGAAGTCTTGTGAAGTCATCTGGAAAGACATATTAACAGAGATCCATGACCATAGGAAAATTAAGGAGAAAGGTCTAATCTTTTTGATAGATCCAATCTCTCCATCTGTTCTATGATCATCCTGAGCTGACTCAAGTATGGACCAATGTTACCTACTCCCAATTAACACTCTCCTGTCATCATGAAATTCTCTTCCCTTGGAGAATTGAACAACACATGTATCTAATAGCAATAAATGTGAGCTCAGAAGTTGGTTAACTAATCCATGCTAAGAATCAAATCAAATCTCATCATCTCTAGAATCATGAAGTCCCATAGACGTCCATAACTGGAAATGACTATAGGACACTTTGGGAAAGACTGAAAATGGTCCACTTTTGTGCCCAACAATGTACCAAGGTAAAGTAATCAGAGGATAACTTGATCAGTAAATCAATTCTAGGAATGAATTGTACAGATATAAAGGAATGAGAAGCACTAATATTAAACAATATAGAAGATAGAGTGGACATGAATAAAACCACAAATCACACAGTAGAAATTCCCTCACTTCCATATTTTGGAGTCTAATCTATTACATAAAAACTACATGCCTCAGCTCCACAACCTTATCCATGATAATCATGACTCACCTGCATCGTTGATGAAGTCTGATCTATTATATATATATATATTGTCATCGGTTATTCTAGAGAATATTGTGTGAGTGTAATATTTAATAAATATTTATTTTCTAGTTAGTGAATATAATATTTATTTATTTATTAGTGAATAATGTATTGATATTTATTTATTAAATAAATATTTATTATTCAAGGTCTGATAAATATTGTGGAGGAATGATGGACTAAGTTTATAAGCCCCAAGAGAAATAATATATATTGAATATTATTTGATTAAATAATATTTAATTTAATTCACAATTTTAGCACATGTAAATAAATAATAATAATAATAATATTATATACATGAGGTTCCATAGGGATTAAATAAATAATAAAGGTAAATTCTGAAACTATTTATTTATAACCCTAGTGGTATATAAACCAATTTATATTATTTTTCATGAGAGCCAATTCATTTTTGTGTTGTGCAGAATGAAATTTGTAGAATACTATTGAATCCCTAGAGAGATCAATTATCCAAGAATTCTCCTAGGAACTAAGAGAGGTCTTACTCCACCCTCCACTCTCTAGTCTGGAGAGATTAATGAGAATCATTTGGAAGTGATTCTAGAGCTGATCAAAGGTGAATGATGCAAGTGATAGTATCAACCGTGCTAGCACCCAAAGATTCCTATGACGACATTCATAAATTTTTGGAACATGTGTGGATCACCGCTAGAGGGAATCTAATCTTGATTCCTAAAATTAAACGAGGGTACGATGTAAATATATTTTTAGATCCATCAACAAAGAAATAATTTAACATAAGGAAATTCTTTAACTGATTAAATTAATTATAAATAACATGTGACAATCCTGCACTTCAGTTCTGATGTTTATCCATAATCTATATTCTTTGATTTAATTTCACTGACCATAGAATTTATCATCATGTAAATCTTGGATTAATCATCGATCATGAAAAAAAGAAAATTTGGGCACGACCCATCACACGCTTCCACTATGTTCAGAACCTTCACCCTAACCACACCTTATTTGGATCTATTCCAGAAGGAATGCTAATATATCATGAGTAATCAAGAAGTATTCATGATTCTAGTAACAATGCTTCTTGGTATTGTGTGTACATACTACTCATGATCCATTAGGCATAAAGTGAGTCATGTTCTCAGAATCCACTAGGCATCAAGTGATTGTTCTACTCAACATCCATTAGGCATCGAGTCACATGCTCCTTGGTATCTTCTAGGAATAAAGTGTATCACATGGAATCTACAAGGCATCATCGTATCCATACCTTATGATTTAGTTCATCATCTCCATCATAAAAAGTCATGCACACTCTCCCTCTAAGAGATAAAAATGTCACAAAGGTCCACCTACTATTCTCACTTAAAACAATACCTCCAAATTAACACATAACAGGGTAGAACATACAAGAAAGAAAATTATATCATCATGAGTAAAAGTAACAACATAAAATACATGTGATCAAAATAAAAAATGAACAAATAGGCTAAAAACATACTCATGGAAACAAGTATCATATAAGGTTCTCACGAGCTACAAACACACACCCACATGCGATCATAATTAAGAATGACTATCAAGTCTCCTAACACAAGGGTTATATCACAGAAACAAGTGTAAAAAAGATCCACAAAAAGGTAAGGAACCTCCTACATCAAGGTTTTTGATGTCAATACCAAGGTATGTCAAGGAATCACCGTTCAAACCATGTTTATGTATTCATCAGCTCAAGATACTTTCCAAGGATTCCTAGAACTGATTATATTATTTTATTTCCAAAATTAATAAAATACCACATATGATATTTATTTTCTATCTCCTAGATAATTTAATGGTTATATATTTTATCCATAGATTGAGTTGATCATTTATTCCTTATATAAAATCAAGTTTACACATGATAATAATTTTCCCTATCTAGAATAATCCTGGACAATACTGAGAAAAAAATATTTATCATTCTTTGATAAATCCAAATTATTATCATTTAAGAATATTTAGTCAAACTTTTTATAAGACATAATAAGAACTATATTTAGATCCATTTATGGAAATAAGGAAAATAGAATATAAAATTTTACCTAGAATTATTATTTTAAAACACTGTACCCAAATATGGAAGAGCGGGTGAGGGTTTTTCCATGACTGGAAATCAGCATAAGAACCTAGTTTGATTGAAGTAGCTTCATAGATCTTCCATAAAGGAATTTTGAAGCTACTTGGACTCAAGATAATATTCCAAAAATGAAGGTATCAAGTGTTTGTATAATTTCTAGGAAACACCCTGGCCCTCTGGTTCACAACATTTGGAAACCCCAAGATTAATTACTATTTAAAATATTCCTCATGTTGATCATGGAATCAGAGTGATTAAAATCTTTAAAATAGGATTTATGAACCCTAAACGATTAAAGGTAATTAATTACCATGATTTTTGGACTTTAAAATTATGAAATCACATTACAGGTGTGAGATGGGGAATAAGAAATGAAAAAAATGGTATTTGAAATATTTTTCCAAAAAGGGTGATACATAAGGGTAACATGGTATTACCCTGACACAGCTCCTAGGTGTCTCATGAGGGTACCGGGTTACCCTTATGTAACCCTTTTAAATAATGACTTACCCTTGCACAATGCATCCCTACCTTTATGCACCTCTTGAAAAATCTAGATTACCCTTTCATGAAGCCCTGCTTACCCTTACCTAAAACTGGGAAGACCTTTACACAACACATGGAATTCCACCTTACCTTTACACAACACCTATGGTACCCTTACACATGAAGGTTCCAGGTGTAGTAAAATCATTTGATGGGTTGTTACCAAATTTTATTTTTATCATGATCGATGATTAATACGAGATTCATGCGATGATAAATTCCATGATCAATATAATTAAATCAAATAATATAGAAAATGGATAAATTATAGAACCTAAGCATATGATCATCACTTATTATTTATAATTAATCTAAGTAATTAAATAATTACCTTACAAGAAATTATTTCTTCGTTGTTGGACCTGACATCAGATCTACATCATACCATCGTTTCATTATAAGAATAAAGATTAGATTCCCTCTAGTAGTGATCCACATGTGTTCAAAAAATCTATAAACTTATCCATAGAAATATCTAGGTGCTAGCACAGCAGATCCTATCGCTTGTGTAATTCTCATTTGATCACCCAGAGAATCACTTACAAATGATTCTCTTTGATCTCTCTTAACACAAGATTGAAAGGTGGAGGAAGATCACTCTCCATTCTTGAGAGTGTTCTTGGAGAAGGGATATCTTTAGGTCTTTAAGAGGATTATTCAGATTTCATTGTGAATAAAAAAAAATGAAATTGATCTCTTGAAAAATAATATAATTGGGTTTACATACTACTAGGGTTAGAAATAAATAATTACACAAGTGACATTTATTATTTATTTAATCCTTTCAGAAACCCATTTCTATAATACTAATATATTATTATTTCTTGACATGTACTAAAATCGTGAATTAAATTAAATATTATTTTAAAAAATAATATTCAATATATATTATTCCTTATAGGACCTAAAAACCCATTCTTCCATTCCTCCAAAATATTTATCGAGCATTGAATAATGAATATTTATTTATTAAATAAATATCACTAAATGATTCTCCAATAAATAAATAAATATTATATTCACTAAATAGAAAATAAATATTTGTTAAATATTCTGCTCAAAAAATATTATCTTGAATAACTGGTGATGGAATATATGTGATCAAGAAAACATGAATAATTATTAAACCACATGCAGGAATAATATTTATTCAAGTTCTTAAATAATAAATAATAATATATTATTTAACTGAGATTCTGGATACACTTAGTGTGTGACCCTCTAGACCTCTTTCTCAATGTAATTAGGTGAAGCAACCTAAAGTCCAAGGTTAGCATCTAAAAACACACCAAGACACCCATAGAGAAATAAATTAATTCCATAATGAAATAATACCTCATAAAAATTCTTAATGTGTAATATAATATTTTTATCACGATAACTCTAATCAAGAAGGTTGCATGCTAGTGCCATCAACCTATGTGCTCGATGTCTCTTTCTTTGAATTTATGGAAATCGAACTTGCCTATAGAACACTATGGACATGGATTTATTTAGGATATATCATTTACATCAATGGGATTGAGATATCAGCTTCTATTAAAAAACAAAAGAAAAAAAAATACTTTCTCACATTATTCATTAATGAAATATTACTCAAGATGCACCCAACATATAAGGACCCAGACTTATTACATACATAATCCTGAATTTAGTCAATAATTCACTTCCTTTTTCATTGAGGATCTTTTCAAGTTTATAGATTTAGAAAATTGGGACATAATACATAAAATTAAACCATATTAAGAAGTGGATACCATAAAAACAGTATTCATTTCTTTCAAAATATAAAACTTTTCACATAAAACATGATTTATTTGACTAATATTCAAACATTTAACTTGGAATCCTTCTTTGTCTTACAAATTCTTATAACCTATGAAAATAATTTAAAAACTTGGGATGATCACAAAAGCTCAGTAAGGGATATAAAAATAAGAAAATAACACATTAGTCCATGAACACTTGTAACGTATAAAATCATTTTCAAAAGGCATACTTGTTACCCTCATGGCTTCCTTATAATTTGTGTAACCATCACAGTCACACTTGGAGAAACCATACGGCCGAACTCCAACTTACACATACCCAATGAATTGGATGGAGATATAGGTCCCAGTATTAATCATAAACAATTCCCAATAACCATAATACTATCATAAAACATGAATAATTTCATAAAAACATTTATTTTGAATTTTTCAAAACAGAATTTTAAAAGAGGATTTTAAAGGGAAAACCCCTTACATAAATCATATAATTTAAGAGAAACTTAATAGAGTGGATAAAATATGTATATACACTATAATTACACATAATTTAACATGATATAAACAAAACCCATCACACAAACAATTTAAATACCACATAAATAATGAAGTATAAAGTTAACCTAAAGGATAGAAATCGGGTTAAGAATTCCCTTACCTTGGGTTTGTATTACTTAAAAATAATTTAAAACTCATGTATAATAGTTTAAAGAGTGTTATTAATATATTAAATAATAATATTAATCTTTATAATACCTTATATTATCATTTCATTGCATCATTTCACCCTTTAATTGTTTGTATTTTGTTCTTTACACTATTTTTGGGTGAGTTCTTTACATGATTTTCATGATCGGTACATGATGGATTGTTCTTGTCGATTGGAAGTGAAACTACAGAATTGTAATGGAGTAGTATTTACATATTTAAAGTATCATAATTTATACCATTTATCATTTTTAATTCTTACATGAGGATTATTCATAAGTTAAAACATTAATGATGTTCGTTTAGATCATTTTAGTGGTTCTTTGATAATAACGACCTCATTTTGTTTTATAAATTAAAACCATGTGTACAAAAGAATTATAGAAACATGAATGAGACATAATACATATATTATAACCTGGTTAAACCATAAAAATGGTTTCATTACCAGACTTGAAGGAATTAAATCATATTGAAATCACATCATCCACGATGTCGGTAATTCGACACATCACGGACGCTGTTTTTAATTCCTTGAATAAGTGGGGGAGGATAAGAAGATCGATGATGAATTTTCCATGAACATGAGAAAATACAGAATATACATGATTCTAGAGCTTTCATTCCTCTTTTATAAGAGGAGGTTAGGAAAGAAGAAGAAATAAACTCAAAATAAAAGAAAAATTGAGAAATCTCTCACGAAAATTTGGCAGCCTAACGACATCGCTTAAAATTTCATAAAATAAATTGATGAGAGAAAAGGGGTCTCTCATAATTATTAAATAATATGGGTATTAATGGGGATATGGAATAAAATATCCCAACATAATCTAAAGGGAATGAAAAATAATAACATAAAATGAAAGAGAAGAATGAAAATAAAAGAGGATGTTTACCTCTTGATCTCTTCTCCTTGAGATCCTTATTAAGGCCTTTGGTTTTGGCCGTTTGGTGAGACCAGAAGCTCTAGGACGTGGGGAAGATACTTTGGGGGAGTATTGGGTAGAAATTAGGTAAGGCTCAAGGCTTGACAGGTGTGGGGGGAAGAATGGAATGAGGGTGGTATTTATAGTGGAGGAGAGGGGGTATATTTCATTATTATAATCATTATTATAATATATTTGCTCCAGACTATGAATAATCTTAATTAATGTGTCCCAAAATAGTAATAATGGTATGTGAGTTCGAACCAAGTGGGCTTACATTATCCTTGCATCACTTATGATGCAGTAAATCAAGTATTTAGCATTTATTGTATTTTATCGTATTTTACTATTCATAAAAAATTCTAGAATTTGAGAAAATTCCCAAAAATTCACCCTTACCATTTCTCAATGTGTAGAATTCAAAAATGAACTCCATTTTTTGGAAATAATTTTCTAAATATTATTAATTTAATTTTTATATAAAATCATACTTAATTCAAAAATTAATAATTTAAAAACTATAATGGCTTTTATATCACATTAAAAAATTAACCAAGACATCATTATATTAAATCATTAATAAAATAAAATAATAACACAATTTAATATTCATTAGGGTCATATTACTATTCATAAGGGTATGTTAATATTAAAAAAAATAAGTTGGTTCCATTAGACTCTAAATAACATACTAAACACAATTGTAGAGGACTGTTTTTCAAAATTCAAAACATATAAGTGGAAAAATTATTTTTAAAGTATAGTTATAAATTTCTACTTAAAACAAACTTTCATGCATTTCAATTTATTTTTAGAAAACCTTGGGGTGTTACATTATCCCCACCTTCTGAAAATTTCATCCTCGCAATTTTATTTACTTATTAAACAAGTGAGGGTACCTTTCTCTCATAGAATTTTCAAACTCCCATGTTGCTTCTTATACCATGTGGTTTCTCCACAAAACCTTTACCTGGTGGATTACCTTATTCCATAATACCTATTCCCTGCGATCAAGGATATGAACTGGTTTCTCTTCATAAGAAAGGTTCTCTTCCAGCTGAACTGCTTCTGGGCTCAAGACATGTGATGAATCTGGCACATACGTCCTCAACATTGAAACATGAAAAACATTGTGTACCTGAGAAAAACTCAGAGGCAAAGCTACTTGGTATGCAAATATTCCAACTTTCTCCATGATTTCAAAAGGACCGATGAACCGCAGACTTAGCTTCCCTTTCTTATCAAAACGCGTCACACTTTTCCATGGAGAAATTTTAAGGAAAACATGGTCACCTACCTCGAAAGAGAAGTCTTTCCTTCTGTTATCTGCATAAATTTTTTGCCTGCTCTGAGCTGTACTCATGTGTTGTTGGATCATCTTCACTTTCTCAGCCACTTCCTCTACTAATTCTGGCCTCATCAACTTTCTTTCACCAACTTCATCCCAAAATGCTGGAGTTAGACACCGCTTCCCATACAGTGCCTCGAAAAATTCCATATGTATACTAGAATGAAAACTATTATTATAAGAAAACTCAACTAAAGAAATATGGTGATACCAACTTCCTTGGTAATCTATTAAACAAGCTCGAAGCATATCCTTCAAAGTCTGAATCGTTCGTTCTGACTGCCCATCAGATTGAGGATGAAAAGCTGTACTGAAATTTAATTCTATGCCCAACAACTTCTGAAGTCCCTTCCAAAGTTTAGAAGTGAACCTGGGATCCTGGTCAGATACAATGGAAAGAGGAACTCCATGTAACCTGAAAATATCTTTGAGGTATAGTCTAGAAAGCTGATCCAAAGACATTGTATCTTGAATAGAAGGAAAATGTACAGATTTTGTCAGGCGATCAACAATAATCCAAATTTAATTTTTACCTCAAGATGTCTTAGGTAGTCCCACCAAAAATTTCATGGATACATTCTCCCACTTCCACTTTGGCACTGAAAAAGGCTAAATCATCCCCTTCAATAACTGTCGCTCTGCTTTAACCTATTTATATGTCAAACATTTCATAGTAAAATCAGCAATATCTCTTTTCATTCCATCCCACCAATAATACTCTTGAAGGTCTCTGTACATCTTAGTACTGCCAGGATTAATTGACAATGGAGAACTATGAGCTTTACATAACAAGTATTTCTTTAACTGTGAATCACAAGGCACACACAACCTTTTTCCAAATCTTAAAACACAATCTTTATCAAGGTTAAATTCTAGAAACTTACCCATTTTAACCAATTCTACCTTTTTCTGTAGCTCACAATCTTCCTTTTTCACTTTCTTAATTTTGTATGATAACGATGACTGCACTAAAACCTAAAAAAAAACAAATGTATTCCCTACACCAAAAAATTCTAAGCCAAAATTAATCAAATCATTAATCAAGTGATCATGTTCAAACATAACATGGTTAATGATGCATGATGTTTTTGACTCAAGGAATTTGCCTCTTTGTTTGATTTTTTGAGATGGTAATTGATCATACAATCATAATAATTTATCATTTCAAGCCATATTTTCTACCTCATGTTTAATTCCTTCAGAGTGAATATACACTCCAGACTTTTATGGTCAGTATATATTTGAAATTTGGCTCCGTATAAATGGTGCCTCCAAATTTTCAAAGCAAAAACCACAAATTCCAATTCAAAATCATGTGTGGGATAATTTAACTCATGAGGTTTTAGTTGTCTTGAAGCATAAGTAATTAACTGATCATTCTACATCAAAACACAACCAAGTCCCTTCAAAAAAGTATAACTGTAGATGAAAAACTCACCATTTTGGGAAGGTAAGGCCAAAACTGAAGCATTCACCAATCTCTTCTTCAGTTCCTGAAAACAAAGATCACATTCTTCTATCCAAATAAATTTAACCCTTTTTTGTCAACTTAGTTATCAGGCTAGATAACCATGAAAAGTTCTTAACAAAGCGTCGGTAATAACCTACTAACCCAAGAAAACTACAAATCTATGTAACATTTGTAGGTCTTGGCCATTCATCAACCACTTTTGTTTTGGAAGTATCAACTATTATTCTATCCTTATTTACAATGTTCCCAAGAAAAGAAATCTGTTACAACCAAAAATCACACTTGATGAATTTTACATACAGTTTCTTTTCCTTTAAGGTTTGTAAAACAACCCTTAGATGTTTTTCATACTCCTATTTATTTTTATAAAATACAAGAATGTCATCAATTAACACAACCACAAAATTATCCAAGAACTCATGAAATATTATATTCATAAGATTCATGAATACAGCAGGTGCATTAGTTAACCCAAACAGCATAACAAAAAATTCATAACGCCCATATTTAGTACAAAAGGCTGTTTTTGGAATGTAATATTCTTTCACCTTTAGCTGATGATATTCGGATCTCAAGTCAATCTTAGAAAAGTATGAGCTCCCTGGAACCGATCAAACAAGTCATCGATATGAGGAAAATGATACTTGTTTTTAACAGTGATGTTATTCCAAGATCTATAATCAATGAAAAGTCTCATGTAACCATCTTTATTTTTAATGAATAAAATAGGAGCTCCCCATGGTGAAGTGCTAGGACAAATGAAGCCTTTATCAAGTAAATCTTGCAACTGATTTTTTAATTCAAGAAGTTATATTTGAACCATACGATATGGGGGTTTTGAAATTGGATTAGCATCGGGAACTAATTCAATTGTGAATTCGACTTCCCGATCAGGTATGACACCAGGTAACTCATCAGGAAAAACATCAAGGTATTCATTTACCATTAGAACATCATTAATCTAGACATTATCCTTGTCTTAAAAAATATGAGCAAGATAAATTTCATTTCCATATTTCAACAGTTTCTCAACTTCCTGATATGTTATCAATTGTATGGGTTCATTCTTGTATACAAACTGAAACTATTTATAAAAAAAAACTTCTTTAACTCTACAGTCAATCTTAACATGATAAACAGAAAGCCAATTCATTCCCAGAATAACATCGAACTCTACTAGGGAAAAAAATAAGGTTTTCTAGTAATTTCTTTCCACACACCACAATAGAAAGATTTTTATAATTCATGTTTTCTATAATATTTCCCCCCTAGTTTTTTAACAATATGTTCTGGTTTCATTTGTTAAGGTGATATTTCCAATTTTCCAAAAAAATTTCTCAGAGATAAAGGAATGTGAAAACCCCATATCGAACAAAAATTCATCAAAATCTGAGTAAATGAATAGAGTACCTGATACCACTTTGTTGGATGAACCGACATCTGCTGACATAGTTGTAAAGGATCTCACTATACCTTTCTGCTTATAGTCTAGCTTCTTTTCATCATTTGGATTTGGTAGACATTTGCATAATGACCCATATTACCACATTTAAAACACTTAATAGTTTTCTTATCAGGATTAGTCTTAGGATCATTTTCATTACAATCTTGGGCCATATTTCCAAAATTACCACATTTAAAACACTTCCCAGTTTTTCTAAGACATTCCCCAGGATGCTTCTTGCCACACTTTTTACAAGCTGGAAAATGGATTTTCTTACCATCAGATTTATTTGGTTGATTATTACCCATCACTTTCCATCTAGACCTCTTCTTATCCTTATTTCAAAAATGCACATGATCATCAACAAACTCTATCTCTACCCTCTCAACACATCATAAAAGTTTCTCATAACTTTTTAATTCATGGGAGGCCAATGCCCTTCGATACCTTGGATTCAGTCCTGAGTAAAAGCAGTTGATTTTTCTATCAAGATCCAGAATAATATTGGGAGCATACCTCGCTAGTAGGGTGAATTTATCTTCATACACAACCACTAAAACTTCCTCCTTTTGCTTCAATTCAAGGAATTGCTTCTCCATCCTAAGTCGCACCACCTTAGGAAAATATTTTTCAAGGAAAAGACTTTTAAATTCATCCCACTCTAAGGCATCAATATCCTCTATATCCCTGATATTCTTTACCATTGACCACCACTAATCAGATTCACTTTCAAAATGATAAATTGAAAGACTTAACTTTTGATTTTCTAAATATTCCATAACATCAAATATCTTTTCAAGGGATTTAATCCAGCCTTCAGTCGCTACTGGGTCAGAAGATCCATTGAAAGTAGGAGGGTGTTGTCTCATAAAATGTTCCACTATCATCATGTTCTGTTGTGGTACCTCTAGTTTTTCTCTTGCATGGATTCCACCACCATTTATTGCCTATGTTAGCTGATCCATTACTATCACAAACAACTTAGTTCCAATCCCTACCATTCCGGGCTGTAGATTCGGAAGGATGTCATTCTGTCGGTGCCTCTCCTATTCATCTTCCCTGTTTCTTCTAAGGACAAACATTCTGAACAAACATATCTTAAACGAAGCAACATGGTAATATTTAAATTCTATAACATTTCAAATTAATCATAGAGTAAAAATCATTTATGGTATTCTTTTAACATCATCCTAACCCCTAAAGTTATCTAAACCATCATCTGATACCAAATATAAGGACCCGACCTTATTACATACAAAATATTTAATTTAGTCAAGAATTCACTTAATTTTTCATTGAGTATATTTTCAAGTTTAGAAATTTAGATAATTGGGACATAATACATAAAATTACACCTTATTACAGAGTGGATACCATAAAAACAATATTCATTTCTTGCAAAATATAAAACTTTTCACATAAAGCATGATTTCTTTGACTAATATTCAAACATTTAACTTGGAATACTTCTTTGTATTACAAATAATTATAACCTATGAAAATAATTTAAAAACATGGGATGAGCACAAAATCTCAATAAGGGATATAAAAAGAAGGAAAGAACACATTAGTCCATGAACACTTTTAACGTATGAAATCATTTTCAAAAGGCATACTTGTTACCCATATATATACTTTGTGAAACATGATATTTAAACAAGATACATAAAAAACATAAGAACATAAATATAAAAAAATTTATCTTGGTGAATTACTTACATAATCTTATAACCCTCTCAGCTACCTTAATATTTGTAACCCTCACGACTACCTTACAATTTGTGTAACCATCGCAGTTACACTTGGAGTAACCATACATCCGACCTTAAACTTACACATAACCAATGAATTAGAGGGAGATATAGGTCCCAAACTTCATCATAAACAATTCCCAAGAACCAAAAAATAATTATACAACATGAATAATTTCATAAAAACATTTCTTTTGAATTTTGCAAAACAAAATTTTAAAAGAGGATTTTAAAGGAAAAGCCCATTACATAAATCATATAATTGAAAAGAGACTTAATAGAGTGGATGAAATATGAATATACACTATAATTAAACATAATTTAAAATAATATAAGCAAAAACCATCACACAAACAAATTAAATACCAGATAAACAATGAAGTATAAGGTTAACCCAACGGATAGAAATAGGGTTAAGAATTCCCTTACCTCGGGTTTGTCTTACTTCCAACTCATTTAAAACTCCTGTATAATAGTTAAAAAAGTGTTATTAATATATTACAGAATCATATCCATATTTATAATACCTTATATTATCATTTCATTACATCATTTCACCCTTTAATTGTTAGTATTTTGTTCTTTGTGCTATTTTTGGGTGAGTTCTTTACATAATTTTCATGATCGGTTCATGATGGATTGTTCTTATCGATTGGAAGTGAAACTCTAGAATTGGAATGGAGTTTTATTTAAATATTTTCAGTACCATAATTTATACCATTTATCATTTTGAATTCTTACATGAGGATGATTCATAAGTTAAAACATTAATGATGTTCGTTTAGATCATTTTAGTTGTTCTTTGATAATAACAACCTCATTTTGTTTTATAAATTAAAACCATGTGTAAAAAAGAATTACAGAAACATGAATGATACATAATAAATATATTATAACCTGGTTCAACCATAAAAATGGTTTCATGAACAGCCTTTAAGGAATTAAAGCAGATTGAAATCACATCATCCACGATGTCGGTAATTCGACACATCGCGAACAATGTTTTTAATTCCTTGAATAAGTGGGGGAGGAGAAGAATATTGATGATGAATTTTCTATTAAGATGAGAACATACATAATATACATTATTTTTTATCTTTAATTCCTCTTGGATAAGATTAGGTGAGGAAAGAAGAAGAAAGAAACTCAAAATAAAAGAAAAAGTTAAATCTCTCACGAAAATTCAGCAGCCTAACTGCGTCACTTAAAATTTCATAAAATAATTTGATGAGAGAAAAGAGGTATCTCATCATTATTACATAATATGGGTAGTAAGGGGGACATGTAATGAAATATCCCAACATAATCTAAAGGGAATGAAAAATAATAACATAAAATGAAAGAAAAGAATGAAAATAAAATAGGATGTTTACCTCTTGATCTCTTCTCCTTGAGATCCTTCTTAAGGCCTTTAGTTTTGGCCTTTTGGTGAGAACATAAGCTCTAGGACGTGGGGAAGATACTTTGGGGGAGTATTGGACAGAACTTAGGTAAGGCTCAATGCTTGAGAGGTTTGGGAGGAAGAGGGGAATGAGGGTGGTATTTATAGTGGAGGAGAGGGGGTATGTTTCATTATTATAATCATTATTATAATATTTTTGCTCCAGAATATGAATAATCTTAACTCATGTGTCCCCAAATAGTAATAATGGTATGTGAGTTCGAACCAAGTGGGATTACATTATCCTTGCATCACCTATTATGCAGTAAATCAAGTATTTAGCATTTATTGTATTTTATCGTATCTTACTATTCATAAAAAATTCTAGAATTTCCGAAAATTACAAAAAATTCAACCTTACCATTTCTCAATGTATAGAATTCAAAAATGAACTCCATTTTTTGAAAATAATTTTCTAAATATTATTAATTTAATTTCTAAATAAAATCATACTTAATTCAAAAATTAATAATTTAAAAACTATAACTGCTTTTATATCACATTGAAAAATCAACCAGGATGTCATTATATTAAAAACTTAAGAAAATAAAATAATAACACAATTTACTATTCATTAGGGTCATATTACTATTCATATTACTATTCATAAGGGCATGTTACTATTCCCAAAAAAACAAGTTGGTTCCATTAGACTCTAAATAACATACTGAACACAATTATAGATGACCGTTTTTCAAAATTCAAAACATAGAAGTGGCAAATTATTTTTAAAGGATAGTTGTAAATATCTACTTAAAACAATATTTCATGCATTTAAATTCAGTTTTAGAAAACCTTGGGGTGTTACACAACATATCCTTCCTCACCGCAAACATATGTCATCACAGTTTTCATGAATACATCAAATTATGAAAATTATAACACTCATTAATAATAATATTAAAATATAAGCACCAATACACATGTCCACAGATATAAAAATCTAATGAAACATATAAATATGGATTTCCTGTTGGTGATTCGCATTCTCATAATATTCTACATTGGATATTACTAAGGGAGTACACAATGAGAAGGTGCCTCAAAGTCCTATGAGTCTCTACACTTGATTGTATGAATCATTTGTGCCCCTCAAATGATTTCATTTGACTATATAATATATATTTAAGAATACTATCATGGAACTTCTAGGTTCTCATCATAGTGGGGAGCCGTTATGAACTTTCAGTGTAAAAAATAATCTTAGGATATTATCACATACTATATCATATAGAAGAACAATCATGATGTGATAAGAAGTTTATTAATATTAAAAACAATGAATACAGGTTATTATAAAGTACACAATTTTTGGTTCTAGGGAACCAACTCTAACAGAATCCCACTTGAACTAGATCCAACTACGGACAAACATCAGTCCACTATCTCTCATATGATTATCATTCTTTTGCTGTGACAGGCCTTTATTTAATGGGTCCACCATGTTTTCTTCTATGGGAACTCTTTTTACTTTAAATTCAACATTTTGATAAAAATCCCTTAAGAGGTGATTATTTCCAATGAAAACACAGTTTTCTATCTTCGAACAGTTTCTAACAAGTTTTTGTTCATGGAACCAAAAACACCCAATATTTCTATATCCATGATGACTCATGGATCTGCTTTACAAATTCAAGAGCTCACTGGAAGGTTTGTCCAATGATACTTAATAACTCACATTGGTCGAGAGGTTGGGAGGTTGGGCTCATCACACCCTTTTGAGGGGAGTTGTTTCCTACCCCAAGACTCTCTTATAGATTTAATATATATTCATGAATCCTTTATTAATTACCAAGTGTTATGTGGGTCACCTTATAGTTAATAATAAATTATTAACATGTGTGAAATTCAGAATCATCTGTATGTATATGAGGTGCTTCATCAATGGAGATATCTATATGTATCTAAATTTCTCCATCAATGGTATCCACTTATGTTCTAACTAGAGATTCTTAGGTCATTATTATGACGATGTTGGTTTTTTATTCATATAGTGGGGAACTCTAGAGTGTGTAATCATCCAGGGAGACGAGATTTGTTTTGATGTTGGGATCAAACCCATAAATGGGTTTCCTACATATAATTGTGGAATGAATCAGAACCAACATTGTTCGATGCCTATTAATGGGGAACATCATACCTTTTATGTTCATGTGATAAGGACCTAACCGTATAGTTTAACATCATGTGTCAATGATGTCTAGGCGGGAGGTGCCTAGTCAAGGTTTGGTATGAGACTTACACTAGAGCAGCCTAGGGAACCTGGAAGGGGTATGAGTTTCCAGGTTAAACTAGACCCTACTGGGAGTGTGGTCCTGAGTGAATAGGGTTGATTTGGGGTGTTTGTTTTGGACCTTAGGAAGACTTCCTATGTATCCCATCTATATGGGAATCAAATCCCATGTAGTTCGGTTGGTCTCATAGGGGAGTGTGTCCCTTTGAGAGGATTAAATTAGGGTTTACTCCTGAAGAGGATTCCCTATGGAAAGGGGGTCCATGAGTGATGTTTCATATCATGGAGATTCAAAGGCTTGTTTGGGGCTTAAACCTAAGGAGGAGGCCCATTGATCTTGGGCCTTAAGGTAGGCATCCTACGTTTCCTGACTATAGCAGCAATAAGAGTTCTCATAGTTTAATAGGTGTTGGGTTGACACACTAATATTTCCTGGGTAAATGGGGGTTATGATTGGGGCTTACTCTTGAAGAGGATTCCATTAATTGGTTTGGGATTACACTTGGAATGAGGTCCAAGGACTATTATAGTTGAGGATTACTCCTAAGGAGGATTCCAAATGGGTTTGATTTGGGGCTTACTCCTAAGAAGGATTCCCATTGAGCTCATGCCTTAGGTAGGAGTCCTACGTATCCTAATTATAGTAGGAATCAGAGTTCTCATAATTAAATAAATTTAGTGATTACACACTAAGGTTTTGATTGATAGGTTCTATTGGGGATTACTTCTGAGGAGGATGGCCATTGATTGATTATAATTGGGATTTATATCAAAGTAAGAGGCCTAAAGAGTAGTATAGTTTGAGCTTACTCCTAAGGAGGATGCCCAAGGACTAATATAATTGGGGATTACTCCTAAGAAGGATACCCATTGATTGGTTTTATATCATGTGGATGTCATGACCATATTTAACCTCTAAGACCATGTGGTTCATACTCATTATGAAAAACCAGAGAAAATGGAAGACCCGAGAAACCACACAATCTACTTTTCCTTAAGGTTGGATACATGGCCTTGAGGACTCATGCTGAGGGAGCACTATAATAGAAGGTAAGAGGAAGATTTAAAGGATGGTTCTCTACCAAAACATGCATCTAACTATGTGGATTCCATGATAATGGATATCCCCTAAGCTCACAAGTCATTATTATTCATGCTTGAATGTGAGAAACAAGAGGAATCAGAAGATCTTGGAAACCACACTTCTCCTTCTCCATTGGTGGAAGAGGCTAGGGACATGGGAGAGAGAGATAGAAGAGGACTTTGGTGTCCATCCCCTCTCTGACCCTATGTCTAGGAGGTAGAGAGGACCAGGAGTACAAACTCCCATAATAAGGGTTAGGGGATTACTCCAAAAGGTATTTCCTAAAATTGGTCCCATAGTGAGGGATGAGGCTCTCATTACATGTTGAATTAAAAATCAAGTGCAATCTTTACCCTCCCCATAGGGAATTAGAGGATCCGGTTCTTAGAGATGATAAGTTAAGGACATGGTCCTAACCCTTGTATTTGAGATCAATAAATCCCAGACACTATCCCTGGGGTAGGGGTCCGTGTGACCGAGGTAATGCAAAACCTCATGCATTCTGAGAACCCTAACCATTTGGTAGGAAAAGTGTAGGAAACATTTGAATGAAGAAATAAAAATCAAAATGGGAGAAACACTGATGTGACTTTATCCATGGTATTGAAAGTCCAGAGGTCTTGGTGGAGGTTTCATCTTGGTCTTTTTCAGTCAAGGGAACCATAGGAGGAGAGGCCCTTCCCTGGATGAATTAGAAGATGGACTGATCAGAAGCTCTTGCAAGGTACAAGATAGGGTGAGACAAGGGAGGATTGCGCATGGGTGATTTTCTCAAGTGTACTAGGGTGAGGTGATGGTACCTTTGGTTATGGAACACATGATAAACTAAACTTGGGCAAGGCTTTTCTCAAGTCTTCAAGGGTCACCATAGGTGTTCCTAGAAGTGTCTCATGTAGATCCTTGGTTAAGGAAGGGGATATCACGCCAATTTTTTTCAACCATAGGGGAGTGAGTTCATCATGCTGGTGTTGTTTTATTTTAAAACCTAGGAGGATTTTAGTTTCAATATCCCCCTTTAATTACCTCTTCTTTAGGTTTTTGAGGACTACCTAGAAGGTTTTAGAGTTCTTGGACAAAGGACTAGGGTGATCAGAACATCAAGAGGCCTTTGGGAATTTTCTTCTATGAAAATGAATATCCCAGGGTCCTATTTATTGGAAAATATGGGACCCTAGGTAAAGGAGATATCTTTCTATGGGTGTCGTGTAGGTGTCTCACGTAGGCTCTCGCTCAGATCAGTCGTGAAGGCTGACGTGTAAGTACCACGAGCGCCAATGATGCTTTGGGGTACTTGTGAGAATGGAATTTGGAGGACTTTGTGATATTTTACATTATTAACTTATATTCTTATCTTCTTCCTATGGTATTTCTCCTTTTTTCTTTTTCATCCATGTGAAAAAATGAGTGTCAACAAAATACCCCCCTCAGGATTGGATCCGATCGAAAGAAGAGGGTCTGATCCTGAGGTAAAGGGATGAAAAGGGTGAATGGACAAGGGAGGTAACCTATATAAGTCGTCCACACTGGTAGTATTTCAAGGTCTTACATGTTGTTAGGTAGCATATGCATGCCACAATGAGGGGCTTCTTCACCTATAAATAGGGTCCTCATTTCAACGACCATCTCTCACGACTCCGTATTTCAGGTATCATTGTGCTAGATTACCATGAAGACCATTCACTTAACCTTATTTAATAATTCTTAATTCATGTAGATAATGTTTATATCTATCTGTGTGATTCATACACCTGGGTGAGTGACTTACATAGTTATTTTAGGTGAGGGTCCTGCGCGAGGTACTTGCACGATCACCCTAGGAGAATTTATGCCTTTAACAAATTTTCCCATTTATGTAATTTTTTTTGAAATGAACGTGTTGTTAATGAAATCTTGGTACTTTTTTATAGGTTCAATGGATGCTAAAAATACTAGATTTTTAGATTAACAAGCTAAGAATCACCCAAATAATATGGTGAAAACTATAGGGCATGACTATTATGATGCTTGTGATACTACTCTACCTGATCTGGTGGGACATCTGAAGAAATATCACCACAAATTTTCTGAGAGTAGTTATCTACCACTTTACATCCACGATCATCTAAATGAGGTTCTCATACCATATTTGAAGAATTATACTCCCCTATCTTGGTTCCAAGATCATAGAAACTTCAATATTACCAATGTATCAAGAATGGGTGAATATATTAATGCAGGGATGTCCTCCATAGTCCGTGTCATGCATCATAGAAAATATGCTCCAGATCTGAAGCTACACATGCCTAAATTAAAACCACACTGTTATCCATATGTATTTTTTGATTCCTAGATATATCAGTCAAAGGGTTTTAGGAAGGACTAGGACTTCCACCTAGGATATGTGTTAAGCCAGAGTGGATGTGTGTATACTAGGTATACCAAAATTGTGCAAAATTCAAGGAGAAACAATATATCCAAATCTATGAGGTCGTATGGATAGGGAAAAACTACATATAAAATAATGAAAAGTTCATCCCAGAGTTGTTAAATTTATGGATCCCACATATGAACTCTTTCCACCCAATGTGTGGAGAATTTTCTACCAGCTTGTGTGATGTCCACAAGGTCTTTAGAGCTATGATCCTTGGAGATATGTATGATGAGTTCATCCCTTTGAAGGAGATGTGAGGTGATGATGAAAGGACACTACCTCAAGAGAATGATATACTAAAAATGGATAAGGATATTGTGAAGGAAGACCCCCTCTTGAAGGGGAATATCCATCCCAAAGTGTGGATGAGTATCTTCTATGAGTTGGAGGGGGAAAGAACCACTTTAAAACATCTAACTGGGTGCCCCAGGATGGAGAAACAGAGCGATCTTGGTACATTTTGGATGACTTTGGAGAAAGGGGAGTACAAAAAATGGGGGTACAATCCCAATTCCAAGGTTCTTGTGAAGACTCATCTCATATGATTTTTAGCCATGTGGCTAAGCATTTACCTGTTTCCTATCCATGATTCCAATGATGGAATAAGGTCAGGGACATTCGTTTCGGTGAACAAGTTGTCTGGGAAGAAGTATGTGGGGTTGGAAATCCCAATCTTAGTGAAGATTTATCAAATATTTCTTCATGTTCACATGGGGAAGGCCCCATTAAGAATCTTAGGACCCTTCTTGGTACTGTAGGGATGGGTTACAACCCACTTTAGAACCCATACTATGTTAAGTGAGGTTGATATTTCTGAGATCCGGTTTCGACTGCATGTTTTGACCATTTTTGATATTTCTCCTTTCTCCCTAAAGCCCAAAAAGACTATATTGAGGCTGAGCCTATTAAAGGAGATTAATTTCTTCCCATATGTGTAATCTCCTATTGTGATATTTTGTGATGAAGGGAAATCTAGAGATGAGATAAGATCGTATATGATGGCCATTAGGGATGGTGGGCTAATGAATCATATCGAAAATGAAGTTATATGTGAGGAATTTTCTCCATATAGGTTTTCAAACCAATTAAAGTGCCTACAAAAAATAACCATGTCTCCTCCAGCATGTGTCCAACCAGAAAAGAATCCAATGGTATCATGAAATCTATGGATACTTATAACCATGGATTTGACTCAAGAGGTAATCAATCTTCCTCTAGTGGGTTTGACTAGTGTATTAACTTCCTGATATGTTGAGTCATGGATTGCATCATACCCTAAGGGAGTGTTGGTCAAAGTTGTTCCTCAAATTGGTAATGGGAAAATAACCAATCAGGGAAAGCAGGGTAGAAATGATTCTTCTCCTACAGAAGATGTTTCTTCTCCTCCATAGGATGATTCATCCCATTTAGAAGGTGATAATGATGAGGTCCTGAGTTTATCCAAATGACCTCATGCAAGGTTTAGTTCTCCAGCCCAAATTTGGTCCAATCGTCACCTCCAAAAAGAGACCTGGGTTCCGTTTTATCATCCTTCATCTGTGATAGAGAAGGTTGGGAATCCCGTGAAATCTAGGGCTATCGAATCATCTTCAAGGCAGGTTGAGATGACCTTATAATTCATACTACCAATGACATTAAAACTTTGGAAGGACATGTCCACTGATGTTGAAATCATATGGGAACTCCTCCATGGTGGGATAAGGATTATGGGGACAGGAGATGATTGAGACCCTCCTAATCTTTATTTTGAGGAAAATATTTCTGAGGTTAGGATTTATATCCAATAACTAGAGATACTAATTTATGAAATTGAAAACCGGATCCCTACCATGATACAAGTGGAGGAAATGATGATACAAGGTGCTAATGAAGGGATCAATCACTCATCTTTTGAGGAATGGATTGATTATACCAATCCCGAGGATGTAAGTCCTCCCTTTCTTATCTCCTATTTTGTTCTTTATTTCTTATATCTGGAACAAGGCATTGTTTATGAGGGGGAAACTAATTTTGATTCACATCAGACTAGGGGGAATCAACTGAGGTTCCATCACCAATATACGACCCAAATGGTACCCTCCTCATGATTGATGAATCATCTCTTGAATAGAGGGAGCTATCCTTAGAAAAATGAACAATAGATGCTGAGATAGAGGGAGAAACTATATTTCCCCCACCAATACCTATCTCTGATAAGGTTGATGCTAGGCCTCCTCTGTCAAAAAAGAAAAACTGCTAGAGGATAAAATCTTTGGCTAAGAACCTCATCAATAGTAGTAATTCATCATGGTTCCATTAATATATGATTTATCCAAAACAAATGTATAACCCTTTTCAGGTCGCAAAATATCCTTCCCTCTTCTCTCTCAAGGGACTTACAAATGAGCCTCCAAGGACTGAGGAGGGAACTCTGAACCAAGAGTGGATCCCCGCCGGTGAGTCAGCCCCCTCGATAGAAGAAGTTTTGAGGGTTGGGGGTACATTATCTACTCCTGTCACTACTCCTTCTACTATAGAGAGAGAGAGAGAGAGGATGATTCCATTAATGTTAAAGGTTCATCATAATGTTTCATATACAACTTGCTAGATTTAATCTCTATAATACTTCAGGTTTATCTCATGCACTAGAGAACCTTGCGATGACTGATGCTGACCCCATGGATGTCATCGAGGAAGTTTTCCAGGGTATCGAGTCATCGAAGGAGGGTGATGTACCGGGTCCCGATCCAAATATTCCAAGAATCTCCATAGGAAAGATTACCATAGGTCTTGGGATGTCAATATATGCCATGAGAAATCTTGGAATGAACTTTGAAAAAATACTAGAACATATTAATATTCCTACTACTTTAGCAGAATTTGAGTAACTTAATAGTGAATTGAATGGATGTGAGTCTTTATTTTTTGTGAAAACAATATCTTTATGTCTAATTATCTAATCATGTTTGGTTAAAATGCACAGCTCCATCTATGGAGAATGTCACAGCAGCAATGCACGAACAAGATGCTGAAGTCCATTCTAGTCCCACTGTTGAGGGGGGGGGGGAATCAGGTGGACCTTGAAATGTGGATTCTTCCTAAGACTCATTTGGCGAACCCCTAGTATACCTAGGATATTTATCCTCATTAAGAGGTTCCAGTTCAAATTGATGAAGTTGGGGACACTAGAGAGAAATCTTCCCCAGTTGCTAACCTATTATTGGGTGAGTGTCACCGAATGCTTTAATCATACCCTAATTTTCTATCTATTATAATTTTGAGGCTAATAATGAGTCTTTCCCACTGTCCATAAACATCAACTTCTATGTTTGTGTCTAAGGTAGAAGCCTCTATACCAATACAATTAGTACTAGAACAAGAATCCATTATTGACCAGGAGGGAGTGGGGCAAGGTGATTCAATAAGTGCACTGATCCCAAAGTACATTTCTCCCTCTAATAGTGGCTCTGATTCAGATCTGGAGCTATATAATTCTATTTTCATCACACTCCATGGGTCTTGGTGGGATATTTAGAGAATAATTTATAAGATATACCTTGAAGACTTTCCTTTATGAATCCATCAACTTTCATTCCTGTTCGGCATGCTGGGATATGGTGGATTTGATTACTGCATGATTCAAGCTGCTATAAAATAAATAATTCACAAATTAGAGTGAGAGAAAAAGCTTCATCAAGACCTCATAAAGGTGAAGCTTCTCATCAATACTGGTGATTTCTAGGCTGTATTATCCCAGGTCGAGGTCGACCATACTAAGAAGCTAATGGAATGTAAAAAATGGATTAATGAGAAAATCATTCAAGTGTTACACCTTTAGTAGGAATTGGATGCTACTCAAGGAGAGCTCGTACAACTCCACCATTCATTAGAAGGAGCCCAGATCAAAGGGTCAGCTGATATTGCGGCTGTAGCAGAATCAATTCACCGGGCCAAGGAGACTGAAGCTGTTTAGTTGGATGGGTTTCAAAAGGTGGCTAATGGGTGTCAAGAATCCATTCATCAAATGAAAAGTTATGTTGATGGTATCTTGTAAATTATTATGGAGTTAATCTATATTGTGGATACTCCTTCAGTTTTGTTTTTCTCCATAAATGAAAAGAGTTTTTCTTCTAATCATCTGTGTATTCATCCCTATTCTCCTCTCATGATCCTAACATAGTATTGAAAATAATTTGTGAAGAAAAATACATTTTCATTAGCTATCCATAACCACAGTGATAGGGATGGGAGGATTCTCTAGATTTTTCCTAATCCATGGGGCCTAAAAAGCATAGTTTTACTGTTTATAGGGTCATATTAAAAACCCTATAAACTTTGTGTATTTTTATGTCGTCACCCTAATTTTTTTTTCTAATATAAATATAAAGGTGAATTAGTGGGTGAGACTTGGAGTTTTCTTAGACTGCCCTTTTTGGGTTTTCAGACTTACTAGTTTTATACCTTTTATCTTTTTTATTGATTTATTTTTTTCCTAAACCATACAGATTGTAGGTCTAGCATGCTAAGACTCAACTTTTGTCCAGAGTTCCCTTTGTGGGTTTTCAATCTAGTGAGTACTGCCTAATTTTTTGGTCAGTTTAAAGTCATTCATGCCAAACTAATGATACTGATGTTTTAGGTCGAATAACTTTGACATAAGTTTTAAAATGATGATCCAAACAAAGCCTGTGGACTGAGAATGTTCTAACATTCTTTAGATATCCAGTGGGGAATCTTGATCCATAATTTTGTGGTTCCTGAATCTAAAACATGATATTAGGGAATAGAGGAGGTATTTCCCAAGGATGATATTACCACCAAATGAAAAACCTATTTTGGGGGTTGTTTTATGAAAATACAACTGGGTAGTGTTATGACATAGTTAAATAATGGAATCCATTGGCTAACAAGCCCTGAAATTTTTGAGAAACTTAAGAAAATCCAACTGGGGCATGTTACAGAAAAATCAGGAAAAGGAGTTCTTAGGAATTCTGACATTCCATCACTGATGACCGGAGTTTATGAAGATTTGGATTTCTCAAGACCATGATGGGTGGTTTTTACAAGGGAAGGTGTTTGATAATGAATGGAATATCTGTATTGGCATTGACCATGAATGGGAAATCACCCCTACACAAATTTTTCTCGAGTGAAGGAGGGTACATCTTGTTAGATGGCCAATATTAGGGGGGGAGACCCTTTTCTGATAAGGTTTAAAGTATTGTGCAGTTTAATTTCATAAACCTGAGACATTGACCTTACATTTTAATGTCTTATGGTGAGGAAATTGTTGGAAATTTTAACATCTTGTGACTAGGATGTTATGCTATTCAATTTTAAATCAGTACAGCAAGGACATTATACTATGTAGTTTAAACTTGTACAAAAATGATATTATGCTATGCAGTTTAAATTTGTACAAAAAGGACAATATGCTATGCATATTAAAGTCATACAAAAAGTACATTATTCTATTTAGTTTAAATTCATACAATAAGGACATTATTCTATGCATTTTAAAGTTTTACAATAAGGACATTAGGGGGGATATAATTTAAGGTCTTTATCTCTAACCTCAAGGTTAATGGTTTTCCTATTTCATGGTAATTTTTCGGAGAATGCACCATAACTTTCAAGTATGAGGTAGTAAATATTTTAAGCTATAATCTGGGGATTTTAGGATCTGAAGAGTGGTATATAGAATGGGATCATGGAAATAGAAGACGTATCTCCTGAGAATGAAGTTACCAGTGATTGAAAAACCTGTTTTGTGGGATGTTTTATGCAAAGCTAGCTGGGGCGTGTAAAAAAATAGTCACTAGTGGAATCCTTTGGCTAAAAAACCCATTTCATGGGTTGTTTTATAAAAACCCAACTAGGGAATGTTACAACATAGTCAGAAAAAGTTATTAGGAATTATAACATCTGATCGCTAAAAGCTAATGAAATTTTATGAAGATTTATATTTCTTAATACATAGGGTTTGGTTTGTGAGAGGAAAGGACCTAAATATGAAAGGGTAATTTCAAGTTAGAATTTCTAGAGAATTAAAGGAAAAAGTTTCCTATATTGGTCTGACCTAGGAACATAGAATATGGTTCTTGTAGTTTTAGGTCACACAACCAGGACTATAATATTATATAAATGATAAGTGATATATAGCTTATCAAGCCAAGGTCATTCCTGCATACTTCAGACATGAAGGAGGAAGTTGTAAACCATAGTCTTGGAGCTCTTTTAGATTAGGAGAAAGGATATAGGACCAATATGTGAGGAATGACCATAAAATATTTTTAATCGTGGGTCCCAACATAATGTTGTCAAAGCTTACGAGGATAGAAGAGGATTCTCCTAAGGGTGAAGTTACCACTGGTTGAAAAACCCATTTTTTGGGCTATTTTATGCAAATCCAACTAGGGCGTGTTACTACATAGTCAAATAGTGGAATCCTTTGGCTGAAAAACCTATTTTTTGGGATACCTTTTTCAAATATAATTGAGGAATATTACAACATAATTAGGAAAAATACTCTTAGATATTAGACATTATACCAATGGAAGCTAAAGAAAGATTATGAAGATCTAAAAATGTTCAAGATTAGGAGTATGACATGCGGAAGGGATATGTTTGAGCATAAAGGGAGATTTGGACTGATATTGGACATGATTTTTGAGTCCCTTTCACAGATCTGACTCATATATAGAAGGGGGACATCTCTGTTTCCTTAGAGGACCTCTTAATGAGGGGACCTAAATTAAAAGTTCCCACACATATCTTTGTTAGTATGTAGAAGAGGGTAAATTTTTCATTACCCCGTGAATAGGACTAATATTTAAGGTGTAGGTGTCACTACATATCTCAATGGGAGGATAATCAAGCCACACATAATTTTTTAGGTACTGTGTAGTTTAAATTCATGCGACAAGGACATTAGCCATGTAGTTTAATGTCATGAGGTAAGGACGTAACTATCTCGACATGAAGAGAAATGGAATTTTGAGATTGGGCTAAGGTATGGGACCTGAGTGTCACTACACATCTTTTCAAGACAAAAATAAATCCATATATAGTTCTAAAATTAAGGCCCCCACACTGATTGACACTACAAAAAAATGACCACTTTAGAAGGGGTTATTTTTTACATTAGAAGGGGTTATAACCCCTTCTAAAGACATTAGCGGCGGTTGTGGGAAACCGCCGCTAATGTGCCCGCCTACTGTTAGTAGAGGCGGTTGTGAGAAAGCGCTTCTAAATTCATAGTGAATTTAGCGGCGGTTACATTAGAGGGGGGGGGGGGGGGGTTTAAACCCCCTCTAATGTTGCTCGAAATTTACCCCATTAGAGGTGGTTATAACAGAAACCACCTCTAATATATGGATTTAGGGGCGGTTTGAACCGCCCCTAATGGTGATTGCATTTTGGGCATTAAAGGTGGGTTTTAGACAACCTCCCCTAGCCCCTTGACACGCCAAGACACCCCAGCGCCCCACCTTGACACCCCCACGCGACACCAACACACCCCTGGACACCCCAGCACCCCCCTTGACAACCCGGGACACCCCCGCGCGCCCCTTGACACCACGGGACACCCCAACGCCACCCCCTTTGACAACCCAACGCGCCACCTTCACACCCAGTGACACCCCCTTTGACAACCCAGTGTGCCCCCTTGACACCCCAGCGCCCCACCTTAACACACCCGAGACACCCCCACGCGACCCCAGCGCGTCCCCAACACACCCCTTGACACCACCCTAGCGCCCCCTTGACAACCCGAGACACCCCCGCGTGCCCCAGGACACCCCAGCGCACCCCCTTGACACCCCAAATCCCCTTGACACCCCCTTTGACAACCCAATGCACCCACTTGACACCCCTTGACACCACCCTAGCACCCCCTTGACAACCCGGGACACCCCCGCGCGCCCCTTGACACCCCCGTGACACCCCAACGCCCCTTGACACCCCGTGACACCCCCTTTGACAACCCAACGCCCCCCCTTAACACCCCTTGACACCCCAGCGCCCCACCTTGACACACCCGGGACACCCCCGTGTGACCCCAACGCGCCCCCGACACACCCCTTGACACCACCCTAGCGCCCCCCTTGACACCCCACCACCCCCCGTTGACACCCATGGACACCCAGCACGCCCCCTTGACACCAAAGTGCGACCCCAGCGCGCCCCCTTGACACCCTGGGACACCCCCCTTGACAACCCAGCGCGCCCCCTTGGCACCCAGCGCGCCCGCCGGTGGTATAAAAAGTATCCCAGTGAGTTTCGAACCCTGAACGGGTTGCATCCAGCGCACAACACGGAACCACTAAGCTGTGGGTGATTATTGTTATGGTATAACCTTTATTTTATTTAATTAAATTCGAAAGTATTATATTATATATATATATATATATATTTGTGTTTAAAAATATAAAAAATATAATATATTTGTATATATATAATATATTTCTCTATAATATAATATATATTTATGTATAATATTTATATATAATATGTATTTATGTATAATTATAATATATTTGTGTATAATATATATATATATACATATTTGGGTATATTTAATATATATAAATACATATTTATACATATATTAATAAATATATTTATATTTATGTGTGTGTGTGTATTTTGTATTTATAGATATAATATAATTATAATATATATTATACATATATTATATTAAATACATTTATATTATATATTTGTGTATTTAATTATATACATTTATATTATATCACCAACAAACATACACACACACACACACACAATTAAATGTGTTCATATAATTGTAAATAAATAATATAATTAAATGATATATATATATATATATATTTACTAAATTAATTTATAATTAATATGATATACTACAATATACATAAAATAATTATACAATACATATAAATTTATTTATAATAAAATATTTATAATATAATATATAATATAAATAAATAATATATTTGTATTTATATTTATATTTATATTTATATTTATATTTATATTTATATTTAATTTTGTCAAAATTAATAAATTAGTATACATAATCTAATATAAAATGTATCTATACATAAGTATACAATACAAATGTATTTATGTATGCGTGTGTGTAAAAATAATATTATTAATTATTATATGATATATATACGTACTAAATTAATTTATAATTAATATGCTATACTAAAATATTCCTAAAATAATTATATAATACATATAAAGTTATTTACAATAACATATTTATAATATAATATATAATATAAATAAATAATATATTTATATTTATATTTATATTTATATTTAATTTTGTCTGAATAATGTAAATTAGTACGCATAATCTAATATAAATGTATTTATACATAAGTATACAATACAATTGTATTTAAGTACGTGTTTGTGTAACAATAATAATATTAATTATTATATGATATATATACATATATACTAAATTAATCTATAATTAAAATGGTATGATACAATATATGTAAAATAATTATATAATATATATATTTATATATAATTAAATATTTATTATATATATATAATATAATTATATAAAATATATATGTTTATGTAAATTTATATTTAATGTTGTCTATGTAGTTGGGTTTTGTCTTAGTGGTAAGCACCTCGTAATTCTACATGAAAAATGGGGGTTCAAAACTCATTGGGCATAGGGCTATAACAGTATTGGAGCGTACTGTAGCAGCACTGACACTGTAGCAACAACGGGTACTATAGCAGCGACATGGAACTGTAGCGGCGGGAAATCACTGTAGCAGCGGTGGGTACTGTGTGACACTGTAGCAGGCGGGTACTGTAGCAATATATATATGTATACATTTATGTTTATATGTATAAGTGTTTATTTAAAATATTTATATAATGTCCTTATATATATGCGTTATAAAGTATTTAAATACATTTATACAATGTGTTTATATAATACACACACACACACACATGCACACACCAACATATATATTAAATTTTTTGAATTTATATGAGATTTATTTTAGAAAATAAATTAAAATTTAGATGGAGTTTAAAACTCTCTCTAATCAAAGGGATTTACAGCGGTTCATAACCCCTGTCAAATTTCATGAATTATAGGGGGTTAACAACCCCCTCTAATGTCATCAATTAGAGGGGATTCAAAACCCCCTCTAATGTCATCAATTAAAGGGGGTTCCAAACCCCCTCTAATTTCTTAAATTATAAGGGGTTTAAAACCCCCTCTAATGTCATGAATTAGAGGGGGTTAAAATCCCCCTCTAATGCCATCAATTATAGGGGGTTCAAAACACCTCCTAATTTCTTAAATTAGAAGGGGTTCAAAACCCCCTCTAATCTAAGGGATTAGCGGTGTTTCATGAACCCCCTCTAATATCTTACATTAGAGGGGGTTGTGAACCCCCACTATTTCGTTTAAAAAAATTAATTATATATATATATCCAAACGAATGTTATATATATAGCTCCCTAAAATCCAACAGAATATATATTGCCATTAATTATTAAATTAGCAGCAGTTTTGATATAACCTGATCTAAAATCAAACCAAATATTAAAAAAACAATACAAAAAATTTTAGAGGGGGTTGTGCATAATCCCTCTCTAATTTTTATAAAAAAAGAATTTAGAGGGGGTTTATAACCCCCTCTAGATTCGATGATTAGAGGGGGTTGTGTAGAACCCCCTCTAATTTTACAAAAAATGAATTTAGAGGGGGTTGTGAAGAACCCCCTCTAAATAACCCCCTCTAATGTACTGTTTTTTTGTAGTGTGAATTCATGTGTAGAGGAAATTGGTTTTTTTGAATACGGGTTTATACGTAGGGTGAGAACCCATATCAGATCCCCACATATAGATCCGACTCATACATGGGAGAGAAAATGAATTTACCATATTGTGTTGCGATTGGGTCTAGTATTGAATATCTTAACATCACTACACATCTCATTGGAATGAGAATCAATCCACATGTAATTCTTAAGAAAATCATGCCATTTATTTTCATGCAATGAAGACATCTAGTGTGCCTTTTAAGGTCTTGCAACCATGACCATGGTAACCCTAATGTGAATTGATATTTCTTACTTACGTAGGGAATATTTTTACGAAATATCCTAAGCCCATGTGAGCTATTCTCAATGTGAGAAACAAGGAGTGGAAAAAGTTTGTTCCATGGCATAAAGGCAGCACAAGTGAAGTATAGGGGCATTTAGATTTTGTGGTGGCTAGTCTAGGAGATATGATCCATGCATTGATACATATCTAATTTGGATGAGAATCAATCTATACATATTTCTTTAAATCCTATGCAGTTTAATGTAATGTGTTAAGGAATAAGCTAAACCGATGTGAAAGAATAGAAATATTGTGGCTGGGCCCAAGAATAGAAATTTGGGAATTATTACATATCACATGAGAATAAGAATCAAGACACACATATTTCTTGGGAAATTACCTATACAATTATGATCCTTACACAAGGAGTAGGGGATTTTTTTATTGTGACTGAACCTGATATTGGAGATCTAAACATCACTATGTATCTTTCTAGAGAAATAATCAAGCCACACATAGTTCTTTGAAAATTTTTTCCCACACCAACTGGGCTTTAATGTGGGGGAAAGGGGCTTTAAAATTTTCTAGAATAATGGCCGGGCCCAAGACACGAGGTCAAAGTTTCACTATGTATCTCATTGTAATGAAAATCAAGACATATGTTTTGGAAATGTTCCCTGTGTAGCTCTAGTTCACACATAGGTAAAAGGGTAATTTTCTATGTGGTCATGGCTGGACCAGAGATTGGATATCCAGGAATCACTACGTATCTCATTGGAATGAGAATCAATCCATATGTAGTTCTTGAAGAACCGGGTAGTTTAATGTCATGAAGAAAGGATGTTGACCGTACAGTTTATCATTTTGTAGTAAAGATGTGGGTCACCTAATGTGAAAGAAATACTGTAGCTGAACCAAGGGATAGGACCTGAGTGTCACTACATATCTTTCTAGAGCAAGAATCAATCCACACGTAGTTCTTGAAAAGGTTCCCTATGGCAGTCTGATTCTTACATAGGGAAAAGGGGATATATATATATATATATATATATATTTGCATCTAGACTAGGGATTGGAGATCCAGGTGTCACTAAGTATCCCATTAGAATCAGAATCAAGACATAAGTAGTTGTTGGGTAGATTGTGCAGTTTACCATCATATGATGAGGACATTGGCTATATAGTTTACCATCTTGCGGTAATTATGGGATAATGCTGGGGATTATACCTATAAAAGGGCCCCAAATTCCATTATGGAGTCTAAATGATGTGAGTGGGGCTTATGCATGGGAGATTCCCCTATTTTTCTTCCTCATGTTTGGCCAAGAGGGAATCTCAACCCACTGAGGGGTTAGAGGGGTGTGATTGGGACTTACACCTGATATGTAGGCCCATTTTTAAGGGACCATGAGGAGTATCACAACTCGTGTTACTTTAGGGGTTTCTTAACATTGAATGAGAGGAATGTTAACCAGGATGTTTAATGTCATGCAGTGAGGATGAATGACATCTTGCAGTTTTAAGTCAGATGACTAGGATTTATGTCATGCATTTTATTTTCATATGGAAAGGATGATGATTTCACCCAGATTAACATCATGAAATATGGACATTACATCATGAATTTTAGGGTCGTGCGACAAAGACCAACTATATAGTTTAAAAAATTATAGCTGGGACTTATATAGTGCTATGTAGGTTAGAATCCTGCAGTTAGGAATAATCTCATGTGATTACATGATATATTTCTTTAGGAACCTTGCATTAGTCAGTATCATAACAATATCTCCATCCATTGAGATCAAGGAATAATCTCTCTTAGAATATACCTCATGTATGGAGTAAGGTCCTTCCCACTTCGATTCAAGATTCAGAGGCTTTCTTCCTAACATCATTGGAGTTATGAGGACCAATACCAATTCTCCTTAGAAGAATGAATAGAGGAAAACCTTCTTGTTAAAGTCCTATGAATTCTGATTTTGATAAAATTCCAAGTGATGCAAGGTATGAAATATTTTTTAATATAGTTGCTTCAATTCATATAGTCATTTTTGGGAATGCTCATCTGTAGATAGTTGGTCGCAGATGGTAATACAGAGTGATGGTAATTGAACCTCAATAGGAAGAACTACTTTTTGTTTCATATACTAGTGAGTGTGAGGTTTCTCGTGTAGCAGTACAGGTTGTAGTTTGATAATCCCATAAAGCATGCAAGATCTTGTTTATCCACCATCTTCTAGATTATGTTTGACAGAGTCTTGTTGAATGCCTCTATCTTTTCATTAGCCACTTCATGATAGTAGGATGAATGGTTGGATTTGATATTATAGTACTGATATATATTTTCTACATAAGCAGAATAGAAGTTGGTATCGTTGTCCATCAGTACCATGAGAGGGACATAAAATATGGAAATGATTTTAGTTTTGATGAAACTAACAATGCTTTTGGACCCAAATTATTTGAGGGGTATCACCTCATCCCATTTGGAGAAGAAATCAGTAGCAGTCAGGATGTACTTGAACTACTTGGATGCAGCTGGGGGTATGGCCCCACAATATCCATTCCCCATATAGATAATTACCAGGAGTATTTGGATGTATGTAGAAACTCCGAGGGTTGATGGATGAAATTAAAATTCACTTGGAAGGAATGAAATTTCTTGGTGAATTCAATGCAATCCTATATCATCGAAGTTTAGAATTATTTAAGCCTTCAGATTTAATCAGAAAGCCTGTACCCTGAGTGGTGGGAACCATAGTCTCCCACATGTACTTCTTCCATAGTATCCAAGGTCTCTTCTCCATCGATACATATAAGAAGGAATCTATCAAAGCCTCATTTATAGAGGACTTTATAGTGATTTGGGCCATTATAAAGAGTGAAGTTAACTACTCGCTATCAAATTTTCTCTTTCCCAACTTTATCTAGTGGGAGCACTCCATCTTAAAGGTAGTCCATAATTGTCATCATCCACTTAGTGGTAGGGCCATATGGCTTAGGGATGGGACTGACTTCATTAATTTATTTTGTTATGATATGAACAAAATGTGAGACTATCTTGTGATGGGAAATGATGATGATTGTTTCATCCCATTATGGACCTACCAAATTTGTAGCTATATTTGACAATGCATCTTCCTAGGCATTATGTGATCACAAGACATGGGTCAATGTTGGTTATGAGGGGAACTCTGCCATCAACCCTCGAATATAGTCAAGTAGTAGGATTATCTATTCTTTTTTGATGGAATAATCCCTATTTATATGCTTGATCACCAACTCTGAACCACATTTTACCTCTAAATGGTCCACTGGTATTTGGAGTTCTAGTTCCATCCTTGCAATGAGGGCCTAATATTCCACCTCATTATTCATACAACCTTCTGACAACAGAAAGGAGTATGGTATGACTACCTTCATTGGGGAAATGAGAAAAATCCCTAAACCAAAATTTTTAAGATTAGGGTCTTCCATTCTATTCCCTATTGGGATCCTTTATGCATTGTCAAAATACATTTCCCATGTTTGGTGGCCACCTTGAATGGAGAATATCTCTTCATTCGGTAGTTTAGTATTTAACGATGTCATTTCTAAAGATGGGTATTTTTTAAGGAAATATTCCAAGTCCTGTCTTTTCACTAATTTATGAGGCATGAATTATATATCAAACTGCTATAGAATAACTACCCACCATTCCAGACATCCTTTAAACATAAGACAACTAAGGATAAATTTGAGCTGGTTATTTTGAGAGACCAATTAGACCTCGTGGTGCTGCAAGTAGTGTCTCAGCTTTTGAACTAAAAATATTAACACCAAATGGCTCTTCTTAATATATGAATAACTAGTCTTCACATAATTCATGGTTTGATTGAGATAATAAAAGTTTTTTTCATTTCCAACATTGTTCTTTTGTGTGAGGAAGGCGTCTGGTGATTTCTCCAAGGACATCACATATAGGATGAGTGGATTTTCCTCAATAGGTGGCATTAATACCAATGTAATCAAGATGTATTTATTGAGGGTATCAAATTATTTCTGGCAGTCATTGGTCCATTGATATGTGACCCCCTTATTCATCAGTTTGGTGAAGGAAAGACATTTTCCTATGAGGTTGAATATGAAGCATCAGATATAGGCTAGGTGTCATTGAATCCCTCTTAACTCTTTGAGGTATTAATAAGGTGACATTTTAAGGATAATTTTTTTTTCTCAGTGTCAACTTTGATGTAGTGATGGTATAAGATGAATTCAGGAAACTTTCCTGAGGTTACCCCTAAATCACATTTAAGGGGTTCTTCTTTAGGATATGTTGTCATAGATTATTGAAGAAAGTATATAGGTCATCCAAGTGATCAAAACATTATCTATACTTGACCAATAGATCATAAACTTAGAACTCAAAAAAATTCCCCAGAAAGGGTTTGAAGATGCGGTGCATGACACATTGGTATGTGGTACCAACGTTCTTTAAGATAAAGGGAATTACCCGATATTAAAATACTCTTTGAGGGGATTTGAAGGATGTGGCTTCTTCATCTTCCAAGTATATCCAAATTTGGTTTTAAATAGAATAGTAATTCATGAATAATAGGGATTGGTAGCCAACCATTTCATAAATTAGTATTTTTGTGATTGGAATCAGGAATTAATCTATCAGAAAATATCGGTTGTGATCCCCAAAGTTGATGAAAACTCTAAATTCCCTATTTTTCTTCTTTATCAGGACTATGTTATCTATCAATTTTGGATTTTGTACTTCTCAAATGGAGTCATAATTTATGATCTTATCCACTTCAGCCACAATTTTGGAGGCGTGAGTTGGGTGTGTCCTTCTGGATGCCTATTTTTTTCCCCAAAAATCTTCTGGAAAACCTAAGTGATGGGTGGACACCTTTGGTTCAAGTCATGGTATCTCTATGTAATTACAGGCTAACAAATCCTGGTGATGCTTTAGGAAGGAGGTATATACCTCATGTTCTTCAGGATTCGTGGACACACTGATCAAAGTGGGTCATGGATCTTCATTTGTACCAAGATTTATTTCTATGAGTTCATCCATAGTGGTGGAGAAACATTCCTAAAATGATAGAGGGGAATCCCTGAAATCTTCCTCTTATTCATCTTCCTAATGATTTACTTATTTCACCTCTTCTTGGGAGATAGGTTATGAAGTAAGATTCTCGAAGTTAGGAGAGGAGTCATTATTTGAATATCCAGAAGATGAAGCAATCATTTATGGATCAATCAGTGGCATGAAGCCTTTTTGGAGCTCCAAAGGGGAGAAGAGAAACTAAGAATAAACATATATTTCTTCTCCCATTGAAATGAAAACTTATTATAGTATAACTGATGAAATAAGGATTTGTTGAATCTTAGGGGATATAATGAAGACATTTTCATCCAGGATTTCATTACTTCTGATAGAGTTTATGACTTCTCCTACACTATTGGGTTTAGTTGTTGCGAATGAAGTTACGAAATTCACTAAATGAGTGCTTGAATTCAGGTCCACCACTTAGATTTGATTGATGGGATGCACGTAATATGTACTTATTTTCTTGAAAGGGTTATCTAGGATCATATCCATTTTATTTAAGGCATTTATCTGAGTGACATTATCAGCCATGAACTATTTCTCCTCCTTATGGTAGAATCTCGCATTAATGTACTATGACTCATAGGATTTGAATGGGGTTTTTTCACCATGAAATGTTCCAATTTTACTATTGATACAATATTTTAGGTATTGGTGGTATGATGAAGGAATGGACATATAATGATGTAGCCAAGGTCTTCCCAATAGGACATTGAAGGCTGTATCCTACTAAATAATAATGAATTCTAAGTCATACATGAGATACCTAAATTGAGTTTTGAGTGTGATCTCACCAAGAGGATTTTATCATTATTTTCATAAACTTGTAACATCAGAGTGTAGGGGGAAAAGTGAGATTCATTGAAACCTATTTGGAAAAGTTTATAGACTGGAATGAGGTTGAATCTTGAGCCATTTTAAATAAAGGATCATCATATATCAATGTCATTTATCCTGCCAGATATATACAAGGGCCTAATGTGTCCTTATATGCTAGAATCCTCATCATGGTCTGTGAAATAGATGACTGTATGAAATTATGTAGGATCATTCTTTGCACGATATACTTTAGTAGTTGAAACCTCTATTTCAAACTCTTGGGGGATCAATAAGGCCTCTATGAGTGCTTCCTAGTGATATTTTGACAGGTTCAAAGAATCTAGGATTAAAAACTTGACTGAAACTTGGGCCAGTTGCTCTAAAAAATTATACTTCTAATCTAGAGGTCTATGATTCCTAGCATGGGGTATTTCTTTCACAGGTTCTTTATAAGATAAAGTACTTGATGTAAATGGATCATCCCTTAGAATATGAGTAGAAGGTGCTTCCACCCCTGGTGGATTAGGTTGGCTGGGTCTGGCTACACACCAAGGTTTATTAGATGGTGGTGTATCCTATTGTCAATATTCTAGGATGATCGTGTTAGGGTAGACCCTTTCATGTGTGGGAGAACTTCCTTTCTCTTAATGAATTCACTGTAAATATCTACCATGATTTTCAACCATGTAAACAGTTTGAGTAGGGGCGTGGTTAATGAAATTACTCCTGGTACGACCGCATCCTACCCTGTATCCTCAAATATTTCAACCTCTTCCCCAAGTTCGCAAATTAAGAATAGATAATTCAAGTTCATAATCACAATCATCATCTGATAAGGGATCCAATAAGTGAATAAAATTAATGAAATCTAACATCAACTCCTCATATGAATAATATTCCATATGGTTGGTGGATCCCTGTTGTACCATTTGGTGGGGAAGTGCCTGTGCTTTTGAGATTGTTCACTTAAATTACACCAAGGTCAAGGATAACTTTGTATTTTACATGAGCTCATATTATTATGTTAGTTTATTACCCTTTTATCCATGTTTCTTTTTGGAGGATTTGATTTTAGGGGACTGAGCTATCAATGAAGTTGGTTATGTTGCAGGAAAAGTAGATAGAGGCACAATTGGATGTTTCAACTGTGTTCAGAGAATAACATGAGTCTGGTTGATCATTTTCTTGACCATAAAGTCACCAAAATTCTATGTACTCTTCCTCTTAACTTCTTTCCATTAATTTTCCTCCTCTGCATTAGTGGTATGAACATACACAACCTGAGCAGGTGAATTTTCAAAATTCACTTGACCAGAGTCCACTATATTTTATTGGAGGTCTTTAAAAACAAAATAATCCTAAATGTGGTTCCCCAGTACTTGATATAAGGGAAAATAATTCTAGATATCTTCATCAACTTCTTTTCTGGGATTCCTAGGCTTTGGAAACTTTACCAAGTTGTTTTCCAATGCTGAGATGAAGTATCTAGGGACATGGTCTTTTCAAAAAGAATAAACCTTTTTTTTCATCTCCCCAAACTATTTTCACCTATGTTCACTTTGATCATCCTAATGAGGTAGGAATTTTTGCTGACACTTGGGAGGTGGAGCTGCATGATATGGTGCAGGCTTTGAAGCAAGAGCAGGTATAAGGTCTTTCTTAAGTTAAATTTTAGCGGCCTCTTCTTTCCCTGCTCTCTTTCCTTGAGTTGATGGAATTACCTGGTCCTTGGATTTTGTCTCTTTGATGGAGTCTTCCACCATTTTAGAAATTGCATCAAGGTCCCAAAACCTTTTTGTGTATTTCATAGGGATAAGTGGTGTGTGAAACTCATCATAAAGATTCTCTATAGATATGGGTAACAAATCTTATTGAGGTAGCAGCAGGTTCAAGGAGTATTTAAATACTTTCCACCTAGTAATGAAATTTGAGACTCTTTTATTCTCCCACTGCTTATAGTTTGAGAGGTAAAAGATTGCTATCTTCTGCAACATTTAGTTTAACTGGAAGAGAAAATTTTGGCAGTGGTCTTCCCAACCCGTGATTTACTGAGCTTGCAAACTTATGTACCACATAAAGGCTGGTCCTTATAAAGATTTCATGAATAACCTAAGTTTCACTACCTATTGTTGTTTAGGGGTACCCATAATGGGATCACAACAAGATAAGAAATGCATAAAGTAATTCTACAGGTCTCCTAATATAATGAATATTAGAAATTTAGGATTTCTAAATTTTGGAGGGGGAAGATTCGAATCAACCTATTCAGGATAGGGATTATTTTATGGCTGTATCGATGCATGTCATTCCTCTATGGATTACAATAGAGTCATTAGTGACTAAATAGTGTTCATAAGAATTTGAGGAATGTCTAGATGAGCTGGATCCTAAACAGGTGCAGTATCCAGAGTCTAAATAGGTACAACAACCGGTAAGGCTATGGGTGATGGAACTAATGGTATCTTCCATGGGAAACCCATAGGGTCATGTCTGTATGGATGTGCCTGACCCTATTCTAGCTGTGCACCCAATAGAGGGAACTCTTGATATACTTCTACAGGATCCAAGTATATTAGTGGTTGGTATCCCATGTTTTGCAGATATTCTAGATCTACTTCAGTTTCTGTGGAAAACACTCTTTGTTGAGGTGCACTAGTTGGAAGTGTGACTTGAGGATCTTCTTGCAGAATATATATAGTCAAAAGGTTTCATCAGAGTAATTCTATATTGATTCTTCACAATTATTTCATCTATTACTCCTGCTAAAACAATTTTTCTGATAGAGAAAGGGGATAAATCTCTCTGGGAGGGAGGTGAGGTACAATTTTACCTTTACTCGTATCCTTGTTGGATTATTTTTTAGGAGGTAATGATAGATTGTTTGAGGTAGTGCCCAAATTCAGGGTAAGCCTATGGTTCTAGGCTAACAAACCTCCTTAAATTTTTTTAGTTTGGACAATATTATGAACCATAACTTATTCCTCACACTCATACTATGAATTAACCTCATGTTCGGCATAATTTTAAAGGGCAGTGTTGATGACATTCACTACTGTGATGTCACGACTCGTCCCTCAGGGCCCGTTCCATGACTACCCCAAGCCCGCCTTCCATAGGCTAGGGGCTGGCGACTAGCACCGAAGGTTTATTCCCTAAAACTGGGAAGACATTGCCTTTATAACCTGTAAACTCACACAACCAAACACACATCATGATACAAACACAAGTAAACCGAATAGTAAAAAGAGTGTGTACGGTAAGTGAAAGGGGCCAGAATACAAGCCCAACTAGAAAGTACAAGAAAACTGGAAGGTACAAGTAAACTGAACAGCTCCTATGAACACCTTCCAAGGATCCTACCTGAAGGGTAGGTACAGATCTCGAACGGTCGCCTCTACGGTATGCCTCATCTAAGGTCCACCTCCGAGCTACCTCCAGTCTTGGTACCCTCGTCCTCAATTAGCGCTGTCTGTCTTCTGCACCAAACACAACAAGGTGAGGGCGTAGCCCGTGCAGGGGTGAGTATAACAATACTCAGTAGGGACCCTGAGACCCTCAAAGGTCTCACAAAATCCACAAAGGATAAACCAAAAATCATGCAAACAACTGGAAACCCTACTTAGGTATATTCCCATACATATACCTAAGTTATCAAGTAAAACCATCTCAACACAAGGCCCAAACCCTTAGCCAAAGTACAACTGTTCCACGAAGGAAAGAATACCACGAAGGTAACCACCACGAAGGTAAGTACCACAAAGGCACACCACATAGAAGAATACAAAAAAGGTATCACCACGAAGGTATGTACCACAAAGTTACACCACATAGAAGAATACCACAAAGGTATCACCATGAAGGTAAGTATCACAAAGGTATGCCACACAGAAGATTACCAAAAAGGTAAAGATTCATCTCACACCAGGTATAACTTAGGTATGGTAGTAAAGATGATCAGATATAATTACTGAATCATCTTACGTTGTTAAGAGTAAGACCCATAAAGGATCCTAAATCATCAGACCCACGTAGAATCCTAGTACAACAGACCCACATAGGATCCTAGTATAGAAGACCCACGTAGGATCCTAGAGTAGTCCCACGTGAATTCCTAGAGCAGATCTAAGTGAGACTCTCGAACATAGAACCACTTAGGATCCCAAAGCACAAACCCACATAGGATCCCAAAGTACAAACCCACATAGGATCCTAAATCACAGACCCACATATGATCTTTTTCTCATGCTACAGCTAGCTACAGGGTTCCCACACTAAGCTCGCTTGATTCTGGGAGGGTCTTCTTCTCAAGCCACAGGTTGATACTCTAACTTCCACAAAGTCCTACGAAGAAGTATCCCAAAGGACCGCCACGTAAAAGGGGTCTCGATGCAATAGACGGTGCATCAATCCGACACCTGGTCTGTAAGTTATTGGCCTTTTAGTCCTGAGGGCCCGGTTAGATTCATGTTCGATCCAACCTTCGGGTCGACCTGGCCCAACTCGGGTCCAGCCCTGGGTTGACTCAGACCATGGAGCGGCCCGCTGGGCGGCCTGCGGTGCGGCGACCTGCTGGGTCTGCCAGCTGGCCGGATAGCCGACCTCCTCTGCATGGTGCGGTCGCACGCCGCGCCTCCAGCAACGGCCGGTTCGGCCAGCCGCCCTCCCTTCGACACTATGGCACAAGGTCACGACTCCTACATGCAAGATAGCATGGACACATGCCACCATCCCCATCGCACGACTGACCAGAGTGCCGGCCGCCGCCCTTGCTCCACCGCGGCCGATGGGCCCCGACCCTTCTCCAGTTGCACGGTTGCGCCATCGCCATCTTCACGGCCGACCGTGGTGCCGATCGCCACTCCCAAGTCCCACCGGTGCCAATCGCTGGCACCGGTCACCATCCTCCTCCATCATGAAGATTGCATCAAAACCACAAAGGTTACGGAGAGGTCGGGCCATGTTCGTTTGGCCCGTACCCTCCGCGTTAGAGTGGTAGCAAACGACTCATGGGGAGAGGTTCAACATAAAATAAAAATAAAGAAGGTAAATCAAAATCACACCCCTACCTTAAAGGTTCTATTGGAGATCATCTGCATTTGAAGATAGATTGGCGTTTGGTGATCCCAAATCAAGCCTCCTCCAATGACACCACTTATTTGATGATCCTCCGTTCTTCGATTCCTCCTTGGTGAGAACTTTTCTTCCACAAGAGGCTCCTCCAAGAACACCCTTGGCCAATGATTCCCCCAAAACACAAGAGGTGAAATTCCAACTTAAATTAAAATATTTTTATACAATTAATTTACATTGGCACAATAATTAAATGGATCAATTAAATGGCACTATTAATTAATTGGAGAGTTGGCACAATTAATTAGATAATTCTAAGGGTCTTTCCCCACATTAATGAAGGGTTTGGGTGGTCCCCACCATTGAATTCAAATTTAGAGGATTAAATCTCTTGTGGTCCCCACCTCCAAGCATTAAATTGGGAGGTTAAAAATAAAACAAAAGGTTGATCTTTATTTTTTTTTATTTCCATGAAAAACACGAAAACTAACTTTCACCCTCGACCAACTAAGATCGAGGTGAAAGTCTCCTTAAGCGAATACCAGTGCTGCGAGTTCAACGGTGCCCTCAAATTCCAATTCTGAGCACTGGTTCAAAATTTACAAAAACCTGCTTGCACGTTTACTGAACATACCCAAAAAAAAGTTCATAAATTCATTCCGGGCACACTGGGCCTCAGAATCACCTGAAGTCAATTTTCGCGGACTCGTAAAATTCTTATATAATTAAAAAAAATTTACTTGGAAATTTCCGGGTCTTTACATTCTCCCCACCTTAGGGATTTGCATCCCCAAAAGACACATCACAAAAACTAGGATAACAAGTGGGGGTACTGAGCACAAATCTGGGCCTCTTGCTCCCATGTGCTCTCCTGGAGGTTCCCATGCTGCCAACATATACGCACTAAAGGTATCGACCTCCCATGAAGGACCCACTCATGTCAATCCTCAATATCCACTGGAACCTCCATAAATGTCACCCCATCATCGATGTCCAAATTTCTATTGTCGATGACGTGTGATGGGTCGTGTACGTATCTCATCAGCTGAGATACATGGAAAACATCATGCACCCGGTGCAACTGAGGTGGAAGAGCTAAGCGGTAATCCACCTCACCAAATATACTGAGGACCTAAAAGGGTCCGATGACCCTTAGAGATAACTTGCCGCCCTGACCAAATCTCTGCAAACCTCATCGGGGTGAGACCCGTAGGAAGATGTGGTCACTATCCTCGAACTCCAGAGGTCTCCGTCTCCTGTCAGCATAAGACTTCTGCCTGCTCTGTGTAGTATTTATCCGCTCCTGGATGATCTGAACCTTCTCTATGGTAGCCTGTACCATCTCTGGTCCCACGAGTGCTGACTCCCCTGGGTCTGTCCAGCACAAAGGTGATCTGCAAGGTCGGCCATACAATGCCTCAAAAGGTGCCATCCTAATGGTGGAGTGATAGCTGTTGTTGTATGTAAACTCCACTAAGGGAAAGTGATCCTACCAGCTACGAATGAAGTCGAGGATGCAAGTACGCAACATTTCCTCGAGGGTCTGAATGGTTCGCTCAGTCTGGCCATCCTTCTGAGGATGGAATGCGGTGCTCAAATGAAGCTGCGTCCCGAAAGCCTCCTGCAACCCCTTCCATAGACAAGAAGTGAAACGTGCATCACGATCTGAGAGAATCGTCGAGGGTACTCCATGTAGCCATACAATATCCTGTACATAGAGGCATCCCAAGCTCTCTACCAAACCCTGCTCTCTAATTAGTAAGAAGTGGTCCGACATGGTGAGTCGGTCGACGATCACCCAGATAGAATCATGACCCCTGGATGTACGTGGAAGTCCTATCACGAAGTACAAGGATATCCCATCCCACTTCCACTCTAGGACCTCTAAAGGCTGAACTAAGACTGTTGGTACCTGATGCTCCGCCTTCACTTGATGACAAGTGAGGCACCGAGAGACAAATTCTGCTACTGCTTTCCTCATTCCTGGCCACCAGTGCTGTCGTCAGAGGTCATAGTACATCTTCGCCACTTCTGGATGTACCACTAGAGGGGATGTGTGGAACTCCCTCAATACTTCCTCCCAAAGTGACACTAGTACCATGGTACGTTCTTTGAAGAGGATGTCATGCTCCCCAACTTCATAAAATACATCAGGTGTCTGTCCTGTAGATATCCGAGCACATCGATCCTCACAGTCAGTGTCCCCACACTGCGCCTCCCTGACTTGCTGAATAAGTGGGGGAGTGACTGTAAGAGACTGAAGATAAGCTGCTCTATCTTGATCCACAAAGGATATCTGCAAAGCAGATAGTTGCTCTGTTGCCTCACCTAGCAGCTGTATACCAGATCTCCTACTGAGTGCATCTGCCACAACTTTCTCCTTCCCAAGAGTATAGAATATCTCAAAGTCATAGTCCTGGAGGAACTCAATCCAACATCGCTGCCTCAAGTTCAGGTCCTTCAAGAGAAGATATACCTGAGACTATTTTGATCAGAGTAGACTGTAAAATGTTCACCCATCAGATAGTGTCGCCACATCTTAAAAGAAAATACCACTGGTGATAACTTCAGTTCATGGGTAGTATAGTTCTACTCATGCTATCTCAACTATCGAGAACTATATGCGATAACTGATCGCTCCTGCATTGGGACACATCCGAGCCTGGTCCTTGATGCGTCGCAGTAGACTACGTACCCAACGACCTCCTCTGGAAGCCTCAAGATGGGGGCACTAGTCAGCCTCTTCCTCATCTCATGAAAACTCCAATGGCATCTCTCCAACCACACGAAGGGTTTCCCCTTCTTCATCAACGCTGATAAAGGTGATGCAACTCTGGAGAAATCTGGCACAAACTTTCAGTAGTATCCAGTCAAACCCAGGAAACTCCGTACCTCCATCACACTCCTGGGTGGCTTCTAAGCAAGTACTGCCTCAATATTCACTGGATCCACCGTAACTCCAGCCTTTGAGATGACATGTCCCAGAAAGTGAACCTCTCAGATCTAGAACTAGAACTTCGAGATCTTACCATATATCTGGTGCTCTTGAAGTGTGTCTAGAACTATCTGAAAATGATAGGCATGCTCCTCCTTAGTAGCCGAGTATATTGGAATGTCATCGATGAAGACCACTACAAAACAATCAAGGTATGGCTGAAAGATCCAGTTCATGAGTCCCATGAACACTTTTAGAGAGTTGGTCATACCGAATGGAATAACCAAGAACTCATAGTGTTCATACCGACATCTGAAAGCCGTCTTCTTCACGTCCTCATCTCGTACTCTGATCTTGTGATAGCCTGATCTGGGGTCTATCTTTGAGAACCACTGTTATCCCTTCAGCTGATCGAAGAGTTCATCAATCCTTGAGAGTGAGTACTTGTTCTTCACAGTCACCTGGTTCAGGTGCCGATAGTCAACACAAAGTCTCAAGCTCCCATCCGCCTTCTTGGTGAACAAAATCGGGGCTGCCCAAGGAGAATCACTTGGCTAGATAAACCCCTTCTCTTGCAAGTCCTCTAGCTATACCCGCAGCTCATGAAGCTCCACAGGAGCCATCTGATACATTGGTGTAGATATCAGTGCCATCCTGGGGTATAATTCAATGTAAAATTCTACCTATCTTCGAGGAGGTTAATCCAGAACATCATCAGGGAAGACATCCGCGTACTGGTCCACCACTACAGGATAACTTAGACTCTCCACACCAACCACTCCGAGGGTAAGGCTAGCCAACTGATGAGTGATCGACTGCACTCTCTTTCGGGTAAGTCCATCCTGTGCTGCAAAGGCTCCCTTCTCACCGATGAAGGTAAACCTAGTCCCATCCATGCAGACACACCGCACTTTGTGCCTAATATAGTCAATATGAGTATGGACTATTATAACCAGTCCATACCCAAGATGACATCGTAAGGCCTCGACACCGCTACTAGGAGATCCCAGCCGAATCTCTCACCTCCTAGAGTAAGCTCACATTTCCGGAACCAGTGTTTAATCGTCAAATCCTCTCCCGTAGGAGTCTCTAGCCATAAGTATCGAGCCAATGGCTCCACTGGAATCTCCGAGCCCCAAATGAGGGAAGTGGAAATAAAAGAATGACTGACACTTGTGTCTATAAGTACTGCAGCTAAGGTGGAGTAGACATAGATCATACCTCGTATCATATCTTGAGCACCATGGTCGTAGGTCTCAGCTATCTGGAGATGAGCTCGCCCCTATCCTTCTACTCCTTGTGGTCGGGGTGGACCACCTGGTGGTGGTGGCGGTAACATCTCAAATCATCACCCACTACCAGCTTCATGGCCAGCTCCTCTGCCACGTCCACCTACTCCCTGTGGACCTCCTCATTCGAACCTCTATCTTTTCCTGGGCGGTCTTTCGACTGTCAGTTGATCATCCGTATGACGGATCAGATAGTCACGAGCCATGTGACCCTACCCACTGCATGTGTAACACTGCCTGCTCCTTGCATGACTGGCTCTATCTCTGGTGCCCCACACAACCGACCTTGAATTCTGCGGTCATCCTCCTGTAGGTCTGGTCCTCTTGGACCTCTGTGACACCTGTCTACTGCTAGCTGCAGAAGACTCCGCTATGTGACGCCTGATGGTGGGTCTCACTGCTGGTGACTGCTCAGCAAGAAAACTATCCACTAAGAGGGATCACTCTAACACCCCTGCCTGCATTGGGATGTTAAGAGAAATCATCAAAGCCCTAATCTCTCGCCTGAGTCCCTGATCGAAGGTTTGGGCCCTGAAGAATGGGTCCCGCACTATATCAATGGAGTAGCTTGAGAGGTTGGTGAACCTCACTGAGTACTAATCCACAATCATGATGCCTTACTGCAGATGGATAAGCTCTTGTATGCAAACTGAACGAAGGGTCTCTAGAATGAACTTTGCCCGAAAAAGGCTCTCAAAGTCTGCCCAGAGAAGTGTCACCTCATTGTGAACTTGGAGCATCAAGCTCCACCATCTTCTTGCTACTGCCTATAAAAGACTGGCAGCAAGGATCACCATGAGATCAGGTAGTGTCCCTACTAGTCGGAAGACTCTCACCACAACCTCCAAACAATCCTCAGCCACCTGTGGGTCCGTCTCACCCCTGAACCTAGGTAGACTCTGGCGCTAGAACTCGTGAAATGCACTCAACTGGTGTTCACCCTCTACTGCTGGGGATGGTGGAATTAGTGGCCCAACGAGTAATGGTAACACTGGTGCCTCTACTGGAAGAGGGCCCTATACTGAGGCCTCATCGCTCAGTGGCCCATCATCACGTACTATACCCAAAACCCTACCTGGCTTTCTACGTGGAGGCATCCTAAAAATAAACAGGTGCACCACAGTCAATAAGTTATACCTGGTGAGATGACTCAAATATATCACAAAGAAAACTTTTTGAAACACACACGTAATTAGTGTTTTCGTGCACTGAGTCAGAAATCAGAAGTCAGGGTCCTAGTATATGGATACGTTAGCTGCCACACCAACACTAGATTCCCTAAACTGATAACCACACTCACTACACTTACCACTATTTCCACTAAAAAGAGTGATCAGAGTCCAATGTTCTATGGTATAACCGACTCCTCTGATACTAATTTTTCACGACCCGTCCCCCAGGGACCATTCTGTGACTACCCCAAGCTCGCCTTCCATAGGTCAGGGGCTAGTGACTAGCACTGAAGGCGTATTACCTAAAACTGGGAAGACATTGCATTTATAACCTGTAAACTCACGCAACCAAGAACACAACAAGATATGAACATGAGTAAACTAAATAGTAAAAAGAGTGTGTATAGTAAGTGAAAGGGGCCAGAATATAAGCCCAACTGGAAAGTACAAGAAAAATGGAAGGTACAAGTAAACTGAACAACTCCTGTGAACACCTGCCAAAAATCCTACCTGAAGGGTAGGTACAGCTCTCAAACGGTCACCTCTACGGTATGCCTCATCTAAGGTCCACCTTCCAGCTACCTCCAGTCCTGGTACCCTTTTCCTCAGTCAGCGCTGTCCGTCGTCTGCACCGAATACAACAAGGTACGGGTGTAGCCCATGCAGGGGTGAGTATAAAAATAATCAGTAGGGACCCTGAGACCCTCAAAGGTCTCACAAAATCTACAAAGGATAAACCAAAAAGAATGTAAACAACTGGAAACCCTACTCAGGTATATTCCCATACATATACCTAAGTTATCAAGTAAACCTATCTCCATACAAGGCCCAAACCCTTAGCCAAAGTACAACTGTTCCATGAAGGAAAGAATACCACGAAGGTAACCACCACGAAGGTAAGTACCACAAAGGAACACCACACAAAATAATACCACAAAGGTATCACCATGAAGGTATTTACCACAAAGGTACACCACACAGAAGAATACCACAAAGTTATCACCATGAAGGTAAGTACCACAAAGGTACGCCACACAAAAGATTACAAAAAGTTAAAGATTCAGCTCACACTAGGTATAACTTAGGTACGATAGAAAAGATGATCAGATATAATTACTGAATAATCTTACTTTGTTAAGAGGAAGACCCACGAAGGATCCTAAATCATCAGAACCACATAGGATCCTATTACAATAGACCCACATAGGATCCTATTATAGTAGACCCACGTAGGATCCTAGAGTAGTCCCACATGAATTCCTAGAGCGGATCTAAGTGAGACTCTCGAACATAGACCCACATAGGATCCCAAATCACAGTCCCACATAGGATCCACATAGTATCCTAAAGCACAGACCCACATAAGATCCTTTTCTCATGTTACAACTAGCTACAGGGTTCCCGCACTAAGCTCACTTGATTCCGGGAGGGTCTGCTCCTCAAGCCACAGGTCGATACTCCAACTTACATTAAGTCCCACGAAGAATTATCCCAAATGACCACCACATAAAGGGGTATCAACGCAATAGACAATGCGTCAATCGGACACCCGAACTGTAAGTTATTGGCCTTTTAGTCCTGAGGGCCCGGTTGGATTCATGTTCGATCCAACCCGTCCATACCCCAAATTTATCCAAAAATCAATTGGGGTATACCAAAAGGACCATCTTGATCCAAGTATTCTGGTGCCATAGACGGTTCGTCAAACGGACACCCGTTGCTCAAGATATGGCCGAAAGAGAGAATAGGACTGAAGTTGGTATGAGTCCAGTCTGACCCGGTCGAAACGACCCGGCCCGACCCGATTCGGGTTGACCCGGACCAACCCGGGTACGGACCTGGGTCAACCTGGCCCATGGAGTGGCGGCCTGTTGGATCTGCCGGCTGGCCGGATGGCCAACCTCCTCTGCACGACACGGTCACGCGCCGCGCCTCCACCGGTGGCCGATTCGATCGGCTGCCCTTCCTTCGCCACCCTAGCATAAGGCCGTGACTCCTGCACGCCGGGTGGCGCAGACACGTGCCGCCATCCCCATCGCATGTTCGGCTAGAGTGCCGGCCACCTCCCTTGCTCTGCCATGGCTGACGGGCCGCGACCCTTCTCTGGTGGCACGGTTGCGCCGCTGCCGTCTTCACGGCTGGCCGTGGTGTCGACCGCCGCTCCCGAGTCCCACCGGTACTAATCGCCGGCACTGGTTTCCATCCTCCTCCATCACCAAGATCGCATCAAAACCAAAAAGGTTGTGAAGAGGTCGGACTATGTTCATTTGGCCCACACCCTCCGCATTAGAGTGGTAGAAAACGGCTCATGGGGAGAGGTTCAACATAAAAGAAAAATAATGAAGGTAAATCGAAATCACACCCCTACCTTGAATGTTCTATTGGAGATCATCCACAGTTGAAGACAGATTGGCATTTTTCGATCTCGAAGCAAGCCTCCTCCAACGACGCCACTTGTTTGATGATCCTCCATTCTTCGGTTCCTCCTTGGTGAAAAATGTTCTTCCTCAAGAGGCTCCTCCAAGAACACCCTTTTCTAACGATTCCCCCAAAACCCAAGAGGTGAAATGCCAACTTAAATTAAAATAGGTTTGTATAATTAATTTACGTTGGCACAATAATTAAATTTCTCAATTAAATGGAACTATTAATTAATTGGAGAGTTGGAAAAATTAATTGGGGAATTCTAAGGGTCTTCCCCCACATTAATGAAGGGTTCAGGTGGTCCCCACCATTGAATTCAAATTGAGAGGATTAAATCTATTGTGGTCCCCACCTCCAAGAATTCAATTGGGAGGTTAAAAATAAAATAAAAGGTTGATCTTTATTTTATTTTTATTTCCACAAAAAATATGAAAACTAAATTTCACCCTCGACCAACTACGGTTGAGGTGAAAGTATCCTTAAGTGAATACCGGTGCTGTGAGTTCAACGGTGCCCTTAGATTTCAATTCCGAGCACCTGTTCAAAATTTACAAAAACCTGTTCACACATTTACTGAATGTACCTGAAAAAAAGTTCATAAATTCATTCCAGGCACACTGGGTCTCGGAATCATGTGCCGTCAATTTTCACAGACTCGTAAAATTCCCATATAATTTAAAAAAAATATACATGGAAATTTCTGGGTCTTTACATGTGAAATGCATTATGAGATTTATATTAGTGTATTTGTGAGACTTTTTTCTTCTATGACCTCCATGAAGCCTTGTCCTCTCCTTTTCTGATTCTCTAGGAACTTCTTGGTAGATAATAATCTGAAGGGAATCACCAGATTTTCATTTGTGTGTGTCCTTAGTGAAGGTACTGGATCACATAATGGGAAGAATTAAGAGGATCCATTCTAAAGTATTTTCCCTAATAAAAAGAAGACTTATTCTTGATAAGGATGGGATTATTTAACTAAAAAATCACCCATCAGTAAGTGATGGGTCTATTTTTGTTCTTCTTACAAAACCCTTCAGGCCTAGTTTGCTGACCTAGAGGGTTGGGTTAAAAAATCCTCCAACCCTACGGGATAGGGTTTCTCTTGAACTGATATGGCTTCTACTACTGTGGATACCCTTCTAATTCTATGGATTTTTTTAGAATTTGGTCTAGGTTTAAAATTTGGAACACACTTAAATTTCCCAATTCTGAATAATGTTGTTCTATTTATTAAATTTTCATTATCTCATAATAGATTTCCCCCAAATGAGAGGCTTGCTCAATATTCTCATATTACTAATGCAAGAGTCTCTCAATAGCCTTCTCTATTCTAGCCCGACATCAGTGGGTGTCAGTCAGGGCCTATTTTTTTAAGTATATATTTGTTCATGAATAGGTTTTTTTTTTCCAAAGTTGGACTAAAGCTATAACATTTCATGCTACAAAATTTGGTGGTATTTTCTGGTTAGGGAGAGCGGTGAAATGTAGCACTCCATTTATGCTTCATCCTATGATATGAGCACTATATTGGGCATTAGTAATCAGTTATCACAACCTCATTAATGCACTGAGGTATGTGTGTTGAATGTCTCCTTTCTGCTTCTCGATTTTTGGATGTCATGAATCCAAGAGATCTCCCAATTCAATTTGGAATTGAAACTATTATATTACCTTGATGTGACTTCTATACTCATAATAGGGTAATACCTTTGATTTAAAGTGATGAAGAGTTTTCCATATGTTGAGGTGGATGTTTTGCACAACATCTTCCAATAATACCTCTAGAATTCTGTATCAAGGGTTGGATAAAGGTTAGAACATGACTGGTATGTCATCTTTAGCCAACTGTTTCCCCATATTTATCATTTCTTATTCATATTTTTCTAGAGGCTCCTCTACTTGGTTTGAACAGAGTGGATGCTTCCTACTATTTTATCATAGGTAGTGAGATCGGTAGGGGTTTCCTCTATTACACTGGAAGGTATGTGACCTGAGGGTGGTTCAGAGAATGGCCATTTCCTTGGGTTGTCTTTCAGTTGAGAAAGGATTTCAATATCCAATGATAAGGTATTAGACATGATTGGCCTTATTCTTGAAAGTTCTTTACGATAGGAGTGACAATTAGAGAATTCTCTTAACAATGTGAAACACTACTGTGGAGAGAAATTTTGTAGTGAACATAATTGTGGGGATGACCACTATGGTGGATTATAGAAAGGGAAAGACCCTCTTGCTACTTGATCTTGTATACACACAGAGGGATTCTGTGGCTCTCATTAGGATATAGGCTATTGAGACTGATCATATTGTGATCATGAAGCAAGCCTTCATGGTGAAGTGTCTGAAAATGACCTTTGGAATTACTACTACTACTCCCATAATTTGGTAATGGGAGATTAGAATATTAAGCTTCCACATATAATCTTATGAGGGTTTCAAGAACTAAAAAATTAATTAAATATGAATTATAGATATGATTTTTATTTTTCTAATCATGTTTGATGAGGAATCTTCTTGGATTCCTTCTTATGAGTGATTGAGGCCACTTTCTGGGGGAAGTGGTTTATGTGGGAAGGTGTTTGTGACTAACTTAGAGTGACCATTTTTATAGCCTGATTAACTTTAGCTATATTGGGTGTATGTCCCTGATCCATTTTCCCTATAATATGGGGTATTATTCCCCTGAACCTCCTGGATGGGAGTAGAGGTGTGTGTCTGCTCTAGGGTGGTATGCTGATGAGCCACCCCACATGTGGGGAAAGAGCTGTGTGTATGTCCCTAGAGAACTAATGTTTTCACCATTATGATGTTCTGGTAAGTATGTAGGATGTGAGTAGGGATTTGTGTCTTCACTTTCATCATTTTCAAGATATGCTTGGTGACTTTAGCAATTGGAATGGGTATATATTCCCATTCTGTATCTAGAGAAGGTGTATGTTATTTCTTCTTTCCTCCCTTTCTTATCTATAGATACTGAAAATACTCATGTGTGGGGTAAGAGAGTTGAGTCTTCCCCCTACTTGTCATCTTGACTTTCTGACTGACTTCTTCGGATGTTTCCTGACAAAGTTGATGGTAGGATTGATGAATGTAGGCAGGTGTGTGCGCCTACTCACGACTGGCTTCCACAATTGGTTAGAGGGATTCTTCAGATGCTGCCAAATGAGTATACTAGTAGTCTTAGTGGGTGAAGATAGGTGTATATTTATTCTTATGATGTGCTTCTTGATTTGAATAGTGGTATTCCTTGGATTCTTCTAGATGAGAATGATGTTAGGATGAATTAAGGTGGGTGGGTGTACGTTCCTACTCACAACTGGAAACCAAATTTGATCAGTGAGATTCTATAGAGGGGATAGGGGTGTGACCCTACTCCATGTTGACTAGTCTATACCCCCGATGGGCTATCTTTCATGCCTGGGTCTGGATGACCTCGACTGGTCGGTCGAGGGTGGCACCCTCATAATGTTGAGGGCTCACTATCACACAGTGTTGGAAGTGATGATTGCTGGAAGGATCCCTTTGTAAGGACCCATATTTCTTCTGGACAAGGCCATATGTGGTCACTTGATCCACCTCCCTGAGATAAGGGAGGAACTGATTGTAGTATTTTGAGGATAAAATCCTGAAATGGTTGAGGATGACAGTTGGTACTGTATGCGTTAGGACCACCTGTCATTGTTGATCAGACAATTGATGGGGCTTCGCAAGTCGGAGGTCCTATTAGGCGGCCTCAAGGGTAGGTATCATACCATATTGATGATACTCTCAAACCAACAAGCTTGAGACCCAAACATTGAAGATGATGGGTTGGTGATGGAGTCCTTCATATTAATGAAGTTACAACTTAAGTAGTAGCTAGGGCATGCATTGGTGAAATCTAGAAGGACATCATTGGATTAAAGGGAGTTCTTATAAATAAGTTCTTAGATAAACAAAAACAAGAAAAACTTATCAAATAAGCATCTCGTTTGAATGAATACATGCATGATTGATTGTATTGTTTGGACCTATTTCATTTTAAGAGTGAAAGGGTCCTGAAAGGTGTGTGATACTATCATCTTGTTTAAATATTCATGTTGGGTTCACCATTTTTTGTTTCCAATGAAAGTTCGATTTGATATCATCAAATGGGTTTTAATGGTTTTTTTGTGGAACCAAAAAAACCAATGGTTATATATCCATGATGACTTAGGGACCTTCTTTCCAAATATAGGAACTCACTGGAAGGTTTAGCAAGAATACTTAAGAACTCACATTGGTCAAGAAGATGGTAGGTTAGGCTCATCACACCCTTTTGTGGGGAGTTACTACCTACTATAGGACTCTCTTATAGATTTAATACATGTTCATGAATACTTTATTAATTTACAAGTATGATTTGGGTCACCCTAGAGTTAACAATCAATTATTATCATGTGTGAAATTTAGAATCATCTGTATTTATTTGTGGTTCTTCATCAATGGAGATATCTATATGTATTTGAGGTTCTCCATCAATGGTATCCCCTTATGTACTAAATGAAGATTCTTTGATCATTATTATAAAAGACTCTCTTTTTATAGATACATAGAGGGGCACTCTAGAGTGTGTCATCATCTAAGGAGATGAGAGTTTTTTTAATGTTGGGATGGGACCCATTAATGAGTTTCCTATGTATCCTTGTGAAAGGAATCAAAACCCATGTAGTTTGGTGCCACTTAATGGGGCACATCATTACTTTTAAGTTCATGTGATAAGGACTTAACCTTATAGTTTAACATCATGTGTCAAGGATGTCTAGGCAGAAGGTTCCTAGTCAAGGTTTGGTGTGGGACTTATGCTGAAGTGGCCTAGGGAACCTAGAAGGGGTATGCGTTTCCAGGTTAAACTAGAACCTACTGGGAATGTGTTCCCAAGTGAATAGGGTTTATTTGGTGTGTTGGGTTTGGACCTTAGGGCGGGTTCTTATGTATCCCATTTGGATGGGAATCAAAACCCATGTATTTTGGTTGGTCTTTTAGGAGAGTGTGTTCCTTTTGAGAGGATTAAATTGGGTATTACACCTAAAGAGGATTCCCTATGGAAAAGGGGCCATGATTGATGTTTCATCTCATCCGGGATTACCCTAAGGAGGAGGCCCATTGATCTCGGGCCTTATTTAGGAATCCTATGTATATTGACTATATAAAGAATTATAGTTCTTGTATTTCAAGAGTTTTTGTGTTGGTACACTAAGATTTCAAGGGTGAATAGGGGTTATTATTAGGGCTTGCTCTTGAGGAGGATTCCCTTAATTGGTTTGGTATTACACTTATAATGAGTCCCAAAGAATAGTATAGTTGGGGATTATTGCTAAGGAGGATACCAAATGGGTTTGATTTGGGGATTACTACTAATAAGGATGCCCATTGAGCTCAGACCTTAAGTAGGCACCCTATATATCTTGATTATAATAGGAATCAAAGTTCTTATAGTATGATATTTTTAGGGATCACCCACTAAGGTTTCCATTGATAGGTTCTTTTGGGGCTTACTCTTGAGGAGGATGCCCATGGATTGATTATAATTGGGGATTACACCAAATTAGGAGGCCCAAAGACTAGTATAGTTGGGGCCTACTTCTAAGGAGGATGCTCAAGGACTAGTATAATTGGGGCTTACTCCCTAGGAGGATTACCATCGATTGGTTTGGTATCATGTGTATTTCATGACCACCGTCAACCTCTAATCCCATGTGATTCATGATCAGTGTGAGAAATAAGAGGAAAAATAATATATGAGAAACTAGATAATCTACTTTTCCTTGAGGTTGGATACAAGGAATTGAGGACTGATTCCAATGGAGCACTTTCAAGGAATACAAGAGGAAGATTCAAAGGATGATTATAGGACAAAACATGTATTTGACTACATGGATTCCAGGACCATGGATATCCCCTAATCTCAAAAGTCATGATGAGTCATGCTTGAATGTGAGAAATAATAGGAATCATAAGATCTGAAAAACCATAATTCTCCTCCTCCTTCAGTGGAAGAGGTCAGGGATATGAGATAGAGAGGAGAGGACTCTGGTGCCCATCCCCTCTCCGACCTAGTGGCTAGGAGGCAGAGAGGAGAAGGAGTGAAACCTATTGCAAGAAAGTTTAGGGTCTTAATCTAAAATGTATTCCCTAGAACTGGTCCTGTAGTGAGGGAGGAGGATCCCATTCCATGTTGAATGGAAAAGCAAGCGTAATCCTCACCCTCCCCATTGGGAATTGGAGGCTCTAGGTCTTAGTGAAAACAAGGGTAGTACATGGTCATAACCCTTTTATTCAAGACCAAGAACTCCCTAAAATTGTCCCTAGGTTAGGGGTCCTTATGACCAAGGGAATTCAAAACCAAAAGAACCCCAAGGACCCTAACTATTTGGTATGACAAGTGAGGGAAAACTCTGACCAAAGGAATAAAAATCCAAATAGAAGACACATTGGTGTGCCTTTCTCCATGGTATTTCAAGTCCAAAGGTATTGGTGGAGGTTTTATCTTGGTATCTTTTAGACAAGGGAACCAAATGAGGATAAACCCTACCATGGATGGCTTAGAATAGGGCCTGATTAGAATCTCTCTCAAGGTAGAGGCTAGAGATATCCAAGTGAGGCTTGCATAGGGGTGTTACTCTCAGGTGGACCTGGGTGAGGTGATGGTACCTTGGGAGAAAGACTACCTAGTAAAATATACTTGGGAGAGGCTTTGATCAATCTTTCAAGGGTATCCGTAGGTGTTCCTAGAAGTGGCTCATATAGATCCATGGTTAAGGAAGGGGACCTCTCACCAGTGTTATCAACCATGGGGGAGTAAGTTTCTCACATAGGTTTTGTTTTATTTTAAACCCTAGGAGGAATTTAGTTTCACTGTCCCCTTTAATTATCTATTCTTCAGGTTTTTGAGGAGTACCTAGAAGGTTTTATAGGGCTTGGGTGAAGGAATAGGGTGATCATAGCATCATGAGGCCTTCATGAATTTCCATCCATGAAAATTAAGACCCCAATGTCATATTTATAGGCACATATGGGACTCTAGGTGAAAGGTCTATCTTGCTCAGGGGTTCTATGCAGGTGTCTCGTGCAAGTTATTACTCAGATTGGTCACACAGGCTAATCCATAGGTACCATGAGCACCAAAGGTAATTTGGGGTACTTGGGTGAATGGACTTTGGAGGACTTTTTTATCTTTTTTACTTCTTCATTTCTCTTATTTTATTCTTCTTAATTTATTTCCCTTTGTTGCCTTTTCATCCATGTGGAAAAACGAAGTGTCAACAGTGATACTTCTAAAGTATGTTCATTATCCATTGGTGCGACCTTGGACCCTTTTCAAGATCTGCCGCTATAGTATTATCACAATACATTGTGATAGGGTCTTTAATTCTAGGTACCACATCAATAACCTAGATAAAGTTTCTTATCCAAATGAATTCCTTGGATACATCAGAAGCTTCTATATACCCAGAATCAATTATCGAGTCAAAAGAAACTGGTTTCTTTGAATTATTCCATCTCACGGATCCTCCATTGAGATAAAAAACATATCCTAACAATTAATTTATATCATTATTATCCTTTTAGAAACTAGAATTAGTATAACCCATAATGGAAATATCATATTCTCCTTTGAATAGAAGGAACATATCCTTAGTTCTTCTTAGATACTTGAGGATTTCCTTAATATTAGAACAATTTTGTTCTCCTTGATATTCTTGATATCTTCATACCATGCTCAATTAATAGGAAAATTCAAGTTAGGTACATAACATGAAATACATGATTGATACTTTCACTAAAGTGTATGGGATCTTACTCATTCACTCTTTCTCCTATTGTGTTTGAGGACACATTTTCTTTGAAATATGTATACCACATGACACTGGAACCAATACACTCTTGGATTGTTCTATACTAAATCTCTTTAGTATCTTATCAATGTATGTACTTAAACTTAGTCCAAGTAGACTCTTGGATCTATCATGAATTATCTTGATCCCTATAATATAGGATGCTTCACCTAATTCCTTCATGGATAAACACTTGTTCAACCTATCCTTACTAGACAGTAATACTGGTATTTCATTTCCAATAAGTAATATGTCATCAACATATAATACTATGATAATAACCACATTCCCACTAAACCTCTTATAAACACATGGATCACATTCATTCTTAATTAAAACAGATTATTTTTATAGCTTCATCAAATTGAATGTTCCATGACATGGATGCTTATTTTGATCCATAAATGGATCTCTACAACTTGAAGATCCTTTTGGAATCACCTGGAGTCAAAAACCCTTCTGCTGTGTCATGTAGACATATTCCTAAAAGTTCCCATTAAGGAAAGCTATTTTTACATCCATTTACCAAATTTTATAGTCATTGTAAGCTACTATAACTAGTATAATTATGATGGATTTAAACATGGAAACTATTGAAAAGTTTTCATTATAGTCAATTCCTTGAAATTTTTTAAACCCTTTATCCATTATCCTTTCTTTATAGGTATTTACTTTACCTTTCATGTCCAATTTTCTCATGAATAACCATTTTGACCCTATGTATTTTACATCAACTAGAACATTGACCAAAACCCAAACTTAGTTCTGATACATGGAACCCATTTTAGAATTCATGGATTCTTTCCACATTGCATCTTATAAGATCTCTATTACCTCTTTTTAGGAGATAAGTTCATCATTTTCAATCAATAATGAGTCACCATCTTCAATGATAAGAAAACCATATCTCTTTGGTTCTATTACCTATCTAGTGATCCTATGTAATACTTGTGTTTTAGGAGCTACTTATTCCATAGGGACCTGTGGAATCTGTTAATGTACCAACTCTTGTATATCCTGAGTATCAACTTCATTGAAGTCAATATTTCTCCCACTATCCTTTTTTGAGGATTTTCACCCTCTCAAGAAATATGGATTGTATGAAAATAGTCACTTTCTTATCCGATGGGTTGTATAGGTAATATCCCTTTGTTTTCTTGGGATACCCTATAAAGATACACCTTATGCCCTGGGGTGCTAGTTTTTTACCTGATAAGGCCTTAACAAACACCTCACAACCCCATACACATGTCTATGAAAAAATGAGTTTCTTTCCACTCTATAACTAAAAGGTAATTCTGTTTTCCTCTTTATTTGGTACTTAGTTTAGTGTGTATGATAAAATTTGTAATTCATATCTCCAAAAGGATAATGGAAGTTCTTCACAACTCATCATCAACCTTACCATGTCTAACAAGGTACAATTACCCCTTTAACTAACACCATTCCACTATGGCGTATAAGGTGGAGTGAGTTGATATAAAATCCCAAACTCCCATAAAAGTAGATAAAATATTTGTTAAGATATTCACCATCTCAATCCAATCAAAGATTCTTTATATTCTTTACAAGTTGATTCTCTACTTCATTCTTGAATTCTTTGAATTTATCGAAATACTTGGACTTATATCTCATCAAGTAGATATATCCATATCTACTCAAGTCATCAATAAAAGTTATGAAGTAAGAATACCCACCTCTAGTTTCTACTGGAAATGGTCCACACACATAAGTGTGTACCAATCCTAAATGATATGTTCTCTTAACCCTATCCACTTAATGATAGTTCTTCTATTTTTCCTTGTAAACAAGCATGAAAAGTTTCAAGTGGTTTTATCTCAAAAGAGTTTAAATAACCATCTTGACAGAGGTTTTTCAAATACTTCTCATTTACATGACCAAATACGATGATGCCATAGCTGAGTGTTATATGAGTCATGTGAACATGATTTGTTATCTATTTCCAATACTTGGTTTTCATAATTTAATACATAATAACCATGATTCAAATGCGCCATACCATAATATATATTATCTTTATAAAAGAAACAACTTTTATTTCCAAACTTGGAAGTAAAATCATTTGAATCTAAGAATGATATAGAAATTATGTTCTTGGTAGTAGTTGGTACATAATAATAATACCTTAAAACCAATATCATTCATGTTATAAATAAAAGTTAGTAGCCACCAATGGATAGAGTATCCAACCTTACACCATTGGCAGCTCACAAATCTACCTCTCCTCTAGAAATATTTTGAAATCTACTTGATTCCTATATTTGGATACTGATGTGAGCACCAAAAGCTGTATCTAATACCCAATGTGTAGATATTGAAATATTTCACTCAATAATGAACACACCTTTAGCTTACCCTTGCTTTTGGGTGAAGTTCCTCTTCTAGTGGCCTTACCCACCACATGAAAAACATACTACCTCTTTTTTACTTTCCCTGCCTCCAGATCTTCCTCTTATTGGAGGGACGGTGATCAGGATATTTAGACTTGTTATGAGTCTTGGTACCCTTTTAATTTTTCTTCCTTTTCTTATTAATGATAAGGGATGTAGGTTTGTCACGCACCATGTCCTTACCCACTTGTAAAATCAGTGTAAGAAGTTTCTAAAGATTCTACTCATTATTTCTCATGTTATAATTAACAATAAAATTGGAGAAGGTCTTGGGTAGTGATAAAAGTATGAGTTCTGTGCACAAATCATCTGGGAATTTAATCCTTAAGATGTCTAAACATTTAATGTAGCCAATAAGATTGAATACATGTGGCCTAGATGGAACATACTCTCTAATATTAGTTGTAAACAGAGAATTGGAGATCTCATATCTCTCATATCTTGCCTTCTCTTGATAGAGATCCTGAAGGTGAGACATCATGCCATACGAATCCATGTCCTCATGTTGCTTCAAAAGATCATTATTCATGGATGATAACATGAAACACTAAACATCTGTGGTATTTTTCAAATGTTTCTCATAGAGAGATAACTCTTCCTCACTAGACTCATTATGAGGTGCATCGGGAATAGGTTCTTCTAGCACATACAATATCCTTTCATTGTGTAAGATAACGTGTAAGTGCCTTTGCCTGTCTTGGAGATTTTTTACAGTGAGAAGGTTATTCTTATCAAGTATGGATCATAGTTATATGTTTGAAGTTATTTTATTATTGATTCTGTAAATAAGACGAGAAGAGTTTTAGTACCTTATTTGATAAAATTTAGACAAATAAATAAATATTATATTTATTAATCTCCCACTATTTTATCGAAAACCAATAACCCTAACCATTGGATTCAGAATATCTTGTTTCTTAGACATTATAGTAGAAAATTTCCATATCCCCCTTCTCATCACCCAAAATTTGGCTGGTCAAGCTACTTGAAGGGTTTTAGGTAGGCATTCCAAATGCTAACTGCATTAACTCATAGTTCATTGATCTGTTGAGTAAACTACCCAATCCTGAAATCCTTAAATTTTCTTTCTTCAACCCTTTCCTCTCAGTTACACCAAGTCATACTTTAGCAGTCAACCCTTGACGTGAACTAAATTAATTCAACCCAAAACTTTAAGTTAGAATTCCCTGATAATTCAAAGCACCCCAACTTTAGTTGGTCAAGCACTTTAAACAATGGTTTTATTTTAACTGAAGTAGTAGAAGTCTATACTGACTTAATATATATAATTTTTGGATTTTATATTTTATTCATGAATTTACAATTATTATATTTATTATATTCTTTTCAATATTAAGTGGATTTACTTAAGTGATTAACCACATCTTAGATAATATTTATGCATAAGCCAATTTATTTTAGTTTTATCTTGCTTGCTTGTTAATTCATTAATTCATGTGATTGCAAAAACACATCCATAATAAAATAACCATGAAACCTAAAAGAAATAAAATAATAAAGTGTTATGATCATAATATTTTATTAATTGTTAGTTTATCTAGAGTATGATAAACTAATCATTGACCTAGAGAAAAAACACCATGAACCAATAAAGTTTCGTGTTGAAGATTTCCACCTTTCCACCTATGTATATCTCTTGGATTGGTTTCACCTCATCTTCAAACTTGAATAACCTCCACTAGCTTGGGAGCTCCATCAATTATATATACTTTTACTCACACACAAGTGAGGGGAACCAAAATATTGGTTAAGGAGTTTACATAAAAGAAACCATGGGTATATAAACCATTACATAATGAGATGAGAGATGACACACATGACAATAATTTAATTTAATAATAAATTAAATGAAACTAATCACATACAATGGTCTGGTCTAGGCTCATGATCATCCACATTTATGTAAAAAATTAGGCATTTAATAAAATTATCATTCAATTCTAATCGTTATTATTTAAGATAAATCACACTCAAATCAATTAATTATCTTCTTTAATTAATCAATTATTTTATCTTAATTCTCATTTTTATTTACTTGAGATTCTCACCCATCATGATTTTAAAAAAATTAAATAAATTTATTTAAAATTAACTATGTAACAAAATGTACCTTGGATGAAACATGGGGAGTACCAATCCGAACCACCCAATATGCATTAATATCATATACTATTTACTCTTGAAATATGTTTTATACACGGATTATCACATAATAACATGTTTTTTACTATCAAAATAATGATCACATGGTTTACATGATTTTTTTAATTTTTACATATTGTGTAATGCTTCAATTCACATAGATTAATAACTATAATATGAATTATACATGATATGTAGATTCGAACATTATGTATAAATTAATTAAACACGCACACACACACACATATATATAAACCCATCACAAGGTGGGTCCTATCTACTTAATGACCACACAAAAGTACATTTTGATAAGATTTTCACAGTATAATAAATTAATTTTAATTCTGCATAATTTGGTAAAAGTATATGACATTTATTATTCTCATCGTATATCCATGGCACATTCCTAGGGACTTGACATGTAACTGTGCCACAAAAATTTTTGGAGTACACAATGTGTACATGAGCTACATGGTGTGTGGTCTTTGAGTTACACAACCACCAGTAATGTAGTCCATGTGAGAAGATATATGACCCATCTGTGACTAAAGGACTACACGTCGTGTATAGATGTTACACAGTGTGTACTCTGGATGACCGTGTGCCAGGTTGGATTGATCAACACGTATTGTATAATTAAATTCATCATGTGTAATGAATGTACATGAATTGAACTAATTATGAATTAATTCTTGGTTTATTAAACACTAGTATATGATATGTACCTCTGGGTTACATGAAATTTACTCTTGTGTTATCTGGATAGAATCCTTGGAACCTCCAGATGGTATCTTTGAATTTATTTTGTTCATAAGATTAATCAATTTTATTATATTTATGAAAAAAAGATGAAGAAAGTAAATCTCACAATTTAGATTAAAGAATGATTAAACTAGAATTGAAAACCAATAATAAATGTGTAAATCAATCAACAATATTTAAATAATTATAAATAATTATGCAGTTGCTCTGATTCTACTTGAAGGCTTTAGTTATAGTAGGAGCATGTGATGGGTCGTGCCCGACTTTTATTTTTGTCATGATCAACAATTCATCTGAGTTTTATACAATGATAAATGTCACGATTAACAAAATTAAATCAAAGAATATAGACAATGGATATACATAGAAACCAAAGTGCAGAGTCATCACATATTATTTATAATTAATTTAAGTAATTAAATAATTACCTTGTGAGAAATTATTTATTTTTTGATGGATATGAAAATGAATCTACATCATACAATTGTTTTGTTTTAAGAATCTATATTATATTCCCTCTAGAGGTGATCCAAATGTTTTCCACAAATCTATGAATATCATCATAGGAATCTCAGGGTGCTAGTATAGAATATCCCATCACCTGTGTTGTTCACCCTTGATCTCCTTGAGAATCACTTAAAAAAGATTCTCTCTGATCTCTCTTGACTTGAGAGTGGAAGGTGGAGGAATATCACTCTCTGTTCTTGAGAGAATTTTTGGAGAAGGGATCTCTCTAGGGCTTTGAGAGGATTCTTTGGATTTCATTGTGCACAAAAAAAAATTAATTAGCTCCTTTGAAAAATAATATAATTGGGTTTATATACTTCTAGGGTTAGAAATAGATAATTGCACAAGTACCCTTTATTATTTATTTAATCCATACGGAACCCCATATCTATCATAATAATAATAATATTTCATGACATGCACTAAACTCACAAATTAAATTAAATATTATTTAATCAAATAATATTCAATATATATTATTACTCATGGGATCTATAAACTCAATATACTATTCTTCTTGAATAATGACTATTTATTTAATAAATAAATATAACCAAATTATTCACCAATAAATATATAAATATTATATTTTCTAAATAGAAAATAAATATTTATTAAATATTCTTCTCACCTAATATTCTCTCAAATAACTAGTGATAGAATATATTCGATAAAAAAAAGAATAATTATTAAACCACGTATGAGAATAATATTTATTCAAATTGCCAAATAATAAATAATAATATATTATTTAACTGAGATTATGAATACACTTAGTGTGTGACACTCTAGGCCTCTTAACCAGTGGAATTAGACACGTCAGCCTAAATTCCAAGGTTAACATCTAGAAACATACCAAGTCACCCATAGATAAAGAAGGTAATGTCTCAATGACATAATAACTCATATGGACACTTATTATGTAATATAATCCCTTTATCGTGATACCTCTAACAAAGTTGGTTTCATATTGGTGCCATCAACCTATGTGATTAATGTCTATTTCTTTGACTTTTTAGAAATTGAACTTTCCTATATAACACCATGACCTTGGATTTACTTAGGCTATATCATTTCCATCAAAGGGATTGAGATATAAACTTCTATTAAACAATAGAAAGGAAAAATCATTTCTCGCATTATTCATTAATGAAATATTATTCATGACACACCCAATGTATACTACCTCACTTTGAACATTTTTCATCATAATTTTCATCAATACATCATAGTACACAACTTATAACAATAATTAATAATAATATTATAGTCTAAGGACCAATATAAACATCATCATATAGGAACATCCAATGACACATATAAATGTGGATTTCTTACTAGCCCATCTCAATCACATAATATCCTACACTGAATATTACCAAGGAAGTACACCATTATAAGGTACCTCAAATTTCTATGAGTATACACCCCTGATAGCTTGAATAATTTTTGTCCATTAAATGATTTCGTTTAGATATAGAACATATATTTAATAATACTATCATGGCACTTCTGGGTTCTCATCACAACGCAGAAATTCAATGACCTTTCAGTGTGAGTGCTACTCTTAAGATATTATGATATACTATGTCACACAGAAGAACAATCATGATGTGATAAGAAGTTTATCAATATTCAAAACAATGAATAAATTTTATCATAAAGTACATAGAAGTTGGTCCTAGGGCACCAACTCCCACAACACAACCTTTAGAAACTTAGGGATACACTTATACAACATATAAAAATTTCATATTACCCCTATATAGTGACTATTTACCCTTATGTAACACTTATAAAAATAGTTTCTCCTTTACAAAACCTAGGTAAAACACCTATTACTTTTATGCATCCTTTGTAAAACATAATTTACCCTTACAGAAATCATAGGTCCCGTGTTATTGTAAGAATCATTTTTTTAAATTTTTTCACACAATATTCTTATAAAATATAAAGAAAATGCAGTTTTAATAAAATCTAAAGATTTATAAAGTTACATTTGTTGGGGCGGAGAGTGATGGCAAGAGGGGGGGGGGTGAATTGCCTTTTAAAAAAGTTTAACAATTTAAGAAAAAGTTAAAGCGCAGCGGAAATAAAAGAGGCAAGACACAAAATTGATAACGGAGTTCGGCCTAAATCCCAAGCCTACGTCTCCACTCCCAACTCAACCGTTGAGAGATTTATACGACAGATTTCTTTTTAATGGTTGTAGCAAGAAACCCACTAGACTTTAAGGCAGTCTAGAAACCTATTACAGCTTGCTTTTTATTGGTTGTAGCAAGAAACCCACTAGCCTTCTTACAGGTGAAGGCTAGCTCACCTATGACTCAAGCCTTTTACAGGGAAGGCTTGAATAACCTCTTCACACCTTGAAGGTGGTGTGAAAACCCAAACAAAGAGAGGATGAGAGAAAGAAGGGTTTGTATGCACAAACTCAAAATAATGCTCAAAATGATAAAACAATAAAAACTATAAAGAGGAGAAGTCTTGGGCGCCAATGGATTTATTGGTGATGATGAATAGCGCTCCCAAGCTTCTATGGTGGTGCTCCTTGGTTGTGGAAGTGAGTTGGAGCAGGTGGGGATCCTTGAAGGAATGTGCCGGAGGTTCGCCAAATGATCAAAAAATGTTCCCGTGGGCTTCTATATTTTTCCGGGGCTTCCTAGTCCTCTATTTATAGGAGAGGAACACCCAAATGGCCATTGGGGGTCTTCGGAGCCGTTGGAGAGGCCTTCGGAGCCGTTGGGAGTCAAAAGTACAAGTCTGGTCAAAGACCAACGGCTAGTTTGACTGGGCCCACCGGCTGGCCGGTGGTGTCTCACCAGCTGGCCGGTCCTGAGCCACCGGCTGGCCGGTGATCCAGACAGAAGCAAGCTCTCTGCCCAGGTTCTACCGGCTGGCCGGTGGTCATCCACCGGCTGGCTGGTGACAATACCGGCTGGCCGGGGAGCTCACACCGGCTGACCGGTGGCTCTGGACAGAAACCATTTCTACTGCCAGAGACCACCGGCTGGCCGGTGGGAATCCACCGGTTGTCCAGTAGACTCAGAGAGTCTACTTTCAGTCCTTCTTGGCCCAACTCCTTGGCAACCTTTTGCCTATCAACAAAAACACTTGAAAACAAGTTAGAACAAAATAAGAGTGATTGTGATCATTGAAATCCAAGAGAGAGGGGTACAACAATCTCCCCCTATTTTGATGATCACAATCACCAAAACAAGCAATGTAAAAGACTGAAATGAAAGGCATGCTTTAAAGGATAAATTGAAAAGTAAAGCAAAGCATGAGAGAAAAATTTCTCCCCCAATCAACCAAGAAAATCTCCCCCTTTGTGATTATCAAAATAGCACGGGGCATAAAATTTGATTGAAGGAAAAGATTGAAAAACAAGATAGAGTTTTTAAACCAATTGAAATTTTTGAAATTTGAAATGAAAGTTTTGAATTGAAAGTTTTTAAAGAAAAACGCAAAAAGGCTTAAACGATCCTGACCCCCCCTAAATAAAAACAACAAATCACCGGGGAGAGGATTTTAGAACCGAGACAAATTTTGGTCCGGAGAGACTCGCTAAAAGGGATTTTTCAATCCAAACTTGTCTTGTGGAGGGTCTTCTCCTATGAAATTCATCGTTAAAGGAAATGGTTTTGGGCCTTCCATACCGGGCATTTTTGCAGTCGCACTCGTAAATTAAGTGCCCGATCTTTTTGCAATAGTTGCAAAATTTATATTGGGAGCTCCCCCTTACAAAAATAGTAGGAGCATGGGAAGAGGAAGCTTGCTTGGAATAGCCAAGCCCTTGGGTGGTTCTAGATATGCATTGGGAACCAAGGAGCTTCGAAAGGTTATGTTCACCTTCGGTGAACTTAGCTAGGGATTTCCTTAAATCCTTGATTGTTGATTCCATAGAATCAACATCGGGAAGGTTTTGGATCTTGAGGGACAAGTCTTCCTTCTCTTTGAGAAGTTGATCCTTTTCGGAATAAAGAATTTTGAATTTCTTTTTTAAAGCAATAAATTTGGAAGAAAGTTCGTGAAAACCTTCCTCCAATTGATCTCTCGCATGTTGGAGATCCTCGTAAGATAAATGATTGAATGAATTGGAAGAACAAGAGGAAGAGGAGTCGGAAGAGGTTACCTCATGAAATGCCATTAGACATTTTTTACCGTTGTCTTTTGAGGAGGAGGAGGATGAGGAGCTATCACTCCAAGTGGCCTTGAATGCCTTTTTCTTTTCCTTTTTCTTGGCCCTTGTCTTGTGGAGTGGGCAATCGGGCTTATAATGGCCTTTCTTACCGCACCCATAGCATATTATCTCAGGCTCGGATTTTTCGTCGAGTTCTTCCTTTCGAGCCTTGCGAGATTTCTTCTTTTTGTTCTTCTTCATGAATTTGTGCATCTTGCGGGCAAGGTTCTCGATTTCTGAATCGCCGCTTGAAGAGGAAGAAGATGAGGAGGAGGAGCTTTCTTCTTTTTGAACTTTGAAGGCGATGTTCTTTGGAGTTTTGATGAGTTCGCCTTCCTTTTCAGCTTGCCTCCTCATGGTGATCTCGTAGGTCATGAGGGATCCGATGAGCTCTTCGACCGGCATTTTCTTGACATCATTTTCTTCTTGAATTGCGGTCACCTTTGGTGCCCATGAGCTTGGTAGGACCCAAAGAATCTTCTTGACCATCATTTCTGCAGAAACATCCTCACCAAGAGATTTTCTTCCATTGCAAACGTCAGTAAAGCGAGTAAACATATCAGTAATATTTTCAGATGGATGCATGGTAAAAGACTCAAAATCTTGACGGTACATATCCAATCGAGTATCCTTAACTTTGTTGGTCCCCTCATGGGTAACCTCCAAAAGTTTCCAGATTTCATGAGATGAAGTGCATGTGGAAACTCGATTGAATTCATTACGATCAAGGCCGCAATGAAGAGAGTTCATGGCTTTGCCATCAAGCTCGAAATTTTTAATATCGGCTTGAGTCCATTTGGATTCATCGGGAGAAGATAGAGAGTAACCATGCATGACAATTCTATAAATAGGATAACCTATACTTCTAAGAAAAGTAGACATGCAGGTTTTCCAATAGGTATAGTCGGTCCCATCAAAAAAAGGAGCACGACCCAATGAATAACCTTCGGGGGCGAAAGAAGATGAAGCCATCACAATGGATCTTGAATTTGAAACCGGTTAAGGTATTTACACAAACACTACCTTTGATACCAATTGTTGGGGCGGAGAGTGATGACAAGAGGGGGGGGGGGGTGAATTGCCTTTTAAAAAAGTTTAACAATTTAAGAAAAAGTTAAAGCGCAGCGGAAATAAAAGAGGCAAGACACAAAATTGATAACGGAGTTCGGCCTAAATCCCAAGACTACTTCTCCTCTCCCAACTCAACCGTTGAGAGATTTATACAACAGCTTTCTTTTTAATGGTTGTAGCAAGAAACCCACTAGACTTTAAGGAAGCCTAGAAACCTATTACAGCTTGCTTTTTATTGGTTTTAGCAAGAAACCCACTAACCTTCTTACAGGTGAAGGCTAGCTCACCTATGACTCAAGCCTTTTACAGGGAAGGCTTGACTAACCTCTTCACACCTTGAAGGTGGTGTGAAAACCCAAACAAAGAGAGGATGAGAGAAATAAGGGTTTGTATGCACAAACTCAAAATAATGCTCAAAATGATAAAACAATAAAAACCATAAAGAGGAGAAGTCTTGGGCGCCAATGGATTGATTGGTGATGATGAATAGCTCTCCCAAGCTTCTATGGTGGTGCTCCTTGGTTGTGGAAGTGAGTTGGAGCAGGTGGGGATCCTTGAAGGAATGTGCCGGAGGTTCGCCAAATGATCGAAAAATGTTCCCGTGGGCTTCTATATTTTTCTGGGGCTTCCTAGTCCTCTATTTATAGGAGAGGAACACCCAAATGGCCGTTGGGGGTCTTCGGAGCCGTTGGAGAGGCCTTCAGAGCCGTTGGGAGTCAAAAGTACAAGTCTGATCAAAGCCCAACAGCTAGTTTGACTGGGCCCACCGGCTGGCCGGTGGTGTCTCACCAGCTGGCCAGTGGTCCACCGGCTGGCCGGTCCTGAGCCACCGGCTGGCCGGTGATCCAGACAGAAGCAAGCTCTCCGCCCAGGTTCTACCGGCTGGCCGGTGGTCATCCACCGGCTGGCTGGTGACAATACCGGCTGGCCGGGGAGCTCACACCGGCTGACCGGTGGCTCTGGACAGAAACCATTGCTACTGCCAGAGACCACCGGCTGGCCGGTGGGAATCCACCGGTTGGCCGGTAGACTCAGAGAGTCTACTTTCAGTCCTTCTTGGCCCAACTCCTTGGCAACCTTTTTCCTATCAACAAAAACACTTGAAAACAAGTTAGAACAAAATAAGAGTGATTGTGATCATTGAAATCCAAGATATAGGGGTACAACAACATTCTCACTAAAGATATTAAAATTTTAATCCCTATGTTTACCCTTACTGAGTATTTGAGCTCAAACTTATTATGTTTCTTTTCCCCAGGTTATAAAGAAATATGTTACGTAAGATATGTCTAGAAGGGTTTCATGTGGGAGATGATGAATACTTAATATGGAATAATAAAGTATGGGTATAGTGTAAAAAAATTTAACTTAAATACATGGGTAATGTTATGTAAGAGTTTTTCATAATTCTATAAAACTCTAAACCTAAAAGGTCCTTGGGTATGTAAGTGACCCATAATTTATGTTTAATGTTGTATGTTTTTAGGGATAAAATTTGGTCACATTTGTTGGTATCAAAGTTGAAACTCACGGCCGATTGTCGCCTATCGACCGGTCAAGGTTCCAGTGCTCTACTAATGTGTATAGCAACACTCGGGTCGAATCCTCGATGATGATACTTTGTAATAGTCGTTTGTTTTTAGTTAATTGTATTCTGATTGGGGGGTTTGTTTGCAGAGCTTATGAAATAATTTATGGATGATGTTTGATTTAACAAATTTATAAATATTGGGGTGAGTTCATCATTAGGTAGTTAAGCTTGTGATATCCTTGAGCTTTGCTTTATATTGCACTAAATTAACACCCATGTCACAAGATGATTTTGATCGGAATTCCCAAGTGTTAAAGCTTTAATCCAAGCCATAACTTAACTTAGGTTTCTAATCATTACCATTACTTGTTTATGTTAGTGTATTTGTGGTTCCAATAATCCATGGAATCCACATATTAAACAAAACATGTCATTAATCCATGACATATAAAGTTCAACATACACAATATTAATTTAAAGAACATTCGTCGAGAAAAAGCTCTCAATCACTTAACATAACTAAATTATAACTCACCCCAATTAAATATTTACCCAGATATTAAAATTATTACTAATCTGGTTATAATTATTATGATGATAAATTAAGAAGATAAGATAAAGAAAGGGATAAGAAAATATTTTTGCGTCGAACACACACACACACGAACGATGATGATAATTAAAAACGGATTTTCGATTGAATGAGGAAGAAAAAGAAGGGAAGGTGATTCACCTGAATTTAAAATATTTTAATAACATAAATATTAAACTACATAAGGTGGATGAGAATAAGAGATATTGAAGAAACTTGCATTAAAACAGAATTACAAAAGGACTTACAAAATTACAAAAACTAAGAACATGAAAGTAAGTGAAAACAAAGAGAGGAGGAAATGTCTCTCAATTGAAAACTTGAGTATTTAAGATCCTCCCAAGCCTTTTTAAAGTATTTGGTCGTGCCAAGATGTTCTCCTCTATTCTGAAATTCCAACCCCTCCCAAGGAGAGAAGGGGAGAGTATTTATAGCCAAAGGAGTGGACTGTTTGAATTCCCAATCTGTACCTACAATTTCATCACCAAGTTGGCTATTCATAAAGCCTAATCTAGAGAAATATCCTTCCTCAAAGTTTTATATAATAAAGTTGGACGACTACTCTGAAAATTTGGAGTCATTTGGAATTAAGGATCAAAAGTTATGGCCGGTTGATTAAACAAAGTTAAACTTTCCATTTCAATCCAGTCTTTTTAAAGTCCAAAATGTGAAAGGGTTTTTTAATAGGAAGATGCATTCAAATTCGAATGATTTATTCAACAAAGTCGGCCACCTATATCTCCTCTTTCACACTGAAAAATCTCAGCTCGATTGGATGCTTACATCATGAGATATGTCATTCATACTATACTTATTTTAATTCTCGGCCAGAATGGTGGGCTGGATTTTAAAGCTTCATTTGGGCCACTTGTTCTTAGATTTGGGCCTTGAAATTTTTATACAAGATTCCTTGAATTTTTCCAAGAATTATGGTGGAGAATAATAGAATTTGGACTTCTTCATGTATCCCAATAAATCAATCTTCACGAATAGTACAGTTTCTTCACAGATTCTTTGGTCTTGTTTGTGAGGACCATATGACCCTTCAAATGGCAGAATTTGATCATGATACCTTCTAATGAAATGTTTTATATTTAAAGGAGAATCCTAAAAAACAATAACCACATAATTGGGACCAGTATAGTGATAGTTATTATTAAAATAGTAAACTGACTCAATTGGACTACTTCTAAAAATGCTCAAAAATTATACTTAATATTAAAACATTAATATTTCACACAAATTATGCAAATTTCATATAAAATCAGTAAAGAGAGTATATAATAAGTCATGAAAATATTAATAACATCAACTCCCCCACACTTAGTTTTGTGCATTTCCTCATGTGCAACAAATATAAAAACATAACAAAATCATTTTCACTCACCAACAAATATTAAAATTTTGTTTTCTCCAATCAGGGGAGGTTTAGAATATTTCACTCATCCATTTTGAATTCCACCAAAAGTTGTTATAGAAAAAATTTTCCAAAACTAATTCATTTTTTCATGCTCAAATTTAGAAATGGAAAATGTGGACACTCAAAACTCACACCTCTCAAGATGATAAAATTCATTTGTGGAGGTTCACTCTTTCACCAACCAAAAGTGAAAATCTTAGAGTTTGAAAAGAGCTCTCAACTTCAAATACCTATCCAAAGTGAAAAAGAATTAAGAGGTATTTTTAAGGGGTTTTTTTGTGGCTATGGAACGGTAGGAATATAATTTCCAAGAGAGAAGAAGAGGGGTAAAACACCAACATAGAAAAAGCAATGCACATTTTTTTTGAAATAAAACATGGAAGGAAATGAAAACACATATTTACAAGGGAATGATTATGTGAGGAAAGACACAATAGAGGAATAAAATATAAAGGGGATGAAAATATGAAATATTTACAAACCACAAAACTTCTCCCAATGATATAAGAATATAATGCAAGTGTTCTTTTTTTCTTCTTCTTTTTTTTCTTTGTTTTTTCGAAAGTTGACCTTGAAATAGACACTCATATCCCAACCCATGTTTGATCTCTTCATGACACTAATTGTAATAGTTATAACAAGATCAAAGTTTGATAAAGAGTGATTTTTGACCTACCCAAGACACAACCCATTTTTTCAATTTTTTTTAATTTTTTTTCATCATTTTTGATTTTTTTGAACACTTGTCAAAAACATTTACAAAATTACATAAATAGAAGTACATTACATTACCCAAAACACATTGAATGACAACCTATACCCCACACTGAAATGGATGCTTACCCTCAAGCAGATGATAACTCGTTGAAAATCAATAATAGGGTACCCAAACAATGAAATCCATTCCCCCACACTTAAATTTCAAAAAAAATATGCAATGAAAATCCATGTTGATATTGGGTGGGAAAAGGTATTGGGCTTGTAATGTGGCTATCAAAGAAAAGGTTTTCATAGGCTCGAAGGGGCTTTCAAAAGGAGGATTAATGTAAGGGAAATGGGAGGCTATTTGGCTATTGTGATTCTCATGTGGTTCAGAAAATGCCTCTATCATATTAATGCACACTAAGGCAGGAAATTCAGCTCGAAGGCCCAAAAACTCAAGACTCACAAATGGGGGTGAAAACACACATTTTGAAAAGATGGCCATAGGTGGCCTTGGCATGAAAGAAAATGTTGTTCCTCACGATTCGGGAAAAGCATTTTCCAAATCAAAAATTGAGCATTCAAAATTTGTTAATTTTGACACAAAATTATTTATCCAAAGTCATGATGAAAATAAAAAATTTTTGAGATGAAAACATGTCTGTTAACTCTCCAAAATGGTTGGACAAAATTTCAAAACTCGATGGTGAGTCAGCATGACTCATTAATTTTTTTTTATTTTTTAAGTGATTGTTTTCTTGGTTTTTTTAGTTTTTTAGGTTTTTATATTTTTTAGTTTTTTTATAAAGATACACCCACACAAAAGAGAAAGTGAAAAAGAAAGGTTTTGATAAAGAAAGTGGTAAAAAAAATTAAAGAGAGAGGAAAAAGAAGAAAGAGGTAGAGAGAGGAAGAGATAGAGAGAGAGTTAAAGGGAAAGAGGTTCTCCTTGGTTTAGATTTGGTGGGTCGTCGTCTCCATCTGGTGGTGGGTTGACTGGAGAAGTTGGGTATCCAATGGAAGTAGATGATGATCCAGGATTATGTGTCATCTCATAGTGATGCTTTAACCGATGTCCATTAACCGTGAATATACTTTTGGAAGAGGGGTCTTGTACTTGCACTGCACCAAATGGGTAAACATTAGTAATAACAAAAGGACCTTCCCAACGAGAATTAAGCTTACCTGGGTGAAGTCAGAATCAAGAATTGAAGAGCATTACCTTTTCACCTTCATGAAATACCTTTCTCAGGATGTGTCTATCATGGAGTACCTTATCCTTATCTTTGTATAGATTGGAATTATTATAGGATTCAAGTCGAAGCTCCTCCAGTTCAGCCAATTACAACAATATTTCTTCACCAGATTTTTCACAATCAAAATTATAGGTTTTCACAGCCCAAAAAGACTTATGTTGGATTTCAACTGTTAAGTGACACACTTTACCAAAAACTAGCCTAAAATGAGACATCCCAATGGGTGTTTTATAGGAAGTTAGATAAGCCCAAAGGGATTCACCAAGTCTCTCAGGCCAGTCTTTTCTGGTGGGCTTAACAATTCTCTCAAATACCCTTTTCACTTCTCTATTAGAGAGTTCAGCCATGCCATTTGTTTGAGGGTGATATGCAGTTGAAGTTTTATGTACAGCCCCATTCTTTTTCAGAAGATATTCCATGGTTCTATTACAAAAATGGGTTCCTAAGTCACTGATCAAGGCACGTAGTGTAACACCCCAAGCTTCTACGGTACGATTCTCTTTGAATAATGCGATAGCGTGTGTTGTACGCAACATTGAGTTCTAACACACCACAACCAATCAAACTAGCCGTTATGAATAGTAATACCTACTTTTTGAAATTATATATATTTTATATTTCAAAATGGACTTCATTTTTGGATTCGGAATATCGAAATTATCCTAAGTTGAATTTTTTGTATTTTTCTGAGAACTTCCAATTTTTATGAATAGTGAAAAATACTTAAAAACAACTTTTTTAATCAAAATAATTTATAGTGATAAATTATATTATTGAGTGGTTTTAAATCATAATTAGAATATATTTTTACCATTTTATCCAATGGTGTTCATTAGAAATAATTTCACTTTGAAATTGGACATAAACAATTATCAATCTTTTGATATATATTGTTTCTTAAAAACACGCTATTTATTGTGACAGCGGGAATTAATTATAAAATTAATTAATTCAACTTATATGTTTGGAATTTTGTAAAATATACATCATTTTTGAATTCAGAATATCAATTATAGCTTAGGGTGAAATATTGGCATTATTCTGAAAAACTTCAATTTTTGATGAATAGTGAAACTACTAAGTGGTAGTTAAAAAACTGAATTTTTCATAAAACTTAATTTTACCGCTTTTGTGAATGGAATTTTGAAAATCCTAGAGACACGGTTAATATCAAGAAGTAAAATGTGGTTCAATGAGATGAAAATAATTTTTGGTGAATAGTAACTTTTTACTTTTATTTACCACAGTTAAAAGTAAATAGGGTAATTAAGGGTAAAAATGATATTAATATTACCCTAACACATGTACTAATTCTATTGGACAAGTGTATCTCGACCAAAACAGCCTTAGGAATAAAATATTATCATTTAGCTCCACTTGGAATAGATTAGGACATTTATTATTATTTAATTCAAAGAAGAGTTAAAAGAATTAAAATCAAAGTTTATTTACTAAAAACATTTTTTAATATAGGGTTATACATAAGATAAATTCGATTGTAAATATTAATTAGAAATATAACAAGATTTCCTACATAAAGATATTTTATTTATAATTTTTAGACTTTAAATAGTTTAATTTACTTATGACACAATGATGATTCAGTAATTACCATAATAGTGAAAAATTAAAATAAATGATATTATAAATACACAAATAAATATAATTTCAGAATTTTTAGGAATTAAACTAATTTTCTAGGTTAATATGACATGTTAGTATTGATTCAATTAACTTTGTTCGAAGTAATAATTCTGTTATGATTTTTACAAAAATCAATTATTGAATAGTGTCAAAATTGACATAAAAGAGTTTTTAAAACAAATATTATATTATTAATTGATATTAAATTCCTAAAAATCTAAGTTTCGGCCAAGAGACTTATATCATGATAGGTTCATCATTAATGGACCACTTGGGGGTCTCTTGGATGTATATGGTAAGTTTATTAACCATATAATATAAAAATACAAAGAGACATTGTAAAAGTGAAACTAATTAACTTAGAGTTAATACTTAAAGATAAGGTTAATATAATGACCCAAACCTGTATAAATTCTATTGGTTGAGTGGTTTTAGACCTATCCCCACCTTAACATTTAAATAATCAACTTTGGAGCCATTAGAAACTGAATATGAATTTATTATAAATTAATATTTCTAGCTTTTCCAAGGGTGCCCCTCACCCCTCTTATAAAAGGGCACTCCTCCTTCTCATTTCTTCACACCTTCAAAGCCTTTTGGTTCGGCCAAAATCTGCCCAAATACTCTCCCAACTTCCCTCACTACAACATATAGGCCTTAGTTTGATCATAAAGCTAACCTAAGGAGCCCTTTTGATCAAATCAAAAGGAAGAACCCGAAGAAGAGGTAATGTTTTCACCACCCCTTTTCAAGTTCCTTTCTTCTTCCACTTCTTCTTTCTTTGTTATTACCATTCTAAAATAATAACTCCAGTATCTTATATATACTGTGATGTTATTATAAATATGGTACAACCATATTCAGTATTCTATCCACCCTTTAAATAACATGTCACCATACGTGCGTACGTACGGCTTACCGTCTCCACGTCGTGGTGTAATTGTTATTCAATATATTATTATTTGGATGGGTATAATAATGATGTGTAACTCATGTAAATAATAAATATAACATGTTAATGATTCTTTATATATGATATACCATCCATTTATATATTATTTTAATATCAAAATAATGATATTGTCGCTCGTGCGTACGTACGGACTACCGTCTCCACGAACGCGATGAGATTCATTCTCCATCGTATCCATTAAAGTATAATTATCATTTGATGATTTAAAAATGATGTTTAAGGACTTGATATCATTCTGGATATGAATAAGATACAACCTATCCATAACAAACATGGCTTATGTAACAAAACATATAAAAGAAAACGATTAAGTTAACACCCGAAACGACGATAATTCAAAGATATTATTAACAAATCAATGTTAAAAGATCATATATGATATCTTATTAATATATATGATTCTTGTATAATTTAATAACAATTATTTCATCATTATACATGAGGTTAACCTACCCCAACCAAGGAAAAGTAAAAGGTAAGGGTTATTTCACAATCTCTTCATTATCTGAGGTTGTTTATACGTAATAATCTACTGGGATCTCTTTATCATCCACATCCATGTTTCTTAAAAATGTATTTCAAAACATTTTTTACTATTTACAAGAATATGGGTTAAAGTAATTTATACCCTTTTTTGACTTTTTATAAGAGGTTTATAAAGGAATCTTTCCGTCGTTTTCCAAACAAGGTGCTTTTTAACCTTTTTGACAAAATTAAGGTAAGAATGTTTTTTTAACTTATATGACAGGTGCGGCTATTTTCCGCCGTTATAAAATCGTCGAAGCTTCCCTTACAAGATTATAAGAATATTTTCAAAGAAAATGTTTTATTTTATAAATATATGACTCTTAAATGATTTCAAAATAGAAAGAGATATTTCTCTAAAAAGAGTTTTGATTTCATCTATGTCAACATCCTTTGATGGATTTTACGTTGATTTATTATGATACAAAACTTCTATATTGTATTGAAGTTTTTGTGATATGTTTGACTGTGGATGTGCTATTTTTATACCATTCATGGTTTATGGTTAAAGTATTGACATTTCATATGCTAGTTTTAATACGAATGTTTATGTTATGTTTAAACCTTTTCATATGGGAATGCATTGGACTTAATATGTGACGGGTAGAGCCCACTATAGCTCCTCGATGCATCGGTCAGTCTCATGAGACAAACTAGTGTCTTGGCACAAGGCCTTGGAAAAATCTTATTTGTAGTCTTGGCACGAGGCCTTGGCTATGTGGTTATGATAGTCTGACATTATGCATTCCATCATTATGAAAGTGGTTATTGATATTACATGTGATTATTCGATTAGTAGAATATCCATGTGAATAAGTAAATGGCATTATTTCATTTTACTTTTTCCATACTATGTTGAAGTTCAAGTTTAAAAGGCTTTTGTTTTAGTTATACATTTCCTTAAATGTTTATGCTTATTTTTGAAAGTTTTCGCTATATTGTTATCCTTACTGGGCATTTGAGCTCACCCCTTTTCTATGTTTTATTTTTCCCAGGATGTGAAGAAGTAAGTTATGAATGACCTGCAGGGATAGTATCTGGGGATATGAGTGTGGAATATGGAGACTATGTTGTTGTAGTAGTTTTTCACTTTATGATGTAATATAAAACTTTATGAATATATCTAGTATTTCCAAGGCTACTAAACCAATCAGTCTTTCTATATTTGATCTTTCTTGTGATCATGCCAATGTTATGTAATAATGCACCGACTCTAGGTAACTGGGGTCGGGGCGTTACACGTAGTGTGCCAAATCTTTGGAAGATGTGGGTCTTTAGGAAATAACTAACAGTATGAGCATCATCCTTCCTAGTGGGTTTGGCCTCAACCCACCTTGAAACATAATCGACCGCAAGAAGAATGTATGAGAATCCATTTGAAGGGGGAAATGGTCCCATGAAATCGATGCCCCAAACATCAAAGATCTCATAGAAAATTAAAGGATTTTGGGGTATTTAATTTCTCTTGGAAATTATGACAAACTTTTGGAAAGTGGGACATGATTGACAGAACTCATGTGAGTCCTTGAAGAGTGAAGGGCAGAAGAATCCAGAGTCTAGGACCTTTCAGGAGGTCCTTTGTGGTCCAAAGTGGCCACCTCCGGGAAGTGAGTGACGGAATTCTAAGATGGAAGAATGATCATTTTCTTCAACACATCTCCTAATTACCATGTCTGTCCCAGTTTTCCAAAGTTTATTTTCTTCCCAAAAATAGTATTTTGAATCACTTTTCAACTTCATTTTTTGTTCTTTTGAAAAAATTTCAGGAAAAACACCAGAAACCAAATAATTTTCAATTGGGGCATACCATGGTAACTTTAGAGTGAGAGACGAAAGGTTCTCAAAGGGGAATTCAGGATCAATAATTTCTGAATGAGAATAATTAGAAATTCTACTCAAGTGATCAGCCACAAGGTTTTCTTTTCCAGGTCTATCTTTTATTTCAAGGTCAAACTCTTGGAGCATTAGGATCCATCTTATTAGCCTCAGTTTAGAATCACTTTTCTTGAGTAAGAACTTAATAGAAGAATGGTCTGTGAAGATGATGATTTTGGAACCTAAGAGATAGGACCAGAATTTATCTAAGGAAAAAACCACTGCTAGAAGTTCCTTTTCAGTCACAGTGTAGTGAGATTGAGTTTCATCCAATGTTTTGAGGAATAATAGATGACATGAGGTATTTTTTCTCTTCTTTGACCAAGAACAGCCCCAACGGCTCTATCAGAAGCATCAAACATTAACTCAAAGGGTAAGGACCAATTTGGGGGTTGGATTATTGGGGTAGATGTAAGAGAAGTTTTGAGTTCAATGAAGGCTCTCTTGCAAGCCTCATCAAAATGGAATGTGACATCATTTTCGAGTAGGCGAGTGAGTGGGAGGGAAATTTTACTAAATTTATGGATGAATCGCCGATAGAAACCAGCAAGACCGAGAAATGAACAGATGTCTCGAACAGAGTTGGGTTCAGGAAGTGATTGGATCAATTCAATTTTGGCAGGATCTACTTCAATACCATCTTTTGAAACTATGTGCCCTAGAACAATCCCATTTGCAACCATGAAGTGACATTTTTCAAAATTTAACACAAGGTTACACTTGACACACTTTTGAAGGACTAGAGAGAGTGAATTCAAACAATATTCAAATGACTCACCATAAATGGTGAAGTCATCCATGAAGACTTACATGCAGTGTTCAATGAATTCTGAAAATATACTCATCATACACCTCTGGAATGTTGCAGGAGAATTAAAAAGTCCAAAAGGCATTCTTCTATATGTATATGTTCCAAAGGGGCATGTGAAAGTAGTCTTTTCTTGGTCCTGAGGTGAGATTGGGATTTGAAAATATCCAGTTTATCCATCAAGAAATAAATAGTGTGACTTTCCGGCTAATCTTTCTAGAATTTGATCAAGGAATGGAAGAGGGTAGTGATCTTTTCGTGTTTCAGCATTCAATTTTCTATAGTCGATGCAGACACACCATTTTTTTTCACTCGAGTTGTGACTACCTCTCCATGTTCATTTGTGACAACAATTATCCCACCCTTCTTAGGTACAACTTGAATTGGACTAACCCATTCACTATCAGAAATTGGGTAGATAATACTAGCTTGAAGAAGCTTGGTGATCTCTTCCCTAACTACCTCAAGGATGAGTGGATTGAGACTTCTTTGTGGTTGTCTAATTGGTTTGGATGACTCCTCAAGATGGATGTGATGCATGAAAAGGGCAGGGTTGATTCCTGGTATGTCATCTAGGGTCCAACCTAAGGTCTTTTTGTTTTCCTCTAACACTTGAACAAGTTTGGACTCCTCGGTTTCAGTAAGTGTGGAAGAGATAATGATAGGATATGAGTGATCATAGAAGAGGAATGCATATTTCAGGTGTGCAGGAAGAGGTTTCAGATCAGTCTCATCTTTCAATTTTGGGCTAGACAACTCAGGAATAGAAGAAGGGACTTCAGTTGCTTCAGGTTCATTTTCCTTAATACTGTCCAATGTGGAGCAGTAGAGATCATAATTAATGTGGAATTCAAGAGAGTTTTCAAGTTCCTCTATATTGATGGAGTCTATGAATGAGAGGTCCACATCAACATCACCATTTATGACTTGGTTAATAATAGTTCATATTTCACAAGATCCTTTGTCATTAGAACATGAAGAACACGGTGGATTGGGGTTTGGTTGACTCTTAGAAGTGTCATCAGAAGCATGAATTGAGAATGCAGAGTGGTCCTCAGATGGGTATCACATGGCTTGTAAAATGTCAAACTTGACTAGTTGGTCACCGAATTCCATGGATAAGATGCCTGAATGGACACCAATTTTAGTTCTCGCAGTCATGAGGAATGGTCTTCCTAGAATTAGGGGAGATCGAGAAGAGGTCGTCTCACCTTCCATGTCAAGGACATAAAAATCAACAGGGAAGATAAGATTATTAACTCGGACATGGACATCCTCAATTATTACCTCGGGACTAGCTATGCTTTGATTGGCTAACTGGATGACAACACCCGTTGGGTGTAAAGGACCTAGACCAAGGTTGGATAATATGGATTTGGGCATGACATTAATTGAGGCTCCTAGGTCTATGAGTGCATCATCAAAGTTAGAAAATCCAATTTGGCATGGAACCATAAAGGTCCTTGGATATTTTCACTTTATGGGAATAAACTGCTGGGTGGAAACATTTTCGAAGGTCCTAAGTTGCCTCTTTTGGGTACACAACTCCTTGAGTAACTTGGCATACTTAGGAATTTGTTTTATGGCATCTAAGAGGGGAATGTTGACTTCAACACGTCAAAACATGTTGAACATTTCAGGATCAGGTTCAAAGGACTTCCTTGGTTTAGAAACAGCTTGAGAAAAAGGAATTGGATTCCTAAGTGGAATGGAAGGAGGTGAGGGAATGGATTCAGGTTCCTTTTCAAGTTTCTTTTTTATTTTTGTTTTCTAGGTCAATATTCAAAGGAGGGTTTGAGGATTTATCTTGAGGCATAGGAAGTTTATTTCCTGATCTAAGTGCAATTGCACTTACATTACCCTTGGGGTTGGGTAATGGTTGAGCTGGGAGTTGGGAAGAATTTGATTGTTGTTGCTGGCTCAGGTGGGATGCAAGTTGACCTATTTGAGTTTCAATGTTTTTAAGGCTAGAATGGGTGAAGAAGGCAAGATCTTCCACTGCACTTTCCCATGGTTTCTTGGAAGAAGAGGCTTGTCCCTGGTTGGGATTTCCTTGATTTTGGTTCTTGGGAAATCGATTGTATTGGTTTTGGAATTGGGAAGGCTCACTGGGATAATGGAATCCAGGAGGAGGATTGTTCCTTTGAGGTTGAGGAACAAAAGGATAAGGTTGATGGAAGTTACCACCACCTTGACCATATTGGAATTGGTTTGGGTTTTGAGGAAGGAATTGAGGGGGGTGAGACATGGGGTTACCATACCACAATCCTTGGTTAAAGTTAGAGGAGAAGGGCTCATAGTGAGGTTGGTTGAAGTTTCTAACAAACTAACATGATATTTGAGGAATGGTGTTCCACTGATCATATGATGCATTTAGCTCCATTGGTCCAGATGAATCAGATTGATCCTCTTGAAGTTGTAGACATGTGTTAGTTGTATGAGATGGAGAGTTGCATATTCCACAGTTTTTGATAGGTCCAGGAAACATTGATTGTGGAGAAGATGAGGTTGGGGATTTTGTGGCCATAGCTAGCTGTCGCACAAGACCTGTAAGTTCACTCATCCACTTGGTCATCTTGTTCAGATCAATTGATTGATTATCTTGGGCTTGTTTGACATGAGAATTTGCTCGAGTATGGAATTGTTGTGTGTTTACAGCCATGTTACTTATGATATCTCTTGCAGCTACATGAGTTTTATCAACAAAAGCACCACCACTTGTGGCATCTATGAGAGTTCTCTCCATAGCCAATAACCCCTCATAGAATTATTGGATCAAGAGTTGCTTAGGGATTTGGTGATGTGGTCAGGTTTCCAAAAGCTTATTGAACCTCTCCCAGTATTTATGGAGTGATTCACTTGGGAACTGACGGATACCACTTATTTCCTTTCGGATAGAAGTAGTACGAGAAGCAGGAAATAATTTTTCTATGAAAAGTCGCTTCATGTCATTCCATGTGGTTATGGAACCATGAGGAAGGTAGTAGAGCCATGACTTAGCAGTGTCAGCTAGGGGGAAAGTGAATGCTCAGAGTTTGATTTGTTCTTCAGAAACCCCTTGAGGATTCATGGTAGAACACACTACTTGGAACTCTTTAAGGTGGAGATGTGGATCCTCACCAGCTAGCCCGTGGAAATGAGGGAGAAGATGAATCAAACCCGATTTGAGTTCAAAGTCAGCCTCTATATTTGGATATTTAATACCAAGAGGTTGGTAATTCATATCAGGGGTAGCAAGTTCTTTAAGTGTTTGTTCCCTAGGATTGGCCATATCTAATTCAATTGGTTGGACAAGGACTGGTCCTTGAATTATTTGATTATCTCTTATGTTCCTCCTAATTTGGCAAAGTGTTCGCTCAATTTCATGGTCAAACAAATCCGAGGGATTGTTTGGGAGGATACATGGCATTCATAGAGATTTTGGAAGAAAGAGGAAGATGAGTTTTTCTTTGTGTTTTTTCCGTTTATGATTTTTATGAGAAGACGAGTTTTTCTTTGTGTTTTTTTTCAATTTTTTTTAAATTTTGTTTTTTTTGGATTTTTTTACAATAACCAGAAACTAAGGACTACATAAATCACCATCCCCGATAATGGAGCCATTTGAAAAGCACGGCCGATTGTCGCCTATCGATCGGTCAAGGTTCCGATGCTCTGCTAATGTGTATAGCAGCACTCGGGTCGAATCCTCGACGATGATACTTTGTAATAGTCATTTGTTTTTAGTTAATTTTATTCTGATTGGGGGGTTTGTTTGCAGATCTTATGAAATAATTTATGGATGATGTTTGATTTAACAAATTGATAAATATTGGGGTGAGTTCATCATTAGGTAGTTAATCTTGTGATATCCTTGAGCTTTGCTTTATATTGCATTAAATTAACACCCATGTCACAAGATGATTTTGATCGGAATTCCCAAGTGTTAAAGCTTTAATCCAAGATGTAAATTAACTTAGGTTTATAATCATTAACATTAATTGTTTATGGTAGTGTATTTTTGGTTCCAATAATCCATGGAATCCACATATTAAACAAAACATGTCATTAATCCATGACATATAATGTTCAACATACACAATATTAATGTAAAGAACATTCGTCGAGCAAAAGCTCTCAATCACTTAACATACCTAAATTATAACTCACCCCAATTAAAGATTTACCCAGCCATTAAAATGATTACTAATCTGGTTATAATTATTATGATGATAAATTAATAAGATAAGATAAAGAAAGGGATAAGAAAATATTTTTGCGTCGAACACACACACACACGAACGATGATGATAATTAAAAACGGATTTTTGATTGAATGAGGAAGAAAAAGAAGGGAAGGGGATTCAAATGAATTTAAACTATTTTAAGAACATAAATATTAAACTACAGAAGGTGGATGATAATAAGAGATATTTAAGATGAAACTTGCATTAAAACATAATTACAAAAGAAAGGACTTACAAAATTACAAAAACAAAGAACACGAAAGTAAGTGAAAACAAAGAGAGGAGGAAAGGTATCTAAAGTGAAAACATGAGTATGGAAGATCCTCCCAAGCCTTTGGAAAGGTTTTATTCATGCCAATATGTTCTCCTCTCTTCTTAAATGCCAACCCCTCTCAAGGAGAGAAGGGGAGAGTGTTTATAGCCCAAGGAGTGGACTGTTTGAATTCCCAATCTGTACCTCCACTTGAATCACCAAGTTGGAGATTCAGACATCCGAATCTTGAGCAATATCCTTCTTCAAAGTTGTATATAATAAAGTTGTACAACTAATCTAAAAGTTTGGAGTCATTTGGAATTAAGTATCAAAATTTATGGCAGGTTGATTAAACAAAGCTAAACTGTACATTTCAATCCAGTCTTTTTAAAGTCCAAAATGTGAAAGGGTTTTTGAATAGGAATATGCCTTCAAATCCGAATGATTTATTAAAAAAAGTCGGAAGTCTATATCTCCTCTTTAACACTGCAAAATCTCAGCTCTTTTGGATGCTTAAATCATGTGATATGTCATGCATACTTTACTGATTTTAATTCTCGTACAGAATGGTGGGCTGGATTTTAAAGCTTTATTTGGGCCCCTTTTTCTTATATTTGGGACTTGAAATTTTTATACAAGACTCCTTGCATTGTCCCACAAACTATGGTCAATAATAATAGAATTTGGACTTCTGCATGTACCCCAGTAAATCAATCTTTATGAATAGTCCAGTTTCTTCACAGATTCTTTGGTCTTGTTTGGGAGGACCATATGACCCTTCAACTGGCAGAATTGGCTCATGATACCTTCTAATGAAATGTTTTATATTTAAAGGAGAATACTAAAAAACAATAAACATAAAATTTGAATCAGTATAGTGATAGTTATTATTAAAACAGTAAACTGACTCAATTGGACTACTTCTAAAAATGCTCAAAAATTATACTTAATATTAAAACATTAATATTTCACACAAATTATGCAAATTTCATATAAAATCAGTAAAGGGAGTATATAATAAGTCATAAAAATATTAATAACATAAAAATCCATAAATTTAAAGATCATGTTTTCAACATCGAATCTAGGTGTGTGGGTTTAGGGCTGTTATAGTTGGTATTAGAGAAGGGTTTAAATAACATTAGAGATGATGATATTTTCATGTGTGGTCAACTTCAGAGTTATGAATAACATCATGGGTTTATTAGTTTAAGGTTGATAATATGTTCAAAGGAATAAACACCCATTTATATGTTTTATGTGATGGTATTTTAAAGCGATTAATGATATTTATGGAGAAGTTTTATTAGGTTGAGGTGTATGTAACCCTTAGGTTTAACATAAAGGATTATTTCATAAGAATGCTATTACATTTTTGGGGATATAAGCTGAAAGATATGAGACAAAATTTGAGGTTAATACATTCTTTAATGTTAAGGTTGCTGAGTAAATTGGGATATATGGTTATTTATTTATGGAATGATCTAAGTTGAACCTTTGATATTATTATGAAAATCTTGTAAAATTGTATGATTTCTTCATATGAAGGTTTATTCATTTTGGGTATTATCTTACCTTTTTATAACTATTTCGGATTTAGTAAATATAGGAGGATTATATTTTAATCCTTATATGGATCCTATGATTTATTAAAACTTGATGCTTTGGGTATAAGAAATATTCATCATGGATACTCATCGCTTGGAATATGGGATGAGATAGAGGTGGAAACTTGTTAAAACATGAAACTAAAGGATGGAATTGTGTTTATGGATTTGAAGAAAACCAAGTAAGTATATTTTAAAATGTTTTTATTCTGAATGTTAAAATAATCCCTCAACTCTAATAAAATAATCTTGAAATAAAAAAAGTTATCCTATCACCTTCATCCCTGATGAATTGATAGTTTTCTTTATCCCTTATTGATTTATGGTTTTGTGGCCATTAACATTCTCATGACCATGTTATATATCACCATATATTATTCCTTGGACGTTATTTTTATCCTCTAAATCCATATTTCTAGTTTCCACCAATGTTCTCCTATTTGGAAACCTAATTATGTGCTACTCCATATGACCTTCATATTTCCATTCCCCTATTTTCAAAAGAAATTTTTATTAACCATTTTTATGATGTGGATTTTTGATAAAGGTATTTTCAAATATTAAACCCTTGAATTACCATGATAAAGATAAAATTATTAGGAAAAAATTTATTTAGGTGGGGAGAGAATACGATACTCTGAGATTTCAAAATCAAAATATATTCAATAGTGTACAGGACAGATAACACCGAGATTTAACGACTACAAAATATTATTATTTAAATAGAACCATTATAATCTAGTTGTTGAATTATAAAATATGAATAGAGGTAACTAAATTATAAAAAAATATATAAATTTACTAATAAATATAAATTTATTGATTAATTATTAGGAAATAATCACTCAATTTTTGGTAAATTCATTTTATGCTTCATAAATACATTTTCTTCCAAAAAAATTATTTCTTTTTGTGGGAAAATATTATAATTAATTTATGAAACTTTTATAAATATTAGTTTATATAAAGGTTATAATTTTTTAAATCATAATATCAAATTTATATAAGGTTGACATTTTGGAATTTTTAGGAAAATATCAAATTTTCAGTAAAAAGTGAAAAATACCGATTTTATAAAAAACTATCTTTTATTTTCAAGTATTTAAAAAGTATTATTTTGTTTTTAGTTAGTTTATTTTAATTAAAAATAATCCAATTAATTTAATTTTAATTGCAATTATTCTTAATTTTGATATAAAAACATTTTTCTACATAAAAATCATTTTTCTAGAAAATCGTTTTTCATTGCGTTTTAGAGGTTTATTTTAAAAGTAATTTCTACGAATTGTAGGAACTAAATTTAATAAAATAGATTCCATATTTAGAATCAAAATTTGTAATTTTTTTAAACAATTTTATTTTTGGTCATAATGAATAGTAACCATGATAAATATTTATCACCATAGTAAAGGATAAATTGGGTTAGCTAGGGTTAAAAATAATGTGAAAAGGATTTAAAATCACCCTAACACCAGAATTTAATGTATTTAATGAGTTTAGTTTAACCATACCCATAAAATATTTTAAAATATTGAATTTTGTTTCAATTTTCCTTGATAAAGACCTTTATATTATTTTAAGTAAAGAATAATTCCAAAATATCTCTTCCTTGATTGTAATATCTATAATATTTTGTGAGAGAGATAAAAAAATTATGCATGGTTTTAAAAGTTTATTTTGAATATGAATATTTTTTTATTATGTTAATTTATTTTTAAATTTTTATTGATGAAATAATTACGTTAAATTCTTATGAAAAGTTAGCATAATGCTTATGCAAGCAGTAGAAAAATCATGTAAATGATTTTAAAAACTTTAAAAGTAATATTTTTAGGTGAGTTATGGTGTTTAATGATTTTTTAGATAAATATAATGTATTCGTGACATGTTAATATTTTATATTCAAACTACATTATTTTATTGATATTTTTTATGGTCAATTATTTGAATAGTATAGAAAATGAAATTATTGTCATTTTATGTTAAATAATATTTTATTAAATGGTTTAAAATTTATAAAAATATTATCATTGGAAAATTTAATAGGATATGGTAAATAATATCAACAATTTTCCACTTATGGGTAATTCTTCCTTTTATTGTAACTTTATTGACCCATAATGCGTAAAAATCTTGTTATCATGGTAATCAGGTAATCGTTAAATAGGGTTAACGAGGGTTTAAACTAAGAGATAATGGTTAAAACACCCATGAAACTTATATAAATTTTATTATATGAGATTATTTAGACTTATATTCATGCTATATTTGGAATATTTTAAAATTTTTCCACTTGAAAATGAAAATTAATTTATATTAATTTAATACTTTATATAATTCCAATGGAGCCCCTCTTCACTCTTATATAATGACACCATCCCTCCTATCTTACTCAGACTTAACGAGCCATGTATCTTGACCAATATCTACTCAAATAACTTCCCAAAATTTCTCCCCACTTGATAGAGTTACTTTTCTCACTAAAACACTAACCTATAAGTATTTAGGTGTAAGTGAAAAGTGGTTCTTCAAAGAAGAGGCAATCATCTTAACCGACCATTGTTATTTTAATTATTCATCCACCTCATTAAATTATGTATTAAAAATTAAAATATAATAACATCAGTATTTAACATATACTTATATATTATTATGTTAATAAAATAACCTTATTCATATCCTTTTCCATCAAATGGGAAAAAACTATCACTCGCGTGTACGTGCAGACTACCGCCTCACGAACCAATGTATTTCCTTTTTCATCACCGCCATTCATGGAAGGTTATTATGAAGGATTTAATGTAAATATACGATATTAATTAAATAATAATTATTCAAAAAATATAATTTTTCATCTATTTTCATACCATTACAATCATTAAAAATGGAATCATCACACATGTGTATGTATGGACTACTGTCCCATGTAGCGATGTACTTCATTTAAAAAAAATTTCATGGATGGTAAGGGGGATGAATTTAATAAAGTTATTTGATTTTTATGACATTATAATGACTCTATAAAGATAATATTTTATTTTATTTCTTTATTTTTGATCTAATGAAAAGAAAAAACATCACTCATGTGTACTTGCAGACCACCACCTTGCGAGCAAATGTATTTTGTTTTTCATAACCAATTTTCATGGATAGATATAAAATATTATTTTATGTACAAAATGATAATTAATTAAAAATTATTATTCTATATATTATGTAATAATTACCCCTTTGACCATGGTAAACCCACTGAAGTTATTTCGTGACTGTGAACATAACATCCTCAAAACTCCCGATATGAACTTAATTGATTTAATAATTATATAAGGCATGATAATAAATGAAATAGACGGTTTAATGATAAGGTAATAAAAATTATTTTTGTAAACAATTAAATAATTAATATAAGTTTATTATAGAGGAGTTAAAGGATATACATAGAAAGTTGGGACTCGAGATAAGTGGTTTCTTAACTCAATTTATTTTAATTGGGTTATGACACTTTCATTGACTTTGTTATGACATGATTATATATAAAATGATCTATAAATTGTTTTATGATGTATTTAAACTTGTGTTATATGTATTTACATATTTGAACATAATAATTTAAATTATTAATTATGACTTCAAATGTTATTATATTTGTAAGGGTTTTCTTTGTCTTAATCTCATTTTCTTGAGACATGTTTCACGTCGTGCACCTTTATTTCTTTGTATGGTGTACTTAATACCCCATTAATAAATTTAACATATTAATTAATATAAACTATGTGATTTATAGAGTTGAATTTTATTATTTATTTCAATAACCTTTTATTCGAAAGTTACCAAAGTGGTAGAGGCTTTATGTTACAATCTCATTTATTTTCTAGATTGTTTTTATTCAAGGTTACTTTGGGGGAAATTATATGGTCTTAGTTTATTGAACCACATATTTATTATTATTATATGATTATTTTTTAGGTTTACATGATTTTATTTAATTTTTAAATCTTTTACACTTAAAGAGATTAAAAGAATGTTTTTAAGGAAAAACCAACCTTATTTCTCCTTTTGGCCGAGAATATTTTCTCTTCAATATCCACAATCTTTAAAATGTTTTCAATAATGTTATTTTATATAAAGTAATTATTTTTTAAATTAAATCTTAACTATATTTGACTTTTATTACAAAGTTTTAAAAGTAATATTTTTTTCATTTTCTAAATAAGGTAATTTGGTTTTTACCAGAAGTGTGTAAGGGATATTTGTTTTATTATTTACTAAATTAATTAATTTTACCTTAATTATATCTATTCTTTTATATGAATTTTACTTTGAAAGTTACCATTGTTATTTTAAAAGAATTTTTTTGTTAATATTCTTGTAATTTTTATTTAAAACACTATAAAATGATAAGAATATTTTCCCTATTTTCAAATAAATCTATTGAATGTTATTTTAAATATGTTTTTCATATGTGGTAACATCCTTTATTGTTTTTACTATGCTCCAATGGGGATATGTTCCAATGATTCCATCATTATCCTTTCTCTGTATGACTTATTATTGTGTTAAGGATATTTTCATGGGGCCTGTTTATTTTCCATAGGTTAATCAAGATAAAAATGAATGATGGTTGTTTTCAAGGGTGTTATGTTGAAAAATGCATGATTATATATATTTTTCATTATATGGTACTTGGAAATATTTATGGATTATTTATAGGTGGTTATATTATAAAAAAGGGATGAGTGGTTCCATTATAAACTAAGGACGAGTGGTTACATTATAAACCAATGACATATGGACCTGTTACAGCCCTCCAACGAATTGGATAAACCAATAAAGTTAATTGATGTAAGTTACTCCTAATAGAGCGTGAAAATATTTTCTTTTGATAGGTAATCCTATGAAGTGATAAAGTTAACTATTGTAAGTTATTCCTAAGAGATATTGAAATTATCATATTTTTAGTGATTCCATGATGAATTTATGATATTTCATGACATACACACATTTTATCTATTATTTTTATGAGTTTTAATGATTTCTTCGATTAAGATTGAAATCAAATGACTCATGATTTTTGATTCTTACGAATCTTTCATTTTTTAAAGCTTTATTCCATGTCACATGTTTAGTAATGCATGTTTTTATGGGTATTAATTCTCTTATGTAACGATCATACACTGAATATTTTCTCATACCCTTGTGGACATCTTGTGCCCACTGAATATATTCAATTGTTAATGCCTATGTTTACCCTTACTGAACATTTGAGCTCACCAATATTATGTTTATTTTCCTTCAGTTATAAATAAAGATATTATATTAGATATTTATAGAAGGGATTAATGTTGGAGATGATGAAAAATTAACATGGAATAAGAAAAGCTAGGTATAGTGAAAAAATGATCACTTAAAGACATGGGAAATGTTATGTAAGAGTTTTTCATAATTATATAAATATATAAACCTAAAAATTACTTGGGTATTTAAGTGATACAATATTTATGATTTATGTTGTATGTTTTTTATGGCTAAAATTAGGTCACATTTGTTGGCATCAAATAAAAAAATGTGAAGATTATGTTTTTAGCATTGGATCCATGAGTACAGGTTTGAGGATATTATATTCTCAATAAAAATTACTTCATAATCATCAACTTTTGAAGCCACTTCTTGATGTTTAATTATTTGATAATTCTAAAACTTTTACATAATCAATATCCATTATATTACCTATTTATTTATTGTAAAAGTGATATCCTCTTCCATTTAGAGGATAACCTATAAAGATACCATAAAATTCTCTCTTCTTATAATTCCTAATATTTCTACATTTAACTTTCATAATACTAGGGATTATAAACACCCTTAAGTATTTCAAACTTGGGTAATTCTTATAATACACCTCATATCGTGACATGTTTGAATTTTTTTGGTATAAAAAATGGGTTTTAATGCAGACCGTAGTACCAATTACTTTTCTCTAGAAACAATGAGAAATATCTTTCTCAATCAATATGGTATGTGCCATATCCACTAATTTTTTTGTTCAGTAACACTATTTTGTTGTGGTGTGTATGGTTCATTGAGTTTATGGTGAATACCATTCTTCTAAAGATACCCTTCAAATTTTACCCTAGTATATCTAGAACCATTTTATATCTGGATATTCTCCAAAGAAAAACCAGACTCCTTCCCAGTACTTCTTCTAAAAGTCTTGAACATTTTTAGAGACTATTACTTATGATTCTTGAACATAATTCATGTGATATGAGTAAATTTTCCTATAAAAAAATCATATACTTGTCTCTATTTTAATATTTCTTTCTCACAACACCACAAATATCTAAATGAATGAGTTCAAATGTATGAGATGTTTGAATCTCTACTTTTTGGTATAATGAATTTACTATCTTCACCTTATAGTATGAAAATAAAATCTAATTTATCTATATATCTTTATCATAGAAACATCATGAAAATTATATACTTAGGTAATCTTGATGATGTTATTTTGGTTAATATAACCAAGCCTTAAATGCCATAACTTATTTTTCTCTTTTAAGTTAAGTAGCATGAGTTTTCATCATCACTGAATAGAAACTAATTTCCCCATGTTCACTTTCCATTAGTTAATACACAACCATATTTAAACCTCATCACCAAGAACCCATATTTCTAAAACACTACTTCATTGAATTTATCATAGAGCTGATAAATTATTAATAAATTATGTTTTAGCTTATCATCATATAACATGTTCTTAGAATTTAACTTATCCTCTATAATCAATACCGATATAAATAATTTAATTTTAAGTGACCCATAATTTAAAATGATCATAAATCCTTCCTTGAACTTTTCCACATCATTTAAGAGCTTTAAATCTCCTATCATGTGTGCAGAACTTCCACTATCTAGAATCCATGGACATTCACTTTTGGATGCTTTAAGTACAACTTCAATAAGAAAATCCTTTTATTTTCCTTTTTATTTATTCTTATGATTATTTTGATTATTATTATTCATACTTATTTGGTTAGGTAGAATTGTGAGACAATATTCAGTAAAGTGAACCAACTAGTCACATCTTCTATAAACCTCTTCCAATTATTGAAATTTTTTCTCAAATTATAATCCATAATTTTCATATTTTTTTCTCTCTGAAATTTACTTCTTTTAATGGGTTTAATACGTTTAAAAAACATATAGGTTCATAGAAATATTTTTAATTAAATGAAAATATCCTTACAAAGTGCCAAAATCCTCCACAATGACAATAGTTTCTATAAAATATGTATTTACCTCTGAAAGTAGCTTGCATCAAGATGTTGAAACTTGTTTTTCTTCCATATTTTATTTATCAATTTTATATCCACTTTGTGAAATTTTTAGATAATACAAAATATTTTCTATTCAATCTAAACTTATTTACATCCTTTTTTAATCACTATATGTAATAGTTTTTACTTTCAAGTTAGTGTGCCAAGAATTTCCAGATTTCTGATAATCATATTCTTTTCACAAAAACATGAACTTCTTCACTTGTGAATTATAATGAGAAGTTCCAGAAAAAATTAAAATATATTTATCATCCCTTGAAAATAATATTTTTTGGTTTACTTAAATCTCATAATTCTATGAGATTTAATCTCCTTTCATAATCTTCTTCTTTGAGCTTTGTCCAACTTCTTGAATAGAATTATAAAAGTTGGATTTGTACTTGTACAATTAATTTTTAGCATTGATCTAATTCTATTAGAAAATATAAATATTCTTAATATTAAATTTAACTCTCTCATCTATTTCAACTTTTAAATTTTTCTCTTCAGTAATCAACTTCTTCAAGTTATAAATCTCTTTCATCATCCTTAAAACATTATCAACATGAACATAATCATTGTTTTTTGAATATTTGTTGTATTTATTTAAATTTTTGATCTCCTTATAAAATTTTGAGATATTTAAAATACATTCCTTGATTTATCACTTTAAAATAAACCTAATTTCAGTTTCTTCCTTATTTTTAACATCAATGTTTTCATCACTAGTGAAATATTCCTCATTCAATTTTTAGTCAATAAAATTTTGTTAGATTAACTATATGTCTCAAAATATTATTCTTTATCACTAATACCATAATCCTAAAACTTTGATAAGAAATTTTGGTTTTGGTTTTAGATAAGTTCTTTTCTTTTCCATTTTAAGTAAAATTTAACTTATCAATTTTTTTAGCTTTCTTCTTTGAGAAACTCCTTGGCCTCTTATCCAAATATTTAATATCTTCTTATCTTTTCAAATTTGGAAAATTTTCTAAAAAATGTCTAATATATATAAACTTGAAACAATTTTATGGTTTATTACCTTAAAATTTCCTTTGAAACTTCTCATACTTCTAGAGATGAGTGGAATGCGTTTATTGAACTTCACTTTGATATCTTATTCTTTATTAGAATATTTTTTATCCAAAATATCTTCTTTATTATACATCTATTTTTTGAGACTTTAAAAAAATTTACCTATCAAAATTTATCTTATTCTTGAATACACTTTTGTATTTCATAATCTATAAGAATGCTATGAAAATCATCCAATTGAAGTGTACCCAAATCATGGTTTTCAAGAATCAAGACCTTCACATCAAACCTATCTAGAAGAATATGTAGCATCTTCTCAATGATTATAGAATCATTAAAATTTTCACCAAAACCACATTGACAGTGCTCACAATTTCATTGACTTGAGTGAAGAATTCATCCACTATTTCACTATAATTTATTTTTAGGTCCTTATATTTTAACCTCTAAACTTATAGTTTGGCTTGTGTCACTTTCTCATTACCTTCATAAATATTTTTTAATTAATCCCATATACCCTATGTAGTCTTTATTCTTTTCATTTTTAGTAACCCCTTCTATGAAAGAGATGATAGTATGAAATTTCATGCATGAAAAAATTCTTCCTGTCATAGTATCACCTTTTGAACGAGGAACAAATCCATCAGTATCATCCTCCAAAACATCTCGACTAATAAATAAAAAATAAGGTGTTCTATGATATTTATGTATATAATATTTTTCCCATAAAAAGTGAGAATCCCCTTGCTAATCACTGAATTTATATTTTACATATTCACAATATAAATTAAAATACTAAATCTATTAACTCCAAACAATCAAATAGTCTTTGAAATGAACCTAATTACTCTGATACCACTTGAAAAAGACCCGTAGGATGAATAAAAATTTATTGGGGTGAATTATTGAATTCAAATAATTTTAAGTTTCTTTTAAAAATAAAATACATTCCACATTAAATTGAATAACTTGATTGCTATCACAAACACTAATGCAAACACATTGAAGGCACAATATATTTTCACAAGTATCACTACTCAAAACAATCATCCATTTCTTGGAATGATTAAAAATAATATATGACCATGTAGTCCACTAGTATCATAATTTTAGATTAAAATGATCAAGGAATATCCATGAACTTTTTATACAAAAAAATTTCTCCCGACTTTTGTATAGTGCACCTATACAAAACAAAGATATAGAATTTTTTTAAACAACAAGAGAGTCTTTAACCAAATAAGACTTCCATCGAGTTGTCACCATATTCTTCTACTACTAATTCCAATTTTACTTTCATAGTAACAAGTACTATCCTCTTCCTCTACTCTACTCTCTCTCTATAATTCATACACCTCTACATGCATGATATCTGTTAGATTTCATCTTACATAGTACCTAAACATTCTTCATGTTCAAATTAAAATTTCAAATTTTAATTTGAGGTACCAAATTAATTTAACTTCTCTTGATTTATTATTATCCTATCCCACTTATTTTTATTCTTTGTAACTTTCCATGTCATTATATAATGACTTAATATCTCACATAATGAAAAAATAGTTTCACCAATCGCTTCTTCCTTTCTATTGCATGAGATATTTCTTCACAATGTGAGCTCTTCTTCTCTTAATCTCTAGGTATGAATGAACATGATATGATATCATTAATTACAAAATGATATATCTAAACATCACAAAATAAGATATATAATATTTATCATAGATTTTCATCATGGTAAATTCTTTTAAATCACAGATCCATGGATTTCATTATGAAATGACAATTATTTTCACATTGTGACCAATATTATCCAAGTGTTTATATCAAAAATTCCCTTCATGATATTTATTTATTCAAAATTTTTTTTTAATATAATATTATTTAAAATAAAATTTCACATAAACTTTATAAAAAAATACTTCTAAATCTTCCTTTTAACTTCTGGAAACTCTCTGTTAACTTTCAAAAATCTCACATTTTGGCTAAGACAAATATCTTACATATTAGATAAATTTATTACATATCAGATATAAAATATTACAAATATAAAAAATATCATGTATCAACCCTATGTTCAATTAATTTTATAATTTTCTACTCCCATAAAAAATCTTACATATTAATAAAAAATAATCACGCATCTACAAAATCTTACATATAAACCCTGTACTAAAGAATTTTCTATTTTTAAACTCACAGATAAAAATAGTATATATCCAATAAATATATTATGTATCAGATTAATATTTATTAATTTTTCAAATTTTTACCTCTTTTGAATATAAACCATATATATCATAGTAAGAATAATTCCTTTTCCAATTTTTCAACTCTAAACCACTCAAATATAAAAATATTACGCATTGAGTAAGGTTTGTGCCTTTATTGATTTTTCTGCCTGTCTACTTAGAGTAAAAATCTTAAGTATAACAGCCTACAGATGTGGGTGGATAATCACATGACATAAATAAAATATTACATTACAAAACATTCCCACAAACTTTTAGGTATAGAGTTTTAGATAATTAGGATAAAACATTAACCAAAAAAATCCATGTTTTTTCAACTAATGGATATTTTTCCTACTATATAAGAAAATAATTAATCCATAAAAAGTATTCAACATCTTTCATAGATTATCTAAATAAGATAATATTATTAAAACATATTAAGTATTAATTTTCTCAATAACCTAGGGAAATGGAAACATAATAAAGGCATGAGATCATATGCTTATTAAGGGTAAACATAAGTGATTATACTCAAGGATCACAAGTGATCATTAGATAAGCATATGGGTATAATCATGATATATAATAAATTTATACCCAACAAATCATAGATCATAAATCATGGAATAACATAATAATACATCATGAAAATTCTACATATCATAGAAATAAGGCATACTTGATAATTATGGCACAAACACAGGCATAAAAAACATAACATAGTGGATCAGGTATCAAAACCTCTTTCCATTAGCATATCATGATTCACTCACCTATTTACCTTGGTGGATCATGCTTCAATCACTTTTTTCTCATAGTGGATATAACATCACAACTTTTTCCCCATTTTGGATTGAGTATCACTACTCATTTCTCCATTATCTCATGAGATTTAAAGAATTATCCAATGCATTGGAGGGTTATATGAGACCCAACCATCACTGAAAGACTAACCATACACATTTGTTATATAAGAAAACATCTTACCATTACATCATTAAAACCCAGGAATAATAATGGGTGTCATAAATATTTCAAATGAAAACCATTTACTTTTTATTATATAAAAATCACATGGAAAGAAAGTGGGTTTCATTAAAAACATCATAAAGAACCCATGGAATCAAATTGAAATCCAAATATATTTAGTAACTTTCTAGGTAAATACTATTCAATCAAGATAATAAAGCATATGGTATTTTTACCATATAGATAAAGGGTATACCATTAAGAAAATAATTTACCCAATCAATCAATGAATGAAATCTATGTGAACACACTTCAATAAAATTAAGTAAATATATATTGTTTATAAATTAATGACACTAGAAGAAAAATTATGGCTATTCACGGTGGATGGTTAGTGAGATAAAGGAAGATATGAATCATATATTTGATATAAAAGAACATTACACAATCTATATAGATAAAGAATGTGGATGGTAACATTTAAATAATATCATTGATAAAGAATAAGATTTATCAAAGGAAAATGAATTAGATAAAAACATGATTTTGAACTTTTAGAAAAATCACTTTAGAAATAAGAAATATACTTGATATTTTGAATTTTTTTATAAAAAATATTATATAAAACTAGGATAAAAATAATTTATTTTAAACAAAATGAACATTTTGGGATACAATTTCATATAAAATAGTAAAGGTAGTGTAAATATGATCTCACATGAAAGAAATATTAAAATACAAAATTTTAATTTTTTAACGTTATCGCAAAAGAAAAAGTTTCAGATCTTTCGAAAGTTATTTTAAAAAAGGTAAAGCTAAATATTTTGAAAAATTTTAATTTTAAAAATAATCTATAATAATGTATCCTTTAATATGACATAAATTTTTCTATAGTAAATCTGTATCCAAATATAAAACATTTGATAATAAAAGGAAAGGAACCTTTTAACACTTTTAAAACACCTTTATTGAAAACCCACATAGTAAAAAAATTATTTTTTATAAAAAAATAAATTTAAAAAATAGGAATATAAAATAACATATAGTAAAATTTTAGGGTGTAAGAAAAAAAGAAAAATTCAAGATGAAACATTATAATTCAATTAATGAAAATTGAGTTTCCAAAAACCCTTGCAACTAGAGTAACAATTGGGTCAATTTCCATTTGATAAAAAGGAACTAATTTGAATTTATATCTACCATGAATAAAAATATATATGATAAATATATGTTCATTTTTAGTAAATACACCATATAATAAAAAATACGATGTATAACATAAATGTGTCTCAAAAGAAAGAATTTGAGATGAAAAACCCTTACCGTGTTTCCCTGCTTAGTCAAATGTACTCTAAGATCCTGTATAACAAACATAAATATCTTAATAACCTATTTAAGAACCTTTTTCATACAAATAAACTTTTATAAAATTCATTTATAATTATTCTCAATAAGTATATAAGTTATTTATTATATATTTTCAATATCAGGTGTGAGTAATCTTGATTGTTTTGAAGTAGGTTTATAATCGTGGTGTTGTTACTCATCATTATAAAAAATTTAATCATTAAAAAATCAAAAAATTTACTTTTATTGATGAATTAAGATATTTTATAAACTTATAATTTCATTCTATGAGAGTTTTATTTATGGTTCTTGGAGATTAAATTGGCAGTGATTATGTTTATGTGATTTTTAACAAATGAACAGTGGTAAATTACTTAACTAGTTAAATGTTTATATAAACCAAAATAGAAAAAAATATTATTTAATTATTAAAATTTAATATTAAATTTGAAAATCCATACTTGATATAAATTAATATTATTTTTCATGTAGGTGGTAAAACCGACCTAATAAAAGTATGCTACAATCTATGTGTGAGTATGACTGTATAAGAGAACTTTTTATTATATTATAATTATAAAAAATATATAATGAAATTATTTGAATGTTATTAAGGTTAATAATCATAATTTTTAATAGTTATAAGAATAAGGTAAATGAAAAATTAGTTTTCACTTATAAATAAATTGCTTTTTCTCTTGATATGTTTGTTTTATGCGGTTAATTTTACAATGATCACTTATTGATAATATTACTTATAAAATGACTAAATTCAATTTCCAGAATATAATTCATGAAATAAATAACACATATACTCACTAAATATATTTATATAATTATAATTTAATTATTTCAAGGAAAAAAAACATGTCGTTCATGGTGGCGGTAGTCCACACACACGCATGAGCAACATTTTCATTTTTTCCAATTGAATAGGAGGGGAACAGATAATGGTTATACCATAAATATAATATAATTTAATTATATTATTTATAATTATTTAATTATATATATATATTTGATAATGTTTTGGAGGATGTGGGATTATACTAGTAAAGAAATGAAGTATAAAATTAAGTAATACTTACATTGAGAATTCAGATCTTCTCTTAAAGTTTTCTTTGAGAATGAAGGACTTAAGGAATTTTTTTGGGGATAGAGGCTAAATTTTTTGAATAGGGGATATATAATAATTAAATTTGGTATATTTTCATGGAAATTTATAACTATATGTGTATATTGAAGGGGGAGGAAGTGAGCTCCTTTTATAGGTGAGAAAGAGGGACTAATCTTTAAAAAATAATGTTAGGTAAGAGATAAGAATATAATTTCAGGAGTGTTAGGTGATTTTGGTGGGGAAATGTTGGTGATAAATTTTGGTATGAATTTATAACCTAAAAAAGTTATTATATATTGTTTGAGTCTCAAATTTATTTAGTAACATTAGATCCACATTAGATTACCCATTTTAACACTTATTAATCTTGATTTAAATTCAACAATGGAAATTATTTTATAACTAAAAATATAAGATGAAAATTATTATAAAATTTAAACATGATGAATATTTATTTTGAATAAATTTAATCTAATCAAATTTCTAAATATTCTAAAATTAACTTTTAAATTAAAACATATAATACGTTGAAAAATCGTTTTTGAAGAAAAAGTAGTTTTAAACATTAAGTGTTCATAGTCATATTTAACAATGATTTTGAATTGAATGAGTATCAATTAAATTTTATATAATTTTAAAAATCATATTAGCGTCTTAAATTAAAATATATACATTTAATTAAAAAATATATTATTTATAAAATTATCATTCTTTGAAAAATAATTGTTTTGTTATAGTAACTAACAATTACCTTGGTAGCACAATGTTATTCCTAAAAAAATGAAATTTAACTTACTAAATAATATTAAATTTTTATCAAAAATATTAAAATTATTTTATCAAATAAAATTTCTAAAGTTTATAAAATTTTATTTTAATATTATCACACATAACCCATAAATTTCATCTTTAGAAAAAGTTTTTCTTTAAGCTTAATATTCATGTGTAGTATTAATTTATCAATGTAATTGAAATTTATTATATAAATTGGTTAATTATAAAAAATAAAAAATTTATGTGGATTAAAAATGAATCCAAAACTGAATATTACCGTTAAAATATTTAATTAAAATAAAAGATCGAAAACATTTTCTATATTAGAATAAAATGTTACTTATGACCTAAAATGTTGGACATAGGTTTTCTAAGTTCAAAATGATATTTTAAAATACATATATTTACTTCTTAAATAAATATTTAATTAACTAAAATGTTTTATAAACATTTATGTATTTATAATATATTGATAAAGTTATAAAATTTACAATTTTAGTAAAAAATGAAATTTGCACTATTCACTCAACAATCAATTAATTTTGAAAAATAAAAAAAATTAATCTTAAGATACTTTTGAAATGATAAATTCAAAAATGAAATTCATTTTGAAAATTTGAAATTCTAAAATTTATAAATTTATCTTTTATATGAAAATAAAATATATAAGGAAAAACTGCTTTTATTGAAAAATTCCCTTTTAAAACTTTAGGTTCTCTTAATGATATTTTGTATGAATTTTCAATTAATTAAATTATTTTAATTTACTGTTGGTTTTATTATTCTTAAATTTTATTAATATTTTTAATCTAACATGCCATGCCTCATTTTAGTTTAGTGTTTCATGTGAAACAAGCTATCGAACACAATATATGTTTAAGGAAAATATATAATGGTATCTCAATTCATTACATTATACCACTAAAATAAATTGCATTCTCAAAATTTTAAGTATTAATCACTAATGAAAGTCAATGAGGGTATTACAAAGATTTTCATAATTTGGGATATAACTTATAATATAATAACTACCTTACTCTCTTAGGCTATATCAAGTTACTTATCCTTTGTCAACCAACATTAATCTTTCATACAATCGTATTTCCAAGTATGTATATACCATAATCATATATTTTCCATAACATAAATTTTCCAAAACCATTTGAATATCTATGTCATTAAAATATAATGAAATCATATATTCCTCAAAAAATTAACTCTATCTTTAATCTTCAAATGGTATTAAACACTAGATCATAATTTCACACCCTATTAAATATGTATATCATAATCCAAAAAATGAGATAGAATTCACCAAAAATATCATGAATCAAATATCAATCAAAATATTACAAATAAATTCTAATTTACTTTTTAAAAAATTAATTAACCCTTTACTATATCAATATCAAGTGTATATTAAACCTAAGAGTTATCCATCACTCAATCATGTGTTCCTAAATAGTTATCCCCAAAAATATTGTCATAAAATTAATTTTCAAGGTTATTGATTCCATTTAATATATGTTTCCAAACCTTTAATGAAAAAATAAAAAATAAAAGCTTTAGATGGTTCACATAATCCTCATAAATTTTAGGGAATACCAAAATATCATTGATAAATACCACTCACTAATTAAAATAGGTAAGAGTATCAAGATTTAATTTCTATTGAGATACCAAACTCACTACCTTATTTAATACATAGAAACCCACCTTTTCCATCATAATGTAAATACAATAAATTTCTCAACTATTTAAGTATGATACCTTATTAAGCGATAAGACAAGATGGTTTCAAGTTATATACCTTTCTCAAATTCATTTTCATGGTCCGGTTTCAACCAAATACTAAAAAAGGTTATATTAATATCTAAAATATGAATATGAAAACATCAATTCAAATTCATATTCTCTAATGACACCTTCAATTCATCCTTTGACAATTTAAGTTAAATATAATTTTATTTAATATCGGTCATCCTCTACTTATTACCCTAATCCCAAAATGAATTTTCCCAAAATTTATCATAAATTTTCTTATAATATTTTAAATATGAAAATAATTGAATTCTATGCTCTCAAATTTGTACTTACATGTTATCAATAAAAGCACATATAAATTAATATGTACCTTAGATCCTCAATCTCTATGTTTTAATCAAAGTTATCCATATTCATTTTATATTAGGTTTTCTAACCTAAATAATTTCAAATCCTTTATAATGGTTTCATAAAGATAATGTTAATTAACCAAAGCATGTACCTCAGGAGTGCTAAATAAGGTGTGTAGTTCGGAATATTTTTTATTCACCTGGTGATGATTGATTTAATATCTAACATGCACTTTTTAGGTTCATTAACCCCCGATAAATTTGTTTCATAGCCTACATAATCTTGTAGTATCCTGAGAGGGATGTCATTACTAGGAAAACCACATACTCAAAGCTTCACCAAAATTTTAGGATATTAACCCACATATAGACTTTTCCATTATAATTTATAAAGTTCTCTTATGATATTCCCTAAAATATTAAAAATTATCTCAACTAACATAGAGGGTTTTATATACCATTGAAATTATGATCAAACTTAACCTATCAAAATTTGATGGAAATTATAATTCTTAAATTATCCTCAACTCATAACATCCTAATCTCTAAAGTTATCTAAACTCTTCTCAGATTCCAACTATAGTACCCTACAGGTGTGACCATCAAAATCATATGACTTAAAACAAATATTTAATTACAAAACATTCCCATGACATTTTAGATTTAGGGTTTTAGATAACTAGGAAAAGATTGACTAGAAAAAACCATTTCCCTTTCAACCAAATGGAAATTTTGTCAACTATTTAAGAAATTGATTAATCTATAATAAGACTTTAACATCTCCCATATATTATCCACATAATATACTCTTATATATACATATTAAGTATTAATTTTATTTATAATCTAAGGAAATAGAAACATAATAGGGTGGCTAAGATGCTCAGTAAGGGTAAATGAAAGTGATAACAATCAAAGACCATAAAAAATCATCATATGAGCATATGGGTATAATCAAGATACATAATAAATTTATACCCAAAAAAGCATAGATCATAAATCAAGGCATAATATAATAATTCATCATAAAAATGATGAATATATTATAAATAAGTCATACTTGAGAATTATGGAACATCCATCAGTATAGAAATCATAACATAGTGGATTAGGTATCATAACATGTTTCCCTTAGTGGATCAGGCTTCACTTATCTATTTCCCTAGGTGGATCAGGATTTACTCACCTATTTACCTTAATGGATCAGGAATCACAACCTATTTTCCATTTTGTATTCGAGAAACACTACCCATTTCACTATTATCTCATGAGATGTAAGGCTTAACCCAATGCATTTGAGGGCTATATAGGGTCCACCCATCACTTAAAGATTAAACATACATATTCATTCCATATGAAAACACCTCACCATCACATAATTAAAACCCATGAATAAGAATGGATTTAATAAAACTTTCAAATGAAAATCATTCACTTTTTATAGTATAAATAACCCATTGAATTGAAATGGGTTTCATTGAACACATCATAAATAATATATGAAAAAAAATTGAAATAGAAAGATATTCAGTAACTTTATAGGTAAATACCATTCAATCAAGATAATAAATAATATTGTATTTACACCGTATAGATAAATGGAACACAGTTAAGAAAATAATTTCCCTAATAAATAGACAAATTATATCTAGTTAAATACACTTAAATAAAATTAAGGAAATATATAGTGTTCACAAAGCAAAGGAATTGGAATAAAATTTATGCAAATTCTCAGTGGACAGTTTTCAAGACAAACGTAGTGATGAATTATATCTTTTATAGAAAAGAACATTACATAAGACATCCAGATACATAAGGTGGGTGGTAAAATTTCAAGAACATCCTTGATCAATAATAAGATTTATCAAAGTAAAATGAATTAGATGATTTTTTTTGGAGTTTTAAAAAAATCACTTTGTAAATAAGAAATATCCTTAAAAATATTTTGAAATAATTTTAAAAGAATTTTTTTATAGAACTAGAAGAAAAATAATTTATTTTAGAAACCATAATAATATGGGGATAAATTTTCATATAAAACAACAAAGGTAGTAGAAATATGTGTTCACAAAAAAAACTTAAAATAATATTTTAGATAATGTTTTTAGCATTATCGCAAAAGACAAAGTTATAGGTCCTTTAAAAAGTTATTTTCAAAAAGGTGAAGTGAAATATTTTTAAAAATTTTACTTTTAAAAATAATATCCAATAATGGAGCCTTGAAAATGACATAAAAGTTTCTATAGGAAATGTCTAAAGATAAAATATTTGATAATGAATGAAAAAGAACATTTTTAACTCTTTTAAAATTAATTTATTTAAAATTCACATGGTAAAAAATAATTTTTTATTAACACTTAATTTTAAAAAATAGGAATATAAAATATTAGGATGGAAGAAACCAATAAAATTTCAAGATGAAACATTACAGCTCAATGAATGAAAATTGAGTTACTAAAAATCCTTACAACTCGGATAATAATTGGGAAAAATTCCATTTGATGAAAATGAACTAATTTGGATTTGTATATCACATGAATAAAAATATATATGATAAATATAAGTTTATTTTTAATAAATTCACCATACAATGAAAAACATGGTGCATAAAATAAACATGTCTCAAAGGAAGGAATATGTGATGAAAAATCCTTACCTTATTTCCCCGCTTAGTCGAATGCAGTCTAAGATCTTGTATAAAAAACATAAATATATTAATAACCTATTTAATATCCTTTTCACATATATAAACTTTTATAAATTTCATTTATAATTATTCTCCATGAGTATATTAGTTAGTTATTATCTATTTTCAATATCTGGTGTGAGTAATCTTGATTGTTTTGAAGAAGTTTTTGAATCACAGTGTTGTTATTCATTATTATCCCAAAGTTTATAATTCCAAAATAATAAATGGTATTGGAATTGATGATTTAGGATAGTTTATAAACTTATATTTTCATTATTTGAAAGTTTTATTTATGGTTTTTATAGATGAAATTAGCAATGAACATGTCTCAGTGTTTTCTAACAAATGAAGAGTAGTAACTTAACTAATGAGTGAAATGTTTATATTAAAAAAACATAACAAAAATTATTATTTACTTATTAATATCCAATATCAAGTTTATAATTCATTAATTGATATAAATTTATATAATTTTTCATGTAGGTGGTTAAACTGACCCAATAAGAGTATGTTATAATCTATGTATGAGTATGACTATGGAAAAGATACATTTTTTTAATATCATTATCACAAAATTATAATGAAATTATTTATATGTTATTAAGATGATGAATCATAATTTTTAAGATTTATAAAAACAAGTTAAATGTAAAAGAAGTTATCAGTTATAAATAAATTTGTTTTTCCTCTTGATATGTTCATTTTAGATGGTAAGTTTTACAATGACCAATTATTGCTAATGTTACTTATAGAATGCCTAAATTAAAATTTTCATGACCCCCTACCCACAAAGTTTACCCCTCCTGGTATGGAAATGGGAAAAGATGGATAGTGACCCCTGATTCCCACCTTGAGTAGGCCCCAAGTTGGTGACTAACACTGAGGGTATAATAAACATGCAGATGGGAGGCATTACCCTCTAAGAGAAACACATGCAGAAGAGAGAGATAAGACAAACACCAAACAAATCCTACTTAGACTACAATATAAAAGAAAAAACAAGTACAAAAATTTAATGTCATATAAGAACTACTACAACTGAAAGAGAAAAATAAAAGTACCAAAAGTAAGTAAAGACGACATCGACCACGAAGTCCAAACAACTCCTGTAAAACCCCAAACTAGTAGTAACCAGATTGATCTCCAACCTGCTCTAACTGACCTGAAAAAAGTTTATATATACATAGGGTGATTATAATAATATACTCAATAGGATCCTCCCTAGACCCTATCATGCAAAAAGTAATTAAATCATGCTAAATCACAATGAAAAACAAGTGAAACTAACTCATCACCCAAATAGATATACTAAGTTCCTTGCCTCACCACGGATACTATCACCAATTATTGTATACAAGATAAGATAATATAATAAATAATATCATGGGTACCCCACTACTAATTCCCCACTAGTTTTCTGCTCTTCCCCAATGTCAAACATCCTAAGCATATCTCTCTAAAAGGTTAGCCTGCAGACACCTGGGTAAAGCACCACAACACACACCTCGTGCAACGCACCACCACGTTCACATAAAAAAAAGTAACCAGTTAGTTTACAGGAGCCACCACAGCTCACATAACATGTATCATATGTCAAGTATTATACCTCAAGCCATCAAATCTCATACACCGAGTAAGGATCCTCAATCCATCACCACCTATACACGTTATACCTATAGCATTCATTAGGAAACTATATCTAGAATATATGTGTGTAAAATAACCAAAAGCCATTACAACTCTTTATACACATATATGGGGAAAACTAACCACCATAAATACCAGCACAAGTAACTACCAAGAGAAGATATTAGGGAAAAGGGGGGTAGTCAGCCATCCTTCCTCCCACCAGGATGTTGTGGAAAACACCCCCAGGGCTCTGAATCCCTAGGGTGTTAGTTTTCCTAACCTACATGGTGGAGTAGCATATAGAAACACAGAAAGTACATGAGATAATATAGGTCACAACTGCACTATGGGAATAACCTAGTCTCAGACTCAAATAATGCTAATGTATCTTGGACTCACGACTTCCACTACCAAGACTAGATATCCTATAAGCACACAACCATTTAAAGAGCTACATTAAATTATCTTATCACTTTTCATTGGTTTCGCTTTATGTTAATTAATTCTTAACCATTAACTAACCATTATTTTTTCCAAATTACATCACATTACCATTCTAGAAAATATCCATGCCCTCTAGGCATAAGCAAACTGAGTCCACGATTTCTCAAAATTACAACCACAACATTGCATCCCAGCAAGCTCTAACCCCATTAGTTAAACATTTATTCATTTATTAACATTATCACTTTCCATATTACCATGTATTCTAGGAAAAAATTCTAATCTACCAAACACAAGGGGCTCAACACAGTGAGTAGGTGAACTACCCATTGAATCTTCACCACCCATAGTAGGAGTGTAGACACATCCAACCACAATAAGCTAAACACAGAAAGAACATGGAATACCCTGAATCTCTTTGCCTCTCCTAAAAAGAGAGTAACAAAACACATCTATCTTCCTTAAGTAGTGGGGAAAATAAAGCAGATAAACAAACAACCTAGATGCCAACCAAACAACAGATTCAAAAAGTATCCATCTTTCATAATAGTGGGTAAGCCCAGCTTCAACCCATTCTATCATCTATGATGTCCTCCCTAAAATACACATGTATATACTAATTCATCTCTCCACTCTAGGTGTCTGTAAAAAAAATTGGCCTTCTTTCCCCTCATACCACAACAACTCTTTAGGATCAGCCATCCCAGGCTCACAACACTTCTGGGCCTCCCCACCCCATATACCCCAACAACCCTACAGGATCATCTATCCAAGTCTCACATCACATCACAAGTAGTAAGAAATAAACATAGCAATGGACCCTCATCCCCAAAGCAAGGTATTCGACTTTCACACACAACAAGCTCTCACAGCTCCAAAACAAAAGGTACTTGACCCTTACAAGAAAATAGGAAAATAATGCCCTACAAATGAATTATATTTTATCACACAACCAGTTCTTATTCAATATTAAATTAACTAATTCATTATCACAGGTTACAACTATGAGAAACCTAAGCAACAATCTATCTCAAGCTATCAAAAATTAATTAAACAATTAATTTAACATGCCTTTAATTCCTTTATCAACAAGAATCATCATGATTTAGGTTCATTAACCAATTCATTTAAATATGCATACATGCATCAATTTTATTAACATAAAATTAAAACAACAACCAGATTCATTAAACATGCCTCTTTAATTCATTTAGCTAATTAATTATCAATTAATCCTAGCTTTAAATTCTTTACCAATTTCTATCAATAACAACATGATAAACTAATCAAGGCATAAGTATCACGCTATCTAGAAAATAAAGAGGAAAAACTTTATCATGGTACAACAACAACATCTCCATGCAATCAATATCAATTCCTTAATCCAGTTCAAATAATTATTAGGCCAATTTCATTACGATCTAAGGGGATAAATAATGATAGATCTATGATTTCACATAAATAAATAGAGAATCAATGAATCCCATACCTTAACAGGTTGTCGACGTTCTTTGTACGATAACAGACCACATAAAAAATCTATGATCACCTCTCCCACAAGATCTTCATCCATCTGAGGTCACTGTGGAACCACCGCATCAACAACAACTGATAGAGACCCCATTATAAACATGAGTAATCAAACTCCATAGCATGATGAGAAGAATGGAAGGAAAAATATATCAAACCGAAAGAAATCATTGTAAAATGAAGGATAAAAACACCATGGATCAAACATGGTCACCACAGATTGAAGATAGAAACCTAAGGATCGATCCCCATCAAATGGATCTCCAAAACACTGAAGAGGGGAATTCCAGGTTTCTTGGGAAGAGAGAGAGGGCGGCTACATCCATTGGGTTTGAAAAACTAAGTAGCTGTAAAAACAATTAAAACATTACAATGTTAGGGGATTACAAGACATGTAATCCCCTTTCACATCGTGTAATTCCTTGAGGTTGGTTTCCATAAAAAAACCGCTGCCTATTAATTTTATTTTATTTTTCAAACCCTGAAATATTTCATGAAATGAATTCAACTTTCACATCGTGAAATCCTTCTATACAGTGTGAAACCTACTTTGACACTGTGAAAGTTCCTTGCTCCCAGTTCTTAGCACCCAAACTCCTAAAAACTTCCTCCAATCCTCCTATGAGCTCTGTGAGCCTTAGGAACACACAAAGGGTCAATACACACAGATCTAGGACCTTACATTAGATACCTCTCAAAACATTCTCATCCTTAAGAATCCAAACTAACCTATAGAGGAAATATAAAGGGGTCATCCAAACAACCACCCCATGAGATACCTCTCAAGGCTCTCTCCACCACAAGAGCTTAACCACCTCACTAGGGTAACAATTAAAAACCATAAAACAACCACACACATTTCCTAAACACTATAACGGGGGAGATACCTCTCAAAAGAGAGCCTGCCAAAACAAGAAATAAGAGAAAGCCATCTCACAAACCAGAAAAGGTATATAACCACAAAATGAACAACGTTACATGAGAAGATGTAAGCATCAAACAACTTAGGGTATTGAGTGTGTGTGTGAAAATCACATTCCCAGGTAATATACTATATTCCATCATGAAACCACAAGACACAAGTCAAGGGGATAGCATGCATGCACAACACCTTTTACTAGTAGTCATGAATATATACAGTCCGCTCCTCGAAGGTCGCATCATCGTCAACATCGATCTCGACCCAATCAATGATGTGAGAGTCACCACAAAGATAACGATGGAAATGTGACATGTGAAAAACATTGTGTATCTGAATCATATATGGGAGAAGTGCTATCTAATATTCTATGACTACAACATGTGAAACACCTAAAAAGGCCCAATAAACTGGGGATAAAACTTGATCCCATGACCAAACCTTCACTTACCATGACGGGGAACCACCTTTAGAAACACATGATCCCCAAAGTCGAACTCTAGAGGTATCCTCCTATGACTGGAATATGATTTCTGATGATCCTACACTGCCTTCACCCTCTTGAAAATTACCTGAACCATCTATATCATATTATGTACCAGTTAAGGCCTGAGAATTGCTAACTCTCTGACCCCAGTCCAGCGCAATAGAGAACGAAAAGTTTAACTATACAAGGATTCAAACAGTTCCCTTCTAATGGCGGAGTGAAAACTATTTTTGTAAGAAAACTCTTTAAAGTGAATGTTCACCATCCACAAACCTAAAAAATATAGTACATAAGAGTGCAACATGTCTTCAAGAGTCTGGATAGTACGCTCTGTCTGATCATCCATCTGCAGATGAAAAGAAATTCTAAGGAATAGATGAGAACAAAAATCATGCTAGAGACCTCTCCACACCCTGGAGTTAAAACAAGGATCATGATCAGAAATGATTGTCCTTGGAACTTTGTGGAGTCTCACCACCTCCTCTAGATACTGCCTTGATAAAACTTCCACTGAGCTCAACTCCTTGATCACTATAAAGTGGTTTGATTTCATAAAACAATCCACTACCACCCATATGGCATCATAGCCTCCCTGATCTCATGGTAAACTGACAACAAAGTCCATTGATATGTCCTCCCACTTCCATTGAGGAACATCTAATGGCTGGATAAAACCACTAAGAACATGGTGTCTGGACTTCACCTTATGACATGCCAAACATTGAGACACAAAATCTGCAACTGAATGCTTCAACCCAAGACACCAAAGACAACCTCTCAAATCTTGGTACATATTTGTTACACCAGGATATACCACCAAAGGAGAACTATGAAACTCTCCAAGAACTATCTCACACTTCACTGAGGGAACAAAAATTCTTCCATGAAACAACACTTTGTGTTTTTTATCTTCAGAACAACCATTAGGGGACTTTCCAAAAACAACTTGGTCTCTCCATAAATCCACCTAAAAATCCCCCAACTAGGATTCCTCCACCTGCTGCACTAGAGATGACTGCACCATCATCTGAAAAAGACAACCTTTTCCATCAACTTCTCCAAAATATAGACACAATGTTGAAAGTTCTTCCATCAATCTCCAAAAATTGTCTGATTCATGTACTATATCACTGCACAACTTCCTACCCAGCGCATCAGCCAAAACATTCCCCTTTCTAGGTGTATATGAAATCTCGAAGTCGTAATCCTATAATAACTCCATCCATCGACATTGATACAAGTTCAAGTCATGTTGGGATAAAACATACCTCAGGCTCTTATGATCGGTGAAGACCACAAAACACTCATCGATGAGGTAATGTCTAAAAAAATTCAGGGAAAGCCTTATTTGCACTATGATAATCCCAAAATAGAACAACCTACTGCTTCTACCATGACTAAAATTGCCTCAATGGAGGAACCTAAAGCAGAACAACTAGCGCACACTGACTTCTCAGAAAGTTTGAGAACTCTCTCCATTGATGAATTCAACCTCCACAAGAAAAACATGAATATGATCCCTTGGAATAGGTCTAAAAGCCACCTACCCTGGAGAAATGAGTCATTGAGAGGTAAGACCTACCCCCTAATGATTGAAAAATCTTATATCCTGATAATTGGGAACCCCAAACTATAGCTCTACTTCATGAGGAATCCTGATTACCCCCTATCATGATGATCTATTTATAAATAACATCCTATCGATGACCTCTAATCTCTCCAGCACCTCAAGATATGTCTTCAGCATAAATGGGGTGAACTGGTGCTAGATATCTAGATGCAAAGCCTCCTTGAAATGCATTGACCTGGCCTCCTCATCAGGAAATAGGTCTGAAGCATATTGCAGAAGGTTCCTGAAATGGATTCCACACTCTCTCACACTAGAGCTTCCCTACTGTAGGGTAAGTAGCTCCTAAAGACTATCCACCTTCACGGTTGAAGAAAGAAACTTGGCTCTGAACTATTCTCAGAACTCCTCCCATGAGACTACTAACTCCTCACGATCTCCAAGGAATAAGAACCAACACTGCCTCACTACCCCAAACAACATCATCAATGACAGCGATACCCAGTGATCCTTCTAAACATATATATAACTGAAGGCTATCTCAACCTACTCCAACAAGTCTTTTGTGAATGCATCTAAAACGGATCCCTCATACCTTTGTAGACTCTTGAACTGAAAATCTCATAGTTTCCTCCTCCAAGTGTCTTCATATTCATCCTCTACCCTAAGATTATTTACTTGTGAAACCTGCTGAACATCTTCTGTGCAAACCTAATGAGGACATCGACCTGGAGACATACTCGCAAAAGAACACACAATTAGATATCCTAAACCTAGAATATGGAAGACTTTAACATTTAATTAATTTTTTTTATTTTCTTCCTTTTAGGTTAACTAATCCCAAGGTCTTCCCATTCAAACACAGGCACAAATAAGAATGATGCATGATTATTTCCTAAGTATATACCCTTCAACCAGTATCACCTCATTATTAGGCACTGTAAGCTTAAAGTTCCATGCATCAGTAGTTTATCCCTTTTCATTTCTTTCCCTTTTCATTGGTTTCAATTTATGTTAACTAATTCGTAACCATTAATTAACAATTATCATTTCCACATTACATCACATTACCATTCCAACAAAGATCCATTCCCTCTAAGCATAAGAAAACTAAGTCAATGGTTTCTCAAAATTGGAACCTAATAATTTCATCTGAGCAAGCTCCAACCCCATGGGTTAAAAATTTATTCATTTATTAACATGATCACTTTCTATATTACTAGTTATTCTAGGAAAAAATTCTAAGCTACTAAAAATAAGGGGATCAACATGGTGAGTATGTGAACTACCCATAGAGTCCTTGCCACCTATAGTAGAAGCATAGATTCATCCAATCGCAAGAAGATAAACACAGAAACAAAGTGGCATACCCCATGCATATTCACCTCTTTTGGAAAGATATTAACTAGAAAAATACATCTGCCTCAAGATTTGGGGAAATTAAAATAGATAAACAAACAAGATGACCTCCATCCAAACGACAAATTCAACAAGCATCCAGCTTTCATAACAATGGGTAAACTGAGCTTCAACCCATTCTTTCATCTCTAATGCCCTCCCCAACATCAACATGCATATAATAATGCATCTCTCCATTCTAAGCATCAACTATTGCCCCAACAACCGGGCCTCCCTATGCCTCATACCACAACAACCCTCCAGGATCAGCCTTACTAGGCTCACAACACATATGGGCCTCCCCGCCCCACATACCAAAATATCCCTCTAGGATCCTTTATCCAAGTCTCACATCATATCACAAGCTACAGGAAACAAACATAGCAATGGGCTCTCAGCCCTAAAGAATGGCATTCATCCTTCACACACAATGAGATCTCACGACTCCAAAACATAAGGCACTTGGAATTTACAAGAAAATGAGAAAATTAGGCCCTAAAAAGGAATTATCTTTTATTAAAAGAGTAGTTCTTATTCTATCTTGAATTAACTGATTCATTATCATAGTTTCCATCTATAGGAAAACTAAGAAACAATATATCTCAATGTATCAAAAATTAATTAAACAATTAATTTAACATGCCTTAAATTCCTTTATCAAAAAGAATAATCATGATCCAGTTTCATTAAAAAAATTAAATTAAACATGTATACTTTCATCAATTTGATTAAAATCAAATTACAACAACAACCAGATTCATTAAACATGCCTCTTTAATTCCTTTAGACAATTAATTTTCAATTAATTCGGGCTTTACGTTCTTTACCAATTTTCATCTAGAACAACATGCCAAACCAATAAAGGCATAGATATTAGACTATCTAGAAAATCAAGAGGCAAACTGTTATCATGGTATAATAACAACATCACCATGCAATCAATATCAATTATTTAATTCAGTTCAAATAGTTATTAGGTTAATTTCATTCCATTCCAAGGGGATAAATCATGGTAACTCTATGATTTTACATAAATAAATAAAGAATCAATGAATCCCCTACCTTAAAAGGTCGTCGACATTCTTCACATGATAATAGGACACAAAACAGATCTCTGATCACCTCTCCCGCAATATCTACATCCATATGAGGATTACCTGACACCACCACATAAAAAAAACTAAGAGAAACCCCATTAGAAACATGGGTAATAAAACAACATAGAATGATGAGAATAACAGGAGTAAAAATAGATAAAACTGAAAGAAACCATTGGAAAATGAAGGGAAAATACACCATAGATCAAGCTGGGTCACCATGGATCGAAGATGGAAACCCAATGATCAATCCCCATCGAAAGGATCTCCAAAACACTTAAGAGGGGACTACCAGGTTTCCTAGGATGAGAGAGAGGGAAGCTGCATCCGTAGGGTTTGACAATCCCAGAAAATAGAAAGAAACTTAAAACATTACAACATTAGGGGATTACACAATGTGTAATCCCCTTTCATGTCTTGTAATTCTTCAAGGTCGGTTTCCACTGAAAAAACCACCACCTCTTCATTTTATTTTATTTTTCAAACCCCAAAATATTACATGACGTGAATCCCACTTTCACGTTATGAAATTATTATACATGGCATAAAACCAAATTTCACACTATGAAAGTTCCCTACTACCAATTCTCATCATCCGAACTCCTCCAAACATCCTCTGAGCCTCCTTTAAGCTCCGCAAGCCTCAGGAACACGCAAATGGTCGATCCACAAAGATTAGGTCCATTAAAAAATGTATTGAATATAATTAATGAAATAAATAACATAACTACTTATTAAAACTATTTACAGAACCATCATTGAATAGTGGTGATATGAAATGAAACATGTCGTCCATAAAGGTGATAAACCACATACACGCATGAGAAACATTTTCATTTTTTTTGATTGAATGAGAGGGAAATAGATAGAAGTTATTCCATAAATATAATAAATTTTTAATATATTATTTATAATTATTTCATTAGATACATATGGTTATAATGTTCTATAGGAGTGTGTATGAGAATGATAAATAAATTAAGTAAAGGCATAAGTAATACTTACATTGAGAATTCAAATCTTCTCTTAGAGTATCCTTTGGGAAAGGACTTGGAGAACTTTGTTTAGGATAGAGGATTAAAAACTTGTATAAGGGATATATAAAAAGAAAATTGGATTTATTTTCATGGGAATTTATAATTATAGGTGTGGCTTGAAGTGGGAGGAAATGATCTTATTTTATAGGTGAAAAAAGGGACAAATCTTTGGGGAAAAATGTTTGGTAAGGGATAAAAATGGAATTTCATAAGAGTTAGGTGAGTTAAGTGGGGAAATGTTGTTGGGAAATTTTGGTATGACTTTATAACCTAAAAAATATATTCTTTAAGGTATAAGTGTCAAATTGATTTAGTAAAATTTGAGTCACATTAGATTACCCTATTTAACACTTATTAATATTGACTAAAAATTTACCATAGTAATTATTTTATTAATAAAAATATAAGATGATCCTCCTTAAAAAACATAGACTTGATGAATATTAATTTTAAATACATTTAATATAATTTAATTTATAAATATGATAAAATAAAATTTTAAATTAAAATATATAATATGTTGAAAAACCATTTTTGTAGAAACAATTGTTTTAAATATTAAGTGTTCTTAATCATATTTAAAATTTATTACCAATTAAATGAGTTTTAATTAGTTTTTATATCTTTTTAAACATAATATTAGAGTCTTGATTTAAAATAGATCCATTTAATTAAAAAAGCACAACATTTAGAAAAGTACCATTCTTTAAAAAATAACTATTTTATCATGATAACTAATATTTACCTTGGTAATTTAATTTTATGCATAAAAATGAAATTAAACTTAATAATTAATATTAAAATGTTGATACAAAACATGAAAATCATTGTATCAATTAAATTTCTAAGTTTTAGAAAAGTTAATTTTAATATTGGCGCACATAACCTAGAAAATCCATTTTTCAGAAAATTTTGTTTTTGTGCTTAAAATTTTTGTGCAGTATAAACTTATCAATATAATTAACATTAATGATATAAATTATTTTTTTATAAAACAAATAAGAGTTATTTTTATTCTAAATAAATCAAAAAATGAACATTACCATTAAAATGTTTAATTAAAAGAGAAGACTTAAAATGGTTTCTAAATTAGAATGAAATGTTACTTATGTATTAGAATATTGAACATAGGTTTTATAACTTAAAAACAATATTTTAAAATACATAATTTTACCCCTTAAATAAATCTTTAATCAATTATAATGTTTTATAAACATGTAGGTATTTCTCATATATTGACGAAGTCATAAAGTTTATAATTTTGTTAAAAACTATAATTTTCACTATTCAGTTAAAAATAAATTATTTTAGTGAAATACTAAAAATTCATATTAGGATAATTTTGATATGATAAATTAAAAAATGAAATTCATTTTGAAAATTTGAAATTCTAAAATTTATAAATTTATATTTTAGATGAAAATATAATATATAAGTAAAAACTATATTTATTGAAAAATTAAATTTTAAAACTTTTGGTGCTCTTAATATGATTTTTTATGAATTTTTAATTGATCACACTATTCTAATTTACTATAGATTTTATTATTCGTAATTTTTTTCCCTGAAACTGTTGTAACAGTATTATTAATTTTTATTGACAATATTCATATAATATTTCATGAATCATTTTAGTTTGGTGTTGCATATGAAGAAAGCTATTGAACACAATATTTATTTAAGGAATATAAATAGAGAAATCCTTAGTCATTACATTACACATTAAGAACCTATCAAAAATTTAGTCTCAATTATGTTAAACTTAAAAACTATTCCAAACAACTCCAAACACCTCCAAACTGCTTCTAAACACCTTAAAAAATTCTATAACCTTGTAATGAAATTAAACTCAAATTAAAAACCATGAAACTCTTGATTTTGAACATGATATATGTGTTTAAACTGAAAGACAACACATGAACCATATACCCTTATTCTCTTTACATCTATTCTTTAGTTTCTCAACTCTTTATTTATTCATGGGCTCAATAAAAGCTTCCATTTTCAGCCAAAAAATATCGAAAACTCAAAAGGAATAATATATAATTGATTAAGGGTGTTACAATTCTCTAGAACAAAAAAATTTTAACCCTAAAAATTCAAAAATCACTTATATCTTTCAAAAGTTCTGACCATTGATGTTGCACATGACCCCCCAATTTTATTCTTGAATCACACTGCATTACCACAACTACCACACTAAGGGAACACTCCATACCATTAGAATAATTTATTCTAGACATATAATCTGAATTGATATATCAACAAATGTCATATATGGTTCTAAATTAATTGTTTTCTAATTTGATACTTGAGATGAATATGGGTGATAATTTTTCAGTTAAGAAACATGAAATAAATCAAAAATTTAACTTTATTTTAATACTAAATCTAACCATAAATCCACTTTTGTAATACACTCATAAATCTAAAACATCCCCACACACTATGATATTTAAGGTTTCAGGGTTCAATGAAAGTGTTGGGTGGAGAACCTATTTTATTTTTCAACTATATCAATGGGTAAAACCCAAATAACTTGATGAAAACACCCCAAAACATCTAGAGAGGATCATTCACATTTCATTTATAATTAATTTAAATAATAATTACCTCATTCCATGTAATCTCCTAGATCAAATACCTTTGTTGCTCTTATTTAATTTTTCATTACGATGGAGAATCTAATAGTATATTCTTCTAAAAATATCCACACATTCTCCACGAATATTCGAACACTATTCTTGAAACTTCTGGAACTAGAAAAAAAGAGTTAAGTGATTCACATCATTCATCATCGATCATAATGATTTCTCTTATTCACTATATGTTCCTGGGAGGGAGGAGAGGTGTTTTCTCTCTCTAGGACTTTAAATAATTCTAGTGAATGTGTCTCCATTGTGTCAAAACACTACCAAGGAAAAATTATATATTTTTAGATTTATACTTAGGCTAAAACATTTGATAGTTTCATAATGTCCTATAACTAAATTTTTAATCTAAATAAAGCCCCATTTTAAATAGAAATAATATTATCACCATTTCCATGACAAGTATTAATATCAGTATCATTTCTTAAATAAATAAATTAATATTTATTTAAATGATATTATATATATTTATATATATCATTTCCATTGAGCCATTAATTTGGATCATTTATCCACCCATTAAATTCATCGAACCTTGAATAATAAAATATTTATTCTTTTAAATAAATATTATTTATTCCATAAATAAATAAATAAATATTATATTAACTAAACTCATGAGTATATAATTTTTATAATATTTATAAAAATAAATAAATATTAATATTAAACTATTCACTAAACTAGTAAATAAATAAATATTTATTTATTACCTTGTGAATAAATAAACAATAGATAAAATTCAACTCACACAATCTAAATTCAAATATCTTGTGATTGAATTAATATGATCAAATTTACTTGAATAAATACTATTATATAATTTGGGAATACATTTATTATTAAATATTAAATTAAATAGAATTTAATGAGATTTTGGATACACTTATTGGGTGAGCCTTCAAAAATATTTCTCAATAGAAATAGATAAACTTATCTAAAGTTCAAGATCATTGTCTAGAAACATGTCAAGGAACCCATAGAGTTAGAAGTTAATTTATCAACTATAAAAACCTTCCTATGAATGCTGATATGTAATATAATCCCTTTTTATAACTTTTAAATTGGTTCTCAGATAAAATATCTGAGGGCATTTTTGAACTCAAAATGTCGGGATTCACCTAGAAAAGGCTTAATATCAACCGGTGAGGTTCAACTATAAAAGATAGTTTTTGGACTTTTCAGAAGAAAAATAAAATAACTTAAAAAGTTATTTTATTTGTTTTCTTCACCATTAATTAGTGGCATGTCAGCACTATAGTGCAATGACGAGGTGATTCTAAATCTCATTAATGAACCTCTTTAATGAATCAGCGTAACCACACTGCAATTCGATAGTAACAAAAAGGCATTCCCTCCTTTAATGTTTTAACCTAGGGGTGTGTCATTGAGGTGGGATAAACACTCTAAATATTTGGAGGATCACCATTGACGAATTAAAAACATTGAGCGATGATCTCCAACGATATTTGAGCACTTCCCCCTCCTCTTCAAGAGATCCCACCTTTGATGCCAGATCGATCACTTTTGCGGATGGATTGCCATCAGAGACAAATCAACCCATCAATCAAACTTGATCTCTAGGTAGGGGTTGTTATTTAAATTATTTCTTTCCCCATTATTGGATTTAAATGGTGAATTCATATCAAACCATGAAAAGGTTGACCCGCGGTTCAATCGTTCTTATAGGAGGTTTTTAACTACAGGATGATTTGGGGAAAATGAGTTTCTATTTTGATTTTATTCTTCATCCTAATAATGGGAGCAGATTAACACCATGAATAATGATGGTGGATGTTCATTCCTTGATTTTTTGTTTGAAATTTTCCTCTTCTATTTATCCTCACACGTTATTCATTCTTCCTGGGGATATGAACGAATGATCATCACACGTTCACCTTACGGTGAAACGATCCGATATCGCGGATTGTAGATGGACATGGTGCAAAGGTAGTGCAATGATGATGATGGTGGGTGGATTGAAGCGGTGCGTGAGATACCATCAATGGATCAATTTCAGTAGAAGGGAATACAATGAAGTTACGAGCCCACATCCATGAAGAGGGCAAACTGAGGGATCCGAAACAACTTCTAGATTAAAAAATGGACCATTGGAGTGAGTCTAGTGGCCCACGTAACCCCCCCCAGTGCACTGGCACCGGCCGCGTGTCGAGCAGCGGAGGAGGTTCACCACAGCTGCACGCCGCGACCATGTGGCTATCCATGTGAAGGAGTCCACAACCTTGTCCATGGCATTGACTTAATCCCACTGCTCAAAGCCGTAGGTGTGCTGATCTGGAGGCTGACAATGACTGGACATGTTTTACAAAGGGTGATGCGGTGGTGGTTGTCGCGTTCTAAGAGAGTGCCCCTGGCCCACTCCGATGCGGGCCGGACCCATGGCCCAGCATGCCAAATCGGGCCCTGCCGGTCCATGGTGGGCCCAACGGTCCATGTCGGACCTGGGCCGGGTTAGACCTGGGTCGGGTCGAGGGACCCGGGTCGGGTCGGCGGACTCGGTTTGGGTCGGTATGTCTCGAAACGGGCTAGGTCGGACCGGACCCAGACCCAACTAACCCTATTTTTCGCTCAAACTTCCATAACTCTGAAACGGAGCATTCGTTTGATGAACCATCTATGGATTTGGGACTCCTAAGACGAGATGATCCTTTTGAGATACTATAAGTGAGTCTGTGTGAATGTTGGTATAATGTCTAATGGTTTGACGTGTAAGTCCTTTTGGTACAAGCACACTTGAGCAGGAATCATCATATTTCGTAAATATAGGACTCCCCAAGTTGTGGGAGCAGGTTCATTTACTTTGGGTAGCTTCCTCTAGGGGTGTCACTCCCATGAAGTACTAGGGTGAAGGTTCCTAGAGATGTTTGTGAAGGTAGAGTAGGTACTCCCTTGTGGGACTATGGAGCGGATCCTCTATCCGTGGAGTCGGTACTCCCTTATAGGACTAGGGTGTGGGTCCTACAACTTTAACATACCTAGAGTCGGTAATCCCCTACTGGGTAGGGTGTAGGTCCTCTATGATAGGAGTCAGTACTCCCCTGTTGTTCGAGGGAACGATTCCTCCATACATGATCAAATAGAGTTGGTACTCCCCTACAGGGTAGGAAGTGGGTCCTCTATAATAGGAGTCGGTACTCCCCTATGGTTCCAGGGTGCAGGTCCTCCACATGTGAACTGATAGAGTCGGTACTACCCTGTCATACTAGGGTTTGGGTCCTCTAGTCACTGAGTAATACTCCCCTACCAGGTAGGGTGTGGGTCCTCAATTATAGTTGGAGATCCCTTGGTTATTGGACATAGTAGCAAGAAGTGGGCTCATCCACTTGATGAAAATGATGCATAGATAGGAGCTAGTGCTACCTCGACGGACTATAGTGTGGGACACTTCTTATAGGAGTGATAGAGGTTTCACAATATGGTTAGGAGAAAGGCTCCCCATTTCTTGTACAGTGGTGAGTGCGTGCCTCTACACCTGGGTTTCCTTAGTTTTATGTTGGGCAAAAGAAAATGATGATAGAACCTTCGGTGTTGGGCACTGAAGCTGTACCTAGTAGAATATTCCTAATGGAGCACGTTCTCTTGGACATACCATTTGGAATGGTAGAGTTGTTCTCGATGGAGTGTACCTCTCGGATGAGTGCCATCGAGGATGGATAAGCTCATGGAGTGTTATCTCCTGGTTTCATGTGTTGACTCTCAAACCTATGATTAGAATCTTGACGATAGATATGAGGTTGGAACCTTATGATTCCTAGTATATGAAACAAGTATATCTGGATGTTCTTGGTATTTTTACAAGCATATACCCGTGTTGAGATTACTGTACTTTTCTTGTGGGTTTTTCCTTGTGCTTTACCTTTGTGGTTTTGGGGTGTCCTACTGATTATTGTTTTACTCACCCCTACACGAGATTTTCCCACACATGTCATATCTTGTGTAGACAATCAATGCTTTGACGAAGTCCAGGGAGGACCAGGACCATGTGGTGCTTAGTGAGATCATACATATGAGGCATACTCATACGACTACAAGTATCTACCCATCACCAACCCTTTATATAGGGTTTTCGCCAGACGAGCTTCAAGGACATGGAGTTTTACTCATGTTCTATCTTTATTTTGGTGGGCTTGTATACTGGCCTGGTTTTCTACCTCGTACTTTACTTTTCATTGCACTCTAGTTGTGTTATACTTAGTGGCTTGCATGCATAGCTTCCTTGGCCTTTTAATTTCCAATACCTTTGGCTTGGAGTTGTGTGCGTGTGTACATGTACTTAGAAAAATGACTTCCATTTGTGGGATATACCTATTCGACGCTAGTCGCCAGCCCTTGTCCTATTGAAGGTGGGCTTAGGGTAGTCACGACATGGGCCTTGGGGTTCAGGTCGTGACACATTATAGAGGGGAATTACTATATCCCTTCGATGAGAAAAGTATCCTAAGGATATTATCAACTTAATATTATACATGAAAAAATAATTATTTTATAATATATTTATTAATATTCTAGTAATAAAAAGTACCAAGTTATTTGGTTCTAGGGAGCTAACTCCAATAGACTCCTATTTACACTAGATCCAACTGCTAAAAATATATTATCCCACTAACTCTCACATCATGATCATGCTTCTACTGAGATATGGATTTAGATAATGGATCTACCATGTTTTATTTTATGGATACTATGCTTACTTTGACTTCACCTATTTAAGTAAAACACCCAATAAGTAATATCCCTTAGTATATACCTTTTCTAATTTATCACAAACCTGAAATCATGTCTATTACCATAGTCACATGATTATCATAATATATATTATGAAAATACTTTAATATCTTGCTCATGAGACCATGGTAAAGTGATAATGGAGTGAATTTCACTAACCGAGGTATAGAGTTTGATTCTTCTTATCATTGAATTTATCCTCAATTAATTTCTAGACACACTCCTATAAACCTTATTAAAAAATTACAAAAATATATATCCAAAATTTTGGAAATGAAGTGCCAAGGATCAAATTAATCTATTGAGGGGAGGGGGATGAATCAGTGGAGACAAATTTTTATAATTTATTTTAATTTAAATAAGCCTCTACAACTTATGAAATTTTAACCACATAAAATTTAAATGCTCAACCACACTCATGTAATAAGAAAATGAAAGATCAATGAACATAAGGATTTTTTCAAGGTAAAACCCCTTCATAGGAAACCTAATCCTTTCCATGGATGTTTAGTCTCCCAAAACAATGATTATTAAATATAATGACAAATGTTTACATCATTAAAACATTAAGATAACATCACAATATACTTTTCTAGATCCACACTAGACCGAGAAACTTTACACTACCACACATTGATATTGTAACCAGAATGAGAAATATCACTTTGAGGGTCCTGTTTCTTCAACGACAATAAATGACAATCTTATTCAATAAACCTTCAAGATATTCAATAACACCATAATCACTCTATATATAATTAGATCTCAATCTGCATATCCTTTATCAACCTCATATTTGATTCACTGGCAGCTCAAGCTCATATATATATGTAGATGATTGCTTCTAAACTTTGGACATAAGGATCTATTATTCTATCATTACTTATTCAATATTCAGCAATAAAAACACTCTCTAATTCTATATATTTAGAAGATTAATAAATCCAAGAAACTATGAAATTACTAGAATTAAAATAATTTAGGAAATATGATCTTCAACTCAACATTCTTGATTATTCTCTCAACAAAATCATACCAAGTAATCATTTATATTTCCATATTTGGTTAGGATCAATTCCATACACTATGATCTCATAATCTTTTTAATTTTTTATCAATTTCATGTATCTCATAGAATTCCATAAATAACCTTCTTGCAATCCTTCACAATTATATGGAAATTAAATTTCATTAAGAAAACTTTATCTTCTATAAACAAGATAAGACAATAAAAAATAATATATTTGTGAATTCTAGGAATACTCATCATCAGGATCACACTCAAACATATTGAACTCATCTTCTTCAATATCTATAACTACAAAACAAATTTTCACAAAAAAACTTAGAAAATTGAATATTTATACTGAAAATATTAGTAAGAATAACTTTCAAAACCAGTTGCAAGTGATTATATGAACTGTAAACCTTAAATTCATTGACACATTAAAACACCATAATGATCTTCTAGTGAATCTTCTTCAGAAACCTCATATTTGTACTATATAAAAAATTATTCAAATAAACACATCTTGAAAGTTTTAATATATATTCACAAAGATCACCATTTTTGAAATATTTCATGAATAATCATGAATCGAATTTTAAATGTGATTTTTTACCTCTGAAGATCTGATTTAGAATTATTATATTTTATTTATTTAGAATAATTAAATTATGGAAACTCTAATTTTTATGCATTTAACTTCAAAAAAAATTCTATAAGTTTTAAGGAAAGAAACTATTTTGTATGAATTTTACTTTATATGAAATCCCTAAAGTCATATAAAATGTATAAAGTCATATATAATGAATTTATATGTTCCAATCTTAGAAGGATTACATGATTCACAACTACCATAAGCCCGCCTCTATAGGCCAGGGGGTGGGGACAAGCATCAAAAGATATATCCGAAATGGGAGTAATTTTCCTAATATACCTATATGCACACACCTAACCATATCAATGAAGAAGTGTAGAGGAATAATAATAAAAGATACAACAACAAGAATATAAACCAAGCATGAAAACTTCTTGGGTGTACAAGAGTATGACAATGAAAACTGAAAATTAAAGGGATCAAATACACACCCAACCAAAAAGATATCCTAACCTAAAAAACTAGAAATTAAAATGCTAAGAAATCCAAGCTCATTATCTCCAAGATATAACCACTATACGTGGTACAATGCACCCGATATCCCTAAGATCATATGAAGTCACTGCCAAATTTTTCTTCATCTGCATAAGACATGAAACATGCAGGTAAATACCACAAATGTGTGAGTATATATATAGCCATTAGGACACTATAAAAGCTAAATGGGGATTAGTAAGAGAAATAATATGAATAAATAGGTATTATATTAAACTAAAGAAAGAGAGTAAACGAATCCAATGACATGGATACAGATATATATATATATATATATATATTATCAAAAGAAATAAAAAAAATGAGATAGAAGGGGATCTTTATCTCACATCCTAGCACAGGAAATAGTGCCAACAGCTCCAAAATTCACACCCAATATATCATGTGTCTACGTATAAGTAATTTATGGGAGGACCACACCTCTCCACTATGCCACATAGTTGAGGGGGGAGAAATCTCCATTAGAGGACCCATGCCCTAGTGCGTCAGGGGATTCCACCCAATAAGTATCTGTAGAGGACCCACACCTAGATACGTTAGTGGGGTTTCACTATGTAAGTTGAGGACCCATGAATTGTTGCGTCGGGGGGGGGGGGGGGGTTCCAATCTGGTGTCACAAGGACCCACACCCTATCTGATAGGGTTTTACACTCGGTAGATAAAGGACCCACGCCCTGATCCTTCATGGGGGTTACACTCTATAGGTCAAGAACCAACACCCTAGTGCGTCAGGGGGTTCCACTCTGGTGTCATGGGGACCTGATTTCTATCGGATGGGAGAGTTACACTCAATAAATAGAGGACCCACATCCTGATCCATCAGGGAGGGAGTTTCACTCTATTAGTCAATGACCCACACCCTAGCGCATCAGGGGGTTTCTACTCTGGTGTCATGAAAACTCATTCCCTATCTAATAGGGGGTTCCACTCATGTCCCAAGCTGTGTCCATGTACTCCTTTACATGGAATGTTCTTGGCCATGCCCGTGCCCGTGTACTCCCGGAGTACATATACAGCCGCGAATACATGGTCACATGACATGTGGGGCTCCCAAACAACATTTGATACTTATAATTTCATGAAACCCTATCCGCCATAGCCAGAGTCTTATATAGTATGTGTTCTTCGGACTACACGGTGTATAGTCATGTTTTTCACAGAAAATAAAATCTCATATGAAATGGTATTGAAGTCATACTAAATCCACTAAAATTTTATACATGATTCATGAAGTATTTCATGATTCCAATCAAAGTATTATGAAATATGATAATTCATATGAAAAATACAAACTTATCTAAATTTCAAAATTCTAGACTTCAAAAACTACTCACATAAAATCATTATTGAAACTTAGATACTTCTCAACACATCTCAAGAACATTTAAATTAGCTCAAAATATATCTCATCTACCTTGAACTATTCTCTACCATGATTGATAAAAAATAAAAACTATCAAAAACTTCAAGATCACTTCAATATACCCATTTTATATTTTTTGGAAAAATTACTCAACTCTTAAAAATAACATAATATCTATTTATAATCCACCCAAACATAATGAGAATCATCAAATAATGGATTATCTCAAATGATAAGTGTCTTGAAACACACCACTAGACAAGACAATGGGGATTTCATCTATTAGGGATAAGACAATGCGTCTAAGTGACTTAAATTAACTTCCCCTTGATATATACATACATATCTCACATCCACCACTCACTTTAAAAAATAAACCCCATTAAACATTATCCATATATTTGAATGATTAGTTGATGCCCACTATCCATCTTTGCAAGAATTCCACCCCATTTTGATAAAGTGTCATGTCACTAATTTCTCCTCCTTTTTCAACATAATCAAATTCCCAATGGGGGTGAATTCTACACATTATCAAGTGATAGGAGAGGGTTAAACATGGAGTTTCTTCCTCAAATCATAAATTTTTTTTTCTTACCATATCTTTTGTGAAGATATCTACATGAATATTCTTGGTAGAAATATATTATAACATGATATATCAATTAGACACTATTTACTTAATAAAATGATATAGAATATCTATTTTATTTTAACTGGAATGTTATATAGGGTTCTTAGATATATTGATAACACTTTTGTTTTCAAAAATTATCCTTAAAGACTTCTCAATTTTAACCTTCATATCAGAAATCTATACCCATATCCATAAAACCAGTGTATATTCATGAGTAGCTACCACATACTTTTCCTTATCTATTCTAAGTGTCACTGATTTCTATTTTTTGTATCAACTCACAAAAACCTCACCAATGAAGTAATTCCCACTTCATGTGGATCTTCTACCAGTTCAATCACCTTCCCAATCTATTCTAGTGAAGCTAATAAAGTCCAAATTAGTATTGAATCTATATAATGGTCCATAGTTTATTATGGCCTTTATATAGATCAAAAACCTTTTTTTTCATGCATGTGTGGCTCCCTTGGTTCACTTTTAAATATAGCACAAAGTTTCACTATATATGCTGTGTTAGGTATTGAATCCAAAAAATACAACATACTTCCAATGAATCTTCTAAATTAATTTTGATAAACCTTACTACCATTATCATCCTTAGAAAATTCTATTCCAACTGGAATTGGTGTTGAAACTTATTTTGATTATCTGATCCCACATTTTTTCAACAACTCCTTGACGTATTTTTATTGAGATAAAAATAGGTAATCTATTTTTTTCATAACATATGGTCCTAGAAAATAGTTAAATTATCCCAATAGATACATTTCAAACTACCTTTTCATTTTCTCAAAAAATTCCTCACTAGGGTACACTTTAACATTAATAATTTTTTTTATCAACAAAAAAATTTCAATCAATATACTTATGGATAAATTATTGAAATTTAAATTACTATCATATTTTAATTATTTGAAATTCAGTTGCTTTAGGTAGCCATCAAGTTTTGATTGTAAATTTCTAGGATTTTTTAAGCCATAAAATTACTTTTTTTTAATCTATACCCCATGAATCCATCAATATCTAGAAGAAAAACCTCTGGTTTTTAAATAAAAATTTCTCCCTCAAGATCACCATTTAAAAATTATGATTTTGAATCCATTTGATAAAATTTGTAGTGATTGTGTGAAAAAAATACCAAAAAATTCATGATGGTTTCAACACTTTATACTAGAGTGAATTTTTCTTCAATGTCTATACTTTCTATTTGATAATATCCTTCGGATACCAGCCTAGCCTTATTTCTCATCACTTCACCTTTGTTATTAATTTTGTTTTTGAACAACAACTTTATGCCAATCATATATTTTTCTTTAGGTATTGGAATTGATTCCTAAGTGGATTTATTTTAAATTTGGTTAAGCACATCATCCTTGGCTTGAAACAATTCCTCATGAACAATAGCTTCAACCATAGTCCTTGGTTTAACCTATGATATAAAAGTTTTTTTTATATTCCAAGTATTATTATGGTTTGGACTGGTGCCTCCTAATTTACTATTATATTCTCTATATCAAAATTATTTTTTAACCTTTTATGTCTCAATACCTTGTTTTAAATAGACTCATCATCATAAGTCATATCAGAGTCATTATCAATAATATTCTACTCAAATTTTTCTTACTGCCAGATTGGGTTTCCTAAAATTCAGATTTAACAAAAACTTATAATTTATGATTATTTTCAATTATTTTAACATCATAACATTAAAAAATATTGTGTAAACTGTTATTCTAGAACTTTTACCCACTTCCATTAGATAATTATCCCATAATTACCCCTTTATCATCTTATTCTTTAAACATTACCATCTTGTTGTATTTGATCTTTATAAAGCTTGAAATTTTAAATAATTTAAAGTACCTGACACTTTTATTCTTCTAGTAGCAGATATCTTAAGAAGTATAATGTGTCTCTAGTCTCAAAATACATCTGTTTTGAATATGTACATCAAAATACACATCTTATATTCAAAAAATATTTTGAGTTTTTTCTTTGAGCTAGCATTTTCCTACCCATCTCAACAATGCTCATATTATTTCTCTTAGTAACACCATTATATTGGGGGGGTATATGGTGTGATGAATTAATGCTTGATTCTATGTTTATAAGGATAAATTTCAAATGGATCACTTTTATATTACTTTCCATGATCAAATCTCAATTTTTTAATATAGAGTTCTTACTCTTTTTCAACTTGTCTGCTAAAAATTTTAAACATCTCAATGGATTATAACGTATGCTTGATGAACTCCACATTTTTCATTAGAGAATAGTTATAAATTAATGTGATGTACTATAAATAAATAATTAAGAATTTTTCCACATGAGACCACATAAATCAGTGTGAATGAGTTCCAATGATCTGGTAGAAAAAATGTCTACCATATTATGAGATTTATGAGTCAACTTCCTTTTATGACATGTTGTAAAAACAAGATTAATTTCTATTTTTAGATTGGTGAGATATCTAACAACCTCATTAATTTAAAATTTTCTCATCCTTATTTGGGAAAGATGACGAATCCTCTCTTGCCATATTATTTTCTATTTTTTTCACCAAAATTACATAAATTGTTTGGATCACTAATGAAAAATAGACTTTCATTCATTATTTTTTCTTATATAATGATCCTTACATACTTAATATTTTAACAATATATAAGACACATTTAAAAAAAATATCATGACTATTAAAATAGAGTTGACTAACACTTAAAAGGCCTTACTTCACCCCTTCCACATACAAAAACATCATTCAATTTCATATATTGATATGTAATTTTAATAGAGCCAATCCCCTTGATTTTTAGAGAATAATCATTACTAAAGTTGAATGTGCATCCTTAACATTTATTAATAATTTTCTAAATCTTTAGATCACCTTTTATGTGTGAATAGATTCCACTATAAAAAACTGATGACTTAGTTATATTATTATCCTTCAATGTAATTTTTGAAAGACAAGTTTTTTATTCCTTAGGTTTCTGAATACCCTTTCCATTCTCAGCATAGAAAACCTATCATAGAAATCATGTCATACAATTTATTTTAATATTAACCCATTAATAATACCCTCCACACACTTCCTTAAGACATTAAAATATATTTTGAGTTGGGAAGATGGATACATTTATCTTCACAACCTATCTTCTCTGAGAACAAGAGTTATTATCCTCTAATTGACCCCTTAATTCATGAATATTTTTTACAAGTGACATATTGTAAAAAAAATGTGTAGTCTTTATGTCCAAACACTCCACAACACCAGAAATATCCTTATAATTTTATTCATTTATTATCAAAAAAATTATACCTAAAATAATTTCAAAAATTTTGTTCCTACTCTACCGTCTAGGTATGAATTTTCCTTTTTTTTTGAGGTGAAAAACTTCTTGAGTTCATATTTTATTTTAATGATATAGGATAATGTTTCTCCTCATTTTTATTGGCCCATAGAGTAATAAATTTTAAGTTTTAAATTGAATTATTACTACAAACAGAATTATAAGAAGATCCATCAGGTATAGTTTTAGCTTTATTTTTATGAAAGATCTCTATGATAATTTAGATGATTCAACCTTTACTTTAATAGAATTTTTGAAGTCATAATTTAACTTATTTAGTAGTTTATTATCCTTAATACACTTAAACTACATCTTAGTTATTTTTTCTTCTTTTAAAGAAATTATGTATTCAATATCTTTTATTACCTTCTCATGTTTAATAGCTTTCAACCTAAACTTTTTGATTTCATTAACAAAGGATGCTTTTTTATTTTTAATATCATTCTTCTCTTCAGTCATCTTCTTGTTCTCTTTCACCGGTATTTTATTTTGTTTATTGAACATGGTATTTTTATCAATACAAGGTTTAGGATAATATTTTAACATGTGTTCTAGCTGAGTTGGTTCCAAATTAACTTCTTAACTACTTGAAGTGTCAAATTATTTTTCAACACGAGCCATGAAATTGGAAAATTTATCATCAGATTCACTTTTTGATTCACCTATAGATATATGACTCACTTCATATTCTTTTCCCATAATATTTCCTCTCATACTTCTAGAAAATATCTTCCTAATTTTTCAATCTTCTTATGATTCTATTGAACTTTTATCCCACTTATTTTTGTAAGGATTATCATATTCTTTAGATTTAAAATCCGGTCCCTTATCCTTTATATAGTTAATGGAAAAATTCTCAATTCCATTAAATTTGTTGTATCTAAGTTGAAAATTTTATTTGATCTTGATATTTACCTTCTCAAACCTATTTGAAATAAGTGTAATGATTCATTGATAACCTCTCTCATCCTTTTAATTTTTAGATTCCCTTGAATATACATCATTAATATTTTCTTTGATTCTCAACTTTCACATGGCCTCCAAGTCCCTTTTAACTTTATCCTTCTTCTTGTAATTTGGAAGTTTTCTCATCACATAAGCTAAGAGAATATTAATGAAATTAGTCAAGTGATAGGCCTTCTCTATATTTAAGAGCTGAATTATTAGGCATAAACCTATTTAAAAAGTTTCTCATAAGCTTTTTGATAATGGTGAAATCTTTAATATTTTCACCAAATCCCTGAATAATTCTTAAAATTTCATTGACCCTTGTAAAATAATTGTAACATTAATAAAATGTTAAAATATCAAATAAGTGTTTAATAAATGAATCATTTTATAATTTAAATAAACTAGCTGTTTTTAATAAAAATAAAAATTCGATTAAGTATAGTATTTAAAGTTATATATTAAAACTTAGAAATAATATCACTTAATATCAATTATGATTTTATGAAAAATTTATTGTTTTAAAATATTATAATATTTTTAAATAAATTATTAATTTTAAGAAATAAGATTTGATTTTTAAATTAATTATAAACAATTTTTTTATTATAATATTATTTTGTTAAAAAGAATAATTTAATATAAATATATTTATTTGATTATTTTTTATTAAATATAATATTTGAATATCTAAATTTATAGAAATTTTTCTAAAAGTTTTTTTTGAAAGTAAACAAAATTATTTAAGAATTAAAATTTTAATTAAAAGACACATATATTTAAAATTTAGGATACTAATTAAGCTTTTTTCATAATTTTAAATAAATTAAGTTCAATATACTTTCTTATAATTATATGAAAATCATAATTTTTTTTTAAAATTTTAATTATGAATATTAAAATAAATTATATAAATGATAATAATAATTAAAGGGAATATAATATTATAAATAATTAAAATTTTAAACATTAAAATAAACTTTAACTTTTATAAAATTTATAAAGTTTTATGAATATATTATATTATGATACAAGTATTATTACTATTTAAAAATATTGATTATAAATTGTATAATTAAACTTTGAAATTACGAATAAATAAATTATGATAATAATTATTATTAAAAAAAATGAGATATGAATTATGTTAAAAAAATGATAAAATGAATAAAAAAATGAGGATAAGGGAAGGGGGTTTATGAGGTCGAGAAATTTTGGGGGAGAAGATGTCGATCAGAAGGGGACCCAAGGGTTTTAGAGGAGTCAAGTTGAACGCAGAGGGAGAGGTTAAGCACCGAAGGGCTATTTCAACCACCGATGAGAGTCAAGTGGGCCTTCTTCCAGAGGAAAGTTCGACCATGACTAGAATGGTCAAGCTCAGTGGGGATTGACCACCGAAGATGGGGGACCAGGAGATGTTAAAGGGGTTCAAATTGTAGATAGGGTGTGAGCTATTCTTTATCTTCATTCTCTTACAAATCCATTTGTAGATCTATGTGAAGTACTTTTTGTTTTAGTTTTAAGCGTTGAATATTTCTGTAGATCCCATTTCAAGGATTGATTTCATCATGAAAATGTTATGATTTTATATTTATTTAATTTTCTACCTTTACTGATTCAAGTGTCCCTATTATGGTCCTTTAAAATAAATTTTTTATCAATGATTTTTTGCTGGTTCTGTCATCATTTTCTTCAGTTGATTCTTTTACAGAAAAAGTATAAATATATAAATGATATATTATATATCAATTTACTATTAGTATTAATTTCTTAAGTACCTATACACTCAGCTAGATTTGTAATCATGTGAATGTATTTGTTTTTCTAACTCTGTGAATCTCTTGTGGTCAACATTTTGGCTATATATAATATACAAAAACATTAAACTATTTTATAATATTATATATATAGATACAGTGAAATAATTTCCTATAAAAGTAACCATGCATTTTTTGTTCTTCATTTTATTTTCAGAGCTGGTTGTGAGTTTCGGTCATCTTCCATGGTCGGTGAATAATTCATATGAAAATTTTAATTCAAGGGACTATTTTCCATGTTTTCATTCTATTTTAATTTATAAAGCTTTATATATAGATATACTTAAAATATTTATTTTTAAATTCTATGCTTTGGATGTCTTTATATATTTATGTTTTAATTTGTAATGAAATCAATTTTATAGAAAATCATTTTATGATTTTAGGTTTTATGAAATTTTAATTTTATGGTCAAGGACTTATATTTTGAAATCTTATTTAAGGATGTGAATATATTTCTCCTATGTTCATGAAATATTATTACCAATGAAAATTGTGTTTTCAATTTAGAAGTTAATATTTTATATAAAATTTTGTAAAAACTATATGTAATAAGAATAATGAAAAATATTATTATTATAAAAAAATGATATTATCTTCTAAACATTACTTTATGTACAAGTTTTATTTCTAAAGGAATGTGCATAGAAAATTAATCATATTATCATGTTATGTGAATTGAAATTATGGACATTGCATTTCCATATAAGCATGGGCATGCATTATGAATATCATTGAAATTACATGCATTTATAATAAACTTCTGATTTAAATTTAAATTTTAAGGTATTATTCCAAAATTATTAAATATATGGATTTCTAAAAGTTTTAATTTTTTTATGGAAAATTGGTTTTTATCAAATTATGGTGTGTATAAAATTATTTTCATTTCTGAAAATAATTCAAGTAAATTATAAATGGTTTTAAATGGGTTATTTATGAGAAAGAAGGTTCTTCAAAATTTTATTTTATTAAAATTAAAATTAGCACTTGCATGTCAAAGGAAATGTTAAGGGGTGGGGTGTGTACCCATTACCTTAAGGGGACACTATGCTATAATTGATATTATTAAGTGGCCTCATGAGTTTTATAAAATCTACTGAGTAACATTTTAATCCATAAAAGTATTATTATTTTCAAATGATTTTCAAGAATAAATCCAATTATTTTTCAAAGAATAGTTTTGAAATAATTTTTTTAAAAAATAAGTATTTTTCTTTAAAATATTTGGAAAAGTATATTATATTTATCAAATATATAATTATATGTGATAGAAAATGTTTTATAGAGTTTTAAAATAAATATTTATAAAAGTATTTCTTTCTTTATTTTGAAACCCCTTACTGGGAAAATTAATACTCACCCTATGTTTTAAATTATTTTTCACTGGTTTAGTAGAAATTAAAGTTGTGTTTTTTTCATATAAGGAGACAGTACACATGAAGATAATTGAATAATTTTTTGTACAACTATGATGTTTTTTTATATAATTTTAGAATTATCCAAAACCTAGATTAGAAAAGATCTTGGAATATAAAATGTTCTGTGTATTCTTCGGTTATCTTTTATTAAAAAAATACACAACATTTTTAGTATTGAATCTGGAAGTATGGGTTCGAGGCTTTATAGTTGGTATCAAAGGGATGGTCTAGACAACTTTGGGGATTAAGCACTATCATTTGAGGAAAAAAAATTCTAAGTGATAGAATTTTCTTTGATCTTTTAGGTAAATAAGTTCACTTTAATTTATAGTTTTTCTTAATTATGAAGATGAAAATTTAGAATTTTTCTTAAGTTTGATGAATGAATTTCAAGGGTAAAATTCCTTTAAGGGGGAAGAATATAACATCCTGATAATTTTAAATATCAAATAAATGTTTAATAAATGATTTTTTTATAATTTAAATAAGCTAACAGTTTTTAATCAAAATAAAAATTTGATTAAGTATAATATTTAAAATTATATATTAAAAATTAGAAATAATATTACATAATATCATTTAGGATTTTTTGATTTTTTTTTCAAATCTTATAATATTTTTAAATAAATTATTAATTTCAAGAAATAATATTTGATTTTTAAATTAATTATAAAAAATTGTTTTTTATAGTATTATTTTGTTTAAAATAATATTTTAATATAAATATATTTATTTGATTATTTTTTTATAAAACATAATATTTAAATAACTATGTTTTTGGAAATTTTTATAAAAGTTTATTTGAAAAATAAATATAATTATTTAAGAATTAAATTTTTAAATAAAATATAGAAATATTTAAAATTTAGGATACTAATTAAAATTTATCATTATTTGAAATAAATAAAGTTAAATATATTTTATTATAATTATATGAAAGATCCTATTTTTTTTAAATTTTAATGATGAATACTAAAAGAAATAATATAAATGATAATAATAATTAAAGGTAATATAACATTATAAATGAATGAAATTTTAGACATTAAAATATATTTTAACTATTATGAAATTTATAAAGTTTTATAAATATATTATATTATGATAGGAGTATTTTTATTATTTAAAAAACTAGATTATAAATTTTTTAATTAAAATTTGAAATTATGAATAAAGAAATTATGATAATTATGATTATTAAAAAACGAGAAATGAATTGTGTTAAAAAATGATAAAATGAATGAAAAAAATGAAATGAGGATAAGGGAAGGGGGTCATTGAGGTCGAGATATTTTGGGGGAAAAGGCATCGATTAGAAGGGGACTCGATGGTTTAAAAGGAGTTTATCTAAGCACAGGTGGAGAGGTCGATCCCCGAAGGGATGTTTTAAAAGCCGATGAGAGTCGAGCGTGTCTTCAGTGGGAGGAAGGTTCGGCCACGACTGCAATGGTTGAGGTTAGTAGATATTGACTACTAATGAGGGTGTATCAGGCAATGTCAAAGGGGTTTGAAGTGTAGATAGGGTATGGGATGTTCTTCTTCTTCCTTCTCCTACAAATCCATTTTTAGATCTATGAGAGCTAGGTTTTGATTTCTTTTTTAGGTGTTGAATCTTCCTGTAGATCCCATTTCAAGGATTGATGTAACGAGTCCGACCCTAGTATCCCAAATCCAATGACTCACTTTTTTATGTTGGCTTAGATACAAGAATCGAATCCCAAAGGACTGATTAGTTTAGCAGTCTTAGATGCCAAATTATATACATGAACTTTACATTACAATTGAAAACATAAAATACACCAAAGAGAACATTTTGAGAACACCATTTTCTCCTAGATTAACCCTATATATCAGTCATAACATACATATTAGAATCCTGGGAAAAGTAAAACATAATAAAGGGGTGAGATCAGATACTCAGTAAGGGTATACATAATGTAGAATCTATCATAAACAAGCATAAATAATTATGGCAAGGTGGTGAACTAAAACCCATGCCATTTAATCAATAACCTGATCATAATGTGGTAGAAATGAATAATGATCAAATAGTTACATATAAATAATCACATGAGAATGAAAATTAACCATGGGTATTCTACTAGTTGAATAATCACATGAAATATCAATAACTATTCTCATAATGGGGAATGCATAATACCATACCTTATAAACATATCGCATGGCTTCAACCAAGACAACATACATAAATAGGAAAGACCTCATCCAATACCCAAACTAGTTTGTCTCATGAGACCTACCGATGCATCAAGGGGATATAGTGGGCCCCTACCATCACTCAATAAGTCCAATGCATCTCTAAATTAAAGAGGGGATGAAACATAATCAATGTAAATATTCATATTAAAACTAGCATACAGAATTTGAATACTTAAACCATAAACCACAAATGGTATAAAAATAGCACATACACGATAAAACTAAATCATAAACCATTCAATAAAATATGGTAAATGATATCATAAGATACCAACCTCAATCAAGCATAATATCCAACAAAGGATATTGACATAGATGAAAATACTGTAATAAAACCATTAAAAATTTATTGAGAGAAATACCCATTTTTACTTTGAAATAATGTATTTAAAATAACTTCAATTATAAAAGATAAAATTTAATTTTAAAATTAATTTATAATATTTTAAGGTAAGCTTCAAAATTTTAAGGCATCACGATGGCGAAAAAAGATACTCACACCATATAAGTTAAAAAAACATTCATTCTGCCGAAAAATCCATAAAGTACCTCATTTGAAATATGAAAAAAAGATTCATTTCAAAAAAAATTTTAAAAAGAAAAAATTGGGTAAAATTATTTAAACCTTTGTAGTATAATAGTAAAATTATTTTGGAAAATATTTTTAAGAAACATAGAAACAGATGATAAATATTTCATAGTAGATACTCATGTATAAACAATCCCGAATAATAATGAGATTGTGAAATAACCCTTATCACTTTATAATCAGTAGAATCGTATACCCCATGAAAGAAAGAAAATTATATAGATATGAAAATATCATATTATTTAGTATAAGAATCATAAAATACATTCATGGGAAGTATATACACCACACAAAAGAAATAAGTAGTGTATAAGGTATGTGTCCCACAAAAATAAAAGTGAGACAAAAATCCCTTACTAATATAATAACTTTTGAATCGTGATTATCATGAAATAATAACATCAATTAAAGTTTTTTATTATCATTAAATAAATAAAATTAATTATATATCATTTCATTGGTCAATATATACACCACAAAAAAGAAGCAAGTGATGAATATGGCATGTATCTCTTGAAATTAAAAAGTGAGATAAAATTATCTTACCTTGTATTTTTCTTTAGTTGAATGTAATTTAAACTCCTGTATAATGGTTTAAAACATGTATTTAATTTATAAAAAAACCATATAAATATTTATGATATCATATATTATCCTCTTATATTATTTTATCACCCATTTGTTAATAATATTTCGTTATTACCCTTGTTTCAGGTGTTAACTGCTTCATTTCCCTATGCATGTTTTGTCGTGTAAGTCCTATTTATTATGAGTAGGTTATATTTTATTTATATATAAAATTATATTAAGTTCATAAATATTATATTTATTCATCATATAAATTTTTATAATCATTCTTAAATGGTTATCATGGAGGATGAATCTCATCGCAATATTGAGACAATAGGCCGTACGTACGCACGAGCGACGATATCATCTCGTAATGGTAAAGGCGTAAAGAATTAGATGATATAATAATTATAAAGAATAAATATAATTTAATATATATTATATATATGCATTATATTTATCATTATACACATCCAAATGAATTAGTGATGAAAAACCAATTACACCACAACACGGAGATGACAAGCCATACGTACACACACATGGTGATAATCTTTTTAATAGGATGGATAAAAGGATGAATATGGTGGTACAATAATAATAATAAAATATAATAATATATATTATAATGTATTTATTAATTTATTATGGAAATAACAAAGTAAGAGGAAGTATAAGAAGGAAATAACTTGAATGATTTGGTAAAACAATTACCTCTTCTTCGAGAGACTTCCTTTGGATCTCCTCTTAGGGACACTAGGGGCGATCTTTTAGAATACCAAGACATCCATAACTTAGATAATAATATTGGTTGGATAAATAAACAACTTTTAGTTGATAAATGAGGCTCAAAGTGGTGTGAGGAAGTTAGAGAGGAGGTTCCATTTTATAAGAGAGGGGAGGGGAACTTTAGGGAACTCTCAAAATATTAAATTAATATAAATTGATTTTTGATTTCAAGTAGATTCAAAGTGATTTATTTATAATATAATATGATTATGGGTTGAAAAAATCTCAACCAATAATTTTTAGATATGTTTAGGCCATAATATTAATCTTATATTTTTGGATTTAACCCTTAGTTAAACCCTTTAACTCTTACCGTGACAACTTGGATTTTTACACTTTAGGGTCAATATAGTTACTATAAAATAAAAAAAGAACCCCAATTGGATCATTTATGAAATATTAAACCTAATTATAGTTATTTAGACTAAATTTAGTTTTTTATGAATTTTATATCATTTAATAAAATATTATTTATTTTAAATCATCATTTATGTCAATTTGGATACTATTCATTATTTGTCTTTTTAAAAATAACATCACGACATGATAACTTCAAAAAAACACTTCTAAGATATCAATAAAATTTTTAATATATCTATAATTTTTTTTATTTCATTAATTATGTGAAATTATATTTATTTTAATATTTTTAACATCATTTATTTGATATTTCCATTAATTAAATAGTTATTTCATCATTATTACACTAGCCTTTAATTAAAAATTTTCTTCTCTAAAAATTAAAAAAAATTATAATTATGAATATTAATTTATTATATTTAAAATTAATATTTATCATATAATTTATATTTTTTATAAACCTATATTAAAAATTATTTATTTATTAAAAATATGAGTATGAAAATTTTAACTTATCTGTAAATAAAATATAATAAATGTCATATTCTTACCCAAGTGGCTTTAAAAGGTTATAATTTTACGATAAGGTTTATTTTTTTTTCGAAAATCACTCCTCCAATTAAATTAGGACATGTTTTAGGGTAAATTTATAATATTATAATAATAGTTTTACCTTTAATTACCCGATTTAGCCTTAACTGTGGTAATTAAAATATTTCTAAATTTTACTATTCATATGCCCAAAAAATAAATTAAAATGATTCAAATAATTTGGATCCACTTATTCCAAATATGGAATACATTTTTCAAAATTCAAAATACAAGATGTATTAATTAATTTAAAATTAATCTTGTTAATGGGGTGAGAAAACAGTTTATTAAAGTTGAAACATGCAAAAGATTAAAAAAATTTTATATCTAAATTCAATGTAAAATTGATTCCAATTACCTAAATTAGACTAAATTATAAACAAATTATCTAGTTATACTTTAAAACCATTCAATAATATAATTTAACACTATAAATTATTTTTGATGAATTTTTGTTTACAACTAAAATTTAGTGTTTTTCACTATTCATGAAAATGTGAAACTTATTAGAAAAATACCAAAAATTCAACCAAAGTAAAATTTATATCATTTTTTAAAAGAATAAGTTTATTTTTTCAAATAAGTTATTTAAAAGTGTCAAAAATTGGATTTAAAATAGGTTCGACATTAAAAGGCGGTAAAAATACTTTTAAAAAAATATAAGTTTTTATGTGTAATATTGGGGGTTTTCTTATGTTATGAATTTAAAATCTATTATATGAATATAAAAAATATTTCATTTAATATATAACATATATATTTCATTAATATCATTATATATTAGTAATTAATTCAATTTATTAAGATAAAATGACTTTGTGAGAATAAAAATAGTTCTTCATAAAAACATTTCCTGTATATTCAGTTGGTTCTTCTATTCATTTATAATTAATTCATAACCAAGGAATTCAACCATATATTTTTATAATTTTTTTAATACTATTCATAACCTCCAACTTAGTAGCTATTTTATATCTTATTATGTTAAATAATAATAATTTAATAATATATTGTTGTTCAGTAAAACTCGGCCTTGAGTGTAATGCAAACTTACTCATTATTTTGTGTAGCATAAGTTTATCATGAAATTTCATATAACTTAATCTATCAAAGAAATTTAATTTATTTAAGAATATACATACTATAAAATCTTGGAGATTTACAATTTATTTTATCATGATAATGTTATGATCATCCATTTCTTCATTTTTCTACCTTGACTGATTCTGGTGTCCTATCTATGGTCATATTTAATTTTTTTCAATGATTTTGTGCTGGTTCTTTCATCATTTTATTCAGATGAATATTTTACAGTGAAATTATGAATATATAAATGATATATTCTATGTCAATTCACTGTCGGTATTAATTTCTTAAGTACCTGTACACTCAGCTCGCTCTGCAAGCATGTAAATGACTTTGTTTTGCAATCACTATGAATCTGTTGTGGTCAAAATTTTGTCTATATATAATATAAAAAAACATTAAACTATTTTATAATAATATATATATATATATACATTTCAATAATTACATATAAAATGAAACTTGCCTTCGTTGTTCTTCATTTTCTTTTAAAATCTAGTTGTAAGTTCTAGTTATCTTCTATGGTTGATGATAAATTCATCTACAAATTTTAAGGTAAGGGATTATTTTCCATGTTTTCATTATGGTTTAATCCATAAAGCTTTATATATAGATATATTTCAAATATTTACTGTCAATTTCTAATCCTTGAATGTATTTATATATTTATGTTTTAATTTTTAAAGAAATTAATTTTATAGAAAATCATTTTATGATTTTAATATTTATGAAAATTTAATTTTATGGTCAATGATTTATATTTCAAAATATTATTTAAGGATATAAATATTTTTCTCCTATGTTCATGAAATATTATTACTAAAGTAAATTTTGTTTTCTATTTAGAAGTTAATATTTTATATATAATTTTTCAAAAAATATATCCTATAAGAATAATAGTAATATTATTATTATAAAAAAAGGATATTATCTTTTAAACATTACTTTACGTGAAAGTTTTGTTTCTAAAAAAATTAACTTAGAAAATTAATCATATTATCATGTTTTTTTAATTTAAATTATGGATATTTCATTTTCATATAGACATGGCCATGAATTATTCATATCATCGACATTCCATGCATTTATAATAAACTCATAATTTAAATTTAAATTTTGAGGCATACTTCCAAAATTATTAAATACATGGATTTATCCAAGCTTTAAAATGTTTTATGGAAAATTTGTTTTGAAAAAGTATTGTGTGTATAAAATTAATTTCATCTCTGAAAATAATTTAAGTAGATTATGAAAGGGTTTTAATGGGTTATTTATAAGAAACACTGATCTTCAGAATTTTTTTATTAAAATTAAAATTTTCACTTGAATGTTAAAGGAAATGTTAAGTGGTGGGGAGTGAACCCACTAACTCAAGAGAAAACTATCCTACAAGTGATATTTCTAAGAGACCTTATGGTTTTATAAGATCTATTGAGTATCGTTTTAATCCATAAAACTATTATTATTTCAAATGATTTTCAAAGATAAATCTATTTGTTTTAAAAAGAATAGTTTTGAAATATATTTTCAGAATGATAAGTATTTTTGTTTGAAATGTTTCAAAAAATATTTTATATTTATAAAATATATAATTATATCTGATATAAAATGTTTTATGTAGTTTTAAAATTAATATTTATAAAATTATTTTTTTCCTAGTTTTAAAACCCCTTAATAAGAAAAATAATGATCACCATATGTTTTAAATTATTTTTCATAAGTTTAATATAATTTCAATTGGTTTTTGTTTCATATAAGGAGGAAGTTCATGAGAATAAAATTGAATAAGTTTTTTTAAACTATAATGCTTTGTATGCAATTATCTAATTCTCCAAAATCTATATTGAAAAAGGTCCTAGAATTTAAAATGTTCTATTTATTTTTCAGTTATCTTTTATTAAAAAAATACACAAATTTTTTAGTACTGAATCCGAAAGCGTGGGTTTGGGGATTTTAATAATCATCAATGTTCTCTTCCTCAGTCATATTGATTTCTTCAAATTAGTTTCTCTAAATCTATAATTTAGAATCCTTACTTTCAAATTTCCTTTATAGCTACCTTATAGCTCATCTGAGATTTCTTTGGTTGATTGAAGTCCCATCACTTTTATATAGAACTTTTATAATGAAGGAATTAAAATATAATTTCGTGCCTTAACATAAACCTATATATTTATCTTATATATAATGTTCATTGGTAAATTCAATTAAATGGATATATAAACAAAAACTTCGGTATCCCTAACCACTAACACATGGGATATAATTTATGTACCTTTTGATTCTTCAATGTTTTATTTTCTATCAACCCTATATGATAAATTGGCTTGGAGTATTTTTCAGTCTGTTGGAGGTGAATTCAATTTAGTTTTAGAGGTTTTATTATGTTTTCAAAGCTTTATGATTTCTATATAAAAGTAATATATAAATTCATAAAGGTAATATGGGTTTGAGAAATACTATGTATACATCATGTAGGTTTTTTTAAACATCAATCTAGTGCATTTAAGTGAAAAATATAAAATTCATGGATGTGTATTCATGAATACCTAGATATGTAAGTGTAAATTGGAACTCTGTGCGAGTGTTATCTATACACTACGTATGTGTGATCGGCTTTAGTGTAAGTGTGTTTGAGAATCTGTATAAGTATCATTGGACACCAATTCTTAGAAAATGATGGATAATTTACATATACTATTACTGAGCATAGGTTTCATTAGAGTCCAACATATGTTTATTCAAAACTTAGATAAAAATGGATAATTCTTCCTCATAATTGATCTGCATGGTCGATCCACTAAACCAATCTCAGATAGTCTCTTGCCTGTGTGGTCGATCCACTAATTGTAACTATTTGATCTTTTGATCCATCATTTCATTGTCACTTGGTTATACCCATGGTCAATTTGAAGTATTGATACTTTGATCATTTAGTCTATTTTTTATTCATGTGGTTGATCTAGAATAAGGCATGTTCTCACTCTAAACTTATGGTCGATACAGATGGTGTGGTAGAGCCTCACGATTGATCTTGTACTTATAGAATTTTTTGATGAAGTATGCTAGGTGAAAACTATTTTTCCATAATTTAAATATTTGGAAGAAATTATTTATGATGATGATTTTTTTATCAAGTATATACTATATATCACGAGATTAGTCAAATCTATGACTAAATCCAAGATTTATAGGAGTTTTAATGAGTTTAAATGAGAAGTTTTTTGACCAATTTTCATATTCAATATTTGAAATCATCTTTCACAGTCGAAGATATGATTCTATTTAGATTATAAATATAGATGAAAATCATGGGGGTTTCCATAAATCATTATGGAAATTCATTTTTCGAATTAATGATAATATAAAAAGTGAAATAAAAGGAAGAAAGTGATGTTTGTGAATTGTGATATAGCTGATACTCTACCATATTGAAAACTTATTTCTATTGAAGAAAATTAAAATTAAGAAGGGAAAGAAGGTAAGATGATTCTAGTAATGATCATCTAGGTGCTTTATTTTGAAGATAAATGAGGTAAATTCATGTGTTCATGCTCTCATGTATGAATAGATAATCCTAAAGATGGATAGAGGGAGATTTATTTTTTGCTACTACTATACTCACATGCACCTGGCAGTCAAATTATCTCCTAAATTAGATCTAATCCTCAACGCAAAGGCATCCTAAAAAACTATTAATATATGTTTTTTAAGAGAAAGGATACAATTTTCAAGGATTTTGGTACTAAGGAAAACAATTCAATTCATATATTGTTGACTTATAAGTTTAAAGATGTCACATGCACTTACTTTGTACTAGATTTAGATAGATCATCAGGAGTCAAGGATGATAATTGAACCTATATTGTAATCAATTTTTTTATTAGTGATAATGTAGGTCTTGGAACTCAACTGAACCTAGAAATGACTAGGCTCTCTCATTGTGGACGAACCTTGTAAAATCCCTCTACGATGTTTAATCTTTATTATTCTTACATACAGGTGAGGAATATATTTTAAGAGTGGAACATGAATATAAAATGTCATAGGGGTTTAATCCCCAAAATAAAATAATTTATAATATACACCACTGATCCACTCCCCTTTCAGTGGTGTATTGACTAATTTGTGCACTTCAAGTGGTATCAGATCCATATACCCCCTTGAGATCATACTCTTTCTAAGGTTATGTATGAAAGGTCAGAGTTCTATGAATATTAGAATAGTTTTATATTTTTATGGGATAAATTTTTATGTTTGAAACAATCAAATGTTACCTTATATGCTATAATAAGGTTTGAAAATTAGTGATATTGTTACTGTAGGATTTCCACCCATTTTAGAAGATTGATCAATGACATTTTCTGATAAGATAAACCTTGAGATTGATTGTAAATACAGAGATATTATATTTCCATCCTTGTTAGAAAAATTTTACACTAAAGTTATGGGGTTGAATATAGAAAAATAAATGTAGGACAAACTTGAGAACATGTATGAAGAGAAAATAAAGATTAAAGAGTCCAAATTGAAGCTCTAGAGGGATGAGTTCAATAATTTTATAATGGATACATATAAATAATTTATTGCTATTTCACCAGGGTAAATGAAATTTTTAGTCATATTTGAGTTTTTGGAGACAAGTTGGAAGACCGTACTGTTGTAAAAAAATTAATGAGAAACTTTCTAAACATGTTTTATCCAAAGATTTTAGCCACTGAATATAGGGAATGTGTTTTTCTTGATGAGTTACAAAATACTATCTTTAATTATGAAATGATAAAAGCTATAATATTCAGGAAAAAGTCCAAGAATAAGATGGATTTTAAATCCATGAATAAACTTAAGATTAAATAAAAGGAAAATGAGCTTTCAAGTGACTCAGATTAAAATAATGAGAGTGATGAGAATCATAAGAAACCCATGGCTCTCATATATAAGAGTATCATGAAAGTAAAATGTAAATATAATATAAATTTTCCTTTTAAATGATCTGGATGTGGAGGAATTGGAAACTTCTTTGCAAATTTTATATGGAAGAATAAAAGTTTGAAACCCAAGGATAAGTAAATGAAGATAAATTTTAAAAAAAGTCTAAAGAAAATATGGAGTATTTTATAATAAATATAATTTTAAAAGGATTATTATGTCAAAGAAGAATAAAATATGTATGAAAGTAAGGGGGAAGAATAAAAATATTCCTCAAGTAGTGAATAGAAATGAGAATGTGTTATATTAGATACTAAATTTATGGAATATGTTGAAAGTAAAGGTGATGTCTCTAGAAATAAAGAAGATTAGGAAGAATATGAAGATAATATGATTCACATGTTGAGAAAAAAAGTTGAATTATATCTTTAATGGAACATTTTACTCAATAAGAAAGTTAAAAATTTCAATAAAGAAGTTGAAAAGCTGAATAAATATGAAGACGAGTTTCATAGAAAAGAAAATGAGTACATTGATAAGATCAATATTCTTATAGCGAAAGTGTCTGATCAAAAAAGAATTATAAAAAAATTAGATAATAATATGGAAAATAAAAAGGAAGTTCTTAAAAAGGATGAATCAAGGTGTCTTAAGGATGATAATACACTTTAAAAAACAAAGAGTGATTATGAAAAATATATTGAGTCATCTCATAATTCCCAGAAAAATTGTGATAATGGTTAAATACTTTTAGAAATTGTTAAATTTGAGAACTTTAATTCTGTATATCATAACAATGAAGGGTTGACATGAAATTATAAACAAAATTGGGTTGAAAAAAAACCCACATAGGGTGTCTACTTCAAACGTTCAATGGAAGATCCAGTTTGAGGGGTTGTTTATAGTGCTATGGGACTTATGTACCTAGGTACTATGTTTTTAGGTATAAAATGTCTCTTCTTAGGAGACAAATTCAATGGAACAAACCTTCCAACCTATTATTTTGTGAGAATTTTTGTGGTGGAGGTGTTTGAGGGATGTTCTGAGGTAGTTAGAGGGAAGAAGGGGGTTGGAGTTTGAAAATACAAATGATAATAGATCTATGGAATATTTCATGGGGATTTACTGTAATGGTGGGTGTTGTGACATGGATAGGACACCAGCAGTGTAGGAGTCTTAGAGGAGGTGTTTCAGTTCCACTCTCATATTTATTAGGGCTACACCATGGAGCAGAGCTGTGGCATAGGGCATAGAGTAACTGTGGCATGTATTAGTTGACTATTATGCAGGGTATTGGGGTTTAATTTTTGTGGTTATATTATTTTGGGCATGGATATGGTGTATTCACTTGACATAGAGTCATATGGTATGTTTTGTTGGGGGGTTTTGTTAATTTCAAGGAACTTATGCCAGGTAGATGGGTTGTGGTATAACCCCCTTATAGTAATCGAGTTCTCTAGTGTGGCGACTTTGGATATGCTATAGTCTATTCCACTCTTTTATATGATATGTTATTTAGATATTTCCACATTCCTTGAAGGTAACTTTTACCAACACCACTATGGTATGGTCCCTTTCACTATGCTATGCTTTGATATTTTCCCAGTAATTATGCTTTATAGTGAAGGGGGATGCACATGGTCTTATATTTTATAGAACAACTATAAATTTAAAAATCTATTTGAACCTAATCACTTTTCTAATATTTCTTTCATTTATTAGGAGACCCAAGTTCGTCCCAATGAGATATTTTATCCCCTTAATATTGGCCTTTAACCATGGCCTTGGGGGATCGATCCATGGTGTTTTAGGTGAGTTTCCTCTTTATCTTTCCCCTATCTTCATCCCTATTTATTTTTTATAAAGGGATAATACTGTGAATTATATGGTTTTGATGATGTTTTGGTAAGATATATGATGTGGTTGTTTTGTTATAGGCTGGTAAAGGTGTTCTTCTTCACTCTGGTGCTTAGTGGTGGTCTCTCTCTTGTCCCAAACTTGTGCAAAGGACTAAAAATCTCTTTTTGTGGTAGGAGATCCTTCGTTTCTCATTTAGTTCCATCATACAAGAGGTATTATGATCTTTTTTATCTCTAGGAAGATAGTATATGCATCCTAATAAAGATAAATAACTGTTTGAATTTAAATTGAATGGGGAATGAATTTAATCTCTTGTTTGTATCGCTTTTTATATTAATTGATATTGGAATTTTACAGGCTTGACACCTTACTAAAAATAATTTCCATTGGTGTCTTTGTTTGTTCTATGGTTGTTTTTTTATGGAACCATGTTGCGTGATTGTTTGAAATCTCTTTAAATGAAATTGGTTAACCACTTATATTCAGCTAATAATTTGGTTGCATATGGAAATTTTGGCTTATGTGAGAATCAAATTAAATAAATAAGTAAAAGTTAGGTGAATCCCCTTGATTAAATATGAAATAAGACATGTTTGTATTGGTAAAATGTGTGATGTCTGGTGGTAATGTGTGGTTGTGATGTGGGTCGGTGATGTGATGAGAATTGGATGTGGAACACGATGGTTGTGATGTGGGGTGGTGATGTGATGAGAAGTGGATGTGGTATGTGGTTATTGTGACATGGAAAGTGGTTGTGATGTGGAAAATGGTTGTGGTTGTGAAATGGTGTAAATGTGGGTTCTGTTGGTTTAAAAAAGGTGGATGGTTTTTTTAGTTTCCTAGATAGTAATGAAATTAATTGGTTAATAATGAATGGTAATGGTATGGGTTAAAATGATTTATGAACACTTGTTTTATAATGGTAATGTGGTTAAATGTGGTTGTTATTTAATGTGAGATAAATTATATGGATAATAATTTTTTTTAGTCATATAGAATCTGAAAAATGGATTAAATTGGGAAAGAAGATGAAATGCGACATGTGGCTTGTTGTGTGGTGTTGTGCATTTAGAGGTGGTAGTGAAAGTGGTAGATGTTAGGAATTTTGGTGGTGGTGGTGTGAGGTGGATAGTTTTTTGTTTGTGAACCCATTGGTTGGTACTTTTTTTATCTTTATATATACACATTGTACTTTAATTATGATTTCAATACGTACCCCACCCATGTTGATCACCTTCTAATGAAAACCAAATGTTCTGGGGGTGTTGCTTCCAATATCCTGAGGGTGAGGATGAATGGATCACTATAGTCTATTCCCTGCTCTCTCTTCTAAATTTTTTTAATAGACATGAGCTATGATTTCTAAAAGTCAAAAGTGGACTATGGTGTTGTTTGATGAGATGATTATATATATTATGGTGGGGGTCATGCTTGGTAGGAGGAGGGAACAAGTTTTATGTCCTTTATGTTCATGATACCCTACTATTCTAGTTAAGACTGTGATGTGATGAGATTTCCTAGGAATCTTCAGATGAGATGGGATGTGATTTGATGGATCAGGTGCCTTCGGGTGAGATATGGTGTGATGTGATTGCCTAAGTGTCTTCAAGAGAGATGTTATGTGATGTTATGGGATGGCCCATGTGTATTCATGAGGGTTGTAATAGAGAAGAGATGAGAGTTCTAGGATGTATGATATTGGGGTATGAGGGAAGAATCCAAGTAGGAAAGAATTATGGGGTACCCTTATTGATACGATTCTTATTATGTTATTATACTTGGATTCATTATTTTGTGAGTCCGTTTAGGTACTTTTGGTTCTGCTATTATCTTATGGGTACATTAGTATGCTCTTTTTCACATGTTCATAGAATATTTTGGGTATGATCCCACTAAGTATAATTATATGCTCACCCCATGTATATAAAAACTATTCTCAATATCCCAAGAGGACTTTATATACCATGTTAGACATTTATATCTTGGGATTTGGAGCTGTTGTTGTGTCATTTCCTTAGCTTTTCTTTTGGGTATTTATTTATAGATTTTTTTTTATTTTTTTACATTATACATGAATTGTGGGATGGTTTTGGTTTCATTTTTTCATTATTTTATGGATTTTATTGTTGTTAATTTATCCTATCACAAGATCATATTATTACATAGGATAATTCCTCCCATTTGTGAGTTTTTTATACCCTCAGTGCTAGTTTCCAACTTTGGGCCTACTGAAGGTGGGACTCAGGGGTCATTATCTATATTCCTCCATTATTGTCCTAGGAGGGATACTTTTGGAGGGAGGATTTTGTGACACCAAAGAAGAATTTCTTTAGGGATCTACTTATATGAAAGATACAAAAATACTATGAGAAGGAAAATAGAAAATATGAACTCATAAATGATGCCTATACAAAACAAGTTTTATTATTTAGAGGAGATATATGGAAGATGTGACTATAATGGTTACCACACTGAATAATTTCTAACTCGGATTCTAGTTTAGTAACATTAGATAAATAAGTATAGGAAGAAGCAATAATAAACCAAGGATAATAGGTCACTCATTATTAAAGTGGATCTAAAGTCTAGTAAGGGGAGTAAGCCATTGATTCATGACAATGAATGCTCATTACACATGACTGAAGATATAAATATCCTTAAAAACATTGAAAGGAAATATGGTAGTGTAGTAACATTTATCAATGAAATATCCCTAAAGATCAAAGGTTTTGGAACAATTGAAATTGAAGCCCAAAAATTGAAATCAAAAAAATTATTATTTGTTTATGGGATCAAAAATAATCTTCTAAGTGTGATTCAATTGTGTAATGATGGAAATAAGGAAATATTTAGAAGAAATATTTATTTATCTAAATAATAAAATTTGGTAAGTTTATTACTTCACATGAACGAACTATTAGAAATATTATTCATATTGGAGACTTAAAAGATTCCTATTACCTGAGTTAAAAGATGAAAATAAACTACAACATAGAATGCTGAGTCATCTTTTTCAAAGAAAATTAAGAAATATTTAGATGGGTGATGCTGTGATGTATTTTCCACATCTCAAAACAGATAGGAAGTAATTTTGTGAGACATGAAATAATGGAAAAATAAATCAAGGGAGGCATAAAAGTATTGAGATCTAGTCTAAAAAACCTCTTGATTTGATACATTTTGATTTTTGTGGACCCATGATAAGAAATTCCTCTCAAGGTGATATATATTTCATTAAATTTACCAATGATTACATAGGAATGTACAATGTGATTTTTATAAAATAAAACTATGAGGAAATGAACATGTTTAGAATCTTTAGAAGAATTGTTGAGAACGAATTGGGCATGTGAATTAAGTAATTCATATATGATAATGGTAAAAATTTTAGAATAATAGGGTTTAAATCCTATATTTGAAAAATGGTATAAATAATCAATATATCAATCCATATACGACTAATAAAAATAGAGTTTTCAAGAGAAATAATATAATTTTTGTGGATATGGGAAGAACAATGTTAACCGAATATGGTCATACAAAATTTTATTGGATAGAATTCATGTGCATAACCATTTATTTTTAGAGTATATGACTTCTAATAAATGGTTATAACATGAACACTAATGAATTATATTACAAAATGAATTCCAATTTAGACTAATTTAGAGTTTTTGGAAGTCATAGTGTTATAAAAATTAATAATTCAACATTGGGAAAGTTTAATGAAAAAGATAAAGAGGGTATATTTTTGCGATATCTATCAAATAATAAAGGCTACAAATGTTGGAATAAGAGGTTCCAAAAAGTTACTAAATAAAGTGATGTGAAAATTATATAAAATAATCCTATTTTTAATGGTTTAGATGTAGTAAAATTTGAATTCAAATATAAATAAACAAGAACATTCTAAAGAATAAGGTGCTATTTGAGCACAATATGAGCCTCATATAGTTTAAATTGAGTCAAATAATACCAATTAAGAGGAGGAGGTTACTGAGAATGAAAAAAGCAAAAAAGGTTAAATAATAACGTGGGGATAGATATTATCATTATAGAATATTCCTCACATATAAAGAATAGAATAATGCTTAGATATGATGACTACACAACAGATCTAACCATATGAACATTGAGGTTTCAAAATTAGATCTCACTTATCTCTGAATTTGAGCTTAAATTAGTTAGATAATCCTTTGATCATGATGAGTGTATTGGGATTAAGGATGAATATATTATATGTATTGAAAATAATTACACATGGGATATTATTCTAAGACCAATTAATAAAAATTTCATTAGAACCAAGTTGGTTTTCAGGAACAAGTTGAGAGATCAAGGAAAATTTATTAGGAATAAATCCTTTCTTGTATGAAGAAATAGTCTCAAATATAAGGTTTTTATTTTGAATAAAAATTTGATCCAATTGAAATTTTGGAATCCATTAAGGCATTACTTTATATGGAATCCAATAATCAGTACAAAATTTATCAAATGGATGTCATGTCTACTTTTTTAAATGGTGAGCTTGAAGAAGAGGTGTATATTGAGAAACCTGATAGGTTTGTTCTGGATAATGATGAAATAAGAGTATTTAAAATGAATAAGTATATGTATGGAATAAAATGGGATCTAGGGTTTTGGTATTCAAGTCTAGAAATATACTTGAAGGAGTTATAATTTTTCAAAGTAAAAGTGAAAAACAACTTGTATATCAAAGAAATGAAGACATGTGAACTTACTGTAATTGTATATTTTGATGATGTAATTTTTTATGGTGATCATGATAATTCTTATCAAGAATTTTATAATAAAATAAAAAACTAATTTGAACTGTCCATGATAGGTGAGATGAGATACTTATTGGGATTATAAGTCATGAAATCAGAAAAGTTTATATTTTTATCCCAATAAAAGTAATATATATAACTGTTGAAAAAACTTGAGATGGAAGGATAAAAAATAGTTTATACATACATTAAAGTGGGATTGAAATTGTCTAAAGATACTAATGGTGTGAGTGTAAATCAAAGCGACTTTAGAAAATTGATTGAATTCTTTATTTATTTGATAGATTTTAGGGTAGATATTGTTTATGCTATGAGTCATTATGCCAGATATCCAAGTGAACCAAATTATTTACATCTTATGTATTCTAGAAGGTTCATGAGATTTTTCAAAGGGACCATGAGGTTTGAGTTTCTTTCAAATAAGTGAAATAATTTGAATCTATATGGGTTTATAAATACTGACTTGGAAGTTGATTGTGATGATAAAAAGTCCAATTTAGGTTGAATTTTTCTCTTGGGAGATAACTGTGTGAGTTGGAACTATAATAAAAAGAACTCAGTCACATTGAATACTAAAGACATCAAATATGTTTCTAATGTTAATTATTTTACTAAAATAATATGGATAAAATAGAAACTAGATGATGTGAGGGTGAGAGTTAATAAGTATGTCATAATTTATTATGATAACTAAAGTACTATATGTTATGCCCCCTCTCTCCAAAGGTATATCTCCTTGGTTGAAAATGAAGGATGAGAGATAATGACCCTAGAAGACCACCTCAAATGGGCCATGAGTTGTTGACTATCATTGAAGGAATATAATCACAGACATGAGAGGCATTGCCCTCATAAAGATTTTATAAGTAAGAGATAAGATAAGAGAAACTTCTAAACAACTCCAACTCATAATAAACAAAGAATAAATCCCAATACATGATGTGATTTCATACATTACTGGATACAACTAAAATGAAAATATAATAGAGATAAATCATAAATAGAGACAAAAAATCTCAAATAGATATTGAATAACTCTTTGAACTAGTAATGTCCATCTAGATTACCAACTAGCTCCCACTGACATGAAAAATAATTTATATATACATAGGGTGAGAATAAAATGTATAATCAATAGGATCCTCTCACAAATATCTTATGTAAAATGTGAAAGAATCAAAATAAATCACTGTGAATAAATAAATGAAACGAAATATTCACCTATATAAGTATACTATTTTGTTCACATCCTCACTATGACTCACTCACCAAATAAAAAACAAAATTAAATCATACATTATTTGAATATATATATATATATATATATAAATTGTTTCCCACAACCACTTTCCCACTATTTTTTCACTCTCATGCCCCAACATCACATGACTTGAGCCAACATCTCTTACATAAAAAATCCTGCTTGAAAACACTTGGGCAACCATACCATATCACACACCCCATCATCACAACATCACATCCACATCCGACATAATAATTAGGTTTATTTCCAAAATCCCCCACAACCTTCATATTTTGTACTATACATAAAAGAAACCCATGCCCTTCATATATAAATATTACATCTAATTTGATGAATATTAATTACATAAGATTACAATCCATTCTAGAACAATTAAGGTTTAGTGTCATTAGAAACTTTTATATATAAAAAAATGGTTCATAAAACCTATAAATAATATATCACTTAGTTAATCACAACTAGAACCATTCTTAGACACATAATACTTAAAAATTTTATTTATATACTTGTAAAAAGAAAACATAATAAAGGTTGAGATCATATGCTCACTAAGGGTAAATAAGGGATAAATCAATGATCATTTAAACATAACATGAGCATAAAGGGTATGAAAACATGATCTTAACCTTTGAAAATCATACTCAACAAATATTAGATCATAATTATGATTCATGGAATAAATCTTGTTAGTTAATATGAAATTAATCATAAAGGAATCAAATAACATGATCCATGAGAACATAACATTGGCATATGATCATTTCATAAAATATTTTCATAAGTGTGGAATAATCATATTCCTGGAAATATTATTTCAAGGATACCCACTAAGATAATAATAACATGTTAGGCTTGGGATAACCACCCATGTACCTACTTCAGGCTTGGGATATCCTCCCCTGTACCCTCTTTTGGGCTTGGGATAACCACCCATATACACTATTTTTTCATGATTGAGATAACCTCTTGTGTTCTGTTTAAGATCATAAAACATTTATCTTTACACAATTCATTTTAGGGATATATAATTATATAACCACCCATAAAAAATCATAAATCCAATCATATGTATTCCATAAGATCATAAAAATAGTCATCATAACTTAACCCGTGTAAAAGAAAATGGGTTTCATCGATATTTCATCATCATAACCATAAAACATACATAGAAAGAATAAATATGGTATTATTAGATCATATACCCATTAATTCCTAAGTAACATCAAATGATGTTATCATAGATGAAAAAATCCTTTAAAACATCACTAGAATATTTCTTAATGAAAATACCCTTTTCATTTTTAAATCACATATTAAAATAAAAAAATTTCAAAATATGAAGGAAAATTTTTTCATTGAAAATAACCTTGGAAAAATTTAAATGAATCTTTAAATAATTCAGTGGTCATGGAATTAGGAAATTTCGTTTATTTTTTGTATGTTAAAATAAATATTCCTTTACCATTTTTAGTAAAAAGTCAAAAGAAACTAGTTTGGAAAATGAAAAAAAGATCCCTTTTAAAAAAATTTGAAAAAAATTCAATCATGGGTAAAAATTAATTTAAAAAACAATATAATAATATTAGAAACATTCTTGAAAACATTTTTATAAAACATGGATATGGAAGAAAAATGATTATCGACCGAAGAGAGAAATAAAGTTTGTTTTCCTTAAAAATGTTCTTCCGGTCTCTTAAGTACTTAAAGTGAGAAAAATGAAAGTAAAAAAATGTATTATTAAGAAAAAACAAAAGTATAATAAAATTAATTATGTTATTTAAAGATATATTATGATATTTCTTCATCAAAAACTTAATTATAAACAATCCCAACAAAGAATTATATTGTAACATAAATACCTTACCGCTTTGTTAAGTTTTGAATTATAACATCATGAAAGAGAGAACTATATATGGATTGGTAAATATTAATTATTTTCATTATAATCATCATAAAATAGATTCATGTATAGTATATACACCACATAAAATAAATAAGTGCTGAATATGGCATGTGTCTCACAGATATAAAAGTGGGACAAAAATACCTTACCTAAACTTTGACTTTATTTAAGGGTGATATAACCTCATATTTAATAAATTTTAATTTATTAAAATTAAATAAAAAGGTTATTTACATACTTATAATATCATTTATAATCCAATAAAAACATTTCAACACCCATTTATTAATAATTCCTTATTAAAATTACCATTTCTAGGTGTTAACTGTTTCATTTTCATAATAATTTATGTTTGGTAGTTTCAGTACTTGTACTTTGTTCATGGTTAAATAATATAAATAATTTTATTTATGATATAAATATCATATATATTCATTATATATATATATATATTTATAATCATCCAAAAAAGTTATAAATAGAAAAATGAATTACAATGTTTATGGAGACGGTAGGCCGTAAGTATGTATGAATGATGTTTTCATTTTTCAATGGATGGAATGAAATAAATGTAAAAAATAATTTAAATTTATATAATCATTATTATAGCATATAAATAATATATATTCATTAAATATACACTTATTACCATGCATGTAATTCGTAATCGAAAAATGAATCACATCGCTTCATAGTGGTGGTAGTCCACACATATACACGGAAAAAATTATAATTTTCCAACAGATTGGATGGTAAGAATGTATATATGATATTATAATTATATAAGAATAATTATATCATAAAATTCATGTATAATAATTAATCCCATCATAATAATCATCCATGAAATATGGTGGTGGAAAATTAATTGTATTTCTATATGGAGGTGGTAGTTCTAAAGTACGCACAAGCACTACTTTGACATCCAATTTAATAGAATAGAGGGTGAATATTGGTGGTTATGTAATCATAATAAAATTTAATTATATTTAGGATACTTAATTTATTATTTTATTGTGAATACCATATATTTAGGGGAGGTTTAAGAAGAAATAAATTGAAAGAGGTCAAGTTAGATGATTACTTCTTCTTCAGTAGGACTCCTTTAGATCCATAATTAAGGAGACTTAGAATGGAATTTTAAGGAGATAAGAACCTATGATTAGTGGATAATGAATTTTAAAAGATATTTTGGTAGGTTTTGGTTGAGATATATGGCTAAAAGTGTGTGTGGAAGAGAGGATAAGAGGTTCTCTTTTATGAGTGAGGAGAGGGGCATTCTTGGAATTACTTAAAGTATTAAATTAATATATTTTTTGGTTAAAGTGTATTTTTTTTATATATTTATAATATATGGTTATTATGAGTTGAAATCATCGAATAAAATAAAATTTTGGTAGGTTTAGGTGATGTTTTTACCCTTATCTCTTTGTTTTAACCCCTGTTAACCCTTTTGACATTTACAACAATATCAAAGTTTTATACTATTTGAGGGTTAAGAAATTTACCATAAAATAAAAAGTGAATCATAAATGGAAAACTATTGATCTTTAAACTATATAAAATTCACTTGTCTCAATATAGTATTTTTATATATTTTAAATCATTTAATAAAATATTATTTATTATAAAAATATCATTAATGTCATTTTTGAAACTATTTATTTATTTTGACTTAAAAAAAAACATGATAGAAAATTATTTTGAGTATAAAACTGTAAAAAATACCTAATATGTTATATTAATCTATAAAATTATTCAGAAACTATAACTCACTCAATTTTTTTTATATTTTTTAAAATTATTTGCTTGATTTTTTACCACTTGCACAAGCACTGTGTTGGTGTTACATAAACATTTAAGGTATTTATTTCATCAATAAAAATTAAAAAATAATTAATATGATAAAAAAATAATTTATATTTAAAATAACCTTTAATAACCAAACATAATTTGTTTTCATCCTTGTCACAAAATATTATAGATATTAAAAGACATAAAGTGACATTTTTGACTTTATATTTTACTTAAATATTATAAAGTTCAAAATCAAAGTTAAGTGAAAAAATGTCATATTTTATATTTTTTATGATTATATATGAAATAGACCCATCCAATATAAATTTAAGTGTTTTAATTAATTTTAAGTTTTACCACATTAGTTTTAACCCTAATTAACCCATTTTACCTTTACTATGGTAATAAAAATTTACTATGGTTACTATCCATAATGAACAAAAATAAAAGGGATCTATTTTCCAAATTTGTACCTCATGATTCAAAATATTTAATCCATTTTTTCAAGATTTAATTTATATAAGTGGATGAAATTAATTTAAGATAAAATCAAAAAACATAATGATTTTTTTTCAAAAAAATGTATATTTTAAGTATAAAAATGTTTTTATTCCAAATTCAACCATAAAATTGATTAAAATAAAATTAATTTTATTATTAATAATATAATAGGACTAATTTTACTTTGAAACCATTTTAAAACAAAGTTTAACTTTGTAAATTCCTGAAACAAAAACATAGTTTTCAATAAAAATCAATATTTTTCACTATTCCCTAGAAAAAAAATATTTTATAAAAAATACAAAAAAATCACCCTAATATAATTTTGATATGATCATTTCAAAAAATATATCATTTATATAAAATAAAATTTCTAAAATTTCCATAAATTAATTATAATATTTACTCATAAAAATATATAAAAACCATTTTTGAAGAAAAAATATTTTTTAAAATTATAAAATGACTTTACTAAAAAACCAAGTAATTATTTCTTAAGAATTTGTCAATAATTTTTTTATTAGAAACTTAATATATATTTCATAATTTGTTTACTTATATTCATACCTATCAATTCAACTTCTATGTTATAACAGTCATAAAATAATAATATTTTGTGGTTCGTTTAAGATTAGTGTTTCTTGTTGTATGTTTCATCAAACATAACATTCTTTTAAAATATCAGGGTATTAAATTCTCCCCACACCTTAAATAAATTTCATCCTCAAAATTTTAACTTGTTCTTGGTAATCAATGGTTTGATATTTGAAAATTTATTTGTTGAAAACCACATCGTAGAAAGGGTTAATAAAACTTTCTCTTGAAAAGAGAAAAATAGAAATTCAAAGGTCATTTGGAATAATAAATAACATGGTTTCAAAATAGGAGGAAACTAATGGGAAGTGAAAATATAGACATGGAGGAAAAACATAATGTCTAAATAATGATGGAGAGTGATATAGAACATTGATCTCAAGAAAGTGAATAATCATGAGAAAGTCAATGACCAAAGAGCCATGAATCAATAAGGTGTAAAAAAGACCATCGATTCATTAGAAATGAATATAATAGGAATTTTTTTATTCAAGTTTATTTTCCTATATTTTAGGAATACATTTATAATATAGACTAAAAACATAAGGAAATATATTTAATTTAAAATTATAATTTCACCCTTTAATCAATTTTCACCACAATCACATCTTTTGTTCCAAAAGATGAGTATTAAAGCTGAATTTTCCATGGATGAAGCACTAAAATCAACTTATAATGGACCACATAAACTATAAAATGATAACAAGATATTCCTTCCCATATTTAAATATTAATCAAAACTAAAATGGTTAGAAAAATGTAAGATAATATAAAAAAATTATAAAACTTTATATGAAGAAATTCTATATTTTACTTCAATATTTCCACAATAGAACCAAATGTTTAACTTAGATTGTTCCACAAATTAACAACCCTACATACCAATTAATATCAACATTAATGAATGTTTTAACCTCAAATTTGATCTCATACCTTTCATCTTACAATCCCAAAAATTTAATTGCATTCTTCCCCAAATAATATTTCACATTAGACCATATATTAAACCTAAGAGTTACATATACCTGAACCCAATGAAGCATCTCCAAAAATCTAATTAATAAAAATGATAAATTTCTATATAATATTACAATGTAGTGAAATTCACCAAAACATCCTAAATTAAATTTTGATACCAACCTAAAAGGTAATCCTTATCTTGACCTAAATATCTTTGAAAATATCACCTAATTAATGAATTAATTTTCAACCATCAATATTATCTATATCCCACCATCCTATAGACTATAATTAACTTAACATAAAATCATATACTAAACCAAAGGGTTATTTAAACCTTAATAAAGTATTCTTCCTAAAACTTAATAAAAGTTTAAAGTATCATCAAAATACCATTAAATAAAACCTCAATGAAAACATAAATTCTTACAAACTTTCCAATATACTTCATAAATCCAAAAATGAAGTAAACTTCACTGAAGATCACATAAGTCAATTTTTCATCAAATAACCACTCAATTACAAGGTTATAAATACTATAAAATTTACATGATCATATATTTATCCCAAATGAACATTATTATCTCAAAATAAAGAATGTATTAATGTCCATATATCCCTCATCACATGTAACCCAAAAATATACCTTATCACTAAATCACTTTTCTTGGTTATCGATACCATTCAACATATGTTTTAAAATCCTTAAAGGAAAAATATTGTGGAACTATCCTAGATGTTTCATGATTTTTAAATCCAAAATATCATTGATATAATATAATTCTCAAATTAAAATACATAAAAACTTCAATCCTTACAAATAAATGATTGGAATAACATAGGTTCTTCCTTGGTCTATGAGTGAACAATCATACTGGGTAATTGGCTTAGATAATTCCCTTATTCCCCATGCATAATACATTAAGATATAAATTGTACCTTATGATGAACTTAATTTCCCTACATTTAACTTTCAATTTTTACTCATAAATTACTTTCTCTATGCCCTTATATTCCACACATAAAATATCATCTCATTCCTTTAAGAAATTTCCCTTAGTGATTCTTCCCACATACTTGATTTTAGGAAGATGAATCTTATTCTCTCCATAGTGTTACTGAAACTACATTTTTTATCTTATTAGGTGTGTTAATAAACTCACCCAAGTTTGGATTGTTAATCATATAGTGATATAGATGATTAGGAAAAATCATAAGGTTTTTTCCTTCTAGTTCCTATTTCATTTGGTTTCTCATGAGGAAAGTTATTCCATTGTCCATAACATTCACTATTAAAAAAAATCATCCTATTTTTGGCCATTGAATAAAACTAAAAAGTATAGCGTGATAAATAATAGTGATAGTGGGGAATCTTACGATCATAGAAAATCCTTCACAAGATGTCTAAATCATGACACCTTATTTTCAATCTATTACACCTTATGTTTAACTTATACAATATCTGGTTATCATCTATTCAAAATCTTCTTAACAATTCATAAGGAAAATGTGAATTAACCTAATAATATCCCCCATGAGTGTCAAAATAGGTTCTCAGTAAGGGAACACTCATCATTCACCAAAATAATGTATGTGATATACTTCACCAACTCTTTTTCGGGTTATTACACCTAGATTCAACTCTTACAAACTCACATCCACTTGTACTGTCCATATATGGAAGATTTTATAATTAAAACACACACTTTTATTTACCATAATTTAGGAAATTATATTATACATATTATTATCCTAAGGGTTCTCAATAAATTTTCTCATCCTAGTTTCTAAAGTTAACTAATACTTTTTCTGATACCAACTATAGCAACCCACAATTTTCATATATAAATATAACATATTATTAAAAGAATATTCATTACATAACATTATGATCCACAACAAAATCATAAAGGTTTAGTGTCTTTGGAAACTTGGATAAATAATCAACTGGTTCATATAATATCTACTTCATCTCCCTCTTAGTTCTTTATAACTAGTGCCATTCTTAGTCACATCATAATTAAAAATTTTCTTTATATCTTTGGAAAAATAAAACATAATAAAGGGTGAGATCAAATGCTTAGTAAGGGTAAAAAGTGAGATATAAATTAATATTTAAACATAACATGAGTATAAAGGGTGTGATAAAATTATATTAACCTTTAAAAATATTATACAACCATTATTAGATCATAAAAATGAGTTATGGAATAAATCTTGGTAGTTCATAAAACATGATTCATAAAGGAATCAATGAACATGATCCATGATAACATAACATTGGCATAAGATCATTCCATAAAAGATTGGAATAAGTGAGGTATAAATATAATAATATAAATATTATGTCAAGGATACCCACCAATCCATTCATAACATGTTAGTCTTCGGATAACCACCTATGTAATTTATTTGGGCTTGGGACAACATCCTATGTACCCTCTTTTGGGCTTGGGAAATCCACCAATGTATCCTTTTTTTCGATATTGGGATACCTCCCATGTACCATTTGAGTTCATAAAAAATTAATCTTTACCCAATTCATTATAGGGATATATAATTCTAGTCCCAATCATCATATAATCATAAATTCATTCATATGTACACCATAAGATCTTAAAAACATTCATCACAACTTAGACCATGGAAAAGAAAAAAGGTTTCATCGATATTTCATCATCACAACCATAAACCATCAAGATAAATAATAAAGATAGTTTCATTGGATAATATACCCTATTAGTCCTAATTAATAAAAAAGGATGTTATTATAGATGAAAAATTCTTATAAAATATCACTGAAATATTTCTTGAGGAAAATTCCCTTTTCATTTTTAAATCAAATATTAAAATATAAAATTTCTCAAATATTAAGGAAAAAATTTCATTTGAAAATAAACTTATAAAATTTTAGAGTAAAATTAAAATCATTTAGTAGTCATGATGGTAGGAAATTCTATTCACGCCATGTATGTTAAAACAAAGATTCCTTTCATATTTTTGATAAAAAGACAGAAGTACCTTATTCAGAAAATTATAAGAAGATTACATTTATAAAAAATATCAAAAAAATAAAATCATGGGTAAATATTAATTTAAACCATCATAGAATAATAGTGACAAATTCTTAATTTTTTTTATAAAAATAAATATATGTAATAAAAAGGATTTTCGATCAAAGAGAGAAATGAATTCAGCTATCCTTAAAAATGTTCTTTCAGTATCTTGAGTACTTAAAGTGAGAGAAATGAAAGGAAAACATATATTCTCAATAAATAAACATAGTATAATAAAATTCATGATATTATTGATAAATATATCATGAAATTTGATCATTAAAAACTTAATCATAAGAAATCTTGATAAATAATGAGATCGTAACATAAACCCCTTACCGCTTTGGTAATTTTTGAATCATAACCTCTTGAAAGAGATAAAATTATATGGATTGGTAAATATGTATAGTTTTCATGATAACCATTAAAAAATATATTCATGGAAATTATTTACACCACATAATATAAATAATTGGTGAATATGGCATGTGTCTCACACTAATAAAAGTGAGATGAAAATCCATTACCTCAAGTTCGACTTACTTAGAAAGAGATCTAACCTAATTTATAATAAATATAAATTTATTATGTTTATATAACATAGTAATTTAAATAATTATAATATCATATATTATCCACTTATAACATTTCACAACCCATTTATCAATAATTCATTATTCAAATCGTTATTTCTGAGTGTTATCTGTTTATTTTTTCAAGAGAATTTCTGTTTGGTGGTTCTGGTCCATATACTTTGATCATAGTAACATAATTTACAAAATGGTATTTATGATATAAATTTCATATATATTCATTATATATATATTTATAATCATCCATAAAATATAGAGATAAAAAAATGAATTACTCTGTTCATGAATATGGTAGGTTGTACGTATGATGAACACTATTTTCACTTTTTGATGGATCGAACAAAAGAAAGGTAATTAAAAATTTACCTATAAAAAATTATTATTATATCATATATTTCATATATATTCATTAAATATTTTCTTATTACCATCTATGTAAAGTTCAATTGAAAAAAATCATATTGCTTCGTAGAGGTGGTAGTCCACACATACACACTGGAGAAGTTATCATTTTCTAAATGATTGAATGGTTAGAAGGTAGATATGGTATTATAATTAAAATAAATTATTTTCTCATAAATATAATTTATAAACATTAAAACCATCATAATAAACATACATGAAATATGGTGATTGTAACACCCGAGACTTTTATGTTATATAAATCATCAAAGGAATCTTTTTCTACACAACACTTGCTTGGCTTTCTTTACACGCAATCGCGACCTTCCTCGATAGCTTGCGTCGTATGCAATACCGAGTTTCACTAAACAACAATATGCTATTAAAACTAGCCGTTATGAATAGTAATAACCACTTTTTGAAATTTTATAAATTTTATTTTTCAAAATGGACTTCATTTTTGGACTCAAAATATCGAAATTAGCCTAGGGTGAAATTTTGGTATTTTTCTGGAAACTTTCAATTTTTGATGAATAGTGAAACCACTAAGTGGTAGGTTAAAAAACTGAATTTTGCATAAAACTTAATTTTACCGCTTCTGTGAATGGAATTTCGAAAATCCGAGAGACACGGTTAATATCAAGGACTAAAATGTGGTTCAATGAGATGAAAATAATTTTTTGGTGAATAGTAACTTTTTACCTTTTTTTACCGCGGTTAATAGTAAATAGGGTAACTAAGGGTAAATATGATATTAATATTACCCTAACACATGTCCTAATTCTATTGGAAAAGTGTAATTCGACCAAAAACAAACTTAGGAATAAAATATGACCATTTAGGCCCACTTGGATTAGATAAGGACATTTATTATTAATTTATTTAAAGAAGGGTTAAAATAGTTAAATTTAAAGTTTAATAAGTAAATAATTTTTAATATGGGGTTATACATAAGATAAATTCGATTGTAAATATTCATTAGAAAGCTAAAAAGATTTCGTACATGATGGTATTTTATTTGTAATTTTTAGACATCAAATATTTTAATTTATTTATGACACAAAGATGATGCAGTAATTATCTTATTAATGAAATATTGTAATAATTGATAATATAAATACCAAAATAAATGTAATTTAAGACTTTTTATGAATTCCACTAATTTTCTAGGTTACTATGATATATTAGTGTTGATTTAATCAACTTGGTTCGAACATATAATTCTGATATGACTTTCACAAAAATCATATATCAAATAGTGTCAAAATTGACACAAAATAGTTTTTAAATAAAATATTATATTATTAATTGTTATTTTATTCCTAAAAATCTAAGGTTCGGCCAAATGACTTAGATAAGGATATATATATTAATAATAAACAATTTGGGGTTCGTTTGGCATGTTATAGTAAGTGTATTAACCATATAGTGAAAGAAAACAAAAAGACACGGTAAAAGTTAAATTAATTAACTTAGAGTTAAATCTAATTGATAAGGTTAAAATAATACCCCAAACTTGTCTAAATCCTATTGGTTGATAGGATTTCGACCCATCACCACTTCAGCTTCGAAATAAGACCCTTTGGAACCATTATAAACCGATTTTGACTTTAATATAAAATAATATTTTGAGATATTCCTAAGGTGCCTCTCTCCTCCCTTATAAAAGGGCACCTCCTCCCCCTCCTCCTCACACCAATTTGAGCACTCAAGCTCGGCCAACCCCTGCCATTTTCTCCTCTCCACTTTCCTAGAATAATCCTAGAGGTCCTGGTCTTCTCCAAAGACCAATCTTAGTTCCTTAAGTGGAGGATTCAAAGAGGCGTTCCAAAGAAGAGGTAATATCCATTACCGATCTTTTCAATTTCTTTCTTCTTCAACTTCTTCTTCTTTAGTTGTTTCATAATAAAGTAATAACATCAGTATTACTTACATACTGATATGTTATTATAAATATGAAACAACCCTAATTCACCTTCTATCCATCCTACGGAAAAATGAAATCACCGCGCGTGCGTACGTACGGAATACCGTCTCCACGCTGTGGTGTAATCTATTTTCCACCATCACCTTACAAGGATGGGTATAATGGTGTAATGAGTAACTATATATGATTATTATGAAGTAATATTGATACTGAAATAATATATATATACTCCAATACAATTCCACGATCATAGGAACGATATCATCACTCGTGCGTACGTACGGAATACCGTCTCCACGATGTGATGCGACTCGTTCTACATGATCTTCATTTCATAATGATTATATAAATGAATTGAATGAATGAATATGGTATATACTACACTAATACCATTCTAGAAATGAATTATCTATAACCTAAATATAAGAATAAGAATTTATTCGACAAAACACGCATAAGAACAAAAAGTTATAAAGACCCGAGTAACAAGTAACAATGAAATATTACTAACAAGAAGCTAATAATATGACCATATATGATCTCATATCAATATGTATGATTCTAGAATAAGTCAATAACATTATTTAAACCATTATACAGGAGCTTCGGACACGAACAAAGCAAATCGGACCTAAGGTAAGGGAAATATCACAATCTCATTTTTATCCGAGATTGTTTATTCGTAAGTATTTACTGGGCTGTATTTTATCATCCACATCCATGTTCCCTCAATATTTAATATTGTTTCCATCCACTTACAATAGTTTAAATCCAATTTTACCCTTCGGTGAGTTTTTAGTAAAGAATATGAAAGAAATCTTTTGTCGTTTTTTCGTACGGGGCACTTTTTGACTTTTCCGACAAAAGTACGAAGAATGTTTTTTTAACTTATACGGAACGAACGAATTTTTACGGTTTTATAAAGCCCTATTTTCATGAAACTTCCTCCAAAATATTTCATGACTATTTTCAATAAAATATCTTTCTTTTAAAATTGCATGATGTTTTGTGAAAAGGAATTGATTTTGAAGAAGAAATGATATTTTCCTCAAGAATTCATTTCAAGTGTTTTATCAAAATTATTTTCCATCTAAGATAATAAAGGGTTATGTTTTTATCCCTATTATTACATTGATTTGATTATGTTGTAAGTGAATTATTTTTATAAAGTCATTTACCTTATATGATTTGTTTTATGATGTCATGATGTTTCAAGAATCCCATTTTTATTACATGTGTTATGCGATGATGTATGATTTATGATTTATGTGGCACACATAAGAAAGGATTCATTATAAGATGGGTGGGACCTATATCTCCCTCCAATGCATTGGGTAAAGACTTTATATCTCATGAGATAGACATGGCTGGAACGGAAGGTTATTTCGGTTCAGTGATACAGGACTGAAACGAGGAGTGAACTCGGTTCAGAAAGGGACTTTGTCCACTAAGATAGTCTTGGCAATGAGTCATGACTAACAAGAAATGATTTTCCATGATTATGTGTGCATGCCACAAAGTTTCAAGTTTTATGTTATGATTATGGGGATCTCATTTTCACTTCTATGATTTATTCCATGTTAAGATATTATGATCTCTTTTGCAGGTTTTGATTTTCAAAAAGATATGATGTGATTTTTATTTCCTTTATTTGCCCTTGCTGAGTATTTGAGCTCACCCTTTTATGTTTTCTTTTCCCCAGGTCAGGAAGATGGATATTAAGTAGAATATGCTAAAAGGGACCCTAGATATGATGAAATAAATGGGAGACACTGTAGAAGATTTATGAACCAGTTATTTATGTTTCCCAGTTTCTAAAGACACTATACCTATACGGTCCTTTGTGGTTTTGTCACATGTTGTAATAAGTGTACTTCAATTTTGAAGTATTAACAATGTATGTAAAGTATGGGTCGTTATAGTGATGGAAAATAAATTTTATTGCTATGTGGAGGTGGTAGTCCACGCATACGCACGAGCGATAATTTCACATCCCATTTGATGAAATATACGGTGGATATTTATGGTTTCTCTAAAGACCCGAAAATTTCAAGGAATTTTTTTTCTTAATTCTTTGGAGTTTTACGAGTCCGTAGTTTCTGACGGCGCTTGATTCTGAGGCCCGGTTTGCCCAGAATCAATTTCTAAAGTTTTGTTTGGGTACGTTCAGTAAACGTACGTGGGAGTTTTTATATCTTTTGAACTGGTGATCGGAATTGAAATCCGAGGGCACCAATGAACTCGCAGCACCGGTATTCTCTTAAGGGGACCTTTACTGTGGTTGCGTTTTCTCGAGAGGAGAAGTTAATTTTGGGGATTTATAATAAATTAAATAAAATTGTTGTACACAATTTTATTGTTTATGAGTTGGTTATTTCCAACAAGGGGAAGTTAGAGGTGGAGCCCACACCCACATAACCTCCCATGCAAGGATTTAGTGTGGTGGGGCCCACATGAACCCAAACCCTTTCACCTTCCCTCAACTCCCTTAAACTCTCCATTAACACCCCCTTAATTAGTTTGATAACTCCCCTTTTAATGTGATCTCTTCACCTCCCTCTCTCCCTATTAAATTTTTCCAACACCTTTTAATTAATTGATTGATCCACAATTAATTAATTAATTTAAGTGTTTGAATTTTTAAAGCCTTAATACATTCTTTTAAATAGGTGGTGTGATTTTATTTTTGTTTGGTTGGCGATTATACTTTGGGGTGGCTTTGGATAATAGAGAGAACTATCTTCCAAAAAAGAACTTGTTTTCTCACCGATGAAGAACTCAAGGCCCGCGACCGTCATCTTCTTCAATCTTCATCCTCTACGTCAAGGGACAAGACTCCGCCCATGAGGAATGTCAACTACGCTTCCTCCTCGGACGCATCCCGATGTCAACGAATCGACGTCATTTTTGAATCCTCTTTCCGTGACAACGGACAAGCGAGCATTAGAATCAAGGTAAGAGGGTTTGTATAATTTTAGTTTGATAAAATTATACTCTTGTCATTGTTGAATGCAAGTGTTTGTCTTGGCCTCTTGATATCGCCTAACGTAGAGGGCACGGGCCGAACAAACACGGACTGACGACCCTTCGTTGATCCACATTTATATTGGTGACAACAGTAGTATCGGGAGAGGCGATGGCGACCGGAAGCGACGACGACCAGAGATAATAGCAGTCGCGCGCCGACCATGTGCGAAAGAACTGCGGCCCGCAACCATGGGCCTCTCGGATAAAGAAGAACCGACCGGCCGTAGCAGGATGGGCTGGTGGAACCACGACACCCCAAGGCGCCATGCTGCGGAGGACCACGACACCCACAGGTGTCGCGACCGAGGATTCGCGGCCCGCAGCCGCGGGCCGCTCACGTCGGGAAGACCGGCCGACTTCGGCTGGCCGGACAGGAGGGCGGTGCCGCCGGTTCGAGAATTTGGGGGGCCGCGCCCCCCTTCTCTACGTTGCTCGGCCAGCTGGCCGAGCCGTGACCAACAGCTGGCCGGGCCGCGCCCTTGCGCGGGCCATGCCGCCTACCACGGGCTGGGTCATGCCCCACCGGGCCGGGCTGCGCATTATCAGGCCGGGCCGACCCCTTATCCGGGTCAGACCCACCGAGCTAGGATGGGCCGACCCGCCAACCCACCGGGCTTGACGAGCCGGGCCCATTTCGCTTAAATGCGAATAACTACATGACCGTGCGTCCGATCGACGCGCCGTCTGCAGCACTGATACCCTTGTGACGAGGTGGTCCTTTTGCGATAATGTTATTGAGTTCTGTACGACTTTGGAAAATGGCTGGGTTTGGAACGAGCGTAATTCCAACCGGGCCCCTGGAACAGAAAAGCCAATAACTCTCAGACCGGGCGTCCGATTGACGCGCCGTCTATCGCGTTGGGTTTCTTTTGACGAGATGGAACTTCGGGATACATAAACTTAGGACTTTGTGATAGTTGATGTATCAAACCCTTTCCTTGAGGAGCGGACCCTCCCGGAATCGAGTGTACTGTGTGCAGGAACCCTAGAGCTGGCTGCGACTGCGTCGACTGCTGTACTGGAATCCTACGTGGGCTCGACAGCGATGACTACGGTACTGGAATCCTTCATGGGTTCGACAACGATGGCTACCATACTGAAATCCTCCATGGGTTTGACGGTGATGACAACTGTTCTTGTATCCTGTGTGGGTCCGGTATTATTGACCTATGTACATGTATCCTGTGTGGGTCCGATAGAGTAGCTGGTCTTGTATCCTGTGTGGGTCCGACAGCTTAGCTCTTCTTGTATCCTGTGTGGGTCCGACAACTTAGATGAATCAGTGACTACATCTGATCATCTCCATCTCTATGCGAAAGATGTATACCTGTGTGAGCTGGATCTTGACTCTCAATCATTATCATCGATGTGATTGACTTTACTTCCTATGTGGACTGGGTTGTGCTTGGGATCGAGAGTTAGAGCCGAACTGAGATTGATAACTTAGGTATATGTATGGGCATATACCTAAGTAAGGTTGGTTGATACTTCGTGGTTGTATCCTTCTTCTGTGGTTTATCCTTTGTGGATTCTGGGAGACCTTCAGGGGTCTCGGGGTCCCTACTGAGTATCATATACTCACCCCTGCATGGGCTACACCCACACTATATTGTGTTGGATGCAGACGACGGATAACACTGATCGAGGTAGAGACTAGTAGAGATGGATAATACTCAGAGGTGGATCACTTAGAGAGACATACACGGAGTAGACAGATGGAACCGAGGTGCTAAGGTGGCCATCTGTACCCACCCTTCAGGTGGGATTCCCAGAGGATGAATAAGTAGTGGCTGTTTTACTTTTCTGTAGTTGTACTAGCTTTTCGGTTGTACTGTACTTACTGTTGGGCTTGTATTTCCGGCCCCTTTTCTTTCAACACTTACTTTTTGTATACAGTATTTAATTAGTGCTTACTTCTATTGCGTACTCTGTTGTGTTTGTTTACTTTCATAAAGGTAATGCATTCCCAGCTTAGGGACTTACGCCTTTGGTGCTAGTCACTAGCCCTTGGCCTATGGAAGGTGGGCTTGGGGTAGTCACGACATGGTCCCCGAGGACGGGTCGTGACAAATTGGTATCAAAGGATTCGGTTCTACCGCAAAACTCAGGACTCTGATATTTCCTTACTGTCAAACAATAGTGTTAAGAGTATTGAGTGTGGTTTTTAGTCCAGGGAGTCCAGTGTTGGTGCGGCGGCCGACGTATCCATACACCAGGACCCTGACCTCTGATTTCCGACTCAGTGCATGAAAACACTGAATGCATGTGTGTTTCAAAAGTTTTCTTTGTGATTATTTTGTGTCAGCTCACCAGGTATACTGTTTGACCATGGTACACCTATTTCTTTTCAGGATGGACCCATGAAGGCAGCTAGCTAGGGTTCCAAGTTACATACTAGGTGGTAGCCCACTGAGTGACGGGGCCTCGGTGCAGGGCCCCACCACAGTGGAGGTACCAGCGGTACCACTACCCGCTGAGCCACCGATACCACCAGCCCCAGCAGCAGAGAGTGCACGCCGCCTGAGTGCATTTCACGAGTTCCAACGATAGAGGCCGCCCAGGTTCCATGGAGATATGGACCCACAGGCAGCCGAGGATTGGTTGGAGGTTGTCGTCGGAGTTTTTAGATTGGTAGGGACACCAACCGACCTTACGGTGATCCTTGCCGCGAGTCTCCTGCACGCAGTGGCACGCAGATGGTGGAGCTTGATGCTCCAGGTGCATGACGAGGCATCTTTACTATGGACAGAATTCGAGAGTCTCTTTCGCTCAGAGTTTATTCCATCCACCCTTCGTGCGATGCAGATTCAGGAGTTACTACATCTGTGGTTGGGAAGCATGACAGTAGCTCAGTACTCAGCAAGATTTAATGTCCTCTCATGCTACTCCATAGATATGGTACAAGACCCATTCTTCAGGGCCCGTACCTTCGAGCAGGGACTCATGCATGTGATCAGAGCTTCGATGATTCCCCTCAGCATTCCGACGCAGGTGGGGGTGCTGGAGAGAGCCCTTCTAGTGGAAAGTTTCCTCGCTGAGCAGTCACCAGTAGCGAGACCCACCACTGGGTGACACATAGTTAAGTCTTCTATAGACGACAATAGACAGATGTTAGAGAGGTCCAACCGGACCAGGCCATCAGGTGGGTGACCTCAGGATATAGGTTCGGTTGTGTGGGGCACACGAAACAGAGCCAACCTTACAAGGAGCAGGCAATGCTATGCATGCGGCGGGCAGGGCCACATGGCTTGTGACTACTTGAACCGCCATGCAGACGAGCAACAGATAGTAGAGGGACCTCCCAGGAAGAGGTGGAGGTTCGATCATGGTGTTCTGCAGGGAGTAGGCAGACGTGGCAGAGGAGCTGGCCGAGTAGCGGGTGGTGGATGACATTTCGAGGCTCAACCTACACCACCACCAAGAGGTCCACCCCGACCACAGGGAGCTGGCGGACAGAGATGGGCTCAGATCTAGGCAGTCGAGGCATATGACCACGGCACACCTGATATGATTTGAGGTATTATATGTGTCTAATCCACCCTTGCTGCAGTACTTATAGACACAGGTGCGAGTCATTATTTTATTACCGCTGCCCTTGTTCGGAGCTCAGAGATTCCGACAGAGTCGTTGGCTCAATCCTTATGGCTAGAGACTCCTACGAGAGCAGACTCGATGATTACGCACTAGTGTCGACAGTGTGAGATTACTCTAGGAGGTGAGAGCTTCGGCTGAGATCTTCTTGTAGTGGCATCGAGGCCTTACGACGTCATCTTGGGTATGGACTGGTTATCTACAGTCCATGCTTAGATCGACTGTATTAGGCACAAAGTGCGGTGTGTCCACACGGATGGGACCAGGTTCACCTTCACCGGTGAGAAGGGATCCTTTGCAGCGCAGGATGGACTTACGTAGAGGAGAGGGAATCCGATCACACATCAGTTGGCTAGTCTCATTCTCAGAGCGGTTGATATGTGGAGTCCGAGTTTTCCTGTTGTGGTGGATCTGTACATGGATTTTTTTCCTGATGATGTTCTAGGACTACCTCCTCGCAGAGAGGTAGCCTTCTACATTGAACTGTACCCCAGGATAGCACCGATATCCACTCCAGCATATCGGATGGCTTCCGCCGAGCTTTGTGAGCTAGAGGTACAACTGGAGGACTTGCATGGGAAGGGATTTATCTGACCTAGTGTTTCACCCAGGGCTTCTCCAATTTAGTTTTCCAAGAAGGCGGATGAGAGCTTGAAACTATGTGTCGACTACCGTAGCCTGAATCAGGTGACCGTGAAGAACAAGTACTCACTCCCGAGGATTAACTACCTCTTTGATCAGCTCAAGGGAGCACGATGGTTCTCGAAGATAGACCTCAGGTCAGGCTATCACCAGCTGAGAGTTCGAGACAAGGATGTGCAGAAGATGACCTTCAGGTTTCGGTATAGCCACTATGAGTTCTTGGTTATGACCTTCGGCATAACCAATTCTCTAGTAGTGTTCATGAGTCTTATGAATAGGATCTTACAACCTTACCTTGATCGATTTATCGTAGTCTTCACCGATGACATACTGATTTACTCAACTACTAAGGAGAAGCATGCCTATCATTTGCGGGTAGTGATGGACACACTTTGAGAGCACTAGCTTTATGGTAAGCTCTCGAAGTGCCAGTTCTGGATTCAAGAGGTTCACTTCTTGGGACACGTCATCTCAGAGGCTGGGGTATCAGTGGATCCAGCAAAGATTAAGGCAATAATTGCTTGGGAGACACCCAGGAGTGTGACTGAGGTTCAGAGTTTCCTGGGTCTGGCTGGGTACTATCAGAGATTTGTTCCAGACTTCTCTAGAGTTGTAGTACTGCTTTCAGTTTTGACGAAGAAGGGGAAACCCTTCGTGTGGTCAGATAGATGCTGGCAGAGCTTTCAGGAGCTGAGGTAGAGGTTGACTAGTGCGCCCATCTTGAGGCTACCAGAGGAGGGCGTTGGGTATGTAGTTTACTGCGACGCATCAGGGACCAGACTTGGGTGTGTCCTAATGCAGGAGCGAGTAGTGATCACGTACGGTTCACAGAAGTTGAGGCAGCATGAGCAGAACTACACTACACATGACCTAGAGTTAGTAGTAGTGGTCTTCTCCTTGAATATGTGGCGACACTATCTAATGGGCGAGCGCTTTACAGTCTACTCTGACCACCAGAGTCTCAGGTAAATCTTCTTGCAGAAGAACCTGAACCTGAGACAACGACGTTGGCTCGAGTTCCTCCAGGACTATGACTTCGAGATAGTCTATACTCTTGGGAAGGGGAACATTGTAACATATACTCTCACCATGAGATCAGAAATTCAGCTGCTAGGAGAGGCGACATAGCAGCTGGCCACATAACAGATATCCTTTGTGTATAGAGATGGATTAGCCTTTCTTCAGTCTCTCACAGTCACTCCTCCACTTCTTAAGCGATTCAGAGAGGCACAGTATGGGGACATTGACTGTGAGACGCGACGAGCTCAGATATCCACAGGGTAGGCGCCTGATGGATTTTCTGAAGAAGGGGAGCATGTCATCCTCTTCAGGGGACGTACCATGGTACCAGTTGCACTACAGGAGTAAGTAGTGAGGAAGTTTCACACTTCCCCTCTAGCGGTACATACAAGAGTGGAAAAGATGTATCAGGACCTCAGACGACTGCACTGGTGGCCAGGTATGAAGAAGGCTGTAGCAGAGTTCGTTTCACGATGCCTCACTTTTTAATAAATGAAGGCGGAGCACCAGGTACTAGTAGGATTGGTACAACCCTTAGAGGTCCCAGAGTGGAAGTGGGATGGGATATCCATGGATTTCATGATAGGGCCTCCATGTACATCCAGAGGACACAAATCTATATGGGTTATTGTAGACCGACTCACCGAGTTGGCTCACTTCCTACCGATTAGAGAGTAGGGATCAGTAGAGAGCTTGGGACGCCTCTAAATTCAGGAGATCGTATGGCTTCATGGTGTACCATTGACTATCGTCTCCAATAGAGATGCTTGTTTCACTTCCCGGCTATGGAAGGGGTTACAAGAGGATTTTGGGACTCAACTTCATTTGAGCACTGCCTTCCATCCTCAGATGGATGACCAGACTAAGAGGACCATTCAGACTCTCAAGGACATTTTCCATTCATGTGTCCTCGACTTTGGTCACAATTGGGAGGATCACTTACGCCTTTAGTGCTAGTTGCCAGCCCCTGGCCTATGGAAGGCAGGCTTGGGGTAGTCATGGAATGAGCCCCAAGGATGGGTCGTGACAGTTTCATAATAATAATAAAATTTCTGTATAATGATTATATCGAATCTATTATTTTATGATTAATAACACATATTTAGAGGAGTTATAAGAAGAAAAAAATTGAAAGAGGTTGGGTAAGACGATTACCACTTCTTTGGTAGTCCTTATATAGATCCTTTATTAAGGACCCTTGGAAAGGTATTTTAAGAATAACAACACATACAATTCATTTATAAGTAATTATATAAGATAATTTGGTAGGTTTTGTTCAACTTATTTGGCTCAAAGTGTTTGTGGAAGAGAGGTTCCTTTTATAAGGGAGGAGAGGGGTGCTCTTGGAATTACTTAAAGTATTAAATTAATATAAATTAATTTTCAATTTCAAGTGGATAAAAATAGATATATTTAAAATATATGGTTATTATGAGTATAAATCATCCCATACAATAACATTTGGACAATTTTAGTTGATTTTTTCACCCATATCTCTTTATTTTAACTCCTCATTAACCCTTTTAACAATTACCACAATATCAAAATTTTCTACTCTTTAAGGATTAATAATTTTACCATAAAATGAAAATTAAATCATAAATGGACCATGATTTATATTTTAAACAATATTCTATTCACTTGGATGAATATAAGATTTTTTATGAATTTTAAATTATTTAATAAAATATCATTAACGTCATTTTCAGAACTATTCATTTAACTTGTCTTTAAAAATACCATGAAAATAAATAATTTAAAATATAAACCTTTAAAACACACCTAATATATTTTATTCATATATAAAATTTGTGTGAAAATTTAAATCACTAAAAAAATTATTTTTATAGTTTTTAAAATCATTTACTTGTTTTTTCTACTACTTTAGTAAGAATTGTGTTGATGTTGCGTAAGAATTTAATGTATTTATTTCATAAATAAAAATTAAAAATAAATTAACATGATAAAAAGAAATCATTAATTTTTAAAATAAAAATTTATAGTCTGACATAAGTTGTTCTTATCCCTATCACAAAATATTATTGATATTAAAAGAAAGAAAGTGGCATTTTTGACTTTATCTTTTAATTATACATTATAAAATTCAAAATAAAATTTAATCAGTGAAAAAAGGTCATATTTTTGAATTTTTAATGATTATTGATGAAATATTATCGTAAAATTAAATAAATTAAAGTTTTTTAATGAATTTAAAGCCTTATCACATTAGTTTTAACCACAATTAACCCATTTTACCTTTATTGTGGTAATAAAAATTTTCTATATTTAATATTCATAATGAAAAAAAATAAAAATGGAATGTTTACCAAATTTGGACATCCCAATTCCAAATGTGGAATCCATTTTTCAAGATTCAATTTCCAAAAGTTATATAAATTAATTTAAGAGAAAACTAAAAAATAAAATGAAAAAAAACATTTTTTCAAAAAAATTCCCTTTTAAGTATAAAAATGTTTTTATACCAAATTAAACCATAAAATTGACTCCAATTAACTAAATTGGATTATTAATATATAATAAAACTAATTTTATATTGAAATCATTTTAAAATAAATTTAAACTTTATAAATTTCTGAAATAAAAATACAGTTTTCAATAAAAATAAGTATCTTCACTATTCAATAGTAAATCATTTTATTCTAAAAAAACCCAAAAATTCACCCTAAGATAATTTTTAAAGTCTTATTTAAAACATGATATAACTTTTTTCAAATAAAATTATAACAATTCCAAAAATTATTTATAATATTCTCTCATAAAAAGAAATAAAAACCATTTTTTAAGAAAAATTATTTTTTAAAGAATAAAAAAATTTTACTAAAAAATGAGCACTTATTTATTAAGAATTTATAAATAAAATTTTATTGATTAGGAAATTTATATATATTTCATAATTTTTTTCCTTCTATTTATACCCATTAACTCAATGAAATTGTTATAACAGTTATAAAATAATAATATTTTATGGTTTATTTAAGATTGGTGTTGTGTGTTGTATATGCTGTCAAACATAGTGTTGTTTTAAAATATCAAGGTGTTAAAATACTTAAATCCATCACATCCCATAAATGAAACACCTATAATAATATTTTAGATACTATATCTAGGATACATGCATGCACAATAACCTCAATCCATTACAACCTGCAACACACATGTACGGGGAAGTCACCGCTGTGCATACTCGCACGTAATGCTATAGCTGAAGAGAGAGTGGGTGTAATTATCCATCAGTATCCTCAAAAACCTGGATGTTTTAGAAAATATCCCTTTAACCTTTGGTTATTGGTTTTACTTATAACATGGGTGGGGTGTGTATGAAATAAAAAAAAGATATAGAATAGATATAGCTCAAAACCACACTACAGAAAATTACCTAGCCTTAGAATCATTTATCTATCATTATACAGGACACTCGACCACCACTGTTAAGTTCTAGATATCAAATAAGCATACATGAATCAAATTTAATATTAATTAATTCATTATCCATTAATTAATATATTCCATTTTTATTCCAAGATTAACATTTTAATATTATAAGTCAAGTAATAATGACCCTATTTATTCTTTGTTTGTATTCTCACGTATGTCATCATTTTAAGTAATCATAAAGAAAATAACCTTATTATTTCATTAATTCATTTATAATTTCATAAAAATTAGATTATTATAGTACTTAACCTAAGTTATCACTTAAAATATTCACTCATAGTGCATATGATAAAGTAAATCAAGCAGTTGTAAACTAGTCATATAAATAACAATCAACCTTTAACCACCAATAAAGCACCAACGTAGAAGTAAACATCAATGAGAAAGACTCTATATGAACTCATATTGGTATCCCTAGTGTACTAAACCATTTCATATAATATAACATCTGATATCTTGTGCCAATACCTTTACATATGACACCCCGTTCCTCCATCATCAACATCACTTGCACCCCTTTCCACCACCATTAACATAACTGATAACCTATGCCACTACTATCATTATAACCAGCACCCCATTCCATAAATCGAGACCTTGGCCTCTAACCCATCTCTCATCAAACAATTCCATCCATAAAGGGTTATCTATTCATCAAATCATGTCTCTAAATCTATATAGAATAAATATGTATTAAATTTATTATTTCATACATAATTTTGAAGGAAAATATGACATTAACATTAAGGCATAAATCCTATTATAATCAAGAATGGTATTACTCATCCCCAATCAATTTATCCTTAACAAGAAACCATTTTAATTCCATATTAAATTATCTATTTTTTATACAAAGGTTTTTATTGTTAAGAAACCTATATCGGTAAATACAAGTATCTATAATTAACATAACATGATTCAAGTATTATTTCCTTTTTTAAACAATTCCAAAATGAGCAGTAATCATTTTGATCGTGCCTATTTAATTTAATTAATAATATTATCCAACATTATATTGTTTAATTGTTTAAAGATCTCAACCATGCTAAGAAACTATAAGAAAGGAATATCCAAGAAGATATTATGTTATATGGTAAATATCAAGATACAATAATAAACACATTCAACCACAAAGCCCCAACCAATAATTTAATTATCACAACATAGAAATAATAATTATCATTAACATGTGATAATGAGTTTTCTACCTTTATTTATTTATATATTATTACATAATCATTATTCTTGTATAAATCATGTAATGGAGTTATCCTATAATTTTATTAATATCCCACAAGAAGTGATTTATTCTAAAAATTAAATTAACCAATAATATACACAAACCATTAATCTTATTCCTTGCATATTTTCATATTATTCAGCAATCATCCCTATGAATTATAGATTATTAAGATAATCATATTTTTCTATGACATGATATTCAATTTATATTTCAATTATTGAAATAATAATATTAAACTAACAACATTTTACTACATGTATTTCACCTCTTTTTTCTCTTATAGTTTTCTAGATTAGTAAATGATAATTCTTTGTGTTATTATTTCCAAGATTATTATATGATTATGGTTAATATAACCTATTTAAACAAGGTAAAATAAAGCATGATTTGTCATATTTTCACATGCAATAAAGTATAAGTATGAGATCCCTACCTAAACATAGGGATCATGACATTAATGGAACACAAAGTGCCAAAATATGATCTCTTCCACATGGAACTAACCATATCTAAAACACTAACCCAAAAATATCCCTCTATCATCAATATAGAAAATAATAAAAATGAATATAATAACCCATTATAGAATAGAAAAAAGAAAATGAAAGAGAATTTAGACATAAAAAAGGGAAATAACATCAGATTACTACATATCGACCTCTAAAAGGCAGTGGATGAATCTAATCGAAGGGGTTTCAAAGGAGTTAAAAAAAATCTCATGGTCACCTAGGTTTAGAGAGATGGGAGGAAAATATGATAATTTAGAGGGGTATCCACAACTTATAAATATTATTGTTACACTAAATTCATGATGTAAACCCTTTATGATATGAACCTGAATTCAAGTTATGAATCACAATACATTCCATGAATATTGAGTTCACATTATGAATTCCTCCTACAATAAGGTTTCTGACTTCCTAACACCATCTCCCACCTCAAGATCACAAAGGGAAGACTTGAGAATTTTTTTCCATTACATTAGATACCTCTCGAAAAATTCTCACCCCATATAATTTTAACCAAACTTGGAGAGATGGGAAGGAAAAAGGGTCATATGAAAAACCACCCTATGAGATATCTCTCAATACTTTATATATATTTAGAATACAACCCACACAATATAGGTACAAGTGCATAATAATTTTTTTTAAAACACTCTAAAAATAATATATTTAGGGAGAAAACCCTAAAAAAAGAACAAGGTCATTAATAAAAAATTTCATCAAGAAGGATAATCAATCTCATATATCATCATGAGATCAGGTAATTCATCCCAACAAAATCAAGCATGAAATAATTTGGGATATTGATTACAAATTCATGAATCACATTCCAAATTAAGGTTAAATAATCCAAAAAAAAAATCCACATAGATAGCTATAAAAAACCCAACAATAAATATATATCAGTCAAACAATCATTATAAAAAATTAATAATACATATGGAAACACCTTTAGAAACAAACAATTCACCTTGATTTAAGCAGAAATCATAAAACTTCATGCAGGAAGAAACACCATTGATACCTAAAAATTCAAAAAATTTACCTTGGAATTCCATGAAATTAAAATATATACATGATTTATTTCCACTTTTTAATTCCTTTAATTTTTAAAAGAGATAATTATGTTTTATAGTGTATGCAATATGCAACACCGAACCCAAAAAAACAATGATTAAATTATGAAAGTTTTAACCTAGCCATTAAATTTTTGGATATGTATAGGATTAAATAAATTATGATATATATATATATATAAATTTACCCCTAAAAATAAATATATTTATAAATTCTTAGTAAATAATCACCGAATTTTTAGTAATTTCATTTTATTCTTAAAAAATGTGTTGGTTCAAAAATGTTTTTTATTTATTTTTGTGAAAAAATATTATAATTAATTTCTAGACCTTTAGAAAATGAATTTTATAAAATTAAATTCATTTTTGAAATTAGTATATCAAAATTAAAATATGCAGATTTTTTTGGATTTTTTGGAAAATATTTTTTTACTAAATAGTAAAAAATACTGATTTTTTTGAAAAACTTTCATTTCTTTTGATAAATTAAGTAATTTTAAAGTACAATTATTATTTTAATTTTATTTTAAATTAACACAAGTATTATTTAATTATATTTAATATAATTAATTAAATTTAAACTATCTTTATACCATATTTTAGTATAAGTTTTCTTTAGGCTTGAAATCATATTTTTCTAAAAATTGTTTTAAAATGCATAATGTTTATCATTTTTAAATAATGAAAATTAAAACCAAATGGGGAATAATTTAAATTAAATTTATTGATCATATATATATATATATATCATTAAGAATTTAAATTAAAATAGTAATGATTACTAGTTAGAGAGTTAAAGTAAAATCTTCATTTCCTTAAAAAATGCATTTTTCGGAAAAACCATTTTCCATCCTACTTGTGGGATTTATTTTAAATTAAATTATTCAAACACTTTTAATTGATTTTTATAAAATTGATTCCATATTTGGAATAATCATAATTAATATCAGGTAATAATTTCAACTTAGTTTTTTGGTAATATGAATAGTAATTATAGTAAACATTTATTACCAGGGTAAAATGAAAATAAGTTGATTAAGGGTAGAAGAAGTTAAAAAGGACTAGAAAAAAACTAACCCTAATAGAATGAATATTTATATTTTCATTTAAATATAATAATAATTATTTTTTTGTTTATAAATAATTTTAGAAATTATTTTGATAAAAATAAGATTTTGATATAATAAAACATAATTTTTTTTTGTAATAAGTAATTTCAATTAAGGAATTACTTTTTTAATTAATTCATGATTTCTAAAAATAAATTATATTTTAATAATTTAATAATATTAAATAATTTTTATTAAATTTATATGATAATATAATTTTTATTAAATTTATATGAAAATATAATTTTTATGAAGTCAAGTGTAATTGTTATAAGGGTTTAAAAACTCTTATTGAGAAAAAAACACAATTTCACAATAAATTTCAATTATTTTTTTAAAAGTAAAATTTCACTTATATAGAAAATTATTTTGATAAAATAAATACTATTTTTGGAATCACCAAATTAAAATTATCCAATAATGAATTTTTCATAATTTTTTGAGATGATCGATTTTTCAGGTAAAAATTAAATATGGTATAAATATACATTGTGTTTTATGACATCATAATAACCAAAAAGTGATAAAACAAATGATATAAAGGGTATCCAAAACCAAATATATATTGACCATTTAAAATAATGTGATTTTTTAGGTTATTTTATTAATGTTACAAAGCCTTTATGAATCATACAAAACCTATATTATATTTTAAAATCATTTCTTTATGAACATGACTCACTTCCACATCACCAAGGGTAATATTTTAATTATTTAGGCCCTTTTACTTATAAAATAATTTAAAATACTAATATTTGGCCTAAAACATTCTAAAAAATCATGGTATGATATTTGGTTTTGATTATTTTATTGTATAGATTCCAAAACCTATGTTTGGGAAATAATAAAGACGTCCCCTCTATTTTTCTATATAAACCCACCCAAGATCCCATTCCTATTAACTCAAAAACCTTAGAGCACATAATAAATCTTCCACACCCTCTCTAGGGTCCTCCCAAGGTTCCATCAAGTTCTTAAGAATCTACTCTCAAGCTTTTGGAATTACCCTCTCAAGGTAAGGGACCTCTCTCTCTTCTTTTAAGAGATCCTCTCCTTTTCCTCTTTATTCAAGAATATTATTCATTTTATGCCTTTTATTTCCAATTCCTAATATTGGGATATGTTTTTAATATCCATATTACTGTTCATTTTATTTTCAAATGATGAGATACCCATTTTACTATCACAAAATAATTTTATTAATATTTAAGTATTACCATTCTTCTGCTGAAATTCCACTGTTATTTTTCCATCCCGAACCTTTTCATTGTGAATACAATCTCTATTTCCAATAAATGACATTCACCAATCATACCTATACTTATTTTATTGGTGAATTCCATGTATATATTCCACACCCTTGAATCTTGTAATTAAATGTGATGAAATATGATTTTATGTAGAATAATCTATGAAGAACACCTATGCTTGTATATGATATGAAAATGATGGGTGCACAAAAAATTATAAAGTTCTCCAATGAATTTGATAAATTTATATTCCTATTAAAAATCATGTTTGGGATTAGGGAGTGATTGAATCCATGGTCGTACTTTTTATACCATGATATGATGTGTTGGAGGTTATCCTTGATCTATGTTTATGATGTCATGTTTAATGTAGTTTCCAAATTACCATGATGCCTTTATATTATCATGCTACATCATGAATCATTATTCATGTTTATGATTCTCACCCCCTTTTTTGTACCATTTAAATCCCTATTTTCTAACATGTAATAATTTCCTCATTTTATTATTTTTAATTACCTTAATGGGCTTTATATATCAACCCTTTCTTATGTAGGGCCCTAGGTTATCCTGTATAGTTTTTAAAAGTTATGGAATTTTTGAAGCATGTTAATGAAGTTTTCAATAATGTTTTTATATCCATGTATCAAGTTTTTGTGTTTTGTAGCTAATTACCCAAATAAACTAGGATTCTTGATCTTATAGGTTGTTTTATGTGTATTATTATGTAATAAATAATGAATTAATGTGTAATAAAGACAAGTGTTATCATATTTGGTATCACATATAAGTTTAGTTATTTTTGGTATAAGGACTGGGAAACTCTAGAAATAGCCTTATGGATAAGACTAAATATAATAAAATATCCCTAATTTTTTTAAAAAGTATAGATTAACTAGTTTCCAAGAAAATAAATCCCTATATGGATACTACAAGTAGATGTGGCTCAAGAACAGATGTATCTAGGGGTGAAAAACCCAAAACACCATATTGATCTAGACTCAATAAAAAAATAGTGACAGAAAATGGTCATTTCTTCACACCTGGTTTGACACTCATATGGGATATGCTATGGTAAATCCATAAGTTCATTATGAACCATTGTTGAGGGAATAAAAATGCCCATAAGTGTCTATGTTTGGAAACGGATCATGGATAACTTAGATTGAATCCTATAAATTCGTAACTTAAGGAAATACATGTCATTTATAAGTTAACCATTTAATGTTATTGGATTACCTTTTGTGTGTTTAATACTTTAAAAGAACTCATCCATAATATTCTATTTATTGTAGTTAATTGATGGAAATAAGAGTAACCAAGTCAACAACCAATGTGATGGGAAATGTGATGAATTCCAAAATGAGATACCTAACATTATAGGATATCAAGTAATACATCTTTTGATTATGCCAAACCATCTATTAAAAATCACAATTAACAACTACCATATATTTGAATGTACAAAGATATCAATGAATAAGAGGATTATGTCTCAAGGAAGTTCATTTGATAAAGGTGATAAAGGAATAAAGATTCAATTTTTTGTGTGTCAAAAATGTGGAAAGTGGAACCAAGGGAAAATCAAAAAAGTAACTTGAAGGTGCTTTAAGTGTGGAAAAAAGGCATAAAGTATGTAGCTACAAAAAAATGAAGATTATGATAGAAGGGAAAAAATTACATCATAATGAACCCTTTGTTGTTTAATGTACTATGTGTGGATAATATGGGAATTATCTAAGTCAATTCCCTAATACAAGGGTTAAATACTATACTAAAGAAAGACCTATATTATAGAAATCATTGAAGTGTAAGGATTTAAGTTCTTGTGTATTAGAATTTGTGAATTGTGTTGTAGAAGAAGTATATAAATGAAATTTTGGATATAAGAATCGTGAAACATATAAGGATTATTCTACAGTAGTTTTTATTTAAATATTTGAAACATATATTGAATGGTACCAATAACCTATAAAAGTGATTTAGTGATAAGGTGATATTTTAGAAAATCTATTATTGATGGATTGATAACCCTTAATTTTTGTTTGATGTTAGGATAAACTAAAAGAGTCTTAGGATGCTATATATAAGTCAAATATTATGTTTAAAATCATTGATACCACTTTTGGAGATTTATGTAATGGAAGTTAAGAATTATTAAGGATATTTTGAGAAACATATTATAGGATCAAATATATATATTTTTAATTTTGAGGTGATTAATGATATTTAAGTTGATATTTTATTGGGTTGAGGTATATATACCCATTAGGTATAATATAATGGATTATTTGAGAAGAATGCTAATATGTTTTTGGAGGTGAAAGATGAAGGGTATGAAACAACCTTTGAGGTTAATACATTCTTTAATGTTGAGGTTATTGGTGTTATTTGGGTTATAAGGGTATTTATTTAAGGAATGATCTATGTTAAAGCTTTGATATTTTTTGTTGAATTTTGGAGATTAAATTATTAAGGTTTATTATTTTTTACTATTATATTAACTTACACTACGTCAAAATAAGCATTTAGAGGCGGTTTTTTTTGCGTTTCGCGGCGGTTTAAACCGCCGCTAAATGGATTGGCGGCGGTTTTCAAAAACCGCCGCTAAATGTGGCGTCGGGAAACTATTCGCGGCGGTTTTCAAAACCGTCGGAACGTTTCGCGGCGGTTTTTTAGCGGCGGTTTAAACCGCCGCTATTTTAATTTTTTTTGATTTTTTTTTTGAATTTTTTTGAATTTTTTTGAATTTTTTTGATTTTTTTATTATTTGTTTATTTTATTATTATTATTTCTTTATTTCGTTTATTATTTATTTATTTCGTTTATTATTTATTTATTTCGTTTATTATTTATTTCGTTTATTATTTATTTATTTCGTTTATTATTTCTTTATTTCGTTTATTTATTTCGTTTATTATTTATTTATTTCGTTTATTATTTATTTATTTCGTTTATTATTTATTTATTTCGTTTATTATTTATTTATTTCGTTTATTTATTTCGTTTATTATTTCGTTTATTATTTCGTTTATTTATTTATTTATTTATTTATTTATTTATTTATTTATTTATTTATTTATTTATTTATTTATTTCGTTATTTATTTATTTATTTATTTATTCCGTTTATCATTTATTTATTCCGTTTATCATTTATTTATTTCGTTTTATATTTATTTATTTCATTTTTTATTTATTTATTGCGTTTTTTATTTATTTCCTTTTTATTTTATCTAATTCACTTTTATTTTATTTAATTTCGTATTACTTTATCCATGCATGCATGCACATGCCCATGCAGCTGCCTGCATGGCAGCTGCCCATGCACATGCAATATAAATAAAATCTGCGTCTGGTGAGATTTGAACCTCTGACCTCTTGCTTATTATTCAAAGACTTTACCACTCCAGCAAGCCCGCCATGTGGTTAATAAACAGAATTTAATATACTTATATATATTAATTGAAAAAACAAATAATACATAACTAATAGATAATAGATAATAAATAATAATAAATAATAAATAATAAATAATAAATAATAAATAATAAATAATAAATAATAAATAATAAATAATAAATAATAAATAATAAATAATAAATAATAAATAATAAATAATACATAATAAATAATAAATAATAAATAATAAATAAATAATAATAAATAATAAATCGTAAATAATAAATAATAAATAATAAATAATAAATAATAAATAATAAATAAATAATAATAAATAATAAATGGTAAATAATAAATAATAAATAATAAATAATAAATAATAAATAATAAATAATAAATAATAAATAATAAATAATAAATAAATAATAATAAATAATAATAGATAATAAATAATAAATAATAAATAATAAATAATAAATAATAAATAATAAATAATAAATAAATAATAATAAATAATAAATCGTAAATAATAAATAAATAATAAATAATAAATAATAAATAAATAATAATAAATAATAAATAATAATAAATAATAATAAATAATAAATAATAAATAATAAATTATAAATAAAAAATAATAATAAATAATAAATTTTTAATTTTTAATTTTAAATAATTAATGATAAATAATAAATAATAAATAATAAATAATAAATAAATAATAATAAATAATAAATCGTAAAATATAAATAAATAATAAATAATAATAGATAATAAATAATAAATAATAAATAATAAATAATAAATAATAAATAATAAATAATAAATAATAAATAATAAATAATAAATAATAAATAATAAATAATAAATAATAAATAATAAATAATAAATAAATAATAATAAATAATAATAAATAATAAATCGTAAAATATAAATAAATAATAAATAATAATAGATAATAAATAATAAATAATAAATAATAAATAATAAATAATAAATAATAAATAATAAATCATAAATCATAAATAAATAATAAATAATAAATAATAAATAATAAATAATAAATAAATAATAATAAATAATAATAAATAATAATAAATAATAATAAATAAATTATAAATTATAAATAAAAAATAATAATAAATAATAAATTTTTAATTTTTAATTTTAAATAATTAATGATAAATAATAAATAATAAATAATAAATAATAAATTATAAATAATAAATTATAAATAATAAATTATAAATTATAAATAATAAATGATAAATGATAAATAATAAATAATAAATAATAAATAATAAATAAGAAATAAGAAATAAGAAATAATAAATAATAAATAATAAATAATAAATAATAAATAATAAATAATAAATAATAAAGAATAAATAATAAATAATAAATAATAAATAATAAATAATAAATAATAAATAAATAATAATAAATAATAAATCGTAAATAAATAATAAATAATAAATAATAAATAATAAATAATAAATAATAAATAATAAATAATAAATAATAAATAATAAATAATATATAATATATAATATATAATAATAAATAATAATAAATAATAATAAATAATAAATAATAAATAATAAATAATACATTATAAATTATAAATAAATAATAATAAATAATAATAAATATTTAATTTTAAATAATTAATGATAAATAATTAATTTTAAACAATAAATTATAAATTATAAATTATAAATTATAAATTATAAATGATAAATGATAAATGATAAATAATAAATAATAAATCATAAATCATAAATCATAAATAATAAATAATAAATAATAATAAATCATAAATAATAAATAATAAAGAAAAAATAATAATAAATAATAAATAATAAACAATAAATAATAAATAATAAATAATAAATAATAAATAATATATAATATATAATATATAATATATAATAAGTAATATATGATATATAGTATCTGAAACACATGAAAAAGTATGAAAAGGCGTGATAAGGGATAAAAAATCATGAAAACACATGAAAATAGATAGAGAAGCATGAAGAAGTATTAGAAAGCATGAGAATGCATGAAAACTCATGACAACTCCTGAAAACTCTGGAAAACCTCTTAAGAATTTAACATAATCATCATAATAACCCCAAAAAACCATTGATAAAGATAAGAAGTCATAGAAACCCAAATAAATAGTAATAAATAGAGCAACCATTAATATATATTTATAAGATTAGTTTTAAATACATTTATAAAAAATTTTTATGTGTGTTTATGAATAAATACATAAATACATCTATACATACACACAATACACACACACACACACACAGACACATATATATTTACGAATAAATACATATATGTGTGTGTATTTGAAAAGCCATATAATGTTAAAACAACCATAACATATAATCTAGAATCCTGTTTCAACGCCACAACCAGTCAAATCGAAGAAAATGAAACAATCTACGATATGATATGTGGTACAGGCCTAACGGACATCCGGATCGGAAGTTATACCTGTTTGAATTTTGAAAAATCGGGGTGCCCCGGCTAAAAACTCAGTTTTGGAGGCCTTCTAGGCCTTTTTTGGGGTCGAAAAACCCTTGACTGGGCTTGCCCGAGTCACAGCGACGTAGAGCTCGTCGCAGGCTTCGATTTGATATGTGGTAGAGCTCAAACGGACACCCGGATCAAAAGTTATGGCCGTTTGAAGTTTGAGTTCCGTTTTCAACATGTTTTGGATCTTTTTTTAATTTTTTTTACCCTTCAAATTGTTATTAAATGTTTTTTAATCGATAATAAATAGAAAATTATTAATTAATAATATTTTTTAAAAATATTTTGAAGCCATTTTCACTAAATTTCTTATATATTAAATGTAGTAGTCTATTTATATTTATCTAAAACATATTTATAATATATATATTATATTTATATCAATATAAATGTATTTATATAACAATATATTAATTTTTTTTATTTTTTTTATTTTTTTTCATTTCATTTCGCGGCAGTTTTTTAAAAAACTGCCGCTAATCACCGAAAAAATTAAATTTTAAAAAAAAAATTGCCGTTTCGCGGCGGTTTTTTAGCGGCGGTTTTTAAACCGCCGCGAAACGCCACCCGGATTTTTTTTTAGCGGCGGTTTTAATAACCGCCGCTAAAAAACCGCCGCGAAACGGCGGTTTTTCTGTAGTGTTATTCTAATCATTTTGTATTTAGTAAAGATATTAGGAATAACTTGTTTTTATTTGGTGGATTATGTGACCCGTTAGAAGATTATTCTAGTACTCCAGGAATAAAAAAAATCATCTTGAGTACTCATTGTTTGAAGAAAAGATGAGATTTTAGTGGAAATTGATTAAAGGATAAAATTATACTTGTTAAGAAAGTATATTTCCTTACGATAATATTATAGTTTGTAAAGTAATTCCTTAACTTTAGAAAAATGATCATGAAAAAAATGTTTCCATATTATGAATTGATGGTATTTTCACCCATCACATATTTATGGTTTTGTGGATGTTGAAATTCTCCCAACCGTGTTCTCTATCACTCTCTATTAGTTCTTGGTTGTTAGTTGTTTTTCTTCCATTTCTATATTTTCAATTCCCACTAATTTTCTCCTACTTGGAAACCTATTTATGTGATGAACTTCATACTTCTCTTTCTCTATTTTCAAGTGGATATTTTATTAACCTTTTTCACAATGTGGGTTTTGAATAAAGATATTTTAAATTGTAAAAATGTTTCTCACCAAGATCAAGTTCAAATTATGAGGATGAAATTTATTAAAGGGGGAATAATTTAACAACCTAAGTTTTTAAAAGATAAAATTATTCTTGATAGCATATGTGATACACAACACTGAACCAAAACAAACAATGATTATTTAAATATGATCGTTTTAATCTAGCCATTAAACTTAAAGATATTAAGAGGATTGGATACATTATGAAATATATATATAAATTTCATACTAAAAATAAATATATTTATAAATTCTTAGTAAATAATCACTTAATTTTTAGTAATTTCATTTTGTTATTCAAAAATACATTTTCTTCAAAAATGAATTTTAAATTTTTTAGGAAAAAAATATTATAATTAACTTATAAAATATTTATAAAATTTATTTGATAAAATTAAAAAAAATTCATATTATCAAAATTAACTTGGGGTCAATTTTGTTTTTATTTTTATGAAAATATTTATTTTTTAGTGAATAGTGAAGAATATCGAGTTTTTTTGTAAATATGTCATTTCTTTTGATAAATTAAGTAATTTAAAAGTACCATTATTTTTTTAATTTCATTTTAATGTAACAAAATTTTTATTTAGTTATGTCTAATAAAATTAATTACATTTAAATTATATTTATATTGGATTTTAGAGTAAGTTTATTTTTAGGCTTGAAAGCACTTTTTTTAAATTGTTTTAAAATGCATAATGTTTATCAATTTTATTAAAAATGAATCCTAATTGGGAATTATTTAAATTAAATTTATGTATAATATATCTATCATTATTAATTGAAATTCATATAGTAAATTTTACTAGATATAGTGTTAAATAAAAATCATATTTTCATTGAAAAATAAATTTTTAGAAAAACCACTGTCCATCGCACTTGTGAGTTTTATTTTAAATTTAATTATTCCACCTATATGAATTTATTTTTATAAAATGGATTCCATATTTTTAATAACTATAATTAATATTAGGTAATAATTTCAACTTAATTTTTGGACAATATAAATAGTAATTATAGTAAATGTTTATTACCATAGTAAAAGGGAAATAAGTTAGTTAAGGGTAAAAATAATTTAACAATGACTAGAAGAAAATTAACCATAATATCATGAATATGTATATTTTAATTTCAATATAATAATGATTAAATTTTTTTCTCTATAAATAATTAATAAATGATTTTGATAAAAAATAGATTTTGATACGATAAAACAAAAATTATATTTTTGCGTAATAATCAATTTCAATTAGGACATTCCTTTTTGATGAATTAATGAATTTTAAAAATAAAGGATATTTTAATAAAATAATACTATTAAATAATTTATATTAAATTGATATAATAATATAATCTTTATGAAGTCAAATGTAATTATTATAAGGGTTCAAAAACTATTATTGACAAAAAACCAAAATTTCTCAATAAATGTAGATTCTTGTTTTAAAAGTAAAAATTCACATATTTAGAAAAATATTTTTATAAAATAAATATTATTTTTTAATTCACATTTTAAAATTATTCAACAGTGATTTTTTCACAATTTTATGAGATAATCAAATTTTTGGGTAAAAATTAATTACAGTATTAATATACAGCGTGTATTATGACATCATAGTAACGAAAAGCGATGTAATAAATGATAAAAAGGGTACCCATGACCAAATATATATTTAAATTTAAAATAATGTGATTTTTATGTGATTTTATTGATTTTATAAATCCTCTATGAATCCTCCAAAACCTATATTATATTTTAAGGTTTTAAAATAATTTATTTATGAACATGACTCACTTCGACATAACCATGGTTAATATTTTAATTATTTAGGACATTTTAATTATAAAACAGTTAAATACACTCCTATTTGTTAGAAATCATGGTAAAAAACCTTGGTAAGGTTTTTAGTTTTTGTTATTTTATTATAGAGTCAAAAACCCAAGTTTGGGAAATAATAAAGAAACCCCATTTATTTTCCTATATAAAACCACCCAAGATCCCATTCCCATTCACTAAAAAAACCTGGATCATGTACTTAATCTATCTTATTCTTTCTATAGTCCTCCCAAGGTTCCCCAAGCTCTGAAGAAGCCCCTCTCAAGCTTTTGGAATCACCCTCTCAAGGCAAGGGACCTCTCTCTTCTTTTCAATTCAAGAACCTTCTTTGTATTTAGCCTTTAAAATCACATTGTATTATGATTTAATGACCTTATAAATATAAATGTAATATAAAATTTATGTCCTAATAATGATATATCATTTATCACCTCTCATTATAGCATTTACCTAAGCCATTACTATGCCCAAATTTAGTAATGGATCTTCTCCTTTTCCTATTTATTCAAGAATATTCATCATTTTATGCCTTTTATTTCCAATTCCAAATGTTGGTATATGTTTTTACACATCCCTATAAATTTACATTTTATTTAAAAATTATTATAGGCCTTTTCTCTCTCATTAAACCATTTTACAAATCTTTAAAAACCACTATTATACTGCCGAAATATCACTACAATTTTCCCATGCCAAACCTTTGTATTGTGAATACCATCGTTATTTACAATCAAGGGTATTCACCTAAATATACTTATACTTCTATGATTGGGGAATTCCATTTATTTATTCTTTACTCCTTGATCATGGAATTAAATGTGATGAAATAGGATCCTATGTTGAATAATCTATGTTGAACACCTATGCATGTACATGATATGAAAGTGATGAGTGAACCCAAAATTATATAGAACTATAATGAATTGGATAATGTTTTAGTCTCAAAATAAATCATGTATGGGATTAGTGAGTAAACCTAATCTATGATAGGACTTTTTCTATCATGTTATGATTTCTTAGCGGTTATCCATGACTTATTTTTATGATGTCTTATTTAATGTTGTTGCTACATTCCTATGTGGCCATTATGTTATCATGCTAGATCGTGCATCATTATTCATATTTATGATTACCACCCATTTTTATCACATTGAAATGACTATTGTCTAACATGTAATGAACTCTTCATATTATTATTTTTTTATTCCATTACTGGGCTTTATATCTCACCACTTTTTTATGTATGTCCCCAGGTTACCCCGTATAGTTTTTAAAAGATAAGGAATTTTAGAATCATGTTAAGGGAGTTTTTGATAATGTTTTTTATCCACGTATCACGTTTTTGTGTTATGTACCTAATTTCCCAAAGACACTAGGCTTCTCAATATCATGGGTTTTATTAAGTGTATTGTTATGTAATAAATCATGAATCAATGTGCAATAATGACAATGGTTATCATACATTTATCATACTATCAATATTTATTCCATAATATTCAAAACTTATAATGCATATCATATCATGAACATAATAAACTAACATGATTTCATCATAATTTATTAAAAATATTAGATATTCTACTAATAAAATTCATTAAGCCCTAGTGGTTAAGGATTTAAAAACCTAAACATGCTTCCCAAATGATTCATTACTTTCCAAACATGTATCCCAATATTTAATAATAAAAAAAATTTAATTAAAAATAATGATGATAAAAAGAATCACCATGTGTCTTGATTTTAAAATATTAAAAGACAAAAAACCATTAAATTAAAACTTGTTTTTAATCCTTCTTCATATCAAGGTATTTATAAAAATTATCTTTGTAAGAGCACATCCAATAATATTTTCAATTTTTTTTAAATAAATGAAAGTTTCATGTAAGGATTGAAATTATTTATTTAAGTAAACAAATTACCATGAAAAATAAATTTCTTTTTCTTCATTTATTTGAAAAAATTTTATGTCTAAAATAACAACTAAGTTGGATAATAAATCAACCAATTTAATTCATCATGAAAGAAAAAAAATAGTTTATCCACCAAAAACTATAATTAAAACACAAAAATACTTCATATTAAACCATTTTGATAATTATAATAAGTTTAAAACATTCCAATCATGATATATAACATTACATATTTAACATTCTTTAATCAATTTATTTTATTCAACTAGCACAGATCTATTATGATCTTTACTAATTTAAAATCAATACACATAACTTCAAAATTATAAAACCAAATTTAACATATGACATGAATTTAAAAAAAACACAAGGTTAAAATAATCCACTTTATCAAGATATAATTTCTTTCCTAAGTTTGTTAACAAATCTTTATTTACTAGTAACACACTCATGAAAAAAACTACAAATGATTTAACATCCTAATTACCATTTACTACATGTGCATATCATCACTTTGAAGTGTTTTAAATTAACACTACAAAACATTAATCAAATAATAAAAGCACTTTGGATAACATAACCAAGGATTCTATAGGCATAAAAATAAAAGGAACCCATCCACTATACCATGATATTGTCCACATTGTTCAAAAATGACAACCCCACATGGTTTGAAAATGCATAATGAAAGATAATGACTTGTAATTGGTGTAGGGTCCCCTATCTTCATATGACCAAGTCCATAACACACGTCACCAATATGAGAGAAATACCCTTTAGAAATGTAAGTAGACAAGGACACAACCATATCATAAATATATTCACATACACAACCCATAAAATAAAATAATCTAATTCAAAATATGAAAAAAATCATCTAATACTAGGTATAGAATAAATTAAAGATAAAATATAAAATATATAATATTATATTTCCTTGACCTAGGAATCATATCACCTAGACTAAGTGATGTGTATATTGATTAAAACCAAGGGGACATATAAAAAACCATTCCCCCATACCTAATCTCCACCAAAATAGGCCCAAGATAAGAGTATAGGATAGATATGATGATAGAAACCCCTCCCCTTGGACCATATCTTCACATCAGTGAGCCCGAGGAGAGAGTTAGAGAATGATATGAACAAAGTTAGAGAAACCATTTCCTAGACCATACCTCCATCTGAACTACAAACCTAAGGAATGAGTTATACTTACCGTCTTTGAAGTCCAATAGGTATGGGTTGGAAATTAAAGTTTGAAGCTATATAAAAAATCTTGGCTCAAGGATTAAATAGGTGGGTTTCAATAGTGTGAATGAGGAGGTTTCACTATGTTCATTCTGAAGGGTTAGAAATCAATGGATGAGGATAATTTTGGTCATTCACTTCAAGGGGGGAAAATCAAAGTTTTTTAGGCTCAACAAGACAATTCAAAGGTCTTAACACACAATAAGAGAAACAATCATAAATCCCAAGCGATGGAAAAACATCACCAGCTGATAAGCCTCCCTTATGTTCAAAGAAAAAAAGGACTAAATACTGATCTCAAAACTTCCCCCCAAAAAACAAAAAAATCATCACAATCCTTAAGGAAATAGAACAACCACTACCATACTGAACCACACAACATCATCACAGTCAAAAAAATCTAATTCTCTCCTTGATAATGATTTAAATTGAAGTCTAACATCAATTCCTATAACTAAACCTAAATATCATGGTTTGAAATGTATCCCTAATACTTGTATAGAATTTGGAACTGGAACTATCAAAGTTTCCTCCTTCGAGGTTTTCTGTCATCATCCTTTACTATTTAGTGATTTGTGGACACGTATTGATGGATTTATCTTTGGAATGAAACCGATGGGGATGTTGGCCTGGATGTATTCTTGTAAAATAACAAACAATAGGGGCTCTCAAACTGAGGCACATAATATTTTAAGGTTAATTAGTTAATTAATTTTAAACCTATTTCCCATTGTTTATCTATATTCAAACATATGTGCATACAAGTAGTATTTATGACCCTTTCCTAAGTCTATAACCTGTAAGTAGCATCATCTTTCTATGAATTTCTAGTAAACTTAAAGTTCCTTGTGTCATATCATAGGGGAACATAAAATCTAGTTTCCTAGATAGTCTACCTTATTTATAGAATGAAATAAGCCCAACTAATATAGTTTCCCTATCTACCCATACATCCTCCCCAGTTCATAACTCCAAACTAAACCCTATCTCTCAACTTTATCCATTGATACCACTCTTTCATAACCTACTTCCTCCAAAGGTTCCCCTCTAAGGCCGATAGTGAAGGAAAAGAAATAATGATCCTAGAAGTCCACCTCAAATAGGCTACAGGTTGGAGACTAACACTGAGGATATATAATCACATATATGGGAGGAATTACCCACATAAATATTTTATAAGTAAGAGATAATATGAGAAAAATTACCAAATAACTCCTTATTATAATTAACAAAGAAGAAATCCCAATACATGATGTGATGTCACACATAACTAGATACAACTAAAAAGAAAATAAAAAAGAGATAAATCCTTATTAGTGACTGAAAATCTCAAACAGCTACTAAACAACTCCTACACAACTCCTTGAACTAGTAATATCTAGCTTGATCACCAACTAGTTCCTTATGACTTGAAAATGGTGTATATATACATAGGGTGATCATAACATGTATACTTAGTAGTATCCTCTTTGAAACCTCTCATGAAAAATATGAAATAAGCATACTAAAGCCTAGTAACTAAATAAATGAAACTAACTCATCACCTATATAGGTATATTATTATTTTCTCATCCTTACCATGTATCACTCACCAAATAATGAACACAAATAAATCATACTTTTTTTGAAAACAAACACGCACACATAGATATATATATATGATCACCCCACAATAAATTTCCCACTGGTTTTCCACTCTCACATCCCAACATCGCACATCTTGATCCATAATCTCTTCCATAAATAATCTTACTTGAGAAAAACTGGGAAACCATATCATACCATCACCACTAAAAATACGGCCTTTATCAGTGCTAAAAATGGCCTTTATCAGCTCTATAAAAAGTGCTGATAAAGCCGGCAAAGATAAGGGAGGGGGGTCCCCTTTATCAGCGCTCCGAAAAGTGCTGATAAAGACCCCTTTTATCAGCGTTAAAAAAAAGCGCTGATAAAAGGGGTCATATATCAGCACTTCCTTTATCAGCGCTTTCATTTTAGCGTTGATAAAGGACCCTTTTATCAGCACTTTTAAAAAAGTGCTGATAAAAGTTAAAAAAATTAAAAAAATTAAAAAAAATTAAAAAAATTAAAAAAAATTAAAAAAAATTAAAAAAAATCAAAAAATAGTGCCAATCGAGGAGGCTTTTATAGCGCTTGGGCCCCCCCTTTTACAGCGCTTTTCTACCCCTATACAGCACCCCACGCACCCCACGCACCCCCTTCACCCTTTAACAACACTTGCTGCTATATTCCCTCATGCGCGCGTGCCCCTGCCTCCCCCAGGATTCGAACTCGAGACCTCCCCCCTGCGCACCTAAGCCTTTACCACTACTCTATTTTGATTTGTCTTCCATTTCATGATATTTCTCTCTCTATATATATAGTTATATTTATTTGTATAGTAATATATATTTATATTAATATATATATATAGTTATATTATAATATATATATAGTTATATTAATATATATATAGTTATATTAATATATATATATATAGTTATATTAATATATATCTATATCTATATATATATTGTTATATTTGTTCGTATAGTAATATATATTTATATTAATATATATATATAGTTATATTAACATATATATAGTTATATTAACATATATATAGTTATATTAACATATATATAGTTATATTAACATATATATAGTTATATTAACATATATATAGTTATATGAATATATATATAGTTATATTAATATATATAGTGATATTAATATATATATTTATAGTGATATTAATATATATATTTATAGTAATGCTAATATATATATATGTAGTTATATTAATATATATATAGTTATTAGATTAATATATATATAGTTAGATTAATATATATATATATAGTTAGATTAATATATATATATAGTTAAATTAATATATAGGTATATAAATATTCATATATTTTTATTTTAAATAAAATGGATGGTAGTTATTATTTAGATAAATCTAATATATTTTATATGTAAATATATTTTATTATTTATATTTATAATTAAATTTTTAGGTGTGAATTTATAAAAAATATGAATATATTGTTATATATTTGATTATAAATAGCAGTACATTATAAAAAATGATGAAATTTCAAAGAAATAATATCAATATGAATGTAATACCTTGGAATAAATTCAGTCCCCACCAAAAAAATCCAATAATACCCCCTTAAACGAGGCTGAAAATCCACAAAATGTTAAAAAATCGGGGTACCCCGACTAAAAACTCAGTTATGGAGGCCTTATGGACCACTTTTGGCCTTGAAAATCCCTTGACTAGGGTCCCCCCAGATAATAGCAACGTAGAGCTCGTCGCAGGCTTTGATTTGATATGTGGCAGAGCTCAAACGGACACCCGGATCAAAAGTTATGGCCGTTTGAAGTTTGAGTTGCGTTTTCAACATATTTTGGATCTTTTTTTATTTTTTTTTAATTTTTTTAGTCTTCAAATTGTTATTAAATGACTATTACTCCTTAATGATTAGAAAATTATTAATTAAAAATATTTTTTTAATTTTTTAAGAATCCATTTTCACTAAATATCTTATATATTAAGTATAATAAGTGTAAATGTACATTTATACTTATCTAAAATATATTTAAAAATTATATATTATATTTATATATCAATATAACTATATTAATATATTAATATATTAATATATTATAATTTTTTTTGAAGCCGACCCTTTATCAGCGCTACTAAACAAGCACTGATAAAGGGGGTCCCTTTATCAGTGCTTTTTCGTTAGCGCTGATAAAGGGGGGGGGGGGCACTGCGAAAAACTGTTTTTGTGGTAGTGCATGCACCTCATGTATCACATAATCACATCCACATCCTCTATAGTAACTCGGTTTATTTCTAGAAGAGACCACAATCTGCACAATATAAATTATATATCAAGCCATTACAACACATACATAACAAACTTGTAATAATACTTAATATGATACATATAGAATAAATTCATGCACAGTAACCTCAATCCATTATATTCTACAACAAAAATATATTGGGAAATCACCACCGTGCATACTCACACCTAATTCTATAGTTGAAAAGAGGGTAGGGGAGAGGGGGTAGTCAGCCATCTATATCCTCACAAACCTAGATGTTGGGGAAAACACCCTTTGAATTTTTTTGTGGGTTTTACTTATAACATGAGTGGGGTGAATATGAAATAAAAAAACATATATAATAAATATGGCTTAAAACCACACTAAGGGAAAATACCTAGCCATATACTCATCTACTGTTATTATTACACAAGAAACCCAACTTCCATCACTAAGGTCAAGATATCAAATAAGAATATGTGCATAAAATTCAAAATTAATTAATTAATTATTCATTAATTAATATTATTCTATTTTCAATCCATGATTAACATTTTAAGATACCAAGCTAAGTATCAAAAACACTATTTATTCTTTGCTTGTATTCTCAAATATGTCATCATCATAAGTAAGAATCCAGAATCAACCAAATTATTTTATTAATTAATTTATCATTTCCTAAAAATCTGGGTACTATAAGAATAATCCTAATATACCACTTAAAATATGCACTCATAAGACATAAAATCAAACTATATACTGTAAATAAAAATCAGTCATATAAATAACAATTTTCCATTGGATATAAAGAAATCATAGAAATAGAAGTAAACATTGATAGGAAAACCCCACTCTAAAATCATCTTGAACACCCTCATATCACACACCATTTAATATAATATTATATCTGATTTATCATAAAAATAATTTCACATCTAGCACCCCGCATCACTACCATCAACATCACCGGTACCCAGTGCCACCATCATTAACATAACCACTCCCATGCTATTAATTTAGCCCTGGGCCTCCAGACCATTTCACATCAAAAAATTCCAACCACATAAGGTTACTAATAAATCAATAACATCAAGGCTCTAAATCCATAGAAAAAAATACATATTAAATGTATTTTTGAACACATAATTTTTAAGCAAACCACAACCATAACATTAAGGCATGAGGCCTTCTATAATCAAGAATAGGTTCACTCAGAACCAATCAATTCATATATAATAAACAACCATATTAATTTCATCTTGAATTAATACATTTATTATTCATAGGGTTCTATCGTTAATAAATATATATCATTAGATAAAAGTATCTATAATCAATGTATCATGCTTTAAGCATTATTCCCATGTTTTAAAATTTTCAAAATGTGTATTAATAATTATTCTCATGCATATTTAATTTAATTAATAATATCATTAAAATTTATGTTGTTTAACCATTTTAATCATTCAACCATGATTAAAAAAATAATATTCAAGAGTAAGACATACTATCTAGTAAATATCAAGAGGAAATAATAAATGAAATCATTCAAAAAGTCCCAAACAATAATTTAATTCTCAAAACATAGAAATATTAATTATTGTGAGCATGTCATAATGGGTTTCATACCTTTGATTATTTCCAAATTATTACATGATAATTATTCTTGTATAAATCTTGTGAAGGTCTTATCCTATAATTACATTAATATCTTACAACAATTGATTTATTCCAACAATTAAATTGAACTTTAGTATGCAACAACCATTATTATTATTCTATGAATATTTACATATTATTCAATAATCATCCATATGATTTCTTGATTATTATGATATTCATATTTTCTTATGGAATGTGGTATAATTTCTATTTAAATTCATAAAATAATAATATTAAACTAAAAATATTTCACTGCTTGTGTTTCACCTTATTCTTCTCTAACAGTTTCCAGATTAGTAAATTATTATTATTTGTGTGATTATTTCCTCAATTATTATATGAATATGGTTAATCAAACCTTCTTAAATAGGGTAAAATAAAGCTTTATTTGACTACACTTTCACATAAAATAATGGAGAAGTATCATATCCCATAATTCAACTTGAATATCTCAACATTATTTCAACAAGAATAGAATATCAAGCACTAAACTCCAATTACCTTTACGATGGGGAACTAATGTTCCATAAAATAGTAACGCAAAAAGTCTCCTCTACAATTTATCAATATAAATCATAAGAAAAGTATAGAGAAAAACCCACCATAGCATGAGAAAAGGAAAATTATATAAACTTAAAACACTAAATAAGGTAAACATAACCTCAAATTACCACAAATAAACCTCTAAAAGACAAGGGTTGAATCTGATTGAAGGGGATTCAAATGCCTTAAAAATAACTCGCATGGTATTTTAGGGTTCAATAGAGGAGATGTGGAATATAATAACTTTTATGGGGCTCCACAACATATAACTATGATGGTTATTCCAAATTCTTTACTTGAAAGGATACTTCACATCATGAATTCCTCAAATCCCATATTTGTTAAAAATCTAGTATCCTCATCCTAGAAACCCAAAAAATCATTCACATCATGAATAAAGAATTTATGCCATGATTTTTATTTCTAGTAATAAAAAATAAATACATCAATACAATTCAAACCATAAACCATAATTCAAGTATTGAATTAAAAAACACATTTTAAATACTGAATTCACATAGTGAATTCCTCATACAACAAGGTTTCTAGATTTTGACCACTCGCTCCTACCTCAAGATCATAAAGGGAATACCCAAGAAAAACTAGAATATTACTCTATATAAATTTCTAAAAATAATATGATACACACAAATTATAATCAAATTAATATCATATATCATTTTATTAAAGAGTAGGTGGAAACCAGAGACCTAAAGCTAGAATATTTCCCTACTCAAGACCAGTTGGATGATATTTTTACCAAGTATTTCCTTAAGGATTTATTTGAGTAATTAAGGATGAATATGGGTTTTAAAATTCTCCCAAATCATGAATAATCCTTTATAGGAACCCCTAAAAATTACATGTATTATGTTTTCAAAGGGGAAGAGAAGGTACACAACTCTATAAATGGAAAGTACATTTCTTTACTTATATTTTCTAATTAGTAAGTTGTGACTATTTTGAAAAGGGGATCTTTTTTAAGGGTTGAGTGCATATATTAAGGGGAATACACTTTTTCACATAGAATAAATATTGATTTTCATTGATATGTGGAGTTCTATAACAAAGCCACTTTAACTTGTGGTGTGGTGTTAAGATGTTCGTCTTTTGAAAAAGGTTGTGATCTTGTGACACTTGAATAAGAATCCATGTTTTTTTGACATTTAGAGTGAGTTTAATGGGTGGTAAAAAAATCCAAAGGCAGTGATTGAAGTGATATTTTATTTTTTTAATGTTTTATTGGTCATCAACCCTATATGAGAAATACATTTGGAGTGTTTTTTCCCTACTAGAGGTGTTTGGAATTGAATTTTAGAGGTTTTGTGATGTGTTCAAAGCTTTATGAATATTGAATTAAACAAAGTAGTATATGAATAATTTTAATATGGTCTATATAATTATTTCATAAACATTATGTAGGTGCTGTGTAAACATCAATCAAGTGCAGCTAGGTTAAGAAAAGGAAGAAACTACATATACATAAATACTTGGATATGGAAGTGTCAATAGAAACTCTACATATGCTTCATCTATGACCTATATGTGTGTGATAGGCTTTAGTGTATGTGTGTTTTAGGATATATGTAAGTATCATTGGATACTAATTTTTAGGAAAATATATATAATATATGTGTACTATTTTTAAGAATAGGGGTGAAGCCACCTGGTGTAGGTGTCATCAGTTTCTAGTATATGTGTCATTCAAAACATAGAGAAAAAATGGAGAATGAAATATCTTAGTATATCCACATGATCTATTTCCTAACCATAGATCATATGGTTACTTGTGTGTGTGGTTGATGCACTGACCATAATAGTTTGATATTGTAGTCAATCAATTCATTATCATTTTGTTATACATGAATTCGATTGACATAGTTGATACTTTGGTCATGTAGTTCATTGGTTATTCATATAGTTGATCCAAACTGAGACATTTAGTCACTCCATATGTGTGTTCAATCCAGATAGTGTGGTTGATCCTCACAATTGATCCTTAGGATTACTCCTATACTTGGATATTTTTTTGATGAAGTCTTCTAGGTGAAAATCTAAGTTTCCAAAATTCATATATTCTGAAGAAATTATTTATGATAATGATTTACTGATTTAGTATATCTTATATATTATGTTATTTTTCAAATACTTGATTGAATTAGAGATTTATGGGAGTTTTAATGAGTTTAATTGAGAAGGTTTGTAGACAATTTTTATGGGATTTGATATCTAATATTTGTAATTATATTTCATGGTCAAAGTAATGATTCTTTCAATATTATCAATGCAGTATAAAATCATCAGTGATTCCATAAATAATTATGAATATCTTTTTTCAAATTAATCATAATATAAAAAAGGTAAAAAAATGAAAGCGATATTCATGAATTGAGATGAAACCAATACCCAGCTATATTGAAAAATTATTTTCATCAATGAAAACTAATATTGAGAATTGTGAAATGGAAAGATAATTTTTGTGTTGATCATTTGGGTGTTTGGTACTGAATAGGAAGGATGTTAATTTTTTTGTGAATTTTATCATGTATGAATAGATCATACTGAAGTAGGTAAGAGGGTGATCAATATGATACTAATGTACTCATACACATCAGGTAGTTAAAGTTTCTCCTGAATTAAATCTAATCCTTGATGTAAAGGCATCATAAATAAATCTGAAGATCTGGTTCATTCAAGAGAAAGGAGGAAATTTTCATGGATGGTTGTACCAAGGTAAATAATGAAATTATTCTACTATTGTTGTATAAGTTCAAGGATAAAAACTTGCCTTACTTTTTACCAACCTTTAGAGAGTTAATAAAGATTCAAGGATGAACAATGACCATATATTTTAATCACTATTTTATTAGTGATAATCCGGGTCTTGGATTTCAACTGAACCTAAAAATAACTAAGACCAATTATTAATTTAAAACCATATAAAATTCATGTGTGTTGATTATTATTTATTATTATGTAATATAGGCAATGAAGATCATTTATGAGTGGATAACTAATCTAAATTTACATAGGGGTATAATCCATAAATTTTTTTAAAGAGCACCACTAATCCACCTTCCCTCTTAGTAGTGTACTGAGCAATTTGATCACTTCAAGAAGATACGGAAACATCATATCCTTCCAACTATGATCATTATTTCTATAAAATATTGGAACACTCCAACTATTAATAGAATTTATATTTTCTATAATAAAAAACTGAATGGTTCAGATTGAGGGAGTCATGCTCTAATACCATTTTAAGTGCCTAAGATTTGATTGATTCGGTAGGGGGGGATAAATTAACGGAGACCAGTTTTTATAATTTCTTTAATTTTAAATCATTCTCTATATAATTTTAAAATTTTATCCACTCAAATTTAAATTCTCATCCTCACTCATGTATGTATAAAATGTAAGATCAATGAACCTGAGGATTTTTACAAGGTTTAGCCCCTTTATGGGAAAGCTACCCCTTACCATGTATGGTTAGCCCCCCAAACCATGTATTATTCATTATAATCACAAAAATGTATAGGATAACAAAATTAAAATAACATCACATTATTATTTCCTAGAATCACATGATACTTATTATTCCACACTACCAATACATCAATAATGTTACCAGAACGAGAAAGATCACTCTGAGGGTCTGCCTACTTCATAAAAAATAGATGATGATCTTCCTCCAATATCCTTTAGGATATTCAAGAAAAAATTTCTCAATCTATGTAGAATTATATATTAATCTATTTCTCGTTTCTTAACCTCTAATTTTATTCACTAATAGCTCGATCTCAAATAGATATAGAAGATCACTTTTGGACTTCTAACACTAGGATATCTTCTTCTCTCAATACTTCTTCGATATTAAACAATACACACACTCTCTAATTCTCCCTATTTTAAAAATCAAAAGAATTTAGAAACTTATAAATTAATATAATTAAAATAATTCAAGAAATAAAATTTCTAGCTCAACATTATTGATTCTTTTCTCAATAGAATCATATAAAGTGATCCTTTCCATTTCCATATTTAGTTAGGATCAATTCCAAGTTCTATGATCTTAAGATATTATTTAATTTTTATTAACTACATGTATCCAATATAATTCCACAAATAAAATTATTATATTACTTTATAATTAACTATAAATTAAAACATCTCAATAAAAATTCAGTGGCTCAAAGTAACAGAAGATAATTCACAAATAATATAATTGTGAATTCTAAGAATTACCATCATCTCCATCACAATAAAACATCTTTAAATAATATTATTTAATAGCTACAAACATATAATAACTTTTCATATCACAAATCAATGACTTGAATATTAAAACTCAAAATATTAGCTATAATCACTTAAAAACTGATTAAAAGTGACTATATAGACTATAAATTAGTAAATAATTGATACATTAAAATAATCAAATGATTTTTTGGTGAATATTATTTATAAATATAATATTTTAACTAAATAATTAATGATTTAAATAAATTCGACTTTAAAGTTTCAATAGATGTGCACAAACATCACCCTTTTTGAAATCTTTCGTCTATCATGTTGAATAAAATTCTAAATGTGATATTTTTACTTTTGAAGATAATATTTAGCATTATAAGATTTTATTTCATCAAAATATTTAATTTATAGAAGCATATATTTTTATCCATTGAACTTCACCCAAAATTATCTATGTACTTAGGAAGGACACTATTTCATTTATCTTTGAAGTCATATAAAATCCATAAAGTCATATAAAATGTCTGAAGTCATAAAGAATGAAGTTATACATTCTAATATTAGTAAGATTATTTTATTAATTAAGTCATATGACATGAAAATGAATTTATATGAAATACATTTCAAAGTTACACATGATTTATAAAGGATTACGTGCTTCCACTCAAAGTCATATTTTATAAGATAAGTCATATAAAAATCCAGACATAGCCAAATAACAAGATTCCAAACTTCATCACCTATTCATAGAAATTATTAATTAAAACTCAATCACTTTTCAATACATTTCAAAAACATTAAAATCACATCAAACAACATCTCATTAACCTCAAATTATTCTCTATCATGATTCAAAAAAATACAGACCATCAATAATTATAAGTGTACTTCAAAAAAAATCTTCCCATGAACCCCTGATCTAGTGGTAATAGAGTATCTTTAAAAAACCATGGTATTTAATTTTTGTACTTTTAAAAGTGTATTTATCCTCAATTTATTGTTATCTATCATTCTATGAACCTTATTATAAAAATTCCAAAAATATATATCCAAAATTTTGGAGACATTTAATTCTAGGGGTTCAACCACTTTTTATTCTTCTCTCTATTGAGGTAGGGTTTCTCTTAAGTAGGATATAGAAGGGGGAGGACTGTGTGCTACCTATTTGGCTCCATATCCCCTATCCTCATTCTCTCCCTATTCTTCCTTCCATTCCCTCATTTATTTATCCTTTCAATGCTATTTTCTTCTTTTTTAGACCCAGTTTCCTTTTGAGCATGATTTGTGATTTATTATTCCCATTATCATTCCATTTAAATACTTGGTGGTGTAACTCCATTGTTTTTTCATAGCTCTGTGTTTCATGCATCTAATAATCTTGGTCTCCCTATCTCTTTTCTAGTTTATGAAAAAACATCAAAGGTGACTGTCATCTTGGGATGATTCAAGTATCATTTTTTGTGGTCTCCTTAGGGATCGATGGTGGTACTTTTATACTAGAGAGGAGATGATCTATCTCTTTTTCTTATTAATATCCTGATGCTTCAATGATCACATGGTATTTGGATTTGTAGTATGGAGAATAATCTTTTAAGGATCATTTTACATTTATCCTAATGTGTTTATTTGGGTTTCTTGGGATACAGTTTTACACAGTTCACATAGTTTCCTTGTGATATAATATAAATTTATCCTAGATCATCTTATTGTTTGCATAAACTTCCTATTTTTGGAGATTCACCCATTTTTTATTATTGGGGTATCCAAATTTATTACTTCCCCAGTTATAGGATGAGGTTTTTTAGGCTAGGTCAGGGTATAATATCTTTTAGGGATATGTTTTTTATTTTTTTTCATGTTTATCTCTCTATTGGAGGTATCATAGTGATATATTCACACCCTCTAGTAGATTTAAATCTATATGATGGTGTATTATGGATTGAGAAAATATGGAGATGCTTTGGTGGGGTGATGTTTCTCCTTTGGTGAAGGATATACATGGGGGAATCATTAAGCTTGATTTTTTAATTAATCACTACGATGGTTTTTCCTGTATTTGAAAGATTTATTTTGTTGTTATGGCATTGGTTGCAGTCACTTTTTAATTTATGGTTTCATCCTAGTGGATATGTAGGTTCAAGACACCTATTTTTGTTTTTGACGAGGTTTATCAGTGATTATCATTGGGTTTTTTGGTGGGGGTGGGGGGGGGGTGGACTTCATGCTGGTGATGGTGAGCCGACCATTATCAATAAAATATATCATAATTATAATGACTAAAAGTTCACTTAGACATCAAGGTGTCATGTTCTTTTAGGTCACATGTGAAACATGAGGTGTATACTTCTCTCCTACCAATACTGTCATCGTGTTGATCGATTTTTTGAATTTTTTTTTTCTTAAATCTCATGTTTTTTGAATCTATGGTTTTTAGATTCTATAATTAGTTTTCCAAATCCCATATTTTTTATTTTATAAAATAAAAAATAGAGATAAAATAATTTACTATCTTGGTATAAATCCATTAAATGGAAATTTTTTTTGTGTATTTTAATATTGATTATTATGTAACATTAGAAGATACAACATAATCAACAATTGTTGATGGGGTTAACACTATATTCAATAAGATTATTTTTCTTATTTAACTATAATTAAATATGATATTATATCAAAATTATCTGTAGTAAGGTAGTTTTTTATCCTCTTAATGAAAACCACTTCCACTTCTCCAGCTACCAAGAACTTATCTTTCATACTTTCTCAAGTACAGTTTTATAGATCTAACTTTTATCATATATAGTTATCTTAGATATGTTTTATATTTTCCCACTATAATAAATATAAAATATATATACATATCATGCCATATGTGATTGATCCAATCAATTAATAATGTTGAGTTATACTCACTATAATAAAGTCCCCTATCCCTTAACACACCATCTTAGAGAGATTTATACCATATAACATTGAAAATGATTCGGTCTGGAATTTCTATATATTTAATTTTTTCAATACTCTGTTAATGTGTATACTATGAATTGGTCTAATAAACCCCATTTATTAAAATTTGTAGATTTTGATCCCTAAAATTTGGTTCACTACTTTAAGTCAATATTGGAGAATATTTTTTAATCTTAGTCTTAACTAACTACATGAATAATATTTGTTGTCCATATTTTTTCAATATATTTGATTTAGAATGCTATCGAACCCCCATTAACCTATTGTAGTCACAACACACACATTCATTATTAATTAAACGAAATTATCTTATGTATTATGAAAAATGAATATTCCATGATGTATATGTTTTCTTCAATCCATAAGTGAATCTTTTCAAATTGCATACATCCATTGGTAGTTACAAACTCTTCTGATTGTGTTATAAAGACATCTTCCAAAAGTTTTCCATTAATAAATGTGAAGTATAAATTAATAATATTTTATTTTTTATCGATTGGTAAGGATAAATCTATGTGAGGGAATCTACCAATACTTGTGTGATGTATGAGAAGAGTTAAGTGAAGTACTTCCATGTTTAATGGTAAAAGAAAATGATAGAGTAGCTACTTCCAATGAATACTCTTGAGGATGAATTTATATGATGAAAAATGAGGTGAAATTATAGTAAAATTAGAATATACATATTCAATATTGTAGTACAAAATACAATGATTTATGTATTGATATCAATGCTAGAAATAAGTGTTTATGGACGAGATAACTGCCCACAAAAATTTACAATAAGGGGTAAAAAATCTAGCTAGTGGAAGAGATTAAAGATCTACAATAATGAATAAATATGCCAAATTATTTTAGGAAGATCTATCCACTAAAGGAATATGATTTGGATTAGGTTTAGAGTTGGTATGAGTTAGTTGGAAAGGTGTCAGAATAGATCGAATAATTTCTGAAAGTCATTGAGGAATTTTATAGATGTTACAACTATTTTCATAAGATAAATAAAGTGTATATTATAGGATATTATCATATTATAAAATATTATCATATGATATGGAATATCTCATGATATAAGATCTAATAATAAAGGATAACTTAATATGATAGGCCAATTCATTAGACATGCCCATGGAATTCACATAAGATAGGTGAAGCTTGTATGATATGAGAAACATGTAAGTTGGTAAACATATAAGATGGCCAGTGCATATGATACGTCGATCATGTATGATAAAATATCCATGTAATAAATAATGTATTTATATAATAGTTCACATTATATTATATGAGATTTCAAATGATACAAAAATCGTAAGACCCATCAAGTCTTATGAAATAAAGTTGGAACCCCATATAAAGGAAATACTAAATACTAGAATAAAAATATTAAAGAATTCCATTGTAAAAAATTATAAATAAAATGAGAGTTAATTCAATCAATTCTTGTTCCTATATTTAAGGAATTTCAATATATTTTATGCTAATATTTTTAGGAGATATCATGTACTTATACTTGGTGTTTTATAATGTAAATACTAGGACTCAAAACTTAACTCAAACATGGAGAGTAGTAATATTTCAAGGAAAAATAATTTTAAAACCTCATGTGATTTTTTTTCATATACTTACATAAAAAAGGGTGATAAAAAAAGAATGATAGGATTAAGATCTTAACCCAGAATAGGGGTTGGTTTAAAATAAAGAAATCCTAAAAAGAAAAAAGGATCACTAATTCAACCCTCCCCCTCTCAATGATCTCACTATACCCATGAACTATAAGTGGTATTAGAGCTATGTTTACTTTGAAAGATCCAAAGTAAATCATGGATAATATAGATCCTATCAACAATAGAGGATTACTTATTTTTTATGACAAGAACTTTCATGGTTAGAAGATCCAAATTATTGAATATTTTCTATCACATGGTATTGTGGTGAGTGAGGTTGTAACAATGGGATTTACTCCAATTAGAAGTGATTCTCCCATAACTTATGCTAACCAGATAAATATTGATATGGATAGGAAATCTAGAAATTCTATCCTATAATTTCTATATGATAAATTCCAAATCAATATAATGTGACTTAAAACTACTAAGGATTTGTGGTAGATGATAAAGAATATATATAGAGGTAATGTGAAGATTAAGGAATTAAAACTTTATATTTGAAGAAAAAAATTTAAAGTTATTTGGATGGATGATGATAAGGGTATTGATAACTAGTTTACCAAGTATAATGATATTATTAGTAATATTATAGGATTTAGAGATAATATGTGAGATTCAACTATTGTAAAGAAGCTTATGGGGAATTTCCCAAATATATGCAACTAAAATATTTCATTCCTCAAGGAGATTATAGATCTATATCTTGATGAGCTACACAACACTATCATTAACTATTAAATAAATATATACATTATATTAAAAAATAAATAAAAGTAAGAGGTGGAATTAAAATACAAATAAAATCTCAAAGAAATAAAGGTTAAATATAATTTATATTCTAAAAGTGAAGATGAAATAAGTGAGAAGCATAATAAATCCATGTATTTTATCTCTAAGAATATTAGAAGAGAGACAAGAAAATAAACATGTATGTTTCCTCTTAATTGATTTAATTATATAGGTATTTTGAATTTTAAAATTAATATCCAAAAGAATAAATTTGAAGAATTTGAAAGTGATAACGAACAAGAAAAAGTTTCTAAAGGAAGACTTGGAAAATCTAGAAGAAATGAATATAGAAGGAAGAAGAAGTCCTCAAGAAAATTTAGGAGAAATCCAATGAGTAGGGGAGATAGTGAAAACTCATCATCTTGAAGTAATTAAAATTATGAAGTTACTTAACAAAATCATAAAACCTTTATAACTCATATCAAGATATATGAGACTTCCTTAAGTAGTAGAGACGTGGAAGAAGAATATGGATACACTGAATATATATTGATATCAAATTATTTTCTACCTTAAGAAAAATTCCAATCTCAAAAAGAGAGTAAATATTATATAAAAGATGAAAATAAGTTAATATTTAAAGTATAGTGATATTATATATGACATTATAGATTCCATGGTGAAAATATAGAATAAGATAAGAGTTTGGATGATCTTAATAAAAAACTATCCGTAAAGGAAGAAGAGATACATGTGGTATACTGTAATTGTCTCAAAGCTTAAAACACATTTAATACCATGAGAAAATAATATTATAAAGCTATAGGAACTCAATATAAATTATCCAAATATTTTTAGAAGACTCACCCTAAGAAATATATACAAACTAAATATATTTTATCAAGTGTTACTAAATTTATTTTATCCTGTTATATAGGATATGAAACTCAAAATGTAGATATTTATGACAAAGAAAGTCATAAAAATTTTCCCCAACTATATATATAAATTTTGATGATTTGGGTAAGGAAAAAATACTAAAAAAATGAAAAAATTAATGCTATATTACTCCTGGATTTTTTTTAATAGACATACTCACCAACATTTTGGAATATAAAGCTTCAAAGGTTACTATTGGTGGTATGGAGCATTTGGGAAAAAATAGTGAAACTAATAGCATAAAATTCATTCTCATAGAAGTAGAATAAATCAAGGGGGCCTATTTGGAAAATAATATAATAAAATCCATTAGAAATAAGAACAATCTTTGAAAGAATAAGTTTTCTATTGATAAATAAGAAAGACTTCACACACAATTTTTTTTTGAAAAATTGGAAGAAACTATTGGAACATATTACCAATAAATTAAAATTGATCTTATGTTCATGATAGTTATATTAATACAAATTTTACAAGATGTTAAAGTAAATAAATATCAAATAGGAAGGATGAAACCTGACTACTTTAGTCAAGGTAACTCTTATCAAAAGATAAAGATAGATAGGGAATAAAAATACCTGTGCTAAAGGAAGATGATAAGAATCACAAGGCATAATATAATGTGGGAAGAATTATCAAGCTGGTGAGATATTAGAGAATAATTCATCTATTCTTCCTACTTAGGATAAAGTACTAAAAAAGGAGAGTTGAATATATGAAGAATAATGTGTATTTATTTTCTCAAAATAATAAAAATTACCCACACAAGGAAAGAATTTAAAGAAAGAAGGAAACCATGATACCTATAAAGAGGCATGACCAACATTTAGTAAATGAGGAATAAAGGGATATTTAAGATCTAAATGTGGAAACAATGAAAGATCATAGTTTATAGATAAATCTCAACCATTTCACTCTTACTATGGAGAAATAGAAACCCCTCTGCATCCCATTTTATTTTTTATGTACTAACATGTATAAAATTAAAGGAAATACATCAAATGAGGAGATAGATGAGGCTATACTTACTATAAAACAAGAAAATTATTTTTTCATCATGAAATATTCTCACTACTGTGATGAAGAGAGAAGTTCTTACCATAAGGGGTAGAACACATGAATAAGAGTTTTCAAATTAACACCATCCATTTAAATCCATAATTTATAGATCTCCCTATAAAATATAGAATTGAGGTATACCAATCACACCTTTTCACCCTTATTTTGATCTTGTCAAAGATGGTTATCAGGGGAGAGTGTTGGTTGGGCAGAAATCTAGGAGAAAGGAAGAGTAATTTATCTTTTACTTAAAATTTTCCGATGCATTTGTTGAATTTAGTATAAGATATATGATTCTTAGAAAATATGTTGTATAACCCCTTGAATGAGAAAGTGAAAGTGACATCATGGAATGGTAATTTATGGTCAACCCTATTGCCTTAGTGAAATATCTCTTGTTTTTTAGATCATCCCACATAGACTTAGATTAGATTAAATAATGTATCTTGGATAAGTTTTGTGTGGTGCCATCATTATATCAATATTAGATAAAGGCATTAATTTAGTTTTGAAGAGGGATAATAAGTTGGTGAAAAATGAATTCTAATGGGTAGAAAATAACCCTATATAACTTTAAACTTATTGTAAAAAATTAGGAGAATAAAAAATCTATTTTTCATAAATATTTCCCTAAGAGGAGTTTGATGATATTGCTAATAAATAAAAAGGGAGATATTGAAGTTCCCATGAATAAGATTATATTTGATTCCAATTGGAAAGACTGGTTCAATGATAAGGAAGCTTCCAATATGAGTGCGATGTGTGAGAAGAGTTAAGTGAAGTGTTTCTATATTGAATGGTAATGTAAGTTGATGGAGTAAGTGATTATATTTAGAAACTCATAAGGATTCATTTATATTATGGAAAAAGAGATGAAATTTCAACTGTATTTGAATGAATAGATTCAATGTACTAGTATTAAATGTGATGATCGATGTGTTTATATTCAAGATAGATACAAGTGCTGATGGATGTGAGTATTTTCCAAAAACCATTTACAATAATTAGAGAAATCCATATATTAGAAACAATTGGATATCTTTATTAATGAAAAAATAATCCATCTGATGTGAATAATATCCATCCATTGGAGGAAGTTCCTCTGTAAGTGGTTTGTAGTTTATTTAATTTGGTTGTTAAGGCCTCAAAATAGGCTGAATAAGTTATGAAAATTGTTGAGGAATGTCAGAGATTTATAACTATTTTTATAAGATAAAAAAGAGTATATGATAGGGTTTTCTCATATGATAAAACATTCTCAAAATATATAGAATCTCATGTGATAAAGGATATCTTTTGAAAGGCATAACTCATATGATATGTTAGTTCTTAGGATATGCTTGTGAAATTTTTGTAAGATAGAAAGAGCTCGTATGATATGAGAAATGAATAAGATGAGAAATAATTAAGATGGCTAGAAAACATAACATGTGTATCACATATGATATAGGATATGTGTAAGAAATACTATCTTCATATGATAGGCCACCTCATATCATATGAGATTTCATATGATACAAAAATCTTAAGACTCATCAAATATTATGAAATCAAGATGGAACCTCAAAAGAAAGAAATACTAAATGTCAGAATAAAAAATTGAAAAATTCCATAGGAATAAGTTCCAAATAAAATGAGAGTTAATTTAGTCAATGCCTTTGCTGAGATTCAAGTTTAAACATCATTATCAATCTAGGTGGATCATCATTAAAGTTGGGTTCAAAACATCAAACCAAATGTGATGCTATGAGAAGAGGGCGAGTTATTATTATACTGAATATTTCCATGTCTCAAGCTACTATGCCATATCATAATACATGGTTTTATGAATACAAGGAGGTAATTTAAAAGAAATAAATTATTTAGTAAATTTTGGGAAAAAGATGTGATGGTTTGGGTATCACATGAAGAGGGAAATAATGAATATTAAGGAGAATTTAAAAGGATTCCTTTATGATGATTAGAATGATAATTCCAATAAGAAGATTTAATGATAAAGATATTACGGAATTAAAATAATGTGATTGTATTGGAATCAAAATGAGAATATTATGAGAATAATATTTACATTATATTTAAGATAATTATATGAATAAAAAGTAGAGAGAAGAAGAAGAAAAATACTCAGTGAGAGAACATAATATTGAAGAAAAAGAGAGAACTACTATGTATCAAGGTAGGAGAATCATACAGCATCTAGAACTTCCCTATGTGTTAAATAAAAAAGGGAAGGAAACTATTTTTTTTGGAATAGCATCGAATCTAAAAAGAGGTGAGAAGTAGGAACCTATTCCTAAAACTTTTGATAACCACATATCATCAGGAGAAGTATTTGAGAAATTCCAATGATAATTTAGAAAACCAAGATATAAGGAATTGAGGGAGAATTAGGATAATACATTTACTATATCAAGAGATATTCACATTTGAAGTTATATTCAAGTAAGGAGTTTAGAAGGACCCTTAGATCACTATTGGGAGTCTGTATAAAGACCCCATTTAGAGGTGGTAAGAATATTTTTTTGAGATAGATTCAACTAACGGGATCTAATATAAAGAACCCATTGGGTGGTGGTCACTATATTGAATACAAATTAGAAATTTTAGGATATTATCTACCAATATTTTCTAGATATATATTTCAACTGTACTATTTGTTTTATAGTAGAGAAAACAAGATTTAGAACTCAACCTAAAACTAGAAAGGACTAGGATTTCAAGGATGAACCTTATAAATCCATATGTGATTTCTTTTCTTTCATCTGATTGAATATGAGAAAGGTTCAGGCAACTATTAATGAGATGACTATGATATTAATAGTTCACATAGGTTGGTTTAAAAGAAATAATTAAAAAAGGGACCACTGATTCACCCCTTTCATTTTTAGTAATCTCACCAGACTAGGGACTAAGAAAGTGGCATTAAAATACATTTTCCAAACCTTAAAATCATATAAGGTTTCTATTATTAGAAAAATTATAATATATTTTAGAAAATAAATTAGTGGAAAATATTTTTTCATAGTTGATGCATTGATGTTTTTTGAAACCTTTAGAAACTAATTGTGCCACACAGGTTCTAACTTTATCATCCATGTCCATTTTCTTCTTCAATACCCACCATTGTGCTTTACATCAAATAGAGAAATGACCAAACTACTGAAATTGTTTTTGGTACATTTATTTCATTTCTAAATTTGTATTAACCTTATAACTTTATCTTATTTCCATTTACTTCTTCCTTATAGGATAAGTATTCATTATACTCAATGAATAATATATATCTCCTAACCTAGTGATTATAAAACCAATTCCCATTAGTTTTTTCTTTCCTACACAATATGGGTCTCAGAAACAACACCTCCCCATAGTAATGTGGAATTTATGTTTCTATGTGAACTACAGTACCCCTGGTTTGAGGTATGTGACCCTTGTTTCGATTCATTTGTGCTTTTTGAAGTGGTTGGTTGAAGTTCAGACAATTCTGGGAAAAACTTTTAAAGTTGTGAAGATTTTGCAGGGGTGCATGGTTGGCGCAAGGTTGGCGCATGGTCTGAACAAACCATGCATCGAGCCCAGGAAACCGTGCACCCTTGATAGTGGGATCCACACGGGCGACACACGGTTTTCCAGACCATGCAAGAAAACCGTGCGAAGTCCATAGGTGAGACAGTGGCAACCGCACGGTTGGCGCATGGTTTGCGAAACCATGTGGGGTAACCGTTCAACCAATTAAAGTTTGAATTTTTAAGTCCTAGGCCACTCGAGATTTCCCATTTTTTCCTCATTCTTCCACCCACTTGTGGATCAAGTGGGAGTTTTGGTTTTCAGAGGTTGGGGGATCTACTTAGCTCGTTTTGGAGGCAAATCGAAGGGGTTTCTTGGTGGATTGAAGGCGGTTCTCCTCGGGTAAGTCCCACTTTTGGTTCTTTGAGGTTTTGGTTAGGGTTTTCCCTATCCCTCTCTTAGTTTCCTAGATCTACAAGGGTTGCATGTAGATTTAGGGTTTTTTTTGCCTTTGTGTGTTAAAGGTTGAGCTTTTTGATGTTCGAGAGGGGTTTTTGAGGTAGTTTAAAGGAGGCGTTCACCAAGTTTGGAGTGTGTTTGGGAAAAGGGTGGATTTTTCTAAACCCTAAGAGGTAGGTGGATTCTCTCTCGACTCCACTTGGTTTAAACTAGTGAATTTGGTTTCCATTAATTTGTTTTGATTGAAATTAATTGTGAATATGATGTGTAATGCTTAGCGGAAACCCATTTTGTGATGATTTGGGCATTTTGGGGGAAATGGGTTAATATTGTGAAAATGGGTTTTATTGTCAGATTTTAAAATATAAATTTTAAAATCAGTTGCTTGATTTATTTATTGGAAATGGGTTACGAAAGATGATTTTCAATAAAAGTGTTTTTTATTTAAATGTGGGTTGACATGGAAAATGGTTTGAGGGTGTATTCAATAAATGCGTGATTTATTGAGGTAACTTGACATGTTATTGTTGGAATTTTGTTTGGAATAATTGGTTAAATTGGTATTGGCAATTGTTGGGTGGTATGATGTTGGTAATTATGGATTGAAATGTTGTGGGGATTTTCTTAAATATCGATTTTCATGAGTTGGATGGATGGTGGTCGGGAATGTATCATCATCAAGGTGATGGTCGTGAATGTACCATCATCAAAAAGGGAGGGTGATGGGCATGAAGTCCCACACCAGTGATGGGTGTGAAGTCCCACACCATGAAAGAGACGAGTTGGCCATGAATGTACCACCATTAAAGTAACACCATGATCGAGTGAATGGTATTGGTTGTGTGACATAATGGGTGTATTATTGTGATATGTATGTGGTCTTAGAAAAGGGAATGAGTAATGACTTGTTTTTTTGTTTTCCTTGGGTATTCACTAAATTGGGTAAATTGATTTGGGTAAAGGTTTGTTTGGATTGATGTTCATTGTTGCATTAGTTTATGGACTTTATATAAATTGTTTTATATAAATTGTTCTAATGTGTTCTATCCTAGTGGCGTGTGTAGGGAAGTTATTTGAAAAAAAACTATTGAGTATTAGTCTTCACCCGCTGCTTTGGCACTTTGGTGCTTTTGCAGATGTCGTATTCCGAGACACAGGTAAAGGTAAGGCATCTCATTACTTGTAGTTCGTGGTGATGCTTGGGAGATGTGGTGGTGCTTGGAGAATGGATCTTGGGGTGGAGGCGTGGACTCTGTCTTGGTTTATTTTGGGTCTCTTGTTTAGTCTTCTGCATAGTACTCTGACATCGTGTTGGTTTTTATTGGTTTTGGGTTGTATTGTGGAACAACTTGGTTATCTTTTGGGAGTACATGATTGAACGTTTTATTGACATGCATCATATAATGGCTGTTAGTGGATGGTTTGGAAGGTTTTTTTCTTAAGGGAAAATTGTTCCCCAATTTGTTCTCGAAGCCCTCGATATTCATTCCTAGCCTTTGGCGCCTTGGGAACGTCACTTAAGGCTAAGTAAACCTCACCGCCTCCTTAAGCCAATGAGTTATGGGCAGGGTATTACAAGTGGTATAATCTTGTTCTGTCTTTTGGAGTTGATTCTCGGATTTGGAGTTGACATTCGTTGTGGTATATTCCTTGAGTCGGGATAGTAGCAAGGCGTAGGAATGTCGGAACTTGGAATGTATAGAATAAAAGGATGTAGCTAACCCTTTTATGCTGAACTTCAAGTTAACTGGGAGTTGGGTACATAAGTGTTTTAGAGACACTTATAGGAATTGACAATATCATTGTCGTGGGAGTAGCCAATGAGATGTGCATGACATATATGGTAGAAATGACTTCCCTCTAGGATGCATATTTCATTGGCCATAATAATTTAAGGGATGAATTGAGAAATGATTTTTCAAATGTGTCAAATTGTAATGTGAATAAATTTGGTATTTTGAAAATGTTTTGGTTTTAAAAAATGGTGAAACATGGAAAATGTGGAAAGGTGGAAAGCCTCATTGTGATAGTGTTGTGTAATGTGATTTGAAATGGGAATTCTTGATGTCTACGAAAGTGAGACTCAGGGTTGTTTGTTTTCTGTTTATAGAAATGGCACCAGGTAGACATCGTAGAGACCAATTGGAGGAAGATACCAAAAATGTGGTTCCACCTGAGCCCCAGGTGAACCAGCAGTTGGCCTAAAGCATCGTTCTAGATTTTCAAATAGTTCAGTCAGGACTGCAACTAGATGCACCTATTATGATATCTATCACAGTCAGAAATCCAAGTAATGGAAGCATGATTGTCCTCACGAGAGGAGGTGTGAACCCCAACACTGAGAGAAAGAAAAAGGCACAAACCTTTTCTCAATGACATAGAGTACATACAAATTGGACCACTAGATTGTTAAAACTTCCTTCAATACCCAAGTGTAAGATAGGATGCTTTTAGTGTGGTTCTATAGGCCACCTGAAATGTGATTATAAGGCACAACCTTGATGATGTCATAACTGCATGCAGATGGGGCATCTTCAGTGGTATTTTCGTAATTCTCCGAGGTCAGGTGTTCGTGACACTCCTCAGCATGGGAAGTTTCAGCTAGGTAATAAAGAGTAGAGCATGGAGGGCACACATCTATTTGGAGCTGATCAAGTTGTATCATATGATCATACGGGACAATCCACAGTGCGAGGTATGGTTATTTTAAATTCCATGTTGATGCAAGCTTTTTTTGATATAGTTTCTTCCCATTCTTTTCTTGCTTCTAGTGCTGTTATTTTAATGGGTTTAACTCTGGAGATGATGCCTTCGTTTTTGAAACTTCAACCTCTTCTGGGTCAAAGAGAGTGTCGATCTTTCTTGTGTAGATCATGTTGTTTAGTCATGGAAAACATTGAATTGATGTGGGATTTCTCAGTGATTGAGATGGATGCTTATGATATAATCCTGGGAATGGATTGATTGGAGATATTTAAGGCCCAAATCGACTGTAATGTGTGAAAAATGGCTTTTGTGACACACGATGGAGTTATACATCTCTTTAGAGGAGAGAGGCATGAATGGTAGGGAGCAATGGGTTTGTTGGCACCAGCAGTGGTCACATTATCGTATCAGTTAGCGATGTTGTCATTGGAATATGTAGAGGGTGTTGAGCAGAGTGTTCTTCCGGCAGTGGTGGATTAGTTCATGGATGTTTTTACCAAAGAATTCTCTAGGTTACCTACCATAAGAGAAGTGGAGTTTACGATTGATCTCCTTCTAAGGACCAGTCCTATCTCACTTCCATCTTACCGAATAGGACCTACTGAATTGTGGGAATTGAAAGTCCAGTTGTAAGAGTTATAAAAAAAAGGGTTTATATGGCCTAGCATGTCTCCATGGGTAGCGCCGGTGTTGTTTGTGAAAAATCATATGGAACTTTGAGGCTTTGTATTGATTATCGTAGACTTAACCAGGTTACAATAAAGAACAAATATCCACTTCCATGAATTGATGATTTGTTCAACTAGTTGAGGGGAGCCCAGTGGTTCTCCAAGATCGACCTAAGGTCTGGATATCATCAATTGCGGGTGAGGAAGGATGATATTTCTAAAAATACTTTCAGAAGTAGATATGGACATTATGAATATGTGGTTATGCCCTTTGGTCTAACGAATGCGCCATCGGTGTTCATGGCATTGATGAATCAGATATTTTAGAGATATCTAGATTCATTTGTGGTGGTGTTTGTAGATGATATTCTGGTGTATTCAAAGACAAGGGTGGAGCATGAGCAACCCTTGGTGACAGTTCTGGGGATCTTGAGGGATCATCGGTTGTATGCCAAATTATCAAAGTGTGACTTTTGGATACAGGAAGTCCATTTTCGTGGCCATGTTATTTCTGAAAGGGGTGTTTTAGTGGATTCGGAAAAGATAGGGGCTGTTATCTCATGGCAACCGATAAAGAATGTGTTTTAGGTACGGAATTTCCTCAGTCTAGTAGAGTATTATCGACGTTTTGTTCGTGATTTTTCACGTTTGTCTTCACTGATGACATCTTTGAAAAGAAAGAATGTTCTATTATAGTGTAATGAATAGTGTCCGTAGTGTTTTGAAGAGCTAAATGGTTGCCTTACATCAACACCAATCTTAGTTTTTTCAGAACTAGGAAAAGGGTACGTGGTGTATTGTGATGCATCAAGATCAGGGTTGTGGTGTGTTCTCATGCAAGGGAATCATGCAGTTGCATATGGATCACAATAGTTGGGGGTGCATGAGAAGAAATACCCAACTCATGATTTGGAATTGGAAGCAATGGTCCATGATTTGAAAGTGTGGTGTCATTATCTTTTCAGTGAGAAATTCATGGTATATACAGATCATAAGAGCTTGAAGCACATTTTCTCACAAATGGATTTGAAAATGAGGCAAAGGAAATGGATGGAATATCTCTAGATGTTTGATTTTGACTTGATGTACACACTGGGTAAGGGAAATTTGGTGATAGATGCATTAAGTAGAAAATCATATGCTCAGGTGGGGAAACATGCATCAGACCAGTGGTAGTTTATGTCGGTTATAGCTGAAATGCGGTTGGAATATGAGGACCAGGGTGATAGAGCGGTCTTCTTTCCAGTTTTGTTGATTCCTGACTTGTTTGGCTGGGTTAAAGAGGCACAAATATCTAATTCTGAGTGTGTGACCATGAAGTCAAAACTCAATGGTGGGGAGACCATTGAGGGTTAGAAACTAAATGGAGATTCAGTTTTGTGTTTTCCAAATCGGATGGTTGTACCAGTTTCTTATCAGGAGGATCTTCTCAGGGCGTATCATCATTCCAGGTGGGTTGTTCATCCTGGAATTTAGAAAATGTATAAAGCATTGAAAGCGCAGTTATGGTGGGCTGGTATGAAAAAAAGAGTGACTGAGTTTGTTTTGAGATGCTTGACTTACCAGTAGGTCAAGGAAGGGAATCTGAGTCCATTAAGAATGTTGCAGTCTTTAACAATCCCTATTTGGAAGGGGGAGAAAATAGTGATGGATTTTGTCACAGGTCTCCCAAGAATGGTCAGAAAGAACGATGCCATTTGGGTATAGTGGATCAGCTAATGAATTCAGCCCATTTAATTCCAATTAGTGAATCTCATATGGTGGAGGATCTATCCAAAATCTATATCTGGGAGGTTGTAAAGAGGCATGGTGTTCTAGTTTCAATCATATTTGATCGAGATCAGAGGTTTACATCTCATTTCTGGAAATCCTTACAACAAACCCTTGGAACTAAGTTGACCATGAGTACGGTGTATCACCCTCAGATGGATGGTCAATCCAAGAGGACGATACAAACTTTGGAGGATATGTGGCGGTCTTGTGTCATGGAGTTTGGTGGCTCATGGGAGGAGCACTTTTCATTGGTTGAATTATCGTACAATAACAATTATCAGGCATCCATACATATGGCTCTGTTTGAAGTGTTGTATGGGTGGCTGTGTCATTCACCACTATGCTGGGTGGAAATTGGTGAGTCCTCGATGGTAGGACCGAGCCTTATCCAGGAGACTATGGAGAAGATCAAGTTAATCAGGAAGAGAATGGAGATGGATCAGAGTATTCAGAAATCATATGCAGATCATCGTCGACGACCATTGTTGTTCGAGGTGAGTGATCATGTTTTTTTGATGATCTCTCCTAGGTTGGTAAATCATCGGTTTGGGAAGTGGGGAAAGTTATCTACAAGGTATATTGGACCTTTTGAGATTCTTGAGCGGCTTGGTGAGGTGTCTTATAGTTTGGATTTTCCATCTAGGTTCACTGCGGTGCACAATGTGTTTCATGTGTTGCAATTTAAAAAATATCAGCCGAATCCAGGCTATGTTATTCAATGAGATCATGTTGAGCTAGAGTCAGATGCTTCATTGGTGCACGTACCAGTGTGGATTTTGGATAGGCAAGATAAAGTATTATGGGGTAAAATCATCATTCTGGTTCAGGTTTTGTGGCAGCATGGCTAGATCCAAGAGGAGACTTGGGAGCGGGAGAAAGAGATGGTCGAGCAATGGACTGAGCTCTTTCAGAAAAGGGTGGGTTCACTACTTTCTGAGGACAAAAAGTCCAATGATGGAGAGAATTTAGTACCCTCGGTTTGAGGTATGTGACCCTTGTTTCATCTTGTTTGTTCTTTTTGAAGTGGTTGGTTGAAGTTCAGACAATTTTGGGAAAAACTTTTAAAGTTGTGGAGATTTTGTAGGGGTGCATGGTCTGAAAAAAACATGCGTCCAACCCAGGAAACCGTGCATCTTTGATAGTTGGCTCCGCATGGGTGGCACACGGTTTGTCACACTGTGCAAGCAAGTCGTGCGAAGTCCCTGGGTGAGACAGTGGCAACCACATAGTTGGCGCACAGTTTTCCAAACCGTGTGACCACTTAAAGTTTGGGTTTTTAAGTCTCTGGCCACTTGGGATTTCCCATTTTTCCCTCATTCTTCCTCCCACTCATGGCTCACATGGAGGTTCCAGTTTTTAGAGGTTGAGGGAGCGCCTTAGCTCATTTTAGAGTCAAATAGAAGGGGTTTCTTGGTGGATTGAAGGCAGTTCTCCTTGGTTAAGTCCCTATTTTGGTTCTTTGAGGTTTTGGTTAGGGTTATCCCTCTCCCTCTCTTAGTTTCCTAGATCTACAAGGGTTTCATGTAGATCTAGGGTTTTGTTTCCTTTATGTGTTAAAGGTTGAGCTTATTGATGTTAGGGAAGGGTTTTTGAGGTGGTTTCAAGGAGGATTTCACCCAGTTTTGAGTGCGTTTGGGCGAATGGTCGATTTTGCAAAACCCTAAGAGGTAGGTGGCTTCTCTCTCGACTCCACTTGGTTAGAACTAGTGACTTTGGTTTCCAATAATTTTTTTTGCTTGAAATTAATTGTGAATATGATGTGTGATTCTTAGCAGAAACCCATTTTTTGATGATTTGGGGATTTTGGGGGAAATGGGTTAATGTTGTGAAAATGGGTTTTATTGTCGTATTTTAAAATATAAATTTTAGAATCGGTAGCTTGATTGATTTATGGGAAATGGGTTACGGAAGATGGTTTTCAATAAAAGTGTTTTTTTATTGAAATGTGGGTTGACATGGAAAATGTTTTGAGGGTGTATTCAATAAATGTGTGATTTATTGAGGTAACTTGACATGTTATTGTTGGAATGTTGTTCGGAATAATTGGTTAATTTGTAATTGGAAATTGTTGGGTGGTATGATGTTGGTAATTGTGGATTGAAATGTTGTGGGGATTTTGGTAAATATAAATTGTCATGAGTTGGATGGATGGTGGTTGGGAATGTATCATCATCAAGGTGATGGTCGTCAATGTACCATCATCAAAACGGGAGGGTGATGGGTGTGAAGTCCCACACTGTGAAGGAGACGAGTTGTCTGTGAATGTACAACCATTGAAGTAACACCATGATCGAGTGAATGATATTGGTTGTGTGACATAATTGGTATATGATTGTGATATGTATGTGGTCTTGCAAAAAGGAATGGGTAATGAATTGTTTGATTATTTTCCTTGGGTATTCACTAAATTGGGTAAATTGATTTGGGTAAAGGTTTGTTTGGATTGATGTTCATTGTTGCATTAGTTTATGGAATTTATATAAATTGTTTTAAAGTGTTCTATCATAGTGGTGTGTGTAGGTAAGTCATTTGGGGAAAACCTACTGAGTATTAGTACTCACCCCCTAATTTGGAACTTTGGTGCTTTTGCAGATGTCATATTCTGAGACACAGGTAAAGGTAAGGCATCTCATTGCTATTGGTTCGTGGTGATGCTTGGGAGATGTGACGGGGCTTGGAACATTGAGATTGGGGTGGTGTCGTGGAGCGTGTCTTGGTTTATTTTGGGTCTCTTGTTTAGTCTTCCACATAGTACTCTGACATCGTGTTGGATTGTATTGGTTTTGGGTTGTATTGTGGAACAACTTGGTTGTCTTTTGGGAATACATGCTTGAATGTTTTATTGACATGTATCATATAGTGGTTGTTAGTGGATGGTTTGGTTGGTTTTTTTCTTAAGGTCAAATCATTCCCCAATTTGTTCTCGAAGCTTTTGGTATCCATTGCTAGCCTTTGGTGCCTTGGGAACATCACTTAAGTCCAAGTAACCCTCACCACCTCCTTAAGCCAATGAGGTAGGGGCGGGGTGTTACATGAACTCATGTGTATCTTTTGTTGAGTATCTCCTTGGAACTTTATTTTAGTGTTTTTAAAATTAAATTGCTCTAATTTTTTTCATTTATTCATTTCATGTTAGAGGGAATAAAGGATTATATGTTTGAATATTTCACTACTTTTAGAATATAATAATGATATTGAATTTATTAGTTATTCATTGGTTATTATATATTTATTATTTATTTAATCTCTATTTAGTTTTTCTTTATTGTTTTCTATCTATTTATTATTATTTTTGATATTCTATTCTAACTCTATTTTGTATAATTATTCCATTTAAATTATATTACATATTGATCGTTATGAAAATATTACTAAGGATAGTATTTTACGAATATCAAGGAAGTGTTTAAATTATCTTACATGTTCTTTTTTTTGATAAATTCTAATATATTATGCATGGTTTGAAATTATATTACTTATTTTCCTTAAGGATATTACATATGAAATTTTTTCTAAGGAAAATATATTAAGCGTGGATTAAAAACATTAGATTCCATAATATTGGTAAAGTAAAATAAATTACATATTCCCTTGTAGTTAAAGATATATTATATATTATATTTTTTCAAAGGAATTTATATTTCACACTACATGAGTTCAAAATTGTGCTATGTATTAAAAAATGTGACAAACTAAAATATGTTACCCATTAATTCTAATTGAAATTTATGTTATGTATGAGGTTGATTTTGTTTTGTTTTGATTTTTTCACAAAGTATAGTATCTTATGAATTATATGTCTTTCATATTTTCTTATGTTTGTTCAAATATCTTATGTATCAATATTTTTGAAAAGTAAATTATGTTACATATTAAATATCTTACGTATCTAATAGTGATAAAAAAAAGATATTATGTATGGATTTAACTAGATATTTTCAAAATTTAGTGTATAAAAATTATTCTTATATAGTTGGAGTATTTATTATCTATTTATATTAATATTATGGGCTTCCATTATTCAAATTTAAAATGAATTAAATATTAAAGGATGATGTTCACATGGATTATGATAATGATTTGAAGTTATTAAATATTGGTTAATTATGAATAATTTAATGATAGTTTGAATTAAAATTATTATGTAATATTTATTGCTGTATTTAAATATTTATTATTTATTATCATTTAATTTGTTTTATAGGTTGTTTCTCAAAAATTTATTGTGAATATTTTGGTCATACTATGTGAATAATTATTTTTGAAAATATATAAAGGAGGATCATGGGATTCACACAAAGGAATATAAGTGTCACCATTTTCTATATTTAATTTCTAGAGTAACACACACGCATGCAACTTGAACACCCACTATTTTATACTTAAGTGTTGTTGTAAAAAAAGATTTATTATTCAATTGAGTTGTTTAAGCATAGTTAGAACACCCAAAATACATCACATAAATATTTTGAAGGGTTTAGAAGAAAATTCCTACCCCAAAAATTCTGTCTATAATTTCCAGTGGGTTAATTTTTTTTATTTTTTGTTTGGAGTTTTCTTCACTACATTTTAACACTTTATGGGTTATGACACCATTAAATAGTACAATTATTTTTTTCCACCTGACCTAAATGTAGTGACATAGGTTGTAATGTGAAGAGTAGACATATGATCATTTGGATTTGAACTAATATAAAATATTTATATTTTATATCTTTTTCTTTATTGCTTCCACTCTTGACACTTCCATTGCATTCTTGGTTTAAGGATGAGATATTAAATATCTTAATGCAGCAAATTTTGAAATATATTTTAAGTAACTCTAATTTTTAAGATTTAAAATTCACCTCATGTATTGCCATCACTCTAAGTGGGACCTAACATTTTGTATCATATCATTCCCTTTAGTATAGTTTTGATTATTGTGGTATATAGTTTTTTCTGATATATTTTCACTTAGTTTTTGAAATTTTGACTTTTTGGATATATATTTTAACTAATATGTATCATATAGTTAACAATCTAAGGGAATTATTTTTTTTAGATATTACAATTTAGGTGGTTTAAGACTTGAATCCTTTGATATTAACTCATTTTAATATAAGTGATCACAGTTATTGGAAAGACAAATGAAAATATCTTTTAAGAGAATAAGTATTGAGTAATGGATGTTCATGGATGGACCTTAAAAATTTGTGGGAGTTGTGATTGATGATTTGGTTTTTAATAATTCGGTTAAATTTTTTTTGAATTAAAAAGTTACGATTCTTCTTTATTTTTATTTTATTAGAAATGTTTATAGTCACATTTATTCTTGTAAAGCTGCTTTTAAAATTGTGTGGACTTTAAAAGTCATTCATCAAGGCACTAAAAAAATATAGTGAACCAAGCTAGATGTTCACAGGAAAAAATTTCAAGAGTACAAGTTTTTTGATCATGAAAGTGTTAGCAATATATATAATAATTTTAATAATATTGACGTTTACTTTTGGTGAAACTATGAATAAGGAAGTGTTGATTGAAATAATCCTTCAATTAATACCTAATAAATGACATTCCAAGTAGTTTTCAATTAAACAAACCAAGGAATTTTTTAAATATATAATGGATGAAATATTTTTATCATTACTTAAATATGAATTTGAGTTGAGGATTATTGATATTGAAGTCAAGGGAAAAATTAAGGTAGTTTATTTTAAGTCATCTAAACATGTATCTTTTGATTCTTCTGATAATAATACAGGTTTTTATAGTAGCGATAAAAGTGATGATCTAAGTCAAGTTAATAGATTAATTTAAGGAATCATATAGAAGAAACATACCACTAATAAATAACCATAAAAACAAGAAGTATATGAATAATTTTAAAAGAAAAACAAAGAAAGATAATTCTTATTCTTATAATAGATTTTTTGAATGTAAGAAACTTTTTCCACAATAAGTATTAATGTCCCATACAGAAAAAAAAGAATATAACAAGGAAAATTAAAAAATTTAGAATTATTTGGATACAAGTTGGAGTTTTTCTAAAAATTATAATTCTAGTAATAAATATGAAAGTGAAGAGGAAGCAACTAATATTTGTTTTATGGATATTAATATGAGAAAGGTTAGTGATTATTCTAAATCTAATTATCATTATTTTGATGATTATGATTTTTATAAAACCAGAGTTGGATATTTAAGTGATATTTTTGGTCAAAATCATGAATGAATTGAAAAATTTTCAAAAAAAAATTCATTTAAAGAACACAAGAAAGTTACAAAGGAAAAGAAAAATCCATCCCTTGAGATTGAAAAGTTAAAGGATTTTATTTATTAGAATAATGAATAAGAATAAAAAAATTTCAATTTTTTGGGATGGTTTATATAAAAATACCTAAGAGAATAAATTTTTTAAATTTTTTACTTCAAGTAAAGAAGATAAAATCTGTGATAATATTGAATCTTTACAAAAATAAAATGTGATTATTAAAACTAAAATTGGAAGTCTGATGGAAATTCTAACTATGTTTTCTATTGGAAGTCAAACTCCAGATGAGTTTATGAGAATGAAGAAAATATATGAAACATGAAAAAATATAATCTGTATTGGTTATGATAGAATATTTCCATAAATGTATAGAAATTAGTTTATGAAAGGTATAACTAAAGGCATTTCTATTTATACTTATTTTAGATGTAGTTTATTTACTCATTATGCTTCTGATGAATCTTTAAATTTTGTTCAATATATTATTCACAAAAGGTTATAATGTCCCATGTATATTTGAGAATTTGTAATTTAAGAGGGTTTTGAATTTTCTTTTTTTTTGTGGATATTTATTTTGAGAACTAGGATACAGATTGATAATATGAAATTTCTAGCATCCTAAAATTATGTTTTTGGATAAGTTTTGAGGTCCTACAGGTTCCTTGGGTGTTCAGGAAATTCTTGAGAGTGTTGGGTTGAATTTAATAGGTTTTGGAGAACTTTGGAAAAGGTGCATGGTCTGAGTTGTGTGATTTAGAGAAAATAGTGTGGTTGCCCTTACGTAGGATAAGTTTTAGTTAAATTTTCATAGTGGATGGTTGTCTGGAATAAATAGAGAATGGTTATAGTAAAACCATGTTGATATTAGAGATAAATAATTGTGGTTTATTAGGATTGGGTCTTGGTGCATGGATTATGCATGGTTTCTAAAAAATCATGTGAGGTGCTATAGAGGGGTTCCGGTGTTGTTTTTCATGGTTAGTGGACCAAGAAACCAAACCATGTGGTTGCCCAGATTTTCATTATAAGTGGTAAATGACTAAATTATTCCCTTCTGGTTTTATCCATTAACCTCCCCTCTTCTTTCTTTGGGCATGAGTAGGCTAGAGGGCCTCCTACCCACCCTCCTCTTCCAAATCCTTGATCATGGGGTGTTTTTGGGATGATTCTTTAGTGATTTGAGGTTAGTATCACCCTCAAATTCCCTCTATTGATATCCTATCTTATTCTTTATAATTTTTTTCTTCGGCTTATTTTTTTGTTAGATATTCCATTAGAGAATTCTATAATTTCTCTACTCTCCTGGGGATTTTGTTCAAGATTGGTAGAGGACGTCTCATAACCATGTCTACATGTGGTGGCTCAAAGTATCATTAAGGTATGAAATTGTAGTGAATTTTATTATGTTTTTATTTAATTTGGTTTTAAATTAAGAATGTAATTGGTGTTTTCTGTTATGTGTTTGGATTAGAATGTGGTCGGGAGGATTCCATAGGCTTTTTGCAAGTGTTTGGATATGGTTCTAGTGCGGTGAGAGAATCCAATAGGTTCTTCATAATTTATTCCTTTTTGGGTGATTTGTTTAATTTTTTTAATTAAATATAATTCAATATAATTAATTGTTTAGGATTCTATGGTGTGATTTTGGAGTTGGATGTATGGGAAAGGATATATTGGGTATTGATGGGTCTTGGAAAGCCTATGTGGTAATTTTAGCCAATGGAATTAAAAGTGAATAGATTCAAATAAAAATAGATGGTCCTAAAATGTCTCCCATAGTATTCGTTATGTTTTCAAGTGAATGCGATGGAAGTTTCACCGATTACTGAGTGATGATCATATAAATTTATTAAGTGTTTTAAATTGTAATTGGCATAGTTAACACCCATATAATACCTCGAGCCTTATGGAAAGGTGGTTCCTAGAGGAACACATTGGTAATAATTTTGACCATGAAAAATCACTAATTAAATGGTGTTTTTCTTGGAAATAGTATTTTGAAATCGGTACCTTGAAAATAGTGATTTTGGAATAGTAAAATGATATAGTTTTTAAATGAAACTATAAGAAGGGTAAATTGGGTTTGTTACATGAAATGGAATTTTGGAATGGGAAGTGGGATTGATATTTTGGAAAATTGAATTTGAAATGGACTTTGGAAAGGGTAATTTTGTTTAGTTTTTGAAATAAGAACATGGAGTTGTATTGATGGAATGTGTATGCTATTTAGTTAGAAATTGGTGTTTGGAAATGGTATTTTTAAATGTTATTCAGAAATGGCAAATTGGATTTGATATTGGAAATATTTTTTGGAAATTATTTAAATAATGGAATTGAAATTGCTTTGAATCTGTAAAGTTAAAGGATCCATTATACTTTGTTTTTTTATTTAATGATATTGAAATAATTGTATGTATTAGTTCCTCATAGTTTTTTTGGTTAAATATGGGGTCAAAGTGACCCCCAGGTGGACTTGGTTGTGCTTCAGGGATGGGTATATTCTCCCTCAGATGTTGAACTATTTTGTCTAGGGATGGGTATATTAACCATGGTGGGAGACGATTTATCATGGTCATCCCAACATTCTTAGAGACACATCAAAAGTTAATCGAAGTAGGTATGTAAAATTCCCAAGGTTTGTCCCCCTTAAGTTTGGCATTTGTTTTATGAATTTCATGTCAAATTATCTAATTATTGTAATTGTAATTGTTTAGAGTGAGCCCAACTGCATGCCCTTGTATAGACTGGTTTTATGTAGGGATGCCATTGGTGGTGTTCGACTGAGTTGTACTCATATTATTGGGTATACATTGTAACAAAAAACAATTATATCAATGAAAATTACCTTCTTATAATTATTTCATATAGTATAAATAACATAAAATCACATTGAGAACACAATATAAACTTTATAAATGAAGAATGAATGAAATAAGAGAAATTAAGAAACTTTTACAGATGTAATAGTAACTTGACCCTTAGAATAGTAACTTGACCATAAGGAATAGTAATCTGGCCAATAGAATAGTAAAATAATCTATGAAAGTATAAATAAAATTTATGTATCTAATAAATTATAATATGATATAATTATACCATAATATAAGTAAATAATTTTTTAAAAAATTATCAATTAAATGTGGGTATTTTTATAAAACATAATTGTTTATTTAAAATTTTATAATTAATATATTTATTTAAAAGATAATATATTTTTATAAAATATATTCATATATAATATTTTGTTTTCTTATTATTATAATATAATTTTATGAGGCCTTAATTTTTCAATGTGTTATAAAATCAGTTATAATTTTAAAATCGGTATTTTCCAAGTAAATGATGATTTTAATTAAAAATAGAATTTATCATATTTATAAAATTATTTTCATAAAATTGAGTTCATTTTTGAATTCTACATGTTGAAAAATTATTAGGGTGAATTTTTTACATTTTTCAAATATAGTTGAATTTTTACTGAATAGTGAAATACGGTGATGTACGGTGTTTAAAAAATACATGAATGTTTGAGTCATGTATGATGTATGAATTATGTAAGAAAAAAAATCTAGAAATTTCCTTCATTATTTAATATATCTAGTGATAATGTTCAAACTATTCATAGTCTTGAGCCAAAATAATAAGATAATGAATAAAATAATAAAAAAACAGCCCTCCCCTCCCCTATAAATACCACTACTCACCACCTCTTCTACCAAAACCTATAATGACTTGAAGATTATAAAATTTCTTCCAAATAATCTTATTAATACTCTCACCCACGTCCAGGATCCTTTTTTCCCAAAAAATACCAAAACAAGTTCTCCCTAAGGAGGTTCTCAAGGAGAATAATTCAAGAGGTAAAATCCACTTTCCTTTTATTTTAATTTTCTTTTCAAGTTATTTTATTTTATTATTATATCCTAAACTTACTTTATAAAGGTTGCATGATATCTACAATATATTTTATATACATTAATTTTATTATGTTATTGAAATAATACATCATCAAACCCCTTCTCCTCTCCCTTTTACTCTAAAAATGAAAACATCGTCTATGATGTGTTGATTTAATACCATCGTGGATGATGCACTTTCATTTTCTTTTACCACCTTCAAGGTCGGTCATAAAACCATTATAATGGATGAAAGATATTTTAAAATTTATTTTATAACCTTTTTTATGTTCTATAACTAACTTATATACATAATATGAAATAATGAAACAAAACTAGTCCACGATGATCGAGAAACCACCAAATTAATCTAAATGATTATCATTAACAATTTATCTAATAAATCATTATAAAATCTGGAAATATAATGATATATAAGATCATTTAATATCATTTAAGTTAATTAATAATATATAATCTTAATTCTGGAGAATTATCCCCATTTTACATGATCTTCCATACATGTATACAAGTGAACCAATCATGAAAACCAAGAAAACCAACACTCTGGAATGATGAAAATGAACACTATAACTTATCAAAATGTCTATAAATGAACTTAATAAAATTGTAATGAATCAAATACATGTATAATAGGTTATATAATTGTCTTGATGGAAACTAAAAAAATGTTGAGCCAGATGTAAATTCTATGAAGGATGACCCTTTCATTGGGACATCACAATCAGTTCATGTCAATCCCAATGTAGATAATGTATTGTACGTTATAGGGGACCACAAATAGGGGGCTTGGATTCTTGATAGAAGAACCAAATATTTTAAATATTTAAAAAAATAAAGAGAGTTCAATGAGAAGGAAATTTTTTTTTAGTATATTATGTTTTTCCTCATAATATTATATGTTCTCTACTACATTAACATAATCTAAATTAAATATTTGACTACTCATGTAGACAATGTCTTATACACATGATGATGTAACCAATCCCTTAAAAGAAAAAACTATAAGGACAGAAACCCTTTAGAAATATGTAAAGGTGATTTTATGATATAATTGATCTATTTTACTAAAAAATTATATAATGAAATATTGATTTAGTTTTTACTATTATTTGTAGAGTTTGTTTATTTTAGAATATTTATGTCTATGCGTCATGCCTTTGCAATAAGAGCAATGCTGCTGTCTCTGATCAATCACATATGTAATATTTATGTTTACATAGTAAAATCATTTTCCATATAATTAATGTACCATTTCATATTTATGTTTAATTTATTTATTTCTAGTTTTACTCACATAATAATTGTTTTCTTATAAATGTGGATTCTTTTGTTCGAGTTGGGGTGGTTTTTCCATCTCTTATGCCTTTCTACACCAAAACTTATATATAATTACTCTCCCTCAAAACCTTTTCAACCATGTAGTGTTGAATTTATCACTTTTTTTCAAGTTATCTCCACTGCTTTTATAGGAATAGAAACAACACTACCTATGCTCAATTACAGAGGTAATATTGATGTTTTCATAGTAAAATAGTTTTCTATAGAATTAATTTATTGTTTTATATTTATGTCTAATTTATTTCTTTTTAGTAGTACTCACATAATAATTATTTACTTATACAGGTGGATTATTTTGTTCTAGTTGGAGTGGTCTGTCAATCTTTTATGCATTTTTCACCAAAACTTTCACAAACTTCTTCTCCATCAAAACCTTTTCACCCCTACAATGTTGTATTTGTCACTTTCATTCTAGTAATATCCACTACCTTTATAGGACGAGAAATAATTCTACCTATACTCAATTAAAGAGGTAATCTTGATACTTGGATAGTAAAATCATTGTCTATAGAATTAATTTATTATTTAATATTTAGGTTTAATTTATTTCTTTTTAGTATTACTCACACAATAATTGTTTTATTATAAAGGCGGATTATTTTGTTCAAGTTGGAGTGATCTATCCATCTTTCATTCATTTCTACACCAAAATGTCTATAGAATCCTTCTCCCTCAAAAACTTTAACCCCTAAAGTGTTGAAATTTATCACTTTCCTTTAAATTCCCCCAACTACTCAATCATAGAGGTAATCTTGATATTTGCACAGTAAAATCATTGTCCATAGAATTAATGTATTATTTCATATTCATGTTTAATTTATTCCTCTTTAGTATTACCCATAATAATTTTTGTCTTATACACGTGGATTATTTTTTTTGAGTTGATGTGGTTTGTTCGAAACTGTTCATGCAGTGTTGGCAGTTTGATAAAGAAAGTCAATGGACTAGTATGACTCCAAGTACTTATTTCTATTTTAAAATTGGTGTTAATTTTAGAAAAAAATAAAAATAACACACTCCAAATCAAGAAAATATATTCATATTGGTTTGATACTTTAAGAAAATGATCCATAAGTCATTTTTGATGTATAAGAATGAGTCGTACCTCAATCTGATACACGGTGTGAATGATATGACTCTAAGTGTCTCTTTATTTAAAATTGACATCAATTTTAGTAACAAAACAAACTGACCAAATTAAAACTAAACAAACACATTTATATTGTTTTTATACTTTTGGAAAATGATCCATATGTGATTTAAGTCATGCGTGAATCAACCGCACCTTAATCCTATGCATGGTGTTACCGTTATGACTCCAATGCATGTTTTTATTTAAAACTGACATCAATTTTAGTAAAAAGGCCAACTGACCTACTCAAAATTAAGAAAACACATTCAAAATTTTTAAATAATTTAGGAAAATGATCCATAATTCATTTGTGATGTTTAGGAATTAGCCTCACCTCAATCCGATTCACAATGTGACCGATATGACTCAAAGTGTGTGTTTTAATTTTAAAATGACATTTTAGTAAAAAAGACAAGTGATTTACTCAAAATTAAGAAAAAAATGTATATTTTTTTGATACTTGTGGAAAAATATTCATAAGTAATTTAGAAGTTGTAGGAATCATCCGCACCTCAATCTGACGCACGGTGTGACCGGTATGACTCAAAGTGTGTTTTTTATTTAAAATTGTCATCAATTTTAGTAAAATGGACAACTATCCTACTCAAAGCTGAGAAAAAACATTCATATTGTTTTTTTAATTTATGAAAATGATCTATAAGTCATTTTTAATTTGTTGAAATCATCCAAACATCAATTCAATACACGATGTGCTTGATATGACTCAAAGTGTCCGTTATCAGTTTAAAATCAACATTTAAATTCAAAAAGTGTCAATCATTGAAAACATATCAAACATGATCATATTTTTTTTTGATAATTTATGATAATGATTCATAATTAATTTTTGATGTGTAGGAATCTGTTTCATGTCAAACTGATACATGATGTGATCGAAATGAGTCAAAAGTGCATGTTTCCAGTTTCAAATAGCATTTTAGTAAAAAAGAAAACCGAAATACTAAAAACTAAGAAAAAACATTCATATTGTTTTTATACATTATGAAAATTATCCATAATTTATTTGGTATATGTTGGAATTAGCCAAACTTCAATCTAATACACGGTGTGACAAATATGACTCAAAGTGAATCTTTTTATTTAAAATTGGCATCAATTTTAGTAAAATGGAAAATTATCCTACTCAAAACCAATAAAACACATTTATATTGTTTTGATACTTTATTAAAATTATTTTTAGGTCATTTTTGATGTGTAGGAATTAGAAACACCTCAATACGAGACATGATGTTCTCGGTATGGCTGAAAGTGTCCGTTATCAGTTTAAAATTGACATTTTAGTTCAAAAAGTGTCACTCACTGAAAACTAATCAAGCACACTCATATTTTCTTGATAATTTAGAGAAATTATTCATAAGCCATTTGTGACATGTATAAATATATTTCACATCAAACAGATACACAATGTGTTCAGAATGAGTCAAAATTGAATGTTTCCAGTTTAAAATGACATATTAGTAAAAAATACAACTGACATACTCAAACTAAGAAAACAAATTCATATAGTTTTTATAATTTAGTAAAAATATCCATAAGAAATTTGGGATGTTTTTGAATCAACCTCACCTCAATCTGATGCATGGTGTGACCAATATGACTCAAAGTGCGTCTTTTTATTTAAAATTGCCATCAATTTTAGTAAAATGGACAACTGTCCTACTCAAAACCAAGAAAACACATTCATAATATTTTGATACTTTAAAACAATGATCCATAACTCATTTGTGACATTTAAGAATCATCCACACCTCAATATGATACATTATGTGCCTGGTATTACTCAAAGTGCCTTTTATCAGTTTAAAATCGACATTTAGTTAAAAAAGTGTCACTCACTAAAAACTGATCAAATGTGATCATATTTTCTTGATAACTTAGGATAGCTATTCATATGTCATTTTTGATGTGTAGGAATCTTTTCCACATAAAAATGATACATGATGTGATTGGAATGAGTCAAAAGTGCATGCTTTCAGTTTAAAATGGCATTTTAGTAAAAAAGAAAAAAAACATACTCAAAACTACGAAAACATATTCAAAATATTTTGATACATTAGGAAAATGATTAAAAAGTCATTTGGGATGTGTAAGAATCAACTGATCCTCAATCTAATTTACAATGTGACCGATATGACTCTATGTGCATCTTTTTATTTAAAATTAACATCAATTTTAGTAAAATTAACACTTTTTTTTAATTTATTTCATTATATTATTACTATCATAATAATTTTTTTCTTATATAAGTGCGTTATTTTGGTTAAGTAGGGGTGGTTTTTTCTGAAATAGCATGAGTTGGGTCAGTGTTAAAATACAAAGGAACATTGATGTTTTTGAATGTATGTAATAATTTGTATTTATGTAATTGTATAAACCAATGTTTGAAATGTTTATAATATAGTTTTTTTATTTTGTTTATGTTTTAAATTTAATTTCATTTAAATCCTGTATGGGGACTTGTTTTTTTATATCTGGTGTATTTCTGGTGCTATGATGTGCTGTTACAGCACATTATAGTGGTGCTTCAGTGTGCTGTTACAACACACTATAGTATGGACCTTTATCAGTGCTTCTAAAAGAACTGATAAATGTCTACTTTATTAGTGCTTCTATGAGTGCTAATTAGTGTTCCATTATCAGTGGTTCTATAAGAACTGATAAAGGAATACTTTATCAGGGCTTTTATAAGAGCTGATAAAAGACCCTTTATCAATGCTTTTATATGTTCTGATAAATTGATCCTTTATCCACACTAAAAAAGTCCAGATAAATGGTTCCTTTATCAGAATTTTTAAAACTGCTAAGAAAGGTCCCATTTATTAGCATTTTTAGCATTGATAAGGGACCCCTTTATTAGTTCTTTTTCAGTGCTAATGAAAGATTAGGGATTTTAACCTCTCTCATGTAGTTAACGCTTTTCTAGTGTTGATAAATGCCATTTCTAGCACTGTTAAAGGACTATTTTTTAGTAGTGTTGCTATGGATGGGGGAACCATTTGGAGTTTCTGGGAAAGACAAAAAAAATGGTGAGCCTGATGAAAACAGTTGAGAAAGGCCTTTAAACCCCTCCCACAATCAAATTTTTGAGTGAAATAATTTTATAAATGTATTAAAGGCCTTAAATTCCACTTAACATCTTGGAATATTCAATTGAATATTTTTGGGGTTTAACACTGTGTTAATGTGATATTTCGAGGCTTGCACGGTCTCGGTGAATACTGAATTAAATATTAATTATAATATATTAAGTACACATTTTTATACAAAATAATTGAATAAATCCAAAATGGTCTATCGTATGGGAATTCTAAGACCACCGATAGGTTCGGGACATGGTGTTTACCTTAGGTGGGGTATAACATTTTTGAGTATAGGGTGTTTGATGAATCACTCATGAAATGAACCTTTTTATATTTAATTAATTGTTTAATCTGATTTTTAAATAATAAATAATTAATATCTCACAAATGGTGCATCATATGAGAAATATGAGACCATCGTTGGGCCTAGAATGGGTGGTTTACCCACCCTAAACCATAAAACCTAAACCCTATTACTTAAATATACCAACTAAACCTGAAAAGCTAAACAAAAATACTAAAACCTGGTCCCAAAACCCTATACCCAAAACCCTAATCACTAAACTCTAAAACCTAAAAGATGAACCCTAAACCAAAAAACATATACCCTAGGGTTTAGTTTTAAAGGTCTAGGGTTAACTATTTTCATATTATGATATCGGATATTTGTTTTTGGGTTTATGGTTCAACTTTTAGGATTTAGAGATTAGGGATTAGGGTTTCTGGTATAGGGTTTTGGGACTCGGTTTTAGGATTTTTTGTTTTGATTTTTAGGTTTTATTGGTAGATTTAAAGGATAGGGTTTATATTTTAAGGTATCGGAATTTTATCCAGGAGATCCTGAAACTCCTTTCCCAGTGATCAACCAAGTCTTTGGTTGATGTTATTCTTCCCATCCTAGCATGCATAGATCCTACCTTTTCATCCAAGCGTTTTGCACATAGGTATTGGTTTTGTTTAATATTTAATTTCTTTATTTTATTATTCCATCCAAACTTCTCACTTCAATAACTTATTCAATATTCATTAGATTGATGTTCTTTTGATGTTATTGTATTCATATCGATGAGAAGAACCTAAATCATATTTCTAATTTGAATGTAGTAATTTAATTTTTGATTCAATTTTTCACATTTTATGTGGATAATTTAAAATTAATTATCAAAGGATGAGTTATTAAATTATCAAAAGATAAATATTGTGATTTTATTAAAACATAATTGTTAAGAATTATCGTATGATAATTATGATGAATTGTTAAAGATTAAATGTACATGATTATTGGAATGTAAGTATAAATAAAAATCATCAAATGGTCATTTCATTAAATTATTGAATTATAATCACAATGAATTATCAAATAACAATTTCATGAAATTATTGATAAAATTTTGTCCAATTTATTAAAATATAATTATGAGGTAATTATAAAGATAAAATTTTATCAAAACGGTCATATGATAATTCTCTGTATTATCAAAATATAATTATTAAAATGATTATAAAAGATAATTGAATCAAATTATCAAATATATATAAAGTATCATCACATGTGATATTTTATTTCCTTTTGAAATAAAATAACTATATTGGTTTTAGTAACCCTTTATGAACATAGATCATTGGTGTTTCAAGTCTTATGATAATAAGGCCGTGAGGTAGTGTATTGAACCACCTAGGGTGGTTTATTATTGCCACCAACATCGATGACCTTAAGGTAGGTGGTTTCATCTTCTTTTGCCAATTAAATTAACCCTAAATTTATTGATTTAGATTCAATTGTTTTATTTAAATGCAATGGATTGATTTGAATAAATTACTTTCAATTGGTTTTTATTAAAAACCCAATTCTAATGAATTGGGGTTTTAAAATGTTTTTGGCATAAATTTGGGGAAGATCCCTAATTCCATTGAATTGGGGAATGTTTGAAAAATATATAGAAATGGTTTTTTGTGAAATTGGTAGAGTTTGTTTTGAATTGATTTCAAAATTGGGAAAATGTCTTAAAAATGTATTGATAGAAACCCAGTGGTTTTATCTTTTTAAAAAGGTGTGTTTTTTTTATTAAAACTTGTTTTTGTTTTAAATGGAAAATTCACATTTGAAATAGGATAATGGGGTTTAATTGTATTTTAAGAAGTCTTAAAATAAATTTACTATCATTGATTATTGGAATCTATTATGGAATATTTGGTTAAACCATACTAGGCTTTCGATCACATGATAATTTTTCCTTTCGGTATTTGTAGACTTTCTCCTTCTAGGTTTGAGCAAGGGAAAATGATATCTTAGAGGTGGATCTAGCTTTTGAAGTTTGTACTTGGTGAGTTGTGTCCTTAGGAACCTTGGTTTGTTTTCCCTATTTTGGTACTTGGGTTGTAGTACTTTGGGCTTGTTTATGCCTTGTATTAATATAAGACATTACCCCCAGTGGAGTTTCTTTTGACATGCATACTGTCTGGTTTCTTTTATTTTTTCATTATTAGTGGAAAAATTGTTCCCACTATCAGTTTGTATGATGCCAGGTGTTAGTTGTCGACCCTTGGGGATTGAGAACGCCCTTTGAGATATGTCAGGGGTGGATCGGTTATTGGGTTACCAGGGTACTAGGGATGGTTTGTGACAAAGTGGTATCAGATATCTTGGAAGAGATTTTGTCTTGAAGTCAGTATGCATTTGTGAAATATTATCGAGACTTAGGAGGAAGTTTCGACAGAGTTTCTAGAAATCTCTCATCAAAATTAACCTTAAGTATCTAAGGTTAGTTAGGGGAATACGTATTGTGGATCAGTTCTAGCACTTTCCCTATTATGATTTTGATATAGTGGAATCCAAATCTTATTTTTTCTTTCTGTTGGGATTAATTTCCCTCATTGATATGTTTGAGAATTACATAATGTATTCAATTTTTTATACTGATGTTATGTATAATCACGACTTTGAGAATATGTGTGAATTGGATCCTGAAATAGGATACTACTGAACCTTAGCAAGTGAATACTATTGTGGATCCAAATCAGGTTGAGGTGATCGTATGTAATTTCCAAGATTTGGGGAAGACACCACCACCTGTCCCCATTTAGTCTCCAGTTGTGGATACTCAATGGAATGTTATTAGAAATATTTCTCAAGAGTTTCTTTTCTAAAAACCACCATTTTTTAAAGGCACCACTGATCCTCATCATACTAAGGAATGGTCGGGTAGGATAGAACATCAGTTTGAGTTCTTAGAGACACCGGACGAGATCAAGGTGAAGTGTGCCACCTTCATGTTGGAGGTACTGAGTAGGAGATGGTGGGACATGATGGTGATGAAAAATAAACATGAGGAATTATAATGGAAGGAATTCAAGGTTCTTTTCACTGAAAAATTATTTCTAGAGTTAATGGTGTTGGACAAGGCTATAGAGTTTTTCAATATTGAGAAAGCTGATTGAACTGTGACTGAGTATTCAAATATCTTTGCCTATTTAGTTTAGTTTTCACCTAAGATTGTGTCTAAAGAGATTATTAAGGCTCAACACTTCAAGTTGGGACTTCAATCATATATACATTCTTAGGTTTTCTTGCTAAAGATGCCCACTTACACTAATGTGATGGATAGGGAAATGATGGTTGAGATAGACTAGGATAAAAAGTCAGAGTTTAAGGGAGTTCCTTTTTCTCCCATTAGAATCATGAGTTTCTTTAAATGAAGGAGAAAGAGTAATGAATCTCATAGTGTTTCTCGATAGTAGTGGCATTCTCAACCTCTTGCAGTTCCTGGAAAAATCCTTTTGATATGCTACCATTGTGGTCAGTCAGGGAATTCAAAGAGGTTATGCACTGAGGCACCCAAGAACTGTGGCTCCTACGGACATTTTGGGCACTTACAAAAGTTCTACCAAAACTTTTCCACTCTACATAGTGGAATGAAATCATCAGCACCTCAACAAACTATGGGGAAATCAAACGATTCACATACAAAAGGGATTCAAACCAAAAGAATTCAAAACAATGCTTCTTCATGTAATGGAAGTGTCTCCAGAGGAAGCTAATATGGGTCCAGTGATCAAGAGAGGTACCATTACTATGTATTCTTCATTATAAACTACTCTATTTGATATTGGTGCATCTCACTCATTTATTTCAACCTGTATTGTTAATATACTTAATATTCCTATGGATATTTTATCTTGTTCAATGGATATTACTACACCCCTTGGTACGAAGAGAGAGTAGGGTTTTTATAGTCCCACTTGTGTCTTATCTCTATCAGATATTGATCTCTCTTGGAGTTTTCTGGTTCTTGACATGAAATATTTTGACATAATATTTGGGATGTATTGTATAATTTCCAATAAAACTTAGAATGATTATTATCTTCTATGAGTCTACCTTACTACACCCAACAATGTGTATCTTATATTTCAAGGATATTGAGACCTAAGGTTGATAAGAGTTAGACCTTCTTATCTAGATTTGGAGAAAGTAATATCAGTGTTTTCTTTGATCTAGAGTGGGAATCTTGGAGTAGTGGTCTCTCCCTAGTTCTTACCAAGTTTCCAGATGTGTTTTCTTATGACATCTCTGGTTTTCTACCATTAAGGTACGTTGAGTTTTCTATTGGATTAATTCTTGGTACTAAACTAGTTTATATTCCCTATTACTGAATGGATCTAGCTGAACTGAAATAACTAAAGTCCCAGTTGGATGATCTTCTTGAGAAAGGCTTTATACGCAAGTGTGTGTCACCTTGGGTGGCACTGATTCTCTTTGCTAATAAATATGATGGTTCTCTTCACTTATGTGTTTATTATCAAAAGATCAATCAAGTTACGATAAAGAAAAAATATCCATTTCCATGGATTTATGATCTATTTGATCATTTGAAAGGGGTGGAGTGGTTTTCAAATATCGACCTTTGATTTGGTTACCATCAGTTGAGGATAAAAGAATATGATTTTCAAAAAACTTCTTTTTGGAGTAGGTATGACCATTATGAGTACATTATTATTCCCTTTGGACTAAAAAAAATACTCCTTCAGTTTTCATGGATTTGATGAACTGAATTTTCCATGAATATCTTGATACCTTTGTGGTAGTCTTTGTGGATGAAATTCTGGTCTACTCCAAGTCCGAGGAGGATCATGCGCATCATCTGAGAATAGTTCTGATTCTATTAAGAAATCATAGACTTTATTCCAAGATTTTGAAGTGCGATTTATGGATTCTAGAATTATTGGGGCACATGGTTTCAGAACAAGGAATATAAATTGATACTAAGAAGGTAAAGGCTATTATGACTTGGGAGCAACCATTAAATGACTTCGAGATTTGGAGCTTCTTGGGCTTAACTAGAAATTATTGCTGATTCGTCAAGGAATTCTCAAAGTTTGATTCTCTGATGACTAATATGAATTGAAAGGGAGTGGATTTTGCTTGGGATTATATATTTTAGAGTTATTTTGTTGAGATAAATCTTCCTTTGACTATTGTGCAGGTGTTAACTCTTATCGAGGCTGGGAAAGGCTATGTGGTCTTCTGCGATGCATTGGGTTCAGGTTTGGGTTGTGTTCTTATGCAAGGTTATTATGTTGTTGCCTATGGATCTCGACATCTTAGGCCTCATGGGAAGAACTATCCTATCCATGACCTTAAACGTGTAACTGTAATGTACGCACTTCAATACTACTGACATTACCTTTATAGAGAAAGGTTTACTATATATTCAGACCACAAGATCATGAGTTATATCTTCTCTAAAAAAGATTTGAATCTCATCTAGAGGCATTGGGTGGTGTACCCAAAATCTTTCAATTTTGACATCACCTATACCATGGGGAAAAGGATTTTCATTAAAGATGTGTTTAGTAGGAAACTTCCAACCCAAGCTGTGAAAGAATCATCAGAAGAGTGAAGTTTGATGGCTCTTTTTTCATAGTTTCATATTGTATTTCTAGAGAAAGGGGCTGAAATTTCTTTAGCTTTTTTAGTTTACATATTCTCTTCTCAAGATGATTCTTTAGGAACATAATATTGATGATGAATTCCATAGCATTATAAACTCTATTTATGGTGGGGAGACTGATGCCCAATGGTTGTTCTCCAAATAGGGTGTTCTATGTTATCAAAACTATTATCTTGTGCTATTAGAGGAAAAAAAGGATGTAATGGGGGGATTTCCATAATTCCAAGTGGGTTTTGAACCTAAGAACCACTAAGATGTTATACAACATGAGGTGGTAGTTATGGTGAATAGGTATGAAACAGGGCATTGTTGATTTTTTTTCTCGTTGCTATACCTTCCAATAGGTGAAATTCGAGCACAAAAACCTTCAGTTTTTCTTCAACCACTTCCAATCCCTACTTGGAAGTGGGATGAAATATATATGGAATTTGTGGTTGGGTTGAATCATACTTATAGGAAGAAGAATGAAATATGGTCCATGATCGATAGGATAACCAAGTCAGATCACTTTATACCCATTCAAGATATGGAAAAAGTGGAGGAGTTGGGAAGTACCTATGTGAAAGACATTGTTCGTTTTCACAGTGTTCCATCTACTATAGTCTATGATAGGCATTATTGGTTTACTTATCTCTTTTAGAGAGTCCTTCAGGAGGCATTCAGATATCAGGTCCATTTAAGCATGACCTACTATCTATAGTCGAATGGCCAGACAGAGAGAGCTATACAGATCCTTGAGGACATGCTTCACACTTGAGTTCTCGACTTTGGTGGGGCTTCAGATGATCATTTGGGTATGGTTGAGTTTTCTTATAACAACAGTTTCTAGCCCATGATTAGAATGGATCCTTTTGAGGCCTTTTATGGATGTCCTTTTAAATCTCAATTCTGTTGGTTGAAGATTGGTTAAAGTTCCTTGGTTAGAATGAGTTTGGTCCAAGAGATGATAACTAAGATTCAGTTGATTCATCCGAGAATGTTAACATCATAGAGTCGGTGCAAGTATTCTTATGATCATTTCCATAGACCTTTGGAGTTCTCAGTTGGTGACAAGGTGTTCTTAAAGGTTTCACCTCGGTTGGGTCATTGTCGGCTTGGGTGGCAAGGGAAGCTTGCTCCTCATTTTGTTGGGCCTTTTGAGGTTGTTGAGCAGGTGGGGAAAGTTTCATATCGTTTGGCACTACCACCGCAGCTGAAATCGATAAATAAATTTCTTCATGTATCTTAGCTTCAAAAGTATTTATCTGGACCATCTCATGTTTTGAGTTGGCATGATCTTGAAGTGGAGCCTAATTTATCTATGACTGAATGGCTAGTCGGAGTTATTGATTCTAAGACCAAGGTATTTCATAGGAGGATGATACCTATGGTCCATGTGATATGGAAAATGGTTCTAATTCTCATGAGATTTCGGAGATGAAGGAACTAATGATTGAGAAATGACCTCATATTTTTGATTCAGAGGCCTCTTTTTAGGCTTTCTAGGGACAGAAAGATCCTATGACGGGGAGATTGTAACATCTTGTTACTATTTTTATGTATTATAAAACCCTCTTGTGTTAAATTATTAATATCTTAAGTGGGAAAAATGATTCATTGGTGAAATAATTTTATAAATGTGTTAAAGGACTTAAATTCCAATTAACTTATTGGAATATTCAATTGAATATTTTTGGTGTTTGGCACTGAGTTAGTGTGAGATTATGAGGCTCACAATGTCTCGGTGAAGACTAAATAAAAATATTAAATATAATATATTAAGGGCACAATTTTAATTCAAAATAATTGAATAACTCAAAAATGATGAATTTTATGGGAAATATGAGACTATTGATAAGTCAAGGATGCGGTGTTTACCCTAGGCAGGGTATAACATTTTTGAGCATAGGGTGTTTGAATGCCTCACTCATGAAATGAACCTTTTTATATTTAATTAATTATTTAATCCAATTTTAAAATAATAAATAATTAATATCTCAAAAATGGTTCATTATATGAGAAATCTGAGACCACCGTTGGGTCCAGAATGGTTAGTTTACCCTAGTCAGGGTATAAATTTTATGCTCAATGAGTGTTTGGGGTTATTAAAAATTTAGGTTAAGTAATTAATTTTATTAATTTAATTAAAATTAAATATATTTTGGTCATCTTATCTACATGTAAGAAACACCATTGATGCATGCAGGGAAACTTCAAAAGCTCAAATTTGAAGTCATTTTGACCTAAAAATTTTATGAACTCATTAATGGGGTGAAATTAATGACTCCATCTTAAATTTTAGGGTGGATCATTGGATTAAATCAAGGTTTTCGAATTGGAAAACCTATATGTGTTTTGGGTTATCAAATGGATAATCTATCCATTTTTTAATGGCGGTTACTTCTATTTTATCTAGGAGACCCTGAAACTCCTTTCCTAGTGGTCGAACAAGTCTTTGGTTTATGTTCTTCTTTCCCATCTTGGTGCACATAGATCCTCTATTTTCATCCGATCACTACGCACATAGTTATTGGTTTTGTTTAATATTTAATTTTTTTATTATTCCATCAAAACTTATCTCTTCGATAAATTGTCCATTATTCAATGTATTGACATTCCACCGACGTCATTGGATTCGTATTCATGAGAAGAACCTAAATCAAATTTCTGACTTGTAGGTAGCAATGTAATTTTTGATTTGATTTTTCACATTTTAATTGGATCATTTAAAATAAATTATAAAAGGATATGTTATTAAATTTTCAAAAGATAAATATTGTGATTTTATCAAAAGATAATTGTTAAGACTTATCAAACGATAATTATGATGAATTATCAAAGATTTAATGTGCACGATTATTGGAAGTTAAGTATAAAGAAAAATCCTCAAATGGTAATTTCATTAAATTATTGAAAGATAATCATAACGAATTATCAAAGAATAATTTCATGAAATTATAAAGATAATTTTATTCAATTTGTTAAAGGATAATTATGAGTTAATTATCACCTGAAAATTTTATCAAAACTATCATAAGATAATTATATGTATTATCAAAAGATAATTATTAAAATTATTGTAAAGGATAATTTCATAAAATTATCAAAGAGAGAGAAAGTATAATCACATGTGATATTTTATTTCCTTTTGAAATAAAATAACTGTATTAGTTATAGAAACCCTTGAAAAATGTTGAGCATTTTTGTGTCGACACTTACGATGATAAGGTTGTGAGGTAGTGTATTGAACCACATAGGGTTGTTATCATTGCTACTAACATCAACGACCTTGAGGTAGGTGGTTCCACCTTCCTTTTCCAATTAAATTAACCCTAAATTTCTTGATTTAGATTCAATTGTTTTATTTAAATGAAATATATTGATTTGAATAAATTGATTTCAATTAGTTTTGAATAAAAAGTGTGTGATTAATATATTATATTTAATATTTTTATTTAGTCTTCACCAAGACCTTGTGGGCCTTGTAATCTCACACTAACTCAGTGTCAGCCCCAAAAATATTCAATTAAATATTCTACAATGTTAACTAAAATTTAAGAAATTTAACACATTTATCAAATTATTTCACTGATAAATAATTTTTTCCACTTAATATATTAATAATTTAACATAATATGGTTTAGGAATACCTAAAAACAATAACATAATGTTACAACCTACCCACCATATGAACTTTTTGTCCCTAGAAATCCTATGAAGAATCCTCTGTGTCAAAAATTTGAGGCCATTGATCTCTCATCAGTTCCTCCCTTACCCACATTTCATGAGAATTAGATCCATGCTGCCATACCACATAAACCAAAGGTATTGTCCTCTCACAAAGTTCCTTGGTCTCATAATCGATAACCTTGATTGGCCATTCAGTCACAAATAAATCAGGTTTCACTTCAAGATCATGCCAACTCAGAACATGAGATAGGTCAAATAAATACTTTCAAAGTTGAGATACATGAAACTGATTATGTATAAACATCAACTGTGGCGTAGTTCCAAATGATATGAAACTTTAACCACCTTCCAAAAAACCCCATAAGGTCCAAAAAATGAGGAGAAAGCTTTAATTACATCCCAATTCATCGATGACCCAACCGAGGTGAAACCTTTAAGAACATCTGGTCACTAAATAAGAACTCCAAAGGTCTATGATAATGATCAACATAAGACTTGTACTCGATTTGTGATGTCAAAAATCTTTGAAGAATCAACTGATTCTTAGCTATCATCTCTTAGACCAAACTCGGTCAAAAAAAGGAACTTTGACCAATCTATGACCAACACAACGGATATTTACAAGGAAGACCATACAATGCCTCAAAAGAAACCATTTTGATTGAGAACTGGTAATTGTTGTTATAATAAAAATCAACTAGACCCAAATGATCATCCCAATCCCCACCAAAGTTGAGAACGCAAGTGTGAATAATATCATCAAGGATCTGTATAGCTCTCTCTGTCTCTCCATCTAACTGCAGATGGTAGGCCATACTCAAATGGACCTAAGATCTCAATGCCTTCTAAAGGCATCTCCAGAAGAGAGAAGTAAACTGAGAGTCCCTATCATAGACTATAGTAGATGGAACACCATAAAAACAAACAATATTTTTCACATAGATACTTCCCAACTCCTCAACTTTGTCCATATATCGAATGGGTATAAAGTGATCCGACTTGGTAATCCTATCGATCACAACCCACATCGCATTCTTATTCCTCTTGGTATGAGGCAACCCAAACAGAAAGTCTATGGATATTTCATCCCACTTCTAAGTAGGGATTGTAAGTGGTTGAAGAAAACCCAAAGGTTTATGGTTCTTTAATTTCACCTGTTGGCATATATAGCAACAAGAAACAAACTCAGTAATGCCCCATCTCATACCGAGCCACCAGAACTTCCACCTCATGTCATAGAACATCTTAGTGGTTCTTGGGTGCATAGGCCACTGGGAATTATAGAAATCCCCCACTACATCCTTCCTTCCCACAAATGGCACAACGTAACAGCTCTGATAACATAGAACACACTATTTGGAGAATAACCACTAGGCATTGATCTCCCCACCATAAATAGAGTCTCTAATGATATGGAATTCATCATTAAGATTTTATTAAGAATCATCTTGAGAAGAGAATATTTCAACTAAATGCATGTTATTCTTCTCATCCTAGCTTATAGATATCCTCCCTTTTCATCCAAGAGCTACGCATATAGGTATTGATTTTGTTCAATATTTAATTTCTTTTTTTATTATTCCATACAAACTTCTAACTTTGATAACTTGTATATTATTCATCAGATTGATGTGCCACTGATGTCATTGGATTTGTATCAATAAGAATAACCTAAATTATATTTTTGATTTAAAGGAAACAATGTAATTTTTTATTTGATTTTTCATATTTTAAGGGGATCATTTAAAATAAATTATCAAAGGACGAGTTATTAAATTATCAAAAGATAAATATTGTGATTTTATCAAAATATAATTGGTAATAATTATCAGATGATAATTATGATGAATTATTAAAGATTAAATGTGTATGATTATTGGAATTTAAGTATAAAGAAAAATCATCAAATGGTAATTTCATCAAATTATCGAAAGATAATCATAATGAATTATCAAAACATAATTGCATGAAATTATTGAGATAATTTTATTCAATTTGTTAAAGGTTAATTATGAGGTAATTGTCACGTAACAAGTTTATCAAAACTATCATTGGGTAATTAAGTGTATTATCAAAAGATAATTATTAAAATGATTATAAAGGATAATTTCATAAAATTACAAAAGAGAGAGAAATTATTATCACATGTGATATTTTATTTCATTTTGAAATAAAATAACTATATTAACTATAGGAAACCTTCATGAATATCGAGCATTGGTGTGTCAATGATTATGATAATAAAGCTATGAGGCAGTGTATTGAACCACACATGGTGGTTTATCATTTCTATTGACATCAATGACATTGAGGTAGGTGGTTCCGTCTTCTTTTTACAATTAAATTAACCCTAAATTGATTGATTTAGATTAAATTATTTGATTTAAATGGAATTTATTGATTTGAATAAATTTCTTTTAATTGTTTTTGATTAAAAATCCAATTCCAGTGAATTTGGGTTTTAAAATGGTTTTGGCATAAATTTGGGGAAAACCCCAATTCCTTTGAATTGGGGAATATTTTAAAAATGGATGGAAATGGTTTGTTGTGAAATTGGTGTATTTTTTTGAATTTATTTCAAAATTGTGAAAATGGATTAAAAATGTATTGATAGAAACCCATTGGTTTTATCCTGTTAAAAAGGCATGTTTTTGATTAAAATCTATTTTGGTTTTAAATGGAAAATTGGAATTTGAAATGGGAGAATGTGATTTTATTTTATTTTAATAAGTCTGAAAATAAATTGCCCATCATTTATTGTGTATGAGAAAATGAAACCCTTAGGTAGATTGTGAGTTATTTGGATACAATCTACAATTATACATCATTATAAAACATAAATGTAATAGGTCACATCTCTCAGGTGATGGTGATGAGTCCTCTCTAACCAGTTTCCAGAGGATGTATGTGTACACATATTTTTGTGATCACTTATACAATATGGAGTCCTATAACCAAGAACTTTTCTACCTATTTGGCAGATGACCATGTTTCTCTCTTGTTTATATTTGAGATATAAATGTATTTCAATATTTTTAAGCTATGTTATATTAACTTTTGAATTTATATAAAAACTTTTATATAAAATGTTTTATTTAATCCATTTTTTTATAAATATTCCATCACATGTAAATTAAATTCCGTGCTTAAAGTATTTTACATCATTTGAACTATATAGCATGATTTGGTTAAATATGTTTTAAAACGCCAATCCTATTTTATTAAAATATTTCCTTGGTTAATTTATTATTGGAATCTATTATGGAATCTTTGGTGGATCATACTAGGCATTAGATAACACCCTACTTTTTTTCCTTTGGGTGTTTGTAAACTTTCTCCTTCCAGGTTCGAGTAAGGGAAGATGATCTATTGGAGGTGGATCCAGCTATTGAACTTTGGACTTGGTGAGTTGTGTCCTTAGGTACCTTAGCTATTTTCCCTATTTTGGTACTTGGGTTGTAGTACTTTGGGCTTATTTATAACTTGTAGTATTCTGGTACATTACTCCCAATGGAGTTTCTTTTGATTTTCATACTGTATTGTTTCTTTTATTTTTTCATTTTTAGTGGAAACATCATTCCCACTCTCAGTTTGTATGATGCCATGTAGTAGTCACTGACCTATGGGGATTGAGAATGACCTTGAGGCTATGTTAGGGCCGACTCGGTTATCGGGTTACTGGGCTACCTGAACTAGTTCGTGTCAGAATTGGATAGAACAAACCTTTAATAAAAAGGTTCTCCTTTGTTCATTCCTTCAAGGAGAATTGGTACTGGCTCTCAGAAACTCAATGATACCAGGAAAGAAGCCCCTGAAACTATAACCCAAGTGGAAATGGAATTATGTAATACATAGTTTTATCCTAATGGAGCCTAAACATTGGATACCATGGATGTGGATTGTTTCACACCACACACCAATGATAAATTTCCCAAGAAATAATTCACATTATGGTCATAAAAAGGTAATACACATCAAATTAAGCCTCATCATCATCCTAACCACGTGATGTTAAATTTTATGGAGTTCATCCTAACCACATGACGTTAAAATATATGAAGTTCATCCTAACCACATGACATTAAACTATACAAAGTTCATCCTAACTATATGACATTTAACTATACTGAGTTTTTCCTAACCACATGATGTTAAACTATATGGAGTTCTTCCTTGATGAATTATGTTAAAATAAATGGTTCCTTAAGAACTACATATGGATTGATTCCTGTCATCACATGATACTTAGTAACACCCAAACCTCTATTCTTGAGCCCAAACATAAGATTATGTTCATTTCATGTCAGGTGATCCAATTTATTTACCACATAACATTAAACTATAAAGAAAATGTCCTTACTGCATGATGTAAAACTGCAAAAATCTATAATATCCATCTTCATTCACATTGAGTCACCCACATCCTTACCACATGATGTTAAGCTGAATGACTCCTCTAGAACTATGTAAGGCTTGATTCTCATTTTTAGTGAGATACGTAGGGATTCATCAATCCTATATCTTTCTATATCCACCACATGATATAAAAAATCCCCTATTATACTCCATACTACCTCTATATTGTGAGAAGAATCCTTGATATTTATTATTTCTCACACTGAGAATGGATCACATGAGATTAGGAACTATAGTAAGGGAATTACCCTCACAATAAAGACATGTAAATACACAATGGGTCTATCAAGGTTCTGAATGAAAGACTATAAAAGTCACACCATGATTCCATTATGCATGACATTAAATTGCACAGTCAATGTCATCACCGCACGATATAAAACTACATAGTTCTCAAGAACTATGTGTGTCTTGATTAACATTTCCATGATATACTTAGTGAGTTCCAAACTTCCATCCTTGGGCCAAGCCAAAACATCACCACTTTTTTCACGCCGGTCCATCCTTGTTCATACCGCATGACGTTAAACTACATGGTTCCTTACGAAGTATGTGTTTCTTGATTCTTATCGTCATAGTATATGAAGTGATGCTTGGATCATTAATCATGGGACCAACTACAAAAATCAATAGAAACAATTACAACCTCTCCATACAGGTTAAAACCTATGAAGAGAGAGTTTCTCATTCAAGAACTATGTGCGACTTGATTCCAGTCCTCACAGGATATGTAGTGACATCTTGATTCCCAACTCCAAGCCCAGTCACACAAAATAAATATAATGATCCCCCCTCTTTTCATATGGGTAAAAACTACATAGGGAAATCCCTTTATATCTATAGGATATGTAGTGATACCCAAAATTCCATTCATAGGCTCAGCTTCAATACCATTATTTTATGTCGGGGGACCCACGTTCTCACTACATGATGTTAAACTGCACGAATCTTCAGAACTATGTGTAGTTTTATTCTCATTCTCATGAGATAAATAGTGACACTCATAATTCAACCATTGGGACCAAATGCAACATTTCTTCCCTTTCACGTCAGTTACCACGTCCTTACCATATGACGTTAAACTGTACGGGATCACGTCCTTACCACATGACATTAAACTATAAGAAGAACGTCTTGGTCTCATGACATTAAGACTATACAACAAGCATGTCCTTACCACATGATGATAAACCAAATAGAAAACATACCCATTACATGATGATAAATGGTGAATGCCATCACCCATTTTCATACCCTATAACGGGACCATAAGAGCCTTACCTAGGTCAACCAGAGTATAGGGTGAAAATAAATAAATCATAAATCTCATAGGGTACACTTTATGTCCTTAGTAAAATCCAATATATGCTTTCTAGACCCCCTAGTCTAGGAAAAAACTAGAGTAATTATTTTTCACATCCCCTCACCATGATAATATGTTCACTAGGCGGTGACACAACTTTTTGGGTGCTCGAACCATTCTTGGGTATTACGTTTTTCATAAACCACCTTTATGTTTTTGAAGTCTGAGCCAATGAAACCTCGCCATAAAAAAACTTGTAATAGGGAATCAATCTGTTGAACGGACCATCAGATCCTATGAAGCCCCTCTTAAATCTAGGAGTTATCACCTTGACCTCATGGAATAGTAGTGGCTTGATTGACATATACCCACCTGTTCTATTTCTCTCTAGTAAACTCAAATATTCATGGTTCATGATTTACAACTCCCTTCACCATAATATTCAAGTAGATTTGATGCCCTCAGCATTATGTCACAGTGTTTTGTACCCTTTCTCAAAATTGATATTGACACTCCATTATCAAAACATTTTATGGCCCACACCTTGTTATTAGAAACCATAGGGCATAGGGATCGAGCTTCACATCAAGAGCTAAATTTCCCTTGGGTTCCAGAACCCTTCTTGTATAGCCTTATTTCCTTACCCAACTTCATCATTTGGATGTTTGATTCTTCAAAAATATTTCATGAACCTCATAAAGAAGTGGATATCTTCTTTTCTTGTTCATGTTATCATTGCAGAAGGGCTTAAACCCACCAACTAATGTCATCTTATCCTTACAATAAAGGAGCTTCAATCCCTAGGAGCCCCAGTGAAACCGATGTAGAACCTGACACCTCATAGTGTTGAAGGACATACCCGGTATTTCTACCCCATTACACATTATTTGGATCAGTCTTTTGGATTGTGACATACATCACCCACATTTCAACAATCCAGGTAGGCCAAACTTCCCTAGTATTTCTCCCTCAATCATATCACCCCCATAAATCTTCCATAACCCTTGTAAAAGAGTGAAGATCATCTTTTATTGTCCATGATATCGATACATAAGGGATTGATCCCAAAAACTAAATGAATATCCTCCTTGGAAGAATATAATTCCAATCCTCGTTAGCCTTGAAAACACCACAATAGAACTCAACACCCCGTAGTGTTATGAGTCATCCTGGGACTGGCATCCCCATATTCTACAAGGTCTAAGATAAAAGACCCTAAATTGCAGCCATGAAAAGGTCAAAGATAAATGACCCCAAAATTTAGCAATGAAAGGTCAAATCTAAAATATACTAAACTGTAGCGATGAAAGGTATAAGCTAAAAGACCCTAAACTGCAGTGATAAAAAGGTCCAATCTAAATGACCCTAAACTACAGGGATAAAAAGGTCAAAGATCTAATACCATAAAATATAGTATATAATAAATTTAGTCTTTAAAATATTTCAAGGCCGATTATATGTCCTTGATATAATCAATCAACTCTATCCAAGTCTATCATCTACAGAAAAGTAGAGCATTCTCCCTCCAGGACATGCATTCTACCCGATCATTCTTCTACAAGTCAAGTAATTTCAAGATATCCAGAACAAATTATCAATAAAAAATCTCATGATAGTGTGAATTCATGATCATATATCAAAGGGAATATATTATAATTTAAATATTCAACTTTGAGCATTCTTGTTTATTTGATATAATAAAAAGTATGGGTATCGCTGGTGACTCATATAATGCCAGAGAAATGGTATGTTATGCATATCATGAATGAAAAGAAACTAGAAAACACATATAAAACTCCAGAAAACCTATTCATCAATACCATGCACATGGAGGGATCTCTACATACGAGAGCCTCTCCTATGAATGTATGAACCAAAACAAGATTGCAAGATTAAGCCTCTATCACAATATACGTTCAGATGATTCTTTAATATCAGAAAGTCTTTGCTCCATGGAAGCCACTGATTAGAATAGTTGATCAGTGGATTCTGTATCCTCCATCTCAACATGTTGCATCTCCTCTACTCTAGCAACAGTGACAAGTCTGGATTTCTCCTCTACATCAAGGAGTTATTGCTTATTTAATATAGTATTCACTAATATATGATATGCATATTGGAACTAAGAGAGTTCTATCTAGAGACGACTAATTTCAAACTGAAGATGATTGATATCAGACTAGAGATGATCAGTTTTAATATTCCCAACACTAATTTCATCTTGATGAATAGTATCCTCCACTGAACATCTTCAAGTGTCATTCATAGCTTCGTACAACATCCACTTCACTGAAGAGGAATCCTTAATAGTTTCTACACTCAATTCAAGGGATCTATTCTATTCTCTCATAGAGATCACTTCCTTCACCTAAGAGTGAAGTGGGGAATAATCAAAACCTTCATAACCAATGGAGGATAACATCAATCGAATATGAGCTAATCATTCCTTCAACTCATCAAAAGAGGTTTATAACACAAAAATGTAGATATCCCTCCACATCATTCACTGTATTGACTGATAAAGTATTATAGACCCAGGGCCTTGGTCTACATTTACCTTGGGAACATAGATATATTCTAGGACCAGGTCACTCAAGGATAAAGTTGTGCTCATAGTCTTGGATGATGAGGGAAGAGAGCCGGATTCCGCATTTGTTGACTCAATTAGAGGAACCCCTAGAAGAGAAATAATTAAAGTCTCTAAGTCCTAGGGTGAAGAGGGTACAATAAAAAATAGAGTTTTATTGGTACTAGAATGAATGGAATGGTATCATTAAATGATCAATGAATATGAATGAGGTTAGAAACATAACTTTCTTGAATGCATCACTAGAAAAATATTCTTTCCCAACTCTATCCTTTGGTGAATTCACAACTCCTTATTAATAAAGAGTTTTTGGTTCTTTTGGTACTTTCCCCAAAGATTTGATTCATTCTCCACTCTTGATGACTTCTAGAAAACAAAATTATAGTAGGTTGGCATGAGAAAATAAAGTGTCCAGTCCTGAAGAAGTATTCACCTTCCATAAAACTCTCTTCCATTGAGGATAACATATTAGTAGAATAGCTACCTATGTCATCATAATCCAATATTTCATTCACTTATTCCAGATCGAATAGAAAAATTGTTAATATATCTGTAACATGAAACAAACATGATTTATTAGGCACCTCAGTCACTTATACTTCTCATTGGATTAGGCCTGACAGTGAAGGGTATTTTGGAGAAACCAAACACCCCTTCCCACCCTAAAAAATAGACACATTATTTTCTAAGAAAGAGCAGCAAGGACCTACACATTTCATCTGACAAACTCAAAATGCACTGACATAACTACCAAAAATAAAAGGGGAGTGAAATAACACACTTACATGAGAATTATGAAAGATAAGGGTCTGAAAATAAAGATTGATTCCTTTTCTTATTCTTCTTATTTTATGAATAAGTCCATCTAGAGGATGTTTATACCGAGGTTGTCTCTATAAAAGCGGTGATTTCTACTCTCATCTGATCATTCTGACCTTGGGACCCTTCATCATTGGTTCTTTAGTCATCTCCAAACTCCCTCCCCATGATTGTACCATAAGGAATATATTCAGGGGATGGTAGGGTATGATAATATTCATCAACACCCACTGTATCAACACATATAAAGAGTTTAAATATAATTTAAAATGCACATAACCCTTTAAAAAATACAGTAAGTCTAGATTTACCTCTTCCTCGATGATAGGATAACCCTTTCCATTTGCAGTAATCTGAAGCATGCCTGGGAAGACCATTTGATAGATTCAAGAAGAATAAAACAACTGACTCTTTATGATCACCAAAATCTCTTTAATGTATTATAGAAAGGCCTTGACCTCCTCAAGATTCTTATCAAAGGTATTACTATGAGGTGAAATGATATAGGTGAAGCCTTCCAATATTACCTCTAAGAAATCAAATGTACCCAATATCAAGGCCTCTGAGTGCTTCACCTTCCATACCTTCCTTTGATAAGATTTAAAAGGAAATAATAACTTTGGTTTAGTCTTTTTCTCAACCACTACACTTGTTATATCAATATCAACGTGTTTCTTCTTCAGTAGTGCCAGGCGTTTGATTTACTTAAAAGGTGATTCTAGGGATTTCATCCCCCTAAAGACCAATTGTTTCCTAGGATGAGTATTATTATCTATAAGAGGCAATTATCAAGCCTCAATTACTAACTTGGATAACTGATCACAAGGATATGAGCAGATCCAAACATCTACATAACCACAAGACAAGACTATTGCTGCATTACTAGGGGAAGGTGTATCTCTGCACCAGTCTCTGACCTGGTAAACATCATCCAAAATTGATGAGCTACCATCAGGTGTTCCCGATATCTAACATAAAAAGAGTCAGGATAATTTGACTAGACACATAAGAATTGGCTGTTGAACCGGCATGGCACATACCACTCACAAATGAGGTCCCATTCAATTCGAGTTGAAAGAACTCCCTCACGAAGTGATAGGATGTAATCCCGCATCTCAAGTTTGTCCTTACTATCATAAAAAAATCCCCTCTTAGTACTAGTCTATATTCTCTGAAGGATAAGTAGTCATAATGGCTCACATAATTCCTGATATCATGATCACTCAATTTAATGGGTCTCACCCCATTAACACACTGCATATATAGTGTGAAATCGGCATTAGGTATGTATCAGATATTCATATAATCCTAACCTCCCATATCTTCTCCTATCCAACCCCATAATACTTAGGGAGGACCCATAATTCTATAATGGGATTCTCCCTTATAAACATGATGAAGAAGGTGATATAGTTTGGCTAATACAGGGACAACCATTCCAATTCACTCCTACCCATCCATAAAAGTTTCCATTGTGAAAGTGGAAACCCTGAATCCACCATTTTATTTCATGGTATGTAGGTACCTTCTCAAGTAAATGGAAAGGAAGTTGGACAATTGTACTAACTGATCACTACCAGGGATGACATCCCATCCCCATTATACAAATTTTCCGTATTCAATTATGGTCTAGTAAGCACCTGGTTCACTACAAATTTCCTTCACAAGAAAAGAATTCAAATTCTTAGCCTCTATATTAGGTACGATCTTCTAGATGAAGTAATCCACCCATGTCTTAAATAGGATATCTGCCCTAGGAAACACCCCCTTGGAGAGTGCCTTCTCGGCTAGCTTAATTAGCTCCTTGGTTAATGGAGGAGTTCTCATCTCATCATCCCAAGTAGATTTTGGGTGGAAAATCATCATACATACTAATGAGTATGGGTAGACTACAAATTTTTTCCACATCTTAGAGAATAATGCTGACCTCGCCAAGGGAAAGATGGAAAGTTTTCATGTTTGGGCTCCAATGGCTGAATAGCTCCATCATCAAACCCGTGTGGTAATAAATAGAAGTTTTTGATATCCAAACATCCTCATACATTCTAATTTGATTAAAATCCTTAGAAAGTTAAGAAATAATGTTCTAAACCCAAAAGGGCCATCCCTAGTCCATCCCAAGGCTACCCTCTGATCAAAAATCCAATCTCGAAATCTACCCAAACTTCTGATCAGAAGTGGACTGCCATATTATATAGCGATACATATGGAAATCCTCTTTGGGCACACTATCAGTCCCATCTAAGTGCATGGGAATGAATTTAAATAGGTTTCCATCTTCATAGTACCCTTGAGAGAAAAATTAACCCCTCAGAGAGATGTTCTCTCAGAAAATTTTCTACATCATTTGAATCCAATAAGAGGGTATGAACGATGATCCCAGTTGAGGAACAAGGACAACATTTGTAAGACCAAATCTATAAAGGGGTAAGAATTTATAAAGAGGATATCTCAAGAACTTAAACCCCATAAAATTTATCATGCTCATCTGGATTGACCCCGTAGAGAGGTAGTAGGAAGGATCCACGCTTGCTACTATGGTATCGTGGTGGGAAATTGTTGTTCTCTCATCCCTCTTCAAAAGATTACGAGAAGAATAGTGAGATACAGAAGAAATATGAACAAGATAAAGTGTAATATGTTAGATAGGTAAAATAAAATCTTTTAAAATAGAAAGATAAAAAGGTTCTAGTGGCACCATGCACATCTCATGAATTAGAAAGGGATTCACAAACCACATAAGGAGTTTAAAATTTTTCTAATCTTTGAAGGACTCATGGGTCTCATAACCCCAAAGGGTATCACATGAATCACATGACCCCTTTGGAGACTCATGATCGTGTGACCTGAACATAGACACATGAGTCACAGCAATCATATGATCAAGCTATATATTCCCAAGTAACCCTCAAAGACAAGCACAACCCTCATATACGAAGTCTGAGAAATTACCGAACTACAAATTTGTGATTGGATCAGATAAGCGCCTGAGTAAAAATGGTCATATAGAATATCCCTAGTAAAATGAACTCACAATAAAGACTAAAAAACAAGCCTCATGATCAGTGTTTACATAATGAGCTTACGATGGAGGTATGCAACGAAAACAAAGGTGAGAATTCTCTCGAGATAGGGGGTGACCACTGGAATGAATTTCTCTCCTCCCTCCCCTATATATAGGACATTTTGTGGAATACCGAACATCACACTGGAGACAAAAATCACAAAAACACCAATTCATAACACCACCAAAGACTCATGCAGGCATTTACTTTCCTCATAACCGAGCCCTTGTCCCCATGCATGTCACTCATGAGGGGGGGGGGATTTGTTGATTCCCACCAAATAAACGTAATAAAAATCAAAAAATAAGGAATACCTAAATATGAGTATTACTTTCACCACAAAGAAAAGTAAGGAGTGGACGAGACATGAGAATCGTGTGAGCCTCTAAGAGACTCACAATCATGTGATAATCATAAATTCACTTGAAGTCCCCTCAAGCAGTGAATAACCTACAATAGATCCCACAGAACCCCATTTAGACAAGTATTTATGATCTTGTGAAGGCTCCCCGAATGACCAGTGTCCATGTGATAATGATCGAATGAGTTCCCCCTGGTCACATAGTTTTTCATTGGAAAGCGCTTATCAAACCATCCAAATTTCTTTCTAAATCAGAGAAATATATCCAACAAGTGGAAATACCCAGTAGCTGTAAAGCTCATGTGCCAAATAATTGTTGGGAAGGATAAATTTCCTTGATGGAATTCATGAAAATTCACATGATTCTTGAACCATTGTAAAATAAAACAAAGAAGATGAAAAGGTTTGAGGATATAGGTACTCGTAGTTATAAAAGACACACGACATGCCTTAAGTGATAAAAAATACACTACAAGACCTCAGTGACATGTACGCCTCATCTCACAAAATCCCTTTGACTTTTTAGCCTCGCCACACAGGAGTCCTCAAGTATGTCTTGGAAACATCATGCTTCCCCTTCAATGCTCTTAGTAAAAACATATAGATTTGTCCATGATATGATCATGCACCCCCATATGAATCATAATGGTCATGCAAGTCATCATTAAAAAATTGTGTAATTGTCTTTGACATTACTCATGTAATCTCACATACTCTTTGAGATTTTTAAAATATAACAGATGGAATAAAAATGGGAGGAGGTAGAAGCCAATCATGATTTTAAAATTCTTGCAATGTTCTATGGAATTCCATAAGATGGTCTTGTAAGACTCCTAGAAAAGCTTCACAGATCTTGCAGATACCCCCGGACAATCCACCCTTTCCTCAAAAAATGTCTCAGGCAAGACATAGTGCTTTTGAGAAGGCCCTTGGGCATGTCCATGTGAAAAAATTAAAGTTCTTTAACATGCCCACACAGTTAAATGAAAGTTATTTTATCTATTATATGAATTTAATATTACCATACCCATCAAATATTTGAAAATATGGTAATTTTGTTCCTTTTTTATTTGATAAATTCCTTTATATTATTTTATGTAAGGAATTATTCTAAGATGACTCTTTCTAGATTTTAATATCTATAATATTTTTTGATAGTGATAAAAGAAGTTATGAATTGTTATAAAAGGTTATTTTGAATATTAATAATTATTTTATGATGGTAATTTTTTTAAAATTTCTTAGTGATGAAATGACTACCTTAAATTCTTACACAATGCTGACACAATTCTTGAACAAGTAGTTAAAAAATCATGTAGATAATTTTAAAAATGTTAAAAGTAATATTTTTGGGGTGAGTTATTGTGTAATAAGAAGTTTTTAGATAAATATATTTCATTATTCTTTGTGTTAATTTTTTTTGATTCAAACTACATTACTATATTGATATTTTTAAAGATAATTATTTGAATAATCCTGAAAATGTCTTTAATGATAATTTATGTTAAATAATATGATATTTTATTAAATGATTTAAAATTTATACAAATATTAATTTTGGAAAATTGAATGATTTATGGTCTATAATATCAACCATTGTAAACTTATGGTCCAATTTTCCTTTTATTGCAACTTTCTTGACCCATAATGTGTAAAACTCTTATTATCACAGTAATCATTAAATAAGGTTAACATAGGGTTAATACTAAAAGATAAGGGTTAAATAATCACCTAAACTTGTATGAATTTTATTGGATGATATAATTTAGAATTATATTTAACCTATATTTTAAATATATCATCTTTGTGCCTCTTCATAATAAAAATTAATTTATATCAATTTAATACTTTAAGTAATACCAAGGGTGCCCCTATCCTATCTTATATAAGAACACCACCCCTCCTCTCTTACTCACACTTCATGAAACATGTATCTCAAGTTAAATATACCAAAATAACTTAAAAATATTCCTACCTAATTCCTAGAGGTCTTGTCTCACTAAAAAACTAACCTAAAAGTCATAAGGTGTAAGCAAAAGGAGGTTCTTCAAAGAGGAGGTAATTGTCTTAACCGAGAATTTTCATTTTACTTATTCTTCTACCTCATTCAATTATGTCCTAACCATTAAAATATAATAAATAATTATTTTACATATAATTATATTTTATTATGTTAATATCATAAATTTATTCATCTCCTTTTCCATCAAATGGGAATCAAAACCATCATTTGTGTGTAAGTGCGAACTACCACTTCGTGAATTGATGTATATCTTTTTTCATCACTACCTTTCATGGATATTTATTATGATGTATTTAAGGTATATATAATATATTAATGAAATCATTATGATTCTAGAAATATAATATATAATGTATCATTATAAAATTACAATTATTAAAAATGAAATCATTACACGTGCGTACATATGGACTATCGTCTCCATGTAACGATGTACTTAATTTTTCAAAAACTACTTCTCATGGATGGTCATGGGGATGGATTAATGAGGGTATTTTATGTTTACAACATGATTATGATTCTAGAAAGATAATATTTTATTTTATTTCTTTATTTTCCACCAAATGAAATGTAAAAATCATTACTCTTTTATACGTGCAGACTACCGCCATGTGAGCCGATGTATTTTGTTTTTATTGACTGATTTTCTAGGATGAATATAAAATTTTATTTAATATATAAAAATTATAATTATTTAATTATTATAATTATTTATATTTTTTAATAATTAACCCTATAAATACCTAGTTCTTTCCATGCAAGACTCTGGAATATTTCTACATATATTTCTAGAGCTAGGCATTGAGACGACGTGTAATTTCAAGGCCCGGTGTGCCTAGAATAAATTATAAAAAATATTTAGTATCTTTTATACTCTGCACATGATGGAAATGTGATATCTCTTAAACGATGGATCAGATAAAAAATATGAGGCCATGATTGAGTCACTACTGCAAAAGTCGCTTTTATCAGCGCTAAAAAACCCCTTTATCGGTGCTTTTATGAGCGTTGTAAAGTGCGACGATCATAAAGGGGGTCCCCTTTATTATCAATTTTTTTAGTGCTGATAAAATGGGTCATTTATCAGCACTATTTTTTTAGCGCCGATAAAAGTGGTCTTTTATCAGCGCTATAAAAATAGCGGTGATAAATGTCAAAAAAATTGAAAAAAATTAAAAAAAATATATAATTCATGGGCAAACTACACCCCGCTTCACTGCGCCCGCGCGACCCTCCTGCCACTGGAATTTGAACACAGGACCTCCCCCGCACGCTGCACCCACGCGACCCTGCTGCCACTGGAATTCGAACACAGGACCTCCCCCCTTGCGCACTGCAACTTTACCACTTGGCCATTTTGTTTTGTTCTCCCTTTAATGATATATCAAGTTATATATATATATATATAGTTATATGTATTTTTATATTAATACAGATCTATATTAATATAAATTTATTTAGTTATATTAATATATATATATATATATATTCGTATATTAATATATATATATAGATATAGTTATAATTTTTTATCCGTATGTTTATTTGTATATTAATATATATATTTATAAGATTAATTTCAAATAAATTTATAGAATATGTGTTTTTACGTGTGTTTATAAATAAATAAATAAAAACATACATACATATATACAACACACACAACACACACACACACAGATATATATATATATGTATATATGTATATAGTTATGAATGAATACATAGAAATGTGGATGTGAAAAGTCATCGAGAATGTTAAAACAACTATAAATTATAATCCATAAGTCCTTTTCAACTCCAAATCTAGTCAAATCAACAAACATGAAACGATATTCGATATGATATGAGGTACAAGAAAAACGGACATCCAGATCAGAAGTTAGAGGTGTTTGAATGTTAAAACGACCATAACTTCTAATCTAGGAGTCCGTTTCAGCTCCATAATCAGTAAAATCGAAGAAAATGAAACAATATTCGATATGATATATGGTACACATTTATCAGAAATCAGTATAAGATGTTATAGCTATTTGAATGGTAAAAAATTGGGGTACCCCAACTAAAAACTCAGTTATGGAGGCCTTCTAGGCCTTTTTTGGCCTCGAAAAAACTTTTGATGGGTTCCACCAGTCCACAAGGCTGCAGATCTCATCGTAGGCTTCGATTTGATATGATGTAGAGCTCAAATGTAGTCCCAGATCAAAAGTTATGGCCGTTTGAAGTTTGAGTTGTGTTTTCAACATATTTTTGATCTTTTATTTATTTATTTATTTATTTATTTTATACTCCAAGTGTTATTACATGACTATTGGTGGATAAAAATTACATAATTATTAATTAAACATATTTTTTAAATTATTTTATAAGCCTCTTTTACTAAATATCATATACATTCATATTTGATTTCCATTCATCATTTCTAAAACATAATTAAAAAATAAATATTATATTTATATCAATATAAATAGATTTATAGCTTTATATATTAATAAATGATTTTAATTTTTTTTTTGAATTTTAACCTTTATCAGCGCTTTGGCATCTCTTGGTGGTCCGATGAGTGAGGAGTTAGTGTGAGCAGGGTAGTCTAGAATTTTGAGGTGGTGTGAGTAGGGTGGTCTGATGAATTGAGGCGGCGTGAGAAGAATGTGGTTCCGGTGAGATAGCAGGCATGTGATGGTGTGAGGCTGGAGGAAACAACGACGACCAGGCGGGGGCCGGCATAGCAGCAGCCAGTAGCCGGAATGGTGTCTAGAGGGCAGTATCCAGGGTGCGTGGTGCTGCGCACTGCATGGAGATATGGGGGGAGGGAAAACCCTAGACGAAAAGGAAAAAAATAAATAAAATGAAAAATAATAAAAATAATAATAATATTATTAATATTTAAACCACCATAACTCTTTCTTAGGGTGTCCATTTTGTGCGCTGTCAATAGCAATGTAACCCCATTCTTAATACGGTCATTTTTAGACCATTTTAGAGAAATTAACCTGACCCGCAGCCTATCCCCATGAAACGATCATGAAGCATTATATTTAATAATATTATTAAATATTTGACTCGCTATAACTCCTGCGTTCAATGTCTGATTGTCATGCCATTAGCGGCCATGTGACCCTATCTTTAGGATGGTTGATTTAGGACTAATAATGGATATTTAATTCAGGTTTGTGGTTTGGTTCCCTGAAACACCCAATAATATTATTATTATTGTTTCAGAATCTTGCATATGTCGTAACTCTTCCATACGATGTACGATTGACGCACTGTCTGCAGCCACGAGTCCCTCTCTTCAAGAAGTATCTTTTTGGACAGGTTTGGGAATTTTAGGTTTTGGTTTCATTTCTTATTTTCATAAAATGACTAATTTTAATAATAATAAAATATTTATTATTATTCAGGGTTCTTGTATTGGGCTTATCTCCTAAATGGAACGTCCGTTTGACGTGCAGTTAGTAGTGGCGCGATCCTGGTCTTTGTGCAGACTTTTTAAGATGAATTTTGGGTGTTTAAACTAAATATGAGGTGTGGGACCCTTGAGGCTTAGTTTGCGTGTGTAGCGGTGAAATTAATCTTTTTTTATTGGGTATCCATTTTAGACGAATGAGTAGTCCATCCCGTGTGTTTTTCCATGAGGATCGCAATGGCATGATCTGTATAATTAATTTCAGGACCGAGGCATGGAACCCACAAGATGCCTTTTGAGTGTCGTTCAATATTACACATATTTTCTATTGTATGTCCCTTGTGGTGAGTGAATATCCTACCTCATGTGAATTTCTACAAGGATCACGACAATGTGATTCATTTAGATGTACAATGCCTTATTCGTGATCTCCTTAAATGAGGAAACATGAAAGAAATGTCGGTGGAAGATCCTTATGAAGTGTTTAAAGAGAACCCCTGCCATGGTTCATCATCCACTCTTGTGATAGTGGAGAGATGAGGCCAAATGTTCTTGGGCCATTTGAGTAATCATGTTAGTGAATTATGTTTTTGGCCTTCCAGATCAACAATGACCGTCATGCACTCATCGACCTTCTGACTAGATGTTCCATACAATCTAGAAGTATCTTGGAATTCCTTGGATTAATTTTTCAGAATTTAGTACATAAGAATGGTTAGGTACACAGCTAGGTGATGAGGCGGGGTCACACATTATGTGCGCCCCACATGCAGTGTGTAGCACTTTACAATACTATGTGAAATGTTCAAATGTGATGCCTATTTAGGAGACGTTCGATGACGGTAGTGATCATGAAATGGCATATCAGGGTTTTTTGAGAGGTAACATCTAGTAGGGATGACCAGTGTAGTTCCTCGATACCTTCTGAGTGGAATCCCCTACCGGGTAGGGTATGAGTCCTCGATGACCTAGAGTAGAACCCCCCATTAACATGTGTGTGGGTCCTCTATGACTACTATGAGAGTGGAATCCCCCTGATGCACTAGGTCATGGGTCCTCTATGAAAATAAGGGTGGAATCCCCCATCAGCATGGGCGTGGGTCCTCAATCGGATACTTCTGAGTGGAATCCCCCTAATGCACTAGGGTAAGGGTCCTTGATGAACAAGAGTGGAATCACCCTAATGTATTAGGGTGTGGGTCTTCTATGATGACTATTAGAGTGGAATACCTCCGACACACTAGGGTGTGGGTCATATACTTTGGGATTACTCTTTATGGCTATGGATCAGTGATGAGACATGCTTTGGAATTAATTTAGACTCATGGGTGAGAGGAGAACTTTTCCCATCGAGACACATCCTTGTGATGCAACCTAAAACCATGTGGGTGAGACAGATCCACCTAAAGAAAATAATATCATGGTGTGGTGATTGATCCCCTTTGACTTACGTGTTCAGGGCCGACATGCGAGATGCTAGGCATCGATGGTGGTTACTTCTAGAACTATTGGCTACTATTCTTCCTAGGATGAGCTATGAGATGGAGATTCCCTACTCTCTCATTTTGGATTCTTTAACTAAGTATATATATATATATACTATTTCAGTACCCACTCCTTGGGTTTTGGTTACTCTCCTTCCAAGAGAGGTGAAGATGCACAGGGTATGCCAAGTGCTTTCAGTGTCTAGCTTCTCGTGGTTGGACAAGTCTACTCTCCTACTATAGGTAGTGGATACTCGATAAGAAGTTTATATCCTCACTATTTTGATCTCCTTTTGACTGGATGAGTTTAATTTCACTCTCTTGTTGGGTTGAGCTATACTCTTTTTACCATACCTTATTTTATGTACTGCTCCCCTCTTCAGTACATCTTTTTATACTCCCTTGAGCCTTCAGGTCAACCTACTGAGTATTTTTATACTCATCCTTAATTGGGCTTTTCCCACACTTGGTTTTCCCTTTCAGATGATATAAAGGTTTATCGTGACTTCATAGAAGCTCAGAGATACAGGGTGCTTGGATTTCTTGTGGTGGTCATAGCTTGGGATCCTAGAGAGGGGATCTCTCAATTGTTATACTTTTCCACTTGTTGCCGAGTTGTGGAAATTTTATGTTTGGGTGTGTATTTTACCCTTTTTATCTTTCAGTTAACTTTTATGTACTTATACTATTTAGAGGTCGATGCATATTTTTTGTTTATATATAGAAGTTTTGTATTTTTCCTTTTCCTATACACTTTTTCATTGAGTTAGTTGTGTGTGTTTGTACAGGTTCTTAAGAAAAGACCCCCCTAAGATTATTGTGCCTTCAGTGATAGTTGCCACCCCCTGGTATATGGAGGTGGTCTTGGGGTAGTTGTTTCTCGAGCCCCGACATGGGTCGGGTCATGAAAAAGTGGTATCAGAGGTGGTTCAACCCTTGGGATGTTGTTTGGATGTTTTCCTAAAAAGGTATTAGTTGGGTTTAGGGAAATAGTGTCAACATGTCTCAAGATAGTCTCTCAGGATAGTGAGTCTAGTGATGGTATGAAGGCCGACATAGCCATTCACTAGGACCCTGATTACCCACTTGTTGACTCGACATGCTGAGACATTTTTTGTAGGTAACTTTGTTACATGCCTCATATAGGATTGAGTCTTTGACTATCCTTCTTGAGATAGCTCCACATTATTATTGTTATATATATTATAGTGACCCTATCCTTTTACACATATCATTACATGATTTTAAGTATAATAAAACATCATATTACAAGCTAAGGGTTGTAAAGTCTAGTGTCTTGGAAGACTAGGTACATAATCAAACATTATAAAAATAATTTTTTTATTTAATCTCCAGAATGAGCTCCTAACTTTCATTGTGCTAATACATCTGCATAGAATAGCCTAAGGAAAACATGAACAATGGGATGAACTAAAATCCCAATAAGGGATTAATAATAATAATAAATCTTAAACACATTGGTAAGGAAGCATGGAATAATGATATAAAAAGGTATATAACATAATTGAACATATGGAATCACAAAATGTATAACTTGGGATCATATAAACATGGAATCATAGTAATGTGGAAGAAACATAAAACATGAATTTAGCATGAGTCAAAGCTCTTATCACTTAGAGTATCACAAGTCAAGGTTAACCACCAAGACCATTACACATGGTAGCACAAGTCAAGGTTAACCGCCAAGACCGTTGCACATAGTAGGATAAGTCAAGGATAACTTCCAAGACCGTTGCACATAATGTCTCAAGAGACTAAAATTTACCCAATGAATTGTAGATATATCTAGGATTACTCATCTTAACATATTCACAAATATTCTTTCCATATAGATAATCATACATAATCAATCATACATAAACATAAGGGTACCCATGGAATGAAATGGGTATCATAATCATGTCATAAAGCATAATGAATAGACATATCATAAAAGTGTCCATGAAATAAAGGAATCAAAAAATAAATTTTAATTCATAAGGGAAAAGACGAGTATATCAGGGTAAGTGATTTCAAGTATAATTGACAACATGTAAGAAGAGTATTTAAGAAATTTTAGCATTAAAACATTTTAGTGTGATTTTAAGGGAAATAATAAAGAAAATTTAAAATAGAAAATGGAATAATATTTTATATAAAACCATAAGTGAACCATTTAAAAAAATGTATATATCTGAAATAGAATAATTAATGGATCTTGATACATGAGTTTTTATCATGCAAACAACATTTATAATATTTACATAAAAAGAACATATAACTTAATTTGGGTAAAAATAAAGTTAGTGCAACCCGAAGGAATAATGGAGGTTGGGGTAGAATCCCTTACCTTAAATCTGATGGTGTTATTCACTTGATATTAATGACGTGAATAATAAATTTAGGTTCATTAATTAATAATTCAAGAACCTATTTTACATGTAATTTATTTAGTATAACCTTTTCGAGTTCATTCATAACCTTTTAGATCAGTTTAATTATATACATGGATGGATAATCATGTAAAATGTGGATGGTTGTCAAGAATTGGATTTATATTTTATTATTTAAAATACATAAGGTTAAATTTTTGTAAATTTAACTTGGTTACTTAGAGTGAAGATGAATCATTATATAAAACATTAGTGATAACCTTTTGGGTTAATTGGCAGTTTTTTGTCACAACAAAAACATTTTGTTTTATAAATAAAAACCATGTGTAAAAATAGATTAAAGAACCATATATGAGACATAATACATATATAATAGTATGTTTAAACCATAATAATGGTTTCATGATCATAATTAAATATGGTAATGGAAATTGAAAACCCATCATCCTTGAATTTGGTAAATTAACACATCTCAGATGGTGTTTTTACTACAAGTATAAAAGAATGGTAAATGAGAGATGATAATAAATTATTCCATTATCATAACAAAATTCTAGTATATATAAGGTACTGTAGTGTTCATAACATTTTGATGATTATAGGTAAGGATAGAAAAGAAAAAAAATGAACTTGAAAGGAAAGTAAAAGAATTTAAAAGAGGAATTAACCTCTTAAAATAATCTTCCTTGAGAGCCTCTTAAGGGGAGAGGATTTGGTCTTTTGAAGAGAAAAATGGATTTTGGATGTGTTATAGGGTATTAGGGAGATATTTGAGTAGAATTTGGACTAGGAACAAGTATTTAGTAGAGTCAAGAGTAGAGGGGAGTGTGGGTGGTTTTTATAGTGGAGGGGAGGAGAGTTTTCTTAATATTTGAATAATTTGTTTATTATTTCTCCATAAGACAATAAATAGTGATGATTAAATGAAAAAATAGTAATAATTTAATTTGAGTTCAAACCAAATTCCATTTACATCATTCATGACTCAAGCATGATATAGAAATTTAGGTTTTAGCACTTTTGTAAATTATTGTATTTTACTATCTAGAAAAAATTCAAGTATTTGAAAAAAATCACAAAAATTCATACTAACCATTTTTGGATGTGTAGAATCAAAAAATGAACTCCATTTTATTAAATTATTTTTTTTTAAATTTTGGAAATTTAGTTTTTAAATAAAATCATCATTTACTTGTAAAATACATATTTTATAATTATAACTGATTTTATAATACTTTGAAAAATTAACTAAGGTCTCATAAAATTATTCTACAATTTTAAGACATATAAATAATAATTATTGAATAAATTTTATTAAAATAAATTTTATTTTTTAATTATTAAATTATTCATAAATTTTTAATTAAATATTTATGACTTATAAGAATACCAACACTATCATATTGTTACTTATAAGATAGATAAATTTTATTTATAATTTCATTAGTAAGGTTAGTATTTACTTGGTTGATTTATTATTAATAAGGATAATATTAATAATCATAAGGGTAACATTACTATTCATAAGGGTGATTTACTATTCACCAAATATTAAGTTTGTCTTATTGGAATCCAAAAATCTTATTGATCGCAACCGTGTATGTCAAATTTTTGAAATTCAAATCATAGAAGTGAAAATATTATGTTTAAAGGTCACATATTACTTAGTAGTTCACTTTGTTGTGATTTCATGTGATTATAAGACATAATTATAAGAAAGTATTTTCCATTTATTAATCTTTGGTTCATTACATTCTTCCCCCCTTATGAAATTTTGACCTCGAAATTTTGTTTTACATTCTAAGTTGTAAACAAGTGTGGATACTTTTCCTTCATTTCCTCTAGTTCCCATATTGCCTCTTTGTACTTATGGTTCCTCCACTGTACTTTGACCTGGTGAGTAGTCTTGTTACGTATAAATTTATCTCTATGATCCAAGATCTACCCTGGATTATCCTTGTAAGAAATATCATTCTCCAACTGTACCAAATCTAAAGATAGTACATGTAATGGGTCTGGTATGTACTTTCTTAAGAGGGATACATGGAAGACATCGTTTACTTTGGATATGGTAGGTGGAAGTTCTAGTCGATAAGCCACAACTTCAACACAATCAAGAATCTCAAAGGGGCCGATGTACCTGGGACTTAACTTTTCTTTCTTCCCAAACCTCATGACCTTATTCCATGGAGATATGCAGAGGAATACCATGTCTCAAACTTTGAACTCAAGGCCCCATCGAAAATTGTCTACATAACTCTTCTATCGACTTCAGGATGCCTTGATGTGCTTTTAAATGGTTTTCACCTTCTCCACCATTTAGATGACCATTTCATGTCCTATCAGCTTATGATCACTGACTTCATCCCAACATGCCAGTGTTCTGCACCTTTTCTCATAAAAGTCTTCATATGGTGCCATTCAGATGCTAGAGTGGAAACTGTTGTTATTGGAGAATTCAACTTGTGGAAGATGTTGGTTCCACCCTCCTTTGAAGTCCATAGAAAATGCGCTCAACATGTATTCTAGTGTCTAAATAGTTCTCTCAGATTGGCCATCAATTTGAGGATGATAGACCATAATAAAGTTTAGTTTAGTGCTTAGAGCATGTTTTAGACTTTTCCAGAACTTTGAGATGAATCTCAAATCTCTAAAGGATACAATAGATAGTGGTACTCCATGAATCCTTTCCACCACTTTGATATATATCCATTAAAGTTGATCTAATGAGAAGTCCTCTCGAATTGAAATAAATTAAGCTATATTTGTAAGATGATCCATAATGACCCATATAGCATTGTTTACTTTGGATGTCCTTGTAAGTATAGTGAAAAATTATATGGTGATGTTCTCCCACTTCCATATTTGTATGGGTAGTGGTTGCATCATCCCCTTATACTTCAGTCTTTCAACCTTCACTTGCTGACATACCATACACTTTGATGTATAATCAATAATCTCTTTCTTCATATTGTCCCACCAAATGTTTTCTTAGAGATCTTAATACATTTTTATGCTCCCTAGGTAAATAGAGAAGGTTGATCTATGTGCATCATTCAAAATCTCATTCTTTTTCTATGGATTGGATGGTACACATAATCATGACCTAAATCATACAACTCCTTCCTCATCAATCTTGAAATCATAGGATTTCCCATTTCTAATGGATTCTACCTTTTTCTAAATTTCCACAGCTTTTATTTGAGCACCCTTTATTTTCTCCATGAGGGATGGTTGAGAAATCATTTGAGAAAGGATTTATGATGTTCGAACCTTAATGATTCCCATGTCCATCCTATGAAAATATAAGAAAATTTTATCCTTTTCAATTCTCATCATTGATAAAGATGCAAGATATTTTTTACTTAAATCATATTCCACCTTATTTACCTTACCAGGATGGTAGTGGATTGAGAATTCATAATCCAAGATGAGCTATAACCATCTTTTCTAACTCATATTTATCTTTTTTTTTTAATATATATTTTTAAACTCTTGTGATTAATATATATCTCACACTTCTCCCCAAAGAGCTAGTGTTGCCATATTTTTAATGTAAAGATCACAACCTCTAACTCCATATCATGCTTAGGATAGTTTTCCTCATGTAATTTTAGTTACATTGATGCGTAAGCCATCACTTTATCATTTTTCATCAGCACACAGCCTATTAAATTTCTTTGAATCATTACTATACACAACAAAGAGTTCTCCAATTACTGGGAGTATGAGTACTGGTGTAGTGATAAGCCTCCTTTTGAACTCCTTAAATCAGTCTTCACATTCTTGAGTCCAGAAAAGCATCACCCTCTTCTATGACATCTTGGTCATTAGGTTTTACAATCATAAAAATTTCTCCACAAATAGTTGGTAATACCCAGATAGACCAAGGAAGCTATAAATCTCCATTACAGATGTTGTACTGGGCCACTCTTTAATTTCTTTTATCTTGGAAGGGTCTACATATATTCCTTTGTTAGTGATAACATTCCCTAAGAATGATACTTCCTCCATATAGAACTCACATTTACTATAATTTTCATATAGTTTCTCCCTTTTCAAAGTCTTTAGCACAATATTAAAATACTCCTTGTGTTTCTCTTTTCTCTTATAGTATATTAGAATATCATCAATAAAGACTATCATAATTTTTTCGAGGTAATCTATAAATAATCTATTCCTTAAATCCATGAAAATTGATCAAGGATTAGTGAGTCCAAAGGGAATTAGTATGAACTCATAGTGTCCATACCTCATTCAAAAGGAATTCTTGGGAATATCTTCCTTCCTACCCTTTAATTATTGATATCCCAACCGAAGGTCCACCTTAGAGAAATAACTGGCCCCACAAAGCTAATTGAACAAGTCATCTATCTATGGTAGGGGATGCTTGTTATTTATTGTGATTTTTTTTGATATCATGATAATCAATTCATAGGCACATTGATCCATCGTTCTTCTTGATGAAGAGGACTAGAAAACCCTATAGTGAAGCACTCGGGTGTATAAAACCCTTCTCCAAATTATCTTGTAACTGCTTCTTTAGATCTTCCAGCTCTACGATGGAAATTATATAAGGTGCATTTTATATAGGTAGGGATCTATGAATAAGTTCAATTGAGAACTAAACATCTTGATTAGAAGTAAGACCAGAAAATTATTCAGGGAATACATCAGTGTAATCCCTCATGATGGGAATATCTTCGAGAAGTATCATCTCTTTTTTCTGAATCATTTGAGTTAGACATGCTTGCTCACAAGGCAGTAATATCCAAACTTGAGACAATGATTCTAAAAGAGATTCATATTCATCATTACACATATAAATAATTGGAGGAGGATTTTGGAGGTGAAGAGTGATCTCCCTTTCCCGACAGTTTATGTTGGCTTTGTATAAAGATAGCCAATGCATGCCTAAGATAACATCAAAATCCTCTAAAGGAAGTATGATGAAATTTTCTGCGAGGTTCATTCCACAAACATTAACTAGGGAGGATTTATATACTTTGGATGTAGTAATTTTCCCATTTTTTTTCTCATAGATAACTCAACCTACAAATTTTGAGGTGGGGTTGGAATAGTTATACTAAACTTGCAAGATATGAAAGAATATGTAGAACCAAAATAAATTAGTACATTCTCTATTCTTGAATGAATAACTAGCATACCTATCACCACATCATTCAACAACTCCACCTTAGTAGTAGTGATAGCATAATCCCTACCTTTTTTCCTTTGAGGTTGGTGTTGATTTCCTTCAACAACCCTTGGCTTAGGGAAATTGTTCGCATAATTCTCATGCTCCTTGCAGTTTTAACACTCCACCACTGGCTGAAAGTTTATATTAACCTTCTTTTCTTCCTCCACATTAGTGGGATTCTTCATATACCTTTAGAATTATTTAGCCATATGTCCCATTATTCCACATTTGAAGCAATTCTAGGTTCCCTTTAGATAGATGTTAGGATTATTCTTTGCACAATTTTGACACATGGGATGTTTGATCTTCTTTCCATCATGGGATTTATTTTCCAAACCACCCATATTAGACTATATCTTCTGATTTATATCACCAAGCCCACCATACCACTATGATTATTCGATCTCCATTTCATCCTTGAGGGAATAACAAGAAATCTCTTCATAACTGCTGAAGTCACAAATCACCAATGATTTTCATAAACTCAACTTTAGATTTCTAAATAAGAAATTCTCACTGCTTTAGGTGTTTTGTACAATACCAGAGGTGTATCTTGCAAGCCTTGTAAAGTTTTATTCATACACCCTGATTGAATCATCTTCATTCTGCTTGAGTCCGAGGAACTCTCTTTCAATCTTTAGGTAGAGGTTTTAGGGAAAATATTTATTGAGAAACATTTTCTTGAATTCTTCCCAATCCATGGAACCAATTTACTCTTGGGAATTCATATTATTGATATTTTTCTACCACTGATCGGCTTCCCCATCAAAATGATAGACCACCAGTATGACTTTCTCTTCTTCTGACCACTGGAGTACAAATAATATCATTTTAATGGAGTTAATCCACTGTTCTATGAGGGGGGGATCAGAAGATCCACTAAACACGGGAGAAATTTTCCATATAAAGGATTTAATGTAAAATTGATCTTTATTTGGGGGAGTAGGGAATTCCACATGATTCAAGTTATTTTTCATAAGTTGAGACAACTGAGCAAGTACTGTCATGAAGTTTTGAGCACCTATTCTCATCATATTTGGCATATCATTAGGGAAATATTCACATTCCCTATCACATTGATTTTTGTAAAATAATCTTATATTTCCCAACATTAACTAAGAAAAAGAATGTACAATTAGAGGGCTTGAATACTTAGCTATCAATCAAAAAATTAAACTTTGAACATAAAAAGATAAACTTATAAAGGATAAGTATATCCTAACTTGTGATTCCCTAGGTTTAAATCTAGGTTATCATTGATCTATTTCTTAACTTATATTATTATGGGCTCTTTTTTTATTACCTTAATAATGATTTTTACCAATCTCAAGAATTCACCAAATCATATCCCCCAGGAGTGTCAAACTAAGAGTTCAGCAAGGCTCGTTGTCATGCACTAGTTCCCATTCAAGTTTACCTCAAAGAAGTGTTTTCAGGTTTTACCCCTAGATACATCTATAACAGATTCACCTCTACCTATTCCTATCAATACAAGGATTTATTTACTTTATAAACCACTTACTCTATACTTACCAAAATTTAGGTATGTTTTCTTATAATTAGTCTCATCCTTAAGTTTCTTACTAAAGTGATCTATTCCTAACCTCCAAAAATAACTAGACCATCCTATGATTCCAACTATAGTGATCCTAGCCTTTTACACATATCATTAAATGATTTTAAGCATAATAATACATCATATTATAATCCAAGGATTGAAAAGTCAAGTGTCTTGGAATACTAGGTATATAATCAAACATTATAAAAACAAATTTTTATTTAATCTCCATAATGAGCTCCTAACTTCCATGGTGATCATACATCTGTAAAAGATAACCAAGGGATAACATGAACAAAGGGCAGATCTAAAATCCCAATAAGGTATTAAGCATAATAAAAAACCTTAAACACATTGGTTATAAATCATTTCATAATGATATAAAAAGGAATATAACGTAATTGAACATATAGAACCATAACATTGATAACTTGGGATCATATAAACATAGAATCATAGTAATGTGTTAGTAACATAAAACATGAATTTATAATGATTAAAGGCTTATTACACTTAAAGGAGAACAATTCAACATTAACCACTAAGACCATTGCACATGGTAGCACAAGTCAAGGCTAACCACAATGACCGTTGCACATGGTAGGAAAAATCAAGTCTAACCTACAAGATTGTTGCACATAAAGTCTCATGATACTCAAATTTACCCAATTAATTGGAGAACTATTTGGGAACAACTATCTCAACATGTTCATGAATATTCTTTCCACAAAAATAATCATACATAATCAATCATACATAAACATAATGGTACCCATGGAAAGAAATGAGTTCATAATCATGTCATAAACCATAATGAATGGGAGTATCATAAAAGTGTCCCTGAAAGAAAGGAATTAAAACATAAATAGGAATTAATAAGGGAAAACAATCATATGTCATGGTAAGTTATTTCGAACAAAAGTGACAAAATTTAAGAAGTGTATTTAACAAATTTTATCACTAAAACATTTTAGTGTGGTTTTAAGGGAAATACTAAAGAGCATTTAAAATAGAAAAGGTAATAATCTTTTATATAAAATAAGAAGTGAAAAAATAAAGTTTTAATATTAAAAATATTAATTTTATAAAAATAATGGAGGCTTAAAATAGATTATAGTGTGCTCTTGAAATTGAGTAAGAATTCAGGAAGTTCGCTTAAAACAGGTTTGCTTTTCGGGAAGTATTGAGGATGGAACCATTCTAAAACAAGCATATCCCAAAAAAATAATAATTAATAGATCTTGATACATGAATTTAGATCATTTAAAAAACATTTAGAATATGTAAAAAAAATTACAGATAACTTAATTTTGTGTAAAAATAAAGATAGAGCAACCCGAAGAAATAATGGAGGTTCGGGTAGAATCCCTTAACTTAAGTATGATGGTGTTATCCACTTAATATTAATAACTGGAATAATAAAATTAGGTTCATTGATTAAAAATTTATGAACATTTTTTAATTTTAATTGATTTTTTATAATCTTTTTGAGTTCATTTATAACCTTTTTGATTGGTTATGAGGTTCAATTTCATTGTTCGGGTCTGTTTGTTTCACGATCAGTTTAATTATATACATGAATGGATAATCATGGAAAATGAGGATGGTTGTCTAGAATTGGAGTTATATTTTATTATCTAAAATCCATAAGGTTAAATGGTTTTAAATTTAATTTGATTACATGTAGTGAAGATGAATCATTATATAAAACTTTAGTGATAACCTTTTGGGTTAATTGGTAGTTTTTTGATCACAACGAACACATTTTGTTTTATAAATAAAAACCATGTGTACAGAAAGATTCCAGAACCATATATGAGACATAATAAATATATAATATTTTTTTTCAACCATAATAATAGGTTCATGAACATAATTGAAGATGGTAATGGAAATTGAAAACCCAACATCCTTGAATGTGGTGAATTAACACATCTCGGATGGTGTTTTTACTACTAGTATAAAATATGGGTAAAGAAGAGACGATAATAAATTTTTCCCTTATAATAAAAAAATTACATTACATATAAGGTACAATAGTTGTCATAAAATTTTTATGAGGATAGTTAAGGATAGAAAAGAAAACAAAGGAACTTGAAAGGAAAGTAAAATAATTGAAACGAGGAATTTACCTCTTAAATTAATCTTCCTTGATAGCCTCTTAATGGGAGAGGAATTGATATTTTGAAGAGAAAAATGGATTTTGGATATGGGAGGGGGGATTAGTGAGATATTTGGGTAGAATTTGGACTAGGAACAAGGCTTGAGAGGAGTGAATAGAAGAGGGGAGTGTGGGTGGGTTTTTATAGTGGATGGGAGGAGGGTTTTCTTAATATTTTAATCATTAGTATATTATTTCTCCATAAGACAATAAATAGTAACTATTCAATGAAAAAATAGTAATATGTGCTTATTAGTTCTAACTAAATTCCATTTACATCATCCATGACTAAATCATGATGCAGAAATCTATGTTTTAGCACTAATCGTAAATTATTGTATTTTAATATTCATAAAAAATTCATGTATTTCAGAAAAATCCAAAAAATTGAAACTAACCATTTTTAGAAGCGTAGAATCTAAAAATGAACTCCATTTTATGATTTTTTTTCTTCTAAATGCTGGAAATTTAATTTTTAAATAAAATCATCATTTACTTGGAAAATACATATTTTAAAATTATAACTAATTTTATAATACTTTGAAAAATTAACTAAGGTCTCATAAAATTATCCTATAATCATAAGACATAAAAATAATAATTTATGAATAAATTTTATGAAAATACATTTTATTTTTTAAATATTAAATTATTCATAATTTTTAATTTAAAATTTATGCCTTAAAAAAATACCAACACTATCATATTGTTACTTATAAGATGGATAAATTTTATTTATACTTTCATTGGTAAGGTTACTATTTAATTGTCAAATTTTCTATTCATAAGGTTCATATTAATATCCATATGGGTAACATTACTATTCATAATGGTCAGTTACTATTCACATAAAATTAAGTTTATCTTATCAGACTCCAAACATCTTACTGATCACAACCATGTATGTCATATTTTCAAAATTCAAATCTTATAAGTGACAATATTATGTTTTGAAGGTCACATAATACTTAGTAGTTTATTGTGTTGTGATTTCATGTGATTATATTACATAATTATACGAAGGGAATTTCCATTGATTAGACTTTGGGTTGTTACATATATGCTCTTTGACTGTGGTACTCCTTGATGGATTCGGGATGCTTCCGCGATGACATCCAGCCAGGTTACTAGCTCTAGTTCATGAAAACGATTTTGTGAGCAATGAGGCCTCATTTTAGGATCCATCATACGATCCCCTTCCTCCAGGAAGATAGGTAGAATCACCTCCACCTATCAATATGTAGTTATTACTAATAGAGAAGGCTGAGGATGTGTATAGGCTGAGTGCACTCTGTGAGTTATAGTGCTAGAGAACACCGAGGTTTCACAGTGAGCTATATCCTCCAGCATTAGAGGTTTTTCTAGAGTCGGTGTTCCACATCTTCAGGATTTTTCAAACACCAACAAATCAAATGGTGTCTTTGACAACAAGTATTTTCCACTGAGTAGCTAGATGTTGGTGGAGATTGGTTACACAAATGCGCGTGAGTCGATACTCACGTGGGATGACTTCTAGAAGCTATTATGCGAGGAGTACTACTCCTATTTCTTATACTCCGTTCTGATTTAGGGATAGTATTGAGCTTCATTAGGGAGGGATGATGATGGATGAGGACATGAATAGGTTCACAGACTTTTCGTTGTACTCTCTGGACATGATCCATGATAGCTACTTCTGAGCACATAGGTTTGAGTAGAGAATCCACAAAGAGATTTGTGCTATTATAGTACCCTTGTGCATCCCCTCCTATTCTTGGGTATAGGATAAGGAGTTGATGATAGAGAACTTTCTATCAGAGGGATTCCATACAGCTGGTTATGGTAGTGAGTGAAACAGATTTGAGATGTCTACCACAGCTAACAGACACCAGTCGATAAGATCTCGATGTATGAGGCCTCCCCATAATCGGTCTTAGATATTTATTCGTGTGGGGATGATACAACATAGATAGAGTGGACATCCTGAAGAGGGATATTGTTATTCTTGTGGCGGATGAGGTCACATGGCATGAGACCGCTCAACCAGACATGCTGAGAACACCAAGAAGATAGTAGGTGGACCACCAGGCAGCCCACGTTAGGCTTAGAAAGCTATCTTCTGGGGCCACAGATAGCTGCAAGATTTGGATATCTATGATCCTGCAGTGCAAAAGATAATAAGAGGTACGCTTTTTGTCTCCTCTACTTTTCATAATAGAAATTTTCGGACACTATGTGAAGTACTCTTTTATCCCTGATCCTTTCTTGAGGTTTTACCGGGGTGATATGGAGCGTCAGTGAAGCCCTATGTCTATGTTGTTCCATGTAACTTTGAATATAGGAAGAAGAGGGGTACTTCAACCACTGAGTTACATTTTTGTGATGCGAGAAAAATTGTGAGGGTGAGTCAGTGACACCTAAAGAGGATAGTATCATGGTTTTGTGGAAGAGTCCCTCTGACTTGTGCATTCATGGAAGGGTTGTGCAGAGGAGTGTTAGAGAAATTCCTGGCATTTCCAATGGAGTTTTTCTTCAAAACAACATTTTTCATGGAATTCCACTATTTGGTATAGCATAGTGCCTATTTTGGGGGATTACTCTCCTTCCAAGAGATTTAAAGACACAAGGGGTATGCCATGTAATCTCCATGTCTAGTCTCTTGTACTTGGATGAGTTTACTCACCCACCCTGTTCGTTAGTACCTTGCATGATAAATGTCATGTCTTGATACTACAATATTCAAGTACATGTAGAGGTGATGGAGACCCTATGAATATAACTACGTGACTCACTTCCTGGTGATGACAGTGGTAGTTTTATCCCTAAGAATTTGGATATGCTATCTTCTAGGAGAGTGCTTTGTGGTTTGTTCAGACCACCAGAGTCTCAGGTGTGTCTTCCCCCAAAGATACTTGAACTTAAGGTAGAAACTATTGTTGAACTTCCTACAGGACTACGACTTTGAGATAGTCTATACTCTGGGAAAGGGAAATGTTGTAGTAGATGAAATTAGTAGGAAGTACCAGTCTCACTTATGTGTGGGATGTTTCAGAGAAGTTAGCCTCCCTATAGCTGACCCTAGTGGAGTAGGAGGGTATAGTTTTTCTTTAGTCAATAGTGATGACTCCTTTTCTTCCCAAGTGTGTAAGAGATAATTGATTATGATGCATAGACTATAGAATCTTGTGTGACCAGATATCTATATGTGTTTCAACAGATGGATATTTTGAAGGAGGGAATCACACGACCCTATTCTTGGGACAAACAAGGATTCCAGTCACGATGTGGGATGTAGAGGTTTGGCTGGGGAGGCAAACTTACCCCCCGAGTTTGTTCGGACCTTTTTGAGATCGTGCAGATGAATGGTGAGGTTACCTACCACCTTTCCCTACCCCCAATAGTTGGAGTGGGCACATTATGTATCCCATGTGTTGCAGTTGAGGAGATACATGCATGTTATTATGCACATCAACAATAGGGGAATAACTTATGAGGATGGACCATCGCTTGGGTTCATGTACTATGCCAACATGGAAATGTGTAGGTTTTCCTGGGGGTGGGAGAGCTAGGTTCAGGCTTAGTATCCCAATTTGTTTCCCTAATTTTAATTTTTGGGGACAAAAATCTTGAAGTATGAAATAATGTAGAGACCAGGTTTTTACCTTGTAAGACTTTGGAATATTTCTACATATATTTATAGAGCTAGGAATTGAGATGAAATGAAATTTTGAGGATCGGTGTGACCAAGAATAAATTATAAAAAAATATTTAGTATATTTTATACTATGAATGCAATGGAAATATGATATCTCTTAAAAGGTATCTCAAAAAAATATGAGGCCACAGTTGAGTCCAGAATGTGGCGTTTACCCTAGGTGGGGTATAACTTTTGTCGGTGTGGGACTTCTGTGAGAAAAGTCACCCAAGGGAAAAATCGTAAATAAAATAATTAAACTTAATTGTTTTATCTCAAATATCGAATCAAATAAAATTTTATTGAGGTATTGTATTGGAAATATAAGACCGCTGATAAGTTCAAAATGGGGTGTTTTACCTAGGCGTGACATAAAATGAGAGGTCATGGAGGTATCATATTCTGCGACCTTTGGCAGAGGTCTCAGTGCTTTTCTATAAATAAACACTTAATTATTTAGGATTAGGGTTAGAAACTAATTCTATCTCTCTCTCCACCCCCCCTAATATCTCTCTCTATCTCAAAATACATTATTCAATGAATCAAGAATGATAGATCTTCGGTGAATCGCTGCGGGAGTAAGGCGAATGCGTCAGCAGTGATAAACAGACTGATTCAAGGTGAGATCCTTAAATTTTATATCCATTTGGAGTTTTCCCTTGAACAATAAACTATTTCTAATTATTTTTCTTCACTTTGGTTATCAATCATTGATGGAATCACTAACATTGACATCGATATGTGATTAAACCCATAATTTTATCCATTTTTCGCCCTTTCTTCATAGATTTTGTTTCCCACTTTTGGATGCATCAAAACACTAATGGATTGTTGAGCGGAGGCTGGAAAAGTGTATATCTCATCACAAGGATTGTTGATACTTTTTTGTATATGAAATCGTGCAACCAAAGGAGTCCATACGACGAGTGGAAGGTAGATTCAGTCTTTGCAGGTCAACTGGGACGAAATCCAGTAGTGGGGTAGTCTGTGGTAAGGTGAGCATGGCGGTAGCTAGAGGGGCATGATTAGGTGTGGCTAGTGAGGTTGTGGCATCTCGCGATGGTATGACGAGTGAGGAGGTGGTGGGATTATGATAGTCTGGTGGTTCGAGGTAGTGCGAGCAGGGAGGTCCGGCAGATCAAGGTGGCGCAAGCAGAACATGGTTTCAAAGAGACAACAGGAATGCGATGGGGTGAGGATAGAGGCGACGATGACAACCAGGCGATGGCCGACGGCTAGGACAGCAGCCGAAGGGTAGTGTCCAGGGTGCATAGGGGTGGCATGGTGCATCGTATGGAGATTCAGGGGGAGGGGAAACCCTAGCTGAAAAGGAAAAAAATGAATAATAATAATAATAATGATGATAATAATAATAATAATAATAATAATAATAATAATAGTCTTTAAACCCTCATAATTCCTGCTTAGGGTGTCCGTTTAGTGCATCGCCAGTGGTGACATAACCCTATTCCCAATATAGTTATTTTAAGACTATTTTGGATAATTTATCCCCACCCGTGGCCTGGACCCATGAAAAGCTCATGAAACATTAGATTTAATAATATTATTAAATCTTTGACTCTCCATAACTCCCATTTGCGATGTCTGATTGTCATGCCGTCAGCGGCCATATGACCCTATATTTAAGATGACTAATTCAGGACTAAGTTTGGATATTTAATTCAGGTTCTTGGTTTGGGTCCATAAAACACCCAATATTATTATTGTTGTTGTTGTTGTCGAATCTTCCATCTGTCGTAACTCTTCCATACGACATCTGATCGACACACCATATGCGACCACAAGTCCCTCTATTCAAGATAGATCTTTTAGAATTGTTTGGGATTTTCAGGTTTTTTTTTGTTTCTTGGTTTCACAAAACACCTAAGTTTAATAATAATAAAATATTTATTATTATTCGGGGTTGTTGTTTCAGGACTATCTCCTAAACGGAACTTTCATTTGATGCATCTTCAGTGGCAGTGAAACCCTGGTATTTGTGTGAACTTTTCAAGATGACTTTCGAGATTTTAAAATAAAGCTGATTTTTGGGCCCCATGAGGTCTAGTTTGCGTGTGTAGTGGTGAAATGAATCCTTTTCACCGAGTATCTATTTTGGACGAATAAGTAGTCCACCCCATGTGTTTTTCCATGAGGATCATGAATTACATGATCCATATAATTAATTTCAAGACCAAGGCATGACCCCCATGATATGTATTTCGAGAGTGGTGTGGCATTACACAAATTTTACATCAGATACCCATTTGGGAAGAGTGAATAGTTTACATCACGTGTTTTTTCACAAGGATCATGATGGTGTGATCTGTTTAGATGTGAATATCCTTCTTCTTGATCTCATTAAATGTGTAAACATTAAAGGAATATCGGTTGAAGATCCTTTTAAAGTGTTTGAATAGAACCCATGACTTGGGTAAACATCAACTCTTGTGAGAGTGGAGAGATCAATTCAAATGTTTTGGGGCCTTTTGAGGAGGTGTGTATGTGAATTGTGTTTTTGGACCTCCGTATCAACGACGAGCATCATCCACTCGTCGACCTTCAGAATATATGTTCCATGAACTCTAGGAGAATCTTAAAAAAACTAGGGGTACTTGTTCAAAATTTAGTACCTGAGAATGGTTAGATACATGACCAAATTTTGAGGCGGGGTCATATGTTGTGTGGGATCCACACGCTCTATGTACCACTTTACGATATGATGCGAAATGTTCTAGATGTGATTCCTATTCAGACGACGTATGGTGATGGCAGTGATCAGTTGTTGGCATATCAGTGCTTTTCCAAGGGTACCATCAAGTAGGGATGGCCAGTGTAGTTCCTCGATACCTTCTGAGTGGATTCCCCCATCGGCATGGATGTTGGTCTTCTATGACTACTATGATAGTGGAATCCCCTAGATGCACCAAGTAATGGGTCCTCAATGACAATAAGAGTTGACCCCCCCCCCCCACCATCAGCATGGGCATGGGTCCTCTATCATCTACTTCTTAGTGGAATCAACCTAACACACTAGGGTGAGGGTCCTTAATGAATAAGAGTTGAATCGCCCTGATGCATCAGGGTTTGGGTCCTCTATGACAACTATTATAATGGAATCCCCATGACACACTAGGGTGTGGGTACTCTACTTTGGGATTACTCTGTTTGGCTATGAATCAGTGACAGGACATTCTTTTATGTTACATTAGACTCAGGAGTAATATGGGATCTTTTTCCACCGAGATGTGACTTTATGACACGACCTAAAACTGTGAAGATGAGACAGAGCTACCCAAAGCGGATAGTATCAAGGTGTGGTGATTGAGAACCTTTTACTTGCATGTTCAAGATAAACGTGTGGGATGTTAGACATTAATGGTGGTTACTTCTGGAACTCTTGGATACTCTTCTTCCTAGGTTGAACTGTGAGGTGTAGATCCCCTTACTCTCTCATTTAGGATTCATTGATTGAGAATATGTATATATTATATTTTAGTACCCACTCTTTGGGTTTTAGTCACTCTCCTTATAGGAGAGGTGAAGATGCGTGAGGTATTCCATGTTCTTTCCTTGTCTATCTTTTCATGGTTGGATGAGTATACTCTCATACTATAGGTAGAAAAGACTCAACAAGAATTTTATCTTATCACCGTTTTGAGCTCCTTGTGTCTGGATGAGTTTAATTTCACTCTCTTGTAGGGACGAGTTGTACTCTTTTTATTTTACCCTATTCTATCTACTCCTCCACTCTTTAGTACATCTTTTTCTACTCCCTTAATCCTTTGAGGCATCATACTAAGTATTTTTATACTCACCCCTGATTTATGTTTGCTCACACATGGTGTGCCCTTGAAGATGAAAAATACGTTGATCATGACATTATACGAGCTTAGGGATACATGGTGCTTGGACTATGTGTGGTGGTTATAGATTGGGATATAGGAGTGGATATCTCTCAGCTATTTTACTTTTCCACTTATTGATGGGTTGTGGAACTTTTTTGGCTGGGTGTGAATTTTCCCTCTTTGTCCCTTTCAGTTTACTTTTTTATACTTGTATTATTTAGAGGTCGATGCATATTTTTGGTGTATATATAGCATTGTTTTATCTTTTCCTTTTCCTATTCACTTTTATAATGAGTTGGTTTTGTGCATGTGTACAGGTTCTAAGGTAAAGGCCTCCCATAGATTATTATGCCTTCAACACTAGTTGCCACCCTTTAGACTATGGAGGCGGGCTTGGGGTAGTATCAGATTGAGCACTGGCATGGTTTGAGTCATGAAAAACCATTTGACTATGGTCAAACTATTAAATTTGTTTTATGATTATGAACCAAACATCCTCAAAACATTATAAATGAACTTAACTGATTTAATACCTATATAAGGCAAGATAATAAATGAAATAAATGGTTTAATGATAGGGTAATAAACATGGAAAATATTATTACACAAATAAATAATTAAAATAATTTTATTATATAGAATTTAAAAGACATATATATATCAATATTGGACACAAATTATTGGGTTTCTTAACTCAATTTCTTTTAATTGGATTATAACTCTTCTTCATTGAATTTTTTATTCCACGATTTTGTGTGAATTGATATCTATATTTTTTATGCTATATTCACACTTGTTTTATGTGGATTTAAATATGTGAAGATAAATACTTTATGAATTAATTATCACTTCAAATGTTATGATCTTTGTAATGGTTTTCTTTGTCTCAATCTCATTTTATTGAGACAAGTTTCATGTCATGCGGCATGATTTCTTTGTATGGTTTACTTAATGCCCCATGAATTAATTTGAAATATTAATTCATGTAATTAATTTAATTTATATATCCATATCATATTATTTATTTCAATTACTTTTGATTCAAAAGTTACCAAATCATTAAAGTATTTATGTTACAATCTCATTTTTTAGGATTATTTACATTCAAGGTTCCTTTGGGGGAAATTATATGATATTAACTTCTTAAAACGCATCTATATTCTCATACTTTGGTTATTTTTTAGGTTTACATTATTTAATTTAGTTTTTCTCTCTTTTTTACTTAAGGATATCAAAAGAACATTTTTAGGTAAATATCGACCTTATTTCACTTTTTGGTCGGGACTATTTTATCTTCCATATCCATAATCTATAAATGTTTTCAAGAATTTTATTTTTATGAAGAAATTATTATTTAAATTAATTTTCAACTACATTTTATTTTTTTACAAAGGTTTAAATGGAATATTTTAGTCATTTTCCAAACATGTTACTATTGGTTTTTATCAAATGTGTGAAAGAGATCTTTGCTTTAACATTTACCAAATGAATAGATTTTACCACTATCATAAAAATTATTTTATATAATGTTTCCCTTATAATTTCCATTTTTATTTTCAAATAAAATATTTTTCTCAATATTCTTGGAGTTTTTATTTAAAACATTATCAAAATAAAATGATATTTTCGTTATTTTCAAATAAATATCTTAAATGTTCTTTTAAATGTATTTTAATCTATAGAAATATCCATTATTATTTTACATATGATCCAATGAGGATATATTCCAATTATACCATCCTTATTATTTATATGGATGGGTTATGATATTTTTAATGATATTTTGATGGGACCCATTTCTTTTCCATGGGTTAATTAAGATAAAATATAATAACTATTGTTTTCAAGGGGACTATGTTTAAAAGTGAAAGTTTTAATTTTTTTAATTATATGGTACATAGAAATATGCATGGATGATTTATGGGTGGTTCCATTATAAACCAAGCATGAGTGATTTTTTATAAACCAATGATGGGTGGTTATAGTATAAACTAAGGATTGGTGGGTCTATTTTTTCCTCCAATGAATTAGGTAACATGAAAAAGTTAACTGATATAAGTTATTCCTAATAGAGTTTGATGAAGTTATATTTTGATAGGTACTACTATTGAGTGATAGAGTTAACTATTGTTAGTTTCTCCTAAGAAATATTTGATATGTCCTATTTTTTGTTATTCCATGATGAATATTTGGTGTTCCAATATACCATCACATTTTAATAATGTTTACTAGGAGTTTTTAATGGTAAGTTTGATCAATATTTATGTTACATGTCTCATGTTTATTGATTGTTATGAATATTTCCATTATTAAGTCTTTATTCCATGTCACATGATTAATGATCCTGGTTTTTATGGGTATTAATTATTTTGTGTAATTCTATTTCACTTAGAATATGTTTACATAATCTTATGATCATATTGTGCTCACTAAATATATTTAGTTGTAAATTCCTTTGTTTATCCTTACCGAGCATTTGAGATCACCCTTCTTATGTTTCTTTTTCCAGGGTTATAAAGAAATATGTTTTGTAAGATATGTCTAGAATCATTTCATGTGGGAGATGATGAAGAATTAATATGGAATAAGATAAGCTGGGTATAGTGGAAAAAATGCTTACTTAAATACATGGGTAATTTTACATAAGAGTTTTTATTATATGTATAAAACTATAAACCTAAAAGGTCCTTGAATATTTAAGTGATTCAATATTTTTATTTGATGTTGTATGTTTTAGATAGCTAAATCTGGGCGACTCTTGCTATAAATGTAAATATTATGTTTTTAGCACCATATCTAGGAGTGTGAGTTTATGAATGTATTAGTTAGTATTATATTAGGGTCTAGATATCTTTGGAGATGCATATTTTTTCATGTGGGGTTAACTTAAGAGTTATGGATACCATAATGGTTTTATTAGTTTAAGGTTTATCATAAGTTCAAAAGAATAGACACCCCATCTGAGGTTTTATGTTATGGTATTTTAGGGTGATTAATGATATCTTGGGAGATATTTTATTGGGTTGAGGTATATGTAATCCTTAGGTTTAACATAAAGGATTATTTCAGAAGAATGCGATTACATTTTTGGGGATATAAGATAAAATTTATGATAAAACCTTTGAGGTTAGAAAATTATTTAATCTTAGTGTTTTTAAGGTCAATTGGGACATTGGGTTATTTATTTATGTAATGATCTAAGTTAAACCTTTGGTGTTACTGTGTAAATTTTGGAGTAAAATGCATGATTTATTTATTTGAACGTTTATTCATTTTGGGGATTATCTTATATTTTTCTAACCATTTTACATTTATTAAATATAAAAGGATTATATTTTATTCCTTATACATATTATATGATCAATTAAAAATTGATTCTTTAGGAATAAGAAATATTCATCTTAGAGACCCATCGCTTGGAATGTAGAATTATATAGGGTTGGAAACTTGACAAAACATGAAACCAAAAGATGAAATTGTGTTTTTGGATTTACATAAAATCAAGTAATTTTATTTTTCCAATGTTCTTAGTTGATATGGAAAAAATCCCTTAACTATAATAAATGGATTTTAAAAGAAAATGTTATCATATTACCTTTATTTCTAATGAATTGATGGCCTTCTTTATCCCTTAATGATTTATGGTTTGTGGTCATTAAATTTCTCATAACCATGTTCCTTATCACCCTTCATTATTTATTGGATGTTAATTTTCTCCCCCTAAGCCCATATTTTCAGTTCCTTCTAATGTTATCCTATTTATAAACCTAGTTACATATTATTCCAGATAACCATCATATTTCCCTTTCCCTCTTTTCAAAAAATGTTTTATTAAATATTTTTAGGAAGTGGGTTTTAAACAAAGGGATTTCTAAATATTAAAATATTGAATTACTAGGATTGAGATAAAACTGTGAGGACATAATTGTTTTATGAGGGGATGTAAAACTATGATATTTTAAAATAATACTATGTTTGATAGCATAAAATGCATGCAACATCAAGTTTTAACAAATTTGAAATATTATTATTTAAATATGACTATTATAACCTAGAAATTGAATTGAAGAATATTAATAGAGGTAATAAAATTATAAAAATTACATTTAAATTTCCTACTCAATACAAATGTATTTATTAATTATTATAAATAGACACTTTTTTTTTTGTTAAAGTCGGTTTTTCTTCAAAAATACATTTTCTTCAAAAATAATTTTTATTGCTTTTTGTGAGAGAATAAAACAATTAATTTATACTAATTTTATAAATTGAATTTTATAAAAAGGATATCATTTTTTAAATAATCATATAAAAATTAGCTGAGGGTGAAATTTTAGGATTTTTAGAAATGATTGATTTTTTAGTTAATAGTGAAAATACCAATTTTATAGAAAACTATCATTTATCTTCAAGTATTTACAAAGTACCATTTTGTTTTGAATTAATTTTAAAATTTTATTTGTTAAATTTGATTAAAAATAATTAAATTATTGTAATTGGAATCTATATTATGCTTAGTTTTGATATAAAAACATTTTTAGACTTAAGAATGCATTTTTATAGAGAATTGTTTTTTATTGTGTTTTACTGGTTTATTTTAAAAGTAAATTATGATACTTATAGTAACAAAATTTGATAAAATGGATTCCATATTTCAAATTTTCATTTGAAAATTTTGTAAATATGAAAACTTTATTTTTGTTCATAAGTAATAGTAATAATAGTAAATATTTGTCACCATAGTAAAAGGGTAAATTAGTTTAACTAAGTTTAAAACTAATGTGAAATGACTTTAAAATTACTAAAAATATTAAATTTAATATATTGGATGAGTTTATATTGACCAAACCCACAAAATATTTGAAGATATGGAATTTTGGTTCCATTTTTCTTCTATAAATACCTTTATATTATTTTAAGTAAAGAATAATTCCAAAATATCACTTCCTTGCTTCTAATATCTATAATATTTCGTGATAGGATAAAAAAAGTTATGAATGGTTCTAAAATGTTATTTTTAATATGAATATTTTTTATCATTATTTATTTTTAATTTTTAATGATGAGATAATTACCTTAAAATCTTACACAACACTGATATGATGGAACAATTATCCCTTAGACCATGGTCAACTTACTAAAGTTGTAAAATGATTATGAACCAAACATCCTCAAAACATCCAACATGAAATTAACTAATTTAATAACTATATAAGACATCATAATAAATGAAATAAAAGGTTTAATTTTATAGTAATAAAACTATAAAAGGTTACTAAACAAAATAATAATTAATAAAAGTTTATTATACATGAGTTAAATGGCATTCATAGCATGTCAGGACTCAAAGTAAGGTGCTTTTTAACTCAATTTCTTTTCATTGGGTTATAACACTTCTTCATTGATTTTTTTGTGCCACGATTATATGTGTATTGATATCTAAATAGTTTTATGATTTATTTAAACTTATTTTATATGGATTTAAATATGTGAACATAATCATTTCATGTATTAATTTTCACTTAAAATGTTATGAATATTCAAGGGTTTTCTTTTTTCTCAATCTCATTTTCTTGAGACATGTTTCATGGCATACACCACAATTTCATTGTGTGGTGTACTTACTAACCGATGAATGATTTTTAAATATTAATTCAAACAATTAAAGGGATTTATATATCTATAATCATATTATTTTTTTTAATGAATCTTGATTCAAAATTTACCAAAACGGCAAAAGATTTATGTTACAATCCATTTTTATTTCGAGATTGTTTATGTTCAAGGTTAATTTGGGGGTAAATGTGTGATCTTAATTTCTCGAACCAAATTGATATTAATTTACTAAGGATATTTATAAGGTTTACATGATTTTATTTCATTTTCTTCTATTTGATACTTAAGGAGTCAAAATTATGATTTTAAGGGAAAACTGACCTTATTTCTCTTTTAGGTTAGGAATATTTTATCTTCCATATAAATGTTCTTTAAAATGTTTTAAGGAATTTTATTTTCTATAAAGGAACAAATTTTTATATCCATTTTCAAATATATTTGACTTTATTTTCAAATTTTTAAAAGGAATTTTGTTTTTTCTTTTTTCAAATAGGGAAATTTTGTTTTTTTATTGGAAGTGTGTAAGGGATCTTTGTTTTCACATGTTCAAAACGAATGGATTTTTCAACCATCACAACTATTATTTTCTATGAAGTTTTCTTTATAAATTTTAATGGTTATTTTCAAAGAAAATATTTTTCTCAACACTCTTCAAATTTTTATTTAAAACATCATCAAAATAAATGGATATTTTACCTATTTTCAAATAAATTTCTCAAATATTATTTTAAATATATTTTGCATATATGGAATTATCCTTTATATTTTTTACCATGATATAATGGTTATATGTTCCAATGATACCATCATTATTCTTTATTTGGATGGATTATGATTATTTTAAATATAGTTTCTTGAAACCAATTATGTTTCTAGGGGTTAATGAAGAAAAAAAGGAATGGGGGTTGTTTTCAAGGGTGTAATTTTGAAAACTGAAAGATTCAAAATGGTTTTCAAATTATATGGTACTTGTACATATGTATCTGTAGGTTTCATGTGTAGCGAAAGCATGGTTGGGCTGGTGCCCAACTTTAATTTTTACCATGATCAATGACTATTCCGAGATCAATACGACGATGAACACCAGTCTCCACGAAATAGAATCAAAGATTTATATAAAAAAGGAAGAGGCCTGAAACCTTTAGAGAGGATCTTTCACATCATGTTTATAATTAATTTAAATTTAATTTATATAGAAATAAAATACTTGGTTCTTTGGTACGTTCTTCATTGATGATGTTTATTGTCTGAGATGACCCTTTCAGATCATCTCATTCTTCTTGTGTGGATCTAGAATAGAATCTCTCTTATGGTGATCCACACATGCTCCAATGGTCTTCGATTGATGTCCCTCACTTTACAAGATCTAACGCAGTGAAGTGAATGTATTTTATTAAGTGATCTTGATCTCCTGTTCTTAGATCTTGAAGAATTTATCTTGTTCTTAAGAGGGAGAGAGGAGAGGAGTTGAGATAAAATTCTTGACTTGGAATTGCTCTTGCGTCACCGGTTTTCCATACACGGAACAATAGACGTACCTCTCTATTTATCGACATGGGGATTCTTTTATAATATTTAATTGCGTAATAGAATTTAAATATATTCATAAACTTAGAGAAACCCCATGCTACATATTAAAAATAACTGTGTCATTATTTGTGGTGAGCCAAATTGTGCAAAACAGAATCATAAATTAAATCCTATGCTGCATAATTATAACCATGTTATTTTTTTGTGATAACTAGTTAAATAATTATTTATCATCTTGAAAATAGTTATTTTACTATTGTACCATCCTTGGTCCTCTCGAACTCCACTTCTATTTATTGAACACCCGAATAAATAAATAAATAAATTTTTCTCTTCAATAGATATTTTATTTAAAAAATAGTAAATAAATATTTATTAAATGATACATAAAATAAATAAATATAGTTTTATTCACAATTTGGTGAATAAATATTTATTTAATTTATGTAATCATCATAACTTGAATAAAATTATTCAAAGATCTTGAGAATAATATTTATTACATTAATTAAATTCAAATATAATTTAATTGAGACCACCAGAAACACTTAGTGTGTGACCATATAAGATTCTTTCTTGTTGGAATTACATGGGATTTCCTAAAATCCAAGAGTATTGTTTAGAAACCGGTCAATTCACTAAAAAGAAAGAACTTAAATTCGCAACAATGAAATCTACATATGAATGCTCACTGTGTAATATAGTCCCTTCATCTCAATATCTCATGAAGCTAGTTTCAGGATAATGTCATCAAACATTATACTTGATATGTATTTCTTTGACTACCTAAAATAAACTTGTCATTACACCAGGGCCATGTAATTTCATGTGATAGTTCTATTTCAATCAAAGGGTCAAGATATCAACTTCCATAAATGGAAGGGACAAATCCTTCCTCAACTTATCCACTAATAACATGCCATTCTTAATGCACCCAATGTACCCTAATTACCACCAACTGTCTGTGTGACAGTTTTTGCCAGTAAATCAAAGTGCACAATTCATGACACATATTAATGATAAGATTAAAGTCTAAGGACAATTACACATGCTCGTAGATAGGAATATCTGATGAAACCAAAACATACAGAATTCCTACTGGCGAGTATGTTCTCATTATCTCCCATCTTTAAGATTACCAAGTGTGAAATTCATAAGAAGAAGTCTCATCTGCTTATGAGTACTCACACTTGATGGTCTGTATACTTTGTGTCCCATCAAAGTATGTCATCCAACCACAAAACTATATTTAAGAATATTGTCATAACACTTCAAGGTTCTCATCATAGTAGAGAATTGCTATGACCTTGTAAATAAGATAAATAATTCAGGACATTATTACACTATAGTCATGCAGAACAGTGAAAAATATGTAATAATAATTTTAATATTTTAATATATTAAATATTCATGTAATCAAAGTACAAATATTTGGTTTTAGAACAAAAAATATTACAGTATGGATGATTGATAAGTGGTTCTATTATAAACCAAGGATGGGTGGTTCCATTATAAAAAAAGAATGAATGGTTATATAGTAAACCAATGATGGTTGGGTCCATTATATCCCTTCAATGCATTAGGTAAATAAATAGTGTTAACTGTTGTAAGTTACTCTAAAGAGAGTGTGATAGAGTTTTCTTTTGATAGGTACTCCTATGAAGTGATAGAGTTAACTATTATAAGTTAATCCTAAGTGATATTGAAATTATCTTATTTTTGGTAAGTCTATGATGAATGTTTTATGTTCCAAGATACCGACTCATTTTACCTATTATTTTTATGCGTTATTAATGGTTCCTTTGATTAAGATTGACATACCATGGATCATGATTACTGATTAGTATGAATCTTGATTTTTTAAATCTTTATGCCATGTCACATGTTTAGTGATCTTGTTTTTATGGGTATGAATTTAGTTATGAAATGATCATATACTTTGAATATATTCACATAACATTATGGTTATATTTTTATTACTAAAGATATTAAATTGTTAATTCCTATGTTTACCCTTACTAAGAATTTGTGCTCACTCTTCTTATGTTTAATTTCCCTATGTTATAAATAAAGATGTTTTGTAAGATATTTAGAGAATGTTTTTATGTGAGATATGATAAATGCTTAATATGGAATAAGAAAAGACGACTATAGTGTAAAAACATTCTCACTTAAAGACATGGTTAATATTATGTAAGAGTTTTTCCTAATTCTCTAAAACTCTAAACCTAAAAAGTCCTTTGGTATGTATGTGATCCAAAATTTATGTTTGATTTTATCTTTTTTGGATGGATAAAATTGGGTTAAAATTTTTAGTATCAAATTCAAAATTTTAATGATTATGTTTTTATCACCATATTCAGGAGTGTGGGTTCTAATCTGTTTTATTCTCATTAAAAACTACTTTATAATCATCACCTTTATAACTTTCTTCTTTATGTTTCATTACATGAGTATTATAATATGTTTAAATCATCAATATCCCTGATATTCCCTATTTATTTATTGTAATAGTGGTATCCTCTTCTATTTAGAGGATAACCTAGGAAGATACTATAAAATCATCTCTAATTATAATCCCATATATTTCCACCATTAACTTTGATAATCCAAGGGATTACAAAGACCCTTAAGTATTTCAAACATGGATACTAATTATAAAAAATAGTTTATGGTGACATATCTAAATTTGGTTGGTATAAACAGTGGTTTTGAATATGGACAACTGTACCAATTACATATCTCAATAAATAATTAGAAGTATCATGCTCAATCAACATGGTATGAGCCATTTCCACTCATTTTTTTCTTATATTTAATAACACCATTTTATTGTGGTGTGTATGGTGCACTGATTTCATGGTGAATACCATGCTCCTCAATACACCCTTCAAATATTCTACTAGTATATTCAAAACTATTGTATATCTTGATCTTCTTCAAGGAGAAACCATACTCATTCCCATTACTTATTTTCAAAATATTAAAAATGTTCAGAGACTATTAATTATGATTTAGGAACATAATGAATGTGATATGGGTAGAGTTATATATAAAATGAATAAAATGATTTTCCCCTTTTTTAAATTTCATATTCAAAGGCCCCTAAATGTATGAATGAATGTGTTCCAAAAGGTGATAGGTTTGAATATCTACTTTATTGTATGATTAATTGACTATATTCCCCTTTTGGTATATAGAGAACATTATATTTATCTCTATATCTCTTCAGAATAGGTAAATCATGAACATTATATCTTTTGGTAATCTTGATTATGTTCTTTTGGAAAAGATAACCAAGAATTTGATGCCATAGTTGATTTTACTTCTTTAAGTCAAGTGGCATGATTTTTTATCATTACCAACCAAAAACATGTTTCCCCATGTTTGATGTCCTCTAGTCACTACACATATGTCTTTCAATATATTCACCATGACCCATATTTTTTAAACATTATTCATCACCTTTATCACATAGCTAAGAAATTATTAATAAATTATGTTTAAGCTCATTATCATATAACGTGTTCTAAGAATTTAACTTATCCTCCCTAATCACTACTGATATAATCCCTTTAATTTTAATTGAACCATCATTTATAAAGTTTACTAATCCATCCTTACACTTTTCCACTTCTTTTAAGTGCTTTAAATCTCCTATTATGTTTAAAGAACATCCACTATCCAGAATCCATGGACATTCCATTTTTGATTATTTAAGTGAAACTACAACAAGAAAATCCTTTTATGTTACTTTTTATTTACTCTTTAAAGTTATTTGAGTATTTTTATTCATACTTAGTTGGGTAAGTAAATTGTGAGATAATATTTATTAAATATTTCCAGTAATTTACATCTTTTACAGACCTCTTCTAATTGTTGAAACTTATTCACAACCTCCAACACATGATATTCATTTTTTTCTAAAAATTCCTTCTTTGAGTGGGGTGAATCCATTTAAAAAATTGAACCTAAAAACTTCTAGGTTCATAGAAATATTTTTAATTAAACCAACATCTCTTTACCAAGTTCTCAAACCACTCATAGTGATAATAATATCCATAAAATGCATATTTTCCTTTTAAAGAAACTTGCTTTCTAGATATTGAAACTTTATTTTATTTATTTTTTATTCATCTATTTTATATACATTTTGTGAACCAAATTTTAAATAGAATCCAAAAGAATCTATTTACTATAGACTTTGATCTATCATTTTTTAATCACAGTTTATAGAATTTTTTACTTTCTAGTTGGTGTGCCTAGAATTTCCATATTTCATAAAATCGTCTTATTTTGTCACAAACTTGACATTATTTAACTATGAATTATAACAATAATTTTCATCAAAAATTAAATTATATTTATCACCATTTTAATTTAATATTTTTTGGGCTACTTGAATCTCATCATTCTACGAGACTTCATCACCTTTCACAATCTTCTTCTTTGAGATTTATCCAACTTATTGAACAGAATTTATAAATTTTTATTTCTACTTGTCAAAATCATTTTAATCATTAATAAAATATAGTTATAAAATATTATGATTCTTCACCTTCACTTTTTTTCTCCTCTATTTGAACTTTTAAAGTCTTCTATTTAGTAATCAAATTCCTTAAGTCATTAATCTATTTCACCAACCTTGAATCATTATCAACATGCACATAATCATTATTTCTTGAATATTTATTTTCATTTAAATTTTATATCTCCTTATCCAATTTTTAGATATTGAAAAGAAATTCCTTGATTTATAGCTTCAATATAAACTTGATTTCAGTTTCTTCCTTACTTTCAACATCGATGCTTTTATCACTAGTGAAATCTTCCTCATTCAATTTTTTCAATAATTATTTTTCATAAGATACACTATAAGTCACAACTTCTTCTTCATTCTCACTACTATAATCATCATAAAAATTTGATAAGAAATTTCTATTTTGGTTTTAGATAAGTTACTACCTTTTACCATTGAAGTAAACTTTGAATTATCAAATTTTATAGCTTTCTTCTTTGAGAAACTCCTTGGTCTATCATCCTCATATTCATAATTTTCTTCTATATTTAGCTTTGGTAAATTTAATAAAAATTATAATATAAGTCTACACATGAAAAACTCTAATGGTAGATTCCCATAAATTTTCCTTTTACACTAATCAAACTTCAGGTATGAGTTGTATAGGCTGGAGCCGGTGCATTACTTGTGATATTGGAATGGTTAGAAGGAATGAAAATCACGAAGAAACGATCAGTTTAGTATTCTTGAAGAAACTAGATACATAGATGTTACTCAAATTACATTGGATAAGTTTACAAAATACAATACATAACAATAACTAAAAATAACATCCCCATGAACTCAATAAAAGATCTTCTCTTCATCACCTGTTGAAGGTAAACAATGGAAGGGGTGAGCTCAAATGCTTAGTAAGGGTTAAAAATAGTGGAAGCATGAGTAAAATAATAATTGAATCACAATCAATCTGACATAATCAATATGGCATAGTGAATAAATGAACAACTAATGCCATTAATAAAATGAGAATGAAACTGCATCCATAGATTTTGTCATAGTGAAAACCTCATGGATAATAATAATAAATGATAATGAATAAAAATAATTCTTATTAATTGGACTTCATGTATCTAGAACATGAAACCATAATACCATAAAAACGGTTTAGTTCTATGGGTAGAAACCCATCTGATTTTTGGAAACAAACTCGAAGGTTATGTCACCAAACTGTTTTGTATCATGAGACCTACCGATGCATAGAGGGGCTATAGTGGGCCCCATCCGCCACTTCATGTCCAAATAATTCTATATACATTGATTCAATACAAGATCAATATGCCCTTTCAATATCCGTATAGAGTAGAGTATACAGATTCATCAATATTTCCATAATAAAAATAACTTTCCAAATAAACACCGTATGTAAAATGGTATACGTCTTAGACAAAAAACATATCCATGACAAGAGATTATGGATATTTAATATAAATATAATTTCAAATAAAAAGTGATCTCAAATGGGTAGTAGGTACACCGCATAAGGATTATTAGGTGCACAATACAAATATAGTCATAACGAAAACGTAGTTGAGACAAAGTCCCTTACAACAATGTGATCGGTTGAATCATATGACCAGAACGTAATAAATATCAAGTAAATAACTGACTAAAATGAATATAAAGAGAATCATTTTATTATATATCAAATGGAATTACACATATACCAATAATAATTGGCGAACAATGGAAATCTCACAGAAATGAAAGTGAGATGAGAAACCCCTTACAAACATTTCAGCATGGTAACGAGTGTTATTGTGAGAGGTAAAGGGGTATTACATTATTTATATGTCACAATGGAAGTATGTTGGAGGTGCGAAAACATACACCATCATTAGGAATTAAAAATAAAAGTGCACAACATAGGGGAGATTCTTGAACAAAAGTGAGAGAGAGGATCCCTTACCTTAACTCCAAACTTGTTCCACTCTTGAACTTAAGCTCCTGGAATATGAAATTATACTTGTTAATAACTTATTTCACAACCTATTTGACATGTGTTTGTTTCACCATAATTCTGGTTAGTTCATTTATGTCTTTATTGAAAAGTTATTGTATTGAATTTCATTTTTCTGGAGTGTTCGTTTCCTTTATTTTCATATTTAGTTCACTTGTTTTTAAGTAATGAAGTTCATGTGGAATGGTTATAAATCTCCAGGATTGGAATTTATATATTATTAATGAACATAAATAATTGATAATGGTCATTTCTATCATTTGGTTACATGGAATAATGATGAATCATTAGATGACAACCACTTCGATTATTCAGCGGTATTTGGAATATTATGAACTAGTTTGGTCATATAACTTAATTATATGTACATATTTTGGTTACTAAATATTAATTAGGTTATAAAACATATATTATAGTCTGTTTAAACCATGAATATGGTATCATTACCAGTAATGAAGAAGAAATTGAAGAACAAAACTTCATATTCCACAAAGGTTATAAATCGGAACCTCATGGACGTCGATTTCATTTATAAAAATAAAAGGGAGGAAATAAGAATATTTATGATGGTTCTTCCATTCACATGATATAAATCCAGTATATAGATGTTTCTAGAGTTATCATGGTCATTTGGATAGAGGAGGTGAGGAGATGGTAACAAAATTAGATAAATTGAAATAAAACCAAATGAGAAAGAAGGGTGTTTTACCTCTTGAAATAACCTCCTTGAGAAACTTCTTAAGAGAAGGGGTTTTGGTCTTTTGGAAAGACTTATAGATTCCTGGTTGTGGGGAGAGACTAGGGAAGGGTAATTGGGCAGAACTTTGAGGAGCTTCATGGCTTAGAGTAGTGAAGAGAAGAGAGAGTGGTGAGGGATTTTTATAGTGGAGGAGAGGGGTATATTTTGAATATTTAATTCATTATTTTATTATTTCTCTCAAGACAACTAAATAGTGTTGTTTCATGTGACCCCTGATAGTAAGAAGTGCATGTGATTTCGAAAAAAGTGGCCTTTCATCACTTGTGATGTCATGAATAGTGTATTTAACTGATAAATTGAATATACGGTATTTTTCCTTATTTCACTATTCATCAAAAATTCAAGAATTTCAGAAAAATCCCAAAAATTCACACTTACCATTTTTCGACATGTAGAATTAAAAAGTGAAATCCATTTTTCAAAAATAATTTTCTAAATATTATTAATTTAATTTTTAAATAAGTTCATAGTTAATTCTAAAAATAACAATCTTGAAGTGCAGTTAGTTTTATGTGACATTGAAAAATTAATTAAGATCTCATTATCTTATTTCCTTAAGAAAATAAAATAATATTATTATTTAATATTCATAAGGGTCATATTACTATTCATATTACTATTCATAAGGGTATGTTACTATTCACCAAAAATCATGTTTGTTCTATCAGACTCCAAATGACTTACTGAACACAACTCTAGATTACCATTTTTCGAAATTCAAAACATAGAAGAGGAAAAATTGTGTTTAATAGATAGATTATAAAATTGAATTCTATATTTATTTTCAAAACCTTGGGGTGTTACATTCTCCCCTCCTTAAAAAAAATTTCATCCTCAAAATTCACAAAATATTACCTAAAAAGATTCGGGTATGTCTTTAATATAAGCTCCTCAGGCTCCCATGTTGCTTCCTCCATCTTATGGTTCCTCCATAGAAACTTTACCAGACGAGTTGTCCAAATTCTCAATACTTGTTCTCGAGTATCAAGAATCTTGATAGGCTCTTCACAATATGATAGATCTGTCTCAAGTTCTACTTCTTCATAAGTGAGTACATGTGTTGGGTATGGCATGTACTTTCTTAACATTGAAACGTGGAACACATTGTGAACCTTGGAGAGACTTGGTGGAATTGCCAAACGGTAAGCTACGACTCCAATTTGGTCTAGAATTTCAAAAGGCCTGATGTACCTGGGACTTAACTTTTCCTTCTTACCGAATCGTATAATACCATTCCAAGGAGATACCTTTAAGAAAACGTGATCACCTTCTTGAAACTCCAAATCCTTCCTTTGGTTATCTTCATAGCTCTTCTTCCAACTTTGAGCTATTTTGATATGGTTTTGGATAATCTTCACCTTTTCCGTTGTTTCTTCAACAAGTTATGGGCCCACGAGCTTTCTTTCACCAACTTCATCCCAGTAAGTTGGTGTACAACATCTCCTCCCATATAATTCTTCATAGGGTACCATCTGAATACTTGAATGGAAGCTATTATTGTAGGAAAATTCCACAAGAGGTAAATACTGATCCCACATGCCTTGAAAATCAAGTGAAAAAGACCTCAACATGTCTTACAATGTTTGAATAGTCCATTCTGATCGTCCATCAGTTTGTGGGTGCTAGGAAGCACTCAAATGAATATCAGTATCTAGGTCCTTCTGAAGACTTTTCGAGAATCTTGATGTAAAACGTGGATCACGATCAGAAATAATCGATAGAGGTACTCCATGAAGTCTCACAACTTCATTAATATATAGTCTTTCTAGACGTTCAAGTGGTAGATCTTCTCTAATAACAATAAAATGTGCTAACTTGGTAAGACGATCAACAATGAACCATATTTCATCGTTACTTCTAGTAGTCTTTGGTAGTCCCATGACAAAGTCCATCATGATATTATCCCATTTCCACTCAGGTATGGGAAGAGGTTGCAATACTCCTCCAGGCTGTTTCCTTCCAACTTTCACTTATTGACAAACCATACATCTTGACACAATCAGCAATCTCCCTCTTCATGTTGTCCCACAAAAAATGTTCCTTCAAATCTCTATATATATTAGTGCTACCAGGGTGTATAGAGAAATTGAAACTATGAGCATCATCCAACAATTCCCTTTTTAGATCAGGTATATCGAGAACACAAAGTCTCTTCCCAAATTTCAAAATTCCATCTTTATATACGAAGTTACTCAATCTCCCATCATTCACATCTTTAATCTTCTTTTGAAACTCCTCATCATCAGCTTGAGAACTTTTTCTCCTTTCTAGTAAAGATGGTTTGGAAACCATTTGAAAAAGCATTGATGTTTCACCTTCCATGGTTATTCCCGTATCCATATTTACTAGATCCATGAAAATAGGATCCCTTTCAACTCTCATCTTCTTCAAAACTCCATGATCCTTTCTTCTCAAAGCATTTGCCACCTTATTTTCCTTCCCCGGGTGGTAGTTTATCGTGCAATCATAATCCTTGAGTAGTTCAAGCCATCTCCTTTGCCTCATGTTGAGTTCCTTCTATGAGAAAATATACTTCAAACTCTTGTGATTAGTATAAATCTCACATTTTTCACCATAGAGATAATGTCTCTACATCTTCAAAGCAAAGATTATAGCAGCTAACTCAAGATCATGAGTAGGATAGTTTTTCTCATGAACTTTTAGCTGTCATGATGCATAAGCAATAACCTTATCATTTTTTATAAGGACACAACCAAGTCCTTTCTTTGAAGCATCACTATAAACAACAAACCCGCCATTCCCCGATGGTAGAGTCAATATAGGGGCATTGAATAATATTCTCTTCAGTTCTTTGAAACATTCTTCCCAATATTTTTTCTAAATAAATTTAACCCCTTTACATGTGAGATTCGTTAGCGGGTTATCCAATCGGGCAAAATTCTGCACGAAACACCTATAATAACCTATTAAGCCAATAAAACTACGTACCTCAGTTATGTTTGTTGGCATGGACCATTATTATATTGCCTTTGTCTTTACAGGATCTACTAGGATTACATCCTTAGAGACAATATGTCCTTGAAAAGAAACTGACTGAATCCATAAGTCGCACTTGCTAAACATCCCATATAATTGATTTCTTCTAAGAGTTTTCAAGAATAGTTTGCAAATGATCCTTAGGTCTTCATAGACTTTTTATTATACTAGGATATCATCGATGAATACCACAAAAAAGTTATCAAGATATTCCTTGAAAACTCTATTCATTAAATCCATGAAAATAGAGGGTTCATTTTTCAGTCCAAAAGGCATCACTGTAAACTCATAATGCCCATATCTGGTTCGAAATGCTGTCTTCAGAATATCTTTCTTCCTCACACGTAGTTGATGATATCCGAATCGAAGTTAAATCTTTGAAAAGTATTGAGCTCCATAAATTTGGTCAAATAAATCATCAATCCAGGGAAAAGGATACTTATTATTTATTGTAATAGCATTGATTTCCCTGTAATCAATGCAAAGCCTCATGGATCCATCTTTCTTCTTGACAAAGAGAACAGGGGCTCCCCATGGAGAAACACTAGGTTGAATAAACCCATTTTCACTCAAATCCTCTAGTTGTTTCTTTAGATCTACTAATTACACAGTGGCCATTCTATAGGGAGTCTTTGATATAGGTCTTGCATCATGAATTAAATCAATAGAGAACTCAACTCCCACTCTGGAGGATGTCCAGGTAAATCCTATAGAAATACATCAATGTACTCTTTCACTATGTGCAAATATTTAATTTGAAGATTTCTTTCCTCTCCCATAGATATTGTTTTATCTTCCTCTCCAAGTATTGTATTCAATAGAGCTACTGGGGGTGGTTCTAGATAAGAACTAGGTGGTGAAGTTTCTTCCCTAAAGATAAGGGATTCTACACCATTTCCAAAAATTGTAACTTCATTTTTATTGCAATAAATCCTCGCATCATAATTTGATAGCCCATTCATACCGAGAATTATATCAAATTCAGTAATGGGTATGATGATAAGGCTAGCAACTAAAGCACATTTTGGTGTTTGGAGGGGGATTAGTCGACATGCCTTTGTTGTAATGATACATCCCATGGGAGTTTTGACTGACAACTCCTTTCTTAAATCAAATTGGACATATCTAATTTTCTTGGAAAACTAAGAAAATATAAATGAATGTGATGATCCAGAATCAAATAAAGTGTTGGCTAAGTTTGAGGAAACAATTAAAGTACCTGCCACCACGTCACTAGGAACTTCAACCTCCGCGGTTGTAATCACATAGGCTCTCCCTTGCTCTCTCGGCTTTTTCTGAGGCATGTTTCCTTGGCACATAGGAAAATCATTTGCATAGTGTCTCATCTCTCTGCAATTGTAGCATTGAACATCATTGAATTGTTTCTTCCCCTTGCATTCATCAGCTCGATGACCCTTTTATTCATAGTTATAGCAGACTCCCTTGCCTTTCAAGCATTTCCTAGGATGATTGTTTCCACAGTTCTCGTATAATGGGAAACTATTCATTCCCTTTCTCTTCTTTAGTGATTCTCCTTTTCCCTTGTTATCAGAATGTCGGTTCTTATCTTGGGTTCCTTTGAAACAATTGGATCTAGCAAATTCCTTCTCTGTTTTGATGGCACTAGATACAATTCCATCATACGATGAAAATGTTTGAGAAGTCAGTTCCCTCTGAAGACTTGGCTTAAGACCTTCAAAGAAATGATCAATCTTGTCCGCCGAGTCACGTACGTAATCCACAGTGTACCTGTCTAGCCTTGTGAAGTTAGCCTCATACTCTGCAACACTGTCTTCTTCCCTTTGTTTCAAGCAAAGGAATTTCCTCTTCATTTAAGTTCGTTGCTCACGAGGGAAATATTTTTTGTAGAATATTTCTTTAAAATTACTCCATTTCATATCCTCTATCTCTTCTTCCTCCGTGGTATTTTGAATCAAGGACCACCATTGATTAGCATCGCCCTTGAGACAATATACTGCCAGTACTACCTTTTCATTTTCATTACGTCTTAACGCCATGAATATCTTTTCAAGGGACTTGATCCATTGCTCAGAAACCACTGGATTAGTAGTCCCACTAAAAGATGGGGGCTTCTTCCACATGAAATGATCCAACACATGTGTTGAGTGGTTATTCATTACAACTTGAGTAAGTTGTCCCAATATGGTCATGATCTGATCTGCTCCAATGCTGACTGTGTTGACTTGCTCATTAGGGAGATCCCTACCTTTCCCATGAGTATTGATTCACCTTCTTCCATTAGACACCATTTCTAAATAATGGGATATACTAGATTAGTTTACGAATCTCAAATATAAAATCACTCAACATAGATTGAAATTCTATGCATAGCTAATCTTATAAACATGGTTCCTCTAAGGAAAAATTTACATTAACTCCTTCATAATGGCTTGTAAAGAAAAAATTAATTATCCTAAGCATATCCCATGGGAGTTTTGTAACCAAGAGTGCAACAAGGCCCATTTTCGTGCACCAGTTCCCATTCTAGTTTAGCTCAAAGCGGTGTTTTCGGGTTTTACCTCTAGATACATCTGTGCCAGAGCCATCTCTACCTACTCGTATCCAGATAGGGATGTATTGCTTAAAATATCCACATAATCTATTCCTTACCAAAATACCAGGACATTCTTGTATGTTAATCCTCAGATACTACCTTAGGGCTTTGTTCGCTACTATATATTTTCTACTGTAGTTTCCAAGTTTTCTACTAAATTTCCTCTGATACCAACTTTAACACCCCGACCCCTCTAGGATGGAGTTAGTGCATTACTTGTGATATTGGCATGGTTAGAAGGAATGAAAATCCCAAAGTAACGATCAATTTAGTATTCTTGAAGAAACTAGATACATAGATGTTACTCAAATTAAATTGGATAAGTTTACAAAATACAATACATAACAAAAAATAAAAACGACATCCCCAGGAACTCAATAAAAGATCTTCTCTTCATCACCTGTTGAAGGTAAAAAATGGAAGGAGTGAGATAAAATTCTTAGTAAGGGTTACAAATAGTGGAATCATGAGTATAATAATAAGTGAATCACAATTAATCTGACATAATCAATATGACATAGTGAATAAATGAACAACTAATGCCATTAATAAAATGAGAAAGAAACTGAATCCATAGATTTTGTCATAGTGAAAACCACATGGATAATAATAATAACTAATAATGAATAAAGAGAATTCTTATTAATTGGACATCATGTATCTGGCACATGAAACCATAATACCGTAAAAACTGTTTAGTTCTGTGGGTAGAAACCTGTCCGATTTTTGGAAACAAACTCGAAGGGTCTGTCGCCAAACTGTTTTGTCTCATGAGACCTACCTATGCATAGAGGGGATATAGTGGGACCCACCATCCACTACATGTACAAATAATTCTTTATACATTGATTCAATATAAGATCAATATGCCCTTTCAATATTCGTATAGAGTAGAGTATACAGATTCATCAATATTTCCATAATAAAAATAACTTTCCAAATAAACACCGTATGTAAAATGGTATACGGTTTATACAACAAACATATCCATGAAAAGTGATTATGGATATTTAATATAAATATAATTTCAAATAAAAATTTATTTCAAATGGGAAGTAGGTACACCACATAAGGATTATTAGGTGCACAATACAAAGATAGTCATAACGAAAACGTAGTTGAGACAAAGTCCCTTACAACAATGTGATCGGTCGAATCATATGACCATAACTTAATAAATATCAACTGAATCACTGAATAACATGAATATAAAGATAATCATGTTATTATATATCAAATGGAAGTACACATATACCAATAATAATTGGCGAACAATGGAAATCTCACAGAAATGAAAGTGAGATGAGAAACCCCTTACAATCATTTCGGCACGGTAACAAGTGTTATTGTGAGAGGTAAAGGGGTATTACATTATTTATATGTCACAAGGGAAGTATGATGGAGTTGATAAAACATACACCATCATTAGGAATTAAAAATAAAATTGCACAACATAGGGGATATTCTTGAACAAAAGTGAGAGAGAGGATCCCTTACCTTAACTCCAAACGTGTTCCGCTCTTGAAATTAAGATCATGGAATATGAAATTATACTTGTTAATAACTTATTTCAGAACCTATTATACATTTATTTGGTTCACCATAATTCTGGTTAGTTCATTTATGTCTTTATTGATAAGTTATTGTATTGAATTTCGTCGTTCTGGAGTGTTCGTTTCCTTTATTTTCATATTTGGTTCACTTGTTTTTAGGTAATTAGGTTCATGTGGAATGGTTATAAATCTCTAGGATTGTAATTTATATATTATTAATTAACATAAAGAATTTATAATGGTCATTTATATCATTTTGTTACATGGAATGTTGATGAATCATTAGATGACAACCACTTCGATTATTCGGCGGTATTTGGAATATTATGAACTAGTTTGGTCATATTACTTAATTATATGTACATATTATGGTTCCTAAATATTAATTAGGTTATAAAACATATATTATAGTCTGGTTCAACCATGAATATGGTTTCATGACCAGTAATGAAGAAGAAATTGAAGAATGAAACTTCATCACCCATGAAGGTTATAAATTGGAACCTCATGGACGTCGATTTCATTAATAAAAATAAGAGGGAGGAAATAAGAATATTTATGATGGTTCTTCCATTCACATGATATAAATCCAGTATATAGTTGTTACTGAAGTTATCATGGTCATTTGGACAAAGAAGGTGAGGATAGGGTAACAAAAGTAGATAAATTGAAATAAAACCAAATGAGAAAGAAGGGTGCTTTACCTCTTGAAATAACCTCCTTGAGAAACTCCTTAAGGGAAGGAGTTTTGGTCTTTTGGAAAGACTAAGAGATTCCTGGTAGTGGGGATAGACTATGGAAGGGTAATTTGGAAGAACTTTGAGGAGATTCAAGGCTTAGAGTAGTGAAGAGAAGAGGGAGTTGTGAGGGGTTTTTATAGTGGAGGAGAGGGGTACATTTTGAATATTTAATTCATTATTTTATTATTTCTCTCAAGACAACCAAATAGTGTTGTTTCATGTGACCCTAATAGTAAGAAGTGAATGTGATTTCGAACCAAGTGGCCTTGCATCACTTGTGATGTCATTAATAGTGTATTTAACTGATAAATTGAATATACGGTATTTTACCGTTTTCACTATTCATCAAAAACTCAAGAATTTTAGGAAAATCCCAAAAATTCACCCCTACCTTTTTTCGACGTGTGGAAATAAAAAGTGAAATCCATTTAAAAAAATAAATTTCTAAATATTATTAATTTAATTTTTAAATAAGGTCATAGTTAATTCTAAAAATAACAATCTTGAAGTGCAGTTAGTTTTATGTGACATTGAAAAATTAATTAAGATCTCATTATCTTATTGCCTTAAGAAAATAAAATTATATTATTATTTACTATTCATAAGGGTCATATTACTATTCTTATTACTATTCATAAGGGTATGTTACTATTCACCAAAAATCAAGTTTGTAATATCAGACTCCAAATGACTTACTGAACACAACTCTAGATGACCATTTTTCGAAATTAAAAACATAGAAGAGGCAAAGTTGTGTTTAATGGATAGATTATAAAATTGCATTCTATATTTATTTTCAAAACCTTGGGGTGTTACATGAGTGATGTGAGTTTATTTAACTTCATTTTGATACATTCTTCTTCATTAGAATATTATTATTCCAAATTTAATTATTAATAACACTTCTATTGTTTTCAGGATTTAAAGTAAATTTCCCTATAAACATTTCTTTTATTCTTAAATACACTCCCCTTTTTCATTCCATAGGCAATAATAATGCTATACATATCGTCTAATGGAAGTGTACCCACATCAGGGTCTTCAACCACTAATACATTCACATCAAACCTATCTAGAAGAATATGTATTGTCTTCTCAATGATTATATGATACTATAAATTCTTTCCAAAAACACTAATGGTTTGAATAATTTCATTAACTCAAGTGAATAAGACATCCACTATTTCATTATCACTCCTTTTTAGGTCTTCATATTTTAACCTCTAAACTTGTAGTTTGTCTTGAATCACTTTCACATTGCCTTCGTAAATATTTTAAAATTTACCCAATATACCCTTTTTAGTATTTATTACTTTAATTTTGAGAAAAAAATTATATGAAAGTGACAAAAATATGGAATTTCATGCATGAAAAAACTATTTTAATCATAAAGGTATCTTTATAATTAAGAAAAAGTCAATTATTATCAACCTAAAAACATCCTAACTATTAGATAACAAAAAATGGTAGTCTCAAATCATTATATATATAATAATTCTTCCAAAAAAGTGATAATCCCCTTACTACCTAAAGAATTATGATTTTTTATCTTCAAAAAAGAAATTCAGAGACCAAATATATTAACTCCAAACAATAGATTGTCTTTGAAGGAAGCTAAATTACTTTTATACCACTTGAAAAGGACACACAAGATCAGTGAGAATTTGTTGGAGGGGGTGGAAAATAAATGCATTCAATAAATTTTCAGCTTCTTTTAGAAACAAAATTCATCACTTGTTAAAGTGAATAACTTGTTTGCTATCATACACAAGAAATGCACACACATTGAAGGCATAATATATTTTTACAAGGTTAACTACTCAAAACAAGTAGTCAATCCTTGGAATAATATAGAATCACCAAAGACCATATAGTCTACTATTATCATTATTGTAGATTATAATGACCATGTAATACCCATTAACTTGTGATATAAATTTTTTTATCTCGTTTTGTGTACATTTATCCTGCACAAAATAATGATATAAAATTTACTTAAATCAATAAGCGAGTCTTCAACCAAATCTGAATTCCATTAAGTTTTCAATTTTATTCTTCATATACGCCTACCAATTTTACTTTTAATGTAGAAAGTAACATCCTATTCCTCTAATCTACCCTATTTCTATTCAATAATTCAAAAACCTCTACATGTGAGACACTTTTTATATTTTATAGTACATAGTACTGACACATTATTCATGTTTAAATTCAAATTTCAAATTAAAATTAGAAATACCAAATTCATTTAACCGATCTTAATCTCATCTTAAAATTTACCACTTATTATTGTTCTTTGAAACTTGTCAGGTCATCATATAATGACCACATACCTCATAGAATGACAAACTAGTTCCACAAACCGCTTCTTCCTTTCTGTGTCATGATATATTCCTTCACAATGTAAGATCTTCTTCTTTTATTCACTAGGACTTAATAAACATGACATTACACCATTCACCACAACATGATATATCTAAACACAAAAAATAGGCTAGATAATATTTATCATAGCTTTACATCATGGTATGAATTCTTTTAAATCACAAAACCATGGATTTCATCACAGAGTGACAATCATATTCACGATGTGACCAATATTCTCTAATTGATTATATCAAAAAATACCTTCATTATATTTATTTATTTAATATTTAAAATAAAATTTCTCAAAAACATCTAAAAAAAATGCTTCCAAAACTACCATTTTTACTTATAGAAAATTCTTATTAACTTTCAGATATCTCACATTTTAGTTAGTCCAAATATCATATATATTAGATAAATTTCTTACTTATCATATATAAAATCTTACACATCTAAAAAATATTACGTATCAGCCATTTGATAAAGGAATTTTCCAATTTTCTACTCTTAGAAAAATATTACTTCTCAACAAAAAATAACTATACATCTCAAAAATCTTACTTATCATCCATTTACAAAGAAATTGTTTATTTTTAGCTGACAAATAGAAATATTATATGTCCAAAAAAATTATTATGTATTTTATCCAACAACTTTATTATGTATCAGAGGAATATTTATGCTATTTTATATTTTTCACATCTTCTAAATATAAACCATCATGTATCATAGTAAGGACAAATACTTTTCCAATTTTCAAACTCCACACCACTCAAATATAAAAATATTACGTATTGAGTAAGGTTTATTACTAAATTGATTTTTCAGAATGTCTCTTCAGAGTAAAAACCTTAAATATAATAGCCTATGGAAATGGGTGGATAATTACATGACATAAAGTAAATATTTCATTTCAAAACATTCTCACTACCTTTTAGTTCTAGTATTTTAGAGAATTATAAAAAACTATTAACTAATAAAATTCATTTCTTTTTTCAACCCATGGAATGTTTTCCACTATTCAAGTAACTAATTTATCCATAACAAGTCTTCAACATCTCCCATAGATTCTATACACAAGATACCCTTCTAGAAACATATTAAGTATTATATTTATTATTTAACTATGGATATTGAAACATAATAAAGGGGTGTGATTAGATTCTCATTAAGGGTAAACATAAGTGCTAAAAATCAAAGATCATAAGTGATAAAAAGACAAGGTTATCAATATAATCAAGATATATTAGAAAATTATACCCAAAAAATATTAGATCATAAATCATGGAATAAAATAAGAATAAATAATAATAATTACTTATGACCTAGAAATAAGGAATACTTGAAAATTTTTACACCTTAAAAAGCATATAAATCATAATATACTTGTAACACCCTGACCCCTCTAGACCAGAGCCGGTGCATTAATTATTACATTAGAATTCTTAAAAGAAATAAAATCACAAAGTAAAGATTAGTTTATTAGTCTTGAAAAAACTAGATACATAGATGTAACTCAAATTACAATGGGAAAGGTAACAAAATACAATACATAACAAAAACAAAAAACGGCATCCTAAAAAACTCAGTAAATGATATCCTCTTCATAACTTTTTGAAGGTAAAAAAAATTAAAGGGGTGGTCTCAAATGATCAGTAAGGGTTAAAAATAGTGTAAGAATGAATAAATAATAACTAAATCATAAACAACTTGGCATATTCAATATGACAAAGTGAATAAATGAAAAACTCATGCCATTAATAAACTGAGAATGAAACTGCATCCATAGATTTTGTCATAGTGAAAGCCTAATAGATAGTAATAACTAATAATGAATGAACACAATTCTTATTAATTTTATGTCATGTATCTATCACATGATACCATAATACTATTAAATGAATCTAGTTACGTGGGTAGAAACTCGTCTGATTTTTGGAAACAAACTCAATGGGTTTGTCGCCAACTGATTGTCTCATGAGACTAGTCGATGCATCGATGGGATATAGAAGGCCCCTCACATCACTAAATATCCAAATAATTATTTATATATATATTTAATAAAATAGAAATATTTCTTTTCAATATTTGTATAGAGTAGAGGATACAGATTCATCAATATTTCCACAGTTAAAACAACATTCCAAATAAACACCGTATGTAAAATGGTATACGATTTAGACAATAAACATATCCATGATACATGAATATGTATAATTAATATAAATATAATTTCAAATGAAAATTTATCTAAAATATAAAGTAGGTACACCACATAAATATTATTAGGTTCACAATACAAAGAAAGTCACAACGAAATGGAAATTGAGACGAAGTCCCTTACCACAGTGTAATCAGTCGAATCATATGACCAAAACTTAATAAATATAAAATGAATAATTTAATACCATGAATATAAATAGAATAATTATATTATATGAGAAATGTAAGTACACATATACCACATTCAATAAATAATTGGCGAACAATGGAAATCTCAAGGAAATGAAAGTGAAATGAGAAACCCCTTACAATCATGTCGGCATGGTAACGAGTGTTCTTGTGAAAGATTAATGAGAGGTAAAGGGGTATACCATCATTTATATATCATAATGGAAGTATGGTAGAGGTTATAAAACATACCCCATAATTAGGAATTAAAAATAGAAGTATACAACATAGGGGGAATTTTTTAATAAAAGTGAGAGAGAGGATCCCTTACCTTTTGCTCAAAGGTGTTCTTGATTGTTCTTAACGACCTAAATAATCAAATTTAGATTCATTAATTAATAATTCCTGAACCTAATTAACATTTAATTTATATTTTATAACCTTATTAGGTTCATTAATGGGCTTCGGATGGGTTTAAGAGGTTCAATTTTATTGTTTTGGAAGCATTTTCTTCCTTGGTTTTCATGATATGTTTACTTGTATTCATGAATGGAAGTTCATTTGAAATATGGTTAAACATCTAGAATTGTTAATATATATTATCAGTGAAATTAAATATATATAAATTATCTTATAATGATTTTTTTTATATATCGTGAGGATGACTCATTCGATAAGTTAATGATAAACGCTTGGATTTAGCATGACAGTTTTGTGCACAATGAACTTGTTTTATTATTATTATTCCATATTATGAGTGTGTAAGGATTCCAGAAAATTAAATAAGATAAAATAAATATATAATGATCTGGTTCAACCATTAAAAAGGTTTCATGACCAGTCTTGAAGAGAGTAATTCAAACTGAAAACCCTTCTTCCTTGAGTGTGATAAATTAACACATCTCAGATGGTGTTTGCATTTATAGTATAAAAGAAGGTAAAAAGATAGATTATGATAAAATATTCCATTTTTATAGTGAAAATATAGTGAATTTAAGGTAATGGAATTATCATGGCATTTGGATTAGGTTATGTGAGAAGAGAGAACAAAATAATGGAACTTGTAAAAGAAATTGAAAGAAAAAGGAAGAGGTTCACCTCTTGAGTAATCCTCCTTGATAATCTTCTTAAGGACTTTGTTTTTGGCCTTTTGGTGAGACCAAAAATCCTTGGACGTGGGAAGAGGGATTGGGAAGATTATTTTGAAGATTTTAGGAAATGCTTGAACCTTGAGTGGTGTGGGAGGAAGAGGGGGTGAGGGGTGGTTTATATAGTAGAGGGGAGGAGGGATTTTACATTATTTTAATATTTTTTCTCAAGACTATGTATTGTATTGATTCATGTAATCCAAAATAGTAATATTGTAATGTGATTTAGAACCATGTGGTCTTAAATTATCCTTGCATTACTTATGATGCAGGAAATCAAGTATTTAGCATTTGTCGTAATTTATTGTATTTTACTATTCATAAAAAATTCAAGTATTTCAGAAAAATCCCAAAAATTCACTCTAACCATTTTTCAATGTGTAGAATCCAAAAATGAACTCCATTTTTTTAAAAATAATTTTCTAAATATGATAAAATTAATTTTAATTAAAATAATTATATATTCTAAAAATATAAATGCCTAAAATATTCATCTTCATTTTTAAGGTGCTTAAATTTATATATACATTCATGGGTATGGATACCATTCATAAAAGTCATATTACTAAGTGTAAGTAACTATTCATAATGGTAGGTTAATATTCATAAGGGTAGGTTACTGTTCACCAAAAATTAAGTTAATTCTATTAGACTCTAAATATCATCCTGATCGCAACTATGAATGTCCGTTTTTCAAAATTCAAAACACAAAAATGGAAAATTTAAGTTTAAAGGTTAGGTTATGACTATATATTAAATAAAAAACTTTTGTTTCAAAGAAATGCAATACTTTATGAAATATAGGATATTTGATAAATATAAAGTATTTAAGAGAAACGTAGCACAAAATGTTTGGGGTGTTATAATTCTGGATTACATATCACACCGTTAGTAAATCAGGCTTCACTCACCTATCTATCTTGGTGCATTAGCCTTCAGTCACCCATTTCCCATAGTATATTAGGAAACACAACCTATTTATCATGTTGGATCGAACATCATACTAATTTCACAATTTTCTAAATAGATGTACATATTTCCCCAAAACATTAGAAGGCTATATTGGGCCCACCTATAACTTAAATATTAATGATACACATGTCTACCACAAGAAAAAAAATATAACTATCACATCATTAAAACATAATAATAAGAATATATCTCATAAAAATTTCTAATGAAATCATTTAATTTTTATAGAATAAAAATACCGTGGAAAAAATGGGTTTCATTCAATATGTAATAATGAACATATGGAAATAATGGGTATCTAAAGATATTCAGTAACTTTCTAGGTAAATACCATTCAATAAAGATAATAAAGTATATGGTAATTTAAACTATATATATAAAGGGTACACAATTAATAAAATAATTTCATTAATCAATATATGAATTCTATTTAGGTGAACACCATTCAGTCAAAGGAATGAAATATATAGTGTTCACATAGTAAAGGAATTAGGAGAAAATTTATTCCAATTCACGGGGGATGGTTAGCAATACAATGGAAGTAATGGATCATATATTTGACAGAAAAAACATTACATAATTCATCTTGAAAATAAATGTGCAGGGTAACATTTTAAGAATATACTTGGTCAAGCATAATATTAATCAAAGGATAATGAATTAGATGAAAAATAGTTTTTTTGAGTTTTAGAAAAATCACTTTGGAAATAAGATATATCCTTGGTCTTTTGAAAAAAAATAAAAGAAAAATTTTATAAAATGAGGAGAAAAATAATTTATTTTAGAAACCAGGAAAATGTGGGGATAAAGTTTCATATAAAATTAAAAATGTGTTAAAAATATGTTTTCATATGAACAAAACTTAAAACAAGGTTTTAAAAAACATTTTTAACAATATCACAAAAGAAAAAGTTAAAAATACATTTAAAAGTTATTTTAAAAAAGGTGAAGTAAATTTTTTTGAAAATTATTACTTTAAAAAATAATATCAATAATTCATAATTGAAAATAACATAAATTTTTCTATAATATTTGTTGATACAAATATAAAACATTTTATATTGAAAGGAAAATAACCATTTTAACACTTTTAAAATACGTTTATTGAAAACCCAGATAGTAAAAAAATATTTTGTATTAAAACAAAATTTTAAATAATTGGAATAGAAAATACAACACAGTAAAATATTAGGGTGGTAGAACCAAATAAAATTTCATGATTTAATATTAAAACTTAATTAAGGAAAATTGAGTTACCAAAAGCCTTACAATTAGGGTAATAATTGGGTCAAATTTGATTTGATGAAAAGGGACTAATTTGGATATGTATCTCCCATAAATTACAAAAATATATGATAAATAAACGTTCAGGTGAATTAAATACACCATAAAATAAAAAACATGGTGTATAACATAAACTTATCTCAAAATAAGGAATCTGAGATGAAAAACTATTACCTTATTTTCATGCCTGGTCGAATGAACTCGAAGATCTTTTATAAAAAAACAAAAACATCAATAGAAGATTTCATAACCATTTTCATACACATAACCTTTTATAAACATAATTTTTAATTATTATCTATAAGTATATCATATAATTATTATCTATTTTCAATATCGAGTGTGAGTAGTATTGATCATTTTGAAGTAGTTTTGTAATTGTAGTATTTTTATACATTTTTATCCCAAAGTTCATTATTACTAGATCATAGAAGTTACTAGAATTTATGATTTAGTATATTTTATAAATTAATAATTTCATTATAATATATTTTTTATTTATGTTTATTAGAGATGAAATTGGATATAAACTTATTTTGGTGATTTTTTACAAATGAACGGTGGTAATTTAATTAAATATTTAAGTATTTATTTTACCAAAACATTACCAAAGAAAGATTTATTATTTACTTATTAATATATAATATTAGTTTTATAATTCCATAATTTTTATATTTTAATTATAAAATTAGTAAATTATATTTCAAGAATGTAATTTATGAAATAAATAATATATATACTCACTAAGCCCATTTTTATAACCAATAATGAATTGTGGTGATGAAAAACAAAACGTTTCATTCATGGAGGTGGTAAGTTGCACAAACACATGGTCATCATTTTAATTTTTTTTTATTGAATTAGAGGGGAAAATTAAATGGTTATAAAATAAATTTAATAAAATTTCTGTATAATATTTATACTGATGTCATTATATATATATGTTTTGAATGGTTTGGATGAGGGGGATGATAATAATAAATAAATGAAGTAAAAGGGTAAGTAAAACTTACATTAAGAATTTAGATATACTCTTAAAGTATCCTTTGGGAAATAATGGCTTGGAGTAATTTTTTGAGGCTAGAGGTTTCAAAATATGTATTGGGGATCTGTAAAAATTAAATTGGGTAGAGTTTTATGGGAATTTATAACTATATTTGTGGCTTGAGGTGGGAGGAAGTGAGCTCCTATATAGGTGAAAAAGATGAAAAAATATTTGGGAATGAATGTTAGGTAAGGGATAATAATAGAATTGCATGATAGTAAAGTGTAAAATGTTTTTGATACATAAAGGTATAAAGTTTTAACATAAATGTTTTCTATAAGGTAAATGTTTCAAATTGTTTTTTGTAAAATTTGAGCCACATTAGATTGACCATTTTAACACCTACTAATCTTGATTAAAATTTAACCATGGAAATTACTTTATCACTAAAAATATTAGATAACCATTATTACCAAACTTATACATTATGGATATAAATTTTTATTCAATTTAATCTTATTAAATTTATAAATTTTAAAAAATTAACTTTCAAATGAAAAGATATAATATGTTGAAAACCCATTTTTGTAGAAAAAAGTAGTTTTAAACATTAAGTGTTCTTAATAATATTTTTAATTAATTAACCCTTAAATGAATGTTAATTAATTTTTATATGTTTAAAAATAATATTATAGTTCTAATTTAAAATATATCCATTTAATTAAAAAACAAAATATTAACAAAAGTATCATTATTTGAAAAATAACTGTTTTATCCGGATAACTAATATTTACCTTGGTAACTTAATTTTATGCCTAAAAAGTGAATTCTAACTTACTAAAAAAATATTAAAATGTTGATATAAAAAATTAAAATTATTTTATCAAATAAAATTTCTAAGTGTTATAAATTCTTATTTTAATATTAGTGCACATAACCCATAAAACCCATTTTTTAGAAAAAGTTTTTTTTGGCTTAATAATTATGTGTAGCATAAATTTATCAATTTAAATGAAATAAATGAAATAAATTGTTTAATTATAAAACCAATAAGAGTTATGTGGCTTAAAATAAATCCAAAACTGAATATTACCATTAAAATATTTAATTAAAATAAAATAGTAAAAACATTTTCTAAATTAGAATTAAATGTTAGTTATATCCTAAAATTTTTAACACAGGTTTTAGAAGTTCAAAATGATATTTTAAAATACATATTTTTAATAATTAAATAAATATTTAATCAATTAAAATGTTTTATTATCATTTTGGTCTTTCTCATATACTGATAGAGTTATAAAATTTTCAATTTTGATAAAAACTGTATTTTCACTATTCAATTAAAAATAATTTATTTTATAAAAATAATATAAATTCAAATTAGGATAATTTTGTTATGATAAATTCAAAAATAAAAATAATTTTAGAAATTTAAAATTCTAAAATCTATAAATTTATATTTTATATGAAAATAAAATATATAAGGAAAACCACTTTTATTGGAAAATCCCCTTTTGAAACTTCATGTGTTCTTAAACCTATTTTGTATGATTCCTTAATTGATTGAAATATTTTTAGTTACTAGAGGTATTATTATTCTTAAATTTTGTTAATAATATTTATCTAATATGTCACGAATCATTTTAGTTCAGTGTTGAGTGTGAAGTAACCTATCAAACATAATATATATTTAAGAAAAATACATAGTGAAATCTTGGGTCATTACATTCTACCCCCTTAAATAAATTGTGTCCTTGAAATTTTAATTATTACTCCCTAAAGAAATCAGGTTCATGTATTCCTGATATATTCATCATTCGAGATATAATATATAATATGACATCTACCTTATTATCTTAAGTGGTATCAGGTTACTTATCCTTCCTCAAATAACATTAATATTTCATAAAATCATATACCCAAGTACATATATACACTAATAATATATTTTCCATAACATAACTTTCCCAAAACCATTTTAATATCCATTTAGTTAAACTACATATAAATCATATATTCCTCCAAAAATTAACTCTATATTTAATATTAAAATGGTATTAACCACTCAATGATAAAGTCACACAATATTCAATTTATATCATAATACAAAAAATGAGATAGACTTCATCAAAAATTTCATGAATCAAATATCAATCATAAGATTACTAAAACTATCTAACTTGTTTTTTTGAAATAAATAAACCCTTTTTATCTCAAAATCAAGTGTATCTTAAAGCTAAGAGTTATCCATCCCTTAATCACGTGTTCCTCAATTTTTATCCCCAAAAATATAACCTTGTCTTAAAATAAATTTTAAAGGTAATTTATATAATTTAATATATTCTTCCAAACCACTAATGAAAAATTATTGAAAAATATCTTTTGTTTTTTCACATTATCCTCATAAATTTTAGAAAATACCAAAATATCATCGATAAATATCACTCATTAATGAAAATAGCTAAGAGTATCAATATCTAATTTCTATTAATATATCATCATCACTACCTTAAGTAAGATAAGTAAACTCACCTTTTCCATCATAAAAATAATATACTGAAATTCATAACCATTTAATTATTATCCCTTATTCAAAGATAAGGCATGATGGTTTCAAGATACATACCTTTCATTGCATTATTTTCATTTTCCACTTCCAACCAAAGACTAAAACAAAAAAGGTTATGATAATATCAAAAATATGAATATAAAACATCTATTAAATTTTATTTTCTAATGACACCTTCATTTCATACTTTGATAATTTATAGTGCATCTAATTTTCATTAAGTTTGGATAATTTGTACTCATTACCCTAATCTTAAAAATAATTGTCCCAATATTTATTATGAACTTTATTTCAATATTCTAAACCTAAAAATTATTTAAATCTATGATCTAAAATTTCTTATCACCCTTTATCTATAAAAGAACATATAAATTAATATTTACCTTAAATCTTGAATATCAACATTTTAATCTAACTTATCTATAGTCATTCCCTATTATGTTTTATAACGTAAATATTTTCAAATCCTTCATAATGGTTTATAAAGAGAATGTAAATGAACCAAAGTATATCCCCTGGGAGTGTAAAACCAGAAGTGTAGTTTGGAATATTTTTAATGATATAGGTGACGATTGAGTTAATACCAAACATGAACTTTTTTAGGATTATTACCCCTCGGTACATCCATACCAGAGACTTCACCCACTTATTGTATCCAGGATGAGATTTCATTTCTCAGAAAACCACATTCTTAGAAATTAACCAAAATTTCAGAATGTTAAACTACACATTTATTTATCCATTATACTTTGTAAAATTCTCTTATTTCAATACCTAAAATATTCAAAATTATCTAAACTAACCTAGAGGGTTATATATACCTTTTAAATTATTATTAACTTAACATATCAACAGTTTATGACAATTCTAACTCTTAAATTATCCTCAACTGATAATATCATGATCTCAAAATTTATCTAAAACCTACTTTGAAACAAATTAGTGTCCTAAAGGCATGACCATCCAAATTACATGACTTGAAAATATTACATTGCAAAAAACTCACAAGACCACTTATGTTTAGATTTTTTGAGAATCATGACAAAACATTAACTAACAAAATCCATATATTTTTCAACCAATGAATATTTTTTCCACCATGTAAGTAATTGATTAATCCTTAATAAGTATTCAATATCTCCCACAAATTTTCCATAAAAGATACTCTTATAGACATTTATTAAGTATTACTTATCTTCACAACTGTGGGAAACAAAAAATAATTAAGGGGTGAGCTCAAATACTCCGTAAGGGTAAACATAAGTTATAATTATCAAAGATCATAAGTGAGCATCAGATAATCACATGAGTATAATCAAGATATATAAAAAAGTTATACCTAATAAACAATAGATCATAAATCTAGGTATAACATAAAAATACATCATAAAAAGATGCATATCATAGAAACAAGGCATACATAAGAATTTTAGCACATATATAATCATTGAAATCATAGAATAGTGATTCAATTATCACACCTGATTTAACATAGGGGACCAGGTTTCACTCACCTCCTTCCATTAGTGGATTAGGCTCCACTCACCTATTTTTCATAACAGATCAGACCTCACAATATGATTCCCATTTTATATTTGATCATCACTTTGGTTTCACCATTATCTCAGGAGATGAATAGATTTATCCAATGAATTTTAGGGATATGTAGGGACCACATATTACTTAAAGATTAACCAAACACTTGTGTGTCGTAAGAAAAAACCTAACCATTACATCATTAGAACTCAGAAATAAGAATGGGTTTTATAAAACATTCAAATGAAAATCATTCAATTTTTATAGAAAAAATAACCCATGTAAATAAAATGGGTTTCATTCAAGACATCATAAAGAACATATTGAAACATATGGGCATAAAAAATTATTTATAAAATTTCTAGGTAAATAACATTCAATCAAGATAATAAATAATATTGTATTAACACCATATAGATAAATGTTATAGAGTTAATAAAATCATTTCCCTAATAAATGGATGAATGTAATATGAGTAAAAACATTACAATTAAATGATGGAAATATATTGTATTCATAAATCAGTTATATTGGAAGAAATGTTATTTCTTTTGATGGTGTATGGTTAGTAAGAAAAGGCATTAGGGGATCAAATATTTGATATAAAAGAACACACTACTACAAAAACGGGCAATAACAGCGCTAAAATCGGGCTTTAACAGCGCTAGAAAAGCGCTGTAAAGCTCAGCGCTGATAAAGGAGGGGTCCTTTAACAGCGCTTTTTTTAGCGCTGTTAAATGTCACCTTTAACAGCGCTAAAAAAGCGCTGTTAAATGTCACCTTTAATGGCGCTAAAAAAGCGCTGTTAAAGGATACCTTTAATGGCGCTAAAAAAGCGCTGTTATATGTTTCCTTTAACAGCGCTTTTTTAGCGCTGTTAAATCCCTGCCTGCTGCTAATAAAAAACCTGCACTATTACAGCCAGCCGAGCAGACCTGCACAAAAACCAGTATATCAACCACATACCTGCACAAAAACCAGTATATCAACCACAAGCATGTCATCAACCGATCACAACCCAACCAAACAGTGTTCTTACCATGAGTTAGATACCATCTACCCAGAAAGCAAAACTACCTCATTACATAGTATCACAAAATATTCCTACACAACTCAGAAGATAAATACTAGAACATTCCACTATGCATTGTTTCTCCTTGGATTGCCACTTGGTTTTGACAAATCGTGCAGAGCCCGTGCTCCTTGAATCATTCTGCAATACATAAAAAGGATATCCTAACTCTCCCAACCATCACCCTTAGTAATTATGTATATTAATACAAAAAAGGTAACATATCATAAATTGGGGTACTGTAATGAGACATCAAGATTAACATTCTATATATATGATCAATGTCTGGTAGGATTGGTTGCGTTGATACATGACTCTACCTGGACCTCAAAAATAGATATATGATCTCACTCCAGGACTTTCAGAGAGACTCCAACTATGTCTAGGACGTCCTGCTGAAGCGATCGTACTACCGTAAGTCGGAAAAGATACCAAAACCATCCTAGGAAGGATCATGGGAGCCAACCCTAATGAAATATGTCCTTGATATAGTGTTCAAAGAGATCAATCATGGTACATAAAATTATGTGTCATTTAAAGGGTCACATGCCTTGTCGCTTTACCCTGGGTAACTCCAATGTTCAGCTGCCTGTGTGAATATACATGTCATATCAATAGGAAATTACATGGCATGTTAAAAAACATATACGTGTTACCCTTTGATCTTGTGTCCTCTTATGCACCCTTGCCCTATGTTAGTACATGACGTCGATCTCGTGTGATTCTTCCTGTGTATCTGTACAAGGGATAAACTGCGTAGCTGGCTCATTAAAGACGTGTAGTGGGATATATTCCATGTAGGAAAGCCATGTAATCCACCCCAGGTTTGACTCGTACACGTCACATATGACCCATGGATCATTGTACTAAAGTGTTAACACAATCCTAAGGCGTTTGGTCGGTTTCCCGTATGTCAGTTGTTGATTTCACTTAAAAATAAATCCATTTTGAACAAAATAGAGGCACTTTGAGTGGTGTCGGCCACACCGGGCCTCGGATTGAGTCGGGGTTGACTCTTACACGTCAAATTTGACCCATGGATCATTGTCCTTAAGTTTCAACAGAATCCAAATGCGTTTGGTCGGTTTGCCGCATGTCAGTTGTTGATTTCACTTAAAAATAAGTCCATTTTGAACAAAAGAGAGGCACTGTGAGTGGTGTCGGCCACACCGGGCCTCAGATTGATGCGGTGTTGAATCGTACACGTCACACATGAGTCATTGATTGTTGTGAAAAAGTATCAACGCAATCAGAAGCCGTTAGATCGGTTTGGCGTATGTACGTAAAATATTGTCCATTTTAAACTAAATACATACACTTGGAGTGATACCGGTCACACCGCGCCTCTGATTGAGGCGGGGTTGAATCTTACACGTCACATTTGACCCATGGATAGTTGTCCTTAAGTTTCAATAGAATCCCAATGTGTTTGGTCGGTTTGCCGTATGTCAGTTGTTGATTTCACTTAAAATTAAGTCCATTTTTAACAAAACAGTGACACTGTGAGTGGTGTCGGCCACACCGGGCCTCGGATTGATGCGGTGTTGAATCGTACACGTCACACATGAGTCATTGATCATTGTGAAAAAGTATCAATGCAATCAGAAGCCGTTAGATCAGTTTGGCGTATGTACATAAAATATTGTCCATTTTAAACTAAATACATACACTTGGAGTGATACCGGTCACACCGCGTCTCGGATTGAGGCGGGGTTGAGTCGTACACGTCACATATAACCCATGAATCGTTGTCCTAAAGTGTCAACACAATCCGAAGGCGTTTGGTCGGTTTCCCGTATGTCAGTTGTTGATTTCTCACTTAAAAATAAGTCCATTTTGAACAAAACAGAGGCACTTGGAGTTGTGTCAGCCACAACAGGCCTCAGATTGAGGCGGGGTTGACTCGTACACGTCACATTTGAAGGTGAGTATGCATACACGATAGTTGACCTTCTTAGAGAAGGGTTTCTGGAAGAGTATAAAAGACATGAAGCAATGAAGATCATTAGAGTGTTGGAGCAAATGTGGTTGCTACAAACAATGTGGAAATCGGCTTGTGCAAAGCGACCTAAGTTACAACTTGAAAGTATTCTACTCTATTTTTTTCTGGAAGGTTTCAGTTTAAATGCATTTTGGAATGATCATTGCTAGCCATGGTCTTTTAGGTTTTTTTGACAGCCGAGGGGAAAGGGTGGGGTCTGAAGACATTGTAGGATATGTCGAAGGGTGATTTTGTGTGTGAATATGTTGGAGAAATGTTAACTCCCGCAGTTCTGAAAAGAGTCACTATTTGAAAGAAAGTCACAAGTTTAGATACATCTCAAGATGGTCAGTTTAAAGACATTTTGAGGGACACTACTAAAGACATGCTCAGATATGCACTCATCCCCCACTTTTAGATCGTTGTCTACTACAATGATCTTCCAAACAAGATATGCATTAGAACGCTCATGATACATAGAGAAATTCACTGGCCACCTTCGAGAATGATCTGAAGCACAAACCATGACAGCATTATGTTTTTAACTTCAGCACCTCAATTGAGAATGTGACACCTTTCAGGACTTGGCGCCATTGTATGTCGTTTCGTCCACTGAATGGGTCTATCCTTTTATTTAATTTTTTTAACTTCAGTCAAATATTCTAGAAAGATGTCGCGGCAGATCCTTCACCATTTTGTTTTGCTGAACATCTCATTACATTGTTAAAAAAAAGCAGGGTGTCTTGCATGGGCAATACGTTCGTGTATTGAAGATGATGCACTCCCATTTTAATGGACTAGGTTTACTCCCTAATCTCATACATAACATCTCATGAGACAATAGATTTAACCAATGAATTGGAGTCATATCTGGGTACAACCATCATACGATTTTCATGATTATGTGTTCCACAATAATTAAATCAATCATTAGGCTTAAACAAAATAATTAACCATGTGGGTTCGAATAAATGGGAGTGCATCATCTTCAATACAAGAACGTATTGCCCATGCAAGACACCCTGCTTTTTTTTAACAATGTAATGAGATGTTCAGCAAAACAAAATGGTGAAGGATCTGCCGCGACATCTTTCTAGAATATTTGACTGAAGTTAAAAAAATTAAATAAAAGGATAGACCCATTCAGTGGACGAAACGACATACAATGGCGCCAAGTCCTGAAAGGTGTCACATTCTCAATTGAGGTGCTGAAGTTAAAAACATAATGCTGTCATGGTTTGTGCTTCAGATCATTCTCGAAGGTGGCCAGTGAATTTCTCTATGTATCATGAGTCATTGATTGTTGTGAAAAAGTATCAATGCAATCAGAAGCCGTTAGATCGGTTTGGCGTATGTACGTAAAATATTGTCCATTTTAAACTAAATACATACACTTGGAGTGATACCGGTCACACCGCGCCTCTGATTGAGGCGGGGTTGAATCTTACACGTCACATTTGACCCATGGATAGTTGTCCTTAAGTTTCAATAGAATCCCAATGTGTTTGGTCGGTTTGCCGTATGTCAGTTGTTGATTTCACTTAAAATTAAGTCCATTTTTAACAAAACAGTGACACTGTGAGTGGTGTCGGCCACACCGGGCCTCGGATTGATGCGGTGTTGAATCGTACACGTCACACAGGAGTCATTGATCATTGTGAAAAAGTATCAATGCAATCAGAAGCCGTTAGATCAGTTTGGCGTATGTACGTAAAATATTGTCCATTTTAAACTAAATACATACACTTGGAGTGATACCAGTCACACACAAAATCACCCTTCGACATATCCTACAATGTCTTCAGACCCCACCCTTTCCCCTCGGCTGTCAAAATCACCCTTCGACTATCTGGTTATGATTTTTGACAGCCGAGGGGAAAGGGTGGGGTCTCAATCCGAGGCGCGGTGTGACCGGTATCACTCCAAGTGTATGTATTTAGTTTAAAATGGACAATATTTTACGTACATATGCCAAATCGATCTAACGGCTTCTGATTGCGTTGATACTTTTTCACAATGATCAATGACTCATGTGTGACGTGTACGATTCAACACCGCATCAATCCGAGGCCCGGTGTGGCCGACACCACTCACAGTGTCACTGTTTTGTTAAAAATGGACTTAATTTTAAGTGAAATCAACAACTGACCATCTCGAGATGTATCTAAATTTGTGACTTTCTTTTAAATAGTGACTCTTTTCAGAACTGCGTGATATGAAGGTATTTTGGATATTTTACTGGTTCATGCATGATATGAAGGTATTTTGGAGATTTTACTGGTTTTTTTGTCCAAAGGCCAAAGAAATGTGGTCCATCATTCTTGCATGTTACTCGTACACGTCACCAAGGACCCGTGGATCCTTCTCCTAAAGGATGAAGGCAATCCGGATGCGTCTGGTCAGATTTACGTAGGTCAGTTGTTGTTTCCAATTAAAGTGGTGTCCATTTTAAACAAGAGAGCGACCCTTTGGGTGGTAGCGGTCACACCGTGCCTCGGATTGAGGCGGGGTTGACTCGTACACGTCACCAAGGACCCGTGGATCCTTCTCCTAAAGGATGAAGGCAATCCAGATGCGTCTGGTCGGATTTCCGTAGGTCAGTTGTTGTTTTCAATTAAAGTGGTGTCCATTTTAAACAAGAGAGCGACCATTTTAGTGGTTCAACATTCTTGCATGTTGCTGGTGCATATCATCTGTTAAAATGGAAAAATGACTCATTGGAGAAAGAATGTTTTATTTAATAACAATTACAATTTTGCTACGAACATTTACATACAACAATATTTTATCTTTTGATCCCCTTAACCCCTCTCAAAAATGACCACCAATTGTACATGTCCCCAAGTCAGATCATCATTGTATTTGTGTACAATCTGTCATCAGGTATGCGGCCCACTCGTTTCTGAACACATCTATATCGTCTTGTGAGTATGAGGCTTTTCGATAGTCATAGTAGTACTGCAAAATAAAAAAATAAAGAATTAATAAATAACTTAAACGAACTAGTAATTGTTTTTGAAAATACCTCTTTAGGGATGCTAGTTTGCTGATGAAAAACGATCTCTTTCATAAATTTACAAACATAATAACCGCAATCATTATCGTTTGTTTGTTTTGGACACTGCAAAAAAATTGATCATTAGGAGAATAAATAACTTGTGTTGAGGTGTGTTTGGATAGTGAAATTTTATTATATATACCCTGATATTTGTCCAGACGTAGTACTTGCTCGGCTCCTTATGCTTAGCCCCTGTCCTCATACCATGATTTAGACGATATTGGTACACCGCCCTATCATAACAGAATCCTCAGTAAAAGATAATATATATTATATAAATTGATGTTTAGACCTAAAACGTAAGATGTAGTGTCTTACAGATTCACAAACTCCATCATGTATGGTCGGTTTGATGGATATCCTAGCTTTGAATCCAGAAAGTAAATCTTCGGAGTATCCAAGTTCACCGCAATTAGCAACCAATGTTGCCTAAAAACACAAAAAGGAATAAGTAATAAAAAAAGTGAAAATATAATTGATATGCTTTAATCGTAGAGTATTACCCCTGCATGGTTGGTATTAGGAAAAGTCTGTCATCTGTAATCTTGCGTTCAAATGTTTTCAGCAAGTCCTTCACTATTGCATCCCTTTTTGATGACTCTATTTTTGTTTGGTGTGTTGATGTGATATGAGGACTAACCAGTCCAAATCTTGGCTCATGGGAAAATCCCTTCAACTGTTTTTCATAAATGCGTCTGTCAACAATATAAAATGCATTTAGTCATAATTTTCACATTAGATCAGCTTTTAGAAAATCAATTCATGGAAACATACCTCATATATACATTTACAACAGTGACGCCTAACCAACCGTTTTCAAGGATTTCATTTACATTTTCAGCAGCAACGAAATCTTGACTTTCCTCTCCGTATATATTATCTTCGAAAATCACTATATGACTATTACCATCTTTTAGCTTCGTATCCACATGAGTCTTCAATGCTAGTAAATGTGGAAAGAGAACAGGTGGTGTTATTGTGCTTTCAGTAGCTCCTTGGGATCGATTGGTCGATCCTTTAGATGGTTTCGAGCCGATGTTAGTCACCCCCTTTCCTTTCTCCGTCTATAACAACAATCATTGATTCAGACACTCTTTTCATTAATTGTTAAGGGTTTAGCTTGAAAATAAAAGGAAATAAATACCTCTTTGTCTGCATGTACTCTTACAAGTTCTGCCGGCCATGCAATGAATGTCCCAATAGCCTTTTCAACCGTATGAATATCATCGTCATCAAGTGGAATAGGTAGCATTGCATTTGGCTCATGAGCTACAGTAATCGTCACTTTCAGATGATCTTTTGAAAGTGGTCTATTATGCAGTGTGGCATCTGGGATATTGAACACTGTAGCCCTCGCTACAAGGTGATAGGTGGGTGTTGACAGATATAAATCACAATCATTATCACCCTGTAGAAGATCAGTACAGATAAATTATCAGTGTTTGTCTGATTCATATTTAATGGGAACCGTTATTAGAATATTGATTACCACGGCTAAGACATTTTTTTTAGGTGAATGGCTCGCCTCAAAGCTGGTGGGGGGTGGGGCAGGATGTTCATGCGGTGGTTCTTCCTGAGTTGTGTCCTCCCTTTGCTTCCCACCCATAAAAGTTGCTAGCAACTCTCCCTGCCATTGCAATTTTTCTTCAAGGGTTGCTATTTTTTCGCTCATTTGTTCCAATTTTTTCTCTGTATCATCTATTTTTTTCTTCTTCTCAAAATATACTCGGGGTGTCACCCCAAACCCTGCACCTCTGACACGACCGTATTTTTCCGGCTGCTTCAAAGCCGTCGATAATAGGTCTGTATCAGCTACAGGAGTAGCTGATTCCTGTGACTGTCAGATATAGGAAAAAAACTAATTATTTTTATGTAATAGCAATTTTAAACAAATCTTTTTATCATCGTGTCATACTTACACATATTTCCCACACTTTTTGTGTGTTCTCATCTATTAACTTCCCTTCTTTGTTCACACGTGCCTCCTTCCATAGCACATGACGTGGGATAGAAGTGCATTTGGTTTTAGATTCATCAATCTACATATAAACATAGAAAGATAATTATGATGTTGTTTATTGGCACCTAACAATATTACTGTAAATTTACAATACGTACCATTTTCTTTTCTAATGAAGCGTACCCCATCCTTGCTTTACGATAGGGGTATGTTGGATTTGATGCACGTTCCTTATTTTCAGTACAGAGTTTCTGTTTCATAAATGAAATATTGACAATCAAAGTGATGAATACAGGTATCCTCAAACAACGTATTATCACTCACAATGTACCTGAAACTTCTCATCCCCACGACGGCCAATAAATGCATCCCATGCTTCTTGGGATATCAGGTGCGCATAGACAATGGGTGGGTGCGGGTTTATTTTACCTTTAGAATCTTTCAGGTGACATCTTGTTAAAATAGTACGAAAACCTCGATGAATCTTTCCTGCAAGCCTTAGTACATAATCCTTGTGTGAGTCGTCTACTATAAATGTACTCTGCAAGAGATTGAGAAGAGTAAGACACTGTTTCATCATTTTATTTGCTAGTTAATTAAAAAAATAAATTCATAATGTTACCGTAATTTCTTCCCAGATCACAGCCTTCAACCCGGACACAACATGGTGCCATGAATCTACGTCAATCGGCACGCGTTGCCGAGTGACAACTCCAATGTAACTGCTAAACATAGCCTTGTTGGGATTCACATGTTGGCCTCGTGCATTCCATCCGACTTCAAATTTGATGCCTTTGCTTTTCGCCTTAAGAATTTTGGCTAACACTGTCAAACTACGACGCACCTGTGATTTCTGCGACTTCGGTCCTTCATTCCCGACCATTTCATCGATATCAACATCATCTATATGTTCATCTACTATGATATCAACGGCATGTGCTGATGGTTGTTGGACCTCAACACTAAGAGAAGGAGCCGCAACAGCAAGAGCAGCAGCAGGAGCAGCAGTAGGAGCAGCAGGAGCAGCAGCAGGAGCCGCATCAGGAGCACCAGGAGCCACAGCAGGAGGAGGAGTATGAGTCACAACAGTAGGAGCAGCAGGAGCCGCATCAGGAGCAACAGTAGCAGCAGAATGAGCTGCAGGAGCAGCAGGAGCAGCAGCAGCCGCAGCAGCAGCTGCTTGAGAGACTTGTTCAGTCTCAAGGTTAGGAGCACCAGAATGTGCAGAAGTCATTATCTGCAAAAGTGGTTGAACAGTTCATTCAAATTACATAAATTCTGTAATGATAAGATAATAACATGAGATAAAAAGATCTATATTACAAACAAAATATAACCTGTTTACTGAACTCTCTTTCTTTTTTTCAAAGGTTGAAGAGATTTGACACCTCTATCGACAATCCAAATCCCTTCATTGTGGTCTCCTCTAACATACAAAACATCATCTGCATTGGGACCGCTCTGAATTGATTGTGACGTACCACTAAAAGGATCGTCCTCAACTGAATTTTCATCGGAACCCTCAATAGTTTTGGACGATAACAGAACAATCGACCACTTTCGGTTTGCGGGATCTGGAACATAAAAAACTTGTACCGCTTGTGATGCCATTATAAACTGTTCGTCTTTGTACCCTTCTTTACTAAAATCAACTTTCACAAATCCCCATTCATCTATTTTAACACCACTATTGTTATCAATCCATTTGCATTGAAAAATCGGCAATTGAAATGTCGTATAATCCAACTCCCATATTAGTTTGATAATGCCAAAGTATGACATATTTGCATAAATTGGATTTATATCCTTACTACCAGAAACATGCATCGCTTCAGCCACTAGTGTAACTCCACTATTTTGCATGGTACTCTCTTCATCATGTTCATCCGTATAGAATGTATAACCATTAATTACATACCCACTGTAAGATAATACATACACACTTGGTCCAGCGGCTAGCCATCGAAGTCGTTCTGAAATTGAATTCGGATTTTCATCCAACTGCTTAAAAATATGGTCCTGAAACCATCCTATAAACTGGTGATTATGTGTATCTGCTAACCATTTTTCAGCCCTCGATGGATTCAACTGCCTAAGAATTTCTTTGTGAGTTTCAATATATGGAGCAACCTCCCAACTGTTATGCAAAACATAAAGATGAGCCTGCTCCCGATCTGTAATACTGATTGTTACAACTTCTCTTCCAGAAATTCCCTCACCCTCAATGCGTCCAGTGTGACGAGATTTCTGGAGACCAATGCTTTCCACATCAGATAGGTATTCAGAACAAAATTCAATGGCTTCCTCAACAATATATCGCTCCACTATACAACCCTCTGGCCGACTTCGATTTTTGACATATCCTTTCAAAATCTTCATATACCGTTCAACAGGATACATCCATCTATAGTGCACAGGACCACAAAGTCGAATCTCTCTCACCAAGTGAATCATCAAATGAACCATCATATCAAAGAATGTTGGCGGGAAGAACATTTCTAATTCACATAATATGATGACAATTTCTTTTTCCATAGCTGGCAATTTCCCCGGGTCTAAAACTTTGCTACATATAGCTTTGAAAAAGAAACAAAGTTTGGTTAACGTATGACGAACATTCTTGGGTAAAATGCAACGTAAAGCTATAGGAATTAGATCTTGCATCAAAACATGGCAATCATGTGATTTCAAACCTTTTAACTTCAAATCATTCATTGACACAATGTTCTTGATATTTGATGAGTACCCCTCTGGAACCTTTACATCATTAAAGAAGTTGCAAAACTGATATCTCTCTGCCCTAGAAAGAGTATAAGCAGCAGGAGGAAGAAACATTCGATTTTCACCTTTCACGGGAGCCAACTCTTCTCGTATTCCCATGTCAACCATGTCCAACCTTGCCTTAATTCCATCTTTTGTTTTGCCAGGGGCATTTAGCAACGTTCCAATAACACTATCACATACATTTTTTTCCACATGCATCACATCAAGAAAATGTCTGACGTACAAACAATTCCAGTATGGTAATTCAAAAAAAACTGATCTCTTTTTCCAACCGATTTTCGTAAGGTTTTTCGAAAATGGTTTACCAAAAACAGTGTTCATATCTTTTACTTTCTCAAACAGCTGATCACCTGTTAGTGGAGACGGTGTTGTGCGTTTTTCTGAACTTCCATTGAATGATGTCGTCCAAGATCGGTACTTATGCCGACGAGGTAGAAATCTACGATGTCCTAGAAACACAGATTTCGATGAATGTTTCAACCTAATTGATTCTGTATCTTCTTCGCACACGGGCCACCCTTGAGTTCCTTTAATGCTATAGCCTGACAAATTTCCATAAGCAGGGAAATCATTTATTGTCCCATACAACATCGCTCTCAACGTGAAGTATTCACTTTTATAAGCATCATACAACATTACACCTGAGTCCCACAATAACTTCAAATCCTCGATCAAAGGAGTCAGATAAACATCAATATCGTTACCTGGTTGTTTTGGTCCTGATATAAGCATAGATAACATGATGAATTTTCGCTTCATGCATAACCAGGGTGGCAAGTTATAATTTAGCAACATAACAGGCCATGTACTATGAGTGCTGCTTTGAAAACCAAAAGGATTCACTCCATCTGTAGATAACGCAAGACGAAGGTTTCTCGGCTCTTTTCCAAATTCAGGATACTCATGATCAATTTTCTTCCATTGAGGAGAGTCGGCCGGATGACGTAATAACCCATCTTTATTTCTTTTATCTGCATGCCACGACAATTGTCTTGCAGTTTCTTTACTTCCATATAAACGCCTAAACCTTGGAATGATTGGAAAGTACCATACAACTTTCGTAGGATTGGATTTATCTTTCTTGTATCGAGAAGCACCACACTTTGGGCATTCTGTAAGTGATTTGTTCTCCTTTCGAAACAATATACAGTCTTTCGGGCAGGCATGTATTCTTTCAGAAATCATTCCCATCGAGCGTAGCATTCGTCTAGCTTCATACGTCCGGCTTGGGAGCTCATTATCTTCCGGAAGCATGTCATTCAAGAGAGCAAGTAGTTCCGTAAAACTGACATCACTCCATCCATTGCCTGCTTTCAATTTATACAACTTCAGTACAGCTGACAATGTTGTATACTTAGTGCAAGCAGCATACAATGGCGTCTTTGCACAACTCTTTAACTTCTCAAACAATTTTGGGCAATCACGGGGTTCATCTTGAATTGTCTTTGTCATTTCCTCAATACGATCTTCATCATCATTGAAATCTGTAATCACATCCTCCATACGGTCTTCTTCATTATCTATATTTGTATTCATATCTGACGATCCATAAAACGCAGTTTTATCCCAGCCAGTAGCTACATTCGCTTTTTCTCCATGTTTATTCCAACATTTATAACTCCGATCTATTCCGTGACATATCAAATGTTCTTCCAACTCCTCTGGAGTAAGTAGTCTAGAATAACAACAACGTAAACACGGACAAAGGATTTGAGAAGGATCCTTTGTGTGATCCTTTGCAAACTTGATGAACTCTTTCACTCCGTTCTCGTACTCTATTGTTAAACGATTAGAATCCATCCAATCTTTATTCATCTTCATCCTATTTGAATCTCAAATATTAGTATTTATGGTTCAAGTACACAAAATAAGACTTCCAAATACAGTAGAAGGGAACCACTTCCTTGGAAGGAGATCAAGTAGTCTAACCTATAATCAAGATTCATAAAAAAGAATATTAGATTCACTAAAAAGATGATTATCTATCACTCTATTAGGAGAAAAAGATACGTATGCACCTAATGTGACATCAAACATGGTTTTACACACTTTGGGATAAACATGTGTTCATGTTCAGAAACGATTATAAATAATAGGATACCCCCTTAATTTAGTATCTCAACTTTTATAGAAAATATGAGGCTTTGAATCGCGTAGAATTGCATTCAATAGGAGTTTGTAAAGAGAGTTTCGTGCATGGTAAAAAGTTGCGTGCATGGACTTATTCTTATCGATTCGAGAATCCCTGGTGTCATAGTCTACACCTTTCTCCACCTTCATGTCCAGCGCATGTCAAATTATCTTAGACTGATTTTCCATTAAGTTACTCAGGATTTTCAAGGAATCAGTCCCCACAATATGACACTAAAAAGTTCTACCATAGTTCTAATTGCATGATTCTAAAATGCATGATTTCAAGTACTATAGTTGGTTTGATTCTATAGTAATGCCTAAGTCATTATGTTCTAGTCCAGACACCCCAAAAACTAAACATTCCCCCTCCCTTTGTGTGGGTTAGACCCATGCATGTAGTTTTAACTTAAAATATCTATGTACAGCTTGATTCTTTCCATCACAAGAAACATGGTGATACATAAACATCATATTTAGGGTCTATTCATGAGACATAAATTTCCCCATTGTCACTATGTCGGAGCCAAAAAGGTCTCTTCCTTTCAAAAACCATACACTATGCACAAAAAGGTCTTAATCCTCATATCCTTCCATGGCCATCGGAAATGAGCGGTCATCGTCCTAAGGTCACCTTTATTTGACTAATCACAATATGCACTGGTGGATCTGCATATGTTTCCCACTAAAAAGGCATGTCAACCAAAGACAATTTCGTCCTCAATAATGGATTTTACTACCATCAAACACCCTATGACATTTAAGTACCATATCAATCCTTGGATTCATGAAACCCTGGGTTAAAATTTACATCTACCACCCCCCCCCCCTCATGCATGATTATGGTAGAACATTCTTGGTTATACTATAGTGAAAAGGGTGAATCATTTCCCCTCCTTATCAGAACAAAATGGAAACCTGCACAAAGGTCCTGGTTTTAGGACATTAAACTACACCATGCCTCAACTCTCCATTACATAAGACAAATTCTAGTAGGTTTTATACATTCCATAACAACTTGAAGGGATTCCATGAATGTTTGAAACAAATAAATAAAACTAGAATAGAATTCATACCCTTAGTTGGTCGAGGGCGTTGCGGGTTGCGGAAGGCGGCCGCGGAGGGCGACCGAGGGCGGCCGAGTGAGGCGGAGGGTGACGGAGGCGGCGGAGAGCGGCCGAGGGCGGCGGAGGGCGGCCGAGGGCGGCAGAGAACGGCGGCCGAGGGCGTTGCGGGCAGCCGAGGGCGGCAGGCGGTGGAGGTCGGCCGAGGGTGTTGCGGGCGGCGGAGGACGGCGACTGTACCGAGGGCGGCAAGCTCCGGCGAAGCGAACACAGCAGCGGTATTCGGGAGAAGAGTAGCAGGGTTACGGTTCCGCGAGAGCTTTAGCTGCGATAAAACGAGGGCACTGTGCGACCGACTTTATAAAAAAGTCGACTAAGGTTTTATCAGCGCTAAAAAAGCGCTGATAAAGGCTACCTTTATCAGCGCTAAAATTATAGCGCTGATAAAATCTAGCTTTATCAGCGCTTTTCTAGCGCTGATAATATTATGATTTATCAGCGCTACAATTATAGCGCTGATAACGGGTCTCTTTATCAGCGCTTTTTTAGCGCTGATAAAGATAATTTTTATCAGCGCTTTTTGAGCGCTGATAGAGGTGTTCTGTATCAGCGCTTTTTTAGCGCTTATATAGGAAACCTTTATCAGCGCTCAAAAAGCGCTGATAAAGACCAACTGTATCAGCGCTAATATTTTAGCGCTGATACAGATCATATTTATCAGCGCTTTTCTAGCGCTGATAAATATTTATATTATCAGCGCTAAGAAAGCGCTGATAAAAATTAGCTTTTTCAGCGCTGTAATATTAGTGCTGATATAGGGTATCCTTTATCAGCGTTTTTGCTTAGCGCTGTTATAAGGGCGCGCTTCCCTTGCCCGTTTTTGTAGTAGTGACATTAAATAATCTATCTAGAGAAATAATATGAATAGTAACATTTGAATACTATAATTGATCAAGAATAAGATTTATCAAAGGAATAAAGACTTATATTAAAAAACCTTTTTGGAGTTTTAGAAAAATCACATTGGAAATAAGATATATCTTTAACATTTTGGAATAATTGTAAAAGAAATATTTTATAAAACTAGGAGAATATAAATTTATTTTAGAAACCATGAACATATTGGGGGAAAGTTTAATATAAAATAAAAAATGTATTATAAATATGTGTTCACAAAAAATAAAAATTTAAAAAATATTTTAGAAAATATTTTTAATATTATCACAAAAGATGAAGTTTCATATCCTTACAAAAGTTATTTTCAAAAATGTTGTAAGATAACCATTTTTATATGAGTTATAAATCCTATTACTTTTATTAAAAATATTTTATTTATCTATATGGGAATTACTAATGAGTTAATTGTGGCTTTAGGAGCATTCGAGCTTTATTTGGGGCTCGAAGTCCTGGTTTTTAGAGAAACAAACCAAGGCATACGATTAGTACTAATCATGTGGTAAAACTATGTTGTCTAGTGAGGGTGATTTGTAGTTGGTTTAACCATGAAAGAGGAGGTTAATTTCTTTGAAAAACTTGGAATTTATTTCAAGTGTATTTAGCATAATTGGAACACGATTTCTTCTAACTGTGCACCTAACCATGCAAAGGGGTATCACCTTGACCAATAGGTGCACATGATTAGTGCATGATTTTGATAACCATGTGGACAAACCATTCATATATTTAAAAATTATAAAATTATGATTTTCACCTATTCCTTTAACCCTAAACCAAACCTTAAAATTCTTATTTTTTGATGTGGACCACACATAAGAGATCTCCCAATTTATTCCTCCATAGGTATTGAATTATCTCCCTCATCCAAGCTCATAATAGATCATCATCAGTTGTGTTGGATCACCCTTGGTAATTCTATGATTACAATTTCATATTTCCTTTGTTTCTCTTACCATATTTGGTGTTATTTCTATATGATCCCATATACCCTATTTTTAGGGATTTTTATTATGTTTCAATTTCTTCTATTATAGATCAAGTATGAAGTTGATACCAAGTGAGGAGTCATATACCAATCTATGGTAGGTGGTCTAGTGCCTTTCCCTAAAATCCCTAATGTTTACATTATATGTTATCGTGATGCATGTCAAACCTTATGTGAATATCCAATTAAATGTAAAACTAACTAAATAAATTGATACCACCTTGAGTTAATTATATCTAATACACTAAATGATACCATTAGAGGTTTTTTACCTTGATTTGAATCACCCTTTGGGTGCATGGCTTACATGACTTCATATTTACACCTTGTTTTAAAGATATCATATTGGTAATAAACTATATTTTTATGAGTTGATATTCCCTAGGGGAATTTTAATTCTCTCATTTAATGTATGTGAGGTTTTGAAATCATTGAATTAGAGTGATTTTCTAAGAGTTTGAATGTTCTAAAATGTTTTTTCGGGTAGTTTTATGTTTCGGTAGAGGTCCTAGGGTTTCAGGTGAACATTAGAGGAATAATAGGAATGTTTTGCTACTGAAAATGGTGGTAGAAATACATTCACATCATGAATATCATTTACAACATTAATGGGTTTCATGGAGTGAGGCTTGGGGAAATTCAAGATGTGAAAGGGGAGTCAGACACCCCAAGTAATTCACAATGTGAATCTAGTTCACATCATGTATCATCTGGGGTTGGATTTTTAAAAATTTAAATAGGGGATTTCCACATTAATTATTTGGTAAAATAAGTGGGCGTGTGGGGGAACTTGATCAAAACCCCTCTCCCTATATTATTTTCCAATCAAAGAGATCTTCGGGTGATTCAAAGGCATTTGAGGGTAAAGTCTTCCTCTTCCCTCCCTTCGTGTTCTTCTTTCCCTATTATTCCTACTTTTAGAAGTTTCCATTTTAAGTAAAAGTGATTATTTCATCATAGTATGGTGAAATTGATATTGTTTTGTCTAGACATTCCTTATATCCTAGAAATAAGGGATCCAAAGAGGATAACCACCTACTTTCACACATTAATCCATTGAGCTTAAATATGGTGGTGTATTTGGATTTGAGCACACCCTATTATTGGTAGTTTTCGTAAGGATGATTTAACCAGTATTAAAAGTGTTAATATGAGTATATATGATCAAAGGGAAGTATGGATAAGTTTTTAGGGCCTTAGAAGATATTTCCATCCCTTAACATGAACTTAGAAAAAAATCCATTTGAGGTAGGTGGTCTCGTGTACTTTCCCTGTGGAAATTTCTTTTATTTTATGATTCATGTGGATTATCTAGAATTACATTTAAGATGTTTCAATTGTTTAATTTAATTTAATAAGAATATTTATTTAATAAAAAATCTCGATGGAATGCTAATCTCTTGGGGTCATGAATAACCCCCAAGCGCTCGTATGACACATCGACTATTGATGACTGATGTCGAAACCTTGAGACTATGGGTGGACTCTAGAACTCTTGTGAGGTGAAGTTGGATATTTTTAGTCCCATTTTTTTAAATGGTTTATTTAATTTAAATGTCTTGTTTAAATTTAATAAAATACTAGTTGAAGAATAGTGAGCACCAAGGGTAAAAAAACCCTTGTGTGCTAGCATGTAGCCTTTGACACTAATGACCAAGGTAAGGATTGAGAAATATATGTAGTCCTCTAGAAATATAGTGAGGTCAGAAAATACCACTAGATCCTTAGCCTATGTGTTGTGTTTTGAGAATTTATAAGACTCTCTTATTTACTTTTGGTCATTTGGGATTGTCAAGACGGGGACTAGACATCCGATATTGTTCTTTCTAATGTAACTAGGCCTATGTAAACTTACTAAAACCAAGTTTTGACGAGAAAACCAACATAGAGTTTCCCCAATGACTAATATAGGATATATTAAATCTCTTTATTTCTCTCTATATGGAAAGTACTGTATCACCGGTGAGGTCACACAACCCTGTTAATGATGTCATGGGACATGTTGTACCAGTGCGTCGGGTGTTGACTTGAAACTTTAACTGAGACTAAGGACTATGTGATAGGTACCTAGATATTTTGGGATTGAGGGGACCCAATGGGTTCCCTATTAATATATTAATCCCATGTTGGTGATGTGATGCGATAACGGGTGTCATCGTGGAACCCGTACTTGACATGAGAGCCAAAGGGCTATGGATAGAAATGACGATCATTGATGTTCATCTATCTTTTTATGTTTCCTTTTGTAATAAACCCTTAGTGTGGATGTGAAAATGTTTGGATCCCATGAATTCAATCCATGTTACCAAGATTTGGTTCCATGTTTTGGTAGGGGGTGGGGGTTGTTAGTAAGTTTTTCTGGAGATGAATATTTTTTTATTAATTTTTGAGGGATTGATATTAAATGACACTTTGAGTTAAAGCATTGTTATAACTTATTGTTACGGTAGATCCTAAGGTATATTTTCATATTTTTAGACCACCAGAGGGATAGATGTGTGGTGACGTACTACCAAAGTGCTAGAGGCATGATATAAACCACTTGAAGGCTAGATGTGTGGTTATATGATTCCTGAGGGTTAGCTTCATGTTTTGTTCCACCCGAGGGATAGGTGCACATGTACATGACACCTAAGGGTGGAGTGTATGAGTAGTTTTGATTCCTGAGGGATAGGTTCACAGTCACTGGATTCCCAAGAGTGAGACTTTGAATGTCTAAGGGAGGGACTATATATTCATGGGGGAACGATTCATGCTTTCATGAGGGAAAGGAAATATTTTCATAATATATTTTTGTGTCATTAATATTTGTTAGGAGAATCTCCCACTGAATGAGTAATTTTTACTAATGTAGGATGATCCATCCTTTGATAGAGATATCCATCAAGGTACCAAAGTAGGTATGGTCGATCGGGGTGGAAAACTCAAGGAATGAAAATATTTTATTTGTTTGGGGTTGCACTTTATTTTAGTTGTGCATGAAACTTGCACATATCACTGCATATGATAGTGATTATTGGATCATGTTGGTGGTGAAAAAATGAGTTATGTATTCATACACTTATGCGCCCCCCACTAGACTTGGGTACCTGAGAAAATGTTCACTTGGTTTCAAGCATAGGTTGGGATAAGACCAGAGATAGCATGGTTGAGCAAGATGGCTCGATTGATATCAAAAGACTAGATGATTTTAGGGTCATAGATGGAGGAGAGTCCTTTTATTTATTTTATTTCACTCTATTATGAGTCTATATCTATCCCAGTTGGTGGTATTGTATATAAAACATGGTTATTCATTCCCTTACTACATTTTATGTATTATTGTTGAATGTTTATTTATTTTCACGTACTCTAGGTTTTCATTACCATGGATGATTTTTGGTTATTTAGTTATTATTTCACACTCTTACATAGGGGGTATAGTCTACCTAGTGTACAATATTACACCCTATTGCTAGTTGGTAGTCTCTGGAATATGGGGAGGTGCATCTAAGGTCATGTGGCCAACTAGTCTAGCCACTAGTCATATAGTGAACAGGGGTGGGACATTGCAAATGGGTATTATAGAATTAGTTCCTTTTGTCTCATGATTTTTGGATTCATTAAACTAGATATTTAAGAATATTTAGATCCTATAATGGATGTTTGAATAGTGCTTCATGGACACCTATTCTGATAGTAAGTCCATGTTACTAGGACATGAGGATGTTGTTATGATTTTCATTATTACAACTGTAATTTATTTTCTTCTTGAGTGATGCACATGTGGTTTGGATTTTTTATTTATGATGGGTATCGAATCTTGGACCTTCAGAAAGAGGCCAATGATTTGATTTTAACTATTTTCCTATAGAGGAAAGAGGTGTATCATGCATCATATCAGGCACTTATGATTCACATGACATATAGGACTACTAGTGTGAGATCTTATATGAATTCATTCTGATGACATGTAATGTGTTTTAATGGTGAGGTGCCTGATAGTGAGGAAAATTACTCATTACTCATGAATAGGTTTTATAGTGACCTTGATGGTTTAATGTAGAAATTTTTTTCCTAACCTTTGGTTCCCTTGTGAGTGGTCCTTATTTGGGTTTAGTTGTGTGGCCTAGTCTTCCATGGAGTAGTTTGTTATAAAGGTTCTCAGAGAGGAAAAGTACCCTAATTTTAGGTTGGAGGATTTTATTTTTAGGCCTTTCTTTTTTGAGAACCATATATTAATTTCCTAACATGTTGATGTCATGTTACATTGGGATGGGTGCGTGTTTGATGACCATGAGTGGTGACCTTATGAGAGGTTGAATTGATGACTAGGTGGTCGAACCTAGTGGATTTCATGAAAGTTGATTGGAAAGTCTAGGTGGAAGACCTAGAGCCCCTGATCCTTAATTTATACTTATACCTTAGTGAGTTAGTGACTTGTTTGGTTGGGGTTAACGACCAATGATTTGGATGGTTTGGGGTTTTAGGGATGGGTAAGTTGATTGATAGTTCCTTAGGAATTAAAGTGTAGCCTTAAAGATAGTGCTAGGGTAACATCTGGTCTCTTTTGTTGAGAACAATTTTGTAATGTAGTCAGAGAGAGGATAGATTCTTATGACTGGAGAAGAGATAGGTGACGACCCTATGTGTGGCTGAGACTAACATGTCATTGATAAAGGATGAGAACTAGTGGTGATAGAACAATTCCATGAGGAATATGTTCACTTGAGTAGTCTTGGAATGAGTATTGTGCCTATTTATAGAATAGTAGTTCCAAGAAAACTTCATTAAGTGTTGAGGATAATAGACTAGGATGCAAGGTTAACTATTGGAATGGTAATATAAGCCTAGTTTCAGAGATGAAAGACTCATAGAGTTTTGAGACAGGTTCAGTGAATAGTTTCATGAAAGTATGTGACCTAGGTGTTCTTGGTGAGTTAATATGGTAGTCATGTGTTGGAGAAGTTTTATTCCATTTGGGATATGTGAACGAGTGGATTGGGTGAAAGCAACATTTTCTTTTGATGGAATCAATGTAATGTGAATTTTTTTTAAAACCATTTGATTATGTATTGGTGTGATGGATCAATTGTGCATACTTTGGAAATCATTCAAGTTTTGGTACAGGAATATGAGAATTAAGGTGGTAGTGGTTCTATAGAAATCTATCATTCATGTATTCTTGGAAAATGGTTGTAAATAATTATTTATTTTTGGTTATCAACTCCCTCTTGAGTCATGGTATCTATATGTTATTGATAAGCTTGCAGAAACAAAGGCTTGAAACCCTTGAATGAGTTGGAATGTTCCTATAGCAATATGTGAAATTGGAAAGTGATGGGTTGCTATGGTAATCATCGATGACATCTTAGTGTACTCCCAATTTAGAGATGATCATTCCCAATATCTTAACATCACACTGAGTGTGATAAGTTGGATTTGGATATACTCTTAGCTACCTAAATCTATTTATGGTTGGATGAAGAGACTCCTTGGTGTTTCTCTCACATAAAATTGTAAGGAAATTAATATGTTGGGGAAACCACCATAGTACATTGGAATATGATCCTTTCATGAGAAGGTTTCATGTAATTGTTGAATTGGAAAATGGATGGCTGTGGTGGTGTTTGAGTTCCAAAAAGTTGTAAATTCTATTTTATTTGATCAAGTGAACATAATATATTGTAATTCCGATGATACAATGTATGGATTTAGTGTGTTGGAATCGATCTTAGGATGTTCCAATGTGGTTAGAATTCATTTTAGGGGTTTAACACATTACATAACATGTTTTGAGGGGTGTTCTATGATTTGTCGCTTGGTCCAGGTGGTGAACTAGTTTCATTGTGTGCTTAAATGGGTGAATCCCTCTGTGACATGTTTTAGGGGGTGAAACTTGTGAAACAAATATTTCATGACATGATTCAGGGGGTGAAATATGTGACAAAATATTTCATGACATGTTACAAGGGGTGAAATGTGTGGCGAAAGTGATGAAGGTGTTGTTAGGAAAAATAATTCATAAAAAAAACCTAAAAAGTTATTTCCATGTCATGTGAACGTAGTTTTTTGTATGATGGGAGTATTATTAGGTTTATTTGGGACCTTATAAGTAGAGGTCAATGTATGTTTTCCCTAATCGTAGGAAATGAATACTCATCTTTTTGGATCAAAATTAGAATTAGTAGGTGGTAACAACTATGGAAGGTGTTTATTCCATGTTCATACAAGGTGGGATGGAAACCATGTCAAGAGGTTCATTGGACTATTAGGATTGTGTTTTGATATGTGACCTCAATGGTATGGGTTTGGTAATAGTTATAAGAAGTGGCTTGGTATTTGGTGAATAAAGCACCTTGTGTTTGGAATTGCACAATGAAAGCTGTTTCTATTCTTTAGAGTAGAATGTGGTGAACCAAGTTTGGTTGGGAAAACTATGTAGGTTGGGTTAGTTTGGTAAATGATCATCGAGGCTTCTCAGGTATGAGAAGTTATATGGTAGGGAGATCATAAGAACCCACATTTATATGAGTTGATATTCCCTAGTGGAATTTTAATTTTTTCCTTTAATGGATGATTTGTTTGAAAGTCCTGGAATAAGAGTAATTTTCTCGGGGTTTTAATTTCCTAAAATGATTCTTTTAGGAATTTTTTTTGTTTTGGTGGTGGTTCCATGGGTTTGGGTGAACATCAGAGAAAGAACGGGTGTGTTAGGCTACTAAAAATGTCGACAACAAGCCATTCACTTCATGAATCCCATTCAAGACATGAATGGGTTTAATGTGGTGATGCCTGGGTAGATTTAGGATGTGAAAGGGGAACCAAATACCCAAAGGAATTCATGAGTTGAATCTAGTTCATGTCATGCATCATATAGGGTTGGATTTTGAAAATGTTTAATTGGGGATTTGTCCCATTTTTATTCAAGAAAACAAGAGGGCATGTAGAGGATCTTGATCAAAACCCCTATCCCTCCATTATTCATTGATCAAGGAGATATTGGGGGAGATTTGATGACATCAGTGTGTAAGTTCTTCATCTTACCTCCTTCCATGTTGTTCTTTCCCCATCATTCCTATTTCCATAGGTTTTATGTTTTAGGTCAAAATGAATATTTCACTGGAGGATGGTGAAATCACCTATTTTGGTTAGAGATTCCTTATATCCTAGAAATAACGGATATCAAGAAGAATTATTCCTAATTTCTCACATCGAACCATTAATCCTAAATCCGGTGGTGCACGTGGAGTAAAACACACCCTACTGTCAGTGGTTTTGGCATGGAAACTTGGAATCAGAGCATTAAGATGAGTCTGGATGATTGATGTTGAGGTTGGACGAGTTTGGAAGGCCTTCATAGATGCTCCCATCCATTAGTATCGAATTGGAAAAAATACATTTGAGGTTGGTGGTCACGCATACTTTCTCCATGGAAATTTCTTTTTTTATGATGCACAAGGATGCTCAGAACTTCCATTGATGGTGTTTCCATTTTTAATTTAATTGAATAATTTTTTTTATTTAATACAAATTCCTTATGCAATGGTAACATCCATGATTCATGAACAACCCATGAGAACTTGCATGATGCATCATCCAGTGACGACTGATTTCGAGACCTTGAGACTATTTGTGGCCTCCATACCTCTTGTGAGGTGAGGCTAGGCCTCTTTAAAAAACTTTCTTAAATTTTTAATTTAATTTAAATATAATGTTTAAATTTAATAAAATATAAGTTGAAAAAGAATGAGCACCAAGGGTCACGAACAACCCTTGTGTGCAAGCATGTATCCTCGACCACCGATGGCCCATGCCAGGACTAAGAAATATCGATAGGCCTCTAGACCTCTAGTGAGGTGAGGCAAGACCACTAGATTCTTATCCCATGTGATGGTGCTTGAGACCATAGAGTTTTCTCTTATGGAATTTGGGTTATTTGGGATCATTGAGATGAGGACTCGACTTGTGATATTGTGCTGTCTGATGTGACTAGGACTAGGTGAATTGACCATAGGCTGATCAGAACTTGGATTGGGTGATCATACTAACCTAGAGTGACACCAATTATTGAGATAGGCAATGGAAAATCTCTTGATTGACACCTATGTGGCAATACCTGTGTATCTAGAGAGGCTATACCACCCCATTGACAATGTCATGGGACGTGTTGTCCTAGTGCTTCATGTGTTGATTGAAGATTGTAATTGAGACTGAGGACTAAGTTAGAGGTTCTCAACTATGTTGGCATTGAGGGGACCTAGTGGGTTCCCTATTTATAGTATTACCCCATGTGGGTGATGTGATGTGGTAGCGGTTGTCAATTTGGAACTAGTTCTTGAACTATGAGATGAAGGTCTATAGATAGAAATGAAGAGAATTGGCGTTCATCTATATTTTTGTGTTCCCTTTTGTAATGTTCCCTCAGAGCGAATGTGACAAGGTTTGGATACTATGATTGTAGCTAGGGTACCATGATTTATTTACCATGTTTTGGTAACTGGAGGTTTGTTAGCATGTTTATGTTGAGATGACTCTATTTTGATTAATGTTTGAGGGTGTGATATTACATGACCTTTTTAGTTCAGGTATTGTAATTAATTCTTATTATGTTGGTTCCTGAGGGCCATGTGCATGGTTGTTGACCACCTGAGGGCTAGATGCATGGTGAAATACCACCTAAGTCCTTGAGGCATGGTACAAACCACCTGGGGGGATAGATGTGTGGTTACATGATTTCCAAATGCTAGGTGCATGTTTTATATTACCTTTGGTATAGGTGCAGAGGTACTAGATTCCCAAGGGAGGATTGTATGAGTTTTTTTATTCCATAGGGATAGATTCACTATCAATGGATTACTAAGGGTGAGACTTTGGATGCATGAGGGAGAGACTCTATATGCCTAAGGGAGAGATTCATATTGACTTAAGGGAAAGGATGATTGTTCATAATATGTTATGTAGGATTCATCCTCAGTGGGACAATCTTCCACCGACTATGTGATTTGTCTTGATGTAGGAGAATCCATACTTTGATAGAGATATCTGACAGGGTGCTTAAGTAGGTATAGTCGATCAGCATGATAGACCCGAGGATTAGTGATATTTTAATTATTTGGGGTTTACTTTTATTTTAGTTGAGAATTCCACTTTAACATATCAATTCATAAGCTGGTTAGTATGGGACCACATTGGTGGTTCCATATTGAGTTATGTACTCACACCCTACTCTGGTCACCACTACACTTGGGCACCTAAGTATAAATTCACTTGGTTGATGGAACAGGTTGGGCTGAGAATCAGTATAACATGGTCAAACAGTATAACTTTGTTGGTGTCAAAATACTGGATGATTTTTGGCTTAGAGGTGTGATATATCCATTTTGTTTATTTTATTTTACTTTGGTATATGTCATTATCTATCCCAGAGGGTATTCTTGTATGTAAAACATGGTTGTTCTTGCTCTTTCTGCATTTTATATATTATTTTTGTATGTTTATTTATTTTCATGTACTCTAATTTTTCATTTCTGTGGATAATGTTTGGTTATTTAGTTATTGTTGAAAACTCTAACATAGAGAGTATAGGCTTCCCATTTTACTATTTTACACATCCACTTCTAGTTATAAGACTTTGGAATATAGGGAGCCCCACTTGAGGACATGTGGTGGATTGGTCTAACCATTGGTTTTATAGTTAGTCGAGGAGGGAAATTTCAAAACACCCCATTGGTTGAGTTTATTAAATACCTTGACTACATTTCCTTGCTTATGAAATTGAAACCCTTTGATGTGGTTTTGGTCTTGTTCCCTATAAATGAAATTTCCAAATGAAATAAACAAAAGGTGAATGGTGAGACCACATCACTTGTACCATTGTTTCTTATTACTTTATGCTTGAGTTTACCCTTATAAATGAAATGGAAATTTGAATTAAGGGAATAATTCAATGGTATGGATAGTTAACTAACCCATTAACATTAATAATGTTAATTAATGGGTGATACTTGGATTATGATTCAAAATTAATTGTATTGGATCATCATACATATTTAATTGAATAAATTATAAATGGAATTATACCATGCCATGGGTGATAATTGGGTTTTGATATAGGATTCCTTGGACAAGTTCAAGGGATAGTAAGATTATGTTATTCCATAGATGATACTTGAATTTCTATATGGAATACCTAGTATGAGATCATAGGGTATATGGGATTATGCTATTCTATTAGTGACACTCATGTTCCTACAAAGAATTCCTTGTATGGTTTCATAGGGAAAGTGAAATTATGTTACATCATGAGTGATACCTGGATTCTTTATATGGAATTCCTTGGATGAGCTCAAGATGTTAATTAATTAAGTGAGATATCTGCTAAGTAAAAAAAGAAACTTGGATTCACTCAATTTAATAAACACATAAATATATTAGCTACCAAAATTATTTGGTTTAACTTTGACTGTTAAGTCTTAAACTTCATGAGACTAGTCGATCCCTTATAGTGTTATCTTTATAAAAGGACACCTTGGTTATGCACATCATGTCTCAAGCCTATAATATAAAATAATAAATACTCAGAGATATTCCAACTTAGGCCGAATCAGGTAGTATCAGATGAGTATCCTAGGAGGAACCTAAGCCGATAATGGTGTTATTTATTTCATTTAATTATTTTTTTTATTACTTGTACACTAATTCATTATATATTCACAAAATGGATAGTATTATACACCATTAGTGGTGGCCAACTGAATTTTATTCACAACCTATTTGGACAGATGATTGGTACCTAGAAAAAATTCATTGATTCAGGTAGGGACAAAGGGGAGTGCCCAGCTATGGACACTTTATTTACTATAATAGGATAAAGTATGAGAGCCAAGGACTGAGATAGTGCTTGTGAGGATTTTGGATCATAGCTTGTGGTCTTTTGTCTAATTTTTAATGGAATTTCCTATTATATTAATTCTTCCTTATTCCCTTTATTCCCACTTTTTTGTATATCATCATGACATTATCATCTTTTTTATGTGACACTACTTACTGGTTATTATTGTTTATTTATGTCTTTATTGTATAGATGTTCATTTACACTATTTTAGTTATACTAATTCCACTGATTTATTTATATGTTATTTACCATTGGGATCCACTTTGATAAATATGGTATAATATCCACATTGTATCATCATATACCCTTACTTCCAGTGAGTATCCTCTACCATACATGGAGGCGTGGTTGAGGACATGTGGCCACCAGGTCAGGTTACTTATTAGTGAACCTGGATTGGGCCATCACAAAGTGGTATTAGATGATATCTTTTCCTTTGACCTACTATTTTGGGATGGTATAAATAAGATTATAAAGTTTTTAATTTGATAATGATCTTTTTCTTGGGAGTAGCTAACCCAAGTACAGGAAAAATCCAAGTTTCCAGGGATGGGATTTGTTGTTTTGGTTTTTTCCTATTATAGTTATACTAATTTTACCATTGGGTGAAACACATGAATTTTGTAATTTAATATCATTTTGTATTTTCTTTTATCGTTGGCCTAGTATGACAAGGAATCATTTTCCATGCATCATTATAGGCACTTGAGAATTTATATGCCATACATATGTCATTCCATGTTTATTTACTATGTTCATTCCCTGCTTCATATTATCATTTTCTTGAATATTATATTTGAAATTTTACTAATGTTTAATTCAAGTAAAATGACAAATAATTAGTTATTTAAATTTTATAAATCAAACTAAATGGTGTTTTCTTACAGAGATTAATGGTGGCACTTTAACTAACCAATTATCACATGTTTGATCCATAAAAATTTAGTTACATGGTATGAAATATTAGTTGATTGTGATTTAATAGATTCCAATTGTAACTTATAAATCATGTTCCTATATAAATTAGAAATGGTGATATATATAATCAAATAATATAATATAGACTTGTTACATCCTAAGAAAATATGTAAAGGTTAGGTTATAGTTACATGAAGTTCCAATTGTAACTTATAAAGTTTTGAATTTATAAGATAGTAACGGTAACTCATCTAACTAGACTGTATAATATATATAAATTTTTTTAAATTATAATTCATACATGAAATGGTTTCCATTACATGGGGATTCCAATTGAAACTAAAAGGGTATTTTCCTCTATAACCTACAATTGACACTTCTTATAATGGAACCCCGATGATTAAAGTAGAAAAACTAACCAATAACAAAAAATTAGATTTGAGTGGTTGGTTTAATACATCTTGGGTTGTGAAACCTTATGGCTATATTGATATATTTTGTGACCCTTTCAGATAGTAATCATATTCTAAGCTGTGTGCTTAGTATTATAGAGATGTTCCACTACAACAACTACACGTTGAGGGACAGAAATGTGGAGATGACCATGCTCCTAGAGTGGTGGAACCTAACCTACTGGTAGCGACAAATAAGACACATACAGTTATACCTCATATTATACCTAGATTGGAAAAAATGCTCTTCTTTGATAGGGAATTTTATGACTTGTGCAGTCTATGCAAGGAGTTTCATGGCCTGCACTTACTAGGTATGAGCTGATTGATGGGGTTTCAGTAGTAGCATCCACCTACTTTCCCAATCGATGGTGGACCCCATGCTGTTGATTCATGGATAGAGGATATATCTTTCATATTTAAGCATCTAGAGATGCGTAGATAAAAAGGTTCAATCTCATGGTTTGTATGCTCTATGGTTTCACCAAGCATTGGTGGTATTTTCTAAACCATAAGAGTTAGTATCTGGACATGTCTTGGAGGGTCTTCTAATCTATATTTTTTGATTAATTTTACTCTGAGATGTTGGGACATGAAAAACTAGGGATTTTATGCATCTAAAGAAGGGTAATTTGTCTATTCTAGACTACTCAACTCATTTCATAGAGATCTAATGTTTCATTCCTACTCTTATCGATGATGAATTGACCCGAGAAAGGTTATTTGAGGATAGGATAAGGTAGGCCATGCAATCTCAAGTGAATATTATTCATTTGACTACCATTTCTTAAATAGTGAACTAGATGATCATCTTTGAGCATAATCCAAGAGAAGATGAGGTTTTAGTGCATGGTAGTTTATTTCTTAGATAGGGAAGCATCTCATATAGGGTAATAAGCATTGATTTTAACTCTATTATAGGGGTAGTAATAGTTAGGGTCTGCAACCAGGTAGCCATGTGGTAAGCCATTATTGTGGAAGGATGGGACATACAAATTCCTAAGGTAGAAAAGACCCAGTGGAGTGTCAAGCTTGATAAAAGATGGGTCATATTCAGTGGTTTTGTTAGACCATTCCTCCAGTGGCTAGTGAGAGAGGGTATGCACCATCTCTAGGCTACAGAGTAGCATCAACAACACCACGTTAGGAAGGGGTCTAGATTACAATAGGCTATTAAGGCTGAGGATGTGGACATGTTCATAGAAGCCAAAATCCTGATATGTTGAGATAGTAGAGAGGACCTACTTGGGGTAGTCAGGTTATAGCTCAGGGCTATAGATTGAGCTAGATATATGCACTACAACCTTTACCTGAGGAGAAGAGTACTGGTCCGTCTACAATTTGAGGTACAATATTAGTAACCTTAACATTAGTATCTACTTTATTTGACACTATTACCTAAAATATTTTCCTATATGTTATATTAGTGACTATTCTTAGTATTTATATTGAATATTTTTTTGGAGTGATGACTCTAGATATTCAATTGGGAGTCTGACCAGAGAGTGTGATCCTATGAAAGGAGTGTCCTCTTGAGATAATTGTCTATCATTTTTATGAAACCTTTAATCCTTGAGACAATGGGATTTGATATAATTTTTATGATGGATTGGTCAGTTCCCTATCATTACCAAATTGGATGTTATCACTAGAGGATGTCATTCATATCCCCTAAGGGAAGAAGCTATATTTATAAGGGTGAATGTGATGTCCAGGAAAACTGAGGTGGGCTAGAGAATCATGGGTTGGGTAGTATGTCAGCCCATCTTGATAGTATTTTTCTAAATGACCAAGTAACACATATGATAGATTTACCTCCAATGGTGGATCGTTTCATGGATGTATTCTCTTATGACTTTTCCATACCACCTCTTGAAAGAGAGGTAGAGGTCAATATTGAATTTGTTCCAAGATAATCACCGATATCTATTACTCATTATTAGATAGCACCTAATAAGCTTCAGGAACTCAAGAAATAGTTAGAGGAGCTAGAATCCAAAGAGATTATATGACCCAATACTTCACCTTGGGGTTCACTCATGATTTTCGCTAAGAATGTGGATGAGACCCTCATACTTTGTGTGGATTATCAACAATTAAATTATCATATGGTTAAGAAACATTACCCAATACCTCATATAGATGTTGTCTTTAACCAAATCCAAGGATCGAAGGAAATGGGGTCTTATTAAAGTTCTTTTTGAGGTTGGGTTATAATTAGGTAAGGGTTATACCCTCAGAAATACTGCATAAAACATTATGAAGCATATATGGCATCTTTGACCCATAAATGGACTCATTTTTGGCAGTTTTCATGGATGAAATCATTGTGTATTCTCAAACATTACATGATCATACCAAACACTTTGACAACACATTCAATACACTAAGAGATCACCATATATGTTATAATATACCTAATTTCCACTTATGAATTGATAAATTTCACTTCCTGGGTCACATAATATAATAATCTGTAGTATTTATGGATACATAGAATTTGAGAGGCATTATTTCTTGGGAGTCACCTAAGAAAGTATTTAACAAATAGATTTTCATGGGGATGGCCAATTATTATAGGTGTTTTATTCATAATTTCTCATTCCTTATAGAACCATTTATAGGATTGATAGAGAAAGGTGATAAGTTTACACGGTAAAAATATTATGAGGAATCCTTTTAGGAATTTAAAGGAAGGTTAACTGTGATGCCACTCTAGATTCTTCTAGTTCGGTTAAAAGTTATACCATTTATTATAATGCATCGAGCATCAGGCTTGGGGTAGTTTTGATGCAGGGTGAATGAGTCATGGCATATGAGTATCAATATTTTAGAACTAATGAGAAAAATTACCTAACTCAATACCTTGAGTTAGTAGTTGTTTTACATGCCTTACATTGCTGGTGACATTACTTATTGGGAGAGCATTTTTTGGTGTATACAGAACCTAATAACCTCAAATACATATTCAATCAGCATGATTTAAAACATATACAATGAATATGGATTTAATAAATTAATTATTTATATTTTCTCATTATTATATGTCTAAGAAAGTTAATTTAGTGGCTAATGCTCAGAGTTGGATGAAGCAAACACAACTAGTTCAAGAAGCCCGTGGCCAGTGGAAACTAATGGATCTGTTTTCTAATATGCATGGAGGTTCAGTGATATCTAATGAAGCCTATAATTACTTATTTTGAAGTGGTGTTATCAATTGTGGTTCTGGTGAAGATGAGGAAGATATCTATTCCCAAATGTTTGATCTTGAGGGAAGGTGTTTTAGGTGAGGGCCCACTGCCAGGTTGGATCATTGATGTTGATGAGATCTTGAATATTAATGGACGTGTTGGAGTATCTGCAGAAATGTGAGATGAATTAATGCAAGAATATCAGACTTTCACATGTGAAATAAATCTATAACTTAAAAATATGTACGATGAATTTCCCCACTAATATTGGTGGCTGAGAATGAAAAGGGAGATCATGGGTTTCATTACTCAGTGTTACACATATCATTAAGTGAAGGTGGAACACCAACGACCTGTTGGTCTTTAAAAATGTTTCCTATTCCAGAGTAAAAATGGGATGATTTAACTATATATTTTTTATGGTATTTGTGAAATCACCTCAAGGCATTGATGTGGTATGGGTAATCGTGGATTGGATGATGAAGGTTTCTCACTTCCTACCTATAAGGGAGACCTTCTTAGTGGAAGAACTTAGAAGACACTACATCTAAGAGATCATATACCTTTATGGTTGTACACACACCTTCATTTTATATAGATATGATCATTTCATATCATGGTTATGATAGGGTTTGCATAAGGCTTTGAATTCCTAAATACGTTTAAGTACAACATACTACACATATAATGATGATCAATCGGAGCATACTATATAGGTGTTAGAGGATATTATTAAGGAATACATCCTTGATTTTATATTTTATTGGTAGAAGCACTTACCTCTTGCTAATTTTTCTTAAAAAATATATTTCAAGTGACTATACAGATGAATCTTCACGAGGCCCTATATATTAGGTCATTCTGATCACCTTTGTACTCGTTATAGGAAGGGGAAGTCATGATACTATAATCACATCTCATTTAGAAGACATTGGAGTAGGTACAAATGATCAGGAAATGTATATATATACCAAATCAATCTAGAAATAAGTCATATAACAATCGTTATAGATGACCTCTAGAGTTTGAGGTTAGGGATCAAGTATTCTTTCGTGTTTCACCTATACTGGGAATTGATGAATTTGGATGTAGGGTATGATAGCTCTAATATTGATCAGACCTTTTGAGATTTTGGATAGGATCAGACTAGTTTCTTATCAGATATATATTCCTTAGAGATATAGGGCTATGCATGATTTCATTAATTTATAGAAGTTATATCATTATCACTATGAACCGTATCATGCCCTTCAGCCTGATAAGGTTGATTTGGAAGTTAATGATTTTTATGAGTATCTAATGATTATCGTTGATCATAGAAAAAATGATCTATGTGGTGGGACAATCCCTTCACTATGCATTCTATGGTAGCAAGATCATGTATAAGATGAGATCTAGGAGCGAGTGTTCGATATACAGGCTTAGTGGCTGAAATTATTCTTAGATGATTCTCAACAACCATCAGAAGGGTAACTCATAGATAAGTTGTTTTTAAAGTGTGTAGGTTGTAGAATATTATGTTTTATTTGTGTTATGAATCCTATTATTTTTAGTATAAATATTTTTTGATCTATATATGAATTCCTAATGAGTTCATGGAGTCTTCAGTAGAGTTTGGACACGGTTCGGGGCTCAGAGTCATAATTTTTGGAGAAAGAGACAAAGGCATATGGTTGGCACATGGTTAGTACTAACCAAGTGGAAAAAATATATAGCCTAATAAGGGAGGTGCATGGTTAGTTTAAATATGTAAGAGAAGGAATGTGGCCATAAAAACATTAAATTTATTTTAGATTTATTTAGAATATTTGGTTCATGGTTTTTACTAACTATGTGCCTAATAATGTGAGGGGGTGTCACCTCAACCGGTAGGTGTGCATGATTAGTGAACAATTTGGTTAACAACATGGCCAAAATGTGCACCCCTTTTAGAAGTGTGAAATGATGATTTTACCCCTATTCCTTTTAGCCCTAAATCCACCCCTATTATTCCAATTTTTCATAGTGGACTGCACATAGGAGAGCTCACATTTTCTTCTTCCCTAGGCTTTTAGCTATCTCCATTATCCGAGATTTGAATTGATCATTGTTAGCTGTGTTGGATTACACTCAGTAATTATATGATTACTCTTTCATATTTCCTCTATTTATATTTTCATATTAAGAATTATTTCCATGTGATCTCATATACCCTATTTTAGGTCTTTTTTGGTGTTATAATTTCTTCCATTCTCACTCCAATTAGAAGCCGATACCAAATGAGGAGTGATATACCAATCTAAGGTGGGTGGTCTAGTGTATTTTCATAAAAGTATTGATGTTTATATCTTACATTTACATGCTTCATACCTTCCATGAATCACATCTTAAATTTTAAAATAATTAAACAAATTGCTACCACCATGAATTAGTTACGCCTTATACCCTAAAGGATTCTAGTGGAGGTTGTCTACCCTGACTTGAACCACCCTTTGGGTGTGTGGCTTACATTCCTTGGACATTACACCTTGGTATAAAGAGATAAAACACCCCATTGGGTGAGTTTATTAAATACCATGACCAAATTTACTTTCTTATGTAATTGAACCACTTTGAGGTGGGTTTGGGTGTGTTCCCTATAAATGAAATGTCATAATGAATTAAATAAAAGGTGAATGGTGAGACCATATTACCCGAACCCTTGTTTCTTCTTATGTTTTTCTGGATTTTAACCTTATAAGATAAAAGGATATTTAAATTAAGTGAATTGTTAAATGGTGAGGATAGTTAGATAACCAATGACCATAATGTTAAGTCATGGTAAATACTTGGATTCTAATACAGAATGCCTTGGAAGGGATCATCCGACATATTAAATAAAGTATAAATGGACGTATACCATACCTTGGGTGATATTTGTGTTTTGAAATCAGATATCTTGGATGGGACCATAGGATGTTGGGATTATATTATGCCATGGCTGATACTTGGATTCCTACATGGAATACCTTGGACTAGATCACAGAGAAAATGATATTATGCTACACCATGGGAGATACTCATTCTCTTACAGTGAATGCCTTAGATAGGATCACATAGAAAATTAAATTATGTTATTCCTTAAGTGATACATGGATTTCTTAAATGGAATTCCTTGGATGGGATCAGGATATCAATTGATTAAGTGACATGTCTTCTATATCAAAGAACATACTTAGATTTTCTTAATTTCATAAAAACATAAAGGTCTTAAATAAACAATGCCTTGGTTTACCTTCAACTATTGAGTCTTAAATTCCTTGGGACCTATTAATCCTTTGCATAATTTTTTATTATGAAGGGAATCCTTGGTTATATAAATAAGTTCATAGGAATATATTATAAAATATTAAATTCTCAGAGATATTCCAGCTTAGAAAGAATCAAAAAGTATCAGATATGTATCCCATGTTTAACTCAATCTGGAATGGGTGCTATTTATTTCATTTACAGTTTTTTTATTACTCATACACTAATTCATTATATATTCAAAAACCTTATTGAATATGACACCTTTGGTGGTGGTCTACTGAGTTTTACTCACACATTAATCGGGCCACCGATTTTTACCTAGAAAAACTTAATGGATGCAGGTAGGGATAAAGGGAATTGCACAATAATGGACCTTGATTTACTATACTAGGATGGAGCATGGGAGTAGAGGACCAAGATTGTTCTCATGATGCATTTGGAGTATAAATTATGATATTTAGTGTATTTTTTCATGAATGTATTATTGTATGCCTACTGTACTGTTCCTTTTATTCTATTTTCTATATAGAATTATGACATTATCACCTTATATATGTGAAACTGCTTAATAGTAATTATTATTTATTTCAATATTTATTGTATGGATTTACATTTCCATTATTTTCATTATAATACTTCCACTAATTTAATAATCCATTATTTACTACTATTATTTACTTTGATAAATAGTGTATAGTCTCACTCTATTATACCACTATAGACTCTCTCTACTAATCGGTAGTATATGGCATATAGTGAGGCATGATTAAGGCTATGTGGACACTGGGGCATGTTAGTTATTAGTGAATTTGGATTGGGGCATAAAAAAGGTGAAGTGATTTTTTTTGAAAACTTTTACTTTTACAATGATTCTCTAATAACAGAACCTTGATAATGATATAAATTTTTCTATAGGAAATTAGGATCCAAAGATAATACATTTGATAATGAAAGGAAAGGAACATTTTTTACACTTTTAAAATACTTTTTTTGAAAACTCACATTTTAAAAAATTATTTTGTATTAAAAATTAATTTTCAAAAATAGGAATAGAAAATACCACATAGTAAAATATTAAGGCGGAATAACCCAATAAAAGTTTACGATGAAACATTATAACTCAATGAAAGAAAATTGAGTTTCCAAAATGTCTTAAAAATGGGGTAACAGTTGAGACAAATTCCATTTTATGAAACCTAGATAATTTGGATTTATATATCCCATGAATAAAATATATATCTGATAAAGATGCCTTCATGGATATTAAATACACCATACAATGGAAAACACTGTGTATAACATAAACATGCCTCAAAGGAAGAAATTTGAGATGAAAATCCTTTACATTATTTCCCATCATAACCAAATGCACTCTAAGATCCTATATAAGAAACATAAATATCATATTGACCTATTAAAAATATTTTTAATAAACATAAACTTTTATAAAATTTATATATAATTATTATATACATGTTTATTAGTTAGTTATTATCTATTTTCAATATCAGGTATGAGTAATATTTATCATTTTGAAGTAGTTTTGTAATCGTGATGTTGTTATTCATTATTATCAAAAATTTCATCATTACCAGGTCATAAAAGGTGATTAAATTAATGCTTCATGATCTTTTATAAACACATAATTTCATTCTATGAGAGTTTCATTTATAGTTCATGTAGATTAAACTGGCGACGAGTACATTTTAGTGATTTTTAACAACTGGACGATGGTAACCTAATTAATGAGTTAAATGTTTATATTACTGATGAATAAAAAAAATTACTATTTACTTATTTATATCAAATATTAATTTTCAAATTTCACAATTTATCAAAATTTATAGCATTTTTCATGTAAATGGTTAAACCAACCCAATAAGAGTATGCTACGATCTATGTATGAGTATGGATATGAAAGAGATACTTTTGTTATAATATCACTACCAAAAAAGTATAACAAAATTATTTGGATGTTATTAATTTGATCAATCATAATTTTTAATATTAATAAGAATAAGTCAAATGAAAATGTTTTCACTTATAAATAAATTTATATTTCCTCAGGATATGTTTGTTTTTGGCAGTTTGTTTTACAATGATCACTTATTTATAATATTACTTATAGAATTCCTAAATTATATTTATAGAATATAATTAACCATATAAATAACATATCTAATAACTAAAACCATTTATTTAACCATCCTATAATGGTAGTTATGAAAAATGAAATGTGTCATTCATAAATGCAGTAGTATTCCCACACGTATGAGAAATTTTTTCATTATTTTCGATTGAATAGGAAAGGAATATATGATGGTTATACCATAAATATACTATAATTTTAGTATATTATTTATAATTATGTCCTTATATACATCTTTTTATAATGGTTTGGTGGAGGTTGGATGATAATGATAAAGAAAGGAAGTAAAAGGGAAAGTAATACTTACACTGAGAATTTAGATATTCTCTTGAAGTATCCTTTGTAAAAGAAGAACTTTGGGAACTTTGTTGAGGGTATAGATTAAAAAATAATTAAAGGGGATCTAGAATAAGTATATTCCATAAAGTACCAGGGGAATTTATAACTATATGTATTGGTTTAAGTGGGAGGAAGTGAGTTCCTTTTATAGGTAAAAAAGTGGGAAAAATATTTAAAAAATAATGTTAGGTAAGAGATAAGATTTAAATTTCATGAGATTTGGGTGAAAAAATATTGGTGAGACAAGTAGTTATGACCGTAAAACCTAAAAACTTTATTCTAGAAGGTCTAAGTGTCAAATTTATTTAGCAAAATTCAAGCCACATTAAATTACCCAGTATAACACTTATTGATCTTGATTAAAATTTAACCATGGTATTTATTTTATCAATAACATAAAAGATGAACCTTCCTACCCAATTTAGGCATGATTAATCTGAATTTAGAATACATTTAACCTAATTTAACTTCTAAATATGAGAAAATTAACTTTTAAATTAAAATATAGTATATTTTGAAAAAAACATTATAGAAAAAATGGTTTAAAATATTATGTGTTATTAATAATATTTAATATCTATTTCCAATTAAATAAGTGTTAAATAATGTGTATATATTTTTAAAATACATATTAGAGTCTTAATTTAAAATATATCCCTTTAATTTAAAAAACATAATATTTAGAAAATTATTATTCTATGAAAAATAATAGTTTTATCGTGATAACTAATATTTACCTTGGTAACTTGATTTTATGCTTAAAAATTGAAATCAAACATACTAAATAATATTAAAAAAATTATATAAAATATGAAAATAATTATATAAAATAAAATTTATAAGGGTTAAAGAAATAAATTTTAATATTAGTGCACATAACCCATAAAATATATTTTTGAAAAAAGTTTGTTTTTAAGCTTAAAATTTATGTGTAGTATAAATTTATCAATGTAATTTAAAATAATGATATAAATTGTTTTATTACAGAAAAAAAAATATTCATGTGTATTAAAAATAAATAAATTAATTTATATTTCCATTAAAAATTTTAAATAAAAGAAAATACTGATAACTAATTCTAAATTAGAATAAAATGTTACTTATGTCCTAAAATGTTGAATATAGGTTTTTTAAATTCAAAATCATATTCTAAAATACACAGTTTTACTCTATAAATAATTATTTAATAAATTAATTTTTTTATAAATATCTCTGTCTTTCTCATATATTGATGAAGTAGTAAATTTTACAATTTTGGTAAAAATTATAAGTTTCACTCTTCACTTAAAAAAAATTATTTTAGAAAAACTCCCAAAAATTTATATTTGGATAATTTTGATATGATAAATTCAAAATTTTAATTATTTTTAAAATTTTAAAATTTTAAAATTCTAAAATTTCTATTTTTTATGAAGGTGTAGTATATAAGAAAAATATACTTTTGTTGAAAATGATCTTTTAAAAATTTAGGTGTTCATAATCCTATTTTGTAATAATTTTTAATTAATTACACTATTTTTATTTACTAGAGGTTTTATTATTATTAAAATTTATTAATAATATTCATATAATTTTTCAGAAGTCATTTTAGTTTAGTGTTGTGTTTGAAGAATGATATCAAACTCAATATTTATTTAAGGATAAAACATGGTGAAATCATGGGTCGTTACATTACACATTAAGGACTTAGCTATATTTTATACTTAATTTTTTTAAACTAAAAAACTCTTTTAAAAAACAAAAAAAACCCCCAAATTTCTTCCAAACACATTTAAATACTCTATAACCTTGGAATGAACTTCAACTCAAATTAAATCCTGTGTAACTCTTGATTTTAAACATGATTTATGTATTGAAAATGAAATAAGACACAAGAAACATATCCACTTATTCTCTTCACATATCTTCTTCAGCTTCTCAAAATATTCTTTAATCATGGTATCAACACAAACTTCCATTTTTCAACCTAAACATATCAAAAATAAAAATTCAAAGCATATGATTGATTAAAGGTGTTACAATTCTCTACAACAAAAAAACTTTTAACCCTCAAAATGCCCCATATGACCCCACCCCCAATTTTATTCATGAATCATACCACATTTCCACAACAACCAATCAAAGGAAATACTCCATCCCCTAAGAATAATTTTTTTGGTATATAATATTAATTTATATCTCAAAAAATTATATTTTGTTCTAAATTAATCATTTTTTAACATGACACTTTAGATGAGTCTAGTTGATACTTTTTCAGTTGAGAAACATGAAATACATCATGAATTGCATTCTATTGTTTCGTGAAAGTTAACTGGTAATCCACTTTACTAATACACTCAAAAATCTCAAACATCCCTATATACTTTTATATTGAAGGTTTTGGGATGTAGTGTAAGTGTTAGGTGGAACACTGATTTTTAATTTTCATTGATATCAATAGGTAAAAACCATAAGAACTTGGAAAAAACACCGCAAAATATCTAGAGTGAATTATTTAAATTTAATATATAATTAATTTAAATAAGAATTTTCTTATTTCTAGTAATCTTTTAGATCATATTCTTTTGTCTATCTTATTATTTTTTTCATTATGGTGGATAATATAAGTGTATATTCCTATAAATATATCCATACATGCTTTATGAATCTTTGAACACTGTTCTTGAAAATTCTACAACTAGCATAGAAGAGTCAAGGGCTTCACATTTCTCATGATAAATTGCAATGATATCTTTTGTTCTCTCTATGTTCTTGAGAAGTTGGTGGTTTTTCCCTAGGAGTTGAGATAATTCTAGAAAACATGTCTTTATTATGTCAACACACAACCCATTAAAAAATGATATAATTTAGAATTTATACTTAGGGTTAAACATTTGATAATTATATAATAGTCTTTATCTAAATATTTAATCAGTGTACTACCCCATGTCAAATAATAGTACTATTATCATTATTTCTACGATATTTATTAATCTCAATATCATTTCTTAAAGATATAAATTAATATTCATTTAAATGATTATATATATATATCATTTCCATTAAGCCTTTAACTCCGCTAATTTATCCTCCCATAGAATTCATCAGACCTTCAATAATTATATATTTATTTACTTAAATAAATATTATTCATTATAAAAATAAATAAATATTATATTCACTAAACTCATAAAAAATATTCATTTTAAAATTCATGTAAATATATAAATTTTTATACTAAACTATTCACTAAACCGGTGAAAAATAAATATTTATTTATTACCACGTAAATAAATAATCTAGAGAAAAAATTAAACTAATATATTATAAAATTTAATATCTTGTGATTGAATTTATATGATCAAATTTTCTTGAATAAATTTTATTCTATTTTCTTTGAATAATTTTTTTGTTAGATATTAAATTCAATATAATTTAATGAGATTATAGATGCACTTAGTGTGTGACCCTTCAACCCTCTTTATTAATGGGAATATATGAACTTAACGAATGTGAAAGATCAATATATTGCAACATGTCAGGGAACCCATAGAGAAATAAGTTAATTTATCTACTAGAACAATAATCCTAAAAATGTTACTATGTAATATAATCTATTTGTATACTGATATCTCATAGAGTAGGATACATACTTGTGTCATCACCCTATATGACCAATTTATAATTTTTTGAATTTCTAAAATGAACTCATCTATGAACTACCATGGTAATGTATTTTTTTAGATAGTTACTTTTCAATCAAAGGTATAAAGATATCTTCTTCTAATAAGATGGAAAGTAAAAATTATTTTTTGACCTATTCAATTAATGTCATATCACTTATGTCTCATCAAATGTATTCTACCTCTCCATGAACATATGTCATCATGGTTTTCATCCATACATTAAATCATATGATTCATAACACACATTAATAATAAAATCATGTTTAAAAACAAATGCACACATTTTCATATAGGAATATCCGATAACATGAAAAAAACATGTGGAATTACTACTGAAATGCATGTCCATATGATTAGTTTTCTTGTAGATCACCAAGTAAGAACATAGAGAGATGAAGTATCAATGTATTATATCCTCCAACACCTGATATTAGAACATCATCTATTTATCATCATATTTATGTATATAGACCAAAATAATTATGTAAGAATATTATCATAAAATTTCTAGGTTCTCATTATAGTGTGGAATTACTATAGCTCTTCGATATAAAAATTATCCCAAGGACATTATCACATTAATGTTATATAGAATAATAATAATTATTTTATAAGATATTTATTAATATTAAAATAATCAAAAGTAACAAGTTAGTTGGTTCTAGGGAACTAACTCCAATAAAATCTAACTTTCCATGGAGTTAATTGCTAAGAATATCTTATCCCACTAACTCCCACATCAGGATCATACTTCTACTAAGATATGGATTTAAAAAATGGGTCTTACATGTTTTCTTTTATAGATACTCTACTTACTAAGACTTCACCTCTGTTGAGTAAAACACTAAAAAAGTAACATCTCCGAGTATATTACTTTTTCACCCATAAAAACTATAAATCATGGCTAGTACCATAGTCATAAGATTATTATAATATATATTATGATAATAATTTGCTATATTTATTATGATACCATGGTCTAGTGATAATTGAGTGCCATGCACTAACTGAGGTATCGATTTTGAATCCTCTTATCAGTGATTTTATCCTAAATTTATTTATAGAAACCCTCCTATGCACCTTATTCAAAAATTACAAAAATATATATCCCAAATTTTGAAGATGAAGTGCCTGAGATTAATTAATTCCTTGAGAGGGGGGATGAATCATTAGATACCAATTATTATAATTTCATTCAATTTAACTAAACATCTAAAACCTATTTAATTTATATCCCCTCAAATTTAAATTCTCATACTCACTTGTGTACATGAAAAATAAAAGATAAATGAACATGAGGATTTTTAAAAGGTATAACCCCTTTATAGGAAGAATTCTTCTTATCATGAATGGTTAGTCTCCCTAGCCACATATTCTTCATTATAATCAAAATAGTTTATAACCTTACAACATTAACATGACACCACACTATATTTTCCATAGTCACACAAGGGTGAGAAACTTCACACTACCACACACTAATATTGTAAGTAGAATAATAAAAATCATTTTAATGGTTGGTTTGATTCAATAGAAACTGATGGAGATCTTCCTCCATGATCCTTTGGGATATTCAAGAACTCCTTTCTCACAATGTGTAGGATTATATGTTGACATGAATCCCCTTTCTCAATTTCAATTTTTATTCATTGATATCTCAAGATCAACCATATTTAGATGGTCACTTATGAACTTTAGACATCAAGATCACTTCCACTATCATTGATTATTCAATATTTAGAAATATACATACTATTTAATTCTCTCTCTTTGAAAATATTAATACATTTAGGAAAATTAAAAAATACTAGAATTAAAATAATTCATGAAATAAAATCTCCAACTCAATATTATTGATTATTATCACAATAAAATCATAAAAAGTGATTCTATCTATTTCTATATTCTGTTATAATCAACTCCAGGCACCAAAATATCAGAATCTTCTTCCCTTTTTATTAACTATATGTATCTAATATAATTTCATAACTACCCTTCTTTTCATCCTTCACAATTAACTATAAATTAAGATTCATTTAGAAAACATCAGTAGATAATAAGAAAAAAATATAACTCATAAATAATATATTTCTGAAATTTAACAATACTCATCATCTCTATCACAATCAACCATCTTGAAATCATCTTATTTAGTATCTACAAAAAATGGAACAAATTTTCACAGCATAACTTAGAAAATTTAATATTCAAACTTGAAATCTCTGCTAGAATCACTTTTATAGCCAGTTTCATGTGATCATATAAACTATAAACTATAAAATCATAAAAAGATTAATTGACTGTAATGATTTTCTGGTGAATCTTCTCAAGCAACCTCATATTCAAATTTCACAAAAAATGATTCAAATAATCTCATCTTGAATGTTCCAATAGATATTCACAAACCTTTACCTTTTTTAAATCTTTTAGTAATTATCTTCAGTCATATTTTAAGTGTGGTATTTTTACCTTTGAATATTAACTTTAGCATTACCATAATTTATTTATTTAGAATATTCAAATTCTATAAACACTACTTTTCATCCAATGAAAATCACCAAAAATTATCTAAGTACTGAGGTAGGAAACCATTTTGAATGACTATGAAGTCATGTAAAATCCCTAAATTCATATGAAATGTATTAATTCATACATAATGAAGTTATATATTATAATATTTGAAGTATTATATGATTCATGAAGTTAAATGAAATGGAATTGAAGTAATAATAAATATATTAAAAACTTATACATGATTAATTAAGGCTTATGTGGTTCCACTCAAAGTCATATTAAATAAGAGAAGACATATGAAAACTCCAAACATAGCTAAATATCAGAATTCCAGACTTCAATACCTCTTAAAAGAACCTATTCATTCAAACCAAGAGACTTATAAGTACATCTTGAAAACATTCCAGTTAGCTCAAAAAAAATATCATCTTTCTCAAATGATTCGACACTATGATTGATAATGAATAAAAACAATCAATAAATCTAATATAATTTCAATATCCCCCTTTTTTTATTTTTTGTAAATATTACTCAACTCTTGAAAATATCTTCATATCTATTTATAATCCACCAAATCATTATGAGAATCATCAAATCATAGACTATCTCATATGAGAAGTGTCTTTCCCCACACTACCAAATAAGATAACATTTTTGAGATAATTACTTCTCTCAAAGATAGGAAAATGTTTCCAAGTTACTTAAATTAACCCCCACTAAATACATACATACATATCTCACAACCACCAATCAATTTAAAAAATAAATCCCACTAAAAATTATCAAAATATTGAAATGGAAAGTTAGTGAAAAATCTCCCTCTTGAAAATAATTATATCTCCTTTTGATAAAGTGTTATTTCACTAATTTATCATAATTTATCAACACAATCCAAATATCAATGGGGGTTCCTTATGCACATTCTTAAGTGATAAGAGAGTGTAAAACATAGATTTTCAGCCTCAACTCAAGAAATATTTGTCTTGGTATAACTTTTATGAAGATACTGCAAGATGATTATTGATAGAAATATATTCCAACATGATATCACAATTTAAAATTTTTTATTTATTAAATGATTAAAAATATCTAATTATTTGAACTGGAATGTTTTACGGGGTTCTTGGATAGATTTATAACACTTCAATTGTGATAGAGTATCCTTAACAACATCCCAATTTTAGAATTCATATAGAAAAAGTTATATCAACACCCATAAAACTTATGCACATACATGGGAAGCTTCCCCATACTTTTCCTTAGATGTTCTATGTGTATCTGGGTTCTAGTTATTACTATACCAAATCACAAAAACCTCACTAATGAAATAATTCCCAACTAAAATTGATCTTTTATCAATTCAATCACCTTCTCAATCTGTATCAATGAAGCTAAGATAGTTCATGTCACTGATGAATCTATATAATATTCTATATTTTATTATTCCCTTTATATACCTCAAAAATATTTTTTTTGCATGCATGTGTGACTCCCTTAGGTCACTCTGAAATCTTGCATAAAGTGTCACTGTAGAGGCTATGTCAAGTCTTGAAGATGTAAAATAAAAAATTATTCTAATGAATCTTCTAAATTCCTTTTGATAAACCTTTTTTCCATTCTAACCCATACACAATTTTGTTCTAAATAAAATTAGTGTTGAAACTTCTCATGATTCTCACATTCAAATTTTTTTCATTAATTCCCTAGTATATGTTTTTGATACAAAAATGTGCATTATGATTTTTTAATCTACTATCCTAGTAAATAATTCAATTCTCCCAAAACAAAAATTTAAAATTACCTTTTCATTTTTTTATAAAATTATTCACTAAGTTACACCTTTTTAGTAACAAATAATATGTCATCGATATAAACAATGATAATTAATTAACCTATGTATTTCTTCTTGACATTTAAATTATTGTCAAATTTTCCTTTTTTTAAATTCATTTGATTTAGGAATCCATCAAGTTTTGAGTAATAAGCTCTAGGAAATCATTTTAATCCATAAAATACATTCTTTAATCTATAAACCATTCTACCATCAATTTCAAAAATAAAATTATAAGCTTTATTAATAAAAAATTATTCCTCATGACAATTATTTAAAAATGTTATTTTCACATCAATTTGACAAACTTTGTAGTAATTGTATGCACAAACTGCTAAACATATCCCAATGGTTTCAAGAAATTATATAGGATAAAAAGTTTTTTCAAATTAAATTCCATTAATTTGAGAATAGCCTTTATATACTAGCCTATAATTTTTTCTTATCACTTCACCTTTCTCACTCATTTTATTTATAAACACTTAATTTTTACCAATCATATTTTTCTCTATGGGACTTTTAATTAACTATAAAGTGGAGTTATTTTAAATTTTATTGAACTCATATTTCATGGATTGAATCCATTTTTAATGATCAATAACATCAGTCACAGTCCTTGGTTCAGCCTGTGATATAAGAGTTTTTTGGTTTTTGATTCCCAATTTTCATCTGGTTAGGACCAATGCCTCCTGACTTCCAATTGTATTCTCTGTATCAACAAGAATATGAATCCTTTGATAAAAATAACTATATTTTTTAGTGGGATCATCATATAAATTCATACTAGAGACAATATCATAAATATTCTACTCAATTTATACCTATTATGGAATCTCATTTTCCAAATTTTACTTGCTTTTAACTTGTGTTTCCTTAACTTTAGTATAAAAAATGCCTCTAATTTATGACGTTTTTAATTTTTCTAACATGAAAACATTCAAAAAAAATTGTTTAGCCTCTTATTCTAGTACTTGTATCCACTTTCATTAAATAAGTATCCCATAATGACCCCATCATTAGATTTCTCTTCAAACTTTTCCAACTTATTTTCTTTGATATTTATAAAGCATGGACTTATAAATACTTTAAATTACCTAAAACATTGATTATTCTTGTACCAGATATCATAATAAGTATAATGTGTCTTAGGTATAAAAATACATTTTTTCATAATTTTTACAGTAATGTATGCATCTTCTCTCCAAAAAAAATTTGACATGTTGCTTTCAATGAGAATTATCCTACACATCACAACAATTCTCATATTATATATCGTAGAAACACTATTATATTAAGGGTTTATGGCATGTTTAATTGATTCTCGATTCCATTTTTAGAAATATAAATTTCAAATGCATCACCTATATATTCCTTTCCATTATCAAATCTCAATTTCTTGATGTAGGGTCCCAACTATTTTTCAACTTGTCTCTTAAAATTTTTAAACATCTGAATGGATTATAACTTGTTCTTGGTGAAAATAAAATTTTTCATTTTAGTATAGAAATAAATTAATTCTATGAACTATAAATCGCTTCTTGTATAATTTTCCACACAGGACCTCATAAATCAGTGTGAATGAGTTCCAGTAGTCAGGAAAAAATATTATTTACCATATTGTGAGATTTATGAGTCATATTCCCTTTATGAAATATTACATAATCAATATTGATTTATATTTTTATATTGGGGTGATCTATAACTACTTATTTCTTCTTAATTTGTAATTTTTTTTTCAAGATAACCAATCCTCTAATTCCATAGAATATTCTCATCTTGTTTACCCAAATAACATAAATTAGTTGGATAATCAATTAAAAATAGATTTAGATTAGTTATCTTTCTTTATTTAATCATCCTTATATCATTTAACAATTTAATGAAACATGATTCTCCTTTGAAAAAATATCACTTCCATCAACATTGGGTTGACAAACACTCAAAAGGTGGTGCTTCACCCCTTACACATACAAAACATTATTCAATTTTAGATGTTGAAATTCAATTTTAGTAGAGCCAATCCACTTTATTTTTAGAGAAAAATAATTACCAAATTTGACTACCAATCCTTCCTGTTTTTTAATATTTTTATGGATATTCTTCTCGACTTTCATGTGTGAAGAGCACACACTATCAAAAAACCATAACATAGTTCTATTACTGAACTTTAATGAAATCTCTAAAAGACATATTTTCTATTACTTGGGATTATGAATACCCTTACCATACTAATTTTAGGAAAACTATCCTAAAAATCTTGGTATACACTTCATTGAAATTTTAACCCACTGATCACACCTTCCACACAATTCCTCAAGATATTTAATTCTTTTTTTGAGTTTTCAAGTTGAATGTATTTTTCTTCATGGGCTGTCTTCTATGAGATCCATGGTTCTTGTCTTTTAAATTAGACATATTAATTCATGCATAATTATAGGGAACTAAATATTGTACCATAATGTGTAGTAGTTGTCTCCAAATACTCAAAAACACTAGAATTATCCTTTTAATTTGATTCTTGTAGAATCATCACAATTTTTCCTAAAATATAGTCTAGAATTTTTTTCCTAGTCTACTATTTGGGTCTGAATTTGCTTCTTTTTTATACGCTAACAACTTCATGAGTTTCTATTTTATTATGTTGATATGGGAGAATGTTTCTATTTATTTTTTTTGGCATATACATGATTTTTTTATAAATCTGAATTATTAGTACAAATATAATTATAAGTAGATCCACCAGGTATAGTTGTAACTTGATTTTCATGCAAGATCTCTCAAATGATTTTGAGGATTACACCTTGTATTAAATATAATTTTTTAAGTCCTCCTTTAAATTCATTATCACATTATCATTATTAATATAATTAAACTGTTCCTTAGTTAATTATTCTTCTTTCAAATAATTTTTTTCTTCAAGATCTTTTATCATATTCTCAAATTCAAAAAAATTCAACCTGAAATATTTTATTTCATTAACGAGGGATTTATATTTATTTTTAAACTCATTATTATCTTCATCTATATTATTGTATTATTTCACAAAAATTTTATTTTATATCTTGTGCATGGTATTGTTCTCAAGAAAATTTTCAATTTAATCTTTTAACTGTTTTCTAGAATATTTGTTTCCAAATAAACTTCTTTACTACTTGAGGTGTTAAATCCATTTTCAACATAATCCATTAAATTGGTAAATTTCTCATTAAATTCAATTTCCAATTCACTTATAGATGTATGATCACCTTCTTCTTCTTTACTCATTATATTACTTATCTTTCTTTTAGAAAATATCCTCATGCTTTTTTATTCTTTATATATTTATTTTTAACTTTTATCCCACTTATTTTTGAAAGTTTTATCTTTTTTGGAATTAAAATATTCTATACTCTTCTTTATAAAGTTGAAAAGAAAAATACCCAATTCCATTACATTTACAACATTTAAGTGTAAACTTACCTTTGGTCTTTCCCTTTCCCTTCATGAACCTCTTTGATATAAGAGTAATGGTTATTTGATGGTCTCTATCATCCTCTACATTTTTAGTTTAATTTAAATCCACACTATAAACATTTTCTTTGATTTTCAACTTTCTCATGGCCTCAAAGTCCCTTTCAACTTTATCCTTATTCTTGAAAGTTATAAGTTTTCTCATCACATAATATATTAGAATATTATAAAATTCATCAACTGAGAGGAGTTCTCTATCATAAAGTGTTGAAACTTTAGTGCTAAAACTATCCATAAAGTTTCTTATAATATTTTTGACAATGGTATAATATTTAAACTTGTTAAAAAATTACTAGATATTACTTAAAATTTAATTGACCCTTGTAAAATAATCATCAATGTTATATTTCTCATTCATCTTGATTTTTTTCAAATCAATTTCTCCTAATATACAATTTAGCCTCTATAGATTTTATATTTCTTTCATAGATACATTCCAAATCATCCTATATTTCTATAGTTTATTTAATTCCCACCATTTTTTTGTATACCTTTTCTAACAAAGAAATTAGAATAACATTTGGTTCCTTACCATCAACATCTATATTTATAAGTGAATTTTCTTTTGAGTTATTTATATTGGATTTTTTCTAAAACCTATATGATAAATATGTTTAGAGTGTTTTTTAATCTTATTAAGGTGGATAGAATGGAGTTTTAGAGGTTTTGTGATATTTTTAAGTATGTATGAATGCTGCATGAAAGTAATCAATAAATGCATAAAGGTAGTCTGGATAAGTACTATGTAAACATCATGTAGGTGTTTTATAAACATAAATATACTACAATAGAGTGAAAAATAGAGAATCCATTCCTACATAGTCATGATCCCCTGGTTGTGTAAGTATAAATTGGAACTTTGCGTAAGTGTCATCTATAACCTGAATAAATCATTAAGAAAATATATTTTTCAAATTAATGAGAATATAAAATGGGAATAGAAAGTAAGAAAAAGGTGTTCATTAATTATGATATAATGAATATTATTTAGTATTGAAAACTTCTTTCTATCAAGGAAAATTAAGGTTGAGAAGTGTGAGAAGGTAAACTGATTCTAATGTTGATCATCTAGGTGTTTTTTTGTGAAGAGGAAAGAGTTTAATTTGCACATGCATGCTCTCATTCATGAATAGATCATTCCAAAGAAGGTGAGAGGGAGATTGTTTTTCTGTGGATGTACTAATACACACCTGGTAATGTTATTCTCTTTTGAATTTGATATAATACTTGATGTAAATATATCCTAAATAACTATGAAGATATGATTCATTCAAGAATAATGAGATAATTTCCAAGGATGGTGGTACCAGGTAAACAATTCCATTTATCTTCTATTGTTGTACAAGTTCATGGATGCCACCTACTCTTACATTTTACTAGCAATTAGAAAACTCATAAAGTTTCAATATAAACACTACCTTTATCATTTAATCACTTTTTAATTAGTGGTAATTTAGGTATTAGAACTCAACCAAACCTAGAAATGACTAGGCTATGTCATTGTGGTCGAACCTTGTAAAGTTATTGTTTGTTGTTTGATCTCTTTTATTCTTTCATATGGGTGAGGGAGATATTTTAAGATTGTACCATGAGTTTAACAAGTTTTAGGGGATTAATTACCCAAAGAAAATAATTTTTAATATATACCATTGATCCACCCCCTCTTAGTGGTGCAGTAACTAATATGGGCTCTTCAAGTGGTATTAGAGCCATGATCCTCCCATGGGATCTTACTCTTTATAAGGTAAGGTGAGAAATTTTAGATATTTTGCAACAGCATAAGAGTGATATATTTTGATGGGATAAATTTTCATGGTTTAAAGAATAAAATTTAACCATATCTATTATCATAATGTTTAGAAATTAGAGATGTTATTAATGTGGGAATTCAACGAATTTTAGAATATGGAGAAATTCCATTTGTAGATAAGAGAAACCTTCATATTGATGGTAAAATCTAGAAATACTATATTTTAATCCTTGTTAGAAATTTTTTTCACTAAAGTAATGGGATTAAAGTCAACCAAATAAATGTGGGACAAACTTGAGAACATGTACGTAGAAAAAATAAATATCAAAGAATCCAAATTGTAGCTCTATAGGGATAAGTTCAAATATTACATAATGGGTGTGGATAAAACCATTTATGTTCATTTCACTAGGATAAATGATTTTTTTTATATCATATTTTTTGGATATAATCTTAAAGACTACACTATGGTAAAAAAAATTAATGAGAAACTTTCTAGACATGTCTAATCCAAATACTTTATCCATTGAAGATAGGTATGATCTTCCTCTTGATGAGTTACACAATTTTCTATTAAATTATAAAATAAGAAAATATCATATATTCAAGAAAAAAATCCATGGAGGAGATAAATTTTAAATCCATGAATAAACTGAAGATCAAATAAAGGGAACATGATCTCTCAAGTGACTAAGATGAAAATAATTAGAGTGATGAGAATTATAAGAAACTCATAGATCTCATAACTAAGAGTATTGATAAAGGAAAATGTAAATATAAGGTGAATTTTCATCTTAAATGATTTGAATATAGAGTAATTGAACAATGTGTTGTAGATTTTCTAAGTTAGAAGAAAATTATATAATCTAAGGATAATAAAATAAAGAGAAATTTCAAAGAATATCTAAAATAAAATTTTATGGACACTATATGAAATCTAATGAATGGATAAGGAATATATCAAATAAAAAAGAAAAGAATCATGCTATGAAAGGATGAATAATGAAACTCTTCCTCAAGTAGTTAATTTAAGGATGAATGTGTTAGATTAGATATTAACTTTATAGAACATGTTGAAGGTAAAGTTTATGTATATAGAAATAAATAAGAAGAGGAGGAAGAATACTCCTTTATAATTCACATGTTGAGAACAGAAGATGAATTTTTTATTTAAAGAAATACTGAACTCAATAAATAAGTTATAACTTTCAATAAATAATTTGAAAAGATGAAGAAATTAGAATATGAGTTTCATAACAAATAAAATGAGTGAATTGAAAAGATCAAGACTCTTAAGGTGAATGTGGATAAGGAAGAAATAGTATTTTAAAAAGATATAACTTAAAAAGATTAAATCATGGTGTATTAAGGATGAGAAGAATCTTTAGAAAATAACGAGTGGTTATGAAAAATTTGTTAAGTCATCTCATAATACTTAGAACGATTTTGAGAATGGTCAAATAATTTTAGAAATAGTTAAATTTGAAATTTTAAATATATACAGCCTAACAATGCAGGATAAACATGAAATTATAGATAAAATTTAGTTTATAAAACCCCCCAAACTGAGTCAAATTCAACCAAGGTAGTATGGAATAATCATAAGAATATATTTTATTCAAGACCAATTAAAAATAAGACTGTTATTGCGTCTAGAAAGCAATCAAAATTTCAAGTAAAAACTCAATAGTTCTATGGGATATTGTTTTAGGAATTTTTTCTAGTTCTATGGAACTTATTAACATAAAGAAAATGTTTGTTAGTATAATATGTCTCTTCCTAGGATACACATAAGAGAAAAATGTAGAGGGATGTACTCAGATGATAGAAGAAAAAAACGGTTATAAGGTAAATAGAAAATATGAACTCATAGATGATGACTTTCCAAAATAGTTTTTATTGTATTAAGGTAATATATAAAATATGTGACTAGACTATTCACCAAAATGAATAATATTTTACATATATTCTAGGTCAGAAACATTAGATAACTGAGGTGAGTAAGAAGTAATAGGAAATCAAGGATGAGAGATCACTCATTATTGAAGTGGACCCGAAGGCTAGTAAGGGAAGAAAACCATGGATCCTTGATAATGAATTATCATTATACATGAATGAAGATATAAATATCCTTTAAAATATTATAATTAATGATGTAAGTGGAGTAAAATTTGGTAATAAAATATCTCTAAAGATCAAAGGTATTAGAACATTTGAAATTGAATCCAAAAAATAAAAATAAAAATAAAAATAAATCTTATTATTTAAGGGATCAAACATAATCTTCTAAGTGAGAGTCAACTGTGTAATGTTAGTAATGTTCTAATTTTTAAGAGAAATATTTATCTTATAAAATGAATCAAATATGGGAAGTTTATTTTTTTAGGTGAAAGAACCAGTGAAAATATTTTTCATATTGGAGACTTAAAATATTATTGCTACTTAAGTTCAATAGAAGAAAATAAACTGTGAAATATAAGTTTGGATCATCTTTTTCAAATAAATTTGATCAATATTTTTAAGGGGGATGTTATGATGGATTTTTACCATATTAAAATAGAAAGTAAATACGTTTTTAAGAAATACCAAAAAGGTAAAATCACTTAAGGAATAGAATAATTGATATCTAGACCACCAAACCTCTTGATTTGATACATTTAGATTTTATGGACTCATGAGAGATAATTCCAAACAATTTTATCTCTATTTCCTTACATTTATTTATTATTACATAATAATGACCAATTTTATGTTTATAAAACATGAGTATGTTGCAATGGAGATTTTTAAAAACTTTAGAAGAATTGTTGAGAATGAAAAGGGAATGTGCATTAAAAAATTCAGATATGAAAATGGGAAATAATTTACATGAAGATATTTTTAATCCTATATTTAAAAAAATGTTATAAATCATAAAATATCACTCCACATATTACTCATAAAAATGGAATTTTTGGGAGAAATAATAGATTCTTGGTGGAAATGGGAAGAACAATGTTATTAGAATAAAGACTCAAAAAACATTATTAGAGAGAAGTCATGTGAAAAATGTTTAAATTTAGAATATATGTATTACAAGGATTTATTATAAGATGAAATAAAATGAATTTTAGTATAAAAGGAATCCCACTATAGACTAATTTATAGTTTTTGGAAGTCCGTATTTTATAAAAATTAAAAATTCTAAGTTGGGAAAGTTTGATGAAAAAATGAATATGGTATTTTTTTGGATATTCATCAAATAGAAAAGGATATATATGATGGAAAAAATAAGTTTCATAAAGTTATTTAATACAGTTATGTAAAAATTATTGAAAATATTCCTATTTAGAATGCTCTAGATGTATTATAATTTGAATTTAAAGATAAAAACAACAAGTAAGATTTTTAAGAACAAGGTATTGTTTGAACAGAATCTGAGCCACATATAGTTTAAATCGAGACAGGTCAAACCAGTGATGAGTATGAGGTTACTAAGAATGATAAAACATATCAAATGTTTCATAATAATGTTGTGATAGATAATTTTTTTGGAGAATATTATGAACCTATTAAGTCTAAAAGAAACCATAGATACGATGAGTATATAATAGATTCGATCATAAGAGCATTGATGTTTGAAAATCAGACCTCACTTATCTTTGAGCTGGAGCCTAAATAAGTGAGATAATACCTTGATCATGATGATTGGAAAAATTATATAGATTAATAGATACTATATAATGAAAATAATTACACAAAAGATATTGTTCTAAGATCTTTTAATAAAAAAATTCATTGGAACCAAGTGGGTTTTTTGGAACAATATGAGAGATCAAGGAAAAGTTATCAAGAAAAAAAATCCAAACTTGTATATAAGAGATACTCTCAAATATAAATTGTTTATTTTGAATAAACTTTTCATGTAATTTTGAGGTTGGAATCTCTTAATATATTCCTTGTCTTAGAAGCCTATAGGCAGTACAAAATTTATCAAATGAATGTCAATTTTTCTTTTTTAAATGGTGATATTAAAGAAGAGGTGTATATTAAGAAACTTTATGGTTATATTCCTAAAAATGATGGAACAAGAGTATATAAATTAAATAAGGGTATGTAAATCTTAAAACAGGACCTAAGGGATTGGTATTCAAGACTGGAAAACTACTTGAATGAGTTAGAAATTATCAAAGGAAAAGTGGAAAAAACATTCATATACAAGAAATGAAGAAATGTACACTTATTATAATTGTATATGTTGATGATATCATTTTTTAATGTGAACATGATAATAATTTTCAATAATTTGACAATAAAATAAAGCATCAATTTAAGATATCCATGTTAGGTGAAGTGAGATGTTTCTTGGGATTATAATTCATTCAAGTAGAAAATTTTATCTTTTATCCCAATAAAAGTAGTCTAGAGAACTATTAAATAAATTTGAGATGGAAGACTCAAAACCAATGTTTACACCCATTTAAGTGAGACTCAAATTGTCCAAATATGTTGAAGGTATTAGTTTAAATCAAATAGAATTCAAAATATTGATTGGTATCCTGCCTTATCTCACAACTTCAAGGTAAGATATTTTTTATACTATGATTAATTGTAAAAGATATCCAAGTGACCCAAGAGATTCACAACTTATGAATTATAAAAGGGTTTTGAGTCATATCAAAGGGACCATTTGGTATGATATTCTTTAAAATAAGGTAAATAATTTTAATCTCTTTGGGTTTATATATACTAACTTGTAATGTGATTTTAATAATAGAAGGTAAATTTTAGTTAGAAATTTTCTCTTGGGAGATAGCTATGTGAGTTGGTACTAAAAAAAATAGAAACCAGTAAAACTAAGTACTAATGTGGTTTAATATGTTTCTACTATATGTTCTAGAACTCAAATTATATGGATGAAGAAGAAACTAGATGATTTTATAGTGAGAGTTAAGATACATCTTAGAATTATTTATAATAATCAACTTATTATAAGTCACAACCCACTCACCCCAAAGGCATGCATCCTAGGTTAACAATGAAGGAAGAGAGATAATGACCCGAAAAACCCACCTCTAATAAGTAATGGGTTGGTGATAAGAACCAAGGGTATATAATCATACACTTGGGAATCATTACCCCCATAATGACTTTAGAAGTAAGAGATAAGATGAGAGTAACCACCAAACAACTTCTTCTCATATAAGACAAATAAGAAATCCCAATACATTATGTGATGTCATACATAACTTGATACAAAGTAAAAGTAAAAGAAAAATAGATAAATTGTCACTAGTGTCCACAAAGCTCAAACAGCTCTTGAACATCTCCTAAAACTAGTAATGTCGAGGTCAATCACCAAACAGCTCCTGGTGAGCTGAAAAATAGTTTATATATACGTAGGGTGAGAATAACATGTATATTAAGTTTGATCCACCCTAAAACATTAAATGAAAAATGTGAAAGTAACATACTAAATCTTAATGAAAAAATAAATGAAACTAATTCAAAACAAATATAGGTATACAATTCTTTTCCCATCCTCAACATGGAATTCTCACTAAATAACCCATATAATTAAATCATACATTATTTGAAAATATATATATTTAAAAATGGATACCCCTCAAAAACTTTCCCATTAGTTTTCCACTCTCATTCCCCAACATTGCATGTCCTGAGCTATCATCTCTTATATAAACAAACCTTCTAAAAACTTAGGAAACCATGCCATCCCATGCATCTCATGCATCACATATCACATCCACATCCTCCATGGTAAACATGTCTATTTCAAAAATCTACCATAACATACATATTATGTACTAAACCTCAAGAAATCATAGCTCATACATGAAACACCTAGAATAATACTGCATATGATATATCTAAAATACATGCACATTCAATAACCTCAAGACATTACATTCTGCAACAAACATATATAGGGAAATCACCAATGTGCATACTCGCACATAATACTACAATTGAAGAGGGGGTATGGGAGTGGGTGTAGTCACCTAACTAACCTAGATGATGGGTAAATCACCCCCAAAACCTATAGTTTTTGGTTTCCCTTCTGAAATTGGTAGATTTCATATAAAATAATAAAAAAATTCGAATATACACATATATATATATATCTCATAACCACACTAAGGAAAACTATATAGCCTTAGAATCATCTGATATTATCATCACAAATGACACCCATCTTCCACTGCTAAGGTAAATATATCTAGTAGGAACACGAGCATGAAATTAAATATTAATTAATTAATTATCCATTAAAAAATATTATTCCATTTTCATTCCAAGATTAGAATTTTATTCTTATAATCTAAGTGCTAATGACTCTATTTATTCTTTGCTTGTATTCTCATGTATGTCATCATTCTAAGTAATAATCAAGAACCAACCCCATTATTTCATTAATTAATTTATCATTTCATAAAAATCTAATTAATATATGACTCAACCTAAGATAAAAATTAAAATATGAACTTATATATAATAATATCAAATTATATCCCATAGTTGGAAACTTATCATATAAATAACTATCGACCATTGATCATCAAGAAAGAACACTTCCATAGATAATAAAGCCCCACTTTGAACTCATCCTAACCACACCAATGTCCCACACCATTGTTCATAATATCACATTTGAAATCTCAGGGAAATACCTTCACATATGGAATTGCATTACACCATCATCAATATCACTGGAATCCTATTCCACTATCATCGACATAACTAGAACCTTGTACCACCATCATCCTCATAACCATCACCCCATTCCATCAATACCACCCTAGTATAGAAACCTTTCTTTTTCTAATATTAATATTACATCATTTTAAAGAAAAACAACATAAATTCATCACACATTGAGGATCTGAAGGTTTAGTGTCTTGGGAAAACTAGAACCATACAAAAATTTTACAAAATAAAACATAAGCATTTGTTTAATCCCTTCTTCTATTGCTTCTTATTGTCCCTTGAATTCTCTTTAGTAAAAGTAGTCACCTAAGGATATACATCAAAAATGGGTGAGCTAAAATCCTAGTAAGAAGATAGATAAGAACATGAAACAATATAACATGGGGTGAGTATAATCATTATCATCATAACATATGAACAAGATCATAATCATGAGAGGAGTAATTATTAGAAGACTTGGAATGTAGAAATTCATAAAAATGAAACATCATGTATTATGGTCAACTACCAAACATAGTTGTGAACAATGATAGAATAATGTTCACACATATTTCTCTTTAATCACAAGCTTATTCACATTACCCAATGCATTAGAGCGCTATATAATTCCTAGTGCACCCATCACATCATCACATTTACATTGGTCTATATAATTTTGTGCTCACTCATCATATCATAAAATTTATATTATCATGCATGCTACATAGAACATATATTAATAATGAACATAAATAACCCCTAGAAAGGAATATTTTTCATCTCATAATCATATATTCATAAACTTTGGATTCCCAAATAAAAGTGGCAATAACATTCTTGATATAAGAATCATCAACCTTGTGTTAGAAGTAAAAGGTGTGTTTTGAAAGAAGAGTTCTTTTAAAAAACATTGTGTTTTTCATAAACTCCATTGGAAAATATTTATATCCCTGAAAATATAATATAAATACGAAGAAACTATTTTTAAGGAATAAACACACTAAAAATGGGGTGAAAGAGCAAAAACCCAGATAAAGAAAGTTGGGTTCAAGAAATCCCCTTACCTTTTGTTCGAAAGCATACTTCAAGTTAATATCCAATATAATCACATTAGATTAATTAATTAACAATTAATGAACCTTTTATACATGATTATGATTCATTATGGTTTTATTATGGTTTTTATAGTCCTTTTGATGAGTTATAGAGTATAGATTCATTGTTCAGAAGTGTCTGTTTTCTTAGTTTCCATTAACGGTTCACTTGTATACATGAATGGAAGTTCATGTAAGATTCGTATAAACAGACAGAATTTTTATTATATGTTTTTAATGATATTATATAATTTTAAATGATCTTATGAAGTATTTAGTTATATACCATGAGGATGATTCATTAGATAAAAGTTAATGATGATCATTTAGGTTAATTTTGGCGGTTTTCAATCACAACGAACTTGTTTTGTTTTATCATTTAGTATTATATGTATAAGTTAGTTATATAACATAAAAGGGGTTAAAAAATAAACATTATAATCTATTTTAAACCATTTAATTATTTTATTAACATACTTGAAGGCATTTATGGAAAATGAATGTTTATCACCCATGATGTCGGTAAATTGACACTTTATGGGAGATGATTTCGTTTTTAATATAAAATAGAGAGAGGGAGGATTTTAATGTTAGATATTCCATAAACATGATATAATTATAGTATATGTAAGTTATTGAAGTTATAATTCCCTTTGGAAAAATGTGTGTTAGGATATAATAAGAAAATAATTTGAAATTGAAAGAAAATTAAAAGAAAAGGGAGGATTTACCTCTTGAATTCTCCTCTTGAGACCCTCCTCAAGGAACCTAGGCTTGGTATTTTGATGAGAACAAGATCTCTTAGAAATTGTGGAGTGACTAGGGAAGATTATTGGGTATAATATAGGAAAGTCTCAATGCTTTAGAGGTTTTAGGAGTAAAGGGTGTGAGGGGTGGTATTTATAGTGGAGGAGAGGAGTGTATTCTTATTATTTTAATCATTAGTTTATTATTTTTCTCAATACAAAAATAATGAATATTATTATAACTAAATATAGTAATAAGTTCATTTGAGTTCAAACAAATGGTCACTTAGATCATCCATGACTCAAGCATGACTAAAAAATTTAGGTTTCTAGCATTTATCGTAAATTATCATATTTTACTATTCACTAAAAATTCAAGTATTTTAGAAAAATCCAAAAAATTCACCTTAACCATTTTTAAATGTGTAGAATTAAAAAATTAACTCCATTTTCTGGAAATAATTTTATAAATCTGAGTAATTTAATTTTTAATTAAAATCATCACTTACTTGCAAAATACAAATTTTAAAATTATAACTAATTATATAACACTTTGAAAAATTACTTAAAGTCTCAAACAATTATCTTAGAATCACAAGACATAGAAATATTAATTTATGAATAGATTTTTTGAGAATAAATTTTCTTTTAAATCAATCTTAAAATATTTATGTCTTATAAAAATACCAGCACTTAATTAATAATTTTTAAAATATTTATTTACTTATACTATGATATAATTATATCATATTGTCACTTACAAGATGGATAAATTTTATTTATACTGTCATTGGTATGATTAATATTCACTTGGATTATTTAATATTCATAAGGTTTATATTATTATTTATTAGGGTAACATTACTAATCATAATGATAACTTACTATTCAATAAAAACTAAGTTTGTCCTATGAGACTCTAAATATCTTACCGATCACTACCATGTATGTCAGATTTCAAAAATTCAAAACAAAAAAGTGGAAAAATTATGTTTAATAGCTAGGATATAAATTTCACATAGTATTTATTAGTTCATTTTGGAATGATGTGGCATTATGCTTCCTAATGTGATTTTATGTGACATAATTATAAGAAGGGAATTTCCAGTGATAAAAATTTGGGTCGTTACATTCTTCCCCGTTTTGAAAAATTTCCCTCGAAATTTTATTTTAAAAAGATATGTGAGGGTACTTATCCTTCACTACCTCTTTTGATTCCCAAGTTTCTTCTTCATACTTATGGTTCTTCCATAACATTTTGACAAGGTTTTTGTTTTGTTGTGTAGAACCTTATCTCTTCGGTCCAGAATTTTAACTGACTACTCCTCATAAGAGAGATCATCTTCCAGCTGTACCACATATAAGTTTAGTAAATGTGAGGGATATGGTATGTACTTCCTCTAGAGTGATATGTGGAACACATCATGAACTTGATCCATATTCCGTTGAAGTGCAAGCCGATAGTCCATGAATCCTTAGCGATCAAGGATCTCAAAGGGGCCAATGTACCTTGGTCTTAGCTTCCATTTCTTTTTGAACCACATGAATCTCTTCTATGGTGATATTCAAAGGAATACATTATCTCGAACATCAAACTCCAAGACCCTTTGATGGTTGTCGATATATCTCTTTTACAGACTCTGAGTATCTTTTATATGTTGTTGGATGCCTTGAACCTTTTATGTCATCTCTTGTATAATATCTGGTCCAATTAGCTTTATTTCTCCAACTTCATCCCAATAAGTTGGATATCTACATCGCTTCCCATACAGTGCTTTATATATATCCTTCTGATACTCGAGTGTAAGCTATTTTTATATGAGAACTCAACCAATGGGATATGCTGATCCCATACAACTTTGAATTATAATGAGGAGGATCTTAGCATATCTTCAAGTATTTGAATAGTCATTTCATATTGACCATTAGTTTGGGGGTGATAGGCCATGCTGAAATTCAATTCATTACTCAAGCCATATTGAAGACTCTTCTAAAATTTAGATGTGAACTTGAGATAATGATCAGAGACAATAGAGTGGAACCCCATGTAGTCTCACCACTTCCTTCACATATATCTTAGTAAGTTTCTCAATAGAGATATCTTCCTAAATTACGATAAAATGATCAGTCTTGGTGAGTCATTCCACCACAAACCATATCGCATTATTTCATTTGGATGTCTTTAGGATACCCGTGGAAAAGTCCATAGTTACATTCTCTCATTTTCATATGGGTATAGGCAATGGTTTTATCATCTATTTTTACTTTTTTCACTATACTTTAAATTTCAAACATATCAAGAACCTTGAGATGTATTTTTCAATATCCTTCTTCATTTTATCCCACAATAAGTGCTCTTGGATATCACGATACATCTTGGTGCTACCAGGATGGATAGAGAAAGTTGAGCTATGTGCATTTTCCAATAGATCCTTCTTTAACTTGGGTAATGAAGGAACATAGAGACTCATTCCAAACCAAATTACACCATCATAATTGATATGGAACTCTTGAAACTTCTCTTCCTTTACTGAATTCACCTTCTTTTGCAACTCTATATCATCCCTTTGTGCCTCCTTAATCTTCTCTTGGATAGATGGTTCGTAAATCATTTGTGAAAGTTAGTATTTATTCCCTACCATTATGATTTCAAAATCCATCCTTTGAATATCCATGAATATAGGGTCATTCTCAATCTGCAACAAGGATAGAGTAGCAGGATCTTTTCTTCTTAGAGCAACAGCTACCATGTTTGCCTTGCCAGAATGATATTGGATAGAGAAATACTAGTCTTTGTTTTTCTCTAACCATCTCCTTTGATTTATGTTGAGATAATTTTTTGTTAATATATACTTTAGGCTCTTGTGATTGGTATAGATGTCATACTTCTAACCATAGAGATAATGCCGCTAGATTTTAAGACAAAAATCATATCTTCTTGCTCTAGATCCTGCATAGGGTGGTTCTGCTCATGAATCTTCAACTGTTGTGTGGTGTAGGCTATCAAATTATCATTTTTCATGAGTAAAAAACCCAATCCTTTCTTGGAATCATAGATATATATCACAAAACATTCTCCACTTTTTGGTAATGTGAGTACAAGTGTAGTGATCGGCCATATATTTAGCTCCTTGAGCTTTCCTCACATTCTTCCATCCAGACATACTTTACCCCTTTCCTTATTAACAAAGTTAGTGAGCTTAAAAATCATGAGAAATTTATCACAAAATGTTGATAGTACCCTACTAAGCTAAGAAAACTATGTATTTATGTGACACTAGAGGGTTCGGTACATTCCTCAATTGCCTTGGTTTTTTAAGGGTCCACATAAATTCCCTCACTTGTGATTACATGTCCCAAGAACATGATTTTCTGTATCCAAAAGTCACACTTTCTGAACTTGGAATACAACTTATCCTTACTCAATGTTAACAACATAAGTCTTAGATATTCTACATGTTTCTCCTTACACTTAGAGTATATTAGAATGTAATCAATAAATACTAAAAAAAAAATCATGGTGATATATAAAGACTCTATTCATCAAATCCATGAAGATTGAAGGGGCATCAGTAAGTCCAAAAGGCATCACTAAAAACTCATAGTTCCCATACCTTGTATGAAAGTAGGTATTCTTAATATCTTCCTTATTCACCTTTAGATGATGATATCTAGAACAAAGATCCACCTTTAAGAAGTACAGAGCTCCTATCAACTGATCAAACAAGTCTTCAAGCCTTGGAATAAGATACTTTTTCTTTATGGTGATCATGTTGAGTTACCTATAATGGACACACAACCGTATTGATCCATCCTTATTATTGACAAAGAGAACTAGCACACCCCAAGGTGATTCCCTAGGTAATATGAAACCTTAGTCCAAATTATCTTGTAATTTCTTCTTTAACTCCCCCTGTTTGATAGGTTCCATCCTATAGGGACACTGTGAGATAGGGTTAGCTCCGGGTATGAGTTCTATTGATAACTCTACCTCATAATCCAGGGGTAGTCCGAACAACTCTTCATGAAATACATAAATGTATTCCCTCATGATGGGAACTTCCCATAGGTGAATAACTTCCTTTTACTTAACCATTTGAGTGAGGTATGCCTCTTTATAGGGAATCAACACCCACATCGTTGAAGAATTTTTTAAAGGAGATTTATGATCTTCCTTGCATTTTTAGAGGATCATGGGATGGTTTGGAATATGAAAATATATTACCTTTTCCCAATAGTTTATATGTGATCTATAAAAGGAGATTCAATCCATCCCTAGTATATAATCAAATGCAATCAAGGAAATTATCAAGAGATTTAGTAGAAGAGTATTCCCACACACACCAATAGGTGAAGAGTCCAACACTTGGGTTGTAATGATTGAACCACAAGGTGTTTTTACAAATATCTCTACTTCATGGTTTTGGGTATTTGATTCAATTGTTCTAAAAAACATGCGAGATATAAAAAATTCATAGAACCAGAATCAAATAATACTTTTCTATTCTTGAGTGAATAGAAATTGTACCTTGTACGACTTCATTTTCTTGCTCCACTTCCACAGTAGCGATGGAAAGATCATTCCCTTGATCCTTTATCTTTGGTGGATAATGACACTAATTACCCTCAAGAACTAGAGGTTTAGTGGATATAGCTTGAATAGTTCCCTTGATTTTTATAGTTGTATCATTGTAACATGGGTCAAGATATCTTTTCCTCTACTATATTTTCCAGAATTTGCATGTCTTTTCTATATTCATGAGCTTGGTGGATTTCTCTCCAACATTTGAAGCATTTCCCCATCCCTTTGAGTCAATTACCATGATGCTTTTTCCAACATTTTGGACATGTGGGTGGTTGAGTTTTATTTCCACCTTTTTCATTAGATCCTCTAGCTTGAAACTCCATCTTTTGTTTCTTATCACCATATCAATGGGACCATTCTCCAAAATCTATATCCACTTTGAGAGAATATCAAAAAACTTCTTCATAACTCCCAAATTCTCTAATTGAACAATCCTTTAGAAGGTGTGGTTTTAAACCACTAAAGAATCTATCAATTTTTCTATCATTATTGATAACAAAACCCTAAGTGTACCTTGAAATCCTTGTGAAATTTACTTCATAGGCTATAATAGATTTAACTTCCTTTTGATTCAACTTTATGAATTCTCACTATCTTATTTATAAGAGTTCTAGGAAAATACTTCTTAAGAAACATTATCTTAAAGTCTTCCCACTCCATATATTCAATTTCATCCCTCGACTTGGTGTTCTTAATAAAATCCCACAACTGATCGGCCTCTCCATCTAGATGATAAACAACAGGATTCACCTTATCCATCTCATAATAGTGAAGCAAAAAAAATATCTTATTCATTGAGTTGACCACTATTTCACAACTAGTGGATCAGAAGATCCACTAAATGTTGGTGGTTATTGTCATATAAAACACTTGATAGCTAGTTTCTCCCTCTTTATTCAAAGGGGAATTTCTACATTATTAAGGTTTTTATTTGTAACATGATAAAATTGGGAAAGAATCTCCATGAAATTTTTAACTCCACCTACTAAAGAATTGGGAATGTCATTTGGGAAATCGCTACATTGTCCCTCGCATGGGTTGTTGGTCTGGTTTCTCCTGCTTCCCACCATTTTCTAAAATAGAAAAGGTTAGAACAAAACATAAGTCAACAAGTAATGAATATATAATTTATTACTTTGTGAAATTAAGTATAAAGGAATATCTTATGGGATCCATATGTTTATAAATTCATATTGGGTGATTACTTATACTTAGTCTCATACAAAAGGTTTTCACTAAAGTTCTCTAATGCAAATTCCCAAATTAACTAAACCATCCTCTGATACCAACTATAACAACCCTGATTTTTCTTACATTACTATTACATTATTTTAAAAACAAAAAACATAAATTCATCACACATAGGGGATAAAAAGTTTTAGTGTCTTGGTTAAACTAGGACTATACATAACTTTTACAAAATAAAACATAAACATATATTTAATTCCTTCTTCTTTAGATTATTATTGGACCTTTAATTCTCCTTAGTACAAGTAGTCACATGAGGATATACATCAGAAAGGGGTGAGATAAAATCCCATTAAGAGGATAGATAAGAACATGAAACAATATAACATGTGGTGAGAATAATCATTATCATCATAACATAGGCATATGATCATAATCATGAAATGAATCATTAGGAGAATACTTGGAATGTAGCAATGCATAAAAATGAAACATAATGTATTATTGGTCAAATACCACACATAGTTATGAAAAAATATAGAATAATGTTAAAAAATATTTCACTTTAATCATGTTATTATTCAAATTACCCAATTCATTGGCTCACTATATAATCTAGGTGCACTCGTCACATCATCACATTTACATTGTGCTATATAATCTTAGGCTCACCCGTCAAATCATAACATTTATATTATCATGAATACCACATAGAACATATATCAATATTGAACATAAATAAACCATGGAAAGAAATGGTTTTGATATCATAATAATACATTCATATACATTGGGTTCCCAAATGAAGGGGGGAAACATACTTGATATAATAATCATCAACCTTGAGTTAGAAGTAAAATGCATGTTTTAAAGGAAGAGTTCTTTTGGAAACAATTGTGTTTGTAATAAAATCCAGAAGAAAAAATTTATATCCCTAAAAAGAGAAGATAATTATGAAGAAATTATTTTTAAGGAATAACCATACTGAAAATGGGGTGAAATAGGGAAAACCTAAAGAAAGAGAGTTGGGTTCGAGAAATCCCCTGACCATTTGTCTGAAAGCTTCCTTTACATTAATATCCTATATAATCACATAAGATTAATTAATTAACAATTATAGAACATTTTATAAATTATGATGATTCATTATGGTTTTATTATTTTCTTTTATAGGACTTTGGATGAGTTATAGAGTTTAAATTCATTGTTCGGGAGTGTTCATTTTCTTAGTTTTCAGGATCGTTTCACTTGTGTACATGAATTTAAGTTTGTGTAAGATACATATAAACATAAAGAATAGTTATTATATGATTTAAATTATATTAAATAATTTTAAATTATCTTATGAAGTATTTGGTTATATACCACGAGGATGATTCCTTAGATAAAATTTAATGATGATAGTTTTAGGTTAATTTTGGTGGTTTTTTATCACAATGAACTTATTTTGTTTTTTCATTTAGTATTATGTGTATAAGTTAGTTATAGGAAATAAAATGGGTTACCACATAAAATTTAAAATATATTTTTAACCATTTAATGGGTTTATTAACATACTTGAAGGAATTTATGGAAAATGAAAGTTCATCATCCATGATGTCGGTAAATTGACACTTCACGGGGAGATGATTTCATTTTTAAGATAAAAGAGAGGGGGGAATTTTAATGTTGTATCTCACACTAAAATTACATCATTATAGTATATGTAAGTTACTAGAGTTATCATTCCATTTGGATGAAGGTAGGTGAGGATAGAATAACAAAATAAACTGAAATTTAAAGGAAATTAAAAGAAAACAGAGAGAATTTACCACTTCAATTCTCCTCTTGAGATCCTCCTCAAGGAAGATAGGATTGGTATTTTTATGAGACCAAGAAATCCTGGATTTTGGGGAGGTACTAGCGGATAGTATTCGGTAGAATATAAGAAAGACTCAAATCTTGATATGTGTGAGGAGAAGAGGGTGTGAGGGGTGGTATTTATAGTGGAGGAGAGGTGTGTTTTATTATTATTTTAATTATTAGTTTATTATTTTTCTCAAGAAAATAAACAGTGGGGATTATTATGACTAAATATAGTAATTAGTGCATGTTATTTCTAACCAATGGTCACTAACATCATCCATGACTCAGGCATGACTCAAAAATTCAGGTTTTTAGCATTTATCGTAAATTATCCTATTATACTATTCACCAAACATTCAAGTATTTCAGAAATATCCCAAAAATTACTTTTAACCATTTTTCAATTTATAGAATTAAAAAAACTCCATTTTATGAAAAAAAAATTAAATATGATTAATTTAACTTTCAATTAAAATCAACATTTACTTGGAAAATACAAATTTTAAAATTATAACTGATTTTATAACACTTTGAAAAATTACTTAAGGTCTCATAAAATTATCTTAAAATAATAAGACATCAAAATATTAATTTAGGAATACATTTTGTGAGAATAAATTTTCTTTTAAATTAATCATGAAATATTTATGACTTATAAAAATACCAACACTTAATTAATATTTTTTAAAATATTTATTTACTTATACTATGATATAATTATAAGGCCCCGACCTTAAACCTTACTTAATTTTAAATTAAATGAATAATTCACATTGAGGATCTATTTGGTTAAGAGTTTTAGATAATTAGGACATAAGTATTCCATCTCAAAAGATTACAAAGTAGTCACTTCTACTAAATTTCCATAAAATAAAAACTCTTAAAAAGAAACATGTCTAGTTCCATGTATTAGATAACATGAATTTCCCTTGATCCCATCCTTGACCCTATTCCACATTAAGTCCTGTGAAAAACATTTCAAAACAAAACTTGGGGTGAGCATAAAAAGCTCAGCAAGGGATACACAAAGAATGAAAACTCTTAGTTTTTCAAAGAAACAAGTAAACCATGTATACTTTATCAAAGTAATACTTTTCACCTTTATGAAGTAGTAAAAACTCTTCACTGAATAAAAGATCATTAATTACCCTTTTGTAACCAAAATATTACCATAAACCCCATATAAAGAACACATAACATATAAAGGTAACTTGGGACATAAACATACTTAAATGGAATAACCATACGGTCTACTTCCAGACATACTTAATGGAATAGCAATACAGCCAACTTCCATACCCAATGCATTGGAGGTTATAACGTAACCACCCATCCTGGTATTCATGGCACCACCCGTCATATGGTTTATCACGTAACCACCCGTAAAATGTCCAAGTACCATCATTACACATAAAATATTGAAATTATAAACATTTCAATAACAACATTTCATTTGCAATCACAATAAGTAATTCCAAGATAATGAATTAATCAACCCATTTTCAAAAACCATTTAAAAGAGATTTTTGAATCAAAGTATCCAATACCACTTTAATGATTTTAACGGAATTATAATTTTAAAACATTAATGTCCATATAAATAAATACTGAAAACCATTTTGAAAACATGAACATTAAAGATAAAGATTTAGAATAATAAATCTTTAAAACATTTAAAAAGATATTTTTGTTAAAGAGTTTTTAACTAAATGAGAGACTCTTGAATACAAATAATTGCAGAACAACATTTAATCTGAACTTTATAATATCATGATAATGAAGGTATTCATGATATAATATGTCAAAGGACAGTATACACACCATATATGAGTGAATTGGTGCATAACAACAATGAAGTCTCAATGGAAATGTAAATTGAGATGAAATCCATTATAAAGATGGTATCCTTAAATTAAGGATAAATCTATCACAAAATTATGTGTGAGAAATATAAATACACCCAATATAAGTGGATATTAGGTGTGAAAAAATCACAGGTCATTCACACATATTCATAGGATGAAATTTTCAAGAAGTACAGGTTGAACCCAAAGAAATCGAAATTGGGTTAAGACGTTCCCTTTTAAAAATACGACAGCCGAAGGACATTGCTTCAAAATTCATAAAATTAGTCGATGAGAGAGTGAATGGTATATCATCACTTGGACATAAAATTTACATGAATAAGGATATATAAGAACATATCCCAACATAATAAGATGTAAATTAAAAGACATAACAAAAGAAGTCTTTTAAAAAGAGGAGGGTGAAAGGTCCCCTTACCGAGTTGGGTAACTTTCGAAAAGTACACCCCATGGAAGAAGGGTCATACAATGAAGATGTAAATCCCCATAAATGAAATTATACTAAACAAAGTGTATAATAATTGGCAGTACATACACCACTCAAAGGAAATAGTGTCAAACATAGCATAAATGTCACAGGAATAAAAGTGAGATGAAAAATCCCTTAAGAAAACTCGGCAACCTAACGACGCCACTTAAAACTTCAAAAAATGGATTAATGAGATAAAATAGGGTCTCTAATCATATTACAATAAAATGTACAGAAATATGAATATAAAATAACATCCCCCATCATAACAAAGAGGATCTTAAAAGAAGTTACCTAAAGGAGAGTACTTAAAAAGAAAGAGAGAGGTTAGATCTCTTACGAAAATTCGGCAGCCTAACAGCGCCACTCAAAACTTCCAAAATGGATTGGTGAGAGAAAATAGGGTCTCTCATAATATGAACATAAAAAGTACAGTAGTAGTAATATAAAATAACATCCCAATAATAAGAAAGATTAGCTTAAAAGGAATGACATAAAATAGTGTACTTAAAAAGAAAGAGAGGAGTATGATCCCTTACAAAAATTCGGCAGCCTAACAGCGCCACTCAAAACTTCAAAAATGGATTGATGAGAGAAAATAGGGTCTCTCATCATATGAAAATAAAAATTAATATGATTAATATAAACTAACATCCCCAAACATAAGAAAGATGGGATTAAAATAAATGACATAAAAGAGAGTACTTAAAAAGAAAGAGAGAGGTTGGATCCCTTACGTTGGGTCCGACTTGACTCGATCGTTCTTTAACATCCGGAATAATAAACTTGAGTTAATTTCAACTTGCTTAAGATACTTTTTCAAGTTCATTATTCCTTTTATATCACTTATTGCCATGTTATAAGCATTATGTAATCATTTAAGTTAATAATGTTTGTTTTGTCGATATTTGGTTCTTAAGTCGAAAGTAGACTTCTTACAATTACATGTTGTTCGTGTGGTCAAATGTTCATTATATCCAGAAACATATTCATGATTTTGATATCATATATATCATATATATCCAGAATATACAAGTATTTATAATATTACATAATCATTTAGTGGTAAGAAATGAAATGCACCGTTCATGGAGACGGTAAGTCGTACGTACGCATGAACGCTACTTTCATTTCTATGTGATATTAATGGAATTAAAACCAAATGAGAGGTATGTATATTTTAATTCCAGAATTATATTCATCATTTATATGTAACATAAATCATATATAATAACTTTAAATACATCCTTTATACATCCCACATATGGCATTAACGAATCAAATCACTTTGAGGGGGCGGTAGTCCGCACTTCCTAAAATGAAATTATCGTGTTTACCCACAATGGAAACCATAAAGGTATGCCACAAAAGAAAAATACAGAAGCTTAAGTAAAACATAAACATATTATATATCATATATAAATATAGTGACATCTTAATGTCCACATTTGAAGGTGTTATATGAGTGTTGAACAATCATCGTTTCGTGAGGCAGAAATTCTCCATCCACATAAATAGTATGTTCTTTAACCATTAGATGTAGGTCTGTATAAGTGTAGCTCGAATTATTCTTATAACAACATCCTAGTATATTGAAGATACTGGAGTTGTTACAAAATAAAAGAATAAAAGGAGTTTAGGGGGTTGGAGAAGCAAAATAAAACAAAAGAACACAATAGAAGACACTACCTTTAAATCGGGTAACTCTTTTTGATTTGAGCTCAAAGTCTTCCTTGGGAAGACTTGTGCCCAAAGTGAGGCTTCTATGAGTAAGAGAGGGATGTGGAGAGACAAAATGGGCAGGGTTTGGCCGAGCCAAAGGCTTGAGAGGTGTGGGTAAGGAGGTAGAGGTGGGGGCCTTTTATAAGAGGAGAGGAGGGGTACTCTTGGAAAGTAAGGAAATGTTACTTTATTTTAGAATGATTTTCGGATTTTAAAGGTACCACATTGATGTGTTTCGAGGATAAGGTGATAAGGTTTTGAGATACACTCATCCAATAGTTTTTGGACATGTCTAGGTCTTATATTTTACATTATCTTTCCATTTTATTTAAATCGTTAAATAATGAGGTAATCGCTGCATCATCGTGGTGTCATAAATAATTTAATTTAGTTAATGTTTAAAAAATATATAAAAAATACTATGATGTATTAAAAATTTTTATCTTTCCAATGAATATTTATAGTCCAAAATATGACATGTATAACCCCATATAATTTTTTTTTAGTAAAACAACACATGTTTGTGACATTTTAATTTTAACATTAAATAAAAAGGTATTAATGTCATTTTCCTACCAAAGTGGCTCCATGGGGTCCCCAAGTTGACCCATGGATTGTCTTGGTCGGCCATGACACATACAATGAGGGTAGGACATGTGTCTAGGTCATTTCATATTATTAAAACATTATTTTTACCTTAAATTACACTAATTACCTCTAATCACAATTAATAAACTTAAAAGTTACTATTCACCAAAAAATTATTTTAATCCCATTGAACCACATTTTACTTCTTAATGACAACCATGTATGTCGGATTTTTGAAATTCAAATCACAGAAGTGGTAAAGTTTCATTTAAATGGAAAATTAGTTTTTTTAACTACCACTTAGTGGTTTCACTATTCATCAAAAATTAAAGTTTTTCAGAAAATTACCAAAAATTTTCCCTAGGCTATATTTGATATTCCGAATTCAAAAATGATGTCTACTTTAAAAAATTCAAAACATATAAGTTACATTAATTAATTTAATAATTAATTCCCGCTGTCAGAGCAAATAGCGTGTTTTTATGAAACAATAAGTATCAAAAGATTGACACTAGTTTAAGTCCAATTTCAAGATGAAATTAATTCCAACGGCCACTATTGGATTAAATGGTAAAAATATATTCTAATTTCACTTTGAAACCAATTAAAAAGATAATCTAATCATATAAATCAATTAGATTAAAAAGATGTTTTGAATTAAAATACAACATTTTTCACTATTCATTAAAAAATGATCTTTATCGGAAAAATACAAAAAATTTACACAAAGTGAATTTTGATGTCTCGATTCTAAATAGGAGTTTTATTTGGTCCAATAGAATGTATAAGAGTGACCAAAACTATATTTAATGACGGTTCGCCATCAAAAGTTGATAAGTGGACCTTTAGTGAAAATTAGAGTATATATGCCTAAAATTGAATTCTTTTTGTATTTTAAGCCTTTATCCTGTATTGGATAAATGTAAAAACATTTAAAAAACATATATAATCATATTATAGTTATTTCTATTCATTCCCACAAATACAACGGCTATGTGTTAACTAACATTTAAAATAATTTTATTTTATTATTAGAGTGCAACGTAAGATTTCAAAGGAACTCGTTGTTGCGTATTGGGTAAGCCATCAAGTATAGAGTTACCTTTAAATTAATATTAAAATTTTATTCAAAAAAAGGGATAAATATAAAAATGTCATTTTCTTTATTTACCTGGGGTGTTACATCCTTCCCCCCTTTTGGGAATTGCGTCCGCGCAATTTTAAAATTGGGCTCGGAAACTTCATTGAAAGTCCCACATCGGAACAAGAGTCGGTAAAACAATCACTTTAAAAGAAATAAAGATAAGTACAGAGGTCACCCGAGTTAACCCACACTAGGATTCCATGTAGGAAAACATGGGCATGGAGGAGAAAACATAGGGTCATGTTCTGATGGAGAGTGATAGAAAACATGTTTAGGAGAAAGTTAACCACAAGAAAATCACAAACTTGTGATGAGTTAAACAGTATTTGATTCCCCAGTAGGAAAAGTAAATAGACAACATTTTTGTTTTAAGTTACTTTTTATTGAGGAATTTATTCATAAGGAAACATAATTACTTATCATGTTGACTTTCAACTTTTATTAGATTTCTTACACAAACTCATATTTTCTCCAAAAGGCGAGTATTTAGGAAGACTTGTTCACATTAAGAGTACTATAATCAACTTCTAGAGAATCACCTAATCCACAAAAGAGAACTATATACTTCCCATGTCTTTAGAATTTAACCAAAACCAAAACCGAAAAGGTTAGTACAAGATCAGAAAATCCAGAAAAGGATAACCCTTTATAAAAAGAAAATCTATTCTTAATCTCCAAAATTTGTCCAACAAAACCCAAAGTTCAATGAGGACCATTCGATAAACAATTTTCCCATAAAATTATTCAAAGTAAACCAAACTAAGATTAAAACCCAAATATTTGAAGGATTTAGTCACATAGTCTTCCAAGTTAAATCGTAACATTTATCTCCAAACAACATCAGTTGCTCTTACAGTCTCGTATTGAAAATTAATTAACCTAATCACATATCCTACATGATAGGTTAATAAATTTCCATAGATAACCCAAAATCAACTTACTCTTAATTCATATAATCATCTAACTAAAAATAGTCAGTCAAACTAACCAGGGACTTCACGTAGTCTAGTGGTAGGCGATAAATACCAGTCGCAATTTGGTTGTGGGTTCGATTCCCGTAGCTTTGTCCGACGCGATGCGTTGTCACACGGTCTGCGTGTTGTCCTTTTTCCAAACTATATAATTCTCAAATAATTCCCCAAAAAGAGATAAAATCATCAAAAATAACCATAACATAATTTAACCACAATTTTATCTCATGCCTTTCACTTTCCATCATAACATATAGTAACCCATAATTACCTCAAAATTAAGGATCATATAAACCCAAATGGTTCTTTATAACTATGTCCACAAAAGAACAGATAACTATTCCTCGAATAAAATTTTCATATATCAAACATCAGGGTTACAGATACTATAAAAAGTCTTCTAATGTAACCCCATCATCAAAAGAGACTTAATACTCTTAAGAATTTCACCATAACTCTTGAAGCCCTTATATGTTGACTTCTTACTCATTCAACATTCTTCATGATCCATTAACCATTCCTTTCCAACTTATTCTGAAATACTTCTTTCCTACAAACAAAATCATGAATCATATCCTAAGATTCCAAAATAGGAAAACAAATGTTATGAAATAATCCATACCTTTGACTGGTCATTGTCAGTTTCTTCATCCTCAATCGGAATGGCATTAGGTATTGGTAAACGAATATTTGTACGATCTTGGTGATCCCATTCCCGAAACTTCTTCATAGGACATGTGTTTGCATAATGACCATGCACACCACATTTAAAACATTCAATTGATCCCTCAGAAAGAACTTCTTTCCCTTTCCTTGAGTCAACTGGATGCTTCCTTTTTCCATGACAGGTTCTTGCTTTATGACCTTCATTTCCACATCTATAGCATATTTCTGTCCCTTTGAAACATTTTCCTAGGTGTTTCTTTCCACATCTTTGACACATAGGTTTTTGAACACACTTACCTTTATTATTATTACCTGTAGTTCCGTAGGGATTTGTTTCTCGCATATATGATGCCTTATAGAAATCACCAAGGTTTAGGTGGTCAATAATGACTCCAGATAGTTGGTTGAGGATAAACACAAGAGTTCTCATTGCAGCTCCCATATCATTCAGTTGCTCGCTCAGAAAACTGTCACAGTTTCTTTCACATCCACTATTACATTGGTGCCTGCTAGATCCAGCCATTTACTAAAACCAAAAAGGTCAGTGGGAGTTTATCAAAAAAACCAGCATGTACTAATGAGGAAGATAAACACTAAGATATACTTAATCATTCACTTTATCTGAAAATAGGACTCTTTCTGAAATCCTAACTATTATGGTAATGTCACTTATGCTTAGAGAATACCCTAACCTCTAAAGTTATCTAAACCGACCTTTGATACCAACTATAAGGCCTCGGCCTTAAACCTTACTTAATATTGAATTAAATGAATAATTCACATTGAGGATCTTTTTAGGTTTAGAGTTTTAGAGAATTAGGACATAATTATTACATCTCAAAAGATTACAAAGTAGTCACTTCTACTAAATTTACATTAAATATAAACTCTTAAAAAGAAACATTTCTAGTTCCATGTATTAGATAGCATGACTTTCCCTTGATCCCATCCTTGACCCTATTCCACATTAAGTCCTGTGAAAAACATTTCAAAAAAAAACTTGGGGTGAGAATAAAAAGCTTAGAAAGAGATACACAAAGAATGAAAACTGTTAGTTTTTCAAAGCAACAAGTAAACCATGTATACTTTATCAAAGTAATACTTTTCACCTTTATGAAGTAGTAAAAACTCTTCACTGAATAAAAGATCATTACTTACCCTTTTGTAACCAAAAGATTACCATAAAACCCATATAAAGAAAACATAACATATAAAGGTAACTTGGGACATAAACATACTTAAATGGAATAACCATACGGTCGACTTCCATACATACTTAATGGAATAGCCATACGGCCGACTTCCATACCCAATGCATTGGAGGTTATAACGTAACCACCCGTCCTGGTATTCACGGCACCACCCGTCATATGGTTTATCATGTAACCACCCGTAAAATGTCCAAGTACCATCATTACACATAAAACATTGAAAATATAAACATTTCAATAACAACATTTCATTTGCAATCACAATAAGTAATTCCAAGATATTGAATTAATCAACCCATTTTCAAAAACCATTTAAAAGAGATTTTTGAATCCAAGTGTCCCATACCACTTTGATGATTTTAACGGAATTATAATTTTAAAACATTAATGTCCATATAAATAAATACTGAAAACCATTTTGAAAACATGGACATTAAAGATAAAGATTTATAATAATAAATCTTTAAAACATTTAAAACGATATTTTTGTTAAAGAGTTTTTAACAAAATGAGAGACTCTTGAATACAAATAATTGCAGAATAACATTTAATCTGAACTTTATAATATCATGAGAATAAAGGGATTCACTATATAATATGTAAAAGGACAGTATACACACCATATATGATTGAATTGGTGCATAACAAAAATGAAGTCTCAATGGAAATGTAAATTGAGATGAAATCCATTATAAAGATGGTATCCTTAAATTAAGGATAAATCTATCACATAATTATGTGGGAGAAATATAAATACACCCAATATAAGTGGATATTAGGTGTGAATCAATCAGAGGTCATTCACACATATTCATAGGATGATATTTTCAAGAAGTACAAGTTGAACCCAAAGAAATCGAAAATGGGTTAAGACGTTCCCTTGTAAAAATTCGACAGCCTAACCACATTACTTCAAAATTCAGAAAATTAGTCGATGAGTGAGTGAATGGTATCTCATCACTTGGACATAAAATTTACATCAATAAGGATATATAATAACATATCCCAACATAATAAGATGTAAATTAAAAGACATAACAAAAGAAGTCTTTTAAAAAGAGGAGGGTGAAAGGTCCCCTTACCGAGTTGGGTAACTTTCGAAAAGTACACCCCATGGAAGAAGGGTCATACAATGAAGATGTAAATACCCATAAATGAAATTATACTAAACAAAGTGTATAATAATGGGCAGTACATACACCACTCAAAGGAAATAGTGGCAAACGTAGCATAAATGTCACGGGAATAAAAGTGAGATGAAAAATCACTTACGAAAACTCGGCAGCCTAACGATGCCACTTAAAACTTAAAAAAATGGATTGATGAGATCAAATAGGGTCTCTCATCATATTAAAATAAAATTTACTGCAAGAGGAATATAAAATAACATCCACCGTCATAACAAATAGGAGCTTAAAATAAGTGACATAAAGGAGAGTACTTAAAAAGAAAGAGAGAGGTTAGATCTCTTACGAAAATTCGGCAGGCTAACAGCGCCACTCAAAACTTCCAAAATGGATTGATGACAGAAAATAGGGTCTCTCATAATATTGACATAAAAAGTATAGTAGGAGTAATATAAAAGAACATACGAATCATAATAAAGATGATCTTAAAAGGAATGACATAAAAGAGTGTACTTAAAAAAGAAAGAGAGGAGTAGGATCCCTTACGAAAATTCGGCAGCCTAACGGCGCCACTCAAAACGTCCAAAATGGATTGATGAGAGAAAATAGGGTCTGTCATTATATGAACATAAAAATTAAAGTATTAGTAATATAAAATAACATCCTCAAACATAATAAATATGGGCTTAAAATAAATTACATAAAATAGAGTACTTAAAAAGAAAGAGAGAGGTTGGATCCCTTACCTCGGGTCCGACTTGACTCGATCGTTCTTTAACGTCCTGAATAATAAACTTGAGTTAATTTACACTTGCTTAAGAACCGTTTTAAAGTTAATTATTCCTTTTATATCACTTATTTCCATGTTATAATCATTATGTAATCATTTAAGTTAATAATGTTTGTTTTGTCGATATTTGGTTCTTAAGTCGAAAGTGGACTTCTTACAATTACATGTTGTTCGTGTGGTCAAAGGTTCATTATATCCAGAAAGATATTCATGATTTTGATATCATATATATCATATATATCCAGAATATACAAGTATTTATAATATTACATAATCATTTAGAGATAAGAAATGAAATGCACCGTTCATTGAGACGGTAAGCCGTACGTACGCATGGACGCTACTTTCATTTCTATGTCATATTAATGGAATTAAAACCAAATGAGAGGTATGTATATTTTAATTCTAGAGTTATATTCATCATTTATATGTAACATACATCTTATATAATAACTTTAAATCCATCCTTTATACATCCCACATATGGCATTAACGAATCAAATCACTTTGAGGGGGCGGTAGTCCGCACTTCCTAAAATGAAATTATCGTGTTTACCCACAATGGAAACCATAAAGGTATGCCACAAAAGAAAAATACAGAAGATTAAGTAAAAAATAAACATATTATATATCATATATAAATATAGTGACATCTTAATGGCCACCTTTGAAGGTGTTATATGAGTGCTGAACAATCATCGTTTCGTGAGGCAGAAATTCTCCATCCACAGAAACATTATGTTCTTTAACCATTAGATATAGGTGTGTATAAGTTTAGATATAATTATTCTTATAACAACATCCTATTATATTGAATATACTGAAGTTGTTACAAAAGAAAAGAATAAAAATATTTTAGGGGGTTGGAGAAGCAAAATAAAACAAAAGAACACAAGAGAAGACACTACCTTTAAATCGGGTAACTCTTTTGGATTTGAGCTCAAAGGCTTCCTTGGGAAGACATATGCCCAAAGTGAGGCTTTTAGGAGTAAGAGAGGGATGTGGAGAGATAAAATAGTCCAGGGATGGCAGATCCAAAGGCTTGAGATGTGTGGGTAAGGAGGTAGAGCAGGGGGCCTTTTATAAGAGGAGAGGAGGGGCACTCTTGGAAAGTAAGGAAATGTTACTTTATTTTAGAATTAGTTTTGGATTTTAAAGGTCCCACATTGATGTGTTTTGAGTTTAAGGTGATAAGGGTTCTAAATACACTCATCCAATAGGTTTTGGACATGTATAGGTCTTGTATTTTACATTATCTTTCCATTTTATTTAAATCGTTAAATAATGAGGTAATCGCTGCATCATCATGGTGTCATAAATAATTTAATTTTGTTAATGTCTAAAAATTATAAAAAAATACTATGATGTAGGAAATCTATTTAGCTTTCCAATTAATATTTATAGTCAAAAATCCGACTTGTAAAACCCCATATAAAAATTGTTTTAGTAAAACAACACATGTTTGTGACATTTTAATTTTAACATTAAATAAAAAGGTATTAATGTCATTTTCCTACCAAAGTGGCTCCATGGGGTCCCCAAGTTGACCCATGGATTTTCGTGATCGGCCATGACACATACAATGAGGGTAGGACATGTTTCTAGGTCATTTCATATTATTAAAACATTATTTTTACCTTAAATTACACTAATTACCTCTAATCGCGATTAATAAACTTAAAAGCTACTATTCACCAAAAAATTATTTTAATCCCATTGAACCACATTTTACTTCTTAATGACAACCATGTATGTCGGATTTTTGAAATTCAAATCACAGAAATGGTAAAGTTTCATTTAAACGAAAAATCAGTTTCTTTAACTACCACTTAGTGGTTTCACTATTCATCAAAAATTGAAGTTTTTCAGAAAATTACCAAAAATTTACCCTCGGCTATATTTGATATTCCGAATTCAAAAATGATGTCTATTTTAAAAAATTCAAAACATATAAGTTAAATTAGTTAATTTAATAATTAATATCCACTATCAGAGCAAATAGCGTGTTTTTATGAAACAATAAGTATCAAAAGATTGACACTAGTTTAAGTCCAATTTCAAGATGAAATTAATTCCAATGACCACTATTAGATTAGATGGTAAAAATATATTCTAATTTCACTTTGAAACCAATTCAAAATATAATATAATCATATAAATAAATTATATTAAAAAGAGGTTTTGAATTAAAATACAACATTTTTCACTATTCATTAAAAAATGATCTTTATCGGAAAAATACCAAAACTTTACACAAAGTGAATTTTGATGTCCCGATTCTAAAGAGGAGTTTTATTTGGTCCAATAGAATGTATAAGAGTGACCAAAACTATATTTAATGACGGTTCACCATCAAAAGTTGATAAGTGGACCTTTAGTGAAAATTAGAGTATATATGTCTAAAATTGAATTCTTTTCGTATTTTAAGCCTTTATCCTTTATTGGATAAATGTAAAAACATTTAAAAAACATATATAATCATATTTTAGTTATTTCTATTCATTCTCGCCAATACAACGGCTACATGTTAACTAACATTTAAAATAATTTTATTTTATTATTAGAGTGCAACGTAAGATTTCAAAGGAACTCATTGTTGCGTATTGGGTAAGCCATCAAGCATAGCGTTCCCATTAAATTAATATTAAAATTTTATTCAAAAAAAGGGATATATATAAAAATGTCATATTCCTTATTTACCTGGGGTGTCACAATAATTATATCATATTATCACTTATAAGATGTATAAATTTTATTTATACTATCATTGGTAAAATTACTATTCACTTGGCTGATTTAATATTTATAGGGGTCATATTACTAATCACAACAGCAACATTAATATTCATAAGGGTGAGTTACTATTCACCAAAAATTATGTTTTTCCTATCAGACTCCAAATATCTTACTGATAGCAACTGTGTATATCAGATTTTCAAAATTCAAAACAAAGAAGTGAAAAAACTATGTTTAATGGATAGAATACAAAAGATTCATGGTATTTAGTGGTTCATTTAAGCATGATGTGTAAATTTTGTTTCCTAATTTTATTTTATGTGACATAATTATAAGAAGGTAATTTCCATTGATAAAACTTTGGGTCGTTACACCCAAGCCTCCAACCCGTTTCTTATCAAACCATTACAAATACACAAGGTTAATAATCAATCAAAAAAATTTATAAATCCATAGAGAAAAAATATATATTAAATTTATTGTTTCACAGATAATTTAAAAGGAAACTATGAGTATAGAATCGAGGATTCAAGACTTCTACAATCAGGAATGGGATCTCTTATCCCCAATCAATTCATCTTTAACAAACAACCATTTTAATTCCATCTTGAATTAACTAGTTTATGATGAATATGTTTTTCTCATTAAGAAACTGATATCTATATTTTGAATAAGCTAAAATCAGTGTAACATGCTTCAAGAATTATTTTCATGTTTAAAAAATTCAAAAATGACAAGTAATCATTTTTCTCATGCCTCTTTAATTTAATTAATAATATCAACCAACTTTATGTTGTTTAAACATTTAAATCATTCAAACATACAAAATAAATATCAACTAAGAAGATAACACACTTTCTAGTAAATATCAAGAGGCAACAATAAACACATTCGATCATAAAGTCCCATCCAATAATTTAATTCTCACAACATAAAAATATCAATTATAATTTTCATGTGACAATTTGTTTTATCCCTTTAACTATTTCTAGAATTTTATGAAATCATTCTTCTTATATAAATTATATGAATGATTTAACTCATAATTATATTAGTATCCTATAACATGTGATTTATTCGAACAAATAAATTGAGCAATAACATGAACCAACTGTTCTTCTTATTCCTTGCATATTTTCATATTATTCAAAAAAAAATCATATGATTTTTAGATTATTTGGATAATCATATTTTTCAATATCATGTGATTTAATTTATATTTTAATTATTAAAATAAAAATATAAAACTAACACCATTTCCTGCATGTGGTTCACTGTTTTCTTCTCATACAATTTTCTAGATTAGTAAATAATCATTATTTGTGAAATTCATTCCCAGATTATTATCTGATTATGGTTAATAACGCCTATTTAACCAAGGAAAAATAAACTATGATTAGATCACACTTGAACATAAAATAAAGGATAAGTATTAGACACCCTACCATAACATTAATTCTCAGTGTTCTCCAAGAAATAATGGAACACCAAGTGCCAAACTCTGACAACCTCTTCCATGGGGAACCAATGATCACTAAAAAAATAACCTAATAAAATCCCCTATCATTTATAGATAGATTATACAAGAAAAATGGAGATAAAACCCCTCAATATCTTGAAAAAATAAGAACATGAGAGAATAGAAACACTAAATAGGGTAAAACAAACCTCAAATCACCAAAGATCAACCTCTAGAAGACAAGGGTTAAATCTGATTGAAGGGGCTTCAAAGGCCTTCAAAAAAACTCACCTATTCACTTAGGGTTTGATAGAGGAGAGGAGAAATATGAGAATTTAGATGTGTATCCACAACTTATAACTTGTATGGTTATGGAAAATTCATGGTGTGAAAGGATACTTCACATCATGAATTCCTTGTATCCCACATCCGCTAAAAATTTATTCGCTTCATCTGTAAAATCCAAAAATTTATTCACACCATGAATCACTAATTCGAACCATATACTTATTCCTAGTAGAACCACTTAATTATTAATTGAACCACTTTAGGCCATGAACAAAAATTTAAGTTATGAATTACAATACATTTCATGAATTCCAAGTTCAAATAGTTAATTCCTCCTTCAATCTTGATTTTGAACACCCACTCATACCTCAATATCACAAAGGGAGGACCCAAAAAAAGTTGGGACATTACATAAGATACCTCTAAAGAAATTATAAACCACGATAATTCAAACCAAACCCAAATATAAGGGAAGAAAAAAAGGTACATCCAAACAACTATCCCACAAGATACCTCTCAATAATAATTCTATCTTTGGAAAATAACCAACATACAAGAAGAACAAGTGCATAACTGTAGAAAATATTAAAAACACACTCAAAACTATATCCCAAGGGAGATACCTATCAAATAGGAACAAGTCCATTAAAAATATTGCATCAAGAAGGAGAATGAATCTCATTTATCAACATGAGATTATGTACTTCATTCAAAAAAATTAATCATTAAAAAATTGGGATATTGAGCACGCATATGTGAATCTCATTCCCAATTATGATAATATAATCACAAAAAAGGCCACACACAAATCCATAAAACTCCCAAAAACTAATGTATATCAATCAAACGATAATTAAAAAAAACCTATAGACGCAAATACCATTAGAAACAAACACTTCACATTGATTTAAGTAGAATAATAATAAAAGTTCATGTAAGAGAAAACACCATTTATACCTAGAAATTCAACAACCTTTACTTGGAATTACAACAAATGAAAATTTATACATTATTTATTTCTATTTATCATGCTATAAAAATTTACACCATAATATTTAGAACTTTTCATACTTATCATATCATGAATAAAGTATACTAACTTGATTGAATAAGAATTTAATAAAAACCTTAGATATATTACTACTATTATTAATTAATACTTACTGTTTAAGGAGTTAAAACATAAATGTACTTTCCAAATGATTCCTTAAATTATATTTATGCCCAAAACATATCATATTAAAAAAGTTAAATTTAAAATCATATTGATAAAAACATTTCACTAAGTCTCATTTAAAATATGGAAAGTCAAAAAAAATGAAAACCACTTTTTAATCCTTCTTCATATTAAGGTATTTATAAAAATTACCTTTGTGAGAATAAAACCAATAAATTTGTCGAGATTTATTTTTAAATAAATAAAAGTTTCATAGAATGATTAAAATTATTTATTTAATAAAACATGTAACCATGAACAATCAATTTTTTTTTCTTTTTTTAAAAAGCATTTTATTACTAATTGGAAAACTAAGCTGACCAATAAATTAACTAAATTAATTCATCATGAAATATAAATTTTAGTTTATCCACACAAAATTGTAATTAAGACCTAAACATTATTCACATTGAACCATTATAACAATTATAAGAAATTTAAAACACTCCAAGCATGATATCCAAACTTCCATATTTAACATGATTTCATCAAATTCTTTTTATTTGACAAACACATCTCTAAAATTATCTATACCATGTTAAAATAAATAAACATAAATTAAAAATTAGAGAACCCAATTTAACATATAACTTGCAATGAAAACAAAACATGAGGTTGGAATAATCTAATTTATCAAGCTATAATGTTTTCCAAGTTTGTTAACAAATATTTATTTTCTAGGAACACACTCATGAAAAAAATTGTAAAGGATTTAACATTCCATTTACCATTTACTATAGGTTCATGCCATCACTTTTAATAGTTTTAAATTAAATCCTCATAATATTCCTCAACCAACACAAGAACCTATGTCAACATATACAAGGCCACATCAAACATACAAATAAAAGTAACCCATTCACCATACCTTGATATTGTTTTCTTGGGGTGGAATTGACTCACCCACATGGTTTTAAAATGTATTGTGAAAAATAATGTGCCATGATGGGTGAATATAACCCTCTATTCATATTCCCAAGTCCATAACACACATTACTAGTATGATAGAAACCCCTTCCATGGGTTTCATTACACAAGGAAACAACCACATCATAAACAGAGTCACATGAATAACCCACAATATATAAAAATATAATTCATAATATAAAGAAAAATTCATATAACACTAGGAATAGAATAAATTGAAGACAAAACATATAATATTATCTTACCCCAACCCAGGGCCCATATCACCTGGAAAAACTTAAGAGTATATTGATTAAAACCAACGAATATATACAAGAACCCCTTCCCCCATACCTAATATCCACCACATAATGCCCAAGAGAGGATTATATAATATATATGATGATAGAAATCCCTCCACCATACCATATATTCATACTATTGAGCCTGAGTAGATATTTAGATAATGATATAAACAAATTCCATGAAATTATTTCCAAAAACATACCTCTATCTCAACAATAGGCCTAAGGAATGAGTTATACTTACCATATTTGAAGGATAATATGTGTGGGTTGGAAAAAAAAGTTAAATTTGTACAAACAGTCATGGATCAAGTATTTAATAGTGGGGATTCAACTAAGTGGACAATTAGGATTACCTATATTCAATCTCAAAGGCTAACAATCAATGATTGATTATAATATTGCTCATTCACTTTAAGGGCCTAAAAATTGAAGGGTGTCATGGTCAACATGGAAATTAAACGGTCTCACCATGAAAGAAGATTAGAAAATAGAAATATCAAGAATAGGGGAAACATTTCCAGTTGATAAGGCACCCATTATAGTCTAAGATAAAATTTATATCTACAAACTGATCTCATAACTTACCCCAAAATATAGTTAACTTCTCTCAAACCCCAAGCAGCAATAACCAACACTACCATGTCAAACCACGTGACATAATCACATCAAATGAAAGCCAATTATCTCCCCAAAAATGATTTAAAATAAATTCAAGAATTGCATCCTCCAACTAAAACTTTTTCTCATGATTTGAAATGTATCCCTTAGACTTATATAGAAACTATCATTGGAACTCTTGGAGTGTCATTCTCTAAGAATTTTTGTCATCTTACTTCACTTTGAAATTATTTTTTAACAAATATTTATAGAAATTATTTTGTAGGAACCTCATAAGGACATCGACTTGGATCCATTCTTGAAAAATTGAAAACATTAGGGACCTGTAACCCAAGGAAAAAATTATTTTTAAGCTTAATTAGTTAATTCATTTGAAAATAATTTACTAATGTTAAACCAAATTAAAATATAGGAATATACAAGTATGATGACTGACCCTTTCTTAGGCCTCTACCTGATAAGAATCAACATGTTACTTAGAATTTCTAGTAAACAATAAGGTCCTTGCATTAGGTTACAAGGGTTATTAAAATCAAATGTCCTTGATGGTCTCTATTTTTTACTGATATCTATAAATTGAATACATGTTTTTATGGTTTTATAATGTGTTTTCAATGAATATTTGTTAACTAAATAAGTAATTCCCACATGATGTTATTATTTAATTATTTTATTGGAAAATCCTTCATTATGGTTAAATAATAAATTCCATGAAGAAAAACATGAAATTATGGGAAGTTGTAGAAACTTCATGGTGCATCATGAAGTAATGTGACACAACACCAAGAAAATTATGTTGAAGATATAATAGAGGATTGAATTAGAAATAAATATTGAAGCTGGGAACATGAGGAGAATCATTCCAGAATCTTGGAAGAGATGTTTTCAGGTCAAGAAAAGAATTTACACCGTAAAAGAAGATTTCAATACCTGTATGAGTTTTTGGAGAAGATATTCACATTATGAACACCATTTACAAAGTTCATAAAGATGAAAATTTTCAAGAACAAAGACATAAAATTGACATCATTAATGTCATTTATGATGTAAGTTTTTATAGATAGTGTATTTCAAAACTGAAGCTACAACATTTACATTGTTAATCAATAATTCATGTCATAAACCCAAAGTTAATAGAAATTAATATGACCCTGATCATTCATGTTTTTGGAAAATAATAACGGTTTGACTAGTGAAATTCATGTTCACTCGTGAGGAATTTTAGATGGATTTGACCATTGAAAATTTGATAAGCATAGGTATTTGACCACTGGGTGGCTACTAATGTGGTTTCAACCTTGAGTTTTCATAGATAAAATATTCTATTCTGCTTTCCATTTTCCGATTTTTCTATAATTTTGTATGATTCATAGTTTATTTTTTATATTCTCCTCATTATCTTCTAATCTCTCCACTATGGGTTTTGGTTTATCCATCAATTACTATCACTCCATAATGATTGGCTAAATCAATAGGGGATACTGGAATTGGTCTAAATTGATGCATTCCAAATTGTTATATTTCTTTTTTCACTTTTTAAATGTTTTTATTAAATTTGTATTGTGTTTCAACTCATGATTATCCTATTTGTTATTAAATCATTGAACCTGTGCATTTGATAATAGAATAAACCCAACATGATAAAGTTAATTAATTCATAAACATGGAATTTTATTATTCTTCCATCATTGAAATCTGATCATAATACATCCTGGTAATTTTAATTTATCTAGCCATTAAGAATTAAGATTCTAGGGTACATTTATAGTCATTTACCATTTCTCATATCTATAAAATAGATTGATTGAATATTTATTGGATATTATTGTTTTGGAAGAGTCATCCAAATTTATTTCTAGAAAAACCGCCCATGGAAACCAATTTCCCCTCTCTTCTATATTTTATCTACACATTTTTTTATTTTAATTTTCAATCTATATTTTAATAAAATTAATCAATTAAAATTGGGATGACCCAAAATTTAGTCAAAATTAAATGCTGAGTTCCCCACACTATGTGGGATCAACCCCGTATTACTACTATGATAGACATTTATAGTTAGCATAGTTTGAGAATAATACGAAATTTTAATTTGATTTACCATGTATAATTAAGGACATCATGTGATCATGTCATTATTATTATCATTATTATTATTATTATTATGAAAAAATAATAATAATAATAACCCAAACACAAATCTACGCCCCTGTTTATTTCTTTCTCCTCTTTTGTGTCGTGGCCCACACCCCCTTCTTCATCCCTTGCATGAACCAGCCCCCTCCGACCCCCTTCTCCACAGACCTTCTCCCCATCACCTCTGGCCCCTCTGTACACCCGGCCTCCCCTCCACCTGCTCTCCCTCCCTGTTCCCTCGCCGCACCCAACAACCAACTCCACTTTCACAGCTCTGCCACCCCGCGCAAGATCTCTCTCCAGGTCACCCTCGGCCTCGCCCCCAGCACAGCACTGCCCTATCCTCCGGCCTCATCGTTTCGGCTCACCACACCCCTTCCCACTCCAGTTCAAGCCGCCCCCGCCCAGCCTCTCGCTGACCCCACTCAGCAACCGCGACCCAGCCTCCCGCCAACCTCTCGCTCTCCCCTGCATTGACCTCCTTCTGGGTTCCCTCGCCAGTGCCGACCTCGCCCTCACCCAGCAGTTCGACCTCCGGCCTCCCAGGCTTATACTCTCCCTTGCTCCGGCCAATGACAAACCCCATCCTCTACTCTGGCCTCCTTTCTCTAGTGTGGCCTCATCCTTCCTTTCTGATAACTATTTTCTCAATTGGTATATTTAATCATTTAATAAATATTTTATTTATTTATTTATTTATTAATCATTTTTATTTCATCTGTGGTGTTTTCTATTTGTTATGGCTGAATCATAATACCACATTATGTGTTTTGAAAGTTCTTTTCATTGTCTAGGATGTTCAAATGGTTCGTTGAGTGTCATTTTTCTTTCCGTGGATGCGTCGTTGTATCCGTGCTCGACATTGAGGTAGGCGAATCCACATTTTTCTTTCCAAATAAGTCCATATAATTCTTTCATGTTTTTAATTAATTCATTTACTTGATTTGTGCCTCTGCAAATAAATTGGTCAATATTCTTTAATGTTTTCAAGTTTTTTAGCCTTGTCAAAAATAGTATTTATTGTGTTTTCTGATTTGTATAATTTGTTTGGTCTGATTATAAATTTTGTTCTTAAACTAGTTATCCTGTGATAGAACTGTTTATAAACTGGTTGGGTTGTTTATATAGTTTTTGATAAATTGTTTGGATTGTTTTATAAATGCATCATCACTTTAAAGCTTTGATTAATTTTTATGGAAATGATTTAGTGTGTGTTTGAAAGGGTTAAGGTCCTTTTTTAAAATTGTGAAATGCTTGGGGTTTGTGTGTGTGTTTGAAACTCAAGGGCCCATTTGGCACTTTCATATCCTTTGCGTGTTTCATTTTGGACATATTTATGTAAATGTGGTGTTTGTTGTTTTGGGAAATGGTGTTGGTGTGTGTTTGTAATTTCAAGAGCGATTTGGGTGTGTATAGTTTGAAAAGTGGATTTTGAACATGTCATGCATTTTTTTTGGGTTTTGCACAACAAACATTGGTTGAGTTTCCCGGTTGGCTCTTGCACACAGTTTATAATCTTTGAACTATATTTTTATTTTAATGAGTATAATTTCCATGAAAGAAAAATAATGATAGGTTCTTTCCAATGGTTATTCATGCTATGTGCTCAATGATATGCCTTTTTGGCTGTTAGAAAAATGTTTGGAACTAAAGTGATATGCATGTCCGGTTGTTCATAAAAGTATGGTTTTGAAAAATATCGAAAGGCCTGATTGGAAACATTGAACATTTTTATGAAATGGTTTAAATTCTAAATGGTGTGACAGCCCAGTTGGCACTTTGTTAACAAGAAATGATTCAATATGTATTTGGGGGTGCTCTTGTCTAGGGTAACCCTTTATGGGTGAACGCACAGGAAGCGTCTGTGTTTGGGGTAGGCAAGTGCGGTGAGATGAGTCTCGCATACGAGGGCTTCCCACTTACACAGTATTATCATCACCACCAGGGGTTCCTGGGCGTCTTTTAGATGATCAAGTGACGGTTGCTGACCAACCCCGATTAGACGGGTTGGTACCCCCTAGATTTGTTGTTAGGACAGGCAGGCTTTGCCATTGGATTGGTCAGTTAGGGCAACCATTTGGTTATAGACTTAGGGGCTTCACCATATGCCGGCGGGTGGTTCCAAAACCGAGTACGTCCATGGGTCTTCTAGGGATGTTTAGGATCACCCATGGTTACTGGATTAATTTCATTGATTGTTTACTTTCCGTGCACTAGTCGTGTTTACTTTCCGTGCACTAGTTTATTTTCATCTTTCACTCTTAATCGTTTTACTCTAGCACAACATTGGTATATTCTATTTTTGATTTTATTTATAAAATGAAAAATGATTTTTGGAAAATGGTATGTAGCGTGTGTTGGGTTTTTAAAGGGGAAAATGTGTTTCTTATTTTCAAATGTGAAAACCCTACTTTTATAATTTTATTTCAAACTTGCGCCAATGGATTGTTTTGGGAAAGGACATGTTGGATTTCGTGGTTTATCTTGGCAACCCTACTGAGCATCTTTAATGCTCATGCCTATCTTTATCATTTCAGTTTCAGGTTTCCTTGCTCAGGTTTTCTTGGCTGAGTTTCTTGTTATTGTAGAAAACTCCGCATTTGGTCTGGAGGTGACCAAAAAGGTCACGTGGAGGTATGTTTGGTTTTATTTTCTTTCCACTTCTAGCATTATTTTTATCAACTATTTATATTTATTTGTTTTCTTGTTTATTTGTTTTTGTTCATGGGCCAAATCATTCCCAACGATTAAAATTTTCATTCTCGGCACTGGTTTCTAACCCATGGAGATCAGGAACGCCCTTCGAGCCATGTCACAGACCGGATCGGGTGACCGGTTCAAGGTCGACCCAGGTTGGTTCGTGACAGGACATGCCTAGGCGTTCAGGTGATGTCACTCACCATGTGACCCTATATACATGTTCTTCACTATGATTTTACATTCCTATTATAGAGATGGGACATTCTTAGAGTTTGGATTCATGAGATACACCATATACCCTGGTAGGAAACATTGTCTACTCTATTTAGAACCTTCTACCTTGTGTATCTCCTTCTTTGGGAATCATATTTGGGTCTGAGATTAGCCTATACTTAGTAGTTCTACATGTGGTATTTTATGGTGGGATTAATTTTGGCATCATAGATACAATGTGAGGTGTTTCATGTGATACACCTCTTCCAACAATTCTTGGCCAATGATAGTGGTCGAGATTGATTATCAAAGAGATGTTAGGGTTGTTACATATAACACCCTAGAATTTTATGAAATGTTTTTTAAAATAAATTTAATATTTTATATATTTTTCATTACATGAAACATTGATTTTATATTATTTTATATGAAACACATATTTTAGCTTGTGTTACATGCAATCGTAAGTTTAAATGAAACATGACATACAATTAAAACATTCTTGTTTAATATGATAATTATCACCCAACTCTTGGAATTGTGTGTATGAATAGAATTAGAAAAATTATAAAAATATATTTTTTACACATGTATATAAAATTAATTCTTCAGTGTCTAATTAATTAGAAATAAAAATAAAAAACTATTTTAAGATAAAGGAAATCATTTTCCGAAAAACTAGTTTTACGCACACAAATATATTTTACCTAAATAAATTAAAAAAAACCACTTTTGATGTATTATTTTAATTAAATTTATATATTATATACTCAATCAAAATTTTAACATTCATATTATGTGTTATATAGTCAATATATAATAATAAAACCATTTTTAGGCTTAAAAAATTTATATCTCTAAAAACATTTTCGTCACATTTTGCGCACCTATTTAAAAATTAATTTTTCCCATATAAAGAAAATGTACTTGAATAAAATAATAAAATTCTTAAATATAAATTTAAAAATTATCTTAGGGTAATTTTTATAGAATTTTATTTGAAGAAAAAAATTTCAATGAATAATAAAAAGTACTGGTTTTTATTAAGAATTTTCATTTCTAGTGCGGCATTTAAAAACATAAAAATTGTTTCAATATGGTTTTAAAAGTATAATTAGTTAAATTATATATATATTAATCAAAAAAAGGTCATTTTAATTAATTTTTTATTGAATTTTTTAATTATAACTTTCTCTACTTATGAAAATTTTCTATTTGAAAAACTAATTTCTCATCACATCTGGGGTTTTAATTTTATATTAAATTCTTCCACTTATTGAGTTAAATTTATAGAAATGGATTCCATATTTATAATAATAATAATTTATATTATCTAATAAGGTTTAAATAATTTTTTTACCACAAATAATAGTAAATACAGTAAAAATTATTTACAGTAGTTAGGGTAAAAATGGGTTTACATGGGGGTTAAATTCAAATGATAAGGGTAAAAAATGAACCAAAAATTTTACATCACCCATTTTCTAGAAATATTTCGACATTATCTCTTATAATTTTTATAATTTCCCATTTTAATCCGTTTTCATGTGAACTTTGTTGGTACACATTCTTCTTTTCAAAAATTACAAGTGTGCAACTCACCTCACTTATAAAAGGTCATCGCCTCTCCTCTTCTCTTCCCACTTCTAAAACAATTTGGTTAAGAATATACCTACCAAAATAAACTCTCCACTTCTATAATATCATCCTATAATCCTTATTTTGGCTATAAATCCAACCCATGAATCCTTTTGGTTCAAACAAAAAGAAGTTTTTTGAAGAAGAGGTAACGTCCTTAACCAAGCATTTTTTTTATTTCTTCCTACACTTCCTTCAATTTTTATTAAAACATTGTGATATTATAATATCAGTAATAAAAATAATAATATGTTATTATTTTAACTACATAAACTAAATTCTTCTTCTGTTCCATCAAATGGGTTATAAAATCATCATTTGTGCGTACGACGAACTACCGCCTCGCAAACTGATGTTATTCAGTTTCCATTACCACCTCTCACGCCTGAATATAATAATGTATTAAATTTTTATATGTTATATTTATGATATTATTATATTTATTTAGTTATTATATTACATATACCTTATTAATTTACATTTTATAGGAATATGGTAACGTTGCTTGTGTGTACGGTGGACTACCGCCTTACAAAGTGATGTGATTATTTCACACTTTACATGGAATGTAATACAGATGGGTTTAATTAAAATATGTGATATATATGAAATAAAAATTATTATGTAATGGTAATATATTATTTAACCTTATATTAATTTATCATTTAAGAAAATGGAAACATCATCCATGCATATGTACAACCTACCATCTATGTGAACAGTGTATTTCATTCTCTATATATAACTTTTATGGATTACTATAAATACATATATTCTGAATATATATTATATTTATATAATTTTTATAATTATTTATATTATGTAACCATGATCAAAGTAATATTCTTAAAAATATCAAATCAAAACATACATAGAAAACAAAGCATTTATTACCCGAAACGTGATTTTAACAAGGAATTGTTAATAAATGAGTAATAAAATTTCACAAATAATCATATATGGTATGATATTATTAATTATGGTTATTAAAAATATTTATAATAAAACTATATTTACTATACAATAGGTACTAACAAGTAAAAAGGAAGTTGAGACTTATGGTAAGGGATTTCAAGTGACTTATTTATTTCTGGGAGACATATGCAAATTCACCACTTGTTTATTATTTGGGGTGTATATACCACCAATTTTACATGAAATACCATGAATCCCATTATTTTAATTATATTTGAAGTTTTTTTGATTTTATTCTTTATTGGGGTTTATGATTAAAAATATTACTAAAGTTGTAAAGGATTTTGGTCTCAATTTTTTTTCTTAGAGACATAAGTAATGTTATGAAACTATCTTGTTCTATGAGATGTATATAATACCCCTTAAACTTTTTGTATCATGAATATAATTATTTTTTTGATATTAAAAGTTTCATTTTATTTTATTCTTTAATGGTTCCTACGATCCAAAAGATACCAAAGTGGAAAAGGTTTGATGTTACATTCTAATTATTTATTAGAGTTGTTTATGTTTATGATTTTGATAATGAAATATTCTAATACATCTCTCAATAAACTCATGAATTTTATTATCCTATGGTTATATATATAGAATAAAATTTTCCCTTCATTTTACTCTATTTATGTACTCAAGAGTTCAAAATATGTTTTTAAAGAAAGATGTCTTTATTTCTCTCTTTAGTTAAAAATCCTTTTTCTTAAAAAATATTGTTTTCTAAAATTGATTTAAAAATTGTTTATAAAATTAAAAAAATGATTTATTAATGACTATTTTAACCATGCTTGAATTTTTACAAAAAATGTTGAAAGTAATTTTAATGTCATTTTCCAAACAATTCATGTTTATATTTTACTAAAAATGTAAAAGTAATATTTGTTCTAACATCTATGACATGAATGATATTTTTTTCCACCATGAACAGTCAATATTCTAAAGAATACTTTATAATGTTCAATGATTATTTTCAAATAAAATTAATTCCAAAATATTTTATTAATTTTTATTTTTAAAAATTTACTTTTTTAAGAAAATTTATTTTCCTCAAGAAATGTTCCAAGTGTCTTTTCAAAATAATTTTCAATCTAAGATGAAATAATTTTATGTTACTTATTATTTACTATAGATATGATCCAAGGATTCCATTATTATTCTTACTCTGAATGGTTTATTTTTATGATAAAAATATGTTTATGAAGCTATTTTATTTTCCCCAAGATATACCATGATAAAATTATTATTAAAGTCACTTTTTTCTCCATGGGTTATGTTGTGATGAAATGATGAAATATATACAAAATCCATTTCGTTTCCATTATCTATGGTATGATGTAATTCTTATAAAACCCATTTCTTTACTTGGGTTCTGATATGATGTTTTTTATGATCTTTTGGCATGTACATGTATAATTTTCCTTATATAATGGTGGTTACGCTATAACCAAGAATGGTGGTTATGTTATAACCAAGACATTTGGGACCTATAACTCACTCCAATTCATTGGGAAACGCTTAATATTATATGATCTCAATGGGTACATGGGAGGTTATCCCAAGCCCCAAATGGAGTACATGATAGGTTATAATAAGCCAAAAATAGGGTACATGAGAGGTTATCCCAATACATAATTAAGTACATGGGTGGTTAGCCTATAACATCCTGGTATTTTAAGAAGGAAACACAATATTCAATAGCATACATGAAATTTCGTGTCGGGAATAAATGAACAACTAAATAGTATTATTTAAATCTCACTATTATAACCTAGGAATTATCATGGTGAGTATGAACCAGATTAATTGGAATATAAAAATATGGTTTAAAAATGTTTATATAATGAATTATTTAGCGATCAGATAATTATAAATGGAAATCTTTTTCTAAAAAACTATTTAAATGTGCACAAGTGTGTTTTAAAACAATAAAAAAGTCACACTTATTGGATTATATTAATAATATACATATATATAATATTCAATATAATTTTTAACATTCATATTATGTTTTTTCAAGAGATTAAATAAAAATAAATCCAATTTTACACTTAAAAGATTTATTTTTCTAAAGGTGATTTTTCACATTTTGATGGTGCACTTATTTTAAAACTATTTTTTACTCTGATAAATTTTATTTGAAAAAATGAACTTAATTTTTTAAATAGGAATATAAAAATTAGATTAGGTCAAATTTTTGGTATTTTTATGATAAGTTTAATTTTTTTGATGAAAAGTGAAAAATACTGCATTTTAATTGAAAACTAACATTTCATATAAATAAATTAAAATGTCAAATTATATTTTAAATTTATTTTAAAGTAAAATTAGATAAATTATAATCTATCAATCCAATTTATGTCATTTTAGTCATTTTCATGTTGAATTTGGATATAATAACATTTCAAAATTTTGAACATTTTAAATTTAAAACCCCTCTTTCTTGTCCCGTCCACGGGATTAATTTCAAATTTAATTTTTACAATTCTATGAAATGAATTTGGTAAAATGGATTACATTTTTGGAATAATAGGGTCCAAATTAGGATTTAATTTTATTTTATCTTTTAGGAAAAAAATATACCATGGTAATAAATATTTACCATAGTATAGGTAAAATAATGAAAGAGGTTACATCTAAAAGGTAAAAGCTTAAAATAACTAAAAAATAAAAAATTTATATGGGTTTTTGATTTGTTTCTTGACCATAACTATCCTTTAAAACATTAATTTTAAATCTATTTTTTTGGAATTAATTCCACCTTAATTTTGTTGGATTTAAATATAAAGTTGTCATTATTTAATCACTTAAAACCACCCATCCCAAATTATAAATACCACTCCTCCCTTATCCTAAAAATCCTTGAATCAACTAAAATATCTACCAAACCCTATCCTCTTCACTTTCACTATCATGACCCATCCTAGAGGGGGCCATGCCGTGACTACCCCAAGTCCACCTCTAATAGGCCAGGGGCTGGTGACTAGCACCAAGTAGGCATATCCTAAAAATAGGAGACATTTTCCAAAAGTACACATACACACACACACACACACACAACTCCAATACAAAAAATCTGAAATGTAAAAAAACACTAAGTAGACAATGCTTGCAAATCACTATATCCCACAACCAGAGTACAACAATTTAAGTACTGGAAGTAAATAGGGCCAAAAACAAGACCACAAAAGTAAAAGAGTCTATAACCACAAGTCCAAACTATAAGGATAGAGGTACTGAGACTGTAGTATAAAAGTCATCGGAACACAAAATGGTTTGTCTAGTCTCAAAAAGCACTGCCAGGTCTTTGTCTTCCTATAACTCCATCAAAAGTTCAGTCCTCTACACAAGAAATGACATGTGCGGGAAAAGCTCGTGTAGGGGTGAATATAACAATACTTAATAGAACACCCCGAAACAACAAAGTAATACCACAAAATAAATACCCCAAAGTAAATAACACAAATGAAATACCACAAAGTAAATAACACAAAGGAAAGTACATTCATATCCATATAGGTATATATCTAAAGCGCATATAATAAGAATATCCAGATATAATCATGAGAAACTCCCAACCATTGGGTGGTCTTAAACAACTATCATCCATAGGATTCTACTCAAAGAGCACTCATTCTAGGAGACCTTACTCCTTGATCCATGATTTCATCAGAGACACTCACAAAGTGTTCTATCTCATTTAGGCTCCGCCCAAATGAGAACGTATTGATCAAAGAAGATTATGATACACAGAGATGGGATCCTTCCTAGAGAATACCACTAACCCAATCTGGATCAACCCACAATATAGAGGATCTTGTCCATATAATACCACTAACCCTACTGATGTGGCTCGTAGTGTAGGGGATCGTTCCTAGATAATACCACTAACCCTATGGATGTGGCCTACTATATTGGGGAATAACACCCTACTCTTGGAGGTTATGTCAATTCCATAAAACTCCACTAGGGGTGATAGAGGATCTTGCTCCAGTCCCATGGATAAATACCAAAAAACTATCTAGGAATCATCCCCAAGAGGGGAATACAATACAATAATATGTATGTAATGATGTATAAAACCCTTAAGTAAAGGACCAATGGAATGATCTCAAACTATATTGGTTCAAGATAAAAATCACTACCTTATCTCAAAAGGACATTATCAGTGTAAGGGACCCAACACCGCAGATCACTTATCAAACAGATGTACTGTTTGAAAATTACAGCAGTTTGAACATTTGAAGGGGATTGCTAGGCCTATGGACTCACCTTATGGTCAGTCCACTGACCGTGGTAGTCGGCCACCATAGTTGATCCATGCGACCGCCCCAGGTCAACAAAAGGGCTGGCCCTCTTGGTATAGCCTAACTCATCCTCTTGGTTTGTCCCGGCCCGCTAGTGCATGAGCCCCCACACGTAGCGCACCTGGTAGTGTCCTCTGCTCCATGCGGCCACTGACCAGGTCTTACGCAGATGATGATGTGGTCTTCTCCCACCAGCTCTGTCATCTCCCACATGACCGCCCGTCACGCCACACATTGCTGATAACGTCGTTGTCACTATTCCCTCGCATCATCATCGCCGATCTCCGTCACCTCACCTCACCAGACTGTCATGCCGGTATTGTGTTGGTGGTCCCTTCTTAAAATGACCAATCCACCTATGATACCCTAAATTTGAATTGATTGCAGATCCAAAATCCTCGGGTCCCGATCTACACAGACCTGGCCTCTATTGTTAGATTTCCTCCAATCCGGGGGGTCTGATCATGTTCGCAGCCACCCAACAAGTTGAACCAAGGCCACAAGAGTCCAACACTGAAGAACATGAAGAACAAGAGATATAAAATCACAAGAACACCCTGAGTAAAAAACCTTTTACTTTGTGTGTTTCGGCATAAATCTATTTCTGTTAGAAGGATAAATGAAGAGGAATTAAAAAATATATCTCTTGATAATCTCGTAGATAATATATCATCCTGAAACAACGATCAAATCATGGATCAATATATTCATGGATTGACCTATGTTCATCGTTTAAATCAACAGCTAGGAAAAATTAAAAAGAAACAACCACCCTACATCGATTCAGATCAGTCGCAGACGAAGGATGATCAATGTGTTGTTGGCAACGACAAGGTTCCTTCGAACTGGTTGCACGTTGATCATTGTTCCATGATCTGTCGTCATTTTTTAGAGAGAGCTCTTTCTCCACATATCAAAGGAATTCTAGGTTTATGGTGATAACCCTGAATTCCTGACAATATCTTAATTAATGAAAATTTTCATTTCATTATAATAAAATTTTTAAATTATTTAATGATGACTACGTACTTTTCATTTTTTCCACAGAATACCATGATCGACCAATGTTAAGTAAAACCTAGGGAAAACACCACATAAAAAACTCAACGGTGGTCTCAAATTTCCAATCTGAGTCACATTTCATATGTTATTAAAATTTTAAAATAAAACAATTTTATTTAATTATTTTATTTATGGTTACGTCCTTAGTGACTTTTTCTATATATGGCTCGCACCGAACAAATTTAGGTCGCACCTTGGGTAAAGACACCATTATGAGCTCAACGACACCTTGATATTTCTTATTTGGGAACTTGTTTAAGGTTTATTCCACTTTTTTTAGGAAAACCATTTGCATGTGCTATTAAAAAGTTTAATATTTTTCAAAAAATTGTTCCAGGCACACCGGGCCTCGAAATAGCATGTCGTCTTAGCACCGGGTCTCAAAATAAATCCTTATAATTCTTAAAAATAGTACATGGAAAATCCGAGATGTTACATTCTCCCCACATTGGGGATTCATATCCCTGAAATCCAAAACAAGGGATACTCAAAAAGATGAGGGTACTGAGCATTAAACTAAGCCTTCTGCTCCCATGTGCTCTACTGGAAATTCTTGTTCCACCATCGAATGCACACTAAATGAATAAATCTACCATAAAGAATCCCCACAACTCTAGACAAAGTCTAAAATGAAATCCTGCAACATTTTTTCTAGAACCAGAATGGTCCACTCATTCTGGTCATCCATATGTGGGTGAAGCATTGTGCTCAAGGGTAACTGAGTCCCAAAATCCTCCTACAATCCCTTCCATAACCCGTATATAAAGTGGGAATCACGATCTAAAAATATCATCTATGGAACTCCATGGATTTGAACTATCTTCTACATGTAGAGGCATCTAAATATCTCTACTGAACTCTACTATTGGATAGCTAGGAATTGGGTCAACTTAGTGAGTCGGTCAACGATCACCTAGATAGAATCATGCCCCCTGGACGTACATGATAAACCCATCACTAATCCCATCAATATATCATCCTACTTAAATTATGGAACCTTAAGGGGTTGAGATAAACCCAATGGAACTTGGTACTCAACCTTTACTTGCTGACAAATGAGACATTGAGAGACCAACTTTGCAACTCCCTTATTCATTCATGGCCACCAAAACTGATGTCATAGGTCATGATACATCTTCTCCACGCCTAGATATACCACTAATGGGTTTGTATAGAACTCACATAGAATGTCCTTCCACAACTCCACTGGTACTACTGTGTGCCCTCTTAAAAGAACAATGTGCTCCCCACCTTTTGAATATCCATAAAGAGAATGCCCTTTGGAAAACTAAACATGTTGGGTCTTACAGTCAGTATCCCCAAGATGTGCCTCCTAGACTTTTTATAAGAGTGGAGGGGTGACAACTATTGACTAGAGTTAAGATTCTCCATCTTTATCCACAAAGGATATCTATAATGAGGCCAACTACTCTAATGACTTATTCAGTAACTACAAGCTAGATCTCCTACTGATAACATCTTCCACCATGTTCCCCTTCCCAAGTGTATAGAAAATATCAAAGTCATAATCGTGGATAAAATATATCCATCACCACTATCTCAATTTCAGATCTTTTTGAGAGAATATATACTTGAGACTCTTGTGATTGGAGTAGATGATAAACCACTCTCCCATCAAGTTGTATCGTTGCATCTTCAATGAAAAGAAAACCGCTACTATCTCGAGATCATGGGCTGCATAATTCTGCTAATGTGGTCTCAATTGGCATGAACTATAGGAAATCACCACTTTCCCCTACATCCAGACATAACCAAGAATTGTCCCTGATAAAATGTTGAATACCACATACTCAATTCCTTCCTTCGATAACTTCATGATGGGAGAAATCATCAAACTCTATCTCAAATTCTGAAAACACCGCTGGCACTTATTTATCCACAAAAGGCTTCCCCTTTCATGTAAAAGTTTTCAAGGGTGCTACCACTCTAGAGAGGTTGGGTACAAACATCTAATAGTATCCTACAAACCCAAGTAAACTCAGTACCTCAGTAACACTCTTGGGTGGATCCCAAGTAAGAACTGACTCATCTTTTGATGGATCCACTGCAACTCCAACCTCCAAGATGATGTGTACTAGAAAATGGACCTTTCGAATCTAGAACTGACACTTCAAGAGTTTCCCATAAAGTTGGTTCTCTCAGAGTGTTTCCAGTACCATCCTCAAGTGTCTCACATGATCTTCCTCAGATGTTGAATACACTAGGATGTCATCCACGAATACCACCATGAACAGATATAAGTAAGGATAAAAGAATGATTCATGAGTCCCATGAACACTTCTGAGGAGTTATCCATGCCAAAAAACATCACCAAGTACTCATAGTGACCATAACTACACCTGAATTCTATCTTCAATATATCCTCATAACTCACTCATAGCCAGTGATATCCTGAACCGAGGTCAATCTTTGGGAACCCTTGAGCCCCTTAAAACTAATTAAAGACACATCAGTACATAGTAGTAGATAATTTTTCTTCATGATCAACTAGTTCAAGCACCAATAATCCAAAAATAACCTCAATCTCCCATCTATCTTCTTAGCAAACAAAACTGGGGCTTCCCAGGGTGAAACATTGGGTCTCATGTAGCTCTTCCTCTTCAAGTCCCCCAACTGTACCCTCATCTCACAAAGCTCTATGGGAGGCATATGATTTGTAGGTGTAGATATCCGTGTTGTCCTGGGTTATAGATCAATGTAGAATTCTACCTCTCTATTGGGAGGTAAACCTAGAACATCCTTAAAAAATATGTCCTAATATTCCACCACCACTATAGGAAACTGAGGACTCATATCATCCATTGCATTGAGGGTGAGTCTAGCCAACTGATTTGTAATTGGTTACACCCTCCTATGTGTAAGTCCGTCCTATGCTACCTAAGTTTCCTTTTCACCAACAATGGAAAAACTGGTCCCATCACTTCACTTTGTGCCTAAAACAGTCAATATGAGAATGAAATGTGGATAATCAGTCCATACCAAGAATAATGTCATAAGGCCTCGACGCTGCTACAAAGATATCTCAACCGAAACTCTAGCCTTCAAGAGTTATGGAACACTATTGAAACTAGTGTGCGCTCATTTAATCTCCTCTCATAGGAGACTCTAAGTGTGAGGTTCAAGTCAACAGTTCAACCAGAATCTATGAGTATTTAACAGGATTTGTGGAAAGAAAAGAATGATTATCACTTGTGTCGATCAAAACTGAATCTATGGTGTAAAAGACATAGATCTTACCTTGTATCATCCCTGGATCCTCAGGGTTATAAGTTTCCATCACCTGTAGTTGTCCTCATCCTTGTCTTCCAACTCCCTAATCCTGGAATGGACCACCTATGTTTGTTGGTGGTAATAAGTCAAGCATCTTTCAACCTCTTTATTCCCTTATTACTTATCGGCCACATCTTCCACCCTATTATTTTCTTTGTCTCTGCCTTGGCAGTCCCTCAATTAGCAATATTACGGGACATCCAATCTTGTTCCAGATGTCCTTAACCACTGCATGTGTAACACCATTTGTCCTTAGGCTGATTCAAGCCACCCTGGGAGCCCTTCACTATTGACCCTAATTCCTAGGGTTGTCTCCTGATGTTCTTAGCCTTGTTGGGTCCCTGTGACTGATGTCAGCTACCTGTTGCCATGGTTTCTGCTCATGCTTTCTCATTTCTGATTACCAATGGTTGTATATAACGATCCAAGGAAATATCAAATTCCAAGTCTCTATCTAGAGCCCTATCATAGGTACTAATGTACAGAGGGGTAAGGATAACTCAAATTTCCCTACACAGACCTATCTCAAAGGTCAGAGCCCTAAAGTAATAATCAGGTATCATATCCATTGAGTACCTGGAGAGGTTGTTATGCCTCAATTAATACTCAGATACTAAAATTTCGTCCTGCCAGATCTATAGAAGCTCTTGGATATTCATATACCTTAACTTATAAGTTGAGAACTCCTCTCTAAAAAGGTTCTCAAACTCTATCCCTGGGAGAGTCGCCTCGTCGTAAGATTGAGTAACTAAACCCCAACATTTCCCTACTGAGCCATGTAGAAGGCTCACCTATAAGATTACCATTTGATCTACTGGCATCCTAACTAGTCAGAAAATCTAGGTCACCTCCTCAAGCCAGTCCTCAGCTGCCTGTGTTTCGGGCTCACTTCAGAACCTATGGAGTCTCTACTGTAATAACTCATGAAGCTTCTCAGCCTATGCACCTTGTCTGCTTGTAATGTGGGTATTGTGTGTTTCTCTACAGGTAGTGATATGGTCAGGGCACCACCTAGAGGTTCTATCTCTTATACAAGTCCTTATATTGATGCCTCATCATCCAATAGAACATCCTCGTGATCATGCAACGGAATACTATCTGGTTGTCTATGTGGAGACATCCTAAAATAAAAAAGATGTACCATGGTAAATTGAGTATATTTGTAGAGTTGAATCAAGAAGGAAATGGAAAACACATCCATTTTTATAAGATTCATGTACTATTGTTTTTTTTAACTAGTGTTTTCATGTATTGAGATGAAAAGAAGGTTCCCGGTGTCCTAGTGTATGGGTACATTGGCCACCGCACCAACATTGGAATCCCTCTCCTGAAATCTGAACTCAAAACACTTAACACTGTTTCCCCAAACCAATATCAGATACTCCTAGTCCTAAAGTAGAATCAAAACCATTTGATACCATTATGTCATGACCTATCCCAGAGGGGTCCATGCCATGACTACCCCAAACCCGCTTCTAATAAAACAAGGGATGCTGACTTGCACCGAGTAGTCATATCCCGCAAATGAGAGGCATTATCTTAAAGTACCTATATGTAAAAACACATCTCTAAGACAAAAATTCTTAAATGTAAATAAAACTTAGTAGAAAATTTATGTGAACCACTATATCCCATAAATAGTGTATAACAATGACAATATAAGAAGTAAAAATGGCCAAAAACAATCCCACCAAAATAAAAGATTCTGTAACCACAAGTCCAACCTATAAGAAAAAAGGTACTTGGACTGTCATCTGAATGACATTGGAACACAACATGATTTTTCAGGTCTCACAAAGCACCACCTGGTCCTAGTTTTCCTGGAACTCCATCAAAAGTCTAGTCATATGCACAAGACACAACATGTGTAGGAAAATCTTGTGCAGGGGTGAATATAACAATACTCAATAGGACACCCCTAAACCACAAAAGAATACCACAAATGGAATTTCACAAAGGAATTTATAGTCATATCCCCACAGGTGTATGTCTAAAAAACATATAACAAGAACATATATATATATATACTCATTATAAACACCCTTCCATCGGGTGGTCTTAACCAACTGTCAACCATAGGATTTTGCTCAAATCCCGCTCGTTCTCGGAGAACTCACTCCTCAAGCCATGATATCATCAAAGACACTCTCAAAGAGGTCTAGATTATTTTGTCTCCTCATAAATGAGAATGTAATGGTTAATGAATATTATGATACATATAGAGGGGATCCTACACAAAGAATACCACTAACCCTACTGTTGTGAATCGTAGTATAAGGGATCTTACCCAGTGAATACCATTAACCCTACTAATGTGTCCTGCAAGATGGAGGACCAACCCCATACTCTTGGAGGTTACGTTTATTCCAAAAAAAATCAATAGGGGTGATAGATTATCCTTCTCCATTCCCATGGAGGAATACCATAACTCTATATGGGACTCAACACCTAAAGGGGACTACCATCCAGTAATGTGGATGTAATGTCGTATTGAACCCTCGAGGAAAGGACCATGGGAACTCTCTCAACCAATAATATTCTATGATAAAAAATTACCACATTATCACAAAAAGACCTTATTAATTTCAGGGTCCCAACACCATAGACGATTCACTAAATGGATGTATCTTTTGAAAGTTACAGTAGTTTGAACATTTGAAGGGGTCACTGGGCTTATGGACCGACTGCATGGTCAATCCATTGACCATGACAGTCGATCCTCCCCACATTTGATGGCCCCATGGTTGATCCATGTGATATTTCCATGGAGATCTACCACCACGATCGAACATACAACCACCCCAGGTCAAACCAGTGTCTGACCCGGGTCCGACCCGCTAGTCCTTACTCAACCTAGCCGCTGGGTCTGACCTAGACTTTTAGGTCGACTCAGCCCACTGGGCTTGATTCTCTTAGCCTGAGATGTTATTCCTAGGCCCAGATTGTCTTCCATGGCCCATCCCACTTGCACACATGATTCCTATTCCATCTCACACATCCCTCATGTTCGCGTCCTCTAATCCACGTAGTCGTTGGCCGTTTCTGACCCGGCTGCCGCCACCGATGATCATCGCTGCCTAGCCTCACCAGACCTCCATGACGGTGGTCCTTTCCATGAAAAAACGAGCCACCTATGATGCTCAAAACTCAAAGAGATTATATTTTCAATCCCCTCAGGTCCCAATCTATACACACTCAACCTCTATTGTCTGTTTTCCTCTAATCCTGGGGTTCGATCGCATTCAGAGCCACTGTGGCCGCGGGGGTGCAATAGGAAAGAATGCGAAGAACATGAGAGATAAAATAACAAGGACACCTTGATTAACACACCTCAGCCTTTGTTCTTGTCAGCCTAAATCTGTTTCCATTAGAAGGATAAACAAAGAGAAATTAAAAAAAATATCCTGATAATCTCTCAAATAATATCCCCTCCTACAAAAATGATCAAACAATGAGTAAATATGTTCATGGATTGACCAACGTTCATCATGGAAATCACAAACGGGGAAAATAAAAAATAAAAAACCACCCTAAATTTATTTAGATTATTCTCTAATAAAGGATGATTGGTGTGCCATCATTGGCGGTGAGGTTCCTTTGAATCGGTTGCGCGTTGATCATCGATCCATGATTCATCACCATTTGTTGGAGAGATCCCTTTATCCATGTATTAGAAGAAATACATGGTTATGGTGATAACCCTAAATTCCTTACAATATCTTAATTGATGAGAAATTTCATTGTGTTATAAAATAATTTTTATTTAAATTATTTAATGATGATTACATTATTTTCGAGTTTTTTCACAGAAGACCCGCACTAACCAAAGTTAAGATGCGCCTTAGAAAAACACCACATTATGAAATCAATAGTGGTCTCAGATTTCCAATCTGATTCACCATTCATGAGTTTTTAGGATTTAAAAATAAAATAACTCTATTTAATTATTTTATTTAGGATTATGTCCTTGGTGACTTTTTCTACAGATGACTGTGCCGACTAGAGTTAGGTCATGCCTAGGGTAAAGGCACCATTATGAGCTCAACAGTGACCTCAGATTTCTGATCTAGGCACCCATTTAAGAGTTATTACACTTTTTCATGAAAATGGTGCATGTTTACTATTAAAAGTTTTAATATTTTTCAAACAATTGTTCCAAGCACACCGGGCCTCGGAATCACACATCATCTTAGTTCCTGGTCTCAAAATCAATCCATATAATATCTAAAAATAGTGCATGGAAAATCCGAGACATTACACTCACCACACCCAAGTGTTACTAGTCTCATCAAAAGACCAAATCTATGGTCCTCAAGGGGTCCCTCAAGGAGGTGATATTCAAGAGGATGTTAAATTATGAAAAACTAAAGAGAAGAAAGAGGTAAGGATTTCTCATCTCACTTTCACTTATATGATATATATGACTTATTAGAAACTTATTTCTTCTGTGTGGTGAATATATTGACCATTGATATATCATGTCATGAATTTTATTATCTTAATGTTATCCAATGTTTCATTCGATAATTATTTACTTTTATGGGGCATACGATTCAACTGATTACAAAGTGGTAAGGGAATTTTTAACCCAATTGCCATTCTTTAGGTTAAATTTATAATTCATTAACTATGTTATACTAAGACTATCTGTGGAAAAAAAATTATTATCTTATGTTGTATTTACAATTGTTTTATGTGGATTTATAGTGAATATAGATTATTAATTAATTTTAATAATTCTCACTTCAATTCTATAATATTTATAAGGAATTTTCTTATAAAAATTATGTTTTTAAATTATCCATTAAAAATCTATCTTTCTTGCATGCCCATGTTTTCTAAAATTGTTTCTAATTTTTTTTATGATTATATTATGATTTTTTAAATTAATTTTTACTCATGTTTGAATTTTTACTAAACAGGTTGAAAGGATTATTTTTTTAATTTTCTAAGCGAGGTTATTTATAAATTTGTTGAAAAAAATATTGAAGGATTTTTTTTAACTTACACAGAAAGAGTGTATTTACCACTATAATGATTCCTTAATGCCTTTAAGATTACTTTACAATATTTCAGGTTTTTTTCAAAGAAAATGTTTTCCTTTATAATTATATGGCTCCTTAAAAAGATATGATTTTAAAAGGAAAATGTTTTTTTAATAATTATATCTAGTGATATTTAAAAATTATTTTCCATTAAAGATAACATTCTTTGATGTTAATTATGATTTAATAGGGATATTATTCAAGGATACTATCCTTATTATTTTTATGGTTAGTTTATATTTATGATGGTATGATATTTATGAAACCCATTTCTTTTCCATGATCCATGTTATGATGAGATTTTTATGAAACTCATTTCCTTTCAGGATTTTTGATACGATGAATGATTTATGTTCTTGTGCCACCCATATGTATGGTTTAAATTATGTGATGGTTGGGACCTATATATCCCTCTAATTAATTGGGTAATGATTAATATCTCATAAGGTAAATATTTTATGCGTGAACCTAATTTCAGGTTCACAATTTTATGTATGAACATGGTTTTTAATTCCATAAGCTTATGCAGTGACTTGGTTTTCATGTCCATAAGTTTATGCACAAACCCATTTTTCATGTCCATAAGTTTATTGGTCAACCTGGATTTCATTTCCATAAGTTTAAGTGTGGACCTAGTTTTAATGTTCATAGGTTTATGTATGGACCTAGTTTTCAGGTATAGAAGTTGATGTGTGGACCTGGTTTTTATGTCCATGAGTTTATGTGTGCACCTACCTTTCATTTATATAAGATTATATGTGGAACTAGTTACATGTCCACAAGTTTATGAAAGGGCTAGGTTTCATGTCCATAAGTTTATGAAAGGTCCTTGTTTCATGTCCTTAACTTAATGAGTAAACCTATTTCTATTTATACCTATTCATAATGTTATAAGTTTATATATATGACAAAATTTAATGTCTCATGTCAATATTATGATCTTATGCATTATGTTCTTTGATTATTTTATGATTAATGTCCTATTAATTTCTATGATTTATTCCATGACTCAATATTATGATCTTTCAAATGCAGGGTATAATTTTCAAATGTTATGTTCATATTCTTATTCCATTATTCTTACATTATGATTGATATATCCCTTGTTTACCCTTACTAAGAATTTGATCTCACCCTTTTCTTATGTTTCTTTTACTTAGGATATGATGAAAGTTATTAAGTATGATATGTCAAAAAGGGTTATAGTTATGAAGTAATAAGAAAGGGAATATGTGGATATTTTATAAACCATCTGTTTATGTTTCTATGTTTCCAAAGACATTGAACCCATCTAGTTTTGGTGTGGTTTTTCTGAAATATGAATATTCATCTATTTAGATAAAGTATCTATGTATGAAAAGTATGGTTCATTATTGTTGGTATCATAGTAAGGTTTAGTTATCCTTTGGAAACTAGGATGAGAAAACCTTAGTAATAACCATAAGAATATGTCTAGACTACAATCCTAGAGTTTTGGTAACAATCATGAATAATATAAGTTAAAACTAAGGTTTCATAGATTGAGATATTATAAGAAATTTCCCTTGATTATGTGGGTTTCCTAGTATGATTAGTGCTACTAACACTATTATTTTTGTATTTAGTCAATGAATGGAACCTAAAGGAATCATATTAATGCTGAATGTGATGGGAAATGTAACAATTCCCCTCCTGAGAAACCAAATATTTTGGGATTTGGAATGAAAAAATTTATTTTTATACTCACACAATTTATGAATCATACTAGGCTTTAAAATGAGAAAAGTAGGGAGCAACATTCTATTGATTACATCATTATACAAGGTACAAATTATTTCAGTAGATGTACTGATCTACTAGTGGATAAGTAATGGATCAAAACCACTGAGAAAATATTTTATATTTTTCAATTCTCGGGATATAAAAAAATATCCTAAGTATTTATCATCTGGAAGAAAAAGAATACCAATGGTGGAATCTTATCATGAATACAAGCCAAAAAGAAGAAATTAAATAAATGGAATGGGATGTGTTTAAGTAGATATTCCTCAGAAATTATTTCCCTCGTATTCTATATATGAATATGGAGAAGTAATTTCTTGAGTTGAAGCAAAATGATGATGAATCCATCGGTATATATGAGGGAAATTTTACAAGTAATTCAAGGTATTCATTTGGTATAACTGTAATCCTTGAAAGTAAAATTGATCAATTATTTAGTGGTTTGAAACCAAGTCTTCAAAAGGAATTATCCATAAGGGACGTTAGAAGCTATGAATAAATTGTTATATTTGAACTAAAGGTGGAAATGAAATCTAGAAACCATCAAGGATCTGATGATAAGAAGATGGATATGGAGCTTCATGGAAACTCCTATGGTTTTCAACATAGATAGAAGAATAATTTTCATCCTCTTACTTTTCAAAAATGTGGGAATGAATACTCAGGTGAATTTCTAAAATGAAAAATAAATATTTTCAAATGTGGGAAGCCCACCCATTGAGAAAAAGAATGTCGGAGCAATGAAAAGAGTACAGTCAAGGAAATGAATAGATAGATAGCTCAACAGAATGCACTACCCGTACTCTAGTGTTTCAAATTCAAGGAGTTTTGGAATTATGTGAATCAATGCCCCAATACAAGGTATAATAGGGATGATAAGAGACAATATAATTTGATGGAAAAGGTAAAATTGAAATCTTATTCAATCATAATGAACGAAATAAATCATATTAATTAGGGAATATTTATCCTCCTTAGTTGGGAATTTCATGAGTGAGGCCTATGAAAATATTATTATTCATCCTTCTAGTGAAATTTCATGTGATTATCTCCCTCTATATAAATTTTGTAATAATGAAACATTTAAGGATTGATCCATTGTATTTTTTCCTTATGTATTTTAAAGTATATGTTGAATGGTACTGGAAACCATAAAAATTTATTGAGGGGGTAAGGTGATATTTTTGGAGATCACATGATTAAGGTAAATGTAACCCTTAATATATGCATGTTGTTGGGATAATAATGAGATAAAAAGATTTTTTATTATGATAAAATAAATGTAATATTATTTATGACCTTGGAATAGATTAGTAATATGATGAAAATGTGGTTTATGGATTGATTTTATAGAATTTTTAGATTTATGATATGAGAAAAGAGTTTATTTTTTAAAGAATGCATATTTACACTATGTTTTTATGGTAATTCATGTTAATACCATGTTTCAAGAGAATACATGATAATGATCTTCATATATTTTTTGTGTGACAATGAAGAGATACGTTAAGTTGTTTTAGGGATTAATGATAAGATGATTTTGAAAATTTAGTGACCCTCATTTGAAAGTCTTGGATTTTAAAATTTTGTAAGGTTCATATGGGTAACCATTTATGAAACTATTTATGTTGAACTTAGGATGAGGTTTTCGATATTAATTTATTATTATTTATACATATTGAATAATCTATGCTAACCATTTTTTTTTGAAAACTAGACACATAATGAATTAATTTTCATCCCATTTTGGATCTTGTGATCCACTAGTTCTATAGTAATTACAATTTCAACTTCATTATGTGGAGTAGGAAGTGAAGTAGAAATTTATTGAGGCATAACCAGAGAGTGAGATTGTACTTATAAGATAAAATCAAGTAATTATATCTTTTAAATTGACTTTAAAATAAAATTTTATCTTATTATCATCATTTTTTATGATATCAATGACCTTTTTCAAGCCTAGTTATTCTATTATTTTGTGTTCATTAACCTTCTAATGATTATTTTCTTTATAATTCTCCATTAGAACTTGATAGTTATAATTATCTTCCATGTCCATGGTTTCTCTTTAAACTAATATTCTTCTATTAGGAATCTTAGTTATGTGGTGATCTTCACTTTTATTTTCACTCTTTTTAAGAGGAAGTTTTATTAACCTTTCTACGATGTCAGTTTCCCACAAAGGAATATTCAAATATCCTCCATTTATTTTATAAGTTTAATTTCAAATTTTGAGGATTTTTTTTTGAAATTATTGATAGTATTGGGATGGTAAATTATCTATTGGTGTTTACACCGAATCTCTCTCGAGTTCATGATGTGTTCCAAGTATCACCCCTGAGAAAGTACATACATGATCTTTCACATGTAATAAAACCATAGGTTGTACCATTGGAGTAAGGTATTTATTATGAAGAACAATCAATATATATTCTAGATCTTAGAGATAAAGTTCTACAAAATAAGACCACTCATTTGGTTAAAGTTTTATGGTGAAACAACTAATTTGAAGAAGCTATATAGAAAACTAAGGATGTGGTGAGGCCTAGTTATCCCCATATTTTTATATTTATTGAAAAATTTCTAGGAAAAAATTATTTTTAAGGGGGTTAGAATGTAACAACTTGATATTTTTAGAAGGAAACACTATGTTTGATAGCATACATGATGCACCACATCGAGATTAAATGAACAACTAAATATTATTATTTAAATGTTACCATTATAACCTTGGAATTAGAATATAGTGTATGAATATTATTAACTAAATAATTAAAATATGGGTTACACATGTATTTATAATGAATTCTTTTGTGACTAATTAATTATAAAATGAAATATTTTTCTAAAAAAACTATTTAAATGTGCACAAGTGTGTTTTATACCCGTAAAATAAAAAATCACACTTTTTGGATTATATTAATTAAATATATATATATATATATAATATTCAATATAATTTTTAACATTTATCCTATGTGTTTTATAGGAAATATTTAAAAATAAATCAACTTTTATGCTTAAAAAGCAATATTTTTTCAAAGGTAGTTTTGCCACCTTTTAATGGTGCAGAAATTTTAAAACTAAATTTTGTCACATTTATAAATTTTATTTGAATAAATAAACATTATTTTTTAAATGATAATATAAAAATTATCTTAGGTTTAATTCTTTGTATTTTTCTGATAAGTTTCATTTTTTGATGAATAGTGAAAAATACTTCATTTTAATTGAAAACTGACTTTTTATCTAAATAATTTACAATGTTAAATTATTTTTAAATTATATTTTAAGTTATTTTTAAAGTAATATTGTATAAATTATACATATATTGTCATTTAAAAAAAATTTATATTTAATTTTAACATTTCAAACTTTTCAACACTTTCACTTTAAAACCCTACTTTTTCATCCCATATGTGGGATTAATTTTAAATCCAATTTTTCCTATTATGTGAATTGAATGTGGTAAAATGGATTCCTTATTTGGAATTATAAGGTACAAATTAGTTTGTAATGTCCTTTATTTTATTAATAAAAAAATTACCATGGTACAAAAAATAACTACTGTCGTATAGGAAAAATAATGAAACAGATTAAAGTTAAAGTTTAAAGCTTAAAATACCTAAAAATTTCAACATTAAATGGGTATTTCATGTGATTATAGACCATAACCAGCATTTAAAAAATTAATTATCAATCTAATTAATTGGAATTATTTCCATCTCAATGTGTTTGTCTTTAAAAATAATATTATCATTATTTAATCACTTAAAGTCACCCCTCATGTATAAATAAAACTCCTCACCACCTCGTTTTCTCTTCACAGTACTTGAATGTCCTAAAATATTTTTCAAACCCTATAATCATAAATATTTTCACATAAAAGTGATATTTTTGTCACCAAAATACCAAATCCAAGATCCTCAAGGGGTCATTCAAAGAGGTGGTATTCAAGAGGAATTAAAGTACACAAAACTAAAGGGAGGCAAGATGTAAGGGTTTTTCATCTCACTTTTACTTATATGGGATATATGAATTATTCACCACTTATTTATTATGTGTAGTGAATATAATTCCCTTTTACATATCATTTCATTAATCTCATTATCTTAATGTTATCTAATGTTTCATTTGATAATTATTTACTTTTATCATGCATATGATTCGACTGATTACAAAGTGATAATGGAATTTTAAACCAAATTTCCATTATTTGCATTAAACTTATACTTAATTGATTATTTAATAAAAATATTACGTTTGGAAATAATTTTTATCATCTTATGTTATAATTTCACCTTTTTATGTATATTTACAATGAACACACATAATCAATTAATTTTAATAATACTCACTTCAATGATATGATATTTATAACAGATTATCTTTTTAAAATAATCTTTTTAAAATTTCCCTTAAAACATACTTTTCCTTCCATGCCCATGTTTTATAAAATTGTTTCAATTTTTCTTATATTATCTTATGATTTTTTAAAGTCATTTTTATTCATGTTTGACTTTTTAAAAAATAGTTTGAAATGATTATTTTTGTAGTTTTCTAAGGGAGTTTATTTATAAATTATCCAACAAAAATATGAAAGGAATGTTCTTTTAAATTATATGGCATGATTTTATTTTCCCACCATCATGAAACCTTAATTCCTTGAAGCTTCCTTTACAAGATTACATGTTTTTTTTCAAATAAATTTGTTAATTTATAACTGTGTGCCACTTTAAAAATATATGATTTGAAGATGGAAATGTTTTTTAATAATTATTTCAAGTGATATTTCAAAATTATTTTCATCTAGATAACATTATTTTATGTTACTTATGATTTTCTAGGGATATCATTCAAGGATACTATATTTATTCTCTTTATTGTTGTTTTATGTTTATGATGGTATGACATTTATGAAAACCATTTTCTTTCCATGAGTTATGTTATGATGAGATATTTTTGAATCTCATTTAATTTCATGATTTATGATATGATGAATGATTTATGTACTTTTTTCACACATATGTATGGTTTTAATTAAGTTCTGGGTGGAACATATATCTCCCTCTAATGAATTGAAAAATTATGGATATCTCATGAGGTAAATAATGTTTTGGGTGAACCTTAATTCTTGTTTACAATTTTATTCATAGACCTGGTTTTATATCCATAAGTTTATATGTGGACCTAGTTTTTATTTCCATATGTTTATATTTGCGCCTATTTTTCATTTCCATAATATTATACATGTACCTATATTTCATGTCCATAGGTTTATGCCAAGACCTAGTTTTCATGTCCATAAGTTTATTCATGGACATGGATTTCATTTCCATAAGATTATGCATGGACTTGGTTTCATTTCCATAAGTTTATGCTAGGTCCTAGTTTCATTTCCTTAAATTTATGCAAGGTCCGGGTTTCATGTCCCTAACTTAATGAGTGAACCGATTTCTGTTTATATATATTCTCAATGTTATAAGTTTATGTGTATTCCGCAATTTCATGTTTCATGTCAATATTATTCCTTATGTATTTTTTTGATTATTTTATGATTCGTGTCTTATAAAATTATATGATTTATTCCATGACTCCAAATATGATCTTTGATATGCTGGGTATAATTCTCAAATGTTATGTTCATGTTATTATGAAATTATGCTTATGTTATTATTGACATCTCCCTTATTTACCCTTATTGAGAATATGATATCACCCTTTTATTATATTTAGTTTCCTCGAGATATGAATAAAGTTATTAAGTGTGGTATTTCAAAAGGGTTCTAGTTATGAAGGAATAAGCAGGAAAAGATGTAGATGTTTTATGAACCATTTTTTTATGTTTCCAAGTTTCCAAAGACACTAAGCCCATAAAATTCTAGCATGGTTTTGTTGTAATATGAATATTCATCTATTAATATATAATATATATTTATGAAAAGTATCGATCATTATATATCCAAATCCTAATATGTTATTAATGTCTTGGTGGGTATCCTTGACATAACATTTTTTATGCTTATGTGTATTCCACAAAATTTTGGTCTTATTCCAATGATATGTGCTCATGGATTGGGTTCTTTTATTCCATTACGATTCATGTATTATAAACTATCATGATTTATTCCATGACTCATGTTTCAAATCATTGATATGTTGGGTATGTTTTTGATATGTTATTCTCATGTTATCATACCCTTATTCCCATGTTTTTCTTATGTATTTCCCATGTTTACCCTTAATGAGAATCTAAACTCATTATTTTATATGTTTCTTTTCCTAGGTTATGATTAAAGTTATTATGTATGATATTTCTAAGAAGGTTTCTAGTTACTGAGAACTCAGTGGGAGATGGCTCATCTCACTTATCAATGAGTTGTTTATGTTTCAAAGTTTCTTAAGGTACTACACCTAAATGATTCGGGTTTGGATCATTATGTTATGTAATGAATACTTATCTATTAAGTGAATGACCCTAGAACACCCTGAGAGGGGAGGGGTGAATCAAGGTGTTAACCTTTTCTTCTTAAAGTTGTGGATCTTGTTCCCAAATTGGTAGTAACCTATTAAATCTGTCAGATAAAAGAAATCAGGGATATGACACAACACTTTTACTTGGTTCACCTGAAAGGGATACATCTAAGGAGCATACACCGACAGTGTGTTGTTCATACCTAAATCCACTAATCTTTACCAGTTGTGGAGTACAAGAGTTTGGTCACAAACACTCTATTCCAGGCACACTACCCTTAAAAAAGTTTAGGGATGACTCACCACTTCCCTTGGAACACTTCCGTAGACTCTCCCTAGATCACTGTTGTGAGATAAGTCTAACTCAGTTTATTGACATGAAGGTCGCTTCAATAGATTGGCATTAAATTCTTTGTCTCTATCCAGCATGAGACACTTCTTGCATCAAAGACCTAAGAAGATGCTCACTAAAATCTCTGACCATTGTGCACTGATAATAAAAAACAAACCTTCACAATTCCCCTTCGCAATGCACAACCCTTCGTGAAGCTCACTGCCTCACGGTACACAACTCTTTGCAAAGCTCACTGCCTTACAGAGCAACCAACCTCGCAAAGCTCACTACCTCGTAGAGAACAACCCTTCGTGAAGCTCAATGAGCCAACGCAGAACACCTATCTTCATAAACCTCATATTCCTTGAGAGAAAAAGCCTTATTCAGTAATTTGGAATTCTCTTCACGAAGCACAAACTTCCTTTTGACAACCTGATTCATAGAGCACCCCTTGCTTCATGAATTCACAACAAAAACAAATTTTCTCTCTCAAAAGTCATCTAGAATGAATAGGGGTGGCCTCTTGCTTATAGGAACAATTGATCGCGGAGCTTTTCTTCTTCATAAGAGAAATCTATATCAGTCAAAACATCTTCACTATGCTTCCACCATCTCGTGAGGCTCTGCTAAAATTTCATGTTCGCAAAGCTCGTCGTAACCGCATATCTCTTCATCAAAATCATTTGCATCACTGCAAAGCACCACCGCAATACTCCTTTCCTTCATTATTCGAGATTCTCTTCATAATCTCAAAGAAACACCATCTCAAAATGATAAGCTTCATTTCTTCAAAATTCTCATACCATTATTCATGAAATCCATGCATTTTCCATAAAAATGAAATGTTGATTCTTAAAGAATAACTTTCACGAAGCTCAAAGGTCACAATTTTGTAATCGCAGAGCACACCACCTCAAATCTTCTAGTCTCTATGAATTCCACTTCATGAATCCTATATTCATGAAACCCATTCCTTTGCCATATTTTCATAAGGCCTTCAAGAAGAGCCAATTTTTTCAATGCTTTCCATTCTCCAAATTTTGGACACCAAAAATTTGGCAGACACTGGGAAACGAAGTCACCTTAAAAACTACTTACTGCTTGACCTGTATGATCCCTTTCCTTTCAATATACCTAATCATCCATTAGAGGATTGAAAATAAACACAACCCATAATCCTTTTCCAACAAAGAATATCATTGGTTACAACCTTAAGATGTAATATTTATTTATGAGAAGTTTCGGTCTTTATAGTTGGTATTAGAGAAAAATTTAGTTAACCTTTGGAAACTAGGATGATAAAACTTTAGTTATATCCCTAGGTATAATTATAAGGATGCTTCTAGGGATATTTTTATGGATAATTCAATGGATGAGTCAAAATATAGAAAAATGTACAAGAATTTTGGTAAAGAATAGAGTGAGTGGTTTTAAGAAATTAAATCTCTGTCGAGATACTATAAGTGGATATGGATTTGGAAAAGATGTATCAAGTTGTAATAAATCTGAAAAGGGAAAATTAATATAGAATTGATCATCACCTGGTGCATGATAATGAGCCTTGCTACACACCTAGTTTGAAACTCGCAGAGGATATATTTTGAAAATTAACAAACTCTTTATGAACCCTCGTGAAGGATTTTAATAATGGCCATGAATGACATAGGTTAAGCATATGGTGACTGTACCATGATTTAGACATACTATAAATGTTTTTTCATGACTATGTGGTTTTTCACTATGATTAGTGTTTCTCACACTATGATTTCAAGTTTTAGTCAATGGATGGAACCTGAAGGAACTATGTTAATATTGAATGCCCCAAAAAATGAAATGATTGTCCTCCTAATCAAATAAATGTTATGGTATCTGAAATTAAAAACTTCATTGACATGCTCACACAACTTTTTCAAGGTATGAATCATGATAAACTTTCAAATAAGAAAAGTAGGTAATAATTTTCTATTAATCCCTTAATGAGGAAACTTCCACCCTCATTTATTGGATCCAATGATCCACTAGTTGATGAAAAATTGATCAATACCACTGAAAAGATATTTTCCCTTCTCAAGTGTTTAAATAATGAAAATTTAATTTTGGATATCTATCATTTGGAAGGAGAATCTAATCAATGGTAGAATATTATTAAAAATATGAGTTAATGGGAGGTAATTGACTCTATAGAATGTTATTAGTTTAAGATGCTATTTTTTAGTAAGTACTTCCACTTTATTCTATGAATAGGGATGGAGAAGGAATTTCTTGAGATCAAATAGAAGGATAGTGAATCTATTGGAACCTACAAATCTAATTTTACAAGACTTTCATGGTGCACTTAAATTTTAAAAATCAATCCAAAAGGAAAAATTGACTGATTATTTTGTTGATTAAGACCAAGACTTCAAAATGCATTGGATATAAGATTCATTTATAGCTATGAAGAAGTTGTACGATGTGCAATGAATGTAGAAATGGAAATTAGAGATTCTGACTATTCCCTTAGTTTTAAAAAGAAAAGGAAGATAAAGTCTCATGAGAACTCAAATAAATCATATGGTAGAAAGAAATTTTATTCACCTGCATTCTGTAAATATGGGATGAAGCACTAGAGTGAATAGTTGAAAGGAACAAGAGGGTATTGAAAGTGTGGTAAGCTTGGCCATAGAGAAAAATAACATGTAAGTGATTTGAAGAGGCTAACCAATTAAATGAATGGAAAGAGATCTCAAAACACCCACACTCCAGTGTTTCAAGTGAAAGGAGATTGGTCATTATGTGAATCAATGCCCCAATCCAATGGATAATGTAGATGATAATCCACAACAACCTCTGAAGACAATGTAAAAATGGAAATCGTATGCAATCATAATGGATCAAGTGAATCTTGATAATTAGGTCATGCTTATTATTCCATCCTTAGTTAATAATTTCATGTTTGATTTTGTATGAATGATCCATATAAAAATTTAACAGTTCATACTTCAGTGAAATTTCATGTGATTATCTCCTTATACATGGATTTTAGAATAATGAAATAACATTTGATATTCTATTGGTACAATGATGAACCCAAGTATCCAATGAATTCTTTTTGTATAAGATAAGATCTTATATAAGTAATAAAGGGTGAATTAACGTTTATAAATGTTTATGTCTCCATGTAATAATAACTTAAGAGTTATTCATATTATTATGGGTTTATGAGTGTAAATTTTATCCTAAAGATTAAATTCATTTATATCCCTTTTTAGGTTATATGTGATGGGATTTTCTCAAGATTAAGGATATTTTAATGCATTTATGGAAATACAACCCTTTGGAATTGAATATGTTTTAGTGATAAACTTATTTGAAGAGGGAATACCTTTAAAATTTAGGGACATATGATTAAAAGTAATGGTTACCTTTAGGGTTTATCTTATATTTGATATTTAGTTAATTATGGGTTGTAGTTGATCCCATTATAAAATCAGAACACTTCATCTATATAATAAAATATTTCTCTCTGGATATTATTTCCAAAATATATATTAATTGGTAAGATTTCATAGATTATTAAATTAAATTTTATTTGATCATGATTTGATGTTTACCTCAATGTTTTGGTGAATTCTTCAGTAATATATTGATATAGAATTGAGTTTCAGCACTATGTATCATCCTTAGATAGATGGTCTGTCTAAGAGAACAATTAAAACCATAGAGGATATTCTATGATCATGATCAATTGGTTTCAAAGGTGACTGGGATAAAAAACTTCCTCTAGTAGAGTTTTCATACAAAAAATAGCTTTCACTCGATTATTCAGATGGCTCATTATGAAGACCTTTATGTAAAGTTGCATAAAACTCCATCATACTGGAATAAAGTTGCAGAAAGAAAGCTATTGGGGCCTAAGCTAACTGATGAAATAGAATAGAATCTTAGAGACATTAAGAAACACATAAAGGAAGAAAAAAGTTGAAATAAATGTAATACTAATAATAATTAACATTATCTATAGTTTAAAGTTGGTGAGAAGGTGTTTCTATATAATTCATTATGAAGGAAAGAAGGGTAAACTAAGCTATTTGTATATCAGTACCTTTGAAAATATTAATCACCTCAGGACTATATCTTATCGATTGATTCTTTCAATGAACCTCTATTATGTTCACAATATATTCCATGTATCTCTCCTAAAGAAGTACATAACAGATCCATTACATTTACTGAACCCAGAGGTCGTACTTCTAGAGCATGATCTTTCTTATGAGAAACAATCGGTAGATATTTTGGATTGTATGGATAAAGTTCTAAAATATAATACCAATCACATGTTCAATTTTTTGGAGTGAAACAAACAACTTGACTAAGTTTTGTGGTAACCTGAGGATGTAATGAGGTAGAAGTATCCTCATTTTTTGGTACAAAATTAACAAATTTTCGGGGAGAAAATCATTTTAAGAGGGGTGGAATGTAACAATCCAAGATTTTTTGAAAGATTTTTTTTCAAATAAAGTTAATCTTTTAAATATTTTTCATTACATTAAATGTTTATTTTTTCTTTTGTTTCATAAAACACTAAGTTTATCTTATGTTACATGCTACACTGAGTTTAAACGAAATGTGAGACAGTATTAAAACATTATTATTTAATATGATAGTTATCAAATGACCACTAAATTTGTGGGTAAACATATAATTAACTAAATTATGAAAATATATGGTTAAAAACTGTATATAAAATGAATTATTTGGTGACCAATTAATTAAAAATGAAAATAAAAACTATTTGAAAATAAAGAAAATGTCTTTCTTAAAAACAAATTTTAGTCACAAAAAATGTTTTACCTCAATAAATTAAAAATAATAATTTTTTTGAATGATTTTAATGAAATTTATATAATATATAATCCAAAAAATTGTTAAAATTACTCTTGTTTTTTTTCTATATGAGAGATAAGAATAAAACCAACCTTACACTTAAAAACTGTATTTCTCTAAAAAGCGATTTTTTTGCCTTTTGCGCACTTATTTTAAAATTAATTTTTTCCAATTTTATAATATTTTATTTCAAAAAATAAAATTAATTTTTTAAATCTAAATTTAAAAATTATCGTAGGGTGAATTTTGGATAATTTTATGATAAAATAAATTTTTTGATGAATAGTTAAAAATACTGATTTTTATAAAGAATTTTCATTTCTATCAAATGAATTAAAAACATAAAAATTGTTTTAATATGGTTATAAAAGTAAAATTAGTTCAATTATATTTCTATTAATCTAATTTAGGTAATTTTAATCAATTTTTATATTTAATTTTGTTATTAGAACTTTCTATACTAATGAAAATTTTATCATTGAAAACCTATTTTCTCATCGTATATGTTGATTTAATTTTAAATTAAATTCTGACACTTATATAAGTTTAGTTTCTAAAAATGGATGAATTTTTTGGAATAATAATAATTTATATTTTCCAAGTAGCTCAACTTAATTTTTTACCATAATGAATAGTAAAAACCATAAAAAATATTTACAATGTTTAAGGTAAAAATGGCTTTATTAGGGGTAAAACTAAAAAGATAAGGGTTAAAAATGACCCAAAAAATTTCCAACACATATTTACTAACCTCATTTAAGGATTATATCTTCTAGGTTCTATAATGGCCCATTTTGGAGCCTTTTGGTAGGTTAAAAACGAGGGTTTGCCTTTTTTCAAAAAATTACAAGTGTGCCACTCACCTCACTTATAAAAGGTCACTTCCTCTCCTCTCCTCTTAAAACAGAAAAAAAAAATTGGTTTGGACAAAATCTATGCAAATACATTTTTAAATTACCTCATCTCATCCTAAAATACTTATTTTATGTATAAATTTAACCTATGAATCCTTTTGGTCCTAACCAAAATAAGTTTCTTGAGGAAGGGGTAATGTCCCTAACCGGGAAATTTATTTTATTTATTCATCCAAATCCTTCATGTTTTTGTTAAAACGTGATTTTATAATAAAATTATTATGTTCCATATAATAATATTTTATTATTTTAATGGAATAACCTAAATCCTTATCTTCTTCCATCAAATGGGTTAGGAAATCATCATTCATGTGTATGGCAGACTACCACCTTCCGAACTGATGTTATTCGTTTTCCATCACCACATATCACGGGTGGATATAATTATGGATTAATTATTTATATAATATATTTATGATATTATTATAATTATAGATTTATTATATCATATATACCTTCTTACTTTTCATTCTATGGGAATATGATAATTTTGCTCGTATGTAGGGAGGACTACCACCTCTTGAAGTGACGTGATTCGTTCATGTTTTACACAGAAGGTAATAAGGTTGGGTTTAATGAAAATATTATATATATATATATAATAAGATTTATTATATAATTTTAAAATATTATTTACCCTTCTTTCACTTCATCTTTCAAGAAAATGGAAACAACGCTCATGCGTACATACGACCCACCATCTCCATAAACGGTGTATTTCATTTTCTATCTATAACTTTTATATATTATTATAAATACATATATAATGAATATATAATATATTTATACCATTATTATAATTATGTATATTATGGAACCATGATCAAAGTAATAGAACCTAAAAAAATAAAAACAAACATAAAAAATAAAGTAGATATTACCCGAAAAGTGATTTTAACAAGGAATTGATAATAAACTGGTAATAAAATCTCATAATTAAATCATATATGGTATTAAATATATAATTATGGTTCTGAAATATATGTATAAAAAACTCATATTTTTTATACAGGTGGTTCAATTGTGTACAAATGAATTCGAGACATAAGTTAAGGTTTTCAAGTATCTCTTTTATTTCTAGGATACAAATGAAAATTCATCACTCGTTTCTTTTGTGTGGTGTATATAATTTCCATTTAAATTTTTATATCATGAATAACATTATTTTAATGATATATAAAGTATCATTTATTATATTCTTTATTTTGGATTGTGATTCAAAAATTACTAAAGCAGTAAGGGACTTTTTTCTCAATTTTTCTTCTTTGGGACATATGTTTTGTTATGAAACTATCTTCTTAAATGAGGTTTCTATAGTGACCATTTTAAATGTTATATAATTAATAAAATTATATTCATTATATTCTAGGTTTCACTTGGTTTCAATTTATAATGGGACCTATGATTAAAAATATACAAAAGTGGCAAAGGTTTTATGTAATAGTCTCATTGTTTATTGGGATTGTTTATGTTTATGCTTCTGATGATGAGATATTATGATCCATCTCTCAAAAAAATTGGATTTAATTATCCTATTATTATTTGATGATAATACACGTTTTCCCTTCATTTTCATCTCTTTACATGCTAAAGAGTGAAAAATATTTTTTTAATGAAAATCGACTTTATTTCTATCTTCAGTCAAAAATCCTTTTTTCTTCCAAAATAAAGTTTTCTAAAAAATGTTTTCAAAATTTTTTATAAAATTATCCAAATGATTTATTAATGAAATTTTTACTCATTTATAAATATTTACAAAAAAATTTGTAAGTAATCTTCATTTCATTTTCCAAACAATGTTTATTTTGATTTTACAAAAAATGTGAAATGAATCTTTGTTTTAACATGTATGATATGAACATTATTTTACACCATAATGAATAATAAATGTTTTAAATATTAATTTTTATGTTTCAAATATTATTTTCAAATAAAAAAATCCAATATTTTTTCTAAATTTTTAGTTTTAAAAAGTGATTTTTTAAAGAAAAGTTATTTTCCTCAAGAAATGTTCCCAGTGTATTTTCAAAACCATTTTCCATCTAACATGAAATTATTTGATGTTACAAATGATTTAATGGGGATATTATCCAAGGATACCATTCTTATTATTTCTCTGAATGTTTTTTTATGTTGAAATTATTTTAATAAAATCCATTTCTTTTCCATGGGTTATACCATTATAAAATTCTTATGAAACCCGATTCTTTTTCCATGGGTTATTCTATGATGAAATGATGAAATTTATATGAATCCAATTTCTTTTACATGGTTTATGTCATCATTTAATGTTTATGAAACCCGTTTTTTTTTTGTGTTATTATATTATGGATTTCTTATGATCTTGTGGAATACACTTGTATTATTTTCATTGTTTGAGGGTGGTTACATTATAAACAAGGATGGTAGTTATGTCATAACCAATATATTTGGGACCTATATCTCTCTCCAATGTAATTGGTAATGATTAAAGTTATATGAGATCAAATCGTACAAGTGAGGTTATCCCAATCCCAAAATTAGGTAAACAAGAGGTTATCCCAAGCCCAAAAGAGGGTATATAGGAGGTTATCCAAATCTAGAATTAGGTACAGGGTGGTAAACCCAATCCAAAAATCTTATAAATTTATTTATGGGTAGCCTTGACATAATATTTTCTATATTTATGTGTAGGCCACAAGTATAGGTCTTTTCCCAATGTTATGTTCTCATGGCTCGTGTTCTTTGATTCCATTATGATTCAATCTTAAAAACTGATAATATTTATACCATGACTCGTATTTGTGATCTTTGAAACAAATAGTATGGTTTTCATATTTTATTCTCATGTTCTCATACCATTATTCTTACATTATGTCTACATATTTACCATTTTTACCCTTACTAGGCATCTGAGCTCACCCTTTCTTATGTTTCCTTTCCTATGTTATGATAAAAAGTTTTATGTATTATATGTATAATAAGGATCTTAGTTGGAGATGATTTAGATCACTTATGAACTAGTTGTTCATGTTTCCATGTTTACAAAGGCACTAGATGTAAATGATTCTAGTGTGGATCATTATGTTATGTAATTAATATTTTTCTATTAAGATATATTATTTATGTATGAGATGTTTAGTCCTTTAAAGTACTCCCCTACCATAGTAGCGCACATGTCCCCCATAATCTTCATATAGGTAGTGTCAATAACCCTTCCCCCTAAATGTTCCCCTCTTGAGTTGGAAATTAGAGAATGGAGTTAGTGAATGCCTGATTCCTGCCTCAAATAAGCCGCAAGTTGGAAAAAAACACTAAGTGTATATAATATATACAAATACAGGGTATTAGGCCCTAAAAAGAAATGTGGAATGAGAGATAAGACTAGTACACCAATAAAATCATACTCATAAGGATAAAATAAATCCCATGTACATGCATGTAATTTCATAAAAAAGGTACAACTAATAAGGAAAAACAAGTACCAAAATAAAGAGAGCACTTTGAGTATGAGTTGTATTTATTTTCAATGATTTTCATTGGTTTTAAATGGTGATCAATGAGATAGTAATATCTCATTTATTTCAATATAATGAAGTAGTTACAAAGTTATTGGAGCTTCTATGGAGTGATCATGTCATATAATTTGAAGAAATGTATAAATGGTTTGAATACTTTGAGTTTCAAAGGTGATTCATAGAGAATTGTTAGGGATTCATTAAATGAAATTTTATTTCATGATGGAATAATTCTTATAGTAACTCTGCTGATTTTTTAATTGGTTATAAGTTAAAAATACATGTTTCAAATGTGACACATTGTCTAAAACAATGAATATTATGAATGTACCATCCATTTTTGTATGAAGAGAAGTTGAAGACCATGAAAATATTTTCTTACATGAGGTTTTTATATTAATAAGATATTGGAATTTATATTCCAAAATTAATACAGGAAGACCATTTGAATAATTTTATGAAATATTTCATTATTACATGATAACCATGTAAGAGATAACTTGAAGAATACATTTATTTTGATTTTCATAAAAGTGCTTTAAAAAGAAATAAAATATTGTTTTTCATGCAATAGAACCATGAAATATTATTATTATTATTACATGAAGGCTTCTTTGAAGGAATGAATGAAAATTCAAGATGAATAAGAGGAGGAGTAATATTGTACCATAAAATTTGAATATTTGATTATAATATATATACTTAGTTTTTTAAAGTAATTATTCGGGGATTTTATTAAAAAATAAGGCTAAAAAAAGTTGAAATCTAAACCAACCTTAAATAGAGAACATGTGGGACATGTAGGTCAACCACACCATCAAAGGTTATCTCAACCACAAAGCATGGCAGAAGAGTGGCATGAGTTCCATGTATAATCCCTATAGTATGCCCATCTATAAATAATGTGGTATACATGGTCGAATATGCGTATAGGTTGGGAAAGAATCTCATAGGGCCGAAGCCCATGTGTGTGTTCATTGTGTGTACCAATGTTGATCTCGAGTCTCCAGCTCAAGCCAGGTATCCCCAAATATAGATAATAAAAAAAACCTATAATGGAGGCATTTCTAATGTGTGATAGCAGCATAAAAACTTAGATCCAATGAGTAATGAGAGGTGGTGTAAGGTTTTGTGAACCTCACTTATAAATAGATCTGCACCAAGCTGAGAATATGATTTTGTTGCTTGTGTTTTTATGAGTGATTGTGTTTCTCATTTAAATAGATCATATCTGTTCAATATTGTATGCAAAGAAAAAGATAGGTTCCATGAGTCTTCAAAGCTACACAAATAATGGGAGAACCACAAACCATTCTAGTTGTATGAATAAGAACCATGCATATCTTACAGGAATAAGATTCCATGAACATGTGATCAGTGGGAAAACTCTCATCATGCCTCATAAAGAATGAGTTCCATGAATCTTTATTTTTGTGTGAAGAAATACTCAAGATATTATACACAATCACACCATATTTTCATGAAATATTGCTTATGTATTCATATATACAGACTATGCACAATTGTTACAGCAACAACTTGACAATGTGTGTATGTTTTGTGCAAAGGTGACAAGTAGATTTCATGCAATATAGTGAAAAAAATATAGTGTGTTCATATACTTATGTGTACAATGATAAAGTGAACAATTCATGTATTCATATATTAATAAGTGAATTCATATGCACATGAAATAACCAAGGTATTTTTTTCACTTGTGTGAAAAAGAAAGAAAAAGAAGTGGAAAAGAAGAGTACCTGCATGAATATGTAAATATAAATGAATATAAAAAGAACATAAATTAAAAATGGAAAATATCTTATATGTTCTAGGGTTTATGATTTGAATAAGACCCAAGAATTTTATTACACACACATGAAGATTTGGAAATGCACATGTGATATGCTTTGCATGAATAGTGCATACCGAACTTGAGACTGTAGCCGTGAAGAATATAATAATACTTAATTTTTAAGTTTTCTATGTTTTAAGTATGTGCAAGATCATTCTTGAATAAATTGACACTGAAAGTGTTTTTAATTCAATTTCATTAAATATTAATTACACAAAGAATAAATAATACAAAATTCATTGTTGACATTGTATCTAAGAAGAAATAAATTATGACGATCTTTGTTGAATTGAACTTAATTGTTTTGATAATCACAAAAGAGTTTTGTGATTCTATCTTGGGAGAAGAATATTTTTGTACTCTATCCTTTTTCACTAAAAAGGAAAGAGATCAAGACACAACTACTCTATTGCTTATTATTGTGTGTCAAAGATCAGAGGAAGAAGAAGAGTGACTAGAAAATCTATATCATTTGATTATGATTTGGGTAAAGAATAATTTAGTGATCATCATTCACCAACATACTCATATTATTTTTGGAAAGAAGAGGAAGGTTTCTTGACTACTGTTGTGCATGTAACAAAGTGAAGAAGAAGTGTGTAAACGAACAAAGCAGCACTGTGAAATCCATTAGTGGTCTCAATAGGTGGAATATTGTATCAGTGTTACAAAGAACCATATCAATTAGGTGAAAACTACCTTTATAGGCATTATAAAGATCCAACCCAGAGTTTTAAAACATTAAATGTCAATTTACTATAGTTCTTTCAAGTGAAATGGAATTTCACACTTTCTATAACCATATTCAAAGGATTACTTTCTAGTGGTTTTGTGGTTAGATCATTTCTAAACCATGTCAATGACAAGATACTCTTATTGAGTAGTAAACCTTTTAAAAACATCATGTTCTTTTATTTACTAATTTCTTATAATCTCATATGACATGGAAAATTGAATAATAGAATTGAGATCCAAATAGGTCAAAGAGGTAAAGGGGTAGAAGTTTAAAAATCCCCCAACACTGATTCACCCCTCAATGTTATGCATATCCAAAAATAGTCTTTTAAAGTGGTATCAGATCTAAGATTCACCTATGTTGGATTCTCTATAGTGAAGCTATTCTCTTTTTATTATTTGGGTTTCTTTCTTGAGTCAACAATGATGTACATTTTGGGTGAAGATTTAGTTTCATCTAAGTAGAATTCTATATCTACCAAGACTATGTTAAATAAGAAAACAAAAATATAAGAGAAGGTTTAAGAATAATTCCCTCTTGTATAAATAATATGAAGTATATTTTTCTCTATGACTTTTCAAAAATTAAGATATATCTAGCTTATAAAGTAATGAGTTGGTGTATCTTTCCACCAATAATATGGAAAATATTTCTACCTCAAGTAATCAATAGGTATGTGTCAATTCCTTTCAAAACTATCCTAAATAAGATCCTATAACATGTGGTGATGATGATCACTCTAAAAATTCTCAAGATTTATCAGTTGATAGATTAAGATATTTTCTGTATGGTATTCCATAAGAAATAACCTCCCTTTTTTGGTATCTTTCATTGTATGTAGGAAGAGATCAACTAGCTGGAAGGAGAAGCTAATGTTTTGGAGAAGGGATTTCAATAAAAAATTATAGAAAGTTTAAATCTCTTTAGATATGTTAGATCCTTTTAAGAAACAAATAGGGAAATTGAAATATATTCCCATGAATAGAATAAATATGTTGAAGTGAAAGAGGTATTCAAAAATACTTCTTATAAAAATATCCATGCACTTAAAGAAAAGTTAAATAATTTCACTGATGTCAAGGTTTTAAAATTGGAATAAATATCAAAGAAGATGAAATAAATTGACTCTTTATTAAAAAATAAAGTTAAACTTAATGAAATGAAGCTGAAAGAATGAATAATTACTTTGAAGAGAAGATGATTATGATTGAAGATCATAAAATCATCCTCCATATGAAATGTCTATATTTGGAAGTTTAGTTGGCCAATCTTGAGAAGACAAATATTGAGACTTAAAAAAAGTTGAAAATAGTTTGAATTGGTAATCAATTCTCACTAGAGGATTATAAGGTTGAAATACATCCATCATGTGATAAGAAGATCCTGACTTAATTAAATGATCTATCAAAAAATATGAGAAGAAACAGGTACCATCCATACCAACTTATGTTAATAATTATAATCCAATTATCATGAACCATTTTGGTTATAAGAAAAATTCTAAACAGGTATGGATGAAGAAAGTTGGTAAGAAATCTAACACCATGACTATGGTGGATAGAAAAAAGAGTTTGGAATCTGGTTCTCTAAAAAGAGCACAAAAAGTCATGAAGAATACCCAACAACCCTATATAGAAGATATCATGAAATCAAGATTTTGGGTTCAATGTTTGTGCTGAAACAGGTTTAGGAATAGTGCACTAGATTTTTTTTGAAAAATCCTCAAAATGAAAAAGCAAAAAGGAAGCCTATGTCAAAGAAGATAAATATTGAGATTAATAATTAAAACCCATGGGTTTAGAAGAATCTATATACTCCAAGCATATTTGGAATGCTTTATATCATTTATGATGAATGAAATGTAAGTGGTCATAAGTCTGGTGCATGCTCATATCAACATGTATCCAAAGATGATGAGAAAAGAAGACCAAAAAAGCTGGCTCAGAAAGAACAAGCTTCCTTGGGAAGAAATCAGAGAAATTTTGTTAGCTTAAATTCTTCAAAGAATATTTTAGGTAAGGAAACGAAGAAGTCCTTGTATTTAAAATTTAAGAATTTAAAGAAAAGTTCATCCATAAGAACTAATAAAAATGATGACACTCCAAAAAAATCCATGTGGAAAATCCAAACCTACTAAGAATTTCCCTAATTACGTATTAGTTATATGGAAAACAAATTTGTAAATAATGAGTAAAATGGAAGATTCACAAGCCAAGGATTGTAAAAATGTTAAAGGAAAGATTCCACATGATGAATAAAAAGTGCATTAGAGTTTTTTAACAATAGGAAAATCTTTTTTTAAAGATGTTTTGTATGAGAGATGTAAGAAATATATTAACATTAAAAATATGCTTTAACCTTTCAACCAGAACAAGAACTAGTTATTAAAAGGAGAAATAATATGATGTCCTATTCTGTAAAGTTAGAAAAAATATAGAACATATTGGTTTGATCTTATCTCTTAGTATCCATAAGAATAAGTGTTCAAGACGATCGTCCTTGGTGAAGTTGTAAAAATTGTCAATATAGACAATAAAAAGTTTAATATCCATTCTAATGTTTTCTCTAAATGAATCAACTTGAAATTAATTCTTAAAGATACCCAAAATTATTAATATGTTGAAAATTTTTTCTCTTGAGGGGAAGAAAAATGAAGAAATTTGAATAAGCTTCCATAATCTTTATTTAAATTGGTATAAAACATGATTATTCAAGCAACTAATTAAAAAATATATCAATGGAAAAGTTATGTCTCTCTTAATCTCTTATCCTTAGTTATCAAAAATAAAAAACTTTTTACAAAGGGGGATAAACTAAATTAATAAATGGAATAAGAAATTTGGAATTTCCCCAAGGACACTTATCTTGTCCATTACAATTGAATGTTTTTGAGATATTTTTTAGAGTGAATGTAAGAGTTCGAGGTTTATCATTATTAAAAAAGTTTCATATCTCATTTAGTATCTTCATCCTGGAATTAAATTGAATAACCTCGGAAGGAAATTAAAATATTTATCATTTCATAATTTATCATGATTAGTTGTTAAAGGAGTCATTTGTTGTCTAAATCAAATCTTCTTATTTTCTACACAAAGAATAACTCAAGTAGACTTAGATTGAAATGATGTATGAAACATTTATTAAGTTTGGATTGATACCATTTTCCCATGAACATTATATTTATTATCAATAAGGAGGGGAGAAAGTTATATGAAATTATAGAAAATTAAAGGGGATATAGAAGATATTTATCCACATATTGAAATATTCATTTGAAAATAAATTTGAAAGTATTGACCAAAAAATACAAAGGGAGATATTAAAGAGACTACATTGAGTATGAGTTGTATTTTTTTCAATGATTTTCCTTGGTTGTCAATGGCGATCAGTGAGATAGGAATATTTCATTGATGTGAATATGATGAAGTAGTTCCAAATTTAATGGATCTTAGATGGAGTGCTCAAGTATTATAATTTGAAGAAATATATAAATGGTTTTAAGACTTTGAGTTTCAAATGTTATGACTCAAGAATTGTTATGGATTCATTAAATGAAATTAGATGTCATGATTGACTAATTATCCTAGTAACTATGATGATTTTTGAACAGGTTATATGTTCAAAAGACATGTTTCAAAGGTGACACGTTTTCTACAACAATGAATATGATTAAAGTACCATCTATTTATTAAAGAAGATAAGTTGAAGACCATGAAAATATTTACTTATATGAGGTTTTTATTTTAAGAAAATATTTGGAATTTATATTCCAGAAATAATAGAGGAACATCATTTGGATAATGTCATGCAATATTTCATTATTGCATGGTAACCATCAAAGAGCTAAATTGAAGAATAAAATGAATCTTATTTACATGATGTATCTTAAAGAAGATGAAAAATATTAATTTTTATGCAAGAGAACCATGAAACATTATTATTATTGCATGAAGGATAATTTGAACGAATGAATTCAAATTCATGAAGAAGAAGAATAAGAAGATAGTTATATACAATTTTAATATTCAATTATAGTATATAATTAGTTTATTATAAGGAATTATTTTGGGATATTATTAAAGTATAAGGTCAACCATACTTAACTAACAAGAAAACCTCAACCAGGGAACATGTGGGACCCGTAGGTCAACCATGCCATAGGAGGTCAGCTCATCCACCTCGCATGGTGGTAGAGGAGCATGAGGGCCATGTATAAGCCCTCTGGAGGGCCTGTATATAAGTCCTACGGTACATATGGATAAACCCATGTAGAGGATAGGAAACAATCCCATAGGTCCAAATCCCATGAGTGTATGCAATGTGTGTATTAGTTTTGATCCTCAGTCCCCAACTTGAGATAAGAATCATACAGATTAGCTAAAAAAGTGGATTTTATCATGTGGGAATTTATGATGTGGGACAATGACATGCAGCAACTGCTCATCCATCTTTAAAAATAACAAATATAAAAAATGTTTCTAGATAAAATTAATATATATCATCTGATTATAATTTTTCATAATTATTTTAATTCAGCCATGCATTATTTGAATCCTATATCATCTTCATCCTCTTACCACTTAAAGGTGGCACACGTTCAATGTAGTTGTCTAAACCACCATCGACCAAACCTGAGGCCACCATGATTAATCTGAGGTCGAAATGATGAGATGAACATGATCAAAGGAATCATGAAACTTAATTTTCATGATTAATATGAATAAACATATTTGTTCAAAGTGAAAATGCAGTTGTAGAAGGTCATTTCCATGAATGGATGGTTTGTTTCCACAAATAAATAAGTCAAGGCCATAAAAGAGGAAAGAGTTCACTATGAAGCATAAATGACATGATATTTGGAATTACATGAAGAGGTCAAGATTTTTGGATATTAAAAATAAATGAGAAACCTGTGGATTAAAGATATTCAAAGCCAATATCTTTATCTCTTTTAAAGGTTGTTTCCATGGTATAAAAATCGAGATCTAATGAGGCATGAAATATGGTGTAAGGTGTTGTTAACCTCACCTATAAATGGAGCTACACTGAACCAAGAATTAGGTGTCTCAACTAGTTTTTTATGAGTGCTCTTTTTTTTCATTAATATAGATAATTTCTGTTCAATATTGTACTCAAAGAAGTAGAGAGGTTCTATTAGTCTTCAAGACTACACAAAGAAGTGGAGAACCGTGATCCATTCTATTTGCATGATGAAGAACCATGTATATTCTGTGTGAATGAGATTCCATGGAAAATCAATCAATGTAAAACAATCTCATCATGCTTCATGAAGAACATGTGCTGTAGAGATTTAATCGGGCATGAAGAACTTCCCCAACTATTATACAAAATCACACCATATTTTCATGAAGGAGTACTTAACGATTCATAGATAAAGAGTATGTTAAATTTTTACTGGAATAATTGGATAGTGTGTGTGTGTTTTATGTAAAGGTAACAAGTGGATTTCATATGATACAATAAATGAAAAAATATAGTGTGTGCATATACCTATGTGTTTAAAGAGAAATTGATCAATGTATGCATGCATGCATTGATAAGTGAATACATATTCACATGAAATAACTATGGTAGTGAGTAAAATTTTGAAAAAAGAAAAAAATTTAGAAGTGGATAGAAAGAGTACATACATTCATATATAAATATACATTCATATAAAAAGAATATAAAGTAACAAGATCAAAGATCTTATATGTGCTAGGATTTATGACTTGAAGAAGACCCATACATTTTAGTAAACATTCATGAAGATTGATAAAAGAACATGGGATATGCTTTCCATGAGTAGTGTTTAGTGAACTTGAGACTAAAGCTGGCCAGAATATAAGAATAATTCATATCTGAGTTATCAGTGTATTAAGTTTGTGCAAGATCGTTCTTGCATAAATTGATACTGAAAGTGTGGTTCAATTCAATTGCATTAAATATTAATTGCACAAAGATCTAATATAACATTCACTATTGACTTTGTATCAAAGACGAAATAAATTATGATGATGATTTTTTTAACAAAACTTCATTGTTTTGATAATCACAAAGTATTTTTTTCAATATAGCTAGGGAGAAGAATATTATTTCAATGCATTCTATTTTTCACTAAAAAGGAAATTTATCAAGACACTACTACTCTATTTTATATTAGTGCATGTCAAAGATTAGAGGTAGAAGAAGAGTTATTGACTAATCTATATCAGTTGATTATAATTTGTTCTATGAATAATTTAGTGATCATCATTCACCAACATATTCATATTATTGTTGGGAATAAGAAGAAGGTTGTTGGCCTGCTGTTATGAAAGTAACAAAGTGAATAGGAAGTGTGTATAAGAAAAAATAAGTACTGTGAAATCCATTAGTAGTCTCAATAGGTAAAAGGTTATGCTGGTGTTATAAAGAACCTTATCAAGAAGGTGAATACTGTCTTCAGAGGCAGGATAAAGATCCAGACAAGAGCTGTAAAACATTCACTATCAATTGAATATAGTAATTTCAAGTTAAATTTAATTTTCTACCTTTTATAACCACATTCAAAGGATTAATTTATAGTGATTTGTGTTTTGATCATTTCCATACCATTTAAAGGACTAGATGCTCTTATTGAGTAGTGAACCATGTAAAAACATCATGTGTTATTCTTTACTACCTTTATACACCTTCATATAACAATGAAAATAGAAAAATAAAATTGAGATCCTAATATATCAAACAGGTGAAGGGATAAAAGTTTAAGAAGTCCCCAACACCAATTCACCCTCCTCTCAGTGTTAGGCACATCCCAAACTAGTCTTTTCACAAAATATAAACTCAACAGTGATCATGAAGCCCAAATAGCTCTCAAAAAACCATGAGCTAGTAATATATAGTCAGGTCTCCAACCATCTCTTGCTGACCTAAAAATAGTTTATATACACATAGGGTTGAACAACTGGTATACTCAGAAGAATTCTCCCTAGACCCTATCATGCAAAAGATAAAGAAATCATGTTAGATCCATTTGAAAAATAAGTGAAACTATCTTGACACCTAAAAATGTATACTAAGTTCCCAGACTCACTATGGCTAACTCTCACCAAGCAATGCATACAAGAGATAATATAAAATAGTAACAGAAATAATAGACTGATACCACTTCCTCACCATTTTTCAACTCTGCTCCATCATAACAAGTCTTGAGCTATCTCTCTCTAAAAGAATCCAGTCTGAAGACACCTTTGATAAAGTATCAAAAAATGAAACTCGTGCATCACATCATCTCATCACCCCATGCCACATATCCATATAGTAAAATAAAATAGTTTCCTAGATCCAAAATGTCTCATATGTCAGGTATTACAACCCATGTAATCATAGCCCATACACTGAGTAATTAACCACGATCCATCATAGGCCATACACATCATACCTATAATAATCCTTAGGATACTATATTTAGAGATACATGTGTGTGAATTAACCAAAAATCATTATATCCCTCTACACACATATTTGGGGATACTAACCATTGTGCATGAAAAAACATAATACTGCCAAAATAAGAGAGTGGGTCCAGAGGAGGTAGTCAACCACCTGTACCCTGCCAACTTGGATGTTGGGGAATACACCTTCTTAGATTCCATTGGGTGTTAGTCTCCCTGTTTAAGAGGGTGGGTATAAAATGAAATTATAAAAAAAAATACATGATATAATATAGCTCACAACTACTCTATCAGTATTATCCTAGTATTAGGATCAAATTCAGCTTCCATCTCTAAAACACCCAACTCCCACTGCTAAGATATAGATATCCTATATGCACACAAGAATTAAGGGAGTTTCATTAAATTTCTTCTTTCCTTTTTATAATTAAATTTACATTAATTAATTTATTATCCATTAGTTATAATTATTCCAAACACACTTTATTAAACATTATAGGTGAAATCCAATCCCTCCTGGAATAATCCAACTAAGTCTATGGTTTCTCAAGATTAATATAATTTTAATTAATAAATATAAAAACCCATGGGTTAAAAAATTTATTAACTATTATTTTCATTACATAATTCTATGTACTTTGGGAGAAATCCAAATCTACTACAAGAAGATTCATAAAAAAATCACATCCAGTTACCTTAAATAGTAGAGAAATACAATGAATATTATCATGACCCCCTACCCCTAAAGTTTACCCCTACTAGGCTAACAATGTGAGAAAAGAGATGGAGACTGCTCGAGTCTCACCTTTAGTAGGCCCCAAGTTGGAGACTAGCACAGAGGGTATAATAAACACACATATGGGAGGAATTTACCTCTAAGAGAACACATGGAAGATAAAGATAAGTCAAATACATAAATAAACTCTTTCTCATACATATATATAAAATAAATACCAAGTGTAAACATATAATTCCATACAGTGATATAAAAACTAAAAGGAAAACTACAAGCACCATAGGTAAAGCAGGCAGTGACAAAGAATCCCAATCATATCATGTAAAACCATGAGCTAGTAATATCCATCCTGGACCACAAACTACTCCAGATGACTTGAAAACAATTTATATATATGTAGGTTGATCATAACAGTATACTTAGTAGTACCCTCCCTGAAGCCTATCATGTAAAAGATAAATAATGCATGATAATGCACAGTGAACAACAGTGAAACTAACTCATCACCTAGATAGGTATACTAAGTTCCCAGTCTCACAATGGATAACTCTCACCGAGTATCATATATAAGATATAATATAATATATTAATATAAAATCAAGGTTATTGTTCTCTCGCTTCCTCACTAGTTTTTCTCTCTTTCTGAATGTCACATGTCCTGATCCATCTCTCTACAAAATCAGCCATCCCAGAGACACATGGGAAAGGAATCACAACATGAACCTCGTGAATTACATCATCACAACATCCCATCACATCACCATATATAGTAACCAATTATTTTCTATGAGCCACCATATCATGTATGAAGTGTATCTTACATCAGGTATTATACCTCAATCCATCGCAGTCCATACACTGATTAAGCACCTCAAGACATAACAACCTATACACACCATATATATAATAATACTTTGGATACTATATACAAGGATACATGTCCATGTATACCACAATCCATCACATCCATCTACACACATATATGGGTAATCTAACTTTTTTGCATACCAACACTGGTAACTACCAAGTAAAGAGAGAGGGGCCAGAGGGGGTAGTCATATATCCATCCTCCCACCAGGATATTGAGGAAAACACTCTCCTAGAGTCCAATGGGTGTTAGTCCCCATAATTGAAATGGTTGAGGTAGCATTTGAAATCATAGAATATACATGATATAATATATCTCACAACTACACTATGGGAATAACCTTTTTTATAGACTCAACTGCAGCTAATGTCGCTTGGACTCCTACTTGTCACTTATAAGACCATATATCCTATTTGAATACAAGAATCTAAAAAAGATACATTAAATAATTCTTTAATTTTTATCATTTTATTATAATTAAATTTATTCCACATTATATTTCATTAATCAATAGAGTAAATTTCATAATGTAACACCCCGAACTTCTAAAGTAAGACCATTATTTCTGATAGTGTGTATGAAACGCAACAACAAGCATGGAAGGGATTATAAAATCCCAAGAAATTAAAATATATTTAATATTTTAAATAAAATCAATCAATTATATAGTTTTAAATTCATGAAACACTATGTTAGTTTTCCTTACAGGAAAGAATGACCCTGTTCGACAACTTGTGTTACATACAAGACCGGGTTTTATCGAACGACAATATATTATTAAAATATTATTATAATAAGATAAAACATAGATATTAAATTGGTGTTTATGAATAAGATTAACTAACTTATAAAAATATTTGGTAAAACTCAATGTTTACCAATTTATTAGAAATGAATATAAAAACCAATTGAATATAAAGAAAATGTTTCTATTGAAACTTTTTTTATGCACCCAGTGGAATTTTTTCTTAATTGATTAAATTAATCACTATTAGTAAATCATATTAATGAAATTTATTTTTTATATAAAATTTTTCTACATTAATCTCATAGGTTTTATTGGAATAAGATAAGAATAAATCCAATTTTATACATAAAAAGCTATATTATCTTAAAGGTAGTTTTGCCTTCTTTTAATAGCACACCTAATTTAAAACTAAATTTTAGAATTTTTATAAATTATATTTTAAAAAATAAAATTTATTTTTGAAATATTAATTTCAAAATTATCTTAGGGTTATTTTTTCTTATTTTTTTATGAAGTTTCATTTTTTTATGAATAGTGAAAAATACCGAATTTTAATTGAAAACTACTATTCCATATAAATAATGTATAGTGTTAAATTATATTTATAATTGGTTTTAAAGTTTAATTAGACAAAGTTTACATATATTAATACAATTTAGGTAATTATGATAAATTTTATATTAAATTTAGATATAAAACATTTCAAACATTTAGACATTTTGATGTTAAAAACCTGATTTCCCGTTGCGCCCACAGGGTTAATTTTAAATTAATTTATGCCACTTATGGGATTTAAATTCAGAAAAATTAATTTAATATTTGGAATAATATTAATTTATAATATATATTAATTTCAAAATATTTTTTTACCAAATATATTAGTGAAATAAATTAAAATTAATTATAGTGATTAAGGTGAAAATGAGTTTACTTAGTGGTTGAACTTTAATCTTAAGGGAAAAATGACCTAGAAACTTTTAAAAAACTTATTTTATGGAAATATTTCTACCATATACTCCATTTTATATAATTTGGTTTATTTTTTTAATCACATTATGTAAGGGATACCTCCCAATAGTGTTTACCTTTTTATATTTATAAAAATGTCACTCCTCCTCCACTATAGAAGGACACTCACCACCCCCACTTATTCAACCTTATAATGCCTTTTGGATCATAAAAAACCTGAAAAATTAATCTCCTAAATTCAATATCCTCATCCTAAAATCCTTACTTTGTTAAAAAATCCAACCAATGAAAGATTTTTGTATAAAACAAAAGGAGTTACCCGAAGAAGAGGTAACGTTCTTCAACAAGCACTTTTGTTTTATTTATTTATATACTCATTCAATTATTTTTATATAATGATTATATAATAACCTAATTATCTTATATATATATATGTATATTATAATATTCCAACCTAAAAATTCACCCACTTACATCAAATGGGATATGAATCATCATTCGTTTGTATGAAGGACTACCACCTCACCAAACAAGTTCATTTATTCTTCGATTAATACCTTTCAAGGTGGGGAATAATAATGTATTTATAGTTTATATATGACATTTATAATTTATTTTTTCTAATAGAATAATTTTATAAAACATACCTTCATGTTTTCCATTTTTTGGGAATATGATAACATCATTTGTGGATGTGTAGACTACTGCTTCCTTAAAATGATGTGATTCGTTCACGTTTTATATGGAATTTATTTAGGATGGATTTAATAAAAATATGTGACATGTGTGAAATAAATATGGTACTTTAATTATAATATATATAAATATATCATTTATTTTTCATACATTTAATATGATAAGAAAATGGAAGCAGTATTCATGCATATGTATGGCCCATCTTCATCATGAACAGTGAATTTCATTTCCTTTCACTTATTTTTTATTTTTATTATGGATAATCCCCCCTTTGAAGGGTTTAAGGGGAACCCGTACATGACCCATAGGCCCAAGAAATAAGGCCTGACAAACCCGCAATACATGACCCGAAGGCCCAGAGGCATACCATGCCAAATACATGACCCATCGGCCCAGCCCACTTGAACTGCCCCTCCCAAGATTTTTCCATCATTGATCACCTATCTCCCCACCTTGCATTGCTGATCGGCTAACATTGCCCCGTACAAAGCTGCAGAGTGCCTAGTCCCAATGGCGGTTTCCATACCCTCTCATTCTTCCAATCTAGTTAGCTCTGCATCTGGTGGCTGCTACTCATGTTTCTCTGATCCTTTTCTGGGGCATGTTCTATGTGAACTGGTCTACTCCATGGTCTACGTGACTCGAAGGCCCTGTGGCCCGAAGGCCTTTGATGACCCGAAGGCCCTGGAGACCCATAGGCCCAAACTGGTGGCCCGAAGTCCCAAACCGGGTGAATAGTTCCGGCTACTACAGTACCGAACAGTAAGTGCTACAGTACTACTACAGTACCCCAGATATTCGCCTCCACGCAGTTTTGAACCCAGGTCTATTAGATGTCAAGCAGGAGCTCTTACCACTCGGGTACGGGCTCGTTGGCACATTTACTATCTTCATATTTCATGGATTACACTAAATAAATATATACTATATATATATATATGATATTTATAGTATAGTTTAACTTCTCTAGATAATTAAATCATGACATATGTAATAGGAATGAAAAATAACAAATAAAGACATACTCAAAAAATAAGGAAATTAACACCTAAAATGATGAAAACAATGAAGGATTATTAACAAATGGGTAATAATATGTTATAAAAGGATCATATATGATATAATAAATATTAATTTCATTAATTTATAAGTTAATAATATGATTAAAACTATTATACATGAGGTTAAATTATATTCAATCAAAATGAAGTGTAAGGTGATGGATTTCATCTCAATTTCATTTCCTTTAGGCATATTGTGTAATTATGAACCTAATTTATTTTTTATGGTGTATATACTATCCCATAACATTAAATATCATTTATAAATTTATATCCATGGTATTTTAAGTTCTAATTTTATTTATTTTGTTTAAGGGGATTTTAATTAAAAAATTATCTAGTGGTAAATAATTTAATAACTCAATTCTTTTTATTGGGTTATATTACTTCCTCATTATCATTATTATTATAGGACTATGTGTATAATGAATTATTAATACCTATTTTTGTATTTACAGTTAATTTTTATGTGAATTTAATGTTTATAGACATAATAAATTCATTTATTAATTTTCACTTCAACTTTATGATCATTTTAATAGTTTATTTCACAATCTCATTCTCTTTGAGATTGTTTATTCCTGAATTTCCATTGAAGGAAATTATCTTATCAATATTTAATAAAACCATTAATTTTCTTATCCTCTAGTAATTCATGATAATTTTCATGTAATAATATCATTTTTTCACTCTTTTTTACTCAAAATATTTTAGAAATGTTTTTAAGAAAACCTGACTTCATTTTTCTATTCAGTCAGAAACCTATTTTCTCTCAAAAAAATGTGTTATGAAAATGTTTTAAACATTTTAAAATGTGTTAAGGACAAATAAATAGGTCATAAATTTCATTTATATTTTCATCACTTGACTATAATATAATAAATACATTACTTGATAAAATAAAGTCATTAACTCAAATCATTATTCCCACAAATATTAAACGAACCCTAAATATTAAAATAATATTCATTCATATATTAATTTTCCATGTATTTACTTTAATACTTGTAAATAATTTAAATAAATTTAATAAAAATTATTCTAAACATAAACAATATTAATTTATTTATTCCTTGGAAAACATATATTCTAGGACATATCTCAGACCCCTTGGTGGGGCACATGATGTCCTAAAATCATATTCATCATTATAGACTAGACTTTTGAATACCCTTAGTGTGTGACCCTCTAAGACATTATCTTAATAGCAGTGAATACTATTCATGGACCAGGAGTGGAGTATTGTAACTCATCAAGGCCCCTAAATAAATAAGGAATGATCATAGAAATGATAACCTTTCCTATGAACACACTTTGGGTAATATAAAACCTTTTCTCAAGATATCTCATAAATAAGGACGCACACTTCGTGTCATCATATTTTCATACATTTTTGTTTATTTACATAACTTTAAAAACTTACCTTATTCTACCATGACCATGGATTTAGTGAAGGTGCTACCATCCAAATCAACTAGGCTCAAGAGATCACATACTTTTGAAAGAGACAAATTCTTTCTTGATTATTTAATCAATGTCATACCACCAATGACCCACCCAACACAAGAAACTTTACTAAAAAATCAATTCCAAGGTTTTCATTTTTCATCAAAGCAGGTGATCAAATAGTATGCATTGATAATAATCTAATGTATTGGGACCATTACACATGTTTATAGATCAGAACTACCAATGACACCTAAATCATGTGGTGTTATTATTGGAAGGTCATTCCTTATGATCTCATCTACTCGATATCTACAATTTAAAACTTCATGAGAATAAGTATCAATGCTTATGAGCCCCCAAAGCCTAATGGATACACATTGTATCACCCCTTATTTCAAGTAAGTAACCATTATTTTATGATTTTGAAGTACATAAAGTGTTTGGGTGATGTCTGGAAGAGGTTTGGATTGTTTTTTGGGATTTTATAAGGGTTCACAATTGGTGCATGGTTTGGAAAAACCATGAAAGACTTGAATGAAATCATTCAAAATTAGGAATGGGAAAAGAAGAAGGTGCATGGGAATAAACAAAGTTGTTCCAAACCATGCGGCTAACTAGGAGAAATTCTTCAACTTGAGATAGTGGGATTTGGTATGGTTGGTGCACATTTTGGAAATCATGTCAACCAACTATGTAAGGCCTCACCTTGAGGTAGTAATTGGTTCACATTTAACACATGGTTTTCCTATCTTTTTGACTAACCATGAAAGGTTTAAAACTAGATCCAGAAAAGGTGGATCTAGGTCAGTTTTATGTTTTAACCCCTTATTTGTTCCCTAAAATGACTCCAACTGAGGATTTTTTCCTCTCTAAGGATGAGGATTCTTTTCCCAAAAATCCTAATATGATCCAAAATCTTATCTTGGTGAAATTAAGCTGTATTATCATGGTAAGTTATCGTTTTTGGTTGTTCTTAGTGGTTTTCCTTAGTTCTACTTCTCCATCTCTCCCAGTTTCTTAGATATATGCCCACTTTGGATAGATCAAAGGTATTTGATGCCAAATTTGATTATATTTTTATTTTTTGATGATAGGGGAAGATATATAAGGTGGTTTATTGGAATTTAAATTGTGTTTTATGGCTGTTTTTCATATCATTTATCATTTTCTCCAAATTCTAGAGGTAAGTGGATTCACTCTCGAATCCTATATTTATAATATGAAGGCTTGATTTCAATTTTTTTTTCTTGAAATTAGTTCTGAATTTGATGTGAATTTCTTATTAGAAACCCAATTAAGAGATAGTTTATAGAATTGTGGAAATTGAGAATTTTTTTGAAAAGTAATATTGGTGACATTATTTTAAAATGATGATTTTTGAAATGATTAGTTTGATTTTGTTTCACAGAAAATTATTTTAAATAAAGATTTTATTTTATTGAAATGGTTGTTTAAAAGTTTTTCAATAAAAGTATGGTCTTATTAAAAAGTTTAAATGGTTGTATTATCATTTATTTTTTTATAATTGTTATGTGTGTTAATTTGTATTCGGGATGGATAAGGGTAAGGAGTCTCCCCCATCATTAGTGGTAAGGATAAGGGTTCGGCCTCTCCCTCGTCAAATGGTTCATTAAGTGATGGCTTAGTGAAAGTATGACTCACCACACGTAAGTATAGGGAGGTACATGTTTCATTCATGGTTAGATGTGTGGATATGTGGAATGGAATGATTTATGTGAAAACAGATTTTAGGAAATGGTTTTAGAGCATGGTTTAGTTTATTTCCTTGGAACTTGATTTTGTTTTGTGAAAAATTCTTTATTATGGAACCTGTTTATATTCTGATATAAAAAATTTTAGAAATTTTTTTATATAAACTTTTTTATATAATTGTGATAACATGTTCTATCTTAGTGGCGTGAGTTGGTAATTCATTTGGGGAAAGCCTACTGAGTTTCAGTACTCACCCCTACTTTGAATCTTTAGTGCTTTTATAGATGTTGTTTATTAGGACATGGGAAAAGGTAAAGTATCACACTTCTCTAGTGGTGCTTAGTGATACTTGGTCAGTGTGTGGATTTAGAGTATGGAACTTGTTGGATAATTGGATTTTATAGTCATCTTTGAGTTTTATTGGTCTTTGTCTTCTATTGTACACCAGGTTATTTTGTAGTCTTCTATTGCGGTAATCATGGAAGTGGTTTTGATATAAATGAAATGCTTAAGTTTTTTTCATTGTTGTCATGCATAATGTTGTGGTTTAATTGGTTATGTATTGTTTGGTTGGTTTTTTCTTTTCAAAAGGTAAAATTTTCCCCCAATTGTAAATGAATCCCTTGGCATTTATTACTTGCCTTTTGTGTTTTGAGGATGTCTCTTAATACCAAGTAATTTCTTTCTTCATTCTCAATCCAATGAGGGGGGGGGAGGGACATTAAAATTGTTACCAGTATTGGTCCTTGCAAATGTCTTTGTGAAATAAGAAGTCATTAGTTCTACCGTTCTTGGAGTTGATATTCATTCTGGTCTATTCTTTACGTTGGGTTTTTAGAGAGAAGTAGGATTTTCAGGAATTGAAATTTAGATTATAAAAAGACATAGCTAAGTTTTTTATGTTGAACTTCAAGTTAATTGGTATTTGGGTACATAAGTGTTTTGGAGACACTTATAGGTTTTGGAATCTCATTTTCATGAGGTTATCCAATGAGATGATCATGACATGCATTATATAAATGAATTCCCATAATAATTGAATATTTCATTTTGAGTAATTATTTGGTACAGTGTGTTGATTTTTGAAAATTGATGAAATTATTTTCAAATATGGGATTTTAAAAATATAATTATTGTGATATTTTGAAAATAGTTTTATTTTCAAAATCAAGTTATATTTTTAAAAAATGGTTTAATGTGTAAAAGGTTTATTTTGGAAATCATTATTATGATGTTTTTATGTGTTATAATTTGAAATGTTAGGCCTTTAGTTAATAGAGAGTTAGACTTATGGAATTTTTTATTTTTATAGAAAATGGCTCTTAGTAGATGTCCTAGAAACCAACTGAAGGAAGCTGCTAAAAATGTTGTTACACTTGAGCCATAGGTGAACCAATAGATATATTAGATTATCGTTAAATAATTTCAGGTTATGGATAGTGGGAATAGGAGGGACGATCCAAGTCAAGGGGATCATTATTTTCAATTAAAGAAGAAAAATCCACCCATTTTTCAAGGTGATCCAAAACCAAAGAAGGTAGAGGTGTGGTTTAATAGGATGAATTGTATCTTTGATTTCATTGGCACACTAACAGATATGAAATTCAAGAAAACAACTTATATGCTGGAATATCTTACACACCAATGGTGGGATTTAGGTGTTCATGATAAATTAGACCATGGCCTATCATGGTAGGATTTTGATGAATTGTTCAACAAACAATTCTATCCTCATACATTTAGAATTCAAAGAACGATAGACTTCTTTATCTTAAAGTAGGAAGATATTTCTTTCATGGAGTACGTGGATAAATTCATGAATTTAGTGTGATTTTCACCTGAAGTTTCTATGAATACATCCTTTAAGGAAGGCATCTTTGAATCGGGTCTAAGGGGGAGATTCACTCGAAGATTGTTGTACTATGTTTTATAGATTATAAAAATATGGTCTATAGAGAGATAGTGAATGAATGAGACATCTCAAGAGATATGGGAGGATGAATCATGTTGATACCAATGGGAAATAGTGGGAACTATCATGTTGGGAGAAATCAGAAGAGGGAAACCTACTTCCAATGTGGGATCATTAATCAAAATCAGATGGTTAAATCACTAAACAACCCTCTGAAACCAAATAGACATCTTGGATGTTTTCAATGTGGTTCATTCGAACACATAAAGTGGCAGTGTAAAAAACCACCAAGAGTATGCCAAAACTACAATCATATGGGGCATCTTCAGTACTATTGTTGCAATGCTCCAAGTTTGGATGTTCGGGACACTTCTTAGGTGTCACAAGCGTCTTATGATTTGACGGTATGAGGGTAGAAGAATCAATATCATCAGAAGAACATAGATAGACCTAATGATTCTAGGAATACCATGACTCCTTCGAAATTGAAATCTCAATAGGGAAATAGAGAATAATGTTTATTGAGAAAGTAATTATATAGAGCTAAGCAGGTTATTGTGGACGATAAGACTATACCATCTACGATGTGTGGTATGATTCTTTTGAATTCTACCCTTATACAGTCTTTGTTTGATATAGGTGAATCTCAATACTTTATTGATTCTTGTTCTATTGATTTAATGAGTTTAAAAGTTGAAATGATGTATTCTATGATAAAACATCAAACTCCTCTTAGTCAAAGAGAGTGTCGATCCTTTTGTGTGTAGAACATGATCTATAATTGTTGACATATTTGAGCTAAAATTGGATTAAATTGTGGTTGAGATGGATTTTTTTCATATAATCTTGGGTATGGAATGGTTGACTATGTTCAAGGATTACATCAACTTTTATACATGAATATTCAGTTTTACAAATGAAAATGGAGTCGAGAATCTCTTTCGAGTAGACCAAAGTGTAAACACCGGTGCAATAGGACTGTTGGCACTAGCAGTTGGAATGATCTCATACTAGTTGTTAGTATTATCTTTGGAATTGATGGACAAGATCAAGACAAATAGTTTTCCAGAAGTGGTTTATTAGTTTCTTAATGTGTTTCCTGAGAATTTATTAGGGTTTACACCTGTAAATAAAGTGGAGTTTACGATTGATATCCTTTTGGGGACCAGTCCTATTACCCTTCCATATTATATAATGGAACCAATATAATTAAGGGAGTTGAAAGTGCAGTTGGAAGAGATGGAAAGAAAAGTTTTTATTCGACCGATCATGTCTCCATGGGAAACACCAATCTTGTTTGTCAAAAAGACGAATGGAATTATTCATCTATGTGTGGATCATTTTATGATTAAGTGAGTTAAAATAAAGAACATGTATCCACTTCCATGCATTGATGATCTTTCTAATATATTTATGGGAGCTCTTTGGTTCTATAAAATTAACTTTTGGTCGGGATATCACCAATTGTGGGTTAGGAAGGAGGATATTTCAAAGATAGCTTTCAAGTGCAGATATAGCCACTACGAATACGTGTTTATGCCTTTTAGTCTTATAAATGTACCAAAAGTCTTTATGGAATTAATGAATCAGATATTTTACTGATATCTGTATCATTTTTTGGTGGTGTTTGTGGATGACCTATTGGTGTATTAAAATACAAGGGATAAGCATGACCAACACTTGGTGATAGTGTTTTAAATATGGAGAGATCATCAGTTATATACCAAATTATCAAAGTGTGATTTCTGGATACAATATGTATGAATTATTGGACATGTAATCTCTGAAAAATATGTTTATGTGGATCCATAAAATATTGAATTTTTTATCTCTTGGAAACATCCAAAGAATTCCTTCAATATTCGGACTTTCCTTAGTCTATATGGTTATTACCGATGCTTTGTTTATGAATTTTGAAAACTAGATTCAACTTTAACAACTTTCAAAAAGAATAATTTTACATTACAATGGGATGAGGAATTCCCTAAGTCTTTTCAAAAACTTAAATTTCACCTTAAATCAACACTAATATTGATTTTTCTAGAATCAGGACAAGGGTACATGGTGTATTGTGATGCTTCAGGTTCTAGGTTGGGATCTATTCTTATATAAGGAGATCATGTTGTTGCTTATGAATTAAGGCAGTTATGAGTGCATGATAATAATTTCCCAACACATGATTTGGGGATATCCATGGTTTTCAATGATTTGAATACTTGGTGTCACTACCTCTTTAGTGGTAAATTTATTGTGTTTATGGATCATATAATCTAGAAACATAATTTATCACGAAGGGATTTGAATCTAATACAAATAAGATTGATGGATTATCTCCAAATGTTTGAATTTTACATGATGTATACAATGCTAAAAGGAAATAAGGTGGAATATGCATTAAGAATAAATTCATACAATCATATATAAAAAGAAGCTTCAGATGAGTGGTATTTGATGTTATTTTTAGTTGACATGTCCTTGGAATATAAAGCTCGAGGTGAAGTTACAGACTTATTTCTAGTTTCATTTGTTCTCGATTTGGTGAAGATGGTTAAAGAGGCATAGAAATACGATGTAGAATGTGTTACTATGAGGTCAAAACTTAATGGTGTGGAGACCATTGAGGGATTGAAGCTGGATGAGATTTACGTTTTGTTTTTTAGAAATTAAATGGTCGTACATGTGGCTTTTCAAGAGAAACTTTATCATTCTTACCACCGTTCGTGATGGTATGTTAATCCTGGAATACAGAATATGTATAAGGTGATGAAATAATAGTTTTGGTGGATCAGTATGAAAATGAAGTTAGTTGAGTTTGTTTCGAGATTCTTAACTTGTTAATAAGTTAAGGTAGAGCATCAGTGACCAACATGTATGTTACAATCTCTACCTATCTCAGTTTGGAAATTGGAGATGATTTTTGTGGATTTTGTAACATGTCTCCCAAGAATGGTTTGGAAACATGATGCCATATGGGTGAATGGAAGATTGGCTCACAAAGTTAGCTCATTTAATCTCTATTTTTTAATCTCATATAGTGGAGTACTTGACAAAAATTTACATTTGAAAAGTACTAAAGATGCATGGAATACTGGTTTCAATCATATCAGAAATAGATCAGAGGTTTAAATATCATTTATAGAAATCCTTACAGAAATACCTTGGGAATCAGTTGAAAATGAACATGACATATCATCCTCAGATGTATGGAAAATCAAAAAGGATGATACAAAAGTTTTAATACATGTTGTGGGATTTTGTAATAGATTTTTGTGGCTCATTGGAAGAGTGTGTGTCATTAGGGGAGTTATCATATAACAATAGGTATTAGGCCTTGATATATATGCTTCCTTTTGAAGCATTGTATGGGCATCCTTGTTGTTCTCCACTTTATTGGGTGGAAATAGGTGAGACATCACTTATTGGGTGGAACCTTGTCCAATAAACAAAGGAGAAGATTCAGTTGATCAACAAATGGATAGAGATGGCTCATAGTCATTAGAAATCGTATGTGGATCATCATCAATGACCACTATTGTTAGAGGAGAGTGATCATGTGTCCTTTAGAATCTCTATAAGGGTTATACATCATTATTTTGGGAATCATGGTAAGTTAAATCCTTGATACATATTCCCTTTTGATATACTTGAATGGGTTGAAGAGGTGGAATATTAGTTGGAATTGGAACCCCAGTTTAGTGTGGTGAATAATATGTTTCATTTATCTCAATTTAAAAATTGTCAGTCTAATCCTGACTGTGTGATTCTATAGGATCACATTGACCTAGATCTTGATGCTCCATTGGTTCACATGCCAGTATGGATTGTAGATAGGAAAGAGAATGTATATTGTGGAAAACAAATCGGTATAGTGCTTATTTTTGTGGAAACATGGTCAGATTTAGGAAGAGATTTAGTAATGGGAGAAGGAAATGAAAAAGAAATGGCTATAACCTTTTCAAGGAAATGATAGTTTTCTACTTTCTGGGGGCATAAAGTCCAATGGTGGGGATAATATAGCACAATAAATTTTAAGTAAGTAACCATTATTTTATGATTTTTAAGTACATAGAGTGTTTGGATGAAGTTTGGAAGATGTTTGGATAGTTTTGGGGGATTTTCTAAGGTTTCATGGTTGGTTCATGATTTAGGAAAACCATACAACACTTTCAAGAAACTATGTACAATGAGGAAAGAGCTAAGAAGAAGGTGCACAGGAAGGCACACGATTTTCCAAAACCATGTGGATACCTATGAGAAACCATGAAATGTGAGATAGTGGACTTTGGAACAGTTTGTGCACAGTTTGGAAACCATGTGACCCAACTATGTAAGCACTCCCCTTTAGGTAGTAGTCGGTGCATGGTTATCACGTAGTTTTCCTAGCAGTGTGAATAATCATGCACAGTTTAAAAACAAGATCCACAAAAGGTGGATCTAGGTCAGTTATATGTTTTAACCCCTAATTTGTGCCCCATACTGACCCTAACTCTATATTTCTTCTTATATAAGACTAATGAGGCTTCTACCATCAATCCAAAGGCAATCTGAAGGCTTCTCTTGGTTCTTTGAAGACCAATTCTCATGGAAAGTCTTTGTTCTTGGTTGTTCTTGGTGATTTTCCTCATATTCCCTTCTCTATCTCTCTTGGTATCTTATATATAAGACCATTTTGGATATAATTAAGGTAGTTTATGTAAAATGTATTTAGATTTGTCTTTTTTGATGATAGGGGAAGAAATCTAAGGTGGGTTTTTGGAATTTCCATTCGATTATGTGGATGTTTTTCATGCCATTTATCATTTCACCAAATTATTGAGGTAGGTGGGTTCACTCTCAACTCCTCTATTTATAATATGAAGGATGGATTTCAAATTAGTTTTTTTATTGATTTTTTTTGTGAATTTGATGTGAATTTCCTATGGGAAACCTTCTTTAGTGATGTTTTATAGAATTGTTGAAATTGGATTTTTTTTTGTGGAAATTGATATTGGTGAATTGATTTTAAATTTATTTGTCTGATTTTGTTGCACGAAAGATTTTTTTTCAATAAAGGTTGATTTTATTAAAATGGTTGTTATAAAGTTTTTAAATAAAAGTGTTGTTTTATTAAAATTGTTGAAATTGTTGTTTTGTCATGGATTTTGGAATAACTGTTGTTTTTGTTCATGTGTATTCAGAACAGATAATGGTAAGGAGTCTCCCCCATCATTAGTGGGATGGATAAGGGTCAGGGCTCTTCCCATTCAAATGGTTCATTAAGTGACTTCTTATTAAAAGGATACATAACCACTCACGAGTATAGGAAGGTTCAGGATTCATGCATGGTTAGATGTGTGGATATGTGTTATGAAAAAATGGATATTTGGAAATGGTTTTAGAGCATGGTTAGGTTTCTTTCCTTGGAAATTGATTTCATATTGTGAAAACTGATTTGTTATGGAACTTTTTTATATTCTAATATAAACTATTTCAGAATTTTTTTTATATAAACTCTTTTATATAAATGAGATAACATGTTCTATTATAGTGGTGTTAGTAGGGAAGTCATTTGGGGAAAGCCTACTGAGGATCATTACTCATCCCTGCATTGGAACTTTGGTACTTTTCATATGTTGTTTATTAGGATATGGGAAAAAATTAAAGTATCACACTTATCTAGTGGTTCTTAGTGATACTTGGGTTATGTGTGGAGTTTCACAAGATCCTCAACCCAGTTGGTGAGAAATCAGCAAGTGCATCCAAGATACCTGAGATCAAAATCCAAGTGGAAGAATAATTTTTGTGTACTATAGCAGTTACTATAGTGGGTACTATGGCAGTCAATGTAGTAATACTATAGTAGTTATTATTTGGTACTTTAGAAGCCAGAAATATTCACATGTTTGGGCCTTCGGGCCACCGGTTTGGTCTTTGGGTCCTTCAAGGCCTTCAGGACACCACAAGGCCTTCAGGCCACCTCAAGGCCTTTGGGACAGTAAAGATTTCGGTCCACCCTAAGACCTTCGGGCCACCTCAAGGGATTTGGGCCATGTGATCAATTCTATTTCCCCAGGTAGAGGCTCAAATCAGGTGCACCCAACAAAGTAGAACCAATGGATTTGGAAGAATGGGAGGGTATGGCAATGCCATCGGGACCAGCTTGTGCTTGTACTGGAAGCTTAGCTAGACGGACACACAAAGGTGGAAAGATACAATCATGATGCAGATACTAGGGAGGATATGTTCCTTGTATTTATAGTCTGGTTTAATATCCTAAGGCCTTCGGGTCATGTAATGTCTCATAAAGCCCACGGGCCATGTAATCTCTAAGCCTATAAGCCTTGTAAGGGTTCCCCATCATCCCTTGAAATGAGGGTTGTCAAAAATCAACAAAAAATAAGGAATTCAGGATATTTGGGACAATTATATCTGTAGTTGGAGCATGAAGCTTTTTAGAGCCTTTAAGTTTATGGTCTTCCTTGAGTTTTGTTGGTATTTGTCTTCCGCATTTCATTGGGTTATTTTGTAGCCTTCTACTATGGTACACATGGTAGTTGTTTTGATATTAATGAAATGTTTATGTTTTCTTTCATTGTTACCATGCATCATGTAGTGGTTTCATTGGTTATGGATTTTTTAGTTTTTTTATTTTCAAATGGAAAAATTCTCTTACAATTATAAATGAATCCCTTGGAATTAATTATCAGCTTTCGGTGTCTTGGGGATGTCGCTTAAGGCCAAGTAATGTCGTTCTAAATTCTCAAGCCAATGAGGAGGGGTGGGAAGTTACACACATCATCTATGTCATGTACTCATGATGTATCTGGACCATAGGAAATATCTTTTAAACTAATTTCATAGTATCTTTAAGTTCTCATTATATCCTAGGAACTATTATAACATTTTGATGCGACAAATAATCTAAGGACATTATAAAATAAACAGTGGATGTAGAAATATCAACACTATTATGGTAAGTATAAATCATGCATAACTCGCTATATACAAGATATAGTAATCAAAAGTACTATTCAATTTGGGTCTAAGAAACCCACTATTACAACACTTCCACTTGAACTAGACTTAACAAGCTAACAAACCTTGTTAGCTCTCACATGATAAGATCATGTTTCTATTGAGATATGGATCGAGTCATTGGGCTTGACATGTCTCCATTGTGTGACTACTCTACTATCTACACCTTTACCTCCTTGATTAAGACTCCTCAAGAGATTATAACCTCAATTATATTCATTTTTTTCATTATCAAACTTGACATATTGGATAATATAAGTAGTAGAATTATCATAATTTATATGATGATAAAACTTTACTTAATAGGTTTGATTCCAAGAACTAGAATAAATCATTACATATTATACACTGCTTCTTTAGCTGCATCTGAAGCTACAACACACTCAATATTTGTAGATATGGATACAATTGGCTTGAATGATATTTTATTCCTCATTACTTTAACCTAAATATGATATTGTATCTTATAGATACAAGGAAGACTAGTTTGTGTCCCTATAAACAAGTGTTCCTTCCTCTCCAAGTATCGATAATATATCTCTAGTACACTCTCATGTACAATTTGATAGCTCCAACTAATTTCCATGTAGTTCTCTTATATATAACTAATATTAGACTATAATAAAGTATATGTTAGTGATATCACATCTTGAACATAGCACGGAATGTGAAATTGATCCATCATAAAAGAGTATAGAATTCATTCTACCACATTAACAAGCTCATATGTATCATAAATGTCTTCTTGGATAGATCTATACCATGTTCCAATATAAACTCCAACTTTTATTTTTCAATACCTTATCAGTATATGTACTTTGACTTGGTGTAGGAAACTCATTAGATCTACCTCAATTGATCTTATTCCCTAGAATGTAGGTTTCTACTTTAAGTTAATATTTATAGAGTTGCTTTCATTTTGTTCTTATCTAATCCTAAAACCAATTTATATATATATATTAATAGATATATTTTCCTTTGTAAAACAGCGATGCTCCCACTAACCGCTTGTTGATACATGGAAAAATTCATTCCAAATTAATATTTTATTATCTTATTTCTCACTTCAACACAAAATTAAATTTTAGTAACTTTGACCCCTTATTGGAATTCTTTGTTTTCGCCAACCTTTTGTTTGATTTCATCATAAGGACTCCTTCCAATTTTTGTGGTCTTAACATCGAATTCCCTATTTAATTATCATAGAAAGTGGATATGATAAGTAAAATTATAATTGATTTTGTCATGATAAATTAGTATAACCAATCAATAATTATTGGTATCACTCTTGTACCACCCATTTAATTTTTCTATTGAATACCACCGCAGTATCAAGATTTAAAACATTGAAAATAATAAGAATATGTACTTTGATACATTGAATCCATTATTTAATTTTAATTGATCTTGTCAATGTTAACTAATTTCTATATACTTATAACTTGTAGGATTCATTATTCTCAATGAATAATGTACCATCAGTCATAGTGAATATAAAAGAACCTCATTGGTTTCATTATTCCTACATAGTATGCTTTTTATGGAACATTCTGATTCATGGGATTTTTTGGAAATAGCTCATATTCCACTACTTGTGCATCTTCGACATTAACTAAATCCAATTCGACCTTGCACTATCTCAAATAGATATGTACACCCTGTTGGGCGGAGAAAAAGGGAATGATGGCAAGAAGGGGGGTGAATTTGCCTTTTAAAAAATGATTAACAAATTAAAAATCAAAGTAAAGATGCAGCGGAAATAAAAGAGGCAAGACACGCAATTGATAACGGAGTTCGGCCAAAAACTCAGCCTACGTCTCCGCTCCCAACTCAACCGTTGAGAGATTCTACCGCTTGCTTTTCAATGGTTTTAGCAAGAAACCCACTAGACTTTACAGGTTAGTCTAGAACCTATTACAGCTTGCTTTTATTGGTTGAGCAAGAACCCACTAGCCTTCTTACAGGTGAAGGCTAGCTCACCTATGTCTCAAGCCTTTTAAAGGAAAGGCTTGCCAACCTCTTCACACCTTAAAGGTGATGTGAAAACCCAAAAGAATGGAGGATGAGAGAAATGGGAGTTTGTAGGCACAAACTCAATTTGATGCTCAAAATAAATAAAACAATAAAAACCGTAGTTGGGGAAGCCTTGGGCGCCGGAGGATTGATTGGAGTTGATGGAGGGCGCTCCCAAGCTTCTTTGGTGGAGCTCCTTGGATGTGGAATTGAGTTGGAGCTATTGGGGTTCCCTTGGAGGAATGCGCCGGAGATACGCCAAATGATCAACAAGGTGTCCGTGGGCTTCCGTATAGTTCCGGTGGGTGTCCGGGGCTTCCTTGGCCTTTATTTATAGGCAAGGAACCCTTTTGGAGTCTTCGGAGCCGTTGGAGAGGCTTAAAGAGCCGTTGGGAGCCAAGTGGGCCAGCCTGGTCAAACTGCAACGGCTAGTTTGACTGGCTCCACCGGCTGGCCGGTACAGTCCCACCGGCTGGCCGGTGCTTGAGGAATTTGGGAGATTTCGAGTCTTGGCTCCACCGGCTGACCGGTGGATGGGCCACCGGTTGGCCGGTGGCTTGGCAGTAGCTGATTCTTCTTTTCCAGGCACCACCGGCCGACCGGTGCCAGAGCCACCGGCTGGCCGGTGGGCAGACAGTGGCTACCACTGTTTGACTGGATGCCACCGGCTGGCCGGTGGTCAAGCCACCGGCTGACCGGTGGAGCCTGGCAGTGGGCAATGCCTCTGCCAGGTCCACCGGCTGGCCGGTGCTATCACACCGGTTGGCCGGTGGACTGAATTTCAGTCCACTTGATGTGCTTCATGGCCCATTTCCTTGGCAATATTTTGCCTATAAAACAAAAACACTTAAAACAATGTTAGATAAATAAGAAAGTGATTGTGATCATGAAAATTAAACCACGAGGGGATACGAGAGGTACAACAATCTCCCCCTATTTTGATGATCACAATCACCGAAACAATCAAAGTAAAATACTGAAATTAAAGACATTCTTAAAGGATAATTTGAAAATAAATCAAAGCGTGATAGAAAAGATTCTCCCCCAATCAATCAAGAAATTTCTCCCCCTTTGTGATTATCAAAATAGCGTGGGGCATAAAAATTTGATTGAGGGAAACAAGTTTGAAAAACAGTTTGAATTGAAAGTTTTGAAAAGAAAATTGAAATGAAAAGTTTGAATTGAAAATTTTGAAACCAAGTGTTGAAAATTGAAAGTTGGAATCGAAAATTTTGAAATTGAAATTAAAAGGGTTTAAACGATCCTAACTCCCCCTAAATAAAAACAACAAATCACCGGGGAGAGGTTTTTGAAACCGAGACAAATTTTGGCCCGGAGAGACTCGCTAGAAGGGATTTTTCGATCCATACTTGTCTAGTGGCGGGTCTTCTCCTATAAAATTCATCATTTAAGAAAAAAATTTTGGGCCTACCATACCGGGCATTTTTGAAATTGCACTCATAAATTAAGTGCCCGGGTTTTTTACAATAATTGCAAAATTTAAATTGGGAGATCCCCCTTACAAAAATAGTAGGTGCATGGGAAGAGGAAGCTTTCTTGGAATAGCCAAGCCCTTGGGTGGTCCGGGATATGCGTTGGGAACCTAGAAAATTGTTCAAATTTTGTTCCCCTTGAGTGAACTTAGCTAGAGTCTCCCTTAGGTCTTTGATGGTTGATTCCATAGAATCAACATCGGGAAGGTTTTGGATTTTGAGGGTCAACTCTTCCTTCTCTTTTAGAAGTTGTTCTTTTTCGGAAGAGAGTTTTTTGAAATTATTTTTTAAAGAAACAAATTTGGAAGAAAGTTCATGAAAACCTTCCTCCAATTGATCTCTCGCATGTTGGAGATCCTCATAAGACATATGATTGAAAGAATTTGAATTTGAAGAAAAAGAGGAGGAGGAGTCGGAAGATGTTACCTCGTGAAATTCCATTAGGAATTTGTTACCTTTGTCGCTCGAGGAAGAGGAGGAGGAGGATGATGAGGAGCTATCACTCCAAGTGGCCTTGAAAGCCTTCTTCTTCTCCTTTTGTTTGGCCTTTTTCTTGTTGAGTGGGCAATCGGGCTTGTAGTGGCCTTTCTCGCCACACCCGTAACATTTTACCTTAGGCTCGGATTTTTCGTTGGATTGAGCCTTGCGGGCCTTCTTCTTCTTGTTCTTCTTCATGAACTTGTGCATTTTGTGGGCAAGATTCTCCATTTCGGAATCGCCGCTAGAAGAGGAAGAAGATGAGGAGGAGGAGCTTTCTTCTTTTTGTACCTTGAAGGCGATGTTCTTTGGAACTTTGATCGGTTTGCCTTCCTTTTCAGCTTGCCTCCTCATGGTGATTGCATAAGTCATGAGGGATCCAATGAGCTCTTCTACCGGCATATTCTTGATGTCCTTCGCTTCTTGGATAGCCGTCACTTTTGGAGCCCATGATCTTGGTAGGATCCATAGGATCTTCTTTACCATAGTTTCTGCAGAAATATCATCACCAAGGGACTTTCTCCCATTGCAAACATCAGTAAAACGCGTAAACATTTCAGTAATGGATTCAGATGGATGCATGGTAAATGACTCAAAATCTTGACGAAACATATCTAACCGAGTATCCTTGACTTTGTTGGTCCCCTCATGGGTAACCTCCAAAAGTTTCCAGATTTCATGAGATGTGGTACAAGTGGAAACTCGATTAAACTCATTACGATCAAGGCCGCAATGTAGAGCATTCATGGCTTTGCCATCAAGCTCGAAATTTTTTATATCGGCTTGAGTCCATTTGGATTCATCGGGGGAAGAGAGAGTGTAACCATGCATGACAATTTTGTAAATGGGATAACCTATACTTCTAAGATAAGCGGTCATGCGGGTTTTCCAATAATTATAGTCGGTTCCATCAAAAAATGGAGCACGACCCAATGAATAGCCTTTGGGGGCGAAAGAAGAGGATGTCATCACAATGGATATTTAAATTTGAAACCGGTTAAGGTATTACTCAAATTCTGCCTCTGATACCAATTGTTGGGCAGAGAAAAAGGGAATGATGGCAAGAAGGGGGGGTGAATTTGCCTTTTAAAAAATGATTAACAAATTAAAAATCAAAGTAAAGATGCAGCGGAAATAAAAGAGGCAAGACACGCAATTGATAACGGAGTTCGGCCAAAAACCCGGCCTACGTCTCCGCTCCCAACTCAACCGTTGAGAGATTCTACCGCTTTCTTTTCAATGGTTTTAGCAAGAAACCCACTAGACTTTACAGGTTAGTCTAGAACCTATTACATCTTGCTTTTATTGGTTGAGCAAGAACCCACTAGCCTTCTTACAGGTGAAGGCTAGCTCACCTATGTCTCAAGCCTTTTAAAGGAAAGGCTTGCCAACCTCTTCACACCTTAAAGGTGATGTGAAAACCCAAAAGAATGGAGGATGATAGAAATGGGAGTTTGTAGGCACAAACTCAATTTGATGCTCAAAATAAATAAAACAATAAAAACCGTAGTTGGGGAAGCCTTGGGCGCCGGAGGATTGATTGGAGTTGATGGAGGGCGCTCCCAAGATTCTTTGGTGGAGCTCCTTGGATGTGGAATTGAGTTGGAGCTATTGGGGTTCCCTTGGAGGAATGCGCCGGAGATACGCCAAATGATCAACAAGGTGTCCGTGGGCTTCCGTATAGTTCTGGTGGGTGTCCGGGGCTTCCTTGGCCTTTATTTATAGGCAAGGAACCCTTTTGGAGTCTTCGGAGCCGTTGGAGAGGCTTAAAGAGCCGTTGGGAGCCAAGTGGGCCAGCCTGGTCAAACTGCAACGGCTAGTTTGACTGGCTCCACCGGCTGGCCGGTACAGTCCCACCGGCTGGCCGGTGCTTGAGGAATTTGGGAGATTTCGAGTCTTGGCTCCACCGGCTGACCGGTGGATGGGCCACCGGTTGGCCGGTGGCTTGGCAGTAGCTGATTCTTCTTTTCCAGGCACCACCGGCCGACCGGTGCCAGAGCCACCGGCTGGCCGGTGGGCAGACAGTGGCTACCACTGTTTGACTGGATGCCACCGGCTGGCCGGTGGTCAAGCCACCGGCTGACCGGTGGAGCCTGGCAGTGGGAAATGCCTCTGCCAGGTCCACCGGCTGGCCGGTGCTATCACACCGGTTGGCCGGTGGACTGAATTTCAGTCCACTTGATGTGCTTCATGGCCCATTTCCTTGGCAATCTTTTGCCTATAAAACAAAAACACTTAAAACAATGTTAGATAAATAAGAAATTGATTGTGATCATGAAAATTAAACCACGAGGGGATACGAGAGGTACAACAATCTCCCCCTATTTTGATGATCACAATCACCGAAACAATCAAAGTAAAATACTGAAATTAAAGACATTCTTAAAGGACAATTTGAAAATAAATCAAAGCATGATAGAAAAGATTCTCCCCCAATCAATCAAGAAATTTCTCCCCCTTTGTGATTATCAAAATAGCGTGGGGCATAAAAATTTGATTGAGGGAAACAAGTTTGAAAAACAGTTTGAATTGAAAGTTTTGAAAAGAAAATTGAAATGAAAAGTTTGAATTGAAAATTTTGAAACCAAGTGTTGAAAATTGAAAGTTGGAATCGAAAATTTTGAAATTGAAATTAAAAGGGTTTAAACGATCCTAACTCCCCCTAAATAAAAACAACAAATCACCGGGGAGAGGTTTTTGAAACCGAGACAAATTTTGGCCCGGAGAGACTCGCTAGAAGGGATTTTTCGATCCATACTTGTCTAGTGGCGGGTCTTCTCCTATAAAATTCATCATTTAAGAAAAAAGTTTGGGGCCTACCATACCAGGCATTTTTTCAATTGCACTCATAAATTAAGTGCCCGGGTTTTTTACAATAATTGCAAAATTTAAATTGGGAGCTCCCCCTTACAAAAATAGTAGGTGCATGGGAAGAGGAAGCTTGCTTGGAATAGCCAAGCCCTTGGGTGGTCCGGGATATGCGTTGGGAACCTAGAAAATTGTTCAAATTTTGTTCCCCTTGAGTGAACTTAGCTAGAGTCTCCCTTTGGTCTTTGATGGTTGATTCCATAGAATCAACATCGGGAAGGTTTTGGATTTTGAGGGTCAACTCTTCCTTCTCTTTTAGAAGTTGTTCTTTTTCGGAAGAGAGTTTTTTGAAATTCTTTTTTAAAGAAACAAATTTGGAAGAAAGTTCGTGAAAACCTTCCTCCAATTGATCTCTCGCATGTTGGAGATCCTCATAAGACATATGATTGAAAGAATTTGAATTTGAAGAACAAGAGGAGGAGGAGGAGGAAGATGTTACCTCGTGAAATGCCATTAGGCATTTGTTACCTTTGTCGCTCGAGGAAGAGGAGGAGGAGGATGATGAGGAGCTATCACTCCAAGTGGCCTTGAAAGCCTTCTTCTTCTCCTTTTGTTTGGCCTTTTTCTTGTTGAGTGGGCAATCGGGCTTGTAGTGGCCTTTCTCGCCACACACGTAACATTTTACCTTAGGCTCGGATTTTTCGTTGGATTGAGCCTTGCGGGCCTTCTTCTTCTTGTGCTTCTTCATGAACTTGTGCATTTTGCGGGCAAGATTCTCCATTTCGGAATCGCCGCTAGAAGAGAAAGAAGATGAGGAGGAGGAGCTTTCTTCTTTTTGTACCTTGAAGGCGATGTTCTTTGGAACTTTGATCGGTTTGCCTTCCTTTTCAGCTTGCCTCCTCATGGTGATTTCATAAGTCATGAGGGATCCAATGAGCTCTTCTACCGGCATATTCTTGGTGTCCTTCGCTTCTTGGATAGCCGTCACTTTTGGAGCCCATGAGCTTGGTAGGATCCATAGGATCTTCTTTACCATAGTTTCTGCAGAAATATCATCACCAAGGGACTTTCTCCCATTGCAAACATCAGTAAAACGCGTAAACATTTCAGTAATGGATTCAGATGGATGCATGGTAAATGACTCAAAATCTTGACGAAACATATCTAACCGAGTATCCTTGACTTTGTTGGTCCCCTCATGGGTTACCTCCAAAAGTTTCCAGATTTCATGAGATGTGGTACAAGTGGAAACTCGATTAAACTCATTACGATCAAGGCCGCAATGTAGAGCGTTCACGGCTTTTCCATCAAGCTCGAAATTTTTTATATCGGCTTGAGTCCATTTGGATTCATCGGGGGAAGAGAGAGTGTAACCATGCATGACAATTTTGTAAATGGGATAACCTATACTTCTAAGAAAAGCGGTCATGCGGGTTTTCCAATAATTATAGTCGGTTCCATCAAAAAATGGAGCACGACCCAATGAATAGCCTTCGGGGGCGAAAGAAGAGGATGCCATCACAATGGATCTTTAAATTTGAAACCGGTTAAGGTATTACTCAAATTCTGCCTCTGATACCAATTGTTGGACGGAGAAAAAGGGAATGATGGCAAGAAGGGGGGGTGAATTTGCCTTTTAAAAAATGATTAACAAATTAAAAATCAAAGTAAAGATGCAGCGGAAATAAAAGAGGCAAGACACGCAATTGATAACGGAGTTCGGCCAAAAACCCGGCCTACGTCTCCGCTCCCAACTCAACCGTTGAGAGATTCTACCGCTTTCTTTTCAATGGTTTTAGCAAGAAACCCACTAGACTTTACAGGTTAGTCTAGAACCTATTACAGCTTGCTTTTATTGGTTGAGAAAGAACCCACTAGCCTTCTTACAGGTGAAGGCTAGCTCACCTATGTCTCAAGCCTTTTAAAGGAAAGGCTTTCCAACCTCTTCACACCTTAAAGGTGATGTGAAAACCCAAAAGAATGGAGGATGAGAGAAATGGGAGTTTGTAGGCACAAACTCAATTTGATGCTCAAAATAAATAAAACAATAAAAACCGTAGTTGGGGAAGCCTTGGGCGCCGGAGGATTGATTGGAGTTGATGGAGGGCGCTCCCAAGCTTCTTTGGTGGAGCTCCTTGGATGTGGAATTGAGTTGGAGCTATTGGGGTTCCCTTGGAGGAATGCGCTGGAGATACGCCAAATGATCAACAAGGTGTCCGTGGGCTTCCGTATAGTTCCGGTGGGTGTCCGGGGCTTCCTTGGCCTTTATTTATAGGCAAGGAACCCTTTTGGAGTCTTCGGAGCCGTTGGAGAGGCTTAAAGAGCCGTTGGGAGCCAAGTGGGCCAGCCTGGTCAAACTGCAACGGCTAGTTTGACTGGCTCCACCGGTTGGCCGGTACAGTCCCACCGGCTGGCCGGTGCTTGAGGAATTTGGGAGATTTTGAGTCTTGGCTCCACCGGCTGACTGGTGGATGGGCCACCGGTTGGCCGGTGGCTTGGCAGTAGCTGATTCTTCTTTTCCAGGCACCACCGGCCGACCGGTGCCAGAGCCACCGGCTGGCCGGTGGGCAGACAGTGGCTACCACTGTTTGACTGGATGCCACCGGCTGGCCGGTGGTCAAGCCACCGGCTGACCGGTGGAGCCTGGCAGTGGGCAATGCCTCTGCCAGGTCCACCGGATGGCCGGTGCTATCACACCGGTTGGCCGGTGGACTGAATTTCAGTCCACTTGATGTGCTTCATGGCCCATTTCCTTGGCAATCTTTTGCCTATAAAACAAAAACACTTAAAACAATTTTAGATAAATAAGAAAGTGATTGTGATCATGAAAATTAAACCACGAGGGGATACGAGAGGTACAACACACCCTTTTACAGAAATACAGTCTAGCACTTGACTATAACTTTTCTATCTCAAGGGTTTATATAATATATTATATGAACTTTAGGATACTAATATAGATGCATTTTATGTTTATCTTGATGCATGCTAGTTTATATCCTTAATAAATAATTTGCATATAAACATGTGTTCTTATGACATAATTGATTTATATCATACCTTAACTCATATGATACCATTTTTCATTATATTTGGCATATGGTTATGGGATAATTTCACAATTTGAGAAGCATGTCCTAAAATAATGGTAGTATCATCAATGGATATAATTTTTAACTATGATTCTCATTTTATTTACATCTTCTCCAATGGCCCGAAGGCCTTCATTTTATTTACATCTGGACTCTAATATTTTTTAGGAAATGTGAATTTAGGAATTAATACATGAAAATTTTTAATAATCAATTCTTTCATTTAATACTCACCATCAATTCTCCTTAATAACATCATAACTTTTATAAGTATAAAAAAATGTGTGTTTAGGTATTTCTCCTTGAATTAATGATTGATGAAATCTTGGTCAAGACATTATTATACTTACTTGCCCAAAATGACTCATGTCTTCAAACCATGCATATTTTTTACTTCAATCTTACATTCCTTAAAACTCATAAATGAATATTATGAAGTATATTTACCACTAGATTTTCCTTGGAATATTTTTACTCTCTCTAGTTGAACTAATTCCAAAATCTGTGGGGATTACCTTTATTTCTGAAGATTTATTTATCCAAAATTAGGAAATTATATATGTTGATAATATATAAGGTCTTTAGTTACATAGATTCTAAATACCATATTGGGTATATCCTTGATAATGACATTTAGATTTCTAGAAAAGGAATTATCTTTCCACAATTGGGTATATCTAAGTCTCACATTTTATATTCATCTATTATTTCTAATGATTCAAGAAAAACTGAACAATTAGTTGAGTATAAGATACCACAAACAATATTCATTACAAAATTGGAATAATGTATCCTTATTCCCAAAATATGTGTGAGATAAATGTTTTCGTGATACTTAACAAATTTTTAACTTTAATCAATAAACCTGGAAATTAGAGGTTGTGTGTTTCTCACCACTGACTTAAGGATCACCCTTTTCAGCCACTTTGAGAATACTCCTTACTTATAGTAACATTTATTTTTTAATTGGTTAATCTATTTCAATACATGTATGTGATAGGAATATTTTATTTAATAACCTAGAAGTATGATAGAAACATCACATAAAATGATGAATATACATGAAGAAGAATCGACTTCTTGCTTCTTTAATTCAGTTTATAGAATTTAATTTTCCATAGACTTATCTTGGGAGATGAAAAGAAAATAACCACTTATATGGTAATAAACCTCAGTTCTTTGAAGCACATGTTAATATTTCCTTCAGCATTATACTTTTCATTGGCCTTTCCATCTTTTCTTTCAAAATTTTCACCAAAATAACTAAGGATTAATATTTATTTAAGTTCTTATCTGCTTAGAGAACCCTACCCAAAAGGTAATGAAACATTTTTCTTTATTATTTTTATTTTATAATATTAAATGAAACTATATTAAGTGGGTGATAAAGATATTATAAAGGGATGTATTAAAATATCTTGAACCATCTTTCAATTTACACATATTAAGTGTAAACATCACCTCATTCATATATTGCTTTACTTTATCCTCATAGGATTCTTAGAAATGAGAGAACATGTTGAAATCATCCATGTCCTAATGTTGTATCCACAACTCACATTGTACATTGATGATAGTATTATGATGTAAACATAAAATGAATCATACATTAGTTTATTGTAATAATTTTTCTCACCCTCACTTACTGATGTGGCTTAATAGGTATTAGGGATACCAACACATATAATTTATTACACCATAGTACTTTGCACAATACCTTTTACTACTCTTGAAAATTCACACTAGTTTGGACATATTATTTATCCTATATTAATCAAAATTTATATGTGGTATAAGTTTTCATTTTCTAAAAAATATAATTTTAGAATATTAATACTTTTATCTTGATTACTGACTAGACCTTATTGATTAAGTAAATCATTATATTTATCTTGATATTTTATCAAACCCTAGTATCCCTAGGTATGAGATTCAGAATACCTAGCCGCTCAAGTATTCTAATAGCAAGGATCTGTGAAACCTCTCCTCATAGTCCAAGTTATGGATATACCACTACTTAGAGAGTTTAAATGTAGTTGTCTGAATGTCCAACTACATTAACTTGTTGTTACATGGATTGTTGAGTGATTTCCTAGATTCTAGAAATTGTAAACTTAATTTTCTCAATGTTCTTCTTCTAAATATGCAACAAGATAGCTATGAATACTTATTTGATTCTATATTCATTTAAGTTAACCCGTCACTTTCATAAGAACTCCTTGGTAATATGAGTCACCCTCAATTAGGGAAAACAATCTATGGCATACCGACCCCAGAATACCCGGAGCTGGTTCCTTGAAACATGATGTGTACATTTTTACAACAAAAACATGCACTGGTATTTTACACATCATGTCCCCTTTAGAGGATAGATTCAGTTTATGTTTTGGGGAAACTAGATACTTTTTTCATGCTTCTTTTGTTAAAACTGATACCTGAAAAATTTATTTCAAAAACATAGGGTGAGCATACAAATTTCCAGTAAGGGGTTTTAAAAATAACATATTATACTAATATAAAATTTGAAAAAACTCTTTTAAATTTTACATAAAACATTTTCTTAAGAAATGTTGTAACACATGTGACATATCAAAACAATTGTCTAGGGAATAAAAGAGCACAATCAAAAGCATACTAGCAGGATTACAAGGGATAATAATTCAATTATAGTCATGCTTATTCTGAGTAATAAGTAAAGACATTATAAATAAGTATGACTTATTAATATTTAGGTACAAGTTTACCAACTAAGAGAAATGCATAATCAGAGTTGTGCATAAAGGTAATAATATAAACGAATTTCTTTACTATTGTGAAACATCCATTGTCTAATAAATAATTGAGTGCAACATAAACATCATGTCATAAGCATTTACTTCTTATGATACTCATGGGTACTGGCTCTTAACCATGGATATTCTCCTAGTCGAATATCCACTTGGTTAATTAATTATCATAAACATAATGAAGAGATGTATAATGCGGAGAAACATAACCATAACGTCAAGGCCTCGTGACAATACCATAAATACTCATTTTGTCAAGGCCTTGTGCCAAGACCGCAGTTCATATCATAAGACCTACCAATGCATTGGGTGCTGTAGGAGGCCCCACCAATCACATACATGTCCATACATTCCTCATATTCCAAAAAGGGTCGTATATTCAAAATTTCTCATACCACTTTGAATATTTAATTTCACATTTCATATTATTCAAGGTGTCTCATACCACCTTGAATAATTTAATTCATAATTCCACAAAATGTCATATGAGTTTTAATTACCTTCATTATCATTTACATATGTATATATAGTGAATTAGGCATGTAAGCATTCATTACAAAACAACCAACTACATGGCTATGTCATTGAATGGTGAGTATTAAAAGCAGATTATGACATAAGTGATGACAACTAACCTACAAAAGCAATACAAATCTTATCACATAAAATGATGACCATAAAATTCCAAAACTTTGTTAATCAACACATATTGGAATTTCCCCAGGATGCATAATCCATTAGAAGATAAAGAAAATATTTCTTGCTGTGTATTAAACTGACAGATTCTCATACAAATATTACTAATATGATTTGGTGTAATAGGTTAAAAGGGTATACATGATACTAAAAGATGGTAAGCATGAGATTCAACTGTAACTAACACCATTTAATATATAGAATAAGTAATTCATATATATGAATATAAAAGTGGCAAACCCCAGATATTATAATCATGTACTACCCACAATTTCTAAATATATCATAAGTATAATATTTGGAATATCCACAATTAGGGTTTGTTTAAATTTTTCATACAACAGGGTGTATGTAAAAAATATTGTTTTATACAAAAACATATTTTAACTACACGTGTTTTATTCTTTATTAGTAATCCTTGGAAAATTCAAAGTAAAATTGTGGATAAAAGTTTATCTAGCATACACATATTCACATATTCGAATATACATTATGTATTAAAAGGGTTTAAGCCAAAAAAATAATCCTAATGTCACCCACATTAATGAACAAGGGTTCTTATATCTTAAATCAATACATAAATTTTAAATGGATTATTTATCAAACAAAATTACATAATGTTTATGTAAACATATACAACCTATCGGCATAACCAGGCATACATAAGGGTTCATTGGAGTTCATTGTTAAAAATCTATATTTAGGACAAAAGTTGAGTCTTACAAACTATATAATTGTATGAAATCTTGTATAAAATATATATATATGTATGTATTGTACAAAAATATATTTCCTTTCATTTTAAAGTTCTACGACAACTTTTAAGCTCAATGTTTAGGAATCTTAAAACTGGACATAAGGGGTTTATATAAAACTATATGGTTGTGAATATAAATATATATAACCGAAAATACCAAGAATGTAAACATTTTTTGGCATGAGAAAAGAATTATCCTTTAGGTTTAAGAATACCACATAAACCTGAAATCCAGGAGTTTTGATTCGAGTATAAGGGGTTTATGTGTAAACCACAAGGCTGTGTACTTATATTTATTATTTTCACATATATATTTTCATAAACCGTATATATAGTGTATAAAAACATATTATTATGAAAGGAAGAAAAAAATATAAATGAACTCTTACATTCATAATACTACTTGAACTCGAAGAACAGAAGGCCTAAGATCGGTATAGAAGAACATTTTTACTAAAAACAAGGATTATAAATATAAATTTATGAGCATACATGTATATGAATATACTCTCAAAAATAACATCAGAAGACAATTCAACCCTTACCTTATTTCGAGGAGGAGTAGTGGATTAGAAAGACTCGTGGGAGCCTGTTGGGGTTTGCTGGAATCTTGAGTGGGGGAGAACCGAGTGGTTCTTTGGGTGCAACTAAGTTATTTATAATCTATAATATGTATAAAATATAGTTGATATTTTAAAATCTACTATGAGAAAACCAATCCCTATGTGATTTATTAAATGGTCGGGGAAGACTTTGTGGAAAACGCATGAGAGGAGGGGGGATAGTGGGGTCATGGCCATGGAAAACAAAGAGGAAGGGAGAGTAGGGTACTAGTCTGGCATAGGCAGGAGAGGAAGAAGATGGCGTGCAAGAAGAAAATATAGAAAGATTTGGACAGTTAGGATTAGACGTGGAGAAGATCGGACGATGGAGGGGTAACTGTGGGTTTTAAAAAGAAACGGACTACTTTGATTTGATCGAGGTTCGATCAGACAACATAGATCAATGTGAAAATTTTAAAAGATGTGGATGGTTGCGATTAGATCTCACCCGATCTGATGACGTATAAAAACACAGAAGTTTTACCGCGGCTACTAGGAGTCAAGGCCCGCACCGTGATAGACGGCCCAGATCGTTTGCAACGCGATCTAATGGCCTGGATCTCATTTCGCCAAAAAAAACTTGTCCCACATCGAATCAGAGGGAGGTCTTTCAGATCTTTATAAGCCATAGACTCTTGGAATAAGCTCAGAAATCACAACACACATAAAAGGGGGCCTTATACATGGGCTCCTTCTCCCCGTACGCCTTGACCTACCCATGCCTCATCGTGGCATCGTGCCCATGGTGGCATGCTCTAATTCACATGTGTGTGCTCATGTGTTCCCTTCGTGGTAGATATCCCCCCGCCCTTAGGTCGGCATGTACTAAGGCTGAGGGCTAGGCTCAGCTACCTAGCACATGTTGCCTCCCTCGTCCCATCTAGAGGGCTGTCCAAGGGGGTTTATGTCTTTGTTGAACTAGTACGAAGTTTCAAAACAAACTTCCCCTTAGTTTTTTATAAACACTAATTATTTAAAACAAATATTTATAACTTTAATATATCTATATGAAAACTTTTATACTATTTTTATAGAAATCAAAACATAGTTTAGTTAAAATATTATTTTATCATTAAAAATGAAAAATTTTATAAGATATTTGAAATATTTGTAGGATGTTTAAAATCCTCATATCATTTTAAAATAAATCACCAAAGTGTAATTGAAAATATTAAATCATTTCCCCTTTAAAGTTCATAATAAAAGGTTATATTGCATTTTCATAACATAAATTTTTTTAAAATCTAGATTTTATATTTTTTATCAAACCACCAAAATGACCAACAGCTATAATTATAGACATTAAACTCAACGGTCACAAACATCTCCAATGGTCACCCAAGGGGTAACGGTCGGGTAGATGCCTTATAAAACCAAACATTAGGATGTTCTAAACCCAAGACAATTGAATAAGATGGTGCTTTCTATACCACTGATAGTCAGTATGGTTTTCATGATTTTGGTTGTGATGTTCTTCGTTATGACTAACCCGGGGGAGATTCTCTATTTACCAGGTCTCATTGTTGCTTTAGGCAGCCTTCCAGTGGCTCTAATATGGTTTTTAGTAAGTATTTTTGGTTAGCATAATTTGATATTGATCTTGTTGTAATTTAAACACTACGGTGTTTTATTTAATAAAATTCCTTTGTGTTTAATTTGCAAGTTTTTTTTGGTTGACATGAAAATAATATCAAGATATTACTATTTTAGGAGAAACAAGCTTCGGAGTCTCACAATATTCCCCTCTACAAAGAATTGTGTCATCGCAATTCATTTCATACAACCACGCTAAGGAAACTTCCTGACTTTCTTTACCACATCTTCCATCGTGGAGGATCCTCAGGTGTGTCTATATGAATACCCAAGTTGGTGTTCAACTCTTCTACTCCCCTATCCCAAACACACCTCAAATAGTATGGGTTGAACTCATGCAGTGTACACTCAGGATTTAAGAGGGAGGCTTGAATGGTAGAGAGTTTAGAAATGTCTGAATGGACAAACTCTCTAAAGACTTGTTGGACTGTCTCTCATCTGAGAGTGTCAATGAAATCAACATGGCCATAAAAAACTAATGCTCAAAATTTGTTACATGTAGGCTGCGCATAGGTCCCCTTTCAAGATAGCCTCTTGAAACCTTACCCTGGCCGTGAAGTTTTGAGATTGGATAAAGCATAGGAAAATACCTTCATGGCACTTTCCCCTTCTTCTATACTCAACGAGTTGGGCATTGGCTATAAAGTGGTAGATGTAGGCATTCCCTTGGCAGGATCAAAGAATGTCTGGACTATTAGATATCCCATAAAGATGTTTGCATGTTCTTCACAAGTTTGCAAAGGGAAGGTATTCTTCCTCACAGGTTCTGACTATAATGGCCTCTAATATCTCAATCGGAAGAGATAAAATGTGGTTTCATCCTTCCATCTGTAAATAGAAATTTTTTTATGAAAGTCCATTCAGTGAGGCAAAAAAACTGAAAAGGTATAAGGAAAAAATAAAAAACAAATTGTATTTTTGTAAAAAAATTGGTACACTTCACCCAGAACTAATGGTTTCCCCAGCTCCTTGTTACACGAATTCCCAAAACAATTTCCAAACTCTCAAGATCCCTGAACCAAATGTAACCCAAGCAGTCTGGTTTAATCTCATGGGTGCAGTTATGGTGTCTCTAGACTGTGACAAGTGGGGTGTACAATTGAAAGACATCAGTATGTACTTGATGCCGGTACACCAAATGGGAGGCTTCAAATTCAAGGATTTCAAAGTCCATTACTTGACCATAATGGTCATTGGACAAGACTTGGAACATATATGTTGCTTGGAGGTCTCTCGTTGCTGCAGCTTCTTGGAAATCCATAAGGGACGGGATGCCCTCTGATGCGGTGAAGCATCTAAAAAGTCCCTCGTATTACTTTCCCCAATATTCATAAGATGGAAATTGGGTTTCCATCATAAAAAGGTATTCTAAACCCACTCCTCGGTGGATTTGAAGTACACAGGGAGAGTTAGAAACATCGTAGAGGTGTTTTCATGTCATACGAATATGGGAATAGTTCAAAAAGTTTTCATGGATGGCTATGGAAATTATGGTTTCTAGGGACTCAATAGGAAGATACAAAAGACTGGTATTTCCGTTTTACATCTGAAAATTAGGAAAAATCATTCTTATTAATGCTTAAGTAAATTTTTAGTTGTTCAGTTCTGCTTTTCCAGAGTTATCTAAACCGAATCATCTAATACCAACTATGGCATCCCGACCCCAGAATACCTCGATTCGGTGCCTTAAAACATGATGTGTACATTTTTAAAACAAAAACATTCACTAGTATTTTACACATCATTTCCCCTTCAGAGGATCGATTCAGTTCAGGTTCTCAGAAACCAACTACTTCGGTCATGCATCTTCTATTAAAACTGATACCTGAAAATTTTATTTCAAAAAACGTAGGGTGAACATATGAATTCCCAGTAAGGGGTTTTAAAAATAGCAAAATATACTAATATAAAATTTGAAAACACTGTTTTAAATTTTTCATAAAACATTTTCTTAAGAAATGTTGTAACACATGTGACATATCATAACAATTGTCTAGGGAATAGAAGAGCACAATCAAAAGCATACTAGCAGGATTACAAGGGAACATAATACAATTATAGTCCTGTTTATTCTGAGTAATAGGTAAAGACATTCAAAATAAGTATGACTTATGAATATGTTGGTACAATTTTACTAACTAAGAAAAATTCATAATCATATTTGTACATAAAGTTAATAACATCAATTATTTTATTTACTACAATGAAACATTCACTATCTAATAAATCATTGAGTGCAACATAAACATCATGTCATAAGCATTTACTTCTTCTGATACTCATAAGTACTGACTCTTATCCATGGATATTCTCCTAGTCGAATATAGAGTTGGTTAATTAATTATCATAAACATAATGAGGATATGTATAATGCGATAATACATAACCATAACGTCAATGCCTCATTCCAAGACCATAAATACTAGTTTTGTAAAGGCCTTATGCCATGACTGTAGTCCGTCTCATGAGACCTACTGATGAATCGGGGGGCTATAGAGGCCCTCACCCATCACATACATGTCCAATACATTCCTCATATTCCAAAAGGGTCTTATATTTAAAATGTCTCATACCACTTTGAATATTTAATTTCACATTTCATATTATTCAAGGTGTATTATACCACCTTGAATAATTTAATTCATAATTCCACAAAAGGTCATATGAGTTTTAATTACCTTCATTATCATTTACATAGATATAGTGAATTAGGAATGTAAGCATTAATTACAAAACAATAAAATACATGTCTATGTCATTGAATGGTGAGTATGAAAATAATATTATAGCATAAGTGATGATAACTAACGCACAAAAGCAATAAAATTATTGTCACAAAAAATGACGACCATAAAATTCCAAAATATTATTAATCAGTATGTATTGTAATCTCACCTGGATGCATAATCAATTAGAAGATAAAAAAATATTTCTTGTGGGGTATTAAACTGGTAGATTCTCATACAACTATTACTGATATGATTTGGTGTAACACACTACATGGGTATACATGATACTAAAAGATGGTAAGCATGAGATTCAACTGTAACTAACACCATTTAATATATAGAATAAGTAATTCATACATATGAATATAAAAGTGTAAAACCACAAATATTATACACATGTACTCCCCACAATTACTAAAAACATCATAAGTATAATATTTGGAATATTCAAAATTAGGGTTTGTGTAAATTGTTCATACAACAAGGTGTATGTAAATAATAGTGTTTTATACAAAAAAAATATTTTGAAAACATATGTTTTATTCTTTCTTAGTAATAATTGTAATATTCTAAGTGAAATTGAGAATCAAAGTTTATCTACATACACATATTCACATATTCGAATATACATTGTGTATTAAAAGGGTTTAATCCAAAAAAATAATTCTAATATCACCCACATTAATGAACAAGGGTCCCAATATCTTAAATCATAAAATAAATTTTAAAAGGTTTATTTATTAAACAAACTGATATAATGTTTATGTAAACATATACAACCTATTGGCATAACCGAGCATAAACAAGGGTCTTATACAAAAATTGATTTATACTTACAAGTCTATCAAAACATTAATTATCCATTGGAGTTCATTGTTGAAAAGATATATATGGACTAGAAGGTGAGCCCTACAAACTATACCATTATATGAATTTTTGTATACAATATATATATAAGTCTTGTACAAAAATATAGTTTTGTGTATGTTAATGATCTATGACAACTTTGAAGCACCAAGTTTAAGAATCTTAAAACCAGACATAAGGGGTTTATATAAAACTATATGGTTGTGAATATAAATATATATAACTAAAAATACGAGGAGTGTTAACAATTTTTTGTATGAGAAAATAATTTTTCTTTAGGTTTAATAATACCACATAAACCCGAAATCCATGAGTCTTGATTCAAGTATAAGGGGTTTATATCTAAACCGCCAGGTTGTATACTTATATTTATGATTATACACATATATATTTTCATAAACTGTATATATAAAGTTTGAAAACAAATTATTATGCAAGGAAGAAAAAATGTAAATGAACTCTTACATTCATAATACTACCCAAACTCGAAGACCAAAAGGCCTAAGATCGGCATAGAAGAACATTTTTACTAAACCACAAGGATTATAAATATACTTTTATAAGAATACATATATATTCATATACTCTAAAAAATAACATCAAAAGACAATTCAACCTTTACCTTAGTTTGAGGAGGAGGAGAAGTGGCTTGGGAAGACTCGTGGGAGCCTACTGGGGTTTTCTAGAAGCTTGAGTGTGGGAGAACCGAGTGGTTCTTGGGGTGAAATGGTTTTCTTATAATCTATAATATGTATAAAACATCATGGATATTTTAAAAGATACTACTAGAAAACCGAGCCCTATGTGATTTATTATAAGGTCGGGGAACACTTTGTGGAAAACGCGTGAGAGGAGGGGGGACAACAGGGTCATGAGCGTGTAAAACAAAGAGTAAGGGAGAGTAGGGTACTAGTCTGGTGCTGGAGGGAGAGGAAGAAGACGGCACAGGAGAAGAAAATCCAGAAATATTTGGATGGCTAGGATTAAACATGGAGAATATCATACAGTGGAGGAGTAACTGCTGGTTTTAAAAAGAAATGGATGGCTTCGATTTGATCGAGGTTCAATCGGACGACTTAGATCAATGCGGAAATTTTAAAAGAGGTGAATGGTTGTGATTAGATCTTTCCTGATCCGACGACATTTATAAATGTAGAATTTTTACTACAGCTATTGGGAGTTGAGGCCTGGACTGTGATGGACAGCCCATATCACTGGCGACGCGATCCAATAGCCTAGATCATGTTTCGCCTCAAAAAACTTGTCCCACATAAAATCAGAGGGAGGTTTTTTGGCTCTTTATAATCCGAAGACTCCCAGTATATGCTCGAAAATCACAACACACACAAGGAGGTTTTTTATGGCATGCTCTGATTTACATGTGTGTGCTAATGCATTCCCTTTAGGATAGATATCCCCCCACCCTGCTCGTGTCGACCTGTGTTGAGGATAAGGTCTAGGCTCAGTAGCCTAGAGCGTTCTTCCTCCCTCGGCCCGGCTAGAGGGCTAGCCCAAGGGGGTTTATTTTTTTGTTGAACTGGTACTAATTTTCAAAAAAAACTTGCCCTTAGTTTTTTATAAAAACTAAAGCTTTAAAACACAAAGTTATAACTTTAATATATCCATATGAAAACTTTTATACTAGTATTATAGATATCAAAACATAATTTAGTTAAAATATTATTTTATAATTAAGAATGAAAACTTTTATAAGATATTTAAAATATTTGTAATATGTTTTAAATCCTCGTCTCATTTTAAAATAAATAACCTAAGTGTAATTCAAAATATCAAATCATTTCCCCTTTAAAGTTCATAATAAGAGGTTATATTAAATTTTCAGAACTTAAATGTTTTGAAAAGGTAGATTAGATATTTTTTGATCAAACCACTAAAAAGACCAATGGCTATAATTATAGTTGTTAGAACTCAATGGTCACAAACATCTCCAATGGTCACCCAATGGGTAACAGTCAGGTAAATGCCTTATAAAACCAAACATTAGGGTATTACAAATCCAATACAATTGAAGAAGATGGTGCTTTCTATACCACTAATGGTTAGTACAGTTTTCATGATTCTAGTTGTGATGTTCTTCATTATGACTGACCCGGGGGAGCTTCTATATTTATCGGGTCTCGTTGTTGCTTTAGGGGGCCTTCCAGTGGCTCTGATAGGTTTTTAGTAGGTATTTTTCGTTAGAATAATTTCATTTTGATCTTGTTGTAATGTAAACACTACACTGTTTTATTTAATAAAATTACTTTGTGTTTAATTTTCAAGTTTTTGTTTGGTTGACATGAAAATAAAATCATGTTGTAAATATTTTAGGAGAAACAAGTTTTGGGGCGTCACACAATCACCCCATATAACTAGTTTTGTTCAGATTCAAATGAAAAATAGTGTTAGAACTTAATATTAATTTGAGGTTTTTTATTTCTTGACAAATTAAATCATTTTCTATCTGATATTCATGTATTATATGATCATAATCACAACTGACTATATAGTAAATAGAAAAACATTCATCCCATCAAAATTTGATTTAATCTTTTCATTATGTTTATTATTTTATGTTATTTTGTAAACATGAAAACTCTCAAAAAAATAATAAACAATTCATAATTAAAATAAATTATATGACTAATCTTGATCATTAGATATAGGTTGAACCATTTAGTCTCAATGGATTAACCATAACCTAAGGGGTAAAATATCTAATTTGTCTCTGACTTGTATCTCAACTCGCACCATGGTCTATTGTATCACCATCTCTTTTGCAATACTACCTCATATTAGCATGGTTCACATATTCATTTGTCTTCTTCATAATACATAAATACTCACCCATATATGATGGGGTCTTAGGAATTCATAATACATGACAATACAGCTCATGTGGACACAAAAACCCATATACATAAAATTTATAAAACTAAAGATTTTATAGACCTTCTATTTAATTACATAATTACATGCATTACATGAAATTGAAATAAGTAATTAAATAAATAAATTTCAGACATACATTGGTTAGTCAATTCTTATAATCAGTTGACACAAAAATTAAATTTCAAATAAAATTTAAAATTATAATAAATTTTCTATTTAGGGTTTTAAGTGAATTGATTTAATTATTATCATTTTAATTCAAATAAAATATCACTCAGCTACAATTATATTTGATGAAATATTTAAAATTTTCCTCAAGCCCATAAAAATTCCGAAAAACCCTAAAAGGGTTTCTAGGCCTCATTTGGACCCAAAATGAGTTGGACAGGTCTGGAAGGGCCCAACCCAGCCCATCCTATGTTGGGATAACCCAGTTTTTTCCATGGATCACCCAAATTTTGTCACTACATGGGAATTGGGGTGGTGGTAGGGGGTTCGGTCTAATCGGAGGTGAAGGGCTAGTCGGGCGGCACCAGCCAATAGTTACAGGTGTTCTCAGGGGAATTTGGCGGTGATTACTACTTAAAAGGTGAACCCAGTGGCAATGATAAGGCATCCAGACTAGCAGGACGATTGTGCAAGGGATAAACATAGTAGCTGAGAGGAAGACTGGCATAGAGATGTACATGCGCAGAAGAACAAAAGTCGATTGGGGGAGGCACGTAGCGGGAAGTCAGATCTAAGAGGGCGGTGATAGTGGTGCTAACAGAGGGAGGTGGGGTGGCTAAAGGGATGGCTACACGGAGGAATGGGACGGTGGCACTACCTCCCCAAACTTTTTTAATTTAGTGTTTTTAATATATGAGTTTGTATGGAAATCCCTACTTGGCCCACTAGAAAAGGGACAAAAATCAGGGTCACCAGAAAATGTTACACTGAAAAAAGTTATCAACGACTGTCTTCGAGTTAAATTTTACATATATGTAAATATGTACATAAATTTTAAAAACCACAATGCACTGGATTTAATCAGAATTGAAACTTCAGACTATCACAACTTCACCATCTGATATCATATTGAAATTTTATTTGTGGCACTGGGATCGTAATGATTCTCTCTATATTGATTTATCACAAACTTAATTTTTCCTAGCTTAAAATTTTCATGTGATTTTATGATACCACTTGAAGGTAGAAGAGTGAAAAAATAAAGCATATGGTCCAAGGAATTTAAATATTTCATTGGCGATCGATGTAACTATGTTGTCTCCAGTGAAGAAAATACCATTACAACTGACTGAGGATCCCTCATCAATAATTTTAAGCAAAAAATAAAATAAATAGCTACCCTGATCAATTTAAATCAACATACATCAAATGTTCATTGTTGATGACCATTGATCGAAGGAACCAAAGCTAGATCCATATCTAACATCCAAACATGATTCGGAATGAGAGCGTTGATCATAAAATTCCATGTGGTATCATGGATATTCGATTAATCCTTCAGCGTCTCGATGATCACTACATCAACATTTCTTCGATGCGTGAACAAGATCTTCACTCAATTGCTTGTATAGAAAAATTTTCTCCCTAGGAATCAAGAGAGATTAGAGATAGGCACTCAAAATCATGTGATGAATAATTCCTCTCATAAGAGATTTCATTTCTTCATATAATGATGTGCATAGCACCTAGAAATACCCCTTGAATATTCATTACCTGCTAAATAAACCATAAACAACATCTCATGGCCAACTAAATCAATCATAAATGTCATTTATATTTGTATCACTTTCATTTAATTTAATAAATATCTTATGTAATGAAAGATATCCATTAACACGAATAATCATTCCCGCATATATTAAACGAACCTTGAATATTAAAAATAATATTTTCCATGTATTTACTTTAATACTTGTATATACTTTAAATAAATAAATTCAATACCAATTATTCTAAACTCAAATAATATGAATTTATTTTTTCCTTAGTGATCTTATATTCTTAGACTTATCTCGAATCCTATGGTGGGGCCTACCATGTTCTAAACTCCTATTCATCAGAATAGGCCAAAAATTTGAATACTCTTAGTGTGTGACCCTCTAGACCCTTATCATGATAGTATTAATACTATTTACACACTATGTGTGAAGTCTAACAACCCATAAAGACCTCTAAAAAGATAAGGAATGGTCATAGTAATGAAAACCTTTCCAATGAACACACATCGTGTAATATAATCTATTTGTCTCGTGATATTTCATAAATTAGTACACACACTTTGTTTCATAATATTTTATTGATTTATTGTTTTTTTACCTAACTGGATGGAATTATCTTCTTCTACTATGGCCATTGATTTAGTTAAGGTACTACCATCCTGATAAATTAAGCCTGAGATATTACATCCTTTTTGAAGTGGTGAATTATTTCTTGATTATTCAATCAATTTCATACCACCAATGACACACCCAATACAATCTAACTCACTATAACATCAATGACATTGGTTTTTTCTTGCATCAAAACTGGAAATCAAATAGTATGCACTAATAATAATCTCAATTCATGGGACCATTACACATGTTTCAATATAGAAACTACCAATGACACTTGAAACATGTGTTGTTCCTATTGGTGAGTCAGTCTTTATTATTTCATCTATTATAGATCATTAAGTGTGAACTTAATGAGAAGAAGTCTCAATGCTTAGGATCCCCTAGCACCTAATTGCCATACATCATTTGTGAATTTTCATCATGATATATCTGGACCATAGGAAACGTGTTTTATATTAATTCCATAGTATATTGAGGTTATCATTATATCCTGGGAACTGCAATAATCTTTTGAGATGAAAAATAATCTAAGGAAATTACCAAATATATAGTGGAAAAATTATCGACAATATTATGGTAAGTATAAATCATGCATAACTCACTATATACATGATATGGTAATCAAAAAGTACTATTTAGTTTGGGTCAAGGGAAACCATTATTATAGAAATATATATGTAAGGATAGAATAATAGGTATACTCAGTAGGATTCTCTGTGATGCCTCTTATGAAAAAAGATAAAGAAATCTTGATAAAGATCAGTGAACAAAAATTAATACTAACTCATTACATAAATAGGTATAATAAGTTCTCAACCTCAACATAGATAACTCTTACAAAGAAACACATAAAAAAGGTCATATAAAATAGTGACAAAAAGGGTTCCCCTCTACCACTTCCCCACTGGTTTTCCGCTTTTCCCTAATGTCACACGTCTTGGTCCATCTCTCTCCAAAAAAAGCCTTCCTAAAGACACCTGGGATAAAGTATCACAACATGTAACTCATGCATTACAACATCTCATTATCCAATTCCATGTTTTTATATATTAGTGGAATGGTTTATGGGATCCACCACAACTCACATGTTGTGTATCATACATTAGGTATTATACCTCAAGGTATCCAACCCATACACCGAGTAATGTACCTCGAGCCATTACATCCCATACACATCATACCAATAATACTTAAGATATTATATCCATAGATACATTTGTTTGAAGAAACCATAGGACATTACATCCCTATATACAAATATATGGGGAAAATTAACACTATTCATGCTAGTACATAATACTACTAGGAGAAGAGAGTGGGACCAAAGGGGTAGCCCACCATCTGTACCTCACCATCTTGGATATTGGGGAATACACCCTCCTAGAGTCCATTGGGTGATAGTCACCCTACCGATGTGGGTGGAGTAGTGTATGAAATCATAAAACATACAATATATAATATATCTCACAACCACACTATGAGTATTATCCTAGTCTTGGGATCAACTGAAGCTATCGTCTCTTGTACACCTGGATAAAACCACTAATATCTAGATATCCTATAAGCACAAAATATTTAAGGGAGTTTCATTAAATTACTTCTTTACTTTTTATAATTAACCTTACATTAATTAATTCATTATCCATTAACTAACATTACTCAAAACACAATTTATTAAACCTTAAAGTTTAATTCCATTCCCTATGGGAATAATTCAACTGAGTTCACGGTTTATTAGGATTAAAATATTTTATATTCCAACAATAACAAGACCGATGGGTTAAAACATTTATTAATAATTATTATCATTCCATAATTCCATGTACTCTAGGAGACATTCTATTCTACCACAAGGAGATGCATAACCAAGCACAACCAACAACCACAAGCATTGGGGAAAGGAATAGAGATAAATAAAAAACTTGGTCATCCAACCTTTAAAATAGTTTTATAATCAAGAATCACAACTTAAGCACAATGATGAGTAATCTTAGCTTCAACCCATTTCATTGAACCTGGTTCCATCCTTGAAACCATCATGCACATCACCATGTATCTCAAAATCATAGGAGTAAACTACTTCCACAAACCCAGGACTCCCCACCCATGTCTCATCATCCATTATCTATCCTAATCTCACATCACATTGCATATCAAGGATCACATCCAAATAAACAGACAAGGTAGAAAACCAAAAACAAGGTCAGTAGGGATACTAGGCCCTAAAAACAGGGCATTCAACCTTTACATGCAAGAAGGATCAATTGACCCTAAAAAAAGCACTAAACATTATAATAAAATAGGCTCAATTAGCACCAAACATTCATCTTTATCAAATAATCTATTTCATTACATCTTGAATTAATTGATTCATTTATTACAGGTTACTACTATGAGTATCCTTGAACACCATTTATTAAAATATATCATTTATTTAAACAATCTTATAAACAAAACTTCTAATTTTGTTAAACGTTAATGAAAAACATCTAATTAACATGACTTTAATTATCATTAATGACAAGAATTCCATCTTCAAGTTCTTTATCTAATTCCATTAGCACATCAAATAAAATAATAACTGAACTTGCAAATTTAATTCTTTATCTATCTAAAAATTTACCAGCTTCACGTTCTTTAACATTTTCATCAAATTAACAATGAAAACACAAGAATAACAAGAATACTAAACAAGAATAACATAGATATAACACTATTTAGTAAATCAAGAGGTAAATTGTTATCACGGTGGAAAAATACATGCAATAATTAACCGTAAACTATTATTTCATTAATTTGGTTTATCTATTATATGGGTTAATTCCACCACCACACAAAAAGTTAAGGCATGTTAGCTATATTATTTCATAAAATATAGAAGGAGAAGAAAAAAATCCCCTACCTCAAGGCTTTAACATTCTTTGACGATAATGGAACAACAATTAAAATCTCTATTTACATATCTCTCAATAAATCTACATCCCTCCAATAATTTTGTGTTAAACTACATCAAAAAACTTAAAAAGAATCTCCATTATAATTATGGAGATAAAACACCATAACATGGAATGATAGAATGGGAGGAAACAAGATCAAATAGAGAAGAAACTGCTAAAGAAGGAAGAAATCACCTCAGATCACCATGGATCAATATCTAGAAGGTGGGGTTTGATTTTAATTCAAAGGGGATTCAATGACCTTAAAAAAGAAATATTGGGTTCCAATTGTTTGATAGAGAAAGTTGTATGAAATTTGGGTTCATAGGGGCTTAAAGTATTTATAGGTATTTTTCAAAACATAACACTACAACATAACCCTCTTGACCAAGTCACATAACTAGATGAAATAGGATAGACTATAGTGCAATGGAATGGATCGTTCCATAGTGTTACTAGTCATTCCCACATCCAAAGAACACAAAACCCCATGCTTCATAGATTCTATAAACCTGAGGAGGGTCTATAGTGCAGTTGAGGCCACCACAACACATAACTCATTTTCTAATAAGGGAGGCTATGTCGCAGCCTACCTCTATGATGTAGCTATACAAAAAAAGGAAAAACCACTTAAATTCACCCCTCAAATCCATATTCCTTAGTTGGCCTCTCTAGGAAACCATGCTCAACCTTCCCACATCACATCCCTACTCCAGGTCATAAAATTGTTAAAAATGCAAGTAGCTATAATATATTTCCTCCCAAGACCCTATGCTGCATCTAGGATCTCTATGCTACAATTTTCCACCATATATCACAACCCAATGATTTACACCATTGAATACCCTCTAGCTAAAATTTCTCATCCTAACTCCTCTTCTTCTTCCTCTAAGAACCTCTAACACCCAAAACTCACAAAGGGGAGGGCTACAAGGATCTGGGAACTTATAGGTAGTATTGGAACTCCCCATACTATAGAGGGTGTGAGTCTTATATCTTTGGAGTAGTACTCCCTCGTCTTCAAGCTCTGATAACGATCAATTCTTCCACTAGAGTTAGTGATCCCTAGACTATAGAGTGTGGTGGTGAGGTGTGGGCACTCCACACCGATTCTTGAGAGGTTGAATTTGGTTTTGGGCATCAAATATGGGACCTATGAAGCTATATGTAGACTCATAAATGTTTTTAGATAGCTATGGATATAAAGATCCCTTTAAATGATTCACTAGGGTTTATTTTGATCATATTTTTTGACGGGTTCCCTTAACCTCTTACCTTATGGGTTTATCAGACTCTTCTTATTATTTTTCTTCCTCTTAGATTTCAAGGCATCCTAATGGGTATTTATATACTCACCCGTTCACGGGTTTTGTCCAAATGTGTTATATATTATGAATGAAATAGGAAGATATAAGGTGACTTCAGTGGATCTGGTATCGGAGGATCATAGGGGTACTTGAAGGTGCTGACTGTGTTCGGTGGTTAGCCTTGGAGATTGTGAGTCGGGCTCTCTTAAATTTTTACATTTCCAAATAATTATCAATTTTGGAAACCATTTCTGGTTACATGTGTATTTTTCCCCTTGATATATTTTTTATTTTCTTTCTACACTTAAATTTATTTCCTATAGGTTGTTACAAGTATTGATTTCACCCTTGATGTTTTATTATTTTATTATATCTCTACATTGTTTCATGGAGATGGTTGTCTATGCACGTATAAGTTATTTCGTTTAACACCTCCCATTTCAGTTATATGTCTACTATAAACTTGTAACTATCCTTTGACCTATTAGAGGCGATCTTGGTATGTCACCCTCAACTTACTGTCAATCCAGTATGGGTCCCGGTGGGTCAGGTCATGACACATAAAACAACTTTTCACATCACAACTCAATAACTTGAATATTCTAACTCAGTATCTTAGCTATAATCAATTAAAACCATATTAAAATTATTATATGAACTATAAATCAGTAAATAATTTACATATTAAAATTAATTTTTTTTATGATCTTCTTATAACACCCCGACCCCAGAATCCCGGAGCCAGTGCCTTATTTTATTAAATTGGCATGATTACAAGGAATCAAATCCTGAAAGACCAAATAGTTTAGAAATTTTGTAAAACCATATTACATACATGATAGCCATATTAAATTGTTAAATAAAAATTAAAACATGATACATAATAAAACAAATTGAATAGCATCCTTGAAATCATATTAAAATATTTCTTCTTCATGACCTAGGGAAAGGAAATAAAAATAAGGGTGAGCTCAATTTCTTAATAAGGGTGAGTATAGTGGAAGGAGTAATGAATCAATAAGAATAAACAATACAGAAAGGTAAATAACTAAACACACTTTCCATTTAAATAAACTAGATAAGGCATAATCAATATGGCAAGATAAATAACTGAAGACACAAGCCATTTAATCAAATATCTGAGAATGAAATGCATCCATAGATAATGTCAAAGAAAAAATATCATGGATAATAATAACTGAATCTAAAGGAATTAAATTATTAATTATTGGAATCCATGATTTTTATGTACATGGTACCATTACCATCAAAACCTTTCACAAGATGGTTCAGCGTATCAGGAAGTAAACCATCAAATTTGGCCAACGGATTTGTCTCATGAGACTACCGATGCATCAAGGTGCTACCTGTAATTGAGCCCCACCCATTTTATACTAGTCCAAATCATTACTTATATGTAAAATAATCTATTTAAATTTATTAACAAATTTTCTTATCAAATATTCATATTGAGTAAAAGATACCGATTTACCAATATTTCCCCAGTTAATCAAATAACTTTCAAGTGATCATAGTATGTTAGAATGGTATAGAATTTACGAAATAATTATATCCATCACATAAAAGTATGTATATATAAAATAAATTTGATTTCTAATCGAAAATATTCATAATGAATTGATTCTTTTAAGATAAAGTTTCCAATCACAAAAGAAACTAAGATTGCAAAGATAACTTTTACCACTTGGAAATTTTCAAGTAAAAAACCCTTAGATGAGATAATTAAAAGTAAAAACTAAAATACCAAGATTATAAAAGGATTCATGATAAAATATATCAAAATGGGTATTATATACACAACACAAAAAGAATTAAGTGTAAAAAGTAAAATGAAAATCCCTTACCTTGCCTTTCTTTTTTGATAAACATATTTTAAACATCTATTTAATGGTTTTAATTGTGTTATTAAATTATAATAGAACCATAATAATATTTATAGTATCATATATTAACTTCTTATAATATATCATTACCCATTTTTTAATAATCTTCCATTATTTTCACTGTTTTGGGTGTTATTTGCCTAGTTTTTCGAGTATGTTTTGACTTTTTACTTATTGTTTATATTAATTAGATCATGATTTCATCATCTCCAAAATGTAAAACATGATTTAAATATAATATATTTATTCATTAAATATTTATTTATAATAATCCATAAAATTTGGAGATAGTAAATTAAATGCACCATTCATGGAGACGGTGGGTCGTATATACGAATGAATGCTACATCCATTTCATTTTTGTATTAAAAAAATGAAAATTAAATTATATATATGCATATTATAATTAAATTATAATATCTATTTCATATATTTAATAAATTTTAATTGAAATCATCCTTAATACATTCCATGTATATGGTGAACATATCGCGTTGCTTTGAGTAGCCAATAGTCCACATATCCAGAAATGAAGTTATCACATTCCCATAAAATGGAAAGTATGAATTTATGAATTATATAAGTATTAAAGAATCATAAATAAATTATAAATATCCTATATATTATATATAAAATTTAAATCCATCATTATTTCTAACCTTTAAAGGTGGTAAATGAAAGAAAAAATGACATCAGTTCATGAGGTGGTAGTCCACCGTACACACGAACGATGATTGTGTATCCCATTTGATGGATGTGTGTTAAAGTGTAGGTAATAATATTTTAATAAAAAAATTATTATATTTAATATTATTAGGGTATTATATAAGCATGATATAGTAATAATTTAATGGTTTGAGGAAGAAATAAAAAAAGTGATTGTTGAAGAATGTTAACTCGTTTTCAGGTAACTCTTTTTGGTTTATAGAAAAAGACTTCCTTGGTTCAATTTTATGACCAATTTGAGGCCTCCATAATGAAGGGAGTGATTTTTATCTTATTTTTAAATATTTTTTATGATCCATGGTGCTTTAGAGGTGTGAATAATCGAGAGGGTGAGTTTCTTTTTATAGAGGAAGAGTGGAATTCTTGTAAATTTTTAAAATGGAAATTATACCCGCATTTTTTCCATGTAAATTGCCTCCAATAATGTTCTAAATTATATAAAATTGATGATAGGGTCTAAATATTTTCATAAAATGGATTTTTTACAAGTGTATAGGTAATTTTTTCCCTTACATTTAAGGTTTAATCCTATGTAAAGCTATTTTTTCTCTTAATCTCTATATTTAAATTTAATTACTTTCACAAATATTTTTGGTAAAAAAATAATTTGACCTTATTATAAATTATAAATTATTATTATTAAAAATATGGAACCCATTTTTCCAAATTCTAAACATAGAAGTAGCATAAATTAATTTAAAATTAATCCCGCAAATCGGACGACAATGTAGATTTTTAAAGTAAAAATTTTCAAAAGTTTTCTATGTTTTTATATCCAATTTCTAATTAAAATTGATTTCAATGAACTAAATTTGATTAATATATGTATAACTAGTACTCTCTTGTGCATTCGCATGGGGATATTACACAATTCTTAGATTATGCGTTCGTAGAGTGATATGGTTAAATGATTTTTTTAAGAAGACAATACTATATTTCAATGTTAATAATGAACATGAAAATTCAATATTTTAAAAGCAAAAAATAATGATACTTTTTATTAGAATAAAATTGGAAAGAGTATATACATCATTATGATAATAGATTATATTTTGGATAAATACATTTGAAAAGATGTAGACGAATCTATAAAAAATAAAAAATTATTTTCAGCATGGAGATTTGAATTAAATGAATGAAAAGAACATTGAAATTGACATTTCAAATCTTGATAATTATGATTAATAATTATCATAATACAAAATAATTATATGTAGACATATTGAAACTATACATTAAAAAGGATATGGAATGCATAATATATCAATGTAGTTGGCTTGTTACTATATATTACAGTGTTATCTACCAATAAAAAATGAATGAACACCTTTAAAATCTCAAAAATTATTTAATGAAAATAACCAGAATGATTAGAAATTTACAAATATTTTCAATTTTATTAAATTTATTTAAAACTGAAAAAACTGAATTTACCAAAGATGTTTATAAAGTTTAATTTAATCCATCAGAAAATAAAATAAAAATAGGAAATTCATGTATTAAATTTTGAAAACTTGCACGATGAAAAAATATATTTTAAATTGAACATACACACACTAAAAACAACAAAAACAACTCCTACTATAGACCAGGGATATATTTTTGTTGAGTAGAGTGATACATTACAGTACTCTAGCTTGATCTTCATCTCAAACTCAATACACAACTCAAAATCTCAAAATCAATACTCAACTCAAACTCTGTCAAATATTGGTTTTCAAACTTTATATTTTATTTGATTTTTGAAATGAAAAAATCCAACCCACCCATTTAACCATTACTAAAGTATATGAAATTAAAAACAAAAAACATATAAAATGAATTTATAAATATTATAAAATAATAAATATAATTTATCATTAATTAATATATTAAAATATCAATTTGTTTATTAATATCATTAAATACTCATTGAAGCTGACAAAATACTCAATATAGTTGAATTCAACTCATTGTATAGCCCATTATCTCGATTTCAAGTGCATCTCAATAAAAAAAAGTGAAATTTATAGACTATCAATTCAAACTAAAGAACATGATTATGACTATCATTTACCCCTTTAATTTTAAACAATACAAATTTACTAATTTATTAACAATACATCAAATCCTACTGATGAATTCGTTGGTAAAATAAATATCAGGATCAAACCACCTTGAGCCATAAATGATATGTGTACCTTATGTTTCTCCTTTATGCCTGTAAATTGAAGACATTCATTGCATCAGCCCATGCAAATTCATCCATATTTATGTTCTCCGCTATGCATTGATGAGAAAAATTGAAGTACGTCTGGAATCTCAAAGACATGACCCACTGATCTACACCTTTGCATCTTTATAGAGATCCATTGACTTTTCCCTTGAGATAAATATCCCATAATGAAGAAAAATCACACTGAATCACAATATAATCATATAAACATAATACCTTCTCATGGATTGTAAAATCTATTCAAAACATAATAGTCAGTAAAATATAACACTAAAAAACTAAAATTAAATTCACATCAACATGCAGATCGTATTTAAAAAACACAAACTCACATGAAACTCTTAATGATGAAAGAAACAATTGAACAGAGCATGCTACAGAACATAATTGATCATCAAATTATCAATGAGGAAAGTAAAGGAACATAATTGTACTAACATTTGGCTAAAAGGTCAAATGAATCACTAAATTTTTACCCTCTTTCTGCTAGTCATATTCTCTTAACCTACAAAAAATTTAAGGGTTGTTAGACACATTTCAAGAAAATAGATTATAGTATTGTGAAATAATCACAGGGAAAGTGATTATAAGTAATGTAACTATGCAGTGTTTGGAATGTGAAGAAATGGTTAAATTTTATTAAATGTAACATTAATGATAGGAATATTATCACATTACTATTAAAGTCATGTCAAATTTGAAGAATATCATTCAATAAGAAAGGTAAATTAATATTGTTGCTATAGATTTTAAAGCACATAACCACTTATAAATTAGAGCTTGTTTGTTAGTAAATCAGAAAGATAAATGGAGAGAGAATATAGAAAAGGTTGTAAACCAAATATACAGAACTCATTTTCCACTTATCATTCCATTTACTCATAATGATTTTTGTTTTACAAACATATACTCATGAGAAGAAAATTCATGCCATTACATCTAATTACCTCTAGAAAAAATATGTGGAGATGGTTGAGAAATTAATTGTACATGAGCCTCTAAGATTGAAATCTCAATGAAAAGACTCATGGAGAAGTCTTGCTTTGGCTGGCCCTAGGAATGTGGTTCCCATGGGAGTAATTATTGATGCCATTATGACTCTCTACAACTTCAGCACCAGAACATTCAATCTAGTTAACCAGTAAAACTGGTGAATTCCTTTATCCGATATAGTTTTATAGATAATAGGGTTCAGTGTAAACCATTAATGCATTTCAACATAAGTTTAATCTTCAGTGATGACATAAAAGACTATTTTTTCAGGTATAAGAGTGAGTTCACATCTGAAGCAACCAAAACTGTGTAGGTTCCGGGCGCAGTGGAAGAACGTTGGTGTGTTAGCCCAACTTTAATTTTAACGTTAAACAACATTCAAACCAATATTCTTCGCGATATAAAACGCCGAATCTTCGGAATAGAATGAAGAACAAAAAGAAAATAAGAGTCCCAGAACCCTTGAGTAGGATCATCATATGTTGATTATAATTAATTTAATTAATTCATAAGAATTACCTCGTTAGAATTCTTTCTTCGTTGATGTGTCCGGTCACGATTCGGTGATCCATCGTTGCATCGTAGAATCCAAGTGTAGGATTCCTCTAGCGGTGATCCACACGTGTTTCACGTATCTCCGGACGTCACAGAAGGGATCTCCGAGTGCTAGTGCGGAAGAACCTTCGCTTGCGATGTCCGCCTTCGACCGCCTTGATCTGGTGGAGGATCTTGGTCTCGTAACTTGAGGGAGTTCTTGGTGGAAAGGGAATTCTCTCTTGGTTTGAGAGTATTTCCAAATCCTTTGTGCACAACAATGGCTCTCTTCCATGAGAATCATGTAATTTGGGATTATAATACTTAGAATAATAAAATGAATTAATCGCCCGAAAGCATTTAATCATTTCATTTAATTCTTAGTAATACCTCGTGTCTTAATAATGACAGTTGACCATCATTATTACTTGACATGCACCCAACATATTACATTTAATATCATTTAATTAAATAAACTATATTTTTTCTCATGAATCCCAAAAAAACAAACTACACAGCATGTATATAAATATACACGGCGTGTACTTTTATTTTTCCATTTTATTTATTTCCTCCACCATATTTATTAGACCTTGAGTAATTACTATTTATTTCTTAAATAAATGTAATTTCATTACTCGCTAATAAATATATTATTTCATCTACAATATATTCTCTTGAATAACTAGTGTCAAAATAAATGCGATCAAACTTCCTTAAATAATTATTAAACCACAGTCAGGAATAATATTTCTTTAACTTGTTCAATTAATATTTAACTGAGATACATGGACACACTTAGTGTGTGGCCCTCTAGGCCTCTTTCTCAGTGGCATTAGGCTGAGCCTGCCTAAAGTCCAAGGTTAGTGTCTAGAACACGCCAAGGCACCCATAGAGAAAGAAGTTAATGCCGCAATGACGTGTCACCTCCTACGAATGCTTACCATGTAATACAATCCCTTTGTCTCGATATCTCCAATCAAGTGGGTTTCATGCTAGTGCCATCAACCAATGTGCTTGATTATTCTTTCTTTGAATTCCCGGAATTGAACTTTCCCATACCTTACCATGGCCATGGATTTATTTAGGCTATATCAATTCCATCAAAGGTCCTGAGATATCTACTTCTGTTATGGAACAGAAGGGACAAATCTTTTCTCGCATTATCTATTAATGTGGTATTACTCGTGACGCACCCAACGTATCCTACCTCGCTACGAACAGTGTGTCATCACAGTTTTCATCAATACATCTAAGTGTGCGAGTTCTAATACCCATTAATAATAATCTTAAAGTCTAAGGATCAATACACACATCCGCAGATAGGAACATCCAATGACACTATGAAATGTGGATTTCCTACTGGCGGGTCTCGTTCTCATAATATCCTCTTGGATATTACCAAGGGCACACACCATGAGAAGGTGCCTCAAATTTTTATGAGTCCTCACCCCTAATGACCTGTATTATTTGTGTCCCTCAAATAATATCATCTAGCCATAGAACATACATTCAAGAATAGTGTTATGGAACTTCCGGGTTCTCATCATAGCAGGGATCCGCTACGACCCTTTAATGCAACAGCTATCCTTAAGACATTATCACATGACATGTCATGCAGAAGAATAATCAAGATGTGATAAGGTTTTTATTTAATGAATAAAGTAAAAAGTAGTTGGTTCTAGACCACCAACTCCAACAAACTCCCACTTGGACTAGAGCCAACTGCTAACAACCTTTAACCTGCTAGCTCTCATATGATATTCATGCCTCTGCTGAGATAGGCCTTTAGTCATGGGGTCTGCCACGTTCTCTTCCGTGGACACTCTGCTCACTGCAACTTCACCCCTTTGATTGAAATCCCTCAAGAGGTGATACTTTCAGAGTATGTGCTTTGTCTGTTGATGTGACATTGGTTCTTTTGCAAGAGCCACCGCTGCAGTATTATCACAATACAATGTAATGGGATCTTTACTGCTAGGCACCACATCAAGCTCCTAGACAAAGTTCCGAATCCAGACTGCTTCCTTGGCTACATCAGAAGCCGCTATATACTCGGACTCCGCTGTAGAATCGGTGAAAACTGGCTGCTTTGAACTTATCCAGCTCAGAGCTCCTCCATTGAGACAGAAAACATATCAAGATTGCGACTTCAAATCATTCTGATCTATTTGAAGACCAGCATCAGCATACCCTCTGATGACAAGCTCCTCATCTCCTCCATACACCAGGAACATATCCTTAGTTCTTCTCAGATACTTAAGGATAGTCTTAACAGTAGTCCAATGTTGTTCTCTTGAATCTTCTTGATATCTGCCTACCATGATCAGTGCATAGGCAACATCAATCCTGGTACATAACATGGCATACATGATGGATCCTATAGCCGAAGCGTATGGGATCTTACTCATCCTATCTTTCTCATGTTGTGTCTGGGGACACATTTTCTTAGAAATATGTAAGCCATGTGACACTGGAACCAATCCCCTCTTGGATTTTTCCATGCTAAATCTCTTTAGTATCTGGTCAATGTATGTACCCTTACTTAGTCCAAGCAGCCTCTTGGATCTATCACGAATGATCTTGATCCCTAGAATGTTGCCTGCTTCTCCTAAGTCCTTCATGGAGAAACACTTGTTCAACTAGTCCTTAACTGACTATAAGGCTGGTACGTTGTTTCCAATAAGCAATATGTCATCAACATATACCACTAGGATGATGACCGCATTCCCATTAAACCGCTTATAAACACATGGCTCACATTCGGTCTTAATGAAACCAAATTCCTTTATGGCTTCATCAAATCGAATGTTCCATGACTTGGATGCTTGCTTCAATCCATAAATGGATTTCTGCAACTTGCAAACTCGTTTGGCTTCACCTGGTGTCACAAACCCTTCTAGTTGTGTCATATAGACTTCTTCCTAAAGGTTCCCTTAAGGAATGATGTTTTTACATCCATCTACTAAATCTCGTAGTCATGGTAAGCTGTTATGGAAAGTATGATTCTTATGGATTTAAACATGGAAACTGGCGAGAAGGTTTCATCATAGTCAACTTCTTGATGCTGTCTGAATCCTTTAGCCACTAGCCTTGTTTTATAGGTGCTAACTTGACCTTCCATGTCCAGCTTTCTTTTGAATACCCATTTGTATCCAACATGCTTTACATCATCTAGCTCATCGACCAGAACCCAAACTTGGTTCTGATACATGGAATTCATCTCAGAATTCATAGCTTCTAGCCATCATGCAGCTTCTGATCTTTCTACTGCTTCCTTGTAGGAGAGAGGTTCATCATTTTCCAACAATAATGATTCACCATCCTCAGTGACTAGGAAACCAAATCTCTCTAGTTCCCTTACCTCTCTTTAGCTCCTACGCATAACTTGTGTTTCTGGAACCTCTTCCATGGGGACCTGTGGAACTTTTTCCTGTACCAACTTCTGTGTATCTTGAGCATCAACTTCATCGAAGTCAATCTTGCTCCCACTATCCTTCTTTAGGATGTGCTCCCTCTCAAGAAATATGGCTTGTCTGGTGACAGTCACTTTCTTGTCTTGAGGGTTATATAGGTAATATCCTTTCGTTTCCTTGGGATATCCTATAAAGATACACTTCGTGCCCTGGGGTGCTAGTTTGTTGCCTAAGAAGGCCTTAACAAACACCTCGCATCCCCATACACATGTGTGCAACAAAGTGGGTTTCCTTCCATTCCATAACTCGGATGGAATTCCATTTGCCGCCTTAGTTGGTACTCGGTTTAATGTGTACGCTGCAGTTTGTAATGCATATCCCCAAAAGGATAATGGAAGATCCGCATAACTCATCATCAACCTCACCATGTCCAACAAGGTTTGTTTCATCCTTTCACTAACACCATTCCACTGTGGTGTATAAGGAGGAGTGAGATGAGATTGAATCCTAGACTCCCGTAGAAGATCGATGAACTTTTGGTTCAGATATTCTCCACCTCGATCCTATCGAAGCTTCTTTATCTTCTTACCAAGCTGATTCTATACTTCATTCTTGAATTCCTTAAATTTCTCTAAGGACTCTGAATTATACCTCATTAAGTAGACATAGCCATATCTACTCAAATCATCAGTAAAAGTAATGAAGTAAAAATATCCACCTCTAGCTTCTACTGGAAATGGTCCACACACATCCGTGTGTACCAATCCTAGAAGATTTGTGGCCCTTTCACCTTGTCCACCAAAAGGCGGCTTGGTCATTTTTCCTTGTAAACAAGCGTGACATCTATCAAGTTGTTTTAGCTCAGTAGAGTCTAAATATCCATCTTGGCAGAGCTTTGTCAAACGCTTCTCGTTCACATGACCAAGGCGGTGATTCCATAACTGGGTGATGTATGAGTCATGTGAGTTTGTTTTGTTATCGATTGCCAACACTTGGTTTTTGTAATTCAATACATACAAACCATTATTTAAATGTTCCATACCATAACATACGTTGTTCTTATAAAAGAGACAACCCTTATTTCCAAATTTGAAAACAAATCCATCTATATCCAAACAAGATACAGAAATTATGTTCTTGGTAACACTAGGCACATAATAACAGTTATGTAAAACCAAAATCATCCAAATCGGCAATGAGAGGTGGTAGTCGCCAATAGCCAACGCAGCCATCCTTGCGCCATTGGCAGCTCGAAGATCCACCTCTCCTCTGGTGATCTTTCTAAATCTACTTGGTTCCTGCATTTGAATACAAATGTGAGCCCCACAAGCTGTATCTAATACCCAATGTGTAGAAATAGAAAGATTTCACTCAATAACAAATGCACCTTTAGCATCCCCATGCTTCTGGGTGCAGTTCCTCTTCCAGTGGCCCTGCTTTCCACATGAAAAACACACTGCCTCCCGTTCCTTGCCCTGCCTCTGGATCTTCCCCTTCTTGTAGGGACGATGCTTGGGGGCTTCAGACCATTTATAAGTCTTTGTCCCCTTTGCCTTGTCCTTCCATTTCTTGTTCACCATAAGGACCGTGGGTTTGTCACACCCCATGTCCTTATCTACCTGGTGAATCAAGTTCAGAAGCTCCGATAGACTCTTCTCATTGCCTCTCATGTTACAGTTGACAATGAAGATAGATAAGGTCTTTGGTAGGGATGATAGGATGAGATATGTACGCAACTCATCCGGGAATTTAATCCCTAAGATGTCCAAGCATTCAATGTAGCCAATAAGCATGACTACATGAGGCCCAGCTGGTGCAGACTCTCCAAGCTTCATGGTAAACCAAGAATTGGAGATCTCATACCTCTTCTGTCTCGCCTTCTCTTGGTAGAGATCTTTTAGGTGAGACATCATGCTATACGCATCCATGTTTTCATGTTGGTTCAAGAGCTCATTAGACATTGCTGATAGCATGAAACACTAGACATCTATGGCATCATCCATGTGTTTCATGTAGAGAGATAATTCCTCATCACTAGCCTCTTTCTCAGGTGCAACTGGAATAGGCTCTTCCAGCACATATAATTTCCTTTCGTGGCGAAGGACGACGTGTAAACGCCTCTGCCACTCTTGGAAATTGGTGTCGGTGAGAAGGTTTTCTTTTTCAAGTATGGTGTGCAATGATATGTTTGAATTCATTTTCTTGTCTTTTCTACAAATTAATATGAGCAAAGGTTTAGTACTTTATTACAAAAATTGATACAAATAAATAAATTAATACTTCTTAGTCTCCCACTATTTTATCGAAATCCAATAGCCCTCACCATTGATTTCGGAATATTCTGTTGCGTGAATATTCTAGTGGCAAGGATCCATATTGCCCTTCTCATTACCCCAACTAGGTTTGGTCAATCAACTTGAAGGGTTTTAGTTAGGAATTCCAAATTCCAACTGCATTAACTCGCAGCTCCTTGATACGCTGAGTGGACTCCCAAATCCTAAAATCCTTTTTGGATTTCCTCAACCTTTGCCTCTTGGTCACACCAATTCCTACTGTGGCAGTCAACCCTTGATGCGAACCAAGTCAAGTCAACCCAAAACTTTGAATTAGAATTCCCCGATAATTGAAAGCACCCCAACTAGGGTTGGTCAAGCACTTTGAACTATGGTTCGATTCTAACCAAGATTATGGAAGGCTATGCCGACTTAATATTTATTTTCAGGGATTTTATCCTTATACGTAAATTGCCATTTTATTATTTTTGATTACATTCTTGTTAATATTAAGTGGGATATACTTAAGTGATTAACCATGTCTAATATAATATTTACGTACAAGCCAGTTTTATTTTAGTTCCATCTTGCATGCTCGTTTAATTCATTAATTGTGTGATCGTGACAACACACCCACAATAAATAAACCATGCAACTGACAGAGTTAAAATAAATGGTATGATCATGAGCTTTTCTATTGGTTAGTTTATCTAGCGGTTGGTAAACTAAACCAAGACCTAGGGGAGACACACCTTGAACCTTTCGGGTTCGTGTTTACAGCTTTCCACCTGTCCACCTTTGTATCTCCTTGGATTGGTTTCACCTTGGCTCCTGACTTGAGCTGCCTCCACTAGCTTGGGAGCTCCATCCATTACATATGCATTTATCTTACACGCAGGTGAGGGGTAAAAAGGGGTTTTTACATAAAAGAATCCTTGGAATCACATGCCCTACATATTAATGAGGAGATGGCTCGCAGGCCAAAAAAAATAATTTAAATAAATAAATTAAAAAGAAACCATTCACATACAAAGGTCTCGGTCTAGCTCATGATCATCCATACATGCAACGATATTTATGCATAAATAAAACTAGCATTCAGTTATTTAATCATTCTTGTTTAAGATAAATCGTGCTCGAATCAATTAATTATCTTTAATTAATCAATCCTTTTATCTTAAATCCCTTTTCTGAATTTCCTTGAGATTCTCATCCATCATAATTTTAAACAAATAAATTCATTTAAAATTATCCTTGTACGTAACTTGTACCTTGGAGGAAACCCAGTGAATTCCCATTTATTACGCATATGTTAAATTAAACACATATATATAAAACACCTATCATGTGTTGTGACTCAGCTTTACGCCTGCACCACGGTACACGTCTCAAGGGTTTGTATAATATAATAATAAATTTTAATAAATCTGCGTAATTTGGGTGAGTACACGGCATGTAGTTCCTACTACACGGCGTGTACTTTTCTTCACCGTCCATCTGAAGTACACACCTAGGATAGGGCGTGTTAATGTACTTCAGAAATTTTCGGAGTACACGGCGTGTACAGTGGGACACACGCCGTGTAGTTTCCGCGTTACATGGTTTCCAGCCGGGCAGGCCGTGTACGGAGTACACAACCCAACCCTAACCGGAAGGGACTACACGCCGTGTTCATTGGACCACACAGTGTGTATTCCTGAAACCATGTGCCACCTGTTTCTGGTCAACACACAGTGTCTTAAATTCTTAGAAATAATCCAATACACGGCCTGATTTTGCAGATCAGTCAATGCATTGAACCCAGACTACACGGCGTGTACTTCCAAATACACACCGTGTATTCTAGTGTTATATGGCCAGAAATGTTTGGATCCTCCGAATGAGTTCCTCTATTTTATTTTAATCAAAATTAAAAGAAAAATATGTTTCTGTGTGGTGAACGAGAAACGAGGGAGGAGGAACAGATCTTGAGATTCAGATTTCTAGAACGATTAAACATGAATTGAAATAACTAAATTATTAAATGCGTAAATCACCGACGAAAAAACTAAATAATTATAACCAATGACATGACCCCTCTGATACCACTTGTCGGTTCCAGGCGCAGAAAAAGCATGTTGGTGGGTTAGCCCAACTTTAATTTTAATGTTAAACAACGTTCAAACCGAGATCTGTCACGATATAAAACGCCGAATCTTCATAATAGAATGAAGAACGAAAAGAAAAGAAGAGTCCTGGAACCCTTGAGGAGGATCATCATATGTTGATTATAATTAATTTAATTAATGCATAAGAATTACCTCGTTGGAATTATTTCTTCGTTGATGTGTCCGGTCACGATTCGGTGATCCGTCGTTGCATCATAGAATCCAAGTGTAGGATTCCTCTAGTGGTGATCCACACGTGTCTCACGTATATCCAGACATCACCGAAGGGATCTTTGAGTGCTACCGCGGAAGAACCTTCGCTTGTGATGTACGCCTTCGACCGCCTTAATCCGGTGGAGGATCTTGCTCTCGTAACTTGAGGGCGTTCTTGGTGGAAAGGAAATTCTCTCTTGGTTTGAGAGTATTTCCAAATCCGTTGTGCACAACAATGGCTCTCTTCTATGAGAATCATGTAATTTTGTATTATAATACTTAGAATAATAAAATGAATTAATCACCCGAAATCATTTAATCATTTTATTTAATTCTTAGTAATACCCCATGTCTTAATAATGACATTTGACCATCATTATTACTTGACATGCACCCAACATATTACATTTAATATCATTTAATTAAATAAACAATATTTTTTCTCACGAATCCTGAAAAAACAAACTACACAGCGTGTATATAAAAATACACGGTGTGTACTTTTATTTTTCCATTTTATTTATTTCCTCTACCATATTTATTAGACCTTGAGTAATGACTATTTATTTCTTAAATAAATGTAACTGCATTACTCGCTAATAAATATATTATTTCGTACACAATATATTCTATCGAATAACTAGTGTCAAAATAAATGCGATCAGACATCCTTAAATAATTATTAAACCACATTCGGGAATAATATTTATTTAACTTTTTAAATTAATATTTAACTGAGATACATGGACACACTAAGTGTGTGACCCTCTAGGCCTCTTTCTCAGTGGCATTAGGCTGAGCCTGCCTAAAGTCCAAGGTTAGCGTCTAGAAACACGCAAAGGCACCCATAGAGAAAGAAGTTAACGCCATAATGACATGTCACCTCCTAAGAATGCTTACCATGTAATATAATCCCTTTGTCTCGATATCTCCAATCAAGCGGGTTGTATGCTAGTTCCATCAACCCATGTGCTTGATTATTCTTTCTTTGACTTCCCGGAATTGAACTTGCCCATACCTTACCATGGCCATGGATTTATTTAGGCTATATCAATTCCATCAAAGGGCCTGAGATATCTACTTCCGTTATGGAACGGAAGGGACAAATCCTTTCTTGCATTATCTATTAATGCGGTATTACTCGTGACGCACCCAACGTATCCTACCTCGCTGCGAACAGTGTGTTGTCACAATTTTCGTCAATACATCTAAGTGCGTGAGTTATAATACCCATTAATAATAATCTTAAAGTCTAAGGATCAATACACACGTCCGCAGATAGGAACATCCAATGACACTATGAAATGTGGATTTCTTACAGGCGGGTCTTGTTCTCATAATATCCTCCTGGATATTACCAAGGGCGCACACCATGAGAAGGTGCCTCAATGTTTTATGAGTCCTCACCCCTAATGACCTGTATTATTTGTGTCCCTCAAATAATATCATCAGGCCATAGAACATACATTCAAGAACAGTGTTATGGCACTTCCGGGTTCTCATCATAGCAGGGATCCGCTACGACCCTTTAATGCAACAGCTGTCCTTAGGACATTATTACATGACATGTCATGCAGAAGAACAATCAATATGTGATAAGGTTTTTATTTAATGAATAAAGTACAAAGTAGTTGGTTCTAGACCACCAACTCCAACAAACTGAAGCATCCAAAATTTTATCAATAGATGGGACAGAGTGATAGTAAGAGTTTACTAAGATAAAAGATAAAAACTATGGACAACCAAAATATTTGTGTAAATTAGCATTGAAGGAATATTCATCAGTAAAAGGGTATATAAAGACATTGGGTGCCTCTATGAATAAAATTTTCATCAATTTTCTTGTTTGTCAAGTCAGCCAATTTTGAGTCCTTAAATTCCTTTTCATGCTTCTCCATGTGCACTAAAAATGAAAACTTATTGGCATGAAAGGTTGGAGTAAATACATGCATGAATGCACACATTCATATTTAAGTATAGAGAGTATGGAGAGGGGTAGCGGGGGTGAAAAAAAAGATTTTTTCAGATAAAGATATTCCAATTTCCCCTAATAAATCAAATAAGGCATCATACACATCTGAATCCATCAACGTTTTGTTATAAAAAAGTGGCATTAATCCATTAAAATTCATACAAACACTTTAATGTTATTCTAATAAAACAGAATACTATAATGGCTCCAGTAGGTTAAATAAAGTGAAACATGATGTTATCTTCAACCAACAATGAAAAGAATACATTAAAAGATAAAGAGTACCAGTCCTGAATTCAAACAGTAAAGTAAAGAGCCATACCAGTTTCCCAAACATGAACATTATTAAATCCACCACATTGAGAGATGAAAATTTCAAATAGAAAATTAGTTTGGGAAATTGGATAAGCTTATATATAAATTAGTGAAGGGTTTCTAGGTACTAACTTCAACTGAACCATCACTTTCCCATCTAAAAGCTTGTACTTCGATGTGAACTCATTTCTTGAAATCAATAGAATTAACACATCAGAAACCCAAAAAAGAAAAAATATATAGTAATTCTGCATCATACAATAAATGAATGAAAAATTATAGTATGCATTTATACATAATTTAAAATTTCTCTGGTAATCAGTCATTGGCCTTCAGGAACAGAAAAGTATCAGTCATCCTCTACCTGTGATGCATGGTAGGATTGAAGGGTGATTGAATTTACATTTTCCCCATATATTCCATTGATATGATCAAAAACATGGCTCATTGACAACAGAGAAAACAGTAGTGCATACTGAGAGTAATATTAATATAAATAAATCAAAAGAACAATATAAATAAAATTATTGGAAGGAAAATTATAAATCTGTTTTCTATCTTATATAACAATTTCATTTCATATATGCCACTTTTTTCCTCTAACGAAAGAATTTGTTCTCGTTTGTTCTTGTTTGTCAATTAAAAAAATGATTCCTTAAATTCCATTTCATGCTTCTCCATTTTCACTAAAAATGAAAATATATTGGCATGGAAGTTTGGAATAAATACATGCATTCATGCCCACATTCATATGTACATATGTAAGTATAGAGAGTATGTATAGGGATAGTGGGGGTGGAGAAAATGAAGTTTTTCATATAAAGATATTCAAATTTCCCATAATAAACAAAATAAGGCATCATATAGTTTTGGAACCATAAAAGTTTTGTTATAAAAAAGTGGAATCAATCCATTAAAATATATATAGAGATTTAAATGTGATGCTAATAGAACAGAAGACTATAATGGTTGTAGTAGGCTAAATAAAGTGAAACATGATGTTATCTTTAACCAACAATGAAAAGAATTCATTAAAAGATAATAGTCCCAGTCATGAATTCAAACAACAAAGTAAAGAGCCATCCTAGTTTCCCAAACATGAACATTCTTAAATCCATCACATTGAGAGATGAAAATATCAAACAAAAAAATCAGTTTGGGAAATTGGATAGGCTTACATATGAAGTAGTGAAGGGTTTCCAGGTGCTAACTTCAACTGAACCATCACTTTACCATCCAAAAACATGTTCTTCAATGCGAACTCATTTCCTGAAATCAATCAAATTAATACATCAAAAATCCAAAAAAGTAAAAAATACCCAGTAAGTCTACATCATATAACAAACAAATCAAAAATTATAGTATGAATTTACATATAATTTCAAATTTCTTTGGAAATCAATCACTTTCCTTTAGGAACAGCAAATATAGGTCAACCTCTACCTATGATGGATTGTTGGGTTGGAGGCTGATTGAATTTACATTTCCCTTTTATTCCACTAATATGATCAACATCATTACTCATTGACAACAAAAAAAAAATAGTAGTGCATAATGAGAATAAGATTAATGCATATAAATCAAAATGATAATATAAATAAAATGATTGAAAGGAAAATTATAAATCTATTTTCTATCTTATATAACAATTTCATTTCATATATGCCACTTTTTTCCTCTAAGGAAAGAATTTGTGAGTCTTGAAATGCATTTAGAAGAAAGGATGGTACCTTTCTAACCATGAGTTGAGAAGATCTCAAAAAGTTAAACCATCACTTTCCCATCCAAAAAACATGTTCTTCGATGAGAACTCATTACCTAAAATCAATAGAATTAACACATCCAAACCCAAAAAAAAGGAAAAATATCCAGCAAGTCTACATCATATAAAAAAATAATCATGAATTATAGTATGAATTTACACACAATTTAAAATTTCTCTGGTAATCAGTCACTTACCTTCAGGAACAACAAATATAGGTCATCTTGTGCCTATGATGGATGGTTGGATTGAAGACTGATTAAATTTACATTACACATCTATTAAACTGATATGATCAACATCATTTCTCATTGACAATAGAAAAAATATTAGTGCATAATGAGAATAAGATTAATGTAAATAAATCAAAATAAGAATATAAATTAAATGATTGAAAGGAAAAGTATAAATATTTTTTCTATCTTACATAACATTTTAATTTAATATATGCCACTTTTTTCCTCTAATAAAAGAATTTTTGAGTCTTTAAATGCATTTAAAAAAAGGATGGTGCCTTTATAACCTTGAGATGAGTATATCTCAATAATTTTCATGTAGTTTAAGAATATAGATCAAGTGTTGAAAAGGAATTATAAATTTATCTCACGTCAGTTATACTTTATTTGGTAATCAGGCTATAATATCATCTACCTGGAGATTCAAAACCTCTTACATAAGCACATTGGGAACCATTACAATTTTCATGTAACATACAAACAATTTACAAATCATGGATAACATCTAATTAGGTAGAGCATGCATCAAAATAAAATGACCTGCTACTCTGAGAACTATTATATGTAATTAAGCACGTACCTTTCTCAAGATCCCCGGTTTGGAAAATCTCTTCAATAAAAATGCTATAACTATAAACATTTGGGGGGGGGTATTCCATAACTTTTATTTTCATAAAAAAACAATAAAAGCATCTGACAATTCACCTATGAGACACATACCATAAATAACTATGTCAAAATATAGTTTTTGTTGAATAGAAGAATGAATTACTGGAGACAGATAAAAAATAGTGGGGATAGATGTAAAAAAGTCATAAAATTTAAAGTATAGAAAAGTATGGAAGAAAACTTTTCTATATATGAAATGTCCCATCAAAATTTCTTCTAAGGAATAGAATAATATTATGTTGATGGATAGTGGATGTGTAAGAGAAGCTGAAGAAAATCAGGTAATTATTGATGGGAGAGCGGCACGTCCGCTGAAAGTCTTTAGTAGAAAGAGACAGATATTGCAGACGCAGGTGTAGGTCGACTATGAATAAACTTCTGACTAGGTTATAGGGCATGGAGGATACAATAGAAAAAATTTAGTGGGTACCATAGGAAGACCCGATGGAAATCGCGAGTCATAAGGGGTTCAAATAAACCATCACTTTACCATCCAAAAACTTGTTCTTTGATGTGAACTCATTTCCTGAGATCAACCAAATTAACAAATGAAAACCCAAAAAAGTAAAAATATCAAGTCTATGTCATACAACAAACGAATTGAAAATTATAGTATGAATTTACACAAAATTTCAAATTTCTTTGGTAATCAGTCACTTGCCTTTAGAAACAACAAATATAGGTCAACCTCTACCTGTGATGGATTGTAGGTTTGAAGGCTGATTGAATTTACATTTCCCTTTTATTCCACTAATATGATCAACATCATTACTCATTGAAAAAAAAATAGTTGTGCATAATGAGAATAATATTAATGTAAATAAATCAAAAAGAATAATATAAATAAAATGATTGAAAGAAAAATTATAAATTTGTTTTCTATCTTATATAACAGTTTCACTTCATATATGCCACTTTTTTCCTCTAATGAAAGAATTTGTGAGTCTTGAAATGCATTTAGAAGAAAGGATGGTACCTTTATAACCATGAGATGAGTAGATCTCAAGAAGTTAAACCATCACTTTCCCATCCAAAAACTTATTCTTCGATGTGAACTCATTTCCTAAAATCAATAGAATTAACACATCAAAACCCCTAAAAAGGAAAAATATCCTTTAATTCTACATCATATAACAAACGAATCATGAATTATAGTATGCATTTACACATAATTAAAAATTTCTCTGGTAATCAGTCACTTACCTTTAGGAATAGCAAATATAGGTCATCTTGTACCTATGATGAATGGTAGGATTAAAGGATGATTGAATTTATATTGCACATCTATTCCACTAATATAACCAACATCATTGCTCGTTGACAACTGAAAAAATAGTAGTGCATAATGAGAATAATATTAATGTAAATAAATCAAAAAAAGAATATAAATTAAATGGTTGAAAGAAAAATTATAAGTATGTTTCCTATCTTATATAACAGTTTCATTTCATATATGCCACTTTTTTTCTTCTAACGAAAGAATTTGTGAGTCTTTAAATTCATTTATAAGAAAGGATGGTAACTTTATAACCATGATATGAGTAGATCTCAAGAAATTGCATGTATTTTAAGAATATGGATCAAGTTTGGAAAATGAATTGTAAATTTATCTATCACGTTAGTTATACTTTCTTTAGTAATCAGGTTGTAATATCATTTACCTAGAGATTCAAAACCTCTTCCATAAGCACATTGGGAACCATTAAAATTATCATGCAACATACAAACAATGTATAAATCATGGATAACATCAAATTAGGTAGAACATGAATCAAAATAAAATGACCCACTACTCCAAACTATTATTTGAAATTAAGCACATAAATTTCTCAAGATCCAAGATTTTGAAAATCCCTTCAATAAAAATGTTATATCTATAAACATTTGGGGGGTATTCCATAACTTTTCTTTTCATAAAAAACAATAAAAGAATCATAAAATTCACCTATGAGACACATACCATAAATAACTGCTTCAAAATATTGTTTTTGTTGAATGGAATAATGAATTACTGGAGACTGATAAAAAACAGTGGGGACATATGTAAAAAATTCATATAATTTAAAGTATAGACAAGTATGGAAGAACAATTTACTGTATGTGGAACGACCAATCCCAATTTCCTTTAAGGAAAAGAATCATATTATGTTGACAGATTGTGGATGTTCCAGAGAAGATAAAGAGAATCCGGTAATAGTTTTTGGGAGAGAAGCACGTTGGTCGAAAGTCTTTAGTAGAAAGAGACGGATACAGGAGATGTTAGAGTAGGTTGACTGTGAAGAAATTCTTGATCGGGTTGCAGGGCATGGATGATAAAATATAAAAAAAATAGTGGGTACCATAGGAAGGCCTGATGTAAATCGTGAGTCATAGGGGGTTCGATGCGATGGAATGAAATTACTTTGAAATGGAAGAAGTATTCTCTTAAAGGAGTTATTGAGAGCACAACATTGGTATTGCTAGATGGGAACTATAGGACGAGATGAGAGGAATATCTGTGAGGAACCAAAGTCGAAGAGGATAGAAATCTAGAGGATGAGAAAGTAGGTGTTATGTGGAAACTGTAGGAATGGTGGAGGGGTATCGCAACCAGGAACCCTAGGAACCAAAGTGGAGGAGTCATAGGCATAACAGGCTGAGGGCGAGTGAGGATGAACCAATGGAGGAGGAGCAGGCAGAGGTAAAGTAGGCAAAGGCATAGCCAGCATAGGTGTAGAAGGCTCTGGACTTCTTCTGGAACCCTAATCCCTGTGGAGGAAATTATCGAGCATTGGACGGGATTGTGGGTCAGAAGGAAGTAAGGGAAAGGGGTAGGGGCGACGTGGAGGGATTTGGTGGAGACACGTATGTTCGAAAAAAGCCTTCTTTAGTAAATATATAAATTTATATAATTTAATATTAAAACCAATTTAAAATATAATTTTTCCATATAAATATATTAGATGAAAAAGTGATTTTTAATTAAAATTTAGTTTTTTTCACTATTCATCAACAAATGAAACTTTAGAGAAAAACAAAATTTAACCCTCGATAATTTTGATGTTATGATTTAGAAAATAATTTTTATTTTTACATATAAATTTTAAAAAAATCATAATTTATTTTTAATGTAGGTGTTCCATTAAAAGGTTGTAAAAGAACCTTTATAAAAATATAGATTTTTATAAATAATATTAGGTTTGTTATTATCTTATGACTATAGAATCTATTGTATGAATGTAAAAAATATTTTATTGAATATATAATATATAGATTACATTAATATCACTCACTAAATGTAATTAATTTAATTTATTAGTATAAAACAACTTGGTGAGTATAAAAATAGTTTTTATAAAATCATTCCCTTTATATTCAATTGGTTCTTATATTCAATTCAAATTAATTTGTAACCAATGAATTAAACCATATATTTTCACGATTTATTTAATCTTATTTATAACCATCAATTGAACTTCTATGTTGTATCTTGTTATATTAAATAATAATATCTTAATAATATATTTTTGTTTAGTAAAACTTAGTTTTTCATGTAATGAAAACTACCGAACAAAGTCACTCTTGTGTGTAATGCAAGATAACTCAGTGTTTCTTACATTAAAATCTATAGAATAGATTTATTTGAAATATTAAATATTTTTTGATTTCATAGGATGTTATATTCCTTTCTACACTTGGTGTTTCATGTAATACATGCTATTAAATATAATGTTCTTACTTTATATTTTTGGTTTGTAACATTCTCCCCACCTTAGTTAAATTATATCCCAACAATTTAAACTTGACATCAGTAATTGAGGGGTTTATATTTAAAAATAATATTATTAGAAAAACCAAATTTTAAATAGGGTTAATAATACAACTTCTTAATAAGGGGGAAAAAGAAATTTGAAGGTCACCACAAAACCATGATTTCGAATAGGAGAACATTAGTGAAAACATGAACATGGAAGAGAAATATAACTATCAAGTTCTAATGGAGAGTGATATAGAACATGTTTAGATGAATGTTGATGACCACAAATCCTTAAATCTTAGTTATGAAAATGTACATTTATATCATTAAAAATGATGATATTAAGACAACATTTCTGTTTCAAGAACACTTTTCCTAAAGTTGATGAGTTCTTTCACTCTCTATGAATATATGGAAATATAATTAATTGATATATTTCTATTTTATAAGCACAATCTTATACTTTGGTTGCACATTTAACATTTAATACTTTATCTCATAGCATACGTTTCATCATAGGTTTAAGAAATACATTAATATATAAAACCTCATTCAAATATTAACTTAAACCATTTCATAAATGGTTAACCTTTCCAAAATATTATGGTCCAACACCTTAAAATAATTTCCAAGCTATTTAGTAGTACCTAATTTATTTTATCTGTATCAATCATCTCTTTATCCAAACATCATTTTCTCAAAATCAAGAACATGTTAAGGGTTATCTTTCTCTCAACCATGTGTTTTCCAAAAAGTTTAAATTATTACTGAATCAATTTTCATGGTTATTGATACTGATAAACACGTGATTTTAAATACTTGATGAAAAAATATTATAGTACAATCATTATACATTCCATAATACTAATAATGAGAAGATCATCAAAAAATATTGAAACATTATTCAAGTATCCAAATACAAGAGAAAATCAATTATTCAACTTAGGCTATATCAATAACATAATCTTAAACTTGATCTCTTAGCTTCTTATGAAGTATATTCTATTAATTCTTGGGGAATTTGTTTGGATAGTTCCCTATCTCATTATAGTTGTAACACTAAATATCAATATTTTTCTTATTCCCTTTTCATTCTTTGGTCTGGTGACCTTTATCTCCACACTTATAACATACTACTAGTCCTTTCAATCATTTCCCTAGGTGATTCTTTTCATAGTTATCACATGTGGGAAAATCGTTCTTCCCTTTAGTTGTTATTTTATTTTCCATCCTCTTCTTATCTTGCTTCCCTTTGAAGTAATAGGACTTGGATAATTATTTATCTATATTGATAGCACATAAAATTATTTCATCATATGAAAAAAAATGAGACACTAACACCCTTCAGAGACATGGCTAAAGTCCTTCAAATAAATGAAAAATATTACATTCTATTTTGTGAATAAAATTCATAACATTCCATGCTAATCTTGTAAAGGTAGATTCATACTCTTTAAAACTTTCTTACTCAATTTTCTTTAAACTAAGTAACTTTCTATTTATCTCATTTTGTTTCTCATGTGGGAAATATTTGTCAAATATTTTTTCCTTAAAATTGTTTGATTCCATGAGTTTTATTTCTTTTTCCTTTCTAGTATTATATATTAATTACCACCATTGATCCTCATCACCAATGAGATAATATGATAAAATTGTAACCATTTCCTTTTCACTGCATCCCAATTCCACAAATATCTTCTCTAAATACCTAATCCATCTCTTATCTTCTATTAGATCAATATTCCCACAAAATTATAGAGCCCTCTATCACATAAAGTTATCCAACATAATAGAATCCTATTGTGGAAAAGGTTTCTCCATCAGGGAAAGGTTGTGTATCCTAACTTTATTATTCTTACCTAATATATTCATAACTTTCTTAGTTACAATACCATATATATCTTCTTTCTCAGTAGGGAAACCTCTACATTTTACATAAGTGTTAATACCATTCTTCCTTCCAGGTTCCATTTCTAAACAATGGCATATGCTGGATTAGATCATAACATTATGTAACATAATGTATACTCCCAAAACTAGTGAAACACTTATCATAATTTGAATAAAATTTCCATAACTAGTCTCATAATAATTAACATGGTTTCTTTGGGGATATATTTACTTTTAAATCCTTCATAATGGTTTGTAAATAAAATGTGAATTATTCTTAGTGTATCCCTCAGGAGTGTTAAACAAGGTGCGTAGAAAGGACCATTGTCATGTTCTAGGTTATGCTTGAGTTAGGCACGACACACATTTTAAGATTTATTACCCCTAGTTACATTTTTTCTAGAACCACGTCCACTTGTAGTATCCATATAGGGACGTATTTCTAGGAAGACTCACATAATCTCTACCTTACCAAAATTATAAGATGTTCTTCGATACTTTTCTTCAAAGTCTATCATAGGGTTTTGTTCCCTAATATATGTTTTCTAAATGTATTTTCCAAGGTTTCCAATAAAATTCCTTTGATACCAACTATAATGCCCCCACCCCAGAAGCTCAGAGTCAGTGCCATACTTTATTAAATTGGCATTATTATAAGGTATCAAATCCAAAAGGACCAACTAGTTTAGAAGTTCTTAGGAAATATATTATTTCCATGAGACCCATATTATATTAGAAAATGGAAAATAAAACATGATATATAATAAAACAAAATGAATATCATCCTTAAAATATTATTCAAAGATTTATTATTCATAACCTAGGTAAAAGAAATAAAAATAAGGGTTGTATCAAATGCTCGGTAAGGGTTAGTACAATAGAAGCAATAATTAATCAATAAGAATAAATAATATGAAAAGTTAAATAACTAAACACACTTTTCATTTAAACAAACTAGATATTCATAATCAATTTGGAAAGGTAATTAACTAAAGACACATTCCATTTAATCAAATGACTGATAATGAAATGCATCCGTAGATAATGTAAAAGAAAAAAATATCAGGGATAATGATAATAATACATGAAAATAAATGAATTAAATTCTTAATTATTGGAATCCATGTTTCCTAGGTATATGTTACCTTTCTCATCAAGACCTTTCATAATATATTTTAGTATATCAGGTAGAAAACCATCTAATTTGGATAACTATTTCATCTCATGAGACTATCGATGCATTGATGATCTATCTATAATTGAGCGCCTCTCATTTCATACCAGTCCAAGTCATTACTTATATATCAAATAGTTGATTTAAATTTGTGAAAATTTTTCCATATCAAATATCTTTATTGAGTAAAAGATGCAGATTTACTAATATTTCCTCAGTTAATTAAATAACTTTCAAGAACACACCATATGTAAAAATGGTATACGGCTTAGAAAATGATTATATACATCACATAAGACTATTAATATTTAAAATAAATGTGATTTATAGTGGAAAATGGGAATAAGGAAGTGGTTTTTTCAAGAGAATGTTAATAATCAAAAAATAATTTGAGATTGTAAAGATAACTTTTACCACTTGTAAATTTTAAAGTAAAAACCCATTGGATAAAATAATTTGTCAAAAACTATCCCAATGGGGCCCGTGTCATGACTCCCCAATCCCACCTTCAATAGGCCAGGGGCTGGTGACTAGTATTGAGTGGTCATATCACTAACATTGGAGTCCTTAACCTAGGTACATGTATGCACACACACATCTCAAAGCTCATAAAAATTATGAAATTTAAAAACAATTGACAACAATACATACATACATCTATATCTCGTTACTAGAATACGATAGAAAGTAAAAGAAAGTAAAAAGATCCAAATACAAGCCCATCACAAAGAGTCTGTAACACAAGTCCAAGCTGAAAGGAAATTCACTAGGATTTCTCTCTGAAAGCCATAGGAACACCCCTTGGATTGTTTGATCTCACTAAGAAACATCGGTTCCTAGTATACCTAGGAATATATCAAAAGGTCTATAGTTTACACAATACATGATACGTGCAGGAAAATCTCATGTAGGGTGAGTATAATAATACCCATTAGGACACCCCAAAATCATGAAGCATTAAATAGAGGAAATACAGTCATATCTACATAGGTATATGTATATAGCACATATAATAAGAATAACTAGATATACTTAACAAATACATACAGTCTAGAGGTAAGCCAAAACCATAGTATACCATCATTGGATTTATAACTCAAAGATTCCATGAAGCACTCATCTGGGGGAACACATTCCTAATTCTGATAGCACTGATGACATTTGTCTAAGATGTACTACTCATCATGTATCATCATGAGAAAGATACACACATATAGTATGAAGAGAATACGATACACAGATGAGGATCACAACTAGGGTAATGGGGTGATACCAACAACTCAATTTGGATTAACCCTTCTAAGTAGAGGATTATTTCTTGGGTAGTGTTGGCCACATAAATACCGAGAACTCCACCTAGGGAATGAAGATGAATAGAGGATCCCACTTTGATCCTCTCGAGGGGATTCCAAAAACACTATATAGGAAGTTCTACTAAAGGGATCGTAGTCCTAGGAGTGGGAAATGATTCATATCAACCTTTGGGGAAACAATAAAGGGGAAAACCACTAATGAAACTTTTACAATATATGGATGAAAATAGATCTAAGACATGTATATGGGAGTAAATAGTGTGTAGTAGGGTTACACAATATGTCCCTTGACCTCAAGTCCTTCCTGTGTAAACGGACTAAGTCATTAAACCATGTTTGTGTAGTAGTACATGCCATGTACGGATCCCATGTAATCAACTCCATGTCCATTTACATACCAAGATACATGCAGAGTTACCTGGGAGAGGTCACACTTCATGTGATAGGGTCACATGCCATGTGATCCTTTACTTTCTCCTGAAACCATAACTACCATAAGGGGGGGCACATCGTGTAATCCCGGATTACATGTCGTGTGGTTCAAGATTTTCCAAAATCACTAGAGCTTCTCCCATTCCCTTCCTCCACTGCCATTCATTGATATGATGATTTATTCACCATTAAAATGAAGATCCAAGTTCATTTAATCCACTTCTTTGTTGAAGAACACATTTTGTCTCCATATCTATGCAGAAAGTGGATCAAATCACCATTCTTCATTCCTCAATGAAGAATGATGAAGAACGTGAATTCGGGAATCATCCTTCATCTGAATTACTGTATCTCCATTATCTCCCCTCCTTCATGTCATGCCAAATATGGATCTATAATCTTGGATCATTGTTCCAAGAATCATATTTTCAATGATTGATTCATCAGATTCAATCGAATTATAGACCAAGGTGTCGCCTGTGATGAATGAGAAAGGAGAGAGAAAATCACAAATAACATCCATGGGGAATGAACCTCAGACGATGTTCATGTTAGACTCGATTTGTTTTCTTTATAATGATAAATGAAGAGTAATCAAACAAAAATAATAAATATCCCAAATAAACCCTGTAATTATACCCAACCCGAAAGATGATCGAACCACAGATCAATATTTTCGTTGATTGGTCCACATTCACCATAGAATTCTATAAAAGGGAAGAAATCCAAATAAAATAAACATCCTACCTTGATTCGGTTCAATCACTGATGAATAATGATACATCTTTTTTTCATTTGGAAATATCCATCGAATCTATGGTTCTCTGATCTTGAATTCATTACTGTTTGCTTGAGAGGATTCCCTAAGGCTCTCTCCAATGATCCTCCAAAGGATCCAAGGTTATGCGGCTAACCCTGGGGATTATCCATAATCTCTATTTAAGGAAATAATAATCACAACATCAAAAATTCAAAATAAAATAATTTTATTTAATTATTTTATTTATTATTGTGCCCCCAATGAATTTTCCACAAACGACCTAAGTCATCCAATGTTAAGTCACACCTAGGGTAAAAACCGCATTCTGAACTCAATTATTCCCTTGGATTTATGATCTAGATAACCATTTATAAGTTATTATACTTTTTAAATAAAATTTCATGCAAGTGATATTTAATATATTTAATATATTGAAAACATTTATTATAAGAACACCAGTCCTTAGAATCACATTTCATCTCAGTGCCTAGTCCCAAAAATAATCCATATAATATTAAAAAAATACACAGAAAATATGAGACATTAAATTCTCCCCACCTTGGGGATTTATGTCCCCAAAAAGACAAAACAAGCGCTATAAAAAAACATTTTGATACTGAGCATGAATCTAAACCTCCTGATCCAACGTTCTCTCTTAGAGATTCCCATACTACCACCAGAAATACACTAAAAGAATTGATTGCCCACAAAGGATCCACTTCTGCTGATACTCAATCTTCACTAGGTACTCATGAAAGTTCACTCCATCCTCAATTTCTATCTCACCCCATTCGATAACATGCAATGGTTCATGCACGTACCTCCTCATCTATGACACATTGAAGACATCAAGTAACCGATATAACTATAGAGGTAGAGTTAAGCAATATGCCACCTATTCAACTCTATGTAGTGTCTGTAAAGGGTCAATTAACCTCTGATATAGCGTATAACTTTGTATAAATCCATGCAATACATTTTGAGGATAAACCCATAGGAACACGTGGTCGTCTTCCTAGAACTCCAAAGGCCTATGTTTCTTATAAGCATAGGACTTCAGATGACTCTGTGCAGTCTTCATATTCCCATTAATGATCTTTACCTTCTCTATTGTAGTTCACACCAACTCTAAGCCCATGAGTGATGAATCTCCTCGGTCATTTCAGAAAAGTGGTGACCTTCAGGGTTTCCCATACAAAGCCTCGAATGGTTCCATGCTGATGGTGGAATGGTATCTATTGTCATATGCAAACTCTACCAGTAGTAGATGATACTCACAACTATGGACAAAGTATAACATGTAATCTCACATCATGTCCTCCAGTACATGAATGGTCTAATTAGTCTAGACTTCAGTTTTTGGGTGAAATTTTGTGCTTAAGCGTAACTAGCTCCCAAACTCGTCTTGTAATCCCTTCCACAAACAGGATGTAAAGTGATCATCATGATCAGAAATAATCATCGATGGAAATCTATGGAGTCAAACTATCTCTTGAACAGAGAGGCATCCCAAGATCTCTATTGAACTCTGTTCTTAGATAGCTAGGAAGTGGATCGACATGATGAGACGGTCTATGATAACCTAAAAGTAATCATATCCACTGAATGTATGTGGTAAGACCATAATGAAGTCCATAAATATCCCATCCCACTTCCATTCTGGAACCTCAATGGTTTGAGCCAAACATACTAGAACATGGTGCTCATCCTCCACTTACTGACAAGTAAGGCATCAAGAGATGAACTCTGTAACTCCTTTCTTCATCTCTGGCCACAAAAGCCGACATCAGGGGTCATGGCACATCTTTTACACACCTGTATTTACCACCAAATGAGATACATGGAACTCTCTCAGAACCTCCTCTTGCAATGTCACTGGTACCATCATGCATCCTTTAAAAAGAACAATATGCTCCCCACCTTTAGAAAATCCATCAAGAGCATACCCTATGGATATATGAGCACATAGAGTTTCGTAGTTGGTATCCCAAAGTTGTACCCCCTGACTCACTATAAGATTGGAGGGGCGATAACCATATACTGGAGGTAAGCTACTCCATATCTATCCACAAATAAAAAATTCAATTTGGCTAACTACTCTTACACCTCATTTAGAAACTGTGAACTAGATCTCATGCTTAGAGAATCTGCTACCATGTTTCCATTCCCAAGATTATATATAATTTTAAAGTCATAATCCTGGAGGAACTCAATCCATCATGTCTATATCAAGTTAAGATCCTTTTGAGACAATATATACTTGATACTCTTATGATCATAGTAGATGATAAATCGCTCATCCAGCAGGTAGTGTCTCCATATATTCAAAGTGAAGACTACTGATGCTAACACAAGATTGTGGGTCATGTATTTATTCTCATGTGATCTCAACAAGCATGAATCATAGGAAATCACTTCTTGCCTCTACATCAGAACACAACCAAGACTAGTTCCTGATGCATGAAAAAACACTACGTACTTGACACCTTCCTTCAGTAATCTCAAGATGGTAGTTCTCATCAAACTCTATCTCAACTGATACAAAGCCTATTGGAACCTTTCTTTCCACAAAAAAGGTTTACTCTTTCAATACAAAACTATCATGGGTGCTGATACTCTAGAAAAATCAGGTAATAATCTCTGGTAATATCCCACCAACCCAAGAAAGATATGTACCCCCCATCACGCTCTTTGGTGGATCCCATTCTAACACTACCTCATCCTTGACCCGGTCCACTACCACTCTATCAGATGAGATAATGTATCCTATAAATTAGACCACCTGAATCTTGAACCAACACTTCTAGAGCTTCCCATAAATCTATTTCTATAAAAGTTCATCTAGAACCATCTTTAAGTGTCTCGCATTCTCCTCTTTAGATGCTGAGTACACAAGGATATCATCAATGAATACTACCATGAACTGCTCTAAGTATGTATGAAATATCCAATTCATGAGTCTCGTGAACACTACTGGGGAATTTGTCTCACCAAAGGGCATTACCAAGTAATCATAGTGATTATAGAGAAATCTAAATGTTGTCTTCGGTATATCCTCATCCCGTACTCACAACTGGTGATAGTCTAATATGAGTTCAACCTTAAAGAGCCATCACACCCCTCTCAACCGATCAAAGAGTTCATCAATCATCATTAGTGGATACTTGTTACTCACGGTCACCTAGTTCAAGTGCCAGTAGTCCACAAAAAAGCTCAATATCTCATCTTCCTTATTGGAAAACAAAATTGGGGCTGCCCAATTTCAAAAACTAGGTCTCATGAAGTCATTCCTCTATAATTATTCTAACTACACTCTCATCTCATGAAGATCTACAAGGTCCATATGATATGTTGGTGTAGATATTAGTATCTTTATAGGGTTTAGATCAATGTATATATTTATTTCTCTATGGGGAGGTAAACCTAGAACATCTTTAGGAAATATGTCCTCATACTCTTCCACCACTTTAGAAAACTAGAAACTCATAACATACACGTTAGAAAGGGTCGGTATGGTCATATGATGAGTAATTGGATGAACCCTCTTATTCATGAGTCCATCCTGTAATGCCTGGGTTTTCTTTTCACCAACAAATGAGAACATGGTTCCTTCACTATAGATACACCGCGCCCTTCAACTAAAATAGTCAATCTTGGCATGAATTATATATAACCAATTCATACCAAGAATGATGTTGTAAGGCCTCAACACTGCTACAAAGATATTCCAACCAAAACTCTCACATCCATTTGTCAACTTACACTGTCAAGACAAGTGTGTGATCCCTAAGTCTTCTCCAGGAGGACTATCCAAGTGTAAGGGTCGAGTCAACGGTTCAACTGGAATATCAAAGTCTCATGCATGGTATGTGGCAAGAAATAAATGACTAACAACTATGTTTTATCAGAACTGCATATAAAGTAGAAAAGATACATATTGTACTTGAATAATTTTTAGATCCCCTGGTTTATGACCCTTAACTACCTACAGTTGTCCTTGCCCCTATTCTCAAGCTCCCTGAGCCTAGTGTAGACCACTTGGGTGTGGTGGTGGTAAAAAGTAGAAGATTAGACCACCTTCATTTTTCTCTTCTAGATCCCCTACCACATCCACCCCCTACATACCTTCCTACTCCTACCACTATCTCTACATCAGTGGCCCATCCATATTCTCTCTTCTAGTTGTATGGCAGGTCAAATAATCTCAAGAAATATATCCCCTACCGTCACATGAGTAGCATCGCCACTCTCTAGGCTGACTAAACCTACCCTATAAGCCCTGAACTATAGATCCTCTATCCTAATACCTCCTCCTAAAATGTCTCCCATTTCCATGTCTTTGAGACTCACATCATCTCCCTATTTCCAAGGTATCTCTTTATACTTTTCCACTGCTGACAATCACCAACTATATCTTCTAAAATAAAAAGATTTCAACCACCAAATTTCACTCTAGAATCCCAACATAAGTAGGAATTCATATAGGGATAACATTGGCTCAGATATATCTATGTAGAACTTTCTCGAATGTTCATTCCCTAAAGAACTAATCTCTAAACATATTCATCAAGTACCTAGAGAAGTTGGAAAACCTCTATGAATACTGATCTACTGTCATGAATCCCTGATGGAGCTGTAAAAGCTCTTGAATATGTACATTCCTCATATTAGTAGGTGAGAAATCCTCTCTGAAATGGTGCTCAAACTCTATACATGAAAGATTCACCTCCTCATAAGATTGGGTAACCAAACCCCCACTATTTCCTCACTGATCTGTAAAGAAGTTTCACTTCCATGACCACCATCTAATTAGAAATTTTCCTGAATAGATGTAAAAATTGGGTCACCACCTCAATATGGTACTCAACTTATTGTGGTTCAATATTTCCTTGAAACTTGAGGGGCCTCTTCCGTTGAAACTCATGAAGTGCACTCAGCCTGAACTTCTCATCTACTAGTACATAGGGTACCACATTATTCTCTATAGGTGGTGGTATGTCTGGTGCACCACCTAGAGGTAACATCTTAGGAACTGGTACCTGTATTGAAGACTCTCCACTAAGGATATCATCCTCATGATCAAGTTGCTGAATACTATATGACATACATCGCAGAGGCATCTTGAAACAAACAATATGTTATATAGTCAATGAGTATAACTAGAGAGATTATGCAAGAAGGTCATGGAAACAGAACCCATTCCTATATAATTCATGTACCATTATTTTCTGTACAAATAATGATCTCATGTACCTAGTTGAAAAGCAAGTGATAAGAGTCCTAGTGTATGGATACTCTGGCCGCCACACCAACACTGGATTCCATGGATTGAAAGGTGAACTTGAAAAACTTAAAACTATTTCCCCAAACCAAACACATAGACTCTCGGTCCTAAAGTTGAATTGACCACTCTATCATGACCTATCCTAGTGGGGATCATGTCGTAACTCTCTTATCCCACCTCCAATTGGACAAGGGTTGGTGAATAGCACCAAGTAGGCATATGAATGACATGGGAGGCCTTAGCCTAAGTACTTGTACACACACACACTTCTCTAAGATCATATAAATTCTAAAATGTAAAAAAATGACAACTATGAATGCATACATATATATCCCATAAATAAAGTATGATAGGAAGTAAAAGAAAGTAAATAGTTCCAAATACAATCCCACCACAAAGAGTTGATAACATAAGTCCAACCTGAAAGGAAAGGTACTGGGACTTCTATCTGAAAGACATAGGAACACACCTTGGTCTCTTAGTCTCACTAAGCACCGTCTAGTCCTGGTCCACCTAGGACTCCATCAAAAGTATGATCTTCTTCATAAGACATGACACATGTGGGAAAAGCCCATTCATAAGAGTGTATAAAAATACTTGATAGGACACCCCAAAGACACAAATAATACAATAGAGGAAACACAATCAGCTCTACATAGGTATATACATAGCACATATAAAAATAAAATCTAGATATACTCAACAAATACATAGAGTTTAGAGGTAATCCATAACCATTGAGCACCAACCTAGGATTTTTAGCTCGAAGATTCCACAAAGCACTCATTTGGGATAACACACTCTCGATTCTGATAACACTGATGAAATCTATATGAGAGGTAATACCTTTTAGGTATCTTCATGAGAAAGATACATGCTAATAGTTTGAAAAGAATATGACACACAGATGAGTATCACAACCAAGTCCATGGGGTAATACCAACAACTCAATCTAGATTAAACCTTCTAAGTATAGGATTGGCGCCTGAGTAGTGTTGGTCACATCGATACCAAGAACTCCACCTAGGGAATGAATATGAATAGAGGATCCCACTCAAGGCCTCTCAAGGGGATTCCAACAACTCTATCTAGGAAGTCTTGCTGAAGGGATCATATTCTTAGGAGTAGGAAACAATTAATACCAACCTTTAGAGTAATGATAAGGGGAAAATACTAATGAAACTTATCCAATATATGGAGAAAAATATATCTAATCCATGTATAAAGAAGTACAAAACATGTAGTAGGGTTTCACGATGGTCCCTTGACCCCAAGTACTACTTTTGTAATGACCTGTATCATCAAACTATGTATGTGTAGTAGTACACGCCGTATAGGGATCCCATCTACTCTACCCCATGTTTGTTTACTTCTCAAGATACATGCCATGTTACTTGGGAGAGGTCACACCCTGTGTAATCCTTAAGTTTCTCCTGAAACCTAGCTATCGCACGGGGGGCGACACACCACGCAATCTTTTATTACATGATGTGTGGTTCAAAATTTTCCAAAATCGCTGAATCTACTCCTTCACACTTCATCTACTACCATCCTTTGATCTGCTGATTGATTCACCGTGAAAATGAAGATCCAATTTCATGCAATCCTCTTTATCATCAAACAATGTGTTCTGTCATCAAATATTCTTAGAAAAAAGATCAAATTTTCATTCTTCATTTCGTGTTGAAGAATGAGAATTTAGGAATCATCCATATCTGAATCACTCTTTGTCTGTCATCTCACCTTCATCACATCATTACAAACCTTAATCTATAATCTTGTATCATTTTACTAATAATTTTATTCACAATTATCAATTCATCGGAGTTCATCAAACCACATACCAAGGGGTTTCCCCCCGATGAATGAGAAATGAGGGAGAAAAGAACAAAGAACATCCATGAGGAATAAACCTTGATTTATGTTCATATTGTATTTGATTTATTCCTATTATAATGAAAAATGAATAAGAATATAACAAAAACAATAAATATCCCAAATTAACCCCTCAATTATACCCATCCCATAAGATGATCGAATCGCAGATCAATCTATTTGTTGATTGGTCCACATTCGTCATAGAAATCAAGAATGGGGAAGAAATCCAAATAAAAAACAATTCCTTCCTTGATTCAGTTTGATCACTAATGAATAAAGATCCATCATTTTATTCATTTGTTAAGATTTATTTAATTTTAGGTTCATCAATATTTGATTCAAAAATCTGTTGTCATTCGCCAAAGAGGACTCTCCAAGGCTCTCTCTAATGATCCTTCAAAGGCTATAAGGTTATGCAGCTAAACCTGGGGATTCTCTATAATTGTCTATTTAAAGACATAAAAATCGTTCCATAAATAGTTTAAAATAAAATAATTTTATCTAATTATTCTATTAGTTTATACACCTGCGGTGACTTTTCCACAAATGACCCACACCGATCAATGTAAAGTCACGGATAGGGTAAAACATGCATTCTGAACTCAATGGTGCCCTTGAATTTCTGATTCAGGCATCCATTTAGATGTTATTCCACTTTATTTAGGAAAATTGTTTTCATGTACTATTTAATATATTTAATATTTTTCAAACATTTATTTCAGGCACACTGGGCCTTCGAATCGCACACCATCTCTGTGCTTGGTCATAAAAAAATAATCCATATAATATCCAAAAATAATATATGGAAAATTTGAGACATTACATAATTTTAAGTAAAACATTAAATAACAAGAATATAAAAGGATTAATTATATATTATATCACTATGGGCATTCGATACCCCACAAAAAAATAAGTAAGTGGTGAATATGGCATTTATCTCACAAATGTAAAAAGTGATATGAGAATCCCTGACCTTGTGTTTTTTTGGTGAACATATTTTAAACTCATTTTTATGGTTTTAAGCATTTTATTAACTTATAACAGAAGAATAATTATATTTATAATATCATATATTAACTTCTTATAATATATCATTAAATATTTTTTAACAATCTTCCATTATTTTCACTATTTTGGGTGTTAATTGCCTAGTTTTTCAAGTATGTTTTGACTTGTTACTTATTGTTCCTATTAATTGGATCATGATTTCATTATCTTCGGAATGTAAACCATGATGTAAATGTCATATATATATATATATATATATATATTCCATATATATGTTTTAGAATAATCCATAAAATTTGGAGATAGGAAATGAAATGCACCGTTCATAGAGACAGTAGGCCGTATTTACTCATGAATGCTACTTACATTTCTTTTTCATATTAAAAGAATGAAAACTAAATGATATATATATATATACTATAATTAAATTATCATATATATGTCACATATGAAATTTTTTTTAATCACCCTTAATACATTACATGTATATTTTTAATGAATCTCATCACTTTGAGGAGGCGGTAGTCCACGCATCCACAAACAAAGTTAACATATTCTCCCAAAATGGAAAGTATAAAGTTATAAGTTATATAAGAATTACAGAATCATAAATACATTATAAATATCATATTTATCATATATAAACTATAAATACATCATTATTTACAACCTTTAAATGTGGTAAATGGAAAAATTAAAGACATCAGTTTGTGGGGTGGTAGTCCGTCGTACACATGAATGATGATTGTGTATCCTATTTTATGGATGTGTGAAAAAGTGTAGGTATAACTCTTATCATAAAAATATCTTACTATATTAAAGATACTAAGGTTATTATATAATCATGATATAATAATAATTTAATGGTTTGAGAAAGAAAAAAATTGAAAGTAATCATTGAAGAATGTTACCTCGTTTTTGGGTAACTCCTTTTGGTTTCTGCCAAAAGAATTACATGGTTGGATTTCTGGACAAAGGGAGGCTTATAAGATGGGGGAGGGATGTTGGGAGATTATTTGGGTAGATTTTGGATGATACAAAGGTATTGATAGGTGTGAATAATTGATAGTAGTGAGTTCCTATTTATAGTGGAGGAGGAGTGACATTCTTGTAAATATTTGAAGAGGGAATTCCATCCATGTTTTTTCCATGTCAAGAGGCTCAAATAGTGGTCCAAATTTGATACAAAGGAAGATATGGTTGAAATATGGATAGATAATTTATTTTTTTTAAATATTCTAGGTCATTTTGGCCCTTATTTCTAAGGTTTAGTCTCTTGTTAAGCTAATTTCTCTCTTAATCCCGCAAACTTGACGACAATGCTGGTTTTTAGAGTAAAAATATTCAAAAGTTTGCTAAATTTTTATATTCAATTTCAGAGTGAAATTGATTCCAAAGACAAAAATTGGTTTTTTATGTATAATTTAAATAATTTGGAATTAAACTTAATTTAAAATATAATTTATCCATATAAATAAATTACATAAAAATCGGTTTTCAATTAAAATTCAGTATTTTTCACTATTCATCAAAAAATGAAACTTCACAGAAAAATATCAAAAACTCACCCTAAACTAATTTTGACATTTATATTTAAAAAATGAATTTCATTTTGGAATATAATTTTTTTAAGTATCAAAATTCCATTTTAAAATTGGTGCGCTATTAAAATGTGGTAAAAGTGGCATTATAAAAATACATATTTTTACGTGTAATATTGGGTTAATTCTTATATTATGACTATCAAATATATTGTATGAATGTAAAAAATATTTTATTGAATATATAATACATATATTACATTAATATCACTCACTAATTGTAATATATTAGGATAAAATGACTTTATGGGTATAATAATTATTTTTTATAAAAATCTTCCATTTATATTCAATTGGTTTTTATATTAATTTATAATTAATTGATAACCAATGAATTAAACCATATATTTTCATAAGTTATTTAATCATATTCATATACGTCAATTTAATGTCTATATTTTATCTTATAATATTAAATAATATTATCTTGATAATATATTGTTGTTCAGTAAAACTCGGTCTTATATGTAATGAAAACTACTAAAAAAAGTCATTCTTGTGTGTAATATAAGTTAACTAAGTGTTATGTGCATTACAAGATATAAAATAGATTTATTTTAAATATTAAATATATATTAAGTCCTTGGGTTGTTATATTCATTTTTACATTTTATGTTGCGTGTAATACACGCTATTAAATTTAATTTTCTTACTTTAGAATTTTGGGGAGTTACAGTTCTTCAGTAACCTCATATTTTAACTGTATAATGAATGATTTAAATAAACCCTTCTTGGAAGTTCCAATGGATTTGATCTGGTATCACCCTTTTTTATATCTTTCATGAATCATCTTAAATAAATTTTTAAATGTGATGTTTTTACCTTTTAAGACCATATTTAGAATCCTCAATTTTTTTATTTATAATATTCAATTTATAGAAACTCATAATTGTATCTAGTGAAATTCACTAAAAATAATTTATGTACATATCAGTACACCATTTCATATGTCTTTAATGTCATATAAAATCCCTAAAGTTGTATGAAATTTATAAAGTCATAAGAAATGAAGTTATACATTCCAATATTATAAGGGTTATACAATTAATGAAGTCATATCAAATGGAATTAAATTTACATGAAATCCATTGAAAAGTAACATGTGATTTATAAAGGCTTACACGAATCCACTCAAAGACATACTTAATAAGATAATTCATACAAAGAATCCAGACTTTGATAAATGTCAAAATCCCATTATTCACTACCTACTCTTAAAACATCTTCATTCAAACTTAGGGACTCCTCAACATATCTCAGAAACATTCAAATAATCTTAAATAACATATCAACAAACTAAAATGATTATATACCATGATTAAAAATAAATAAAACCGTAAAAAAATCCAAGATAACTTGAGGAAACATTTTGGTCATGAACCCATGGTCTAGTGGTAATGAAGTGTCTTGCATAGGCTGAGGTATGGAGTTTGTGTCCTCTAATTTATCCAAAATGTATTTTTATCCATCCTCCCAAGCACTTTATTCAAGAAAAATACCAAGAAATTATATCCAAATTTTGGGAAATATTTAATCCCTTAAATGGGACTAATTTATCCTCTTCTCTATATTTCAGTGTTTCTCTTCATTGGAATATTAGAGGGGGTAATCCTATGTCCTTTCTCTTTGGCACCATCTCTCCTACTCCTCTCCCACTTCTACCTTCCCATGCCTTATTTATTTATCCTTTCAATGGTATCTTCCTCTTCCTTGTCCCCTTTTTCTTTCTTAGCTTGATTTGTGATTTATTCTTACCATTTTTATTTTATTTTAATCATTGGTGGTCTTACTCCCATCTCCTTTCCTAGATTTTGGTTTTATTAATCAACCACTCTCAACCTCCCTATCTCATTCCCAGTCCATGGAAATCCCTCGAAGGCAACCCTCATACTAGGATTCTTCATGTGTCATTTTTTATGGTCCCCTTAGGGCTCAATGGTGGTCCTTGTGTCCCAAAGAGAAAATGATATATCTATTTTTACTAATGGTTTCCTAATGATTTGATGATATTTTGTTCTTTAGATATAGATTATGGAGAATTATCTTTTAGAGATCATTTTTCATTCAGCCCAACATGCTGATTTGGGTTTCTTGGGATGTGGGTTTACCCAATTCACATGGTTTGCCTATGGTAAAATCAATTTTGCTCCAATATAATCTTCTTATATGTGGTTACTTTTTATTTATGGATATTCCTCCATTATTTCTTAGTTTTCTATCATCATTTCCAATTTCCTAGGTTCTAATATATGTTTTTTTTTGCTAGGTCTGGCTGTAATAGCTTTTAGGGCTAGGAGTTTTCTTGTTTACTAGGTTTTTCTCTCTATTGGAGGTAGAATAGTGATGTAGTGACACCCTACGGTGGATTTGACTCTATTTTATGGTTTATTTGGGATCAAGGAAAGAGTTTTATTCTATTGTGGTTCGATGATGCTCTTTTGGTAAAGTCTATATGTGGTGGAATCACTGATCTTGATTTGTGAAGTCGTCACTTTGATGGTTTTTCCTATACTACAAGGGTTTAGTTTGATGTTGTTTCATTTTTTTGGTATCTTTTGAATTTATTGTTTCATCATGGTGGAGATGTAGTTTCACGACACTTTTTTTTGTGTTCAATGAGGTTTATCAGTGACTGTCACAAGATTTTTTTGGGTGGCGATGTCAAGATGGTGATGGTTAGCTGACCACTAACAATGGAATCTATCATAATGGTGACTAATAATATTTAGATCAAGGTGTAACGTGATTAAAATTAATGTATAATTTTCAAGTTGTGAACTTTTCTCCTCCTAATACATTCATTGTGATTCTCAGTTTTTTAAATTTTGAATTTAATTTTTCTTTTTTCCCCCTGAAGTTTTTATTTCTCGTATCTTTGGTCTTTGGTTGTAATTGGTTTTCAAAATACCATATTTTAGATTATATAGAATCAAGAAAAAATCAATAGAGAATACCTTACAATTTTGGAACAAATTCATGATCAAGAATAAATTGTTTTTTATTTTAATTACACTTCTTTAACTACATCAGAAGCCGAAACATACTCAGTATTTATTGATGCGACAACCACTAACTTCAAAAATATTATCTTTATTACTTACTTAAGATTAACTACGATATTATATAAAAATTATCTATAAGAATCCTAGTTTTTTATCCTCTTTTTAAATAGAATTTCAACTTCTCTAAGTACCAAGAACTTATATTTTATACTTTATCAAGTACTATTTCATTATTTTGACTTCTATCTTATACAATTATCCTAGTATTTTTTAATAATTTATCACTAAAATAAATATAAAATATTAGTACATATCATGGATTATGTGATATATACAATCAATTAAGAATATGGATCTATAATTAAGGAGACTGTTAATAGTTAGATCAAGGTTTCATGTGCTTCAAGGTCATGTGTGAAGATCGAGGTGTGAACTTTTCTCCTCCTGAGAATCTCACTATGTTTCTCAGTTTTTTAAATTATTATTTTTTTATTTTTTATGAGGTTTGTGTTTTTTTATCTATAGTATTTAGTTTTAATTGGTTTTCCACATCCCATATTTTGTCTTTTATAAAATCAAAAAAAATCAAGAGTGAATACTTTACTATCTTAGTACAAATCCATGATCTGGAATATTTTTTTTTGATTTTAATACTGATTCTTTAGGTGATTCAAAAACCACAACATACTCAGTATTTATTGATGAGATCTACACTGAATTAAATAATCTTATATTACTTATTTACTTATACTTTATTATGATATTAGATCAAAATTATCTATAGTAAGGCTAGTTTTTATCCTCATGATGGATATCATTTCCACTTCCCTAAGTACCAAGAACTTATCTTTCATGTTTTCTCAAGTATTATTTTATAGTTCCAACTTCTATCTTATATAGTTATCCTAGTTCTATTTGATATTTTCTCACTATAAGAAATATAAAATTTCAGTACATATCATGTAATATATGATAGATCTAATCACTTGATCATATAGAGTTATTCTCATTACAATAATCTCATTTTATCCTATAACACTTCACCTTTGAAAGATTTATATCATGTGACATTGATAACACACACATATTCATTATAAATGAAATAAAACTCTCTTATTTATTCACAAAAATTAATATTACATGGTATTTATGTTTTCTTTAACCCATAAGTAGATCTCTACAACTTTTATGAATCATATGGTTGTCACAAACCCTTCTGGTTGTGTCATATTGACATCTTCCAGAAGGTTTTCATTAATAAAAGTGAAGTGAAAATTTATAAGATTGTATTTTTTCAATTAAAATGGTTTAATATATGAGTGATAAGTTGAAAATATGTGTTCGGTTTATGAGAAGAGTTAAAGTGCTTCTATGTTGAATGGTAAAGGACAATGATGGAGAAGTTTCTGCCATAAAAGAACTCTTGAGGGTGCATTTATATGGTGAAAAAGGAGGTGAATTTTAATAAAAATTTGAATGGACATATTCAATGTATTAGTCCAAAATTAAATTATTTATGTGAAAATTTTCAAGCTAGAGGTAATTTCGGATGTATGATAGTACTTTCCACTTTATTTTACGGCATAGGGGATGAAATCCAACTAGTGTAAAATATTGAAGATCTATATTAATGAATAAATATTCTAGCTAATGTGAAGAAGATATATCCATTTAGGTATGATCCTTGGTATTAATTTAAAATTTGATATGATATGGTTGAGAAGGCATCCAAACAGGCAGAAGAATTTTTGAAAGTTGTTGAGGTTTTTTGAAGATGTTGTAATTGTTTTCGTAAGAAAAACACAGTGTATAAGATATGATATTTTCATATGATGAAAAATTATCATATGATATAGAATCTCACATGATAAAAGATATTATAAGAAATTAAAACATAAAATGTAATTCCAATTCATAAGATATTCCCATTTAATTTTCATAAGATAGGTGGAGCTCATATGATATGAGAAACACGTAAGATGGAAGCACATACTATACATGGATTATGCATGATACAACATCCATGTAATAAAGTTTTTATTTATACAATAGGCCACCTTATATGATATGATACTTCATATGATACAAAAACTGTAAGGCCTATAAAGTCTTATTAAATAATGTTGGAACCTTGTATGAAGTAAATAATATATATCAGGGGGGAAATTGGGGACTTCATTATGAAAAAATAAAAAAAGAGTTAATTCTATGGATTAATATTTTAATATTCAAGGAAATTTGATTGATTTTATAATAATATTTTATGGAGATAACATGAACTTATACTTGGTGTTTTATAGTGGAGAAACTGAGACTCGTAACATAACCCGAACCTAGAAAGGATTAGAATTTCAAGGTTGAACCCCTGTAAATAATCATGTGATTTCATTGATTTCATCTACTTTTATACAAAAAGTCTAATAAATTAATAATTATAGGATAAAGATCTTATCCAGTCACATAGTTTGGTTGAAAATAAATAAATCATAAAAATAAAAAGAGATCATTGATTCACCCCTCACCCTCTTAGTGATCTCACCTGACTTGGGAACTATAATTGGTATCAAAGCTAGTTTTCCTTCGAAATATCCAAGTAAAAACATGGGGAATATCAATCCTATCAAAAAAAGGTGAGTATATATTTTTTATTTCAATAATTTTCATGGTTATAAGAATAGAATGATTTGATATTTTCTATCACAAGTTCTTAAGGTGAGTGATGGTGTAATGAGATTTACTACATTTAGAAAGGATAATCCCATTAATTATGTTGATAGGATAAATTTTGTGGTGGATGAGAAAGCTATTAATTACATCTTATCTTCTCTATCCAATAAATTATATATTAAGATAATGTGACTTAAAACTACCAAGGAGATGTGGTAGATGCTAAAGAATATATATAGAGGTAATGTGAAGATTAAGGCATCCAAAATTTAGATTTTAAGATAAAAATTTCAAGACATTTATATGGATGGTGATAAGGGTATTGATGAACTACTTTACTAGTTTTAATGATATTACTTATTATATTATAGGATTTTGAGATAATCAGGAAGATTCAATCATTACAAAGAAGATTATAAATAATTTCCTAGATCTATTTGACTAACATTTCATCCCTAAAGAATATTGTAGATACATCTCTTGATGTGATACACAAAACCCTCCTTAATTATAAAATTAATAATGAAACTATATCAAAAAATAAAGAAAATGAAGAGCTGGAATTAAAATATAAATAAAATCTTAAGGAAATGGAGGTTGAATCTAATTCAGATTCAAAAAGTGGAGATGAAATAAGTGATAAGCATAAGAATTCCATGAATTTTATCTTCAAGAAAATTAAAAGAGGGAGAGGAAAATAAAAAGTTATGTTTACTCTTAAATTATTTAATTATAGAGGTATTTGTAAGTTTTAAATTAACTTCCCAAAGAATAAATTTAATGAATCTAAAAGGGGTGATGAATTAGAATACTTTTCTAATAGAAAACCTAGAAAATACAGAAAAAATAAATCTAGAAGGAATAATTCCTAAAGAAAATTTAGAAGATATCTGATCAATAATGGAGATAGTAAATACTAATCTTCCCAAATTGTGTTATATGATATAGGTACTTATAAAAATCATAAAACGTTCCTATCTTATATCTAGAAACATGATACTTCCTTCAAAATTGGAGTGGGGGAAGAATAATAATGATACACTTAATATATGCTGAGATCAAAACTTTTTTACTTTCCTTAAGAAAAATTCCAAGATGAATAATAGAGTAAAGATTCTTGAAATGGAGAAAATAAGTGAAGATGTGAAGGGGAGTGATCTCATATATGAGGTCAAATTTTCCAATGATAAAATTAAACAATAAGATAAGTGGTAAGATGATCTTAATAAAAATATGGCCACAATGGAAGAAGAGATACATGTGGTATAGTAAATGTTTCCTAGAGATGAAAACACATTGAATACCATGAGAAAATAATATGAGAAAGTTGTAGGAAATCAATATAAATCATCCAAATATTTTGAAAAGGCCCACCCTAAGAAAGAGGTACAAAATTGTTCTATTTTTTGGAAGTGTTACCAAACTTATTTTATCTATTTATGTAGGATTTGGGAAAAAATGTAGATGTTTGGGAGGAATAAAGTCAAAAAACTGTTCCCCTGCTATAAGAATAAATATATATGAGTAGGAGAAGAAAAAACTTCTAAAACAAAAGACAAAAAAAAGTCTGGAGTACACTTGGACAAAAAATAGTTTTTAATAAATAGACACACAAATATTTTAGAAAATAAAGCTTCAAAGGTTACTTTTAGTGATATGGGATACTTAGGAACAAAGCTTATAACTACTAGTATAACATGTCATTCTCATGGTGGTGGAATGAATAAAGGGGGAGCTATCTGGAAAATAATAGAATCAAATCCATGAGGAATAGGAACAATCTTTGAAAGAAGAAGTTTACTAATGATAAATTAGAAAGTATTTTCACCCAAGAAAATTTTAAAATTTTTAAGAAACCAACGGAATGTTCGACAAAAAAGGTAACAATAATATTAGGTACATGATATTTCTTCCAAGATAAAGTTTACAAGCTACTAAAGTAAAGAAAGATCAAAGAGGAAGGAGGAAACCTGAAAATTCTAGTTAGGATAGCTATTGTAAAAAGATAAATATGGATATAGAATAAGAAAATGCTTGTGAAATGTGGTAAGAATTATCAAGAAGGTAAAACATCATAAAATTATTGATTAGTGATGCCATATTAGTATTAAATACATAAAAATAAGAGGATAATATTTGATTAAGAATGTTCATTTATTTCTCAGAATACTAATAAGTACCCACACAAGGAATAAAAAGAAACAAAGAATGAAAACATGTTGCCTATAAAGATACATGACCAAAATTAATTGAAGGAGGCATGGAGGGATCTTTAAGATCTAAATCTAGAAATAATGAAAGATCCTGGTTGAGACACAACTCTTAACTATGCCACTCTTACTAAGGATAAATAAAAACACCACCTTATTCCCTTTTATTTTTTTATGTTATACCATATAGTAAATTAAATGAAATAAATAAAAGGGGGGATATATTAGTTTTAATAACTATACAACATGAAATGAATTTATTTATCATGGAATATTCTCACTACCATGATACATAGATATGTTCATACCTTGAGGGGGAGAAATCTGAATAGGAACTTTCAAAGTAAAATAATCCATGTGAATCTATAATTTCTAGACAGACCTATAAAATCTAGAATTTAGGTATACTAATCAAACATTTTTACCCATATTTTGATCTTTTCAAATCTGTTTATCAAGGGAGATTATTTGTTGGTGAGAACTCTGGGAGAAAGGTGGGTAATTAATCTTGTACTTGAAATTTTCAAATGAATTACTTTATATGAGTGCATGATATATTATTCTAGAAAAAAATTGTACAACCCCTTGAATGGTAAAGTGAAATTGGTATCACATGAATGATAATTAATGTGAAACCCTATTGTCTTGGTGAAATATCTCTCATGTTCAACATTAGTTTTAACCATGTAGACTTAGAGTAGATCAACCAAAGTATCTTGGATAAGTTGTGTGTGCTACCATCCTTCTCTCAATATTAGTTAAAGGATTTAATTTAGTTTTGAAAAAGGTGAATATGTTAATTTCAAATTAATTCAGATAGGTAGAAAACACCCCTATATACCTTTTCATTTATTATAAATATGGGGGAGAAGAATAAGAGGCTATATAGAACACATATTCTCCTAATAGGAGCATAATGATATTACTAATAAATACAATGGTGATATTGAAGTTCTCTATATAAGATTATATTTGTTTCCAATTGTTAAGGTTGTTTCTATGATAAGGAAGCTTCAAATATGTGTGTGATGTAAAACAAGAGTTAATTTAAGTAATTCCATGATGATGGAGTGGTAACGTCCAATGAATAACTCTTGGGGACATATTTATATGATGGTAAAATAGGTGAAATTTTGTTTGTATTTGAATGAATACATTCATTTTTTTAGTCCAAAATGTGATTATAGATGTGTTAATCATCAAGATAAAGATAAGTGTCAATATCTGAGAGTGTTATACATAATAGTTTATAATAAGGGGGAAAAAGATAGTTATTGTAAAAGATTAAAGATATATATTAATGAATATACTAGCTGATGTGAAGAAGATCCACCCATTGAAGGAAGATCCTTTGAATGAGGTTTTGAGTTGATTTGAGTTGGTTTATTAGGCCTCTGAATAGGTTTAATAGGTTTTGTATGATTTTGAGAAATTTTTTATTCTACAATTTTTTTTGTAATATAAATAGAGGGAATATGAAAAACAATTTCTCATATGACACAAAATTATCATAAGATATAGAATCATGTATGATAACTGATCTCATAAAAAAGGTATAATTTATATGATAGGTCAGCTCATAATATATTCCCAAGGAATTTTATTAATATAGTAATATATCATATGATATGAGAAATGAATAAGATGAGCAACGCTTAAGATGGATAACACGTATAATATGTGGATCACATATGATAAAGGAGTTGTATAAGAAATAAAATCATTGTTTTATAGGCCACCTTATATGATATAAGATTTTATATGTTAAAAAACCCATAATAATAAATACAACATATAAAAATAAAAAATAATGGAATTACATTGGCATAAATTCTTAAATAAAATGAGAGTTAATTCAGTAAATGATTGTGACAATATTCTAGGATTCAAACAACATGATCAATCCAGGTGGATTGTGATTTAAAATGATTTCACAACATCAAAAAATGATATTGTAAAAATAGGATGAGATATTTCTATGTTTATCATTTCTATGTCACAATATACTATCAAATATCATAGTCCATGGTGTCATGCATATGCATAAGTAATTCAAAAGAAATAAAATCTATATATTTTTTGGGAGGAAGATACAATGTTTTGAATATCACTTGAAGAGGAAAAGAAAAATTCTAAAAGAGAATTTAAAAGGATACCTTTACTTGGATTTGAATGGGAATTCAAACAAGAATATTTACTACATAAGATATTGAGGAATTGAAGGGTTGTGATTATAGGGGAATCAAAATAAAGATATTATGAGAATAGTATTCTATGTATATTGAATAAAATTCTATAAATAAAAACCATGGAAAAGAAGAAGAAATTTATAGAGTAACAGAACCTGCTATTGAATAAAAATATAGAATTATTGTGTATCAAAGTAAGAGAATCCAACTGACAGTGGTGGTTCTAATGAGACTTCCCCTATAGTCACTGGTTTAGAAGATGCTTCTCAACTCTCTTTGTTCAATGAGGCTGGTAATGATAGGTGCAATAATAAACTAGAGTACCGGTTCAAAAAGAGACATAGGAGTATTATTCTGAGTATCCCATGTGTGAGGGATCTAGAACTAGATCGACAGTGTTGGAGTAAATATTGTTATAATGCTGACTTAGTTAATTTTGGTTATAATTTAGTACTTAACTCACCAAACCTAGGAGCTAATGAACAATGGAGGATCCTCTAGTGCCTCCCAATACCTCCCAAGGTGCAATATTTGTGGTGGAAAGATTTTTTTGAGAACCTCAAACCTTAGTAGTTTCATACATTTCACCATGAGAATGATGATCTAAATTTCTCACTATAAATGTTTATGACTGAATCCTATTCACATGTTCTTTACCATTATCTCAAGGCTAGGGTAGTTTTGTATGAATGGAATTCAAATTATGAAAACCTTTTAGAAATGAATTATGGGTTTTCTACTCTATTAAAGAATTGGTCTTTATCCCTCAACATAAAGACTATTAGTACCTTGTGCATAGCTTCCTAGATGATCTCAGTATGAATAAATGATCTAATCTTTAATCAGTTAAAAAATCAAGTTGTTTTGGTTAATTGGGCCATTATATGGTTGGTTAACTATAATCATAGAAACTTTCAGTTCATCTATCTAGGATCTATACTCAATCCATTTATCTATAACCCTCCTCCTTTAGGATTTATGAAGATTAATGTGGACATGTATCTTTCGGATAGAGGTTCTTCTGGTGCTGGCATGGTCATTTGGGTTTCTCTTGGATCTGTTATAATAGCATGCAAAAAATATTTTATTATAAATTAGGTTCCATTGGTGGATAAATCCCAATCCATTATTATCAACCTAGAGGTATCTATATAGAGAGGGTGGAGTTCAATAATTTTAGAGTCAAGATACCTTACCATCATCAATTATATCTCCTCTTTAAATACTACTCTTCAACCATTCAGTTTGAAAGTCCCGAAGATTCACTCTTTACGACTCCACTTTTTGGTATGCTCTTTCAATTTTATCAAAAGAGAGGGAAATTGTGTTTCACACATGTTGGTGACCCATGGTATTTTTGGAATTGTGTAGGTTGGTTTTTATGATTTTACTAATTATTTAATGTCTCTTGTACTGCCTAATATTTAATCAATTAATTAAATTTCTTTTTCCCTTCAAGAATAGAGAGAAGTAAATAAACATTGTTGTTATAGTGTTGAATTTAAAATGACATGGAAAGAAGGAACCTCTTCCTAGAAATTGTGATAACCACATATCATTAGGAAAAGTATGTGAGAAAGTATAATGATCCTTTGGAAAACTAGTATGTGAGGACTCAAGGGAGGATAATGCTAACACACATACTACATCAAGATACATTCATGGTTGAAAACTTGTTCAAGGAAAGAGTTCAGGAGGACCCTTGAAGAACTATTGGGAGGATGTATAAAGACCCCTCCAAGATGTGGAAAGAATAATTTTGTTGGATATATTCAATTGAAGTATCAAGAATAGATAACCTTTTAGGTGGTGGTCATTATAATCGATAAAAACCTAACATTTTATGAAGTTGTCTACCAAGATTTTTGAGAGATTGGTTATACTTGTACTCAATGTTTTATAGTGTAGAAACTAAGATTCAAAACTCAAAATGAACCTAGATAGGAGTATGATTTCAAAGACGAACCTTATAAATCCTCATGTGCTTTATTTTCTTTCAACTACTAGCATATGAGAAATGGCGAGACAAATAAGAATGAGAGGATCAAGATCTTAACTGATCACAAAGGTTGGTATAAAATAAAGAAATTATAAAAAGAAAAAGGAATAAATGATCCCCCCTTTCCCTCTAAGTGATCTCACCATAACTAACCACTAAGAAAGTGGTGTTGAAATCTACTTTCCAAATCTCAAAATCATGGAAGTATTCCATGAAGAGTAAAATTCTAATGGATTATTATAACATGGAGATTGGTGGAAAAGGTTTTTTAAAATTGTATTCCTTTATGTTTCTTGAAACCTCTAAAACCCAATTCTACCTCGTAGGTACCAACTTGACAATCCATTTTTAGTTTCTTATTGAATACCCACCAATGGGATTCACAACAATTAGAGAAACCATCAAAATAGAGAACTTGTTTTTGGTAATTAAAAACCAATTTCTAAATTCATATTAACTTTCCAAATTTATCTAATTTCTATTTACTGCTACCTTATAGGATAATTATTCATTATAATCAATGAATAACATATATCACCTAACCAAGTGATTATAAAACCATTTCCCTTTAGTTTTGTCTTTCATACACAATATGGGTCTCTCAAATAACTCTTCTCGCTAGTCTTGTGGAGTTTATGCTCCTAATCGCATGTGTATCTAATGCTGACTCTTTTCCACTTTATTTTAGTGTTTTGATAATTACATAGCTCTCACAAAATTTTTTATTCATTTAATGTTCGAGGTAATAAATGATTTTATGGTTGAAGCTTGCATTGCTTGTAGAATAAAAGAATGATTACTAATTTATTGTTTATTCATTGTTTATTACATATTTATTTATTTATTTATTCTCCATTTAATTTTTCTTTATTATTTATTATTTATTTGTTATAATTTTGGATTTTGTTTAATTCTAAGTTAAATTATTTTACATGTAAATTGTATTAAGTATTGGAAATTCTTAAAATCTTCCTAAGGAAAAAATGTTAAAATTCTTAGAGAAGTTTTTCAACTATCTTACATGTTATATTTTTTTCTAAAGTACAATATATTAAGCATGGTTTGAAATTATATTAAGTATTTTACTTAAGGATATTACATATGAAAATTTTTCTAAGGAAAATATATTACATAGGGATGAAAACCCTTATGTTCTAGAATATTGGTAACATAAAATATATTACATATTCCCTTAGAGTTAAAAATATATCATGTAACGTATTTTTTCAAAGGAATTTATATTGCGCTTTAAATGAGTTTAGAATTATGGTATATATAAAAAATGCAAAAAAGTAAAATATTTTACTCATGACTTCTAATTGATTTTTTTTGTAAAATTTGATGTTCATTTTCTTATGTATTGAATTTTTCACAAAGTATAATATCTTATTTATTAAATTTCTTACATATTTATTTTGTTTGTTAAAATATCTTATAAATTGATATTTTTTATAAGTAACTTATGTTATATATTAAATATCTTATGTATCTAATAGAGACAATAATATATATTATGTATTTATTAAATTAGATATTTTTAGAACATGGAGTTATGGAAATTATTCTTATATACATAGAGTATTTATTGTCTATTTATACTAATATTATGGGATTAAATTATTCAAAATTAAAATGAATGAAATATTAAAGGATGTTGTTTACATAGATTACAATATTTATTCATTATGATTGAATTTTGATTAATTTGGAATCATTTAATGATATTTTAAAAAAAAATATGTAATTTTTATTACTATATTTAAATTTTTAATATTTATTATCAAAGACTCTATTTTTATCAGTTTTTTCTTGAATATTTATTAAAAATATTTAGAATATCTCACATGAAAAATCATTGTTGAAAATTCTTGGAGGAGGATCGTGGACTTTAGGAATATAGGTGTATAACGACCCATACTTTACATACATTGCTATTACTTCATAATTGAAGCATACTTATTACAACATATAACAAAACCATGATAGGACCATATAGGTATAGTGTCTTTAGAAACTGGGAAACATAAACAACATGTTCATAAAGCATATACATTGTCTTCCATTTATTTCATCATATCTAGAGTCCGTTTTGGCATATCCTACTTAATACCCTTATTCCTGACCTGGGGAAAATAAAACATACAAAAGGTTGAGTACAAATGTTCAGTAAGGGTAGACAAAGGAAATATCAATCATATCATATTCATAAGAACATAACATTTTGAAAATCTTAACCTGCAAAAGAGATCATAATATCATAACATGGGATAAATCATAGTAGTGAAATGTAATCCTAATAATAATAACTTAAAACATGAAACTTTGTGTCATACACACATAATCATATATAATCCTTTATTATTAGTCAAGAGTCATTGCCAAGACTATCATAGAGGACAGATTCCATTTCTGAACCGAGTTCACTCCTCGTTCCAGTCCTGTATCACTGAACCAGTTTAACATGTCATTCCAGCCATCTCAATTTCATGAGATAAAAATCTTTACCCAATTCATTGTAGGGAGATATAGGTCCCACCCATCTCATAATGAAACCATTCTTATGTGTGCCACAAAATCATAAATCATACAACATAACATAACCCATGTAATAAAAATGGGATTCTTAAACATCATGACATCATAAAACAATACATATAAGATAAAGGACATCATAAAAATAATTTCATCATAAATAATAAAATAAATGTAATAATAGGGATAGAAACAGAACCCTATATTATCTTAGATGGAAAATAATTTTGATAAAACATTTGAACTCCATTCTTGAGGAAAATATCCTTTCTACATCAAAAACATTTTTCCTTTATTAACTTGTCATAAAATTTTAAAATAAAAGAAGTTAATTAAAAATAAACTTGAAAACTTGTAAAGAAATCTTCATGGAAATAATGTTCTATGAAATTATAAAAATCCATTCATGTCGTATAAGTTAAAAAAACATCCTTCTCGTACTTTGGCCAAAAAAGTCAAAAAGTATCTCGTACTAAAAACGACAAAATATTCCTTTCATATATTTTACTAAAAATTTAGCAATAGGTAAAATTGGATTTAAACAATTATTGGAGGATATAAATAATATTAAATATTGAGTAAACATGGATGTGGATGATAAATAAACCCCAGTAAATACCAAAGTATAAATAATCTCAGATAAAAATGAGATTGCCAGATTTTCCCTTACCTTAGGTCCGATATGCTTTGTATGTATCCAAACATCCTGTATAATCATTTAAATAATTTAATTGAATTATTCCATAATCATATTCATTTTTTGATATCATATATGGTCATATATTTATCTTCTTATTAGTAATATTTCATTTCTACTTGTTATTCGGGTGTTCATTGCTTTATATTCTTATGCATGTTTTGTCAAATAAATTATTATTACTCTTTTTAGGTTATAGATTACTTATTTACAAAATGGTATCAGTGTAATATATATCATATTTATTAATTTAATTCATTTATATAATCATTATTCAATGAAGATCATGTAGAACGAGTCACATCACATCGTGGAGACGGTAGGCCGTACGTACGCACGAGCGATGATATCGTTCCCATAATTATTGAATAATATTAGAGTGGATGATGGAATGTATCATAATTAATATCATGTTATAATAATTATATATAGTTATTCTTTACACCATTATACCCATCCAAGTAAGGTGGTGGTGGAAAACAGATTACACCACGGCGTGGAGATGGTATTTTGTACGTACGCACGCGAGGTGATTTCATTTTCTGTAGGATGGATAGAAGGTGAAATAGATTGGTTTCATATTTATAATAACATATCAGTATATTTTTTATACTGATTTTATTAATTTATGATGAAAAAAAATAAAGAAGAAGAATTAAAAAGAAGAAATAAATTGGAAAGAATCGGTAAAGGATATTACCTCTTCTTTGACGCGCCTCTTCTTAACCTCCTCTTAGGGTACTAAAGTTGGTCTTTGAAGAAGAAAAAGACCTCGAGTATGTTTCTAGGGAAGTGTAGAAGAGAAATTGTCAGGGTTTGTACGAGATGGAAGGCTCAAAGTGGTGTGAGGAGGAGAGGGAGGAGGTTCCCTTTTATAAGGGAGGAGAATGGCACCTTAGGAAAAACTTAAAATATTATTATATAATAAATTTATGTTCGGTTTATAATGGCTCCAAAGTGACTTATTTCGAGGATAGGGTGGGTATGGGTCTAAATCCTCTCAACCAATAGTTTTTAGACAAGTTTAGTTTACCATATTAACCTTATCATTTAGATTTAACTCTAAGTTAAATAATTTAACTTTTACCGTGTCTTCTTGTATTCTTACACTATATGGTGAATAAATTTACTATAAACTACCCATATAACCCCAGTTGTTTCATTAATGTCATATATATTATTATATATGTCCTTTTTCTGAACCTTAGATTTTTATGAATAGAATATCAATTAATAATTTAATATTTTTTTTAAAAACTCTTTTATGTCAATTTTGACACTATTTGGTATTTTGTTTATTATAAATTCATAACAGCATTCTTACTTCGAAAAAAATTCCTATAATAAACCCTAATATGGTATATTAACCAATAAAATTAGTTTAATTCATAAAAAGTTTCAAATTACATTTATTTGGGTATTTATAATATCAATTGTGTTAATATTTCATTAATAAGCTAATTACTAAATCATCATTGTGTCATAAATAAATTAAATTATTTAATGTCTAAAAATTATAAATAAAATATCATTAAGTATGAAATCGTTTTATATTTCTTATTAATATTTATAGTCGAATTTATCTTTTTATAACCCTATATTAAAAATGTTTTACTTATTAAACTTTGATTTTACTTCTTTTAACTCTTCTTTGAATTAAATAATAAAAAATGTCCTAATCTAATCCAAGTGGACCTAAATGGTCATATTTTATTCCTAAGGTTGTTTTTGTTCGAATTAAACTTATCCAAAAGAATTAGGACATGTTTTAGGGTAATAATAATATCATTTTTACCCTTAATTACCCTAATTACTTTTAACCGTGGTAAATAAAAGTAAAAAGTTACTATTCACCAAAAATTATTTTTATCTTATTGAACCACATTTTACTTAATGATATCAACCATGTCTCTCTGATTTTTGAAATTCCACTCACAGAAGCAGTAAAATTAAGTTTTATGTGAATTTGCAAACTCTCCTAGGAGGTGGGTAAAAGACGGTAAAAAGTTTAATTAAATTTTTATGTATCTAAAATTATTATAAAATGACTCCAATGAATTACATTGAACTTATATAGGTATTATGTATCTATTTTTACCTAGAATAAATTTAAATAAAATAAATAATTATTTAAATTAAAATTTGGTTTTAAACTATAACTTAGTGTTTTCACTATTCATCAAAAATTGAAAGTTTTTGGAAAAATACCAAAAATTCACCCTAAGCTAATTTCGATATTCCGAATCCAAAAATGAAGTCCATTTTGAAAGATAAAATTTATAAAATTTTAAAAAGTGGGTATTACTATTCATAATTGCTAGTTTATATAATATTTTAATAGCATCTCGTTGTTTAGTGAAGCTTGGTATTGCGTACAATGCAAGCTATCGAGGAAGGTTGCTCTAGCGTGTAACGCAAGACAAGATAGTGTTGTATGTAGTGAAATATTCCTTTGGTGTTTCGTATAACATAATACATAAAAACAAAATATTTCTCATAAAATCTGAGGGTGTTACATTCTACCCCCCTTAAAAAGAATTTTGCCCTCGAAATTCGTCACTTCGTAACAAACAAATGAGGATACCCCTCCCTCATCATATCCTCAAGTTACCATGTAGCTTATTCTAATTGGTGGTTCCTCTAAAAAAACTTTAACCAAGCGAGTGGTCTTGTTTCGTAGAACTTTTTCACTACGATCCAGAATCTCTATTGGATGTTCTTCATAAGAGAGATCTTACTCCCGTGGTACAACTTCTGAGCTTAGTACATGTGAAGGATCGAGTATGTAATTTATCAGGAGAGAAACATGGAACACATCATGAACTTGAGAGAGATTTTTTGGAAGCTCCAATCGGTAAGATACCTTCCCAAAAAGATCCAATATTTCAAAAGTACCAATATACCTAGGGCTCAGCTTTCCCTTCTTTCCAAATCTCATTACTCACTTCCAAGGAGATATTCGTAAGAACACTTTATCACCCACTTCAAACTCTAGGTGTTTTCTTCTGTTGTCGGTATTACTTTTTTTTCGAATCTGAGATGCTCTTATGTGTTGTTGAATAGATCTTACCTTTTCTACCATCTCATCAACAAGATCAGGTCCTAATAGATTTATTTCCCCAAATTCATCCCTAAAAGCTGGAGTTCTGCATTTATTTCCATAGAGAGCTTGATAAGGATCCATCTGAATACTGGAGTGAAAGCTATTATTATAACAAAATTACACCAAAGGTAGGTGTTGATCCCAACCAACTTTGAAATTCATAGAGAAAGCTCTCAACATATCCTATAGAGTTTGAAATTTCCTCTCAGACTGACCATATGTCTGAGGATGATAAGTAGTGCTGAAACACAACTCTGTATCTAGAGTATGCTGAAGACTTCGCCAAAACATAGAGGTAAACCTCAGATCCCGATCAGATATAATGTAAAGTGGTACTCCAGGAAATCTTACCACTTCCTTCATATATATCCTAGAAATATGATCAAGAGAGAAATCTTCTTTAATAGTAATGAAGTGTGCCGACTTCATAAGATGATCAACTATAACCCAGATAGCATTGTTGCCTTTGGATGTTTTAGGAAGTCTAGTGACAAAGTCCATAGTGGTGTTTTCCAATTTCCATTCTGGTATGGGTAATGGTTGTAACATCCCCTTATATTTCTGTCTCTCATCTTTAACTTGCTGACAAACCAAGCTTCGAGAGACATATTCAGCAACATCTCTTTTCATTCCATCCCACCAGAAGTACTCCTTCAGGTCCCTATACATCTTTGTACTTCCAGGGTGAATAGAGAATGAAGAACTATGAGCATCATCCAATATTTCCTTCTTTAATTCTGGGATGGGAGGAACACAAACCCGATTCCTGAACCTTATTATTTCATCACAATCAATGTGAAATTCAGGAACATTTCTCACCTTTTTTTTGTAACTCTACATCTTTTTTTTGTGCCTATTTAATCTTCACATGTATAGATGGTTGATCATTAATTTGAGAAAAATAAGATTTTTCCCCTTCCATTATAATTCTAAGATCCATCCCTTGTAAATCCAAAAATATTGGATCTTTTGTGATCCTCATCATGGACAAGCTAGCATGGTCTTGTTAACTTAATGCGTCTGCCACCTTGTTTGCTTTCCCGAGGTGGTAATGAATTGAGCAGTGGTAATACTTAATCAGCTACAACCATATTCTTTGGAGCATATTCATCTCCTTTTGTGTGAAAATATACTTTAGACTTTTATGATCAATATAAATATCACACCTTTCACCATAAATATAATGCCTCCAAATCTTTAATACAAAGATTACCGCAGCTAATTCCAAATCATGAGTTGGGTAATTTTTCTCATGGATTTTCAACTGTCATGAGGCATAAGCTATCACCATATCATTTTTCATGAGAAAACACCCCAATACCTTCTTGGATGCATCAATATAGATCACAAACCTTTCACCACTACAAGGCAGTGTGAGAACAGGTGCACTGGATAACCTTCTTTTTAACTCCTTGAAATTATCTTCGCACTCCTCCATCCAAATGAACTTAACTCCTTTTCGAGTCAACCTTGTGAGTGGATTATATAATCATGAAAATTCTTTCACAAAACTTCCATAATATCCAACCAAATCAAGAAAACTTCGGATCTCAGCTATTTTTGTTGGTCTCGACCATTTTTCGATAACCTCTGTTTTTGCTGGATCCACAGATATCCCCTCTTTTGATATTATGTGACCCAAAAATGAAACTTTTTTAAGCCAAAATTCACACTTGTTAAATTTGGAATAAAGATTCTCCTTTCTTAGGGTCTTTAATACAATTCTCAAGTGATCTTCATGTTCTTACTTTCTCTTTGAATAGACAAGAATATCGTATATAAAGACTACCACAAACTGATCAAGATAGTATCTAAAGACTCTATTCATTAGATCCATGAAGATAACAGGGGCGTTAGTAAGACCAAATGGAATCACTATAAATTCATAGTGTCCATACCTTCTACGGAAAGTCTTCTTTGGTATATCCTCCCTTTTGACCCTTAATTGATGATACCCTGAACGAAGATCAATCTTGGAAAATTATTGAGCTCCATGTAGTTGGTCAAATAAGTCATCAATGCGTGGGAGAGGATATTTTTTCATGATAGTGATCTTGTTAAGTTCTCGATAATCAATCCAGAGTCTCATTGATCCATCTTTCTTCTTAATAAACAGAATAGGTGCTCCTCAAGGTGATGCACTGGGGCATATGAATCCCTTATCAAGATTCTCTTTTTGTTGCTTCTTTAATTCCTGCAACTCAATTGGGGCCATTCTATAAGGTGTCTTTGAAATGGGCATATCACCCAGTATGAGTTCTATTGAAAACTCAACTTCACGATTTGGTGGAAGAACTGGCAATTCCTCTAGAAAGACATCATAAAACTCCCATACAATGGGAATATTCTTAATCGGGAGTTTCTCCCCAACCATTTGTGATAAATAACCTTCATTTATTGGAATCAAGACCCATAATATGGAAGAAATTTCCACTGGAAGGTTATATTCATCCTTGCATCGATAGATGATCATAGATTGATCAGTAATATGAAATGTGACTTCCCTTCTTTGGAAATCGATATGAGATCCATATAAGGAAAGCCAATCCATGTTAAGAATCACATAAAATTCCACTATAGGAAGGATCACAAGATTTGCAGGAATCACTTTCCCACAAACATCAATTGGAGAAGAATTATAAACTTTTGATGCAACAGTTGTGCCATTAGGAGTTTTCACAGCTAACTCAACATCTAATTGTTGAGGTAGTACGAAGATACCCTTAGAAAATTCTACTAAAATAAAAGACTTGGTGGGTCTAGAATCAAATAAAACATTTGTTACTTTAGAGTGGATGGTAAGTGTACCTTTCACCAATTCGTTATCGTACTCCACATCGCCGAAAGAAATTGCATGTGACTTTCCTTTGTCTTTGGCCTTAAGAGTTTGTTGACGTCTATCATCATCAACAACCCTTGTATTAGGGCATTGATTAGAATAATGCCCCATTTCCTTACACTTGTAACATTGAAGTGTAGAAGGTGCATTCTGTGTAGCCTTTTATCTATTCGCATCACTAGACATATTTTTCCCATCATTGTGGCATTCAAATGCCCGATGACCTTATTTTCCACATTTGAAACATTTACTTGTCCCTTTAAGACAATTTCCTCCATGTTTCTTTCCACACTTTGAGCATAAGGGTAAACTCATCTTCTTTTCAGTGGTCTTTAGATTTCCCTTTAAATTACATTTTCCTCTTCTTATCAAACCCATATGATTGATGGGTTACTCCAATATTCATCTCAACCTTGAGAGCACATCGAACAATTTCCTCGTAGCTATTGAAGTCCCTTATGGATAACGCCCTTTGAAGACTTGGTTTTAAATCACTAAAGAATCGATCGATCTTACTCTCAGGTTGGATAATAATTCCAGAAGCATACCTTGCAAGTATTGTAAAATTTTCTTCATAGGTACCAACAGATTCATCATCCTTTTGCTTTAGTTCAAGAAACTCCTTCTCCATCTTTGTTCGAAGAATACGAGGGAAGTACTTATTGAAAAATATGTTCTTGAACACGTCCCATTCCATGGACTCAATTTCATCTCTTTGCCTCATATTCTTGATAAGATTCCACCATTGATCAGCTCCACATTCCAAACGATATACTGCTAAGATGACTTTATCGTGTTTAGAACATTGAATAACTGAAAATATATTTTCAATGGTACTGATCCATTATTCAGCAACTAATGGATCAGTAGACCCGCTGAATGAGGGTGGATGCTGCCTCATGAAGGATTCAATAGAATTTTGCTCCTTCCTTTGCTTGTTTGGCAGTCTTGCATGATTCATATCTTGAGAAAGTTGTGTGATCATGGCTACAAGATTTTTCATTTCATCTCCCATAACGTTTGGTTGCTCAGGGGGACAATCATTTCATTTCCCATCACATTTAGCATTAAAATGGTTTCTTCGGGTTCCAAACATTGACTAAAACCAATAAGCATAGTGTGAGAAACACTAATAGGAAAACCACAAAATCAAGAATGAATTTTCACACTTAAGGTATTATCCTAGGTTATTCATGGCCATTTCTAAAACACTAATATTGTGTTCTATGTTTAGACATATCCTTAGGGTTCTTACTAAGTCTTTCACATCCTAGTTTCCAAATTTTGACTATACCTTTCCTCTAATACCAATTATAATGACCCATATTTTACATACATTTTTATTACTTCATAATTGAATCATACTTATTACAACATATAACAAAACCATGATAGGACCATATAGGTATGGTGTCTTTAGAAACTGGGAAACATAAACAACTGGTTCATAAAGCATCTACATTGTATTCCATTTATTTCATCATATCTAGAGTCCCTTTTGGAATATCCTACTTAATACCCTTATTCCTGGCCAGGGGAAAGGAAAATATACAAAAGGGTGAGCTCAAATGCTCAGTAAGGGTAAACAAAGGAAATATCAATCATATCATATTCGTAAGAACATAACATTTTTAAAATCTTAACCTATAAAAGAGATCATAATATCATAACATGGGATAAATCATAGTTGTGAAATGTAATCCCAATAATCATAACTTAAAACATGAAACTTTTTGGAATACACACATAATCATAGAGAATCATTTCTTATTAGTCAAGACTCATTTCCAATACTATCAGAGGAGACAAATTCCATTTCTGAACCGAGTTCACTCCTCATTCCAGTCTTGTATCACTAAACCGGTTTAACTTGCCATTACAGCCATGTCTATCTCATTAGATATAAAACTTTACCTAATTCATTGGAGGGAAATATAGGTCCCACACATCTCATAATGAAACCATTATTATGTGTGCCACAAAATCATAAATCATACATCATAACATAACCCATGCAATAAAAATGGGATTCTTAAACATCATGACATCATAAAACAATCCATATAAGATAAAGGACTTCATAAAAATAATTCCATCATACATAATCAAATCAATATAATAATAGGTATAGAAACATAACCCTATATTATCTTAGATGGAAAATAAATTTTATAAAACATTTGAACTCCATTCTTGAGGAAAATATCCTTTCTACTTCAAAAACATTTTTCCTTTCTTAACATGTCATAAAATTTTAAACTAAAAGAAGTTAATTAAAAATAAACTTGAAACCTTGTAAAGGAAGCTTCATGGAAATAATGTTCTATGAAATCATAAAACTTCCTTCATACTGTATAAGTTAAAAAAACATTCTTCTCGTACTTTGGCCGAAAAAGTTAAAAAGTATCTCGTACTGAAAATGAAAAAAGATTTCTTTCATATCTTTTACTAAAAATTCACCAATATGTAAAATTGGATTTAAAAAATTATAGGAGGATAGAAATAATATTATATATTGAGGAAACATGGATGTGGATGATAAATACACCCCAGTAAATACCAAAGTATAAACAATCTCGGATAGAAATGAGATTGCCAGATTTTCCCTTACCATATGTATGATATGCTTTGTACGTATCCAAACCTCCTTTATAATCATTTAAATAATTTCATTGAATTATTATAAAATCATATTCATTTTTATTATATCATGTATGGTCATATTGTTATCTTCTTATTAGTAATATTTCATTTCTACTTGTTATTCGGGTGTTCATTGCTTTATGTTCTTATGGATGTTTTGTCGAATAAATTATTATTCTTCCTTTTAGGTTATAGATACCTTATTTACAGAATGGTATTAGTGTAATATATATCATATTTATTCATTCAATCCATTTATATAAGCATTATTCAATGAATATCATGTAGAACGAGTCGAATCACATCGTGGAGACGGTAGGCCGTACGTACGCACAAGTGGTGATATCATTCCCATAATTATTGAATGGCATTGGAGTGGATGATGGAATGTTTCAGAATTAATATAATGTTAAAATAATCATGTATAGTTATTCTTTACACCATTATAACCATCCAATTAAGTTGGTGGAGGAAAATAGATTACACCACGGCGTGGAGACAGTATTCTGTACGTATGCACGCGCGGTGATTTCTTTTTCCGTAGGATGGATAGAAGGTAAAATAGGGTTGTTTCATATTTATAAAAAAATATCAATATATTAGTGATAATGATGTTATTAATTTATTATGAAACAAATAAAGAATAAGAATTATAAGAAGAAATAAATTGGAAAGAATTGGTAAAGGATATTACCTCTTCTTTGACGCGCCTCATCTTAACCTCCTCTTAGGGAACTAAAGTTGGTCTTTGAAGAACACCAGAACCTCTAGTATGTTTCTAGGGAAGTGGAGAAAATAAATTGGCAGGGTTTCTCCGAGCTTGAAGGCCAAAAGTGGTGTGAGGAGGAGTGGGAGGAGGTTCCCTTTTATAAGGGAGGAGAGAGGAACCTTAGGAAAAACTTAAAATATTATTTTATAATAAATTCATATTCAGTTTATAATGGCTCCAAAGTGACTTATTTCGAGGCTAGGTTGGGGATGGGTCTAATTCCTCTCAACCAATAGTTTTTATACAAGTTTAGGTTACCATTTTAACCCTATCATTTGGATTTAACTCTAAGTTAAATAATTTAACTTTTACCGTGTCTTCTTGTATTATTACACTATATGGTTAATAAACTTAATATAAACTTCCAATATAACCCCAATTGGTTCATTAATTTCATATATATTATTATATATGTCTTTTGGACGAACCTTTTATTTTTAGGAATATAATATAAATTAATAATTTAATATTTTTTTTAAAAACACTTTTATGTCAATTTTGACACTATTTGGTATTTTGTTTTTGCTAAATTCATAAAAGAATTATTACTTCGAAAAGAATTCATATAATCTACCCTAATATGTTATATTAACCTATAAAATTAGTTTAATTCATAAAAAGTCTCAAATTAAATTTATTTGGGTATTTATAATATCAATTATGTTAATATTTTATTAATAAGGTAATTACTACATCATCATTGTCTCATAAATAAATTAAATTATTGAATGTCTAAAAATTATAAATAAAATACCATTATGTAGGAAATCTTTTTTTCTTTCTAGTTAATATTTATAGTCAAATTTATCGTATGTATAAATCTATATTAAAAATTTTTTACTTATTAAACTTTGATTTTACTTCTTTTAACTCTTCTTTGAATTAAATAATAATAAATGTCCTAATCTAATCCAAGTGGACCTAAATGGTCATATTTTATTCCTAAGGTTGTTTTTGGTCGAATTACACTTATCCAATATAATTAGGACATCTGTTAGGGTAATAATAATATCATTTTTACCCTTAATTACCCTATTTACTTTTAACCGTGGTAAATAAAAGTAAAAAGTTAATATTCACATAATATTATTTTTATCTTATTGAACCACATTTTACTTACTGATATCAACCGTGTCTCTCTGATTTTTGAAATTCTGCTTACAGAAGCGGTAAAATTAAGTTTTATGTAAATTTGCAAATTCTCCTAAGAGGTGGGTAAAAGATGGTAAAACGTTCAATTAAATTTTTATGTATCTAAAATTATTATAAAATGACTCCAATGAATTACATTGAACTTATATAGGTATTATGTATATATTTTGACCTATAATAAATTTAAATAAAATAAATAATTATTTAAATTAAAATTCAGTTTTAAACTATAACTCAGTGTTTTTCACTATTCATCAAAAATTGAAAGTTTTTAGAAAAATACCAAAAATTCATCCTAAGCTAATTTCGATATTCAGAATCCAAAAATAAAGTCCATTTTGAAAGATAAAATTTATAAAATTTTAAAAAGTGGGTATTACTATTCATAATGGCTAGTTTATATAATATTTTAATAACATCTCGTTGTTTAGTGAAACTCGGTATTGCGTACAACACAAGCTATTGAGGAAGGTTTCTCTAGTGTGTAACGCATGCCAAGACAGTTTTGTGTGTAGTGAAATATTCCTTTGGGGTTTTGTATAACATAATACATAAGAACAAATTATTTCTCATAAAATCTCAGGGTGTTACATTCTACCCCCCTTAAAAAGAATTTCGCCCTCGAAATTCATCACTTCGTAACAAACAGATGAGGATACCCCTCCCTCATCATATCCTCAAGTTCCCATGTATCTTCTTCTAATTGGTGGTTCCTTCATAAAACTTTAACCTAGTGAGTGGTCTTGTTTCGTAGAAATTTTTCGCTACGATCCAGAATCTCTATTGGTTGTTCTTCAAAAGAGAGATCTTTCTCCAGCGGTACAACTTCTGAGCTTAGTACATGTGAAGAATCGAGTATGTACTTTCTCAGGAGAGATACATGGAACACATCATGAACATGAGAAATATTCGGTGGAAGTTCCAATCGGTAAGCTACCTTCCCAACATGATCCAGTATTTCAAAATGACAAATATACCTAGGGCTCAGCTTGCCCTTCTTTCCAAATCTCATTACTCTCTTCCAAGGAGATATTCATAAGAACACTTTATCACCCACTTCAAACTCTAGGTCTTTTCTTCGGTTTTCGGCATAACTTTTTTGTCAACTATGAGCTGCTCTTATGTGTTGTGGAATAGATCTTACCTTTTCTATCATCTCGTCAACAAGATCAGGTCCTAATAGCTTTCTTTCCCCAACTTCATCCCAGCAAGCTGGAGTTCTCAATTTCTTTCCATAGAGAGCTTGGTAAGGATCCATATGAATACTGGAGTAAAAGCTATTAATATAATAAAATTCCACCAAATGTAGTTGTTGATCCCAACCACCTTTGAAATCCATAGAGAAAGCTCTCAACATGTCTTATAGAGTTTGAATTGTCCTCTCAGATGGACCATCTGTATGAGGATGATAAGCAGTGATGAAACTCAACTCTGTATCTAGAGTATGCAGAAGACTTCGTCAAAACATCGAGGTAATCCTCAGATCCTGATCAGATATAATTGAAAGTGGTACTCCATGCAATCTTACCACTTCTTTCACATATATCCTGGCAAGCTGATCAAGAGAGAAATCTTATCTAATAGCAATAAAGTGCGCCGACTTCGTAAGATGATCAACTATAACCTAGATAGCATTGTTGCCTTTGGATGTTTTAGAAAGTAGAGTGACAAAGTTCATAGTGATGTTTTCCCATTTCCATTCTGGTATGGGTATAGGTTCTAACATCCCCTTAGACTTCTATCTCTCAGCTTTAACTTACTGACAAACCAAGCATCGAGAGACATATTCAGCAACATCTATTTTCATGCCATCCCACCAGAAGTACTCCTTCAGGTCCCTATACATCTTCGTGCTTCTAGGGTGAATATAGAATGAAGAACTATGAGCTTCATCCAATATTTCTTTCTATAATTCTGGGATGGGAGGAACACAAACCCGATTCCTGGACCTTATTATTTCATCACAATCAATGTGAAATTCAGGAACATTTCACACCTTCTTTTGTAAATCTACATCTTCTTTTCGTTCCTCTTTAATCATCACATGTATAGATGGTTGAAAATTCATTTGATAAATATAATATTTTTTCCCTTACATTTTAATTCTAAGATCCATCCTTTGTAAATCCATAAATATTGGATCTTTTTTGATCCTCATCATGGATAAGCTAGCATGGTCTTGTCGACTTAATGCATCTGCCACCTTGTTTGGTTTCCCGGGGTGGTAATGAATTGAGCAGTCATAATCTTTAATCAGATCAAACCAGCTTCTTTGGTGCATATTCAGCTCCTTTTGTGTGAAAATATACATTAAAATTTTATGATCAGTATAAATATCACACCTTTCACCATAAAGATAATGTTTTCAAATCTTTAATGCAAAGATTACCGCAGCTAATTCCAAATCATGAGTTGGGTAATTTTGCTCATGGATTTTCAACTTTCATGAGGCATAAGCTATCACCATATCGTTTTGCATGAGAACAAACCCCAATCCCTTCTTGTATGCATCACTATAGATCACAAACTTTTCTCCACCACAAGGAAGTGTGAGAACAGGTGCACTGGATAACCTTCTTTTTAACTCCTTGAATTTCTCTTCACACTCCACCGTCCAAACGAACTTAACTACTTTTCGAGACAACCTGGTGAGTGGATTATATAATCATGAAAAATATTTCACAAAACGTCAATAATATCCATCCAAACCAAGAAAACTTTGGATCTCGGTTACTGTTGTTGGTCTCGACCATTTTTCGATAACCTCTGTTTTTGCTGGATCTAGAGATATCCCCTTTTTTGAGATTATGTGACCCAAAAATGAAACTTTTTGAAGCCAAAATTCACACTTGGTAAATTTGGCATAAATCTTATCCTTTCTTATGGTCTTTAATACAATTCTCAAGTGATCTTCACGTTCTTCCTTGCTCTTTGAATAGACAATAATATCATCTATAAAGACTACCACAAACTGATCAAGATAGTATCTAAAGACTCTTTTCATTAGATCCATGAAGATAGTAGGGGCATTAGTAAGTCCAAATCGAATCACTATAAATTCATAGTGTCCATACCTTGTACGGAAATACATCTTTGGTATATCCTCCCTTTTGAACCTTAATTGATGATACCCTAAACGAAGATCAATCTTGGAAAAGTATTGATCTCTGCGTAGTTGGTCAAATAATTCCTCAATGCATGGGAGATGATATTTTTTTTCTTGATAGTGATCTTGTTAAGTTCTCGATAATCAATACAGAGTCTCATTGATCCATCTTTCTTCTTAAAAAATAGAACAGGTGCTCCCTAAGGTGATGCACTAGGGCGTATGAATCCCTTATCAAGATTCTCTTGGAGTTTCTTCTTTAATTCCTGCAACTCAATTGGGGCCATTCTATAAGGTGTCTTTGAAATGGTCATAGCACCCAGTATGAGTTCTATTGAAAACCCAACTTCACGATTTGGTGGAAGACCTGGAAATTCTTCTGGAAAGACATCATCAAACTCCCATACAATGAGCATATTCTTAATCATTATTTTCTCTCCAACCATTTGAGATAAATAACCTTCATTTATTGGAATCAAGACCCATAGGATGAAATAAATTTCCACTGGAAGGTTATATTCATCCTTGCATTGATAGATGATCATAGATTGATCGAGAATATGAAATGTGACTTCCATTCTTTGGAAATCGATATGATATCCATATAAGGAAAGCCAATCCATGCCAAGATTCACATAAAATTCTACTATAGGAAGGATCACAAGATTTTCAGGAAGCACTTTCCCACAAACATCAATTGTAGAAGAATTATAAACTTTTGATGCAACTGTTATGCCATTAAGAGTTGTCACAGCTAACTCAGCATCTAATTGTTGAGGTAGTATGGCGATACCCTTAGAAAATTCTTCAGAAATAAAATATTGGGTGGATCTAGAATTAAATAAAACATTTTCTACTTTAGATTGGATGGTAAGTGTACCTTTCACCACTTTGTTATTTTACTCCACATCACTGATAGAAATTGCAAGGGACTTTCCTTTGTCTTTGGCCTTAAGAGTTTGTTGACATCGATCATAATCAACAACCCTTGTATTTGGGCATTGATTTGCATAATTACCCATTTCCTTACACTTGTAACATTGAAGTGTAGGAGGTGCATTCTGTGTAGCTTTTCTCTATTCACATCACTAGACATATTTTTCCCATAATTGAGGAATTCAAATGCCTGATGACCTTATTTTCCACATTTGAAACATTTACTTGTCCCTTTAAGAAAATTTACTCCATGTTTCTTTCCACACTTTGAGCATAAGGGAAAACTCATCTTCTTTTCAGTGTGGTCTTTATATTTCCCTTTGAATCCCATTTTATTCTTCTTATCAAACCTATATGACTGATGGGTTACTCCAATATCCATCTCAACCTTGAGTGCACATCGAACAATTTCCACATAGCTATTGAAGTCCCTTATGGCTAACTCCCTTTGAAGACTTGGTTTTAAGCCACTAAAGAATCGATCGATCTTACTCTTAGGTTGGATAATAATTCCAGAAGCATACCTTGCAAGTCTTGTAAAAAAAATTCGTAGGTACCAACAGATTCATCATCCTTTTGCTTTAGTTCAAGAAACTCCTTCTCCATATTTGTTTGAAGAATACAAGGGAAGTGCTTATTGAAAAATATATTATTGAACTCGTCCCATTCCATGGAATCAATTTCATCTCTTTGCCTCGTATTCTTGATAATATTCCACCATTGATCAGCTTCACCTTCCAAACGATATACTGCTAAGATGACTTTATCATGTTCAGAACATTGAAGAACTGAAAATATCTTTTCAGTGGTACTGATCCATTTTTCAGAAACTAATGGATCCGTAGACCCGCTGAATGAGGGTGGACGCTGCCTCATGAAGGATTAAACAGAATGTTGATCCTTCCTTTGCTCGTTTGGTAGTCCTGCGTGATTCATAGCTTGATAAAGTTGTGTGATCATGGCTAAAAGATTTTTCATTCCAGCTCCCATAACTTTTGGTTTCTCAAGGGGACAATCATTTCATTTCCCATCGCATTCAGCATTAACATGGTTCCTTCGAGATCCATCCATTGACTAAAACCAATAAGCATAGTGTGAGAAACACTAATAGGAAAACCACATAATCAAGAATGAAATTTCACAATTAAGGTCTTATCATAGGTTATTCATGGCCATTTCTAAGACACTAATATTGTGTTCTATGCTTAGAAATATCCTTAGGGTTCTTACTAAGGCTTTCACATCCTAGTTTCCAAATCTTGACTATACATTTCCTCTGATACCAACTATAACAACCCATACTTTACATACATTGTCATTACTTCATAATTGAAGCATACTTATTACAACATATAAAAAACCATGATAGGTCTGTATAGGTATAGTGTCTTTAGAAACTGGGAAACATAAACAACTAGTTCATAAAGCATCTACATTGTCTTCCATTTATTTCATCATATCTAGAGTCCCTTTTGGCATATCCTACTTAATACCCTTCTTCCTGACCTGGGGAAAAGAAAACATACAAAAGGGTGATATAAAATGCTCAGTAAGGGTAAACAAAGTAAATATCAATCATATCATATTCCTAAGAACATAACATTTTGAAAATCTTAACCTGCAAAAGAGATCATAATATCATAACATGGGATAAATCATAATAGTGAAATGTAATCCCAATAATCATAACTTAAAACATGAAACTTTGTGGCATACACTCATAATCCTGGAGAATCATTTCTTATTATTCAAGACTCATTTCCAAGACTATCATAGCGGACAAAGTCCATTTATGAACTGATTTCGCTCCTCATTCCAATCCTGTATCACTCAACCGATTTAGCTTTCCGTTCCAGCCATGTCTATCTCATGAGATATAAATCTTTACCCAATGCATTGGAGGGAGATATAGGTCCCACCCATCTCATAATGAAACCATTCTTATGTGTGCCACGAAATCACAAATCATACATCATAACATAACCCATGCAATAAAAATGGGATTCTTAAACATCATGACATCATAAAACAATCTATATAAGATAAAGGACTTCATAAAAATAATTCCATAATACATAATCAAATCAATGTAATAATAGGGATAGAAACATAACCCTATATTATCTTAGATGGAAAATAATTTTGATAAAACATTTGAACTCTATTCTTGAGGAAAATATCCTTTCTACTTCAAAAACATTTTTCCTTTCTTAACTTGTCATAAAATTTTAAACTAAAATAAGTTAATTAAAAATAAACTTGAAAACTTGTAAAGGAATATTCATGGAAATAATGTTCTATGAAATCATAAAAATTCATTCACGCAGTATAAGTTAAAAAAAAATTCTTCTCGTACTTTGGCCGAAAAAGTCAAAAAGTATCTCGTACTGAAAACGACAAAAGATTCCTTTCATATCTTTTAATAAAAATTCACCAATAGGTAAAATTGGATTTAAATAATTGTAGGAGGATATAAATAATATTACATATTGAGGAAACATGGATGTGGATGATAAATACACCCCAGTAAATACCAAAGTATGAACAATCTCGGATAAAAATGAGATTTCCATATTTTTCCTTACCTTAGGTCCGATATTCTTTGTACGTATCCAAACCTCCTGTATAATCATTTAAATAATTTCATTAACTTATTACATAATCAATTTAATTTTTATGATATCATATATGGTCATATTCTTATCTTCTTATTAGTAATATTTCATTGCTACTTGTTATTCGGGTGTTCGTTACTTTATATTCTTATGCATGTTTTGTCAAATAAATTCTTATTACTTTTTTAGGTTACAAATACCTTATTTACAGAATGGTATTAGTGTAATATATATCATATTTATTCATTCAATTCATTTATATAATCATTATTCAATGAATATCATGTATAACGAGTCGCATCACATCGTGGAGACGATAGGCCATACGTACACACAAGCGATGATATCGTTCCCATAATGATTGAGTGGTATTGGAGTGGATGATGGAATGTCTCAGAATTAATATCATGTTATAATAAACATATATAGTTATTCTTTACACCATTATACCCATCCAAGTAAGGTGGTGGTGGAAAACAGATTACACCACAGCGTGGAGACGGTATTCCGTACGTATGCACGCGCGGTGATTTCATTTTCCGTAGGATGGATAGAAGGTGAAATAGTTTTGTTTCATATTTATAATAACATATAAGTATATTAGTGATACTGATGTTATTAATTTATGATGAAACAAATAAATAATAAGAATTATAAGAATAAATAAATTGGAAAGAATCGATAAAGGATATTACCTCTTCTTTGACGCGCCTCTTCTTAACCTCCTATTAGGGCACTAAAGTTGGTATTTGAAGAAGACCAGGACCACTAGTATGTTTCTAGGGAAGTGGAGAAGAGAAATTTTTAGGGTTTTTCTGAGCTTGAAGGCTCAATGTGGTGTGAGGAGGAGAGGGAGGAGGTGCCCTTTTATAAGGGAGGAGAGGGGCACCTTAGGAAAAACTTAAAATATTATTTTATAATAAATTCATATTCAGTTTATAATGGCTCCAAAGTGACTTATTTCGAGGATAGGGTGGGTATGGGTCGAAATCCTCTCAACCAATAAGTTTTAGACAAGTTTAGGTTACCATTTTAACCTTATCATTTAGATTTAACTCTAAGTTAAATAATTTAACTTTTACTGTGTCTTCTTGTATTCTTACACTATATGATTAATAAACTTACTATAAAATACCAATCGAACCCCACTTGGTTAATTAATGTCATAAATATTATTATATATGTCTTTTTTCCAAACCTTATATTTTTATGAACATAATATCAATTAATAATTTAATATTTGTTTTAAAAACTCTTTTATGTCAATTTTGACACTATTTGTATTTTGTTTTTTCTAAATTCATAACAGCATTATTACATAGAAAGAAATTCTTCTAATAAACCCTAATATGTTATATTAACCTAAAAAATTAGTACAATTCATAAAAAGTCTCAAATTACATTTATTTAGGTATTTATAATATCAATTATGTTAATATTTCATTGATAAGGTAATTAGTGCATCATCATTGTGTCATAAATAAATTAAATTATTTAATGTCTAAAAATTTAAAATAAAATATAATTATGTATGAAGTATTTTTATCTTTCTAATTAATATTTATAGTCGAATTTATCTTATTTATAACCCTATATTAAAAATGTTTTACTTATTAAACATTGATTTTACTTCTTTTAACTCTTCTTTGAATTAAATAATAATAAATGTCCTAATCTATTCCAAGTAGACCTAAATGGTCATATTTTATTCCTAAGGTTGTTTTTGGTCGAATTAAACGTATCCAATAGAATTATGACATGTGTTAGGGTAATAATAATATCATTTTTACCCTTAATTATCCTATTTACTTTTAACAGTGGTAAATAAAAAAATTGTTTTTATCTAATTGAACCACATTTTACTTATTGATATCAACAGTGTCTCTCAGATTTTTGAAATTCTACTCATAGAAGTGGTAAAATTAAGTTTTATATAAATTTGCAAATTCTCCTAAGAGATGGGTAAAAGACAGTAAAAAGTTCAATTAAATTTTTATGTATCTAAAATTATTATAAAATGACTTTAATGAATTACATTGAACTTATATAGGCATTATGTATCTACTTTAACCTAGAGTAAATTTAAATAAAATAAATAATTATTTAAATAAAAATTCGGTTTTAAACTATAAGTCACTGTTTTTCACTATTCATCAAAAATTGAAAGTGTTCAGAAAAATACCAAAAATTCACCCTAAGATAATTTTGATATTCCAAATCCCAAAATGAAGTCCATTTTAAAAGGTAAAATTTATAAAATTTCAAAAAGTGGGTATTACTATTCATAATGGCTAGTTTATATAATATTTTAATAACATCTCGTTGTTTAGTGAAACTCAGTATTGCGTACAATGCTAGCTATCGAGGAAGGTTCCTCTAGTATGTAACGCAGGCCAAGACAGTGTTGTGTGTAGTGAAATATTCCTTTGGTGTTTCATATAACATAATACATAAAAACAAAATATTTCTCATAAAATCTCAGGGTGTTACAAGGTGTTTCTATTTTCTCTATTTAAAGGACAAAGTAACACACATGCATGCAAGTTGAACACTATTTGTTTAATACAAAAGTGTTGTTGTACAAAAATATTTATTGTTCAATTGAGTTGATGAGGAATTGATAGAATTCCCAAAATACATTGTCCAAATTTTTTGAAGCACTAAAAAGAACACCCCTTCACCAATATTTCTATCTATAATTTATAATGGGTTATTTGTTTAAAAACATCTATAGTTTTATTTATTGTATTATAATTATTTATGGTTTATACCATTATTAAAAGGTACCATTGGTTATGTCTATCTGACCAAGATGCTATGAAATAGTGTGTTCTTAAACCTTTCAAGAAGCACTAGGTTGGGGATTCTACTTTAGAAAGTATGGGTTTTATATTCTCCTGTAAAAGGGATTGTTAGTTTTTAGGTTTCTCCTTAGAAATTCTAAGGTTATATTTGATCCCTTTAAAATATTGGGTTAGAGCTGCTCCCATGTTTAAAAGTCCGAGTTTAGATTGAACTGATAAAAAGAATTTTTCTATAGTGTAAATCTATACTCTTTGGTTGAAGTGTGAATAGTAGATGTAGGATAATTTGGATCATAACTACTATAAAAAAATTTATTTTATCTCTTTTACTTTACTGGTTTCACTCTTGGAACATCTAATTCATTTCTTGTCTAAGGATGAATTGTTAAATATATTAATCTTCCAAATCTCATAATATATTTTAAGTAACTCTGATTTTTAAGATTTAAAATTCACCCCTCCCCCTCTTGTCTTGTCATCAATCTGGATGGGACCTAACGTTTGGTATTACACTAGGCCCTATTAAGATAATTTTGATTATTTTTATATGTTTATTTAGATATCTTTGCACTTGGTTTTAGAACTTTTTGTTTTTCTGATATATTTTTGCAATAAATATATATCCAAGACCTAACAGTCTAAGGTAAGGATTTATTTTCAGTTATAAAAAGTTAGGTGGTTGAAAATTTGAATCCTCTGAGACCACCTCATTTTTATAGAAATTATTATATTTATTGGAAGGAAAAAATGAAAATATTTTTGAATAAAATGGGTATTGAGTATTGGAACATAATGTTTGGACATTAAAATTTTTCAGTAGTTCTTCTAGATACTTTGATTGGAAATTATGTTGCTAAATATGTCTTGAATAAAAAAGTTATGAATTTTATTTATTTTTATTTTAGTAGAAAATTTTATAGCCAAATTTATTCTTGTAAAATGGATATTAAAATTTATAGAGATTTAAAAATTTTTAAGTAACTAAAAATTCTAGAGAGCTAAGCTAGGTGTTCATAGGGTCAAATTTCAAGAGTTCAGGATGATTGATCAGGGGAGTGTTAGTGAGATGTATAATAGGTTTACTAAGATTAATGTCTACTCTTGGTGAAACTATGAATACAATAGTGTAGATTAAAGGAATCATTTCACTTCTATCTAGGAAACAAAATTCCAAGGAGTAATCCAATGAATAAAGAAATAATTTTTTTAAATATATCATGGATCATCTTATTTGAAAATTACTTCAATAAGAACTTGAGTTGAAGAATATTGATAATGAAGTTAATGAAAAAAGAAGGTATTTTATTTTAAATATTCTAAACATGTTACTTCTAGTTCTTTTTTATACTAATACAGGTTTGTCTAGTAGTGTGAGAAGTGATGATCTAATTCAAGTTACTAGATGCATTCAAGGACTCATAAAGAAGATACATGTTTACAAGAAGGAACCATTGAAAACCAAGAATTATATGAATAATTTTAAAATAAAATGCAATAAAGGTAAATCTTATTCTCACATTAGATGTTTTGAATGTGTGAAAGTTGTTCATACTATGCATGAATGTCCAATACTGGAAAATGAAAGAAAATATAGGAAGGATGATAAGAAAAAGTAGAAGGATTTTTCTATTAGTTGGAGTTGTACTAAATATTTTTATTCTTATAATGAATATGAATGTGAAAGGGAAGCTTCTAATATGGTTTCGTGACTATTGATATGATCAAGTTTTATAATGATTCTAATTTTGATTCTCATTCTTATAATGATTCTAATTTTTATTAAACTATATTTAAAGAGTTAAGTGAGATTTTTGTTCATTATCATTAAGAAATTGAAAAACTCTCAAATATATATAAAAATTCAAGTAAAGAACATAATAATGTTAAAAAGGAAAAGGAAAATATATCCCTTATGGTTAAAAAGTTAAGGAACATATTCTTAAGAACAATGAAAGAGAATAAAGTAATTAAAAAAATTTAGATGATTTATCTAAACTTAAGTAAGAGAATAATAGTTTTAAAAATTTTAATTCAAAGTACAAAAAAACTGATTATATTGAGTATTTACCAAAATAAATTTTGAAGCTTAAAAATAAAATGAGAACTTTGAGGGAAATTATAACTAAGTCTAATGTTGGAATTCAAAATCTGGAGGATTTTATGGTATTATAAAAAATTTCTAAAATAAATAAAAAATATAAATTTTCTGGGTTATGAGTGGGGATTACCACAAATGTATAGAAATTGATTTGTGAAAGGTATAACTAAAGGTATTTTTGTTGTGTTTTTGGAAATGGTCCCTCAACCAAAAGGCTGAGGCAGTTATTCATAAAATTTAAGAAGATTACAAGAGATGAAAATGAGATATCTTATTACAATCAGCCTCATAAAAAGGGATTAGTGTCTTAGGAAGGGTATCAGACTAGGTAATAGGTTCACCAACCCAGATGCTCGCAAGACCATTTGCAACCATCTTCACCACTTGATAAAAATTCGTGATGATGAAGTTGAGAGATGAAAGAGTCTCCATGCATTGCATCCACTTTGCTGCAAGCTGCCAATAGATATGCATTTCACCATTTCTGATGTCCCGCACAATGGAAGAAAAGTCACTTTCAAACCAAATATTATTCCAACCTTTCATTTTCACAAATGAGACAGCGTGTATGATCCCAAGAATCTCCGCCTCAAGGGAACTTGTCACGCCACACGATCCATAGAAACATCCTTTAAAAGAGTCATCATGGGCCCTAAAGACCGCACCACAACCGGAAGGTCTAGGATTCCCTTTAGAAGCACCATCTATATTAAGCTTAATACAAAGAGGGAAGAGAGGGATCCAGAACACCTCAATAGTACTCGAAGTAGGTCTGAAATTTCCTTGAACATCTAGATTTTTCAGAATCATAATGTCCTGAATTCTGTTGTAACATTCACCCAAAGAAACATTGGACATATCCCTTATAGCAGTAAAAACCTGCATCATGAAAAGCTTCAAGAAACAACCCATTCCATTGTGAAAATAAGAATTTTTATGCCTCTAAATTGTATGTAGTACTTCAGCAATAGACACGCAAAGGAGAGCCCGAACTTGAGGTGATAGCTGGATAACTGAACAACAGCAGGGGAGGGCCTGCAGTCCTAAAAATCTAAGCCCATCCATATCAAAAGCACCCAAAACCTCCCTCTATATGGTTGAGGTCGTTGCACAAGTGAGGAAAAGATTCTCTACATCTTCATGATGTTGGTGGCACATACTACACCTTGAACAAATCTACAAACCAAAAATTTGGAAAAACTCCTCAGTGGGTAATCTGTTGTAAAGTATCCTCCATATAAGCGTTAGGCCTGAAGGCTTAATCCATGGTTTATTGAAAACATATAACCATTTATACTCATCATTATGACCCTTGGTAACATGAGTATAGTATAATTTTCTAGTGAAAACACCATTTCTAGCCGGCTCCCAAGTAAGAAAATCAGAGTAGGAGACAAAATTGTAACAGTCAATCAGATCCTGAAGTTCATCTAGAAAATTTGTTGGAGGATCATCTACAAAATCCTTGATAGATACCTGCTCACCTAAACCCAAGGCAGCAGGCTGAAAACCATTAGCGAGAATGTCACCTATCCAGTTATCAAGCCAGAACTTAAGGATAGAGTTACTATTCACAATCCATCTAGAGCATGTCATATCCTTTTGAAAGGATGATCTAACTACTGTCCAGAGAGTGGAGACAATGAAAGCATTGCTACACAACCTCAAATTATCAGCAAATCAAGATTTAAGGAAACCTATTGAATCTGAATTACTATAAATGATATTCCAGGTCAGGAAGGTTTGAAGGGATTCATTAAAGAGAGATATATTCTTTATACCCATGCCACTATAGTGTAATGGTATACAACATACCTTCCAAGGAACAATGAGCAACTTCCTCAAGGTATTTTTATTGTTACTTATTTTATATTTGGTTTATTTTTTTTTCTTTATGCTAGTGGATTCTCTTTAAAGTTGGATTAATATCTTTTTCACAAAAATGCTATCGTGTCCCATGTATATATGGGAATTTGAAATTTATGAGGGTTTTGAATTTTATTCTTGGTGGATGGTTTATTTTAAGAATCGGTATTTAGATCAATTACTTGGGAGTTCAAGTATCCTAAGATAATATATTTGGATAATATTTGAGGCCTAATAGGTTCCCCAAGTGTTTAGGAAATTCTATGGAGTTTCAAATTGAATTTCAGAGGATTTGGAAAACTCTAACTAGGTTTCATGGTTTGGGTTGCATGGTTTAGAGAAAACTGTGTGGTTACCCTTACGCAAGAGGAGGTCTAAATCAAATTCTATGGTACATGATAGTATGTAATGAGTAGATCATAGTTTTAAAAATAAACTATGTATATATTAGACAAATTTATGTGTTCTTGCTTGGGCCTTGGGTTTCAAGAAGGGCTTTCACATTGTTTTAGACACACTAAGTGAGGTTCTATAGAGGGGTTTTGGTGATATTTTTCATAGTTGGCACATGGTTAGTGGACCATACAGCCAAAATTTATGGATTCCAATATTCTCATTAAAAGTGGGAAATGACTAAAATACCCCCTCATGTTTTTATTTATTCCCTCCCCTTTTCCTATTTTGGTCACACATGGACTAGCGGGTCTCCCTTCCCATTCCACATCCAACCCCTTGATCTAGGGGTGTTTTATGATTTTCCTTTAGTGATTTAAGGTTAATGTCATCCTACACAAACCTCCATTAATCTCCTCTTGTTATTTCTAATTCTTTTTCCTTATTTTAGGTTTTTATTTGATATTACACTGGTATATAGTGGAATCAAAAAACTCTATTAGGGATTTTTTTCAGCCTTGGTAGAGGACGTATCATGGAAGTATTTTCTTGTGTTTTATTAATGCTTCATTCAGTTATGAATTCATAGTGAATTTTATTAAGTTTTTCTTCATGTTGGTTTTAAAATAACCATGTAAGAGGTGTTGTATGTAACACCGTGACCCCTCTAGACCAGATCTGATGCATTTAAAAGTACATTGGCATGGTTAGAAGAAATTAAATCCTGAAGGAATGACTAGTTTAGTAGTCTTGAAGAATCTAGATACATATATGTAACTCAAATTACATTGGAAAGGTATAAAATACAACACATAACAAAAACTAAAAACTACTTCCATAGAAACTCAATAAGTGATATCCTCTTCATAAACTATTTAAGGTAAACAAATTAAAGGGGTGATCTCAAACACTCAGTAAGGGTTAAAAATAAATGAAGCATGAATCAATAATAAATGAATCATAAACAACTTGGCATAGTCTATATGGCATGGTGAATAAATGAAAAACTCACACCAATAATAAACTGAGAATGAAACTGCATCCATAGATTTTGTCATAGTGAAAACCTCATGGATAGTAATAAATGATAGTGAATAAAGAGAGTGTGTATTAAATGGACATCATGTATCTGGAACATGATACTAGAGTACCATTAAAACGGTTTAGTTCTATGGGTAGAAACCCATTTAATTTTTGGAAACAAACTCGAAGGGTTTGTCGCCAAACTGATTGTCTCATGAGAACTATCGATGTATCAAGGGAATATAGAGGGAACCTCCCATCACATCATGTCCAAATAATTATTTATACATATATTCAATACAATAGATATATGAATTTATGTTATCTGTATAGAATATAGGATAAAGATTCATCAACACTTCAACATTCCAAATAAACACCGTATGTAAAATGGTATACGGTTTAGACAATAAATATATTCATGATACAAGAATATGGATATTTAAAAGAAATATAATTTCAAATTAAATTTGATCTCAAATGGGAAGTAGGTACACCACATAAGGATTATTAGGTGCATAATACAAAGTAAGTCAGAATGAAATGGAAATTGTGACAAAGTTCCTTACCACAATGTAATCAGTTAAATCATATGACCAAAACATAATAACCATAAAATGAAAAATTCAATACCATAAATATAAATAGAATCAAGATATTATATGAAAAATATCATTACACATACACCACATAAAAGAAATAAGTGGAAAACAATGGAAATCTCACAGAAATGAAAGTGATATGGGAAAGCCCCTTACAAACATTTCAGCACAGTAACAGGTGTTCTTGTGAGGAATTAATGATAAATAAAGGGGTGTCCCATTATTTATATATCATAAGGGTAGTATTGGGGAGGTTATAAAACATATCCCATCATTATTAATTAAAAATAAAAGAGTACAACATAGGGGAAATTCTTGAACAAACGTGAAAGAGAGGGTCCCTTACCTTGTGCTCGAAGGTGTTCTTGATTGTTCTTAACGACCTGAATAATCAAATTTATCTTCATTAATTAATATTTCCAGAACCTCATCAACATTTAACTGATATGGTATAACCTTATTAGTTTCATTAATGGCCTTTTTTGTGAGTTTAATAGATTCAATTTTATTGTTTTGGACGCATTTTCTTCCTTGGTTTTCATGATCTGTTTACTTGAATTCATGAAGGGAAGTTCATTTGAAATGTGGTTAAACAACCAGAATTTTTAATATATATTATTAGTGACATTAAAGAGATATAAATTATCTTATAATTATTCTGGTTATATACCATGAGGATGACTCATTCGATTAGTTAATGATAAATGCTTGGATTTGGCTTGGTGGTTTTGTGCACAATGAAATTGTTTTGTATTATTATTCCATATTATGAGTGTGTAAGGATTCCAGAACATTAAAAAAGATAAAATACATATATTATGATCTGTTTCAACCATTGAAAAGGTTTCATGACCAGTATTGTTAATAGTAATGCAAATTGAAAACTCGTCTTCCTTGAGTGTGATAAATTAACACATCTCAGACGGTATTTGCATTTATAGTATGAAAGGAAGGTAAAAGGAGAGATTATGATGAAATATTACATTATAATAATGAAAATCCAGTACATGTATGGTACTTGAATTATCATGGCATTTGAATGAGGTGAGGTGAGAAGAGAGAATAAAATAATGGAACTTGTAAAAGGAATTGAAAGAAAAAGGAAGAGAGGTTCACCTCTTGAGTACTCCTCCTTGAGAAACTCCTTAAGGCCTTTGTTTCTGGACTTTTGGTGAGACCAGGAAGTCATGGACGTGGGGGAGGAGGTTAGGGAGCTATTTAATCAGAATTTAGGCAATTATTAAATCTTGAGTAGTGTGAGAGGAAAAGGGGGTGAGGGTGGTTTATATAGTGGTGGGGAGAGGGGATTTCTCTATATTATACTCATTAATTTATTATTTCTCCACAAGATAAGTAATGGTGACTCTTCCATGACCAAAAATAGTAATTTTACCATGTGAATCTGAATAAATTGGGCTTACATCAGCAGAACATCATACATGACTCTATAATTAGTGCATTGAGCTTATTTTGTAAATTATAGTATTTCACTATTCATCAAAACATCAAGTATTTCAGAAAAATACCAAAAAATCACCCTAACCATTTTTAGAAATTTAGAATCCAAAAATGAATTCCATTTTTTAAAAATAATTTTCTAAATATGATTAATTAAATATTTAATTAAAATCATTATTTAATCAAAAAATATAAACACTTAAAATATTCATCTTTATTTTAACGGTGCCTAAATTTATTTATACATTCATAGGTATGGATACCATTCATATGATTCATATTAATATTCATAGTGGTAAGTTATTATTCATAAGGGTATGTTACTATTCATAAGGGTGGGTTACTATTCACCGAAAATTAAATTAATTCTATCAAACTCTAAATATCATCCTGAACACAACTGTGTAAGTCAGATTTTCAAAATTCAAAACACACAAGGGGAAAATTTAAGTTCAATGGCTAGGATATAAATATCTCTTAAAAAACCAAGTGTTGTTTCAAAAAAACTCAATGCTTTATGAAATATAGGCTATGAGTAGAATGTATTTAAGAGAAACATACCATAAAATGTTTGGGGTGCTACATTATTGCCTCCTTCGGAAATTTCATCCTTGAAATTTTTCATTTATAAATACCATAAAAAATGTGGTTGGTTCTTCTTCATAACATCCTCAGGTTCCCATGTTTCTTCCTCCATATTTTAGTTTTTCTAAAGAACCTTTACTAGATGAGTCATCTAATTTCTCAATTCCTACTCCCTTATTTCAAGGATTTTTATAGGCTCTTCATAGTATGACAAATCAGGTTCCAGTTATATTTCTTCATAGGTGAGTACATGAAATCAGTCTGGCATGTATTTCTTAAACAATGACACATGGAACACATCATGAACTTTGGAGAGACTTGGAGGCATTTCTAAATGGTAAGATATAGCTCCGATTCTTTCTAGAATTTCAAATGGTCTGATGTACATAGGGCTCAGTTTCCCCTTCTTACTGAACCTTAAGACACCCTTCCATGGAGATACATTTAGAGAGACATGATCTCCCACTTGGAATTCTAAATCCTTTCTCTGGTTGTCAGTATAAATATTCTTCCTACTTTGGGATGCTTTAATATGGGCATGGATCGTCTTCAACTTTTTCATGGTCTCTTCAATAAGTTATGTACCTATAAGTTTCCTCTCACCAACTTCATCCCAACAAGTTGGAGTTTGACATCTCTTTCTATATAATGCTTCATATGGAGCCATTTGAATACTAGAATGGAAACTATTATTATAGGAAAATTCCACCAATGGAAAGTATTGATCCCACATACCTTGTAAGTCAAGAGATCATAATATCAGCATGTCTTTTAGAGTTTGAATAGTCCTTTCAAACTATCCGTCAGTTTGGGGGTGATAAGTTTTACTCACACGAATCTCGGTATTTAAATCCTTCTGGAGAATTTTCCAGAATTTTGATGTAAATTGGGGATCTCGATCAGACACAATCAATAGAGGTGCACCATGAAGTCTTACAACTTCATTAATATAAAGTCTTGTCAGGCTCTCAAGTGGTAAATCCTCTCTTCTGGGAAGGAAATGTTCTGATTTTGTGAGGCGATCAATAATTTCCCATATTGCCTCATTCATTCTAGGTATCCTTGGTAGTCGAGGGACAAAATCCATCATAATATTATCCCACTTCCACATAGGAATAGGTGGATGTTGCATCACTCCTTTGGGATGTTGTCTCACTACCTTCACTTGTTGACAAACTATACACCGTGACACGTAGTCAACAATTTCCCACTTCATATTATCCCACCAAAAATAATTCTTCAGATCTCTGTACATATTTGTGCTACTCGAGATTATAGAGAAATTTGATCTATGAGAATTATCTAATAGTTCCCTTTTTAGCTCAGGAACTGATGGAACACATAACCTCTTCCCAAATTTCATAACTCTTTCTTTATACACGAATTCTTCCAATATTTCATCCTTGAACGCATTAATTTTCTTGTGCAGATTCTCATCATCAAATTGAGAGCTTTTTATCTTCTCTAATAAAGATGGTTTATCAATAATTTGAAAGAGGAAAGATGTTTCCCCTTCCTTAACAATTCCTATATCCATCTTTAGTATATCCATGAATATAGGATCTCTTTTAATCCTCATTTGGGTTAGGAGTCTATGATCATTCCTTCTTAATGCATCTTCTACCTTATTTTCCTTTCCTGGGAAGTAGTTTATTTAATAATAATAATCTTTGAGTAACTCGAGCCATTTACTTTTCCTCATGTTGAGTTCTTTTAGGGTAAAAATGTATTTCAAACTCTTGTGGTCCGTATAAATCTCACATCTTTCTCCGTAGAGGTAATGTCTCCATATTTTCAGAGAAAATATTATGGTTTCTAACTCAAGATAATGAGTTGGATAATCTTTCTCATGAGTATTCAACTATATTGATGCATAAGAAATAACTTTATCATTTTTCATAAGGATGCAACCCAGTCCATTCTTTGATGAATCACTGTATATCAAAAATCCCTCATTTCTAGATGGAAGAGTCAAAATTGGAGCATTGACTAGTCTTCTTTTCAATCATTAAAAGCATTTTGTATATTCTTTCATCCATACAAAATTAACCTCTTAATGTGTGATCTTGTTTAGCGGGTTAGCCAGTCGAGCGAAATTCTGAACGAGACGCCGATAGTAACCTGCTGATCCAATAAAACCGTGTACCTCAATTATATTTGTTAGCGTGGTCCATTCTTGGATTGTATTTGTCTTCACAGGATCAACTAATATTCCATCCTTAGAGACAATATGGCCAAGAAAAGAAAATGATTGAATCCAGAATTCATACTTACTAAACATCCCATATAATTCATTTCTTCTAAGAGTTTTTAGAATAATCCACAAGTGATTCCCATGGTCTTCATAGCTTTTTGAGTATACCAATATATCATCGATGAATACCACAACAAAGTTATCAAGATATTCCTTGAAAACTCTATTCATTAAATCCATGAAAACTAAGGGTGCATTAGTCAGTCCAAAAGGCATCACTATAAACTCGTAATGCCCATACTTGGTTCGAAATGTTGTCTTAGGAATATATTCCTTCCTCACACACAGCTGATGATATCCAGATCAAAGGTCAATCTTCAAAAAGTATTGAGATCCATGAATTTGATCAAATAAATCATCAATACACGGCATATGATACTTATTCTTTATTGTAAGAGCATTGATTTCCCTATAATCAATGCATAGCCTCATGGATCCATATTTCTTCTTGATAAAGAGGACAGGGGCTCCCCATAGGGAAACACTAGATCGAATAAATCTCTTTTCACTAAATTCCTTTAGTTTTTTCTTTAGATCCACTAATTCTATAGTGGCCACTTTATAGGTAGTCTTTGATATAGGTCTTGCACCATGAATTAAATCAATATAGAACTCAACTTCCTGCTCTAGAGGATGTCCAGGTAAATCCTCTGGAAATACATCAATGTATTCTTTCACTATATGCACATATTCAATTTGAATATTTCTTTCATCTCCCATAGATATTGGTTTATCTTCCTCTCCAAGTATTTCATTTAATAGAGCTACTGGGGGTGGATTTAGATAAGAATCATGTGGCAAGGTTTCTTCTCTAAAGATAAGGGATTATACACCATTTTTAAAAATTGTAACTTTCTTCTTCTTACAATAGATCTTGACATCATAATTTGATAGGCAATTCATACTGAGAATTATATCAAAGTCAATCATTGGACATGTTTAATTTTCTTGGAAAACTGGGAAGATATAAATTAATGCGATGATCCAGAATCAAATAAGGTGTTGTCTAAGTTTGAGGAAACAATTAAAGTACCTGCCACCACATCATTAAGAACTTCAACCTCTGTAGTTGTAATTGCATAAGCTCTCCCTTTCTCTCTTGGCCTTTTCTGAGGCAAGTTTCCTTGGCACTTAGGAAACTCATTTGAATAGTTTCCCATATCTCTACAATTGTAGCATTGAACATCATTGAATTGTTTCTTCCCCTTGCATTCATTAGATCGATCACCCTTTTCTCCACACTAGTAGTAGACTCTCATGCCTTTCAAGCATTTCCAAAGATGATTCTTTCCATAGTTCTCACATAATGGTAATTTATTTGTTCCCTTGTTCTTCTTTGGTGCTTCACCTTTTCCAGGTTTATCGGTGTACCACTTCTTATCTTGGTTTATCTTGAAAAAAAATTGATCGAGCAAATTCCTTCTCTATTTTGAGGGAACTTGATACAATTTCATCATATGATGAAAATGTTGGAGAAGCCAGTGCCCATTGAAGACTTGGCTTATGTCCTTCAAAGAAATGATCAATCTTGTCTTCTGATTCTCGTACAAAATATATGAATACCTAGCCAGTCTTCTGAAGGTTTCCTTATACTCTGCAACACTGTCTTATTATCTTTGCTTTAAGCTAAGGAATTTCCTCTTCATTTTGGTTTGTTTCTCACGAGGGAAATATTTTTCAAAGAATATTTCCTTAAAATTCCTCCATTCCATATCTTCTATTTCTTCTTCCTCAGTGGTATTATAAATCAAGGACCACCATTGATCAGTGTCGCCCTTGAGACAATATACTTCCAGCACTACCGTTTCATTTTCATTGCATCTTAACGCCATGAATATATTTTCAAGGGGCTTGATCCACTGCTCAGGCACCATCAGATTAGTAGTGCCACTAAAAGATGGGGGCTTCTGCCACATGAAACGATCCAATACAGGTGTAGCATGGTTACTTGTCAAGACCTGAGTAAGTTTTCCCAATATGGTCATAATCTGATCTGCTCCGACATTGACTATGTTGACTTCCTCAGTGGGGAAATCCCTACATTGTACATGAGTATTGATTCCCCTTCTTATGTTAGGCACCATTTCTAAATAATGGCATACACGAGACTAGTTTATGAATCTAAAATATAAAATCACTTAACATATATTGAAATTATATGCATAGGTAATCTCATAAACATGATTTCTCTAAGGAAAATTTGACATTAAACTCCTTCATAATGGCTTCTAAAGAAAATGTAAATTATCCTAAGCATATCCCCCAAGAGTGTCAATTGCAAGAGTGAATCAATGATTGTTTTCATGTACCAGGATACCCCGGGTCAAGCCCAAAACTCCTTGTCGGAGTTTTCCCTCATAGGTACATTTGTGCTAGAGCCACCTCTATCTGTCTATATCCAGACAGTGATGTATTTGCTAGAAATATCCACATAATCTGTTCTTTACAAAAATACTAGGATGTTCTTGTTTGTTTTTCATTAAATTATACCTTAGGTATTTATTCCATAATCTATATTTTCTAATCTAGTTTCCAAGGTTCCTACTAAACTTCCTCTGATACCAACTGTAACACCCCGACCCCTCTATATCAGAGCTGTTGTATTACTAAGAACATTGGAATGGTTAGAAGAAATGAAATCCCAAAGGAATGATCAGTTTAGTAGTCTTGAAGAAACTAGATACATATATTTAACTCAAATTACATTGGAAATATACAAAATACAATACGTAACAAAAACTAAAAACTGCTTCCATAGAAACTCAATAAGTGATCTCCTCTTCATAACCTATTGGAGGTAAACAAATGAAAGTGGTGATCTCAAAAGATCAGTAAGGGTTAAAAATATATGAATCATGAATCAATAATAACTAAATCATAAAAAACTTGGCATAGTCAATATGGCATGGTGAATAAATGAAAAACTCACGCCATTAATAAACTAAGAATGAAACTGCATCCATAGATTTTGTCATAGTGAAAACCTTATGGATAGTAATAACTAATAATGAATAAAGAGAATTATTATTAATTGGACAAAAAGTATTTGGAACATGATACCATAATACCTTTAAAATGTTTTAGTTCTGTGGGTAAAAACCCATCTGAATTTTGGAAACAAACTCGAAGGGTTTGTCGCCAAACGAATTGAATCATGAGACCTTTTGATGCATTGAGGGGCTATAGCAGGCCCTACACATTACTGCATGTCCAAAACATTCTTTATACATATATTCAATACAATATAAATTTTCCTTTACATTATCCGTATAGAATAGAGGATACAGATTCATCAACACTTCAACATTCCAAATAAACACCGTATATAAAATGGTATACGGTTTAGACAATAAACATATCCATGATACAAGAATATGGATATTTAATAGAAATATAATTTCAAATGAAATGTGATCTCAAATGGGCAGTAGGTACACCACATAAGGATTATTAGGTGCACAATACAAAGTAAGTCACAACAAAATGGAAATTGAGACAAAGTTCCTTACCACAATGTAATCAGTCAAATCATGTGACCAAAACACAATAACCATTGAATGAGTAATTTAATACAATGAATATAAATAGAATCATGATATTATATGAAAAATGGTAGTACACATATGCCACATACAAGTAATAAGTGGAAAACAATGGAAATCTCACAAAAATGAAAGTGAGATTGGAAAGCCCCTTACAAACATTTCGACATGGTAACTGGTATTCTTGTGAGAGCTTAATGAGAGGTAAAGGGGTATCCCATTATTTATATATCATAAGGGAAGTATAGGAGAGGTCAAAAAACATACCTCATCATTTTTAATTAAAAATAAAAGGGCACAACATAGGGGACATTCTTGAACAAAAATGAGAGAGAGGGTCCCTTACCTTATGCTTGAAGGTGACCTTGGTTGTTCTTAACGACATGAATAATCAAATTTAGCTTCATTAATTAATATTTCCAGAACCTCATCAACATTTAATTGATATAGTATAACCTTATTAGGTTCATTAATGGTCTTTTTATGGGTTTAAGAGACTCAATTTTATTGTTTTGTAAGTATTTTCCTCTTTGGTTTTCATGATCTGTTTACTTGAATTCGTGAAGGGAATTTCATTTGAAATGTGGTTAAACATACAGAATTGTTAATATATATTATTAGTGAAATTAAAGAGATAAAAATTATCTTATAATTATTCTGTTTATATACCTTGAGAATGACTCATTTGATGAGTTAATGATAAACGCTTGGATTTGGCTTGGTGGTTTTTTGCACAATGAACTTGTTTTGTATTATTATTCCATATTATGGGTGTATAAGGATTATAGAACATTAAACAAGATAAAATAAATATATAATGATCTGGTTCAACCATGGAAAAGGTTTCATGACCAGACTTTAATATTGTAATGCAATTTGGAAAATCGTCTTCCTTGAGTGTGATAAATTAACACATCTCGGACAGTGTTTGCATTTATTGTATAAAAGGAAGGGAAAATAGAGATTATGATGAAATATTCCATTATCCTAATGAAAATATAGTACATGTATGGTACTGGAATTATCATGGCATTTAGATGAGGTGAGATGAGAATATAGAACAAAATAATGGAACTTGTAAAAATAATTAAAAGAAAAAGGAAGAGAGGTTAACCTCTTGAGTACTCCTCCTTGAGAAACTCTTTAAGGTGTTTGTTTGGCCTTTTGATGAGACCAGAAGGTCTTGGAGATGGGGGAGAAGGTTAGGAAGCTATTTTAGTATAATTTAGGCAATTCTTGAAGCTTGAGTGGTGTGGAATGAAGAGGGGGTGAGTGTGGTTTATATAGTTGTGGGGAGAGGGTATTTCTCTGTATTATATTCATTAATTTATTATTTCTCTACAAGATAATAAATAGTGAGTATTCCATGACCAAGAATGGTAATTTTATCATGTGAATCTGAATCAATTGGGCTTACATCAGCAGAACATCATACATGACTCTATAATTAGTGTATTTAGCTTATTTTTTAAATTATGGTATTTTACTATTCATCAAAAATTCAAGTAGTTCGAAAATATACCAAAGATTCACCCTAACCATTTTTTATGTGTATATTCCAAAAATGAAGTCCATTTTTTGAAAATAGTATTCCGAATATGATTAATTAAATTTTTAATTAAAATCATTATTTAATTGAAAAATATAAACACTTATAATATTCATCTTTATTTTAAAGGTGTTTAAATTTATTTATACATTCATGTGTATTGATACCATTAATAAGAGTCATATTACTATTCATAAGGGTAAGTTACTATTCGTAAGGTTGGGTTACTTTCACACCTGATTTTTTTTTCTTTTCATGTCTTGGTTTTGATCAGGTTCATTGAAAATCCTAATCATTTTATTGGGTGTTGGGTGAGATTAATTTTGAGTTTTAAAATACCATATATGTCTAATCACCCTAATTTTGGTTCCCCATTTCTTGTTAAAGAGTTTTTGGAGAAAGGGTGGTTACTTCATGATTTGGGCCAACCGTGAGCCCATTTCTAGATTTAAAAACATATTTTTTTTCTTTTATAACTCATTAATTTTTGATAATTTTTGACTCATTACACTTCTCATTTGTCTTACACTGACATATTAAAACTAACATATCCTTTTTTACCCCTTAAAATTCATAAGCATGGTGAATTGGGGTTACTTATTTAGGTATTGGGCCAGCCCATGGGCCCATTTCCAGTTTTAAAAAAATAATTTGTTTCTTTTATATCTAATTCAATTTTTAATATTTTTTGGTGATTCTACCTCCCACTCTAATCCAATACCCCTATCCTCACTCCCATTATCAATTTTACATCTTTGGATCTCATATGAGTTGTGGATAAGGGAAAACTTCTCAATGTCTCTCAAATCATCTAGAATCGCAAAGGCAAATTCTTTCATCCATAAATCATTACATTGGTACTCTTTCTCCCACAAATCATCTTTCCCTAGTTCTTACAGACCTTATGAGACTCTCCAATAAGTTTTAATCCATTAACTTTTCTCTAAGGGTTCATATCTAATAGAAGACGACGAGTTTTCTAGTTGAAAAGGTGAGATTCCTTCTCCCTTCTCCTCCCCCTTCTTCCTCCATTCATAATTTCTTGGTTTTATAATCTCCACTAATAATGATCGACCTAGGTTTCTGATATCATATTATTTTTTATATGTTTTTTGTTCATTTGGGTATGTTCATCATAGGTATAGGGTTTGTAAACCCTCATATGGTGATATTGGGTGTGTGTTTCCATTACGCCAAGGATTTGGGGTAGGATATCCCTTGAACATGACTTTATCTTTTAAGATTCGTCATTTTATTATTATTTTCATTGAATATATATGTTTATTTTTACTTTTAATCTTTTTTATTATTTTATTAGTGTGAAAAAGGGTTTTTTAATCCTAGTTTTGTGAAAGGTAGTGTTGTTTTGTCATAAAAGTGAACACCAAGTGTTTGTTTAAATGTTCCACTATCTTTAGAAACTATTTTGTAAGGTTTAGAACCTGTTTTATGGTATTTTTAGTATTTTAAAGTATATTTCATAAAATAAGGACTGCAATTGGTTTTTTATTTCTTGTCATGTGCTTAAAATAAACTATTTTGTTTAAAAGGGCATGTCATGTGTTCGGTGAATTGCCCGGTTGGCTTTTATGTGTTACGTTTGATTTAAAAATTATTTTTTTGGATTTATAAATGATTTATAAGAATTATAAATGGTATTTTGGGTCTTCATATGGATTTAAAATTTGTATTTGGTTTTACAAACAAATGGGTTTTGGTTTACAACATGTTTTGGCCCGAGTTGTAAGAAAATGCCATGTTTCACATGCTTATGAAAATGGTTGTTTTTTTTATTATATAACCTGAATGTTTTAAGGGATTTATGAATTTGTTTTTCTGATATAAATAGTTTTTATACACCTCCTTAATAAAAGTTAAATTCATACCTTGGTCAAAGGATAGTTTTGAGAAAGGCTTAACGGCCCGTTTTGGCATTTGTTTTTTTTGTAAAAACGGTTTCCATGTGTATTTTATGTTCTATCATTTAGGGAAATTTTATGGCCATGAAAATTAATTTATTAATTGGATTTCGGGATTCAAAATCTGTTTTGTTTTGTTATTTATGGTTTTTTGGCCTTAAAAGAGCATTTTTGCATGGATTTTATGTGCAAGGCCTCATTATACTCCTTGAAATTGTTTTAGGAATCTTTTTAGTGGTTTATTGATTTGTGAAGGAAATGTGAAGCTTGTTTGAAAGATGTTTGTGTGTTTATGGTTTTTTAATGGAATTTTGATTTGTAAAGTGTATTTTACAATATGTGTAACTTGATTTATCACTTAAGGTAATCCCGGATATCTAGATGGGCGGACGTGTACTAGTATGCTAGTTATTCCGTGGGGTTTGGCCCCTGTTTCATGCAGAAAGTTTGATGATGACAAAACTAAATAAAATATGATTATTATGTTGTTGTGGGACCACTAAGTTATGGGTATTCACCCTACTAGTGTCTTGTGTGAATGATAACGGATATTTATTATGGTTACTTTCACCAAGATACGAGGTACCTGGGGCTCACAACTAACTAGTGCCTAGGGGTGTTCCCGTGACTTGTGCTCATTGGATATTTTGTACTCACCATTGGCATATGTTTTGTTTGGTTGGTAAATCCAGTAGTGTGTGTGATTTATTTAAAATTTTAAATTCTTTTAATCATCCCTCCAGAAAACTATTTTCATTTTGAAGTTGCACCTCTTGGAAAATTGTTACTAGCATTCTTGTTTTTAAAACATGCAAGTTTTTTTCTGGTAATTTTTTTATATAGCATGGTACCCCATTTGGAAAACATAACTTTATATATTGTATTAAAAACATGAAATTTATGTTTATTTTATTTTAAATTATGTGCATTGGGAATAGAATATCGGGTTAACCTACTGAGTTTTAATACTCACACCGACAGTCTTCTTCTGTTTTTAGCCCTTGTGAAAGTTTTAGCTTGAGTTTGATCACCTTGGGAGATGTGTGATCATTATGTTGGAGAGTGACCAGAAATGTCGCATGGAGTTAGTTTATTATCAGGTATAGTCATTGAGTTTTTGGTTTAGTTGTACTTTCAGTTTCTTGTACAAATAATGTTCAATTTCGTTTTTATATAAATGTATTTTGGGTTGTCCATTTCTTTCCGATGTTTGTTTGATTGTTTATATAAGGGTTAAATCATTCCCTTTTGTACTCTATTGATGCCCTTGGTGCTTTTCTCCATCCCGGGATGATCGGGAACGCCTCTTGGGACTTTTCACGGGCTGGCCCTTGTAACCGGTTCAGGATCGACTCGGGTTGGTTCGTAACAAAATGGTATCAGAAGAGATTAGATCATAGTAGACCATTATTTTTAGAGAACCATTTTTATTTGGAGGTATGTCAATGTTGATGGAGTAGGATTTTTGGTACTTGAGAGGTAAGTGAGGGAAGAGCATCGCGAACTCTTGCTCGTTCTAATCCTAGAGTTTCCATGGGATGTCCGTTTTTATTAGTTTCCTTTGTTCTTGTTGATTGTTTGATGTTGGGATATGATAAGGGGAGTCTGACTAATGGCTTCCGTTCACTCACAGGGCTTATAAATCCATGTGAAATCAGGGCATGTTCCTAATAAGTCTCTATGTGTTGGTTTTGTGTTTGAAATATGGATGCCAACCATATGGTTAATTCACCCACTGACACTAGTTCCCTTTTGTGGGTTCCTGGACCTTTCTTGAATTCTGAATTTTTGTTTTGAAAATACTTGTATGATAATTGTAAAAAATGGGTTTTAAATGAAGGATTGGATTTTTAAACATGGAAAAGGGTAAATTAAAAAATTAAATATAAGAATGGTTTTGGAAGGTTGTGTTTTTGAGAGAGAAAAAAAGAGGAAGTGGAAATGATTTAACAGGATTAGATTATCTATAATCTAACCTTGTGGTTAGTTGGAATAAAATTTTTTGAAAGTGTGAAACATTTTAAGGTGATTCTGAATCTTTGTTTTAAATGGGGTGTTTTGGGATGTTGAAAAGTGTTTGAATCTGATGATTTTGTTTTTGGAAATTGTTTTTGAGCAGTTGGTGTTTTCCTAGAAAGGGTATTGGTCTCAATGATCATCAGATTATAAAAAGATACCTTGCTGAATTTTAGAAAATGGGAAGGGGTTGTTTGGGGTAGCATGGTTGTTTTAAAAGTTGTTAAAAATGAAAAGGGGTAGGTTTTTAAGAAAATGGTTCTTGATGAAGTGTGGTCTATTTTGTGAAATTTGAAAAGGGTTTTTGAAATGGTGGTTGGTGTTCCTTTTGAAGGTACATGATTTTTGGAATGATGTTGTTTTGTTTTAGCCTTTGGTGTTTTCATGGGTGTGCACATGCATGGTTTTACTGATATCTGGAAGGATGGCCTATATGGAAAGGTGGTTGGGTTCCTGGGTGGCATGTAAATGTGCATGTGGGTGAGACTTTATGAAACACCATTAGTGAATGTGAAAACCCACCAAATTAGTTTGTATTTTTAAAGTGTTTTGAGCTGAAAAATTGTGGATTTATGTATAAACCAATGGTTGTGTGGATAGTTTTTCTATGTCTTAGAAGAGTTTTTTTATTCAGTAATCTTCCTTGTGATCTAGAAGTCATTCTCTTATTGTATCTTAAGATGAGATCTTGTTGGTGGCTTAGTTTTGGAGTAATGTTCATTGGGTTTCTAAATATGTGTTTGATGTTGTGATGTGACCATGAATAGTTCTCTGTTGGAAATCTTTCCTATTGATCAACCTAAGGATTCATTTAAACTGTTAAATCCACCTCTTAGAATGATACCTTAGCCCGTTTGTTGAAATAGAGAGTTTTTTGGGCTCGATTTAAAGGGTATTCCCTTTATATTGATTCTCTCAGTTGTAGTAGTTGTTGTCGGTGATGTTTAGTGGGTGTTTTTGTGTGCCTTGTTCATTCTTCTCCTCATTCGGAGTGAGAGAAAATAGTGTTGTGCACCTCCATGTCATTTTTTTGATAATAATGTGTTGTTGAGGAAGAGAGTTCCATGGTGTCTCTTGATCTATTGTTTCTTCCTAGGAGTGTTATATAGTACTCTATGAAACTAAGGGATGGAGTACAAGTTTAGGATTATCAAAGCCTGACTATGATTCAAGAGATGCTTCATCCATCAGAGCTCTAGTCATAGGTTTCGGAGTGAAGTCGGTGCATATTCAGGAGTCCTAGGATTGTTAGTAGTATTGCTAAGATCATACCTCAACCATTTTAGTGAGGAAGTTACTTTGTTTCTTTTGTGGTTTCAATGGCCCAATGATTGGGTCCCCTTCCCTCCCCTCCCTAATTGGTGTGTGTTTGGATCCGTGCAGAGAGTGTTGGCCCAATTATTTCCACCTCCATTCAAGAGAGGGTTGCTTAAATGTTCATGTTGTGTTCCTCTCAACTTGGGTTGGTAGGTTGTTGCAGGAGAGTTTTGGTGGTATTGTGTGAGTGAGGCCCGATTCTAGATCATGTTTAATTCATGTTAGTTCGTTTCAAGTTGGGTTCTAATGGTAGGGAGACCCACCACAGGTCTGGTTGATTTTTCCTCCTAAGAACTTATCTTGTGATAGTTGTTTCTTAATGGTGGGGAGTCCATCCCATAATCCACTGGAATCTTTGGTTTTCATGAGTTCTATTTGGTTTGGGTGATTGTTTGGTTCATTGGTAGAAGGCCCAACAACCAGGTTCTTGTTTTGGTTGTGGAGGTAGTGACTCACTCTTTCGATTATTTCTCAGGAAGTGGTTGAGAGTTGGTGTTTTGGTTGAGGTAAGAGGATTAAGTTCCATTAATGTTTGATGGAGTTTCATTGGATTAGTAGGCTGGACCATATAGATAATTAATCCTTAGGTGTTGATCAATCATCCGGAATGTGCTATGTCTTTCCGAGGGAAGAAAGCTTTAATGGTGGGGAGAATTTTCACACCCGGTTTTTTTTTCTTTTCATGTCATGGTTCTGATCTGGTTCATTGAAAATCCCAATCCTTTTATTGGGTGTTGGGTGAGATTAATTTTAATTTTAAACTACCATATATGTATAATCACCCTAATTTGGGTTCTCCATTGTTTGTTTATGAGTTTTTGGAGAAAGGGTGGTTACTTCATGATTTGGGCCAACCGTGAGCCCATTTCCATATTTAAAAACGTATTTTGTTTCTTTTATAACTCATTCATTTTTTATCATTTTTGACTCATTCCACTTCCCACTTGTTCGAAAATGAAATATTAAAACTACCATATCGTTTTTTACCCCTTATAAATTCATAATCATGGTGAATTGGGGTTACTTATTTAGGTGTTGGGCCAGCCCATGGGACCATTTCCAGTTTTAAAAAAATAATTTTTTCTTTTATATCTAATTAAATTTTTAATATTTTTTGGTGATAATACCTCCCACTATAATACAATACCCCTATACTCACCCCCATTATCTATTTTACCAAATTGGATCTCATATGAGTCATGGATTAGGGAAAACTTCTCAATGTCTCTCCAATCTTCCAGAATCGTAAAGGTAAATTCTTTCATCCATAAATAATTCCATTAATACTATTTTTCCAACAAATAATCTTTCTCTAGTTATCCCAGACCTAAGGAGACTCTAAAATAAGTTTCAGGCCATTCCCTTTTCTCTAATGGTGCATATCTAATATAATACGAAGAGTTTTCTAGTTGAAAAGGTGACATTCCTTCTCCCTTCTCCTCCCTCTTCTTCCTCCTTTCATTATTTCCTGGTTTTATAATCTACACTAGTCATGACAGACCTAGGGTTCTGCTATAATATCATTTTTTATAGGTTTTTTTTTCATTTGAGTATGGTCATCATAGGTTTAGGATTTGTAAACCCTCGGATGGTTATATTGGGTGTGCGTTTCTATTACACCAAGGATTTGAGGTAGGATATCCCTTTCACATACCTTTATCTTTTAAGATTCATAATTTTCTTATTGTTTTAATATAATATATATGTTTATTATTATTATTCAGAATTTTTATTATTTTATTGGTGTGGAAAATGGTTGTTTAATCCTTTTTTGTGAAAGGTAGTGTTGTTTTGTCATAAAAGTGAACACCAAGTGTTTGTTTAAATGTTCCCTTATCTTTGGAAACTATTTTGTAAGGTTTAGAACCAGGTTTATGGTATTTTTAATATTTTATAGAATATTTTATAAAATGTGTCATGCAATTGGTGTTTTATTTCATGTCAAGTGCTTAAAATAAACTGTTTTGTTTAAAAGGACATGTCATGTATTTGGGGAATTGCCCGGTTGGATTTTATGTGTTATGTTTGATTTAAAAATTAATTGTTTGGATTTATAAATGATTTGGAAGAATGATAAATGTTATTTTGGGTCCTCATATGTCTTTACAATTTGTTTTTGGTTTTAAAAACAAATGGGTTTTGGTTTACAATATGTTTTGGCCCGAGTTGTCGGAAAATGGATCGTTTCACAACCTTATGAAAATGGTTGTTTTTTTGAATATGTAACCTGAATGTTTTAAGGGATTTATGAATGTGTTTTTCTGATGTAAATGTTGTGTATACACCTCCTTAATAAAATTTAAATTCATACCTTGGTAAAAGGATAGTTTTGAGAAAGGCTTAATGGCCCGTTTTGGCATTTTTTTTGTAAAAATGGTTTCCATGTGTATTTCATGTTCTCTCTCTTGAGGAAATTTTATGGTCCAGGAAAAATAATTTATTAATTGGTTTTGGGGCTTCCAAATCTGGTTTCTTATGTTATTTATGGGTTTTTGTCCTTAAAAAAGCATTTTTTTAATGGATTTTATGTGCAAGGCCTTGTTATAATCCTTGAAATTGTGTTACGAATCTGTTTAGTGGTTTATTGATTTGTAAAAGAAATGTGAAGCATGTTTGTGAGATGTTTGTGTGTTTATGGTTTGGTAATGGAATTTTGATGTGGAAAGTTTATTTGATAATATGTGTAACTTTATTAAGCACTTAAGGGAATCTCGGGTATCTAGGTGGGCGGACGTGTACTAGTATGCTAGTGATTTTGTGGGGTTTGGCCCCTATTTCACGTAGAAAGTTTGACGATGACAACATTAACTAAAATATGATGATGATGTTGTTGGGGGACCACTAGGTTATGCGTTTTCTCCCTACTATTGACTCTTGTGCATGATATGGGATATTTATTATGGTTACTTTCACCGAGATACGAGGTACCTGGGGCTCACAACTAACTAGTGCCTAGGGGTGTTCCCGTGACTTGTGCTCATTGGCTATTTTGTACTCACTGTCATCATTTGGTGTGTCTGGTTGGTAAATATAGTAGTGTATGTGATTTATTTGAAATTTTAAATTCTTTAAATAATCCCTCTGGAAAACTATTTTCATTTTGAAGTTGCACCTCTTTGAAAATTGTTACTAGCATTCTTGTTTATAAAACATGAAAGTTTTTGTCTGGTAATTTTTTTTATATAGAATGGGACCCCATTTGGAAAACATACCTTTAAATATTGTATTTAAAACTTGAAATTGATGTTTCTTTTATTTTAAAGGATGTGCTTTGGGAATAGAATATCAGGCTAACCTACTGAGTTTTAATACTCATGCCTATAGTCTTCTTCTGTTTTTATCGCTTGTGCAGGTTTCAGCTTGAGTTCAATTGCCTTGGGAGACATGTGATCATTAGGTTGGAGAGTGAACAAAAGGGTCACATGGAGTTAGTTGGTTGGTCATTTGAGTTGTTTTTTTAGTTGTACCACTACAAGAATTCTGGGCAGTTGCGCGTGTCAGTTTTAGCGGCCCCCAAATGGCGGCCGCTAATACTGAAATAAAATTCGATAGGATTTTTCCCGCCTTTTGGTTGCATGTATTAGCAGCTGCTAATACTGAAGTAAAAAATTAGTGGTATTTTTCCCTCATCTTCTTCAATAAGACCTGAAACACCACCGCTTCTCCGCCCACCGCCGCGCCGCCCCCTATCGCCCCACCCCCGCCTCACCTGCAGCCATCCCGAACACATCAGTGCACCTCCAGTGACCCTATGGTCTCCCCCCAACATCACCACACCACAAAATGACTCCCCCTAACCGACCTGAACCATCCCCGACCGTCGTGCATCCTCCATGGCTGGTGAGACAAGCTAGGGGACCACATCTGTGTTGCCTACTGCATCACGGACCGAAAATCACATTTTTTTGGGGTTGATCTTTAGCAGCTGCCATTTGGTGGCCGCTAAAGGCTTTAGCGACTGGCCAAAAATGTCCTCCATTTGGCGGATGCTAGGTGGATGCTAAAGGGCTTTAGCGGCCGCTAAATGGCGGTCGCTAAAGCCCTTATTTCTAGTATTGTACTTTCAGTTTCTTGTACAAATAATGTTTATATCAGTTTTTATATAAATGTATTTTGGGTTGTCCATTTCTTTCCATTTTTTGTTTTATTGTTTATATATGGGAGAAATTTTTCAATGTTGTACTCTATTGATGCCCTTGGTGCTTGTCTCCATCCCAGGAGGATCGGGAATGCCTCTCGGGACTTGTCGCGGGCTGGCCCTTATGACCGGTTCAGTGTCGACTCGGGCTGGTTCCTGATAGTTATTATTCATAAGGGTATGTTATTATTCATCAAAAATTAATTTAATTATATCAGACTCTAAATATCATCCTGAACACAACTGTGTATGTCAGATTTTCAAAATTCAAAACACACAAGTGGAAAATTTAAGTTCAATGGATAGGCTATGGCTATCTCATAAATAACCAAGTATTGTTTCAAAGAAACTTAGTGCTTTATGAAATATAGGCTATGAATAAAATTTATTTAAGAGAAACATACCATAAAATTTTTGGGGTGATACATTGTATCATAGGGATTTGGCCCAAAATGTGGTCGGGAGTATGTCATGGAGTTTTGTTAAGCGTTTGTTTATGGTTTTAGTGTTATGAGATCATGTGGTAGGTTCCTCGTCATTTATGCATTGTTTAGTTAATTTTTTAAGTTGGTTAATTGATTATAATTCATTTTTTTGGATATTTTTGTGTGATCTAGGATCTGGAAGTATAGGTGGGGACCAGTTGGGTGTAGATGGGGCTTAGAAATCCTAGTTGGTAATTGTCAGCCTATGGAATTAAAATTACAAAGTTTCTAATTAAATTAGGTTGCCTTTAAATATTTCCCACAGTCTTGAATATGTTTCTAATTGCATGTGTTGGCAGTCTCACCAGTGGATGAGTGATATCATATAAATTAATTAAGTGTTTTAAATTAGTATTAACTTAGTTAACACCTTTGTAATGACTTCCTTATGTAAAGGTGGTTAAAAGTGTAATAAATTGGTAATAGTTTTGACTTTCAAAATTGTCAAATTAAATGATGCTTTTCATGGGAATGGTATTTTGAAATCGTGCCTCAAAAATGGGGATTTTGGGAAATTAAATTGATTTGGTTTCTTAAATGAAACTATAGGAAGGGTATATTGGTTTTTGTAATTGACATGAAATTTTTGAATGGGAAGTGAGATTGAAATTTTGAAAAATTACATTTGAAATTTAATTTTGATGGAACTTTTAAATGGAATTTGGAAAGTGTATTTTGGTTTGATTTTTGAAATGGGGATGTGAAATAGTCTTGATGGAATATGTTTGGTATTTTTTTGGAAATTGGTGTTTGGAAATGGTATTTTGAAATGTTGTTCAAAAAAAATTTTGGACATGAGGTTAAAAATGGAAAATTGGACTTGATATTGGAAAGGGTTTGAATAATGGAACTAGAATCTTTTTTGGATTGGGAAAGCTAAATGCTCTATTATGCATTGTTTTTTGATTATTTAGTGATATGAAAATAATAGTTTTTTCCTTTTCCTCATAAGTGTGTTTTGATTAAACTTGGGGTGAACCCATTAAGAACTGAGAGTGAAACTAGAATAGATGACTGTAATGAATTAATGGTGAAGAAGAAGGATCAAAGGGAAGGATGAAATTAGGAGGCACCTTACACTCCTACCCAAGCCATAATGGATGAATCCCAATCCTATGATCGAACTACATTAACAGCATAATAAAAGATATTCTCTACCAAGTTTACTCACCCCCCCATTTTATATAACCCTCCCAACAAACTAATAGCATTCCATACCCTTTTCTTACATGTGGACCCAGAAGGTCCCCCTAAACATAATCCACCTATAGAGACCCTTTTACCCCTTATTATTCACCATTACCAGGATTGGATTATATCTCTAGAAACCCATTGAAAAAACAGCCTTTTCCTCAAAGATGAATCTGGGGAACTGCTTCCACTTTGTCTCGGGAAACCTATGTGTCCCACTCAGATGCACCATATTCAGTTTCCTCATCTCCATAACTAACCAAAAATACACTCAAGTATGGATTGGAACACATGTTCATGGGAAAGTAAAGATGGATGCATCGAAAAAAAGGACCATGTGGCATCAATACTCCCACTCTTGGGTTGTTATATGTAAAACACCATGCCTATAAGAGGTGGTGTGGGTTGGAGTCTCATGGAAAGATTTATTCTTATTGGCCACTCCATGTTTGAATAGTTGGAGAAAGGTCATATACAGTTGGTGTGACCCTGAATAGATTGGAGTTTTCCAGGGTTTGGATTCCTGAACCTTAGTGAATTTGAGGGACCCCCCTATGGAAATGATAATGAGAGACCTTACCTCAAATGATTAGGATATCCACATGTCAAGCTAAGTGCATAGATTACAATTGGGTCATTGAGTTGTGAATTTGAACCAAACTTTGAATTTATTTGTAAACTCTATGGAAGAAACATCCAACAAATTAGGAATCAGATTGGTAGGGTACGAGAGGCACTAGATACTCATGTTTCTCGATATATTCTGGTATAGATCCTTACTTTTGGAGGGCAGCTAACTCTTAATGTATATTTTAAACATCTGGACCACTGAAATGGTCAATTAAATATGATCATAAAATCTATTAGGTGAGTTGTGGATGAACTTACAATAGTATAGTAAACCAATGAATGGTGTCATTATTCATACTGACATGGTCTAGTGGTATATTCTCATTCAAAGGTGTTTTATGAACTTGAAAATAAATTTATACATGAGTGATCCACCCTCTCATATCTTTTCCATAAAAATTAGGTAGCACCACTCATTGGGATACTTCAAATGATTTTTTTTAGTTGGTGTGGTGGATGCTTCCATGGAAACTATTCTACTGGGACATTGGACATCATCAGCAGTAAACGAGTGTGCCATACCCTTCCCTCTTTATTGGTTATGTATCCCTTTCTTCCAAGGTCACATTCTCCAGGAGACACACTAGGTTGGCATCATTTTGGTGGAATTCCACCTATTCGTGTATCTCGAGGTCTCAGTGCTGATGACCTTTCTTGAGTGTTGACCACTAATTCCAAAATAGATAAAGTTATCCCCAAGGCATTGATTAATAACATATTGTCATGTTTGACCCCTTTTATCCATCATCTTCGGTGTGCTATGTATATTAATGGAAATAAAGATAAGAAAATAGGCATCAATTGGTGCGTTGGTGGATATCCATAATCCTATGTTGGAGTTTGAAAGAGTATACATAGGGTCATTTGGATTTGAACTTCTATAAAATCATTACGTGCTATCTATTTTACTTTACTAATTTCACTCTTCAAAATTCACACTTCCACTACATTTATTATTTAAGGATGAATTTTTTAATATCATAATACACTAAATTCCATAATATATTTTAAGTAACTCTAATTTTTAATATTGAAAATTCACCCCCTCTTGTCTTATAATCACTATTGATGTGACCTAACATCTTGATTCTTAACATCATTGATGTCTACCTTGTAAGATCCTCTGCATCCTTGATGTACATTCTTATTTAATTTTTGGTTTAAATCCATTTAATTTTTCTAATAAATGTTTCTCGATTTTTTGAGGAGGATAGGGGTTCTCCTAGGGTTCAATACATGAAATAAGGGAAAATGGGGTCTTCCAATGCATGTTGCATGGTTGGCACATGGTTAGGAGTAACCGTTATCTCTAACCATGATTTTCTGGAGGTAGGGTTCATGTTTTATGAAACATTTAAATGGGGTATACCAAGCCATTCGGGCTTGTACATATCCATATCACATGGTTACCACTTAGTTTTTTCAAACTATGTGAGCTTCCAAGGAGACCGTGCGACCTGGGTCCCTTGAACTTTATGTTTCTTCACCATATTTTCCTCCCAATTTCTTCTATATCATCCAAGTGTGATGAACCCTTCCTATAAAACTTCCCATGTATTTATATCCCTTGTTTATAAGACATTTGGAGCACCATTGGGTGTAGATAGATGATCCACATGAGTCTAACACCCTGCTTGTCTCAATTCTCTAGATTAGTTCTTGTATAATCTTTCTTCTTATTCTGAATCCCTTAAATACTCTTTTCTAGTGGTTTTTTAGGTTACTGATTTAAAGGTGTATTATTTCCAAATAAAAGTCTAGGGTTTAGGGTGTGGTTGTCTATGTAATCGAGGTAGGTGGTCTATAAGTAATATCTCATAGTCTTTTTGATTTGGTTATGTGTATGTGGTTGTATACTTGTGTTGTTGTGCTGTCTGTTTAGTTTTTCATGGTATAAAAGATGAATTAGAAGAAAAAATGATTAATTTAACCCATCATGATTTATTAGACTAGTTTAAGGGCCACCCATGGGATGTTCCGCTTCTTGAACATGAAATTGAGTTGTTAAGTGTAGAATTGATGTGTTATGAGATAGATCCCAGGGAAATTATATTGGTATGTTAACGCAAGTTATGTAGTTGAGTTAATGATTATTATACCTAGTTGTGTAAATGACTTAAGGGGTATTTTGGTATAATTTAAATGTGTTAATTGAACAAGTTTTTATGGAATGTAAGTGGGAAATGAGTTAATGGTTAAGGCATAAAGATGGTATGTGTGTGGATCGAACAATGACTTGTAAATGTTAAATATGATAAATGTTTAATGGTTGTGAATAGTAATTGTAATTAATGATACATGGTTTGTGAATGTTAAATGATTTGGTTAAGATATTTTTTGTAAATGGTATATATGCTAAATTATTAAAGAACCATGTGTGCATGGCTTAGTGGTTTGTGGGGTGTGACTGAGGCTCTACACCCATGGGTCAGGTAAGACTAATGCTTTCAACCCAACCCTATCATGCATGGGTTGGGGTGTTGGACTGATTCTCTATGAACCCATAGATTCATAGGATGTTATTACCTGGACTGAGCCTTTAGGTAAGTGTTATATAATGAAGAGGTTGGGGATTCGGACTGATGCTCTATGACACCAACGGATGCACGGGTTATGATTACCTAGACTAACACTTTAGGTAAGTGTTATATAATGAATTGTGTAATATTATCCCTAGTGATTTAGGGAACTTGATTCACCCTTTATTTATAGTTTCTATGACCAAAATATACGGAGGGGAAATTGATGGAAATGGTTAACCTTTGGGACTAATTATGAATGTGGCTAAAGTGAACCTTGTTAAATAGTGGAAACCTTTTTATCTTATATTTAATTTTTTATTCATTATGTAAATGCATACACTATATATTTTGAGATTATATTATGTATACACCATTTTTGTTGGCCTATTAAACACCCTGTGATTTTTTGAATTATTATTTTTGAATTAATTTATCTTTTTGATATTTAGCATTTCACGCAACACTAAAAATAGTTTATTTTATATTAAAGCACTGTGTTTGGCTTATATTATATTAAAAACCAATTTAATCATTCACTAAACACAAAATAAATTTTATATTTCTCTACACATAACACTTAGTATTGCTTTTGTTACACACAACAATGACTTTCCTCGATGGCTTGCATGATACACAAGACCGAGTTTTACCGAACAAAAATGTATTATTATTTAATATAATAAGATATAACCTAGACATTAAATTAGAAGTTATCAATAGTATTAACTAAATTATTAAAATTTATGTTTTACACAAATATAATATAAATTCATAGGTTACTAATTAATTAGAAATAAAAATATAAGAAAGAATTGAATATAAAGGATATATTTGTAATTTTATGCCCCAAATGTGTTTTTTCTTATTAAATTAAATTAATTATAATTATTGAGTGATATTAATTTAATATATATGTTATATATTCAATAAAGTATTTTTTATATTCATCTAATATATTTTATAAACATATGATAAGAACAAACCCGATTTTATGCTTAAAACCCTATATTTTTATAAAGGTTGTTTTACTGCCTTTTAATGGAGAACCCATTTTAAATCCAATTTTTGGAATTTTATAGATTTAATATGTAAAAATAAAATTTATATTTAAAATAAAAATATAAAAATTAGTTTAGGATAAATTTTTGGTATTTTTTTGTAAGGATTCATTTTTTTAATGAATAGTTAAAATTATTGAATTTTAATTCAAAATTTCTTTTTCATCCAATTTATTTATAAGGATAAATTATATTTTAAATTTTTTTTCAAACTTTAATTATATAATATTTTTATCAATTAATCCAATTTTTTTCATTGCAATCAATTTCACTTTGAAATATGGTATAAAAACTTAACAAACTTTTGGACATGTTCTACTTTAAAAACTCGCAGTGTCGTCCCATCTACAAGATTTATTTTAAATTAATTTCTTCCTCTAATATGATTTGAATTTGGATAAATTGATTCAATATTTGGAATCATAATAATTTATAATTTCTAATAAGGTGAAATTAAGTTTTCACCAAAAATATTAGTGAATGCAGTTAAAATTAATTACAGTGACTAAGGTAAAATTAAGATTAACAGGGGAATAAAATTTAAAATTAAGGGACCAAATGACCTATCCAATTGTAAAAAACCATTGTATTGAAATATTTCTGCCATAAAACTTCCATTATTGATTTTTTATGACTTTTTTTAAGAAAAAACATGGGTAAACCTAACTTGTTTTCAAAAATATCAGTGTATCCTTTCTGTTCCCTATAAAAGGCCACCTCCTCTCCCACTTCCTAACACCTCTCAAACCACTTAGGTTCAGCCAATATCTTCCCAATAAACTTCCTAAAAACCCTTAATTCCTACTTGAATCCTACCATGGGTCATAACTACTTCCAAGTAATCCCTTTGTTTCAAACCAAAAGGAGTTACCTGATTAAGAGGTAACACCCTCCCTCAAGATCCTTTATTTTATTTTCATTCTCCACTACATAAACTTTTATTATTACATTATTGTATAACAAAACCAGTATAATCAATATAATATTATTTTTTATGATAATTATTTTACCTAAAATTACACACACATCCATCTAATGGGTAATGAACATACCATTTACGTGTACGGTGAACTATCACGTCACGAAATGATGATTGTTCATTTTTCCATTGTTTCCTCTCATGGTGGTAATTATGATGGACACTATATTTATATATGATATATATTACATTTATAATTTCATTATGAAATTATTATTTTTATTTAGAACATTCCCTTATTCTTTCCATCTTGTGCAAATATGATAATTTCGTTTGAGGAAGCATGGACTCCCACCCCCTCAAAGCGATGTGATTTATTCACACACTACATGAAATTTATTAAGGATATTTTTAGTGAAATTATATTATATATATATATATGAAACAATAATTATAATTTAATGATATTATATACATATATACAAATATTTTATTTACTCTCTATCTTTCAATACGATACTAAAATGGAAACAACATTCATGTGTACGTACGACCTATCATCTCCAAGAATAGTTTATTTTATTTCATAATTATATATTATATAGGTTTTTATAATACAAATTTAATTAATATTAATTATATTTATATTATTTTTTACATTCTTTAAATCATTATATAAGTATAAAGACCAAAGATATAACAATTAAGACACAAGCGAAAAACAAAGCGAATATTACCTGAAGTGTAACCTTAACATAGAATTGTTAACAAGAGAGTAATATAAAGTCATAATAAAACCATATATGATATTATATATAATAATATGGTTATTTTAAATATTCATAATAAACTTACATTTATTATACAAGAGGTTTTAATGAGTACGATGAGAGTCAATACACAATGTAAGGGAATTTCATCTCACTTTTTATTTCTGTTATATACATGCCTTATACACCACTCATTTATTTTTTGTGGTATATATATACCCATATATGAATTTTATGATTATTCTAATTATATTTATGGGTATTTAAATATCCATTTTATTATATTTCTTTCATAGTGTTTAGGTTTTAAAATTTACCAAATTGGTAGAGTAATTTTGTCTCAATTTGCTTTCTTTGAGACACATGCCATGTTATACACATATATTTTTCTATGAGGTTTATATAATACATTTTAAATTTTAAATAATGAATATACTTATATTAATGATATTTTAAGTTTCATTTAATTTCATTTTCTTACATGGGGATTATAATTCAACGTTACCAAGTGGTAAGAGTTTATTGAAACAATCTCATTGTTTATCAAGATTGTTTGTGATTATACTTCCATTGATGAAATATTAGGATTCATATCTCAATATAACTCATTAATTATATAAACATATTTATATTTTTGATATCCTCATGTAATGGTAGCATTTTTGTACTCTTTGGTACAAAATATGATTAATAAATTGTTTTTAAGAAAGTCATAACTTACCTCTCTCTTCGGTCAGAAATCAATGTTCTTTAAAAACCTTATTTTAGAAAAATATTTTAAAAATGATTTCAATAATTATTTATAAGTTTTCAAATAAATGTTTTTCAAAAAAATTTCAAGATTTATTTATAATCTTCCAATGTATTTTCAAATAAATGGTTTTCAAAAAAAATTAAGTTTTCACTATAAGATTTCAAATTATTTTCAAAGAAATGGTTCTCAAAAAGCTTTAAATATTTATTTATAGGATTTAAAAGTAATTTCAAAGAATTTTTTTTCAAAAAAATTTCAATCATATATTATATGTTTTCAAATTTCCCTAAAAGAAAAATGTTTTTAAAATGTTTTAAAGTTTATTTTATAAGTTTTCAAGAAAAAGGTTTTCAAAATGATTTGAAGCATTATTTCTATGTTTTAAATGTATTTTAAAATAAAAATATTTCCAAAATGATTTTAAATATTTATTAATAAGTTTTAAATTTTATCTTAAAGAAAAAAAAAACAAAAGGTTTTATCTTTTAAAGATCTTTTTTCAAAGAAGAAATGTTATTTACCTCATGAAATGTTTTCAAAAAATCATTATAAGTTATTTTCCATCTAAGATAACATTTTTTTATGCTAATCATTACCCACTAGTAAATGATCCAAAGTTTCCATTCATACTCTCTATTGAGTGGTTTATTGTTTGATGGAATGATGCTTATGACACATGTTTCTCTTCCACGGGTTATATTCTTTTGAAATCCGCTTCTTTTCACAAGTTATGCTTTGATGAAATGATTATGAAACCTATTTCTTTTACTGAGGTTATGATGTGATGAAATTTTAATTACACCCATTTAATTTCATGGGTTATGATTTTATGTTTATAGAACCTATCTCTTTTTTATGGATTGTTATATGATGAAATATTTATTATCTTGTGGAACATGTATGAATGATTTTATTATGAGATGGGTGGGACCTATATCTCCCTCCAATGCATTGGGTATAGATTTATATTTCATGAGATAATGATGGGAATAAAGTCGATGGGCTTAATCCACTATGGGAATATGGGAAGTCTGGATCCCTTGCAGGGAAGGGACTACAACTGGGAATGATGGTGTGTCCCACCCAGTAGGTGTAGTCACCATGAAGATGGAAGATGGGGAAACCTGGTCCACTATGGGAAGATGAGGAAACCTAATCCACAATGTCTAAATGGGGAAACATGATCCCTTATAAGGAAAGGAATACAATTGGGGATGGCGGTGTGTCCTTCCTAGTTGGTGTAGTCACCATGAATATAGAAGATGGGGAAACCTGATCCACTCTGAGAAGATAGGGAAACTCGATCCACTATGGGAAGATAGGGAAACCCAATCCATTAAAAGTAAAGGATTTTGATTGGGGATGGTGGTGTGTCCATCCTAGTAGGTGTAGTTCTTATGAAGTTCCTTGATAAGTTCTAAAAAAATTCTTGACATATAGGGAATGATTTCACATGTTTATGAATTCCATAATTCCATGTATTATTCTTAAGTTATGATTTCATGGCTAATGTTCTTTATTTCCATGTGATTCATGTCTTATGAACTTCCATAATCGATGCCATTATTCATGTTTATGATATTTTATATGCATGGTATGATCTTTTGATGTTATGATCATATTCTCATACCCTTATGTTCATGATATGAATACACATTTCCTTTAATTACTGTTACTGAATAGTTAAGATCACCACTTTCTTATGTTTCCTTTACACAGGTTATGAAGAAAGGTTTTTAAGTAGAATTACTAAGGGGAAGATCTTTGTGGGAAAAATTGAAGATATTTCATTGAGCTAGAAGATTTTTTTTCCAAGTTTCCAAAGGCACTAAACTAATATGGTATTTGGGAATCTATTTTCAAAAAAAATTTAATTACTCCACAAAAGTGATGTAATGTCTATGTAAGTTAAGGTCAGGTTGTTATACCTACTGAGTTATACCCACACCATTCTTGCACCATAATTGGGTACTCAATCAGACTTCATGGTTTCAATTCAGGACAAGGAAAATGGCCCTATGCTAGATGGATAAGTTGGTATTTTCTAGTGCATGGAGGAGGGACCCAGACTTGGAGTCAGGACTGGTTTTTTAGATTTTTTAGTTTTTCTTTATTTTGGGTTTTCCATGACACTTGGAACTATATGACGTGACATATTATACTGTTTGGATTTGGTCTTGTACCTAATTTTGGGAAAATGGATTGTGATACATGTTTATTGGTTACTTGTTTCCTTATTTCATATTTTATCAGTTGTGGATTATATTGATAAAGATGGTATAGTCTCCCCACATGCTTTATTAGACACTCTCTATTAGTCAGTAGCCTATGGCATATAGGGAGGTATGCCTGAGGTCATGTAGTGACCCAGCTCAAATCACCAGATATAGTGGATACCAGGTGGGGGACTTTACATACCTTGTTACGCTATCTCAAATGGATACATGTATCCCTATTATATAGATAAATTCATTCATATGACTAATACTTATTTATCTTATGTATAGTTATATCCTTATTAACTTAGGTTAATTAGCTATAATGCACATTTTTTAATGTTTGTTGTAATGGTTTGCATAAAATCACAACAATTGGTAACATAATATAATTATTTTATATTATAATTTATATGATATCTATTTATAATTATAGTGGAATATGGTTAAGTGTTACTATTTATATTTTTGAAACATGCCCTAAAATGAATAATGGAAAAAGTTTTAATATTTATAAGACTCATCATCCACTCTCCTTTCACTAGAATCAATACTCTAATGTGTATAGGGAAATTTGAGTTTATAAATAACATTACTCTATATTTAAATTATTAGTGAATGATTAGTTAATATTTTATTTGGATGACCCACCCAAAGAATCTCTTATCTTTTACCAAGTATATTCTATACTTTTCTATACATTCCTAAAATCTCTTAAAGGGATATTATGAAGTATACGAACTCAAATCATTCTTCTCCTTATAAAATTTCACACATATCAAGATGAATTAATTTTAGAAGCATTGTTGATATGTTACCTTTAATTTCTAAAGGAATTTTATTTTGAAAATTTATAAGTAAACATGTATAATACCTAAGTGTTTTAGCTCTTAAGAGTCTAAACACCCTTCTAGGTATATCCTAGACATTCAATTTTAATTTTACTTGAAAAATATTTATCGTTCCACAACTGGGTATTATTTGAGTTATATTTTATATTCATCACTGATTTATGATATTTGTCATATATAATTGATATTTAATTAAAATTTTAATTAAGTTTGGTATTCTATAACTATTAGTCAAATATATGGATGAAAATTATGTAACAAGAGGGGGTGAATTGTAGTTTAAAAAAACTAAACATTTTTTCCTCTTCAAGTATAAAATATATCATATATAAAAAGATCTATTATACCCAAAAAACAATCAGAGTAATATCAAAGTAAACATAGTAGTAATGGAACAATCAATATTTCACATCTAACAATGAAAGAAATAAATTTAGTGAAAAAATAAACTATCAAAATTTTAATAATTACTGATAAAAATTTAGTACTGGAAAAAAATATGGAGTACTAATTTACAAATCATGTTCCCCTTAAAGGATATTTTTAAAACTACACTTTAACCCAAAGCACAAGGGGAAAAATAAACCTATTTCAAGGAATCCATGACTATGTACTTATCGAATGGTATGTCTTCCCAAAACCCAATAAGTACTTGATAGTAAACCTATTATAAGTTGTATACTTCTAAAAACTAGAATCTTGTATCTTTATTTTATATAGAATCAATCAATCACCCCAATCATAAATTCCCCACTTCTATAACCAGGATCTCAACTATTTTTCACATCAGGAAGCCCACAATCAACATGATCACAAATGCAATGTTTAAAATAATAATAAAAGAGGTCTTGTAGTTAAACATCACAATTGTAATCTCTTAGTAAACAAAAAAAATTAAAACAATTATAAGTTCTCTAAATAATAGGTAGTTAAAGGCTTCAATCAATTACATTTTTTAAAATATTCATGTATGTGTCATTTATCTTATAATATATATCGTATATTGTATTTTCTATTCCTTTGAGAATGAATCTATTTATAAATAGTACTCCAATAGTTATATTCCAAAAAATTCAGGTTCAGCTATAATGACATCAGTATCAGTTCATTCATTATCATCTCATGGATTCAGCGTCTCTTTGTATCCACTGATGAAGTTATTAGGCAATATTAAATTCCTCATACTCCCTTGATTAAATCTTTTACGTAACATGTTTCTCAGGAAACATCAAACCGTGGGTATTTTAAAATTTCTCTAATCATCATATTTTAAAAAATCCTCAAACCTTCAGTCTTTGAAAAAAATTCATATTATCGGTATTTTGTTTAACAATTTTTTTTCAATATACACTAAAAATAAAACAAAAAACTCAAGTTAAATCAAATAATTGATAAAGTGTATTGTGATTTTGAAAACAATAGAATGTGAGTCTTTAACTCAAAAATCTCCCCTATTTTCAAAAACAAAAACACTAATGAAAATAAATATTTTTGGTATTTTAGTAGGAAATACTTCCTGAATTCATAAATATGATGAAATCAATCTAAAGTAAAAAACTCTTTATTTGAGAATAATATCCCCATTTAAAAACAAAGAATATTTCTTCCCCTTGAAAAATACTTAACACGCTTAATTTTTCTTTAATGTTTCTATCCCTTTGTGAAGAAATATAAAAAAATCTATTAGAATTTTCTTCTTTAATTTTTATTAAAATTTTCCCCCTTTTTGATTTTTGAATAGAAAATAGGAAAATAAAAAAATATCCCCTTTAGATATTTATGAAATTCTAATAAAAATTTTTTATTTTTTTGATTCCTAAAATAAAAAAACATTTCATACATGAAAAGTAAAATAAATTATTTAAAAAATATTAATTTGAAATGTTCAAAAAATAGTAGTTCAAAATGTTAAAAAAATGGTAATTAAAATGTTCAACAATTGGTAATTCATAAAATATCTAAGTAAATTCCAGAGGAAAAAATATTTAAGAAAAAATAATTTAATATATTCAATTAATAAGAAAAACATCTCATGACATTCAAAATTTTAAGTTTGTAAATCAACCATCATTAGTTATAGTTTTACAAGAATCAAAAATTGATAAACTAATACTTTTTCACATATTATTTAATCATATATTTTATCTTTTTAACGTACTTCTATTAAACTTCCATCTTGTCATCCCGATGCTTGAAATTTTAATATTTTTCAACAAAATTTTATTCTGGAGATTATAATTTAAATATATGATCAACCAACTTCCCTTTTTATGATTAAAACTTATGAATCTTTTCCTATTGATCTTCTAATATCAAACTATACTCATCTATCTACTGAATCTGAACAACTTCTAACTATTTCGATTCTTGGATGGATGTAGATATCTCATTGATTTTCTATCATATATCTTTCACAATTTCATTGAGTCCTTTAGAAATTTTGAAAAGGATTTCAAAATTTTGATTAATTATAACACTTTGATCATCAATTGAATTGATATCTTCGTCTTGTTACTTTAAATACTTTAAGTCTAGAAAATTATGATCATGTAAGTCACACTTCTCTTTAACAATCTTTAATCTTCCTTTCACTTAAATAGATGATTCAATTAATAGATTTTGGATCTTGGAATATTGAAAACTAGTTATCTAAACTTGCATCAAACTAAATATTATTCTTTGTTACAAAAAATATCAGTGGCATTGTAAACTTTCCCAACAATATTAAACAAAAAAATCAACTTCGGGTCTAGATTCTATGTTCCCATACTAAAAAGAGATTCTAATTAGATATTAGGTTTTTTCTTCTTTTTTATCCTTTTCTTGATGATATTTCATATGATATTTCAACATTCCTTCTAATTATTTTTCCTTATTCGGAGTGAATTATTCAATATAAATTATTTTTTCATACATGTTAGCATTGATAATATTTCAACCATTTGAAATAATATTCGGTGAAGTATTTTATTTTCCTGAGGTTGAACTATATGAGGATGAGTTTGAAATTTATTTTTCCTTAAATGAACCTGAATAATTAGATGAATATTTTGATTGGGAATAATTTTATTCTACTAAAGTGTGAAAAGAAGATTCTCTAGGAGAAAAAACTTTCATCAATTTAGTTCATATATCGCTTTTCAAAAATTCAACTTTTTTAACATCAATATATTTATTTTTTGAAAATTTCTCTTCTGGGGTGATATCCACATTAGTAGTAATATTAGATGGAATTTCCTTTAGTGTATTTTCATAAAATAATGATGGTTTAACTTCTAATGGAACCAAATTATTGATTTTCCCATCCACTTCACCAGATTCCCAATGAGGTGAAGAGAGAAAGGAAGAATTCTCATGAACTTCAAGTGTCATAACTTTTCCCTTTCCTTAAAAACCAAATTTTATTCTCAATATTTTATCTTCATATAAAATATTTTTGAAAATTATAAAGAAAGAAATAGTGGTTCTAGAAATATATGATTTCTTTAAAATTAAATAATGTGTATTCTTCTTTTTTTCCTTTCCCAAATTTTGTTCAACATATTCTCATAAGGTGGCATGACCCGTCCCCCGGGGCCCATGTCATGACTACCCCAAGCCCACCTTCCATAGGCTAGGGTCTGACGACTAGCACCGAAAGTTGTATTCCCTAAAACTGGGAAGGCATTACCTTTATAAACTGTAAACACACACAAACATTCACACCACAAGTTACGAACACAAGTGAACTATATAGTAAAAGGAGTGTGTACTGAAAGAAAAAGGGGCTAGAATACAATTCCAACTATAAAGTACAAGAAAACTGAAAGTTACAAGTAAAACAGGGAGGTACAAGTAAACTGAATAGCTCCAGTAAACTCCCGCCAAGGATCCTACCTGAAGGGTAGGTACAGCTCTTGAACGATCGTCTCTACAGTACGCCTCATCTAAGTCCACCTCCGAGCAACCTCCAGTCCTGGTACTCTCATCCTCGGTCAGTGTTGTTTGTCATCTCCACCAAACACAATAGGGTGTGGGCATAGCCTGTGCTGGGGTGAGTATAATGATACTCAGAAGGGACCCCGAGACCCTCAAGGTCACACAAAATCCACAAAGGATAAACCAAAAAACAAAAACTCAGCTCATATCCCTACTTAGTTATATGCCCATACATATAACTAAGTTATCAAGTAAACCCATCTCAATCATGAGGAAACACAAGACCCAACTCATTATCCCAAAGCTCAACTTTTCCACAAAGTAAGGAATACCAAGAAGGTAAGTACTCAACTCATACCAGGAATAACATAGGTAAAATTGTAGAGATGATTAGTAGTAACTATCAATTAATCTTACTCTGTAAAGAGGCAGACCCATGAAGGATATTAAATCATCCTCATACCCACATTGGATCGTAGTACATCGTTAGACCCACACAGGATCCTAGTACATCATTAGTACGTCATCAGTACATCGTCAGACCCACACAGGATCCTAGTACATTTTCGGTACATCATCAGACCCACACAGGATCCTAGTACATGCTCTAGTACATCATCAGACCCACACTGGATCCTAGTACATGCTCTGGTACATCTTCAGACCCACACAGAATCCTAGTACATTCTCTGGTACATTGTCAAACCCACACAGGATCCTAGTACATGCTCTGGTACATCGTCACCCCACATTGGATCCTAGTACATGCTCTGGTACATCGTTAGACCAACACAGGATCCTAGTACATCATCAGTACATCATCAGACCCACACAGGATCCTAGTATATGCTCTGGTACATCATCACACCCACACAGGATCCTAGTACATGCTCTGGTACATCGTAAGACCCACACAGGATCCTAGTACATGCTCTGGTACATCGTCAGACCCACACAGGATCCTAGTACATGCTCTGGTACATCGTCAGACCCACACAGGATCCTAGTGCATGCTCTGGTACATCATCAGACCCACACAGGATCCTAGTACATGCTCTCGTACATTGTCAGACCCACACAGGATCCTAGTACATGCTCTGGTACATCGCCAGACCCATACATGATCCTAGTACATCGGCAGTACAACATCAGACCCACACATGATTCTATTACATGCTCTGGTACGTCATTAGACCCACATAGTATCCTAGTACATGCTCTGGTACATCTCCAGACCCACACAGGATCCTAGTTCATGCTCTGTTACATCATCAGACCCACACTAGATCCTAGTACATGCTCTGGTACATCGTCAGACCCACACAAGATATTATTACATGTTCTAGTACATTGTCAGACCCACACAGGATCCTAGTACATGCTCTGGTACATCGTCAGATCCACACAAGATCCTCGTACATGCTCCGGTACATCGTCAGACCCACACAGGATCCTAGTACATCTTCATTATATAGTTATACCCACACAAGATCCTAGTACATGATCTAGTACATCTTCAAACCCACACAGGATCCTAGTACATGCTCTGGTACATCGTCAGACCCAGCTACTGGGTTCCCGCTCTAAGATTGTTCGTTTCTAGGAGGGTCCACTCCTCAATCCATTGGTCGATACTCCAAATACCATGAAGTACCATGAAGAATTATCCCAAAGGTATGCCACATAAAAGGGGGTCTCAATGCAATAGATGGTGCGTCAATCAGACGCCCGGTCTCTAAGTTATTAGCCTTTTAGTTTTGAGGGCCCGGGTGGATTCGTGCACGATCCAACCCGATCATTCCCCAACTTTCCAAGGACAGAAATTCCAATGGTGGGGAGAATGTAGTAACTATTTTTTGAGGTATGTGACCCTTGTTTCGGTTCTTTTGTGCTTTTTGAAGTGTTTGGTTGATGTTTGGACAATCCTGGGAAAAAAATTTAAAGTTGAGGAGGTTGTGCAGGGGCATACGGTTGGCGCACAGTCTAAACTAACCATGCGTCCTGCCTAGAAAACCATGCACCCTTGACAGTGGGCTTCACACGGGAGGCACATAGTTTTTTAGATGGTGCAGGAAAGTCGTGCGAAGTCCCTGGGTGGGATAGTGGCAATCGCATGGTTGGCGCACGGTTTTCCAAACCATGCGGGGTAACCATGCGGCCACTTAAAGTTTTGGTTTTTAAGTCCTGGGCCACTCAGGATTTCACATTTTTCCATCATTCTTCCTCCCAATCATGGATCACATGGGAGTTCCAGTTTTTAGAGTTTGGGGGAGCTCCTTAGCTCGTTTTGGAGGCAAATTGAAGGGTTATCCTGGTGGATCGAATGCGGTTCTCCTCGGGTAAGTCCTTCTTTTAGCGCGAGGGCCGCGGTGTGGTGGGGTGCCACTGTGGGTAGCCGGATGGCCAGCTATCTTATCTGCATAGCTCAGTCACGTACCGCGCCTTTGCTGTTGGTCGTCTCGGCCGGCCGTCCTCTATTCGTCGCTACGGTACAATTTGTGACTCCTTGTTCATCGAGCGGCACGGACGTACGCCACCGCCCTCGTCGTGCGGCCGGCCTCTAGTTTCCGTCTTCCTCCATCGCAAAGATTTCATCAATAACACAAGGGTTTGTAGAGAGGTCGGGCCATGTTTTTTTGGCCCACACCCTCCATGTTAGAGCGGTAGCAAGAAGTTCACAATTGTTTCTTGAATCATAATGAATTCCCAAAAATGGTTAAAGGGGGAAATTCAAACAACAATACCTACCTCGAAGGTTGGTTGATGTTGGCATGAGAAAGAAGTTGAAGATGTCGACCTTTATCACACCCGCCACATACCTCTGATCTCAGCTTGTGTGTCATCCTCTTTCTTGGCTCTAGAGAACGTTTTTTATGAATATTGCGTTCTTCGTTTGGAGGAGAAGTCCTTCATTGGAGAAGAAGGCTGTGTTCTTTATTGGGAGAGAATGATCCTCCAAAATCCTCCCTTTCACCAATGATTTCTCCCAACCAAAAACAAGTGAGGAGCCAACCCCAATTAAATTAAGTTTTCAAATTAAATCGTTGACACATTTAATTGGCATAATTAATTAAGGGGTGTGGCATAATTAATGTGGAGGAAGTTTGAGATACTTCTCCACATTAAAGAAGGATTTAAGGGTTTCTCCCATTATGAGGGTTCGGGTGGTCCCCACCTTTAGGAATTCCAATTGGGGAGTTTAGGCTCAGGTGGTCTCTACCACCATAACCCATGTTGAGGGATTTTAGTTCAGGTGGTCCCCACATTTAAAACATCCACATGGTAGGTTTCAACAAAAAAATGTTAAACATTTTTATTTTATTTTATTATTTCACGAAAAACACAAAAACTAACTTTCACCCTCAACCAACTAACCTCAAGGTTAAAGTCTCCTTAAGCAAATATCGGTGTTTCGAGTTCAACAGTGTCCTTAGATTTCAATTCCGAGCACCGGTTCAAAAGTTACAAAAACCCCCTCACAGGTTTATTGAACGTACCTGAAAAAAAGTTCAGAAATTCATTCCGAGCACACCGGGCCTCAGAATCATGCGCCATCAATTTTTTCATACTCGTAAAATTCCCATATATATAAAAAATTACATGTAAATTCATGGTCTTTACATTTTTTCCACCTCAGGGCTTTACATCCCTGTAAGCCACAACTCAAACTACAGAAAACAAGTGGGGGTAGAGATCATGCATCTGAGCCTCCCACTCCCATGTGCTCTCATGGAGGTTCCCGTACTGCCAGCAAACGCGCACCAGAGGTATCGACTGCCCACAAAAGACCCGCTCCTATCGATCCTCAATCTCCATGGGAACCTTTATAAAAGTCACCCCATTATCGAGGTCCAGCTCGCTGTGGTCGATGATGTGAGAAGGGTTGTGCACGTATCTCCTCAACTGTGAAACATGGAAGACGTCATGCACCCAATGAAACTAAGGGTGAAGTTCTAGGAGGTAATCCACCTCACCAACTTTTTTGAGGACCTAAAAAGGTCCAATGAACCTCAGAGATAACTTGTCTCCCCGGCCAGATCTCCAAAAACCTCGTTGAGATGAGACCCGTAGAAAGATGTAGTCCCCATACTCGAACTTCAGAGGTCTCCATCTCCTGTCAGCATAAGTCTTTTTCCTGCTCGGTGCAGTATTCATCTACTCCTGGATGATCTGCACCTTCTTCGTGATAGCATGTACCATCTCTGGTCTCATGAGTGCTGACTCCCCTAGGTCAGTCCAACACAAAGGTGATCTGCAAGGTCTCCCATACAACACCTCAAAAGGTGTCATCCCAATGGTGGAGTGATAGTTGTTGTTGTATGAAAACTCCACCAAAGGCATGTTATCCTCCTAGATGCAACTAAAGTCAAGGACACAGAACGTAACATGTCCTCAATGGTCAGAATGGTCCGCTCAGTCTGACCATTCGTCTGAGAATGGAAGGCGGTGCTCAAACAATGTTGCTTCCAGAAAGCCTCCTACAACCCCTTCTATATCCAGGAAGTGAAACACGTATCACGATCAGAGACAATCATCGAGGGTACTCCATGTATCTGCCCAATCTCCTGCACATAGAGGCATCTCAACCTCTCTATTGAACCCTGCTCTCTGATCGGAAGGAAGTGGGCTGACTTGGTGACTCTGTCGACAATCGCCCAGATAGAATTATGACCTTTGGATGTACGTGGAAGTTCTATCACGAAGTAAATGGATATTCCATCTCACTTCCACTCTGAGAACTCCAAAGGCTGAACCATTCCTGCTAGTACTTGATGCTTTGCCTTCACTTGATGACAATTGATGCATCGAGAGACAAAATCTACTACTGATTTCTTCATTCCGAGCCACCAGTGTTGTCTTCGAAGATCCTGTAAAATATTCACCACTCCTAGATGTACCTCTAGAGGGGATTTGTGGAACTCCCTCAACACTTCATCCTAAAGTAACACTGGTACCATGGTATATCCTCTAAAGAGGATGACGTGCTCCCCACCTTCAAAAAATCCATCAGGTGCCTGTCCTGTGGATATTTGAGCACGTTGATCCTCACAGTCAATGTCTCCACAATGTTCCTTTCTAACATGCTGAAGAAGTGGGGGAGTGACTTTAAGAGACTGAAGAAAAGCTTTTTCATCTCGTTCCACAAAGGATGTCTGCAAAGTGACCAGTTTCTCTATCGCCTCACCTAGCAGCTCTGTACCAAATCTCTTGTTGAGTGCATCCACTACAACGTTCCCCTTTCCAGAAGTACAGACTATCTCGAAGTCATATTCCTAGAGGAACTCAAGCCAACATCATTGTCTTAGGTTTAGGTACTTCTAAGAGAAGATATACCTGAGACTCTTGTAATCAGAGTATACCATAAAATGCTATCCCATCAAGTAATGTCACCACATCTTCAAGGAAAAGACCACTTCTACTAACTCTGGGTCATGGGTAGCATAGTTCTGCTCATTTTTTCTCAGATGTCGAGAATCGTAAGCGATCACTGCTCGCCCATACATCAGGACACATTCGAGCCCAGTCCTTGATGTGTCGTAGTAGACTACGTACCCTATTCCCTCCTCTGGTAGCCTCAATATGGGGGCACTAGTCAGCCTCTGCCTCATCTCCTGAAAACTCTGTTGGCATCTCTCTAACCAAATGAAGGGTTTCCCCATCTTCATCAATGCTGATAAAGGTGATATAACTCTGGATAAATATGGAAAAAACCTCCGGTAGTATCCAGCCAAACCTAGGAAACTCCGTACCTCTATCACACTACTGGGTGGCTCCCAAGCAAGTACCGCCTCAATATTTTCTGGATCCACCAAAACTCCAGCCTCTAATATGACATGTCCTAAAAAATTAGCCTCTCGGATCCAGAACTATCACTTCGAGATCTTACCATAAATCTGGTGCTCTCAAAGTGTTTCCAGTACTACCTGCAAATGATAGGCATGCTCCTCCTTGGTAGCTGAGTAGATCAAAATGTCATCGATGAAGACTACTACAAAGAGATCAAGGTATGGCTGAAATATCATTTTCATGAGTCCCATGAACACTGTTGGAGCATTGGTTACGCCGAATGGCATAACCAAGAACTTTTAATGGTTGTACCGATATGTGAAGGTCGTCTTCTGCACATCCTCGTCTCGCACTCTGAGCTGGTGATATCTTGATCTGAGTTCTATATTTGAGAACCATTGTGCTTCCTTTAGCTGGTCAAAGAGGTCGTCAATCCTCAGGAGTCGGTACTTGTTCTTCACGGTCACATAGTTTAGGCGCCTATAGTCAACACAAAGACTCAAGATCCCATCCACCTTCTTGGCAAACAAAATCGGGGTTGCCCAAGGAGAAACATTGGTTCGAATGAATCCCTTCCCCTATAATTACTCCAGCTATACCCGCAACTCGCGAAGCTCCACGGGATCCATCCGATATGCTGGTGTAGATATTAGTGTCATACTGGGGTACAGTTCAATGTAAAAGTATACCTCTCTATGAGGAGGTAGACCAAGAATATCATCAGGGAAAACATCCGCATACTGGTCCACCACTACAGGATAACTCGAACTCTCCACATCAATCGCTCTGAGGGTAAGGCTATCCAACTGATGTGTAATCAGCTACACCCTCCTCCAGGTAAGTCCATCATGCACTGTAAAGTCTCCCTTCTCACTGGTGAAGGTAAACCTGTCCCATCTGTGCCGACACACCACACTTTGTGCCTATTACAGTCAATCTGAGCATGGATTGTAGATAACCAGTCCATACCCAAGATGATGTCGTAAGGCCTAAATGCTGCTAATAGGAGATCTCAGCTGAAGCTCTCTCCTTATAGAGTAAGATCTCACTACCGACACTAGTTTTTAATCATCTAATTCACTCTCGTAGAAGTCTCTTGCCGTAAGGATCGAGCCAAAGGCTCCATCGGAATCTCCGATCTCCGAATGAGGGCAGTGGAAATAAAATAATGACTAGAAACAGTGTCTATAAGTACTGCAGATAAGGTGGAGTAGACATAGATTGTACCTCGTATCATCTTCAGAGCATCGTGATCATAAGTCTCAGCTGCCTGGAGCTGAGCTCGTCCCTGTCCTCCTACTCCCTGTGGTCGTGGTGGACCACTTCGTGGTGGTGGAGGTAACATCTCGAATTGTCGACCGCCACCTACATGGCCAGATCCTCTGCCACATCCACCTGCTCCCTGCGGACCTCCTCAGTTGAACCTCTATCTCTACCTGGGTATTCCCTCATCCATCTACTGATCATCCATACGGTGGGTGAGATAGTCATGTTCCATGTGACCTTGCCCACCACATGTGAAACACTGCATGCCCCTTGCATGACTGGCTCTGTCTCTGGTGCCCCGCACGACCGATCCTGAGTCATGTAGTCATCCACCTGTATGTATGGTCCTCTTGGACCTCTGTGACATCTGTCTACTGCCAGTTGTAGAAGACTTTTCTACATGACGCCTGATGGTGGGTCTCGCTACTGGTGACTGGTCAGCACGAAAACTCTCCACTAAGAGGGATCTCTCTAACACCCCCACATGTGTCAGGATGCTGAGGGAGATCATAAAATCCCTAATATCCTGCCTAAGTCCCTGCTCAAAGGTCTGGGCCCTGAAGAATGGGTCTTGCACCATATTAGTTAAGTAGTGTGAGAGGTCGGTGAACCTCATTGATTACTGAGCCACAGTCATGTTGCCCTACTACAGAAGAAGTAGCTCCTGTATGCGCACTGCACGAAGGGTCACTGGGAAAAACTATACCCGAAACAGGCTCTCGAAGTTTTCACAGAGAAGTGTCACCTCATTGTAAACTTGGAGCATCAGATCCACCATCTGTATGTTGCTTCCAGTAGAAGACTGGAGGCAAGGATCACCATGAGATCAGCTGGTGTCCCTACCAGTCAGAAGACTCTCACTACGGCCTCCAACCAATCCTCAGTCGCATGTGGGTCTGTCTCCCCCCTGAACCTGGGTGACCTCTGACATTGGAACTCATGCAACTCTCTCAATTGGTTTGCACGCTCTACTACTGGGGTCGGTGAAATCGGTGGCCCAATGGTAATGGTACCTCTGCTACCTCTAATGGAAAAGGGTCCTGCACTGAGGCCTCGTCGCTCAGTGGGCTATCAGTGTGTACTACTCTTGGAACCCTAGTTGGCTATCTGCGTGGAGGAATCCAGAAAAGAAATAGGTGCACCACGTTCAATACGTTATACCTAGTGAGCTGACTCAAAGAGATCACAAAGAAAACTCTTGAAAACACACACGAAATCAGTGTTTTCATGCACTGAGTCAGAAATCAGAAGTTAGGGTCCTAGTGTGTGGATATGTCAGCCGCCGCACCAACACTAGGTTCTCTAAACTGATAACCACACCCACTACACTTAACACTATTGTCGTTAAAAATATCAGAGTCATATGTTATACGGTAGAACCGACTCCTCTGATACTAATTTTTCACGACCCATCCCCCGGGGCCCATGCCGTGACTACCATAACCCACCTTCCATAGGCCAGGGGCTGGCGACTAGCACCGAAAGGCATATTCCTTAAAACTGGGAAGACATTTCCTTTATAAAATTTAAACACACACAACTAAGCACACAGCAAGATATGAACACAAATGAAATTTATAGTAAAAGGAGTGTGTACTGAAAGAAAAAGGGGCCAGAATACAAGCCCAATTGTAAAGTACAAGAAAACAGAAAGGTACAAGTAAACTGGGAGATACAAGTAAATTGAATAATTCTGGTGAACTCCCGCCAAGGATCCTACTTGAAGGGTAGGTACATCTCTCGAACAATCATCTCTGCAGTACGCCTCATCGAAGTCCACCTCCGAGCAACCTCCAGTCCTGGTACTCTCATCTTCAGTTAGTGATTTCTGTCGTCTGCACTAAACACAACAGGGTGTGGGCATAGCCTGTGCAGGGGTGAGTATAACGATACTCAGTAGAGACCCCAAGAACCTCAAGGTCTCACAAAATCCACAAAGGATAAACCACAAAGCAAGAAATCAGCGGATATCCCTTCTTAGTAATATGCCCATACATATACCTAAGTTATCAAGTAAACCCATCCCAATCATGAGGAAACACAAGGCCTAACTCATTATTCCAAAGCTCAACTTTTCCAAAAAGGAAGGAATACCACAAAGGTAAGTACTCAGCTCATACCGGGTATAACTTAGGTACATTAGTAGAGATGATTAGTTGTAACTACCAATTCATCTTACTTTGTTAAGAGGAAGACCCACGAAGGATCCTAAATCATCATCAGAACCACATTGGATCGTAGAACATCGTCAGACCCACACAGGATCCTAGTACATCATCAATACGTCATCAGTATGTCTTCAAACCCACACAGGATCCTAGTATATTGTCGGTACATCATCATACCCACACAGGATCCTAGTACTGCTCTAATACATCGTCAGACCCACACAGGATCCTAGTACATGCTTTGGTACATCGTCAAACCCACACAGGATCCTAGTACATGCTCTGGTACATCACCGGACCCACACAGGATCCTAGTACATGCTATGGTACATCGTCAGACCCACACAAGATCCTAGTACATGCTCTGGTACATCGTCAGACCCACACAGGATCCTAGTACATCATCAGTACAACGTCAGACCCACACAGGATCCTAGTACATGCTCTGGTACATCTTCAGACCCACACAGGATCCTAGTACATGATCTGGTACATCGTGAGACCCACACAGGATCCCAGTACATGCTTTGGTGCATCATCATACCCACGCAGGATCCTAGTAAATGCTCAGGTACATCGTCATACCCACACAGGATCCTAGTACATGATCTGGTACATCGTCAGACCCACACAGGATCCTATTACATGCTCTGATACATCGTCAGACCCAGACAGGATCCTGGTACATGCTCTGGTACATTGTCAGACCCACACAGGATCCTAGTACATGCTCTGGTACATCGTCAGACCCACACAGGATCCTAGTACACTGTCAATACATTGTCAGACCCACACAGGATCCTAGTACATGCTCTGGTATATCGTCATACCCACACAGGATCCTAGTACATGATCTGGTACAACGTCAGACCCATCTACAGGGTTCCCTCTCTAATCTTTCTCGTTTCCAAGAGGATATTCTCCTCAATCCATTAGTCTACACTCCAACTACCTTGAAGTCCCAAGAATAAGTATCCCAAAGGTACACCATGTCAAAGGGGGTCTCAACGCAATAGATGGTGTATCGATCGGACTCATGGTCTGTAATTTATTAGCCTTTTAGTCCCGATGCCCTGGTTGGATTCTTTCTCGATCCAACCTGATCATTCCTCAACTTTCCGAGGACAGAAATTCCAATGGTTGGGAGAATGTAGTACCCTTGTTTTAAGGTATGTGACCCTTGTTTCGGTTCTTTTGTGCTTTTTGAAGTGATTGGTTGAAGTTTGGACAATTCAATGAAAAACTTTTAAAGTTGTGGAGGTTGTGTAGGGGCGCACGGTCTGAACAAACCGTGAGGCTAGCCCAAGAAACCGTGTACCCTTGACAGTGGGCTCTACATGGGAGGCACATAGTTTCTCAGACCGTGCAGGAAAGCCATGTGAATTCTCTGGGTGAGACAGTGGAAACTGCATGGTTGGCGCATGGTTTACCAAATCGTGTGGGGTAACCATGTGGCCACTTAAAGATTGGGTTTTTAAGTCCCAGGAAACTCTAGATTTCCCATTTATCCCCCATTCTTCCTCCCATTCATGTCTCACGCGAGAGTTCTAGTTTTCAGAGGATGGGGGAGCTCATTATCTCATTTTGGAGGCAAATCGAAGGGGTTTATTGGTGTATCGAAGGTGGTTCTCCTAGAGTAATTTCCTCTTTTGGCATGAGGGCCTCGGTGCGGTGGGGCGTTGCTGCGGCTGGCCGGATGGCCATCCATATTCTCCGTGCCGTGAGGTCGCGCGCCGTGCCTTCGCCGGTCGTCGGCTCGACTGGTCGTCCTCCATTCATTGTCACAGCACAAGTCACGGCTCCTTGTCCGTCGATCAGTGTGGATGCACGTCGCCACCCTCATCGTGCGGCCGGCCTCCGGTTTCCATCTTCCTCCATGGAAAAGATTTCATCAAAAACATAAGGGTTTTCAGAGAGGTCGGTCCATGTTTGTTTAGCCTTCACCTTCCGTGTTAGAGCCGAAGCAATCAGTTCAAAAATGTTTCTTGAATCATGAATAATTGCCAAAAATGAGTAAAGGGGAAAATTAAAACAACAATCCCTACCTCGAAGGATCGTTGATGTTGGCGCGAGAAAGAAGTTGAAGATGTCGACGTTCATCACACCCACCACATGCCTCTGATCCTAGCTTGTCTATCGTCCTCTTTCTTGGCTCCGAATAACGTTCTTTTATGAAGATGGCGTTCTTCATTTGGAGGAGAATTCCTTCATTGGAGAAGAAGGGTGTGTTCTTCGTTGGGAGAGAATGATCCTCCAAAATCCTCCCTTTCACCAAAGATTTCTCCCAACCAAAAACAAGTGAGGAGCCAAGCCCAATTAAATTAGGTTTTCAAATTAAATTGTTGACACATTTAATTGGAATGATTAATTAAGGGGTGTAGTACAATTTATGTGGAGGAAGTTCAAGAGACTTCTCCACATTAAAGATGGAGTTTAAGGGTTTCTCCCATTATGAGGGTTCGGGTGGTCCCCACCTTTAGGAATTCAAATTGGAGGGTTTAGGCTCGGGTGGTCCCCACCACCATAACCCATGTTGAGGGGTTTTAGTTCAGGTGGTCCCCACATTTAAAACATCCACATGGTAGGTTTCAACAATAAAAATAAAAATATAAAACATTTTTATTTTATTTTATTCTTTCACGAAAAAAAAAACTAACTTTCACCCTTGACAAACTGTCGTCGATGTGAAAGTATCCTTAAGTGAATACCGGTGTTGTGAGTTCAATGGTGTCCTCAGATTTTAAATTCCGAGCACCGGTTCAAAAGTTACAAAAACCCGCTCGAACGTCTACTAAATGTACCTGAAAAAAAGTTCAGAAAATCATTCTGGGCACACCGGGCCTCAGAATCACGCGCCGTCAATTTTCGTGGACTCGTACAATTATCATATATATACAAAATTACATGGAAATTTCAGGTATTTACATAAGGAATTAGCCTCTATTTTTCAAAACAAATGTAAGGCTTTCCATAGACCCACATATTCCTTTTTATTCTTCAATTCTTCTGCCATATAATTTAAAAAACCACTAAGATTAAATTATCCTATAAAATTCTACATCACCAATATTAAATCTTCTTTTCAAAGGATGTTCTTTTTGTGGAATATTAATTTCTCATTCTTTTTAACTTCTCCTTCTTAGGTGATTCAGTGATTGGATGGAAATCTAGAGCTTTCCTATTTCACTTTGTATTTTTCTCAACTTTAGCATCCTTAATGTATTTTTTCACATCGGTATAAATAGCTGCAAATATATTTTGAAACACTTATTTTATTTAAAATAAAGATAAATCACATCCAAGATATTATCTTATAATTGGTAGAGTTTTCTTTAAACTTCTCCACATGATGTAAATTTTTCATGTTCTATTCATTTAACAATTTCACAAGAATTTTGTTTAGATTCCTAATATACAACCTAATCTTAATCTTTACCATTCCATTTATGATATCCTAAATATAATCCAAGATAAAATTAATAAGGATAACATTTCATAAAATTATAAGGAGAAAAAATATATATACAAATTGAATTTTAATTATATATTTTCTTCTTTCCCTTGGTAATAGAAATGAATATATCCATTGTAAAACAATACGGACTTCCAATAGAAGATATCCAGTCTTGTGTACTTTCCCTTTTACCACAAATATTATTTCCTCAACATAGGTTTTTTAAAACATCCATGTGATTCTGGAAGTTTATGTGATACAAAAAATGGATTATCCTTCTGAAGTAACTCCAAGTAATTCAAAAAACCTTTCAATGTTAAAAGTAAACTTAATTTAAAAAAGAACAAAAGTTACATGCATCATTCCATTAATCTCTAAAAATATAGTGGTTTTATTGAAATATATGACAAGCATCGAATATAGAAACTCATAGTTTTTTGTAGGTAGTACTAAATACCCCCATTATTGAAACTCTAATACCCCATTGAGCATAAAATTACACGTTTTAAAGTGATCTTGATTTATTAATTTGTCCTTGATGATCTATCTAGTACCAATTTCACTAGATGATTCCATATCACTACTAGAAGATAATAGTAAACTAAAAATTAAAAATAACTTAGAAAATTTTCTATATTTAATGTGTCCAACCAACTCCACACCTTTATATTTTAGTTAGAGAACATTTGAGATATTTCAAAATTCCAATATCTAGGACTGGTTCCCTCTAAAACATATGATTTCAAAATCATTTTTATAAATTAATTATTTTTTTAACTTATGTTACCTTAAATATATAAAAATAAAATGTTTATTTAATTAAATACATAAAAAAGTAATTAATTATATTTATAAATTTCATCATCCTTTATATCACAATCACTATCATCAAACACATTGATTGATATTCTCTTAGATGTTATTTCTTTATAATATCTAGAATTTGAAGTTTCGGTAGTTGTAAAAGAAACTCCATTTTTCTATTTTTCTTTATCTACATATTGTTTTAATATAATATTTTATTTAATGATAATTCTAATTAATTCATAAAGACTTATATTAGTAATTTATTTATTATCATCTATAGATATTATTTTAGTTTCATATTCTTTGGGTCAAAAATATGTGAATTTCTTAATTAACTAATCATTAGATAACTCCTTTTCACCAAGAGACTATAGAATATTCACAATTTCCATGAATATCTGATGCATCTAAGAAATTTCTCCACTAGATATAAAATTAAAACTTTGATAATCATCCCTCAACATAGCTCACTTGGTTTTAAGAACTTAAGAAGTTCAAAGTGAGTAACTTCAAGATTCTTACAAATCCCACAAGCAGTGAAACAAGAAGATACTTAACTATTAATATTTCATTAGATACAACATAGTAAAGTATTCATAACTCAAAAATTCAACAGAAATTTAGATTTCTATTGTCTTGAAAATTTAAAAAACTTTTGTCTCAATAATTTTATAGTTATTAATGAGAATAAAAAATTATCAACTCCAATGATAATAACATAGGTCTCTATGTGGTCTCACTAATAATCATAATAATTTCCATAAAAATAGGTGGTCTATTTGGGTTTATATTTTCCAAACTTCTAATATTAATAATACCAACCATCACAAAAACAAATAGATCTTTCCTCTACAATATGTTAGTGTGAGTAAACTAAGAAACTGAACATCAGATAAAGTAATGGAAATATAAAAGATATATCAGGCTCAATCTCAAAAATAGGAACAGGAAATGATACCAAATATTATTCCAATATATGGATGATAATAACTATATAAGAGGGGATTGAATTTCAGTTTAAAAAAACAAATAATTTTTATTATCCTCAATTATAAAATCTATCATAAGTACAGTAATCTAATATATATCCCCAAAATAACCAATGTAATATCAAAGTAAACACAATATTAATAAAAAAATTGATATTTCATATATAGGGATGAAAGAAATAAAATTATTAGTAATATAAACTATTATAATTTCAATAATTATCAATAAGATAATTAGTACAGTGAAAAAAATATAGGTTACTAGTTTACAAATCAAGTACCCCTTAAATAATTTCATTAAAACATCACTTTAACCCAAAGTAAATGGGGAAACCTAAACTTGTTACAATTTATCGTCTATTATAAACCTTATTAAAGGTATTTCTTCCAATTATCCAAGAAGTCATCAATTATAAACCTATTGGATGGTGTCTACTTCTACAAACTAGAATCTCAGCTCTAAATTCCAGATGGAAGACCTCAATCAGTCTAATCAGAAATTCAACACTTCTATAACTAGAAGATCGGAAAAATATTTAACACCATGAATCTCTCGATCAACAATATCATAAACAAAATGATTAAAAAAATTAAGATATGTTATAATGAAACCTCATAATAATAAGCACTTAGTAAATGCTAAAAAGTAAAATAATCGAAAGTGCAATAAACAACAAGCAGTTGAACACTTCAAGTAAATTTAGCTTTTAGAAGATTATTATATGTGTTTTATATCATATAATTTATCTTATATTATATCTTCCATTCCTTGGATTAGGGTTATATGTATAGAAAATCCGTAAATTTTCAGATTATACAAACTTTAGGATCAGTTGTAACAACATCAGTAGCAATTTGTTAACCATATTATAATGGATTCAGAGTCTCTCTAAATCTATTGATGAATTTTTTAGGAACCACTAAAATTATTTTACTCCCATGATTTAATCATTCAAGTTAATAGTTTTTCACTAAACCTCAAACCATCGGTATTTTTAAATTCCTCAAATCATCAGATTTTCAAAAATCTTTAAACTATCTTTTTTTGTAAAACCTCATATTGTTAGTATTTCATTTAAAATTTTTTATTATGTATACACTAAAGATAAAATGAAAAACTCTAGTTAAATAAAATATTTAATGAAGCATATTATGATTTTAAAAACAATAGAAGGTGATTCTTTATCTCAATAATAACAACATCTATTTCATACATGAAACAATATCTCATTGTGTCTAAAATTGGACATTGTGATAAATGTTTTGGTAACATATAATATAAAAAAATATTTTTAAAATAATCTTTAAACTATGAAATATGATTTTATTATATCCTTTAGCAGATGTATGAGTTAGGTCCCATAAATAACTCAAAGATCCGCTTCATTTTTATAATCTTTATATATTCCATGGTTCCCATATTTAGATACAAATATGTGAATCATGTATAGTATTAAATACCCAATAATTTGAAGAAGAGTATTACATGAAATGATTAATATACCTAAAGTTAACGTTTATTTGAACTTATTCTTTAGTTCATTGGAGTTCCTCTTCTAGTGACATTTCTTACCACATGTGAAGAAAATATCCTCATATTCATTTATCTCTCTATTTGTATTTTTATTATATAAAGTATGTTGTGAATGCACCACTAACTCTGAACTTATCATAATATTTTCAACATTTTCCTCCACTTTATTCACCATAAAAACTAGAGAAAAAAATTACCACCAACCCTTATTAGTTTAGAAAAGAAAATTGAAAAGATTCTCAAGCAGTTTATCCACACTATTCATTTTAAAATTATTAATGAATGTGGAGAATATAGGTGGTAAGGATGATAATATGAGATTAATGGATAATTTATTATCCATATGAATTCCCAACATCACTATATTATTGATATACTTCATCATAATGATTAAATTATCACTATCTAGGAATTTGTCTTCTAAATTACACTTGTATACTGTAGTGGAAATATATTTTATATTTCACCACTATTTCTCCCTTTCAAGTTCTTAGTAATGATTTATCATGGTGTATGTATCAATGTCCTTATATTTCATCTTCGACTCTCTAAAAAATCTAATTACAAGATGAATTAGAAATCTAATGCATCCTCTATATGCCTCGTGTAGGAATATTTCTCACCCTCACTCACTCCAAAAGGTGGATAATTAGAAATAGGTCACTCCAACACATATAACATATTCTACTATAGTAGTGAAATGTGAAAGAGCCTACACAAATCTTAGGAATTTATATTGGTGATGACACTCTCATTATTAAAAAAATATCATAGTGATTTCATGGATTTGATTTCCATTTTCTATAATAAATAAAAGAATATTTTGCCACTTTATCTTCCTTACCAATTATTAAATAATTAATAATTTGATTAGACACATAGTTTTATTAAATTGAAACATACACCACTATTGGATTAATAATATATAGTTTCTCAAATATTTTAGTGCTAAAATCCATATTTTCATTCAAATAACCCAGATAGAAGCCTCATCTAATTATTTTAATGTATTTAGGTAGTATTATATTTCAAAATTTATAAACTCATAGCTCTTAGATCTCTTGAGTGGACTCTCCAATCCTGAAATCCTATACTTGGATTTCCTTAACACTTGCCTCTAAGATACACCAAGTCTTGTGGGGGAAACAACTCTCGATGGTAACTTAGTAAAGTCAGCCCAATACTTTCATTTTAACTCCATGATAATTAAAATAATCCCAAAAGGGATAGACCAATACATTGAATTATTTTTTAATTCTAACTAAAGATATGGAAGAAATTTTTCGGAGGTAATATTTTTATTAATACATTTTTTTGTCTTATGTATCAATAAATTTTATTTTATTCTCCACATGCTAGTTAATCATATGTTTAAATTACATAAATAACTAACCATATATAACACAATAATTTACACATATAGTTTTTACCCATATATGTTATCTTATCACATCCTTTGTTAATTACTCTATATAAAACTTACATAAATAATCAACTATACCCAATAGAATAAACTTATAAACTCTATTTCAATTTATCTAAGAATGATTTTAAATTTATTTACTTTATTTGATGAATTTTAATAATCCAAATAAACTATTAATCTCATAAATAAATAAATAAACTTAAAAATAAAAAAATAAAATATACACATGATATAATCATGAGATTTTTACTACTAGTTAGTTTATCGAGTGTTAATAAACCAACAATGATTTTAGGAAAAAAAATGAATTGATCCTATACTCAACTCGAGTTGCAACATTTATTTATTCCTCATCATATCTCCTTGGTTGGATTCACCTCAACTCGAGTCTCAAAGAGTGTCCTCTAGATGATAAATTCATTGATAGATATGCAACTACCACTGCCTAGAAGGTATACTGTAGGAGGGGAAAGAATGACTTTACACCATCTCTAAAAAATTTATGTGGTCTCCCACTTGAAGTCTATTTGAATATTCCATTAGTAATGATTTTATAAGAGGGAGGGGGTGAGAGAGGTGGGTAGAGTGGATTGTGGTTGTAATGGCTAGGGGATTGGGAAAGAGAGAGAGAGAGAGAGAGTATCCTCTTCCTATAAGTGTATCTTCCTCTTTTCTTTAATTCCATTACCTACTTAATTTTTACTTGAAAGTAGCCTAAATATACTAAAAAATTTACTTGGTGTGCTCGTATCCATTATTTAGTCCAACCTGCCTTCCTTCATTGCCTCTACTCTCGATCAAAATAGTGATAGAGACACAACATCATGCTCATCTGGATAGTGTCAAACAATGAATTGTGAAACCTAACCACAAGATCGATTCTACCATCACCACTTTAACTAAGATGATGAATACTCTCACCACAGGCCAATATACCTAGAAGTAGGAGATCCATGCTCAGGACACACAAGACCTCCAAGAGCCACAAGGACCATGTGCATGATTTCACTTAATTTTTCAAATACATATTAGTGTTGGTGTTCTGCTTTTATAAAGATCCACTACATAGTGAAGACCCTCCATCTCATGTCATTGAAATGGGTGTGTCACACACCATGGAACCTATAGAACTAGGATAGCTATGATGGGCTATGTAATTGTCTTCTCATCCAATTGAACTCAACTATGATCATAGTGTTTCACCCCACCATGTCAACTTACCAATTTTCAATGGCTCCAACCTTGAGGTTGGAATTCATAGGTTGATCTCTTCTTCTACATCAATCAAATTCCAAAAGCCGAGAGGGTCTCATTTTCACAACTTAGCATGGAAGGCATTATAATACACTAGTTCACAATTATGCATGAGGTTCAGTCGGGGGTTACATTGATGGTTTCTAAGGAAGGAGATCATGGAACATTTTAGTGGTCTCAATATCCACAATCCATATAAGGAGAAAGATGATATCCACCAATATGGTTCCATAAAATATTATATCAAGCAGATTTAGTATTTTTCACCCCTTTTAAATAACCAACCATAGAAATATTACATTGTTTATTTTCTTCACATTTTTCATGAGTAAATTCCCAATTAGGTACACATTCATAATCCAAAAACGCACATATAATCAATGAACATAGACCACCATGTGTAGATTGATATACACAAGGGGATGGGGTTATCCATATGTAGTGGTGGTCCCTGATCACAATTTAACCATGATCGAATTCTATGACAGTAGTCTCAATGCCTTGGTATATAGTTACAAACTTCTCCTCCTTTCCAACAAGATAAATAGCCAGGTTGTCCCTTGGTAGGACTCCCTTAGAAAGCACTCTCGAGAGGTACCCTTAGGATATTTGAGTTTTTACACTTATTTATTCCAGAATGGGAGGAATTATGAAAAATGGGACTATGTTTCTGGCATGGAAAACAATATAATCTGATGCAAAAATGTTTAGATTTGAATATATGAGTATTGTTTCTTATTGAAGATGAAGTTAACCATGACTTGGCCAATACCAAACTACATGAGGACATTGAATGGGATAACCAAGAGAGAATTGAAGTAGTCAAGTTCAAAGTGCTCAAAAACAATAGTTCGATTACTTACCTCTAAGTCCACAACAATTATGAACTAACTTCCATGAAGGTTTAAGGGTGGAGTGATGATATCCTCATCTTAGTCCTCTTGGAGAGCAGTTCCACACAAAATTTCATCTCCACCAAGACCACTTCCCTACTCAGCATAAAGTCCCAAAATCCATGAAAAAGTGTCAAGATTGTGAATGGTCATCCACTGTGGTCTCATGGACTATGACAATAATTATTACTAACCATGGGAACTTACACCTACTTTATTGATTCCCACATCTTGGATGTTGGCGGTATGGATCTGATCTTGAGAATTTATTGGTTAGGGGGGTAAACATTAATTGGAAGTCCATGATCATGTAGTTCAAGTTTGGGAGTCACTCCCACAACCTCTATGCGGATATCCACAAATATCCATTAATATCTTCCCTATATGATTTGACTAGTTCTCTCTGTGGGGGGATATAAAAAATGATAGCACATCCAAATCCATGCTACCGAATCCCTCCATGACCCACTCAAAGAAATATAACCTTTATAAATTTTTTCATCAATAACACATTGTATTAAATGTACCTAGGGTAATTCTACCACAAGATCTAGGTGATCATAAATTCCACTTATTCCCAAGGAAAGATCCAGTTTCAACACGGCCATATCGATACTCCACATTCATAAAATAATTAGATTTAAAACTAGGACTTATACATTCTTCATAAAGGTACAATATTTCCAAGTAGCATTGAATTCTCTATCCATACATTGCTTGTAAAAAATGATGTTACATGGAAAATGTGTGTGGACTATCAGGCCATCAAAAAGGTCACAATTCCAGAAAAGTTTCTTATTATCAATTTTGATTAATTACCTGAATAATTATGATAGGACCTAAAAGAGTTGGATTATTTGTATAGAAATATAGTGAGTATATAGTAGAATAATTAAAGGTAATTATAGGAGAAAAGTGAAGTGTGTGACAGAGGAGAGAGAGAGATAGGTCGAGAGAGGGAGGGAGGGAAGGAGGGAGACTTCAAGGGGAAACTCAGTGTTCCTGATCAAGACACATTATCTGAACTAATCCTAAACATAATAATTCCTCCCATCCAATATAGCCTCTAGCCACCCTTTATAACAACCCCAACCCCCTTTAGCCTCTCCCAGTATATTAGGTTATAAAGTTCCCCCCATTATAGAATATTATTTCTAACTGTTCAAACTATGGCTATCCTAACTCCCTTATCATATCCCCTTTTAGAACACTCTTTTAGGCTATGACCAGCTATCTTGGTACCTATCACTTTCACTCCAACTTGAAAATCAGTATTTTCCTCAAGAATGAGGAAAGAAAAACATTGTGAGTAGGTGACTATCTATTCTCATGTTACTTATTTCACTGAACACCACTTACATGTTATATAAGTAGAAAAATATGACTATTTATTATTGACTATCTATAGAGGAATGGACCTATGTTTATTTGATATACTAGAACATGGAGTCTAGTATCTCTTCGTACTAGTGCTTAACATTATATAACAACCAGTATCTTGAATACTTCCTAATGTGTAATTCTAGAGTCACTATAGTTTCATGCTTCAATTCAAAATGATTATACATAATAGTAATTACATCAAGTTTGTCTAGTCTATAAATCTTGAGTAATATTAAAACACCCTTTCTGATTTCCATGGAATTTTCTACTATGTTAGTGCTAGTGTATGTGGAAATTGAAAATTTCAAAAGAATAGGATCCATCTTGGTTTCTATGAGGGTGAAAAGAAAATTAACTCCATCCAGGTGATTTGATTCTCTAAAGAAGTAAAGTAATATAAAAATTAACTCAACCTCCTAGGAATATGGTATTTCTTTCCCAATTGTAACTGAATACATCAGTTCATACCTAATTAATGGTTCATAAGGAAAATATTATTCCCATTTCAAGAAGTTAGGGAATCTACATAATAATGGAGTGATTAGTTCCACATTTTTTAAATCCATATATCCCCTACAATGTGTATCTAAGAAGCCAATTTGAGGCTTTTTTTGCATTCCATTCTCAACATAAGTGAATCCTTGGCTATATAAGATTAATAAACTATTAAGAAGCTTCCAAGAAATATTGATCATTAGTGGACTCATATGGAATGTATGGCTCCCCTACTCTAGAATCTGGAATCTCGATATTCCTACCCCTCCTATATGACATTCTCATTTTTCTAAATCTAAATTTCCAATAAAAAAAGTATCTCTTGGAGTAGGGAATTCTCTCCAAGTTACCACTTCCCACGTATTTTTTCCACCTATTAAGGTAAACCCTCATCTCCACTATAGTTTATTAGACAAACATATAGAAAAAATCAAAGAACTGGCCAAATCCATAAAAATATTTGCTAATAAATTATTTTTTAGTTCTACCAATAGCTCTTACATATGTTGTAACCCCATGTTTTTCATTAGTCTGAATACTTGATGGAATGCATTCAAGACTTTTATTTTTGGTTAATTTTATTTTGTTTCTATCAATGTAAAAAACATTGATCACTATCCCCATAGAAAAATTATTTCTAATATGATGTTTCTCCTTATGGTGTGGAGGTTCTTTAACCTTAATATCTTTCTTATAGTTCCCAGCTTCTACTAGTAGACTCACCTTGTCCCACTCTAATCTATCATCTATATTATTTACTATTAAATTAATTATAGGAACCAAATTTTTCAGCATCATTCTATTCTATAAGAGGGATATAAGATCCACTAAATTATCCTAATAAAGTAAGATATTTGACTCCTTTAGAATATAATGTATCTGGAAGTAAATTTTAGCTTTCACAATCCACCCCTAAATCTTTACCGTCTAACACTAGTAACTCTACGCCCTGGGTGATAAGTCCCTAGCCATGCATGAGACCAACAACATTCACTATACATGACACCTTTAACTACTATTCATCCTTTTTTCTAAATATAATAGAATATGAGCTAGAGTATCCCATTACCAATGATGTATACTCATTGTCCTGCAGTGGTTGTTTCTCCAAGAGGCACAAAACTCAAACCTTTTATTTTTGAATTTACTCTTGTTAATATATTTATTACTCCCGTCGATGGATGGGTTTCATGATATTTTTCATTTTTGACACAAGATAGGATGGTTCCACTTCATCACATCTTGAAAACTTTGTTTTTTCAGTCACCTTCATCTTGGGTGATGCTAATGACAACGTAGGGGTTTCTTCATTTTTCGGACCCTCATGTAGCTCTATAAATATTTTTTTAAACATCCTCCATGTTATGTTGGGATATATTTCCACCATAATATTAAACCATTTAATGGTTGTTCCTTCCATACTAACTTGATAAAGAGAAACTTTCAAATCTTCAGGTGTCTGTCAAATCCATAAATAAAGCTCTGCATGAGTAATCCACCAGTGAGGATCCATCACATTGCACACTGCCAACTCCACACCCTTGATAATTAGAACTAGATCTTATGAAACATGGGACTGATAGTTTGTCTCATGTAGTTCCCATGTATTTTCCCTACCTGATCATTCAATAGACTCTCCCATGATTAGAGATAGGTGTTCATCCTCCAAGGGTGATCATTTATCTAGGCATCACATAGTTTCAGAGTGAAACTAATGAAATTCCGCCAACTCAAGCACTTCCAACACCAAAATTGGCTCCTCCTACTGTGTTTCTTAGTATCCATCAATGATCTACCTTTCCATGTGTGTGAATATACTGAATGATAAAAACATGTATCATCTATTCTAGAAGTTTTTTCCCCTTGTTATGGTACACCCTCTATCCTAGTGAGGGAATCATCTGGTAGTGGATGCAGCTCTGTAAGATGTGACACAATAGAGGAAGAAATAAGTTGAAATAGGTAAAAGGACAGAAAAATAAATATAACCTACTAGAGTAATATTCTTTTTATAGAATCATAGTGATGTTTTAGTAGCATAATTATAGAGAGTTGCATAGGAAAAGAGGAATGTGAGATAGAGGAGTTAAAAAGAGAGTGAGAGACTTTGATAGGATCCTTAGTGATCACACCTAATCCCCACCATCCAAACTGATCCTAAAGAGAATAATTCATCCCCTTCACTCTATCCCCTAACCACCCTTTATAAAAAATCAATCCCCACTTTATCCTCCCCCATTTTATTATGTTGGACAATTCCCCCTTCTAGAATATTCTTTCTATTTGTTCCAACTATGTCAAGCATGGATCCCTTTCCATATCCCGCTTCTATAATACTATTTTAGACACTAACCATCTATCCCAATCCCTATCAAATTATATGAGGTAATGTATTTTTCAATTCTTGACCTCAAATCAAGTTACCATTAGATTCTTATGTAGGATGAGGATGTTGAAAAAATATCCTTTCATACCCACAACAATCATTATGAATACTTATTTATGTCATTCGGCCTCACCAACACCTCTTTAAATTTCCAAGAATTTATGAACAATTTATTTCGGCCCCTCCTCCATAAGTTTTTTAAAATTTTATTTGATGATATTTTAATTTAAAACCTAGGGTGGACATGCCATCTACATCACTTTGCAGATTTCCTATAGATTTTAAGTGACCACCACTTCTTTTCCAAAAAAAAAAATTTCCTTTAGCTGTAGAAAAATTGGGTATCATGGTCTCATAATCTCAATGGCAGGGGTTTCTATGGAACCTGCTAAAATCCAAGTGGTGTTGAACTGGCTAACACTATTATCTATCAAGGGTTTCCACATATTTCTCAGCCTCACTGGATACTATAGAATATTCATCAAAGGATATATAAATCGTTCCCAACCCCTCTCATAGATCACTCATTAGAATGGTTTTCACTGGACTGTCGTAGTATAAACAACTTTTAACCTTCTCATACATGTTTTGACCATTTTCCTTGTTCTTTCACTCCTCTATTTCTCCAAATCCTTTACAGTAGAGTGTGATGATTCTGGCCATGAAGATTGTGTCGTGTTCATGCTGGACCAAAGGGCCATTTTTTTTCTTCAGTATGTCCTTAACCAAAAACACTTTTCCAAAATCAACATATGAAAAGGATTTCATGGCTTTGGTGTTGGACATACAACATTGGAAGTCATACATTTTGGGAAGTACATTTATAGTATTCTCAGACCATAGGATCCTACAATACCTAATGTAACTGCACATCATTACCCCCAATCAACAAAGTTGGGTTAAAAAATTACTAGGATACCACTTCAAAGTAAAATATAAGTATGATCATGAAAAATCAATTGTCGATGCTCTCTCTTGGAAAGTAGACTCTCTAGATCTCAACCTCAGTAAATATTTCCTATTTTAGTGCATGGGGGGTGACTTGGTTAGGTAGGTCTATGTTGACCCTTATCTCAGCAAGATTATGCACCAACTGAAGGTTGGAAACCCATCCTCAAAAGTTCTTTCCCTCTCCCATGGAAAACTACTGTACAAAGGAAGGATGGTGATATCAACTTCCTCCCAATGGATTCATAAACCAGTAGAGTAATTTCATGAATCCTCTAAGGGGTAATTCCAACTACTATTTCAATTACTAAAAACTGGTTTCTACTTTTTATTGGGTGGGTATACAATTAGAAATCATGAACTACATTAAATAGTGTCAAATATACAAATGGTATAAATATTAGACCTTATCACCTTCATGATTTTTTCAGCCATTGAACATTACAGTAGCATTCTGGGAGTATATTTCAACAAATTTTGTCACCATGATCCCAAAATCAAAAGGCTATGATGTGATCCTTATGGTGGTGGGCAAACTTTCTAAGTACTCCTAATTTACTTCCCTCAAGAACCCATTCGTGGATAAAGGGATGGTTGGAATCTTCATGTGAGAAATTTTATAATTTCAGGGGATCCCAAATTATATAGTCAATGATTGGTTTTCTCTCTTTATGAGTCACTTCTAAGCTGATATCATTCAGTAGTAAAGCACCAATCAGAAGTTTGGTTTTGCATACCATCTACAAAAGGATGGCCAAATCAAAGTGGTTAACTGGTGTCTCGAAACTTACCTCCTCTATTTTTCTAGAGAGAAACTGAAATAGAGGTATTTATGGATACCTTCGGATGAATCATGGTTCAACACCACTTTACATGTTTCCATTTACTCTTCTCCTCTTGAAGTTGTATATGTTCGAAATCCACTAACCATTTTCACTTTCCTACCTAGAATAATTCATGTAGAGGAAGTAGATCATCCTTTATTAGACTGTGATGAAGCCCTCTGCCAACTTAAACACTGCCTATCCCAATATCAACACTCTATGAAGCATTAAGATGACTGATACCACTGTGATATCTCCTTATAAGTGGGTGACCAAGTCTTTTTGAAACTCCATCCTTTCCACCAACAAACTATCTCTTGCTATATAAACTAGAATCTCTCTGCCTAGTTCTATGAACCATTCATTGTGATGCAATGAATTGGCCCTATGTCCTATAAGATAGATTTCCCCCTTCAATACACATTCATCTAGTATTTCACATCACCCAGATAAAGAAGGTGATCATTACTCAGTCGATTCAATCGAATCTCCCCACTAATATTGATGAGGATATTGCGATTATGATGGATCTTGAGGTAGTCTTATCAGAACACCCCATTTGGAATAATAATATCATTATTCCCAAATGGTTAATCAAGTGGAATTTCCTCCCACTGGTAGGATCCTCCTAGGAGGATGAATTCCTCATTCATAACCAATTCCCTTCCCTCAGTCTTGAGGATAAGTCTGATCTTCTAAAAGATGGTAGTGATAGAGCTATAGTTACCTTCACCTAGAAGGTATACTAGAAGAGGGGTAAGAAGGACTTTACACCAACTCTAACTAACTAAGGTAGTCCCCCACTTATATTCTATTAGTATATTCCATCATGTGGGAATTTATAAGAGGGGAAAAGAGAGGAGGGTAGAGTGGATTTTGGTTGTAATGGGAAGGAGAGAGAGTCTCTTCTTCCTATATGTGTATCTTCCTCTTTTCTTTACTTCTTTTACCAATAGTAATTTCCACTTAATAGTATTCTGAATATACAAAACAAGTTCACCGGTGTACTCATCTCCATCATTCATCCTTTATAAGTGTTCACTCATAAGTCATTGAGGGGAATTGAGAGTTTATTGTTACATAAAATAACAAATGGACACGTAAGTCCACATATGAAAAGGAGTAAAGGATGATTTTCATATAATCATATTTAATTTAATAAAATTATCACATTAAACATATGAAATAAATAATTTCATTAGATAAATAAATCCAACACACACATTGGTCAGTCCATATTATGATCAATCATAACATACAATGACAACACAATAGTATTAATAACATTCAATTCCATCCATTCTAATTAATGTAAAATTACTTTAATTAATAAATTAATTACTAATAAATTAATTAATTATCTATCTTAATATTTTATCCTAAAAATTTATGGGACATAAGAATCTCATACTTTATTACTTTAAATAAATTAATAATTAAGTACACAACATGTATTATGAAGGCCACATGATGTATACCTTATGTGTAATATTAAAATTAAATTTCTAGAGTTTAATACTTACATGACATGTATTATCACTCAATATTCCATGTAACACATATTGTGTACAGCCCTTATATGAAATGTATTCCCACATGGTATGACACAATATACATGATATGTAGTTTCATGGCTTAATATGCATAGTATTTGTGGTGCATATGATCACACAACATACCATAATATGAATTGAAAGTACCATTGGAAATTCAAGTGAAGTATATTGTGTGTACAATAACTGTTACATGTCATGAAATGAAATATTTTATACAATGTGTAAATTTAAGTGTGAATAACCATGCAAAATGTTGAAATTAATTCATCTTATACCTGATGTGGATAACTCATGACACCCAACATGTACAGCCATCAATACATTGGGTATCAATGACTCACTTTTATTACTCTTTGTGTTGACCCGGTCCGTATTCCAAAAACCTCAGTATGCACCTTATGTGGGGTGATTGTGTTACATAACATGCACATCTATCCATGAATCATGAATCTATGTTTTTATATGTTTCTTTGATAACAGTCAACAAGAAACATGTAATGATGCCACAAATTGAACCTCACAACTCACCATGAATTTTATGGTGTGTTTAATAATGTAGGGTTACATGAAATTTACATTCCACGAACACACTATGTCACTATCAAACTGTGTTATACATTTACAATGAACATGCACTATGTAATTATGCCACATATCAAGCCACACGATGCATCAATATTTACATGGTGTGCTCCTTTCATGGTTGATTGAGGTTACATGACTTGTTTTTAGTGACCATAACACCTTTGGAGAGATTATTCAAGTGTTCTTCATGTATTTTTGGCCCTTTATTAGCCATACAAACTTGGATTAACACACAATCTTTTCTGTTGGACTAAGAATAAACTTATGAATATGAAAAAAAACAAAAAAATGCATGAAATTGATCAAATAAATTAAAAATAATTATATATTAGAATGTAACTAATTTGGTGTCACTTGAAGGTTTTCACGTGTAGAAGAAGCATCAGGTGGAGGCCCTATTCTATTTTTCATCAATATCAACAAGTAAACCCTAAATAACTTAACGAACATGCCTTGAAATATCTAGAGATGATCTTTTACATTTAATTTATAATCAATTTAAATAATAATTACCTTATTCTTGGTAATATATGGGATCAAATTCTATTTCCACTCTTGTCACAATGTTCTTCACAATGGAGAATCTAAGCATGAATTCCTCTAGACATATCCACACATGATCCATGAATCTCTAAATGACATTCTTGAAACTATAGGTACTAGTGTGGAAGATTCAAATTCTTAACATCATTCATTATTTATCACAACAATACCTATTTTCCCCTATATGTTCTTGAGAGTGAGGAAGATTGGTTTTTCTATCAAAGGCTTGAGAAAATTCTAGAGAATGTGACTCTATTGTGTTAACCTAACACCCAATAAAAATGACTTAATTTTGAATTTATACTTAAATAAAACATTTGATAATTTCACAATGAATAATCTAAATATTTAATCTAAGTAAAACCTCATTTAAAATAATGATATTATTATCACTACTTTCAAAACATGCGTTAATATCAATATAATTTGTTAAATAAATAAATTATTATTATTTAAATTATTATATATATATATATATCATTTCCATTGAGCCATTAACTCGTTTCCTTTATCCCCCCATGGAATTCATTCAACCTTGAATAAAAAAATATTTATTAATTTAAATAAATATTATTAATTTTATAAATAAATAAATATTATATTCACTAAAATCACAAAAAATATTTATTTTAATATTCATGTAACTAAATAAATATTAATATCAAACTATTCTCTAAACTAGTGAATAAATATTTATTTATTTATTAACATGTGAATAAATAAACAAGTAATAAAATTCAACTCAAATATTCAAAACTAAAATATATTATTATTTTATATATATATAATCAATTTTAATTGAATAAATATTATTAAAAAATCTAGGAATAGATTTATAATTAAATATTAAACTCAATAGAATTTAATGAGATTCTATATACACTTACTGTGTGACCCTCTATGCCACTTTCTCAATGGAAATAGGTGAACTTATTTAAATTCAAAGATTATAATTCTAGTAACATGTCAAAACACCCATAGAGGAAGAAGTTAATATAACAACTATAACAAAATTCATATGAATTCTATTGTGTAATATGATCTCTTATCTACTGATATCTCATCAAGTATGATGCATATTAGTGTCAAAACCCTATATGTTCGATTTATCTATCATTAAATTTCTAAAATGAACTCATCAATAAACTTCCATGGGAATGTATTTTGTTAGATAGTTCCGTTTCAATCAAAGTTTCAAGGATATCTTCTTTCAATAACATGGAAGAGACAAATCATTTCTTGACTTATACAATTAATGTCATACCACTCATGATGCACCCAATGTATTCTACCTCACCGTGAGCATGTATTATTTCAGTTTTCATCCATACATCTAAGAACATGATTCATGATATGTATTAATAATAATATTAAGTTTATGGACCAATAAACACATTTTTAAATATTAATATCCAATTAAATAAAAAACATGCGGAATTACTATTATAAGATTTTCCATCATGCTCTTTCTTATTAGAGATCACCAAGTGAGAACTTCATGATTAGAATTATCAATGCCTTATGAGCATCCAAAACATGATAGTAAAACATCATCTGTGTCCCATAAGATTGATATATCTATACCATAGGACTTATTTAAGAATAATTTCATTGCATTTACAAGACCTATTTTTAGTGGTGAACTACTATATCCCATTGATGTGGAAACTATCCTAAGGATGTTTTCACATAAATGTTACACAAAAAAACAATTATTATGTTATAAAATATTTATTAATATTATGGTAATTGTAAGTTCAATGTTAGTTGGTTCTAGGGAACTAACTCTAATAGATATTATCTTCCATTTCTTCCTAAGATGTTGATGTCCCAATCAAAGAGACACCTTAAAAAAATACATGATCTCTAACATCATAAATCTAAGGGTTATCATCATTGATCAATGTCATATTTTTATTAACTCAAATAATTTTCCATATTCTTTAGAGTCAACTTAATTTGATTCATATTCACACCAAACTAGTCCCTAAAATCATCCTCTCTCTTCTCATTCAAACATATTGGTGATCAATATGATCTACCATACACCACATTAACCAATGAAATATAAATAAAATATTGAAAAAAATATAAGAAAATTTCACTAAAGGAACATGGTCTAATGAACACCTTTTAAAATCAAGTACACAATTTTGGAACACGTATTTTAAAATTTGAATGGTCTAACCTGGTTATCTATCTATATTAGGATGATAATTTGTTCTCATTATCAATAATGTTACCAAAGAATTATAAATCCCATTATAAAACATAATTGTAAAACATGAATATTGATCTCAAATAATAGACTTAAGAACTCCATGAAGCATAAAAACTTTCTTTACAAGCAACCAATATATTTCACTAAATATGTTTCCTAAATAATGAAGAAGTGTTCTAACTTCATAGGTCAATCTACCACTATCCAAAAAACATCACACTAATATGATGATTGTGGTAACCCAACAACAATTTCTATATAAATATCATCCCACTTCTAGGTAAAGGTATAATAATCCCACCGGTCATCAATTATTCACCTTTACCGGTTGAAAACTATACTTTGACAAAAAAAAATCATCTACTTTCTTCTTCATTTTAGTCCACCAAAATTGGTAACTAATATCAGAGTAAATATTTGTAACTTTAGGATGCACTGCCGAACTCAAATGGTGGAAATATACCGCAACACCCTTCATTATATTCAATGAAATCACTACATGATTCTTGAAACAAAGAGTTAAATATAGTAATACTATTCATATATTAGTGGTCTCCTAACCATTTAAGACCTATTTCACCAATTTACACTTGAGATCAGATTATTACCCCTCTTTCACTCATTCCAAGTGCATGAACATTATGTTCATTCTTAAAAACACTATATGATCTTCTTTCATTACCACCTCTAATAAAATACCATTTATTGTAGCCATTAATTCCTACTTACCTTATATTTCTTTAACCACTTAAGTTTGAGTATTTTTACTCGATATATAAGCTGTATAAATCCCTTTTCAATTTTATGAAAGTGTTTAAAATCAATTATATGCAATTACTTTATCCAGCTTCATCACCATAAGTTTATGTATCTCTACATAAATATATAATTCAAACACTTGAGATTGTTATACATCATGAATTTCTTATTGAAGAGATAATTAATCTAACTCTTTAAATCATGTACTACCAAAAATAACACAAGATCATGAATTGGGTAATTATTCTCATGAGGTTCCAACTACCTCAATCCATAAACAGGGTCATTATTTCCAAGCATGATAATGCAACCCCAATTTTCTCCTAAAGAATCACAATATATAATGAAAGCCTCACTATGATCAATAAATATAAAAAATTTAGTTGAGGTATTCCCCCTCTTAAAATATGTTGAAGCCTTCTATAACTTCTTATTTCATTCAAACTTCATTCCCCTTTAAGTTAATGTCACTCTAAGTGAATCCAATTTAGAGAAGTCTTAAATAAATCTCTTGTATTATCAATAAAAACCAAGTAAACTATAGATTTCAATGATTTTTTTGGGATTTTTCTAAGAGGAAAATATTTTAACATTTTTAGAATCTACATAGATTCTTTTATCAGAAATAGCACAAACTAGAAACTTTACCTCTTGAATCCAGAAGTGAAATTTAAAGAAATTGGTATATAACTAGTATTAAAATTACATCTCTAAAACAATATCCAAATTTCTTATGTAAACCCACATTAATATTGATTAAATCAAATTACCAAACAAAAAACTACCAAAATAGTGTCAAGAAATTTGTAGAATATGTGCTTCATCAAAACCATGAAGATCTAAGGAGCAATAATATCCAAAAATGGAATTACTAGGAAATTATAATGAAATTATCAATTTTTAAACCCATATTAGGAATGTATTCCTAATTAATCCTCAACTAGTGGTATCTAGATCTAATTACAAACATCAATAACCACTTCACACTCTTAAAATGATTGGAAAAATCATTAATGTGAGGTATATATTATTTATTTTTCACTATCACTCAGTTAAACTATTTATAGTTAAGACATACATGTAAACTATAATCTTCCTTCTTGGAAAATTATAGCGGTGTTTCCCATAGTGAAACACTCTATTGAAAAGATCCATTTTTCTCAATATTATCCAATAACACCTTAAATTATGGTAACTTTTTTTATTCTATTCAATAAGAGGGAAAAGAAATCAATTTATTTCTTGGAAAAATCAATGGAAGACTCAATATACCTAACTGAAATAAATCTTGAAAAATAATCAAGTAAGATATCAGGGAATCTATCCACAATAACTGTTATTATAGATTGATTATTTACCAATAAAAATATAAGAACTAATAACCCTATATAATATGAGATGAATCCAATGTCTCAAATAATTTAATGATTCCAACTCATAAAAAAATATCACCCACATTAGAAAGTGTGGACAGAACTATATGGTGAGACGAAAATAAATCATTGGCTATAACAATCGATCTTATCCTTATACATCATAGACTAGTAAATTTTTGATAATAAGACCACATATTTTCATCCAAAGGACTAAAAAATCCTATGAGATTTCAATATCACCAATAATGATAGAACAAGTTATAAATTAAAACCTTTATTCATTTTTATTTCCAAATGGAGTATTAATATCCATTTAATGATGCATCAACTCAACTTGTAACATCAATTGATCTACTTCTCATGAAAATATAAAATAATGTGATGATTTTGTACAAAAAAAATGAAGTAATCATAGTAAATGAAATAAAAATATTATCTATAATTGTATACGGTTCCTCCATGGCCTCGTATTCCTAAGGTATAGACTTAATATAAAAAATATATACCCTAAATATTTTGGGATTGAGGTATCTCCTCTTACCAAGGTCTACCTACTAATCCTTGAGTTTCTAAGCTATATTTCTTCAGTCTATCCACTAGAATCAGAGATACCTATGTCATGTCAAATTGTAACACCGATGAAAATAAAATTACCCATCTTACCCATCGTACAAAATCTCATCAAATTACCCATATTTATACACTAATTAAAAGGTATAGTTGTAACTATGGAATGAATTTTCACATAAAACACTCCACTCTAATTATAACATATAAATGAGTTCCTTTATTTTAAAAAATAAAAGTGCATCCATGTGGGTTTTTTCTGGAAGTATCTTCATTGTTTCATTCCCCCACCAGGTCATAGAAGGAAAGTAATCGAGTTCTGTGTCTCAATATTTACAACCATTGTTGTGCAGATAAACCTCATATAGTTAAGTTAATTTATCAACATAATCCTCATCTAATTCTCTAGTCAAATCCTTATATGTAATCTAAAATCCTTGATACATTTATTCATAGTCATCTCTAATTAAAAACAAACATTCTCTATAAAATGAGAAACATATTCCATGATAGATAGACTATATTGATATAAATATATAAATTCATGATCCATAGTCAACTTCAATACTTCAAGAAAAAACTGATTAATGAACATATACTAAAAAACACAAGAAATTTATTTATACAAATTAGATTATACTATAATATCCTGCCATTTCGATGTAGTCCCTTCCAATATATAAATAAAAAACCCACCTTATAATTTTCATGCGTTGGTAAAAACTAGACAATATAGTTGATTCATGTGATAGAACATATGTTTATCTGTGGTATTTTGAGTTTATCTTCATCTTGAACATGTGTATTTGGGCTAGTTTGAGCTTTTTTATGTTTTGAAGGAGGCCCAGGGGTTAATTATGGGGATTCGGACCCAGTATGGTATATCTATCCAAGAATTAATATGGCATTAGGTACCCAATGGTTAGATATTTGGTACCTAGCATTCCCAGGTAGAGTGGGTGTGATTCTATAAAGTCCACCAACCACCCAATAGACATGGGAAGAGTAATCATTGGTAAATGATAGGGTATCCAGTGCCCTTATGGTTTCTTTTTTCAAAATTTTAATCATTTTTTATTAAATGTAACTCCCAGATATTTTTATGAAAATTTTGTACTTAAATAATTTTATTTCTTTGATAGCTTGCATTGCACACAACACCAAGTTTTAAACGGACTGCAACATACTATTAAACACGATTGTTCTCTCCTAACTGTTAGATCAATGAGAATGAATACAAATAACTAAATTATGAAAAATATATGGCCTATTCATTTATAAAATTAATTAATTATCTATCAAATGATTATAATTTAAAATAAAAATTATTTTAAAATAAAAGTGATGTTTTTTGAAAAAACAATTACGCGTATAATTAATTTTATATCAATATATTAAATTAATCTTGGTGAATTATTTTAATGAAATATATATTATTTAATTTATAAAATATTTTAAACACTTAAAAAATATTTTTCTAATCTTGTGATAATAATAAATCCATTTTTATGCTTAAAATGTATTTTTATTAAAAAGAAACTTTTGTCACATTTTGTGCAGTTACTTTAAAATTAATTTCTGAAATATATAGGTATTAAAGTATATAAAATTAATTACATATTTAGAATTAGAATTTTTAAATTTTTTAATTAATCCCCTTTTATTTTTGGTCAATGTGAATAGTAACTATGGTAAAATTTATTACCTCACTAAAGGGTAAAACATGTTAATCTAGATTAAAAATCAGTGATAAGGCCGTAATTTTTCATTATATTTATTATTGGATGAGTTTAATTCAACCTGTAACAACTATGGTTTTAAATTTTGTTGTTTAATGGACATTCTTTCATAAAAATGAATTATAAATTATTTAAATCAAAGAATGTCAGAAAATGTCATTTTATTTGTCTTAAATATCTCTTATGTATCCACATAGAGACCAAAGTAGGTTATAAATGAATATAAGTGTAAATTTTAAACATAATAAACATATTTTTCATGGTATAAATTTATTTATTACTTTTTGTGCCACTTGTATAGTACTATGACCTTTAATGTCTTTTATTTCATGAAAAGTCAAACATGTCAAACTCTAATTTTTAATAAGTATAATATTTTTAATATGGGGTTAAATATAATATATGTTCAACTATAAATATTTTTTTAAATGTAAAATATTTATTTTGATCATGGTAATTTATTTTCTATCTTTAGAAATAAATAATTACCCAAAAGCTTTCACAATGCTCATACAATAATTATTCAATTAAAAAAACAAATAAATGATATTAAAAATATTAAAAGTAAAATAATTTGAGATATTTAAGGTAATCCATGAATTCTATAGAAAACATTTACATGTTATGAACATAATAAAATATCTTTTTAAAATTTTACATGTTTTTTTAATGTTTTTAAAATTCAATGTAGTGAATAGTATCAAAATTGATAATAATGATATTTTATGGGATTAATATTATTAAATTATTAAAAAATCATAAAAAAAATAAAAAAATACAAATTTATCGTGATATGGTCTAAAATGTTATAAATTTACTATTTATATACCAATTGACACTATATAAGTAAAAAATTTAACCTTTTAATATTAAAAACATTGTTATCGTAGTTAAAATTAAAATAGGTTAACTAAGGGTTAATCAAAATGAAAAGGTTTAAAATAATTCAAAAACTTGTCTAAAATATATCAGCTGATAATATTACAACCTTATATTATCTTATCTTCTAATAAATGTCCATTTGGTGGTATTTGGATAGAAATCAAATTTATTATAATTTAATCTTTTTAGAAATTCCAAAAGTGCCCCTAACCTCAATTATAAAAGGGAACCTCCTCCCTCACTTGTTTACATCACCTTGAGCCTTATAGATCAAACATACCCTAAAACCTTATCTTATAAACTTCCATATTAACCTTATATAGGTTCTTATATTCTCAAAATACCAACCCTAGAGCCCTTTATAGGATATCCAAAGGATACGTTTTGAAGAAGAGGTAATAACTCTAACCGATCGCTTTCTTTTTCTACTCTTCCTTACCTCCTCTAAATCTATGATGTTTATAATAAAATAAAAACTTCAGTGAACTTATTATTCTTAAATTTTTATTATTATTATTATTATTATTACACCGTTATACACCAAGTTTCCCATCAATAAATAAGTGAAAGTATCTCTTGTGAGTACACATGACTTATCGTCTCCATGCAATGATACAATTCATTTTTCATAACTATCTTTTATGGATGAGTATTATAATAGGTTTAATGAATATATATGATATATATTATATAATAACTATTATGGTAATATTAATTATTATTTACCTTTCTTTTATTCCATCAATCAAAAAATGAAAACAACATTCATGCGTACGTAAGGACAACCGTCTCCATGAACAGTGTAATTCATTTTATATTTATATTTTCTATAAATGAATATAAATATGTATATAATTATTATATATTATGTTTATACTATGATTAAATATATGTAAATTATAATAACAAGGTCAAATTATAAGGATCAAGACTGCCAAATGGAAACATTCTTAGAAAATAAAGCAGTTATCACTTAGAACAGTAATCTCAATAATAAGTTACTAATAAACGGGTGATAAGATATTATAAATAACTAATACATGGTATGATATAATTATGTTTATGTAATAAATTTATAATAAATCTATATTTATTTTATATTATTTTTTAACATGAACAAATAAATAAAATACTTGAGGTAAGGGTTTTTTCCACAATCTCATCAATATTCGAGACTGTTTACATTTAAGTCTCCATTGGAGAATATTTCTATTCCATGTATATATTTTATAAAAAAATATTCTAAAAATTTTCACTATTATCCCATAAATATTTAAATTTATATTTACCTATTATTTATTTTTTTTAAAATGGTTTGAAAGGATTATTTTTATCATTTTCCGAACAATGGGGCCGAAGCCTCATTTTTATTATTAAAGGAAAGAAAAGACCTCTTTTAACTGGGTAGAGGGAGACCCATTACATAGCCTGAAGGCCTATTGGGCTTGTATCCCATTACATAGCCCATAGGCCCAAATTCTTTACCAAATGACCATTCTATGAATAGTAACCTGTCTGTTACAGTACCTACACAATACAGCCACTGCTACAGTACCGCTAAAGTGATTCTACAATAACCTGCGCCCAATGGGTTTTGAACCCTAATTTTTCATGTAGTATTACGGTGTGCTTACCACTATGCCAAACCCCAACTACCCAAATAATGTACTTAGTGAATTTTTCAAAAAAAGTATGGAAGGAATGTTTTTTAACTTATAAAGTATGACAGTATTTTCTCACTTTCATGAAGACTTAATGATTTGAATAATCCTATACAATATTACAAGGTTATTTTCAAATAAAATTATTTCCCTTGTAATTTTGTAATTTTTTAATAAAATGCTTTCAAAATCAAAATGACGTTTTCCTTAAGAATTATTTCAAGTGATCATTCAAAATCATTTTCCATATAAGAAAAAATTATTTGATGTTACTTATGATTTAAAGGGTATATGATTAAATAATACCATCCTTATTCTTTCTCTATATGTTTTATGTTTATTATGGCATGATGTTTATGAATTATGTTAATTTTCCATGGGTTATGCAATGATTAAATGTTTATGGAACCCATCTCTTTTCATGGGTTATGATGTGATGAATGATTTATCATTTAAGTAAAATAGGGATGGAATGGGGAGTGAACCTAGTTTATAAAGATAGGGATGGAATGGGGAGTGAACTCAGTTTAGTACAAGGCTTTTCCCAATATGATGGTCTTGGAAGTGATCCTTGACTAATAAGTAAATGAATTTCTATGCTTATGTGTATGCCAAAAATTCCTTGTCTTATGCTAATATTATATTCTAATAGATCATGTTATTTGATTTCCTTATAATTCATGTCTTATGAAATGTAATGATTTACTCCATCATTCAATATTATGATATTTTATATATAGGGTATAATTTCAAAATGTTTTGTTCATTTTCTTTTACCCTTATTCTCATATTATTCTTATGAAATCATTATTATCTTCATTGTTTACCCTTACTATTCATATGAGATCACCCTTTTCTTATGTTTTTTCCATAGGATATAAATAATGGTATTTAAAATGATATGTTAAAAAGGGTTTCAAGTTATGAAGAGATGATGTAGATCTTTTATGAACTAGTTGTTTATGATTCCATGTTTCCAAAGACACTAGACCTATATTGTTCAGGCGTGGATTTTTTTCTTATGTAATGAATATTCATATAAAAAGATATAATATCTATGTGTGAAAAGTATGGGATATTATATTTGTTATTATATAAAGGTTTATTTAACCTTTGTAAACTAGGATGACAAAAACTTAGTGGGAACTTTAAGGATAGGTCTAAGTATAGGTTACAATCCTAGAATTCTGGTAACGATCCTAAATAACCTCATATTAAACCTAAGTTGTGATAGATTGAAATTTTATACATAATTTCCATTGATTATGTGGTTTTACCACTATTATTAGTGTTTCTAAAACTATGTTTTTTTATTTTATTCAATGGATAGAGCCTGAAAGAAATGCATTAATTTTGAATGTGATAGGAAATGAAATTATTTTCCTCCTAATCAACCAAATGTTATGGGATCTAGAATACAAAATATTGTTACTATGATCACTCAACTTTCTCAAGCTATGAATCATGCTATACTTTTAAATGAGAAAAGGAACGAAAAAAATTTTATTGATTCCTTCATAATAAAACGTCCACCTTCATTCAATGGGTCTTCTGATCCACTAGTGGATAAGTAATAGATCAGTACCACTAAAAAGATATTTTCAGTTATCCAAGGTTCATAACATGATAAATTCATTTTGGTTGTCTATCATTTTGAAGGTGAAGCAAGTAAATGGTGGAATATTATCAATAATATGAGGCAATGGGATAAAAATAACTCCATGTAATAGGATGAGTTCAAGAAGTTGTTTTTGAATAAGTACTTTATTCATATCCTTCGTATGAAAATTGAGGAGGAATTCATCGATTTAAAGAAAAAGGTTGATGAATCTGTTGGAACCTATGAAGAAAATTTTATGAGACTTGTGTGGTATGATTTTTTCATTATCATCCAGCCTGAAATTAAAGGTTGATTGATTATTTAGTGGATTAAAACCAAGATTTTGAAGGGATTTATTCAAAAGGGACTTTAGTAGCTATGAATAAATCATTCAATGTTCTCTCAAGGTTTTTAAGGATATTGGGGTTACTAATCAATGTTATAGTTTTGATAAAAAATATGTAATTCAAGGGAAAATCTAAAAACCATAGAGAAAAGAAGGTGATATTTCCTTTATGCTAAAAGTGTGGAAAGAAACATTTAGGAAATTATTTTAAGATGACAAGTAAATTTTTTAAGCATGGGAAAGAAGTTCATCGGGAAATTTTCTGCCCAAGTGATGGTAAAAAGTTATCTAATGATTTTAATAAAGATAATGATGCATATAATTCCCCTCACACACTTCAATGCTTCAATTGTAAATAAAATGGGCATTATTCTAATCAGTGACCAAATCTAGGGATTAATGGAGATGATATACATCCACAACCTATTAATCCCAGAGACAAAGGGAAATCTCATGTGATCACTATTGGAAATTTTGAGTACTACAAAGAAGTGGTGAAAGGTATGGTTACAATCCACTCTAAAATAGATAATGTTTTATTTGATCCTAGATCAACCAACTCTTTTATTTATAAATAATTTTCTATGAGTATCACCATATCACCTCAACAATTAGATATTGAGATACATGTCAAAACTTCCAATGGCACAAAGGTCACATCTAAAGTTTATAATTCTTTTTCGGTTGAATTTTGTGGGAAAGTGCTTCCTAAAAATCTTTTGATTCTTCCATTAGTTAAATTTTATGTGATTCTTGGCATGAATTGGATATCTTTATTTGGGGCTCATCTTAATTTATGAGGAAGGGAAGTTAAATGTCATATTTTGAATGAACCTATGATAATTTATCAATGCAAGGATTAATATGAAATTGTAATGGAAATTACTACCATTTCATGGGTATTAATTCCTATAAATAAAGGTTATATTTCTTAGATAATTTGGGAGGAATTAAACATTAAGTATACACTTATTTTACATTAGTTTATTGATGTATTTATTAAAAAAAATAGGTCTTCCGCCAAATTTTGAAGTTGAGTTTTCAATAGAACTCATACCTAGTACTATGCCTACTTTAAATACTCCTTATAGAATGGCCCCAATTGAGTTATAGGAATTTAAGAAATAAATCTAGGATAATTTTGATAAGGGATTCATATTCCCTAGTGCATAATCTTGGGGTTCACCTTTTCTATTTTTTGAATAAGAAATGTCAATCAATGAAACTCTACATTGATTATAGAGAACTTAACAAGATCACTATCAAGGACAAGTATCCTCTACCACATATTGATGACTAATTTGATCAACTACGTGGAGATCAATACTTTTCCAAAATTGGCCTTTATTCTAGATATCATCAATTGAGGTAAAATAATAAAGATATACCCAATATGGAATTTATTACAAGGTATGGACACTAGGAATTTATAGTGATGCCTTTTAGTCTTGGAAAAGAGTTAAGTTCATATGGATGGAGGAATGTGAAGAGAATTTAAAGGAGATAAAAAGAAGGTTGTCAAATGCATCTGTGCTCACACTACCAAGTAGTGTAGAAAGGTTTATGATCTATAGTGATACATCAAAGAAGGTACTAGGATGTGTTCTCGTGAAAAAAGATATGGTGATAGCTTATTCTTTGTGTCAATTGAAGGTACATGAGAAAAATTACCAAACTCGTGATTTGGATTTATATTTGGTAATTTTTTTCATTAATGATGTTGAGGAATTATCACTATAGAGAAGGGTGTGACATATATACTGATCAAAAAAATTTAAAGTATATTTTCACTCAAAAATAGATGAACATGAACCAAAAAGAAGGTTGGAGCTGATTTAATTTTATGACTACTCTATACATTACCAACATAGGAAAGGGAACAAGGTGGAAGATGATTTGATATAAAAGGATCATGCTAGTCTATATATGATGAGGATAAAAACAGATCCAATATTTATGTATTTATAAAATATGGAATTGTAAATCTTAATGGAAGGGGAGAACTCTTATCTGGATCAAATGAATGTTCAATTGTCTATCCAAGTGATGATTAATTATGAACAGAAGGAAGATTTAGAGTTCTAAAAGAAAGTGAAAAATCTTCCTAAGTTCAACCTTGATTGTTATGGAATAATAAGTTTTTTTACCTCATATTTATTCCTCACATTCCATATTTAAAGAAGGATCTCATAGTTCATCATTCATTATTCATCGGGAAATCACAAAGATGTATAGAGACCTAAAAGAGTATTTCTGGTGGGATGGAATGAAGAGAAATGTTACAGAGTATGTTTCTTGGTGTTTAGTTTTTTAGAAAGTTAAGGTTGCGGGGTAGAAGTCTAAGGGGATATTACAACCATTACCCATACCATACTGAAAATGGGAAAACATCACCATAGATTGTGTCATCGGACTCCCCAAAACATCTAAATGGAATAATGCTTTATGGGTTGTAGTTGATCACCTTAAGAAGTTTTCATACTTAATTTCTATTATATAATATTTATTTCTTGATCATCCTTCCAAAATATATATTAAGTAAGTGGTAATATTTCATATATTAACACTTTCCATTGTATCTGATAGGGATCTGAGGTTTACCTCGGTGTTCTAGAGAAGATTTCAGTAGACTATGGATACATAGTTAAGTTTCAGTATTGATTATCATGGTTAGATAGATGGTTAATATAATAGTAAAATTAAAACTCTAAAAGTCGGGTTGAGATATTTCTCTATGTATTTCAAAGGAGGTTTAGATCAAAACCTTCCATTGGTATAATTTTCTAACAAAAATAGTTTTCACTCCATCATTCAGATGGCTTATTATGAAACCCTCTATGGTAAGAAGTGAATAACTCCAACATGTTGGAATAAAGTTGGAGAAATAAATCTATCAGCACCTATTATAGTTGAGGAAATACCAAATAAGGTTAGATCCATTCAACATCACATAAGAGTAGCTCAGATTCAGAAAAAAAAAATATGCTAACAATCATCGGAAAGGTCTAGACTTTAAAGTGGGTTACAAGGTATTTCAATGAATATCTCCCTATAAGAGAGTGATGATATTTGGAAAGAATAGAAATATAATACATAGGTATATTTTCCTTTTCAAATTCTTTATCGTTTTGGGAAGGTAACTTATCAATTGGAACTTCCACCGAATCTCTATTAAGTTCATGATGTATTCCATGTATCTATCCTAATAAATAACATACATGATCCTTCATATGTACTAAAATAAGAGGCCATACTATTAGAGTAAGATCTTTCTTAATAATAGCAACCATTAGGGATTATTGATCATTTATAAAAAGTTCTATGAAACAAGACCACTCATCTGGTTAAAGTTTTTGGTGAAACCGCCAATTTGAGGAAGTTATGTGGGAACCTAAGGATGTGATGACCTAGAATTATCATCATATATTTATATCCAAGTGATGAATTTTGAGTAAGAAATTTATTTTTAAGGGGGGTAGAATGTAACTCTCTGAGATGTTTATGAAATATTTTCTTTAAATAATTCTATTTTTTAAAGCTTTCATTTCCCGCTACACTGAATTTTAAATGAACCACGAGATAATATAAAACATAACCATTATATCCTAGCCATTAGATTAGAGGGAGTTAATAGTAATAACTAAATTATTAAAAATATATTTTCTATTCATTTATAAAATTAATTCATTAGTTATAAAAATATTTGAATTTAAAATAAAAATTATTTTAAAATAAAATTGATGTTTTCTGAAAATTTGTTTTATGCGTAAAAAGAATTTTATATCAATATATTAGATTAATCTTGGTGAATTATTTTAATTAAATATATATATATATATTATTTACTTGATCAAAATTTTTAAACACTCAAAAACTATTTTTCTATCCTTAGGATAAGAATAAATCTAGTTTTATGCATAAAAATGTATTTTTCCTAAAAAGCAGTTTTTGTCACATTTTTCACACTTAATTTAAAATTAATTTCTGCCATTTATAAGTATTATATTGGATACAATGTAATAAATATTTATAATCAAGAGGTTCAAAATTGGTAATTAATCTCATTTTATTTTTGGTCAACATGAACAGTAACTGTGGTGAACATTATTACCTCAATAAAGGGTAAAACGGGTTAATTTGTATTAAAAAAATGATAAGGATATAATTTTTCATTAAATTTATTATTGGATGAATTTAATTAGACCCTGCACATCTGTTCATAGAAATTTTGTTGTTTAATGGAAACTTTTCTTTGAAAATGACTTATATATTATTTAAATCAAAGAAAGTCACAAAATTTCATTTTCTTTGTCTTAAATATCTCTTATGTGTCCATATGAGAAAAAAAGATGGATATGAATGAATATATTTTTCCATTTTTAACTTAATAAACTTATTTTAATTATATAAATTTATTTATGACTTTTTGGCCTACTTGGATAAGATTATGACCTTTATGGTCTTTTATTAATGAAAATCCGAACATGTCACACACTTAATTTTAAAAAGTATAGTATTTTTAATATGGGTTAACCCGAAGATATGTTTGACTATAAATATAATTTGGAAATATAAAATATTTTTCTTCATCATGGTAATTTATTTATAATTTTTAGAAAATAAATATTTACCCTAAATTCTTACACAATGTTGACGTCGTAATTATTCAATTAACAGAAAAAAACAAATAAATCATATTAAAAATATTAAAAGTAAAATTATTTGAGATATTTAAGAAAATACATGAATTATATAGATGAACTTAAAATTTTATAGATAAATTAAAATATTTTGTTCAAATTTAAAATTTTGTCTTAATGTTTTTAAAATTCAAAGTAGTGAATAGTATCAAAATTGACAATAATAATATTTTATGGGATTAATATTTTATTAAATTATTTAAAATTCATAAAAATATTTAATAAGTTAAAATTGGTTGTGATATGATCTAAAAGTTAATAAATTTACTAATTATGGATCAATTTACACCATATAAGTAAAATTTTTAACCTTTAAATATTAAAAAAGTTGTTACCATAGTTAAAATTAAAATAGGTTAACTAAGGTCTAATCAATAGTATAGGGTTTAAAATAATTCCAAAAATTGTATAATTTTTTTTGATGATATTACAACCTTATATTATCTTATATTCTATTCCATGTCCATTTGGTGGCAATTTTATAGAAAATCAATTTATTATAATTTAATCTTTTGAGAAATTCCAAAAATGCCTCTCACCTCAATTATGAAGGGAACCTCCTCCCTAAATTATTTACATCACCCTGAGCATTATATATTAACCATAACCTAAAAATTTATCTTATAAACTTTACTAGTCACCTTCTAGAGGTTATTTTATTCCCAAAAGACTAACCATATATCCCTATAGTGGAGATCCAAAGGGGACGTTTCGAAGAATAGGTAATCGCTATAATTAGTTACTTTCTTTTTCTAATCTTCCTTACAACCTCTAAATCTATGATTTTTATCATAAAATAACAACTTTAGTATAATTAATATTCTTATATGTTATTATTATTATTAAAACACCATTATACACCCTATTTCCTATCAAATAAGATGTGAATGTATCGCTCGTGTGTACGTATGACTTATCATCTCCACGTAGCGACACAATCCATTTTTCATCACTGTATTTTAAGGATGAGTATTATGAAGGGTTTAATGAATATATTTGATATATATGACAAAATAATTATTCTGGTAATATTAATTATTATTTACCTTTCTTTTATTTCATCAATCAAAAAATGAAAATAGTGATCATGCGTATGTACGGCCAACCATCTCCATAAATGGTGTAATTCGTTTCTCTATTTCTATGTTATATTAATGGATATAAATATATATATAATTATTATATTTTATATTTATAATGTGATTAAAAATCTATAAATACCAAGAACAAATTATAAGGATGAAGACTGCTGAACTGAAACATGGTTAGAAAATAAAGCAGTTATCACCCAGGACAGTGATTTTAATAAAAAATTAGTAATAAACATGTGATAAAATGATATAAATAAATAATACATGGTATGATAGAATTTATGTTATGGAATAAATTTATAACAAATACATATTTATTATATAGGATTTATGAACATAAAAAAGGAAAGTAAATACTTGAGGTAAGGGTTTATTTCACAATATCATCATTATTCGGGATTATTTACATTTAAGTCTCTACTGGGGAATATTTCTCTTTCATGTCCATATTTTATAAACAATGTTTTCAAAAGGTTTTAAATATTATTCCATTAATTTTTAAAGTCATTTTACCCATGTTTTAGTTTTTACAAAATGGTTTAAAATTATTATTTTTATTATTTTCTAAATAAGGTACTTAGTGACTTTTCCAAAACAAATACAGAAGGAATGTTTTTTAACATACACAGCATGAGAAGCTTTTACCAATTTCATGATTCCTTAATTCTTTGAAGATTACTATAAAATATTACAAGGTTAATTTCAATTAAAATTATTTACTTTGTAATTTCATGGATTTTTTAAAAAATGTTTTCAAAATGGAAAGGATATTTTCCTCAAGAATTATTTCAAGTGATATTTAAAAATCATTTTTCCTATAAGACAAAATTATTTTCTATTAATTTTGATTTAATGGGGATATCATTCAAGGATAAAATACTTATTATTTTTCTAGATGGTTTATGTTTATGATGGCATGATGTTTATAAATACTATTACATTTCCATGGGTTATACAATGATGAAATGTTTGTGAAACCCATTTCTTTTCATGGGTTCTGATGTAATGAATGATTTGTGATCTTGTGAAACACATATGTATGGTTTTCATTATGTGATTTTTAGTACCTATAACTCCCTCCAATGCATTGGGTAAACATTTATATTTAATGAGAAATATAGTACTGGAAATGGAGTGAATCTTGTTCTGTAAGATGGGGCTGGAATAGGAGTGAACCAGTTTAGTAAGATAGGGATGGAATAAGGATTAAACCTGGTTTGGGAAGATAGTGCTAGAATAGGGACTGAAATTGGTTCATTACAGTACTTTCTCTACTATGATGTTCTTGGAAGTGATCCTTGACTAATAAGGAAATTATTTTCTATGCTTACGTTTATACCCCAAATTCCATGTCTTATGCCAATATTATACTATCATGGCTCATGTTATTTGATTTCCTTATGATTCATGTATTATAAACTTCCAAGATTTACTCCATCATTCAAGATTATGATCTTTGATATGAAAGGTATAATTTCCAAATGTTGTGATCATGTTATTATACCATTATGCTCATTTTTTTTATGAAATCATTCTTATCTCCCTTGTTTACACTAATGGAAAAATAGCCTATACCAATGGTTTATAGGTTTGTTGATTGATTTGGCACTGGGATAGGTGATCTAAAATAAAATTCACAATTGATGTTTGAACCCATGACCTACATGATGTATATAAAATACCTTACATCATGTCATTTGTGGGAGTATGTGGGTGCATGTGAGTTTTCATGACCCATCCCAAAGGGGCCCATGACGTGACTCCCCAAGATCATGTCCAATAGGTCAGGGGATTAATACTATAACTGAGTTGGAATATCACTAACATGGGAGGCCTTATCCTAAGTAATTGTACACATGAACACATCTTCTAGCCTATATAATGATCAAATGTAAAAATAACTGAACAATCATGTATCCATACATCTAAAACCCTCAACCAAAGTATTATAGGAAGTAATGGAAAGTAAAAAGGGACAAATACATGCCCACCACGAAGAGTTTGAAACAAAAGTCCAACATGAAAGTAAAACTAGGGCTGCTGTCAGAAATACCATAGGAACACACCTTGATCTTTCTGATCTCGCTAAGCACTATCTGGTCTTTGTCCATCTAGGATTCTGTCAAATGGTCGATCATATACAAAAGAAACGACATGTGCAGGAAAATCCCATCTAGGGGTGAGTATAATAATACTTAGTAGGACACCCCAAAACAAAAAAAGGAAATATAGTCATCTCTACTCAAGTATATGACTAAAACACATATAACATTGATATCCAAATATACTCAATAAAGACACATAGTTTATAGGTAAGTTACAACCATATTATACCAGCCTAGGATTCCAACTTAAATATTCCACAAAGCGTTCATCCGAGAGAACACACTCTTGATTCTGATAGCACTGATGATGTCTGCCAGAGAGGTAATGCTCATCAGGTCACACCATTAAAGTACACATTAAAGGTCTTAAGAGAATATGATACACAGATGAGGATCATTTCCAAGGCCAGGGGGTGATACCAACAACTCAATATGGATTAACCCACTAAGTGGAATATCAGTTCATTTGTAGTGTTGGTCAAGAAAACACCAAGAACACCACCTAGGTAATGAAAATAAATATAGGATCTCACTCCAGGCCTCTCGAATGGATTCTATTGACTTTATCCAAAAACTCCTGCTGAAGAGATCATAGTCCTAAGAGTAAGAGATGATTTCATACTAATACTTAGGGAAATGATAATGGGAATGCACCCTAATGAAACTTGTCTAAGATACTGATGTAAAGGGATCCAATACATGTATAATGAAGTACACAACATGTAGTAGGGGTCACATGTCATGTCCCTTGACCCCAAGTCCTACCCGCATAAATGGATTGTGTCTCAATCTGTGTCCATGTACATGTACACAACATCTATGTTTCCCATGTAGTCTACCCATGTTCCAGTACATAGATTTATCCTGTGTACATGTTCCCATGTACTAGTACAAGTCTTATCCCATGTACTCGGTCCAGGTCATGTCCTTGTGGGGGAGTACATAACGTGCTCCAACTTGTGTACTCCAACCAATTTCTGTGTACCCTCCGAGGTACATGTTGAGTCACCAGGGAGGGGTCACACGTTGTGTGATCCTTAACTCCTACCCAAAACCCTAGTTTCTAAAAAGGGGGTCCCACATGGTGTGTAGATCCAGATTACACATCGTGTATTAAGGAATTTTCTAGAAAACTATATCCATCTCCGCACATCCCATACATTGCTCTAACCTTTTATCTAACGATCTCTTTACCACAAAAATGTAAGTAGAGCCTCATCAAGTCATTCCATAACATAATCAACAAGATTCGGGCCTTATATTCTCTTGGAAAATGGGATTTTATTTGTTATTATTTGCGCATATAGGAACATTAAAATCAAGTATCTATGTCATCTGATTCACTATTGTCTTCATTGTCGCACCACTATCATGTTGTATCGATCTCATATCTACGATATCGGATTATTGTGCTGAGAAACGGGTGCGCAGTGATCGATTGATAGTGATATGTTGAACCCCGAGACAAATGAATAATGCTTGTAGTGAATAAAGAATCTACAAAGAAAAACAAAAGAAAAAATGAGAGGAATGAACCTCGATCGATGTTCGTGTCAATCTCGATTAATTTCTGTAATAATAAAAATGAATAAATCATCAATTCAATGTAATTATTCCAAAGTCACCCAACAATAAACCCATATTGCATGAAAATAAAACTGTGGATAAATCTCTTTATTGATTAATTCAATTTCATCATAGAAATTAAGAATGTAGAAGAACTTCAATCAAAATAACTACCCTATCTTGAGTTGGATCAATCACTAATGAAGTCATTGGTGAGATCCTTCGATTATGTTGTTCTTCGATCATCGATCTACAATATGGTCATCATTTTATAATAGAATCTCATTCCACACTCTCTAATTATTTTCAGGTTAATGAAAATAACCTTGAAAATTTTCAATATGCGTGTATTTAAAAGAAACATTAGGTCGCTCTACTAGCAAATTAAATAAAATAATTTAATTATTATTTTATTCATTTTAGGCCCACAATATATTTTCCACAAATAACCTATGTCGAATAAGTTTAAGTTTTTCCTAGGGTAAAACCCATGTTCTAAACTAAATAGTGCCCTCAGATTTTTGATCCAGGTGTCTTTTTATAAGTTATTTCACTTTTTCAAGAAAACTATGCATGTGTGCTATTTAATATATTTAATATATTTCAAACATTTATTTTGGGTACATCAGGCCTTGAAATTGCACGTCATCTTAGAAAATTGTATTGAAAATAATCCATACAATAAAAAAAATACATGGAAAATCTGAGTCATTGAATTCTCCCCACCATAGGGCTCTTTATCCCAAAAAATCCAAAACAATATTTATACAAAGATATGTGGGTAATGAGTAAGAATCTAGAAATATCTCTCCCATATGATATTCTAAAGATTACCATGCTTCCACCAAACAAAAACTAAGGGAACTTCTCACCCATAAATGATCCTCTCATGTAAATCCATGATCTCTACCAAGTACTCGGTAAAGGTAGTTCCATCATCGATGTCTAGCTTGCCCCAGCTGATAATTTGAAATGGTTCATGCACGTACCCCATCATTTTCAACACGTGGAAGACATCATGTACCCAGTCTAACTGCGGAAGTAGAGTTAAGAGGTAATCCACCTAACCTACTCTATATATTACCTAGAAATGACCAATGAATCTCATAGATAGCTTTCCACCCATGCCATATCTTGGTAATCCACATCAAGGTAAAAACCATAGAAAAACATGGTATCCTTCATCAAACTCCAAAGGTCTCCTTTATTTATCAGTATAAGAATTCGTATGGCTCATCACAGTCTTCATCCACTCCTGGATTATCTTCACCTTATCAGTAGTTTCTCACACCAACTCTAAGCTCATGAGTATTGAATCTCCTATGTCAGTTCAATAAAGTTTCCACCTAAAGGGTCACCCACACAAATCCTTGAATGGTTCCATAATGATGGTGGAATGGTAACTGTTTTTTGATGCAAACTCCACCAATGGTAGGTGATCCTCCCAACTACAGCCAAATTCCAACATGTGATCTCGAAGCATGACCTCTAGAACCTGAATGATCCACTCAATATATCCCTTAATTTAGGGGTAAAACATTGTGCTCAAGTGTAACTAATTCTCAAATGCCTCATAAAACCCCTTCCAAAATTGGGATGTGAAGAAAGAATCACATTCAGAAATGATCGTCGATGGAATTCCTTGGAATTAGAATATCTCCTACACATAGTGGCATCCCAAGATCTCTACTGAACACTTATCTTAGATAGCTAAGAAGTGGTAAAATTGGTTAATTGTTCTAGAATCACCCATATTACATCATGTCCCATAGACGTATGTGCTAATCTCATCACTAATTCCATGGATATCCAATCCCACTTTCATTCTGGCACCTCAAGGGGTTAAGCTAAACCCATTGGAACTTCGTTTTCAGCCTTCACTTGCTAACAATTAAGGCATTGAGAGACAAACATTGTGACTCATTTATTCATCCCCATCCACAAAAACTAATTTCTGAGGTCCTAGTACATATTTTACACACCTATATGTACCACCAAAGTAATTGAATGAAACTCTCTCAAAACCTCCTCCTGTAATGTCATGGGTACCATTGTTCATCCTATGAAAATAATGACATGCTCTCCACCATTAGAAAATCATTAGGAGCATATACAATGGATATATGAGTACATAGGGTCTCACAGTCAGTATCCCCAAGCTATGCCTACCTAACTCACTGCAAGAGTAGAGGGGTGAAAACCATCTACAGGAGGTAAGTTGCTTCATCTCTATCCAAAAAGGATAGTTGTAATGAGGCCAACTACTTTGACACCTCGCTCAGAAACTGTGAAAAAGATCTTCTATTGATATCAACTACTACCACATTCCACTTACCAAGAGATTAGACAATTTTGAATTCATAATCAAGGTGGAACTCTAGCCATCACCTCTGTATCAAGTTAATATCCTTCATAGAGAAGATATACATGAGACTCTTGTGATCGGAATAGATGAAAAATTTCTCACCCATCAGATAGTGTCCCTGCATATTTAGTTTTAATACTAACCTACTAACTCAATATCGTGGGTCACATATTTCTACTCATGTGGTCTCAAATGACATAAACCATAGGAAATCACTAGTTGCCTCTATATCAAAACACAATCAAACCTAGTTCCTAATGCATCACAGAACAATAAGTACTTGACACCCTCCTCTGGTAATCTCAAAATGGTAGAACTCATAAAAATCTATCTCAACTACTAAAAAGACTACTATAACCTTTTTTTCCACATGAAAGGTTTCCCCTTCTGAGTCAAAGCCGTCATGGGTGTTGATACCCAAGATAAATCAGGTTTTAATCTACATTAATAGCCTTTCAACCCAAAGAAGCTTCGTACCTCCATCATGCTCTTAGGTATCTCCCAAGATAATTCCACATAGACCTTAGTTGAGTCCACCTCCACTCCATCTACTAAGATAATGTGTCCCAGAAATTGGACTTCCTGAATCCAAGACTGGCACATCAAGAGCTTATTATAAATCTAGTTCTCACAGAGTATGTCCAAAACTATCCTTAAGTGTCTCACGTGCTCCTCTTAGAATTTTGAATACACTAGGATATCATTGATGAAGACTACCAAGAACCAGTCTAAGAAAGGTTTAACGATCTGGTTCATGAGCCCCATGAACACTTTTTGAGTGTTAGTTATACCGAAATGCATCACCAAGTACTCATAATGACCATAGAAACATCATGATTCTTTATTCGGTATACACTCATCTCGTACTCATAGCTAGTGATATTCTGGCCTAAGGTCAACCTTAGAGAACCATTGATCCCATCTCAACTAATAAAATGGGTCAAAGATCCTTGATAGTGGATACTTGTTCTTCAAGGTCACCTGGTTTAAGTGACGGTAGTCCGCACATAACCTCAAAATACCATATGCCTTCCTGGAAAACAAAATCGGGGTTGCCCAGGGTGAAACACTAGGTCTAAAAAATTTATTCCTCTACAAGTCCTCCAACTGCACCCCCATCTTGTGAAGCTCTAAAGGATCCATCTGATATGTTGGTGCAAATATCGATGTCATCCCGGGGTCTATGTTAATGCATAAGTATATCTCATCATGGGGAGGTAAACATGGAACATCTTTAGGGATGGAATACTCATACTCTTCAACTACTAAAGGAAAATGGGAACTCATAACTTCCACTACACCAAGGGACATGTTATCTGACTGATGAGTAATCAGTTTCACCCTCTTATGCATGAGTCTATCCTATACTTTCTGGTTTCCTTCTCACTAATAAAGTAAAGACTAGTTTTATCACTATGGACACACTATATCCTTCACCTAAAATAGTCAATCTAGGCCTGAACTATAGATAACCAGTCCATACCAATAATGATGTTGTATGGCCTTGATGCTGCTACCAAAATATTCCAACAGAAAATATCACCTCCAAGAGTTAGGTCACACTATTGTCACAAGTGTGTGATCGCTGAGTCTTCTACAGTATGATTCTCTAGGAATAAGGGTCAATCCATGGGATCAATTGGAATCTTTAGGTATCATAAAAGTTATTTGGTAATAAAGGAGTGACTAGAACCTGTGTCTATTATTACTGTGTATAAGTTAGAAAAAACACATATTATACCTCTAATAATTCCTAGAGCCTTTGGGTCTTAAAATTTAATAATCTACACTTTTCTTCGACCCTATCCTCCATCTCCCTAAGCCTGCTGTGGACCACTTGCAGGTGGTGGTGGTGGTGGTAATAAGTTAAATCATCGACCACCTCCTATTACTCTTCCATATCCTCTACAATATCCACCACCTAGGAAAACTATTTTCTCCTGCCGATGCCTCTACCTCAATGAACCATATATGGTCTCATTGTCTACTATACAGTGGGTCTAACAATTTCATTCAAGATTTACCCTACTATCACATGTGTAGAACCACCTCTCCCTGAGCTGACTGGACCCACTATGTGAGCCCTGAACCATAGATCCTCTATCATGGGACCTCCTCCTGAAATGTCTCACACATCTAAGTCTATGAGACTGATTTCATATCCCTATTATTGAGGTTTCTACTCCTATAATCCCTCAACCAACAACCACTAGTCGTATCAACTCATCCAAGAAAAACTCAACCACCAGAGCTCTCTCGAGCAGCCCATCATTGGGAGGAATACATAGAGGGATAACACTAGCTCAGATGTCTCTATGCATAAATCACTCAAAATTTAGATCCCTAAATAACTGACCTCAAACCATATCCATAGAGTACTTGGAATGGTTGGTAAACCTTCATGAATACTCAGATACTATCATGTTTCCCTTCTTGAGCTACAAAATCTCATAGATACATACAAACCTTAGCATAGCTGGTGAGAAATCCTCTCTGAAAAGGTGCTTGGACTTTATCCATGAAAGAGTCACCTCATTGTAAGACTGGATCACTAACCCCCACCATCATCCTACTAATCCATAGAGAAGGATCTCCACCATGACCACCATCTGATCTACTAGTGTCCTATCCAAATAGAAATATTAGGTCACTGCCTCAATTCAATACTTTTCCACATGTGGGTTAGGCTCACCTTGGAACCTGAGGGGTATCTATCGCTAAAACTCATGAAGTGTGATCATCCTTCACACCTCATCCACTGGAACTTTAGGTACCAAATTCTTCTCTACAGGTGGTGGTATAACTTGTGCAACACCTGGAGGTAACACCTTAGGAACCGATCCCTATCTTGATGCCTCATCAGTGAGGGGATCATCCTTGTGACCATGATGTTGAATCCTATATGAAATAGGTCGTAGAGGCATCCTGAAATAAACAATATGTATTGTGTTCAATGGGTATATATATAGAGCTGACTCAAGAAGGACATGGAAACCAAAAACAATTTCTATATGATACATGTGCCATTTTTTTCCTTTCAGTCAGTGTTCTCCTATACCGAGCCAAAAAGTAGGTGATTAGAGTCTTGGTGTATAGATATGTCAGTTACTGCACCAACACTGGAGTCCCTAGCCTGAAATCCAAACTTAAAACACTTAACACTATTTTCCCAAACCAATCTCACAAACTTTAGTCCTAAATTGAAATTGGCCACTCTGATACCACTCTGTCAAGACCTGTCCCATAGGGGCCCATGTCACGACTCCCCAAGCCCACCTCCAATAGGCCAAGGGATGGTAACTAGTATCGATTAGGCATATCACTAACATGGGTGGCCTTGGCATAAGTACATGGACACACACACACATCTCCAAGCCTATACAATATAAAAATGTATAAAAAACTAAACAACCATGAATGCATACATCTAAATCCCACAACCAGAGTATGATAGGAAGTAAAGAAAATTAAATAGGTCCAAATACAAGCCCAACACAAATAGTCTAAAACACATGTCCATCCTAAAAGTCAAACTAGGACTATTGTCAAAAATACAGCAGGAATACACCTCGATATCTCCGGTCTCACTAAGAACCATCTAGTCTTGGTCTTTCTATAACTCTATTAAAAGGCCAATCATCTTCACAAGACACGACAAGTGCGGGAAAATTCCATACAATGGTTTGTATAACAATACTCAGTAGGACACCCTGAAACCAAAAAACATACAACAACGGAAATATAGTCATATATACACATGTATATTTCTATAGGACATATAATAATAATAATATCTAGATATACTCAAAAAATACAAATAGTCTATAGGTAAGTCAGAACTGTAGTATACCAGCCCAGGATCCAAGAATGAAGATTCCACAAAGCACTCATTTGAGAGATCACACTCATGAGTCTAATAGCACTGATGGCATCTGTCTAAGAGGAAATGCTCATCAAATATTATCATTATAAGTACATGCTGAAGGTCTGAAGAGAATACAATTAATAGGTGATGATCACTTCCAAGGCCATGGGGTGATACCAAAAACTCAATTTGGATTAAGGCAAAAAATATAGGATCATCTCCTGTGTAGTTTTGGTCATGATGATACCATAAACTCCACCTAGGGAATGAAGATGAATATAGGATCTCACTCTGGGCCACTTGGAGGGATTCCAACGACTCTATCCAAGAATTCCTACTAAAGGTATTATAGTCCTAGGAGTATGATATGATTCCATAATAACCCTTATGGAAAGTATAGGTGAAACACACCCGAACAAAACATGTACAAGATATAGAGGACAAGGGCTCCAATCCATGTATGATAAATTACATGACGTGTAGTAGGGGTCACACTCTATGTACCTTGACCTCAAGTCCTACCCAAGTAAACGGCTCATGTCTCAAGCCATGTTCATGTATAAGTACATGACATGTAGGATTACCATCTCTACCCATGTGCCAGTACATGGATTTATCCTAATCATAAAATGGGATTGTTTTCATTCTTCATTGTGCATTGAAGAATACAAAAATCAAGTATCTCTGTCATTCAATTCACTAACATCATTGTTGGTGCACCACCATTTTGTTATTCCAATCCAAGATATATGATATAGGATCGTTGTGCTAATAAATGGGTATGCAACAATTTACTGATATAGATATGTCGAACTGTCCAAATGAAGAATGCTCATGTTAAATGAAGAACCAGGGAATAAAATAATAAGAAAAAATGAGAGTAATGAACCTCGATTGACGTTTTTGTCAATCTTAATTCATTTTCGTGAGAATAATAGTGAAGAAATAATCAATTCAATGTAATTGTCCCAAAACCACCTTGCAATAAACCCATTATGCATGATGATCTAACCACAGATTAATTTGTTCATTGATTGATTTGTGTTCATCATAGAAATTAATAATGGGGAAGAAATTCAATCAAAACAATATCCTTACCTTTAGTTGAATAAATTATTGATAAAGAATGATGTGTTGTCATATGTTTTGGCAAGTTCCTTTGATTTCATTGTGTTTTGATTTTTGATTCACAGTTCGGTCATCATTTTCCAACAGAATCTCATTTCACACTCTCTAATGATTTGAAGGTTTATGTGGATAACGCTAAAAATTTTCCATAAGCATGTATTTAAAATAAAAAATAGGTCATTGCATAAACAAATTAAATAAAATATGTTAATTAATTATGTTATTAATTTTATGCCCATGATTTATTTTCCAAAAATGACCCACACTGACTAAAGTTGACTCATTCCTAGGGTAAAACCCACATTATGAACTCAATGATTTGATCTGATTTCTGATCTATGAATCCATTTATAAGTTATTCCACTTTTTTAGTAAAACTATTCATGAATTCTATTTAATGTATTTAATATATTTCAAACATTTATTCTGGGCACAACAAGCCTCGAAATATCACACCATCTCATCACCTGGTCTCAAAAATAATGCATTCCATATCCAAAGTAATACATGGAAAATTCAAGTCATTAAATGAGTGACTGGGAATGGGACCAGTTGTGGTCTTTATTGTTCAAGGGAGGTGCTCGGGGGGAACTATATGTGGAAGGGTGAGGTAATGGGTTGAGTTTTGATCAATGTGAATCGCACAGGGGTTGTTGGAATAAATATTTGATTGATGGGTTATTCTAATGGTTTCTTGTGATTGACATGATGCTTTTAGGAAGGTGGTAAGGTGTATCACTAGTGTGATACAAGGTGATGATATAGTGATATATATTCCAGAAATGATGCAATGATTAAGTTTTTTCAGATGTACTGTCATATTATTTTGGTAAATCTACACACCATTGAGTCTGAGGTCACTTGGTTTGTGTGTACATATGACAATTGAGTGACCTAGTCACCAATAAGGTGGAAAGATCCTCTATAGATTCAATGGATTAGGGTTTTTATGTTGATTATGGGGATCATGTAGGGATACACCATATACTTGGTCATGGGTGATGTGGTATGATTTTGATCATTGTTATAGGGTGAGGCACTCACTGTATGTGAGAGTTCATCTGGGAATTTTATCCATAGGATGTTTCTTCTGACGATTTCATATAGGTGAATTAGAAGTGAAGAAATGGGATTAGTTGAGTGACATAGGAATCATTATAGTATTTTAAGAGTATCTTAAAGTGTTTTATACTATGGTTACATCATCCCATTCTAGCATTGGATGAAGTAGGTAGGTCACTCATTATGGCTTTTTGAGCATGGAGTGAAGTAGGGTATTTTTAGACATTGTTCTGGTTTTTTATAAATTTAATTTTTCATATAGTAATATAAATGTGGACATTATCTAGAGACACCATTGGTGATTTTAAATATATTTAACACACACACCTTCCATAGGAACCCTAGTGTGCATGAAAAATTTATACCTCATGTAATAGATAAGGGTAAGGGACCTGTATTGGATAGTTGATTAGTGGTAGTGGTCACAAGGTGGGACTTGGATGAGAATCAGTTCTATGTTTTGAGATGTATCCTCTATATTATATATTTTGGACCATGTATATATATATATATGATTGACCAATGGGTAATCCATATTACTTCTGTATGACTTATATGACATTGTAACTGATTATTTTGTTGTGGCATGTGATATATTATTTGTTGTTCTCTTGATGTTACTTTGTATTGAATGTTTATTGATATTTATTTTGTTGATATTTATTAGTTTTTATGTCAAATTTTATAGTATTTTTATGATAACCTTTTGACTTTCATTACTAGTTAGAAACCTCTAGTATGTGAGTAAATGTACCTGAGATCATGTGACACCTCTGATTTGGTCATGGGTCGATTGGCTAGGTCGAGGATGTAAAAAAGTATCATTAGAGAAATGTTTCTATTTTATTATTTTGGTATTGGTAGATGATTATATAGGAACATGTTAGGACTTGGAATGAATTTCATATTACATGAATGGCCAAAAAAATTATAACCTAAAGTCTAAGTTTCTAGAAAATCTAGGATTTCTGTTCTTGGTTTTCATGGTTATAGTTTAGTAATTTGACTAGGATAAACTTGGAATTTTAATGTTATTGATTTATGGTTTTGAATATTGTCCTTGAGAAATAATAGGTGTTATTATACATTATATTAGGTATATAAGACCCATATTATATATCTTTCTTTAATTATGATTGGTATATTTGATTCTAGAAATGGGTATTTAGTTGCCTAAAGTGTCAACAACAATCCATACATCATTTTACTACAAATGTTCTTGGTGGAATTATAATCAACTAAACTAGGTTCATTGATTCTTCATATCATTGTGTGTGTGGATCTTGTGCATGCATGTGTGTGGTGGTCACAAGGTCTGATGGTATGAGGCTTGGGTGTGAATCTAAATGTGTATGGGTTAGTGGGATGTACTACCTATTATAGCAATTACTATTTTCTATATGTGATCTATGATATATATATTGAGCATGGTATTTGGTTTTCAATGTGATGTTGTTGAGGCATGAAACTGTTGGTTGAGCTAAGATGACCATTTGATGAACCTTTGAGGGAGAGTATAGTTTATCAGAGTAATTATTAGGGAGCTTAAGCAATTGTTCTTTATATAGCGTATCTGAATCAAGAGTTATATTTGAAACATTCTTTATTATTTTAGGGAGTGGGTGGACCCCATGTAGCTGAGTATTAGATAGAGTTTGTTCAGACCATCATTGACTAGATTGAGATTCTTCAAGGGTGGAGAGTGAAATTAGTGATTTATATTCTTAGGTAACTATTGAGACTCTAGTGGGACGTTTAGGTATATGCTGATAGGAATTAGAGAATGTCTTGGAAGGATTTCAAGGTGAATGTTTTCTAGAAATTTTTTCCAATGATGTTAAGGGTGGAGGGAGCCCATAGGTTAATTCATTTGATTTAAGGGGAGATTATGGTCATGGATTATGCTACTATGTTTATATATCTATTTCATTTTTATGATCCAAGGTTGTAATAACTAAGGTGTTGCGATTTGAGGATAGTATTTGATATACCATTAAAGTGTATGTGAATGTATTCAAGATAACATCATTTTATTATGAATTGATCTAGGTATTTATAGAAGATAAAAACATGGATGATGTTGGTGTGATCATACAGATAATACCATCAGGTGGGGAAGGTGGTCTAGCTTTGAGCAATAGGAAGCACGGGTATGAGGTGACCTAATAGGGTAGTCAGATAAAGGGGTAATCTTTTCCACCTTAGGTTGTGTTTTCCTCTGAATGTTATTAGTGTGTAAATCCAAGACATATTTGAGATCATTGTTATTAAACACCTTAGGGTTGCTAAGATTTCAGATAATTAGGGAATTTGGAGAGGTTTTTATATATTATTACATAAATAGTTGGTATCTATGGGATTATTTAAACTCTGAAATCTGAGATTAGAATGAGAGTGGGGTGTGGAGTTAGTATTTATTTTCCATAATCACATTTAGTTCATATTTTTGGATAGGATGATCACTTGTAAAGATAGTTATAGACACAAAGTGTTACCCTGAAGAGAGGTTAGTAATTTGGAGGTCAAGGTTTTGATTAGTTTCATATGGTTGATCTAATGTTTTTTAGTAGGATGGAGAGCCATTGAAAATTATATTCATGTTATAGCTGTTTTGGTCTTGATTTTTCATGATAGGTAATGGTGCATTGTGTGCATTGTGTGCATTGTGTGAGAGGGGTTGACTAGGAAATGGTTGAGGTTTGGTCATTGAGTAGGATGTGTGGTGACAAGGTATTTAGGTACCCATACATATGGGTTCTGAGGTGATGGTTGGGTATGATACCATCATTATGTTGAGGGTTTTGGTTGTTGTATGACTAGTTATGTGATTACTTTGGTGGGGAGTACCCATAAATGGAATCAGTCTTTCTGACTCAATTAGTTTTGGTGATCATGAATTGACGGATACATTTGATACCATATTAGTGATTTTAGGGAGATATGAGTGGGATATTTGGGTATAATTATGGTTGTTTTGGGTAATGATAATATATATATTGGGTTCAGTTATTTTATGGTTGGGAGGTATTGATGTATTGGATGTTTAGGTAAGGTATTTTGGGACTATCTTTGTCCTGACCATGTGTATTTGAGTTAGTTTAAGTTTTCATATGTGTTTGAGAATGCTTATGGACTGGTTTTGGGGAGTTATTATCAATGTGAGACATCTTTCCTTAAGTATAGATACCTTCATATAACTATTATTCTAGTACTAGGTATTTGGTGCACACATGTGGAGTGGGGGTGGTTCTATGAGGTCCATCGGCCAATCGGTGGACCTGGGATGGGTACCCATTGGTGTTAGTCCCTTGGATAATAATGTTTTATTTGTTTTAAATAATAAATGATGTCAATATCTGTTGTGTTTTGAATACTATATAAGTAATCACTAAATTGAGATAGATGCTAGAAATTATAATGAAAGAAATATTTTCAATAAGTTGGAAAGTTGGGTTAACATGGAATGTGACTGTAAGAGCTCTCACAATCTTTATGAGGATGAGACTATGAGATACGATCAATATTCATGTTGAAAACGATTATACTGGAAAAATATTATTAATCCATTTAATATTGGAAAAAGTATATAATAATGTGGGGATGTTGTTAATTAATTTCTTATGTGCATAATCTATTTAAAAAGATGAAGAAAATAGGAGGAGATATACATATCAAGGAAGCTCAACACACTCTTGGGATACATTGTTTGGTTTATAAAGTCTGAAGATATTATGCTAACTTGAGAGTAATGTGATCAGATTTGATGAGTTTCATGGATTATGGAGATTACAATATATGATATCTCTCTGAATATGAGGCAGTGGATGTGAATTCAGAAGAAGAAATATGGCTATTAATTTTGGTGAAGATCTATCCTTATGTTATCAAGTGAGAAGGATACTACATTTAATGGAAACTACACATAGATGATTATTTTTTGAGGAACTGAGTTTGATATTATATGATACTGGTTCTACATTGATTTGTAAATGATGAAAGCACTATAGGCTGGAAGCATTTGTTGAGTTTTAATTATATTTGAAGGAAACTGAGGTGGTGGATGGCCATTAAAATACTCAAAGGAGTTCATATGTGCTACAAGATATTTGGGAATCATTATAATGTGGTTGAATATGTTTTTAAGATGTATTGAAGTGATATGATATGTTCTAATATTTTTTGATGAAGTTCTGAGTTGATTTGAAGAGGTATAGAGTTGGATATAGTTCATATGTTTTATCCATGAGTTTCCAGAATTCTGACAAAGGTATGCATAAGATATTTCAGAACAAATATTTTTAAAATTACTTGGGGAGTTTACACAATGATATAAAACATCTCATTAATGATGCATGTTTTCATTTAGAGAATACATAAGATCTTATAGAGGTGGAAAGTACCAAAGTATTGAGATACATAAGAGTAACTCATAGTATACATAAGAATAATATAGTGAGACATAAGATTAAATCTGATGTCTCAAACCTTATGTAAGATTAAATTTGAGGATACATATGAGATTTCAAAGGATACATAAGATACTATATGAGGTTATATAAGATTAAAATGTTTGATATTTAGGAATAAATTGTGATGATTCTATACGGATCTTCATGATATAAATATCATGATGATATCTGAAATGTCATGATTCAAGATAATATTTTAATGGAAGGTTGTATCATGAGATAAAAAAATTCCCACAATTATTATTACATGTGAGCATACATATATGGTAATGAAGATATGGGATTTGTGAAAGTTTAAATAAAGATACCAAGAACAAGCTGATATTTAAGGAAATATGAGGCAGAGATCTGAGATTAAAGATGGTAAACATTATTGATTAATATTCTATATCTATAATTGACTGTTTAAATAATTATTATCCAGGATGATATCATGGAGAAATTTCAATTAGTTTCCCATGAATTTAATATTAGATAAATCATATCTATGATTTAATGGATCATGAATGAAGTGGATCTGAGTTTATAAGTGGAACATGAGTCGATGAAAAAATATACATAGAAGTAGATGTGAGTTGTTATTGAATATCTTGTACATAGATGAGAAGAGTTAAGGAAAATATTGATACACCATCCTACTACTTCTTAATATCTTAAGTGTTAAAGAAGAATAAGAAAAGGGGTAAGAGAGGTTGATGTTCTGTACATTGATGTTCTTGAAGAAGACTGTTAGGGAAGAAGATAACATGGATTCTCGTGACCTATCAATCATGTTGATAGTTTTAAATATGGTTTAAGAATGAGGAATATCTGAAGTTGTTTCTATAAATTAAGGAAGATTATTAGATCTATTTATTCCATTAGATACTTTTGTTATTATTTACTAATCATTCTTCAAGAAGACATTTTTATTTTTCTTTGCATCTAAACACATGTTCTTATGACCAAATGGATTTATGTCATACTATAACTCATGTGATATCCATTTGATTAATATTTGGTATAGGATTATGAAATAATTCCACTATTTTTTAATTTTAACTCAAAATAATTTTTGTATCTATAATGGATATAAATTTTAACATTGATTCTTCTTTTACTTACATCATGACTCTAATGTGTCTAAGGAAATGTGAGTTTAGTAATTAATCCACACTATATTTAAATGATCAATTTTTTCATGTAAGACTCATCATCAATCATCCTTACTAGCATTATAGCTTTTATGTGTATAAGGAAATGTGTGATTAAAAATTTCTCTATGATTTAATGATCGGTGAATTCTTGGTCAAACTATTCTTTGGAAAACTAGCCCAAATATACTCATATATTCTAACCGTGAATATTTCATACTTAAATAATAGATTCCTTAAAACTCATAAATGAATATTATGAAGTATATTTACTACTATATTTTCATTGGAATAGTTCATGCTCTCTATCTAAAGTAATTCCGAAAGTTTTGTGGATTATCTTTATTTCTAAAGGTTTATTTGTCCAAAATTAGGTAAGTATATACATCGATAATACCTAAGGTCTTTAGATCCATAGATTATAAATACCATAATGGGTATATCCTTGAAAACTACTTTTAGTTTTCAAGGAAAAGAATTATCTTTCCATGACTGGGTATAACTGAGTCTTACATTTTATATTCATTGGTTTTTACCATTTAGTAAAGAAAATTTGAAAAATTATTCGAGTATAAGATACCACAAACAACATTCATTCAAAAATTGAAATAATGCATCATTATTCCCAAAGGATATGTGAGATAACTACTTTGGTGATACTTACAAAATTTCAACTTGAATCAATAAACCTGGCAATTAGAAGTTGTGTGATTCTCACCACTGACTTGGGGATCACCATTTTAAGTCTCTTAGAGTATAAACTTTACATTCTATAACATTTCTTTTGTAATTGGGTAATGTATTTCAATAAACATATGTGATAGGATTATTGTATTTAATACCCTATAAATGTGACATAAACATCACATACAATAATGAATATACCTAAAGAAGAAGCGACTACTTTATTCTTTAATTCAGATAATAGAATTAAATTTTCCATAGACTTATCTTATGAAATGAGAATCAAATAACTTCCTATATGATAATATACCTTATTTCATTGAATTAATTTGTGATTTTTACTTTGGAATCAAACTTTTCATTGGCCTTTTCATGTTGTCTTTCTACTTGTTCACCAAAATAATTAAATAGTAATCTTTCCTTAAGTTCTGATTTTCTTGGAGAACCCTACCCAAAAGGTAATGAAATATTTTTCTTAATTTTGTTCATTTTATAATATTAAACAAAACTGGATAAAGTTGGTGATAAAGATATTTTAAAGAGGTGTATTGAAATATGATGATCCACCTTTCAATTTACACATATTCAGTGTAAATATCACCTCATCCATATCTTCCTTCACTTTCTCCTCACAAGATTCTCGGATATGGGAAGAAATGTTGAAATCATCCATGTCTAAATGTTGTATATACAAATCACATAGTACATTGATGATAACATTATGATTTAAACATCAAATTCGTCATACATGACTCCCATGAAATTATTTTTCTCACCCTTGCTTCCTGAGGTGGCTTAACAGGTATTAGGGACAACAATACACAGAATTCTCTATACCATAGTACTTTGCACAAGCACATGTACTAATCTTGGAAATTCACAACATTTTGGATATTTTCTCTATCATGTAGTAATCATAGTGTATTTTTGGTTTAATTAGTCATTTTATACAAAATATACTTTTATAAGATTATTACTTTTATCTTGATTACTGATTAGACATTGTTGATTAATTAAATCATTAGATGTCTACTATTATTTTATTGAATCCTAGTAGCGCTCACCAATAGATTTAGAATAGTTATTCACTTGATTATTCTAGTGGAAAGGATCCCTAAAACCTCTCCTCATAGTCCAAGATATGGCTACACCACTACTCATATAATTTCAATTTAGTCATTTGACTATCCAACCATATTAACTCTCAGTTCCTTGAATTATTGAGTGAATTCATATCATCTATAAATTGTAAACTTTATTTAATCAATGATTTTCCTCTAAAGATGTAACAAGCTATCTATGGATACTTCTTTACAACTATTTTTAATCAATTCATCCCATCTCTTTCATAAGAACTCCTCAGTAGTTGTAGGAATCCTAAAATAGGGCTTAATAGCACCCCGTTAACCCGGTTTTGTTCAAATTCAAATGACATAAGGTGTTAGCACTACTACAAAAAACGACCTTTATCAGCACTCAAAATGGGATTTAACAGCTCTAAAAAAGCATTGTAAAGCTCAGCACTGATATAGGGGGGTCCCTTTTATCAGTGCTCCGAAAAGCGCTGATAAAAGTCAAAAAAAATTAAAAAAGAATAAAAAAGAATTATAAATGTGGGGGGAGAGCTTTTAACAGCGCTTGACCCCCCCCCCCCCATCAGCTATAGGCGGCGCGCTACCCTTTTCGTGCATCCTCACATGCGTGCACCCCTTTTCTTCCACCTGAACTCGAACCCGCGACCTCCCCCCTTTCGCAGCTGCACCTTTACCACTAAGCCATTTTGTTTTGTTCTCTATTTAATGATATATCTATTTATATATATATATATAGTTATATTTATTTGTATATTGATATGGATTCATATTAATATAAATATATTTATTCATATATTAGTATATATATATATTCATTCGTATATTAATATATATTTATATTTATTTATATATATATTTTTAGTAATAATTTTTTATCCATATATTTATTTGTATATTAATATATACTTATAAGATTATTATTAAATACATTTATGAAATATGTTTTTTATTTGAGTTTATAAATAAATAAATACATACATACATACATACATACATACATACATACATATATATATACATATATACAACACACACACACACACAGACACACACACATAGACACATATATATTTATGAATAAATATATATATATATGTGTGTGTGTGTATTTGAAAATCCATAGAATGTTAAAAAGACCATAACTTATAATCCAGAAGCCCGTTTCAACTCCACAACTAGTAAAATCAAAGAAAATGAAACAATATTCGATATGATATATGGTACAGACCTAACGAACATCCAGACCTGAAGTTATACTTGTTTGAATATTAACAAATCAGGGTATCCCGACTAAAAACTCAGTTTTGGAGGCCTTATGGGAATTTTTCGGCCTAAAAAAATGTGACAGAAGATTTCCTTGAGTCACTAGCGCGTAGAGCTCATCGCAGGCTACGATTTGATATGCTGTAGAGCTCAAACGGACACCCGGATCAAAAGTTATGGTCATTTGAAGTTTGAGTTACATTTTCAACTTATTTTAGATATTTTATTAATTTTTTTGATTTTTTGTCTCTTCAAATTGTTATTCAATGATTTTTAATCAATAATAATTAGCAAATTATTAATTAATAATATTTTTTTAAAATATTTTAAAACCATTTTCACTAAATTTCTTATATATTAAATGTAATATTCTATTTCTACGTATCTAAAACATATTTAAAAAATATATATTATATTTATATAAATATAAATATAGTTATATAACAATAATTTATTATTTAGGAATTTTTTTTGAAATATAAATTTTATCAGTGCTGATAAAGCTCCTCTTTATTAGCACTTTTTTTAGCACTGATAAAGGGGTAGTGCTTCCCTTTCCCATTTCTGTAGTAGTGTAGGTTTTAATAATACTTTGAGGGTTTTTATTTCTTTATAGATGAAATCATTTTCTATCTGATATGCATGTTCTATATGGTCACACTCACAACTGAATATGGATTAAAAAGAAAAAAAATTCATATCATTTAAATTTGATTTAATCTATGAATTATGTTAATTATTTTATGTGATTGCATAAACTTAAAAACTCACCAAAAAAATAATAAACAATGCATAATTTGAATAAATTATGTGACTAATCTTGAGCATTTGATATTGGTTGAAACATTTATTATTAATAGATCAACCGCGACATAAGGGGTAAAATATATGAGTCATCTCTTACCCGTATTGTAGCTCGTACCATGGTCCAATGTATCACAATCTTGTTTGGAATATCATCTCGTCTCGACATTGTCCACAACTTTGTACGAATTCATCATAATACATAAATACTCGCACACAAACAAGGGGTCTCAAGAATGCGTGATACATAGAAATAAAACTCATGTGGACATGCAGAACCTAATACATATAATGTAGAAGACTAAAGATGTGTATAACATCTATTTAATTATTTAATTACATGAATCATATACAATTAAAATAAATAAATAAATTTCATACATACATCGGTCGGTCAATGATCAAAATCAATCGATATACAAATTAAATGCGAAATAAAAATAAAATTTGAAATAATTTTGTTTGAGGGCGTTAAGTGAATTAAAGTAATTATTTTAATGTTTATTCGAATAAAATATCTCTTAGTCCTAATTATTATATTTTGAAATATTTAAAATATTCCCTTGGCCAACATCAATTTGAAAAACCCCAGAAAGGTTTCTCGGGCCTCCTGTGAACCCAAAATGGGTTGGACGAGTCTTGTAGGGCCCGACCTAGGCCAGACCAGGTCAGTCCGAATCAGTTTTGGTTGCGGGTCACCCAGCTGGAGTCAGTACATGGGATTTGGGGTTGTGTCATGGGGGGTTTTGGTTCAACAAGAGGGGAAGGTCTGCTGCATGGCATTGACCAAATGACAATAGACATGTTTAGGGGGAGCTGAAGGTGGTGGCCACTTAAAAGGGGAACCCAGTGGAAACAGTGAGGTGACCAGGCAGTATAGTGATGTAGGGTCCAAACGAAGTAGCTGAGTGAAGTTCGGGATAGTGAAGTGTGTTTATGGTAGGACAAAGGTCGGTTTGGGGGAGGTTCATGGTAGGCAGCTGGATCTGGAAGGGTGGCGATAGTGATGTTGGTAGAGGGAGGTCGTCTGGACAATGTGATGGCTGCATGAAGGAAGGGGTGGTGATGCTGCCACCCCAAACTTTTTAATTTAGTTTTTTTTTTATTTAATTTGGGTATGGGTGTGGCTAGCCAATTCTCCTTTACCCCATTATTGACAAAAAAAATTGTCTATCATCCTGCTTGTCCAGAACTATGGACAACTGACCCCTAAAACCATTTTTTGTTGTTTTCAACTTTTCAAGCCTATGAAATTAGGATTGTTGATAAAAATAATAATTATTATTATTAACATTCCAAATTTTGTGGAAATATTGCTTGGCTATAAATACCTACCCGAGCCACTGAAAAAACTCCAGAAATTGGGGTCATTGGAAAATGTTATTTCCAACTGTATTCATGTAATATTTTAACATATATGTAAATATGTTCATAAATTTTAAAACCCACAATGCAATTTATTAAATCTGAATTAAAACTTCATAATACCGTAACATCGTCGTCCGATGTTAGATTGAAATGTCATATGTGGAATTGGTACCATAATGAAACTCTCTACATGGATTTATCACAAACATAACTTTTCTTGGATTAAAATTTTCACATATTACTTTAATATGAATTGAAGGTATTGGGGCATGCAACGAAATTAGATGGGATGGGGAATTAAAAAAATTCACTACCGATCAACTTAACTACATCATCACCGGAAAAGTGCAAACCTTACATTGATAGCTGGAAAAGAAAATCCACGTACAACTATCTGAGGATCTCATAGGAATAATTTTAAGTACAAAATAAAATGAACAGTTTCCTCAATCAATTTGAAACCATGAACAAAAAAAGTTTTTCGTTGATGACCATTTCTCAAAGTAACCAAAGACAGATCCCTCTAGATCACCCGCATATGATTTGAATGTCCACAGGAGCATAAATTATCAAATTTTGGCTACTATCACGGAGATTTTATGAACCCTTAAATGTCCCTAAGATCACCACATCGACATTCTTTCAATGTGTGAAGAAGATTTTTTCCCAGTTGCTTGGATTGAGAGTTTCTCTACCTAGGAAGTGAAAGAGAGTAGAGAGAGTCTATCAACATCACATGATGAATAATACCTCTCATGTGAGCCTTCTCTTAATATAGAAAGGTGTAGAACAACCGTTAATTTCTCCCCTCCCCCACAAATATTTATTACCTACTAAATAATCCTTAAATGACATTTTTTGGTCAAATAACTAGGTCATAAATTTTATTTATATTTTCATCACTTACCAATAATATAAAAAATATGTTGTGTGATAAAAGAGATCCATTAAACAGATAGTTTTTAGGATCCATCACAGCATGTATGTCAGGTATCATACATCATGTATTATACCTCAAGTCATTATAACCCAAACATCAAGTAATGTACCTTGATCCATTACAGCCCATACACATCATACTGATAATAATCATTAGGATACTATATCTAGATATTCATGCTTTTGAAGTAACTGTAGGACATTATAGCCCTATGAAAACATATATAAGGAAACTAACCACCATGCATTATAGCACATAATACTACCAGGAGAAGAGAGTAGGGACAGAGGGGGTAGTCCTCCATCCATACCTCTCCAACCTAGATGTTAGGGAATACACCCTCCTAGAGTCCACTAGGTGTCAGTTTCCCTACCAATGTGGGTGGGGTATCATATGAAATCATAAAATGCATGATATATAATTTATCTCACAACCACACTATGAACATTATACTAGTCTTAGGTTCAATTGTAACTATAGTCTCTTAGAAACCCAATTGTAACCTCTAAGATATAGATATCCTATAATCACGTAATCATTAAGGGAGTTTTATTAAATTACTTCTTTCCTTTTTACAATTAATCTTATGTTAATTAATTCACTTGTCATTAGTTAGCATTACTCAAAACATACATTATTAAACCTTAAATGTGAAGTCCAATCTTTCCTTGCATAATCAAACTGAGTCCATTGTTTCTTAGGATTAACATATTTTTCATTACAACAAGTACCAACCCCATGGTTCAAAACATTTATTAAGAATTATTATCATTCCATAATTACAGGTACTCTAGGATATGCCACCAAAAGAAGATGCATAACTAAGCACAAAAAACTACCTCAACTAGTGGGGAAATGGAATATAGATAAAAAACAACATGGTTATCCAAACTTTAAATAGATTTAACAATAAATAATCAAAACTTAATCATAATAATGGGTAATCTCATCTTCATCTCGTTCCAACGAATGTAGTGCCATCCCCAACCCCATCAAGAACATCAACAAGTATCTCTTCATTATATGCATGAATTATAACCAAAAACATAAGCCTCCACATCCATATATCATTATCCATCATCCATCTAAGTATCACATAACATTGTAAAGAAAGTCTCACATCCAGAGCAAACAGAAGGTAGAAAACCACAAAAAAGGTCAGCATGGAAACTAGGCCCTAAAAATAAGGCATTCAGCCTTTTTATGAAAGTGGGATAACTGAAACCTAAACACAAGGCATTCAAATTTTATAAGAAAATAGGCTCACTCAGACCCACAAATTTTTCTTTATCAAAGAACTAGTTTTATTCCATCTTGAATTAACTGATTCATTTATTACTGGTTACAACAATGAGTAACCTAAGACACTAGATATTGCAAGTTATCATTTATTTAAACATGATTTCAAGAATAAATTCTAGTTTTGTTAAATGTTAAGGAAGAAAATCTCATTAACATGAATTTGATTATTATTTATGACAAGAATTCTAGATTCAAGTCCTTTAGAAAATTGCATTATAAAATGGAATAAAAAAACAATTAAACACGCCTATTTAATTATTTATCCATCCAAAAATTTATTATCTTCACGTTCTATACCATTGTCATCAAATTAACATGATAACCCAAGAATAAAAATCATGTTAAATAAGCATTACATAGATAGTGTACTATCTATTAAATCAAGAGGTAAATCGTTATCATGGTGGAAAAAGACATGTGATAATTAAATATAAACCATTAACTCAATAATTTGTTTTTCCCTTTATAAGGTTGAATTCCATTGCCACCCAAAAAGATAAAGCATGGTAACTTTATGATTTCACACAATATAGAAGGAGAATAAAAAAATTCCATACCTCAATTTTGTAATGTTCTTTGAAGAGAATGGAACAACAATGCAAATCTTTGATCACCTATCCTGCAAGAAAGCTACATCCCTTATATCATGAACCAAGTTGAGATTCCATCCAACCTGACATTTGACCTGGTCCGAGACATGGCCCAAAGGGAATTATTGATCCTCATGGTATATCAACTTGTGTCAAGCATCGAAATAATTATAATGGGAATGATTTACCCCAAACAAAACAGGATCAAATAAAAACTAAATCTGAAGATAACCAATAATAACTGAATATCAATAAATATAAAAAATAATCCAAATAAAAAAACTACTGACCAAAAAAAATTAATAAAAACCTGATATTGAACTATGATACAATGATCTCCATGTGGACTTTTGGTCACCACCAACCACAAGACCAACCAGATCCACGAGCAACCGAAAAGGAAACCTGAACATGCAAAATAGCTCAGGTATACCGATATTGAGTGGCACAAGTAGGGCGTCAGCTTAAACAAATCAGTAGGCAACCACCATAGATAGAGTCCATACATTTCCTTTCCCAAAATAGTTCATAAAAACTGGTTTGAAACACAGTTAGGAAAAATATTCTCTTAATCATTTTAATAAACCAAACACAATTTTCAAAAATTCCCCTTTTTAAGACAACTCACACAACTTTCCTTTTCAAAAATAGTTTCACTTTCCACCAAACATTTCAAAACCAAACCCAAGTATATAATCTAATAAAGATAATAAAAAAGTACAGTTTTGAAGGAAAAGTAAACCAAAAAATTAGATAAAACTAGAAAATTCAATAACCAACAAGCAACATAAATAAAATATAATATACCAAAAACCAAATATATTCATTTTCTAAAAAATTATAAAAGGACACTCCAAGGAAAAACACCTTTAAAATGAACTTTATTTGAAAAAAAATATTTCATTTGGACTATTTTATACTAATGGATAGCACCACATCACATAAACATTATATCATAGAAGAGCACCGTAGGAAATCCCTATGGGTATCTAGTAAAAATGGGACACTAAGAACCTAGTACCTCAATGAAACATGGTATAGAAACCACAACCCACAGTTTCCCTGTTCATGAGATACTAGAGAGGAATCCATCCAAAGTTTTAGTGGTATTTAATCATCATCCTAATTTATTTAGTGTTTTTATCATAAATCTTGCAAAGTGAATCTGGGCCTTTCCACTTTCGAGTCAACTAGAATTAATCCTCTAGAATAATCTAGGCTTGCCACTTCTGAATCACTAGCATACTAGTTCCATTTTTTCCACCTAGATACCTAGGTTTCACCTTTTTGCTCAATTTATATTTCTTATGTCACACAAATAATCACTTTCACATACACATGCTAAGCATAACAAGCATGTGAGTAAATCACCACTTTTATAATTCACATTGACTAAGAGATCAAGGCTCACATAAAAACCACCATTTCCATAAACAAAAATAAATTTACAAAACATTACAAAATTCCAATCAAGACTTTGGAATTTCAAATCCAAATACATTTACAAAACACCTTTCCACATCTTTTCCAAAATAAATATAAAACACCACTTTCACATGTACAATTCCAAATGGGACTTTATATCTCAAATAAAAAATCATTCCCAAGCTAATGGGAAAACATGAAACAATATAGAAAGTGAAAATCGGGCCTTTACACCACTTTCACTTCTCATGAAATCCATTTTAAAACACCACAAGAATAACACATGTTAAAACCAAACGTTTCCATGGGAATAGCCCATTTCAAATTCATATTCACGTTAAAACCCAATTTATAACATGTTTCACAATACTTTCACATTTCAAACTCATTTACAAAGCGCAACAAGGGGGAACACTTGAAACACAATCATCTCTTTAAGAAATAAAATTCCAACACATATGAATATTCAAACCAATTTTGAAAAAAAAAACTCTTTCAAAGAAACATCATTTACTTTTAAGTCAAAACAACATGTCACACACAAGTGTCACACTATTAAAGTCACTGCTTCCCACATACAACACCCAAATCACAATCCAAAAACATTATAAAAATATAACCAAGGTAAAACACTATCCAAATCACCCAATTTCACCTTGAAAATCAATTGGTATTTTATCAAAAACCTTATGTGAATATAAACACAAACATAGTAAAATAATCCCTTTAAAACCATTTCGCACCCATTTTCCATCCTCAAAATACCAAATCAATCCATACTAACACATCCCAAGAAATTAAAACACATTTATAAATCATTTATAAAAGATTAAGTATCACATGGAACGTTTTTGAAAGGAAATGGATGGAAACACCTACCTTAATGGTGTGAGAATGCAACTGAACCTTCGGAGAAGGAAGATCCAAGCCCGAGACATGATCTACACACCCTAATATCTAATAAATCGAATAATACACCAACCCTAGCCCTTAGGGTTTCTAAAAGAGGGAAAACATGCCAAGAGAAACCAATTTCCCAAGAGAGAAGGGATAATATACAAGAAAAATCAACTAAAAATACCAAATAAATTCATACAAAAATCCCCCAATTTCACCTTGAAATGCAATTGAAATTTTATCAAACACCTTATGTGCATATAAACACAAAAATAGTTAAATAATCCATTTGAAAACCATTTTTAACCCATTTTAAATCATAAAAATACCAAATAAATTCATACAAAAATATCACAAGTAAGGAAAAAACATTTATAAATCATTTATAAAATCTAAATCATCAAATAGAATGCACTAGAAAGTAAATTAATGAAAACACCTACCTCAAAAGTTTTCAAATAAAACCTAACTTTGGGAGAAGGAATATCCATGCCCAAGACACAATCCACACACCCTAATATCCAAGAAATCAAATAATACACCATCCTTGTCCCTTAGGGTTCATCCAAGATAGAAACCCCGCCAATAGAAACAAAAATCTCAAAATAGAAGTGATAAGAGAAGATGAAAATTGACCAAAACTCAAAGAAACATACCTAGGGACCTACAATAAGGATCTATGGAGGTTGGGGAGAAAAGGAGGAGGGCCTCCTAGATCCCATCAGTGCACCTAGGTTGGAGGAGGGGAGGAAAACCATAAATAAGGTTAAAATACAGGAGGGGAAAGATTGAAATTTCACACTTTTAAGAATATGGGTAGCTCCCACGGTTTGGCTGCACGGTTTTCCAAACCATACACAAACCATGTAGTCACCGCTATCAAAATGTAAAAAACCTCTTTCATGGTTACCACATGGTTTCCCAAACCATGTGTAACCCATGTGCCTTATCCATGGACCCCAAAACAATTTACACAATTACCTGGGTGAAGCCACACAATTTCCCTTAACCATGCATTTCCTATGAACCACAAGCTTCAAAGCCCCAAAACATCCATTTTTTTTAAAAAACTCAAAAATTCAAACCAGGATTAATCCCAAACCTCAACAAAAGGATTCAATACTAAGAGAAGAATAAAATAAATTAATTTCCAAGATTATTGTGTGACACCTCCAAGAATGTTGTGTCATAAATGCATCAACAAACATCAAAAGAAACTCCATTAGAATGATAGAGATCAAATTTGATAACATGAAAATATATAAAGGGAGGAAATAAGATCAAATAGATAAGAAACCACTATAAAAGGGGAATAAATTACCTCATATCACCATGGATCGATCTCTATAATGTCGGGTCTGATTCCAATTTAAAGGGGCTTCAATGGTCTTCAAAAATAACTCTTGGGTGACTAGGGTTTAAGAGATAAAGTTAGAAGAAATGTGGGTTTAGATGGGATTCAAGTATTTATAGATATTCTAAAAATCATAACACCATGACACAACCCCCTTGACCATGCCGCATAACTAGCTAAAATAGGATAGACTACTATGCAATGGAAGGGACCACATTGCATCTTTCTTGGTCAAACCTATATCTAATGAACATGACACTCTACACCACATATCTTATAAACCTAGGGAGGGAAGACAATGTAGTCCAGACCACCATGCCTCATAACTCATTCACCAAGAAGGGGGGTTATTCCATAACCAACCTCTATAGTAAAACTACCTTGAATAAGGAAAAAACACCCAAATTCATCCCTTGGACCCCTATGCGGTAGCTAGACTCTCCACGCCGCATCGCTCAACTGGACTACATCACAAACCTAATCCTTATTGTAGCTATGTTAAAATTAAAATTATCTATGAAATCCTTCCTCACAGGACCTTACACTGAATCTATGATCTCCATAATAGAATGGTCCACCTTACAGTGAAGCCTAAGGCTCTACACCATAGAATCCCCTTTAGCTGAAATTTATCAACCTAAATCACTTGTTTCCTTATCTAAGAAACTCCAACACCCAAAAATCAAAAAGGTAAGGGTTACTAGTATTTGATCCATAACAAGTAGATTTGGTACTTCCCTATACCATAGAAGGTGTGAGTCTTCTATCTACATAGTGGAACTCCCCCATCATTAAGCTTTGGTGGGGATCAGGTACTCTACGGAAGTTAGTGCTCCCTCGATTATAAATCATGATGGTGATGTGTTGATCATCCACACTAATTCTTGTGAGGTATTACATAGTGTTGTACATTGGATATAGGACCTATGGAGCTGCATGCAGACTCATTGTCATTTTTAGCTAGTTGTGAAGATGGAGATCCTATTTCTCACTTTGATTGGGTTTATTTTGAGCATATTTTTTGATGGGATCCCTTACCCTCTTAACTTATGGGTTGAGCATATTGTTCTTACTATTTTTCTTCCCTATTGTTTTCGGGGGCATCTGATTGGGTATTTATATACTCACCCATGCATGAGTCTTTTTCACACATGTTTTTTCTTATGCAGACAACAGGAATATCGATGGTGACTTCAGTGGATCCTATATCATAGGAGTATAGGGGTTCTTAGAGGTGATGACCATGTTCCTTGGTTGTCCTTGGACATTGTGATTTGGGAACTCTTCAGTTTTTCATTTTCCTAGTAGTTATTGAGTTGGGACCTAATTTCTTTTTGGGTGTGTGTTTTCCCCTTTATATCTTTTGTATTTCTATGCTACACTTTGATTTACTTCCTAGAGGTTGTTGAAAGCATTGATTTCACCCTGGATGTTTTAGTATTTTATTATATCTCTAAAATTTTTCATGGATCTAGTTATGTGAACATGTACAAGAGATTTTAGTCAATGCCTCCCGTTTCAGTTATATGTCTGCTTGGAACTTATTGCCATCCCCTGACCTATTAGAGGCAAGTTTGGGGTGTCACCCTCAACTTATTATCGGTCCAGGAGGGGTCACTATGGGTCATGTCGTGACACATACAACAACTTTTCACATCATATCTCAATAACTTGAATATTAAAACTCAAAATATTAGCTATAATCACTTAAAAACTAGTTTTAAGTAATTATATGAACTATAAATCAGTAAATCATTGGCACTTTAAAATAAAAAAAATGATTTTCTGGTGAATCTTCTTTAGTAACCTCATATTCAAACTACACAATGAATGATTTAAATAAACCCTTCTTGTAAATTCAAACATATTCTCACATGAATCGCCCTTTTTGAAATATTTCATGAATAATATCAAATAAAATTTTAAATGTGGTGATTTTACCTTTGAAGGATATCTTTAGCATCATCAAATTATATTTATTCAAAATATTTAATTCCTAGAAACTCATATTTTCATCCAGTGAAATTCACTAAAAATTCTCTAAGTACTTGGTAGGACACCATTTCATATGTCTTTGAAGTCATATAAAATCCCTTAAGTAATATGAAATGTATAAATTCATACGAAATGAATTTATAAATTCCAATATTAGAAGGAATATATGATTCATGAAGTCATGTGAAATGAAATTGAAGTTGTATGAAATCCATTGAAAAGTTACACATGGTTTATAAAGGCTTATGTGTTTCCATTAAAATTCATGTAAAATAATATAAGTCATAAAAATCCAGAATTTTCTAAATATCATAATCCCATACTTCACCACCTACTCATGAAACCAATTCATTAAAGATCAGGGACTCCTCAAAACATCTGAAAAACTTTCAAATCATCTCAAACAACATCTCATCAACCAAAAATGATTCTCTACCATGATTGAAAACAAATAAAAACCACAAATTAATCCAAGAACACTTCAGGAATTTTTTTTAACAATGGTCCTTGGTCTAGTGGTAATGGATTTTCTTTCGTAGACTGGGTTTCTGAGTTTATGTTCTTTTTATCCTTAATTTATTTTTATTAATCCTCAGATGCACATTATTCAAAAAACCGAAAAATATATATCCAAATTGGGGGAAATATTTAATCCCTATGGTGGGATAAATTCTTCTTCTTCTCCCCATTATGAGGATTCTCTTCAATGTAATATCATGGGGGTGCTCATGTGCTCCATCTTCGGCACTATCTCCCCCACTCTTCTCCCCCTTCTTCCTTCCCTACCGTATTTATTTCTCCTTTCGAATGTCTCTTCCTCATCCTTGGCCCCAATTTCATTGTGAGCTTGATTCTTCTTATAATTTTCATTTCATATTGATCCTTATAGGTATCACTCCCTTAACCTTTCCTAGATTGGGGTTTCATTCATTAACCGGTCATGGTCTCCCTATCTCTTTCCCAATCTCTGACAATAACTCAAAGGTGACCGTCATTCTGGGATGCTTAAAGTGTCATTTTTTGTGGTCATAATTAGACTTCAGGGTGGTGATTTTTTCCTATATAGAAGATTATATATCTCTTTTTCCAATTATTTCCCTAATGTTTAGATGATTCTGTGGCATTTTAATATGGATTATAGAGAAGGACATTTTAGGGATCAATTTTTATTTAACCCGAGGTGCTTATTTGGGTTTCTTGGGATGAAAGTTTCCCCAGTTTTACCTATGGTGGAGTTGGCATTGCTCCTATATCATCTTCTTGTATGTGGTTCCTTTTTCTTTCCTATGAAGCCTCTATTGTTTCTTGGTGGGCTCTCTGCATTTTCATATTCTGAGGTTCCAGGATGTGTTTTTTAGGATAGTTCAGGCTGTAATATCTTTTAGGGCTATGAATTTCCAATTTTTTATGTTTTTATCTTTGTTGGTGGTAGCGTAGTGATTTGGTGACACCCTCTGGTGGAGTTGTCTCTATGATGTTATCTGAGGGATCAAGGAAATAGGTAAATTTTTGAGTGGGTGAGGATTCTTCTTTGGTAAAGTCTATACATGGTGGAATTATTGAACTCAATTTGCGAATTCATCACTATGACAGTTTTTCCTATAGGGTTTATTGTGTTCCCCTAGGGGAATTACTTAATGGTTACACCATTTAGGGGTCTCATGGTAGGTCTTGGGTTTGAGTCTCCCTAAGTACTTGTAGGTATTATTGATTTTCTTTATTTCATTGTATCCCCCTCCCCATGTTGTAATTTAAGGGTTTAGTTTGTTGTTGTGGAATTGGTTTTGTTCTCTTTTGAATTTATGGAAACTATAAATAGTTAGATAAAGGTGTCACATTCTAATAGTTCATGCATGAACCTCGAGGTGTGAAATTTTCTCCCCCTAATACTATCACTGTGCTTCTCGGTTTTTTAAATTTTGAATTTTTCCCTTTTTTTTGAAGTTTGTGTTTGTTATATCTCTGGTATTTTATTGTAATTGGTTTTAAACATCCCATATTTTGGATTATATAAAATCAAAAAAAATTAGAGTGAATACTTTACTATATTTATAAAAATTCATGATCCGAAATAAATTGTTTTTCTATTTTAATTCTGCTTCTTTAGCTACATCAGAAGCCATAATATACTCAATATTTGTTGATGCGGCTACCACTGACTTAAATAAGATTCTCTTGTTTATTTCCTTAGACTTAAATATTATGTTAAATAAAAATTATCTATTAGAAGGATAGTTTTTTATCATATTTATGACTAGAATTTCCACTTATCAATGTACCAAGAACTTATATTTTATACTTTTTGAAGTATTGTTTTATAGTTCTAACTTCTATATAATATAGTTATCTTGGTTCTATTTGATAATTTATCACTATATAAAATATCAAATCTCTGTAAATAACCTAGAATATTTGACAGACCCAATCGCTTAAGCATATCAATTTTTTCTTATTATAATAATCTCTTTCTATCCCAAAACACATCATCTTAGAGAGATTTATATCATGTGACATTGAAAACACATGCACATTCATTATAAATGAAACCAAACTCTCTTATCTATTCTCCAAAATAAATTTTCCATGATATTGATGTTTTCTTCAACACATAATTGGATATCTACAACTTTCACGCATCCTTTAGTTGTCACAAACCCTTATAGTTGTATCATATAGACATATTACCAAGGTTTTCATTAAGAAAAGTTCATTTAAAATGAATAAGATTGTATATGTTTTCAATTGGTAAGGTTGAATCTACAAGTAGGAATATGGAAATATGTGTTCGGTGTATAAGAAGAGTTAAAGTGATGCCGTGTTTAATGGTAAAGAAAAATGATGGAGAAGCTGCAGCTATTAAAGAACTCTTGTATGTGTATTTATATGATGAAGGAGTTGAAATTACAAAATAATTTGAATGGATATATTAAATTTAGTAGTCCTAAATGAAATTATTAATGTACTGATCTTCAATTTAGAGACATGTTCTGATGGATGAGAGTGTTTTCCACATCAGTTTACAATAAGGGAGTTAAAATCTAGCTAGTTTAAAGTATTAAACATCTATAATAATGAATGAAGATGCTCAATTATGTAAATAAGATCCATCCATTGAAGTAATATACTTTGGATGAATTTTAAAGTTGTTATGATTTGGTTGAGAAGGCTGCAAAATAAGTTGAAGAAGTTCTGAAAGTGGTTGAGGATTTTTGGAGACGATGCAACGATTTTTGTAAGATAAATAGAGTGTGTATGATATGATATTCTCATATGATAAAATATTCTCATATAATATGTAATCTCACATGATATAATATCTTATAATAAAGGAAAAAATTATACTACAGTCCAATTTATAAGATATGACCATGGGATTTTTGAAAGATAGGTGGAGCTCATATTATATGAGAAACACATAATATGGAAGCATGTATGATACATGGATAATGTATGATACAAGATCTATGTAAAAAATCCTATATTCATAAAATAGGCAACCTTATATGATATGATATTTCATATGATACAAAAACCATAATACCCATCAAGTATTACGAATTAATATTCGAACCTTGTATAAAGGAAATACTAAATATCAGAATAAAAAATTACAGAATTACTTAGGAATAAATTGTAAATAAAAGGATATTTAATTAAATTGATGGATATCCTAATATTAAATGAATTTTGGGTGATTGTATATTTTTAGGGGATATCATGTACTTATACTCTGTGTTTTATAGTGTAGAAATTGGGGCTCATAACTTAACCCGAACCTAGAAAGGAGTAAGCTTTCAAGGTTGAACCCTATAAATCATTATGTGATTTCTTTACTTTTATCTTCTTTCATAAAAAAGGATGAGATAAATAATAAATATAGGATCATGATCTTAACCGGCCATAGTGGTTGGTTTAAAATAAATAAATCATAAAAAAATGGAGAACTAATTCACCCCCTCCCCCTCTCATTGATCTCACCAATCCATGGAACTACAATTGGTATCAGAGTTAGGTTGTATTTGAAAGATCCAAGGAAAATATTAGAGAATCTCAATACTTTCAAAAACAGAGGGGTTTCTATTTTTTATGTCAAGAATTTTCATGTTTAGAAGAACCAAATTCTTATATATTTTCTATCACAAGGTCGTGAGGTGAGTGATACTATAACAATGAGATTTACTCCACTTGGAAGAGATGCTCCCATTATAAAAACAAGAGAAATCTTGAATCAGATGAGAAAGATATAAATTGTATCCTATCATCTCTATCTGATAAAATCTATATCAAGATAATGTGACTTAAAACTACCAAGGATATGTGGGAGATGCTAAATAATATATATATATATATATATAGGTAATGTTAAGATTAAGGAATCCAAACTTTTGATTTGAAAAGAAAAATTTTAATAAATTTAGATGGATGATGATAAGGGTATTGATGAAATAATTTCATAGGGTTAATGATATTATTATTCATATTAGTGTATTTTTAGATAATATATAAGATTAATATATTTTAAATAATCTTATGATGAATTTCAAAGATATATTCGTTTAAAATATTTCATCCCTCAAGGATATTGGAGATCTATCTCTTGATGAGCTACACAACACCCTCCTTTACTATGAAATGAATAAAGAAACCATATTAAAAAATAAATAAAAGGAAGATGTGGAATTAAAATCCAAATAAAATATCATTGAAAGGGATTTTGAATCTAATTTAGATTCCTAAAGTGAACATGAAATAAGTGAGAAGCATAAGAAATCCATGAATTATATCTTCAAGAATATTATAAGAGGGGGAGAAAAATACAAAGTTATGTTTCCTATTAAATTATTTAATTATAGATGTATTTTGAATTTTAAAATTAACTACGCAAAGAATTAATTTAATGAATCTAAATTTGATGATGAATAAGAAGACTTTTATAAATGAAGACCTAGAAAATCTAGAAAAATGAATCAAAAAGGAAAAATTCCTTAAGAAACTTTAGTATAGATCTAATTAATTGGTGAGATATTAAAAACAAATTATCCTAAAGTGATTCATATGATAAAGGTACTTATAAAAATCATACCTTTATAGCTCAAATCTAGAAACATGATACTTCCTTTGATACTGTAGAGGAGGAAGAAGGAGATTGATACACTGAATATATGTTGAGATCAAAACTTGTTTCCCACCATAAGAAAATTTCCAATATAAAGAAGAGATTAAATATACTATAAATGTAGAAAATAAGTTAATATGTTAAGGATATTGATATCATAAATGAGATTTAATTTTCCAAGGATAAAATTACAGAATAAGATAAGAGGTTGGATTATCATAATGAAAAATTGGACACAAAGGAAGAAGAGCTACATGAGGTATAGTCTAAGTGTCTCAAAGTTTAAAACACCTTTAATACCTTGAAAAAATTATATTATAAAGTTTTATAAACTCAATATAAATCATCCAACTCTTTTTAGAATACCCATCCTAAGAAATTGGTACAAATTGGTTCTATTTTAGCAAGTGCTACTGAATTTATTTTATCCAATTACGTAGGCTCGAGAACTTAAGAAGTTAATTTTTAGGATTAATAAATTCATAAACTTGTTCCCATACTATAAGAAGAAATGGATATGAGTAGAGGAAGGAAAAAATTATAAAAAAAGTACAAAACCAAGGTTGGAGTATGCTTGAAAAGAAAATAGTTTTTAATATATAGACTCACCAACATTTTGGAAAATCAAGATTTAAAGGTTACTATTGATGTTTTGGGATATTTGGGAACAAAATATATAACTAATGGTACAAAATTTCATTATCATGGAGGTATAATAAACCAAGGGGGGTATTTATAAAAAAATAATAGAATAATCCATGAAAAAGATGAAAATCTCTGAGGGAATGAGCTTATTGCTAAGAAATTAGAAAGTCTTTTCACGTAAAACAAATTAGGAAAATTGAAAGAAATTGGTGGAATGTATGAGAAGAAGGTCACAATGAACTTATGTAGATGAAGGCTATTCCAAGAAACAATTTACAAGATGTTGAACTAAATAAAGATCAAAAAGGAAGTAGTAAACCTAAAAACTATAATCAAGGTAGATTTTTTCAAAACATAAAGATAGATAAGTTATAAGAAAACACTTGTGATAAAGTAAGATAAGAAGAATCGCAAGTTAGACTGCAATGTGGGAAGAATTATCAAACAGGGCAGACATTAGAGAATGATTCATTAGGGATACTATCTTAAGATAAAATACTAGAAAGGGAGAGGCAAATATATGATAAAGAATGTGCATTTATTTCTCAAAATAAGAAGAAGTACCAACATAGGGAAGGAATTGATATAAATAAGGAAACCATGTTTCCTATAAAGATATATGACCAAAATTCAGCAAAGGAGGCATGGAGGGATATTCAAGAGCTAAAAACGAAAAGAAATAAAGATCCTAGTTGAGATACAAATCTTAACCATTAAACTCTTAATATGGATAAATATAAACCCCTAATTATTCCATTTTATTTTTTATATTCTAAAATATAGTAAATTAAAGTAAATACATTAAGGGGATAGGATGAGGTTGTAATTATTGTACAACAAGAAATGGAGTTTTTCATCATGGGATGTTCTCACTACCATAATGAAGAGAGAAGTGCATAACTTGAGGGGGGGATATAAATAGGAGATGCAAAAATAACACAATTCATGTGAATCTATAATTTCAAGATATCCCTATAAAATCTATAATTGAGGTATACCAATCAAAAAATTTCACCATTATTTTCATCTTTTCAAAGCAAGTTATCAATGTAGAGTGTTGGTTGGTGATAAATCTGGGAGAAATGGGGAGTAATTTATTTTTTATATGAAATTTTATAATGAATTTGTTGAGTTTATTATAGGATATATGATTCTACAAAAAAAATTATACAACCACTTGAATGAGAAAGTGAAATTGTTATCACCTAGAAAAGAATTTATGGGAAACCCTATTGACTTGGTGAAATATCTCTTGTTTTATACGTTAGGTTTACTCACATAGACTTGGAGAATATCAACCAAAGTATCTTGGATAAGTTATGTGTGGTTCCATCCTTATCTCAACATTTTTTAAAGGATGTAATTTATTTTTTAATAAGAAGAATAATATGATTTAAAATCAATTCATATGGGTAAAAAATACCCCTATATACCTTTTTTATTTATTGTCAATAAGGGGTAGAAGAAGAAAAACTATCAAACATACATATTTCCCTAAAAATATTTTGATGATATTTATAATAAATACAAAGGGATAGATTTAAGTTCCATGAATAAGATAGTATTTTTTATCAATTGGTAAGGTCTTTTATATGATAAGGAAGCTACCAATATATGTACGATATAAGAAAAGAGTTAATGGAATTTCTTCCATGATGGTGAAGTAGGTGATTCCATTAAATAACTCCTGAAGATGTATTTATATTATTGGGAAATAGGTTAAATTGATGCTATATTTGAATGAATATATTAAGTTCTGCAAACCTAAATGTGATGATTAATGTGTTCGTATTCAATCTAGATACAAGTGTTGATGGATGAGAGTATTATCCACAAAAATTAAAAATAAGGGTAGAAAGTAAAATTATTGTATAAGATTAAGTATCTATATTAATTGATATACTAGATTAAGTGAAGAAGAACCATCCATTGAAGTAAAAAACTTTGTATGAGGTTTTGAGTTGATTTGAGTTGGTTAAGAAGGCCTCAAAATAGCTTGAATAAGTTCTATAAGTTGTTGAGTATAAGGGAGAAGAAGGAGGAGAGTATTGAGTGAGAGAACTTATATTACCTTATCTTTGATCAACTACTTAAGAGAATAATATTTAATATATATTAAAGATAATTTTTTGAATAAAAAAAGGGAGAAGAAGAAGGAGAGTATTGAGCGAGAGAACAAGATATTTAAGAAAAAAAGATAACTATTGTGTATTAAGGTAGGAGAATCTGAATGATAGTGGTAGTTCTAAGGTGAATTCCCCTATGTTCACTAGTTTGGAATATTCTATGGTGCTCTATTTGTTCAATGATGTTGGTAATGGTTGATGTGATAATAAACTGGATTCCTGGTTCAATGAGATAGATAGGAGTATTATCCTGGGTATCCCATGTGTAAGGAATCTGAGACTAGATCAACTATGATAGAGTAAAGATTGTTTTGATTCTTACTCAATTAAATATTGTTACAATTTAGAACTTGAATCACCTAACCTGGGGGATAATGAATTGTAGAGAATCCCCTGATGACTCTCGATCCATCCCAAGGCTCAGTATTTTTGGTGGAAAGCTTGTTTTTGGATCCTCATATCTAAGAAGTTTCTTGCATTTCACTATATGACTGATGATCTAACTTTCCCACTATGCATGTCTACATCTGAATCATCTTTATATATTATTTTCCATTGTCTTAGGTCTAGGTCCATTAGGCACATGCATAATTCAATTTATGAAAACCTCTTAGAAATGGATTTTGGTTTTTCTGCACCGCTGAAAAATTGTCCTTCATCTCTTAGTGAAGAGGCTGTGAGTACCTTGTTCAAAGTGGATAGGATGATCCGAGTTAGAAGAAATGATATAATCTTCAATCAGTTGAAAAACCAAAATTTCTTCTGGGTTGATCGGGCCATTCTTTGGTTGGTTACGTAGAATCATAGTGATTTGTAGCATGACAGTCTAGGAATGCGACTCGATCCATTTATCTGGAACCCTCCTCCTTAAAGAGTTTTGAAGATTAATGTGGTTGTGTATCTTTCTGATGGATTTTATTTCAGTGTTGTCATGACCATTTAGGATTCCCTTGGATCGATTATCATGACATGCAAAAAATATTTTAGGGTAAATTATGTGCCACCGGTGGTTGAATCCTAATACATATTCATCATCCAGAAGTTTTCTATAGAGAGAGGGTGGATTTCTTTTATTTTAGAGTCTGGATGCCTTACCATCATCAATGTTATCTCCTCTTCGAATACTTGTCTTTAATTGTTCAGTTTTCAAGTCATGAATATCTTCTCTCTATAAATCCACTTTTTGGTATGATAATTATCTTTTCTCTAAAGTGAGGTAAATAAAATTTCACACTTGTGGGTGACCCATGGTCTTTCTAGAGATGCATAGGTTTGGTTAGAGGATTTTATTAATTGGATAAATTATCTTATATTACCTTATCTTTGATCAATTAATTAAGTTTATTTCATTTTTCCAAGAAAAGGAAACCAACATTTTTTTGTAGTCTTGTAACTGAAAGGAGGTCAGAAGTAGGAATCTCTTCCTGTAATTTATGATAACCACATATCATCAAGATAAGTATATGAGAAAGTTAAAAAATCCTTTGTAAAACTAGTATGTGATGAATCAAGTGATAATAAGGCCTACACACAAATTACATCAAGAGAAACCCATGATTGAAGACCTTTTCAAGGAGTTTAGTAGGACCCTTGAAGAACTATTAGGGGGATGTATAAATACCCCATATGGAGGTGGAATGAAGAATTTCAGAAGATAGCTTCAACTGGTTTGATATAGTATAAAGAACCAATTGGTAGTTGGTCACTATAATCAATAAAAACAAGACATTTTAGGATATTATCTTCCAACATTTTTAAGATATATATTTTACTTGTAATTATTGTTTTATAGTGGAGAAACCAAGATTCAGATCTTAATTTGAACATAGATAAGAGTAGGATTTCAAGGATGAACCTTACAAATCTTCATGTTTTTCTTTTCTTTCATCTACATAAATATGAGAAATGGTGAGAAAACTAAGAATGTGATGATCAAGATCTTAATCATTCAAAAAGTTTGTTTTAAAATAAAAAAATCATAAAAATAAAAAGGGATCACTGATTCACCCTCTCTCCCTCTTAGTGATCTCATCAAACCTTGGAACTAATAAAGTGGTGTTGAAATCCATTTCCCTAATCTCAAAATCATATAAGGATACTCTAAAAAGTATAATTATAATGAATTATTTTATTATAGTGATTGGTGGAAAAATCATATTCTATGCCTTGAAGTTTCTTAAAAACTTTAGAAACCAATTCTACCTCATAGGTACCAACTTAACCATTCATTTTTAGTTTCTTCTTAAATACCCTCCAAAAAGCTTTACATTAACTAGAGAGGCCACCAAAATAGAGAAATTGTTTTTGGTACATGAAATCCATTTCTAAATTAATATTAAAATTCAAACTTTATCTAATTTCCATATACTACTTCCTTATAATATAAGTATTCATTAAAATAAATTAATAATATATATCACCTAACCTAGTGATTATAAAACCATTTATATTTAGTTTTTCCTTCTAAATGTAGTATGGGTCTTTAAAAAAAATTCCCACTAATCTTTTGGAGTTTATGTTCCTATGAAAACTCATGTGTATCTTATGTTGACTCATTTCCACTTAATTTTAGTGCTTTTATAATTAAATCACACTCACATATTTTATTTATTCGTTTCATGTTAACAGGAATAAATGATCCTATGTTTGAAGCATTCACTGCTTATAGAATAAAAGAATGATGTTGAATTTTTTGTTTATTCATCGGTTATTACATATTTATTTATTTATTTATTATATATTTAATTATTCTTAATTGTTTACTATTTATTTTTTATCATTTTGGATATTCTGTTCTAATTTTATTTTGTACAATTTTTTCAGGTAAATTATATTATGTATTGTACATTCTTAAAATCTTCCTAAGGAGGAAATCTTACAAATCTTAGGGAACTCTTTCAATTATCTTACATGTTCAATTTTTCTGATAAATTCCAATATATTATGCACGGTTTGAAATTATATTACATATTTTCCTTAAGGATATTACATATGAAAATTTTTCCAATAAAAATATATTATGCATGGATGAGAAACCATACATTCTAGAATATGGGTAAAGTAAAATAAATGATATATTCCATTAGAGTTAAAAATATATTTCATATTATGTTTTTTCAAAGGCATGTATATTACGCATTAAATGAGTTCAAAATGTGGTGTATATAAAAAATGTGACAAAGTAAAATATGTTACCCATTTCTTCTTCTTTAAGTTTATGTTTCATATGATGTTTATTTTCTTATATATTGATTTTTTTACAAAGTATAATATCTTATGTATTATATATTTTATATATTATCTTCTATTTGTTAAAGGTATTACATATTAATATTTTTACAAAGTAAATTATGTTACATATTAAATATCTTACGTATACAATAGAGACACAAAAAATATTACATATTTATTGAATTAGATATTCTCAAAACTTATAGTTATGGAAATTATTCTTATACAGTTGGAGTATTTATTATCTATTTATACTAATATTATGGGCTTCTATTGTTCAAATTTAAAATGAATAAAGTATTAAAGGATATTGTTTTCATGGATTTTGAGAATTATTAACATTGATTAAATGTTAATTAATTAAGAATAATTTAATGATAATTTTGATTAAAATTATTATATTATGTTTATTACTGTATTTAAATGTTTATTATTGATTATTAAAGAATCTATTTTATAGGATATTTCTTGAAAATTTATTGTGAATATTTAGGCTATCTCATGTAAAGAACCATTGTTCAAAATTTATTGAGGAGGATCGTGTAATTCACATAAAGGAATATAGGTGTTGTTATTTTCTCTATTTTAAGGATGAAGTAACATACATGAATACAACTTGAACACTCATTATTTGATACTTAAGTGTTGTTGTACAAAAATATTTATTGATTAATTGATTTGTTGAGGCATTTTTGGAATACCCAAAATACATCATCCAACTATTTTTAAGAGTCGAGAAGAACATTACTACACCAATATTTCTATCTTTAATGTCCAGTGGGTTACTTTGTTTTTTTATTTTTTGTGGAGTTTTATTAATTGAATTATAACACTTTATGGTTTATACCACCTTAAAAGGTAGAACTATTTCTATCTATCTAACCAAGATGCAATGACATAGTTTTTTCTTGAACCTATTAAAAATCACTAGGTTAGGGATTCTTCTTTAGAAAGTATGGGTTGATCTTCTCCCATATAAAAGGCTTGTTAGGTTTGAGGTTTCTGTTTAGAAAGTCCTGGGATAGATTTAATCCCTTTAAAATATTAGGTTAAGGATTCTCCCATGTTTAAAATTCTTGGTTAGGATTGAACCTATAAAAAACCTTTGTCTATAGTGGATATACATACTCCTAGGATGAATTTTTAAGAGTATATTTAGGATCATTTGGATCCAAACTACTATAAATTTTTATATTTTATCACTTTTACTTCACTGATTTTACTCATAGAAATTCCAATGCATTTCTTGTTTTAGGATCAATTATTAAAAAAATTAATCCACCAAATACTATAATATATTTTAAGTGAATATGGTTTTTAAGATTAAAAATTTACCCCCCCCCCACCCTCTTTTCTTGTAATCACTATGCCTAGGGCCTAGCATTTGGTATCAGATAATTCCCTTTTAGGATAATTTTGATTATTTTGATATGTTTATTTAGATATATTTCATCCTAGTTTTATAAATTTTTACTTTTTGGATATATTTCTAGAATAAATTTTTATCCTAGACTTATCAGTTTAAGGGAAGTATTTATTTTTAGTTATGAAAAGTTAGGTGGCTGAAAGTTTGAATCCTCTAAGACTGCCTCATTTCAATAGCAATGATTATGGTTAATGGAAGGAAAAATGAAAATATTTTTGAAGTTAATGGGTATTGATTATTGGACTATCATGGTTGAACATTACAAATTTTTGAGAGCTATTCTTGATATTTTGGTTGGTAATGATGCTATTAAATATGTATTGAATTAAAAATTTATAAATTTTCTTTATTGTTCATTTAATATAAATGTTATAACAACATTTATTCTTGTAAAAAGGATTTTAAAATTTAGATGGCTATAAAATTTAATAATCAAGAAACTGAAAATTTATAGAGAACTAAGCTACGTTTTCATAGGGAAATTTTAAAGAGTTCAACATGTTTAATCATGAAAGTTTCAGTGAGATGTATAATAGGTTTACTAATATTAATTTGTAATCTTAGTTAAAATATGAATAATAAAGTATTTATTAAAATAATACTTCAAGATATACCAAAGAAAAAACAATAAAAGTAGTTTTAAATTGAATAAATAAATAATTTTTTAAATATATCATGGATGATCTTATTGGATCAATACTTAAATATGAACTTAAAATAAAGAATATTGATGATAAATTCAATTAAAAAAATAAGGTAGTTTCTTTTAAATCACCTAAAAATGTATCTTATGATTCTTATAATTATAATATAGGTTTTTTTGGAGTGATAAAATCAATGATCAATGTCAAGTTACTAGATTCAATCAAAAACTTATAAAGAAGAAACATGCTTCCAAGAAGGAACCATCAAAAAACAATAATTATGGAAATAATTTTAAAATAAAAAACAAGAAAGTTAATTATTATTCTGACCTTATATGTTTTTAATGTATGAAAGTTGTTCTCACTAAGTATGAATGTCTAAGACTAGAAAATAAAGAGGAGATAAGAAGGATGAGAAGAAAAAGTATAAGGCTTAGCTATTAGTTAGAGTTTTATTGAAGATTTTGATTCTTTTAATGAATATGAAAGTGAAAAGGAAGCTACTAATCTTTTTTTGGGGGATATTGATATGAAAAAGGTTAGTTATTATTATAATTATAATTTTTATTCTTTTTATGATTCTAATTTTCATAAAACTAGAGTTAAATAGTTAAGTGACATTTTTTATTAGTATCATAAAGAAATTTAAAAACATTCAAATATATATAAAAATTCAAGTAAAGAACATGATAAAGTTACAAATGAAAAGGAAAACATGTCCTTTTAAATTAAAAAGTTAAGGATATTGTTTTTAAGAATAATGAAGAATAATAAAGGGAGTTTATTTTTTTGGATAATTTATCTAAACGTAAAGTGAATAATAGTTTTAAATTTTTCATTTCAAGTAAAAAAGATAAAATCTGTGATGATATTTGGTCTATACAAAAAAAAGAAAATGTGAAGCTTAAAATTAAAATATGAATTATGAGGGAAATTCTAACTAAGTTTAATGTTGTAATTTAAACTCTGGATGAGTTTATGAGACTATAAACAATGCCTAGAGTAAATAAAAAATTAAATTTTCTAGATTATTATTGGATATTACCATAAATGTACATGAATTAGTTTGTTAAAGGAAAAACTAAAGGTATTTATATTCTTAATTGTTTTATATGTGGTTTATTTTTTCATTATTCTAGTGGATTCTCTCTAAATATTGACTAATATCTTTGTCAAAAAAAGGCTATAATGTCCTGTGTCCGTAGGGGCATTTGAAATTCAGGAGGGTTTTGAATTTTATTCTTGTTGGATAGTTCGTTTTAAGAACCAAGATTTAGATCGATGATCCAAGAATTCAAGTATCCCAAGAAAAAAAAATTGGATACATTTTGAGGCCCAAGAGGTTCCTAAGGTGTTTGGTAAAGTATTAGGAGTGTCGGGTTGAATTTTGTAGTATTTTAGAAAATCTAACTAGGTTTCATGGTTTGGGTTACATGGTTTAGAGAAAATCATGTGATTATCCTTACATAAGATAATTTCCAATTCAATTTCCATGGTGCATGATTGTCTGGAATAAATAAAGAATAGTTTGGGAAAACCTATATAGATCTCAGAGAAAACTGTGTGTGCTTTCTTGGGCCTAGGTCTTAGATTAGGTCTTGTGCAAAGTTTCAAACAAACTGTGTGAGGTGCTACGGAGGGTTTGCAGTGTTGTTTTTCATGGTTAGCACAAGGTTAGTGGGCCATGCGATGAAATTTTCTAGCTTCAAAAATTTTCATTAAATGTGGGAAATGACTAAAATACCTCCTCAGGTTTTTATTTTTTTTTTTAAAAAAGAGGCGGCATGGATTGGTTACCCAATCCATGCCAAAAGAAATTTATTAAATAAACCTCCTTTAGTTTGTGAATGAACTAGGGGTATCCCTTCCCCTTTCTCCTACAACCCTTTGATCTTGGGTGTTTTAAAGTCCATCCTTTGGTGATTTGAGGTTAGTATCACCCTCCACCAACCTCCGTTGATCTCCTCCTGTTCTTTAAAATTTTTATTTCTCTAGTTTAGGTTATTATTGTAGATTCCACTAGAGTATGGTGGAATCTCCTGACTCTCTTAGGGATTTTGTTTAGGCTTGGTAGAGGATGTCCCATGGAATTTTTTTCCAGTGGTGTCTCAATACTTCATTATGGTATGTATTAATAGTGAATTCTCTTAGGTTTTTATTCATGTTGGTTTTAAATTAAACATGTAAAAGGTGTAGTCTCTTAGGTATTTGGACCAAAATGTGGTTGAGAGTATGTCATGAGATTTTTAAGAGCGTTTGGTTATAGTTCTAGTATGATGAGAGCATCTGGTAGGTTCTTCATCGCTTATATATTTTTGGGTGAATTTTTTAAGTTGGTTAATTAATTATAATTCATTATAATTTATTTTTTTGAATATTGTGGTGTGATTTGGGATTCGGGAGTATAGGAGAGGACTGTTTGGGTGTAGATAGAGCTTGGAAAACCTAGTTGGAAATTTTCATCCATTTGGATTAAAAGTTTAAAGTTTCTAACAAAAGTATGTGGTCCCAAAATATTTCACATAGTCTTGCTTATGTTTTTAAGTACAGTAGATAGTGGTCTCACCACTTTCTGGGTGATACCATATAAATTAATTAAGTGTTTTACATTATAATTTCCTTAGTTAACACCCTTTTAATGCCTTCCTTATTGGAAAATAGTTCATATAGGAACACGTTGAAAATAGTTTTGACTTTGAGCATTGGATAATTAAATGAAGTTTTTCTTGGGAAATTTATTTTGAAATTGGTACCATAAAATGAGGATTTTGAAATAGTAAAATCATATGGTTTTTTAAATGAAAATATAGGAAGTGTAAATTGGTTTTTGTAATTGACATGAAATTTTGGAATGGGAAGTGGGATTGATATTATGAAAAATAAAATTTGAAATGTAATTTGGAAATGGAACTTTGAAATGGCCTTTGGAAAATGTAATTTAGTTTATTTTTTTAAATGGGAATGTGAAATTCTATTAATGGAATGTTTTTTGAAATTGGTATTTGGAAATGGTATTTTGAAATGTTGTTCAAAAATGACATTTTGGAAACAAGGATGGTAATGGTAAATTTTCCTTGACATTAGTGGTTTGAATAAAGTAACTAGAATTTTTTTTGGATTGGGAAAGTTAAATTCTCTATCATTCCTTGTGTTTTCTTATTTAGTGATATGGAAATAATAAGATGGTTTTGTTCCTCATAGTTCTGTTTTGGTTAAACTAGGGGTGAAACTTTTAGGAACCAGTAGTGAAACATGAACAAACAACTATATTGAATTAATGAGAAAGAATATGGATAAAGGATAAGGATAAAATCATGTGGAACCTTTTACTCTCGCCTAAGCCACAATGGATGACACCAAAGCCTATGATTGAACTATGTTAACATCCTAAAAATATATATTCTCTATCGTTATTTCTCACCCCCCCCCTTTATATAACACTACCCTACCCCACCCCCTAACAAACTAACAGAATTCCCTCCTCTTTTCTTTTATATGGACCCCAAGCCCCTCCCCCCAGACAGATTCACCCTATAGAAACCCTTTTACCCCTTATTATTCAACATGCCTAGGTTTGGGTTTTATCACTATACACCTCCTGAAAATCAGTCTTTTCCTCAAGGATGAATGTGGGGAACTCTTTCTCCATTATCTTGGGTAGCCTTTTTTCCCTATTTTTTTCCCCTTCATCAATTATTTCATCAAACTTTCCAAGAAAAAACACCCTCAATTGTGGATTGGTACACTTTTACATGGGCCTATAGAGCCAAATGCATTGAAAATAATGGCCCTTATGGTATCGATTCTCTCACTATTGGGTCATTAGGTATCAAACATTACGCCCGTCAGGGGTGGTGTTGGTAGGAGGATTGCAATGAGCTCTATTATTATATGCCTCTCTATTTTTGGCTAGTTGGATAATGGTTCTATCGATTTGGTGTGACCTTGTCACACCCTGACCTATCTAATTATTTTATTTTATTATTTCTTTGGCCTTAAATAAATTTTTTTGGGGTTCGGGACGAGTCCCAAATGAAAATTTTGAGTTTATGTCAAAAAGTGCACGTTTGGGTTTGACGTTGTTGGGTGCACAGGTGAAGTGTTTTTTAGAAACCCTGTGCAGCTTCGCCCAGGAAACTGCACGACCTTTCTATCTTTGAAAAATTAAAATGAGTAAATTTTGTAATTTGTTGCATCATTTATAATTTTTATTATTTTTAAAGAAATTTTATTATTATTAAAATTATATGAATACTTTTATTATTTTTATTTTTACCATTAGATTATTATTATTATTATTATTATTAAGAGTGTTATTATTATTAAGAACGAAATAATTGTCATTATCTTCATTATTAAAATTTTTATGAGTCACGCGGGGTAACCGCGTAGTTTCCCGGGCACCTGAGCACCTACTTCTGAATCAGATAGAAGTTACGGCATGGTTTGGGTGATTGCAGTATTCAAATGAATAAAATAAGATAAAGGAAAAATGAGATAAACTTTAAAAAAAATCAGTTAATAATATTATTTCGTTATTATTATTATTATTATTACTAAATTTGTTATAAATATTGTTATTAGTTTTACCATTATATTATTAATATTATTTTAATTATTATCACTATTTTTATTCTTATCTCTATTTATTTTTACTTTTTTTTCTATTTCCTCTTTTCTTAACCCTATCACAGCCTACCCTCCTTCTCTCTCTCTCTCCTCACACGTCACCACCTTTCTTCCCTCCTCTCTCCCTCTTGCGCCGCAGCTCTCGCCTCCCCTCTCAACCAGCCAGCTCTCACCGACCCACTCTTACTAATCTCCAGCCACCCTGCCCCCTCAGGCCACCCCAATCCCTTCAGTCACTGCGCACCCGTTGTCTGCACGCCCTCCAGCCACCCTCTACTGGTTGCGTGCACTCCATCTGCTTTGTCTCTGACACCCAATTGTCAGCCTGTTTCTCTTGAATGTGATCACACATCCCTCGATGCCACCTCCTATCCGCATGTCATTTGTCTACCACACCACCTCCCAGACGCACCCAGCTCCAGGGATCCCACTGCTAAGCCACTCCCCTCTTCCCACCAGCGACCATCTCCAGTCCGGCATTCTCTGACCGGCCCTTCAGTCGGCCTCACCCTGCCGGCAGCCCTCTCCCCCTGCCGGCCTCTTTTTTAGCTAGAAAATTCCTTTAACCAGCCTTATTATAGCCAGGGACTCCTCCTACTGATGTCACTTCCCTTTTCCAAAAACTATTCTTATTGGTGCACACCCGTTAGAACCACAACACCCCCCCCCTAGCCATGGTTTTTCCTTTCATTATGGGTTTGGTGTGGGTTTCCTTCAAGTAGTTTTAAGTTTCTTAAACCCTAGTTGTTGGGGTTATTTTTTTATTAAGTGGATCCCTCAGTGATGACTTTGTTTCGGTTGCTTCAGGTTAGGTTCAACTTTTTGCAGGTGTGTTTGAGGCATGCTCGGTGTTTCACACCAATTTTCGAGTGTCTTTCATCGATTGATGTGTGATGCCTTTACACCGCCTCTTTAAATTTACTGTTACTTGAATTATTCTATGACTTACATTCATTTAATATTAATTTATTATTTTTAGTTTCAAGAATATTTATTTTAGAATAAATTTTATGGTATTGTAGATAATTTGTGTTTGGTTGATTGTTTCACCAACATTAATGATTTTGGAGTGTTTTATGAAGAGTTAGTTTGGTGAGAATTATTTTTTGAAAACATGTTAAGGTGGGTTATGTTTTTTTATTTCATTTGAGTTATTTTAAGTCAGTTTTTTTGTGTTTTTAGTTCTTTTCATGATTTTTGCGGAGTGTTGGCAGAGAAAGTTTACGATATTGTGGTCAGTAGTTTGCGCGTACTTGTGCACAAGTGTGAGATGTGTCACATCGTCGTAATTGAGCTACAAGTCGAGGTAGGTCTCCCACTGCACTTTCCCTTGAATTTATAATTTATTTATTTCTTTTCATTTCATTGATTTTCATTAAATGTGAAATAATATTACATAATTATTTTTAGAATAATGATTTGTTGTAAATGAGACTGTTTATTTTTATGCATCCCACTAAAATTATTTTGTTGATAAATTGACACACAATAGTGAAAAATTCCCATTTTTCCTTTGAACTTAATTCTTGGATTTTCAAGTGTGGTTTTGGTTTGATGATAAATTTTTTCTTCTGATGCATGAGCAAGTGTTTTGGTTTCTCTTGAGAAATAATGTTTTTCATTAAAGTTGGTTAAGGTCTGTTTGGAACATTAATAAAATAAATTATTTTGAAAACCCTATTTGGAGTGACTTAAGGGTGACCTTGTTGTGTACGTCGATTTTGTGGGTTGTTGTGCGTGATGTTTGTGTATTGGAATTGGTTTCTTGTTTGACATTGTTGACTCACCCCCTTTTTATTTAGTACTTGACATAGGAACTTGGCATAGTAAGTGAATTTTCTGTGAATGATTGCTGCACTAGTTTAGATTATGTACTGGATAGTTTCCCTTAGTATGGATTTTTCTCTTCTAGGGGATTGGTCCCCTCAGTTAGGCCAGGTATGGAAACACTAAGCAATGGGGTGTTGTGATGTCATTGATTAGGGAATGCCTTCAGGATGAGTCACATGTATAGTACATTCTAGATTTTTCATGAGAATCTAGGTTTGACCCATGTTTTCTTTAGTGATTATTTGTATGTGGCGGACAATTGAGGGGCCTATTTTGGTTGTTGGTCCCTATTTGCTACTTTCCCATTTCCCTTATTTTGTTTTATGTGTTGTGTATGGTCTTACTCTTGACTAACAACAAAATTTATAGATTTAAAATTTTTTATAAAAATGTTTTAAAATGTAATGCACATTTTCCCTTCAAATATTACATTTGTTTTTAAATTAAAAAGGTTAATGGAATGTTACTTGTTTTAGAAATGAAAGTGTGTGTGGAAACCCATATTTTATATAATTTAGTTCAAACCTAAAATTAGTAAATTATTTATTTAAAGGCGGTGCTTTGGGAATAGTTTTTTGGGCATGCCTACTAAGTTCTAATACTCATGTCTATAGTGTTTTCTTTTTTTTAGTTTCTATTGCAAGTTTGACTCGATCTTGTTAGTCATGAGAGAGTGTTGGTTGTGGTTTGGAGAGTGACTCATGGGGTTACGAGGAGTTTTGGTCGATATCTAGTTAGTGTGTGTTGTTGGTTATTATTTTTTTTTCGTGTCATTTATTCACTTTGTGTTGTTCTAATTTTCTGCTGATTTATTTATTTTCATTGGGAAAAATCATTCCCACTTGCTCTCTGTTGATGCCATGGAACTTGTTGCTAGCCCGGGAGGATTGGGAATACCTCTCGGGCCTTGTCACAGATTGGCTCGGGTGACTGGTTCAGGATCGACCCAGGTTGGTTCATGAAAAAATGGTATTAGAGGAGGTCGGCTCTTGAACGGACCTTGTTTTTTATATCACCCGTCATTATTTAGGTTCTTCATGGTAGAAGGAGTAGGATTTTCAGGACTCAAGGTGTAAGGATGGGAAGGACGTCATGAACCCTTGCTCGTTCCGAACCTTGGGTTACCATGGGATGTTCGGGTTGTTAGTGTATTTTTGGTTCCTTTAAATTTTTTTATATTGGGAAATGAAAAGGGAGTTGGGAAAGTAGCCCTGGGAGCTCACAGAGCCTAGAAACCCATGTGGATCTGGGGACATTACCCTAGAATTATTTCTGTGACGATGGCATGACTAGCATATGGTCGCCAACCATATGTCTGAGTCACCCATCAACACTAGTTTCCCCTAGTGAATCATTTGGGTTTTTCTTAATTATGAAAATCATTGTAAAAAGTGTTATTTTGGTATTTGAAATAACAATGACCATGTTTTTATTAAGTTCATTGTTCCCTTATTCTATAGTGTTCACCCCCAAAAATGTTTGATGAATGCCCAAGGTGCACCTTCGAGTGGTGCACCCTTAGAAAATACTCTAGTTGATCAACCTAAAGACTATGTTCTGGAATTCCAGAAGTTGAACCCTCTCTTATTTTATGGTCAAGTAGATCCTTTTGAGGTGGAGGAGTAGTTGCAAAATATTTAGAGGAACTTCAGTTTCATTGGGTTTCCTGATTCATTGAAGGTGAAGATGGATACATTTTTTCTTGAAGGTCCACCTGTAAATGGTGGAAGTCCGTGTCTCCAAGAAAGCCATGAGAAGATCTCACATGGTAGTTCTTCAAGTCTTCTTTCATCCAATAATATTTCTCTGAGTTAACAAAGATGAGGAAGAAGATGGAGTTGTGTGGTATTTATTAAGGTGTTGGATCAATGTAGGAATTCTTTCGTTGTTTCTTTGACATATCTCTGTATGAACTAGGGTATGTTGGAAATTATCCTGTGAAAGCTCCGTATTTTGAGCTTGGGCTTCGTCCTGAGCTACAGTCAAAAGTGGCAGAGCTCAACCTAACCAAATTTTCAGATGTTATAGGGAAATCCTTTCATGTAGAAGTTGAGTTAGCAAGAGGTCCTGAGGTGTTGAATCCTCCCTTAGCCTTGGGAAGCAGTGCATAGGATGGAGATAGAGAGAATAGGAAGCGACCAGATGTTGGTGGCTCTAATAGAGGAATCGAGAGGCCTTCAGGACTTCAATCGTCTTCTTCACAGTGCAATGTTGTGATCCGTCCCCAGTGTAGTAAGCAAGGTCACAAGAGGCCGATGTGTCCGAGTACTCTGAAACCCTATCATACTTGTGGGTTCTTGGGTCACTTGCAATGGTTCTATTGAGGTGTTTCCAAGAAGCACGCTGAAGCGAGACCTAGCTCATCGAAAGTCACCTCATCCCATCAGAATAAGAAAGACAATGTTTGGGATCAGTTTGAGGTTTTCTATTTGTAGTATTTCTTGGATGTAGTGTTCGTCTCTTGTTTCATTTTGTGGTGTTTCTTTTCCTTCAGTTGTAAGAATGGTTATTGATGAACCTATTTGAAACCTCTGTTTTAATGGAAGTGTGTTTGGTAAAATTCTTGTTCGTGTGTTATGTTTGGGAATTTTTAAAGCCTGACTGTGAGGCAGGAGATGCTTCAATCATCGGTTCTCCATTCATAGGTCTCGGAGTAAAGTTGGTGCATAGTCAAGAGAACCCCAACTGTGAAAAAGAGACTTGGTTTAATCTTTATCCTTAGCCTAGCATGGTTTGCTTTATTTCGAGGGGGTGATGTTATTGATATGGAAATGGAGGTAATTTTTATGCTCTATTAGTTTGACCCTTCCCTTATTCACCCCCCCCTTGTGGTGGGAGTTTTTAGTCCGTATGGAAAATCTTCAAGTTTGGTTGATCTCGTTAGTTCTTATGGTGGGGAGACCCACAGTGGGTCTCACAGAGTTACACCTAAAATAATTTAGTTTTAGCCTGATCCTTATGGTGGGGAGTCCGTTCGGGCCTCCCCGTGTCAGTGTTAGAGTTTCTTTTCATGTATTGTTTGGTGGTGAGTGGTCTCGTGCAGAACCACCTAGTTTTAAGTTCTTCCTCTTGAGTAAACGTTGGGATTGGAGTACACCCAATGGTTCTGTTGTACTAATATTATCAGAATAAGTGTCGGAGGTGGTTTAAGTTCATTCGTTCCTTGGTTGAAATGGATGGTTTGGGTTCTTCTTGGTGACAGTTAAGGTGATCTTGTTTTAAGGATGAGTTATAACTCATGGGTTTTCGGTGTATGTTTGGATTGATCAATAGGTGACGCTTAAACTTTTGGAGGTGGGGGACAGTTAAGAAGTTTTATCTTTAAGTCTAGATATTGTTGTGGATTTTTTGGGGTGGAAAGCATTATGGTGGGGAGAATTTTTACACCTCGACCTATCTAATTATTTAATTGTATTATTTCTTTGGCCTTAAATAAATTTTGTTGGGGTTTGGGTTGAGTCCCGGACAAAAATTTTGAGTTTATGTCAAAAAGTGTGTGTTTGGGTTTGACGTCATTGGGTGCATAGGAGAAGTTCGTTTGGTAAACCCTGTGCGGATTCGCCCAAGAAACTGCATGACCTATCAGTCTTCGAAAAATTAAAATGAATAAATTTTTTAATTCGTTGCATAATTTATAATTTTTATTTTTGTTAAAGAAGTATTATTATTATTAAAATGATATGAATACAGTTATTATTTTTATTTTTACCATCGTATTATTATTATTATTAAGAGTGTTATTATTATTAAGAATAAAATAATTATTGTTATCTTCATTATTAAAATTTTTATGAGTCGCAAGGGGTAACCAAACAATTACTTAGGCACTTGAGCACCTACTTCTCAATTAGATAGAAGTTATGGCACAGTTAGTGCAATTGTGGTATTCAAATTAATGAAATAAGATAAAGTCGAAATGAGATAAAATTTAAAGGAAAACAGATAATAATAATATTTTGTTATTTTTATTATTATTATTACTAAATTTGTTATAAATACTGTTATTATTTTTACCATTATATTATTAATATTGTTTTAATTATTATAATTATTTTTATTCTGATCTCTATTTTTTTTTACTTTTTTTCTATTTCCTATTTTCCTAACCCTCATGCAGCCTACCCTCCTACTCCCCCCCCCCACCGCAAGCTTCCTCCTTTGTTCCCTCCTCTCTCACTCTTGCATCGTGGCTCTCACCTCCCCTCTCTACCAGCTGGCTATCGCCTCCCCTCTCTTGCCGATCTCCAGCCACCCTACACCTTCAGGCCACCGCGCACCTGCTGTCTGCGCGCCCTCCAGCCACCCTGCACTGGTCGCGCACCCTCTAGCTACTCCGTCTCTGGCACCCAACCATCAGCCTGTTTCCCTTAGCCACGTCCATTCCTCCCTCAATGCCGCCTCCAATCCGCACATCATCCGGCCACCACAAAACCTTCCAGCCGTACCCAGGTTTGGTGACCCCCTGCTAAGTCGAGCCTCTCTTCCCGTCGGTGACCAGCTCTGACGCAGCCTTCTCCGACCAGCCCTTCAGCCGACCTCACCATACCTACGGCCCTCTACCCCTGTCGTCCTCTTTTGTGGCCAGCGAATTCCTCTTCTAGCCAGCGACTCCTCCTATCGATGTCGCCTCCCTTTTTCGTCAACTACCCTTGCCGGCACACACCTGCTGGAACCACAAACCCCCCTCCGGCCATGGTTTTTCTCTTCGGTAAGGGTTTGGTGTGGGTTTCCTTCAAGTATTTTGAGGTTTCTTAAACCCTAGTCATTGGGGGTCTTTTTTTTATTAAGTGGATCCCTCGGTGATGAGTTCATTTTAGTTGCTTCAGGCTAGGTTCAACTTTTTGCGGGTGTGTTTGAGGCATGCTCGGTGTTGTGCACTGATTTTCGGGTGTCTTTCATTGATTGAGGTATGATGCCTTTGCACCGCCTCTTTAAATTTAGAGGTACTTGAATTATTTCATTACTTACATTAATTTAATATTAATTTATTATTTTTAATTTCAAGAATATTTATTTTAGAATAAATTATGTGGTATTGTAGATAATTTGTGTTTGGTTAATTTTTTCACCAACATTATTGATTTTGGTGTGTTTTTTGAAGAGTTAGTTTGGTGTGAATTATGTTTTGAAAACATTTTGTGGTGGGTTATGCACTTTTCTTTCATTTGAATTATTTTAAGTCAGTGTTTATGTGTTTTTAGTTGTTTTTTTGATTGTTGTGGTGTGTTGATAGAGAAATTTTGTGATACCACGGTCAACAGGTTGCGCGTACTTGTGTGCAAGTGTGAGACATGTCACATCATTGTAATCTAGCTTCAAGTCGAGGTAGGTCCCCCACTTCACTTTCCCTTGAATTTAGAATTTATTTATTTCTTGTCATTTCATTGATTTTCGTTAAATGTGAAATAATATAAAATAATTATTTTTAGAATAAGGATTTTTTGTAAATGAGACTGTTTATTTTTATGCATCCCACTGAAATTATTTTGCTGATGAATTGTCGCACAATAGTGAAAAATTCCCATTTTCCCTTTGAACATAATTCATGGATTTTCAAGTATGGTTTTGGTTTGATGATAAATGTTCTCTTATAACGCATGAGAAAGTGTTTTAGTTTCTCTAGAGAAATGATGTTTTTCTTTAAAGTTGTTTAAGGCTCGTTTGGCACTTTAATAAAATAAATTATTTTGAAAACCCTCTTTGGAATGACTTGGGGGTGACCTTTCTTTGCACGTAAATTTTGTGGGTTGTTGTGCGTGATGTTAGTGAATTGGAATCGGTTACTTGTTTGATATTGTTGACTCACCCACCTTTTTATTTAGTACTCGACATGGGAACCTTGTATAGTAAGTTAACTTTCTGTGAATAATTGTTTCACTAGTTTAGATTATACACTGGATAGTGTCCCTTAGTATAGATTTTTCTATGCTAGGGGATTGGGCCCCTCGCTTAGGCTAGGTATGGAAACACTGAGCATTAGGGAGTTATGACATCATTGAGTAGGGAATGCCTTCAGGATGAGTCACATGTATAGTATGTTCTATATTGTTCACGATCTCATAGGTTCAACCATTGTTTTATTTAGTGCTTATTTGTATGTAGCGGATGATTGAGGATCCTAGTTCGGTTGTTAGTCCTTGTTTTCTACTTTCCCATTGACCTTATTGTGTGTTGTCTATTGTGTGTGGTTTTTCTCTTGACTGAAAACTAAATTTTTAGATTTTAAATTGTTCGTGAAATTTTTTTAAAATGTAATGTGCCTTTTCCCTTCAAACATTAAACTTTTTTTTAAATTTAAAAGGGAAATGGTCTTTTACTTGTTTTATAAATTAAAGTGTTTGTGGAAACCCATATTTTATATAATTTAGTTCAAAAATGAAATTAGTAAATTCTTTATTTAAAGGTAGTGCTTTGGGAATAGTTTTTTGGGCATGCCTATTGAGTTTTAATACTCATGCCTATAGTTTTTTCTTGTGTTTATTTTCTATTACAGGTTTTATTCGAGCTTGTTCGTCATGGGAAAGTGTTAGTTGTGGTTTGTAGATTGACTCATGGGGTCATGAGGAGTTTTTTTTAGATCAGTTTAGTGTGTGTTGTTGGTTATTATTTCTTTTTCGTGTCATTTATTCACTTTTTGTTGTTCTACTTTTCTGTTGATTTATTTATTTTCATTCGGATAAATCATCCCCACTTTCTCTTTATTGATGCCTTGGTTCTTATCACTAACTCGGGAGGATCGAGAATGCCTCTCGGTCCTTGTCGCGGATTGGATTGGGTGACCAGTTTAGGGTCGACCCGGGTTGGTTCGTGATAGACCCCGAGTGGATTGGAGATTAACATAGTTCAGATTCACAGAACTTAGTGAATTTGTGGACCCCCTACATGGAAATGATAATGAGAGACCCCGCCTCTAGTGATAATGTTCTCCACATGTCGAGTGAAGAACATGTCTTGTAGCTAGGTCATTTGGTTGTGAATACAAAACCAACTTTGAATGTATTCACACGTGCTATGGAGAAAATAACCAACATATTGGGACTCAAGTTGGCAAGGTAGTAAGGAACCTAGATACTCAAAATGCTCAATATATTATGGTATTGATCCTTGCTGCTAGAGGGAGGCCAACTCTTCATATAAATTTTGAACTTTCAAAACACTATAATGGTCCATTAACTCTTATCAAAAAATCTTAAAGGTGAGTTTAACATGTACTTATGGTAGTATAGTAAACTAATGAGTGGTGGTACCATTCATACTAACATGGGCTAGTGATAGCTTCTCATTATTAGATGTTTTATGAAACTAGAAATAAATTTCTGCATTAGTGATCTATCCTCTCAAATCCATCCCGTCAAAAGTGGGTAGATCCACTCATTAGGAGACTAAAAATGGGTCAACTGCAGTTGGTGGGGTGGATGCTTCCCTGGTTACTAAGATACTAGGACACTAGACATCATTAGTCAAATTTGAGTGTGCCAAACCCTTCACTCATCATTGTCAGTGGGACCTCTTCTATCATGGGATCTTTCTCCAAGAGACACACTAGGCTAGAAACATGTTTTAATAATTCCACTTGTTCTTAGATCTTGAGCTTCCAGCATTGTTTACCTTGCTTGAGTATCGAACACTGATTTCAAATCAGATAAAGCTATCTCTAAGGCATTAATCCATACCATCTTGTCATTTTTTACTCCTTGTATCCATCATCATCGATGTGTTTTGTGTATTATGAGAAAGAGAGAAAAGAAAAGAGGCATTGAGTGGTGTGGTATTGTATATCTATAATCCTAGGTTGGAGTGTGAAAGAGTATACATACGATATTTTATATCAGAACTACTATAAAATCTTTATGTTCATTCTCTTTTACTTTACTTCTTTCACTCTTCACACTTCACACTTCTACTATATTTCTAATTTAAGGCTAAATTGTTAAATATAGTAACACCCTAAATTCCATAATAAATTTTAAGTAACTATAATTTTTAATATTGAAAATTCACATCCTATTATATTGTAATCACTCTAGGTGATACCTAATATCTTGATTCTAGACATCATTGAAGTCTACCTTATTTCCACTATCTCAAATGGAGATGAGCTTCCTGAAGTATCCAAGGATCAGTTAGTTATCACTGAGAGGGGGGTGAATCAGTAGTATAAAGTTTTACAAAAAAAATTAATCTGAACCATGTGACTAATTAAAGTCATGATCCCTTATCTTTAAATATCGGTTTCTCCCTACAAGCAACAATAAAATGCAGGCACAAAATAAAGAAATTTTTACAAGGTTTGATACTAAGACCAACATCCTTACTACAACTATTTATACTCCATGGTTATAGTTTCTTCACTATATATAGATGGTCACAACCAAGGAAAGTCCCATTCCCATCAATATTGAGAGCTATAGTGATCCACTCTAGAGTATCACTAGAGTTACCAAGTTCCCACAAACACTAGTGACTCCTAATCTCAATAGGAGGATCTTTATAATGCGTCATACAGTGTTACCAGCATCCCACTGATCTTCTCTAGAGTCCCACTAGAGACTTTCACTAATCTTGAATCACACAAGATATGATCCACTAATAGAATGATCTTAGAATATTCCTCCACAATCTTACTAGATCAAATTGTACCATGTACAATTCAAGAAGCTTTGCACTGATGTTGTTCTCGGTCAATCAATAATCATCACCTATAAATTTCTGGATGCCTCATTACAACACTTCTTAGGAAAATATTCTTACTTCTATTGAAGACCTAGCCTCACTAAACACTAAAAACTTAGATACAAAAATATTTTGAAACACTAATAGAAAAACTATCTTGGATTTAGTCTCAAAACACTACACTCAAATCATGAAAAATATTTTTCATGTACACTACTCTTACAACTTCATGCATGTATAAAATACATTGCATGGACATCTCAATTTATGCAAAAACAAACATGCACAAGATACTCTTACAAGCATTCATTATTTTATGTACATGTATACTACAACTTGTATTCCTTTTCACAAAGAACACATACTACCTTCATGCACCTTCAAGTGATTATATAACCCTGTATACATGAGCTTACTCACAATCTTCATGTATACATTGAAAATACCACACATTCCATATTTTTTTCTCTTTATGTACACACTATCAAGTCCTCTTATGAACTCATATTTTCACATATTGAACACTTTCCCAATATTTTCACAACCCACATGCATGTGAAGCATACACAATAACTTCTTCTTCTTATAGTGTATGTAGGTCTTCTTAAAAAAAATTATGCAAACACACTTTCCACACTTCTTTCACACAAAACAGGATGATCACTTGAGGGGGACACTCCTTAGAATTAAACAATGTAACATTCACTATAAAACTATCTTCTTGTACACAAACTTGAATGGGTATATATATGATTGGTGTGCTCAAGGACTTCTACTCAAGATGCAATGTAAGTATACATTATCACGAGATTCATCAAACCCTTCCTGCAATATAGAGAGAAATGTATATGAATTGTTCTATCTCAAATACTTCGTGGAACTTTTTTCATCACAAAGAAAAACAAGTGTGTTATGCACATTTAGTTTTCTCATGAAAGTCTCTTCTCCCTCACACAAATAGAAAGATAACGGAATAATTTATAAACTACATGCTCATGGTACTTTGTTTCACTAGAAAAAATATATTCTCAAAAACTCACCACACATTGGCCTCATAGCGTCTAGTTTTTTTAGGAGATCAATACTACCATGGATCACATTTGTTTTGCAATGCAGAAATCACCGTCATTAGAAGAAACTTTTTTTAAATTGTTTTGAATCATCAGTTTGATATTTTTTATATGATGAAAATGAAGTTACATCAAATTTTGATCAGTTTCGAATCACAAAAAAACTCAGATGATTCTTATAAGACTTGACTGGACCTTTTTTCAATGTTGCAATGGAGATTTGATGAACATAAAACTGAGCATGGGATGAAGTTAAAGACAACATAGATGAGACAATCAAACAGCCAGGATGTTCATCAAATAGATCACACGATTGTTGAGCTCATCTCAGATGATCGAAATGCTAGGATAAATCGATCAGGTGAATCAGACGGTCACGGTTACTTATTCACTATAGTAACACATCCCACATCTAAATGACCTCACATTCCACACTCCTTTATAATATAAGGAATGGGTTGACCAGATCAGAAATCAATTACTGCATACTCCCTACTCCTTCTGGCACCACCCCATGTTGGCATATGTCTATACTATCGTGCCTCCTCTCACGGTGGCTCACTGCTTCTTATACACCTCCCATGGGAACCCCTTTCACACTATGCCACCACCTTATGTCTAAACCAATAGATAGTACCTGCCCACGTAATAGTGGTTTGGGTCCCTCAAGATATCCAGTAAGGTTGGCTATATTTTTAATATACACACCATATAAAAACATAAACCAAAATCTACATGAAGTGCTAGGAAAATAATCAAATAACCAATTACATAATTCTTCTTCTACTTGGAATTCAATAATAAATTACAACTATTATTTTTTCAAATGTTGAAAAAATTGTGCCAACCTCAAATAACTAATGAACCGAGTTTCTCTGAACTACAATCCAGCTATACAATCATCACATTATAAATGGTTAAGGATATTTTCATAACAATCCTCATAATTACTTCATTATAACTAATATATTGACATCAAATCCATATCAAATTCAATCACCATTTTTGACAACAAATACAATTCAACTCAAAGGCCACTTCAATTCCCCCCTTTGAATTTCTTTTCAATAACACAAAAAAATAACAAGATCAGTGTGTCTAATTAAATTTATACCCATTATTGATAATGAATAAAAATATAATATAGAGATCATCAATTCTCATCAAACATATTCTTCTCTCTTAAATATTATACCACATATTTTCTTTTTTTAAAGATCCTTTATCCAGATAACTCAAAGTTCACATCTGAAAACCCAATATAGAAAACAAGAGTTTATATCCAAGGTGATCAATTTTATCCATAAAAAATCATACATGTGATACCATTATTAGATAACTCTCACTTCATACCTTGGAGATACTTAGGTAATCAATTAATGAAAGAAAATTTATCTTGTACTCATCTAAACAAACACATGAGAAATTTCAAGTGAAAAAAAATTAACTCCCCCTTAATTAAATGATTAACAGATTCATAAGTCTTTATGTATACTTGAAATCTTCAAATAATCTATGATCCCACTCAAGGGATTTATCCATCTCCATAAACTCCCTAAATGTAATTACAAAACCATTTATATAAGGGAATAAGAAGGAACCTATTTTCTTTTTATAAATAGTACTCAGGATGAGAGTTTCTACTCAACCTAGTCTTTCCCTTCTTCCTTTTGATCCTAGATTTTTAAGCTTTCACCTTCTCATAAAATTTTTCTTCATGTGGAGTTGTTTTCTCCACCTTTATAAGTAAAGAAACTTTATTTTTTTCTAATTTTATATAACTCTTCATGTTACAACCAAATATTTTAGACTAATTCTTTTGATTATACAAATCATCACAAGTTGGTGGATTATTTTTAAATTTAGTGTCTTCTTCTGAAATAACATAATTACCCTTGACCATAGAATCAATTTGAATCTTCTCCATTTGTTTAGCCAATTTTAGTTGATCTGGCTAAATAGTAAAACATTATTTCTTTGTTTGTTTGTTATTTCTAGGTGTCTCACACTGATTCCCAGATGTACATACCTTTATATATTTTTCTATCTTTTTTTCATTCCTATTTAAACTATTGGGTACCTCACCAAGTAACTTAGTCATTCATACTTCACCTTTATGACCTTATAATCCACATCTACCACACATTTTGTTTAAGAATTCATATCTATTTTGTATTGACACATTTGATGAATTTATTTGATAATATGTTCTCATAAATTCATTGTAACATCCCCTAGACTCATTCAAGGTTCATGGAAATGACATGTTTTACCAAGAAGAATAGGCTTTATGTCTATATTTTCAAAAATACCAACAAAAACCTTTAAACTGTGATCTTCTATTCCGTTGATAAACCTATTTGGGAAATTTATAATTTTGTCATAATGTAAGCCATGCTTTCATTTCCTTAGGATTAGATTGTCTTCCAAGAATATTCCTTTAATCGTTTTATGTGGTAAAATTAACTTCTCTTGAATTTAAGCCCTCACAGATTCTCCATCTTGAGATGACTCAGATTTTATCTCAATAGACTTATTGAATTATTATTTTCTCTTCTTTAATTCATGTTGGACTGTAAGGTACATTGATTGTGTATCAGAAAAATCTTCATCCTTGTGGGTCAAATTTTCTTAAAGATCACTAACCATATTCTCTAGCTTAGCTACCTCCAATTTGTATTTTTTACTTTCATCAACAAGAAATATTTCACTTATATCATACTCTTCCTTTTCAGCAGCTAATTTTTTATTTCTTTCTTTAATCTTTCTCTTCTCTTTATTGAGATGAGTGTTTTTCTCAAGAGGAGATTTCAATTCTTCCTTCAACCTTCATTCCAAATCAGTCCTGAAATCACCATCATCATCACTACTTGAATAATTTAACCCTTTTTCAACACGACCAATAAAATTAATCTCATTAACTGAAGAAAAAATAGATAAAGAATTTTCATGTGTATGTTTTCTCATCAAATTCCTATTTTTGTAATTGGAATAATTTTTCTTCTTCTTATCCATTTTCTATTTATGTGGTTTCTCACTTTCATCATTAGATTCTAATTCATCTATTTTCATTGGATAATTTATGTCAAAATATCCAATTCCATTATATCTAAAGCACTTGAGTTGTTTCTTGAATTTTTCTTTCCATTTTCCCTTTTTGAAACCTCTTGTGATAAGAGAAAAAATATCACTGAGATACTCATCAAATTCATCATCATTAGTATCACTAGATTCCTCAACATTAACTTTCCTTTTCTTATATCCTTAAAGGATAACTCTTTTTTTCCTTATTTTTGAAAGTTGGATCATTTCTCATTTGATAAGATACAATCATATTATGTAACTCATCCATTAAAATGTCTGCCCTATCTTCCATGTATGAAATCTTTGCAACAAATATGTTAGGGAAATTTCCCATAATATTTTTCAAAATTTTTGAATCTTATAGCTTCTCACCAAATCCATAGATATTACTTATTATTTCATTAACTCTAATAAAATATTCATCAATTATTTATTTATTTTTTATTTTATTATCTTTAAAATTTCTTCTCCATATTTTCATTTTAGCTTCCTTGACTTTGAGATTTCCTTCATAACTGCTTGTTAGAGTATCCCAGATCTCCTTAGAAGTTTGGAGACCCATCACTTTGGTGTATACCTTTTTTGATAAAGCCATCAGGATTACATTATGAGCCTTTCCATCAACTTTTAGACTTCTCTTGTCTGCTTGAGTCATATAAATATCCTCAGTAATATGTGGGAAGCCCACTTTTTCTACATATCTCACTTCCAAGACAAGAGATATAAGAAAAGGAAGCATCATATTCCTCCAACTATGGTAGTTATTTCCATCAAAAATAGGTATTCCTCGACTGTTAACTAAATTCAAATTCTCTATTTATTAGAAAATTATCAGGATCTGCATAGTGGACCTTGGCTCTAATACCAATTGAAGTATCTAAGGATCAGTTAGGTACCACTGAGATGGGGGTGAATCAGTGGTACATTATTTTACAAAATATTTCTTTCTTAATCAACCCTATGTGACTAATTAAAGTCTCAATCCCCCATATTTAAATCTCATCGTCTCCTTAAAAATAACAATAAAATTCCAAAACAACACACATAAATTTTTACAAGGTTCAGTACTAAGACCTACATCATTTCCACAACTGGTTATACTCCCTGTTTAAAGATTCATCACTATATGTAGATGGCTAAAATCCGGGAAAGTACCATTCCCATCAACACTGAGTCCCAAAGTATTCCACTCTAGAGTCCCACTAGAGTTCACAAGTTCCCACCTATAATAGTGACTCCTAGTCTCTATAGGAGTATCTTTATACTACACTATACAGTGTTACCAGCATCCCATTGGTCTCCTCCAGAGTCCCAATAGAAACTTCCACTAATCCTGAATCACACAAGATATGATCCACTAATACAATGATCTTATAATAATCCTCCATGACCTTGCTTGTAATGTCTCTAAAATTCCATGTAATTTTTTTTAAATTATATGAAATTATTATTAAACCACACACTCTAATGGCACATCATTCTAAGGCCTGGAGAGCCCATAATGGAATTTTGAACTTTTTTTAAGGTACGTTCAGTAAACATGCGAGTGGGTTTTTCTAAATTTTGATCCAGTTCTCAGATCAAAAATTTGAGGGCACCATTGAACTCAGAATACTAGGATTCACTTAGAAATGACTTAACTTCGGCCAGTAAGGGCAGAGCCGAAAATTTATTTTTTTAGACTTTTCATGAAAAATAATGAAATAATTTAAAATAATTATTTTATTTCTTTTCTCACCATTGAGTGGCGTATGGAGATACTACGGTGCAGCGACGAGACGGTGACAAGGCACATTAATGTAGGGTCAATAATTTCTCATTTGAAACGGTGATGTTGTTATCTTAATGGATCATTAAATTTGGTTCATTTAATGACCATCATTAATGGGAACAACGTCGCTACGCATTTTATTTATTTTAAAATTCAAACATGTTGAAGTTTGGGAATTAACAAATGCAGGGAATCTCTGATGAACCACTGGCGGAATCCCTCTCCAATGAAGAATGAAAAATGAAGTGATGAATATTGGAGGATTGGATTTGGAGGTCGAAAAGTGGAGAATAACACTAATGATCATGGATCAACGATGACGTGTAACACTCCCTTCATCCTTAGCAGATCCAATGTATCTAGGTAGGGGTTTAATTTGTGAAAGTTCTTCCTGGTTCTTTTCTATAAATGAAGAATGTAGATCAACCCACGAACAGGTTGATCCGTGAATAATACATTTATGTGGGAGGGTAACTTTTTGGGATTTTTGTCATCCGAGATTGAAATTATCATCTGTTGATTGAACTGAAATCCCCAGACCTCCCCCATTCTTGATCCTCTAACACGGAAGTCACAAGCCGATACGAAAAAGGCCCGAGCACCTCCGTCGTGTGTGTTCATTGTGGTTGTATCCTCAAAGTGGTAGAAAGAGGAATCTGGTTACAAGGTAGGGGTGGCAGCAACCCGGTAAGCCTGTAGGAACAGATGAATTGTAAAACGGACCACCAAAACAACTCTAGTGCCCCGTGGAAGGTGTCGTCGGCGTGACACCACCAGAACGGTGGAGTCGATGACCAGCAGCAGTGGTCAGCCCATGCTGACCGCGTGGAGGGGGCGGCGCCAACTGGAACCACGGTGGTAGGGGGTGTCCAGCCCTCACCGGCTGCACTGGAGTATGGTGGCACACCCGTCGTCGCGCCGTGGCCGGCTGGTCGCAGTAGTCGTGGGGTGAGGTGGTGCCAAGAGGGAACCACGTAGAGGGGAGGCCCCTGTTCGGGCCATCCAGGTGCTTTAGTGAGTGGCCAGGCTTTGTGCTGGTGGTTCGTACCCCCAACCAGCGGGCTAGGCTGGTCTCACGGCCCAGTGGACCGGACCCACACCGGCGGGCCGGACCCACAGCCCAGCGTGACGGTCCCACGGCCCAGCGTGTTGGTCCCAAAAACCAGTGGTCTAGTCTCATCCTATCGATCTAGGCTGAACCCATGGCCCAACATACCTAGTAGGCTAAACTGGGTTGGACTTGACCCAGACCCCACTGGACCCCGTTTTACTAAAACGTTCATATCTCTCAAATCAGGCGTCTGATTGATGCGCTGTTAGTGGCGTTGGGACCGTTGAGACAAGGAATTCCTTATTTGATACTCTATGTAAGTTTTTGTGGAATTAGGAATACAGTCGGGTTGGATCGGTATCAAATCCAACCGAGCCCTCTTTACAAAAATGCCCATATCTTACAGACCAGCTGTCCATTCGATGCGTTGTCTGTTGTGTTGGGACCCTTATGATGAGATGGTCCTTTGGGGTTAATATATATGGGGAATCTTGGAGTTTGAGGTATGACCAATGGATTAAGGATCAGATCCTCCTGAAATCAAGCATGCTAAATGCGGGAATCGAGTAGCTATTTGAGACGTGAAGAATGAATAGTGATCCTGTGTGGGTCGGCACATAAAGATATTGTGTGCATCAGCACCTAGTGATCTTGTGTAGGTCATCACATAGAAATATTTTATGGTTTATCACCTAGTTATCATGTATAGTTCAGCACCTAGTGATCCTGTGTAGGTCAACACCTATTGATCCTGTGTGGGTCAGCACCTAGCGATCCTGTGTGGGTCAGCACCTAGCAATCCTATGTAGGTCAGCACCTAGATACCCTATGTGGATCATTAGTAAAGCCTCTTAATAGAATATGATTATCTAGATTTATGACTAACCATATTTACTTCTATACTTAAGTTATACCTGGTGTGAACTGAGTCTTTTACATTTTACTATGTGTTTGAGATCTTGTTTGGTGGTATTAACTATATGGTATTTTTCCTTTTTGGTGTTTTCCTTCATGGATTATTGAGAGACCTTTGGGGGTCTCGGGGTCCCTACTGATTATTTTTATACACACCCTTGCACAGGATTCTCCCACACCTGTTGTGTTTGGTGCAGATGACGGACAACTTTGACTAGGACTTGGGAGATCTAGGACTAAACGGTGCTTGGAGGTCAATCGATAGACATGGTGTGCTATAGTGACATCTGACAGAGAGTTGTACCTACCCTTCAGGTATGATCCTTGGTGGACGACCTCTGGAGCTTGTACTTCTTTTTTTTTACTTTCCTTTCATTTGGACTTGTATTCTGGCCCCCCTTTACTTTGATTTTACACACTTTGATCTCAATGGTGGTACTTTGTGGTGGTTTTATTACTCTTCTTTTCTTCATGGTTAGCATTGTGTAGTTTTCCCTATCTGTGTGTGTACAGGTTTAAAGGCAATGCCTTCCCTTTTTGGGATATTCCTTTCCAGTGCTAGTCACTAGCCTTTGGCCTGTAGAAGGCGGGCTTGGGGTAGTCATGGCATGGGCCCTAACGGAAGGGTCATGACAAAGTGGTATCAAAGGGCATTCGGTTCAATCAAAAGAACTTAGAGTCTATATTTTTCAATGGGGGAAATAGTGTTATGTGTCTTGAGTTTAGATTTTAGTACATGGAGTCTAGTGTTGGGGCGGCAGCTGACATATTAATACACCAGGACCCTGAATTCTATTTCCCGACTTGGTACATGAAAACACTAGTTGCATATGTTTTGAAAATGTTTTTCTCTTGATCTATTTTGAGTTAGCTCACTAGGTATAACTTATTGACCTTGGCACATCTTTTTCTCTACAGGATGCATCCACAAAGACATCCAACCAGGATTCCAGTGAGATATCATGATGATGGCCCATCGAGCGATGAGGCATCGGTACAGGGACCAGTTATAGAGGTAGCACATACAGGTGGTGTACCAGCACCACCACCACCCGTAGAGCAGCAGATGCTACCAACCCCACCAGCGGACAATGCATTCTGACTGAGCACATTACACGAGTTCCAGAGATAGAGGCCTCCAAGGTTTCAAGTTGAGACAGATCCTCACGTAGATGAGGACTGGATGGAGGCTTTGGCATGAGTTTTTCGCTTGGTAGAGACACCAGCAGACTAGATAGTGATCCTAGCTGCTATCCTTTTCCAGGGCATGGTTGGTAGTTGGTGGAGCATGATACTTCAGACACATGAGGAGGTTACGCTTTCCTATTTGGTCTTCAAGAGACTCTTCAGGGCGGATTTCATACCAGTGACACTATGCTCTGTGCATATTTAGGATCTACTGCACCTACAGCAAGGCAGTTTGATTGTAGCCTAGTACTCTAAGAGGTTTACCGACCTCTCATACTACTTCACCAACATGGTATGGGACCATTTCTTCAGGGCCTAGACCTTTGAGTAGGGACACTAATGGGAGATTAGGGCATCGATGATTTCTCTCAACATCCTGACACGGGATGGAGTGATAGAGTGAGCACTAATGGTGGAGAGCTTCCTAGATAAGTAGGAACCGACAGTGAGATCCACCACCGAACAACAAGTTGTCGAGTCGTCTATAGTAGGTAGATGACATAAAGTCCCAAACGAGATAGACATTTCAGAGAATGACCCCAAGATGTTGGGTTAGAGGTGAGGAGCTCACAAGGAAGATGAGGACATCTGAGGGAAAGAGCTTGTTACGCTTGTGGCGGACAAGGGCACATGGCTTGTGACTATTCAACTCCCCTCACGGATGACCATTAGGAAGTTGAGGGAGCACTAAGACCGTGATAGAGGTTCGATCTAGGAGGTCTGCAGGGCAGCAGACGTGGAAGGGGGAGTAGTCTAGGCAGTAGGCAGTGGACGACGGTTCAAGATATACCACCACCACCCCCAGGAGGTCCACCATGAGCTCCAGGAGTAGGTGGACATGGGTGGGGATAGATTTAGGAAATGGAGTCCTATGACCACAGCACTCCAGAGATGATTAGAGGTATGATATGTGTCTACTCCACCTTAGCTACAGTTCTTATAGACATAGGTTCTAGTCACTCTTTCCTTTCCATTGACCTTGTTCGAGGCACGGATATTCCAATGAAGTTGTTGGATCTATCATTATGATTAGATACTCCTACAAGAGGGGATTTAATGATTACACACTGGTGCTAGCGATGTGAGTTTACTCTAGGAGGTAAGAGATTCAGTTGGGATCTCCTAATAGCAGTATCGAGGCCATACGATGTCATCTTGGGTATGGACTAGTTATCTATAGTCCATGCTCAGATCGATTTTTTTAGGCATAAAGTGAGGTGTGTCCATGAGGATGGGACCAGTTTTTCCTTCACCGGTGAGAAGGGAACCTTTGCAGCACAATATGGACTTTCTCATAGAAGGGTGTATCAAATCACTCACCAATTGGATAAACTCACCCTTGGTATGGTGGATGAGGGGAATCTGAGCTTTCCTGTAGTGGTGGGGAGTATGATGATTTCTTTCTAGAAGATGTCCTAGGACTAGCTCCTCATAGAGAGGTAGACTTCTATATTGACTTGAACCTAGGGACAACACCAATATCTACACCTGCATATCGGATAGATCCCATGGAGCTTCATGAGTTGAGGGTATAGTTGGAGGACTTGTGGAGGAAAGGGGTTTGTAAGGCCCAGTGTGTTTCTATGGAATCCCTGGTGTTGTTTTCCAAGAAGGTAAACAGAATCTTGAGGCTATGCGTGGACTTCCGATGCATGAACCAGGTGACTGTGAAGAACAAGTATCCACTTTTGAGGATTGATGACCTCTTCGATCAGCTGAAGGGAGCGAGGTGGCTCTCAAAGATTGACCTCAGATCAGGCTATCATCAGCTTCGGGTACGAGATAAAAAATGTATCGAAGACAGCCTTTATATGTCAGTATGGACACTATGAGTTTTTGGTGATACCTTTCAGTGTGACCAATTCCCCAATAGTGTACATGGGACTCATGAGCAAGATCTTATAGCCTTACCTCGATCATTTCATGGTAGTCTTCATTGATGACATCTTGGTGTACTCAACATCATAATAGGATCACACTACACACATGCGGATAGTCCTAGACACACTCTAATATCACTAGATTTATGGTAAGATCTTGAAGTTCTAGTTCTGAATTTGGGAGGCCCACTTTCTGGGACATGTCGTCTCAGAGGCTAGAGTTGCAGTGGATCCAGCAAAGATAGAGGCAGTGATTGCTTGGGATCCACCCAGGGGAGTGACTGAGGTGCGCAGTTTCCTAGGGTTTGTTGGGTACTACCAGAGGTTTGTACCCAACTTTTCCATAGTAGTAGTACCCTTGTCATCTTTAACAAAGAATAGAAATCCCTTCGTGGGGAAAGAGAGGTTCCAGAAGTGTTTCCAGGAGCTGATGAGGAAACCGACGAGTGACCCTATCTTGATACTACCATAAGAGGGTGTTGGGTATATAGTCTACTACAGTGCATTATGGACCGGACTGGGTTGTTTTCTAATGCATGAGAAAGCAGTGATCGCCTACGACTCATGGCAGTTGATGAATAATGAGTAGAACTACATAACCCATGACCTAGAGTTAGCAGCATTGATCTTTGCCTTGAATATGTGGAGGCACTACTTGATGGGTGAGCGTTTTACTATATACTATGACCACAAGAGTCTCAGGTATATCTTATCCTATAATGACTTGAACTTGAGATAGTGGAAATGGATATAGTTCCTCTAAGACTATGACTTTGAGATATTCTATACTCCTAGAAAGAGAAACGTGGTGGAAGACGTGCTCAGTAGGAGGACCGGTTTTCAACTGCTGAGTAAAATGAAGGAGCAGTTGGTCATGATGAAGATATCCCTCATGGATTATGGTGAAGATACTTACCTTCATTCGATGACTATTACTCCCCCACTCTTACAGCGATTCAAGGAGGCACAGCTGGTGGATATTGACTATAAGGCCCGATGTGCTCAGTTATCCTCAGGATGGGCTCCTGATGGATTTTCGATAGGTGGGGAGCACGTCATTATTTTAAGAGGGCACACTGTAGTGCCAGTGGAGTTTCAGGAGGAGGTGTCAAGGGAGTTCCATACATCCCCTTTGGTGGTACATCCTAGAGTGGTGAAGATGTACCAGGACCTCTGACATCAGTACTAGTGTCTGGGGATAAAGAAAGCAGTAGCCAAATTCGTTTCACGGTGCCTCACTTGTCAGCAAGTGAAAGATGACCATCAGGTTCTAGTAGGCTTGGCCCATCCACTCAAGGTACCAGAGTGGAAATGGGACGGTGTCTCGATGTACTTTGGATGGGGTTACCATGTACATCCAAAGACCATGACTCTATTTGGGTGATCATTAATCGACTCACCAAGCCGGCTCACTTCCTACCCATCCAGGATAAGGGACCGGTAGAGGGCTTGGGAAGCCTCTATATCCAAGAGATAATATAGATTCACGGGGTGCCTTTGACGATCGTCTCAGGCCATGATGCATTCTATACATCTCAGTTGTGAAAGGGGTTATAGTATGTGTTTAGGACTCAGCTATGCTTGAGCACAACCTTTCATCCACAGATAGGTGGTCAGATAGAGTGGACCATACAGACCCTAGAGGACATACTTCATGCTTGCATCCTTGATTTTGGTCGTATTTGGGAGGAACACCTTCCACTGGTGGATTTTTCATACAACAACAGCTATCACTCCACCATCAGCATGGCACCATTTGAGGCCTTATATGGGTGGCCTTGCAGATCACCTTTATGCTGAACAGACCTAAGGGAGTCAGCACTCATGAGTCCAGAGTTGATATAGGCTACCACTGAGAAAGTGCAGATCATCTAGGAGTGTATGAGGACTGCACAAAGCAGGCAAAAGTCTTATGATGACAGGAGATATAGACCCTTGGAGTTCGAGGAGAGAGACCTTGTCTTCCTACAGGCCTCTCCCCGACAGGGATTGTGGAGATTTGGCCAAGGTGGAAAGTTATCTCCAAGGTTAATCGAACCTTTCAAGATTCTAAACAAAGTTATTAAGGTGGAGCACCACCAAACTCTTCCCCCACAGATGTACTGGGTGCACGATGTTTTTCATGTGTCACATTTTAGGAGGTACGTGCATGATCCATCACACGTCATCAACTAGAGCGAGCTAGACATTGATGATGGGGCGAAGTTTGCAGAGTTCCTAATGGAGATAGGGGACCAATGGGAGTGGGTTGTACATGGGTGGCTAATTTCTCTAGTGTACGTTCGGTGGTAGAATGGGAATCTCCAAGAGAGCACATGAGAGCAGGAGGCTCAGATTCATGCTCAGTACCCCCATCTATTTGATTAGTTTTCGTTTTAGATTTCAGGGACGTAAATACCTAAGGTGGGAAGAATGTGATGTCTTATAAATTTGATGTAATTTTTTTAAAATTATATGAAATTATTCTGAGACCACACGCTCTGACGAAACATGATTCTGAGGCCCGGAGAGCCCAAAACATAATTTTTAACTTTTTTAAGGTACATTCAGTAAATGTGTGAGCGGGTTTTTCTAAATTTTGAACCGGTGATTGGATCAAAAATATGAGGGCACCGTTGAACTCAGAATGCCAGGATTCGCTTAGAAATGACTTAACTTTGGCCAGAAAGGGCCGAGCAGAAAAGTTATTTTTTCATACTTTTCAAGAAAAATAATAAAATAATTTAAAATAATTATTTTATTTCTTTTCTCACCATTGAGTGGAAGACAGCGATGCTACAGTGCAGCGATGAGGCGGTGACAAGGTGCATTAATGGAGGGTCAATAATGGATCATTTGAAATGGAGATGATGTTATCTTAATGGATCATTAAATGTGACTCATTAAATGTGGCTCATTTAATGAGCATTATTAATGGGCACAACATTACTACGCATTTTATTTATTTTAATATTCAAACATGTTGAAGTTTGGGAATTAACAAACATGGGGAATCTCTAACGAACCAATGGTAGAATCCCTCTCCAATGAAGAATAAAGAACGAAGCGATGAATGTTGTAGGATCGGATTCAGAGGCTGATGAGCGGTGGAAAACACCAAAGATCACGAATCGATGATGACGTGGAACCCTTCCTTCACCCTCAGAGGATCCAGTGTATACAGATAGGGGTTTAATATGTGAAAGTTCTTCCCCAGTCTTTTCTAAAAACGACTAATGTGGATCAGCCCAAAAAAAGGTTGATCCGTGAATTGTACTTTTATGCGGGAGGGTAAATTTTTGGAATTTTTATCATCCAGGATTGAAATTGTCATCTGTTGATTGAACTGAAACCTCCAGACCTCCTCCGTTCTTGAACCTCAAATGTGGAGGGTGCAGGCCGATACAAACAGGGCCCAAGCACCTCCGTCGTGTAAGTTTATTGTAGTTGTATCCTCAAAGTGGCATTAAGAGGAATCTAGGGCCAAGGTAGGGACGGCGGCAACCCGGGAAGCCTGTAGGCATAGACAGATCGAAAAACGGACCACCGGAAAAACTTTGGTGGCCTATGAAAGGTACCTCTGGCACGGCACCACCAGCGCAGTGGCGCCAGAGACCGACGGTGGCAGCCGACCCATGTCGATCGTGTGGAGGGGGCGGTGCCAACCGGCGCCACGGTGGTAGGAGTTCATCGTCCCTCACCGACTGTGTTGGAGGATGTCTTCACACCTATCGGCGTGTCATGGCAGTAGGAGGTTGCGGTCGGATGGCCACGATAGCTGCGGGGTGATACGATGCTAGGCAGGCACCGTTTGGAGGGATGGCCCATGTCCAGGCCGTCTAGGTGCTTAGATAAGTCGTAGTCCCTCAACCATGGAAAGAGGGGCCTCACGCATCCACGAGTCCAGCTGGGGCCGGACGTGGCAGCCTGCCGCATCCAGGCTGGATGGCGCACCACCAGCCGCACTGAGCACCCGGGCTTCGGGATGGTGGGCTACACCCCCAGCAAGCAGGTCGGGCCGGTCCCACGGCCCAGCGAGATGGTCCAGTGCCCAGTCAGGCTAGACCTGTATCCCAACGGGCCTAGCAGGCTAGACCGGGTCAGGTCGGGTTGGATCGGACCAGAACCCAACCAACCCATGTTTCACTAAAATACATGTATCTCTCAAATCAGGCGTCTGATTGACACATCATCAGTGGTGTTGAGACCATAGAGATGAGGCGGTCCTTCTGAGATACTCTATGTAAGTTTTGGTATAAATTGGAATATGAGTGGGTTGGATCAGACTCGAATCCAACAGGGCCCTTTTTACAAAAATGCCCATATCTTACAGATCGGGTGTCCATTCAACACTTTGTCTATTGCATTGGGATGCTTATGATGAGACTGTCCTTCGGGGTTACTCTATATGGGACTTAGTGGTGGTTGAGGTACCATTGATGTCTTGAGGAGTGGATCCTCCCGGAATCAAGCGTGCTAAGTGTGGGAATCTAGTGGATGGATGTGACTTGAAGAATGAATAGTGATCCTGTGTGGGTCAGAACATAACAGTCCTATGTGGGTCAGCACCCAATGATCCTGTGTAGGTCAGAACATAGTGATCTTGTGTGGGTCAGCACCTAGAGATCCTATGTCGATCAGCACCTAGAGATCCTATGTAGGTCAGAACCTAGAGATCATGTGTGGGTCAATACCTAGCGATCCTGTGTAGGTCAACACCTAGCAATCCTGTGTCGGTCAGCACCTAGTGATCCTGTGTGGGTTAGCACCTAGAGATCTTTTATGGGTCAGAACCTAGAGACCATGTGTGGATCAACAGTAGAGCCTCTCAATAGAATAAGATGATCTAGCTTTATGACTAATCATCTTTACTTCTATACTTAAGTTATACCTAGTGTGAGATGAGTATTTTTCTTTGTACTATGTGTTTTAAATCTTACTTGGTGGTATTACCTCTATGGTGTTTTTTCCTTTGTGGTGTTTTCCTTCATGGATTACTGAAAGACCTTTGGGGGTCTCAAGGTCCCTACTGAGTATTGTTATACTCACCCCCGCATGGGCTTCACCCACACCTATTGTGTCTTGTGAATACAACAAATAGCCTTGAATGGGACTTGGGGGAGCTAGGACTAGACAGTGCTCGGAGAAAGATCGATAAACGTGGTGTGGTGTAGTGACATTTGATGGAGATTTGTACATACCCTTCAGGTAGGATCCTTGGAAGATGACCTCTGGAGCTTTTACTTCTTTTGATGTACTTTCCTTTAATTTGGGATTGTATTCTATCCCCCTTTACCTTCAATTTACACACTTTACTCTCAATAGTGGTACTTTGTGGTGGTTGTATTACTCTTCTTTCCTCCTTGGTTAGCTTTGTGTAGTTTTCCTTGTCTGTGTGTGTATAGGTTTAAAGGAAATGCCTCTCCTTTTTGGGATATACCTTTCCAGTGCCAGTCACCTGACCCTAGCCTATAGAAGGCGGTCTTGGGGTAGTCACGGCATGGGCCCCAGGGGATGGGTCGTGACATTGATGGATCAAACTGGCTCATTTATAATTCAAGAAGCTTTTCACTGATGTTGTTCTTACTTAATCAATACTAGTCACCTGAAAATAGTCAAATTCCTCAGTACAAAACTACTTAGGAAAATAATCTTACTTCTATTGAAGACCTGACCTCACTAAACACAAAAAACTCAAATAAAAAATCTTATGAAATACTGATAGAAAAACCATCTCGGATTTAGTCACAAAACACTATACTCAAATCATGCAAAATATTTTTCATGTACGCTTCTCTTCCAACTTCATGCATATATAAAATACATTACATAGACTCCTCAATTTATACAATAATAAACATGAAAAATCTACTCTTCTAAGAATGAATTATTTTATGTAACTTTATACTACAACTTGTATTCCTTTTTAAAAATAAATCTCACTACATTAATGCACCTTCAAGTGATTACATAATCCTGTATTCATGAGCTTACTCACAATATTCGTATACACATTTAAAATACCATATTGTCCATATTTATTTCTCTTTATGTAAACAATGTCATGTCCTCTTGTGCACTCACCTTTGAACACATTGAAAACTTTCACAATCTTTTCACAAAACTACATGCTTGTGAAACATGCACAATACCTCCTTTTTTGTATAGTGTATGTAGGTCTTCTTAAACAAATCACACACACACATTGTCCAAAATTATTATGTGAGAAACAGGATGCTCACTTGAGTTGTACACTCCTTCAAATGAAACATTGGAACATTCTCTATAAAAATATCTTCTTATGCACAAACCTGAATGGGTATATATATTTTTGGTGCACTAAAGGCCTTATTCTCAAGAGGTAGTGTAATTATACACTGTCATGAGATTCCTCAAACCCTTCACGCAAGTAATAGAGACATGTATATGAATCATTATCTCTCAAATTCTTCATGGAACTCTGTTCATCATGAAGAAAACCCAGTGTTCTATGCACATGTAGTTTTCTCGAAGAAATCTATTCTTCTTCGAGAAAACAGAAAGAGCATGGAATCCTTTAGGAACACATGTTCATGGTACTTTATTTCTTCGGAAATGAGAGCTTCTCAAAAATCAATGCACATTGGCCTCGATGATCTTGATATTTATAATTGATCAGCACCACCACAGATCTTCTCTATTTTGCGGCATAGAAATCAATATCATCAGAAGAAACATTTTTCAACTCGTTATGAATCATTAGTTTGATCATCGTTATATGATGAAAATGAAGTTTCATCAAATTTTGATTAGTTTCAAAGAAAAAAAACTCAGATGATTCTCGGAAGACTCAAATGAACCTTCTGTTGACGTTGCAATGGAGCTTTGATGAATAGAAAAATCGAGTGAGGGTTGAAGTTGAAGACAAAAAACTAAGACAATTGAACAATCGAGATGTTCATTGAATAGATCGCATGGTTATAGATCTCAGTAGAGACAGTTTGATGGCCAGGATAAATTGATTGAGTGAATTGGATGGTCATAGTTCCTTCGTCACTATAGAAACACATCCAACATCGAAACAGCCACATATTATGCACTCCTTTATAATACAAGGCACGAATTGAGCGACTCAAAAATCAGTTATTGTATACTCCCTACTCCTACTAGCACCACCCCATGCCAATGTCCGCCTCTGCTATCGTGTCACCCCACATGGTAGCTCACCGCCACTTATACTCTTCCCATGGGTTACCCTTTCACACTATGTTTCCACATACTAGATAGGTCAAGAGGTAGTACCATCCCACTTAATCAGTGGTGTGGGTCCCTCAGGCTGGCCAGTAAGTTTGGCTATATTTTTAATATACACACCATATAAAAACTTAATCCAAGATGAACATGAAGTGTGAGGACAATGCTCAAATAACCAATTCCCTAATTCTTCTTCTATTTGGTAATCAATAATAAATTTCAACTCTTATTTTTTTCAAATATTATAAACATTTTGTCAACCTAAAATAACTAATGAATTAAGTTTTTCTGAATGACAAACCAACTCTGCAATCGTCACATTATAAATGGTTGAGGATATTTTCATAACCATCCACATCATCACTTCATTACAACTGACATATTGACATCAATTCCATATCAAATTCAATCATAATTATTGACAACAAATGTTATTCAACTCAAAAGCCTCATAACTTCTATCTTATAGAGATAAATTCATTAACATGACTAATATTTCTTTATCTTATGGATAGTTATATCCTTAGTAACTTAGGGTAATTAAATATAATTTACTTTTTGTTTTTTTATGTTTGTTTCTAAAATTAGAATTAACAAATAGTTCACATAAAAACTTATGAATTAGTGACAAAATGGACTTATTTTATATTAGAACTTATATGATATCCATTTGTCGTTATAGTGGAATATGGTTAGGTGTTATCTTTTATATTTTCAAAACATGTCACGAAAGGAATAATGGAAGGTTTGTAATATTTATAAGACTCATCATCAGACCTCCTTTCACTAGCATCAATACTCATATGTGTATAAGGAAATGTGAGTTTGGAAATAACTTTATTCTACATTTAAAGGATTGATGAATGCTTGGTTAAAAATTTTCTTTGGATGACCCACCTGAAGAATCTATTGTCATTTACCAATTATATTCTCTACTTCTATTTACCTTAATAAAATCTCTTATGGGAATCTTATGAAGTATATGAACTCACCTCTAAATTCTCCTTATAATAGTTAACACATATCAAGATGAATTGATTCTCAAATCATTGTTGATTTGTTACCTTTAATTTCTAAAAGCATATTTATCTTGAAAATTTATAGGTAAACATGTATAATACAAATGTTTTTTTTCTCCAAAGTGTCTAAACACCCTTCTATATATATCCTTTACATTCACTTTTAATTTTACTTGATAAAAATTTATCTTTCCACAACTGGGTATTATTTGAGTTATATTTCATATTCATCATTGATTTATGATATTGGTCATCTATAATTCATATTTAATTAAAATATTAATTAATTTTGGTATTATAAAACTATTTTACCATGATATGGATGAAAATCACACTATAAGAGGGGGCTAATTGCAGTTTAAAACAACTAATAATATTTTTTCTCTTCAAGTATTAAATCTATCATAAATGAAAATATCTAATATCACCACAAAAAAATTGTATTAATATCAAAGTAAACATATTATTAATAAAAAAATTGATATTTCACATCTACCAATGAAATTAATAAACATAGTGAAAATAAAAACTATCAAAAAAATTACAATTACTCATAAAATAATTAGCATTGTGGAAATAACAAAATAGAGAATATTGATTTATAAATCAAGTGCCCCTTAAAGGATATTATTAAAACTGCACTTTTACCTAAATCATAAGGGAAAACATAAACTCGATTTAAGGTATTCTTGAATATGAACTTATGGAATGCTTTTTCTTCCCCAAACCCAAGAAGTCATTAATAGTAAACTTTTCAGAAGGTGTCTGCTTCTACAACCTAGAATATTGGCTATGTCTTCTATATGGAAGCCCACGATCAAACCAATCATAAATTTAATTCTTTTACAACCGAAATCTAGGATTTTTTTCACACAAGGAATCCCTTGATCAGCTTTATTAGAAATGAAAAATTAACAACAATAAAACAAATATATCTCACAATGAAACCTCACAATCGCAAACACTTAGTCAACATTAAAAAGTAAAATAATTGGAAGAACTCTAAGAAACAATAAGTTTAAGGATTCAAGAGATTTTAGATTTTATAATATTCTTTTATGTGTTATCTATTATATCATATATCTTATATTGTATATTTTTTCCATAATAATGGCTATATTTATAAACAATCCTCCAATAGCCATATTTCACAAACTTCAACTTCATCTATAACAACATAAGTATCAATTCATTTATCATCATCTGATGTATTTTTCCTTAATCCATATCCACTAAGGAAGTTATTGGGACCTACTGCATTTATTTTACTCCCCTTATTAACTCATTTAGGTTACCTATTTTTTCAATAAACCTCAAACCATCGGTATTTTGAAACTTATCAAATCACCAGATTTGAAAAAATACTTAAATCGTTGATTTTTCATAAAACCTCATATTATCGATATTTCATTTAATAATTTTTATTCTATATACACCAAAGATTAACCAAAAAACTCAAGTTAAATTAAATACTTAATTAAATGTATTTTCATTTCCAAAATAAGAGAAAGTGAGTCTTTGACTCAATAATATCCCCCTTTTTAGAAAACACAAAAAACAATAAAAATAAAGATTTCAGAATTTTAGAAGGAAATAATTCTGACTTCATAAATCTAATGAAATCAATCTAAAGTGTAAAACTCTTTATTTCATAACAATCTCCCATTTTAAAAAAATAATATTTCTCCCCTTTGAAAAATAATTAATACACTTAATTTTTTTAAAGTTTCTCTCCCTTTGTGAAAAAATATAAAATAAATATTTTTAAAATTTATACTTTAATTTTTCTTAAAATTCTCCCCCATTTTAATTTTCAAAAATAAAATAGGACAAAAATCTCCCCCCAATAAATTCATGAAATTATAATGGGAAAATTTTTTCTTCTTATAATTCCTAAAATACACAAATATTTCTTTCATGAACAAGAAATTAAATTAATTAAAAATAGTAATGTAAAATGTTCATAAATGGTAGTTCAAAATGTTTATAAAATGGTAATTCAGGATATTAAACAATTTTTAAATCACAAAATATCAAAGTAAATCTCTGAGAAAAAATATATTTAAGCAAAAAAAAATTCAAGATATTCAACTAATAACAAAAAAATCATGCAATTAAAATTTTTATGCTTATAAATCAACGTTTACAAGTTAGAATTTTACAAGCATCAAAAATTGATAAACTAATACTTTCTTATAGATTATTTAATCATTTATTTTATCTTTTTAATATACTTTCTTTGCACATCCATCATTTCATCCCAAAGATTTAATGTTTGATCTTGTTCAACAAACTTTTCTTCTTGAGATATTAACTTCTAGATCAGCTCGACCAAATAACCTTCTTGTGATTCAAACTTCTGAATCATTTCCTCTTGAGATTCTAGTATCAAACTCTGCATATATATCTACCAATTTTGAACAACTTCTAACCATTTAAATTCTCATATGGATGTAAATATATCATATATTTTCTCACCTAACTCTTTCACAACTTCTTTTAATTCTTAAGAAAGTTTTCAAGGGATATCATAATTCTCATGAAGCATAAAACTTTGATCATCAATTGAAATGATATCTTCATATTGTGATTTTATCTACTTTAACTCTAGAAAATTTCAATAATGTGAGTAATAGTCATATTTAACAATCTTTGATCTTCCTTTCACTTCAACATCTGATTAAATTTATTTATTTTAAAACTTGGAATCTCAAAAAATATTTATCAAACCCTAAATCAGAATAAACTTTGCACTTATTTCTAGAAAAATATTAGTTACATTGTCAACTTTCTTAACAAGATTAAACAAAAAATCCTAATTTCAGTCTAACTTCTGAGTTCCCAGACTAACAAGTGATTTTGATGAGAAATGTTATTTTTCTTCTTTTTTATCCTATTCTTGTTACCTTTCAACTCTCCCTCCAATTATTTTTCCTTCTTTGGAGTAAATTTTTCAATATAAATTGGTTCTTCATACATGACAGCATCGATAATATTTCCACTATTTTAAACAATATTCGGTGAACTATTTTTCTTTTCCCAAGTTTGAAATGGAAGAGGATAAGTTCGAACTTGAATTTTCCTTCAATAAACCCAAATAATTGATGAAAATTTTATTATGAAGAATTTTATTCTATCAATATATGAATAGAATGTTTAATGGGGTAAAAATATATCATAGATTTAGTGTCATAATTACTTTTTTGATACTTTGACTTCTTTAACTTCAGTATCTTTCTTTTCTAAAAATTTATCAACTAGGGTGATCTCTACATTAGTATTAATAGTATGTTTAATTTCCTCCTGTGTATTTTCATGAAATTTTGATGGTTTAAATTCTGGTGGAATCACATCATCAATTATCCAATCTGCTTCACCAGCCTCCCAATGAGGTGAAGAGAGATAGGATGAATACTCATGAACTTAAGGTCTCACCACTTTACCCTTTCCTTCAAATTATAATTATATTTTCAATGGTTTCTATTCTTATACAACATGTTCAAAAATTATAATGGAAAGAAAAAGGGTTCTATAAATCAGAGACTTCTTTAAATTTAAATAATACTTATTCTTTTTATCTTTGGTTATATTTCATTCAACATATTCTTATAATGACTTACCATCTTCTTTTCCAAAACCAAAGTAAGTATTTCCATACACCCCATATTCAATTTTATTCTTTACTTATTCTTCCTTCTACTTCAAAAAACCACTTATATTAAAGTAGCCTGTGGAATTCTTCATCTCTAGTAATAACTCTTCTTTTCAAAGGATGTTATTTTTGTTTAATCTTAATTTATACAGCTTTTTTACTTCTTATTTTCAAGTGATTCAATGCAAGGAGAAGCATCTGGGGATTTCCTATTTTCCTTTTTATTTTTCTTCACTTAATCATCCTTAATGTATTTTTGTACGTCTGTAGAAACAGCTATATATATATTTTTGAAAAAATAATTTTATTTAAAATCATAGATGAATATCTTCCATGATATTTTCTCAGCATTGATAGAGTTTTCTTTAACTGTATCCACTTGATCTAGATTTTTCATTTTTTTCTTCCTCTAACAACTCCATAAGAATTTTTTTAGCTTTCGGCTATACAACTGAATATTTATCTTTACCATTCCATTTATGATATCCTCGATATAATTCAAGATGAGCTTCATAAGGTTAAAGTTTCAGAAATTTATGAGGAAATCCAATATATATACATATTTAATTTTAATTGTATATTTGTCTACTTTCCTTTTTAATATAAATTAATATATCCATTGGATAATAATACGAACTTCCAATGGAAGATATTCAATCTTATGTACTTTCTCCTTCACAGAAGATATGATTTCCTCAGAATTGGTTTTTGAAAAACTTCTATGATATTATGGATGCTTATATGACATAAAAAGTATTCTCAATATATTATTACTCCAAGTAATTAAGCAAACCATTCAATATTCAAAGTAAAATTATGTTCAAAAGGAACAAAAGTTCCATGCTTCATTCCATTAATATCAAAAAAGAGAGTGGTTTTATTGAAATCTATAACAAGTATCAAGTATAAAAACTCATATTTTTTTGGTAGGTAGTACTAATTAATTCCATTCTTGAAACTCTATTACACCCTTAAGCATAAAAATATACTTCTTGAAGATATATAGATTTATTAATACTTTGTTAAAAATCTCTCTAGTATTAATATCACCAAACAATTCCATAAAACTACCAAAAATTGAATAGTAAATAAAAATTTCAAAAAGAACTTAGAAACTTTTCAATAGTGAATGTGTCTAACCAACTCCACGCCTTTATATTGGTGTCAGAGAAAATTTAATATCTTTCAAGATTCAATGGACAAGATTAATTTCCTCTAAAATATATGATATAGAAATCCTTTTTATAAATTAATTGCCTTTTTAACTTTCATTACTTTAAATTTCTGAAAACAAAATCTTGATTTAATAAAAAAAGTAAACAAGTCGTCAAAATTCCTCTGAATAGAAAAATATTAAGTTACAACTATATAGAAGTTTTCTTCAATTGAAAAAACTTGATCTTCTTCTTTCTAAAATGGTTCTAGTTATATTCTAACTTATAATTTATAAAATATTCTAAAATTTAAAAGTAAAATTCATCCAAAAATAGAAATAAAAACTTCCCCTAAATAGTAGTAATTCATTCTATTTATAAATCAAAACATAAAATATCAAAACTACTTAAAACGTGAAACATATTAAAAATGAAATTTTGGTAAACTTAATAAGAGATATCTAGAACTAGAAATTGATGTTCAACTACCAGTGAAAAGTTCCTTCAACTCTTCATAATTAAGTCTTCATAAGATAGATCTTCTTAGGCATATCAACATTTTTTAAAATAATCTTCAGTACCCATATCTTCATGTACTTTTGATGTTTGTAAGTATCTAGTTCTTTCAAGATAAAATCTTGGTATCTTTCAAAAGATTGAACTTTTCTAAGTGAATAGTTATTCCTCTATTGTTCTCTTTGAAATGTGGAAAAAATGGTTCTTTACTTGGAACAAAATAATTTCTTTGATATGTTTAACTTCTATTGGTTTTATTACCCAAACTGAATGTGGTTCTATTCAGTCTTATCTAACCATACATCTTCTCGAACTCCTTTATAAAAATAGTAAACTTAGTCAGGAACTTATTCAAACTCTCAATTTCAGACTTCATTTTAATAACCACATTATTATCTTGAGAAAAAGTCACATTATTCAACTTATTCTCAATATCTTTATTCTTCTAATCATATTTCTTAAGATGATCTTCTAGTGTCTTAACTTTGATTTTTTCTTTTCAAATAAATAGTTAGTTTTTGTAATAATTTACTTTGACCTATCAAACTTAGAATAAAGATTTATATTCTATTCTTCTTTCTAAATTTAGTAATCTTATCTTAAACTTTCATAAAAATTTCGTTTGTTTTTGTATTTTCATCTTTATGATCGGTTTCCTTCTTATACAGCTTCTGGTAAATATTTTCACATTCAACAAAATTAGCTTTCATTTCTTCATAATTTTTAGGAACTTTGTCTAAATCATATTGATAATATGAACTTCCATCATCAGTATTATCCTAATAATCAGAAAAAAAAAATTGAATCTAGAGTTATATTCTTAAGATATTTAGCTGTTAATATTATCATAAAACACATTTTTTATTTCTATAAAATCCAATGATTTTTATATGATTATCAATATCTTTTGATGAACTATCAAAATAATTTTCACCTTCAATTTCACTCTATGTGTCCATGAATTCAATAATTTTCTTGTTTTTATTCATAGAATAATTTTTTGAAGATTTTCTGTCTTTCCTTTTTTATTCTGGCCTCTCAGATCAAATATGACCTTTCTTTCTGTATTCATACCATATAGATTTTTTAGAATAATTTTTATATTCTATATATTTTCAATAATATCTCAAGAAATTATTTTTATTAAAAATCATTATTTCTGTATTATAAATTTTACCATCTATTGTCTCGTGATCACTATCATGAAAAACTTTTCTTAAAATTATCTTAGATGTACTTGCATTACAAGATCTAGAATTTAAAGTTCTGATAGTTATAAAATAAAATCCATTTTTCTTTTTTTATGTCTCTGTATCTCACTTTAATATACTCTTATATTGAATGAGATATCTAATTAATTCATCAAGACTTAAGTAGTAATTTTTTTCATATCATCTATAGATATTATTTTAGATTCTCATTCTTTGGGTAGAATGTATGTGAATTTCTCAGTTAATTGATCATCAGATAACTCCTTTTCACCAAGAGACTACAGAATATTCACAATTGTCATGAATATATAATACATCTAATAAAATTCATCACAAAATAGAAAATCAAAACTTTGATAATCATCCCTCAATATAGCTCACTTGGTTTCAAGAACTTAAGAAGTTCCAAATGAGTAACTTCAAGATTCTTCCAAATCCCATAATAAGTGAGACAAGAAGATACCAAATTTTTAATATTTATTTATATATAACATATTAAAGTATTCCTAACTTGAAAATTCAACTAAAACTTATTTTTCACTTCTCTTGAAAAAATATAAACATCCTTATCCATAATTTTATAGTTATCAGTGTGTGTAAAAAATTATCAACTCTAGTGATAATAACATAGGTCTCTATGTGGTCTCAACAATACTCATAAAAATTTCCATAAAATATCAGAGGTCTATTTGGATTTATATTTCCAGAACATATAGCATTAATAATACCTACCATTATAAAAACAAAGCGATCTTTTCTCTACAACACTTTAGTATAAGGAAACTGAGAAACTAAAAATATGATAAAGTAATAGAAATAAAAAAATATATCTTAGGGAAAATCTCAAATATAGAAACTTAATCTAATGAAAAATATTGGTTGAATATATAGATGAAAATAACACTCTAATAGGGGGTTGAATTTTAGTTTAAAAACAACTAATAATTTTTATTCTCCTCAGATATTAAATCTATAGGAAGTAAAACAATCCAATATATACCCCCAAAACAACCCAAGTAATATAAAAGTAAACAAAATAGTAATAAAATAATTGATATTTCATATCTATGGATAAAATTAATAAATTTAGTGAAAATATAAACTATTCAAGTTTTAATAATTACCAATAAAAGAATTAAGATAGTGTAAAGAACAAAATACAGAGTACTAATTTACAAATCAAGTACCCCTTAAAGGATATTATTAAAAACACACTTTCACCCAAAGTGTAAGGGGAAACCTAATCTTTTTAAATGTATCCTCAACTATAAACTATCAGAAGGAATTTATTCCCAAAATCTAATAATTTCTTTACTATAAACCTATTGGAAGGTGTTTTCTTCTACAAATAGGAATCTCATCTCTGTCTTCCAGATGGAATCCCTCAATCGTCCTAATTAGAAATTCCCCACTTCTACAACTAGAAGCTTAGATATATATTTGACACCATGAATCCCTTGATCAACATGATCATAAACACAATTATTTCAAAAATAAAATTAATATCTCTTACAATGAAACCTCACAATCATAAGTTCTTAGTAAACGCTAAAAAGTAAAACAATCAAAATTGCACTAAACAACAAGCAGTTGAAGAGTTCAAGTGATTGATGCTTTTAGAATATTCTTTTATGTGTAATATATCATTTCATATATCTTATATTTTATCTTTTATTCCTTAAAACAAGTATATATGTATAGAAAATCCTTCAATATTTAGATTACACAAACTTCAGGTTCAGTTGTAAAAACATTGGTAGCAGTTTATTGATTAGCTTATGATGGATTCAATGTATCTCCATATTTACTGAAGAAGTTATTAGTCACCAATAAAATTATTTTACTCCCCTAAATTAATCATACAATTTATTTGTTCTTTAGGATACCTCAAACCATCATTATTTTTAAATTCCTTAGATCATTGGATTTTCAAAAATCTTCAAACTATCAGTTTTTTGTAAATCCTTAAATTCTCAGTATTTCATTTAATTGCTTTTATTCTACATAAAATAATATAAAAAACCCTAGTTAAATAAAATATGTAATAAAGTGTATTGTTATTTTAAAAACAATATAAAGTGAGTGTTTGTATTAAAAAAAACAATATCCATTTCATACATGAAATAATGTCTCATTGTGTCTAAAACTAGACATTATGATAAATGTTTTGGTAACATCTAATATAAAAAAATAGTTGTACAAGAATATTTACACTTTTAAATATTTTGTTATGATCTCCTTTAGCTAATGTATGAGTCAATTCCTATAAATTACTTAAATATCCACTTCATTTTTATAATCTTTCCCTTCTTCCACAGTTCCTATATTTAGATACAAATATGTGAATCACATATAGTATAAAATAACCAATAAGTTGAATAGTAATATTATGTGCAGTGATTAATATACCTAAAGTTGAATTATATTCTAACTTATTATTCAATTAGTTATAGTTCCTCTTCTAGTGAAATTTCTTTCCACAAGTGAAGAAAATAGCCTCTTATTCATTGCTCTCTCTATTCATATTTTTCTTCTTTAAAGGACATTTTGAAGGCACCACTAACTCCAAACTTATCATAAAATTTCAAAATTGTTCATTGATTTATTCACCATAAGAACTAGAGAAAAAAAATCTACCAACCCATATTAGTTTGGGAAAGAAAATTCAAAATATTCTCAAGTGGTTTATCCACATTATTCATTTTAAAATTCTTAATGACTCTAGATGATCTATGTTGTAAAAATGGTAATATGAGATTAATGGATAATTTATTATCCATATGAATGCCTAACTTCACTAACTAATAGATATAATTCATCATCTTGGGCACACGATCACTAGATAAGAATCTATCTTCCAATTTACACTTGTATAGAGTAGTGGAAATCTCATTTATCTTTCACACATATTTCTCCCTTTCAAGTTCTTAGTGATGATTTATCATAGTGTATGTATCATTGTCCTTATGTTTCATCTTAAACTCTATGGAAAAATATGAAATCATAATGCACCAAAAATCTGATGCATCCTCCATGTGCCTCGTGTAGGAATCTCTCTTACTCTCACTCACTCCCAAATGTGGATAATCAGGAATAGGGGACTCCAACACATATAACATATTTTACTATATTAGTGAAATGTGAAATCTCTTAGACCACTCTTGGGAACTTGTTTTGGTTATGACTTTATCTTTGTCCAAAAAATATCATAGTGATTTCATGTCTTTACAGTCTATTTTACACAACAAATAAAAGTAGATTTTATTACTTTTTATTGATTAATATTTATGAAATAGATCATAATTTAATTAGTCCCACTATTTTATTAAATCTAAACATCCCTCACCATTGGATTCAGAATATCTAGTTTTTATAATATTTTAGTGGAAAAATATATACTTCCCTTCAGATAACCCAGATGGAGGCCTTATCTAAAAATCTAAATCTATTTAGGTAGGCTTATATTTCCAATTGTATTAACTTATAGCTCTTAAATATATTGAGTATACTCTCCAATCCTGAAATCCTAAACTTGGGTTTCCTTAATTCTTGCCTCCAAGCTACGCCAAGTCTTGTGGGGGAAACTACTCTTAATGCCAACTTGGTTAATTCAACCAAATACTTTCATTTGAACTCCATGATAATTTAAAGTGTCCTAAAAAGGTCCAAACCAATACATTTAATTATAGTTTCATTCTAACTCAAGAGATGGAAGACATTTTTCTAACTTAATATTTTGATTGAGGGATTTTGTTTGTCTTACGCATAAATATAATTTATTTTATTCTTCACATACTAGTTAATCTGATGTGGGATTTATATAAATAATTAACCATATATAATACAGTAATTTACATATATAGGTTTTACCCATATATATTATCTTATCATATCCTTTTTTAATTACTCAATATGAAACTTACATCAGTAATCAAATATACCTGATCGAATAAAATTATACACTTTATTTTATTTTATCTATGCATGATTGCTAATTTATTTAATTTATATATAAATTTTTAATCATCCAAATAAACCATGCATCACATAAATAAATAAAGAACCTTGCACTGAAAAAATAAAAAATATATGATATAATCATGAGATTTTGACAACTAGTTAGTTTATCAAGTGTTGATAAACCAACATCAACCTCAGGGGAAATATATATAGACCAATTTTTTTCCTCTTAAGACTTTGAAATATTTCTATATATATTTCCAGAGCTAGTTTCAGAGAAGGCAAGCAATTATGAGGCCAAGTGTTCCTGGAATTAATTTTATAAAAATATTAAATATATTTTATATTACGCTCATGTATATTCTTAAAGAAAATACTATAATTATTAAATGGAATATTGGATCAAAAATATGAGACTGTGGTTGATTCTAAAATGCAGTGTTTACCCTACATGCGATATAAAATGGGTCGGTGCAGGGCGTTCGGACTCCTTTCTCATTGGCGGTACATTCAATGGGTTAAATAATTAAAAAATTCATTCATTCATTCATTTTATACCTAAATGATTTTTCTAAAAATGAATCGCCATGGAGAATCCTCTGGGGTTATCTACATAAACCCTGGGAAGATTCTAGAGCTATTTTTTCCTTCTTCATTAGTGAATCACCTCGGACGACGATGAAATGTCGGATCAGAGAATATTAGGATGCAGCGAATGCAACAACTCCTCTCAATCATTGGTGGTTGAATTCTTTGATGATGAATTATCCAATATCTGGGTAGGACTAATCAATTTTTGTTTTTATGTCCTCTATGATTAAATCTATTGAGTAGATTGATCCCTTCTATCTATTTATTCCAATTGTGGACTAAACATGCACCTATGTACCAGATTTAAATTGGTTTTTATCCCTGGATCACCATTCTTGATAGTTTTCCAGGAATTATTAGCCAATTATTATCTAAAAAATTGTTTTGGGGCCTTTCTTCACAATTTTCTTTGTGTCCATCATCGGTAGGACCCCACGGTCCCGGTTCGACATTGTCAGGCAGTACTGAGCCCGATCGGACCCCCAGAATCACAACGGGTTGACGAGCGAGGCATGGATCAACATGGTGAGGAATGATTTGGGATCATTTTGAGGAATGGATGATTTTTTTAATTATTTAAGATCATTAAATCAAACATGGAAGCATTGGAGGTGTATGTGGTGAATGTTGAAACCCCCGAAGAACCAGTGGAATTCGATATTCAGTAAACGGCAGTCAGAAACCATGATTTTTTGCTAGATCCAAAAATTTTGGTCAAATATAGGGCTGAAATAAAGTCATAAGATTAGATTCAAGGCATGAAGATCGGATCTAGAAATCTAGAGAAAACTCAACTACACGCCATCTATAGGGATGAACACACAGTGTGTAACTTCTTGAGTGTGACAGATAGGGATTGGGAAAAGATAAGGATGACATGGCATGTAGCCCTCCTACACATCGTGTACCCCTTCCCCAAATAAGAAACTCGTTTGATGGATCACACAGACGAGATCCCATGTGGAAGTACAAATCCAGGTACACAGATGTGTACCCTGGTACATGGATATGTACCCTAGTACATAGACACTAGGTTATGTTCACGGACATGGGGCCAGTACATGGACATGGGGTCTAGTACATGAACATGACCAGAAGGACATGGCCTGATCCTGGGTAGCTTGGACATGCTGTGTAGTCTACCTGCACAGCATGTACTCCTACACAGTCCGGAGTTGTGGGCCATCTAGGGAAACATCTAAGTGGTGGAGTAGGACCTCACGTCATTTGGGTCCCCTCACACTCCATGTACCCCTTGGTTTCTTTTGAGGAAACTTCAAGGTTCTGTATCTCCTTCATTTAGACTTGGATTTTAGCTCATGAGTAGCCTATCCTGAGTGTTTTTTCACATAGAATGTGATGGTTTCCCCATTTATGGATTTTGAGATATGATGTGAGATGATTAAAGAATGGAGATTATTAAAAAAATTTCTAACAATGACAGTGATTAGAAAGAATCTCTAGAGACTTCTTATAGAGTGGAACCCCCCCCCCCCCATCAGCATGGTTATGGGTCCTATACAACTACCTTCTGAGTGGAATACCTTTATCGGATAGGGAACAGATCCTCTATGACAAGAGTTGAACCCCCTATCACACTAGGGTGTGGGTCCTTGACTTCTGAGTGGAACCCCTCTATCAAATAGGGTGTGGGTCCTCAATGACTATAGTGGAACCATCTATCACACTAGGGTATAGGTCCTCAACTTTTGAGTGGAACCCCCCTATCAGATAGGGTGAGGGTCCTCAATGACTAGAGTGGAACCCCTTGTCACACTAGGTCATAGTTCCTTGACCTTTAGAGTGGAACCCCCCATCAGCATGGTCATAGATCCTCTAGCTTATCTAGTGGACCCCCCCCCCCATCAGCATAGGGTGTGGGTCCTTATGACACTAGAGTGGAACCCCCCATCAGCATGAGAATGAGTCCTCTATGGATACTTACAGAGTGGACCCCCCCCCCCCCAGACGTATTAGGGATCAGGTTCTCTACTTCATGTTTGTGCCCCCTCGACTGTGTGGAACAATTATGAGGCATGGCTTGACTTGGATGGTTATTTTTGAGCAGACATGTGATAATCTGGGCATCATTAATGGAATTTTGAAATTTTTGGATACTCTTCTTCTTGGGATGAGCTGTGAGATGGAGATCCCCTTTCTCTCTTTTTTGGGATTATTTTTACTAAGAATATATATATATTCTTCTATATCCACACCTTGGATTTGGTTACTCTCTTTCCATGGGAGTTGAAGACACATGGGGTATGTCATGTGATTTTCGTTTTTAGCTTCTCATGGTTGGATGAGTCTACTCTACTGTAATAGGTGGATAAACTTGATGTGTAGTTAATCTACTCATATTTTTGATCCCCTTGTGTTTGGATGAGGTTATTATCTCTTGGTTTGGGTTCATCTATTCCCCTTCACTGTATCTTACATCTTCTGTATTTCTTTTCCTATTGTATTCTTACTACTCCCATTAATCTTTCAGGGTGTCTTACTAAGTATGTATATACTCACTCCTCCATAGGCTTTTCCTGCACATTTCTTGTCTTACAAAAATGACAGATAGACCAGTGGTGGCTACATAGGAGCTTAGGGATACCTTGTACTTTGGATTGTGTATGGTCGTTGTAGCTTGGTATTTAGAATATGGGCTCTCTTAGTAGTTTAATTTTTTAGTTTTTTAGGTTGGGATATATTTCTGGTTGAGATTGTATTTTTACCATTTAATTTTTAGTTTACACTACCATACTCTTGTACTATCTAGAGGTTTTTCATGCATGGTTTTTCTATTATATTTTTTATCTTTTAGTCTTTCCATTTTCACTTTTACAACAAGATGTATGTGTGTGTGCATACAGGTACAAAGTTAAAGGCCTCCCTGTGTTAAATATTCCTTTGATGATGGTCGCCAGCCCCTAGCCTATGAAGGCAGGCTTGGGGTAGTTACAAATCAAGCCCGGACTTGGGTCAGTTTGTGAGAGATTGGTATCAGATCAGCTCATTCCTTAGGATGTTGTTCAGACTAGTCCCCTTGAGAGGAATTAGTTAGGTTTGGGGAAAAAGTTCCAAAGTATCTTGAGTACAGATCTCAAGCCAGGGAATCTAGTGATGGTGTGGCAGCCAACATATTCATTCACCAATACCTTGAATACTTGTTTGTCAACTCATCATATCAAGACATTGGTTAAAGGGATAAATAGTACATGAATAATATATTATTGAGTCTTTGATTGTACGTCTTGAGTCAGCTCCCCATTATTGTTGATATATATATATATATATATATATATATACTCATCTGGTCATGGTACATATTGATAAATGTTAAGATGCTTTTATGATGACTTCCATTCAGGATACCATTCCAGATCGTGAAGATGATCTAATGAGTGATGAGGCCTCAGTTCAAGTTCCATCCCATAACCCCCTTCCTCCAGGTGGGTAGGTAGCAACACCACCATATGTTGAGTAGCAGATCACCACATTAGAGTAGGATGAGGATGCATGCAGGTTTAGCGCACTCCATGAGTTCCAGCACCAGAGGCCACTAAGGTTCCATAGTGAGATAGATCCTCATGTGACAGAGGATTGGATAGAGTCAGTGGTCCATGTTTTTAGGCTCATTTAGACACCAATGAATCATGTGGTTATTATGGAAGATATAATTTTCAATATAGTTGTTAGACGCTGGTGAATAATTGTCACACATATGCATGATGAGTCGATATTATCATGTATTGACTTCCAGAAGCTGTTCTATGAGGAGTATTACCCCTTCTGTTTGCGCTTACTTCAGATTCAAGGGATATTGGAACCTCACCAGGGAGGCATGATGGTGGATGAGGATGCTATGAGGTTCAAATACCTTATGTGGTACTCCCTTGACATGATCTAAGATGGATACTTCCAAGAAAAAAAGTTTGAGCAGGGACTCTATAGAGAGACCCATGTCAACGTGGTGCCCTTGTGAATCCACACCTATGTTAGGGTGCTAGAGAGAGCACTAGTAACAAAGATATTTCTCTCAGAGGGATTATAGATAGAAAGATCTGGTAGTGAGCACCACATAACTGATTCATCTACAACAGCTAGTAGAACTCAGGAACCATTATCTTAATGTAGGAGACCTCCCTGTGATAAAACTCAAGCATGTGTTTAGGGGTATCATATAGGAACACTATAAACTTGAGAGGGGAAGTGATTTACCTATGATGGGAGAGGTCACACAACATGAGATTTCCCAACTAGACTTGTTGAGAAGTGTAGGAAGATAGTTTATGGACCTCCATGGATGAGGTAGAGTCGTGATCAGGGATCTCCCCGGTGAGGATAGGGTGGCCCCCAAGGAGGCAAATCTAGAAGAGGAGTAGGAGGAACCATGGGTGGTGAATTAAATTATGATATTTTTCCACCACCACCACTAGGTGGCATGCTTCAGGCTGAGGGAGATGGCGGCCATGGCCACGAATAGCTTCAGGCTTTGGAGAGCTCCCAGTGGAGGCACTATCCTAATAGCTTCATCTCAAGGTTCATATAGGGAATGCTTCTTTTATATCTTTTATCTATAGGTAGGGTGATCTATCTCTTGGTGAAGAAAGGTTCACATGTGAACTTTTGGTTATCATGATGGAACCCTATGATGTCATCTTGGGTATGGATTGGATGTTGGAGCACAAATTGACTATCACTGTAACACCCCGAAATTTTATGAAAAATATTCTTTTTAATTTCATTAATGTCTTGTGTTGTATGCTACACCAAAAGGAGCTTGCACAACACGCATCCTTGACTTGTCTTGCATTATACGCAATCACGACCTTCCTCGATAGCGTGTGTAGTACGCAATAACGAGTTTCACTAAACAACAATATGCTATTAAAATATTATTAAAACTAGCCGTTATGAATAGTAATAACCACTTTTTGAAATTTTAAAAATTTTATTTTTCAAAATGGACTTCATTTTTGGATTCGGAATACCGAAATTAGCCTAGGGTGAAATTTTGGTATTTTTCTGAAAACTTTCAATTTTTGATGAATAGTGAAACCACTAAGTGGTAGGTTAAAAACTGAATTTTGCATAAAACTTAATTTTACCGCTTCTGTGAATTGAATTTCGAAAATCCGAGAGACACGGTTAATATCAAGGACTAAAATGTGGTTCAATGAGATGAAAATAATTTTTGGTGAATAGTAACTTTTTACTTTTTTTTACCACGGTTAAAAGTAAATAGGGTAATTAAGTGTAAAGATGATATTATTATTACCCTAACACATGTAATAATTCTATTGGATAAGTTAAATTCGACCTAAAACAAACTTAGGAATAAAATATTACCATTTAGGCCCACTTGGATTAGATTAGGACATTTATTATTAATTTATTTAAAGAAGGGTTAAAATAGTTAAAATCAAAGTTTAATAAGTAAATAATTTTTAATATGGGGTTATACATAAGATAAATTCGACTATAAATATTAATTAGAAAGATAAAAAAATTTCCTACATAATGGTATTTTATTTGTAATTTTTAGACATTAAATAATTTAATTTATTTATGACACAATGATGATGCAGTAGTTATCTTATTAATGAAATATTGACATAATTGATGTTATAAACACAAAAATAAATGTAATTTGAGACTTTTTATGAATTCCACTAATTTTCTAGGTTACTATGATATATTAGTGTTGATTTAAGTAACTTGGTTCGAAATTATCATTCTGTTAGAAATTTCATAAAAATCATGTACCAAATAGTGTCAAAATTGACATAAATTAGTTTTTAAAACAAATATTATATTATTAATTTTTATTTAATTCCTAAAAATATAAGGTTCGGCCAAATGACTTAGATAAGGATAGATATATTAATAATAAACAACTTGGGGTTCGTTTGGCTTCATATAGTAAGTTTATTAACCATATAGTGTAAGAAAACAAAAAGACACGGTAAAAGTCAAATTATTTAACTTAGAGTTAAATCTAATTGATAAGGTTAAAATAATAACCTAAACTTGTCTAAATCCTATTGGATGAGAGGATTTCGACCCATCCCCACTTTAGATTCGAAATAAGACCATTTGGAACCATTATAAACCGAATTTTACCTTAATATAAAATAATATTTTGAGATTTTCTTAAGGTGCCCCTCTCCTCCCTTATAAAAGGGAACCTCCTCCCCCTCCTCCTCACACCAATTTGAGCACTCAATCTCGGCCAACCCCTGCCAAAATCCCTTCTACACTTCCCTAGAATAATCCTAGAGGTCCTGGTCTTCTTCAAAGACCAATCTTAGTTCCCTAAGTGGAGGATTCAAAGAGGCGTTTCAAAGAAGAGGTAATATCCATTACTGATCTTTTCAATTTCTTTCTTCTTCAACTTCTTCTTATTTAGTTGTTTCATGATAAAGTAATAACATCGGTATTACTTACATACTGATATGTTATTATAAATATTAAACAACCCTAATTCACCTTCTATCCATCCTACGGAAAAATGAAATCACTGCGCGTGCGTACGTACGGAATACCGTCTCCACGCCGTGGTGTAATCTATTTTCCACAACCACCTTACAAGGATGGTTATAATGGTGTAATGAGTAACTATATATGATTATTATAAAGTGATATTGATACTTAAATAGTATAAATACACTTAAATACAATTCCAAGATCATGGGAACAATATCATCGCTCGTGCGTACGTACGGAATACCGTCTCCACGATGTGATGCGACTCGTTCTACATGATCATCATTACATAGTAATTATATAAATGAATTGAATGAATAAATATGATATATGTTACACTAATACCATTCTGGATATAAGTTATCTATAACCTTAAAATAAGAATAAGAATTTATTCGGCAAAACACGCATAAGAACAAAAGGCAATAAAGACCCGAGTAACAAGTAACAATGAAATATTACTAATAAGAAGCTAAGAATATGACCATATATGATATCACATCAATATGTATGATTCTAGAATAAGTCAATAACATTATTTAAACCATTATACAGGAGCTTCAGACACGTACAAAGCAAATCGGACCTAAGGTAAGGGAAATATCACAATCTCATTTTTATCCGAGATTGTCTATACTTTGGTATTTACTGGGGTGTATTTTATCATCCAAATTCATGTTTCCTCAATATGTAATATTATTTCCATCCACCTAAAATTGTTTAAATCCAATTTTACCCTTCGGTGAGTTTTTAGTAAAATATATGAAAGGAATCTTTTGTCGTTTTTCGTACGAGGTACTTTTTGACTTTTCCGACAAAAGTACGAGAAGAATGTTTTTTTTAAATTATACGGCATGAATGGATTTCTAAAACATTATTTCCAAGAAGCTTCATTTACAAGTTTTCATGTTTATTTTTAATCAACTTCTTTTAGTTTAAAATTGTATGACATTTTAAGAAAGGAAAAGTGTTTTTGAAGTAGAAAGGACATTTTTCTCAAGAATGAAGTTCAAGTGTTTTATCAAAATTATTTTCCATCTAAGATAATAAAGGGTTATGTTTTTATCCATATTATTACATTGATTTGATTATGTTGTGATGGAAATATTTTTATGAATTCCTTTATCTTATATGAATTGTTTTATGATGTCATGTTGTTTAAGAATCCCATTTTTATTACATGGGTTATGCTATGATGTATGGTTTATGATTTTGTGGAACACATAAGAATGGTATCATTATGAGATGGGTGGGACCTATATCTCCCTCCAATGCATTGGGTAAAGATTTTATATCTCATGAGATAGACATGGCTGGAACGGTAGGTTATACCGGTTCAGTGAAACAGGACTGAAACGAGGGTGACTCGGTTTAGAAAGGGACTTTGTCCACTAAGATAGTCTTGGCAATGAGTCTTGACTAACAAGAAATGATTCTCTATGATTATGTGTGTATGCCAAAAAGTTTCATGTTTTAAGTTATGATTATTGTGATTACATTTCACTGCCATGATTTCTTCCATGTTATGAAATTATGATCTCTTTTGCAGGTTAAGATTTCCAAAATGTTATGTTCTTATGAATATGATGTGATTGATATTTCTTTTGTTTACCCTTACTGAGCATTTGAGCTCACCCTTTTATGTTTTCTTTTCCCCAGGATATAAAGAAAGGTTTTAGGTAAAAAAAAGGAAGATCTTTATGGGAGATATTGAAGATCTTTCACCACGATTAGAAGATTATATTCCGAGTTTCCAAAGACACTAAACTATTACGGTCCTTGTGTGTATTTTTTTGTTATTACTAAGTATTCCGCAAATGTAATGTAATGTCAATTTACGTCAAGATACAGGTCTCTACAGTTGGTATCAGAGGAAAGGTTTAGTCAACCTTTGGAAACTAGGATGTGATAACGTTAGTGAGATCCCTAGAGATATTTTTAAGGTATGTCTAGGGATGTCCCTAAGGTTAAGTATATGTATTGGTTATAGTACTAGAATTACGCTAACGATCATATAATTAAACCTAAGATGTTAGATATTGAAGGTACTCCCCCTTTATTATGTTGTTTTCCCTAGCATGATCTTTTCCTCTCACACTATTCTTTTTGGGTTTTAGACGATGGCTGGAACCCGAAGGAACCGTGTTGATCAATGCAATGGACAATGAAATGATTGTCCTCCTGAACAAACAAATGTTATGGGAGATGGAGTGAAAAATCATATTGCTATACTTACACAAGCTATGAATCATTCTGGACATCCAAATGAGCAGAGAAGGGAACAATATTCTATTGAGTCCTTCATGAGGCAACGTCCACCTTCTTTCAGTGGGTCTTCTGATCCACTTGTTGCTGAACAATGGATCAGTACTACTGAAAAGATATTTTCAGTTCTTCAATGTTCTGAACATGATAAAGTCATCTTATCATTATATCGTTTGGAAGGTGAAGCTGATCAATGGTGGAATCTTATCAAGAATACGAGGCAAAGAGATGAAATTGAGTCCATGGAATGGGACGAGTTCAAAAACTTATTTTTCAATAAGTACTTCCCTCGTATTCTTAGAACAAAGATGGAGAAGGAGTTTCTTGAACTAAAGAAAAAGGATGATGAATCTTTTGGTATATACAAAGCGAATTTTACAAGGCTTGCAAGGTATGCATCTGGATTTATCATGCAACCTGAAAGTAAAGTTGATCGATTTTTCAGTGGCTTAAAACCAAGTCTTCGAAGGGAATTAGCTATAAGAGACTTCAGTAGCTATGAAGAAATTGTGCGTTGTGCTATCAAGGTAGAAATGGAAGTTGGTGTTACATATCCATCTCATGGTTTTGACAAGAAACGAAAGATGGATTTCAAGGAGAAATCTCATAATAATGGTGAAAAGAAGATGAATGTTTCCTTATGCTCAAAGTGTGGAAAAAAGCATGGTGGAGATTGTCTTAAAGGGACTAGAAAATGTTTTAAGTGTGGAAAAGAAGGTCATCGATCAGCTGAGTGTCGAGGTAATGAAAAAAGGGTTTCTAATGATGTGAATAAAGCAAACACTGCAGAGAACGCACCACCAACACTTCAATGCTTCAAGTGCAAGGAAATGGGGCATTATGCTAATAAATGCCCTAATCCAAGGGTTAGTGATGATCAACATGAGCAACCACTTAAGGCAAAGGACAAAGGGAAGTCACATGTGATCACTATTGGCGATGTTGAAAATGACAACGATGTGGTGGAATGATTAAGTGTTTATGTAATGGGATTCCAAAATAATGTTGTATATAGTATCGTGGAATATTAGAATATTTATGTTTTGGATTTCAATAATTTTATGGTACCGGTAACCATAGAAAGTGATTGAGACATTTTTGGTAAACAGGTGATATGAGCATAATGAAGGGATAAGAAGATAATGAGATGTTTGATTGTATTCATGAGCTCATGATTGATATAAGGACTAAGTGATATCATGGTTTGAGTATATAGAATTTTGAGGATTTTGGTATGTGGAAAGTGTTAACTTTTAACTACATTCATGTTTTCACTAAGGTTCAATGGGTATTCATTCTTCAAGAGAATACATGATTAAGGTATTCACATGTTTGTAATTTGACCAACAAGATATATCTTATGATATATGGGGGATAAATGATGGCATTCACGTGATTATTCTGTGACATTTCAAGTAATCATTTTCTTTATACTATGAGCCTTGACCGAAGTATTTTAGATAAGCCTAAAGATTAGAATGGATTATGTTGGACATAAGTTAGGATAAAACGTTTTTCGATATTATTGATGGGATGTTATAGTAATATAGCTTTAGAAAAAGGACAACCTGCAGGCCGGGCGATAGCCCATCGCGTCGGACAAGGCTGTGGGAATCGAACCCACAACCGAAGTGCGACTGGCCTTTATCGCCTACCACTGGCCTACAGGAAGTCCCTGTTTAGTAGAAACTAGTTTTATTATATTAAGCAGTATGATATATGAAGTATAAGTCCATTTTAGGTACCATATATGATTAATCTCACTATAGAATGACTTATGTATATTTAATAACTTTTTCTAACCTTTTGATGGAATGACCCGTCATTCTATCACATGATCTGCTAACACTTCACGAATAACAAATTAAACTTCATTTATTTAAGAGATGAAGTGGAAATTGTTCAAGGCACGAACAATAGTGAGATTGTACCAAAATAAAGTAAGTATTTATTATAATTCAAATTCTTCAACTTTAGGGAAATGATCTTGAAAACCAAAAATGTTGTCCTAGTGCTCTTATATCTGATTAATCAGATGGTACCTTAGATCGTCACAAATTTATGGATTTGTGATTGCTAGCTTTTCCATAGCCATGTTCCCTACCACTCTCCATCAGAACATGATGGTTAGATTTCTCTTCCATATCCATATTTTCACCTATGTGGAAACCCAGTGATTAGTTTATTTGGGTAACCGTTACGTTTCATACCTTTGTTTTTAAAGATTGGTTTTGGTATTCCTTTTTACGATGTGGATTTCTATAAAAGAAACTTTCGAATAGTAAACCATTTATAACCCCGATGAATTTCGAGGGCGAAATTCATTTTAAGGGGGGTAGAATGTAACACCCCGAAATTTTATGAAAAATATTCTTTTTAATTTCATTAATGTCTTGTGTTGTATGATACACCAAAAGGAGCTTGCACAACACGCATCCTTGACTTGCCTTGCATTATACGCAATCGCGACCTTCCTCGATAGCGTGTGTAGTACGCAATAACGAGTTTCACTAAACAACAATATGCTATTAAAATATTATTAAAACTAGCCGTTATGAATAGTAATAACCACTTTTTGAAATTTAATAAATTTTATTTTTCAAAATGGACTTCATTTTTGGATTCGGAATACCGAAATTAGCCTAGGGTGAAATTTTGGTATTTTTCTGAAAACTTTCAATTTTTGATGAATAGTGAAACCACTAAGTGGTAGGTTAAAAACTGAATTTTGCATAAAACATAATTTTACCGCTTCTGTGAATGGAATTTCGAAAATCCGAGAGACACGGTTAATATCAAGGACTAAAATGTGGTTCAATGAGATGAAAATAATTTTTGGTGAATAGTAACTTTTTACTTTTTTTTACCACGGTTAAAAGTAAATAGGGTAATTAAGGGTAAAGATGGTATTATTATTACCCTAACACATGTCCTAATTCTATTGGATAAGTGAAATTCGACCTAAAACAAACTTAGGAATAAAATATGACCATTTAGGCCCACTTGGATTAGATTAGGACATTTATTATTAATTTATTTAAAGAAGGGTTAAAATAATTAAAATCAAAGTTTAATAAGTAAATAATTTTTAATATGGGGTTATACATAAGATAAATTCGACTATAAATATTCATTAGAAATCTAAAAAGATTTCCTACATAATGGTATTTTGTTTGTAATTTTTAGACATTAAATAATTTAATTTATTTATGACACAATGATGATGCAGTAATTATCTTATTAATGAAATATTGACATAATTGATGTTATAAACACCAAAATAAATGTAATTTGAGACTTTTTATGAATTCCACTAATTTTCTAGGTTACTATGATATATTAGTGTTGATTTAAGTAACTTGGTTCGAAATTATCATTCTGTTAGAAATTTCATAAAAATCATGTACCAAATAGTGTCAAAATTGACATAAATTAGTTTTTAAAACAAATATTATATTATTAATTGTTATTTAATTCCTAAAAATCTAAGGTTTGCCCAAATGACTTAGATAAGGATAGATATATTAATAATAAACAACTTGGGGTTCTTTTGGCTTCATATAGTAAGTTTATTAACCATATAGTGTAAGAAAACAAAAAGACACGGTAAAAGTTAAATTATTTAACTTAGAGTTAAATCTAATTGATAAGGTTAAAATAATAACCTAAACTTGTCTAAATCCTATTGTATGAGAGGATTTCGACCCATCCCCACTTTAGATTCGAAATAAGACCATTTGGAACCATTATAAACCGAATTTGACCTTAATATAAAATAATATTTTGAGATTTTCCTAAGGTGCCCCTCTCCTCCCTTATAAAAGGGCACCTCATCCCCCTCCTCCTCACACTAATTTGAGCACTCAAGCTCGGCCAACCCCTGCCAAAATCCCTTCTCCACTTCCCTAGAATAATCCTAGAGGTCCTGGTCTTCTTTAAAGACCAATCTTAGTTCCCTAAGTGGAGGATTCAAAGAGGCGTTTCAAAGAAGAGGTAATATCCATTACCGATCTTTTCAATTTCTTTCTTCTTCAACTTCTTCTTCTTTAGTTGTTTCGTGATAAAGTAATAACATAAGTATTAGTTACATACTGATATGTTATTATAAATATTAAACAACCCTAATTCACCTTCTATCCATCCTACGGAAAAATGAAATCACTGCGCGTGCGTACGTACGGAATACCGTCTCCACGCCGTGGTGTAATCTATTTTCCACCATCACCTTACAAGGATGGGTATAATGGTGTAATGAGTAACTATATATGATTATTATAAAGTGATATTGATACTGAAATAGTATAAATACACTTAAATACAATTCCACGATCATGGGAACAATATCATCGCTCGTGCGTACGTACGGAATACCGTCTCCACGATGTGATGCGACTCGTTCTACATGATCATCATTACATAGTAATTATATAAATGAATTTAATGAATAAATATGATATATGTTACACTAATACCATTCTGGATATAATTTATCTATAACCTTAAAAGAATAATAAGAATTTATTCGGCAAAACACGCATAAGAACAAAAGGCAGTAAAGACCCGAGTAACAAGTAACAATGAAATATTACTAATAAGAAGCTAAGAATATGACCATATATGATATCACATCAATATTTATGATTCTGGAATAAGTCAATAACATTATTTAAAACATTATACAGGAGCTTCGGACACGTACAAAGCAAATCGGACCTAAGGTAAGGGAAATATCACAATCTCATTTTTATCCGAGATTGTCTATACTTTGGTATTTACTGGGGTGTATTTTATCATCCAAATTCATGTTTCCTAAATATGTAATATTATTTCCATCCACCTAAAATTGTTTAAATCCAATTTTACCCTTCGGTGAGTTTTTAGTAAAAGATATCAAAGGAATCTTTTGTCGTTTTTCGTACGAGGTACTTTTTGACTTTTCCGACAAAAGTACGAGAAGAATGTTTTTTTTTAATTATACGGCATGAATGGATTTCTAAAACATTATTTCCAAGAAGCTTCATTTACAAGTTTTCATGTTTATTTTTAATCAACTTCTTTTAGTTTAAAATTGTATGACATTTTAAGAAAGGAAAAGTGTTTTTGAAGTAGAAAGGACATTTTCCTCAAGAATGAAGTTCAAGTGTTTTATCAAAATTATTTTCCATCTAAGATAATAAAGGGTTCTGTTTTATCCCTATTATTACATTGATTTGATTATGTTGTGATGGAAATATTTTTATTAATTCCTTTATCTTATATGAATTGTTTTATGATGTCATGTTGTTTAAGAATCCCATTTTTATTACATGGGTTATGCTATGATGTATGGTTTATGATTTTGTGGCACACATAAGAATGGTATCATTATGAGATGGGTGGGACATATATCTCCCTCCAATGCATTGGGTAAAGATTTTATATCTCATGAGATAGACATGGATGGAACGGTAGGTTATACCGGTTCAGTGAAACAGGACTGAAACGAGGGTGACTCGGTTCAGAAAGGGACTTTGTCCACTAAGATAGTCTTGGCAATGAGTCTTGACTAACAAGAAATGATTCTCTATGATTATGTGTGTATTCCACAAAGTTTCATGTTTTAAGTTATGATTATTGTGATTACATTTCACTGCCATGATTTTTTCCATGTTATGAAATTATGATCTCTTTTGCAGGTTAAGATTTCCAAAATGTTATGTTCTTATGAATATGATGTGATTGATATTTCTTTTGTTTACCCTTACTAAGAATTTGAGCTCACCCTTTTATGTTTTCTTTTCCCCAGGATATAAAGAAAGGTTTTAGGTAAAAAAAAGGAAGATATTTATGGGAGATATTGAAGATCTTTCACCATGATTAGAAGATTATATTCCGAGTTTCCAAAGACACTAAACTATTACGGTCCTTGTGTGTCTGTTTTTGTTATGTACTAAGTATTCCGCAAATGTAATGTAATGTCAATTTACATCAAGATACGGGTCTCTACAATCACTGCAGACAAGTCAGATGCATTCACACTTTGGGACCAGATTCTCCTTTTCCTGTGAGAGAGACCTCGTGGAGGGATGAGTGGGTTCTATGAGTAGGAGGATGAAACCCATAACCCATCAATTGGAAAGTATATCCCTTGGTGTATCAGGCTATTTGGACATATATATTCCTTTATTTTTGGATGATTATATGGAAATATTCCCCAAGGACTTTCTAGGACTACCCTTGAGGCGAGAGATGAAGTTTTACATTAACTTGCATCCCGACACCACTCTGATATCTTCTATGAAATATTAGATGGCCCCTAACAAGAACCAAGAGTTGTGATTGTATTTATAGGACCATTGAGAGAAAAGTTTTATTATAACTATTGTTTCCACCTAGTTATCTCCGTTTTTTGTTCATGAAAAAATACGAAGGGATCTTGTGGCTTTTCATGGATTATCATCGCCCAAATTAGGAAAAGATAAAGAAAAATTACCCCTTTCCAAGGATTGATGAACTCTTTGACTAGTTTCGAGGCATAAGATGGTTCTTGAAGATCAATATCAGGTCCAACTACCACTAGTTGAGGGTTCACGAGGCTGATATTCCAAATTTGGCATTCCAATGTCTCTATAGACACTATGAGTTCTTAGTGATACCCTTTGGTGTGATGAATTCCCCCACTATGTTTATGGATTTAATGAACCAGGTATTTTAGTCATACTTGGTCATATTCATTAACATCATACTCATATACTTTTCATAATAGGAGGATAATGCAGAGCACTTGAGGATGGTCCTATATTTTCTTTAAGAGCACCATATTTATGGAAAAATCTCAAAGTGGTAGTTTTGGATTCATGAGGTTCACTTTCTGGTACATGTCATTTCTGAGCATGGTTTAGCTGAGGACCCAGCGATGATTGATGTAGTGATTTCTTGGGATCCACCCAAGAGCATGTCAGAGGTGCAGATATTTCTTGGCTTGGCAGGGTACTACATGAGGTTTGTGGTATACTTCTCTAGAGTTGCAGTCCCTTTGACCTCACTAACACAGAAAGGGTAGTTGTTTACCTAGTATGAGTAGTACAGAGTGCCTTTGAGAAGTTGAGTCTGAGGATAACGAGTGATCCTATGTTGAGACTACTATAGGAGGTCCTGGAGTATATAGTGTATTATGACACCTCAAGATCTAGGCTCGGCTGCATGTTGATGCAGCAGAAATCATTCATTGATTACGGATCAAGGTAGTTTAGACCCCATAAGTAGAACTGTGAAACTCACAACCTAGATCTGGAAGTGGTCGTCTTCACCCTGAGGATTTGGAGGCACTGCCTTATGGTGGCGAACTTTGTGGTTTACTCAAACCATCAGAGTCCCAAGTCCATCTTCATGCACATAGACTTGAACCTAAGATAACGATGGTGGTTGGATTTCCTGTAGGACTTTGAATTCAATATAGTCTACAATTCATGAGAGGGATACATCGTAGCAAATTCCCTTAGTAGGAAGTCTCATTCTCTCTTAGTGTAGGAGGCTTCAGAGTAGTAGGCCTCTCTACACCTGACCCTGATAGAGTAGGAGGCTGCAACTTTTCTGTAGTTGATGAAGTTTACTCCTCCACTTCTCAATCATGTAAGAGAGTCTCACCAAGGATACATCGACTATGAGGTCTTGCATGACTAGATATCCATGGGGGACTCACCAGATGGATGTTCTAAAGGAAGGAATCATGCCATCCTTTTTTAGGGATAGACACAGGTCCCGGTCACATTGTGGAAGGAGGTGATGTGAGAGTTCTACACTTATCCCATAGTTTTATATCCCGGGTATAGGGATGATGCATAGATACCTTCAGTGGAAATTTTGGTGGTCCAACATGTGACAAATAATAGCATAGTTTTTCTCTTGGTGTCTCGCTTTTCAGCAAGTGAAATTTGGGCACCATATTCTAGAAGGTTTTTTTCAGCCCCTTGAGATCCTAAAGTAGAAGTGGGATGGCATATCCACAAACTTTTTGATAGGGATTTAGCACATGAAAAAGGTACATGACGCTATTTGGGTGATAGTTGAATGACTCATGAAGACGTAGAACTTCCTTTCTATCAGCGAGTAGAGTTCAGTGGATATTTTGAGGCATTTTTATGTATGGGAGATTGTTCTCCTTCATGGGGTGCCCTTGAATATTGTCTCTAGTCATGATGTGAAGTATGTCATGATTTTGGAGAGGCCTACAGGAGGAATTTGGGACCCAAATGAAGATGATTACATCCTTTCACCCCTAGACCTATGGTAATATTGAGTGTACTATCCAGATGTTTGAAGATATATTATGGTCTTGTATTTTAGACTTCATCTGGATCAAGGAGGATCACATTCCCTTAGTAGAGTTTGCATACAACAATAGATACCACTCTGCTATCGGCATGGCACCTTTTGAGTCCATAAATGAGTGACCCTATAGGTCACCCTTTTACTGAACATATATCGGTGATACATCACTTATGGGCCCAGATATGATGTAGGTGACAATAAATAAAGTTTGGGTCATCCGTGAGTAGATGAGGACGGCCTAGAGAAGATATAAATCTTACACAGATTTCCTTCATAGGCCCATGGAGTTTGATCTAGAAGACTATGTTTTCCTAATATTCTCTCCATGACAAGGATTTCTGATGTTCGTCTAGGGAGACGAGCTATTCATGAGGTTCATCGGGCCATTCGAGATCAAACATAGGGTTGGTGAGGTTGTTTATTGCCTCACCCTACCCTCATAGTCAGTGCAAGTGCACGACATCTTCTACATGTCTTAGATAAGGAGATATGTGCATGAACCTATGCACATCGTCGATTGAGGTGAGTTGAACATTGAGGATGGGACCACCTTTGTAGATCACTCAGTGGAGATCTAGGATCAGTAGGAGAGGACCCTGTGTGTATGAACCATCCCCTTAGTCCATGTGTTTTGGAAGCACGACAATGTGTAGGAGAGTTCCTGGGAGTAGGAGATCCAAGTGTGGGATTAGTATCCAAATTTGTTTGTTTAGTTTTTATTTTCTAGGAAAAAAAATTTCAAGGGTGGAATGTTTTTTAGAACTGGTTTTTTCCTTGTAAAAAATCAAAATATTTCTTTATATATTTTTAGAGCTAGGTGTTGAGACAGCATACGATTCTGAGACCTGGTGTGCTTGGAATTAATTTTAAAAATATATTAAATATATTTTATATTGCGCATGAGAAAAATTCTTTAATAAAATGGTATAACTCTTAAATGGAATCTCAGAACATAAATCAATGACCACAATTGAGTCTGGAATGCGGTGTTTACCCTAGGCGTGACATAAAATGGGCTGACATGGGGTGATCAGACTCCTCTCTTATTGGAACTATGTTAAGTAGATTAATTAATTAATAAATTCATTCATTCATTCATTCATTTTATACCTAAATGATTTTTCTACAAATGAATCTCCATGAAAAATCCTCCCAAGTTAATGGTATAAACCCTGGGAGGATCCGAGAGCTCCTTCTTCCTCCTTCATTGGAGAATCACCTCAGAAAATGACGAAACGCTGGGTCATAGTATATCAAGACTCCACAAGTGCAATGAATCCTATCAATCATTTTTGCGTTTCATTCTTTGATGATAAATGATCCAATATCTAGGTAAAAATCATAAAAAAAAATTCTTCCCTCTTTTATTAAATTAATTGAGAAAATAGATCCCTTCTATCAATTTGCACCAATTTTGGCCTAATCATGTACCTATGTACCAGATTTAAATTGGTTTTTTAATTGTTTTCTAACCTTAGATCACTTTTCTTGATTATTGTACAATGATCATATAAAAAAATTGGTGACTTTATCCCTAATTTTCTTCGTGTTCAACACCGATAGGACCCCGTAGTCTCAGTTCGACATTCTCGAGTGAGACTGAGCCCAATCGAACCCTCAGAATTGTGATGGATTGACAAGAAAAGAATGGATCTACAAGGACAAATTTGGGATCATTATAAGGAACAGGTGGTCATTTTGTTGATTTAAGATCAATAAATCAAATGTGGAATCATTGTAGACATACGGGATGAATGGAGAAACCCCTAAAGAACTACCAAAATTTGACTTCTAGTGAACGATGGCCAGAAACCATGATTTTCGATTAGATCCAAAAAATTTGGTTGGAGAAAGGTCCAAAATTGAAGCTATAAGATCATATTCAAGGTGTGAAGATCAAATATTTAAATACAAATAAAACCCGACTACACACCATGTACAGGGATGAACACATGACGTGTAACCCCTTGAGTGAGGTAGATAGGGTTTGGGAAAAGATAAGGATGAAATGACATGTATCCCTCATGAAAATTGTGTACCCCATCCCTAGATAAACAACCCATGTGATGAATCACATGGGTGGGATCCCGTGTGGAAGTACATGTCCAAGTACATGGGGTCAGTACACAAACACGGGTTCCTATACATAAAAACATCCATAAGGACAAGTCTCAGGCCCAAGTATCTTGAACACACTGTGTAGTCCACCTACACATCATATACTCCTACACAGTTGGGATCCATGTGTCAACTAGGGACATGTCCAGGTGGTGGAGTGGGACCAAACGTTGTGTGGGTCCCCTCACATGTTGTGTACCCCTTGGTTTCTTTTAAAGAAACTTCAAGGTTTTATGTCTCCTTTATTTGGACTTAGATTTTGGTACGCAAGTAGCGTATCTTAAGTGTTTTTCCATGTATAAAATTATGGTTCCCTATTTTTTGGATTTAGAGATATGATGTGAAATGTTCTAGGAATGGATCTTATTAAGGTGATGCCCAATGATGGTAGTGATCCGGAAGAATCACCATATGCTTCTTATAGAGTGCAACCCCCATCAACATGGGTGCGGGTCCTCTACATCTACCTTTCAAGTGGAACCCCCTATCAGATAGGGTGTGGGTCCTCTATGACTAGAGTGGAACCTCCCTATCACACCAAGGAACGGGTCCTAAAATTCCAAGTGGAACCTGCATATTAGATAGTGTATGGGTCCTTAATGACTAGAGTGGAACCCCCCCCCCCATCACACCAGGGCATAGGTCCTCAACCTTTATAGTGGGACCCCCCATCAGCATGTGCATGGTTCCTCTACATTATCGACTAGAACTCTCTGCCCCTATCTATAGAGGGAGCGGGTCCTCGTGGCCCTAGAGTAGAAATCCCCATCACCATGGGAGTGTGTCCTCTATGAATACTTATAGAGTGTAACCCCCCTGACATACTAGGGTGTGGGTTCTCTACTTAGAGTTTGTACCCCCTCAACTGTGTGTCACAATGATGAGGTGTGGCTTGACTTGGATGGTTACATCTAAGCATATCTGTGAGATGTTGGGCATCATTGATATACTTTTGTAACTATTGGATACTCTTCTTCTTGGGCTGAGCTATGATATGGAGATCCCCTTACTCTTTAGTTTGATATTTTTTTTACTAATCATATATTTATTTTTTTCTATAACCACACCTTTTATTTGGTTACTCTCTTTCCATGGGAGGCGAAAATGCACAGGGTATGCCACATGTTTTCTGTGTTTAGCTTCTCATGGTTGTATGAGTATACTCTCCAATTATAGGTGGTTAAGGCTTGATTTTTATTTCATCTACTCACCATGTTGTGACCGTTATGCTTGGATGAGGATATTATCTCTTGGTTTGGGTTGAGCTATTATCCTTCACTGTATCTTGCATCAATTATCATTATTTTCCTATTGTATCTCTTACTGCTCCCCCTTTATATTTTGGAGTGTCCTAATGGGTATGTATATACTCACATCTGTATGAGCTTTTCCCACACATGTCATGTCTTATTAAGGTGAAAACAGGTTGGAAGTGAATTTAGAGGAGCTTAGGGATACCTGGTACTTTGGACCACGTATGATGGTCGTATCTTGGGATTCAGGAGATGGGATCTCTTAGTAGTTTTCTTTTCCAGTTTTTTTAGGTTGGTAAATATTTCTAGTTGGGAATGTATTTTTCCCCTTTACTTTTCAGTTTACACTATTGTACTCTTGTATTGTCTAGAGTTTTTTCATGCATGGTTGTTCTTTTATATTTTTTTCAACTTTTAATCTTTACCTATACACTTTTGCATCTATATGTTTGTGTTTGAGTATATAGGTACTTATCAAAGGACTCCTCATGTTAGATATTCCTTTGGCGGTGGTCTCCACCCATATCCTATGGAGGCAGGCTTGGGGTAGTTGCAGCTCAAGCCCAAGATTGGGTCGGGTCTTGAAAAAATAACTCCTTGAGCCTACACCTAACTCTAGTTGTAATATTTATTCATTATCTATTGTATATCATTGGCTGGATTCACCTCATCTCAAGTCTCAAATCTTGTCCTATAGATGATAACTTTACTGATAGAGTACAACAACCACCACCTAGAAGGTATACTCTAGAAGGGGTAAGAAGGTCTTTACACCAGCTCTAACAAACTAAGGTGGTGCCCCACTTAGGGTATGTTAGGATATTCCCTTAGGTGTGAGTTTATAAGAGGTATGGATGAAAGATGAGGGTGGAGTGGATTATTGTTTTAATGGCCAGTGGCTTGGGAAGGAGAGAGAGAGAGAGAGAGTATCCTCTTCCTATAAGTGTATCTTCCTCTTTGATTTACTTTTGTTACCTACTGTAATTTCCACCTAAAAGTAAATTTAATATACTAAATAAGTTCACTGGTTTGATCATCTCCATTATTTTTTCTGACCTTCCTTCCTTGTTTTCCTCCACTCCTGACCACAATGGCGATAAAGATGCGACATCAAGCTCTCCTGGATGGTGTCGAATAACGAATTAGAAAACTCAACCTCAACCTTGATTACTCCATCACCACTTTAACTCTGAAAATGGATAATCTTACCATGAACCACTAGTCCTAGCAGTAGTTGATCCATGCTCAGCATTAACAAGACTTCCAGGAGCTGCAAAGACCAGGTGCATGATTTCACTAAATTTTGAAAATACATCTCAGGGTTGGTGTGCCACTTCGATAAGGATCCAATACACGATGAGAACCCTCCATCCTATGTCACTTAAATGTGTGTATCACATTCCATGGAGCCTATAGAGTTGGAATAGCTATGATGGGATGTGTAATTTCCATCTCATCCTATTGAACTCGCCTCTAATCGTAGTGTTTCACCCCACTGCATCAACTAACCAATTTCTGATGACTCTTAACCTTGAGGTTGGATTAGATAGGATGGACTCTTCTTCTGCATCAATCAAACAATAGAATTTGAGAGGGTATTTTTTTCAAGACTTATGATGGAAGTCATTACAATCCACTGGTTCACCATTATTCATGACGTTTGGTTAGGTATCACATGTAAAATTTTTAACACATGAGATCATGGACCGTTTTAGTACCCTCAATATCTAGAATCCCTATGAGGAGGTGGTTGAAATCCTCTATCTTGGTTCCATTCAATATTATATCAAGCAGTTCAAATACTTTGACACTCTTTTAACCTTCCAACTAGAGCAACAATATTTTGTTTATTTTCTTCATGGTTTTCATGAGGAAATTTGCAATTGGGTATTCATTCATAACCTAGAAACACAGTTATAAGAAATGCGTTTGGACCACCATGTAGAGATTTATATGTGGAATGGGATGGTGTTATCCATTTGTAGTGGTAGTTCATGGTTGTATATTAACCATGATAGCATCCTATGATAGTTGTCTCAACACCCTGGTATATAGCTGCAACCTTCTCCTCCATTCCACAAATACAAAAGGTTAGGTTGTCCCTTAGGAAAACTCCCTTAGGGAGCACTATGGAAATGGTCCCTTGGGAGCTATAGGGTTCAACACTTATCTAATCTAGAATTTGGGGAATTCCAAAAAAAGGGGACTGTGTTTCTAGTGTGTAAAACCATATAATTGGATGTACAAGTAATTTGATTCAAACATATGAGTACTAATTATTATTGAAGATGAAGTTCACCATGACTTGGCTAACACCACACTGCTTGAGGACATTGCACAAGATGAAAAAGAGAAAATTGAAGTGATTTCATTCCAAGTGCTCAAAAACTATGGTTCAGGTACTTATCTATAGGTCAAAACTATGATGAACTAACTTCCATGAAGGTCGAAAGGTGGATCAACGACATCCCCATTTTAGTCCTCTTGGAGAGTGGTGCCACACAAAATTTCATATCCCCCATGCCTACTTCCCAACTATTTTTACCAATCCTCAACTGTAGGAAAAAGTTTCAATCTTGGAGATGGTCATAAATTGTGGTCCCATGGCCTATGAAAACAATTTTTTTTAACCATGGGAACCTACATCTTCTCTCATGATTCTCATGTCTTTTATGTAAATGGTTTGGATTTGATCTTGAGAATTTTCTAGATACGCACACTGAGGGAGCTATTACGGTTCGGAGTCACTCTCGGACCCTCTATGGGGTTGTCTATAGAAATACAGTAATCTTATCACTGCAAGAGTTAATCAGTTCTCTTTGTGGGTGGGTATCTCAAAATAAACAATGCAAGCTAATCCAAACTACCATATCCCTCCTTGAACCACTCACAACACCAGTACCTTCATCAATTGTTCCATCTATAATACATTTTTTGTAATGTACCCAGGGGACTTCCCCTATAATTCCTAGGTGATCATAAAGTCCACTTATTTAGAGGGAAAGATCCAATTTCTATGTGTTCATATTGATACCCTGTATTTACAAAAGAATGAGATTGAAAACCAGGTCATGTACATTCTTTACAAAGGTACAATCTTCTCAAGCACCAGTTTCTTTTCCATCCATGTATAGATCATTTAAAAAATGATGTTAAACAGTGCATGGGTGTGGACTAATGAGCCCTCAACATGGTCACAATTCTAGATAAGTTTCATATTCCCATTTTTTAGCAATTATTGGAAAAGTTGTGATAGGACCTTCTAGAGAACCCTTATTTTTATAAAAATACAGTGAGGATGTAATAGTATAATTATAGATAATTATAGGGGGAAAGATGAATTTGTGACAAAGGATAGAAAAAGAGAGTAAGATAGTGAGAGACTTTGAGTGGCTCCTCAACACTCCCTCCCAAGCTACACCAGCTGAACTAATCCTAAACATAATAATTCCTCCCCTTCATGGAAACCCTAGCCACCATTTATAACAACTCCAGTCCCACTTTAACCTCCCTCAATTTGTTAGGATGTATAGTGACCCCCCTTTCCATAATATTATTTACAGTTGTGCCAGCTATGGATAGCCTAACTCCCTTATTGTTTCCCCTTATAGAATAATCTTTTAGGCTATAACCAGCTTTCCCAATCGCTATCACTTTCTACCTATCTTAATAATTATCCTTGTCCTCAAGAATAAGGAAATAAAAACATTATCGGTTTCTGACTATATATTCCCACGTTTCTTTTTTCATAGGATGCTACTTCCATGCTAGAGAAGGAATGCATGTTACTTGTGTCTTATTACTAGTATCCATGAAGGAATTAACCTAGTTTGATTAAATTTATTTGAACATGGATTCTAGTGGCTCTTTGTTTTGGTACTTAAAATTCTATAACAACTAGTATTTTGAATATTATTGAGCACATAATTTTATAAGCACTATAGTTTTATGATTCATTTCAAAATGACTATACACCATAGTGATTTTATCAAGGTTTTTTGGGCCATGAATATTGGATGATGTTAAAGCATCCTTTCTAATTTCCCTGAGAATCTATACTATTTCAGTTTTGGTGTTCATGTAAACTCAAAATTTCTGAAGAAGAATAAGATCCATCTTGGTTGTTTTAAGGGTGGAAATAATGTTAACTCCATCCAGGTGAGTTGATTCTCTGAAGAAGTAGTGTGAGAGAATAAATAGCTCAACCTCATAGGAATATGGTATTTCTTTCCCAACTATAATTGAATATATCATTTCATGCTTGATTTCTATTTCATAAAGGAAAGATTATTTCCATTCCAAGAATTTGGGGAATCTCTATAATAATAGGGTGGTTCCTTCCACATTTTTTAAATCCATATATCCCTCACAATGTGTATCCAAAAAACCACATTAAAGACTTTTTTTTTGTATTCCATTATAATAATAATTACATCCTTGGATATCCAAGATTAATAAATCATTCAACAACTACCATGAAATACCGATCATTGGTGGACTCTGATGGAATGTATAGCCCGCTAACTCTAGAACCTAAAAACTAAATATTCTTATCCCACCTACGGATCCATCTCGATTTTATGAAGCATAATTTCTAATAATAAAATTATCTATTAGAGCAGGTAATTCCACATAATCTTCCATTTCCCCCATATTTTTTCACTTGTTTTGGGACACCTTCATCCCTGTCGTAGTGAAGTAGAAATAAATTTGGAAAAAATCAAAAAACTGGTCAAATCCATAAACAACATGGCTAATAACTTGTTTTCTATTTCCACCTAAAACTATTCCAAAAGTTGTAAATCTAATTTTTATACTAGTCTTAAAACTTGTTGGAATACAGGAAATACTATTACCATTAGTTACTTTTATTATGTTACTCTTGGTGTAAAAAAAATCCCTCACTAGCCCCATAAAAAATCTGGTAGTGATCCTCCTTCTTATGTGCATTCATCCATTGAACAACTCTGGGAAAACATGTTTTGGTTGTTCCAGTAGTGTGTGCCCCTCATTCTGGTACACCCTCCATCCTAGTTAGGGAAGAATCCAATAGTGGATGTAGCTCAACAGGTGTGATGTGGAATAGGAAGAACAAACTGGAAATGGGCGGTAGTCCAGACCAATTTATTAGATCTACTAGAGAAGACTTCTTTGTATTGAAATATAGTAAGAATGTAGTAGTATAATTACAGTGAATTATAGGGGAAAAGAGGTGTGTGAGATAGAGAAGAGTAAAATAGAGAGATATACTTCTAGAGGCTCCTCAGTGATTTATCCCAAGACACACCAGCCAAACATATCCTAAATGGAATAATTCCTCCCCTTCACTATATCCCCCAACCACCCTTTATGAAAAATCCAACCCCCCTTTAGCCTACCTTAGTTTGTTATGTTGTAAAATCCCCCCCCCCCTATAGAATATTCTTTCCAAATATGCTATCTAGGGATATCCCAGCTCCCCTTCTATATAACCTTTATATAATACTCTTTTAGGTTGTGACCAGCTCTCCTGGTCACTATCAAATTACATGTGGTAATGTGTTTTTCAATTCTTGACCTTAAATTAGGTTTCCATCAGATTTATATGCAGATTTAGGATGTGTACAAAACTGCTTCATACACCCACAATGATAATTAAAAATGCTTGGTGATACCATTTGGACTCACCAATTCTCATTCAACTTTCTAATCTATTATGAATGGTTTATTTTGGTCCATCCTCCATAAGTATGTTCTCATTTTCTTTGATGATATTACAATTTATATTCTAGAGTGGACATCCCATCTGTAGAATTTGGTTGTATTCCTATATATTTTACACAACCATTAATTCTTATCCAATCAAAAAATTATTCCTTTTTCCACAGTGAAATTAGGTATCTTGGTCACATCATCTCAATGGAAGGGGTTGCTATGGACCCAGCTAAAATCCAAGTAGTGTTGGATTGGCCAAAAATATTAACTATAAAGGGTTTATACAAATTAATCAGCCTCATTTTCTACTAAAAATATTCATTAAAGGATATGGAACCCTTTCCCAACCCCTCACATAACTCGCTCTCTAGGAAAGTTTTCACTGGACTGCCCCAACCCAAAAAAATTATCATTCTCAAAGATGTGTTGACCACTACCCATGTTATTACACTACCAATTTTCTCCAACCCATTTGTTCTAGAGCGCGATGCTTCCATCCATGAGGTGGGTTTCATCCTCATTCAGGTCCACATTCCCATTTCATTATTCGGTAAGGACCTAATCAAATTCAATTTTTCAAAATCGATGTATGAAAAGAAGGTCATGAATTTGGTACTATACATACAACATTGGAAATCATTCTAATTGTGAGGGATGTTTATGGTATTCTCTAACCATAATAACTTATAATACCTACTAAAATAGCACATCATTAACCATGATTAACAATTTTGGTTTTCAAAATTACTAGGATACCACTTCAAAGTAAAATATAAGTATATTTGTGAAAACCTAGTTATCGATGCTCCCTTCTAGAAATAAAATTCTCCAAAGAATAACCCCTATGAATATTTTCTAGTTTGTCATGAGGGTAATGACTTGGTCAGGAATGTATAAGTCAACCCTTATCTCAACAAGATTGTGCACCAACTTCAGTTTGGAAACCCATCCACCAAATCCTTTTCCCTATCTAATAGAACACTGTTGTACAAAGGCAGGCTGGTGATACTTGCTTTCTTCTAATGGATTCTTAAACCACTAGAGTAATATCATGCATCCCCTCAGGGGTAATTCTGGATACTATCAAAATTACTAAAAACTAATTGCTTATTTGTAATTTTTGGGCATGTGATATTAAATCTTGAACTATGTTTAGTAGTTTCAAATATGCTAATAGTTTAAATATTCAACCTTGTCGCCATCTGGGATCTTGTAGCCCTTGAAAATTCAGGTGGAAATCTAGGATGAACTTTCCATAGATTTTATCACCAAGATCCCAAAATCCAAAGGCTATGATGTGATCCTTATGGTGGTGGATAGTATTTATAATTATTCCCACTTTTTTCCCTCAAGTACCCTTTCACATCTAAGGGGGTGGCTAGTGTCTTCAAGTGAGAAAGTTTCTGACTCCATGGGATCCCAAAATCCATAGTCAATGATTGTGATCCTCTATTTATGATCCACTTTTGGATAGTGCTCTTTTAGTTTCAAGGAACCAATATGAGGGTGAGTTCCACATACCATCCCCAAACATATGGACAACCTGAAGTGGTTAACCAATGTCTTGAAACTTTCCTCTGTAGTTTTTTCATAGAGAAATCTAAATAGTTGTCTTTCTAAATACCTTAAGTTGAATTATTCTACAAAACTAATTGAAATTTTTCCATTAACTCCTCTCATTTTGAATTTTTATATGTTCAAAAACCACCATCTCTTACAAAGCATTGAATTTTATTAACATAAAGGAAAAACAATACATCATGGGGGCTGAAAAAATTAAGACCAAGGGCATCTCCTAAAACAACATCCACACCTTCTGGTGGGAGAGACCCTAAACTAAGATACTCCAAGATAGGAACATCCTGGGAAGACATATAAGCTAATAAATCCACTACATGATTCCCCTCGTGACAAGTATGAATGAGAGAAATTATGTTATGAAGAAGATCCTTGCACTTACGGATCAAGTAGATGATTGTCCAGGGGGTAGAGGAGATGCCTTTGAGAGAACTCCAAATAATCCTCGAGTCTGTCTCCACCACAGAGAGCTAGATATTACAAGTCTTGAACATTTCCAAGATGATGAGAAGATTCAAGGACTTATCCTTAAGGGACTCTCCATCCCCATGGAAGAAATAGAATCCATACACCACTGATCCAGAAGGGTCGTGAACCACACCTCCTCCCCCAATATTCCCCTCGATGCATCCACCATCCATTTTTACTTTCCTACCTAGATAAATTCATGTGGAGGTAGTGGATCAAGCTTTAATGGACCATGATAAATCCCTCCACTAACTTAAACACCACTCGTCTCGAGATCAACAGTCTATAAAGTAGTGAGTCGAATGATAGAATTATGACCTCTCCTTCCAAATGGGTGACCAAGTCTTCTTGAAACTCCATCCTCACTGCCAATAAACTATTTCTCACCATATAAACTAGAAGATCAATGTCCAGTTCTATGGCCCATTCACTATACTGCAACGCATTTTTCCTATGGCCTACAGGCTAGAATTTCCCATTTCCGCATGAATTCATCTAGTTTTTCATGTCATGCAGCTAAAGAAGGTGATCATCACTCAAACCTTGGAGTCCAATATTCCCAGTGATCTTGACAAGGATATTATGCCTATAATGGATCATAAGGTAGACTTATCCGAACGCTCCATTTTTCATAATAATATCACTATTCCCTAGTGTTTAATCAACTAGAAGGACCGCCCATTGGAAGGTACCTCTTGAGAGTATGACTTCCTCATTTGCAACCAATTCCCTTCCCTCGGTCTTGACGACAAAATTGATCTTTTGGAAGAGGGTAGTGATAAAGTTATAACTACCACCACTTGGAAGGTATACTCTAAGAGGGGTAAGAAGGAATTTATAATAGCTTCAACAAACTAAGTTGGTCTCCCACTTATATTTTGTTAGGATATTCCCTTAGGAGTGAGTTATAAGAGGGAGGGGATGAGAGAAGAGGGTAGAGTGGATTGTTTTTATAACGAGCATGAGAGAGAGAGAGTGTCCTATTTCTATAAGTTTATCTTACTCTTTTCTTTACTTCCATTAACTATAGTAATTTCCACCTAAAAGTATCCTAAATATACAAAATAAATTATTTGGTTTTCTCATCTCTATCATTCATCCTTTACAAATGTTTACTCATATACTAGTGAGGGTAATCAAGAGTTTAGTGTTATATAAAATAATCCATGGACACACAACCTGTATATGAAAAAGAGAGAGGGAATATTTGAAAATCATTATATTAGTTAATAAAATTATCACATTAAACCCATGAAATAAATAATTCCATTAATTAGATAAATCCAAAACATAAAATGGTCATTCAATCTTATGATCAATAACAACATAAAATGACAACACATTAGTATCAATAACATTCAATTCTATTCATTTTAATTAAGGTAAATTTAATTAAATTAATAAAATAATAAATTAATAAACTGATTAATTAATTAATTTTCTATATTAATATTTTATCCTAATAGTTTATGAGTCATATGAATCTCATACTTTATTAATTTAAATAAATTAATAATTCAGTACACAACGTGTACTAGGTAGGCCACACAATGTGTACCTTTTGTGTAATATTAAAATCCAATTCCTTGAATTTAATACTTACATGATGTGTACTTTTGCTCGATATTTCATGTGACACATGTTGTGTATGGTTCTTGTAATGCACTTTATACTTACATAGAATGTATTCCCACATGGTATGTCTCAATATACATGATAGTTAGTTCCATGGTTCAAGTTGCATAGTCTCTGTGGTGTGTATGATCACACAACATTCCATAATATAAATGGTTTGCACTGCTGGTAATGCATGTGAACTACACGTTGTTTATAATGATTATTACATGTCGTGTAATGATATGTTTTACACAATGTGTAATTTTAAGTGTGTATAACCACACAAAATACTAAAATTAACTCAAATTATACCTGATGTGGACAACTCACGACACACAATCTGTACATCCATCCACACGTTGTGTAGTCATGTCTCACTTTTATTACTCTTTTTGTTGACCCACACCACATTTTAAAAACCTCAGTATGTGCCTTATGTGAAGTTACACATGTTACATAATGTATATATCTATCCATACATCGTGTATCCAAGTTTCACTATGTTTCTTTGATGACTGTCAACATGAACCATATAATGATGCCATGTATTAAACCACACAAATCACTATGAATCGGATGGTGTGTTTAATCAAGTAGGGTTACATGAAATGTACATTCTAGACACACACTGTGAAAATATCAAACTATGTTCCACATTTACAGTTAACATGAACCATGTAATTATGCCATGTACCAACCCACATGGTGCATCAAGATTTATGTGTTTTGCTCCTTGAATGATTGAACAAGGTTACACGACATGTTTTTAGTGAACATGACACCATTGTATGGAATTTTCAAGTGTTATTCATGTATTTTTGGCCCATTATTATTAGCAAAAAGTTGGATTAACACTCCATGTTGTCCATTGGACTAAGAAAAAAATTCTAAATATGAAAACTAACAAAACAATGGATGAAATTGATCAAATGAATTATAAATAATTATATATTAGAATGTAACTAATCTAGTATCACTTTATGGTTCTAGGATGAATTAGAATCATTAGGTGGAGGCATAATTTTTTTCATCAATATCAATTGTTAAACACCAATGAAAGTGGCAAACACACCAAAAAATATCTAGAGATAATCTTTCATGTTTAATTTATAATTAATTTAATTAAGAATATACTTATTCTTTGAAATCTATGAGATCAAATTATATTTCTACTCTTTTCGTATTGTTCTTCATAGTGGATAATCCAATTATTAATTCCTATAGACATATCCACACATGCTCCACCAATCTTTGAATGTCGTTCTTGAAACTCCAAGTACTAATGTGGAAGATTCAAGTTCTTAACATCATTCAGCATTGATCACAACAATATTTATTGTTCTCTATATGTTATTGAGAGTGAGGAAGGTTAGTTTTTGTCTCAAGGGATTGGGAAAATTCTAGAGAATGCGACTCTGTTGTGTCAACCTAACACCCACGAAAAATGATTTAATTTTGAATTTATACTTAGGTTAAACATTTGATAATTTCAAAATGAGTCATCTAAATATTTAATATAAGTAAAACCTCATGTAAAATAATAATAATATCATTATTTCAAAAACATGTGTTAGTATAAATATAATTTGTTAAATAAATAAATTAATATTTATTTAATTGATTATATATATATATATATCATTTTGATTGAGTCATTAACTCAACTCATTTATCCCCCCATGGAATTCACCAAACCATGAAAAAAAAAATTTCTTCATGTTAATAAATATCTTCCATTTGATAAATAAATAAATATTATATTCACTAGACTTTTGAAAAAATATTTATTTTAATATTCACATAACTATATATATATATAGATTAAACTATTCACTAAACTGGTGAATAAATAAATATTTATTTATTACCTTGTGAATAAATAAACAAGAGATAAAAGTCAACTCACATATTCAAAACTCAAATATATTATGATTTAATTTATATAATCAATTTTACTTGAATAAATACTATTATAAAATCTAGGAATAAATTTATTATTAAATATTAAATTCAATATAATTTAATGAGATTCTATTTACACTTACTATGTGACTCTCTAAGAAACTTTCTCAATAGAAATAGGTGAGCATATTTAAAGTCCAAGATTATCATTCTAGAAACACGTCAAAACACCCATAGAGGAAGAAGTTAATATAACAACTAAAAAAACCTTCATACAAATGCTATTGTGTAATATGATCCCTTTATCTACTGACATATCATTATGTATGATACATATTTGTGCCATGAACCTATATGGTTGCTTTATCTTTCATTGAATTTCGGAAATGAACTCATCAATAAACTACCATGGGAATGGATTTCATTAGAAAGTTCCATTTCAATCAAAGGTTTGGATATATCTTCTTTTAATAATATGGAAGAGAAAAATTCTTTCATGACTTATTCAATTAATTCCAAATCACTTATGATTTACCCAATGTATTCTACCTCACTATGAGCATGCATAATCATAGTTTTCATCCATACATATAAGAACATGATTCATGATATACATTAATAATAATATTAAGTTTAAGGAAAAATGCTCACATTTTTAGATAGGAATATCCAATGACATAAAAACATGTGGAATTATTATTGGTATATTTTCCCTCATGACCTGTCTTATTTGAGATCACTATGTGAGAACTTCATGATAAAAAGTCTCAATGTCTTATGATCCTCTAACACCTGATAGTTAAAAATTATCTATTCCATTCATATTGATGTATCTAGACCATGTGACTTATTTAATAATATTTTCATAGCATTTTCGAGTCTTTGTTGTAGTGGGGCACTATTATAACCATTCAATATGGAAAATTCCCTAAGGAAATAATCATATAGATGTTACAAAAAAAACATTATGTTGTAAGATATTTATTAATATTATGGTAATTGTAATTATAAATTTATTTGGTTATAGGGAATTAACTCAAATAGATATTAACTTCCCTTTCTTCTGAAGATGTCGATATTCCAATCGAGAAGATTCCTACAAAAAGTCATGATCTCCAACATCATAACTCTAAGTATTATCATCATTTATCAACATTATATTTCTATTAACTCTGAGAATTTTCCATATACTTTTGAATCAACTTAATTTGATTCATCTTCACACCAAACTAGTCCCCAAGAGTTCCCTATCTCTCTTCTCAGTCCAACACAATGGTGATTGATATGATCTACCATACACCACTTTAAATTATTACATATAAATAAAAGATTGAAAAAATATAATAAAATAATAATAAAGTAAAATGGACATATAAACACCTTATAAAATCAAGTACACGTTCTTAGAACACATATTTTAAAATTTTAATGGTCTAATATTCTTATCTGTTTATCTGAGGATGATAAGTTGTACTCATTATCAACTATGTTCCCATATACTTATAAATACCATTATAAAATATATATGTAAAACATGAACCTAGACCTGAAAAAATATACTTAATAACTCCATGAATTGTAAAAATTTCCTTAACACTCAACCAATATATTTCACTGAATACGTTTCCTGAATAATAAAGAAGTGTTCTGACTTCAAAGGTTAATCTACCTATATAAAAATATCATCACACATATATGATTTTGGTGGTAACACAACCTCAATGTCCATGTAAATATCATCCCACTTATAGTTAAAGGTATAATAATCCCATCGGTCATTGATTCTTTTCCTTCACCTATTGAAAAACCATACATCGACAAACAAATTCAGCTACTTCATTTTTCATTTTATCCCACCAAAATTGGAATCTAATATCACAATAAATCTTTGTAACTTTAGGATACAACACCTAACTCAAATGGTGTAAATACACCACAAACCCCTTCATTAAATTTTAAGAAATCAATCGGTGGTTCTTGAAACAAAGAGTTGAATTTAGTTCTAATATCCATCTATTAGTGGTTTCCTTACCATTTAAGGTCGTATTTTTCCCCTTTACACTTGAGATTATATTATTACACCTATTTCACTCATTTCAAGATAATGGAAATTATTTCCATACTTTAAAACATTATATTATCTTCTTCCATTACTTTCTATAAGCAAATATCGATTAATGTAGCCTTTAATTTCCACATACCTTCTATTTCTTAACTACCTGAGCTTGAGTCTTTTTACTCAAAATATAATCCAAAAAAATAACTTTCCCAAGTTTATAAAAGAGTTTAAAATAAAATATATGTTGGTTCTTTATCCACCTTCATGGAGTTAAGTTTATATCTCTCTGGGTAAAAATATAATTCAAACTCTTTTCATTTGTATACATCATGAATTTCTTGTTGAAGAGGTAATGCCTCTAACTATTTAAATCATATAATACTAAAACTAACTCAAGATAATGAATTGGGTAATTATTTTGATGAGGTTTAAACTACCTCAATCCATAAATGAGGTCATCATTTACTTGCATGATAATTCAGCCCCAATTTGATCTAGAAGCATCACAATATAAAATGAAAGCCTCACTATGATTAGTAAATATAAGAAATGGGGATGAGGTATACCTATTATTCGAATATTTGAAAGACTTATGTAAATTATAATTTTATTAAAACTTCACTCCCTTTTGGGTTAATGTCACTATGATTGAATCCAATTTAGATAATTAACAAATAGATATCTATTATTATCAATCCAAATCAAGGAAACAATAGATTTCAATGTTTTTTTTGATATTTTTTTAAGACACCATAATTTTAACATTTTTAGGTTCTATATAGATTATTTTATCAGAAACTAAGAATCCTGTAAACTTTACCTCTTGAATCTATAAGTGACATTTAGAGAACTTGGAATATAACTAGTATTAAAATTATATCTCTAAAAAATGTTTAAATTACTTATACAGTCCTTCATTAATCTTTAGTAAATAAAAATATCATACAAAAAAACTACCACAATGGTGTAAATATATTTATTAAATATATTATTCATCAAAACCATGAATATTATAGGAGTAATAGTAAACCAAAATGTAATTAATAGGAATTTTTAACGACATTATCAGTTTTAAAACCCAACTTAGGAATGTCTTCTTATTTCAACCTCAACTAGCAGTATCTCGGTCTCATACCAATCTTCAAGAACCACTTCACTCTCTTAAAATGATTGAAAAAATAATTGATGTGTGTTATATAGTATTTATTTCTCACTATCACTTGGTTTAACTTTTTATAGTTTATGCATAAATGTACACTAACATCTTCCTTCTTGTAAAATTATAGTGGTGTTTCCCATAGTGAAACACCCTGTGGAATAAATTCATTTTTCTCAAGATTATCCACTAACACCTTATATTTTGGTAACTTTTATGATGTCATCCTATAATAGGGAAAATAAATCCAGTTATTTATAGGAAAAATCAATGGAAAATTCAACATCCATCTTTGAAATAAATCTTGAAAAAACATTAAGGAAGATATCAAGGCATCTGTCCACAATCGTTGTTAGTATAGACTGGTTATTTACCTCTATAAATTTAAGAACTAATGACCCTAGATAATAAGATATGAAATCGTATTGAATATTTGGATGATTCCTACTCATACTTAAATATCACCCTCCTCAGAAAGTGTGGATAGCTATATCTAGTGAGATGAAAAGAAATATTTAGCCATAATAATATATTTTAGCCTTTTACCTCACAAACTAGTCAATTTTGATAATAAGAACATATATTTTCATCCAAGGGACTAAAAAATCCCACAAGATTTCTATATCACCTATAATGATAGAACGTGATGGAAATTAAAAACTTTATTCATTTTTATTTCCTAATGGACTATTAATATCCATTAAATTATGCATCAAATCAATTTGTAACCTCAACTGATCTACTACCCATAAGAATATAAAATAATGAGAGGATTCTATATCAAAAAAATTAGTAATCATAGTAAATTAAATAATAATAGTATCTTGAGCTATATACGATTTCTCTTTGACCTCATAATCCTTAGGTATATACTTAATATAAAAAAATATTCCCTAGTTCTTTTGGGATGGAGTTATATACACCTACCAAGGTCTACCTACTCATCCATGAGTTTTTGAACTATATTTCCTCAGTTTATCCACTAGAATCCAAGATTCCTATATTAAGTTATATGCTCAATCAATAGCTACTCAAAAAAAATCTCTTCAATTTACCCATCTTTATAGAATGATGACAAGTTCTAGTTACAATTGTGCAATACATTTTCACTTGGACCACTCCACTATGGTGATAACATACAATTGGGTTCCTTTATTTATAAAATTACAAGTGTATCAATGTATATTTCTATGTAAATAACTTCATTTTTTCATTCCCTCTCCAGGTCATAGAACAAAAGTAATTGTTCTCTGTGTCTCAATCTTTACTATAATGACTATGATGAAACCCCTCATGTAGTTATGATAATTTTTCAAGATAATACTCAAACTAATATCTAGTAAAATACTTATATGAAATATTTAATATTTGAGTCATTTATTCATAACTATATATAGTTCAAAACAAACAATCTCTCCAAAATGAGAAATTTATTCCATGATAGATATATCACCCAGCTCAAAATCTAGAAATTCATTATCCTTATTCAACTTCAACACTTTAGGAAAATATAATCATTTAACATCTTCAGAAAATCAACCCAAGAAAATTCTTCATGAAAATTAGATTATATTACAATCTCACACCATTTTTATGTAGGCCCTTCCAATATATACATAAAACTCACCTTATAATTGTCAAGTGTTTGAAAAAATTAGATAATATAGTTTATTAATGTGATAGAACAGGTGTTTATAAAAGGTATTTTGAGTCTATATTTTTCATGAACATGTGTATTTGGTCTAGTTTAAGTTTCTAGAGGCTTTGGAAGAGGACCAGGGATCATTTTGGGGGATTTGGCCCTGGTATGGGATATCTGTCCTTGAAGTCGTATAGCATCGGGTACCCAATGGTTTGATACCAGGTACCTAGCATTCTCAAGTGGAGTAGGAGTGGTTCTATGACGTCTATGAACAACCCAATGTATATGAGAAGAGTAATTAGTGGTAGTGGATTGTGAACCCAGTTCCCCTCTGACTTATTTTTTAAAAAATTTAATCATTTTTTTATTAAATTTGTTGAAATAAGGGCTCAATCCCATTATATCCTAGTAGGTATTTTGATCCCCTTATTCTTTGTCTCGTTATTTTATTCTCCCAAGTGATATTTTATCCATTTGTGAGTTTTTCATCATTCCATCCATCTCAGGTAGAAACCATGGGTAAGTCTTAGCATCCTCATTTGTCTATTTATAGTTTTATATTTGTTAGGATAGTTTTCAACTAGAGTATCCATTATAGGGTATTTTCTATGGATTCAATATCTCTTCCTCGTCAATTTGAATCAGTCCATGGAATCTAAAAATTGGGATTATTCTATTACCAGGTTAGTGGTTCCCAGATACCATTTCTATTTATATGAGTTCTTGCACCGTTTTATTTGGGGATTAGGTGGGGGAATGTGAGTGACTATGAATGGGACCATTTGTGGTCTTCGTGGTTCAAGGGAGGTGTCTTATGGGAATTCAATGTGTAAGGGTGAGGTTATGGGATTATTTTCTATAGACTTGAGTCACATGGGGGTCGATGGATCAAATCTTTGGTTGATGGGTTATTCTTATGGTTTCTTGGGATTGGCATGATGATTTTATCTAGGTGGTAAAGTGATTCATTTGTGTGACCTAGGGTGATGTGGTAGTGATATATCATTCACCAATTATAGAATGGTTGATATTTTATATGTTGATGGCCATAGGATGTTGGTGAATATACATGTCATTGGGGTTGAGGCTGCTGGATTTATGTGCACATAAAATGATTGAGTGACTTGGTCACCAGAAAGTTGGTGAGATCCTCTATAGATTCAACATCTTAGGGTCATGACATTGATCATAGTACTCATGAATACATACACCATAGAATTGGTCATGGGTGATGTGGGGTGATTGTGATCATTGTTATAGGGTGAGGCACTCATTGTATGCGAGAGTTCATTTAGGAATTTGAGCTAGAGGATGTTTCGTCTAATGTTTTTCTATGGGTAAATGGGAAGTTTAGAAATGGGATTGGTTGAGTGACATAGGAATCATTATATGAATTTTATAGTCTCTTAAAGTGTGGCAGACTATGGTTTTATAATCTCATTCCAGTATTTGCTGAAGTAGGTAGGTCGCTCACTGTGGCTTGTCGATCATGGAGGGGATTAGTGTATTTTTATACATTGTTCTGTTTCATCATAAGTTTCATTTTTTATGCAGTCATATACATGTGTAAATTATCTACAGATTCCATTGGTGATGGTAAATTGAGTTAAAACACACCCTGGTGTGTGCACAGACTTTATTCTTCATGGAATAGGTAAGAGTAAGGGACCTTTATTGGATGGTTGATTAGAGGTAGTGTGATTAGAATCACAAGGCAGGACTGGGTGGAGACTCGGATATGTATTTCAACTTTTCTCCTTTGTCTAATATATTTTGTACCATGTATATATAGGATTGACCAATGAGAAATCAATATTAATTTTATATGACTTATATGACATTGTAATTGCTTATTTTTTTGTGGTACATGATATATTTTTAGTTGTTATCTTGATGTTACTTTTTTTTGAGTGTTTATTTATATTTATTTTATTAATGTTTATGGGTTTTTATATCAAATATTAAAATATTACGATGATCACATTTTGACCCTTGTTGCTATTTAGCAACCTATAGAATATGAATATACATGTATAAGGTCACATGACACCTCTGGTTTGGTCATGGATCGATTGGCTATATCAGGAATATAAAAACCTGGTATTATAGAGAGGTTTTTTTTTATTATTTTGGGTTTTATGGATTAATATTTAGGAATATGTTAGGAATTGGAATGAATTTCATATTACATTCATAAAAAATTATGGGCTAAATTATAGGTTTCTAGAGAATCCAAGATGGTTGTTCATGGTTTTTATGGTTATAGTTGAGTTATTTGACTTGGATAAACTTGGTATTTTGATGTTATTGATTTGTGGTTTTTGAATATTTACCTTGAGAGGAAAGAGGTTCTATTATAAAAAATTCTAGTCATGTAAGACTCACATGAAATGTGTATTTTTTCTTTTGATTGGTATATTTGATTTTTGAAATGAGTGTTTAGTTGTTTAAAGTGTCAACAACAAGCCATACACCATTTTCCTACATAGATTATTGGTGGAATTTCACTAAACTAAACTAAATTCCAAGATTATTCATATCATTGTGTATATGGATCTTGTGTGTGTATGTTTTTGGTGGTCACAAGGTCTGATGGTATAAATCTTTAGTGTGAATCGGAAAGTGTATGGGTTAGTGAGATGTAGTGCATGTTGTAGTTATTACTATTTTCTATATGTGATTTGTGATATATGTATTCAATATGGTATTTGTTTTTCAATGTGATGTTGATGAGGCATATACCTTTTGTTCCCTATGAGAGTGGAGATGAGCATGTGCTGCATGTAGAGGTTCCAGGATATCCAGAGTAGTTGGTTGAGGTAATATGAACATTTTAAAACCCATTGAGGGAGTGTATAGTTTATTAGATTAATTATTAGGGAGCTCAAGTAATTGATCTTTATATGGAGTATCTGACTCAAGAGTTCTAGTTGTAACATCCTCTATTATTTTAGGTAGTGGGAAAACCCAAGGTAGATGAGTATTAAATAGAGTTAGTTCAGACCATCTTTGACTAGATTTAGATTCTAAAAGGGTGGGGAGTGAAATTTTTGACATATATGCTTAGGGAACTAGTGAAATGATAGTGGGATATTAGGTACAGGCAGGTAGGAATGAGAGGATGTCTTGGAAGGATTTCAAGGTGAAGTTTTTATTGAACTTTTTCCCCATGATGCTGAGGATGGAGAGAGTTGTAAGTTTATTCATTTGATTCAAGGGGATATTTTGGTCATAGATTATGCTACTATATTCATATATCTATTTCATTTGTATGATCCAGGGTTGTGATCACTACGGTTTTATGATTTTAAGATGGTCTTCAATATAACATTAGAGTGTAGGTGAACATTTTCAAGTTAAAATCATTTTATTATGAAGTGATATGGGAATTGATATAAGATAAAAACTTAGATGATGGTGGTGCACTCATCCAGACAGTACCATTAGGTGGTGCAAGTGTTAGATCTTTGGGAAATAGGAAGTGGGAGTATGAGGTGAGCTAATAAGGCAGTCAAATTAGGGGATCATATTTTCCACCATAGAGTATGAAATATTCCAAATGTTTTCAGTTTGAAAGAACAATACATATTTGAGATCATTACGATCAACCACCTAAGGAGTGTTGATATTACGGATAGATGGGGAATTTTGAGAGGTTTTTCTATACAATCTTGTAGTCAGTTGGTAGTTGTGAGATTATTCAAAATCAGGAACCTGATATAGGACTGAGATTGGTGAAGGGAGTAATAATTTTGTGTCCATCATCACATTCAGGTCATGGTGGTGGATAGGATGATCAGTTGTAGATATAGTGATATATATAGAGTGTGACCCTAAAGATAGGTTAGGTATCTGGAGGTTGGGATTTGGGTTAGTTTCACATGGTTGAGCTGATGTTTTTTTAGAATTTTGGATAGTCATTAATAGTTAGAGGCATGTTATGGCTATATTGGTCTTGGTTTTTCATGAAGGTAATGGTGCATTGTGTGAATTATGTGAGAGGGAAATACTAGGAAATATTTTAGGTTTGGGCATCGAGTAGGATGTGTGGTGACAAGGTATTTAGTGACCCATACATATGGGTTATAAGGTGATGGTTGGGTATGATATAATCATCGTTTTGATGGGTTTGTTTGTAGTATAACTAGTTATTTTATTACTTTTGTGGGGAGTACCTATAACTAAAATGGGTCTTTCTGAGTCTATTAGTTGTGGTGATCATGAATCGATGAATATGTTTGACACCATCTTAGTGCCTTTAGAGATATATGAGTGGGATATTTGGGTATAGTTATGGTTGGTTTTTGTCATGATCAGAGACATATTAAGGATCATATATTTTATATTGGGGAGGTTTTGATGTCCCATGTGTTTAGGTAAGGTATTTTGGGTCTATCTTTAGTCTGACCAAGTAAATTTGAGTTGGTTTAAGTTATCAGATGTGTTGGAGAAGGATTTTGAAATGGTTTTGGGGATTTAGTCCTAATGTGAAACATCTTTAATTAAATATAGATAACTTCAGGTACTTGGTGGGGTAATAATGGGTATCCAGTGTTCTCAAGTGGAGTAGGGGTGGTTCTATGAGATACATCGGACACTCGGTGGACCTGGGATGGGTACCCAGTGGTGTTAGTCCCCTGGATAATGATTTTGTATTTGTTTTTAATAAGAAATGATGTCAATATGTGTTATGTTAAGAATACTAGAAGAATATTGAAGTACTAACTAACTTGAGACACATATTAGAGCTTATAATGAAAGAAATATTGTCAATATTGGGGAAGTAGAGTTGATATGGAATGTAAATATAAGGGATCCCATTGTCTTGATGAGGATGAGACTATGAGATGCGATCAATATTCACGTTGAAAATTATTATGCTGTAATAATATTATTTATCCATTGAATATTGTAAAAACTAGTTAAGATTGTGGGTATGTTTCTACTTGATGTCTATGTATATAATCTATTTTAAAAGATAAATAAAAATGAGGATCTATGCATATTAAGGAAGTTTTACAAACTTCTGGTCTATGTTTCTTGGTTTATGAAGTGTGAATATGTTGTGCTAACTTGAGAGTAGGGTGATGATATTAGATGAGTTTCATAGAGTATATAGATTGAAAGATATGATATCTCTATGAATATTAAGAGATTTATGTAAATTCATAAGAATAAATCTGGTTATAAATTTTGGTGAAGATATATCCTTGTGTTATCAAGTAAGAATCCTACTGAATTTAATGGAATCTAAACTTAAATGATGATGTTTTGAGGAACTAAGTTTGATCTTACATGATATTGGTGCTACATTGATTGGTAAATAATGAAAACACTATAGTTTAGAAGCATTTGTTGAGTTTGAAGAATAATTTAAGGAAATTGAGGTAGTGTATGACCATTGAAATGATCCAAGGAGTTCATATGTGCTACAAGATATTTGGGAATCACTCTAATATGGTTGAATATGTTTTGAAAATTTCTTGAAGTGATCTGAGATGTTCTGATATTTTTTTATGAAGTTATTATTTTATTTGAAATTATATAGTCTGATGGATTTCATATGTTATATCATTGAGTTTTTAGAAATATTAAAAAGGCATGTGTAAGATATATCATAACAAATATTTGGAAAATTACTTGGGTAGTTTACACTGATACAAAACATCTCATTAATGATGCAGGGTATCTTTTAAAGAATATGTAATATCTTATAGAAGTGTAAATTACCAAAATATTGAGATGAATAAGAGTAACTTAGAGTATACATAAGAATAATATGGTGATACTATAATGAACCTAACTTTTATAAATGAAATTATTTCTCTTCGAGTGAATAAATGCATATTTAAGTAATGAAGTTATAGAAAAAACATACACCAATTTAGTTATTTTGGAATATTATATCCTAATGGATTTAAAATACCATTAAGAATCATAATCATTGATAATATAACCATTTAAAACTGATCATATGATTAGTAAATATGTAGGGTTGTGATAAAGTCAATTGATATAGAAGAAAGAAGTGATGACCTCGACCAGTAGGATCGTACCCTATAAAGCCCAATTATTTGAGATTTCGAGGGAGATAGCATCACTGGGATTTTCCCTTGATCAATCCCAATCTAAGATTCAATAACTAAAGCATGAGATAAATTCTTTACAGTATAATTTCAATCTCATCAAGATCACGGCCAAAACTATGTTTTCCGAACCACCCTTAGAAAATATCATTGTCACACACCTTACCCTTAAAGCATTCATTGGTTTAAAAAGGGTCTATATATCTAGACACTAATAGTATTAATATATATATTTTATTTTCAATAAAATAATGATTATTTTATTCCTTATTTTTTTACATTACAAATGATTAAATAATGGGGTTGATAAAAATTTGATTTCAATATGAAAAAAAATAGAATTGAATTTTTGGGTAATATGAAATTTCAATTAAGACATTACTTTGGATAAATTAATGAATTTTAAAAATAAATTATAGTTTAATAAAATATTATTATTAAATTATATTTTAATAAAATATTATTATTAAATTATATTTATTAATTATAGTTTTTAAAATAATTTTACAAAGTTAAAAATAATTTTTATAAGCGTTAGAAAACTGTTATTGTCAAAAATACAATATTTTTCATTAAATGGGGGTTTTTATTTAAAAGATAAATTTATCATATTTATATATTTACCTAAATAAAATAAATATTAATATTTTATTCATCACATCAAAATTATCCAATGGTTAATTTTTTAATAATTTTCTAACACTGTCGAATTTTCAGGTAAAAATTAAATACGGTATAAACATACTGTATGTATTATAACATCATAAGGACCCAAAATTGATGTAATATATTTAATAAAAGGTATAAATAACCAAATATATATTTACCCTTTTAAATGATTTATTTTTTAGGTTATTTTTATTAATTTTATAAAGCCTTTATGAATCCTACAAAACCTATATTATATTTTAAGGTTTTAAAATCATTTCTCTAAGATCATTACTCACTCCCACATCACCAAGGGTAATATTTTAATGATTTCGGCTCTTTAACTTATAAAATAATTAAAACCACTCTTATTTTGTAGAAACTATGGAAAAATCATGGTAAGTTTTGTGATTTTGTTTACTTTATTATATAGAGTCCAAAACCTGGGTTTGGAGAATAATAAATAACTCCCCTCTCTTTTAATATATAATCCTACCAAATATCCCATTTATCTTCACTAAAAAATCTTATAACATGACCTTATTCTTACCATTACTCTCTATATTCCTACCAAGGATCCCCCAAGATCCCAAGAATCTCCTCCCAATCTTTTGGAAACACTCTCTCAATTTAATGAATCCTCTCCTCCATTTTATTCAAGAACATTATTTACTTTATGCCATTTTATTTCCAATTAATAATGTTTCTATATGTTTTTACATATTACTAATACTATAATTTTTGTTTAAAAATTATTATAGAACCATTTTTATCTCATTATACCATTTTATTGATCTTTAAGTACCGTCGTTATGCTGCCAAAATTTCACTGCGATTTTTCATGCCAAACAATTGTAAAGTGAATTATCATGACCATTTCCACTCAAGGGTATTCATCTATATATACCTTTACTTATCTGGTAATATGATATTTTATCAATATTCCTATTGAAAATTATTACACTAGAATAATATTATTTATCCCTTGAATATTGGAAAAACTAGTTAAGAATGTGGAGATGTTGCTACTTGATGTCTTATGTGAAGAATCTATTTAGAAAGATGAATAAAGTATGAGGATATATGAATATAAATAATTTTATATGCGTTACTGGGTATGTTTATTTATTTATGATGTATGAATATTTTATGCTGACTTTAGAGTAGGGTGATGAGACTATATGAGTTTCAGGGAGTATAGGGATTGAAATATATGATATCTCTATGAAGATGAAGAGATGTTTGTAAATTTTAAATAAGAAATTGAGTTATAAATTTGGTTAAAGATATATCCTTATGTTATAAAGTAATAATTCTACTATATTTAATGGAATATACACTTAGATGATGATGTTTGGAGGAACTAGGTTTGAGCTTACATGATACTAGTGCAACATTGATTGGTAAATATTGAAAGCACTATAGGTTGGAAGAATCTATTGATTTTGAAGAATATTTTAAGTAAATTGAGGTATTGAATGGACTTTTAAATACTCAAAGGAGTTCATATTTGCTACATGATATTTTGAAATCATTCTAATATGGTTTAATATGTTTTGAAGATGTCTTGAAGTGATATGTGATGTTATGAGATGTTTTGATAAAGTTATGATTTGATTTGAAGAATTATAGAGTTAGATGGAGTTCATATGAAATATCATTGAGTTTATAGAAATATAAAAAAATAATGTGTAATATATTTCTGAAAAGATATTTGGGAAAGTACTTGGGTAGTTTAAATTGTGATACAAAACATCTCATTAATGATGCATGATATATTTTAGGTAATACATAAGATCTTATAGAGTTAAAGTTTACCAAATTATTGATATGAATAATAGTAACTCATATTATAAATAAGAATAATATAGTGATATTTTAATTACTTGAGATTTTATAAATTAAATTCCTTCACTTCAAGTGAATAAATGCATTATTAAGTAAGGAAGTTATAGAAAAAACATGCACCACTTTGGTTATTTTGGAATATTATATCCTATTGGATTTAAAATACCATTAATCATATTAAATGTTGATAATATAGCCATTTAAAAATTATCATATTATTAGAATATATGTAGGATTATGATAAAGTCCATTGATATAGAAGAAAGAAGTGATGACCTAAACTAGTAGGATCGATCCCTTTGAAGCCCATTTATTAGAGCTTCTAAGGGAGATAGCATCTCTAGGATTTTCCCTTTACCAAGACCAATCCAAGATTCAATAACTAAATCATGATCAAAAATATATACATGATAAGTTCAAACTCATCGAGATCATCACCCAAACCATGTTCGTCGAACCATCCCAAGAAAATCTCATTGTCGTACACCTTACCCTTAGAGCGTTCACTGGTGTAATAAAGGGATTTGTATATAGACCCTAACAGTTCCAATATGTATATTTTATTTTCAATAAAATAACTATTATATTTATTCCTTATTTTTTTACTTTATAAATTATTAAATAATGAGTTTAATAAAAATTTGATTTCAATATGAAAAAACTTGAATTGAATTTTTTGGTAATATGAAATTTCAATTAAGACATTACTTTTGATTAATTAATGAATTTTAAAAATAAATGATGTTTTCATAAAATATTATTATTAAATAATATTTATTAATTATAATTGGTAATATAAATTTACAAAGTCAAAAATAATTTTTATAAGGGTCAGAAAACTGTTATTGTCAAAAAACCCAGTATTTTTCATTAAACATGGGTTTTGATTTAAAATTAAAATTTCTAATATTTATATACTTATTTGGATAAAATAAATATTATTTTTGTATTCATAACATCTAAATTATCCAATGGTTAATTTTTCATAATTTTCTAATACAGTTGAATTTTTAGGTAAAAATTAAATATGGTATAAATATATGATATGTATTATGACATCATGATGAACCAAAATTGTTGTAATATATTCCATAAAAGGTATCCACAAACAAATATATATCATCCTTTAAAATAATTTATTTTTTAGTTTATTTAATTAACTTTAAAAACCCTTTATGAATCCTCCAAAACCTATATTATATTTTAATGTTTTAAAATTATTTCTTTAAGATCATGACTCGCTTCTACATTAATAAGGGTAATATTTTAATGATTTTAGTTCTTGGACTTATAAAATAATTAAAAACACTCAAATTTGGTAGAAAAAATGGGTAAAAACCATGGTATGGTTTATTTTTTTTATTACTTTATTGTATTGAGTCCAAAACCTAAGTGGAAAATAAAGAACTCCCCTTTATTTTCCTATATAAACCCACCCAATCTCCCATTTATCTTAACTAAAAAAATTGGAGTGTGACTTTACTCTAACCATTCCTCTCTATATCTTTCCAAAGGTTCCATCAATCTCTCAAGAACCTCCTTCCAAGCTTTTGGAAACACTCTCTCAAGGTAAGGGATCCTCTCCTTATCCTCTTTATTTAATCTCCTTCTTTACTTTATGTATTTTTATTTACAATTAATAATGTTAGGATATGTTTTTAAACTTATCTCATACTATCATTTTGATTTAAAAATGATGATATACCCTTTTCACTCTTTAAACCATTTTATGAATCCTTAAGTATTGCCATTATGCTACCAAAATTTCACTGATTTTTCATGCCGAATGCTTGTGAAGTGAATTCCTGTGCCCATTTACACTCAAAGGTATTCACCTAAATATACCTATAATTCTCTGATTTTTAAATACCATGAAATTTTTTCCATGATTATAATTTAAAGATATCCCATATTTATGGATTTTCATAAGATGGATCTTGAAATCATAAGGAAAGGGTAAAGATCCTATCTTTCTCAGATGAATGTTCAACCATCCATCCATGAGAGGATTAAGAAAGAATAGAAGGAAGATATTGAATTGCATAATAATTTGAGGAATGTTTCTAAGTTCAACCATGGCCATCCATGAATGGTATGTTTCAAGAACTAAGTATGTTTCCCATCAATACCAGACTTGAAGAAGGAGTTATTGGATGAGGCACATAGTTCATCATTCTCTATTTTACCTAGAAATATGGATATGTATAGAGATATAATAGATTATTTATGGTGGGAAAACATGAATAGAGATATCATAGAGTATGTATCTCATTTCTTGGTATATCAATAAGTTAATGTTGAGATACTGAATTCTAAGGGTATGTTACAATCATTATCCATACTAGAATGGAAATGGGAAAACATCACAATGGATTTTATTGTCAGAATCCCAAAAAAATCAAAAGGCCATAATGATATTTGGGTTTTATTTTATTACCTTTAAAATTTATCACACTTCATTTCTATCATATCATATTTCTCTCTTGATCAACTTTTTAGAATATACATTAAAGAGGTGGTAAGGTTTCATGGACTGCCATTGTCTATTGTATGTGATTAGGATCTGAGGTTTACCTCAAAGTTGTAGTAAAGTATTCAGTGAGATTTGGATAAAAAATTTAGTTTAGATAATACTTATCATCCTTAGATAGATATTATTCTAAGAGGACTATTCAAAATATAGAACACATGTTGAGATCTTGTTATATGGATTTCAAATGTAGTTGGGATCAACACCTTCATCAGGAAAAGTTTTCTTACAATAATAGCTTTCACTCAAGAATTAAGATGTCTCATTATAAAGACCTATATGTAAAGAAGTTTATAATTCCAACCTACTAAGATTAATTTGGATAAAGATATCTATTGGGACCTGAGCTATCTAAGAAAATGGTAGAGAAAGTTAGAGTCATTCAACAGCACATCAAGGCATCTCAGAGTCGATAGAAAAGTTGTGTTGATAATCATCAGTGTGATCTGGAATTTTAAGTTGGTAAGAATTTATTTCTATGAATTTCTCCATTAAACAAGGTTATTATATTTTTAAATAAGGTTAATAATATCCCTATATTTATTTGTCCCTTCAAAATTCTTGATCGCATCGAGACGGTAGGTTATCGCTTAGCGCTTCCACTGAATCTCTCTCAAGTTTACAATGTGTTTCATGTATCTATCATAATAAAGTAAATACCTAATCCTTCAAATGTACTTAACTCTTAGGTTGTATCATGAGATTTATATCTCTCTTATGAGGAATAACCGGTGGAGATTCTGGATCACAGAGAGAAAGTACCGAGAAATAAGATTACTCACCTGGTTAAAGTTCTCTAGAGGAATCAGAAAATTGAAGAAGCAAATAGGGACCTAGGGATGTAATGAAATATATATATCCTTGTTTTTTTATTAGAGTGATTTAATTTCTAGGCTGAAATTATTTTTAAGGGGGTATAATGTAAAACCTTGATATTTTAATACGCATTCCTCTTCAAATAATTTTTTTATACCTTATGATACACGCAACCCCGAGTCTAAATGAATCGTAATATAGTATAATATTATAACATAGTAATTAAATTGGTGGGTATGAATAGTAATAACTAAGTTATGAAAAAAATACTTATAAAATATATTTATAATTTTTCAATTGATTACAAATGAAAATAACAATTATTTGAAAGTAAAAGAGGTTGTTCTGAAGAAATTGTTTTTATGTATGCAGTATGTTTTTATCTTAAAAAATTAAATTAATAACTATTGTTGAATGATTTTAATGAAATTTATATCTTATATATTAAATAAAAAATTTATCATTCATCTTTTTTTTAGGAATGATATAGGAATAAATCTTGTTTTTAGCTTAAAATGTATTTTCCTAAAAAGCAATTTTCGTCATGTTTTGCGTATTTATTGTAAAATTAATTTATAACACTTATATGTATTGAATTTTATAAAATTTATTCCATATCTTTTATTATGAGTTTAAATTTTGGTAAATATTTCCCTTTTATTTTTAGTCATTATGATTAGTAACCACGGTAAAATTTATCACTTCGGTAAAGGGTAAATCGGGTTAATCTAGGATAAAATTAATTATTAAGGTTGCTATTTTGCATTAATATTTCTTTTGGATTAATGTAATTATACCATTATAACCTCATAATATAAATTTAACTATTTAAGGGATACTTTCCCATGAAAATTACCTGTATAATATTTAAACCAAAGAAAAATACAAAATGTCACTCTCTTACTTTTAAATATATCTTATGTGTCCACATAGGGACAAAAGGAAGTGTTGATTGAATATAAATTTTTATTTTGAGTATAATAAAATTATTTTCATGATTTTAATTTATTTATAATTTTTAGTTATTATATAATTACCTTAAAATTTTATACAATACTGACACAGTATTTATTCAATTAATGAGAAAATAAAATAAATGCTTTTTAAATTATTAAAAGTAATAAAATTTCGGTAATTTATTGTTATAAATTAATTTTCTAGCTTAATATAACATATTAGATATATTTTAAAGTTTTATATTCAAATTAAAACTTTTTATTCATTTATTTGAAGTCAAATTAAATGAATAGTATCAAAAATGACCATAATAATATTTTATTAAATTATTTAAAAATATTTAAAATATTAAAAGATTAAAAATTTGATATGATATGTTATAAAATTTAATTACTTGTCTATTTATGAGCTAATTTTCACCTTATAAGTAAAATTATAACCCCTTAAGAGTGAAAAGGACGTTATCACAGTTAAGGTCAAAATTGGTAAACTGAGGGGTTAATCCAAAATATAAGATTTAAAATAAAACTTAAAATAGTACAAATATTATTATTTTTATTATATTTAAACCATATCCTAACTTATATTCTAATATATGTCCATTTTCAGTCATTTTTCTTGAGAATAAATTAGTTATAATTTAATCTTTTTAGTAATTCCAAGTGTGTCTTTTCCCTTCTTTATAAAAGGAAAACCCTTACTTCTCTTCTTTACACCACTTTAAGAAACCTAGATTGGAAAATACTTGTAAATTTCTCTTATAAATATACTTATATATTTTCTATAGGTGCTGGTCTCTTAAAACTACCATCCCTAGGTTCTATAAGAAAGGATCTAAAGAATATCTCTTGAAAAAGAGGTAATTGTATTACCTGAACTTTTTCAATTTATTTCTATCTTAACTACTATAAATCTATATTATTTATCATATAATAATAAATTAAGTATCATAAATATAATAAAAAATTATTATGATTATGAAACCATATTTATCCACCCTATTTTCTATCAAATGGAAAGTGAAAGTATCACCTGTACGTACGTATGGATTACCATCTCCATGTAACGATACAATTAATTTTTCATCAACATATTTTATGGATGGATATTATTATGAGTTTAATATTTATATATGATATTTATGAAATAATTCTTATTTTTTAATTATAATATCATATCTAACTTCTTACCTTCCAATCCTTTGGAAAATGATAATATTGCTCATGTGTACATGTGGACCACCACCTCCACGAAGTGATGTGATCCATTTTTCATTTCTATTTTATATGGATGTTAACAATGATAGATTTAATAAATATATATGATTTATATTTTATAATAATGATTCTGTAAAATTTTATTTTATTTACCATTATTTTTTTCAATCAATTGAAAAGTGAAAACAATGTCTGTGCATACATACGACCTATCATCTCCATGAACGATGTAATTAATTTTTCTACCTATATATTTTATGGATTACTATAAATACATATATAATTAATATATATGATATTTATATTATGGTTAAAATTATGTAGATTATGGAACCGGGATAAATTTTATACCCTGAGGTGTCACTTTCCTAGTATTAATCCTGCGGTTTCTTTTTCTTTTGAGTTTGGGGGTGTTCTGGGTCGGAATTTGGAGTTTTAAGGTTAAGGTGCATAGTTTTTCAACCATGTAGGATGCCTGGGGGAAACCATGCACACCATTTAGTGGGTCTATTGGGAGATCACAGTTATGGTGTATGGTTATGTAACTATGTGGACCAAGTGCGCATTCATGCACCTCTTATGAGAGGTTCCCCACATGATTATCGCATGGTTTGGAAAACTGTGAGGGATAAACATAAATCCAGACTAGTTTGGGGTATTTTGGTCATTTCCTATTCTTTTTATTTGAGTATTATCTTCTAATACATCCCCCATTCGACTCCCATGACCCAAACACCTCCCATGGGGTTTCTTCCTCCCTCCAAGCTCCTACATGATGGATTCTGGGTGTTTTCTTGGTGGTTCTTTGTCTTGATCAATATATATGAGTCTCTCTTCTCTATTAATCTTATTTTATCTTTTTTCTTCAATAAATCTAAACCTTATGGTCATTCTTGTTTAATTTTCTTGGCTAGGTTTTCTAAAATTTGGGTCTTTGGGTTTGTAATGGTTGTGAGCCATGGTAGGAGTCCCTTCTGAGTGGTTTTCATCAAAGGTGACTTGGTTCTGATGCATGAGGTAGGTGTTATATTTTATTTACTTTTATTCAATACATCCATTGTTACTTGGGTTTTATGAATTCATGTTTGGACTATATAATCATGATTTGTACTATCTAGGTTTTTTTCTAAATATTTCATTGAATTTAATTGATTTTCATGTGGAAAATGGGTTAAATTTCATGCTTAAAATGATATCTTGATGCAAAATGGTATTTTATGAACTCCAAGTGTTTTATAAAATGAAAATGTTGGTTTTATTAAATAAAAATAGTTGTTTTTTGTGTTTTAAGAAAAATGAGGTTTCCAAATTTGGTTACCTTTTTATGTTAAAAGATGGAATTCATATTTTTAAGGGTGTTTTGGAGTTAAAATGTGAAATGGGGTTTACCTTGAATTGTGTGGTATTGCTTTTTAATGATTATGTTTTCTTTTTTAATTGTGTTGGAATTATAAGTTGTTTTGAAAAAGTTATTTCCAAATGTATATATTTTTTATAAAAGTAAATTCCCAGTTGGAACCTTGTGATGTGTTGATCTTTGATTATTCCCATGTTGACCCCCCTTATTTTGTTGATGTTATGATTATCCATGTGATGGATGCTTGGTTACATGATGCATGGTGTGCTTATATTACAGGGATCACTTTGAGAGTAGTTTTGGAGGTGGGAAGGATTTGATTGTGGTGTTAGCCCTATGGGATTATTATTTTCATGTGGTGACATTATTATTCATGGACCACCTTTGTTATTATTCCATGAGGAGACCAAGGTTGATAAGTGGGAGGTAGTGGGAAATTTCTTGTCTAGTTAAGTTTTTTCACTAGCTAGATACCCCTTAGTTATACTTAACACCTGTCTTTGGGGTTTCTCACTGAGGATATTTCTTAGAGAGATTCAGTGGATAGATGTATGATCATACCCTATCAGTGGTTAGGTCCATGTTTGTGTGTCTTGTGTGGTCCCATTAGTCCTCTCGGGTCCACCTCATGTTATGTATCTATGTTTATGCCTTTTTCTATTTATATATTGGTATTTGTATTGTTTATTTCTTGGATATAATTTTTTGGTGTGTTGATACTTTTGTGGTTTAGCCTTATTTTTTTTCTAGTGTTATTTTAACCATGTATTTAGCAAGTTACTTCTTGATTATTTACCCTTGTTTCCTTACTTACCCTGAGCTAGGCATGTGTGTAATATTTTAAAGTAAAAAGGGGAAAGTGGGTTTCAAAGGTACATTCTTATTAGCATGATTTTAAAATATTTAAAACCATGCGTGGGATTAATTTCAAAAGTGTGATATTTAAAGACAAACATTTGGTTTTATTTGGAATCTAATTTGTTTTGAAAGTATCAAAATTTTCATGAAATGGTTTTATAAAAGTAGATCTTTGATAAAGTGTATATTTTTAAACTTTTATCTATTCTATGATTTGAAGTAAAAATGAAAGACTATTTTTCTACACCTTATTTTTTAAACTAGTATAATTGGTTTCATAATAAAAGAATTCAAATAAACTCATGGTGGTATCCTACTAGCTTCAGCTCACACCCTACATACTCACGTTGGTGGGTATTAGTCTTCATATTTTGTACAGGTATTTTTAGGTCCTAGTTTTTAGGTTGTATCTAGTTTCGCATTCCATGGAAGTGTATGGTTGTTGGGATTGTGGTGGTGACTTAAGTGTCATGGGGAGATAGTGATCGAACTTTCAGTTTGTACAACCGGTTGGCTTGAGTTTTTTGGCCTCTTTGGTCATCAGTTTTTTTATTTTATCTTTCATTGTTTTTTATAACTTTGTACCAATTGGTTATTTATTAAGATGCCCTCCTTGGTTTGTGCTTGCTTATTTACATTATTCCCAGTTTGGATATTATTTTTGTTCATCTTGTTGAGGATGAAACTATCCACAATGGTTATGTTAGATACCCTTGATGATTTTCGTTTGCTTGGGGGGGGGGGGTCGGGGATGCTCCTTGCGTATGTGGAAGGCTGGTTAGGTCATCAGTTTGGATGGAGAACTAGGTTGGTTCATTATAAAATGGAATCAAAGGTCTAGGTTATAGAAAGGGGACTAGGTTATTGAGATTCATCTTCATGTCATTTGGGGTTCAGTGGTAGAAAGGAGATAGGACCATCACAACTTGACTCGAAGGTCTGGGTAAGTTCTTATCCCACTCTTCCTTTTGTTGGATCTCAAGTTTACTTGGGTGGTTAGGAATTTTTACATGTTTTGAGGTTATGAAGGCTTTTTTTTTGAAATTTTTTGGTGTGCTGTGATGTTTCTCTGATTTCTAGGGAGTTTTTATGAGATGTCTCAATAAATTCCTCATTTAAAAGTGAAAATTGGAAGGATTTCAGGGGGTAGGGGTTAATTCACATAATCTTTCAAACTATGCATAGGTATTGTATACCATTCTAGATAAACTTCAAGTAGAACTTACGTGGTTGTCACATGGTTTTACAAATCATGTGGCCAAACTGTGCATAGTGTAGAAAGTTGTGAATTTTTTTTTGTTTTCCCTCCTTTTTTGGTTTGAGACTCTAGTTTTTTATGGGGATTGTTTGTATATTTTTAAGTGATGTTTTATGGTTCATAATTTTTTTTGAAAATAAATTATTTATTCTTTGTTCTATAAGTTATTTTAAAAACACCATTTTGGTTACTTTGGTTTCTTAGGTAAAAATAATTTTAACCCTTGAATTCTTTTTGGGGGTTGTGTGGGTTTCTAAAGAATGAATTTCACAGATTCTTAGATGATGGAATACTTGAAAATATTTTGGGTGAGTTGATATTTTCTTATGAAAAGTTTTGAAACCCTGTTAAAAGAAATTTTGAGGTTGTGTTAGTTTCAAAATTATTTGGGTTTGTGCTATGAAATATTTCCAAATATTTTGAAATGGTTCTTATGACCTTAGTTTTTATGCTTTGAGTTTTTTTCCCCTTGTGGAAGTTTTTAGGTGTTTTTTAATCTTTTTTTGGTTTGGATTTCTTTTGTTTATTCGTATTATGTTGATAACTTTTAAAGTAGTTTGATTGAGTGATTTGATTTGTTTTCTGGTGTTTTGGAATGATTTTTCTAGAAAGGAATTGGAAACTTGGGAAGGGAATTCCTCGGGTAGTTATCATTGTGATATGGGAGTTGTTTATCCAGTTTTTGGCCCTACCCAGACTTGTGATGGAGCAGTAGATCCATGTTCTCCCCAGATCATGGATCATGCATGAGAGTTTTTGAACTAGTATTGTAATGTATAATATTTTCCATGTATTATTTTTAAATATTATCTAGATTATTTTTGTGACCAGGTGCTGAGAAGGCATACAATTTTGAGGCCCAATGTGCCCAGAATAAATGTTTAAAATATATTAAATATATTAAATAGAATACATGCACAGTTTTCCTGAAAAAGTGGAATAACTTCTAAACGGTTACCTGAATTAGAAATCTTAGGGCACTGTTGATCTCAGAATGTGGGTTTTAGCCTTGGTATGACTTAACATTAGTCAACAAGGGTCGTTTATGGAAAATTCATCACGAGTGCAGAAATGAATAAAATAATTAGAATAAATTATTTTATTTCAAATTTTTGACACAATTACAAGTTATATTTTGAAAAGGCTTTTATTTCAGAATTCCAAAGATATTCACATAACCCTAGAACCTCCATAGAGTCATTGGAGAGAGCCTTGGAGAATCCTCTAAGGAGAACGATGATGGATCGACGATCGACACGTGTTGATTTCAACGGATCTTCCTATAACAACGACAAAAAAATCATTCTTCGTTAGTGATCAATCTAAATCAAGGTAGGGCATGCAAGTTCCTAGTCAGGGTATTTGTATCAATGAGAGGGAAGGGGTGAATTAGTGATACCTTTTTCTTTTAAGTTTCTTTCTTAAGAAACAGTCTTTGCCTCTGGTTAAAGATTTATTTACCTACTTAAAACAAATCAAACACACATCCATAGGAACATAAGTATTTACAAGGTTAACTATTCAAAAAGAATATTTATTCCTTTGGTATGGGTTGGAAATTATCCAATATTATACAATACACTAGAGAACAATCCTTTTGTGTGGAATATAATGAGTAAGATATACCCTTACACCCGTATATCACTATATAAACAATCCAATAGTATGTGTGGTCCTTCTATAACAAATGATGTAATAAAAAGTTTTGTAACACAACATGTTGTGGTGATTCTTTATCAACTTTCACAAATATAAACTTCTAAAACAATTCTTCACTTTCTTACCCAAAAGCTGGTAATAACTTCCTGGAATTTGTAATAAAACTCTGACCAATTTCTGAATCTAATTCCCAAGTCCTATTTTCTCAATACGATAATAATACTCTGTCAGAATACGATTGAGACAATTCTAAACCACTTTCTTCCTCAGTCTAGAAAACCCAATATGATTTCCTCTATCTGATTATCCAGTCTGATATAATAAATAGATAAATACAATAATCATCTTGAATGTGATGATTAGCTGAATACATTATTATCTTATCTCTTATCCTTTTTCTTCTATCTGGCATGAGTTCTTCAAGAAAAGTAATTTTAAAACCATTTCTTCTCTTTATAATTTCTTCATAGCTTCGCCTTCTCTCTACCTTTAATGAATAGTGAACTGATCAGAAAGTACAAGTTACTTTCCCTTTTATACTCGCCCCAAAGATGGTTTGGGTGGGATTCTTGAACTTTTTCCCACTCAACCAAATTTACCCAAACCTTTAATTTTAATTGAATTCTGAGTATATTTCTGACTTTTTCAATGCTTCTCAACTCTTCTCGTTTCTTCTCGATCCTTATGAAATCTTCTACAAGTTTCAGATTGCTTCTGAATTTCTTCACAAACATCAATTCGAATCTGATTCTCTATTCCATTTTTTTAATATGATGTTTTCATTATGATGTGGGAATTTGGTTGCTTCTATTTTCTTGACCCTATTTTAAACAAATCAAAACTGAAGATATCTCGCTATGTTTCTCTACACCAATTCAAAACAAACATAGTCTGCTTTAAACTCTTTAAGTTTCTTGATCCCTTTCTCAACACTTTCAAAGAGTCTTTAAACAAGACTCTTCTTCTTCTTATTTCCTCCGGGATGATGATCCTAAATATGATTAATTTATCAATATTAGTTTACTTCTATTTATTAGTCCCTCCTTAATTCAGACAATCAGAGTCAAATTCAATATGATGGCACTTGAATCATTTGAAATTAAAAAAATTCAACCTGATGAATGGTTGACTACATTTTTTATCAGTCTCTGAAATTTATTTTTGAATCATATCCAACCATCTCAATTCCTTTATCATCAGTCCCAATATCTCCTAATGAAAACAATTTCACCTTTGATGAATTCGATGGAATGATGAATATGATGGAATGGTGTCAGTAACTTTGACTTCAGAAACTTCTTTCTTTTCTTCATTATGATCATCCTTCTCAACCTTTAAACAAATCTATATCATGAAAACTCATTATGCTGATCTTGAGGCTGGAAAACTTCGGCTTCACCAACTATCTTCTTTCACAAACTTCATCTTGTATAATAACTTCCTTCATGACTTTGATTACATTGAAGATCAGATTTAGTATCATCCCACTTATAATGGAAAGCATTTTGACTTCTCAATCAACATATTTCTTTCCTTCTCAGGCAGAATACGATTGACAAGACTATGATCAAACTAAATACGATTTATATCACCTTTTCTCCCCCTTTATTTTATCAATCTTACATCACACGTTTTACAGAATACTTATGATTTATGAAAACTCCAAGATTAGAAAATCCTCATCACATTTCCAATGGATCCATGTAGACTCTAAAACTCATTAAGATCATATTTTCATTGATCGAACCCAAGCTGGATTCAAAAATCCTTTTCTTTCAGCAACAAAATTCTGAATACGATGGACTTTCTTAAGTACTGGGAGTCAAAATTCCTGAATATGATGAATTCCTAAATACTATTTTTGAGTCTGATTACCATATTTTACAAAGTGAGGTGATTTCATATTTTTTAGAAAAACTGATCACTGAAAAACTTATTCCTAATTAAGATGGTGAATCTAATTTCTATCAGCTTCTGAATTTTTATCAACATCCCAATCTGATGGATCATTTTGACTCATCCAGATGTTCTGGATCCAATTGAAAACTTTCTTCAATTCTTATTTCCATACATCATCTTCTCAATATACTTTATTTCTTAAACATAATCAATATATTGTTTTATTGACAACAAATACAACCAAAACATAACTTGGGCCTAAAAATTTACACATTTGTGTTTGTTTTTAATACCCACTTCAACCACTTTAAAACAATAAGTGGTATTATTTTCTTTTCACAATTTTTATTCTCTCTATTCTTTTATTACTCCCCCTATTTATTTTATCTCTCCTCATTATTGACAATTAAATTCAAAGGGGCTATCATGAAAAGTTTCTCCCTTACTGATAATTTATCTCCATTTCCAGGGGTTGGAACTTTTCTTCTCTGAATCTTGAAACTTTTCTTCGACATATGTATCACATGAGTTTCTTAACAAAAAAACTTTAACTAAAAAACCATATGTCTACATGGCATAACCCTATGTAGAAAAAAAGAGTGAATAATTAAGGTTTTCAATGTTTTCCATTACATAACTTTCATATAATACTGTTTTATGTTTATTTCAAAATTATAATGATTGGGGAAATCCTTGAAATAATTTTTTTTAAGATAAAAGTAACTTGCACCCATATCAACAAAGATATTAAAAATTTCAGGTGTATAGAAACAAAACTTTTCAAAAACTCATATTTTCCGTAACCTTGTTACTTTATTTTGTAAGAATAGTAAGAGACTCATCAATTCCATCTTTCTTATTTTGACTCCTTCAATTCCCTACATGTTAGTATAAATATATAAATTTTTTTTGAATAATGAGGAACCTCGATTGTTTCTTAGAAACAACAATTGGACTGAGATTCCTCTCTTAGTCTTTACTTTTTCTTCTTTTTCTTGGATTTTTCATTGGATGTGATTTTTTCCTTATATTCATCCTTCTCGGGTTTTGTAATAACTTTATTATTATTAGTTGAATCTTATGATGAGAATGTCAACTTTTCTTAATCTTCAGTAACATCTTTGTTATAATCAGTTTATGAAATTTTGTCCATGCCTATCATTTTTTCTGGAAAGATAGTTGAACAACTTTTGATATCATGCCTTTCTTGCTAATATACACAATCTGTTAATAAATTTTTTGTCAAATTTTCTTATATCTTCATAATTATATTTCTTCTCCTCTTCTTACATTTATTTTTGTGTTTCATCTAACTTCCCAGCCAAGTCAACATGTTATGGATAGATAACTAAGCACTCTTTCTTTTTAGACTCAATATATTTTTTTTTCTTATCTTCTAAAACATCTAGCTTCTGAGAATTGTTTAGAAACTTTTTCTATTATGGTAACAAAAAAATATGTCCTTTAGAAAGATTTATAGGTTTCTCACATGTTTTAAAAATAGTTTCCATAGGTTGAAACCTATTTTCAATTTTCACATCAACCTTCTCTAGTTTCTTAATAACTTTATTCTCAGACTTCTTATTTTGAGAATATTGACTCCCCCTCTAACTTTCCCATTCATAACATGTAGAATAATAGTAATGTTGTTGGTTGAACCAACACATATTTTTTATATGTCTAAATCCACCACAATACCAGTAGTGGGCATAGAAAGAATATTTACCTATGAAACTTCCATACTGACCAGAGTTGTGAACATGTTTCTCAGTAACCTTCTTATATTTCTTACCAATATTTCTATTATCAATCAGATTATTCTTTTATATATCAATTTCCTTTTCATATTTATTGGAAAAATAATTATTAAACCCATTTCTATATTTTGAATTTTTAGAAAAAAATTTGGACTTGGGGTTTTTAGAAACTTTTGAACTCTACACTTTGTTGATCTTGGCCCCATACATAATATTTCTAGATTTATTCTTTTTAGAAACAATTCAAGATTTATTCTAAACCTTTGAAGGTTACTTTTATTGATCTTTATTACAATAACTTTCACCAACATCAGATCTAGAGTTTTTGAAACTTGTACCTTTCTGTTCATATTTATAAATTTTTTTTAGAAAAGTTCCAACTCTTATTCTTTTTTTCATTAACTTCACTTACAGATGTTCATTAAGATTATTTTCTTACTCAATATATTTATTCAAATAATTAATCTCTTCTATTAGATTGAATTTATCATTAGTAATACATTCTTTATTGTTTGTTGAAGAGTTTTCACTTTTCAACTTCCTGGTCTCCTTTTAAAGTATTCCAATATTCCTCATACATTATTTCAATTCTTCTTTAAGATGATATTCTAATTTAGTTTCTTCTTATTCAGAACTACTACTTTTGAATTATTCATTGTTAAATGTTGCAATGAATATATTCTACCCAAAATTTTCAAAAGATTTTTTAAATTTTTCTTCACTTTCTTCTTCTTTAGAACAAATACTTTCACTATTAGAAAAACTTTCCTCATTAACTATTTCAATAAACATGTTATCTTCAAAACCATTTATAACCTCCTCACTATCATCATCCTTAGAAAAAAATTCTCTTTTTGGATTTAGATAACTTCTTATATTCCCTCTTGGAATAGGATTTTTCTTTATCACCCTTTTTCTTCCAAGATCTTCTTGGCCTTATTTCTTATTCTTTACTTTATTATTCATCACTTTATTCTTCATCGCCTCTTTAAGGAAAATTGGAAATGAAATGATCAATGGATCAAAATCCAAAATATTTTAAGGTAAAATTCCCCTTATACCTTATTATACCTCTTTTTACCTTTTTAAAAAACAAGGATAAATTTTTATCAAGATTTTTACATACCTCATTTTCGGAGTCATGGTCATCAACATCATCTTCCTCTAGAACCTTCTTAACCTTTTATTTCTTGTAAGATTTAAAATAAATTTATCGATTAGTTTTTTTTTACCTTCTTAAATTTTTCTCTTCTCATATCATATGTGATGAGAGTACTATGTAAATAATCCATAGATAATTTATTAGGATCTCTATCTTCCAATGAAGAGACTTTGGAAACAAACTTTTTGGGAATAATTATCAGCACTTCCATTATTCTCAAGGTTTTTCTTATCATTATTTGTGAGAGGATAATTCTCAATACGAGTAGGTAAAACATCTGTAACAGATTTTGAAACATCATACCCAAGAGACATAAGATATGGAAACATTATTCCTTTATAGATATGATAATTTTTATCATTTAATACCTAAATCCCCTTACTATTCACACAACTTATATTATCCATCAGAACTTATTCTTCAAAACTTCAGCAAAGAATAAACGAAGGGAACCTTTGACTCTGATACTAGTTGTAAGTGCCCAGTCAAGATAGTTGTATCACTGAGAGGGGAAGGGTTTGAATTAGTGATACCTTTTTTTAAGTTCCTTTCTTAATAAACAACATTTTCTTCCTATTAAATATTTATTTCCTTTATGAAAACAAATCAAACACACATCCATAGGAACATAAGTATCTACAAGGTTCATTATTCAACAAAAATAGTTATGTCCTTGGTATGGTATGTAAATGATCTAATACCAAAAATCCTCTAGAAAACAATTCTTTTGTGTGGAATACAATGAGTAGGATATACCCTTAAACTTTTTTAGCACTATATAAACAATCCAATAGTGCGTGTTCTCCATCTAGCACAAATGATGTAATACACAGTTTTGTAACACAAAATTTTATGGTGATTATTTATCAACTTTCAAAAATATAAACTTTCAAAACAATTCTTCACTTTCTTACCCAAAATTTGGTAATAACTTCTTAGATTTTGTAATAAAACTCATTTTGAATTCCTATTCTGATTCCTAAGTCTTATTTTCTCAATATAATAATAATACTCTATCAGAATACAATTGAGACAATTCTAACCTAATTTATTCCTCAGTCCAGAAAATCCAATACAATTTCTATGATTCCATTATCTAGTTGGATATAATAAATAGCTAAATACGATAATCAGCTTGAATGTGATGATTAGTTGAATACTTTGAAATCTTATCTCTTCTTATTTCTCTTTTGTTCGGTATGATCTCTTCAAGAAAAGCAATCTGGAAACCACTTATCTTATCTATAATTTCTTCAAAGCTCCTACTTTTCTCTACCTTTAAATAATAGTGCACCTATCATAATGTACAAGGTACTTTACCTTTTATACTCTCCCTAGATATTCTTTGGACAGAATTCATAAAATTTTTCCCACTCAACTAAATTTACCCAATCCTTGAATTTTACTTGAATTTTGTGTACATTTATGACTTTGTAAACACTTCTCAACTCTTCTTATTTCTTCTTGATCCTTCTCAAATATTCTAAAAACTTTATATCACTTCTGAATTTCTTCACAAACATTAGTTAGAATATGATTCTCCATTCCATTTTTTCAATATGATATCTTCATTATGATGTGGGAATTTGGTTACTTTAATTTTCCTGACCCTCTTATAAACAAATTAGAACTAATGATATTTCACTATATTGCTCTACACTAATTCAAAACAAACATATTCTGCTTCAAACTCCTCAAGTTTTTTGATCCCTTTATTAACACTTTAAAAAAGTCTTTAAACAAGACTCTTAATTTTATTTCCTCCAGGCTGATGATCCTGAATCCGATTAATTTATCAGTGTCAAGTTGCTATTGTTTATCATTATCACCTAAATTCAGAAAATTGGAGTCAACTTCAATACAAAATCTCTTGACCCATTTGAAATCAATACAATTCAATCTAATGAATGGTTGATTACATTTTTGATTGTTCACTGAAATTTCTTTTTGAATCGACTCCAACAATCTCAATTCCTTTTTCATTAGTCTCAATATCTCCTTATGAATTTTTTTCCTTTGATGAATATGATGGTATACTAAATATGATGGACCAGTCTCAGTATCTTAGACGTTAATAACTTCTTTATTTTTTTCATTAAAATCATACTTCTTAGCCTTTAAACAAATCTACATCCAAAAAACTAATTATGATGATCTTGAGACCAAAAAACTTTTGCTTCACCAACTTTCTTCTTTTACAAACATCAGCTTGTATCATGACTTCCTTCATGAATTTGATTATGTTCAAGATCAGATTCAGCATTATCTAACTTAAATTGGAAAGAATTTTGAATTCCCAATCAATATATTTCTTTCCTTCTTATCCTGAATATGATAGACATGATTATGATCAGACTAAATATGATTTCTAGTACCTTTTATCCACCTTTCTTTTATCAAGATCTCATCACAAGTTTTATAGAATACTTTTGATTTATGAGAACTCCAAGATCAGTAAAACATCATCACATTTCCAATGGATTCATGTAGACTCCAAAACTCATTATGATCAGATTTTCCTTGATCAAACCCAAAGTGGATCTAATGATCCTTTTCTTTCAACAAAAAACTTCTGAATACGATGGACTTTCTTAAGTACTGTGAGTTAGAATTCATGAATATGATGAATTCTTAATTACTATTTTTTAGTCAGATCACCATATTTTACAAAGTTAGGTGATTTATTTTTTGGAAGCAAAACCAATCACCAAAAAACCTATTCCTGATTACGATAGTGAATCTGATTTCTACCAGCTTCTGAATTTTTATCAACATCCCAATCTGATGGATCGTATTGACTCATCCAGATGTTATGGATCCAATTGAAAACTTTCTTCAATATGGATTTCCATCTGTCATCTTCTCAATATACTTTATTTCTTCAACATAATTAACATACTGATATATTGAAAACAAATATAACCAAAACACAACTTGGTCCTAACAAGGCATTTGTTTTATTTGGATTTCCACCCCATTCATAAATTTTGTGACGAAAAAATAAATAAATTGATGAATGGATTGATTTTTAGATCATTTGACTTTCGAGATGGGTTTATTTTTAGTGTTTTGATGGGATTTTATTATGATTATTAATTTATTCATTTTTTGTTCTAACAGAAATGGATCGAGATCGATGCGAACATTTATCAAGGTTTGTTCCTCAAATCTATTCTTGTGATTTTCTCCCCATGTTCATCATTCACCGTAGGCGTTCTTTTTTTGGACCATGGTTTGAAAATTCATGATCAATTGATCATTGCACAACCATTTTCATGGTGCAAAGATCTTATATCATAGATTCAGGATTGATATGACATGACAGAGGTGAGATGATGGAGACGGGGTGAATCGGATGACGGATGATTCCTGATTTCGTGTTCTTCGATATTCTTCAAATATCAGTAAATAATTACACTTAGATTCATTTTATGAGAATATTTGATGGTTATAAAACATTTTTTTTAAATGGAGAAACTTGGATGAATCATCCCCTTGAGTTTTCTGGGGAGGCGTGGTTGGATCAGAGGCTAGAGCGATGTAAGGGATGACCGAAGCGTAGATTTGGGATTCTATAAAATCTAAATCCACATAGTGTGTAAGTCAGATCTACATGTTGTATGGGGGTCCCTTATGGTGCCTAGGGTTTTAGGAGAAGGTTAAGAATCACAAGGCATGTGATCCCAGTCACATGATGTGTAGTTCCTCCTGGGTGAACTTGGCATGTACATCAGAGAGTACACAGTCAGCCTACACGGCATGTACTCTCCCACACGACAGGGCCTAGACCAAGTACACGGGATAACCCATGTGCTAGTAAATGGGTAGACATACATGGGCTAGATCCATGTACTGACACATGGGTAGACTACATGGGTAGCCTACACATGGTGTAGTACAACACAGACACTTCTTGATTACATGGTCTGTTTACACAGGCAGAAACCAGGGTCAAGGGACACGGCATGTGACCCCTACTACATGTCGTGTACTCATCTATACATGGCTTGGATCTCTTGTCCTCCATATATTGTACAAGTTTATTTAGGTTTTTTCCCCTTATCCTTTCTCTAAGGGTTAGTATATAATTGTTTTCAACTCCTGTGACTATGATCCCTTCAGCAGTACTTCTTAGATAGAGTTGTTGGAATCCCTCCAAGAGGTCCGGAGTGAGATTATATATTCATTTTCTTGAACTAGGTGGAGTTCTTGGTATCAACGTGACCAACACTACCTAGGTGTAGATCCTATACTTTTTAGGTTTAATCTATATTGAGTTATTGTCACCATCCTATAGACCTGGCAGTGATCCTCCTCTTTCTATCATGTTCTGTTCGGACTCTCAGCATGTATCTTTCTCATGACGAGACCCGATGAGAAGTACGTCTTAGAAGTACATCATTAGTGCTATCATACTTGAGAGTGTGTTCTCTCATATGAGTGCTTTTTGGAATCTTAGATCTGTAATACTAGGGTGGTATACTATGGTTATGTCTTTCCTCTAGACTTTGTGTCTTGGATTGAGTATATCTGGATATTCTTGATATATTTTTTGTATACATATACATGTGTAGAGATGATTTTATTTCCTTTGTTGTATGCTTTTTGGTTTTGATGTGTCTTACTGAGTATTTTTATATTCACCCCTACATGGAATTTTCGCACATGTGTCGTGTATTGTGTAGATGATCGACCTTTTGACAGAGTCCTAGGTGGACCAGGACCAGATGGTGCTTTGTGAGACTGGATAAACCAAGGTTTGCTCCTGCAGCTTTCAGAAAAAAATTCCAATACCTTTACTTTTAGGTTTTACTTGTGTTACAGACTCTTTATGGTGGGATTTTATTTATCCCTGTTTACTTTCTTTTACTTTCTATCATACTCTGGTTGTGGGATTTAGATGTATGTATGCATAGCTGTCAGTTGTTTCTACATTTTAGCATTGTATGGGCTTGTAGATGTGTGTGTGTGTGTAGGTACATAGGCTAAGGCCTCCCATGTCGGTGATATGCCTACTTGGCACTATTCTTCAGCCCCTGGCCTATTGGAGGTGGGATTAGAGAGTCATGACATGGGCCCCATTGGGATGTGTCATGATAGAGTGGTATCAAAGTGGATCGATTCTATATTAGGACTCAGAGTCTTTGAGATTGTTTTGTGGAAACAATGTTAAGTGTTTTGAGTTCGTCTTTTAGGCTAGGGACTCCAGTGTTAGTGCAATGACTGACATATCCATACACCAGGAATCTGATCACATGCTTTTCAACTTGGTACATAGGAACACTAGTTGTAGGGAAAATAATGGTACATGCATCATATAGGAATGGATTGTGGTTTCCATGTCCTTATTGAGTCATCTCTCCATATATACTCATTGACTGCAATACATATTGTTTGTTTTAGGATTCCTTTGTGACATATACTAGCTAGGGTTTAGTAGCATGATAATGAGGATAATCCCCTTAGTGATGAGGTATCGATATAGAGACTAGTTCCTGAGATGTTACCTATAGGTAGTGTACCATCCATACCAACACCTGTATAGAGGCATGTGGTACCCACGGTATCGAAAAATGAAGAGTGTAGCCTGAGTTCACTTCACAAGTTTCAGAAGTAGAGACCCCTCATGTTCTGAGGTGATCCCAAACCACAGGTGGATGAGGACTGGATTGAGGTGGTTACCCAAGTTTTTTATCTAGTTAGGACACCAGCAGATCAGATGGTAGTCCTAGCAGTGAGCCTTCTTCATGGCTCAGCAAGGTGATGGTGGGGTTTAGTTACCCTATCTTATGATGAGGCAACTATTTCATGTAAAAATTTTGAGTGCCTTTTTAGATATTAGTTCATACCAGCTATGCTGAGGGCTATACATATCCAATAGATTCTTAAGCTCCAGTAGGGAATCGTGATAGTGGCTGAGTATTCATCGATATTTATCAACCTATCTAGGTACTCAATTGATATGGTTCAAGATTAGTTCTTTCAGGATTGTACCTTCGATAAAGGTCTTCATAGATACATCTAAGCCAGTTTTATCGCTCAGTGCATTCCTGCCTATGTTGGGGTGCTATAGCAATCTTTTGTGGTCGAAAGTTTCTTGGAAGAGTAGATACAGTCAGTGGTTATCAGTAGTGGGAAAGTAGGAGGAGATACCTCGGGAGCAGGGAGTTGATGTTAGTCCGAGGGACATAGACATGGGATACACCTCAAGAGGAGGTCCAAAGATAGGGGATCTGTAGTTCAGGGATCACATGGTGGGTCTATTCATCCTATAGAGAGGTGATTCTACTCATGTGACGGCATGGGAAATCTTATCCAAGATTTTACAACCCACCATACAGTTGATAGAGAGACTGTGGATAGGCCACCAAGGTAGAGATAGTGGCAAGAGTAGGTAGGTTCACAGGATGATGGACATGGAAGAGGAGTTGGTAGAGTAGTGGGAGGTGGTTGACATTTCGACTTATTACCACCACCACCCCAAGTAGTCTATTCCAGGATCAGGGAGCTGGAGGATAGGGGTGGGAATAGCTTGAGGTGGTCGAGGCTTATGATCCAGGGGATCCGAGAATGATTCTAGGTATGAACTATGTCTTTTCTACTTTATCTATAGTACTGATAGACATGGGTTCTAGTCATTCCTTTCTTTCCACATACCTTGTATGAGACTTAGATATTCTGGTTGAACCTTTGACTCAACCCTTACACTTGGAGACACCTACTGAAGAATACTCAATGATCAAGTACTTGTGTCGACAGTGTTACCGGAATCTTGGAGGTGAGAGTTTATGTTGAAATATCTTGGTAGTAGTGTTGAGGCCTTATTATGTCATTCTTGGTATGGATTGGTTATATGAAGTTCATGCCCAGATTTACTATTTTAGATGAAGGGTGTGGTGTATCCATAGTGATGGAACCAGGTTTTCCTTTATTATTGAATAGTAAATTCAGGTAGCACAGGATGGACTCATGAATAGGAGGGTGCAGCTGATTACTCATTAGTTGGATAGTGTAACCCTTGCTGCAGTAGATGTTATGAGTTCCCAATTTCCTAAAGTAGTGACGAAGTATGAGGATGCCTTTCTTGAAGATGTTCCAGGTTTACCTCCCTGCTGATAGATAGACTTTTTCATTGATCTATACCCTAATATAGAACTGATATCTAGAATATCAGATGGCCCCCATAGAGATTCATGAGCTGGGGGTGTAATTGGAGGAATTGTAGAGAAAGGGATTCATGAGACCCAATGTTTCACCCTGGGTAGCCCCATTTTTGTTTTCCAAGAAGGTATATAGGAGATTGAGGTTATGTGTGGACTATTGGTGCTTGAATGATGTGACCATAAAGAACAAGTATTCACTACCAAGGATCAATTACCTATTTGATCAGTTGAGAGAGGCACGATGGTTCTCGAAGTTTGAACTCAAATAAGGCTATCACCAATTGTGAGTACGGGAGGACAATATATCAAATACGATAATCATATGTCACTACAGTCACAATGAGTACTTGTTGATTCCCTTTGGTGTGACGAACTCCCCAACAGTGTTTATGGGACTCATGAATCAAATCTTTCAGCCTTACTTATATTGGTTTATGGTAGTCTTCATCAATAATATCCTTTTATACTCAAAGTCTAATGAGGTGTACGCGAGACACTTAAGGATAGTTCTGGATGTACTCCAATAGCACCAGCTTTACAAAAATCTCTCGAAGTGACAGTTCTGGATTTAGGTGGTCCAATTTCTAGAACACATTGTCTTAGTGGATGGAGTGGCAGTGTAAACATCTAAGGTCCAGGTGGTGTTATATTGGGAACCACCTAAGAGTGTGATAGAGGTTCAGAGATTCCTTGGGTTATCAAGATATTATCAGAGATTCATACTTGATTTATCTAGAATATCAGCACCCATGATAGTTTTGACTCAAAAGGGGTAGCCTTTTGTGTGGATAGAAAGGTTACAATAGCCTTTTTAGTAGTTGAGGTAGAGTTTGAGAAGCACTCCCATGTTGAAATTTTCAGAGGAAGGTGTCGAGTATGTAGTGTTTTGAGATGCATCAGGAACTGGGCTTGGTTGTGTTCTGATGTAGAGGAAAGAAGTGATTGCCTATGGTTCATGCCAGTTGAGAACACATGAGTATAACTATGTGACACATAATCTTAAGTTAGTAGTGGTAGTCTTTTCTTTGAAGATGTGGTGACACTACCTAATTGGAAAGTGGTTTATCATCTACTCTAATCACAAGAATCTCAAGTATATCTTCTCTCAAAAGGATCTCAACTTGAGATAGAGGTGATGGCTAGAGTTCCCCCAGAATTATGAATTTGAAATTGTCTGTACTATTAATAAGGGGAACGTGGTGGGGGATTCTCTCAGCATGAGATCTTGTTTGCAGTTTTTGAACGAGGCATCAGATCAGTTAACCACGTTGTAGTTATCCTTTGTGTATATAGATGGAGCATCTTACCTCCAGTCGATGGTTGTTTCCCCTATAATTTTATAGTGATTTAGGGAGGAACTTCTTGAGGATACCGACTATGAGATCCTACATGCTCAGATATCTATAGGTCATGCTCCTGGTATATTTTCTAAAGTTGGGGAGCACATCATTATTTTCAGAGGACGCATGATGGTTCCAGTGAAGTTGCAGGGGGAGGTTCTGAGATAGTTTCACACATATCCTTTGGAAATATATCCAAGTGTGTAAAATATATACTAGGACCTCCAACATCTATTTTGGTGGCTAGGGATGAATAAAGGAGTTGCAGAGTTCATCTATTGATACATTACTTTTTAGAAATTGAAGGTTAAGCACCATGTTCCATCAGGTTTAGCTCAATCCCTTAAGGTGATAGAATGGAAATGGGATGGGATATCTATGGACTTAGTGATGGGCTTACCATATATGTCAAGGGGACAATATTCCATCTAGTTTATCATAGACCAACTTACTAAGTCATCCCAATTCTTAGCTATTCGAGAACAAAGTTTAGTAGAGAGCTTGGGATGCCTCTCCGTTCAGGAAATAGTCTGACCCCATGGAGTTCCATCAATGATTGTTTCTGATCATTATTCTCACTTTACATCCTAGTTATGGAAGGGATTACAGGAGGTTTTTGGGACCTAGTTATGGTTGAGAATAGCGTTTCTCCCCTAAACTGACAGTCATACTGAGCATATCATTTAGGTTCTAGAGGACAAGATTCGATCTTGCATGTTGGACTTAGATCGTAGTTTGGAGGAGCACCCACCACTAGTGGAGTTTTCATACAATAACATCTACCATTCTACCATTAGTATGGCACTATTCAAGGATTTTTATGGCCAACCCTTTAGGTCACCACTTTATTGGACTGAACCAAGAGAGTTGGAACTCATGGGCCCGAAGTTGGTGCGAGATACAATAGAGAAGGTTTATATCATCCAGGATTGGATGAATACTACACAGAGCCATCAAAATTCTTATGTTGACTGAAGAAGAAGGCCTTTGTAGTTTGAGGAAGGAGACCATGTATTCTTATGGGTTTCACCTTGATGTAGATTATGGAGATTTGGTTGAGGAGGAAAGCTATATTTGAGGTTCATTGGCCCTTTCCAGATACTGTGTAGAGTTGCTGAGGTGGCATACCACTTATCTCTACACCCACAATTAGACTGGGTACACAATGTCTTCCACATGTCACAGTTGAGGAGGTATGTTCATGACCCATTGCACATTATTGACTTGGTCGATCTAGACATAAATGATAGAGAAACCTTTGTTAAATACTTGGTGGAGATCAAGGATCGATAGGAGAGGGTCCTTAATGGGTGATCAATTCCTTAGGTGTGTGTCCGGTGGTATCATAGGAATCTTCAAGAGAGAACTTATAAGTGGGGGCTCAAATTCATGCTCAATACCCACATCTTTTTTAGTATCACGTGTTTTGGATTCTTGGGGACATAAATCCCCAAGGTGGGGAGAATGTAATGTCTCTTATTTTCCATGTATTATTTTTAAATATTATATGGATTATTTTTTATACTAAGTGTTATGAAGGTGTGGAATTTTGAGGTTCGGTGTCCTAAGAATAAATTTTTGAAATATATTAAATATATTAAATAGCATGCACATGCATTTTTCTTGAAAATGTGGAATAAATTCTAAAATGGTGCCCATATAAAAAATATTAGGGCACCATTGAGCTTAGAATATGGGTTTCACCCTAGATTTTAATTAACATTAGTCGGCGTGGGTCATTTATAGAAAAGTCATCATGGGCATAGAAATGAATAAAATAACTAAAATAAATTAATTTATTTCAAATGTTTGATGCATCGACTGTTTAGATTTTAAAAGGTATTTTATGTTAGAATTACAAGGTTACCTACATAATCCTGGAACCTTTGGAGATTCATTGGAGAGATCCATATAGAATCCTCTCGGGAAAATGACAATATATCAATGATTGACACGCATCAATTTCAATGGATCTACCCATGAAATCAATGAAAAAATAATTCTACGTCAGTGATTGATCCAAATCAAGGTAGGATATGTGTTTTATGTGTATTTTCTCCCCGTCCTTAAGTTTTGTGATGAACACAAATCAATCGATGAACAGATTTATTTTTGGATCGGTCACCTTGCAAGATTGGTTTATTTATGGGGTTTTATGGGATTTTATTATGATTATTAATTTCTTTGTTTTTTGTTCTAATATAAATGAATCAATATTGAAATGGACATTGATCGAGGATTGTTCCTCATATATGTTCTTGTGATTTTCTTCCCCCGTTCATCATTTGTCATGGGCGTTCTTCATTTGGCCCGTGGTTCAACAATTCCCGATCAATCAATTATTGCACACCTATTTTCTTGGCACAATGATCCAATATTATAGACCAGGATTGGTACAGCATGATGGAGGTGAAATGATGGATACAGAGTGAATCAGATGATGGATGATTCCCAATTTTGTGTTCTCTATCATTCTTTAGCGCACAATGAAAAATGACACTTATATCCATTTTTTCTAGTAGATTTGATAACCAGAATGCATTTTTTTCAATGGAGGGACTCAAACAAAGAATAACCTTGAGCTTTATAATGATACATGGCTGGATCAGAGGCTGGAGCGATGGAAAGGACAACTGGAGCACAGATCTAGGATTCTAGAAATCCTGATCCACACGGTATGTAAGTCGGATCTACACACTATGTGGGGGGCCCTTATAGTGTATAGGTTTTCAAGAGAAGGTTAATAATCACATGGTGTGTGAACCTAGTCACATGATGTGTGGTTCCTCTTAGGTGAACTCTTCATGTACTTTGGAGAGTATAGGGACACGGGGTGTACTACATAGCCAGCCTACACATCATACACTCCCCCACATGACATGACCTAGACCAAGTACATGGGATAAGTTGTGTACTAGTACATGGGTAGATGTAAATAGGCTGGATCCATGTAAAGAAACTTGGGTAGACAACACGGGAAGCCTATAAATTGTGTAGTACTAGACAAACACAGCTTGATGACATGGTCTATTTACACAGGCAGAACTCAGGGTTAAGGGACATTGCGTGTGACCCCTACCACATATCATGTACTCTTCTATACATAGATTGGATCTTTTTTCTTCCTTATCTTGGACAAGTTTCATTAGGGTTCATTCCCCTTATCCTTTCCCTGAAGGTTAGTATAGAATCATTTCCTACTCCTAGGACTATGATCCCTTCAACAGGACTTCCTAGATAGAGTTTTTGGAATCCCTCTAAGAGGTCTGAAGTGAGATCCTTTATTTATCTTCTTTCCCTATGTGGAGTTCTTGGTATCGACATGACTAACACTACCTGAGCACCAATCCTATACTTAGAAGGTTTAATCCATATTGAGTTGTTGGTATCACCCCATGGCCATGGCAGTGATCCTCATCTATGCATCATATTCTATTCAGACTATTATCATGTATCTTTCTTGTGAAGAGACCCAATGAGAAGTACCTCTTGAACAAACGTCATCAGTGCTATTAGGAGTGTGTTCTTCCTGATGAGTGCTTCGTGGAATATTTGAGCTGGAATCCTAGGGTGGTATACTAAGGTTGTGTCTTACCTCTAGATTGTGTGTCTTGGATTGAGTATATTTGGATATTCTTGATATATGTGTTGTATAAATATACCTATGTAGAGCTAAATGTATTTAATTTTTTGTACGCTTTGTGGTTTTGGGGTGTCCTACTGAGTATTGTTATACTCACCCATGCATGTTCTTTGCCCGCACGTGTCATTTCTTGTGCAAACAATAAACCTTTTGACATAGTCCTAGGTGAACCAGGACTGAATGGTGCTTAGTGAGACCAGACAGCAAAGGTGTGTTCCTATGGCTTTTAGACAATAGTCTCAGTACCTTTACTTTCAGGTTGGACTTTTGTTACAAACTCTTTATGGTGGGATTGTATTTGGCCCTATTTACTTTGTTTTACTTACTATCATAATCTGGTTATAGGATTTAGATGTATTCATGAATAGTTTTCAGTTGTTTTTAATTTCATCATTTTATGGGCTTGGAGATGTGTGTGTGTGTACAGGTACTTAGGCTAAGGCCTCCCATGTTAGTGATATGCCTACTCATCACTAGTTGTTATCCCCTGGCCTATTGGAGGTGGGCTTGGGAAGTTGTAGCATGGGCCCCACTGGGATGGGTTGTGACAGGTAGCCTCTAATTTTCTGTGGTGATTGAGTACCCCATGAGGATACTGAGTGGTTAGAAAAGGTTGAAGATTTTTTTGACATGTTATAGACTCCTGAAACCTCTAGGGTGAGATGTATTGTTCCCTTTTTTAAAGTTTGGGTTTTGGGATGGTGGAAAATCACTATTAATGCCCAATTATTCAAGGAAATATCTTAGGAATACTTCAAGTAAGCCTTCATTCAGTGGGTTTTATCCTGAAGAAGAGAGAGTCGAAAAGGAAATGCAATTTCTAGGAATCCTCCAAGGTGATCAGTCAGTGAAAGAATATGTTGAGAATTTTTATATCTTGGAACCTTTATCTTCAGAGTTTTCTGCTAATGATGAAAATAATGTGTGGTTCTTTTCTAAAGGCCCACATCCAGAGTTGTGTTCATTAGTGTTCCATTCGAGACTGGCTACCTTTGAGGAAGTGGTTTAAAAGGTCGTTGTTATCGAAGAAATATTGCTAGGGAAACCTGTAAAAGGTGATGATTTGTTTTCCATTGGAGATAGAAAGGAATATAAAGCTAGTGGTAATGGGAAACAAAAGTTTTAAAAGTATGGGAATCCATATTCTCAACCTACCATTCCAATTTTAGTAAAGCGAAATACATTGGTGTGTTTTCAGTGTGGGAAGTCCAAGAATGTTCGAACTTCCTATCTGTCATCTCTAAAGATCTATTATCTATGTGGCTACCATATTCACATTTATAATTTTTGTGATATGGTTGGTCATTATAATAATAAGACTTATACTTAGATAAAATTTAGTTGGTTGGGTTTTGTTTTGTCACTTCTATTAGAGAGTTAAAATTTGGGACCTCTTTTGTAATTTTTCTTTTAGCTTGGGGGATCATCTCATCTTGTGTGTACTTAGATTAATTTTTGTATAATATATGAAAGCAATTTTATTCATGATTTAATATCTTTTTATATGTTCATGACTTGTTTTTTCTTGTTTCTCTTATATAGTGTAAATCATGGGCTGTTTTATGTTCATTGGTTTGGACATGGGTGGGATTTAAGGTGCGTACTTGGATTCTTGGGCATGTGGTTTCATTTTGGTTAGACTATGGATGAAACCATGTTGTATGAATCCATTTAAATTACCATATAATGGAATTCTAGGGAGTGGATGTGAACACTATTATATTCCAGTTATGGCCCTTAGGTCAGAACCCTGTCATTTATAGTGAGGCGTAACTTTTGTCCTGGTGTTTCTTTGTTTTTCAGACACCTTGTGATTCAGTGATCCATCTTTTAATCCTTTGGTATTCTCATCACCCATGTTCTTATTTTTGTCTTGGTTTTTTTGGATTTAGTTGGTGGAGCTTTAAAAATTCCCTTTGAAGATTTTAGGAATGTGGTTGCTTAGTGTCGCTCTCTTGTTATGAAGGAAGAGGTTGTTAGTTGATCCATTATTTTAGTTAATTCTAAATGTTGGGGAGACCTATGTTATATCTCCATGTTTTTCTTCCATTTAGTTTATCTTAATCATTTATTTTGGTCCTTTTGTCCTTCCTTTGGTGGCATGGGTGGTCGGTGGTAATTGAGTCCTCACTAAGGTGAAGGTTGTCATGGTTTTCCTGCTTTTCCAAAGTTTCTAGGCACTTTTTGGGGGAATAAATAGTCATGGTGGGTGGGTTTTGACACTCCATAGTGTCACTTTCTTGTTAGTATTTTTTTTTTTTTGCTTTTACTTTTGAGTTCAGGGGTGTTTTTTGTCAAAATTTTAAGTTTTTGGTGGGTTTTCTAGGGGTGCACAGTTGAGGTGCACGGTTTGTAAACCATGCAGGCTCCCTAGGGAAAATCATGAACCCTGTTTATTGGATATGTTGGGAGAGCATGATTAGGGTACATAGTTATTTAACCATGCAGCCCAAGTGTACAGTCATGCACCTATTAAGAGAATTGATCTGCACAGTTGGCGCATGGTTTGGTAAACTGTGTGGGGTAACCATGTAGCCTACCCAGGTTGGGGTATTTTTTTCATTTACACTTCTTTTTATTTAATTATTCTCTTCTAATCTATCCCCCATTCTACTCCCACAACCCAAACTCCTCCCATGGGGATTTTTCCTCCTTCTAAGCTTCTATTTGATGGATTCTAGGTGTTTTCTTGGTGGTTCTTCATCTGAATCAAGAGGTATGATTATCTCTTCTCTCTTACTATTATTTCATTTGCTTTTATTCAAGGGACCCATTATTTATTGGGTTTTATGAATTCATGTTTGTCCTAGATAATCATGGTTTGGACTATCTTGGATTGTTTTACTAAATATTTCATTGATTTTAATTAATTTTCATGTGTTAAATGGGTTGAATTTCATAATTAAAATGGCATCTTGATGCGAGCTGGTATTTTATACACTTCCCATGTTTGATAAAATTACAAGGTTACTTTTCTTAAATAAACACACTTGTTTTTAGTGTTTTAATAAAAAATGATGTTTCCAAATTGGGTTATTTTTTTGTGTTAAAAGAGGGATTTCATGTTTTTAAGGGTGTTTTGGTGTTAAAATGGGAAGTGGTGTTTCCATTGAATTGTGTGGTATTAATTATTGATGATTATGTTTTCTTTAGAAATGTGTTGGCATTCCAAGTTAATCTGAAAAATGGATTTCCAAATGTATATGTTATATGTATAAATGTGAAGGCCCGATTGGCACCTTATGATGCATTGATCATTGATTGTGCCTTATTGAGCCCCCCTTCTTATGTTAATGTTGTGATTATCCATTTGAGGATAGTGAGGGAGGTGGGAAGGAGGTGATGTGGTATTAGCCCTATGGGATTGTTATTTTCATGTGATGATGTTATTGTTCACGGCCCACCACTTTTATTATTCCATAAGAAGACCAAGGTTTTTTGAGTAGAAAGTAGTGGGAAATTTCTTGGATAATAGATATTTTTCACTAGCTAGACCCCCATTAGTTGTACATAACACCTAGATTTGGGGTTCTTCACCAAGGAGACTACTTAGAGAGATTCGGTGTATAGATGTGTGACCATATCCTACCAATAGTTAGGTCCACATTTCTATGTCTTGTGTGGTCCTATTATTCCTCATGGTTTCACTTCATGTTATGTATCTATGTTTATGCCTTTTTATATTTATATATTAGCATGTGTATTGTTTATTTCTTAGATATAATTTCTTTTTGTCTTGATCCTTTTGTGGTTTATCCTCATTTTTTGGCTAGTGTCTATGTATTTAGAGTGTTGCTTCTTGATTATTTACCCATATTTCCTTGTTTTCCCTAAGTTGGGTGTGTGTGTAAGATTTTAAAGTGAAAAAGGAAAATTGCGTTTCAAAGGGACGTTTTTTTAAAGTTTGGGGTTGAAGCCTCATTTTATTATTAAAGAAAAGTAAATTCCTCCTTAAACTGGGTAGAGGGAGACCCATTACATAGCCCGAAGGCCCAGTGGGAATATAGCCTATTAAATGGCCCGTAGGCCCAATTTTTTTGGCCCAAGGCCCATTCTGTGAATAGTACTGCTACATTACCCACCTTCTATAGTACCCACCACCACTACAGTGTCATGTTGCTACTATAATTCCCATTGTTTCAATAGTGTCACTGCTACTATAGTAGCGCTACAGTGCTGCTACAGTACCTACGCCCAATGGGTTATGAACCCCCATTTTTCATGTAGGATTACGGGGAGCTTACCACTAATCCAAACCCCAAATACATGGTTTTTAAATGAAAATTCTAATTATCATTATTTTAAAAAATTTAAAACCATATGTGGGTTTAATTTCAAAATTTTGATGTTTAAATACAAATGTTTGGTTTTCCTTGGAATTGTCTTTATTTTGGAAATATCACTAATTTCATGAAATGGTTTTATAAGAGGAGATCTTTGAGAAATTGAATGTTTTTAAACTTGTTTTTCTTATAACTTTGAAGTGAAAATTAAAACCTATTTTTACACACCTTATTTTTTAAAATAACATAATTGGTTTCTTAAATAAAATAAGTGAAATTGACTCAAGGTGGTATCCTATTGGCTTCAGATCACACCCTTCATACTCATGTTGGTGGGTATATAGTCTTCATGTTTTGTGTAGGTATTTTTAAGTCATAGTTTTCAATTTGTGTTCAGTTCCATATTCTATGGAATTATATGGTTGTTGGGATCATGGTGTAGATTTGAGTGTCACGAGGAGATAGTGATCGGCCCTTCTGTTTTTACAACCGGTTGGATCAAGTTTATTTTATCCTCTTGGGTTATCCATTTGTTTATATTAGCTTCCATTGTAGTTTTTTAACTATATACCTATGGGTTATTTATTTAGATTACCTCCTTGGTTTTTTCTTTCTTATTTACATGATGTCTAGTTTGGATGTTGTATTTGTTCAAATTCTTGAGGGTGAAACCATCCCCAATGGTTATTTCAGATACCCTTGATGCTTATCGTCAAACCATGGGGTTGAGGATTCTCCTAGGGTATGTGGCGGGATAGTTTGGGAACCGGTTTGGAAGGTGATATAGGTAGTTTTGTTACTATAAAAGTAAAATTACCAAAACTACCAAACCAAAACATATATAAAAAATGAAGCAGTCATTACCTGGAACAATGATTTTAACAAAGAATTTTTAAAAAAATATGTGATAAATGATTATAAGAAAATCACATATGGTATGATATACATGATTATGGTTCTAGAATATATGTATAATAAATCTATATTTATTATATAGGAGGTTCAGACACATGTGAAAGAAGTTGAACCAGAGGTAAGGGTTTATTTAACAATCTTATCATTATTCGAGATTATTTATGTTTAAGTATCTACTAGGAGAATTATTTGATCTTTATATCTTAAAATTATTCCATTTTTTATACTATGTTTATTTCTAAAAATTACAATTTTTACTTTCATTTCATCTTTTTATGTACTCAAGAAACCAAAATAATGTTTTTAAGGAAAACTGACCTTGTTTTTCTACTCGGTTGGGAATCTTTCTCTTCCATGTCCATATTTTCCTTAAAATGTCTAAAATGATGTTTTTAACATTATATAATGATTTATTAAAGAAAGTTTTACCCATTTTTGAATTTTTTACAAAAATGGTTTAAAATAATCTTCTTGGTATTTTTCAATAAGGTATTTTTTGACCTTTTTACAAAAGTGTAAAAGGAATGTTTTTTTAACTTATACGGCATGAACATAATTTTACACCTTCAATAATACTCATTCATCTAAATATTCCTTTAAAATTTTACAAGTTTCTTTTCAAATAAAATTTTTTCCTTAATTTTTGGAATTTTTTTGATTTTAAATAAGTGTTTTTAAAGTGAAAAGGGGTATTTTCCTCAAGAAATTTTCTAGTGATATTTTGAAAGTATTTTCATCTATATCAACATCCTTTGTTAAATATTGTGATATACTATGGTTATACTCTTATGATATCAACAACTATATTTCTTTGGATTGTTTATGATAATATTGACTAGGGAAAGTATCAATATTTCATATGGTAATTCTTCAAATATAGGTAGTTATTTATTTTTAGGGCATGTTGATTAAGTTATGTTGTTTATTCATATGATTAATGAATTGGAATTATTATTTCATGGGTGCGGCCTATAATTACATAGCCCATAGATGCATCGATAGGTCTCATGAGACTAACTATAGTGTTTTTTGAGCCATAGACTTACCCATATATTTATATGTATTGGCATGAGGCCTTGATGATATTTTTATATAACTTGAAACAAGGCCTCAGTGATAAGTTTTAGATGTTTGGAATTATGCATTCCATCATTATGAAATCATTTATTGGTGTCTATGAGTTTATTTGAATAGTTTTTATATCCATGAATAAGTTTAAAAATCATGTTATTATTTAAATGGATTTATTTGATCATAATTTATTTATGTCATATTATTCAGGTATTATTTAGCTTTTATTGTATGAATTCCCTTAATGAGCATCTGAGATCACCCCTTTCTTATGTTTTCTTTCCCCAAGATGTCATATGATGTTTTATAATTGATATGCAGGGATATTCTATAGGGAATAAATATGATCCCAAATAAAATACTATGTTGTATTTTATGTTTTAAAACATAATGTGGGATTGAAGTATGTATCATGTTTATCAGGACTGCTAAACTATTCGGTCATTTGGGATGTGATTGCTTGTATTTAGTACCAATGTAATAATGTAAAAATATTATATAGGATACTAGGGTTAGGGTATTTATATTCACCAAGGTAGATATGTATATTCAAGTAAAAAGGGGCGGATACATAGTCCTAGGTAGGGGATTTGACCCTCTGATTGTATGATATGTGATGGTTCCCAATGAGCTACGTTACGGGGTAAATATAGTTTCAAGGTAGGACACCCCCTTGGGTTGGATATGTCTCCTAATGAGCTAAATACCAGGTTAGATATGTTTCTAAAATTGTTATATTTCTTATGGGTGGTCACTTGTTCTTGGTGACTGTAACACCCTTATATTTTATGAAATATTTTTTTCAAAATTTGATTTTTTTTTATAGCTTGTGTTTCATACAACACCGAGTTAAAACGAACCTGTAACAACTTAGATAATGATAAAATAAGTATTTTTCATATTTATTAAAATTTATTAATTAGATATAAATATTAAATAAAAATGCACACTATGTTCAATAGTGTATACGACATGCAATAATTGTTTCTTCGAAATCTTGTGTTTCACGCAAGACTGAGTTATACCGAACAATAATATACTTCTAATGTTATTATTTAATATAGAAGTTATCACCTGGTTGTTATATTGGAGGGTATGAATATGAATAAATATATTATATATAATCACATTTAAAAAAAATACATTTATCCAATTTATTTGATAGGCATAAGATAATAATAAATCTAGTTTTACGCTTAAAACCCATATTTTTCTAAAAAGAAGTTTTACCACCTTTTAATGGAGCACTTATTTTAAAAATAAATTTTTACAATTTTATAAATTTTATTTGAAAAAATAAACTTTATTTTTTAAATCTTAATATCACAATTTACCTTGGGTTAATTTTTGGTATTTTTCTGAGAAGTTTCATTTTTTGACGAACAGTGAAAAACACTGAATTTTAATTGAAAATTGTATTTTCCTATTTTTATTTATATAGTTAAATTATATTTTAAATTGGTTTTAAAGTATTATTATTCAAATTAAACATCAATAAATCCAATTTAGTTTATTAGAATCAATTTCACAATGAAATTGTATATAAAAACATTTTAAACTTTGGAAATGTTTTACTTTTAAAAACATGTTGTTTTGTCATATTTGTAGGATTGATTTTAAATTAAATTATAACAGTTATATGATTTGAATTTGTAAAAATGGATTCCATATTTGTAATCATCATAATATATAATGTATATTAAGTTCAAATTTGACCAAAAATATTAGTAAAAGAAATTAAAATTAATTACAGCGATTGAGGTAAAACTGAGTTTACGTAGTGGTTAAACATTAATCTTAAGGGGGAAATGACCTATAAAATTTTACAATACCCATTAGATGGAAATATTTCAAACATATATATTATTATATCGAAAATGGTTCATTATTAAAGTATGTTATTTTAGGGGTACCTCCCAATAGTGTTTACTTTTTTGTATTTATAAGAATGTCACTCCTCCACTATAAAAGGGCACTAACTCTCCCCATACATTCACACCTTTAAAAAATTTTGGATCACAAAAACCCTTCCTTAATAAAATCAAAAATTACATCCTCTCATACTATAATCCTAAATTTTATCATAAATCAAACCAATTAAGTCCTTTAGTGCAAACCAAAAGGAGTTACCCAAAGAAGAGGTAACATTCTTCAATGAGCAATTTTGTTTTATTTATTTCTCCACTATTTAAATTATTTTTATATCATGATTATATAATAAACTCAATATATTAAATATAATTATATGTTTTTATGTTAATTGTATGACCTAAAACTTCACACACTTTCATCAAATGGTAGATACAATCATCATTTGTGTGTTCGGCGGACTACTGCCTCGCGAACTGATGTCGTTCGCTCTTCCATTACTACCTCTCAAGGTTAGTAATAATGATAAACATACTATTTTTATATCGTATATATGATATTTATAATTTATTTATGATTATTTAATTATTATATAACACATACCTCCATACTTTCCATTTTTTGGGAATACGATAACATCATTTGTGGACGTGTGGACTACTACCTCCTCAAAGCGATGTGATTCATTCACGCTTTACATGAAATGTATTAAGGATGGGTTTAATAAAAATATGTGATATAAATTAAATATATATAATATTCATTACATAATTATTTTTTTCAAAATTTAATATATCACTTTCTTTCTTACCTTTTTCACACACTAAAAAGTGATAATGTAGTTTGTGGACGTGTAGACTATCGCCTCATCAAAGTGATTTGATTATTATTTTTTTCAACACCACATCAACAAGAATGATATATATAAGTGTTATTAAATAATTAATATGATAATTATTTCATTATTATTACTTTGGAGATGTTTTAATAATGACCCCTTTGACCATATTCAACCTACCAAATTCATTTTTGACACATAAAATAAATATGGTCAAAAAACATGAGGTAAACTTAATTGTTTAAGTAGTTTTATAAAACATTTTAATAAGTAAAATAAAATTAATAATAAACTTTAAAAGTCTTCTCAATAAAGTAAATAATTAATATATGTTTATTATTTAATAAGATAAAGACACACGTGACAAGTCGGACTCAAGGTAAGAGATTTGTCTCAATCTCCTTTCATTGAGGCATATTTTGATGTTATACACCCAAATTATTTTATGAGGTGTGTATACAGCCCATTTGATATATCATATAATGAATTTATTTATTATCATGTTATTTAATGTTTTCAAAATTTTATTCATTCACAGGGCTTATGGTTCAAATGTTTCAAAGTGGTATGAGACACTTTGATTTAAAAATATATTTTTAAATGTTTAAAGATTTAATTTCAAAATATTTTACTCCATGTCAATACTCTTGAGATTATTTTATATGATCATTTATATAAAAGGATTATAAAGGAAATTTTATGTCTATTTTTAATTTCATTCAAAGGTTTTCAAAACATAATCTTTTTAAGTTTTATTTATGAAATGTTTGACTTTATTACAAATAAAAAAAGGAATGTTATTTTTAATGTATACGATGAAAAAAACTTCTCTACCACCATGACTATTTTTGATATTTTGATTCCTCTATAATCCTTCATGTTTATAAACGAAAAATAAACTCCTATTTACCTTTTATGGGAAATTTTTATTAAAAATCAGTTTTGAAAATGGATTGATTATTTCAATTACTTGAAATGTTTTTTTATGAGTGAAAATGAAATTTTATGAGTGACATGCTGAAAATGGAAAGATTTTATGTGTTATGATTATATAATGGTACTTGGAAATTTTATGGGTGGTTACATTATAAACCAATGATGGTTGGTTATGTTATAAACCAATGATGGGTAGTTCCATAATAAACCAATGATGGGTGGGTCCATGATAGCCCTCCAATGCATTGGGTATGGAAGTCGACCGTATGGTTATTCCATTTGTAAGAGTGAAATGTATGGAATTTGACAGTATGGTTATTCCATTTATAAGAATGAAAAGTATAATTATGTCCCAAGATACCTTTTTGTGTTAACTATCCTTGTTATGGGTTTTATGATAATATTATGAATACAAAAAGGGTAAGCAATGAGCTTATTTTCAAAGGAAATTATTTACTACTTCTTAAGGGTGAAAATTATTACTTTATGATAAATTTTTCATGGTTTTTCATTTTCTCACAAGAATAATGGTTTTCATTCTTTTGGTATCCCTTAGTGATATTTTTGTGCTAGTACTATGTTTCTAAATGCTTTCATGGGATTTAAGGATGGGTAATGGAATGGAAGGAGTTAAGTTAAAAGTTGAGAATATTTTCCATGAAATAAATCATGATTTATTTTAAAATTATTATATTATAAAAAATAGATACTAATAAAAAGTTTCCAATTTGTATTATGTGATTTTGTAATGTATGATTTATGACTTAATTCTCTAAAACTCTAAATCAAAAAATATCCTCAAAGTGAAAGAAAGTAAATTATTTACTAAAACTCAAGATTATGTAACTTTTTGAGGTTAAGTACTTATAGTTTGTATCAAAGGAAATGTTTAGATAAATTTAGATTTTAGTTAAATATTAATAGCATGTCCTTGAAATATTTTACTTTATGGTTAATTTGAATTGATATAGTATTATATGATTACCTTTTTTCTTAATCTAAAGTATTTTTGTCTAAAATTATTTTACATGGAGGAAATAAGGAAGTTGTAATGAGAAGGAACTGATAGAAAAATATTATTCTGAATCAACATATTGAGATGTTTATAATTGGAATTGATTAGTTTCTTACAGTGATGGATCAATTGACATAAGCTATAAATGGTGGTGGTGTTTGTGTAATAGAGAAACCAGGTCTACCATAGAGGAATATAAAGATAATGGAGAATTTTATGAGTAAATATCCCACATCATTCAGAGAATAATCTGACCTCGTGTTAGTTGATGGATGGATTAAATCCCTAGAAAAGATATTTGATGTCATGTGTTTTCTAGATCACCAAAAGGTAACTCATGTAATTTATCATTTCTAAGGTGAAGTTGGCCAGTGGTGGTCAATGGTTAAGAATATTAGAGAAAGTGAAGAGATTGATGCCTTTGAATGGGATGAATTTAAGAATATTTCCTCAAGTAGTATTTTCCTAAGGTTGTTTCACTTAGGATAAAAAAATCTTGGATTTTAGACAAAAGGAGGAATATTTGGTGGCTTCACGTGGAGAAAACTTCACTCGATTGTCAAGGTACATTCCAAATTTTATCTGTGATCTTGGTAGTAAGATAAATCGGTTTTACTCAGGATTGAAGCCAAGATGTCAAAGGGAATTGGCTTCTCATGAGCTAAAAAGATATGAGAAACTTTTTTATGTGTTTAGAATATAGAATTGAATTTTTTTGATGATCATGTGTCCCATGAAAACAAGCATAAGAAGATTTCTATTTGGCAATAAATTTGAAATAATTCATCAAAGAAGTTTAGAGGTAATAAAACCAAATTCCCATCTTGTGAGAAGTGTGGTAAAAACATCTTGGAAATTGTCCTTCAAAGTATGGTAAGTGCTTAAAATGTGGTAATATTGGTCATATGGCACATGAATTCAAGGTAGGTGATCAGGAAAACAATAAAAATCCAGTAGTAATATGTTTTAGTTGTAATGAGTTGTGTAATTATGCTAATGTGTGTCCAAAGTTGATTACCCAGGGTGGAAACCAACAATATTGAAACCAAAAGGGTGTGTAAAAATATTTTTATACTACTTTGGTTGATTATTAGCCATTAAATGAAGTGGTGGTGAGTGTGTTACTGTTTTATTATAATTATATCAATGCTCTATTTGACTCTAGATCTTCACATTCTTTCATTTTTTGAGAAGTTTGCAAGTAAATTGGGAATATTTCCTCATTAATGTGATATAGAACTTTTGATAAAAACTCTAGGTGTAAGTATTAAAGAAACTAAGATTTATAGGAATCTTCCTATTTTCATTAGTGGGATGTTCTTTTCTACAAATATTGTTGAATTTGATATCATTTTGGGTATGGATTGTATTTTAGTTTATCATGCTAAAATATATTTACAAGAAAGTAAAGTTTTATTAAATGATTTCATACTTTTTATAACAACCAAGAATTTGATAAATTTATTAAATATGGTGGTGAAAGTTTTCTATCTCATGTAGTTGAAAAGAAAGAAACGGTTCTGATTAGTGACATCCCAGTAGTGAATGAATTTGAGGATGTTTTTCCTAATGAATTGTCTAGTGATGTTCCTAATCAGGAAGTTGAACTTACTATTGATTTAGTTCCTAATGATAAGCCTATTTCCAATCCCCCCCCCCCTTATCGAATGGATCAAGTAGAAATTGTGGAATTGAAAAACTAATTGTAATAATTTCTTGGTAAAGGTTTCATTTGACCTATCACTTCACCATGGGGTGATCCTATATAATTTGTGAAAAATAAATATGGTTCCATGAGACTTTTAATTTATTATAGAGCCTTGAATAACATAACTATTAAGAACAAGTATCATTTGCCTCATATTGATGATTTCTTTTATCATCTACAGGGAATTCATTATTCTCTGAAGATTGATTTGAGGTCTGGGTACCATCAGTTGAAGGTGAAGGAGGATGACATTCTGAATACAACATTTCAGATGAGATATGGTCATTATGAGTTTATAGTTATGCCCTCCGGGTTATCTAATACTCCTGTTGTATTTATTAATATTATTAATAGAGTCTTCCATAAATTTTTGGATTAATTTTCAGTTGCTTTTATAGATGATATTTTGATATATTCTAAAATCTAGGATAAACATGAAAGGCACTTAAGGATTGTGTTTAAACCCTTAAAAGAAAAGAAACTATATGGAAAGTTTAGTAAGAGTAAATTTTGGTTTTAAAAAATTTCATTCCTTGGAAATATTGTTTCTAAAGATGGTATAACTATTAACCCTACTAAAAAAAGTTATTAAATAGTTTCCAAGACCTACCAATGTCACAGAGATTCATAGTTTTCTTATATTAGTGGGTTATTACTGATAGTTTGTTGAAAATTTTTCTCAATTATCTAGCCCACTAACTAAGTTAACATGAAAGAGATTTAGGTTCATATGGATATAATAATGTGATGATTGTTTTTAGAAACTGAAAATAATATTGGTCAATGCTCTAGTTTTGGTGTTGCCTTCCATAAATAGTGAATTTTTCATCTATAGTGATGCTTCATTGAAAGGATATGTTTTTTCCTAATTTATAATGATTAGATAATTGCTTATGATTCATGTCAATTGAAAAATCATGAGTTAAATTGTCCTACGCATGAGTGTAATTAATAGTTGTTGTTTTTTCTTTGGAAATTTGGAAGCATAATGTGTATAAATTGAAGGGTGAAATATATACTGATCATAAAAGTTTTAAGTATATATTCACTCAGAAAGATCTGAACATGAGACAAAGAATATGGTTAGAACTAATCAAGGATTATGATTTCATTATTCATTATCATCCTGGAAAATAAAACAAGGTGGTTGATGGTTTGAGTCAAAAAAATAATGATACGTTAACCATGTTATATTTGGAACATGAACATTTGGTTAATGATTTGATAAATTTTTTCCTAGAAGTTAGGGATGCAGGGACATCCTTTGTTTTTGTTTCAGGTTTTAGTGTCGTAGAACTTTTCAAAAATAATTAAGAGATCTTAGAAGAAGGATAAATATTTGCAAGGAAAGGTAGAATCCATTAAGAAGGGTAAGTTTCCTGATTTTAATATTGATGAAGAAGGTGTTTTACAAATTTGAAAAAGATTATGTGTGCCTTGTGATTCCCAATTGGGGAAAGATTTGTTAAATTAATCTTAGATTTCTTTGTTTTCCATTCATCCAAGTAGCGCTAAGATATACAGAGACCTTCTGTAATATTACTCATGGGATGAATGAAAAGTGATATTACTGACTTCACCATGAAGTGTTTGACTTACCAGTAGATTAATCAAAATGAAAACTATCGAAGGGAATGCTTCAACCTTTTCTAGTATCGAATTTTAAGTGGGAGAATATATCAATGGATTTTTGGTAGTTTTCCAAATAATTATCAATGTAATAATGTGATTTGGTTTACTATTGATTGATTAACTAAATTTGCACATTTTCTTCCCATTTGAGATATAATGTCTTTAGATTATCTTTATTCATTGTATCTAAAGGAGATAGTCAGGTTACATGGAATGCATCTCTCCATTATATCATACCATGATCCTAGGTTCACATTTAATTTTTATAAAGGAATTCAGGAGTCATTGGTACTAAGTTAAATTTTAGTATAGCTTTTCATCCTTAATCTGATAGATAGTATGAGCAGATGATTCAGACCTTGGAATAGATTATTCGTTCTTGATCAATGGATTACTATGGAAGTTGGGATCGAAACCTTTATTTGGTTGAGTTTTCTTATAATAACAGTTTCATTATAGTATACATATGGAAACTTTTGAGGCATTATATGAAAAGTGATGTTGAACATTGGCTTTTTGGGATGATGTAAAAGAAAAGAAGCTAATAGGGCCAGAGTTGGTAGAGTAAATGGTAGAGAAAGTTTATTTGATTTAGAGACACATGAGAACAAGTAATAGTAGGTATAAAAGTTATGTGGATAACCATATGAAAGATTTTTTGTAGATTTTGGTGATCATGTCTTTCTCAAATTTTCTCCATGTAAAAGTGTAATGTGTTTTGGTAAGAAGTGGAAGCTAATTCCATGGTTTATTAGACCATATGAAATACTAGATAAATTTGAATCAATTTACTACTTATTAGATTTAATTATGAGTTTATATGAGGTACAAAATGTATTTCATGTTTCAATATTAAGGAAATATGTATCGTATTTATCTCATGTTTTTAACCCTGAAGTAGTTCAGCTGGAAGAGAACCTTTCTTGTGAGGAACAACTGGTTCAAATTATTGACCATAGAGATCAAGTATTGAGAAAAAAATTAATTCAATGGGATAAAGTTTTGTGGAAAACCCACATGGTTTAATAAGTGACATGGTGATCTAAAAATACTATGAGGGAAAGATGTCCCCACTTTTTTAATAAGTGAATAAAATTATGATGGCGCAATTTCTAAAGGAGGGGAATGTAACAACCCAGGTAATGATAGAATAATTCCTTTTAATGTTTATTAATATTTATGAATTGGATATAAATTTTAAATTAAAATTCAGGCTATTTTCAATAGTGTATATGACATTAAATAAGAATTTATTCAAAATCTTGCATTTAATGCAAGACTGGGTTATATTGAACAATAATATACTATTAATATTATTATTTAATATAGTAGTTATCTCCTAGACATTAAATTAAAGGGTATGAATAAGACTAACTATATTATTTTTAAAAACATTTAAAAATATCTTTAAATTCATCCAATATATTTTATAGGCATAAGATAATAATAAATCAAGTTTTACACTTAAAAACTATATTTTTCAAAAAAATAATTTTACTACCTTTTAATGGTGCACTATTTTTAAAAATAAATTTTGAAACTTTTATAAATTTTATTTGAAAAAATAAAATCTATTTTTCAAAGTATGATATCAAAATTTTCCCTTGGGTGAATTTTTAGTTTTTTTTTTTTGAGAAGTTTCATTTTTTGATTAATAGTGAAAAATACTGAATTTTAATTGAAAACTACATTTTTGTCTAATTTATTTATATAGTTAAATTATATTTAAAATTGGTTTTAAAGTATTATTAGATAAATTATACATAAATCAATCCAATTTATTCCGTTATAATCAATTTCATATTGAAATTGGATATAAAAACATTTCAAACTTTTGAACTTTTTTACTTTAAAAACTCATTGTTTCGTCCCATCTGTAGGATTAATTTTAAATTAAATTATACCAATTATGTGATTTAAATTTTTAAAAATGAATTTTATATTTGTAATCATCATAATTTATAATTTCTATTAATGTAAACTTAGTTTTTTATCAAAAATATTAGTAAAATCAATTATAATCAATTATAATGATTAAGGTGAAAATGAGTTTACTTAGTGGTTAGAATTTAATATTAAGGGGGGAAATGACCTAGAAACTTGTCCAAAACCCATTGGATGTAAATATTTTGACCATATACCCTGTTTTATCTAAAAAATCATTATTTAGGTACATTATTTACGGTAGACCTCCCAATAGTGTTTACCTTTTTGTATTTACAAAAATGTTGCTCCTCCTCCACTATAAAAGGACACTCACTCTCCCCATATATTCACACCTATATAGACTTTTGGATAATCCAAACATTGACCAAATAAACTCCCAAAATATCTTCTTTCATCCTAGAAGCCTCACTTTTTTCAGAAATCAAATCAATGGAGTCTTTTGGTGAAAACCAAAAGGAGTTACCCGAAGAAGAGGTAACGTTCTTCAACAGGCACTTTTGTTTTATTTCTTTATCCACCCATTAAATTATTTTTATATAATGATTATGTAATAACATAAGTATATTAAATATAATTATATGTTTTTATGTTAATTTTATGACTTAAAACTTCACACACTTCCATCAAATGGGATATGTAATCATCATTTGTGTGTACGGTGGACTATCGTCTCACAAATCGATGTCGTTTGTTCTTCTATTACCACCTCTTGAGGTTGGTAATAATGATTTAAATAATATTTTATATGATATATATGATATTTATGATATATTTATTATTATATAATTTTTTTATAACACAGGCCTTCATGCTTTCCATTTTGTGGGAATACGATAACATCGTTTGTGGATGTGTAGACTACCGCCTCCTCAAAGCGATGTTATTCATTCACACTTTACATGGAATGTATTAAGAATGGGTTTAATAAACCTATGTGATATATATTAAATATATATTATATTAATTACATAATTATATTTATTTAAATATAATATATCACTTTCCATCTTACCTTTTTCACACACTGAAAAAGTGATAACATCATTTGTGGATGTGTGGACTACCACCTCCTCAAAGTGATGTGATTATTCTCTTTTCATCACCACATAAACCAGAATGATATATATAAGTATTATTAAAGAATTAATATTTTAATTATTTCATTATTATTATTCTATATATGTTTTAATAATGACTCATTTGACCATAGTTGACCTACCAAAATCATTTTTGACATATAAACCAAATATGGTCAAAAAATCTGACGTAAACTTAATTATTTAAGTGGTTGTATAAAAAATTGTAATAAGTAAAATAAAATTAATAATAAACTTGAAAAATTTTCTAAATAAAGTAAATAATTAACATAATTTTATTATTTGGGAAGATAAATATACATGTGACCAGTTGGACTCAAGGTAAGGGATTCATCTCAATCTCCTTTCATTAAGGTATATTTTGATGTTATACACCCACATTCTAATATGAGGTGTATATATATCCCATTTGAAATATCATATAATGAATTTATTTATTCTCATGTTATTTAATTTTTTGTTAAATTTTATTTCTTCATAGGGATTATGGTTCAAATGTTTCAAAGTGGTACGGGACACTTTGATTTAAAAACATCTTTTTAAATGTTTAAAGATTTAATTTCAAAATCTTTTCCTCCATGTCAATATTCTTGATATTATTTTGTATGTTTATTTATATAAAATTATTATAAATGAAATTTTATGTCAATTTTTAATTTCATTTAATGTTTTTTAGAAAGGAATCTTTTTAATTTTTTTGTATGGAATATTTGACTTTCTATACAAACAACAAAAGGAATGTTCTTTTTAATGTATATGATGAAAACAAATTCTTTTCCACCATGAAAATATTTTATATTTTAATTCCTTTATAAGACTTGATGTTTATAAAAGAAAAATAAACCCATATTTCCCTTTTATGGTTATTTTTTTATTGAAAATGGGTTTTGAAAATGGATTGATTATTTCAATAACTTGAAATGTTTTTTTATGAGTGAGAATGAAATTTTATGAGTGATATGTTGAAAATTGAAAGATTTTATGTTTTATTATTATATAATGGTAATTTGAAAATTTATGGGTGGTTACATTATAAATCGATGTTGGGTAGTTATGTTATAAACCAATGATAGATGGTTTTGTGATAAACCAACGATGGGCGGGTCATTGATAGCCCTCTAATGCATTAGGTATGGAAGTTGACCGTATGGTTATTACATTTGTGAGAGTAAAATGTATAGAAGTTGACCTCATGGTTATTCCATTTATAAATATAAAAATTATAAATATGTCACAAGATAAATTTATGTGTTATCTATGATTTTCATGGGTTTTATAGTAATCTTGTGATTACAAAAATGGTAAGCAATGAGCTTATTTTAAAAGTAAAGTATTTACTACTTCTTAAGGGTGAAAAGTATTGCTTTTTGATAAAGTTTTCATGGGTTTTCATGTTTTCATAGGACTAATGGTTTTCCTTCTTTGTATATCCCTTCGTGAGATTTTTTTTCTCATCCCATATTTTTAAATGTTTTTTATAGGGTTTAAGGAAGGTAAGGGAATAGAAGGATTCGAGTTAACACTACAAAATATTTTACATTTTCCAACAGGGACATATCTGTTGGTAAAAATTCATTTTTTGTTGGTAAAATGTTTTACCAACATATATATCCATGTCACTAAACTATTGGTAAAAACTCTGTCTCTAAATGTTTGTGCAACAGATAAAATAGTTCTGTTGCAATTATAATAATACCAACAGATAATATATATGTTAGTTAAAGTGTTTAGCAACAGGTTATGATGAAAAATTTATCTGTTGGTAATAATATTACCAGTATATAATATTTGTTTATAAATTAAATTTAAATAAAAATTATAACTTTTTATTGCTAAAAAAATTTCATATTGTATTTATTAATTTATCATATATAATACCTATGTTATAATTATTAAACCGAAGATGATTTTGATACATGTTTAAAATTAGAAAATAATTAATTATTTTAATGATGAAATTCATTACAAACATAACCTCTTGGATCCCCACCAAGATTGTTCCACAATTCTGGACAACCCTACCCCCCCCCCCCACTGGATCCCCCCCAAATAGGATCAACCACTGTAGCAGCTACAACCCATCATCATCAGTGACTCTAACACTAGTAGCTCTAATCCATCCATGTCTGCTCCAGCCCCATCCCATCCATGCCAACTCCATCCCCATCCATGACAGCTCTTGTCTATGCCAACTCATCCAGCTCTATCCTCATCCATTCCAGCTCCAGTCCATGCCAGCTCTAGCTCATCCATGAAAGATCCAGTCTATGTCAGCTCTAGTTTATTCCCCATCCATGCCAACTCTATGTCAGTGAGGAACCTAAAGTCAATGAAATGCCACACTATTCAACTCTAAGATATACACCACACATAACCAAAGAAATACTGAAAATTCCATTCAAAATATATGCATGAATTGAAACCAAAATACTAAAAAATGAACGTATAAAAAATGAAGTGAAGGTGGATGACATAATAAGCATGAAAAAATTATAGAATTTTTTGAGTTCCCTATTTGAATGTGTTTTCAATGTTGGTGGATACAAGCATCAACTTATTTTTATCTTGATTTCATAAGTAAATTAACCAGAAGAACAATAATAATCCTAGAAATGCAGTGCTACCAAGAGTTCATTTTAACTGAAATAACAATCACATGGCCCCAACAGGCTTCCCCTCTACTTTCTCATATACCAGCTTCAACATGGACCTCCGAACATGGAACTAGAACTACACCTTCATGCCCAATTTCCACACTATGTTGATGTGATTTTGATCCTACTATTATAAATAGATTTTTGGCATCTAGTAACCCAACATTCCCTACTAAAAAATGAGGATTAGGACCCGAAATCAGAACCAGATAGTGTGAAAACATATAATGGACCCTTGGTTTCAAAAAATATGTTGTTGTCCATAATATGTTTTCTGCTACTGATGGGATGTATGTGAAATCAAGTTGGGATGGTAATGTGATTAAATCCCCAATGGACCAAACCTAACCTGATTATATTAAAACCTATTAGCCTTCATCATGAGTTTCTTACCAGTGAGATGATAGTCCAAAACCTCCTGTGTGTCACACTACATGTTTCATAGGTCACAGATTTAGAATCTATTCCAATAGTATTAATGAAAATACACATACAACTCATGAATTTAAGGACCAGTAACAGGGAGTTTGTAAAGAAATTAAACTTTGAAAATAAATTATGTTCAAGGATAGAGAAAAAAAGAAAAATCCAACCAAAAAATAACTTGAACATTACTTTCAATGTTATTTGAGGTGAAACCTAGAAAATATCAGAATATGTTGACAAATAGATTCCAAGTTATACTACTAAAAGCATTTCTCTTTGATTCCTATGCCACATAAATCACATATAAATACAATTAAAATATTTTGAGAATCTATAGAAAAAATGCATGACTATTAATTTCAAACAGTCTTAATATGATTGTAATACAGAACAGTCGACTATGATATTAAAAATATAGAACAGTATACCATGCATAAATTACTTGAATAATTATTGCATGTCAACATCTAAAATAGGATATATGTTTAAACCATCAAAGTATATTTTATAGTAAGATAATATAAAACCACTAAATAGTTGATTGAAATGTGTTTGTGTTTTTGTGGAGTCTAAGGTATTCATGTGTCATTCCCCCAAAGAGAATATATAAAAATCAAATGATGTTCGGCATCTAGTGGATCACATCTTAGTGATTTTTATTTATAAAAATCATTCATTCCAACTGAAGTATTGTGTCAAAACCACCATGAAAATTATGGAATTCATGTTTGAGACCATTAGATTCTATAAGACACCCTTCATTGGACTTTTTGTTCATAGCTTAATGAAGGTCAACACAAATACAATGTGATAAGCACCAATGCAAGATGTGATTCCTAAGTTTGATGCAGCACTCATCCATTACATGAAAATCCAGAACTGGTTGATCCAGGGTTTAGGTCATCTCTCTAATGGGAACTTGTACATCTGTGCAAAAGATGATAATTAGTTCAAACTTGAAAAGGGAATTTACTGTCATTTTTAGAGATATAATCAATCCAAACTAATAGTCCACTAATCACTTGTTTTGTGGGAGAGGACTATGTCCAGGAGCTGTTGTTTGAGAGCATCAGTGGATTCCATTGATGTGATAGATCATGATGAAGATGAAATTCCATATCACATTCTATAGATTACTGAAGGGATAAATAAGTAATAAAGAAGAAGATGAATTACTCATGACCTGTTAAGGGTACATGGGTCATATCCGAATTTAAGTACCCCCCCCCCTCCCCCCCCAAGACTCTTTAGAGCAGTATGATATGGTGTTAAAAATGTATAATATTCTATAATGATATTAATGCAGAATAGTCTACTATGATAATCAAGAGTTGTTCATTTATCATGACCATTAAATAAGATCAAAATTCTATGATATTAAAAATACAGTTCTCAAAGATTATAATAACCTATGAGGTAAATACAGAACTGAAAAAATAAATCTAGAAACAGCATGACTATTTAAGTCACAAGATGCTATAATTTAAGGTCACACCATTGAAGTGAATCCGATACATAATATCAAAATCCAACTAAGTAAAAATTATGTTGCTTCTGGCAATGCTTGAAACATTTCCAGTGATGCTTAGCAACACCCAACCAATTTTCAGCTACATCGATACTCTAGCAGCATCAACATCATGCAGCCCTATTCCACCTATGTATTTCATACCAGACATATAAAAACCCTCTACAAAGAATAATATGTCATTATTACCAACTCTCCACCACAAAGAACCACTATAAAAAAACATGAGCAATCATAACAAAACCAAAAAATGAATAAACATGGAAAAACCTGTTTTTTAACCCAAGGGATCAGATGCCTTACATTGGTGACCAGAATGTGAGGATGGGTCCATTTAACTACCTCCATGATCTATATTATGTGTGGTAGGTTGAACTGGTAGGGTTGAGCCTAGGTTTCAAGGGGAAGTGATGAAAAACCTTTAATGGTATTTTTTGACCATACAAAAATTTGATAATGCTACCATAATTAGTAGTTTTCCACCAAAAACCACTGGAATTTGGGAAATTATCAAGGCATATTTTTTCCTTTTGAAAAAATTCACAATCATATGAGCATGAAAAAATCTTATTATAACCATTTCGGTGTTTCTTTTACTATGAAATGAGGCTTGAGTTGGTTTCCAAACCCATTCCCCTTAGAAATTTACTAAAGTGAAGTATACAGTGAAAACACAAGGTGTAATGTGCTTACACCATCATGGAAATAAATGAGATAACAAACAACATGAAATGAAACAAACATTAGAGGAGATACCAAGACAAGTTTTTAATTCAATTCTATACTCAGACCATTCCCAAGTACAGTTCAGACCTCCCACGGTAGTGACACATGAATCCGCTAATGTATCAGGTGAACTCCAACACTAAAAATGATGATTCCTTTCCAACTTCATCAGAATGTCATTGCATCCCATCCGGTCCTCAATTAAGCATATGTGAGCCAAGATTTATGGTAAATACAACATGATAAACAGACAGTTATCATCAATAGAAGTAGCACCTTTTACCTTTGATACCTTCAGGTGGAGTATGAAAAATCTCAATCGTGCACTTATGAGAAGGAGAGTCATGGTGATTTATTAGACCGCCATCTTTATATTGTGAAATAACCTCCAAAAGACACACAGTTCATGTCATTACACTCCACAAAGCATTCAAAAACATTAGCAGTGTCATTAGAGTAGAAATCTCTCCAACAAAAGAACACATATTTCAAACATTTTAAACATTTGGATCCAGTTCAAATAAATCATCATTCAAAACCTGAAACTTCAATGCAAACCAAGATAAAATTAGCAACCAACTTAGAAATAATCAAAGAACCACAGCCATTTTGAGAGTCCTTTTTCAGCAATGAAAAAATAAGAGTTCAGTATTCAAATAAGGGGGAAATAAAAAGAACTCATTGCCATAGAATTTCTCTAAAATTAAAGTCAGGATTTATCTTAAATTTCTCAACCAAAGGTATTAATAAATCTTATTACAATTTAATAATGATTATAAAATTAATTAAAATAGAAACTAAAACTAGAAACTTTCTATAATAAAAGGAAACAAACTAAAATTGAATATTAATTTTTCATTTTTTCATCATTTTTTCAGGCTACGGAAGAAATTCAAAGCTCAGATAAAAATTACCTATGGTGAAATAGAAGATTGGCCGAGAGAGGGAAGAAGTAAAGGAAGATTTATTGAAATAATGAAGATGATATAATATAAACCAAATGAAAAATATTTGAGCCGACAACAAACAATATAATGGGAAGTGACAAGCGAGTAACATCAAGTATAGAATTTAGGGTTTCCACAGTACCTTGTAGGGAACCGAAACGGATTGGATTTTATGTTGCAGGAAGGTCCTTGGTAAAGATTTTGGATCATGTGAAGATTTCTCGGGAAGGTGAATGGATTGAAGGTGGCTGTGAATCCTAGATGGCGTGAGGCAAACTGATCGGGGATGCATTGGGGTCTTCGGTTGAACTGTAGGGGATAAATTGTTTAAAATTAAAATCAAATAAGTAAAATATCAAATAAAAAGTGTCATTTAATATTTTAAATAATAAAAATACTAAGTATGTGTATGAATAATTTCAATATGTAAAATTAAATTATTAATAGAATAATATTACATAATTGATTATTATGTTTTTATTTATTAAATTTAAATAATTGTTTTTTTGAATTTATTTTGATGATATTTAATTATGTTTACTAAATTTAAATATAAAAATTAAATTATCATGTATAGAGAGGTTATTGAGGATATATGTAAATATATCAAATATCGTAATGATTTAAAAAAAATTATAAAGTATATTTAAATGCTTATTAATTGAACAACATTGAAAAATATAAACACTATTAATATTTGGATAAAATTTAAAATTGAAATAAATTAATGACATAATTTTAATATAAACCCAGTAAATGGATATTGACTTTGGTCATAAAAAATAATAATTTTTATAAAAAATTTGTTTTCTCTTAATTGGTTATTGAAAAAATATTTGTTGTTATTTAATTGGTTGTTGTGACAATTTTTATTGATGGAAATAGATTTTTTGGTAATAGTTATTATTAATAATAGATTTATGTGTTAGTAAAATAAATTTTGGTATTAGTATGATAAAGCAACAGATATAACTATTGGTAAAATATTTGTTGGTATTGAACTATCAATATCAATAGATATATCTGTTGGTAAAAACAAGTGTTGGTAGTAAAAATTAATATCGATAAAACTTAATATCTATTGGAATTACTCATTTTTACCAATAGATATATTATCTGTCATTAAATTTCTATTGGAAAAAGTCAAATATTTTGTAGTGTGAAAGTCATGAAGATTTTCCATGAAAGAAATCATGCTTTATTTTAAAAGTATTATATTTAGAAAAATGGATACTAATTAGAAGTGTCCACTCTGAATTATTTGGTTTTTTAATGTATGAGTTATTAACTAATTCTATAAAAATCTAAACCTAAAGATATCCTCAAAGTGAAAGAAAGTAGCTTCTTGACTAAAACTCAAGATTATGTAATGTTTTAAGTTCGGGTCCTTATAGATTTGTGATATACTATTTAAATATTATCATCGCTTAGTCATTGGATTGAAGGTTATGAATAGTAACAACTAAATTATAAAAAAAAATGTGGTTTACACATGAATAAAATAAATTCATTAGTTATCAATTTATTAGAAATGAAATTTTAAAAAAAAATCATACGATCGCAAAAGAAATATTTTCTGAAAAATTATTTTTATGCGTGCAATGTATTTTTTTATTAATAAATTAAATTATTCACTATTTTTGAATTATTTTTATGAAATTTTTATATTATATATTCATTTAAATGTTTTATAATTCATAAAATAGTTTTTCTAAACATGCGATAAGAATAAATCCAATTTTATGCTTAAAAACTGTATTTTTCTAAAAAGTGGTCTTGTCACACACTTATTTAAAAATTAGTTTTTTTAAATTTTAGAAAATTTATTTTAAAAAATAAAATTAATTTATGAAATAAATATTTCTAAAATATCTTAGAGTAAATTTTTTATAATTTTCTAAAAATAGTAATTTTTCTATGAATAGTGAAAAATACAAATTTTATTAAAAACTGTATTTTTGTTTAAAGAATTTAAAAAATTTTATAGTGTTTTAAAATTATTTTAAAAGTAAAATTAGTTAAATTATATTATTATTAATCTAATTTATATCATTATAATTAATTTTATGTTGAAAATTTGATATAAAAGCATTTTGTACTTAAGAAAACTTTTCTTTGGAAAACCGCATTTTCATCGTTCTTGTAGGTTTCATTTTAAATTAAATACTACCAATTATATGAATTTAATTTGGTAAAACGGATTCCATATTTTTTATAAAAATAATTAATATTAGTTAATAAGTTCAACTTAATTTTTTTTCATAATTAATTGTGAAAAAATTAATTATCGCATTTAAGGTTAAAATAGGGGTTTTCGCATTACATGCGCCCGTGTTAAAATTAATTTTCCACACACTAAGTAATTTAATTTGATAAATTGGATTTAATATTTATAATCAATGGGTGTAAATTATATAATAAGTCACATTTATTTTTTTTCATAACAGATAAAATACCTAGGTAAATAAATGAAAAACTAGTTACCATGGTGAAAACTGTAATGGTAAAAATAAGTAAACTTAGAGGATAAAGGAATAACATGTTTAAAACATCTTTATTTTTTTATAGGTGTATATAAAACTTAACTTACCTCAAATCCATTATTTATAAATTTTTTAGGCACTTTAGTTGAGAGTGAATTCCCATTATTGAATAGCTTTGGGTATTTACAAAAATGTCACTTCTCAATTATAAAAGGGAACCACCTCCCCTCAATTATTCACATATATTAAGAAATTTTCCTAAACAAAACCATTAAAAAATATATAATCCAGGTTCTTATACACTTTATAGAGATACATGTCTTACCAAAAGGCCAACCTTAGGGTCCTTAATAAGAAATCCAAAGGGGGTTTTCTAAGCGGAGGTAATTGTCTTCACTAAGTGCTTTCTTTTTACTTCTTATATTTACACATTAATTAAAGTATTTATAATTAAAATATAATAACACTAGTATATAAATTATAATTATATTTTATTATGTTGATTTAATAACCTATATTCATCTCCTCTTCCATCAAATGGTAAATGAAACTATCGATCGTGTGTACAATTGACTGCTGCCTCGCGATCTGATGTAATTAATTTTCCATCCCAACCTCTCAAGGCTCAGTATAATGATTTTTTTAATGTATGTATGTGATATTTATGAAATAATTATACTTATATAATTATAATATCACATATACCTTATTACCTTCCAATATTTTGGAAAACAATAATGTCACTCTTATGTACGTGTGGACTACCACCTCTATGAAGCGATGTGATCTGTTTTTTATTTTGTTTTGAAATGGATGGTAATAACGATGGATTTTATGAAAATATATGATTTATGTGATATAATAATTATTCTTTAAATTTTAATTATTATTTATCTATCTTTCATTCCATTCATCAAAAAAATGGAAACAGCGCTCATGCCTACGCATGACCTATCGTCTCCATGAACGATGTAATTCATTTTCTATATCTAAATTTTATAGATGAAAATAAATATGTATATAATGAATGTATATTATATTTATACAATTATTAAAATTATTTATATTATGGAATCATAATCAAAGTATATATACCAAAACTATAGAACCAAAATATACATGAAAAACGAAGCAATTATCAACCAGAATAGTGATTTTAATAAAAAATTATAAATAAAGGGGTTATAAAAGGCTAAAAATAATAATATATGGTATTGTATATATTATTATAGTTATATAATATATTTATAATAAATCTATATTTATTATACAAGAGTTTTGAACATGTACTAAGAAATTCACGACTTGTGGTAAGGGATTTTCGTCTCACTTTTATTTTTGTGGGACACATGCCATGTTCACCACTTGTTTTTTTTTGTATGGTGTATATGATATACTTGAATGTATTTTATTATTATTATTATGAATATTATATTTATATACATATCCATATAATTTTATTTATTTAATTATATTTCTATTAAAAAGTTACCGAAGTGGTAAGGGTTTTATGTTACAATCACATCGTTTATAGGGATTGTTAATGATTTTACTTATGATAATAAAATATTATAATATATCTCTCAAGAAACTCATAACCTTTACTATCCTATGTTTATTTATTTAGAATACATGTTTTCCTTCCATTTTACTCTCTTTAATAACTAAAGATACCAAAATGATTTTCTTTAAAGAAAATCAACTTTATGTCTCTCTTCGATCGAAAATTCGTTCTCTTCCATGTCCATATTTTCTAAAAATATTTTCAAGAATTCTTTTACTACTCTATAAGGATTGATTAAAGAAATTTTAACCCTTTTTTGATTTTTTTTAAATAAAAGTAATTTTCTTTCCATTTTCCAAATGAGTTACTTTTTGACTTTTTATAATAATGTGAAATGGATATTTTATTTTAACTTGTACTGCATGAATGAAATTTCCCGCCATCATGACCAATTGATTTTTTGAAGCCTCGTTTATATGTTTACAAGGTTATTTTCAAATAAAATTGATTTTTACAATATTTTTCAAATTTTTAGTTTTAAAAAGGTTGTCTAAAAATTGGAAAGGATATTTTCCTCAAGAAAGTTTTAATGATATTTTTATGGAATTTCTATTCATAAAAGATAACAACCTTTGGTGTTACTTATGTTTCACTAGGGATATGATCCAATGGTACCATGCTTATTCTTTATATGGATGGTTTATTATTATTATTATGATATTTTTATGAAACGCATTCATTTTCCATGGGGTATGCTATGATGGATTGATGAAATGTTTATGAAACCTGATTTCTTTTCATGAGTTGTGGTATGATGACATGATGAATTTTTAATGATTTTATGGAATAAATATGTATGGTTTTCATTATATGATGTGTGGGCCCATAATTATATATCCCTCCAATTAATTGGGTAAAGTTTTATATATCATGATATAATTATGGGAAAAAATTTATGTATTTGATTCACTATGGGAAACAAGTCGATGTGTTTGATCTGCTATGGGAAACAGGTCAATGTCCTTGATTCTTTATGGGGAAAAAGATGATGTGCTTGATACACTATATGAAACAGGTTTTTATTCCTAATATGTTATGATTTTATGGTCTTGGTGGTTAACCTTGACATATGAAATGGTTTTATACTTTTGATGGTGACACATTTATAAGACATTAACTTATAGATCATGATTGAATTATGATGATTTATCACTCTTATGATTCATGTATTTTGAAATAAAAATGTTTTATGCCATGAATCATGTTTATGGTTCATGATAGATTTGGTATGAAATTTTTAAGTTATATTCATGATCTCATACCCTTATTATTATCTTATGCTTTCATATGATCATCGATTGATATCTCCCATGTTTACCTTTACTGAGCATATGAGCTCACCCTTTCTTATGTTTCCTTCCCCAGGTTATGAATAAAGGTTTTAAGTTGGTTATGTATATAATGAGTACTAAATGGGAAGATATTTGTAGAATATGTTTAAGATCTTTCTTAAAATAAAAAATATTATCTATCTAGTCTCCAAATACACTAAACCTTGATGGTCCTTGGGTGTGTATTAATGAGATGTATTGAATATTCATCTGAAAATATGTAATATTTATGTATTAAAATCCTGGTTCAATATAGTTAGTATCATATAAAAGTTTAGTTATCTAATGGAAACTAGGATAATAAAACTTTATTGAGATCCATTAGGATAATTTTAAGTATAGGAGAGTGTCCTAATTTATAGTAAATAAAGGAGTGTGGTCTTCCTAGAAAAGCATCCTTATATGGATACTAGAAGGGGATGTGGTTATATCACAATTGTTGTAATGACCCAATGTTTTTAATGGAAATTCCCTTTTTATAAATATGCCATAAAATCACATAATAATGAACTACTAAGTGATAAGTGACCTTTAAACATAATTTTGTCACTTCTATGTTTGGAATTTCAAAAATCTGGCATACACGGTTGTGTTCAAGATGTTTTTTTGGAGTCTAATAAAACAAAAATTATTTTTGGTGAATAGTAACCTACCCTAATGAATAGTAACATATCCTTATGAATGTTGATATACCCTAATTAATAGTAATAGCACCTATGATAGTATAAAAATAATATTCATGTTTGAAGTACAATATACCTGTATTTTAGAATAAGTTGATAAATGTTTTAAAACTGGTTTTCATATTAAATTTTTATTTTAATTAAATATTAAAATAATCATATTTATAAAATTATTTTCAAAAAATGGACTTAATTTTTGGATTCTATGTGTCGAAAAATGGTTAGGGTGATTTTTTGGGATTTTTCTGAAATACTTGAATTTTTGATGAATAGTAAAATACGATAAATTACAATAAATGCTAAATACTGCATCATAGGTGATGTATGGCTGATGTAAGATGATAATCTCAAATAATCCTTGATTATTTTAGTATATTTTATGATAATTATCAATTATTCATAGTATTGGCCTTAAATAATAAACTAATACTTAAAATAATGGGAAAACCTCCCCTCCCTCACTATAAATACCCCTCTCCTTACCTCTTTCCCACAAACCTCTCAAGCCTTGTTCCTAGACCAACTTCTACTCAAATATCCTCCCAAGATCCTTCCCCACGTCCAAGTCCTTCTGTTATTACCAAAAGGCCAAAATCAAAGGTCTTAAGAGGGATCTCAAAGAGAGGAGGTCAAAGGGTAAGGATCCCCTTTCATTTTCAAGTGTTTTGTTTTCAATTTCCTTCTTTTATTATACCGTCTTCCCCTTCACTTATCCAAAATGCATTAAAGCTCCATAATTTCATATATTCTGGATTTTAATCATGTTTATTGGAAAATTCAAGCATCATGCTTCTTCTCCTCTCCCTCACATTCTAAAATTAAAACATCGTATGTGATGTGTCGAATTATCGACATCGTGGATAATGTGTTTTCAATTTCTTTTATCATATTTGTTTCTGGTCATGAAACCATTTATGTAATGGTTTAACCAGATTATTATATATGTTATATATCCTATTTATGTTTCTTTAATCCTTGTACACTCATGATATCAAATAATAATACAAAACAAGTTAATTATGGGTAAAATCACTAAAAATAATTCAAGCGTTTATCATTAATGTCTTATGTCATGGATCTCTTTCACTCCAATTAACCGAATGAATTTTTGTAACCATGTAACCTTCTGTATGTTCACCAATTCTATACAACATCAATTCTGAACAACCACTTCCATCTTACTTTTTATCCGAACCTAGATACAAGTGAACTAATCATTAAACCCAAGGAAACAAACGGACCCAAACCATGAAATTGAACCTTATAATCAATAAAAATGGGTATAAATGAACTTAAAAAGGTTATAATAAATATTTTACATGTATATAATTTTATGGACCTATTGATTAATAAACCTAATTTGACTATTCAGGTCATTAATATCAATTGGAGAACATCAACAGACTTAAGGTAAGGGATCCTCCCCTTTCTACCCTTAATCAAGATTGTTCTCTATGCTATGCATTTTTGTGTAATACCAAGTGATGGGGTAAATTTATACACCTACCCCATACTACCCTAATGTGTTATAAGTGATTATAAACCCCTTATATCTCTCATAAATCTCTCTTAGTTATACACGATACCATGCCAATAAACCATGATGGATTCTACCCGAACTTCCTTTATTTCTTCGGGTTGCTCTATCTTTCTTTTTTTTGTTGTCTTTTCTTTTATTTAGAACTTAAAAATTATGTTTATATTCTCCAAAATCATGTTCCAAGATCCATATCTCATTCTCTTTCATGGATATACATGCTTTTAAGTGAATCTCTCTTCGATACTTCCCAATAAGCACACTTGTTTTAAAGGAACTTCCCGAACTTTTACCCAATTTCAAGTACACTCTATCTTCTATTTTAAGACACCATTATCTTTGTAAATTATGTTTTTTTAGAACCTTCTTTGTTCAATTATGTTCTTATATAAAAGAATGTATTCTTTACTATTTTAAAATCTCTATAGTATTTTCCTTAAAACCGCACCAAAATGTTTTAATTCCTATGTTTCTAAAATACATTTCTCATATGTTGTCACTTATGTTTGACACCACTTACCATGATATATGCCTATTTTACCCTATGAACGTCCATATATTTTATAATTATTTCTTTATATGGACAATTTCATGATGCGCCCATTGGTTATGATTGATGTCATGATTGTGGTACCCAATTCTTTTCATGGGTACCCTTATGTTTGTGTATGGTTGATTATGTATGATTGTATATGTGGTGAGAATATTTATGTGGAAAGAATATTCATTAATATTTTAAGATGGGTGCACCCAAATAGCGCTCCAATGCATTGGGTAAGGTTAAGTCTCGTGATATGCGATGTGAAATGGGATTGGCAGTTAGCCTTGACCCATACTGAAATGGGAAACGGGATTGGCGGTTAGCCTTGACCCGTACTAAAGAAATGCTTTATGATTTTGCCACATTTATATGATTCCATGTTTATATGATCTCATTCTTATATTAAATAATTTTATAAGTTTCATGCTTTAGATATCATTATGTCATGCCTCCTAACTCATGTGCTTGAGATGTATCCTTATGTTCATTCCCTTATTGGGATTTTTAGCTCATCCCTTTGTTCATGTGTTCCCCAGGGTACCCTATGCAGATGTAAGGGATCAAAGGAAGTTAGGAGCTCATTATAGAGATTAAATAAAGAAGTGTTTTTCTTAGCCCATGTTTTTTGTTATGTACCCAGTCTTCCAAGACACTAGACTTAACGATACTTGACTTGTACTCTGATGATGATTTATGTTTAAAATCATGAAATGTTATATGTAAAAGGATCGGGTTGCTATAATTGATCCTAGGGGTAATAACTCTAAAAATGGTGCATTAGGATTTGAATCAATATTCACCTGGTGTACAACAACAGACCTTGTTACACACTTGGTTTGACACTCCTGGGGGTATGCTTAGGTTAATTTACATTTTATTTATAAACCATTATGAAGAATTTTGATAGTTGATAATGATGACTGACCTAAGTTAAACTTAAGGTGTATTAGATTGAAAATAAGGTTTCATGATTTATACTTCCTATAAATGAGTATGTGGTTTTCCACTATGATTATTGTTTTTCATGCAATGATATTTAGTTTTATTAAATGCCTCAAACCACAAGGAATCATGTTAACACTAAATATGATGGAAAATGTAGTGATTATGAGCAACCAAATTGGATGATGGTTGGAGATAAAGATTTTGTGATTATGTATAATTAGTTATCGTGATATATGATTAACAACTTGTACCTTAAACAACTCTCGGACTCACTAAACAAGAGAATGATAGAGTTTGTTGAGAGATTGAATAGTGGAGACCATGAAGGAAAGAAGACTCAATTTCCTTCATGTCATAAATTTGGAAAGAGATGGCCTAAGGACTATCTCAATAGAAGGAGAAAATGTTTATTCTGTGGAAATGAATGATATAATGCAATGAATTGTTGAGGATTTAAATTTATAATGTATGGGGAACATGAAAATTATTTGATTCAATTCCCTCTTTTTGTAACACCCCAACCCCAGATGCCCGGAGCCGGTGCATTATTTTATTACATTGACATGATCACAAGAAATCAAATCCCAAAGGACTGATCAGTTTAGTAGCCTTGGAAAAACTAGATACAAACATAATTTTTACATTACATCATGAAATGAAAAGTAACATATTATTTCCATGGAAAAGACTCATATCTCTTAGACTATCCCTATAGGTTAGTCATAATATACATCTTTGTATCCTGGATAAAATGAAACATAAGAAAGGGGTGAGCTCAGATGCTTATTAAGGATAAACAATATAGTGGAAGCTATCATAAATAAGCATAAACTTTTAAGGCAAGGTATACAATTGAAACACAATCCTTTTAAAAATAACCTTGAGCATGATATGGAAAAAAATAATCAAATAATTACATTTAAACATTCACATGGATATTATACTATTCTAATAATCACATGTAATATCAATAACTAATCTCATAATGAGGTAATTCATAATGTCAAACATCATAACCATACTGTCAAGCCCTCATGCCAAGACCATACATAAACGGGTAAAAACTCAAAATAGTTTGTCTCATGAGATCTACAGATACATCAAGGGGCTATAGCAGGACCTACCTACCACTTACTAAGTCTAATACATTCCTCTTATGAAAGGGTTAAAACATAACCAACATAAACATTTGTATTAAAACTAGAATACAAAATCTTAATACATTATCCATAAACCATGAATTGTATAAAAGTGGCACATCCACAGTTAAAATATTCATAAACCCTTTAATACAATATGATAGGTTGTATCATATGAAATAAACCTCAATTAAACATAATATCCAATAAAAGATGTTGACATATATGAAAATGTTTTAATAAAATCATTATAAACTTCTTTAGAGAAATACCCATTTTATTGAAAATAGTTATTTAAAATTCCATAAAAATTAAAAATAAAATATTTTCAATGAAAATAATATTTTAATATTGTAAAGTAATATTAAAAAACATTAAGGTGTCATGGTGGTGGAAAAATCTGCTCGTGTCGTATAAGTTAAAAAAACATTCTTCTCATACTTTATCAAAAAAGTCAAACAGAGTACCTCATAAGGAAAATGAAAAAAAAAATCCTTTTATAAAATTGAACATGGGTAAAAATGTATTTAAAATATTTTAAAATAATATTTATAATTTTTTTAAATACATTCTTAAGAAACATGTACATGGATGATAAATATTTCCTAGTAAATTCTTACGTAAAAGAAATCCCAGATAATAAAGAGAAATTAACCATTACCTCATAATCTACTTTAGTCAAGGGTGAATTAACCTCCTATATAATGGTTAAATAATATTATTAATTTATACCAGAACTATATACATTATTTTTTATATCATATATTATCCTCTTATATCATTTTCTTAATAATATTTCATTATTATCATTATTTCTGATGTGAACTGCTTCATTTTCTTATGTTTATTTTGTCGCGTAAGTCTTGTTTATTATGAATAAGATATATCTTATTCATATCCAAAATTATATTAAGTTCATAAATATTATATTAATTCATTATATACATTTTAATAATCATTATTAAATTATTGTAGTAGAGGATTAATATCATCGTGTCGTGGAGACAGTTGGTCATACGTACGCACGAGCGATGGTATCATTCTGTAATGGTAAAGGGTAAGGAGTTGGATGGAATATTAATTATACAGTAAAAATATCATGTCATATTTATTTTTTTACATCCTTTATATTCATATTTATACCCATAAAAATAAATTATAGATGAAAAATAGTTTACACCACGGTGTGGAGACAGCAAGTCGTACATACGCATGCATGGTGATATTATTTTTTGTAAGATGGGTAAAAGGAGGAATATGGTTGTCCCGTAATAATAAAAACATAACCAAATATATTATATTTTAGATTTATTACTTTAGTATGGAAACAACTTTGGAAAAGTAAGTATAATAAGAAAAGAACTTTGAAAAAGTTTGTAAAATAATTACCTCTTCTTCTAGTATCTCCTTTTGGTTTTCACAAAAGGAATTCTTATGTTAGATTTATGCCCATATTATGGAATCTAGGATGAATTAAGGGAATTTGGGAGGATAAGTGGTCAGTTTTGTTTCAAGACAAAGGGATTTATAGGTTTGAATAAAAGATAGGGATAGGTGCCCTTTTATAAGAGAGGGGAGGGGCACTTTTGGAAACTTTAAAACTATTAATTTAATATAAATTTATTTAGATTTTAAATAGATAAAAAGTGATTTATTTAAATAATAATATTATTATGGGTATAAATACTCTCAACCAATTATTTTTAGAAATTTTAGGTCACAAAATTAACCTTATCATTTGGATTTAACCCTTAGTTAAACAATTTAACCCTTACTGTGTCTACTTGTCTTTTTATACAATAGGGTTAATATAGTTACTATAAAATGAAAAAAGGACCCCAATTTGATCATTTATGAAATATTTAACACTATCTAATTTAGTTGGATGAATCTTTTATTTTTATGACTTTTATATCATTTAATAAAATAGTATTTATTTTAAAATCCCATTTATATCAATTTTAAAACTATTTAATACATGATTTTTGTTAAAGTCATAACAAATTAATTAATTCTAAACAACTAGATCAAATCATCCCTAATATTTTAATTTCATCCAAAAAAAATATTGTATAGCATCAAATATTTCAAATTATATTTATTTTAATATTATTAATATCATTTAATTGATTCTTCCTTTAATAAAAATATTATTGTATCATTATTGTGTCACAATTTAATTTAATTATTTATTTTATAATATTATAAATAAATTACCATTATGTATATAAACATTTTTTCTTCTTAAATACTATTTATAATTGACCATATCACTTATATGACCTCGTATTAAAAATGATATGGTTATTAAAATTTGAATATGACATTTTTAACTCTTCTTTAAATAAAATATAATAAATGTACTAATCTGACACAAGTGACTTAAAAAGGATCATATTTTCTACCTAAGGTTGATTTTGGTCGAAAAAAACTTATCCAATGAAATTAGGACAACTGTTAGGGTAATTTTATAATGGTATTATATTATTTTTTTTACCTTTAATTACTCAATTTACCCTTAACCGTGGTAAATAAATAAAAATTTACTAAAGTTACTATTCACAAAAAAATTAAGTTGGTCCTATTAGATCAAAAATTTCATACTAATTGCAACCATGTATGTCCATTTTTTTTAATTCAATCCACAAAAGCGGTAAAAATGCATTTAATGTTAATCTCGCAATTGTGTTTAGAAGACGGGTAAAAGAAAAGTTCAAAGGTTCAATAAATTTTTATATCTAATTATATTATAAAAATGATTCCAATGACCTATATTGGACTAATATATGTATTTTGTATCTATTTTTAATTTAAAATAAATTTAAGTAAAATAATTATTTAAATGAAAAAGCCGATTTTTAAACAATAATGCAGTATTTTTCACTACTCATCAAAAATTGAAAATTTTCAAAAAAAAATACCAAAAATTCACCCTAAGCTAATTTTGATATTAAAAATTGAAAAATGAATTCTATTTTGAAAAATAAAATTATAATTTTCATAATGTGGTTAATACTATTCATAATTTCTTTTTAATTGGCTAGTTTGATAGGTCATGGTGCGCTCGAACTTGGTGTTGTGTGTAGTGAAATCTATTGAATTATTTAAAAAGAAGAATATTATGGAAGTTTGGGGTGTTACATTCTTCCATAATTCAAATAATTTCGTCCTCTAAATTTCTAGAATATCACTTCATAAAAATATTTGGGTGGTTCTTCATCATAAGTTCTTCAGGTTCCCACGTCACATCTTCCGTTTTATGGTTTCTCCAAAGAACTTCTACCATATGAGTCATCCGACTTATAAACACTTTTTCTCTATTGTCAGAAATTTTGATAGGCACTTCACAGTAAGATAGATCAAGTTCCAGTTCAAGTTCTTCATAGGTGGGTACATGTGTTGGGTCAAACATGTATTTCCTTAATAGTGATACGTGGAACACATCGTGAAATTTGTAGAGACTTGGCGGTATTACCAAATGGTAAGCTACAGCTCCAATTTTGTCTATAATTAAAAAAGTTCCAATGTACCTGGGACTTAATTTACCCTTCTTACTGAATCATATAACACCCTTCCATAGAGATACCTTCAAGAAAAACATGATCTCCCACAAGAAATCCCAAATCCTTCCTTCGGTTATTAGCATCGCTCTTTATTCTACTTTGAGCTATTTTGATATGGGTTTGAATAATCATTACCTTTTCTATTATTTTCTCAATAAGTTTTGGGCCTACGGGGTTACTTTCACCAACATTATCCCAACAAGTAGGTGTACCACATCTCTTTCTATATAATGCTTCACATGGTGCCATCTAAATACTTGAATAGAAGCTATCACTACAGGAAATTCAGTCTATAGCAACGGTTTTAAACCATGGCTATAGGTCCTCAAACCGTGGCTATAGGTAATAGCCACGGTTTCTCAAACCGTGGCTAATTTTGGCATGGCTATAGTCCTAGACCTATAGCCGCGGTTTGGAACTGTGGCTATAGGTTTAGAGCCACGGTTCAAACCGTGGATTTTGTTATACAGCCATGGTTCAAACCATGGTAATATCTCTATAGCCATGGTTCTGAACCGTGGCTATACTAGAAGAGGGACATGATTTATTTCCACAGTTAAAAACCATGGCTATAGGGTCTGGAAAACCATAAATAAATAAAAATCACCCCCCACCCCCTACATACCCCCCTGTAGTAGCCCACCCCACTGCAGACCCCTACCTCCTAGACACTGGACGGCCCCACCCTACATAACCCCCCCCCCCCCCCGGATAGCCCCCCCTGCAAATCCCCCCTCCTGGATAGACCCTGGACACCCCCCCCCCAACAGACCCTGGACACCCCCCCCCCCCAACAGACCCTGGACACACCCTGGACAGACCCTGGACACCCCCCCCCCAGACAGACCCTGGACACCCCCCAGACAGACCCTGGACACCACCCCAGACAGACCCTGGACACCCCCCGGACAGACCCTGGACACCCCACAGATAGACCCAGGACACCCCCGGACTGACCCTGGACCCCCCCCCCCGGACAGACCCTCGACACCCCCCGGACAAACCCTGGACACCCCCCAGATAGACCCAGGATACCCCTCCCCCAGACCCTGGACACCCCCCAGACCCTGGACAGATCCCCCTGGACAGCCCAGACCTCCACTCCCCTAGACAGCCACCCCCCCCCCCCCACCCTCCTGGACAGACCCTGGAACCCCCCCCCCCCCCCACCCTGCCTGTTTCCCCTCCCCCCTACCCCTGCCATCCCCCACTTGCACCCCCCCTACCAGCCCCCACTTGTACCCCCCCTTCCAGTTTCCCCCTTTCCCCCCTTCCAGTCCCCTCCAAATTAAATTATACAGGAAAGCTACTTACATAATAAGAATTAAACAAATCCAAATATAAAAAAAACACATAACTGCACTTAGGAAGGCTGTGAATTCCCAGAACCTGACTCAGGCCGGGGTGGATGTCCAGACAGACCTGAAGGCATGCAGTGGTGAAGAAACTCACACTGGAGACCCTTTGGTGCCTCCACCTCAAAAAAGTCTGCAACCCAATGATGTCATTTGTTACCATGTCAATAAATCATGGGCTGATATCATTGAACAAAGTAAAACTGTTATGGTCCAGTCATCAGAGGATAACAAAGCACAAAAGTTAGGTCCAAAAATTGTAGGATATTCCCTGGGGAAATCCTCTAGTAGTAATGAAGGTGCCTTGAGATGCTTTTCTGAATTCCCATCCTATTCTACTATCAAAAAATATTTTGAACCTACCTTTTCTGTTATTAGCAAGGATGAGCATTCTACTTCTGATTCTCCTACCATAAAGCAGGACTGTTCTCCTTCTTTGCAACATGGAATGCAGATTGGTTCTACTTCTTTTTTAAAGGTGGAGTCCAAGACTATCTTAGGAGACATCTCCCCAGCTGATTCTCCCTTCCTAGAAAAGTCTACTTTGTCATGCAATCCCCAAACTGCTCTTATGAGAAATGAGACACAAGACTGTCCCCCTGTGTTGCAGCCTGGAATGAATATTGATTCAGACAAGAGAAATGAGATGAAGTTGACACCCTCTAACCCCCCCCTGCTGGACCCCCCTGAACAACTGCCCACCCTGCTGGACCCCCCTGGACATCATCCCCCCCTACACATCCCTTGCCCCCCCTGCTGGACCCCCCTGGACAGCAGCCCCCCCTACACATCCCTTGCCCCCTCTGCTGGACCCCCCTAGACAGCCCCCCCCCAGACAGCAGCCCCCCTACTGAACCCCCCTGTACAGAACCCCCCCCCCTACTGGACCCCCCTGAACAGCTGCCCCCCCTACTGGACCCCCCTGGACAGCTGCCCCCCTGCTGGACCCCCTGAAATGGGAAGAATATTTTTCATTAAAAAAATCAACCTTCTGGGTATCCATTGCAAATCTGCAATAATATATCAAGATTTTCATAGGAGATAAAATCTTGTTTTTTGGAAAAATTTATAAATTCAAAATTTTGGCATAGGTGTGATGTGGTGCAGATCACTCGCCAATACAACCTCACACAGGTCACTCGCCCACCCAAGGGACCCCGCACAGGCCATTCACCCAATTTACCTCATGTAGGTCACTCGACCAAATGACCTCACACAGGTCACCACAACTAGGTACATGTGTCATGAAGATAAGGGAATACCATGTGTATGTGAGAAAAGTATTAGAAGGAATCTTTCACAGAAAAATAGCATGATGAAACATCTGTGTAGAAGAAAAGAACTGGGATAGCTGAAGGGTGGCTAAAACTGTGATAAGGTGATAAGAAGAGACTTCAAGCCATCGATGCTATTTATAAATGCACAAACACCTACACTGGTGGCATGTGCACCTAACCTTCGTGGACTAATTGAATGAACCACTAATGAAAGACACCAGCACGGAATACTTTTGAGGCCTAGACTTCCCCATTCATCCCTTGCATGGTAATCAAGATGTTATTTTCTTCAAGAACAATCAAGAATGTAAATGGGAATCTATAGACCAAAAAACAAAGAATATTTCAATGTCTGTATTTCATTACTTAAAGATTAGACCCTCTTCTTCCAATAAGATCAAATCATGAGGGTTTTGTTTTACACTCCCATTTCCATATGAGGATGAATACATTCAAAATAGAATACCTCAAGTAATTGGGAAGTTAAGAACAAAAAATATTAAAATCAATCGCCCAATAAATCCCAACAAAAGACCCAAACAACGCCATCACGCAGGGCTAGGTTGTGCAACCCCAGACTTGTGCAAGTCATCATAAAAAGGGAGATTTGTGCCAAAACCCAGTGAAATAACCTATGATAGAACTATGTGCAAGACATATCCATCTCCCAGGGTCCCACACACATACCTTGAAACCCTTTCACACACCCCCTTGCACACCCCTTGCCCCCCCTGCTGGACCCCCTGGACAGCAGCCCCCCCCAACCCCACCCCTGCTGGACCCCCCTAGATAGTAGCCCCCCCTGGACAGCCCCCCTAGACAGAATCCCCCCCTACTGGACCCCCTAGACAGCAGCCCCCCCCCACACACACATCCCTTGCTATTGATGTTTCTATCAATGATGTTCCCAGTGAATATCTTAATGTTGTATACATTTCAATTCAATAATTTCATGGCATGGAACTCGCTTCAACTGATTGAATTACTCAATGATGTTATAGTTTATATAACTTTTTGATATCTTAGATCATGTTTACCAATTCACCCAGCATAAAAGGCCACTCAAACCCACCTTTGGGTCTGGATAGGGATGTTAAATCGGCTTTGAATGCATGTGATCATACAAGCTCATCACTGCCTGGAGACCTGCATATTACAACAAACCCTGCCTTGGCAGTTTTAGCTGCAGGGGATACTCTTTTGGACCCCTCTAAAGGTAATAAAGCACATCATATTTATAATGATCTTTATAATGGTATGAATATTGAAAATGGGCAATCTCCATACCCTTCTTCTTCTTTGGGTTGTGAATCAAAACAGGTTGGCACACTACTTGACAGACAAGATGACCAGACCAAGCCGATTTTGAATAATGACTCAAAGTAGAACAAATGCAACCCTCTTGGGGGTTTACACTTGAGAAGTGAAACTTATGTGGAGAATACATTTAGCTCTGAATAGACCCCTTATCCCCCACTTGGTTAGGACAGTGCATCTCCCAAGGAGATGGCCATGGCACCTAAAGTTCTAGGTGTTTCAAAGACTGCTCTGGACAGTTACCCAAATCAAAAATTGGTTGCCTCAGGTTTGAAAGATTAGAAAGATGCCAACCCAAATCTACCTATTGAATTGGTCAAGAATTAGAGGTGCATATTTTCATCTTATCAAGAGCAACCGAACCTGGTGGACACACCATAGATTCCCCCAGGTTCTAGAAAAAAGATGGAAAAACATTCAGGTACTTCACATGACAACCTTACTACAAATATTTTAGGTACATCTCCTCCCCTTTTTGTCAATAATACTATTGGTATTTCTCAGACTTCAGATAACATTAATATGACTACTAAATCTAAGAACCTAATTATCATCAAGATGTTGACCATATTTCTTGTATTAGTAAGGACTCTATGGACTTACTTGTGAATAACCCCTGCATTGATTCCTCTAAGGGTAATAATAAGTTAGGAAATTCAAACAGTTCCCCAACTTCTTCTAAAATAAATCAGGAAAAGAACAAGATCCGAAACACCACTAAAAAGATCAGAATATCTTCTAGACACAAGGGTTTGCGAATCAAAAAGGGAGTTCTTACTCTAAATTTAAGTTTAAATGAAGATCCTTTTTTGTTATTGTCAGGGTATTTCTATATCTGACACCATTACTGTTTTAAAAAGAATGGTTAACACCCACTGTCCAATTTTGTTTCCTATCACTGAAAAAAGTTAATTTTTCTTCTAGATACCTTCATTTTTGTTAACATGGTTATTCTTTTACTAGCACAACAAAAAATTTCTCTTATGTTGATTCTCTATGGATTTTTTCGCACTCTTCTATCCAAAATGTTAACATTTTTAACATATTAGAGAAAGCCTTCGTATGTGATTTTATTTTTTATGGCACTATTATTTTTTGATCTTTTGTTTATTCCAAGCATAAATATCAAGATAGGAGGCCCCTGTCGGATGACCTTACCTATCTAGTTTGCTATATTAGCACACCTGGATTTATAATTGGGGAATTCAATGCTATACCCAATTCAAGTGATAAAATTGGTCCCTCACATGCTATGATATCTACAAGAGAATTCAAAACCTCTATTGAAGACAAAAATGTTATTTAAATAAATCTTACACGTTTCAAATACACTTGGTATAAAAAGGTTTACAATATGGTGGTTTCCTCAAAATTGGATATAGCCTTTACGAATGTATTTCTTTAGATAAATGAGACACCATATCCAACACCACCCTCCACAATCTCCACTTTGATCATCATCCTATTTTGTTTAATGTGTCCAACAAAATTGTGAAACTCCCTCTCCCTTTTAGGTTTAACAATGATTGGTTCTCCAACACTGAATGAAGGTGGAAGGGGGCTGGTGCGGGATGGAACTGGTGCGGGCTGGGATGTAGGTGGTGCGGGCTGGGATGTAGGAGGTTGGGGGATGGTGAGGGCTGGAACCGGTGGTTAGGGCTGTTTTGTAGGTGTAAGAGGGCTGGCCTGAGTGTTTTGGAGGAGGCTGGGGGTGGTGGCTGGTGTGGTGGCTGGTGTGGGCTGGATTGCAGGTGGTTGGGGGCTGGTGCGGGCTCGAATGCAGGTAGAAGGGGGCTAGAATGATGGTGGAAGGGGGCTGATTGCAGGTGCTGGGGGGATGGTGTGGGCTACTTCAAAGGTGGCAGGGGGGTTGTTGTGGGTGGAAGGCCGGTGGCAGCGGGCTAAAATGAAGGTGGAAGGGGGCCGGTGTGGGCTGGATATGGCTGGAGTAGGGCCAAATCACGGCGTGACCGCGGTGTGAACGCGGCGTGACCGCCGCGTGACCGCGGCGTGACCATGGCATGATCGCGGAATGTCGCCCTAGTCTAGCGACATCTGCGGGGTAGTATCTTCCAGCCAGGAGCAAAGGGAGTGGGAGGAAGCAGAGCAACATTCTGGACGTCGCCCCGCCGGCAGAAATTGTGATTAGTCAGTCTTAACATTGATCACAAGACTCATGGAATACTATCACTGCGAACCGTCGCGGGTTGTCATCCTGGAGTAGGGCCAAATCACAGCGTGACCATGGTGTGACCGCGGCATGACTGCAGCGTGACCGGGACGTGACCGCGGCGTGACCGCAGCGTGTTGGCCTAGTCCAGCGACATATGTGGGGTAGCATCATCCGGCCAGGAGCGAAGGGAGCGGGAGGAGGCGGGGCAACATTCCAGTCATCGCCCCACCGATAGAAATTGTGATTAGTCAGTCTCAACATTAATCAAAAGACTCATGGAATACTATCACTGCGAACCTCCACGGGGTGTCATCCTAGAGTAGGGCCAAATCACGGCATGACCGCGATCTGACCGCGGTGTGACCGCGGCGTGACCTCGGCGTGACCGCAGCGTGACCGCGGTGTGACCGCGGCGTGACCGCGGCGTGTTGGCCCGGTCCAGCAACACTCGCGGGGCAGCAGCATCCATCCAGGAGCGAAGGGAGTGGGAGGAGGTGGGGCAACATTCTGTCCATCACCCCGCCGGCAGAAATTGTGATTAGTCAGTCTCAAAAATAATCACAAGACTCATGGAATACTATCACTACGAACCACCGCGGTGTGTCATTCTAGAGTAGGTCCAAATCACGACATTACTGCAGCGTGACCGTGGTGTGAGTACAGCGTGACCGCGGTGTGTTGGCCCGGTCCAGTGACATCTGCAGGGCAGCATCTTCCATCCAGGAGTGAAGGGAGTGGGAGGAGGCGGGGCAACATTCCAGTCATCGCCCCGCCGACAGAAATTGTGATTAGTCAGTCTCAACATTGATCACAAGACTCATGGAATACTATCACTGGGAACCGCTGCGGGGTGTCGTCCTGGAGCAGGGCCAAATCACGGCGTGATCGCGGCATGACCGCAGCATGACCGCGGCATGTTGACCCGGTACAGCGACATCCATGGGGCAACATCTGCCGGCCAGGACCGAAGGGAGCGGGAGGAGGTGGGGCAACATTCTGACCATTTCCCTGCTGGCAGATGATAGAACAGATCAACTATTTAATATGCTATAACAAGGGATCTCCAGAGAAGGTTGTAGCAAGCGGCACAATGATGCAACGTCTAAATGGAAACAAAACGACAAAAAAGAATCATACACCCTACATAAATCATTTACAAATTCATTCACTTTTCCTAAACATGGAAATTTTATTTATAATATTCAAAGCATGAAAAGGAAAGTGTCATGGTCAAGGCATATGCCTACTCAGACAATGTCATTTGAGTTAAATGAGTATGATAATCCAATTTATATTATTCAAAGAAAACAAAAACTAATTAGCCACAAAACAAACACCAACAAGAGGCATATGAAAGACTCAAACCAAATCTAAACATGATACAAATAACTATCACTACTCTTTGGTTTAGAAGACAGCTCACCTCCATTGGAGGGGTTTTATTATAAAATCATGGCATTGCTTTATCACACAATTCATTTAATTATATTTAACATTTACTCTAAAACTCATTCAGCACAAATCAAATGCAATAATTTAAGCAACTAGATCAACATAACTATCACTGTGAGCTTTCACAGACAGCGCACCTCCGTTGGAGGGGTTTTATTTTAAAAACATGACTTTATTTATCAAATGAAACAATTATATTAAAGAACACTTATTCAAAATATGCAATTCATTATAATTAAGCAGAATTAAGAAAGAATCTAAATTCAATTTAAAGCATTCTTGAATTAAAGAGGCTGGAAGAGGGATCCTACCTCAATGTGAAAAAAAACCGTCCACTTCGGCTCTTGGATCTTTCTAACTAAAAGTTTGCTGCTCCCCCACTATTTATACACACCTTCACACACATGCAAGGACACCTATCCCCTATGCACACACCCGTATGGCCATGAGCATGTGCAAGGGGATCCTTGCACATATGCTTATATGCATATACCAGTCTCCACTCACCTGTGTATGCATTTATATATATATACATGGGCACATATCATATTTAATACAAGTAAAAGAAACTGTTAACTGAAAAAAAATGACTCACTGCTTGAAAATATACCATTTCTCCAGTCTTCCATGACGTTGTATTTCTCCAAAATCGAGTGTTACTCCATCATGTCACCTTGTAAGTAGGATCAAAACCCTGCATGAATATTGATAATACTGAATATATTGAAAACATAAATGTGTGGTACAAACTATTGCAATAAAGTGTTAAAAAAATTACATATTATTTTATACACTACCTATAATTATCTAATGTTGGGCATGAAGTATTTTCATTTTCTTGGAGATTAGAATTCCATCATTTGATGGAAACTTTTCTCCCTCACTCTTTCTCATTCTCTTTCCCATATCCTTCCAAGCAAGCCCCTATAGTAGATTATATCCAGAAAATAGATAACAATAACATACTAGGGGGATAAATGACCATTTATTTATAAATAAATAACCATTGCTTCATAGATACGAACAAATCTACCTTGTCCACATCCATATGTCTGGAAAGAGCTGAACTGGCTATGGGACCATAACCTAGAACCACATTTAAAATACCAGGAGGAAGACCAGCCTTCCACAAGGAGAAAATCGAAAAGATCGGTCCAGAAATCTAAATTATATGTGCAGGAAATATTTCCTATAAAATTTGATTTGGATCACATCAACAAGCCTACCTCATGCAATAGTTTTTCAACATAAAGTGTTTTCAATGGTGTTTGATCTGTAGTCTTCAGAACAACAGTATTCCCACAGACAAGGGCAGGCCCAACTTTCCAAGCAAACATAACAAGAGGAAAATTCCACGGAATAATTTGTCCCGCGACACCTATAGGCTCGTGCAATGTTTGCACATGGTGCAACCCATCAGCAGGAACTGTCATACCATGAATTTTATCCACCCAGCCTGGATAATTCATATTAATGCATTCAGAAATAGAATAATGTGTTTCAAAAAAAAATTAAACCATTTTTTCCAATTTGGAATTCAAAGTAAATTTGGTTGTCCTTTTTCTTCCATGATGCATGTGTGATGTGTGTTGAATTCCAATAAAAACATAATTAGAGAAGCATGAGAACTTCAATCTAGTCTAGAAAGTTCTCACCAGCATAATAACGAAATAAACGTGCCACTGATGGTAACTCGGACTTTGCAGCCTGCTCCAATGGCTTTCCATTATTCCATGTCTTAAGTGCAGCCAGCTCATCAGAGTGTTTCCTGACCAAATCAGAAAATCTCAGAAATATCCTAGATCTTTCCTGGAATTACATGAAGGAAAAAAAAGAAAAACATATCAGAAATAACCAGCATGGAATAGGAAAATCAAAAAACAAAAGCATGGCTTGATAGAATTAGTATGTAAGGGGACATTCTAGGACATGGCCCCTCGTCAAATGCCTTGCGAGCAGTAGCAACTGCATGGTTGATATCTTCTAAATCACCTTTAGCTACATGAGAAATGACATCTCCGGTCCTGGGATCCAGAGTAGGGAATGTTTTTCCTGAATCCAATTTTTAGAATGAGTGTTATTTTGTGAATAAGAGAAAATATATCGAATAACATGTGGGCGAAGTGATTCTTCTATTGCTACAGTAATGGTGAGAAAACCAGTTGAAATCAATGGCGTCTGGTTAAGTACATGGGATTACCCGAATCCGCGTCTACGAACTGCCCATTGATCAGATGTTTGGTATACTTAATGTCGACCGGTGGAATGATTGGCTCCTCCAAAGCAGCAGCGGTGCCAAACCAACGCAGTCTACTTCCCTTGTTGAAATTTCTACCTGAAGATTATACAATAAGAGGTAGAATATCAGTATGCTAGTCTGGTTTGTTTCACCTAACAAGATAAAGGGGAAAATAAAACACAATTCATCGGTTTTCGGGGAACTAGATTCAGGTATCCACATTTCAACCAAGAGCCTGCCATGTTTATATATTTTAATCTAGATCTCAATCATCCAGTATAACAGCGCTTTAAAGTTCAAAACAAGAATCAACTGGAATCTCTGACCAGACTGGAGAACATCTTGGTGAGAAAGAATGACAATAACAATAACAATAACAGTTGAAGCAATAGATGTAATGAGAAGCAGAAAATCCCTCGCGAGTGAGGATAAGTGCAAAAACTAGTTTTCAGAGTCAGTACCATAATCAAGAGAAAGAACATTGAAAGAATGATAGGGGTTAGAGTAAATAGAAATGTAGAGTCACCTAGGGAGAGAAGCGGGGCAGGGGAACCCGAAGAACCGAACAGAGAACCAGACACCAGCAAAGCTAACCTATGAGCTTCCATCCCTATCCTACACACCAATACAAGTCATAAAACTCACAATATGATCAGTGAAACTAATAGAGGGGCCTCCTCAAGTAAAAAATGGAAAATTGGACTACATACCGTCAGAGGTGTGCCAGAGGAGATAGAGGGGCTGCCTCATAGCAGCGTCATCGAGGAGGTACGATGGTCACGTCGGAGGAGGATATAATTCAATATAATAATAATAAAACTTAACTACTACATAAACAATATGTAGAAATAGTTAGAAACACCACAATACATTTCAGTATTAAAATAATAAAACCTCATTGCATAATAAAATTACACATATTAATAATCCAAAAATAAAATTCACATTAATAGTGAGTCTCAATATAAGTATCATCAGATTCATGATAACCCTCATCCATTCCTCCTATAGAAACACCATCAGCACCTCTCACACCACCAGCATCATCATCGACATCAGCATCGGTACCGGCACCGACACTGGGACCGGCTTCGGCTACAGCTCCAGCTCCAGCTCCGGCTCTGGCTATAGCTCTGGCTCCAGCTACAGCTTCGGCTCCACTAGCAGAACTCATCGACATCAAACATGTGTCAACCACTGTAGTTGCTTCTGGTGAAAGTGTGGAAGAAATGGCAGACATAACTTTCTTCATATTTTCAAATATCACCTTTTCTGCTTTTTGAGTTGCTTCTTTGATTTTGGAATTCATCTATTCCACTATGACCAAACCAGAACCGGTACTCAAAGAAACGTTGTCAGTAGACTAGTATCGAGATGGTACAATCTTCTTCCCAGGTTGACAACGCACTCTACCCTGATTCTCATCTCCTAATACCTGATGTAGATGATCGTTCGGGCCCAAATTTTTAGGCTCTTTTTCTGCCAATGTCTCCAAATCATTCTGTCGATTGATATATAACATAAATTAAAATGATAAAATAATATAAGGAATTAAATTCAGTCAAAATAAAAGAAATTGAAATATACTTAAAATCACCTTCTCGGTGTCAGTATTTGGCACAGTACCATCTTTCTTTTTTCTGCTTATACAAAACAAAGTAGAGCGAGGAACACGACCCTTGATATTTCTTTCTTTTTTCTGGAAAAAACAAAGAAATAAATCAAAATTTTAAGTCAAAAAAATTACACTAAACGAAGCTAAATATTTTAAATATTAAATTACCTGTGTTTGCTCAAGATCTGAGAGTGAAGTGTGTCCATGAGTATAAACATGTTTCATTCCACTCTTATTTCTTTTATTTCTTTCTGATTTCTCCTATAAAAAAATAATTATATAATTTCATTAACATAAATAAAACTAATTTTCAAATAAATAAATGAATATATATATATAAATTTAACAAATACCTTAAACTCTTGACTCTTCCAATATCCAATCATCACTTTGTATTGTGATATTGGGCAATCATGAATCACTGGTACTTCTTCAAGCTCCGTACCAACTCTCTTTTTCCAACCAAGATATAAGTCATACTTGTACGCTCGCCACATTTCACCTAAATCCATTAACCATGTAGCCTTGTCATTTTGTCCATCAGGAAAATTATATCGGAGCTACAATGGACAAAATATTTGTTAAGAAAATATTATAAATTAATATATATAAAAGGTAATTAACATTACTTACCCAGATCTCTGCCCAGGCATTGTCCTTTATTTGTTCTCCAACTTCCCTCAAACTTATTGGTTGAACTGGAATGATATTGTTGTGTCTAGAAAGTGTTCCCATAAATATTTTATATTATGTACCATTTTTTTTAATTGTAGCTTTGTCCTCATTGTATTCAACCATGATTTGCGTGTGTCGATTCCAAACCTCTCTCATTTTTGTGTGGCCTCATCATCTGGTGGAGACTGGAGCTAATCATGAAAAAAGGTAAAAAAGGATAATAATATATATGAATTTATCATTAATCACTAACAGTAATGTTTAAACACATACCAGTAGATGGGGGATTTGTTGACCCCTGAAGTGCAGCGTCTAGAGGGGGAGTAGCCTCTATGGTAGGTGGGATATCTACAGTAAGAGTACTCTATACAGTAGATGGATAACCCTATACAGATGAGGGTGGATATGGATATGGATATGGCGGTGGGATATATGGGGGTGTCGTGCCCTGTACAGTGGATGGTGGGAATGAAAAATAAGGAGGGATGAGAGTTTGAGAACTACCATCCAATGTGGGTGCGGGCAGAAAGGGATATGGATAATGTGGGTATGAATAATATGAAGGTGGAATAATGGGAGGATGACCTTCTGGTGACTCAAGCGGCATAGTAGTAGGCTGAACTATAGAATCAATACCCCCTGCCATACTATAAGCCTTGGTAGTATAATTCAATCGTCTCCTCGATGAAGTAGCCTAAAATAATATAGATGATAAAATTAAATGAATGATAACAAGATAAATAATATGAAAAACCATAATATTCAAACATAAATTTCACTTACAGTGTTAGCCAGATGAGACATATGTTGTTCATTTCTTCATATTCTTCTATTTCTTCTAATATCATCATATTCAGACATTTTGACCTGGAAATTTAAAATAATATTCTCAAATAAATAGAAATAATGAAAAATGTTAAATAATAAAATTGTATCATAAAACAATGAGATACATTTTCAATGTGATATTTATATTGATAAAATATACTAGTTAATTTGATATCATGTATGGAAGTTTAAAAAAACACATACAATATTACGATAATGTCATGTAAATACTTACAAATGTATCAACGTTCTATGTGGTCTGTGACAATTTATGGTTAAAAATCTATTCTAGAAATTGAGTCATCTGTTTCATCAAATGAAACATTCTAATAAATACCGACAGGTTCATCCACAACATCATTTTCATCCATGTCTTCGTCAAAAATACGTCTGGGAATGACATCAATAATAACACCAAATTGTTGTTGTAACGAGTCAGTTACATAAAACACCTATCTAGCCTGTGATGCAATAATATAAGGTTCATCGGTGTGAAGCTGGAGATTCATATCAATCACTCTAAATCCACAGTTATCAATATGCATTCATTGTCATGTCATTGAATCAAACCACTTACATTTCATCATTGCGACGCAGCCATGTGCATAGTAATCTAATAAAATGATTCTTTCAACAACACCATAATATGATATATTTTCTGACTGAGGTTGTATATATGATGCACTCGCATAACAATCTGTTGTAGCGCTTATCATCACACCATCATGTTGTGTTTCCATTTTTTTTGCACAGCTATTTATAACAAATTTAAATCCATTGACAACCATTGCTTTACAATCACGTACCACATCGTTTGGACCAAAGGATAACGCTCTTACTTCATCTAATACTTCATTCATTGGTAGAGTTAAAACCTAAAAGATACCAACATTGAATATTAAATAGAGACATGTGATTATGTTATAAGAAGAAAAAAAATATATTACCTTTGACTTTAACCAAGCAATAAATTCTTTGTTGTGCAGCAGTTCCTTCCTCTTAATAGATAGAGAGTGGTGTCTCTTTTTTATAATTTCTAAATGTTCTCTACAAATATGAAAGCTTAAAAATTTTATAAGATATGACAAAATAACATAGTGAAAAAATGCATATTTATTAGTTTACTTACTTGATATAATCATCAAGCACACCACAGTTGAATAATATTGTACGATGATCCATTTCCCACTCTTCCCTACTTAAAGTACACAACGAGTACGATCTAGATATCCCCCCTGTTTGGGGAAGTGAAGGAAATGTAGGCTCAATGGGATCATATTGCTCATCTTCAGTTCTCATAAGTTTATTAGATCTCGTGGTGATGTTAGCCAAGTACAATGAACAGAAATACATGCATTCTTGTGCTAAATAACATTTCACAATAGAGACTTTGGGGTGATATTTATTTCTCACATAAGATTTCAATGTAAACATCATTCTTTCTGTAGGATACATCCACCGACTCGAAACAGGACCACCAAAAAGAACTTCTGTGGGAAGATGCACAGTCATATGTAACATACATGTGAGAAATGATGGTGGGAAAATTTTCTCCAAGTCGCAAAGAATAATCGGTGCATCTCTCTGCAATTTCTGAACAACACTTCTGCTCAGTCTTTTGGCACAAAGGTCTCGATAAAAATGACATAACTTAATCACAGCAACTCTAACATTATGTGAAAGTAAATTTCGAATGGAAATAGGAATCAACTCATGTAACAAGACATGGTAATCATGGGTTTTAAGAGATTTTAGTTTCACATCTTCTGTATTCACCCTTTTCGAAATATTACTTGAATAACCATATAGAACCTTTAAACTTTCCAAGACCTAAAGAAATTGTTTCTTCTCCACATTTGTCATTGAATAACAGGCAATAGGGACTTTCCACTTATTTTGACCAATTAACTCAGGATGAAGTTTTACTCTTATACCCCAATCCATCAAATCACGACGAGACTGCAAATTGTCTTTTGTTTTTCCTTTAACATTTAAAATAGTATCAAGTAACATCTCACAAATGTTTTTCTTGATATGCATTACATCCAAAACAGTGACGCAATAAATTCTATGACCAATACGGAAACTCAAAGAATATGATTTTCTTTCTCTAATTGTTATTGGAATTCGAATTAACATGTTTTTGATTTTTGATATTTGATTGACTTTTTCCAAGAACATAATTCAAATCATCAAGTTCTTTAACAATATCATTACCTGACATTCGTTGAGGTGTCTCATCTATCTCGATGGCACTATCTAACTGTCTTCGATTTTTCCAATATAGATGATCCATTGGTAGAAATCGTTGATGCCCTATGAAGTTGAAAGTTCATCGAAACTTTAATCTTCAGAAACGTGTATTTTTCATACAAATAGGGCAGGATAATTTCCCTTTAGTACTCCAACCAGACATCATTCCGTAGGCAGGGAAATCATTTATCTTCCATAATAAAGCTACACGAAACATAAAGTGCTCCTTCCTGAATGCATCGTACGCCTGTGCACCAACAATCCAAAGCTCCTTTAACTCCTCTATTAATGGCTGAAAGTATATATCAATATCATTTCCAGGATCACTGGGTCCAGATATCAATATACTCATGATAGTAAATGGCTTCTTCATACACATCCATGAAGGAAAGTTATAAATGTGAATGAAAACAGGTCAAGTACTGTGTGTAGTATGCATTTGGTGAAATGGGTTGAAACCATCACAGGATAATCCCAATCTAACATTTTGTGGGTTAGCTAAAAAATCAGGATGTAACCTATCAAATTTCTTCCAAGCCAACCCGTCTACAGGATTCACTATTTCATCATTATCTTTATTTCTTTCATCTTCATGCCATCTCATATTCTTTGCCATTTGTTCTGACATAAAAAGTTTTTGAATCCTGGAAATTAAAGGGAAGTGCCACATCACTTTCTCTGGTATGAGAGATTGCATTCCGTCTTTATTAGTCTTCCACCTTGATGTGTCACACTATTTGCACTAACTTAACTCTGCATTTTCCTTCCAGAACAGACAACAATCTTTGGGGCAAGAATGAATCTTAATAGATGAAAATCCAAATTTTTCAACCAACTTTGATTCCATGTAATTATTTTCTCGAATACATGCATCATCAGGCTATAAATCCTTAATAAATTTAAGGAGATAATTGATCACAGTATTAATAAATCCATACATTTTTTTTCCATGATATAATCACATTAAAAACTCAAGTTTGCTCATTTTTTCACATGCCTGATATACTGGAGTATTTACATCTTTCATCAGCTTTCTAACACTCTCAACGTCATCATCCTGATTAATAGACAAAAACTGTGTTCCGGTATTCATTTCCTCTTGCACTGGTCTACATGAAGAGTTGGCTTCAGAAATAAAAGGAAATCGATCAAAAATCATATTTTTCATACTAATCCTTTCTACTGAATCGATGTCATTCACCACTTGCACTTTTTCTCCATTGTGATACCACAAATGATAATTTTTTTGGAAACTTTGTTTAGTGATATGATAACTCACTTCCTTGTGAGTTAACCATGGTATTCCAACACAATCAAAACATGGGCATCAAATCAATATTCCATCTGAATCATTAGTGAATGCAAAGTCCAAAAAATGTCGTAACTCCTTCTGAAATTCATTAGTGATCCGATCAACATTGTACATCCAGTATCTATCCATTCTGAGGTATATAAACATACATTAAATAAATAATCAATAAAATGACTTAACATTATATGTATTGTTTCATAAGATAATAAGTAACCATCAATTACATGTCAATAAAAAAATCATAACAAATATTATGGTTAAGGGAATTCATAAATGTTTCAAATTATAAAAAATCATGAATAGTCACACCTTTCTATGACCACATAAGATTATTTTGGTGTACCTCTAACACCCACATTAAAACCTAGATGTTTTAACAATGACCTATTGTGTTTTTTATAGAATTCTATGATGGGAACCCCCTCCCCCTCCCTCTTGGATGCCCCCCCCCCCCCGGACACCCCCCTCCCTCCAAGGCAGCCCCCCGACCCCCCTGGACAGCCCCCCTACCCCTGCACCCCCACACCCCTTGCCCCCCTCCCTGCCCCCTACACACTACTCCCCCAGACCCCTTCACCCCCCCCCCCTAGACAGCCCCCCTTCCCCTTGCACCCCCTGCCCCTCATTGTCAAGTAGGTTTTTCCTATCCTTTAAAAAGGTTAATGTCCTACAAGCCTTCCTGGTTCTTTGAATAGAGTTATAGAATTTGGTATTTCCATCACCGTCTGTTAACCATTTAAGTTTAAATGCTTGTTTTCTCATATTTTCTTTGAACGTGAGCAAAGAGTTGAGTTTGACTATAGTGTTTAGTTCTTGAGTAGGATCAGTGATGAGGTCGGAGTTGGTGTTTTTGTTTTGTAGATCATTGAGGACTTTATCAAGAATCATGATGTCATTATTAACTTGTTTGGCTTTAGAGCTGCACCAAGTTTTTAGAGTCTGTTTGATATGTTTCAATTTGAGGTTTCAGGAAAATGCATTATTGTTATGAGACATTGAAGAACAATAGTTCTAGATGATACGGGTGAAATCATCATCAGATAACCACGCATTGTTAAATATAAAAGGAAATCGGGGTTTCATGACATTAGAGGAGACATTGACCAAGATGGTATGATGATCAAAATTCAGCTTGTGAAGAGTGGTGCTGGAGATAGTGTCCCATAAATCTATAGCAGGGACATTCATGAAGTCTCTATTCAATTTGGAGGCAACCATTTTGTTGTAATGTCTTTTATACCAAGTTTATTTTACACCAATTAGATTAATTTCAATGATATTAGTGTCTTCAATCAAGGCTTTAAATTATTTCATTGAAATTGAAGCATGAGAAGGTCCAATTTTCTCACTTGAGTTAAGAATGGCATTAAAGTCACCAATTAGAAACTAGGGGTAGTTATGTTAGTGCCTAGGGATGAGAGATCGTTCCAAATAGTTTTTCTTTCTTGGTATCTATTTTTAGAATTAACAAAGGAGAAGAAAGTATGTGTTCCATAAATGTTAAAGTTGCAAGTAAATATCTAGAAAGAGATATTGAAAACACTAACATTGTGTAAATAAAAGTGTGAAAAAATATATAAAGAATCAGCATTGAGTGTATTATTGATTGAACCAGTAAAAACATAATTATGTTGGCATAAATGTGATTATACAGAGGAAAAAAAATTTGGTTTAGCAATGGAAAATAACATAGGATTATGGTCTTTTTAAAATAATGAACATGTCATAGTTAGCCATACCCTGACAATTACAAAAGGGGATCATCATTTAAACCTGAATTTAGAGTTAGAACACCCTTTTCTCTTTATTCCAGAGCCTTTTTTTCTAGTATTCCTTCTAACCTCTAGGTTATTTTTAGTGGCATGTTCTTGTTCATTCCTAGATGTGACTAGAATCTTCTTTATAGGTTTTCTAATTGGATCATTCATAGGTGAGTCTACAGAATTCTTAGAACAGATCGACAAAGAATTGATATTATGATTAGAATTCAATTTTCCATATTTCATAGAGAAATAATCATTAATTATAGATGTAGAAATAGGAGTACCTAAAAACATTGAAGTATCCATTGTCTGTTGTTAGGCAGTATCCAGATCTGTTGGATGGTATAGATTCAATGGAAAGGAAATATTACATGCCTACATATGTTTAGGGTCCTGTACCGGGGAGGTGCAAGTAGGTTTGATAGGTTATACATCATTTTTAATATTTTTAGAAGTTATTGTATCTGTCTCAGTTGAAACAACCTTAAAAATACTCATCTGACTCCCTAATTCTACATAACTAGTAATAGATTTAGAGTGCACAAGGGGAGAAGGAGCTAAATCCTTCTCTAAATTTTTGGTTACCAACTTCATTTCAAGAGTAGTACTATTATTAGATATGATAGAGAAGTGATTAAAAGATCTCATAGCACCATGAGTTAATGAAGTTTTAATGGTTAGGTCTGTAGGATTCAAATTACAAAGCATCAGAGAACTAATGAAATCAACAATATTAGCAGGTTGTGAACCATAAAAAGAGTATAAAGTAGAAGAAGATGTTGTAACTGGATCCTTTTTCTCCTCCACCCTGGTATCCTCCATAGGCTGAATCTTCTTAATGGATCCAACGAGATCCTTCATTTTAGTCACCTGTACTGAGGCTATACTTACCTTTATTGATTTAACAGTTTCCAAATCCATGGAAATAGTTGTAGTCATACTACTAGTATGTGTGATATCCTGAACAGATTTTTGGGATAGACAATAGATTCCCAAAATCTATAGAATGGCTAGTTGAATCTATAGTTTTAGAGAAATTATCATGTACATTTGTTTTACTATTGGTCTGAATCTTTGTCCCTAATGAAGTAGTGGCATTTAATAGGGAGAAGTCCTCAATTTTTCAAGTACTTAAATATGAGGAGTGATCATCCAAAAATTAAATAGGAAATGGTCTAGTGAACACATAGTTATGAGTGGGTGTAGTGAATACATTGCGTTCATTGCACTTTAAGTTTTTACCTAGGCTATGTTCAGAATTTTGGTTAGATTCTGAAATTTGTTCGGCTGAGCATGTATTAGATTCATCCTTATTGGATATCCTAATAGTTTCTAACACCAAAATTTCAATTTCTTCTAAGAGGCCTTTATCTTTAATGGATTTTTCTTCTTATTCATCCATATCAGCCCAGTTAGTACTTGATTTTTCCCCTATGTGTATCACTTTGTTTGACTATTTCACCCAAGTTTTAGATTTCTTTGATGGGGGTACAGGTATATCTATCATAGGGGCTTTATCCTTTTTATTTCTCATAATTTCCTTCCAATCATTTTCAACTGGTTGTGTTACTTATTTTCTAATTACTCTAATGTTGAAAATTTTATGACCAATGATCTTACAATGTTCACAAAAGGGAGGTTTCCTCTCATATTCAATTCTAATTTCAGTTTTGTAGTCATTTGAATTGAAATTAATTGTGGTGGGAAGCTTTGAATAATGTTTAATTTCCACCATAACTCTAGAAAAGAGACATAAGTCGTCATTTAATGTTCTATGATCAATTTTGAGGGGGGTTCTTATAGAGGAGAATATCATTCAGAATTTTTGGGTTCCAAAAGAACCAATTAAGACCATGTAGTTTGACCCAGACTTTGGCCAATGTATTCCTATGTGTGTGTCGATTGAAGTTAGAGTCCCAATTAGAAATTATGAGTAAACCGAGTTTAAGATTGAGGTTTTCAGTCCTCCAAAATCTCTATAGATCCTCTTGCGATTTCAACAAGATATGAAAATATACTTTGCCTATTGGAATTAATTTCTAGTTTAAATAATTCCAGCAGAGATAAATATGTGTATGTAATTCAGATAAATTCGATCAATTTTAGGTATGAGAGGTGAGATTTTACCACGAAGTAGACTGGGTTGCCTCGTTCGGTGGCAGCGATAGGCAGCATCGCGAGGGGGATGAGGATGGGGCAGTGGCGCGAAGGCCATCCGGGAACTGTCGGGGATGAGGATCGGGGAGAGGAGAGGTCACCAAGGCCTTTGGGGAAGAAGACCACCGAAAGGAGATGTCGCCGCTGAGAGGATATGTCGTCGCCGAGAGGAGACGTCACCACTGAGAGAGTATAAGTCGCGAGGGTGGAGGATGGCGGCTGAGAGAAGAAGTCGCACGGAGAAGAGAGGGTTGCGGTCGCGGGGATAAGCTAGGTCGCGAGGGGTCTGGGGAGAGGAATCGCGAAGGATCCCGATGGATGGTCAAAAAAAACTTAGATACGAAATTTATTAAATGTGGATATAAACAAAGATTTAGCCACAATTTTAATAGAAGTGTGGCTATAAACTAAGCTATAGCCACGGACTTATAAAACCATGGTTATAGGTCCGTGGCTATAGCCTTGTTTTCTAGTAGTGTATTATTATAGAAAAATTCTACTAGAGTTAAATACTAATCCTACATACCTTTAAAGTCAATTGAGAAAGATCTCAACATTTCTTCTAAAGTTTTAATAGTCCTTTATAATTGTCCATCAGTTTGAGGATGGTAGGCGGTGCTCAAACGAAGCTCAGTATCTAGGAAAATCTGAAGAATTTTCTAGAATTTTGATGTAAAACAGGGATCACAGTCAGAAACAATCAATAGTGGTACACCATGAAGTCTTACAACGTCATTAATTTAAATTTTTGTTAAATTTTCAAGTGGTAAATATTCTCTTATAGAAAGAAAATGTGCTGATTTGGTGATATGATCAACAATAACCCATATCACATCATTTATTAGAGGAGTATTTGGTATCCCCATGACAAATTACATTATAATATCATCCCATTTCCACATAGGTATTGGAATAAGTTGTGTGACTCCTCTATGATGTTGTCTTCCAGCCTTTACCTATTGACAAACCGAACATCTTAACACATAATTAGAAATCTCTCTCTTCATGTTGTCCCACCAAAAATGTTCCTTCAAATATTTATACATCTTAGTGATATTGGGGTTTATATAGAAATTAGAGCTATGTACATCATCCAATAATTCTCCTTTTATCTCAGTTATATAGGGAACACAATGCCTCTTCCCAAATTTCAAAATATCATCTTCATATATGAATTCAATCAATCTCCCATCATTCATAGCTTTAATTTTCTCTTGAATATCCTCATTATCATACTGGAATTTTTTTATTTTTTATAGTAAAGATGGTTTGGAAACCATTTGAAAAATTAGTTATGTTTCACCTTCCATGGTGTTTTCTGTATCTATTTTTACTAGATCCATGAACATAGAGTCCATTTCAACTCTCATTTTTTTCATAACTCCATGTTCCTTCCTACTCAAATCATTTTCCACCTTATTTTCCTTCCCTGGGTGGTATTGTATTGTTCAATTATAATCCTTGAGTATCTCAAGCCATATCCATTGTCTCATGTTGAGTTCTTTCTGTGAGAAAATATATTTCAAACTCTTATGATCAGTATATATTTCACATCTTTCACCGTAGAGATAGTGTCTCCATATCTTAAGAGAAAATATTGCTAAAACTAACTCAATATAATGAGTTGGGTAGTTTTTTTCATTAATTTTTAATTGCCTTGATTCATAAGCAATAACTCTATCATTCTTTATAAGAATACAACCAAGTTATTTTCTTGATTCGTCACTATAAATCACAAACCCATCATTTCCAAATGGTAAAGTTAAGATAGGATCATTGACTAATATTCTCTTTAGTACTTTAAAAAATTCTTTACACTCTTTTTTTCAAATGAATTTAACCCCTTTACATGTGATATTTTTTAACAGGTTAGCCAATCGGGAAAAATTCTAGAAGAAATGTCGATAGTAACCTACTAAGCCAATAAAACTGCATACCTCGGTTATGTTCATTAGTGCTATCCATTATTGGATTGCCTTTTTATTTTTAGGATCAATATAGATTCTATATTTTGAGACAAAATGTCCAAGAAAATAAATTCCCTAAATCTAGAATTCACACTTTCTAAATTTCCCATATATATCATTTCTTCTAAGAGTTTTCAGAACATTCCACAAGTGGTTGTCATGGTATTCGTAGATTTTGGAGTATACCAATATATCATCAATAAATACTATGAAAAAATCATCAAGATATTCCTTGAACACTCTGTTCATTATATCCATGAAGATATAGGGTGAATTAGTCATTCCAAATGGCATTACTGTAAACTCATAATGTCCATACCTGGTTCAGAATGCTATCTTTGGAATATATTCCTTCTTTACACACAATTTATAATATCTAGAATGAAGGTAAAACTTTGAAAAATATTGAGCTCCATGAAGTTAATAAAACAAATCATCAATGTGGGGCAGAGGATACTTGTTCTTTATTGTAATAGCATTGATTTATCCATAGTAAATGCAAATCCTCATTGATCTATCTTTATTCTTAACAAAAAGAACTAGGGCTCCCCATAGAGAAACATTGGGGTGAATAAATCTATGATTACTCAATTCCTCTTGTTTTTTCTTCATCTCTATTAATTTTATAGTGGTTATTCTATAAGGGTTATTTTATATTGGTCTTACATTAGGTATTAAGTCAATAGAAAACTCAACTTCTTACTCTGAAGGATATATAGGTAAGTCCTCTGGAAATAAATCAATGTATTCTTGTACAATAGTCACATCCTCAATTTGAAGATTAGTGGGTTTTATATTCTATTACTCTCTAAGAATTTCATTTAGAAGAGATACAGGAGGTGGATCTTGATAATAATCAAATGCTGAAGTTTTTGGTCTAAAGATAATGGATTCTACATCTTCCTCAGAAATTATAACTTCCTTTTTCTTGCAATAAATTTTTGCATCATATTTTGATATCCATTCTATACCGAGGATTATATCAAAGTAAACCATAGTTATGATGATAAATTTAGTAGATAAAGTGAATTTATATGCCATAATGGGAATTGCCTGACACATCTTTATTACAATGATACTTTCCTTAGGGGTTTTGACTGACAACTCCCTTGTTAATGTGAATTAGAAATATCTAATTTTTAAAGAAATATAGGAAGATATAAATAAATGTTATGGTCCAAAATCAAATAAATATTTAGCTAAATTTGAGGAGATAATTAAATTACCTGCCACCACATCATTAGGAACTTCAACCTCATCAGTTTTGATTACAAAATCTTGGCCTTTATCCCTTGGCCTTTTCTAAGGCAAGTTTACTTGACTCTTAGGATAATCATTTGCATAATGTCCCATCTCTTTACAATTGTATCATTGAACATTGGTAGATTCTTTCTTTCCCTTTCAATCGTGATATTAGTGTCCTTTTTCTCTACACTTGTAACATACTCTCATCCCCTTTAGGCAAGTACTAGGGTGTTTCTTCCCACAATTATTATAGGGTGGAAAGTCAACTTTTCCTTTCTTCCCCTTATTTCCTTTCTCAAAGTGTTCAGTGGCCCTCTTCTTCTCTTGTTTTACTTTAAATTCATAAGACTTAGAGGATTAATTTTATATCTTGATAGCACATGAGACTATATCTTTGTATGATAAGAAAGATTATGAGACCAATGCCTGTTAGAGTAATGGTTTTAACCCACCAAAGAATCGATTAATCTTACTTCTTGGGTTATGTATGTAGTCTGTAGTATGCCTTAAAAACCATGTGAAGTTAGATTCATACTTTTCAATATTCTTATCCTCCTTCTGCCTCAGACTCAGAAATTACCTCTCCATATCTTATCACTGATCACAAGGAAAGTATTTTTCTATAAAGAGTTCTTTAAATTCCCTCTATTTCATATTTTATACTTCTTCGTCCTCCTTCATGTTTTGAATTAATGACTACCATTGATCTGTATCTCCTAAGAGACAATAAACTGTCATGTATAATGGTTAAATAATGTTATTAAGTTATATGAGAACTATATCCATTATTTATGATATCATATATGATCCTCTTATATCGTTTTCTTAATAATATTTCATTATTATCATTATTTCAAGCGTGAACTGCTTCATTTTATTATGTTTATTTTGTTGTGTGAGTCTTGTTTCTTATGCATAGGATATATCTTATTAATATCCAAAATGATATTAAGTTCATAAATATTATATTCATTCATTATATACATTTTCATAATAATTCTTAAATGGTTTTTGTGGAGGATGAATCTCATCGATTCGTGGAGACGGTAGGTCGTATGTACGCACGAGCAATGGTATCATTCTGTAATGGTAAAGGGTAGGGAGTTGGATGGAATATGAATTATAAAGTGAAAATATCATGTAATGTTTATTTTTTACATCCTTTATATTTATCATTATACCCATCAAAATAAAGTATAGATGAAAAATAGTTTACACCGCGGTATGGAGACGGTAAGCCATACGTATGCACGCATGGTGATATTATTTTTCATAGGATGTGTAAAAGGAGGAATATGGTTGTCCTATAATCATAAAAACATATCATAATATATTATATGATGTATTTATTACTTTAGTTTTTAAACAACTTTGGAAAATGAAGTAGAAGAAGAAAATAACTTTTAAAGAGTTGGTAAAACAATTACATCTTCTTCGAGTGTCTCCTTTTGATTTGCACAAAAGGACTCCTTAGGTCGGATTTATACCCAAATAATGTCCTCTAAGATGAATTTAGGGAATTTGGGAGGATAAGTGGTTAGGTATTTTCTGATATAAAGGGCTTTGGAGGTGTGAATAAAAGATAATGAGAGGTGTCCGTTTATAAGAGAGGTGAGGGGCACTTTTGGAAATTCCAAAACTATTAATTTAATATAAATTGATTTTGATTTAAAATAGTTAAAAAGTGGGTTATTTCAAGAATAATATGAGTATGGGTCAAAATATTATCAACCAATGATTTTTAGAAAAGTTTAGGTCACAAAATTAACCTTATCATTTGGATTTAACCCTTAATTAATAGTTTAACTCTTATCATGTCTACTTGTCTTTTTATACTATAGGGTTAATATAGTTACTATAAAATGTCAAAAAAAACCCAATTGGATCATTTATGAAATATTTAACACTATACAAGTTATTTGGATGAAACTTAGATTTTTATTACTTTTATATCATTTAATAAAATAGTATTTATTTTAAAATCTCATTTATGTCAATTTTGACACTATTTAATACATGATTTTTGTTCAAGTCATAAAAACTTGATTACTTCGAAAAAACTAAATTAAATCATCCATAACATTTCAATTTCATCAAAAAAAAATATTTTATGGCATCAAATATTTCAAATTATATTTATTTTAATATTATTAATATCATTTAAGTGATTCTTCCTTTAATAAATCAATTATTGAATCATCATTATGTTTCCATTTAATTTAATTATTTATTTAATAAAATTATAAATAAATTACCATTATGTATATAAACATTTTATATTCCTAAATATTATTTATAGTCGACCATATCACTTATATAACCTCATATTAAAAATGATATAGTTATTAAAATTTGAATATGACATTTTTAACTCTTCTTTAAATAAAATATAATAAATGTTCTAATCTGACACAAGTGGCTTAAAAAGGATTGTATTTTTTAACTAAGGTTTATTTTGGTATAAAAACACTTATACAATGAAATTAGGAAAATTTTTAGGGTAATTTTATAATAATATTATATTATTTTGTTTAGCTTTAATTACTCGATTTACCCTTAATTGTGGTAAATAAATAAAAAATTACTAAACTTACTATTCACCAAAAAATAATTTGATCCTATTATATCAAAAAAAATCATACTAATTACAACTATTTATGTCCATTTTTTAAAATTCAATTTACAGAAGTGGTAAAGTTACATTTAATGTTAATTCCACAGATGTGTTTAGAAGGCAGGTAAAAGAGATGTTCAAAAGTTCAATAAATTTTTATATCTAATTATATTATAAAAGTGATTAAGATGAAATAAATTGGACTAATATATGTATTATTTATCTATTGTGGCTTTAAAATAAATTTAATTAAAATAATTATTTAAATTAAAAAGTTGGTTTTTAAACAACAATGTAGTATTTTTCATTATTCATCAAAAATTTAAACTTTTCAGAAAAATACAAAAAAATCACCCTAAGATAATTTTGATATTAAAAATTAAAAAATGAAGTATATTTTAAAAAAATAAAATTTATAAATTTCATAATGTGGTTAATATTATTCATAATCGCTTTTTAAACGGCTAGTTTGATAGGTCATGGTGCGCTCGAACTCGATGTTGCGTGTAGTGAAAGCTATTCAATTATTTAAAAAGAATTGTGTTGTGAAAGCTTGGGGTGTTAATATTTTAAATTTTAACTCCTAGACCAAGGAATTACCTATATTATACCCATCATTGAAGTGAAAGGGATAAAGTATTTATGTATTAAGATTACAAAATTATGTTGTAGAAGTATTTTTTTCAAATGGTATTTTGGTTATAAGAATCATGAAACTTCTAAGGATTGTGTTAATGTTGGAAGAATATTTTTTTCATGTAAGATTAACTTAAGAGTTATGGATTCCATCATGGGTTTATGAGTTTAAGGTTGGTCATTAGTTCAAAGTCTTAAACTCCACTTTTTTGGTTTTATGTGATGGTATTTTAATGTGATAAATTACTTTTTTTAGATAAGTTTTATTAGGATAAGGTATATGTAACCCTTAGGTTCATCATGATGTAATATTTGAGAAGAATTCTATTTTCATGAGTTTAAAGTTATTGATAACCTTCAGGGTTTATATGATATTTGATGTTTGAGGTTATTTTTAAGGATTTTCATAATATTTATTAGGATGTTATAAGAATTATATTATTATAGTTTTAATAAAAATGATAACCTATCACATTTGGAAAATCTTGGGGTCTTAAAACCAAACTGAAGGGTGATAAGGGTGCAATGCCTACCACTAACCTATATGAGGTCCTAGTTAGTATGACATTTTTTTAAAAATAATTATGTGATGGATAAAGATTAAGTTGTTTTGGGGAAAATGTGTTTTATCATAGAGATAAATATGCGATTGAAAAGTGATTTGGTGATAAATGATATTTCAGAATTTGTTCACTATTTTGGGAAACTTATATGGTTAAGGTAAAAAAAACATTGTGGGGTTTTATTTTAGGAATAAAAGTTGAATTATATTTTGGGATCATATATGATTTTAATGTGTTTTTATGATGATTTAGGTTATTTATGGAAATTATTATCACATCTTGGAGATTATATGATTAGGGCATATGCATTTTTGGTATGAGACATTAAGAGTGATTAATGTTATTTAGAGATAAATTTTATTATTATCATGGAAGAATATGTGATAAAATAATTCTAATCTTTGGGTTTCAATATTATTCTAAGGTATTTTTAAGAATTTGAAGGTTATTTATTTATTGAATGATCTAATTTGATCTTTGGGTATTATTATTGAGTCTTTGGTGATTGATGTTGTATTTATTCATATGATGGTTTATTCATTTTGAGAATTATCATGTGCTAACAATTTTGGTTTCAATTAATGTATAAATATAGGAGGAATATATTATTATCCTTTTTTGGATTATGTGATCCATTAGAAGTTAATTTTATTATTTCATCCATAAAAAAATTATCATGGATATTCATTTCTTGGAGTAAGAAATGAAGTGGGAATTGATTGAAGAGTAACCAAAGGATGAAATTATTCTTATGAAATAAAAAAGTTATCAAGTAAGTATATTTTACAGTGTTCTCTATCTAATAGTAAAATAATACCTCGTCTTTAGGAAAATTATCTTGAAATGAAAATGTTACCCTATTGCCTTCATTTTCGATGAAATGGCGGTCTTTTTCTCACCTCATTGGTTTACAGTTTTGTGTTCATTAACTTTATCATGACCATTCACTTTCTTATGATTAATGATCTCTATACATTACTTTTATCCATGTCTATATTTTCACTTATAAATAATGTTCTCCTATTTTTAATCTTATTTATTTTTTATTCCAGATGACCTTTGTATTTTCTTTTCCCCCTTTTCAAGATGAAGTTTTATTAACCCTTTTTACGATGTGGGTTTTCAACAAGAAATTTTCAAATATCAAACCATTGATTACTAATCCAAAGTTAAAATTATGAGAATGTAATTTATTAAATTGGGGATAATGCAACACCCTAATATTTTATGAAATGTTTTTTTCAAAACTAAATTTCTTTAATAGCTTGCACTCCATGCAACATTGAGTTTAAATGAACTATGATGTACTATTTAAATGTTAGTATCGCCTAGCCATTGGAATGGTGGGTATGATTATTACTAACTATATTATGAAAAAAAAAATATGTTTTACAAATATATAAAGTAAATTCATTTTTTATCAATTGATTAGAAATGAAAATAAAAAAAATCATTTGAGAGTAAAATAAATATTTTTTGAAAAATTGTTTTTATGCGTAGAATGTATTTTTGTATTAAAAAATAAAATTAGTCACTATTAGTGAATGATTTTAATAAAAAAAATTATATTATACATTCAATCAAATTTTTTATCATTTGTCTAATATTTTTGTTAAGCGTGGGATAAGAATAAATCCAATTTTATGCTTAAAAACTGTATTTTTCTAAAAAGTGGTTCTCTCACACACTTATTTTAAAATTGATTTTTTACACTTTTAAAAAATTTATTTGAAAAAATAAGCTTTATTTTTTATATCAAAATTTATTAATTATCTTAGAGTAAATTTTTGATAATTTTCTAAAAAGATTAATTTTTCGATGAATAGTGAATAGTACATATTTTTATTGAAAATTCCCTTTTTGTTTAAAGCATTTACAAACTTAAATTTTGTGTAAAAATAGTTTTAAAAGTAAAATTAGTTCAGTTATATTATTATTAATCCAATTTAGATCATTGGAACCAATTTTAGGTTGAAAATTGATATAAAAACCTTTTGTACTTAAGAAAAATTTTATTTGGAAAACCGCATTTTTGTCGCTCTTATGGGTTTAATTTTAAATTAAATACTGGAACTTCTGTGAATTTAATTTGGTAAAATTAATTTCATATTTTTAATAAAAATAATTAATATTATTTAATATTTTCAACTTATGTTTTTTCATAATTAATAGTGGAAACTTAATTACTGTGGTTAAGGTTAAAACATGGTTTTTCAAGTTAGATGCGCCTATGTTAAAATTAATTTTTCACACACATAGGATTTTTATTTGATATTGGATTTCATATTTAGAATCATTAGGTCCAAATTATCTAATAAGTTTCATTTTTTTGATCTTAATGGATAAATTTCCTAGGTAAATAAATAAAAAACTAGTTACCGTGGTGAAAACTAAAATGTTAAAAGTAAGTAAACTTATAGGATAAGTGAATAACATGTTTAAAAAAGTTTTTTTTTTGTTGTGGTTTTTGATAGAACTTGAATTTCCTAAAATACCTTATTTGTTGATTTTGGAAGCACTTGGGTTGAGATTTGATTCTCATTATTGTATAGTTTTAGGTATTTATAAAAATGTCACTCCTTCTCAATTATAAAAGGGTGCATCCTCCCCTCACTTATTCACACATATTATGCCATTTGGATTAAACAAACACTACAAAAATATCTCCTCAACATCATTATACATCTTCTATAGTTTTTTATCTTCCCAAAATTCCATCCCTAGGGTTCTTAATAAGAGATCCAAATGAGGTTTTTCTAAGCGAACTAAGCTCTTTATTTTTCCTTCTTCTCTTTCCACCTTCATCAATGTATTAATAATTACAATATATAACACCAGTATATACCATATAATTATATGTAATTATTTTTATTTCATAATCTATATCCATATCCTCTTCCATCAAATGGGAAACAAAATCGCTGATCATGTGTGTGGCGGACTACCGCCTCGCGAATCGATGTAATTAATTTTTCATCACCATATATCAAGGATGGATATAATGATGAATTTAATGTATTTGAATTATATTTATGAAATAATTATACTTATGGAATTATAATATCTTATATAACTTCTTTTCTTCCAATCCATTGGAAAACTATAACGTCACTTGTGCGTACGTGTGGACCATCGCCTCTACGAAGCAATGTGATTCATTTTTTATTTTATTTTGAAATTAATGGTAATAAGGATGGATTTTATGAAAATATATGATTTATATGATATAATAATGATTCTATTAATTTTAATTATTATTTAACTTTCTTTCGTTCCATCTTTCAAAAAAATGGAAACACCATTCATACGTATGTACGGCCTACTGTCTCCTTGAATGATGTAATTCATTTTCTATCTCAAAGTTTTATGGATGAAACTATATATATATATAATGAATATATAGGGTATTTATATAATTATTAAAATTTATGATATTATGGAACCATAATCAAAGTTCACATACCAAAACTACCAAACCAAAACATACATGAAAAACAAAGCATTTATCACCAAGAACAGTGATTTTTTAAAAAAGAAGTGTTAATAAAGGGTGATAAAAGGTTATAAATAAATCATACATGATATTATATGTATGATTATGGTTCTTTAATGAACATATAATAAACCTATATTTATTATATATGAGGTTCTAATGTGTATGAAGAAATTCGAGACTTGAGGTAAGGGTTTTTCGTCTCACTTTTATTTTTGTAGGACACATGTTATATTCACCACTTGTTTCTTTTGTGTAGTGTATATACTACGCATGAATGTATTTTATGATGATTCTTATAAATCTTATAGGTATTTAAATATCCATTTAAGTTTATTTTTTATGGGGATTATGATTCAAAAGTTACCAAAGTGGTAAGGGTTTTATGTTACAATCTCATTGTTTATCGGGATTGTTTATGATTATGCTTTTGATGATAAAATCTTATGATTTATCTCTAAAGAATATCACAACCATTACCCTTATCTTTTTATTTATATAGAATACATTTTTTCCTTCCATTTTCATCTCTTTAAGAACTAAAGAGACCAAAAGAATTTTTTTTCAAGGAAAATCAACTTTATGACTCTCTTCAGTTGAAAATTCATTCTCTTCCATGTCCATGTTTTCTATAAATGTTTTCAAGAATGTTTTTACTACTCTCCAATGATTTATTAAAGTCATTTTTAACCTTGATTTAATTTTTAGGATTTTTTTTTAAAATGAATCTTCATGTTGTTTTCCAAATGAGGTACTTTTTGACTTTTTACAATAATGTGAAGGAATTTTTTATTTTAAATTATACGACATGAACGGAATTTCCCACCATCATAACCACTTAGTGTCTTGAAGATTCCTTTATAAGTTTTCAAGGTTATTTTCAAATAAAATGGATTTTCATAATATTTTGAGAATTTTTAGTTTTAAAAAAGGTTATTTTCAAAGTGGAAAGGATATTTTCCTCAAGAATGTTTTAATGATCTTTTTATGTAATTTCTATTCATTAACAACAACAACCTTTGGATTTAATTATGTTTTAATGGGGATATGATCCAATGGTACCATCATTATTATTTCTCTAGATGGTTTATGATTATGTTTATGATATTTTTATGAAACCCATTCATTTTCCATGGGGTATGCTATGATGGATTGATGAAATATTTATGAAGCCGGATTCTTTTACACAGGTTATGATTTGATGACATGATGAATGTTTAATAATTTTATGGAACGCATATGCATGGTTTTAATTATGTGACAAGTGGGACCATAATTATATATCCCTCTAATTTATTGGATAAAGTTTTATATCTAATGAGATAATTATGGGATACATGTCGATGTGGTTGATCTACTATGGGAAACAAGTCGATGTGTTTGATCTGTTGTGGGAAATAGGCTGATATACTTGATCTGTTATAGGAAACAAGTCAATGTGCTTGATCCACTATGAGAAATGGGTGTTGATTCCTGATTTGTTATGATTTTATGGTATCAGTAGTTGACCTTGACATATGAAATGGTTTCTATACTTATGATGGTTCCACATTTATATGACATGAACTTATGGTTCATTATTGATTTATGATGTTTTCTCGCTCTTGTGATTCATTTCTTTTGAAATAAATTTTTTTATGTCATGACTCATGTTTACGGTCCCTCATAGATTGGGTATGAACTTTGTAAGTTGTATTCGTGATCTCATACCCTTATGCTTATCTTATGCTTTCATATGATCATCAATTGATATCTCCCATGTTTACCCTTGCTGAGCATCTGAGCTCACTCTTTCTTATGTTTCTTTTCCCTAGGTTATGAAGAAAATTTTTAAGTGGGATATGTCTGTGAAGAGTACCAAATGGGAAGATCTTCATGGGAGATGTTGAAAATCTTTCATGAAATAAAAAGATTGTGTGTCTAGTCTCCAAAGACACTAAACATTTATGGTCCTTAGGCATGTATTTGTGAAATTTATTGAATATTCATCTAAAAAGATGTAATATTTATGTATGAAAAGTATGATCCACTATAGAGACATTCCAACATTAGTTGAAGTAGGTATGATATTTGGGTATTGGTTTCGGGATAGGATGTGAATCCCCCAGGGTAACTGACAGACCAAAATAATGTGTGATTTTCAATGTTAAAACCCTTGAATTTCAATGTTTTAATTAAATGTGAGAATTTATGATGATAGGGAAAAAATTGATTTTAAGAAAATTAAAAAGATGTTGGTTTTATTTTTTGGAATTTATTTTGACATCTTAATTATGATTTGGAATTTTTCTAACTCTTTTAATGATTTTTGTGTAAAAAATAGGCCAGCACGCTCGTTGTCGCCTCATGCATGCACTGCCGCTCGTCGCCACCCCATGAATGCATCATCGTTCACCGCTCTCCTCCACCCCATGCATGCACCATCGCTCGTTGCTCGTTGTCACCCCATGCAAGCATCGTCGCTCGTCGCTCGTCGTCGCCACATGTATGCCACCACCGCATGCATGTAGCCACTGCATGCATGCCGCCACCACATGCACCCACTGCATGCATGCTGCCACTACATGCATACAACCCCTGCAGCACCATCGAATGACATCTCTGGACACCACTTCCGCCTTGCCCCTCCGCTCTCCACCTTCATCGAGTGTCGCTACATGCATGCAGTCACCGCTTCCCCACCATTCTCCATGGCTTGGACACCTCCATTGGTGTCGCCTGCTACATGGAATATCCCACGACGAACCTCATTCTTCGCTATTATTCAAGATCCACTAGCCACCGCAACCCTCCCATTGGCCGCCTTCTCGCCGTTGCCACCTCACTGAGGATGGTTGCATGAATTCTTCCACACTAAATAATGATTAACCCAGTTCCATCGGGTGATTTAATTCTGCATTCATTCCACACAAAATATTTATTATTCATGGGTCTTGGAGTGATTTAAATCCCCCAAGATCTCCTCCCTGATTTGAGGGATCTTTGAATGTCATTAAGGTTGAGTCGCTCCCCCTTGCCTGTATAAAGGAGTCTTGCCTCCTTTCCAAACCATCAGTCGACACCGCTAGTGAGATCTCTAAGGAGACCGTTGCCATGCTCTTCTCTTCTCCCTAGTTCTCCTTCTTTTATTTTTATTTTTTCTTTATTTAAATTTTGTTTTAGTTTTCATTTTTAAATTGTAATTGTAATTTATTTTAATTAAATAAAATTCATGCATTTTTTAAATTTTGTTATGCCATTTTCTTCTTCTTCTTTTCTTATTTTAATTCTTCTTCTTTAATTATAATAATAATTAAAATTATTATTTTTATTGTTATTATTATAAATATCATTTTAACATTCTTATTTTAAAATTATTTTCCTTGTTTTCTTCTTTTTATTCTTCTTCTTCAATTAAAATTTCTTTTCTTAGTAATAATAATTATTATTATTATTATTATTGTTATTGTTATTGTTTTTATTATTTTAACTTTCTTTATAAATTATAATTTTCTTTTCTTTTCTTTTCTTCTTTTCTTTTATCTCTCTCTCTCTCCTCATCCCCCATTCTTCCATTTTTATTTTATTTCTTTCGTCCACCATTCTTTTTATTTTATTTCTTTCTTTCTCTCTTCTTCTTCTCTCCTTCCATCCACTTCACCATTGTGATCTCTTACTCTCGAAAATGAGAGGCTAATCTTGAGTCTTGGCTTGAGGGGAGGTCAAGGTGTTCATGAATTTTATTTGAAGTTTAATTTTAAGTTTGTAATATATTTGAGTAGCATGCATGGGTGGGGTGAATGTCCCTGATATTGTGATTTTCCACCAATGACATGCAACTCAATCTATTCTATTTTTTGCTTATTTACTTTTCCCTCTTTTCATTGGTTATTTCTTCACATGATGGAGTTGAACTAATCAATGGAAGAAATAACATCGATTGAGTCGGGTCTTGGAAGATGGAACATACTAGACCAAGATGTGTCATCAACCTTGATTAAAGGAGGATGTGGAATTGATATTGCTTAGGCATTCATTGGTTTTCACAATTTATAAATGAAGAATAGTAGTTCAAACATGAGATTTCATGTTTGGATTATCAAATTGAAATCAAATATATAAAAGAGAATAACGATTAAATCCAAAAATGAACCCAAGACCAAGTCCTTTCTTCCTTAACTCATTCTGTCTAGAAATTGCATGGTAGTTTAAATTCTCCTTTTTGCATGTCATTTGTTTTAAATATTCAAAACACCAAAAAGATTTATCATTGTTTTCTTTAATTTATTAAATCACAACAAAAAGTAGTTTAGGCGAATTAAATAAAGTAAGAGAACCAAACTGAGAAGGCTCCTCAAATGGGAAGACTCTGGTCAGCTACTGTGTTCCGCTAAGAAAATTTATAATTACTTTTGACCACGCCCCGAGACAGGTGTGCATTAAAACTGGCATCGTTGCCGGGGACAGGTGTGCGTCAAAAATAATGTGAATTTTTTTATTCAAATTTCCATCATTTTTGGGTGACTGTCAATGTTAAAACCCTTGAATTTCAATGTTTTAATTAAATGTGGGAATTTACGATGATAGGAAACAATTTGATTTTAAGAAAAGTAAAAGGATATTGGTTTTATTTTTTTGAATTTATTTTGACATCTTGATTATGGTTTGGGATTTTTCTAACTCTTTTAATGATTTTTGTGTAAAAAATAGGTCAGCACGCTTGCTGCCACCCCATGCATGCATCGTCGCTCGCCACTCGCCGCTCACCCCCACCCCATGCATGCACCGCCGCTCGCCGCTCGCTGGCACCCCATGATGTGTCATCAACTTTGATTAAAGGATGAGATGAAATTGAGATTGCTTAAGCATTCATTGATTTTCACAATTTATAAATGAAGAATAATAGTACAAACATGAAATTTCATGTTTGGATTATCAAACTGAAATCAAACATATAAAAGAGAATAACGATTGAATCTAAAACTGAACTTAAGCCCAAGTCGTTTCTTCCTTAACTCATTATGTTTAGAAATTGCATGATAGTTTAAATTCTCCTTTTTGCATGTCATTTGTTTTAAATATTCAAAACACCAAAAACATTTATCATTGTTTTCTTTAATTTATTAAACCTAAAAAAGTAGTTTAGGTGAATTAGATCAAGTAAGTGAACCAAACTGAGAAGACTTTTTAAGTAAGACGACCCTAGTCAGTCACTGTGTTGTATTAGGAAAAATTATAAGTCCTTTTGACCATGCCCGTGACAGGTCTGCATCAATAACAATATATGGTTTTCGGGGCGAGATGTGGTCCCCCTAGGTGGTGTGACATGCTTAAAGATATCTCGCATTGGCCAAAGTTTGGTTGATCCCGAGTGACACCTTAGAACCCGAGGATCGACAGTGTTTTATTTAATTATTTATTTCCAGGTGTTATTCGGCTAGGTTGTGCATATCACGTGCGTAGACACTTATTATGACGCCAGATGATAAGTAAAACGTTGGGGGTTGCCTATTAAGAATCTATTTCTCACCCCCTGCATGAGCACCTTGGTGCGTGTGCAAACTTTGTGTCTGCTTTTAGGTTGAGCATGAAATGTGTAGTGGATCGGGTAGAGGCCCGATGTTGCATGATCGAGCTGAAACAGTTTGATAAGGATTTAGAGTTTAGGTTTGAGGTACGGTTTGGGGGTGTGGCATCAAAGTTTTGTGTACTTTTATTTTTCTTTTATTCATCTTGTATATGTGATTGGGCCAGTGGGTGGTCGGTTGTTGTATGTTGACATTACTGTATGATTCTGCATTTCATTTGTTACAACATTGCCTTTATTTATTTATTCTCGTATACTCTGGTTATTTGTTATAAATGATGTTTGGTTATTTTCCTTTTATTGCGCACTACGATATAAGGATATAATCTTCCCAATATAACACCGTAGACCTTCGCTGCTAGTCGGTAACATTTGGTGTATGAGGAGGTACGCTTGAGGTCACGTGATGACTTCGTCTGGGACACCGATCATTGGTCTCTGTCTGGTGGACGTTGGAGATCTCTTGTATCGTTCCTTGCACTTGTTTATGAGAGTTCTGATTGTGTTGAGTGTGCGGGGGTGGCAACTCAGTGCGGTAGTTGAGGTGCAATTTGTCTTCTCGGTTCTGATGCATCAAAGTTCGCAAGTTTGTCTGATTCCCCAAAGTCCTGAACCATGTTAAGTAATTGAAGTTTTTGTGGGTTACTTCTAGACTTGGTCATTCCAGACCTAATAAAGATATCTCTGTAACTCGACTCATACAACACATCAAGCCTTACCAGCTCAGAGGATCACCGCCATCGGACTCCGAACATGGGCAAGATCAACATGGAGAATGCACCACCACCAATGGAGCTCCATTGTAGTGGCCCCTCATCACATGGGAGGAGCCAAAACATCAAGAGTGAGACCTAATATGACTCCCAACCATTAAAAAAGACATACACACAAATGCAAACATATTAAAAAATAATAAAATAAAATAAACATATCTACATAACATATGTTGTGTTATTTTTGTGGGGAACACAAATTTATGATAAATACCGCGTGTTAGCGTACAAATTTTTTTGAATATTGTGAAACAATTTATAGACAATGGATTTATTAGAAAAAAAATTGTTGAAATTTTTATATGCAATTATATTAGTTTTTTTATTTTAAATTATTTGATGATGTCCAAAAAAAATAATATTATTGACCATTCTTCAAAATCAAATCTAATTCATTAAAACCAATTTAACTGTATCATTCATTTCTTTAAAATTAATTTTCAATTAAGCATCCAATCAATCACCCAATTGTTGATCTAGAATCTCGTTCCCCGAACGAATCAATTCTCGTTCCTCCCTCTCTCATCTCCCTCTTTCTAGGGTTACCGTTGTCGTTCTTGGTTCCCCTACCTTTTTCTTCTCCCTGCGCGGCGAACCCTAATGCTGCCGCCCCCGCCATGAACCGAGATCACCTACTCTCCGAATGCGGCGGTTGTGGTTCGGAAGACCCCCTTCTCCTCTTCAACGCCGCCCCCCGCAGCAACGGCATCTACCGCCGCCTCTGCCCCGCCTGCCTCCTCAAATCTCACCAGGGATCCTTCTGCCCCTTCTGCTTCGATCACGTCGACGACTCCCCTTCCCTACCCTCTCCCTCCAGCGCCATTTGCTGCAGCTGCAACGCCCTCGCCCACTCCTCCTGCCTCCCCTCGGACGCCGTCCCACCTCCCCTCTTCCGCTGCCCTCCCTGTTCCAACCCTAATTTTCTCTACTTCCCCATCTACCGCAAGAATCCAAAGCCCCGTGCCGACAACCCCGACCCCTCTTCCCAGTCCCCTTATAACGGGAGAGTCCTCGACAAGGACTCCGCCAAGGCCCTCCTCGCTGCTGTTCGGATCTCCGCCACATCCATGGCCAAAGCCGCCAACGTCGCCAGGGTTGAGGCAGAAAAACGGGCTAAAGAATCCGTATTTGCAAAGAAGAGGGCCCGAGAAGCTCTAGATCGCGTCGCTTATCCGACGGACACGAATCCCTCCAATAAAGATTCAAAGGGGGTCATCCTTGCGGAGTCTGCCTCTCCGCTGCCCAGGCAAAAAAGGATGCCTCCCAATAATATCGACGCCGCCTTTCCAGTTCACAGACGCATCCCTGAGAACCCCGCAGTTTCACCATCGTTACCGGCTGCGTCCAATGCTCCCCTCCCACCGAAGAGCTATGTTTCCACCGAAATCAAGAGCTTGCAGAACAGCGTTGTTCCAGAGGACAAGAACTGCAATGGGTTGAATTCGGTTTCACACTGTGACCCAGCCTCGGCAACAGATGCAAAACAGTCACTGATTCAGGATGTTCGGCCCCCGAGTTTGCGAGTCCCTTTCTAGGGAATGCTCAATCTCTTGCAGAGATGATCTTGGTAGGCCGTGACCACTCCTAGCTGATGCCTGGTGTAGTTATTATATATTGGGTCCATTTGTTTACTGCGATTGTTATTTCCGTTCCTGGCATTTCCCTTAATTTTTCATCAGCCGAACCATCCTTCTGCTACTCATCCTTTGTGTAATATCACTGATGCTGTTTTTTTTCCCTTCTTAATACTGTGCCTTTTCGTTTCAATGGATGGAAATATTAACAACCCCTTCCTGTCCCTAAATAGCACAAATTGTCATCCGTTTTGCCCCTTTTTTGTCTTAATTATTTTTTGTTAATGCTATATTTCAATCTCATGATTATGCTTTCAAGTATGTGTGTGCCATTTAATGAGATTTTCTAAACATTCGTTTTGTTCAATCCCTGAAGAAGGGGCTAGTTTTTGGTGGGGATTTTTTGATTCAATTAGGGGTTTTTAGGAAGTTGCAACGTTCCTTGTGAGATTTTTTTTTCAACACATGTTATTTAAGTTGTTTTACTACTGGTTTTGGTTAGTATTCATAGCAGGTTTCGTTTGGAATATGCAAGTGTTGCATATTTATGCTGTCCTTCGCCTATTTCTCTAGCCATTTCGATCACCCTTCACAAGTACTTTTTGCTTCAGTGCTTCTTTGTTCTGGATCTTTTAGCCTAAAATCGTATTCTTTTTTTTTTTCAAAAAAACAATTTTTATAAAATTTTGGTTGTTTTAGATTTATTCAAAATGCAGTATCTAAAAAAATCGTTTTCCTCCACAAAAGCCTCTATACCTAGAAAAGCCTTTTATGTCCGACTGAAAACCAAATCGGCCCTGCATTATAAGTGTCACTGTGGCGCAACATTGTAGCAACAAATTCAACAAGTGAAATACTATTCCACTGAGACCATTCTTATTCAAATTACGGGTTCAACAGATGGCGAAAGAGGGTGCAGACCATGGACCAGAAGATTATAGTTGAAAACTGGCATATCATAGCACTAAGAGAAATGTTTGGATACTTTTTAAAAATTTAAGTTATTTTGGGTTCCTGTTATAATAAAAAATATCTTTTTTTCTGTTGAACCGTGGAATTAGTTTTTAAAAAGCTAACCAGAATAGATTTTCAATAAAATTTGAAGTTTTTTTTTTTGGATTCTTCATTCTGAACAATTCTGAATCAACCAATCTAAATTTTTGAAAACGTTTTTTTTTTGAAAAAATGAAACCGGTTTTAGGCTCAAAAACCCTAGACAGTCTAATTCGCAAAGTACTTGTGAAAGGCGATTGAAATTCTCAAGGAATAGACATTGGGCCATAGAAAGACACAACACTTGCATATTCCATACTAGATTTGCTATAAATACTTGACCTAAAACCAACACGCGCATATTGCATACTAGATTTTCTATAATTACCAGCAGTTTAAGCAACTTAAATAATATGCAGTGAAAGTAATCTCACTTAAAAATGATTGCAACTTCAAAAAATAAATAAATAAATAAATAAAACACTAATCCAATCGAAAAATTCTTGCCACGAACCAGCCCATTCATTTCTTACTTGGGTAACCAGCACAGTTCCAAGCTGCATTGAAAACTTTAAGGATCAAACAAAATGAATAATTCCATGAAATGCTGGGCACATACTTGCAACATAAATCATGAGATTGAATTACAGCATGAACAAACGAGCAACTAAGACAAAAGTGGAACAAAACACATATCAGTAATGGCGGGCTATTATACCCACCATGGTGATCGCCAGCCATTGTTGCGCCATGCAATGAATGTGCAGTAGCCCAGTTGAGATTCCCCAAAATGGCATAAGTCATGGCACAATGTTGTGTTGTGCACACCACATTGCCATAAAAAAAAAAAAATTCCTTTTTTGTCTGACTGGAGGACTTCTTAACTTCTCCAACCCAAACATCTTTTATCCTTTTTTTAATAATACCTATACCCAACTTGTCGACTTAGCAAGCAACAGCCTCTTTTCTGGAAACATGGGACCTAAAAGCTCCAGGCATGCGTGTCCTGACTCTGTGCAAGTACAAATTTCCTTCATCTTCTCAATCATGTGGTTTTTCCTGGATTCGTACATTGTGGCTCCTCAAGTGGGTTTGTGTGATCCAACCTATTTTATATTTTTAAGGATTGAGAATCAACCGAGCAATTTCAACCATCCTAACCAACTTATTTCCCATTTTTTTCAGAATTTTTCATTGATCCTCCTTCATTTTTATTCTATTTTTTGTTTGATTTTGGCTTCATATTTCAATTAATTACACATAATTCTCCATTTCTATTTCATTTGTTATCATATATTCTCTGTTCTGGGGGATTTTTTATGGTGGTTGCGGTGTCTAATTATCTTATTGATTGCGTTTTTTTTTGTCTTTTTTGTGATTTTTGGTTAATTTTTAGATGTCTCATGTTTTTATCTTTATTTATGATAATGATGATTATGATGATGAAGTCTATTGTTGGAGTCTGCATCCCACATCGGACTTGAGGTCCGGTGTGGTATTTATTATTCATTATAAATACACCCCAAGGGCTCCTTTGGAGACACACCTTGGGGGTTTGGTTTCTCAATTTTACTCTCCTACATGGTATCAGAGGAGGTTTGATTTCTCCCTCACATTTTTTTTTCATTTTCACCCCCTTCCTTTAGGGTTTCCCGTCCGGGGGGGGGGGGCCTCAAGGCCCCGTAGGGTTACCGCCGCCGCCCCTCCGTCTCTCCCCGCTGGATCCCGACCGGCGGGCGCCTCTCCCTGGCTCTCCAGCCGTCGGCGCCTCCTCCTGCCGGTCATCCCTCCCGAGCGGAAGCCTCCCATCGGCCTTTCTCCCGACGCGCCCCCCCCCCTCTTCCTCGCGGCGGCTCCCTGCGCGACGGCCCGCCTTCCGCGGCGGCTCCCTCCCGGCAGCCGCATCTCTCTCCGCCGGCACGTCCTATCGCTAGCGCAGCAGCTCGACCACCTCGGATTTGGGTCTGTTGGCGCCGCCAGATCCCGCAACGATTTCTGCGGAATCCCCGCCTCCCGTCGCCGGCCCCGCAAGTGCGGTTTTCCCGGTGCTAGATTGGATTTCCCGGCGTTTCATCGACCGGCCCCACTAGTGCGGCATTCCTGGCGTTCCGTCAACCGGCCGGTCTGAGTGGTCATCTGCTGCGCCCGCAACATCTTCCATCCATCATCCTGCGGGGGAGCTTCGATCGTGAGGGGGAGCAGCAACTTTTGCAACTTTCTTTTTATTTCGTCATGTTTTGTCATCAAGCTGGGTATGTCCAGCTTGAGGGGGAGTGTTAGCGTCTGTTTTATTGTTTTCTTTTCATTATGTGTCCAAGCTAGGTTCACCTAGCTTGAGGGGGAGTGTTGGAGTCTGCATCCCACATCGGACTTGAGGTCCGGTGTGGTCTTTATTATTCATTATAAATACACCCCAAGGGCTCCTTTGGAGACACACCTTGGGGGTTTGGTTTCTCAATTTTACTCTCCCACATCTATTATGATGATGATTATGATGATAAAGTCTATTATGATGATTTTTAAGAGTGATGATGGGTGATTCTTAGTCCTTATCAATGTTATCATTTAGTATTGTTGCTCTGCTTGTATGTCCTTCGCACGCTTGGCCACGTGTTATCTGTAACTATGATCAGATGAAAATTTAATGTGTTGTTGAGGGGTTGAAAAGAACTGTTAATGTTTCCATCCATTGAAAATGAAAAGGCATAGTTGGAAGATAGTACTTCCATCATTTTGAACTAAAGATAATTCAATAAACAAACTTGTCTCTTACACGCTGCTCCCTTTTGGTGTGCTAACAACATATAAACTGGGAATCAAACTAAATAAAAAATACAATAAACCTAAATTTCTACAGTAAACTCCTCCCTCAAAGTTTCTCCATAATCCTCTTCTTTCTCATCCCTTGTCAATAACCCATTATGGGGAGGGTATGCTATTAAAATAATTACATGTTAGGGGTCCTCAAGGTCATTCAGTATTTCCCAATTACTTCTACAATTTCTTGGTACAAATGTGTAACTTGCTCATTGGCATGCACATATTTCAACCTACATTATGAGTGTTGAATTGTTTTTTTTTTAAATGTTCAATGCATGTCAATTATCACAACTAGTTGGTAAATTCACCAAAAGTTGAGTAATTGCATTTGAATATAATACATATTACTTTGGTCACTCTCAAGGATATGCATTCATGTTTCTTAATCAATTAAACTTATTTATGTAATGTATCACATAACCCAATGGCGTGTTTTAGTCATCAATAATCATTGCCATGTGAGATTCTTTGGTATCTCCTATGATGCATGTTTCTCACAAAATGACCTTTTGATTGCTTAATTTGATTTCAATTCTTCAGTTAGTTTTTATTTATCCGCATCAATTTTCTTGATGATCTCATGTGCATATTTCTTTTGAGATCAATATGCCATCCTTTTTGCCCTGTCGTTGGTTGCGGGGTGGTGAGGGGTTGGAGGGTGAGAGGCAGGTTGTGGGGTCATATCCTCGGACCGTCTTTCCTTACATTGTGTTTTGAGGTGACAAATGTAATCAATATGCCATCCTTTAAGATTAATTGCAATCCCAAAAAATATTTTAACACATAAATATGATATCTAAAACTCAAATTTCATTATGTTTGTGAACCAATGACAACTTTTCACTGCATCCCCATTAATAATGATAAAATCTACATAAATCATAATTATTTGATTAGCAATATCATTTTTTTAATGTGGAGATTACAATATACTCTGGTTGAAATGAACATTCAATCTAATATATAATGTTTCGAGTGTTTTCTTTAATCAATTTAAGGCTTTCTTGGGTTTGAGGGTGTTAAATGGGGTAATAAGGGTATTCAAAGGGTTTTTTAGGGTCGTACAAGGGTGTTTAAGGGTATTAGAGGTTTTAAAGGGTTATATAAGGGTTATAAGGAGTTTTTATAGGGTTTATAAGGCTTTTGAGGGTTTTACAATGGTTTTAAAGGCTTATATAAGGGTGTTAAGGTGTTTTAAGGAGGTTTTGGGGTTTAAAAAGGGTTTGAAGGGTTTAGAAAAGGGGGTGTTATAAGCGAATTTTTTTTACCATCCACATCAAACATGAATCATTATTGTTAAAAGGTGGGTTTACACTACAACTGCAGGTATGCACGCTACAAGAAAGAAACAAAGAAACGACTTGAGGACTTGACCTCACGGCCAATGCCCCCAACCCTAGCCCCCTGCCACCCTAGCCGCGGAGCACCTGAATCATTATTGTTATTCAATATAAACTCCCTGCTTCAACAAGGTGTTAAAAAAATTAACATTCATTTGATAAATGACACTTTTTGTACTGTGATGCTCAAATAACTAGATTGCAAATTCTTATTGCCTTTGCAAAAACATTTTCTACACCAACTCCATCAATTTGAGAGTAACTATTGAACACTAGTCTTGATTTATTTCTTACAACCTTTCCATCTTTAATAAATAGGTTTTAAAAAATCAATTTTGTTATAATGATATTTTTATTCAATGCCCATGGAACAAACTCTATTCTAAATTTCATTTTTCTCAATCTCAGTAAACTCTATTAACATTTTTATACTAAATTTCATCTTCAGATTCCTTCAAATCAATTTTAGGTTCATTTTGTGGCAACAATGTAATTGATATTATACCTTTCATTCTTTTTGTTTGAACTGTGATTTCTTTATCTTCAACGAGTTTATGAATATCCATCTTGAACTTTTTCCCCTAAATATTAACAAATTTTGTTTCATTCTCATATCTTTTTTCCCATGAATCCATTCATTTTCATATCAATCAGCCCTTGCAATCTCATGGCGTGACATCTATATATTATTATTTTGCTTGAATACCAACAAAATATTCTTTCATTGAGATCATATCAACTTTATATCACTCATGATGCAAGGACCCGATTTTTATCTTAGGTTTGGATCCTTTTGAATTCAGTCCAACTTTTTATTTTGGACCTAATATGGATGTCTAATGAGGTTATAAAGGTTTCGGAGGTATCTGAGGCTTGTTTGGAGCTCAGAACCCCAGATGGTGTTGAAAAGCACTAGGCCGCACAGTTAATAGACACCGTGCGACCTAGTCCGCACTGTCTCTCCTAACTGTGCGGAGCTTGACAGAGAGCAGCAGGGGGCTGCACGATTTATGAAAACCATGCGCCTAGGGCCGCACGATAGTTTTTAACAGAGGAGAATGACATAGTTGTCACACGATTTCTCAGAGCGTGTGACCTAACCATGTGGGTCCCCTCTTGAGGCAGTGAGCCTTGCACGGTTGGCGCACAGTTTGACTAACCGTGTGACCAAACCGCGCCCCCCTAAAATTTTGGGTAAATTTATGATTTTCCCTTAATGACTTAATATCTTAACCCATCCTCTCCTTTGCTCATTCCAGCAGACAACAACTCCCATATTCACCCGTTGGAGCTCCCAAAGCCCTCTTCCTAGCTTTTGATCTCGTTCCTTCGTCCGAAGTCCGATTCGATCACCGTTCGTCATGTTAGATGCACATCGAGAAGTACTTGATTCCTTTTTAGCTATTTGTTGTTCTTTCTCTCGACGATGCTATTTAGATGCAGGCTCATATACCCTATTTTCAGGGTGTTGATATGTTCTTCAGATCTCTTCCGATCCAGGCCAAACGAATGGTTGATACTGGATGCTGAGAGTGTTATAGTCTTGAGGTAGGTGGTCTATAACTCAGCCCTCAAGTTTCGGCATTTTATAAATTGATGTAGTGTGTGCGCGTCAATTTCATCGGGCGTGGCTTATTAAATTCACACGCCTTACTTATAGTCGTTAGAATCATATTCTAAGATCCTTGTTATATATGTTACCCATCATTGGAGGTTATGACCTCAATGTCAACCACTCCAAGTAGGGTATTTCCATAATTATGCTTTTAGTAGCTTGTTAAACCTATTTGTGCCACCGTTCGGGTGTGATGTGACTTGACCTTGATAATGGTAAGTGTTTCAATTAAATGAATGAGTTATAAATGGTTATTATATGTATGTACCACTTGACCCTTACAAGGTAAGTGTTCCAATTAATCAATGATTATTTTAAAAGATAAATGACAAGTATATTGATATATATATATCACTTGGCCTATTTAAATGAATGTAATTAAATGGTTTGGTTGTACATTCGTAGCACACCTTGCCATGCATAATGGAAGGTAGCAGAGTGAACCTAATGAATTGATTATGACTCATATTAACTACTAAATGGTTGCATGTCCTTTTTAACCTTGTCACACTAATGAAAGGTATGAAATGAGCCCTTTGACTTATTAAATGTCATGACTATTACATGGCCTTAACTAATTAATGAATCAAATATAAGGTGCCCATTGAATACAAACCTTGACATCTTTATAGGATTGGTTAGACATGAGCCGGCCTTGGATTCCCGAGGGAATGCCTTGAGCACTTCGGAACGCCTTTTCGATTCAAGGATGTCGGTTGACAAGGTTGATACCCACCTTGGAACCCAATCTTTGTCTACCAGTGGATGCTCGGTATGACATCGTTGGATCCCTCCATTATCATTATAGGATGTCTTGGATACACTCATTGGATCCAACATGGCGTCTACGGACATGAGGCGCCATGAATACACCCATTGAGCCTAGTTATTGTTTATCCCGTTTTACCTTGGATGAGATCCCTGGACTCAGTTAGAATCATATTACAGTGGAATGCCTTGGGCGATGCCCCTTGGATTACACACAGACCCCTTATAGGCAGACTGTAAGTTATTACTGAGTTGGCTTGACCCCTGAGGTCAAGGATGCCTTGATTATTACTTTGGACCCTCTTTCATTATTATCATCACCATAGATGCCTTGTTATACCTTGGATCATTTATTATTATTATCATGACATGATGTCAGTGCTGGTTATACCTCATGTGACTTACTGTATAAATTGGAACATAATTAATTAAGGAAATGATTACATGTTTAAACACCAGTTGAGGCTGAAGCAGGTACTGGGTATTTACATTACCGTACTGCTTTACTTTCATATATGCATGCCTGCACACTGTTTCAGTTTATATTACACGGGCTGAATGTTATAGATGCCGTTGGTGGTGGCCTATTGATATTTATTTCACACCCTATCCGAGAGGCCATTGGTACCCTGACATATTACATGTATGCAAGTGTTGTCAAGGAGAAGTGTTATTCTTTAGACACCTGATATTGCTTGCTTGCTTAGGATGTTTTACAGTTTTGTAGACACATGACATACATCATCATAAGCTTTTGAGTATTATTATCAGTTGATTATGTTGTTTATTATTTCTGTTTGCTTCCGCTAAGGTGGGTTACTGGTCCAGTGTCTATTTACACTGTGCCATCTGTTTAATTATGCTTCCTCTATTTACCTGTTATTATATTTATCCACTATGCTACACTCTGGTAATCAGAGCATAATCTCCCCACAGACACACCCTAGGCCCTCGCTGCTAGTCAGCAGCCTCTGGTGTATGGGGAGGCGTGCTTGAGGTCATGCGACCAACTGGCTTCAGGGCACCTTTGAGTGGCACCCGGGTTGGGATGTCACAAAGTGGCATCAGAGTAGTTTCTTTCCTGCTTTACTATTTCGAGACAATAGATAGGAGATTAGGAACGCTTGGAACTTTTTTATAAGCCGTTCTTGGGCATAACTAACCCATGTTCGGGGTAAATGTCGAGTTGTCAGGAATAATAATTGTTCTGTTTTTTCTTATTACAGTTGATATCTTTTCACTGTTTAGTGACACATATGCTATGTGATGGTTATTTTATTATGTTGATTGCGGTTTGCATTTTATCCTTAACTCGATGAGATGAGGGTAATGAGCATCAATCATGCATCATTATAGGCACCTAGAATTCACATGCCATGCCATATAGGTGCATTTCACTGCGTGCATTTTTGTTTTTCCTGTGATTGTTGAGTGATACTATGGTAGTTATATTATGCCTATACTATTCTTTGGTTGTGATTGAATGATTGTCAGTTTCAATTCATGAGGTGTATGAGTCCTTGTGGGTTGAAATGAGTAGTTTACCGACTCAATCCATCATATATTACTCATTAAATTTTGAGACTGAATGTGGATGAGGTTAGAATGAAATTAAATGGGTGTTGATTTTAGTGATAAGGTGTATGGGTCTTGATTAACTGGGACTGAAAATACATTTTAATCAAACTTTGATATACATGGTAGGTCAGGGGGTTGGGGTACAAAGGAAAGAAGAGGTATTCTGATAACCATGGAAAATATGAAGCACCAAAGAAGGAGGGAATGAAGAAATTTTCATTATGCAAGAACTGTGGAAAGAATCATCCTGAGAAATGCTTGAAAGGAATGAGAAATTTGATCTAGAAAACTTTAATCAGACTTTGATATAAGTTTATAAGAAAATACAACTTAAAAATGTGAAATCTGACTTATAAAATAAATAGTTTCCAATAAATGAAGAGGCAAGGTGTTATTGAACCTTCACCTACTAGAACCCCTGTAATTTAAACATAAACACTTACTAATACCTGGCCTTCTAAGCGGGTAGTTGGTGTAGTACCCTCGGTTTCTGTTACGTAACCCTTACTTGATGATTTTCATGGTTATAAAGTATGAGGGTGAAGGATGAGAGAGTTGGGTGAACTTTAAATAAGTATTTGGGGCTAAAGGAGATGCGCATGGGGTGCACACAGTTGTCTAAACCGTGCATATATACCAAGAGAAGTCGTGTACAGTTGTAGTTTGAGGCAGTAGCTTCGGCACGACGTGCGCATGGTTATGGAGACCGTGCAATGAGGCCATGCGAAGTGCCCCCTTAAAGCAGTAGCTAACACATAATTAACACATGGTTTGTCTAACAGTGCAAACTAACTGTGCGCAGAGAAAAAGTAAGATCATATTTTTTAGGATCTTACTCGTTTTTGCTCCCACTTGCTCGTTTTTGCTCCTAAATGGCCCTAATTCGATATTTCTCTCCATTGAATGGTGAAGAACCTCTCCCAAGCACTTTGGAACTGATCCAGAGCCCCCCCTTAGCATTTTCAAGCCTGATTCTTGCGGTAAGTGATGTTCTTCATCGTTCCTGTCACATTATCTTAGATCTACTTAGATCTACTTCTCCTCTCTTCTTGGTTTCTCAAATCTACTCCTATTATGGGTAGATCTATAGTTGTGGATGCCAAATAAGTTGATATTTGGACTTGATCTTGTTAGGAGAAGAGATCTAAGGTGGTTTTTGTGGAGAATCAACCCGGTTGCTAGAACGTTCTTCGTCCGTTGTCAGTTTTCGTTAAAACCTTGAAGGTAGGTGGCTTCACTCTCATCTCCTATTGCTAGAATTGTGGTTTTTCTGGAGTTTCTAAATGGGTTATTGGGAATGTGGGTTTCAATAACAAAGGGTGTTTTATTGAAATGGTTTGGATTTGAAATGGTTTTGATGGGAAAACTGGTTTTCAATAAAAAAAGGAGTTTTATTGAAAAGGTGTTTTGGCATGATCTTTGGATATATTGGTGTGTGAGTTCATAATGCATTTTTAGGGCTTGGTTGAAATATGACATTGTGCTCAGTGTCAAAGGTAAAATGGCACATAGAATATAATTACACTGTAACGACTTGGTAGATCGACGAGAAACCGCTCATGAGTATGGAACTGTCATAACGAATCATGCATGGTTGGTAGCAATGATATGTGGAATGGGTTGGATATGAGAAAGGAATATTGAGAAACGGTTTTAAAGCTTTGTTTAGTTATTTTTTATGAAAAAATAACTTGTTGGAAAATTGGTTTCAATTGCACCTGTTTACTTTTGGTTACAAATGGTTTTGGAACCTGTTTATATTTAGTTACAAATTGTTTTGGGAAATTGTTTTATATAAATTTTTATAACTCTTATATCCTAGTGGCATGAGTAGATATGTCATTGAGGAAAGCCTACTGAGTTTTATACGCACCCCTACTTTGACACTTTGGTGCTTTTGTAGATGTTATCTTCCGAGACAGGGGTAAAGGTAACGCATTGCACGTTTTTAGCACCACTTCGTGATACGTGGGTTGTTTGGTGATCTTGGAGCATGGAGCTAGGGGAGCATGAAGTCTTATGGTCTTCTTGGAGTCTTTAGTTGTCCTTCCACTATTTACTTTGATAGTTGCTTTGTTTTCCGCTGTTGCACACTCTGAAGTTATTTTAATATGAATAAATTGGTAGATTTTTCTTTCATTGTTCATGCATCATTTAGTAAGCTATTTGGATACGGTGGTTGAGTGCATGGTTTTATTCTTAAAGGGTAAATCGTCCCCCACTTGTATTTGAAACCCTTCGGCATTTGTTGCCAGCCTTTGGTGTAACGACCCAAAGTTTTATCAATGAAATTATCTTCTTATAATCATGCCTTATAGTATAATCACATTAGGAAGTACAATGAAATATCATGATACTAAATAATATGTGATCATTAAACATAAATTTTCCACTTCGATGTTTTGAATTTCGAAAATTTGACATACACGGTTGTGTTCAGGGTGATTTTTGGAGTTTAATAGAATAAACTTAATTTTTGTATCATACCCTTATGAATATCAATGTTACCCTTATGAATAGTGACATACCCTAAGGAATACTAACCTTACCTATGATAGTATATATATGAGATTTAAGTAAAAGTATGATGTACCTATGTTTTAGAAAAAGTAAATAAATGTTTTAAAAACTGTATTTTTCAATTAAATTATGAATTTATTTAAAAATTAAATTAATCATATTTAGGAAATTATTTTTGAAAAATGGACTTCATTTTTAGATTCTACACATCGAAAAATGGTTAGGGTGAATTTTTGGAATTTTTCTGAAATACTTGATTTTTTTATGAATAGTGAAATACCATAATTTACAAAATAAGCTAAATACACTAATTATAATCATGTATGATGTTCTGCTGATGTAAGCTCAATTGGTTTAGATTCACATGATAAAATTACTGTAATTAGTCATAGGAGACACACTATTACTTGTCTTGTGGAGAAATAATAAATTAATGAATTTAATATTGAGAAATCCCCTCTCCCCTACACTATAAATACCACCCTTCACACCCTCATTTCCTCACACCTCTCAAGCTTCAATCCTTGTCTAAAATCTGACCAAACATCTTACCTAGCCCCTCTTCCACGTACATGAAGCTTATGGTCTCATCAAAAGACCAATCCAAGGTGGCTTGAGGAGGATCTCAAGAGGATAACTCAAGAGGTAATTTCCCTCTCTTTTCCTTTAATTTCCTTTCATCTTCAAGTTCTTTTCTTGTTATCTCCCCACCCATCTTCATCCACATGGTATTGTAAATCTAGTATTATACATATACTAGAATGTTATGATACTAATGGGATATTATATCATCCAACCCCCTTCTCCTTTTCTTTTTATTTTCGAAAGGAAAACGTTGTTCGTGTGGTGTTAATTTATCACCTTTAAGAACGACATGTTTTCAATTTTATTTTCCACCTTCATATATGGTCATGAAACTATTTTTATGGTTGAACTAGATTATTTCATATGTATTATATCCTATTTAATGTTCTAGAACTAACTTATGTACAATAAAAAAACAAGTTAGTTGTGGACGAAAAACCGCCCGAATTAACCCAAACGATCACCATTAAATTCCTATCTAATGATTAATCTAAATGGTATATAATATAATCAATTATAAGATCATTTAAACTCATGTAATATCATTAATAACATGAATGATCAGTTCTGGATGTTTATCCATGTTCTATACGAACTTCCATTCATGAATACAAGTGAACCGTTCAAGAAAACCATAAAAACTGACATTCCCAAACAATGGATTTAAACCCTATAACTCATCCAAAGGACCATAAAATAACTTAATAAAACCATAATGAACCATATTCATTTAAAAAAGGTTCTAAAATTGTTAATTAATTAATCTAATGTGGTTATACATAACTTTAAAGTGAAGAAAGTGTTCAGATACAAGGTAAGGGGAAATTCTCGAACCCAACTTTCTTTCTTTGGGTTCTCTCTCTTTCACTCCATTTTTGGTATGGTCACTCCTTAAAAATAATTTTTTCATCATTATCTTACCTTTTCCGGGATATACATGTTTTCCACTAGAGTTTATGACAAACAAATATTTTCCAAAAGAACTCTTCTTTAAAAACACACCTTTTATTTCTCACTCAAGGTTGATGGTTATTATATCAAGTATGTTATTCCCACTTTTTTTGGGAACCCAAAGTTTATGAATGTGTTATTATGAGATGAAACCCATTCCTTTACATGGGTTAGTTATGTTCATTTTTGATACATGTTATATGTGGCATGCATGATAATGATAATGTTATGATTTGACGGGTGCATCCGGAATTATACAATGCTCTAATGCATTGCGTAAAGTGATGAATCTCAAGATTAAAAGAGAAATGATGCATGAACATGATTCTAGCATTGTTTACAAGTATGTGTGGTAGTTAACCACTAAGACATGATGTTTCATTTTTTATGTATTGCCACATTTCAAGTATTTTATTAATTTTTCTTCCCATGATTTTGATGATGTTGTTATAATTATGCTCACCCCATGATATATTGTTCTTATCTACCCTCTTACTAGGATTTTAGCTCACCCCCTTTTGATGTATATCCTCAGGTGACTACATGTTCTAAGGAGAGGTCAAGTGCCAATAAGAAGCTTGAGAAGAAGGAATTAAATAAATTTTTATGCTTGATGATGTAAATGTTATGTTTGGTCCTAGTTTTCCCAAGACACTAAACCTATGGATCCTCGTGTTGTAATACTATTGTGTTGTTTATCTTTATAATGATGTAATAATAATGTAAGAAAAGTATGGGTCACTATAGTTGGTATCAAAGGCAAGGTTTAGTTAATTTGGGAATTATGATTAGTAAACCCTAGAGAAAACCTCTAGTACGAGACTAAGTACAAATATGCACACAAGAAGCTTTACATAGGGATCCCATAAGTTATGCTTTTAGTTCAAAATGTACAAATAAATAAGTTATTAATGAATTGTTGAGTTATGTTTTGTTATAACATTTTCTATTTTAGACAATGGTGAGAACCAGGAGAAACCAGACCAACAACTCATGCGAGGGCCAATGCAACGATTGCCCGAACGACATCCCCAATGATTTGGGAGGTGGAATTCAAAATTTCATGGCGATGATTACCCAACCATATCAGGTTATGAACAATAACAAAAATAATGAGGAACGTTCTTATTCACCAAAGAGGGAGAAACTAGTTATCAAGTGTTTTATGTGGCAATGACCACCGACATTTGGTGGATCTTCCGATCCACTAGTTGCGGAACAGTGGGTTAAATCAATAGAGAAGATATTTTTCGTTCTTCATTGTTCTGAGATGGAGAAGGTGACACTATCTATTTATCATCTAGATGGAGAGGCTGATAATGGTGGGTTTTGATTAAGAACACCAAGCCAAGAGACAAAATTGAAGATATGGAATGGGGAGACTTTAAGATCATGTTTCTTAACAAGTATTTCCCACAAACTCTTCATAAAAAGATGGAGAGAGAATTCATAGAGCTCAAGAAAAATGAAGGAGGATCTTTCACAACCTATGAAGATAATTTCACAAGGCTTGTAAGGTATGCTTCAGTTTTTTTATCATCAATGATAGCAAAATTGATAGATTCTTCAGTGGATTAAAACCACACATTCGAAAGGCTATTGCAATTTGAGACATTGGGAGTTACAAAGAAGTTGTTTGATGTGCTCTCTAAGTGGAGATGGAGTTTGGAGAATGGTCCCACGACTATGGTGATAAGAAACGAAAGATGGAGTTTCAAGCTGGAGGATCTAATGATAAAGATGGGAAGAAAACTCAATGACCCACATGCCAAAAATGTGGGAAGTTGCATCATGAGAACTGCCTCAAAGGGACATGGGAATGCTTCAATTGTGGGAAAGATGGACACCATGCTCAAGAGTGTCGAAAAGACATGAGAAGGAGGGAGAATGTGGTGGAAGAAAGGAGAGAACCACCCATGGTTCAATTCTATAACTGTAGGGAGAAAGGGCACTATACAAGCTAGTGAAATAAACCTTGAGTTCTCGAGGGTAATCAACATCAACATCCACTAGATCCAAAGGAACAAGGGAAGGCTTATGCCATCACTACTGCGGAAGTGGAGCAAGATAATGAAGTTGTACATGGTACACTTTCTATTCACTCAACAATGTCAAAAATATTATTTGATTCTGGTTCTACGCATTCCTTTATATCTTTCAAGTTTTCTAGAACTATAGAATCAAAGACCCAAAACCTTGAAGTATATATATTTATAAAAACACTAAGTGGTGCAATCATTGCAACCCAAGTGTTTGACTCTTCTCCTATTGGCGTATATGGGAATATTCTTCCATAAAATCTCTTAATACTTACCTTGGTGGAATTCGACACTATAATGGGAATGGATTGGATCTCGTTATATAGATCACATATCACCTATCAGGAAAAGGAAATAGTTTTTGATATTTCGAACCATCCCATGCTCCTCTACAAATGCAAGGAAGATCATGAATCTCCTTTGAAAAATCCTTCAACTGTGTGGGTGTTTATTCCCTATGAATAAGTGTACCTCTCCCAAATGGTTGAGTCAAAGGAACGTTCCAACCTTGCATAAATGCCCATCGTGAGGGAATACAGTGATGTATTTCCCAAAGAGTTGCCCGGAATTCTCCCGAATCGTGAGGTATAGTTATCAATAGAACTCATAACCTAAGCTACTCTTATCTCAAAGTGTACCTATAGGATGGCTCCTATCGAACTAGAAGAGTTAAAGAAGAATATACAAGAGTATTTGGACAAAGGGTTCATATGACCTAGTGCATCACCTTGGGGTACACTAGTGCTCTTTGTGAAGAATAAGGATGGAACAATGCAGCTGTGTATCAATTATTGGGAACTCAACAAGATCACTATAAAGAAAAAGTATCCTCTTCCATGGATTGACGACTTGTTCAATCAGTTAAGAGGAGCTCAATACTTCTTAAAGGTGGATCTTCATTTTGGATATCATCAGCTAAAGGTGAAGAATGAAGATATTTAGAAGACTGCCTTCCGTACAAGGTATGGGCACTATGAGTTTTTGGTGATGCCCTTAAAACTTACTAATGCCCCTGTAATCTTCATGGGTTTGATGAATAGAGTCTTTAGAAATTACCTCAACAAATTTTTGGTAGTGTTTATTGATGATATTATCATCTAATCTAAGAGCAAGGAGGAACATGAAGAATATCTAAGACTTTTGTTGGTGACATTAAGAAAGGAGAAGTTGTACGCCAAGTTTAGCAAGTGTGACTTTTGGATGAAGCAAGTCACGTTCTTGGGACATGTGATCATAAGTGAGAGAATTTTTGTGGACCCTTCAAAAACAAAGGTGATTGAGGAATGATCCAGACCCTCTAGTGTAATAGAAATTTGTAGTTCTCTTGGATTAGCTGGGTACTATCGACGTTTTGTGATAAATTTATCACGATTGTCAAGCCCACTAAGTTAAAAAGGAAAGGGATAAAGTATGTATGGATGGAATAATGTGAGGGGAGATTCAAGGACCTAAAGAGAAGGCTGATCATTTCTCCTGTACTCACACTACCAAAAAGTGGAGAAAGTTTTGTGATATACAATGATGATTAAAAGAAAGTCTTGGGTTGTGTAATCATGAAAAATGACAATGTGATAGCCTATGCCTCACGAAAGTTGAAGATTCATGAGAAAAACTACCCAACGAATGATCTATAGCTGACAACTATGATTTTTGCCTTGAAAATCTGGTGACATTACCTTTATGGTGAGAAGTGTGACATATACACCAACCACAAGATCTTAAAGTATATATTCACACAAAAGGAGATCAACATGCGTCAAAGGAGATGGTTAGATCTAATCAAAGATTATGATTTCTCTATTCACTATCATCCTGGAAAGGTGAACAAGGTAGCTGATGCTCAGAAAAGAACCTACTACTCTATCTATGTTACAGATTGATAAAGACCTTATCTTCTTGGATATGAAAAGGATGGATTTGGAAATCATAAAGTCATGAGATAAATCCTACTTTTCCCAAATTATTGCGCAACCATCAATCTAATAGATGATTAAGGAGGCACAAAGGGATGCTCTGGAGTTACAAAATAGGGTGAATGCAGTAAAGTAAGGGAAGATGCATGAGTTCCATATCGATGATGATGGTGTGATTTAGTTTGGAACGCAACTTTGCGTGCCTTCATCACCTAGGATAAAAAGGATCTATTGGAAAATGCACATAGCTCAACATTCTCTATCATCCTGGTAGCACCAAGATGTATCGAGATCTCAGAGAACACTTCTGATGGGATAACATGAAAAAGGAGATCGCAGAATATATCTCAAGGTGCTTGGTATGTCAGCAAGTTAAAGAAGAGCGACAAAAGTCCAAAGGGTTGATGCATCCGTTGATTATACCCATGTGGAAATGAGAGAATGTCACTATGGAATTTGTCACGGGTCTCCTGAATATGTCTAAGGGAAATAATACGATATGGGTTGTGGTTGAACGACTCACCAAAACTGCCCATTTTATCACTATTCAGGAAGACCTCTCATTTGAACAACTTGCAAAGATATATGTGAAGGAAGTGGTGAGACTGCATGGTGTTCTACTCTCGATTGTCTCTGACCATGATCCAAGGTTCACATCTAAATTCTGGAGAAGTCTTCAACATTCCTTGAGTACTGAATTGAATTTCAGCACATCCTATCACCCCCAAACTGATGACCAATCTAAAAGGACTATTCATACACTTGAAGACATGCTAAGAGATTGCTCTTTAGAATTCAAAGGTGGATGTGATCAACATCTCCTATTGTTTGAGTTCTCATACAACAATAACTTCCACTCAAGTATTCAAATGGATCCATATGAAGCTTTGTATGGAAAGTGATGTAGAACTCCAATCTGTTGGGTTGAAGTTAGAGAAAGAAAACTACTTGGACCTAATCTTCTGAAAGAGATGACATAGAACGTTTAAGTCATCCAGAAACACATCAAAGCTGCTCAGAGTTAACAAAAGAGCTATGCTGACAACCGTCGAAGGGACTTGGAGTTTGGTGTTGGGGATAGAGTCTTCCTTCTAATATCACCATGGAAGAGAGTCATGCGGTTTGGAAAGAAAGGGAAGCTAATCCCAAGATACATTGGACCCTTTGAGATCCTTGATCGCATAGGAGTCATGGCCTATCATCTTGCACTTCCACCGAATATGGATCAAGTTCATGATGTGTTTTACATATCACTTCTGAGGAAGTACATACATGATCCCTCACACGTACTGAACTCATAGGTGGTGCAGCTGGAAGATGATCTCTCCTATGAGGAGCAACCAGTAGAGATTCTAGACTGGAGAGATAAGGTTCTACGCAAAAAGACAACCCACATTGTCAAAGTTTTTTGGAGGAAACATATGTTTGAAGAAGCTACTTGGGAACTAGAGGAGGCGATGAAGGATAAGTACCCTCACCTATTTGTGTAAAATGAAATTTCAAGGGCGAAATTTCATAAGGGGGGAAGAATGTAACGACCCAAAGTTTTATCATTGGAATTCCCTTCTTATAATTATTCCTTATAGAATAATCACATTAGGAAACACAATGACATATCATGATACTAAATACCATGTGATCATTAAACATAATTTTTCCACTTCGTTGTTTTGAATTTCGAAAATCCAACATACACAGTTGTGTTCAGGGTGATTTTTGGAGTCTAATAGAGCAAACTTAATTTTTGATGAATAGTAACATACCCTTATGAATAGTAATGTTACCCTTATGAATAGTGACATTCCCTAAGGAATAGTAACCTTACCTATGATAGTATATATATGAGATTTAAGTAAAAGTATAATGTACCTATGTTTTGGAAAAAGTAAATAAATATTTTAAAAACTACATTTTTCAATTAAATTATGAATTTATTTAAAAATTAAATTAATAATATTTAGAAAATTATTTTTGAAAAATAGACTTCATTTTTGGATTCTACACATCGAAAAATGGTTAGGGTAAATTTTTGGGATTTTTCTGAAATACTTGAATTTTTGATGAATAGTGAAATACCATAATTTACAAAATAAGCTAAATACACTAATTATAGAGTCATGTATGATTTTATGCTGATGTAGGACCAATTGGTTCAGATTCATATGATACAATTACTATAATTAGTCATGGAATAAATACTATTACTTGTCTTGTGGAGAAATAATAAATTAATGAATTTAATATTGAGAAATCCCCTCTCCCCTCCACTATAAGTACCACCATTCACACCCTCATTTCCTCACACCTCTCAAGCTTCAAGAATTGTCTAAACTCTACCCAAGCATTTTAATTATTCTCTCTACCACATCCAAGAAGCTTCTGGTATCATCAAAAGACCAATCCAAGGTGCCTTGAGGAGGATCTCAAGATGATAACTCAAGAGGTAATTCCCCTCTCTTTTCCTTTAATTTCCCTTCAACTTCAATTTATTTTCTTATTATCTCCCCAAATATATTCATCCACATGGTATGATAACTCCAGTATTACACTTATATTGGAATGTTCTGATACTAATATGATATTATATCATCCAACTCTCTTCTCCTCTTCTTTTTATTTTTGAAAGGAAAACGTTGTTCATGTGGTGTTAATTTATCACCTTCAAGAACGACGTGTTTTCAATTTTCTTTTCTACCTTCAGATATGGTCATGAAAACATTTTTATGGTTGAACCAGATTATTTTATATGTATTATATCCTATTTAATGTTATGGAACTAACTTATGTACATATTACTAAATGATTAAAAGAAACAAGTTCATTGTGGATGAAAAACTGCCCGAATTAACCAAAACGATCAGCATTAAATTCCTATCTAATGATTCATCTACATGATATATAATATAATCAATTATAAGATCATTTAAACTCCTGGAATATCATTAATAACATGAATTATCAGTTCTGGATGTTTATCCATGTTCTACACGAACTTCCATTCATGAATACAAGTGAACCGTTCAAGAAAGCCATAAAAATGGAAATTCCCAAACAATGGATTTAAACTCTATAACTCATCAAAAGGCCCATAAAATAACTTAATAAAACCATAATGAACTATATTAATTTACAAAAGGTTCTGGAATTGTTAATTAATGAATCTAATATGTGTATACATGACTTTAAAGTGAATAAAGCGTTTGGATACAAGGTAAGGGGATATTCTCAAACCCAACTTTCTTTCTTCGGTTTCTCCCTCTTTCACTACATTTTTGGTATGTTCACTCCTTAAAAATCATTTTTTAATCACTATATTACCTTTTATGGGATATACATGTTTACCACTGAAGTTTATGAAAAAAAATGTTTTCCAAAAGAACTCTTCTTTTAAAAATCACACCTTTTATTTCTCACTCAAGGTTGATGGTTATTGTATCAAGTATGTCATTACCACTTTCTTTTGGGAATCCAAATTATATTAATGTGTTCTTATGAGATGAAACCCATTACTTTCCATGGGTTAGTTATGTTCATTTTTGATATATGTTATATGTGGCATGTATGATATTGATAATGTTATGATGTGACAGGTGTGCCCAAAATTATATAGCGCAATATGAATGTTTCAATGTGACGGGTGCACCCAAAATTATACAGCGCTCCAATGCATTGGGTAAAGTGATTAATCTCATGAGTAAAAGATAAATGATGCATGAAAATGATGCTATTATTGTTCACAAGTATGTGTGGTAGTTAACCACTAAGACATGATGTTTCATTTTTTATGAATTGACACATTTAAAGTCTTTTATTAATGTTTCCTCCTATGATTTTGATGATGTTGTTATGATTATGATCATCCCATGCTATATTGTTCTTATCTATCTTCTTACTGGGATTTTATCTCACCACCTTTTGATGTATATCATCAGGTGACTACATGTTCTAAGGAGAGGTCAAGTGCCAATAAGAAACTAGAGAAGAAGGAATTAAATAAATTTTTATGCTTGATGATGTAAATGTTATGTTTGGTCATAGTTTTCCCAAGACACTAAACCTCTAGATCCTCGTGTTGTAATAATATTATGTTGTTTATCTTTATAATGATGTAATAGTAATGTAAGAAAAGGCTGGGTCACTATATTTGGCGTATTGGGGATGCCGCTTAAGGACAAGTAATGAATCATTGTACTCTCAAGCCAATGAGAATTAGCAGGTCATTACAAATGGTATCAACTTGTTCGGTCCTTTCCTAACAAGTATTTTTCAGTTTCTTGGTCTTGAAGTTGAATTCGTTCTTGTATATTCCTTGGGTTGTGATCTTAGAAAAGAGTAGGATCATCAGGACTTGAAATTTAGATCATAAAAAACGTAGCTAACCTTTTTATTTTTAACTTCAAGTTACTAGAGAGTTGGATACATAAGTGTTTTGGAGACACTTATAGGATTTTGGAATCTCATTATCATGGGTTTAGCCAATGAGATGAGCATGAAATTCATTGTATAGGAATGAATTCCCACTATTATTGCATACTTAATTTGGATAAATGATTTATGATTTTGTGCAAGGTGATATTTTTTGAAAAATGAAGAATTTATTTTCAAATGAAAGATTTTGAAGAGCATGATAGATGTATTTTGAAAGTGGTTTGATTTTCAAAAGTGAAAAAAGATATTTTTCAAAAAAATGGTTAAACATGGAAAAATTTGTTTTTGGAAAACAATGTTGTGATAATTGATGTGATAGAATTTGAAATTCTAAGCCAATCCGTTTCTAGGTAGTGATACTTACCGAGTTTGTTGTTGTTTAGAAAATGACACCCGATAGGCATTGTAGAAACCAATCAGAAGAAGCTATGGAGAACGTGGTTTCACCTGGACCACAGGTGAACCAAGAGTTGGTTCAAAGTATCATCCAAGTGTTTCAAGTTGTGGATACAGAGAACCAGAGGGTTGAGCCAAGACACGTGGATCATTCCATTCAGTTCATGAACCAAAATCCACCAATCTTTCAGGGTGATTATGAACTTGAAAAGGCAGAGGATTGGATTAATTAGATGAATCATCTCTTTGATTTCATTAGCACACCATCAGAGCTTAAAGTCAAGATAGCCATGTACATGCTCGAGGATCTTGCACACCAATGGTGGAAACTAGTTCTGCATGCTAAAGCGGATCAAGGCCTTACTTGGTAAGAATTTTTTAAATTGTTTAATAAACAATCCTATCCTCATACATTCAAGATACATAGGATGATAAACTTATTTAACCTGAATTAAGAGAATCTCTTTGTCTCAGAATATACGGCTAAATTCATGAATTTAGTGTGCTTCACACCAGTAGTTGCGGAAAGTGAGTCTTTGAAGGTATGCATCTTCGAACCAGGGATATGGAAAGAAATTTGATCAAAGATTACGGTGCTATGTATTACAGATTATACAGAGATAGTGAACAGAGTGACGGTGGCTGAGCAAGACATCTTAGGAGCTATGGGAGGAGGAATTATGATGATCCCTACAGGAAATGGAGGAAACTCCAATACCAGGAGATAGCGAAAGAGGGACACATATTTCTAGGGTGGGAGTAGGAATCAGAATCAGGCAGTTGGATCAGTAAACCTTTCTCCATGACCAAAGAGTCAAGCAGGATGCTACCAATGTGGTTACTTTGACCACATGAAGTGGGAGTGTACATCACCAACAAGTGAATGCTATAATTGTAACAAAATGGGACACCTTAAGCTCTTTTGTCACAGTGCTTTGAGGTCGGGTTCTCAAGACACTTCTCAGGTGTCGCAAGCATTGTATGCTTCGACAGGGTGAGGAAAGAAGAACCAAACTCATCAACAGAGTAGATCTTGCAATGGTGATTCTCAGAATACCATGAATCCTCAGTAAGGGAAATCCAAACAAGGGAATAAAGAGTAGAGTGCAGCGACGAAACAATTGTATAGAGTTGAGAAGGTGATTTTTGATGATCATGCTAGACCATCTACAGTGAGAGGTACAATTCTTTTGAATTCTACCTTTTTGAAAGTTCTGTTTGATAATGGTTCATCACACTCCTTCATTGCTTCTCATGATGTTGACTTGCTATGTTTAAAACTGGAAACGATGCCTTCTATGTTAAAACTACAAACTTCTCTCGATAAAAGAGAATGTCAAGCCTTTATGTGTAGAGCATGCACTATAACTGTTGATGGAGTTGAGATGAAATGGGACTTCTAGATATTGGAGATTGATGTCTATGATGTAATACTAGGTATGGATTGGATGACAATGTTCAAGGCTCACATCGACTGTTATACAGAACAATTAGTTTAAAAACAGAGGATGGCTTCGAGAATCTCTTTAGAGGATATAAGGTTGTGAAGGCAGGTGCAATAAGTTTTTTGGAACCAACGATGTGAAAGATCTCTTATCAGTTGGCATCGTTGACTTTGGTATCAATGGAAGAGATGGAGGGAGATAGTTTTCCAGCATTTTTTGTCATGAACCAACCCAGGTACCCTGGTAACCCAATAACTGAGCTGACCCTGACATATCCCGAAGGGCATTCCTGATCCCCATGGGTCGGCGACTAGCACCTGACATCACACAACATGCAAGTGGGAATGATTTTTTCACCAACAATGCGGAAGAAAAGAAACAAGACAGTATGCATAACAAAAATAAACTCTACTGATAGTAATTTACTATAATACAAAGAAGCATAAAAGCCAAAGTACTAAAATGGGAAAACAACCCCAAGGTCCCTAAGGACACAACTCACCAAGACCAAAGCTCAAAAGTTGGATCCACCTTCAAAAGATCCCTTCCCTTTGCTCGAACCTAGAATAAGTTAGTCTACAAACACCCTAAGGAAAAAGTAGGGTGTGAGCCTAAGCCCAGTAGGATACCACCAAAGATTCCACAACATATTCCAAGCATAGATTATCTAAAGAAAAGATTTCAATTTTAAAGTAAACAGGTTTGGAAATTTAAAATCATATTTAAACAAAACATGCTATACATTTTCAAATGATGGAAATAAATATTTTAAGCAATGATTTTACAAATTATGGAATATTTATAAAACAATGGATTATTTAAAACATTTATATAAAAAATTTTATATAAATTCACCAGGCATGTAAAGCAGTTCAAAAGCATTAGCATACATTTATAGCTCAAATATAAATAAACAAGCGAGCAACATGGTCATCTGCCAAAAGGTACGATTGTATTAACCAGCTATAGGATTCCACACTCTCTATGTGAACTCAGAAAAATGTGTATACACATGTCCCTATGACACTGGACAAAGGAGACTCATCACCAACCCGTTGGGGATGTGACCCTCCGCAAGTATGTTTTAGAACGTTGTCGTAGCGTAGAGTGTATCCAAACAACTCACTAACTACCTAAGGCTTGCATGCACTCTTACATGTTGGGTGAACTATTTTAAGACTGCTTAAAAAAATATGATCAATCCCATTCTTCCATTTAAAAAGTGCCAATTTCTTTCCATTTAAAACCAAAACAAGTTTTATTCAAAAACATGCCTTTTCACAAGATAAAACCAATGGATTTCTATCAAATAATTTTAATCCATTTTCACAAGTTTGAAATCCATTCAAAATCAATTCCATCATTACACAATTTATTTCCACAATTAAATTCAAAAGTTTAATTGAAATCATTTCCATAAAATCCATAATTTAAATTAAACAATTTAAATCAGCCAATTTACATGAACACACCCAATTCATTGGAATCGGGGTTTTTCGAATTTCCATGCCAAAACCATTTCAAATATCTCAATTCACTGGAATCAAGTTTTTATCAATTTAATTGAAACCAGATTTGAGCAATTGAATTTAAATCAACAATTGAGATAAATCAAGAAAAACAAGGATAATTAATTTGGCTAATCAGAACGGAACCACATACCTCAAGGCTGTCGATATCAACGACAAAGATAAACCACCCTGTGTGGTTCAATAAACCTGCTCACGACCTTAATAATGAAAACGTCGACATGACAAAGTTTGATATTCATTAAGGGGTCCTAGAACTAAAACATCTATTTTATTTCATAAGGAAGTAAAATATTACATGCAATTACATTTTCTCTCTCCAGGATAATCTTTGGATTATCGTTTTATGTTAACGCATGAAATCACAAGAAATATCTATAATAATAATTATAAACCTCATTTGATAAATACATCCCTCTATTTTATTTCTCAAGGAAATAAAATATCACATGTGATTACATTTTCTCTCTCCTGGATAATATCTGGATTATCGTTTAAAATTATCACATGCAATGATAATTTATCTCACTAGGATAAGTTTAAAAATATAAATATATTATCACATGTGATAATATTTATCTTTCTTGGATAATTTCAAATTATCGATTAAAATATTATATGTGATAATATTTTATCTCTCTTGGTTAATTTCGAATTATCATTTTATAATTATAATAATTATCCTTTGATAAAACACGTAATTATCTCATGATAATTTCCATAATCTATGTCATGTGACAATTACCTTATAATTATCTATTAATAAATTGAATAAAATTATCTCGATAATTTAATGAAATTATGCTTTGATAATTCGTTGTGATTATCTTTCGATAATTTGATGAAATTACCATTTGATGATTTTTCATTATAATTACCTTCTAATAATCATGCACATTTAATCTTTGATAATTAATCGCAATTATCATCTGATTATTCTTAACAATTATCTCTTGATAAAATCACAACATTTATCTTTTGATAATTTAATTACAAATTATCCTTTATAATTATATTTGATAATTTTTATTACAAATTATCCTTTATAATTTATCCTTTGATAAATCTACTTAAGAATTATTCTTTTATATTCTAGAAATTATCATTTGATAATTTCAAAATATTGCCCATAAATAATCAATGTATTATCCTTTGATAATTTTGATAAATCATCCTTCGATAAATTAGTGCATTTATCGTTTGATAATTTTTGACAACATCTTTTAATAATTTATTTAACAATTATCATCCTTCGGAATGATTGTGGCATGCGGTCTCTCTTGCTGCGGCTTCGTGGGCTCGATCTTGGCGTATCTCAGCGTTTTCGGACCTTCACATGGCGGCGCGGTGAGGTTTCAAGGTTTGGATTTCCATGCTGCGGTGAAGGTTGCTGCTTCGTGAATGACTCGGCTAGGGATGTGTTGGGTGGATCTGGTTGCTGGGTGAGGTCATGAAGGCAGTGACATGCTTTCTTTTTCCTCCTTGCAAGTTCAGATCTAGAGGTGTTAGCTGTAAGGGGTATTTTCTTTTTTTCTTTGATGTTTGATGGCCATCTGGATTTGTGCAGTGCTGCTCGTGGGAGGATCCCCACTCCTCCTTTTCACTTCCTGTGTGTGATTCGGACTCCAGTGAGGCTCTTCGACCCTTGGGCGTCTGCGGCTAGTTGGGGATGGGATGGAGGTGGGGTCCTGACTTCGATTCCGGCAACCGTTGATGGTCTCATGGTGAATGGGTTCTTGAAGTAGGTGTATTGGTCTGCAACCGTGATCTTCATTATTTTTCTTCGGTAATTGGCTCCGATGGGATTGGGAAAATATAGTGACATCGGTGGTATCTCATGATGGTTTTTGAAATTTGAATTATGTGGTTTTGAAAGTGGGTAATGGAAGTCCTGGATCAGGAGTGTTGTTTGATTTAAATTTTGAATTATGAATCTGGTGTTTTTTGTAAGGGTTCACACTTACCCCTTAAAAGTGTCATTCGAAAATACAAAAATATGGATTGAGGTAAATAAAAATTATCATTTCATAATATATTTTCAAAGATTCATCTAAAATATGAAAAGTCAGATTGAGAAATACCTTATTTCCTTCGAAACAAAATATTATTTTGATTTTGCTCGTCGAGACAAATCCAATGACACTGATGAGGCGTAAAACCGATCAATATTGCAAAAGATATTTAAGAGAGATCGTTGAAAAACAATTAATAAAAAAAGGATAAACAACCCTATTCCCACAGTGCCCCATAAGGAAGAAGAAGACTTCATCGAACACTTTCATTTGGGAGGAAAATCTCCAACAGAGTCCTACTGACCGCGAAAAAGGAAATCTGTGTTCTCTCAACCACGATGGAAAGACCCCCCAAGCAATTCGGGTATTTAAAAAGACTAAACACGTAACTCACATTCATCAATTCCGAAACCCTCATTTAAACCACCAAATCAACTGAAAATTGACAGCAGAGTTATTAGTTTTACCCATTTAATGTGTTGGTCACTTCAACGGATGAAAATAGCTTAATCGAAGTTTTTAGAATCACACCTCATCATCAATGGAGGTTCGACGTGTTGGGAGGAATAAGATAAGTAAAAAAAACGTATTTGATAATTAAAATCGGGTTTAATTATTAAATTAAATTAATTATTTAATATAAAAATTAAATAACACCAAATGTCCGTTGTGAATAAAAGTTATACTCTGTCTAGATAAAACACCACATTCCGGACCCAACGGCGGTCTTAGATTTCTGAAACAATGAACGGTTTAAGAGATATTAATGAAAAATAGGAATAATTAATTAATTGAAATAAAAAGTGTTATTTTTGCGAGCAAGATGTCCAAACGCCCGATGCGAACAAATGTTATACCTTGTCTAGGGTAAATATCACGTTCCAGATACAACGGTGGTCTCAAATTTCTCAAATGATGAACTGTTTGAGAGATATTAAAGATTTATTAATTAAAAATTGGAACAATTAATTAATTAAAATAAAAAGGGTTATTCTTGTGAGTGAGACATCCAAACAACCGATGAGAATAAATGTTATACATTTTCTAAGGTAAACATCATGTTTCAGACCCATCGGTGGTCTAATATTTCCCATACGATGCATAGTTTGAGAGATATTTAATTATTTTTAATAAATAATATATTAAATATTATTTAATAACTTTATCTCACGAGCGATACATCCAAATTTCTGGCACCTTTGAATGTTATACCCCTCCTAGGGTAAACACTATATTTCGGACATAACAGTGGTCTCAGGTTTCTCAAATGATGCATCGTTTTGGAGTTATTCAAATATTTTGAATAAAAAGTGTGCACTTAATATATTCTATTTAATAATTTTATTCCATCTTCACTTAGCTTTTGCGGACCTTGAAAACTCATACTTACTTGGTGTTTAACACTGAAAATATTTAATTGAAAATTATGGAGTATTAATTGGGCGTTTTACCATTTCGTGACGTGTTTAACAAAAGCACAACTTTTCACTGATAAATAATTTTTTCCCATTTAACATAATAATAATTTAACACAAGATGGTTTAGGAATACCTGAAATAGTAATGAGATGTTACAGTTTTGGATCAATTTCCATATGTATTTCCTAGGAACTTCTCAGGGTTACCACCTCTAAGGGAAGTAGATTTTACGATTAATCTCCTTCCGAGGAAAAATATTATTTCCCTTCCGTATTATAGGATGACACCAATAGAGTTAATGGAATTTAAAGTGCAGTTGGATGATCTAGAAAGTAAGGGTTTCATTCGGCCGAGCACGTCTCTGTGGGCATCACCAGTTTTGTTTGTGAAGAAAGAAGATGGAACTCTTCGACCGCGCATTGATTATTGTAAGCCTAACCTAGTTACAATAAAATATAGGTATCCACTTCCATGTATTTATGACCCATTCAATCAATTGAGGGGAGCCCAATAGTTCTCAAAAATTGACTTGCGATCAGGATATCACCAATTGCAAGTTCAGAAGGAAGATATTCCGAAGATAGCCTTCAAAAGAATATATGGACACTACGAATATGTAGTAATGACTTTTAGTCTAATGAATGCACTAGTGGTCTTCATGGATTTAATGAATCGAATATTTTAGCGATATCTGGATTCTTTTGTCGTGGTGTTTGTGGAAAACATCTTGGTGTATTCAAAGACAAGGGATGAACATGAGAAACACTTGGAAATAGTGTTAGGAATATTGATATATTATCATTTGTATGTCAAATTATCTAAATGTGATTTTTAGATACAAGAGGTTGCTTTCTTGACCATGTGATTTTGGAAAAAAGGTGTTTTAGTGGATCCTGAAAAGATAGAAGCTGTTATCTCATGGAAACCACCGAAGAATGTCTTTGAGATACGAAGTTTTCTTGGTCTAGCTGGCTACTACCAACGCTTTGTGCATGACTTCTCACGATTATCCTCACTAATGACAACTCTGAAAAAGAAGAATGCTCCATTAAAATGGACTAAATAATGCCAAAAGTTTTTCCAGGAGATGAAAGTTCATCTTACATAGGCACCTATCTTGATTTTTCTAGAATCAAAACAGGGGTACGTGGTGTACTGTGATGCTTCAGGATCTGGATTGGGATGTGTTCTCATGCAAGGAGACTATGTGGTTGCTTATGGTTCAAGGAAATTGATAGTTCATGAGAAGAATTACCCAACACATGATTTAGAGTTAGCTGCGGTCGTCTATGCTTTAAAGACTTAGTGTCATTATCTATTTGGTGAGAAAATTACCGTGTTCACAGACCAAAAAATCTTGAAACACATTTTCTCACAGTAAGATTTGAATCTGAGGCAAAGGAGATGGATTTAGTGTCTCCAGATATTTGACTTTGACATGATGTATACACCAGGTAAAGGCAATACGGTGGCAGATGCATTAAGCAGAAAGTCATATGCTCACTTGGAAAAAGAATCTTTAGATTAGTGATAATCGATGTCGGTCCTTTTCGACATGCATATGGAATGTGAATGCCAATGTGATATTGGAGTTTTTTTATCAGTTTCCATGGTTTCTGATTTGGTAAATATGGTTAAAGAGGCACAAACATCCGATGTAGAATGCTTAGTTATGAGTTTAAAACTCAATGGTGGGGAGACCATTGAGGGATGGAAACTTGATGAGAGTTTAGTGTTGTGGTTTAGGGATCAGATCGCTATACCTATATCTTGTTAGGAACAAATTCTTATTTCTTACCACCATTTGTGATGGGTTATACATCCAGGCACATATAAGATGTATAGGGCATTGAAGGTGTAGTTTTGGTGGAGCGACATGAAAAGGAAGTTGGCTGAGTTCATTTCGCGATGCTTAACTTATCAACAGGTTAAAGCAGAGTACCAGAGACTAGAAGGTATGTTTTATTATTTACCTATTCCAGTGTGGAAATGAGAACAAATAGCTATGAATTTTGTTACAGGTCTCCTAAGAACGGTCTGGAAACACAATACCATATGAGTGATAGTGGATCAGCTCACAATATTTCCCCATTTCATTCCTATTTGTGAAACTCATACAATGGAGGATCTGTCTAAAATATATATCCAAGAAGTGGTAAAGAGACATGGCTTACCAGTTTCAATCGCGTCAGATAGAGATCCGAAGTTCATGTCCCATTTCTAGAAATACTTACAGAAATCCCTTTGGATTTATTTGACTATGAGTACGACATATCATCCTCATATGTATGGGAAATCTGAAAGGATGATACATAAATTGAAATACATGCTATGATTTTTCATAATGGATTTTTGTGGCTCATGGGAAGAGCATATACCCTTACTGTAGTTCTCTTATAATAACAACTATCAGGCCTCAATACATATGGATCCATTTGAAGCATTGTACGAGTATCCTTTTCATTCTCCACTTTGTTGGGTGGAAACAGGTGAAAATTCCTTAGTTGGGAAGATCCTTGTCCAAGAAACAACAGAGAAGATTCATTTGATCAAAAATATAATGGAGACGACTCAGAGTCGTTAAAAATCATATGAAGATCATCGTCGAAGATCATTGTCATTCGTGGTGAGTGATCATGTCTTCTTAAGGATTTATCCAAGGCTTGGACATCATTGTTTTGGGAAGCAGGAAAAGTTATCTTCTCAATACATAGGCCCTTTTGAGATACTGAAATAGGTTGGAGAGGTGGCATATCAATTGGTATTAACACCACAGTTTAGTGCGATGCATAATGTCTTTCATGTATCTCAGTTGAAAAAATATCAGCCTGATCCTGACCATGTGATTAGATGGTATCACATTGACATAGATCCAGATGCTTCGTTGATACATATCCCGGTGTATATTTTAGATAGAAAAGAGAAAGTCTTGTGTTGAAAATCCATTGATCTAGTGTATTTTTTATAGAAACATGGTCAAATTCAGGAAGAGACTACTTTCTAAGGAAGGAAAGACCAATGGTGGGGAGAATTTAGTACCCCCAATTTCTGGTACGTAACCCTTAATTGATGATTTTCATGGTTATAAAGTGTGAGGGTGAATGATGGTATAGTTGGGTGAACTTTAAAAAAGTTTTTGGGGCTAAAGGAGATGGACATGGTTTGTCTAAACCGTGCGTATATAGCAAGAGAAACCGTGTACAGTTGTAGTTTGAGGTAGTAGCTTCGACACGAAGTGCACACAGTTAAGGAGACTATGCGATGAGGCTTTGTGAAGTGCCCCTTAAAGCAGTAGCTAACGCACGGTTTGTCTAACCGTGCAGACTAACCATACACAGAGAAAAAGTAAGATCCTATTTTTTAGGATCTTACTCATTTTTTCTCCCACTTTCTTGTTTTTCTCATAAACAGACCTAATTTGAGATTCCTCTCCATTGAAGGTTGGGGAACCTCTTCTAAGCACTTTGGAACTGATCCAGAGCCATCCCTTGGCATTTTCAAGCCCGATTCGTGTGGTAAGTGACGTTCTTCATCGTTCCTATCATGTTATCTTAGATCTACTTAGATATACTTCTCCTCTATTCTTGGTTTCTCAGATCTATGCCTGTTATGGGTAGATCTATGAGTGTGTATTCCAAATAAGTTGAGATTTGGTCTTTATCTTATTAGTATAAGATATCTAAGGATATTTTGTGGAGAATCAACCAAATTTCTAGAGCGTTCTTTATCTGTTGTCGATTTTCATCAAAACCTTTGAGGTAGGTGGATTCAATCTCATCTATTATTGATAGAATTGATAGTATTGGTTTCAAATTTATTAAATTGAATGAAATTTATCATGAAATCTTGGATCAATTCATGGAATAAATCTTCTTTAGTGATGATTTATTGTTTTTTTGATATTTTGTAATTTCAGTGAATTGTTGTGAAAACTGTTTTAGTTTCTTGAATTTAAAATGGTTATTTTAAATCATGAATTTTCTAGAGTCTAAATGGGTTTTTGGGAATGGTGTTTTCAATAAAAAGTGCAATTTATTGAAATGGTTTGGCTTCAAAATGGTTTTGATGAAAAACTGGTTTTCAATAAAAAGGGCGTTTTATTGAAAAGGCGCTTTGGCATGATCGTTGGGCATATTGGTGTGTGAGTTCATATTTTATTTTTGGGGCTTGGTTAAAATATGACCTTGTGCTCAGTACCAAAGGTCAAATAACACATGAGATATAATTACCTTGTAATGACTTGGTAAATTGACGAGAAACCGCTCATGAGTATGGAACTATCATAACAGAGCATGCATATTTGGTAGCATGGATATGTGAATGGTTTGGGTATTCCAAAGGAATATTGAAAAATGATTTTAATGATTTTTTAGTTATTTTTTTTGGAAAAATAACTTACTAGAAAATTGGTTCAATTTCACCTGTTTACTTTTGGTTACAAATGGTTTTGGAACCTGTTTATATTTAGTTACAAACTGTTTTGGGAAATTGTTTTATATAAAATATTTTATATAAATGTTGGCGTGAGTAGGAAAGTCATCGGGGAAATCCTACTGAGTTTTATACTCATCCCTACTTTTCCACTTTGGTTTTTTTTGCAGATTCTATCTTCCAGGGTAGGGAAAAAGGTAATGTATCACATGTTTTTAGCATCACTTCATGATAAATGGGATGTTTGGTGATCTTGGATCATGGATCTAGGGGAGCATTAAGTCTTATGGTCTTCTTGGAGTCTTTAGTTTTCCTTCCACCATTTACTTTGATAGTTTCTTTGTCTTCCGTTGTTGCACACTCTAAAGTTATTTTAATATGAATAAAGTGGTTGATTTTTCTTTCACTGTTCATGAATCATTTAGTAATATGTTTGGATATGGTGGTTGAGTGTATGATTTTATTCTTAAAGGGTAAATTGTCCCTCACTTGTATTTGAAACCCTTCGTCATTTATTTCCAGCCTTTAGCATCTTGGGAATGTCTCTTAAGCCCAAGTAATGACTCACTATACTCTCAAGGCAATGAGAATTAGTGGGTCATTATAGTTGGGGTGGTATATATTGGGTAGTGAACCCTTCTTCTTACGTTATTATTTTGATAGTGTATCTATCTTCTTCAAAGATTGTTCTGAGGTGTGTACTTGACATTTGTAGAGCTATGCCAACACGACGTCCTCGTGTCATGTTCTAGGAGGGTGGAGACAATCACACTCTGAAGGTGGTGGGCCCTGAACCACTAGTGATTCCTCCTATAGTTCCACCTGAGGCACCGCTTGCTATACCTGATCTAGGAATTGACGCTCAGCTTTGTGAGAGTTTCCAACATTTGATTCAGTCCATGAATGGTTCTCTATGACCTACACCTACTATGTTTGATCCAACTCATGAGTTCCAGTAGTAGCATCCTCCTACCTTCTCAGGGGATGACGGTCCACAGGCTACAGAGTCTTGGATGGAGGACACCCTCTCCATATTTGAGAATTTGGAGACAAATCTAGAGTAGAGGGTCAATCTTTCCACTTAAATGCTACATGATTCATCCAAGTGCTGGTGGGATATGATTACCCAGGCTGGTCGCCATCAGGGCATGATATGAGTTGATTTTTAGACTGCTTTATATGATTACTTCTTTCCTTAGACACTGAGATATGACCGAGTTAGAGAGTTCATGAATTTGGAGTAGGGTTCTATGTCAGTTATGGATTATTCAATGTGTTTTACTGAGTTACAACACTTTCCACCGCTTCTAGCCGATGATAAGCTATCACGTGCTAGGTGTTTCAAGGATGGGATCTAGTATGCCATTCCTACTCAGGTGAATATTTTTCACCAACCTACTTTCTCTAAGATTGTTAATCATATTCTTATCACTGAGCGCAACCTGAGGGAAGGTGCGATGTCCTAGACTCGAATTCCACTGAAGGTGCCCTAAGACCGGTTGGCCACACGGCCTCAAGTGCATCTCCCCAAATTCCAGAGGCTACCGACTAGTAGTGAGGGCCTAAGGTTTTTCCATGGGGAGACTATGCCCTCATGACCAGAGTGTAGCACAATATATAGATATAACAATAGAAGGTAAATTTTGGAAGCAATGTAATAATAACAGATGACACAACATAAGCTATCTGAATAAAAATAAAACAAATGCAACTGAGATAAATATACAACTACTGATGATGATATTTCATGTCACTATAAAGTTGTAAAACATGAATACAAGACAACATACATTCATGCTATACAAAAGTAGAAAAAATGAACCAAAAGACTATACAAGCATCACAAGCTCCATCTTGGTCATCTGCTACCAGGTCCATCCCAATACATCAAGCAATCAAGTGTCTGAAGCGATATGATTCCCTTTATCAACACCTGCATACATATATATTTTTCTTGGGTACTAATAAATCATGGATAGGGTGTGAGATAAATATCAGTAGGCCACTACCAATGGTGTCTATAACATTCTGTTCATGTAATATAAACTGAAAAGTGTGCAAGCATTCATATATATAAGTAAAGTAATAAAATAACATAAATACACAAGTACCTGCTTCAGCACTTGATTGGTGTTTGAACATATAACCAGTTCATTAATTAATTCGGTTCTATTTTATATAATTAAGTCACGTGAGACATAGTTAGCACTGACATCAACTCGTTATAGTAATAGTGAAGGTTCAATGATGTAACAAGGCAACCTGTAATGAAATTATTAATGAAAGGGATCTAAGGTAATAACCAAGGAATCCAAGACCTCAAGGGTCTCTAATTCAGTATTAACTATAGCCTGGATCAGGGGTAAGAGTGTAATCTAAGGAGCATCATCCAAGACATTCCATAATAATATGATCTAACTCAATCCACAGAATATATCCAAGGTAAAATAATATAAGCTATGGTTAGGCCAAGGATGTAGACGAGGCACCTCATGTCCATAGAAGCCATGATGGATCCAAGGTGTGTATCCAAGACATCCTGTAATAGTAAAGGAGGGATCCTACGATGCCATACTGAGCATCCACTAATATATGAGGATTGGGTTCCAAGGTGGGTCTCAATCAAGAAAACCGACATCCTTAAATCATAATGGAATCCACGAGTGTTCAAGGAATTCCCTCATGAATCTAAGAACAAACTTGAGTCTAACCACCCCTATAAGTATGTCAAGGTCCATATAACACTCAAGATATTTTAATTAAGTTAATAGGTTCAAGTTATTTCCTTTCATTAGTTTGACAAGGATAATTGAGCATGAAACCATTTGATAAATCTATTTATATTAAAATCATTTTACTTGGTTCATTCCACTACCTTCCATCATAAGTGGAAAGGGGTGATACAACATGCAACCAACATTCATTTTTATACAGTTAGGAAAAGTCATATATATGCAATATACTTTCCAAATCCAGTTACAATTTATTAAACAAGTTCAAGCACTTACCTTAGGCAGGTCAAGTGTGTATCACACATGGTACTTTACATGGTCAATTCACAATTCAACATTCACTTAATATGGAAAGTCTTACCATTATAATGGTCCGACTCAAGCACACCCGAACGGTGGCTCAAAGGTGTCTAAACACTAAAAATCTAATTATGGAACATCACCCTTCATGAGGTGGTTAGAGTTGTGGATGTAACCACCAACAATGAATTACATATACGATAAGGGTCTGGTTCTAGTGAGTATAATCAAGACATTTAAATTTAAACAATGGTGCCTGATGAAATTGGTGCACTCCCATGACATTTTCCAAAATGATGAAAATCAAAGGATGAGTTATAGATGACCTACCTTAGGATCGTACGACTCTCCTTGTCTAGTATCATCCCATAATTCGGCCTAGATTGGGGTAGATCTAAAGAACAGATCAATGCCCTGAAATTGGGGCATATGAGCCCGCATATAAATAGCATCGTAGATAGGAAGAAGAATGATGGAAGATTAAAAAGGAATCAAGAATGTACTGGTACAAATCCAATGAGACAAACGATGGTCAATTCAGAATTTGAACGGATGATCGATCTCAAATCCTAGTTTAGGCTTAAAAAAGACTTCAAAAGGTATGGGGGAGGGTGTTATGTCTACTAGAAATAAAGGAGTAAAGAGGGGTTTCATTTTATTACAATTTTAAGGAAAAAACAAACTTTTAACCCAAAATAACCCTTCGCACGGTTTGACCGTATAGTTTGGCCAAACTTCGATCCAAACGTGCACGAATAGCTATAGGAAGGGGTATATGCATGGTTAGGGAAACTGTACACCAACCATGTGAAATGCCTCTATAATTTTTCTACAACATTTCTCATGACTGTGCGGCCCAAGTCTCACAGTCAAGGAAAATCATGCGCCCTATTCCATCCCACTGTCCATCCTCGCACAGTTTAAACAAACCATGTGGCCTACCTCACATGGTTTAAAATAACCACGTGACATACCTTTTTCTCCAAAAATTTAGGTTCTGGGCTCCAAAAAATCCCCCAAAACCCCTAAGACCTTTTCTAACTCATTAGACATCCATTTTAGGTCCATAAAATTAATTTACACCAAAATTTAAAGTATTCATACCTGATTGAAACACAGGTTCTTAAATTCCCCCTTTAAAAGAACACATCCTTGAGTTCACCTTCCAAGGGCAATAGAAAAATTTCTGATAACAACTCTAGCCACTGGGTATGCACGTCGGCCTCTCGCTCCCAAGTCTTGTCCTGTACACAGTAGTGCTTCCATAACACCCGTACTAAAGGGAAAAACCGGACTTATAGATCCTTCTTGGTTTAGTTGATGATTCATATAAGATAATCCTCAAATGAAGCATCAATATATAGCTCAACTTCCTCAAGATCAAATGTATGAGATGGTTCTACATGATATCAATGAAGTTGTGTAATGTGGAAGACGTCGTGCGTGACACAATACCTATGAGGTAGTAGCAACTGATAGGATACCATCTTGACTCTCCAGAATCTCAAATGGTTTGAAAAAGCATGGTGAAAACTTCCCTTTCTTCTCTATTCATCTATTCCCTAACCTGGGTGATACCTGCAATAAAATACGATCCCCGAACTCAAACTCCAGTGGTCATCGACGGTGATCGACATAAGATTTATGTCTAGATTGAGTAGTATTCATACAATTCCTAATCAGATAAAACTTATTTGAAGTCTCCTACATGAGATGAGGACCAATTAGGATTTCCTCACCTACCTCTAATCAGTACAGGGGTGAACGACACGACCTACCGTACAAGTCCTCAAAAAGAGCCATCTTAATCGTCGTCTGAAAGTTGTTATTATAGGTGAACTCGATGATAGGGATATGATTCTACTAATAATCGCCAAAATCAAGGATGCATGCCTTGAGAATGTCCTTTAAAACCTATATCGTCCATTCTGACTGTCCATTGGTCTAAGGGTGAAAATCTGTGCTCATAAGCACTTATGTACCCATAGATTTCTGCAACCCCTGTTAGAATCATGATGTGAAATGAGAATTCCTATCTAAAATCATAATACAAGAGACCCCTTGTATTTTAATTATCTCATAGACATATAGTCTTCCAAACTCATCAACTGAGAGAATCTCTTGGGTAGGAATGAAGTGGCCTACTTTTGTTAGTTGGTCAATGACTACCCATACAATGTCTCTACCTCTACAATACCTTGGTAATCCGACTAAAAAATCTATAGAAATGTATTTCAATTTCTATTTAGGGACTGAAAGTGGTTGTAACTAGTCTGTAGGTCTCTAGTTCTCTACCTTCACCTACTGACTGGTGGAACACCTAGTGATAAAGCCTTCTATATTATATTTCATCCCAATCCACTAATACTGGCATTACATGTCTCGATACATCTTGGAGATTCCTGGATGAACTGCCCATTGAGAAGAGTGAGACTCTCACATCAAATACTCTCTCATATATTTAGGAACCCATACATGTCCATGTATACGTAGGATTTCATCTCTATCCACAGACCAATCCAGAGGGGGGTTATCTCCTGAAATAATCTCACAGAGAACCAAGCCCTTAGGATCTGAAGATTTCCTGCACTTCACCTTCTCAAAGAGGGAATAGGTAACTGTTAAGGATGAGAGATAGGTATGCTCATGATTTTCATGAAAATATTGATGCATATCAGATAATAGAGCCATCAATTTCCATTCATCATTGGATTCCCATACGGTATGTTCCTGAGTTTTCTGACTTAGTGCATCCGCTACTGTATTTCCCTTTCCAAGCGTATAGGCAAGCTCAAAATCAAAGGATTGAAGATATTAAAACCACCTTCACTGTATGAGATTCAAGTCACATTGTGTAATGATATGTTTGAGGATCTTGTGGTCCATATACACCATAAAGAGATCACCTAATAGATAATGTCTCCAGCAACGTAAGGCATGGAAAACTGCTTCTAGATCGAGTTCATGAACTGAATAATTTCTCTCATGAGGCCTCAATTTCCGAGATCTGTATGAAAAAACTCTATCCTCCTGCATCAGTACCGCTCTTAGGATGATGCCTGATGCATTACAGAACATTGTATAACCTTTTCCAGGCTCTGAAAAAATCAAAATAAGTGTCAAGATAAGCCTCCCTTTCAACTCCTAAAAGGCTTTCTCACACTCTTCTAACCACAAGAACTTAACACCCTTTTTTGTAATACCAGTAAGAGGTGAAACATAGCATGATAAGTCTTGTATGAAACTCCTATAATATCCATCCAGCCCCATAAAACTATTTATATCAAACATGTTCTTGGGATGCTCATAGGAAACCACAACACTAACCTTCTCTAGGTCAACAAAAACTTCTGATTCTGAGATAATATGACCCAAGAAGTGAATTTTTTCGATCTAGAAGTGTCACTTAGAAATCTTGGAATAAATATAATGCTCTCTCAATGTACTCAAATTGATCTCAAGGTTTTTAGCATGGTTTCTACGAGTATGAGAATATACCAAGATGCCTTCTATAAATACTATGAAAAAGGAATCTAGATAGGGGTGAACACCCTATCCATCAGATCCATGAAAACAACGGGCATGTTTGTAAGACCGAACGACATAATGAGGTACTCATATAGACCATACATGATACAAAATGCTATATGAGGTATGTCTGATGGTCTGACTTGAACCTAATGATAGCTCGATCTCAGGTCGATCTTAGAGAAGACCCTATTTCCTCAGATCTGGTCAAAGATATCATCTATTTGAGATAATAAATATTGGTTCTTGATTGTAATATGGTTCAACTATCTGTAATCGATACATAGATGAAAGGTCCCATCTGCCTTCTTAGGGAAAAGCATGGACGAACCCCAAGAGGAAGTACTAGCCCATATGAAACCTTTGGCCTCTAGATCCTCTAACTTCCACTTGAGCTCCTGAAGCTCAGTAGGTGCCATCCTGTATGAAGTAATGGATACTAGAACTACTCTTGGAACAAGCTCAATTGTAAAATCTACCTCTCTCTCTGGAGGTAAGCCAAAAAAGTTTCCAGGAAAGACATCCATGAAATGATCTACAACTGGAGGTAATTCAACCTAAAGTAAACCCCGATCCTTCATGAAGAGATTAGAAATTTGGGCAGTCACTCCACCTAGCTCATGATACTTTTCTCCATCTCTTATAGTTTGTACATCCCAATCACCCTTATGTAGATAACTACTGCGCTCTGGTGATGTAAATGATACCCTACAGTGATAGCAGTCTACAAAGAAGTGATACATAACCAACCAATCCATCCCAAGAATGACATCAAATACTATCTTATAGAGAACAAATAGGTCCCATAGGAAAGGGTAACTACCTACCGCAAGGGAACAGTCCCTACACTAGCATATGTCCTCTGACCGTACCCCTAATGGTGTATCCAGGGTCATTGCACTATAGTAATACTATATTTCTAGTTCAATAATTTCTACAATGGATAAGGATATGAAAGAGTGTGATTCACCTATATCAAATAAAGTAGATACTATAGTGGAGTTTATTAGAATAGTATCTCGTACTGTAGATGGTCCTGCAACATGATCCTAGGGTATCAGCTATAGTGCATGCAACTGACCTGATCCACAACCCTATCCAACAGCTAGACTACCATGATCAAAATTGCTCTGTTGGAACTCCTGGTGATATGGAATCTGGATACCATGGCTACAACCTCCTCCTCATCCAGTCCTGTTGGTGCTACTCCAACTCCTCGCCTGACACGATGTAAAAGAACCTGCCCCTGAAGGTGGAGAAGGTACAAAACCTCTTCCACTAGAAGCTGATGGAAAGGTCCAACAAAATATCCAAATATTCCCCATACAGCTGCAATCCCAACACTCTAGAGGATATATATCACACTAAGGCTTCAGGTGCCCCTATCATCCACACTGGCGACACACCACAGAGCTACCAATGCGGGTAATATGGATTCCACTTCCCTGATGAGAAATCTTGATAGATCAATTTCCGCTACCAGAATAACCACTGACCTTCTGCGATGCTGGTCCTCTATGACTAGTACTATCACCGTCCCTTAGGTTTCATTCAGTGATAAAATCCTGATTGAATATTTCAAAAAGATTAGGTAGGAGAAAGTCATTTACCCAAGTATGAATGACATACAAGATCCCATCCTTGAAGCGTCTAGCATGAGAAAGCTCATCACCATCCAGAAGCAGTCCCAAGTGATGTAAATTAGTGAAACACACTGAATATTCCATAACTGACATAGAACCATACTTGAGATGCATGAACTCTCTGGCTCTGTCAACTCTCAGCGTTTGAGGAAAGAACTAATTATAGAAGGCCGTCTAGAAGTTAGCCCATACCATTCTCTTATGGCGACCAACCTGGGTAATCACACCCAACAACGCTTGGATGAATCATGCAACATGTATGCAACAAGATTGAACCTCCTCTATGGAGGTGTCTCCAGATGCTCAAAGATAGACAAGGTGGCCTCTAGCCCAGATTCAGTAGCCTGTGGTCCGCCACCCCCTAAAAAGGTAGGAGGATGATGTTGCTGGTACTCGTGTTTCCAATTAGCCATCATAGGTACAGATCTTGGATCACCATTCATGTACTACATTAGACATAAGAAACTATCTCAAACTTGAGAATCAGTACCCAGATCAGGTATAACAAGTAGTGCCTCAAGTGGAACTCCTATAGGTAAGACTGGTAGCTCATGGACCACCACGTATGAAGCATGGTCGTCACTACCCCCCTGATGCATGACATGAGGACGTCACAATGACATTGGTCTATACATGCTAAGTACACACCTCAGAACAAGCTTTACAGATATAGGTAGAAACACTAGTAGAAGCTGAACATAAGAAAGGGATCACTACCCATGGTATGCTACCCCAACTGTTTTTTTAAAGGATAGGTATTGTTAAGTTATCAAGTTTTATTTACAAGGGTTCCAATATATGAAGGTTCAATAACACATTTCCTCATCATTTATTGGAAACCATTTCATTCATTTCATTTTTAATTGCTAGGTTCACTCTTTTACCTTTCATAAACATGACAAGGCATGATAAGGACATCTAGCCATTATTTTTTAGAAGCCAAATTTTCACTTTTATGTTTTAATTTGATTATAAATTATAAAAATGTTCATTTAAAATAGATTTTCATTCCCAGTGAATTAGGTCCCATACACTTTATCAATTAAAACGACACCCATTTGATTTTAATATAATGGATCGACTTGGTAAATTTCTAATTCAAACCCAAGAGGGCCCATAAAACCTCATGAATTTTAACCAGTAATCACTAAATCATATCCAAGAGCATCACAAGTATATCTATACAAACAAGACTCACTCAACAATCACGGGCATATCAATAAATTCAAAGAGTGAAATGCACCTATATGGCATGATAATATGCATGGAATGAAAATTCTAGGTACCTATAATTATGAAAGTAACAATGCTTCTTGATATCCTATCATCAGTACAAGGATGAAATAAGATCCTAAATTAGAATAATAATCAAGAACACCACACAACATGTGCATCACCCAAAAATGAAATGATATAAACTATAAAAGGTAAAAGAAGAACAACAATTATGATTCAGGCAACTCGACATTTACCCCGAGCATAGGTTTATGATGCCCAAGAATGTCTTATAACCAAGTTCCAAGTGTTCATGATCTTCAATCTATTATTTCCAAATAGTAAAGAAAGAAAGGAACCACTTTGATACCACTTTGTGATGTGCTGGATTTGGATTCCATTAAAGGTTCCCCAAGCTTGGTTAGAAACATGGCCTAAAGTGCATCTCCCTGAATGCCAGAGGCTGCCAACTAGCAGCGAGGGTCTATGGTGTGTCCTTGGGGAGAATATTCCCTCATTACCATAGTGTAGCACAACAGATAGATATTACAACAAAAGATAAATAGCAGAAGAAATGTAATAATAACAGATGGAATGCCAGAAGATAACTAAATAAAAATAAAATATATGCAACTGAGATAAATATACAATAGCTGATGATGATATGTCATGTCACTATAAAGCTGGAAAACATGGATACAAGGCAGTATACAAGAATGCTATGTAAAAGTAAAAAATAGGAACCAAAAGAATATCCAAGAATCCTGAGCTCCATATAGATCATCTGCTACCATTTCCATCCTAATAAAACAAGCAATCAAGTGTCCAAAGTGATATGCTTCCCTTTATAAACACCTGCATACATATAGTCTACCCAGGTACTAATGGTTCCCAGACAGGGTGTGGGATAAATCTCAGTAGGCCACCACCAATGGTGTCTATAACATAATTTCCATGTAATATAAACTGAAAGGTGTGCACACATGCATATATATATATATATATATATAAGTAAATAAGAATAGTAATGTAAATACCCAAGTACCTGCTTCAACCCTCTACTGGTGTCTGAACATGTAACTGGTTCATTAATTAATTACCTTCCAGTTTATATAATTAAGTCACATGATACATAGTCAACACTGATATCACCTCGTGATAGTAATTGTGAAGGTTCCATGATGTTACAAGGAAAGATGTAATTTAATTATTAATGGAAGGGATCCAAGTTAATTACCAAGGCATCCAAGACCTCGAGGGTTGCCAACTCAGTAGTAACTGCATCCTGGATCAGGGGTAAGAGTGTAATCCAAGGAGTATTATCCATGCTATTCCACATTAATATGATATAACCGAGTCCAAGGAATACATTCAAGGTAAAATGGGATAAGATATGGCTAGGCCTAAGGATGTAACCGAGGCACCTAATGTCCGTAGAATCCATGATGGATCCAAGGAGTGTATCCAAGGCATCCTTTAATAGTAAATGAGGGATCCTATAGTGTATACCGGGCATCCACTAATAGAAGAGTATCAGGTTCTAAGGTGGGTCTCAACCAATGCAACTGAAATCCTTGAATCGAAATGTCATCAACGAGTGTTCAAGACATTCCCTCAAGAATCCAATAACTAACTTGAGTCTGAACACCCCTATAATTATGTCAAGGTCCATATAACACTCAATCCATTTAATTAAGTGAATAGGTTCAATCCATTGCCTTTCATTAGTTTGATAAGGCCAATTGAGTATTAATCCATTTGATAAATCCATTTATATCATAATAATTTAACTCAATTCATTTCGCTACTTTCCATCATAAGTGGTAAGGGGTTCTATGACATGTAACCAAAATTCATTTCTATATAGTTAGGCCAAGTCATATATATACAATATACTTTCCAAATCCATTTACAAATTTTTAAACAAGTTCAATCACTTACCTTAGGCGGGTTAAGTGTGTAACACACATGGTACTTTCCATGGTCAATTCAAAATTCAATAGTCATTTAATATGGAAAGGCTTACCATTAGAATGGTCAAGGTCAAACACACCCAAACAGTGGATCAAAGGTGTCAAAACACTAAAAACCCAATTATGGTACATCACCCTACATGGTGTGGTTAGAGTTGTGGATGTAACCACCAAAAATGAATTACATATATGGAAAGGGTCTTAGAACACAGTTCTAATGACTATAATTAAGACATTTAAATTTAACCGATGATAATTAATGAAATATGGGCGTGCCCACGACATTTTCCAAAATTATGAAAATCAAATGATGAGTTATAGACCACCTACCTTAGGATCGTACAACTCTCCTCATCTAGTATCAACCTATGATTCAACTTGGATTGGAGTATATCTAAATAATGAATCAATGTTATGAAATTGGGGTATATGATCTTGTATCTAAATATAATCATAGATATGAAGAAGAACGACGCAAGATTTAAAAGGAATCGAGAACATACTGGTGTAGATCTAATGAGATGAACAATGATTGATTTGTACTATGGAGGAATGATCGATATTAAACCATAGTTTAGGCTTGAAAAAGGATTCAAAAGGGAGATTGGAGGGTGTTTTGTTCACTGGAAATGAAGGAGGAAATAGGGGTTTCATTTAATTATAATTTTAAGGGAAAAACTGAATTTTCACCCAAAATAACCCTTCTCACGGTTTGGCCACACGGTTTGGAAAAACCATGCACTAAACGTGCATGAGCAACTATAGGAAGGGGAATACACATGGTTAGGCCACACAGTGAGGGAAACCATGTGCCAAATGTATAAAATTACTATGCATTTTGTCTATAAAATTTTTCAAGGCCATGTGACCCAAGTTACATAGTTAAAGAAAACTGTGCACCCTGTTCCAGCCCACTATCCAGCCTCGCATAGTTTAAACATACCGTGTGGCCTGCCTCTCACAGTTTAAACGAACTATTCGACATGCCCTTTTCTACCAAAAAGTTGGGTTCTAGGCTCATAACAAGCCCCAAACACCCCTGAGACCTTCACTAACCCATGAGGCATCCATTTTACATCCATAAAATCAATTTAGACCAAAATTTAAAGGATCCATACCTAAGTTAAAATCTGGGTTCTTATAGAAGGTGATAGTACTAGATATAGAGGATTAGTGCCAAGGTAATTTAGTAGTTCTTTCGATAGTAGGAAGCATCCCTTTGAGTTTTCACATCAGAGTAGTGGTAGTTAGAGTAACTGCACTGGATGCTTTGTTGTGTTCCATCAATGTGGACGGTAGAGGAATTTGAAGACTTAGTGTGATAAATAATAGATGGAGTGCCGTGAATGAGGCCATATGGGGAATATTTAGAGATTATATCAGACCTTTCCACCCACTTTTAGTGGAATATGATCCGAACCAGATCCACTTTTAGGGGCAGGTTCTTTTACACCGCGTCAGGCGGGGAGTTGGAGTAGCATCAACAGCACTGGCTGAGGTGGAGGTCATGGTCGTAGTAGCTAGACCTCATATTATCAATGAACGAAGAGTTTTCATACTCAGGGTAGTCCAGCTGTATTATAGGGCCATGAATCATGCCATATGCATGCTTTACAGCCGATGCCCGAGGATTAGAGTGCAGGACCATCTACATCATGAGGTACCATTCTAGTAGCCTCCACTATAGTATCTGCTTTGTCTGATATAGGTGCAAAACACTACTTTATCTATTTATCTACCATGGAAAGTCTTGAGATTGAAATTCAGTATTATTGTGGTGTAATGAACCTGGATACACTGTTGGGAGTATAGGCAGAGGCCATACACCAATTCAGTGACTATCCCCTTGAGGTAGTAAATTACCCTTTCTTGTGGGACCTCTTTGTTCTCAAGATGTTTGGCTTCAATGTCATTATTGGGATGGATTGTTTGGTCCCATATCATGCCTTTATAGACTTCCATTTCCACATGGTATCATTTACATCACCAAAGGGTAGCATTTATCTACACAAGGGTGAGTAGGATATCCATGCCAGTAGAGCTAGACCAAAGCATCATGGTCTAGGTGGAGTGACCACCTAGATTGCTAGTCTTTATATGGAAGAGTAGGGTTTGCCTCAGATTGATTATTATCATATATTAAATCATTTTAGGGATTCATTTCCTGATGATTTTTCTATCTTACCTCCTGAGAGATAGGTATAGATTACGATCAAGCTCATTCTAGGAGAATATCCAGTGTGCATTCCTCTGTACAGGATGAAACCTATTGATCTCTAGGAGTTCAAATTGAAATTGGAGGATTTAGAGACCAAAATTTTTATCTGAACCAGTACTTATTCTTGGGGTTCACCCATGATTTTCACCTAGAAAGCAGATGAGACCCTTCATCTATGCATGGATTACCAACGGTTGAACCAACTTATGGTTAATAAATGATATCCATTACCTCAAATAGAAGATCTTTTTTACTAGATCTGAGGATCTAGGGTATTCTCGAAGATCGACCTGAGATCGGGCTATCACCAGGTGTGATTCAGGCCTTAAGACATACCTCATACAAATTTTCATAGCTGGTATGGTTTGTATGAGTATCTGATCATGTTGTTAGGTTTGACGAACATGCCTTTCATTTTCATGGCTTTGATGAATATGGTCTTTCATCCCTATCTGGGTTCTTTTGTTGTGGTATTTGTGGATGACATATTGGTGTATTCTCACACTCGTAGAGATCATGATAATCACATTGAGATCATTTGGAATACACTGAGAGAGCATCATATTTATTCCAATCTTGCTAAGTTCCACTTTTGGATCGAAAAATATCACTTATTGGGACATATTATATTGAAATCAAGAGTATCAGTTGACCCAAAGAAGGTGAGTATTATGGTTTCTTGGGAGAATCCCAAGAACATGATTGATATAAAGAGTTTATTGGGGATTCATAGGTATTAAAAGTTATTAATAAAAGACTTATAAAACCATTCATCAACTCTTATTTTTCTTACAAAGAAGGGTGTTAAGTTCTTGTGGTCAGAATAGTGCAAGAAAGCCTTTCAAGAGTTGAAAGGAAGGCTTTTATCGAAACCTATTATGATTCTTCTAGAGTCTGGAAGAGGCTATAAAATGTTATGTGATGCATCTTGAATCATCTTAGATGTAGTGTTGATTCAGGAGGATAGAGGCGTTGCGTATAGATCTCAAAAATTGAGGCCCCATGAGAGAAATTACCCAATGCACAATCTCGATCTAGAAGCTGTTGTCCATGTCCTACGTTGCTGTAGACACTATCTTATGGGCGAGTGATTTGTGGTGTATACAGACCCCAAGAACCTCAAATATATATTTATACAACATGAATTGAATCTCAGATAGAAAATATGGGTCGAATACCTTCAATCCTATGATTTTTAGCGTGCCTATACGTCTGGAAAAAGAAATGCAGTAACTGATGCGCTGAGTTAGAAAACTCAGACACATGCCATATGAGAATCCAGTGACGAATGGAAATTGACGGCCCTCTTTTATGAGATACATATAAAGTTTCATGATAGTCATGATAATTATTATCTATCAACCTTGATAGTTACCTCTTCCCTCCTTGAGAAGGTAAAGAGCATGTGGTTTTCAGATGTTGAAGGCTTGGTTCTCCAGGAGAGCATTGCTGGTGGGGACCCACCTCCGAATTGGCCTATTTATGGGGATGATATTCTCCATATTTATGGGCATGTATGGGTTCCTAATGATGTGAGTGAGGAATTGATGCATCAATCCCACACTTCTCAGTGGTTAGTTCATCCAGACATCTCCAAGATGTATCGAGATATGCGATGCAAATATTGATGGCTTGGGATGAAACATAAAATAGAAGGCTTTACCACTAGGTGTTCCACATTCTAGTAGGTTAAGGCAGAGCACCAATGACTTGCAGGCTTATTAAAACATATTACATTCCTAGAATGGAAATGTAAAGATGTTTCCATGGACTATTTAGTTGGATTACTGAGGTTTACTCGAGGTAGTAATGTAGTTTGGGTTGTCTTTAATAGTATTATGAAAGTAGCCTACTTACTTCCTATTTGGGAGACTTTCTCAGTTGATGAGATGTGAAAACTATATGTCTGTGACATCATACGACTACAAAGGGTACCTCACACCACCATTTCAGATAGGAATGCTCATTTCACATCATGGTTCTGGAAGGGTTTGTATAGAGCTATGGGTAAATAGGTTCTTCTAAGCACAAATTTTCACCCTTAGACTGATGGTCATTCAGAACGGATGATACAAGTTCTAGAGGACATGCTTCGATCATGCATCCTTGTCTTTGGATGATCTTTGGAGAAGCATATCCCTATCATCAAGTTTAGCTACAATAATATATTTCAGGTGAAAATTTAGATGGATCATTTTGATGCCTTGTATGGTAGGCTGTGCCATTCACTCCTGTACTTGCTAGAGATAAGAGATACATCCCTACTAGGTCCTCAACTCATGAAGGAGACTTCAAAGTAGCTTCAGTTGATCAGAAAGTGTATGTTTACTATTTAGTATAGACATAAACCTTATCCCAATCCCTGTTGATGACCTCTGTAGTTCGAGGCCGAGGATCGTGTTTTCCTGCAGGTATCGCCTAGGCTTGGACATAGATGGATAAAAAGGAAAGAGAAGTTGTTGCCTTATTTTGTAGGGCCGTTTGAGATTATAAAAAGTGTTAGGATAGTAGACTATCTGTTTTTACTACATTGGAGGTACCATGCCTTCCAAGACATCTTCCACATTTCATAGCTTTGCCATTATAATGACGACATGTCTTATACTCTTGAGCCAGATGAAGTTGAGTTAGATCACAGTGCTTCATTCAAGGAGTATCCTATATGTATCATTGACCAGAGAAAAAAATATCTAAGAGTTTGATCTATACCTTTATTTTGGGTGCTATAGAATCACGACTATGTATAGAATGAGACTTGGGAGTGGGAGACTGATGTATGTGCTCAGTGGCTGGAGTTGTTCTCAGAAAATGTTTCACCGCCCATAGAAGGCGAACTTGGGGATGATTTACTTTAAGGGGGAAGACTATAAGATCTCGGTTTTCATATCAGGTATGGATACTTTTGATTTCAATATAATTATTTATTTTGGACCTAATATGGACACCTAATGAGGTTATAAATGTTTCAGGGGTATCCGAGGCTTGTTTAGAGCTCAAAACCCCAACCAGTGGAGAAAAGAACTGGGCCGCATGGTTAGTATAAACCGTGTGACCCATCCCAAAAAATCTCTCCTTATCATGTGGAGCTTGAAAGAGAGAAGTAGGGGACTACACTGTTTAAGTAAATCTTGCACCCAGGGCCGCACAACCTTTCCAAAACTGTTCCCTTTTTAGTAGAGGAGAATGGCATGGTTGGTGCACGATTTCTCAGACCGTGCAGCCTAACTATGAAGGTCCCCTCTTGAGGAAGTAATAATTGTACGACTGGTGCATAGTCTTTCCAACCGTTCGACCTAACTATGTGACCCTAAAATTTTGGGTAAATTTACACCTTTTCCCTTAATGAATTAATAACTTAACCCATCATCTCCTTTGCTCATTCCAGTAGACAACAACTCCCATCTTCACCTAATGGATCTCCCAAATCCCTCTTCCTAGATTTTTATCCCATTCCTTCATATGAAGTCTGATTTGATCCCTATTTATCATGTTGGATGCGCATTGGTAATCACTCAATTCCTTTTTAATCATTTTCCATTCTTTTCCTTGATGACACTATTTAGATGTAGACTCATATGCCCTATTTTAAGAGCATTGATCTATTCTTCATATCTCTTATGATCTAGGCCAAACTAAAGGTTGATACTATATGAGGAGAGTTCTATAGCATCGAGGTAGTTGGTATATAAATCACCCTAAAGTTTCTCCGTTTTATAAATTACTATATTGTGTGCACATCGATTTCATCGGGTGTGGCCTATTAAATTCACATGCCTTGCTTGTAGTTGTTATAATCGTATTCTAAGACCCTTGTTATATATGTTATCCATATTTGGAGGTTATGAACTCAATTTCAACCACCACAAGAAGGGTGTTTCCATAATTATACTTATAGTAGCTTGTTAAGCCTATCTGCGCCACCACTCAGGTGTGCTATGACTTGACCTTGATAAAGGTAAGTGTTTAAATTAAATGAATGAGTTATTAATGGTTAGTACATGTATGTACCACTTGAGACTTCTAAGTGTTCCAATTAATCAATGAATATTTTAAAAGATAAATGGAAAGTATATCGATACATATCACTTGAACCATTTAAATGAATGTAATTAAATGGTTAGGTTTCACGTTTGTAGTTCCCAAAAATATTTAACTTTTTATTTTGGGAGTCAGTTGTATTTATTTTTATGTGTGAAAGTATGTATGTTCAAAAACCAATCTATAAGTATGGGTATGGGGGAATCTCATATCCCATCTCCACTATGCCAAACCCAGCTATCTCCCCTTTACACAATACCTCTTCCTCCTTGTTGCTTTCCCAATACCACCCTCTCCCCTCTTAGTGCACCAACCTCTATCTTTTCATGAACTGAAAATATGAATAGTTTTTTTTTAACTTTTACTATTTTTATAAAATATTTGTAAATTTTTAGGCTTTTTTTAGAATAATTTATTTATATATAGTTTGATGTTTTGTTTTTTATATTTTTAGTTGAATTATTTTAGGATTCATGTATTTATTTTGTTATATATTTTTTATTTTTGACCGATCTATTGTTTTATTTGTGGTAAAATCTGGATTGATTTATTGGATAATTTAGTTGATTGAATTATATATATGCCTTTTAAATTGATATTAAAAAAAGTTATTTTGAGTTACAACATTTCAATTTTTTATGTAATAGTCACATATCAATTCATTACATATATTTCTTATGAATTATATAGTTTTCTTGTGCATTTCATATAAATATTTTTTTATTTTGTTTTATTTCTGATTGTCTTATAGTTTTCTTATGAATTTCATATATATAATTTAAATTGTTTTTACATTATAAATAAAAATGATAGATTTAATTTTCATTATATATATAAATTCATATATATTATCATTATTATATATATTAATGCAAAAATATTTTTGTTTATTTAAAACTCCTAATGCATCTTTGAAATTCATTTTAAAGGTATGATATTTTTCCACATGAAACATTTTAAATAAAAGTATCATTTATAATAAAAAAGATATTAAACAAGGATTTATTTATACTGGTTTTGATTAATATTTTTTGGAAAGCTGAAGGAAATCATTTTAATTTTTTTATATGATATGTGCTCTTAATTTTAAGTAGATATTTATTTAATAAAACAATTTTTAAATGATTTATTAAGGGTAAAATAGATTTCAAATTAATGGATTATTGAATTTATATTTTTTTATTTCCCATGAACATAATTTTATGGACATGCATTTTAAAAACCCAAAGTAATTTTTGAATAATAATTTATTTATTTTCAATCATGAGTAATATGCTCTGAGTTAGATTTAAGAAAGTTTTTGAGTTTTTTTGAAGTGATTGAGAGTGCTATGAGTATATTGGATTAGGTTCTGAGCTTATTTAATGAATTTTAGAAATTCTAGAGTAAATATGTCTAAATATTGATCAACATTTAAGAATATTTTAAGTTAATACAATGAATTTTTAAAAATAAATGAGATGAATATGATGATTGATTAATATGTAAGAGGTTTTCTTGAGGAAAATGGAATGTGGCTAAGTATATCATCTTATATACAAACTTAATATGTTTTTTTAGACATTAAAGACGATTGAAGTTCATTTATATTATAATTTATAGAGTCTATAGAAGAATTAACAAAGGAAATTATCTCACATAATACGTAAGGTGATTTATTCAAATAAATAAGAATATTGAGTATATGAAATAAGTTTGATCCTGTATAAGATGTTTCATGGAGATTTCATGGATAATTTGGAATGAACCCGACCCTAGTAGCTTAGATCTGGTGCCTTAATTTATTACATTGGTACAGATACAAGATTCAAATCTCAAAGGACTGAACTGTTTATCATTTTTGGAAAACAAGATTACATACATGATACCCATTTTAAATTGGAAATAGAAAATAAAACATAAACATAACAATGACTAATAAACTACATCTATGAAACTCATTTCAATAATTCTTCTTTATACCTTAGGGAAAGGAAAAAAAATAAGGGTGAGATAAAATGACCAGTAAGGGTTAAGTACAATGTAAGAAATAATGAATAAATTATCATAATGTATATAGAAAGGTAAATAACTTAGCACACATTCCATTTACATAACTGGATAAAACATAATCAATATTTCAAGGTAAATAACTGAAACAGATACCATTTAATTAATAAACTGAGAATGGAATGCATTAATAGATAATGTCAAAGAGAAAATAACATGGATAAATAATAATAATAACTGAATTATCAATAAAGGAAATGATTAATTATTTGACATCATGTTTGAGTCACATGAAAACCTATTTCGTTAATACCTTTCATAAGACGGTTTGAAACTATAGGTAGAAGACATATAATTTGAAAAAATGATTTGTGTCATGAGAACCTATCGATGCATCAAGAGGTTATTAAATTTCAGGAACCACCCATCACTTCCAGTCTAAATTATTCCTCATATATTGAATAATCTATTTAATTCATGAATAATATGCCTTATCAAATATCCATATTGCGTAAAGAATATGAATTTATCAACATTTCAACAGAAAATTAAATAACTATCAAAGTAAACACCGTATGTAAAAATGGTATATGGTTTAGAAAATAATCATATCCATTGCCCAAGAATATGTATATTTAATAGAATTGTATTATCTAATGAAAAATGATTATAATAAAGTTATTCTTTTAAGAGAAAGTTAACAATCACAAAAGAAATTGAGATTTCACAATAACTTTCACCACTTGGTAATATTAAAATCAAATCACCTTGGATGAAATAATTAAAATTGAAACTTAAAATACCATTAATAATGAATTATTCATAATATTATAAGTTAAGGAGCAGTATATAAATAACATAAAAGTGAATTGGTGCATAATAACAAATAAGTCTCAATGGAATGTAAATTGATACAAAATCCCTTACCACTTGGTAACTTTTGAATTACAATCCCAACGAAAGAAATAAATTCAAATAAAACTTTAAATACCATGAAGATAAATTTATTCATGATATATAATACAATATGGACATTATATCCATCACAAAAAATAAATAATTTATGAAAATGATGTATGCCTCATGGAAGAAAAAGTGAGTCGAGAATCCCTTACCTTATGCTCCCTTTATGTTGAAGGACCTTTAACCTCCTTTATAACGGTTTTAAATATGTTAATAAATTATTCCAGAATCATATTAATATTTATTATGAAATATATGATCCTTTTATAACATATTATCATCTATTTGTTAATAATATTTCATTATTTCTATTGTTTCTGGTGTTAATCGCGTTGTTTTTCGAGTATGTCTTGAATTGTTATATTTTATTCCTTTTACTTAGATCATGATTTAATCATCTAAAAAATGGATACCATGATATAAATATCATATATATTTATTATATATTCATTTATATTAATCCATAATTTTTTTTGATAGGAAATTAAATACACCGTTTATGGAGATGGTAGACCGTACTTACGCATGGACGATGTTTCCATTTTCTTGTAATATTGAAAGAATGAAAAGTAAATGTTATATATATATTATTCAAGTATAATTTTCATGACATATATATTACATATTTTTATTAAAACCATCCTTAATACATTCCATGTAACGTGTGAATGAATCACATCGCTTCACGAGGTGGTAGTCTGCCATTCACACGAACAACATTATCATATTCCCACAAAATGGAAAGCATGAAGGTATGTGTTATATAACAATTCCAGAATCATAAATACGTTATAAATATCATATATATCATATATAAACTATAAATACATCATTATTCCCAACCTTAAAAGGTGTTAATGTAAGAATGGACGACATCGATTTGCTAGGCGGTAGTCCGCCGTACACATGAATGATGATTGCGTATCCCATTTGATGGAAGTGTGTGAAGTTATAGGTTGGAATATTAGCATAAAAAAATCTAAGTATATTTAATATACTAAGGTTATTATATAATCATTATATAATAATACTTTAATGGGGTTGAGAAAGAAATAAAACAAAAGTGCTCATTGAAGGACATTACCTCTTCTTCGGGTAACTCCTTTTGGTTTATGCCAAAATTCTTCCTTGGTTGGATTTCTACCCAAATTGAGGCTTATAGGATGTGATCAGGGAATTTTGAAAATTATTTTTGTAGGGTTTTTTTGATCCAAATGGATTGAGATGTGTGAAGGAGTGAGGGGGGGGGGAGTGCCCTTTTATAGTTGAGGAGTGACATTCTTGTAACTACCAAATTTAAACACTATTGGGAGGTCTCTCTTACATCATGTGTAACATCACATGTAATTATAGAATAAAACCTTTTCATATCTATTAATATTTATGAATTAGATATTAATTTTAATTTAAAGGGGATGCTATATCCAATAGCATACCCGACACACAATAATGGGTTTCTCTAAAATCTTATGTTGCACACAAGATTGAGTTATATCAAAAAATAATATATTATTTTAAATGGTAGTTATTGCCTAAGAGTTGTATTGGTGTAAATAAAAATAACTAACTATATTATGTTTACACATTTTTATTAAATGTTTTTACTTTTTCCAATAAATTTTATGGGCTTAAAAAAAGAATAAAACCAACTTTAAGCATAAAAAGCTCTAATATTTTTAAAAGGTAGTCGTATCGCCTTTTGATGGTGAACCCATTTTAAATCTAGTTCTTGACACTTTTATAAGTCCCATTTAGAAAAATAAACTTCTTATTTGGAATTGGGACATTAAAATTTAGTTTGGGTAAATTTTTAATATTTTTATGATAACTTTCATATTTTAATGAATAGTGAAAAATAATGCATTTTAATTCAAAACCGCTTTATCATCAAATTTATTTAAACTGTTAGATTATCCTTTTGGTTGGTTTTAAAGTATAATTAGATTAATTTTTTATAATTTAATCCAATGTTGGTCATTGGAAGTAATTTCACATTGAAATTTGATATAAACACATGTCAATATTTTGATAGTTTTTACTTTTTAAAAACCCATTTTCTCATTTTGTCAACGGGGATTCATTTTAAATTAATTAATGAAAATCCTGTGTTTTAAATTTTAAAAAATGGATTCCATATTTGTAATAACTGGGTCCAAATTATGTTAATAGGTTACCTTTTTTTGGATATTATGAATAGTAACTGCGATAATTTTTATTTAACGTGATTAAAGGTAAATTAGGTAATTTAGGTAAGAAAATAATATGACAAGGACAATAAAATTACCCTAAAACATAAAAAACCTATTGGATGAGTAAAAATCTCCCCTTAACACCTAAGGATTGGAACTAACTCATTCAATGGACTTTTTCCCCTAAAAATGATATAAATATTATTTAACTGAAAGAAAGTGACATTAAAGTGACAAAATGTCACCCTCTTATTTCTTATAAGTATAATAATTTTAATATGGTGATAAATATGATATAAATTAAATAATAAATAGTATTTATAAATATAATAAAATTATCTACATCATTGTAATTTATTTATAATATTTAGAGATTAAATAATTACCATAAATACTGACACAACAGTGATATAATAATTATTTTATTAATAGAAATATTGAATAAATAGTATAAAAAAATATTAAAATAAATATAATTTAAATTAATTAGGGTACTACACTAATTTTATAGGTTAATATGACAGATTATAAGCCTATTAAATAGTTTTTTCTAAGTTATATCTCTTTTTGAATTTTATTTAAATTCAATGAAATGAATAGTGTTAAAATTGACACTATTGATATTTTATAAAAAAAATATTTTATTAAATTATTTAAAAATAATAAAATATTTAAAAATTACAAAATTACTATGATAAGGTCTAAAATTTTATAAAGTGTCCATTTATGGGAAATTTACCCCATATAAGTAAAATTTATAGTATATTAATATTTAAAATATTGTTACCATAATTAAAATTAAAGTAGATTAATTAAGGGAAAACCGAAAAGATATGGTTTAAAATAAAATCAATACATGTCTAAAAATTATTGTTTGAGAGGATTTAGAACCATCCTCATCTTATCTTATACATAACTCAATTTAGAGTCATTTGAAGTTAAAAATTAATTTATATTAATTTAATATTTTAATATTTTCAAAGGGTGCCCCTCCTCTCTCTTATAAAAAGGTACCCACTCTTCTCTATTGATCACACTTAAAAAACCTTTTGGTTTATCCAAGATCTTCCCAAAACCCTTCATAAAATCCCTCCCCACATTATTGAGGCATTATTTTAGGCAAAACACCCTCCTTAGAGGTGTTAAGGTGTTCTTTAAAGGCGACCAACTAAAAAAGAGGTATTGTTTTTATTTAAGTATCTATATTATTCCATCTTCTACTTATTCAAATCTTCTTAAAACACGATTAAATAATAAATCCAATATCCTCAAAATACTAAAAAGATATTATGTTAATTTCATCACCTGAATCCATATCCAATTTCATCAAATGATAAATGAACTTTTCATTCATGTGTACGATGGACTACCGCCTCATGAACTGATATAGTTCATTTTTCATCACCATATTTAAAGACTGGTTATAATGATGGAATTAATATTCATATGTCATATTCATGAAATATTAATCACTATAAGATAATAATATATCAATTATGTTTTTTACTTTCCATGCACATAAAAATGATAACTTCGTTCGTGCATACGTGTGAACCATCACCTCGACGAAGCGATGTGATTCATTTTTATTCAAAACATCACTTATATGATATATGTAAGTATATTTAAATGATTAATATGATATTAATGATGATATGATCATTATGGAAAGATAAAATAATAATTACCTTACTTTTATAATGATCAATGAAAAATGAAGACGTTACTCATGCGTACGTACGACCTACTATCTCCATGATTATAACATTGTTCATTTTTCATAACCATAATTAATGGTTTGATGTAAAAATATAATTAATATACAAAATTGATGATTATTCCATGAATTTTATTCTAGAGATGATGTACTTATGACTACATGGACTATTGACATCATACCATGTTCATTTTCAACTCAAGTACCGAATATCAACAAAACGTCCAATATGAACTTCAATAATTATGTAATTTTTATAACATGGTAATAACTGATATAAAAGGAATAATAAACTTCAAAAAGTTTCTAAAGTAATTATAAATTAACCTAAGTTTATTATTTAGGAATATAATGATTGTCTGGGATGAGTCAGACTCAAGGTAAGGGATTTCGTCTCAATATCCTTTTATTGAGGCATTTCTTGATAATATGCACCTTTATTGTTTTATAAGGTGTATATTCATCCACTATGATATTTCATATCCATATTTTTTCTATATTAATGTTATTTATTATTTTGGTAAATTTATTAATTCATGGAGATTAAGATTTAAATGTTCAAAGTGGTATGAGATACCTTTAACGTTTAAAGATTTAATTATCAAATCTCTTCTTCATGATATTAATTTACATATTTATTTATATGGATATAAAAGGATTATACAGGACAATTTATGTAACATCCCGGGTAATTAAAGAATACAAAATTTTCATATTTATTAATATTTGTGAATTAAATATTAATTTTACTTTAAATGGGATGCTATGTTCGATGATGCACCCGACATGAAATAATGGGTTTCTCCAAAATCTCATGTTGCACACAAGGTTGAGTCATACTAAAAAATAATAATATAATATTATTATTTTAAATGGTAGTTAACGCCTAGCTATTGTATTGACAAGAATGAACAGAACTAACCACATTCTGATTAAACATGTTTGTTAAATGTTTTTACATTTATCCAATAAAATTTTGAGGCTTAAAATGAGAATGAATCCAATTTTAAGCATAAATACTTTAATATTTTTAAAGGTAGTTTTACCGCCTTTTGATGAAGAACCCCTTTTAAATCTAATTTTTTTCTCACTTTTACATGTTCCATTTGACAAAATAAAATTCTACTTTAGAAGCGGGACATAAAAATTTACTTTGGGTAAATTTTTGGTATTTTTTTGATAAAGTTCATTTTTAATGAATAGTGAAAAATACTGCATTTTAAGTCAAAACTGCCTTTTCATCTGATTTATTTATATGGTTATATTATCTTTTTAATTGATTTTAAAGTGTAATTAGATTATGTTTTTACCATTTAATCCAATGTTGTTCATTGTAAGTAATTTCACTTTTTAATTAGACATAAACACATGTGAGTCTTTTGATAGTTATTATTTCTTAAAAACACGCTTTTTGGTTTTAACAACGGGAATTAATTTTAAATTAATTTATGAAACTTATGTATTTTGAATTTGAAAAAATGGATTCCATATTTGTAATCAGGAGGTCCAAATTTTGTAAATAGGTAACTTTTATTTTTAGACATTATGAATAGTAACTTCAGTAAATATTTTATTTACCATGGTTAAAGGGTAAATATGGTAAATAAGGCTACAAAATAATACTATAATAATATTGAATTATCCTAAAACATGTCCTAATCTTATTTTATGAAATATTTCTGGCCGTTTTCATCCTTGGGTCGATTTTAAGACCCCATGGAGCCACTTGTGTGTGAAAATGACATTTAATACTTTTAATTTAAAGTTAAGGAAAATATAACCTATATATATATATTTAGTAAAATATTTTATATGGGGTTATATAAATTATCTTTTCGACTATAAATAGTCATTAGAAATATAAAAATATTTCCTACATCATGGTATTTTATTTATAATTTTTAGACACCAAATAAATAAATATATTTATGACATAATGGTGATGTAGTGATTACCTTATTAATGAATGATTTAAATAAACGAGATTATAAATATTAAAATAAATTTATTTTGAAACTTTTTATGCCATACATTAATTTTATGGATTATTATGGCTTGTTATATTTTAATTAATTAAGTTTTTTAGAAATAATCAAGTTGTTATGGATTTTTAAAAAAGTTATGATATGAATAGTAAATAAATTGACATAAATAAGTTTTTAAAACAAATACTATTTTATTAAATGATATAATAGTCCCAAAAATCTAATATTCAGCCAAATGACTTAGATAAGGTTGAAAATGTCATTAATGAACTACTTGAGGTTTGATTTGTATTTTATAGTAACTATATTAACCATATAGTATGATTATACAAGAAGACATGGTAAGTGTTAAATTAGTTAACTAAGGGTTCAAGATAAATAATAAGGTTAAATTTGAAACCAAAACTTGTATAAAACCCATTTTATAAGAGGATTTTGACACATAGTCATATGATATTCTAAATATATCACTTTGGTGTTATTATAATTTGAAAAATAATTAATAATAAAATAATACTTCCAAACTTTCCTAAAGTTCCCCCTCCCTCTTATAAAGGGACACCACCTCCAATCCTTACTCAGACCTATAAACCCCCTTGTATCATCCATCCTCTACCTAAATAAGTTCCAAAAATCTCTCTCTTCCTCCTATAATCCTTACCCTAGGTATAAGGAAATTCAAGAAAGCCCTTTGGCTCAAATCAAAAGAAGTTACCCGATTTGAGGTAACGTATTCTCTCAAGTTCCTTTCCATTATTTTTCCTTCTCCACTCCCTATGATCTTATTATTCTTTTTTTATATAAAAAAACCATTATACTCAATATACTAGGTTGTTGTTATGAAAATTATTCAAACTACACTTACACACACCTCCGTCTAATGGGTATAGAACATATTATTTCTATGGATGGCGAACTACTACCTCACGAAACAATGATTGTTCAGTCTTCTCCTACCACCTCTTATGGTGGACATTATAATGGAACTATAATTATAAATGATATTTTTGATATTTATTTTATCTCTATTCTTCTTTAATTCTCATTTATAACATACCTTTATGCTTTTCATTTTTTATAGATACGATAATTTCATTTGAGGAAGTGCAGACTACCGCCCCCTCAAAGTGATACGACTCATTCATTCCATACATGGAATGTATAAAGGATAGAATTAATGAAAATATATATGATATTATACTGGAATTATAATATACCTATGTATCGTTTAGTTTTAATTACTTTAAATATGGAAAATAAATGAATGTAGCGTTCATGCGTACGTACGACTTACCATCTTCATGAAAGATGCATTTCATTTCTTATATCCAAATGACATGGAATATTCTAAATACATATGTATTAGATATATATGATATATAAATCATGAATATAATTCTGGATATAATGTAATTTTGATCACATGTACAATTTGTAATTATAACAAGTTCATTTTTGACTCAAGTTCCGAACATCAAAAAAATGTCTGATATGAACTCAAATAATTAACTAATTGTTATAGCAAGGTAATAAGTGATATAAAAGGAATAATAAACTTGAAAAAGGTTATGAATCAAGTATAAATTAACTTAATTTTAGTATTCAGGAAGAACAAGGAACAGATGAAACAATTCAGACTCGAGGTAAGGGACTTCGTCTCAATCTCCTTTCATTGGGGAATGTTTTGATAATATACACCTATTTCTTTTACACAATGTATAATAAACCCCTTTTAATTTTAATTTAATTTAAAGGGGATATTTTTTCTATGAATTGTTTTACTAAATTAAAAAAGGAATGTTTTTTAACGTATGTGGAGACAACGAACTTTCCACTACTGCGAGAATTATTTGATATTAGGATTCATTAACAAGCCATGATGTTTTTAAATAGAAAATAATTACCATATAACCTTTTTACATATTTTGTTATTGAAAATGGTTTTGAAAGTGGATTTACTATTTCAATATCTTTAAATTATTTCTTGTGATTTAAAATAAAATTTTATGATTGAAATGTTAATATTTGAAATCTTTTATGAGTGATGATTATATAATGGTACTTGGACATTTGACAGGTGGTTACGTGATAAAACAAATGATGAGTGGTTTTGTGATAAACCAAGGAAAGGTGGTTACATTATAACCTCCAATACATTGGGTATGGAATTCGGCCATATGGCTATTCCATTTGTAAGAATTATTTGGGGAAGTAGACCATATGGTTATTCCATTTAAGTATGATTGCATCCCAAGTTTACCTTTTATATGCTATATGTTTATTTCTATGGGTTTTATGGTAATATTTTGGTTACAAAAGGGTAACCAATGATCTTTTATTCAATGAAGAGTTTTTACTACTTCATAAAGGTGAAAATTATTACTTATGATAATGTATTCATGGTTTAAATGTTTTTTTAAAAAACTAATAGTTTTCCTTCTTTGTGTATCCCTTACTGAGATTTTTATACTCATCCCAAGTTTTGAAATTTTTTTAACAGGATTTAAAGGTGAATAGAGTCAAGGATGGGATCAAGGAAAATTTGTGATGTTTAATCATGAAACGAAACCATGTTCTTTGTTAAAAGTTTTTGTTTTATAAATGATAAATGGATAGTGAGTAGAAGTGCATACTTTGTAATAATAAAGATGTTATGTATAAGTTATGTCCTAATTATCTAAATCTCTAAACCTGAAAAGATCCTCAATGTGAATTATTAACTTAATTCAATATTATGTAATGTTTAAGGCTGAGGCCTTATAATTTATGTCTATCTTGAATTTCATCCAAAGTTTTAAAAAGGAATATTTTTATACGAATAATTTTACTTTCTTTAAAAAATGATAAAAGGAATGTTTTTTATATATACGGTGCCAAAAAATTCTATATCGCTGTAACTGTTATTTGATATATGGCTTCCTCTATAAGATTTTATGTATTTTAAAAGGAAAATAAACCCCTTATTACATTTTTTTATGTATCTTGGTATTGAAAATGAGTTCTTAAATGAAAATGGTATTTTTATACGATTTTTTTCATATGTGATTAGAAGAATTTTTCATAGGGTTTTGTGATGAACGTGTTTTATTCATAAAATGGTACTTGAGTATTATATGAAATGGGTGAGCCCGATATAGCTTATAAGAAGGTATGGTCCCCATTATAGATCATAGGTGAGTCCAACATAGCTTATATAAAGGGTTAATCCCCATTATAGCTCACGAGTGAGCCCGTTATAGCTTATATAAAGGGATGGTCCCCATTATAGCTCACGGGTGAGCCCGATATAGCTTATACAAAGGGTGAACCCCATTATAGATCTCTAATTCACTAGGTAATAATAATATTGGAAGTCAGACATATAGTTATTCTAATTTAAATGGGATTTAAAGGGTTTTATGTATATGATTTGCAAAGTCACCTAAAGGAGTTTTAATTGCTTGCTATTGTTTTAATGTTTTTCTTTGATAAAAAAGTATGTGTATTATTCATGTGAATTTTTTTGTTTCATTCGCTCAAAGATTATTAAATGGGTTACCGTGTTTTTCACTAGACTAATGGTTTTATTTATTTTTATCCCCCTTACTAAGTTTTTTTGTGCTCATTCCAAGTTTTTAAATATTTTTCACAGGATTTAAGGGAGAATAGAATCAAGGATGGAATCGAGGAAAAGTTATGATGAATAAACATGAAAATAAACTATGTTTCATTTTAAAAGTTTTTGTGTTATGAAATAAATGGATACTATTTTAAGTGTTTACTTTGTATTTATATGGTTTTTATGTAATATTTATGGCCTAATTCTCTAAAGCACTAAACTTGAAAAGATCCTCAATGTGAAATAAAGTAAAATTCTCGACTTAACTCCAGATTATGTAATGTTTAAGGCCGAGACCTTATATAATTTTCCTCCAATAATGAAAATTTTTCTCTAAAATATATGATACTTTCAAAATATGGCTATATAATGGGTTTTGGACATGGTTCTAGGTCATTTGGCCCCTTAATATTAAATTTTAACCACTAAGTAAACTTATTTTTACCTTAATCACTTTAATTAATTTTAAAATTTTCACTAATGTTTTTAATAAAAAACTAATTTTACCTTAATAGATATTATAAATTATAATTATTCCAAATATGGAATCTATTTTTTCAAATTAAAATCATATAAGTGGTAGAAATTAATTTAAAATTAATCTTGCAGACGAGATGAGAAAGCGCGGTTTTAAAGTGAAAATGTTCAAAATCTCACTAGGGTTTTATATCTAAATTAAACATAAAAACATTTACAATGAACTAAATTGGATTAATATATGTATATTTTATCTTATTTTTCTTTAAAACCAATTTAACATTATGAATTATTTATACAAAAAGTCAGTTTTCAATTAAAATTCAGTATTTTTCACTATTGATGAAAAAATGAATCTTCTCAGAAAAATACCAAAAAATAACACTAAGATAATTTTGAAATTGTGATTTCAAAAGAGAAGTTTATTTTTTAAAATAAAATTTATAAGTGTCCAAATTTAGTTTCAAAACATGTTCTTTATCAAAAGGCAGCAAAACTACTTTTAAAAAAACACAAATTTTTTATGCCTAAATTTGGATTTGTTCTTATCTTATGCCTATAAAATATATATTGGTCAATGAAATTTTTTTTATTGAATAAATAAAATATAAATCTCATTTATGTTCACTCACTAATAGTAATTAATTTAATTTATTAATATAAATTACCTTTGGGTGTATAAAAATAGTTCTTTATAAAAACATTCCCTTTATATTCAGTTGGTTCTTATATTCATTTCTAGTTAATTAGTAACCAATGAATTCAATCATATATTTAATAATTTAGTTAATCAAATTTATAACCACTAATTTAACTACTAATATACAATTTTAATTTTAAATAATAATATTAATAATATTCGGTAAAACTTGGTCTTGCGTGTAATTAAAGTTATAGAAGAAAGTCATTCTTGCATGTAATGAAATATAAATAAGTATTATGTGCATCAAAAGGTATAGAATATAGTGAATTTATTTAAAATATTAAATATATAGTAAAGTATCAGGTTGTTATATTCCTTTCGCTTCTTAGTGTTGCGTATCATACATGCTATCGAATACAATGTTCTTACTTTAGAATTTTGGGGTGTTATATTCTCCCCCTTAATTAAATTGTGTTCTTGAAATTTAAAATTGATCTCAGTAATAAATGGTTCATGTAATGTACCAATTCTAGGTGCCGCCCAAAGGTGCCCCATACCCGGTTAGTCACATGGCCTTAAGCACATTTCGCCAAACACCAAAGGCTGCCAACTAGCAGTGAGGGACTTGGGTGTGATAGGGGGAAACTATGCCCTCATTAGCAGAGTAACGCAACAGAAACAAATAGTAAATAGTAGCAAAAGCAATAATACCATAAAAAAAGTAAATAGCATAAGAATAATATTAAAGAAACAACTGGAGCACACATATAAATGATGCATGTCACATATGTCTAGGAAAGAAACCAAACAAGTCACAATGCTGGAAATACAGTACTAAACCAAAGTACAAAAGAAAACAAGTAAACTCCTACAGAATCTTAAGCATCAGCTTGGTCCCATGCTCTCCAAATCCAAAACAATCAAGTACCTGATGAGGAAAGGCACTTTCCCCTATCTATACCTACAACCATATAATTTTTTTGGGTCAAAAAGCATGACCCAAATAGGGTGTGAGACGAATCCCAATAGACAACCATCAAAAGATCTGTTCCTAACTATTAATGAATATATATAGCAATTAATATTCAAAATGAAGCAATAAAAAAGGAAGTAATCAAAGTAAACAATCCTAAAATTTTCAATTACATTCATTTACATTTATTTATTATTCAAACTGTTGAATAATGTAACCTCAAGATCTAGTCTAAGCTCTATATCCCCCGTGTAAAATAAAAAAAGATGTCTCAAAAGACCATCTAACAATCAAGTAAGACCGAGTCCAAGCTTGTGCTTTGGATTGGAAGGATCTTCAAAATCAATCAATCATTCACAAAAAACCCTCTGGTAATGTTCTCATAGCCTAACCCCTCTGGTTCAACATATCATCAAATAAATAAATATATAACAACCCTCTGGGAAAACTCACATAGTCTAACTCCTTTGGTCCCACAAAACAAAGACTCTCTGAGGAAGAACTTACCATCAATTCCCCCTATGGTCTTTTAACGATGTAGGGTCCTGAAAATTCCTCCAAGAGAAGAAAATACCCCCACAATCACTTTTCATAAGGAAAAAAGTATTCCTATAAGTCTGGAAAGGTGAATGGACTCAAATTGATTTGAAAATTTCTGAAGAAACTTGAAGGAATTCAAGTTTTCAAAGATTTTCAAGTGGCCCGCATACCATCACTGGGAAGGGTCCATGGACTGCCTAGATCATGAACCACCAGGTATACGGAATGATCCACGAGGTGCTAGACCATGGAGCGCTGGCCAGCGAACCTAGTGAACTGTGAAGCATGTTGCTAAAGGAGTCATGCATGTGAAGGCCATCCATGTACCATTCTGCGAACTCATCAGTTCACAGACGAAGTGAACCAAAAGGGTTTCGCGAACCATTATTGTGAACCGAAGCCTCTGCAAACCCTGGTTTACTGAGTCTTCCACGAGTCAGGATATCTCCTCATGGGACTTAGAAAACGGTGCCACATGCCCATAGATAAGATTTCCCCAATTCTCTATAAAAGAAGAACAAAATTAATTAAGACAATGACGAGACAGACGATGAAGAGACAGACGAAGAAAGCCTGAAGGGAACCCAGAGGTTTGAAGAAATAGTTCATAGAAGATTTCGACTTCAGTCTTGATTCATCGACGAATTCCAAATTGCAAACCATGCCCACCACAGGTACAGTTGGCCATGAACCATAAAATGGGGGAACTTAATAATAAAAAGATAACCGAGAACCTAAATGGTGAAACCATGAACCAAATAATTCTCTTGGATGAACTTCCCATGAACTATAATTCTCTGTACCCTCCTTCAATATGGTTCTCTGTATAGTGCATTGCTATGCAGACTGAACTTGGAGCCGTGTACTGCATCAGTACATGGATGGAACCCAAAATGGCATAATGGGACACGTACCACTATGGTACATGGTGATCTATACCCATGCCTGCGTACCACATCGGTATGCGGATGAACCCTATACCCACATACCACTACGGTATGTGGAGCATCCCCCACCCCACATAAGAAATCAATACATGGAATAGAGTGTTTTTAGGTATTATTTCCTCCAGTTCTAACCTCACCCTTCCATTACCATCCAATCCTCCATAATACCTCTGCAAACCAATCCTCTGGAATCAGTCCAAAGCCTCCTCCAAATCCACCGGACCCATATGATCAGACCATTGAGTGCATCAACGTGTCCCTTTGAGTCTACATACCCATGGTAAGCGGAGTCACTAAGGCTCTCCCCACAATGGTTTAGGCTTTGAGAATGCCCGTGGGTCTACATTCCCATGGTAACCCAGAGTCCAACCTTGGGATGTCGACGGGAACCTACCCATTCTAGGGATTAAGGGTGATCAATTTCTTTTCCATTCAATGAAAAATAGTGATCATTTGAATTAGTTATGTTTTCTTCTCCTTTTGGTGAGGATGAAACTCCTCCCCTTCCCAAAACATGTTCTGGGGCCCTCTCACTAAGGCAAGTCCCAAATATTCTGAGGCTGATTCATATGACCATTAATGTCATTTCACATTGAAAGGTTCATCGCTCTGTGCCCTCACCCACGGTCACCCTGGTCTCATCCTCCGTAGGCTCTTCCTCTCCCACCAATAGGAGAGGAAGCGTGTGCTTTGTTGAATCTTTCACATCCTATTGTTTCTCACACTGATCATGACTCATGTGGGCTTAGAGGTTTGTGATGATTACATCATCCATAATATCTAAACTATGAGAACTCTGATTCTTGATCAAACTAGGATACATAGGATGCCTACTTGAAGGCGTGAGATCAAAAGGGTGCCCTCTCATAAAGGGTCCACCCAATCATGTCTCTGTAAATGAGAAGATTCCATGTGTAAGCCCCACACAATATGAACTATGAGAAGTCTAATTATTGATCAAACCAGGATACGTAGGACACCTAATCAAAGTTCCGAGCTCAAAAGGGTACCCTCCCATAAAGGGTCCACCCAATCACGCCTCCTTAAATGGGCAACCTCCATGCGTAAGCCCCATCCATTCCAAACTACATGGGTTCTAATTCCTCTCTTAAGGATATATAGGAAACCCATATTATGGGTCTGATCCTAACATAAATTCACCTTCCACCCCCCTGTATGATGATAAATTCCAGATTTCCTTATTGTATGGATCAAGTCAGCAGTACCTCTATAGCGTCAAATATATGCATGCCTACGATGATCTTACAAACCAAGGGTATCCCATGGACACACTCTTTGGGAATGAACCAAGGATTAATGAACATATGAACATGACTTAAATATATAAGAGAGTCCCAAAGCAGGCAATAATCCTCCCCCAGAAGGGTACAGTGATCCTAACTTCCCATCCTCTCGACCAATTGAGTCCTTAAGTGTCATTGGCCAAATAATTGTCCAACAAGTGCCTTCCTTTGGAAAGCAGGTCCATGAATCATGGATACCAGGGCTGTTGGGTGTTTCTGGATCCACGAATTAACCCGTTGGAGACCATCTAAGGAATTTATATCAGAGGAGGACCGATTGCACAAGTACTTGACACCACACAATCGCCCGATGGGACCAACTGATTATGGTACCTCCTTTGTAATGCGAAAGGGGTGAATTTCCCAACCCCAGCAGGGTTAATAAAACCTTCTTCTAAAGGATAATGATGCCGAATGGGTCAAAAAAAAAATTAATGGTGAATTTGATAGGAAAAACTATCTGGAAAAAGGGATGGGTGATGATCCTCATCGTACCATTTCCACACCACCCAGAATGCACCACCTCAGAGGCGGAACAAAAATAGTGAACCCAATGTGAATCCTTAATCAAGGTGGTGGTTCTACCCCAATAATAATAGACAAAATGAAATTTCACATTGGCCCATTTTTTTCACTCTTGTGCGTACGAAATGCGACACCTTATAGGCAGAACAAAAATGGTGAACCCGACGTGAATCCTTAACCAAGGTGGCATTTCTACCCCACTCAATCCCCTTCACCCCACAACAAAAAAAGAGAGAGGGGAAGGGGGACAAGATGAATATCCAAATATTCATATGTTTAAAAGAATGCTACTTTGATGAGGTTTTGTGGTCTGTATTTCATATATTTATGTCTCAGGTTCCCACAGAGCAACCTTCGATCCAAATGACATCTTGATGACCAATGTAGACACTTTCATCAGCAATCCCGTAGGCGGCTGGGACTCCGAAAAAGACCAGGAACCCCTCACCTACCCAGCTTCTTCAACGTTGGGTATCCAACACTCCGATCAAAGAGTACCATCAAAATGGTAATCTACCCACACTGGAAGCCGCGAGATAATCCCTCCATCCTACAAAGGTCCGCCAGCTGCCTCCTCAGCTGCAGTCGGCACCCTAACACAAGGTGACCCCAGTGGTCATCTTTAACCATTTCAGGAGCCTGTCCATGAAACGTGACAATGAGTACCTCCCTTATCTTAGGAAGGAGGATAAAGTCGATTCTGAAAAATTCATCCCAACTGTACAAGGGTCCTACTCATGGGCCCCCGCTAGTGAACGTTGCCACTGGAACTGGATGACCAGACCTCCTCCCGCTGAAGAAGAACTTATGCTAAGGGAACCTGCTAAAGTCCAGGAGACCCAAGCCCCTCATCCTGCCCGCCAAGGGCAGAGAATATATAATCAAGAACACGATATCACCTTGGTACCTGAGGAGAAACTCTACCGTACTAACACGGTGACATTCAATGGGAATACATACGACTCTGCCCCCTCCACTCAAGCCCACCACAAAAATAGGGTGGCATAATACGAGAACATGCACATTACTGCTAGTGATCTCTAGTCTCGTCATAAAGATAGATTGGAAAACTATAGGCAAATGAAGATATCTACCGATGCACATCAAGCCCACCATCCAAATAGGGTGGCAACCAGCTACACATAGGTACAAATACCTTCTGATTCATTCCAAGCCCGCCAACCAAATAGGGCAGCACTCAGCTATACACAGACACAAATACCTGCTAATTAATTCCAATCCCACCAACCAAATAGGGTGGAAACCAGCTATACACTGGCATAAACACCTACAAATGTATTTCAATCCTGCCATCCAAATAGGGTGGCAAGAAAATATGAGCAGATTCAAATTCCCGTGGATTCATATAAAGCCCGTGAGACAAATACAATGGTAATAAAGTAGATGAAAATACCCACTTGTGAATATGAAGACCACCAATAAAATATAGGGGCAACCGGAGAAGGAAATCGGTGGCAGACTCATTCCTCTGTCCTGACAAAGGAGAACTACCAATATCTACTGGAAATTCATAGAGGAATAGAACAGGCACAAAATCCTACTTCGACATCAAAATGGGCGTTCATACCCATTTCTGAAAAAGATGTATCTCATCACATCTTGGAAATGATGGAAGACCAGACGTCGATACCAAACCATATCATCAAACATGCAAAGACATCATTGCATCAACGACAAAGGCGAGAAACTGGACCCTCGACCTAGTTTCTTTGTACAGAATGAATCACTTGCAAAATGAGTTAGTCACTCTGGTGTAGTTATGCATCCCTACTCTAGTCTAGGAGGGTCGATGGAAATATCCTGTGATATACTGAAAAACGGATCGAGAAAAAATCCCCGTTCCAACCGGGGGATGATGGTCCAACGTGGAGGCTCCTCCAGGCCAGGCATATATCCCTGCCAAAACTCAAGATGTTTGTCGGTATATCCCGACAACATAACAGGACCCAAAAAGACATGTAATCGTACATGAAATCCGTTACCAACAGAAAACAGCCTTGGTTGCCCGCAAAGGAGCGCTCAAGAATGAAACACACCAAAGGAAACCAAAAAATGAAGAGCACATATATGATCATTCTCTTCTAGAAGATGGGGTTATTGACACCCTCAAACACATATTAATAAAGGCTCAAGACCCTGTTAGTACATTACCAAATTATAGAAGTGGCAGTAGCATTTGTGAAGTTCCTCCCTAGAACATTACTACCAACAACTCTGAAAGTCCTCCCCAGAGCACCCATGAAGGTACAATCTGTGGGCCAGGAATGATCGATCAAGAGATCCTATCTCCTGATGCGCGTCAGGGTAGCCCTTCCCTCAACTTGAATATTAGACAATAAGATGGTCCTCCCCTTGCTATCGTCTGCCCTGATAGTCCTCCCCAGGGTATATGCTGTAGATATTCTTCTCCCTGTAGTCAGACATAAATTCATGATGGTAGTCCTCGCTATGATGATAGTCATTGAGAAGGTCCTCCCTGAAATGGAAGTTTCTGTGAAGGCCCTACCCATAGTAATGTCAAGAAATGATAAGGTCCTACCCTCATTGCAGTACATCCTAAAGAACCTCCCCAATATGTGAACTGCAAAAATTCTCCCTGCAGCCAGGTATCAAGTCACGATGTTAGTCCTCTCTATGATGATGGTTATTGTGAAGGCCCTCCCCATAATGGTAGTTTCTATGAAGTTCTTCCCTCAGTGACACAAAGTAGTAATAAGGTTATCCCCTCACTGTAGCCTACCCTGAAGGTCCTCCCTAGGGTATACTCCATAAAGACATTTCCCACAATCGGGCATAAAGTTGCAATAGTATCCCTCACTATTTCAGCATCAATTGCGAAGGTCCTCCCTGCCACCCAAATTCATAATGGAAGGAAGGTCCTCCCCTTGTCGGAATAAATGCGAGAAAGACCTCTTATGCTGAGGTTCTCAGAAAGGAGTTACACACATCGAGCACTCCGTCTATAATGAGTGATATTCTTTCTCAACCATAGGATGGCCCAGGGACATGATCATCTTCTAATACACCCCCACGATGTCCAAAAATCGATAAGGCTCCCACCAGCCTGATTTCTTGGAAAGAAATTATTAAGAAGAAGTTTATTTGGGCATATTAAGTAGAGAAGAATCCAAAAGAACAACAACATGATATATTTCTTGTGAGAAGACAAATAGATAAGGATAATATATCGGTGATGTATTGGCCTATGGCAACTTCTAGCTTTGACATACCGGGAGAGTTGTATGGGGAATTCACACATGTCATTCACCTCAATATATAGATGAATCTTCGTCAGTTGAAAGAAAAATTCTTACCCTACGAAGGGTACGCAGACCATGCCAACACAATAGGGGAGATTCACTATCTAATTAAACTAGAATTCTTATCATCTGCATGACAACCAAAATCATGAAGGCGAAAGAAAAACCTTGAACTGGCCTGCCTCCATGCACTGCATAAGTTGCATCGCCTCATTGGTGACGCCCTAACTAGAGTTCACATTCGGGGATGGGGAGAATATGGGGCTCTACACTTCACCCCTCTTCCCATCCAGCAAACCCCATTAGAAATGAAATCTTGTAATTTCATCACCCAAAGGAAGCAATCAAGTGGAACCCATGCTTAGGAAATATGGAATACTCAACAAAAACCGGTCCAGAGTAAGTCTCAAAAGCGTCAGGACTGAAGAGATCAAGCAATAGAAAAGATTCTGAGTCAGACAACCAAGAACATCCAGCAGGATTCCCACCTAAGAGAAGCCAACCATAAAGCAGTTCTCATGTCTTCAAAATACCATAGGCTCCGTGCAGACATAATTCCATACTCAGCTCACACCCATGCAGAAGTACGTGTAATTGAAAAGGCAGAAATAGCCGCAGCTGCCACCACAATATGGGAACAACACCAGCCTGTAGTGTTGGGGGAATTTTTAAATCAAAGTGCCCCCATAATACCAAAAAATCCAGGCCTTAGTGTATCAATGGAAGATCAGGAACAACCCCAACCTATAGGGTTGGGGCCATTTTTTCCTCAAGTCCCTGCACAATAGACATCTATCTTCCACCGTCTAGGAAGAACGATGGACAGAGGAATCACCCATTCCACCCCTTCTTGTGGTTCACACCCTTCGATACAAAGGTGTGTTATGAGGTTAGACCAGGGCTCCCTTCAGGTCAATATTCTCTAAAAAAACTAAAAAATACCATAGAATGGAAGGTGAATATAAGGACCCAGCCTTATTACATTACATAATCTTGAAATTAGTCAAGAAATCACTTACTTTAACATTGAGGATTTTATCAAGTTTAGATATTTAGAGAATTGGGACATAATACATTCATAAAATTATACATTAATACAGAGTGTATACCATAAAAACAATATTCATTTCTTCAAAAATATAAAACTTTTCAAATAAAACATGATTTATTTGATAATTATTCAAACATTTAACTTGGATTCCTTATTTGTCTTACACATCCTTATAACCTATTAAAATCATTTAAAAACATGGGATGAGAACAAATGCTCAGTAAGGGATATAAAAAGAAGAAAATAACACATTAGTCCATGAACACTTGTAACATATGAAATCATTTTCAAAAGACATACTTGTCACCCATATATACTTACTTTGTGAAATATGAGATTTAAAAAAGATTAAAAAAAACATAAGAACATAAATAGAACCATAAAGGTATCTTGTGGAATTACTTACATAATCTTATAACCATCTCGGCTACCTTATAATTTTTAACCCTCACAGCTATCTTACAATTTGTGTAACCATCATAGTTACACTTGGAGTAACCATATGGCCGACCTCCAACTTACACATACCCAATGCATTAGAGGGATATATAGGTCCCAACCTTCATCATAAAAAATTCCCAAGAACCATAAAATAATCATACAACATGAATAATTTCATAAAAACATTTCTTTTGAATTTTGTAAAATAGAATTTTAAAAGAGGATTTTAAAATAAAACCCACTTATAAATATTATACTATTGAATAGAGAATTAATAGAGTTGATATAATATGTATATATACTGTAATTAAACATAAATTAACATAATATAAACAAAACCCATCACACAAAAAATTTTAATACCACATAAATAACAAAGTAGAAGGTTAACCCAAAGAATGGAAACCGGGTTAAGAATTATCTTACCTCAGGCTTGTCTTACTTAAAACTTGTTTAAAACTCCTGTATAATGGTTAAAAGAGTGTTATTAATATCTTACAGAAAAATATCCATCTTTATAATACCTTATATGATCATTTCATTACATCATTTCACCCTTTAATTGTTAGTATTTTGTTCCTTGAACTGTTTTTGGGTGAGTTCTTTACATGATTTCCATGATTGGTTCATAATGGTTGTTCTTGTCAATTGGAAGTGAAAATCCAGAATTGGGATGAAGTGGTATTTAAATATTTACAGTACCATAAATTATACCATTTATTATTTTTAATTCTTACATGAGGATGATTCATAAGTTAAAACATTATTGATATTTTTTTAGGTCATTTTAGCGATTCTTCGACCATAAAGAACTCATTTTGTTTCATAAATTAATAACATGTGTATAAAAGAATTATAGAACCTTGGATGAGTCATAATACATATATAATAACCTATTTCAACCATAAAAATGGTTTCATGACCAGACTTTAAGGAATTAAAGAAAATTGAAATCACATCATCCATGATGTCAGTAATTCGACACATCACGGACAATGTTTTTATTCCTTGAATAAATGGAAGAGGAAAATAATATTGATGAGAAATTTTCCATGAACATGAAAACATCCAGAATATACAAGATTATAGAGTTTTTATGCCTCTTGGATAAGAGTAGGAGAGGAAAGAAGAAGGAAATAAAGGAACTCAAAATAAAAGAAGAGTTGAGAAATCCCTTATGAAATTTCGACAGCCTAACGACGTCGCTTAAAATTTCATAAAATATTTTGATGAGAGAAAAGGGGTCCCTAATAATTCTTAAATAATATGGGAATTAAGGGATATATGGAATGAAATATCCCAACATAATACAAAGGGAATTAAAAGAATAACATAAAATAAGAGAAAAGAAAGAAAACAAAAGAGGATGTTTACCTCTTGATCTCTTCTCCTTGAGATCCTTCTTAAGGCCTTGGGATTTGGCCTTTTGGTGAGACCAGTAGCTCTAGGACATGGGGAAGAGACTTGGGAGTATTATTTTTCAGAACTTAGGTAATAATCAAGGCTTGAGAGGTGTGGGAGGAAGAGGGAAACGAGGGTGGTATTTATAGCGGAGGAGAGGGGTATTTTTCATTATTTTAATCATTATTATAATATTTTTGCTCAAGACTATGAATAATCTTCATTCATGTGACCCCAAATAGTAATAATGACATGTGATCTCAAAAAAAGTGATATTAAATCACTTATGATGTCATAAATAGTGTATTTAACTGATAATTTGAATATATGGTATTTTACCGTATTTCACTATTCATCGAAAATTCAAGAATTTCATAAAAATATCAAAAAATCACCCTTACCATTTTTCAATGTGTAGAATTAAAAAATGAAGTCCATTTTTTGAAAATAATTTTCTAAATATCATTAGTTTAATTTTTAAATAAAATCATACTAAATTAAAAAATTAATAATTTAAAAACTATAACTGCTTTTATTTAACATTGAAAAATTAATCAAGATGCAATTATATTAAAGTATTAATAAAATAAAATAATAATAAAATTTTCTATTTATTAGGGTTATATTACTATTCATATTACTATTCATAAGGGTATGTTACTATTCACAAAAAAACAAGTTGGTTCCATTAGACTCTAAATAACTTACTAAACACAATTGTAGATGACCTTTTTTGGAAATTCAAAACATAGAAGTGAAAAAATTATTTTTAAAGGATAGTTATAAATATCTACTTAAAACAATGTTTCATGCATTTCAATTTTTTTAAAACCTTGGGGAGTTACAGTGAAAGTTTAACAAAGGATGCAAAAATCCTTCCTACCATTCGGTAGTGGGTACACCACCCCCAATGCGGTATGCCTCAGTGAACGTGGTAAACGTCAACCCCATGGATCTCACAGGAAATGACGCAGAGGGAGAGGACGTGGAGGAAGATGGTTCCCTCCTAGAGGCATCCCACACTGAGCCTGATGGTGTGCATACTCATAACCAGAGAGCGGTCCTAAATCTGGGCGCCCCCTTGGTTAATCTGACATTACCTCCCATGAAAAACCCCAACAAGGAGAAGAATAAATCCAAGGTTTTCTATGAACCACCTTCTCCTCCCCCTGGAAATGCGTACCTCACTCTCAAGGAAATGTTCGCCAAGTAAGAGGAAGAAATGAAAGAGATCAGGTGAATTAATGCTGAGATATGTCGAGGGATCTATCTCTCTAGATGTGTTCCCCATGTGGAACATCAGTAGGTGCTTCTAGAAGAGGTTCCTTTTCCACAGGCACTCATCCCAGTGAATGAATCCAAGATTGTAGGCCCGTCCAATCCGACATCGGGACTGGAAGCCTACTTAAACCTGACCCTAGAAGGACATAAATACCTCCCCCTACTGGGAAGGCATCCAGAATATATTCAGGTAAACCCACAAATGATACCTCCGGCTGGGTATCCACTCCAAATTCCAGCAGTTCCAACACACCCAGTCTTGTCCATTGCCGCACTAGCTCAATCTCAAGCCTGACAAGATATTAATCAAGGGATCTTGAACACCATCGAGTAACTAATAGCTCAACTAGAATCCATGGAGGGGCGATGGGATATGATATAGCTAGAGCACAATCTCTACCCTGATTGGGTAAGTAATGTTCCACCACCACCAAATTTTGGAAACCCAATATTCCTAGTATTTCAATGGCTTAGGGGACCCGGAACAAAATTTAATACACTATGCCTCTTATTTTGACCCTATGATGAGAAATATAGAGCAGCAAGAAGAAGTAAAACTCAGATGCTTCATACGAACCCTGCAAGGCTCAGCTCTCTTATGGTATACTATCCTGCCAGCTAACTCAATAATAGACTGGGAGGACCTCTGGAGATAGTTTCTCTTCCATTTCAGTTCAACACTGTCTAAGAAGATGGTCAGTGATATCATGAACTGAAAACAAAGATAGAATGAAAGATTCTCAAAATTCATTTCTAGATGAAAAGGCCTGACTTATTCCTTGAACCTGCTGCTCCCGTAGGATGAGATGCTTGCTATGGGCATCGACAACCTTCAAGATGAATTGCGAACACTGCTTATCCCGGTGAAGTACACAAGTGGGTTCCGATACTTCTATGTCATTTCCCAGAGAATAGAAGACTCCTTGCAACAGACCAATCTTAAGTCCCAAGTGGACCCATTAGCCCTAGGGAAAATAACAAGAAAATATGAAGTGTCTTCTGTCATTCTTAAGCCACCCCGACATCATCTCCAGTTGCGTGGCCCCCAATGAACCGTGTGGGACACCCTGGACACCAAGAACCACCCCCACCTCGACAAGGTGAGCGAAGTGGTGCTAAAAGAAATCAATTTGTATAATTAATAAATAAATTTTACTCATTCTGAGACAACCAGGTCCACGACTATTTTGTAGCTGCTATGAATTCCAATTTTCTCTAGCTACCAGAGCCAAAGTGAGCTGATAAAGTAGGTCTCGAAGTGTAACGACCCAATATTTTTTAAAGAAAATTACTTTCTTATAAATATGTCATAATCATATTAACTACTAAGTGCTATGGGACCCTTAAAACATAAGTTTGTCACTTCTGTGATGTGAATTTCAAAAATCCGACATACACAGTCGCGAACAGTAAGTTATTTAGAGTCCAATAAAAAAAATTAATTTTTGGTGAATAGTAACCTAACCTTATGAATAGTATCATACCCTTATGAATAGTGATATACCCTAATGAATATTAACCTTACCTATTATAATATATAAATAATATTCAAGTTGAAAGTATGATATACCTATATTTTAGAATAAGTTAACGAATGTTTTAAAACTGATTTTTTGATAATAAATTATGATTTTAATTAAATATTAAATTAATAACATTTAGAAAATTATTTTTAAATAATGGAATTCATTTTTGGATTCTAAACGTCGAAAAATGGTTAGGGTGAATTTTTGGGATTTTTCTGAAATACTTGATTTTTTTTGATGAATAGTAAAATACGACAATTTACCGTATATATACATTATAAGCTAAATAGAATATTCCTAGCATCATGGCTGATGTCACAACCCTTAATTCGAATTCACATGATAAAATTACTATTCTTGGTCATGGAATAATTACTATTACTTGTCTTGTGAAGAAATAATAAACTAATGAGTTTTATATTAAGAAATCCCCTCTCTCCTCCACTATAAAACCCCCCTCTCACCCCTCTTCCAATCACTCCCCTCAAGCCTTATGCCTTCTCCAAATTCTGGAAAAATACCCTCCCAACCTCCTCTCCAATTTACAGCAAGCTTTAGTCTCATTAAAAGACCAAAACCTCTCCCTTAAGGAGGTTCTCAAGGAAGTTTGGTTCAAGAGGTAAATTCCTCTTTTCAATTCTTTGTCTTTCCTTTCAAGTTCATTTGTTTTCTTTTTCTATTACCTCTCTTTATCCAAATTTTTTGATGACTCCAATAACATATATGTACTTGAATGTTTTCATGATAGTAAAATAAGTTATCATCATCTACCCCTTTTTACCTTCTTTTATACTAGTAGCAAGAACACCATCTGAGATGTGTCAATTTTACACATTCAAGGACGATGGACTTTCGATTTATTTTTTCATTCTAAATTCTGGTTATGAAACCATTATTGTTATGGTTGAAACAGATTATTATATATAATATAACCTATTTAATATTCTATAATCCCTTTGTTAAAATGGTATTAGGTTATAAAGAAAAACGAGTTCGTTGTAATCAAAACCCACAAATTAACCGAAACAATTATCATTAAAGTTCTATATGATAATTCATACTCATTCCATGTAACCAAGTTATATAAATGAACAATAACAACTATTTATGTTCATAAATAATATATAATTTCAATTCTGGATATTTACATCCATTCCACTTCATTACTTAAAAACAAGTGAACCGAATATGAAAATAAGAGAAACGAACACTCCGGAATGACGAAAGTCAATACAATAACTAATCAATAAAGACATAAATGAACTGACCAGAATTATGATAAACTAAATAAAGGTATAATAGGTTCTAAAATAAGTTATTAATAAGTATAATTTCATATTCCAGGAACTTAAGTACAAGCGCAGAACACGTTCGGAGTTAAGGTAAGGGTTGTTCACCCGAATTTCCATTTTCATTTGGGTTACTTTTATTGTATAATTTCCTCAATGAAATTCTTATGTATTATTATGTACTCATCATAAATTATGTGTGAGTATTCTATATATTTAAACCAACCATAATCCTTCCCTATTTTTTGGATAGTTACATGTTTTAAAAGAATCTCTCAAAACTGTTTCCAAAAATACAAGCCCGATACAAGGGAATTTCTCAAATTCATATCTATTTTCAAGGGAAATATATAATCTATTTTTGGATACCATTATCCTTCTAAAAACACTAATTTTATCATGAAATACTATCTTACTTTAATTCTGGTTTTATACAAATATTTTTCCAAAAGAACTCTTCTTTTCAAAATAAAAGAGTATTTATCACAAGAATTGCTTAATGATTTTAGAAGATTATTCTCATTTGATTCAACACTATTGCTGATTCTTATGTATTGTTGGGGTTAATCATTTATGATGTCATATAAAATATTTTATTTAATGGTTTATGACTAACTTTATTGTGTATGAAATATCCTAAAACCATTCACCATATTATTCCAAATGATTAGTGTTTATGTTCAATAATTGGGGAAAGTTAGTTACATTTCATATGATAGTTTCAATATGAATGTATATGTTGTTTATGTTTATCCACGCTCATATGAGGAATGCATTGGACTTATTATGTGACAGTTGGGGCCTTCTATAGCCCCTCGATGCATCGGTAGGTCTCATGAGATAAATAGACGTGGAATTGGATGAGGCCATTCCCAATGTGATATGGATTTTGGCCGAGGCCTTAATAATTAGACGTCTTGGCCGAGGCCTTGAAAAACTGTTTCAGAATGTCCGGAATTATGAATTCTATCATTATGAGTTCAGCTATTGATATTTTATGTGGTTATTCGATTAGCAGAATACCCATGATTATGTTTTATTATGGAATTATTTACTCAGCTCATTTTCCTGCCATAATGTGTTCAAGTTTATTATTAAAGGCATGTGTTTTCAATTATGCACCATGTATTATGTTTATACTATCTTCTGCTATATTTCTTACTCTTACTGAGCATTTGAGCCCACCCCTTTCTTATGTATCATTTTTTCAGTACATGAAGAAGTTTATTATGAATGACATGCTGAAATAACCTAGGAGTTATGGGTATTGTCTAAGGAGTTTCCATGTTGTATTTCTCTTCAAGTTATAATATTGAACTTATGTATGAATCTTGTTTCCAATAATACTAAACTACTTGGTCCTTCGGGATTCGTATTCCTTGTATGTATGCCAATGTAATCAAACAAGGCACCGACTCCGGGAAACTAGGGTCGGGTCCTTACACGAAGACCATACAAACTATTATCCCTATCACCGAATACTGGGACACACCATACAAGAATGCTTAATTTTCAAGGATCTCTTACAAAAGATGTTGGATTCCAAGAAAGTCAAGTTGGGCCCACCACCAGCATAAGTGGCGTATGTTTCCACCTCATACTCAAGAGAGGAAGAGGAATGGAAAATAGTTGCTGGTAAGAAGGGGAAAAAGTTTGACAATTGGATAACTCAGAAGACCATCAACATAGTCCATGGAATCCTCCAGGCACAGTTGAAACAACCAATTGTGCCCCCAAAATCTCTTAATACAACACAACCATCCTCCTCAGACCCACATCCCTCTAAAGGCCAGAAGGGCAGAAAGCAAGAGTAAGAAGATGATATGACACTGAAGTCGAAGTCAGTGTTGACGCTTTAGAACTTCATGACAATAGACTTGGTACAATGGGAACCACCCCTCCAAATGGTACAATGGGCACCGCCCCACCAAACAACACCATCAGAAGGAGATAGTCAGATAGAAACAATGTCTTATCAAGAACTGATCTTAGACTCCATTAATTTCATTCACTTGATGGACCCCTTCTCGGATGGAGACTATGAGCATGAAACCAAATTCTCCATGCCCAACTAGAGAGCCAGAGGAAGAGGATATAGAGGCCAAAAGTTTCTAGGAAGGAATGATTGTGGAAAGAGTCAAATTCCCAACCACACCATAAATCAAACCGTTAACATTGCAGAAACTCGCAGAAGGACCCTCTGGCAAACACAACAAGAACCGTAATGATCCTCCACCATCATCGAAAGAAATATAAGCCCAATTATCTTGTAATATCCACCAGGGGAAGAACAAATATCAAATTGCCCAAGGCATGAAGGCAGACCGGTTCAGACAAACCCGGAAAGGACCGCATCACCACCAGCCCCAACTATAGAGGTCGAACCATTCACGTCCAAATCCCAAAACCATAAAGTTTATGTGAAAGAGAAACCTTGATATAGGAAGCACCAACCTTTAGAGAAGAAATACGATATTCTAAATTAGTTGTATTTAGTACCATCAAAGCTATCAATCATGGATGCATTAATCTTGTCCATAGATCTTAGGGAGGCACCAATCGAAGTCTTACTAAGTCCCTAGGAATTTGAGGCCAAAGTAGCTGCAACTGAAGTCTATTGGACAAAGAACAGTCCTGAAGAATGTCATTCCATCATCTCCTTCATAGATAAGGATGAATACGCCATCATTAAAGGGAACATCAAACCCTTATATGTGTTCAGAAAGGTAAATGGAATTGATTTCCAGAGGATCTTCATCGACAATATCTCTGGAGTCGGCCTCCTCCTACTGTGAATGATTTTATGGCTAGGCTATGATGAAGACAGTTTGAAACCCTGCACTATAACTCTACTGGGATATGAAAAAATTGATAATAAAGATTTGGGATGAATCATGCTTAAAACTCAGCTTGGAGACCTCATGTCGGATTCTGAGTTCATGGTAGTATGAAAAAGTATGACCTTCAACATCCTATTAGGGAGGCCTTGGCTGAATCAACACGCTACAATTTTGTCATCATACCATCAGTGCGTCAAATATTGAACTAATGGAAAAAATAGGACATTTCACACTGATAAATCAACGTTTGAGTTATGCGAATCACATTATATCGACATAGGGTTCTATGAATCATAATAAAAACATATTTTTTCCAAATAAATTGATTTGATTACTGCCTTGAATGGATTGGAAACGGCTCCCGTCGACCCCCTCCAGCAGCTTGGAGAAGAGTATATATTACCCATCGACCAAGTTGAATGAATAAGTGCAAGTCCAGATGCAAACTCAATTTTTTGCATGATCTCCACCACAACCACCAATTACAAAGACATAGAAGAGTGGGATGACTCCCATGATGTCAAGAAAATCCCTATCAAAGATGCTCCCAGCCTATCCATGGGACCTCAAACTACCCCCAACTCACACACTAAGGAAAAAGACGAATCCTCTCCCAACATTTGAAAGTTAATCTCAAAAATAATCTATCCATCAAAAGAGGAAGAAGATGAAGATGATAATGAAGAAGAATAAGAGGAATAAGACCTCAAATATGACCCTCCTGCATTCGAATAAAGTGTCTCCACCACAATTGTTGAACTTAGGGAGATAATCCTGGGAATTGAAAATGACCCGCGACCCACACTGATCAGTGTGGCTATGCCCGTTGAGGAGCAGGAGGCATATAAGTCCTTCCTAAAGAAGAATCGAGATGTGTTTTCCTAGAATTACATAGAAATTATAGGCCTTGATCTTGAGGTTTCCACTCATCATCTAAGTTTACCAGAAGATCACCGAGGTTATAAGAAGGCAGTCAGAAGAACCCACCCAACGCATGATTCCAAAATAGAGTCTGAAGTTGACAAGATGATCAAATCCAACTTCATATGAGAGGTCCAATATCCGATCTGGATGAAAAACATAGTCCCTATCAAAAATAAGAATGGATATATTAGGATCTTCATTGACTTCAGGGATCTTAATCGGCATTTAACAAAAGATGATTTCCCAGTCCCGATCACAGAATTGTTGATCAATACAACAACCAGATATGAGGCTCTCTCTTTCATGGATGACTATTCTGGATATAACCAGATCTAGATGTCTCGAAGAGATGAAGAATCTACTACTTTTAGGGCCCCTCAGGGATTTTTTTTGTTATAAAGTGATGCCCTTTGGTCTAAAGAATGACGACACCACATATCAACACGCCATGCATTGCATCTTTAATCCCTTCTTGGGAAAGTGCGTTGAGTGTTATGTCGATGATCTGGTGGTTAAATCAAGACAACACTCAAACCACCTGGATGATATTGAAACTGTATTCAATAAATTATGGTAGCATAGTTAAAATATGAAACCCCTAAAGTACGCCTTTGGTGTTACCTCAGGAAAATTCCCCAGATTTGTTGTACACCATCGCGACATCAAATTTAACCATGAGAAGACAAAATCCATCCTTGGCATGTCCCCAAATCACAACCTCACCGAGTTGAGAGGTCTCCAGGGGCACTTCGCCTACATTAGATGCTTCATAGCCAACTTGGAGGGTAAATGTTTACCTTTCACCAGGATCATGAATAAAGGAGTTACGTATGAGTGGGATAATGATTTCCAAGAAGCGTTCGACAATCTAAAAAGATATCTCCTAAGACCACTGGTGATGATTCCACCAGTTGAGGGGAGAATGCTCATTTTGTACTTAACCACCTTGGAATGGTCATTAGGCACCTTCCTCATGCATAAGAATGATGCCGAAAACAAGAACAACCTCTATTAACTTAGAAGAACAATGATTGATGCCTAAATTTGGTATTAGAAAATTGAAATGAACTTCTTAGCCCTAATCTTCATGGTTTATAAACTCAGGAATTACCTGCAACACTATAATATCCAACTGGTCTCCCACTACAATTCGATCAAATATATCCCTAACCGTCCCATACTAAATGGATGCCTATCACAATGGGTGGTCATACTACAAAAGTTTTACAAATGGTACATGCCCTAGAAGTCCATAAAAGGCCAGACGTTAGTAGACTTCTTGGCAGATCACCCCTTAGAAGAAACAACACTGTTGGGTGCTGAAATCCCGGATGAAGAAGTTTTTTCCATCCAGGAGGACCTCAAGACATGGGAAATGTTTTTGATGGTGCTTCCCAAAGCCTGATAGGGAAAAGGATGGAGGATCCCAGGCTCAAAAAGTGGGATTGGGAATTATAATCATATTCCACAAAAGGCCATACTGCCTTACTCTTTCCTGCTCTTGGAAGGGTGTACAAATAATGAAGTAGAATATCAGGCCCTCATTTATGGTCTAGAACTTGCACTTCATGTGCAGGACAAACACCTAAAAATAAAGGGTGATTCAGTGCTAGTCATCAAACATGTCAATGGTGACTATTCCATAAAAAAAGAATTATTGGTCCCCTTGATGAACCATGTTCGAGAACTAATGGCAGAATTTCCACCAGAACCAACGTTGACTTATGTCCCCCGGTCATAAAATGCCCAAGCTGATGCTTTAGAAAATGCAACCACATCCTTGGACAATCTAGACTGGGATGAAATAGTCACTAGCATTTCTCACTTCTGGATGGTCTTTCCATTTATCCTGAGAAATGTGGAGGAAATTAATGAAATTAGACCCGTTTTTGAGACTTATAGTCACACTACCGGCTGAATGATGCCCATTGAAAATTACCTTCGGAACGGGGTACTCCCACTAGATAGGGATAGAAGGGAACAAGTCTGAAGATGGGAAATCAACTTTATCTTATACAATGGGGTAAACTAATAAAAGGTTCTCTACAAATGAGGCCTTGACGGAGTCCTTCTCAAGTGCATTGATAGAGAAGAGACTGCCACCATCATAAAATAAGTGCACACCAGAGCTTGTGAAGCGCACTAATTAGCAACCAAGATCTCTCACAAAATCTGAAGGCTCAGGTATTATGGGCCCACTATGATACAATATTGTGCCATATTAACCAAGAAGTTCCATTCTTGCTAATTTCATGTCAATTTCACACACCAACCCCTGAAGTTACTTCATACAAATAAGTACTCCTGGACATTCGCTTCATGGGGGATGGATGTTGTGGGACCGTATCCTCATGCCATAGCTAGATAATTCAAGTTCATACTCATAGTGACCAACTTATTTTCCAAATGGTCTGAATCCATACCCATTAAAGAAGTTAGGAAAATAAATCATTAGATTTGTGAAGTCCAATATCATTACCAGATTTGGTGTCCCCCTTACAATACTGACAGAAAATGGCACTAACTTATGCTCTGCTGAGTTGGACAAGTTATACCAGGAGTATGGAATTAAATATAACCATTCGTTCTGTTACCACGCGGAAACCAATGGGAAGATAGAGGATTTCTATAAGATTTTGTCTAACACACTCTAAAATATGGTTGATAAAGATAATAAATCATGCATAGACAGACTCCTTCATGCTTTATGGGCTTACCATACCACAACCCGCACCACCACCCAGGCAACCCTATACTCAATAGTATACGGGGCAGAGGTGGTTTTGCCTATCTAAATCCAAGTTCCATCACTTCATGCGGACATTTGCGATCAACTTTCCATGGATGATAAATCCCAGAGATAGTTTGATGAGTTGGAGTAGCTAGATGAAAAAAGGATGCACACTCTACACCATTTGGAAATATACAAAAATCGGGTTGCATGAGCCTTCAACAAAAAGGTTCGTCTTCAATCTTTCCCCGAAGGAGAAATGGTGTTAGTCCTCAAAACCCTGATGATACTCAAGAAGAAGCCCCAAAAGCTTGAACCAAAGTGGTAAGGACTATATGTAATATATAGGGTCTATTCCAATGGATCATATTCCCTAATATTGATGGATGAAAATCTCATCACGACTCCCACAAATGTAAAGTTCTTGAAGAAATACTTCATGTAATAACAACAATGAAGCCATGGTTCAAAATCTAAGACCTTAAACTATGATTAGAAATACCATGAAGCCATGGTACAAACTCTAAGACCTTAAACTATGAGTAGCAATACCATGAATCCATGTTCCAAACTCTAAGACCTTAAACTATGAGGAGAAATACCATGAATCCATGGTCCAAACTCTAAGACCTTAAACTATGAGTAGAAATGATGAAGACATGGTCTAAACTCTAAGACCTTAAACAATGAGTAACAATACCATGAAACCATGGTCCAAACTCTAAGACCTTAAACTATGAGTAGCAATACCATGAAACCATGGTCCAAACTCTAAGACTTAAACTATGAGTAACAATACCGTGAAACCCCCATGTCATGGTCCAAACTCTATAACCCTAAATTATGAGTCATTGTCCTTTTCACATGATGTTAAACTATAAGAACTCATCCTTGAAACATGAAATTAAACTGTGACTCATGTCCTTGCTGTAAGACATTAAACTACATTGCACGAAGCTTCCTAGTCGCATGACAATAAACTAGATGATCCCTCACAGAATTATGTACGGCTTGATTCCTGCCCTCTCAGGATATGTAGCAATGCCTCAATCCTTGATCTTGGTCTAGCCTCAAAAAAAATTCCTCCATAATATTCTCTACCTCCCCACACTTGCAAATGAAACCCTATGTCCACTTCTTATTTTTCACATCGAGTATAACTCATGTGAGCTTAAGGTCAGTGGTAAGGATTCCTTTATGAAAACAAGTTATAGAGAAGCATGGTAGACCCGACACCCATAGAAAAAAAATGTTCCCACCCCCATGTTCGAGCCAGATTAGTATAGGGAACATTCAGAACTATGTGTGGCTTGATTCCTGCCTATTCAGGATACGTAGTGACACCTGGATTTGGCATCCTGGCCCAACCATCATCATCAAAAAAATTCCCTCACGTGTTCTTACACATCGAGCAAACATTTGTATGGAACATTTATAACTACGTATGGCTTGATTCCTTCATTCACAGGATAGGTAGTGATGCCTGGATTTGGAATCCCGGCCCAACCACCATAAAAAATACCCCTCTCCCTATGCATAGGTTAGACTTGTACAGGAAGTCCATGAAAGGTCCTAATCGCATGACAATAAACTGCTATATTCTTCAAGAGTTATGTGTGGTCCAGTCCTCGGTGTTATGAGATCCCGCACATGCCCCCAACTCTTGAGAAGTCATAATATCCTACTTCCCCATATACATATGAGACATACCTATATGGAAGTTCCAGTAGTTCATGGGTAATCACAATTTGGATATTTCTCACGTTCCCAGGCACATCTCTCCCGTTTGTCAAACTCTATACCCTGGGAAAACATGGATCCCCATAACCCTTCAAGGTTATCTGAGATAAAAGGACAGTTCCCTCCAGACACCTTTGTTTGACTATGTGCATCATGCCCCGGTGTCTCTGCATATGTTTCATACAAAAACGGCCGTCAATCAAAGGAAAATTCCTCCCCAGGAGAGTCCTCTCCCATCTCAGTATACCCAATGGCTTCCAAGCCCCATGTCACCTCTCCTGATTCATGTTTCCCCTGGAACTATGGTTTACACATTCTATCATCACTCATGTCTAAGGAATGCCAGAGAATCCTGATTGTGATTAACTCAAACCTGTTAAATATCTTTATTACAGCATAATCGTCCTCACTGCATGACTATAAACTGCACTACATCATGTCATAAACACACGGAATTAAACTGCAAGGCCAAAATCTTCCTTTCTGTATGACGTTAAACTACATATAAATGGTTTAAAACCTAAAGTTCCCACTGATTTTGATCTTTATATTCTTAATAAATGACCTGGAATCCTCGTAATCACTTGTTTTTCACACTGAGCATAACTCAAATGAGCTTAGGGATCTTAATGAGAGATCTACTGTGACATTATGGAAAAACAATCCAGAAATTTGGTCCTATTAGCATGACCCTAAAAGTCATGTCATGGTTCCCGCCCTTAGAGGAACCCCATTTCTTAACCATGTGACATTAAATGAAAAGGTACCCCAAAGATGGAATGAATGCCCCACCCTGAATAAAAGTCAGATCTACGTAAGGGACACCTGATTCCATGAGTAAATTGTAGCCCACATGTTTCCAATATGTCTAGATACACTCCTTCCATACCTCAAAATCCATGCTCTGAGTGATATTGAATCCCCATAATCATTCAAGCCCTTCTAAGATGGAAGGCGTGTCCTGTGTACACCTTTGTTTGACTATGCATATCATGCCCCGGAGGCTCTGCATATATTCCCCACAAAAATGTCTGTCAATAAAAGGAAAATTTTTCCCCAGGAGAGTCCTCTCCTATCTCAGTATACCCAATGGCTTCCAAGCCTCATTCCATCCCTCCTGATTCAAGGGCCCTCAAAGTCATGGTTTACATTTTCCTCTCTACACACATCTTGGATATATCAAAACATGCGGGACCGATTCATCTCTCGCCCCTTTTAAGGTTTCTAAAGATACCCCTTCTATATGTGTGAAGTTGATCCGCATACAAAATAAGAATTCCCCGCTTCATTTTCAAGAGAAGTTCAACTAAAATTCCCCTTTTTTGTGTTCATGTGCACCACTTGTAGAAGGTCACATACTGTATTCAAAAAGTTCCCAATCTCCATAATTATTCATAGCCATCAGAGATGGAAGTCTAGTGTCCTGCGAACACCTTTTTTTGAATATGAACATCATTCCCCAGAGGCTCTACATATGTTTCCCACAAAAATGTCCATTAATCAAAGGAAAATTCATCTCCAGGAGAGTCCTTTCCAGCTTCCTTATGCTCAAATGAAAATCATATTCTGTCACACCCCCAGATTTGGAAAACTTCTGGATAATGACTTACATACCTTCCTCTTTCTAAATTCCCCTAACATAAAAAATATTTCTAACTCAACTGACCATTCACTGAATCTACCTCACGCAAGTAAGAACCATGCGTGAATAGTTTCCCCCTCAAAGCCGACATGAATATCTCTAATGTTTTCAGACACCACTACTCAGACCAGCCACCCACTATGGCTCCCAAAATTAAAATAAATTCAAAGTGTTGAAAATCCTACCAAGGCCATTGGATATGGATGGTTGGTGTCCTACAGACACCTTTGATTGACTATTCACATCATGCCCTGGTGGCTCTGCATATGTTTCCCACAAAAATGGCCATCAATCAAAGGAAAATTTATCCCCAAGAGAGTCATTTCCTACTTTCGTACACCTAAAACGGATCTCAAGCCTCATGCATGTCCAAAATTCACAAGTTAAGGGTCAAGAAAAATTCATAATCCATGTCTGAAGGATATTAGAACATTCTTGGATGATGATCCTGAGTTAGGGCCCTGCCCCATTAAGTTTGGTCAAAGCTGTTCGACCCAAAACATCAGTAATAAGTTTGATTGGTAGGATTGTGAACTTCCAGAGAAAGAAAAAGATGCCATAATTACTAGAGGTAAAATATACAGAAGTCACCTCTGGGTAAAAGTCGAGTATTGGTTCGTTAAAAAACATTGAGCCATCAAAAAAGATGTAAAAATTTTTAGGTAAAAAACCCGAAAAGGGTGGCCTAAGAAAAAGTCAAGTTATGCTCGCTAAGACCATGATAAGAAGGATTAGGAAAAAATTAGGGTAATAATGAAAAATACATAAAAGTTTGTGAGGTGTTCCATAAAACCTCATAAATAGTCAAACTACACTCATTGAGTCCCACGACTCATGAAAATATTAGAGCTCGATTCGATTATTTCAGTTTACTAGTTTCAAATCATGGTTTAAAATCAATATCTAATTGAAATGATGTTTATATGATTGATTATGATCAATTGAAATGATAGTAAAAGGAAAATAAGAGGATTTAAAGGCAAATCAGTTTCATTGAGTTCAAAAAAAATAGAAGAGCATCCCCAGTTCAGAGTCTCTCCAAACTATAAAAAAAAGGGGAATAGTACATATCATGATTTGGGACATAACTACAACAAGGATCAGTTATCCATTTCCAAAAAGATGGAAAGTGATTGCCGTGGGCCATCAATATTTTTCTCTAAAGAAGCTCTCTCATTCGTTTTGGCCTTGACCGTTGGACGCACCTGCTCCAGAATGACTTTAAGGTCCCAACCTTTCTTCTGGACGACTTCATAGTTAGAACATGACGAGGTCAGTTGATCCCTCAACCTTTCTACGCTGGTTTTTCACTCCCACATATATTCCTCTTGGGTTTCCACCAAATCATGATCCATCACCTCCTCAACCATTAAATGATCAAATTCTTCATAAACATCTCAAAAGGTCTCCACCTGGTGATATGAAGAATTGAACTTGGCCAGCTTGTCCTTGCAAGAGGCAACGTCTTCCTGAGAAATAACAAATTGGTAGATAAGGAGGTGTAAATGCCAATAATAAAAGTTATCGAAACCCAGATCAGTGAATAATCGCTGAAAATTGTCAGCGTCATCAGCAAAATTGGCCATAGGTGTCTCCGTAGTAAGAGCGCATAACTGGAGCCATGCCTTCTTTCGAACTGCTTGGTACCTCCCTGTGACACCAATACCTTGAACCCCCTGCCTCCATGTGTCTATATGTAGGAAGTGTCATCACAGGAGTGGTAAGGGACCTAAGATAGGGCACCCAAGATGGGGGGCTCTCTTTTCCCTTAGATGGTTTAACCGATGGAGCCAGATGCGGAGGACTATCCGCGACTTTTGGGGTAATCGGTGATACTCTGTTGGTGCCAGCCTCGTTAAGGTCTTGAGCAGTATATGAAAGAGGGGAGAAGTTTGAATCACTCCCCACTGAGATAGGTTGTACTAATGAAGCCCCTCCCAGATGCTTCTGACGGCAAATTGAGTGTCTTCTTACCACAAGGGTAGGAACAAGTGGTGTATACATCGTGGCTGCTATAGGGATAGAAGTAGATGGCGTAGCTATCACACTATTCACAATAGAAGGAATGTGTGGCATTGTTTTCAGGTCAAGGATGAGGTAGGAAATGGTTAAGGGTTTCTACACATGCCAAAATGGTTCTTTCAGCATCCCATCAGGGTAACAATCTACCCACAGTTGGGCATATTCCAATGACAGAAAGGTGGATCCCATTGTGTTATAAATGATAACTTCTATAGAAGAACCTTCATGCATCATCATAATCCATAACTGGTGAAGAACTATGGGATGATACTCTCCCATTAACTGAGAATAAGGAAGCAATGCATTCTATTGAAGACATCCGAATTTCCTAGAAAACTGATAGGGGAGGTATGGCTCACAAATGACTACTCGATCTATATGAGCAGTGATTATCCCATCCCGAAGAGTGATAAGGTATGATCATTCCTCCAAAGAACCACCCCTGCCAACTCTTAATGACCTGTGAGTGGTAGGATGTGGTGCAAATTAGAAATGAGAAGTGTCGTTCAACAGCCCAACCACAACAATAATGCTTAGAGTTTTAGGATAAACAATGAAAATGTTGAGAAGGGTGGGTTGAAAGTTAGAATGAGTAACCTTTGCAGTATGCTGATATTCATAATAGGGGAAGCATTCTTCAATCCACCCATACATAAATTGAAATGGTTCGATGAGATGGTGTGGGGGCCTACCTTCCTATATTTGTCCCAACAATTCATAAAGCTGGGCAAGAGTAGGAAGGGCCAAATTAATGGGTCGACCCTTTTCCAGCATGGCCTCCATCATCAAAGTACATGCCCAAATCCCAATATATACATCGTGGGATGGGAAAATCTATCTACTCAAAATCATGGAAAATAAACCTACTAATCTAAGTGCAGGTGATACATCTAGTTGAAGCTCATATCCCCATGTGGTATATCATCCCGCTTCAAGGGTAGAATATTATAACCCTGTAGTCTGGCGGGACCGACAGGATGGGTGAGTTCGACTACGGAGAGCCCTCAGCTTGGGTCCATTCATCTACAAGAATAACCCTATCCACACCATGAATGGGATAAGCGAGTGAGCCTGGATGGGATAACCAAGTAATCCCTCTACCATGACCAATAAACCCCTTGTCAAAGGAAAAACATGGTTAGTGTCATTCCAAGCAGCGACTGCCAGGAGAAACTCATTGTACATTTCTCCAAGGATGGGGAGTCCTCCAAGCTGGTGGATATCCCATAAACTAATTACCACCTCCCCATGAAATAAGTGGAAGGTGTTGGTTCTTGAACACCAGCGACTCAGTATCTTAGGAAGGATTTCACATGGGGAGAAGACCACAAACTGAGAAACCCAGGCTGCCTGATACAAGGCCACTACCTCCAACTGATCGGGAGACTCTAAATAGGTATGATGTACCCAGAATGCCCAGACCCATTCATCAGAGAAATATACTCCAACCCAAATATCCCACTTGGTTCTCCACCCACCATTAAGATTTTCTTTGGAGATGTTGATAATGGATGGGTACTCTCAGGCGCCTAATCTCGGGACACCATTGTGACGCCCGCGATTAACCTATGTCCATGTAGATCCTACTATTATGAATACATTCTTATGAATCTGAGTGGAGATGATTTATCCTACTGGGTAAATGTTGGAGCGATCATGTCCTTGCGGTGCTTCTAAAAGGATGAAAGGGGTATCAGGGTCAACCAATGGTATAGGAACGTTGTCAGAGAGACCAAATCCCTAAAGTATAAATTGTACAGATAGTATATAGGATAGGATATCTGGAATTAATAAATTCTTTGATAAGTTTTAATGATGAATGATGTAGGCTTGAATATGATCCTCACTATTCCCCTCCATGGTCACCCTTGTCTTCGTCGATTTTATCACAGCATGTGAAGCAGCCATTATAGCCTGCACAGGAAGATCTATAAGCTGATGAAAAGTCAGTCTAATAAAAAATTGTTGGATAAAGGATATGGAAGAATGGATAAAGGACTTAAAATATGTCCACATAAGGCTTTATGTACTATTTCTGGAAACAGTATGCAGTAGGCACATTTTTCATACTGAATGATACGCGGAACCAACCCTGCCTACGACTACGGTATGTGACTGCATTTCACCACGTACAATAATGGTACACAAACCATATGCGAGGCATTGGCTGGTGAAAATAAAGGTTCATGGAAGGTGGATACCATGAACCTAGGCCTTGATTAAGTTTATGATTAGAGATTTTGGGATTAAAGTTTAAGTTTGTATTATTAGTTCATAAAGTTTGGTTCGCCGATCCAAGTTCGGTATGCATACATGCAAGCCGCATAGCATCCTCCTACACAGAATCTGTATTTTAATTTTAAAATTCCACAATTATATTCTTGAAACAAAAAAATATGGTACACGGGCATATAAATGGAAATAAGATTGGTTTGCGGTACGTATGAAGTGGTTTGTGAACGATATTTTCTCAAGAAGCATGGTACGCGAATGCAGAGGAAGCCAGGGGAAGTCGAGATCACTTTTCATCGTGATAAGCAGTAAAAGGAAAATGACATGAGCCCCTATATATAGTTGTGGTCCTCTCCTACCAGGCCCATCTATTCTACTGCGAACCATTTCAGTTCATGACCTCTTCTACATTAGAATAGTCCCCTATTCATTATGAAAAGATCCCATTTCGATGGGGGGAATTTGTAGGGTCCTAAAAATTCTTTCAAGGGAAGAAAATACCCCCACAATCACTTTGCAGAAAGCATAAAGTATTCCTACAAGTCTGGTGAGGTGAATGGACTCAAATTGAGTTTTAAATTTCATAAGAAACTTGAAGAAATTCAAATTTTCAATGATTTTTAAGTGGCTAGCATACCATCACCAGGAAGGGTCCATGGACCACCTGGATCACGAACCACCAATTACACAGAACAATATGTGAGGTGCTGGCCCATAGAGCAATGACCATCAAACCCAGTGAACCAAAAACCATGTTGTTGAAGGACTCATTCACGTGAAGGCCATCAGCGTACCATTCCTTAAACTCACCAGTTTGCAGATGAAGCAAACCAACAGGGTTCTGCGAACCATTATTGCGAACCAAAGCCTCCACAAACCCCAGTTAACTGAGTCTCCCATGGGTTAGTATATCTCCTCACGGGCCTCCATAAATGGTGCCACATGCATATATATACGATTTCCCCAATGCTCTATAAAAGGATCTCAAAATGAATTGAGATGACGATGAGACAGATGATGATGAGATAGATGAATAAATCTTGAAGGGAACCCAGAGGTCAGAAGAAAGAGTTTGGAGAAGATTTCATCTTCAGTCTTGATTCATAGAAGAAGTCTAAATTTTGAACCACACTCTCCATAGGTACAACCATCCACAAACCATAAAACATGGGAACTTATTAATAAAAAGAGAACCATGAACCTGAATAGTGAAACCGCGGACCATATACTTCTCACGAATGAACTTACCATGAATGATAATCCCCCAAACCCTCCTTCAATATGGTTATCTATGTATTGCATCGCTACATGGACTGAACCCGACACCGTGTACTGCATCAAGACACGGATGGAACCCAAAGCAACATGATGGGACACGTACCACTATTGTACATGGTGGTCTATACCCATGCTCGCATACCACATCGTTACGTGGAGGACCCCTCTTCCCACATACCACTATGGTATGTGGAGCCTCCCCCACCCTGCATAAGAAATCAGTATGTGGAATGGGGTATTTTCAGGTATTATTTTCTCCAGTTCTAACCTCATCCTTCCATTACCATCCAGTCCTCCATAATCTCTCCATGAACCAGTCCTCCATCATCAGGACAAAGCCTCCTCCAAAGACACCAGTCCCATATGATCAGACCATTGGGTGCATCAACACTCCTCTTTGACTCTACATACCCATGGTAAGTAGAGTCACAAAGGCTCTCCCCACAACGGTTCGTGCTTTAGGAATGCTCGTGGGTCTACATTCCCATGGTAACCTGGAGTCCAACCTTGGGATTCTGACTTGAACCTCCCCGTTCTAGGGATTAAGGGCGATCATTTTCTTTTCCATTCAATGAGGAATAATGATCAGTCGGAGGAGTTATGTTAAATTCTCCTTTTGTCTAGGAGGAAACCCCTCCCCTTCCCAGAACATATTCTGGGGTCCTCCCACTGAGGTAAGTCCCCAATCTTCTGAGGCCGAGCCGTATGACCTTTAATGTCCTTTCATATTGAAAGGTTCATCACTTTGTGACCTCGACCACGGTCTCCCCAGCCTCTTCTGTCGTAGGATCTCCCTCTCCCACCAATAGAAGAGGAAGCATGTGCTTTCTTGAATCTTTCACATCCTATTGTTTCTCAAACCGAGCATGACTCACATGGGCTTAGAGGTTTGTGATGATTACAACATCCAAAATATATGAACTATGAGAACTCCAATTCATGATCAAACTAGGATACGTAGGACACCTACTTGAAGGCCTAAGATCAAAAGGGTTCTCTCCCATAAAGGGTCCACCCAATCATGTCTCCTTAAATGGGTAGCTTCCATGTGTAAGCCCCACACAATCTGAACTATGAGAAATATAATTCTTGATCAAACCAGGATACATAGGATTCCTACTCGAAGCCCTGAGCTCAAAAGGGTGCCCTCCCATAAAGGGTCCATCCAATCATGGCTCCTTAAATGGGAAGCTTCCATACGTAAGCCCCATCCATTCCGAACTATGTGGGTTCTGATTCCTCTCTCGAGGATATGTAGGAAACCCATATTATGGGTATGATCCCAATAGAAAGTCACCTTTCTTCCCCCTAGATGATGATAAACTCCAGAGTGCCTTATTGTATGGATCAAGTTAGTAGTACCTCCATAGAATCAAATATATGCATTCCTATGATGATCTTGCAAACCAAGGGTATCCCCTGGAAACACTATTCAGGAATGAACCAAGGATTCACGAACCTATGAACACGACTTAAATCTATAAGAGAGTCCTAGAACATGAAATAATCCTCCCCTATAAGGGTGCAGTGAGCCCGACTTCCCATCCTCTCAACCAATGGAGTCCTTAAGTGTCTTTAGCCAAATGATTGTCCAATGAGTGCATAACTTTGGAAATAAGGTCCATGAATCATGGATACCAGGGATATTGTGTGTTTATGGATCCAAAAATAAACCTTTTGGAGACCATTTGAGGAAGTTATATCCATGGAGGACCGATTGCACAAGTACTTGACCCCACACAATTTCCCACTGGGACCGACTGACTATGGCACATCCTTCGCAATACAAAAGGGGTAAATTGACCAACCCCAATGGGGTTAATACAACCTTCTTATAAAGAATAATGATGCTAAATATGTCGAAACAAAATAAATGGTGAATTTGACAGGAAACCCTCTCCAAAAAAAGGGACGGGCAATGATCCTCATCATACCATTTCCGCACCACTCAGAACGCACCACCTCAGAGGCAGAACAAATGATAAATTACAGAATCTTTGAGGAAACACTGAACATCCATTTCCCCTATGTTCTTATAAAATACACTATAGAAAATATGAGGGTGAACTCCTCGTCAGTCCCCCCTATGGTCTCGTAATGGTAAACATAACAGACACTCTAGGGAAGACCTCAATGTCAATCCCCCCTATGGTCTAACTACACAAGGTTCTCACAGCCCTGTGTAATACAATCGTGCACAAATGATATCGAACATCCAAAATTAATCTCAACTATTACAAGGATAATCATCTAGAATTCATAACACAACCATTTAACAAGCAATGATTAAGTAATCAATTCCAACCTAACAAAAAAGGCAAAGAAAACAAGGTCTGCCTCATAGGCAACTTGGACCAAATGGTCATAAACATTCAAAAAAGGAAACACAACCATGGGGTGTCCCCTGAACATTAAATCTAGCATAATATATCAATAAAAACCCTTATTATATCAATAAATCTAAGGAATATGATAATAGGGTTCAATTCCTTAATGCGAAATACCTGTATCACGGGTAATCAGAACTTAGGCATATATAACTAAAATAAAAACTTCGATAGGCAACAAACCACCTACCTCGACATTGTACGATGAACAATCTCGAACATCAGCCCTTGAATCGGCCTATAACGTCGTAGATCTACAAAAAGGTCAAAAATATTAAACCTTGAATAAATTGAGAGAGAGGAGAAATTAGGAAGTGAGATTCAAGAAGAATCAAGAACTCACCGAGGAGATTCTAACACAACTGATAGTGTTTGATTCAGAGAATGGATGAAGGATCGGTGGCTCAGAGAAGATTCGTTGCTCCTGGTTGCTCCTAGATGAAACGAGTTTAGAAGAAGATCGTTCTAGATATAAGACGCGACCTCGGTCCGATTTATCAAATAAAAAGAAAAGTACATGGTGCGTTCATTTAATGTACACACTGTGTACATGCCTCAAATAGCCCCTTCTTTAGGCGGTCTAGAGGGACATTTACTCAGCCATTACATGGCTAATACACGACTATACGTGACAACCAGGTACACAACATGTACTCAAGAGTACACAACATGTACTTATAAAATTTCCAAAAACTTTATTTTTCCTCAAAAACACCAGAAATCAAGATCCATACCTGAAAAGAAGATCCGGGTTCTTAAAAACTTCCCCCTTTAAAGCAATTCATCCCCAAATTTCCCTTCCAAGGGTGGAAAAGAAGGAACTTTAAACAACTCTGGCCACTGTGATCGTACATCGACCTCCCTCTCCCAAGTATCATCATATACTCTCCCATGATGCCATAACACCCATACCAGAGGAAAAAACTAGCTATAGAGTACCTTCATGCTGTGATCTAGAATCTGAATAGGTTGCTCCTCAAAGGAAACATCCACCTCCAACTCAACCTCCTCAGGTTAAAAAACGTGAGACAAGTATGAAAAGTAACACATAGCTAAGAAAAATGGATGATGTCGTGCATATCCCGATAGATCTGAAGTAACTGTAACCGATAGGGAACCGACCCGACCCTCTCTAAAATCTCAAACGGCCCAACGTATCTCGGTGAAAGCTTTCCCTATTTCCTAATCATCCTATGTCCCAATCTCGGTGTGACACGTAAGAAAACTTGATCGTCAACCTTGAACTCCATAGGTTGTGTCCGTCAATTAGCGTAAGATTTCTGGAGAGACTGCGTAATAACCATTATCTTCTGAATCAAATCCACATGCTCAATGGTCTCCTAGACAAGATGAGGTCCCAGCATAGCTGCCTCTCCTACCTCCAGCCAACATAGTGGTGATCGACATGGCCTACCGTACAAAGTCTCATAAGGTTCCATCTGAATCATCACTTGAAAACTGTTATTATAGGAAAAATAACTAGGGGTATGTATCTCTCCCAAGAACCCCAAAAATCTAGGATGCATGCTCGAAGCATGTCCTCCAACACTTGAATCGTGCACTCGGACTGTCCATCTGTCTGGGTATGGTAAGCTATACTCAAAAGTACCTATGTACCCAAATCCCTCTATAGTCACTGACATACATGAGAAGTAAAACGACATCCCTATCTGAAATGATAGAGCGTGGAACCCCATGAAAACATAAAATCTCTCAGATGTACAACCTTTTTAGTTCATCAACACTGAAGGTTTCCTTGATTGATAATAAGTGTGCAACCTTCTTGAGTTTGTAAATAACAATCCAAACTGCATCATTCCCTCAAGGTAACCTCGGTAAACCTATCAAAAAATCTACCACAACATCATTCCACTTCCACTCGAGAATGGCTAATTGCTGTAAAAGACTCGATGGATGCTGATGCTCCACCTTCACCTGCTGACAGGTGGAACATCTCATCACAAAACCAACAACATCTCTCTTCATACTTGGCCACCAATACTGACAGTGTAGATCTCGATACATCTTGGTGAAACCGAGATGAACTGCCCAAACTGAGTAATAAAAATCCCGCATTATCTCCTCATGTATGTCTACTGACACCCATATGCATTCATGAAAGTGTAAGATCTCATCCTCACCTATGGTCCACCCAGGTGTAGGATCCCCTCTAGACACTCTCTCCCGTAGGACTAGGCCTTCAGAATCTAATAGCTGCCTCATTCGCACTCGATTCAGAAGAGTAGAGGTAACAACTATAGAATAAAGAAACGTCTTCCCCTATCTATCGTGCACCTCCAAATGCATATCAGAGAATAGAGCCATAAGATTCCACTCACTACTAGCCTCTTGAACTGACTATATCTGAGTCCTCCTTCTCAACGCATCAGCCACTGTGTTGCTTTTCCCAGGTGTGTAGGCAAGCTCAAAGTCAAAAGACTAAAGGTACTCAACCCACCTTCACTATCTCAAATTCAGATCACACTGAGTAAAGATATACTTGAGACTTTTGTGGTCAGTGAAAACCACAAAATGTTCTCCCAACAGATAATGTATCCAATAGTGTAAAACATACACAACTGCATATAACTCAAGATTGTGCATCGGGTAATTCCTCTCATGTGGCCTCAACTATTGAGACCCATACACAATGACTCCTTCCCCCTACATAAGCACTGATCACAACCTGATACCTGATGCATCGTAGTAAATGGTGTAACTCTTGGCCGGTTCTGAAAAAATTAGTATCAGTGCTGAAGTCAATCTCCCTTTCAGCTCCTAAAAGGATGAATCGCAGGATTATGTCCACAAGTACCTTGCACCCTTCTTAGTCAGGCCTGTCAGTGGCACTAATAAGTGTGAAAAGTCTTGTATAAATCATTTGTAGTATCCATATAGCCCTAGAAAATTACGTACCTCAAAGATGTTATTCGGATGCTCCCAGGAAACTACTGCTCTCACTTTATCTGGGTTTAATTATACTTCTGTCTCTGAGATAACATGACTCAATAAGTGAATCAGGTCCATCCAAAAGTGGCATTTTGAGATATTTTCATATAACTGATGCTCTCTCAGTGTACTCAAAATGATCTCAAGATGGGTGGCATGGTCATGTCGAGTATGAGAGTACACCATGATATAATTCACGAAGGCTACCAAAAAAGAATCCAGGTATCGATGGAACATTCAGTTAATCAATGCCATGAAAACTGCTGGTGCATTCGTGAGACCGAACAACATAACCACATACTCGTATAGACCATAAATACTCCAAAAGGCCGTAAGAGGTATATTTGACGGTCTAACGCATAAATTATGATAACCAGATATCAAGTTAATCTTCAAGAACATGTGGTCTCCTAGAAGATGATAAAAAAGATCATCAATCCTCAAAAAGGGATATCAGTTCTTGACTGTCAACTAGTTCAACTTCCGATAATCCATAAAAAGTCTGAGGGTACCGTCCGACTTCTTCTTGAAAAGGACAGGTGAACCCCAAGGAGAATTATTGGTTCAGATGAAACCCTTTTCTTGTAACTGCTCTAACTACTTCTTGATCTCCTATAACTCTGGTGTAGCCATCCTATAAGGAGTAATGGACATCGGTTCCACTCCTAGAACAAGCTAAATAGAGAAATATACCTCTCATTCCAGAGGTAAACCTGAAAATTCATCTGGAAAGACATCTCTGAAATGATCCACCACTGGAGGAATGTCCATATGTGAAGTCCCCTGGTCATCTGAATATAAACTAGCAATATGGAATGTAATTACTCTCAACCCATGATGCTTGGGTCCAGCTCTGCTCGCCTGGACATTCTATTCTCCCTTGTGTAGAAAATACACACCCTCTGGTGATGTGAAACTCACCCTATGGTGATAGCAGTCAACAAAGGCCTAGAAAGAGACTAACCAGTACATCCTGATAATGACATCAAATCCTATCATCTCTAATACATAGAGGTCCCATAAGAAGTGACACCAACCAATCTCAAGAGGGAACTCCTTTCACTGACGTACACTGTCCATTATATTCCCCAACAGAGTGTATAGAACCATAACATCCTCAGAAGTAAAGATATAGATCCAAAGGCTCCCCATAATATCAACAAATATGAAACTATGGGAAGCCCCTATATAAAAAAGAGAATAAGCTAAAATTGAGGCAACTAGAATCGTACCTCTAACCATAGAGGGTCTAGGATCCTACTTATACTGGGTCTGTTCCACTACAAAAGTCTAACATATACCGCGGCCCTGTGACCCTGCTTGACTTCCGTGAGCTGATCCACCTTGCGATCACTAAAAACCTGTAGCCTAAATACCACATCCACAATCACCTCCTCGTCTAGAACGACTTGATGAACTCCAGTTCCCAAACTGATGAGAAACTGGTGGTCCTGCTCCTAAATGTGGTGTCATAGCAAAACCCTTATCACTAGCTACTGGTGAGAAAAACCAGAAAAATGCTAAAGATGGCCCATATTGCCGCAAGATCAGCACTCGAACGGGTATCTCATGCCCTAAGGTATCGTATGACTACTCTTTCCATACTTTTAACATACCACCTAGATACCTAAATGAGTATCCCATCTACTTGGATCTCCGCGTGTAGACTCCCTACAGTGCTTCCTACTATCAGTCGGAGAAGTACCAACTATGGATGCTGAATATCCATGGATCACAGATCCAGACTCCCTCAGATTATGCTTTGTGATCAGAACCTAGTTGACTATAGAAGATATGGAAGTCAACCTGAAGATGTTCACCTAGGATCAGATGTCATGTATGAGACCATCCTCAAAATTCCTGCCCAGAAATAACTCATCACCCCCAGGAATGGGTGTGAAGCACTACAGCTCTGTAAAGTAAGAAGAATACTCCATGACTGAATAAGTACACTGTTCTAGACCCATGAACTCTCAGGATCGGTCATTCATCAAGGTCTCTGGGTAGAAATAGTCGTAAAAGGTCTGCAGAAACTCATCCTAAGCCATAACTCATTGGCATTCTGCCTGTAATATCACATCCCACCATATCTTGGAAGAATCTCGAAGCATGTATGTAGATAGATTCACACTCATCTCAAGAGGTGTCTCTATATGCTCGAAGATAGACTGTATGGATTCTAACCCTGACTCTACAACTTGAGGTCCTCCATCCCCTGAGAAAGTGGAAGGATGCTGCTGGTGAAAATCCCACGTCAACTCTGCCATATATAGGGCAGGATGCGGTGGTCCCTGGTAGGTCTTCATAAACCTTATGAAGACTCAGAACTATGCATCATCACTTGTGTCTGGTAGAATAGATGGTTCCAAGATAGGCATGACAGGAGGATCTGCTGATAGTCCATGATCTACCATTTTCGGTGTTTGATCATTTCCCTATATCTAGCGTACAACTGGAGGACATTTCAGTGGCATGAATTTGCAAGGTCAAGTGCACATCTCATTTCCGGTTTATCAAGGAATAAAACTTAAAAGTGTAAAGAAGGAACAAGAGAAGAAGAACAATTAAGTTTTAAAAAATAGGGGTACACGGATTGTATAACCACTACACGATGTGTTCCCTTTAGCTTTTAACATGGGCATGTACCCCCGCCAAAACTAGTCATGTAACACCCCCACAAATAGTGTTTTCTTCTGGTGACATGGCATGTACTTGAATTTTCTCACATGACTGAGTTATTATGCATGGCTAAACCACACGGTTATCTCCCGGGTAACACTACATAGCATGTTCACCCTACACATAGTATGTAACACTTAAGTTCTAACCACCCGTGTCATTAGTCACATGGTCGGTGACATGATCGACTCTATATGACATGCAAGAATGGGACATGGTGTGTACAACCTAAATTTCATCCACCCGTGTCATTAGTCACACGACCATATACACGGTTCCTTACAACATGATGTGTACTCCCAGTACACGGTGTTTTCTTCCCAAGTTTTCCAACCCCGTGTCTCTACTCACACAGTCAGTCACACAGTTAATGACTACATGGCATATACATACAGTACACGATGTGTACATAATAAAACTTGTTTCTTCTAGAACAGAAGAACACATGGCATGTGTCCATAACACTACAAACCGTGTTGTATGGGTTTCTAGACAGCAAGCCTCTGAAAACTATCTGGAACCCTTAAAAACATAAAATTTTGTCCAAGGAATGAAAAATTACAACTTGTGAGATCCCATACTCCCACAAATCAAAGTGTGGAATCCTTATTCACATCACAACTAGACAAATTTCAACTAAAGTTCATACATGATCCACCAAAATCCAATCCAAGAGGGCCCATAACACCTCAAGGACCAAAGTTTGGCATCCATCAAAATGAAACCTTACATATTATCAATACCCTATCAAATAGCAGGTATTATATCAAGGCATCTATTACAACATCATTCATATCTAGTACAACATCAATCAAAACAACATGCAATCAGTAATTCACCCTAAATAGCATGACAAGAATGCATGAAATTTGATCCCCATCAAGTGCCTATATGATTCATGAGATGGCATAACTTCATATAGTCAGGTTACAACATAAATAAAACCTCAATAATATAAACTATAACAACACAATACAAGTGAATCACCCAATGGTGAAATAAAATCAACCGTAACAATTGCAAAACCAGAAAAAATTGTAATATTCAAGGTAACTTGGCTTTTCCCTATACATGGGTTAGCTACTCCCAAGCACAAATTATTACCAACTACCTATTACTTCCTATCCCTATCTATAGGCTCCAAATAGTAAGACAAATCAGAAAAGAAACTCCTCTAATACCACTTTGTAATTTCCTAGTTCTGGGTGCCGCCCAATGGTGCCCTGTACTCGGTTGGTCACATGGCCTCAAACACATTTCTCAAAATGATAGAGGTTTCCGACTAGTAGTGATGGCCTTGGGTATGATAGTGGGGAAACTATTCCCTCATTAGAAGAGTAACACAATGGAAAAAAACAGTAAATAGTAGAAAAAGTTTTAATACCATACAACAGAAGTAAAATGAGGAAGTCTAATATTAAATAAAAAACTAGAGCACACATATAAATGATGCATGTCACATATGTCTAAGAAAGCAGCCAAACAATTCACAATTCTGGAAATATAGTACTAAAACAAAATACAAAATAAAACAAGTAAACTATTGCAGCATCACAAGCCTCATATTGGTCCCATGATTTCTAGCTCCATAGAAATCAAGTACTTGATGAAGAAGGGCACTTTCCCTTATCTATACCTACAACCATATAATTTGTTTGGGTCAAAAAGAATGACCCAAACAGGGTTTGAGATGAATCCCAGTAGGCAACCACCAAAATATCTATGCCTAACTATAAATGAATATATATAGTAGGAAATATGAAAAATGAATCAATAAACAAGGAAGTACTCAAAGTAAATAATCCTACAATTTTCAATTACATTCATTTTCATTTATTTATTATTAAAACCATTGAATAATGTAACCTAGGTATATAGTCTAAGCTCTATATCCCATGTGTAAAAGAAAAATAGATGTATCATAAGACCATCTAACAACCAAGTATGACTGAGTCCAAGCTTGTGCTTTGGCTTGGTAGGCGCATCGCAATCAATCAATAATTCAAAAGCAAACCTCTAGGAAAGTTATCACAGACTAAACCCTCTGGTTCAATATATCATCAAATCAATAAAGATATAATGATCCTCTAGGAAAACTCACACAATAAAAACCCTTTGGTCCCACAAAATAAAGACTCTCTGAGGAAGCACTCACCGTCGATTCCCCTTGTGGTCTTTTAATGATAAACTATAGACTCTCTGAGGAAGAACTCAACATCCATTCCCACTATGGTATCATAACTATATAATATAGACACTCTAGGGAGAACTCACCATCAATCCCCCCTATGGTATCATAACGGTAAACATAACAAACACTATGGGGAAGCCCTCAATGTCAATTCCCCCTATGGTCTAACTACACCAGGTTATCATAGCCCTTTGTAATACAATCGTGCACAAATGATATCCAGCATCCCAAAGTAATCTCAAATATTAAAAGTATAAGAAGCTATACTGCATAACACAAACATTTAATAAGAAGCAATTAAAAAATCAATTCCAACCTAACAAGAAAGGCAAGTAAAACAAGGTCTGCCTCATAGGTAACCTGGACCAAATAGTCATAAACATTTAAATAAGGAAACACACCCACAAGGTGTCCCCTGAACATGAAATCTAGAATAATACATCAACAAAAACCCTTAGTCTATTAATCAATCTAAGGCAGATGATAATAGGGTTCAATTCCTTAATAAAAAATACCTATATCATAGGTAATTGGAACTTAGGCGTATATAAATCAAAGAAAAACTCTAATAGGAAACAAACCACCTACCTTGACATTGTATGATGAAAAATATCAAATGTAGGCCCTTGAATTGGCCTATAATGTATTAGATCTATAAAAAGGTCAGAAACATTCAACCTTGAATAACTCGAGAGAGAGGAGAAATCAGGAAGTGAGATTCAAGAAGAATCAAGAACTCACCAAGGTAATTCCAATGCAAGTAATGGTGTTTAATTCGGAGAATGGATGACAGATTGGTGGCTCAGAGAAGATTCATCGCTCCCAGTTGCTCCTGGACAAAATGAGGTTATAAGAAGATCGTTCTAAATATGAGACACAACCTCGGTCCGATTTATCAAATAAAAAGAAAAGTACATGGCATGTTCATTTAATATACACACCATGTACATGCCTCAACTAGACCCCACTTTAGGCAGTGCACACGGCCATGTACTCGGCCATTACATGGCCAATACATGGCTTCAAGCGACATCCAGGTATATGATGTGTACTCAAGAGTATGAAACATGTACTTAGAAAATTTCCAAAAACTTCCTTTTTCCTCAAAAACACCAGAAATCAAGATCCATACTTGAAAAGAAGATTTGGATTCTTACAGTTCAGCATTTAGAAATAATTTTTATAAGAAACCCACATTGTAAAATATTTATTAAAATATTATATTAATAATTGAGAAGGTAAGTACAAAATTCATCTGGAATAATCACATATCTAGGGTTCCAAATATGAGAACATAGATGGGGAAGGAAAACCTGGACATGGAATATAAAAATAACACTCAAATATTGAGGGATAACGATATAGAACATGTTTAGAAGAAAATTAATGACCACAAATCCATAAACTAGATATGTGAAAAAGCTCATTGATATCATAAAAAAATGATGATAATAGGATAACATTTTTGTTTCAAGACCCTTTTCCTAGAGTTGAGTAATTCTTTCACTCTTTAAGAATATAAGAAAATATACTTAATTGATATGATTCTATTTTATAAACACAATGTTATCCTTTGTTTTTTCTTTGAACTATTTCTACTTCATCTCTTAGCATAGGTTGCATCATACATTCAAGTAATAAATTAATCTCAAAAACCTCATACAAAGTTCAACTTAAACCATTTTATAAATGGTTAACCTTTCCAAAAGATTATGATATATCACTTTAGAATAATTTACAAGGTAGTTAGTAGTATCCAATTTACTTTATCCATATCAATAATCTCTTTATTAAACATCATTATCTCAACATTAGGAACATATTAAGGCTTATCTTTCCCTCAACCACATGTTTTCCAAAAAATTTCAACTTGCTACTAAATCAATTTTCATAGAACCATTCAATGCATAGTTTAAAATATATTAAGAAATAGTACTACAATACAATCCTTATATATTTTATAACCATCATGATGAGTATATCATCAATAAAATACTTTTACAACAAATTCCATGGATAAAAATACATAGGCACATTAATCATTCCACTTTGATAGTATCAATAGAATAAGATTGATCTTGACCCCTTAGTTTATTCTGAGGTATATTACCTTAATGATTGGGGAATTCATTTTCATAGTACCCCATATTCTTATAGTTGAAGCATTTAACTTTTTAGATTTTCTTTATTTCCCTTGAAATCACAGGAATAGTAGCATATATCTCTATACTTATAGAAAACTCCTAATACTTTCAAGAATTTCCTAGGGAGAATCTTTCTACAGTTATCACATATGGGAAATTTTTTCTTTCTCCTATATTTATAAGTTATTTTATATTTCATCCTCTTCTTATATTTCTTTCCTTTGAAACCATAATAATTGGAGAATTATTTCTCTATCTTGATATCACATAAAAATATTTCATTATATGAAGAAAAGGTTTGAGAAACCATCTCCCTTTATAGACCTGGATTAATCCCTTCAAATAAGTGATCAATATTGGAGTATTTGTTTTATATATAATCCAAAAAATACCTAGTTAATCTTATAAAGGAAGCCTCATACTCCACAACACTCTCTTCCTCCTTTTTCTTTATGTTAAGTAACTTTTTCATCATCTCATTTTTTTTCTCATGCGGGAAATATTTATCAAATAACACCTCCTTAAAATATTTCCATTACATGAGTTCCACTTTCTCTTACACCCTAGTATTCTGGATCAACAACTACCACTGATCAACATCACCATTGAGGAAAAACATTTAAAGTGTAACCTTTTCCTTTTCACCACATCCCAAAACCATAAATATCTTCTCCAAATACTTAATCCATTGCCCAGCTACCATTAGATTAGTATTCCCACTAAATTATGGGGGATTCTGTTGTATAAAGTTATCCAAAATCGGAGAATCTCACTTTGGAATAGGTTTATCCATCTGGGAAAGGTTATTTGTCATAACATGATTAATATTCCCTAATATATCCATAACTTGCTCAATTATAATGCCTATTATATCAAATTTATTAGTAGGGAAACCTCTACATTAGCTATGAGTATTGATACCCCTCCTCCTTCTAGGTGCCATTTCTAAACAATTTAACACACTGGATTAGATCATATCATTATGAAACATAATGTATAATCCCAAAACTAGTTAAACACTTAACATAAACTGAAAAATTTATGTGTATATAATGTCATAATCATAAACATGTTTCTTTGGGATGTTCTTCTATACTTATTATCAAAGTATATCATAGGTTTATGTTCTCTAATCTAAATTTTACTAAATCTAGTTTCCACGGTTTCTACTAAACTTTCTCCGACACCAACAACAATGACCTCGACCCAATAGCTCAAATCCGATGCCTTACTTTTTTACATTGGCATAGATAGAAGATTCAAATCCCAAAGGATCAAACTATTTAATAGTTTTAGAAAACCATATTACATACATGATACCCATTTTGCATTGAGAATATAAATTAAATTTTAATACATAACAAAGACTAATAAAATGTATCCTTGAAACTCATTCGAATAATTCATCTTTATATCCCAAGGAAAGGAAAGAAAATAAGGGTGTGATCAAATTACCAGTAAGGGTTAAGTATAGTAGAATCCATAATGAATCAATTAGAATAATCAATATGGAAATGTAAATACCTGAGGACACATTCCATTTATATAAGTGGATAAGGCATGATCAATATGGAAAGGTAAATAATTAAAACACATGCCATTTAATTAATAAAATAAGAATTAATTTCTTCTATAGATAATGTCAAAACAAAAATATCATGGATAAATAATAATAATAACTGAATTATAAATGAATAAAATGCTTAATTATTGGACGTTATGTCTGAAGCATATGAAAACCTACACCAATAAGACCTTTCACAATATAGTTTAAAACTATAGGTAGAAACCCATTTAATTTGTGTAACTGATTTGTCTCATGATAAATTGTCAATGTATAGAGGGGATAAATAAATTTTGGCCCCCACAAATCACTTCTAGTCCAAATATTTTCTTATATATCAAATAATAAATTTAATTAATGAACAATATACCTTATCAAATATTCTTATTGAGTTAATAATATGGATTTATCAATATTTCCCCAGAAAATCAAATAAATGTCAAATTAAAAACCATAAGTAAAATGGTATATAGTTTAGGAAATAATCATATAAATCACCCAATAATATCAATATTTAATATAATTATAATTTTCAATGAAAAATGATTATAATAAATTGATTTTTTCAAGAGAAATTTAACAATCATAAAATAAAGTGAGATTTCACAATAACTTTCATCACTTGGTAATATTCAAATAAAATCACCTTGGATAAAATAATTAAAATTGAAACTCAAAATACAATTAATAATGATTTATTAATGATATTATATTTCAATTATCAATATATACACCATATAAAAGTGAATTTTTTCATAATAAAAAATAAGTCTCAATTGAATGTAAATTAAGACAAAATCCCTTACCACTTGGTACTTTTGAATTATAATCCCCATGAAATAATAACTGAAAATTATACTTTAAATATAATTATATAAATTTATTCATGATATATAATAAAATATTGGCAGTATATACAAAACAAAAAAATAAATAAGTGGTGAAAATGGAGTATGGCTCATGGAAGAAAAAACGGGATGAGAATCTCTTAACTTACGCTTCCTTTTAGTTGAACGCCATTTAAAATCCTATATAATGGTTTTAAATATGTTAATAATTTAATATAGAACTATATTAGTATTTATGATATCATATATGATCCTTTTAAAATATATTATCACCCATTTGTTAATAATATTTCATTATTTTAATTGTTTCGGGTGTTAATCACCCTGTTTTTCAAGTATGTCTTGACTTGTTATTTTTTGTTGATTTTACTTAGATAATGATTTAATCATATCCAAAATTTAAACCATGATGTAAATATCATATATATTTAGTATATATTAATTTATATTAATCTATAAAATTTGGTGATAGGAAATGAAATACACCGTTAATAGAGACGGTAGGCTATACGTACGCATGAATGCTGTTTCCATTTTCTTGTCATATTTAAAGAAAAAAAAGTAAATGATATATATATATATATATATTATTAAAGTATCATTTTTATTTCTTATATATTAAATATGTTTATTAAAACCATTCTTAATACATTCCATGTAACGTGTGAACGAATCACATCGCTTCGTGAGGCGGTAGTCCGCCATACACATGAATGACATTATCGTATTCCCAAAAAATAGAATGAATGAAGGTATGTGTTATATAATAATTAAAAAATCATAAATAAATTATAAATATCATATATATCATATAAAAACTATAAATCCATCATTATTACTAACCTTGAAATGTGTTAATGGAAGAACAAATGACATCGGTTCGTGAGGTGGTAGTCCACCGTACACACGAATAATGATTGCATGTCCCAATTGATGAAAGTGTGTGAGGTTGTAGGTTATAATATTATCATAAAAACATATCATTATATTTAATATACTGAGGTATAATCATGATATAATAATAACTTAATGGGGTTTAGAAATAAATAAAACAAAAGTGTTCATTGAATAACGTTACCTTTTCTTTAGGTAACTTCTTTTGGTTTATACCAAATGATTTCCTTGGTTGGATTTATGCCCAAAGTTAGGATTCTAGGACTAGGGGTGTAAAATTTTAAAGTTATTTTTGTAGGGTTTTTTTAATAAAAATGTCTTTAGAGGTGTGAAGAAGTGGGGGGGGGGGGTGAGTGCCTTTTTATAGTGGAGGAGGAGTGACATTCTTGTAAATACCAAAAGGTAAACAATATTGGGAGGTATCCCCTTACATAATATTCATAAAATATTGAAACATTTTAGATTAAATTGATAATATGGTTTAAATATGGAAAACCAATGGGTTTTAGACAAGTTTATAGGTCATTTTACCCCTTAAGATTAAAGTTTAACCACTAAGTAAAATCATTTTTACCTTAATCGCTATAATTAATTTTAATTGATTTCAATTATATTTTTGGTAAAAAATAATTTCACCTCAATAAAAATTATAACTTATACTTATTCCAGATATGTAATCTATTTTTCCAAATTAAAATCACATAAGTTCTAAAAATTAATTTAAAAATAATCCTGCAGACGGGACGAGAAAATGGGTTTATAAAGTGAAAATGTTCAAAAGTTCACTAAGTTTTTATATCTAAATTCAACATAAAAATTATTAAAATGACCTAAATTGGATTAATATATGTATAATTTATCTAATTTTACTTTAAAACCAATTTAAAATATAATTTAACATTATAAATTATTTAGACAAAAAGTCAGATTTCAATTAAAATTGAGTAATTTTCACTATTTATCAAAAAATGAAACTTCTTAGAAAAATAAAAAAAACTATTCCTAGGATAATTTTGAGATAAATACTTAAAAAATTAATTTTTTTAAAAATAAAATTTATAAAAGTTTCAAAATTTAGTTTTAAAACATGTTTTCCATTAAAAGGTGGAAAAAATGCTTTTAAAAAAATACAGCTTTTTATACGTAAAATTAGATTTGTTCTTATCATAAGCCTGTAAAATATATTTTATTAATGTAAAGAAATTTAATTTAATAAATAAAATATAAATTTAATTTATATTAATTGACTAAAAGTATTAAATTATATTATTAAGATAAATTGCCTTTGGGTGCATACAAATAGTTCTTTATAAAAACATTCCCTTTATATTCAATTGGTTATTTTATTAATTTATAGTTAATTGGTAACCAATTAATTAAACCATATATTTAATAAGTTAGTTAATCATATTTATAACCTCTAATTTAATTTCTTGGATATAATTTTTTATTTTAAATAATAATATTAATTGTATTTAGTAAAACTCAGTCTTACGTGTAATAGAAGTGATCAAAAAATGCCGTTCTTGCATGTAATGAAAGCTAAATAATTATTTCATGCATTTAAAGATATATAATAGATTGAATTTATTTAAAATATTAAATATACAGTAAATTATCAGGATGTTATATTCCTTTCTATGCTTAGTGTTGTGTGTCATACACACTATCAAATACAATGTCCTTAATTTAGAATTTTAGGGTGTTATAGAATTTGAAAAGGAGAAAATATTTTCCAAACTCATAAGAAACCAAGGTAAATTGTTAATAAATATATACTTTTTTGTTATAAAAATAGAAATTTTGAAAATATAATTAACTTAAACAATGCATAAGATGATGAGTTTTTAAATAAGTGATATGTAAGAAGATTGAACATTTGATGTAATTTTTATACTTTGAAAAATGTAAGATTTCATGAATATTTTGAAAAAATAATTTTGATGACATAAGGATTTTTTAATCAAATAAAAAAATATCATAGTCATGTAATTATGATTTTATTTGAGATGTGATTTGAGAATATTTTCATGTCGTAGTGCATGAAAAAGGTAAAGAGTGAAAATAATACTTCACACTGTAACAAAAGGTGCCACACCATTAATATCTGTGTATGTGAGCATTCATGCCCGTAACATACCTTTAAAATATTTTAGGTATCCCCCTTCTCTTAATTCACTTTTCTCTTTGTTTGGGTGTATCTTGGGATTCACGAGGATAGAGATAATTTTTTGGGGAAAATGAACTAAAGTTCAGGGATGTATGTTTTTTTGAATTAATGGAGTTCAAGTATAAACTTGTAATGGATTAATGGTGTTCTCTCTATGTTTGGAGAATTATTGAGGTAGTTTGGAGTTTTTCTACAAAAAATTGGAGTTTTTTCTATCTACTAAGAATTTACTTGTCATGTAATGGGAGTACATGACATGTATTGTTTGACAGGATCATGTCATGAGATGAATACACAACGTGAATGGTTACACACTGTGAAAAGGGTTTACATGGTGCACAATGTTTAAAGATCAGTTTTTGTTAAAACAAAATGGGTATTTCAGTGTATATGGACCCTGTGGATTACAAAACATATAAAGGGATCACACTCCATGTAATTCTTGCGAGGGTGTCTTTTTAGGGCGCCATACGAGTGATTTGTTTATTTTATTCACTATATCCCATTTTCTCTTGACCCAGAGCTATTCCCTAGCGATCTTGGGAACCTCCTCTCCTTCCATATTGAGTTTTTAGGTGTTTGATCATTAAGGTTTTTCACAGCATCTCTTTGGGTAAGAGAATTCTTATGCTTATTCATTTCCTTTGATCATAGTAGCGCTGTTGTGTTGTGTTATTGGATTTATTGACACTTGATGTTAATTATATTTTTTTTATAGATCTATTGTGTGATCTTCCTCTGGGGGTTGTTCCTTTATTGGTTGTGGTGAGGAGGGTGTGCATTTTTTTAGTTTTTTCATGATTTACTCTTTCTGCCATCCATTTTGTTGCTAAATAAATTCTACGTGATGTGTGGATTGATTCTAGGGTCTTCATTATCATTGTTGTGTTATTATTGTTGGTGAATCCATTTGAGGGTGTGTGAGACCATAATTTTGTGGTAGGTGGTTCCATATCTATATTATATTGGATGAACTTCATTTCTATGATTTTTATTAATTGTTTTATAAATTAAATGACATGATTGAAGATTTTATTTGTGTGTGTTGAAATGGGTTTTTGGATAAAATATGGTTTTCCATGGGTTTTGGTAAATGAAGAAGGTTTTTTCTAAGCATTGTGAAATGGTTTTATGAAATGGTTTTTCTAAGCATGGTTTTAATGAAATGGTTTTGAAAATAGAGCATATGTGAAGCCTTGGGTACTTAGGTGGAAGGTTTAGTAATAGGTCTCATCTATTGATATTGTTAAGGGTGCACTCATGGGGTGTTCCTCTACTCTTTAGGTTTGTTGTTCTTGGGACTTGGTAGAAACTATTAGAAGGTTCAATTTAAAGGGTGTTCCTATTCTACCTAGATTCAATTAATATGTCTAGGGGCTTGATGCATGCTCCATTGCCTATGTTGGGGGTACGAGTTTCCTAGCCATCCTTACCTATAGTAATCCTTGGCATAATGTTACTTGTGCTTTGGATAATTTTGTCTTACAATATTTGGTTGTACTACCATGGATTTGACATGATATTTGATACATGATTTTCATTGATTTGATATATCTTCTTTGACATATGTATATGAAATGATTTGAAACTATTTTACCTAGTTTATTTTAGAAATGTGGAAAAGGGGAAATTAAATGTTTTTCCATGCTTTTGATATAAAAATGATGAATTTTATATCATGAATTGTTTTCTTTAAAGTTTAACATGCTTGGATTATTTGTATAGAGACTCGTTATAGGACACCTGGGTGAAATAATTTTGATCCTATTTGCTCACAACCTATGAACTCCTTCAAAAGTTCATAGACATATGTATATCTTTCAATGTAAAGAAAGGAAAGGTGCTACAATGAGGTGATGAGGTTTTCTATCAGATGTTTCTAGGTAGCTGGTGGTGAGATGGTGGGATTTTTCCCACGCTATCACATGAAGGCTATTGGAGTCACTGTTTAGTTTTTGTCATCCATTATAGTTGGGATTTTCTCTTAGAGATTATTTTTCTATCATTTTAGGTGTATCACTTATTTTATTATCTATCTGTTTTGACACACACACATATATATATTTATGTTTATTATACTGTTTCCATATGTATATGAATATATATGTCATTTTTTTTGGCTTCTGGTTGGGTGAAATCATTCTCTCTGGATGTTGTTTGATGCCCGGGTGCTAGTCACCAGCCCATGGGGATCAGAAATGCCCTGAGAATATGTGGAAATATGGGTCAAGTACCAGGTTGAGAGGGTATATGGGTTGGGTTCTTTAAAATTTGGTTTTAGAGGAGGTCTGTCCTCAATAGTCTTTGTCTTGGGATGTTTGGTAGACTAAAGATATGATTTTTGGGTCCTGAGAGGTAGATTTCGATGAGTTCCTGGCCACCTATTTCTATGATGAGACTCAAGTTACCATGGTATGTTGAGATTCATGTCTCTTATTTTGAGTTCTTTATATTAATATCATTTTCTATTTATGTTTTTCTGGTTTGAATTGAGATTATTCTATTTTCTGATCATTTCTTCTATTTTGATGTGTAGCATTATGCCTCCGAGATGTATTCCACGGGTTCCATAGGAGGGTTAAAGTAAATTTCATTAAGGAAATATACCTATAGATCAGAATTTTATTGAGGTTATCACAGAGGAAGTTCATGTTATTGAATGGAATGTACTACAATTCCATAACACAGTTATGGAGGTACAACTAGGATTTGGAGGAGAAAGGGACCGACCATGGGAAATCTTGCATGAGAGGCCACTATCCTTTAAGGGTATGGATTAAAATCAAGGGGAAAAGGATTGGACTAATAAGACTGATCATATATTTGACTTCTTGGATATTCCTGAGATTATAAAGTTTAAGTGCATGATGTTCATACTTGAGGGTCCCGAAAAGCGATGGTGGGATTCCATGGTACAAGAGGATAGAATTTTGGGCTTGAAATGGAGGGGTTTCAAGACTCTCTTCATCCAATAGTTTTTCCTATATTCACTAATGATAAAAAATTATATGGAGTTACTCTCTTTATAGTAGAGAGAGAATTCGGTATGATCATACACCAGTTTTTTTACTGAGATGGTTCATTTTTCACCAGAGGTTGTAAAGAATGACCAACTAAAAGCTCAGAAGTACCATCAAGGTTTTCAATTGGATATCATATCACATGTATTTATGTAGAATATTTTGAACTATATGGATATAGTAGACATGGATATGATAGAAGAGATAAATATCAAAGGAAATTTTGGATATTATCCCCTTCTCTTCCACATAGTGGAAGCTTCAGTGGCACGCCCGAGAAAAAAATGAAGTGGTAAGATCATCACAGAAGTGGTGGGGGTGGTTCTCAGTATAAATCCTCCTTTGGACCTTCAGTTACATCCGGTAGTGTTACACTAACTTTCTATCATTATAGAAATGTTGTACACACCCAACGTTCTTTTCCTTCACATGAAAATATGTGGAACAGTTGTGAACGTTATGGTTATTTGCAACATTTCTATCAGGATATTTCTACTCCTAAATATGTTTAGGGATTGTTAGATCTAAAGGCTATTTTGGCACAGTCAGATGCTTCAAAGACAATAGGGCCCCATATAAATACCCCAGGAGTGAAGAACCTTCACATGTAGATGAGTTTTTGACGGAGGTAGAAGCGGGTCCAGTGACAGTAAGATGTACCGTCTTTATTGCATCCTCTATAGTGATTTCTTTATTTAATATTGGTTCTTCCCACTCATTTATATCTATCTATTTTATTAATATACTTAAACTTCCAATAAATCTCTTTTCCTTTGTTATGGATTTAGAGAAACCACCTAGTAAGAGAAAATAGAAGTGTTTTGGTTTCTTTCTTGTATGCTATTAATAGATGATGCAGAGTTAGTCTGGGATTTCCTCACTCTCGATCTATATTTATTTGACGTCATCATCAAGATGGATTTTCTTTTTTCTTATAACGATGAGGTTGATTTTTATCATTGACGTGTCTCGTTTACTGCAACTGATTGGATCTCATGAGTGTTTTAGGGAGAGTGGGATCCGAGGTCTAGTCACGAAGGACCTTCCCACATAGAACATAAGTGTTTGTTGTATGTTGTATTAGTTGAGACTAATGGTGTTTCTTCTATTTTTGATCTTCCCAATGTTGTACTATGTTTTCCTAAAGTTTTCCCAAATTATTTATCTAATATTCCTCCCTAGAGAGAGGTAGAGTTTACAATTTACCTAGTGCTAGGAAAGTAGATGATTTTGATACCTTTTTATCATATGGAACCAGTAGAGCTGAAAGAGATCAAGATTTAGTTGGATTACCTGATGGAAAATGGTTTTGTTCACCCTAGTATTTCACTTTGGGCATCCCCCAATGATCTTTTCCAAGAAGGTATATGGTTCACTCTGATTGTGTGTTGACTATCAGAAGTTGAACCGGGTAAGTGTTAAGAAAAATTATCCTCTACCTCATGTAGATGATTTGTTTGATTAGTTAAAGGGGGAAAATTAGTTTCCTAAGATCGATATTCAGTTGAGTTATCATCACTTTAGAGTTCAGGAGTCTAATACATTGAAGATAGATTTTAAGAGCAGGTATGACCATTATGAATGTACTGTGATGATGTTTGGCCTAACTAATGATCCTACAGTTTTTATGGCTTTGATAAATTAGATATTCCATCAGTATATCAACAATTTTTTTTTGTAGTGTTCATGGATTATATTTTGGTTTATTTGAGATTAAAGAATGAGCATGATAACCATTTAGGATTGGTTATTAAATTTTTTAGGATTCATAATTTTTTTTGGAAATATTTCAAAATAAAAGTTCTTGATCTAATAAGAGAATTTACAGGGGAAATTATTTTTAAGAAGGTATTATCAGTTGATCCTGAGAAGGTGAAGACTATTTTGTCTTGGGATAAACCATAAAATGTCTTTGAGATTGAGATCTTCCTTGGTCTCGATAGCTATTATCGACTATTATTCAAGGATTTATTAAATTTGTAATCACCTTTAGTTTATCTTAATATGAAAGGGGTGAAATTAAGATGGTATAAAAAGTGTCGATGTTATTTTTACTAGATGAAATGACTTCTAACATCAACTAATATTCTTATATTACCTTATCTTGGTAAGGGGTATGTGGTTTTTTGTGATTCTTTTGTTGATGGTTTGTGTTTTTTTCTTATCAAGGATGATCACATGGTAGCTTACAGATCTCATCGTCATTGAACTCATGAGAATAATTATTCCACTTATGATTTAGATCTTGATGGACTTATGTATGCGCTTAAGTTTTAACAAAACTATATTTTTGGGGAGAGGTTCACAACCTTTTCCGACCAAAATATTTTTATCTATATCTTCTCTTAGAAGGAATTGAATCTTAGAAAGAGGTAATGGGTGGAATTCCTTCAGACATTTGACTTCGAAATCACCTACACCTCAGGGAAGGGGGATTTCATTGAAGATGATATCAAAAAGAAAGTACCATTATAGGATGTTTTGGAATCGAAGGAGGATTGGAACCTTATTGGACTCTTTGTTTAGTTGCATATGAATGATCAAGATAATGTTTTAGGTATGGTTAATCCAAGTGTTCAGTTATAATCATCTCTCCTTGAGATTATCCTATAGGTTCAGTAGTAGGATGATGAGTTTAGAGGAATTTGAGAAACCCTATTATAGGGGAGACTATTTTGGGTTGGTCTCTCTCTTCAGATGATATTCTCTATTTTGGGGATCATTTTTTAATTCCATAATATCAGAGAAGATCAGTTTTTTCTGAATTTCATAGTTCTTCATGGGTTATTGAACAAAGCACTACAAAGATGTATTATGACATGATACAGCTGTTCTGGTGGTTGGGTATGAAGTGTGACATTACTGATTATGTGTCTTGCTGTTACAATTTCCAACAGATAAAGGTAGAACATATGAAACCATTTGGTTTGATTGAGCCTCTTTTGGTGCTGGTTTGGAAGCATGGATTTTTTTGTTGGATTACCACAAACTCCCTGAGGAAGGAATACTATATGGATGGTGGTTGATTGGTTGAAAAATTCAGCTCATTTTATTCTGATCAGGGAAACCACTAAATTTGAAGATCTGGGTAAGCTATATGATCAAGAGATTGTGAGGTTACATGGGGTTCCTTATAACATTGTATTAGATAGGGATCCTAGGTTTACTTTGAGGTTCTATAGGAGTCCACAAAGGTGATGGGAGATCGAGTTTGGTTGATTACAACTTACCATCCAAAAATAGATGGTTAGATGAAGTGTTCTATTCAAATCATGGAGGATATTCTCTGTGCCTATGTCATGGATTTTGGTGGATCATGGGATAACCATATGATACTGATTGAGTTTTCTTATAATAGTAGTTATCAATCATTGATCATAATAGATCCCTTAGAGGAATTTCATGGTCACATGTGTAGGTAACCTTTTGTTGGGAAGATGTGGTTGAAGTATCTCTAGTGATACCCAATTGGTTTAGGAGACATCAATGAGGATTTAGGATATACATTGGTGTATGGTCATATTTCAGAGTTAAAAACAATCTTATGTGGATCAACGACATCATCATTTTGAGTTTTTTGTAGGTGAACAGGTTTTCTTGAAAGTTTCTCCTTATTTGGGTCACCATCAGCTAAGAAAATAAGTAAAGTTGGCTATGAGGTACTTGGGACCATTTGAGGTCACTGAGCGACTTGAGAAGGTTTCCCATCAGTTCATATTTCTAGTTCATTCACATATCAAGAAATATCAACCTAATCCCTCTCACATTTTGAGTTGGGAAGAGATTCAATTAGAGATAGATGTTTCTATTATGGAGTATTCAGTATAGATCATTGAATATCAAGTAAAATTATTGTGGGGGAAGTCAATTATATTAGTCAAAGTGTTATGGAGGCATAAATTAGATTCTCATAGGACTTGGGAGTGTGAATTGTTAATGAGGGAGCAATGTCCTCACCTCATTACCGAACTTCATTCTTCCACTCAACTTCCCAAGGATATAAATTCTTATGGTGGGGAGTTTTTAACATCTTGTTATTGTATTTCAGGTATTTCCATTCTATTAATTCATTTTACTCTTTGTTTGGATGCATCTTGGGAAACCCGAGGATAGAGATCATTTTCTAGGGAAAACAACCTATATTTCAGGGTTGTATGTTTGTTTTAATTAATGTATTCTAGGTATAAACATGTAATGTATTTACATGGTTCTCCCCAAGTTTGGATAATGGATGAGGTACGTTGGAGTTTTTATGATAAAAACCAGAGTTTTCACTATCTGTTGGGAATTTACACACCATGTAATGGGAGTACACGATGTGTATTGTTCATCAGGCTCATTCTGTGACCTGAATAAATATAATGAATGGTTACACACTATAAAATGGTTTAAATGATGTGTATTTTTTAAAGATTGGTTTTTTTAAAAAGGAGATGGGTTATTCAATATACATGGACATGATGGATTACACAATGGGGATAGAAACATCCAATGAAATGTGGTATAAGCTTGAAAACATGCTTGAGGTAAATGTTAAAGTCAAGTAATCCAAACTAAAAACCTAGAGAGAAAAATTTGAAGACACAAAAATGGATGAATATGAGAAAAATAGAGACTAATTCAACAGAGTTAATGATATTTTCCATCACATCATGGGTTTTGGTGACACTTTTGAATACTAAACTATGTTAAATAATCTTATGATAAATTATCTCGATAAATTTCATCCAAAGATATTGGCCTTAGAATAAAAAATAAGACATATCTCTGGATGAGTTGAAAAATAGTATCCTAAACTATGAGATGATAAAGTATCATGTTTTAAAGAATAAATTCAAGGAGGAAATAAAATTAAAATATATGAAAAAGACAGTATTAAAGAGGACATTGAGTTAACCAATTAATTAAAATATGATGAGGAGAATGATGAATAACATAAGTGAATAATTACTCTTATCTCTAAAGACATAAAAAAGGGAAAGGGGAAGTACAAAAAAAAACATATTCTAAAATGATTTAATTGTAGTGAAATTTTTCATTTTGACACTAATTTACTAATAATGAAAAGTTTGGATTATAAATATGAATATTTCAAAGAAATACCCCATTGAATGTAATTAGGATGAAGTTCTAAGAAGTTCAAAAAATCTGGTGGGAGTGATAAAACATTTCAAAAGAAGAAAAATATAGAACTTGATTAGTAAATAAGTGGAAGAATACTATATTAAAATTATTCAATATAAAGAATAAATTCCTGAAAATTTTATGAATTTTATGGATTAGGTTGAAAAACATAAAAAAATTCAACCAGTGGGGAAGAGAAAGAATAAACCCACACTGAACACATACTAAAATATGATATTGAAGTGTGTTTAGAGAGAATAAAACAACAAATTAAGTAAATAAAATACTTGAAAACAGAGTTAATGAATTTTAATAGTGGAAAAGATGGATTATATAGAAAATAAAGTAATTATGTTGAAGAAATTAAACTTATTAATGTAAAAGTTACTAAGAAAGATATGACGTCAAAGGAGGCCAAGAATAAAGTTGCTATAAAATAATAAGAGATAAACATAGAAGATTTATGGTGTCTTAAGGATGTGAGGAACCTAGGAAAAAATTATAAATGACTATTATAAAGTTATGAAAATTATCATTGAGTCATATTAGGATGCACAAAAATGTTGCATAGAAACTTTGGTAAAAACTGCACTTGTGACACACAAAAATGATAAATTTGTTTAATCTAATAGTGTAGGTTATTAAATAAAATATTTGAAATCATAGGTTTATAAAAACTCTAAAAATATCACTCCTACATCTAATGCATTTAAAAATAGCTTGTGAAGAAAATAATCCCCCAAACCAAAGAATATGGATGCTAAAAATATACCATGATAGCAAGTTGGAAATTATAGATAAACTCAATAGTTTCAAAGAATAACTTGTTTTAATGGATATATTGGTGTTGTAGAGTATTTTTACATAAATAATATGTTTTATGGTATAAAATTCCTCTTCTATGGATTAAAAAAATGGTAGTAATTGAGGGGGAGTTATCTTGATAATAGAGAAAGCATGTCTAAGAAGAAACAAGAGGTGAATAAAAATATATCTCAATTACCAATACCAAATAGATGTAATTATTTATAGGAGATACATGAGAGGTATTACCATAAATTTCACCATGTTAATAAGTTTATGAACATACTTACAATAAAAAATCAACATGATACTAAAGGAAAGAAGAATCCAAGAGGTAACAAGATAGAAAATTCAATTATTGTTGAAGTGGATCTAAAATATATCAAGAGGATAAAATTGTGAATTCTTGGTAGTGGATTCTCATCACATATGATCAAATACACCAATATCTTTAATAATATTTAAGAAAATGATAGTTTTTTTTATTAATACTAGTAATTAAATCCCTATAAAGATAAAAGTAATTAGAGTAGTTGTAATTAAATCCCAAAAGATGAAATTAAAATATTTTTTGTTCTTGTATTAGATTTTAAAAAAATTACTGAGTACGAGTCATCTTTTTGATGAAGGTAATGATATTATCTTTATAAAAAATAATTTCCTCGTCTAGAGGATAAATTATGGAAATGTTATCACCAGTGGTGTAATAACTAGTGGAAACCTTTTTCAAATGGGATACTCAACTAATTATTGTTATTTAAGCTCTAAAGACCAAAACAAGTCATGGAATAAAATATTGGGACACTTGTATAAAAAAAGTTAAGAAATATTTCAAATGGAGTTATGCTAGGATACTTTCCTAATTTCAATAGGAAAAGATAATACATCCGTGAAACCTTCTAAAAGGGTATAATTACTAAAATATGACACAAAAGGGTGAAAATCCAGTCTACTAGGTCACTTGAGTTGATAAATACTATTTTTGTGGTCCAATGATTCAAAAATACACTCAAGATGATATTTACTTCATCAAATTCACTGATGATTATACCAAAATAACGAATGTGATGTTTATAAAACATAAATCATAAGAAATTGGAATGTTTAATGTTTTTTAGAGAAGCATCGAGAAGGAAATGAAGACGTGTATCAAGAAGATTAGATATGATAATGTTAAAGAGTTTAAAAGTAAGTTATTTTAGTTCTACCTTAAAAAATATGAAATAAAACATCAGTATAATACTCCATATACACCCCAAAAAAAATAGATTAGCAAAAATAAAGAACAAAAGCTTGGTAGATATTAGGATAATTATGATATCAGAGTTTAACATTTCAACGTTTTCTTAGAGATAGGTTGTATGATTAGTCATGCATATCTAAAATTGGTTTATAATGAGACCAATTTCAAATCTGACCTCTTATGAGATGTGGTATAAGAATAAACTAACTATGGAATACCTCAGAGTGTTTGATAGTCCTTGATTAATTAAGATCAAAAACAAAAACCTAGGAAAGTTTTATAAGAATTAAAATAAATGTAACTTTATAGAATATTCAACAAATATAAAGGGTTATAGGTGTTGAAATATTAGTGGATTCATAAAGTGGTATAATATTATGAAGTAAAAATATTTAGAATAAAACCAAAATTAATGTTTAAAATGAATCAAAAATTTAAGATTCTAATGAAGATAGTGAGAAGTTTCCTAAATAAAATAGTGAGGAATAAGATATAAATTAACCACATATTGTTGACATTGACTCTAATTAGACTTGTGATTAATAAGAGTCATATGGTATTGAAAATAGGATGTATTATAAGATGAAGAAGCATGTGAGAGTAGAAAACATAATGTGAAACTAGAATGATCTAGTTCAAACTAGAAGAATATTGAGGATTAACAAATAAATTTATATTATCTCTAAAATTGATTCCAATATAGTTACCAAGGTTATAAATAATAAATAATGTCTTGATGATATGAATAATAAAGAAGTTAAAATATATAAAAATTCTACATGGGATCTTCTCCCAAGACTAAAATGAAAAAATGTGTCTGGGACCAAGTAGGTATTTATAAATAATAAGAATTATAAAGGGGGAGTCTCAAGGAACTTGGACAGACTTTTATAAAAGGTATATTCATAGGTTTAAGTAGTTTATTTTTAAGATAAATTTACATATGTTTCAATACTAGAATCCATTATAAAGTTACTAGAAGTTATATCTCATAGGTAGTATAAAATATATCAAACAAATGTAAAATATTCCTTCTTGAATAGAGAGATGGAAAAGAAGTTTACATTAAGAAGACTATTGTATTTATCCTTGAAAATTATGGAACAAAGGTTTTCAAGCTTAAGAAGTCTCTTTATGGGTTGATATATTCTTCTAGATCCTTATACTCAAATTTGGAGGGATTCTTGAGAGAGATGATGTTCATTAAAGGAAAGGTTGACAATAACCATTATGTGAAGAAGGTGGAACCCAACACTTTAATTGCAATTGTTTATATTTATGATATTATTTTTATAGGTGAAAAAGAGAGTGAGTGTAAATAATTTTCTAGAAAAATGAAGAATCAGTTTGATATGTCTATACTGGGAGAATTGAGGTATTTTCTGAGATTGCAAGTGTTGAAAAAAAATTATTTTCCAAGAAAAGTATGCAAAATAATTTTTAAAAAATTTTAGAATGGAAGACTCTAAACTAAGGAACACACCTATACAAGTATGGATAAATATTGGAAAGGATGATGAATGATAAAATGTAATTTAAAAGGAGTTTGGAAGACTGATCGGTAGCTTACTTTATCTCATTACATCCATACTTGATAGCATCTATATAGTAAACCTATGTGAAAGGTATCAAAGTGGTCCTAAGAAATCATATTTAATTGCTTCCAAGAGATTAATTAAGTACATTAAAGGAATATTGAGGTTTGAGTTGATGAAAAAAATGAGTAAGCACCTACATCTATCTAGGTTTATTGATGTTGACTTGGTACAAGATTGTGATAAAAGGAAGTCTACTTCAGATGTGATATTTCTTCTTGGAGGAAACTATGTTAGCTGAAACTACATGAAACAAAACCTAGTTACACTAATAATAATAAAAGATAAATATGTGGCTACTATAAGTACTTGCACCTAGATAATATGGATGAAATGAAAGCATGGATATTTGAGTGTTAATATTGAAAAACCACTCAAAACTTCACGTGACTACAAAAGTTCAATTGATATCACTAAAAATCAAGTTCAATAATCATGGTATAAGTACAGTTATATAAGATGTCACTTAATTAAATTTAAAGTTTCCAATGGGGATATAAAGAAGGAATTCATTACTATAAGAGATAAAACTACTAATATATTAAAAAATAAAATTCCCAAGGATAGATTTGAGACTTTGATTCCAAAAATGAATGCTCATCCCTTCCTTTTTACTTGAGGGACTTTGGGAATACCCCCAATGCTAGGGATTTTTTTCAAAGGGGGATATTAATTACATAACTTTATACATTTTATATTATAAATTTAGAATTTTTTTATAGAAAAAATAATAATAAACAAGTTGGATGAGTTCTTATATTTAGAGGGAGAGTATATAAATCACATCAATAAATATTTCTTACCACTAAGAGGTGAAATTATTTCAAAAAATTTAATTTATATAGTGGTATGGTGTTAATATTTTTATATTTGATATTATCCATGATTTGGTATTTCTTATGCAAGGTGTTGATATTGAAAAAAATTCCAAAGTGAGAGATTATAGAACCCAAAGGAATTTTTTAATAGTGTGTTATTTATTTTTAAACACGAGTAAGATACTTGGAGAGATTTATGATAAAGTCTTTTGGTTGTTTTTAAGTGATTGGGAATTAACTGAGAAGATTAGAAGATTTTCTGAGCTTATTTTATGAATTTTGAAATTCGTGGAGTGAATCTATCTACGTCTAGATCAATATGTAAAAAAAATTTGAGTTGAGACAATGAAATTTTAAAAAGGAATGGGATACATATGTGGATTGATGAATATGTAATATTTTTTGTGAATGAAGAGGAAATGTGGCTAATTATATCATCTTATATTAAAACATAAGATGTTTCTGAATATATATAAGATGATTGAAGTTCATATGTAACATGTTTTTTTGAGGTAAACAAATATTTGGAAAAAGAAATTATCTTATGTAATATGCAAGTTTATTCATTTGAATAAATAAGAATATTGATCATAAATAAAAAGTTTGATCATGCATTAGATGTTTGAAGGATAGTTCATGGATAATTGGTAAAATAAATCATCTTATACTAACTCATAAGAAGCTAAGGTAAACTATTAATACATACAATGTTCTAATCATAAAAATGGGAATGTGGAAAAGGGAATCATCATACATAATGTGTCAGATGATGGGTTTTCAAAAAAGTGATACTTCAAAAGATAAAACATCTTACATAATTTTTTGTACTTTAAAAAATGTGATACTTCATGAAGAATTTCAATGATAATGAAAGGTACCAAATTCAAGGAAATAAATATCACAATCATGGAATTTTTATTTTAGCTGAGTTGATATTTGAAGATATTTCCACACTATGGTGTGTGATGAAGGAATAGAGTGCGAATAATACTCCACACTTCAACTGAAGGTTCTATACCATGAAGATATTTTAAAACTATAATTAATTATAGAATGGATAAAATTCTAAATACTTATAGATTTTGTGGATGATTTTGAATGATTGTAATTTTGAGACTTTTGGAGATTTTAATTCAGATTTTTAATGGGATTAAATGAGAATTAAACTAGAAGATTTTTGTTGACCATTTTTAAATTAGATAAGATATAACTTCCATAAATCATGGAAGATATCCATATTTGAAATATATAAATATTATCTACATAATTATATATGAATATAAAATAATAAAATAAAGCAGGAAATCATATTATTAAGAATTGATAATTAGAGAGACAAAACTTTACCGTGTTGATAAACTACTGTAATAAAGAGAGAGGAATAAGAGAACATTAATAAGTGAATGATACTCCATTCATCATATATGTCTAGAAAAGTTGATACTACTGCTGAACTTTTGAGGGATTGTTATTTAGGATAAATAAGACCCCGGTGTGTGTGTGTGCACTCATGAACACTTCATTCAATTTGAAATCTTTAGTAGGAAGGCCAATGTTCATGTTATTCTGATGATACATCTCAAGTATTCGAATACATATCCCAAGAAAGAAGTTATTATTTTCATATTCTATGATATCATGATATAAAATAATTATATTATTCATTCTTTAGAGAAGAGGAACTCATTGAAGACCACTAATTCTTGTATAAAAAACACCTTTATTAATGCTACTTATCTATAAATATTCAAGGATGTATACTGACCTTATCTTGTAATAGAATAGAAAACCCTACAAGAGTTAGGAAATAACACTTCCTCTATCTCATAATCACTTTAAAGTTATCAGTGAAGATATTAGTCTCATAACTTGACCCGAACCTAGAAAGGATTACGTATCCACATTGGGACCTAACCTTGTAAAAAATATCTATGTGATGTACATGTTTTACATTAATTTTTCATAACAGGTGAGGGAGTTTTTAAAGTGAATGTATTTATACCTTAAAAAGTTATAGAGGATTATTTCAAAAAGAAATTATAAAAATTGTACCACTGATCCATCCCCTCAGTGGTACATTAACTGACTTGGTTACCTAAGTATTATTACACTTAAACATTTATATTTTGGTTTTGAATTTATTGGGTGAATATTTGTAATAAATTATGTATTTATTAAAATTAGATTAATTTTCCATGGATAACACCTAGGTATTCTAAGGTTTTAATTTTTTTTTGATTTTTTAATTTCAATTTAAAATTGATCAATGGATGGTAGAATAAAATTTCCATACCCTGATAATAAATTTAGGTGATAGTTGAATATAAACAATGTCATGAACCAACCCGGGTCGACCCTGAACCGATCACCTGAGCCAGTCCGCGACATGACCCGAGAGGCGTTCCCGACCCTCCCGGGCTGGCGACAAGCACCAGGGCATCAATAGAGGACAAGTGGGAACAGTTTCACCCAGTAAAAATAAATAAATAAATAAATAAAGCAGCAGATGGAAAATAAATGACATGAAAAAGGAAAAATGACCAACAAAAACACACTAACCTCTTCTCGACCAAAATCTCTTGCGACTCCGAGAGTCGCTCACTAGTCCACAACCAACTCTCACTAACGGCGAGCAAGCTTGAGCCAAACCTGTAGAAAAACTAAAAATAGGAAAACACTATAGGCGTGAGTATTAAAACTCAGTAGGTAGGCCCGGATAATTCTATTCCGAATGCACATACCATTAAATAAAGAATTTATCAATTCCATGTTTGAACTAAATTATATAAAATATTGGTTCTTCACACACACACATTTTCATTTCTAAAACAAGTATCAGTCCATTGCCCGTTATAATTTGAAAACAATTTTTATATGTTGAAAGGAACAGGTGCATTGAATTTTTAAAACATTTCTTTTATGAACAATTAGAAAACCAAAATTTAGTTATTAGCCAAAAAGGAAAACTACACATAACACACAACACACCCCAAGGGAAATGGAAAAAGTGGCACACAGGGGCCAGCAACCGAACTAGACCTCTCAACCGTCCACCACATGCAAATAAACACTAATAAAAACATGGGTTGAACCTATGAGATCGTGAACAATATATAACGTACTATACATATGACTCATCCTGAAGGCATGCCCTAACTCGATGATGACATAACGCCCTAATGCTCGACATAGACCTACATGGCCTAACCGAGGGGCCCAATCCCCATAGTAGCAATAACTCAGTATTCCCCTGCTATGGGGCCACTAGCTAGTGCGTAATCTAAACTAGTGCAACAATCGTTCTCAAAAGATTCACTCACTATGACAGGTTCCCATGTCAACACATACAATAAAAAAAGGTGCGTCCACAATGTCAATCAATAAGTCACAATGCACAAATATCACACACAACTCACGCAATCAACTCACACTAAATATCACCCCTTAGTAACCCCAAAGTGAGTTTTTCCAAAATAATTTATTTCATTAAAGTGCCAAATGGGACTTCACCAACTTTAAAGAAAAACCTCGTTTCTCAAGAAAACCCGAAATGTTTGTTCAGAAAAACCATTTATCTTTAAAACCAGAACCACATTTGAAATTCCGTGAATTATGTTTAAAGGCCAAACTGGCATTCTTTCACTACTAGGTGTCCGCTCGTCAAGAAAATTTTTCATGAGTCGTGTATAAAATAAACAGATCTTTTTTACACCAAATAGTCATTTAAAAATTAATCATCTTATATTATTTTTCTATTTATTAAAATTAATAAAACATCAAGAAATTAATAAATTCTAAATTTAAAGGTGAGTGTAGTGGGGGACCTACCTCGATTAGAAGCTTGAACACGAAGACGTGACACGAATCACACTACGCACAAGAGCACGCATCTTGCTGACGACTGTAACATCACGAAAAAATTCGCCAATGCGCTGCCACAACACAATGCATCTAAAAACACAGAAAAGATAAAATAAAATAATCCAAATGAAAAAAAGCATAAAACCCACCTCGAAACTGGTGTAGGAAAAACGGAGTGAAACCAAACCGCTCACCTTCGGAGGCGGGAATTTGTCGCGCGCCCAATTAAGAACAAGGCGTGCACGCGCGGCCGACCGCGTTGACAAAGATGAAACACAAGCCGACAGGGCTGGTCGTTCCGCCTCGGAATGCCAGCGAGGAGTTGCGGGGCACTGGAAAGGTCATCGGTAGGGGGGGTGTGGCCGGGAAGGGCGTGCAGCCAGTTGGAGGGCCGCACCGCTGCGTAGGAGGTTCGACGTTTGGAGCAGCGTGGAGGCAGGGCAGAGCGAGGGTGATCCGATGCGAGATTGGGTTGCTGGGCGAGGGGTGAAGGCTGGCCAGCTGGGTCAGCTGGGCACTGGATCACGGTAGGGGGGGTGTGCGGGGTCCCTAGTGAGTGGAGGGGGTGAACAGGGAGGCGGAAGGCAGGTTGGTCCACCGGAGACGACAGGGGGTGCAGGATCTTGCGCGGAAGGCAGCAAGATAAGGAGGGTGTGCAGGCCAAAGGCAGAGCAGGGAAGCCTGGGGGTGCTGCGGTGGCTGGTGGCGTGACGTCGAGGGTGCTGGGTTCTAAAGAGTGGTGAGAGAGAGGGATGGTGCGGGTTCGCGCGAACGGGACGAGCAGAGCAGGAGCAGCGTTGTGCAGGGCGGAGGCTGGGCCGCATGCAGGGGGTTCACCGGGCGGAGCAGGGTGCTGTCGCAGGGTAGCTAGGCGGAGGCTATGCGGGTGGAGGGATACCGGTGGCACGGGTCAGGAGAGACACGGGTGTCCATGCAGCGGTGCAGTACAGCGGACAGAGGGAACCGGGGCACTGGGTCCGTGTCGGCCGAAGGCAGCAGGACGGGGCACCATGCAGCGGTGCAGTGCGGCGGACATGAGGAAGAAGAAATATGCTACGGGAGGAAGGAGAAAAGAAAAAAGAAAAAAATAACAAGGGGACAGCCGCGCGGAAGAGGGGGAACAAATAAGAATAAAAAAAGAAGAAGAAAAAAACAAAAAAAATTAAATAAAGTAATAAAAAAAGAAAAAATAATAATAATATTATCATTATTATTAATAATAAATTTAATCTATATTAAAAATATTAATATTAATATCAACAACAACAACAACAACAACAATAATAATAATAATAATAATAATAATAATAATAATAATAAAAACCTTAATTTTAACAAATATAATAATTAAAATTAATAACCGTAACCGCAATAAAATATAAAACTTATTCACTTTAATTTTTTCTGAAGAGCGAATGACAGTGTTGTTGCCTAGGTGAAGCCGCATGGGGTTTCTGAAACGTGCTCCACCCATGCGCTCCACGATGTCAATTCAAAAGCACACATTTTTCGATAAAACATAAAAATATTGTTCAGTGTTCAACCCGAACCTCGATAGAGTTTTTTTAAAACCAAAAAAATAATAAAATAAAATAAAAATTACGGATAGGTTGGGGTGTGACAATTCTCCCCACCATAATGCTTCCTGTCTCCGGGAAGCCACAATAAGACCTAGACCCAAGAAGAAACTTTATAAGTTTCACTCACCCCCAAAAGTATAAGCGCCTCCATTCGATCGATCCACACGAACACCAAACTTCCATGACGTGCAACTTATCCTGAAAACATGAACAAGTTAAACACCACCAAAACGAAACCCGAAATGAAACTCTAATACTGACACGAGGAGGCCCGAACGGAATCCCCACCATAGGAGACAAGCCAACTGAGTTCAATGAGACCTGCGATGGGTCTCCCCACCATAAGGACTGACGAGGCTAACTGAGCTTGAAGATTCTCCACACGGTCCAAAAACCCCCCACCATGAGGGGGAGAAGGGAAGGGCCCTACGGGTAGAGCATCGAAACTACCGTCACCGTCACTCTAAAAATGCCACACCCTTGGAAGAACACAAACCATACCACACTAAGGATGAAGATTAAACCAAGTCCCTTCTTCACTGCTGGGTTTCACCTGACTACGCACCAACTTCACTCCGAGACCTATGGCTGGAGCTCTGATGATTGAAGCATCTCCTGCCTCGCAGTCAGGCTTCAAAAATTCCCAATCATAACACACGAACAAGAATTTTACCAAACACACATCCATTATAACAAAGGTTTTAAAGAGGTTCAGCCACAACCATTCTTACATCTGAAAGAAAAGAAAAACCACAAAACGGTATAGGTGACGACTACTATATCCAAGAAACACTGTAAAGAGAAAACCCCAAACTGATCTCCAAACACCATCCTACTCCTGCGGATGGGCTGAGGTGACCTTGAACGATCCAGGTCTAGCTTTAGTGCGCTTCTTGAAAACACCTCGACAGAATCGCTGTAAGTGGCCCATACGTCCACAGGTGTGGTAGGGTTTCAGAGAATTCGGGCACATCGACCTCTTGTGCCCCCGATTACCGAACTGGTGACAAATCAAGGCATTGTGCTATGAGGAAGATGACTGAAGGTCTGAATTCCTCTTGATTCCTCTACTAGTTCCACCACTATCATGTCACTTCCCATTATTCTTATTGCTATCTTCTGCACTACATCCCAAAGCCGGAGGAGGATTCGTCACCTCATGTCCTCCTGCTAACTCAGCTTCGATGAGGAAAGCTTGTCTCACCACATCAGGGAAAGTGATCACGTTGAATTCTCCCACCTTCGACTGCAGCTCAGGATGTAATCCAAGCTCAAAATGTAGAGCTTTCACGGGATCATTTCCAACATACCCTGGTTCATACAGAGCCAGGTCCAGGAAACGATGAAAGAATTCCAACACCGATTCGACACCTTGCTGGAGACCGCACAACTCCATCCTCTTCCTCACCCTTGTAACTTAAGAGAAGTACTGTTGGATGAATGAAGACTTGAAGAACTCCCAAGTGAGATCTTTCCGAGGTTTATTTTGAGACATGGACTTCCACCATTTCCAGGTTGGACCTTCAAGCATAAAGGTATCCAACTTCACCTTTAAAAACTCAGGCAACCCAATGAAACTGAACTTCCTCTCAATTAGAAAACCAAACTTTAGTTATTATCCAAAAAGGAAAACTACACATAACACAGAACACACACCAAGGTCAATGGACTGATACTTGTTTTAGAAATTAAAATGTGTTTGTGTGAAGAACCAATATTTTATATAATTTAGTTCAAACCTGGAATTGATAAATTCTTTATTTAATGGTATGTGCCTTGAGAATAGAATTAGTCAGGCCTACCTACTGAGTTTTAATACTCACACCTATAGTGTTTTCCTATTTTTAGTTTTGATGTAGGTTTGGCTCAAGATCGCTCGCTGTTAGTGAGAGTTGGTTGTGGACTAGTGAGCGACTCTCGGAGTCACAAGAGTTTTTGGTCGAGATGAGGTTTGTGTGTTTTTGTTGGTCGTCTTTCCTTTTTCGTGTCATTTATTTTCCTTCCACTACTTTATTTATTTATTTATTTATTTTTACTAGGAAAAAACGTTCCCACTTGTCCTCTATTGATGCCCTGGTGCTTGTCACCAGCCCAGGAGGATCAGGAACACCTCTCGGGTCATGTTGCGGACCGGCTCGGGTGATCGGTTCAGGGTCGACCCGGGTTGGTTCGTGACAAACAAAGTATACGAGTACTTGATATTGACATAAGTTATTTCTTGATATGTTTTCTACATTTGTCATAGATAATCAAATGTTATAGAAATTCAAAGCGATGACTATACCATAAATGATCTGTATTTTGATCCTATAAAGGAGAATTTAGTTTAAAACTTGATTAATTATACATTTGTATTTATAGGGAATAATTTATAAGATTTAAATAGATCAATAGAACATCCAATTAATCCTAAAAATGTTAATGTATCTTATAACTTTAATGAGGAAAGAAATGAGTATTGTAGATTAGTTTAAGATGAAAACATAGAATTATATGAAGGATGAACCAAGTATTCAAACATTTATTTTCTAGTTAAGTTATACCATATTAAGTATATTTAAGAAATTAATGATAAATAATTTTCCATGATATTAGAGTAACTTCATGATACATTTCGTGAAGCTAAAATCCTTACACCATTCTATGAGATAAGGAAATTTATCAATAAAATTAGCCATGATTATTTAAAATTACATGCATGTCCTAATGATTTTATAATATATTGAGGAGGCGATTATGGTAAATAATAATGCATAATATGTTATAAAAATTAAATGGAAATCAATGACCAGTGGTGATAGTATTAATGAATAAAACACCTGGAAGAAGTAGAAAAAAGTTCTCATGAAGGTATTATGTTACTTTACTATAAAACCATGATTGATAAGATTATTGAGGTTATCTAAAACCATAGTTTTCATGAAGTGGTATGCCTTTTAAAGTAAAAATGATGAATTCATGAGAAAAAAATGATTTAAAATCATGAAATATGTTTGATTCATTATATCTAGATTTCTCTTTGGAGATTAGGGATATGAATTTGGGATTGGTTTCTAGTAGTTTTAACCCTTTGTAGGATTTTTTAAAGTACACAACTATTTTTTTATCACTTAAAATATTACTTCCAAGATGAGTATGGACCATAATTATTTCATTATTTAAATAATTATTATATTAAATAAAATTCATGGAAATGACATTTTTTTACCTTTATATATAATAAAATAATTACAAGAATTTTAGAACAATTCCATATAAATATTTATCATGTCATTTTTTTAAAATTAATGCTATTATAATGTGGAACATTAGGGGCATTCCTATATTAAGAATCATATTTAGTTGGAACACTCATTTTGTTTGGATTTTTTAATTTTCAATTTTGATTTTGAACCCCAATAATTACCTCATAATAAAAAATAGGGCTTTATGTTTTATAATAAATTTCTTGAAGCATCTTATAAATTCAATTTTAGAAAGAAATATTTCAATGGTTTAATTGAATTGAGAAAGGAACCAAATGTATTATCTACTTCAAAAATCTGGTTAACATTAATAAATATTACTACATAATTTATAAAATTTTTCTAATTGAAAGAATAAGGGAAACAGATATGAGTCACACCATCTAAATTAGTTGGAAAATAATAGGGGAATAAAATGAATATATTTTTCAAACATTTTTATTATGAGATTAATTTTCTATATCATAATCTTGATATAACATGTATTATGAAGAATTTTTAATAAAATTTTATTTTTACATTACTTAATGATTGGGGTAAATTTTAGGACCATTTAAACACTTATATGGACTTATAAATAATCAATATAAAGTTTAGTCAATGGGAAAATGAGAATGAGAAGTATCATACAATATTTTTTATAATAAAAAAAGATTAAAAAGATATATTCCTTTTAATATTAAAGAATAAAATTATGCATGATGGATATTCAAGTAAAATTTTAAGGTTTATTTTATTAAAACGTCATAAGTTATAGAAATTGAAAAGTCATGTATCATATATTCTGATAGAGAAGTTTCTATAATTGACATTGCATAAACTATCACTTAAAAAATTACGTATAGTTAAATTAATTTTAATACCTTCTTTATATATATTTTTGAAAAATTCTAAATACATATGAGATTTAAAAACTTCATGATATAATTGTATTGAAACTTTATCATATAGAGATTTTATTTCCTCATTTTTTAACCATGAATATTAATTTGATTATCTATTTGGTCGAGGAATACAATCTTGGTTGAATGATACATTATCAACAGATCTATCAAATTAAAAGGTATTTTTCATCAATGAATTAAAATTTATAAAATCATTTTGTAGAAATTTTATATTTTGATTTTTTTCTATCAAGTTCCTATGACATTTAAAGTTATTTATGAGAAATAAATCCCAACATGAAGGCACTATTGATGAAGGTAACCTAACCAAAGAGTGTATAACCTTTAGATATAGGTAAATTTATGGAATTGAGACAAGATTAAATAACATTGGGCATGTTAATGACATATTAAGTAATTATCATCTAGAAAAATATTCATTATTCTTTATAACTTTAGTTTTTCTAGTTAGAAATGGCTTAAATTTTGTACTGATCAAATTAGAGTTACTAAAATTACATATATATGTTCTAATCAATAGTCTTATTATAGATCCATTCATTAGATAATTGATATTTAAAATAAATAAATGTCTAATGGGTAAATATTGTAATGAGATAGAAATAATAAATGTTTTTAATAAAGATATATTCCAATGGATTATACATAGTGTAATTATATACATATATTAATATTATTAACATGTTGTTTTTTAGTTTATATAAAAATTAATATTTTATATCTTGTTGAGTAGATAATTTTTGTTGATAATCTAGATAAAATATTGAATGATTTAATGTTTTTGGATTTGGCTCTATTGGGGTAGTCCAAAAGATTTGATTCCTACAATATTAATGGATTCAAGTTTCATTCAATTGATTACAAAGAAGGAATGTAAACTAAAAACAATAGTATGTTTACAATTTTAGAGTTAGGATACTATTAAAGGATGGTTGATATTATCAAATTAAATTATCATTCTAAGCTTTTAGTTATTTTATTCAAATAAGAGTAGATAAACATTCATAAATAGGATTAATAACATTTTAATTCTATCAACTCTCTCTCTTGATCCATACCTATGAGATTAAATATCATGATCCATTTATGTTGGATTCAAAATAAAAAAATAGTTTATTTTGTGGATGATGATGTACATGAAGGGTGGAGTGTTTTTGTATACTATAAACAGAGAGACTTATATGATATGGATGATAAAGTTGAAGTGTTATTTTATAACAATTAACCTCATAAAAAACATTTAACAATGTTTCTATAAAAAATATTTAAAGAGTAGAACTTATGAAGGAGGGTGAAAATTAATAATTAATGTTTGAAATAGAGGTTGATCACAATATGAAAAATTAAGATAAATATAATTAAATGTTTAAACTGGTAATGTAACTATATTTCACTTTTACAAAATTAAGTTTATTTGTTTTAATATTGTGTTTTTCATTTAAATGTATAAATTTATTACTTATGATATAACATATATTTTATAACTTTTTTTTTGTATAAATGTTAAGGATAAAACATTTTATAGATCAATACATTATTTACTAGATTATTATGATTTTCATACATATATTATTCTATTTTATTATTTTTATAGTTTTTAATTATTTTAAACCTTATTTTATTGTGTACATTTAGTTTATTATAACTAGTTTTTAATGTAGTAATATTGAATTTTTTTTATTTGGGACCATAGTAGAGCCTTATCTAGGAATACGTTGTTGTTACCATAAAATTTAGTGGACCTGAGTGATTCCACTATACCAAAGACCATCAGTAAGTCACCATCTTCCCTAAATGATGTTTCTAGTCCCCCATTTGATGCACCAATTGTGGGAGAGAAGTTGTCCACTCCTCCATCTAGAAGAAATTGGTGGGTTACCATGATTGGTATGTATGTCATTGTAAAAAAACCATATATCTTTATTAACTATTTCATGGATTCATAAATAAAATAAAAATAACAGAAAAAATATACAAATATAAACACAACAGTTGTTCAAGACTTGCAAGGCTTTACAATTATCATCCCAATTGATGAGTTTAGGTATCTTACTAGTGAAATTTTGGATATTTATGATCATATCCTTGGGAAACATTCTTATGATACAATGAGAATTTCCATTAATTATAATTATTAGAAAAAAATTCCCATAGCTTGGAAGAATGATATGCTCTAAATATAAATAAAGGTAATACAAATATAGTATTTATTTATTATTAAATTATAACATGTGAGTTAAAATATTAATATACTTACATTTTTTTATGTTTTTTATTTCATGATTTTTTTTCATTTTGATGCACTTAAATCCATTTTATTATATTAAACCAATAATAATTCATGTAAAAAATAGAGAGAGTTCAAGAAGATTTTATTCCAGGAGTTAAATGACTTATCTTTGAGCATTTAGTAGATGTATGATAAAGTGATTCAAAGTGTGTCTTTAGAGAAATGAAATTTTTTTGTTGATATTAACATGGATACATATCACGAGTTATTATTATTTTTACATGAAATTAATTGTATAAAAACAAAAAATTATTATATTTATTAAGAAAATACTTTTTAGTATATATCTAAAAAATAAATTGAGTTATAAAAAACAAATCATTACTCATAAAACTATTTCATAGTGTTTTTATAGTAAAAGATAAATATCGGTTGCATTTTATTCATTTTTATTCATATTATTATATTATACATGATTTTTACATTGTTTATATATATATATATACACCATTTTTTATAAATGGTAAAGAATTAGAACATCTAGTTAGATGAATAAATATGTGTCTTCCCATTCAAATAAACCCAAAATGAAATTTCACGAATGAACATACTAGATACATTGGGGTAAATATTTTTTATTATAATTTAATGTTATTTCATTACTATAAATACGTAATAATGTGCAAGAACCCAAACCTTCTTTTCAGGTATGGGTTTTTCTTTCCTGGTGTTTTTGAGAAAAAGGGGAGAATCTAGAAATTTATGGAGTACATGCAATGTACTTCGGAGTATATGCCATGTACCTGGTTTTCGTAGGTGATCGTGTACTAGCCATGTAATGGCCAAGTACATGGCTATGTGGGGTGACCTGGAGACCACCTAAAGTGGGGCCCGATAAAGGTATATACACACCATGTACTTTTAAAGTACACACTGTGTAATTTTATTTTTATTTGTTAAATCGGATCGGGGTCACTTCTAATTGGCAGAAATTCCTTCTTCTCAACTCGTCTCATCCAGGAGCGACCATAGGGCACGATTATTCTCTGAGCCCCCAATCGACCATCCGTTCTCCAAATTGACCGCCGTCGATTGCGTTGGAATCACCACGGTGAGGTCTTCCTTCTTCTAGAGCATTGTTTCTTAATTTCTCCTCTTTAATGAGATATCCTTAGTTGAATGTTTTAGACTTTTTTATAGATCTATACCATTCTAGGCCGATTAAAGGGCCAACACCAGAGTATATCGATCATACAACACCGAGGTAGGTGGTTTGTGCCTTTCCGTAGTTTTTCTTTGAATATTATGTGAAAAAGTGACAAATACCCTAGATTGGGGTATTGAATGTTTAAGGATGTTAACCCTGTTGATGCCTGCTATGCTTGTTTGCTTGATTTAGGGATCTTGTTTGTGAATAGGATTATTTTTCCATGCTATGGTGGTGTTTGCACATGTTTGCTTTGTTATTGACCATTTTTTCTAGCCTTGCCTATTAGGCTGCTTTATTTTCCATGCCTAGTGCTGTTAGGATGGAGTGATATTATCTGATATGCTATGATATTATTTGTAGCTATTTGGACAAGTAGTATATCATGATTCACTTTGGCTGCTGGATATCGTCTGTACATGATTGCTTATACAGCACTATAGGAACCTAATGTAGTTAGAACATAGGGGGATGTATGCTAAGGGATTCCCCAGAGTGTCTATTATACTTTTCACGTTGTGAGACCATAGGGGGGATGGACATGAGTGCTCTCTCAGAGTGTATATATTTCCACGTTGTGAGACCACAGGGGGAATTGGATATTGAGTGCTTCCCCAGAGTGTCTTCAGTTTACTGATAAAAGACCGCAGGGGTAATTGATGGAGAGTGCTTCCTCAGAGAGTCTTTACTAAGTTGAACCATAGGGGTTAGAATGTGAGAACTTCCCATAGGGTTACTTGTGTTTGGTTGGTTGACTAATTTGATAAATTTAAATGAATTTAATTGAAATTGTAGGATTGTTTACTTTTGAGTACTTTATTTTTTATTGCTTAATTTTTCATATTGATTGCTATATATATTCACTGACTATTAGGAACATATCTTTGGGTTGTTTCCTACTAGGATTCATCTCACACCCTATTTGGGTCATACTTTTGGGCCCAAATAGATTAAATTTTTGTAGGCATAGATAAGGTAAAGCACCCTTCTACTTCAGGTACTTGATTGATGTGGAGCTGGAGAGTGTGGGACCAAGCTGAGGCTTGTGATGCTGCTAGATTTATTTACTTGTTTTATTTTGTACTTTGGTTTAGTATTGTATTCTGGCATTGTGACTTGTTTGACTGCTTTCCTAGATATATGTAACATACATCATTTATATATGTGCTCCAATTGTTTATCTAGTTGCATTATTCCTATGTTTACTGTTGCATGTTATTATTACCACTTCTTCTACTATTATATATTTATTTACACTATGTTAATTTTCCAATGAGGGCATAGTTTCCCCACTATCACACCCAAGGCCCTTACTGCTAGTCGGAAGCCTCTGGAATTCGGGGAAATTCCCTTGAGGCCATGTGACCAACCGGGTACGGGGCACCTCTGGGTGGCACCCGGAACCAGGACATTACAAAGTGGTATTAGAGGAATTATTTTCTTATTGACTTACTATTTGGAGCCTATAGTCAGGTATAGGATGAAATAGGTAGTCAGTAATAAGTTGTTCCTGAGAGTATCTAACCCGTGTACAGGGAAAATCTAATTTACCTCGATTATTGCAATTATTATAGTTTTGCAATTATTACAATTGATTTGATTTCACCGTTGGGTGATTACCATGTTTTGTGTTGTTAACATTGATAATATTGAGGTTATATTTCTATTGAAACCTAATGAGATGAGGTTATTCCATTTCATACATCATATAGGAACTCTCTAGAGATTACATGTCATGCATTCTTGCCATTCCATTTAGGGAGCTTTACTGATTCCATGTTGTTGTGATAGATGTTATGCTAGATATGCATTCTATTGTGATAGATGTCTTGATAAAATACATTCTATTTGATAGGGTATTGAGTTTTGTAAGGTTTTGTTTGAATTAAGGCTAAACTTTGGTCCCTGAGGTATTATGGGCCCTCATGGATCAAAATTTGGTGGATCATTGCACTGTTATGCTTTTATATGATATGTATAAGATGCCAAAATTTGATTCACAGGAAGTATGGGCCCTCAAATATCAAAATTTGGAACTTTAATGGTTGTTTCAGTGTTTCTTGGGCTTCCAGAGTAGTTTCTGATACTTAATGTCCGGAAAAAACAAAATAAATGGTGTGTATTGCTGAATACACGCCATGTATCCTTCTGTTCGGGAAAAAACTATTTTTATTAAGTACATGCCATGTATTGTATGTACACACTGTGTAGTATCTAACCGTGTCCCTAGCTGTGTGGGAAGAGACACCAGGTTGGGAAATCCTTGGAGGAACACGGTGTGTATCGGACGTAAACACTATTTTGTAAGGACTATGTGTCCACCTGTGTGACTAAAGACACAGATGGATGAAATTTAGGTTATACACACTGCGTCAAGATTGAAAACAATGTGTAGTGTAACCCATGTATCTAGCCATGTGACTAACAATAGGGGTAGGTGAAATCATTCTAGTACATGCCGTGTCTAGAATGAACACTCCATGTAGTCTCCTTCTAGGAGAACCATGTGGGTTAGTTGTGTAGAAGAACTCGGGTAGGGGAAAAAAATTCAAGTACACATCATGTCTTGGGAGAACATGCCGTGTGTAAGGGGTGTTACACGTCATGTATACACTTTTAAGAAATATTGAATGTTTCCTTTCACCTGTTCCATTCCTGCAATTCCAAGTTTCAGTCCTTGAGATTATTGATCTAAGGTGTGCGCCTGACCTTGTAGAGTCATGCCACTGCGACGTCCTCCAGCTGTATTCCATATTCCGGGAAATGACCAGACACCAGACATGGAAGATCAGGGACTACCAACAGATCCTCCCATCATGCCTATCTTGGCACCAGCCATTATCCTGGATATAGGTGCCGATGCACAGTTCCGAGAAGGCTTGATGAGGTTTATTCATAACTTCCAGCAAGCACCGCATCCTGCCCTGTCTATGGAATAATTGACACTGGTTTTTCAACAGAAACATCCTCCCACTTTCTTAGGTGATAGAGGACCTCAGGCTGCAGAGTCATGGTTAGAATCTATGCTGTCAATCTTCGATCATTTGGAGACGTCTCCAGAGAGGAGGGTGAATCTCACTACTTATATGCTTCGGGATTCCTCCAAGAGATGGTGGGATGTGATCTCATAGGATGGATTCCAGAAAGTTATGGCTTGGGATGAGTTCCAGCATGCCTTCTACAATTACTTATACTTGGAGACTTTGAGGGAAGATAGAGCCTGAGAGTTCATGGGTTTGGAGTAGGGTACTCTCTCAGTCAGAGAGTATTCTTCTTGCTTCACAGATTTGTAGCACTTCACACCCATTCTAGGGGGTGATGAGTTATTTCTGTTGAGGAAGTTTGAGGATGGTCTCAGGAATGGCATCCAGTCTCAGGTGAACATCTTCTGGTTGACTTCCAATACCTCTATAGTCAACCAAACATTGATCATAGAGCACAATATGAGGGATTCTAGGGCTGTGATCTATGGAGGCTCGACATCCAGAGTTGGTACCCCTCTCAGACTGACAACAGAAAGCACCACAGGGAGTCTACGTGTGGAGATCTGAGTAGGCAGAATACATCCTATGGTGGCCAGGTGGTGTGCTACCAGTGCGGGAAGAGTGGGAATATGAGTCCACATTGCTCTAGATACCCAGTGGAGTGCCGATATTGTAGCAAGATGGGTCATATTCAGCGTTTTTGTCAGTTATTCTCACCAGAAATTGGTGATAGAAGTTCTGCTGTGAATCCACATTCAAGAGCAGGACCACCAATTTCTCATCAGTTTGGGAACTTGGGTTCGTCCGACCACTCAAGCCGAGGTGGGGGTCATGGATGTGGTATCCATTTTCCAGGATTTTAGCAAAAACAGGGTGGATCAGCTCAGGGTGGTCATGTAGGGTTGCATGGATGCGGTACAGGTCAAACTTTTGCAATGGAGCAGACCCAGTAGGAGTAGGATCCCAGACCCTCGACAATTAGAGGTATGATTCTAGTTGACTCATTTTTATCTTATTCACTTTTCAATATAGGGGCTTCCCATAGTTTCATATATGTTACTATTGTGGATAGACTTGGGCTCTGTATCTTTACCTCTACCGATATCTTGACACTGGACACTCTGTTGGGAACAAGAACGGCTAGTGTACGTCAGTGCAAGGAGTTCCCTATTGAGGTTGGTGGGTGTCACTTCTCATGGAACCTTTATGTCTTAGAGATGAATAGCTATGATGTCATTCTCGGAATGGTCTGGTTAGTTCCCTTCCACGATGTCGTCGACTGTTATCATCATAGGGTGAGTTTCACATCACCAGAGGGTGGTTTGTTTCTACATAAGGGATAATGTGATGTTCAAGCGAGCAAAGTGGGACCCAAGTATCATGGGTTGGGAGGAGTTACATCCTAGATCTCTAGTATATATCTGGATGACCAAGGGACTTCATATATAGACTTTACTCTAGTGGTGGATAGTTTTAGGTATGTATTTCCAGAGGAATTTTTAGGTTTTCCTCTAGAGTGATAGGTAGAATTTTTTATTGAGCTTGTGCTAGGAGAGGCACTGATGTCTATTCATCCTTATAGGATGGATACACCAAAGTCACAAGAGCTCAAGAAGCAGTTAGAGGAGTTTAAGGAAAAGAGTTTCATCCGACCCAGTACTTCTCCTAGGGGTTCGCTTATCCTATTTGAAAAAAAGGTGTACGACACCCTCAGAATTTGTGTGGATTATTGGAGGCTGAACCCGTTGATGGTCAAGAACTGATATCCCTTGTCGAAGATCAATGATATCTTTGATCAGATTCAAGGAGCCTGGGTGTTCTCACATATTAACTTGAGATCCATTTATCATTAGTTGTGCATTAGACCATCTTATATACCTCTTACAACCTTTTGGAGAAGGTATGGTCTATACCAGTATATGGTTATGCTGTTCGGTCTCATGAACATGCCTACAGTTTTCTTGGCACTGATGAACCAATTATTCCATCAATACTTGGATTCTTTCATGGTAGTCTTCATGGATGATATCTTGGTGTACTCTCACACTCAACACGACCATGCCACACATCTTGAGATTATTTTGAGTAAACTGAGAGAGCATCAATTATATGCTAAGCTCTCAAAATTAAACTTTCAGATTGACCAAATTCACTTCTTGCATCATGTTATCTCAGATACATGAGCATCAGTAGACCTAGAGAAAGCAAGAGCAGTAGTTTCCTAAAAGCATCCGAAGAACGTCTTTGAGGTACAAAGTTTTATAGGGCTATATGGATAATAAATATGTTTCATATAGGACTTTTCATGCTTAGAAGTGCCACTGATGGGCCTGAATAAGAAGGGTTTAAAGTACTTGTGGTCATATTCTTGTGAGTCAGCCTTTCGATAGCTGAAAAGGAGGTTGAATTTAGTGGTGATACTATTTTTTTCTAGAGCCAGGCAAGAGCTATACTATTTACTGTGATGCATTAGGTATTGGGATATGAGAAGTGCTTATGTAGTGGGAAGGAGTCATTGCATATTGGTCTTGGTAGTTGAGGACACATGATAGGAATTACCCGATGCATGATCTCAAATTGGTTGCAGTTGTTCATGCCTTACGCAGTTGGAGAAATTATCCTTTGGGAGAGAATTTTGTGGTTTTTACCAACCAAGAAATTATCAAGTATATCTTTACTCAGCGTGATATGAATCTGAGATAGCTAAGGTGGGTTGAGTACCTTCAGTATTTTGATTTTGAGCTTACCTACACACCTGGGAAAGGCAACGCAGTGGATGATGCGCTGGGCAGGACTCAGATATAGGTAGTTCAGGAGGCCAAAAGTGAGTTGAAACTTATGGATCTGTTATCTGATATGCATTTGGAATTTCACAATAGACAATGGCAAACGTTTCTTTCTTATGTAGCCGTTACCGCTACTCTACTAGATTGGGTGCGAATGAGGCAGCTAGCAGATGCTGAAGGCCTATTCATGTGGAAAAATGTGTCAGGAGAGGACCCTATTCCTGGATGGACCGTTGGTGAGGATGAAATCTTGAGTTTTCATGGGCGCGTATGGGTGTCGGGTGAAATATATGAGGAGATGATGTGGGACTTTCATTCCTCAGTTTATGAAGTTCATCCTTGTGTCACCAAGATGTATTGAGATCTGCACCATCAGTATTGGTGGCCAGGTATGAAGAAAGATGTTGTTGAGTTTGTAATGAGATGTTCCACCTATCAGCAAGTGAAGGCATAACATCCGCGATCAGCAGGGATTTTGAAGTAGTTACCCATTCTCGAGTGGAAGTGGAATGATGTTGTGATGGACTTAGTGACAGGTTTACTGAGGTCACCTCGAGGGAATGATGTAGTTTGGGTTTTCATTGATAGACTCACAAAGGTTTCTCACTTATTACTGATCAAGGAGACCTTTAGTGTAGATGGGATGGGAAGGATGTACATATAAGATATTGTACGTTTACATGGAGTTCCGCACTCCATTATTTCAGACAGGGACACCTATTTTACTTCTCGGGTCTAGAAGGAATTACAGATGACTTTGGGTACATAGACAATTCTAAGTACAACTTACCATCCTCAGATAGATAGCTAGTATGAGCGTACAATTTAGGTGCTAGAGGACATGCTTCGAGTATGTGTCCTAAATTTTGGAGGTTCTTGGGAGAAGCACATACCTCTTGTGGAGTTTTCCTACAATAATAGTTTCCAAGAAACTATTCAGATGACACCTTATGAGGCTTTGTATAGTAGGCCATGTTGATCACCCTTATGTTGGATAGAGACAAGAGATACATCTATGCTAGGACCCCATCTTTTCAAGGAGACCACATAACATATAGAGCTGATTTGGAAGAGGATGGATACTGCACAGTCATGGAAGAAGTCTTATGTTGATCGATGGAGACGACCTCTAGATTTCGAGGTCGAAGATCAGGTTTTCCTACGTGTCACATCGAGATTGGGACACAGAAGGATTAAGAGACAAGGTAAGATTTCGTTGAGATATATTGGACAGTTTGAGGTTTTAGAGATAGTTGGTCTGATTGCTTATCGACTACAGTTACCTCAAATGTATTGGGTTATGCACGAAATCTTCCACATTTCTCAGCTACGACGTTACTTCTCAGACTTGTCTCATGTTTTTCAAACTGAGGAGGTTGAGCTGGAGGCGGGCGCATCATTTGAAGAGCATCCTATCCGAATTGTTTATCAAAATGAAAAGGTTCTCCATGGACAGTCTTTTCCTATGGTATGAGTTCTATGGAAGCACAGGAAAGTACAAGACGAGACTTGGGAGAGGGAGACCGATGTACGACCCCAGTGGATATAGATGTTCGACGATTCTTCTTCTACGCCGCCTTACTAGCGAAATTCAGGGATGGATTTATTTAAGGGGGGAATTTTGTAAGAACTTGAACCTTTTTTTAGGTATGGTTTTTTCTTTTCGGGTGTTTTTGAGAAAAATAGGAGAATCTGGAAATTTGAGTACATGTTGTGTACTTAGGAGTACACGCCGTGTACCATGTTGCCGCGCGTGACCGTCTACTGGCCATGTAACGGCTGAGTACAGGTTCGTGTGGGGTGACCTGGAGACCGACTAAAGAGGGGCCCGATAAAGGCATATATATGCCATGTATTTTTAAAAGACATGCCATGTAATTTTCTTTTTTATTTTTTAAATCGGACAAGGGTTGCGTCTAATTGGAAGAAACACTTTCTTCTCAACTCATCTCATCCAGGAGAGACTGTAGGGTGAGATTATTCTCTGATCCCCCAATCAACCATCCGTTCTCCTAATCGACCGCCGTTGATTGCGTTGGAATTTCCATAGTGAATTCTTCCTTCTTCTAGATCCCCATTCCTTGATTTAACTTCTTTTTTGAGATATCCTTGGTTGAACGTTTAATACGTTTTTGCAGATCTATGTCGTTATAGGCTGATTTAAGGTCCAACGCCGGAGTATATCAATCATGCAATGCCTAGGTAGGTGGTTTGTGACTTTCCGTAGTTAGTCTTGGAATATTATGTGAAAAAGTTCCCAATACCCTAGATTGGGGTATTGCGTGTTTTGGGATGTTAACCCTGTTGATGCCTTCTATGCTTGTTTTCTTGAGTTAGGGCTCTTGTTTGTGAATAGGGTTATTTTTCCATGCTATGGAGGTGTTTTCCCATGTTTGTTTTGTTATTGAACATTTGGTCTAGGATTTCTAGTTAGGATGCTTTATTTTCCATGCCTAGTGCTGTTAGGATGGAGTGATATTATCTGATATGCTGTGATATGATTTGTAGCTATTTATCCAAGTAGTATATCATGATTTACTTTGGATGCTAGATATAGTTTGTACATGATTTCTTACACAGGGCTGTGGGAACCTGGTGTAGTTAGACCATAGGGGGAATGAATGTTGAGGGATTCCCCAAAGTGTCTATTATACTTTTCACATTGTAAAACCATAGGGGGGATGGATGTGAGTGCTCCCTTAGAGTGTTTGTAGTTCCACGTTGTGAGACCACATAGGAAATTGGCTATTGAGTTCTTCCCCAGAGTGTATGTAGTTTACTAATAAAAGACCACATGGGGAATTGACAGTGAGTGCTTCCTCAGAGAGTCTTTGCTAAGATGAACCAGAGGGGTTAGACTATGAGAACTTTCTAGAGGGTTTCTTGTGTTTGGTTGGTTTACTAATTTGATAAATGTAAATGAATGTAATTGAAACTGTAGGATTTTTTAATTTTGAGTTCTTATTTATTGCTTCATTTTTCACATTGCCTGCTATATATATTCACCGACTATTAGGCACATAACTTTGGGTGGTTTCCTGTTGGGATTGGTCTCACACCCTATTTGGGTCATGCTTTTGAGCTCAAACAGATTATATTGTTGTGGGCATAGATATAAGAAAGCACCCTTCTACTTCAGGTACTTGACTGCTGTGGAGCTGGAGAGCAAGATACCATGCTGAGGCTTGCGATGCTGTTGGAGTTATTTATTTGTTTTCTTTTTTACTTTGGTTTAGTATTGTATTCTAGCATTTTGACTTGTTTGGATGCTTTCCTAGACATATGCGACATGCATCATTTATATATGTGCTCTAGTTGTCTATTGACTTACAGTCTTCCGCTGTTTATTATTGCATGTTATTATTAATGTTTCCACTACTGTTATATGTTTATTTCTGCTGTGTTACTCTACCAATGAGGGCATAGTTTCCCCACTATCACACCTAATTCCCTCACTACTAGTTGGAAGACTCTAGCATTCAGGGAAATGCGCTTGAGGCCATGTGACCAACCAGGTACGGGGCACCTCTGGGCGGCACCCAGAACTGGGAAATTACATAATGAATAAAAATTAATTGGGTAATATTATGAAGTATAGATAATATATTAAATTATTTTCAATATTGGATAAAATTAAAGAATATTAATATGAAAATCCTAAGAAATCATCATTGGTTTCTTAAAATTATACAGTTTCTTTAGTTTTAAGGAAGAATAATCCTCAACATTTATTGGGGATGGGTTTTAGAATAACCTTATAAAATGTTATAGATAGATCACATTCATCTTTTACTACTATACTATTTTTTGTGGGTACAAGAAATTCCTTTGATTAAGAAGAACAATGGGAATTTTCAAGGTTAAAAGAAAATGAGATAGAATATGCATTCTATAGGAAAACACAAGATCAATAGTGGTCCTAATGGAAAATACCTTGGATTATATATTTCATAATATGGTAGGAATAATGACTAAGGAAATTTTCATTCTGATAGCTCATCCTATAGATGTAAATTATAATCTCAACCCATGGAAATTGTGACTAAAATGAAAGTGTAAACTGTCTTATATGAATAATTTTATTTATTAAAATCTTATTATAATTTTTTTGGAATAGTAAAATTATCATATGGTTTATTTATTGTTTTTTGAATTTTATACATAGTGATGATTGATTTTTCATTATTTTTTTATTTACTTTACTTTTCCACACTACAAAATATTATTTTCTATTTGTTATTTTCATTTGGTCTATTTTATCCCCATATAAATAAAAGAGAGATATTATTTATTATTTTTTTTTATTGTTATATGTAGAATAATTAATTTTTTTTCTATTTGTTGACATTTTATATAACATAAATGTCATTTTTTATGATTTTTTGATTATATTAAATTTATTATGTTTTTAAACACTAAATATTTATTTTTCATTTCATGATAATCATTTTAGGAAACACTAATATGATATCATGAACATATTTTATACTATGAATTCAAATATGAGGTTTTTTGGGATATTGAAGTACAAATTAGATTTCTAACTTGACTTGCTTAATTGGTATTGGAAATCATTATTTTCTTGAAGTATATATTGATTTTTTTCAAAAAAAAACAATTTTTTTCTTTACCTGATATTATTTAATTTACATGTCTTTCAAATTATTAGTATGCTATTTACATGTAATGAAATTCCTTGAATTTGAAAATGTAGGTTAAACTTGAATTGAATGTCATGGTTTGTTATATATTTTATTATTTGTTATTTTTTTGTGATTATTTTGTTTTTTGTTCCTTTTATTATGTTTTATGATTATATTGTAGGTGAAAAATTTTAATAGTATTCAAGGGGTTGATATTTCTACACCACAACACTCTTTAGAGTGATATCATGATGGATTATAGTTTTTGTGATTTATATTTTAAACATTATCAGGAAATTTAATATAAATGTTGTTTATTGTTCTCATTTGTTCTAATTTATGCCTTGTTTTTTGTTTTAGTTTCTTTAATGGTGATGTTTTAGGCTTCATATAGGACGAGGCAATAGATATTGATGGAGGTGGTGGGATAGCGATGTAGGTGGTGGAATAATGGAGGTGGAGGGTTAACTGAATATGTTATAGAGTATTTTTGAATGTGTTTGGTGTAAATATTTATGTTGTTTATATTAGTATTATATATTATTTTTGAATATATTTTTTTTGTTTTTAAATTTATTTCTATTTAAATAAAATATTTTTTTAATTATGTTTTTTTGAGTTTATTAAGGATTTATGAAAAACAATATTAAAAAACTCTGCAGTAGTTTATTCCATTAACTTTATAAAAAATAAAACCACCACTAAAAAATTCAATAAAAATTTAGATTTTTTTTTAAAATAATGTTAAAAATTTAATCACTACTAAATGAATAGAAAATTACATCGATGTGGAAAAAATGACACATTAATAAACTACCACTAAATATAACTAAACTACTATGAAATATATTATCGACGACGATGTACATGATACTTTAGTAAACCACTAATAAAAACTCAAAAAAGAAACACTTATATATATTATTTTTTTAGTGTCACCATTTATAATCATAATATAAGGACAACACATTCATATCACATAAACATAAAGAAAATTATAAAATATTCAAGCATTTTTAATTTAAAATTTTATCATAAAATTAGTTCTTATAATAGAAATAGAATAAAAATTATTAGTCACTTCCATACATAACATATCTTAAAGTAAAATACCTATGTACCTACAGATCAATTAACTATAAAAAAATCTTTTAGTTCTTTATTAAATTATAATTATTGACTTTTAATTTGTGGGAAAAATTTGTACTTTAAAATAAAATATAATCCTAATTAATTAACTCATCAGTAATTTAACATTTAATTATACATTAAAAATTATTATTGACTTTTAATTAATAAAAAATAATTTTAATGTCTATCGCACCTATATTATAATAATATGTATATTGATCATGTCTTCATATATCATTTCATCAAATAATTTAATCACATTAGAATATATCTTAAAATAAATATATGACATGTATAACCTGACAATATCCAATAACAAGAACTATAATAAATTGCACATATCAAGGTATAATATTGATTATTTAATTTTAAATCATATCATGAATAATATTTTCATGAAACACCCTAGATTAATCAATTACCAGGAACCTGATCCAGTCCACAACACACCCTGTAAGGTGTTCCCAATACTTACGGGCTAGCAATAAGTGCATGGGAATCAAGAACTACCATAGTGAATGATTTTTTCACAAAGAATAAAAATAAAATGAAATGAATGAAGAAAATATAGGTATCCCAATACTAATCCAAAATGAAAAAAGTTTTAAGAGTAATCCAGAACAAGTTTCCAAATACCACAACAACAAACAAAATTACAAGAATTGTAAAACTAGAACTCCATGTGACATATAGCCACCTCAAGATTCATATTCTAATAATGATAAAACCCTTCGCCACCCTACACTCACTTTCCCTTACCTACATCATACAAAGAATATATATAGACACCCAAATGTGTATGTAAGGTGTGAGAAGAAATCCCAGTAGGAATCCACCAAGTGTTTCATAAATAGATTTTATAAAATAAACCAATTATGATCAAGTAAAAAAAGATAAGTCATAATGTACAACTTTAACCAGTTCAATATAAAATATGGAAGATAACCCCTTTTAAAAGTTTATAAAACATAACAATAACTCATTATTAAAATCATTACCATAAAAAAAAACGAAACACACATTTTAAAGATAGAAATAAGTAAAACTTACCATTAGGTTAACATTAATTCCATGTTAGTGAGGATCCTCATACACTTTTATTTCATCAGTAGGACATTTAGTGTGAACATTACACTAGAATAATTTTTCTACAGGGTAAGAGTTCACTCCCGAGAGAGGATCCTTTCCAGAGCCTAGGAAACATAGTTTACACATTACCTTATAAGAGTAGGTCTAGGGGGAAAGAGTTCATACTTGAGGATAGATCCCTAACTCATCATTGATCACAACCAGTCTTAACATATAAAAATCATTCAATGGAAATTTCATCTTTAAATCATGTACACCATTATTTAAAACCATTTTTTTAAAAACACCATTGGGGAAAATCATTTTCAAAACCATAGACAAAACCACCACATTTAACAAGTCATTCCATTAAAACCATTTAAAAATATGTTTTTAGGATAAATAATTAATTTTTTTTAAATATTTAGGAACCAATTTTCAAGGAGAAAGAAAGAAAATTTAATTAGATAAATCCAAATCATGAAACCACATACCTTGAAATTATTTAAATATCAACACTAGCAGGGGATCCACAAGACAAGATGAACCAAGGATCCTAGTAATAAAGGTAGTATACTAAAAAAATAATACCCAATCATGAATTTATAAATTACCACTCTATAGAATGAAATAGAAAAGAGGAATTATTTATAACCATAATTCCTGAAAATGTACCAAGAGTATTGAAGATCTAAACAAGAACCGTCAATTCTATAACATATCAAAAGAGAATAATGATTTTGATTTCTACATTGATCCTCCAAGGATTGATACTCCATTGTAGGGGATTAATACTAGAGTTTTAGGGATAGAAATCCTCTTAAAAAAGTCCAAGATTCACCCAATATTTGAGAGGAAGTCCTAGGAGAAGGATGGGTTTGAGGGCCTTAATAAATTATAAGGAAAACTAGAAAGCATACCACCATGGTGAAATACATATACTGTAGTAAAAAATAGGATGAAATGACACAAAAATACAATGAAAGGTAAGGTAATACATCACAATAGATCCAGGTCAAACATGTTTCTAGATTCTATGCTGTTGTCAATGGTGAGATCCTATAAACTAAGAAAGTGGGATCAAACTGTAAGGTAAGAACCTAATTAGAGAATAAAAAAACTAATAAAAAAGCTCTTATATAGCCTATATCCATGCCACAGTTTTAACAAAATTATAATAATAAAAAAATATGCCCTCTAAAACATTGTATCCCAACCACACTGTATCCACAACCTTTATAACACAAGATTATAACCACATTGTAGAATTTTAATTCCACTTGACCAACAATCGATCTGAGCCTTATGAGTAGTTAAAAAATCCATCCTAATAAGAAAATGAAAGTGGTCTAAGTTGAGAACCAATAAATCCATACAAGATTTATATCCCACATAAAGAAAGAGCATGAGGGTCATTAGAAACCATACTTATTATTCTTTCCTAGAGGCATTGTCAATTCAATAAAAAATGGAATGAGTTTCATTGGATGCTTTATAAGATCCACCATATATGTCGATATAAAGGAGTGATAGGAACATATATCAAATAAATATATCTGTAAAATAGAAATAATAGAAATATTACATCTCACAATCACATGACCCACATCAACTTCCATTGGAGACTCTTTCATTGTATGAAACTACTTTGTTTAAGAGGCCTGTGGCTGGAACCCTATAGTTCGTGAAGAATCAGACCATGCCATAGATCCTATAGGTGTCGAAGACCCTATACTAGGGTGTGGAGAAGAAAAATCATGACAAAACCTCTATAATTGACTATAGAATCCACACAAGTTTTAGGTCTTCAGAGGCATGGTACAAAAATACTTTGTGTGCCTTGTTTGGACACACTAATAACAAGCTAGGACATTGGTCACTGATGATAGAACATGAAAAGGATTTTGAGAAGCACCAAAACTTCTTATTATATGAACCTTGTTCTGATTTCACTTCCATTTTAAATATACATTATAACTACCACTATAGATAGGTGGGGCTCCTTTTATCATTGACTTACCCTCCATGTCAATATTTTTCATAAACACCCTATCCACTACCTCAGTATAGGTAGTCATCTTTAGAAAGATGATCTACCATTTGATATTAAGTTAAATGCCCATTTTAAACTTTTATTCCTTGAAATTCACATTAGATACAACATCGGGTGATAAAAATGTGATCTCAGATAAATGATTAGCTACTCCATCATTGTTTTATTCCCTTGATCAAGTTTGAGAAACTACATGGATTTTAACAAGGTCATAGACTATGTGTAGATTGTTTTTTGTTGAAAATGGACTTGAGTACTTTCCACTCCATTCCCTCATGATTATTTTCCAAAAAACTGAGTCCCACCACCTTCTACTAATACCTTAAATATTGAAAATAGTGCATCTCAACCCGAGGGAATTGGGGGTCTCTAAGAATTAAAAAACTCTTTTGATCTTTCCCAGCCAATCCTCTACCTCACAAGGATCATTAATTATTTGTAAAAATAATTATTTCTAATGAGGAAACTCATGATATGAATTTCTATCTTCTTACCTGAATGGTTCCACCTCTATATCCAAAACAAAGGTAGGTACCACACCTTGGTCCGTAGATTAGACGTTGCACATAACTGCTTTGATAAGATTCTAATCAAATGGTGGGTTTCCTTTCTAATGTTTATTGTTAGAACCATCCTCATGAACCTTTGGAAGTATTTTGGGAGGAATTATACTATACCTAAATAGATAATTATACTCTAGAATATGAATTCGAATAATCAATTCTAATTTAAAATAGAATAAGTCATCTAAAATTATAAATATACACAGAAAAAGAAAATATGGAATCAAAACACTATAAATCCAAAAATTCACATTTCCTAACCACCCATAGTAACTTAAGGCTCATCATGATGAGAGATATCCGAACACTCTCTTGAAACATTCCCCTTAAGTCCCTGCATTCTTATCTCTTATCTACTAAGACATCCCAAAATTCATACCAACAACAGAAATAGAAAAAACCCAATCTTCCTTTGATACTAATTTATCATGAACTAACCTAGATTACCCAACTACAGGGAACCTGAGCCACTCCACAACATGGGATGAAGGGAATTTTATCTAACCATGGGCTGGAAACAATCACCTAGGAATCAATAACAACTTTAGGGAATGATTTTCCACAAATTATAGGAAAATGATAACATAAATGAAGGAAATATCAGTATTCTAATACTAATCCACAATAGAAATAGTGACCAAAGGAATACAAAATAAGTGTCTAAATACCACAATAATAAAAAAGGTACAAAGATAAAAAAAACTAAAACTCTATGTGACATATATCCACTTTCATACTCACACCCTTATAATGAGAAAACCCACCACCACCCCATGGTACCTTTACATTACTAATATCAAAACAAATAAGATCTACATACAACAAAAAGTGTATTTGAGGTGTGATAAAAATAAGCCCAGAAGGATCCCAAAAAGTGTTTTATAACATAATTTATAAAATAAAACAATTATGATTAAATAAAAAATATAAGTAATGAGGTATAAATTTATAGAGTCTAATATAAAACATGGAAAATCACCATCCATCCAATGGCCCGAAGGCCTTCATTTTTTATTGATTTGATAATCCACCTTTCAAGGGATGAGGTGGAACCCTATTACATGCCCTTAGGCCCTATAGGAACCAATTCCCATAGGCACAAACATTACATACAACCCAGACTAACAACTTGGTACTGCTCCTCCCCAGCATCTTCATCTTTGAAATCAGTTCTTCACCTCCGCATGGCTGTTCGACTAGGCATTCCCGTGCATGCACAGGCTTGTCCCGATGGCAGGTGCCATACCTTCTCATTCTTGCAATCCGTTTAGCTCCTACTGTGGTGAAAGCTCCTTTTTCTCATCCACCTTGTAGAGCTTGTTCCTTGTAGTTTGGTCTGGTTTGTATCTGCAGGTGACCCGAAGGCCATAAGGATAGCCTGAAGGCCCAACTGACCCGAAGGCCTAGACAAGGCTTGAAAGCCCATTTTTGGCCCAAAGGAACCCTCAGTGAACAGTACTTCTACAGTACCCGTGCTGCTACAGTACCTGCTACAGTAACCGCCGCCGCTACAGTACCTGCTACAGTCCCTCCACCGCTTCAGTGTCCCCGCTGCTACAGTACTGCTATAGTGCCCTGCTACAGTGCCCTGCTACAGTGCCCTGCTACAGTACCGAAAATTCACCCCTGCCCGGATTTGATCCCGGGTCTTTTGGATGCCAAGCAGGAGCTTGTACCACTAGGGTACAAGCTCGTTGGCTGGAAAATCACCCATTTTCACAGTTTATAAAACATGCCAAATAACCTAATTTTAAAATAATTACCATAAAAATCCAAAAAAAATATTAAAGATAACAACAAATTAAAATTTCCCTTACATTAACATCAATTCCAAGTTAGTGAGGATTCATATAGTATTTTATGTGATCGGTAAGCCACCTGGTGTGCACATTACCCCAATAGAACAGGTATATGGGGTAATATTTCACTCCCAGTAGTGACTTCTTTCCATAGCTTATGAAACATGGTGCAAACATCACCCTATAACATTAGGTCTAGGGGGAAATAATTTATCCCCTAGGATGGATCCATACTTCATTGTTGATCACAATCGAGTTTAACATTTCAAAATAATTCAAAGGGAATTTCATCATTGAACCATATATACAATTATTTAAAACCATATTCCTTAACAACACAAAAGGGGATTTTTTTTCAAAACCATAGCCAAAACCACCACATTCCACTAGTTATACCTTTAAAACCATTTAAAAATAATTTTTCAAATAAATCCTTAAACTAGATTTTCCAACTATTTAGAAACCAATTTTCAAAGAGAAAGCAATTAAGGTTAATAAGATAAATAAAATCATGAAAACACATACCTTGAAACACTTGGAATATCAATACTCATAGGGGATATATAAGACAAGGGGAACTAAGGATCCAAAGAATTGAGGAAGTATCCTAAACAAATAATCCCAAATAAAGAATCACCGAATAATCACTCTCTAAAACTAAAGAAGCCAAAGTAATTACTTACCCCCAAAAATACTAAAAGACAAGCCAAGTGGATAGGAGATCTAGAAAAGAGACCTCAATTTTGTGATAGATCATGAGAGAATCATGACTTGTATTGGTACATTGATCCACTAAGGATTGATCCTCTAATGTTAAGGATAATTCCAAGAGTTTTTAGTATGGAACGACTCCTGAACAAGTCCAAGTGTAACCCAAGGTTTGAAAGGAAGGTACAATAGAATGCTGGGTTCGAGGGTCTCAAGAATTTATTAGGAAATGGTAAACATAACACCATGGTGAAAGACCTATACTATGGTGAAGAGGAAAATGACATGACAAAAAACTATGGAATAAGGGATGAGACTATTCCATAACCAAACCTTGTCAAATGTATTTCCATAATCTACTATGGGATCAATGGAAATATCCTATAAACTAGGAAAGATATACCATTACACAAGGTAATAACCACACTGTATAATACCTAATCTAAGAAGATGGTTACAATACAACCTAGCTCTATGCCACAGTAGTTCCAAAATTTGTAGAACCACTAAATCCACATGTTACATTGTTGTACCCCAACCACACCACAACCACGACCTCTATGACATAAGATGAGAAAAATTCCATATAATTTCATTTACACTTGACCAACACCCCAAGAAACACCTATAATTCATCTTACCAAACTAAAAAAACAGAAACAAGTAGTGATCAACTAAATAAAGAATAAGAAAACCCTGAAGATGGTCATATCTAAAAAAATACCAGGATGTTACAAATACCCCACTAAAAATAGTTATCCATTCATACTTATAAAACATCCCATTTATCATTTTCAACATCTTTAAAAAAATTTACATTTCAAAACATTCCTTAAATTTATTTCCAATATGAATAAAATTCTAAAAAAACCACCTTTCACCTTTGAAAAATTAACACCAACCTTTATTTCTTTCATTCTAAATGTTTTATAAATTAAACATGTTACATATAAAATTTATTTTGAAAATAATTCTTTTTAAGAAAAAAACTATACAAATTTTAATAATTTATATCTAATATTAAAATAACTCTTCAAAGAAATTTCATGCTTCGACATTTTTTAGGTACACATCATAATACAACAAAATCCATTTAAACATATATCAATAAACATGATCATCAATAATCTCATCTAAAAATGATCTTAAAAAAAATTTCATATAGAATGACCCTTGTATTTCACATGTAAATCAATTCTTTAAATCACTAAATATGATTTTTATACTCAATATATTTAATATCTATGAAATACCCCATATTCCCTTTCAATATAAACATTGATAAAAGTAATATCTGATGAATCATCTCCAATAGATTCCATCCTTGGATGTTAGTGACTGATGATATCTAATACAGAGAACAACCAATCCATGCCAAGGGTGAAATAATATGGTTTTACCTATAACAATAATAACCCTTCAATCAATTGTCACTACCCCATCACTATCTCACAACCCCTACACACCTATAAAAATGATATTGACCTTAAACTAGTGTAGTTAATACCAAGGGTGTAAAAATTCCATCTACCTCAAGTCCTAAAGTTTATTATAAGGAAGTTACAATGAATGGGTGAAAAGATTCTATACTGATCAAAGTATAGACCATAATATAATAGAGACAAATGGTAACTTAAATGATCCCAGGTACTTCTGGTGTTGGAAGCTTTATTGAATTCAACTATCTATTTCCTAAACTTATACAAACATTCCATTGATACTGATCTTCACTTCATATATTCTCTACCCAAGGTCCTTGGGATGAGGAATATCTAAAGGCCATCCTCTAGGAAATAGATTTTAAAATTGATGGGGTCCATATATTACCTCATCATTAACTATATAATGAATTTTGAGAAAGGATTGACATTGATACTTCTAATGTTCACATACACCACATAAATAAAAAACTTGAACATACCTCTATTTATAAATTAAATAAATACCACCTCTTGAAAAATTATAGAAATAAGGATTAGGTAAGATCCTTTCCATCAAAAACCTTTACTTACCCATGAAATAGGAACCTTTATCTATAGCTTAAATCTTTAGGAAATTATTACTAAATCCCACTTAATATGAATCTATTAGAGTGAAGGATTTCTAGATCACTCCATCCTTCATAAACACCTCAATATATATCAACAAAATGAAATAACTAACTAAACACTAAATCAATGGGTATAAATTCATCTCAAAATTCTATATCCTTGACTCATTATATGAAAATTGACCATAAGAATGGAAAAGAAGGTTCATGAAACTTACCCTAAATTACGACACTCTATAACTCCATTTTTAGATAGAAATAAATACTTCCCACTATGTTTCATTTAATTTTAAAAATAAAAAATCAATCCAGAATTGATTTATAAATTTATCCCACATCACCTCAGACTTATCATGGTCACTATGATAAAGGGTACACCATTGACAATATGTGTTCTTAAAAAGATAAAAGTTAATGAAATATAATGTTCCTTGTTTACATGAATCAATCCAAAAGTGATCTTAATATCCTCTAGCCACTTATCCAACTCCTGATAAGAAAGAAACCCCTCATACTTTGATATAATTTTCCACTAAAATGACTATAAATTATTCCTTTATAAATCATCCTTTTTAGGATAAACCCATATATGATCAGCCAAAACATCCTACCGTACCTCACTAATTCAAACTATATATGGTATTTATCCACATAGCATATTTTTAAATGAATAATAAAATCCTAATCTCAAGATATATATTTCACTTTAATGTTTTTTATTAAATTATTTTTATTTTCACATAAATATTCCCAGATTTGAACACAAGATTAAATAAGTATGATGTTTGTACCACACCGATACATCTACTCTATAACTAGTAGAATATTTATTAAGAAAATTTATTAGAATATTATTTTCCTTGTATTAGATTTTATAGTACTTTATATATCCTATAAAATCTTTTTTTTCTACATCACATGTTTAGATATGAAATTCCAAATAGGATCGATGCAGATACGTGGGGGGGGGGGGGGTGAATCAAGTGTTTCATTTTTTAACAGAGTCTAAATTCTCTTGGAAATTTTAATATTTGTTTCTGATTAATTAATATGAATATTTTTTAATATTTTACCAAGAAACCATTAACCACATGCATGAAAGTAAAACATTAAAAGAACACAATATTTTTATATGGTTTGGTATAAAGATATACTCCTTACCAAACATGGAATATACACTATATGGGTTATCTAATATAATATTATCATCAATAAAAGTGAAGTGTGGTTAGTTATTAGCATAACCCATTGGTTCATCTCACACCGACATAACTTCTCACTACGTTCACAACTATCTACTTCCCATGGGTCTTCCTTTCATCTTGACACTGTTTTCATAACTTCCCACTATGATCTTCCTGGATACCCTAAATCCCTCAGGTTATACAATGTCCCACAATGTATATGAAATTGTTTATTTTATTTATATTTTAAATTATATCACCTAGTCATTACAAGATTCTTATTCATCCAAATTATAAGATCTCTTTCCACTCACAATAATGTATTCGAAGGTCAACTGGTCTTCAGGAACACAACTTGCAACTCAATAACCACTTGTAGCACAACTTCATAGGTATTCTTCATAACTTATCCACTAATTCCTTAATTTAATGAGATATTATTATTTTCAAACCTAAAAAGACCTCATATTCTAAAAGTATTGACACAATTGATAAGAATGACAACACAATTGATCGCTCACTTAGTTTTTTTTCATTCTTCATTTTCTTAAATTCAACAAACTTTTCACTAAATAGTGGATTACATTTCCTTATTCCACAAATTTAACGACCTGATGATAAAAATCCCCCAAATAGGATCATATCCTTGTTATTATTCTTTTAGATAGTCATTATATGTTTCATATTGCACAATACAAACTCTTAGCTTCTCTAGTTTGAAAAAATTCATTTTATTATTACATTTCATTTTAAACATAGGTCACCAAGAAATATAATTTTCCATTTTTGAATATGAAATATCCTAAAAAAATTATATATCCATGATACTAAATTGTTTTATTATTTTTTTACATGGGATTCCCCCATGATGTTCATATTATCTTTTCCTCTCAATGGTTGTGTCCTAGGATATTATAGTATTAGATTTAATTTTTCCATTTCATTTCTTTATCATTTTTCTATAGGAAAAATGATATATTATAGAGTCTTATATATTCTTCTAGATGGACTTGTGATATTACACTTCATCTTTTAGTATCAAAATACTCATATGAAATTCACCACACAAATATTGTCAATGGTTTTATGATAAATGAAAAAATATTCTAATTTGTAACACAACTCTTATTTTTTTGGGACATTTTAAATTTATCTTAAATCACCAGTATTTGGAATGAGAAATTTATCCCGGGTGTAGAACTCAGAAAATTAAGTGCATTTCAAGCTCCCAAACTGTAAAGTTATTATACAACATTTTAGTTTCAACTCAACTTATTTTTTAGTAGCTTGAGAGCTTCCTTGAATACATATGAAAATATTAAAAAGATATGAATATTTAGATAAAAAAATCATCCTATATCAACTCATTAATTATTCCATTATTGAATCATAACTCTATTTATGATATTTAGATCATTAAAACAAAGCACATGTATCTTCATATCTATCTTTATCTTCAATCACTATTTAATAATTTTTAAATATTCCATTTTAATATCATATTTTGATAGAATAATGATCTATAAATGTTTATATTCCATAATTTTAATAAAATAAATTCTTGGATAATATATATTAACAACATAATGATATATAGATCAAGTTAGAATGGTTTTAACATTACTATAATTCATTCTCAATTAATTCTATAACTTCTCCATGTAGTAGCCTTTAAAAAATCAAGAATATCATATTTTATTCAACCATTTTCACCAAGATTTAGAGTAAAAAACTCATTATTTTTATGCATGAATAAAAAAACCATTTTGGATTTTATGATATTTAAATCCATGAGGAATAATACTTATATAATCATATTTAAATTTAATCTTCAAATATAAAATCTGGAAATAATCATTTTCTGTCTACGACATTTTCAAATTTATCTAAGTGTTGGATAAACCATTAATTAAGGTATAAAAGTGAACATGAATAGATCAACCACATGATAAAATTAACTAACCATATATATTGATAATGAGGCATAATTATAAAAGAGTCCATATGTCAATTGACTATGTGACATACAAATTGACCACATGAAGATGTAAATATACCATGTCGATTGACCGTAAGAAAGTGGATCAACCACATAACTTAGTGGAACCTCTTCATGAACAATAAACTAATCATGTGGTATAGGTAGGTAGTTAAATATAAGATACCATGTGAAATATTGTTCGACTATTTGATTGTATGATATATATATTGACAACATGAACAAAATTTTCACTTGAAATTCATAAACTTCCACTTATTTAATTTAAGTATGAGATCCTTCAAACTACATCAAACCAAGATCAATATATTTTAAACATCTCAAATAAAATTTTCTTTTTAAAACTTCTTTAAACATAGTATATCACTTACTAAGGACTTTTGAAACATGTGTACTCACGCGAGAGTATCTTCAAGAACATTACTTCATGTAACCTCAAACCATTATAAAACCCCATCCAAGTCGTGGGAAAAACTTATTATAATAGTCACATGGTGTAACACATTAGGATGGACTCTATAAACTCACGGGTATTCAAAAACTCAATATTAAAGCCTTTTAAAAATGTTAATAATAGTACTTCAGGCTATTCTTTATAGCCTGTACTTCCTCTATTCCAAAATTTTGTAGATATTACTGGAACTCATCCTTCAGCACTAGTAATGTTTCTCTATAATGAACATCAGAAAAAACAATAATATTTTGTGTTATTATTTTAGATCCTTTCCATCCATATATTCCAAGAAAAAATATTCGATTCTTTTTTAACCATAGATTATTGAAAACACATTTAGTTATAGTGTGGATACTCTAATTCATCACCCATATTCTCTCATACATTGACTTAAACATTATTAATTTATAGTTTACAATAAATACATTATTATCATAACACAATATACAATGACACACACTTTTCCTAAATTGATATTATATATAAATAGATGAATATTCATTACATAACATTTAGATCCATGATATAATCTTATAGGTCTAGTGCCTTTGAAAACTTGGGAACATAAACAACTTGTTCATAAACGATCTATATTTCCTCCCAATAAGTTATTCATAACTAGAACCCTTATTAGACACATCATTTATAAAACCTTTCTTCATAACCTAGGGAAAGGTAACATATGAAAGGGTGAGATCAGATGTCTAGTAAGGGTAAATAAGGGAGATATAAATGATCACATAAGTATAATATGAGCATAAGGGTGTGAGAACATGAGCTTAACAATTGAAATCTACACCATGAATATCATAGATAATAATATTGAGTTACAGAATAAATATTGGTAGTTCATAAGAAATAAATCATAAAATAAACAAATAAAATAATCCATGTGATCATAACATATACATAATACATGGAATTCTAGCATAAACTTATAACTTTGTGAACATATATAAATATAAAAATGTTCTCTCATTAAGTTAAGAACATAAAATAAGGCCCTCACATAAATTTATGGACATGAAACTAGGTCCATTAATGACCTTATGGACATGAAATCCAGGTTTATAAATAAACAGACAGACATAAAATTCAGGTCCATGCATAAACTTATGGACATGAAAACCATATCCATGCATAAAATTGTAAACATGAAATCGGTTTTACACATAAATTTTTTACCTCATGAGTTATCCATATTTACCCAATGAATTAGAGGGAGATATAGGTCCCACAAATAACAAAAAGAAAATAATATATATGTGTTCCACAATATCTTAAAACATTCATCACATTATAACTCTTAAAAAGAAATTAATTTCATAAACATTTTGTCAAAGTATAACCCACAGAAAGGGGAACAAGTTTCATCAACATATTTTAATCATAAATATAAACCATATAGAAAGAGAATAAGGATGGAATCCTTGGGTTATATCCCAAATAAATCTTAAGTATCATCAAATTATTTAATCTTAGATGGAAAAATAATTTTAAATGATCACTTAGAATAATTCATGATTTAAGTAACTTTTCAATTTTAAAATCACTTCTTTTTTAAAAAGATGAACACTTATAAATGAAAAAATTTTCTTTGAAAAATAATTGTAAACATATAAAGGAAAATTTAAATAATTTATGTGTTATGTTTATGGGAAAATCCACCCATTCCATATAAGTTAAAAAACATCCCTTCTATATTTTTGTTAGAAAAGTCACAAAGTATCTCATTTAGAAAATGACAAAAAGATCCATTTCAAACAGTTATTTAAAAATTAAAACATGGGTAAAAATGATTCTAAATTTTTTTATAGGAATATTAAAAACATTTTTGAAATAATTTTTAGAAAACATGAGAATGAAAGAGAAATATTCCTCATCTGAGACTTAAAAATAAACAATTTCGAATAATGATGATATTTTGAAATAAAGCCTTACCACTTTAAATTTAGAATATTAATCCCCATGAAAGAAATAAATTTATATGGATATTTATTTACCATAATATCAATTATAAAAATCGCAAAATTACTTCTTGTGAATTATACACACCACACAAAAGAAACATGCTGTGTATAAGACATATGTCCTACAAAAATAAAAGTGAGATGAAAATCCATTACCTTAGGCCAGACTTCCTTTATACACATTGGAACCTCCCATATAATAAATATAGATTATTATGAATATATTAAATAATAATAATAATATATATCATACTATATATGATTCAATTATTTACTTTTTACCCATTTATTATCAATTCTTTATTAAAATCACACTTCTAGGGGACATCTGCTTCATTTTTCATGTATGTTTTGGTTTGGTAGTTTTAGTCCTTGTACTTTGATCATGGTTACATAATATAAAGAATTTTAATAATAGTATAAATATAATATATATTTATCATATATATATATATATTAATCCATAAGATTTAGATATAGAAAATTAATTACATTGTTCGTAGAGACGGTAGGTCGTATGTATGCATGAACACTGTTTTCATTTTTCGATGGATGAGATAAAAGAATGTTAAATAATAATTATCATGTACAGAATCATTATTATAAATAATATATATTCATAAAATGCATCTTTATTACCATAAAATTAAAATATAAATGGAAAATGAATCACATCGCTTCATGGATGTGGTAATATACATGTATGCATGAGCGACATTATCGTTTCTCAACAGTTTGGAAGGTTAGAAGGTAGATATTATATTATAATTTAATAAGTATACTTATTTTATTAATATTATATTAAAAATTAAACCCATAATAATACCCATACATAAAATACGATGATGAAAAATAAATTTTATTGCTACATGGAGACGGTAAGCCGTACGTATGCACAAGCGATACTTTCACTGATTGATTGATGGGAAAGAGGGTGTATAGTGGTGTTTTCATTATTAAAATAACATTTAATAATATTTAGGATAATTAATTTATTATTTTATGATAAATATCATATATTTATAGTAGGTAAAGGAAAATATAAAAAGAATGAGATCGATTTAGGCGATCACATATTCTTGGAAATGACTCATTTAGATCTCCTCTAAAGTGGTATAGGGTTAGTCTTTTGGAAAGAATAAAACATAAAAAATGTGAATAATATATTTTAAAAGATAATTTTTTAGTGTATGGTTGATCTATAAGGATCAATTTGGTGTAAATATTCGACATAGTAGGTTCTCTTTTATAACTGAGGTGACATGCACTTTTGGAATTTCACAAAAGAATAAAACACAATAAGAATATTCCAGAGTGAAATGATTCCAAATGGACTATAAATTCACATGGGATAAAATTTTAGACAATATATTATCATATCTATCCTTATTTAATATTTTTATGATTTTTCAAAAGTTAAAAAAATATTATTTTTTGTAAAATATTATTATTGTTAATTTTGAAACTATTCATTACTTTGACTTTAATAACATCATTAAAACACTACAATACAAAATAATTATTTTAAAACATCCAAAAAATCTCATTATAATATATAACATCTATTTATAACCTTAATTATCTCAAATTATAGTACCTTTAATATTTTTAATATCATTTGTTTGATTTTTTAATTAATTGAATAATTACTATGTCAACGTTTTGTAAGAATTTAAGGTAAATATTTATTCACTAAAAATTAAAAATAAATTATCATGAAGTTGATAAATATTTCATATTTAAAAAGAATATTTATATTTCAACATATCATTTGGCTAACCCCAAATTAAAAATAATATAGTTATTAAAAATAAGAGTGTGAAATGCTTGAATTTTCTTGAAATAAAATACTATAAAGGTTATAATCTCATCCAAATGGCCACCAAAGGTCATATAATCTAGAATTGGATGATTAAAGAATACATTTACTCATTAAATAAAATTTATGAAAGTTTTATGATCATTTAATAGTCCTTATCATTTTATTTTTAACCTAAATTGCCCGATTTACCCTTACCATGGTAATAAAATTACTATAGTTACTATTCATATTGAACAAAAATAAAAGGGTCCAATTTAAAAAATTTGGATCAAATAATTAACATTATTTAATAAATTTTTCAAGATTTATCACACATAATTGGAATAATTTATTTTAATATTAATCCTACAAAATGCAACTGAAAAAAGTTTCCTTGAAAAATGTGTTTTTAGGACCAAAAAACACGTATAAAAAATAAGGTATAAGGATAATTAAAGTGTAATTAATTAGATTATATATAACAAAATAAAACTTTATTTACTTTGAGATAAAATTTAAATCATTAAGATATTTTTTACTATAATGAAAATGATAGTTTTATAAAAATCGGTATTTTTCATTATTCACTAAAAAATTAATCTTTTCTGAAAATTATTAAAAAACAATACTAAGATAATTTCGACAGGATGAATTAAAAAATTAAATTTATTTTTCCAGATATATTTTATAAAATTTATATAAATAAATTTTAATATTTACTCAAAAAAATCAAGAAAAAGTATTTTTTGAGAAAACAAATTATTGAAGAGTAAAATGAATATAAAAAAAATTGAGTCCTTATTTAAAAACTATCAATTAATACATTATAAATGAGTAGGTACATTATATATTTCATAATTTGGTTAATATCATTCATTTTAACCCATTTAAAAACCAGGTTATAAAGGCCATAATAATAATATTTCGTTGTTAATTTTAGACATAATCTTGCATGTAACGCAAACTATCCAAGAAATTAAATTTAATGGGAAAAAATATTTCATAAAATCTTGTGGTATTAAATTCCCCCCCTTTAATAAATTTCATCCTCAAAATTTGGGTTTGTTATCGATAATCAAAGGATTGACATTTGAAAATTCCTTTTTCAAAACCCACATAGTAAAAAGGGTTAATAAAAATTCCTTTTAAAAGAGGCAAATAGAAGTATACAGGTCATTTATAATAACACATAATTTGTTCTTCAAATAGAATAACCTAGATAGGAAGTGAATACATGGATATGGAAGAAAAAACTAACTCCCGATGACTGATAGAGAGTGATAGCGATCATAATTGGGAGAATGTTCACCATTAAAAAATTGTAAATATATGATGGATTAGATGAACATTGATTTTTTGATAAGAAAAGTAAAAAAATAAAGTTTTTTAAAGTAATTTTCCTAAAGTTTATATATTATTTTACAATCTAGGTAGAAAAATTGATAAAATAAAATTACTTTATTTATTTCTATATCGTAAGAATAATCTCATCCTTTGGTTGCTATTTGATATATTTCCACTAGATCTCTTACTCTAAGAAATGGATATTCTATATGATTTTTTGCTGCTCTAAGTACCTTTAATGAATCATGAGACCCATAAATAATTAATTTGGACTCTAAATATTTACCAAAACTTAAATTGTTTGAACATTATATGATAAATCATACTTTAACCTCAAACAATAATATCCAATTTTTCAAATTAATCCATTCCACAAGTAGTTAACCATAAGACTCCTCCAAAATAATACTGACCATATTAAAAATCCAAAAATAATTTAATATCATCTCATTCCATGATAAAAATAATATTAATTTTAATTACTAATAAATTCTCATACCAAAATGTATATACCTTGATCATATATTATCCAAGGTGTACTAATAATTTCCCAAAAGGTCATAAACACATATGATTCTAAAAGATAATTCAACCTTTATTATTTAAATAAGAAATTTTCTTAGCCAAAAATATTTCTATTGGAGGTTTTGGTTAATCCTTTAATTGATATATGATCATAAGTGGATTAGGAATATAAAATAAAATATATTTATTCCAAAAATATATAAGTAATATTTGTAGAGAGAGCTAATTAATTCTCAAATTGAAATCAAACTTTACTAAAGGATAATATTTTTATAGGGTTTATTCATACAAACATCAACATAGAATACCCTATTTTAGAGTGGATGATAAGTGTGCATGAACTATCCGGATTCACTTCAACATTTGTAATTTCATAAGATTTCCCTTTATCCTTTGACTTCAGGGGTTGTTGTGGCTTACAATCTTCAATAGCCCTTGGATTAAGGCATTGATTCACATAGTTCCCAAATGTTTTTCACATATAATACTAAAGTGTGAGTGGTGAATTTTGTTGATCTCTATCTCCATTCATTTAATTTACTAGACTCATACACCACTACTAAATTACTTTGATTTATGGATAATATTCCCACACTTGAAACATTTTCTTATTCCTTTCAGGCATTCACCAGAGTGCTCTTTCCCACATTTTTACCAAGTAGGATGTTTAAAATTTTTCTTCCCTCTATGTGATAAACCAATGGAGTTTCCATGAAGCTCTATACTCATTTTGTTATCACTATAATCATGAGGGTTTCTAGTTTCCATTTCCACTTTTAATGCACATTGAACGATTTCTTCATAACTTCAAAATAAACTTATGGAAAATTCCTTTAGAAGACTTGGTTTCAAACCACTAAAGAATCAACAATTTTTTATTTCAGGGATAATGATTAAACCCAAACCAAACCTTGAAAGTCTTTTAAAATTTTCCTCAAAGGTACCAATGGATTCATCATCCTTCTACTTAAAGTCAATAAATTCCTTCTCTATTTTTGTATATAGAATATGAGGGATGTACTACTAAAGAATATTCCCTTAAAACCATCCAATAATATGGAGCTTATTTCATCATCTTTACTCATATTCTTAATAATATTTGACTATTGATATGATTCAACTTTAACATGATAAAAAACTAAGAATAAATTTTCATGGCATGAGAACTGAAGAATGGAAAATATATTTTCCATTGCATTAGTCCATTGCTCAGAAACTAGTGGATCAGAAGACCCATAGAAGGATGTTGGTTTTTGTCTTATAAAATATTCAATAACATTTTTCTCCCTCCTTGGTGCATTCATAAGTTCAACATTATCCATGTTTCCACAAATATATTGAGATAATTGACTAAAAATAGTCATAAGATATTGCATCGCAGCTCTTAATCCATTCTATTACTCATGAGGAAGGTCACTAGATTGGCCGTTACATTCATTTTTCACATGATTCCTTCAGGTTCCATACATTGAATAAAACTAAAAAATGATAGTGTAAAAAATGATAATAATATAGAAAAACCAAATAATCATGAAACAACATTCATTGGATGTTTAAATCAAGAAATATTTTTTTTTAATTTATGACACATTAGTTTTAACCTAGGTCATATATGATCAAAAAAATTATAATGTTATCATATTCTTAGACCTATCTATAGGGTTATTACTAAAATTTTATCGTCATAGTTTCCAAAGGTTAAATAAACCCTTCTCTGATACCAAATATAAAAAAATATACTTTTCATACATAGATATGACATCTATGTATATGAATATTCATTATATAACATTTTTATCCACACTATAATCATATAGGTCTAGTTCCTTTGGAAACTCGGGCACATAAACAATTGGTTCACAAACAATCAATATTGTCTCCCACTAAGTTCTTCATAACCAACACCATTCTTAGACACATCATTTATAAAAAATTTATTTATTACTCAAGGAAAGGAAAAATAAGAAAGAGAGATATCAGATGATCATTAAGGTTAAAAAAGGGATATAATAATTATCACATAATCATAACATGAGCATAAGTGTGTGATAACATGAGCTTAACATTTAAAATCTACACCATGAATATAATATATCATAATATTGAGTAATAGAAAAAATATTATCATTTCATAGGACATGAATCACAAAATAATCAAAGAAAATAAGCTATGAGATCAGAACAATGACATAAGACATGGAATGGTGGCATAAACTTATAAATTTTTGAACATGTATATATAGAAATAGGTTCACTCATTAAGTTAGGGATATGAAATCAGGACCAAACATAAATTTATGGACATAACACCAGTTACTCTAATGATATTATAAACATGAAATATAGGTATATTCATAAATCTATGGACATTAAATATAGGTCTATGCATAAACTTATAGTCATGAAAACTAGTTCCACCCATAAAATCGTGAACATGAAATCATATTCATGAATAACATCTTTACCTCATAAGTTATCCATATTTACCCAATAAATTTGAGGGAGATATAGTTTATACCCTTCATATAAATAAAGTAATACATATTTTTTTCACAGGATCATAAAACATTCATCATCTCAAAACTCATGAAAAGAAATGAATTCCATAAACATTTCATCAAAGTATACCACATTGAAAAGAGAATGAGTTTAATCAACATCTTTTCATCATAAAAATAAACTATACCTAAAGATAGTAAGGTTGATATCCTTAGATAATATCTATTGTAATTATTAAGTATCATGAATTTATTTCATATTATAAGAAAAATGATTTCAAAATATAAATAAGAATAATTATTGAGGTAAATATTTTTTTTCATTTTAAAATGATTTCTCTTTAAAAAATAAGTGCAATTATAAAGGAAAAGAATTTTATTTGAAAATAAATTTGTAAAATTTTAAATTAAGCTTCAAATAATTAATATTACATGATGGTGGGAAAACCTACTAGTTATGTATAAGATACAAAAATATTCCTTCCATATTTTTTTTCTCGGAAAAGTCACAAAGTAAAATGTTTGGAAAACGACAAAAAGATTCCTTTCAAACTGATTTTTTAAAAAGTTAAACAAGTTTAAAAATGATTATAAAAAATTTTAGGTGAATATGAAAAACAATTTTGAAATTATATTTATGAAACATGGAAATGGAAGAGAAATATTCCTTAGTTGAGAATTAAAAATAAACAATCCTGAATAATAATGAGATTGCAAAATAAACCATGACCACTTTGGTAACTTTTGATCATAATCCTCATGAAAAAATGAAACTTATATTTATATTTATTTCCAATAATTTTCATGATAATAATAATAAAATTTATTCATAGTTAGTATATACACCTACCAAAAGAAACATGCGGTGTATAATACATATGTTCCACAGAAATTAAACTGAGAGGAAAATTCCTTACCTTAGGCCTGACTTTCTTTATAGACATTTGAACCTCCTATATAATAAATATATATTTATTATAGTTTTATTAAATAAAAATTATAATATATATCACAATATATATTATTTAAATATATCCTTTATTTTACCCATTTGTTATCAATTATTTATTAAAGTCACTATTCTTTGTGATATTTTCTTCATTTTTCATGCATGTTTTTCTTTGGTAGTTTTGGTCCTTGTACTTTGATCAAAGTTAAATCATATATAGAATGATAATAATGATATATAAATATCATACATATTCATTATATATATATATATTTATATAAATCCATAATACTTAGATATAGAAAATGAATTACATCGTTCATAGAGACGGTAGGCCGTACGTATGCATGAAAGTTGTTTTCATTTTTGAACGGATGGAAAGAATAAAAAGTAAAAAATAATTAAAATTTATAGAATAATTATTATACATAATATATATTCATAAAATATATCCTTATTACCATATAAGTATAATATAAACAGAAAACAAATCACATCACTTTGTGGAGGTGGTAGTCCACACGTACGCACGAGCGACATTATCATTTCCCACAGTTTGGAAGGTAAGATGGTAGATATGATATAATAATTTAAGAAGTATAATTATGTCATTAATATAATATATAAACATAAAACCCATAATAAAAACCATATATAAAATAAATTTATGTAAAATGAATTGTGTCGCTCCTTGGAGACGGTAAGCCATACGTATGCACGAGCTCTACTTTCACTTCTTGTATGATCGAAAAGAAGGTTTCTAGTAGTGTTTTCATAATAATAATAAAATTTAATCATATTTATTATAATTAATTTATTATTTTATGATAAATATCATATATTTTTATTGGGAAAAATAAAAATAGAAAAAGAAAGATATTGATTTATGAGATTACATTTTCCTTGAAATGACACTTTTAGATCTCATCTAAAGGGCTATATAGTTGATCTTTTGAAAACAAAACCCTATAAAATGTTACTAAGGATGTTGAGAAGAAAATTTTATATGGTATGCTTGATCTATAAGTCTAAATGAACTATAAATAAGTGACAAATAAGGTTCCCTTTTATAATTAAGGTGAGGGTCACTTTTAGAATTTTTCAAAAGAATGAAATATAATAAGACTGTTATGGAGCCATAGGATTCCAAATGGACTATAAATAAATAGGGCATGAAATTTTAGGGAATTTATTATCCTATTTTTATTTACTTAATATTTTTATTATTTTTGAATAATTTTATAAAATATTATTTTCATAAAATAACATTATTGACAATTTTGACACAATTCATTACATTGACTTTAATAACACCATGAAAATACTTATAATTCAAAAAATATATTTAAAAAAATACCCGTAATGTAATGTTAATATATAAAATTCTTGAATCACCTTATGTTACTCAAATTATAATACTTTTAGTATTTTTAATATCATTTATTTTTCCCATTAATTGAATAATTATTGTGTTAGCATTGTGTAAGCATTTAAGGTAATCATTTATTCACAAAATATTAAAAATAAATTATCATGATGAATATTAATATTTTATATTTAATAATTATATTTATATTCAAACATATCCTTTATTTAAAACCATATTAAAAATAATATAGTTATAAAAAACAAGAGTGTGACATGTTTGAATTTTCTTGAACTAAAATACTTTAAAGGCTATAATCTCATCCAAATAACCAAAAAAGTTCATATACCCTAGAATTGGATGATTATGGATGAAATTAACTCAAAAAATAAAATTTATTCATGTTTTTGGGTCATTTAATAGTCTTTATAATTTTATTTTTAACATAAATTACCCAATTTACACTTACCACGGTAATAAATTTACTATAGTTAATATTCATATTGAAAAAAATAAAAGGATACTATTTAATAAATTTGAACCAATAATTGAAAATTTATAATACATTTTTCATTATTATACTCATATAAGTGAAATAATTTTATTTAAAATTAATCCCGCTAAATGCAATGAAAACCCGTTTTCTTGAAAAATGTGCTTTTAAGCCCAAAAAAGTACTTATACCAAATAAGGTATAAGAAAAATTAAAATATAATTAATTATATTATATATAACAAAATATAACTTAATTTAACTTTATATTTAATTAAAATCACAAATATACTTTTTAATATAACAAAAATGATAGTTTTATAAAAATCAGTATTGTTCACAATTCACTCAAAAATTAATCTTTTCATAAAATTATCAAAAAATATTCCTAAGATAATTTTTATAGTATGAATTCAAAAATAAAATTTATTTTTATAGATGTATTTTAAAAAATTGATAGAAATTAATTTTAATAGTTACTCACAAAAATAATGAAAAACCATTTTTTAAGAAAAAATACTTTTCACGAATAAAATGACTTTACTAAAAATTGAGTTCTTATATAAAAAAATCAATTAATACATTAAAAATAAGTAGGACCATTATATGTCTCACAATTAATTTAATACTATTATTTCCCACCAATTTAATGGATAAGTTATAAATTCCATAATAATAATATTTTACGGTTCGTTTTAGACTTAGTATTGTGTGTAACGTAAGCTATCAAAGAAATTCCATTTAATGGAAAAAAATATTTCATAAATTATTGAGGTGTTATATTATCCACCTTTAATAAATTTCATCCTCATAATTTAGAATTTTTCTTGGTAATAAAATTTTTAAAATTTGAATTTTTTTATGGAAACCCCTATTGTAAAAAGGGTTAATAAAACCTCCTCTTAAAAGAGGGAAAGGTAAGTGAAAAGGTCATATAGAATAAAACATTACTAGGTTTACAAATAGGATAACATATATGGGAAATGAAAAAATTTATTTAGAATAAAAACCTAAGTCCCATGGACTGATAAATAGTAATAGAGATTATGGTTAGAAGAAATTTAACCATAAAAAACTATAAATCTTTGATGGGTGAAAATACCATTGATTTTTTGATAAGAAAAGTAAAAGGATAATTTTTTTTATTTCAAGGTCCTTTTCCTAAATTTGAGGGATTATTTTAAAGTCTAGATAAAAAACTTGAGAAAATAAACTTACTCGATTTATTTCTATTTCATAAGAGTAATCTCATCCTTTGGTAGTGCTTTAATCTATTTCCACCCGATATCATACTCTAAGAAATGGATATTCAATATGATTTTTTCATGCTTGAAGAATTTTTAATGAATCATAAGATCTATAGGTCATTCCTTCAACATATAAATATTTACCAAAAATAAAATGGTTAGTATAGAATATGATAAATAATAATTTAAACACAAATAATTATATCTAAATTTTCAACTTAATGTATTCCACAAGTAGTTAACCTTTAAACTCAAAAATATTACCGATCATATTCAAAACCCAAAAATACTTTGATTTCATATCCTTCTCTGATAAAGATTAAAATATTTTTAATTACTCATGAATTATTATACCAAAATGTATATACCATGATCATATATTCTCCAAGGTGTACTAATCATTTTCCAAAAGGTAACAATCATATAAACTTTTAAAAGATAATTCACCCCTTTTTATTTAAATAAGATCTTGTATTATTCAAAAATATTTCCATTGGTGGTCAAGGTTCATCCTTTAATTGATGGATGATTATAGGTTGATTCAGAATATAAAATATGGTCTCTTTATTCTAGAAATATATATAGAATTTATTTAGGGAGAGATAATCAATGCTCAGAATCACATCAAACTTTACTAAACAATAATATTTTCATACGAATTATTCATACAAATGTCAACATGGAATCCCATATTCTAGAGTGGAGGATAAGTGCGACCTAACTATCATGATTCACTTTAACTATTGTAATTAGAGAATCTTTCCCTTTTTTTCTTTGACTTCAGAGGTTGTTGTGGCTTTCTATCTTTAACATCCCTTGGATTAGATAATTGATTCACATAGTACCCAAAATCTTTGTATTTATGGCACCAAAGTGCTAGTGGTTCATTTTTTTGATCTCTATCTCCATTCATTTCATTGATTGTCCTCTTTATATCACTCTGACATTATTTTTCTTTATGTTTAGGATTTCTAAACTTGAAACATTTTCTTGTTCCTTTCATACATCCACCTGAGTTCTTCTTCCCATAGTTTTAGAAAGTAGGAGGTTGAATTTTTTTTACCTCCATGTGACAAACCACTAGAGGTTACATGAAGATCCATATTCCTTTTTTTATCACTAGAAACTTGATGGTCTCCATCTTCCATGTCAAAATTCAGTTCATATCAAAAAATTTCTTTATAGCTTGCAAATTCCATTATGGATAATGCCTTTCGAAGACTTGGTTTCACACCACTGAAGAATCAATCAATTTTAATTTTAGGGCCAATGATTAAAACTGAATCACACCTTGAAAGTATTACAAAATTTTACTCACTGGTACCAATGGATTCATAATACTTCTGCTTATGCTTAAATAATTAATTCTCTATTTTTGTACATAGAATACAAGGGAAATAATTACTGAAAATTATACCCTTAAACTCATCCAATCCAATAGAGCTAATTTCTTCCACTTTACTCTCATTCTTAATAAGATTCCACCATTGATATTGTTTCCCTTAAAAATGATAAATAGATAGGATGAATTTTTCATGGTCTGAGCTCTGAAGAACAAAAAATATCTTTTCCACCACATTGATCCATTTATCAACAACCATTGGATCATAATACCCTTAGAAGGATGGTGGTCATTGTCATATAAAATATTCAATAAAATTTTTCTCCCTCCTCGTTTCATAAGTAAGTTCAATGTAATCCATGTTTCCACAAATAGATTTAGAGATTTTAGTGATCATAGTCACAATATATTGAATCTACAACTCTTAATCCATTCGATTTCTCATGAGCACAATCATTGCATTGGCGGTCACATTCTTTGTTTGCATGATTCCTTCAGGTTCTAACCATTGACTAAAACCAAAAATCATAGTGTGAACAATGATAATCATTGGGGAAACCATATAATCATGAAATATATTTCATTTCATATTTAAATCAAGACACATTATTTTCAATATATGACACCTTAGGTTTAACCTATATCATCCATGTTTAATACATTTATGATTTTATCCTATTATTATACCCATCCCAAGGGTTATTAATAAAGTTTTATCATCCTATTTCCCAAAGGTTAATTAAAACCTTCTATAATTACAACTATAGTGACCGAGAATTTTCATACCTAGAGATAACATCTAAGGAGATGAATATTCATTACATATAATTTCAATCCACACCAAAATTAGATAGGTCCATTGACATCGAAAACATGTTCATATAAAAAAATAGTTCATAAATGATCTATATTATCTACCATTAAGTTATTTATAAATTGAACCCTTCTTTGACATATAATTTCAAAAACATTTCTTCATAACCTAGGAAAAGGAAACATAGGAAATGGTGGCATTAGATTCTCAATAAGGGTAAAAAATGGAGATATCAATGGTCACATAAGCATAACATGAACATAAGGGTACGAGAACATGAGATTAATATTTAAAATCAACACCCTGAATATCATATATCATATTCTTGAGTCATGGAATAAATATTGGAAGTTCATAAAACATGACTCATAAAATAATCCAAGAACATAATCGATGAGATCCGAACATTGAATTAAGACATGGAGTTGTGGAATAAAATTATAAATTTCTAAGCATTTATAAATAGAAATAGTTTCACTCATTAAGTTAAGTACATGAAATCAGAACCTCACATAAATTTATAGACATGAAACCCGGTCCACTCTTGAAATTATGGACATGAAAACCAGGTTTATGCATAAAGTAATGGACATGAAATCCAGGTCCATGCATAAACTTATGGACATGAAAACCAAATCTATGCATAAAATTGTGAACATGAAATCAAGTTCATGCATAAAATTTTTACCTCATGAGTAATCCATATTTACCCAATGCATTTGAGGGAGATATAGTTCCCACCCATAACATAAAGACATTTATACATATGTGTTCTATAATATTAGAAAACATTTATCATCTTAGAACTCATAAAAAAATGTACTTCATAAATATTTCATCAAAGTATAACCCATGGAAAGGTGAATGGGTTTCATCAACTTCTTCTCATCATAAACATAAACCATTAAGAAAAATAATAAGGATGGTATCTTTGGATAATATCCCCAGTAAATCTTAGGTATCATAAAAGTATATCATCCTAGTTGAAAAAATGATATTAAATTATATCTTGGAATAATTATTTATGTAAATAATCTTTTCATTTTAAAATCAATTCTTTTTTAAAAAGCTACACACTTCTAAATGAAAAAATTTTACTTAAAAATAATTTAATAAACATATAAAGGAAGATTAAAATCATTGAGGTTTCATGACGGTGGGAAAAAATTATCATGTTGTATAAGTTAAAAAAATATTCCTTCTATATTTTTTCAGAAGAGTCACAAAGTACCTCTTTTGGAAAATGAAAAAAATATTCCTTTCAAACCATTTTAAAAAATTCAAACATGGATAAAAATTATTTTAATTTTTTTGGATAAAATTGAAAACTATTTTGATTTTTTTAGAAAAAATGGACATGGATGATAAATATTCATCATATGAAACTTAAAAAATATAAAATCCCATATAATTATGAGATTGTGAAATAAAACCTCACCAATTTTGCAATTTTTGAATAATAATACCCATGAAAGAAATAAATTTAGATGGATATTTATTTCACATAATTTTCATGGTAATAATAATAAAATACCTTCATGGGTAGTATATACACCACACAAAATAAACATGCAGTGTATGAGTTATATGTCCCAAAAATATAAAAGTGATACAAAAATCCCTTACCTTAGGCTCAACTTCCTTAATACACATTAAAACCTAGTGTGTAATAAATATATATTTATTATAAATATATTAAATATTAATAATAATATATATAAACTATATATTATTTACTTATATAATTTTTTACCCATTTGTTATCAATTCTTTATGAAAATCACTATTCTAAGTGATATCTACTTCATTTTTCACATATGTTTTGGTCTGGTAGTTTTGGTCCTTGTAATTTTATAATAGTTAAATAATCTAAATAATGTTAATAATGATATAAATATAACATATATTCATTATATATATATATATATATATATATATATATATATATTTAGAGTACTCCATAAGAGTTAGAGATAGAAAATTAATTACACCGTTCATGGAGATAGTAGGTCACATGTACGGATGAACACTATTTTCATTTTTCAATAGATGGAATAAAATAAAAGTAAATAATAATTATCATCTCTAGAATAATTATTAAACATGATATATATTCATAAAATCCATACTTATCACCATTCAAGTAAAGTAGAAATGGAAAATGAATCACATAACTTCGTCTTGGTGGTAGTCCCATGTACGCACGAGCGACATTATCATTTCCCAACGATTTGGAAGGTATGAATGTTGATATTATATTATATTTTAAGAAGTATAATTATGTTATAAATATAATATATAAATATTAAAACCATCACTATACCCATCCATAAAATACAGTGATGAGAAATGAATTGTATCGCTACATAGAGACAGTAAGCCGTACGTACACATGAGCAATACTTTCACTTCTTGTTTGATAAGAAATAGGGTGTATAGTTGTGTTTTAATAATAATAATAAAATTTAATTATATTTAGGATAATTTTTTTTTATTTTATTATAAAAATCATGGATTTGGGGGAGGTAAAGAAAAGTAATAAAATAAAGAGATCGATTTAGGTAATTACCTCTTCTTTGAAATGACTTCTTTAGATCTCCTCTAAAGGCCTCTAGGGTTGGTCTTTTGGAATGACCAAAACCTATAAAATGTGACTAAGGAAGATAATAAAAGAATTTTTCATGGTATTTTAGATCTACAAGGCTCAATTTGGTGTAAATAAGTGACATATGAGGTTTCCTTTTCTAATTGAGGTGAGGGGAACTTTTGGAATTTCTCAAAATAATAAATATAACAAGACTATTCTAGAGAAAAATACTTCAAAATTGCCTATAAACGCATATTGGATGAAATTTTAGACCAAATATTAGCATATTTTTCCTTATTAAATATTTTTATGATTTTTAAATAATTTAATAAAATATTATTTTTATAAAATATCATTATTGTCAATTTTTCCAAAATATATTACTTTGACTTTAATAACATCATAAAAAAATAGAATTAGAAAAAAATAGTTTATCACATAAAAAACATGTCATGGTAATATATAAAATTTATTTATCACCTTAATTATCTCAAATTTTAATACTTTTAATATTTTTAAAATCATTTATTTGATTATTCCATTAATTAAATAATTACCATGCCAATGTTGTGTAAGAATTTAATGTAATTATTTATTTACTAAAAATTAAAAATAAATTATAATGATGAATATATATCTTTTATATTTAAAAATACTAATTATATTCTAACATATCCTTTTTGTAAACTCATATTAAAAATATTATAGTTATTAAAAATAAGTGTGTGACATGTTTGACTTTTCTAGAAGTAAAATACTATAATGGTCATAATATAATAAAAATAGACAACAAAGTTCATATAACAAAAAATTTGATGATTATGGAAGAAATTAACTCATTAAATAAATTTTATTAAAGTTTTGGAGCCATTTGTTATTCCTTATCATTTTATTTTTAACATAAATTACCCGATTTGCCCTTACTATGGTAATAAAATTACTATAGTTTCTATTCATACTGAAAAGAATAATAGGGAAATATTTAAATTTTTTTGAACCACTAATTAAAAATATGAAATCCAATTTTAAAGGCCAAACTAAAATAATTTTTGGAATTTAATTTAAAATTAATCCCGCGAAATGCAATGAAAAATAATTTTCTTGAAAAATGTACTTTTAAACCCAAAAAGTAATTATACCAAAATAAGTTATAAGGATAATTAAAATTTAATTAATGAGATTATATATATATATATAAATAAAAAATTAGTTAATTTGAGATAAAATTTAAATCATAAAGATACTTTTTAATATAATGAAAATGACAGTTTGATAAAAATTGGTATTTTTCACCATTCATTTTAATTTTTTTAGAAAATTATCAAAAAATGATCCTAAGATAATTTTTATAGGCTGAATTAAAAAATAAAATTTATTTTTATTGATTAATTTTATAAAATTTTAAGAAATTAATTTTAATATTTACTCATTAAAATTAAGAAATACTATTTTTTAAGAAATTTTTTTCTAAGAATAAAATGAATTTACAAAAAACTGAGTGATTATTTAAGAAGCATAGATTAATACATTAAAAATGACTAGGGACATTATATGTTTCTTAATTAATTTAATAATATTCATTATCACTAATTTAATGTCTAGGTTATAATTTCCATAATATTAATATTTAATGGTTCATTTTAGACTCAGTTTTGTGTGTAAGACAAGCTATCAAAGAAATTAAATTTATTAGAAAAAATTATTTCATAAAATCAATGGGTATTACATAATACAAAAAAGGTATTTAAATATATCCTTTTTTATTTTATTCCAATACCACTTTAACACATAAATTTAAATTTTCTCTTCTCCCCCTTAATGAAACTAAATACATAGGAGGAAAAATGTTTTTCTAATTTTTCACTCATGTAGCATGAGTTAGTTGGATAAAAAATATAGAAAAGTTCCACTTTTCCTTTATAATTTAGTGATCACATTTCCATATTTAAAACTATTTTTTACACATTAGTTTTTCTTTAATGTAACTTCATTTAATTCATTACACAACTATATTACACTCAATAGATTGTCCTTTAGGGATTCCATAAAAGAACATATTTTCAATTAGGTTTATTTTATTTAATCTCATCTGGAATAATAAAATTAATTCTCAATGAACTATCATATTTAAAAGTCACTAATCCTCAACCATGATCTAAATGCTAATCAGGAGTTTCTTATTACCTAATATATGTAAATAATAACCACTATACAAGATACATGGGTTTTATCTATTTTTAACCTTCAAAGCAAATTTAATTACAAAGTACCTTTATCCTCGACTTTCATTAAGTTTTACTTTTACATTTTCTTTGTAGGGAAGTTGTATAGGTATTATAGTCATACAATATTCATTTATATAACCATATTAATCATACCCACACATACTACATCCAAGTATTCAAATATATTCTATTTTATAAGAATAAAAAATAGTTCTTTAATGTTTATCACTACAAAACACAATCTATTGAATTATCTAATTCAAACACATTCACTCCATTATTCACTTTATTTTTATACCTATTTCAAAAAAAAAATTATATCTTTTATTTTGGAATATCAATTATCCTTAACAAATTCTGTACTGATGATCCTTAATTAACTTATCAATTTTTTTATACATGGTATTCCCCCACAATATCTATATTATATTTTTATTCAAGGGTTGTCTCCTAGGAAATTCCAGGAGTACAATTAATTTTTACTTTTCATTTATTTCTTATTGTTCTCTTGTATAAATGAAATTTTCTAGATTCTTCCAGTTTCATCCAGTTTTCCTCAAGATTTTCATCTTCATCTCTTCATATCAAAATACACATATGAAATATGTGGCATAAACATTATCTATGGATATATAATAAATCAGACAACATTATATCTTGAAATAAATACCTTATTATTATAGATTAGTATCTTTGAAATTAAAATTTAAGATCTAAAATTCAAAAAATGAATAACTTATCCAGGGCACATAACTCATAAAATTAAACAACACTTAAATCTCTATAGCTGTATAGAAATTATAAAACATTTCAGTTGCAGATCAAATTAGTCTTTAGTAGCATGAGAGATTCCCTAAATACCAGTGACAACATTGAAATTATTTTCAAATTTGGATAACAACTCTACTAGACTCAACTCAATGTTTATTCCTCGCTTGATTCCCAACTCTCTTCATTATATTTAGCGTATTACAACATGACACAAGAATCTTCATATTTGTCTTTAGCTTTAATAACCATTTGATGATTTACAAATATTCAATTTGAATATTATATTTTGATATAAAAATGATTTTCACATGTTCTATTCCCTCATATTCATAAAATAAAGTCTTGGATCATGGATATTAGCAGCATTATATTATTTAGAACAAGTTATAATAGTTACAATATTAATATAAATCATACTAAAATAATTCTATAATTTTTAAATGTAAACAACCATTAAAATTTTCAAAATTTCATACTTTCTTTGGTCTATTTAAATAATATTGAGAACCAATAACTCATTTTTTAGGCATTTATCACAAACCCATTTAGTTATTAATGATATTTAAATCTATGAGGAATGGTACTTGAACTATAACATTTGAATTTAATCTTCAGATACTAAACATGGTAATCTTTATTTTCACTCTAAAGTTTTTTCAAATTTTTACAAGTGTTGGATAGACCATACATTAAGAAAGATGAGTGACCATGAATAAATCAACTAAATGTTCAAATTAAACTACCATATATATCAACTATGAGGCATAAGAAAAAAAGAGACCATACATCAATCGACCATAAAATAGATAGAATGACTACATGAAAAATCAACCTATCATGTCGATTGACTACAAGGCAGTGGATAGACCAATCGACCCACTATGAAGAAGATGTATAAAATTAACTATAAGTGACTCTGTAATAACTTGATTGACTATATGATTTTGTAGAAGATAGATTGATGGCATGAATAAATTTTTTACTTCCTACTCTATAAATACCACATCTTAAATTATGCTCATAGATCCTTCAAACTACCAATAACCATGTTCAATCACTTATAAAAATATAAAATAAACATTGGGAATTTATGAAACTTATTTAAACACTACAAATCAATTTATAAGGACATGTACAACATGTATAATCACATACGAGAATCTTAAATAACTTCAATTCATGTAACCTATAACCATTATAAAACCTCATAAAAGTGTTGTATAACACTTATTACCATATTTATATGTACCATAACACTAGTATAGACTCTACCAACTCATGGGTCTTCAAAATATCCAATCATCTAGCCATTTAAAACTATTAATAATAGTCCTTAAAGTTGTTCACCATATCCAGAACTTCCTATATTCCTAGTTGTAGTAGATAATACCATAACTCCTCCTTTAGAACTTATCATGTTTCTCCATGAATAATAACATACACAATAGTTTGATTTTAGGGGATACCTTTAGATCCCATGAAACTATGTGTTCTAAGGAAGCATCTTCAATACTTCTCCACCCATAGATTATGGGTAGCACCTTCAAGTTTTAGGTGGATGATCCAATCCATCAACCATATTATTTCATACATTTACTTACACATTATTAATAGATAGTTCAAAAAATAAAATAAAAATTAGAATAAAATAATCTAGAAAGTAACTTTAAGATCAAATAAATTGTTACCCAAATAAACAAGTGAAATCTTCACTAACAACAACCCCAAAATTCATCCAAAAGAAAACCCATTTTGATAACTATCTTTCAAACACACTACTATCCAAAGAGGTGTTATAATGGTGATTATTCATTAAAAAATACATTTTAATCATTAATCATTTATCATTTGACATGTGTATCAATTAAAATTATCACCAACTTACATTTATATCATATGCATAAAAATTAAAATGCAACCATTAAGTATAATTATCCATTTATTCCAAGTAAATTAAATCACTACTAAAAAAATTCCATTCAAAAATTATTTTATAATACGAAACCATTTTATAATAAAATCTCATTAAAATAAATAAAAATTATATGAAATACATTTCTATTTGTTTTTATATGATACATGAGTCCTATCATCATCCTATCCATCCATATACATGATATTAAATGAAATAAAAATAAAAATATAAAAACCAGGTATAATCCTTCTCAATCTCACTTCCCTATACTACATTGGTTACTCAAGTATCCATTATAATTATACAAATCAAACATATTTTAAAGTTACCCCTCAAGTATCAAACCATTCACATCACCATAAATAACAATAAATGAACTCATAAAACACAATTTATTTGATACCATTTTGTAATTTCCTAGATCAAGACAACAATAAAACCCAAACCAGGACTCCATAGGTCTTAAATCATATCCCTCAATCACCAATGGATGGATACTTTCATCTGGGTATCCATGTAATCATGGGGGATGATGTAACCCTCAATGAAAATTTCTTATAACTAGTAAAATAATAATTACTTATAATAAATAATCAATTAAAAAATATATAATGAGAATACATGTAACACATAAGAATATGAAGAATTTAACCCAACAATAATAACAGGAAAATAAACTAACATAATATAATACCATTAAAACTATAACAAATTCTTCTTCTATGAATTATTACTCTTAGGATCAACCCATATATAAATATCCAAAACATATTGGTGCACCACACTAAACTGAACTATATGATTTCATCATCCGCCATCTATCTCTATAAAAACTGAACAACACCTTAATCCAGGGATATTGATTTACTATTAATTTTTTTAATTAAATTAATTTTAATTTTAGAAAAGTATTACAATATTCAAAAATAGGACCAAATAAGTATGATAGAGGTACTTCACTTGGGTCACTACCATATAACTAGTAGACTCTTATTTAAGCATGTTTAGTAGAATATCAAAGTGTTTGAATCAAATCACAGGGATCCCTTTATATCCTAGATAGTTACCCAGGCCTATTTAACATGTTAAGCTAAAATTAACTGTTACTTTACTAAAACAATGATGTCCTCAACCATAAATACTCCAAAATTTATCCAAAATAAAACCTATATCTAATACCCCTATATTTCACTTATCTTGACTACTATCCCTAAAGGGGTTCTAGATGATATAATTTAGGAAAAAAATAATTTTTTGTCATGAATTATGCTATATTTATCCTTTAATATGTGTCTAAATTGTGATATTGCCCAACTTAAAATCATATAAAATACTTAGAAACTCAACTATAATTATTAATTACCCTTAAATTCATATTTGAAATTAATTAAATCACAATGAATAAATTAATTAGAAATATACTAAATATTTTTCAATGATGTTTAATTAGACGTAAATCATTTCCCTATTAACATAAATTTGTAACACAGAACTGGTTCATAAAAAAATATCATTCATGTCAATAAAAAACAAGCATGCATATACTAAACTTTCCCTTTTATTCTTCTACATGGAACTCTAGGCACATCAACACCCCATATATCCATAAACAAGATATAAAATCACATAAAGACAAAAATATAAAAAAAAACAAGGTACATTTATGATCAATATCACTTCCCCATACTACCCTGGTAACTCAGGTATCCACTATAATTATATAGATCAAACATATTTTTAAGTTACTAATCAAGTCTTAAACTATTCACATCTTTACCTATCCCACTAACTAAAATCCTAGAATAAAAGTTTTTCTGATACCATTTTTTAATTTACTGGATTGACTTTGTGACACTACTCATATCAGTAATATGTGTTTATCTTGAGTTTCCTTTTTTGTTTCACTTATATTTGCAGTTTCTGGGTGTTTTGGGTTGGAATTTTTAAAAATTTGGAAATGTGGATAGGGCACACAATTAGTGAATATTTAGTACTAACTATGTGCCTAGCCACATGAGGAGTAAGTAGGGGTTCTAGTTCCATTTAAAATGATTGTTACATGGTTAGGAAAACCAATAAACATCCTCTAGAAAATCATTGATATGTTTTTAAGGGAAGGGGTGGCCCTCATGACCAGTGAATAGTTGGATAACTGTGTTGCCAAACCAAGCTATCTATCTTGTGCACTTAAAAGTATAAACTCACCTTTTATATTTTTTCTATTTTATCCCCATACCCCCTCCTCTACCCATTTACATGATCCAACCCCCCTCCAATCGAGATCCCTCCCCCTTTTGTACCTTGGTGGATTTCCATTGATTCTTAGTTGTTTTCTATAAGTTAATTCTTGATTCCTTTGAGTCTCCTCCTCACTTCATCTTCTTTTCCTTTGTTATTTTATTATTTTTAAGTTTTGAAACCCTAGTTCACTATAGGGGTCAAACCTAGGGGTACTATAGCAGGCATTGTAGTGGGAACTGCAGCAGAACTGTACACTATACAGGTACTGTAGCATAACTATACATTGTGCGGTACTGTAGCAGAACTATACACTATGCAGGTACTATAGCAGAGCTGTACACTACGTGGGAACTGCAGTAGGAACTATAGTAGTTACTGTAGTAGGTACTGTTTAGTACTGTATCAGCTAGAACTATTCACCCTGGGCCACCGGTTTGGGCTTGGAGTCCTTAAGGCTTTCAGGCCACCCAGGCCTTCAAGTCAGTAAGGATTTTGGGCTACCTTTAAGGCCTTCAGGCCACCTCATGGCCTTTGGGCCACATACAGTTTCCCCAGAAAGAATCTACAAAGAAGGAGCAACCCTTTGAAGAGGATTCAGAGCAGGTGCACTCACCAGAGTAGAGCCAAATGGATTTTTCAAAATGAGAGGGTATGGCTATTCCATCGGGACTAGCCTATGCTTGCATAGGAATCCTAACCAAATGACCATGTGAAGGTGGAGAGCTACTATCAGGATGCAGATGCTGGGGAGAGGCAGTTCCTTGTAGATATTCTTGTTGAATTCCGTAATACCTTCGGGTCATGTAATCTCCTAAGCCTACGATCTATGTAATATCTAAGCCTATAGGCCTTGTAAGGGTTCCCCCTCATCCCTTTAAATATGGGTTATCAAAAATCAATAAAAACGAAGGCCTTCGGGCAATTCGGGCTTATGGTTCTATTCTTTTTTGGATCCATTCTAGTTATTCCATGTGGAATCTGATGAATGAGATGAGTTTAACTCTGATTCCAAGGTAGGTGTTTATACATAATGAGACTATCCCATGAAATACCTTTAATTCATGGTTTTCCTATAGTTTAATTTTATAAATTTTGTTTTTGAGACTTATTATGGGATTTTGTTTAATAATTTGATGTGTATCTTGGTGTATGTTGTTTTAAATAGTTTTTTAAATGAATTTTATATTCAAGTGAGTTTTTTCCTTAATCATGTTTGATGAAATGTTTGAAAGAGAGTACTGAATCCCAAATGACATCAAAGATGGTTTTATTTCAAATGGTTTTCCTCAAAAATTATTTTTATACCCAAAGTGGTTTGATTATTTATTTTTAAAGGAAGTTTGACTGTAAAATTATTTCAAAGGTTTTTTTTGAAAATTTTCCCTTTATTGATGGGTTATTGATACTAGGAATTATTTGTGAATTTTATTTTATTTATATTGGTATTTGGTTATGAATTAGTTTTGATTGTACATGGGTGACCTTAGGTATTTAGATGAGTGTATGAGTGAAACACTAGCTTTAGGAATGAATCTAGATAGGGTTCATTTTTGGTTTCCTTAATAGGCCCAGGTTATCTTACTTGTTTCATATTAACTAAGCTAGCCACTTTTCCATGAGTGAGTTCTAGTGCCTTAAGAACCTATAGGCTACAGCTCCCCAATGTTTCCTATGGTATGATTGTGATGATGCATGTATGGTTTGATCTAGGTGTGTGACTAGATATTTACCATTTCAATATTTTATATTTTCTATATTCAAGTCTTACTTCCTCACTTTTATTAATTATTGTTTGGTATGAGTTGTTAATGGAAATGGAACTATTTTTTAAAATAAAACAAAAGGATTTGATAAAACTATATTAGAATAAATAAGTGATTTACATTATTATTTTCAAACTTGGACTAAATGTTTTCATAGTTAAAGTCATTATATTGAATCATGGTGGTATCCTACCAGGATTTTCATCAAACCTGACACATTTCATTGGGTGTATAACAAATGGTTTTTAGGATACTAGTAGAGTAATGAGAACCATGTGTATGGAGACTCCTCTTGATGGTCATCATATTTCATGAGTATATTAATGGTGGTGATAGATTTTTTAGAGTTGGTGTCATAGAACCAACTGTTTGTACTTTGATTACATGGATATTTAAAGTATTTAAATATTAAACATCTTATTAGATATTTTTCATTGTTCTTCATGACTATGATGTAATAATTTCCTAGAGTATTTGTTGCATTGATAAGGTTATGGAATTTCCCCACTATGATGAGAACCTTGAAATACTATAACAATATTCTTAAATATAATTCTGCATTTGTATGACATACTATGATGTGAAACATAGTATACATACCGTCAAGTGTGAGTACTTGTAAGAATATGAGACTTCCTCTCATGAATTTCGTACTTGGTAATCTACAAGATGGGAGATTACAATAATATACTCGCCAGTAGGAATTCTGCATGTTTTGATATAATCATATATTCCTATCCGCGAGCATGTGTAATAGTCATTAGAATTTACGATTATAATTAATACATTTCAAAACTTGTGCACTTTGATTTATTTATGAAAACCATCATTCCATATGTTGGCAAGAAGTATGGTACGTTGGGTGCATTAACAATGGAATATTATTAATGGATAAGTCAAGGAAGCATTTGTACCTTCCATTTATGGATGTTGATATCTCTATCCTTTAACTAAAATATAACCGTCGAGTGAAATTACATGGCCATGGTGTGACGACGATTTTATTTCAGGTAGTCAAAGAATGGAGTATCAAGCACAAAAGGTTGATGATACTATCTTGAAAACTGCTTGATGAGATATTGAGACAAAGGGATTATATTACACAGTGACCATTCGTATGTCGATGTCATTTTTTCAACTTTAAGTTCTTTCTATTGGGTGCCTTGACATGCTGCTAGACAATACTCATGGACTTTAGGTAAGCCTGCTTAATACCAACGAGAAAGAATACTAGAGGGTCACACACTAAGTGTTTTTTGTGGTCTCAGTTAAATTCTATCTGAATTTAATTAATGGAATAAATATTACTCTCAAGATAGTGGAATAATTTTATTCAAGTTAAAATGATTGCATAAATTAAATAAATATTTATTTACTAGATTGTGGGTCATATATATATATACATTTATTTTATTTAACATTTAATAAATATTTATTCACTAGTTTTTAAATAAACTATTTATTTAAGAGAATAAATTATTTATTTATTTATTCAGGTGTTCAATAAATTGAAGTGGAGTTTGAGCAGACCATGTCTGGTCCGCTAGTAAACTAATTATTTGTAAGGCGGTAAATAATTATTTAACTAGTTGGAACAAGTTAAAATAATAATAACGCTGCTATTATTTTTTAATGAATAATTTTATTTATAATTCTGTTTTGCAAAAGTTGGCGCACCATAAAAAATGAAACGATATTATTATTAAAAGCATAGGTTTTCTCTAAGGTTATGAATGTATTTAATTACTGTTATGCAATTAAATATTGTAACCAAAACCCCATTACAATAAATAGACATGTACGTCTATTGTTCCATGTACTGAATTGCACGCCTGGTGAATTGAGAATTATTGAGCTAAATGATTTCTCTCTCGAATCCTCTTCCTATCCCTCTCAAAAATGAGAGATGTTCTTCAATATTGAAGAATAAGTGATCAAGAAAAACTAACACAAGACACTCTCTTTGCTGCGTTAGCACCCAGAGAACGAGTGGTGTCGATCAAAGGCCATCATAGCACATGTGGATCACTGTTATAGGGATTATAGTTTGGATCCTTGCAAGCGCAATGATACAATCCTGAAGGGTCATTCCAGATGATCAACACCATTAATGAAGAAAGTATTGAAGATCCATGTATTCTTTTGTTTATGAAATTAATTAAATTAATTATAAACATGATGTGATAGATCATCTCAAAAGGTTTCATGCCTCTTCCTTTTTTATCTAAATCTTTAACTTTATTATGTGTAGACTGGCATTCATCGTCGTATTGATCACAGAATAATAATTTATCAAGGTAAAAATTAAAGTTGGGTTCCAGCCCAATTGTGCTTCCACTTCACCCAGAACCTACAAGTGGTATCAGTGGGGTTACATCATAGTTTATAATTATTTAAATAATTTGTTGATGATGTATGCTTTAATAATTTATTTTTTCAATTCAAGGTTAATCATTCTTGAAATCTGGATTTTGAGATATGTTCTCCCTTTTTTCGTTTCTCGCAGATTTCACAGATTTATATTTTTAATTAAAATTAAAATGGATAACTCATTAGGAGGCACCGACGATTTTTCCCCGGTGACACAAAAGTACATGCCGTGTGTTTGGACTTACACATCGTGTTCTATGCCATATAGGCCATTTAATCTAGACTACACATTGTGTAGTTGTGTACAATGCATCAGGAGTAATTCATAAATTAATCAAGCTGTGTGCATTTATTACACGTGGTGCAGTTAATTTTACACTGCGTGTTGACCAGGAAAAATAGGAACATGAATACTAGATTACATGCCATGTGGTCCACTGGACACGGTGTGTAGTCTCTTCGGGTCAGGGGCCAAACCGTGTATTCCATACATGACTAAGCTGACCGATAACCATGTAACGCGAAGACAAAATGGCTTATATCCCACTGTACACGCTGTGTACTCCGAAATTTCCGAAGTATGCCATACACGATGAGTCCCTAGGCGTGTACTTTAGGAAAGACAGTGAAGGTAGTATACGCCATGTAGTCAGAACTACACGCTGTGTACTTTACCAAATTACACAAAGTTAAAACTTTAATGTTTGTGTAATGTTCAGAACTACTTATCATGTATAAATCGTACTACATGTTGTTACTCTATGGATTGAAGCATCATGTATTCCATATGTCAGAAGAGTGAAATAGTATATGAATATAATACATTTTGGGTAGATTTGAATGAGTATCCATGTCACACCCCGACCTCAGACACCCTTTTATTCTATTCTTTTCTCAGCCTCGCGTCATTTGGATGAGGTTTAGTTGGGTCCCAGTTTGAATTTTTTTTCGAAGTTTGATGTTTTTGGTTGGTCTTGGGCCAGTACGCGGTCACCGCACTACTAGTGGAGACCGTGTATTCAGTCTTGGAAAATGTGCGGTTTCCTAATAGTACAAATAAATAATAAAATAAATAAATAAATTATGTTAATTGAAAAAGGAAGCTAAATGGAATTTTATAACAATAAAACAAGGTTAATGTTTAAACCATAATAATGATAATACTATTTCACTGATGATAATATTATTATTATTTAATTTGATAATAATACTATTATTGTTAAATTGTTATAAATACAATTATTATTTAAAATGAAATGAAACAAAGTTACCTTTTTAATTATTATTAAGTTTTCTTTAAGAATTATTTTGTTGTTAATATTATTATTATTAATAGAATTTTACTATTAATATTATTATTGTAACATTGATAATATTATTATCATTATTTAAAATAAAATAAATAAGGTATTATTGTTTTTATAGCAATATTTTTTAGGTTTTTTTTCTTATTTTACTTTTGTTTTAATCTTTTTTTTGGGGAGAACCCCTAAGGGGGTTGATTTTCCTTCCCCCCTTCTTGGTACGCCACACGACAGTGCCCCCCCATCTGGTTTTTCCTCACACGCAGTAGCCTACCACCTCCTGGCCTCCCATTGCACCACCGCTGTCCACCCCTTTGTAGTCAGTGCGCCCCACCGCGCCTCCACATCACCGCTACTGTCCAGCTACTGGACACCTCCCAGTATTCTATCAGGACACTTCCATCCACCCCCATCGCAGCCATCACGTCCCCACCATGCCTCAGACTCACCGCCGCTATCCAATCGGTGCGTGACTCTTCCCCGATGAGTCCTCTTACAGTCTTACCTACATTTTCTTAAACCCATCAGGTTTGATTAAACCCTAATGCTAGGGTTTAGTTTTGGGGGTCTGGTCATGACCCGTTTAGTTTGATCTTGCTGTTTTAGGTTCGTCTCGAGTTAGTCAGGGTGCGGATAGGGTTTGGTTGGGGTGAAAACAAGTTTTGCATCATCTTTCTAAGTGTTCTTCATTGTTTGAGGTAGGAACTCATTGCACATAATCTTTAAATTTAGATTACTTTGATTGCTTTATGTTTTAACCCCTTTCTATTGCTAATTAGACACTTAAAATTGTTATAATAAATTTTACCTTGTGTAATAAGGTGCATTTTGATGAAAACCTACATTTCGCTATTTAATAATTTTTTTTAAAATGTGAAATTTGTCATTTTAACTGTGAAAGTCTTGAATGTTATGATATGGCATGTTTCATGTGTGTGTTTAATCATAAATGGGGTTTTAAACAGGTGTTGTGTGAGTAAATCCATGTGATACTCATTAAATTTTTTTTATAAAATTTTAACTTGTTTATTAAATATTATAAGTGGTGCGAATTATGTTTTGGAGAAATTTTGAAGTGCGCTTGATTTCAAAACTGGGTTTAATGTGTAGTGAATTTTTGTTAAGTGGTGCACACCTTTTGTTTTAGAAATAGCCCGGTTGTCTTTTCCAATGTTTTAGAAAAATGTTTTTATGATTTTTTCGGAAAGTGCGAACCTTGTTTTTAAGGTCATTTAAAGTTAGAATGGGCTTAGAATATGGTTTTAAAGGAAAGTGAAATACTTTACATATTGAACTTGATGTGTGTTTTTTTGTATTAATTGTAATGTATTAATTGATGAAAGGCATGTTTTGAAATTATTTTGGTTTATGTGAGTCCCTGGTACTTTTGGTCGTGCATTGGTCTTTACCATTTTAATTTTGGGTATCTTTTGGTGTTATACTGAATTTTTGGTCAACGACAGAGGGTGCACACACATATACTTAAGGTATATATATATATATATATATATATATATATAATATGTCCTCCAAGTAAGTATTACCTCCTGAAATAGGGAATACCTACATTGGACAATGGATATATATATAGGTATGTGTGTGTAAGTACGGGCCAGTTACGAGTGGTCGCTGCCTTTTTTGTCAAGTTTCAAAGTGTTCGGCATGACCCGGTTCCTCTTTGAGGTAGGATAACCCATGTATTCTCCTTTCCATTGCTTTTATTTTGATTCTTGGCATTTAAAATTAATTTATTAACTTGTTTCTCACCTATATGGTACCTCTAGTTAGTTTTCTATGACATTTTCAAGTTGAATGATTGTATTAACAATAGGATTTTACATGAAACTTGATTTATGATCTTGTGAGTTTGTGTGAAAAGTGTTTGATGAAATTTCAAATGAACTTTCAAAGGTAATTTGTAAGGATGAGTGGTGTTTTTCCCATTTAAATGTTTGGTTAAGTTGGTTTGGAATATGTTTTGGGTTTTATATGTGAAATAAGGTGTTTTCCTTTGATGTGTTTTGGAAATTGATTTTGAAAAATATTATTGATTTGGAGACATGTGTTGTATTTTATAAATGAGTGAAATGGTTGGTTTTTGGTGGATAGTAAATGGTGGATTTACGAAATTGGATTTCAAATGCTTTGATCAGTTTTAGAGTGTCCCATTGGATGAGGGCACAACTATGGGTGCATTAGGCACACACATGGTTTTGCAATAAATTGAAAATGGCACTCTAGAGATAGTCTCCCTCACGAGTACCTCTTCTCCCATTATTTTTATTTTCCATAAAATTCTTCCAAGTTTTACAAAAATTGGGGAAGTGGTACTCCTTATGTTTCAAAAATAACTTCAAATGGGTTCTTGTGGTTGGGCCCGGTTGGCCTTGAAACATGGTTTGGTGTGTGTGTGTATTTGAAAGCTATGACCCATTTGGTATATTGCGAATGTTTGGTGTGTTTTAATTTGGTTTTAAAGAGAAATTGAGAACTTTGGGGAATGCTTTATTTAAGGGACTGTTTGACCACTTTTGTATAAAGATGGTATTTGGGGTTGTTTTGAAATGGTTAATTAATGTTTTAATAAAAGGTCGATCATTGTGAAGCTAAGGGCCCAGTTGGAATTTTAAATTGGTTATTTATAAAAGGTTTGATGTGTGGAATTTTTATGAGGACCTTTTGGCATCTTTGAAATGTTATGTTTGGAAAAAACCCCTCTTTGGTTAGGTCTCTCACCTCGGTTGTTGGTCAGGAGATAGGAGGGTCCTCGTTATAGGACCTCCTTTGGGTAATTATTATTTAAGGTAGGGGACTAAACATGAGGTGGATGGGTGGTTCCAGATTGTGTAGTGTGCTTGGTTAGATATAAGGCTTACTGTTTTAATGCGTGGCACACCCCTTTTTGAATATAGCACGGAAACCTGACATAACAAGGAGGTTTACTGAGAACGATTGTAGCACTATAAGTTCATGTACTTTACAATGGACTATAGTAGGTGGACATTTGGGATTATTGCTATGGGATTGGGTCCCTCAGGCTGACCTAATAAAGGGTGGCCGGGCATTAGGGAGTTTGATTCTGTCATGTGTGGCATGCTACCGGGGATGGAGTCACAGGTATTAGTATATTTTGGTCTTCCTTCGAGTTCCTTGGTTTTCTGTGATCCTTTGATATGACCACTATTAGTACCATTTCCCTTTCTATGTGTAGAATCATAATCTTGACCTTTGTTTTGATATTTTCTTTGAAAACCTTGTATGTATGGTTGGTTTTAAAAAGGATTTCAAAGTAGCTATTTTAGAAAAGTCTCTGTGCACCCCTCTTTATTTCTTTTCCATGTTTTTGAATTACTAGTACTCGCCCATGCTATTGAATGGAAATTTCGATTAATGGTTTTTCTTTTAATAATATATTAATATTTATAAAATTGGAGAAGAAAAAATAATGTAGAGAACATTTTAATTATAAAGTAATAGTTTATGATAATGGAATAGGAGTGCTTAGAAAATTAAGACACCCTTAAAATAGTTGAAAAAGAAAAAGGATACAATAAAAGTATATGAATTTTTAAATTTCAAGGAAGAAGATTTGAATTCATATTAAATTTCAATTACAATAACTATAATGTGGGAACTGAAATAAAGTCAAAGAGAAATCAATGATAAGAAAGTGGTTGTATTGATAAAAATGAGAAATGTGAAAAAAATGAAATTATAGTAAATTTAATTAGTGGGATGTTAGGGAAAAAATGGAGTGAAACTATTCATCATGTATATGGAACAACATATAATGAGGGACGCAGAAATCAGAGAAAAAGATGAAACAAAATATGAAATTGAATAAAATAAGTAGATGAAGACAGAGAGTGGACAACCACTTCATAATAGTCAACATGAAATTGAATAAAAAAATAGAAAGACAAATAGAATCTGGTTGTTTCTTCACTAATTGTCAATGTTCCTAGGTTGTATATCTATATTTAGAACCCAACCTGTGCATTTTCATGGAATGCTCATTTAATTTCACATTCACTTGCATAAAATTTTGATTGTTTCCAATATAAATTTCTGGAAAATAAATGCATATTGGAATGAAATTATATTCTATATAAGTTCATACTGATAATTCATAATGGAAAAACATTTATTATAGGATCACATACAGTAGTCACATCACACTTATTTTTTATGCAAGTGAAAACTGATAATGCATATGAAAATTTCTATATAAGTTAAAACTGATATTTTCAAATGAAAGTAAATTTATTTAACCTACTTAATCATATAAGTTAATTAACAAATATTTGTCTAAAGAAATTGAGAAAATAATATCCTATATATTGTAAATACAAGTATGTGAATACATAATATTAAGAAAGTGATGGTAATATTTATAGATTTATTTTATGCAATTTGAATGTAATTTCAAAGAATATATACAAATGTATGAATATATAATACATAATTTATATATACATGTCCTCAAAAATTAATGAAACAAAGTGTTTGCTGAATCAGCAGTGTTTTATCAACATTAAGTACCTATATCTTTCTCATGAGTGGCTATGATGCATCCACTTTTCCTACTTCTCGATGTTCCTATACTTGTTCCAGGAGGTTCTTGATTTTTTTCCTCTAGCATAGATAGCTGTCCTGCCTTTTCAGCTGATATTGGAGGTGGGGGTGTGATTTCAACTTTCTGAGTAAGGTGTTCTCACCCACACCTAAATCTTATTTCATGAATCCGAACAGAAGAATATTTAAGAACCTATTATAGAGATTATAAAAATATAATAGTTTGAGTGTACTACTAATTGATACTAATCAAAGTTATAGGAAAATAATGTATGAAACAGGATATTAAAATATTGTATACTTTTGACTAAAATGTGCAAGGTTTTTTTGACTAAGTAATAATAGTACCCATTTAAAATAAGCCCTTCAATGGGAACATTCCTTCAAAGCCATATCACATGTTTCACATACCTTACTTTCCTCCCAATGAATGCTCTTGGTTGTAGCATTTCAAAGGCCACAACCGAATCTCCCCCTGCCACTAGAAACCCATGTTCTGCAACCTGTAATTCCACATGTACCTGGATAGATAAATGTGAAACAGGTCTGCCCTCCCTTGACTGATTCCATCATTCCAAATCTCTAGAGAAGAAGAGGTGGTATGCAGATTCATGATGAGGGGTGAAACAACAACCAAATCTTGGAAATTAGGACACCCACCCTACAAATAAAAACTGTAGTAAAAATATAAGTCCTAATAATATGTGGAAATCTTAAGTAAATTTTTTTTAATCATTTTCCTAGAAGAAATGAAATTTACAATGGTGTTTATATGATCAAATATGAAAAAAATATGACAAAAATATAAAACGGTCAAACCAGTATATGTGTTGTGGATATGTCATAGATATGATAAAATAAAATTATATTAGAATAGAAACATGTTCAAATGATATGGAACAGAAACATGTTCAACTAATATGTAAAATAACCACAAGAAATGTATGTTCTGAATATTATATGGATAAGAGAAAACACATAGACATGGAACAAATGTTATGCAGTATCCATGCCAGGGGAAAATTCAGAAAACATGGTAAAAATATTCCATTAACCCTAATGTAAATAGCATTGTCTAATACAATTTTGAATGTAAAAAAATAATGCAGAAATCAAATATGAATAAAATATGAAACGGTCAAACTGTATTATTACTTTGCAATTACAAATATCAAATTCAGTCAACTTTTTCACTCTTCTTTACTGAGTTCTCCATCCATAAGAGTTGAATCTGTACATAATGCTTAAAAAACCAATTACAGAACATGAAGAAACTTAGTTTAAACAACATTGAGAAGTTATTATGTTACCTTACATGATTCATAGGCATTGCGAATAAAGAACACTAATCTAGAAACAACTGACATATGTATCTTCAGATTCATATCTGTGACATGAGGTTGAATTGTAGCCCCAAACCTGAATGATAGCTTCGCATTATACTATTTTTTTGTAAGAAAAAAAACACGAGATATCATAAAATAGGATAAGATTTTTTCTGAAATGAAACATGTGTAATCAGAAAATAGGAAATTTGTAAACAGACATCAGTATTCAGAAAGTGGTTATTTTTTTAATAAGAAATCTAGAAACAAACAACACTATTTTAGTGTCTTTCCAATCACCTCTAAGTGACTTCATTAAATCAGTTACACATGATATTTCAAGGTTACATTTGAAAATAAATCTAGAGAAAATTAAAATGGAAACACGAGTTGCATCATTGAAGGAATGGCAGCTGCTTCAAAACCTACACCAATTCTAAAGGCTGTTATACTACTAATTCTATCATAAAGAAAGTTCAAATAATATATGATGTAAATGATAACGTGAAAAAAGAAAAGCCAAAAGCTATAGTTACAGGAAAAAAGTCACATAAATGTGTGATATCTTATTTTTAGAAGTAAATAATAAAGTAAAGCATGATCAGATTCTAATAAAGAATAAGATAACAAATAAACAAAACAAAATGGTCCACTAATACTTGAAAATGAAATATCAATTCTGCTAACTTTCATCAATATGTCTTCTAAATTACTGAGCAATAGGTACCTGTAAATTCAAATTCAATTATGCTCATAATAACTACCACAAGAATATAGAAATGGACTGGAGAACAGAGGAAAATCATGATTTGGACTGTTAAGACCTGTAAAATTTTCTATTTTGAGGATTCTGGACCATTATCCTTAATATCACTGGATGATGGAAAGTAAAGGTAATGCAACCTGTTAGAGAAGTCCATGACAGTAATTAGGATACCGAAATATTAGTTAAAAATTAAATATTGACAACTCAATGTAATACAAAACAAATTATAACATAAAACATACCAGTATAGTGCCCTTAAGGTATGTTTGATGACCCTTTCCTGGGAGTTGTCAATGCATATGTTATTCATAACATATTTCATTCTGGAACATAGTTTTTTCAGGAAAATCCTGCTGTTCTGTACACTAAAATTCAAATTAAAATAATTATTTAAAGAGGATTAGAAAACAAACCTGACCTTTTAATAAAAAAATGGCCCCATATTGATATGTATTTCACTTCATCGACTTCAATTACATAAATTCCTTGTTTCTGTATAATACAATGAATAAACATTAATAAGCACAAACAATCATAACAGAAAAAAATGAATAAACGTGAACAAAACCATTTTTCAATATAAGAGGTCGGATACCTTACATCCGCACCCAAAAGGAAACGGTGGGTCTGTTTAATATAGGAGGTCAGATACCTTAAAATGAAGTCTCTATAGCTACACACACTCCATACCCAACTGTGGATGAATTAACATAATCAGGCTCTTCATGATACACTTTATTAAGGCTGACTGATGCGGAGGCAGAGGAGGAGGAGGTAGAGCAGGCTAAGGCTGAATAAGGAGGAGCAATAAATTGTAGTTATGTTATAAGATCTCGAAATCATTTAAAATAATTCTATAACAGGAAAAGTACAGCTGTTTTGGGTCAAAATAAACAGTAAACATTTATTCATGAATAGAAGGGAAAAAATTGAAATCAAATGAGTAAGGTCTAGCCTTAAGTCCATCCAGCAAAATGGAAATCGTAAATTACAACAAAACGTCTAGTAATGAAGACATCTAGCATGAAAAACCAATGCGAAACAATCTTCATTAAAATGTTCAGCATCAAAAACATTTGTCATTTTACTATTAAATCATCAGTAACATCCAGCTTATTAGAAAACATCCAACAAGAAAATTTGATAAAAAACATCCTCCATGAAAACCATCCAGCATTAGAAGAAAACCGTCAACCATGAAAAGCATCCTGCATGAATAGCGTCCAACATTAAAAAATTATAATCAAAATCCATAAATAATGAGTCATTGGATAAGGACTTGAAAACACATGAACACTAAATTTAAAATATATATGCATAAGAATTTTTGGTGCATTTTATAGGGATGATTTTCACCAGGAAGATTGACATCATTAATAACCATTCAAGATAAGGTTATTCAAAGAGAGCATATGATTTCGACAAGAAAAAATATGTTTTATTGGAAAAAAATAATTTTTCCATCAATATTACTGAATTTATGATTTTAAAATATCATTAGTGCATTAGTAAACTACATTATAAGTAGACATAATAGTGGATAAATATTTTGTAATAGGACATTTGAAACTAATAGATAGCTGAAATAGTGTTTCCAAAATACACATGTACTATAAGACAAACCCTTAGTCAACTTTGTCTATTTTTTTTCTTTAAGTTATCCTTTATGAGAATATGAAATTCAGTGGCATCAGTTGATGGTGGTGTTGAGTCACCAGTCACTGACACATTCTGATTGACCGCATCCTCATCATCGAAGTCAATCAACATATTTCTGTACAAGTGAAGGAAAATATTAACCAAAATAAAATACAATGACCCACTGATCAATTGAAAACCTTTATAATGATAAATCAAAGTACTAAACTTATTTTATGTAATATAACATATATTTACGTGAACTATTGAAATAATTGAAGATGATGTTACAAATCCTGATTGAGGCTTTGCACTGGGTTAAAAATATTCAACAGTCTGATGATCCTACAATGGAATGTTAAGAACAATAGTCTAGTATGTTGTTATTTACTAACAGGGAAAAAGAATTAAGAGAATTGAAAATATTGTACCTGATTCAGTTCAATCTCACTACTTACTCTTGTAAATTCGATGCTCTAATGATATTTCATAAAAATTACAATAGGATTAATGATTTGCAGGTTTAAAAAATAAATGATTTTTGGAATAGATATTAGCTATTACCTGATTGTATGCAAAGCTGTCATTGAATTTCCTGATGTAGTTTTCATCACTAATGAAAATTACTTTTTATGTGTTTTGTTCTATTGAATGATGATGATTTTGAATATTGAAATTTAATATTTCAATTGATAATAGCACTGTCTTTTATTTGAAAATGTTTAGTTCAGGAGGAAATCCATATTCGTCGTCGTCCTGATTATCAAATTATCAAACAATATTCAATGTTAGGAATAATAATTTTAAAATTTATTGACATGATAGATATAGTTGGTTTTACCTGTATCAAAGAAGCTCTCAAGTCAACAGATGTCTTGTGTATGAATCTCATGACTTGTTTGTTAAACAAAACTATTGAAAAGGAGTCTGTGTTATCAGTAACCTTTTGTTGCACTCTAAATTTGTTGAATTTAAAATGATGACTGCACTATTAGTACCAATAAGTATTTTAATTTATTAGTTCTCAAGTAAGAAATTGATAATAAGAAATTTAATAATTTAAATGAAAGTAACCAAGGAGTAGTACTATGAGGAGATACTTTACAATTTTGGCACTAAATTTTGTCATATGAAAGGTGAAATTTCTTCATACAAGAAATGCATGACTCATAAAACCAACTGTAGGTGCTTTGAATTTTTTGTATTTTTACTACAAGTATGCATCATGTAGGATATAAAATATTGAGTACGAAATAATATACTGATTATATGAGGATATAATTGAACAATTCAAAATACTGATTATTGAATTTTCAAAATTTAGCTCTCTTTTTGTTACCTATATACAGTTTTTGACATCTGAAATAGTTTTCTTGTTGTTCCAATATGGTACATCTGTAAAAGGGTTTCCAGTTATCGGTGGTGGACTATTGAAATGTGATTCAACTGCCAACCCAAACCTGGAAAATATATAATAACAGACTTCAAAAAAAATATTAACAACCATTGGGTATTATATTTTAAATTTAAAAAGGAGAAAAAGTAAAATTACTGAATCTAGATTAGTTCAAAGGTCACCTCCTTTTGAAGCTGTTTACTTTTGGAATATCTAGGTTGTACAGAATTTTTGTAGAATTAATAGTAGTTGTCACAATAACAGTCACTGTAAGAAGTTTGAAACAATTGAAATGATTTAAACTAATTAAACTTTCAAAGAAACCTCTTTAAAAGAACAGAGATTTACTAAGAGTTCAAAATGAACAATGTAGTCAGAAACCATAATCCTTAGCCACTTCACATGTAGAAGTTTTAATATAATAATAGATGATGAATCTTTGTTATTTTCCAAATAACTTATCATTTCATTCACAAAGTCTCCCCATAAAGTACAGGTAAGTTGCATACCTCTATAGGGAAATAAAGTAATAGTAAGGCTTAAATTTTTTTACTACATTTTAATATAGTAAGAGAAGAAAATTAATGACCTGTCATCCTCTAGAAGAATCTACATCCATAGGTTGGAATATCCCATAGATTTCATTGGATGTGTGTAACTTAGACGTCCAATAATTTCTAAATAATAGATAAGTGAAATAAAATTAGTTTGAAAAATTTATGGACGATAAATATATTATTGTAATGATAGAAGGCTGTGATGAGCTTGTAAGGGGCCTCTCTTAACGCTAGGTTTCCCTCAGTGCCGCCTTCCGCTCCCCCATTACAGATCTACCTCGTTCCCCTTCTGCTCGGCGCACTCGTGGCTCGTGGGTCTTCCAGTGGCGACGACTTCTTCTCTAGTGAACATCCTTGTTGCAACGTGATTTCTCTAGCTAGGGCTCTCCATGGCGACGCGATGTTGGTCCTAGGTGGTCAATGCTGCAGTTTGGGGGTTGATGTTGTGATTTGCGTCATCTGTAGGTGTGATGGGTAGATCTGGCCCCAGGTGCAGTTTTGAAGGAGGCACTGGGATTTGCGGCATAGGCTTTAGGAGGGGTCCCCTAGCAACGAGATCTGTCCTAGTTTGTGTTTGTTCATTTTTTTGGTGTGTTTTTTTTGTTTTCGTGATGCGATAGTTATTGTGGTGCTCGGTGTGGACTCAGCTCCGATTCCGGTGACCAATGATGCATTCTTGGTGACCGAAATATTGGTTTTGGGTGATTGGCGATGTTCTGTGATGGCTTCAAGGTGGCAGATCATATTTTCTCGGACTTTCTGTGGCATTTTTGCAGCAGGTTAAATGAATCTGTGATTGTGATTTGGTTTTCTGTTGGTTCTTTGTGAATTTTTGGTATGATGTATGGCTGTCTGGTTTGTGGTCCATGAAGAGTTCCCGATGATTTCATGACAACACTGGTGGTGAATTCCGATGATGAGTTTGAGAGGTGGAAGGGTTTGGGATCCGGTAATGCTATGGTGCTTTGTCTATTTTTGTAGGTTCTCACTTACCCAAAAAGTGAATTATTTGAAAATAAGAAAAAAAGAAGTTTCAGTCAGTAATCATAATTTTATTGAAGTCAACTACACATAATAGTCACAAATAGTTTTTAATGAAATATACTTATTAAATGTTCCTCAGGAATCCTCCTTTGAATAATCGCATCATATGAAGTAAAGTCAAAACTAAAAAATGGTATGTCTACATCACATGGTCGAATAAATCTCATGGATGTAAACATGATTCTATAGGGATGTCTACTTCCCAAGTAATTTCCTTAGTTTGAAGCTATTTGGAATTTTTGTATCATATAGCACATTCCTTCACACAAATAATGTTTTTACTATGAGATAAACTGATGGTTACTTATCGTACATTGAATCTTAGTTCCCTAAATAATGTATATTGAAAAGTAGGTTATTATGTAAAGAAGAATGATGAGAGAGGACCGATAGATACAACATGTGTAAATGTTGAAATACGTATAGAACATAACAAAACAATATGGAAATAAATCAAAATTTGTTCATGTAACGTAAACTTACTTCTTTGTCGCATAGTATTAGATCAACCGTGAAGACATCATTGAAAGATTTGGGCGACGAATTTCACCACATGTTCAGCAAACAAACTTCAATCCACAGTGTCTCATCATCCTTTGGTTCAATCTCATTCAATAGGGTTATTGATCGTGACATTTTTATTCTCTGTACAGTTACATTTAATATTGAAAATATAAACATAGTAAGCATGTAAAGAAGTCATCGAAGTACACATCATTCATAGGCAATCCATAGTAAAATATAAATAGATTAATTTAAATGATACCTAAGAAAGGTTATCAAATATTTCTTTATACACAATATTATGTGTGTACCTAGTAGATGTGTTAGTGTTATCCTGTATTAATATTTTCAAACCATTTGGTGATGTAACCCTAGAAACCGTAACATATAATTGACCATGAGAGAACACATGCCTGTGAATATATAACCCAATAGAAGACAATGATTGTACTTGACTTTTATTAATAGTCATTGCATATAAAACTGTTAAAGGATATTGACTTATCTATAATTTGAAAGGCCATCTATCATCAGAGTGTGTCATAGTTAGTCTTGGGATGAAAGCCGAATACCCCGAATTACAACCACTCAAATTTTTTGCTCTGATCACATGATAACCTAAATGTGTAATAATCATATGAGTGTCGTTACATAAACCAACAAATTGATCAACATTTAGGAGTAACATAATGGGAACATCAATCTATAGTGTAATTTTGTGGGCATCCAACCCAGAGAAATTTCTTCCATTCAACATTTCAAAGGTGTATATGTTTTATTCCCTATCAGTATCAAAACTGGCATTGAAAACTGAATCAGATCTAAAGTAATCTCTCTTATCAGAGTCAGTGAGAGACAACATGTAATCGTTTACTTGTTAAACAACATCACGGGTTGGAGAAAAAATTGTACGGTCTTTTAGATAGGATACATCACCATAATTTTCAGTGAAATTAGGATATGTATGGTCAATAATTGCAGCCATATAATTTTTAGAGTTGGTAAGAATATACTTATAAGGAATTTTGATGACTGCTTCACCATCATTGGGTTCTCTAATTCTACCTTCTCTAATTGCCAAGGTCCATCTTACAAACTCATGGATAGCCTCTGAATTATTTGTGGATGTAGCTGAATGAAATCTCGTGTTCCTTTTTATACTTAAGACTTGACAGTGTTGCCACAGATATGAAGACATAATACTTGCAAAGACAATGTCACTTCTGTTACCACCAAGTATTACTGGTAGTATTCGCTTGAAATCGCCCCCAATGCAACTGTTAGACCACCAAAAGGAAAATTAGGAGCATTAACATTTCTTATTGACATTATATCTCTTAGAGTATGGTCTAGAGCTTCAAAGCAGTACTTATGAACCATATATGCCTCATCCCAAATAATAAGTTTTGTCAAGTGTAGAAGTTCTGCAAGATAACTACCTTGCTGAATATTGAAAACTGACTGCTCAGTAATAGAAATTGGAATATGAAATTTAGAATGTGCAGTTCGTCCCCCTGGAAGCAGTAATGATGTTATTCCACTCGAAGAAACAGCTAGAACAATAGAGCCCTCTGACCTCAGCAAAGTTGTTAGCATATTCCAAATGAAGGTTTTACCCATGCCTCCATATCCATGTAAGAAGAAGAAACCTCTAGAATTTGAAGAAAATGAATACATAATGACATCCATTACATGTTTCTGTTCATCAGTAAACATATTCTATTTAGTTCTATATTCATTTTGAAGTAACTCCCAATTTTAATGTAGTTCTTCTGCAACTAAATGATTTGGATGAATTTCAATTGCAGAATCTGGAACTGGCATAAGAGGATAAAACTGAAGAGAAGTACCATTACTCTGTAAAATCTGCTCAATTTCAAGGAGAGTATACATATGCCTATGACTATCTGTCAATGTAAAATCTACAAAAATGATGCATATAGTTTCAAAGAGTGTAAAATAAACTATATTCATTCATTACAATAATGTAGAATAATTAAAAGATAGCATAAACGATGTATAATTAACTGACCAGAGAGAATACAGTAACCAACATGCAATCATGAAGTAAAAAAAAGAGTGGATTATAGAGAATAATACTCTTAAAAGATTATAATATATAATAATACAGTAGTCACCTGAGGAGTCATTTAATTAAATGATAATCTAAATTAATTATCTTTATAGTATTTATATTCATCAGAAACTATAAATAAACAACATAATTTTTTTAAAATATAATGAGAAATATAAAGAATTAACTGGCATTTATAGCCTTCATCTTTGGGCATACATAATATATTTAGTAAGAAAGTCACGGGTTTTATTCCATACATTGTCTGGGCGAGATATGTTATTTGACTATAACATGCCTGCGAACAGCCTCTATAAACAATGTCCCATTCCCCAGGCTGACACCTCCCTTAGAGCTTCAATAAATTCAGTGTTATCTTCTATTAGTCCAAAAGCATAACAAGCCTCTCTAAATGTTCCATGAGTAATACCATTCACTATTCTCATATCATCATATGAAGTCTCTCCTTTTATTTTTTTTAGAAGTAACCGCAAGTAAAACAACTCTCCAGTTATTGGAGGGACATATTATAGTCTACCATTACTGAATCCCTATTTTCGAGGATTCCATTTTTTTCATTGAAGTGGAAGACAAATCTAGTTGGAAACTCTACATAACTGAGATATCTACCTTCTGGGTGAGTTTGATTTGCTTTAAACCATGCGGTGAACATTGATTTAGTAATATTTCTATGAGTGAGGACATCTTCAATATTATCATTGTCACTGTAAGTAACTGTATTTTTTCTTGGTAAATGGAAACATAACCTCTCAACTAGTGGATATCTGTAGTGGATATCAGAATAAAATATTCTCCATGAATCCTTAGAAGGAGTTATGTTTCGGAAGTCATAGTACATATTTATCTCATCCACATTGTTGTTTGGGCAGTCACTGTTGTTTCTCTCATAGAGTGCTGCTATAACATAATAATTCCCTTTGCTAATATATTTTAAGAAGTACTTGATAGAAGATGATTGATTTCAAACCTCAATATTTATATTATCTTGATACTTTAAAAGCAAAACAGGACTGTATGGTACCACAAACTGGTTATCCAAAGGCACACCATTTCTGACAACTGTACGTCCATCATATATTCTACGATATACCACATAACCATCCTCGTTAACTATAGTGTGTGTGCCAAATTATTTTGGATAATTTTTTTTACATTTTCCATTTCTCATACAAGGGGAGGAACGGTTGGCATCACCGCAAGGGCCGTGCATCATGAATTTTGTAACAGATTCATGTAGCTTTGGGTATGTATAGTGATTCAAAATTTCAGCACAAACTATTCTGTTAACATCTGAAGGAGTGTTAACTTTGTTTTCATGGCAGAGAAATAATAGGATGTGGACATGAGGCAAGCTATATTTTTGAAACTCCAAGGTTTGAATAACTACATGGGAAAAATAGTGTTATAGAACGTTAATAGAAGATGATATAATGTAAGAAATGAATTAAAAAACTATAAATATTAAATATATAGATCGTTACCTACCCATGATTTTCCAAATAAACATCCCTCTCTTAAATCTTTCATTAGATGATCAACCTTAATTTTGAAAATTTGAGATAATATCTGAGGTCAGTCAATTGGATGAAGATTATTATTTCTAACAAATTGAGTAATTTCAAGCCACATTGGGTTACATGTGAATATTATAAATAGATCTGGATACCCTACCCAATTACAAATAGACATTGCATCCTGGTAATTCTAAATCATATACCTGGGTCCACCGATAAATGATGAAGGTAAAATGATACGCTTACCACATGATAACCCTTCATGGTCACCTTATAGAAATGCATCTTGCAACCCATTATATAATTCAACCCTCAACCTTTTTTGATTGAATCAAATGAAAGATAGTCTTTGAGACTCAATCATTGTATAAGCATCAATAATAAACTACTGCAACAATCTTCTACAATGTAATAAGGTTGAGCCATTCTTTTGACTAAATTGCAAGTGAAAGGAGAAATACTCTCTCATTGTTACCTTCTTGAGTGCAATACTTTTTGTGAAAGGAGTAGCTCGATGCAATACATTGTCAACATATCCATCCTGACCTCCTGTAAAAATCACGGGGTATTTCAATGGAAGATATAATGGGTGAAGCTCATCTACTCTTTGTAAATCACCACATTTCCTTTGAATGATGATATCACATTCTCGGTTGAGATCCTCAACATCACCGAAAATCAGCATAGAAATTTCAGAAGTGTGCGGTAGGTTATATGTGGCTTCACTTGTATGTCTTCTTTTAAGAAGACATAAATTTATTATTGGTACCTCACGATGATTAAGAACATCCCTTGCACTTATTAATTCTCATGCCAAAGCATTGTGCTCAAGTACAATATGTTGTAGTTTAAGTACAATATTGTTGTTAATAATCGAATGTTGATTACTGGCATCAAAGCTACATCAATCACATTATTAGCTAATATTAAATGATGAATGGTTTGAAAATTTAGTACATAATGTTGAAATAGACTGATACCCAATTCCGGGGACCCTGTTCTGACATTCATGTGTAGTGTCATACATGTATAGTTGTGCAAACCGTGGAGGTTGTCCATCAGGTGGGCATAAATTACCAATGCGATGGTATTTTTTCCATGTAGTCTGAATATACATGGACTTCGACCATTGTTGAATGACCTATCTACCTTCCCACCAATGGTTGTGAATGCAAACATTGAGTTGTAAACATGCATGTGGTCTTGGAAAGATCGGGACTCAATAGTAGTTCAATTGAATACCAACATCCTTAGGTACGCAGGACATGACGGTAGTAAGTCCAAAGATATTTTTCCCATCGAGCAGCATAGTAAGAAACGTGGGTTTTGTCTATTGCTGTAGTTTTTATTTCTCTCATCAAACCACATAAAAGAGTGACAATATTGATAGAATTTAGAAGGGTCACCAATATCTGAATAAGCTGATTGAAAAACAGTATAATGTAGAACATATTAATAAATAATCATAGTGATATTTTGAGAAGATGATGGTTGATTATAGAATAGTAATGTAGGTTTAGTAATCACACTAACCTGTGATCTCAGCATTATGCTGATCTAGTGAGTTTTCTATAACAGGAAATGTTAGGTTCACATGTATAGGAAAAAATAACCACAATTTGATTTCTAATTATAGAGAATATTGTTAATTGAAATACCTATATTTTCATTGTCATGAAAAGAATCGGTAACATAGAATCTATTTGTTCAGTAAACTGTTAGAAATAAAAAATTAACTAACATGGATATCAACTTTTAGAGACAATTGTTGGCCTTACTATGTTGAGGAGATAAGAGAATCATCTATCATCATATCTTCATCAATCATTAAAGCTATGAAAAAAATTAAGCAAACTATTATACAGTGAATGCCGAGATTAAACAACCAACATTTTGTTCATCAAAAAATCATTGACAGTCTACTTACAGAATGGTATTGGGGATAGTGTCATGTCCTGTGGTATTTGTTTTCATTTGTTTGTTCTTGAAAATAGTATTGATGGACGAGTAGATGGTTTCGGCACTGTGTTCAATTAAGAAGTTTAATATTAGTAGTATATGTAATTATTAATTGCCCCATGAATAGTAATAATTGATACTGGTAAATTTAAAAACTACTAACTATCTATACATAAAGGATATGATGGTACACATGTGACTCCATCTCTACCACAAATTTTTGGTAGCGCTACAGGAATTGTAGTAGTAGACTGATTGGTACACGTCACTGAAGATATTCCAGTAGGAGTTGGTGTTGATTTTGTGTCCCCTGTAATAATTAAAGCTACAATATTGTTATTTATTTTGAAATTGAAACAGAAGTGATTATTGACAGAAAAAGATGATAAAGGCTTACCTGTGACCCGACGTGTGATGTCATAGTTTGATACCGGTTCAGTTATTTGAGTAGCAGACTCATCGAAAGATATAACTGAAGCATTTACAGTTGTTGTAGACGCTGTTAACATGTTTGACATAATGAAATTAAATATTAAAAAATTCATAATAAGTAGGACATTCTATTGTGAACAAAAAAGCAGTACTTACAAACAACTAGTTGTTCCTTTATTAGTTGTCTCCGTATTAACCTTGCATTTCTGGTGGATGATGGGCTAGACATGTTTGTATTTGATTGAGGAGCATCATGTTCAGGGACAGTTGTAAAATATGAAGTTACATATCCGTCAGTTGTGTCAGTCTAGACAGTAGTTGTAAGTGTTGTGTACTATTATGTTAAATATAACCGAATTAACCATTGACATAGAGAGACAAAAATGGAATTCGTGTGAGTCCATGTGTGATTCCATTAGTTGATAGTGGTCCAATTAATGTATTTGAAACCATATTGGTAGATGTGATTGAAGAATATTCAGTAGATGTTGGCACAATTATGTTGGTAGTTGTAATGAGATGTACTAATGAGACAACGAAATTTAGTATCACAATTATAAACAAACATAGCACTGTAATGAAAAACTTTATATTGTGTTCTATTAATTAGTTAGACAATTTGATGCAAAAATAACAGATGACTTAAAAACTTTATGTTGTTCCCTTAGAAGTTCCCTCCACTGTAACCTTGCATCTCTTGAGCTTGATGGGCCATACATGTTTGTATATGGTTGATGAGAAGATATTTTAGGCAATGTCATCAATGATTAAGGCAGGTATTAGTCATTTGTTTTAGAACTCAAAGCAGTTTTTAGTGTAATGTTTTATTCTATGTAGTATAATAAGAACTAACCATTGACATAAAAAGATGATAACAGAATTCATGCGACTGCATGTGTGATGCCATCAGGTGACAATGGTTTAGTTGATGTAGTACCTAACATTTATGTAGATGTCATTAAAAAAATTTCAGTTGATGTTGACACTGTTATTGTGTCGGTTGTAATTAATACAAGTAGTAAAACAATGATATGAATTAGGACATGAGATAGAGAAGAAAACCGAGAACTTACCATATTTATGTTTTTTCATAAGTTGGCTCTACTGTAACCTTAACTCTGTAGAGTTTGTAGGGAGATACATGTTTGTATTTGGTGGGAGAACAAATTTCATAGGAACTATGGTCAAAATAGAAGTTAAATACGTCTAATTTATGTTAGTATAGAGACCATTTATTTAGTGTAGTGTTTTATTGTACTAAATTAAGTCAAAACAAACCGTTGACAGAAAGAGATCACAATGGAATTTCTGTGACTGCATGTGTGATGCCAATAGTTGATAGTTGTTATGGTGACCTAGTACCTGAGAAAACAGTAGAATAAATTGAAGAATTTCCAGTATATTTCAGCAATGTTATATTGGAAGTAATGATGAATACTACTAATGTGAAAAATGGCAATAAGTTGAAGTATTTAAATGGAACAGAACAGATAACTCACAAACATTTTATTTTCTATACTTATCGTCCCTCGACTGTAACATTTTCTCTCCATAGCTTGATGGGGAAAACAGGTTTGCAATTTTGTTCCTTATATATGATTGTTAAGGTGTGCAAAGAAAAATATGGATAGTTGAATGTACTAATAATGTAATGCACAATTCATAGGAAAAATAAAAATTGTCTAAATTTTTAATTGGAGAGGAGTATAGTGTTAGTAATGAGAAATATATGAACCGTGAAAAAAATAATAAAGTGAAAATTTATTAATGCAATTCAATAGATTAGCATAAACCTTTCAGACGATATTATGTGGTGTCAAAGAAAGATGCATTTCCTTCTATGAACAGAGGTTATAGAATATGTGTCTATGTAAGTGAATGATGTTTGCTTGGCAGCTGCACTAAAAATAGAGAAGCAGATCAGATAAGTAATTGTAGTTGATGTAATATACAAAGATTTGAAAAAAAAGATGCATAAAGAGGTAATTTCAATTATTTGAGGTAATTGAAATTATGTAATTGCAGATGTTTAGTTGCACATGAGTGCAGTTTTAGTAATGAGAATTACATGAACTGTGGGAAAATAATATTGTGAAAATTGTTTACTACAAATAAATAGATTACCAGTCACCTATTAGAAGATATTATGCGACGTAAAAGATAGCTGCAAAATGCGTAAAGGGATAATTGCAATTTTCTAATTACATATGTTTAAATTATGAACAGAAAAATAGATATGATATCATGAACATTGAATCCATAATTGTTTTTGGGATTTAAGTAGATAGGCTTGGGTTACATCTTTCTGCGGAAGATAGATAGATGGAACAACTGAAATTCGAAGATAAGATGGCATTCGACAAATTCGTGCAGTGGGTACTGTTATTCGACATCACGAGACAGAACATGAACATGAATCGAAAATAGAAAAGACCGTTGGAATAAAATTAGTCCACTAAAATGAGAATCGCTGGTGAAACGACAGTGAACATCAATAAATGGACACTGAATCAGTCAACAGTTGGGAGTAGATAAGGTCTGGGTAAATGCAAGGTTACATCCAATATTCACGACCCAATTCATGAGCAGAACCTGTATCATAGGAATTGATTGATATCATTCGACGGATGCTGAAGTGAGTTGTCATAGGAGATAGTGAGAGCTCGAAGTCAACTGCAAAGATAGTCACTGGTAACAACACAATGAACATTCATGAATGGAATTTGAATTAATCAACATATAATAGTTTATAAGGTTTAGGTAAATGAAAATTTACCTCCAAATAAGGTGACAAAATTACTAACCTGAATCAATATTGAAGGAATCAATTGATGTCGTATGAAATCGGTGGATGATGAAGTGATTCGTTGAGGGCCTGGGGCCTGGAGGATAATGCGGAGGTGGAGTCGTGACTGGAGAGGGGATTCGTTGAGGGGAGCGGGAGAGGGGATTCTGGGAGGGTAGCAGGAACCCTAGAATAGGGAGAGGGGATTTAGAGAGAGAACTCGGGGAGGGATACAGGAGGGCAGTGAGAAGACGATGACTCCATGCTGTGAGAACCCTAGGTTGAGAGCACGAACGGGAGGAGAAATCCAGGGAATAGTCGGTAGGAATATGGAGCGAATGACGAATAGTGGGTTTCTCGACTGAGGAAGGATACTGTGTGGAGGTTGAGTCGAAGATGCATGGAAGAGTCCTTGAAGGTAGGTTTTTCTTGGATAAGGAAGGATGCTGCACGGCGGAGTCCTCGAAGCTGGATGGAGTCACTGTTTAGAGATGGAGTATGTGTAAATTTGAGAGAGTCGAAGCATGGAGGATCGAACGCACGACACATTGCAGTGGGAAAATCATAGATTTAGTATATTTAGTAGATAAGGGCAATGGAATTGTGATTGTTAGTTTTCAAAATGCATTTTATATATGAAAACCTTATTTTTATAACTTCAGTTCAAACTAGAATTATTGGACTGTTTTGGAATTTGGAAATGCATGGATTATATGGTTTACTTTAGAATCCCTACTAAGCATTTAATGCTCATGCCTATCCTACCCTTTCAAATGGAGGTTCAGTTTATAACGACCCATACTTAACATACATTGTTATTACTTCAGAATTGAAGCATACTTATTACAACATATAACAAAACCATGATAGGACCGTATATGTATAGTGTCTTTAGAAACTGGGAAACATAAACAACTGGTTCATAAATCATCTACATTGTCTCCCGCTTATTTCATCATATCTAGAGTCCCTTTTGGCATATTCTACTTAATACCCTTCTTCTTGACCTGGGGAAAATAAAACATACAAAAGGGTGAGCTCAAATTCTCAGTAAGGGTAAAAAAAGGAAATATCAATCATATCATATTCATAAGAACATAACATTTTGAAAATCTTAACCTGTAAAAGAGATCATAATATCATGACATGGGATAAATCATAGCAGTGAAATGTAATCCCAATAATCATATCATAAAACATGAAACTTTTTTTCATACACACATAATCATAGAAAATCATTTCATATTAGTCAAGACTCATTGCGAAGACCATTTTAGCGGATAAATTCCATTTCTGAACGGAGTTCACTCCTCGTTCCAGTCCTGTATCACTGAACCAGATTAACTTGCCATTCCAGCCATGTCTATATCATGAGATATAAATCTTTACCCAATGCATTGGAGGGATATATAGGTCCCACCCATCTCATAATGAAACCATTCTTATGTGTGCCACAAAATCATAAATCATATATCATAGCATAACCCATGTAATAAAAATGGGATTCGTAAACATCATGCCATCACAACATAATCCATATAAGAAAAAAGGACTTCATAAAAATAATTCCATCATAACATAATCAAATAAATGTAATAATAGGGATATAAATAGAACCCTATATTATCTTAGATGTAAAATAATTTTGATAAAACATTTGAACTCCATTCTTGAGGAAAATTTCCTTTCTACTTCAAAAACATTTTTCCTTTCTTAACATGTTATACAATTTTAAACTAAAAGAAGTTAATGAAAAGTAAACTTGAAAACTTTTAAAGGAATATTCATGTAAATAATTTTCTATGAAATCATAAAAATCCATTCATGCCGTATAAGTTAAAAAAACATTCTTCTCATACTTTGGATGAAAAAGTCAAAAAGTATCTCGTACTGAAAATGACAAAATATTCCTTTCATATCTTTTACTAAACAAATCACCAATAGGTAAAATTGGATTTAAAAAATTGTAGGAGGATAGAAATAATAATACATATTGAGGAAACATGGATTTGGATGATAAACATTCCCCAGTAAATTATGAAGTATAAACAATCTCGGATAAAAATGAGATTGTGAGATTTTCCCTTACCTTAGGTCCGATATTCTTTGTACATGTCCGAACTTCCTGTATAATGATTTAAATAATGTCATTGAATTATTCCAGAATCATACTCATTGTTATGATATCATATATGGTCATATTCTTAGCTTCTTATTAGTAATATTTCATTGCTACTTGTTATTCGGGTGTTCATTGCTTTATGTTCTTATGTGTGTTTTGTCTAATATATTCTTATTCATATTTTTAGGTTATAGATAAATCATTTACAGAATTATAGTAATATAATATGTATCATATTTATTCATTCAATTCGTTTATATTATCATGGTTTATTGAAGATCATGTAGAACGAATCACATCGCATCATGGAGACGGTAAGCCGTACGTACGCACGATCGACGATATCATTCCCATAATTATTGAATGGTCTTGGAGTGGATGATAGAATATCTAAGAATTATCATAATATTATAATAATCATATATATTTATTCTTTACACCATTATACCCATCCAAGTAAGGTGGTGGTGGAAAACAGATTACACCACGACGTGGAGACGGTATTCCGTACATACGCACGTGCGGTGATTTCGTTTTCTGTAGGATGGATAGAAGGTGAAATATGGTTGTTTAATATTTATAATAACATATAATTATATTAGTGATACTGATGTTATTACTTTATAATGAAACAAATAAATAATAGGAAGTAGAAGAAGAAAGAAACTTGAAAGAATCGGTAGAAGAGATTACCTCTTCCTCGACGTGCCTCTTTTAAACATCCTCTTAGGGCACTAGAGTTGGTCTTTTGAGAAGACCAGAAACTCTATGATATAACTAGAGATGTTAAGAAGTGAAATGGTCATGGGATGGACGATATTGAAGGCTCAAAATTGTGTGAGGAGGATAGGGAGGAGGTGCTCTTTTATATGGGAGGAGAGGGGCACCTTTGGAATTATAAGAAATATTAATTTATAATAAATTCCAACCCCACCTAAAAACCTCCAAAAATGACTCAATTAAAATATGAGATGAGATAGGGTTTTAATATCATCAATAAATAAAATTTAGACATGTTGTGAATTCATTTTAAACCTTATCAAATTTATTTATCCTTATTTAATCTATTTAATTTTATTTGTGGTAATAATATTCTAAATTTTAAATTATTATAAATAATTACTTATGTGTTGTGAACTGTCCATAATTGGATACTTTATAACATTTTAGACCATATAAATTTAAATTTATAATTTTTAAATATTTTTGTGATTTTTAAACAATTTTATAATATTTTATTTTTATAAAATAACAATAGTGTCAATTTTGACACTATTCATTTATTTGAATTTAAATAAAATCTACACAGAGGATATATTCGAACCAAAATATTTTATAGATTTATAAAATGTCATATTACTCTATAAAATTCATGTATTACATTAAATAGTTCATATAATATTTATTTTAATAATTTTAAAACCATTTATTTGATATTTCAATTAATAAAATAATTTCAAAATTACTATTGTGTCATCATTAATGATAATTATTTAATCCCTAAAAATTCTAAATAAATTTACATGATGTAGATAACTTTATTATATTTCTGGATACTATTCATGTTTGACATTTTATGAATTTTTTCACTAAATTAAAATTATTACACTTATAAGATATAAGAGAGTGACATGTTGTCACTTTCTTTGGTTTTAATTATAATTATATCATTTTCATAGTCAATAGTCCATTAAATGAATCTATTCTGACCCTTAGGTGATATTGGGAAACTTTTATTCATCCAATAGAATTTTTCCAGGTGTTAGGGTAATTTTATAATCTTATTTTTACCCTTAATTACCCGATTTACCTTTAACTGTAGAAAATAAAAATTACCGTAGTTACTATTCATAATGTCAAAAAAATAAAAGTAACCTATTAACATAATTTGGACCCACTGAATCCAAATATGGAGTCCATTTTTAAAAATTCAAAACACAGAAGTTGCAGTAATTAATTTAAAATTAATCCTGTTGTTAAGAAAATGAGTTTTAAAAGATAAAACATTGTCAAAGATTGAAATGTTTTTACCTATGAATTCAATATAAAATTAATGATAATGACATGAATTATATTAAATGGTAAAAATATATTCTATTTATAATTTAAAACCATTAAATTTTATCATTTAATCATCTAAATTATCTTGATGAAAAAAGTTGTTTTTTAAGAAAAATTTAGCATATTTTTACTATTCATCAAAATGTGAAAGTTATCAGAAAAGTATCAAAAATTTATCCAATGTAAATTTTTATATCCTGATTCAAAAGAAGAATTTTATTTTGTAAAATTGAACTTATAAACTTTTCAAAAATTATTTTAAAATGGGTGCACCATCAAAAGGCGGTAAAACTGCGTTTTGTGAAAAATACTTCTTTTATCTGAAAAATTGATTTTGTTTTCATATCTCATTATAGAAAATGTGTAAGATGAATTATAATGTTATAAAATTCAAAATCTAGTTAATACTATTCATAAAGGCTATTTCATAATATTATAATAATATATCATTGTTTAGTGAAACTCGGTATTGCGTACAACGCAAGCTATCAAGGAAGGTTGCTCTTGTGTGTAATGCAAGCCAAGACAGTGTTGTGTATAGTGAAAGATTCTCTTGGTGTTGCATATAATATAAGACAAAAAAAATTTGTTTCTCATAAAATATCAGGGTGTTATAAAGTTTCTCGGTTCAGGTTATTATTTCTTCTGCTAGTGCAAGGAAGGTTTTCAGTTGTTGGAGGTGACAAAGATGTCACATGGAGGTATATGCAGTCTTATTTTCTTTCCGCTACTAGTTTTATTTTTCTTCGTTTAGTTTTTATTAAGTTATTTTTCTTTATTTTATGGTCCAAACTGTTCCCACCTATTTAGTTTTTATTCCCGAATATAGTTTCCATCCTGGGGGATTGAGAATGCCCTTCAGGACATGTTGTGGGCTAGCTCGGGTCACCGGTTCATGGTTGACCTAGGATTGGTTCATGACAATTCACCATCTTACCTCCAAGGTGAATTTATGTACAATGATGATAATCTCAAGAAAATTCCAAAAAGGATTAAGATAAAATGATTGATTAATTAAAGATAATAATTAACCGATTCAAGAGTAATTTATCTTAAAAAGAACAATTAAAGAGTTGAATACTAGTTTTATTAAGTATGTAACTCGTTGCATGTATGTGGGTGATCATGAGCTAGACCAAGACCATTGTATGTTATTGGTTTCCTTTTAATTTATTTATTAAATTAATTGTTGGCTTGTGAGCCATCTATCCTCATTAATATGTTGGGCCTGCATGCCCATGGTTTCTTTTATGTAAACCCACTTTTACCCCTCACCTGTGTGTGAGTTTAAAAGTATATATAATGTATGGATCTCCCAAGATAATGGAGGCAGTTCAAGCTGGAGCCAAGACAAAACCAATCCCAGGAGATACCGAGGTGGATAAGTGGAAATCTGTAAATATGAACCCAAAAGGTTCAAGGTGTTTCTCCCCTAGGTCAGGGTTAGTTTGTCAGCCGCTAGATAAACTAACCATTAGAAAAGATCATAATTTTTCCCTTTTTTTATTTTATTTCTCTCAGTTGCATGGTTTATCATTATGAATGTGTTGTCACGATCACATAATTAATGAGTTAAAAAAGAATGCAAGATGGAACTAAAATAAACCAGGCTTATGCATAAATATTACCAAGATATGGTTAATCAATTAAGTAAGTTCCACTTAATATTAACAAGCATGTGATAATGATAATATTAAATTTATGCATAAGAGATAATAATTCATCAAATAAAATATTAAGTCAGACCAAACCTCCCGTTACTTGATTAAGGGAAAAACTCAATAAAACTATGTGTTTGACCAAACCTTGTTGGGACACATAATTTTATATAGGAATACCTTATGAAAGGTTTTGGGTTGACTTAACCATATTACATCAAGAGGAGTATCCCTTTCTAGACATGCTATAATATTGGATGCAATAGTTGAGGAAATCCAAAGTCAGAATTTCAGGATTGGGGAGTCCACTGAACATATCAAGGAGATGCAAGCCCATAGTTGGAAATGACCTTCCTACCAAAATATCTTCATATAGTTTGACAAACCCTTGTTGGGGTTATTTTAAGGGGAATATGTATCATTTATACTAGAATGTCATGGAAACCGGACATTCCGAGTTCAATGGTGAGGGATATTGGGACTTGGTAAAATAGTGGGATACTTAATAAAATTAATTTATTATTTCTCATAAAATGTAATCAAGAAAGTACTAATGATATGCTCTTTTAACTGTAGAATAAAAATGACAATATCATCAACCACACTATCCCTACGATTAATTCTAGATAAAGAAAACATCTCACCGATAGTAACTTCCAATAATGGTTTAGATGCCTTCAGGTTATCCTATGCCATGAATGAAAGTCTTACGTGTTGGAGTCATCATTACCTAATCCGCCTTCCAAAGAGGTGAGTGATGATGATTTCCTGGTCTATGAGAAACATATGAATGATGCAGTTGATGCTCAATATTTGATGCTATCTTCAATGTCTAGTGAGATCATGAAGTCTCACGAAAACATGGATTCTTATAGCATGCTCGAGCACCTCTATAGTCTTTACCATGAGAGAGCAAGACATGAATGTTTTGAGATCTCCAAGGCATCATTTCAGAGTAATCTTGGAGAGGGTTCCCTATATGATCCTCATTTAGTCAATATCATTGGCTACATTGAGCGGATGGAGGTTCTAGGTTTAAACTCTATAAAGAACTAGGCATCGATCTCATTCTCATATCACTCCCTCAGATCTTCTACAACTTTGTTGTTAATTTTAATATGAACAACATTGAGAAGTCTCTATCTGATCTTCTTATCGTCATTCACCAAGTGAAAAAATATATGAAGCACGAAAAGCCTTCCATCCTTATGGTGAATAATAGGAAAGGGAATATGAATAGATTTAAGCCCAAATATTTTTCACACCCTTCCAAGAAAAGGAAGATCAAAGGGGAGGCAAGGTAACATGAGGCTATTTGTTTCGCATGTGGTAAGAAGGGACACTGGAAGAAAAACTACCCCCAACCTAAGAATAAAGGGGAATCTTTAGGTGAATTTTTTATCAAATTCAATATATCTGTTTCTATAAATTGGATATTATATATAGCTTGTGGCACTCACATATGTATCCAAATAAAGGAACCAAGTAGATTTAGAAAGATTGACCGAGGGGAGTTATATCTATGAGTATCCAACAAAGCCAGACTTGCTACTATAGCTATCAGGTACCAACACCTCACATTGCTAACTAGGATGATATTGGTGTTAAAGGGTTCTTATTATGTGCCATAAATTACTAAAAACATTATTTCTGTATCCATATTAGATACAGATGGATTTATTTTCATGTTTTAAAATGAATGTTTCTTTTTTTACAAAGATAACATTTTTTTGGTAGGGAAGATTTATACAATGGTATTTACATGTTGGATTACACAAACCAAGTAATGGAAATTGATAACAAATATAATTCACATGACTCATAACACACCCAAATTTGGAATCACCAGCTAGGTCATGTAATTGAGAAATGCTTGACAAAGTTACATCAAGATGGATATTTAGATTTTTTTAAACCAAAACCACTTGGCATATGTCATTCATGTTTACAAGGTAAAATGAGAAAATACCCACTTAGTGGGAAAGGTGAAAGGGCTAAAGAGCTTCTTGAATTGGATCATACCGATGTGTGTGGACCGTTTCCAGTTAAAGCAAAGGGATGGTACTCATACTTCATAAATTTTACTGATGATTTTAGTAGATATGGGTATGTCTACTTAATGAGGTATAAGTCAAATTTTTTTGATAAGTTCAAAGAATACAAGAATGAAGTTAAGAACCATCTTAGTAAGAAGATTAAGAAACTCTACTCAAACTGAGGTGGAGAATATCTTAATCAAGACTTCATTGATTACATGGGAGTTTGGGATCCTATCCCAACTCACTCCTCATTACATGCCTCAATGGAATGGTGTGAGTGAAAGGAGGGGCACCTTGTTAGATATGGTGAGATCAATGATGAGTCATGCAGGTCTTTCATTATCCTTTTGAGGATATGCATTACAAATAGTGGCACACATACTAAACCAAGTACCAACTAAATAAATAAATGGTATTCTATATGAGTTTTGGAGTGGAAAGAAATCCATGTTATGGAATTTACATGTGTGGGGAAGTAGTGCATTTGTTAAGGCCACTTCAAGTAACAAACTATCACCCCAAGGAACAAAGTGTACCTTTATTGGATACCCTAAGGAAACAAAGGGATACTACCTATACATACCAAAGACAAAAAGGTTATAGTGGTAATATATTCCATATTAATTGAGAGAGAGCACATCTCGAAAAAAGATAGTGGGAGTGAGATAGACTTTGATGAAGTCTAGGCTCAAGGTACACAAGAGTTGGTACAGGAATAGATTCCAAAAAATCCATGGAAGAAAGAACTATTCTAGAGACACAAGAACTGCATAAGAGTACAAGAGAGGTTAGAGAACTAGAACGATATATTTTTCTAGTTACTGAGGAAGGTGAATCATTATTAGTTGATAATAATGATCCTCTAACCCACAAGGAGGTAGTAAGTGGCATAGATGTTATCAAGTGGTAAGAAGTCATGAATTCTAAAATAGATTCCATGTACCAAAACCAAGTCTGGATTTTGGTAGATCTTCCAGTTTATGTAAAGCCTATTGGCTGCAAATGTGTATTTAATAAGAAACTGGACATAGAAGGATAAGTAAGTACTTATAAGGCATGACTTATTGCAAAAGGGTTCAAGCAGTATCAAGGTATTGACTATGATGAAAACTTTTCACCATTTGCAATGCTGAAATTCATAAGAATTATATTGGCCATTGCCGCATACCATGACTATGAGATTTAAAAAATGGATGTCAAAACATCCTTCCTTAATGGAAACCTTCAGTAAGATGTCTACATGACACAACCTGAAGGGTTTATGACTCCAAAGAATGCCAATAAGGTATGTAAGTTATAGAAATTTACTTATGGATTATGGGAATCATACAGGTCATGGAACATTCATTTTGATGAAGCCATAAAAAAATTTGGTTTTATCAAGAATGAATGTGAGATTTGTGTCTACAAACAGTTTAGTGGGAGTGTATTCATTTTACTAGTAGTGTATGTTGATGAAATAGTACTTATTGGAAATGAGATACCGGTATTACTGTCTATTAAGGGATGGTAGAATTAATGCTTCTCCATGAAGGACTTGGGCGAGGAAATATATATTATTGGGATCAAGATCCATCATGATAGATATAAGAGATTGCTGTGACTAAATAAAAGTACATACATTGATAGGATACTGAAGAGATTTAGTATGGAACAATCCAAGAGGGGATTGTTTCCAACGTCACATGGTATTCATATTTCCAAGAAAATGTGTGCTAAAACACATGAGGAAATAAATATAATGGAAAGGACTCTATACACATAAGTGATTGGGTCAATCATGTATTCCATGCTATGTACTAGGCCAGATGTCTCCTACACATTGAGTGTGATAGGCATATATCAATTTGACTCAGGTGACCGCCATTAGATGACAATCAAGACTATCCTAAAGTATCTAAGGCGTACTAAGAATATATTACTAGTTTATGGAGGAGATGAGGAACTAGTCATCATAGGATATGTAGATTCTTGTTTATAGACTGATCAAGATGACATGAAATCACATACTGGATACATATTCACTTTTAATAGAGGTATAGTTTGTTGGAAGAGCTCAAAGATGAGTGTGGTCACAAATTCTACAACAGATTCTGAGTATATCGCATATTATGAGGAAGCTAAAGAAGCATTTTGGATGTGGAGCTTTGTCCAAGTGGCTGATGTGATACCTAGTAGTAAAGATCCCATCACAATGTACTGTGATAATACTACAGTGGTGACTCTCACAAAAGATCCAAGGTCACATCAGCGGATGAAGCACATACTTTGGAAATATCATTTCTTGAGGGATTTTTCTCAGAGTGGTGAAGTTGCAGTGATCAATATTTCCATGAAAGACAATGTGGAGGAACCCCTGACTAAAGCCTTGACTCAGCAGAAATATGATCATCATGTGAGGTCTAGCAGACTGAAAGTCATAGGCAGTTGGTTCTAGTCCAAGTGTGAGTTTGTTAGAGTTGGTGTCCTAGAACCAACTATTGGTACTTTTATTACATGGATATTTAATGTATTTAAATATTAAACATATTATTACATATTTTTCATTGTTCTACATGACTATGAAATGTCTTAAAGTATTTTTTTTCATTGGCAAGGTCATGTAAGTTCCCCACTATGATGAGAACCTTGAAATGTTATAACAATATTCTTAAATATAGTTCTATAGTTGGATGAAATAATATTATGTGAAACATAGTATATAGACTGTGAGGTGTGAGTACTCGTAAGTATATGAGACTTCCTCTCATGAAGTTTGTAATTGGTAAACACCAAGATAAGAGATAATGAGAATAGACCCACCAGTAGGAATTCTGCATGTTTTGGTGTCATCGGATATTCCTATCTACGAGCATGTGTAATAGTCCTTAGAATTTAAGATTATCATTAATACATGTCCCGACTCACACACTTTGATTTACTGAGAAAAACTGTCACATCATATGTTGGCAGGAATTGGAGTATGTTGGGTGTTCCATGAGTGGAATGTTATTATTGGATTAGTTTAGGAAGGATTTTTTCCTTCCATTTATGAAATTTGATATCTTATATCTTTTATTGAAATAGATTCGTTGAAAAAAATTCCATGGACATGGTGTAACAACGAGTTTATTTCAGGAAGTCAAAGAATGATGTATCAAGCACAAAGGTTGATGACACTATCATGAAACCTGTTTGATGATATATTGAGACAAAGGGATTATATAACACAGTGAGTGTTCATATGTGGGTATCATTTTTGTGACTTTAAGTTCCTTCTCTTGGGTGCCTTGACCCATTTCTAGACATTACTCTTGTACTTTAGACAAGCCCACCTAATCCTAATGAGAAAGAATCCTAGAGGGTCACACACTAAGTGTTTTTGGTGGTCTCGGTTAAATTCTATTTGAATTTAATTAATAGAATAAATATTATTCTCAAGATAGTGGAATAATGTTATTTTAGTTAAAATAATTTCATAAATTAAATAAATATTTATTCACTGTATTGTGGGTAAAATATATTTATTTATTTTATTGAACATTTGATAAATATTTATTTACTAGTTTTTAAATAAAATATTTATTTAATTGAATAATTTATTTATTTATTTATTCAGGTGTTCAATAAATGGAAGTGGAGTTCGAGTGGACCAAGGCTAGTCTGGTAGTAAAATAATTATTTATAGGATGGTAAGTAATTATTTAACTATTTGGAACAAGTTAAAATAACAATAACACTTCTATTATTTTGTGACGTGGAATTTTATTTATAATTCCGTTTTGTGAAAGTTGGCGCACCATAAATAATGGAACGATATTATTATTAAAATCATGGGTGTTCTCTAAGATTATGAATGTATTTAATTGCTGTTACATAATTAAATATTGTAACCAAAGCCCCATGTCGATAAATAGACATGTACTTCTATTGTTCCATGTACTGAACTTCACACTTGGTGAATTGAGAATTGTTGTGCTAAACGATTTCTCTATCAAATCCTCTTCTCATCCCTATCATGAATGAGAGACATTCTTAAAGACCAAAGAACAAGTGATCAATAATAACCAACACAAGACATTTTCTTCGCCACACTAACATCCTGAGAACGGGTGGTGTCGATCATAGGACATCAGATCATGTGTGGATCGCCACTAGAGGGATTTTGGTTTGGATCCTCCCAAGTGAAAAAAGACAATTCAGAAGGTTCATTTCAGATGATCAACATCATCCACAAATAAAGTACAAAAGATTTAGGTTTTCTATTCTTTATGAAATTAATTAAATTAATTATAAACATGATGTTCAAGATCCTCTCTAAAGGTTTTGGGCCTCTTCCTTCTTTATCTAAATATTTGATTCTATTCTATTGAGACTGGCGTTCAACATCGTATTGATATTGGAATAATCATTGATCATGGTAAAAATTAAAGTTGGGTGACGGCCCAACCGCGCTTCCACTATGCCTGAAACCTACATGATTTTCATGTGGAGTTTGGGCTCTCGCAGAGCATTTGGGATTCTCGGTGAGAATTTTGGAATACTTTGTATTCATTTTTATATTTTAAATTTTAATTTTTTTCTAGTGCGGGTTTATATTTTTACCATGGTTGTTTGATATACGGTTAAATATAAAATTTTATTTTTACCACTCAACCTAAAAGTGTTTCATCTGAAAAATAAAAAAACATAATTGGAAGGAGTTATTTTTGAGTTATAATGGGACTATTTTATTTGAGAGGTGATACCTAAATTAGATAGACTCATATTTTATGTTATTTAAATTCTAGCTCCTAGAAGGTCTTTAATGAGAGGTTTAGAGCTTGTTTCTATGAGTGATTATATGTGTAATTAATATTATGGTATAAAAAATATAACTTTATTGGTTGACTCTTTCTAGAATCAAAACTGGGTGGTGGGATTGGAGTTCACATATTCTTGGGATTCTTTTTTTTTCACCATGACTACCTTCCTTTTGCGATGGTTTAATAGGGTTTGACATGGTACATTGTTTAGAGAGGATGGGGAAATATTTATTCCCCTTGAAACATTATAATCCTTAAGGATATATACCACCATGGTCTTGCTTTATGAGTTTAGCTGAGAGTTCCTGATGACAATTTTCCTGACTTACTTGAAAACATGTTCCAAGAATCTTTTTAGTCATAGTTTCTTCAACAGTGGTATTTTGAGGATTCTAAGGTAGGGTACGACATTAAAATTTTAATCCCTCATCATAAGGATTATTAAGTAGAGGATTTTGTTGAGTGTTTCCCATATATGGTGTTCTTTATCCATGAGTAAACCATTGGTCTTGTTTTTTCAGTTTGATCCCTCAGTGGAGTTCTACACTAAACCTTAGGTTTGTAATGTCTTGACTTGACCATCCATTCATGAGGATGTGTTTTAAAGGACATGGTGGTAGTTTTTGATATTTTGTTTTGAATTATAGTAGGTGGGGTTTTTTTATAACTCTTGTTTCATGTGTTATTTAAGGATTCTTGGTCACTCATAATGAGTGGTGGTTTTATCCAGCTGTTCTCTAGTCTTGAAAAACAAATATTATATTATATTCTCATTGAACTATGTTAGTGAATTGTCTTTCCCATTAATATTATTTGGAAGATACTGAGTAAAATTAATAGTTAACCTTAGGTTTTCTCTTGGGTTTCATTTTTTCCTTTGAGGAAGTTATGAATTGACTTGGGAATAGTGGTTAGTTCTTGGTGGGGTAAACCTTATTTTTGGGAAATTGGGGACATACAATATTTTCTATTGACACTTTTTTTAGGAGATGTTACTATTTTTTCCATTGTTGCAGAAAAATTCTAAATGGTGGGGAGACCCTGGTTAGTTGATCTTAGTCTCCAATTGATGCCCTATTCTTAGAAAAAGGATAATAATTCCTTGAACATGGAGATAGGTGTTATGGAGAGAATGTATCAATTAAATTAAACTCCTCATGGCCTATCAAAAGGATGGTTTTACTAAGTAGGAAAACCAAAATATTTAATGTACATGTACTGAAAATGTATGCTTGATTTTGGTGGTTTACGAGAAGGTAATCTAATGTTAGGTTTGATTTCCTTCATTAACAGTTATCAAGCCTCAATATAAATGGATCCCTTGAACCCTTTTAGGGTGCCTGTGTCATTTTTAAGATGATAGGTGATTCTTAGTTGATTTTAGAGGATTCTAAATGACCTAGGACTACAAAGGTGTTTCTTATCAAGTGTTTTTGTCATTATTTATGGCCTTAATTAATGATTAATTACCCTTCTAGAGTCTTTCATTGACTGGGACCCCATTGTTTAGATAGTTTTTTTGGGACATTTGAATCATGAGTTACCTTGCGAACTAAGTTTTTTAATTAGGATTTATATCATTGTTAAGTGGGAGGATTGGGAATCAAAAAATTATTTCTCTATTGTTGATTGATTTGTTTACAATATTGTACCATCCAAAACAACATTTCATGGTAGTTAGGTCCATTAGTATATATTCTATAGTGGTGATTTTAGTATAACCTTGAGTTTTGGAAGCATTTAACCTCAATGAGGGAGAGTTTTTTCCTTACCTTCCCATTGATGATAATTATTAAGAACATTATGGGGGAAGAAAGTCATATAGTGGAGAGAATTATAACACCCAATGTGTTACTTTTATATCTTTATTTTGATTTTAATTTTTTATTTACCTTTTTATTTTATGAGAGTTTGAGGTTTGAATTTTATTTTTTTGGAAATATAGCTAAGGATTACAGTAATCACATGGTTAGTGTTTACCATGTGCCTAGATGAGCGAGAGGGGAGTAGGGGTTCCATTTATATCTTGTATAGTTGCTGCATGGTTAGGTGAACCATGCATCAGTATCTAGGAAACTATGTGGTATGTTTTTAAGGGAAGGGGTGACCTGCATGGTTAGAACACAATTTTCTAATCACACAACCAAACTATGTGGTCTATCCAATTCACTTAAAAGTTTGAATTTTTATTTTAGTCTTTGTTTATTTTAACCCAATTTTCTATACCCTAATTCCCATTCATATTAACCAATCCCCCTTTAATTGAGGGACATTTTTATCCTTGTATATTGGTGAATTTATCTTGATTACTAATTGTTTTATCTAAGGTAATTCATGAATCCTTTGAATTTCCTCCTCTATTACTCATTTATTCCCTTTTTCTTTCATTATTTTGATGTTTTGAAATCCTATTATCCATGGGGATGAACCTAGGTTTAATGGTGGATGTTTAATGGATTTTCCTATGATTTTAGGCTTGTGGGGATCCATTATAATTGTTCCTCATGGTTTCCTATTAAGGAGATGAGTTTTAACTTTGATTCAATGGTAAGTGTCTCTACTTAATGATATTTTCCCATGAAATACCCTTTTCTCATGGTTTTTATTTGGTTTAATTTGATAAATTATGTTTTTTGACTTATTTTGGAATGATGTGTGATAATTTTATGTGTCTCTTGGTGTATATGGTTTTAAATAGTGTTTAAAGTGATTTTCCATTGAAGTGAGTTTGTTACTTAATTTTGTTTGATTAAATATTTCAATGAGAGCATTGAATCATAAATGATTTCAAAGAGGGTTTGATTTAAAATGGTTTTCCTTGAAAATGAGTTGTATTCCCAATGATTTTTAATTATTTTTATAGGGATTTTAACTCCAAGGTGATTACAAAGGATGTTTTAGAAGTGATTTTCCTTTCTTTTTGATTTATTGATATTGGAAATTATTTTAGAATGTGATTGTATTTGTATTATTATTTGGTTATGAATCAGTTTTTGATTTCACATGGGAAACCATAGTTATGAGGGTGAGTGAATGGGTGATACATTTTATTTAGGAATGGTTCTTCTATGGTATATTTTCTAGTTTCCTCAAGTGGCCTTAATTGTCTTACTTTTTTAGGTTCATATAAGCCAACTGGTGTTCCATGAGAAAGTCCTAGTTTCTTTGGAACATATAGGTCAAATATACCTTATGTTGCTTGTATTATGATTGTGATGTTGTATATATGGTTTGATATGGGTGTGTGACTGGATATGGACCATTTCAAAATTTAATATTTATATTATTTTTGCCTTATTTCCATAATTTTATTGATGATTTTTTGGGGTGAGTGGTTTTTCAAATCGAAATATATTTTTAAATAAAACCAAATTATTTGATAAAATCATTTTAAAATGAAAATTTAATTTCTATTATTTTTTTCAAACTTGGATTAATAGTTTTTATAGTTAAATTTATTTAATAGATTTTTTTGGTACCTTACTGGGATTTTACTTACTCCCTGCATGTTCCATCGGGTGTATACAAACTTGTTTTGTAGGATACATGTAGAGTAAGGAGTTCTATGTGTACGGATACTCCTCTTTATGGTTGTAATCATTACTGAGTATGTTACTAGTGGATACCAATTTTCATATAGAGTTTAGAATCTCTTAGAGTGTTTGGTATTCTCAGTGAGGTTTTTGGGTTACTTTTTATTAGACTCTCTAGCCATGGTTATATTTTGTGGATGTTATTTACCATTTCTATTTATATTTTTAAGATGATTTATGTTTTTTTTTATTTGGTTTTATTTATATGGTGATGTATCTGAGTTATGGATTATTTCCACATCTATACTTTGTTTTTTTGTATCTATATTTTGAAACTTCTTATTTCATGGAATGGATTTAAAGATTACAGATGAGTCATCGTAGATTCTTAGTGGAATATATGTGATGCTTTTGTTGGATTCTGGGGAAATGGTTATATTTTGATACCTTGGTGCTTATTATCAACCATGGGAAATCAAGAACACACCTCTAACCATCAGGTGAGTTAGAATGAGTGATATATCAGGTAAACCTAAGACAATTTGTTATAGATTCAACTATACACTCTATAAAAGAACACTATAGGCCTAAATTATGTCCTTTCATTATCAAAGTCTAGATAATTACATCGGGATGTCTAAGAAATCATGGAGGAAGATTTATCCCTCAATGAAAATATCTAAAAACAAAATAATAATAATAAGAATTTAGAATAAATAATCAATTATAAAATACACCATGTGAATTCATGTAATAACTAGAAATACAAATAATACAACCCAATAATAACAATAGAATAATGAACAACCATTTTATAATAATATACAATAAATATAAAATAATAATTAAATGAGAACAATCAAATTCATCCCCTAATATCCATTACCACACTTGAATAACCATCCAATTCATCACTAGAATCTTGTAATTATATATAAATAGTATTTTTTATGTGCCTGTGTATATATGTAGGGTTTTTATACAACCAAATAAGTAGGATATCACTATATATCCCCAACCATTATTGAGATGTTTTAATACATCTCTATGATCCTGTAGTGATTCTATGTTCAAGTATACCTAATTCACTCTTAATGTCTAATTCAATTTGTAGTAATATATCAAAATTCAAAAAAATAATGAAAATTATAAATCTTATGTACACTTAATGTCAAATTACATGTTCTTACAAAGTCATAATGGAAACTCACCCTACTTTATTTGAGTCAAAAAAGAATAAAAATGTATTTTTAACACACATCAATGGGAGATAACTTCATATAAGTGGAAGTGGTATAATTTCAAATCAATATAAATTCTAGTGGCATGTAATAACCATATGATTTACCCATTGAGGTCCATAGAATAATATTTACAATGATCAAATCCTGATATGAATTGAGACATAACATAATTATTTATAAAATTCCATTAGAGATCATGGAATAACATATATGTTGATAAAAAACCAATAAGGACCAAGACATAACATCATCATTGATAAAAACTCATTTAGGACCTAGGAATAACATATACATTGGTCAAAACTCATTAATTGTCAAGACATAACATAACCGGTTATGGAAACTGATCAAGGATAATGTAATATCACAATCATTGACCAAAAACAATTAATGATAAAGGAATAACTTAGTCCATGATAAAAAAATATCAAGGATTAAGGCATAGGATAAACACTGACCAAAACCGATCAATATTCAAGGAATAATAATATTATTGATGAAAACCTATTAATTATCAAGGTATAATGTTTATGAATAAAAATCCATCATTGATAATGGTATAATACAACCATTGATAAATCCCATCAAGGATCAAACTCAATATTTTCGTAAATTAATATCCCATTTTTACCCCCAAGAACTTTCCCCATTAAAACATGGCCCGACTCTAGGGAATCACCCATAACTAAACTCTCTATATCATTAAAATATGACGGTTAATAGTTTAGTGGGAAAGTGGGTGTTGGGTACATCTCATTCTCGGTTTTCATCATTTATATTATACTTATACTATACTAAGATTTTAGAGAGTGTACTTTTGATGAGATGGATTATATATAACTTGTGATGGGATATTATTATGGATTTTTCTATTTATTCACTAAAAATTTAATATGTTTCTTCCACATTGACATGAGATTTATTATGGAGAAACCTATTGAGAATATTTATATGATCACCACTAATTCTATATAATATTTTTATAGTTTTTTGGATAGTGTTGTATATTAGGTTGTAAATAACTAGTCGTGACTTGGTGGTTGGTGAAAGTTAAAGGGGGTATTTTTTCCTTTGTAACTTATTACTGTTTTGGTTTTTGATCTTGTAGCTATTTTTATCTCTTTATATGACATTTATTGAATTTTATACTATATTCTTGTAATTTTTGATATTTATTAATTGTTTTTTGGTGTATATCGGAAGAACATTTTTATTTCCTAGAATTAAAAAGGTCACGTCTACCATGTTTAATTTTTATACCCTTGGTTCTAGTATCTTACTCATGGACTATTAAAGGTAGGCTTCTTAGGGTACTTCTAATCACGCTGCTGATTTAAGAGGAGTCTTGGTGGTGTTGAGTCAAGAAATTAAATATAAATATTTTTATTTAAAATGGTGTTTAAAATTAAATACTTTATATTAATTTAATAATTTACACACCTTTATTAAAACATGATAGTCAAAAGTAAATTTATTACTAAAAGTATTACAATTAGTGAAAAAGTATTTTCAATATTAACTCCATCAATTTTAGAGTACCCGTTTCACAATAGCCTTGATTGTTTTATAACATTTCAATATTTATTTAAAATGTTTTAAAAAAACTATTCTTTTATAATGAAATTTTTTAATGGTCATATAACTAACACCAAATTATTATTTTTCTCGATTTGACCAATCTTCTTATTTATAGTTTTACATCAACTTTCATATTTATATTATTACAAATAAATTTTTGGCTCAATATGTGACAACAAAGTAGTTGATATCATATCTTTCAACCTCTTTATTTGAACCAATACTTATTTGTCTTTTATGAGTTTTTGAGTATTAGTATTTGACTTTATTTTTTGAATAATATTTTTTTTCATTTGGATACCCTTTTTTCTTCATGAATCCAGTCTTTCTCATTGTGATTTTTTTGGTTGAGACTCTATTATTTCAATTAAATATTTAAAAATATATACCTTTTAAATGAATAAGATATATAATTACTTTATCAATTAATCTATAATCCAACCTTTGTAATCTCATGTTGTCAAATATATATATATTTATTGGTTTAATAGTATATTTTTTTGGATGAGACTCCATCATTTCACTTAAATCTCAGAAATATGTACCCTTTAGAGGAATAATATATATAATTACATTAAAAATTAATATATTATCATACATTTGTAATACCATGTTTTCACACACATATATATTTATTTTGGTTTAATAGTAGTTTTTTTCATAAAATATTTCAACAAATTTTTCATCACTTCTAAGACAATAATAATTATTATATTTAATTTGATAAAATTTTACATTACTTTGTCTCCATTTTAAAATTACTAACCCACTAACCATTTTTATATAAAATTTACTTCTTATGGAGGTGGAATCATTTCCCATGCTACCCAATTGACCCACATTGTGTAGGTTTTGTTTGTGTCCTTAGAAACATAATTCTTCTTCATAATTTAATATGATTTTAACTATTTTAATGATTTCAAAACTTTTTATTTGTGATTATTAATTAGTACTAAATTTTATCAAGGAATAAACTTCCTCTTGATTATATGTTTGAAATCATGTTAGGCCTAATAAGGAAGATACCTTGAGAGAGGGTTGGGTTTTTGGGGGGAATCAAGATGTTATATCATAAATTAATTTAATATTAATTTATTATTTTAGATATTATTTTTATAATTAGATATGATACTTAATTTTCTTAATAACTCTTTCAAATACAATAAAATAAAACATTATACACATTAAAATACTTATTTCACCTCAAATATAGTGGTTAATCCATATAAAAAGAATGTATCACTTATCTTCTCATATAGATAATTAATCACACCAATTTACAAACTTAAGAGATATCTTAATGCCCCTATAGACACAAAACCTTATTTTTTTATATACTGAATACTTATAAAAAACTTTGTCTCAAAACCATTACTATATCATCACTCAAAAAATAAGGAATGAATAAGCCTCTAATATTTAACTGTAACCATAATCTACACTTTAAAAATTTGTGTGGACCAAATCCAAAATATAAACTAATATTCTCAATTTTTAACTTCTTAGAGTTACTATTATTTTATTGATACAAAATTTTTCACTTTTAAGTAAATCCTTTGTGTTACACCTGGGATTAGTGATTAAAGGATAATAGAGTGAAAAAATAAGAGAACTGGAAGTAGAAAAAGGGGAGTATCTGGAGCATATTCTTTATTCTAAGGAAGAAATTCTAGAAGGATTCATCATGATCAAAGATTCAAGAGATAATTTTTATATAATTTATGAGATAAGGCTTCAATTTTATACCAATGAGGAGAAAAGGGAATGTATTCAAAAAACAACACCAAATTCTAGCTTGATGTTTCAATGATCATAAAATCAATTTGTATGAATTTATACACACATGGGATAGAATGGACACTCATTTTGAAGAGATTATCAATGATGACCCAAATATCCCGGTAACTTCACTTAACTTGGAATTATATAGGGTGTATAATTCTTGTAATATTAGTCTTGTTTTTGATAAATCTATGAGTTCATTCAATAAGCAGTGAACCTTATTTTTCCTTGTATGGTTCCCCACTTCTCCCTAAAAGTGGATTTGAAATAAAAATTTATATTTGGTGGTATGGTGATAATCAAGAAACACTAAATAAAACACCCATGTTTACTTATTTTTTAATTTTAATATCATATAATTTCATCACTTTTCATGATGTGTGTAATTTTATGGCCCGAGCTAAATGTAAAAATTAGAATAAAAAACTATAGGACCTAAACTATATCCAATAATCCACAAAGGTTAATGAATTTCACCATGGTATCCAAGTTAAATTGGGGGATGATTTATCCCTCAATGAAAATATCTTACAACCGATAAAATAATAAGAATTGAAAATAATCAATTAAGGAAAAAATACACTATTTTAATTCATACAACGTACAATATAAATGATGTAACCCAAAAATAATATTAATCAAATAACCAAACATCTCATAATACGATATAATAAAAATGAAGTAATAATTTAAGGACTATGGTCATATCCATTCCTTAGTCTCTGAAACCACATATTACATTTTTATCCAAGTTGTCCTTGGAACCCTATACCTACACAATAATCATATCTATATGTGAACCAAAGTGAACATGTAGGTTGAGAGCATAAATGAATCAATAGGATATTTACAGAGAACCTATACCACATAATATGGTGTCACCATGTATATCTATAATTGTGTAGTGATGGAATGTAAAATTTTATCCAATTCACTCTTCATTCCATTCTCTATAATAAATAACATAATACTCAATATCAAATTCCATAAGCTCCCTAAGACACCATGTAACCTGACTGTACATCCTTTGAGTTAAGCACATAATGGATATATATTCATAATAAACATCAAATGGTGATCAACTCATATTAGATTGAATGATACATATTATAATAAAAATACAAGTTAGTAGAATGATATATCCATATGTTGAACCAAGTAAGGATAAAATCATAACACTTACATTGATAAAATAACAATAATGATCAAGTCTTAACATAACCACTGATAAAAACCCTTCAAGAATCAAGAAATAACATAATTGGTAACAAAAACATAATAAGGATCAATCCATAATATAGTCATTGATAAAAAGTCATCAATGATGAAAACCTAAAAAATATATTAGTCAAAGCCCATTAAATATCAAGACATAAGATATTTTTTTTATCAAAACCATTTAAGTATAAAATTATACCACATCTGTTGATTGAAACCCATAAATGACTAAGGTATAATATATTCATTGATCAAAACACAAGTCTCAAGGAATGACATAACCATTGATCAAAACCCATAATTGATCAAGGAATAATAATTTTTTTTTCAAAACCCCATCAATTACTGAGGGATAATATAATATTTGATCAAAACTCATTAACAATTAAGGAAAAATATATTAATTGATCAAAATCCATAAAATGTTAATTTATTACATACTTGTTAACTAGGACCCATCAAATATCAAAAAATAATATAGTCATTGATTAACACCCATCAATGTTTAAGGAAAATCATAATTTTTGATCAAAATATATCAGAGATCAAACATTATATTTCTATAAAATAATATCATTTATTTTACCAACAAGAAATTTCCCTTCCAAAATGAGGCTCAAATATATTTTATCACCTAAAACTCACCTCTATAATTAATGCGTAACTTCATTGAATACCATGTGAAAATTCCACTACCACCAATATTAGTGAGGTACCATGGTATGAATTACCTAATATGTAGAGGATTAATCATTGAATACATTTGTTTTTATGATTATTCACTAATAATATTCAATCAATAGTTAAGATGAATATAAAAAATCCATGGAAAATATTCTTCTTCAATAATTTTTTTTTAAATTAATAAATTTAGTTAGTGATTTAATTTGTGCATCCATATAACTAAAGATAGTATAATGATGTAAATTGTTAACCATTCAAAGTAAATGACTACATCCTTAGCATGTAATAATATCAGCTATTTCCACAAGATCTAATAGAATCACAAAATGGATTAAAATGAGTTGGGTTTATCCTTGAACTCATGTGTATAAAAATATATACCAATAAGTAAAATATACCCACACACAGAAATTATATAGCCTTTTAATAAAACATTAGCAAGGATCTTCTATTTCTAATAAGAGTCTATAAATCCATTTCCAAAAAGTATCACCTCTTCTTCATCACTTTGATCATTGAAGTTATAAAATATAGTAACCAAACACTTCTTATAGACCACCCAAGAACTTTATTCTTATTTGAGTAAGAAATATTGAAGTATATACATATAAATTATCATTATAAAATAAGAAAAATATCAGTAACACACTACATAACCAGTATTTTCCATATTATTCAAGTCAATCATTTAATATTAACTATTTATGGATTACCATTTCATGAATATTGTGATGAGGAATTGTAATATTTTTTCACAACTACCTCTTAATTTCTATACTTATTCTCTTAAATCTATCTCTTTTTTATCCATGATATACTACACATAGTAGTAGTATACTTTCCACTTTTTTTGAATTTTTTTATATCAAATTCAAAATATAATAACCAAATCAAAACCTAAATTAAAATACTTTAATTTTAGATATAAGATAAAATATAGTCCTTTAATAACCCTTGATATGGCCTGGATATGTAAATGATCGAGTTGGAGTAGTCTATATGTCAAAAATAAAATCATCATAAAAAATACACAAATCTATATTTTTTAGGTAGACCATGACATGGTGAGGTGAATACCATGAAATTTTTATCTCAACCGATCTGAATCATTTTGACCGATAATTTTAATTCAAATACTATGAACATATATTATTTATTATGAAATGTTTGATATCTATTTTTTCATCTTAAAAAAATATATCAAACGTTACATGTGTTTTGGAAAACCATGATTCTCACAGTCTCTGATCACAACCATGATAGTTTGACCATGGTGTAACACCATTACATTTTTCTACTCTAGCCAAAGTCAAAAGATTGACAATTTTTTCTTCATACTATAACCAAACCTAGATCATTTATACCTTTAGTCCATGATAACTTTATCTTAACCATGACTAACATTTCTTAAAACATGACATAAGTTTTATTCTTTATGGTGAATAAGTATTTTTGTAAAACAAATATAGAAACCATGACCCACCCAACATCAATTTTTATGATCTCCATAAGCTATTTTCATTGAACATTAAACCATGATATAGTTTTGTGAATACCACACCATGTTTTTGACATTCTCTACATGAAAAAGATCTAAAAAATACACTTCAACTTCAACCAAATCCCAAATAACTTCAAACCTCAAATTAATCTTCACTTATTATAATTTTTTTAATTCATTTGAGTTTGAGTGTGATTATTGTATTGAAAAATACCACACAAATAATTTAAATAAAATCCACTCCATCTTTATCAACCAATAACCACCCATTTGTTATTTCTCAAACATTTATTGGGACACCTCATTCTCTCAAACATCTTTTAGATCAAAAATATATTACCCATTATATTTTTATTTCAAAAAATGAAGATAAATTACTCTCAAACTTGGTAATGAATTATAATTTAATCAATATAAGACTATATAATAAAACGTGGTGTAAGAAACAAGAATATGAACAATAATTTAAATTATTTCAATAAGATAAACTCATATTAACTTCCAAACAACCTCTCATGATTCACTTATCATTTTTCTAGTTTCAAAAAACTATCCTTATACAATTGGAAAATCGTATCCTACACACATAATAAATAAAAATGTTACAAAATTTCATATACCAATTAATTCATAAGCACTTACTAAAATAAAAAATTCACATTCAAACACACACTACATGTGTATAATGAACTCATAATTTCTCCTTTTTTTAAAAATACCCCAAAATATATAATCCCCTTTAGAATAATTCAAAAAAAAAATCAATTGAAAAATACATACTTAAATATTAACTTCACATATATTCACACACAACATGTTTACATTGAACTCATAGATTTATCCTTTTGGAAAAATTACCCCTAAATATATACCCCTCTAATAAGAGATTCGACCCTCACTAGAAGAATATATATATTAGGATTTATATATCTATATTTCTCCCCCTTTGATAATAATATCAAAATAATAAGTAAGATATGGATTGGAAAATCATACCATAACTTTTAGAATGATGATGTTAAACTACATTTATTAACCTCAATTTCAAAATTTTATCCTTAGTAAATGGTTTGGTAAAAAAATATTCCACATTACCATTTATAGGTACATAATCAATCTTGATGAATACTTATTCGAAATTATATTTGATAAAATGGTACATGATATCAATGTGATATTATAGATAATTAAATATCAAATTTATCAAAATATTGATAGCACTTTGATCATTGTAACCCATGAATAAGGTTATCTTCACTTTCACATTCAATTCTTCTAGTTATTTCTTCATACACATCAATTAAGTTATTTATTGGGTGGAATATGTTATAAATAAACAAGGTAATTAGCATGAGATTACCCTGATAGGGATGGGGGGGTGTGAATATACGTATTAAATGACAATACTAATTAAAAATATTTCTACTTTAACTATCTCACTTACCCGATAGGATATTGACCTCTCAACCATGAGGGTCTCTTTGATTTCTCTTTAACAAGATATATATGTTTCTTGATCTGTTTTAGTGTGTATTCAAAAAGTAAATATGAATGTGAGTATTTAATTGGTCCACCCTCATTGGTATATATCCAAGGATCATGTATCAACATTTTCCATGCACCAAAGTCACTATAAAGATCATTTCTTACAAATTCATGGGATATGTTACTCCTATACCCAAGCCCATTTACTTACAAAGTTTAGAGATAACGTACTATTTACCAAGGGTCACTCGCTCAAAATTTCCTTTGTTGGATCACTACTAGTGGAAAATATCACCTTTATATAGTTTATGGATATGTAGGACCCTTCTCCAACATCACTTGCATGTATTACATCTTCAGGCATGAATAAATGGTCTTTTGAAGTCCCACTGGGTTTCTTCTTCACCTTATACACACCTTGATATAATAAATTATTATTTCTAGAATACCTTGGGAACAATTTAACTTTGATATAGGAATAATCGTAACCTTATTATACTTTTCAAGGAACTTCAATAGATTACAATTATTAAATAATTTTATCCCCTCACTAGAATAAAATATCCTAGCTCTCTGAGAACCAGATATGGAAATGTTTTCTCTATATATAGATCTCTCTATTTCTCTAGAACTACTATATATAGTTTTATAGAGAATTCCTATCTCCATTCAATACTATGGTCAGAATTGAATATCCTATTTAATAAGATTATTGAAAGTATACCATGTATTTAATGGAATTATAATGTGCCTTTGAACCATAATCGGATACTATAGAGTCAAGAAAATAACTCCCTTATTTTAGTTTTTGGAAAAACCTCCATTGACTAAAAATAACCTAGTTGCGGCATGGTCTAAATTACTATGGCATAACATATCTAATTTTAAAACTTCTATATCTAGGCTATATCTACCGTGGCATAGTATTCAATTTTCAAACTTCACTACAGTATGATCTAGAGTACTACAATAAGGCCCTATGTTGTTGGATAGATCCATAAAACTCATCCAATAACTCTTCAATCACTCTTGCATAATCTTTAGCAGGATTTCCTCAAACTGATTATCATAATAAATTGGATAAGACATGGAAACATAACTGATGTATGGTATCCTATGGGAATAGAGACCTTCGAATTCATTACTTCTATTAAATTTTTACCCTTCATGGAACATGGTGAAACTATGGTGTGTACATATTCTTCTTAATGAGTACTATGGAATAGCCTTCTCTTTGTGGTATAGACACCTTGAGATCTATAGTGGCTCATGAAATCCTATAAATACCCATCTATGCCATATATATTTTTCTATGATGTGGAAAAATAAAATTTTCTAGAGGCACATAACTCCTCAAAAAATAGTCCTATGCCATGGTGTGTTTGGCTATGGTGTAGGCATCTCATTATCGATGGGTGCTGTGATCATCCCAGTGGAATAACCTTATAAAATTTTATACCTTTACGTAGGTACTGAAAAATCTAGTTTACCCTTAAATGAAACTTATGATCCATGACTTACCCTTACACGAATATGGAACTACCCTTACATTGCCTTATTTTTATATCATCCATTATTCATTGCAAAACAACCATCAACACTATAGTGTAGTCATAATGACTATAGTGTGGAAATAATTTGTAGTTATCCTCCAACATCTCCTATACAATGTAGCTAGATGTACTATATCCACCACTATAGCTTGATCTTTCCTTTTTTGGATAACTTTCACTCTTGTGGAACATACTCCATGAACTTCACTTATTTCATGACTTATGACATCTACACTTGTAACTACACTTGGAAAATCAAAACTTTGTCAACACTTCAACAATTATAGCTATAAATATTTTTATTAACTATACACCTTAGTCAAGTATATTTTTTATAAAAAATCTCCCAAGAAATACTTCAACACCTTGGTAATATTCAATTTGTGTTTTCAATAATGATATTATCAAAAAATCCAACCTGCTTCATTTATATGCTAATACAATTCTTGATCATCAACCTTGACCATGGTTAATTTAAATCAACCTTAACCATATTATTGTCAATAAATACAAAATAAATCCTTTATAATTTCTAAAAATACCCCCATTTATATTTTTTGAAAACACACAACATAATTTTTCTCTCCCTTATTTAATACACCCTTGTAAGTATCTTCCCCCCTTAATTATGCCTCCACTCTCTAAATATATCTTCTTCACCCCTTATTTTCATATAAATAAAAAGTCAATTTCAAATTAAAAGGGTCTTTCCAAACCCACTTAATCAAATCCTGGGATTCAATTTTCTTTCTTATCCTCCTTATTGGAGGGAACAAAATCCTCACATTATATCAACCTTAATGTAGAAAAATATTTCAAGAAATATCAACTCCCCCTTGGGGTTATCATTTCCAAATGAGTATATTTTCTCCCCCATTTTTAAAACAAATCCATTTTAGCATTAATAACTTGTTGATTAGATAAATACTTTGAAACATCATGTTAAAATATCAATCCTCATTTCCTAATATATTTTCTCAAGAGATTTGCTGAGTGAATTTTCCACTATTCAGTTGATATGTCAATAAAACCTCTAAGCCTACTAAGATGGATATTGGTGTAGGAAAAATGAGTTTTTATAGAAAATAGAAGGCCTTCCATGTCACTCATGAATATTAGGAAACACACAAAACAAATTTAGATTTTCCACCTTCAAAAGAGAACCACATGATGAAGTAATTAGAAAAACTTGATAAACATTTGACACCACTTGTTTCAATAGCGATTCAATTTGAAAAGATGATATCATTTGAACTCCATGACTTTTATCTCTTCACAAGCTTCAAATACTTTTGATAAGGTTTAATATCCTTTAATCTTTAGCACAAATCTCCCTGAGACATTATTTCATGACACTATTTTTGATTCCACTTATTGGTGTATAAAATGGGGACACATATTATTATTTCCCAAATTTCCATTAAGCTCCATCCAATTTTGTTTCTCTAAAATAGTAATTGTTGTTATTTTCAATAATAATCATTCCATGGATCATATCCCCATCTAAAATATGAACCTATTAAAAAATAGTAAGACATAATAAATAATATGGGTAGACAAATACCTCAATGTTCCTAAAGTTGATGAATAGGGATGGTCAAGACAAACCATCCCATCACCCTTCATATTTCCTTTTCCATTTTTTATATTTTATTAAAGAAATAAAACCATCCCTTATAGTTCTTCATCATCACTCATATTTAGAAAAATCAACCCATTTCTAAAGAAACTTACTTATGTGATACCTATTATGCAATTTTGTTCATGGATTTGAACATTTTCATCCTTTCTTGGCTTGGGATTTTCCACAATTGTATAATAGATCACATTTGGAGAAGTAGATTCATGAGTTACATCAAAAGTGGATCTCACCTTTTCATTTATTCTCCATTTCATCTTACAATTTTTCCTCTCAGAGGTTTGTGATGGAACACATTTCAAAACCTATTCATTGATAGAAAAAGTGCCATCATGGAATACTTGTTCTTTGGTGGAGCCAACTTAACATTATCTTATAATTTCTTACCAATTGTAAAACCTGTTTTTTTACTTCCATATTTGTCTTCTTTTCTTCCAAGATAGTTATTGTGAGTTCTCATATTTTGGTGCTTAATACACCCTTTTTCAAGGCTCAATTTCATTATCTAAAATATTGAACCTATTTTCTAGATTAATATGCCTTATTCTAGGATAATGATTCTACTTGTAAGTCATAGGAGTAGAGTATCTCTGTATGGATTACTTAACCTTCAATGAATTACTCTAGTTGTATCACCTTACCATATGACTGATGTTAGAATAAATGAACCATTTATCATAAGAATAATACCTCATTTATTCTCTCCTTGAGTGATATGTTGGCACATATGGAGTTATTTTAATATTGATGGGATTATTGGATTTCAAACTTATAATCATGATGTTTCTAGGTATTCCACAATAAAATAACATTGGTTCTTTCATCTTTTGTGGAACCAGAATTTTAGACTTTTCATGGAATAAATCTTTACTTCTAGATTTCAAATATAGATTCCTCTTCATTGTTTCACAATTTGAGGTAGCTTTCAGAGGGATCTTCATATTCTCAACTAATGTGTTCATTATCTCCTCATGGTCTCTTATTTTCATATTTTTCTCTTTTAATTTATCAGCCATCAATTTCAAATTTGACACAATATATATACCTAGTTGTTTCCCTTCTTCAAGTTGGGTTTTGAGTGGTATGATTATACCCTTTAACTCCTTATCCAAGGACATTTGATTTAAAATATCTTGGTAAATATCTTCAATCATATCACTTTTCTCATTCACCTTAGTTTCCATTTTCATTATGGTGAGATTCAATTACAACTATTTTATTATAAATATTTTATTTTTGATAGATAAATATGTAATTATTGGATTTCATACTTCATGTATGATACTTCATTGATCTTGGTTTTCATTGTATGAGCACTCCTTTGTATAAAAACTTGAGGTTGTTTCCATTTCATCACCAAAATCACATATAATGTTTATCTCTAAGAGAAAGTGTGAAATATCACATCCATTATCCAAATGAGGGTAAGAGTTAGAGATAACATCAGGTTTATATTTTACCTCGGCTAGAGAACACAACTTTTTGGATGGATTATTCTATATGTTCTTATTCTTTTTTTCATTTTATCATAAGTCACTTCTCACATAGACTTTATTATTTTATAAAAGAATATTCAAATGCATCCAAATGTATTTATAGAAAATTCCATGATTCACTTGTTTGTGAAAGTCTACCTAAAGTTCCTCATTTAACAACTCTTTAACCAAAGCACTGATTTCAAATTTTCATTGATCTGTTTCAAATATGACTTAATGTCAACTTAAGAAAACAATTCCACCTTATTCCACTTCTTTAGAAACTCCAAGAGAGTTTTCCATAAATTTTTGGAACTCCATTTAACTTGATTTGAAATTATTACTATAAAAAGGGTCCTTCATTGTGGATTCCATATTCAATAAAACCTCATATCAAGTTAGTGAAATAAAAGACCCAAAATTGAACCTATCCCTATGGTATCACTTGTTGGAAATTAACAAGGGACTTAGTGTGGTATTACCCTCGGGGGGGGGGGGGGGGGTGAATTAGGGTATTCAATTTCAATGAAAATTAAAACTATTTATTCTTTAACTATCTCACTTACCATATAGGATCTTGACCTCTCAAACTTGAGGATCACTTGGATTTATCTTTAACTAGATGTGTAGGTCACTTTATTTATTTTGGTGTGCATATATAAATTAAATATAGACATGAGTATTTACTTGGTTCAACCTCACTCAACTATGACCATGGAGTATGAATTGACATTGTGTTGTGCACCAAAATCACTAGGAATCCCACAACTTACAAAATTTTGGTCTGGGTTACTCCTATGTCCAAGTTCACTGCCTTAAAAAGTTTAGGAACAACTGACATCTTCCCAAGTGTCACTTCCTAAAACATTCTTTGGTTGGCTCACTACCAGTAGAACAGATCACCTTCAAACAATTTATGGACATGTATGTCCCTTCTCTAGCATAACTTACATGGATAACATATTCCTGAATGAATAGATGATCTATTGAAGTTCCACTAGGTTTCTTCTTCACCTCTTGTGAAAATAACCTGATAGAATACCTTATTATTTATATAATACCTCTATAATAACTTTGATTTTCTATAGGAACAACAAACATATTTTTCTACATTGGAAATATCTTCAATAGATTCCAACTCTTCAAGAGTTATATCCCCTCACTAGAACAAACTCTTCTTGCTCCATGAGAATCAAATGTGCTAATTTATTCTCGATGTAGAGCTCTATCTATTTCTATAGAACTACTACATGAAATTTTAGAGAATATTCTCTCTCCATTCAATCCAATGGTTGGGATTTAATATCCTTCTTCCTAGGATCATGTCAAGTGTCCCAAGTATTTAGTGGGATCATATAATGTTCCTTTGAATCTGACTTAGACACGATGTAGTCATGGAAATAACCCCCTTATTTCAATTTCTAGTGAAACTTACATTGACTAAAACAACCTAGATATAGTGTGGTCTAAAGTACTATAAAATAGAACCTTTAATTTTACAAATTCTTTATAATGTCCAAGTTTACTATGGTGTATTATTCCGTTTTCATACTTCACTGCAACACGATCTAGAGTACTACAATGTGGTCTTCTGTTATTAACCAAATCCAAAAAAATCTACCAATAACTCCTCGATAACTTTTTTTGATCTATTATATGATATCCTCTAACTGATTACCACACAAAAATGGATATTAAATGGAAAAATCACTATGGTGTGGTCTCCTGTGGTAATGGATACCTTTTAATTATTCACTTCTATTGAATTTGAACCCTCCAAAACACAAGGCATGACAATGTAATATACTTCTTCTTCTCTACAAGAACTATGAATTAGCCTTATCAATTGAGTCCTAGGCACCTAAAAATTTCCAGTGTCTCTAAAAATCATCTAAAAAATCCTATGAACTATATACATATTTCTATGGAATGGGAAACTCAAATTTTTTAGTCCCATAAAGCTCATATGAAAAAACTTATATGATGTGTTCTGTTTGGATATGCCATAGGTATCTTGTTATCTACGGGTACCTATGGTGTACCATCACACAATTAGATACCTATATGAAAGCTTTATAAAGTATAGGGTACCCTTACTTGAACCTTAGGATCAATGCATTACCCTTTTGTGAGAAGGGAACTGCCCTTACATAACTTTCTTTTTGAATCCTCCATCCTTCATTATAGCACAACCATCAACACCATGATACAGTCATGGTGAATATGACATAGACATACTTTGGAGTTATCCCCCAACATCTCCTCTATGGTGTATTTGGATTCACTATGGTGTAGTTCACTCTCCACCATCTCATCTACGACATGGAGCATGATCTATATGTTGTAGCTGTAAGAACTTCCTTCACAACATAACCACTATAGCCACCACTATAACTTTTTCTTGACCGATATATCCATCTTTTACTCTTGTGTAACAAAATCCATGAACTACAATTCTATAATGACTCGATACATCTCCACTTGGATCTTCACTTGGTCAATAAACACTTTGTCATCAATATTTATATCTATGAAGCTTGTTGTCAACAATATACCTTGGCCAATCTTTTGTTGAATCAACCTATCTTATAAGAAACACTTCAATAATTTTTTTATCATTAACATGTATTTTTAACAATTTTATTTTCAACAAATTCAACTTTATTCATTGATATTCCAACACACATCTTGGTCATCAATCATAACCATGATTACTGTCAATCAACCTTAACCATATTATTTTCAATAACCTTGTCCATCCATATTTTCAAGAAATACAACATTAATCATTTGGGATTCCTAATAGAAGAAAGATATTATTATTTAGTTATATTCAAGGTAACATAATCATGATTATTTTTGTTCATGAAACTAACCTTTCTCCTAAAAAAACAATCCACCTAAAATATATTTTTGATCATTAACACTTCTAAGCCAAATTATATCCACATATACAAATCGATCAATATTTACTTTATTAATATAAAATGTTCAATAGTCTATGGTACCTTTGATATAACTTAGAATCATATTCACTACTATGAAGTGATATTAATTTAGTGTAATTTGATACCTTGTAGAAAATTTAATATAATACAAAATAATTAGTCTACAATTGTAAAAAATAGAATAATCCCAATAAGTTTTCTAAAATTATTTTAATCAACCTATAAATATATTCATGTTTTTAATTATTGATTACCATATAAGTTATAATATATTCAATCTTATTATCCTTAATTTCAGACTTATTATATAATTATTAGGCATACTTCTCCTATGGAATAAAAATATAATCTATATATTACAAAATTTGGAGTCCCAGGAATTACTTCATCTCTATTAATATCTATATCTTTAACATATACTTTATTTTTTTGGAAAATTTCTTGAAAAACTATATTAATTTATAATAAAGGTAATATATTTAATATACATGATAAAAATGATAGACACTTCACTGTTTTCTTTAATGCAAAGTTTGTTTCCCACTTTTCTTTTCCCATATTCCAGTGACCCCAATAAAGTGTCAAGAATTTAATACCATTTTCATGAACCTTTTTTAACCCATACATTTCCATTTCAATATGAATGAAAATTTTCATCACTTATAATCACAAAACCTTTAGGTTGATCTCCAAACACCTCCTCTTTAAGTTCACCTTTGAGAAAGAATTACATAACATCCAAATGTAATATATTATGTCTCCTTTGTAAAATGATAACAAGAGATATACTTATGATTTTAAGACTTGAAAATATATCAAATGGACCATTTAAGTTAATATCATCAATATAAGGATATATTTTTTATAAAATTCTTTCCTTATTCTACATCATCTCTCATTTTTTATTTAACTTGTTGTAGAAAACCCGTACCATTCCAATAACATTATTGTTTATTTGATTTGGAACTAATACCAAAGTGTTGTTATTATCAATATAATAAAATTCGTCATTCATGGACTAAATCCACCCTTGATATTCTAATTCCTTAGTCTCAATCCCTGGTTTAACTAGAGAAGTAAATGAGTTGTAAGATACTGTCCTAAAAGATCTTCTTTTTCAAAATGATTTTCCAAGATAAACAATGATGTTATGAACTAATAGTTTCTTCATAAATCTTGTATGAACTAAATTTATTCAATATTAATCACTCTAAATGGTTTAATCACTATCCTTTTCATACTCTTCACTCATATCTTCCACACTTTTAGAATTTATTACTTTGTTTCCAATCAATTTTTCATTTTCTCAATTAACTTTACAATGTCTTCCATGATATTTATAACCATTAAATGAGTATTTAAAAATCACCACATTAGAAAAATTAATCAATTTTCTAGATTCCTTATTATAGTAGTAATATTCACTCCCATACAACTAATATTTCCAATAAATCGTAACTAAAAGTCACACGTATTTAAACCCATATATTTGATGACACATGGGATTCTAGACACTCATAGATGCATTTATCTTGGATTCTTATTATAATTCATCACTTAAGGATACATATTATTGTTTTGGATGTTATAGATATTAGTTTTTAATGTGTAATGCTATCCCAATAGCTTATATACAAAGGAAATGAGAATTACCATAATATACCAAAATGGATGGATCCATATCATTTATAACATTGTTCTTCCTATCAACAAGAACATTGGAGTATATAATTTATTATACTCATGATGAATCCCATACCTCTCCAAATACTCTTCAAACTTTTCACTCCTATATTTAACTATATTATATGAATGAAAAATCTTCATGGAATAACAAAATTATTTTTCTACACTTCTCTTAAAGATATTGAAACTATTTAATGCTTCAAATTTATGCCACAATAACATGATTCATGTGAACCAAGTAATATCATCATTAAATGAGATAAAATAATTATCACCATCTCTATATTTATTCTTATCATTGCAAAAATACTTGAATAGACTAGATACAAGGGATGAGTTGTTTAAAACTCCTTTATTTTTTACAAATAATTAATAATATTTTATTTTTGGAATGTTGTGAATTTCCATTTACTTTATATCTTCGATAGTGAAACATTACAAAAATTATGTCCTCAAGTCAACTTCTTCATTCACTTTTGACCAATGTGGAAAAACCATATGTTCCAAAAATTCTTATTATAATCATTCAAACTCAATTAACATGAATTGTTAGATTATATTAATTGAAATAAGTTTCTTTTAGTTCAGAGACACCCAAAAAACCTCACTTACTAATTTAGTGAAACACATTCAACTATTCAACCAAATTTATATAATTTACATAATATTTTAGGAATATTTATTGCATATGAAAATTCTAAAAATCCCAAGTTTAGTGTCTTTGAGAAATAGGTATATATTTTAACGTAAAAATATATGATATCTTATAACATTAAACAAATCCTTCTTCTTTGTCCACCAACATGTTAACTAAACCATTCTTAATACTCACAATCACCCAAGGATATACATTATTGAAAGGGAAATCTAAAAATACAATAATGGGAAAGAAAATTAAGTGTGGAAAAAATAATCAATATGGTATACCAATATATAATATTGTATTATATGGAATCGTAATATAGGGTAATAATAAGGAATATCAGAGGAACATGGAATAAGAAAGTGAAATACCATGAAATCATCAATAAAAACATAATATCATAAGAGTAACATGATTCATAGTAGTAGAACATATAATAAAGATATTCCAATCATAGGTAAGTAGGACATGAATAATAACAAAACATTACAAAAAATGTTGACAAAGCTAACTACCCCATACCTAGGAATAAAATGTGGACAAATCTAGCATGATGTTCACATATGAAAAATGTATATAAGGACAATTGAATCATTTAAATGAATAATAATATCATATAAAACATTACATAATGTATTTTAAGACTATATAATACTATACCTACCCCTCACATCATAAAATATAAAATATCTTTTATTTGAGTGAAAAATTCAATGAAAAAAATTTATTCATTTCCAAAAAAGAAAATATAATCAATATAGTTTATAAAAATGATAAATACTTTATTTATTTCTATAATGTAAAGGTTAATTTTCAATATTATTTTCCTGACTTGAAAAAAATTCAAGAATGAGTCAAGTTTTTTAACATATATATTAGATATTGTTTAAAAACATATTTTTAGACTTATAAAAGAGACTTAGAGTGATATTACCTTGAGGGGGGGGGGGGGGGGTAAATCAGAGTATACACTGTCTATGACAATTAAAACTCTCACTAATTTAATAGTATCACTTGACCTATAGTATATTGACCTCTCAACACTGAGGTTCACTTGTTATACACTTTATTAGATATTATTAAGGTTTGTTGATCTCTTTTGGTGTGCATGAATAATGTAAATATGGACATGAGAATTTACTTGGTTCAACCTCACTGGGCTATACCCAAGGAGCATTCATCGATGTTGTGCCATCCACCAAAATACACTATGAATCTCACTACTTACACGGGCTTGGGTAAGGTTATTCCTATGCCTAGGCTCATTGCCTTGTGAGGTTTAAGGACAACTCAATGATTCCCAAGGTTCACTATAACAACTCCAAACCTAGTTTCCTAGATCCAGTGCCTTACTTTATTATATTAGCATAGATACAAGATTCAAATCCCAAAGGAACAAATATTTTAGATGTTTTGGAAAACTATATTATATACATGAAACTCATTTTACATTTTAAATAGAGTATAAAACATAACACATAACAATATCTAATAAATTAAATCCATGAAAACTCATTCAAACATATATTCTTCAAAACCTGGGGAAAGGAAACAAAATAAGGATAAAATTAAATTCTTAGTAAGGGTCAAGTAAAATAGAAGACAACTTTAATAAATAATTCATAATAAATATGGAAAGGTAAAATAACTGAACACAAATTCAATTTAATTAATAACTTGATCATAATATGGTAGAAATAAAACACAATCAAATATTGATATATAAATAATCACATGATCTTGGAACATGACCATGGATATTCTAAATAATAAATTAATCACATGGAATAAAAATAATTATGGAATTAATAATGTTAGATATTTGAACTATCAAGACATATCCACTAGATAGTTACTATTAAGATCAATCCTCTTGCCAGTTTAAGTCTGTGGGTAGAAACCCATCTGATTTGGCCAACTGATTCATCTCATGAGACTAGCGATGCATCGAGGGGATTGTATATATATGGTCCCCACCCATTATTGCATGTCCAAATAATTCATTATTAAATAAATAATCGATTTAATTTTTGAATCAGTTTTCATTATCAACAGATATCCGTATTGAGTAAAAGATACATATTTGACATTATTTCACCAGTTAATCAAATCACTTTCAAAGTAAACAACGTATATAAAATGGTATACTATTTATGTAATAATAATATACATGATACAAGAAATATAGATATTCAAGAGAAATGAAATTTTCATTGAATTATGATCCTAAATAAAACAAAGGGTCAGTATATACACTATAGAAAATAAATTAGGTGCATAATATTAAAATATTCCTCAATGAAGTGAAATTAAGATGAAGTCCCTTAAAAAGATCATATTATTAATCAAATGAATTGATTATCTGTATTAATTTTAAATATATAAATCAATTTGAAATAAAATATGAGATAATAAAAATTCATTTGACACATAAATATATTATTACATGATCAATGAAATATAAGTTTAACCCAATGAATGAAAATTGAGTTAATAAATCCCTTACCACATATAATCTGTCGAATTGTATGCCCCATAAAATTAGGAATTATCAAATGAAACATTTAATGCCATGAATATAATGAATTTCATGATATTATATATCAAAGGTAAGTATATACACCACACATAAGAAATAAGTGGTGAATAAGGAATAAATCTCACAAAATTAAATGTGAGAGGAGAAACCCTTACATCACACTTCCCTTGAGTGTAACATTATTTAACTTATTGCATAATGGTTTAAATAATGTTATTAATTCATTAAAAAATATTATAATTTTTATAATACCTTTTATTGACCTTTTATAACATATTACCACTCGTTAATTAATAATATTTGAATATTTTCATTGTTTTAGGTGCGTTTGTTTCATGATTGGTTAATTTGCATATAATTATGGATTTTATAATCAAACTGGAAATAAAAATCTAGAAGTAAAATGATATGGTATTCATGAAATTAAATAATTTTAAATGGTTCCATTTATAATTTTTATTTCATACATGATGATGATTCATTTGATAAAATGTTAGCGATAAATGTTTAGTTTATTTTTGGAGGTTTTTCTGAACATCAAAAACTAGTTTCATTTTATTTAATATTATTACTATATATTAGATCTAGGACCTAAAATAAGTTATAATATACTTAATAAAATCTTATTTATCTATAATAATTTTTTTATGACCATTCATGAAGGAGGTAATGGAAAATAGACAAAATCATTATTCACAAAGGTGATTAACCAGTATAATTTGGACAATAGTTTTGTTTCTTGGAATAAAAGGAGGTAATAAAATGTATAAATATATGATATTTCATTATACACATAAAATTACAGTATATAAATAATTATTGATTTATTATTACAAGATATATGAAGGTGGTGAGGATAAAATAGAAGAAGAAAAAAAATTAAGAGAGGCGCTTTGAGAAAATTACCTCATTAATATCACCTCCTTGAAGGACCCCTTGATGGCCTTATATTTGGTATTTTGGTGAGAAAATAAGAAATTTTATGTGGGTATAATTAATAGGAGAGTGTTTTTCAAAGATATTAGGAGCTTCAAGGCTTATGAGTAGAAATGGGGCGGTGATGGGTGGTATTTATACTTGAGGAGGGGTGGTTTTAAGTGATTAAATAATGAATATTTTATAAATAAAGGCAACCACATTAAGTTGGAATTAATTTCCAAGAATCTAGATGATAAATAATGTTATAAAGGATGTTTAGGTTTGATAAAAACATAAAACAACCATTAAATTTTGTATTTTTATGTATTTTAAGCCTTTACTATTTAACTTTAATCCGTCTCATTATTTTACTTATACCACAGTAAATATCCCTTTTTACCACAAGAACTCTTTTTATGATCAAAAATTAAAATGAAATTAAAAACTAATTTATAAATTATTATTCTAAATATGTAATCAATTTTATCAAATTTGATTTATATAATTAGAAAAATTATATTTAAAATTAATCCTGCAGACGCCACGGGAAAACGAGTTTTTAATGAAAAAGTTCAAAAGTATGAAAAATTGTTATTTAAAAATTCAATATGAAAGTGATTAAAATTAACTAAATTTGATAATTTATCTAATGTGAATATAAACCTAAATAAAAATATAATTTATGTTTATAATTTATTTATATGAAATGTTAATTTTCAATTAATGATTTATTTTTCACCATTCATAAAAAAATGAAACTTATCAGAAAAATACACTACTACAAATATGGCCTTTATCAATGCTAGAAAAGGAAATTAACAGTGCTAAAAAAGCGTTGTTAATCGAGATGAAGATATAGGTGTTAGGACAATACGGTTTTCCTTATGACTTTTTCCATTCTTTCTTGTTTTGAAAATCACAAACACCCTATAATTAAGCAAATCTACATTTTACTTATATAAGGAAAATTTCCTTCTCAAAGGAATTTACCCCTACCATGTTTTCATTGTTCATATAAATATTTTTATTAAATATAAAAATTGGATTCATATAGAAAACCTCAGAATCATATAATACTTAGATATGAAGCATTCTGTTTTAGGATCCGAATTCTGGATATGAACTGTAATGAAGTTCCACTCCGAATTCTGGATATGAACTGTAATGAAGTTCCACTCCTAATTATAGATATGAACTGTAATGAAGTTCCACTCCGAATTATGGATATGAACTGTAATGAAGTTCCACACCAAATTCTGGATATGAAATCTAATGAAGTTCTATTCCGAATTATGGATACAAACTCTCATGTAGTTCAACTCCGAATTCTGATTATGAACTTATCTAAGTTATGACTCCAGGTTCTCTGAATTCAGACTCCTAACTCTTATGAGTTCTGACTCCGAATTCCTATGAACCCTAACTCCTAACTTTGTAAGTTCTGGTTCCGAATTCTGATGAAACTAGATTCTGGATTTCTACAGAATTCAGGTTCTGAATTCCTACAAAACAGAATCTGAATATCTCTTTATTATAGACTCCAAATTTCATTTTGGTTAGGCTCTGAACTATTATTTTCTTACATTCTGAACTTCAGTTTTTCTTATACTTATACTTGTTTCATTACAAAATGTTATTGTGCTTTCAGTTATTGACTAACCGTTAGTTGAGTGACACGTGTACAGGTCCCTCCGAAATTCAAGGAGAAATATGACTGTTGGAGGAGGGAGCCGACCGTTGGAGCTTCGCCTATAAATAGAATCTCATTTGAAAAGAAGCTACAACTTTTTGAATTTTGGTGATCTAAACTTCCTGAAGTGATTTCTAGAGAGAGAGGATCTTATCAACTCTCAAGCATCGTGCAGAAAGTTTGAATGACTTGTTCAAACTTTTCCTTGTGCAGAATTGCTTCGTGCGACTCCAATTGTTGGTGATTACAATCGAGGGCTTCCATGGATAGGAAGACAGAGGTTCCAACACCTTGAAGTTGAGGGATTCCTTGCTGAGGGAGATAGAGATTCTAACTACCTTGAAGTTGAGGGCTTGTGGGGATAACAAGACATAGATTCCGATCTTCGTATTAAGGGATTACCCAAGTGTGGGTAAGACAAACTTGCTTGAAAGTATAAATCAAGGGACCTTTATACAAGGTTGTTGGATACCCTTCTCTTTGGGTTAAAAGATTTATATCTTGTTACTTGTAGTATTAATACTTGTTTTTCTGCTGTACTTTTGTATTGTAAGGAAAGTATAACCTTCTTATATTTCCTTACACTTGTACTCTGATTAATTTATATTCTTTACACTTTAAGGTAGAATCTCATATTGTAAACTTTGGTTAAGTTTCAATTTCCTGATCCATATTTCAAGAACCTGTTTTTCGGAATCACTTTCCAGATTTAAGCAAGTGTATAGAGCTAGAAGTTTGTAACTTCATACTTTGTCCCAATCTTTCAATTGGTGTTAGAGGTGTTGTGAATTTTCTTAGTTTAACTTTGTTAAACTTATATCTTTCCTTGTTTAAGGAAAATTTTAAAGTGTACAATTCAATCCCCTCTTGTATATTGAGCATCTACATCATTATTTAGATCCTACAATTGGTGTCAGAGGAGGTCTCTGAAATACTTATATTCACATATAAGTTTTTTTTCTCAGTTTTTCATTGTTCTATATTTTCCTTGCTTAGGAATATTCTCCTTGAATCCAAACTTTTTCTATTAATAAGTTTTTGTGTAGAAAGATTTTTAAGATGCCAGGAATCAATATTGGTTCCATCGACAACCTAAATCCTACAAGACCACCAGTTTTTGATGGTAATGACTACGAGTATTGAAGAGATCGAATGAAGACTTTTGTTATCAATACTGGAGTAGAAAATTTTGTTATGCTTACTGGAGTTTATCAAATTCCTGATATGGAAGTTAGTACTTTCACCAATCAAGAGAAGCATGATTATAAATTAAACTATAAGTTACACAATACTTTACTATGTTCAATAACTAGGAATATATATATCCAAATTTATTCTTGTGAAGCAACTAAATGTATATGGAAGAAACTCGAAGTTACACATTTCGATACATCCAAAGTGATTGAGACTAGAAGAGCTATGCTTAGAGCTGAGTATCATGGTTTAAATTTTCCTTATGGAGAACCCATTTGTAAGGTGCAACAAAGGTTTATGACTATCGTGAATAACTTAAAATCTATGGGAGATAAAGGTCTGGATGATGAAGCTCTTGTTGACAAGATAATTTATATTATGCCAAATGAGTGGGAATCAAAGCGAACAATAATTGATGAGAACATGAAGGTCACTCAAATTTCCTTTGATGAGCTATTTGTAACTCTTCTCCAACATGAAACAAGGATGAAGAGAGATTCTGACAACATCAAAAAGAAGAATGGGAATGATACTGTTGCTTTTACTACAACATCAAATCATATGAAAGCTAAGACTCTTGAGAGAATAACTAGATCCAAATCTAAGAAGGTTGTTATCCAATCCGAATCTAGTGAGAGTGAAGTCTCATAAAATGAGTTAGCTAATCTTTCTCGAAGGATGAACAAGATAGCTGGAGAAATAAATTTCCAATCTAAGTATAAGAATAAGTAAAGGAAATATAAGAAAGATTCAGAAGTCACATGATACGAATGAAAGAGAGATGGACACATAAGACATGATTGTCCTTTGCTCAATAAGAAAGAAAGAAAAGCGAGGCTTTCTAAAAGGAATAGGAATAAGTATTATAAATCCAAAGCTAAGAAAGTTCTGAAAGCTAATGACACTTGGAGTGCTAGTGGTGGTGACTCTTCAGATGAATCTTCTGATTATAAATCCTCTGGACAGAAGAATCTTGGTCTTATAGCCAGGTTACCATTTGAAAATCATTGCTTTATGGCTAAGGTACATGGATAGTGGATGTTCCCGATATATGACTGGTAACAAAAACTATTTTGAAAATATTATCAAGATGAAAGGAGGAAAAGTAACTTTCAGAGATAATGCTCAGGGAGAAATTGTTGGTATAGGTAATATCGTTCTTCTTGGTAAAACTTTGATTTCAAACATTTTATTTGTTAAGGGCCTTAAGAACAACCTCATTAGTATAAGTCAATTATGTCATGAAGGATACCTTGTGAATTTTAGGAATGATAAGTGCTTAGTACACAATTACAAGGAAGAGTTTATTCTCTCGGCCCATAGTCAAGAGAATTTTTACACTTTGATCTTAGAATACCTAAGAAGCCAAGACTTACCTTGGCATTTCTTAGGAGATTAGTTAGTTTCTTGGTCATGCAAGAAGCAACACTCAGTAGAACTCTTCACTACTGAAGCTGAATATGTAGCAGCTGGAAGTTGTTGTGCTCAAGTGTTGTAGATGCAACACACACTCACAGACTATGGCTTGAGCTTTACTAATACTCAAATTTTGTGTGATAACACAAGTTCCATTGCCCTTAGTAAAAACCCTGCACATCACTCTCGTGAAAAGCACATAGATAATAGGCATCAATTTCTTAGGGATCACACACTAAAAGGAGATATCATTCTTCAATTTATTGGAATGCAAGATCAAATTGCTGACATTTTCACAAAATCTTTACCCTCCGATAGATTTTAATACATTAAACAGAAGTTAGAAATGATAACCATGAGGTAATCCTTCTTCATTAACTTCTTGTTGAACAATTCTCCTTATAGTAATAAAATCCTTTTCATAGGGGGAGTACATTTTCTTGTTAGCATAATCAAAATTTTCATAGTCATTTTTTTAAAGATTTTGTAATCAAAATTTTTTGTAGTAAGTTTTTCAGACTTTTGTAACTAAATTTTTCCTAATGAAGTTTTAGGAACTGGAAATTTTCGTAATGAAGTTTTCAAAACTGGAAATTTTCATAATGAAGTTTTCAGAACTAAAATTTTCGTAATGAAGTTTTTGGAACTGAAATTTTTGTAATGGAAATTTTCAGAACTGGAACTTTCATAATGAAAATTTTTTGTATTGGGATTTTCATACACATACTTTTCATACTAGAGTATTGGTACCCAAATTCTTTTCAACTTTAATTTTTTCATTGTTAGTTTTTTGTAGTCAAATTTTTCTTCAAGAAGAATATCACCTATTACGAATAAAGTTACTAAGAAGAGGAAGCTTAAGGAAGTGGTTGCTGAAGACAAAACCCCTAAATCTAAGGAAACCAAATCTGCACCTCCCAAGATGAAGAAACAGAAAGAATATCCAGATGAAGTTGCTGCTAAATGGAGAGAAGATAAGGAGAAAAGGAAAGAAGGGGATCCACAGTTTAGATTAGACCCTACTGAGGCTAAGGTCTTAAAAGAGAAAGCATCTGATGAGTTATAGAGGCAAGAAAAAGAGAAGAAGATGAAGAAATAGATGTCTGAAGGCGAGCTTGTACAATATTTGTTGAGAGACACTGAAATATATTTTGAGAAGATTCCCATTTTGGAAACCTTTGATGTCCAACCATTACCAGAGACTCTTGGGAAAAATTAATTCACTCCAGAAACTTCCAAAGAGAAAGAGGTTGTTGAACAAGTAGAAAAAACAGCTAGAGAAGAAGTAGAAGAAGAAGTTATTGAAGAAGAAGAAGAAGTAGAAGAAGGAAGTGATGATCTGGATGACTTGATCAAACAAGTAGAATATTATCAAGAAAAGGATGAATCCAAAAAACTTGTCACTCCGGGAAAGGGAGTTGAGAAAGAAGGTAAGAAGGATAATGATAAGGAATAGGAAGAGAAGGAAAATGTTTTATCTGAAGAAGAATCCTATACGAATAATTTTATTTAGGAATGAGAAGAAAAGGAGAAAATAGATGAAGAAAATATTGTTCAACTATCAGAGAGTGAGGAAGAATCTCTAGATGATCAACCCATTCCGAAAACTGATAAAGGTAAGAAAGTGCTCATGGATACACCAACAAAATATGTTATAAGAAAGAAGGAGGTTGGTGGTTCTTCTAAAAGGAAGCTGGTACAAATTGAAGAAGAACAATCCCCAAGCAAGGTATCAGATTCGGAATCATCAGCACAGGGACTTGGCTTTGTTGTCGAGTCTTTGAAAATGTTGGTGGACACCATTCTGATATTTCCCTCTATAGACTCTAGATGCCAGATGCTGCAACACAGTCTAAATCAGAAGTCAGAATCCTTATCCATGGTGGTGGATAATTGTGTGAAGATTGAGGATGATCATAGAAATTTCCTTATCAATTATGATGTTCACAGAAAATCATGCAGCAAAATCACTTTGTGGTCTAAGAAATTTGAAGAAGACATGGCTGAGTTTGATCATTTTCAGAATTATGTTAAAGATTCTTTTGACACTGAGGACTCCAAGATTAAGAATCATCAGGATGATATAATCATTGAGAAAAGCTCTCGGAATCAACAAGTAAAGGACTTGAATGGGAATGTTAATTCTCTTGCTCAAAATTTTAAAAGGGATAGAGATCTCCAGATTGAGCTCAAAGAAAAGCTTGTAAAGCAAGATGAGTTACTGAAGATGCAAGAAGAGGCCATGAAGGCTCAGGCAGAAGTCTTGAAAGCTCAAGATGAAACGATAAAAGATTTGGAGAGGCAAGCTGAGGAGGATCAAAAAGATTTGAAGAAGTTGAAAACCTTGTTGAAGAAGCTAATCCCGAAGGAAAATGAAGACAAATAGATTCAATATGATATTTTGTTGCATTTGTCTTTCCTTGTAAAAATTATTTCAACCCTAATAAAATTTTTGGTTGGTTGTATCTTATGTTATTATGTACTAATGCTTCAGGTAATTTATTTCTTTTCCATTCCCTTAAATTCTTTTTGAAAATCACAAAGGGGTAGAAGGAAAAAGAATTACTCAAAAGAGGGAGAAGGAAAAATTTATAAGTCAAGAACTATCCTTAAGTAAGGGGGAGATTATCTAAGGGGGAGTTCCTCATTATGAAGTTTTTCATTTCAAATGATAATGAAAACTCCATTCCGAAAATTCAGAATACAATCCTTAGAGTTCCTAAGCCTAAGGGGGAGTTAGTTGTATTCACTATCATCCATAAACAAAGGGAGATAAGCTTTAATTTCAAAGTCTAGAAATTTATTCTAAGATTTTATATTATTTTTCGTAAGGTTGTTTGTGATTTCCAAAAAGGGGGAGATTGTTAAGTCAATAAGTTTTTCCTTATGACTTTTTCCATTTCTTCTTGTTTTGAAAATCACAAACACCCTATAATTAAGAAAATCTACATTTTACTTATATAAGGAAAATTTCCTTCTCAAAGGAATTTACCCCTACCATGTTTTCATTGTTCATATCAATATTTTTTTAAGTATAAAAATCAGATTCATATAAAAAACTTCGGAATCATATAATACTTAGATACGAAGAATTCTATTTTAGGATCCGAATTCTGGATATGAACTGTAATGAAGTTCCACTCTGAATTCTGGATATGGACTGTAATGAAGTTCCACTCTGAATTCTGTATATGAATTGTAATTAAGTTCCACTCTGAATTATGGATATGAACTGTAATGAAGTTGCACTCCAAATTCTGGATATGAACTCTAATGAAGTTCCATTCAGAATTATGGATACGAACACTCATGTAGTTCAACTCCAAATTCTGATTACAAACTTATTTATGTTCTGACTCCAGGTTCTCTGAATTTAGACTCCGAACTCTTATGAGTTCTGAATCTGAATTCCTATGAACTTTGACTCCGAAATTTGTAAGTTCTGGTTCTGAATTCTGATGAAACCAGATTCTGGATTTTTACAGAATTTACGTTCCAAATTCCTACAAAATAGAATCCAAATATCTCTTTATTATAGACTTCGAATTTCATTTTGGTTAGACTCTGAACTATTATTTGCCTATATTCCGAACTTTAGTTTTGCTTATACTTATACTTGTTTCATTACAAAACGTTGTCGTGCTTTCAGTTATTGACTAACCGTTGGTTCAGTGACATGTGTACAGGTCCCTCCAAAATTCTAGGAGAAATATGACCGTTGGAGGAGGGAGCCGACCATTGGAGCTTCCTCTATAAATAGTAGATCATTTGAAAAGAAGCTACAACTTTTGGAATTTTGGTGATCTGAACTTCCTGAAGTGATTTCTAAAGAGAGAGGCTCTTATCAAATCTCAAGCTTCATGCAGAAAGTTTGAACGACTTGTTCAAACTTTTCCTTGTGAAGATTTTCTTCGTGCGACTCCAATTGTTGGTGATTACAATCGAGGGATTCCGGGTATAGGAAGACAGAGGTTCCAACACCTTGAAGTTGAGGGATTCCTTGTCAAGGAAGATAGAGGTTTCAACTACCTTGAAGTTGAGGGCTTTCAGGGATAGCAAGGCAGAGATTCCGATCTTCGTATCGAGGGCTTACCCAGGTGTGGGTAAGATAGACTTGCTTGAAAGTATAAATCAAGGGACCTTTATCCAAGGTTGTTGGATACCCTTCTCTTTGGGTTAAAAGATTTATATCTTGTTACTTGTAGTTTTACTACTTGTTTTTCCACTGCACTTTTGTATTGTAAGGAAAGTATAACCTTCTTATATTTCCTTACACTTGTACTCTGATTAATTTAGATTCTATACTCTTTCAGGTAGAATCTCACATTGTAAACTTTGGTTAAGTTTCAATTTCCGGATCCATATTTCCGGAACCTGTTTTTCGGAATCACTTTCCAGATTTAAGCAAGTGTATAGAGTTAGAAGTTTGTAACTTCATACTTTGTCTCAATCTTTCAATTGGTGTTAGAGGTGTTATGAATTTTCTTAGTTTAACTTTGTTAAACTTAGATATTTCCTTGTTTAAGGAAATTTTTAAAGTGTAAAATTCACCCCCCTCTTGTATATTGAGCATATAAATAATTATTTTGATCCTACAATAGGGGGTTCCCTTTTATCAGCTCTCCGAAAAGCATTGATAAATGCCAATTTTATTAGCGCTAAAAAAAAGCACTGATAAAAGACCCCTTTATCAGTGATTTTTTAGCACTGATCAAAGGGGCCTTTATGAGCACTTTTAAAAAGTGCTGATAAAAGTCAAAAAAAAAAATAATAATAAAAAAAGAATTATATAATGTGGGGGGGTGGGGGGGGATTTTAACAGCGCTTGACCCCCCTTTAATAGCACTAGGTGGACCCCCCCTCACACTCTCTCGCGCGTTGCCCTTCTCGCGAATCCCCACACACGCACACCCCTTTGCATCCACCCGAACTCAAACCCGCAACCTCCTCCCTTTTGCGGCTGCACCTTTACCACTAAGCCATTTCGTTTTTTCTCTATTTAATGATATATCTATTTATTTATATATATATAGTTATATTTATTTGTATATTAATATAGATTCATATTAATATAAATATATTTATTCATATATTAGTATATATATATTCATTCGTATATTAATATATATTTATATTTATCTATATATATTTTTAGTTATAATTTTCTATCCGTATATTTATTTATATATTAATATATAATTATAAGATTAGTTTTAAACACATTTATGAAATATGTTTTTTTATGTGTGTTTATAAATAAATAAATACATACATACATACATATATACAACACACACACACACACATAGACACACACACACAGACACATAGATATTTACGAATAAATACATGTATATATGTATTTGAAAAGCCATAGAATGTTAAAACGACCATAACTTATTATCAAGAAGCCCATTTCAACTCCACAAGTAGTCAAATCTAAGAAAATGAAACAATATTCGATATGATATGTGGTACAGGCCTAACAGACATCCATATCAGAAGTTATAAATATTTGAATGTCAACAAATCGGGGTATCCAGACTAAAAACTCAGTTTTAGAGGCCTTCTAGGCCTTTTTGGGCCACAAAAAATGTAAAAAAAGCTTTTCTTAGGTAATTAGCAGGTAGAGCTCATCGCATGCTTTGATTTTATATTCTTTGGAGCTCAAACGGACCCTCGGATCAAAATTTATGACCGTTTGAAGTTTGAGATACATTTTCAACTTATTTTAGAACTTTTATTAATTTTTTTTTGATTTTTTGTGTCTTTAAATTATTATTAAATGATTTTTAATAAATAATAATTATAAAATTATTAAGTAATATTATTTTTAAAAATATTTTAAAGCCATTTTCACTAAATATCTTATATATTAAATGTAATAGTCTATTTGTACTTATCAAAAACATATTTAAAAAATATATATTATATTTCTATCAATACAAATATACTTATATAACAATATTTTATTTTTCATGATTTTTTTTGAAACATAAAATTTATCAGCGGTAGGAAAAAGCATTGTTAAATCCCCTCTTTATCAGTGCTACTAAAAGAAGCGCTGATAAAGGGGTCCCCTTTATCAACGATAAAAAAAGCGCTGATAAAGGGGGGCCTTAATGAGCACTAAAAAAGCACTGATAAATGGTCACTTTTAACAGCATTTTTTAGCACTTTTTAATGTGTCACTTTATCAACACTTTTTTTAGCACTGATAAATTCCCCCTTTATCTGCGCTTTTTTTTAGCTCTGATAAAAGGGTAGCACTTCCCTTGCCTGTTTTTGTAGTAGTGATACCAAAAAATCACCCTAAGATAATCTTGATATAAAAATTTAAAAAATGAATTTTATTTTGTGAAATAAAATTTATAAAAGTATCATAATCTAGTTTTAAAACAATTGCACCATTAAAAGGCGACAAAAATTCCTTTTAGAAAAATATATATTTTTATTTTTAAAATTGGATTTATTATTATATTAAACCTAAAAAATATTGGATGAATTTAATTTTTTTATTTAATATATAAAATATAAATTTTATGAATATATTTTAATAGTAGTGATTAATTTAATTTATTAAAATAAAATTCCATTGGGGGCATAAATATTTTTTTTAATAAACTGTGTCCTTTATGTCCATTTTTATTTCTAATTAATTGGTAACCAATGTATTCATTTATAAAAATGTGTAAACTATATTTTCATAATTTATTTAATATCATTCATTCCCTCCATTCCAATGGCTAGGTGATAACTATTATAATTAAATAATATTTAATTATTTGTTTAAGCTTGGTGTTCTGTGTAATGTAAGATATCGAAGAGATTAAATTAAAAAATAGAGAGACCATAAAATATTGGGGGCGTTAGATTCTCCCTTACTTTAATAAATTTTTTCCTCACAAATTAAAATTTAACTTCTAAAAATAAAAGGTTTAAACTTGAAAATTTATTTATGGGAAACCCAAATCATAAATAGGGTTAATAAGACATTAACTTAATAAGAGTGAAAAGGAAATGAAAAGGTCACAAAAAAATTAGGATTATGAATAGGATAAAATCAGTGGGAAGTTAACACCCAAACATTGAAGAGAAATATAACTAGAATTTTCTGATAGATAGTGATAGAAAACATGGTCATTATAAAGTTAACCATCATAAAACCATAAATCTATGATGGGTTAATATACCATTGATTTCTCATAATGAAATGTAAAAAATATATTGTTTTTAGTTTGAAATAATTTTCCTATAGTTGAGGAAATATTTTACTCTCAAGATGAGAACTTTAGGAAATAAACTTACTTGATTACTTTCCATGTCATTAGTATAATATTATCCTTTGGTTGTTCTTTTATCTAATTTCTCTTCATCCCTTACGCTAGGAAATGAATGTTCACAATTATTTTTTTATGTCTGAAGAACATTAATGAATCATATGATCCAAAAGTCATTCATTTGGACTTTAAATGTTTACTGAAACAAAAATCATTAGCACATGATATCCAATAAAATAATTCAAACTTTAAACACAAAAAATAATATCTAATGTTCAACATAATCCATTCCATAAGTTGTTAAGACTCATCAAAAATACATATGTCCAAATTCAAAGTCTAAAGTATTTAGAATGAAGGTTATTAAATTTATAAAATAAACGTAAAATTATATTCCCAAAAGAATATGATGTATTTCTTATTTTCACATATTAAGTATATTAATACCTTGATCTCCTTAAAACATTATGTAAAACATGTATGATTTTAAATACTTAAAGAATAAGTATTTCATTACAATCCATATATATTTCATGATTATTAAAACGATAATATCATTGAAAAAATACCTTTACAACAAAATTATTAAATAAAAAAACCCAAATACTCTAATTATTCAACTTTTACTATAGTAACATCATAAGATTGACCTTGATCCGTTTGATTTTACTGTGGTATATTCCCTTGAAGATTTGGAAATTCGTTTTCATAGTGCCCTATATCCTTACAGTTTAAACATTTAACATTTACATATTCTATCTTTCCCTTGCAATCATGAGCCTGGTGACCTTTCTCTACACACTTGTAACAAACTCCCATTTCCTTTAGGCAAGTAATAGAGTCTTTATTTCCACAATTATCATATGTGGGAAAATCCTTCTTTCCATTTTCCCTTTATCTATCACTTTATCCTGCATTCCCTTATTCTATTTATTTCCCTTAAATTCATAAGTTTTAGAGAATTAAATATTAATCTTGATAGAACCTAAGACTGTATGTTTGTATGATGATAGAGTTTGGGAGGCTAGTGCCCTTAGGAGGAATGTATTTAAACCATCAAAGAAATGATCAATCTTAATCCTTGGGTTATATATGTAGTCCACAACATGCATTTCTAATCTTATAAGGTTGGATTTATACTTATCAATATTTTCATCTTCTTTTTGTCTTAGACCCAAGAATTGTCTCTCTATATCTGCTCGTAGTACATGAGGAAAATATTTTTCAAAGAAAAGTTCTTTAAAATCCTTCAATTCTATGTTTTTTTTATCCACCAATATTATTTAGTGTTTTGAATCAATGACCACCATTGATCTGCATCTCTAGAGAGATGGTAAACTGCCATGACAACCTTCTCTATTTCATTACATCCCAAAGTGAAAAATATCTTCTCTAAAGATCTTATCCATTTCTCATCTATAAATGTATTTGTAGTAATATTGAATGATAAAGTTTGTTGTATCATTAAGTGGTCTAAAATTTTTACACTATATTATGGATCAGGATACTATATATGGGTAAGGTTATTACTCATAACCTGAGTTAGATGTCCCAATATAGTTATAATTTGTCCAGCTCGAGCTCCAGCCGCAGCTCCAGCTCCAGATTCAACACCATTATCATTACTAGGAGGAAAATCCCTACATTTATTATGTTCATTGATATGGTTCCCCTTAATTCCAATAGGAACCATTTCTAAATAATGACATACACTAGATCAGATCATAACATTTTGAAATAGAATGAATAATCTCAACACTACTTAACATAAAATAATCTGTAAATCATAATTTTAGTTTAATTTGGGGTATTTAAAAATTCTATTATAGGGTTTCTCTCTCCAATCTATGTTTTCCTAAATTTTTTTCCAATGGTTTCTACCAAACATATATCTTATACCAACTGTAATGACCCCAACCCCAATAGTCTGAAGCTGGTGCCTTTATTACATTGGTATAGATACAAGATTCAAATCCAAAAGATCCGAATAGTTTAGTAGTTTTGGAAAACTATATTAAATACATGATACCCATTTTACATTGGTAATATTTGATAAAAAATAATAAACAACAAAATATAATAAACTGTATCCTTGAAAACTCATTAAAAGATATCTTCTTCAAAACACGGGGAAAGGAAACAAAATAATGGTGAGCTTAAATGATTAGTAAGGGTTAAGTACAGTGGAAGATAACTTGAATCAATAATTAAAAATAAATATGAAAACATAAAATAATTAAACACACATTCCATTTAATCAATAACTTGAGCATAATATGGTAGGAATAAAAGATGATAAAATATTTCCATAAAAATAATCACATGAGCTTGGAACTTGACCATGAATACTATAACTAATTGATTAATCACATGGAATAAAAATAATGATGGAATTCATAATTATGGACATCTGACATATCAATATATATCCTCTAGATAGTCACTGTCAAGATCTATCCCCTTTCCAGTTTAATTCTATTGGTAGAAACTTGCCTGATTTGGCCAACTGATTTGTCTTATTAGAGTACCAATGCATCGATGGGATTTTATATATATGGTTTCCACCCATCCTTGAATGTAAAAATAAATAATTATATATCAAATAATCAATTTAATTTATGAATTAATATTCATCACAAGTGAATATCCACATTGAGTAATATATACAGATTTAACATTATTTCCCCAGTTAATCAAATTAATTTTAAAGTAAACACTATATATAAAATGGTATATGGTTTAGGTAATAATTTTATACATGATAAAATATATGGATAATTAAGAGAAATTTAATTTTCAATTAATGATGATATAAAATAAAAAAGGGGTAGTATATAGATCATGTAAAATAAATAATGTGCATAAGATTAAAATATGTCTGAATGAAGTGAAATTGAGAGGAAGTCCCTTACAAAGATCATATCATTAATCCAATGAATCAATTATGTGTATTAAATATAAGTACAAATAAAAAAATTGGAAATAATTCATGATATTATAAAAATTTATTTCACAAATAACATTATCATGACATAATAAATTAAATATAAGTTTAACCTAATGATTGAAAATTGAGTTAAGAAATCCCTTACCACTTGTAATCAGTCGAATCGTATGCCCCATTAAAGTAATAATTATAAAATGAATCATCTAATACTAAGAATATAATGAGATTCATGATATTATATATCAAATAGAAGTATATAAAGCACATAAAAGAAATACATGTTGAATAAGGTGTAAATCTCATAGAAGTAAAAGTGAGACGAGAAACCCTTACCTCATACTTCCCTTTAGTGTAACATTATTTGAACTCCTGTGCAATGGTTTAAAGAATTATATTAATAAATTAAATAGATTTATTAATTTTTATAATACCTTATAATATCCTTTTATAACATCTTACCATCCATTCATTAATAATATTTCATTATTTTCATTATTTTAGGAGCATTCATTTCATGGTTTCATAGTCAGTTCATTTATGTATAATTATGGATTTTTTTATCAAATTGAAATAAAACTAAAAAAGTTAAATAAAATGGTATTAATGAACTTAAATAAGTTTATATAGTCCCATTTATCATTTATATTTCATACATGAGGATGATTCATTTGATAAAATTTTAACAATAAATGTTTAGAATATTTTTGGCAGTGTTTTTGAACATCATGAACTAGTATTGTTTTATTTAATATTATGTATATATATTAGTTATGAAACATGAAATAAGTTTTAATATAAATATTATGATCTTATTTATCCATAATAATAGTTTTATGACCATACATGGATGTGGTAATGGAAAATGAACAAAATCATTATTCACGGAGGTGATTAACAGGTATAATTTAGACAATAGTTTCATTTCATTGAATAAGAGGAGGTAATAAAAGGGATAAATATAATATATTACATTAGTAATATAAAATTAAAGAATAAAAAAGATTCTGGAGTTATCATTTCATGATGGATGAAGAGTTGAGGAGAAATTATAAGAAGAAAATAAATTAATAGAGGTGTTTTGAGAAAATAACCTCTTGAATATTACGTCCCTAAAGGACCCATTGAGGACCTTGGATTTGGAATTTTGGTGATACAAAAATCACTTGTTAGTTTGGAGAGTGAATATTAGTTTTTTAAGATATTTTATGATCATAAATGCTTTTTGGGAGAAATGGAATGGTGATGGGTGGTATTTATACTCGAGGAGGGGTGGTTTTAAGTGATCAAGTAATTATTATTTTATAATTAAAGCCAACCACATTGAGTTGGACATAATTTCCATGAATTTGGAGGATAAATAATGTTTTAAATGATGGTTAAGTTCTATAAACACATCATACAAACATTAAATATTGTAGTCTTTAGCTATTTTAAGACCTTACCTTTTAACTTTAACACATCTCATTATTTTACCTATATCGCGATAAATCTTTATTCTTACCATGATTAATTTTTTTATGAATAAAAATAAAAATAAAAATAAACTTTCAACATAATATGTAAATTATAAATCCAAATATGGAATATATTTTACGAAATTAAATTCAAATAATTTAAAGAATTAGATTTAAAATTAATCCTGTAGATGCAACAGGAAAGTGGATTTTTAATGAAAAAGTTCAAAAGTTTGAAATTATTTTATATCCAAATCCAATATGAAATTAATTTAAATGACCCAATATAGATTAATATATTTATAATTAAGATAGTTTTACTTAAAAAATAATTAAAAATATAATTTCATATTTTAAATTATTTAGATGAAACGTTAGTTTTCAATTAAAATGCAGATTGTTTCACTATTTATTAAAAAATGAAATTGATCAAAAAAATTCCAAAAATTCACCATAAGATAATTTTTATGTCCCCATTTCAAAAATTAAGTTTATTTCATCAAATAAAACTTATAAAAGGGATAAAATTTAGTTTTAAAATAGGCACACCATTGAATATTTGAAAAATTGCCTTTTATAAAAATATAGCTTTTATGCTTAAAATTGAATTTATTATTAATTAATTAATATATTTTACTAATAGTGATTAATTTAATTTATTAAGAAAAAATTCTATTATGGGAATAAAAATAGTTTTCTTAATAATAAACATCCTTTAGTTTCATTTTTATTTCAAATTAATTGGTAACTGATGAATTCATTTTATAAACACATGTAAACTATATTTTTATAATTTTGGTTAATATAATTCATTTTCGCCATTCCAACAGCTAGGTTCTAACTATCATAATTAAATAATATTTAATTTTTTGTCAAATTTTAGTGTTCTTTGTAACATATTCTATCAAAGAGATTAAATTTAAAAAGAGACATATCATAAAATCATGGGGTGTTATAGTCACTCCCTTGAGTATACCTTCTTTGGATCATTTCCAGTGGAAAGAATCAAATTTTTCCTCTTCCTTTACTCATTGCTCTGGAAAGGATCCACACATAGTTTATGGACATGTAAGTCCCTCTATAAAAATCATTTTAATTAAATACATCATCCACACTAGATAGATTCTCTATTGAAATCTTCATTATGATCCTCCTTTAATTTTATGAAAACACCTTGATGCAACACCTTCTATGTTTTCCAGAATAATTCAAGAATAACCTTCACCTTGATCTAAACACAAAAATCACCTTATTTAGCTTTGGAAGGATCTATAATAGACTTAAACTCCTTATTCAACAATTTATAGTCCCTCATTGAAAAAAAATATTATTTTTAGCATCCAATCATTTTGTATTGGATGAAATTCCAAGGTAATTTGAATTTTATCCTTTAGCAGACAATTTTTTTTTCAAAATGAGATTCAGAATGAAATTCTAAGAGTTGTAGCACTTCAATCTGTCATTTTTGGATGTGGTTCAAGGACCAGGGGATGCCTCAGGTGTCCCATCAAGTTTTGGGAGCATCAAGCTCTAAAAACTCAAGTAGGGAGGAGCTAGCAAGGGAACATGGTTTGTTTGAAACCGTGAGGCCACCATCAGTAAACCATGTGGATTGACCTAGGGGTGAAATAGATTTCACATGGGCTATGCATGGTTTATCCAAACTATTCACCTATCCTACATGCTTAGTTTCTTTTAGGCAGTGCGTGTGCACTGTTCATCACATTGTTGGCACACGATTTGGCTAACCGTGCAACCCAAACCATACATAGTGTTTTAAAATAAAATAAATAAAATAAATTAAAAATTAAAAAAAATAAAACATAACCTAAGATACCCTCACCTCCTCAATTCTCACATTATACACCCACCCTTGATCTATCATCCATGCATACTACACCCCTCCTTAGCCTCCTCTCTACATAATGATTTCACCCAGAGTCTTTAGGTTTCTCATTAAATTCTTCAAGGTATGGTCTTAGGTTCCCTCTTCTTCATTTTTTTTTTCATTGGTTTTCCTATATCTCATCACTATATTCTGTCCAGCCAAACTCTATGTCATGGGTTGACTGAATTTTTGGGTTTTATTATATTTTTAGGGCATGTGGTGGGTCTTTCGGGACTTCTTCCTGCATGTTTAGGCATCCTTCGCTGAAGGCGAAGTGCTTTTGGTGATTTTGGTTTGGCCTCCATAAATTTTGGGTATGTTTTCCTCTATTATTGAAAAATACTCAATTTCTAATTGGGGATTTTTTTGTTTCTAACATTATAGTATTTTTTACCTATAATGAATTTTGGTCTTTTCTGGGATGGGTTTGAGCCATCATCGTCGAAGGATCACATGTATTTTCATAGGTAGGCATGTACCTGTTTAAGTTTTTCCTTTATATATATTCACACATGGCAGGATTAATATATATAATCAGGATTGGTTTGCTTATATGGATATATGAAAATGCATACATGTGTAAGTGAAAATGAGTATATGCATGTATAAGCATAAATGTAATGGTCCCCTTGTACATATTAGTCCATTAAAATATGTACATAAGAGCTAGGTTTCCTTATATATAGGAGGAAGTGAATATGCATGAAAATTGTAAATGGAGGGTTCGATTTTCTATTGTTAAGGTCATCGAGTGCTGAGATTTTTCAGCTTGGTCTTCTTCTTCTTGAGGTAGGATCCCTTTCCATTTGCCCTTTTAAATTTAATAATGCATTAATTGATCACTTTCTAACCTTACTTGGATATTAATTAGTGTGGTATGATTTTTAGAATACATTCTTCTTAAATGTGAATTTAATATGACTCTTGAAATTCTATTTAATTATGCTAAATGAATTGTTGGTAAACAATTTTATGTTTTTATAATAAAAATCCTTGATGAGGTGCACTGTATTCAATTGAAAAATGATATTTACACTTCCTTTTATATTTATGCTTATTCTTATGATTAATTCCCATTTTCCTTGTCCTTTTTCATAGTTTCTTAGCTTGTTTTAAATGAAATGAGTTTTTTATTACTTAATACTTAAGCCATTTGGTTGGTAGAATGAAATGTTGTGGTTGGTCAATCTTGATATCTTAAGATATTGGAATGTCATTGATGAAATGAGATTATAGGCATGTTAATTCCGTGTTACAGTGGTTTTATTTCATTGCTTAAACTTATTTCATGTTTCTTAGTGATCATGTCTTGTATCTCAGAGCTTATGCATGTGCTTAATGTCATATGCCCTATTGATGGCTCAAATTGTGATATATGGAGAACTTGATTATATTGGAGAATTGAAATGTTTATTTGTTGACATTAAATTATATAAATGATCTACTATATAATAAATTCCTTGTTTATAGTGGATCACATTATACTAGACAAGAGAGAACATGGGTCCCAATTTAAGGATGTAATCGATAGACTCTCTATCTTTAGTTGGATCTTCTTGATGCACTGAGAGTCATACATTGGATTTCTATGTATGGGATATTTGGGTGGTTTACTTGTAATTGTGAGTAAGGCTAGATCCCTAGGGGAGAAACTGAGGACATACCCATTTGGGAAGATGGCTATACCATGCCTCGGGTGATACCCAATCCCCTATGTGAGATACTTGGAATAGAATCAGAGTCACCATCCCCGATTGATACAAGGGACACTGAATGGGTTGCCTTGGATGGAGTTAGAGGTATTGGGTTTTTTGGATACACCCTTAACAACCCTTGGGATTCTATTTAGTTTTCCTTGGATGAGCTTGGGACTCCACCACTAGGTTTGATAGATTGATTTCTTGTGTTATCAATGTTTCGACTTGTCATGTTGAAGTATGCTCTTATGATGACATGAAAGTGAGTCCCCAAGAAAAATAAAAATCTTGGGGGTATTCATTATTTATCTTATTTGTTTATAATGGTTGGTTTAGGTGTATTGGCCTTTTTATACCTTACTTTCTTCCATATGTATCTCTTTTCAGAATTTTGGCTTAGTCCAAAGAAGTTGGTATTGGAAGGGTTTCTCTGTGAGAACCCAATCCAAATTTTTTTTGTTTAATCGATTTATTTGACTACTTTATACTTATTGGTATGTTTTTATTCATTTACTGTATTAAATGGATCATCCTAGACACCATTGGTGCCCGCCTAATGAGATTTATATCTCACATTCTTCTCGGGTGCTGTTTGGTACCCGAGTAGAATTTATGATCATAGGCATGGATAAAGGGAAGCATAATTCTTAGGATGCATGATTGATTTACTGCCTTAGGATGGATTTTTGGGGAAGAGGATCAAGATAATTCTTGAGATGCTCATGGAGCTATTTTTTGGGTAGTTTTTCTTTTACTACATTGTATTTCTATATGTAATTCTTACTTCATTCACTTATAGCATTATATATCATACATGCATTATTGTAAATTAGAATTGGCCAATTTTACTCAGTTATTAAATTATTCTTCAGCTGTTTTTTCTTTTATTAATATTTAATTTGATGTTGTTTATTTATATGCACCTAATATACCACTATGATACTCTAATCTCGAGGGTATAGTCTCCCCACTATACCACCATTAGAACCTCGCTGCTAGTCGACAACCTCTGTCATACAGGGAGGTGTGGTTGAGGCTATGTGAAGACCAGTCCATCTACCAATTTAGTGGTCAGTTAGGTCGGGATGTTACAAATTGGTATCATAGCCTTTCTTTTCCTTTGTCTTATAGTTTTGGGCTGGTAGATAGGAGACTAAGAATGTGTCGGCACATGGTAAATAGCCATACTTTGGCATGATCAACTCACATATAGGGAAATGTACAAGTTACCAGGGATGGGATTGTTGTTGATACTGTTTACATTATAGTTGTTTATGATTTCACCTTGATTGATTTGAGTATTTTCCAGTACTTACTAATTTATGAGGTTTATAATAATCACCCTTGGCCTGGGACAATAAGAAAGAAGCATTATATGCATCATTATAGGAACAAAGGAATTCATATGCCATGCCATATAATTTTTATTGTTTAGTTATTTTGGAATTTTTGATGTTCCTAGTGTGCCTTTATCCCACATGATATATTCCATGCTTCAATGTTTTTAGTGTTATGATTAGCATGTTGTTTGTGTATTCTTGTTTCATTACTATGTTAAATAGTATGAGTTGTTATGTTTATAATACATAGTTATAAAATTTAAAATGTGTAACTGGTTATTGATGTGATACCTCACCAATCAATTCTGAAATGTTGAGCCATGTACTATTAGTTTCATAGAGTGAGATTTTATGGTTTTGGTTAAATGGGAATCAAATTCCAATTGGTAAAGTTTATGGGTGCTTTATGAATTAGAGCATGGTGACCCATATAATCAAACCAATTTAGAAACACCCTTTGTATGTTTAAAGGCTTTCACATAAATATTGAAGATGTTTATTTTTTACCCTGAATCAAATGGTTTTAGTTAGTTGGGATCCACCTATAATTTGTATGGTTTATGGGTGCTTTATATAGTCAAAGGGGGTAACCCATAGAACTATAACATCCTTTTTGATATTTATTCATATATACTGCTAAGTAAACATAAAATTTATTGACTTTAACTAAATTGGATGCCTTTTTGAGGCTTTTACCCTTTTTATTGGTCTTAATATCCCATGTGTTTAAAATTCTTAAATTCACAACTGGACCCAAGTAGCTCAGTTGGGGCATGTTGTTAATAAAATGGAACCACTAAGGGTATTTTAAATCTAATGGTTAAAATGTTTGGTTTTATTTTTATTGAACCCAAAATGGATAAATGGAACCCTCATAGGTATCCTTTTTCTTTTGGTATGCCTCATTGCTTAAAACACTTGGCGGTGTGTTTATGATTTGTGTGTATGTACTTTTAAAAGTGACCATAACTTCCTATATGGATTTTCATGTAAACGTAGGGTGGTTTTCTTTTGAATAGTACCCCTTTAATTAATAAAATACCTTATAATATAATTTGGAATATAATTGTGTGAGGCCTATTAAATAAATGATTGATGTTAAATGGGGGTTTTTCAAATAAAATTGTTTAATTATTATAGGATACTATTAAATAAGTAATTCTTGAAAAAGAAGTTTAATATAGCTTGCCAGTTTTTCCTTGTAGTCTTAACCAATGCTTTTGTCTTCTATATGATGTTGATTATTTTTAAAAAATAAACTTTAAAACATTTAAATAATCCTCAAGTTTTGAATTAATGCCATAAAATGGAACCTTGAGTGGTGTTCCTAGACTTAGACCTCATGGAAGGGTAGATGGAGTGCTTTATTGATTTCTTCCTCGAAAAATAATGTGGGTGTTTCCATAGGATTCTTAATTCCTAGGTATGAATCTAAATGATAGGCCTTTAATCCTGGTTCCCTTCCATAGGTGTGACATCATTTTGGGTAAATGCTTTCAACTTCAGTAAGGGGCTAGCCCGTAGTAGTTAGCACCCTCAGATCTTAAGAACCCTTGATTTTTTTTGTGAGCAGTTTCTCTTGCGTGGTACTATTTGGGTGCCATAGTCATGTGTAAGACTCCTAGTTTCTAAAATGACACTTTTTTTTGACATTTGGTTTTGTGTTGTTTGACCCGTGCTTCGATTGTGATAATTCTGAAATGCTCAGTTCCAGCAGGCTAAACATACCAAGGGAATGGTCATCTGATTAAATAGGTTGTGTGATCCTCCATTCTACTATCTTTTTGTTTATATATAAACCATTACTTTGTCAGTCAGGTTAATAGTCACGTAGAGTAGTATGACTTCAGGTTCAATATTTAATAGGCCATCAAATAATTGAATACATATGACAATTTTCACCTATGGATAGTGTCACTGATGTGTTGTTCTGTTTCTCCAACCTCTAGGTAGTATGTATTGATATATGCGGTACCCACCATATTGTTAAAAGGTACACCAGGATGTTGAGTTCAGTGTTAATTTTTTAATCTAGTGTTAGTATTCTTTGAAAACCTGTCATCTCTGGAGTAGAGTGACTAGAGTGTCTGGAGAAAACAAACACATCCCAATGCTCAGGATGATATTCTAAGAGGAACACGTGTTTTAAATGCTGGCTAGTTGTTTTGGATTTTATGCCAAATTCCTTAATGTGTGGTAACTTGATTTAGAGAAGCATCATGTGTATGTTTAAGTTTGAGTATAATCAAGCACTCTTGATCAACTAGTTGTCTCTGTCTTTTCGGTTTAACACTTTATGAAAGAATGTTAGCCATGCCAGTAACTATAGTCGGTGTTTGATGAAGCATGTACCATGAAATGAGATCTGTTTCTCTGTAAATATTATATAGAGGAAACTCCTAATATGGGTAGAATAATGTCAACTATGGTTAAATGATTCCTTACAAGTAGAAGGATAACAGTATAGAGCACCCTTTCAAAATATTCAAACTCACTCAAAATGCCTTGGGGTTAGTAATCCTTTGTTAAGTAAGTTCTCTCTTGAGACCATGATAGTGATGTGCTTGTCTATACATGTGACCTGTGAGGACACTACTGGTAGGGAATAGTCCATAGTGGTTATGTTTGGGTGACCATGTAATGCCTTAGGTAGTGAAGGTATCATGGTCATGTGAAGGTGACATGTCGACAGAAGTATCCTAGGTCTTCTAATGAAGTCGAACTGTGGTGGTTCGACTGACCTTCTATTTTCATTATTGTTTAGAAAGGGTTTAGAGCCTTACCAAGAATTTCATCTCTAATGTGGTGAAAGTTTAATGGATTCTTTATGGAGATCATTAAAACCTATTAGTGTGCTCACAACTTTAATATGACCACGTCCCCTATCTTGGTATCCTCTGAGCAAATTGAGAGAGCGTTGTTCTTATTCCATGCTAATGTTTTAAAATTACATTGGGTTTTTTGGGTGCTTTTTATTATAGTCACACTTCAGAAACCTGGTTTCCCTTAAAGGCATGTTCAGTCTTGAGTGATACTTGGGTTCCCAAGTATGAATGCCTTTAATGGACTTATTAACTCCAACTATTTTCCTTTTGACTTGAATTCTAGGAAGTTTCCTATTTGGGTTCAATCAATTCCCTTGAGGCAGGACCTTTGACTTGTACCAATGTCTCACTCATAATAACTGAATATGGATTTCATAGGATGATATTCTTGGATCCTATATGTTGAATATGATTCCATACTTGTCTCCTTTCAGGATTAGAAGGGGTGTTTTAACTGTGATGATCCAAATGTGTTAGATCAAGGGTTGTTCCATGTTCGTGCTAGGGAATAATAGTTTAAATGATCATTTTTGGATAGAGGCATCACTGAAAATATGTTGTAGGCTTTGGTGATCATGTTTTAAAGAAGTTCTACGATGCCTTCATCTAGAGGCATCAAGTCTAGCTTTTGAAATTCACCATCTGTTTTAGCCGAGTGCTTCAAGGGTAGTCAACCATGGACAGTGTGACTTGATATCCACCACTCTTGTCATGTGCATTCAGTGAGGAACCTCTTTATGTCCTTATCATGTAAGACATGGTAATTTTAGTTATCAACCACATATTTTCATGGAAGGGACGACATGATCATTTTAATGGAGGTCAGTTGGGAATCAGAACTTCGATCATATTGTGCCTCATGTTGTGAGGGTCATTGGAGTGCTATGGGAACTTCTTAGAAGATAATTATGATGGTGGAGGTTCCATGGATCAGAATTGGACCCTTTTTGATGTTAAATCCTATGGTGGGAAGAACCATCAACCAAATGTCTAAAGAGACAATGACGTGATTGTATCTCATGTTGGAAGGGATTGGGTAAGCTTTGTCTTGAGGTTTCATCTTGGAAAAAAGCTTTGGATTGAGTTTCTATGGTTTATGTGGAATGCATTAAGGTGATTCTTGAAGTTATGTTGGGATTTTGGAAATGAAACAAGACTGTTTGAACAAGAATTCATGACCTGAGCAGGTCGAGTGATATTCTATTTGTTCCCCCAATTCTTCTCAGGGATGAGAATTTCTAAGGGTGGGAGATTGTAGCATGCCGTAATTTTGGGTTCGATGAAATTCCAAGGTAATTTAAATTTTATCATTAGGTGGATGTTCCATTTTTTAAATCAATATTTGGGATGGAATTATGAGAGTTAAATAACTTCAATGTGTTGTTTTTGGATGTGGCTCAAAGAACAAGGGTTCCCCAAGTGTTTCTTCAAGTTGCAGGAGCATGGAGCTCTGAAACCTCAAGGCGGGAGGAGCTTGTAGGGGTGAACAGTTTGTCTAAAATCATAAAGTCTCTAGAAGAAAATCATGCATCCTAACCCAGGGGTGAAAAAGGTGTCGTACATGCTATTCACAATTTACCCAAACCATGAACCTATCTAACATGCTTAGTGCCTTTTAGGTAGTGTACGCGCACTATTAATTGCACAGTTGGCACACAGTTTGGCTAACCATGCGACCAAAACTATACACAATGTTTTTTTAAAATTAAATTAATTAAATTAAAAATAAAATAAAATAAAACAAAACCTAATATACAGTTACCCCTCCATTCTCACATGAATCACCCCTGGACATCTCAACCAATTTCATGACAACCCTTCTTTCCCTCCTATCTTTACAAAGATTTCACTGTCACGACCCGTCCTCAGGGCCCGTGTCGTGACTACCCCAATCCCGCCTTCCATAGGCCAGGGGCTGGCGACTAGCACCAAGGCGTAAATCCCGGTAAAAAGGGAAGGAATTGCCTCTCTAAAGTAAACAATCACACAGAGTACAAGCGGAAGAAGTAAACAGTAAGTAAAAACTGAGTACAACAGTAAGTGCGGAAAGTAAAAAGGGGCCGGAAATACAAGCCCAACTGTAAAGTACAACTCGAAAGGGAAAACATCGACTGAAAAGTAAAGCTTCTACGCCGAGCTGTCCACTGGAAATCCCACCTGAAGGGTGGGTACAGACAGCTCCTCTGCTCCTCGGGTCCCGCCGTCCGCTCCGAGTATGTCCCGCCCAGTGGTCCACCTCTGGGTACCGCCTCATCGTCACGTCCACCTCTGGGTACCGTCTCGTCATATAGTCCACCTCCAGGTACCGTCCAGTCCTCGAACACTCGGCCTCTGTCAGTACTGGCCGTCGTCTGCAACCAACACAACGAGGTGTGGGCATAGCCCGTGCAGGGGTGAGTATAACGATACTCAGTAGGGACCCCTAGACCCTCAAGGTCTCACTAAAACCAACAAGGATAACCACATAGAAGATCTCAACAGATAACCTCTACTTAGGTATATGCCCATACATATACCTAAGTTATCAAGTAACCCATCTCAATCATGAGGAAACACAAGGATTGTGAAATCAACGGATAACTACTACCCAGGTATATGCCCATACATATACCTAAGTTATCAAGTGACCCATCTCAATCATGAGGTAAACACAAAGGTCAAAAGTCTCAGCTCAAACCAGGATTTTCATTATCGAAACCGTAACTGCTGAAGAGCTCAGTCTCTGGAGTGTACAGTGGTCCTGTCACGACTCTGAGGTACTGCTCACTAACCTAAGACTGCTGAAGTACTCCTCCTGTCGAGTACCGCGGGTCAGCCACCCAGACACAGTAGTGCTTCCCGCCGAGGTATGTCACCCAAACACAGTAGTGCACACCCCCTAGTAGCCTGCTGAGGTACTCTCCGGACGAGTACTGCGGGTCTGCACTGTCACACAGGTAGTGCTCCGTCCGCCATGGGTCTGCACCTCAGAAAGTAGTGCTCCGTCCACTGGTCTAGTCGACTCACTCCAAGTCGAGTCGGTCAAGCAGTCGTCAGGTCTCAGCCAGTTACACGGTCTCCGTACTCCGCACGCTCGTCACTGGGAGGGTCCGCTCCACGAGCTACAGGTCTATACTCCAAGTATCTCAAAGTCCCACGAAGAAGTATCTCAAAGGACCGCCTCGTCATAGGGGTCTCAACACAACAGACGGCGCGTCAATCGGACGCTTGGTCTGTGAGTTATTAGCCTTTTCGTCCCAGGGGACCGGTTGGTTTCGTGAGCGAACCAAACCCGGCCGTATCTCAACTGTACCCCGAACTCTCATAGGGTATACTCATAGGGACCATTTCTCAACGAGATCACCAACGCCGCTGACGGTTCGTCAAACGGACGTTCTGTCAGAAAGGTATCAGCTTTTCCGTTCCAGGGGCCCGGTTGGATTTCTGTGCGATCCAACCCAGCCACTATCCATCTGCATCCAAAACTTGGGCGGAGAATGCCAAAAGTTCCGTATCTTCAACAGGAACTCAATGCAACAGACGGCGCGTCAATTGGACGCCCGGTCTAAGAGTTATTGACCTTTTCGTTCTAGGGGCCCGGTTGGTTTTCGGTGCGATCCAACCCGACCACACTCCGTCGGCATCCAAACCTCGAGCGGAGTAAGCCAAAAGATCCATCTCACTAAGAGGAATTCAACGAAACAGACGGCGCGTCAATCGGACGCCCAGTCTGTTATTTATTGGCCTTTCCGTCTCACACCCACCCTGGGAAACTTCCCAGGAGGTCACCCATCCTGATCACTACTCTAGGCCAAGCACGCTTAACTATGGAGTTTTAACCACGTAGGCTCCCGAAAAGGAAGGTGCACCTTGAGTATAGTATACCGAAATAACCGTCTCGATCCAAGGATCGCATTGCCGCTGACTGCGAGTCGTTTGGAGGCCCGTAGCCCAAGATACGAGCATTTGACCAAACTGCTCGGTAACGGAGGTTTCGGGCCCGGGCCGTCCCGGCCCGAGACCCCCCAGATGGCCCGAACCGGGTCGACCCGCCCCGGACGGGGTCGACCCGGCCCGGCACAGCCCGGCCCGGCCCGGCCCGGCGCGGCGCGGCGCGGCGCGGCGCGGCCCGGCCCGGCCCGGCACGACGAACCGGCCAGGCGCGCTGCCAGCTCGGCCGAAGGCCGAGCTTGCTGGAAACGGGGGGCCGCCTGCCCCCCCCCCCTTTGTGAAACCGGCCCCCCTCATAATGGGGGGCCAAATAACTGCCCGGGGGAATTAAATTCCCCCGGTTTCCACCAACCCGGCCGACCCGACCTGGCCGACCAGCTTCTTGTCAACAGGACCGGCAAGGGCCGGTCCTCTTCCGTCTTCCGGCACCGGCGGCCCGGCTGGCCGCCGGTCATCACGATCCGCCGCGGCCCGGAACCGGCCACGACCTTCGTCATCCGGCGCGGTGCGATGGCACCGCGCCCCTCCGCCGCGGCCCCGCTCCGGCCGCGGCGTCTTCGGTTTCCTTTGACGCGGCGCGACGGCGTCGCGTTCATGATAATTCTTTCCACGGCGCGGCGCGACGGCGCCGCACAATAATTTCCGTGTGATTCCCGCGTGGTGCGACGACACCACTCTATCTCGTTTCATCCGCAAGAAACATTCAAGAACAAAGGAGGGGGGTTCGGCCGTGTTTGTGCGGTCCGGTCCCCCTCTCGTTAGACGATAACACTTAATCGTTCATCCTCAAGTTTGTCATGCTAGAACCAAGAACGGAAAATAATTAAATAAAGCAACAACAAACCCCTACTTGGATATTTGACGTTGCACGTCGTGCGTCGCGGAGAACGGTGTCGCGGAGAACTACGTCACAGAGATCAGATGTCGATTCCATGGATGTTGGGGTACGTCTGAGGAGGAAACGACGTCTCCTCACTTGTTGCGGAGATGAAGAAGGAAGGCGCGTTGTCGTTGGAGAGTTCCCTACGTCGGTGTCTTCTCCCTTGCCGTGGAGGAAAAAGAGGATGAAGAACCATGATCACCGAGTCGTTCTAAGTTGAGGGATCGATGTTCTTCATCGGAGAAGAACCGTTCTTCACGGAGAGGAGGACGTTCTTCAATGAAGAAGGAGCTTCCTTCTTCTATCACACAAAGGTTCTTTCTCAAAAAAAATCCTCCCACCACAATTCAACCTCCAAATAAAAGAAGGTTTCCCCTTATTTTATTTTAATCATGCCATGCATTGTAAGTTCAAAATTCAAACACTTAATTGATTAAGAGTTTCGATAACTTAATTTAAGTGCTAGTTGGCATGAGTTATGAGGGAGAGAGGGAGAGAAGGAGTTTCAAAATAAAGAGGGAGGTGAGGAGTTTCAAAATAAAGAGGTAGGTGAGGAGTTTCAAAATAAAGAGGGACTTAGGGGGTTATGGGAAAAGTGAAGGGGTGGGGTTCGTGTGGGCCCCACCTCACCTTAAATCCTTCCATGGGTGGTTAAATCCAAGTGGGTCTCACCCCTAACTCCCTTACATAGGTTAAAACCACTTAAGAGAGGGTCAAGTGTTGTAACATAACACTTAATCTGCTTAACAAGAAAATAAAAATTGTAGATAAGTTATAAATTAAACTCCCACAATTTTTCTCATCTTCTCTCGGATAAAAGCAACTTCGGAAATGGCGTTCTTAAGAAAATACCGGCACTGCGGTTCCATCGGTGCCCTCAGAATTCTATTCCGAGCACTGGTTCAAAAGATAGAAATTCCCGCTCGCTCGTTCACTGAACGTACCCGAGCCAAACTTCGGAAATTAATTCCGGGCACACCGGGCCTCGGAATCAGGCGCCGTCAAAAACTGCGTTCTTGTAAAATTCCAAAGAAAATTAAGAAAAAAAATTTTCCTTGAAATTTATGGATCTTTACATTACTCCCACCTCAGGGCTTTACGTCCCCGTAAAGCTTCAACACAAACTAGGGTCACAAAAGCGGTACCGAGCACGCATCTGAGCCTTCCGCTCCTATGTGATCACCTAGAGGTTTCGTACTGCCAAAGAAAGTGAACCTGAGGAATCGATCGTCCTCCTAGGATCTGCTCCTGTCGATCCTCGATCCCCACTGGAATCTCCGTGAAAGACACCCCATCGCCATCATCCAGCTCCTCAGGGTCGATGGTATGCGAAGGGTCGAGCACATATCTCCTCAGTTGAGATACATGGAAGTCGTCGTGCACCTGGTGCAACTGCGGTGAATGGGTCAAGCAGTAAACCACCCCGCCTACCCAGATGGGGACCTAAGAAGGTCCGCTGAACCCCGGAGATAACTTTCCGCCTTGGCCACATCTCCGTAAACCTCGTCGAGGTGAGACCCGTATAAGGACGTGATCGTCATCCTTGAATTCCAGAGGTCTCCATTTTCTGTTAGAACTGGAACTCGAAAGGCTGCTGTCACGAGGGTAAGGTTGACCGACTCAAGAGTGATCGGTCGCACCCTCCTGTGCAAGAGTTACCCTGCGCTGTCTGGGGTTTCCTTTTTCGCCGACCAAGGAAAACCCATCCCGACGTTTGCCTAAAACTGTCAATTTGAGTATGAATAGTTATTGCCCATTCCATACTCAAACTAACGTCATAAGGCCTCGACGCTGCCACCAAGAGATTCCAACCAAAACTCTCGCCTCGAGGGTCTGACCACACCATCGACGTAAGTGTGATTATCGATTCTCCTCCCAAGGTATCTCCAGACGTGAGGGTCAAGTCCACGGCTTACCGGAAACTCTAGGTCTGGAACAAGATTTGTGAAAGCAAGAAATGATTCACATTGATGTCCGTTACTACAACAGCTAGTAGTGGACACAGACTGTCCCTTGAATCATTTCTAGAGCCATTGGGTCACACTCCTTGACAGCATGCAGCCGCACTCTTCCTCCACCCTCCAGCTCCCTGAGCCTGGCAGGAATAACTAAGACGGGTGGTTGTACATTGTTAGGATATACACCACCTCATGTTGCTATCCTAGCTCTGCCTCCACATATGCTGCTTCGTAGACTCATCTCTCCTTAAAATTCCTCTTCTTTAACACGCTCGAGTTTCTAAGACTGGCACCAGTTTCCTGTTTCTTATTGCACTGTGCAGTCTTCATCCTCTCTTGGATGTCCTAGACCTCCTTTAGTCTCACAAGAGCTGCTATGATTTCTTCTTTACCGATAAGAGAAACCCGGTCTCATCCCTTGGATGAACCACATTCGTTTCCTAATACAGTCAATCCTGACATGAATGATGCATTCATGCCATGGATGACGTCGTAAGGCCTTGACGTATCTACTAAGAGATCCAACTGTCACTCTCGCCTCCAAGGGTCGAGTCACACTATCGGCATCAGTGTGAGGTCACTGGGTCCCCTCCAGTAGAAATCTCGAAAGTGAGGGTCAAGTCAACAGTTTAACCGGGACCACTCAGTATCAACCAAACAAAAGGACAGGAAAGCAAACAAAGATAAGTGTCTTTTTATTATTGCAGATCATAGTACAAAGACACGAATACAAAAGCAACATGGAACTAGAAGTACAAAGGACGTATCCACTAGTTCCTCTCCTGCCCACCTGCTCTCGGAGCTCTACTGCCTTGTCCACTGCTCGGCTGTTGCTTAAGCACTAGTCGTTGCTTCTGTCTCGGTGGCTCCTCCAACACCCGCTGATCAACCGTACAAGGATTCGGACAGTCACGTGCCAGGTGACCCTTTCCGCCTCATGAGTAACATTGTCCGTTTCTGGCATGCCTGGCTCTGACCCCACCTCAGGTGCCCCGCACCACCGGTCCTAAAACCCGAGATCGTCTAACTACTAGTGTGGTCCTACTGGACCTCTGCATCATCTATCTACTGCCCACAGATGACTCGGCTACTGATCGAAAAGCACGCGGCAAAGGCAGAAGCTCCTGTACACGCCCGGGGTGTAGAGCTACTGGCACAAACTCCACCCTGAAGAAGGTCTCGAAGTCTTCCCATGCGAAGTTCATCTCATCGCAAAACTGGAACAAGTGGCTCCACCACCTGCCTGCTGCTGCCTGAAGGAGGCTGGTAGCAAAGATCACCATGAAGTCTGCCGGCGTCCCCACTAGCCTGAAGACTCTCATCACAGCCTCCATCCAAACCTCAGCCGCCTGCGGGTCCGTCTCTCCCCGGAACCTGGGTGGCCTCTGGCGCTGAAACTCATGCAGCGCGCTCAAGCGTCGTGCATCTTCTACTGCTGGGGCTGGTGGCATCGGTGGCCCAACGGATAGTAGTACCGCTGGTGCCTCCACTGCAAGATGGCCCTGTACCGAAGCCTCATCGGTCGACAGGCTATCATCACGCACATCCCTCTGGGCTCTAGCTGGTCGTCCGTGAAAAGGCATCCTGAAAGAAACATCGTGACACTGTCAAACGTTTATACCTGGTGAGATGACTTGGTTTGTGCTGTTTTAAGGGAAAACCTTTGAAAACACACATGCAATCAGTGTTTTCGTGCACAAAGTCGGAAATCAGTTGTCAGGGTCCTGGTGTATGGATACGTCGGCCGCCCGCACCAACACTGGACTCCCTGAACTGAAACCCACACTCGGTACTCTTAACACTATTGCTTCACAGAAAGAAAACGTCAGAGTCATAAGTTATGCGGTAGAACCGAACTCCTCTGATACCAATTTGTCACGACCCGTCCTCGGGGCCCATGTCGTGACTACCCCAAGCTTGCCTTCCATAGGCCAGGGGCTGGCGACTAGCACCAAGGCGTAAATCCCGGTAAAAAGGGAAGGCATTGCCTTTGTAAAGTAAACAATCACACATAGTACAAGCGGAAGAAGTAAAAACTAAGTAAAAACTGAGTACAACAGTAAGTGCGGAAAGTAAAAAGGGGCCGAAAATACAAGCCCAAATGTAAAGTACAACTCGAAAGGGAAAACAACGACTGAAAAGTAAAGCTGCTACGCCGATCTGTCCACTGGAAATCCCACCTGAAGGGTGGGTACAGACAGCTCCTCTGCTCCTCGGGCCCCGCCGTCCGCTCCGAGTATGTCCCGCACAGTGGTCCACCTCCGGGTACCGCCTCGTCGTCACGTCCACCTCTGGGTACCGTCTCGTCATATAGTCCACCCCCAGGTACCGTCCAGTCCTCGAACACTCGGCCTCTGTCAGTACTGGCCGTCGTCTGCAACCAACACAAAGAGGTGTGGGCATAGCCCGTGCAGGGGTGAGTATAACGATACTCAGTAGGGACCCCGAGACCCTCAAGGTCTCACTAAAACCAACAAGGATAACCACATAGAAGATCTCAACAGATAACCTCTACTTAGGTATATGCCCATACATATACCTAAGTTATCAAGTAACCCATCTCAATCACGAGGAAACACAAGGATTGTGAAATCAACGGATAACTACTACCCAGGTATATCCCCATACATATACCTAAGTTATCAAGTGACCCATCTCAATCATGAGGTAAACACAAAGGTCAAAAGTCTCAGCTCAAACCAGGATTTTCATTATCGAAACTGTAACTGCTGAAGAGCTCTGTCTTTGGAGTGTACAGTGGTCCTGTCACGACTCTGAGGTACTGCTCACTAACCTAAGACTGCTGAAGTACTCCTCCTGTCGAGTACCGCGGGTCAGCCACCCAGACACAGTAGTGCTTCCCGCCGAGGTATGTCACCCAAACACAGTAGTGCACACCCCCTAGTAGCCTGCTAAGGTACTCTCCGGACGAGTACCACGGGTCTGCACTGTCACACAGGTAGTGCTTCGTCCGCCATGGGTCTGCACCTCAGAAAGTAGTGCTCTGTCCACTGGGCTAGTCGACTCACTCCAAGTCGAGTCGGTCAAGTAGTCGTCAGGTCTCAGCCAGTTACACGGTCTCCGTACTCCGCAGGCTCGTCATTGGGAGGGTCCGCTCCACGAGCTACAGGTCGATACTCCAAGTATCTCAAAGTCCCACGAAGAAGTATCTCAAAGGACCGCCTCGTCATAGGGGTCTCAACACAACAGGCGGCACGTCAATCGGACGCTTGGTCTGTGAGTTATTAGCCTTTTCGTCCCAGGGGCCCGGTTGGTTTTGTGAGCGAACCAAACCCGGCCGTATCTCAACTGTACCCCGAACTCTCATAGGGTATACTCATAGGGACCGTTTCTCAACGAGATCACCAACGCCGCTGACGGTTCGTCAAACGGACGTTCTGTCAGAAAGGTATCAGCTTTTCCGTTCCAGGGGCCCGGTTGGACTTCTGTGCGATCCAACCCGGACACTATCCATCTGCATCCAAAACTTGGGCGGAGAATGCCAAAAGTTCCGTATCGTCAACAGGAACTCAATGCAATAGACGGTGCGTCAATCGGACGCCCGGTCTGAGAGTTATTGGCTTTTTCGTTCCAGGGGCCCGGTTGGTTTTCGGTGCGATCCAACCTGACCGCACTCCATCGACATCCAAACCTCGAGCGGAGTAAGCCAAAAGATCCATCTCATTTAGAGGAATTCAACGAAATAGACGGCGCGTCAATCAGACGCCCGGTCTATTATTTATTGGCCTTTCCGTCTCACACCCACCCTGAGAAACTTCCCAGGAGGTCACCCATCCTGATCACTACTCTAGGCCAAGCACGCTTAACTATGGAGTTTTAACCACGTAGGCTCCCGAAAAGGAAGGTGCACCTCGAGTATAGTATACCGAAATGACCGTCTCGATCCAAGGATCGCATTGCCGCTGACGGCGAGTCGTTTGGAGGCCCGTAGCCCAAGATACGGGCATTTGACCAAACTGCTTGGTAACGGGGGTTTCGGGCCCGGGCCGTCCCGGCCCGAGACCCCCCGGATGGCCCGAACCGGGTCGACCCGCCCCGGACGGGGTCGACCCGGCCCGGCACAGCCCGGCCCGGCCTGGCACGGCCCGGCCCGGCGCGGCCCGGCCCGGCGAACCGGCCAGGCGCGCTGCCAGCTCGGCCGAAGGTCGAGCTTGCTGGAAACGGGGGGCCGCCTGCCCCCCCCCCCTTTGTGAAACCGGCCCCCCTCATAATGGGGGGCCAAATAACTGCCCGGGGGAATTAAATTCCCCCGGTTTCCACCAACCCGGCCGGCCCGACCTGGCCGACCGGCTTCTTGTCAATAGGACCGGCAAGGGCCGGTCCTCTTCCGTCTTCCGGCACCGGCGGCCCGGCTGGCCGCCGGTCATCACGATCCGCCGCGGCCCGGAACCGGCCGCGGCCTTCGTCATCCGGCGTGGTGCGACGGCACCGCGCCCCTCCGCCGCGGCCCCGCTCCGGCCACGGCGTCTTCGGTTTCCTTCGACGCAGCGCGACGTCGTCGCGTTCATGATAATTCTTTCCACGGCGCGGCGCGACGGCGCCGCGCAATAATTTCCGTGTGATTCCCGCGTGGTGCGACAGCACCACGCTATCTCGTTTCATCCGCAAGAAACATTCAAGAACAAAGGATGGGGGTTCGGTCGTGTTTGTGCGGTCCGGTCCCCCTCTCGTTAGACGATAACACTTAATCGTTCATCCTCAAGTTTGTCATGCTAGAACCAAGAACGGAAAATAATTAAATAAAGCAACAACAAACCCCTACTTGGATAATTGACGTCGCACGTCGGGCGTCGCGGAGAACGGTGTCGCGGAGAACTACGTCGCAGAGATCGGACGTCGATTCCATGGATGTTGGGGTACGTCCGAGGAGGAAACGACGTCTCCTCACTTGTTGCGGAGATGAAGAAGGAAGGCGCGTTGTCGTTGGAGAGTTCCCTACGTCGGTGTCTTCTCCCTTGCTGTGGAGGAAAAAGAGGATGAATAACCATGATCACCGAGTCGTTCTAAGTTGAGGGATCGATGTTCTTCATCGGAGAAGAACCGTTCTTCACGGAGAGGAGGACGTTCTTCAACGAAGAAGGAGCTTCCTTCTTCTATCACACAAAGGCTATTTCTCAAAAAAAAATCCTCCCACCACAATTCAACCTCCAAATAAAAGAAGGTTTCCCCTTATTTTATTTTAATCATGCCATGCATTGTAAGTTCAAAATTCAAACACTTAATTGATTAAGAGTTTCAATAACTTAATTTAAGTGCTAGTTGGCATGAGTTATGAGGGAGAGAGGGAGAGAAGGAGTTTCAAAATAAAGAGGGAGGTGAGGAGTTTCAAAATAAAGAGGGAGGTGAGGAGTTTCAAAATAAAGAGGGAGTTAGGGGGTTATGGGAAAAGTGAAGGGGTGGGGTTCGTGTGGGCCCCACCTCACCTTAAATCCTTCCATGGGTGGTTAACTCCAAGTGGGTCCCACCTCTAACTCCCTTACATAGGTTAAAACCACTTAAGAGAGGGTCAAGTGTTGTAACATAACACTTAATCTACTTAACAAGAAAATAAAAATTGTAGATAAGTTATAAATTAAACTTCAACAATTTTTATCATCTTCTCTCAGATAAACGCAACTTCGGAAATGGAGTTCTTAAGAAAATACCGGCGCTGCGTTTCCATCGGTGCCCTCGGAATTCGATTCCGGGCACCGGTTCAAAAGATAGAAATTCTCGCTCGCTCGTTCACTGAACGTACCCGAGCCAAACTTCGGAAATTAATTCCGGGCACACCGGGCCTCGGAATCAAGCGCTGTCAGAAACTGCATTCTTGTAAAATTCCAAAGAAAATTAAGAAAAAAAAAATTTCCTTGAAATTTCCGGATCTTTACATTCACCCAGATTCTTTTGGTTTTTTGTTCGATTCTTTGATGTATGGTCTCTGGTTCCCTCTTACTTTTTTGGTCGGTTTTACTCTCTCTCATTTCCCTATTCCGTCCAGCCAAACCCTAGGTCTTTGTTTGACAAGATTTTGGGTTTTTATTCCATTGTTAGGGCATGCAGTGGGTATCCTATGACTTATTCTTGTGTGTTTCACCATCTTCCATTGAAGGCGAATCGATTTGGGTAATTTTGGATCACCCACCATCAATTTTGGGTAATTTTTCTCCTTTGTTGACTAATACTCAATTTCTAATTGGGGCTTCTGTAGTTTCTAAATTTACAGTATTTTTTTTTCTATAGTGTGTTTTGGTCTTTGTTCGGATGGGTTTGGTCTACCATCATCTAAGGGTCACATGTGTATGAATAGGTAGGCATATACCTGTATAATTCCCCCTTTATATATATTCACCCATGGAAGGATGAATATATATTATGGGGATATGTGTGCTTATTTTGGTATATGAAAATGATTACATGTGTAAGTAAAAAGGAGTATATGCACATATAATCATATATGTAAGGATCCCCTTGTACATATTTGGGCATGAAAATATGTACAGAGGGTCTAGGTTCCCTTTCATATAAGAGATGGTCAATATGCGTGCAAGCATTAAATAGAGGGTTCATGTTTCTATTTTCAAGGTCATTAAGTGCTGAGATATTTCAGTTGGGTCTTCTTCTTCTTGAGGTAGGACCCATTTCCATTTACCCTTTTAAAGTTAATAATGCATCAATTTCTGTCTTTCACAACTTCCATGGATATTAATTAGTGTGGTATGTTTTTTATAATTTTTTTAAAAAGGTGATGCCTTGGTCAAAAATGACCAAAACATAAATATTATTAAAAAGGAAGAAAGATTACAACAGTCTAAAAGACGGGATCATATTACAATCCTTTTCATGAAAAAAAAAATAGATAAATGGGGAGGTCTTCGAACCAAGTAATGTCCTGATTGACTCCCATATTGGCCAGACCATCTTCAACCACATTTTCTTCTCGATAAACATGTGTAATGATATAGTTAAGATCACTAAGTGAATGGAATCAATCCATCTAGCGTGTAGTAATTGGCCAAGCAAGGTGGATTACGCCATTCCAAATTTCATGGACAATAGTCATCGAGTCACTTTCGATCCAAAGGTTATTCCAACCAAAGGATTTGGCAAAGGTAATGGAATGAATCAAGACCAACATCTCAGATTCGAGGGAGGTGGAAATGCCACATTTACCCATAAAGTATCCAAGGATCTGGCCGTGGTGATTTTTGAAGAAAGCACCACATACTGTAGGTCCCAGATTTCCCTTGGAGGTGCCATCGATATTGATCTTGATCCATCCAGGTAGGGGGCCTATCCGGAACACCTCCAGTGTATGATGCGGCTGACAAAAATTGCCTTTAATCCTGAGATTCCTTAGGATCACACAGTGATGCACAATGTTTTGGCAACATCCCTTTTGAATCGAGCCAGCTTCTTGTATGGAAATGAGGATCCTCATTCGACCTTCATTTTGATTGAATGAGTAATTATGATGAATAATATCATTCCGATCATACAAAATCACATTATGGAGATCAGAAACCGCATCATAAAAGAGGTTCCTAATTTGTTGAGAGCCTTCTATTTCTACACATTTTTTAAGTTGATATTTGACAGAATTAAGCTTCAACCATCTGCAGTAAAAAATGTCAAGAATATAGTTCCAGAGAGCAGAAGCAGTAGAACAAGATAGAAAGAGGTGGTTAGAATATTCCCTGTGTTGATTATAGATTTTTTATTTAGAATAGAACTGGATGCCAAAATAATGGAGGCAGAGCTTAGTGGTCACTCTATTGTGAGTAAGACGCCAGATGAGGTTGAATCGTGATGGTTTTATCCAGGGGTTTTTGAAGTGTTTTAACCAACTATAGTCATTTTATGAGTTACAAAAATAATGTTTGTAGAAATGTTTTGAGTTGAGCATACCATTATGAGCAGGTTCCCAAGTTAAGAAATCATTGGTGGGAGAGAAAGAGTAGTTTTCAATAACATTCAGAATAGTGCCAGGAAGGTGATCATGTTGGGAGTTTAAAATGTCTCTGATAAAGATTTTGGTAATATCAGGGGTTTTATCAAGAGTCAACATGGAAATAAAAGGCATGCCAGTCCAGTTATCCAACCAAAATTTCATGGAGGAGTATCTGGAGACCATCTATCTAGAGTTATGCATAATATTAGCGAATGAGTTTTTGATGGAGGGACAGATAAATGGGTTAATGAAGTTTGAGTTTCCCATTTTAAGTTTTTCTAGAAACCTATTTTTTAGAAAGTAAATAGCTTCAGAGGTATTGTAAAAAAGGCTCCAAGTGGGTCTAGCTTGAAGGGACTCATTTAAGTGCTTGATGTTTTTAATACCAATACCACCATTTTCGATGGGTTTGCAACAAGTTGACAAGGGCACAGTCACAAGTTTTCTTTTTAGAGTGATATTGGTCCAGATAAAGTTATTTATGGCTGTATTCATTTTTTAATGAGTCCAACTAGCCATTTATAGACCATCATTGAATAAACCATCTTGGACACAATAGTGGATTTAACAAGGCAAGTCCTACCGGCCATAGAGAGATATTTACCTTTCCAAGAAGAAAGTTGATTTAGAACTTGGTCAAAAATAGTCATAAATTGACAAGAATTGGGTTGACCACAAAAAATGGGAACACCAAGATAGGTGAATGGAAGTGTTCCTTCTTTTAGACCCAGGTCATTGAGAATGTTACATTTTCTGTCAGGAGGGAAATTCTTCCCAAAGAAGATGCAAGATTTGTTCCAGCTAATGATTTGACCATAAACCTCTTCATAGTGCGAGAGCTCATTTTTTAGGTTATGAATGTTTCTTTTATCCCCACTGAAGGAAAAGAATGATGTCATCAGCATAAAAAATATGAGTGGGGGCATTCACATTTCTAGAGACATGAATGGGATTTATTTTGTTCTGGTTTAAGAGCTTTTTGATCAGATGACTGAGATAGTCTTCTGTTATCGAGAAGAGAATAATAGAAAGGGGGTCACCTTGCCTGACAACTTTAGTGCATTTAAAATAACCTTTAGGTGAACTATTGACCAGGATGGAGATAAACACCGAGTTGAATAGAGTTCTGATTTCAGTTATAAAAGAGGTGTTAAAACCATAACCATGAAGGACTTTGAAAATAAAACTACAGTCTATGGTGTTGAAATATTTTTTGATGTCAAGATTAATCGCTATGTTGCCTCCCCTATTGGTTTTATTCAAATTATTGACACACTCAGAGGTGAGGAAAATGTAGTCTTGAATAGATCTTCCCTTTATAAAACCAAATTGGTTCCACGAGACAATTTTGTTCGTGAGAGTGGAAAGTATGTTGTCAATGATTTTTGTGATGACTTTAAAAAGGGTGTTGATAAGAGAAATGAGTATAAATAAATGAATCTCAGAGGAATTATCCACTTTTGGTATCAAGGTGAGAAACTGGGCATTTAGGGCATGAGGGAGAACCCCATTAGTAAAAAAGGTTTTAACAATTTTACAAACATCCATCTGAATCACATCCCAATAATGCTAGAAAAAACCATTGTTGATACCATCAGGGCTTGGGGAACTATCAGGGTTCAGACTAAAGAAAGTGTCTTTGATTTCATGATCCATTAGGGTGTTAAAAAGGAAGGAGTTTTCCTCATCATTGATCACAAGGGTAATGACATCAGGTAGGAGGTCTTTGTTTAGATCAGGACCATTGAAAACAATTTCATAGTGGGAGACGATATGATGAGCGATGTCATCTTCATTATCAAGAAGCATGTCCTCATCCATTAAAAGAGATAACAGCATGTAGGCCTTCTTTATTATTTGAATAGAATTGTAAAATTTTGTATTTCTATCACCATCTGTTAACCATTTAGCTTTAAACATTTGTTTTCTCATATTGTCTTTGAAAGTGAGCAGGGAGTTAAGTTTGATCGCAATGTTTAGTTTGTTAGTGGGATAAATGTTGATATCATAGGTGGTATTTGTGTTTTGAAGATCATTGAGATCTTTCTCCATAGTCATGATGTCATTATTGATTTTTTTGGATTTAGATCTGCACCAAATTTTTTGAGTCTGTTTAAGATGTTTTAATTTGAGGCTATAGTCAAGAACATCATTGTTACAAGTCATTGAAGATCAAAAGTTTTGAATGATATGAGGGCACTCATCATCAGAGAACCAAGCATTTTTAAATCTAAAAGGCATACGGGGTTTCATGTCTTTGGTGGGGACACTGATCAGGATGGTGTGATGATCAGAGTTCAGTCTATGAAGAGTAATATGGGATATTATGTCTCAATTATCTAAAGCTAGGACATTCATGAAGGATCTATCCATCTTAGAGGCAAGTACTCTATTGTAGTGCCTTTTATACCAAGTTTATTTTGCACCAATGAGATTAATTTCTATGAGATTATTATCATCTATTGAGGTTTTAAATTCTCTTGTGGAAATAGAATCATGAGAGGGTCCAATTTTCCCGCTTGAGTTGAGACGACATTAAAATCACCCATAATGAACTAGGGTGCAGTAATATTAGTGCCAAGATAAGAGAGGTCATTCCATAGCGTTGTTCTTTCTTGGTATCTATTCTTAGCATAAACAAAAGAGCAGAATATATGCGTGTCATAAATATTAAAATTAAAAGTAATAATCTGATCAGAGATATTATAAACACTAGTATTCTATAAAGAGAAATGTGAGAAAATCCAGAAATATACTACATTAAGGTTATTAGTGATTTCACTAGTAAAAACACAATTTTTTTGACATAAGTAAGAGTATTTAGAGGAATAGTTAATTTTTGGTTCTGCAATAGCAAATAAAAGAGGGTGATGAGTATCAATCATTATTTTTAACACAATTAAGGTGTCAGAGTTTTCAATTCCTTAACAATTCCAAAACAGGATCTTCATTAAAGTTTAGTTTTGGAGTTATGACCCCCTTTTTTCTTTTTTCCAGAACCTTTATTTCTTGAAGAAATTTTGACTTTTTGATTTTTAGAGGTATGTTATTTATTATTGATGGATTTTTTTGCCATTCTTAATTGTAGGTTTAGGTATTAGATTACTTGTAGTATCTACAGGCAGGGAGATAAGTGTACCTGGAGCCTGTGAAGTGGCTACATACTATTTCTTGTTGTTGTCTGGATCTGGAGAGCTCTGTATTTTCTCCATAGAAACATTTATAACCTGTGTGGACTGAGTTTCCTGTACTGATAATATGTTACTATGATCAACTAGTTCTGTTCTATGACATCAGTATTAGAGGGTTTATTTAGAGTCTCAAGACATCCAGGTATATCAGGGCTTCTTATAGTGTTATAGAGAGGTGTAAAAGTAGCAGTTGGTTCATCATTTTCCATTGTGATTTCATTATTTAGGCTTAGAGAGGTTCCTTTGTTAGTAGGTTTCATTGCTGAATCCTTAAGGTTTGGAGTTGTGGGTGTCAGGTTACAGGACAACATGGAAACCGTATTAACACCAGACCTATTAGAAGAAGACTATGTGAGAGTATATATGTATGTAGCAATTTCTTTCACCCCAGGTTGTTCAACTGCTATCTATTATGTGTAGTTGGTGTTTTGGGTTTGTTCAGGAGCTTGTACCGAGGGTGGATTTCTCTTAATTGGGCTGACAAGTTCTATTTTTTAGTTACTTCAGTCAAATTATTAGTAGTGGATTGTGTTATGATTAGAGTATCATTCTGGGTGGCCAATAGTTTACTAGTTTCTGAACTATGTCCAGTGGAGGTCTGATTTTTAGATCAATTAACAGACGTGCCTTGATTGTGTGGAGAGTCTACCTTATCTATTTTAATGCTATATTCAAAATTTGTCTCTGAGATTTCAGTTGAATTTATAGTATGTGTATTCTGGATTTGTCAAGTACCCAAATCCATGGTGTGTTTCACCATATTTTGAGTTGAGGAAATCTCAGGACCATCATCCTTATGCAGAGGTGAAGAAAATGTGTTGTGATCTACATATTGGATGATGATATTCCTTGAGGATTTTTCCTTCTCATGGTAAATCCTGGCAGTGTTTAAGAGTATATTTTCTAGTTCTTCCAAAATGCATTGATAATTAATAGATTTTTCCTCCTCTTCTGCAACATCTGGATAGTTTATACTCGAGGTGCCCCATATTTGTGTTATATTTTTTTTGACCCAAATTTCAGCTTTATTTTTGGGGGGTTAAGGTATCTCCATCATGGGAGCTTTATCTTTTCTATTTCTCCTAGTTTCCTTCTAATAATTATAAATTGGATGGTTTACTTGCTTTCTAATCACTCTAAAATTAGAGATTGTGTGACCAATAATTTTACAGAGATCAAAAAAGGGAGGTTACCTCTCATATTCAATTTGGATTTCTGTTTTGTATTAATTCGTAGTGAATTTGATTGTGTTAGGAAGCTTTTAATCTAAATTAATTTCCACCATAATTCTAGAAAAGAGACCTAGGTCAGCATTTAAAGTTCTGTGATCAATTTTTAGAGGGGTTCCTATGTATGAGACAATGTCATCAAGAATTTTTGGGTTCCAAAAGAACCAATTAAGGCCATGAAGTTTAACCCAAACCTGTGCCATTGTGTTTCTATATGTGTGTGGATTAAAAGTAGAGTACCAATCAAAAATTCTAAGCAGTCCAAGATTTAGATTAAGGTTTCCAATCCTCCAAGACTTCTCTAAGTCTTCTTGTGATTTTAGCAATTTGTGAAAGTAGCCTTTTCCTATTGGAATCAGTTTCCAGTTTGATACATTCCAACAATGAGCAATACGCATATGAAAATCAGAAAGAGGCCAAGGATGATCACCTTTAAGGTAGGAGACTTGGCCCATGATAGAGAATTTTTACATTTGTGTGCCTTGATGAAGTGCATCCCGATCTGCTTCCCCAAGAACCCCCCATTATCAAGTTGCTTGACAAGAGTAGGCTTCTTCATCATTTTTGTGCTTCGATACGAGCTCTTCAGTGCATCCAAAAAAGATATCCCTTGGGATCTACCAAATATAGGGCAGGTGCATGTATGTTCATCAAGGGTATCTTCCGTGTGGACTTTCGTGACATAATCATGAAAATCGAGTGTCTACTTCTTTTTAGGGATCACAAAATGATGTGATTCGAACCTCCCGAGCTTGAGAAAGTCCACCATGTCTGTGTGGTTGAGGGTTTCAGGAGATCGAGATGCTCGAGGGTTCTAGTGAGAGAAGGTCTCCCATCTCACTAAAAATATTTTGGTATGTTTTTTATAATAAATTCTTATTAAACATGAATTTAATAGAACTCTTGAAATTATGTTTAATTATGCAAAATTAAATGATGGTAAACAATTTCATGTTTTTATAATAAAACCCCTCAATTAGGTGCACTGATTTTAATTAAAAAATGATATGTGAACTGCCTTGTAGTTTTTTGGTTATGGCTAGGTTTAATGCCCATTGTCATTGTCCATATTCCATAGTTGGTTGGCTTGTTATAAATGAAACAGGTTGTGTATTTTTTGACACTCTGTTCTGTCAGAGAGTTTAAAAAATGAAAAAGGGAAATACCTTAGGAAAAAGAGGAGAAAACACATGAAGAAAATCAAAGTTTTCAAATGCTTGAACATTGGCTCACCTTAGTATAGCCAAACACTATCGGCGCACAAGGTACTTGTGAGCCACAATTTGGCATGCACGATGCTTGTGTTCCCAAATCTCTTTTCACCCAGGGTCCTATTTTTTCCTATAAATAGACCCTTGGGGCCTTCATTTGTTTGGATGAATTTCTATGAAGCCTAATTGCAGCTCTGGTCACCCTAGTGCTTCGCCCAAGTCTTTCGAAACTTTCAAGGTAGTTATTTAACAACTAAAGTAGAGTAATTAAAGGAGGATCATTGATGTTAAGTCCTTTTAGTTTTTGAAATCCATAACACTTGTGTGCCTAAAGTTCCCAACCACCCTAAATCAGAATCACTTACATGTCATTTATTCCTCTCATAAGAACTTGAGTAACCCACTTCTAGGAATACCTATGAATACTCTCTAAGTCTTGAGTCAGGTCTCACCCAAGTATTAAGATTCAAGTTTTTCATCACTTAAGTGAACATCAGGTGACCCGAGCCTTCTTTCATGCCCATACTTTCACACCAGAATCTACTTGGGCACCCCTCTTTGATTAACCTACTCTCTTCATCCTACAATCCATTAATCCATCTTTAAATCCATTCATGGCAAGGCTTCTTCTTCATTGGATCCCTTATCTGAAAGGAATTTTGTTAAGACCTCCACTAAAACCTCCAGACTTATCAAACCTTTGGGAAATTCACATCAACATGTCTTCTATTTGGGTTTGTATATCTGTAGTTAGAGGTTTCCAACATTTGTTTTACAATGGGGTTATGATTCATGGATTGTCTATGGGTTTGTATATATGCAGTCACATGGAACCTTCTCCTCGGAACATTGTTGGGAAGTTTCCAATTTGGAGGATTAGGGTTTGGGTTCTAACCTCCCCTTCTCATCTCTAAAACATGGAACCTCAGGTCTCTAGTAGGGAAGGTACGATTCACGCTTACTTTTCCATGAAAGAAAATGAGACGTCTCCCTCCCCTACTGATATCCACTAGGGCATCCATTAGGTGTAATCCCCTAACCTTTCAAGTATGAGGTAATAGTCTTGATCCTCTCTAATTCCTTCACCTTCACTCCTTCCTTACATTGGACCCTTTTCCAATGTAAAGTGAATAGAGGGAAGTCTTGTCATCTCACCCTCTTCCACAGTCACCTCGCCCACGTCTATCCTCACTACCATAGGTGCACCCTCTTTCACCATCGGAGGAGGAAAAGTGTGGGTTCATTTGTTGAATATTTTACATCCTCTTATTTCTCACACCGAGTATGACTCATGTGGGCTTAGAAATTTTTCATGATCACAACATTTTCATAACAAATTGAACTATGAGAACTTTGATTCCTGTTTAAACCAGGATACATAGGATGCTTGCTTGAAGTCCTGATCTCAAAAGGGTGCCCTTCCAAAAGGGTTCACTTCCTAAAGAGTTTTCCCCATAATGTCCACTCCAATGGGTAGATCTTATGCATAATCCCCAATACAATAAATGAACTATGAGAACTTTGATTCCCATAATAATTGGGATATATAGGAATCCTTCTCAGGGCCCGAAATCATTAGATATTCTCTTCAGGAATTCAACCCTAATTCCATTAATCTGGGCATCCTCTTTAGGAATAAGCCCCAAATTATACCCCCAAATCACCAAGGCATCCTTTTCAGGAATTAACCCCAAAATCATTTCTCTCAAAGGACTATAGTCTCCTATAAGACTCATTGAACTATGTGGGATTTTATTCCCATCCAAATGGGATACGTAGGAAGCCTCCTTGAGGTTCAAACCCAACACTTTAAATCAACCCTATTCTTCTTGGGCCATATCCCCAACAGGGTCTAATATTACTTCGAAACCCATATCCTTTCCAAGTTACTTGGGCTGCTTCAACATAAGTACCACACCAAACTTTGACTAAGAACCTTTCACTTAGATGTCCTTACCACATGACATTAAACTATATGGCTAGAACGTTATCACATGACCTCAAAAGGTACTATGTGTCCCATTAAGTGGAACCAAACTATGAGGGTTCTGATTCCTTTCACAAGGATATATAGGTAGCCCATTTTATGGGTATGATTCCAATATCAAAATAAATATAAGGCCCCAGCCTTAAACCTTACATAATCTTGAGTTATCACAAGATTACACGTTGAGGATCTTTTCAGGTTTAGAGTTTTAGAGAATTAGATCTTGAAACTTGCATTACATTCCACCTTTAAACAAAGTGGTTACATAAAAGACAGGATTCATTATTCCCAACAACAGAAACATATTTAAAATAAAACTTGGATTCTTTCTTGACACATCCTTGACTCTATCATCTTATCATATACCTTTCCCGTGACCTGTGAAAAACATTTCAAAAACATGGGATGAGCATAAAAAACTCAGTAAGGGATACACAAAGAATGAAAACTGTTAGTTTTTCAAACATCAAGTAAACCATGTATACTCTATCAAAGTAATACCTTCACCTTAATGAAGTAGTAAAAACTCTTCACTGAATAAAGTATCATTACTTACCTTTTTGTAACCAAAGGATTACCATAAAACCCAGATAAAGAACACATAACATATATAAAGGTAACTTGGGACATAAACATACTTAAGTGGAATAACCATACGGTCGACTTCCACACATATCACTTAATGGAATAGCCATACGGAAAATTTCCATACATACTTAATGGAATAGCCATACGGCCGACTTCCATACCCAATGCATTGGAGGTTATAACGTAACCACCCGTCCTGGTATTCACGGCACCACCCGTAATAATGTCCAAGTACCATTATTACACATAAAATATGGAAAATATAAACATTTCAATAACAATATTTCATTTTCAATCACAATAAATAATACCCAGATATTTAATTAATCAATCCATTTTCAAAAACCATTTAAAAGTGATTTTTGAATCAAAGTGTCCCATACCACTTTGAAGCTTTTAATGGAATTATAATTTTAAAACATTAATGTCCATATAAATAAATACTGAAAACCATTTTGAAAACATGGACATTAAAGATAAAGATTTATAATAATAAATCTTTAAAACATTTAAAATGATATTTTTGTTAAGGAGTTTTTAACAAAATGAGAGACTCTTGAATAAAAATAATAGCGGAATAACATTTAATCCGAACTTTATAATATCATGAGAATAAAATGATTCATGATATAATATGTCAAAGGACAGTATACACACCATATAAGAGTGAATTGGTTCATAACAACAATGAAGTCTCAAAAGAAATGTAAAATGAGATGAAATCCATTATAAAGAAGGTATCCTTAAATTAAGGATAAATCAATCTCATAATTATGTGTGACAAATATAAATACACCAAATATAAGTGGATATTAAGTGTAAAACAATCAAAGGTTATTCACACATATTCAAAGGATGACATATTCAATAACTACATGGTGAACCCAAAGAAATCGAAATTGGGTTAAGAAGTTCCCTTGGTAAAATTCGACAGCCTAACGGCGTCACATAAAATTTTACATAAAGGGTTGATGAGAGAGATAAAGGGTATCTCATAACTTGGAAATAAAATTTACATAAATAAGGATATATAAGAATATATCCCAACATAATAGTATGTGAATTAAAAGACATAACAAAAGAAGTCTTTCAAAAAGAGGAGGGTGAAAGGTCCCCTTACCGAGTTGGGTAACTTTCGAAACGTACACCAAATGAAAGAAGGGTCATACAAGGAAGATGTGAATACCCATAAATGAAATTATACTACAAAAAGTGTATAATAATGGGCAGTACATACACCACTCAAAGGAAATTGTGGCAAATGTAGCATAAATCTCACGGGAATAAAAGTGAGATGAACAATCCCTTACGAAAACTTGGCAGCCTAACGGCGCCACTTAAAACTTTCAAAATGGATTGATGAGATCAAATAGAGTATCTCATCATATTACAATAAAATGTACAGAAATAGGAATATAAAAGAACATCCCCCATCATAACAAAGAGGATCTTAAAATAAATGACATAAAAGAGTGTACTTATAAAGAAAGAGAGGAGTAGGATCCCTTACCTCGTATCCGACTTGACCCGACCGTTCTTTAATCTCCTGAATAATAAACTTGAGTTAATCTATACTTACTTAAGAACCTTTTTCAAGTTCATTATCCCTTTTATACCATGTTATGAACATCATGTAATCATTTAAGTTAATAATGTTCATTTTGTCGGTATTTGGTTCTTAAGTCAAAAAAATGGACTTCTTACACTTACATGTTGTTAATTTGGTCAAAGGTTCGTTATATCCAGAATGATTTTAATGATTTGGATAAAATATATATCATATATATTCAGCATATACCTGTATTTATAATATTACATCATATTTAGAGGTAAGAAATGAAATGCACTGTTCATGGAGACGGTAAGCTGTACGTACGCATGAACACTACTTCCATTTCTATTTCGTATTTTCTGGAATGGAATCATAATTATATAAGAGTTTATTATAACATATATAATATCATTAACTTTATCCTTTACACATCCCACATATGGTATTAACGAATCAAATCACTTTCAGGGGGCGGTAGTCCTCACTTCCTAAAATGAAGATATCGTGTTTACCCATAATGGAAACAATAATGGTATGCCATAAATGAAAAATACAGAAGCTTAAGGAAAGAATAAACATATTATATATCATATATAAAAATAGTGACATCATAATGGCCACCTTTGAAGGTGTTAAATGAGTATTGAACAATCATCATTTCGGGAGGTAGAATTTCGCCATCCACGGAAACCGTATGTTCTTTAACCATTTGATGTAGTTGTGTAAGCGTGTAGCTCGAATAAATCTTATAACAACATCCTAGTATATTGAAGATACAGGTTTTGTTACAAAATAAGTAAATAAAAATAGTTTAGGGGGTTGGAGAAGCAAAATAAAACAAATGAACATGAGAGAATGAATTACCTTTAAAAGTGTAACTCCTTTTGATTTGAGCCTAAAGGATTCCTTTGAAAGGATTCTGCCCAAAGAGAATCCTCTAGGATGAGGAGAGGGATGTGGAGAGAGTAAATGGGCAGGGTATGGCCAAGCCAAAGGCTTGAGGAGTGTTTTAAATGAGGTAGAGGTGGGGGCCTTTTATAAGAGGAGAGGAGGGGAACTTTTGGAAATCATGAAACTATTATTTTATTTTCAAAAGTGTTTCGAATTTATAAGGTCCCACATTGATATATTTCGGAGATAAGATGATAAGGCTTCGAAATATTCCCATCCAATCTTTTTTGGACAAGTGTAGGTCTTATATATTACATTATCTTTCCATTTTATTTAAATTGTTAAATAATGAGGTCATCGTTGCATCATCATGATGTCGTAATTAAATTAATTTATTTAATATCTAAAAATTATAAAAAAAATACTATGATGTAGGAAATATTTTTATATTTCTAATGAATATTTATAGTCAAAATTTGGACTTGTGTAACCCCACTTAAAAACTATTTTAGTAAAACAACTCATGTTTGTGTCAATTTAATTTTAACATTAAATAAATATATATTAATGTCATTTTCCAACCAAAGTGGCTCCATGGGGTCCCCAAGTTGACCCATGGGTTGTATTGGTCGGCCATGACTCATACAATAGGAGTAGGACAAGTGTCATGGTGTTTTCATATTTTTATAATATCATTTTTACCTTAAATTACACTAATTACCTCTAATCGCGATTAATGAAAAAAAGTTACTATTCACCAAAAAAAATATTTTCATCCCATTGAACCACATTTTACATACTAATGACAACCATGTATGTCGGATTTTCAAAATTCAATACAAATTAGTGGTAAAATTTATTTTAACTGAAAAATCAGTTTGCTTGATTACCACTTAGTGGTTCCACTATTCATCAAAAATTGGAGTTTTTCAGAAAATTACCAAAAATTCACCCTAAGCTATATTTGATATTCAGAATTCAAAAATGATGTTTATATTACCTAATTCAAAGAATATAAGTAGAATTAATTAATTTAATAATTAACTCCCGCTGTCAAAACAAATAGCGTGTTTTTAAGAAACAATAATTATCAAAAGATTGATACTAGTTTAAGTCCGATTTAAAAGTGAAATTAATTCCAACGACCACTATTGGATTTAATGGTAAAAATATTTTCTAATTTTACTTTAAAACCAATTCAAAATATTATCTAATCATATAAATAAATTATATTAAAAAGTGGTTTTGAGTTAAAACACAACATTTTACACTATTCATTAAAAAATGAACTTTATCGGAAAAATACCAAAAAATTACACAAAGTAAAATTTGATGCCCCGATTCTAAAGAAGAGTTTTATTTAGTCCAAAAGAATGTATAAGAGTGATCAAAACTATATTTAATGACAGTTCTCCATCAAAAGGCGATAAGTGAACCTTTAGTGAAAATTAGGGTATAAAAGCCTAAAATTGCATTCTTTCCGTTTTTTAAGCCTTTATCTTTTATTGGATAAATGTAAAAACATTTAAAAAACATATATAATCATATTTTATTTATTTCTATCCATTACCACTAATACAACAGCTACATGTTAACTACCATTTAAAATAATATTATTTTATTATTAGAGTGCAACGTAAGATTCCCAAGAAACTCGTTGTTGCGTGTTGGGTACGACATCGAGCATAGCGTCCCCTTTAAAGTCATATTAATATTTCATTCACAAATATGGATAAAAATAAAAATTTCATATTCTTTATTTACCTGGGGTGTTACATCCTTCCCCCTTTTGGAAATTGCGTCCTCGCAATTTTAAAATTGGGCTTGGAAACATCCTTGAAAGTCCCACATAGGAACAAGAGTCGGTAAAACAATCACTTTAAAATAAAGAAAGATAAGTACAGAGGTCACCCGAGTTAACCCATACTAGGATTCCATGTAGGAAAACATGGAAATGGAGGAGAAAACATAGGGTCATGTTCTGATGGAGAGTGATAGAAAACATGTTTAGGAGAAAGTTAACAATAAGAAAATCACAAACTTGTGATGGGTTAAACGGTATTCGATTCCCCAGTAGGAAAAGTTAATAGACAAAATTTTTTTTCAAGTTAATTTTTGTTAAGGAATTTATTCATAAGGAAACATAATCACTTATCATGTTGACTTTTAACTTTTACTAGATTCCTTAGTCAAAATCATATTTTTTTCCAAAAGGCGAGTATTTAGGGAGACTTGTTCGCATTAAGAGTACTATAATCAACTTCTAGAAAATCACATAATCCACAAAAGAGAACTATATACTTCCCATATATTTAGACCTTAACCATAACCAAAACCAAAAAGGTTAGTACAAGGTCAGATAATCCAGAAAAGGATAACCCTTTATAAAAAGAAAATCTATTCTTAATCTCCAAAATTTGTCAAACAAAACCCAAAGTTCAACAAGGATCATTCGATAAAAAATTTGTCCATAAAATTCTTCAAAGTAAACCAATCTAAGATTGAAACCCAAATGTTTGAAGGATTAGTCACATAGTCTTCCAAGTTAAATCATAACATTTATCTCCAAACAACATCTGTTGCTCCTAAAGTCTCGTATTGAAAAGTAATTAACCTAATCACATACCCTCCATGATAGGTTAATCATTTTCATAAATAACCCAAAATCAACTTACTCTTAATTAATAAAATCATATAACTAGAAATAATCAGTCAAACTAACCAGGGACTTCACATAGTCCAGTGGTAGGCGATAAATACCAGTCGCACTTTGGTTGTGGGTTCGATTCCTGCAGCTTTGTCCGACGTGACGGGTAGTCACACGGTCTGCGTGTTGTCCTTTTTCCAAAACTATATAATTCTCAAATCATTCCCCAAAAGGGATAAAATCATCAAAAATGATCATTACATATTTTAACCTCAAGTTTATCTCATGCCTTTCATTTTCCAGCAGATCATATAATAACCCATAATTACCTCAAAAGTAAGGATCATATAAACTCTAATGGTTACCTTTATAATTATTACCTGAACTTCCACATCGATTGGTCATCTCGTACATGATGCATTACAGAACATACCAAGGTTCAAGTGGTTGATCATGACTCCTTGATCCATCCATTCACTTAAAATAGAAATGTCAGTGTGAGTATATCAACAAAACCATCATGTACTAATGAGGAAGGTAAACACTAAGATACACTTACTCATTCACTTTATCTAAAACTAGGACTCTTTCTGAAATCCTAACCATTATGGTAATGTTACTTGTGCTTAGAGAATACCCTAACCTCTAAAGTTATCTAAACTGACCTTTGATACCAACTATAAGGCCCCAGCCTTAAACCTTACACAATATTGAGTTATCACAAGATTACACGTTGACGATCTTTTCAGGTTTAGAGTTTTAGAGAATTAGATCTTGAAACTTGCATTACATTCCACCTTTAAACAAAGTGGTTACATAAAAGACAGGATTCATTCTTCCCAACAACAGAAACATATATAAAATAAAACTTGGATTCTTTCTTGACACATCCTTGACTCTATCATCTTATCATGTACCTTTCCCGTGACCTGTGAAAAACATTTCAAAAACATGGGATGAGCATAAAAAGCTCAGTAAGGGATACACAAAGAATGAAAACTGTTAGTTTTTCAAACATCAAGTAAACCATGTATACTCTATCAAAGTAATACCTTCACCTTAATGAAGTAGTAAAAACTCTTCACTGAATAAAGTTTCATTATTTACCTTTTTGTAACCAAAGGATTACCATAAAACCCAGATAAAGAACACATAACATATATAAAGGTAACTTGGGACATAAACATTCTTAAGTGGAATAACCATACGGTCGACTTCCACACATATAACTTAATGGAATAGCCATACGGCCAATTTCCATACATACTTAATGGAATAGCCATACGGCCGACTTCCATACCCAATGCATTGGAGGTTATAACGTAACCACCCGTCCTGGTATTCACGGCACCACCCGTCATAATGTCCAAGTACCATTATTACACATAAAATATTGAAAATATAAACATTTCAATAACAATATTTCATTTTAAATCACAATAAATAATTCCCAGATATTTAATTAATCAATCCATTTTCAAAAACCATTTAAAAGTGATTTTTGAATCAAAGTGTCCCATACCACTTTGAAGCTTTTAATGGAATTATAATTTTAAAACATTAATGTCCATATAAATAAATACTGAAAACCATTTTGAAAACATGGACATTAAATATAAAGATTTAGAATAATAAATCTTTAAAACATTTAAAATGATATTTTTGTTAAGGAGTTTTTAACAAAATGAGAGACTCTTGAATACAAATAATAGCGGAATAACATTTAATCCGAACTTTATAATATCATGAGAATAAAATGATTCATGATATAATATGTCAAAGGACAGTATACACACCATATAAGAGTGAATTGGTTCATAACAACAATGAAGTCTCAAAAGAAATGTAAAATGAGATGAAATCCATTATAAAGAAGGTATCCTTAAATTAAGGATAAATCAATCTCATAATTATGTGTGAAAAATATAAATACACCCAATATAAGTGGATATTAAGTGTAAAACAATCAAAGGTTATTCACACATATTCAAATAATGACATATTCAATAACTACATGGTGAACCCAAAGAAATCGAAATTGGGTTAAGAAGTTCCCTTGGTAAAATTCGACAGCCTAACGGCGTCACATAAAATTTTACATAAAGGGTTGATGAGAGAGATAAAGGGTATCTCATAACTTGGAAATAAAATTTACATAAACAAGGATATATAAGAACATATCCCAACATAATAGTATGTGAATTAAAAGACATAACAAAAGAAGTCTTTTAAAAAGAGGAGGGTGAAAGGTCCCCTTACCGAGTTGGGTAACTTTCGAAACGTACACCCAATGGAAGAAGGGTCATACAAGGAAGATGTGAATACCCATAAATGAAATTATACTTCAAAAAGTGTATAATAATGGGTAGTACATACACCACTCAAAGGAAATTGTGGCAAATGTAGCATAAATCTCACGGGAATAAAAGTGAGATGAACAATCCCTTACGAAAACTTGGCAGCCTAACGGCGCCACTTAAAACTTTCAAAATGGATTTATGAGATAAAATAGAGTATCTAATCATATTACAATAAAATGTACATAAATAGTAATATAAAATAACATCCCCCATCATAACAAAGAGGATCTTAAAAGAAATGACATAAAAGAGTGTACTTATAAAGAAAGAGAGGAGTAGGATCCCTTACCTCGTATCCGACTTGACCCGACCGTTCTTTAATCTCCTGAATAATAAACTTGAGTTAATCTATACTTAATTAAGAACCTTTTTCAAGTTCATTATCCCTTTTATACCATGTTATGAACATCATGTAATCATTTAAGTTAATAATGTTCATTTTGTCGGTATTTGGTTCTTAAGTCAAAAAAATAGACTTCTTACACTTACATGTTGCAAATTTGGTCAAAGGTTCGTTATATCCAGAATGATTTTAATGATTTGGATAAAATATATATCATATATATTCAGCATATACCTGTATTTATAATATTACATCACATTTAGAGGTAAGAAATGAAATGCACCGTTCATGGAGACGGTAAGCCGTACGTACGCATGAACGCTACTTCCATTTCTATTTCGTATTTTCTGGAATGGAATCATAATGATATAAGAGTATATTATAACATATATAATATAATTAACTTTATCCTTTACAGATCCCACATATGGTATTAACTAATCAAATCACTTTCAGGGGGTGGTAGTCCGCACTTCCTAAAATGAAGATATCGTGTTTACCCATAATGGAAACAATAATGGTATTCCATAAATGAAAAATACAGAAGCTTAAGGAAAGAATAAACATATTATATATCATATATAAAAATAGTTACATAATAATGTCCACCTTTGAAGGTGTTAAATGATTATTGAACAATCATCGTTTCGGGAGGTAGAATTTCGCCATCCACGGAAACCGTATGTTCTTTAACCATTTTATGTAGTTGTGTGAGAGTTTAGCTCGAATAAATCTTATAACAAAATCCTAGTATATTGAAGATACTGGTTTTGTTACAAAATAAGTAAATAAAAAGAGTTTAGGGGGTTGGAGAAGCAAAATAAAACAAATGAACATGAGAGAATGAATTACCTTTAAAAGTGTAACTCCTTTTGATTTGAGCCTAAAGGCTTCCTTTGAAAGGATTCTGCCCAAAGGGAATTCTCTAGGATGAGGAGAGGGATGTGGAGAGAGTAAATGGGCAGGGTATGGCCGAGACAAAGGCTTGAGGAGTGTGTGAAATGAGGTAGAGGTGGGGGCCTTTTATAAGAGGAGAGGAGGGGCACTTTTGGAAATCATGAAACTATTATTTTATTTTCAAAAGTGTTTCGAATTTATAAGGTCCCACATTGATATATTTAGAATATAATATGATAAGGCTTCTAAATATTCTCATCCAATAGTTTTTAGACAAGTGTAGGTTTTAGGTATTACATTATCTTTCCATTTTATTTAAATCGTTAAATAATGAGGTCATCGTTGCATCATCATGATGTCATAATTAAATTACTTTATTTAATATCTAAAAATTATAAAAAAAATACTATGATGTAGGAAATCTTGTTATATTTCTAATGAATATTTATAGTCAGAATTTGGACTTGTGTAACCCCACTTAAAAACTATTTTAGTAAAACAACTCATGTTTGTGTCAATTTAATTTTAACATTAAATAAATATATATTAATGTCATTTTCCAACCAAAGTGGCTCCATGGGGTCCCGAAGTTGACCCATGGGTTGTCTTGGTCGGCCATGACTCATCCAATAGGAGTAGGACAAGTGTCATGGTGTTTTCATATTTTTATAATATCATTTTTACCTTAAATTACACTAATTACCTCTAATTGCGATTAATGAAGAAAAGTTACTATTCACCAAAAAAATATTTTCATCCCATTGAACCACATTTTACATAGTAATGACAACCATGTATGTCGGATTTTCAAAATTCAACACACATTAGTGGTAAACTTTCATTTAACTGAAAAATCAGTTTGCTTGATTACCACTTAGTGGTTTCACTATTCATCAAAAATTGGAGTTTTTCAGAAAATTATCAAAAATTCACCCTAAGCTATATTTGATATTCTGAATTCAAAAATGATGTTTATATTACATAATTCAAAGAATATAAGTAGAATTAATTAATTTAATAATTAACTCCCGCTTTCAAAACAAATAGCGTGTTTTTAAGAAACAATAAGTATCAAAAGATTGATACTAGTTTAAGTCCGATTTAAAAGTGAAATTAATTCCAAAGAACACTATTGGATTTAATGGTAAAAATATTTTCTAATTTCACTTTAAAACCAATTCAAAAGATTATCTAATCATATAAATAAATTATATTAAAAAGAGTTTTTGAATTAAAACACAACATTTTACACTATTCATTAAAAAATGAACTTTATCAGAAAAATACCAAAAAATTACACAAAGTAAAATTTGATGTCCCGATTCTAAAGAAGAGTTTTATTTGGTCCAAAAGAATGTATACGAGTGATCAAAAATATATTTAATGACAGTTCTCCATCAAAAGGCTATAAGTGAACCTTTAGTGAAAATTAGGGTATAAAAGCCTAAAATTGAATTCTTTCTGTTTTTTAAGCCTTTATCTTTTATTGGATAAATGTAAAAACATTTAAAAAACATATATAATCATATTTTAGTTATTTCTATCCATTCCCGCCAATACAACGGTTACATGTTAACTACCATTTAAAATAATATTATTTTGTTATTAGAGTGCAACGTAAGATTTCCAAGAAACTCGTTGTTGCGTGTTGGGTACGCCGTTGAGCATCGCGTCCCCTTTAAATTCATATTAATATTTCATTCATAAATATGGATAAAAATAAAAATTTCATATTCTTTATTTACCTGGGGTGTTACAATAAATCTTCATCTCCTTGGATGAAAATAAATTACATAGTTCCCCACTGAGTGGCTTAAAATCCAGTATCATCATAAAGATGATTAAAATAATCTCTAAATATTATATGAAAGGAATACACTTGATGGAGAACCTCAAATACATACAGATATCTCCATTAATGAAGAACCTTGAATACATACGGAGGATTATAAATTTCACACATGTTAATAAGTGATTGAAAATTCCAAGGTAAATCTATGTTATACTTGGTGAATTAATAAGGATTCATGAAAATATCCTAAATTTATAAAGAGAGTCTCAGAGTAGACAATAATTCCCCCCAAAAGGGTGTGATGAGTCTGACCTCCCATCCTCTCGACCAATGCATGTTCTTAAGTATCATAAAGTTCAAACTTAATGAATTTATACCTTTGGAAAGAAGGTCCCTTTTGGAAAAAAACTATTGAATGTTTTTGGTTGCATGAATAAAACAATAGAAATAGCCTGGAAGTAGTGATTCTTAAACTAGAACACACATTTCAAGGAACTACGAAACAAAAATGGTGAACCTGACATGAATCCTTAACTAAGTTAATAATTTTACCCACCTGTAAGTCCCCTATCAATTTATAAAGGAAGGCCAGAAAATGGAATAAATCACACATGTATCCATCTAAAAAATGTTTATTTAATGGATTTTATTATTGTTTTCAAGTTTTTTTATCAGAACTCCCTTCACTCCAAAATGGATTTCTTCAAGACAACACCTGTGAATTTCTCGACCGCTGCTCAAGCGGGATCCTCATACATAGGAAGGATGTCATCACCCACTCAGCATCTTCAACACTGGGTCTCCAATGTGCTGGTAGAATATTACCATCATCACAACGCTATCCCAACCTTGGAGGTTGCTCGATAGGCTCTCTAGTTTAATAACAACCCTCAATCGTCTGGTCAACAATGACTGATGGTAAAGAAGCAGATGGTTCCAACCACTGTCTTCAAAAATTTCAAGTCCTTATCCCTATAATGCAACAACCAGTCCCTCCTGTAATATAGGGAGGTGGATAAAAAGTTCACTTAGGGCCTCAATTCAATGATGCAGGGGTCCTTCAAGAGGACTCCCACCAATAATTGCTGCCAGAAGAATCGCACGATAGTGGACCCCCAACATGATGGGGGTATTGTCTCTAGACGTTCGACCCTGGTCTCCTAGACCCGAGAATGAAAGAGGAACTTCCAGGGAAAACTTCCGGTCAATAGGGAGAAGGTTCTTACATTCCCCCCTGGATAAGTCCATCAACCTAACTTGATGGAAAACAATGAGCAGACACATACACCCATCCTTCCTAATTTCATTTCCCAATAGAATCATCTAGAAGTGAACCACCAATCCCACTAGTAAAATACAGTGGATTACCATGGATAGGAACATACAAATTTTTACAAATTATCATCTAGTTAGCAGGCTTGTCTGACTGAATTTAAGGAAGCCTTCCAATCAAATGTGGTGACAACTGGTAAACATGAACATACACCTACTTGCACTCACCAATTCTGCCAGTAGTCTCATCTTCCAGTATTAAAAGAAGTTCATCCACCATGTTTTACAGAAAATATGTAGAATGTACATACACCTTCCATCATTCATCAAGCCTTCCAACAGTGTCATTTGGCAACACCTGGAGAAGTCAGTCGGAAAGATTTGACAACAAATCTGGGACAGACTCAACTCTCTGCCCCAATACATGAGTACTTTCAGTACCCATTTAAAGGAAAATAAGGATATGAGTAGGAACATACACCTAATACTGATACAAAATGGATGTATATTCCCATTCATGCTGCTGAAGTCACCAAACATATCTTATAAATAGTGGAAGGGAATATATAAATTCCTGTCCATATTCGGGAAGCATGCCTGAATATCGTAACAAAAACTTCAGCAGTACCAGGGGAACATACACATAAATATATCCCCACACCTAGGATGACACATCAACATTTCATCTTGGAGTATATACATACCTCTGTTCCTGTCTAGGAGGGTTATGGGGTATACTCCCCCATATCATATGGACAATAGGATCGAGAACATACACCCTTTCCAATTGGAGGTAATCAGCCTATTCTGATGACCACTCCAAGGCAGGCACATAAACCTGCCCATGGTCACCACTTCTACTAGAAAGTGGCCCCAACTAAGTGTAAGAGAGCATCCAAGAATAAGTATCTCCAAACATAGTTGGAAAATAAAGAGCCAAGCTATGATCTAGCTCCTCTTAATGCATGAGTTCTTGAAGCCCTTAGAAATTTATCTATTGTAGATCAAGACCCTTCCCTCTCATTACCAAATTATGGGAGTATTAGCAGAAATTATGAAGTTCCCCATCAGACACTTCATCACGAATGCATGATTAATAAAAATTCGTTCAATCTAGAGAGCCTATCTACGAATGAGATCCACAAAAACCCTTAATGTGGCTAGAAGAACAAGGAGCAAGAGGATTTATCCCTTGCTATAATCCACCATGGAGGCCCTCCCCATGATGTAATTCACTGTGAAATTCCTCTTCATAGTAGTGTTTTTCATTGTCAAGATAATTCTATAATTGACAATGTAGTAATGAGAAAACCCTCTTATCTCAAGGCACTTGAAAACAGAAGTCCAGTCATGTCTGATACCTTTTCATTAACAGGTGAAATACTTTCTCAACCAGAAGACATATTAAAGGAAAAATCATTCTCTAAACCTCCCTTGGTTCATTTTTCTTCCAATACAGTAGAGTAAAAAATGATTGATTCCATTGTTTTTAATAAAACAACCGAGAAGAATCCACTTTGGTTAGACCAAGTGTAAAAAAATCTAGTGAAAGATGATGAAAATATGTTAAACATGAGAAAACAATTGTCTAAAGGAGAAGTACCAGTCATGTTCTAGACTTTGGAAAATTCTCAATCCAACATTCTGAAATTGATGGCAAAATATTGAATTCATGATGTCTGCCTCAACTTTTGAAAGAATATTTATCATTTAAAAACCAAAGTATTACCATATGATGAATATCAAAATCATGTAAAATTAATATATGGGTTGCAATTCCAAATTGAATTGGCATCTCTCTCAGTTTCCTAAAATCCAAAGGTTGAAAAGCAGTAGAGAATCCTTTAGTGTGCATTCCTCAATTCTTTAAAGAGGCTACACCAGTTAATTTATGATACCCCAGCTAGTGTTCATGTTAGAGGATGGGGTGCACATAGAGCATTTCATTTCACTGCACTCCATAATTAGTAAAGTCTTAAAAAAGTGGTCTCATGAAATGTTATTTTCCATAGTCATCTACAATCAACAGATTCTGTATGTAATAAAGTATACACTCAAGAAAATGCATCAACTAGCTCTCATCAGAGCCAGGACCAAATAAAGAAAGTTGTTGAGATAATTTTGCACCAAACATCTGAGAATCTTCAGCAGGTCTTCTGATTAGAGGATGTCAACCTTCAGATGGTGAAAATGTCTAAAATAGCACAACTATCTTTTGAAACAGGTGATTTTAATGGTTGTCACATAATGTACCCAGCTGATGTCTGAACCAAAATTCACAAAATTAGAAGAGCAGTTGTATGAATCTCAGTTGTAATAGTTCAAGAGCCACCCCAGACTATAGGAATGGGGGATTGTTTAATTAAACATTTGAATTAAATAAACAATGTTCAAAGGTTTAAATAAGAAGAATAGAAACAACCCTAGCCTACAGGGATGGGGGATTTTTCACATATATAATCCCCTCCTCAACGGAAGTCAGTTTTCTCTTGATTAGGGAATAATACACAAATAGAGCGCACAACTGAACTATCCAAGGATTCCCTTTGGGTAACGGTCTATCAAATAGTTATCAGTAATTTATTATATAGGAGAGTAGAGTCACATGAAATATATAGAAGGAGATGATCTTATAAAGATACTGAAAGAATTCCATCAATTCATTATGTGTAGTAATGTGATCAACAGCATTGCAGAAGATCTTCCAAAAAATGAGTCTAGATTAGGGTAATCAGAATATGAAGTTCTTATCCATAATACAGTACACAATGAAGAAAATGAAGGTTGTGTGCATACCCAAAATTAGAGGCTTACCCATAATAAAACCATGCCCTTAAATAATCAACTCCCACCCATTCGAAAGTTATATAACACATGAAAAGGTAAAAGTGAGATCAATTATCACTTTTCCATTGGATAAGGTCAATCTATTTCACTTGAAGAAATATTTTCATAGAAATAAGAGGAGATGAACGAGTTGAAAAGACTCAATACAGAGTTACTTCGAAGTAGCATTTCTGCTAGACATACTCCCTAGGAAGATCCTCAACTTGCACATTCTGTAGGATCTCCCCAACAAAGAGGATTTGTGGTAACTATAGATGTAGATAATGAATTCCCTCCATTGGGTACATAGTCAGGGTAGGATCAAACACATACTTATAGGCCTGTCCTTGTGGGTTATCCAAGACAAATACCAGAACTATCACCAGTGGGTTTTCCAGTTGTTGCACCAGTTCAAGCTCCAACTACTGTACCTGTGTAGGTTCCAACTCATCCAGATATTCCCCAAATTATTATGAACACAATTAAGGAATTAACAACTCGATTGGAAGCTATGGAAGAAGGGAGTACGCTAGTTAAACCAGAAAAGAGAGCTTACCCTGAGTGGGTGGTTATGTTTCCTCCCCTACCAAACTTTGTGAATACTAAATTCCTAATATTTAATGGTTCTGGAGATCTAGAGAAACACTTAATTCATTTTGTTTCTTGTTGTGATCCCATGATGTGGACTCATAAAAAATAAGAAGCTGTAAATCTTAGGTTCTTTGTGCAGTCATTACAGGGACCGACTTTTGTCTGGTATACAAGTTTACAATCTCGATCAATTACTGGATGGGAAGATCTGCGTCAAAAATTTATTCTTCAATTTAGCTCAACACTACTGAAGACAATATTTTTGATCTTAAAAATTTTAAACAAAAGGAAAATGAAAGAGTTTTAGATTTCATTGCTCGATGGAAAGGATTAACATATTCTTAAAATCTAGAAGTCCCTAAGAAATATTTTCTTCTAATTTGTGTGGAAAATATGAATGATGAGTTATGCACACCACTGATCCCTGTAAAATACACAGGAGGGTTTCAAGACATTGCTTAAATTACCCAATAGGTGGAGGATTACATTGTGGAAAATAAATCTAAATATTGTGTAATTCCATCAGCTCTGGGAAGGAGAATAGGGAAAGCAGAGTCTATGACAGTCACACTCAAGCAAGAAACTGCACCCGCTTCCACTTCAAAACCTTCATCATATCAAATGGATCCACCTCCCAAGTGCCAGTAGAAAAAAATTCCTCGTCAAGATGATTAAATATATCAAAGGTGGAAATAGTTTGAGGAGTTAAAGAACAAAGTTTATTCTTTCCAGAATGAATATGTTCCCAGTTACTTCATCTCAACTCTGGAAAATGATTTGGTTCAGTTTCCAAGTCTAAAGAAACCAAACAAAGAAAGAGATGAAGATCTTTTGAACTATTTTCCCTTTCACCAGATGTTGGGGCATCTTATTCAAGAGTGTTTTGTTTTTAAGGACCTACTACAAAAAATGGTTGACTTTGGATAGGTGAAGTTGAAAGGTTAATCAGCCCAAGTAGAATGTGTTGCTAATACTAATCCAGAGGAAGAAGGTGAATGTCAGGAAGTCAAAAGTAAAAATGCACTGAAATATGATGACTGGATGATCAAGAAAATGATCAACCAAACTCATTACATTCTACTAACACAGTTGAAAAAACCGATTGTGTCTTCTTCCACTCCTGTCACAAAAAACCACCTTTATCAAAATATCAGTCCTCCAAAGGTCAATCCTAAAAGAAGAGAAATGACAAGAAGGACAAAGAGTAGTATTAAGTAGAAGAAGAGATCATGTCAAGGCCAAATTTTTCATTGACTCTGGAAGATTTCATGCCATCTGTTTCAAAGGCACAAGAACCACCCCACCAAACGACACAATCAGAACTGTCCTTCCAAGCATAATCTTCATTAGATGAAGAATTGATCTTTGGTTATGTCAGCGTTATTCACTTAACGAATCCCTATGCCGATGATGATTTTGGCTATAATGATCTTGATTTCACTATACCTAAATGGGAAAATAGAGGAAGAATCCAAGGTATAGGATATAGAGTAATAAGTCAGTATTCTAGAAGCCACTATTTTAACTCTACCTCTGCTCAAACTGTATATGCGGCAGAGACTCATGGGAGTGCCCTTCAGTAGGATCAATAAGAAAAAGGAGATTCTTCCATGAATGAAATGTTAAGTCCTGACATGATTATTTTGGAGGACTAATAATATGTTACAATATCTATCTCTCATCAAGTATATAGACCTAGTTATTCTAATATACCAAATACATGAGTATTTCTAGTCATTACTCTAACACAGGGTACATCTACATTAAGAGCGTCAACTTCCAAGGCACCTGCAAAACCACATCTCTATGATGGGAAATGCATAAATCTAGACCAAAAGTATGATGTTTTGAAATAGATATCCCAATTATCAACTAATTTTTCGATTTTAGTTGCCTTGAATCTATCAAAACCTCTTCGAGAATCACTTATTGAGGCTTTGTCAAGTCCTCAAGAGTTTGAAACCGAAGTTTCTACTACTGAGGTTTACCGTATAGAGAATGATCCTTCATAATGTCATGAAATTATATATTTTACAGATGAAGATGAATATGATGTTGTACATGGACATATTAGGCCCTTGTATCTATCTATAAGGGTTAATGACCTAGACATCCGACGAGACTTCATCGATAATGGCTCAAGAGTCAACCTCATTCCTATTCGTACACTTCATCGATTGGGACTCACTGAATCTGACTTATCTCCTTCCACTTTAATGTTGAAAGGTCATGAAAATAATGAGAAAGAACCTATGGGAGATATTACACTCAGAATTCAGTTTGGAGATCTTATGTCTAATTAAGATTTTATGGTCGTTCGTCAAGACACAATATTTAACATTATTCTTGGTAGGCCTTGGCTACATCAACATGTAGAGAGAACTTTGTCATACCAACAATGTATAAAGTACTATTTAAATGGTAAAATTGAAACATTGTATAGTGAAAATGCTCCATTCAAAACGTGTGAATCTCAATACATCGAGGAAAAATTTTATCACATGAAGGGAACGAGGTCTGTGATAAAGGAGGTAACCATAATAAATGATCCAAATGGTCTGGAAAAGATCCCAGAAAACCCATTCAAACATTTGAGTATAGATTATGTGTTTCCTATCAATCAAATTGAAAGGATAAACCCAAATCTAAAACCTCATCTAGTGGCTTCCATAATGTCAATTGCGGCCATCAATCCTGAAAACATAGGAGAAATTGTTGATTTACCAAGAAGTGACGAAAGCTTAAATGGATATGTATTCATTTCATCCACCGAACTTCAACAAGCCTCTACTTCACCAATAATACTAGAAGAAGTTGAAGAAATACTAGAGGAAGATAAGGATGTTGATTCCTAACCCATCATCTCCTCTTTATTACTCTAGAAAGACCCTTCATCATCAGTAGGGTAAGAAATGGTGGCATCTTCTTCAGGATTTCCAAATAATGACTCCTCCTCTAGCCTTGAAATATTTACTTCATCATTTACTCTGAAAGTATAAATAGAAGAAGTTACATGCAAGGAATAAGAAGAGAAAGATATCAAGGATGCTCCTCCATCATTTGAGGAAGGTGTCTCTACCACTATGGATGATCTCAGAGAAATAAATATAGGTACAAAAGAAGATCCATGCCTCGCTCTATTTAGTGAGACCATGACTTCTGAATAGAAAGAGATGTATAACTCATTTCTAAAGAAACATCGAGATATATTTTCTTGGAATTATACAGAAATTCCAGGTCTTAATCCCTTTGTATCCACTCATCATTTGGGTTTGACAGAAGAACATCAAGAATTCAAGTAGGCAGCAAGAAGAACACACCGAACTCATGCCTCTAAAATTAAAGCTGAAGTTGATAAGCTTATCAAGGCTAACATTGTCAGGGTGGTTCAATATCCAAAATTTATAGATAAAATTATCTCAGTAAAAAATAATAATGGTAAAATCAGAGTTTGCATTGATTTCAGAGATCTTAACCGGCATTGTTTTAAAGGCGACTTTCCAGTTCTGATCACAAATATTTTAATTGATGCAACAACTGACTATGAAGCTCTTTATTTCATAGATTGATACTCTGGTTACAATCAAATCCACATGTCTCTAGAGGATTAAGAGTCTACTGCCTTCAGAGCCCATAAAGGTGTGTTTTTCTATTGGGTAATGCCCTTTGGCTTAAAGAATATAGATGAAAAGTATCAAAATTCCATGCACCATATCTTCAAATACTTCTTAGGAAATTTTTTCGAATGTTATGTGGATGATTTGGTGGTTAAATTTAGACAACATTCCAATCACTTGGCTGGTCTGGAGACCATATTCAATAAACTTTGACAACACAATTTGAAGATAAACCACTTGAAATGTGCTTTTGGTGTAACCTTAGGAAAATTCCTTGGCATTGTTTTACGCCATCGTGGCATAAAAGTTGATCCTGAGAAAACAAAATCAACCCTTGGCATGTCACCTCCTCAAAATTTGAAAGAATTAAAATTATTCCAAGGAAACTTGGCCTATATTCAGCGCTTCATCGTAAGTTTGGTAGGCAGGTGTTTTCCCTTCACTAGATTAATGAAGAAGGGAGTCACCTATCAATGGAATGAAGATTTCCAAGAGGTATATGATACTCTCAAGAAATATCTCTTGATCCCACCAGTATTAATGACACCTATTGAAGGAAGACCACTTATTCTCTATTTGATAGATTTTGAGCGATCACTGGGTGCCTTGCCAAAAACAATGATGCTAGGAATGAAAATAGCCTTTACTATCATAGCAGAACTATGATTGACACAAAGACTCGATATTTAACTATCGATAAGTACTTACTAGAATTAATCTTTGTAGTTCAGAAATTGAGGCACTACCTGCAACATCCTGAGGTCTAATTGGTGTCTCACAATAACCTGCTCAAATTTATCCTCAGTCGTCCTATGCTTACAGGGCATTGGAATGGTGGGAAGTTATTTTTTAACATTTTGATATCCAATTTGTGCCTCAAAAGGAAATAAAATGCCATGATTTTGTGGATTTCCTTGCTGAAAATCCATCTATGGAAGATGCATCATTGAATTATGAACTTCCTAATGAAGATGACTTCTCTATTCAATATCATCCCCAAACATGGGAAATGTACTTTGATGGTTCCTCTAGAAGTCCAATAGGTAAGAGAATAAAAAACCATAAAATCAACAAAGTTGGGTTAGGAATTGTAATTATCTCCCCACAAAAGTAAGCTTTTCTATATTCCTTCCTGTTGTTAGAAGGTAGTACCCACAATAAAGCAGAATTTCAAGCTCTTATCGCAGGCATGAAATTAACCCTCCAAGTACAAGTGAATCACATGAAAGTTAAAGGTGATTTGTAGTTGGTAATAAAACAAATAAATGGAGATTATGATATTAGAAAAGAAGAGTTAATCCCTCTTTGTGATTATGATAGAGGTTTAATGGATGAATTTCCCTCAGATATGACATTGTCTTATGTCCTGCAATCACAAAATGCCCAAGATGATGCACTGGATAATGAAACCACAGCCCTGGAAGATCCAAATCGGGATGATACAATCATCAGTATATCCCATCATCGTATGTTCTCACCTTTCGTTTAAACTATAATTGAATAAATTAATGAAATTATCCCTATTTTTGAGCCATATAGTCATACCATGGGATGGATGACACCCATCATGGAATACCTTCAAAATGGAGTACTTCCACAGATAGAGGTGAAAAAGAACAAATCCGACGATAAGTGACCAATTTTAATCTTTATGATAGTCCATATTACCAAAATATACTCTATAAATGAGGCTTTGATGAAATAATCTTCAGGTGTATTGACAAAGAAGAAACTGCAACCGTCATGAAAGAAGTACATGTAGGAGCTTGTAGTGATCACCGGTCTGGGCATAGGCTTTCTGATCAAATCTAAAGGCTTGGATACTTTTTTTCCTTCAATGATGTAGGATTTCATAGATTTCACTAAGAAATGTCATCCCTTCCAAGTGCATGCGAACTTCATTTATCAATCCCCAGAGTTGCTATATAGAGCTAAATGCTTCTGTCCATTTTCCAAATGGGAAATGGATATCGTACGACCTTATCCTCCATTTACATCTAAGAAGTTCAAGTATATTTTTACTTCTACTGAATTCTTCTCCAAATGGGAGGAGGCAATACCTCTCAAAGAAATCATATCCAAAAGTATTGTTAGTTTTTTCAAAACTAACATCATCACAGGATTTAGTGTACCTCATACTATATTGACAGACAATGGCACAAATTTCTATTCTGTTGAGGTAAAGAAGTTATATTAGGAGCACAATATCAAATCCAACCATTCATATCGCTATCATGTAGTGGCCAATGGACAAATAGAGTCCTTCAATAAGACCCTCTAAAATATACTCCAGAAGATGGTGGATAAAGATAAAAAATCATGGCCTGATAATCTTTTGCATGATTTATGGGCTTATCGGAATACTATCCGTACTGCCACTCAAGAAACCCCTTATTCATTGGTGTATGGAACAAAATAAGTTTTTCCAATTAAAATTCAATTGCCTTCACTTAGAGTTGCAATCTATGATCAGTTTTCTATAAATGAGAAGTTACAAAAACGATTTGATGGGTTGGAATGATTATACAATAAAGGATTGCATACTTTGCATCATTTATAAGTCTATCAGAACAGAATAGCTCAAGACTTTAACAAGAAAGTTTTCCTCTGTTCATTTATTCGAGGAGAATTGTTATTGGTCCTTAGGGCTCCAATGATACCAGGAAAGAAACCTCCAAAGCTTGAAACAAAGTGGGAAGGACCTTATTCCATACATAAGGTATACTCAAATGGAGAATATTCGCTAATCTCAATGGATAGAGAGATTATTACAACTCCAACTAATGAGAGATTCTTACAGAAATACTTTGTGTAATTGCATAATATGTCCTTGATACATGGCTCTAAATTGCACATCACAAGGTCCTATTTGCAAGAAGTTAAACTACATAACAACCATAAGCATCCATGTTGCACGACGATAAAATACGTAGCATCTTTTTCCTTATCGCACGATGTTAAAATGCATGACATCATTCATCCTAATTACATAATAATAAACTATACAGTTGATGTATTCTATATTTTGACATTAAGAACTTCCATGTGAAAGCATCATTGACATGATTACTACTCCTTAATATTACATGAGTCCCTTTCTTCCATGTGTCTGAATAAGATCTCCATAGAGACCTCATTTCAAGAACTATGGGCGGCTTGATTCTCTACTATATTAGATACATAGATATTTCTGGATCTCCAATCTTAGGCCCAACCGCAAATAATTTTTTTATTTCCTTTTCTCCTCCTGTATATGAACCATATCTATATAGAGTGTTCTTTAAAGATACATGGTTTTATTTTCATACCATTTCATGTCTTAAGTCTAACTATTCTTCTAGAATGTGTTAAAATCACCCGTCTCCCACATTAAACTCAATTGTAATGGGAAATTATTGTTTAAGAACTACTTTTGGCTTGATTCTCATCTCTATGATATACGTAGAGACTCATAGATCTCCAATCTTGGGCCCAACCACGATAAAAAAACCCTTTATTCCCTATGTTAGAGTAAAACCTTCATAGGGAATATTTAAAGAACTATTTATGGCTTGATTCTCATCCATATGAGATACATATTGACATATGGGTTTAATTCCTTGGTTCATCCACAATATTCCCTTTTTATATCAGAATCACTTCATGTCCTCGCTGCATGACTCTAAACCGCACAACATAATATCAAATAAAAGGAAACAAAGAAAGTATCGACTTTACATGTGAGTCAGATCTATATAAAGGACCTAAAAATCATGGACAATATTTATTAAAATATTTCTCATGTGCATTGATCATTATCCCCTTCCATATTTCACACTCTTAATCTTGAATATTTTCTGATCTTCATAATATTTCTTATAATTTTTTGGTGACAGATTCTCTGATATATGAGAACTCTTTTTCTTGACTATGCAGTACGTGCCCTTAGGTGGCCATGCATAAGTTTCCTACATAACAGGACTGTTAGTAAAAAGATTCCACTATTTGGCTATACATCATATACGCCAGTTGTACCTACATAACATAACCTATAAAATGATTTTTTCAAATAACGGTAATTTCGTTCTTGGTTAAAATTTCTTTTTTACCCTTCAAGCTTTGATAACAATATACAAAAATCTATATTTTAAAGTAGTCATTCTTGTATATTTGTCCTATTACCTTTTTCTCAATCTAAAAGTCTTCAAGACTATGGTTTACACATATCCCTCCCTATTTTTTCAAAGAAATGTGAAATAAACTTGGATCACTTGACCAAATATTATATACTATCTCCATTTCTAGTATTAGTCACGTGAATAAAAAATACAGACACCATATGTCCTACGTTTGGGTTTGACCTTCGTAGAAGAACTGTTCCTTCAATTATTTGGAAACCATGAATGGAAATACTCTTTCTATACTTAGATACCTTTCTTCATAAGCCAAACTCTAGGCTTTGTAAAATCTAAATCTCCATAAACTTTCTTCGACTTTTAGCAATAGAATATCAAAATTTTGATAGATCTTTTGTATAACTATGTAGTACATGCCCCTAGGTGGTCTTTCATAAATTTTTTCTACATAACAGGTCTATTAGTCAATAGATGCCACTAGTTTTCTATGTAGCATATTCCCTAAATGGCCCTGCATAATACAACCCCCATAACGGGTTTGTCAAATAATGGTAACTTCATTCTTGGAAAATACTTCCTATAATGCCTTTAGCCCTTTTGTTCCTATATCATTATTCGAATTATGAAATTCCTAAATCACAGATACATATTTTTATTTCCATACCTAAATATGGTAGTATGTTTCCAAATAAATTATCAATAAATTGGGAGAGTCTCATAACTTTGTTCAGAGCTAAAGACCTTAAATTAAAGCCACACAATGTCCTCAATACATGACTTAAAACTGTGTAGACTGATATAATAAATTCCCCTTTCTGAAAAATTTTTACCCTTCATTATACACCGAATTTGTGTAGAAGTGGTTTCCCTATTCATGACATATGTTGGCATAGATAACCCTTTATTCTTAAAATCCCTTTCCTTCAAAAAACCACCCACTGTGGTCTTGAGTCACCCAAATCTTATTTTCCCTTGTCCATCAATAGTAAAATGTTAAATTCCTAAGATCTCTTTTGTTTGACTATACAGTACATTCCCCTAGAGGCCTTACATAAAAGTTTCTTACATAACAGGACTGTCAGTTAAATGATGCCACTATTTGGCTATGCAGCATATGCCCCAGTTGGCCCTGCATAATATATCCCCATAATGGGTTTGTCAAATAATGTTAACCTCATTCCTAGAAGAGACTTCCCTTATGTTTGTACAAGTTTTAGATTTTGTGACCATAAAAATCATGACTTAAGATTCCCCTTGGAAATATTTAAAGAATATTAGAGTAATTCTTATCCACTGACTCTTGTTTAGGATCTAATCTCAAAATTTATGGTCAAATATATTTGACCATAAACTCTATCCCTTTGTAGTCCAACATGCATGAATCTAAAATACCAACAACAAGAGAAGTGATACTCACCAGATTGGTTACCTGCAAAGGTCACTATGGACAAAAGTCAAGTCCCAACTCACTAAATGTACATTTTGTATGGTTTAGGTAATATTGAGAAATGAAAAGTTAAAAGATACAAAGTTTTTGGGGTTGTCTGTATAACCCTAGTAAAAATAAAACTATGCTTACTAGGCCCATTAATTAGGTAAAAAAATCTATCAATAATGAAAAAATAGATTATTAAAGACACAATTATTTTCATTGGTGCAAAAAAATTCATAGAGGTGCATCAACAAAATGGAGTCTCTCTTCTGTCATAAATTACAAGAGGTTTTCTACATAAATTTTCATTTGGTTAATGACCTCTTAAGCCCCATCAACTGCCTATTTAAGTTCATTTAGGTGACTAGCTTCATTATCTTCATCATGGAGAAGTGATTCCTTATCATCCACAATGGCTCTTGCATCATCCTTCTAGACTTTTACAATGGAATCATGAGGTTGGTCAAGCTCCCCTGTGATAATATCTAATTCCTGTTGAATATGGAGCTACTGAACAGACTTTTATTTAATCTTCTACTTCAGTTCTTTCAGCTTTGCAGTATGATTGGCCTCAGCTCGGGACAAAACTACTTGGAATTCGTTAGTATTAATCAAAAATTTAGTTTTTATCATATCTTGTCCATGATTTTTCTCTTGCTCCCTCTTTCAGATAATCTCTTTCACTACAGTATGAATTTTATGGTATTAAATACCGCCAAATCCCATCCTGATAAACAGAGATGAAAGTCATGGAATTCTTGAAGGAAGTTCCTCAAGGGGAATTTCAGATATTATTTTCCATATATTTTTCCATGACTTGTGATGTGAAAGAAGAAGGGCCTTTTGCAGTTTTGGGTCTGATTCAGAATCACTATCATAAGGCGGGACATATTCCGGGATTAATACACTTAAAGAAGTTCTATATTCTGCTCCTTCCTTGATAGCAGTTACTTAACCTTCTAATATTGTTTGAGCTAATGTAGAGGTTTCACCTGCATATCTATCCATTGATGTTGATATCTCTATATGGTGAATTAAATTATGGTTATGGTTAGTTTTAAGGAATAAAAAAAGTGAGTACAATCACAATACTAGTATATATTACTTAACAATAGGTCAGAAACTTGATAATAATCCTCCCCAACATTCTTAGTTTCAAAGGTTTTGTTTGATGTATCTGGGTGGGGAATGATCTCTTTAATTTTCTCAGGATCCTTAGAATAAATATCAAGAAGATCTTATGTCCCAAGATTCACTTGATCCAATGTCTCCATAATGGTAGGATTGACATTAATGTCAATGCTTCCTTCAGGAATCGTTGTGGTAGCAGTTTCTTGATAGGGAACTATATATTTCAACCAATCACAGTTTGTAATTTAATCATAAGAAGATTAATAGAAAAAATAATTAAAACTCACATCCAATTGATTCTATACAAGGAACTTAAAAAATATTATAAATCATTTGGTATATTAACATGTTCTAATACTTCTTCAAAAGACATGCCAAGGTTCGTCATATCATCCAATGATATCCTAGATCCCAGGTTAGCCTCACCCATGGGAGAACTCAACATGTTTTCTTCGAAACCATCCTCCGACAAACTTTGACCTTGAACAGCTTCCTCAACAATAGTTGTGGGGTTAACAGCAGTTGTTGCACGATGTTCTGGTGCATGTGATGAAGCTAAAGTATCACAAGATGGAATTCAGTTGTTGTTACATTTGATATCTTATAAATCAATATTGATTTACCAGAGGCCTCCTATATTCTGATAGCAGGAATAGGAGTAGTGCTGGGAATAGATTTTGGTTCTTTTGGCATCAATGCCTCTTCAAGAACCACCAAGTTAGCAGGAATTTGTGACTGTTTAGAATTACCCTCCATAGTAACTAGAATCTTATCAGTATTTTCTTTTAGAGAAGAAACAAAAGAAGCTTCTTTAATTCCAAGAAGTTTAAACACTTTTTCCTGAATAGAGCTAAATTCTTGTTATCAGAAAGGCTTTCCACCAATGAGAAAGCATTTAACCATGGTATTCTTTAGTAGATGCTTATGTTTCTTCACCTTCTTAGGAGTACTTGAATCATCATCTCTAAAAATAGGTATTAGAGACTGCAATGACCTTTCTACCTCATCCTCCATGGCTTGTTGTCCTGAAGATATTTCTCCCAATTCATGGGGTGATCCAGTATCTCCAAGAGCAGTTCCACCAGGGATATATTGTGGTGATGGAACTTCCATAGATTTTCTTTTATCCAACTTCAAGTTAAGATGATGTTTCCCTGAGTAACAACAATTTGACTAAATTCAAATTGAAAAGTAGAAGAGAATGTGAGAAAAAGGAAACTTACATCTTTAGGATCCATGAAATCACACCATTCTCCATCTAATGAAATATCAATCCCTTTAGAGGTACCATGATCTTACTTTGTGGTGGTAATTGATTCATCGATTGCGCATATGAGCATTTACATCTCTTGGATGTAAGTTCTCACTTCACCAGAATTATTATTAAATAAACTATTAGAAGAAGCCCGTAGATCCCCTATTCCTAGAATAAACAGCCCTTCACATAGATCTATCCACATGGTTTCATCATCACAATATAAAAATTTCCATGTTTGAACATCGTTTGGTCGTATATATTCAGAGTACATGCCAGAGGGTTGTGAAGAGGACCATGTAGTATTGGATTTAAGTTTCTTCCCAATTCCAACAGTCATAGATGAGAGATGAGAAAATGGAACTCATCACTTTTCAGAATTATGGTGACTAGATCGCCTCGGTACAAACTAAGTAGGGATCTATGGGGTGGATCTCTCAACTATGATAGGTGGAATATATCTTTCACAAGGTCGCTTTGGAGAATTTGGAGCCTTGTCACCTCCACCCTCTTACTATAGTGAGTCGTCCCCTGATGATGAAGAATTACCTTCCAAATGAAGGGGTTCCTTTCTACTACCTCTATTTATCCCCACTCGAGTGACATCATGGTTAAATACCCCTTCAGGGTAAGATACAACCCAATTTTCATCATACCAGACAGTCAACCTGCTTATTGTATCAACGAAAGGTAAATTAAATATTGCCCCAGTATTCTCCACATAAGTCAATAACCATAGTTGTCAGGAAACCATCAGATGTTTCTATAATCTAACATGTACAAGGGGGCTATAGTAATTTTTTGCATACATTTGAATTAACATGCAAATATATAAGGATCATAGACCTCACATATGATTTCTCCGTCAATCATGGTGTCTAATACGCCATCTCTGCAAGCTAACATGTATGACATTCGCTCTAAACTGGTAATCCCATCATCAACGAATCACCCTGTAAGAGGATTCCCATTAGGGAAGAGATGAAATTCTTTATAGATACTCAACCTGCCCTTAATATCATAAGAATTTAGAGACAAAGTTGAAATACCATAGAAATCCTGAATAGAAGTTCAGAAAGAACATCCAAAGACCTGTACCCTGCTTTGCACATCATAAGTTCTAAAATGAGTAGAGATCCACCCCCACAACACCTGGAATAGTCCTGATATTCTTAAAGGATACTTACCTCTACAAATATGCAGTGAGATCCTATGAATATTTTCCAAAACAGTAGTGGTGAACCCTACCATCCTTCTCTCGGCCAGCTTGGCCGCGTTAAAAAAGTTCTCGGCCTCATGCCTCCTTTAGAATCTTGGACTGGTAATAAATACACATTGAGCCACATGGACCAAAAACTTTCCGAATGTGTCTTGACATGAATTTTGGAATTTACTTCATATCCCCACTTATCAAACTCTCCTTTCTCTAATGTTGTCCAAAAAGTGTCAGGTGTACCTCTAATCTCTGCCTTTGGACAACTAGTCGGACGAGTGCAGGTGGGACCATTTTCCTTATTCTTTACCAGGAATATTTTCATCCACTCTTCTAGATGAATATAACTTCTTGTTTGGTACTTTTTAGTGGTTGCATTCTTGAGTTTATAACATATTTTCATCAACTCATGAACCAAGGATGTTGTCTTTTCTGAGTCATTCCATGTCACATTGGGGGAATAAAATCATCGTACATATCTCCAAGGATTGGAGATCCATAGATATTGTATAAATCTCACAAACTGAAGCCTACTTCTCCATGTGTCAAGTAAAAAGAGTTATCTTCTAGACTCCATCAGCTTAGTAACTCTGGCACAAAACCATCATTCCTATACACATAGGTTTTCCCAACCCATATAGCCTCATAAATCCCCACACCTTTTAAGTCATTTGTAAATTCCACACACGTCTTGCATAACCAATATGCTCACATCCATGTAGGTTTTACACCCCCTCCTGGGTGGAAATCTCAAATTTTTTCCAGCCTTAGGATTGATCCATATGAGAATCTCGAAAGATAGATGAATAATAGTGTGACTACAGCTCGGGTGTGTGTGCTTTTAAATCTAGAGTACACGGGTTGTGATTCATGATATGAGTATTATTTGTTGTCCCAACATTAGAATATGAGACCCCAACAAAAACATTGGAAGACAAGAAGTTGGTATAGTCTTTAAACCAGAAAAGTGGAATATATTTCTTCAGGTTTGGAATATTGACATCCTGTAGATGAACATAACTATAAAAACGAAAATAAGTGCTCTAGGAAAAATTGAAGTGATATTTCTTTAAATATTTTTCCAATTATGGGAGTGTGGTGTCACAGATGTCAAAATATTCATGACCAAAAACATTCATCATGTCATCAATCCTCTTACTGTCCAATTCATCATCGGTTTTGATTCATTTTGGAGCCATTGAAATCACAAAATAGATCAAAAATCATCTTTAAAGCAAGTTAATTTTTGATGTTTTGACAAAATAATTGAGAAAAAATTGACAAAGGCATTAAGTCGCGCAAGTATTCACTTGGAACACAAATATAAAACAACGTGAAAGTATAGTTCCCTAGTTCTAGCGTGCAAATGAAAAACATACAGATGAAGCATGATTAAAATAAGATCATCATAACGAAAGGACTTGTGTGCTGAGAGATGGTTTTCGGGAAGTCGTGATAATTTCCACGGAAGTGAAGCTGATATATATAAGCGATGCTAGTCACCTTGCGCACCAGAATCATGCGTGCTACCACTTTTTCACACCATTGACCTTTCGCGCTGAAACTTGTGTGCCACAATCCCCTTCTATTTCTTATTCATTACTTTACCTTAGTATAAGATCCTCTTTTAATTCCGGATCCAATTCTGAGTGGGGGAGGATTTTTTTGAAACTTCATTCCATCAAAAATTTTAATAAATGAAAAATGGAAATACCTTATAAAAATGAAGATAAAATACATGAAGAAAATAAAGGTTTACAAAGTCTTGAACATTGGATCGCCTTACTCGAGCCAAAAACCGTTGGAGCCCAAGGTACTTGTGCGCCCAAATCTATTTTCACCCAAGGTCCTATTTTTTCCTATAAATAGACACTTGGGGCCTTTATTTGTACATACAAATTTCCCTAAATCCTAATTGATGCTATGTTCTCCCTAGTTCTTTGCCCAAGTTTTCTGAAACCTTCAAGGTAGTTCTTTAACACCTAAAATGGAGTAATTAAAGGAGGATCATAGGAATTAAGTCCTTTTAGTGTTTGAAATCTATAACACTTGCATGCCTAAAGAGTACAACCTCCCTAAATCAGAAACACTTGCATGCCACCTATTCCTCTCACAGGATCTTGAGAACCCCACATCTGGGAATAGCTGTGAATACTCTTAAAGGATTCAGTCAGGTCTCTCTCAAGTATTAACATTCAGGTTGTTCATCATTTAAGTGAACATCACATCACCCAATCCTGTTTTGTGCCCATATCGGCATGCCAGTATCTACTTGGGTGCCCCTATTTGATTCACCTACTCTCTTCAGTATAAAAGCCATTAATCCCTCTTCAAAGCCATTCATGGCAAGGATTCTTCTTCATTGGATACCTTTTCTGAAAGGAATTATATTGATACCTCCACCAAAACCTCCTGACTTATCAATCCTTTGGTAAAGGAACATCAGTATGTCTTATATTTGGAATTGTATATCCACAGTCAGAGGTTTCCCAATTTTTTTTCACAATGGGTTTATGATTGATTGAGTGTCTATGGGTTTTCATATCTGCAATCACATAGACCTTTCTCCTAGGAATAGTTTTGGAAAGTTCTTGGTTTATAGGATTATGGTTTGGGTTCTGACCTCTCCTTCTCATCTCTAAAACCTAGAACCTCAGGTCTCTGGTAGGGAAGGTATGGTTCACACTTACTTTTACATTCAAGAAATGGATAAGTCTCCCTCCCCTACTGAGATTCACTAGGGAATCCATCCTAGTATAATCCCCTAACTTTTCAAGTAGGAGGTTATAGTCTTGATCCTCTCTAATTACTTTACCTTCACTCCTTCCTTACATTGGAACCTTCTCCAATGTAAAGTGAATAGAGGGAAGTCTTTTCACCTCACCCTCTTCCACGATTGCCTCACCCTCGTCCATCCTTGCTGCTGCAGGCACACCATATTTTACTATTAGAGGAGGAAAAGTGTTGGTGCCTTTTTTGAATCTTTGAAATACTATTGTTTCTCACATCGAGCATAACTCACATGGGATTAGATTTTTTTCATGATCACATAATTTTCACAAAAACTTGAACTATGAGAACTCTGATTCCTATTCAAACTAGGATATGTAGGATTCATGCTTGAAGGCCTGAGATCAGAAGGGTTCCCTTTCAAAGGGTTACCTTCCAAAATGGTTTTCCCAATCATGTCCCCTACAATGAGAAACTCTTATGCATAAGCCCTAACAAAATGAATAAACTATTAGAACTCTGATTCCCATAATAATTGGGATACGTAGGAAGCCTTCTCAGGTCCTGATCTCATTGGATATCCTCTTTAGGAATTCAACCATAATTCCCTTAATCTGGGCATCCTGTTTAGGAATAAGCCCCAAATTAAACCCCCAAATCACTAAGGCATCTTTTTCAGGAAGTAATCCCAAACTCATTTCTCTCAAAGGAATATACTCTCCTATGAGACTCATTGAACCACGTGGGCTTTCATTCCCATCCAAAAGGGATACGTAGGAAGCCTCCTTGAGGTTCAAACTTGACACATCAAATTAACCCTATTCTTCCTGGGCCATATTCCCAATAGGGTCTAATAATACTTGGAAAACCATATCCTTTCCAAATTCCTTAGGATGATTTGGCATAAAACCCACACCAAACTTTGACTAAGCACCTTTCTCTTAGATGTTCTTACCACATGACATTAAACTGTATGTCTAGGTCCTTATCACATGACCTTAAAAGGTAAAATGTGTCCTATTAAGTAGAACCAAACTATAAAGGTTCTGATTCCTTTCAAAAGGATATGTAGTTACCCAATTTTATGGGTACGATCCCAATATCAAAACAAACGTTCATCTCCCTGGATGAAAATAAATTCCAGATTTCCCCATGGAGTGGCTTAAAAACCAATGTCATCATAATTATGATTAAAAGAATCTCTAAATAGTATTTGACAGGATACCATTGATGGATAACATCAAATACATACAAATATCTCCATTAATAAAGAACCTATAAAACACACATATGATTATAAATTTCACACATGTTAATAAGTGATTGAAAATTCCAAGGGATGTCTATGTTATACTTGGTGAATTAATAAGGATTCATGAAAATATCTTAAATTTATAAATAGAGTCCCAGAGTAGACAATAATTCCCCTCAAAAGGGTGTTATGAGTCTGACATCCCATCCTCTCGACCAATGCATATTCTTAAGTATTGTAAATTTCATACGTAACAAACACATTACTTTGGAACGAATGTCCCTTTTGGGTATATAAAAATTGGATGTTTCCAGTTCCATGAATAAATCGAATGGAAACTGCATGGAATCAGTGATTCTTAAACTAGAACACACATTTCAAGGAACTACAAAACAATATTGCTTATTACTTAAGCCATTTGTTTGGTTTAATGGAATGATGTGCTTGGTCAAGCTTGATAGCTTGAGCTATTGAAATGTCATTGATGACATGAGATTAGAGGCATGTTAATTCCATGTTCCATTGGTTTTATTTCATTTCTTAAGCATATTTCTTGTTTCTTAGTGATCATGTCTTGTAGCTTAGTGTTTATGAATGTGCTTAATGCTTTATGCCCTATTTATGGTTCAAATTTTTCAATATGGATATCTTGATTAGATTTGGGGATTGAAATGTTTATTTGATGACTTGAAATTATTTGATGCTCTGCCTTGTGGTAAATGACTTGTCTTCTATAGAGAACTTTCTATGGTTCAGTAGAGAACATGGGTTCCAATTTAAGGATGACATGGATGGAATCCCCATGTTTGTTTGGATCTTATTGATGCACTGTGAGTGATAAATTATCTTTCCATATATAGGCTCTCTGTTTGGTTTATTTATACTCATGGGTGAGGCCAGTTCCCAAGTGGAGAAACTGAGGATGGAATCATTTGGAAGGATGGATATGTCATGCCTTGGGTGATACCCGATCCCCTATGCGAGGTACTTGTAATTAATTAAGATTCACCATACCTAAGTGATATAAGGGAAACTAAATGGGTTGGATTGGATAGAATCGAAGGTATTGGGTTATTTGGAGAAACCCGTAGCAACCCTTGGGATTCTGTTTAGATAAACTCTGATAGGATTGGGAATCCACCACTGAATATGATGGATTGATTGCCTGTGATATCTATGTTTCCTCTTGTTAGGTTGAAGTATTCTCTTTTGATGACATGAAAGTGAGGCCCGAAGCCAAATCACAAGCTTTGGGATATGAAATCCTTGGTTGTTTTTTATAATAGTTGGTTCAGGTGTATTGGCCTCTATATAACTTACATACTTCCATTGGTATTTCTTTTTATAATTCTTACTTAGGATGAAGCGAATGGTATGGGATGAGTGTCTATGTGAGAACCTAGGCCAAAATTTTTGTGTTTAATTTTTTTATTACAAAAATTTATAATTATTGGCATGCTATTATTAATTTATAAAATGGATTGTCCTAGAAATCATGGGTGCCGACCTACTAAGACTTATATCTCACACCCTGATTCAGTGCTGTTTGGTAACTGAGTAGACTTTATGATTATAGATATGGATATAGATAAGTGTTATGCTTCTGAAGCTTGATTGATTTGCTACCTTAGGATGGAGGTTTGGGGCAGAGAACCGAGATCGTGCCCTAGGAGCTAGTTTTTAGGCACTCATTATATTATTACATTGTATTTCTCTTTGTAATTATAACTTATTTTACTTGTGAAATCATCTATCATGCATGAATTATTATAAATTGAAGTTGTCCACTAATACTTAGTTATTATATTATTATTCTACTTTTTTTATTTTATTATTATTTATTTATTGTTGTATATTTATTTAAACCTAATAGATTTCTATGATAATCTGATCTCGAGAGTATAATATCCCCATCATACCACCATTCGACCCTCATTTCTAGTCTCTAGGCTTATGAGGAGGCATGATTGAGGCCATGTGACAACCGGTCCTACTACCAGTTTATTGGTCATTCAAGCAAGTACGTTACATTATTATTCTCTCCAAGGAATTCAGATCTTTAGGAAAGATTATTTTTATTTATTATTCTATATTTTATGGATATGTAGGATGTGAATAGAATACTCTTACTTCTCTTCTATATACATTTTGCCTGACAATATTCCTTAATAAATAGGAAATCATGTGCCAAACAATGTCCACCTATTTCCCTATAATTGGGATCTTTAGACTGCCTATAAAGACCCATGCATTTCTCTATAAATGATGATAAGTGGACACATAGAAAATATATGGTTTCAATCTGGTATAATATACTACAACATAGTACCTTCCAACTTCCTTCATCTTGTGGCATGGACTGGAACACTATAGTGTGGTCTAGCATACTACGACCCAACCATCATTCCTGTGACATTTTTTTTATTTTACCAGATCCACAAAAAAATCCTAAATAATAACACCTTTATTAACTCAGTACGATCTATGGAATTATCTCATCAATTCAATTCTCAATTTTAATTAGCTATGGTATTGACACAATTATTGTGACGTAGAATCATGTAGAATAGAAAACCCCTAAAATATTTTCCTCTTCCAAAATTCAGAATCTCCATGTCAAAATTATCTGGTTGTGATAGAGACTCCTACTTATCCAATGGGGTCAGTGGTTCAACATTTAGTGATGTGGCATGTAATCCTTCACACCCAAAGGGGTTTTGGTGTAGACCTTTTTTGTGGCATGGACACACCAAAAATTCTAGGGGCACAAAAATCCTCTCATACCCACCCTATTACATGCTCCATTAGGCTACGACATAACATAAAAATTTTGTGTCCCACATCAGAATTTTCTCTTGGATTCTTATTTAATATACACTAACATGATCCCTTGACTCAGAAGATTTGAGTATCAGTTTCCACTATCAGCCTCTTCCATGGTTCCACCCTATATTGTAGACCACTACCTTCATGCTTTCATCGTACAATGTGAAAAATTGATCCCATGAAAATGATGATCAATGTGAATTCTTGAATTCATACCTCTGTGTTTTCTCATTGGCTAGTTGGTATTTTTGGTTCCCCTACATAGTCAATATTTCTTCCGCCTGTGTTGGATCAAGTTGGATTCTATGGATGACTATAGTTTCCATTTGATTTTCTTAAACATTATATGTATACTTATGACCTATCTATGAAGGACGTGGAATAGTATTCTCTTTCAAAATCACCTCTATATACACCACTGTGTCATTGTTTCACTTTATAACACACCCACCACATTCACCACTATAAAACAATGTTTCCCTTGCACCTTTGTGAAACACACTTAACTTGAAAATGCCTCAACACATCTTCACTTGGTAAATCATAACATTTTCAACACTACAAATAGTCATTACACTTGATGTTAATAACATACCTTAGGAATAACCCCTTTTTAAATCCTCAACATGTGTCATCAACAATGGAATTTTCAATGAATCAAACTTGTTTCATTGAGAATCCAACATTCATATTCATTTTAGCCGTTAACTGTGACCAATATAATTTTCAAAAAATCCAAAATCAATATTTAGGGATCACTAACAATTTCCCACTTTAAATTTTATTGAAAATATACCCTTTGATATATTGTTTGGACAAATCATTTGATATCAACTTCTCCTATAGGGCCTTGACAATATCACCTTGAGATCAAGTGAACTAAACTTCATTTTCACTTCCCCTTCTGATTGTTTATAAAACAAAAGGGAATTAGTCCATGTGATAATAATTATAATAGAATTTTTAACTTAATAGGAAACAATACATTGGTGAAATAAAGTACTCCCCTATATGAAAAATAGATCCCCACTTTAATTTTGTAATATTTATCCCCCTTAGTGCATTGGAGGAATCCAAAAAATTATTACCACCTTTTTTGGGGATTTCTTCTCCACCTATTTCAAAAAATAATTATTTTTGGCATAAAACTCATGTTGATTAGATTAATCCTTTGAAACCACATGTTACAAAAGACAATATACATTTCTACTATAATTTTCACAAGTGATTAACTGAGTGAATTTACCATATGGAACTTGAGAATTCATATAAATTCACCAACCCTACTAAGTCAGAGCATGATGTAGGGAATGATTTTTTATAGAAAATAAACAAGGTTGTCCACGTCAATCATGAATTTCAAGAAACACATAATAGTTTTTTAATTATAATCTCAAAAGACAACCTATGATATTCATCACTTCACACCAAAACATTGGTTTATAAAAACTTAATAGGTTGTATAAAACATTCCATATGATTAAGTAATTGATTCCACTTGATGAACATTCAACACCTGTTACAAAAGAGGTTCAATTTGAAAAAATGATACCATTTGAGAACCATTCCTTTTATATCCTTATAGGATTCATTCAAAACTTATGATAAGGCTGAATAGCCTTTTATTTTTGACAAAACACCCACTAATTATTTATCTCTATACACCAATTGTTTATAATACTTATTGGTATTCAACAATGGGGGAACCACTTTATTGGGGAGTAAAAAATTTAAACAACTTTTGAAACCTTGTATAATCGAGGAAACTGATTCCAAGATCAAACAACTTTCTAGAAAGATGGATATATGAAAAAAAATAATTTTTATAGAGGCTACCGTTCTCACTCAATTCACTTCAATAGATACTAAACCACTTGAATTTTGGCCTAATTCAAACAAATATCATGATATTACTTTATAGTAAACTATCAAATCCCTATTTCCATGCAATCTTAGCATGGATTCCTTCCAAAATAATAAAAATTTAGTCTTAAAAACAATTTATATAAGTAAATATTAATTAATCTTTGTAACATAACTAAAATCACAATTTTCATAAAAATTTATTGTTTTCCATATTTTCATTCAACTCCATCCTATTGTACCTTTGTAACACAAAAAACCACGTTCCTTTCAAGATAAATTACCCAATGGATTGTATATCCCCATAAATATTTCACCTATTCACAAAAAATTAGAATAAATAAATCATATGGGAGGACAGGTACCTTGAATTTCCTTAAGTTAAAGAATAGTACTGGTCATTGTGAACCAACCCATCACTATTTACCCTTCCTTTTCCATTATTCATATTTTGGGAAAGGAATACAATGATCTCTTTAATCACTTCACCATATCTTGTTTCTGGATAACTCAACCTCTTTCCAAAGGATATTCCTTACATGCTTCAACTTGGACATTTCTTTTTATGAATGTGAATGTATCTATCCTTCCTAGTATTGTGCTTTTCCACAATTGTGGAATTGATCACACCTGAAAAAGTAGATTCTTGGGTTGCATCACTAGTGGATCTCATATTCGTATTTATTTTCCATTACTTATTCTTGTTTCCCTCTGTTTTTGTTTTTCTAGGACCACTTTGGAAATACTATTATTTTATAGGAAAGAGTGCCATCTTGGATTACAAATTACTTAGAGGAGTTAACTCTACACTCTTTTCCTCCTTTTTCACAGATGAAAAAACCTCATGTTTTTTCTTCCAGATTTTTCATCTTTTCCACCAAGAGGGTTTCTATGACAAACAAAATTTTGGTGCTTGATACACACTTCATTGAAGAAAAGTTTCATTCTAAAAAATATTGAACCCATTTTTCTTCTTAATAGCCCTTTTTCCAAGATAATAAAACTACTTGTAATTCATATGAGTGGAGTGTTTTTTATGGATTATTTACCCTTCCATGAATTTATCTAATTTCAATACATTTCCATGTGACCAAGGCTTGAGAAAATAAAAAATCTTCTAAAAGAATAATACCTTATTTTCTTTTTTATAAAATGGGATGTCAGTACTACTATAACTCTTCTGAATTCTTTAGGATTATTGGCTTCGAAGCATCTTCCCATTATGTGCCCAAATTTTCCATAGCAGAATCAATTTGGTGCCTTCTTCATATGTGGATCCCCACTTCTATATTTTGCATGGAATAATTATTTTCTTCCAGATTTCAAATATGGACTTCTATTTGTTGTTTCACAATTTGTGATAGATTTTAGAGAGATATTCACCTTATTTTTTGATGTGTTCATCATCTCCTTCTATTCACCTTCTTATCGATCAGATCTAATTAATCATTCATGGCTTGAGTCGACTCCTGATATTCCAATTATTTATTCTGACTCCTGGGTTAAACTTGAGAAATCAATGATTTTTGAAATTCTACCTCAATGATATATTAGTTTAAACTAATTTCCCAAGATCACCAATGTTTTTTTAGACCACCAATATCTTCCTCAACCTTGGATAAAATAAATTTATTCAATATTCATAATTGAAAATCGAAGAATGAACATAACCATCTTACCATTAACTAATATCTTTCAAACTTATAGAATTTTATACTTAGTATCTAGTCAATTCTTTATCTTCTCTATTAATACTATAAAGTATTCCTTTCCAATTTCACCAATTAAACTAGTATTAAACGACCTTAACATTTGTAATAAAAACCACTTTTGTAGATTCCTTTCTATAGTAGTGATATATTCTCCCATTTTGTATATATATATGGAAAATTTAATCAAATAATATTTACTAAAAAATTTCTCATATTTAAACCCTTAAATTAATTACGTAAGAGATATTGAACACCCTTTAATACATTAAGACTTTATTATTTTTATAATATATCTATCAAGAATACATATCATATTTTGGATGATATAAAAATTAGTTTTGAATGTCTACCACTATCCCAATTTCTCACCTCTAAAATAAATGAGAAGTACCATGTTCTACTAATATGGATTGAGCCATATCAGTCAAAATTTGATTCTTCATATCACTAAAACTAGTTTTTTAGAATATATAGTAAATTATACTCATGATGAGTCCTATAGTTCTATAAATAATTTTCAAAATTATCACCCCTATATCAAGATCCATTATCAAAATGAGACCTCTTTAAGGAATAACAACATTAAAATTTTAAACTTATCTTAAAACTCTTGAACCAATTTTAATGATTTGAATTTATGCCTTAAGAAAATGATTCATGTGATCCTAGTAATGTTATCAACAAATGAGATAAAATATTTATCACCATCTATTGAATCATTCCACACCATTTTATAAATTTCTGAATAGATTAGTTTTAATAGATGATTGTTTGAATATCCAATATTTTTTTATAAATAATTAATAATAATATTTTTTTTAATTTAGTGAATTCTATTTTACTTTTTCTTTTTAACATACATTATAAATATTATATTTTCATGTGAAATTATTTATTATATTTTGAAGAACGTGGAGAAAGCATCTATGCCAAATCTAATTATCATCCTTTATGCTCAAGTAACTCAAATTTTTAGCTTCTCTTAATTGAAATATAATATATTTAGTTTTGATACATTCCTAGATCCACGATTCCAGACCTAGTGCAACACTTAATTACTCAATATAATAGAACAATATCATTTATTACATTCAACCATTATCAAAATCCTATGTTTAGTGTATTTTGGAACTGGTTATATATTATATCTTAAACCTATATAATACCCTAATACAATAAATATATCCTTCATAATAGTCCTTATATATATTTATTGAACTCTTATTAATCCTAGTTATCACTTGGGGATATAAATTAAATAAAGGGTGACTTAAAATCCCAGTAAGGGGAAAGAAAGAGAAACATGGGAAAAATAATCAATGCGAGATACTATTATATTACAAAGTATTCAATGGGATCATAATATATGGAAAAAATAAGGCATAATAGGGACACATGGAATAGAATATTGGGATTCCATGTGATATTGAAGTAAAATATAAAATCATAAGAGAAACACAAGTGATAATTATAAAACATGGAATAAAGATAAGTTAATAATATGAATATGTCACTTATATAATAATAAAAATTTATAAACATTTTGGAAAATATAAATGTATTATACTCGCACATTAAATGTAACATAAGATAACATCATTTTCATGCATAACATATGTGTATAAATCTGACTCTATTATGCACACAATTAATAATATCATGAGTTATAAAACAATAACTAAAATATTATAAGGATATATAGTTCTAATACCACCCATCACATCATAATAGGTGCATAATCATGCATCTCACAATGAAAAAAACATATCTCATTCATAAACTTTAAATGGAACCACAAGAAAAGAATGAGTTCAATATTGATTTCATAATGCATATGTAAAATAATAAACTTAGACATCCCAAAAAGAAGAAGGGAAATAATTAATTTGTTTATTCAAGGGTTACATTTAGAAATAAAAGATCATGGTTTATGAATAGGATAAGAATAAAAAAAGAATAATTATGAAAAGGCTTTGAGAACAAAATCTTTTTAAATAATCCTTGAATTATGGATAATAATTCAAACAAAAAAATTATAAATATGTATATCCTTAGAAGAATAAAAGGTAAATAAAAATAAAATACAATTAGATGATATTTTAGGAGACTTGTAGGGAAAAGAGGGAGACATATAGGATTAATCCAAAATATAAAGGAAGGGTTGAGAGTCCTCATATGATTTTGAGGTATAATTTTAAGAATACATGATTGAGACTTTAGTGAATGGATTTTTTTATCCCTATAAAATGTCAATAAAAAAGGTGTATCATAATTGTGGTCAAACATATAAACAAAATATTTGAAAGGATATTATAAAATAAGGAAATAATATGAAAGAGTAGGCAATATAGGGAATCACCTTATAAATATAGCAATATAAGAAGAATTTATCAATCAATGGTAGAAAATAAAAGTCACACATAAATATCCAAATACCAACAAAATATTTATAAGGGAAATTGTATATGGTGGTATTGTCATGAACCGACCCATTGAGACCCCTATTGGAATAGAAATAATCCAAGGGTGACACCCAAAGATCACCTCCAATATATTTGGGGATGATGACTAGATCCTAGTAAGAATATCATTGAAATGAGAGTACATATCATAAATTACCTATACACATGCACAAAACCAGATCCATGAAATAATGAATAGATATAATAGAGGACTAAAACATGTAGAGTAGAAGCGATGAATTTCAACGACCTCTAGGAAAATAAATCAATGTAAAACTAAGTAAAATAAAATTTATAAAGAAAAAAATATACACCCATAAAAAAATGAGTTCCCAACCTAAAAAAATTGGATGAAGTGAAATATTGAAGAGAGCCCAACTCAAAATCTCTAAGACTAACCCATGAATGTGACCAACACCATTAAGCACTGTTATTCTCCTCTAATACTATGTCAAATAAAGTTACAAATGATCTTCTTGTCATCTGTATAAATCATTACATGTTCAAGAATAACCCATACATGGGTGAGTATATACATACCCAGTGGGATTCCAAAAAAAGTAAAGAGGGAATCAATAGAAATAACAACTATTAACTCAACCCATAAGGTAAGAGGGTAAATAATCCCAACATCAGATATGATTAAAATAAACCTAAGAAAAGAGAGAAAGCGGATCTCCATATCCACAACTATTTAATAATGAAGAGTATTCATGAAGCTCTAAATGTTATATTTACTATATAAGCATCACTTGATAACTCTAAAGAACATGGAGGTCTAGTAAGTCACTATTATATAGAATAAACAAGGGAGAAACACTATAATAGAGGACCATCCCACTGCAAGAGCTTAATGAAGGGGATCTGACTCTATAGATAGAGGAACCAAAAACTCTGTAATGTGGGGGATTTCCTTCTCTACTTGTATAAAGGATATATGTAACCCAAATGTTGAATATACATGGGAGTACCGACCCTAGAAACACTTTGATTTTTACACATAATCATTTCCATTGGCTAAGAATCACTGAAATAAGAATTTTAATCACATCACCTCATGTCATATCTCCAATTCCAAATTAAAGGACACCATTACATACCATGTGGAAAACTAATCAATATAATCTATTAATGTTCCCAAATACAAGTCTCGATGAAGGAGATACACATGGTAGAAGGTTATGTAGGAAGTACATGGCACACACATAGGGTCACATGATGTGTTACTACACCTAGAAACCAGGATATGTATTTCCTTAGATATGGATTGGGAATCCATGTGACACTACATTATATACACATGGGGTCGTACGATGTGATGTTCACCCTGGGACCTGGGTGTGTACACATAGTGCATGGATCAACTAGCCATCTATATATAATAAAATTTCCCCAGGGGGAACACTGTGTGTCTTTCCACATAGGGTCCCAGGTGTGTTCCTTAGGCACACAACTTGGATTCTAAGGCAAGATCGAATGGTGTGTGGGTTTGGTCACATGGTGTATGATATTTAACTCAACCAAAAACCTTATCGTAGTGGAAACCCAAACTATACAGCTTGTGTTCCTCTAGTATACATAACATACAGTCACAAATTTCACAGAAACAAAAGTTTTCCTTCATGAGGATTCTATATATTCCAAATTCTCTACTTCCAATAGTATTTGACTCAAGAAAAAATAGCTGAAATCTATGGTAAATCATATAATAATTTATTCATAGCTTCAAGTGGCCAGAATTTAGAACATTGATTACCTAATGGTTAATATATCGCATCATCCACCTCTGTTTGAGGTTCCGATCCTCGAAGACTTCACCCACAACCCCTAATATACCTCGATACATCTAAAAAACACCACTTATTTGGTCATTCAAACATCTTCCATGAATTTTAGGGTTTGATTATGCTTGAATCTGACCAAGAAATATTGAACCACTGACCCCATTGGCCAATGATGAAGAACACAATGAACAGTGGTGGGAAATTCATAAGATCAAAGTGAAAACCAATGTTGGTCTGTGTGAAAACATCTAATGGTTTCATAATGTGTAAAAATGGGGAAATCAAGTAATATAAATTAAATAATTAGGTTAAAGAACACTAATTATAAACTAGGATAATGTGAAGAACAAATAATGTTAGAAAGTAATAATCTATGAAAATCTATGATTGAAAAATAAACCAAAGGGTGTAAATAAAAAAATATTGTTCCCTAATTCAAGAATGGATTGATATTTGGTGAAGAACACATATTATAGTGAATAAGGTGATGATACCATAGTGTTTGTCATCCATATCATGATTCAACTCAAATTTTCATCCTCAATCCACATTCCCGAGTCATCAACGCAAAAGAAGATATACTATTCATCTACAATATACCAAGTTTATGAAGTTAAAAATATAGTTAATTTCATAATAATGATTTATTTATAGAGATGGATTAGGTTTAGGAAATTTATGTAAATTAATTAAATAAATTAATTAATTACTTAATTCACCCACCAATGGTCACCTTCAACTGAACACCCTGATGCCAACCAACTTTATGTCACACCTATGGTAAAAACCAAATTCATCAAACAACCACGACCGTAGATTTTCTATCCATGTTCTTGATAAATGGGTAAACTATTTATTCTAAAAATATACTTGTGAATTATTTAATATATATTCATATTTTTAATACATTTATTTTAGGGTCTTATAAAAACCAAAAGACAACTCCAACTCTGAGGAAAAATTATAGAGATATATATATCAATATTTAAAGGATCAAACTAAACAGACCAGTGTTGTTAAATTTCCTCCCATAAAGGCTTTTTGCTCTGAAAATCATAAGATACAAAAAAAGGTGGGGGTACTAAGCCTACATCATGCTCTCGTGCTCCCAAGATATCTCCTATACAATCCCATATAGACAAAGCACTTGAACTAGAGGAATGGTACATATACACAAGATCCTTTCTTGTTGATCCTCCATAATAACTGGGTACTCTAAGAAAGTGGAATAATCCTCAATGTACAACTCTCCCTATTAAATAACATTTGATAGATCATGCATGTATCTCTTCAGCTGCGACACATGGAAGAAGACATGCACTTGGTCCAATTGTGGGGGTAAGGAAGAGTGATAAGAAACATCAATAAACCTCTATAAGATCTATAATATCCTAATTAAACTCAAGTATAACTTGATTCCCTAACTAAATATTCACAATCAGCATCATGGGGAGACTCTCAGAAAAAAATTGTATCCCTACACAAACTCCAAAGGCCTACGACATTGGTTCACATAAGATTTATGTCAAATATGATCTATCCTCATATACAAATGGATAGACTGAACATTATATATTATTTCATACACAATATTTGTCCTAAAAAGAGATGTCTCTCCAATCTTAGTCCAGAAAAAGGGTGACATGTAGGGTCTCCCATATTGGGCTTCAAAATTTTCCATGATAATAATGGAGTGGTATCTATTATCATAAATAAAATATACCAATGTAAAGTGATCCTAATAGATATGGTTGAAGGATATAACATAGGATCTAAACACATCCTCTAAAAAACTAGATTCTTAGCTCATTTCATCCATCCATTTGGGGGTGAAACAATGTACTCATCCGTAATTAGGTCCAAAAATCCTCCCAAAACCCTTCTAAAACTATGAAGTGAACCAAGAATCATGATTGAATATGATCATAATGGGTACCCCATGAATATGGATGATATCAAACATGTAAAACTATCCCAAACTCTCAATTGAACTCTAATCCCTGATGGGATAAAAGTTTGGAAACTTGGTAAGTCTATGGACAATCACCCAGATACCATTATGACATCTCACTATCCGCAAAGTAAACATCACAAAATCCATTGATATTCTGAATAACTTATGTTCTAGTATCTCAAGGGGTTGATTCAAACCTATTGGAACATGATGTTTAGCCTTTACATGCTGAGATGTTAGACACTAAGAGGCAAACTAAAAAGTTATATTCCTCATGTCATCCCAATAAGATTTTCACTAATGTTTATTTTACATCTTTTCCAAACCAAAATATACAACAAATGGTGAATTATGAAACTACATCAACACATCCTAACACAAAATGAAAAAAACCACCTTACAGATCTAGAAAACAATGATGTAATCACCACCCTAAGAAAATCCATCTTATGTATCTTCTAATGATAGAGATTAGTGAAAAATCTCATAGTTGATGTCTCCCAAATGAGTCTCTATCACACATTATATAATTGGTGGAGTCAACACCATCAACTGAAGATAATATTGAACCCTATCCTCCACCCAGGTCATCTACAATGAGGCCAACTACTCTGAAACCTCATCCACCAAATGAGAAAAATATATCTTTCTAAGGGCGTCAACCACCACATTACCATTACTGAGAGTGTAGAATATATTTAAGTCATAGAACTAAAGGTAATATAACTAATGCCTCTATATAAGGTTGACATCTCTCTGGGTGAAGATGTAACTGAGACTCTGGTGTTCTATTTATGTAGAAAAATGCTCACCCAAATGATAATGTCTCAACATATTCATGATGAATACAACCACTACCAACTCCAAGTCAGGGGTTTCATAGTTATACTCATGGGGTCTCAGATGATTTAACCCATAAGTGATCACTACCCACCTCTAAATCTACATTAAACCAAACCTATATCCTACGATATCACAAAATAACACATACATGATGCCTTCCTTTGGTAAATTCTACATAGGAGAACTGGTTAGCCTATGATTTTTATCTTTAAAGGCTCTCTAACACTACTCATCCCCGGTAATTGAATTCCATTTCAATTTCAAGGTAGAAAGAGTTTCAACTATCCTACAAAAGTCTTCAATGAACTTCTGATAGAACCCCACAAAATCAAGAAAACTTCCCACCGTTGACACGATCTTGGGTGGTTCCCAAGAAAGAACTATATCAATATTCACTAGATATACAACTACACTATGCTCAATGATGAAATTCCCTAGAAATTAAACCTATCAGATCCAAAACTTGAACTTTGAGAGCTGACCATATAGTTTGTTCTTCCAGAGTAAGTCTAGGACCATCCTCAAATGCTCTGCATACACCTGCTCTGATATAAAGTATATGTGAGTGCCTTCAATAAATAAAACTATGAATTATTCTAAGTATGGATAAATGATTTGGTTTATAAGATCCATGAACACAATCGGTGAATTATTCATACTAATGGCATGAATAGGAACTGATAGTTCCCTTAGAGATATCGGAATTCCATCTTCAGAATATCATCCTCACCAACCCTCAATTGATGGTAAACAGACCTGAGATTGGTATTTTAAAACCAACTCACACCTTTAAACTACTCGAATGGGTTATAAATCCTTTTAAATGGGTACGTCTTATTGATCATTGCCTAATTTAGGTGATGAAAATCCATGAAAATCTAAAAGATCCCATATTTACTTTTAATGAAAAAATTGAAGCCACTTAGGGTGACACATTAGGTCTGATAAAACCATTATTTTAATGGTCTTCCAACTACACCCTCAATAGTTGGAGCTCGGTAAGAGACATACAATGTGAAGAGTAAGCTATTGGTGTGGTCTTAGGGTGAAAGTTGATAAAAAAGTTAACCTACCACCATGGAGTTAGTCCCAAAAAATCTATGTGAAATACATATATATAATCTTACACTACCACTGAAATCAAGATACCAGAATAACCCAATGCACCAAGGGATAAAATCACCAACTGATGGGTGATAGGTTGAAAATTATTAATCATAATCCCCACTTTATTAGAAATAAGTTCTATCTCACCCAAAAATGAGAATCTCATCCTATATGTATGAATGCATTTAACCCTCCTACGATGATATTCAATCTTGTAATGTTCTATGTAAAACTAGTCTATACCCAAGATGATGACATAAGGTTTCATCATAATCACTAAGAGGCCCCATAAGAAACTATCTTCACCAAAAACTAACTCACACTATTAGTAGATGTGGCTGATAGTAGAATATATCCATTTAGAAACCTCAATCCATAACTCCTAGGCTAAAGGATCAACTGAAAGCTCTTGGTCTCATAAAAGGATATTGAATCATGGATGTGTCTACAAGTATAGAGGATAGAATAAAAAAAATAAATATCTCATACCTTAAATCATCTCAATAGTATCTATAGCGATGCTTTATTTTCAAACATTAACAATATATAACATTTGAATAATACACAAAACATTATATAAACAGATTCCCAAAGACCATACTAGTCTAGTTCCTTTGGAATCATGGAAATTGGAAAAATTGTATATAAGTGAGCTACATTATCTCCCACTAGTTTCTTATTGACTAGAACCCCTATTTAACACATCAAACATAATACATATCTTCATTACCCGGGGAAGGAAATATAAAAAGGGGTGAGCTTAGATTCTTAGTAAGGGTAACCAATGGACACATGTAAGCATAAATATGAGCTTAGGGGTATGGAAATGTGATCCTAAAAATGCAATATCATACCCTACATATCAAATATCATAAAAAATAATCATGGAATAAATATTGGCTGTTCATAAGACACTAATCATAATGAAATAAAGAACATAATCCATGAAATCATAACATAGGAATAAAACATGGAATTATGGAAGACACATAATCATATAATATTATTTCCATAGTAACCAAGTAATTTCTTCCAAGATAATATTATTAATATGGTTTAACTCCCCATACCATCTTGGAAGTCATGGTTCACTCCCACATACATCTTAGTATCACGAGTTCACTCCTCATACCATCTTGGTAGTCATGGTTCACTACCATGGCCATCTTAGTAGTCAAGGTTCACTCCCAAGACCATCTTAGTTTATCTCATGAGACATAAATCTTTACCTAATGCATTGGAGGGAGATATAGGTCCAACCCATCTCATAATGAGATCATAAATAAATGTTCCATGAAATAATAAACAATCATATCTTAAACCATGAAATGAAATGGGTATCATAATCATGCAAACATATAATAACCTGTGAAAAAAATACAGGTTTTATAATCATGTCATCAAAATAATATCCCATGAAAGAGAAATTTATTTCATAAACATATAACCTTTGAAAGAGAAACTGGTTCATAAAGACCATGACATTAAGTATAAACCGTTCAGAGAAATAATATGAATGTAACCTTTATTTAATTTCCTATAAATTCATGAGTTACATTAACAAATTTCATCTTATATGGAAAATAATTTTGAAATATATTTCAAAAACTTTTCTTGAAGAAAATATACTTTCTTCTTTAAAAAAAATATTTTTAATACATAATACCATTTGAAAATAATTTTACTATAAAATATATTGAAAACTTATAAATAATACCTGAAATCAATTTTAAACCTTTTTTGCTAGAAAACTTATAAAAGAATCTCAAATAAATATTGAAAACCTTTTTCCTTGAAATCTTATAAAATAAGATTCAAAACATTTTAAAAACCTTTTTTTTGATTTTTTTGGAAAACTTATAAAGAAATATTGAAAATAGTTTGAAAAACATTTGTTTGAAAATAAATTTTAAAAATAATTTCTTAAAAATTAAACTTTTAAACATACAAAGAATCTTCATAGAAATGATGGCGGGTAAATTTATACTTGACGTATAAGGAAAATAGAACATTCTTTTTTCACTGTACAAAGGGTAGGAAAATGACATGTTTAGAAAGTGACAATAAGATTCCTTTGAAAAAACTAGTAAAATAAAAAATGAGGAACAAAATTATTTTAATGATTATAGGATAATAATAGAATATTCTTGGAAACTCTTTTATGAAAACATGGTTTTTATGGAACATAGATTTCTGACCAAAGAGAGGGTAAAGTAAGGATTTCTTATAAACATACTATTAACTATATTATGTACCAAATAGTGGAATAATGGTACCAATACATGAATATATCATGAAATAATAGAGGATAAGAAAACCCAAGAGTTTTATTGAGAGATATATCACAATATTTCATAAAATAAAGCATAATCGTTAATAATAATGAAAAATGATGAGGTTGTGTCAATAAACTCATACTACTTGGTAACCTGGGATCACAGTATCCATGTAAGAAAATTAAAATTAAATAAACCATAAAATATCATTAAAATAAGTATATTCATTATATAACATGTAAAATAGAAGTATATACACCTTGAAAAATAATTTAGGTGCATAACAAAACATGAGTCTCAAAGAAAGAAAAATTGAGACAAAACTATCTTACCAATTTGGTAACTTTTGAAAATTATAGCCCATGAAATAAAGTTAATAAAAAGCATAAGTAAATACCAATACATTTAATTATAATATACTTATAATAAATTCATATTAATTACATAAACCACACAAAATAAGCGAGTGGTGAATAAGGCATGTATCACACGATAATAAAAGTGATATGCAATTTCCCTTACATTGTGTCTTTAATTTCATAGAACTCATTAGAAAAACCTATATAATAAATATAAACATATTATAAATATTTTAAATAACCATATTATTATATCTAATACCATATATGGTTTTATTATGACTTTATATTAACCTCTTGTTAATAATCCTATGTTGAGGTTTCACTTCAGGTAATATCCGCATCGTTCTTCGCATGTGTCTTAATTTGTTATATCTTACATACTAATACTTATATCATGATTAAAGAATGTGAAAAATTATATAAATATAATTTATATTAATTATATTTTTATTATAATAATATATTTAATATATAATTATGAAATGGAATACACCGTTCATGGAGACGGTAAGCCGTACATACGCATGAACACTGTTTATGTTTTTAATGTCATATTGAAAGAAAGAATGAAGATGACATATATTTATATATGTATATAATATCATTATAGTATAATTATAATTTTATATATATCATATAAGTTCACTAAAACCATCCTTAATAAATTCCATGTAGTGTGTGAACGAATCACATCTCTTTAAGGGGGCGGTAGTACACACTTCCTCAAATGAAATTATCGTATTTACACCAAATGGAAAGTAAAAAAGATATTTGTTGTAAAAGGAATACATAAGAATAAATACATAATAAATATAATATATTTAAAATATAAACATAGTATCCATGATAATGTCCACTATGAGAGGTGGTAGAGGAAAAATGAACAATAATCGTTTTGTGAGGCGGTAGATTTTCGTACACGTAAACAGTATGTTCATTACCCATTAGATGGAGTGTGTGTAAGTGTAGGTAAAAAAAATAGCATAAAAAAAAACTATAATATTTAGGATACTATTATTTTTATAAAATCATGGAATAAATAGAGTGTAGGGGGTTGATAAAGAAAATAAAAGAAAGGATCTTGAGAGAAGACGTTACCTCTTAATCGGGTAACTCCTTTTGGTTTGTTTCAAAAGGATTCCTTGGATTGATTTATTACAAAGGGTATTATTCCTGGAGTAAGGGAGGGATGTTTTGATATTATTGGGGTATATTTTAGGTGATACAAGTGGATTTATAGTTGTAATAAAGTGGGAGTATAAGAGGCCTTTTTATAGTGGAGGAGGAGTGACACTCTTGTAAATATTTAAAGAGAGAATTCCACCATTGTTTTTCTTGTTGAAAGTGAATCAAGTAATGGAAAAAAGTAGATAAAATGGAGTATATAGTCGAAATATTTACATTAAATGGATCATGTACAAGTGTATAGGATGTTTTTAGTCATTAGTTAAATTTAATTTTACCTTAAGTAATGTAATTAATTTTAATTACTTTCACTAATATTTTTGTAAAAAAATTAAGTTTAAATTATTATAAATTATAAATTATTATTATTACAAATATTTAATTCATTTTCAAAATTAAAACAACTTAATTGGTAGAAATTAATTTAAATTTAATCCCACTGACGGGACGATACTGTGGGTTTTTAATATAAAAATGATGAACATTTTGATAAGTTTTAATATCCAATTTCAATGTTAAATTGGTTACAATAAACTAAATTGGATTAATTAATAATAATATTATATAATTAAACTTTTAAGATAATTTAAAATATAATTTAAACTTATAAATAAATTAGACTAAAAAGTAGTTTTGAACTAAAATTCAGTATTTATCATTATTCATTAAAAAATTAAACTTCACAAAAAAATACCAAAACTTCACCCTAACATAATTATTATGTTAAAATTTAAAATATAAATTTTATTTTGACATATTAAATCTATATATATTCCAAAAAAATTATTTAAAACGGGCTCACCATTAAAAGGCAGTAAAAATGCCTTATTAAAAATATAGTTTTTAAGCATAAAATTGGGTTTGATCTTATCTTATTTCTATAAAATATATTGAATTGATATAAAAAATATTTGATTTAAGATATAAAATATATATGAAATTAATATCACTCACTAATTAATTTAATTTACTAGGGTAAAACAACTCTGAGACTATATTAATATTTTTCTTTATATTTAATTGGTTTTCATTTCTAATTAATTGGTATACTATGAATTCATATTATAATTTTTTAAACTATATATTTTCATAAATTAATAAATAATATTAATAATATCTAATTAAAATCTAGGTTATATATTATTATCTTAAATAATAACATTATTTTTCGGTTAACTCAGTCTTGCGTGTTACACAAGCCATCGAGGAAAGTCATTGTTGCGTGTAACACAAGATAAAATCAGTGTTACATGTAGATAAATATAAAATTTATTTTGCATGTAGTGCATTCTCAACTTTATTTTTCATATAAAATAATCCAAACATATATCTTTAATATAAAATAAACTATTTTTAGTGTTGCATGAAATGAAAAACATCAAAAAGGTTAAATTAATTCGAAAAAAATAATTCATAAAATCTAAGGGTGTTAAATTATACCCCACATAAAATTAATTTCACCCTAGAAATTAATATGGGTTATAAAAGGTTTAATAATTGAGATTTTCATCCATATAAACCCAAATCATAAAAATTAATACTAAAACTTTCCATAAAAAGGGAATGTTGGGACCATAACAGTTACCAAAAGTAACATGTAACTGGGTTTCCACATAGGAGAATGTAGGTTGGGAGTGAAGATTTGACATGGAGTAAAATCATAAATATTTATATGGGGTGATTTAGGTCATCAATCGAAAACAAGTTAATGATCAATGAAAAGTTTAGGACCTCAAATTCATAAATCTATGTTGATTTAAAGGCCACCAGTTCAACAAAAATTTTACTATTAGAATAACCTAGTTTTTTGATCATTATCCTAATGTTGAGTAATTATTTTATTGAACATGAATATAAGGAAATACAATTTCATGATATATTTATATAAATAAAATTTCATTCTTTATTTTTTATTTTATCTATTTCTAATTCTTCCATTACTTCAAGAAATGGATGAACAAAAATTAAATTTGATTCCTAAATTACTAAAAGACACTTTTAGCAGATCATATGGCCCATAAAAGAATGTAAATTATAACTATTTGTCTCTAAATATTATTTAAAATCAATATGTTTAATACTTTAATATTTAATCATAAAAAGTAACTCTAATGGTTCATCATTAATATTTATTCAAAAAAATTATTACACATTAACTGGGACATCATGTACACCAATGGTAAGCATAAAACCCTTATCATCCTTCAGTCATGGGTCCAAGACCCATGGCCTTGCCAGACTTGATTGGTTGTTACCCGGTATACATGATTTAATTTTATAAAACCACACTAATATAATTTATGAAATAAATAATATAGACATCCTTGAAATAAGGTTAATCACTAAATAACCTTTTAAATAAGGTTTTCAATACAAACACAGTACATAAATAATTCCTCTGAAGTTTAAATTAAAATTTTCATGAATTATGAACCTTATAACACATATAAAATATGAAAATAAATAAGTTTAGAAATAGTCATGAAATTATCTTAACATTTATTCCCATGTATATCACAAAGTATCTCTTTGTTGTTTCATTCAAAACATGTGAATACCCTCATCATATATTCTATTAAAACATGGTAATAACCTGAATTTCCTTAAATACTTCTAGAAAACATGTATGCTTCCTTATTACATATATTACTTTATATATTACATAAGTCCAAGAAGTTTTAAACTTCATCCATGATAGCATAAAAAGCTTGTCAACAAGTCCTTAAGTAGTTCTAATGTAATCAGTACCATCCAATTTACTTATATCCCACATATCTTTATCCAAAAAGCATTATCGTAACATAAGGAACATATTAATTATTTTCTTCCCCTTAATAATGGTTTTTCCATGGACATCAACTTGACATCAAATCACATTTATATTTCATCAGAACCATTCAACGTATTCTTGTAAATCATTAGAAAAAAACATAAACATCAAAATCCTTATTTATTTCAACTTTCATATAACAGAATTCTTGAATCCAAATATATAAAAAATTTTATTGTTACACTTCATCCATATTACATTAACAAGGATACCTCATCCTATTACACAATATCCATTTCATTTCAGATTTAATCTATATTTTATTCAACATCTGTAATGTAACAATTACTCACACCACCTTGCTGGTTCCCTTTTGGAGCTTTCATCTTGGGACATTGAGTTTCATAATGACTATTTACATTACACTTAAAACACTTAAACATCAATAACATATAAGGTATGATAATATTCTCATCCATTTTGTTAACTGAACTCTTCATTTTTACATTGAAGTCACTTACTTTATGTCCTTCTTTTCCACAGTAAAAACATATTGTTGTTCCTCTGAGAAATAAACTTTGGTGATTTTTTACACATTCTTGACACAAAGGAAACCAAATATTCATTCCTCCATGTTCTAAATTACCCTAAATCTTAGTGAAATCCTTATTTCTCTACCTTGGTGAGTCTGAGAGTTGTTTAAGGTACAAATTTTTAATCATTTTTTTGTGAAAACTGATTAGGAATGATCACAACATCTTTCACTCCAGCGATCATCCCACTTGTATTCCCATCAGAAAATCATACATAAAATTCAAAATTAATACATTTACTTATGGTTCCCTCCATTTACTAAAAACAAAATCATAGTGTGAGAATTACTAATCATAGCAGAAAACCACATAGTCAGGAAAACAATTACTTATAGGATGTATAAATCATGAGACCTTCCTTAATATATGACACCCTAGGTTCATCCTAGGTTATTCATAGACAACTTATATTAACATCCTTTATGATGGTTCATGAAGAGTTTTGTGAATTCCCAAATTATTCCCCTGGGAGTTTCAAATCAGGTGTGCAACAAGGCCCATTGTTGTGTACTAGGTTACCTCGAGTCAGGCTTCGAACATCTTTTCGGTGTTTTTACCCCTAGGTACATCTGTGCTAGATACAGATCCACATGTAGTATCTAGAGAGGGATGTATTTCTAGGAAACCACTCACTCTATCCCTTACCAAAATTATAGGACATTTTCTTAAATTTTAACTCATCCTTAAACTTATCCTTAGAGGCATCCCTATATATATCCTTATAAATGTACATAGGTATATCAATAAAGTTTTCTCATCCTAGTTTCCAAAGTTTAACTAAATTTTTTCTCTGATACCGAATATAGTGACCCTAAATTTTTAAGAATTAAAATTACATAAAATATTCAGAATACATAAAACATTATATAAATAGATACCTAAAAACCATACTAGTTTATTGCCTTTAGAAACATGGAAATAGGAATATTGGTATATAAGTGAGTTACATTATCTCCCACTAAGTTATTCTTGACTAGCACACTTCTTAGACACATAAACCACAATATATATATCTTCATAACATGAGGAAGGAAAAATAAAAATGAGTGAGCTCAAATACTTAGTAAGGATCAACAAGGGAGACATGTAAGAATAAATATAAGTATAAGGGTATAGAAATGCGTTTCTGAAAATAGAAGATCATACCCTACATATCAAAGATCATAAACAAGAATAATGGCATAAATATTTTTATTTCATAAGACATTAATCATATAGAAATAAATAACATAATCCATGAAAGCATAACTTGGGAATAAAACATGGAATTGTGGTAGACATATAATCATATAATATGATTTCCATAGTAGCCAAGGAATCATTTCCAAGACCATATTAGTAGTACGAGTTCACTCCCCATACCATCTTGGTAGTTATAGTTTACTCCCATGTCTATATTAGTTTCATGATTTCACTCCTCATATCATCTTGGTAGTGATGGTTCACTCCCATGGCCATCTTAGTAGTGAAGGTTCACTCCTGAGACCATCTTAGTCTATATCATGAGATATAAATCTTTACTCAATGCATTAGAGGGAGATATAGGTCCCACCCATCTCATAAAGAAATCATACATAAATGTTACAAAAAAATAATAAACAATAATATCTTAACCAATTAAATTAAATGGTTATCATAAACATGTAAACATATAATAACTTGTGGAGAAAAAATACATGTTTCATAATCATTTCATCATAAGTATAACCCATTAAAGAGAAACAGATTTCAAAAACATATAAACCATGAAAGATAAATGGGTTTCATAAATAACATGAAATTAAGCATAACCCATTTATAGAAAGAATATGAATGGTACTTTTAGATTATTTCCTATAAAGTCACAAGTAACATCATCCTATGCCATATTATATGAAAAATAATTTTGAAATATCATTCAAAAACTTTTCTTGAGGAAAATATAATTTATTATTTGAAAAATGATTTTTAATACATAGAACCATTTAAAAATAATTTTCTTATAAAAATACATTGAAGAATTATAAAGAATACTTGAAATCATTTTGAAAATCTTTTTCCTTGAAAACTTATAAAATAAGATTCAAAAACATTTCAAAAACCTCTTTCTTTGAAAACATCTTGAAATATTATAAATAAATCTTGAAAACATTTTGAAAACAATTTATTTTAAAATAAATCTTAAAAAAACTTTCTTAAAAATTAACCTTGTAAGCATACAAATTATTCTTCACATAATTGATGGTGGAAAAATTTGTACATGTCATATGGGTAAAAAGAACATTCCTTTTGCATGGTAAAAAGGGTAGAAAAAATCATTGTTCAGAAAGTGACAAAAATATTCATTTTAAAAAATTAATAAAATACAATAATTGGGAAAAATTTCATTTAATTATTATATGATAATAGTATAATACTCTTAGAAGCACTTTTTAGAAGACATGGTTTTCATGGAACACATATTTCCGACCAAAGGGAGGGTAATGGTAGGCTTTATTAAAAAACATTCTTAACTATTTTATGTAATAAAGAGTGGAATAATGGTACCAATACATGAATATAACATGAAATAATATATTATAAGGAAACTCATGAGATTTATTATGAAATGGATCACAATATTTCATCAAAGGAAGTATAATCATTAATAATCTTGACAAATGATGGGATTGTTTCAATAAAATCTTACTAATTGGTAACTTGGGATCACACTCTCCATGTAAGAAAAGGAAAATTAAATAAATAATAAATTTCATGAAAATAATTAGATTCATCATATAATATTTAAAATGGAATCATATACACCTTGAAAAAGAGTTTTGGTGCATAATAAAACATAAGACTCAAAGAAGGAAAACTGAGACAAAACTATCTTACCGATTTGGTAAATTTTGAAAATTAAACCCCATGAAATAAATTTCTTAGAGTGGATATTTAAATAGAAATAACAGTAATTATAATATGAATATAATAAATTTATGGTCATTACATACATAACACAAAATAAGTGAGTGGTGAATAATGCATCTATCTCACATAAATTAAAGTGAGATGAAATTTCCCTTACCTTGTGTCTGGAATTTCACTGTACTTATTAAAAAAACCAATATAATAAATATAAATTTATAATATATATTTTATAAAATCAAATAATTATATATAATACCACATATAATTTTATTATTACCTTATATTACCCTCTGGTTAATAATCCTATGTTAAGGTTTCACTTCGGGTAATATCCGCTTTGTTCTTCGCATGTGTCTTAATTTGTTATATCTTCAGTAATTATAATTATATAATGGTTCCATAATGTAAAAAATGATATAAATATAATTTATATTCAGTATATTTTCATTATAATAATCTATATAATATGTAATTATTAAATGGAATACACCGTTTATGGAGACGGTAAGTCGTATGTACGCATAAATTTTGTTTCCATTTCTATCGTCGTATTGAAAGAAAGAAAGAAAATGGAATATATGTATATATGTATATAATATAATTAATGTAGAATTATAATTTTATATATCATATAATTTCACTAAATATATCCTTAATACATTCCATGTATTGTTTGAATGAATCACATCTCTTTGAGGGGGTGATCGTCCACACTTCCTTAAACGAAATTATCATATTTACACCAAATGGAAAGTAAAAAGATATATGTTTTAAAATGAATAAATAAGATTAAATACATAATAAATATAATATATTAAATATATAAACATATTTTCCATCATATTTTCCACCATGATATGAATTAAAATAAAAAAGAACAATCATCTTTTAGCGAGGTGATAGTTTGTCGTACAACTAAACAGTATGTTTATTGCGCATTATATAGAGGTGTGTGTAATTTTAGGTCAAAAACATAGAATTAAAACATCATATTATATTTAGGATGTATGTTTTAATTTAAAATCTTGTAATAAAGAGATTGTATGTGTGGATAAAAAAAATAAAAGAAAGAATCTTGAGAGAAGACGTTACCTCTTAATCGGGTAACTCCTTTTGGTTTGTTCCAAAAGAATTAATTGAATTGATTTATTACCAAAGGGATGATTCTAGGATGAAGGGAGGTAATATTGAAGATTATTTTAATATAGTTTAGGTGAGACAATGGTCTTGAGGGGTGTGGGTAAGTGGGAGGATATGAGTCATTTTTATAGTGGAGGAGGAGTGACACTCTTATAAATATTTGAAGAGAGAATTCGAACCACATTTTTCATGTTGAAAGTGGATACAATATTTGAAAAAAGTATATAAAATATACTATAAGGTATAAATATTTCTAGATAATTGATATTTTACAAGTTTCTAGGGCTTTTTGAGACTTAAATTTAAGGTTTAGTCATTAGTTAAGCTTAATTTTTCCTTAAGTGGTGTAATTAATTTTAATTGTTTTCACTAATAGTTTTGGTAAAAAACTAATTTGACCTTAATATACATTATAAATTATTATTATTCCAAATATTTAATCCATTTTTATAAATTCAAATCACAAAAGTGGCCTCAATTAATGTAAATTTAATCCCCTTGACGGGATGATATTGTGGATTTTTAAAGTAAAAATGATCAAAAGTTTGCTAAGTTTTTGTATCAAATTTCAATATGAAATTAGTTACAATGACTTAAATTTTATTAATTTATAAAAATATTATCTAATTAAACTTTGAAACAAATTTAAAATATAAATTAACCTTATAAATAAAATATATGAAAATGAAGTTTTGAACTAAAAATCAGTAATTTTCACTATTCATTAAAAAAATTAAACATCAGTTAAAAATACTAAAAAATTACCCTAACATTATTATTATGTTATTATTTAAAATATGATGTTTATTTTTACATATTAAATCAATTAATAATCCAAAAATTGGATTTAAAATGGGGTTTCCATTGAAATGCGGTAAAAATACCTTAATAAAAATATTGGGTTTTAAGCAGAAAACTGCGTCTATTATTATATTATGTCTAGAAAATATATTGAATGGATATAAAAAATGTTTTATTGAATATATAAAATATATATTACATTAATATCACTCTCTAATTAATTTAATTTATTATGTTAAAATAGATCTGAGACCATATTAATATTTTCCTTTATATTTAATCGATTTTCATTTCTAATTAATTGGTATCCTATGAATTAATCTTATTTTTTTAAACTATATATTTTCATAAATTAATAAATAATATTCATAAACTATAATTAAATGTCTAGGTAAAATATTATTATATTAAAAAATAATATTATTGTTCGGAAAACTCGGTCTTGAGTGTTATGCAAGCTATTGAGGAATGTAATTATTATGTGTAATGAAAGATAAACTCAGTGTTCAGTGTAGAGAAATATATATATTTTTACATTTAGTGAACTATTAACTTGGTGTTTCATATAATGTAAGACAAAAATATCACTTGCATGTAAATAAACTATTTTCATTGTTGCGTGAAATAAAAAATATCTAAATGTTTAAATTAATTTGAAAAAAATAATTCAAAAAATCATGAGGTGTTACAGTATCCATATCATATCCCTCCATATCCTGAAACTTCCCATTCCATTAATCCTCGGTGCTATGATCCTGGCATGGTCCACCAGGTGGTGGCAGTGGGAGTAGTTCATAACATCATCCTCCAACAACATCTCCTCCCTCAGATGCTCTACCTGATCCTCTATTAGCACCACCACCCTGGGGGATACACTGACCATGCATAAGATATCCCTGATCACATCATTGCCTCTATATTGGAGGTCTGTCCATTGAATATGTACCATATGTATAACATTGGGTTGGTCAATCACAAGTCACGTGACCTCACTCGTCAGAAGCATACAATCATCTATCTTTAGTCCAAATAGACCCTCTACGTGATCCCTATATTCAGGATCTACATATTTGAGTATGGGAATGAGCGTGCCTCTTACAATGTGGCCCTGATGATTGAGGCCTTCTAGATTCTATTGTCAACTCAGCCTCACAATGTTCATTTCTAGCTCTATCCACTCAGAGTCCCTCTACAAGAAAGTTCTTTTTAACCAAGGCTCACTCCAACACTCAAACATAAGTGGGAATTCATTGGGAGACCAAAATAACATTAATTAATCTATGAAGGCCCTACTCAAACTTCCAAACCTAAAAGTATCCACCCCACACCATATCTAGAGCATAACACATGAGGTTAGTAAACATCATGGTGTATTCACCAACTGACATATCACTCTTCTATATGTCAAGAAGCTCCTGGATCCTCACAGAGCACCAAATTAAAGGGTAATACTCATAAAAAAACATCATAAAAGAGTATAACAATGAGAGAATTGTCTCATTTTGAGTTAGATTAATTAAACCCCAATAACACCCTACTGCTCTAAAAATAAGGCCAATGGAAAGTGCAACCATCTGATCAAATGAGGTCTAAAAAATCCAAAAAAATTGGACTTCTACTTCAAACCAATCCTTTTCTTCATGATTTTGTAGATCAATAAAAAACCTTATAGGTCTCCATTTATATAACTATCATAACATGCTAATCCAGTTCACATCATCATCCAGTCCTTATAGATATATCAACTACCCAACATGCCATCGATCATACGCCTGGACCACTGGAGTTGGACCCAGATGCTACTCAATAAGTGGCAGAACTAATTTGTGCCATCCTGGAGGAAAAAAATCATTAATAGGTCATTTAAATAAGTTCTCATTATTTAAATGATTTTTATGATCCTATATCGATATCCTAGTTGGCTTTCATCACAGAGGAATATTGAAAGTTAATAAGATATACCACAGTTAGATGAGAACATTATTGGAGCTAGCTCAAGAAGGAAATGAATGAAAAAATACCCAATCCTATATGATTCATGTACTATTGGTTTCCCTACAATTGATGCCTCAACATGATAAGCTAACAAGAAGGTAGTTAGATTCACGGTGTATGGTTACATTGGCCAGCACACTATTACTGGGTTCCCTGGTCGGAGAGTCAAACTTGAGACACTCGTAAATAATTTAACTATGTTCTCATACCTAACCTCCTGAAATGTAAAACTCTAAGAATAAACCCAAGGAAAAACCATCTCTAATACTACTCTATCATAATCCAACCCACTGAGACCCCTTTTGGACTGGAAGTAATCCATGGGTGACACCTCAATCCCACCTTCAATAGGTTACGAGATGGAGACTAGTGTCGAGTAGGCCTATCACTAAAATAGGAGAAATTAGTCTAAAGTAACTATACATTTTTACACAACCATCTTTATGAAATAGTGCAGAGATATAATAAAGTGCTGAAACATCTAGAGTTTAAACCATGCATGCAACAACCTCTAGGAAAATACATCAAAGTACAATGAAGTAAAATAAAAGTTATAAAGTAAAAAATCCACAACCAACCAAAAATGATGTCCCAACATAAAAAAAACTATTAAAAGGGAAATATTAAATATATCCTATCTCATAATATCTAAGACTAACCACTGAATGTGGCTGAAACCTCTAAACACTTCTATGATCCTTCAATATCAGGTTCACCAAAGTTATCGCTTATCTACTTATCATATTCATAGTACATGGAATTTGTGGGTATAGAACATGAATGAGTGAGTATATAAATACCCAGTAGGACTCATAGAAAACCTATATGTAAGAAACATAAATAAGGACATTAAAATCAATCCAAACATTAAGAGGGTAAAGAAACCCATCCTCATAAATACATAAAAGAAACTCAAGTGAACAGATAAAGGCTATCTCCATCTCCAAAACAACCTAAGAACAAAGGGTATTCCTACATGTCCCAAGGTTACATCTAATAGACAATTATGATGTGAAAACCCTAAAAAATATAGAGGTCCCACACCTTACAATTGTGTAGCATATCCAAAGGAGAACCACTATAATGGATGTCCTACCCTATGTCAGAGCTCAATGATGGGAATTCCACTCTGTAGATAGGGGACCCACACCCACTATAATATGGGAGAGTTACATATATTCCTATATAAAGGATATGGGGGACCCAAACACTAGACATACAAGGGATTACTGAACCCGATAACACTTTAATTATCATACTCTATCACTATCATTGACTAAGAATCACTACAATAAGTGTCTTACTAGCATCACCTCGCATCGTATCTATGATGCAACAAATGAGGGCCACCATCATGTCCCATGTAGAAAAAAACCCAAGATAGGATAATCATGGTGTCAATTATGAAACCTAATGAAGAAAATATATAAGGTATAATGTTTTGTGGGGGAGTACATGGCATGTACATAGGGTCACACAACATGCGACTCCACCTAAAAACCTAGTCATGTTGTTTTCTAGACACGGCTTGGGAATCCATGGAAAAATACATGGTATGTACATTGGGTGAAACCATGTTTATGTTCACCTAGGGTCATGGTCATGTAGACATGGTGTACACCTTGGATAACCATGGATATATACACGACATGTCCCTAGGTGGAACATGATGTGTGTTTTCACATGTTGTCCTGGGTGTGTGCCTTTTGTACATGACTTGGATACCTAGGTAATATCACATGACTTGTAGGTACGAGTACTTGGTGTGTGATGTTTAACTCAGGAAAAACCATATACTTAGTGGAAAACCACATTACATAGTGTGTGTTCCTCAATGATACATGACATGTGGTCATAGATTTCATTGAAAATTAAGTCTTCCTTCATGAAGATTCTAGATATGAAAAATATCCCACTTCAACCACCATTTGACTCACCTAAAATAGATGAAATCTAAGGGTAAATCCTTATATCAGTGATTCTTAGACTTTGGTGAGCGGAAATTGGAACCTTGATTACCCAATTAGGAATATGTATTGACATCCACCTTTTTTTAGGGTTCCATCCCTCAAATCCATCACCAATAACCTATAATCTTCCTCTATCCATCCAAAAAACACCACTTCCAAGTTCATTAAAAAATTCTCCATGAATTTGGGGTTATATCGTGCCCAAACATGGCCTAAAAATGCAATCGCAGACACCATGGTCCAAATATAAAGAACATGAATAATGATGGTAGGAATACACAAGATTGAATTGAAAACCATTATTTTCCAACTAATCCCTATACATGGATTTCATAATTTAGAAATAAGGGTGAAATGAAGACATAATAATTAAATAATGAGGTTCAAGAACACTAATTAAAAACCAATTTCATGTGAAGAATGAAAAACACTAAAAAGTAATAAGATATGAAATTCTATGATTGAAAAGTAAAAAAAATGGTAAAAATCAAAAAATAACATGAAAAACCTCAAGTCGGAATTTATCATTGCTAAATAATGAATTCCTTACTGAATAAGGTGATGATTCCACTATGTTTGTTGTCTATCTCACAATTATCCTCAATCTTTCATCATCGGTCCACGTTCCTAGGTCATAAATGCCAATGAAGCTACGATCCTCCCCTATAATCTCCTTAAGTTATATTTATAACCCTATATATTAATCATAGATATGAATTTATAGAGAGTAATTTAGGTTTAGTTCACTTAAGTAAATTAATAAATTATATAACGCACCCACCAACAATCGCCTTTAACAAAACACCCAACACTAACCATATTTATGCCTTGCCTATGGTAAAACTTGCATTCCAGAAACAACCATGGTCTCCATTTTCCCATAAAATTTATTGATTAATGATAAAACCATTTATTATGAAAATATTCTCATGTGTGATTTAATATATATTAATATTTTTAATATATTAATTACGGGGTCTTCCAACATGTTTATGTGAATTATACCATTTTTTTTAATTTCATAGTTTCAATTCATTATTATTTATTAATTACTCAATAAGATGTAAAATACATAAAATTAAATTTTATGATTTATATATAAGGCAATATGACCATCTATGAAAACTATGATACACAAATAATTGAAAACATCACTGTAGGTGTTTAAATATCTATTAACAGGATGTGTCAAAAGAGGAGAAGAGAGGTATTAAATATGGATTATAAAAAGTTTATAATAAGTATTGTTACCATAATAATAATCATAGATCTATAATATATACTAAAAATACATATAATTGGTGATATATGAAGAATTGATATGTTCCTCATAGGCGGTAATGTAACAACCCATGTTGTTATAGGTTGTAAATTCCCGAGGGAGTTTGATTTTTTGGTTCTTTTTGAGATTTGGGACTTAAATTGAGGTTTTTACTGTTCTTAAATATTTAATAGGTTATTTTAGATGTGGTTTGACGTGGTAGATACCTTGGTGGTTTAGGGGGATGTTAAGGTAATTCCTAGGCTATTAAAACTTGCAGTAGCATGACATTTACAAATTTAAAAGTGGAATTCATGTGAGGATTTTCCATTCATGGGAAGATTTCAGGCCATGAAATGGGAAAAACATGAGAGGGATTCTTCTGAGGAGACTTTATAACATGGACATAGGGTTCATATTATGAAATCATTAGGGAAGAGGGATAGTCCCTCTACCTAGGGGTTTGTCATAGTGTGAAACCCTATTCACACTATGAACCACAATAGGAAGAACCTCTTTTAAGGGTCCTTTTGGTAAGCTGGATGGGGGTATTTTTTAGGAACCAATCATGTTATTTTGGATTTTTCTAATAAAAAAAGTGGGAGATCCCCTATATCTATATCTCCCCCTCTTTCCCCATTTGTTCCGAATCATTTATAGAAGTTTCATTATACTGATTCATGGTAAGATCCATCCCTCCCTTGATTTTGTTTCCTCTCATTGTATTTCACCTAATTTGGGTTTAACTATACAAGGGTTTTATGTGATTGTTTCAACAGAACATGGTTTAGTCATACCACTTGTAGGATTTTTTTGTGGATAATATAGGATGTCTTAGTAGAAGGAAATAAATATTTAATTCTCCATTTACCTTAAGCTATGTTTCCTGATGATTTTTCTTATGTTTTCCTATTAATTTGGGTAAAATTAGATGTTGAATTATAGTTTTATTTTTTTTATTTTTTATGGCCAAGGGTTGGGAGTATTTTAGGAGTGGATTTTCCCCATTGCTCATGGTTTCAGATTTATTTCATTTCAAGATAAGTTTGGAGTCGATTATTCTAATATGGTTTTTTGTTTTAAATGTTTAATTAATTAATTTTATGGAATGTGTTGATGAGATAGGTTTTCATGGATTTTAATGAGGTTAGTATGGTATTTGGATAGATTTATGATCATCGTTTGAGGTAGGCAACCTTTACATTACCGCATACCTTAGTCTGGGTGGTTTCATCTTCATATGTAAGAATTAGTTTTATCTTCTTACATATTTATTGGATTTTATGATTTCTCTATAAGGTGGGGATGGACTCAAATTGGATGAATAGTCAACATAGACTACATATATTGTTAAATGGTTCAATATAGGTTCCTTTGTTGAAAAAGTTCTAGTGGCCCTCCTAATGGATTGCTTGTTGACATGAGTGGTTTTTAAAGAACAAGAGACTTATTTTTTAAAATTTTATTTTAAAATTAGGTTAAAATATAAATTAAATTTAAAGTAAAATGGGTAATTTGAAAATCATTTTTTAATGGTATTTCAAACAAGGAAATGAGTTATCTAAGGAATTTTTCAATGTTATCTTGTCCAAGGGCCTAGCATGAGTAAGAAAACACATGGTGACTTTTATAAACGATTTGTAAATGGTATTAGACTTAGTTTTAAAAGGAAATCCTAAGAGTATTGATTGAGATAGTTTTGATCCAGTTGATATCACGTGGTGATGCCCAATTTTCTAAATCTTGTTTAGTTGTTGTGCCCCCTATTTGTGTTTTCTGGTGTTTTTATTGAAGTATAATGATATGCTCTGTGTGTGCAGCCCCATCAGAATTTTTTTTTGGTATTAAAGAGGTGGGTTAGTTTGAATGGATATGACAGAACCCCAAAAGGGTTGATATGGGTACTGTAATGGTTCGAGATGTGAATATAGGCCCTCAGTGACTAGATCCTTGTTCACAAGTTGGTGACTTGTGAGATGATTTGCATGCATTTGTTGTTGTTGTTGTCTTCATGTGTTTGAATAGATACATGTGATAGGTTATAGATTTTATTATTGAATAGGATCTTAAGGACTAGCCTCTCCATGAGTGAGATGGCTTTGAAAAGATGTCCACAAGATGGATGAGATCCCAGAGTTCATGAAATCTGGCCATAACCTAAGTGATAGGGTGGTGGTTGCTAAAGGGGCCATTCCCCCAGTGATATAGCTTGGTAGAACACACATTGAGTTGAAAGATAGATGTTGGTTTATTCATGAGTGAGATTAATGGATTAGGGTTTAAGTTCAGACAATAGGACTACCATGAGTAAGATGGGGTCTGAGTTGTGATGTGTTGTGGGTTATGGATGCATTGTCCTACCATAAGTGAGAAGGTAGTGGCTGGTTGGTGATGTATCCTCCCTCGAGTATTAAGGGATGGTAAAATGATTGTTATTATATCAACTGTTTCATATTACCCTACCCTGTTTCATTGGGTATGGGTTGAGTACTTCATTATATATGCCACCATACATCTTCTGGTATGCGTTTGGTTGTGATATAAGAAGACTTCTCCTCCTGGAATGGATCTATAATTGGTAGGATCAAGTGTCACATTAGCTTGTCTTTCACACAATGACTTAACTTATGTGATTAAATATGCATTACATGTTATTTTTATGGGTGGATGTGTTTTATGTGTACGAAAAAAACTCTATATATGTATTGCGTGATCATCCAATTGATTACAACAGTACTTAGTATTTTTGAAGCATTGGGGATAATCTACTAGGTTTTTGGAATAACCCCTAAATGATTAAAAAAATAGGTTTTTGATGTACATGGGTATAACTTAATTTTCTCTCTCAAATCATAAGTACTATTTGGATTTGGATATGATTTATAGGTCTAGAATGTTACATAGGTCTGAGATACAATAAATAAATTATATGATTTGGTTTAAAGGACATGTAGTTTTATTTATCGTTATCATTCATCATGTATTAACCATTATTCATTAGATTCATATATTCTATGAAATGATATCTATTTTTACTTTGTTATTGATTATACATCATATCGATAGAATACTGCTTTCTATTTTGGATTGCAGGGGATCTTGGGGATCCCTGTTTTTTGTCTATAGGTTTTTGGGATGTCTTTTATTTTAAGGATTCAAGTTTAATTTTTGGCATATTATACTATGATTATTAGGTTTTATTTTATAGGGAACAATCTCCCCATGATTATGTTATTCCCTCACCATTAGTCGAAAGTGTATGGAATAAAAAGAGGGTTTTATGAGTTCTTGTGGTGACCCTTGTTCATGTGTCGTTCGAGTGATCTAGGATGGGGTGGTATAGTTAAACTGACTTTTAACAGTACTTTTAGAGAGAGATAGAGAGTACGTATACATAGATTGTAAATATTTTTTTTCATATTAGACTAATATAATTAATATTCTGTGAATATATGAAGTACATAATGATCAAGTGTGGTCACACTGGGCAGGGAGTGAATCAGTGTGAGCTATGTTTTACCGAATTCGTTTTCACATTACTTATTTATACCAATATACCTATTAGGATTAATTAATCTTGTAGGAGTCAACTAACACATAATACCACATGCAAGATAGAATGTAAAGAGGAAAAATTACATGATATTTTTATAAGGTTCAATCCCAATGTATGTATCTAATAATTCTTGTGTTTAGATTCACTCCAAGACACATATTTTGTCAATAATAAATTGAATATATCACAAAAGGTGTAAAGGTGTCATCTTTGACTCAACAATTACAATGGGTTGGAAGGTATCATCCCTAACCCTTGGGAAGGTTCCATACTTAACCCAATTTTATCTCCTAACAATAATCTCTTAACAGTGATTATATTGGATTCATCGAGTCTTCAATGGTCCACTAACTTCACTTCTTGAACAAGCTATTGTTATTCAATTTAGGATTTCACTAAATTAATAGAATAAATCATCTTTCTTAGTATTTTGTTTTCAAATTCCAATTAATGAAAAACTTCAAATACTTACAAAGAATAATTTTTATCTAAAACATTAGGATTATCATCTAAAAAAATAAAGTATCTCCAAATTATCATCTTCCTCAACATTTGAATAATTATAATTATTTTGAAATAAAATATGATTCTTTGAAATATTATGAATCTATTAATTCACTTAAACACATGAATAAAATATTGGTTCCAATTTGAGGTTGTTCTTCCTTACTAAGCTTCCCAAACTTCTATTATTTTATACTAAAATCTATAAACTTCTAGAAATTTTGATTATTCTTCTTTGACTTAATAGATTGTTCAAAAATTGTTGGAAAAACACAATTATTCCTATTATTTAAATGGGCTTTTGGAACATTAAGTTAGTTACAATCCTTCCACTCAATAATCATCTGGAATATATAATAAAACTTCAATTCAACTTCTCAGTCTCTTCTCACCATCACCAGATCTATCACCCAATCTCTCAAATGGTATATCATTCTTTTATACTCAATGTAGAGTATTAAAATATATGTAAAATGTGGTAGTTCAGGCTCTAAAATTTCCTCCATTTTAATTTCTTGGTTTCTCAATTACATAAAATTTTTTATTTATAAATTCTTTAATACTTAGGTTGAACTTGTAGAATTTATAAAAATTCATTGGCCAGTCTTCTTAACTACTTCCAAAAATATTATCTTAAATAATGGATTGTGTCTCCTGATATATTATCCATGAATAAAAACTTATCATCATCAGTTTTATTTCATGAAATTAATTATTTATTCTTATTTATCTTTAGGTTGACCTTTCAAAATTTTTAGATCATTTTCATATAGCCTTTGAATCATAAAATAGAATTTAACATAGCTAATGAGATCTTCTCATCTTATAATCTCCATAACATTGGATCTTCTTTATATTTCAATCTTCTTAAATTAGAATCTTATTTAAAACCAATCTTTCATAACTGTAGATCTTCTATATTTTTTATTGTACATCAGTGAATCTTATAGATATCTCAAACCTTTTTATTTAGAATTTTTCTCAAACATATCAATAATGGCCTGATAAATTCTATTTCCCAATACAAAAATTATAATTTTTTCTCTTAATTACATACCGGGGTACAATAAAAAGTTTGAAATTGATACCCATGTCTTTAAATATTTTTTTCCTTTCCCACGTGTTTCCCTAACCTGAGGGTTTGTGGGGATTTCCCCAAGGCCAAACCTGATATTTATTAAAATAAACATTATCAACACCTTATAAATTGGTTGTAATATTTAAAAATCATCCAAGAAATTAATCTCCTACATACACTCTTCAAAATCATCCTTCTTGATAATTATTTCAGCTTCCAATATTTTTCTTCCATACATTCCTTCTAGAGTACAATGCTTCCTCTTTATCTATTTTTCTTTAAGCCTTTTCAATGTTACTAGAACTCTGTACTTCTTCTCAATATATTATGATAGTGAAACACTTTAATATTATATAACAAATTAAATAATATGTTTGACCTTTATAAGTTTTTTTATTCTCCTCTTTCTTTAAAATCAATTTTGGACTTCTCATGAATTGGTTTCATATATAATATTCTAGAATAGTATGTTTATGTAACTTAATTTATACAAGTATTTACCAATTTAAATCAACCTTAATATCATCACTAAATATATCTTCAATGTTTTTAAGATTTTTAACTTTATTATAACTTCTTAATACTTGTTCTTCTAAGTACTTCGTCTTCTAGTAGTGTATTATCATGGCTTCTTCTTCTAGAACTATTACCATGAGATCTTTTTCTCCTTATAATATATATATATATATATATTCTATAAATATTTATTTTGGACAATATATAGATATAAAAATCCATTAATATGTAATAATTATTTTATATGTTTAACTTCCAGATAAAACTTCCAAAATCAATTTTCCACTTACTCAAATTCTCAAACATCAACCAAGTGTATTTTAGTTTTCAATATCAGTTTTCAGGGTTTATAAACAAAAGGATGGGTTTTTACAAACTTCATTAAGAAAAAGTAGTTGAAAGTTACCTTATCATTCATTATCACTTTTCATTGACTAAATATAAATCCAACTCAAAAATCCTTAGATATATAATATTATTCCTTTATTCAATAATATAAACCCCAAATTCAATCTTTACTCAAATTCATTACATTCAAAGAAACATTGTATTAAATCATATGGATTATTTATCCAAATCAATAATCTCATTCAGTGTTATATTATAGAAGTTTATCTAAATTTGGTTTGTTTTAGAAATATGTAATCCAAAAGATCTAGTTATGATTACTTCTCAACTCATTATCATGATCCAAGAGAGTCTTCCACTCCATGAAGATTTTTATACTAGTAATCAAAAGGGTGAACTTATTCATTTATTAATTTTCTATTTAAAATCCCATATATATTTATATTAAACTTTATTCTTCACTATTAACTTAAACACACATTTAATTTAGTTAATATTTATATCAAATGAAACTCTCTTCATAAAAATGCATTGGATACTTCAATAAATCATTTTGGATTTATTATTGTAACAATATCAATTATAAAGTTAATATAATTCTCATTTCTCTCCCCCTTTTTGAAAATAAATAAAAACATTCTTTTATCTCTTAGTTTCAAGATTCTAAAGTAAGAGAAATCCACATTCATCTCATTATTTAACCTTTAATGAAAATTTAGATTCTCCCCTTTATTTAAATTAAAACCCAATTTACATGAGAGAAGGATAATATCACTTTTCTTAATACAATAAGCTATAAATTAATCATCTTTAAGTATATATGATAAATGAATAGTGTAAAAAACAATAGAGATTAACTTAGAAATTAAATATATCCATAAATAACCCAACAAGTGGTACCATCTCCAAAATTTTCTTTTTAGAGCTATTCAAAAATAATTTTCACTAATATTATACACCTAACTTCAATAAAAAATTTAAAAAATTCAAACTAATGTATATTTATCTATTTTAAAGTTACTTTTCTCTTATCATTACATAATCAACCCCCCTTAAAATATAATTTTTCCTTTATTTCAAGCAAATGGGAATATAAACACACCCCTTCAATAAAAAATTCTATCATCCGAAATTTTAATATCTAGAATATCAACATCTGGAAATACAATGTGAGGAACCTATAATCTTTTCTAGAATATAGTCTCTCTCACCTCAATTTAATAAAAGTTTTATTCATAAATTTTATAAACTATAATAATCATATATTTACATAATATATTTATTTCTAGAATCCATTCAAGTCAACTATCCCTTTAAAGGGTTAAAGTCCATCCATCTCCTTCATCATTGTCGATACATATTTTTTTGGAGTAATGATGCAACATGATACTAATAAAAGTACTATATGATTGATATATACTCTATCTATAATGTGTTTATATTTTTTTATTTCTCTTGAAATTTTAATCTTGAATTGAATTACCTTTAATTCCCTACAAAATGAATGTAAACACTAAAAATATAGAAATAAGTTGGTTTATGATTTTATTCTCAATGAGAGAAAGATAGCTTAGAGTTATTTCTCAACCCATAAACTCCTTTCAATTCAGGTCCAAACTATGAAAATTTTTTATGATATCTATTCATTTAATTTGATAAAAATGATTTTTCTTAGGAAGTTTGATCTTTTTACTTTCTTAAAATTTCCTTTGATGTGGAATATAATTTTTAACTTTAGACAGAAAGGCACATGAATTCTCATGTTCTTTCTTAATATTCCTTTATAATTTAAATCATACTGGAAAAATAAAAATGAATTCTTTATGAATTTTTAAATCATTATATTTATGTGTAAATACCATCTTCATAGATGTTATCACAGAAAAATAATTCCTTGATTATTATTTCCCTTTATTAAGAATCTTATGCTATTCTAATAGTAATGTAATGAATTTTTTAGTATTTTCTTCCAAACTATTTGGAAAAACCAAATTGTTTCTCAATAGTATTTGGTTTACCCTCACTTAGAAATATTATATTAAATTGAACCTATTATCTATAGATATCATTCACCAAACTAATCGTTTTTTTATTTATTGGATTAATTTACTTTGTTGTTCTAGGTTTCTTCCTTAATTTTCACATTCATGGATTGTTTTAGATTATCCATGATGTGGGAATTCATTCCATAATTGAGGCATCTCTTCTTTTGTAATGCCCCGACCCAGTTATCCATAGTCGGTGCATTATTATATAACTTTGGCATGATTATAAGAAGTCATGTCCCAAAGGATGAATCAATTTAGTAGTCTTGGAAAATAGATTACACACATGAAATTAAAATTAAAATTTAAAACATAAAATATAACATAAATAATCCTTTAATAATTCCATTATAATCCTAGCTTAAAACTGCATATAAATTGTAATACACTTCTTTGAATCCTATGTAAATAAAATGTAATAAAGGGGTGAGCTCATATACTCAGTAAGGATAAACAATATAGAGGAAGCTAATATAAATAATCATAAATATTTATGGAAAAGTATAACATTGAAACACAAGCCCTTTAAACATAAAATTCCGCAGAAAATGGAAAAGATAAATCAAATAATTCAATTTACTTATTAACATGTATATTATAATAGTTGAATAATCACATGTAAAATCAATAACTAATCTCATAATGATGGAATTCATAATGCCAGACATCTTAACCACAAATTCAAGGCCTCGTACTAAGACCATAAATATAAATTTTTTCAAGACCTTGTTCCAAGACACTAATTTGTCTCATGAGACTTACTGATTCATCAAGGGGCTATATCGGGCTCCACCTGTCACTTACTATGTCTAATTTATTCCTCATATGAAATAAGTGAAACATAATCTAAACATTCGTATTAAAAATAACATACAGAATGTCAATACTTTAACCACAAACCAAGAATGGTATAAAAATAGCACACCCACAGTCAAACATAACTCATTCAATACAATATAGAATATTTCATTATAATATATCAAAAAAAATCTAGAATAAAATACAATAAATGATATTGACATAGATGAAAATAATTAGCAAAACAATTTCAGAGAAATATCAACTTTTTCTTGAATACATTTAAAAGTTCTACTATTTATCAAAGAAGTCATTTAAAATATGTTTTTGAATCAAAGTGTCCCATAAAAATTTTAAACTTTTGAAAGGAATTTTAATTTTAAAATATTAATGTCTATATAAATAAATCATTAAAACCATTTTTAAAACATGGACATTAATGATAAATATTTAGAAGAATAAATCTTTAAAACATTTAAAAGAATATTTTAGTGAAAGAGTTCCTAACCAAATGAGAGACGATTGAGTAAAAATAATTGAGGAATAAAATTAAAAAAACTTTATAATATCATGAGAATAAAGGTATTCATGATATAATATGTCAAAGGATAGTATATACACTATATAAAAGTGTATTGGCACATAACAAAGAAGAAGTCTCAATGGAATGTAAATTGAGAAGAAATCCATTATAAAGGCAGTATCATTAGATTAAGGATTAATCAATGACAGAATTATGTTTGAAAATTATAAATACACTCAATATGATTGTATATATAGTGTAAATCAATCAGAGGACATTCACACATATTCTTGTAAAAATAAAACCAATGACTTGGATGTTTATGGAAATTGAGTTTAGATTAACCTTATAAAGTTCATATTAATGACTTGAGAATTTATCAATTGAGTGATTATGTGTATAAAAATTATATCCACACAAAAGGGAGTTGAAATTTATACATAAATAAATAAATAATTATTTCACACATAATCTTGGAGTAAAAATAATCAAGGAAGTATGCGTAAAACCCAATGAGTGGAAATTGAAATTAGAAATTCCCTTACGAATTTGGTAATTTATGAAACATACAACCCATGAAATAAGGGCAATACAATAAAGATTTAAATACCCATAAATTAAATTATACTACACAATTAATACAATCATGGGTAGTACATACACCACACAAAAGGAAATAGTGGAAAATATAGTATCAATCTCACTGGAATAGAAAGTGAGATGAAAACCCCTTACCTTATACTTTCATTTAGTTGAGGGTAATTTTAAACTCCTGTATAATGTTTAAATAATTTTTATTAAATTATAAAATAACCCCATAAATTAATATGATATAATATATGATCCTCTAATAATGCTTTGTTAATAATATTTCAGTAGTATCATTGTTTCAGGTGTTAACTGATTCATTTTCATTTATGTGTTTTGTTACTTAAGTCATTTTGTTATGGATAGGATTTATTTTATTCATATAAATAATGATATTAAGTTCATAAATATTATTTTTAATTATCAAATGAAAATTATTCTTGAATGGTTACAATGGGGAGCGAAATCTCATCACGTCGTGGAGACGGTAAGCCGCGTGTACGCACGAGCGAAAATATCATTCTATTGATGGTGAAATCATATGTAATTGGATGGTATATTATATATAAAGAATCATTTAAATTTTATATTTATTATATAAATCAATTATACTCATTATTATACCCATCCCAATAATTAAGTGTTGAATAACAAACTACACCACGGCGTGGAGATGGTAAGCCGTACGTACACACGTATGATGACTTTGTCATTCATAGGATGGATAAAATAATTAATATGGTTGTACCATATTTATAATAACATCTCAGTATGTATAAGGTACTAGAGTTATTATTTTATAACAAAAACAACAAATAAAGAGGAAGTGGAAAAAGAAATGAAATCTGAAAGAGGTGATGAAATAATCACCTCTTCTTCAGGTTCTTCCTTTTGATTTTAACAAAAGGTTCCTTAGGTTTGATTTATGATCAAAGTAAGGACTATAAGTTTATTTTAGGGTAGTTTTTAGGAGATTTGAGTAGGTTATGGACTAGCCAAATGTCTTTTGAGGTGTGAATTTAAGAAAAGTTGAAGTACCCTTTTATAAGAGAGGTGAGGGGCACTTTAGGAAAAGCTTGAAATATTATTTTATTCTAAAATCATTTTTGGTTTATAATAGCTCAAAATGGATTTAGTTCTATACTAAGGTTGGGATGGTTTGAAATATTCTCAACCAATAGGTTTTAGAAAAGTTTAGGTAACCATTTTAAACTTATCTTTAAATTTAACTCTTATTTAAATAGTTAAACATTTACTATGTATTCTTGTATTTTTATATTACATGGTTAATAAACTTACTATAAAATGAAAAGAGAACCTCAAGTGGTTAATTAATGATATATCTAACCTAACTATTTCATTTGGATGATTATTATATTTCAATGAATATTATATCATTTAATAAAATAGAATTTGTTTTAAAAACTCATTTATGTCAATTTTGACACTATTTAATATTTGTTTTTTGTGAAAGTCATCACAACTTGATTACTTTTAAAAAAATAAATTGAATCATCCCTAAAATGTAATATTCACCTAGTAAATTAGTATATGGTATCAAAAATTTCAAATTATATTTATTTTAGTATTTATAATATCATTTATTTGATTCTTTTATTAATAAGGATAATACTGCATCATTATTGTGTCAAATATAAATATATTTATATTATGTATAAAAATTATAAATAAAATATCATGATGAATGAAATATTTTTATCTTTATAATTAATATTTATAGTTTAATATATAAATTATATAACGTCATATAAAAATTGTTTTACTAAAAGATATATATTTATGTTACATTTTCCTTAACTTTAAATTAATTTTTATAGTGTCATTTTCACATACAAGTGGCTCCATGGGGTCCCAAAATCGACCAAAGGATTCCCATGATCTAAAATGTATCATAAAATAGGGTTAAGACATGTGTTAGGGTAATTGAATATTATTATAACATTATTTTTTTCCCTTATTTACCAGATTTACCCTTTAACCATGGTCAATAAAATATTTACTGATGTTACTATTCATAATGTATAAAAATAAAAATTACATATTTACACAATTTGGTACTCTTAATTCCAAATATGGAATCCATTTTTCCAAATTCAAAACACAGATGTTTCATAAATTAAATTAAAATTAATTTCTGTTGTGAAAACAAAAAGCCTATTTTTAAGAAATAATAACTATCAAAAGATTGACATAGGCTCATGTTCAATTTAAAAGTGAAATTACATCCAATAAACAAAATTTTATTAAATAATAAAAATATAATCCAATTAAACTTTAAAACCAATTAAAAGTATAGTCTAATAATATAAATAAATTATATTAAAAGGAAGTTTTGAATTAAAATGCAGTTTTTTTCTATTCATAAAAAATGAACTTTATCAGAAAAATACCAAACTTTTACCCAAAGTAAATTTTGATGTCCCTCTTATAAAGAAGAAGTTTATTATTTCAAATGGAAAATATAAAAGTGACAAAAACTGGATTTAAAAATGGCTCGCCATCAAAAGGTAGTAAATCAACCTTTTGAAGAATATTAGAGTATTTCATGCTTAAAATCGGATTCATTATTATTTTAAGACTATAAAATTTATTGGATGAAAGTAAAACATTTAACAAACATGAGTAATCATATTTTATTTATTCCTGTTCATTTCCACCAATACAATGTCTAGGCATTAACTACAATTTAAAATAATAATAATAATATATTATTTTTCGGTATAACTAAATGTTGTGTGCAACATAATATTTCAAAGAAACCCATTGTTGCATCTTGAGTACACTATCAGATATATAATCCCCTTGAAAGTAAAATTAATATTTAATTCAAAAATATTAATAAATATGAAAATGTCAATTTTTTTATTTACCTGGGATGTTACATCCTTCCCCTCTTTTGGGAATTGCATCCTCACAATTTTCAAATTGGGCTTGAAAACATAATTGAAAGTCCCACATCGGAAAAATTGTTAATAAAACCATCACTTTAAAAGACATAAAGAGAAGTACAAAGGTCACCCGAGATAACCCATACTATTATTCAATATAGGAAAACATGGATATGGAAGAGAAAAAAAGTGTCAAGTTATGATGGAGAGTGATAGAAAACATGATTAAGATAAAGTTAAAAAATAAGAAAACCACAAAATTGTAATGGGTTAAACAGTCTTTGATTCCCTTGTAAGAAAATTAAACAGACAACATTTTTTTTGTTTTATGTTCCCTTTCATAAATTTGGAGATTTTATTTATGATATTGACTAAGAACATAAGGAAATATACTTACTTTTCAAGTAGTGTTTCATTCATTAATAATTTTCTACCAAAAATTCACCTTTTCTCAAAATGATGTGTATTCAAGATGAATTGGTCACACCTGAAGATTTAGAATCAAATACTAGAGAACAACATAATACACAAAAGTGACCTATATATTTCCCTTATTTTTAGACACCAACCAAAACAAAAAAATGGTTAGTAAAAGAACAAATAATCCCCAAAAGGATAATATTTTATAAAAAGAAATACTACTCTTAATCTCCAAAATTTAACAAACAATACCCAAAGATCAACAAAGACCATTCAATAAACAATTGTCCTTAAAATCCTTTAATATAATCTAAAATAAGATTGAAACCCAAAACTCAGAAGAATTTAATCACATAGTCTTCTGTAGTAAATATTAACATTTATCACTAAATAACATCGAGTACTCTTAAAGTCTCATACTGAAAAGTAATTAACCTAATAAAATATTCTCTATGATAGGTTAATCATTTCCATAAATAACCCAAATAACTATAATTCCACAATAAAACATAGATTATTCAAAAATAAAATTTCAACCATTACTCCCTAAATGAAATACTACAACATTATATTTTCCTCATGCATATAGTGTTCCCAAAAGATTAAACGTTTTCCAAAATAACCTTTATCACTTAATCACCAAATCATGTTCCTATACTAAGGATATCCATTTGATAAATCATATGTTCCCAAAATCATCATATTCATGATCCATAAAATCTTTTAACTAAAAATAATTAGTCATAATAACCAGTGACTTCATGTAGTCCAGTGGTAGGTGATAAATCCCAGTCGCACTTTGGTTGTAGGATTGATTCCCATAGCTTTGTCTAACGTGACAGGTTGTCACAAGGACTACCAGTTATCCTTTTTCGAAAAATATATAATTTTATAACATTAAAAAATTTAGATAAATTCCTTAAAAATAACCACAATATATTTTAACCTAAAATGTTTTCTCATACCTCAAATTTTCATCCCAAAAAGTAATAACCTATAATTGCCTCAAATTCATGGATCATGTAAACCCAAATGGTTTTTATGACTATATCCACAAAAGAAAATATAATTCTTCCTCCAATAGAATTTTCACACAACAAACCACATTGTTACACATACAAGAGAAAAGTTTTCCAAAGTAATCCCACTAACAAAGAGAATTAATACTTTTAAACATTTCGTCATCCATTTATTTTCACATAGGTCCTTCTTTGACATAGTGGTTATCCTATTGAATAGGGCATTGAATAGGGTATTTCCCAGGTCCCCTAAATTTACAGAAAATTACTCTAAATGGATTATTAGGATCATTTTTATTTTCTTATATAGTACTCTTCATTTTTCCTCTTCAATTCTTTAATTTATGTTTTTATTTCCCACACATAAAGCATTTATTTGTTTCATTGAGACAATTTTTTGGGTGTCTCCTTCCACATTTCCTTCATGGTGGAAATTGAGCTTTCTTTTCTCCATGGTCTCCACTGCTGGAGTTCTTATCATTATCCGCCTTTCTCTTCTTTATTGAGTTTGGGAGTTGGTTAATGTATATTTTTTTGATAATATATTTTTTAAAATGGATTCGACATGAACACAATATCTTTTATTCCTATAAACATTCCATTTTGTTTCTCATTTAGACCACCGTGACCACCTTGTACATCATGTTCAATATTACTATGACTTCTTTGGAATCCATACATTGACTAAACTAGAAAGAATAGTGTGAGTAACAATAGTCATAAAATCATTTAGAGAATATCATGACACCATATTTTTAATCTAAAAAACCTTAGTATTAACCAAGGTTATTTATTATCATCTTATATTGAAATCATTCAAATCTGTTTGTATGAAAAATGTGAATTATCCTAAGCATATCCCCTAGGAGTGTCAAACCAGGTGAACAGTAAGTCTCATTGTCGTGTACCAGGATACCCCGAGTCAAGCCTGAAACTCCTTGTCAGAGTTTTCATTCCAAGGTACATCTTTTCCAGATCCACGTCCACTTGTAGTATCCAGACAGTGATGTATTACTTGGAAAACCCACATAATATCTACATTACCAAAATCATAGGAAATTCTTCTATACTAATCCTCAAAGTCTATCTTAGGATAATGTTATTTAATCAGAGTTTTTCTAAATCTAGTTTCCAAGGTTTTTAATAAACTTCCTCTGATAGAAACTATAACTCCCTTACCCAGTTACACATAGTTGGTGCATTATTACATAACATTGTCATGATTACAAGGAATCAAGTCCCGAAGGACCAATCCGTTTAGTATTCTTGGAAAATATATTACATACATGAATTTCACATTATAATTTCAAACATAAAATACAACATAGATAATCCATTGATAATTCCATTATAATCCTAGTGTAAACCTGCATATAAATCATAATACACTTCTTATAATCCTAAGAAAATAAAACATAAGAAAAGGTGAGCACAGATGCTCAGTAAGGATAGAAAATATAGCGAAAGATAACATAAATAATCATAAACATTTATGGAAAGATATAACATTGAAACAAAAGAACTTTGAACATAAAATTTAGCATAATATGGAAAAGATAAATCAAATAATTCCATTTAATTATTCTCATGGATATTTTACTAGTCAAATAATTACATGTAAAATCAATAACTAATCTCATAATGATGGAATGCACAATGCTGGACATCTTAATCATAAAGTCAAGGCCTCGTGCCCAGACCCTAAATATAAATTTTGTCAAGGACTTGTGCCAAGACACTAGTTTATCTCATGACATCTACCGATTCATTAAGGGGCTATAGAAGGCCCCTCCTATCACTTACTATGTCCAATTCATTCCTTATATGAAATGGGTGAAACATAATCTAAACATTCATATTAAAACTAACATACAAAATGTGAATAATTTAACCACAAACCACGAATGGTATAAAAATAGCACATCCACAGTCAAAAATAACTAATTAAATATGATATGGAAGATAATATTATAATAAATCAACCACAATCAAGAATAAAATACAATGAAGGATACTGACATAGATGAAGACAATCAACAAAACAATTTTAGAGAAATATCCCCTTTTTCTTGAAAACATTTAAAAGTTGCACTATTTATCAAACAAGTCATTTAAAAGAGATTTTTGAATCAAAGTAACCCATACTACTTTGAAACGTTTCAAAATAATTTTAATTTTAAAAAATTTATGACCATATAAATAAATCCTTAAAACTATTTTTAAAACATGGACAATAATGAGAAATATTTAGAAGAATAGATCTTTAAAACATTTAAAAGGATATTTTAGTCAAAGAGTTCCTAAACAAATGAGAGAATATTGAAAAAAAATTGAAGAATAAAATTAATCAAAACATTATTATATCATGAGAATAAAAGTATTCATGATATAATATGTCAAATGAAAGTATATACACCATATAAAAGTGAATTGGCGCATAACAACAAAGTAGTCTCAATGGAATGTAAATTGAGACAAAATACCTTATAAAGACTGTATCCTTAGACTAAGGATTAATAAATGACATAATTATGTGTGAAAATTATAAATACACTCAATATTATTGGATATTCACTTTAAATCAATCATATGACATTCACACATATTCTTGTAAAAATAAAACCAATGACTTGGATGTTTACGGAAATTGAGTTAAGATTACCCTTATCAAGTTCATATAAATGAATCAAGAATTTATAAATGGAGTGATTATGTGTATAAAAATTATATCCACAAAAATTAGAGTGGAAATTTATAAATAAATAAATATATAGTGATTTCACACATAATCTTGGAGTAAAAATAATCAAGCAAGTACATATAAAACCCGATGAGTGGAAATTGAAATTAGAAATTCCCTTACCAATTTGGTAACTTATGAAACATACACCCCATGAAATAAGTATCATAAAATGAAGATTTAAATACCCATAAATTTAATTATAGTACACAATTAATAAAATCATGGACAATACATACACCACACAAAAGTAAATAGTGGAAAATATAGCATGAATCTCACAGGAATAAAAAGTGGGATGATAACCCCTTACCTTGTAATTTACTTAGTCAAGGGTAAGTTTAAACTCATTAATAATTGTTAAATTATTGTTATTAAATTTTAAAGTAACTACATACATTAATATTATATCATATATGATCCTCTTATAATGATTTGTTAATAATATTTCAGCAGTATCATTGTTTTGGGTGTTAACTGATTCATTTTCCTTTATGTGTTTTGTTACTTAAATCATGTTTTTAATGGATATGATGTATTTTATTAATATAATTAATTATATTAAGTTCTTAAATATTTTTTTTAATCATAAAATGAAAATTATTCTTTAATGGTTATGATGGGGAACGAAAACTCATCACGTTCTGGAGACGGTAAGCCGCACGTACACACGAGTGACAATATAATTATATTTATGGTGAAATGGTATGTAATTGGATGGTATATTATATATATATAATCATTAACATGTTATATTTATTATTTAAATCAATTATACTCATTATTATATCCATACAAATAATGAAGTGTTGAATAACAAACTACACCATGACGTGGAGATGGTAAGCCGTACATACACACATATGGTGACTTTGCCATTCATTGGATGGATAGAATAATGAATATGGCTGTAACATATTTATAATAACATATAAGTATCTATAAGGTAATGTAGTTATTATTTTAGTATGGAAACCACAAAGAAAGAGGAAGTGGAAAAAGAAAAGAACTTTGAAGGAGGTGATGAAATAATCACCTCTTCTTCGGGTTCTTCCTTTTGATTTGAACAAAATAGTTCCTTATGTTTGATATATGATCAATGTAAGGCCCATATGTTTAAGGTAGGTTATTTGGGAGGATATTTTAGCATGGTATTTCCAAGACAAATGGCTTTGGAGGTGTGAATTTAGGAGAAGTGGAAATACCCTTTTATAAGAGAGGTGAGGGGAACTTTTGGAAAAGCTGGAAATATTAATTTATTCCAAAATAATTTTCGGTTTATAATAGCTCAAAATGGATTTAGTTCGAGACTAATGTGGGTATTGGTCGAAATATTTTCAACCAATAGGTTTTAGACAAGTTTAGGTCACCATTTTAACCTTATCTTTTTAGATTTAACTCTTAGGTAAATAGTTTAACATTTACCATGTATTCTTGTATTTTTATTTTTAATGGTTAATAAACTAACTATTAAATACCAAGAGAACCTAAAGTGGTTAATTAATGATATATATAACCTTATATAATTCTTTTTACTAATATTATATTTTTAGGAATATTATATCATTTAATAAAATAGTATTTTTTTTAAAAACTCATTTATGTCAATTTTGACACTATTTATTATTTGGTTTTTTTGAAAGTCATAAAAACTTTATTACTTCGAAAAAAATAAATTGACTCAACCATAACATGTCATATTAACCTAGTAAATTCTTGTATGGCATAAAAACATTAAAATTATATTTATTTTAGTTTTTATAATATCATTTATCTGATTCTTTCATCAATAAAGAAAATACTGCATCATTATTGTTTCCTAAATAAATATATTTATTTTGTGTATAAAAAATATAAATAAAATATAATAATGTAGTAAAACTTTTTATATTTATGATTAATATTTATAGAAGAATATATCAATTATATAACATCATATAAAAATTATTTTACTAAAAGATATATGTTTATGTTACATTTTTCTTAACTTTAAATTAATTTTTATAAAGTGTCATTTTCACTTAAAAGTGGCTCTATGGGGTCCCAAAATCGACTCAAGGATGAAAATGGTCATAAATGTTTCAGAAAATATGGTTAGGACATGTTTTAGAGTAATTTAAGATTATTATAATATTATTTTTTACCCTTATTTAACAGATTTACCCTTTAACCATGGTCAATAAAATATTTATTGAGGTTACTATTCAAAATGTCTGAAAATAAAAGTTACCTATTTACACAATTTGGACCTCCTAATTCCAAATATGTAATATATTTTTCCAAATTCAAGGAAAATAATTTGAAGAAATTAATTTAAAGTTAATTCTCGTTGTAAAAACCAAAAAACGTGTTTTTAAGAAATAATAACTACCAAAATATTAACACGTGTTTATGTCCAATTTCAATGTGAAATTACATCCAATTAGAAAAATTGGATTAAATAATAAAAATATAATCCAATTAAACTTTAAAAACAATTAAAATGATAGTATAATCATATAAATAATTATATTAAAAGGCAGTTTTGAATTAAATGTAGTGTTTTTCACTATTCATCAAAAAATGAACATTATCGGAAAAATACCAAAATTTTACCCAAAGTAAATTTTTATTTCTTTATTCTAAATAAGAAGTTTATTTTTTCAAATGTAACATATAAAAGTAAGAAAAACTATATTTAAAAAGGGTTCATCATTGAAAGGTGGTAAATCGACCTTTTAAAGAATATTAGAGTATTTCATGCTTAAAATCAAATTCGTTCTTATTTTAAGCCTCTAAAATTTATTGGATAAAATTAAAACATTTAAAAAACATGTGTAATAATATTTTATTTAGTTATGTTCATTCCTGCCAATACAATGGCTAGGCGTTAGCTATCATTTAAAATAATAATATTATTACATTGTTTTTCGGTATAACTCAAAGTTGTGTGCAACATGAGATTTCAATGAAACTTTTTGTTTAGTATTGAGTAGGCTATGAGACATATAATCCAATTGAAAGTAAAATTAATATTTAATTCAAAAATATTAATAAATATGAAAATTTCATATTCTTTATTTACTTGGGATGTTATATCTTTGGCAGAGAATGTTCCTTTACATTCTTATTTGGTTAGTTTTGTTTAACTTCATCTTTTTTATTACACTTTATGGTTAAATCAAAATATTTATTCCTTTTATTTGAAAAAATTTCAAGTATTACTATTTTTAAATAGTAAAAATCATTCTTAGTAGGTATAAAGTAGAACTCATTATCAAAATTACACTTTTATTATAACTTCTGTAAAAGTTCTCAAGATATTCGAACCTGTTTAAAGTAAAATAATTTACATTGTTCTTTATAGATTTATTGAAATTATAAGTATCTTTATTGGATGTATCTCTAGTACTCCATAATGTATTCATTTATTTATTTTAATGATCATCATGTTATAGCAATAAACAATAGCCTTATATTTGAATTTTTCATAGCACCAATAATTGATTTTTTTTTGATTTTCTTTCGTTATGAACCAATTTGTCTAGTATGAGTACCTTTTTGTTTTTATATAAAGACACATTCCTTTTGGGATTATTTTATAGAACTAAAATTCATAATCATGAACCCATACACCTTTTATAAAGTGGTGGGTTTATCATTATTCTTCTCCTTCTACAAATGTATTGAAATTATGTTATAACCTGTATTTTTCATGGAAACATTATTAAGTATTATAAATTATTTCGGAGTAAGGAATACATTTTTCAATGATATTTTAGGGAAATTATCCTTATATGATTACAATCCACTATTATAACTTGAATTATTCTTTTTATAAGTAAGACTCTTATAAAAAACTTTTATGGTAGAAAATATTATTTCAAAATATTAGGATGATTTAGCTTGTGTTACTTCCAAATTTCTCATTTTACCTCAAGCTCAAGACAATTTAATTTTAGGCTATTTTCATCATCATCCAATAATCTTAAAATATCTTCCCATTCTTTTATTATCTTAATAATCTAATATTCAAGAAAAATACTCATTTCTTATAGAGAATTATCAAGATCCTCTATTCTCTTATCATTGATATCTAACTGAGAATTCTTCCCATCGATGGTAGATTTATAAATTTCTTCTAGTTCATGGATAATTTCATCACAATATTCACTTGTATAAGATTTATTATCAATGGTATTGTTATTTAATTATGCCACAATGGATAATTTTTCATTATATATCATTGAATTCTTATCTTTGGATTCAACCAGGTTGATGAGAGTTTTGCGATTTTGTGACATTAGATCTAATGATTTTTCTATCGCATATGATTATATCTCTATATTTATGTTTTCATCTAATAAACCCTTGATAAACCCCAAAAAATATTTTAACACTTTAAGAGGTTCATTTTTAAAATACTCCTTAACTTTAGAGTGAATATAACTTAGTGAATTAATTTCCACATACTCTTCAAAGACAAAACTTTATTCTTCTTGGGGATAAAAGTAATCTAATATGATAAAAATATTATTAATTTGATCACATTCAACTAGTGGTGAATCCTATATCTCCTTTTACAAAAGGGTAATCTTTCTTAACTTCTTATCTTTCTTCTTATTCTTCTTTATGTTTTTCAATTTTCAAGCAGAAATATCTATGTTATTTGGGATAAAATCTTTATTCTCTAATCAAGGAGTAACTTTTTAAATCAATAATTCACATATAGAAGAAAAATCTGGTAAAAATTGACCCAATTAGTAGAATATCCTAGTGTTATGAATCTAATTGAAGTGTCTAATGACCCAACGAAGTCATGATGATGGGGGGGGGAATTAATTTGAGATATGTTTTAATGAATTCAATTTAACTTTACCTATTAAATACTATATTCTTGTTGGGATGAATGGATCTTGTATGCATCAACCAATAAATTCACACCACATGAATGAAAAAAAAGTAAAGATATAACCACATGAAAATTTTAAAATCTTTGATCCTAATGTGGGAATATACTTCTTTTTTATATTTAGTTATATTATTAGACATATATTTTATCACTAATAAATTGAATTGATTGAAAATGTTGTAATATATCATCCCAGAATCAATAATTATAAAGGTTGGGAAGGTATAATCCTTAAACCTTAGAAAGTATTCACTGAAAAACCCAATGCTATCTCCTGATAACATTCTATTGACTATGATTATACTGGATCCATTTAATATTCAATATTCCTCAAACTTCACTTCTTATAAAAACATTCTTCTTCACCTTCATATGTCACTGAATTAATAAATTAGATCTTATTTCTCAAAAGTAGGACTTTGAAATCCAGTGAAAGAAAAACGTAAACTCTAACCTTGCTAGGATTCTTATCTAAAACTTAATAAAGATCAAATATATAACAGGAAATTATCCCCAAGTTGTATTCTTCCAAAAATTTTGGATAAAATTTTAGACTTTTGAATCAACTGTTATAATTTAGAATATATTCTAACACTTATATGTCTAGATGATAAACTAGTTATGGATGGAAATTGGTCTTTCTCAGTAAACTTCTAGAACATTCAATAATTTATAATTAGCTTTGTTACCTTCTAAAACTTTTGATTATTATTACTTGACCCTATAGATCTTTCAGAACATGCGAGTCAGGCTCACTTTTTCTACAACTTCAAATGATTTTCTGGATTATAAAAGTTAAAATCAATTATTTATCTTAAAAATCATTATGAACACAATGATTAAAATATATTTATATTCCTAGTCTTATCTCATCATCAAAAAATCAATCTTGAATAATATCCCATACTTTTATTCTTGACATATATTATTAAAAGCATTGTGAATTTTGACTTTGTAAACTCTACAAATTCTTCATTTTGAATTTCTCTCTTTCTCAATTACACAAGTATACTTTTTTATAACTTCTATAAAAATTTGGTTAACCATGAAGACTTCTCTTTAATCCCTTAATAAATATTATTCATTGATTCATCAAATATCAACTTGAATCACAACTTAAAAATCATGATATTTCTCCATGAATAATATCTCAGGATCAAAAATTTTATTTCATAAAGTAAATAATTCATTCTTTTATATCATTAGGTTGAAATTTTCAATTTTTATTATTATTCTAATATATCCTTTTTATTATTGAACTTGGTATAAAGTAGCTACTAAGATTTTATAATATTCTAATATCTTGAGCTTATGATCTTCTTCTTGATCTCCCAATTATGAACTTCTATTGCTTCCACTTTCTAAATTTTGGACTTTGGTAAATTGAATTTTTGAAACCCCATCTAGGTTTAACTCAAAGATAGTATTTCATAACTATATATATTTTAGATTTTCGCTCAATAATATTGAATTTTCATAAATTATAAAATCACATTCTTCTAGAATTTACTTATGATAATTGTTCTAGAATTTATCATGTCCTAACTTGTATTCTATATTTCAACATCATAAAAACACAAAACTATTTCTTTTTCTTCCAATTATGATCATCAACATCAACCATCTTGATAATTATTTAATATTCTCCTCTTCTACTTTTATACTTTTCGCAAAATTCATTATATTTCATCTTTTTCTATCCCACGTCAACCCTTTATCAATGTTCTTTATACCCAGGACTTCATCAAATATCTTATAAAATATACACTATTTAATATTATATAATAAAGTGAATCATAGTATAGTCCTTTATAAGACTTTTTCGATTCCTAGGTTTCTTTAAACTCAATCTTGACCTTCTCATTAATTGGTTTTATATATTATCTTATAGAATTGTATTTTTTTATAACTTATTTGATATATGAATGTACAAATTTAACTCAACCTCAACGTCATCACTCTACATATCTTCAATATTTTACTCATTTTCAACTTCAGAATAAATTCTTAATACGTGGTCCCCTCACCACTTCTTCTTTCACATACAAAATAGTTTAGATTAATGACTCATCTTTTGGTAGTTTATCAGCATGACTTCCCCTTCTAAAACTATTACTTTGAGATATTTATCTCTTTATCAACCATTAATCTTTTAGAATAGTTCTAATAGAACATATCCAAATAAAAAAATTATTCCATCCTTAAATATTATTAAATACATGTACATCCAGATGTATCTTAAAATAACTTTTTCTCAAACTCAAATTATTAAATATAATTATAGTTCAACTTTCAACAGTAGTTTTCATACTTCAAGAACATAATTATTTATTATCAAAAACATTATTAAGAATATGTAGTTTATAGTTCTTTCATCACTCATTAACACTTATTATTGATTCAGTATAAGTACAGATTAATAACCATAAGATATATAAGCTTATTTCTCACAAAAAGAAGTAACAACCACATATTCAATATTTAATCAATATAATTACTTTTAAAAAATAATATTCCATCATAAAGATTAATCATATTGACATACAATCACCTTAAATATAATCCTACGAAAATTGATCTTTAATTTTCTTATTTTTAAAAAATATCTTCTGAAAATTTAGTTATTATCCTATCTCAACTCATTATCAGCATCAATGTTAGACTTCAACTCTATATGCAAGTCTTCATACCAATAATCATAAGGTTGAACTTCTTTATTCATTAAGTTACTATTTATGATCCCTATAATATTTATATTCAACTACATTATTCATCATTAACTTCGAACATATTGAATTTACTTATTATTGAAAAAACATTAAAGAATATTCATCAAAATCCATTAGGTATTTTAATAAACCCCTACGTATATTTTTTTATCAGTAACCATTTCATTTATAATTTTAATATCATTATCCATTTTTATCCTCCTTATTTACAATGAAGAAAAATTTTATCTCTGTAACACCCCAAGATTTCATAGTACATTATTTCTTCAAAGCAATTCAATAACTTGCACTACACACAACACCAACTTCAAGTGGACCACGACTTACAAAACTAGCCATTTAAAAGAGGTTATGAATAGTATTAACTAAATTTTGAACTATATATAATCTTTATAATTTTAGAATCCATATTATGAGTTTCTTTGACATAATTTATGAACAAATTCATTTTATTCAGATAAAAGAAGTATTTTTCAAAAAATGCAATTTTACCGCCTTTTAATGGAGAACCTTTTTTTTAAATCTAATATTTGAAACTTTTATATATTCAATTTTACAAAATAAAATTATTCTTTAGAATCAGGACATAAGAATTTAGTTTCAATATTTTTTTGGTGTTTTTCTGATAACTTTAATATTTGGGCGAATAATGAAAAATACTATATTTTAACTAAAAACAACTTTTTTAATAAAAATAATTTATTGTGTTAAATTATAAATTTTAATGGTTTGTAAGTGTAATTAGATTATATTTTTACCATTTAATCCAATTCTGTCCATTGTAAGTAATTTCAATTTGAAATTGGACATAAACAAGTTCCAATATTTTGATAGTTATTATTTCTTAAAAATACGCTTTTTGGTTTTGACAACGGGAAATTAATTTTAAATTAATTAATGAAAATTATATGTTTTGAAATTATTAAAATAGAATTCAATTTTGAATTCGGAATATCAAAATTAGCTTAGGGTGAATTTTAGGTATTTTTCTTAAAACATTCAATTTTTGATGAATAGTGAAAAACACTACCTTATTGTTTTAAACCCACTTTTTATTTAAATGATTAATTATTTTATTTAAATTTATTTTAAGTCAAAATAGATACATAATAAAAATATTAGTTCACTCTAATTCATTGGAGTCTTTTTTACAATAAAATTAGATGTATAAAATTTTATTGAACTTTTTACCGTCTTTTACCCACCTTCGAGAAGCATTTCCAAATCTGTATAAAACTTAATTTTAACGCTTATGTGAGTGGAATTTCAAAACTCCGAGAAAAATGGTTAATCTCAGGAAGTAAAATATTATACAATAAGATGAAAATAATTTTTGGTGAATAGTAACTTTTGACTTTTATTTACCACGGTTAAAAGTAAATAGGGTAATTAAGGATAAAAATGATATCATAATTACCCTAAAACATGTCATAATTCTATTGGATAAGTATAATTCGACCAAAAACAACCTTATAAATAAAATATGACCCTATTTGGTCAACTTGGTTTTGATTAGCACATTTATTTTTATTTTAGTTAAAGGAGAGTTAAAAGAGTTAAAATCAAAGTTTAATAACAAAACCATTATTAATATAGTGTTATACATAAGTTAAATTCAACTATAAATATTCATTAGAAATGTAAAACTATTTCCTACATAATGTTATATTATTTATAATTTCAATACATTAAATAATTAAATTTATTAAGGAGACAATGATGATGCAATAATTACATTATTAATGAAAGAATAAAAAATGGTATTATAAATATTAAAATAAATATAATTTCAAAGTTTTAATGACATCCACAAATTTTATAGGTGAATATGATATTTTAGGATTGATTCAATGTATTTTATTTGATGTAATAAAGTTGTGATGACTTTCACAAAAACCAAATAAAAAATAGTGTCAAAATTGGCATAAATTAATTTTTAAAACAAATACTACATTATTGGTTGATATAATATTCCTAAAAATCTAAAGTTCATCCAAAGGGATTAAATAATATTATATATGTCATTAATGAACCAATTTAGTTTCTCTTGGATTTTTATAGTATGTTTATTAACCATATAGTGTAAGAATACAGGAAGACACGGTAAACGTTAAATTATTTAACTTAGAGTTAAATAAAAAAGATAAGGTTAAAATGATAACCTAAACTTGTCTAAAACCTATTGGTTGAGATGATTTTTACCCATACCAACTTTATCTTCTGAGTATATCAATTTGGAGCCATTATAATCCGAATATGATTTTATTATAAAATAATATTTCAATCTTTTCCTAAGGTGCCCCTCACCCCTCTAATAAAAGGGCACTCCTCCTTCCCTCAAATTCACATCATCAAAGCCATTTGGCTCAGAGAAACCCGACCCAAATATACTCTAAACTATACTAAATTAATCCTAGAGGCCTTAATTTAGTTAGAAAGCCAACCTAATGAGCCCTTTTGATCAAATCAAAAGGAAGAACCTGAAGAAGAGGTAAATGTTTCATCACCTCTTTCAAGTTATTTTCTTCTTCCACTTCTTCTTTCCTTTTTTTTTCATTATAAAATAATAAATCCAGTATCTTCTATATAATGTGATGTTATTATAAACATGATACAACCATATTCATTATTCTATCCAACCTTTGAATGACATGTCACCATACGTGCGTACGTACGACTTACCGTCTCCACGTCGTGGTGTAGTTGTTATTCAATACATTATTATTTGGATGTGTATAATAATGATGTATAATTGATGTAAATAATAAATATAACATGATATTTATTCTTTATATATGATATAACATCCAATTATATAGGATTTGAATATAAAAAGAATGATATTTTCACTCGTACGTATGTACAGATTACCATCTCCACGAACACAATGATATTCATTCCCCATTGTAACCATTCAAGACTAATTTTCATTTGATGATTAGAAATTATGTTTACTGACCTGATATCACTCTGGATATTAATAAGAAACATCTCATCCATAAAAAACATGACTCATGTAACAAATAATATAAAGAAAAATGAATTTCTTAACACCCGAAATGACGATAATACTAAAATATCATTAACAAAGCATTATTAGAAGATCATATATGATATCATAATTATGTATATGGTTCTTTTATAATTTAATAACAATGATATAACTATTATACAAGAGGTTAACTTACCATTTACCAAAAAAAATTACAAGTTAAGGGTTAATTTTACAATATCTTCATTATCTGAGATTGTTTATACATAATTATCAACTGGGACCTCTTTATCATCCACATCCATGTTTCTTAAAAATGTATTTCAAAATATTTTTATTATTTACTAGACAATGGTTTAAAGTAATTTATACCCTTATTTGACCTTATATGTTTTTTAAAGGAATCTTTTCATCGTTTTCCAAACAAGGTACTTTATGACCTTTTCGACAAAATTATGGTTAGAATGTTTTTTAACTTATACGACAGATGAAACTATTTTCCATCGTTATAACATCATCAAAGATTCCCTTAAAATCATTTAAGAATATTTTAAAAATAAATATTTTCTTTATTATTATTTGACTCTTAAATGATTTAAATATAAAAAGCGATATTTCTCTCAGATAGTTTTGATTTCATCCATGTCAACATCCTTCGATAAATTTTAAACTTGTTTGAAGTTGATTTATTATGATACAAATATTCCATATTTTATTTAAGGTTTTGTGATATGTTTTACTATGGATGAGTTATTTTCATGCCATTCATGGTTTATGGTTAAATTATTTACATTTTGTATGCCAGTTTTAATATGAATGTTTATGTTATATTTCATCCTTTTCTTAAGATGAATGTATTGGACTAGTATGTTCCGGGTTGGGGACTGGTAAAAGTAAGCCCTCTGAGTTGGGTTCCAGTTATAGCAGTACCTCCAAGTTGGAGTCCGGTTACAGGGGCTATCCGGGTTGGAGTTCAGTTACAGAGGCTCTCCGGGATGGAGTCCAGTTATAGAGGCTCTCCGGGTTGGGGTCCGGTTATAGTTAGCTCCTAGGTCCTGACACAAGGCCTTGACATAGAAATTAAATTCTGGTACTATACATTCCCTCATTATGAAATTATTTATACATGTGATGATTCAACTAGTATAATATCTATCTTCATGTTAATATGGTAATGTTTGATTTATTTTTTCCATATTATGTTAAAGTTTATGTTTAAAAGGATATTGTTTTTATTACACATCTGCCTTAAAAGTTTATAGCTTCTGTTAAATTATTTAGCCTTACTGAGCATCTGAGATCACCCCTTTCTTATGTTTTATTTTCCCAGGATCCCAAGAAGTGTTTTATGTTTGATATTCAGGGTTATGCTAAAGGAAATATTGCATTATCAAAGGATTATTTTTTTGTATGTTAGAAAGTGTAATGTAATGTATGTAATCTATTTTACAATACTATTAAACTGATCAGTCTTTCAGGACTTAATTCCTTATAATCATGCCAATGTATTAAAATAATGCACCAACTCTAGGAATCTAGGGTTGAGGCATTACAGTTGGTATCAGAGGAAGTTTAGCAATAACCTTGGAAACTAGATTTAGATAAATTCTGATTAGAGCACATTACCGTAAGATAGAATTTGAGGATTATTATAGAAGAACTTCGTAACATTTTGGTAATGTAGATATTTTGTGAGTTTTCCAAGAAAATACATCCCTGTATGGATACAAGTAGGTAGATGCGGCTCTGGCACAGATGTACCCAGGGGTAAAACCCGAAAACACCGATTTGAGCTAGGCTCGAACGAGAACTGGTGCCTGAAAACAGGCCTTGCTGCACTCTTGGATATGAAACTCCCATGAGATATTCTTAGGATAATTATCATTTTCTTTAAAAATTATTTTGAAGTATTTATGAGTATATATCTCCTCAAAGAAAACATTTTTATGATTATGGATTATATCCATAAACTATTCAATTTACGTTAGGTATTTTACAAGTTTGGAATTATTCATTGTGATTCATAAACTGACCTAGTGTATGTAATTGTATAGAAATGGCATCCACTGGAAGGAATGAGAACTCCAGTAATACGTATGACCCAAAGAGTAAGAAGGATCATATAATTCATGGTATTAAGCCCACATTTTGAAGGGAAATAGCCTCCCATGTATTCTCAACATATGAAGAAATAATATCATGTGTTAATAAGATGATTAAAGAATTCTCTGAGTCCTATGGCTTTGAAGGGAAGAAAAAGAAGAAAATGATGGTAGATAGAAAGATGAATAAAAGGAATATGGGAAAGAAGTATTTTCCCATATGTCATAAATGTGGAAAGAATCACCTTGGTAAATTTTTAAAGGGAATGGGAGTTTTTTATAAGTGTGGAGAAAAAGGACACCATGTACATGATTGCATGGGTAAGAAAAAGGTTTCAAATGTAAAATGCTTCATCTGCAAGGCATTGAGACACTATGTGAATCAATGTCCGAGTCATCGGAGTATATCTCAAATGATGCTATTGGATAATAATCAAGTTATGATACTACCTCTGATGAAGAGGAATGATTATTGTTCTTATGTTGTTATTTCATTTGAGTGTTGTATCAACAATATACTGGTTATATGAATTGTGGAGAAAAATATGGATTTTACTACGATACTATTTTATTGAGGATTTAAGATTATATGGTTCTATGAAAAGTGACTTAATAGTAAGATACAATTTTTGGAAAATACATGGTTGAAGGAAAGGTAATTCTTAATATGGTCCTGATAATGAGGTAGTGATTTTGGAATAAGAGATGATTGATTTGGATAAATTATATTGGATATTCTTGACTTCCTTGGAACTGATTAATAGTTTGTTTATTTCATCATTATTGGAATATTCAAAATTTTTGGATATAAGGAATATATCCAGTATTATAAAAATAATAAGGGAGCATGAATATAATCAATAAGGTTTTATGGTAATTCAGGGTGATACCATGATTTAAAAGAATACATGATGAAGGTGTTCACATGTTGTTACGTGGAAAAAAGGATATTCATTGTGTTTAAGTTACTTATAAATTTTGGACTATGAGTTTGGATAGAAGTATTTTGGATAATTCTAAAGGTTGGAATTGATTAATTTGAAATTGGATGATATTATTAAGGTTATTTTTGGATTTTCATAAAAATGACAACCTAGAGGTCATGTGACAACCAGTCACGTCCAGCAAGGCTGCGATACATGAACCTGCAACCAAAGGGAGACAAGGGTGCATCACCTACCACTGAACTACGTGATGTACTAGTTTTTATAATGTAGTTTCTTTTTTTAAAGGTCTGATAGGTGAATTATAAATTCATTATTTTTGGAACCCTATACGATTAGGATATATAGAATTTTTTTGAAATATTTTGGAGTGAAAGATTAGTTTGTGGTAGGAATTAGTTAAAGGATGAAACTCTACTTGTCAAGTATATATATATATATACATTCCTCTTATTCTATGGATAAATTAATTCTTAAAATTTAGGGAAGGGATCTTAAAACCAAAAATGTGTTATCCTAATACCTTATGTTTTGTTGAACTGATGGTATTTTAAATCATCATAGATTGATGGATTTGAGGCCCTCAATTTTACACTTGTTTGTGATTGATGACCTCAATCACTCCATATAAATATTTATGTTTTCCCTCCAATTATGTATCTCTAATTTCCACCAATTTTCTCCTAATAAAGATCATAATTTGGTGGTGACCCTTTCATTTCCCTTTTCCTCTTATTAAGACTAAATTTTATTAACGCAATTTCCGATTTGGGTTTTCCCACAAAGGTATTTTCTATTTTAAACCTTTTATTTTCGAAGAACAATTTAAAATTGAGTGGATGCAATTTATTGAAGGAGATAAGAATGTAACACCCCAAGATTTCATAGTACGTAATTTCTTCAATGTAATTCAATAACATGCACTACACGCAACACCGAGTTCAAGCGCACCATGACTTTCCAAACTTGCCGTTAAAAAGTAGTTATGAATAGTATAAACTAAATTTTGAACTTTATATAATACATATAATTTTATAATACATATTATGAGTTTCTTAGACATAATTTAAGAAAAAAATCATTCTTTTTCAGATAAAAGAAGTATTTTTCAAAAAATGCAATTTTACCGCCTTTGAATGGAAAAACTTTTTTTAAATTTAATATTTGAAACTTTTATATATTTAATTTGAAAAAATAAATGTGTTCTTTAGAATCGGGACATAAGAATTTAGTTTCAATAAATTTTTGGTATTTTTCTGACAACTTTCATATTTGGGTGAATAGTGAAAAATACTATATTTTAACTGAAAACAACTTTTTTAATAAAGATAATTTATAGTGTTAAATTATGAATTTTAATGGTTTGGAATTATAATTAATTTTTACCATTTAATCCAATGCTGGTCATTGTATGTAATTTCACTTTGAAATTGGACATAAACAAGTGTCAATCTTTTGATAGTTATTATTTCTTAAAAATACACATTTTGATTTTGAGAATGGGAAAATAATTTTAAATTAATTAATTAAACTTCAATGTTTTGAAATTGGTAAAATGACTTCATTTTTGAAATCGGAATATCAAAATTATCTTAGGGTGAATTTTTGGTATTTTGCTGAAAAAATTCAATTTTTTATGAATAGTGAAAAACACTACCTTATTGTTTAAAACCCATTTTTATTTAAATAATTAATTATTTTTTTAAATTTATTTTAAGTCATAATAGATACATAATAATAATAATAGTTTACTGTAATTCATTGAAGTCTTTTTTATAAAAAAACTAGTTGTATAAAATTTTATTGAACTTTTTACCGTCTTTTACCCACCTTGTAGGAGCATTTCCAAATTTGTATAAAACTTAATTTTACCACTTCATTGAGTAGAATTTAAAAAATCTGAGAGACACAGTTAATATCTGGATGTAAAATTTGGTATAATAAGATGAAAATATTTTTTGGTGAATAGTAACTTTTGACTTTTATTTACCATAGTTAAAAGTAAATAGGGTAATTAAGGATAAAAATGATATCATAACTATCCTAACACATCTTATAATTCTATTTGATAAGTATAATTCGACCAAAAACAATCTTATAAATAAAATATGTCCCTATTTGGTCCACTTGGATTAGATTAGGACATTTATTATTATTTTATTTAAAGAAGAGTTAAAAGTGTTAAAATCAAAGTTTAATAACTAAAACCTTTTTAATATAGGGTTATACATAAGATAAATTCGACTATAAATATTAATTAGAAATATAAAAATATTTCCTACATAATGGTATTTATTTATAATTTTTAGACATTAAATAATTAAATTTATTAACGACACAATGATGATGCAATAATTACATTATTAATGAAAGAGTAAAATAAATGGTATTATAAATATTAAATAAAATATAATTTCCAAGTTTTTATAAAATCCACGAATTTTATAGGTGAATATGATATGTTATTATTGATTCAATATATTTGGTTCGAAGTAATTAAGTTGTGATGACTTTCACAAAAACCAAATACAAAATAGTGTCAAAATTGAAAAAAAATTAATTTTTAAAACAAATACAATATTATTGGTTGATATAATATTTCTAAAAATATACGATTCAGAAAAAGGGATTAAATAATATTATATATGTCATTAATTAACCACTTGAGTTTCTCTTGGATGTTTATTGTATGTTTATTAACCATATAGTGTAAGAATACAAGAAGACACGGTAAAAGTTAAATTATTTAACATAGAGTTAAATCTAAAAGATAAGTCTAAAATTGTAACCTAAAATTGTCTAAAACCTATTAGTAGAGAGGTTTTAGACCCATCCCCACTTTATCTTTTACATATAATAATTTGGAGACATTATAAACCAAATATGATTTTATTATAAAATAATATTTCAATCATTTCCTAAGGTGCCCCTCACCCCTCTTATAAAAGGGAACTCCCCCTTCTCTCAAATTCACACCTTCAAAGACATTTGGATAGGCCAAAACCTACCCAAATATCCTCTAAACTATCCTCCCTTAATCCTAGTGGCCTCAATTTAGTCATAAAGACAACCTAATGAGCCCTTTTGATCAAATCAAAAGGAAGAACCAGAAGAAGAGGTAAATATTTCATCACCTCTTTCAAGTTATTTTCTTCTTTTACTTCTTCTTTCCTTGTTGTTTCCAATTTAAAATAATAAATCCAGTATATTCTATATACTGTGATGTTATTTTAAATATGGTACACCCATATTCATTATTCTATCCATCCTTTGAATGACAAGTCACCATACGTGCGTACGTACGACTTACCGTCTCCACATCGTGGTGTAGTTGTTATTCAATACATTATTATCTGGATGTGTATAATAATGATAAATAATTGATGTAAATAATAAATATAACCTGATAATGATTCTGTATCTATGATATACTATCCAATTACATACAATTTTAATATCAAAACAATGATATTTTCGCTCGTGCGTACGTACGGATTACTGTTTCCATGAAAGTGTTGAGATTCATTCCCCATCATAACCATTCAAGACTAATTTTCATTTGATGATTAAAAACAATGTTTAAAGACTTGATATCATTCTAGATATGAATAATAAATATCCCATCCATAAAAAACATGACTCACGTAACAAAGAATATAAAGGAAAATGAATCAGTTAACACTTGAAGTGATGATAACACTAAAATATCATTAACATAGAATTATTAGAAGATAATATATGAAATCATAATTATGTATATGGTTATTTTATAATTTAATAACAATTATTTAACTATTATACAAGATTTTACCCTACCCTTGACCAAGGAAAAGTAGAAGGTAAGGGTTAATTTTACAATCTCTTCATTATCTGAGGTTGTTTATACGTAGTTATCTACTGGGACCTTTTTATCATCCACATCCATGTTTCTTAAAAATTTATTTCAAGACATTTTTATTATTTACTAGAAAATTGGTTAAAGTAATTTATACTGTTATTTGACCTAATGTTTTTTTAAATGAATCTTTCCGTCGTTTTCCAAACAGGGTTATTTATGACCTTTTTGACAAAATTAAGGTAAGAATGTTTTTTTAACTTATACAGAGGGTGCAGATATTTTCCACCGTTATAAAATCATCGAAGCTTCCCTTACAATCTTATAAGAATATTTTCAAAATAAATGTTTTCTTTATAATTATTTTACTCTCAAATGATTTTAAAATAGAAAGCAATATTTCTATCAAGTAGTTTTGATTTCATCTATGTCAGCATCCTTCGATAAATTTTACACTTGTTTGAAGTTGATTTATTATGATAAAAATAATCCATATTGTATTTAAGGATTGGTGATATGTTTGACTGTGGATGATTTATTTTTATTCCATTCATGGTTTATGGTTAAATTATTGACATTTTGTATGCTAGTTTTAATACAAATGTTTATGTTATATTTCAATCTTTTCTTATGGTGAATGTACTAGACTAGTATGTTCCGGGTTGAGGACCGATAAAAGTAAGACCTCTGGGTTAGGGTTCAGTTAAAGCAGTCCCTCCAGGTTGGAGTTCGGTTACAGAGGCTTTCTGGTTTAGAGTATGGGTACAGAGGCTCTTCGGGATGGAGTCTGGTCACAAAGGCTCTTCGGGTTGGGGTCCGGTTACAGTTATCCCCTAGGTCCTAGCACAAGTCCTTGACACATAAATTAAAATCTGGTGCTATACATTCCCTCATTATGAAATTAGTTATACATGCGATTATTCAACTAGTAGAATATCTATGTGCATGTTTATATGGTAATTTTTGTTTTTTTTCATATTATGTTCAAGTTTATGTTTAAAAGGATACTGTTTTTATTACACATATGCCTTAAATGTTTATAGATTTTTCTAAATTATTTACCCTTACTGAGCATCTGAGCTCACCCTTTTCTTATGTTTTATTTTCCCAGGATCCAAATAAGTGTTTTATATCTGAGATGCAATGTTAAGCTAAAGAAACAATAGAATTCTCAAAGGATTATTTTTTTGTTATATGTTATAAAGTGTAATGTAACTTTCATGTGTGTAATCTATATTCGAAGACTGCTAAACTAATCGGTCTTTCGGGACTTGATTCCTTGTAATCATGCCAATGTATTAAAATAATTCACCGACTCTGGGAATCTAGGGTTGGTGCATTACAATCTCGGTATTTAGATAATATTCACTAAGAAATGTTCATACTCATATTATGATTTAATCTTGAATTAAATGTCATAACCTCCTCCTTATTGAAAGCAAAACATGATTTACTTGTGAGAAATATGGAATCAATTTTCTTAAGTAAATGACCCATAAATTAATTAAATATATGTATATATGGGAAATTTTTATAGTAGAAAATAAGATAAATTAACTTATAAATCAAAGTTATCGATATATAATCCAACATGTGATAACGTCTCAAAAATATTCTTTTAGGGGTCGTTAAAAAATATTTACAAGTAATCTTCAACACTAAAATTTAATAATCAAATTAAAAAAATTCAAACAAAACAAGTTTTCTCCCATATAAAGTTAAATTTCTTTGGTCATTAAACAATTTGTTTTCCCTCTTCAAATAGAACTATATATTTTTATAAAATTCTATAAGAATATGATAAATTGAACACATCAGTGACTTACTAAAAATTCAATAATTTTAACATCTGAAATCTCATCATACAGAACTACAATATCTGTTATGCCCTAAAACTTATTTCTCATGTAATAATAAGAATATTATGGATTTATTCTCTTTATTTGTCGTACTTTCTGAAAAAAACTTTCCGAATAAACTCAAGGAATTTTATTTAATTAAGCACCGAAGTGTTTACATTACAAAAATATAAAAGGAAAACCATACTACCCAAAAATAACTACTAAAAAAACTATTAGAATTACATGAAGACCACCCAATACAACAAAGAACCCAATCATATAGTAAGGATTTTCTAGATCCGTCATAATAAACATCAGTATGGCCAGAGCCATGAAAACCACACCGATCATCAGTGGAATGATGTGAACCATTTTTCACCAATTTGTACTAAATATGGAACACCTTGATACATGTATTTACAAGGCCTTAATCCGACCCTTACCTCATGATGTGACTTTTGAATTTCTAATGGCTATATGTATATCCGTTGGTCTTTCCGTTGGTTTAAATTAAAATATCTAAGTATGATTAGTTTTCCAAAATAATTAAGGCATGTATTGAAATTATAACTTTAAATATATAAACTCTTTTTTTAAATATTTTATCTACAATTCGTATGATTTAAAAATTAGGTATGTATTTCCAATACTATTGAAATATTTCAAATATGATGAAAAGATTTTATACATGTGTTCACCCATGAATGTATAAACCAAGGAATTAACTAAGAATATGTTTTTGATTTTTGTAATACTAATATAATATTTTCTTAATGATGTATTGAACTTTGATTTATCAGTTTATGTTTTTAAAACTTTATCATTTATACAACTAATGAAAATATGTAGTTATAGTATAGGATTCATTTTTATTTGAACATATATATATATATATATATATGAAAACTTATTTTTATATTATACAAAAAATAAATATTTACTTAGTTAAAATGTAGGTGGGTACCCCACCTAGCCAAAGGACACCTTGTAGAATCCCTCAAGGCCTTGATAGGAATCTCACTAGCAAACCCTAGAAATGGACTAGGGGCGGTGCACACATAGGGTGCGTGTTAAGTCGCGCACATTAGTGCATGTGTGAGAACCATAGGGTGCCACCGTGTGTGGTGGTATGACGGTGTGGGTGGCTGCATGAGCGCGCCCGTAGAAGAACCCGGTACGGGGTGGTACCGGGAGGGGGAAGGAGTAATCTAAGGGTTTTCCTGGAGCTCCAAGATTACAAAGGAGGCGCTGAAGCCCCTCTGTTTCGATATGGGATGGAGAAATTTAGTCAGGATCTAATATGGACCATTCGATCGCGCTGTGTGTGATCTGAGCCATCTATTTTGGTTTGATCCTCATTTCTTAGTAGTTGTGAATATCAAATACGTTTTTTGTGCGATGTACGATCCCGATGTATCTAATCACGACTGTTTATTCTTTTTAAATAATCCCGTCTTACCATAGCCATCAGATTGAGTCACGATCTAATATAGACCATCCATCCTATTTTTAAATCTGCACACTCGCCTCCACCACTGGATCTTCCCTCGGTTAATATCCACCATCTATTTATTTTCATGTTTTCTTCCCCGTCACCTTTTTTATCTTCCTCCACATGCGCTGTACAAGTGGGTATATCAACTTTCTCCTTTTAATTTTCCACACCCGTGACCATTTTTTCCCTCCTTTCTCGCATATTCCACAAGGTCGGACCATACTCAATCAATTTTTTAAGCCATGTAGGTCTTGGTTTTCCAGAAAGTAGTATTAAAGATAATTTATATAATATAGTTTATATATACAAACCATTTGCACCCCAAAACTCCTCAGTTGTTTCTTCTCAGGCCTCCTTCGAGCCTTCCCAATCCTTTCCTCCTCCTCAAACAAGGTAAGTGTTCTATGTTTCCTTTCTTTGTTTCAGTTTGGGTTTATATATATATAGATGTTTACACTTGTATATCTATATAAGGTTGAGTATAGGACTGCCGATTTCTTCTAAGTTGTTGAGTCCTTAATTCTACATTTTGTTCTTAATTATTTTTCAAGAAAAGGATGTTGATTGTTTTGTGATTCTAAAAAATTGAAATATATAATCATATATATGTGCATATATTTCATAAACAAAATATTCTATTTTTAGTATCACGTTTTATGATTTATGCACCCTTGATTAACTAATGTTTCTAAAGTGTTTTAAATATATAAGTGTCATTACACATATGATGTATGATCCTTTATAAAAACTTTATACAATCGGTTATATATATGTCTATATATATTTATTCATACATGTTTAGATAAACCTCTATTATACTCAAAATTAAGACTCCTAATTAGTGAGCTTCAAAGTTTGAGTAGTTTTGTAAACTGTAATGAATTATATTTTTGTACAAAACTCTTATATATGTATGTACGAATATATGAATATGTACATTTGGTTTTTAATCCTAAAATAATTAATTTTTCATAAAAACCATTTTTTGGTGATTTAATTATGCATGTGGGATGTATTATATTCATTATAATTTATTAAACCATGGGTTGGTTGAGAAAATATTTTGTATGTACTTTGTATTGTAGTAAATGTAACTTTTAACCAACATTTAAATAAGAACATTAGTCACCATAGTGTATTCCCTCCTAATATTTTTAGAAGAATGAAATAATTCATTTATTATTCTAAATCACTTGAATCCGATGCAATAAATGTTTTCAATACTTAAGTTTTGTTTTGTTAAATATTCCATTTATCAGCATGTGTTTTAAATATGAATTGAAATTATCCAAATTTTAGAATTGTTCATTCTGAAATATAAAATATTTACATTCATAATAAGGATTCTAGGGATTGTCATTTTATGTGATAAACTTTTAATTCTTTAGTTTTCATTACATATGATATAATATGCTTATCATACATATCATTTATCGTCATAGAAATAATAATATTGTAATTAACAGTTATATGTCTGATTCACAAAATATATGTAAATGTTAAAGAATGAAATTAAATTCTTATGACCTTTTATGGATTAAGAATTAAATTATTCAAAGTTGTATGTGACACTTTGAATAATATGAAATGAGAAATTAAATATTAAAAGTGGTATGGGACACTTTGAATATACAACCCTATCTGGATTATGAGGAATGTATTAGACTCGATATAACAGGTGGGGGACGATTAATGAAAGCCCTCAATTCATCGATAGTTATCATGAGAAAATTCAGTCATGGCACGTGGCCATTGACATTTTAGGTATTGACATAAGGTCTTGATGGGGTCTGGCATTATACATTCTCTCATTTTGTCTACAGAATTTAATTAATCAAGTGTGTATTCAACTGAAGAATATACTTTATTAAGATATATATATATATATAATTTAATAAATCAAGTGTTCATTCAACTGGAGAATATACTTGATTAATAGATTTATAGAATTTAATTAACCAACTATGTATTCAACTAGAGAATATGATTGGTTAAAGAGCATGTACCTATGAGTATCAGAGAAAGTAAAAGCTTATGGATTATTAATTATTCAGAACTCATAGATTTATCAGCGAGTATATGTTTCATAGTAGTGGAGGTTGAAATTAATGTTATTATTTTATGCACAACTTTGAACATGTATTACTCTTAGTTATTAATTTTTTACTAGAATATTCATATGTCATACCTATTAAATTTAGAATTCTCTTACTTATTATTCTTAATGAGCATGCTTCTAATTGGATCATGTTTCCATATAACTCTGTTAGTATTCCATGAAATGTGCTGTTATTATTTTTAGACTAAATGCTATTTTGTGATACATGTGTTAAAAAATTCCTTATGAAAATGTTTTATGGAAAAATTTTAAAGGAATGCTTTCAAAAAGATTATGTTATTTTAAGACCCCTTACTTGATATTCGTATGATCACCCTACATTTTGAATCTATTTTATTTTACAGGTTTAGTAGATTTGATTCCCTCTGTTTGGTGACTGCTTAATGAAGAAATTTTTGTTTTATTTTGAAGGAAATGTAATAATTGTTTCTAATTCTCTAGGACCTAAACCAAAATGACCCTCTCTAGTGGAACTTGTGTGTGTTTTTAGCTCTCCTTTTATTTTAATTTTTTACACCCCATGTTTTTAATGAAACTGCATCACCTTCAGGGCAGTCCGAAGCTTGGGTGTGGTAGTTGTTATCAAAGTATTGATTTAGATAACCCTAGAAAATTAGAACAATACTAAAAACTAGTTTATTTCTTACTAAGTAGTCATTTCTTAAAAATTTTCAGATGGCTGACGAATCACTCCTTCTATCCCTTCTGACAGAATTATTAGAAACCACAGTGGCTAGGGTATTTTTAGATGAATATGAAACTTTTAAGACCCTTCATTTATCATGTCAACATCTCTATCATGTGTCTAATTCTCCTCGTGTACTCTAACTTCACAGAGGAACATGTTCTGATTAATTTTTGATGATGCATGCCCAACATCCCTTTTATGCATGTAAGGGAAGGTATTATGAATGTTTATTCTGATACTTCACCTTGACTGAAAAATTCTTTTCACTAATGAAATTCCAGGAAGCTGCACAAGAGGGTGACCTCCTGGTAGCATACCTCTGTCAAATAGTAACCTACGGACTTCGAGGTCAGGTGATGGACTTTGAAATTCTCAAGGATAAAACTACCCATTTTCATTATAGATAGAAATTTCAATCATACGTCTCCCAACTACATACCCTTCATTCTTTCCTTTGTTGGAACTTTAGATACCTAGATTCAAATGATCTGGACTACACATGCTGCATCTGGACCCTAGAGTTTGAGGAGTCTGGATTCGCTTTGGGAATCCGTTTGACTGGAAATTGGGGGATTTTCCAGCACCAATGAACCTGGTGAAGTGTCATCTTAGAGGATGTTAGGAAATCCATTCTAATGTTTTGATTGTGAGTGAGTAGTTTTGTAACACCTTGGGTTTATGAACTTTTTATAACTAAATAATGTTACATGTTTCAATACTTTAAAATGTTTCTTTACAAATAAAGTCTTTATTTTGTTATGGTTATACCTCGGCTGAATAAAACGTATCTCTTGAAATTTTTTGATAGAAGATATGAGTTTACCAACTGATCTTCTATCACTTCCTACCGAACATTTAGAGATTATAATTTCCAAGACATGTTCATAGGAATACCAATCCTATGGAAACTTACATCTGACCTGAAAACAACTCCATCGGGTGTCAAACCACCCAAACATCCTCTATCTTTACCAAGGAAACAATCTTACCAATTACCGTATTTCAAATGTACAATTTGCAGAATATAGGAAAAGAGGAATGTCTCATGAAACTCTTTTTCTATGATTCACTTAAGCTGATAACTACCGAGCTATAGGTGAGCTTCTTGAAGATTCTTTGGTTGGTGACCATCAAGCGACCTACCTATTCCAGGTCCTATGTTTTAGTATGTACGTGGAACTATACGACATCAATATTTTCAATAATGATGTGGAGCATGGGATTTATAGGGATTTAGTCCACTCTAAAATCTCAGAACTCTTCACCTCTCATGCCTCTCTAGAGAAGGCTGAGTACTTTCGGGAGGTTCAACCCTAGCTATTCACAGTGTGTCTGGGCCAAGGAAATTGAAGAGCTGAATTCTACCTTAGGAATCCACCTGAGATCGTCATCACCCTACCCGCAGTGGTGTTCTCAGTAAAGGGACCTCAAAGGTGATGCGAGTCTAATTTTTTTCTAGTGTGTTAGTGTACGAGAATTCTAGAATTGTGAGGACACAATTATTTGTAAGGAGGAATAATGTAAAACCCCAAAAATTATTTCTCATGTAATAATAATAATATTATGTCTTTATTCTATTTTGTTTTCGTACATTCCAAAAAAAAATTACAGATTAAACACAAGGCATTGTATTTAATTTAACAATGAAGTGTTTACATTACAAAAAATAAATGGAAAACCATACTACCCAAAAATACCTATTAAAGAACCTATTATAATTATAGGGAGACCACCTGACACGCACATCGGAACATGTGAAAATTTTCAATATTTATTATCCTACTAAATACTCTAGAAGCGGCGAGTAGGGTCGAACCACAAAGACAATGTGAGTAGACACTAGAAATGTCCTTTTGGAGGAATGTTCAGTCTAAAGGGATTTAATTGTGTGATTAACAACTAAGTTCTAAAAACTAAATGACTACTTTAAAAATGGCTATTTAAATTAACTAAAACAATCTAAGTGAACTAAGCTATGAAAGAACTGGCGGAGATGGAAGTGTCAGAGTTGTGACCTCCGTTCAAGTGCATGAAATGTAAATTATTTAATTCCAACATTTGAATATTTATTTATTCAATTAACACTAATTCAAAATTTAATTAATATACTATCTGGTCTCGTTCTCTGATGTTCGACAGTATTCTAATGTTTACACAAATTATCCGTCATTTTTTTCTCTGTCCCGAATAATAATTTGTGTGTCATTATAGCACTGAATAACTTGGTGAAATATGACAACCTGTTTCTCAAAAAGTCAAAGTATCTACTTGTGTTGTGTTCGCTCACATGAGATCACTTATTCAGTATCAATCACACAATTTTGAAGAATCACACACACAAAATATTAATTTTTTCAATTAATATATTTATTTATTCAGAATTCGCTCGCACGCTTGATCGAATTCTAGATAAATAAATTCAATGATGAACTCCCGTTCATGATTAATTATTAGGTATCTCATGAATGAGCACCAACTCATGTGTGCAGAGCCCAAATGAAAAATAATTTAAATGCAGATAAAATTAATTAAATAAACATCCAAATGAAATTAATTCAAAAGGCAATCAAACATAGGAATAAATTAAAGACAAGAATTCACCATCGCATTTGTCACAACTCCAAAACAAATGAAATTACCCAACCATCGCGATGGAACGACACATAAAATAATAAATAGAAGATATCACCATGCTCATGTTATCATTGTGGTCACCGCGAGATGTCATCAATAATCGCAACATAATAATCATCACTCTTCTCTGTGCATTCGGTGATGCCACACCCGAATCAAACCACCACGTCAATGAATATATGATCTGATCTGTGCTTTCTCTCATCGTGAAAATTCAATCTCTAGAAGCCAAATCGAATGTTGATGATGTTTCCGAACCACCTTTGTGCTCTTGAAATGGAGGAGGGTTGGTCACTGAATGTTGTGCTGAGTAGTAGAGGACATCAGTGTTGATGGTGGCATGTTTTTCACCTGTCTAATGGGGGGAAGATAGGGGTGAGCGGGTGTGGCCGAGAGGGGTGAGGGAGATGGGGTGAGGTGCTTGGGCTTGGGGGCAGGCAGGTGATTGGGTAGGCACTGGCTAAGAAGGGTGAATGGGGTAGGGGTGTGAAATGGGGAGAGCCGTTTGGGGAAAAGTGGCGTAAGAGAGGGGAATTAGGTGGGTTGGGTGCTGGGGATGAGCGGGTAAGGGGGGCACCATGTGGGGATGAGGGATGATAGGGGATATATCGGGCAACAGGTAGATAGATTAGTGCGGACGGATAGCGTGGAGATATAAGGAGGACGGTTATTGGAGAGAGAAAATGAGGGTTAGGGGGAATGAATGGAAAAGAAGAAAAGAATAGGAAATAAAGCAAAATAATATAAGAAATAGGAGAAGGAGGCATGAATGTTGAGGGTTATTGGAGAGAGAAAATGATGGTTAGGGGGAATGAAAGAAAAACAAGAAAAGAATAGGAAATAAAGAAAAAATAAAATAATAAATAGGAGAAGGAGGCATGGGGATAATTTTGAGGGTGATTGGAGAGAGAAATGGGGAGTTAGGAGGGTGGGGTTGGGTAGAGAAAAAGGGGGGATGGGAAAGGGTGATGTGGGAAAGGGGAAGGGGTTAAATAGGTGGGGGTGGTGCGTGGGTATTTAAGGGAGATTAAAAAAAATATAATTAAAAAATGTTAAATTCAAATTAAAAAAACTAATGATCTAATTAAGTTAAAAATGATAAAAATAAATAATAATATATTAATGCACATGTAATTAAATATAATATTACTGTTAAATATAATAATAAACTAATAACAAATACTATTTTATTAATGCAACAAAATAATGAAATAAAATAAAATACAAATCAAAATATACATACTAATAAAAATTAATAAAATAAAATAAACTAAAATTAGAGAAACTAATAAAAATAATATAGTGTTAAATATAATATATAAAATTAATATAACTAATAGAAATACTAAATTACTAATATTAGTATATAAATTAACTAAAAATTATCAAAATATCTAAACTAATAAAAAACTAAAAAAATAAACTTAAAATATAAAAAATGGTTAAACTAATTAATTAAAAATAAATTAGAAAATTATAAAAATACATGTAAAATTATTGTACATAAAATCCCCCACACTTAAACTTTTTCACTCTTGAAAAAAAAATTAAGAAGAAAACATAAGTGGCCACAGACAAATCAAAACATCAAAATTACAAGTTCAAAATTTTTCAATCTCTTTTACTCATAGAATATAATTCTTCATTTAAAACTTCAATTTTCAAGGACAATTCTTCTTTCACTTGAATTCTTTTCAAAACAATTACGTGCACTCATTTATCATGTGACCAACCTCGCCATCACTCAGATATCTCAGAAATATTTGATCAAAGTCATGCTCAATTCTCGTACACATGCATGATTACCATAGTCTTTCCATGAATTTCACATATCTACTAGTGGAAATAAAAATAATTCACCAATCTCAAGGAATTTACATGAGGTTCAAATGTCTCTGAGGTTGTGGGACAGTGGGTCAGAAAAAAATTGACATCTTTTAGGTAAAAAGGAGGGATGAATATTGAAATAAATGCATGATATATGTCAATCCAAATGTCTCTCTCAAACTCCTGCTCCCCCACACTTTAAACACTGCTTGTCCCCAAGCATATGATAATCCAATGTTTCGCTCTTTTTTTACAACTCAATGAAATAATATGGGTAGGAAAAACTAGTGAGTATTAATTCTAAAACCCCATGAAATAAATGTCAGACAATAATCCCAAATAATGGTAGACAAGTAGAAAATACGCTGTAACATCTCAATAAAAGTAGGTCATATAGAAAACTCTCTCGCTCCTGGAGTAATAAATCATCACTTTTATAGGTATCCCCAAAGGTGAGGGTTACCACGAAATGACCACCAATGTACTCATTGTTGGAGCCAAAAGAATTCTATATTCCCATATCAAAATACATAAAATGAATGTGGCTACTATGAAATATAACTCGTATGATCAGGATGAGAGAATGTCGATCCATGTGCATCAAATGACTCACTAGCCCTCAAAGAACCCTATCCATGAGTAAATATATCCCCCACACTTAGATTGAAAATTATCATGCAGAAATTCAAGAAATGGGTAGGGAAGGGTATCAATTATGGGATTATCCTAAAAAGTATTCTTCATGGATTCTAAGGGCTACACGATAGAGAAAATGTATGGGTGTCTTAGTGGGTCAATGAGGCTAAAATATCAAACAGATGCCTCGATTAGTGCAACTTTCAAAATTCTTATCGCTTTGATGAAAAAACATGGCAAGTTCTAGAAGACATAACATGGTTGAGATTCCCTCAAGAAAAAGATAAATAAGAGATGATTTTAAATGGCTCAGAGTCCTCACGGGTATGGAAATATAATTTTGGACATCACAGATGAGCATGAGTGCAAATAATTGTCTCAAAAATATAAAAGTTTTTGAAAAATATTTTCAAAGCATGAAATAATATCAGCAATAATCTAAGTCATGAGATCAAGGATCAAATAATTCCAAACAATAATCAGGTGCTCAAACTACCAAGGGACACAAGTGGTATGTTCACGACCGTGTTGCAACAAAAATACGGAAGATTTCATGTGGGTTCATCAATGACAAGAATGTTAGTTTTTTTTTCATTTTTCAAAATTTTCTTGTTTTTTTATTGTTTTTTTTAAGTTTACATGGTTTTTTTGGAAGCATAAAATATGTAAAAAATAAAGCACTTATCTGTGTAAGTGAAGATAGACGCGGAGAGGCTGTTTGTATCTGATGAAGCTCCAGAAATGGTATACCTATAAAACCTACACATTGACAACACATAATCGCATCATATAAAATAATTCACACCATAATCAAAATCATGTGGATGATAAAAATATTTATGATGAATTTAAATCCACTATAATACTAGTAGAAAATAGATTGTGGTAATTGCATTCCTTTATATTTTATTTTATTTTTAAATAAAACTAAATGAAATGAAATTAAATGTAGTGAAAAGAAAACAAATAAATGATGGGTTGCCTCCCATTGAGCGCTAAGTTTACTTAGTATTCATCCAGACATTGTTGAAACTCCACCAGGATCGAACGGAAATTAAAATCATGCATCTGCTTCATTTTCAGTAGGAGTATGGAATCCATTCATTGGAGATGAGTTTATCCTGCAAGCTGTACAAAATATCAACGGAATATTGTTAGTATAATGGAGGTGTGGAATGAAATGAAAATAGTCCAACTCACAAGGTAATGAATATACCTTTCCTGAAGAAATAATCATCTAATAATTGGATTTTGGGAAAAGGCCGTCAGCGGCAAGATTAAGAAGATTACATCTTTGAATGTGCACATGTGAAAAGATGCCTTTACCAGACTATTTTAGTGGTCAGCTTATATCCATCACATCCTTGAATGCAGTATCTGGGATGATGATGTATCCCAATTCATTTTCACAGACAACTATTAACATTGGAAAATCTACTGGTTTCAAACTCAATTCATGATCGATGCATGAAGCAAGCAGGGTGAGCTCAATTGGAGCAGATGACTCCATTGTGTCAAGAATGAAATTTTTTTCAAAATTTTCTTCTATACCTCCCTCATCATATTTATCTATTGGCACATGTGTCACCATGAAATCAGGATCCTCCAAGAAATCCCAATCTTCCATTGTTTCTAGAAAATTATGAGTGCTCTCTACCACCAATGCTGATTTATTCTCTAATTATAAAAAAGTTTCAGATGTCTCCATTTTAGAAAAAAAATTGGACTCACAAAGATTTTCAAAAAGAGGTGATTTGATGTCATTTGAAGTGATGCCCTCTTGAGTGTGGCAATCCACTATCTCTTGGTTCAATTATGAATATATCATGGTAATGAATGGTCCTACTTCAATGTCCTCTTCATCCTCAAAAAGGTGCAATTTGATAGACATTGAACATGTACTTTTTCACTTTGGTATGGTTAGGTTGTGAACTCACAGAAGGACATGAAATCACATTTTCAGATGGACCATTATGTACAACTGGGTGGAAGACTAAGTTCCCATATTCTTGAATTGTGATTAGATTGGAAGAATTAAATTCTAATGTATAGGATTCATCACTTGGATGAAAAGAAGACGGATCAATCTCATTTTCAGAATCGGTACATGAATGTTGTTCAAATGGAACCTCTACTGCACTTTCCTCAAAGAGATTGTTCTGAATTGGATCTTCAAGTGGAAGTGAGGTGAAAAGTTGAACAAGTTGATTCATTTGATTTCCTAAATTTTTTTATTTGATTTTATAAATATTTCATTGAATTTTCTAAACCTTTTGTTTGATTTTGTAAATCTTTTGTTGAAGGAAGTAACTTTTCATTACATTCATCTTGAAGTTCAAACATCCTATTTGTCTCAGTGATAGAAGATTTAAACATGTGCTCAATTATTAAATAATTTGTTTGACATGAATTATTATGTTCTAAATTTTCAGGAATGCATTGAATTTGAAAATGATCAAATGGTGGATAAGGACTAGCAGTAGAATACATATCATAACACAGACTTGAATCATAGTCATTAAAATAACCAGGATTACCAGGAGAGAGCATGTGCGGTGAATCATTATACATCATACCTTGCAATGTTGGTTGGTAGGGTGGGCACTGGTTATAACTATGTGGTGCGGCCCATGTCATTCTAAGCTTCTCGGTGTCTTGAAAATTCCTGTAATGAAAAATTCCCAAAGAAGTAAACTATTTTTTTTGTTTTTTTTATTCTTTTTTACCTAAATCACTCTTTTAAAGAAATCTCTAATGATACTATTCTCCCTAGCAACGGTGCCATAAATTTGACACGTGCATCGCAATGCGTGAAAATTTTCAATATTTATTATCCAACCAACTACTGTAGAAGCGGCGAGTAGGGTCGAACCACAGAGAGAATGTGAGTAGACACTAGAAATGTCCTTTTGGAGGAATCTTCAGGCAAATGGGCTTTAATTGTGTGATTAACAACTAAGTTCTCAAAATTAAATGACTATTTTAAAAATAACTATTTAAATTAACTAAAACTATCTAAGTAAACTAAGTTATGAAAGAAATGGTAGAGATGGAAGTGTTGGAGTTGTGGAATCCGTTCAAGTGCATGCAATGTCAATTATTTAATTCCCACATTTGAATATTTATTTATTCAATTACCCCGGATTCCAAATTTAATCAAAACACTCTCTGGTCTCGCTCTCTAATGTTAGACAATATTCTAATGTTTAAACAAATTATCTATCATTTTGTTATCTGTCCTGATGAATAATTTGTGCGTCATTATAGTACTGAATAACTTGGTGAAATACGACGACCCATTTCTCAAAAAGTCAAAGTATCTACCTGCGTCAGGTTCTCTCACATGAGATCACTTATTCAGTATCACTCACACAAGTTTGAAGAAGCGCCCATACAAAATTTTATTTTTTTCAATTAATATATTTATTTATTCAGAATTCTCTCACGCTCTTGATCAAATTATGGATAAATAAATTCTCTGATGAACTCCCGTTCGTGATTACTTATTAGGTATCACACGAACAAGCACCAAAGCATGTGTGCAGAGCCCAAATACAAACTAATTTAAATGCAGATACAATTAATTAAATTAACATCCAAATAAAATTAATTCAAAAGGCAATCAAACATAGGAATAAATCAAAGACATGCATTCACCGTGGCATTTGTCACAACTACAACACAAATAAAATTACCCAACCATCATGACGACATGACACATAAAATAATAAATAGAAGATATCACCATGCGCGTGTCATCCTTATGGTCACCGTGGGATGTCTTCAACAATCACAACATAATAATCATCACTCTACTCTGTTCATTCGGTGACGCCACACCCGAATCAAACCATCACATCACTGAAAATATAATCTGATCTGTGCTTTCTCTCATCGTGCAAAGTCAATATATAGAAGCCAAATCAAATATCTATTATGTGTCCGAAGCACCATTGCGCTCTCGAAATGGAGGAGAGGTGGTAGCTGAATGTTGTGCTGAGCAGTAGAGGACGTCGATGTTGATGGTGGCCTGTTTTGCACCTGTCTAATAGGGGGAGATAGGGGTGAGCGGGTGTGGATGAAAGGGGTGAGGGAGATGGGGTGAGGAACTTGGGCTTGGGGGTAGGTGGGTGATTGGGTAGGCGCTGGCTAAGAAGGGTGAATGGGGTAGGTGGCGTGAAATGGGGATAGCCAGTTGGGGAGTAGTGGTGTAAGAGAGGGGAATTAGGTGGGCTGGGCGCTGGGGATGAGCGGGTAAGGGGGCGGCGTGTGGGGATGAGGGATGATAGGGGATATATCGGGCAGTGGGTAGATAGATTAGTGGGGATGAGTAGCATGGAGATATAAAGAGGAGGGTGATTGGAGAGAGAAAATGAGGGTTAGGGGGAATGAAACAAAAATAAGAAAAGAGTAGGAAATAAAGAAAAAATAAAATAAGAAATAGGAGAAGGAGGTGTGGGGATAATGTTGAGGGTGATTAGAGAGAGAAATGGGGAGTTATGAAGGTGGGGTTGGGTAGAGAAAAAGGGGGGATGGGAAGGGGTGATGTGGGAAAGGGGAAGGGGTTAAAGGGTTCGGGGTGGTGCGTGGGTAGTTAGGGGAGAATAAAAAAAATAGAATTAAAAAATGTAAAATTCAAATTAAAAAAATTATCTAATTAAGTTAAAAAATGATAAAAATAAATAATAATATATTAATGCACATGTAATGAAATATAATATTACTATTAAATATAATAATAAACTAAAAACAAATAATATTTTATTAATGCAACAAAATAATGAAATAAAATAAAATAAAAATTAAAATATACATACTAATAAAAATTAATAAAATAAACTAAACTAAAATTAGAGAAACTAATAATAATAATATAGTGGTAAATATAATATATAAAATTAATATAACTAACAGAAATACTAAATTACTAATAATAGTATATAAATTAACTAAAAATTATCAAAATATCTAAAAAAATACAAAACTACAAAAATAAACTAAAAATATAAAAAATGGTTAAACTAATTAATTAAAACTAACATATAAATTTATAAAAATACATGCAAAATCCTTGTACATCACCACCCAATAAAACAATGACCCCAAGCATATAGTAAGGATCTTTCGAATCCCTCACAATAAACATTAGTATGGCCAGAGCCATGACAACTGCACTGGGCATCAATGGAATGATGTGCACCATTTTTCACCAAGTTGTACTGAATATGGAACACCTTGATACATGTATTTATAAGGCCTTAATCTGACCATTACCTCTTGAAGTGACCGTAGAATTTCTAACAGTTATATGTATAGCCTTTGGTAATTCTGTTGGTTTAAATTAAAATATCAAAGTATGATTAGTTTTCCAAAATAATTAAGGTATGTATTGAAATTATAACTTTAAACATATAAACTATTTTTTAAATATTTTGGCTACACTTAGTATGATTTCATAATTAGGTATGTATTTCAAATACTATTGAAATATTTCGAATATGATGAAAATATTTTATAAATGTGTTCACCCACAGATGTATAAACCAAGGTCTTAACTAAGAATATGTTTTTGATTTTTGTAATACTAGCACAAGATTTTCATAATGATGTATTGAACTTTGACTTATCACTTTATGTTTTTAAAACATTATCATTTATAAAAATAAGGAAAATATGTAGTTATAGTAGAGGATTAATTTTTGTTTGAACCTATATATATGGAAACATATTTTTATATTTAAAAATAAATAAATATTTACTTAGTTAAAATGCAGGTGAGTACACCACACCTAGACGAGGGACACCTTATGGAATCCCTCAAGGCCTTGATAGGCATATTACCCGCAACCCCCTGGAAATGGCCCATGGGCAGTGTGCACACAGGTTACATGCTAAGTAATGTGCACGGGTGCGTGTGCGAGGACTAGAGGGTGCCACCGTGTGGGGAGGAACAACGATGTGGGTTGGCGCAGGAGCGCACCCGCAGATGAACCCGATATGGGGCGTTACTGGGAGGGGGTAAGGAGTAATATGAGCATTTTCTCAGAGATCCAGGATTACAAAAGAGGTGCTGAAGCCCCTCCATTTGGGTGTGAGATGGAAAAATTCAGCTAGGATCTACTCTAGGCCATTCGATCATGTCACGTGTGATATGGGTCGTCTGTTTCGGTTCGGTCATCAATTCTCAGTAGCCACAAATATCCCCCATGTTTTTTTGCTCCATCCAATCTCGATGGATATAATCATGACCGTTACTTATTTTTAAATCATCGCGTCTTACCACAACCGTCAGATCGAGTCCTGATCTAATATGAACCATCAATCTCATTGTAAAATCAGCAGACTCGCCTCCACCAATGGATCTTCCTCAGTTAATCTCCACCATCCGTTTATTTTTTGGGTTTTCTTCGCCATCGCCTTCTTCTTATTCCTCCGCATGCACTGCACCAGTGGGTATTTCCACTTCTCCTTTTCATTTTCCTCACCCGTGATCGGTTGGTCCCTCCTTTATCACATATTCCACAAGGCCAGATGATCCTCAATCAATTTTTTTAATCCAAGTAGGCCTTGTTTTTTCATAAAGTTGTATTAAATACAATTTATATAATATAGTTTTTATATACAACCCATTTTCAACCCAAAACTCCTCGGTTGTGTCAGGACCCATCCTCGGGGCCCATGCCGTGACTACCCTAAGCCCACCTTCCATAGGCCAGGGGCTGGTGACAAGCACCAAAGGCATAAATCCTGGTAAAAGGGAAGTCATTTCCTTTATAGAAGTAAGCAAATACAACAGAGTATGCAAGAGAAGTAAGAAATAAGTAAAATTGTGTACAAGTGTAAGTGCTAAAAAGTAAATTGGCTAATATAAAAACCCAACTGATAGTATAATACAACTAAAAAGAAAGTACAACAGTAGTAAAGTAAAGCAGCAACCACTGAGTAATCCTCCAGATATCCCACCTGAAGGGTGGGTACAAATGGTCTCCTCAGCTCCTCACTTCCAGTCGTCCGCACCGTGTATGTCCCGCCAAGTGGTCCACCTCCGGGTACCATCCAGCTCCACAAAACTCTACCCTGATCAGTGTTGTCCATCATCTTCATCCAACACAAAGTAGTGCGGGTGTATCCCATGCATGGGTGAGTATACAATACTTAGTAGGGACTCCGAGACCCCTGAAGGTATCCTAGAATCCATGAAGGATAAACCACAAAGGAAAGATACAATCACAATGTATCAATCGACCCTACTTAGGAATATGCCCATACATATACCTAAGTCATCAATTCCAGTCCGGCTCCAAATATCGAGCCCAAGCACAACCCAGTTCACACATGAATGAAGTCAATCACACCGTTGGTAATGATTGCAAGTCAAGACTCAGCTCACACAAGTATACGACACACAAAGAAGGGTGGAGATGATTAGACGTAGCCTTTGAATCATCTCCTCTATCGAACCCATGTAGGATCCTAGTACAGAAGTCATCACTGCTGAACCCACGTAGGATCCAAGTACAGTAACCATCGCTGCAAAACCCACGTAGGATCCAAGTACAGTTTTCATCACTACCGAACCCACGGAGGATCAAAGTACATTCATCCTCGCTATCGAACCCATGGAGGATCCAAGTACAGTCGTCATCATCATCAAACCCACTGAGGACCCCAACACGGTAGTCGTCGCAGTTGCAGCCAGCTCTAGGGTTTCCACACACAGCACACTTGATTCTAGGAGGGTTCACTCCTCGAGCCAAGGGGGGTCGATACATCAAATATAACAAAGTCTAGAGTTGATGTATCCCAAAGTTCCGTCTCGTCAAAAGGAAACCATCATGACAGACCGCACATCAATCGGACGACTGGTCTGAGTGATATTGGTTTTTCCGTTCCAAGGGCCCAGTTGGAAATATGCTCGTTCCAAACCTGGAAGTTTTCCAAAGTTGTCTGAAACTCACCTAGAGTATTTCAAAGGGACCGACTCATCGAATGGGTCTCAATGCCACAGACGGCGCATCGATCGGACTCGTGATCTTTAAGTTATTCATGTTTAAGTGAAAACGGGCCCGACCCTTTAAGCCCAGTGGGGCGACGGGTTGGGTTAACCCAGTTTTGGTGGGTCCAACCCGACAGGGGTGTCAGACCTACCCGAATAATCACACGGCCCAGACCGAGGGGCGCGGCCCGACCCGAAGAGGTGGGACCCAGCCCGGTGGGGCGCGGCCTGGCAGGGCACGACCTGGCGGGGCGCGTTTCCGCGGGCTCGGCCCGAAGGCCGATCGGTGCGAGGGGGGAGGGGGGCTGCCCCAACCGGCGGTGCCAAGCGGTGCCACCCTCCCTAACCGGCCCACCAATTCTGGACTGTCTTTTTGGTGCAAGCGGCCCGCTTCGGCGGGCCCCAGTTCATCCAGCACAGCGCCCTCCTGGCGTCGAGGATTTCCTCCGCCTGGCTGGCCGACGAGCAAGCCAGTTCTCCTGCCAAAGCAGCCCGCGAAGTGGGCCGCAGTTCCTTCAACACAGCTGGCATGGTGACACTGGTTTCCTCTGCCGCAGCCGGTCCTGGTAGTGACTCTGCATCCCCGACACAGCACGACGGCGCCATGCTTCCTTCGTCGAGGCCCGCTTGGCAGCGACTTTTGTTTGTGTGTGCAACAACGACCATTGTGCTGCCGGCATCTTCTGTGTTACGCCTCTGGTCGCGAATTCCAAAAATAAATAAATAAGATCCAGTGGAGGGTCGTCAGGCCGTGTTCGTTTGGCCCGCACCCTCTACGTTAGGCGATAGGAATTGGCCGAGACAAACAAAGATATACAACGATGAACGAGGCACAATTTTAATCCATTAAAATTGAACATAAACCTGTACCTCGAATATGGTTTCTTCGTCATAGACGTGAAAAGAGATGTCGCTCCTTCAACGCTGGGAAAGAACCATAATCGTTCACGATTTTCCCGCATCGGTGTCTCCTCCCCTGACACTGAGAAAGTAGAGGATGGAGAATCATGGAGGGTTCTTCACTGAGTCATTATTTATTGAAGGTGGGTGTTCTTCATCGAAGAAGAAAACCGTTCTTCATTGAGGAGAGGAATACTTTTCTCCCTTTCTCAAGAGCTCTCTCCCAACTCTCCTTAAGACAATGAATGCCCTAAAAATAAAATAATAGGGTAATGCTATTATTTTATTAACACATGCAATTTAAAATTCAAAACGTCAAATCACTTAATTAATTAATTGAAGAGGTTCAATTCATTAATTAAGGTTTGTTGGAAAACATTAAAGAGGGAGAGAGGGAGAGGAAGAGTCCTCATAATTAAGGGGGGTTGTCATGAATTAAACATGGGAGTTTAAAGGGGGTTTGAAAAGAGTTATGGGAGATGAAAGGTTGGGGCTCGTGTGGGCCCCACCTCTCAATTATACACACATGGGAAGTTAGGTGGGTGTGGACCCCACCAATAACTTCCCATAGGAGAAATTAACTTCCATAGATATAAATAAAAGTGTTCTAACAATTTTATTTAACTTCTTAATTTAACCCCAATTTTAACTTTCAACCTGCATAAAACGCAACTGTTGTAAATTCTCCTTATGAAAATAACGGCGCTGTGAGTTCATTAGTGCCCTTAGATTTCAATTCCAAGCACCACTTCAAAAGATAGAAAAACCGGCTCGTTCGTTCACTGAACGTACCTGAGCTAAACTTCAGAAAATTATTATGGGCACACCGGGCCTCAGAATCAGGTGCCGTCAGAAACCGCGTACTCGTAAAATTCCAAAAAATTATAGAAAATATTTTCATTGAAATTTTCGTGTCTTTACATTACCCCCTCCTCAGGGCTTTACGTCCTTTTAAAGCTACAACAAAGACTAGGGAAACAAATGAGGGTACTGAGCATGCATCTGAGCCTCCCGCTCCCATGTGCTCTCCTAGAGGTTCCCGTGCTGCCAACGAATGCGCACCAGAGGAATCGACCGTCCACATAGGACCCACTCTTGTCGATCCTCGATCTCCATCGGGACCTCAGAAAATGTCAGCCTGTCATCGATGTCCAGCTCCCCATGGTCGATGATGTGGGACAGGTCATGCACGTATCTCCTCAGCTGAGATACGTGGAAGACGTTGTGCACCCGATGCAACTGAGGTGGAAGGGCCAGGCAATAAGACACCTCACCTACCCTACTGAGGACCTAGAATGATCTGATGAAGCACGAAGATAACCTGCCTCCCTGACCAAATCTCCGTAATCCAAGTCGAGGTGAGACCCATAAGAAAATGTGGTCAGCATCCTCGAACTCCAGTGGTCTCCATCTCCTATCAGCATAGGATTTCTGTTTGCTCTGTGAATTCCTCATACGCTCCTGGATGATCTGCACCTTCTCCGTCATAGCCTGAACCATCTCTGGTATTACAAGTGCTGACTCCCCAGGGTCAGTCTAGCACAGAGGTGATCTGAAAGGTCGGCCATACAGTGCCTCGTAAGGTTCTATCCAGATGGTGGAGTGGTAGCTGTTGTTGTACGCAAACTCCACCAAGGGTAGATGATCCTCCCAGATTCGACCAAAGTTAAGGACACATGCTCGGAGCATGTCCTCGAGAGTCTAAATGGTCCTCTCCATCTGGAAATCTGTCTGAGGATGAAAGGCAGTGCTCAGGCATAGCTGCATCCCAAATGACTCCCGCAACCCCTTCCAAAGCCGGGAAGTAAAGCGAGCATCTCAATCGGAGATGATAGTCGAGGGAACACCATGAAGTCGTAAAATATCCTGAACGTAGAGGCGTCCCAATCTCTCTACTGAGCCATGCTCTCTGATAGGTAGGATGTTGGACGACTTGGTGAGTCGGTCGACGATCACCCAAATGGAGTCATGTCCTCTGGAAGTACGTGGATGCACCATAACGAAATCCATGGATATCCCGTCCCACTTCCACTCTGGAATCTCTAAGGGTTGTACCAAGCCTGCTGGTACCTCGTATTATGCCTTCAATTGCTGGAAAGTGAGGAATCATGAAACAAACTCTACTACAACCTTCTTCATACCCAGCCACCAGTGCTGCCGTCTGAGGTCCTGGTACACCTTCGCCACTCTAGGATGTACCGCAAGAGGGGAAGTGTGAAACTCCCTCTGCACTTCCTCCTGTAATGAAACTGGTACCATGGTACATCCCCTGAAGAAGATAACGTGCTCTCCTTTAGAAAATCCATCAGGCACCTGTCCTCTAGAAATTTGAGCACGTCGCGTCTCACAATCAACGTCCCCATGACGTGCCTCTTTGACCTGCTAAAGTAGTGGAGGAGTGACTGTGAGATACTGAAGAAAGGCTTCCCCATCTCTATCCATGAAGGATATCTACAATGAGGCTAGCTGCTCCATCGCCTCCCCTAGCAGTTGTATGCCCGATATCCTGGTGAGAGCATCAGCTACTACTTTCCCCTTCCCAGGAGTATAGACTATCTCAAAGTCATAGTCTTGGAGGAACTCGAGCCATTGCTGCTGTCTCAGGTTTAAGTCCTTCTACGAGAAGATGTACCTGAGACTCTGGTGGTCAGAGTAGACTGTAAAGTGCTCGCCCATAAGATAGTGTCTCCACATCTTCAAGTCGAAGACCACTGCTGCTAACTCCAGGTCATGGGTAGCATAGTTCTGCTCGTGTTGCCTCAACTGCCGTGAACCATAAGAGATCACTGCTTGCTCCTGCATCAAGACACACCCGAGTCCATTCCCTGATGCGTCACAGTAAACTAAATACCCTACACCCTCCTCCGGTAGCCTCAAGATGGGCGCACTGGTCAATCTATGTCTCAGTTCCTAAATTCTCTACTGACATCTATCTGACCACATGAAGGGTTTTCCCTTCTTCGTCAAATCTAAAAGTGGTGCTACTAATCTGGAGAAGTCTGACACAAATCTCTGATAGTATCCAGCGAGACCTAGGAAACTCCACACCTCCGTCACACTCCTAGGTGGCTCCCAATCAAGTATCGCCTCGATCGTCGCTGGGTCCACTGCAACACCAGCCTCTGAGATGAAGTGTCCCAAGAAATGAACCTCTCGAATCTAGAACTTGAACTTCGAGAGCTTACCATAAATCTGGTTCTCTCAGAGTTTATCCAGTACAACCTGCAAGTGGTAGGCGTGCTCCTCCTTTGTAGTTGAGTAAATCAATATGTCATTGATGAAGACTATGACAAAACGATCGATGTAAGGCTGTAATATCCTGTTCATGAGACTCATGAACAATGCTGGTGCGTTGGTTATGCCGAAGGGCATAACCAAGAACTCGTAGTGGCCATAATGACACCTAAAGTCCGTCTTCTGCACATCATCATCTTGAACTCTGAGCTGGTGATAGCCTGACCTGAGGTCTATCTTCGAGAACCATCTTGCTCCCTTGAGCTGATCGAAGAGGTTGTCAATCCTCAGGAGTGGGTACTTGTTCTTCAAGGTCACCTGATTCAGCCGACATTAGTCGACACATAGTTGTAAGATCCCATCCGTCTTCATGGTGAACAAAATCGGAGAAGCCCAGGGTGAAACACTAGGTCAGAAGAATCCCTTTCCCTGCAAGTCCTCCAGCTGTACCCACAGATCACGAAGCTCGGCGAGAGCCATTTGATATGCTAGAGTAGATATCGGTGCTGTCTCGGGGTACAAGTCTATGTATAAGTATACCTCTCTATGAGGAGGTTTTTCTGGAACATCGTTAGGAAAAACGTCCACACACTGATCCACCACAACATGAAAACCCGGACTTTGTACATCAACTGCTCCTAGGATGAGACTAGCCAACTGATGTGTGATCAGCTGCCCTCTCATCTGCATAAGTCCATCCTGTGCTGAAAAGGATCCCTTCTCGCCAGTGAAGGTGAACCTGCTCCCATCTATGTGAACACACCAAACTATGCACCTAATACAGTCGATCTGGGCATGGACTTTAGATAACTAGTCCATACCCAAGATGACGTCATAAGGCCTTGATGCCTCTACAAGAAGATCCCAACCGAATCTCTCGCCTCTTAGAGTAAGCTCACACTACCGACACCCGTGCGTAATCATAGAGTCTGCTCCCATAGGAGTCTCTAGCTATAAGGATCGAGGCAACGGCTCCATCGGAATCTCCGAGCTCCGAAAAAGGGCAGCAGAAATAAAAGAATGACTCGCTCCTATGTCTATAAGAACTACAACAAGGGTGGAGTAGACACAGATAGTACCTCGAATCATCTTAGGTGCACTGTGGTCATAGGCCTCGACTGTCTAGAGCTGAGCCTGCCCCTTTCTGTGAGTTACTTGTAGTCGAGGTTGTCCTCCTAGTGGTGGTGGTGGTAAAGCCTCGAAGCGTCGTCCACCACCCGCTGCTCGGCAAACTCCTCCGCCTCGTCCTCCTTCTCCCTGGGGACTACCACAGTCGTACCTCTGCCTCTGCCTAGGAGGTCCCTCTACTTTCTACTGCTCATCTGCATGGCGGGTCGGGCAGTCACAAGCCATGTGTTCCTACCTGCCACATGCATAGAACTACCTACCCCTCTTATGGATGGCTCTGATTCGTGTGCCCCGCACATCCGAACCAGTATCCTGAGTTTATCCACCTGATGGCCTGGTCTACTTAGACCTCTTCCACATCTTTCTACTACCGGCTGTAGAAGACTCCGCTATGTGTCGCCCTGCGGTGGGTCTCGCTGTTGGTGTTGGCACAACAAGAAATCTCTCCACAAGAAGGGCTCGCTCCTGCACTCCTGAATGTGTCGGAATGCTGAGGGAGATCATCGACGCCCTGATCTCATGCCTCAGTCCCTACTCAAAGGTCTGGGCCTAGAAGAATGGGTCTCGTACCATGTCCGTGGAGTAGCGTGAGAGGTCGGTAAATCTCACCGAGTACTGAGCTACTGTCATGCTGCCCTACCGCAGATGTAGTAACTCCTAGATGCGCACCACACAGAGGGTGGATGGAACAAACTCCGAGCGGAAGAGACTCTCAAAGTCTGTCCAAAGTAGAGATGCCTCATCATGAATCTGGAGCATCAAGATCCACCATCTACCTGCTGCTGCGTGTAGGAGACTCGCTGCAAGGATCACCATAAGGTCAGCTGGTGTCCCTACCAATCTAAAGACTCTGACGATAGCCTCCAGCCAATCCTCGGTTGCCTGAGGGTCCTTCTCTCCATGGAACCTGGGTAGCCTCTGTCACTGAAACTCATGCAATGCACTCAGGCGGTGTGCACTCTCTACTGCTGGGGCTGGTGGCATCGGTGGCTCAGTGGGTAGTGGTACCGCTGCTGCCTCCGCTGTAATGGGGCCCTGCACCGAGGCCTCGTCGCTCGGTGGGCTGCCATCTTGCACGTAACTAGAAAACCTAGCTGGAAACCTTCGTCCAGCCATCCTGAGAAGAAACAGGTGCACCACGGTCAAACAGTATACTTGGTGAGATGGCACAAAGTAATCACAAAGAAAACTTTTAAAACGCCCATGAAATCAATGTTTTCGTGTACTGAGTCGAAAATCAGAAGTCAGGGTCCTGGTGTATGGATACATCAGCCGCCGCACCAACACTAGACTCCCTGGAATGATAACCACACTCAACACTCTTAACACTATTGCTTCACAGAGAAGAAATTATCAGAGTCATGAGTTCTGCCATAAAACTGACTCCTCTGATACCAATTTGTCATGACCCATCCTCAGGGACCATGCCGTGACTACCCCTAGCCCGCCTTCTATAGGCCAGGGGCTGTCAACTAGCACCAAAGGCATAAATCCTGGTAAAAGGGAAGGCATTTCCTTTATAGAAGCAAACAAACACAACAAAGTACGCAAGAGAAGTAAGCACAAAGTAAAAATGAGTACAAAAGTAAGTGCTGAAAGGTAAATGGGCCAGTATAAAAACCCAACTGATAGTACAATACAACTGAAAATAAAGTACAACAATAGTAAATTAAAGTGACAACCATTGAGTCGTACTCCAGATATCCCACCTGAAGGGTGGGTATAGATGGTATCCTCAGCTCCTTAGGTCCAGCCTTCTGCCCCGTGTATGTCCCACCAAGTGGTCCACCTCTGGGTACCATCCATCTCCCCAAACCTCTACCCCGATCAGTGCTGTCTGTCATCTGCATCCAACACAAAGTAGTGTGGGCATAGCCCATGCAGGGGTGAGTATACGATACTCAGTAGGGACCCCGAGACCCCCGAAGGTCTCCCAGAATCCATGAAGGATAAACCACAAAAGAAAGATACAATAACGAAGTATCAACCGACCATACTTAGGTATATTCTCATACATATACCTAAGTCGTCAATTCCAGTTTGGCTCCAACTCTCGAGCCCAAGAACAACCCAGTCCACACAGGAAAGAAGTCAATCACACTGTTGGTAATGATTGCAGGTCAAGACTCAGCTCACACAGGTATAATACTCACAAAGAAGGGTGGAGATGATTAGATATAGCCTATGAATCATCTCCTCTGCCGAACCCAAATAAAATACTATTATAGTAGTCATCCTCACCGAGCCCATGTAGGATCCAAGTACAGTAACCATCGTTGAAGAACCCATGTAGGATCCAAGTACAGTCGTCATCACTGTCGAACCCACGGAGGATCCAAGTACAGTCGTCCTCACTGCCGAACCCATGGAGGATCCAAGTACTGTCATCATCGTTGTCGAACCCCTAGAGGATCCCATCATGGTAGTCATCACAGTCGCAAACAACTCTAGGGTTCCCGCACATAGTACACTCAATTCCAGGTGGGTCCGCTCCTCGAGCCAAGGGGGGTCGATACATCAACTATAACAAAGTCTGGAGTTGATGTATCCCAAAGTTCCGTCTCGTCAAAAGGAACTTGTCATGATAGACGGCGTGTCAATCGGATGCCCAGTCTGAGAGATATTGGCTTTTTTGTTACAGGGGTCCGGATGGAAATATGCTTGTTCCAAACCTGACCATTTTCCAAAGTTTTCCGAAACTCACTTAGAGTACCGGAAAAGGACCGCCTTGTCGAAAGGGTCCCAATGTAACACCCCAGGTAAATAGAGAATGTGAAATTTTCACATTCATCCATATTTGTGAATAAAATATTAATATTACTTTAAAGGGGACGCTATGCTCGATGGCGTGCCCAATACGCAACAACGAGTTTCTTGGGAATCTTACGTTGCAATCTAATAATAAAATAATATTATTTTAAATTGTAGTTAACGCCTAGTCATTGTAATGGAGGAAATGAATGAAACTAACTACAAAATGATTATATATGTTTGTCAAATATTTTTACTTTTATCCAATAAATGTTAGAGGCTTAAAATGTGAATGAATCCAATTTTAAGCGTAAATATTCTAATATTCTTTAAAAGGTCGATTAACCGTCTTTTGATGGCGAACCTCTTTTAAATCCACTTTTTGAAAATTTTATGTGTTATATTTGACAAAATAAAATTCTTTTTTAGAATCAGGACATCAAAATTTACTTTGTGTAAATTTTTGGTATTTTTCCGATAAAGTTCATTTTTTAATGAACAGTGAAAAATGTTGTATTTTAATTCAAAACCACTTTTTAATATAATTTATTTATATGATTAGATTATCTTTTTAATTGGTTTTAAAGTGAAATTAGAATATATTTTTACCATTTAATCCAATAGTGGTCATTGGAATTAATTTCATATTGAAATTGGACTTAAACTACTGTCAATCTTTTGATACTTATTATTTCATAAAAACACGCTATTTGCTCTGACAACGGGAATTAATTGTTAAATTAATTAATGCAACTTATATGTTTTGAATTTTTTAAAATAGACATCTTTTTTGAATTTGGAATATCAAATATAGCTTAGGGTGAATTTTTGGTATTTTTCTGGAAAACTTCAAATTTTGATGAATAGTGAAACCACTAAGTGTTACTTAAAAAACTGATTTTTCGTTTAAATGAAACTTTTCCACTTCTGTGATTTGATTTTAAAAAATCTGACATAAATTGTTGTCATTAAGAAGTAAAATGTGGTTCAATGATATTAAAATAATTTTTTGGTGAATAGTAACTTTTAAGTTTTTAATTGCGATTAGAGGTAATTAGTGTAATTTAAGGTAAAAATAATGTTATAATAAAATGAAAATACCTAGACACATGTCCTACCCTTATTGGATGTGTCATGACCGACCAAGAAAAGCCATGGGTCAACTTGGGGACCCCATGGAGCCACTTTGGTAGGAAAATGACATTAATATCTGTTTATTTAATGTTAAAATTAAAATGACACAAACATGAGTTGTTTTACTAAAACAATTTTTCAAATGGGGTTATACAAGTCATGTTTTTGACTATAAATAGTCATTGGAAAGATAAAACAATTTCCTACATCATAGTATTTTTTTTATAATTTTTAGACCTTATATAAATTAAATTATTTATGACACCATGATGATGCAGCGATTACCTCATTAATAAAAGATTTAAATAAAATTAAAAGATAATGTTAAAACTATAACTTACACTTGTCAAAAACCTATTTGATGGGTGGATTTAGAACCCTTATCACCTTATACTCGAATTATTTCAATATGGGACCTTTTAAATCCAAAACTCATTTTAAAATAAAGTAACATTTCTTTACTTTCCAAGAGTGCCCCTCCTCTCCTCTTATAAAAGGCCCCCACCTATACCTCTTTACCCACACTTCCAAAGAATTTGGCTTGGCCAACCCCTGCCCATTTTGTCTCTCCACATCCCTCTATTCATCATTGAAGCCTAAATTTGGTCAGAATCCTTTCCAAGGAAGCCATTGAGCTCAAATCAAAGAGAGATACCCGATTTAAAGGTAGTGTCTTCTCTTGTGTTCTTATGTTTTATTTTGCTTCTCCAACCCCCATAAACTCTTTTATTCATTTATTTTGTAACAAAAAAAGTATCATACATATACTAGGATGTTTTTATAAGAAGTATTCGAGCTACACTTACACACACCTACATCCAATGGTTAAAGAACATACTGTTTCTGTGGATGGCGAATTTCCGCCTCACGAAACGATGATTGTTCAACACTCATATAACACCTTCAAAGGTGGCCATTAATATGTAACTATATTTATATATGATATATAATATGTTTATGTTTTAATTAAGCTTATTTATTTTTAATTTATGGCATAACTTTATGGCTTCCATTATGGGTATACGTGATATCTTCATTTTAGGAAGTGCGGACTACCGCCCCCTCAAAGTGATTTGATTCGTTAATACCATATGTGGTACGTATAAAGGATAGATTTAATGATATTATATATGATACCATACTGGAATTAAAATACTATTATGTATCATTATGTATTAATTCCATTAAATATGAAATAGAAATGGAAGTAGCGTTCATGCGTACGTACGACTTACCGTCTCCATGAACAGTGCATTTCATTTCTTACCTCTAAATGTTATGTAATATTATAAATGCATGAATATACTGGATATATATGATTTATATGATATATACATCATGAATATAATTCTGGATATAATGGATATCTTACCACATGAACAACTTGTAATTATAAGGAGTTTATTTTTGACTCAAGTACCAATGATCGTTAAAACGACCGTTATTAACTTAAATAATAACATAGTGTTCATGACATGGTAATAAGTGATATAAAAGGAATAATGAACTTGAAAAAGGTTCTTAATCAAGTAGAAATTAACACACATTTATTATTCAGGAGATTAAAGAATGATCGAGTCATGTCGGACACGAGGTAAGGGATCCTACTCCTCTATTTCTTTTTATGTACTCTCCTTTATGTCATTTCTTTTAAGATCCTCTTTGTTATGATGGGGGGTGTTATTTTATATTCTTCTTGCGGTAAAGTTTATTGTAATATGATGAGATACCCTATTTGATCTCATCAATCCATTTTTGGAAGTTTTAAGTGGCGCCGTTAGGCTGCCGAGTTTTCGTAAGGGATTTTTCATCTCACTTTTAGTCCCGTGAGATTTATGCTACATTTGCCACAATTTCCTTTGAGTGGTGTATGTACTTCCCATTATTATACTCTTTGTGTAATATAATTTCATTTATGGGTATTTACATATTCATTGTACGACCCTTCTTTAATGGGGTGTACGTTTCGAAAGTAACCCATGTCGGTAAGGGAACCTTTCACCCTCCTCTTTTTAAAAGACTTCTTTTGTTATGTCTTTTAATTCACATACTATTATGTTGGGATATGTTCTTCTATATCATTATTAATGTAAATTTTATTTCCAAGTGATGAGATAACCTTTTTATCTCTCATCAACTCTTTTTCTGAATTTTGAAGTGATGCTGTTAGGCTGTCAAATTTTTGCAAGGGAACTTCTTAACCCAATTTTGATTCTTGGGATAAGCTTGTACTCCTTGAATATATCGTTCTATGAATATGTGTGAATAAACTCTGATTGTTTTACACTTAATATCCACTTATATTTTGTGTATTAGTTTGTCACACATAATTATGTAATTGATTTATCCTTAATCCAAGGATACCGTCTTGGTAAGGGACTTCGTCTCAATCTCCATTCATTGAGGCATATTTTGTTTTATACACAACCTTCTTTTATACGGTGTTTAAACCCCTTTGACTTTTACGTTTATCCAAAAGGAATTATCTTTATATGAAGCGTTTTACTAAACGACAAAAGAGAACGTTTTTGTCGTACGTATGCGGCGTCAATGACTTCTCCACCGCCCTGACCATTATTTGAGTTTCGGCTTCCTCTACAAGCCATACCTTTTTTTTAAAGAAAAATAAATACCATGTTTTACTTTTCTTTTATTTTGGTATTGAAAATTGTTTTCATAATGATTTTATGTGTTGTATTGATATCTTTTGATTGAAAAGTGGAAATGTTATGTTTCATTTATGCATGTTTTATGTGATACGATTATGTTATGGTTCTTGGGAATTATTATGAAGACGGGTGGTTGCATGAAAAACTAGGGGCGGGTGAGCCTGATATAGCTCTCCAATGCATTGGGTAATGCAAAGGAGTTAAACGTTAAGATTTTTCCGAAGAGATTTAGGGAATATACTGTGATGGGTATTCCAAATGTAACCAAGAGGGTTACACGCTACGTAAGAATGTTATGAATGCCTCAAGTTACCTTTATGTCTTATGATTTCTATGATTTATTCATGATTTTATGGTGTATGTTAAAGTGCTTATGTTTTATGGGTAAAGTATGATTTCATTATTATGTATACATGTACTCATGTTTCCTTTACATATTTTTATATCCCTTACTGAGCTTTTTATGCTCATCCCAAGTTTTTGAAATGTTTTTCACAGGTCAAGGGAAAGGTACATGATATGATGATAGTGTCAAGGAAGTGTCAACAAAGAATCCATGTTTTATTTTAAATATGTTTCCGTTGATGGGGAAAAACGAGTACTATCTTTTAGGTAACCACTTTGTTTAAATGTGGAATGTAATTCATGATTTATGATCTAATTCTCTAAAACTCTAAACCTGAAAAGATCCTCAATGTGTAATCTTTTAATAACTCAATATTAATTAAGGTTTAAGCCTGGGGCCTTATAGTTGGTATCTGAGGTCGGTTTAGATAACTTTAGAGGTTAGGGTATTCTATATGCATAAGTGACATTACTATAATGGTTAGGATTTCAGAAAGAGTCCTAGTTTTAGATAAAGTGAATGAGTAAGTATATCTTAGTGTTTATCTTCCTCATTAGTACATGATGGTTTTGTTGATATACTCAGACTGACATTTCTGTTTTTAGTGAATGGATGGATCTAGAGGGCACCAAAGTGACAATAGGTTTGATGGAAACTGTGGTGGTTCTCTGATTAAGAGACTTGATGAAATGGGGGATTCAATGAGGAAACTCGTGGTTGTTCTAAACCAACTATCAAGGAGTCATGATCAACCACTTGTACCTTGGTATGTTCTGTAATGCATCACATATGAGATGACCAATCGATGTAGAAGTTCAGGTAATAATTATAAAGGTAACCATTAGGGTTTATATGATCCTTTCTTTTGAGGTAATTACGGGTTATTATATATTATGATAGAAAATTAAAGGCATGAGATAAACTTGATGTTAAAATATGTTATGATTATTTTTGAAGATTTTATCTCGTTTTGGGAATTTTTTTAAAAAATATATAGTTTTAGAAAAAGGACAACACGCAGACCCTGTGACAACCCGTCGCGTTGGACAAAGCTGCGGGAATCGAACCCACAACCAAAGTGTGACTGGTATTTATCGCCTACCACTGGACTACGTGAAGTCCCTGGTTAGTTTGACTAATTATTTTTAGTTAGATGATTTTAGGAATCAAGAGTAAGTTTATTTTGGGTTATCTATGGAAATGATTAACCTATCATCGAGGATATGTGACTAGGTTAATTACTTTTCAATATGAGAATTTAAGAGCAACTGATGTTATTTGGAGATAAAAGTTAATTTGTACCATGGAAGACTATGTGATTAAATCCTTCAAATATTTGGGTTTCAATATTAGTTTGGTTTACTTTGAATAATTTTATGGACAATAGTTTATCAAATAGTATTCATTGAACTTTGGGGTTTTTTTTGATAAATTTTGGAGATTAAGAATAGATTTTATTTTTATAAAGGATTATACTTTTGTGGATTATCTGATCTCATACTAATAATTTTTGTTTTGGATTTTATCTAAAGACATGGGAAATATATAGTTCTATTTTTTGGATTAGGTGATTCTCAAGAAGTTGATTATATTACTCATAATGCGAACAATTCTTCCTAAATACTCGTCTATTAGAGAAAATATGAGTTTGATTAAGGAATCTAGAAAAATTTGAATGTCTACGTGACAAGTAAGTATGTCTCATTATGATTCATTTAAGATCAAAAATAAATTCCTCAATGAAGAGTAAATAAAAACAAAAATGTTGTCTGTTAACTTTTCCTACTGGGGAATCAAATACCGTTTAACCCATCAAAAGTTTGTGATTTTCTTATGGTTAACTTTCTCCTAGACATGTTTACTATCACTGTCCATCAGAACATGACCCTTTGTTTTTCCTCCATGTCCATATTTTTATACTTGGAATCCTAGTATGGGTTAACTCAGGTGACCTTTGTACTTCTCTTTCTTTATTTTAAAGTGATTGTTTTACTGACTCTTGTTCTGATGTGGGATTTTCAATGAAGTTTCCAAGCCCAATTTTAAAATTGCGAGGACGCAATTCCCAAAAGGGGGGAAGGATGTAACACCCCAGGTAAATAGAGAATATGACATTTTCACATTCATCAATTTTTGTGAATAAAATATTAATATTACTTTAAAGGGGACACTATGCTCGATGGCGTGCCCAATACACAACAACGAGTTTCTTGGGAATCTTACGTTGCAATCTAATAATTAAATAATATTATTTTAAATTGTAGTTAATGCCTAGTCATTGTAATGGTGGGAATGAATAGAACTAACTAAAAAATGATTATATATGTTTGCCAAATATTTTTACTTTTATCCAATAAATGTTAGAGGCTTAAAATGTGAATGAATCCAATTTTAAGCGTAAATATTCTAATATTCTTTAAAAGGTCGATTAACTGCCTTTTGATGAAGAACCTATTTTAAATCCACTTTTTGACAATTTTATTTGTTATATTTGACAAAATAAAATTCTTTTTTAGAATCGGGACATCAAAATTTACTGTGTGTAAATTTTTGGTATTTTTTTGATAAAGTTCATTTTTAATGAGCAGTGAAAAATGTTGTATTTTAATTCAAGACCTCTTTTTAATCTATTTTATTTATATGATTAGATTATCTTTTTAATTGGTTTTAAAGTGAAATTAGAATACATTTTTACCATTTAATCCAATAGTGGTCATTGTAATTAATTTCATCTTGAAATTGGACTTAAACTACTGTCAATCTTTTGATACTTATTGTTTCATAAAAACACGCTATTTGCTCTGACAGCGGGAATTAATTATTAAATTAATTAATGTAACTTATATGTTTTGAATTTTTTAAAATAGATATCATTTTTGAATTCGGAATATCAAATATAGCTTAGGGTGAATTTTTGGTATTTTTCTGGAAAACTTCAATTTTTGATGAATAGTGAAACCACTAAGTGGTACTTAAAAAACTGATTTTTCGTTTAAATGAAACTTTGCCACTTTTGTGATTTGATTTTCAAAAATCCAACATACATGGTTGTCATTAATAAGTAAAATTTGGTTCAATGAGATTAAAATAATTTTTTGGTGAATAGTAACTCTTAAGTTTTTAATCGCGATTAGAGGTAATTAGTGTAATTTAAGGTAAAAATAATGTTATAATAAAATGAAAATACCTAGACACATGTCATACCATTATAGGATGTGTCATGGCTGACCATGAAAATCCCTGGGTCAACTTGGGGACCCCATGGAGCCACTTTGGTAGGAAAATGACATTAATATCTGTTTATTTAATGTTAAAATTAAAATGACACAAACATGAGTTGTTTTACTAAAACAATTTTTTAAATGGGGTTATACAAGTCAGATTTTTAACTATAAATAGTAATTGGAAAGATAAAAATATTTCCTAAATAATAGTATTTTTTTTATAATTTTTAGACCTTAAATAAATTAAATTATTTATGACACCATGATGATGCAACGATTACCTCATTAATAAAGGATTTAAATAAAATGAAAAGATAATGTTAAAACAATAACTTACACTTGTCAAATTCTTATTGGATGGGTAGATTTCGAACCCTTATCACCTTATACTCTGATTATTTCAATGTGGGACCTTTTAAATCCGAAACTCATTTTAAAATAAAGTAACATTTCTTTAATTTCCAAGAGTGCCCCTCCACTCCTCTTATAAAAGGCCCCCACCTCTACCTCTTTACCCACACTTCCAAAGCCTTTGGCTTGGCCAACCCCTACCCATTTTGTCTCTCCACATCCCTATATTCATCATTGAAGCCTCACTTTGGACATAATCCTTTCCAAGGAAGCCTTTGAGCTCAAATCAAAGAGAGATACCCGATTTAAAGGTAGTGTCTTCTCTTGTGTTCTTACGTTTTATTTTTCTTCTCCAACCCCCCTAAACTATTTTATTCATTTCATTTGTAAAAAAACCAGTATCATAAATATACTTGGATGTTGTTATAATAAGGATTCGAGCTACACTTACACACACCTACATCCAATGGTTAAAGAACATACTATTTCTGTGCATGGAGAATTTCTGCCTCACGAAACGATGATTGTTCAACACTCATATAACACCTTCAAAGGTGGCCATAAATATGTAACTATATTTATATATGATATATAATATGTTTATGTTTTACTTAAGCTTCTGTATTTTTCATTTATGTCATACCTTTATAGCTTCCATTATGGGTATACACGATATCTTCATTTTAGGAAGTGCGGACTACCGCCCCCTAAAAGTTATTTGATTCGTTAATACCATATGTGGTACGTATAAAGGATAGATTTAATGATATTATATATGATACCATACTTGAATTAAAATACTATTATGTATCATTATGTTTTAATTCCATTAAATATGAAATAGAAATGGAAGTAGCGTTCATACGTACATACGGCTTACCGTCTCCATGAACGGTGAATTTAATTTCTTACCTCTAAATGTTATTTAATATTATAAATGCATGCATGTAATGGATATATATGATGTATATGATATCTACATCATGAATATAATTCTGGATATAATGGATATCTTACCACATGAACAACTTGTAATTATAAAGAGTTTATTTTTGACTCAAGTACCAATGATCGTTAAAATGGCCGTTATTAACTTAAATAATAACATAGTGTTCATGACATGGTAATAAGTGATATAAAAGGAATAATTAACTTGAAAAAGGTTCTTAAGAAAGTAGAAATTAACTCACGTTTATTATTCAGGAGATTAAAGAACGATCGAGTCATGTCGTACACGAGGTAAGTGATCCTACTCCTCTCCTTCTTTTTATGTACTCTCCTTTATGTCACTTCTTTTAAGCTCCTCTTTGTTATGATGGGGGATGTTCTTTTATATTACTCTTGCTGTAAATTTTATTGTAATATGATGAGAGACCCTATTTGATCTCATCAATCCATTTTTGGAAGTTTTAAGTGGCGCCGTTAGGCTGCCGAGTTTTCGTAAGATATTTTTCATCTCACTTTTAGTCCCGTGAGATTTATGCTACATTTGCCACCATTTCCATTGAGTGGTGTATGTACTTCCCATTATTATACTACTTGTATAATATAATTTTATTTATGGATATTTACATATTCATTGTATGACCCTTCTTCAATGGGGTGTACGTTTCGAAAGTAACCCAAGTCGGTAAGGGAACCTTTCACCCTCCTCTTTTTAAAAGACTTCTTTTGTTATGTATTTTAATTCACATACTATTATGTTGGGATATGTTCTTCTATATCCTTATTGATGTAAATTTTATGTCCAAGTGATGAGATACCCTTTTTATCTCTCATAAACTATTTTTCTGAATTTTGAAGTGACGCTGTTAGGCTGTCGAATTTTTGCAAGGGAACTTCTTAACACAATTTTGATTCTTGGGATAATCTTATACTCCTTGAATATGTCGTTCTATGAATATGTGTGAATAAAATCTGATTGTTTTACACTTAATATCCACTTATATTTGGTGTATTAGTTTTTCACACATAATTATGTAATTGATTTATCCTTAATCCAAGGATACCTTCTTGGTAAGGGACTTCGTCTCAATCTCCATTCATTGAGGAATATTTTGTTTTATACATAACCTTATTTTATACGGTGTATAAACCCCTTTGACTTTTACGTTTATCCAAAAGTAATTTTATTTATACAAATTATTTTACTAAATGACAAAAGGGAATGTTTTTGTCGTACGTATGCGGCGTCAATGACTTCTCCACCGCCGTGACCATTATTTGAGTTTCAGCTTCCTCTACAAGCCATACCTTTTTTTAAAGGAAAATAAATACAATGTTTTACTTTTCTTTTATTTTGGTATTGAAAATGGGTTTCATAATGTTTTTATGTGTTTAATTGATATCTAGTGATTGAAAAGTGGAAATGTTATGTTTCCTTTATGCATGTTTTATGTGATACGATTATGTTATGGTTCATGGGAATTATTATGAAGACGAGTGGTTCCGTGAAAAAATAAGGGCGGGTGAGCCCGATATAGCTCTCCAATGCATTGGGTAATGCGAATGGCTTAAACGTTATGGTTTCTCCGAAGAGATTTTGGGAATATACTGTGATGGGTATTCCAAATGTAACCAAGAGGGTTACTCCCTACGTAAGAATGTTATGAATGCCTCAGGTTACCTTTATGTCTTATGATTTCTATGATTTATTCATGATTTTATGGTGTATGTTAAATTGCTTATGTTTTATGGGTAAAGTATGATTTCATTCATATGTATACATGTACTCATGTTTCCTTTCCATATTTTTATATCCCTTATTGAGCTTTTTATGCTCATCCCAAGTTTTTGAAATGTTTTTCACAGGTCAAGGGAAAGGTACATGATACGATGATAGTGTCAAGGAAGTGTCAAGAAAGAATCCATGTTTTATTTTAAATATGTTTCCGTTGATGGGGAAAAACAATTACTATATTTTATGTAACCACTTTGTTTAAATGTGGAATGTAATTCATGATTTATGATCTAATTCTCTAAAACTCTAAACCTGAAAAGATCATCAATGTGTAATCTTGTAATAACTCAAGATTAAGTAATGTTTAAGGATGGGGCCTTATACCCAATGCCGCAGATGGCGCGTCGATCGGACGCACAATCTTTAAGTTATTCACGTTTAAGTGAAAACGAGCCCGACTCGTTAAGTACAGTGGGCCGACGGGTCGGGTTAACTTAGTTTTGGCAGGTCCGACCCGCCGGGGGTGTTAGACCGGCCTGAAGAATTGCGCGGCCCAGCCTGAGGGGCGCGGCCCGGACCGAAGAGGCGTGACCTGACACAGAGAGGCGTGGCCCGAAGAGGTGCGACCCGGCCCGACTGGGCATGACCTGGCTAGGCGTATCCCCACTGGCTCAGCCCGAAGGCCGAGCGGTCCACGGGGGGGGGGGGGGGGGGCAAGCCGCGCCTCCCTCCCTAACCAGCCGACCGATGCCGACCAGCCTTTTTTGGCACAAGCGGACTGCTTCAGCGGGACTCGGTTCATCCAGCACAGTGCCCTCCTGGCACCACGACATTCCTCTGCCCGGCCGGTCGATGTGCTGGCCGGTTCTCCTGGAGAAGCGGGCCGCGATTCCTTCCGCACAGACGGCGCAACGACACCGGCTTCCTCCGCCGCGGCCTACCCTAGCCGCAGTTCCGCTTCCCTGGCATGGAACGACGATGCCATGCTTCCTCCGCTGCGGCCCTCTTGGCCGTGGATTTTCTTTGCGTGTGCAATGGAGGCCCTTGCACCGCCGACCTCTTCGGCGTTACTCCTCTGGTCGCTGATTCCAAAAATAAATAAATAATATCCAATGGAGGGTCATCGGGCTTTGTTCGTTTGACCCACGCCCTCAGTGTTTGGAGATAACAATAGTCCGGGACAAACAAAGATATACAACAACGAACGAGGCACAATTTTAATCCATTAAAATTGAATATAAACCCCCTACCTCGAATATGGTTTGTTCATCATAGACGTGGTAAGCGATGTTGCTCCGTCAACGATGGGAAAGAACCATCGTCCTTGGAAAGTTTCCCATGTCGGTGTCTCCTCCCCTGACACGGAGGAAGTATAGGATGGAGAATCATGGAGCGTTCTTCACCGAGTTGTTCTTCGTTGAAGGTGGGTGTTCTTCATCGAAGAAGAAAACCGTTCTTCGTTGAGGATAGGAATACTTTTCTCTCTTTCTCAAGAGCTCTCTCCCAACACTCCTTAACACAATGAATGCCCCAGAAATAAAATAATAGGATAACGCTATTATTTTGTTAACACATGCAATTTAAAATTCAAAAATTCAAATCACTTAATAAATTAATTGAAGAGGATCAATTCATTAATTAAGGTATGTTGGAAAAAATTAAAGTGGGAGAGAGGGAGAGGAAGAGTCCTCATAATTAAGGGGGTTGTCATGTATTAAACATGGGAGTTTAAAGGGGGATTGAAAAGAGTTATGGGAGGTGAACGGTTGGAGCTATTGTGGGACCCACCTCTCATTTATCCACACATGGGATGTTGGGTGGGTGTGGGCCCCACCAACAACTTCCCATGGGAGAAATTGACTTCCATATATATAAATAAAATTGTTCTAACAATTTTATTTACCTTCTTAATTTAACCTCAATTTTAACTTCTAACCCGCATACAACGCAAGTACGGTAAAGGTCCCCTTAAGAAAATACTGGCACTACGAGTTCATCGGTGCCCTCAGATTTCAATTCCGAGCACCGCTTCAGAATATAGAAAAACCCCCTCATTTGTTCACTGAACTTACCCGATCTAAAATTCAGAAAATTATTTCGGGCACACCGGGCCCTGGAATCAGGTGCCGTCAGAAACTGCGTACTCGTAAAATTCCAAATAATTAAAGAAAAAATTTTCCTTTAAATTTCCGGTTCTTTATAGGTTGTTTCTTCTCAGGTGTCCTTCGAGCCTTCCCGATCCTCTCCTTCTCCTCGAACTAGGTAAGGGTTCTATGTTTTTTTTCTTTATTTCTGTTTGGGTTTTTATATATATATACATATAGATATTTACACTTTTATATCTATATAAGATTGAGTATAGGACTACCAATTGCTTCTAGGTTGGTGATTCCTTAATCCTACATGTATTTATTAATTCTTTTTCAAGCAAAGGATGTAGAAGGTTTTGCGATTCTATAAAATTGAAATATATAAGCATATATATATGTGCACATATTTTATAAACAAAACATTCTATTTTTAGTAACACATTTTACAATTTATGCACCCTTGATTAACTAATGTTCCTAAAGTGTTTTAAATATACAAGTGTCATTACACATATGATGTATGGTCCTTTATAAAAACTTTATAAAATTGGTTATATATATGTCTATATATATTTATTCATACACGTTTAGATAAACCTCTATTATAATCAAAATTAAGACTCCTAATTATTGAGTTTCAATGTTTGATTAGTTTTTTATAATTTAAAGAATTATATTTTTGTACAAAACTCTTATTTATGTATGTATGTATATATGCATATGTACCTTTGGTATTTAAACATAAACTAATTAAGTTTTCATAAAAACCAATTTTTTGTGATTTAATTATGTATGTGGGATGTATTGTGTTCATTATAATTTATTAAACCATGGGGTGGTTGAGAAAATATTGTGTATGCACTTTGTATTATAATACATATAAATTTTAACCAAAATTTAAACAAGAACATTAGTCACCCTAGTGTATTCCCTCCTAATATTTTTAGAAGAATGAAATAATTCATTTATTTTTCTAAATCACTTGAATCCACCACAATAAATGTTTTCAATCCTTAAGTTCTGTTTTTTTATATATTCCATTTATCAATATGTGTTTTAAATATGAATTTCAATTATCCTAATTTTAGAATTTTTCATTCTGAAATATAAAATGTTTACATTCATAATAAGGATTCTAGGGATTGTCATTTTATGTGATAAACTTGTAATTCTTTAGTTGTCATTACATATTCTATAATCTGCTTATCATACAAATCATTTATTGTCATAACCATAATAATATTGTAATTAATAGTTATATGTCTGATTCACTAAATATATGTAAATGTTGAAGAATTAAATTAAATTCTTTTAACCTTTTATGGATTAAGAATTAAATTATTCAAAGTGGTATGTGACACTTTGAATAATATGAAATGAGAAATTAAATACTCAAAGTGGTATAGAAGACTTTGAATATATGACCCTATTTTGATTATGATGAATGTATTAGACTTGGTATAACAGTTTGGGGATGATTAATGAAAGCCCCTTGATTCATCAATAGTTCTCATGAGACAATTCAATCATGGCATGAGGCTATTGACATTTCAGGTATTGACACGAGGTCTTGATGGGGTATGACATTATATATTCCCTCATTTTTTCTACAGAATTTAATTAATCAAGTGTGTATTCAGCTGGATAATATTCTTGATTAAGATATATATAGAATTTAATTAATAAAGTGTGCATTCAACCGGAGAATATTCTTGATTAATAGATTTATAGAATTTAATTAACCATGTGTGTATTCAACTAGAGAATATGACTGGTTAAAGATCATGTACCTATGAGTATCAGAGAAAGTAAAAGGTTATGGATTATTAATTATTCATCACTCATATATTTATCAGCCAGTGTATGTTTCACAGTAGTTGAGGGTGAAATTGATGTTATTATTTTATACGAAACTCTGAACATGTATTACTCTTAGTTATTAATTTTGTACTAGAATATTCACATGTCATACCTATTAAAGTTAGAATATCTCTTATTATTCTGAATGAGAATGATTATAATTTGATCATGTTTCCTTATATATCTATTATTATTCCATGAAATGTGATCTTATAATTTTTATACTAAATGCTATTTTATGATACATGTGTTACAACATTCCTTAAGAAAATGTTTTGTGGAATTTTTTTAACGGAATGTTTTCAAAAAGTTATAATAGTTATTTTATCTTATTTTAAAACCCCTTATTGGGAATTCATATGCTCACCATACATTTTCAATCTATTTTCTTTTACAGGTTTAGTATATTTGAGTCCCTCTGTTTGGTGACTGCTTAATGAAGAAATTTTTGTTCTGTTTCGAAGGAAATGTAATAATTGTATCTGATTCTCTAGGACGTAAACCAAGATGACACTATCTAGTGGAACATGTGTGTGTGTTTCAGATATCCTTTGATTTAATTTTTTTTACACATTATGTTTTCAACGAAACTGCACTAGCTTTGGGGCAGTCTAGGGCTGGGGCGTGACAATATGTCTAACCTAAAATCTCAATTTTTTCTATAATCTTAACTCTTTCACCGAAATTTAATAAATTTTAAATATCATAAATTCTCATACTTACTAGAATAATATTTTATATGAGATATTGATATTTAGAATCTTTTCAACTAAACTATCTCTTAATGGGGAAAAATTCATATATATTTTTTATCATAGCTAATAATAGTTGAAGTGGTGTGATGAAGAAACATGATACTAATAAAACCAATTCACAAATTATATCTCATCTATCTATAAAGGGTTTATAGATTTTTTGTTCTCCTAAATTTTTCCCTAAATTAAATCACATTCCATTCCCTATATAATGAATGCAATCAAAAAAATATGTGAATAAGTTAGTTTCTCCTTAGCCTTGCAATGAGATATACAAGTTTGAGTGTTATTTCTCAACCTAGAATCTATTTTCAATTCAGATATAATTGTATGATAACTATTCATTATTTCTCTTCCATTAATTTTACAAACTAGTGTTTCCTTAGGTAGCATGATATTATTGCTTTCTTTGACATTTTTATATTTAATTGACATCTTCACATCATCTTGAAAGGAACATGCATTGTACATTTCTTGCTTCATCTTCCTTTATAATTACTACTCGTCTAGCTAAATAATAATGAATTATTTAGGAACATTATCAACTTCACCCTTGTGTGTAAATAACTTATTTATAACTTTCATCATGGAAAAATAATTCCTTGATTCTTGTTTCCTTTTATTCACAAATGTCCCATATCCTAATAGCAATGTCATGAAATTTTTAGAAACTTTTCCATCATATTTTCACATTGTAGAAGCCTAATAATGACTGTCCTATAATTACATGCATTATATAAAATATTGAATTATATAAATTCCCATTACCTTTTAAGTTTATTTATTTAGATAATTAAGAAATATTTTTAACTAATAAAGACCATGTATTTCTTAATTAATAGATATTTTTCTCACTATATTATTAAATAATTAATCCATAATAAGTCTAAGAAAATACCATAAATTCTCCTCAAATTCTATTATTTTAGACATATCTTGTGTAATAATTTTATTTATTTCTTGGGGAAATGAAAATATACTAAGTGATATCTCAAATGATCAGTAATAGAAAGCGTATACCAAAAGATATCATAGAATAAAGAAGTCTTGAATAACATGAGATGAAATAAATTATGATCAAATAATTCCATATAACCAATCACATGAGTTTGAAATAAATCCATGGTTAATAATATAAATAAACACATAGACAATAATGGAAAATTTCATGGTCATGGAATGAAAAATGTCAGACTAGGCAAGGACATGTGCCAAGGAATTACATACCATAAAGGCCTTGTGCTAAGACATATACTTGCTATCAAGATTGTAGTCTGTCATAAAAATAAATGGGTATACATACACCAAATACCCATCTCATGAGACTTATTTATGCATTGGGGGGATATCATGGGACACAAAAATCACTAATTAAGTCTGATTCATTCATCATATGAATTAAATGAATAAAAATACAATTAATAACCATCATTCCTTATTAATTAATAAATACGCATATTGAAATGACAAGTATATGAATCGTCAATATTTTCCCAATCAATAAATAGAATAAATTTCCATGTAAGTATCGCCCAAAATAAAATAGAATAGAGTATTAGGCATATAACTAAGTAAATTATTTCTCCAAATCAATCAATATATGGGTGTCTAGGTTAATTCTATTTGATCAAAGGAATAAAAAATAGAATTTTCATAGAGGAAAAGAAGTGGAAGAAAAATCCTGCGAATACACATTGGATGGTTAGGAAATATAAAATAATTAATGTATTTTATATGAGATTCATCCCCAAATAAAAAATAGTATGAGTGGATTTTAAAGGTAATCCATGAAACATAACTCCAACTGAGGTAAAAAACTTTTAAAATAAAGAGAAAAATAGAAGTGAAATCACAAAAGTGTTTTTAAAACATTTTTAACAATATCATAAACATAGGATGTCATGAGTCACTTTAAAAAGTAATTTTAAAAAAGGATAAGTGAAAAATTTGAAAATATTTTCTTTTCAAAAGAATATTAAGTAATGGATACTTGAAATAAAAAATTTATAAAAAATGAATGTGTATAAAAAGATAAAACATTTGATCTTGAATATATGGAAAATCCTTTTTTAATAATTTAAAATAAGTTTATTTAAAACCCACCTCATAAATAGGATGAACAAATAATTTTAAAATTGATAGAAATATAAATTTAGTGGTCACATGAGAAAAATCATAACTGGGTTTCTAGATATAATGGAGCTCATTATCAAGAAAGGAAAACAAGGATAATATGGAGAAACTATTGCTAAAGAGGATGAAAATTATTCTAAAAAATAATATAATTTTTTAATAATAAATTAATCATGATAAAATATTTTCATTTAAAATCAATTCTACCGAGATATGAATTCAAAGTACCATGAAATAGAACTATAACACCTCAAAATGATAAATTTAGAACATTGTATTTGACAACATGTATGTCACAAAACCCCAAGTGCATAACATGATATAATATCCCGAGACTTTACAATATAATTTTTATTTTAAATAAAATTAATATATTCTATAGCTATCAATGTATGCAACACCGAGTTAGAATGTGTCACATACAACATCAAGTTTCTTCGTTGACATGCGTTACACACTAGACCGACTTTTACTAAGTAATAATTTATTATTAAAATAATATTATTCAATATAATAAGACCTAACCTAGATATTAAATTAGAAGTTATTAATAATATTAAATAACTTATGAAAATATATGGTTTATGAAAATATATTATGATTTCATTTGTTAATAATTAATTACAAACAAAAATATAAACCAATTGAATATAAAAGATTTTTTTATTTTTATTCCCAAAAGGTGTTTTATCATAATAAATTAAATTAATTACTACTAGTGAATGATATTAATGATATATATATATATATATATATATTATTAAATAAAACATATTTTATATTCATCCAATATATTTTATAGACATAATATAAAAACAAACCCAATTTTATGCATAAAAACACATATTTTTATAAAAGCAGTTTTACCGTATTTTAATAGAGAACCTATTTTAAATTATTTTTTTTGAAACTTTTATAAATTTAATACGAAAAAATAAACATTATTTTTCAATGTTAAATATCAAAATTACATTAGGGTGAATTTTAGGTAAATTTATATGGGGTTTCATTTTTTGCTGAATAGTGATAAATATTGAATTTTATTTTAAAACTATTTTTTCATTTAATTTATTTATATTGTTAAATTATATTTTTGATTGGTTTTAAAAATTAATTAGATAAATTTTAAATAAATTAATCCAATTTATGTAATTGGGATCAATTTCACTTTGAAATTGAATATAATAACATAGAAAACCATTGAACATTTTTTATTTTGAAAACCCACATTGTCATCCCATCTGTAGGATTAAATTTAAATTATTTTCAGTCACTTATGTGATTGGAATTTTGAAAAATAGATTAAATTTTTTAATAATAATATTTTATAATTTTTAATAATTTTAACAAAGTTTTTGACCAAAAATATTAGTGAAAGTAATTAAAATTAATTACAGTGACTAAGAGAACAATTAGTTCAATAAGGAACTAAACCTTAAACTTATGGTAAAAATTACATATAAAATTTACCAAAATACATTGTATGTAAATTTTTAGAATATATATTCGATTTTATCTAACTTTTTCATTAATGTATCCACTTTACATGGGAGAAAGTTGGGTGGAATTCCCTATTCAAAAATCAACAAGAATGTCATTCCTCATCCACTACAAAAAGGCACTCACCCCACCCATTTATTCACACCTCTCAAGAATTTTAGATCACAAAAAATATGATCAAATAATATCTCAAAATACTTCACTTAAACCTAGAAGCCTCACCTTGTGCATAAATCCACCAAAGTAATCCCCTTAGTTCATACCAAAAGGAGTTACACAAAGAAGATGTAACATCCTTTCTCAAGATCTTTTTTTCCATTATCCACTCTATAAAATATTATTATTACATGATTATATAATAAAAAAATTATCCTCAATATACTGATATGTTTTCATTCTATGTGTTCTACCCACACTTACACACACTTCAATCTAATGGGTAATGAACTTATCATTTATGTGTACGACATACTACCACCTCACAAAATAATGTCTTTCGTTTTTCCTTTACCACCTCCTAGGTTGGTACTTATTATGGAAAAAATGTTTATATATGATATATATGATATTTATATGGAATTTATTCTTATTTAATTTTTATATAAAACATACCCTTGTGCTTTCCATTTTGTGGGAATACGATTGCATCGTTTGTGGAAGTGTGGACTACCGCCTCCTCAAAGGGATGTGATTCATTCACACTATACGTGGAACACATAAATGATGTTTTTAATACAAATATGTGAAATATATGACATTTATGTGATACTATAACTATAATATACATATATATAATTTACTTTTCATTTTTTTAAAACGATAATGTAGTGATAATAGTGTCCATGTGTACGTACAACCTATTGTCTCCATGAATTATGCATTCCATTTCTTATCTACATACATTATAATTTATTATAAATAATTCTATAATGAGTATATATTATATTTAAATAATTGTTTAAATTCATTAGATAATTAAACCATGATAGTAACAACAAGTAACAAGTCAAAACATACTTGGAAAACCAGGAAATTAACACCAGAAATAGTGAAAATAATGAAACATTATTAACAAAAGGGTAATAAGATATTATAATAAGTTAATATATGATATTTTGAATATGTTTGTGGTTTCGGTATAAGTTTATAACATATTTTAAAACCATCATATAAGAGTCTAATAGATGTTCACCAAAAAGTAAACACAAGGTAATTGATTGTTATCTCACTTTTCTTTCTGTGAGGGATACACCATTAACACCACTTACATATTTTTTGTGGATAAAATACTTCCCATTTTTATATAATATACCATGAATTGATTTATATTAAAGGTATTAAAATGTTTCATTTGATTATTCTTACCTTTGGGATTTCAAATTCAAAGGTTACCAAGTAATAAGATAATTCATCTTAATTTCCTTTTTTGAGACATATTTTATTATTGTGCACCTAATTTCTTATATATGATGTAAATACTACCAATTTGACATATTATATTAGGATTAATTAACAATTTATGATATTTTTTGTTTAAAATTGAATTATTTCATCAAATGGGATTTTAATTAAGAGTTACCAAGTGGAAAATAACTTAATAACCTGATTCATTTTCATTGGGTTATATTACTTCATCATTTTTGTTAATATTATAAGATTATGTGTGTAATAAAATTTTAATAAAATATTTTTATTTCCAATTTTTTTATTTGGATTTAAATTTTACACTCATAAGCTATTCATTGATTGATTCTCACATCAATGTTATAGTCTTTTTAAGGGTTTACTTCACAAATTTCATTTTGGTCGGGATTATTTACACTTGAATTTCCATCAAAGGAAATTATTTGATAATTTTATAATATACCCTTTAATTTTCCTCTCATTTGGTTATTAATTAATTTTTTCATGTAATAGAACCATTTTCTAAGTCTTTGTTACTTAAAATGTTATATAAAATGTTTTTAAGAAAGCCTAGATTTATTTTTATGTTTAGTCGGAGAACCTATTTTCTTCCAAGAACCCATTTTTTTAATGAGGTTTAGAAAAATATTTCCAACCTTTACAAAATTATTTATTAAAGACTATTTTACGCCTTTTGTCTTTTATATAAGTTTTCAAAGTAATATTCTTGTCACTTTCTAGACAAGGCACTTTTCTAACATTTTTTACCACGCAAAATGAATGTTCTTTTTACCATGTATGACATGTATCGATTTACGCATAGTCATTCATTTTAAGATTCCTTTTCAAGTTTAAAAGTTTAGTTTTTAAAATAAAATGTTATTTTTAAAAGTTATTTTCAAGGAAAAGTTTGTTCAAAAGGTTCTAAAAAACAAAATAATATTTTCCTCAAGAATGATTTTAAAGTTATTATATTTCATTAATGACAATGCCCCTTATTCTTAAACCAATATGTATATGTCATATTGAAACCATCATTATTATTCCTCTAGATGGTTTTTATTGAATTGTATAAGGATAGAATTAAAATTTACTTCCTTGATTCATTTTTTATTCCCCTTGAAATATTAAATTTCCAGTGACCATTGAACATTAAGTTTCCCACAAATATCCATATCATTTATCAAGGACATTATTATTTCCTAAACCACATTCCATTTTTAGATACAATGTGTACTTTAATGTTATTTGATTAACTGAGGAAATATTGATAAATCCATATCTTTTACTCTATACACATATTTGATAAGGAACATTGTTAAATAAATTATTCAATATATGATGAATGCTTTGTAAATTTATGACATAGGTGGGGTACGATTATATATAGCCCCCTGATGCATCGGTAGTCTCATGGGATGAGTTTTTTGGATAACATTATATGGGTTTTTACCTGATATGCTAAACAATCTTGTGAAAAGGATTGAAGGTAAAGTTACCATGTACCTTGGAAACATGGCATCCAATAATTAATCATTTACAACATTCAAACTCAATTACTATTTATCCATGAGATATTTCTTAGACATATCTATGGTTGCATTTCATTTTTAGTTTATTGATTAAATGAAATGTACTTTAATTTTCTTACCTTGTCATATTGATTATTCCTTATCCCATAATTTTAAATGGAATTTTTTGAGTTATTTATCTTTCCATATTATTTACTCACTTATTCTAGAGTTTATTGATTAAATGGCATGTGTCTTCAGTTATTACCTTTCGATATGGACTATTCTCATTAATTCATTATTTATTCCACTATACTTACCCTTATAGAGAATTTTATCTCACACTTATTTTTTTTCCTTCACTCGTGATTCCATGAAGTGTACTAATAAAGATATGAAAGGACACTCTTTATGGAATAAATTTGTTATCCTAGAAAGAAATAATGTTATAATTGGTTTATTTATTTATAATACAAGACTCATGTATGTATTTAGTTTACTAAGACTACTAAACCGTTTTTTTGAGACATGTGGTACATGTATCTTATATAAATTTAAATTGTAGTAGACACCGACTCTGGGATTTATGGGGTCAGGTCACTATAGTTGGCATTAGAGAAAGTTTAGTGGTAACCTATGGAACTATATTTAGGAAATCATAGATTAGAGAACATAAACCTTTAATAGAAATTGAGGACATGTATAGAAAAACATCCTAGAATTTTGTTAAGGTAGAGATTATATGTGTCTTCCTAGAAATACATCCATGTCTGGATACAACAAATGGACATGGTTCTGGAACATATGTAACTAGGGTTTATAACTCTGAAAAGGTGTGTCGAGCATGACTCAAAGTATCCCGATACAAGGAAATGGGCCTTACTGCGCACCTGGTTTGACACTCATGGGGGATATTCTTAGGATAATTGACATTATATTTACAAAACATTATAAAGTATTTGAATAAATAATGATAATGAATGACCTAGGTTAAAATTTAAGTGTCTTAGATTTAAAACAATGTGTCAAGATTTATACATCCTAAAAATGATTATTTGGGTTTTCCCAAATGATAATTTATGATCAAAATATCATTTTTAGATTTTGGAAATGATCCCTTATAAAGGATAAAATCTAGACCAAGTAAATACCTATGTGGAAATAAATGGATGAAGTATTTATGTACTAGGGTTGTACTGAAAACCATATTAAAGGATATTTAATGATCAAATTTCAAGGATTTACATTATATTTATTTTGTAAATTATATTAATATGGCATTGGAAAATGAAAGCCAGTATGCTGGGTGATAAACCATTAAGCCCATCAAGGGAATAGGACTTGAACCCATTAGCAAAGGATGATAACGGTTTAATTCCAACCAGTGGCCTATAGAATTCCTTTGTGAACGTGTAATTGTTTTTAGTTTAACAATTTGATGAATAAATATTAATAACGAACCATTAATGTTACTTTTAGGTTTATATATTATGTATTAACCATATTGGTTTTGTAAAATAGTTATAGAAAAATATAATGACTCATTTTATGGTTCTTACAATATGTTAAATGTCTGTTTTAGTGCTTTAGGCATCAAAGTTAATTTTTTATATCCATTTCATGGAGTAAGAGATGAATTAGAATTTTATCTAAGTAAAAAAAATATTTAAAAATTTTATTTTGAAATAAAAATGTATCAAGTAAGTATATTTCCTTATATTCTTGGTCAATAAAATAATTCATCAACAATAGGAAAAATATATTAAAATAAAATATTGTCCTAATACATTAATTTTTTTGAACCGATGGGCTTATAAATCCTCAAAGATTTATGGATTTGAGGGCCTAAAAATTACATTGATAATTCAAATGTTTGTGATCGATGACCTCAATAAATGCCTATAAATATTTATGTCTTCCCTCCAATTCCATATCTGCACTTTCCACCAATGTTCTACTACTTAGAGACCTAGTTATATGTTAGTCCATGTGATATTTGTACTTCACATTATCTCTTTTCTATAAGATGTTTTACAAACCCTTATCACGATGTGGGATGTTAAAATAGGAAATATAAAACAATATATTGCCAAGGTTGTGTTTATATTCAAAGAACACAATTTAATTAAGGTAGGGAGAATGTAACGCCCCAAAATTCTAAAGTAAGAACATTGTATTCAATAGTTTGTATTTCATGCAACACTAAGCACATATGGAAATATAATATCCCAAGAACTTAAAATATAATTACTATTTTTAATAAATATAATATATTATCTATCTTTAAATTCAAAAAAAACTTATTTAGTGTTCATCACACAGAATAACGAGTTTCTTTGATGACATGCATTACATGAAAGACCGAGTTTTACCAAGAAACAATATATTATTAAAATAGTATTATTTAATATAAAAAGACTCAAAATAGAAATTAAATTAGAATTTATGAATATAATTAACTAAATCATAAAAATATATGGTTTTTAAAAATATATGATGAATTCATTTATTACAAATAAATTAGAAATAAAAATATAAACCAATTGGATATGAAGGAAATTTTTTATTTTTATGATCATAAAGGTGTTTTATCCTAATAAATTAAATTAACTAATATTAGTGAATGATATTAAGGATATATATATATATATTATATTAAATTAGATAGTTTTTATATTCATCCAATTTATTTTATAGACATAAGACAAGAACAAACTAATTTTTCCCATAAAACCTGTATTTTTATAAAAGTAGTTTTGCAGCCTTTTAATGGGGAACCTATTTTAAATACAATTTTTGACACTTATATAAATTTAATATTAAAAAATAAAATTAATTTTGAAAAGGAAACATCAAAATTCAGTTTGGATGAATTTTTGGTAATTTTCTGTGAAGTTTCATTTTTTGATGAATATGAAAAATAATGAATTTCATTTCCAAACTGCCTTTTAATCTACATTATTTATAAGGTTAAATAATATTTTTGATTTGTTTTAAAATATAATTAGATAAATTTCAAATAAATTAATAAAATTTTGTTAATTGGAATCAATTTTACTTTTCAATGGAATATAAAAACACACTAAACTTTTAAACATTTTTTATTTTGAAAACCCGCTTTGTCATCTCATCTGTGAGTTTGCATTTTAATTATTTCATGCCACTTATTTGATTGGAATTTGGGAAAATGGATTAAATGTTTTTAATCAGAATAATTTATAATTTATACTAAGGTCAACATAGTTTTTTAACAAAAATATTAGTGAAAGTAATTAAAATTAATTACATCTATTAAGAGAAAAATCTGCATAACAAGGGACTACACCTTAAACTTAAAGGACAGAATGAACTATACACTTATCCAAAATCCATTTAATGCCTATATTTTGACCATTTAATCCTTTTAACTAATTGTTTTCATTATTTTTTCCAATTTACTTAGGTAAAACGTGGGTGAAATTCTTTTTTCAAAAATTTACAAGAATACCACTCCTCCTCCACTATAAAAAGGAACTCACCCCTCCCACTTCTTCATACTTATAAAGACCTTTATATCACAAAAATAAGATCAAATAATAACCCAAAATCTCTCTCATAGACCTAGAAGCCTCAACCTGGGTAGAAATCCATCCTAGGAATCCGTTTAGTGGAAACCAAAAGGAGTTACCCAAAGAAGTGGTAACATCCTTCCTTATGCTCTCTTTCTTTATTTACATTCTCCAACACTTAAAATATTATTATTACATGATTATATAATAAAAATATATCATAAATATACTGATAAGTTTTTTATTCTAAGGTTTCAACCTACATTTACACACACTTCCATCTAATGGGTAATAAACTTACCATTTATGTGCACGGTGAAATACCGCCTCGCAAAATGATGGCGTTCGTTTTTTCCTTTACTACCTATCATGGTTGTGGATTATGATGATTTTATTTCTAAATTATATATATGATATTTATAATTTATTTATTCTTCTGTAATTTTTATATAACACAAACCCTTATGCTTTCAATTTTCTGGGAATACGATGACATCGTTTGTGGAGGTGTGGACAACCGCCTCCTCAAATCAATGCGATTCGTTCACCCAATACATGGAACACATAAAGTAAGGTTTTAAACAAAATATGTTAAATATATGACCCATATATGATAATTTAATTTTAATATTCATATATATAATTTAATTTTCATTCTTTTATTATGATAATGAAATAAAAGTAGTATTCATGCATACAGACGACGTACCATCTCCATGAATGGTTCATTCCATTTCTTATAACCAAATTTTATATTTTATTATAAATAAATATTTATTGAATATATATGATATTTAAATAAAGGTTTAAATTCAGGATATGATGAAACCATGATAGGAACAACAAGTAACAAGTAAAAATATACTTGAAAAATGAGGCAATTAACTCCCAAAATAGTGAAAATAATGAAAGATAGTTAACAAATAGGTAATAAGATATTATAAGAAGATAATATATGATATTATTAATATTATTATGGTTCTATTATAATTTATTATAACATTTAAAAACCATTATATATGAGGTTAATGGATGTTCACCCAAAAGGAAACACAAGGTAAGTGATTCTTGTGTCACTTTTCTTTCCTTGTGGCATACACCATTAACACCACTCACTTCTTTTGAATTGTGTGCATACTAAACCTTTTGATATTATATATAATTAATTTTTTCTATATTAAAGGCATTTAAATGTTTCATTTTATTATTAATACTTTTGGGTCTTCCAATTAAAAAGTTACTAAGTAATAAGGGACTTCGTCTCAATTTCCATTCTTGGAGACATATTTTATTGTTCTGATACTAATTTCTTATATATGGTGTAAATACATAAAATTTGACATATAATATCATGATTAATTAATTTTTCAAGTTATATTTAAGTTAAAATTTAATTATTCCATCAAAGGGGATTTTAATTAAGCGTTACCAGGTGGACAATAATTTCATAACCTTATTCTTTTTCATTGGGTTATATTACTTTCTTGTTGTCATTAATATTATAAGATTGTGTGTGTAATCAATTTTTACTATCCATTTTTTTATTTACAATTTTTTCATGTGGATTTACATTTGAATCACATAATATATTCATGTGTTGATTCTCACATCAATGTTATGATCTATTCAAGGGTTTACTTCACAATCTCATTTTGTTTGTGATTGTTTACTCTTGAATTTATATAATAGGAAATTATTTGATAATTTTATAATAACCATTTAATTTTATTCTAATATATTTATTCATAACCCTTTTCAAGTAACAGTACCATTTTTTCACTCCTTGGTACTCAAAATGTTTTAAAGAAAACCTGAATTTATTACTAGATTTAGTAAGAGAACCTCTTTTTTTCTAAAAATACTATCTTCTAAAAAGGTTTTAAAAAATGTTTTTAAACTTTACAAAATTATTTATTAAATAAATTTTTACCCTTGTTTCTTTTGAATTTTTTTTTCAAAGTAATCATCTTATCACTTTCCAAAAATGTAACTTCTCTAACAATTTTACCATGAAAAAGGAATGTTTTCTACCTTGTATGAATTGTACCGATTTACCTATAATAATTCATTATAAGAGTATTTTTCAATTTTAAAAGATTAATATTTAAAATAAAATTTTGTTTTTAAAAGTTATTTTCAAAGAAAATGTTTTTCAAAAGGTTTTAAAAAAGAAAATTTTCCTCAATAATGTTTTTAAAGTTATTCTTCTATTTCATCAATGACAACAACCCTTATTCTTAATCCAATATGAATTTTTCATACTGATACCATCCTTATACTTCTTCTTAATGGTTTTTGATTTATTTGGATAAGGACAATATTGAAATTAACTTCCTTGATTCCTTTGTTAGTCCCCTTAAAATATTTAATTTCCATTGATCAATGAATATTAATTTTTCGTTAAATATCCATATCATTTATCATGTATATTATTATTTCTTAAACCATATACCATTTTTACGTATGGCATGTACTTGACAATTATTCAATTAATTGGGAAATATTGATATGTTTGTGTCTTCCACTCCATATGTATATTTGATACGAAACATTGTTTAATTTTTTATTCGATATATCAGGAATTCTTTGGACATATATGACATATGCGGGGCATAATTATGGATAACCTCTTGATGCACCATTAGTCTCATGGGATGAGTTAGTTGGATAGCCTTATATGTGTTTTTACCATATATACAAAAACATTTTGTGAATGGTATTGATGGTAAAGGTACCATGTACATAGGAAACATGGTGTATAATAATTTAGATTTTCCCTCGTTCAGACTCAGTTACTATTTATCTATGATATTTTTCTTCAAAATGTCTATGGATTCATTTCATTTTACGTTTATTGATTAAATGGAATGTGTTTTTTGCTTCTTATATTGCTATATTGATTGGGAATTATCCACTTATTTTAAATAGAATTTGTTTTTAGTTATTTAACTTTCTATATTATTTTCTCACTTCCTTATCATTTTATTGATTACATGGCATGTTTATTTAGTTATTAAATTTCCATATCGACTATTCTCATTGATTCATTATTGCTTCCACTGTACTTACCCTTACCATGCATTTGAGACCACCCTTATTCTTTTACCTTTCCCCAAGATTCCCTGAAGTGTATTAATAAATATATTTAATGATATACTAGAAGGAATAAAGTTATTATACTTGAAAAAATTATATTTGCATTAGTCTATTCATTTCTAATACAAGAATCATGTATGTATTTGGTTTACCGAGACTAATAAACTGTTTGGTTATTTGGGACGTGATGTACTTTTATCTTATACCAATGTAATGGTAATAGACACCGACTTCGGGCTTTCTGGTGTTAGGTGACTAAAAAATATTAGGGTGGAAGTAACAAAGGTTGGAGGAAATAAGTTTAAGAAGAAGCACTACAACTCAACTAAGGGAATTAAGTTAACAAAGACCTTTACAACATTGGTATATTTTTATCAAAATCCCATGAAATATAGAATTTGATATGTATTTTAAAATCCCTTATATTTAATTAAAAATATGATAAAAATAAACTAATATTCAATATATACACCATAAAAGGAAATAAGTGGTAAATACGAGTCATATCTCAAAGAATAAATATTGAGATGAAAAAACCATTACAACATTACAATCTATCGAATCAAATTCACATGAAGGATATAATTAAAACTTAAACATTAAATACCATTAATAACCAGTGAATAATGATACATAATATTAATGGGTTAGTATATATACCATATAAAATTTAACATGATGTATAATAAGAAAAATGTCTCAATGGGTGAAAATTGAGACATGAAACCTTTACCTTGAGTTATGATTCATCCTATGCATGCTCCTAAATAAATAATACTAAAATTATGTTAAAATAATTATTAATAAAATTTTATATCTATATTTCATTTTCTAAATTCCATTTATTATTATAGGTAATTTATTTATTAAATATGTGTTTTCTTATGGCAGTTAATTGGTGTGGTTAAGTTGTTTTCTCTAAAGATTCCTTTTTATAATGACCATGGTAAAAAATTTTGTATAATAGATTCATTATGAATAAATTAATAGGTTTTTATTTTATTATTATATTATCACAAAATTTATATAGATTCATAAGTTTTCCTAAAATAAACTCAAATTAAAAAAGGCACCTCAATATGTTCTTTTAAGGTTGTTAAATTTACTATGAACACTTACTGTTAATATCACTTATAGAATTCCAAATATAATCCTTATATAATACTAATGTTTTCATAAATATTATTTTTATACATTAATTATATTTTTAAATACATCCATATTAGGTGGTAGTGGAAAACAAAAACATTTCGTTCATAGAGGTGGTAGTCCACACATATGGATGAAAAAATATTCATTTTTCAAATGGTTTTAGAGGAAGGTATAAATGTGATATTACATTAGAGTAATAAAATTTAGTCATATTATAAATAATTATTTTATCATAATTTCATGGTGAGATATTATTTTATGGGATAAAAGAAGAAAAGATCTAAGAGACTTCAGTTGAGAACATTACCTCGTCATTTGGATGTTCTCTACTGGGTAACTCCTTAAGGATACTTAGATTGGTCCAATGGAATGAAAAAGGATTATAAAACATGGATATTAGTTTTATGATAGGATAAAGAAGAGTTTTTAGAGATAATTACTTTTAATGGGTGGAGAAATGTGGTATAAGTGATCTCCTTTTAAAAGTAAAGGAAATGGCAATTTTGTAAATACCTATTCCTTTTTCAATGATGAAATCAAACTATTTAATGGTAAATGGATCTAAAATTGTAAAATAATTTAGTGTGGTGTGATATATGGTTGAGGAATCCTTGAAAATTTATTTATACACATATTTCAAACCAGTTTCAAGTCTTTTACAACTAGATTTTGACATTTTATCCTTTTAGTTTTAAACACGGTAACTAGATTTTTCCCAAGTCATATATATTTTAATAAAATATATAAAGTAACAATTATTACCAAATTTTTATGTTATAAATATAAATTTAAGACCCATATAATATAAAAAATTTATAAATAAGTTAACACTTCTAAATTAAAACAGTTAATATTGAGAAAAACTATTTTTTGAAAAATGTCAATTTTACTATTAAGTGTTCTTAATATTATTTAGTATTGATAAAAAACTGAATTAGTGTTAATATATATATATATATATATATTTGTGTGTGTGTTTGTGTGTGTGTTTGTGTGTGTGTGTGTGTCTGTGTGTTTATTAGTTTAATATCAGAGTATTTATATAAAATAGATTATTTTAATTTATCAGATAAAAAACATTCACATCGTTAATAAAAATATTATTTGAAAATAAAAATATCACCATTTTTTAATTTATTTTCTATAAGTGATGACAAATAATTTTTAATACAAGAGAATAAAAATAGTGTTTAGAGTAAATTATTACTTAAGTTTCCAAAACATTGAACATGGGTTTTATAAAATCAACAAAGTATTTTAAATGAATAATTTTACTACATAAATAATTTTTTGTTTTAATAAACATTATTATAATTATTTATGTAATAATTACTTTATGATAATGTTACAAATATTATGGTGTTAGTGAAAAATTTAGTTTTCACTATTTATCTAATAATATATCAGTTTAGAAAATATAAAAAATTCATCCTAAGATAATTTTGATATACCAAATTCAAAAATTGATATTATTTTGTAAAATTTAAATTTTAAATGAATTTAAATTTTAAATAAAAATGTAAATACATAATGCGAACTTTTTCCATAGGAAAATATCTTTTTGAAAATTTTAACCATTTTTATTCTTATTTCCTATCAGTTGATAATAAAATTTTGTGTTTACATATTATTAATATCAAAAATATTTTTATCCAGAATATATTTGTTATCCTAAAATTAAATTAATAAAAAGATAAATTTTATAAAGGTTACATTATAAATAATAAATCATTCTTATCAAATATTTTTCTTTACTAATTAAATTTTTTTCTATACCTTAGTATTATTAATGATTTTTTTATTTATTAATATATTTAATATTACAATTACCTATATTTTCACCCAAAAATTATATGACTATATTTTAATGGTTATATAATGTTCCATGATTTATTGTGGTTTAGTGTGGCATATGAAGTAATATAGTGAAAACATTAACTTTCAAAGGAATAAATAATTTAAAATGTTTGGCGTTACATTCTTCACCTTAAATAAATTAAATCCTCAAGATTATAATCATCACTTACTAATAAAACTAGTCAATGGTATCTAAAATATAGACACAACTCGATATATAATTTCAAATTAGGTTCCTACCTTAATATGTTTGGTTTGAATAAGAAACCCTTATTTACCCCTAATTTTGCTAACCAATTTCTTCATATTTACTTTCAACTTGATGTTTTATTCCCTATAATTTCAAACATGAAGCATATTCCATCTCCTTTGAGGCATTACACTAGGTGTTTCTTCCCACATTTTGGAATTTTTGGAAATTGGGTATTCTTTCCTTTATTATCATTATTACCCAAGATTCCCTGATATTCTATCCTTTTATTCTTTGATGTGTTTGGGAAGTCAACTATATTCACATTTTCAATCATTATTCATGAATTTAGGTTTAACATCATCACAAAATTTTCACTCCTTATATTATCCCATTTGGTTTCTCATTGGTACAATCAACGCATTGTCCATGACTCCCATTGTTTACTTGATTTTTAAGGATCTTTCCATTATTAAAAGCAAAAGGGTTAACATGAGTGATGCATTATTATCTTTATATAAAAATTATAAAAAATTCAACCTCAATATTTCATTCTCTATAAAACCATTATATTATATTACATTATCTTTTCAGTTCAATCTATATCATTCTTGGTTCATCCCATGTTTCTATTTATTTTGGTTCTTTAATCCTCCCATTCCTAAAAAATAATAGTCCCAAATTTATATGGAATTTATTACAGTATTCTAACCCAAAAAATCATCAAAATCTATGCTTCAAAACATCAACTTAACCATTTTCCATAAAATCAAACATCAAATAATATATACCTTAATTTATTAATCTATACATTTTAATCTATGTTATCCATGGTTATTACCTTATTCAATTATCTAACTAGTATATTTAAATCATTCATAATGGTTTGTAAAGATCATGCGAATCACCTAATCATATCCCTAGGGTGTTTCTATCTAGTCTTGTAGTCCTAGGCCTTCATATCATGCACTAAGTGAAGATAAAGTTGATATTCCACCAACCTATTCAGGGAAATTAGCCCTAGGTTCATCTATACCATGACCATATACAGTTTCCAGTATCTGTGGATGGATGTAAATTATAGGAAAACTACAAACTTAAAACTATACTAAAATTCCAGGATATTATCCTACACTTAGAATCTTCCCTAGGGTTTAACTAATGTTATCTTTTCATCATACCTAACAACATAAAGTGTTAAAATATTACTTTAAAATCAAAATTTACCAAAAACTAAAGGCCTATATATACCTTGAAATTCCAATCATCCTTAAAAATACTATCCCATAATAGTATTTATAACTCTTTGATTGTCCTCAAATTACATTATAACCTCTAAAGTTATCTAAATACTACCACTATACCAAATATAGTAGCCCAAATATGAATATCAAAAAATTACATGACTTATATTAAATATTACATTAAATAAATTCTAACAAAATTTTAGGTTTAGAGTTTTAATGAATTAGAACTGAACGTTAACTTATAAATCCCATTTATTTCTCAACTAATGTATATTTTTCCCTTTGTATTAGAAAATAATTAATCCATAATAAGTATATAAATTCTCCATATATTGTATTCTTATTGAAATATAATGTTTAATAATTTTCTTCATATCCTAGGAAAAAGAAAATGTAAGAAGGGTGATCTCAAATGCTCAATAAGGTAAAGAATATACTATAAGCTATAAAAAATAAACAAGGCATGAATAATATGGAAATAAATAAATAATGATAAAATAATTAAATATAACTAATCACATGAGCTTGAAAAAAACCATGGTTAACAATATAAATAAATACATGGATAATAATAATTGATTTTAGGGTGATAAAATACATAATGTTAGAATATGCAAGTATCTATGTAATGAAATTAAATATCATCAAACCCTTTTTCTTAGACATTTAATTTCTACTAATATTGCATTCAAGAAATCTAAATTAATTGAAAGTCATACGTCGAATACCTAGGATAGTTTTTTTCATGAGACCCACCAATGCATCGAGTGGAATTACAGACTCCACACGTCAATAATTAAGTACTATGTATTTATTATATGATGAAAATTAATGATAATACAATTCATAACCAAATTTAATTATTAATAAATTACTGTTGATATTTAAATTTAAAGTATATGGATTGTTATTACTTTCCCAACCAATATATGTAACAACTTTCTTTATAAGCAACCCTAAAACTAACATTGTATAGACTAATGGGTATATAACTAAGTCAAAAAAAATTTCAAATAAATAAATTTATATATATCTAGTTGAATCAAATTTCATAAAATTAATGAAAAATAGTGTATTCATAATTGAATTGCATAGGAAAAAATATCATTCTTATACATATTGGATGACTAGTAAAGACAAAACAACTAATGGACTTTCTACAAGCTTGATCCCCCAAGAGATAATAATATAAGAGTATTTATATGGAAATCCATGAAAAATAACTCCAATGGTGATAAAAATATTTTAACATAATGAGGAAAATGTAAGTAAAATTATAAATTTTTTTAATAAGAAATTTTTAACAATCCCATAAAAGAAGAAGTTACGAGTCCATTTAAAAAGTAATTTTAAAAAAGGTTAAGTAAAACTATAAAAAATATTTACTTTTAGAAACAATATTCATTATTATATTCTGGAAAATACATAACGGTTATTAATATGTAATGTGGAGTGGAAGATAAACCATTTTAATTTGAATAGACGTGAGTCATTTGTTAATACTTTAAAATACCTTTGTTGAAAACCCATATCATAAAAATGATAAAAACATCCATTTAAAAAGATTAAAATGGAAATTTAAGGGTCACATGAGATAAAACATAATTTTATATCCAATTATATAGGATAAAATTGGTGGGAAATGAAAATATGTCCAAGTACAAGAAACCATTGATGAAGAGGATGATAATTATTCTAAAAAATGATATAATTTTTTAGGAATAAATTAATTAATTTAAAATCATTGAATTTAAAATTAATTTTCTCTATAGAGGAATATAAAGTGATTCTAAATAAAATTTTAGGGTGTAAGAAACATTGATTGTAAGAAATAATATTAAGAAGAAGAATTATAACTCAACAAAGGGAGTTGAGTTAATAATGACACTTATAAATTTGGTATGTTTTGAATCGAAATACAATAAAAGATAGAACGTGAGATGGTTTTTTGAAACCATTAAATTTAATTCAAATCATGATAAAAATAAATCCATATAAAATATACATACTATGAAAGGAAACAATAAGGGATCGTGAATCATATCTCTGTGAAGTAAAATTAAGATGCAAAAACCTATATGACATTAGTAACATTTAAGTAAAAACACCTTGAAGGGTATCGTTTTAAATAAAAAATAAAAAATGATGAATAATGAGATTATAATGATAAATAATACTAGCTGGGTATTAGAGAAACTATATAATAGAAAATATGGCGTATAGTAAGAAAAAAGTCTCATGGGTTGAAAATTGAGATAAGAAAAACTTACACCGGGTCTTGATTCAATCTACATGTGAGCCTAACATCCAGATTAATCAATTTATGTATATTAAAAACCTTATTAATAAAATTTTCTATTTATTTTTAATTTTATAAGGTATTTTTATAGTTTTATGTTATTTATTTATTAAATAGTTTTCATTTATAGTGGTTTCTTATTGTGGTTTAGTCAATTTATTTGATTCTTCCTTTGTATATTTAATAGTGTAAAAGTGTTGTAAAATAGATTCATAATCTCAAAAAATTTATAGGTGTGTGTATTATATTATTCCATTAGAAAAAAATTTATATAGTTTCATAAGTTTTTACAAAATGAACTATAATTTAGAAAGGTGCCTCGATATGGGTGGTTAAATTTACTATAAATATTTACTGTTGATAATACTTATAGAGTGATTAATACTATATTTATTGAATTTTAATATTGACATAAATATATTTTGTATACATTAAATATATTTCTAAAGTAATCCATGTTTGGAGGTAATGGGAAAATAGAACACATCGTTCAAGGAGGTGGTAGTGTTCACGTATGCATAATGATGTATTACTTTTTCAAATGGTTTTAGAGGAAAGTATAATAGTAATGTCACATCAGTATATTAACATTTCATAATATTATAAATATTTATGTTATCATACCTTAATGGAAATAAAATATATTAAGGTATATAAGAAGATAATAACTAAGAGGGTTCGGTTGAGAACATTACCTATTCCTTTCGATGTTTTACCTTCGGAGTCATTGACCCTTTAATATTGAAATTTATTGTTATTTATATATATATTTCAAATTTTAGTTAACTATATTTTTATCCACTAGGTCTACGACTACAATTTAATGGTAATATATTGTTTTTTGGTTCCCTGTGGTTTAGTGTTTCATGAGAAGCAAGCTACTGTACGTACTAGGTTTCAAAGGTTGAAATAATTTAAAATCTTTGGGTATTTTACATCTCCCACATAGTTTCTCAACAGTACTTGGTTTGCATATTTTCTCAACATCTCATGAATATCGACATTTATTGTTATTTATATATAGAAAAAGATAATAACTAAGAGGGTGCAGTTGAGAACATTTTCTATTCCTTTTGATGTTTAACCTTTGGAGTCATTGACCCTTGAATAATGACATTTATTGTTATTTATATATATATTTCACAATGTAGTTAACTATATTTTTATCCACTAGGTCTACAACTACATTTTAATGGTAATATATTGTTTTTTGGTTCCTTGTGGTTTAGTGTTTCATGTGAAGAAAGATACTGAACATACTAGGTTTCAAAGGTTCATATAATTTAAAATCTTCAGGTGTTATACATCTCCCACATAGACTCTTAACAGTACTTGGTTTTAATATTTTTTCAACATCTCATGAATTTGAAATTCTTCATAGATTTGTTCCACCAAACAAATCCTTTTATTTCTCTATTTTTATTGATTTACTTTATTATTTCAACTTATTTCCTTTAACATTAATATTAATGGGCATCTTTAAATTATGCAAGATGTATCCAATACTTCAACAAAATAAGAATATATTATTTGGTGTTATATATTCATTTATATTCTTTTAGTGTGTGATTTATTTATCTTTTTACTTTTTCATACACCCTAAGGTGAACTCAACATTGTTATTACTTTGATTTTTCAAATTTTATGGAATTATTATTTCAGTATAATATGATGCATTATTAGTTCGAATAAAGTGAAACTCATCATTATAATGACAAGTTTTGTTATAACTTCCATAGAAGTTCTCATGATATTCAAATCTATTTCAAGTAAAATAAAATACCTTTTTTTGTATAGATTATTTGAACTCTGTAGGATCACTCTTGGATTCAAATTTTCTTCCACTTAACATTGCACTTTTATATATTTTAATGATAAAAAAGTTATACACATAATCAATGGTCTTGTGTCTCAGATTTTTATAAAACCAACAATAGATAAAAAATATCATTTTCTTTTTTTTGTGAAATAATCCTTCCAATATGATTACCTTGTTTTTTATATAAAGACAAAAATATTTTGATCTTATTTTGGTAAACTTAAATTCATAATATTTCTCACATAAAATGTTTTTTATGTGGAGGGTTTGGCACTATTTTTTCATGATAGAAACATATATAATTTAAAATATAACCATAATTTTTCATTGAAAAATTATTAGGTATTACAAAATTTTCTAGAGTAATGGTTAACTTTTCTATGATATTATTTTTGATTTATTTATAAATGATTTAAAGAAATTGTTACCACTTTAATGAGTCTTTTTTAGAATTTGGTTTATTATTAAAAACATTGATGGTGGGAAATTTTTTTTCATAATATTAGGATAAATTTTCTTGTTTTTGTAAAAAATTTCTCATTTTTACCTATGTCTCAAGACACTTTAATATAAGGGTATTTTCTCATCCTCAACTAATTTTACTCTATTGGAAAATTACATTATTATCCTCTCAATATTATATTCATGAAAAATAAAAATTTCATTTATAAATCTTTCAATATCCTCAACTATTGTATCCATGATATCTAACTAATAATTTATACCCTAAATGATGGATTTATAAGTTTCATATAGTTAATATATCCTCTAGTGTTATGTGTTTTTGGAAAAGATGAAATTCTAAGGAATTTGGAATTTTATCAGTTGGTGTATGGGATGTTTTACAAACTGATAATTGGAATGAAACTCTAATAGTCTAAGCACTAAAAGTTTTGTTTTTAGACATTGTTGAAGGTATGAGGTGTGTCGCGGGTGTCCTGATGAGTTTTAGGAGTGTTGAACCAAAAATATCAAAACCCGAAGAAGGATGAAAAGGGTGAATGGTTTTTCTAAACATGTATAAACTTTTAGCAGAAACCGTGTAGCTTGCTTAGTGGGGATGAGGGTGTCTCAAGTTTTTTTCCAAACTATGTGAACCAGGATGCATTTTTGTGTTTATTGCTATAGGTCTTGGCCAGAGGGAAAGAACAAGGTATGCACATGATTTCCCAAACTATGTACATGAACTGTATGACCTCCCTTCTTGGGGAGTTTCACTTGCATGATTGGCACACAGTTTGAACAACCATGCAGCCAAACCATGCACCTTATTTAAAGGGACAAAATTTCCTTTCCCCCTTCATCATTACTTATTTTTTCCTCCATTATTTTTCATCTTACCCACACACAACACCTCCCCCATGGGATATCCTCCTCCCCTATCCTTTCACGGAGAGATCTTGCACATACATCCTCCAATTCGAGTACTTTCAAGCTATTTGGATAGATCTAGATAAGTCTATGATTACACCTATACCTATTATCAGTTTATATCATCGTATTAGATTTTATCTCCATGTGAGATCATTCTACCCAATTTCAGGGCATTGGTCCATTTCTTCAAAGTATATCAAAGTAGAAAGAATATAGCCTCAATTTTGTATGTGTGAAATTTATTAAGCATATGGTAAGTGTTCTATATATTTTCCCTCAATTTTTCAACCTTACAAAATATCTTCGATGTTCTGCGCACTGGACTTACCTAGTGTCAATTAAAAATAATAAATTTCCTTGAATTAAATTTCCTAGCCTTCCTTGTGATGTGTTTAGACCCTTCTTGGTGTAGTATGAGGTTATAAACTCTACCCAAACCACACCTTTGTAGTGGGTTTTTTTAATATCGTTTTCCAATGTTTAATACCATAGTTAGAGACACCCCTTTGGGTGTGTTTTTTATTTATATATTAAACTATGATTATCACCTATTTTAGAACCACCTTTGAGGTGGTTTGCATTTTGTATTGTGATGTAATTTGATGGCCTAAAGTGAACCAATGAATTGTTTTAATAAAAATTCCATTTTTTCTAATAAAACCCCCTAATGAGGTGAAATGTATTCAAATTTGAAAATTGATATATGTGATATGCCTTGCTTGGAATTATGGTATGGGCGTTTCTATGACCATATTTTTTTCTTTCTTCTTGACATGGATTAATTATGAATGTGCCCCTTTTATTCAAAAATGACATGGAAAATTGGAATAAAACACTTAAGGAATCCTAGTTTCATATTATGTCATGATCACTAACATAACCATTTGTGTTGATTAATTTAATTAATTAAATGATTTATGAATTTCATGAGAGAAACTCATGTTTCATTCCATGTAATTTCAAGGATGGGATCATATTATTTGTAAACAGCTTCATTAATTGATTTTGTATACAATAAGAGTGATTTTTGTATGCATGTATGGTCTCAACATGCATTTTCTTAACTCAACATGTGCTATATCAGTTCCCTTGGGGAGATATCTTGGATGAGATCCGTTGATATATGGAGTCACCAGGCCCTGAGTAAGACTCAGTCCCCTATGTGAGATACCAATTATGAGCTTAGAGTTAATTGAATCACACTAGGCTGGAAGTGATACTTGAAAGGCCATTCATTAATCACATTGGATGTACTCTGATAGAAGTGAGCATTTATGGAACTCTTAGTTCAATACATGGGTTCCTGGTTAAGGCCTCTCTCAGATGGTCCAAGGATTCTATTTATGTTACTTGGTAATTACTTTTATTTTAATGTAGGATGATCCATATTTTTTATCTAAGGGATGTGTCCCCTAATTCAAATCACATGCTTGGGTTTGGTCCATATAAAGATAATTGTTTTATGATGTTTTATTATCACTTCTACCATATATCTTTTTATAGATTGCATATGGTTCTGAGATTTTAATCTTATTTAAAAGAAGGTATGATTTTTCTAGGTTTCCTTGAGGAACCAGAGTCTGACTTGGTGATTTATATAGTTTTCATTTATTCTTTAATTTTGATATACATTTAAACTAAATATTTTTTATGAAAAAACTTGATTATGCTTTAGAAACCATTGGGGTGGCCTATTGAGTATTTTTCACGCCTTGATCGGGCCACTATTACACTGTGGTACCTGAGAAGATCCTCATGTATGTAGGTACTTTATCTATTGATTATGTTGTGTATTATACATGGGATCCTAGGAGAACAGTATTGAGCCATTAATTAGGATACTTGTGGAGATCACCATAGGGAATTTTTATTATTTTATTTTCCCATGTATTTCCTACTGTACTTCTCCGTTATATTGTAGTATCATTTAACTTTCCTTCATATATTTATATTTGGCATTGGAAACTTTTATTCAGTCTTTAAATTTATTTTCTGTAGAGTTTTAATTTATTATTATTACTTTTTCTATTGTCTATTCTTTTATAATATTATTATGTTGTGATACTCTGATCACGATGGTATAACATCCCCACTGTATGAAAATTATACCCTCATTGATAGTTTGAAGCCTCTGACATATGAGGAGGTGTGCTTGAGGCCATGTGGTGACTGGTTCAACTAATGGTTTAGTAATCAGTCAGGCCGGGACATTACAAAGTGGTATTAGAGCCTCTTTTTTACCCAGTCTTTCTATTTTTATGCTGGTAGATAGGATAATAGGAATGTGTTGATGCTTGGTAAATAACCATTATTTGGAATGATCAACCCATTTATGGGAAAATTTCCCAGTGGCTAGGGATAGGATTGTTGTTCATGATATTTGATATTACAATTGATCATGATTTCACCTTGATTAATTGGATTACTTTCCAATGTTTACTTATTTATGAGATTTATAGCATTTTACCATTGGCCTGGTAAAATATGGATATATTATTATATGTATCATTATATGCACATAAGGATTCACATTCCTAGAATATTCCATACCATGTAGATTGCATTGCTAGGTTTTTTGAATTTTTTTGATGTTCCTTGTGTGTTTTATTATAATGCCTTTTGTACAACATTTTAGGTATCTTAGTGACATGTTTTGTTTTATACAATCTTAGGTAAATTTATTAGCCCACTTGTTTATATAACATGACATGTGATTTACTTTACACTTTCTCCTATACAAAATTCCATGTAATTTATTTAGTAGGACTAATTTCTTACTATGTTTAGGTGATTAATTATTATTTTCGTCTTTATATTCCATTCCCTTTACTTATTCATCATGTTTACTTTCTTTACATCTTGTGACCTTTTGTACATATATAATTACATCAAAAAGGTGAGTTGAATAAAATACCATCATTAATCTAATTGGTGTCTTATTTCATAGGTTGATGGTGAAATTATATTTGAAAAAACAATCATGACATGTTTTATCCATGAAACTTTGGTTATATAGTCTGAAAAATTTATGTTTTTGATTAAATGGGAGCTAATTTTCAATATATAAAGTGTATGGGAGCTTTATAAATTAAAAAATGGTGACCCATATAATCAAAGAATATATATAATATTATAATATATATATATATATATATATAAACAATTATATAAATTTATGAGTTTATAAACCTTAAATCTTATGTAAAATAAGTTTCTTCTAGGCATTTCTCATGGCTTGACCTAAGTAGGTTGTTCTCGACCCTTATGATTAAATTCATAAATGCACAAATAGGCCGAAGTATGTTAGTTGGGGCATGTTGTTTATAAGATAAACCCACTAAGGGTTTTTTAAATCTAAATGTTTAAAAAAGTTTGGGTTTCATTTAGTTGAACCAAAAATGGATTAATGGGACCCTCATAGGTCGATTTTTCTTTCCACATTTCTTAGTGCTTAACCCCATGGGCTGTCTACATATGTTATGTAGTGATGGTCGTTTGAATTGTATCCAACCATCTATATGGTTTTACATGTAAGTTTATTGTGAAATCTTACTTGAACAATATATCATTAATTAATAAAATATGTTGTCTTTTATTTTGAGTGTAGTTAAATGGTATTTTAGTTAATTAAAATGTTAATTGAAATCTAAAGGGTGTTTTTATCTATATATTCCAATTGAAATTTTCTTTAATTGAGCCAATTGTGAAATCCTATAAAAAATGAATAATTCTTAAAATGTGCCTTTATAAAATAAATATCTTAAATAATATGGGTTTTCAATTAAATAATTAATGTTTAAAAGGATTATTAATATAAATTTATTACATTTCCTTGTGACCTTTTCTAAATAATGGACCTTGTATAGATGTTTTTCCTAATTGGTTATTGAATTTATTTATATATTTTAAAATTATAAAATAATTAAATGAAAATTAATATAAATACTCAAATGAAACCCTATGTTGTGTTCTTATCTTCGACCCTCAAGTAAGGGTAGTTTTAATCTTTTTGAGTTTTTCCTTAAGAATAGGTGTGAGTGTTTTACCTAAGCCTCTTCTACTATAGTAGAATGAAAATACGAGGAACTTAAGCCTGGTGGCCTCTTATAGGCATGAAATCATTTTAGGTCGATGATTTAGGATTTGGTAAGGGTATGTCCATTTTCGGCAGTATGCTCAGATCTTTAATCCGTTTCTGGTTTCTCATGAAATGTTACAGATGTGGGGTGCTGTTTGGGTGTTGTTTGTCTCTTGTAAGACTATTTGATTTTTAAAGATGACCCCTTTTCTCAATGGTAGGTTTATCGGTGTTTTGAACCTCATTATGGGCATGTGAATCATTTAATGCATTGTTTTACCAGGATAGGAATGCCTAGATAATGGTCAACCACTTAGTGTTGGAGCACTCGGGAGGTCGTCTTTTTTACTTTCAACCATATGAGATAGTATGAATTTGATCTAGATATATTTCATAGTCCATTAAATAATTGAATTCATAGGGATGATAAGACCATGGATAATGTCAGAGATGTTCCATTTTTGTTATGTAATCTCGAGGTAGTATGCATTGATAAGCATGGTACCTGATGGGTTGTTAAATTGTGAAGTGAACCATTTGAGTTGGAGGAGATCCTAAAAGCCTTGAACTATTATGAAACATTCACATGTCATCTTCAGATAGTGTAACCTCGGCATTAAAGAGGAATTATACTTGTCCTAATTCTTAGGATGATGTCATTAATAGAATTAGGTGTTTGAAACACTAGTACGTCATTTTGTATTTTATGTCGAATGGTATGGCACACATGGACGTAACTATGGATGAGAGTCCAATGTACATCTAAATAAAAATATAATCTAATGATATTAAGAAAATGGTTTTGTATCTCTCTAGATTAATGTTTGATAAAGTGTTTTGGCCATGTCTAGAACCTATAGTTATTGGTCGATGGAGCCTGTGCTGTGGGATGAGATCCCTTCCTCAGTAAATTCAATGATAAAGAAACTATAAAGGTAAGAGGAATCACATCAATTCTGGTTAAATGTTCCCTTACGAGTACATTATATAACCCTAAATGTCCATTTGAAAATGGTCAGTAACATTTAAAATTAACTTGTATCTGATGATCTTTCTCTATATTGATTCTTGTGAGGAATCACGATGATGGAAAGGCTATATGTTTATGAAACCTTTGAAATCATCGATATCTAGGTCGGTATTTTCTAGATATGTTTGAGTAATTGTGATATTACTCAATGGTAAGGGAATCATGGTCAGTTAGTGGTGATGCGTCAGATAGTACAACCAAGCTCTTTAAAATGATGTTGAATGATAATGGTTAAACTACTCTTATTTTGGTAGTTGGATATGATATATTCAGAGTAGTACCAAACACTTCATTTTAATGTAAAGGGGTGTCTTTGTTTCTCTTGGTACTTCTTGTTACTTGTTACCCTCTTAGTATTCTCTTGTTTTGAGAAAATCATGTCCACTATCTTGAAATAATCCAAGTACACTGGGATAGTTTCAGTTATACACCATGATAAATATAAAATCCATTGGGCTTGATAAGTGGTCTCCATGAGAGTTGTGTTCAAAAACATGGTTTTTATCATGGAATGGTTAGTCCTAAGTGATAATTGGGTTCCCAAATAGGAACATCTTGGATAGAATCATGGACACCAGATGTTTCTTTTGACCCAACTTCCTAGTAGATGTTTCTATGGACTTAATATTTGTTCTTAATAAGTGGAAATTTCATCTTTGTACCAACATCTCAATTGTAAATATTGAAGGATGAACTGTCTTGGATGAACTTTTTGGTCCCTAGTTCATGGTTCCAAGAATACCCTGCGATTCAGTTGGTCTTGGATGGGATATTAAAAGGGTGATGGATCAATTATATTCACTATTCATGTCGAGGATTAATAGATGAAGTGAACTTTTTGGATTGAAACATCATTAGAGGTTTTGTATAGACTTTGGTGGATGTGCTCGATGAAACTGCAAGGTTTCTTAGAGGAATGCATTGAGTTTTGGGTTGTGTTATGCTGGCCATCTAAGCCAAGTGTTTGAAAAATTTTGGTGAGTAGCGACTTGAATTATCTTTTTATTTTCTCGATGAATACAGTAGATAAGGAACAATTTAAGGCACACCGTTAGGTTAAACTAGGAACGATTCAAGTGAAAGACATCGATTTTCATGGAAAAGTAAGCTCAACTAGGATAAATGATATTGATGGTGGAGTCAAACATTCATTCAATCTAGAAATATTTCCAAGATCATTGTTAGATCATGAATGACTTGTTTAAATGGAAAATTCCAATAGTGGAGATACCATGACTCAAAATTTTCCCATTTTAGTAATAGAACCTACTGTGGGGAGATTCATATAATGGGTGGTTAAAGAGATGGAACTGCGATCATATATCGAGTTAGATGGGCTTGGGTAATATCCATCTTGATGATTCTATTTGAAGTATGATCTTTGGCTTGAGTTTCTATGTCTTATGTGTCATATTCTTAGGTGATGCTGGAGGCGCGTTGGGATTTTGGAAGTACAACACAACGATTTGAACAAGACCTCACGAGCTGAGTAGCTCAGGTGATGTTTTTTTCTTTTTCTTAGGGATTCTAGGGGATGGTAAGTTTTAATATGGGGACAATATAGTGTTCTATGTTTTTAATTGGATGAAATTCCAATGGATTTTTGATTTTATGTATTTGTAGATGGTACATTTTACAAAATGGGTATCAGAATGAAGTTCCAAGAGTTGGGCTACTCAAACATGTTTTTTGCAGGAATGGTTGAAGGTATGAGGGTTTTCATGGGTGTCCTAATGAGTTTTGGAAGCCCTAAACCTAAAAGATAAATAATTTAAGAAGGATAATTGGGGCGTACAGTTTGTCTGAAGACATGAAACCCTTCAGTAGAAATGATGAAGCCTGCTCTACGGGGATGAGGGTTTCATACGGTTTTTTCAAAACATGCACATTAGGATGGATGACCATGCAGCTTGCTATAGGTCTTGACCAGAGGTAAACTACATGGTTTTCACATGGTTTCCCAAAATATGCACATGAACCATGAGAACACCCTTCTAGGGTAGTGGAACTTGTGCGGTTGGTGCATGGTTTGGCCAACCTTGCATCCAAACCATGCACCTCACTTCAATAGGTAAAATTACCCATTTCCCATCTCAAATTACTTCTTTATTCCTCCCTTATTTTTGCACAAACCTGTCCATAACACCTCCCCAGTGGGAGCTCCTCATATCCTCTCCTTCTATAGAAAGATCTCCCTCATACAACCTCCGATTCAAGTTTTGTCAAGTGAATTGGATAGCTCTTGGAAATTCTAGGATTCCTCATTCCTCTATTCTTGGTTTCTCCCACTGTATTAAATGTTATCTCCATGTGAGATTATTATCTATAATTTTAGTGAATTGGTCTATTTCTTGAAATTATTTTGAACAAGACCAAATATATCAATGATATTGGATGTGTGGGTTGTATTAAAAATATAGTAGGTAGTCTATAAATTTTGCCTCAAGTTTATCCATCTTATAAAATATCTCCATTGTACCACTTTTCAGACTTACGCAGTGTTTCTTTGAAATAATAAATTGCCCTGAATTATATTTCCTAGCCTTCCTTGGGATGTGTTTCTGACCTTATTGATGTGGTTGGAGGTTATGAACTTAACCATAACCACCCCCTTAGGGTGGGTTCATTTAGTCACCTTTTAAAATTATTTCTTTATTTGTTAGATACAACTCTTTGGGTGTGATATATATATATATATTAAAATATGATTATCTCCTATTTTAAAACCACCATTTAGGTGGGTTGCCTTATTTCTTGTGATCTAATTTGACTGATTAAAGCAAACCAATGAATTGTTTTAATAAAATAGTCATGTTTTCTATTAAAAAACCACAATATTGTGCACTGTCTTCAAATTGGAAAAGTGGTATATGTGCTATTCCTACTTGTATTTATAGTATAGGTGTTTCCATGTAATTCCTTTTTTGGTCATTCTTATTGACACATATTACTTATAAACCTTTCCCTTTTATTCTAAAATGACACGAAAAATAGGCATGAACCTCTTAAGGCATCATTGTTTCATATTATGGAATGCTCACTAACATGGCCAATGGTATTTCTTAATTTAATTAATTAAATTATTTATGAATTATGTGAGAGATACTCAGGTTTCCTTTCATGGAATTACAAGGAAGGGCTCATCATTCTTGTGATCAACTTCACTGATGTCTTGTGGATATTCCAGGGGTGAAACTGGTATGCCAGGATAGGCTCACCATGAATTTTATTACCTCAACATGAGATTTAACGGTTCCATAGGGGATACAACTAGGATAGGATCAATGTCTAGATGTTCATTCCATGCCCTGAGTAATACTTGGCTAGCTACATGAGATACCAGTTACGAGCTCAATGGTCAATGTAACACACTAGGATGAGAGTGATTCTTATGAAGCCATTCATTGATCACATTGGATAGAATCCAACAATAGTGAGCATCAATGAAAGTCTTGGTGTGATAAATGCATTCCTTGTTTAGATATTCCAAAAAATGATCCCATTATGATGATTATTTTATTTGGTAACTACTTTTATAGTAAACGAAGATGATGCATATTTTTTATCCAAGGGAAACATCCACCATGAAAAATCAAAATATTGGGTTCTGTCCATCTCAAGATACCCATTTTATGATATTTTTGATCACTTCCCCCATATCTCTTTGTACCGGTTGCCTATGATTCTGACATTTTTTTCTTAGATCAAAGTAGGTATGGTTAGGCCATGTGTCCTTAAGTAACCTGACACAACTTGGTGATTTATTTATTTCACATTTCTTATTTACTTTTGATATACATGAACACTACTTATTTTATATACATAGATTGTATTATTCTTTATTCACCATTGATGGTGGCCTACTGAGTATATCTCACACCATGCTCAGGCTGCCATTGCTCTGTGGTACCCAAGAAGATCCTTATGTTTGTAGGTCCTTGATCTATTTCTTATTGTATATATTGTACATGGGAGATTATGAGCACTTGAATGATATAGTACTCATGAAAATCATGGAGATCAACCTCGGGGATTTTTATTATTTTATTTATCCATACATTTCCTACTATACTTCCCCATTCTAATGTGTCATCATCTGACATGCATGTATAAATGTATATTTGAAGTTGGAAACTTTTATTTAGTTATTAAAAATATTTTACATAGTTTTTTCATTTATTATTATTGATTCCACTATTTTATATTGTTTCCATAATATTATACCATTTTTATACTCTAATAAAGAGGGTATAATATCCCCCCCATACCACCTTTAGACAATTGATGCTAGTCAACATCCTTTTGTATACAAGGAGGCTCACTTGAGGCCATGTGGAGACCAGTCCGACTATTATTTTAGTAGCCAGTACGGCTGTGATGATACATATCCTTTATTCACAAGCTTTATTTGTCTTAACTTTTCCAATAATAATGTTTTTTCAATAAATTTTCTACCAAGTATAAATTTTTGTTATATATTAATGAAGTCTACTATTTATTCAAATAGTTTGAATAATGTTTTTTACCATTTTAACTTTCTATCCAATTATGTTTCTGTATCATATGATTCTACCTCTAGATTATATTTTTCATCATGTGAAACCCTGATAAATACAAGTATGTATTTAAAAAATTCAAGAGGGACATTTTTCAAATAGTCTTTAAATTCAGATTAAAAATCACCAAGTGATTTAATTTTCACGTACTCTTCACAACCCAAACTAAACTATTCAAGAGGGTAATTATAAACTAATATGGTATAAGTATTTCTAATTTTATTAACCTTAACTAGTAGTATATCCACTTTATCATTTTTTATAGGGGTTATCTTCCTCAAATTTTCAACCCCGTCAACTTATTCTTTTTAAATGTTCTAGTCAAATCTTCTATGTTGATAGGGATAAATTACTTATTATATGGATGGTTAATAACTTCTTCAAATATGTTCTTCATGTATAAATGATAAAAAACTAAGAAAAATATATCTAATCCGATATGGAACCTCGAACCCTGATACTAATTAAAGTTCCCAATGATTCAGTGTAGTCATACCAATAAGAGGTGAGGTGAATCAGTTTGATAATTTTTTACTAAATTATTTGTATCATTACTAATTCAAACCTATGTAACCTATTAGGAAAAATGATATTGTATTAATCAACCAATACATTCACAAAAAATTCATGATAAAATGTAAAGAGAGAAAAATTATATTTTAAAAGGTTTGATCCCAATGTGGGTATCTACTTGTTACTATATTTTGTTCCACTCCATGATATAGATTTTATCACTAATCAATTTAATTGATAACAAAATGTGATAATGTATCATCTTTGGCTCAACACTTACAATGGGTTGAAATGTATCATTATTAAACCATGGGAATGTATTATAAATAACACAATGTTATCTCTTGATAGTAATATCCTGATTATGATTATACTTGATCCCTATTATTTCTAATGGTCCTCCAACTTCTGTTATTGAAAAAATATCAAATTATTCACTTTAGGATGTCACAAAATTAATATAATTGATCTTCTTCCTCAATAGTAGGTTTTGGACTTCTAATAAAATATTAACTTCAACTTCAAGCACGTCAGCCTTTTTTATCAAACCTCAAAATGATCAACTCAACAATAATCATCTATAAGTTTTCTTCTTCCTAAAATTTTGAATAAACATTTAGATTTTGGAATCAGATGAACTTTTTTTAAATACCTTCAATCACTAGAATTCTTAAATGAAATAACTATTCTATCTTGACATTTTCCTTCTCACTAAACATCCAAAACATCAAATACATTTTTGTCAACTTTGTAAATTTCCTAAATGTTTGATTCATTTTCATTGAATCAATATATTCTTTAGAACATGTTGGTCAAAGTCACTTCTTTATCAAATTGAAATGAAATCACAAAATGGGACATTAAGACTCATTTTGAAACCAATGTTGTTCTATGTTAGAAATATATAATGTATTGTTTTTGTTGTCAATCCTCATTGAAATATCAAGAAGCTTTCAAGTAAAGGGATCATATAGTTCAAGCAGACAACAGTATTGAAGCTGGCATATTTTCTCAGTGTTTTCCAAATTTTTGGTTCCAAAAATTAGAAAATGGAGATTTTTTTTGGAAAAGGGAGTTGTGTCCAAGATTGAAGGTGGCTTGGAAACTTGTGAAAAAGCCATGTTTTAGGATCCTTGCATAAAAATATAGAAAAGGTAAAAAGTTCATGAAATATTTCAATGTGCACAAAATCTGAGGTTTCACAGAAGAAATTTATGCACCCAATGTGACGTAAAACAGGGTTCTGTGTGCTCAGAGTGAATCTTACATACACCAAAAGAGACACATCATAAAATCACATATAGGGTTGTAGAGGTTTATAAATTGGCGGCTACCCCCATGGAAGACTTAAGATTTTTTTGACGAATATCCGGTTTCTTTATTGTGTTAAGTATTTGCGTTTAAAAGAATTATACAGAGTTAATATTGCATGCACAATGTTCCTTTAATATGAAAATAGAAAGTGAACCCCTTGGTGTAGTTGCTCTATAGATTAAGAGGTGTGTGGAAAATAAGGATTGCTTGAAAAAAATATTACATGACAACCCCAAATCTTGTGCACAAGATCAGGTGTTGTGTTTAAGTGTAATATTAAGCTTCTATTAGTATTTGGATATTTAGTTTGTTTGATAAGTGCCTTAAAGTGCATCAATTCTGGATTTCTATTCAAGAAGTGTCTCTTGCTAGACAGTGATAAATACTTCAATGAAAATTTATTGAAGAAGCCTTTAATTCGATAAAATGAGAGAGATTTAATCCAAGGAAGTGAGCTAAGGGAATCAACAAAAGTGCTACAAGGAATGTAGTGAGATATCCATAAAGTATTGTAAACTTAGTGTTCCTACTATATATTTACTATTTCTAGGCATGTATTTTCTCAACAATACTCTATAAATTTTATTGATTTTGATGCTCACAAATACCCTTGTTTTTTACTAATGATCTTATTTTAAGTGTATTTCAGGAATTTTATATTATTTATAATTCTTATTTGGGAATAATATTCAACTATTTATTCATGAAAAATATTTGTTAAAGTGTTCAGAACACTCTTAAGCATATTTTGGAAACACTGTTCATGGTTTTTCATTTTCTGGAATCACTCTTCATTCCCTATGCTAAAGAACTAAACGTAAGGAACATACCCTACGTTTATATTAAAGATTATGATTAAGGACTCACACATATGGTCTATCAAACTTACTTTGGAAGAAACTTATAGTTAAAGAACATTACGTTTGAATGAAACCTTACGTTTTTCAAAGAGAAAAAGTATGGTTAAAGAACCCTACGTAAGTATGGATGTAACATCCCAGGTAAATAAAGAATATGAAATTTTTATATTTATTAATATTTGTGAATTAAATATTAATTTTACTTTAAATGGGTTGCTATGTTTGATAGCGTACTGAACACGTAAAAATAGGTTTTTTTGAAAACTTATGTTGCACACAACTTTGAGTTATACCGAAAAATAATAATATATTATTATTTTAAATGGTATCTAACGCTTAGCTGTTGTACTGGAGAGAATGAATAAAACTAACTAAAATATGATTATACATGTTTTTTAAATGTCTTTACATTTACCCAATAAAATTTAGTGGCTTAAAATTAGAATGAATCTGATTTTAAGCATAAAAAAGTCTAATATTTTTAAATGGTTGTTTTATAGCCTTTTGGTGGTGAAAATCTTTTAAATATAGTTTTTTGTCACTTTTATATGTTCCATTTGAAAAAATAAAATTTTTATTTAGAATCAGAACATCAAAATTTACTTTGGGTAAATTTTTTGTATTTTTCTGATAAAGTTAATTTTTTAATGAATAATGACCAAATACTGCATTTTAATTCAAAACTACCTTTTAATCTAATTTATTTATATGGTTATATTATCTTTTTGATTGGTTTTAAAGTGTAATTAGATTATATTTTTACAATTTAATTAAATTTTGTTCATTGGATGCAATTTAACTTTGAAATTGGACATAAAAAAGTGTCTATCCTTTGACAATTATTATTTCTTAAAAACACGTTTTTTTGTTTTGACAACATGAATTGATTTTAAATAAATTTCTGCCACTTCTATATTTTTAATTAGGAAAAATGGATTTAATATTTTTAATCAGGAGGTCCAATTTTTTAAAGTAGGTAACTTTTAATTTTATACATTATGAATATTTACTTCAGTAAATATTTTATTTACCAAGGTTAAAGGGAAAATCTGGTAAATAAAGGTAAATAATAATATTATAATAATATTAAATTTCAATTACACTTGTACTAAACCTATTTTATGAGATATGACCAACCAAGGGAATCTTTGGGTCTATTTTAACACCCCATGGAGTAACTTGGGACTGATAATGACACTTTAGATTAATTAATTTAAAGTAAATACAAAAGTAACATAAACATATATCTTTTAGTGAAACAATTTTATACAAGGTTATATAAGTTAAATATTCTACTGTAAATATTAATTTTAAATATAAAAATATTTCCAACATCATGGTATTTTATTTATAATTTTTAGACATTAAATAAGTAATCTCAATTATGAAACAATGGTGATGGAGTAATTGCTTCATTAATAAAAGATTCAAATAAATGATATTATAAATATTAAAATAAATTTATTTTGAAACTTTTATGTCATCCAAGAATTTTAATGATAATAATTAATTGTTATATTAAAGTTAATTAAGTTTTTTTTTAAATAATAAAGTTGTTATTTTTTTAAAGTATAGATATGAATAGTTTATAAATTGACATAAATGAGTTTTAAAAATAATTAATATTTTATTATGTGATAAAAAATACCAAAAAATCTAATATTAATCAAATTGACTTAAATAATGTTAAAAATATCATAAATGATCCATTTTTTGTCTCTTGTCATTTTATATTAAATATATTAACAATATAGTATGAATATATAATAGGACATGGTAAAAGTTAAATAAGTTAACAAAGGGATAAATAAATAAGATAAGGATAAAAAGATATCAAAAACCTATCCAATTCTTATTGGATGATTTTATTTCGTGTTATATAAAACTTATATTAAAATTAAATAAGTTTTGGACATTTTGAAACCGAAAATAAATTTATAATAAAATAATACTTTCAAACATTCCTAAAGAGCCACCCCTCCCTTTTATAAAAACAAACCACCTATAACCCATTACTCACACCTCTAAATCCCATTGGTTAATCCAAAATATGACCAATTAAGCTCCCAAAATCCCTATATTCATCCTAGAATCATTCTACTAGGCTTTAGGAAATTCAATAAAACCATTTGGTTCAAACCAAAGGGATTTACCCGATTTAAAGGTAACATCTTCTCTTAAGTTCTTTTCTTTTATTTTCCTTCTCCACTCACTATCATATTCTTATTATTTGATTACATAAAAACACCAGTATCATAAATATACTAGGTTGTTTTTATTATAAGTATTTTAACTACACTTACACACACTTCCATCTAATGTATATAGAACATACTGTTTCTGTGGATGGCGAACTACTGCCTCACGAAACGATGATTGTTAAATCTTATACTACCACCTCTTATGGTGGCCATTATGATGGAACTATAATTATATTTGATATATATGAAATTTTTTTATCTCTATGTTTCTTTAAATATCTTTTATAACATACCTATATGCTTTTCATGTTGTATATATATGATAATTTCATTTAAGGAATTACGGACTACCGCCCCCTCAAAGTGATATGACTCGTTCATTCTATACATGGAACATATAAAGGATGGAATTTATGACCTTATGTAACATATATAACATATATATTATACAAGAATAATAATATACCTATGTATAATTTAGTTTTTATTCCTTTAGAAATGAAAAAAATGGAAATAACATTCGTGCGTACATGCAGCTTACCGTCTCCAAGAGTGGTGAATTTCATTTCTTATCTCCAAATATTATGGAATATTCTAAATACTTATATACTAGACATATATGAAATATTTTATATCTAAATAATGAATATAATTATGTAAATAATTTAATTTTGACCACATGGACAATTTTTAATTATAAAAAGTTCATTTTTTACTCAAGTTCCGAACATCGAAAAAATGTCCAATATGAACTCAAATAATTAATAATTATTATATAAAGGTAATAAGTGATATATAAGGAATAATAACATTTTTATAAAGAAATTATAAATTAACTCATGTTTATTATTCATGAAGAACAAGGAAAAAATGAGTCAAGTCGGGCACGAGGTAAGGGGTTTTCATCTCACTTTTTTATTCCCGTGAGATTCATGCTATATTTGCCACTATTTCATTTTGTGTAGTGTATGTACTACCCATGATTGTATTATTTTTGTAATATAATTTAATTTATTGGTATTTATATCTTCATGGTATGATCCTTTGTTCATGGGGTGTATGTTTCATAAGTTACCAAATCGGTAAGGGAACTTCTTAACCCAATTTCAATTCTTTGGGTTAAAATTCAACTTCTTGATTATATCATGATATAAATATGTGAAAATTAATTCTGATTGTTTTAAACTTAATATAAACTTATATTTGGTGTATTTATATTTTTTACACCTAATTATGTAATTGATTTATCCTTAATTTAATGACATGATCTTTGTAAGTGAACCTTTCACCTTCCTCTTTTAGTCAAAGACTTCTTTTTTGATATATATTTTAATTTACATTTTATTATGTTTGGATATGTCTTATATGTCCTTATTGAGGTAAATTTTATGTCCAAGTGATGACATATCCTTTTCTACCTCATCAACTCGTTTTTATAATTTTAAAGTGACGCCGTTAGGCAGCCGAATTTTCGTAAGGGACTATGTCTCAATCTCCCTTCATTTGAGGCATATCTTGATATTGGGCACCTTTATTATCCTATAGAGTGTATATAATTACCTTTGACATATTAAATCATGAATCTCTTTATTCTCATGATATTATATGATTTGTTTATTGTTATTCTTTAATTATTTTTATTCATGTATTTTCTCATGTGGCCAGGGACTATTTAACTAAAACATTTTTTAAATGTTTTAAAGATTTATTCTTATAAATATTTACCATTAATGACCCTGTTTTCAAAATCATTTTAAGGATTTATTTATATGTACATTAATTTTTTAAATGTTAATTGATTCAAAATCCTCGAAGTGGTATAGGAAACTTTTATTAAAAAATCTCTTTATTAAAAGTTTTAAATTGTTTTGAAAATGGGTTCATAGAGCATTGATTATGTCAATATATTGAAATGATATAGAGTGATTTCAATGTGGAAATGTTATCTTTAATTCATGATTGTTTTATGTGTTATGAATATGTTATGGTTATTGGGAATTTTTTACATGTACGGGTGGTTCCGTGATAAAAATAGGGCGGGTGATTTCGAGATAGCTCTCCAATGCATTGGGTAACACGACAAAGGGAAATGTTAATGTTTCTCTTAATAGATTAGTTGAATATATTGTGAAGGGTTTTCCAAATGTAACTCCTTATATAGCTGTGAAATCTACAACATAAGTATGTTATGGATGACACAAGTTACCTTTATGATTTATGATTTCTGTGTGTTATTAATAAATCTTATGATATCACGAGGTATGTTATGATTGAAAAGTATGGTTTCATTGATTTGTATTTATTGATTGGATAATTTTTTCTTCCTTATTTTAAAACCCTTACTGATCTTTTTATGCTCATCCCATGTTTTGAAATGTTTTTCAGAGGACTTAAAGGTGAATAAGGTCTAGGATGGGATCAAGGAAAAGTCATACTGTCTAAAACATGGAAGTAGAAATTTTTTTAAGAGTTTTTATTTTATGAAAAAAGGAAAATGACTAGAATTGTCAAATTTATAATTTTAAAGATGTAATAGTTATGGCATAATTCTATAAATCTCTAAACCTGAAAATATCCTCAATGTGAATTATTCACTTAATTCATGATTATGTAATTTTTAAAGCCATGTCTTTATAGTTGGTATCAGAGATTATTTTAGACAAATTTAGTGATTATGAGTTTTCTTTAAGCACATTGTTAGTCCATATGTCTATTATTTCAGTTAAATATTTTTTTATAACTTTTCCAGGTCAAGGAAAGTCAGTTACAAATGGAAGGAGGAGGATCTCAAACAATATTCCTATCTCTTCTTAATGACATACTTGCAATAATTTTTGCAAAGTCATGTTCAGATGATTGTGAAACTTTTTCTTGGATAAAAATCACATATAAGAAGTTGTTTGAGATATCAAAAACATAAACTATACCTCGATATAATTTTGGATCATGGGTTATAATTAATTAAATCTTATTTTCACAATATTCTCATATTTTCAAGAAAGGTAAATATTATCAAGGAATTTTCAAATATTTTACCTTATCACAATATTTTGAAGTATATTATGATTTTGAAAAAGGTGCGGAAGACAGAGACCCTTGCACAACCTATTTATATTTTATTTTACAATATAGTCTCTCAACACATACTTATGGTATTTTAAAAGGACCATTGATTGAAAGTTTCAACTCAAACTCAGTCCGACTATTTCATAAAAATTATGTTCTATCAGATGTTTTGAAATTATATGTCATACATGATTATTTTATGAAACTATTTTTCTGTGAACACCCATATGACCCAAGCTGTACAAGGTGTATTTTGATGATGGGAGAAAATGATTTTTAAGGATCTCTAAATCATTTTAAAATTCATTAACCTTCTACCTACGTGAACAAGATGATAATAAAACCATATGGACACCATAATAAAGGTATAATGTTCTTTCTATTGGGAATAGTTTTATTTTATCATATAGAGGGGAAATAAAAAAAGACAATATATAAGATGCTAAGGTCTTAATGAATTAGGACGAAAATGAAAGGTATAAGAAAACATTTGATGTTAAAACATGTTAGGGTTATTTTTTGAGTTTTATAAAACGGACAACATGTAGGATGGCTGAAAAACCATCGCGTCCGGCAAGGCCATGAGAATTGAACCCAAAACTGAAGGGCGAAAAGGGTACATCGATTACCACTGGCCTACATGAAGTCCCTGGTTAGTATGACTTATTCATTTTAGTTAAATGATTTTATGGATCAAGAATTAGTTTATTTTGGGAACTTATGTTTTATCAAATTAATATCCTTAGTATAAGAAAATTATTTGGTTATTAGGTGATAAGGTTTATTTTGGAAGATATTCTATCTTTTGGGAAGACTATATGCTTAAAAAAGTAGAATACTATGAGATCTCATTTTTAGAGTGATGGTTGAAATTTTATTTTGGAAGTATCTATGTTTTTATTGAGGACATATGGCGATTTGGGTTATCTATGGAAATGATTAACCTAAAATAGAGAATATGTGATTAGTTTAATTACACTCTAGTATGAGACTTTAAGAGTATTGGATATTATTTGGAGATAAATGTTAAGATTTGTCATTGAAGACTATGTGATCAAATCGTTATGAATTTTGGGTTTCAAACTTAGTTTGGATTATTTTGAATATTTTTAAGGATATATGTGTATTGAATGGACTTTCTTGAACTTTGGGTACTTTTTGTTGAATTTTGGAGATTAAGAGTAGTATTTCTTTTTATAAAGGATTATCCTTTTTGGGGATTATCTGATCTCGTACTAACCATTTTTGGTTTTGGTTATTGTATAAAGACATGGGAAATATATATTTCTTCTTTTTTGGATAATGTGATTCTCTAGAAGTTGATTCTAGAGCATTAGGTGTGACCATGTCGTCATGAATACTCATCATTTGGAGAAAAGATGAGTTTGTGGTTGGAATTTAGTAAAGGATGAAAGTCCACATGACAAGTAAATATGTTTCCTTATGTCATTAGTTAAGCTCATAAATAAATTCCTCAACTTTATGAAAAGTAATTTTAAAAAAAAACATTGTATTTTAACTTTTCCTACTAGGGAATCAAATACCATTTAACCTATCAAAAGTTTGTGATTTTCTGGTGGTTAACTTTCTTGTAATTATGTTTTTTATCACTCTCCATTAGGACTTGATGCCTAGTTTCTCTTATATATCCATTTTTTCATGGAATACTAGTATGTGTTATCTTGGGTGACCTTTTTAATTATCTTTATTTATTTTTAAGTGATAGTTTTATTGAATCTTTTCTGATGTGGGACTTTTAAAGAAGTTTTGAGCCCAATTTTAAAACTTTGAGGATGCAATTCCCAAAAGGGGGAAGGATGTAACATCCTGAGTAAATAGAGAATATGAAATTTTCATATTTATTAATATTTGTGAATTAAATATTAATTTTACTTTAAATGTGATGCTATGTCTGGTAGCGTACTTAAAATGAAACAACAAGTTTCTTTTAAATATTTTGTTGTACACAAATTTGAGTTATACTAAAAAATAAAATAATCATAATATTATTTTAAATAGTAGTTAACGCCTAGATATTTTATTAGTAGTAATGAATGGAATTAACTAAAATATGATTATACATGTTTTTTAAATGTATTTACATTTATCTAATAAAATTTTGTGGATTAAAATGAGAATAAATCCGAATTTAAGCATGAAAAACTCTAATATTTTTAAAAGGCCATTCTACTGCATTTTAATGAAGAACCCATTTTAAATATAGTTTTTTTAAATTTTATAAGTTCTATTTGAAAAAATAGACTTCTTATTTAGAATCGGGACATCAAAATTTACTTTGGTTAAATTTAAGGTATTATTCTGATAAGGTTATTTTTTTAATGAATAGTGAAAAATACTACATTTTAATTCAAAACTACCTTTTAATCTAATTTATTTATATGGTTAGATTATCTTTTTAATTGGTTTTAAATAGTAATTAGATTTTATTTTTATCATTTAATCCAATTTTTGTCATTTTATGTAATTTAACTTTGAAATTGGATATAAACAAGTGTTAATTTTTTGATAGTTATTATTTCTTTAAAACACGCTTTTTTGTTTTGACAACATGGATTAATTTTAAATTAATTTATGACACTTTTTTGTTTTTAATTTGGAAAAATATATTCCTTATATGGAATAAGGATGTACAAATTTTATAATTAGGTAACTTTTATTTTTAGACATTATGAATATTTATTTTAGTAAATATTTTATTTACCATGGTTAAAAGGTAAATCTGTTAAATAAGGGTAAAAAATAATATTATAATAACATTAAATTACCCTTAAACTTGTTATAATCCTATTGGATGAGATATTTCTGACCAAGGGCATCTTTGAGTTTATTTGGGGACCCCATGGAGCCCCTTAAGAGTGATAATGACATTTTAAATTAATTAATTCAGAGTAAAGACAAAAGTAACATAAACATATATCTTTTAGTAAAACAATTATATATGGGGTTATATATGTGATATCTTAGACTATAAATATTCATTTGAAATATAAAAATATTTTATAAATAATGGTATTTTATTTATAATTTTTAGATATTAAATAAATAAACTTAATTATGACACAATAGTGATGCAATAATTTCTTTATTAATAAAGGATTCAAATAAATGTTATTATAAATATTAAAATAAATTTATTTTCAAAATTTTACATCATACACGAATTTTAGAGATAATAATGACTATTTATATTTTAATTAATTATGTTTGTTCGAAATAATCAAGTTGTTATAGATTTTTTTAAATGTCTTGATATGAAATGTTTATAAATTGACATAAAGGAGTTTTTAAAACAATTAATATTTTATTTAATGATAGAATAATCATAAAAATATAATATCAAATAAAATGACTTAAATAATGTTAAAAATATCATAAATGATCCATTTTGGGTCTCTAGTAATTTTATATTAAATATATTAACCATATATTATGAATATATAAGAGGACATGGTAAAAGTTAAATAAGTTAAGAAAGGGTTAAATAAAAAAGAAAAGGATTAAAAAATATCCAAAACCTGTACAATTATTATTGGATGATTTTATTTCAACTTATATTCACCTTATATTATAATTAAATACGTTTTGGACCTTTTTAAAACAAAAATCATTTTATAATAAAATAATACTTTCAAACTTTTCTAAAAAGCCCCTCCTCCCTCTTATAAAAAGAAACCACCTATAACCCATTACTAACACCTCTCAAGCCCCATGTATCATCTAAACTATGCACAATTAATCTCCAAAAAAACCTATTTTCCTTCTATAAGCCATCCCCTGGGGAGAAGGCAATTCAATAAAACCATTTGGTTCAAACCAATGAGTGTTACCCGATTTAAAGGTAACATCTTCTATTAAGTTCTTTTATTTTATTTTACTTCTCCACTCACTATGATCTTCTTATTATTTTTTTACATAAAAACACCAGTATCATCAATATAATAGATTTTTTTATGATAAGTATTCTAACTATACTTACACACACCTCCATCTAATGGATATAGAACATATTGTCTCTGTGGATGGCGAACTACTGCCTCACGAAACGACGATTGTTCAATCTTCTCCTACCACCCCTTTTGGTGGCCATTATGATATAACTGTAACTAAATATGATATATATGATATTTATTTTATCTATATTCTTATTTAATTCTATTTTTTAATATACATTTATGATTTTCATATTTTATATATACGATAATTTCATTTGAGGAAGTGCGGACTACCGCCCCCTCAAAGTGATATGACTCATTCATGTCATACATGGAATGTATAATTGATAGTATTTATAAACTTATGTAACATATATAAAATATATATTATACTATAATTATACTATAACTATGTATCATTTATTTTTCATTCCTTTAAAAATGAAAAAATTGAGCAGCGTTCTTGCGTATATACGACTTACCGTCTCCCTGAGCGGTGCATTTCATTTCTTATGCCCATATATAATGGAGTATTATAAATACATATATACTGGATATATATGATATCTAAATCATGAATGTAATTATTTATATAATATAATTTTAACCACATGGACAATTTGTAATTATAACAAATTCATTTTTTTACTCAAGTTCCGAACATCGACAAAATGTATGATATGAACTAAAATAATTAATAATTGTTATGGAAAGGTAATAAGTGATATATAAGGAATAATAAACATTAAAAAGGTTCTGAATAAAGTATAAATTAACTTATTTTTATTATTCAAGAAGAACAAGGAACAAACGAGTCAATTCAGACACAAGGTAAGGGGTTTTCATCTCACTTTTTTTATTCCTGTGAGATTCATGCTATATTTTCCACTATTTACTTTTGTGTGGTGTATGTAATTAACATGATTGTATTATTTGTGTAATATAATTAAATTTATGAGTATTTTCAACATCATGGTATGATCCTTATTTCATGGGGTGTATGTTTTGTAAGTTACCAAATCGGTAAGGGAACTTCTTAACCCAATTTCAATTCATTGGGTTGAACTTATAATAATTGATTATTTCATGCTATAAATATGTGAGAATGACCTATGATTATTTTACAATTAATATCCACTTATATTTGGTTTATTTATATTTTTCACACATAATTATGTCCTTGATTTATCCTTAACTTAATGATACTATCCTTGTAAGGGAAGCTTTCACCCTCCTCTTTTAGTCAAAGACTTATTTTTTGATATATATTTTAATTTACTTTTTATTATGTTGGGATATGTATTATATATATTTATTTCTATAAATTTTATATCCAAGTGATGAGATATACATTTCTATCTAATGAACTCATTTTTTTTAATTTTAAAGTGACGCCGTTAGGCTTCTAAATTTTCGTAAAGGACTATGTTTCAATCTCCCTTCATTTGAGGCATATCTTGATCTTGTGCACATTTATTATCTTATAGAGTGTATATACTCCCATTTGACCTAAAATATCCTGAATCTCCTTATTCTCATGATATTATATGCATTATTTAATGTTATTCTGTAATTATTTTTATTCATGTATTTTCTCAATTGGTAAGGGACTCTTTAACTAAAACATTGTTTTAAATGTTTTATAGATCTATTCTTATAAATATTTCTCATTAATGACCATGTTTTCAAAATGGTTTTAAGGATTTATTTATATGGACATTAATGTTTTAAGATGTTAATTCCTTTAAAAGCTTCAAAGTTATATGGGACACTTTGATTCAACAATCTCTTTATTAAATGTTTGAAATGGTTTTGAAAATGGTTTGATAAAGAATTGATTATGTCAATATATTGAAATGATATATTGTGATTTCAATGTGGAAATTTTATCTTTACTTCATGATTTTTTTTTATGTTATGAATATATTATGGTTATTGGGCATTGTTTACATATATGAGTGGTTTCGTGATAAACCTAGGGTGGGTGAGCCCGGGATAGATCTCCCATGCATTGGGTAAAGTGACGAAGGTAAACATTAATGTTTATCCTAAGATATTTGGGGAATATACTATAATGGGTATTCCAAACGTAACTCCCTACATAGCTGTGAAAGATACAATGTAAGTATGTTATGGATTCCCCAAGTTACCTTTATGATTTATGACTTCTATGTGTTATTCATAAATCTTATGATTTCATAAGGTATGTTATGATTAAAAAGTATGGTTTCATTGATTTGTATTTATTGATGGGATAATTTCCTATTTCCTTATTTTATAACACTTACTTATCTTTTTATGATCGTCCCAAGTTTGGAAATTTTTTTCACATGACTTAATGATGAATAGGGTCAAGGATGGGATCAAGGAAAAGTCATGCTGTCTAAAACATGGAAGTAGACATTTTTTAAGAGTTCTTATTTTATGAAAAAAATAGAAACTGAGCAGAAGTTTCTACTTTTTAATTTTTAAGATGTAATAGTTATGGTCTAATTCTCTAAATCTATAAACATAAAAAGATCCTCAATGTTAATTATTCACTTAATTAAATATTATTTTATGTTTAAGGCCGATTCTTTATAATGCAACCCTACATTTGAGAAGCAAATATGTGGATCATCAACATTACTTTTGTGATAAAACTTATGTTGTCAACCTTATGTTTGGAGAATGAACGTTATGTAGTTGAACCCTATATTTGGTATTTTTTTAATTTTGTGAAGGAACCTTACGTTTGAATTTTCAACAACAGAGATTTGAATTTACAAATTTATCAGAGTTTTATGTAATAATATTTTCAGAATAGCATGGAGATTTGAAGCTAAATTTTAAGCAATTCAAAGCTCATTATAATTTATTTAAAGGATCATATTAAATTGATATTTTATCTCCTATTATTAAGGAAAGTTATGACTACTTTGAGATATATTTTTGAATTTTAATTCTCTCAATTTACTAGGCATCTTTTTTGGATCTAAAATATTACTATAAGATATATCATTATATATAAAATTCTACGTTCGTTGTCTTTAGATATCTATATATCTCTTATCTATGTTGATTTTTTTTAATCTTTGAGTTTTCTTTTCCAAATTAATTTATAGTGCTATAGTGATCGAACATCTCAGAAAAAAGGACTACATTTTGGAGATATACATGTTCAATCCTAGAATTGTGATTCTCTGTTGTTGTTGATATTCTTAAAATCAAATATATCCTATGAAACCGAATATTTTTAGACATATTTCAAAGATTATTATTCTTCTGAAGATGAAGATCCATCTTATGTCAGTTGCGTACTGCTGAAACTATGAAGTTTAAATTGTTTTATCAAATCAATATCTATTGATTCTTTTGAGTATAGGATGCTCTGTTTTAGTCATGGGGGAGTGTCATCTTCTCATGCTAGGTTGTGGATATATCGATTCCCTATAAAAGAACCAGAAGGATCTCTTTTTAGCCTTATTTGTAAGGTTGAAGACTGCCTTCACATAGTAGTGGATTGGTCTTATGAGAAGAGGACACGACTAGTGAAATTCATCAAGCCCACATAAAGGGTGATTGGTGGAGTGGACTAGGGGTTGTTTGTGCCCCAAACCACTAGAAATTGCTATGCTCTATTTTCTATTTTTCCACTGCACATACTCTCATACAGAAACTCCTCCATCTCTATATACTATTGATGTAAATCGAACGAATTGTAAAAATTTTAAAAAGACACAATTCACCCCCTCTTGTGTCTTCTTCACAGACTTTCTGACTGAACATTTGGTATCAGAGGCTGGGCTCTATAGATTTTATTTTATTTGGTTCTAACAAACAAGATTTAAAGATTCAAACGAATATCAATAGAGAATCTCAAAGATGGAATATCAATGGTTCTCACACCATATTTAAATGGCGAGAACTATGGATACTGGAAATCACATATGATAATCTATTTGAAAAATCATGGTTTTGAAGTATACTCAAAGATCGTCACCCCTTATAAAATTTCTAAAAAACATAAGCCTAGATTGCTACTATATAGGTGGAGTATGACATGAATTTTAAGGATATAAACTCTATAATATGTGGTCTTGGACTAGATGAATTAAACTATGTCTCATAATTCCCTACAGATTATGAAATGTGGCAGACAATTGTAGTTGCTTATGATGGTATAGAGAATGTGAGACAGATGAAGTATGAAAAAACAAAATAAAAATTTGATACATTCAGAATGTTTTGGTGGAGAAAATATTAAACAAATGAATGGAAGGCTCACAGAAATTATACATAACATTACATCCTTAGGTGAACCTATCAAACAAGATGATCAAGCCTTGAAAGTACTAAGAGTAATACCTAATCAGTATAACGAAATCTCAGTTGTAATTCTCCAATCGACACTTATCAAGAATACGAAAATGAAAGAATTGATTGGAACTGTAATTATGTATGAAGTTGAAATGAAAGATGAATTTTAAATCAAAAATTCCTTTTGAAAAAGGATAAAACTAGTTTAAAGGTTACATCTCAAAATTAGAACATAAAAATAGAATAATAAGTCAAATAAGAAAGAAATTTAGACTCATCTAATTCTGAAATCGAGCTGGCTCAATTAGCTATAAAATTTAGAAAGTTTTATTGGAAGAAGAGGGGATTCATAAAACCCTTAAAAAAGGATGATAAAGAGTGAAGGGAAGTTATATGACATAAATAAAAAAAGGTTGGGTCATATAAGACCTGAATATCCTCAATTAAAAGGTTAAAAGAGAAAGATAAAATAAAAGTTTCAGAAAAATGATTACTATGAAAATAAAGGGAAAAGAGCTATGAAGGCTACTTGGTGTGTTTATGAAGACTCTTTCAGATTATCAATCTCTGATTAAGAGAAGAAGGAATCTAATATAAAAGCTAATATGTACATTATGGATAAAGAAGATAAGGTAAAACCATACTATTCATCTGATTCTAATTTTAGTTACTCAAATGAAAAAATGGATTCCAATTGTACTACGCTAGAAGAAAGATATGACTCCTTATTAAAGAAACAAAAATATTTAAAGAATATTCATGATGATATTTTAAGAGAAAGTGATACTTTACTTAAACAACATTAAGACTTATTTGAGAAATTTATATCATCTACTACAAACTATACTGACCATGAAAATAAGATTAAAATACTATAGGATGAAGTAGAAACTTATAAAATTGCTGCTCTTATATTTACAAAAGGAGAAAATATTCTGGATTAAATAATTATAAAAAATGTCATTAAAAATGAAAGATTTTTTTATAGTAAGTAAGGGTGAAAAATCCAATCTATATAATAATTATTTTGTTCCCAATAAAAAATCCGTTGTTTTTCATTTGTGTGGAACAAAAGGTCATATAACAAAACATTATTATTTGAGAAATCCTCAAATAAGTGGGATTAAAAGAACATTTATTTCAAAAATTTTATCTAAAGTAAATGAAATAATTCATGAAAAAATAAAGCATATTTGGATTCCTAAATCCATGATAGCTAGCACTCTTGGGCCCAAAAAGATATGGGTACTAAAATAAATTTTTGTTTAAGTTGTCTTTGTAGGTAAAATGTCACAGAAAAAGAAAATCTATATGGTATACGGACAATGGCTACTGTAGACAGATGAGTTAAAATATATCAAACTTCAATACATTGACACAGATTGATGGAGTTCTAGTCACCTTCAGTGATAATGCTGAGGGTAAGATAATAGGACATAAAATAGTTGGAGATCCAAAGTCTCTCTCAATCAATAAAGTACTCTATGTACAATGATTGAAGCATAACCAGATAAGTATCTCTCAACTCTGTGATGATGGATAATTTGTTCATTTTTTTAAAAACTCATGTTCTTTATTTAAATATCATTTTCTCAAATTTAGATCACCCAAAATAGATAATGTATACACCTTGGACCAAAATTCATCATGTAAATAAAAAGTGAGTTGTTTAATTGATAAGATAAATGAATCATGGATTTGACACAAAAGACTTGTTCATTGTAGTGTTTATGCATTACATAAATTATCTATGAAACAATTAGTTTCAGATTTACCTAGTATCAAGTTTGATAGTTATAGATTCTGTGATGCATGCCAAATTAGCAAGCAACACAAATCTTCCTTCAAATCTGTTAACAAAATTGCTACATGAAATTCCCTAGAACTTATCCACATGGATCTATTTGGACCATCTAGAGTAGCAAGTGTGGCAGGAAAATTATATGTATATGTTTTAGTTGATGATTATTCTAGTTTCACCTAGTTCTATTTTCTAAAACTGAAAAATGAAGCCTTTATTGTTTTTGAAAGTTATTGAAATTTTTTTCAAAATGTAAAAGGTTTAAAAATAATTTCATTAAGAAGTGATCATGTTGGAGAGTTTGAGAATCAAGAATCCAATTGATTTTCCTCAAACATGGGTATTAAATACACATTCTCTGCACCAAGAACACCTCAAAAAAATGAAATTGTTGAGATTGGAAATAAAACTATTCAATAAATGGATAGGACTACTCTAAACAAATACAGTACTCCTACCTATTTATGGGAAGAATCTATAATCACAGTTAGTTATATAATTAATAGAATTTTATTTCAGCCTATTTTAAAAAAGACATATTTTGAACATTGGAATAACAAAAATCCTAAGTTAAATTACTTTATAGTTTTTGGATGCATTGTGTATTTTCTGAACACCGAGGATAATCTTGGTAAGTTCGATCCAAAAGATAATGAATGAATATTATTAGGATATTCTAAAACTTCTAAAGATTATAGAGTATTTAATAAAAAGTGAAAGATTTTTAAAGAATCAGTTCATGTGAAGTTTGATTAAAATGAACCTTTTAATAAAGAGAAAGATCAAACTGATGAATATACTAACTCTTCTAACAACATGAGACTTGAAAACCTGAAAAATGATTTTGAAAATAAAATTAATTCTAGTTTAGTTTAACATGATACTAATGAACATAAAAGTGTTTTGCCTAGACAGTATAAAACCCTAAAGAATTATATTTTAGAAACTGTTATAGGAGTCATAGAAATAGAATAAGAACAAGAGTAAATACAAGAAACCTTGTTGAATTCTATTTCTTTCTATCACAACTTGAACCTAAATCTTTTGAAGAAACCTTAGAAGATGAAAACTGGATGTTAGAAATAGAAGAAGAATTTAATTAGTTTAAAAGAAATAATGTTTGAGAATTAGTTGAAAAACCATCAAATTATCTAGTTATAGGAAAAAATGGATCTTTCAAAATAAAAAATATGATAAAGGTATAATAACTAGAAATAAAGATAGATTAGTAGCTGAAGGATATAATCAGTAATAAGGAATAGATTAAGATGAAACCTTTTCCCCCATATCTAGATTAATAGCTATTATAATACTTTTAGCTTATGCATCTCATATGAATTTTAAATTATATAATATGGATGTGAAATCTAACTTTTTAAATCATTATTTAATAGAAGAAGTTTATGTTAAGAAACCTCCTGGTTTTGAAAATTATCAAAAACCATATTTTGATTTTAAACTCACTAAATCTCTATATGGCCTTAAGAAAGAACCTAGTGCTTGGTATGAAAGATTAAGTTCTTTTCTCTTGAAAAATGGTTTTATTTTTTATTTGGATGATCCAAACCTTTTTAATAAAAAAGTTTGCTCTAATTTATTATTAGTAAAAATCTATGTTGATGATTTTATTTTTGGATCAACAAATAAAGAATTTTCTAATGATTTTTTAGAACTCACGAAAAAAGAATTTGAGATGAGAATGATGAGAGAATTAAATTTATTTTTAGGACTTAAAATTTATCAAAAAGAATATGGAAGTGTATTAAACCAAAACATATATATTAATGATATATTGAAAAAATTTGGTCTTGAAAACAATAAGACATATTCAACTCCCATTTGTACTAATATAAAAATTGAAATGAATAAAGCTAGAAAACCAGTGGACAACAAGTTGTATAGAGGTATACTTAGTAGTTTATTATATCTTACTTCTAGAAGACCTGATATTATGTTTTCATTATGTTTATGTGCCATATTTCAAACAAAAACTTGTGAATCACATCTTATTGTTGTCAAAAGGATTTTTAGATATTTAAAAGGAACTGTTTTTCAGTATCTTCTTTATCCAAAAACATCTAATTTAAATTTATTATCACATTCAGATGCAGATTTTTGAGGTTGTGGACTAGATAGAAAAGGCACTTTAGAAACCTGTCACTTATTAGTAAAATTGTCATTGTCATGGTCAAGTAAGAAGCAACACTCAGTTTCCTTATCAACAAACTGAAGTAGAATATGTATCTGCAGGCAGTTGTTGTGCGCAAGTCTTGTGGATGAAAAACACACTGATGGAATTTGGACTAATTTTAATAGTAAATCTATCTTATGTTTTAATACAGGTTCTATAAATATTTTAAAAAATCAAATAAGTCATTCTATAACTAAACATATTTATATTAGACATCATTTTTTAAGAGATCAAGTTATTAAAAAGGATATATATTTATAATTTCTTAACACTAAATATAAATTAGTGGAAATTTTAACTAAACCACTTCCCACTGCACGTTTTAATTTTTTAATGGGGATAGGTTTATTTTATTTTTAAAGAAGTTATTTTATTTTATTTTATTTCATTTTATCTTTTGGTAATTAATGTAAATCTAATTTATTTTTCATATTTTTATCTTAATATATTTTGGTTATTTTATTTAATATAAAATTAATTTACACCACATAATCATTAATTTTTTTCATAATTTCTCTACAACATGGGAAACAATGATATGCATCACTCGTTAGAAACCCTTCATCTACTGAAACCCTTTGTTTAACAAAACCATTTCGTCTAACCTAAACCCCTGTTTTTTTCCTTCCAAACCCTAGAATGAAAAAAATCAATATTTAATATTTTTGAAATGAAGAAAACAATGAGAGTTGAAGAAGATGACACAAGTGATCTGAAGCGACAACGTGTTATAGGCAGAAAAATACTTTAAGGAAAATTGGTTGATTTTGATTGGTTGTATCAAATGAATTTTCTCCTGAAACATGCGTTAGAATTTCGAGGGCTGGAGACTACTTTCAATGACATCAATTCAAAATTTCTTTATGAGGTAGAACTAAAATATTTTTCTAAGAGTGTTCAGTTCATTTTTGGTGATTATGAAGATATGATACTTACAAGTATTGAAGATAATTATTTTTCTATTTCTTCAACTAAATTTTTGCAAACCTTAGAATGCCCCCATGATGGAGTTTTTCTCCTTTATCTTTGATTGATTGGAGACAAGAATCACTCTTCCAAAGAAGTTATGTATTTTTTGATTAACTTGATGCACATTCGAAATTTTTTTATTAAGGATCTCGAGGAAGATCATAAGATCTTGGTTAAGTTCATTCAGACTGGTATTGTGAGAAGGATGTCTGAGATGGAGAAAATTTTGTACCTTGATATGTACACCATGCTTTTATTTCTATGTGTCATTAACATGAATTTTCCACGATATATGTTTAGGTATTTCCATTATTTTTGTCAACCTTATTCTAGGATGAATTTCTATCCTTATAGATAAATAATATCTAGAATTATATTAAAAAAGGTTATGATTCGATTAGTATATTAGAGGATGAAGTTTCATCATAACAATGTTTTAAATACTGGAACTCTACAGAAATTATGATTTTTTTGGATTATAGTGAATGGAAAGAATTTACCAGTTGGTGCTGAGGAAGAATAGAGCTCAAGTGCTTTTTTCTTATGGGGATCAAGGAGCTTTTATAAAGCAAGGTGTTTCGGAATCTTGAATAGATGTTGTTTCTCGACCATCTAGGTGAAGACTTAGGTTTAATATCGAAGTATAGGAAGTTGATGTAGAATAAAGTTAGGAGGGAATTATTATGGAACCGAGAACAGAGATGTTCAACAAGTTGAAGAACAAGTGCTAGCTTCTAGAGAAGAATCCTTTTCAGTTCATTTAGATATACCGATTCTTGTTAAAGAAATACCAATAGATAGTCAAGCTAGAGAGCTTACTGTTGTACCTCCAATCAGTTATCAAGTACATGTAAATATTCAAGAAGAATATATTTAGAATGAATATTTTTAAGAAGAAAAAACTATATAGAAATCAGTAACTGAAGTTACAGATGTGGGTGTGAATCAAACCATGTAATAGTCAGGTCATGTTTCTGGAGATCGTACAAAAGTACTTAAAAATGAGTTGTTTTCAACAGAAAAATCATATGGAGAGATCAGTGGAGAATCCTTTTCCAAATTTTGTAGATCAAACACTAAATGTAGTTTAAGGGACATCTGATTCACTGTCTCATCAAGTTGAATAAATTGTGATTAAATTTAATAAGTCTCAGGAAGATAATTATACTCTACGGTAAGACCATGAAAATGCAAATAAAATGATTCAGGAACATAATGAGAATACTATTTATAGAAAGTATTTTGATGAATTCAAGATAAAAATGTTAAATTTGATTGGAATGATCAGATCTAAAGTTGTTTTGAAAACATATTTTGCAGATTTGAAGGGGTACTTGGGAAGTCAGTTGAAATCAGTGAAAAGTTCAGTGAATTAGACCAGTACATCTATTTATACTCCTTCTACCAGTCCAGATTTGATTAGAATATTTTAGGACATTACATCTGTTATGGAAGACATGAATTCTCATCCTCAGGACCTTCAATGAAACAATACTCCTTGGTTATTTTTGTTGGACAATCAAAAAATTTTGTTTATCAATTGACTTAGAGTGAACCTAGTGTCAGACTTCTACTGAATTCGTTTACATAAAAGTTGGAAAAATTTATGAAGAAAGAGGAGAGATTAAATGAATATTTTAAATTCCATCTTATGGAGTATTTTTATGTTATTCATGATTCCAAACATCTGATAATGCAATTGGGTGATAGTTTTATGAAGAAATTACAGTTGTAGATGGCTGAATTGAAGGATTTGTTTGATGCTGATCAAAATCCTTAAAGCCTTAATCAAGCCAACTCGTACCCAAATATTTTGTACCCAAACCAAAATTTTATCCTCAATATGACCATGACTATTCCATTTCTTTGTCACATTCTCATTGTATTTATACTTTTTCTAATCAGTGAAATTGTCATCATTTCTATTTTCTCTACTTTATTTTTATATTATTTTATATTTTTTTTCTAATAGCCAAACATCCAATCTTCATTATATTTTTTAGTTAATTATACCATTAACTTTCAAATACATACAACATTAAATGTGTATTAATCTATTTATTTAATTTCTTTTTGATCTGAAAAAGGGGGATAAAGTTTTATAAACACACATTTCTTTTAAATTTTAAAATATTTGGTGAGAAATTTAGTGAAACAAAAACAATTATTTTTATCGAAATAATTCTATAAGATTGAATTTATTTTACTAGATGTTTAAATAATTCTAAATTATGTTACTATATTTATAGTTTTAATTTATGGGTTTTGTGATCATCAAAAAGGTGGAGATTTTTTGGCATGTATTGTCTCAACCATAATCTATAAATTTTATTGATTTTGATGCTCACAAATAACCTTGTTTGTTTTACTAATGCTCTTATTTTAAGTGTATTTCAGGAAGTTTATATTCTTTATAAATCTTTTTTTGTAATACTATTCAACTATTAATTTGTGAGAAACATTTTTTAAAGTGTTCAGAATTCTCTTATATGTATCCTGGAAACACTATTCACAGTTTGTTGTTTTCTTGAATCACTGTTCATTCCCTATACTGAAGAACTTAATGTAGGGATCATACCCTACATTTATATTAAAGCTGATGATAAATAATCATCACATATGGTTTATCAACCTTATGTTGTAAGAAAAATATGGTTATGAAACATTAAATATTAATGAAACCTTACGTTTGTCAAAGAGAAAAAGTATAGTTAAAGAACCCTACATAAGTATAGAAATCTGTGTTTGAGAAGAAAACATATGGATCATAAAATATACTTTTGTGATCAACCTTAAATTTTCAACCTTATGTTATGAGAATTAATGCTATGTATTTTAACCCTACATTTGTTATTTTTTCATTTTGTTAAGGAATCATACGTTTGACTTTTCAACTCCAGAGATTTAAATTTATGACTTTATCAGAGCTTTCTATAACAGTCTTTGTGGAATATCAGGGTGACTTAAAGCTCTATTTTGACTTATTAAAATCTCATTATAATTTCTTTAAATGATCGTATTCAATAAATATTTTCCCTCCTATTTTAAAGGGAAGTTATGACTACTATGAACTATATTTTTGAATTTGAATTCTCTTGATTTATCATGCGTCTTTTGTGGATATCAAATCTTGCTATAGGATATATCATTATATATAATTTTATGAGTTGGATTTTTTGGATATCTATCAATATATTATATATGTTGATAGTTTTTATTCTTTAAGTTTTATTGTACATATTAATTTATAGTGCTACGATGATCGAGCATCTCAGAAACAAGGACTACATTTTAGAGATATATATGTTCAATCCTAGAAGCGAGATGCTATGTTGTTGTTGATATTCTTAAAATCAGAGATCTATTGTGCAACCAGATCTCTTCAAAAATATTTCAATGATCATTATTCTTATAAAGATTAAGATCCATCTTCTGTCAGTTGTGTTATGCTGCAACTATGATGTTTAAATTGTTTTATCAAATCAATCTCTATTGATTCATTTGAGTATCAGATACTCGGTTTCACTCATGGTGGAGTGTCAGATTCTCATGATAAGATATGGATATACAGGTACCCTATATAAGAAATATAAGGCTTTGTTTTTATCCTTCTTTGTAAGGGTGACAAATTCCTACACTCAGTTGTAGATTGGTCTTATAAGAAGAGAACCCAACTAGTGAAATTTATCAAGCCCTAAAAGAAAGTGATTGGTAGAGTGGACTAGGGGATCTTTGTTCCCCAAACCACTATAAATTTACGTTCTCTATTTTCTATTTTAGGCTAAACATACTCTCATAGAGGGACTATGACTGCACTTTGTATTCTATAGCTAGTAAAGATTAGTGGATTTTAGTACAACTGACACATTGTCGATGTATACTCCTTGGACGTAGCCCTTAGTGGTGAAATAAGTAAAAGTTCTATGTAATCTCTTTTTATGCGAATGTTTGATTGATGATAATATCTATCATTCTGGTTTAACTTGTTCCTACTAACATTGGAACAAGATACATCACATTAAAAGAAAAAAGTTGACACCCTGATTTACCCCTCCCATCTCAGGGTTCCCTAGGGTCTTATAACTCACATATTCATCTAAAAAATATTTGTAAACACATAATATATTTTATCTCTATATCTATCATCTCTTCACATCATAATTGTTTACCTCTATTAGAATATACCTTTCTTTTGTACATGATATATAGTGTTAATACCACTGTGAAATGTGGTTTTGTGAGTTCCAAAAATTCATCACTTTAAATTTTCTACTTTCTCAATTGAATGGTCATCCTTATTTATAACTTCTATAAAACTTAGGTTGAATATGAATATTTCTCATTTAATCATTTGTCAATATTCTTCACCAATTTCAATAATCTATGCATAAATCATCTCTTATGAATCATGATATTTTATTTATTAATAATAGCTCAACATCATCAATTTTATTTCATAAAATTAATAATATATTCATTAATATATTCAAGTTAACCTTATGAAACTTTTATATCATTCACACATAGACTTTGGATCTTTAAACTTAATTTTAAAATGTCATCGAAATTATCTAATATTTAGATCTTCTCAACTTTTTAGCTTTTTCATTAGATCCTACTTTATAAATTCTTCACCTACCACTTCTAAATTTAAGAATCAATATATTTTCTTCTAAAAATACCTTCCAAGATTAAATAAAATTATATATTCCATAAATATATAAATTCAATAGTTTGTTTTTTCAAAATTAATGAATCTTTCGAACTTATCAACCCTTATTCTTAAAAATTGATAACATATTATCATTCAAAAATTTTTTAACACCCTATATATCTGATGTTAGATTTAAAAATAATCCAAAACATGCAACTATTAATTTTAATTCAACATCTAGTCTTCAACATCAGACTTCTCAATACACATTTTAGCTTCTTCTCTTTTACTTGTATACATTCTTTCTTAAGCGTCATCTCTTATCTTTCTTTATAATAGTTAAATACTTTATCAATATTCATTAATACAAGGAACTTATCAAATATCTTATAATGTAGGTCCTATTTAATATTATATAATAACATAAATCACAATTTAGTCCTTTATAATCATTTTTCGATTCATAGGTTTCATCAACTCAATTTTATACTTACCATTAATTGGTTTTGTTTATTATGTTCTAGAATATTAAGTTTTTGGAACTTATCTGATATAGGAATTTACTAATTTAACTAAACCTCTATATCATCACTCAATATGTCTTAAAATACATTTTTCATTTTAACTTAAACATCACTTATTAATAATTGGCATTCATAAAAATTATTCTTTTGTATACACAATAGTATACATCCACGAATCAAGTTATAGAAGTGTAACATCATGAATTCTTATTCAAAAACAATTAATTTGATATTTTTTTTCATTTTCTAAAAAATTACTCTTTTAAAAATATTTATTTTTGAATATATATATATATATATACAAATTTTCTTTCATCCATAATACTTCTTATATACATGTAACTTTTGAACTCACCTTTCAGAATCATTTTTCCTCAAAGTAAATTTATTCAACATCATATAAGTGTAGTTCAAATTTAAAACATTGTTTTCATTATTTTTAAACAAAAGGATGGATTCAATTTTTTTTTACAAGATCATGTAATTGAAAGTACTTTTAGCATTCATCAACACTTCTCATAGATTCTATAAAATATGATCTCAATAATCATAAGATATATTAGCCTCTTTATCATAGAATAAGTAACATCAATATATTCGATCTTTACTTAACTTCATTACTTCTAGAAACACATTCTATTCCATCATCAAGATTAATAATCAGGTATCACAATATCATTTAATGTTACCTTCAAAAAGTTGTTTATATTTTTCTTATTTTGGAGTTACATGTTTTGATTAAATTTTTTATGATTTAATCTCTAATATTTACTATCTTTAATGTTATACTTCCACTCCATTCATATTTTTCATTCTGATAATAAAAATAATGAACATGTTCATTCATATAGTTCTTCTTCACAATAAAATTTATTTTTATCTTTAACTAATTTCTTTATATTTACCTCCACAGACATTGAATTTAATTATTATTTATAAAAAATACGACCCTCTTCAACACAATTCATTTGGAAATTTAATCTCCCAATTTATACATTTGGTCAATACTAATGTAAATTATAATTTCAATATCATTCTACTTTTTTATCCTCTTTATTGGAAATTAATTACAAGGTTCTTTTATCTCACCATTTATATATTATTGAGTAAGAGATGGCCATGATAATCTCATGATTTAATCGTGATGGAAATTTCATCTTCTACTCCTTATTAAAATTAAAACCTGTTTTAATTAGGATAAGGACAATTTTTTTCTTAAGGTAGTGAGCCATAAATTAGTCAAATCTAGTTCTGTGTGGGAAATGATTCGTGTTGATGGAAAGGGAGATTAACATAGAAATAAATTTTATCCATGAATAATCTAATATTTTATAACTTATAATTGTTTTGTTAGGTGATGATCAAAAATATTTCTGAGTAACATCCTACAACCAACTTTAACAAAAATATTAAAATAATTCAATCAAAAGAAGATGTCTCCCATTTCAATTCACTTTTATTTTTTTCATTAAATAATAAATTTATTCACATTAATAAAATTTAATGTTATTATAAAATTATAGGATAATAAGAGAAATATATTTCATTAGTGACTAAATTAATTATTTTTAATTTTAACTTTTGAAAGATCAACATCCAAAATAACAACATATGGAACCTCAAATCTTGTATTTTTATTGAATCTCATATCTTTCACCTAAATTTAATAACTTTTCAGAATCATAAACTCTAAAACATACTATAATTGTATATTTAAATAACATATTTACATTTAGAGTATATTCAACTCAACTATCCTTTAATGGGGTAAAATACATCATTCTAATTCATCATAGCTAATACCAGTTTATTAGATTTGATAATTATAGATGATACCAATAAAATAACTCCATGAATAATATATCATCTAGATATTATTGGTTCATAGAATTATATTTCTCCTTAATTTCTCTTCATGATTCAGATTACCTTCAACTACCTACCCAATTAAAGTGAAAACACTTAATATGGAAATAAAGTGCTTTCTCCTTTACTTCAGAATGTGAGAAGTGTTATTTCTCATCCCAAAAAATCCTTCCAATTTAGCTCCAATTAGAGTGATCCAATTTAAAATTATTATAAATAGTATATCAATTGTATGATTTAAATAATAAATCTATATAAGAGTTACATAACCCAAATACCAAAATGTTTAGTTTCATAGAGATTAGGTATGTAAACATATTATTTTAAAATAATTACAAAATTTTAAACATAATAATTATTCTCTAGAACCTTTAAAGTCTTATCACATGATAAAATCATCTTCATAACCAAGGGAATATAAACAAAAGAAAGAGGTGATCATAAATGCTCAATAATGGAAAAGGCATATGATAAAGTGTTAGATCACAACAATGAAGGAGAATATGATGTAGACATAAATACATTGATAAAAGATCAAAATACTATATTTGATAATAATAAAATATGATGGAAAAATATAAGATCAATGAAATATCATTCAAAAAGTATAACATATATGATATGGATCAAACACATATTATTAATTATAAAACATGTAATTATGATATAAGAGTACTAAAATAATTTAAAAATAAGGAATGATCCTGAAATAATGGAATTTCATATAAATAAAATGTATATTATGAAATTTATATAACTTTATAAACAACTTAGGAATATGTAAAAACCATAAGAATAGGGAAACTTATGTATGAAAACCCCTTGTGTCCACGCCTATGTGAACAAACTCATTATGTCCACACCTAAAAATTTGAGGAAACCCATCATACCCCCACCTATGTGAACAAAATAATTATGTCCATAACTGACTATCTCATAAGATGTAAACTTAAATAAATTCATTGTAGGGTGATATAAAATCCCACCCATCATCATCCATACATATATGTTCCACTTAAAATCAATTATCAGCATAAACTAAATAATCCATGGAAAAAATGGTTTTTTAAACTTATCACATAATATAAACTTAAGATATCATAGGATATCAAAATAAAATCCAAATTCCCAGAATTATTCACAATATAATAACATTTAGTGGATGACCAAAAGATAATTAATTGAAGATAAACCTTGGAGGAAACATTTATGTGAAAATACAAAATATTTCATAAATCCTTTTTAAAAATAATTATCAAAGATAAAGTGTCAATTAAATTAATTTTTTTTGATAATGGATAGAGAATAATTTTTTAAAAACATATTATAAATAGTTCCAAATAAAAAACCATTGAAAATACATAAGGTTTCAAAAAATGTGAAGTGAAACTAATTTGAAAACATTATATTTAAAAGAATATTTAATATTGAAGACTTAAAAATACATAATGCTTTGGAAAATGGGAAGTTAAAATTTATTGGAAAATGTTTCTTTTAAAAATAATATTTAATAATGGAAATATTAAAATTGATGAAAATATTATCAATAGAAAATATGGAGTGGATGATAAATTTTTTTATTTTTAAAAGATTGAAAAACCTTTTGAACATTTTCAAATAAACTTGTTGAAATCCCATATTGTTAAAAATATAGTGAAACATTTGATTTAACGTTAATAAAGGGGAATAAAAGGATTATAGGAGATAAAAATTGTTTGATATTCCAATAGTGGAAAGTGAAAATTGGTGGGAAGTAAAAACATGGACAAGGAATAAAAACCCATTAAAAGAAATGAGAATTATTATTAACAATAATGAATTTTAACAAAATAATAGAATAATCAAGGAAGAATAATTTTGTGTGGATCTTTATTACCTATAAAATAATTTATAAATATAACATAACATCATAATATGGTATAATAAATCAATATTTAAATATTGTAGTCAAAGAAGAGGGATTATGCCCCAAGTAAAATACATCAGTCACAAAAACCCTTTACAACCTTCGTAACATTTGAATAAGAACCTCATGAGAGGTGTAAATTTATAAAGAAAATTTAATATCATTAATTATAATAGAATGTTAGTAAAATTTGAAATTAGGTCAATGTTTTCACCATTGAAAAGGAAACATTGTGTGTAACTCAAACATGTCTCAAGGGATTCAAATTTGACACAAATAAACCGTTACATTTATGTCATGCTTACTATAATACACTCTATGATCCTATATTAAAAAAATAATTATCATAATTAATAATTTATGAACCATATTCATACATAAATCTTTTTAAAATTATTATCTAATTATATATTGGTCAGTTATTACCTATTTTTCCACATAATTTGTTTATAGTTTTGAATATTTGTAGCAGTTTCATAAGTGCGATGCTGGTTCCCATTATTGATAAAAATTTAAAATTTAAAATTTAATTAATGTTAAATTTAGTTATTTATTATAATTATTTATAATTTTTAAATTTATTTTCATGAGTAGTTTTGTCTTTATCTTAGAAGATGAAATCAATAAAAGATATTTTAAGTGATTTTCAGTCTACTAAGGTTGTTTTATTAATTAATGAGTTAAATATTGTCGTATAATTTATAAAACCAAGAATAAATAATTATTTAAATATTTATATCATATTATACTAGTAATTAAATTTCCATTATCATCTATAACATAATTTTATAGCGTTTTCATGTAGGTGGCCAAACTGACCCAAAGTTGAACCCGCTTTAACTCGATTGGAGAGTATGATTAAGGAGGTGATCATTTTAAAATAATATAATTATACCAGAATGTAGTTGTGGTTTGGATTAGTGGTAAGCACCCTGTAATCCTACATGAAAAATGGGGGTTCAAAACCCATTGGGCATAGGGCACTGTAGCAGCACTATAACAGCGGTGGTACTGTAGATCGATGGGTACTATAGCTACAGCAGGACACTATAGCAGCGACGGTACTGTGGAGGTACTGTAGCAGCTGGGTTACTATTAACAGAATGGAAATTGGGCCAAAAAATTGGTTCTATGGGCTATGTAATGGGCTACAAGCCCACTGAGCTTTCGAGCTATGTAATGGGTCTTCCTCTACCCGTTAAAAGAGGTTTTTGATTTTCATTAATAATAAAATAAGGCTTCAGCCCCAAACTTTTAATTATAACAGAATCATAATGGTATTTTTTTATAATGAGGAATTATATTTTAATATTTTTATACAAATATTAAAAAATATAAGAAAAAAAAAAACGATTCTTAGTGGAGGCGGTAGTCCGTACAATGCACAAGTAGTGTTTCTATTACTCAATGAATGAGAGGGGTGAATGTTGATAGTAAGAGATCAATTAAGATGAAAAAATTAATTTTATAAATCATATTTATTCAAAAATATTATAATTAATACCATCCATTGGAGGTGGTGGTGAAAAACCAAAAGCATCGCTTCGTGGAGGCAGTAACCCACACACAAAAACTAACAATGATTCTTGTTTTTATTAGTAGATATAAGAGAATAAATAATAGTGGTAACATTATTATAATAATATATAAACACAATGATGATTTTAAATTTATTATTATACAATGGTTTTGGTTGGTTTATAAAAGAAAGAATAAGAAAGATATGATAAGAAAGATGTGATACTAACATTTATACCCTGAACTTCCTGTTTATTAAGGCCTTAGAGTTGATGGTATTAGGATAATTGGTGGTGAATAGGGTAATTATGGGTATACAAATGACCTAATTTATGGGAAATTTTACCATGTTTTCAATGATATTTATAAATCTTAGTGGAGTATTGAAAGAGTGGAAGTGATCCCCCTATTATAAGTGAGGAAGAGGGACTTTTACATAGAAACAAATGTTATGTAAGGGTTATGAATAAAAAGGAATTAAGTTTAGGTGATTTTGGTGAGGTAAGGTTGGTAATACATGTAGGTACTACTTCAAAATCTATTTTTAGTTGGTATAAAGGTCATTTTAATTAAGGAAAATTCAATCCACTTTACATTATCCATTTAAACACTTATTACTTTTAATTAAATACTAATCGTCTCAATTATTTTATTACTAAAAATATATGATGACCCACATTACCAAATTTTAACATGAGAATATGAATTTGAGATATATTTAACCTTATTAATTTTTCAAATATGATAAAATTAATTTTAATATAAAAACATATAATGTGTTGAAAATATTTTTTCATCTAGAAAAATGTCATTTAAAACATTAAGTATTCTTAGTCTTATTTAACATTTAAAACCCATTAAATGAGTTCCAACTAATTTCTATACATGTTTAAACATCATATTAGAGTTTTAATTTAAAATTTATTAATTTTATTTTAAATATACATAATATATATAAGAGTATCATTCATTGAAAAACAAATCATTTTACAAGGGTAACTAATATTTATCCAAGATAACTTAATATTTTTACGCATAAAAAAGTTGGTCTTATTATATAATTTTAACCCAATAATTTTAAATTTAAAATCTAGTTCATTTGATTAAATTGATAAAAAATAATTTTAAATTATCAATATATAACATATTTAAAACAAAATTTGAGGAATTATTACTTATGTTCTAAAATATCAAATATAGGTTTGGATATAAAACATGATATTTTAAAAAATAAAATGTTATTTAAATAAATATTTTTGGTGGAGAATATTGCTTCCTATGTTATAGGTTATTCTCATTTCAGAGTGATGTTAGAAAAGACATGGTATTTTCAAAAATAACATTTTTATACTATTCACCTGAAAATCAATTATTTTATAAAAATACCAAACAAATAATCTTAAGATAATTTAACCAAGATAAATCCAAAAATGATGTTAATTTTTTCAAATTAAATTACTAAAATTTTATAATTCAATATTTAAATAAAATCCCAAAAAATAATTGAAATTTGTTTATATTGATAAATATATTTATAAAATTATAACTATTATTTATTCTTAGTTATTATCAAAGAATATATATTTATTGAGTGATAAATTATTTTTTATGTATATTAATATCTAAAAGGGATATAGGTTCATTTTAATATGGGAACAAAAAAAAAAGTTTTTAATCTTAGAGTGAATTTTATATTGATATGGCTATTTGATTCTAAAAATGAAAAATAAATATTGATATAATACTAATTTATATTCACAAAACCCCTTATAAGATCTAAATAATATCTAAGGTCAAGGTAATTGGTAATGGCTATCGTGGGTGGTGATGTTTTTAGCATGGATTTCACAGCGAGTACTACAAGATTAATATTTCCCCCCAAGTGATATCACACAAGTATTAATTACGTGATTTCAGTTGGAGATTGTTCTAAGGGAAAAACCTAGAGATGATACCTCCATTCCAATCTTAGAATGATGGGATTCTTATAGAATAATTCCTATTCCAGTTTCCTTTTCTTCTTACTTTCATTATTGATTTTGCGATATGGTTAATTCCATTTATACTAGAAAATTTAATGGATAAGTTTTAATGGTCACATTTAATATTAATGTTATATCAAGGTTATTTTATTTTATTTTAATTTGTTATATTGTGTTAAAAAAACTACCAATTATTTTAGGAGAAAAATATATTGAAATCTTAGGTCGTTACACCAATTTTATGTTATCTTCACGATTTACCTTTTATTGATTTTTCAAACATGTGTTTCCATGGGAATAATGATCTTCTACCTATATTTTAATTTTTTATGAGAAATTGACTTTTTTTACATCAAATTGAAAGGAAATTGTATTATATAGTTCTTAATTCATCTCCCTTTCTAGTTTAAAACGGGTTAGACAAATAATCTTGCATTCTTTAGAAACATTCTTAAATTTATCCTTAGGTTGAAATCTCTTATTTATATATTTAATCATAGTAGAAGAACTCCATGATGCTTGTTTCCTTTCATTAACTAAATTATACTATCCTGATATGAAATTTTAAAATTTTTTTCTATTCGATTAGTATCTCCCACATAGTTTCTCAACTATACATAGGTTACAATATTTTGGAATCCTCTCATGAATTTTAACTTCTTCATCATGAATGTATTCCCCTAAACCAATCCATTTGTTTGTTTATAATATTAAGTTACTTTATTATTCTATATTTCTTCCTTTATCATTAAAATTAATGGATTTCTTTAATTATCCACGATGTGGCCCTTCCTTCCATAACAGTAACATCTCTTCTATGGTGTATTATCTTCCTTTACATTCTTTCTGGGTGTGTTTTGTTTAACTTTATCCTTTTTCTTTCACCCTAAGAAGAACTATCTTTATTTTTTCCCTTTAATTCAAAAATATTTTTTCCTTATTGTTTCAATATTATATGAATCATTCTTGGTAGTTATATATCAGTACTCATTATCTTAATAACCACTTTGATTATAAATTCCATAGAAGTTATAAAGATATTCAAATCTATTTATTTTTCACATACTATTAACAACCTAAACAAGAATATTAAAGAGGATATTTATAAACTAATATGATAAAAATATTATCACTTTGGTTACCTTTAACAAGTAATGCATCATATTTTCCCTTTTTTATAGGTTTAATCTTCCTTAACTTTTTAACTACCCTTTTCTTCTTGTTTTTAATTGTTCTAGGAGAAAAGACCATGTTGAAAAGGATTACTTACCTATTAGATGATTGATTCATATTTTTTTTAAATTTTAATTCTTGTATATAAGAAAAAATAATAAAAAATATATACAATCAGATATTTCATGTTTCACTCTGGTATGAATTGAAATGCTTAGTGATATAATGCAATCAAATTGAGAGGGGGCAGGGTGAATCATTATGATAAATGATTTAAGAAATTATTTTTTCACATTAACTAATCAAATTTATAAACCTATGAAGATCCTTATGAGGGGATGGTTTGATTTGGGGGAATACACTGTTAAAAAAGAAAAGAAGACCCAAACCCAGAAATAATACTCCAACCACCCCAAACTAATGTCTAATAGACTGGGGAGGAAAGTAATCAATCCAATGGAGAATAAAAATACTCTAAATAAAGGGTAAGTTATGATAAGATGATCATATGTAAATAATATCTTTAAATTGAAGCTGAATAAACAAGGAAGGATAAAACAATAATTGAGTTTTTTATTTCAATTCTATTTTATGAAAATTTTAGAATATTTTTTAAACTCTAAGACAAGGTTGGAGAAGGAAAAGAGAATGAAAAAGAGTTTGATCATACTTTGGCATTGTATTTTGTTGTTGTTATAATAAAGAGATCGTGGAATATAAGTTTGAAATAAAATCTATTCAATAGGATGAAAATAGAATATATTAAAGGTAAATTCATATATCCAGTAACTAGGTACAGGTGAACTTGATCAACATGAAATGTAGATTCATTTATCCAATATCAAGGTACAAGTGAACTTGATCAATACACAAGTTCAAATTTTGATACTTGGAGTTAATGTTGGTAATATTTCTCTGGGGGAATATTTCAAGTCCTAGGAAATGATGGAATACATTTTTCAGGGTCTTGTATAAGAATAATTAGAACTGAAGAAGTTTAAAATCTTCTAGAGCATATAAATGTACAAGGTTCTAATATGATACAATTATTTTTGGAATAATTATGTGAAATAAATTTATTTATAATAGTTTTTTGGGTCTTTTATTTGGGTCCCCATTTAATCCTCAGAAAATTTCCTTATTCTAGAAAAAAAATTGGGATTTGATGAGGTTTCTACTCCTTTATATGTTCGAGTCCATTCTAAGATATAGATTTCATCACTTATCAACTAAAGTTATCACAAAATATAATACCAAAATATCATTATTTTTATAAATAGGATTAAGATAAATACATTCGGTAGATATTATTTAATGAGATTTATTTGTTAAGTGATTTTACAAGGGGATGAAATGGGTATTATACTTTTAGGGGATGAGTATTTTAATTTTAAATATTGAATAAAATAATATTTAAAGACTAAAATTGTATTATTGGACTTATTTGTGACTATGAATAATATTTTATTAAAAATACATATTTTTATGACTTCAGGACCCTTAAACCACAAAAAAATTTATCTTACACCAAATAAATGAAGGATAAAAAACGAAAAAACGATTTTAATGGTTTACTTTATATTTTTCAGGTTTATAAATTAATTTTAAGGGATTCCAATTATGTTTATTATTTTAAAATGAATTATTTATCTTATTAAATATATTTTTTGTCAATAAAAATATTTTATCACTTATTAATATATTATTAAATCAATATTATGTCATAATAAATGTAGTATTTTTTTATTTTTTACCAAAAAATTGATGTTTTTAGAAAAATTAAAAAAATACACTTACTTATCACCGATCAAACCATTTACAACTTTGTAGAATTCTTCCTCTTAGACACACCATTATTGTAGACTATTTCACATTTTTTAGTTGTGAAACAATTCCACAATCTTTTGTATGATTAGTTAGTTGTGAAAAAAATTCTACAATCTCTTAGATGATTTATAAATTCCTCACATTAGTGTAACCCATTATAAGGAGTTTATACTCTCATAAAAATATAAAGAAAATACTCTTACTTCTTATACAGAACTTAAATATTTTCTTGAAAGTAATCTAGTGACTCTAAATATGATTTTTTGATATATTCTTATGATTTTGAAATCATAAGTGACATCAAATAGATTACAAATCATGGTATACATGATAAGTCCTATGGTGGATGTATATTGAATCCTATATATCCATCCTAAATTTTTATAATTATTTTGAATATTCCTAATATTTTTTCAATGAAACACTAGTAATGAACCTTACTCAGTGTTCTCCATGATAAAATTCTTTAGCACATCACTAATATTTGTGTTTTTACTCAATCCAAGATAAAAATTTGATGTATCTCTATAAAATTCATAGCAAGTATACAGGATATTTAACCCATGTCTTTTATTCAAGTTAAATTTACCAAAAATATTTTTATAGAATGTATAGTTTGGATATCATTTTCATTAATTAGATTGTCTTCTACATAAAATATCAAATGTACAACAACCCTCAAAATAATCAAATTATATATATCAAAATAATAATACCTGATGTGTACCTTACACAGATAACGACTCTACAACTACTTTTATACCATATGATTAATGAATATTACTAAGGATTAACCAGTAGGCTTCTTCATCGATCGTTTATCCATAGGATGAGCAAAATGATCCATCCTATAGGAAAGACCTTTCTCACTCTCAAAATATAATTGTATCCCATGGTGTAAAGTGTAATTCCTCTTATCAATTCTCAGTGGATTAGATTTTTAAATTTAAATTTTTAGTGTATTTAATGGTTTATAGCCTATATATGATTAAAGAGGTGGTTCAGAGTCTCATTGGGGGATTCCAAGACTATGGAAAATTATTTTAGGTTCATTAACTAACTAGTGGACTACCTAGGGGCCTGTCCAGTCTTCCTAGACCCCTTAGCTAGCTGGTAGGGCCACAAGGAATAATAATTTATAAGGGGATACTTTTTATTTTCACCCAAAACTCTTATTTCACCTCCTCCTACTCACCTTGACCATTAACTTTAATTTCTTGTTGGAGAGGCTTCCTCAAGAGGATTTTGGCTCTCCACACCCCAATTCTTCACAAAAACTGAATTTCGTTCATTATAGAGGGTTTATCTGGGTAAATATAATACTATTCTTGCTTCTAATCATGGTTTATCCTTTATTTATTTTATGTGACCATAATGATATGAATTTGGGGATAATTTTAGGGATTTGGTGTGAGATGATTATTTTAGAAAATTATTATTGATAATTTAGTCTCTATAATCCTAATGTAATAATTCTATTACCATCTACAACATCATCATAATGTTTCATGTATCGTTTTTTGTGTGGGTAGCCAGTGAGAATTACACCTAAGGTTACAATATATTCTATCAGGAATGTGTAGGCACAGTGTACCCTTTAGATGCGGGTCATTAAGTTAAATATTGGTTTTAGTATAATTCAACATTAAATTGTTAATGACATAGAGGCTATCCACTTGGAAAATTTTACATCAGGGGAGCCATTTGGGCTTAGTTGGGGATGGTTAATCCCAAATAGATAAGTGATGAGATGGAATAGTTATTTCTATTGATTTTATATTGTTCTTAATTCATTTTGATATCATTATTCTTATTACTTATGTTGTCGTACTAAGAACCTTTGTGATGGGAATGGGTGATTTTTTGGGCCCCCTAAAAACCTTTGGTATGGGATAAGGTGATACTGTAGACCTCCCAAGAACCTTTGAGATGTGTTAGTGTAGCATGGTGGACATCCAAAGAACCTCTAGGATAGGTTATGGTGCAATTGAGGTCATGTCTTATGGGAAAGGCACGAACCAAGGGTTATGATTGGCTATGGTAGTATTGATATAATCTTCTTCCATAATGGTGCCGATGCAAGTAGGGCTGGGGTTCATGGTTGCTTGGTTAATGTATAATGACTCGAAATTTCGGTATTTTATTTTATATCAATTATCCCACCATTATAAACTTGTTGTATTTATTCTATGGTCCAATTGTTGGTGTCCCTTTGAGATTATTTTGACACTCAAAATGATAATATTGATGCATGAGCCAACTTTTTGATCAGAGAACCAACAAAGGGAAATAGCCTTGAGATAGATTACTGAGTATATGTAGGTGGCTAGTGATCAATGGGACATTAGGATATGCTCTAAGAGTTATGAAAGCTCTTTTATTATTTTAATTTTATTACCATTTATATGTTGATCCACCAATTATGGGTTTCTTGGTTTACTTCCTTGTACAACTCTCAATTTTTTTTATCTTGTCATATAATGCTATGAAACTTTCTTTGTTTATTTTACTTAATTCCTTGATTATGATAATTGATCATTCCTTTGATTTTTTCCCATGTTTCATAATTTTATATGATATTTAGTAGGTACTAAGTTCATAGTATCCCCACATGTTTCCAAGGCCCTCACTTCTAGTTGGAATCCTCTTGTGAATGGGGAGGCTTGAATGAAGTTACATACCACCTTAGCCTAGACTAGGATATTTAGGTTGGGGTGTTATAAAATGGTATTATATATTTTCTTGAATTACTATTTGGAGATTTTTATAATTGAGATAGGTTGTATGGGACTTAGGTATTGGAGACAAGCTTGTGGATAACTCACAATTGATTTGCGGACCTCTGAGTTTCTATGGAAATTGGTTTGAAACTATTGGTTATGATGTTACAGTTTCATACTATTATTAGGTATTTAGGCTGTTATGGTTTATAGTATTTCAACTATGGCCTATAGTAATGATTGAGTGAGTTATGAATCATGATAATGAATATAGGTTTACATGTCATACACTTTATTTTCTATGAGTGATATAGGTCTAAATTAATTTAAATCTTGTAAAAAATATTTTTTTTGTTTTTCCAAATACATTTTTGATGACATATAATTAACTTAACATGATCATGATTATGATTTGTTTATTATATGACTGTGAATAAGGTTCAGGTACCATAATTTGGGCTTAGTCCGGTAATTCTTATGTGGGTTATTACTATTGCTTATGGGTGGCTCTAGGTTGTGTTATATAGTCATGTTGTGTGTATATGTTCACCTGTTAACATCTTAAGTAATGTAATGTTTGAGCTATTTAAGGGATTTTGAGCTTCTATTGTCATTCTAGATTATGAGACCACATCACTATCACATAGTCCCCCCTTTAAATCTTTTTGAGTATTCTCTCTAAGTAGGGAATGTTTCTATTTAACCACTAGATATTTAGAAGTGAAAGGCTGATCATTCCCCAAATTCCACTCCTATGGTTCATGTATAACAACCCCATTATCCAGGAATGTTCCATATAGTAGTGAGGGTCTATTATGGTATAATATGAATACTATATAATCTTTATAATAGTGCAACATTATGGTGTAAAATAATAAATAACGTACTGAAAACCATATAATGGATAATCATAATAATACAGGGTAGTTGAAATATATCATCCAGATAATATAAATAGATAGAATCCATAAACTATATGATATAAAAAATGATGTGATGTCTCTATAATAATGGGAGTATGGAAATCATTGTAGCATGTATACAATTGTACACACTGTACAAGGTTGGTCCTTTTCTATCATACTCCATCACAGTACATAATGTCAAGAATCCACAGTTGGGTGCTCCCCTTTTCCCCCTCCTACATCCAAGAATCATGTCTGGGTACCAATGAGTGGCCATCATAGGGTGTAGAAAAAACTCAATATTAAAAAACCAATGGTGTATAATACTATCATGTTTTAAATATAAAATAAACCATGCATTGGTATAAAAAATTTGAAGAATAAATTTAAATATAAACCATGTCAAGCTCAGGTTTCTCAAGGGACTTCTTGCTAACCATAACTGCTTCAGCCTAAGTCAAAATGTCTCATCATTTTACATTTTATAAAATAACCTTTTAAGCCTAAGTAAATAACCAAGGCATCCAAATATAATGATAATAAATCATACTATAATTTCATTTATCCTATGAGACCATCAAAGGAATTCCAAGTTGGAAACCAAGTATTACTCTAGGAATAATACAATTCCATTTTTCCTATGACCCCATCCATAGAATTCCATATCATAATATGACTATATATTAAGGTAAAACATAATTACATTTAGACTATGATCCCATCCAAGTAATTCTAAATCATCACCCGAGTATCACTCGAGGTCCAATATAATTCCATTTTTCCAATAAGCCCGTCTAAGGAATTCTGTATTAGAATCCAAGTGTCACTCAGGGCATAATATAACTCCATTTATCCCATGATCCCATCTAAGTAACTCCATGTAGTAATCCAAGTATCTCCCACAAATTTCTATTATTAAACTTATAACTCAATAAATTTTATATTTCTAATAGACCCATCGAAGAAATTCTAAATCAGAAACCAGGTTTCTCCCATGACACATCATACTAAATGATTATGGGAAATATGATTATCCATTCCATTAAAAAATCCACTAATATTAAATTGGAAATTTCATTTTTAAGAGATAACTAATGCATAAAGTAAGATATCAAGGGATATGTGATAAGATCTTACCCTTCACATCTTGATAATTCATTTTAACATTTCATTTAGAGGTGTTAAACCAAAACCACATAGGAGGGGGTTTAATTAAATAATAATGGAAATATGGTTATGGAATATAATAACCCACCCAATGGGTGTTTTATCCTTATAAACAATGTGTAAAATTCCATAAATATAATCCACACCCCCTAAGGGTTGGTTCTAGATGAGGTAAATGACCTCAAATGAAGATATTTGAGGTACAAGGACTAACTAATTCAACTCATTAGCAATTTATTTAATCATTTTCACATTTAAGTGGAATCACATGGAAGATATGGTGCATGGTAAAATGGCTCACGACATATACATCAATAATTTTAAAGAAAGGTACTAAACCACCTTCCTAAAATGGGTAGAAGAATACTTGTCTAGTATAGGCCACTGATTCGGGTAGAAACAATAAAATTTATAGAAACTATATAAATGAATAGAAAATAAGTCATATAAGATTTTATGGAGATAACATCTAATATAGTAAGATAAATACAGAAAAAATTAATAGGGATCATTGAATTTCCAAGGGTTATCCAATGCAATGAATGGTGGTTGAATATGATCTCAGATAGAGGTGATATTTCAAATCCTATGTGGGTAGAGAAGAAGAGAGATCCAATGTGGAGGATACTACGTTGTGTTTTAGGGAGAATAATTAAGGGTGAAAGGTTAATGGGTTTGAGGTCAAAACAATTATTTTACACTTTTTAAAGGGGCACACAGGTTGGTCACATGGTTAAAAACATTCCCTAAATTTGTTCACCTACTTTGAATGGTGCACTCTCCTCACACAGTTAATACACACTATTATAAAAACCATGCACAAACCATAAATTTAGAACTATCTTGAATCCTGAACCATGCATGGTCTTGGTGCATTGTTATATAAATATTACGCACACCATGTAACTTACCGCTACAATTTATTGTAGGTTTCAAAAAGAAATGAGATACCATGTGAATTATTTCCCTAACCATCCTCCGCCCTGATTGGGATATTATTTTGATCCACATGGTTAGTACTAACCATGTTCCAACAAAGTGCCTCAGTCTATTTCTCCAAAAAACCAAAACTCTGAGCTCCAAGCCAAGCCCCAATGCTCCCAAAATCTCTATAACCCTCTTAGGAACTTCTAGTCATATAAATATAAAGGTTTAGACTAAAATTTAAATTTATCCATACCTCATAAAAACCTAGTATCTTATAATAGAACCCTCTAGTATTCTAAGGTATGAGTGGCCCCTAGTATGTAGAAGACCAGATTGAGATCATTAAGAGAATATTTGACTTGGTAGAGACTCTAGCTGATCACTAAGTGAAGTTGGTGAATTTGATGTCGCAAGTACCTTCCTGTAGGTTATTTGGTGTGATGACATAAGGTAGAAGATATGATGATTTTACATGGACAACCTTTAAGGACCTATTTTATGAGGTATTCTTTCCAAAGGCTTTTAGCCTAGACAAAACGTTGGAGTTCTTAGAACTTTAACATAAGATTACATTATCGGATGAGTATGTGAGATGTTTTGGAGAGTTGATCTATTTCACTCCATTATAAGTTTGTAATGAGGCTTAGAAGTCTAGAAAGTTTAATATTGGGATTTATCTAGTGTTAGGAGTTAGGTTCATATATTTGATATAACCTTGTATTTGGGGCTGGTTCACATGAATCAAACTGTTGAGAAGTGGTTGGATGAGGAAAGTATAGTGGGGTTATCTAATTTTTTTAGTAATGGTTTAGAGTGTGGTATGAGAGTTAATTTATTGGTATGAAGAGGATATCTGATGAGATGCACTAAGGCAGGGAGAGACAATCAGGACATGAGAGGGGTTCATCTCTTCTAGATTTAGGGGTGACTCCTCCTCTATGATTCTAATGTGGGTAGCCGAGGCATTAACTCCATTCGTGGGTTTTTTTTATTTGAATGAGTTCCATTCCTTTATCCTGATAGGGAATCTCTTTATGTTTTATTTGAGGTTCCATCAGTCTGGTATGGGTAGAATTTTAGGGAAGACTTTGGCCTCGATGTATTTATCAGGAGTACCTATGGTAGATAGTTGGGTATCTTTAAGGAGATTGAGTTGGGGACTAGTCTAGGGATATCACTAGCAGTAGTAACATGTTTCAAAAGGTTTAGTCCCTTAGGTGAGCTAGATCCATGTGGTAAGTGTTGTGGATCCGAGGATTGTAGTGTGTATTATTTTTATTAGGTTCTCAATGATGATGGAGTGGGACCATCAATAGTGAGGGATGTAGTTTTGGTTACCTTAACACTTTCTATTTCTTTATTTGACACTAGGGCTCTATATTCCATTATTAATGCTCTAGTTGTTTTTGGTTTGGGCTTACTAAAAGAGTTTTCCCTAGGTTATTGTCACTTAATACACATAATAGAAAAAGGATAGATCATGTGAAGAAGCATCACACATGTTCAATAGTGGTCAAAGTCTATAAGAATTTTTTGGATTTTTTAGTCATTAATATGGTATGTTTTGATATCATCTTTAGGGCTGAATGACTGAAATGATTTTTAGATCACATTGATTTTTTTAAGAGGCAAGTGGATTTTATCTCCCTTAACATAGATGAGTGTATCCTTACTAGGGAGTTTAAAATGGAGGAAGATAGAGCAAGGATAGACCTTTCCCATATTAGGGTCATCATAACATTGGTTGAGGGTTTGGTGCTCGCAGTTGACTAAGAGAAATATCTATCCATTTTTACTCCGGTCTTAGATAAATTTTTAGGATGTTTTTCCATATTTTGTTTTAGGACTCCCTCCTAAAAGGGGGATTGAGTTTTAGATTGAGCTCATTTAGGGTGCATATCCTATATCAATTCACCAATATCATATAGCACCAACTAAGTTAAGAGAGATTAATGTACAACTTGATGACCCAGAGGAAAATGGATTTATTCAATTGAGTATTTATACTTGGGATTATCTAGTTTTATTCTCTATTAAAGTAGATGTAAACCATCAACTATATGTATAGTACCTAAATCTAAAACATGTGATAATGAAAACCCTATATACACTACCTAGAATCGATGATCTATTTGATCAGGTAAGGAGAACCCGGTGGTTCTCCAAGACTGAACTTTGATCAAGATCCCATAATTTGTGTTAGGGATGAGGATGTTGAAAACAAACATTCATGATTTTGTACAAGTTATAATATTATCTCATGATTCCATTCTAGTAGATAAATACATCGATAGTGTTCATGGATATAAAGACTTGGATTTTCACCCTTAAATGGATGCTATTTTCATGATATTCATTGATGACATCCTAGTCTACTCAAATACATTGAAGATGCATATAAAGTACCTTGAGATTGTTTGAGAACACTCTGAGTACATCTGCTATATAAATTTTTTTCTAAGTTCCATTTTTGGATCAAATTGATATATTTCCTAAGGATTTTAATTTATGATGTATGTATTTATGTGAGTACCTATAATGTGGAGGCTATTATGTCATGGGATAAAACTAAAAATGTATTAAATATCCCAAGTTTCCTCGCATTGGATGGATATTATAAGTGGTTCAATTTTTACTTTTCCAGTGTTGCATCACTTACGATAGAGTTAACCAGGAAAGGGGTCAAGTTTGAGGGGACTGGTAGGTGTGAGGAGGCCTTCCATGAGTTCAATAAGAAGTTTTAATATACTATAATTTAGATTCTTCTAGACCTAGGGGTTAGTTATATGGTTTTCTATGGTTCTTCAAAAGTTTTAATGGGGTTTTTCTTAATATAGGGTGAGCGGGTAACCACATATGGGTCATTTCATTTATGACCCTATGAGAATAACTAACCTACTCATGACATTAAGTCAGATACCATGGTTCATATTATACAGTTTTGTCATTATTATATATTCAGTGAGAGTTTTTCCTCAATAATGAAAAAAATATAGTGGTGCATATTTTCTCAATGAGACTTTAACCTATTCCAAAGACAGTGGATTGAGTACTTACATGATTTTGAATTTGGGATGGTGTATACCCCGATGAAGGGTAATTTTTTCATGGATTCCCTTAGTAGAAATCATAAAAATTGGGGATATGTATATCAGAATAAAAGTGTAATATAATGATATTTATAGAATATTGTAAGGTGGATGTTTCAGAGGACTGAGAAGCTTTGGACTATGCTCCGTTGGTTGTTGCATTATCCTTGGTAGATCATGTTTAGGCTGACTAGGATTCTGATCCATATTTTCAGGTGATGTGAGAGTGTTTTATGGATGATGAACATATTTGAGGATGGTCCATGGATGTTAATGACATGATTCATGTTCATGGGTAGGTATCAATTCCCACATTTTTAATATTGGAATTGATGAGATAATCCCATGAATCATAATGGTCAGTGCATCTGGGATCGATTAAGATGTACAAGGATATGAACCATCATTTTCTATTGGATGGGAATGAAGAAGTTTGTGTAAGGGTTCGTCATGAATTTCCTAACCTATTAGAGAGTGAAGTCGGATAGCTAGTGATGAGGTGGGTTGTTTAAGTCCCTTCATTGCCAATGTGGAAATGAGATGATGTGAACATAGACTGTTTTATGGGGTCTCCCAAGACCCTGAGGAGTTGAGATCCTTTTTGGGTAGTTATTGACTATCATAAAATGGATGCACATTTTTCTCCATATGAGAGACCTATCTATTTGATGAGATAGGAAGATTTTATAGATGTTAGATAATGTGGTTGTACAACACTCCTACAAGAATCATGTAAGATTGAGATTCTCATTTAACATCATGATTTCGGGAATTCCTACATAAGGTGTTGGGAATGAATATTAAGTTGAGCACCACATATCACCAACAGATAGATTGAAAATTTGAGATGGTGATTTAGACTCTAGAGGATATTCTTAAAGAATGTGTGCATGATTTCAATGGGGAGTGTTATGACCACCTAGAATTGATAGAGTTCACATAAAACATCAATTTTCCATATTAAATCAGAAGGCATAATTTGAGGCTTTTTATAGTGAACCATGTTTATCAAAATTACATTTGAACGAGATAGGAGATTTGGTAGTGATCAAAACATGCCAGGTGCAATAGAATTCTATACAGGTGTAACTGATTTAGAACCAATTGGTTATTACTCAGAGTTGCTATTATTTTTATGATGACTAGAGGCGATGAATTTTAAAGTTCTTCATGGGTGAACAAGTATTCTTATAGGTTTAAACTCATCTAGGGAATTGAGGTTTACGAAAATAGGGTAATATATCATCAAGTTTTATTGATTTTTTTCGAGATTGTAGAAATAATTTGGACAATGGATTATCAATTGGTTCTCCCTCTATGAAATCAGGGCATGCTTGATGTCTTTCTTCTGTTGTATATTTTGATGTATGATCTAGAACTGACACATGTGATTGATAGTGAGAATGTTGAGTTTGATGTGGATTCTTCACTAAAAGAATATATAGTGAAGATTGTGGACCCAAGTGATATGGTACTATGCTGGAAGGTAGTGGCCCTTTTTTGAGTGTTATAGAATCATGAGAGGGTTTAAGAGGAAATTTCGGTGAAATAATTGGATGTATGAGAATAGTGACTAGAGTTTTTTGGACATGACCCCTAGGAGTGCTTCTCGAGTGTGAGAAAACCTTATAGGGGGAGTTTGTAATGACCATAAGTGATTCAATGTGTGTTAAATATTTTATATTTATTTTAGTTTATATCTTGGATTTTGACACGTTGAGGAGTTGATAGGTGGTTCAAAGGCTCATTGAGAGAGTATGTGACTACAAAAGTTATTATAGGTACAACAACTTGCCGGTGGTGTCCAAAAACTAGTCAGTGGGCCACTAAGAATAATTTTTAGAGGGGTATATTTTATATTTTTTCCCAAAACTCTTATTTAACCTCTTAATCCTCTCCAAGAACCTTCAAATGAATTTTTAGTAAGAGAGGATTCCTTGGGAAGATTTGTCTACTCCTCATCTCAATTATTCACTGAATTGAATGTCATATGTTGCAGTTAAGTTCTTCAAGAAAATATAGCATCATTACATATTATAATAATGGTTTATACTATTTTTTTCTATAAATTTCATGATATGAATTTGGAGATGATTTTAATGTTTTTGTGTTTCGATATTATTATGTATAATGATTCTTAGTGCTTTAGTCTTTCTATGACTATGGTAAGAAACCCATTAACATTTTGTTGTGTTTTCAAATGTTTCATTTATCAATTTGTCTATGGGTGTGTGGGTATCATGTGAGACTTCCACATAAGGTACTAATTCATCTTGTTAGGAACATGTAGGTGTAGTGGTCCCTTTGTATGGGGTGCATTGACAGTGAAAATTCCACTTGAAATTGTGAATAATGTTGGGGCTATCCACTTGGGAAATTTGACCACAGGGGAGCTGTTCCAGCTTGGTTGGGGATAATTAAGACTAGATAGAAAATGGATGAGATGGAATGGTGTTTTCCTTTATATGATAGTGTTATTGATTTAATTTGATATCATTATGATTTTTTATCATGGGTTCCTCCCAAGAACCTTTTTGTTTGGCTAGGGTGATATGTTAGACCCCTCATGAACCTTATAGATGTGTTAGTGTGACATGGTGGACCTCTCAAGAATCTTGGGAAGGATCATCACATAATTTTGGTTGTGACCCATGGTACATGTGCATGTTTTGGGGTATTATTGAATATGGTAGTCCTGACATATTTTTCATCAAGTATGGAGTTGAAGCAGGTAGGGATAAGGTTCATAGAGACTTAGTTAGTCCATGATAACTCGACATAGTGTTATGTCATTTATGTATTTGTTTATCTTGAATGAATCCACATTTATTCAATTTCTTCATTTATGCTAAGGTCTCGTTTGTGATGTCCTATTGAGATTATTCTCACACCCCAACTAGGAATCTAGATGAAAATGAATGATTTATGATCAGAGATCTGACTAAGTGAAAGGGCCCCATGATGTATTGATGAGTAGGTATTAGGGGATAAGGATCAAGGTTAAACCTATCCATATTTAAAGAGTAGCGATGCCTCTTTTATATATTTAAATTTTAATCTTTTTGTACATTGATCCAAAAAATTTTAGGGAATCTACTTTACAACTTTGTATAACATTGGATATTGTATGCCATAGTGTTATGGCATGATACATTGATGTTTTAGGTTTTGTTTACTTTATTCATTATATATGTTCATTGATTATTCGTTCAGTAATTTCTTATGTTGTATGATTTACACTAATATTCACTAGGTACTGAGGGCATAGTCTCCACACTTGTTAACTAGTACCTCATTACGAATTAGTAGCCTATTGCATATGGGGATGTAAACATGATGTTAGGTACCATCTCAACTGATTCAGGTTGGGGTGTTACAAAATAGAGGAAAAGGAATAGATCTTTGGGAAGGGATAATATTATCTAGGTTCATAGACAAGGACCGGAACACATCATATCAATGGTGTATGCTTACCTACATATAAAATAAGATATTCTCATGTATTAACTCATAAATTTATAATATATGAGTTAATTCCTCTTCTATTCACGCACTCACCACATGAGTGCATCAATCCTATAATGCATTTCATCATATGAAACATCCATAGATATAAAAGTCATCATGAAGAGAACCAAATTGATAATTTTTTATCATTCATATTCCAAAGTAATCATTGTATTTTCTTATGAATAATAAATTATGATTTACCATTTTCATATAATATCAATGTATCATAGCCTGTGAAAACAACAAAGTTAGTGGAAAGATATTTTATATATTTATTTAAGATATAACCAAACCAAGGAATACAACATTACTTATATTCTAACATTCTGTACCATATGATATATATATATATATATATCATACACTATGATATAGTGGATATATGGAATATAAAATTCAATATCTAACATTCACTAATTACTCATAGATTTTGTTTGATTTCACCTTATATTGTGTCATATAAAATACCATGTGAAAAATCTCCAAAATTAATTTTGAAAATAATATAAAACACATTTGGAAAGCTATCATTAATTCACCGTGTATCACATCATATGAAATGCCATGTGAATAACCATCCAGAACTCTTTTTGTATAAAATTTAAATCACAATTAGTGTATTTATTTAAATCATAATGAGTCTCTATTCGATCAACCACAAAGAGGAACCCCATGATCCTCTGTAGCATTGAAAAAATTTTGAATTCTTAAATTCATAAATACATGTATGGAGAAACCTCTAGAAAATAATCAATGATACTCAAGCTATAAAGGGACCTATCATGATCTCTAACAAACACATGTATCACTGTACCCATGTATTCTAACTGTATCCTATGAAAGAACTCATTTTTATATAATCAATTTACCCAAGGAATCAAGTTACCATGGGATATGACATATGTAAATACCATAAATACTCCTCATATATTCTCAAATCTCTTAGTATAGACTGAACATGTTGATTAAAACATCATATATTTTTCACCTTTAAGGAAAAGAAAATCATCTTACCTTCACCTGATAGATAAGTACATTACTTGTACTATCTAGGTATGGCTGTGAATTTGGTTTACCTCAATTAGGGGACTATATGTTATACTCATCATATGAGAGGACAAATCCAATATTTTTAAGCTCTAAATAGTGACATGATCCACAATATACCCAACCAAACCCTAATTTGATAATATTAATGGCATGAGTAATAAATCTATCAAAGTATGTAGGTCATAATTCCAGGAATATCTCAAGCCTTTAGTAGTGGGGACTCAAAATATAAATAATTATATATATGAAACTCCATATGGTATATACATAGCGAGTTATCGAGTTCAAAAAACCCATTTTATATCTGATTATCATATTCCATATCTCATTACTAGAGTCTTACTCAGGCTAACATTAATATTTCACTACAAAATATAATAATAAATTAAGAAAATAAGTTATGGATAACTTAAACTCATACTTTGAGAGTTCAATTATTGTTTCACTTCAAGCTATATATATATATACACATGAATCCAATGTGGAAGAACGATAATGTGAATATTTTATTTTATATAACATGATACATTTCAAATTATTTAAATCATTTAAGAGTACTTAACAAAACTATTAATGAGTTCCTATCCGACAAATAATATAAGATATATTTACTAATCTGCCTTATTTTTTCTACACTTTCATCGGTTTTGTTAAAATCATCACATCTCAATATAATTAATTTTACATAACAATGTGACCACCTAATAAGACTATACCATGAAACTCTTTGGTGATTAACATATATGAAGTGATCCAGATTGAATAATGGTGAGGATTAGGAATAACATTACAAATGCATAACTCCTTAAAAATATTCAAAATCTTTTACTAAATATCATCAAATTATAAAATGTTAATGACTATTGTTTTCCACTTAGAACTATTTTTTATATTTATCATAAAAATTATTCTTGGAACCCTTCCAATAAACATTTCCTAGAAATATTTCAGTAACTATTATAACTATATACAATATTACCTTACCAAAATATCCTAAAATTCTTTATGATATTTAGTTTCATTCACCTTGATTGGAATAATCTTTCATTTATTAATTTTTTACTTCTGAAAGTCCAATAAAACTCTCACAAGAATCTTAGTCACTATATTAAAATTTTAATATCTTGCTCAGATGCATAGAAAATTTTATGTTACGATATAATAGTTTTTTCTGATACAAGAGAAGATATGAATTGGTCACCCAATTCATGCCCCAATGAAATTTATTAAATAAAAAGAGTTACGATGCATGTTTCAGGTGCAATGAGTTTACAACAGCTCAAAATTGAAATAATACATGATGGTGTAGCAATAAAGCTCGATCAATAGATTACAAAGAAGCAAACATGTACAGACCGTCCCTTCAAGAAAAATATCAGCTCCTCCAGGAGGAATATCAACTTCAAGAGGGCTCCATCCAAGTTGTCTTGTTCAATTCACTCCAGCACCTCCAAGAAAATAAGCATGCCATTGAGAGTCTATAAAATGAACCTCTAAGAAAGAAATGCGTCTAGAAAAGTTGCATTAATTTCTACCCCAATAAATGAAGCAACAAAAACCATGAAAGGATACATGCACGAATGACCATGACATAAAAGCGTAAGGCAGCCAAAAAACACAGCAGCACTGATAAAAAATTAAAGAGTTTGTTGGGACTCATTCATCAACTTCTTGTTAAACAATAGACACTTTATATCAAGATAAGTATCCACAGATATTTCACCATTTCTGAGCCTTTGATATGCTATTTCAATAGTATGTTCTGAGTCTTCATACAGATTCCCCTCATGTGGTGAAATAGGAACAACCTTAAGCTGTATAGGAGAATATGAAACAATTTCCCCCGAAGCATCAAAAGTGACAGCTATCCGATCAACCGCACTTGCTGCTGTTGTAATCTCAGTTTTTCCCTTTTAGGAAGCATCGAGTGCTCTTGTCACAATTGTTCGTTCAAGGTTAGAGTATTCCCTTCATTTCCTTGTTTTTTTGGGATTGGGAGTGATGAATCCATCGACATCCACCATTTTTTTTACCTTTTCTAGAGCTGGATTTTAAGAAGTCCTCCTCAATTTTAGTAGCTTTATCATCAGCCTCCAGAAAGGGTGTGTAGAAAGGCTGCATAGGGCATGATTCCAGTAATTGATCCAGAACAAGTTTAGCACTAGAGGTTTCACCCTCCTCAATAGATTCACTACTATCAATATTAAGAGTATTTACATCCTGAGCTGATGGCTCAGGAGAAGCATTAGAAATAGCTGTGGAAATTAAAACATGGCTACTCTCAACAGGATTATCAATAGTGTTCTTTGCATTAGTCTTTTCTACCCAAATTGACTTGAAGTGTGGGGGATATAAGGAAGTATCCTTTTTAACCTCACAATATTTCATAAGATGGCAAATTCCAGAACATTTTTTACAGTAATCTAGAACATTTTGAAATACAACCTCTTGAAAAAACCCATTGTCACCATTTTTAAGCCTAAATCATGATTCCAATTCATGGGAGATGTCTACTTCAGTACAAATCCGGGTGAATGAAGGTCTGGATAGAGTTTCAGCGGCAGTTTCTAACCTAATTGGGTGACCTAATAGTTCATCAATGGGAAATAAAGCGTTCTTTTTGAAGAGATTAAGAGGTAACCTAGGGAAACCAATCCATATACGAATGATGGGGAATTATTAACCTACATCAAAATCTAGAGTCCATTTGAATACTTTCATGAGAGATCCTCCAAAAGTCCAGGAACCCCAGGTCCAGAATCTATAATTGTCATTCTCCAAGGAAAAATGAAAACAAACATGCCACGAATTCAACAGCCCAATATGAAAATTCGTGAAGCCTATACTCTCCATGGTTTTGCACAGAAACACCATTGAAGGTCGACTTTTGACAAAATTACCAATGAGAACAAAGCAAAGATATGAAGAGAGAATTCATACCTCATCGTTAGAGAAAGAAATTGCCGATAGACCTCGATGTCTATATTTTTTTGGAGCAATGCTGTCAGAGGCCTCTGATTTAGTGCGTGTAGCACAACCAGCTACAACTTCCGTGAAGGATCTGGCGTTAAGGGAACCCTTTTGATCACTGGGATTAGGGTTTCATTCATGCTCTCCCATGGACCACATCTCCGCTTCCTCTAAGATATAATAGTTATTTATTCGTTGAATGAATATTTTACAAATAAACTATTATATCCATACCTTATACAGAATTCAATCTGTTTAGAGATTTTTTGACAATAATACTATTCATTAAAATATTGTACTCAATATGGTGGGATGTAATCCCTCATATTTTTAAAAACATATTAATAAACAGTTTAATATTGCATAAAACATTTTTATCATTATATTTTTATCAAGTATGTTATAAAATATGATGAATCATAAACCATGTGTAATATCTCATATTGTTTATAAAAAATATTTGTTAACAAAAAAATTCTCATATAATATAAGAGAACTAAGATAACCATACACATATTTTACTAAGATATATTTATTCTTGATAAATTACTCTACACTCAAATATATTATGGGACAACTCTTTGATTTATCACTTCAATGAAAACCACCGAGTTTATAAATTATTCTATGATTTTAAAATCAAATATATTTACAACATTTTATAAGTATACAGTTGGTCTCATATATGATTCAAAACTAAGTAATAAATTTCTATAACATTAATACTTAACATGGACATTCTATGGAGTTTATCAAACCCATTCAAATATTCTTGATAATTATATCCTATAGATTTATTAATCGTTTTTCCTGATAACTCAAGGTTTCAAAGGACCTTATTTAGTGACTAGAAACATTTTTGTGGTCTATAACTAACTTTTATACTTCATATTTGAAATTTTACCCACTTTTAATATTGAAAAAATGCTAAAATATAGACATTACTTTACTAGTTCATCTATACTCAACACTATAATAATTTTGAGAAAACTTTATTGAATTAATTCATGATATTGGAAAAAAATTAATTCTAAAACAAAAACAAGCCTTAGAGGATAACTTCAGTCTCACCAAGTCATTTTAATACTTAATCACATTGAGCATATGAGTGTATACTAAATATCATTAGTTAATTTTGTATATAATACATTTAAAACCATAAGTTAATTATTATATGCTTCTAATAAGAATCAAGATTAATGTTTTTAACAACTTTGATAGTATTTCACTCAATATAGGATTTCTCTAACACATAAAATTTTCATTTAGATAATAACTTTTATTTATTTACTAGTCTAAAAAGTTACCAAATTTTAGTTTCTTTCTTTTTATATTGATCTAAAATGAATTTTAGATAATGAAGATACAATTTATCAATAATATATACTTATATCATATGAGTGTCAGGATTTATATTCATCAAATAAGTAATTTTATTAAATTTTCTCCCACTGAAATGATGACCCATTTTAAAATCCACTATATCCATTAGTGGCCTAATACCTTTATTTTACTAAAAAATTACCCCGTTTTTATGTGAAACTCTCCACTTATCTATTTGGATAGGGATTTATCCCAATAATATCACATATGAATCTTACATGCTTGAGAAGAGAATTATTTGTCCAATTCTTAATATAGAAAAATTTAATACCAATATTCTATTATTTTAACAATTTGGGTTTCCCAACTAAGTGTATCCTAAATAAAATTTCATAAATGAGGTACCAAACTATTTGGTTAAACTCATTATCTATCTTTATTACAGAAGATAATCTATGGGCATGTTGATTTGGTGTGAAACTACCTAATTGGATGAAAGAGGTATTGAAAAGAATCTAATTTAGAAAGAATATGATATTTTATAATTTTAAAGGGGATTTAATATCTACATATTATCTATATATTCAATATACATATATACATGATTATAATGATTTATTTAGGAACCATATTCCTTCCACTAAATTAATTTTATCAAATCATATTGATGTGTAAATATATACACAACTGATGAAAAATCCTGATTTAATGTAGGAGTAAACTAAATCATTAATCATACATAGAATGTATCTTATTAGATGGATGTATGAAAATTAAAATTAATTTAAGACTTTTAAGTAAATCATACATATATTCATAATATAAAAAATAAATTCCTACATAATAAACAATTGAATAAATGAATAAATGGATAAATGAATAAAGGAATAAATGAATAATTCATAAATTTAAACATGTGATAGCATTTATGAAAAATTTATAATTTTTTTAAATAATTTATAATACAAGGATGTATTATGGGAATTTCATATGTAAATAATTATAAACACTTTATATTTATTTCGAACATGAACAATTTCATATTGTTTTTAGTTGACATTGCTTTTAAATTTATGATATTATATAAATTATAAAAAGATTTTATTTATTTTATATTATGCAATGGATTTATATAATGTAAATATCACACATTTAATATAATGTAAACCTTGATCAAATAAAATTATTCAAAATCAATTACAAATGGTGCTTTTAACTTCTTTTTCTCATTACAAGACCATTTTTACTATTCTGACACTGTAAAAAATCAAGTGACTAAAAATAGCTTAAGTCAATGTATAATGGTTTGTTATGATTTTCATAAATCGTAGATAAATTTGGATTTGGAAATCACCTTATGATTTTTTCATCTATTTACGGTATCTTTTTGGGAAATGTTGACTTTTTTTTAAACTGTGGTTATTATAGTTTTTAGTGGTGGATTTAAGCTTCAAAATATTTTAAAAATGTAGGGGCAGTTTAAACCACCACTATTTATAATAAATACTATAGTGGAATACTAAACAAATTTAAAAATATTTTACCATAAATAGAAGAATTTTGAACCAATTTAATATCTATATGTTATTAAAAAAATGCAACAGTTGTTGTCCCACAAAAAATAAAAAACCAAATAGAGCAAAATACATAGAAAAAAATAAAAAAAAATAGAAACATATATGGATAGCAATAAACATATGAATATATAAAAAAAATAAATTTTAATAATGAACATATATATCTAATTAAACACAATATGTTAAAAATAATGATTTTAGTTATAAAATATCACCATTGAGTCCAAAGTCAAGCCCCGTTACAACCCAATAAATTATGATCATCCCCATATATATCTCCATCTCCGCCTTTACTCCCACATCCTAGAACATATATGAAAATTTTAATGAAAATTAAATAGTGATTTATATTTAAATATCAACTTAAAACCAATAAAATTTTATGTGTTAAATGATTATAAAATTGTGTGATTGGCCTGCTGACTCAAACAATCCCTCGACCCAATGTCATTAGAGAAACATCCAAATATTTTATGATATAATTCAACCAATGATTTTTGAAGATAAATGATATTCACACCGAGTAGCTATGAATGAGTCCACCATTTTTAGAATCTATTCCTATGTTACTTAATTTTGTTTTCATCATAAGAAACTAACTATGAGGATATAGAGGTAGTAAATAACTACAACCTAGAGTAGATGATTATATAATCCTCAATGATCTTCCAAATGCATCAGATGGTAATGGTCTAGAATCCATCACAGACATGCAACTAGGATGGTCCTTCCCAATGACCATAATAATAGGATCATCCTAGGAGATCGAGAAGCGCTTCATAAGATTGGCATCCCAAAGTTCCTTTATTTTAATCTATTAATCAAATATCAGACAAATTTAAATTAAAACATATTAACAAAGTGAGAAATGAAAATAATGTTTGTGACTAAGTGAGAGGGAATATATTAGTGAAAACACTAATTATTAAACCAAGTTTATGTTCATCGTTGATTACTAAATTTAAAAAAATCAGAAGTTTTTGGATAAAATATAACACACAGTTTTTTATTATTTATCATTTGATGATCATAAATGAAAATTTTCATTGATATCATTAGTTATAAAAGTTATTATGGTACTAAAGATGATTGTGTGAACCATTAAAATGATAAAGAAATTCATACCCCAACATCTTTGGTAGAATCATTCAAATATCCCCCATTATATTTTTTACGAACATCCGACACATGTTCTATCTGGGAGACATGGTGCCCTAAATTTTCTATCTACATTAAGAAAGAATAAATCAAAATTTTAATATATGAAATAGATAATTTTATCTTGTAAATATTTGAACTGATTAAAATATTACCAAAGTTTATTTTTTTCTTGAAAAAAATTTCAAACCAACAGTGTGGGGGTGATTTATTTTACTTGGATTAATAAATTATTTCTTGAAACATCTTGAAATAAATAAGTGGTAATTTAATAGTAATGTATGTAATGTTATATATTTATCATATGAATGTATATAAGTAAAATGAGATTAATATAATAATACATTCTTCAATACCATGTGCTTCTCATGGTGATGGATATTAGTAAACCACTTCAAGTGCTCTTAAGGTACCCATCTAGGTGCCTTGTCATACATCCACTGACTGGTCAATGATTTATCAATGAATTTATTACAAAATAACCATTTAAAATATTTCAATTTATTATCAAAATATATTCACTTTAAATACAGAAGAGAATATGTAAAAAGAAAGTAATTTTTAAAATATTATAATTTAATTAAATAATGACATTTAATTGAGAAAAAATGTATTCAAATTACCTTTATATTCAATTCAAATACCTCATTCTTCCAAGACTGAGGGATATTACTCTAATAAGAATATATAGTTGGTAGGGTCACTGAATTAGCTTCCAACTGGCCTAAAATATGGAAAATATTCCCATCATCTGTGGAGACCCCATAACAATAAATGGGTGAAACTATCTTCAATCCAGTCATATTACACACATATAAACAGTCAATGTTTGTCTCAGTAGTATCATTTATTCCATATTTTATGAAAAAGAAATTATTAGTATAAAAATTTCAATAAAATTATTCACATTAAAATTAGTACCTATAACCGCGACCCCATACTACCCTCCTAAAGAAACAGGAGTGACAGCCTATTCCCTCGTTGCGGGGCCGTCACATATTGAAATTTTTGAATTAGGAGGTAGTGATCCAAATGATAATGGGAGGGGGACAGAGGGAATTTCATAAACTAATGGGAGGGAGACACAGGGAATCATGGATGTTATAGGGGGGAGCTTGAAGGATCATCTGAAAACACTGATGAAGTTTACATGGATGGGAAAATGTAAAGTAGAAGTCAACTACAAATAATGAATAACTTCTTCTTGGGAATTATTTTAATTTAAATATGTAAAAAATATTCGATACATATATTTTTGAATATTCATGTAGAAGAATAAATTTATAAATGATAACATATACACAATAATGGAAAACAGAATTGACATAGGTATGCTAATGAATGACTGCACACAAAAAAATATAACATTTACTTTTCAAAATTAAACAACCATAAATAAAAATAAATAAAAATATTTTAAAATATCCATAATACAAGAAATGAATGGAATATAACATTGGTAGTTTATAAGTTAATGGGTGAATGCACATACAATCATTTTTTCCTTCAATCATGTCATTATCTCGCTCTATCATTACTTCTTCTACTTTATCCACCACTGTAGGAATTATATTTTCAATATCAGGATGTAAAAATAATTAATTTTCCTTTTATTTATGTGATTAAATACTAGAAGTCAAATCTTTTACTTCATCTCTCATATAATACAAGCCTCTTTTTTATGTGAACAACTACACTCCACCCTTCATCTTTGATATCTTTAATATAATATAAGTTTTTCTATTCCTATGAAAATAAATAAAAATCATTTAATTTATGGATACCAAAATCCACCATGTGAGACAATTTTATATAATTAAATTACAAAAGATTCTATTTTAATACCATTGTTAATATTGAACCACTTGTATTTGAATAAAACAACTAAAAAATTACAGTGGTAGTTCAATTTGATAATACCAGTCAAATTTACATCATATACCAATCTGGAAACTATAAATATACCACTATTATGTGTTTTTAAATCCTCATATTGATGGAATACAAGAAATTTGAAGCTGTTCACATTGCAAGTGTTGAACTTTCTAGCCTCCTTAGAGGACCCTGAGCCAAAAACATCATATATTATGACAACTTATCCTGAATATTGGTATTCATGATCTAAAAGAGGTAATTTACATTATTATATTTACAAAATATATATTTAAACCTAATATACATGTTGATTATAGTATTTATGAACATACAAGACATACAAATCTATATAAAACATATTTATTAACATATTTTGTTATATCTTTATCATTTTATCTTAAAATTCTCAGGTGTATCTTTCTTTCTTTCTCAAGTTTTTCAATAAATGAATATGTAATTTCACTATTCAGTATAAAATATCTATCTATTTATAATAATTCCATTTTTAACAGTGTAATATTTGAGTTTTTCCTAACTGGCCAGCCAATAGTTGGGAATATTATTGATTTCCCATATAAATGAGATTGATTAAATATGTCATCAACACATTCAATTTGATTTAATATTGTATCAATTTCATCCATTTTTCTAGAATAAAAGGATAGATACTTATATACTAGGTAACATTCAGAAATAGATCCTTCAAGTTGAGATTTATTTTTCACATTTGATTTCAAATAACCGAGGTATCATTAAAATAAAATGAATGAAACATGGTTTTTTATTTAATGAAGTTTCAATAATGATTTAGATAAGATGAAAAACCAATAAAAAAGGACCAATCAGTTGGACAATAATTAGATAATATAATGGACCTCCTACTTTAGTTTCATTGAACAAATTCATAGTTAAATATATAATGATAGTAAAAAATGACAAAGGAAATATCAAATACATTGCACAAAGTTCTAGTAAAAATATTTCCTAAATATTTTCAAGCTCATCTAGTTATATATCTTGCTTAAATTTTTTCCAAAGAATTTATAGTACAATATTACAACTATATTAACCCTTTTAGGTGACAATATATGCAATTCCAATTATAAGGCCCCCACTATAAAAATTACACAATCTTGAGTTAATTCAAGAATTCACAGTAAGGATCTTTTCAGGTTTAGAGTTTTAGAGAATTACGACTTAGCTATTACATAATAACTCAAATTTATACTAAGTCGATACAACTATAACATTCTCCATTTATTAAAAAATATAAAACTTTTAAAAGTAACCGTGATTTATTTTTTAATGATAAAAATATTATTGAATTATTACTTTCTCTTACCCATCATTATATTATGTGAAAACATTTAAAAAACTTGGGATTAACACAAAAATCAGAAAAAGGGACATAAAATAAGGAACAAAAACGTTAGTTCATGAATATTTATAAACCCATGAAATTATAAGATTACTTAATAACATCATAGATATCATAAATCATAAAGGTAATTTGTGGAATCCATATCATACTTAAATTGTAGCTTTCACAGCTCTATAGGGAGTAACATTCATGGTTACATTTGGAATACCCATCAAAATATTATCTCTAAAGATCTTAGGAGCATTATTATATGACCCCGTCTCAGTACCTCATTGAATTCAAGAGCTATCATGGGCTCACCAACCCTCATTTTATCACAGAACCACCCATATACCTAAGAAATTCCCAAGAACCATAACATAATCAAAATACATAAACCAAGCATAATGGAAAATTAACATTTCCACATTACAATATAAGATATCATTTCATGATATAGTAATTTCATTATCAAAATAATTTTCAATTCTGAAATACATGAAAAGGGAATATGGTATTTATTTTTCTTTTAAAAACATTGAGGCTTGTAGAGGAATCCAAATAGAAAATAACAGTTATGATGGTGGAGAATTTATTTTCCCCACATATGTTAAAAACAATCCTTTTGTAATTTTGTAAAAAAATTTATTGAAAAAGATTACTTTTGAAGACCCTTAAATGAAATTAAAGTCAAATGGGTTTATTATACACTGTATAAAATAAAGTGGTGTATAATTTTAAATTATTTCTCAATTAAAGGAAATTGAGATGAAGTCCCTTACAATGATCATATCATTGTATTAAGGATAAATCAATGACATAAATATTTGGGACAAATATAAATACATCCAATTTAAGTGGATATTATGTTTAAAGAAATCAGTGGAAATTCACACATATTCATAGAAAAACAAAACCAATGACATGGATATTTAAATCAATGAATATAGATTGAGTTAAGATTCTCATTACCGTGAGTCCGAATAGTCATGTTCAATATTTATATTCCAGAATAATAAACATAGATTAATTTATACTTTCTTGATAAACCTTTTCAATTTTTTATTATTTTTATTATATCATTTATTACCATGTTATGAAAATTATATAATTATTTAAGTACATATAAGATGTTTTGTCAATATTCCATACTTGAGTCAAAGATGGACATGATTTTGATGTCACTAGTCCATATAGTCATAATACTATCATCTCAAGATTATTATTCATGAAATAATCATCAATTTTATACATTAATTATACTTTTTAAATCTAACCATTAATTATGGTTATGAAAAATAAAAAATGTTATATTCATGGAGACTGTAGGCCGTACGTATGCATGAGTAACATTTTCATTTCTCATTGATCATTATGGAATTAAAGTAATTATTATTTTTTCATTCCAGAATTATAAAAATATAATTGGTATCATAAGAATCATTTAAATATAATTATATATATCATAAATGTGATGTTGTGAATAAAAATGATTCACATCGCTTTGTGTAGGTGACAGTTCACACATACGCATGAACGACGTTATGGTTTTTATGTACATGTAATGTAAGAATATAATTGAAATATTATTATTTTAAAATGATAAATATGTCATCAATATAAAATAATAATATTAATTCAATCATTATAACTGATCTTGATATAAGGTAATGTAAAATGATCTAAATCGGTTCGTGGAGGTGATAATTTAAACGTACACACAAACAATTAATTCCTTTCCCATTTGATGGAAGTAGAGATTAATTTAGGGGGTTATATGAACATAATAAAATCTTAGTATATTTTGGATACTAGATTTATTATTTCATGTATGTGGAATAATATTTAGAGGATGTGAAAAAAGAAAAAAATTGCAACTCTTAAAAAAATGATACCTCTTCTTTAGTTGATATCTTTTGAAGAACACCTTAACAAATATAAGAAGGGTGTTATGCCAACAATAAGTACTCAAGAATGTGGGGATGGATTCTATGGAGAGTTTTGGGTAGATCATAGGTGAACTGAATGGGTTCTTTAAGTGTGATTATTAGAGAAGATATGGTACCTTTTTATTGGAGAGGGAAGGGGAATCCTTAGAAACTCTTAAATTATTAAATTAATATAGATTATTATTTTTAATTAAAATGGATAAAATTTAATATATGTAGAATATAATATTAATAAAGTTCTAAATAATTTCATATAATTATTTTAGACATTTATAGATTTTATTTTAACCCACATATTTCTGGTTTACCCTTAATTAATCTCTTTTAATTTTAAAAGTGGTAACAACATTATAATTATTAAGTGGTAATTAATTTTATGTAATTGAGACAAAATTCCCATAATTAGAGAAAAAAATGAAATTTTAAATCATATCATAGTCACTTTGTGATTTTAAAATATTTTTAGTATTTTTAAATATTTTAATAAATTAATATTTTTATAAAACATCAATTATGTCAGTTTTTATACTATTCATTTTATTGAATTTAAATAAAATATAAACAGAGAGATAACTTCAAAACAAACCATTGAATAGTCTTATAACAAGTTATATGCTCATAGAAAATTGTGTATGACATAAATTATGTCAAATAATATTTATTTTATTATTTATAATATCATTTATTTGATTCCTTCATTAATAAAGCTATCACCGCATCATCATTGTGTCATAATTAAATTTAATTATTTAATTTCAAATAATTATAAATAGAATACCGTGATATATAAAATATTTTTAAATTTATAGTTAAATATATCACTTATATAAATCCATATTAAAATTGTTTTATTAAGAAGATATAGGTTTATAACATATTTTTTTTACTTTAAATGAAAAGGTATAAGTTTCATAATCACACCTAAGTGGCTTCCAAAGGAAAAAGATTTATCCCAAGGGTTGTCTTGGTCACCCATATCTCATAAAATATAATTATTATAAGTGTTAGGGTAGTTTTATATTATTATAATAGTATTTTTACCCTTATATACCTGATTTACCCTTTATCTGCAATAAATAAAAATAATTACTAAAGTTACTATTCATCGTGTACAAAAATAAAATTGACATATTTACTTAATTTAGATATTTTAATTCTAAATATGGAATCAATTTTTCAAAATTAAAAATAATGAATTTTTAGTGATTGATTTAAAATTAATTCATGTTTTCAAAACGAGAAAAAAAGTTTTTTGAAAGTAAATACCATCAAATGATTGTCATGTGTTTATATCAAATTTCAATTTGATATTACCTCAAATGAAAAAAATTGGATTAAATGAGAAAAAACATAATCCAATTGAACTTTAAAATCAATTAAAATGAAAATTTGACTATAAAAAAAATTAGATGAAAATGTAGTTTTGAATTAAAATGCTGTATTTTTCACTATTCATTAAAAAAAGAATTTTATCAGAAAAATACCAAAATTAAACAAAAGTAAATTTTGATATCCTGATTATAAATAATAAGTTTATTTTTTAAAATAAAACATATAAAATTTTAAAAAACTATATTTAAAATGGGTTCACCATCAAAAGGAAGTAAAAGCACCTTTTAAAAAAATATTAGAGTATTTTACGCATAAAATTTGATATATTCTTATTTTAAGCCTCTAAAATTTATTGGATGAAAGTAAAAAATTTAATAAATATATTTTAACATAATATAGTTAATTATTTTCATTCCTACTAATACAATGGCTAGGCATTAACTATCATTTAAAATAATAATAATAATATTGTATTATTTTTCAGTATAATTAAATCTTGTGTGGAAGGTAAGATTATGGAGAAACCAATTGTTGAGTGTTAGGTATGATATCTCACATAGTGTCCCCTTTAATCTAAAATTAATATCTAATTCATAAATATTAATACATATGAAAATGTTTTATTCTATAATTACCTGGGATGTTTCATTCTCCCCATTTTGGAAATTGCATCCTCGTAATTTTAATTAAGGGTTGGTAACTAAGGTATGACCTTTCAAAAAAACATTATTGAAATCCCACATCATAAAAAGGATTCATAAAATTTCCACATTAAAAGAAATAAAGGACTATGAAAAGGTCACCTGAGATAACATATACTTGGATTATATGTAGGAAAACATGGATATAGAAGATAAACTAATTGTCATATTCAGATAGAGAGTGATATAAATCATGAATAGGAGAAAGCTAACAATCACAAAACCATAAATTTGTGATAGGTTTAAAATTAATTTATTTCATAGTAGAAAAATTAAACATAAAACGTTTTATTAAGGTCATTTTCATAAAGTTTGGGAATTATTTTTCTACTTAGAAATAATAACATAATGAAATATACTTACTTGACAGGTAGAGTTTTATCCATTAGTAAAATTCCACCACAAAATAATCTTTTTATCCAATTGATGAGTATTTAAGAGGACTTAGTCACACTATAAGCATTATAATCAACTTCTAGAGAATCATATAATCCATAAAAGTTGATATATATATTTCCCCTTTCTTTATACATTAACCAAAAACACAATGTTTAGTACAAGATCGGATAATCCCCTAAAAAGAATCATCCTTTATAAGGATAAGGACTACTTTTAATCTCCAAAATTAAATAGTAATACCCAAGTTCTACATAGAACATTCAAAAAACAAATTTCCTTAAAATTACTCAAAATTATCCAACAAATAATGAAACACAAAACTCAGAATAATTTGATCACATAGTCTAAAAAGATAAATTTTAACATGTATCTCCTAATAAAATCGATCACTCTTATAGTCTCATACTGAAAAGTAATTAACCTAATCACATATTATCCATGATCGGTTAATCATTTCCATAAATAACCAAATTCTCAAAATTCCAAAATTAAAATCATAGAATCTCCCAAATATAATTCAATTATTACTCTATTAAAATACCAAAGAGTTTTATTTACATTAAACATATAAAGTTCCCAGAACACTAAACATCTTCCAAAATAACATTTATCACATAATCCCCAAATCATTTTCCAATACTAAGGATATCTATTCGATAAATTATATGTCTCCCAAATCAAATTATTCTTAATACATAAAATCATTTAACTAAAAAAAATCCATACTAACTGGGGACTTCTTGTAGGATAGTGGTAGGCGATAAAGCCATGCCACACTATGGTTGTGAGTTTCATTCTCACAGCCTTGTCCAATGCAACAGGTTGTCAAAAGGTCTATGTGTTGTCCTTTTTTAAAAACTATATAATTTTTTAACATTCCAAAAAATGAGATAAAATCCTTAAAAATAACCATAACATATTTTAGAATCAAATTCTGTCTTATGACTTTCATTTTACATCCCAAAAAGTAATAAACCATAATTACCTCAAAAATATATGTCTCTAAAAATACTATTAGTTACCTTAAATTTTTTGAACATATACATAAAAAGGGATTTATAAGAAATTTAAATTCTGATAAACCTAAAAATTATAAACTCATACGATATCCCTGTCTCTTAAGTAGACATCCTAATCCATAATGTTATCTAAACAGACCTCTGATACCGACTATAAGGCCCCAGACTTAAACATTAAATAATCTGTATTTATGTCAAGAATTCACATTGATGATCTTTTCAGGTTTATAATTTTAGAGAAATTGGAAATTTCTTTTACATAATAACTCAATTTTATACAAAGTGGATACAAATTCAACAGTATACATTTCTTCCACAATATAAAACTTTTAAAAGTAAACATGATTTATTTTTCCTGATAAAAAACTTCTTGACTTCTTCCTTTTATTACCCATCCTTATATCCTATGAAAACATTTTAAAGACTTGGGATGAGCACAAAAATATCAGTAAAGAATATAAAATAAGGAAAGAAAATGTTAGTCCATAGATATTTATAAACCCCAAAAATTAAAAGAATCCCAAAAAACATCATATAAATCATAAATCATAAAGGTAACTTATAGAATCCATATCATACTTACATTATAGATTTCACAGGTACACATGGAGTAACCTTAATGATTACGTTTGGAATACCCATCACAGTATATTCTCTAAATCTATTAAGATAAACCTTATTGCTTAACTCAGTGTCATTACCTAATGAATTGAAGAGTAATCATGGGCTCACCTGCCCTTAGTTTATCATGCAACCACCCATATACATAATAAATTCCCAAGAATAATAAAAAAATCATAACACATAAACCATGCATAAAGGAAAATTAGAATTTCCATATAGAAATCATAAGATATCACTTCAAGATATAATCATTTAATTCTCAAAATCATTTTCAATACCAAAATACATTAAAAGGGAATATGGTATTTATTTTTATTTTAGAAACATTGCGGATTCTAGAGGAAGACAAATATCAAATAATGGTTAGAGTTGCAGAGAATTAATTATCAACACATATGTTAAAAACATCGATTTTTTCATTTTGTAAAACACTTCCTAGAAAAATATTCCTTTCTAAAACCATTGAATGAAATTAAATGTCAAAGTGGTTTATTATAAACCGTATAAAATAAACTAGAGTATACTATCAAATTTTTCCTCAATGGAAGTATATTGAGATAAAGAACATTACAAAGATCGTATCATTAGACTAAGGATAAATAAATTAAATAAATATGTGTAAAAAATATAAATACACCAAATTTTAGTGGATATTTAGTGTAAAACAATCTTAGGTCATTCACAAATTCTTATTAAAACAAAACCAATAACATGGATATTTAACTCAATGAATTGAGATTGAGTTAAGATTTCTCTTATCATGAGTATAACTCGTCACAAACTATATTTATATTACTGAATAATAAACTTAGATTAATTTCTACTTTATTGAGAAACTTTTTAATGTTTATTATTTCTTTTATATCACTTATTACCATGTTATGAAACTTGTATAATTATTTATGTTCATGTCGGATGTTTGGTTGATATTCAGTACTTTAGTAAATAATGAACATGGTTTTGATGTCACTAGTACATGTGGAAATAAGTCCATCATTTAAAAAACATTATTCTTGAAATAATCATAAATTTTATACATTAATCATAATTTTTAAATCAATCAATTAATTGTGGTTATGAAAAATTAATAACATTATATTCATGGAGATAGCAGGTCGTACATATGCATGAGTAATGTTTTCATTTTTCATTGATCATTGTAGAAATAAGGTAATTATTATTTTATATTTCTAGAATGATAATAATATTATTGGTATCGTAATAAACATTAAAAAATACTTATATATATATATATATCATATAAGTGATGTGGTGAATAAAAATGATTCACATCGCTTTGTGGAGGTGATAGTTCACACGTACACACGATCGATGTTATTGTGTTTATGTGCTTGGAAGGTAAGAACATAATAGAAATATAATTATTTTAAAATTATAAATATGCCATTAATATCCCATATTAATATTAATTACATCATTATAACTGATCTTGATAGACAGTAATGGAAACCGAACTAAATCAGTTCGGGGGGGGGGGGGGGTGATAATTCACATGTACGCATGAATAATTAACTCTACCATTTTATGTAAGTAGAGATTGATTTAGGGGTGATATTAACATAATAAAATTTTATTTTATTGAGTATACTATAGTTATTAATTCATATTTAAAGAATAATATATAATGGAAGTGGAAGAAGAAACAAAATAGAAACTGTTAAAAAAATGATACCTCTTCTTCGGTTGATCACCTTTGAAGATAAATGTAACACCTCTAAGAAGGGTGTTATGCTTAAAATAAGGAATCAAGAATTTGGGGAGGTATAAATGGACTATTTTTGGACTGATATTTTTCTATACAAAGTGTTCTTGAAGTGTGTGTATTTGAGAAGAGATGTTGCCTTTTTATAGGAGAGGGAAAGGGCGCCCGGGGAAAGACTTAAATGATTAAAGTAATATAAATTAAAATTTTAATTAAAATGGATCCAACATTGGATATGTAAAATATAATATGGGGATAATTATAAATCCTCTCATGCAATAATTTTTAGAATTATATTGATTTTATTTTTACCCTTATCTTTTTGGTTTACCCTTATTTATTCTCTTTTAATTTTAAATGTGGTAACAACATTTTAATTATTAAGAGGCTATTGATTTTACTTATATGAGATAAATTTAAAATAATTGGACACATAAATAACTTTTAGACCTTATAATATCCACTTTTTGATTTTAAATATTTTTATTTTTTTAAATAATTTAATCAATTACTATTTTTATAAAACATCAATTTTGTAAATTTTTAAACCATTCATTTTTTTGAATTTAAATAAAATATAAATAGAGATATAACTTCGAACCAAACCATTTAATAGTATTATAAAATCTTATATTAACCTATAAAAATATTGGATGACATAAATTATGTCAAATTATATTTAATTATTAATATTTAAAATATCATTCAATTGATTCCTTTATTAATAAATCAATCAATCCATCATCATTATGTCATAATTAAATTAAATTATACAATATCTAAATATTATAATTAAAATTCCATGATTTAGGAAATATTGTTATATTTGTAATTTAAATTAATTTTCAAGGATATCACTTATATAAATCTATATTAAAATTGTTTTAGTAATAATATATATGGTTATAACAGATTTTCCTTTACATTAAATTAAAAGTTATAAGTTTCATAATCACACCCAAGTGGATTAAAGATGCCAAATGTTTGTCCCAATAGTTTTCATGGTTAAAAATATATAATCCAATAGTATTAGGACATGTTCTATGGTAGTTTGGAATGATTATAATATTATTTTTACCCTTATTTACCTGATTTACCCTTTAATTACTAAAGTTAATTTTCAAAATGTCCAAAAATTATAGGGGCCTATTTAAATAATTTGGAATTATTATTCCAAATATGGAATATATTTTATTAAATTAAATCCATATAAGTTTCAGTAATTAATTTAAAATGTATCCCTTTTGTCAAAACGAGAAAACAAGTTTTTAAAAAGTAAAAACCATCAATTGATTGACATATGTTTAAATCAAATTTTAATGTGAAATTTCCTCTAATTACTAACATTGTATTAAACGATAAAAAATTAATCCAATTAAAATTTAAAACCAATTAAATGGACAATATAACTATATAAAAAAAATTATATGAAGGGAGTTTTGAATTAAAATGGAATATTATCACTGTTCATTAAAAAATTAATTTCATCACAAAAATAAAAAAATTCAACCAAAGTAAATTTTTATATCCCACTTATAAATAAGAAGATACTTTTTTTAAATAGAACATATAAAATTTTCAAAAAATTTATTTAAAAAGGATTCCCCATCAAAAGTCTTTAAAACTACCTTTAAAAAAATATTAGAGTATTTTATGCTTAAAATTGGATTTATTCCCATTTTAAGCCTCTAAAATTTATTGGATGAAAGTAAAAACATTGAATAAACATGTTTAAACATAATATAGTTAGTTATGTTCATTTTTACTAATACAATGTCTATGCATAAGCTACCATTTAAAATAATAATATTAATATTGAGTTATTTTTCGGTATAACTCAGTCTTGTGTGTAATGTAAGATTTCGGAGAAACCAATTATTGCGTGTCGAGTATGATATCACACATAGTGTCTTATTTAAACTAAGATTAATATCTAATTCATAAATATTAATAGATATGAAAAGGTTTTATTCTATAATTACATGAGGTGTTACATTCTATACCCCTTTTGGGAATCCCGTCGTCGTAATTTTAATTCGTGGTCGGTAACTAAGTTATGAATTTTCAAAATATCGTTATTGTCATCCCACATTAGAAAATGGATTAATAAAAAATCCTCTTTACAAGAAATAAATGAACATGTGAAGGTCACATGAGATAACACATACTTGGATTCCATGTAACAAAACATGAATATGGAAGAAAAACTAACTGTCATGTTCTGATGGAGAGTGATAGAAAAGATGATCAAGAGAAAGTTAACAATAAAAAAACAATAGATCTGTGATTGGTTATAAGGATATTATTTTAATTTTAAGAAAAGTAAATGGATTTTTTTTGTTTTAAGATTATTTTAATAAAGTTGGGGAATTATTTTACTACTTAGTATTAAGAACATAAGGAAATATACTTACTTGACATGTATGGTTTCATCCATTAATGTAATTTCACCACAAAACATCTTTTCCTAAAATAGATGAGTATTTAAGATGACTTGGTCACTCCTGAAGCACTATAATAATATTAAAGAGATTCACATAGTCCATAAAAGATGATCTATATATTACCCTTATCTTTAGACATTAACAAAAACCAAAATTTCTAGTTCATGATTAGATAATCACTCAAAAAGAATAATCCTATATAAGGATAAGGACTACTTTTAATCTCCAAAATTAAATAGTAATTCCCAAGTTCCACATAAACCACTCAACAAATAAATGTCCTTGAAATTCCTAAAATAATACAACTAAGATTGAAACCCAAACCATAAAATAATTAGATCACATAATCTTCCAAGATAAATTTTAACATTAATCTATAAATAAAATCGATCACTCTTAAAGTATCATACTGAAAAGTAATTAACCAAATCACATATTCTTCATGATATGTTAATCATTTCCATAAATAACCTAATTACCATAATTCCACAATTAAAATAATATATTCTCCCAAATATAATTCAACCATTACTACACTAAAATACCATAGTCTTCTATTTACCTTAATCATATAATGTTCCTAAAACAATTAATGTCTTCCAAAATAATATTTATCATGTAATCCTCAAAACATATTCCAATAATAAGGATATTCATTTGACAAAATATATGCTTTCCAAATTTTTTTCCTTAATCCATAAAATCAATTAAATAAATATAATATGTCATACTAACTAGGGACTTCACATAGGATAGTGGTAAGTGATAAAGCCTTATCGAACAATAGTTTTGGGTTCGATTGTCACAGCCTTGTCCAACGTGACATGTTGTCACACGGGTTGTGTGTTTTTCAAAAACTATATGAATTTATAACATTCCAATAAATGAGAAAAAATCCTTAAAAATTACCATAATATATTTTAACCTCAAATTTTATCTTATGAACTTCATTTTGCATCCCAAAAAGTAATAACCCTTAATTACCTAAAAAATATATGTATCTAAAAATTCTGTTAATTACCTCAAATTTATGGAACATAAACCTAAAAATCAATTTATAAGACATTTAACTTATGATCATCGTAAAAATTACAAACTCATATGATATCCTTATCTCTTAAGAGAAAATCCAAATCCCTAATGATATCTAAACCGACCTATGATACCAACTATAAGGCCCCATCCTTAACCATTACATAATCTTGATCTAAGTCAAGAATTCACATTGAGAATATTTTCAGGTTTAGAGTTTTATAGAATTAGGTAAAATCTCTTAAATAACAACTTCAATTTATAAAAAGTTGATACAACTATAACAGTATCCATTTCTTCCACAATAAAAAACTTCAAAAAGTAAACATGATTTTTTTCATAATAAAAATATTCTGGACTTATTCCTTTGTCTTTACTCATCCTTATATCATGTGAAAACATTTTAAAAACATGGGATGAGCACAAAAATCTCAATAATGGATATAAAATAAGGAAATAAAATGTGAGTCCATGAATATTTATAAACCCATTAAATTATTAGAATCCTGAAAAAATTCATAGCAATCATAAAGCATAAAGGTAACTTGTGGAATCCATTGAATACTTATATTGTTGATTTAACAACTAAAAATTGAGTAACCTTCATGGTTCTGTTGGGAATATCCATCATAGTAAATTCCATAAATCTATTAGGAGAAACCTTATTATTTAACTCTACATCATTACCCAATGCATTGGAGAGCTATCACATGCTAACCCAACCTCAATTTATCACGGAACCACCCATATACATTTGTAATTCCCTATAACCATAACATAATCATAAAAGATAAACCATTCATGAAGGAAAATTAACATTTCCTTATTGAAATCATAATATATAATTTAAAGATATAATAAATTCAGTCTCAAAACCATTATCAATACAAGAATACATGAAAAGGGAATATGGTGTTTTTTTATTTTAAAAACATTGCGGCTTATATAGGAATCCAAATATCAATTAATGGTTATGACCATAGAGAATTTGTTTTCTCCACATACGTTAAAAACATTCCTTTTGATATTTTGTAAAATTATTCATTAATAAAGATTCATTTTGAAAACCGTAAAATGATATTTAAATTCAAATGGTTTTATTTTACACTATATAAAATAAATTAGTGTATAATATCAAATTATGCCTCAATTAAATGAGATTGAGATAATCTTTCATATAATGATCATATCCTTAGATTAAAGGTAAACCAATGCCATAAATATGCATGACAAATATAAATACCCCCAATTTAGGTGTATATTCAGTGTAAACCAATTAGAGTCCATTTACACATATTCATAGAAAAACAAAACGAATGACATTGATATTTAACTCCATGAATGGATATTGTGTCAATATTTCTCTTACCATGAGTCCGAATCGTCATGTATAATCTTTATATTCCTGAATAAGAAACTTATATTAATTTATAATTTCTTGAGAACCTTTTTAAAGTTTATTATTTATTTTATATAACTTATTACCATGTTATAAAAATTATATAATTATTTAAGCTCATATCATATTTTTTTTCAATATTCGGTACTTGAGTCAAAAATGAACTTGGTTGTGATGTCACTAGTCCATGTGGTCATAAAACCATCATATAAAGAATATTATTAATGAAATAATCATTAATTTTATAAATAAGTCATACTTTTTAAATCAAACCATTAATTATGGTTATGAAAATTAAACAATGTTATAGTCATAGAGATGGTAGGTCGTACGTACACATGAGTAACATTTTCATTTTTCATTGATAATTATGTAAATAAAGTAATTATTATTTTATATTTTCAAAATTATCATAATATTTTATGGTTATAATAACAATAATTTAAATATAATTATATATATATTATACAAGTGATGTGGTGAATAAAAATGATTCACATTACTCCGTGGAGGTGATAGTTCACACGTATGCACGAACGATGTTATTGTTTTTATGTGCATGGAAGGTAGAAAATAATTTAAATATTTTTTTACAATGATAAATATATCATTAATATCACATATGGATATTAATTCCATCACTCTAACCGATCTTGATATTCAGTAATTAAAAACGAACTAAATTGGTTCATGGAGGTGATAATTCACACGTACACATGAATGATTAATTCTTTTCACTTGTGATAGAAGTCTAGATTTATTTAGTGGATGATATTAACAAAATAAAGTCACAATATATTTTTTATACTAGATTTATTATTTCAACATTGAAGAATAATATTTAAAGGAAGTGGTTGAAGAAAAAAAAAGATAATCTTAAAAGAATGATACTTCTTCTTCGATTGTCACCTTTGAAGAACACCTTAACAGCTCTAAGAAGGGTGATATACCTAAAATAATGCCTCAAGAGTGTAGACAGGTATTCTAAGAAGAGTTTTGGGTAAATATTTTCTGAAAAAAGGGTTCTTTAAGTGTAAGTATTATAGAATAGAGGGTACATTTTTATATGATAGGGAAGGGGCACACTTTAAAAAATTTAAATTATTAAATTAATATAAATTATTTTTTTATTCAAAGGGATCCAACTTTAGATATGTCAAATATAATATGGGTATAGTTCTAAATACTCTCATATAATAATTTTTAGACATGTATTGATTTTATTTTAACCATTATCTTTTCAGTTTACCCTTAATTATTCTCTTTTAATTATAAATATGGTAACAAAATTTGAATTATTAAGAGGCTATTAATTTTACTTATATGAGATAAATTTCCCATAATTGGACACATAAGGAAATTTTTGACCTTATCATAGTAATTTTTTTATTTTAAAATCTTTTTTTATTTTTAAATAACTTAATAAATTAGTATTTTTATAAAACATCAATAATATCAATTTTTACAGTATTCATTTTATTGAATAGTACTATTCACTAAAGGGACCTTTGGGACAAAAAATGGGATTTCAATTCTATTATTCAGGAAACTTGGCCTTGGTCCTAAGGGGTATTTAATGTTTCTCCCTCTACCGAATCAAAATAGGTCTTTGTTTTAATAATAAAATGATGCTTCAACTCCAAACATTTAAAAAAACTGCATCATCATTGTGTCATAATTAAATTTAATTATTTATTGTATAAAATTATAAATTAAATACCATGATGTAGTAAATATTGATAAATTTATAATTTATAATTATATTTTAATATATCACTTATATAAATTCATTTTAGAATTGTTTTAGTTATAAGATATATGTTTATAACATATTTTCCTTTAATTTAAATTAAAAGTTATAAGTGTTATAATCACACCCAAGTGGCTTAAAAAGGAAAAATTTTATTCTAAATGGTTGTATTGGTTGGAAATATCTCATCCAATAATATTAAGAATTTTTTTAGGGTATTTTTATATTATTATAATATTGTTTTTACCCTTATTTATTAGATTTACCCTTTAAACGTGGAAAATAAAAATAATTACTAAAGTTACATTTCATCATGTCCAAAAATAAAAGGGACCTATTTAAATAATTTGGACCTTATGATTCCAAATATGTTAAAAAAATTCTAAATTCAAAACATATATTTTTCAGTAATAATTTTAAGATTAATTCCCATTGTCAAAATGAGAAAACAAGTTTTTAAAAGTAAAAACCATCAAATAATTGACATATGTTTATATAAAATTTCAAGGTCAAATTACCTCTAATGACCAAAATTGGATTAAATGATAAAAAATTAATCCTATTAAACTTTAAAACCAATTATAAGGACAATATAAATGTATAAAAAAATTAGACAAAAAGGGAGTTTTGAATTAAAATGCAATATTTTTCACTATTCATTAAAAAATGAATTTTATCAGAAAAATTATATAATTCAAGAAAAGTATATTTTTATGTCTCAATTATAAATAAGAATTTTAATTTTTAAAATAGAGTTTATAATATTGTCAAAAACTGTATTTAAAAAGGGTTCTCCTTTAAAAGTTGGTAAAACTACCTTTAAAAAATATTTTATTATTTTATGCTTAAAATTGGATTTATTCTCATTTTATGCCTCTAAAATTTATTGTATGAAATAAAAAATGTAACAACCATGTGTAAAAATAATATAGTTTGTTCTGTTCATTCCCTCCAATACAATGTCTAGGTATTAAATCCTATTTAAATTAATAAGAATTATATTGTATTATTTTTTTGGTATAACTCAGTCTTGTGTGCAACGTAAGATTTCAAAGAAACCCATTGTTGCATATTGAGTATTCTATAACACATAGCGTCCCCTTTAAACTACAATTAATATATAATTCATAAATATTAATAGATATGAAAAAGATTTATTTTATAACATATGGGATGTTACACCAATGGCAGTAACAACTGTAGGAGAATGTGTGAATTATGAAATTTAAATTCATTTAAACTATGATGATTTAAGTTGAGACACCTTTATATGTTACTTTAATACCAATTATACAAATTAAATTGTATTAAAATATCACTGAATATATATTTGTCCATAATTTTCATTTAAAAAATTTCCGAAACTTACTTTCCATTATCATCTGGTCATAGATAACATTTTTATTCATTCTATATAAGTACTTTTGAGCATTGAGATGGTACTTTTGTTTTCCATTATCATTATGTAATTTAAGGATAAAATTTTCACATTCTTCTCAATATGAATGACACCAATATTATGACACAAACAATTAAATTCCCAATACAAAAGTTTGAAGAATAATCATTTCTTCTTCCATTTTTGTGTTCTAATTTCAACTAATGATAGACTTTAAAATCTGTTCCCAATATCATTAAAATTATGCACATTCACAAATTATCCCTCAAAATTTACTAGTTGTAAAAATATTTTATAAGTCTTCATAAACATCAAAGGTGTTCTATGATCAACAGGAACATCGATTTTTTTACTTATTCAACTAAAATATATAAGAAGTCTCATGAAATATGTGATGACATAAGAGGTGCCATTTTTTCAATAAGGTATTCATTAAATATAAAAATCATGGTTATAAATAGGGAAATCCTTAACCATGTTAGTATTCCAACTAGATAATTTCCCAAGTCAATGGAAGTTACTAATGGTCCACATTAGAGAAATATTCACTTTGAACATTGTCCTAGAAGATTCATCATACATCTCAAGACCATTATTTCATAACTCATGAAATTATACAATTAGGGGCTACACGTATACATCAATATCATTTTTAGGAATTATTTTCTCGGAATATTAATCAAAATTATAATGTTTTTTTTGAATAAATATCCATGAAGGTAGATCATAAGAGATCAAAACAACAAGCCAAATGATATAACTGGTAATCAATGTTTTGAATGGGTTTAATCAATTAGAAGATAATCCCATTCTCATACTCATTGGATTAGATGATAAATATAGATATAATAAATCAAAATTTTTTAATTACTTTGAATCACTTGGATGTCACATTAACCCATCATTGTTATTATCTATAACATGTCACATCATATGATCAATGGTTTTTGATAACGTGATTAAAAATTTCAATCAAGGTCTTAAGGAGAAGTAGTGAAGTGTATTTACTGGTTTTTTTCCTATTCTTCATATTATTATTTCAATTTATACATCCAATATTACATAATAAATTACATCTAGAAATTTATTTTTTCTAATCCTGTCTACTTGAATCCTCTTCTCCAATTATGAAAACAATCACTGGGACAATCTTTTAATTTTTTATAATTCATAACAATATTGTTATAAAATTTATTTATATCATAAAAAGACTCATAGATCTTAGCTTCCATAAATTCATCACACAAAAATTTCAATATAATTGAAAACACCTTATTTTTTATTCAACAAAGGCATTTTATAGTGTACAATATGAGTAGAAAAGCATGTTTTGAATATCTCAGACATCCTACATCCAAATATTAATTTAAATCATCAACTAAATTAAGAAACTAATTTCTCTTCTTAGTAATGTTATATCTTACATTATACTCTATAAAATTATGTGGATGATCCACTAATATGTTAATTTCTTGATTTGGTTGTCCTATGATCCCAGAAATATTAATTTTCAAGTTATTATTTGTATCACCTTCAATTGGTTGTAATGATAAGTATTTATGCTCATGAAGTTTCATTGAAATGCCAAAATCATCACTTATAAGGTTTTAAATTTCATTTTCCATTTTTGATGAATTTGGGAGCTCATTCTATTAACTATAATTAGTTCTCAAACATTATGTAACATTATATTCTCTATAAAAAATCAAACAGACATATTGAGTAGAGAATTTCTTCAATATCATGTGTTTATAAACATAATTTCCCTTCATCTATCTTCAATTTTTAAATTTTGGGCCTAGACAACTTATTTTACAATAAAAGGATTGATTGAAAATTGTAAAATCAAAAAACTCTTCCAAACCCATAACATAAAAAATTACGTTCCCCAGTAATGTGATTCAAATTTTATCAATATATCACAATGTGCTTGAAATTAATTAAATAAAATTAATACACATAAGAAATATTATGTCATATAGAGAAAAATTAATAATATATTCTAAATCATCAATATAAAAAATTCTTGTATGTTTTGTGTTGACGATGGAAACAAATTCTAACACATATGACTTATCCTCCTTGCTCATTATCAAAAATAAGATCTAAGAAACAAATATGTTAGACAACTTCCTAAACACATGAGATAAAGATAAATATTTACAGAATTATACGGGGTCCTCATTAAGATAACACTATCAACCACTCCTTTATCACAAACCTAATTTATATGTAACTATATTAGTGATGAAATATACTTTTATTCTATCTATATCATCCGAAATAATATCATCATAATCATTAATATTATTCATTAAGGTGAGTGTTTGATAAACTATTGTATATCCACATGGGCTCTATAGTTTTTCATAGCCAAGGAATAATGTATCTATGGTTACCTAGAGTTTGATTATATATATATATATATGAGTTTTTTAATGTAACAAAGTTGATATGTTTTCAGTGTTATTTTAATATGAGTTTTATCTATAACTTGTGTTAATAGACATGCCATCACAAATTTATATTGATGATTCTGACCTTAGAGCATTGGATGATCATATCATGTGAGAATCACCTTTTGTTTTTACTCCAAGTAATCAATGAACACGATGACCATGGATGTCCTATGACTACCTAAAAATGGAAGTGATTATATTATTAATTCCACCCTGATTACTATATTACACTTTAGGTAGTTATTTTTTAGTGATAAATAGATGTGGATTGACTCATATTCCATATCTTATGATGCTAGAATCATGAAAAATTAATGGGAAGTTTCATCTAACATGTTCTCTAAATTAATATTTTCTAAAACATAAATTATCTTCATTTATAATTTTTTATCATTATATTAAATCAAATATCATTAATTATCATTCTATACCATCATATAAAAACATTTAAAAAATAACGAAGATACCTATAATGAAAAATGTGTTAAATTCCATTTTGAATTTCTTTGAAAAAAATGATAAAGTAAAATTCATTAAAAAAATTTAAATTTTTATTTTAATATATAACACAAAAAATTTGTTATTAACCAAGATAACAAGTGTTTATTTTTGTAAATGTAACATTCAAATACAAATTGGAAACTGATTATAATACTTATCACATTCGATGGGTTAATTAAAGATTTTTTCACAACGCTGTAAGATTGGTATAGAGTAAGAGGTTTCCAACCTCTGATACCAACTGTAAGATTGGTATAGAGTAAGAGGTTTCCAACCTTTGATACCAATTGTAGGATCAAAATATAGTATGAGATGCTCAATATACAAGAGGGGGGTGAATTGTATACTTTAAAAATTCTTTTAGAACCTTTAAAGTTAGTTATGAATAACTATAGTTTCCTTAAGAAAAGGAAAGGGCTAAGTTTAACAAAGATTAAACTAAGCAAATTCACAACACCTCTAACACCAAAAGTAAACTAGGAAAAAGATTCCGAAAGTAGGTTCCAGAAATATGATTCTGGAGATTGAAACTTAACAAAGAATTACAATATGAGATTCTACCCTAAAGCGTATAGAATCTAAATTAATCAGAGTACAAGTAGGGAAGTATAAGAAAGTTATAATTTCCTTATAATACAAAATGCAGCGGAAATAAAACAAGTAGTTAAACTACAAGTAACAAGATATAAGTATTTTATCCCAAAGAGAAGGGTATCCAACAACCTTGGATAAAGGTCCCTTGATTTATACTTTCAAGCAAGTCTGTCTTACCCACACCAGGGTAAGCCCTCGATACAAAGATTGGAGTCTCTGTCTTGCTATCCCCGCAAGCCCTCAACTTCAAGGTAGTTGGCAACCTCTGTCTTCCTCAGCAAGAAAGCCCTCGAAATTTAAGGTAGTCGGCAACCTCTGTCTTCCTATCCCCAGAATCCCTCGAATGTAATCACCAACATTCAGAGTCGCACGAAGCTTTGAGAGTTAATAAGAGCCTCTCTCTCTAGAAATCACTTCAAGCATGTAATCACATGAGTAGAAGATCTGTCAGCCTTTCAGCAATCAGCACCGAGCTCTTTCAAATGAGCTCCTATTTATAGGTAAGGTCGGCTCCTTCTCCAACGGTCATATTTTCATTAAAGATCGGAGGGACTTGTACACATGTCACTTAGACAACGGTTAGTTTATAACAAAATAGACGACATCTTTTTATAACAAAACAAGTGTAACAAAAAGTACGACATCGTTTTAAACTCTAACATAAAAGTTCAGAATGAAAGCTTCGGAGTGAAGATTCGGAGTCTGAATAAATTCAGAGTGTATGAAACAAAGATAATTAGATTCTGTTTAATAGGTGAATTCGGAATGAGAATTCGGAATGAGAATTTCGTCATTAGAATTTGTAATGAGAATTATTCATTAGAATTCGTAATGGGAATTCATCATCAGAATTCGTAATGAGATTTCATCATTAGAATTCATAATGAGATTTCATCATTAGAATTTGTAATGAAATTTCATCATTAGAATTCGTAATGAGATTTCATCATTAGAATTCTTAATGAGATTTCATCATTAGAATTCATAATGAGATTTTATCATTAGAATTCGTAATGAGAATTTATCATTAGAATTCGTAATGGGAATTCGTTATCGAACTTCATAAGAATTCGTATTCTAAATCTGGAATAGAACTTAGTCAGAGTTCATATCCAGAATTCGGAATGAAACTTCCTTACAGTTCTTATCCAGAATTTGGATCCTAAAACAGATTACTTCATATCAAGGTTTCAACGATTCCGTAAAAATGAATCCGAATTTTATACTTAAGAAAAATATAAATGAAAATGTGATAAGGATAATTTTTCTTATAAAAGAGATTTTCCTTAAGAAAGCAATTTTCCTTATAAAAGCGATTTTCCTTAAGAAATCAATTTTCCTTATAAAAGCGATTTTCCTTAAGAAAGCAATTTTCCTTATAAAAGTGATTTTTCTTATAAAAGCAATTTTCCTTAAGAAAGCAATTTTTCTTAAAGATAAGGTGTTTGTGATTTTCAAAACAAGAAGGAATGGAAAAGTCATAAGGAAAACCTTATTGACTCAACAAACGCACCTCAAGATTCTAACACACATTAATCAATTTTCCCTATATAAAAAATCATACATAGGATATTAATTGATTTAATAAGTGTCAATTATTGTAAAAATAACACTCACACTAATTGAAAACTACTTATTACATTTATCATATATAATGAATTAATTAACTATATTTTTATAAAACACCTCAAAATATTAAAACAAAATAGTCAATATGTTTTATTAAAAAAATAAAATGTTGAATTTTAATTGTGTTAGTATGTTCTAATTTCTATAGATATAAATCTATAACTAATTTTTTATAAACATTAATAAATAAACTACATTTTATAAGAATAAATTCATAAATAGAAAGTCATAAATAAGAATGATAGATGATTTCAGATGGGAAAAAGATGTACATCATAACACTGATGGTGTGGGATGATCAAAGATGATAGGGGGAAAAGAGGGTGAAGGATTAGTGTGAAGAAAGGTGGAGAGGGCTCTATATGGTGAAAGGGGGGATATCGGTGCAACAACGGGGGGAAAAGGGGGTGAAAAACAACATAATAGAAAAAATGGTGGTGTAAGGAGCTGTTATACATTAGGGGATGGGAGTTCCGTGGGGGGGGGGGGGATCGAGGGATTCAATGTGGAAAAGAGGGATGATGAATCAAGGATGAGAAATGAAAAAAAACATTTTATTTTCATTTTTAGAATTTTTTAGCTGTAGTTTTTTAGAAAACCACAGAATAAAATAAAACTTTATTTTTTGGAAATTTATAAAACAACTCATATAAAATTCCTCTAAAAAATTTACTTAATATTTCAAAATATTTTATTTTGGGTATTACATGACTCTCTCTCTTTATAAGGGTGGTTGGCCTCTCAATCACCTGGTGGTGGTAATGATGAAACCATTTTTTGGATAAGAGGATGGGAGGTTGGCTCATCACTTAAGGGGTCATATTGCAGAGTTTCACATTCTATTATAGATTTAAGTCATATTTTTGAATCCTTCCTAGTAATAATACAAGTGAAATTGATTGAAATAAAATATGAATTTAATAGGAGGCTTCACATGAAAATTTTAGAATATATTTTTTGATTTAATTATTTAGTAACTCTATAATTTAGATCCATATAAAAAGACACTTTGAAATGTATTACTGACTAGGGAGGCTTTGAACTTTTGTAAAATGATATGGGATGTGTTTTAGGATTAGGAAATTGAAAGGGGATTCCTATGAATTGTTATGAATGGAATTAAAACCCATGAAGTCAAGTTATATTTAATGAGACAAGTCATACATTTTAAGGTCATGTGATAAGGACCATAGTGGTGCCTTTTAAGTATGTGAATCCTTGATCAATTATATGTAGTTTAAGGTATTTTTAATTGGAATACTATGTGAAATGTACCTAGAAATGGTTAGGTTTGGGACATGCACATTAGTGACCATATTTAATTTAACCTAAAAATATTGATCAGGTGAGGGTATTTAGGGTCACTAATAAAAGAATCTCGACCTGAGGAATTTTAAGAAACCACGAGGAGAATATCAACCCAAGGATTTATGGGGAATCAAGAGTAAGATATTAACTAAATTAATTTGGAGGTAACTCATAGGATAGTATCAACACAGAGTTGTTTTGAGAACCAAGAGGAAAATCTCAAGTGAAGGTATTTATAAGGAACCAAGAGAATAATTTCAACTCAAAGGATATGAAGAAACTAAGAGGATTATATTTACTCAATGAATATGAGTAAACCAAGAGGATAATATTAACTCAAGGAGGATATATTGGTATCATAACACAAATTCTTCTTGACCTCTCATAAAAATTTTATTGTGAAACTCTATATTTTTCATGGGGTTATTAATGGATGTAAAGTGATTGGGGAAAATGATCTATACTATTTACCATAAATGATCATAGTAGATGGTGTGGGTAAGGATCCATTATGGTATTGACCATTATGTGCTAAGGTAGGTGACTCGAGTGAATGGGAGACTAGGTAGGTTACCTGGGTGAAGTATAGATCAAGTTTCCAGTCCCCATGTGCTCAGTTCTTAGGTGGTTATTCCTTAAAATTGTTTGACACCCAGATGGTCGGGAATCCATATGGTTAGTTACTAAGTTGGTTGTTCACCCAGGTGGGATAGTACCCTTGGTGGTTTATGCCTATGTGATTAAGTGCCCATGAGGTTTAGGTCCTTGTTCATGGATCCAAATAAGAGGGACTAAGCTAATACCTTCCCCTTAGGTTTGGATTCAAAAATTACTTGACGGAGGGTTCAATGTTCTTATGTGATTCAAATCATATTTTTTTGTGATCATGTATACAATTACTCCATCCTTGTAAATGGAAGGTTGAGGGTTCCATTTATTAAGAAACCTTGACCTTGGTGCTCGGCTATATAGTGATCCATTTTTTTATTTTAAGACTTTGAAATATTTCTATATATATTTCCTGATCTAAGAACTAAGATGGTGGGTGATTCTGAGGTTCGGTGTGTCTAGAATTAATTTAATAAAAATATTAAATATATTTTATATTTCACACACATAGTTTCTTAAATAAAATGAGATAAATCTTAAACGGAACCTCAAATTAAAAACCTAGGGCCACAATTTATTTAGGAATGCATTCTTTACCGAAGGTGTGACCTAAAATAGGTTCGTGTGCGATGTTCAGATATTTTGATCATTGGTGGGATCATTTTAGGTTAAATTAATTAATTAATTTTATTATATAATTTAAGATGGACTAATTATATTTTTTTATAAATTATAAATTATGGATATTTTCCTAGGGTTTTCCTCATAATCCTAAAATTTCTAGGTGAATATATTCCTCTTATTCCATTGTCAGAATCACATCAAATGAGGATGAGGCTTTGGATTTTAGAATATCATAGTGTATAAAATGAAATGAATTTCTTAAATAATTAGTTAGTGTATTGTTTTATGATTAAAAATTCAATATCTAGGAAGGACTCATCAATTTTTGGTTTATGATCATTTTGATTTAATTTATTGACTTGATTAATCCCCTTCTTTGAGCTCCACCAATCATTTCCCGATCAAGAACATGTGCACCGATTTAATTTCTTAATTATTGGGGTTTCCTACCCATGTTATCCCTATTATTTATCATTGGAAAATAACTATTTGAAATTATTTATAAATTTTTTTTTTCTTGTGCGTCCTTCCCTCAATTGCTTTTCATCCTTCACTGGTAGCACCCCACGGTCTCGATTCAACATTTCTGGAGGTACTGAACCTGACTAGATCCTAAAAATTGAAACGAAACAATGTTAGAGGGATGAATCGATGAATCATAGATAGATCTAGTTTTTCATTGGGTTTTGTTAGATCATTTTTATGATCAGTAGGTGAATCATCAATGGACAACGATTACACGACATATGGGTCGAGCGATGAACCTATGTGAACCAAAAAGATCATATTTCAACCCAACAAATTACTAAAAATGATAAACCAAAACTAGATTTGATAATTTTGAAGAAAAAATATAGATCTAAAGGATTAATACATAATATAGGGGTCGGAGAGTAGATATGGATTTATAAAAAAATCCCAACTACCCGTCGTGTAGTTCGAAAAACACATGTATTGTTGGGCCCTGGCTATGGGGGTTAAGGTTTTAGAATGTTATATTTATTTTATGATGTGTAGATATTCATAATTACATGTAACACATCCCTGGGTAGAATATATATGTGGAGGAGCATAGGGTTAGGACCCCATGTGAGAGACATGGGTAGGAACACTGTTGTGTACCAAAGTACATGGAAACAGGGTGGATGCACAAACACAACCAAGCACACCAAATAGACCCCGAGTGGAAGGGGAAAACTGTGTATATCCCATAGAAAACATTTATACCTAAACATTAGGAAAGCTGTGTACCTCCAGATACATGTAAAGGTGATGGAGTGAGACCAAACGCCATGTGGGTCACCTCAAACACTCTTTACTCCTTGATTATTTTTTCAGGAAAAATCAACATTCCATAACTCCTTTGTTTGAAATCAGATTTTTGACCACATATAGCCTATTCTGAGTGATTTTCCATTTAGAACGTGACAGTTCCCACATTTTTAGGTTTTTGAATAAAATATGAAATGTTCCAGGCATGAAACTTATTTAGGAGATTCTCGACGATGACATTGATTAGGAATAGAATCACATGATATAGTATAGTGGAAACCTCTATTTTATAGGCTACTAGTCCTTATGAAACTAGAGTAGAACCCCCCCATGATGAATCCATGATAGGGTTATCAATGAATACTCATATAGTGTAACCCCTTTTGGTTGGATGTGGGTAATCTAGTAACCTAGTAGAACCCCCATTAGATAGGGTATGGGTCCTCAAAGACCAGAGTGGAACCCCCTAACACACTAGGATATGAGACCTCTACTTTTATATTGTACCCCCTCAACTCTGTAGAACAATGGAAAGTCATGGCTTGAATTGGATAGTTTTTTCTAGGTAGATGCGTGAGATATTAGGCATCGTTGTTAGACTTCTAGAAATATTGGATACTCTTTTTCTGGTCTGAGATGTGAGATTAGAGACCCCCTTTCTCTCTCATTTGGGTTTCTTTTAATGAGTTTATATATATAAATATTTATCCACACTTTTGAATTTTTTTACTATCCTTCCATTGGTTATGACAATGAAAGATTTATTCCTCATGCTTTCCATGTTTAGATTTTTATGGTTTGATGAGTTTACTCTCCTACTATGGGTGACAAAGACTCGATGTGTAGTTTATCTAATTATCGTGTTGATCCCCTGGTGCATGGAAAAGGTTACTCTTTCTCTTTATTTAGGTTGTGATATATCATGTTTACTATCTACTATCTTTCTATTGTTGTTGTATCCCTTACTACTCCACCTTTATCTTTTATGCCTCTTAATGGGTATGTATATACTCACCCCTACATGGGATTTTCCCACACATTTCTTGTCTTATGAATATGATAGACCTGTCGAAAGTGACATTGGAGGATCTTAGGGATACTAGGTTCTTGAGACTGTATACAGTAGTCATATCTTTGAGATCATAAGCTAGGCTCTTTGAGCAGGTTCCTATCCAGTTTTTTTCTGGTTGGAACATATTCCTGGTTGGGAATGTATTTTCCCCCTTTAGTTTTCATTTTGATCTATCGTACTCTTATATACCATTGAGGTTTTGAAATATTGTTTTAATTTCTATATGTTTCAACTTTTTATTATTATTACTATAAAAATTTTCATCAATACGGTCATGTGTGTGCATACAGGTACATTAGGAAAAGGTACCCCATTTTGGATATTCCTTTCAGTTGTTTTCTCCACCCCTGGTCAATGGAAGAGAGATTAGGGTACTTGCATCTTGAGCACTATTAGGTTCAGGTCTTGACATAGTGGTATCAATGTAGTTTATTACCCGATAAATTGTTTGGAGTATTACCCTTATGTGGATTTGGTTGGGATTAATGAAATAATGTCAAAGTGTCTCGAGTGTGGCTCTCAGGACAAGGAATTTATTGAATCTACAAGTGGCCAACATATCCATTTACCAGGATCTTGAATACCTCCATGAAATCTTATAATGTCAAGAAATTTGTTTTAGTGATCAATGGTGCATGAATCATAAAGGATTAAGTCATTGAATTTCCTTCTTGTACCGCCTACCCATTATTGTTATATATATATATGCTCATCTGACTGTGGTACGTCTTGATTAAATTTTAGGATTCCTCTATGATGATAGCGAACTAGGATAATAGTTCTGGTTTATGATGGAGACCCGATGAGTGATGAGGCCTTAGTTCAGGGTCCATCTAGTGAGATTCTTCCTCTAGGTAGGCTGGTAGTAGCACCCCCAGCCATTGAGTAGTAGATAATATCAACAGAGTAGACTAAGGATGAATGTAGGTTCAAATAACTCTGTGAGTTCCAACATTAGAGGCCATTGAGGTTTTATGGTGAGGCAGATCCCATGGCAGTGGAGGAATGGCTAGGTTCAGTGGTTCATATTTTTAGGATTATATATAGACCAATGGATTTGGTGGTTTCACTAGAATATAGCCTCTTAAATGAATAATCTAGGAATTGGTGGAGTCCTTTTACCCAGATGCATGATGAGTCAACACTCTCATGGCCAGAATTCCCACATTTGTTCCATGAGGAGTACTACCCCCTTTTTGCACTCAATTTAGATCTAAAATCTTTTATAATTATATTTGGGAGGGATGATAGTGGTTGAGTATAAAATGAGGTTCAAAGAAAATTCCTGGAACTCCATTAACATGATCTAAAATGGATACTTTCAACCATATAAGTTTGATAGGTGAATATATAGATAAATATGTGACAACTTAGTTCCCATGTTCATCCACACCTTTTCTGAGGTGCTCAAGTAGGTACTAGTGATAGAGATTTTTTTATTAGAGGGATTCCAGGAAGTTGAAGCTGGTAGTGGGTGTCACAGGGTTGAGTCTTCTGTAGTAGCTAGCTTTCAGTAGATGGTAGGATCTTGACATAGGATACCACCTCATTATTAGTCTTGGGCACATGATTAGGGGAATTTTAGAGGTCTAGGGAAACCTAGATAGGGGTGGTTCTATACTTCAGATGGGGAAGGTCACATGGCATATGACTATCTTACTAGACATTCTAAGGAGTATAGAAAGATAGCTAATAGACCGCCATGGAAGAGGATGTTCCGTGATCTGGGATATCCCATGCAAAGGTATAACCCCAAGGGAGGTGGGGTTCGAAGAGGAGGAGGAGGAGCTATGGTTGGCGGTAAAAACTATGATATCATTTCAATACCACCAACAAGTGGCCCATGTTAGGATCATGGAGTTGTTGTCCTTGGTTGAGGACAACAGTAGGCTCTGGATGCTTATGAACCATCGATGTACGAGATGATTAGAGGTATGATATATGGGTTTTCTACTCTTTCTTCTGTATTAGTAGACACATTTTCCATTCATTCATTCATCTCTATACTCATGATGTGAGAACTAAAGCTCTTAGTTGAGGCACCATCCCAAAATCTTCGTCTTAGGGTTCCTACAAAGAGTACTTCTTCTATATCTTTTATCTACTAGCAATGAAAGATATCGCTTAGTGGAGATAGTTTCACATGGGATATTTTGGTGACTACAATGTAACCCTATGACACCATCTTGGGTAAGGATTGGTTATCCATGGTCTAATCCTAGATTCATTGTCACCGTAGAATAGTCAAATTCCTTCACACTGAGGGGATGATACTCAACTTAATGTGTGAGAGAGATCTCATGGAAGGATGAGTGAGTTCTATGAGTAGGATGCTATATCCCATAATCTATCAGTTGGTGTGTATAAATATAAGTGTATTAGGATCTTCAAGCATCTGGATTCATTTAATTATGGAGGTTTATCTATATTTATTCCTCGATCATGTATCCGGACTACCACTGAGGTGGGAGATGGATCTCTGCTTCAACTTCCATCCTAGGACTACTTCAATATCATTTATGGAATATCAGATGGTCTCAAACAAGCTCTGAGAGATGTGGTTGTAGTTGGAGGAATTTCAAGAGAAAGGTTTCATCCGGACCAGTGTGTCCCCCTAGTCATATCTAGTGTTGTTCACAAAAAAGGCATATGAGATCCTATGAATTTTCATAGATTATCATCCCCTAAACCATACCATGATAAAGAACAAGTTCACCTTTCCATACAGTTTCTACCAATTTGACTAGTTGTGAGGTACGAAATGGTTCTCGATGATCGATCTCTTGTCTAGCTACCACTAATTGAGGGTTACCAAGGATGATATTCAAAATATAGAATTCTGGTGTCGCTACAAACACTATGAGTTCTTAGTGATTACCTTGGGAGTGATGGATTCCTCTTCCATGTTTAGGTATTTGATAAACCATATCTTCCATCCATACATGGACCAATTTGTGTCCATCTTCATCGATGACATACTCATCTACTCTGCATTAGATAAAGAGAATGAAGAGCACTTGATGTTGGTTATATAATTGATTTAGGTGACCCAACTTTTTGTAAATCTCTTGAAGTTTTAGTTCTATATTCATGAGGTTCACTTTCTATGGCATGTCATTTATAATCATGGTTTATCCATGGAACCAGTAAAGATTTGATTCTTGGGAATTGAACAAGAGAGTGTCATAGGTGTAGATATTTTTTATCTCAGTAAGGTAGTTCATGAGATTTGTGAAGAACTTCTCTTAGATTGTATCCCCTTTGACTTGCTTGATATGAAAAGGGTAGCCTTTTAACCTGTGTAAGAAGTGACTTAGGTATTTCAATGAGTTGAAGTTGAGGAGAAAAATTTATCCTTCATTGAGACTACCAGTGTAGTGTATGAAGTATGTAATGTATTACGATTCCTTAGGAGTTGGGATCAGTTGTGTGTTGATTCAGTGGTAAGAAGTTATCAGATATGGGTCGAGGAAGTTGCGACCCCACAACAATAACTACACAACTCATGACCTAGAGATAGAAGTGGTAGTCTTTTTCCTCTGGATGTTGTGGCACTATATTCTAGGTGGAGGTGGTGGGGGGGGGGGGTTCTTTTTAGTTTACTTAGGATATTAGAGACTCAAATATTTGTTTACGTAGAGAGACTCAAACCCAAGACAACAACACGGTATGGAGTTCTTGTAGAAATAAGACTTCAATATAGTCTATTCCTTAGTAAAAGGAAACACAACAGTAGATTCCATTTATAGGAAATCATAGCCTCTCTTGGTGTAGGTGGCTTCTGGGTAGTTGGATTCTTTGCATCCGACCTTTGTGGAGTGGGAGAGTAAAATGTTTCTTCAGTTGATGGTGTTGAATCCTCCATTTATCAAGTGTGTGAGAGTGTCCTAGATAGGATACATTTAATTTGAGGTATTATGTTACTAGATATCCATAGGGGATTCACCATATGGATATTATGAAGGAGGAAATCATGGATTCTTTTTCGAGGTATGAATGGTGGTTTCAATCACAATGAAGGAGGAGGTGATGTGAGAGCTCCACACTTATCATTTGGTTATACATCTCAGTTGGGGAATATGTAAAGATACCTTCAGTGGTATTTTTGGTGGTCCTACATGAGATATAGTGTTGTTGTGTTCCACTCATGGTGTCTCACCTGTCAATAAGTGAAGGTAGAGCACTAGGTTCTGGCAGGGTTGTTCTATCCTATTGAGATCCTGAAGTAAATGTGGGACAGAATATCCCAGGACTTAGTGATAAAGATTCAACAGACATTAAAGGGGCATGCCACTATCTAGGTGATAGTTGACAGACTCTTGAAGTCAGCATACTTCCTTATTATCAGGGAGAAGATTTTAGTGGAGTTATTGGTGATGTTTTATGCACTATATATTGTTCACCTTCATTACGTGCCCTTGATGAGAGTCTCTGATCATGACCTGTATTTTATATCATGATTATGGAGGGGCTTTTAGGAGGAATTTGGGTCCCAAATGAAGATGAGTACAACCTTTCACCCCGAAACCGATGGGTTGACCAAGAACACTATTCAATTTCTAGAGGATATGCTGAGGGATTTCATGTTAGACTTTGACTAGATCTAGTAGGATCACTTTACTTTACTATAGTTTACAAAAAATAATAGATACCACTATACTTTCGACATGAAACCTTTTGAGGCCCTATATGGGAGCCCCGGTAGGCCACCCTTGTGATGGGAAGAGATTAGTGAGACACCTCTTAAGGTCCTATAGATGGTAAATTTGATGATAAATAAGGATTAGGTCATTAGTGAGTGGATGAGGATGGCCCCAGGTAGACATAAATCATACATAGATCACCATCACATGCCTTTGGAGTTTGAGTAGGGAGACCAAGTTTTACTTGGAGTCTCCCCACAATGGGTACTACTGAGGTTCAGTCAGGGAGGAAATCTATCCATGAGGTTTGACAGACCATTCTACATAGTGCATAGGGTTGGATATGTTGTTTACCACCTCTCTTAACCCCCATAGTTGCTGCGGGTGCACGACGTCTTCCACATGTCGTAGATGAGGAGATACATGCATGAACATACAAACATTATTCACCAGTGTGAGATGGACATCAATGATGGAGAGACCTTTTTGGATAACATAGTGATGATAAATTATTGACATGAGAGGACCCTGTATGAATGTACCATTCCCTTGTTTCATGTGTTGTGACAACATGGAAACATACTAGAGAGCTCTTGAGATTGGGAGTTCCAGATGTGTGCTTTATATCAGGAGTTGTTTTTTTAGTTTAGATTTTCAAGGATGATAATATAGAAGGTGTAATGATAGAGACACTCTTTTTTTCCTTGTAATACTTTGACAAACTTCTATATATATTTTTAGATCTAGGTGTTGAGATAGAGTGCAATTCCGAGGCCTGGTGTTCCCATAATTAAATTTAGGAAAATATGAAATTTATTTCATGTTACACACATGTAGTTTCTTAATGAAAATGTGATAAATATTCAAAAGAATAACAGATCACAATTTTGTGAACATGGTTGGGTCTAAAACACATTTTTTCTCTAGGCGTGACGTAATTAGTCCAGCAAAGGGTATTCAATTATTTCAACCATTGGTGGGTGCATTTTAAGGTTAATTAATTAATTAATTTAATTGTTTAATTTAAGATGAATTAAGAAGATTTTCTATAAATTACCCATTATGGGTATTTTCTCAAGGTTATACTTATAACCCTATAATCACAAAGTGATGTTCTTCCTCTCCTTCTATTGGCAGAATAACATCGGATGATGATGAAACTCTAGATCAGAACAGATCAGAGCACGGTGAACCCAACAACTTACTTAAATCATTGGCAAGTTAATTATTCAATAATGTATAATCCAATCTCCAGAGGGACTCAAAAATACTTATTATACTCCATTTTTGATTAAATTTTTTTAGCGGAATTCTTTGATATTTTCCAATTGTGTCCTGAGAATGTGCTTGTGTACTGATCTAATTGCTTAATATTTGGTTTTTTAAACCTGATTATCTATGTTCTTGATCATTGGAAAAGAATGATTTTTCCAAATATCTTTAATATTTTATTGTTCCTTCCTCCCTCAATTACTTCATACTCTTCACCGGTAGAACCCCACCATCCTGTTTTTGACATTATCAGGCAGTACTGAGCCCGACGGACACCTAAAATCACAACAAAACAATGTTTGAGGTACAAATTGATGAATTAGAGATATATTTGGGTTGTTTTTAGGTTACAGTAGATCATTTAAATGATAAGTATCTGAATCATCAATGGTGGAGAACCTCGTAGAATACGGGTTGAGTGATGGAGCTCCGATGACCAAGGAGAATGGATTTTCAGCCACTGGATGGTCGGACATGATGAATGAAACTAGATATTCCAATTTCAAGAAAAAACAAAGACATATATGATGGAAGAAGGACATATCTTGTGCCTATAGAGAATATATGAATTAATGGAAAAATCCAGACTACATGCTGTGTAGTTATAAGAACACACAACATGTCGGGTTCTGGATGCAATGGCTAGGGTTTCAGAAAATTATAAGGATGACATGGCGTGTATCCCTTATACATGCCATGTACCATGCCCCTAAGTGGAAAATTCATGTGGAGGAGCACACAAGATGGACCCCATGTGGGATTACATTGATAAGAATACAAACTTGTAGTAATGTACCTAGAAATGGGGTAATGTTCATAGAGAGAGGGTGGATACACGAACACAACCAGGCACATGGGAGGGACCATGAGTGGGAGGAGAATGCCATGTATATCCCCTATATTTCATGTATACCACAACAATAGGCAATCTGTGTACCTCTAATTACATGCCCAGGTGATGTAATTGGAAAATAGCCTTTTGGTTCTACTCACACTGTATGTACCCCTATGCTCATTTTGAGTAAACTTCAACCTTACCTACCTCATTTGTTTGAACTTGAATTTCAGCCCATGAGTAGCCGATCATAAGGGGTTTTTCACATAGAAAAAAATGGATTCATCCTTTTTGGATTTTGGATTATGATGTGAAATGTTCTGGGCATGAAACTTATTTAGATGATTCCCTATGATGGTAGTGATTAGGAAGAGAGTCACCAGAGACAGTTGAGTGGAACCTCCATCTTCTTGGGTGTATGTCCTATACTTACTGAGTAGAACCCCTTATCGGATAGGCTGAAGGTCCTCAATGACCACAGTGGAACCCCGATCAGTCCAGTGTGTTGTTACTTGACCTATAGAGTAGAACCCCCCAATAGCTTGGTAACATGTCCCTTAATTATTGAGTGGAATACCCTATCAGATTGGGTAAATGTCCTCATGACACTAGAGTAGAACCCCTTGACGCATGAGGCTGTAGATTCTATATGAATAATTAAAGAGTAAACCCTCATCACCTAGCCTATATGTCATCTAATTACTAAATGTAACACCCTATTAGATAGGGTATGGGTCTTCGATGACAAGAGTGGAACCCCCCAGATGTACTAGGGAACATTTCCACTACTTGGAGATTGTGGACCCTCAGATGTGTGGAATAGTGACGAGGCATAGATTGACTTGGATTATTTCATATGATAAAATATGGGGGATGGTGGGGATAAATTTTGGACTTCTATAACTATTTTTGACTCTTTTTCTGAGTTGAGCTGTGAGATAGAGACCCCCTTTCTCTCGAATTTAGGTTTCTTTTGATGAGAAAATATATATATATATACATATGCATTCATACCTTTAAATTTACTTACTATCATTCCATGGATTTAAAAAACATATGGGGTATTCCACGTGCATTACATGCTTATATTCTTGTGGTTTCATGAGTTTACTCTCCTACAATGGGTGGAAAAGTCTTAACATGTAGTTATTCTACTTATGGTGTTGAGCACCCTATTCTTGGACGAGGTTACTCTTTCTCTTTCTTTGAGATGAGATACATCTTGTTTAGTATCTACTATCTTTCTATTCCTATTGTACCTCTTACTTATGTCCCTTTATATTTCTAGGCATCTTACTAGGTATGTATACACTCAAAACTTCATGGGATTTTCCGGCATGTGTCGTGTCTTATGAAGATGACAGATAGATCGACAGTGACTTTAGAGGAGCGTAGGGATATTGGGTCCTTGAGACCATGTATGGTGATCGTAGTTGGGTATCTAAGCCATTTTATTTTCTTTTTTTTACTTTGGGACATATTTCTGGTTGGGCATGTATTTTCCCCTTTACTTTTCAGTTTTTATTATAGTATTCTTGTACACCCTAGAGGTTTTTCATGCTTGGTTTATATTTATTTGATCTTTTTTTATTATTCCGTATAACATTTTCATCAAGATGGTCGAGTGTGTTCATACAGTTACATTAGAAAAAGGTCTCTCATTTAGGATATTTCTTTAGGTACTTGTCTCCACCTCATAGCCTATGGAGGTGGGCTTGTAGTAGTTATGTCTTGAGACCCGGTTAGGGCTAGGTCGTGATAGGCTATGGGTGGTAACCACCTGTAACCATATCAAGCACCAATGTATGGGTGTTGTAATGAGAATCTATAGGAATAAAACAATGGGGTGTGTGAGGTAGGGAACACGAGGCTGACCACACAGAAGAGAGGGAATGTGTGGAAGGGTGTACACCTGATAGAGTGTGCAAGGTATGGTGCATCAAATAGGACACATGAGTTGGCTTCCACAAAGCCCCCTCATAAGATTCCAATATTAAATGATAATAAATTTTTTCTCAGGTATCTATTTTGGACCCATGAGCTATAAAATTAAATCCTACAAAAGAAACCAGAACCATCTATATAATATTCACATGTACTAAGTTTTTATAAGGTGAAAAATACCCAATTGAACAAAAATAGATTTTATGGGTTTGAAAACCTTTTCATTAGTAATAGATGAAATTCATGGCCTACTCCCAATGTGTGGTTCTCACCACAACATCACCAGGCTAGGAATTTGTTTTGATAAAAATATATCTATTATTTTGTGAGAATTCATATGACACATAGAGATCTCATTTGTGTTATCTTCATCATGTGTCGCACACCTTCCTCTTCAACTCAACCCATGTTAGCCGGGTGCGGCCCATATTGTGGACAGTGCATGTGGCACAATTTTTGGGTGCTAACACATGGTTTAAATAATATTTTAAATAATTATTTTTAATTTAAAAAATCCAAGTTAATAATTATTAATAAATTTCAATTTTAAGTATAAACTCCTTAATATTATTTTCCTTATTTTTCAATTTAGAAAACATTTATAATATACCCTTATATTTTCTATATAAAAATTTTATATATAAATTATAAACATGCCATAGAACATTGAAAAATTTATTTTATTATTAATTTTTAATATTATGGGATATTCAATTAATAAAAGTTTCACAAAATATTAATTAATTAATTATAATCAAATTATTATTAATTAATTTATAATCACCTTTATAAATTAAATAATTATCCCAAAATACCATTTTTTTAAATTTTTATACAATTTATAAATTATATTATTTAATCCATAATTGAAATTTGGAAATTAAAATTTCTCTATACATATAATATTCTAGGATATATGGTATATCTTCATTAATAATGGCCAGATCATGATTCCTTTAAAGGCTATCAATAATAATATAAAATTGATAGTTCATATCTTGTAAAACAATATATACAACCTACTGACCAACATACGATGAGTGAGAACACTTGGCTTATGATATTCTAATAGTTTAACATTAATTCAGTGCATATCCTAGGTTTGGATCCCATATATTATAGTATACCTCATATATAATTATCCCCATGATGTTTATCCATAACTTAGCTTGTAGTGCTGTTGTGTTTTATGAAAAACATATATTGGAATTATCATTGTTAATCCCAAATTGTGCTTTTCAAAAGTTTCAAATGGAATTAAATCATATTAACTGATTATTGCGGTGGAATAAATTAACACCTATTTAATATTAACCGATCACTATGAAGGAATAACTCAAGGCCCTTGTTAAGCCTCAATGTAAGAGTCCAATGCCTGATAATTATTTTTAATGATGAGAATCGATATAAAATTCATTAATTGAATGCCCTATTTTGTGACATTTCTCCATACCATCATATAATACTAATTTCCCATATAATAATCTATTAAAAATTGGAAACAGAAGGTTTTAATATTATTGTGACCTATGATATATCATTTCATATACCATGACCCAAAATCCGCATAAAAAATTATTAATCATTTTTTCAATATGTGATATGGTAGTCTTGTGATATCATGTTTCCTCATTTTAAAACATGTTTTAGAGAATAAAAGATGATGATAATGATCTAATACCAATATTATATTTCTCATGAATGTTTACCTCTTAAACTAATTAGGAAAATAAGTTAGAATCCATAATTCAGGATCACCATGCATGGTACCCAAAACCATGATATATATAAAATGGTCAACGTGTATGTGAACCTTACATTGATGATGTATCCATTAAAAAAATTATCCAATATTCTTGATGAAGATACTTAAGGAGATTCCAAAAAATCCTCACATCAAGGTGTATCCATGAGATAAACTGAATCACACATTTCATGGGAATGTCCCTTCTCACTCTCATGATATGCTAGTATCTAAAAGTGTAGAGAGTAAAACGATGAGTTCTTCAGAAAGGGAGAGTATCAGCTAGGTTTATAGACAAGGATCAGAGCACATCATTTCGATGTTTTATGCCTCCTTATATAACCAATAGGACATTCCCATGAATTATCTCATATGTTTATAACATATGCATTAATTTTATGGTTATTCATGCACTCATCACATGAGTGCATAAATAAACTCATGCATTTTATCATATGAAATTTCCCATGTTATTATATCTAGTATGGGAGATAAACCGAGTGATAATGTTTTATCATTTTGTTTGTAAATGAATCATACGACTATCTTAGATATTATTCCTTATGATTTATCATAATCGTATGATATTTATATATCATAGAATATAAAAATAACAAAGGAACTCACATGATTTCTTATGTCATTTCTTTTGATTTTCCTAAATTAAGGCATATGATATACCTTAGATTCATCCTTGTCATACCACATGACATGTACACATCATACACTATGTTATATGGGATTTAGGGAATATATCTTTCAAAAAATTCCTTACACAATTTCAACATGATGATACCAATTTTTTTCTTCATTTTTTCAAAATAATTGTCAAACATTAGATATTTTAGTATTTAAATATTAACAAAAAAATTAATATTTTTACATAATAAGTTTAAATACACTTTATTAAAATTAAACACTTATCATTTCTTTGAGTTAATAGGTTTGAATATTTATTTTATGGCATATAAATATTTATTTTTTAGATATTTTATTCTTAGTAAATATTATTTACATGTAATTTTACTTCTTCATCAGTCAAGTTAGTATTCAAATGGATATTTTTACTATTATAATGAAAAGTTTAACATTCTAATGGTCATTTTTTATATGGTGATATTGGATTTTATAATTACTATAAATACCTATTTTTTCCATCAATCACCATTCACTTTATTTATCTTAAATACCTCTATATAGTTTATGTAATTACAATAATATTTATAATGTTTTGTATTATGTTTACACTGTCATTTTTCAGTATGACATTTCTAGGTAACAAAGACCTGATGGATTTTTAAAGGATACTTTTTATTTTTATTTTTTAATATATCATTTTAATATGTTTAATTTTCTAGATTCTATTTATTATTCATATGTAATATTCAATATTGATTAATTAAATTTGTGTTTTCTCATTATTACATGGTTAATATAACTTATTTAACGTATATAGTAATATTATAGTTTTGTGAGGAAATAATTCATTTAATAAATTCATAAATATAAATTAGGAGTAAACAAATTATTAGATATTGATAAAAAAATATATTAAAATAAATACTAACACACACATATTAGTTATGAGACAAAATTTATAAATATTATACACTGAAAATATGGGATGTTAAATTTAACCCCTTTAAAAGAAATAACATCCTAATATTTTTGTTTCTCATGGAAAATACCTTTTAATATATTTAATATAATAACATCACTAACCCATAAAGTGATCCTAAACAATATCTATGATTAATTCTTAATATTACTAAAAATGTCAAGCCTATATTCTCAAACTAGTTGTACTTGATATATTACCCTAAATGTAAAGGATATATTTCTATAGATTTATACCCAAATTATTCTATATCTTAATTCTCAAAAATACCCAAACTTCACACTGTTACAAATTAGACACCCCTATACCCAAACATACTTTAACACGTAAATACATTATAAAACATGACATGAATATGTATTACGTATAACCATTTCAAGAATCATAATTTTACTTAATTTTAGAATATGTTATATAATATATCACAAACCTATATAATAAAATACTATATTAAATAAATACTTCATCATAAAACTCTTATATATTTACAAGACCCTTTTTAATACTTGAAAACATTTGGGGACATCAATCAAAGAAAGGATGAGTTAAAATACCAGTAAGGGGAAACAAAGGGAAAAATTGGAAAAATATGAAATATGAGACACCAATATATCCTAAAGTATTCCATGGGATCATAAAATGGGGCAAGAATATAGAATAAAAAAGGGACATGGAATATCAAACTTGAATACCATGGGATTATCACTTAAAACAAGATTTCATAAGATAATAATGATTCATAAATTTAAAACACATAATAAAGATATGTAAATAATATGAATGCGTTACATTCATAATAATGAAACATCATAAACATTATATACAATGATAATGGAGCTTCTTCATTTCATTTATTTTTGTTAAAGTTATCAGAAGAACTATCCATTCTAAACTACCAATTTATATCATAGTTCATCAACTAAAAAAATTCCATAGATGTTTTTTAAATATTTTAATTGGATATTTGGGTATCAAAAAAATAGTGGGTGGTCTACATGACCCTCTACACATCCTAATTTATTTTACTTATAAAGATGACATGGTTTGTGTGTGGTTTTAGGCACATTTTTTTTCATTAAATTAGTTTACTTTTACTTTCTCTCAATTTCATTTAATATCCATATAAAACATGATTTTTCTTATTTTGTGAAATGGGTAAGTTTTGATTGTTTACCACCCTCATTAAAAACTCCATCTATCCTTAAATGGATTATAAACCCCATTTTCCAATTTATTTTATTGGATTGATTGACTCAATAGTTTTATCATACCATCACCCCACATATTTGTGTGGAGATTAGATTTTTGAAACCCTCATGAATTTTTTCTTGATTTAAATAAATGTGTATATAGTTATAAATAAAAGTTATATTATAAATATTGATCCATGATTTTTTAGATCAAAATATTCAAGGGAATTCATTTCAGTGGTATCGATAGATTGGTTGAGATGATCTTCATGACTATTTCTCTAATTAAGTGTTCCATTTTGATGAGAGAATGTATTTTTTGGAAGGATAGTTTGTTTGAGGTATTTTATATAAAATATATTTTTCTTAGATCCTCCTTTAAGGGATACCAATATTCCAATTTGTGAGGGTGAAGGTAAGAGCTCTTGGCTTGAAAGAAGATCATAACTGTTGTCAACTGAAAAAACTAAAGAATCCTCAATGAAAACATGGGAAAAGATTTTATTTAAGCAGGAAGGAGGTCCCACAGGTAGGGTTATCCCCTCTAGTGTTCATGGGAATGCACTAAACTAAAAATTATAGTATAAAGAAACAACTTTATTCAGAATGAGGGGAAAATAGAATTTTAATTCACCCAAGACTAATCCATTAAAGGCTAGCTATAGTGTTGATAGATACTATAGGAATTAGTTTATCCCTTTGATGGTCAAGGAATATATTTCTTTAACATTTGTGAAGGACCATGATTTTTACATCTTAGTGGCCAGCCTCACCAGGCTTATGGTTCCCTTTGTGGATGACTCTGAGTTGGATATTATAAGTGAATATTTATATAAAAGAAAATCATAAGTGAACCTCTATGAACATTATTAGAATAAAACCTATAATATAATAGTAAATAATTGATTTTTGAACATAAGAGATGATGAAAATGTGGAAGATGAGAATAAGGGGTGGAAATTATAAGGTATAAGGAAGAAAAATAATTAAGTTCTGACTACAATATCAGAGACAGGCCATGAGGTGTATTTATAAAGAGAGACTTCTCCAGTAGAGGGATATTATATCTATATTGTTGGTGGAAAAAAATTAATATGTAAACCTAGGTTATTATAGAATATGATGTGGACGTACAGGATGATGAGTACTTTCTCTTAGTAAGGAATAAAGGGAAGAAATGTTATTTTGATTTAGGGGAGTAATCAGTATCTAACGTAAAGGAAACACTGCATCGAAAGACTATTTAATTATTCCCAAACCAAATATTTAAATATCAATGGTAAGGGTCTTAATATCCATGGATCCCAGTGATATAATCATAATGGGGAATGGGGAGGCAAAGTATAATAGTAAAGGTATTATGGTGGAACCTAAAGGATCTTAGATTTAATGGAAAATTTCACAACTATAATCTAATTATCCACTCTCAAAAATAATTGATGAGGGATTGGGAAGTAAATAACTAAGGAGATTATTACCCTACATATATATTGGATAAATTGAAAGATATATATGATGATTTTTCTAAGGAATTAGTTTAAGAATGCATCAAATCTAAGAACATTGACACCAATATGACACTGAAGGAATATTTGAAATTGAGAAGAATCATATTTACCTTGGGGATTGATGAAGACATTATTAATTGGTTTTAATTAGAATAGTATTTTAGTTTTATGGAATTTGATACCTCTTTGTGGCTAAATGTTTGTTATAGAATTCATATTCTCCAAAAATGTAGAAACACTTTGGCTTCACCTGGACCTTGATATTGAGGACTTGTCTTGGAAATACCAGTTTGACTTAAATTTCCTATAAATTAGATATTTTTTGTTTATGTTTTGTAATAATTGGTATTATTTTAGTCTTTTTCATTGCATTATTTTTTTTAATTTTATAAGGGTTCCCACTTAACATGCCCAAATTGGGGTTCTATAAAAACAATCAGTGAGAAAAAAGAAGTGGGTTTGAGAATAAATACTTCACCTACAATAATTGAATTTTATTTGGGGATTTAACTTAAAATATTAGAACCATGTGTTTCCCTAGAATAATTAATGTGAAATAAAAATAAAATAATTTAAGAAGTGTTTTTTAAAATAATCATAGAGAAAAGTGGGAGAAAGAGTGGATAAACCCAAAATAGAAATGAAGGGTTGAGAGTCCACTTATGACTTTTTATGGTATAATTTTGAGCATACAAGATTCATATAATAGTGAATGAATATATAAACTCCCATAAAATGTTAATAAATAATTTTTTTATAATTAGGGTAAACATACAAAAAAAATTGAATGAATTTTAGATAAAAAGATAGAATCCAAAATAGCAAGGTAGATAGATAACCCCCATATGAATATGGTAACATAAAAAGAGTTGATGAATCAAATGAAAAAAATAAAATAAAATAAAAATATATATAAATAAATGTAAAATGTATATGGAAATTTTTATATTTTAATATATACTCAGTATAAAAATTACTAGATTAGAAATAGGATATACAACCCACATATATGAGATTAATATAAGATCCATTTACCTTAGGCCAAAGTTTATTTTTCCATGTTTTCATAGATTATATAATGAAATTATGTTCATAAAATCATTAATATAGTATTATGATGAATTAATTTATATTTATTTCATAAATTACAATAATATGAATTTATTTATCAACACTTCATTCAAGATAAAAATGTTTGATGACATGTTTCTTTGAATTGAACTTTTTTGTTTAGATCTCACAATCTCGATTCATTGTTAATGATTAATTAGTAAAATTACCTATAAAAGTATAAAACAATAAAATTAAATATTAATATATTATAAATAAGTTACTATAACAAGAAAAGAATGTGGTGACATGTAAAGAATTGAAAAAACCCTCGTATATGATTAACCGACTATTAATGAGACATGTCAAAATTGGGAAAGAGAGGAAATTCATATACATTATACATTTATATATTATTCATATGGTATAATAATAACAATTATAGAGATATAATCTACACTTAAAAACCATATAGACAATGATACATAAATAATAGACATCGTCCTTATAGGTGATAATCCAACCATTAATGGGATTTTGTAAAAATATAGAGAGTGTGTGTTTGAGATTATGTTTCCATATATTGTAAATAATTATTTTGAATTATATTAATAAAATTAATATTATTTTAATATAATCAATAATTAATTATATTATAGTTTATATAGAGAAATATAAGAATATGAGAATAAATAAAAAATAAAAAATGAAATAATGTCATCATATTTTTTATGTTTCCCTGTTGTTATGACCCCTGATGCATAGATGAATTTGGGTAGGGCGAGGAAAAAACATTTTTAGAGATCTAAGAAGGATTTTGATAATGGAACTAGGTAGATCATAGACAATGAGATTGATTTTGGAAGTGATTGGGGTAAAAGGGTGGTAATTATATTTGAATGGTTGAGGGTGGTTTGGGTATTTTAGGTAACAATAATTACTAAAATATTATTTCAAGGCATATAATTATGATAGTGGTATTATTTGAGATTATGAATAGTATTTGATTAATAACACATGTTTTGATGACTTTAAAACCCAGAAACAACTGACATTATTAATTTAAACAAAACAAAGGAAGAAAAAATGAATATTTTTACGGGGAAACTCATTTCTTTTTGGCTTTTGAAATTATTTTTTTTAGGATTGAAAATTAATTTTATTATTTTTAAATGAGTAATTTATATTATAAAACAAAATTTTTCCAAGAAAAACATTTTATAATTTATTTGTTCATTTTTAAATAAATATTAACTGGTATAACAAATGGTATTTTAAAAAGTTTACTTTTCTATAAACCTAAAACATTTAAATTAAGAACAACTGAAGAATCAAACATAGATAATTTTTATGTTCTGATTCTAAAAATTCTATTCATTTTATCAAAATTATTTTATATGCTATATAATTTTTGTATTTAAATATTAACATGAAAATTTTAGTTTTTAAGAAAGAAGTTGAAATGCACTTTATTAAAAATATAAACTTATAATTTATCTGACTTACGAAATTTGACTATTTATTTTATGGAATTTGAATATCATTTTTTTCATTATTTTATTCTGGGTAAATATTATTCACTAGTCATTTTACTACTTCATTTTTCAATTTATAATTCTAAGGATTATGATACTACTATAACATTCCTCCAATGGCCCGAAGGCCTTCATCATTTTTTTATTGATTGATAATCCACCTTTCAAGGGATTAGGTGGAACCCTATACATGCCCGTAGGCCATTTTTAGGATCCAATGCCCGTAGGCACAAACATACCATACAACCCAGACAAACAACTTGAAACTTGCTCCTCCCCAGCATCTTCATCTTTGAAATCAGCTCTTCACCTCCGCATGGCTGTTCGACTAGGTATTCCCGTGCATGCACAGGCTTGTCCCGATGGCAGGTGCCATAACCTTTCATTCTTGCAATCCGTTAGCTCCTGCTGTGGTGAAAGCTCTTTTGCCCATCCTCCTTTTAGAGCTTGTTCCTTGTAGTTTTTGGTCTGGTTTTTGTATCTGCAGGTGACCCGAAGGCCATATGGATAGCCCGAAGGCCCAGCTGACCCGAAGGCCAGGGTGCCCGAAGGCCAATGAAGGACTCGGGGACCAAATCTGATTCCCAAAGGCCCAAACTGGGGCATATTCCCAACTGCTACAGTGCGAAACAGTGCCTGCTACAGTACTGCTACAGTACTACTACAGTACCAGAAATCCTACCTCCGCCTGGTTTTGATCCCTGGTCGCTTGGACGCACCATCAGAGACCTTGCCAACCAGGATAAGGCTCATGTTCTGATACTACTATAACATACTTTTTACTATTCAAATGGCCAGATTCACTATTCATATAATGATATTAGATTATGTAATCCTTATAAATACCTATTATTTCCTTTACAAATTATTCACTTTGTTTTGTCCCTAAATCCTCTGTATCTTTAACATAATGCCAATCATATTTTATAATATAGAGTATATTGATTGAATCAATTTGATTTTTAGTTTTCTATCATTATAAAATGGGATTCATGCTTCTATAGACTTATAAAAGTATTTAATAAGTCTTATTTCACTAATCATATATAACAAACACCCACTATTGAGTCTTTATGGACAATTATTTTGAGATTATTTTAATGTGACTTCCACCATGACAACTTTATTCTTTCTACATTATTTATTCTTCTTTAATTTATGCTAATTATTCCTAATCAATTGAAATAGGGAAAATGGTTAGCAATTCCACACCCAAGTGAATCATCTAATCACATCTTCCCCAAACATAATTTAAAAAATGTAACAAATTATTTAATTTGACTTTTTAATTTTTAGCATTTTCTAAACTTATCTTATTTTGAGTAGGTTTCCTCTCTATAAATTTCTACCATATAAAAATTCAATAATTAATAAAAGTATTTTATTAAACCCAAAGTCCTTAACACATGCTAGTATCTAACAAAATCCCAACAATGTCCATGAAATGAAAACCTTTTAGAAAACAAAACCTACTATATATATTGTGAAACATACTTTCCTTCATCGATTTGACTATAATATTTATTTTTTGAAATAAAATTATATAGTACCCTAGACATGTTTCTATTTATGTTGGAAAAATTATTTTATTATTTTTCCTTTTTTTCTATATCATATTTTATATTCATGTGAACATTTTATTAATTTTTAGATTTAAAAAATTCACCAAGTAGGATAAATTTTTTCTTTTTCTTTCTCTTTAATTTACATTAAATTATATAATCTTTATATTCAAGAATGTTTAGTACCTTATAATTATAATTTTTATCATTTTAATTACAAAAAAAGTTATTTAATGTTTCATCAATCTTCTTACTAATAATTAAAAATTCACCTGCTTCATTCAAATATTTTTCAAAATAAATATTGCACTTATTCCTCAAAAAAATTAAAGTAGAAATAAAAAATTTATTTTTATTTATTTTAAATTTTATTCTTTAATGAATCATTTAATTATTTCTTATTAACATGTAATATAATTAGTCTCTAATTTTTTATTCATTATATACACCTCTCTTTCTCCTTATAATTTCTCAACCTCATTTGGAACTTGATATATCATACCCAACATATTATGATCTTCGTTTATTCATATTTTTTCATGATATATTCCTTCAATCCTCTATTCAATATGAATTTCATGTTTGTTTATTATTTTTCACCCTTACTATAGAACTAATCTTTATTCACCTTGGAAATCAATAATAGCTCACTCTGATTAGTAGGTGATGACTATTTTCATTTTCCCTATCATCATAATATTATTACTCCACATTTAAAAAATATATTCCTTTTAAATTTATAAAATTATTTTTCCCATGTAAGGGTACTTATTTTTAAATAAATTAGCTATATTCTTTCAAAATAACTTTTTAATGAAAAATATTCATAATTAATCCATCATTACTTCATCTTTATAAAATTTATAAGAAATTATAAAACTAATTTAGAGATAAAAAAATCAAATTAATTTTAACATGATATATTCATTTTCCTTTTTAGATATTGTTTTGATTAAGGATATGATATTTTCAAACTTCACATCAATATCATGATCAAAATATGAATATTTACTTTTTTTATTGACCTTCATAAAAGTCATATCATTCATTAAGGCATGGAAAGATATTTTATTCTTTAATTTTCTTATATTTTTAATATAAATACCTTTATTAATATTATATATAACCAAAAAAAATTTCATGTTATCTAGTGAAAATAAATTTAAATATTTATCTTGAAGAGATGAAACTTTATAATCAAACTTGTTCAAAAATATATGAAGAAAATTTCAAACAATTATTTAATCCTTTAGAGTTACTCTAAAAACATTAACTAATATCACAATATTAGTTACTTTATTAAATAAATCATTCACCATTTATTATTCAAGTATATGAATGTATTAGATCCATCACATCATATTTGATTTTTTTCATTCTTTAATTTAACATTCCATTTATAGATAGTTCACATATTTTCTAAAAATTCCATGTTCTATCTTGATCCTGATAACCATGATGAATTATTTCTTTGAAAACAAGGAAAATATATTATTACATTCAAATCAATCAGTATTTAATTTAACTCTATCCACTGGATTTTTTATCACACCTTCAATCACTAGAGTAGAATAATTTTCTATAATGTCAACCACTTCCATACCCAATGATAGAAAGTATGAAAAAATAATTAATATAAAATAATTAATTTTCCCTTTACAATATGTGAATTCGTTTTCTATTAACTAAATTAGTATGATCCATGATAGAAATAAAAATTTAGAAAAAACAATAAATATATATTGAGAGAACTTTACACATTAAACTTTAAACATCATTGATTTATTTTAAGGAAACCCATGAATTTTTTTAAAACTTTTGAATTAAACCTCCACAAATCGTATTATAAACACACACTGTTAATTTAATGTGGGGGTATTGAATTAGGTAATAGAATTTTTTTTACAATCCTCCACTATTATACATTCATCTCTAGATATAATGATTAAAAAATAAGATGCAATCAACATTCATTTTCAATATTTAACTTAATGACATCAGCAAATTTTGATTAGTGATTAAATTTTCAAATAAAAAATTAAAGATAAAATTATTATGTAAAAGGTAAAAAATTTAAAATTAAATTATATATCCTTTAAATGAAATTTTATCATCCATTACCACATGATCTACTTGAATGACCACTTATATTACAATGAATAGGTATTATCCTTGATATCATGTGTATAAAAAGTTCACATAGATATAAAAAAATAAACCAACTAAAAAGGTATATCCCATTAATAAAATAATAACAAGGATCCTCTATTTAGAACATGAATTTATAAATCCATTATTAATAGAGTATCAACTCTTCTCTTTTACTTTGATAATTGAAACATTAAAATTTAGAAACTAAACACTTTTATAACACCAAATATCTTCCTTCTAATTCAACTAATATATATTGAATTATTGAATAATACCTTATAATAAAAAAAAAATTATGAAACATATTTCACAAAATTTGTAGTCTATCTTCCTCAATTAATGCTTTAAATATTAATTATTTAAGTATTTCTCATTCAAAAATATTATGATGATAAATTTACAAACATCTTATCCACTGGTTTTTCCTGTCACTTTTTATTCCCTAAACTAAACTTCTCTCTTATCCATAATACAATATAAAAAATTGAAACATACTTCCCTTTTAATTAAATAATAAATTTAAAACTCATAATCTAAAAACCAAAAGGACATACAACTTCTATCACTACATTTTAATCTATAAGATTTAATATAGACCTTTGGTGACAATTACTATGGTTTAAAGATGTAAAGGATTTATATTGGGTAGTCCATGTGTCAATCACATAACTAAATCAATAATAACACTTGAATATAGTTTTAGGTAGTCCATGATGTGGTGAAATGAATAACATGGTGTTTTTCCCTCAGTTTCTTTGATTCATTTTAAACTATTCATTTCAATTCAAAAACCATACCTATCTCTAACAGATTATGGAATGTTTACTATATGTTTTTTATTTTATATAGGAAACCATGATTAGTAAATTAATTTCTTTTAGAAATATATGATTTCTACCTTCTCTTACAGTGACATTAATAGGTTGATCATAACATAACAGATTTTTTTAAATTTAATGAAAGATAATTATAAACCCCATTTATCTTTTTCCCAGATCAAACAATTCCAATTTCAACCTTCATGCTACATTTTTTTTATCTTAACCATGAAACAATTCTCTTAAATGATGGAATAATTTGGATTTACCATGGAAAAAATTGTTTTTTGTAAAATTATCCAAAAAATAGGACCTATGCCACAACCATTTTTCTAATATCCATACGATTTTTTCATATAACAAGAAACCATAAAATATTTTGGTGAATTAAATTATGTATTTTGGACATTAAATAAAAGAAGCTCCAAAAAATTCACTTGAACTTTAATAAACTTCAAAACATCTCTAAACCTATAAATTATATTCACATCATCATAAAAACATTAATTCGTATGAGTTTTGATGTGATTAATTCCCAATCAACACAAGATAACACAAATAATGTCAATCAAACAATAATATATCATTTTTTGTGAACCACACATCTCTTTGGATACCTCACTCTCTAAACCATACTTTTTATTAAAACACCATGAGTTCCCAACTCCCTAGTCCATACAAACCCTTAATTTCATCTCTTCATCTCATAGTTCATTTACTTAAATAACATAAATTAAGGAATGAAATTTCCTAATTAAAATGATATCATTTTTATTAATGAAGTAAAATACAAGAAATCAAAGAGGCCCCAAATAGAAATAAGATAACCCCTATAAATGTTTCTTATATTTTCATGATATTAATCTATATAAATATCAATTTATAATATTTTTATATCAATTACATATAATAAATATAGTCATCATATCTCAATTATAATAAGTTGTATCAACATGTTGATAACAAAATAAAGACATACATTCTTTTTGTATGCACTTTCAGATATTCATTTTTATCTAATAAGCATCTTATATCAATATATATAGATTCTAAACACTTGTTATGGATTATAATTACCCTATTACATGAAATCAAGACATATTTTAAAAATAATTCTTTGATGGACCAAAATCTATTTAAACCCCAACTAAAAATAAACGAATTTTCCCAGTTCACACATAATTAAGAAAACCCATTAATATATAATTTTTGAATTATATAATCAAACCACCTTATAAAAATTATTACTAAGGTGAATATATTTCAATCCAATAGTTTTATAATTTTATTAGTAATATGGTTTCCCCTTTGGCATTCCTACATATGGTTACAAACTTATAAACATATAAACACACACAAACACCAATAATAATGGTAAATGACTTATTCTACCCATATATAGAATGTTTATTAAAATATTAAATTATATTACTTCATGAAAATTCATCCCAATTAATTTGATTTAAGAAAACCCATAATAAAACACAGAATCACCCATTTATAAACTAGATCTAGAAAGAGTTTGAGATATTTAGAAAAATCATATATATTACCTTCACCTCAGTCATAATATTTCCTTACTATAGTCCGAAGATTAATAGAATATTGATTAATGCGACACCCAACATGGGAATAAAGAATGGTACATAGCGGGGAAAGTGGGGGAAGCCTCCTCCCACCCATCCCATGTAAGAAATACTTAAAAGGGTTTAATGTGACACCCTAAGAAAAGACATAAATGATCATGTTTTTAAAAACATGTTGGGCTATAGTAATAAATGTTCAATATTTTTATTAATATTTTCCTATTGATAAAATGGTGTTGGGTATTTATAACCCTAAATGTAGAGTATATAAAACATTAATGGATATTATTTTCATTCTTTATTCCTTTTTATTTTTAGTTCTCAATATAATTATTTATAAAAATGATTTTTTATCTTATATAACCACTTTTTCCTTCACTAACATGTGGTACGTCAGTTGGTTTTAGAGTGATGTATTTAATGAAATTTAAGCAATTGATCCCACTTCTACAATATATATATATATATATATCCTTAAAACAATAATCATAACCTTATTATAATCACCAATATCTTTTCTCACCATATCACTGATACACCCAAAGCTTCCTACCACACTAAACCATTGAAAAATATAAAACAAATAAAATATCATAATGTGGTCCTATTATTGTAATGATAAAAGAAAGATATTTTCCAACCCTAAGAATTTATATCCACTATGGACTACCTCCAATTATTACAAATTTTTATGATTTTTTTTCAACTTTGAGTTCCACCAAATTTAAATGATAAGAATTTAAACTTTTTCAATGACTATACTAGGAAACGTGAGCACGTGTCACCTACTTGGATAAAGGATGTTTTATAAAAATTCCTTGGAAAACATAATATTCATGATTTATTAGATGAAATCATAGAGGTTGATATATATTTTTTACTTTATAAATATCAGATTCCACATTGGAGTTAAATATATTGTGTAAAAGATATATGGAAGAGGTTATACATTATTGGACCATATAAAGAAAATACATAGATGGTATAAAAATATCGGATTCACTTCTAAAGGTGTATAAAGGATGAACTATGTTTTATTTTCCTTATAAATTATTATGATATGGTGTTAAAAAAGTGATATTATAATTGAATCTAGGTCCCACATACCACACCTAAACACACTCAAGGCTACTATCAAATTTTTTATTGAAGAAATCTTTAGACTAATAAGGGATAATTTATCTCAATATTTATTTGAGGATTTTAATTGGACATTCAGGATTAATTGTAACTCATAACTAAGTTTAGTTTTGAAAATTTAATTACCCATGATTTATGAGTGGAGGCTTATCTAGAGTGGAACCCCTTATTTAACCCTTGAGATGTCTAAAGTTAGAGGTTTACAAAGATAAAACCTTGGGTTTTCCCTTTATATATGTAGGAAAATGTATTTTATGATAGTAGTTAAATTAATTAAATATCAAAGTAAAACCCATATTTAGGTATTGTGTAATGAACTTAATATTTTAAGATAGTGATTTCAATAAATATATTATTATTTGAGTGTTAATCTAGTGTAAAATTATTTTTGTAGAAGAAGGAGGAATAATGGAAGGAGAGCAGAAGAAAATGATATGGGTGTGGCTGCGACAAAAAAATGGGTACCTAGTGGAGGGGTACTAGGTACCAGATGATTCTAGGGTTTCTAAAATTTTTTATAGTAGTAATGAGTACTTAATGGCTATATATCTATAATCTAATGTAAAATGATCCTGTTTTTTATAAATCAAGAGAGACTGGAATTTTAAACTCTATTATTAATTCCTGTAAACACCATTTTCAAGATATACATCTATTTTCCCCTCATTTTTGCATCTATGAGACACTCATATATATCCCCCTTCTATAAGTGATCCGTGTACTAAAGGTGATTTGGAATGGTTTTAAGAAATCATGAGATATGGTCAATGACTAATCCAAGGTTTTATAAATATTATTTTTCCATGATTTAAACTATCATAAATGTTGTAGTTAAATATTAAATGTATTTAATTTATATTATGTTAAGCTATTAATTATTTTAAGGTATTATTTAATCTAGTGGTTATATAGACTAGTAATTTAATAATCTAAGGTAACACCTTTGATTCTCCCTTAATAATTCCTATATTCCTTGGAAGAAAATCTAATACTTAGATTTTATATTCAATGATGATCTATTATTTGAATTAGTGGAATCCTACCACTTCCCTAAATTTAGGAATAATGTCATTCTTAGTTTTGGTAGGTGACCCCTTCCTTAATCTCATAATGTTGTAGTGTTTGAGGTGGTAATGACATGAGTTAGAGTGAGAATGAACCTAAAATATATACTTTATTAACAATAAATGATACTTTCATGAGATAAAAATTAAAGAATGTTTTTTGGTTTATATTTTTAAAGACTTATTTTATATATTACTTTTTATCATATTATATGTTCTTATTACTTATTTTTTGACCTAGGATTTATGAAAAATATATTTGGGACCACGAAATTTTTTATAAAATTTGTTATATTCTTATTGTATATATGGGTTATGGGGAATGTTGGTTATGATATTCATGTGATATTTAGAGTTTTTAATAATTAATATAAATTTAATTGTTTTATATATAGATATTTTTATATATTTTATTTTAAGTCCTTAGCGATGAAAATAGTTTTTACTGGGGAAATTGGCTATCCACAATCATGTTTTCACCAAATAATCATTATATATACAAATATATGATACATAATGAGATGGAAGTGGAGGGATTACACGAGTGGTAAATTCACCATGTAATCCTCCATGAAATACGTATTCAAGACTAGATTGTTGTGAATTATAGTGGTAATATATCTGTACTTTAGAATTTCATTGGAGTGGTAAATATATAAATTACTCTAGTAGGGTACTATATTACTAATAATTTTCACCCAAAAGAATTTTGAGACACAAAATTCATCTTTTGGGCTATAAGGACTCCAAGCCATAAAAGGGCCTTCTGAACATATGGATTATATGCTATCGGATATTCTCAAGGTTGAATATGGGTGGTGGAATTCTAGTGAGTCTGAATGTGATGATTCTATTGGGGATGTATTGATAGTGTGGCCAATCACAGGAATTAGAGAAAAATCTATACAATGAACATAGTGGGTCTATGTTTGAAATGGAGGGGATATAATAATGAAGATTGTTTTTGGGATAGATGGAAGGCTTATTGGAGGGGAAGTTTCATTTTAGGCCTTGAGCCACTGGGCCTTCAAGACATGTAATCTTCTAAAAATTTGGGCCTCTCTGAATTCAATTCATGTAAGGATTCCCTATCAACCTAATTAAGAAGAGGTATTTTTGATAATAATTAAAAAACCTAAGGACTTAAAGATAGGGGTAATGATATGGATAAAATTTTTATCCAAGCATTATTTTTGGGATGGGCCCAAGGGAAACCAAAAATCATTTAAGAAATGTAATAATATTTTGAATGAGTGTTTTGTTACCTATAATATGTTTATGATTCACAACTACTTCTTTATAATCTGACTATATATCAGTAACATAGATATATACTCATATATGTTCTATAATAAAAAATGTTTTTAAAAAGGAAATATTAGTGGGAATTAATGTAGGTATGGGTTGGTTCTTTAGTTTCTTTTTCAACACCTATAAATCAAACATTCAATGTTTTATTTATTAAATACATTATATGTTATAAAATATGTATTAATAAATAATTTTATTCAATTTTTACATTACACTTAAAATTGATGGAAATAGTTTTATTATAGGTTGGTATGGATCTGTTGGTGACTGCCTACTGAGTATGCTATACTCAAAATCTACACATGACCCTTTAGGATGTGTTTATACCTTATTTTATGAAATCAATGTCAATATAATGAATTGGAATTAATAAATACTTTGGGTTCAAAATTTAAATTATAGACTAATCCTTATACTTTTTATGGATGAATCAGGTGAGGATACAAATTTTGTTTGGTGTTTTACTCGATTTTGAATCTTTAATATGGGTGAATTAAATTTAAACAAAATTAAAATTTTTATAAATAAATATTATAAATACTATTGATGGTATAAGTTTTAAACTGATTTGGGTAAAAAAAATATACAAATGTAGTGTAAATTAGAATACTCTGATGTTATAAACTATCAAGGATAATAAAACCAAACGGAATAAGAATAGTACACAACTGAATTATGTAATGGTGTTATGAATGAAAATAATAAAAATCTTTTAAAAAATATTATTAATTTACATTAATTGTTTTAATTGAATGAAATCTTCAATTTTAATCCATAGTTGTAGGATGATTAGTATCCAGTTACAAAAGAGATAGGCTTTGATAACATGGAACTCTAATGATCTAAATGATCAAAAGATACACGTCTTAACCCTTGAATTATTCAATATGAATTAACTGAATTAAGATCTATCCCCAAGATTCTCTTTGATCATACAATCAACAACAAGTCTTGTCCCCGATATCTTTAAACTAGAAGTTCAGAACCACATATATTTTGATCAAAGGAACCTCATCAATCCCATAGGATCAAAATAAAATTATTATAACAAGATATATTTGATTAAAAAATTGATTTTAAGATTAATATCAAAGGACAATTTTAAAAACTATGACAAATGGAATCATTCAAGGAATTGAGACAGTCCATAACTCTCATAAGAAACCTTTTTTGTAGTTTCATCATACGTTTCTAAAAAATAAACTTTCTAAAGGAAAATAAATGTTCTTAAATCATGGATATCACTTATAACAGAAAAGAAATATTCAACTTGATCATTCATCTAATGCATTTCAAGTGACATCACAATGTTAAAGAAATTAATGTTTTGGAATAACCTCATTGGAACATGTGATTCAAAATATAAAATTTGTATAAAAAACAAACTAACAAATCTATATGTAAGAATATGTAAACCAAGTGTCCTATATGATTGAAAAAAAATAATGGAATGAAATTAAGTCATTTTAGGAAAATTACTCAACAATTAATTTATTTTTAATAATCATAGAAGATGAAAAAGAAAATTCTTTGTAAATAATGCTTCTTATAATACTCCTTATCTCTAAAAATATCTCACCCCCTTTTAATATGAAATAAATATTGAAAAACTTTCTCCCATTTCCAAAATAGAAAACCATTCTCATTCATTAATTAGTTTCTCCTACATTTTCATCTTATCCCCGTTTTCTTACTAATTTTCTCGAATATAAGTTCTTGGAATCTTAATCCCCATTTCTAAATTTCCTATGAATTCTCACCCTATTATGTTATTAAATATAAAACCATTAAAATAAAACTAAGATAATTAATTAAAAGTTATAACCCCAAAATTGGAAAGGATAAAAACCATAATTGAATAACAAGATTCCATGTAATAATAATAATATAATTTCATAGAAAAAACATAACATAAGATAACAAATACATGTGTAATAGTAAACTTAGATAACATAATAATAGATCTAAAATAATATTAAATTTATTAATAATAAACCTAAAATAGTAAAACCTATGTAATAAAAAGTAAAACTATAGGGAGGGGGGCTTCATTAAGAACTTTGTAATACTAAACATTAAAAATAAAAAATATCCTTTTGGAAGATAAATAATGATAAGTACATAAAAAACACTTCTATAAGGATTTTTTTCTAAAATATTTTGAAGATACATATTTTTACATATTCTATATAGTTCATCTGGAATATTTTAAGTGTCTACACAAAGTTTTAGAACAATTATATCTCTTTGGTTCAATAACTATTTTATGATTTATGTTATACCTATGTAGTGTTTCAACCATTTAGAGGTTTTATATAATAGTATAAATTTATACTAAGTACCTCTACTATGTACAGTAATCTCCATTGGTGAAACTGTGTGAATTCTTATTTTTTTTCATTGTCACTTATAGTCATTTTGATTTTTAGTAAGATAAGATTGATATTTATTTTAAAATAAGTACGGTATAACTTATTTCTTAATGAGTATTCTATACCCCTCAATGTTTTCTCCTTACTATGGTGATTGATAAGTGTTCCTGAGGTTTTATGATGGGGTTTTTATGTATAGTTAGGATATCTTGATGAGGGATATTATAAAATTGTTTTATTTCCCATTTAGGGAAATGAAGATTTATCATAACCTTGAGATAAGTCTATTTATACTATTTTATTAACCTATAAATATTATTTTACAACATTATATTAGTGGGAGACTAAGTTACTGGGGGTGTTCATTGTTCGATTTTGATTTTATACTTAATTCAACCATCTACCTTTTAGTCTTATTAATCATGGGTAGGCATTTATTGATTGTTACAAGAAGGATGATATGAAATAAAATATGATTCCTCATGTTTTTTTTCATTTATTATTAGATTAAATTGATGATTATACTAAGTTAAACATCGATAACAAATCAATTGTATTTTTAATTATTATTAATAATGTTTTTGTTTAATATTATATTCTTCAATCGAATAATTTTGTTTGTAATTTTTTAGATATTATTTTTTGATGAAATTTTTTTGATTAGATTTAAATAATGGATGAAACTATTCAAACTATGTTTTAAATTATAAAATGAATTGATAAAAAATATAACAAATGAGGGATGGTATAGGTTTTTGATATGACTATTCATATTTTATTCAAATTTTAATTTGTTTTATCTACGTAAAAGGAATTCAATCAAAAATTAAGAGATTATATTAAATGAGGAAAATTAGAATCTATAGTATTCATTAAAAATTAATCCAATACTCATATTTCAAATCCCATTGTTGTTAATATTTATTTGGATATTAAAGCATATTTAGGTTAACAATTTACATGAGAGTTTTTTGTGATGGTGATACTAGTAGATCCTATGGAATGGTTTTGGATGAAAAACCCATAGATGGGGAGATAGTTATTATTTTAGGGTGGGGTAAAAAACTATATGGAAGGAACATATACCAAAATAATAGGAAGAAGAATCTTGATAAGATATGTTTGGAACCTATAGAAGACAGAAAAAGAGTTTTTAGTCTAAATTTTCAGGTTCATACCATAGTGGACATCATAATACCTCCTCTAAGAATCCTCAATTATCATTATTCTATTTTTTCCTTGTAGGTGTAGGTCACACCTCCCAATCTTTGAACTCAAACAATATATGTCCTTTTGATCAAGTTGTTTTGGTAGAGGAAAATCATTGATCATATACCTTTTATTTCACTAGTATCATTCATGGGGATAATAAGAAAGAGAAGGTGAATGTTTTTGAGAGAAAGTTTATAATTTAGGATTTTATCTAGTGGGTTTATGATTTTTGAGGGACTTTTCTATCCAAAAATATTTTATGTTACGAAAATAATCATTAATCTAGATCACATCACATAACATTCATTGGTTAATCTCTATAATAAATTTGAATTTATAGTGGAAAAAGATGATTAATGTAAGTCATAAAGAGAATAAAAGGAATACATGATAATGGGGAAGAAATAATATAAAATTATGTGGTAATTTTACAAGATAACTTGATATTTTCAAGCCAGGATCTAAGTATCACTGATAGGGGGAGGGGTGAATCATTGATATCTTTATCTTTTATGTTTCCTTTATTTTGATCCAAAATTTAACTCCTACTAACTATTTATCACTTTTATGAAAATAAATTAATCAAAAATCCATAGGAACACAAGAATTTTAAATTTTCAATACTGAATAAGAGAAGCTACAACCTTGATATGGTATGGACACAATATAATACCACAAAATCACAGTAAAATTGTCCTTTTTGTGGATTCAAACAAGTAGGGTATTCCATTCCTCTATTTTAGCACTATTATAAATACAATAGTGAATCTCAATTAAGTATCATGAAATTATGTAATAAAATTATGTGTAACAAGTTAATAAACTTTCACAAGATGCATCAAAACATGTTGCTGTACTGGCTTTTCAAGTCTCAAAAATATAAACTTCAAAATAATTCTTCACTTTCCTACCCAGAAGAAGGTAAGAACTTATATATAATTCATAATTATACTCAGTCTAATACCTCAGTGTGATTCTTCATCCTTATAGTTTTGTTGGGAAATATAACTATGCAAGAATACCAATAAAACAATTATGTACTACTTTTGTCTTTGTCTGTAATCCTCAAACTAATTTCTGAGTCCTATGACCTAGTTTATTTTAAGAAACTCTGAATATAATTTTACTTTTTCCTGATCTAATAATGTTTGGAAAAATTCCTCCCTAATACTCAATTTGTAAAATCCTTCTCTCTGAAAACATTCAACACTCCGCATTCTCTCTTCACATCTGAATAGAACCAGTGTTATAAAGTACAAAGTACTCTCCTCATTTTATAGGTTCACACAAAATAGTTTAAGTGGGAATATGAAAATTTGTCCTAGTCAATAGTTTTTCCCAAATCCTATATTTCCTTAAAATTTGGATACATCTCTGAATTCTTCACAACTTTTATACTCTTCTCAGTTCTTCTTTAAACATATCTAATCTTCTAAAATATTCGGCTCACTTTAGACATTCAAAAAATTCTTTCATACAATTATTATTTATTCATTACAATGAAGATATACGGTCACTCCTATTTTATTGAACAGTTGATAATAAATCAAAACTGTATACATATTGTTATGTTTCTCCATACCAACTTTATTTTTTCATTAAAATGGGCACAAGAGCTAATATTGTCATCAATTATAAAATATCATCAACAACAACTTCTACTGAATTATCTAGATATAATTAAAGATTCCATTTGACAAAACATAGAAAAAATTCTTCAAAAAAATTCCCCTATTCTTATTTTCATTGAACCGATGATCTTGCATCTGATGAATTCCTACGTCTGATGACTTTTATCAGTGTTAGCCTGCACCTGGTATACCATTCTCTATCTTCTTTAGATGTATCTGTGTTACCTCTAGTATTATAGTCATCACCACATATATTTCTATGAATCATGACCCTTTGATACATATAGTTCCTACTTTTCTCTAGACAGACTTGTAAATTTATCTTCACAAAATTTAAAACAACAAATAATTCATATTTATGAAAATGGTTGACTACATTGTTGATTATTCACTGATCACATATTTCATTGGTCCCAAAAACTCCAAATAAAAACAACTCTACCTCTAATTCCCTTTTTCAACCATCATTGCATCATATGATTGGTTCCATGATCTTTCTAATGATCAGTGCCACACCGCTTCTGATGAACCGATGTAAGTAGCTTCGAATCTAACAACATACAACTTATTTATTTGAATATTTTTATGTTTTGGTTTATTATCTTGACTGAAAACCATCATCTTCATCTTCTCACATTCAGAAAAAAACTTCACAGCCTTCAAAAAAATCTATATTAAGTGATCTCACACCGATTATCTGTGATCGGAAAGTATTAACTTCACAAAATTTATTCTTTCACAACCATTATCTTGTATCATGAATTCCTTGTGATTTTGAATAAAATTAAGATCATAATAGAATCATATGACTTATAATGGAATTTATTATAACTTCCTATCCTTATAATAAGATCTTTCTCTCCAACTAAACCTCTATAGGATTAGGATCACATGTTCTCCCCATTTATTTCATAATTATTACATCAAAAGTTCTCCAGACAACTTTTGAATTAAGGGAACTATATGATAAATAAATAATCATCAGGTTTGACATCAGAGCCACTCAGACTCCGATAATCTTTCACATTATGATCAAAAATTCATTCCATACCCAAGGTGAGTCTGACGAACCTTTTTATCTAGAAAAATTCTTCCATATTCAATGGAATTTATTATGAAATTTGAGTCATATGGAATGAATAAAATTGTGAGTTTGATCACCAAAAAATAAAGAATGAGGTGATTTCTTTCTTATTTGAAAAAAATAAAACACTTTAATAAAAGACATCTTTAAACTTCTAAAAACAAATCCCAGCTAACTTGGTCCCAACAATATCTTCTTTATATTTTGTTTTAAACCAAGTTTCATAAATCACTGAGCAATATAACCTCAAGCTATGGATTAATTATGAATAATTCCAATCCTATGTCAGCTAACTCATAGTGGGAAATGATAATTGTTAACAAAAAAACAATGTTTCCCTCATGTAGTTACCCATGAAACTTCTGAAACGTTTCATAAAATATTTCTTCACTTCTTCCACATACCAGTAAAGAAAATTTTCCTACATCCACTCCAACAAACCATTAAGATATTTTACACATTTATATTTTTTATTCAAGAAATATCCATAAAATATCCTATATACACGCTTCCTTAAAAGGTTTATCGCATTTCAATGGATATATTTATGAAATAATTCACCCCCTTGACAACACTATCCAAAGACATGATGAGATAGGGGAACAACACATGCCTTAACCTTGATGATAAAGAGGTTGTACAACCATGTTCAACCTCATTTTCAAATATGATTCCTTTGGTAAAGGTTTTGTGAATATGTCAACAAATTGTTCTGATGTACGAATATACTCCAACTTCAATTCAATCTTATACATAGGATCTCTATGAAATTATATTTTATATCATTATTTTTATTATGAGAATGTTGTACCAGATTCCTAGTAAGTTTGATTAAACATTGATTATCACAACCCAAGAGAAAGGGTAACTTTACTTCCAAAAGTAAATCATTCAACCGAGTTTTATACACATAAGTTGGGTATTACTCTTGAGTGGTATAAACATAATCAGCTTCATTAACCATAAAAGTTATTAATTCTATTTCTTTGTATTATAACTTAAACATCTTTTCCCTAAAAAAAAAACTATACTAGATGTGGATCTTATATCATTAATATATATAACCCAATCAATCTAGGAATACCCAAACAAGTCAATACTATATGAGGCATCATACCTAATTTTGAAATTTGGTTATGCCTTTCATATATTTCGAATTTATTTGTTCATCCAATAGTGTTTATTTTTTGAAGTACTCTGAAATATTTCACAAAAGGTAAAAACATAAACAAGTTAGGTATTGAGGAATTAAAATATAAAAATCTTCCAATCAGCTTCCATAAATCCTTATAATCAATTTCCATGGATTCTTTATTTTTAGAAAATTCGGTTCCTTATGAAATTGGTGTGGAAAATGGTTCTGGATTTTCCATGCAGAACTTGTAAATAAGTTCCTCTGAATACTTTTCTTGATAAATAAATATGTGGTTCTTATTTTGTGATATTTTTAAATGAATAAAGTATTTCATTTCACCTAGCATGGATGTCTCATTTTTTTCATCCCTTTAGAATATATTTCAAATGTTCCTTTATCCTACCTGGTAAGGATATTATCATCAAAATAAAAAATTACAATAAGAGAAAAATCATGACATTATTTGATGTAAAAATCACTATAAACCCTTCAATTATTAAAAATATTCTATCATAATAATGTATCTAGTTTATAACACCACACTGTTGGATCTTATTTTTTCCTATACATAGATTTCTTCAAAATTCACACATAACATTCTAATTTCCCAATAAAATATCCTTATGGTCATTCAATATAAACCTCCTCATCAAGATCACCATTAAAAATGATGATTTCATATCCATTTAATTTTTAAACTTATTTTTTTAGTAGTAGAAATAAATATTATAATTGGTTATAATCTTTCTATTGGATAAAAATTCTATTCAAAATCAATGCGTTCAATATTTGATTAACCTTTACATACTGATCTTTCTTTTTTCTTATCACGTGACCATATTCATTCATCTTATTCGAAAAAATCCACTTTGTACAGATAACATTTTTATTATCTCGTTATGTTACGAGTTCTCATGTATCATTATTTTATATCCGATACATCCCTTTATTCATAGCCTAAACCCATTCCAGATGCTCAATAGCTTCATTTACACATTTCAAATTATGTTTTAAATACAATTAAGCATGTGTAATAACTTTTGATTCCCTTATTATTTGATTATTTTGATGCTGATCACCAATAATGTTTTGATATTCAACTAGCTTCCGCATCCCAAGATATTATTTTCAATATTCTTCCCCATCACTTAAAATATATAAATCCAATTCTTCTTCTTGATCTTGATTAATTTTATTTGTATCTTTATCATAATTGTTAATAAAACATATTTCACTCTATTCATATTCTTTATGTACAAAAGTATTCTTAGCATCTTCCTCAAATTTTCAATAACATTCTAATAAAAATAATAAAAAAATTTTATCATCTATTTGATGAAACATCTATTCCCTCTTCCTTATCAAGAATATCCAAGAATAATTCCATATTCAACTCTCTTCTCACACATTACATGGTTTCCACCTTTCTTATTTATGATGAATGGAATTTAAAAAAACAATTAAATGTTTCAAACTTGGAGTTTTTCCATAAAATATTTAATATGGAGACATATCTGAACATGATCTATAGAGACATCGGCCTTGAATATAAATACTAGTGCTCATGGATTGCCTCCAAAATTAATGACATAGAAAATGTTTATGTAATGTAGTTCTTCCCATTTCATCCTAACTTATATTCTTCCTTTCAGAAACTATATTTTTCAGGAGTGTATGATGTATTAAACTCAAGAATAATTCCATGTTCCTCGAAATAGATTTTAAACAATTTATTTTTTTATTCCCGACCATTTTATCTTCTTAAATTATTCACTAAATACTCACATTTATTTTCTCTTTCCTTCTAAAAAGTTTAATCATTTTCAAAGCATAAGAATTATTTTTCATATAAATAACATAAGTAATGTGAGTAAATTAATCAATAAAAGTAATTATGTACTTATATCTACGAGTTTATTGTTTTATAATAGGATAAAAATCTTTATAAGGAATAAGTTTCATAGGTCATTTTAAAGAAATTTCAACTTTCTTATGCACTGGGTTGGTTATCTTTCCCTTATGAAACATCTTGCAACACAAATATCTTCTTCTTGATATATCTATCATACCAAATACACTATCACCATTTTATAAAATTCTCATTCTTCTCCAACACATGTTTCGTAGAATTTTATGCCCCAAATGATTCTCTTCTACCTTGACAAATTAATATGAGTTTTGAAAATCCCTAACTTGGAACATGTTTGATTTTGTACGTTTTCCTCTTTTAACAATCATTCCATTTTCATTAATATTCAAAAAATCCATCTTTTATAAAAATGACAATGTTTCCTTCATTAAAAAGTTTTGGAAAAATTACCAGGATATGTTTGATCCCATCAACAAAAAAATATTTCTTCAATTTCAACTTTTCTTCACCAATAATGGTTGATCCAACACCTTTGATTTTGAGAGATTCATCATTTCTAAATGTCAATATTCCTTCTTTGAATCCATTCACATTCTAAAATACTTTTATGTAACCCCCGAGATTTTATGAAAACTATTATTTTAATTTCATTGATGTATTGTGTTGTACGCCACAAAAAAATTATCTTGTGCTATACACAACACTGTATTAACTTGTATTATATGCAAACACTATTCTTGGCTTGTGTTGCACTCAAGAGAAACCTTCATCAATAGTGTGTGTTGTACGCAATACTGAGTTTCACTAAATAATGACATATTGTTATGAACTAGTATTTATGAATTGTAGTTACTAAATTTTTAATTTTATGACATTATAATTCATCTTACACATTTTGTAGAACATGGTATGAGAACAAAATATGTTTTTGGGTAAAATAAGTATTTTAAAAAAAATGAAGTTTTCCACCTTTTGATGGCGCACCCACTTTAAATCTAGTTTTTGACATGTTTATAAGTTAAATTTGACAAAATAAAATTCTTCTTTGGAATCAGGATATAATAATTTACGTTGGATGATTTTTTGATATTTTTTAGATAAGTTTCTTATTTTGATGATTTGTAAAAATATGCTAAATTTTAATTAAATAAAGTTTTTTCATCAAGAGAATTTTATGGTTAAATTCTAATATTGAATTTTTTGAAAGTATAAATAGAATTTATTTTTACCATTTAATAAAATTTAAGTCATTAGCATTAATTTTACACTGAATTTATAGGTAAAAACATTTCAATCTTTTGCAACGTTTTAACTTTTAAAACCAGTTTTCTCAATAGAGGGATTGATTTTAAATTAAATAATTCAACTTCTGTGTCTTGAAATTGGAAAAATGGATTCCATATTTGGAATAATTAGTTCCAAATTATGTTAATAAATACTTTTTATTTTTAGGCATTATGAATAGTAACCACAATAAATTTTATTTACCATAGTTAAAGGTAAATTGGGTAATTAAGGGTAAATATAATATTATAAAATTACCCTAACACTTGTCTTAATATAATTGGATGATTATATTTTTCCCAAAATCATACTTGGGTCGAAATGAAATATATTGGAACCCACTTGGATGTGATTAAGGCCGTTAATTTATTTTATTTAAAGAAAGTTAAATATGTCTTACTCAAACATTAATAATTAAAGTATTTTTAAAATTAGGTTATACAGAATATAAATTCTATTATAAGTACTCATTTTAAAGATAAAATGGTTTTATTTATCTTGGTAATTTATTTGTAATTTTTAAGAAATATTTAATTACCTAAAGAGCTTATGAATTAATGATGTAGGAATTATTTATTTAGTGAAAAATCAATAATATAGTTTTTATTCAAATTATAAAACCCATAAAATACCCAAACACTTGCCAAAAACATATTGGTAAAGTATATGTACACCATAATTATCCAAGTTTCTACTTGTGGACCATTTGGAGCCTTATAAAATAGATTATGACATTTATATTATTTTATTTTAAATGATGTCAAAGTTGTCACCTTCATAATTTAACAAACATAACATTTTAAAAGTTGGGTGTTTTAGAAGATAAATCCTAATAAATGTATTATTATGAAATATATTAGATTTATATTCATAATAGTATTTTATTTTTAATTTTTATGCAACAAATAAGTATATTAACTAATCATACAAAAATGTTTTAATAATTATTTTATTAAGAGAAATATCAAATAAATAGCTTTACAAATTCTAAAATAAATATTATATGAAATAATTAATGTTCTCAAAAAATTTTATAGATGAATATGACATATTAGGAATCTATTAAATATTTTTTTTCGAATATATTATCTGTTTTTATTTTCTTTAAATTCAAATAACTGAATAGTTTCAAAATCAACACTATTGATATTTTATAAAAATAACATATTATTAAATTGTTTAAAAATCACAAATATATTTAAAAATTAAAAATTAAAAATTATATGGTCGAAAATTTAATAAATTATATAATTATATAAAATTTACAACACCTAAGTAATTATTTATAGCGATTTAAAATTCATAATATTATTGCCCCAAATAAAATTAAATAGATTAAAAAAGGATAAATCAAGTTGATAAGGTTAAAAATAAATTCCCAACATGTCTAAATATTATTGTTTTATGATATTAAAACCCTATATCATCTAATATTATAATTGAGTCATTTTTGGAGGTTTTTATGTGGGATTTAAATTTATTATAAATTAATATTTTTATGTTTCCAAAGGTGCCCCTCTCCTCCCTTATAAAAGGGCACCTCATCCCTCTCATATTTACACAAATTTGAGCCTTCAAGCTCGGCCAACCCCTGACCATTACTCTTCTAAAATTCCTAGTAACATTTAAGAGGTTTTGGTCTTCTCAAAGGACCAACTATAGTCCCTTAAGAAGAAGTTTAAAGGCGGTGTGTCGAAGAAGAGGTAATCTCTTCAACCGATTCCTTCAAGTTTCTTTCTTCTTATACTTCCCATTATTTAGTTGTTTCATTATAAATTAATAAAATAATTATAAATAATATAATGATATTCTATTATAAATATGAAACAACCCTATTTCTCCTTCTATCCATCCTATGAAAAATGAAATCATCGCGCGTGCGTACGTACAAAATACCGTCTCCACGCTGTGGTTTAATCTGTTTTTCCTCCACCACCTTAATTGGATGGGTATAATGGTTTAAAGAATAAATATATTTGATTATTATAACATGATACTAATTCTTAGATATTATATCATCCAATTCAATTCCATTCAATAATTATGGGAATGATATCATCGCTCGTGCGTACATACGGATTACTGTCTCCATGAAGTGGTGAGATTCATTCTCTATGTTAACCATTCAGGAATGAATATCAAGTATATATTATAAATAATCATGAACTATATGACATAATAATGATACATGATTTATATATATGTTATTTACCTAATTCCATTCAATTTAATATGGAAACGAAAAAAACGTTCATGCGTACGTACGACCTACCGTATCCATGAATGGTGTATTTCATTCCATTTATCGATCTATTATATATAAATATTATATTCTGAATATATTATATATAAATCATGTTTTACATTTTGGAAGTAAGTAATCATGATCTAAGTAATCATATGAATAATTAGAAGTCAAAACATGTACGACAAATGAAATATTTTACCCAAAACACTGCTTTAACATGTAATTGACAATTGAATGGGTAATATAAAGTCGTAAGTGAATAATATATGATATCATAAATATTATTATGGTTCTGTTACAAGTTAATAATATGTTTAAACCCACTATACAGGAGTTTCAGACATGTACAGAAGAAATTGGACCTAAGGTAATGGATAATTATTCTAATCTCGTTCTTATCGAAGATTATTTATTCATAAGTAATTACTGGGGTTATATTTATCATCCATGTACATGTTTTTTTAAAAGTGTTTTCATGTATTTTTAATGTCTTTTTTTACCCATTTTTGACATTTACTACATGGTATGTAAGGAATATTTCTTTTGTTTACCATATGATGTACTTTTTGACTTTTCTGGCCAAAGTATGAGAAGAATGTTTTTTAACTTATACTTCATGAATGGATTTTTATGGTTTCACAATGACGTATTTCAATGAATCTTACTCTACAAAATTTCATGATTATTTTCAAAAAAATAATTTTCATTTAAAATTTCAAGTCATTTTGAGAAAATAAAATGATTTTGAAGAAGAAAGGATATTTCCCACAAAAATTCAATTCAAGTGTTTTATCAAAACAACTTTCCCTCTAAGATTAAATTGTTTAGTATGTTTATGTTTCAAGTCTAATGTATATATTATTTAAATGGTTTGATTTATCTTATTATTATATGATATCTATTTGTTTTATATGGATTATGTTATGATGGTATGATGTTTATGAAACCCATTTTATTCTTTGGGTTATGATGAATGATTTATATTGTTTCACATGAAAGAATAATTTAATTATGAGATGGGTGGGACCTATATCTCCCTCCAATGAATTGGGTAAAGATTTATATCTCACGAGATAGACATGGCTGGAACGAAAAGTAAAATCTGGTTCAGTAATACCAGGCTGGAACGACAAGTAAACCTGGTTCAATAATGGAATTTGTTCACTATGATGGTGTTGGAAGCAATGTATTGGATACTATGTAAATAATATCATGTGGTTAATGGATTCCACAATTACATGTTTTATTACCATCCTATTTTATCATGGTTAATGTTCCTTTATGATCTATGCCTTATGAACTACCAAGATTTATGTCATTACTCACGATTTTGATGTTTTATGTTCATGTTCTTATGTTCAAATGTTTAGGGATTGTTTTATGTTCTCCATGTTTACCCTTACTAAGCATTTGAGCTCACCCTTTTTATGTTTTCTTTTTCCCATGATATAAAGAAAGGTTTTATGAAAGAAAAACAAAGGGGAAGATATTTATGGGATATGTAGAAGATCTTTCACCATGATTAGAAGATTATGTACCGAGTTTCCAAAGACACTAAACTAATACGGTCTTTGAGCATCTATTTTTTTCATGTATTAAGTATTATTCAAAAGTAATGTAATGTCTATGTACGTCAAGTATGGGTGTCTACAGTTGGTATCAGAGAAAAGGTTTAGTTAACCTTTGGAAACTTGGATCCAAAAACTTCAGTGAGATCCCTAGAGATATTTCTAAGGTATATCTAGGGATGTCCCTAAGGTTAATTATAAGTATAAGTTATAGTCCTAGAATTACGGTAATGATATTATAATTAAATCTAAGATGTTAGATATTGAAGGTACTCCCCATTTATTATGTTGTTTTCCTAGAATGATTTTTTCCTCTCACACTAATATTTTTTTTGGGTTTTAGAAAATTGCTGGAAATAAGAAGATTCATGAAAATGGAGTATGTGAATGACAATGGAATGATATTATTCATGAGAAACCAAATGAAACTGGATTTGGAAGTCCAAACATAGTTATTATGCCTAATCAGGAATCTCATAATATGATCAATAATCTAAACTATGGTAAGTTTTCTGACTCAGCTAATAAGAGAAAGATGGAGTTTTAATGATGATCATAGAGAAAAGAAAGTTCAATTTCCATTATGTAAATAATGTTGTAAGAGACATCAGGGAGAATGTTTTAAAGGAACTGGAAGATGATTTGGGTGTGGAAAAGAAGGAAACAAAGCCAGTAAGTGCAAAGGAAAAGGTTTAGTTAACACCATGGACAAGGATAATGTTATTACTAAGACATCAAAAATAGTTGAATGTTTTAAATGTGGAATGTATGGGCATTATTCATACCAATTCCCTAAGGGAAAATCTCCTGAAGAGAATCAGTATGGTCGTATGAGTAGAATTTATGTTGATGATGATGAAGAGACTACAAATGATATATGATATAAAAGAAGTGTTGAGGAATAAAATGATGAAGCTCGGTCAATGGTTTAAGAAGGTAGTAGAATGAGTTTATGTTTATCAAGAGTTATGTTATCTGGGTAATTTAATGGTACTCTGGAATAAAGAAACATCTAAGGATTGTTACACTATTGTTTTTCCTAAAGTATTTGAAAGTATATTTTGAACGGTACCAGTAACCATGAAAGGTTATTCAGATATTTTTGGAAAGTAGATGATATCCACATAATGAAGGGATAAGGATATAATGAGATTTTTGATAGTATTAATGAGATCATGACTGATATAAGGATAAATTGATATCATGATTTGAGTATATAGAAATATTGGGATTTTGGTATGTGGAAAGAGTTAACTTTTAACAGAACTCATGTTTTTACAAAGATTATTTGGTAATTCTTGTTTCAAGAGAATACATGATTAAGGAATTCACATATTTGGTATGTGACCAACAAGATATATCTTAGGATATATGAGGGATAAATGATGGTACTCAATGCCTATTAAATGACCTTTCTAGTAGTAATTTTCTTTATACAATGATATTGGACATAAGTATTTTTGATATGACTAAAGGTTGGAATGAGTTAAGTTTGAAATTAGAGAGTATTGTTTAAGGCTAAAACTTTTTTTTCTAAAATTTTATAATAGTATTGTTTTAGAAAAAGGACAACCTACAGGACAGAGGATAACCCATCATGTCGAACAAGGATGTGGGAATCATACCCACAACCGAAGTGCGACGTGCATTTATCACCTACTTCTAGCCTTCAAGGAGTCCCTGGTTTTTATAAATTAGTTTTGTTTTATTAAGTGGTGTGATATATGAAGTATAAGTCCATTTTTTAAACCATATACGATTAATCTCACAATAATATGGACTTATGTATATAAATTTTCGAACCTTATGTTTGAGAAAGATAGAATGACCTATCATTCTATTGCATGACCTTCTAAAACTTCATGGAAGATAAATTCAATGTCATTTCATTAAGAGGTGAAGTGGAAATTGTTCAAGGCACAAACCACAGTGATATTGTACCAAAATCAAGTAAGAATTTATTTCAATTCATAAATTCTTCAACATTAGGGAAATGATCTTGAAAACCAAATATGTTGTCCAAGTTCCCTCATATATGATGAATCAGATGCTACCTTAGATCATCACAAATTTATGGCTTTGTGATTGTTGGATTTTTCATAGTAATGTTCTCTAGCACTCTTCATCCAAACATGATGGTTAGATTTCACTTCTATATCCATATTTTCACCTATATTTACCTTTGTAGAAACCCAGTGCTGAGTTACATTGCATGACTGTTATGTTTCTAACTTTATTTTTTAAAATTAAGTTTCAGTTTTCTTATTTACTATGTGGGTTTCTATGAAAGATACATTCAAGTAGTAAATGATTTATAACACTGATGAATTTCGAGGGTGAAATTCATTTTAATGGGGGTAGAATGTAACACCCCAAGATTTTATAAAAAATATTCTTTTAATTTCATTGATATCTTGTGTTATACACCACACCAAAATTATCTTGTTCTATATGCAATACCGCATTATCTTGTATTATATGAAAACACTATTCTTGACTTGTGTTGCATGCAAAAGAAACCTTCCTCAATAGCATGTGTTATACGCTATATTGAGTTTCACTAAACAATGATATGTTGTTATGAACTAGCCGTTATGAATAGTAGTAACTAAAATTTGAATTTTATGACATTATACTTCATCTTACACATTTTATAGAACATGGTATGAGAACAAAATAAAATTTTCAGGTAAAATAAGTATTTTTAAAAAAATGTTGTTTTGCCGCCTTTTGATGGAATAACCACTTTAAATCTAGTTTTGAAATGTTTATAAGTTCAATATGACAAAATAAAATTCTTCTTTGGAATCAGGATATAAAAATTTACTTTTGATTAATTTTTGATATTTTTCTGATAAGTTTCTTATTTTGATGAATAGTAAAAATACGCTAAATTTTAATTAAAAACAACTTTTTTAATCGAGATAATTTATATGGTTAAATTATAATATTTAATGGGTTTAAAGTATAAATAGAATATATTTTTACCATTAAATATAATTTAAGTCATTATCATTAATTTTACACTGAATTCATAGGTAAAAACATTTCAATCTTTTGCAAAGTTTTAACTTTTAAAACCCATTTTCTCAACAGTGGGATTAATTTAAAATTAAATACTACAACTTCTGTGTTTTGAATTTTGAAAAATGGATTCCATATTTTTAATCAATAGGTCCAAACTATCTTAATAAGATACTTTTTATTTTTAGGCATTATGAATAGTAACTACGGTAAATTTTATTTACCATAGTTAAAGGTAAATTGAGTAATTAAGGGTAAATATAATATTATAAAATTACCCTAACACTTGCCTTAATATAATGGGATAATTATATTTTTCCTTAAATTATAATTGGGTTGAAATGGAATCTATTTCAACCCACTTGGATGTGATTAAGATGCTTAATTTATTTTATTTAAAGAAAGTGAAATATGTCTCACTCAAACTTTAATAATTAATGTATTTTTAAAATAAGGTTATACATAATATAAATTCGATTATAAATACTCAGTTGTATGAAAAAATATTTTTATATATCATGGTAAGTTATTTTTAATTTGTAAGTAATATTTAATTACCTTAATAACTTAAAAATTAATGATGAAAAAATTATTTATTTAGTGAAAAATCAATAATATAGTTTTTATTCAGATTATAATACCCATAAAAGACCCAAAATCTTGACCACAACTTATTGGTAGAGTATATCTATACCATAAGCATCCAATTGTTGTCTTTTGGACCATTTGGAGCCTTATAAAATAGATTATGACATTTATATTATATTATATTAAATGATGTCAAAGTTGTCACCTTCATAATTTTATAAACATAAAATTCTAAAAGTTGTGTTTTTTTGATGATAAATTCGACTAAAAGTATTATAATGAAATATATTATATTTATATTCATCATAGTATTTTTTTTTAATTTTTATGAAACAAATTAGTATATTAAATAATCATAGAAAAATTTTGTAATTATTATTTTATTAAGGGAAATATCAAATAAATGGTTTTAAAAATAATAAAATAAATATTATATGAACTAATTAATATTCTCCACAAAATTTATAGATGAATATGAAATATTAGTAATCTATTAAATATTTTTTTGAATATATCTTCTGTTTGGATTTTATTTAAATTCAAATAATTGAATAGTGTCAAAAATGACACTATTGATATTTTATAAAAATATAATATTATTAAATTGTTTAAAAATCACAAAAAAATTTAAAAATTAAAAATTAAAAATTATATGGTCAAAAATTTAGTAAAGTATCTTATTATGGAAAATTCACAACAAATAAGTAATTATTTATATCAATTTAAAATTTAGAATATTATTACAACAAATAAAATTAAATAGATTAAATAAGGATAAATCAAGTTGATAAGGTTGAAAATAAATTCCCAACATGTCTGAATTTTATTGGTTGATGAGATTAAAACCCTATATCATCTAATCTAAAAATTGAGTCATTTTTGGAGGTTTTTTAATTGGGGTTTGAATTTATTATAAATTAATATGTTTTATGTTTCCAAAAGGTGCCCCTCTCCTCCCTTATAAAAGGGCACCTCCTCCCTCTCCTCTTCACACAAATTTTATCCTTCAAGATCGGACAACTCCTGAACATTACTCTTCTATACTACCCTAGTAACAGTCAAGAGGTTCTGGTCATCCCAAAATACCAACTCTAGTCCCTTAAGAGGAAGTTTAAAGGAGGTGCGTCGAGGAAGAGGTAATTTCTTCTACCGATTCCTTAATTTTTCTTTCTTCTTATACTTCATATTATTTAGTTTTTTCATTATAAATTAATAACATAAGTATAACTAATATACTGATATGTTATTATAAATATGAAACAACCCTATTTAACCTTCTATCCATGCTACGAAAAACAAAATCACCACACGTGTGTACGTACGGAATACCATCTCTACGCTGTGGTGTGATCTGTTTTTCCACCACCACCTTACATGGATGGGTATAATGATGTAAATAATAAATATATATGATTATAATAACATGATAATAATTCTGAGATATTATATCATCCACTTAAATTCCATTCAATAATTATGGGAATGATATCATCGCTTGTGCGTACGTACAGATTACCGTCTCCACGACGCGATGAGATTCATTCTCTATGTTAACTATTCAAGAATGAATATAAAGTATATATTATAAATAATCATTTAATATATTAAATAATATTGATACTGGGTTTATTTATATGTTATTTACTTACTTCCATTCAATTTAATAAGGAAATGAAAATAGCGTTCATGCATACGTACGACCTACCGTCTCTATGAATGGTGTATTTCATTCCATTTATCGATCTATTATATATAAATATTATATTCGGAATATATTATATATAAATAATGTTTTACATTTTTGAAGTATTTAATCTTGATCAAAGTAATCATATGAATAATTACAAGTCAAAACATATATGAAAAATGAAATAATTTTACCCAAAACACTGCTTTAACATGGAATTGACAAATAAATGGGTAATATAAAGTTGTAAGTGAATAATATATGATATCATAAATATTATTATGGTTCTGTTACAAGTTAATAATATTTTTAAACCCACTATACTAGAGTTTCATACACATACTGAAGAAATTGGACCTTAGGTAAGGGATAATTACTCCAATCTCATTCTTATCCGAGATTGTTTATTCGTAAGTAATTACAGGTGTTATATTTATCATCCATGTACATGTTTTATAATTTTTTTTTCATGTATGTTGAAAGTTTCCTTTTACCGATTTTTAAATTTTACTACATGGTATGTAAGGAATATTTCTTTTGTTTACCATACGGTGTACTTTTTGACTTTTCCGGCCATATTACAAGAAAAATGTTTTTTAACTTATACGGTGTGAATGGATTTTTACGATTTCATAACGACTTATTTCAATGAAGATTCCTCTAAAAAATTTCATGATCATCTTCAACAAAATCCTTTTCTTTTAAAATTTATTGGCATTTTGAGAAAAGAAAATGATTTTGAAGAAGAACAGATATTTTCCTCAAGAATTCATTTCAAGTGTTTTATCAAAACTATTTTCCATATAAGATGACATTTTTTTGTCAGTTTATGTTTCAAGTCTAATGTATCTATTATTTACATGGTTTTATTTCTCTTATTATTAAATGATATCCATTTGTTTTATATGTATTATGTTAGGATTGGATGATGTTTATGAACCCCATTTTATTCTTTGGGTTATGATAAATGATTTATATTGTGGCACAAGAAAGAATGATTTCCTTATGAGATGGGTGGGACCTATATCTACCTAAAATTAATTGGGTAAAGATTTATATCTCATGAGATAGACATGGATGGAACATAAAATAAAATCTGGTTTAGTAATATAGGGCTGGAAGGGCAAGTAAACCTAGTTCAGTAATGGACTTTTTCCACTATGATGGTCTTGGCAGCAATGCCTTGGCTACTATGTAAATCATATCATGTGATTAATGGATTCCACAATTACATGTTTTATTCCCATGCTATTTTATCATGGTTAATGTTCCTTTATGATCTATTCCTTATTCACTACTGAGATTTATGTCATTACTCATGATTTTGATGTTTTATTTTCATGTTTTTACGTTCAAATGTTTAGGGATTATTTTATGTTCTCCATGTTTAACTTTACTGAGCATTTGAACTCACCCTTTTTATGTTTTCTTTTCCCTAGGATATGAAGAAAGGTTTTAGGTAAGAAAACCAAAGGGGATGATATTTATGGTAGATGTTGAAGATCTTTCACCATGATTAGAAGATTATGTTCCGAGTTTCCAAAGACACCAAACTAATACAGTCTTTGGGCATCTGTTTTTGTATTGTAGTATGTGTTCCACAAAAGTAATGTAATGTTTATGTACATCAATCTTTGGGTATCTACATTTTAAATCTCCTATCATATGATAAGAACACACACTATACATGATCTATGGTCATTATCCTTTTGTAGCACTGAGAGAGGTTTCTACAGTAAGAGATATTTCATTACCTTTATTATTCTTAAATTCTGGATTATGATAATTTTTTACAATTTTTTGTGTGTGTTAGTAAATGAACAAGACATAATTTTGAATGATTTAAAGGTTTTTCACATAATTCATAAATAATTTCTAGAGGTTGGAACCTATTTTAAACTTTTACACCAATATTCATAGCATTCTTCAAAACATGCTTCTCCGAATTCATTATTCGAGGGAATTCACACACCATAAATATTTTTATATAATTTCTTTAATTGTAATAATGATTTTTATTTAACCAAAAAATCTTTTATGTGTTTCAAAATACACCAGAATACTAGTAGTAACCATAGAAAAATATTTAACTCTATAACTTCTATACTGACTGAAGTTGTGAGAACATTTCTGACCAAACTTCTTATCAGAATTTTGTTAATAACCAACCTTTTTGTTATCACCCAGAATATCATTCTCAACTTAGATATCTTCTTAGCCTTATCAGAACTAGAAGTTGTAGAAATGTTTTTGGACTTGGGAATTTTGGAAAACCATGAATTCTTGAATTTAATGGTTTTCACCACATAAAAAACATTCCCATATTTCTCCTTCTATTAAAGAATTTCAAGTTTCTTTTCAACCTTTTAAGGTAAGTCATGTTAATACTTACCAGGTTTATTTTTTCTAAGGATTTCACAAACCTTAAAAATAGGATTATGGAAACTTTTAACCATATGTTCATATTTAGAAAGATATTTTTGTAAATGTTCCAATTCTTCTTCTTTATTTTTAATCTTAACTACAATGTGATCATTCTGATTTTTTATTTCTCAATAAATTTATTCTAGTCATAAATCTATTCTAGATTTATTAGATTCTCATTAGGAAAAAATTCCTTATTTTTTATTGAATAATTTTTATTTTGTAACTTCCATATTTATTTCTCAATCCTTTCAATATTTCTAAAAAATTCTTTCAGTTACTCTTGCTATGAAATTTTAATCATGTTTATTCTTCTTCTACAGAACTGATGGTTTCGAACTCTTAATTATTAATGATAGAAATGAAAGTATTCCACCCATAACTCTTAATATACTTATCAGATTCAGCTTTATTATCTTCTTCTTCAGCATATTTAGTAAAAAAGATTCTTCTTTGGGATTTAAAGAATGTTTTATCTTTCCCTAGGGGATAAGATTTACCCTTATCACCCTATTTCTTCCACAATCTTCTCTTCCTTCCATAATATTCCTCACCAGACTATTCTATCATTATTCAAGTAATATTAACCATAAAGTGACCAATGACTCCACATTTATGAAATTTTAAGGGATTATTCCTCTTATATTTACCTACACTTATTTTCACATTTTTAGAAAGAAAGGATAAAAATTCATCATTGTTTTTACAAACCTAATTTTCTTAATTATAATATATAGCTTCTTCTTCAATATTATTCTTAGGATTTTCTTTCTTAGAAGACTTGAAATATATTTCATGATCAAATTTAATTTTTCCCTTCATATATTTCTCCATTATAATTTCATAATTAATGAGAGTACTATGAAAATCATTTGGATATAATGTTTTAGGATCTATATCTTTCAATGATGAAAATTTGGCATCAAAATTGTCCTAGAGAATTGTCAAGATCTTTTGAAAAAAAATTAAATCATTTAAATTTTCACTAAGACACCTGATAGTGCTAAAAATTTCATCCAACCAGGTAAATAATTCACTAATGGATTCATACGCATCCATCCTAAGACCTTAATACTTCAACATCAAGATTTGTAACATTTTATTATTCACTTTTATATTTCATCCATATATGTTATTCATATTATCCTAGATACATTTGTATGTGGAAACTCCCTTTAATCTTAGATAATAACTTTTAAAATTGAAAAAGGTAAATAATTCTTAGGTCTTTCATCATTCTCAAGATTCTTCTTGTCAAACGATATAAGAGGAAAATTTTCATCAATAGGTTGAAAATAATTTTTTGCTGCTTCAAGAACATCATATTCAATCAAAATAAGAATGCACATGTTTTTTTAAATATTTTTACATTTATCCAATAAAATTTAGAGGATTAAAATGTGAATGAATCTAATTTTAAGCAAAAATACTCTAATATAATTTAAAAGGTTGATTTACCACCTTTTGATGGAGAACCCTTTTAAAATATAGTTATTTTCACTTTTATGTGTTATATTTACAAAAATAAACTTCTTATTTAGAAGAGGGACATTAAAATTTAATTTGGGTAATTTTTTGGTATTTTTCTAATAAAGTTGATTTTCTTATGAATAGTAAAAATAGAGCATTTTAATTCAAAACTTCCTTTTAATTTAATTTATTAATATAGTTATATTGTTATTTTTAATGGTTTTAAAGTGTAATTAGATTATATTTTTACCATTTAATCCAATTATGTTCATTGGATGTAATTTCACTCTTAAATTGGACATAAACAAAGGTATATCCTTTGATAGGTATTGTTTCTTAAAAACACGTTTTTTGGTTTTGGAAACATGAATTAATTTTAAATTAATTTCTTCCTCTTATGTGTTTTTAATTTGGAAAAAATTATTCTATATTTTTAATCCTGAGGTCCAAATTGTTTAAATAGGTAACTTTTATTTTTAGACATTATGAATATTTACTTCCGTAAATATTTTATTTACCATTGTTAAAAGGTAAATCTGGTAAATAAGGATACATAACTCTTATAATAATAATAATATTACATTACCATAACTTGTGTCCTAATATTATTTTTTGACACATTTCTGACCATGGGCATGATTGGTTAGATTTAGGGACCCCATGGAGACACTTGGGAGTGATAATGACACTTTATATTAATTAATTTAATGTAACGACAAAAGTAACATAAACATATATATTTTAGTAAAAACATTTTATATAAAGTTATATATATATATATATATATGATATCTTATACTATAAATATTAATTTTAAATATAAAAATATTTCCTACATCATGGTATTTATTTTTAAAATATTTAGACATTAAATAAATATATTTAATTATGACACAATGATGATGCAGTAATTGCTTTATTAATAAAGGATTCAAATAAATGATTTTATAAATATTAAAATAAATCTATTTTGATACTTTTTATGCCACATAAGAATTTTAAATATTAGTATGACTTTTTATGTTATAATTAATGAATTTTTTTAATGAATTGAGTTGGTTTGTATTTTTTAAAAAGTCACGATATGAATAGTACAAAAATTGACATAAATGAGTTTTTAAAATGAATACTATTTTATTAATTGATAAAATAATCCTAAAAGTCTACGATTCATCTAAATGACCTATATAATGTTAAAAATGTTATAAATTATCCATTTTGGGTGTCTTTTCATTTTATTGTAAATATATTAACCATATTGTATGAATATACAAGGGGACATGGTAAAAGTTAAATAAGTTAACAAAAGACTAAATAAAAATGATAAGGATAAAAAAATATCCAAAACCTATAAAATTTTTATTGTATGATTTCATTTCCACTTATATGCACCTTATATTCGAATTAAATAAGATTTGGACCTTTTGAAACAGAGAATCATTTTATAGTAAAATTATACTTTGAATCTTTTCTAAAGATCCCCTCCTCTCTCTTATAAAAGGAAACCACCTCTAACCCATTACTCACACCTATCAAACCTCTTGGATCATCCAAAAATTGCTCCAAGAAGCTCCCAACATATCTATATTACTTATATAAGCCTTCTTTTATGAATAAGGAAATTCAAGAAAGCCTTTTTGTTCAAACCAATGGGAGTTACCTGATTTAAACGTAACATTTTTCCCATGTTTTTTCCTTTTATTTTTCTTCTCCAACCCACCTAAACACTCTTTATTCCATTATTTTATAAATATAATAGTATCATCAATATAATATTATTTTGTTATGATTAATATTATAACTAAACTTCCACAAACTTCTATCTAATGGATACGAACATACAGTTTATGTGGAAGGCAAACTACTGCCTCACGAAATGATGATTGTTCAAATATCTCTTTCTGCCTATCATGGAGGCCATTATAATGGAAATTTATTTATAGGTGATATATATCATATTTATATTGTCTATATTATTATGTATTTTTCATTTATATCTTACCTTTATGGTTTCCATAATGGGTAAATATTATAATTTAATTTGAGGAAGTGTGGACTACCGCCCCCTCTAAGTGATATGACTCATTCATGATATACATGGAACGTATAACAGATGAAATTTATGAACTTATGTAACATATATAACACATATATATATATTATAATGGAATTATAATATACCTATGTATCATTTAGTTTTCATTCCTTTTAAAATGAAAAAATGAATGTAGAGTTTATGTGTACGTACGACTTTCCGTCTCTATGAACAATGCATTTCATTTCTTATGTTAAAATGTTATGTAATATTATAAATACATATATAATAGATATATATGATTTATATGATATAAAAATAATTAATATAATTCTGGATACAGTGTTCTTTTGACCACATGGACAATTTTTAATAATAACAAGTTCATTTTTTTACTCAAGTTCTGAACATTGACAAAATGTACGATATGAACTCAAATAATTAATAATTATTATAGTAAGGTAATAAGTGATATAAAATGAATAATAAACTTGAAAAAGGTTCTTATTTAATTATAAATTAACTTATTTTTATTATTCATGAAGAATAAGGAACAAACAAGTCAAGTCGGACATGGGGTAAGGGGTTTTCATCTCACTTTTTATTCCCATGAGATTTATGATATAATTGAAACTATTTTCCTTTTCTGTGGTGTATGTAATTCCAATGATTATATTATTTTCATAATATAATTTAATTTATTAGTATTTAAATCTTCATTTTATGATCCTTCTTTCATGGGGTATATGTTTCGTAAGTTACCAAATCAGTAAGGGAACCTCTCACCACACACTTTTAGTTAAAGACTTCTTTTTATGCTATGTATCTTAAATTTACATTTTCTTATGTTGGGATATGTTATTATATATACTTATAGATGTAAATTTTATTTCTATGTGATTAGAGACCCTTTTATCTCTCATCAACTCATTTTTTTAATTTTAAAGCGATGTTGTTAGGCTGTCGAATTTCTGTAAGAGAACTTCTTAACCCAATTTCAGTTATTTGGGTTAAATGTCTACTTATTGATTATGTCATGCTATTAATATGTGTGAATAAAATATCACTGTTTTATAGTTAATATCCACTTATATTTGGTGTATGCTTATTTTTCACAAATAATTATTTCATTGATTTTTCCTTAATCTAAGGATACGATCGTTAGAAGGGACTTTGTCTCTATTTACATTCCATTGAGACTTATTTGTTTTTATACAAAAACTCACATTTATATGGTTTATATACCAACCATTGAAATATTATATCATGAATCTCTATATTATCGTGATATTATAATCTTTGATTAATGTTATTCCTCAATTATTTGTATTAAAGCTTCTCTCATTTGGTTAGGAACTCTTTATCTAAAATATTGTTTTAAATATTTTAATGATTTGTTATTCTAAATCATTCTCATTAATGTACATGTTTTAAAAATGGGTTTAATGATTTATTTATATGGACATGAATGTTTTGAAATTAAAATTTCTTTCAAAATCTTAAAAGTGGTATGAGATACTTTGATTCAAAAATCCCTTTATTTATTTTTTTAAATGGTTTTGAAAATGGGTTGATAAAGAATTGATTATATCAATATATTAAAATGATATATTGTGATTACAATGAGAAAATGTTATATTTCCTTTATTCTTATTTTATGTGTTATGAATTTTTTATGGTTATTGGGCATTGTTTATGTATACAGGTGGTTCCATGATAAACCTAGGGCGGTTGAGCCCGAGATAGCTCTCCAATGAATTGGGTATTGTGACAGAGGTAAATGTTAATGTTTACCCTAAGATAATTACATAATATACTATGATGGATATTCTAAATTTAACTCCACATATAGCTTTTAAAGCTACAATGTAAGTATGTTATGTATTACATAAGTTAACTTTATGATTTGTGATTTCTGTGTGTTATTCATGAATATTAAGATTTCATGAGGTATGTTAAAGAGCTCATGTGTTGTATGTAATGATATACTAATGTTTTATTTCTTTATTTTATAACCCTTACTGATATTTGTATTCACATTCCATGTTTTTTAATTTTTTTTCATGGGACTTAAAGACATAAATGTTCAAGAATGGGATCAAAGAAAAGTTATGCTGTCTAAAACATGGAACTAGACATGTTTCCTTTCTTTTAAGAGTGTTTATTTTATGAAAAAAATGGAAATTGAGTTGAAGTGTCTACTTTGTAATATTTGGAATGTAATGTAATAATTAGGGCATAATTTTCTAAAACTCTAAACCTGAAAATTTCCTAATGTGAATTCTTTAATAAACTCAATATTATGTAATTTTTAAGGCCAGGTCCTTATAGGTTTTATCAAAGGTCGGTTCAGACAACTTTAGGGATTATGAGATTTAGTTAAAGACATGGTTAGTCAGTATGTCAATTATTTCAGTTAAATCCTTGTTTTATAACATTTTAAGATCAAAGAAAGTAAATTACAAATGGAAGGAGGAGGATCTAAAACTACATTTCTATCTCTTCATGATAACATGCTTGCAATAATTATTTCAATGTCATGATCAGATGATTGTGAAATTTTTCTAGCATACATGTCACTTGAAATATGTTTTTTGAGATTTCAAACACCTTTACTATACCTTGATATCATTGTGGATCATGAGTTTCATTTAATCAAATCTTATTTTCATAATATTATTATATTTTCATGAAAGGTAAATATTATGAAGGAATTTTCAAATATTTTACCTTATCAGAAGATTTTGAAGCATATTATGATTCTGAAAAATGTTCTGAAGAAGGAGACCCTTGTGAAACCTATTTATATATTTTTACAATAGAGTCTCTCAGAACATACTTATGGTATTTTAAAAGGAACATTGATTTAAAGTTTCAACTTAAACTCCGTTTGACTATTTTATAAAAATAATGTTTTATCATATGTTTTGAAATTATATGACATACTTGATTGTTTTACAAAACAATTTTTCTGCTAACACCCATATGAACCAAGTTGTACAAGATGTATTTTGATGAAGGAAGGAAATGATTTTTCTCTATATCATTGTTGAAATGAATGGACCTTCTACCTACGTGAACAGGATGATGATGAAACCATATGGGCATCATGATCAAGGTATGATGTTCTTTATATTAGGAATAGTTTTATTTTATAATATAGAGGTGAAAAAATTACAATATATAATATTTTGAGGTCTTAATGTATTGGGATGAAAATTAAAGGTATAAATAAACCTTTGAGTTTAAAACTTGTTAGGGTTATATTTGAGTTTTATAAAAAGGACAACCCGTATGATGGGTGGCAACCTATCACGTATGAAAATTCCACATAAATCAAACCCACAATCGAAGGGCGACAATGGTACATCACCTACCACTGACCGACGTGAAGTCCCTGGTTAGTATGACTTATTTGTTTTAGTTAAATTATTTTATGGATCAAAATTATGTTTATTTTGGGAACTTATGTTTTACCAAACAAATATCCTTAATATAGGAAAATAAGTTGGTGATTAAGTGATAAAGGTTATGTTAGAAGAAGTTCTAACTTTTGGGCAACATTATATTCTTAATGGAAAAAGAATACTATGGGATCTCATTTGTGGAGTAATGGTTCAAAATTTATTTTGGAAGAATCTATGTTTTTATTGTGGACATATGCCGATTTTTTTTATTTATGAAAATTATTAACCTATCACAGTGTATATGTGATTAGGTTAATTACAATTTAGTACGAGACTTTAAGAGTAGTCGATGTTATGTGGAGATAAATGTTAAGATTTATCATGGAAGAATATGTGATCAAATTCGTTTGAGTTTTGGGTTTCAATCTTAGTTTGTATTATATTGAATAATTTTATGGACAAATGTGTATTGAATGGTATTTGCTGAAATTTGGGTACTGTTTGGTGTAATTTGGATATTAAGAGTAGTATTTCTTTTTATAAAGGATTATCCTTTTTGGGGATTATCTGATTTCATACTAACCATTTTGGTTTTGGTTAATGTCTACAGATAGGGGAAATATATAGTTCAACTTTTTTAGATTATGTGATACACTAGAAGTTCATTATATCACTTCATATTTGAACAATTCATCTTGAATACTCATCATTTGGAGAAAATATGAGTTTTTGGTAGAAAATTATTTAAGGATGAAACTCTACTTGAGATGTAAGTATATTTCTTTATGTCCTCAGTCAATTTGATAAATAAGTTGTCCAAAATCATGAAATGTAACATAAAAGAAAAAACATTTCCTGTTTACTTTTCCAAATGGGAATCCAAACACCGTTTAACCTATCACAATTTTGGGATTTTATGGTGGTTAAAGTTCTCCAAATCATGTTTTATATCACTCTCCATCAGAACTTGATAATTAGTTTCTATTCAATATTCATGTTTTCCTACTTGGAATCATAGTATGGGTTATCTTGGGTGAACATTGTACTTATCTTTCTTTCTTTTAATGTGATATTTTTATTGATTCTTTTTCTAATGTGGGACTTTAAATGATGTTTTCGAGCCTAATTTTAAAACGTTGAGGATGGAATTCCCAAAAGGGGGGAAGGATATAACAACCCAGGTATTTATAGAATAATACGTTCTGATTTATATTAAAACTTATGAATAAGATATTAATTTTATATTAAAGGGGATACTTTTTCCGATACCATAATCAACACACAACAATAGATTTCTATGAAATCTTACATTGCACACAATGTTGAGTTATACCAAAAAATAATAAAATAATAATAATATTATTTTAAATGGTAGTTAACGCATAGACGTTGTATTGGAGGGAATGAACGAACTAACTAAAATATTATTAAATATTTCTATTAAATGTTTTTACATTTATCCAATAAGAGTAATAGGATTAAAATGTGAACAAATCAAATTTTAAACATAAATACTCTAATATTCTTTAAAAGGTCGATTTACTACCTTTTGATGGAGAACCTTTTTTAAATAGAGTTTTTTTCACTTTTATATGTTCTATTTGACAACATAAACTTATTATTTTGAATTGGGATATCAAAAATTACTTTTGGTAATTTTTTTGTATGTTTCTGATAAGGTTCATTTTTTCATGAATAGTGAAAAATACAACATTTTAATTCAAAACAGCCTTTTAGTATAATTTATTTATATAGTTAGATTTTTATTTTTATTTATTTTAAAGTTTAATTGGTTTATTATTTTACCATTTAATCTAATTATTGTCATTAAAAGTAATTTCACTCGTAAATTGAACATAAACAATGGTCAATCTTTTGATAGGTATTGTTTCTTAAAAACACAGTTTTTGGTTTTGGCAATGAGAATTAATTTTATATTAATTTTTGGAACTTATGTGTTTTGAATTTGGAAAAATAAATTATATATTTGGAATAAGTAGTTTAAAATCATGTAAATAGGCAACTTTTATTTTTAGACATTATGAATATTACTTCATAAATTATATTATTTTCCATGGTTAAAAGGTAAATATGGTAAATAAGGGTAAAAATATATTATAATAATAATACTAAATTACCCTAAAATGTATCCTAATATTTTTGGTTTATTAATTTCTGACCATGGGAATCATTGGGCATATTTTTTGACCCCATGAAGCCACTTGGGAGTGAAAATGAAACTTTATATTAATTAATTTAAAGTAAAGACAAAAGTAACATAAACATATATCTTTTGTAAAAAATTTTTTATATGTGGTTATATATGTGATATATTTGACTATAAATATTAATTTGAAAGATAAATATATTTCCTATATAATGGTATTTTATTTATAATTTCTCTACATTAAATAAATAAATTTAATTATGAAACAATGGAGATTTTGTAATTGATTCATTAATAAAGGATTCAAATAATTGATTTTATAAATATTAAAATAAATTTATTTAGAGAATTTTTATGCCATAAAATAATTTTATAGATGAGGTTGAATTGTTATATTTGATTTAAAGAATGTTTTTCTTAAGAATCAAGTTGTTTTGGATTTTTTTAAAAAGCCATGATATGAATAGCATAAAAATTGACATAAATGAGTTTTTAAAATGAATACTATTTTATTAAATGATAAATAATACTAAAAATATAAGATTCAGACAAATCACATATATAATGTTACAAGTGTCTTATATGATTCATTTTTGGACTCTTTTAATTTTATTGTAAATATATTAACTATATATTATGAATATATAAGAGGACATGGTAAAAGTTAATTAAGTTGAAAAATGATTAAATAAACAAGAGAAGGATTAAAAAATATCCAAAACCTATAAAATTATTATTGGATGATTTTATTTAGACTTATATGGACCTTATCATTGATATAAATAAGATTTGGACCTTTTGATTCCAAAAATAATTTTATAATAAAATAATACTTCCAAACATTTCTGAAGAGCCCCTCCTCCCTCGTAAAAAATGAAACCACCTCTAACCAATTACTCACACCTATCAAGCTTTTTTCTCATCCAAACTCTTCTAAAAGAATATCTAAACATCCCTCTATTCCTCCTATAAGCCTTACTCTTGGCAGAAGGCAATTCATGAAAGCCTTTTGGTTCCAACCAAATGGAGTTAACCAATTTAAAGGTAAGGACTTCTCTTAAGTACGTTTTTTTATTTTCCTTCTCCAACCCACCTAAACTCTATATATTCAATTATTTTGTAACAAAACCATTATATTCAATATATTGGTTTGTTTTTATGAGAAGGATTCTAACTAGACTTCTACACACCTCCATCTAATGGATATAAACATACTGTTTCTATGGACAATGAACTACTGCCTCACGAAATGATGATTGTTCAAATATCTCATACCACCTCTCATGGTGGCCATTATGATGGAAATGTATTTATATGTGATATATATTATATTTATATTTTCTCTATTCTTCTGTATTTTTAATTTATATCATACCTTTATGGTTTCCATAATTTTTAAATACGATAGTTTTAATTTGAGGAAGTTTGGACAACCGCCCCCTCATAGTGATATAACTCATTCATTCTATACATGGAATGTATAAAGGATGGAATTTATGAACTTATGTAACATATATAACATATATATTATATTTTAATTATAATATACATATGTATCATTCATATTTCATTCCTCTTAATATGAAAAATAAATGAAAGTATCTTTCATGCGTACGTACGACTTACCGTCTCCATGAATGGTGTATTTCATTTGTTATGTACAAATGTTATGGAATATTATAAATACATATATACTGGATATATATGATGTATATGATATCTAAATAATTAATATAATTCTATATAGAATTTACTTTTGACCACATGGACAATTTGTAATCATAACAAGTTAATTTTTTTACTCAAGTTCTGAACATCGACAAAATGTCCGATATGAACTCAAATAATTAGTAATTGTTATATTAAGGTAATAAGTGATATAAATGGAATAATAAACTTTAAATAACTTATAAATCATGTATAAACTAACTTAATTTTATTATTCAGGAATAACAAGGAACAAACGAGTCATGTCGGACACGAGGTTAGGGGTTTTCATCTCACTTTTTATTTCCGTGAGATTTATGCTATAATTGACACTATTTTAATTTTTTTGTGGTTTATGTACTAAACATGATTTATTATTTTCGTAATATACTTTAATTTTTGGGTTTTTACATTTTCATTGTATGATCCTTCTTTCATGGGGTGTATGTTTCATAAGTTACCAAATCGGTAAGGGAACCTTTCACCGTACTTTTTTAGTTAAAGACTTATTTTATGTTATGTATTATAAAATTATATTTTATTATGTTGGAATATGTTATTATATATCCTTATTACTGTACATATTATTTTCATGTGATTATAGACCTTTTTATATCTCATAAACGCATTTTTGTAATTTTAAAGTGACATTGTTAGGCTGTAAAATTTCTGTAAGGGAACTTCTTAACCCAATTTCAATTCTTTGGGTTGAACTTATACTTCTTGATTATGTCATGCTATTAATATGTGTGAATGAACAATGATTGTTTTACACTTAATATCTATATGAATTGGGTGTATTATTATTTTTCATACATAATTATGTCATTGATATTTTCTTATTCTAAGGATATGATATTTGGGACAGACTTTGTCTCAATTTACATTCCATTGAGACTTATTTGTTGTTATACACCAATTAATTTTTATATAATGTATATGCTTTAATATGGAATATTATATCATTAATACCTTTATTATGATGATATTATAGGCTTTGATTAATGTTATTCCTAAATTATGTGTATTTAAGCATATCTCGTTTGGTTAGGAACTCTATAACTTAAATATCATTTTTAATGTTTCAAATATTTATTCCTATAAACCTTTATCATTAATGTCCAGGTTTTAAAAATGGTTTTAAGGAATTATTTATATGGAAATGAATGTTTTTAAATTAAAATTTCCATCAAAATATTCAAAGTGGTATGTGACACTTTGATTCAAAAATCTCTTTATGAAATGTTTTAAATAGTTTTGAAAACGGTTTGATAAAGCATTGATTATGTCAATATATTGAAATGATATATTGTGATTTCAATGTGGAAATTTTAGCTTTCCTTTTTGATTGTTTTATGTGTTATTAATATGTTATGTTTATTGTGAATTGTTTATGTATATAGATGATTTTGTGATAAACCTAGGGCAGGTGAGACAGAGATAGCTCTCCAATGCATTGGGTAACGTGACAAAGGTAAATATTAATGCTTCTCCTATTAGATTTAGGGAATATAATGTGATGGGTATTCAAAATGTAACTCCCTATATAGATGTTAAAGCTACAATGTAAGTATGTTATGTATGCCATAAGTTACACTTATGATTTATGATTTCTGTGTGTTATTCATAAATCATATGATTTCATGAGGCATGTTAAAGAGCTTATGTTTTGTATATAATGATATAATAATGTTTTTAATCATTATTTTATAACCCATAATGAGATTTTTTATGCTCATCCCATGTTTTTGAAATGTTTTTCATAGGTCTTAAAGATGAATAGGGTCAAGTATGGGATTAGGGAGAAGTCATGCTGTCTAAAACATGGAACTAGACATGTTTTTTTCTTTTAAGAGTTTTTATTTTATAAAAAAGTGGAAACTGAGTTGAAGTTTCTACTTTGTAATTTTTGAAATGTAATGTAATAGTTATGGCCTAATTATTTAAAACTATAAACATAAAAGATCCTCAATATGAATTCTTTAATTAACTCAAAATTATGTAATGTTTAAGGTAAGGTCCTTATATTTGATCCCAAATTATATTCAAAAACTTCATCAAAGAGTAATTGAAAGTAACCTTGGATATAATACCACTTGATATTTCCTATACAAGATATAAGTATCACTAAGTGGGTGAGGTGGTGAATTAGTGATATATTTTCTTTTAATTTTCCTTTCTCTTGACCCAACCTTCACCTCTTGTTAAAGATTTATTAATTTTCTGAAAAAAATAATAATCACACATCTATAAGAACACTTGTATTTACATGGTTCACTACCCAACAAGAGTAGAAACATCCTTGGTATGATATAAAACAATATTAAAACTCACAATCCACTACAAATATAAATAATTATGTGTGGATACATGTATGTACGATAGACCCTTACATATTCTTATCACTATGATCAATAAAAAAGTTCATGTGATCCAATAAGCACAAAATTTTGCAATATAGTTTTTTGTAACATGTTAATAAATTTTTACCAAATTCTTTAAAACATATTACTATGCTACCTTGTCAGCTTTCAAAAAATATAAAAAACAAAAAAATTCATCACTTTCCTACCCAGAAAAAGGTAATAACTTTTTTGTACTTAGTAATGATAATTATTCCAATACCCTAGTTCGATTATTCAATCCAACTATTTAGTCTAGAAATATAGACATGTTAAAATACCAAAGAAATAATTATGAAATATTCCTCTCTCAGTCTAGAATTCTTGGTCCGATTTTCTAGTCCGATGAACCAGTCTGTTCTAGGAAACTCAAAATACGATCTACCTTCTTCTTCTTCTTTTTTTGTCTATAAAACATCCAAAAATTATTCCAATATAGAAACTATTTATTTATTAAAAATTTTATCACTATACATTTTCTCTTCACCCATGAACAATACTAGGGTAAGAAAGTACAATGTACTTTCCCCCTTTTATAGTTGTTCCAAAAATGGTTTAGGAAGGAATTTTAACTGTTTTCCCTTTTAACCAAATATATTAAATCATAAATATTCATTAAATTTCAAATATATATTTTTATTCTTCCAAACATCACTACTCTTCTTAGTTCTTCTAAAAAATTCTTGAATCTTCTCATATATTCATCTCTCTTCAAACTTTATAAATCCTTCTTTATTTTGATTCTGATTTTAATTATAATTTCATAATTATAATTAAGGAATATGATCACTCAAATTTCCTTGACGCAATTTCTAAAAAATCAGAATCAAATACATCTCATTAGGTTTTTCCATACTAACTTTCTTCTTCCATAAACATGGTCATAATTTATAATGATATTAGAACTTATTGGCAACACTTCAAAAAAATAATTCACTAAATTATTTAGATAGAGTTTAATATTCCCTTTGAAAACACTTCAAATAACATCTTCAAACACTTCTCCTCTGATTATTTTCCTTTATTGATGATCCTATGTTCGATGAATTCCAGCATCCAATGAATTTTATCAGTGTTAGCCTATGCCTGATAGACTAGTCTCTATATTATTCGAATGTATTAGTGCCACCTTTTGTCTGATAGTCAACACAACATATATTATGATGACTCTTGACCCATATAAAAAATAGTTCTTATTTCTCTATAGACCAACTTGTTAAGAAATAAATCAGATATTTTCTTTTCCTATAACCTAATTGAAAACACCAAAAAATTCAACTTGATGAAAATGGTTGAATACATTGTTGATTGATCTCTGGTCTCATTTTCCATCAGTCCAAAAAACTCCCAATAAAAACAATTATGACTTCTTTTCCCTTTTGAAACCATCCCTACATATAAATAACATTTTAATGATCTCTGCAATGATCATAGGATGAATACACCCAATGAACCAGTGTTAGAAACCTTGAATCTAGAAACATTACAACTCTTTCTCTAAAGATTATTATCTTTTATTTTATTGTCCTGGTTAGAAACTAACATCTTTATCATCTCACATTCTGAAAAAAATCATATCCTTCAAAAAAATATGTATATGGTGATATGAAACTGATTAACTGAGGGAAAAAATGTTTGACTTCACTAACTTTCTTATTTCACATACTTTATCTCATATCACGAATTACTCATGACTTTGAGAACAATTAAGATCGACATAGAATCCTTTTATTTACAATGTCAAGTATTATAACTTCTCATCCTTCTAGAAACCTATTTCTATCTAACCAAAACTCAATATGATTGGAAGAAATGGTTATCACCCATTCCTTTACAAAGCTTGTATCACAAGTTTTCTGAACTAATTTTGAATTATCAAAACTCTAAGACTAGAAAATAATCATAAGGTTTAACATCACATCCATTCAGACTCTGATACTCTTTCTCATTATGATCAAAACATTATTCTATAACCAAGGTGAGTCTGTTGAACCTTTTATTCCAGAACAATTATTCCCTATATGGTTGAATCTCTTAAGAATCATGAGTCCGATTGAATGAATATGATTTTGAGTCCAATAAACAGAAAATAAAAAGTGAGGTAATTTCTTTCTTCTTTGAAAACAAAAGACAACACTATCCAAAAAATCCTCCATCTTCCAAAAATAACTTCCATCCAACATTTTCCCATAATGAATTTGGATCTATGTTGGAGTATACCCACACCCTTTTAACAGAAGAAAAACATGATTAGGGAATGAATTTTTATTACGATTATAATGATTTTAAAATAAATATAAATTATTATACAACCTATTAGTGATTCATATTTTTTTAACTATTTAGAGTTTTTTAAATATAATACCGACTCCTTTAATGTGACATTGAAAGTAAAAAAATATGGATTAGAGTAAAAGGGAATCCAAAATTAACTATAGCTCTATGAACGGATTTACTGAACATGATCTAACAACTATATTTTCAACAAAAACACATGATATAGAGGATATTTATTATCTTCTATAAAATTTGGTTTCGATATTATCATGATAGTATGCTTTAGATAATGTGGTCCCTTATACTTTTTAGGAGTGAAATATCCTACCAAGAAATTAGAGAATTAATAAAAAATAAACTTCACTTATGTAAATATAGATAAAACAGATATAAAATGAAATCTCATAAAAAAATTCTCGATAAAAAGATTTACCCAATCATAGATATATCTTATATTAGAATAAATAAAATTTCATGTGTATAAAGGTAAGAAAGATTATAAAAGATAGAAATAATATCCTAATGAGACGGTTAAGCCTATGCAATTTCAAATTAATCGGCATATGAACTTTTCTTCTTCCCATTTGATGAAGAACATATATATTTTATTTCATAAATATAGGGTCATATGATTCATTAATATTTATTTCCTTTATAAAGAGAAAAAAATCAACCTATGTGGTCAATTTGGGAATGTTTTATGTTTTATTTATAGAAAAATACCTATGAAAGTGTTGGGAATGGTCACAAAAAATAGGAATCTCATTCTCAAACTATAGGTGGTAGTCAACCTCATACTAGTTGGTCTAGTCAAGGAGGAATACATAGTGGATAGGGTTAATAGGTTACTATAACCTCTTCTTGGTAGCGCTTAACCCTGTTAGTATAATATGAGAAAACATATTGAAATTATAAAAAAAAATTCTCTATGAATGAATCTGGGGAGGGTATTTTGATATCATGAGGCCCTATTTTAGTATTATATACTATCTCATAGGCATTATTTCATATCATGTCTACTCATCAATTATTTTTAAAAAAAGTAGTTATTATTTTAGGTCTAAAAGTGATTTTATCCATGAAATTAATGTTCATTAACACTCCCATGGGTAAATAGGTAAAAATTGTAAGATATGTCTATATTTTTATATTATAGTAGGATCATATAGGAATTTATAAGATTCATCTAGTTTATATATGAAAAACATTAATATGATTTTGAGAATGGAATGTTTAACCTAATTTTAAGCATGCATTTTCCTCTCTCAAAGTGAGGGTTCATTCACTTATTTGACTAGAGTTTGGTATATATTTATCAGAGAGTTGGAATTCTAAGATGGTTATATAGGATTGGATGAAGATCAAGTATAAGATACAACTAAGATGGCTAGTGTGACAATTATAGAAATTGGGGTTCTGATTACAAAATTTCCACCTTTAATAGTGGATTTTATCTACAATATGTTCCTTGATTGTTTTTCAGGATTCCTTCTAAGAGAGATGAGGGATATTATAATGAGTTATTTCTTAAAACATAATGAATATAAATTCTACCTTTTCACATGGATCCTATATAATTAAGTTACATCAAGATTCTATTAGAAGATCTTAAGAAAAAGGACTTCACAAGTCGATCACTTCACCATATAGTACTATGCATCTTTTCAATATTAAATATAATGAAAATATTTATATGTGAATGGATTAAAGAGGTTTTAACTAAGTTATAATTTATACCATGATATATTTCATAAAAATGATGAATCATTTGATCAGTTAAAGGGTGAAAATTATTTTTCAAATTTAGATCTACATTGTGGGTATCATTAGTTATGAGTAAAACGAGAAGACTTTCCTAAAAAAATATTCATATTATTTATGTGTATTATGAGTATTTATTCATATCCTTTTTTTGATAAATTATAATATATTTTTTAATGAAATAATGGAATTTATATTTCATACTTTTCTCAATAACATCATTTAAATTTTTGTGGATAATATTCTGGTGTATTCTGAATTCATTGATTATCATGAAGACCATCTTCAGATTATCATAGAAACCTTAGGAGAACATCAGTTGTATAGTGTTATTTAATATTTTTTTTGGATTCAAGATGCTAAATTTATCAACCATTTGGGTTCTGAAGAAAAGATTACATCCAATTCCAATATGAAATTTCTTGGATTTTTTCTTTAATTAAATATTTAATAAAAAAGGGATTTATGGTTTTATAATCATATAATTGTTAAATAAAAATCCATGATCTAAATAAGATATTTAACATGAATCATATTTTAATTTAATCTCATCCAATTATAGGGTTCAATGTATTTTATAGTGCCTCTTGCATGGTTTTTTGTTGTGTTTTAATATAGGATCACTAAGTGCTGGCCTATGGATCTAGGAAAATTTATCCCCATGGAAAAACCACCCAAATCTCAATATAATATTATATATTATAGTACATGATTTTAGATACTAAAGGAAACAACTTTTTGTTAAGAAGATTATATTATAAACCAACCATAAAAGTCTCATGAATATATTTTTATAACAGGTTCTAAACTTAAGAAAACAATAGTTAGTTGAATATTTTAAATATTTTTATTTTGAAAATTATTATACATCAATAAATGGAAATGTAATTTATGATACCCTTAATTGAAGGCCCAAATCTCAGAAAGCATGGGAGGAAAAATGAAAAATGTAGGCTAATGTGTTTTATAGATACACTTCATTCAGATATTTCTAAAGATCTATATCACGTTGATTTGAACTTATCTAGTTTTTTATCATGTTAAATATTCCCATATGTCTAACCAAGATTGTATTATTATTATTCAAGAGAAACTTGATAATGTAGACATTATTCGAGGTTTGTATTATAATTCTCATTCCTTGGTATATGTTCTTCGCCAACGAGTACTTTACTACTACAAATCAAGGCTTTAATGGCGTTAGTAAAGGGTTTTACCAGTTCTTAAAAAGCTCTAATATTGTGAGAGATGTTAAAATAGGGAGGGGTCATTAATAATGCTAAAAAAGAACTATTAAAAGCACCATTTATCAGTGATTTTTTAGAAATGTTAACGGGTTCCCTTAAAAAATATTTTTTTTTGCACTGTTAAAGGGTTCCTTTAATATTGATTTTTCGAGCACTATTAAAGGGTGTGTTTTAATATTATTAAAAAAATCACTGCTAAAAAATATGGGAAAAAATTAGATTTTCACGGACCCCATCCCACTTTCTCAGTGCTTACATCCCCCTTTCTTAGTGATTTCCACTACCCATCTACCATCACCCACCCCTCCTCTCTTCCTCAATGCTAGAAGGATACATCGAATAATTGTGTGCAACTATATTCGATCACATGACCTCTTTTATGCGAATTAATTCTCTTTACCCCTATAACATGCATATTTTGGTGTATATTTTACAAATTTTCTATTTATTTGTATATATTTTGAAATATGTGATTATATATATAGAAAATTATATTTATTTAAATATATTATGTACTAATATTCATTTAAATATTTGATAATATATATATATATATTAATATGCGTGTGTTTATTAAGTCATATATATATATATATAAATGTTTTATATACATATGAATGCATTTTAATAAGGTAAATAAAATGCATAATGTTTCACTTTAAATAAAATTAATAATAAATATTTATTTTATATATTTAAAAATATATTTCTACATAAATATGTTGATATACGAATTAATATAATTGTTTGTGATAAGTAAATATAAAACATATTCATATATTTAATGATAAATTAAAATAAATTATATAAAACGATATAATTTCAAAACAATAATATCAATATGAATGTAATCCCATGAAATAAATTCATTCCCCTTTGAAAACAGGAAAAAATATCCCCTTAAATGAGGCTAAAATTACATTGAATGTTATGAATTTGGGGTACCATAACTAATAAATCTGTTTTTTAGTCCTTATGGGCCTTTTGGGGCCTTAAAAATGCGAAATAGGTTTACCTATGTCCCAAAGATAATAGAGTTCGTCGCATGATTCAATTTGATATATGGTGGAGCACAAAAGGACACTAGGAACAAAAGTTATTACAGTTTGATGTTCGAGTAACATTTTCAACTTATTTTAGATCTTTTAATATTTTTTTTTGATTTTTTATCTTCTAATTGATATTAAATGGATATTACATGAGAATAATTTGAAAATTATTGGATAATTTTTTTTTTAATTATTTTACAATCCATTTTCAATAAATATATTTTATATTAAGTGTAAATTCTTATTTACCTTATCTAAAAAATATTTTAAAAATATTTATTATATTCATATTAATAAAAATATATTTATATATTATTTTTAATGAAATATAAATATATTTTTTTGAAATATACCATATATGCGCCAGTAAAAAAGCACAGATAGGGGGGTGGGGGGGGGGGGGGGGGTGGGGGTTGTTATCAGTGCTTGTAAAAAAGCCCTGATGGGGGGGGGGGGGCTTTATCAACATTTTTAGCCCTATTAAAGACCCTATTTAACAACATTAAAAAATAATAATTAAAGGGGTCCTTTATTAGTTCTTTTTATAGCACTGATAAATGGGGTCTTTAACAACACTTTTTACTAGCGCTGTTAAATCCATAAAACTAGATAAACCTGGTTATTTAGTAAATCTTATTACTAATATAATAGAGGATGTAATGAGATGATATCACTCATAAAAATTGTATATTCATCTTGGTATCTACAATATCTATCATGAATCCATAGAAAATTCTTCTTACCAAATATTAAGTGTGATATTTATGGTTTCATTTCTAGGTGCTTCACCTATTAGTGGGTTAAAGATGGACATCAGTGTACTGTGACTGTTTTATAGACAATCCCATTTCTTTTATAGTAATGGGAATGTATTATAATGGTCTTTATATTTTGATTTATTTGATATCTAGAGATGTAGTGTGGGTGATTTTTGATATCCAGATAATGATAACTCATTTATTATTATTTTTTGAAAAATATTCAATGGATGAATTTGGAAAGATATATGTTTAAAATATCACAATGCTTCAATGAGTACTAGTTTGAATTGTATTCAATCAAGACCCAAGTTATATATCTTCGATATTTAAAGGGTTATAGACAAATATTAGAACATAGGATAAGCTACGTATGACCTATCACCCCCAAACTAATAAATAATCAGATCAAAACATTCTTATTCTTAAGTATATGTTATAGTATTTTAATATAAAAATTAGTGGATCGTGGGAGGATTATCAATAATTATATGAATTTTCATAAAATAAAACCTACCATTCTTCCATTCAGATGGATCCTTTTAAGTCCCTTTATAGTATGACATATCATTATTATTTTCATTGGACTAAAAATGGTTAATTATTCATGATTGGGGATAGTATCATTTATGAAATTAAATATAAATAAATATTTATTTATAAATGGTTAATAAATGATTATATTCAAAAAAATATTATGATAATAAAATAATATTAAATCTATGATTAAATATCATTGAATAGGATTCAAATAATTTTTTTCCCTCAGTTGGGTCACTAGCTCCTGAGTAAGCAAGAAAAGTTAACTCTTTTCTGTAGGATTATATAAAACTTGGGAAAACATTTGATAAATAGAATTTGATATTTAGTTTAAACCAAGTTTTAGTTCTATAAAAAATGTTTACCATGTTTCATAAATACATAAGTACATACCTAATCACACTCATGTGATTTAATTAAATGATATTGAGATATAATGAGATGGTTCATATCTAGAGAAACCAATCTTTATTATCAATCAAAGTGAAAGGGTACTAAATGAAAAATTAATTACTATTGTTTAAATTTACTTATGACATGAAACTTTATAAGTTGAAATTTTGGAGTGGGAGGTTCGAATGAAAAATTGGTTGCCAATATGGCTTCCCTAAGAGGCTCATTGAAGCTTCTTGAGGATGAGAATCCTGATGTTGGGGGGCTTGTAATCACCTGTGCCAATATTTTTAGTATTTTTGAATAATTTACTATTCTATAAATGTTAATACATTGTCAAATTATTTTTGGGGAATATGTAAGGATAATTTGTGGTAGGGAGTAGAAAAATAGATGGGTACAAGTGCTTCAGTAGTACCAGGTACCCAATGATGCTGGTGTTTCTGTAGATTTTTTTTTTGTCAGCAACACCTGATACCTTGTGGCCTTGTACTATATACTCACTAAAAAGTCTCTTTGTTATTTTAAATATGGATAAATTGAAAATTTACACCCTAAAATTATTTATATGAAATTATTGTTTAATGATTTCAATATTATTTAGACTATATTTCTCATACAAAAACGTCTCCTTAATCCTCCAGTCCTCTACTTGTGATCCAATGAATAATGATCATTTGTATTGATTCTAAGATACTTTGAGAGGTAGTATTTAGAAAATATATGGTATGTATTCTCTTTATTATCCTATATTCATTTTATAACTATTTTAATTGTTAAATCTTAGATATACTTATTTAGGACTTATAAAATAGTTTATTATTTTAAGGATTTATTCAATATTTTAGTTTTCAATTCTAGGAATTAGTGAATCTAAGGTATCTCCTTCAATTTCTACAAGAGGTTTCCTCTATTATTTTATAACAAGACTAATAATAAGATTTTATATTCAGTGTTGATCTAATCTTTGAATTGGTGGAATCCTCTTACTTCTCTAAGCAATTGAATCAAGTGTTACACAATCTTTCTAAGTGACCCCATTCTCACTTTTTCACTATTACAATTAATGATTAAGTAATGACTTGGGGTATAGTGGGAATGAACCTAAAATAATTTTCTTACTAATAATGATTTACTTTAATTTAAATTAAATCATAGAATTATTTCAATTTCAATTTATCTCATCTCATTATAATAATTATTTTTTTTCACATCTCATGTTATTACTACTTCATTGTTAACCTATGGGATATTATTGATTTATTTAGGGCATATAATTTATTTATAATAGTTTTTACTTTCAAGTTATATAAATGGGGTTATAATCATATTTTTATTATAGTTTTCATATGATATTTAGAAATCAAGACAAATTTGATAAAGTGAAAATTTGTAAATTGATATTATTCTAACTGTTATTTATAGTCCTTGTAAATGACTATAGTTTGGTGTGGATACATTAATTACCCACAAGAAATGGTACAAAAACTACCCATTATATGCATATATTTTATATACAATAAAATCGATGGAATGAGTATCTTGACTAAATTATTGGGATGGTCCCATGGGTAACCCAATATTGTTTACAATATTCAATTCTGTATGTGATGGATGTTTTGATATGTTAAATCCATTTATGATTCATGATCACTTAACCATAGTTGATTACACTGTGGGAACCTAGAGATATATTCATCTATGTTCTCTAATGTATAGATTATTTTAAAAAGAAAATTTTATCGACACTCATGGTAGGTTTGGGATGGTTTATCAGTGTCTTATTCAACACCTAAAAATTGAGCATTCATATTTTATATTTATTAAATTAATCCATTGTTATAAACCATCCACTGATCTATATTTTATTTCCATTTATTACATTATGCTTCCATGGTATGTAACTAGTTTTATGATAGGTTTTAGGGGTTATGTGGTGATCTCCTATTAGCTATGATGCACTCACCCGTACACATATTCCTTTGGAAAGTGTGTATAACGTTTTTTGGAATAAAAAAGGAAAACGGAAATCACCTTATCTCATAAATCATTATGGTTTAGATCTAGAGTATGGATGGATATTTTTTATATTTTGATAGATGACTCAAGAAAGTAACATAGGGCTATTTGAGAGTTTTATTTTGATGATATTCCATACTCGAGATGTCTCATTAAATCCATGATGTGTCTTTTATTGACTTGGCCATGTATATTACCATTTGGAAAATTATTTATTTCATTGGATATGTTATGTTTTAAATTAAAAATCTATGGTATTTGGATATATTTATAAAATTTCATGTTATTATAAAGTTATATCAGGTACGTCTATAATGTATATGTCTCTCCCACGATGGATATTCATGAAATATTATTTCAACTTATCCATCATCTTTTATTGTCATGATTAATTTATTAAATATTGAGATTAGGTTTCGGTTTAACAAATTTGAGGGTGAATTAATTCCCAAATATATATTTTATAACCCTTAGAATTTACACTAGCCTCTAGTGATTGGGAAGTGAACATGAGGCATTGTGATGACCTGAATCAGGTTCTATTTATGTATTTGGATTGAGTAAGATATATATCACCAACTTCAATACCTAGCCTAGATATCCCCTAAAACCAAGGTAATACAATAATCATTATTCCTAATGGTTTAATTAAAATTTCTATTCATAACATAAAAGTGTGTAACTATCAAATAAATTGAAACACCCTCAGATTTAAAAATATAAACATTTTTTTGATATAGTATTTGACATGGAGTTCCATTCTCAAAAACCCATGAAATATATTTATTTAAATATAATCACTTTGATAGCTTGAAGAACACAAAACCTCGAGTTGAAATGAACCATGATATAATATACCATCAACACATAACCATTAAAACGGTAGGTATTGAATAGAAATATGTAAACTATGAAATATATATATATATTTTACTCATTTACATTTTTACCAATTTATTATAAATAAAATAATAATAATTTAAAATAAAAAGTAATGCTTTCCAAAAATCTGTATTTTTTCTAAAAGACGATTTACTCACGATTTACACACATATTTTCCAAATTATGTTTTACCACATCTATAAATTTTATTTGATAATAATAAATTAACATTTAAAATAAAAATATAAAATTTATCTGATGGTTATTTTTCTTATTTTTCTGAAATATTTCATATTTAAATGAATAATAAAAATACAAATTTTTAATTGAAAATTGAATTTTCGATTAAATTATTTATTTTAATAAATTATATATTTATTATATTTTTAAAGAAAAATTATCTCAATTATATATCTATTAATACAATTTCGGTTGTTGGAATCATTTTCATATTGAATTTTGATATAAAAACATTGTAAACTTCTGAATATTTTCTCTTTGAAAACCTGCTTTCTCGTCGCGTCTACAAGATTATTTTTAAATTTAAAATTTTCACATACATGAATTTAATTTTGGAAAATAGATTCAATATTTTGAATCATAATAATTTATATTTTATAATAAGTTCAACTTAATTTTTAACCCAAATGAATAGTGAAAAATAAAAAATTGTTTACCACGGTTAAGGTAAAAATGGATTTACCAAGGGTTAAATTAAAATGAAAATTGTCAAAATGGACTTAAAACTTCTTTAAAATATATTTTATGGAAATATTTAGAATTTATCATGTCTAAATATCAATAAAAATCTATTTCGGACCATTTTATAATGTGAAAAACGTGGGTACACCATTTTATTTACAAAAATTTCAATTGTGCCAATCCCCTTACTTATAAGGGCCACCCCAAGTCATCCCTTCATAAAATCCTTATCACTATTTTTGTCATCCAATACATGAAACATTAACTTTACAACTTCTATGTCCTCATCCTAGAATCCTTATTTTGGGGATAAATCCAACCTTGGAATGCTTACTTAAGGAGGTTACCCCAAAAAGAGGTAATATTCATCAACGAATATCTTTATTCTATTTCTTCATCAACCTATCTCAATTATTATTATACCATGATGGTATAATAAAATTAGTATATTTCATATACTGAGATATTTTGATAATAATTTTAGGAGCCAAAACTATCCCCACTTCTATCAAATGGGTTATGAAATCATCATTAATGTATACTTCAGACTTCCGCATCACGAACTGATGTCGTTCATTTTTACATTACCACCTCTCATGGTTGGGTATGATAATGGATATAAAGTATATATATTACATTTATTACAAAATTATACCTCAATATTCATCATTTCATATATAACATAATTAATTTCCAATATACAGGGGATACAATAGTGCTTCTCGTCTTTTCAATGGTCTACTACCTTGTGAAGCGATGTGATTTGTATGTCAATAACACATTACATAGAATGTAATGAGTATAAATTTAATGAATATATATGATATACATAAAATAATTATAATATTAATGAAACATTTATCAGTATTAAAAGATAATATATCATTTTATTTCTTACCTTTTCACTCACTTAAAGATGATAAGATTTGTTCATATATGTGTGGACTACCACCTTCACAAAGTGACATGACTCTCTTTTCATCACCTCACCACATGGATGATATATATAATTATATTTAATTTAATAATATGATATTATTATCATTATTGGAATATAAAACTTTACATTCCTTATTTCCATAGTAATCATTGAAAAATTGAAAAGGCATTCATGTGTACATCTGGCCTACTATCTTGATGCTCGCGACACAATTAATTTATCAAAACCATCTTTCATGATTGGTTTTAAAAGTATAATGTATTTGTATATCATTCACTAATTTAATTTATATGGTGTATTCACTACCCATTTTTCATTTAATATCATGAATAAAATATAATTTATGGTTTGTTTTGTTTTAATTTGAATTATATCATCCAAGGGGATATGACTGAATATTTACCATGTGGTAAATAATCTCATAACTCAATTTTTTTAATTAGGTTATATTACTTATTTATAATCATTGATATTTTAAGATTATGGGTGTAATTAATTGTGATTATATTATGTTATAATTCAATATGTTTTATATTTATTGATAGTTAAAACACACGATCGATTCATTTATTAATTTTCAATTCAGTATTATGATAATTTTAAGTGTTTATTTCATAATATCATTATAATTTTGATTGTTTATTCTTGAATATCAATTGAATGAAATTATTTGATTATTTACTAATTAAAAAAATTTAATTTTATTATTATCTATTAATTCATGATATTTTCAATTTATAGTACCATTTCCACACTCATTGGTGATGAAAATAATTGGGAAAATGGATTTAAGAAAATACAACTTTGTTTCTCTCTTCGGCCAGAAATATATTTTCATTAAAAAATTTGTTTTCTAAAAATGTTTTAAAACATATTTTTAGAATTTCAAAACTGATTTATTGAATAAAATTTTACCTATTTTTTACTTTTTAAAATTTGTATGATAGGAATTTTCATGTCATTTTCAAAATAATACATGTTTGGATTTTACTGAAAAAGTGAATGTAATATTTGTTTTAATATGTATAGAATGAATTGAATTTCTATCCATCTTTACAAATCAGTTTTTTTAATTATATTTTTATAAGTTTAAATTATTAATTTTTAATAAAGGTATTTTTAATTTGTTTAGTGATGTTTTCATTTTCAAAAGTGATATTCAAAATGGAAAGATAATTAGCCTCAATAATGTTTTAAAGATAATTCTGTGGTATTTATATTCATCAATGACAACACCAACTTATTTTATATACACTACACAATGAATATGTTGTATTGATAACATATTTATTCTTTCTTTAGATGTTTTATGAACATTTAATCAAGAAAATAATTTACATTCACTTTCTTGATTCATTTTTGTAGTTACCAAATTTTCTTTGAAATATTTACTTTCCTGTCATCATTGAACATTAAATTTCCCCTGGATATATTTATTATTTATCATGAATATTTTTATTTCTAAAAATATATATCATTTCTATATATGGAGCTTTAAATTAAAATTTATTTTTTTATCGAAGGGATTATTGGTAAATCCATATTCCTTTCCCAATACATATATTCATGGATAAGGGACATTGTTCATGAATTAAATCTATTTTTTGATATATGAGGGATATTTGGATATGACAATATAGGTGGGGCCTGGTTATTGATATCCCCTTAATGAATCCATAGTCTCATGAGGTGAATTAGTAAGCTTGCATACAATCAGTAGGACAATGTTAATTAGTTGGTACCCATTAGTTTTTAACTATATTATGAAAGGTCTTGACAGTAGAGGTATCATGATCTTGAGTTCATGAAATCCAATAATTAACCATCTAAATCATTAAGAATTAAATTATTATTATCCATGATATTTTATAAATTATATTATCTCTCGATGAATTTAATTCTTATTTACTGATTGGAATGTGTTTTTAGTTATTTAGATTTTCATATTGATTATGTCTGGACATGTGTTTTCAGTTATTTACCATTTCATATTGATTATTATCCATAATATTTTATCATTGATATTGTCTATAGATTTAATTTCTTATTAGTTTATTTATATATGGAATGTGTGTTTAGTTATTTACCTGTATATATTGATTATTCTTTTTGATTCATTATTGCTCATACTATATTTAGCCCTCACTGATCATTTGAGGTCACCCTTATTTTTTCGATTCTCAGGAATAAAATAAGTATATTATGAATCATATTCAAGTATATACTATATGTAATAATGATATTATGGAAAAATAATTATGTTGTAGTTTTTTTTCAAATGTATTACAAGGCCCAAGTATGTATTTAGTTTACCAAGACTATTAAACTATTCAGTACTTAGGGATGCGATTCCTTTTATCTTTTTAGAAAATAATAAAACAAACACTGACTCCAATATCTATGGGATGACGTCACTACAGTTGGTATTATAGAATTTTTAGTAGAAACCATTGGAACTATATTTAAGAAAACATATATTAGGGATCATAATCATATGATAGATTTTGAGTATAAGTATAGAAGAAAATCCTAAAGCTTTGGTAAGGTAGGGAAATTATGATTTTACTTGAAATACATCCCAATATAGATAGTACAAGTGGAATTTGTTTTCGAACTAATGAAACTTGGGGTAATAAATCCAAAAAAGTGTATATTAGGATTGACCTAATCATCACCTAGTGCCTAATAATGGGCCTAAATACACACCTAGTTTAACAATCCTAGGGGACACAATTTAGAAAATTCAAATCTCCTTTAAAAAATATTATAAATTATTTGAATAGACAATGAAAATGAATGTTCTAGGATAAAAATAAGGTGTCTTAGATTGAAGAGAAGACATCTCAAAGTAATGGGAAAATGAATCATGTGTGGAAAATAAGTGCATAGAGATAATAATTTCAGAGGAAAAATGAGGAGTATAATATAAGGAAATAAATCTCATCAAAGGGATCCATTAATAGTTCATTGTCTTAAATTTTGGGAACATGGGAATTATCTGAGTCAACGACCACTTCTAAATGATAACTCATAGACCAAGGAAATACTCATGTGGAAATGAATCTTTTTAAGTATTTTTTATAATTTTATAATTATATTATAGAATTATTTCTTCTAATAGTATTTATGTTATAAGAATCATAAAACATCTATGGATTTTGTAAAATTTTAAAATCATATGTGTCATTAATAACTTAGTAGTATTGGAAACCATCGTGGGTTTATCGGTTTAAGGTCAACCAGTTGTATAAAGCCTTAAAAACCCATTTTTAGGTTTTATGTGATGGGAGTATACCTATATTAAAGATATTTTGGGAGATATTTATGACTTGGATATGTTTTAGTGGGAATTATATTTGAGTAAAAAATTCATTTTAATTATAAATATATAATTTCAAAGGAATTAATAACCTCTAGGGTTAATACGATCATTAATTAAATTGTAATAATAGTCAAATAATATTATTACACTTGTTGAAAAAAGGTTTCATTGAATATCTTTGTAAAAAATATATTTAATTATTATTATTATTTCAAGGATACCCCTAATATTTTTAGTAATGTTATAGTAATTAAATTAATATAGTTTAGAAAAAATAAAACCCACATGCTGGGTGACAACCCGTCACATTTGGAAAGGATGTAGGGCTTGAATTTATTACCAAAGGCTAATAAATGTTTAATGATTGCCACTGGATTATGCAATTTATTGGTTAATATATCATTGTATCTAATTAAACAGTTTAAAAAACAACTATTAACAATGAAACAACGGTGTTTCTTTTGAGGTTTATAGGTTAATTTTTTATATTGGATAATATATGCTAATGCTATTAGTTTCAGAAAATAGTTATAGATATATAGAAAGACTTATCACTCTTTTATGGATCTTATGATCTTTTAAAAGTTAATTTTTCTAATTTAGAAATAAAAAACTCATCATGGATATTCCTTTCTTGGAGTAAGGGACGAATTGGAAATTGACCGGTGCACAACCAAAGGATAAGATTCTTTTAATAAAATGTGACGATATCAAATAAGTATATATAATTTTAGAATTTATCCAAATATTATAAGAGGATATTGAAATAAAATTTTATCCTATTATAATATTTTTGATGATATAAATGACATTTTTCAAACCTCTATCATTTGGATTTGTGTTCATTAACTTCCATCGGGCCATATTCTCTATCACCATCCATCAGTATTTGGGTGTTAGTTTTCTCTTCTATGCCCATGTTTTCACATCCCAGAAATGCTATCTTACTTAGAAACCTAGTTATGTGTTATTCCATATGAAATTTTTACTTCCATTTTTCTCTAAATAAGAAGAAATTTTGTTATCCTTTTTATGATGAGTTTTTTTCCACAATGGTATTTCCAAATATCAAACCCTTGATTACTGATATTAAGATTAAATTTTGAGTATGAAATTTATTTACGGAGGGGAGAATTTAACACCATTACATTTTAATAGATTTATTATAGAATATGTGGCACAGAAAACTGAGTATAACAAACCATGAAATATATTTCTTTAAATTTAATCTCTTCTCTACCTTGCAGAACACAAAATCCTGAGTCAAAATGAACCATGATATAGTATACCATTATAACATAACCGTTAAATTAGTGGAGTATGAATTGAATAACCAAATTATAAAAAAATATATAGATTTCAAACATACATTTTTTATCTATTTATTATAAATAAAATAATAAACATTTTAAAATAAAAAGTAATGTTTTTTTAAAAACTGATTTTTTATAAAAGATGGTTTAGTCATGATTTTCACACATAATTTAATGTTAATTTTTACCAATTATAGAAACATAATTTGATAAAATAAAACTATTTTTTTAAATTATAATATAAAATTATCTTAGGGTGAGATTTTTGGATTTTTTAGAAATATTTAATTTTATGATGAATAGTGAAAATACTAAAATTTAATTGAAAATGCATTTTCATTTAAATAATTTAAAATGTAAAAATAACTTTTAAATTGTGATTTAATTAAAATTAGATCAATTATATATATATATATATTATTCCAAAATAGTTTATTGGAATCATATACATATTGAATTATGCTATACAAATATTGTAAACTTTTTTACATTTTCACTTTGAAAATCCACATTCTTTTTAGGTCTGTTAAATTAATTTTAAAATAAAAAATTTTCCATTATATCAATGTAATTTAGAAAAATATATTAAATATTTTGAATAATGATAATTTATATATTCTAATAATTTAAAAGTAATTTTTTTACCGAAAATTAATAGTGAAAACATATAAATTATTTACCACTTTTAAGATAAAAATGGATTTATTTGAAAGTTGAACTAAAAATAAATAGGTTAAAATGACGTCAAAACATTTTTACATTTTATTTTATGGTCATATTTAGAACATATAATGTTAAAGTCTCAATAATACTCCATTTTTAACCTTTTCACATGTAAAACATGTAGGTATACCTTTATCTTTTCAAAAATTACATGTGTGCCACTCACTACACTTATAAAAGTCCACCGCTGTCATCTATTATTCAAACATTAATAGAATTTTTGTTAAGAAAAAACATGAAAAAATAAATTCCTAACTTCCATCCACTCATACTAAAATACTTATTTTTTTAATAAATCCAACCATGTATGGATTTGGTGCAAACCTAAGGAGGTTACCCGAAGAAGTGGTTAAATTCCTCAATGAGCATCATTATTTTATTTGTTACTCCACCTCCATAAATTATGATTAAAACATGATGATATAACAACCTAATTATATTAAATAAACTAATATGTTGTTATAATAATGTAATAAACTACAACCATACCCACTTCCATCAAATGGGCTATATAATCATCATTCATGTGTACAACGAACTACCGCCTTGGAAACTGATGTCATTACATTTTCTATTACCACCTATAATGGTTTGGTATAGTGATGGATATAAATTATATATATATATATATATATATATTATATTTATGACTTAAATATATCTATGAAGCAATTATATCAAATATAACTTCTTTACTTCCCATTCTATAGGGGATACAATAATGTGGTTCGTGGCTATAGAGCACTACCACCTCATAAAGAGATGTGATTCATATTTCCCTAATTATTTGAATTGATGGTAATAAGGATATATTTAATAAATATATACAATATTAATGAAATAATTATAATATTAATTAATTATATTTTATTCTTAAAAGATAATGTATCATTTTATTTTACACCATTTCACTCACTTCACATCATTTGGGGATGTGTGGACTACCACCTTCATAAAGAGATGTTAATCTATTTTCATTTCGACATTTAGTAGATAATATATAAAAGTATATTTAAGAAAATAATATTATATTATGATTATTATGTGTTGATAAAATAATACTTACCTCATTTTCATAGTGATCATTGAAAAATGGAAATGCTACTCATGCATACGTACGACCTACTCTCTCCATGATACTAACGTGCCTCATTTCTCAAAAAAAATTCATGATTGGTTTTAAAAGTATAATTAATTTATAAATATATTAATTATTTCATTATTATTATTCTATATATGATCGAACTATATAATATGAAAAGAACACAACTTTCATAACAAATCATGAATGAGAAACCTAGAAAATTAACACCAAAAACAATGAAAATAATGGAAATTTATTAATGAATGGTTGATAAGATGTATAGAAATGATAATAAATTACTTTATAAATATTAATATGTTTCTATAATATTTAAATATTATGTTTAAAACCATTATACATGAGGTTAAATCATGTTCAACAAAAATTAATCTTGAGGTAATGGATTTTGTCTCAATATTCTTTCATTGAGGCACATTTTTATGTTATATGCAAATTGAATTTATATGGTGAATAAAATTCCCATTTCACATGAAATATCATGAAATATACAATAATTCATAGTATTTTTAGTTTAAGTTTGAATTATTTCGTTTCAGGGTGTTGGACGTAAAAGTTTCCATGTGGTAAATAATTTCAGGACCTAATTTCTTTCCATTGGGTTATATTACTTCTTTGTCATCTTTAATAATGTAATATTTTGTGTATAATGACTTTTTAATATATTATTCAATATTTAAACTGTTTTCATGTGTATTTATAGTCTAGAAACATAATATATTCATTTATTAATTCTCATTTCATCAAAAATTTTATTTTGAGGGTTTATTCCAAAATCTCATTATAATTGAGATCTATTATTCTTGAATTTCAATTAAAGGAAATTATTTTATAATAGTATAATAAAAATATTTAATTTTATTATCCTCTAGTAATTCAGGATATTTTCATGAAATTTCACCATATTGGTCACGTACCAATCTAGGGCGAACCCTAAACTGGTCATCCGAGTTGGTACAAAACATGGCCCGAAGGGCGGTCTCAATCCCCACAGGCTGGAAGCTAGTTCTAGACATAAAAAATAAACAAGTGGGAATGATTTGTCCCCTAAAATAAGGAAAAGAAAGTAAATAAAGACTGAAAATAAAAATACAACTATCATCAAAAGAAAAAAACAATGTGTTGCATACCTTTATATGACTCTATGGGTCACCGGTAACCTCAAACCAACATCACATTATGACGACCAAAACCGAGCAAGAAGCAACACCCGAAGATAAAAGAAAAGATAAACAATAGGCATGAGTATTAAAATATAGTAGGATAGCCCAATGAACTACTTCATAGTCACTTCCATTAAGAAACATTCATTTCACGTTTGAACTACAATATATATAATAGGGTTTTAGAACATTTTCCATTTAAATAAAATTATGGTCTATTTCCCTTTCTATTTTAAAATAAGTTATTTTCCAAGGATGAAGATAAAAACATTTTATTAAAAGAGGTGTAGAGAAGTGTAAATCATTTTAAAAACCTTTTCCCACAAACTTTTGAAAATCATTTTTTCCCATTTAACGAAAATATTCATCATACACGAAGGAAAAAGAAATGATCACACAAGGGAAATGGAAAATAATAAGAAAGAGTGACCAACGAAACAATTCACCTATATCATCCACCACAGATAACCATGTTAGGATATACATGGGAAAACCTAGGAGTACATAAATAATCTAGAACATACTATACATGTGACTCATCCCGAAGGCATGGCCTACCTAATGACGTCATAACGCCCAAATGACCAATCATCACCCTATCTGGCTTGATTGAGGGGCCCAATATCATAGTAATGATAGTAGAATAATTCCCCTGTTATGGGCAACTAGCATAATCTAAACTAGTTGAACAATTGTTCACTAAAAATTTACTCGCTATGCTATGTTCCAATGTTCAGAATATAAAGGGGGTGATCTAACAACGTCAAATTAGTATCCAATCACTAGAAAATTTATCAGACACAACCAACACACACAACAAAGTCACCCCAAGTCACCCCAAAGAACAATTTCCATTCCTTTCAACTATTTGATCTCAATGAAGTCCAACGTGGTGGACCACCCACAAAATACAAAAAAAGGCAAGTGGACCATCCATGGAAAATTTTCAAGATAACCAGTTTTACAATAATTTGAACTGGGGATCGCACAACCAATACATGCTAAACCATTTCCTAATGAACCACACATATGCCACTATGAAAACTAGGAACACACTTAGAAACCCATTTATGAAACTCAAAACACCATTTTAAATCTAAAATACATTTCCAAAGGAATAATAGGCATTTTTTAAATCACCTAACGTGAAAAAATGTAGTAAATTCATTTATTTCAATACATCAATAAGGAAAAAACAATCCAATTTTAGATAAAAAGTTTACTAACAATTCGATTAATATAAAAACTTGATGTGAAATGAAATAAATAAATGATTCTTAAATATAAAGGTCAATGCATAGAGATCCTACCTCAAATTGGAACCAAACCAAACATTTGGCACTTGGTTCTTTTTAAATAAAAGTTTCCAATCCCCCACTGATCATATGAATCTTCACACATATATAAGGACACCAAGCCCCTATACACACACCAACATGGCCATGAATGTGTGAAAGGGTATCCTTACATATATGCTTATGTGAGTATACCCGTCTCCACTCACCTACGTATGAATTTATATATATATATACATATGAAAACCTAGACCCATACATGTATATTCCTACTATGGATGAATATACACATAATGGGGGAACCTATATATATATATATACTTACTTATGTATACACAGGCGAGTCTCCTTATGCCCGACGACTCGATACCACATAGCACTGATGAATGTACCTTAATAAAAAAAACAGGAATCCATAAACATTATAATAACGTAAAATAAAATTAATCAAAAACTAAATAACCAACTTCATTTAGAAAACGCAGAACCATTTAAGATACCAGGATTTTAAGGAAACACAATTTCCCATAGACAAAGCGCTTTCAATTTCACAACCACCAAAACCATTTTTTAAATGAAATTTCCATTCCTTAACCAATTAATGAAACCACTTTAAAATTATCACAAGGAAAAATATTCAAATACCCCATTTTATGGGGAAAACCCCCTTTAAAAACCCACACACAATGCCATGTTCACTCAACAAGTTATTCCACGTCATTTTCCAAATTTTCAGATCACATTTAAAGATGCACAACAAAACACAACATGCCTAAATGATCCATTCCATTTGAAGAAACTCACTATCAATGCATTCAGAACTCAAGTTCTTTTGAGAAAACAGTTCTCACCTTTTTCATAATCATAAATACAGTTCCAATAAGTTCCATAATGAAGAACACATAAAAACATAACTATATCCTTTATAATATCGATTTTTATCATATATTCATGTCTAAAACACTTCCAAAATATAATTTTCACCACAAAAATGAATCCTAGGACTATTATAAATACAAATTCAAGACAATTAAAATAATATAACTATGTTAGATCATGAAACCACCTACCGATTGAGTGAAAATGAGATAAGACTCCCAAAGAAGGAAGATCACACCTCGAGGACCAATCCACACGCCCTAGATGACAAGAAAAAATGTACAAATAATACCTCTACCATTAGGGTTTGGACATGATGAAAAAATTCCTAAAATAAATGGAAAAAATCTCAGTCAAAATAGAAGGGCACTGATGAGGTAGGAGGGGTCGGGGCAGAGACCACAGGAGAGAGGGCCTTTGGTGAGGGGGGCTGCGACTAGCATGGTGTGTACCGACAGGGGGGGAGTGCGCATCTGAAAGGGTGCCATTGGAGAGTTGGTCTGAGAATAGGAGGATGACAAGAGGATATTTTCATGGGAGGTGGGGTAGCTTAAGGGGGAGGTATGATGGATGAGTGGCGGGCTGGAAAGGGAGGCCGCTAAGGGTTGGGTTACACATGAATCATGGTGTGTGTGTGTGGGGGGGGGGGGGGGTGCGCTGAGGGAGATAAAGGGAGAAGGGGAGAAGAGACCTTGGTTTAGGGAAAAAAATAAAACTAAAATCAAATAAAAAATTTAATAATACTTACATAATAATAATAATAAAAACCTAATGATAAAAATAATAATCTTAAAATTTTTTATAATAATAATAATAAGATTAATATTCTTAATAATAATAATAATAATCATAAAAAAAATTATTATGATTGTTGCGAAATTTCAATTTTTTTATTTTCATATCATTTTACTTTATTTTATTTTTCCTCTGTTAACTTAATTTATTCATTTAAAAAATATGGTAAATGTGTGGTCCACACACGGTTGCCTATAGCCTGAAACCCATCAAAATTTCCACAGTTAAAAAATTTAAAATCAAGACCCAAACCCAAAATTCAACCAAAACATATGAAATGGATAAATGAATAAAATAAAAGAGTTTCCGTGGTTGGATTGTGATAATTTCCCCAACCATAGACACTTTCTACCCCAAGAAATCCACCAAGTCGATTGTTAACCCAAAATCAAGTCTATGTCCAGGAAAAATTGAAGAAAACTATGAATCCTAGGATGACCTTACTCTCTACACTTCACACTTGAACCATTCAAGATGAAACCGAAGGCTAATATTAAAGGGAGAATAAGAGGGTGGGTATCCCCACCACAAGAAATCAAATATCTTATGAACTTAAAAACCCAAAAAAATGCCACCAAGACCTAAACAAGAAACCCACTATTAGGGAATCTAGAAAATTGGGACACTAGGAAGAGAGAACCAACACAACAATATCTATACATTAACTAAAAAACACCCACAATGAGGATGGGAACTACTGACATGAACTTAAATCAACTCCCCTGGTGTGAGCTGAACCATGCCACCACCAAAATTAGATTCCCAACAATATGGAAAACCCACAAATAGAAATCTGAACCAAACGGAAGGCCAAAATAAAAATTCAAACATCAATCTTCCTAAACACTTACATCTCCAAACGAGCACAACTAGAACCAAAATTGAAACCAACCCATGTGAGGGACAAAAATCCCATTAGGAGAACGAACAAATCAAAAATCCACATTCAAACAGTAAGAACTACTTGGGTATCAATAGTAAAAATACATCTTAGCTTTAAAAAGACATGATAAACTTAAAATAGAAGGGGAAAAAGAATAAGGAAAACATAGGTGTCTCTATTCCATGATGAAAAATAAAAAACAAGAAATGGTCTAACATACCCCTAACAACCCTGACTCTGTGTGATCTTTACCTCGAGACATAAGGCTGGTTCTCCAATGGATGAAGTATCTCCTACCTCATAGTCAGGCACGAGCATCCCACGGTAAAAACTGTTTCATGAAACGCTATCTACAGGTGATCTCTCGGTGACCCAAATGGTCGCGTCCAGTGTAGGACTTCAGAGGGATGTGACAAAATGACTTCAAATTATCGAACCACCACCACCACGGGCACACCAGGAAGCATTATGAAAAACTGGATGCTAGAACCAACAAAGAATAATCCTTGAGAACATGTCCCTTCAGGTCACTCTTCTTGTCATATAGAGAACCCTTACGAACAAATATGGATTCTAGATTACCATCCAACAATGACTATACCCCAAGAACTAGCTCTTTAAAGTGGTCAACGTAATATTTTACCAATCACTAACCCTACCAAACATCCCCCAAGTCTTCCACCTTTATCAACATCACCTCATCAGGTATGAACCCTTGGATGAATGTGGCCTCGAACATTTTCCATGTCACCGAATCTTAGAATGATGATGGGACAACCAATATCCACTTGTCCAAAACTAGATACCCAAACAAACCCAATATGTCACATACTTTAACAACCTTATGAGTTCCAAACAACCCAATGTCACTAATTTCTTTTTTCAAACCACTTAACTGCCTCTAATGGTTCTCAATCACTTGAAGAACATACAAAACCTAAAAATAACAGGAATCTTGGCACAACTCATTGGAAGCATTAGGGAACATTTTGGGCGGTATACTCTGAACAACACGAGGAATAAAAAACTGAAACCGACATCAAGACAAATCACAATCGAATGGAACACCCTATGTTGAGGTGACTAATCTAGAATCCAAACAAATAATAACACAACCAAAACCCTCATTTTCAAAATCACCATTTTTCATTTCAATTCCAAAGCTTCCTTATCCCAAGGCCTCTTCTCAAAATTCCAAAACCCCCTTTTAAAATCAAATTTCAATTTACAGAATCATTTCCCCTTTTGAAATCACCATTATAAAGAACAATTGCAATAATTTGGTTTCAAATAAACTCCCATGGAATCCTATGAACCATCACATGTGTGAGCCTCCATTTTCTTCCATATTTTCCATAAACAAGTTCCTCAAAAATGTTCCGTACATACCCACACACCAGTGATCCTCCATAAGGAATACCAAGGGTCACGTCCTTTTTTTCCACATCAAAACCCAAGAATTTACCAACTTTTCAATACAAAAAACATCCAATTTTAGAATTCAATTTACCAATTTAAATCCATTTTAGAGATAACATTTTTATTCCAAATCCATTTTCATTTTCAAAAACACTATTAAACCAACCAAAACAAAGACAACACTCAACTTTGATCAAAATACCACAGTGAGGGACTAGTAATCATGCTTAATACTGTGACATAGTAGTGATCCATGCCCCAAGTAAGAATCAACAACTAGAAGGAGATTAAACCGTGTACTCAGACGCCACATGGGTCACTAATCCATGTGAAATCATGACGTAGTACCGTCTTGACACAATTTTCATCCCTCAATCCAAAATAATGTCAAAAGAATCAATTCCAAGACTACCCATGGTGACTCATGGTTTGGAATGATTAAGGGTTCATAGTTCCCTTCCGCTACCATCCTCCCGAGTCCCGATAACCCTAATCTCCCACTACTAGACAGATCAACTAACAACAACCTACATCTGATACCATTTTTTAATGAACCAATCCCAGACTAACCGTAAACCAGTCATCCGAGTGGGTCTGTGGTATAGCATGAAGGGCATTCCCAATTCCCATTGGCTGGAGGCTAATAGAAAGCATCAAAACTAAACAAGTGGGACTGATTTGTCCCATAAAATAAAGATAAGAAAATAAATAAAAACTAACAATTAAATTAAAACTAGCATCAGAAGGAAAAAAAATGTTGTGCATACCTTCTTGTGACTCTATGGGTCACCACTGAACTCAAACCAAAATCACACTACTGTGACCAAAACTGAGTAGGAAGTAGCAACCAAAGATAAAAACAAATATAAACTATAGGTGTAAGTATTAAAACTCAGAAGGCTATCCCGATAAATTATTCTCAATGCACTTCCTTTAAGAAAATTAATTTCGAGTTTGACCTACAATATATATATATATATAATAGGTTTTTCACACATTTTACCTTTAAATATAATCATGGTCCATTTCCTTTCTTATTTTAAACTAAGTTATATTCCATGGGTGAAGATCTAACCTTTTTAAAGAAAGAGGTGTAGAGAAGTGAAAAAGATTTTGAAAACCTTTTTCCAAAAACATTCAAAAATATTTTTTATCCCCTTTAAGAATTAGATGAATCATATCTGATGGAAAAACAAATGACCACACAAGGGAATTGGAGAATAAAAAGCATGAGTGACCAATGAAACAATGCACCTAAATCATCCTCCATAGATAACTAAGTGCCGATATACAAGAAAAAACCTAGGAGATTGTAAATAATCTAGAAGATAATATAAATGTGAATCATCCTAAAGGCTTTCCCTACCCGATGGAATCATAATTCCCAAATAAACAATCGTTACCCTATCTGTCCTAATCGAGGGGACCAATCCCATATTAATGATAACAATATAACCCCCGACTATGTGCCACTAGCGTAATCTAAACTTGTGCACCAATTTTTTACTAAAAATTCACTCACTATACTAGGTTCTCATGTTTAGACTAAAAAAAGGGTTATCCAACAATGTCAAACAAGTATCCCATCAGAAGCACATTCTTCACACAAAATCTACACAAAACCAATACAAACAACGAAGTCACCCCAAGTAACCCCACAGAACAATCCCCCCACGTTTCAACTATTTGACATCAGAGGATTCTACATGGTGGACATCACACAACATACAACAAAATCAAGGAAAGTTGACCATACAAGGAGTGTTTTCAAGATAAATTGTTTTACAAAAATGTCAACCTGGGCTCGCACAACCGTTACATGCACCATTTCTTAAATAACCACAAACACACACCACTTGGAAAACCAAGAAAAATCTTCGAAACCCATTTAGGAATCCCCAAACACCATTTTAAATCTAGAACACATTAACAATGGACCAAAGGGAATTTCATAAATTACTTGATGTGGAAAATGAAACGAAGTCATTTATTTCAATACATCACCAGGGAAAAACAAATCCAGTTTAAGACAGAGAATTTTTCTAATAATTATATATCAATAATAAATATAAAAACTAGATGTGAAATGCAGGAAATAAATGATTTCTAAATTTAAATGTTAATGCATAGAGATTATAACCTAGAGTGGAACCAAACCGAACATTTATCCCTTGGTGATTTCTAACTAAGATATGCCGCTCCCCCACTGATCATATGCATGTTCACATATATATAAGGAAACCTATCCCTTATTCACACACCCTCAATTCCATGAATGTGTGAAAGAGGATCCTTACATGTATGCTTATATAAATATTCTCATCTCCACTCACTTAAATATAAATCTCCATATATATAAATAGGAACACCTAGCCCAATTAATGTATATTCACAACCATGGATAAATATACACATAATAGGGGAATCTACATATATATACTTACCGATTCACACAAAGGTGATTTGCCTTAAGCCCGGTGACTCAAGACCACAAATAAGTGATGAACACACCATAATGAAAAATAGGAATCCATAAACTTCATAATACCCTAAGAGAAAATTAAGTCAAAACAAAGGATATAACTTCATTTAAAAAACAAAAAACCATTTAAGAAACCAAGATTTTAGGAAAAAACCTTTTTTAATATGGAAATTGCTACCAATTTCACAATCCCTAAAACCATTTTTAAAATGAATTTACCATTACTTAACCAATTCATGAAACCCCTTTGAAATTATCATAAGGACACATATTCAATTAAACAATTTTTTGTGGAAATATCCCTTTTAAAACCCACACATAATGCCACGTTCACTCAAAAAGGTATTGCACATCATTTTATTAATTTCCAAATCTTATTTAAATATGCACAACAAAAGAAAACAAGTCGAAATGATTCATTACCTTTCTAAAAACTCACTATCAATGCATTCAAAAATCAAGTTACTTAGAAAAAACATTTGACACATTTCTCAAAATCATTAAAACACTTCCAATAAGTTCCTAAATGAAGTACATATGAAAAAATAACTATATCCATTAGAAAATCCACTTTTATCATATATTCATGTCAAAAATACTACCTAAATATAATTTTCTTCACAAAAATGAACGAGATGAGATATTTAAATGCACATACAAGAAAATTAAAATCATCTAATGATTTTAGTGCATGAAACCACCTACTTGTTGAGTGTGAATGTGACGAGACTCTTGAAGATGGAAGAGTACACGCCAAGGACTGATATGTACACCCTAGATGATGAGAAAAAAAGACACAAATCATATCTCAACCATTAGGGTTTCGTAACGATGAAGAAAATCCTAAAAGTAATGGATAAAAAATCATTGAAAATTAGAGGGTGCCGGTGAGGGAGGTGTGGTGTGGGCAGATACCACCAGAGAGAGGTCCGACAACGAGGGGGGGCTGCAGCTAGAGAGGGGGACTGCCAACAAGGGGTGGGGGTGCATTGAAAAGGTTGCCAATGGGGAGTTGGGTCGCAAAAAGAGTCCAAATGGAAAAGATTTCACCTGAGTTACAGTAGTGCAATGGAGGAGCAACGAGTTGTGAATGGAGGCCACCAAGGCTTGGGTCGCACATGAAGGAAGGTAGGGGCGGTTCCCTTAGGGAGATAAAGGGAGAATGTGAGAAGAGACCTAGCTTTAGGAAAATTAAATAAAACTAAAATCATATAAAAAAATTAATAATAATAACATAATAATAATAATAATAATAACAATAACAAGCTAATGATAATAAGAATAATAATATTACATGTTTTAGTAGTCATAATAATAAGATTAATATTCTTAATAATAATAATATTTGTAATAACAAAAACTTTATTATTATTATGACATTTCCTTTTTTCCCATCTCAATTTACTTTATTTTTTTCCTCAATTAATTTAATTTATTAATTTTAAAAATTGGGTAAATACACGGTCCGCACACAGTCACCTGAGGCCCGAAACCCATCAAAATTTCCATGCTTCAAAAAATTTCAAACCAAAACCCAAACCCAAACTTCGATGAAAATATATGAAAGAATAAAATGAATAAAATAAAAGAGTGTATAATTTTGGGGAGTGAAAATATTTTAACTTTTTGGTATTTAAAATAATTTAGAAATTTTTTTTTATGAAAATATGATTTCATTTCTCTCTTCACCCAAGAATCTGCTTTCTTCCAAAATCATGTTTTCTATCAACATTTTCAATTTTTTTAACATTTTATAAATGATTTATTAAATTGTTTTTTACCAATTTTTATTCTTATAGAAGTGTTTCAATGGAATCTTCATGTCATTTCCAAAACAATTCACATATATATTTTATTGAAAAAGTGATTGGATTATTTGTTTTTACATGTATAGAAAGAATATAATTTCTAGCCGTCATGACCAATAAAATACTGTATAGAATATTTTATAAGTTCCAAATACTATTTTTAAATAAAGGAGTTTTTAATTTTTTTTGAAGATTTTTTAAAAGTTACTTTCAAAAGAAAAGTATATTTTTCTCGAGAATGTTTTCAATGATATATTTAAGGTATTTCTATTTTTCAACAAAAAAATCCTTTAATTTACATATAATCTATCGGTGATATGTTGTATTGATACCATCCTTATTCATCCTTTGGATAGTTTAATATTATTTTGACCAAAGAAATTATTGACATTCAATTTATTGTTTCATTTTTGAAGTAATCAGCTTTCCCTTTAAATATTCACTTTTCAGTGATCATTGGACATTGAATTTAAAATAAATATCTATTTTATTTGTGATAGATATTTTTATTTCTTATGAAATATTTCATTTCTATATATATTCTTCCACCATGAAATTTATCTGTTTATATTGGTAAATATTGAGTAACACATATTCCTTACTCAATACAGATATTCAATGATAAGGCGTATTGCTCATGAATGAAAATGATTATTTAATATATGAGGTATGATATGGACATGAATATATGAGTTTTTCCTGGTTAAATATATCCCATCAATGCATTGGTAGTCTCATGAGGTTAATCAATAAGCTACTATAAAATCAATTCTCCAAACAAAATGAATTTTCGGCCATTATTCTTAAACTGTATTGCAAAAGGTCTTGAAGGTAGAGGTATCATGATTCTGAGTTCATGAAATCAAATATTTAATCATTTAAATCATTAAGAATTAAGTTATTATTATCCCTAGTATATTCTTAATGATATTATCTCTGGATAAATTTCATTCTAATTTATTGATTATATGTAATGTGTTCTCAGTTATTTACCTTTACATGTTGATCGTGTCTTATTGTAACATCCCAGGTAATGATAGAATATGTATTTCAAATTTATTAATTATATAATATTTAATAAGGAAAAAATTTTAATATATTGTAATATAAAATAAGTTTTATGGTCAAAGCATTATTTTATTTCAAAAAAACAATTATCGCCTTTTAGTGGTGCACCGGTTTTAAATCTAGTTTTTTATATTTTATAAATTATATTTTAAAACATAAACTTATTATTTGATATAGTAATATAAAAATTTAATTTGGTTTATTTTTTTTCTGTATTTTTCAAATAAAAATCATATTTTAAGGAATAGTGAAAAATACTGCATTTCAATTCAAAAAGAACATTTTCATCTAATTGATTTATATATTTAGATTATTATTGTAATTGGTTTTAATGTATAATTATAATAATTTTTCATTATTTAATTTAATTTAGTTCATTAGAATCAATTTCATTTGGAAATTGGATATAAAAACTACGTGAACTTTTGAACATTTTACTTTAAAAGCTGGTTTTCTCAATTTTTCAACGAGATTAATTTTTCATTAATTTATTCCAATTCTATTTTTTGAATTTAAAAAAATGGATTTCATATTTTGAATCAGAAGGTAAAAATTATGGAAATGGGTCCCTATTATTTTTGGACATTATGAATAGTAAATTTAGTTATATTTTTATTACCCTGAGGAAGGGTAAATCAGGTAATTAAAGGTAACAATAATATTATTACTAATAAAAAAAATAAATATTATATTAAATTAATTAAATGATTTTTTTACAAGAAAATACTCAGTATGATATTATATCATTTGGAAGCCACTTGGGTGCGAGGAAGACATTTATAATATTATATTCAAAGTGAAGACAAATTTTTCCTCACACTTTTCTTATCAGGTAAATTATTTTTAATACGGGGTAATATTAGGGATATTTTATAGTAAAAATATTAATTTTAAATATAAAAGAATTATATACATCATGTTAATTTATTCATAATTTTTAGTAATGAAATAATTAAATTAAAGGGTGACACATTGATGATATAATAATTTCTCCATTAATGAAAGAATCAAATAAATGATAATAAAAATATTACAATACACATAATTTTGAATAATTATTCTAATCCAATAATTTAATGGATTACTTTTGAATTTTATTGATGTCTTAAAGGGGTTTATTTTAATTTATCTTTATTTAATGATATTTTTAAAAAGTCAATTAATGAACAGTGTCAAAATTGGCAGTATTGATATTTTAAAATAAATAATATTTTATTAAATGATATAAAATTCATAAAAATAAAAAATTTCCCCAAATTAATATTATGATTCTTAAAATTTCATAAATTACACATTTATTTCTATTTTTCATTTTTATTTTAATTATATTAAACATCAAAGAGTAAATTACCTAATATGATGATCAGAATTAAAAGGATTATATGAGGATTGAAACAAAAAGATAAGGATTAAAAAATAATAAAAAATTCTCTAATTTTCATTTTATTAATGTATTTAGAAAAATAATAATCATATATTATAAATAAATTTGTTTGGGACCATTTTTGAAAGAAAATTAGTTTATATTAATTTAATACTTTGAAGATTTCCATGAGTTCCCCTCCCCTTTCATATAAAATGCACCCATCCATCCCATTTAAATACACATAAAAACATTATGGTTTTGAAAATATCTACCAAAATCCCTTACTAGAATCCCTCCTCAAATTCTAGAGGCATTAGTTTAGATAGGAAACTCACCTTAGTGGTGTTAAGGTGTTAATCAAAGTAGGTCATCCGAAGGAGAGGTATCATTTTTAATTAAGTGTTTCTATTTTATTTCTATTTATGCATCCAAAAAATATTATTCATATATGATGAAATAATAACTTTAATATCTTCAATATAATAATATTTTATTATGTTAATATCATCACCTAAATCCATAACCAATTTAATCAAATGGGAAATGAATTATTCGTCTGTTTGTATGGTGGACTACCACCTCGCGATCCAAAATAATTCATTTCCCATCACAATCTATCAAGGATGGTTATAATGGTGGAATTAATGTTTATATATAATATTCATGAAATATTTATCATTATTATATATTAATATATCAATTATGTTCTTACATTTCCATTCACATAAATATGAAAACATCATTCATGCGTACATGAGAACTATCCCCTCCACGAAACGATGTGATTATTATTTTTCACCAAATAAAATGGATGATATATAAGAATATTTAAATGATTAATATTATATTAATGATATTATTATCATTATGGAAAGTTAAATAAATAATCAATCTCTTTCCATAAATTATTTATGAAAAAATTCAAGTTACTCATGCATACATACGACCTACCGTCTCCATGATTATAACATTGTTAGTTTTTTATAAACATAAATAAATGGTTTCATTTATAATTATAATTGATGAATAAAAGTGGTAATTATTTTGTGAATATTATTCTTAATATTATTGAATTATGGCCACTTTGACTATTAACTTCATACTAAGTTCGATTTGAATCAGGCAACGAATATCAAAAAAACTATTAACATAAATTCAAATAATTAAGTAATTACAATAATAAGAAAATAAGTGATATAAAAACAAATAATAAACATGAAAAAGGTTAAAAATAAATAAAATAATTAACATAATTTTATTATTCAGGAATAAAAATACTATACATAGTGAGTCGAACTCAAGGTAAGGGACTTTAATTTTAAGACATATTTTAATGTTCATTTTAATATTTTTTATGAAAGATAAAAGGAATGTTTTTTAACTTATACTACATCATCAAATTATCTAAAATTCATGAAAATTTTTTAAATTAATTTTTTATTTATAAGTTTTTATTTTTCTTTCTGACGAAGATATTTTCATTATTATGTGCGTAGTTTTTTATATTTTAAAAGTAATTTTTTACAAAAGAAGGGTATGCTGATATCTGAATGTGTTTTCATTGTGGTTGTAAATGATTTTCAAGGGCTTTATTCATGAAATATTCCTTGTAAATTGTTTATTATGAGTTTAACCCTTTTTTTATCATGATATTATGTGTTGATCCCCATTATAACTCAAAATATGTTAGGTTGAGCTCAATATCGCTTAAGATATGACAGGTGAGCCCCATTATAGATCTACAATGAATTGGGTACTTCAAAGATGGAATTTCATCATAAGGTTATTCCATTTTTAAGGGAAAATGTAAGGATGATATGTTAATGATTTATTAGGGAACTTGACTGATTTTTCTATACATGATAATGAGTTTTTAAGAAAAGGGTTTTTAAAGGTTTACATGTTTTCAATAGACTAACAAATTATTTATTTTGTCCCTTACAAGGTTTGTTTTGACCATCGCATGTTTTAAAATATTTTTCATTGGTATGAGGATGAGTAAAAGAATGGTGGATGTAAATATGAATGTTATGATAATTTTAATGAATAAGAAATCATGTTTTTTTTAAAAGTTTTATATTTTGAAAAAATGGATATTGTTTTTAAGAGTCCCAAATATATTTTATGTTTATGTTATATATGATTTATGGACAAATTATCTAAAACTATAAAGCTAAAAAATATACTCAATGCGAAACATATTAAAATAATTAACTTCACTTAAGAATATGCAATGTTTAATATGAGGGCCTTATAGTTGGTATCAAAGTTCAGTTTAGAAAAATTAAGGGTTATGTTATTGATAATAGAATATCCACAAATGATTTTTAATTTATTGATAATTTGAAAATAAATAATATTTTAATATTACCATGTTTCTTAGTATAATATATATTATTTAAGAATTGGCTTGCATAGGGAAAAAAATGAACATGTGGTGGTAATGCATCTAGAGGAAAACATCCTTCAAAATCAGCATCCTGAGATAGTCGGAATTAGAACTGAATAGTTTGTTGCTATGATGAGTAAGTTGAAATAGGATATAAATGGTGGTGGAATCCATGGATGAGATAAAATGGATCAACCATATAGAAATATGTCAGTAGTAGAGAATTTAATGTGGCAACATCCTCTAGCTTTAAGTGGCACCCAAGATCCAGTGGTATCCAAAAGATAGATCAATGCTCTGGAAAAGATATTTTAAGTCATGGGTTGTTCATAACTCTAAAAGGTAACCATATAGAATACCATTTCGAATCTAAAGTCAATCAATAGTGTTATATGGTTAAGAATAACAGTTTAAATGGTGATCTTGAAACTATGGAATGTTATGATTTCAAGAGTCTTATTCTAGAAAAATATTTTTCAAAAACTTTTCGAATAAGAATGGATAAATAATTAATGGAACTATTTTAGAGGGATGGTGATTATTTTTCTGTGTGTGAAGACAATTTTAAAAAACTATAGAGGTATATATTATATTTTATTCTATACCTTAATAGTAAAATTAATAGATTTTAATCTGGTTTGAAACCATTTTCACAAAGAGATTTGCATTCAAGAGAGATTAAAAGATATGAGAAACTTGTTCTTTGTGATAAAAAAGATTATATGGATATTTCTAATGTATATGTGACTCATGATGTCAAGAATAATAACTGTTTAGGATTATTGTCATTGGGGAAGAATTCATCCAAAATTATGGAGTTATGAAAATCAAATTCCCATATTTTTAAAAGTATGGAAACAATAATCATGTATAATGTCTTGTGTATTCTTGGAAGTACTGACAATGTGGAAGGTTTGGAAACATGTCTCACGAGTGAAAGGAAAATGATCCTAAAAAGAAATGTAAGATGACGATGATATGATTTAACCGTAAGGAGTTGTGTAATTTTGCTAATGTGTGTCCAAAGTTAGTAACCTAGGGGGAAATTAGATAGATTGAAAATATTAGGGTGTGGAAAAATCTTTTTTTGATACATCAAATGATTTTGATCAATCAAACAAAGTGGTATAAGGTAAATTTCTTGTTTTCTGAAATTTCTTCAATGTGTTGTTTGATTTAGGGTCTACACATTCCTTCATTTCTAAGAATATGTTTTTCAAATTGATAATTACACCTTTATAAATTAAACCATAACTTATGGTAAAAAAACATAGGGGAAACATTAAATAAAAATAAAAATATATGAATATTCATGTATTTTCCTGTGGATATAATTTAATAGAAAACATTGTTGTTTTGCCTCTTGTAAAGTATGAAGTTATTTTGAGTATGGTCTTGCTACCTTTATATCATGCTAAGATAGACTATAGAGATAAATATGTTTCCTTTTATGAAGAGTTTTAGTTTTTTGGACAAATATGAGCCTATAAAATTGATAACATATAAGGAAACTGAAAAACCTTTACAACATTGAAATGAATGTTATCTTTCAGATATTGTAAAAATATTGAAAATTTTCAGATTAAGGATTTGTTGGTGGAAAATGAGTATCTGGATGTTTTTACTAACGAGTATCTTCATATTATACTAGATCAAGAAGTTGAATTTACGAGTTACTTAGTTCCGGAAGCTAAGAAAATTAATAAAAACCCTTATTGAATGGCTCAAATATAAATTTTAGAGTTAAAAATTAAATCTCATGAATTATTAAAAAAGGTTTCATCCAACCTAGAACTTCACCATGTGGTGATCTTGTCTTGTTTGTAAAAAATAAAGATGATTCAATGATAATTTTCATTGATTATAGAACCTTGAATAAAATCACTATTGTGAATAAATATCCTTTTACACATATTGATGATTTATTTGATCAGCTCAAGGGAGCACAATATTTTTCGAATGTTTACTTGAGGTTAGGGTACCATTAGTTAAAGGTAAAGGAAAAATAAAATTTTAAAATTGCATTTTGTACTAGATATGGCCATTATGAATATGTAGTTATGCAATTTGTGTTTACTAACACATCTTCTATATTCATGGATATTATGAATAGAATATTTCATGAGTTCTTGTATAAGTTTGTGGTTGTGTTTATTTATGATATTTTGGTATATTTTAAAAGTAAATAGGAATATTAAATACATCTATGTGTTGTTTTTGAAACCTTAAAAAAAACTCTGGAAAATTCAGAAAGTGTGAGTTTTGGTTACAAAAAATTTATTTGCCTTATCACATTGTTTCTAAATATTACATAACTGTTCATCCTTCTAAAAAATGTTTAAGAATGGAAAAGAACAACAAATATAATCAAGATTCATAGTTTTCTTTTTTTAGTAATCTATTATTAGAGGTTTATTGAAAACATTACAAGGATATCTAGACCACTGAATAAGTTAACTCGAAAAGGTTTTAAGTTCATCTGGACAAAATAATGTGGTGATTGTTTTCAGGAATTGAAAAGTAGATTAGTGAATACTCTAGTTCTAGCCCAATCTTCCAGAAGTGATGAATTTTTCATCTATAGTGATACTACATTGAAAGGACATGGTTTTTTCCTAAGGTAGAATGATCTGATAATTTCCCATGCTTCACGTCAGTTGAAACCTCAAGAGTAAAATCACCATACACATGGTTTAGAATTTGCTGATGTTGTTTTTGCTTCGAAAATTTGGAGACATCATTTTTATGGAGTAAAATGTGAAATATATACTGATCATAAAAGTTTAAAGTCTATATTCACTCATAAATAATTGATCATGAGATATATAATATGGATGGAACTACTAAAATATTATTATTACATGATTCATTACAATCATAAAAAAGAAAACAAAGTGGGTGATACTTTGATTCAAAAAAGTAATGCTACATTAACCTTGTTGAATTTTGGAAATGACCCCTTGGTTGAGGATTTGATGAATATTGGATTGGAATTTGTTGGAGTAGGAAAGTACTCTATTTTGTTTAAGTTGTCAGTGCAATCGTCTCTATTATAAAAAATTAAGCAAAAATAGAAGGAAGATCATTAGTTATAAAAAAAGGTAGAATTGGTTCAAAAGGGTAAGTTTATACAATTATAAATCTATAAATATTGTGTTTTAAAAATTTGGACAAGATTCACTACTACAAAATGAAGCTATAGCCTCGGACCTATAGCCACAATTTTATAAGTCCGTGGCTATAGCATGGTTATACCAACGGATGAAAATTCATCCGTGGCTATAGTGCGATTTGGCCAATATCTCGGGATCCTCCTACGGAACCCTCCCCGACTCACTCCCCTCTCCCGACACACTCCCCTCCCCAGACGACCGTGCCTCCCCCCTCTTCGGATGACATCACCTCCCCTGACGCCGACGGACTCCCCTCCTCCCCCGACGCACTCCCATCCTCCCGACGACATCTCCTCCCCGAACGACCGCGCCTCCCCTGACGGACTCCCCTCCTCCGGACGACCTCGACGAACTCCCCTCCTCCCCCGATGGACTCCCCTCCTGCCGACGGACTCCCCTCCTCCGGACGACCGCAACTCCCCTGCTCCCGATGGAATCTCCTCCTCTAACGAACTCTCCTCCTCCCGACATCCTCCTCCGGACAACCTCATTGCCGGTATCTTTATCATTCCATTTTTTATCATTTCTAGTATCTTTATCATTAACAATAGTTTTTTCAAAAGCCATATCAGTAGTAATTAGATCCTTCTCAAGAATATTTTCACTCTATTATGTATGTTATTTCTGCTGCTCAGGTCGATCCTCATGAATAAGGATACTAAATCATACTATTTTCGAATCTAAGGCATCCAGAAATTATATAGGGTATGTCAACATTTTATAATTGTGTTCCATGGATTTTGGTTTGATATCCACCATAGATCCCCACACTCTCATCAAAATCATTGTGCATTTGATGAGGAATTCTTGAGGTCATATGTGGATGTAGTCGAGCAACATGGAATAGGGTGAGCTGGGGAATCATATTCAAATCAATATTATCCATATTATTTTATCGTAAATTATTATTTGTGATCTAGTGGAATTGATATTAAAAATGCATCAAATCATATGATGGAAACTATATTGGAGTGTCCTCAACTCCTGTTCTAGTCTAATGTCATGGTTAAAAATGTATGTGGATGGTATAATGAATTTTCTAATTCAGTTGTACATGATTTTTTTCCTTGGGTGACACACCTGTGTTAACGATTTTCTATGTTTCAATGCATAACAGACTCTTAGAAAATATTCAAGAGTCAGGAGAGTTTATTTTGAACCTTGTACTATAAAGGAAATATGCCTAAATCATACCAGACTTGTAGGATTCAAATGACATATAGGCTTTATGGTGTGTGATTTTGTAGATGAAATGGGCACTGTTGTTTCTAGTGGAAGAACCATCTCATATGGAATTTTTCATATAAGTACTTCGGGGAATTATAAATAACTATTATGATCTATATATTGATTCATTATAACTAAATATCATGTCAATATATGGGTAATTACATTTCAAAAATATTTTAATGATGAAGTTTGTGTGTACAGTAGGCATTGTGATGCTGGTGGGTTAGTTGGTTAAAGATTCATAAACATTGGACCACTTGTGGGATGTTTTCTATACAGATTATGTTTTTCAAAAATTCCACCAAATATTATTTAGATGTGTAGATGATTGATGAGGACATGTCCCCTACTCCTATGTAGTTGGTTTGGATTATGACACCCATCCTATAAGATTCCATACTGATTCTTGTTCTAATATATTAATGTCATTTGACCTTGAGACATGAAAATTCTTGATACACAATAATTTTTTACCTTATTTAGGCTTTACTAGGACTAGGTTGTCGGACCTAGTGACATTCACATCAAAAATCATAGTTTGGATATGTGTGGAGGCTTAGCGACCTATGATTTTTTTATCAATGCATGGTAGGTTCTTTGTGTTCCATGAAAGGGATGGTTATGCATTGGTTTCATTCTAATGGATGAACCTTAATTTCTTATATATTTCCTTAATGATGGATTCATGGGGAAGAATCGATCATTATCTAGACCCTAACATTTAAACATTATTTAGTTAAGGAAAATATTTTAAAATTTGATGAGAATGATTTTTATATTTTGAGTGAGGATAGAATCCTATAATCGATGAATAATATTTTAATGTTATGGGTGGTCATGTAGAAGGGAATTACTCATGAGAAAGGTAATGCAGCTAGATTTAAATGTTGACGATTCCTAATGCTCCTCTTGGCTAACAGACTAAGAGGAATAGATAAATACATGAATAGGATATTGAGTCTAGATTCATTTTGGAATGAATCAAGGGGTTTTATGTTAGATTCAATGATATGTCATATAAAACTTTGTGAACCAAGGGATTTGGGTGTGGTCAATATGGTAGGAACATTTGGGAGGTTCACGATGTCGTTTAGATTTAGTGAATAGTTGGATCATGTGTAACCAATTTGTTTTGGTGATATATGGGTGATGCACTCTATTTTAGGTAGGATTGTTTACATTAAGAAGAGTACAATTAATCATATAAATTACAATTATGTATTTCTTGAGTATTGGTGGAAAAAATCAAGCATCGCCATGGAGTTAGGGTTGTGGAAATCATTTTTTCATGTATTCTATATAGATTGATATGAGTTTGTAACCATATTTGTCTATATAGTCCCACATAGATCATGGTGGTTTAATACTGATGAAACATGTGTCAGTATAGATGCTGAAGACCATTAAATCGATCGACAAGAATATTCCATAATATGTGACACAAGTAGTGGATTGTTTGTGGTGGTAGAAATTAATGAAAACTTAGTGTAATATTGAATTACATACAACCACACTCACTATCTAGCCATCATTCTTAGTATTATATGAGTGAATCAGTTATGCATAGGATATATCTAAATGTCTATTTCTAGATGGATGAACAAACTCCCAAGATTTTTTCCCATAGAGTGATTTAAAGAAATTCATATGGTGGGTTGACCACCACAGGCTGTTAGAGCATGATACTCTTGTGAGAAGGATATTTCTTTTAGTTGAAATAATTATGGTATTATCAAGGAGGATTTTGGAAGCCAGTGATATATAAATTCAGATTATCTATTTCAATGAAAACATTAGATTTGATATTTTGAAGAGATTTTGTGTGGATTTGTTGAGCTAGAATATGTCTTGGAATATCTAAAAGTGAACATAAGATTATTTATATATTGATTATCAATTAATCGATAACACTATTTGGTGAATGATGCTTTTTTTCTGAGGGTTTTTTGGGGCGATCCATGTTTCCTCACATGTTTCATGGGGTTAATCATGTGATGAAATATTTAATGACATGTTTCATGGGTTGAATCATGTGGTGAAAAGTACTGATGGTACCATTTTGGGATGTATTCTTTCGAATTCTAGGGTTGTTAATACTAAGATTATTGAATTTTATTCCATGTATGATGGGATTATTACAAGGATTGTCCAGTAACATCCATTGAAAGGATGGAATATGAATTAATGGTGCATGGGTAGTGACTAATAAACTATTTCAAATTAGAATTGTTGAAGATATGTGGTACAACCCATGGTTGATGTTTTCTAATGGGATTGGGTATTCTAAGATTCGAATAGTAGAAATGGGATTTTGGACCACTATGATCATGTTTCAGTTGGTGAGTATGATGATGAGGAGTATCATGATTCGATTTCAGAATTGTTAACAGATTAATCCAGAGGGGATAACCAAAATCAATTTATATAGTTGGTTTCTAAATTGGTGGTGACATAGAATAGATTGATGTTGGGGAACATCATGTAATGTTTTCATGATGATTATGAGTGGAGACAATGGTTTTACTAAATAATATTCTTCATGTCTTGAAATGAAGAACAAAATATCAATTGGAACTCATGAGTGGGATATAGTGAATTGAAATAGGTTATTTGACCCATTTAGATTGGGTTTATATAATAAATTCCCCATGAGGATTCTTGGGGAAATAATATTTTATGGTGGGGAGATCAAAGGACTTGAATCTCTTTGGGGAATGTTTTTAAGTGAAAGTTTGAATTTTCAATTTATGAAGTTTATTTTTTGAAAATATAGAATTAGAAATGAGGTTACATGAATATGAACATATGAACATGTCTTTTGTAGTTTTTTTATGTTATAGTGGAAGAATTTAGTGTTATGGAATGAATCAGCGGTCAAATGGTACTATTGAGTTACTAAAAATAATTAATAAGTTAATTCACATCAGAAATATGATTCTTAATGGGAATTTAATTTCTTGGTTATTCTAGGGGAAGTATTGTATAAGGAAAAAATATTTTTCTAACGGGAGGGAACCAAAAAGACACAGCATGATCCAATGATACATGCATTGAAACATTACCACCTAGCACAATAATGGATTTACCCCAAATTTCAGAACATTTGAAATCCATTTACATTTCATAATCCTCCCCCTAAAATTTCAGTAGTATTTCTAATGTGAATCGATTATTTTAGAAACAATATATATTCATTCATTTGAATATATTATGAATGAACTAATAAAAGATCGGGTCCATGTCTTCTTGTATCACATATGATCTCATTTTTTCACTATTTGAAGAATCTTCCATTATAATGTATTTTTCTTGCTGACTTCTAGACATTTCGATTCCTTGATGATTCAAATAATCCAGAAATTATCCTTTATTTTTACTTTTCATCCTCATTTCTATTTAAGAAAATGATTTGTGTAGATTCAAGTGAACTTCATGATTTACTATAGGTACATGAGAAGGTTATTAATACACCTGATGAGAATCTTTTGAAACTCAAAAAATCTAATTGTAATTCAAAGTTTGGGAGTGGTCGAAGAGCAAGAGGATATTTTGAAGTTGCGCACTAATGAAAAAGTGTATATTGATACATATGTGGTTTTTAATAATGAATTTATATAAGATATTGAATCGGATGAAAAATCACATCCAAGAATTGAATTTTTATTATTTATGCACATCACTCCTCACGTTGAAGAAGAGGGAATATACCCCCTTTAACCCCCTTTCCACTACTCCTAGGAAGTTATAATTTCAAAGTGGTGAAATTAAAAGTATATGAAAATGGGGTGTTGAAAAACTATTTGAGTTGATTACTATAGCTAGAAAGAAGATTTTATGCTAGTTCATAAGTAAGAAGACGCATCCTCCATGTAATTGGGGTTGAATCAATGATTTTTCAACTGTGAGAAATCTAAATATAGAACCCCCTGGGGGATAAACCCAATATTATCTTGTTACTTTTTTTTATTTGACCTTCTTTAATAATGTTTTTTTGATTGAGGTCTTTTTTTGTAGGAAGTTAGGTGGGTCACTTCACATGGCATCCCATTTTGAGTAACTTCTTTCACTCTAAGAAAATTTTCAGGTTTTTTCCTTCCACCCTTAAATTTTTAAGAGTTTAAATTCTTATTATATACTTCAAATTAAGTGTGAGGTAAGGGTACACAATTTTTTTCTAATCCTAAATTTTATAATTCTAAATCATTGTTTAAACATTCATTTTTATTGATTTTTATTAAAAAAAATTATGTTATTCACATAGAATAAGTGAATGTACGTTATAATTTCTATTTTTTTAGTACTATGGTGAGCATAATTTCACATCCTATTGAAGTATAGATTCAACGATTTTTATAGATCTAGAGAAGTTATATTTCATAGTAACTTTGAACCAATCTACCTTAGTTTTTACTCTAGTTTTGATCTTTTTTGAACTTTAAATTTTATAAATTAATGTGATGTTTACACTTATAGGAGATGAGATTTTGGAAACCAAAGGTATTTATTCAACAAGAAAAGAAGGGAATCTTTTTCCAATGATCTCAAATGAATAGAGAATCTACACCATGGGAGTAATAGTTTAAATTCTGTGATTTTTCTACTTAAACTTGAAAATTCCCTTCTTTTTTTAGTTGAAATAAATGGTTGGAAGTTGCCTTTTAATAAATTTTGTATGCTGAAATCATCTTGTTAAATCTGTTGGTTGTTGCTTCCTTTTTTACTACCTTTTCATATTGAAATTATGCTGTGTCTGCTTATTTTAATGTCTTACTGAAAATCATTTTTGAACTTCAAATGTTAACAAGCATCTACATTAAAACCCATGAATATGTGTTAAAGTTGTTAATATAGTAACTAGTGGGTATCATTCATGCATTTTGTGTGATTGTTTGAACTCTATGTTCTTCATTTATTTTGTTTTTAATATATTAGTTATATGCTTTGTTTGTAAATAGATAAAAAAATTCTTTATTGTTACAAATTGATGCATATATCTAATTAATCATTTCTACTATAGGACGAGTTGGTTGGTGTCAGTTCAAATGTGGGCACGTTGGCATGCAACCGACAAGCAAGGGGGAACATCCATTCTTGGTAATGGGCATCTATGTGAACTTCACTTCTCAGTTATTGGTTTTAATTATAGTGATATTAAAATATTATTTTGTTCACATGTAGTTTTACAAACATAAAATAGAAATTTAATCATAGTTTTATGGTTCCAATTCTAAAATCTTTTTTATGAGCTGAATTCTACGGTACTCAATTTTTGTGCTCGATATGATTGTATCACCTTCTTTCTTCCATAAACCTTTTACAGTTTGATGAAGATAGGGTGCAACTGGTGATGAAATTTTTGTTGCTCTAATTTCTAATAGTTGAACTTTTCAAAAAAAAAAACATTTTCCTCTCAAGTAAGCTTTGATTTGTGGTTATTACATCTACTATTTTTACAGGATACATGTTTGTATTCAATCACATAAACACAAATATATTTCATATCAATTATTTATTCTCTACATAATTACTTCTGATTTATTTTGATCTTTTTTTCTTTATTTCTTGTAGGTAAAATATAGGCTTAGGGTGAAAAAGAAATATGCACCCAAAGTACTCTTAAGGCACCATTTTGTATGATGGTAACATTTTGGTAAGTTAATTTATTTATTTTTACCATACTACATCATGTATGTTGAGAGGGGTCTTTGATTTGTGGTTCTTGCATCATATATTTTGGTCTTTTGTTATATTTGTTGAAAATAGTCATTTTATGTCTTGAAGTATTTTTGATAATATCTTCAGGATGTATTGAAGTATGATAGGGGGCTGGGTGGAGGGGGGCAGAGGGCATAGTGGAGGGGGTGCAGGGGGGCAGGGTGGAGGGGGGGTAGGGGGCAGGGGGGCAGGGGGCAGGGGGAAGGGGCAGGGGGGAGGGTGGGAGGGGGGCAAGGGGGGCAGGGAGGGTGCAGGGGTGGGTGCAGGGGGTGTTGTGCAGGCTAAGGGGCTGGGTGGAGGGGGGGCAGGGGGTAGGGTGCAGGATGGAGGGGGTAGGGGGAGGGGGGAGAGGGGCAGTTTCTCCATACCATTACTCCAAATTATTTTTCTTGTTCTTTAATTTTGGGTCACTACCCATGCCTTTATCATACATGTATTTAGCTTTTGGATATTCATCTTCATTTACCATATTGGAGGTGATGATAACCTTCTAACTGATTGAAATTTCCTCATCATCATCATACCATAATACATGACTTAAGTGTGTAAATTTATCCATATACTATCTAGGATAATATTGTGACTCTATGGAGGCCTTATTCTTAGTAATCATTGCAGAAGGTACTTTCGTTGAAACCCCATACTGATCATTATTTTTAGTAGGTAAGGGATTCTGCTGCAACTTATTTTGATGATCCTTGGGTGTACTCATATTCAGCGAACCTGGTGAGGTTTTCCTTCATGGTTTGTTCCTAGATAGCTATGTATGAAACATGCATGAGGGGTCCCTCAGAATGTTTCATCATCAATTAATGATAGGTAGGAACATGCAATTTTTTTCCCCATTTTTCACCACTTGAGAACCATGAGATGCAATTAGGTTTGGAAAAGCATCTTAAAAGCAACACCTCTATGTAGGAATTTCCATCAAATGTAGCCCTCATTTGAAGTACTCTCTTCAAGACCATCTACATTTGTATAGAGGTCCACATTGACTTTCTGCCTATTTTTCCCATTCGTGAGTATTTACATTAGGCTTTCCTACAAAGTTGAAAATACCTACAGTCCCTTGGATCTGTAAAAAGGGAAAGGTGCCCCCAAAATACATGCCCCTCGAACTGGATGTTCTATCCAATGTTTATCTCTCTATCAGGAAGGGGTACATTATCCTCATTCAAGGATTTTCCTAGGGGTGGGCCCTCTAGAGTAAATACAACACACTAAGAATAATCCATGTTTTTTTCATTAGAAGAACCATCCTAAGGTGATGTTGAAGTGACTAAGTCTGTAGTTTTCCCAGTATCCTTCTACACTGATATAAACCCTATCTTATCCACATTATAAGGGACAGTAGTGTATTTCTCTCCAAGTAATAGATTAGAAATATTAATCTTATTGTTCCAACTTTCATAGTTAGAGACATCATTTCCCTTCATATTGTAAAAAGAACACTCCTTGTCCCTATTACATTCTGGAGAATGATGGAAAAAACATATAATTCATGTAGAACTGTGGTTTCCTTTCGTATTGGATCAGAAAGTCTATACATTCATCTAGTTAGTTAAGACTACTTCTTCTAGAATCATTATATACATGTCCACATTCACATGGGTTATCAAATAGTATCCAATCCTTGGGTTATCGGTATGTATATCCAACCAAATTGAGTTCCCCACGACTGAGAAAATTTCCCAAAAATTGTGTGAGTACCAATAGAGCTATCGAGGCAGGGGGAGGGGTGTCCGGAAGTGGGAAGGGGTATCCGGACAGGGGGGAGGGGTGTGTCGACCGGGGGGATGGGCTGTCCAGGCAGGGGGAGGGGTGTCCAGCAGGGGAGGGGTGTCCAGCAAGGGGGAGGGGTGTCCAGGCAGGGTAGGGGCTATCCAGCAGGGGGGAGGGCTGTCCAACGGGGGGAGGGCTGTCCAGAATGGGAGAGGGGTGTCCGGCAGGGGGAGGGGTGTCCGGAAGGGGGGATGGGCTGTCCAGGCAGGGGGAGGGGTGTCCAGTAGGGGGAGGGGGTGTCCAGCAGGGGGAGGGGAGTCAGTTGGGGGGAGGGGTGTTCAGGTAGGGGGAGGGCTGTCCAGTAGGGGGAGAGGGTGTCCAGGCAGAGGGAGGGGCTATCCAGCAGGGGGGAGGGATGTCCAGCAGGGGGGAGGGGTGTCCAGCAGGGGGGGAGGGCTGTCTGCAGGGGGGGGGGGGGTGTGTCCGATAGGGGGGCGGGCTATCCAGCAGGGAGGCGGGGTTGTCCAGTAGGGGGGAGGGCTGTCCAGCAGGGGGGAGGGCTGTCCAGCAGGGGGAGGGATGTCCAGCAGGGGGGAGGGCTGTCCTGTAGGGGGAGGGGGTGTCCAGCAGGGGGAGGGGTGTCCAGGCAGCGGGCGGGGCTTTCAGTAGGGGGGCGGGCTGTCCGGCAGGGGGGCGGGCTGTCAGGCAGGGGGCGGGCATTCGGCAAGGGGGACGGGTGTCCAGCAAGGGGGAGGGGGTGTCCAGCAGGGGGAGGGGCTGTCCGGAAGAGGGGCGGGTCTGTCCAGCATGGGGGAGGGCTGTCCAGCAGGGGGAGGGCTGTCCAGCAAGGGGGGAGGGCTGTCTTGCAGGGGAGGGTTGTCCAGCATGGGGAGGGGTGTCCAGCAGGGGGGGGGGGTGTCCAGTAGGGGGTGGAGGGTTGTCCAGTAGGGGGAGGGGCTATCCGGGCAGGGGGAGGGGCTGTCTCCAGGCAAGGGGCAGAGCTGTCCAGCAGGGGGGGAGGGGCTGTCCAGGTAGGGGGAGGGGCTGTCCAGGCAGGGGGTGGGGCTGTCCAGCAGGGGTGGAGGGCTATCCCGCAGGGGGGAGGGGTGTCCAGCAGGGGGGAGGGGTGTCCAGCAGGGGGGAGGGGTGTCCAGTTCCACAGCCCATGGGTCCCATGGTACCAGTAATGTCAGATTACATGTTGTGTAACCTGTTATTTTTCTGATCCCATAAGGTATTCCTCTAGGTATTCCTACACATTTCTAGATCTCCAAACCTCACCAAATTAGGTATATCAAGGGTCATCCAATCCTCTAGTCATCACATATTAGAATTCATTTTTTTAAATCTTATGAGAAAACATCCACTCATTCCATCATTCATTCTATTTGAAACTAAGTGAAAGATGTTGCCCCGCAGATGTCGCTGGACCGGCGCCCAACACGTTGTGATCACGCTGCAGTCACGCCGTGGTCACTCGCGCGGTCACGCCGCTGTCACGCCATGATTTGGCTCTGCTCCAGGACGACACCCTACGGTGGTTTCTCCTCCAGGACGGCACCCCTGCAGCGGTCACGCCGTGGTCACACCGCGGTCACGCGGCGGTCACGCCGCGGTCACACCGCGGTCACGCCTCGGTCACGCCGCGGTCACGCCGCGGTCACGCCTCGGTCACGCCGCGGTCACGCCGCGGTCACGCCCGCGGTCACGCCGCGGTCACGCCGCGGTCACGCCGCTGTCACGCCGCGGTCACGCCGCAGTCCCGCCGCGGTCACGCCGCGATCACGCCCTGCGGTCATGCCGCAGTCACGACGCAGTCACGCTGTGGTCACGCCATGATTTGGCCCTGCTCCATGACGACACCCTGCGGCAGTTAATCCTCCAGGACGACACCCTGCGGCAATCACGATGCGGTCACGCCACGGTCACGCTGCGGTCACGCCGCGGATACGCCGCGGTCACGCCGCGGTTATGCCGCGGTCACTCCGCGGTCACCCCGCGGTTCACGCCGTGGTCACGCCGTGGTCACGCCGCAGTCACACCACAGTCACACCGTGATTTGGCCCTGCTCTAGGATGACACCCTGCGGCAGTTAGTCCTCCTTAGAGAAACATTGAATGGTTAGCTCTATAATTTTTTCGTATTTCCTCATTCCTAAACTATATCTCCTCTCAGCGCTGCCTCTCATCAATCTTTCCAGAAAAGGTGCATAGCAGGTGGTACAAAGGCTCAATTCAACTGAAAACATTGGTTTGGAATTGTCTGATCACATGGGGGTATTCCTCTAGGTATTCCTACACATTTCTAGATCTCCAAACCTCACCGAATTAGGTATATTAGGGGTCATCCAATCCTCTAGTCATCACAGATTAGCATTCATTTCTTTAAATCTTCTAATAAAACATCCTCTCATTCCATCCATATCATCCTATATGAAACTAAGTGGAAGATGTTGCCCCGCGGATGTCGCTGGACCCGGACAACACGTCGTGGTCACGCTGCGGTCACGCTGCGGGTCTCACCGCAGGTGACGCCGCGGTCACGCTGCGGTCACACTGTGGTCACGCCGCGGTCACACCGCGGTCACGCCGTGATTTGTCCCTGCTCCAGGATGACACCCTGCTGTAGTTACTCCTCTAGGACGACACCCTGCGGCGGTCACGCCGCGGTCACGCCGCTGTCACTCCGCGATCACGCCGCGGTCACGCCGTGATTTGGCCCTGCTCCAGGATGACACCCTGCAGCGGTTACTCCTCCAGGACGACACCCTGCGGCGGTCACGCCGCGATCACGCTAACGGTCACGCCGCGGTCAACGCCGCGGTCACGCCGTGATTTGGCCTTGCTCTAGGAAGACACCCTACGGCGGTTACTCCTCCTTGGAGAAACATTGAATGGTTAGCTCTATAATTTTTCTTATTTCCTCATTCCTAAACTATATCTCCTCTCAGCGCTGCCTCTCATCAATATTTCCACAAAACGTGCATAGCAGTGGTGTACAAAGACTCAATTCAACTGAAAACATTAGTTTGGAATTGTCTGCGCATATTTTATTGTACATGTATCACATAATATTTGTTTGGTAATTCTTTTTTTCCTCATCCACTTCATATGTTGTCCGAACCAGATCATCCTCATCCTCTGCACATGTCGTCTGAACCGGATCCGCCTGTTGTGATGGAAATTCAATGTCTTTTTTGGCTGTTTTAGATGAAATTACTTCCATAATTCCCTCATCTCATGTAGCACTCATTGGAGGAGGATGATCACTGCCAAGTTGAGTTTTAAAGGCTGCACACAATCTGTTTGATGCAATTCCAAAGAGGCTGTTCTATTCTGAGGGCCTATTTCATGCTGGAGTTCCCACATTTCCCCCACAAGCTGGCAAAGGGGGGTCTGTTTGGGCCTATGCAAACAGGGCTTGTTTGTTATGGACAAATATGCAACTGGAGACCTGGTTTGCTTGAAGAGTTTCCATGAAGGGTCTTCACTGTAGAGGAGATTAGCTCTGGTCTGTATTTGGTAGTTGCTTCCATGATGGTTCCCACAACCGTTTGACTTAATTTCACACCAAATCAAGCCCTGCTAGTGACTATTTTTTAATGCACTATAGAAATCCCATGGCCCAACCCACCAAAATCAACCAGCTATTCCAGGGCCATTTCCACTCTCCCCTAAAAAATCCAAACTCAAGCCCTACAACAATTCCAAGATCCCACTTCAATTTAGCCACTATGAACTCCTTCCCAGTCCCCCACCATTTTTCAATCACCTAGGAAACCCATCCACAACTTGACCACCAATCAGGCCTACCCACCTCTCAACTTCTAAGACACCATCCCCACATTTTCCACCAGGCATCCCACTTTAAAACCATTCCAAACCTCACCCAATTCTAACCAATTAAACCAAACCCCTTAACATTTGAAGCCCCATCTAAATTCCTGTTCCAACTCAATTATTTTAGACCCAATCAGCCCTGCCACTTCAGAAAAACAAGAGCAGCCTACTTAAAATCAAGTCCATCTTAGTTTCCTTCATGCTTTCCCCCATGAGTCCACAGCCTCACCTCAACCAAATTATTAACCACCTGGACACCTAGAAGCCACAAGAGGAGAGAGAAGGTTTATAGATTTTTTTGTAATATTTTATTCCATTGGAAGAGAATTTGTTGAATGCTTCTACTTGTAATGAGGTACTTAATTTCTTCTCCCTCTTTCTTCCATTAAATATTAGACAGATCCTATGTAAAAAAATCATTCTCCACCTCCGGGGAAGGAACTCTCAGCTACCGTTCTTCTGTTCTTCTTCCTGCTGATGAATAAAATTCCCCAAGTATATTGGGAAACTTTTATTCATTTTTCTTCATTTACCTATTCTTACTTACTGCTGATTTCAGCAGCCGGATTCGGTCTTTTAGCAATAGCCCATGACATCCATCCGTTGTCTAGGGGGTCCAGTGGGGGGGGGGGGGGTCTGTCCTGGGGTGTCCAGGGTCTGGGGGGGGGGCTGTCCTGGTGGGTCTGTCCATGGGGTGTCTAGGGGGTCCAGTGGGGGGGGGGGGTCTGTCCTAGGGTGTCCAGGGTCTGGGGGGGTTTGTCCTGGGGGGTCTGGGTTTGGGGGGTGTAGGTTCTGGGGGGGTGTCCATGGTCTGGGGGGCTGTCCAGGTTCTGGGGGGGGGGGGGGGGGGTCTTTCCTGGGGTGCCCAGGGTCTAGGGGGGGGGGGCAGGACTGGCAGGGGTGTCCAGGGTCTAGGGGGGGTCTGTCCTGGGGGTGGGGTCTGTCCTGGGGTGTCCAGGGTCAGAGGGCAGGGGGGCAGGGGGCAGGGGTAGGGGTGTACAGTAGGGGGAGGGGTGTCCAGCAGGTGGAGGGGCTATCCAAGCAAGGGGTAGGGTGTCCGGTAGAGGGGGAGGGCTATCCAGGGTGTACAGGGGGTGTCTAGTGGGGCTGTCTAGTGGGATGTCCAATTGGGCCATGGGGCTGTCAGTGGGGTGCAGGGGGGGCATGGGGACCAAGGGGGGCATGGGGGGTGCAGGGGGGTGTTCAAGGGGGCTATCCAGGGGGTTGCAAGGGGGTGCAAGAGGGTTGTACAGGAACCTAAGACCATGCAGGTTATGAATGTATCTATAGAGAAAATGCAGTGCTGTCCAGATCTAGAAAATATCATAAAACATCCACAGATACTTCACAGGCACCAGGTATAACTATTTCACCACCTATAGACAGTGAGCACAGTGTTATAAAATCTGGTAACTCTATTTCAAATCATAATTCAAATGTTTTGTTTAATGGCAGTACTACATGAAATGAAAACAGATTTTATCTGAGGATGAGCATGTGTGACCATGATTTCACCAAGCAGTTTGTTTAGTTGATAAACAGTTTTTCTGGTAATTTTTTTCCAATTTCAAATATGTTTTTTTTATTTCCATAAACATTTTATAGTTTATTCTGTTTTATTTTCCAGACTGATTATATGTATGTTTTCCTAGATTACTCATATATAACTACTTCTGAATTTTGTTTTCAACTGTTTCCTAAGTCATACTAAGAACCTATAGTATGGGGTGGTCCTACTAAGAACCTATAGTATGGGGCTAGTGTCCAGCAGGGGACCAGTGTCCAGCAGGGGTAAATATGTAGGGGGAGTCCAGTGTCTAGGGGGGAGTCCAGTGTCCAATAGGGGTAAATATGACTTGGGCATCCCAAGAACTAGTTTCCAGGGGGGAGTCATGTGTCCAGCAGGGTACAAGGGGGCTGGTAGGGGTGGGTGGAGTATGGGTCCAGTGTCTAGCAGTGGTCCAGTGTCCAGCAGGGGTAAATATGCAGGGGGCCTAGCAGGGGGCCTAGTATGGGGCCTAGCAGGGGGCTTAGTAGGGGGAAGGGGGCCTAGCAGGGGGCAGGGGGACTAGCAGGGGGCAGGGGGGCTGGCAGGGGGCAGGGGGGATGGCAGGGGGACTAGAAGGGGGGACTGGCAGGGGGTGGCAGGGGGGACTGGCAGGGGGCAGGGGGGGGGGCTGGCTGGTAGGGGGGAAAGCAGGGGGTGGCAGGGGGGAACTAGCAGGGGGCAGGGGGGTGGCAGGGGGTGGCAGGGGGGGGGGACTAGCATGGGGCAGGGGGGGAAAGGCAGGGGGATAAGTAGGGTGGTGGCAGGGGGAGAGGGGTGTCTTGGCAGGGGGAGGGGTGTCCAGGCAGGGGGAGGGGATTTCCAGCAGGGGGAGGGGTGTCCAGGCAGGGGGAGGGGCTGTTCAGTAGGGGGAGGGGCTGTCCAGCACGGGGGGGAGGGCTGTCCAGCAGGGGGGAGGGCTGTCCAGCAGGGGGCCGGGGTGTCCAGCAGGGGGGAGGGGTGTCCAAGAAGGGGGGAGGGGTGTCCAGCAGGGGGGGGGGGGAGGGGTTTCCAGGTAGGGGAGGGGCTTTCTAGCAGGGGGAGGGGCTGTCCTGCAAGGGAGAGGGGTGTCCAGCAGGGGGGAGGGCTGTCCAGCAGGGGGGAGGGGTGTCCAGCAGGGGGGAGGGGTGTCCAGGCAGGGGGAGGGGCTTTCCAATAGAGGGGGAGGGGATGTCCTTGAGGAATGTCTAGCTGAGAACGAGCATGAATAGGTGTAACAGCAGGTACAGTAAAATGTGGCAGCCCTATAAGTATATGTCATGTGTAACCTATAGGGTGAGGTCTGTAATGATGCTCCTAGACATGTTCTGGTTGTGTAAAATTTTTTGGGAACTCTCTATTTTCTATTTCCTGATTCATGTATGATGGTTGTTGGTACCCCATGTCGATAGGATGTTTCATCTTAATTCTAGTTGCTGTAGAGAACCCTCTTTGATAAGGTGCTCAAGTTGTGAGTACGAGTTGGGGATCTGCTTATAGAATATATCCAGCAGAATTGTGCTTTACCAGTTTCAGCATAAACACATCCTTGGGAAGGGGGGGCTGGTAGGGGGGACTGGCAGGGGGCAGCGGGACAAGCTGGGGGGTGGAAGTGGGGGACTAGCAGGGGGCAGGGTGGGACTGGCAGGGGGACTAGCAGGGGGCAGGGGGGACTAGCAGGTGGTGGCAGGGGGCAGGGGGGATTGGCAGGGGGTGGTAGGGGGACAAGTAGGGGGCAGGGGGGACTAGCAAGGGGCGGCAGGGGGCAGGGGGGACTGGAAGGGGGGTGGCAGGGGGGACTCGCAGGGGGTGGTAGGGGGGTGGCAGGGGGTGTCTAGGGGATGTCGAGGGGGTGTCCAGGGGGGTGTCAAGGGGTTTGGGGGGTATTTTTTTTATGGATTGGGACACCCTATAGACACTGTTTAGACCGTGGCTATTGGTTTATTGCCACAGTTATTAACCGTGGCTATAGACATAATGCCACTGTTTAAAATCGTGGCAATTAAGTCTATCCGGCCTTTAGTATAGCCACGGTTTCAACCGTGGCATTAGGTAAACAGCCACGGTTTGAACCGTGGCTCTATACCTATAGCCACGGTTGAAACCCTGGCTATAGTGTTAAAGCCACGGTTTGGAACCTTGGCTATAGGTCTAGGCCTATAGCCATGCAAAACATAGCCACAGTTTGAGGAACCGTGGCTATTACCTATAGCCACGGTTTTAGGGCCTATAGCCACGGTTTAGAACCGTGGCGATAGCCTGAATTTCCAGTACTGATTATTAATGCCATGAAAATCATTGTTAAAGAAAGAGTTATTATGTGGAGCTCAGAGTTCTATGTTTTCAGTTTATCTGGGAAGCACTATGATGTACAGATACCTTCAATAGTATTTCTAGTGGGTTGGAATGAAAAGAGATATTGTAGGCATTATACCCTAAGATGTTTGACTTACTAATAAGTTAAGGTTTAATTATAGTTTCTAAAGTGGATGATTCAGTCTTTTCTAGTGCTAGAGTGGAAATTGGAAAATATATTATTGTACTTCATAGTGGTATTACTAAAGAATTATTGAGGTAATAATGGGACCTGCATTATTGCTGATTGATTGAATAAAAATGTTAATTTTCTTCTTATTTAAGATGCTCAATATCCAGATTAGCTTTATTATTTTTATATAAAAAAGATAGCTAGTTTACTCAGATTTTTTCTCTCCATTGTATTTGATCACGATCACAGGTTCACTTATATATTTTGGAAAGGCCTTCAAAAGTCATTGGATACTAAATTAATTTTCAATACAACTTTTTATCCTCAACCAGATGGATAGTCAAAACATACTATTAATACCTTAGAGATTATGCTACATTATTTCTAATTGGATTACCTGGGAATTTGGGTTCAACATATTTATTTGGTTTAGTTTTCTTATAATAAAAGTTCTCATTCTAGAATAAATATAGTACCATTTGAGGCCTTATATAGAAAGCGGTGTCAAACTCCATCTTTTTGGGAGGATGATAGGGAAAGAAAAGTTATGGGACTAGAGTTGTTAAAGAAAATGGTAGTGGAATTTCAGTTGAGTTAGTGATACATGAGAAGTGATAAGAGGAGTTAGAAATGTTACACAGATAACTAAATGAAGGATATTTATTTTGAGATAAGTCATTATTTCCTTCTCAACGTTTTTCCATGGAAAAGTGTGATGAAATTTGGTAAGAAGGGGAAGTTGAGTCTAGGGTTCATCAGTCCTTGTGAAATCCTAGAAAAAATAGGATCAGTTTCCTACCAAGTGTATTCTCATCCAATTTATCCTAGGTACACAATGTTTTTCATGTTTCTATGTTATGAATGTATATTCTAGATCCATCTCATGTTTTGAGACTAGAAATAGTTGAGTTGGAAGAAAATATTTCTTATGAGGAATAACTAGTTGAAGTTGTTGACTTCAAAGAAAAAGTGTTTTGGAATAAGGTGATTCATCATGTTAGGGTTTTATGGAAAAACCATATGGTTAAATATGAAACATGGTAATCTGAAAATTCAAGGAGGGAAAGATATCCCCACATGTATAATAAGTGAATAAAATTGCGATGATGAAATTTAAAAAAGGGAGGAAGAATGTAACAAACTAGGTAATGATAGAATGATTATTTTTAATTTGTTAATCATATAGTTATTCAAATATACCTTTTCTTCAATAGCATATATGATAAAACTATTTTATAGTTAAAACATTAATTTTGCTAAAAAATAGTTTTTATCGCCTTTTAATGGCGCTCCGGTTTTAAATATAATTTTTTATTCACATTTATAAATTATATTTCACAAAATAAACTTCTTATTTGAAAGTGTAATATAAATAAATATTTATTTTATTTTTTGGTATTTTTCTGATAAATTTTATATTTTAATGAACAGTGAAAAATACCGCATTCTAATTTGAAACTACTTTTTCATCTAATTTATTTATATAGTTATATTATCCATGTAATTGGTTTTAATGTATAATTAGATTAATTTTTTATCAGTTAATCAAATTTAGGGTATTGGAATAAATTTCATATGAAAATTGTATATAAACACTTTGTGAACTTTGGAATGTGTTACTTTAAAACCATGTTTTCTCATTCTGTCAAGGGGATTGAATTTTAATTAATTTCATACAATTATGTATGTTGAATTTGTAAAAATGGATTCAATAATTTTAATAATAATGTCATAATTATTTAAACAGTACCCTTTCATTTTTGGACATTATGAATAGTAATTTTATTAATATTTTTATTACCACAGAGAAGTGTAAATCATGCAATTAAAGGTATAAATAATATTATAACTAATATAAAATCACCCTAAAATTTGTATTAATTTAATTTTGTGGGTTTTTTGACCAAAATAATCATTGGGCCTATATTATATCTTTTTTAAGCTACTTGGGTGTGACTAAGAGGTTTATAATATTATATTCAAAGAGAAGACAAGTTTTGTATCACCCTTGTTTTTATCTAGTAATGTATTCTTAATATGGGGTTATATAGGTTATATTTTGGACTATATATGTTAAGTTTAAAGCTAAAAAACTTATATAAATAATGGTAATTTAGTTATAATTTTTAGTAATTAAAAAATTAAATTAAATTTTGACACAGTGATAGTACAATAATTACCACATTAATGAAAGAATAAAATAAATGATATTAAAACTACTAAAATAAATATAATTTGAAATTATAAATAACATAAAATAATTTTATGGATTAATTTGGTATGTTATTTATATATTAAGGGGTTTTTTATAATTTATTTATCTTTTATGAACATTTTTTAATGTCAAGTAATGAATAGTGTAAAATTGACATTATTGATATTTTTAAATAAATAATATTTTATTAAATGATATAAAATTCATAAAAATAATTTGTTGACCATATTATTCGGATTAGTCCTTAAATTTTATATATGACATATTCAATGGTATTTTTTCATTTTATAGTAATTATATAAAACTTCAAAGAGGTAATTAGATGATATCATGGTATGAATTACAAGGGATGAATAAGGGTTAAAAAATATAAGGATTAAAAAATAATAAAAACGTGTATTATTTTTGTTGTATTAATTTATTAGGACCCATAATAACCCTATATTCTAAATAAACCTGTGTGGGACCATTTTTATTTTAAAAGTAATGTATATTAATTTAATACTTTGAAGATTTGCATGAGTGCCCCTCCCTCACGTATAAAAGGGCACCCATTATTTTCATTTGAATTCAGTTAAAACATATTTTTTATCGAATATATGAATAAATAACTTCCTCGAGTCTATCCCCACATAATATAGGCCTTATGTTAGGAAATACTCTCACCTTATTGTTGTTATGGTGTTAATCAAAGGAGGTCGTCTGAAGGAGCGGTATCATTTTTAATTAAGTGTGTCTATTTTATTTCTTCTAACGCTTCCTTAAAATCAACTTGATCCATGTTGAAATTAGAACTAAAGTATACTAAATATACTTATATTTTATTATGTTAATATAATAACCTAAATCCTTCTCAAATTTCATTAAATGGGGAATGAATTATTCGTATGAGTGTACGACATACTACCACCTCATGAACCAAAATAAATCATTTTCGATCACTGTCTCTCAATTATGGTTGAAATGATTAAATTAATTTTTAAATATGATATTAAGGATATATTTATAATTATAAAATAATATATCAATTGTTTTATTACCTTTCCATTCACATAAAAATGATAACATCGTTCATGCGTATATGTGAACTATCACCTCCACGAAGAGATGTGATTCTTTTTTTACCACATCACATGGATGATATATAAGTATATTTAGATGATTAATATTATATTAATGATAATATTATAATTATTTAAAGATTAAATAATAATTACCTTTTCATTAATTTTCAATGAAAAATGGAAACCTTACTCATGTGTACGTATGACCTACCATCTCAATGATTATAACATTGTTCATTTTTCATAACCATAAATAAATGGTTTTATTTCATAGTATAATTTATATATAAAATTGATTATTATGTCATGAATGTTATTATATATATTATGTAATTATGACCACTTTAACTATTGGAATCATACCAAGTTCATTTTGACCTCAAGTATCGAATATCGACAAAACTTCGGTCATGAACTTAAATGATTAAGTAATTGTTATATTATGGAAATAAGTGTTATAGAAATTAATAATAAACATTAATATTGTTTTCAATCATGTAAAACATTAAATTATGTTTATTATTAATTAATAAAAATATTGTACGTGACGAGTCAGACTATGGTGAGTGAATTTCATTTAAAACCCTCTTATAAAGTTAATTTTTGTCCTCTTTTATAAAAGAAAAAATGAATGGGTTTTAAAATTTTATGACATTATTAGTTTCTATTGATTTCATGAATAATTAATAATATAATTTTTTCTTAATATTTTCTCATTTTTCATTTTGAATAAAATTGTATCATTATTATGAGCACAATTTTATATATTTTAAAAGTGATTTTAAAAGGGGTTTGTTGATATCTAGAAGTGTTTTTATTGTGGATTTAAATGAGTTTTCAAGGGTTTTATTCATGATATGTTCCTTGGAAAATTATATTATGGTTTTATACCATTATATATCATGATATTATTGGTTGATCCCTGTTATAGGTCATGATATGTCAGGATTCTCCAATTATAGATCAAGATATGACGGGTGAGACCCATTATAGATATTCAATGCATTGGGTACTTTGGGGATGAAATCTAACCATAATGTTATTCCATTTTAAGGGTTAAAGTAATGGTGAAATGTTAATGATGTCCCAAGGCACTAGCATAATTTTTCTGTGACTGCTAATGAGTTTTTTAAGAAAATGGTTTTTAACGGTTTACATGTTCCTACTTGACTAAGGAATTCTTTCTTTTATCCCATACTGAGATTTTTGTGCTAATACGAAGTTCTGAAATGTTTTTTTGTAGATTATAAGTGTTTTAAGAGAATTTTGGAATTCAAGATGAATATTATAAATATGTTTATGAATAAAAAATCATGTTTTCTTTTAAAAGGTTTATACTTTGATAAAAATGGAAATTATTTGGTAGTGTCCACTTTGTATTTTATAGTTTTATTATATTTTATTTATGACCTAATTATATAAAAATATAAAATAGAAGAGACCCATAATGTAAAATAAAGTTATTTTTTTGAATTCACTAATTATTATGCAATGTTTAAGGTCAGGGACTTATAATTTTCCTATTATGATAGTCAAGTTCTCGATTAAATGACACATGTTTTTATTTATTCACCATTTCATAGTGATTATTATCCATGAGATTTTATCATTTTTATTAACTATGATTACACTTCTTTATCAATTTATTGATTACATGTCATGTTTTTTCATTTATTTACCTTTCCATTTGGAATGTGATTATTGAATAATGATTGATTACGCTGTAATTAACCCTCACTAAAAATTTGATCTTACCCTTAGTTTTGTTTTCAAATGCAATAAAAGGATAAAATATGTATCTAGTTTCCTAATAATACTAAAATATTTTATCCTTTGAGAGACAATTTCTTATATATTATGCCAATATAATAAAACAGTCACCAGATTTGGGCTAATGAGGTTGGGTTCGCTACATAATTTCATAAACTAAAGTCAAGTTATCTATGTTTTTGATGATTAAGATATGGTGTGATAAATGATAATCATAAGGGGGATCAGTATTTAACCAACCATAAAGAATTCATTAAGGAGGAGAACCAAGGTATCCATGTGGTGAAATGATTAGTGATGAACATTGAGATGGTATTGGAAATTCCATGGTAGACCATTCTATTATTAACTAAATTTAGTGTGAATGAATGAATACTTATGGTAATTATTAGTGGTGGGAGTTAGAGTAATTTGATATCATGATATTTAGTGGAATGTTCATAATTACTGATTTTAAGGAACCCTTAACCCAACTCTGCAGGATAGATCATTTCATTTGGATACATCATAGTCATGTAGTAGTAGAAGGTACCATACTCCATTATATGGTACGATGACTATATGAACTATATTTTTGTGGAGATGGATTCTTTCCAACATATCCTATGGTGACCATGAAAATTAAATCTTTATTCATAGCCTAATTTTCACTCCAAAATAATATGGTTCACTACAAACATACCCCGTTATATATTTTCAACTTTTATAAATCACTTTAAAACTCAATAGCCTATAAAAAAAAGTGTTCCTCTATGTGAAATTGTTGATTTTTGATAGTGGTAGGATATTTTAACTATATATTAATCATGGAATCCTTGGATATTTTGTAATTACCAACTGACATTCTAACACACATCTATGAGTTTCTCAATGATGTTTAGAGTAGTTCATATGGTGATCAATTAGTGGGTTTAATATTGGGAAGAGACATCTTTAACTATATATAGGTGGTATTTTGGGTATACATTCCCAATATTGCATACCATTGCATGATTATAGTATAACATGAGATCCTTCAAGGGAAAAAATATGATTCTCTAAGTAAAGTAAATGCATAAGAGATCATGAGTCACTACATCCTTCTAATTTATTTTGGTTCCAAAGGAAGATATACAATTACATATGTCTGTGATAATTTTTATTTATCAAGAAATTCATGGCCATGTATATATTTATAATACCATGATTAGATGAAATGATTAAAAATCAATATGATACCATAGTATTTTCAAATCTGGATCCTTGTAGTAGATATCTCCAGCCTCTTATTTGAATAGATGAATGATTAATTTTTACGATAATGTGGGTGCTTATGAGTGTATAGTAATTTATTTAATGTTATATAACTCATCAAAAATATTTATGAGACTCATAAGTTAGTTTATAAATCCATTTTTTAATAATTTTATAGATTTTTTTAAATATACTAGTTATATTTTATCATATATTTGTTTTAAAATTTATTTTTTCATGGTACTAATCACCAGTTTAATGAAAAAGGGGAGGTTTAATTTGAGTGATTCTACCAAGTAGGACATTTCCACAATTAAATACAAGTTTTTTCCACCCTTATTTATACATTTACCAACTATAGAAAGTTATTAAAGCAACTGATTGATGTTTATGTTTTAGGAACCAATAAGGTTATTTCTCAATTAGGGTATCCCATTACATTTATATAAGAGAAAATATGTGAGTTATAGATCTAGTGGGACACTAACAAGATTAAAATATATCTGGTGGTATGAGTCAGGGACCATTTAGAGTATCAAAAATTTTATTTTGAATTTATAATCTGTATAGATGATAAGGTTCTCAAGTACCTTAATTCAAAGAATAATTTCAGTAAGACACATGATAATTGGATCACGAATCCATAATAGTTAAATTTTTTGACCAAACAACAAATTGGGTAGATTAATCATGTCACATATATATCTATTAAGTGTTATCAAATACATACATATATTTATAATTAGTTCGTGGGATTTAATTATTTAAGGGAATGATATCATGATGGTGAAAATTTTCTAGTAAATGGGGAAATTGATAAAAAAAATATGTTTTTGTTTTATTCATGTTGTATTATAGCCATATATTCTTCAACTAAACATTGTTAATTCAATAATATTTTACATGGGAGGATAAAAATACAATGTTTTACCACCAATAACACTTTGAGAAGAAAAATAAAATATTATTAGTTGATTTTTTCCTTTTAGTTATAATTTTTGTGTGTTGTGATGATGGTTGTTAAATGTTTTGGCATCTTTTACTAGATCCAGGGGAGTGATAAAAATATTTTTTTATATATACTTTTTAATTTATATATTCTAGGAGAAATATCTCAATAAAAATTAATTTGGGGTTACCCCACACCCAAATATCTTATGATTTCAATTCTTTATTAGTGGAAGTGTTTTTAAAGATAGAATACTTCAGTTGCATGTACTAAGATAGATGATGATTCCTATATATAAACTATTTTATATAATATTTGTTACAACTCCTTAAAATTCTAAATACTATTAAATTTTACCATGAAACCCATTAATTAGTAAGTTTTTCATAATTTGCGGGAGATTATTATGAAAAATAATAATTTTGGTAGCTTCTTCCATCCTCAATGGATGGACAGATATTAAAAATACAAGAAATGCTAATAGTAACTACATTTTACACCTTAATAATGTTTATTAATTTTATTTTATATATATTTATTCATTTTAATAATATGTAGTAATTTCTTAATTAAATGTCTCTTAATTAAAAGGATCTAGTTTTATTATTACCAAATTTGGGTATATGTATTACATGGTTTTATTTTAAATCCTAATTTCCAAATTTAAGAATTCTAATTCGAAAACAGGATATAATTTTTAATATCTAAAAATAATAATCATTATAGTTTGATTTTATTGGGTATTATTGTTGAAAAAATTTATTTTTGGGTGAAATGTAGAAAACACAATTTTTTATGAAAAAAATACTTTCTTTTCAGGTATTTTAAAAGAAACATGTTATTTTAGATTGGTATAAAAATAAAATTAGTTCTTTTTTATTTAATATTAATATGTCCAATTTCATTTTAATAAAAATTATACTTTAATTGGATATATATAAATTTTTATACTTTAAAATGTTTTTTTTCTTCTAGAAAACCATTTTCATTGTGTGTTTTGAGGATATTTTAAAAGTTATTTATTAAATATATTTAAGATGGTTTTGATAAAATGGACTCCATATTTATAATTCTAATATCCAAAACTTTTTAATGAGGCCAATATCATTTTTTTAATTTTTAAAAGTAAATTTGGTGAAAATTCATTTACCAGGGTAAGAGTTAAAACATGTTTAAAGGGTTAAAAAATGATAAGAGTTAATATAACCTAAAAACTTGTATTGAACCTATTTTATGGGAATATTTAGACACTATATTATCTATTATTACAATAATAATAAATTTTTATCCATTTTGGATTAGTAAAACATTAATATATTTTAATATTTTTAAAAATTCCTAGTGTGACATATCTCCCACTTATAAAATGTCACCCCATATTAAGTCTTATCCACACATAATTTACCTCTTATATAAGTCATTAAATACCCAAATAAAATTTTAAAATCCCAAAAAACGTCTTATAGGTATTTATTTGATCATAATACTTTAAGATTAAGGCTTTTAGTAGAAACATATATAGGTTTTCAGAAGGAGAAGTATAGTTTATAACCGAGTATTTTATTTTTTATTTTTTATTTTACCTCTATGAAATATATCTTAGAATTTTTCATATAATAAAATAATTACCTACAATATAATATAATTTCATCATGTTTATATCATAACCCTTTTTCATCTACCAAATTATCTAACAAAAAATAAAAACATTTCTTGTTTGTACATGCAGACAACCGCATCATGGGATGATATATTTCATTTTTTCAGAGCTAACACTTATGGATGGTGATAATAGTGGATATAAATGAAAAAATATAATATATTTGATAAATAATTAATTTTATAATGGTACATAAATGTTATACATCTTTTTTTACCATACAATTAAAATTAAAAATTTTGCTCATGTGTAAGTATAGACTACCACCTCACATATCGATGTATTTTATTTTTCATCACCTCCTCACATGGATTTTATATATAGGAGGATTATATAGAAGAATATTATATTTATGATATAATTATATTTCTTTATATATAAAATAATATGTACCTTGTTTCCCTTAAATTTGTTGAAAATTGGAAATGTTACTCATGCGTACGTCTGACCTATCTTCTCTATGATTGTAACATAACTATTTTTTCATAACCATCTAACACAATAAGTTATAGAATTATAATTAATGTTTAAATTGGTAATTATAACTTTTTTAGATTCTATAAATGATATAATCATGATTTATATAATCAAATTCAACCTTTCGTAGTCATTTTAGATGAATGAACTAAACATCCCCAATATATCTGATGTAGGATCAATCAATTAAGTGATTAAGTATGAAATGAATATAATTAAAATAAAAGGAATATTAAACATGAAAATTTTATTAATTAAGTAAATTATTTAAAAAACATTATTATTTAGGATGATAAAAAATATATATGACAAGTCAGACTCGAGGTAAGGGACACTTTACCATAAAAAATCATTTAAATGTTTTAAAGATTAATTTTCTAAATATTTTTATTCAATATCTATGTTCTTAATATTATTCTATAAATTAATTTTTATAAAAAATTTATTTATAAAATACATTTTATATCTTTTTTTAACATTATTTCAAAAGGTTTTAATTTAACATTCTTACATATTTTATGTGGGGATTTTGAAAAAATTGAAAAAGGAATTTTATATTAAATTTATATGGTGGAAACATATTTACTCACCATCACAACTGTTATTTAATACTTGGATTCCTTTATAAGGTTCAATGTTTTCTTAAATGAAAAACCACCCTTCCCATTTCTCTGAGTATATAGTTTTGAAAATTTGATTTTTATGGAAAGAGATATATCAATATTAGAAAATGGTTTTATTATGGGGTAAAAATTAAATTTTTATGCGCTTGATGATGGATATAAAATATTTTATATGCTCCATGTATGTTATGGTCAATGAAGTTTTTTTATGATTATGGGTGATCCCGATATATTTCTCTTAGGCCTTGTCTAATGATTATGTTATCTGGATAATTACGTTGGAATTAACCGAGTAGGTTATTCCATTTGTATGGGTTAAGGGTTCTATAAAGATAACATCTCAAGGTACATAAATGACTTTTCAATTCTTACTAATGGATTTTTTGGGAAATATTTTGATTTTATGAGGTATTAGTGTTATCTCTTCTTTAGAGGAATGATTATTACCTTACGGTAACATGTTATGTATTTATGAAAATGTTTTCATAGGTATTTAGGTTTTTTTAAGAAACCCCAGTGTTTATGATTTACCATTATGTTTTCATATAAATTTTTTTTTGAAAAAACTAGGGTTTTAAATCATATTTCATGCATAAGTAAATGATTATTTAGATCAATTTTTATTTTGTTAAATGAAAACTCTCTTATATGATATCATTGTTTTTAAATGGACTAGAAAGTTTATTTAACCTTTTTTATTTGTCCCTTGCGAATATTCTTATAATTTTCCAATGTTTTCCAATGTTTTTTCATATGGTTTAAGGATTATTAGGAACAATGTTGAATTCAAGTTAAAAATTGCTATAATTTTTCATGAAAAAAGCGTGATTCATACTGAAATAATTGTATTGTGGAAAATGGATACTTAGTTGAAGTTTCCACTTGATAATGTATGTTTTTATTAAATAAAAATTATTAATATATTATTTAATACTCTAAACCTATCAATATATCTGGGAATGGAAGAAAATTACTTCTTATTTAAAAATGAAATTTTGCGTAAATAACAGTTGGGTCCTTATAGTTCGTATCATAGAAACGTTTATATAATTTTTGAGGATAAGATATTGTTAGTGAGTACACTTAAGAGATTATAATTTATGGTTATCTGGATATAGTATTTGAATTTTACCATGTTGTTTCATCAAAACTATGTTTGTTGAATATGATTTTCAACAAAGGGAACGTTTAAGATAAATTTGGACAATACTAAGAGGAAAATATCCTTATAATTGAACATACTCAATAGATGGAATTAGAATTGAGATGTTTATTACTAAAATGGATCTATTTATGATGGATATAAATGGTAGTTGTATCCATCTGATAGAGTAACCCCATTAAACATAGAGGAATATTTATAGTGTAGATCATTTAATGAAACAACACCCTGCAACATTTAGTGGATCATTTAAATCAGTGATAACCAAAGGACATTCCAAATAATTGTAAAAGATATTAAAATTCATGCTTTTTCATAACATTAAAAGGTATCACTTTTTGCATACTATTTTGAAGGTGAAATTGATCGGTGGTGGTCAATGGTTAAGACTATTTGAGAAAGAGAAGGCATTGATTCCTTAGAATTGGATGAATTTATAAATATTTCCATTGAGTTTTATTTTAAAAAAAATTGTTTGAATAAGAATTGAAAATAAATTCATAGGGTAAAGGTATAAGGTGGAAGATTTAGTTCCTATTTATGAAGATAATTATACTAAATTATAATTGCATGCCCAAAATAGTATATTATATATTGATAGTAAAATAGTTAGATTTTCCTCAGGATTAAAGCCCAAATATAGAATAAAATTGGTCTCTCATGAATTGAAAAGTTCTGTGAAACTTGCTTGATGTGATAATAAGGTAGAAATAGAGTTTGATGATCATTATACATTCTATGAAAACAAATAGAAAGTAGTCCAAGTTGAAGGTAATGAGGAAATACCAACTCGAAAAATCCATGGCAAAAAATCATGTTTTCAAGTTGTTATTAGTGTGTTTAAAAGAACCCCAATGATTATATTATAAAATAAAATAAGTCTCTCCAATGTCCATTGTTTAGAATTATGGGTAGTTACTTCAATGAAAATGATTAGACAAATAATGAAATAATGGACGTAAGATGTTTTAATTTTCCTTAGACGGGTCATTATGTGAGTGATTATATAAATATGGAAATAGAGGGTGGATGTAATCAAGGTCAAAAATAAAAATGTGTGGGTAAATCATTTGTGACTAATTCAGTCGATATTGGTCTATCTAGTGATGTGGTGTCAAGTAAATTACTAGTTTATTCAGATTATTCCAATTTATTGGTTGACTGAGGGTCTATACATTATATCATTTTCTAGTAATTTTCTATTAAATTTGAAATTTAAACTCTAAAAAAATTAAGACAATAATTTTGGTAAAAACACCTGGGTGTAGTGTTAAGGTAGAAAAAAGAAACCATAATCGTCATATTTTCATATGTGGAAAAGATGTACCTACAAACCATGTTGTCTTGATCATTTTAGAGTTTTATGTTATTATGGGTATATATTCAATTTATATTTATCATGATAAGATAGATTGCAGAGTTAAATAATTTATTTTTGGAATGAATTTCATTTTTTATACAAGAATTAATTCACACATATAATAACATATCAAAAAGCTATGAAATTGATTAAAGATGAAAATTAAGGTTATATAGTGGAGACTATTCGAATTGGTGATATTACTATAGTAAATGAATATATGGATATATTTACTAAATAATTCACTAGTATTATTCATGATCAATAGAATGAATTTACTATTGACTTAGTTCATGATGATAATCTAATTTCAGAACCTCATTATTGGATAGACCAAGTAAAAGTTTTTTAATTTAAAAAGAAGTTATATGAGATGATTAATAATGGATTAGTTCATCCTACAACATCACTATGTTGTAATTATATTTTATTTTTAAAAAATAAATATTGATCTATAAGTATTTTCATTTATTATAGTGAATTGAGTAACATCACTCTTAATAGAAACTATTTATTGATTTATACATATTACTTTTTTTTATCATCCCAAGAGAGATCGATTTTTTTGAAATGGTAAACATAGGTCTGGGTACTATCATCAACTGGAGAGGAGGGATGACATTTAAAATATGATATCTTTGACTAATTATGATAATTATAAGAATTTGTTTATTTACTTTGGGTTGAAAAATGATCCAACTATATTTATGGAACTTATCAATATAGTTTTCAATGATTTATTAGATAAATTTTTGGTTATGTTTGTTGATTACATCATGGTATATTCTAAAAGTAAAGGAGATCATGAGAATCATTGGAGGTATTTTCTACAAATATTGAATGAAAATAAGTTTTATGGAGAACATTGTAAATGTGAATTATGGTTGGTAAATATTTCAATCCTTGGTTATATTTTAAATAAATATGGAATAACAATTTATCCACCTAAAAATAATGTTTTTGAACAGTATCCACATCCAACATCTTCCATAGTGATTTATAGTTTTCTTGGATTAGCGGGTTACTACAAATTGTTTATTGAGCATTTTTGTCGACTATCTAACCCACTAAATAAGTTAACTCAAAATGGAGTTAAATTAAAATGGAAAAAATAGTGTGATGATCGTCTATTGGAATTGAAAATACTATTAGTGAAATATCCCATTTTGGACCAATAATCAAAAAATGTAGTCTTTTTTATCTATAATGATGTTCCATTAAGGGGATTGGGTTATGTTCTATGAATAATGACAAAATAATTAACTATTCTTCACATAAATTTAAACATCATGATCCAAATTACCCTATACTTAAACCTAAACTGAAATCTATTGTGTGTGATATAAAAATTTAGAGACATTATTAATATGGAGTAAAGTGTGAATTATATACTGATCATAAATTTTTTATGTATATGTTCATGTAGAATGATTTAAACATGGGATATAGAATATATATAGAAGTTATTATTGATAATTATTACACAATTAATTAGCATCCATGAAAATAGAATAGAGTAGTTTACGCTTTAACTCAGAAAGATAATGCATTGTTAACTTCGATATGTTTGGAACATGATACTTTGGTGAATTATTTTATTAATGTTGGTTTAGAAATTTTTCATCATAGAACATACTCTATTTTGTTTTAGGTATCAATTTAGTCAATATTGTCATAAAAAATTATGAAATATTAGAAATAAGATCATGGTTTGAAAGAAAGAGTAGAATCGATCAAGAAGGGCATGTTTTAAAATTTTATTATATAAAATGAAGTTGATATTATATTTTTAAATAGGTTCTGTGGTCCACATGAATCCCATTTGTAGAGATATTTTTTTGAGTGAATGACACAATTATAAAATTTCTATTTATCCTAATTGTAATAATATATATAATTACATTTGGGAGTATTACTGGTGGAATGTATTGAAGAAACATATTGTAGAGCTTTCCATGAAATGCTTAAATTGTATATAGGTTAATTCGGAATAATAATTACTGAAGGTGAGTCTTAAGAATTTTCTAGTGTTTGAGTACAAATTGTAAAATATATTAGTGGACATCATATAGGTAATTCTAAATAAATCTAAATGTAATAAGACAATTTGTGTTATTGTTTATCGGTTAACTATATCTACACATTTCCTTACTTTTCACGAAACCATGTCTAAAATCAGATATCTGAACTCAATATCAATGATATATTTAGGTTTCATGGAATTCATCTATCTATTTCATGTGACCATGTTCCTAAGTTTACTTCTAATTTTCAGAATGTCCTTTAGGGGTTATTGGGTACCGAATTAAATTTTAGCATAGCTTTTCATCCTCATTATGATAAATTGTCAGAGTGATTGAAATGGTCATTATAATAAAAAATTTTATATTTCTCAATGGATTAACAAGGAATTTTTGATGAATATATTTCATTATTTTAATTTTTCTTTAATAATAGTCTTAATTATTTTATATATACGACTCGTTTTGAGGAATTATATATAAAGAAATGACAGATTTTATCTAATAGGGATGATGTAGTTGAAGGAATTTTTGTTTGAATTAATTTGATATAAGAAATGGATGAAAAGGTGAATATTATTTAGAAACATATGAGGATTTCTAAGAGTATGCATAAAAATTAAGAAAGTAACTGGTGGAATGACCTTCCATTCATGGAAAGAAAACAATTATTTCTTAATGTATCTCCATAGAAAAGTGTAATGTATATTGTTAAAAAAGGGATGCTATGCTAGTAGTACCTAAGAACATATGAAATAAAAGATAAGGATGTATTTTTTTCTTATAAATTGTCCTTAACTCTGAATTTTCCCTAGATATATGATCTTTTTCATGTTTTATTGTTAAAAAAATATATGCATGTTTAATCTAATGTTTTGAGCCTAGATGTAGTATATTTGGAGGAAAATATTTCATATGATGAGTAAAATATTCAGATTATTTACAAAAGAGAGAATTTGGTGTGTTATATGGCAATTTAATAGGTTAAAGTTCTATGAAAAAACATTAGGATTGTAGAAGCAACATGGGAATTAGAAAATTCTATGAAGGGGAAAAATCCACACTTATTTAAGTAATGAATTCAATTGTAAGGAATGAATATATAAAAGGGGGGAAGAGTGTAACAACCCGTGTAATTTTTATATTAATCCAATTTAATTCCTTATTAATATTCATGAATTGGGTTTTATAATGTTATATTCATTGTAATAATATTATTTATTTTTAAATAAAAAAGAAATAGTTTTATTTTTACTGACTTTCATTATATTTATTGTAAGGTCTTATTTATAAGAATACTTTCAATAATTTATAATTGTTTTTTGAAAAAAAGGAATTCATTTTTTATTTATTCATTTAAAATTTATATTTGAGTTTTTATGTAGTTTTTTTTGAAAAATTTTATTTTTCGTGGTGAATAGTTGAAAAGGTAGATTTTTAAGAAAACTAACTTTTCTAATCAAGTATTTACAATGTAAAATTATTTCTATGATTTTTATTAAAATTAAATTAGTTACATATTATTAAAAATAATCAAATAAATTTATTTGGCAGAAAAATCATACTTGAATTAGGAATAATTTTTATTATAATTAAAAGGGTATTTTTCTTGAAAACTTTTGTTCTTCACATGTGATGGGTTTATTTATAAAATTTTTTCTACCACATATAGTAAATTAATTTAATAAAATTTAATTAAACCTTTTCTTTGTAATGTATAATTTTTTTCAAGCGTCAACTTTCATTTTTTAGTCACTATAAAGAGTAACTTTATAAAATGTTTGTTACCAAAATAAAACTTAAAACTGGTAAAAAGGGTTATAACTAAAATGAAAAGGGATATAGTGATCTAAAAAATTATATAATCCAATTTTATGGAATTATTTACACTATATCACATATATTATTCTAATTTGAGTCATTTTGGATCCATTTGTCTTCAGTAATATATTAATATATTTTGATATTTCAAAATACTCCAATTGTGTCCTCTCCCTCACTTATAAAAGGGATCCACTCTCCTCTCTTACACACCCATCAAGAGATTATTATATCTAAAAATACCTACCCAATTCAATTAATAACAACCATTATAACATCATAGATGTTTTTTATTAGAAAAACATCCTTGGAAGGACATAGGTATAAACATAAAGATGTTGTCTGGAGGAGAGTTATAGTTCTTAACAGAGTGTTTTATTTTTTATTTCTTCTTCCACCTTCTTCGAAAATGTATTAAAAATAATCATAAAATAACATAAATAACTAACCTATCTATAAATTTTATTATGTTTATTGTATAAATGTTTTTCATATACATAACCCTCAAACATTAAATAAAAACACCGCTCGTTCATATATGTGTATTATCACATCGTAAGACGATGCATTTCATTTTTTAAAAAATCTTATGGAGGGAAAAAATAGTGGATCAAACAGATATAATATTATATATATGATATAAATTTAATTATATAGTGTTAAATAACTATTCTACTTCTTTATTTACTATCCAATTTAAAAGAAAAATGTGACTCGAGTGTATGTGCGAACTACCACCTTGGGAGCCGATATATTTTATTCTTCATCACCAACTATCATGGAATGTTTATATAGTGGATATAATGAAATTAAATTAAATTAAATGATATTTATGTCATAAATATAATTATTTAGATATAAAATAGTACTTACCTTATATTCCTCATGTTCGTTGAAATATGAAAACTCTACTCATGCATACGTACGACCAAACATCTCCATGATTGTAACATATTTTATTTTTAACCAAATATTACATTATTTTTTAGAAAAATGTAATTAATTTATAAAAATGATAATCATAATGTTATTAACATTCTTTATATGATATGATCACAATCCATTTAATGAAATACAACCTACTAAATTCATTTTGGACTATTGAACAAGACATCCTCATAACATCAAAAATAAACTTAATCAATTATGTTATCAAGATTGAAAAGGATTTAAGTGAATAATAAAGTTAATAATGGTTATTAAGAAATTAAATAATTAAAATAAGTTTATTATTCAGTAATATAAATATCATACATTACATGTCACACTTGATGTACAGGTCTCTTTACCCTAAACCTTCTATTAAAATTTTTAAAGATTTACTTTCGAATTATTTTCCTCAATATATATATTATTAAATTTATTTTGAGAATATATTTATATGAAAATAAATTAATTATAGAGGTAATTTTATGTCCCATCTAACATTTCTTTGAAGTTTTTCAATAGGAATATTTTGACGTATTTTATATGGAATATTTTGAAAAAAGGTGAAATAAAAATTCTACTGTAAGGTATACGACATAGAGACATTTTCACACCACCACACCAATTATTTTATTTTTTATTACTCTATGAGATTACATGTTTTATTTAATTAGAAAACCTATTTCCCTTTATTCTTGGTATTTAGTTTATAAAATATGGGTTTAAAGGAAAGAGATGTATCAATATCAAAAAATGGGTTTCTTATGGGTTCAAATGTTTATTTGTATGAGTACGGTGACATAAATGAAAGATTTTATTTGTTTTAGGTATGTTATAGACCATGGAAATTTTTATGATGATGGGTTATCATGATATACATTTCCAATTAATTGTGTAATGATTAGGTTCTCCATATTATTATGTTGGAATTAACAAGGTAGGATATTCCATTTGTATCAGTTCTTATAAGGTCTCTATAATGATAAATTCCAAAGACAAAAATATGAATTTTTAATTCTTTCTAATGTGTATTCATGGAAATATTTCAATTTCATAATATAATAAAATGATATTGTTTTAATGGAATAATTATTCCATTTATGGGTAAAAATGTATGTTCTTAAGAGAATATTTTTATTAGATCCCAGGTTTTTAAGAAATCCTAATTATCATGATGTTTCATTAATGATTTTTTATAAAGTTTTTATGAAAAAAATTGGGAGTTAGAAATACAATTTAATGTTTTATAAAACAATCATTTAAACAAAAACATTATTATGTTAAGGGAAAACTCTCTTATATGATATCATATTTTTTAAATGGACTATGTTGTTTATTTACATGTTTTTATATAAACCATAATGAGATTTTTTGGGCACATCCCATGATTTAATTTTTTATAGGGCTTAAGGATGAGTATGAAAAATGTATAATTAAAGATGAAAATCATTAATATTTTTCATGAAAAGTTCATTTTAATTGTATTATATTTAGGAAAAAATATATTGAGAAATTTTCCACTTTAAAATGTATGGGTTTGTTACAAAAATAATAGTTTATATTAAAAAAACTATAAACCTAAAATGATTTTCAATAATTAAAGAAAATGATTTTTTGTTTAAAAATTAAATTGTATGTTAAATAAGGATGATGTCCTTATATATATAGTGATGGTAAATTAAGAACTAGTGTTTATGTTGTTTCCGACCAAATAAATTAGATCTCATAGTCACTTGGAAAAAATATTCATTCAATAATGTGCTGAGCTAGGCCATTTAGAAAATTTTTATCATGTTAGTGAATGAGAGGATACCTATGCGAAAACTTGATATTGTACCAAAATTAGAACTTATTGGATGTATGGTTTCTATTGAGAATATTTTTTATCAAATGAATAGTATTCAAGTTGAGTTAATTCACTATAATTATAATTATAATTATATGTATAAGGGGGTGGTTCACAAGAAGTGGAAACAAGATGGATTTGAGGTTGGAGATCTCATCATAGTACATCATAAAAAATAATGGTTTCTAGTTTTAATTTTTTATAATATAACATTAAAGAACATTAATAAATTTAAAATTCTATATGATATTAATTAATATTCAAATGTATTGTATATTTAAAAATGATACTCATTAAATTTTGATATGTTTTTAATGTTAGAATATTTATTTTTTCTTACACTAAGACTGTATTGAAGTAGAGAATAATCAATCCCATAGAGAAAGAATTATGGTATTTAAAATATTATTAATAAATTATAAGGAAATAAAATAAAATAATGAAATAGGAGGTGAAATAATAAAAAAAACCTTACTGAATGAATCCAATTAATTAAAAAACAATATTTAAAAAGAGAGACATAAAATTAAGTAGTAGTGAGTGGGAACGAGTAATAAATACTAAAAAAACATAAACCAGGGGAAGTCTATTTTCTATGCTCACTAATAGAATCACGTTATTGATAATGGTCTCAATATTAAATGAAAAATAGATCAAATTTTTTTTATAATCACTATAAGGAATCAAAAACAATAATGACACATAAACCCAATAATTTAAAAAAAGCATTTTTCAACAGAAGTAATGATAGTGATAATAAATTCTTTTATGAAATAAACTATTATTCATTTACAAATGTTTATCCTACTAGTTACATCAACTAAATTTTTATATTTTTTATTTATGATAAAATATTCATAATAGTAATAATAATAACTTCAAAATCATCATATTTCCATGGTTTAAAACTGTGACAATAGGCACAAAACCCATGGTCCTACCCTAAGGCCATATCTTACTTAAAACACGGATGCTAAATACATTACAATAGGGTACTACCTATATCCATGATTTAAACTATGTAAATTGGTTCCTATATCTTGGGTTTAAAATGCGGCATAAGGTTCCTCTATCCATTGATTAAACAATGTCCTTAGGTGACTATATCCGTGGTATAAATCATGGAATTGGGTGGTTTTGAACATAGTTGAAATAGTGTATTTTTGTAGATGTGGTACTATTTTTAAACCATGAATATAGGTGGACAAATCCATAGTTATAAACCATGGCCTTGAGTGTCCATTTCAATGTTTTTAAACCCTGAAAATAGCCTTAAAATCAACAAATAAAACCGGTGAGGTTTCATTCTATGACCTCCTATATAATCTTTCCAACACATTAACACTATTCCAAACTCTGATATATATATATATATTTTATTTATATATATTTACATATAAATGTATATATTAGTATATATAATTGTAATTATTAATCATTTTAAAAAATAAAAATCCAATATCCACATTTTGAAATATGCAGTAATAGGTTGTGATATCCATGGTTTCATATAGGGGCCTTAGGTGGCTATATCCACTGTTTAAACCATAAACGTAGGTGTCTATATCCAGTGTTTAAACCATTACTCTAGTTTGATATAACCATGGTTTAAACCATTTCATTAGGTTTTTATGTCCATAGTTTAAACTGTGACCTTAGGTGGCTATCACTATAGTTTAAGCCCTGTACTTAGGTGGATGTATCCAAGGATTATACCATGGATTTATGTGGATATGGACATGATATAGAAAACCATGGGAGTATCACTTTTCTACCAATTTCATATAGGTTTTTTGATGTTCCCGCAAAACCTACAACCACAGTTTCATATAACCTTGTCAATATGTTGGCTTATAGCCAAGGTTTATAGAAATCGTGTTAATAGGTCACCTACCAACACCGTTTTACAAACCGTGGTAATAAAAGATTGGCTGTAGGGCCATTTTTTTATTTAGATCTTTATTTTCAATTATTAATTTCATGAATTGAATTCAAAAAAATTATTGCTAAAAAACATGGATTATAGTCATGAAAGGAGAAATAAAGAATATAAAATGGATATAGTAACTACAAAAATCATGATCCCATATATGAATTAAAGATATATAATGTTTATAGTAACAAGAATTTCACTCATGATAAAAAAATTAGAAATAAAAAAGAATAAAAATAATGAGAATGTAGAGATTCTTCTCTATCAGGTGAGCACCTATCTCTCCCTATATCATTTTTAAATTTCATTCTCCATGAAATTGTACCTTGTATCTTCAAAAATAATCTTCTATCTACAACAATCTATTATTATTTTCATCACTTAATCACTGAACTAGTTTTTATATCCTCAATTTTATACAACTCAATTGAGAAATTCCACCTAGTCACTCTTCTATTAGTGTTTTATTTTCAACTAATCAATATTTTTATTATCATTCTCTTGTCATCAACCTCTTATTTTTATTTTATCTTATTTTATATATTTAATCATAAAAAATTATAAAATATCTTGTTCATATTCTTCCATGGTCCACTATTACAACCAATATAAAACAAAAATTCATCTTCCCCAACCATCACAACCATATTTGAACTCAGATAAACGAGGAAGACATTTAATAAAATTAACCTCAATAACTCTATTTTATTTTCATTAGTTAAACCATCATTAATATAATTCAATCAATTCAAGTGGTTTATCCTACAATAGAGACATCATAAAAAACACCGAAACCTTAACTTTATCAACCAACATTTAATACCTTGGTATTCAAAGTTCACTACATGCCAAATATTATAGATTGATGAAAAACAACATCAATAAGATCACAGGAAAAATATTTAGAATATAATATGTGAACTAAAATCAATTTTCCTCCTAAAAAACCCCTTAAAACTAAATTTAATGGAAATATGATCCTATATCATAAGAAACAACATTGGGAATAAATAATTCATCAACTTTAACTCAGATATTTAGTTTTGAATCTACCTAATCTGACACACACTCAGGTAAAACTTCATGAATCGATACACGTTAAAGGATCAGGTTCAATATCCCGTATCCTTATATCTCATATAAAAATAAAATTATTTAACTCTCTAGTAACGAAACACATACATCATATCAAATGTTCAATAGAAACTAGATATTTATGTTTTTTCTCACTACATAATAGAACCTGGCTCAATATCTATTTTCATTCTCTCAATCAACATGATACTAAACTTTGACATCTAGTCATCATTATTAGTCTTGAACAATCTTCATTGATCACCTTTAATGAAATAGAATCATGTCCAAGATTCTATCTTCATCTATATCAGTATTTGGATTTCTATTTTTGAAGTACCCATTGAATAAACTCATTAATCAAATTTTTTATTCTTTAATCCACCAACCAGGATTGCAAGCTCTAGTTGAGATCATTCATTATCCATTATTTTATATCCCAACCTGATCCATTTATTCTACATTTCTATTCTAACATAGGCCTCAATAATTTTCATTTATTCTTACATGATGAGTGAAGTTATTCTTATATTAGAAGATTATATTTCTATGATATATACATTCTAGAATTAATTAATATTATGTGTGGAATAAAAGTGGGAACATGTATCCCCTAACTTTCAAGACCTTATATAAAAATATTAATCAAATGGGAGACAAGAATTAATCTTCCATAGCCAACTTCAACATATTACGCATGTTTATATCAAAATTGAATCCCCCTAATTACATAAAGGAAAATATATAATGTTTCAACCACAAAATCCAATGTATCATGAAAAAATATCACATAACCTCAACATATTATTTTTAGTGACCCTTTTCCTAAAATTCCTTTATTAATGCGGAAAAATTCTTTCAAATTTAAACGAAATTTCTCTTAGGTATCATGGAAAGAATGTTACAAGTTGATATAAATTTATTATTTATTAAAATTTATAATGAAAATTTTAACACTTAAAAAAATTTACTAATATCTCATATTGATAATATAATATGTAATGAAATAAAAAACACCCAAACTAGATTCAATATAAATTTTCAAACATCAAATATTAAAACTAAAAAATATTTGATTAAAATAAATTTATACTAAAAACAGGAAACACAAGAAAAATTAATTCCAAATCCATAACCATTCCAACCTATCCAAAAATACTACTTCTATTAATCCTTCCCAAGAATATTCAAAATAACTACTCAATAGATACCGAAAAACACAAGTATAGAACAATTAATATTGAGTACTAATTATTCACATTTTTATAAATAATTATATTTTTGACATAAAATTTTCAATCATCAATAATTTTATTTTTAAAGATCATTTTAATAATAGAAATAACATATTATCCCTAAATATTATGTGGAAAACATGTATAGAAAAAATACAAAAAAAATCCCACACAATTATTCCATTTCATGTACTCAAGAAATCAATTCAACACATTTCAAAATATAATGACTATAAAAACCCTGAACCCACACTTCTAGATCTCGTGATGAAATCATAAACATTATATTTCAAGATCTGATACTGATTAAGGTGAATTGAATTTCTCTAACGAAAAGGTAGAAAATATGATGGAAAATTGGATAAACTACATTATCACAGATATTTTAGGTTTAAAGTATTATATTATTAGGAAGAACTCTTACATAAACATTACCCTTTTCTTTAAATGATAATTTATATCATTTAATGTATATTTTCTTATTTCACATTTTTTCAGCATCATCATCATCCATATGAAAACCTTATACATTTAATTCATTCAAATTTATTATTGATTACCTTTGAAAAAGGAAACATAAGACACGTGAGCTAAAATTATCAATAAGGGTAAACATGTGACTTAAAAATTTAATGACATTAATTAGCATACAGAAGTATAAGTGTTTGATGACATATTCAAAGTACATTAGCATAACATAAGAATATTCATACCCATCAAACATGAAATCATAGAATAAGGATTTCATAAAGTCAAGGGTCATTAGAATAAATAATCGTGATTTATATCTTATCAATATTGATCAAAGGAAACATTTATAACCATAATAATCATAATAAAATATTATTGGTATCATTGAACATTATCTTTTTATAATAATTATAGAACCATTACAGAACCCTTAAAAATTAAATTAACATATGTTCAACTTGCATACCGAATTCATTAAAGGTCTATCTAGATGAACTTATTGTATAATCTATAACATGCTCACCCAGTTATATTTGGGAACATCAATCATATATAAATGTCTAATAACCATAAATAATGTACATAGAGTTTAAATTTCATCATAAAACTCAAACAAACTATCATTTTAAATTTTATAACATGAATAAACCACGAAAAATATAGATGTTCATTAAAAATCTCTTTAAAACACGATTAACCCTCAGAAAAGAGGCAGGTTTCATGACAATAAATTTGAATCATGATTAACCAATGGAAAATAAATAGGTTCCATAAAAATCCCTTTGAATCATTATTTACAGGTGGAAAATACATAACTCCATAATATTCTCTTTGAATCTTGATTAATCCATCCTGGGAATGAATGAGGATGGTATGACTACAAAATTTCCCATTAGGGAATAAATAACAATAAGGGTTGTTGATGTTGATTAATATAAATTCCGTGAAAATATCATTAAATGTATTTTTGAGGAAAATAATTTTCTCCTTTTTCAAATCACATTTAAAAACTAAAAATTCCAAAAATATTTTGAAAATAATTTACTTTGAAAAGAACCTTGTAAAAAATTAAATAAAACTTTAAATAAAATAATGGACATGATTCCAATAAAATTTGTTTATGTCTTATGTTTTAATAATAATCATTGTTTTAAAAAAATTTTGAAAAAGGGAGTCAAAAGTGACCCATTTTGAAAATGATAAAATGTTTTCTTTTAAAAACATTTTAAAGAATTTAAAAGTTCATGTTAAATTTATTTAATAAATACTTTAGTTTTAGAAAATAACAATTTTTAAAAAAATTTATAAATAATATACATGTAAGATAAGGATACGTGATCTAAAAGAAAATGAAATATCTATATCACAAACAATAAATTTCTCGATTTTTTATTCTAATAAATAATTTATGAAATAGAAATAAAACATTTTAATCACATTCATAAAAATTAGAGAAGAAATATATGTGGTTTAATAAAATAAGAACATATTATTTCCTCGAAAGTAACTTTCAAAATAAATAACCTTGAAAGGTAGGAGATTGAATCATAATGACTTTGAAACTTAAGTAACTTCTCAAAAATAAGATCCATGAAAGAATAACATCAAATGATACTTTAGATATCAGGAAAATACGGAGCTTCATGATATTAAATTTTAAAGGGAACTAGATACAACTCATTAAACAAGATAGGTGTATAACATAACATATGTCACAGAGAAGACAATTTGAGATGATTTTCCCTTACAATGATCATAATATTGAAGTGAGAATCAATCAATAAATAAATTCTATGAATCAAATGTAAATAAATATAAAATAAGTGTTAATACAAAATAATGTAATTAAAAAGTATTATACACATAATCTTGTAACATTAAAGATAATGAATAAGTAACATATCCAAATGAAAATAAACTGAGTTATGAAATTATTTACCACTTGGTAACTTTCAATTCAAAAACTGTTGATAAATTAATTCATAATGAAAAATAAAATACCATTATTTTTAATAGATTCATGATATTAAATGTATAAGGGTATGTATATAAATTATATATAATAAATTAGGTGAATAACAATAAAATATGTATAAACAAAAGAAAATTGTGATGAAACCCCTAACTGATTCTGTAATCACTAGTTTAGAACCCCATGAAAGGGAGAACATTATATGGATTTATTATTCCCAATAATTTTCATGAAAATAATCATAAAATATAATCTTTAACTATATACACACATCACAATAAAAATAAGTGGTGAATATTGTATGTGTCTCACACAAATAAAAAGTGATATGACAAAGCCCTTACCTCATGTCCAAACATTCTCTTTATGTCCTTTAACTTCATCATAATATGATTACATAGATTATTATATTTATTAAGAAATATTTATAGTTTAATAAATTATAATTAAATCATTTCTATCATTAATTTTAATGAAATATTTGAAATCATAATTAGTTAATATACATTGGGTGTTTTGAGGACGTTTGGTTAATTGTTTCAAAATAACTTCGGGGTGTTGACTGTAGTCAAAGAGGCCATTATTCAAAATATTCAGAATAATAATCATGAATTATTTATCATATTTATACATAAATTGTAATTTTTAAACCAATCTTGAAATATGGTTATGAAAAATAAACATTGTTGTGATCATGGAGACGATATTCCATACATACACATGAGTATCATTTTCCATTTATCAATGATCATTATGGAAAGGGGGTACGATTTAAATAATATTTAAATAATGATCATAATATCATAAATATAATAATACTTATTTAAATATAATTATATATATTTATACCATCCTTGTGAATTAGTGAAGAAAAAAATCATATCTCTTTTTGGAGGCAGTAGTTCACACGTTCCCGAGTAACGTTATCTTTTTTTAGTTTAAGAAAGAAATTTAATTATTCTATTTTTATAATGATAATTATTTTATTAATATAATTATAATTTCATTTACATGACATATATTCATTAAATTTATCATTATTTATTTTTATGAAATTTATTAATGAAAAAAGAATCACATCGCTCTTTAAGGCGGTAGTCCACCATCCACATGAGCAATATTATCGTATCGTACAAGGAATGGAAAGTAAGAAGTTATTTGTGATATAATAACTAATTAAGTATAAATATGTTAAATATATCATATATAAAATATAAATTCAACATTAAAACATTCCACTTATGCGATGATGGAAAATGAATGACATCAAGTTGCGAGGCGGTAGTCCGCCATACACACGAAGGAGGATTTAGTGTTCCATTTGATTGATGGGTAGATATATTTAGGTTATGAAATTAACATAATAGAATATAATTATAGTTTAGATAATTATTTTAATATGTAATAATAATTGAATAATATTTTATGGAGGTTTATGAAGAAATAAAATAAACTTGCTTGGTTAAACACAAAACCCATTCTTTAGAATGCCTCATTAGGTAAGTAGTGAAAAGACAATTAGGATGGATTTGTGTTAAAATTATGGGATCTAAGATATGTTTAGGGAAGTAATTAAGAAATTTGGGACGGTCTTGGCCAAGAAAAATTACTTTTATGGTTTAAAGAAGAGATGACAGGGGATTACCTTTTATAATTAAGGTGAGTGGCATACTTGAATTTTTTGGAAGGAAAATGGTGTACCCTTATTTTTAAAATTACAAGAGAATAAAAAATGAAAATTATTAAGAATTATACATTTAGAAATTTTAAAATATACATAAAATTGTTTTTATTAATGTTTTCTGTTATTTTATCTTTAACTTTTTAGTTTTAGTGCTCAGTAATACCATTTTCACCTTAACCATGGAAATTGAATTTTATAGTATTCCCTATTCATTAGAGTCAAAAAATAAATTTAAATTATTAGATAATATAAGTAATACTGATTAAAAATTTGTAATAAATTTTAACAAATTAAATAAATATATTTGGAAAAATTTAATTTAAAATTAAAATCACAAACACGATGAAAAATTAGGTTTTCAAGAAGTGTATTTGTCAAGAAAAAGATGATTTTATATTAACCCTATGACCAACAATAATTGTTGTATTAATGTAAATTAATATTTATTGATATATAATATATAAATATCATTTATATCATTTTTAATTAAGATTTATTTAACTAATTATAAAATTTAAACATTATGAACTTTAAAACAGTTTTCAAACAAACTAGTTCATAAACCCAAAAATGAACTTATACGAAAATCCGATATAAATATGATTAAAATATAATTAAGTAGATTAAAGATAATTAAATTTTATTTAATTTATTTTACATCATATTAGAAAAATTCGGGTATTTTTATATTTACTTCATTTATTTAATATTTATTACCTTTTTATAAAAATTGGTATTTTTGACAACTCACAGAAAAATAAATATTTTCTTAAAAATCCCAAAATTTCCCCAAAAGTAACTTTTGATATACTGATTTAAAAAAATTATGTTAATATTACCAAATATTTTTTTTAAAATATTTCAAAAAATAATTATAATATTACTTTATTATTAGCTATAAAAATCATTTTTAAGAATATATATTTGTGAAGAAAACATATTTTTGAAGAATAAAATTACTTTACTAAAAATTCATTGATAATTTGTGAATAATTTATCAATAATTTATTTTGATTTATATATATATATTATTTTAGTTAACACTATTAAAACCAACCAATTTAAGGGCTATGTCTTAATAGTTATATATTTCATGGGTCGTTTAAGCTCCATATTGTGTGTCAAATATGATTTCGAGCATAGTTTTATTTTCTAAAATATTATGGCATTAAATCTTACTATTTTTAATAAATTAAATCCTTATAAATTTATCATTATCTTGTATATTAATTTCTATACATTTTAAAATACGTTATTTGGAGACCTATATTATAAAAAGGGTTAATAAAACATCCTCTTAATAAGAGAGAAAAGAATATACGATGGTCATTTGGAATAACACTTACCAGATTTCTAAATAGAATAATATAGGTGGGATATGAATATTTAGACATGGAATAAAATCATAATTCCCAAATAATTATATTGTGTGATAGAGATCATTGATAAGAAGGTCAATGATCAAGATAAAGATAACAACCACAAAACCATTAACTAAAGAGGGGTGCAAATGTCATTGATATAATCAGAAATGATAGTAATATGAAATTTTTTTCTTCATAATCCTTTTACTATAGTTGAGTAGATATTTCTACATATATAATATTATAATAATGAAACATAGTTACTTTATTAGTATAATTTCATCCTTTTTTCAATTTCCACCACATTCTCATCTTTTTCTCTAAACGATGAGCATTCAAGATGATTTTTTCATGCCCAAAGCACTATTATCAAATTTTAATGGATTATATAACCATAAAAGGGATAAAAATATTTTAAAAATATATTTATAAGTAAAAATAACAAAATGGTTAGCACATGGTATTTTAATTCCAAAAACGATTAACCATTTATATGATTAAATAATACATTAATCTCTAAAATTCTACAAAATACCCAAAGGTCAAACTATATAATTCCAAAATAATCTCAAAATTAAATACTATTTTATCCTCAAATTTCATGTCATACTTTTAAAATTTAAAGAAAAAAATAATTCAATATTTCTTTGAAGTAATGTTAATACCTTAACCACCAAATCACTTATAAATTTTATGGTTATCTATAAAATAAAACTTATGTTCTCAATATCAAAGATCAGATAAACCCAAAAGATTACGAATAAATTAAATATTATTTACACATAATTTAAAATTATATTTCAAGTAAAACCAGATAATTAAATATACTTAAAACTACTAAAACATCACCTAAAATTTCATTAATCACCTTAATATCCCATCACTTAAGACATCAGTGGGGTGTCCAAGACATTGAACTTATGATCATTTTTATTATTTTAGACCTATGATTGTAACCATATCACTTTATAAAACCTCAAAGGAAAATAATATTACTCTCCAAAGTTATCTAAACCCTCCATTGATACCAACTATAATAACCCCAAATGAACACTCTTGGATCTTGGGCTAAAATCTTAAACATTTCATTTCTATATTTGATACCAATGAAGGTGGCCCAATTTTTTCCAACAAAAACACACAAAATAGAAAAGATATATTGGATAACTTATATTATCAAGGAACTTTTAGGTTTAGAGTATTATTGTGTTAGTAAAAACTCTTTTGTAAATAATACATGTGTGTTTAAATGACAATTTATCCCATTTAAGTCACCTTTTATTTTTTTCAAATTAAGTCATCATAATCATCCATATGAAACCCATATAGACAAAATTCATTCAAAAATAATTCTTTATAAACTAAGGAAAAGGAAACATAATAAGTGTGATCTAAAATACTAAGTGATCTCAAACATATTAATTAATAATTGGATGTCATTAGTGAGAATATGAAGATTATAAGGTTATGATGACATAAAAAATGTTTATGAGTATAAAATAAGAATATTCTTAAACGTCAAAAATGAAAAAATGGAATAAAACTTTCAAAAAGGAAAGAGTATTAAGAATTAATAAAAATAATCCAGGTGATATAAATATTGATCAATGGAAACATTTATAACCTGAGAAATAATATTAAAATCATATTAGTATCTTGAAACAATATATTTTTAAAACACATAAAAATTTTATAACAATACAATTCAATTCAATGCCCAATTAATTGGAGTTCTACAAAGGTTATCCCATTGAATAATCTATATTGGGATTACTTGGAATATTTTGGTAACACCCATCACATAACAATGTCCAGAAACCCTAAATAAATAAAATAGAGATTAAACATCTTCAAAAAACTTAGAAAAACTATTATTAGTCATTTCAATACATGATCAACACCCAGAAAAGAAATTGGTTACATGAAAATCTCTTTGAATCATTATTACGCCATTGAAAAGAAACTGGTTCCATAATAGTAACTTGCCTGAATGGCCCAAATGCCTTCTTTTTTATTTCATTATGGATAATCCCCCTTTTAAGGTTTGGAGGGGAACCCATACATGACCCGTAGGCCCAAGGCATAAGGTCCGGCTGACATTTAATACATGACCCGAAGGTCCAGTGGCATACCATTCCCAATTCAGGACCCGTAGGCCCAGGACACTTTAACTACCCTACCCCAGATTCTACGTCATTGATCACCTAGCTCCCCACCTTTCATTTTTGATTGGATAGCATTGCCCCATACAAAGCTGCATGGTTCCTAGTCCCTATGGAGGCTGCCAAAACCTCTCATTCTTTCAATCTGGTTAGCTCTACATCTGGTGACTGCTACTCTTGTTGCTCTAATCCTCATCTGGGGCCTGTTCTGTGTGAACTGGGCTACTCCATGGTCTTTTGTGTCCCGAAGACCTTTGATGACCCGAAGTCCCTTGAGACCCATAGGCCCAAACCTGTCGCACAAAGGCCCAAATCGGGTGAATAGTTCCGGCGACTATAGTACCGAACAATAACTTCTACAGTAACTGCTACAGTAAACCCATAAATTCGCCTCTACCCGGTTTTAAACCTGGGTCTCTTGGATGCCAAGCATGAGCCCTCACCAGTCAGGTACTTTCTCATGGGCATTCCTTAAATAGTAACGTTAAATGACGATTAAGTCATGGAAAAGAAATGAGTTCCATAACAATCTCTTTGAAATATGACTAACCCATGGAAAATAAATGGTTTTCATAACAATCTATTTGAAAAAATATTAATCTATCAAGAGATGTAATGATGATGGTATCAGTGGAAAATATCCCCATTAGAGAATAATTAACAATAAGGGTCATTGAAGTTGATGAATTTATATACCATTAAAAAATCATTAATGATATTTTTGAAGAAAGAAAATTTTCATTATGAAAATAAATTTTAAAAGTAAAAATTAAAAAATTAATGTGAAAGTATTTTTATTTTAAAAAAACCAATAGAATATAAACAAAAAATAAGAGAATATAATGGATTTAATGTAAGGAAAACCCATTCATGTTTTATGTTTCAAAAATAAATATTATTCTCAAAACATTTTGAAAAGGGAGTCTAAATTGAGATATTTGTAAAACATTAAAAAATTTCATTTAAAACCTTTTAAAGTATGATAAAATATAATATAAAATCGATTTATGAAACAATTTTTTTTATTAAAGATCAATTTTGAAATAATTTTAAATAAAATGGATAGAGAGTAGAAATATACATGATATAAAATAAAATACAAGATCTGTTTCACTTATAATGACTTCATTGATGTTTATTTAAATAAAGAAGGGAGAAAATGGAAATAAAACATTTTAAAAAAATTAATAACTATTTTATTATAATTATGTGTGGATAAATAATGTGATACCATATGATTTCATCCATGGTAACCTTAAAAATAAACAATATCGAAAGGAATAAGACTGTAACATAAAGCCTTTTTTACATCGGTAACTCTTCAATTGAAATCCATATGAATGAATCAATTAAAATTATAATTTAAATATAAAAAACTAAATTATTTTCATGATAAAACATGATAAAGGTCCACAGGTAAACCTTATAAAAAATATATTTGTATAGCATATGATATGTCTTAAAGAAGATAACATGAGAAGAGAAACCCTTATGATGATCATTACATTAAAGTGAGAATTAATAAACGAATCAATTATGTGTTTCATATTTATGTCCATATAAAATAAGTGGAAATAAAACATTTGATAAAGTTAATTAATTACATACATAATCTTATAATATCAAAGACAATGAAGAAGTAATATAACCAAATGAAAATAAATGTTGTTATGAAATTATTAGCACTTGCTACCTTCCAAGTGAAATCATCCTGGATAAATTAATAAAAATTTTGACATAAAATTACATGATGTATAAAGTATTCATGATATCATATGAAAATGGTATTTATATACACCATATCAATGAAACTATGTGAATAATAATAAAATATTCCTTAGTGAAAGTATGTTGAGACAACATCCTTTATGAACTTGCTAATCTATGGATGAAAAACCCATGAAAGAGATAAAATCATATTGATTCAACAATTATAATATTTTTAATGAATAAAATAATAAAATACAACCATGAACATTATATATAACACATAATAAAAACAAGTGTTGAATATTGGATGTGTTTCACAGATATAAAAAGTGAGATGAGAAAACCCTATCCTCGATTCTAGATGTTCCAGACATGTCCTTCAAATCACATATAATAAGATTAAATAAATTAATATAATTATTAAAAAAAGATTCAAGCTTTAAAAATTTCCACATAAATAATTTATTTTATTTCTTTTTAATGAAATATTCAAATACATAATTAATTAAGTCCTTTCCGGGTGTTTTGAGGATGTTCCGTTCATTGTTTCAAAATAGCTTCAGTGTGCTGACCATAGACAAAGAGGTAACTATCCAAAATCTAAAGAATAATAATAATGAAATAATTTTTATATTTATGCATCAATTATACTATTTATAATCAATCATGAATGATGATTATAAGAAATGAACTATATGAATATCATGGAGATATAGGCAATACATATACATGGGTGACATTTTTTCATTTTTCAACGATCATTATGGAAAGATGGTATGAATTAATTTATATTTATGTAACTATAAAAGTATCATAAATATCATATTATTTCTTTCAATATAATTTAATATTTTATAAATGTGATTTAGTGATGAAAAAAATAATTACATAGCTTTGTAGTGGTGGTAGTTCACACATCTATGAACGACATTATCATTTTTCAGTGTAAGAAAGAAAATGATATATTATATTTTAATAATTTCAAATAAGTTTTTAATATAATTATTTTTTCATTACCATAACATATATTTCTAAGAATTATCCTTATTACCCTCCTGGTAAATAGTTAATGGAAAATTAATAACATTGCTTCGTGAGGCGACACTCCACCATACAGATGATTGATGTTATCGTATCCCCAAAATAATAAAAAATAAGAAGGAATATGTGATATAATAACTAAATAATTATAAATATATTAAAATTTTCATATAAATACTTTAAATATTTCAATAAAACAATCCATGAGAGGTAATGATGGAAAATTAATGACATAGGTTCCTGAGGCAGTAGTCCACCGTCCACAAGAATGATGATTTCATATTCCATTTTACGGAAGATGATATGTATTTAGGTGATGGATTTTAAATAATTGTATCTAATTATATTTTATATATTGTTGTTAATTCATAATAATAATTAAATATGATTTTAAAGAGGTGGAATGAGACATTATATAAAGATGTTCAGTTGAACAAAATACCTCTTCTTCGGATAACCTTCTTAGGTAAGAAAAAAATGATTATTAGGATAGATTTATGATCAAAATAAGGACTCTAGTATGTGTATAGGGAATTAAGGAAGAATTTTGGGTATTTATGGGTTCATAAAATGGATTTTAATTTTCGAATAAGAGAGAAAAGGGTGTAGCATTTTATATGTTAGCTGAGTTGCACACTTTTAATTATTGAAAAGAAAAATGTGTACCCATTTTTTTCACATGAATAAACGTTAAAAAATGGACCATTAATAAGAATAATAAATTTTAAAATCTAACTATTTCAATAAATTATTTTCAATTTTTTTTTGTCATTTTTACAGTTTTTTTAGTTTCACCCATGTAAAACCCTTTTCGCTTTAACTATGATAATTAATTTTTGATTTCTTCACTATTTATTATGGTTAAATATTAATTTGACCTTATTTTATAATATAAATTATATAAATTAAAAATATGGAATCTAATTTACCAAATCATATTTTCATAAGTGGAAATTTTTTAAATTAAAATTAAATCCTCAAATGTGTTGAAAAACTAGGTTTTCATGATGTGAATTTTTCAAGGAAAAGATGATTTCATATGAAATCTATGAATAGTAATAATAATTGTATGAATATAAAATATTTTTTAATGATATATAATATTTACATTGAATATAAATTATTCCTCATTAGTAGTTGTTTTAATTAATTAAAAAGGATAATAATTATGCACTTTAAAATAGTTTTGAGAAAAATCCGTTCTTAATCCCAAAAATCTACTAACACTAAAATATAAAATAAAGATGTTTCAAAAGTAATTAAATGGATAAAATATTAATTGATAATAGTTAATTAATTTAAAATAAAATTTAAAATATTAAGGTTCATTTATATTTTTTTAATTTATATTAATGAAATGATATTTTTAACAAAAATCGGTATTTTTCATTGTTCACGAAAAAGTAAATGTTTTCCGAAAAATTGAAAAATTTATCCCCATGTAAAATTTTATATTCCAATTTATAAAATTATTTTCATTTTATCAAATAAATTTTCCAAATGTTAAAAAAAATATAATATTTCTTCATGAAAAGAAATAAAAATCATTTTTGAATATAACTTATTTTTTATGAATAAATTTACTTTACCAAAAATTGATTGATTATTTTTTAAACATTTATCATTAATTTATGTCGAGTAGTAATTATATATATTTATATATATCATAAATCAGGTAATACAATTTATACCTTACAATTTAATGGTTAGGTTATTACAGTTGAATATTTCTCCGACCGGTTAAGCTTTATGTTGTGTGTGGAATACGATATCGAACATAGTTTGATTTTATAAAATCAGAGGATGTTATAGTAATTAATCTAAATATATTATGTATTATAATTCCAATAAAGTTATTATTCTCATAATTACTTCTACCATTAATTATTTCTTTCAGAAAATGAATAATTTTCAATAAAAATGAAAATATTTGGAAGAAATATGATTTCTCGTATTCAAAAAAGTTAATAAAATAAGAAATAATTAAAAGGAAGTCCTGGATCAACATTTCTCATTCAAATGTTCTTCCTAATTTCCATTTTAATTTTTTTAATACACACTACCAAATATTTAGTCAAAAACATAGAAGCTTAGAATAATTAAACCAATATGATGGATGAGTGATTAAAAGTAATAAATAATGTGTCCTTGTATTCAAAACCATCTGATGAATAAAAATAAAACAAAAAATCTTATCCATGGATTACATGTTGCTTTTATTCCATTTTATTTAATAAATCATCATTTTAAATCCAATCAAGAACATTAAATCCAATAAAAAATTAAAACATACTATAGACATTAACCTAGAATGTGTTTTTAAGAGAAAAGTTGGAAAGGGGTTACCAAATTGAATCCATAAGGAAATAAAAAATATAAACCACTCAAAGTAGAAAGAAAATATCAAAATTTGAGAAAACAATATTGTCACTACATAATAAATCTAATTCTAAAGAATAATCCATTTTGAAATTCGAAAAAAAATTTATAAGAAATCCAACAAACGTACTTTAGAATAAATAAATTCCCTTCACCCAGACATAAAAATAAAAAAACCTCCTCAGTGATGAATTATAATTTAGAAATAATAATGAAAAGTTCTTTTATCATATTGTTTTCATCACTATTTTGGTGAATATACAGAGGGCCATGGTATGATTCATCAATAATATGTCTATCCCAACAATAAAATCGACCAGAAACTTCACTGTAAGAAAAATGGGTTCTATCCATATACAATATATAATTTAAAATGAAAAAATAATATTTTAAAGGTAAATTGAATTCTTTTAGTTATATTTCACATGAAAACTGAGTTATACATAATATTTGGTAAGAAATGGAAATATTAAATCATGAAATACAAGTTAACAGTAATAGCCACTAATAGATATTTAATTAATAATTCGGGATGAAAAAAAAACATTCCAAACACTTTCAACATTTCCTATAACACACCAAGGTTTTAAAAAATCAATAAAATGGTTGAAACTTTTTTTTAGTAGATATTTATAACAATCCATTAAACATAATTTTTCAGCTTCTATGTTTTGAATTTTAAAAAACATTCATCTACAATTGTGTTTAGTAAGTTACTTGGAGTCTGATAGAACCAAATTGTTTTTTAGTGGATAGTAACATACCATAATGAATATTAATATGAATAATAATGTGAACCTAATGAATAGTAAATTGTATTATTATTTTATTTTCTTATGGATTTATGATAATGGAATGTTAGTTTATTTTTCTGTGTGATATAAAAGCAGTTATAGTTTTAAAATTTTTAATTTTTGAATAAAGTATGATTTTATTTTAAAATTAAATTAGTAATATTTACAAAATTATTTTCAAAAAATAAAGTTATTTTTTGAAATATACATGTTGAAAAATGTTAAGGGTAAGTTTTTGGGATTTTTCTAAAACAATTTATTTTTCGGTGAATAGTAAAAATACAGTTTTGAGTTTTGGTGAGTTAATGACATAATTAATGATTTAATGATGATGTAATAAATCTAGTATAAATTATTACATTAAAATAATATGTGATGAGTCCCAAGTGACTGATAAATTATGAAAATACCGTGGGAAAGCCCATGGATTTTTAAATACCACTAATGAGGTGTCCCTTGGAAATTATTAAAATATTCCATCACTTTTGCTATAAATACGAACCCATTTCTTCATTAAATTAATTCCAAATCTCTCATCAATGATTATCTGGCCTCTTAACTCTCTATTAGTCCTCCTAAGGTTTCCTCAATCCCCAAGGTCCCATCCTTCTTGTTTTAGGAGTTACTCTATAAGGTAAGAAAATTCTAATTTTCTTTCATTTTCCATTCAAATTATCTTTTTTGTGGTATATGATTCAAGAATAAAAACCCTGTTCTTATTTTAATCTTTTTATTTCTCAATTCTGTTTTATGATTCATTTCTGTATGGGTGACCATTTTACACTCTTTTTAATGTTTTCTAAAATCTTGTTGCATAGCCGTTATGCTGCAGAATTTTCTTCTCAAAATATCTCTCTTTTTCAAAGAACTCTTATTATGTTATTATATTTTAATTTAAATTGTATTATGTTGGGATACATAATTCCATATTCCCCTTACAGTATATATTATGTATTAATGAGGATATTCCCTCTTTTATCTTGTCAAAATATTTTATGAATTTTTATGTAACGCCGTTAGGCTGTAGAATTTTTGTAAGGGATTTCTCAACTATTATATTATTTCAAGCACCTTTTTTCTTATTTACTCAAATACTATTATCCAAGAGGAATTAATGCTCCATAAATATTGTATATTTTTTTATGTTCTCATGTTCATGTAATATTCAACATCATTATTTTTATCCTCTCCCACTTATTCAATGAATAAAAACATTTTCCGTGATGTGTCAAATTACCGATAACTGGGACGATGTAATTTCAATTTACTTAAATTCTATGTCTGTTCATGAAACCATTTTTACGGTTGAAACAATTTATAATATATTTATTATGTATCATCCATGTTTCTATAGTTTTTTGTTCACATGGTTTTAATTTAAAAAACAAAATGAGGTCGTTATTATCAAAGAACCACTAAAATGATCTAAACGAACATCATTAATGTTTTAACTTATAAATAATCCTCATATAAAACATTAAAATGATAAATTCTATAATTTATGTACTGAATTATTGTAAATACCTTTATATTTAAATTCTAGAGTTTCACTTCCATTCGATAAAAATATCCATCATGAACCTCTCATGGAAATCGGGTAAAGAAACACACCCAAAACAATGCATGGAACAAAATACTAACAATTAAAGGGTGAAATGATGTAATGAAATTATCATATAAGATATTATAAAGAAGGTAATGTGTCTCTAAGATATAAATAACACTATTTTAACCATTATACATGAGTATTAAACATGTTTGAAGTAAGTGAAACCGGAGGTAAGGGAATTCTTAACCCAATCTTCATTATTTGGGTTAACCTTCTTGTTTTTTAATTGTATGGAATTAAGATTATTGGTGTGATGATTGTTTGTATATATAATGTTGAACTATGTGTATTTACAGTGTATACACATATCCATTCCATTATGTTAATTCTCAGTCCAATTATTTTTTAAGGGACATTCCTTTTAAAATCCTTTTAAAACCCACCCTAATAAATTTCAAAAGGATTTATTTTTTTTGTTTTTGTGTATTGAATGAGTAGTTTCTCATGATTTTATGATACTTTATTACCACAATACGTTCCTTGGATATTATTTATGTTGGTTTGAGCCCATTATAGATCAATATATGTTTGGTTCGTCCTTTTTATAGCTCAAGATATGTTGGGTTGAGCCCATTATAGATCAAGATATGACGGGTGAGCCCCAATTTAGCTCTCCAATGCATTGGGTACTCTAGAGATGGATGTTGACCAAAATATTATTCCATGTGTAAAGGTGAATGTAATATTGATATGGTAAATATGTCTCAAGGCAACAATATAAGTATTCTTTGCATTTGAGTTTTTATGATTATGGGTTTTATTGGTTTTTATGTTATCACTTGACTAAAACATTATATCCTTATATCGATTAATGAGTCTTATACACATCCCATTTTTAATTTTTTATAGGATATAAGGATGGGTAAGAGAAAAAAAGATTCATGATGTTTGATATGGAGTGTTGTAAAAGAAATCAACATTTATGTTTTAATGTTTCATATTTTGAAAAAATGGAAACTGTTTTATGTAGTATCCTCTTGTATGATTGTTGTATGTTATGTATGTAAGGTATCATAATTCTTCAAAACTATAAATAAATAATATACTCAATTTCTAATAATGTATATTCTTGAATAAAATTCAATATTAGGTTGCATTTTAAAGGCTGGGTCCTTATAGTTGGTATCAGAGGGAGGATTAAATAAATTTATGGGTTGGGATGATATTTAAATAATACCATAACTGATTATTACTCTATGATTAATTTGAAATGTTATAGAATTTAATGATTACCATGTATCTTCATGTAAGTTATGTTTTTTGAGAATGGTTTTCAACATAATAAACAGGGAAGCTGATGTAGGAAGGCACCAAGAGGCAGATTTCTGTCTGAATCTACATCCCGAAATGGTGGGAATCAAAACCGAGACGTTTGTGACAAAAATGGATCTGTTGACTCAAGAAATAAACTGGGGTGGTATCCTTTATAGAGAGGAACATGATCAACCATGAAAAAATATATATATTGTGGAGCATTTTATGAGGAAGCATCCTCCAGTATTTAGTGGAACCACAGATCCAGTGATAGCCGAATGATGGATCAATGCTCTAGAAAAGATATTTGATGTCATGGGATGTTCGGAATGTCAAAAGTTAATTATATCCATTTTTCAATTAGAAGGTGAAGCTGATCAACGCTAGTCTTGGATTAATAATACAAGAAAATGATATGATCTTGATGGGTTGGAATGGGATGATTTTAAGAGTGTTTTTCTTGAAAAATATTTTCCGAAAACTGTTCGACTCAGAATGGAGAAACAATTATTTGAACTGATGAAGAAAAATTATGATTCAGTGGAATCATATGATTCCAATTTTTCAAGATTTTCTAGGTAATTACCAAATTTTACTTAGGATTTTGAAAGTAAAATTGATATATTTTATGCTAGTTTCAAACCATTTTTTCAAAGAGATTTGGCCTCACAAGATTTTAAAAGCTATGAGAATATTTTTCATTGTGCTGAAAAAGTTAAGATAGAGTTTTTTGGAACATATGTGCCCTTTTATGAAAAGAATAAGAAGTGTTCAGGTTGGAATAGAATGGAGAAGAACCCATCAACGAAGTATAGAGTAAAGAAAATAAATTTCCCTTATTGTGAAAAGTGTGGTAAAAGGAATCCGGGAGAATGTATTTTAATGTCTTGGAAATTCTTATAATGTGGAATGTTTGGACACATGTCTAGTGAGTAAAAGGAAGATGATCAAAAAATTAATGAGAAGTCGATGGTGATATGCATTAACTGTAAGTAATTGGGTCATTTTTAAAATGTTTATCTATATATTGGTAATCATGCAGGGAATCATCAAGATAAGAAACAAAATGGTTTGGAATTTGCAACCACTTCAGTAGATGTTGAGCCGTTAAGTGAGGTGGTCTCAGGTATATTTCTTGTTTTTACAGATTTCTCAAATGTGTTGTTGGATTCAGTGTCTACAAATTCCTTAATTTCTGAGAATGTTTTTGAAAAACTGGGAATTAAAACTCATGAAATCGAACCAAATATCATAATAAAAACACATAGAGGAAATATTGTGGCAAAAAAAGTTATTAGGATTTGTCTATCCTTGTCTGTGTAAAGAGTTTACCTAAAAATCTTGTTGTTTTTTCTAGAGTATATTTTGATGTTATTCTTGGTATGGACTAGCTTTCCTTTTATCATGCTAAGATATATTAGATAGAAAAAGAAGTTGTTTTTAAGAAAGAATTCAATTTTGTGTACAAGAATGAACCCATACCATTAATAACAAATTAGGAATCTAAGAAACTGAAAAGGGATGGAAATGAAAGTTTTCTTGCTCATATTTTGGAAAATAAGGGAACTATCTAGATTAATGATGTAACAGTGGTAAATGAATATCATGATATTTTTCTCAATGATTTTCCTAGTGTTATTCCTAATCGACAGGTTGAGATTACTATTGACTTAGTTCGTGATGCTTAGCCAATTTTTATACAACCTTATCGAATGGACCAAATAGAGCTAGTGAGCGACAAAAAAAGGTAGAATTGGTGAAAATGGATATGTTTCTAGAATTTAACCTTTATAAATATTGTGTTGTAAGATTTGGTTAAATGTTGTGTGTTCCCTGTGATTCTTAGTTGAATAAAAAAATTTTGTGTGATGATCATAGTTTTCCATTTTTAGTTCATCTTGGCAGTATTAAGACGTAAAGAGACCTTCAAAATTATTATTGGTGGTATGGAATAAAAATAGATATTGCTAATTTTACCATGAAATGTTTGAAATCTCAACAGGTTAAAGTAGAGAAGTAGTTACCGAAGGGGATGCTTCAGCTATTTCTAGTGAGAGAGTGGAAATGGGAGAATGTATCCATGGAATTCATGGGGGGGATTGCCTAAGAATTATTGAGTTAACAATGAAATTTGGGTTATTATTGATCAGCTGAAAAAATATGCCCATATTATTTCAATTAGAGATACAATGTATTTGGATCAACTTTCTCAATTGTACCTCAGTGATATTTTCAGGTCACATAGAGTTACTCTTTCCATTGTATCTGATCAGGTTCCTAAGTTCAATTTTAAATTTCAGAAGGGGCTTCAGAAGTAGTTGGGCACAAAATTAAATTTCAGTACAACTTTTCATTCTCAATTAGATGCACGGTCAGAATGAACAGTTCAAGCATTGGAGGATATGTTTCGAGGTTGTTCAAATGACTATTAGGGATATTGGGATAATCATTTTTCTTTAGTTGAGTTTTCTTAAAATAATAGTTATCATTCCAGTATACAGATGGAACCTTTTGAGGGATTGTATGGGAAGCGATGTCGAACTCCAGCTTTTTGGGATTAATTCAGCGAAGGAATGTTTATGGGGATAGAATTAATAGAGGAAGTGGTTGAGAAAGTGAAGATGATCTAGCAGAACACGAGGAAAACTCAGAATAGGCAGAAATGTAATAAAGTTGACAGAAGGAAAAACTTCTCTTTTGAGGTAGGAGACCATGGTTTCTTTAAAATCTCTCCTTGGAAAAGTGTGATGCATTTTGGTCAAAAATGAAAGCTAATTACGCTATTCTTCAGTCCTTTTGAAATCTTGGAGAATGTTGGACCAGTTGCATACCGAGTTGCTTTGCCTCCGAGTTTGTCTCAGGTACACAATGTATTTCATATTTCGATGTTGAGGATGTATGTGCCAGATTTATCACATGTTATGCGCCAAGAAGAACTTTAGTTGGAAGAGAACCTTTGTTATGAAGAGAAACAAGTTTAGATCCTTGATCGAAGGGAACATGTATTGTGGAATATGTTAATACACCAGGTAATGGTTTCATGGAGAAACCAAATGGTAGAATCAGCAACACGAGAGTCTAAAAATTATATGAGGGGAATTTACCCTCACATGTTTAGTTAGTAAATAAAAATTCAAGGACAAAATTTCTTGAATGCGGGGATAATGTAACACCCCAAGGTTTTAAAAAAAATCAATGAAATGCATGAAATTTTTTTAAGTAGATATTTATAACTATCCTTTGAACAAAAATTTCTAGCTTCTATGTTTTGAATTTTGAAATACAGTCACCTATAATTGTTTTCAGTAAGTTATTTAGAGTCTGATGGAACCAACTTGTTTTTTAGTGAATAGTAACATACCTTTTTTAATAGTAATATGAATAGTAATGTGACCCTAATAAATATTAAATTGTATTATTATTTTATTTTATTAAGGCTTTAAGATAATGAGATCTTGGTTAATTTTTTAGTGTGATATAAAAGAAGTTATAGTTTCAAAATTGTTAATTTTTGAATTAAGGATGACTTTATTTAAGAATTGAATAAATAATATTTATAAAATTATTTTTAAAAAATGGTTTTCATTTTTGAAATCTATACATCAAAAAATGGTAAGGGTAAATTTTTGGCATTTGTCTGAAACATCTTATTTTTCGGTAAATAGTAAAAATATATTTTTGAGTTTTGGTGTATTAATGACATCATTATTGATGTAATAATGATGTAATAAATCTAGTATACTTTTTACAGTAAACTAATATGTCAGGTATTCCAAGTGGCTAACACCTTGGGCAAATACCATTGGTAATCCCATGAGTTTGAAAATACCACTAACGAGGTGTCCTTAGGAAATTATTAAAATATTCCCTCACTTTTTCTATTAATATCTACCCATTATTTCATTAAATTCATTCCAAATACATTATCAATAAAACTCTGACCTCCTTACCTACCTATTATTCCTCTTAAGTTTTCTTCAAGCCCCCAAGGTCCCAACCTTTATGTTCTAGGAGTTACTCTACAAGGTAAGAAAATTCCAAACGTCTTTCTTTTTCCATTCAAATTATCTTTTATGTGGTTTAAAATTCAAGAAATCATACAATGTTCTCATTTTCATCTTATTATTTCTATATTTGGTTTTATGATTCATTTATGGATGGGTTACCATTATACCCTCTCTTTTTAATGTTTTCTAAAATCTTGTTGCATAGCTGTTATGCTGTAGAATTTTCATCTCTAAATATCTCTCTTTTTCAAAGAACTCTTATTATGTAATTATATTTTAATTTATATTGTATTATGTTGGGATATGTCATTAAATATACCCCTTAATTTAATTGTTATTTATGTATAATGAGATTCCCTCTTTTCTTTTTACGAAAATATGTAAGGAATTTTTATGTGACGCTGTTAGGCTGCCAAATTTTCGTAAGGGATTTCTCAACTATTCTTTTATTTCGAGTACCTTTATTTTCTTCTTTCGTCATCTACTCTGATCTAACAGGCATAAAAGCTCCAAAAATCTTGTATATTCTATATTTTTTTTCATGTTCATGGAAAATTCATCATCATTATTTTCACATATCCCACTTATTCAAAGAATAAAAACATTGTCCATGATGTGTCAAATTACCGACATCGTAGACCACGTAATTTCAATTTGAATTAATTCCAATTCTGGTCATGAAACCATTTTTATGGTTAAACCAGGTTATAATATATTTATAATGTATCATCCATGGTTCTTGGAATTCTTTTATACACATGGTTTTAATTTATAAAACAAAATGAGGTCGTTATTTTCAAAGAACCACTAAAATGATCTAACTGAACATCACTAATGTTTTATCTTATGAATCATCCTCATATAAAACTTCAAAGTGATAAATGTTATAATTTATGGTACTAGAATTATGTAAATACCTTCCTATTCCAAATCTGTAGTTTCACTTCCGATCAACAAGAATATCCATCATGAACCAATCATGGAAATCATGTAAAGAAACGCACCCAAAACAATGCAAGGAACAAAATAATAAAAAATAAAGTGAGAAATGAAGTAATGAAATGATCATATATGATATTATAAAGATGTATAGGTTTATCTAAGATAGTAATATAACTCTTTTAACCATTATAACCGAGGTTTAAATAAGTTTTATTTATGGAAAACCTGAGGTAAGGGAATTCTTAACCCAATTTATATTCTTTGGGTTAACCTTCTTATTTTTTCATTATATGGTATAATGATTATTGGTGAGATTAATATTTTTATATATTATGTTTCACTATGTGTATTTATATTTTAAGTACATATTCATTCCATTCTATTAATTTTCACTCTAATTATATTTTATGGGACTTTCCTTTTAAAATACTTTTCAAACACTCTTTAATAAATTTCAAAATGATTGTTTTTTGTGTGTGTATGGAATGAGTAGTTTCTCTCGATTTAAAGATACTTTATTACCATGATATGTTCCTGGGACATTATTTATTTTTGTTTGATCCCATTATAGCTCAATAAATATTGGGTTGAGCCCATTATAGCTCAAGATATGACGGTTGAACACCATTTTAGCACTCCAATGCATTGGGTACTCCGGAGATGGAATTCGATCAAAAGGTTATTCCACATGTAAGGTTGAATGTATGATTTATATTGTAAATGTGTCCCAGGAAGAGAACATGTGTATTCTATGCATTCAATTTTTAATGATAATGGGTTTTATAGGTTTTTATATTATCACTTGACTAACGCCTTATATATTTATATCCCTTACTGAGTTTTATACTCATACATTATTATAAAAATGTTTTTCATAGTATATATGGATGGGTAAGAGAAAGAATGGATTATTTATTTTTATATATGAAGTTTTTTCAAAGAAATCATGCTTAATGTTTAAATTTTATTATTTTGAACAAAAGGGAAACTGTTTTTAATTATCCTCTTCTATGATTATGGTATATTATATATGTACAGTATACTAATTCACTAAAACTCTAAACTAAAAAAGACCCTCACTGTGTAATAATGTACATTCTTGACTAAAATTCATGATTAAGTAACATTTTAAGATCGGGTCCTTATATTTCCATCCATTTATAAAGTGGAAATAAATTTTAATAAAATAAATGTAAAAAACAAAGTAAACAGAAAATATGTACTCCATTGAAAATAAAAATTTCTGCAAAATTTAATTTAATCCAATCCATTTACATGGAATTTATGAAATTAAAAATTATTCCATAAATAAATAATAATTTTAAATTGGTCTCAAAATGAAAATATAATAACCAAATTTAATCAAAATACAAAACCATGATTTGGAATAATATAGAAAGTGAATGTGTTTAAGTTTTATGTGTGAGGAAAAATAATCAAATCTTACTTTACAACATGAAAAACTATCTGGTCTGTTCCTCTTCATTAACATAAAATAAAAAAATGAATAATAATAAATGACCTAAATTAAAATTTGAATAAAAAACGAAAATTTAGTTATACTAGAGTGACTTACATATTTATCTATGTAATTATTTTTAATCTTAAAGTCATATACCTTCAATGAATTTTATCTTCTCTAAGTGTAATGTAAGAGAAAGTTGAAACTAGTGAAAAACAATCTTCTTTTCCTCATTAAAAACCATCTTAGTTTCTCCCATTAAAACATACAGACAAATAATACAGGCATTAGTTTATATCATTTAAATTTAAACCATAATGAAGTGATGTTCATTATAGAATGGGGTTCTAGTGAGTTCAATTCCACAGTTTATGAGTAATTTGAAGTTATTCTATAAAAAAAGTGTTAAATTTTTAAAATATAATAGATATCATTTCTCCTAATTTAGTGTAATGATAGTATCAAATTGAAAATAAAGGGTGTGAAATTTTATTTTCAAACAATAAGAAAATAAAATAAGTAAAAATATTATATTTTAAATATAAGAAAACCATAAAAAAACTCTTATGTAGTTCTACATTTGTAATCTTTAGCAGGAATTACCTAAAAACATTCCAAATTCGTATGGAGGGTGTGGTTTCCTAATTAGAAACCAACATATGTGATTTTTCCATTAATATATATATTGTGAAAAATCATTAATATAGCCTCTAAACCATATAGGTAAGAATATTAATTCCCTAGTAGAAACTAAAAACCTTTTGAAGGCCCCTTTGATAAAGAAGAGCAACAGGCTATCTAGCTTTTCAATAAAAACCTAATTTTTTTACAGTTCATATATTGAGTCAAATTTACCCCATTCTATTATCCTTTGAAGTGTATTCAAGTAATATGTAATTAAAATGTTAATGTCAATATTTTAATATATTCTCACTTAACATGTCCCACATATCCATGAAAAATATTAGAGAAACAAACTGTGTTTTGAAAAATTATATTGGGAATAAATTTATCTACGTATGTTTGAATAGTTTTTTAGCCCCAATAATTAATCACTCTATTATGTTTCAAAATTTTTCCATCTTCGCATTTAATTTCAATAAATCTTGTTTCCATTTTAGTACCTATTGTAATGTTTTTTTAAAAACTTTTTAATGAGATAAATTTAAACTTCCATCATAAAAAATTACACAAGTAGTTGATTATCCAGTTTTTTTTTACATTTTGGGTGTACGGGGTTCTCTTTTATGATTATGAGATTAATATAAATACCATCATTTTATATTTAATGAAAACATTGACCAATTATATTTTGTTAATGTTAAATATTAGGATGAGTTTACTGAAAGATTTTACCTATTAATATACAAAAATAATAAATCATTTTCTTATTATTCATAAAATTTTCCTCTAATTTTGTGGATCTATCTCAATTTATTCAATTTCATTTTGAGAAAACTGAAAGTGTTTTATCATTTCTTTATCCATCGTACAAATTCCATTTTTTCCACATTCATTTCAACACATATTTCTCTTAGATTTTCATCACCACATCACATAAAAAAACCCCATGTTTGTTTATCAATTTTTTTGATAATATATTCTCAATCCATTATAGAAATATTTAATTATCAATCTTAATGGGTATTTATATTCGGTAAATAATTTTAATTACTCAATAAACTATTCACAATCATCACACAATGTTTCTCTATTTTTATGCTTTAAACTAATAATTAAGAAAACACATTTCTTATTCCATTATGTGGTTTTTATGTTTATTATTATTAAATTTTTAGTTGTGTTTAAATAAAATAAAACAAACAAGCTAAATATTATAAAAAAATAAATGAAGGAAATTAAATTCAAAATCACATTAAACTAATTACAATTACTAGACTTTTAATAAATACACATAAATCATAGATCCATCAAAAGTAAAGTATTTAATCATGAAATATACATGATCAATACTTGATTCCCATGACTACACAATAAGTACAATCAATTTTTTATTTCTTTTTTGCACATTAAGTAGAATTTCGATATTTTAAAAAATAACATAATTTAGTTTCCATTAATTTTCAATACACTATAAAGATTTCAACTAATATTTCAATGTTGTTCAACAGAGAATGAAAAATCATGGAAAAGTATTTTAATTACATTAAAAAGGTTCCAAATTATGAAATATTATGAATATCAAAACATATATTTCTATCTAAAATATACTAGATAATAATATATTTGGGTTTATCCCATATATAAGGAATTATGGAATTTAATGGATTATTTATAAATGCTACAAAAAATGTGAAAAATGATTCAATAAGTAATATAAAATTAAGAACTATAGAAAATAAATTGAAGAATAATATTTAATTATTCAGTCACAAAAATAGTTAATCGTGGGAGTGATAGAGAAATTTTTTTTACCAAGAAGATAATTTAGTGTGTAGTTTGATTACTATTGCTGACTAAAAATAATGATGTTCTTGATATTGGTCTCAACATAACATCCAAAAAAGGTCAAAAAACTGTTTATAATATATATTAGGAATTAAAAACCACCACTACATATAAACTTAATATTTTTGAAGATGTTTTATGCACAACAAGATGAATGAAAGTTATTGGAAATTTATTCATAAAGGAAATTTCCATTTATCTTAAAATATTAACTCCACCAGGTATATCAAATGAATTCTTATTGATAATGAAGTTATTTAACAATATTCATGATATTTATTTTCATCCATGAACTAATCGATCAATTTAACAATCGAAATATAAAGAATATTGTTTTGAAGAAATAAGTATGGCTATGAAGAAAAAATTATAATAATTTTGGGATAAATCAAGAACCTAAGATTGATAAAAAATATTAATCATTATAAAATCAATGAATTAACCACCGGGAATATTTATAATAATATTATCTTCATGTGGTTAAAATATATTAAAAATACTGAAGAATAAGATGAAGGATGATGCAATGATTCTTCTATATCAAAGTTACTGTCCCTCCCTCCCCACTTCATCTTCAGCATTATTTCCCTAATTAATGATTACTTATGTCTCTAAAATAATATGATTTATCACCATATATATTATAGAAATAATCACTTGAAATTTACCTAGTTTTCACCATGTCCATTTCATTACAATTTAATAGGAGAGTTATACCTAGACACTCTTCTGCTAGTGGCCAAATGTTAGCCACTAAATCATTTTATTAGATTTTTTGTTTAATTTCATACAAATATTTTTTTTTAATTTTATCCAATTGAAATTATTCATGTAAAAAATAAGACTTCATTCAGTTAATCTTCCTCTATGGTCTACCAGTCCAACTAATATAAAAAAAATTACATATTTTCCATTCATGATGACCATATTTAAAATTAGCTGAATCAAGACCACAAGTAATGATATCAACCTTAGAAACCCCATCTTAGTGTCTTTAATCAATGCATCATTCCTCTATCTCAATCAATGAAAGTGGGATATTTTAGATTGGTTACTTTATCTACAATCATGCTCAGAATCAAATTCAATAATGATAGTGAACTACCTAGATTAATAAATCTCTCTTGGCCCTAGATATAGTAGATTAATGTTAAATAACCAATAAAAAATTTACAAAAGAAATATTTAAAACATAAAATGATCATTTTGGTCAATATTTATTCTCATGCACCTCCTAAAAACCATGCATCTTGGATATATGAACCTACACCACAAGAGAATCCCAAGAAATAATAATTTATAAAATTAAAATTGAATCTTTTGTTTCATAATTCCCTAAACTGGATCACACTCAATAAAATATTTATGAATCAACGGATATACACTGACCAAGATTTAGCTCTTTGATTCCTAGATCTTAGATGTGAAGTATATCCCTCAACTCTTGAGAAACCACATGTAGTCAACTCATCTAAGATTTATATGAAAATAATGATGGAATATTTTCCTCACTGCATCATAGATAAAAGCTCAATCACCATTTTTATCAATTCAATCAACATTATATTCAACCTAGAAATCCAACCATCTTGAAATGTCTTGAAAAATATTACTCAATCATCTAAAAAAACTCAATATTGATCATGCTTTGAGATTTGACTCCACCAGTCTTATGTTTATGATGGATCAAACACCCTTTGATTCACCACCTTGATCTTGATTGATGTTCATCATTTCACCAGACATAGTCTCAAGATCCACTAAATATGAATCAAAATATTTTTTCCTTCTTATTAGATCTGAGGACTCCATCATTCTATTCTTTTATAGTCATGTGAAAATTTAATTTAATATTATAAAAATAATAAAGTTATTTTGACATGATAAGAATATATTTAGATATAGATAATTTATAGAAGAAATAAATCATTTAAATGAATAGAAATTAATGTACTGAATCCCCTCACATGGAATCCCTTTTGCAATAAGATTAAACACACACTAAGCATTAATTAATCTTACATATCCAACTATAAAATCATATTCATAAATACTTCAATGTCAAATTCTACAAATTACGCAATATGAAATATCTTATTTTTCAACTAAAATTTTTTATGTATCATCACTAAAATCTTATATGGACTCATTAAATTTTTTTGTATTACCCTTTTCCTAAAATTCCATATGTGAATTCCAAAACATTAATAAAAATAGAAAATTAATTTCTCTTTTTTATCAAGGAGACAATGTTATGTATTAGTATAAATTTATTATTCTTTAATATCTACAAGGAAAAGTTATACTATTTTGAATATATATTGATACTTAATATAAATAATATAGTGCATAATAAAATAAAACAAAATCATAAAATATATGCAACATGATTTTTTAAACATCAAAAAATAAAAAACAAAACCATTACAATAAAATATATTTATAATTTATCTTAGAACATTAGAAAAAGTAATTCTAAAACCAAGACCATTAAAAACTACAAAAAATTACTATATGAAAAAAACCACACCAAGAAGATTCAAAATATTATTCAAGAGAAAAAAAAAACCCAAAACAATAATCATTTATAAAAAAATATTCACATTTTCCCAAAAAAAATTAGTTAATTATATTTTTGAAAAAAATCAATCAATTATTAATAAATTTTATATTAAATCACTTTTTAAGAATAAGTCAGTTGATTCATAATAAAAATGATATGTCAAATAAGTATATAATAAATCCAAAACACTCTATATTCGTAATGGGTAATTTTATCCATTTACACCACATGAGTTTCTCTATCATCATTTAAACATGGAGCTATTCCCTTCTTGAATGGGGGTGATTAATACAATAATATGAAAACTTTTATTATGATTTTATTTTATGTAATTATGAATTTTTAAAATATATTTCATTTGAACAAAGTATCTAATTCTCATCTTGACCTTTGCATACTATTTTATTACTTTTTTACATTGATATTATTTCCCAAATTACATGGGTATATAAAATATTATAGTTTTTTTTAAAAAAAAATTAGTCCTTTTAATTTTTTAGTTTTATTTTTTATAGAATTACTTGCAGTAATAATTATTCTTTCATATTAAAATTTCACTTTCATCCTTTAAAAACCTATGAAACTTCAGAGATTTAAATTATTCTTTAATATCTGCGAATTCAACCACTAAATTCAACTATTTTTTCCAATTCCCCTCACCCTTAGAAGCTACCATATATCCATAATTATTTGTTATATATAATATTCATTCCATCAATTCAGATTATTTGATTCAAAACCTATACATTAGTCACATTCCAGTACTTTTACCCTTTTCTGATGCCATATCCCCATCCAGATACTATTACATCATTATCCCATTGAGCCCCTACCCATAGAATGTATCATATTAAAAACCACCATAATTGCAATCATCCACTGAGTCTCACTTTACTAAAATTACTTAGTCCTATGAAATTGAAAAAAATGAAAAATATTTAAACTTACTCACTACTACACTAGTTCCTCTCAAGGGCTTGTAACTGTATGGTTGTTAAGGGAACCAACATATATTCCTGCACAGTCACATCAACATAATATGGAATGATTGACATGAATCTAATGCAATTTTCCACTAGATTTTATGTTAGTATTCATTTCTCAATAGATTCTTTATCATAAATCAATTAGCATGCCTTACATGCTACCCAAGGCTATACAATCACAAGAATCACCTTCACATGGTCAATATTTGGTTATAATATCCCATATAACATGAATATTTTGTGATAAACTATTCTCCTACCCCTATAAAAAGTGAGTTTAGATTAATTCTTAAACAATAATGGATAACAACCACCATTATCCATCCACCCTAATAAAAAAACATTATCTAGTACTATACTTTTAACGAACTCACCTCATACCACCTTGAGTCATATTCCATTAGTCCTAGACCCACACAACATATTGGATGATCATAAATCCCACACTTGTAAATTATATTTCTCAAAATGAACTATCTATGATTTCCTTTCAAAACACACCCAAGGAAATACGTATGCCAGAAAATTGACTTGATCAGAATTTTCTTATATGTCATTTATATGACATAAATCAACAAACCATGATCATTCTCATCTCAAGGAATCCAAATTCCAAGAAGACCCCACACTAGGGCTACTCATAGTTATTAAACCCTATATTGAGTGAAAATACGTAGCGAATCCAACTATTCAACTCATAAAAAATAGAATCACTCCATCTTAAGTCACATATCATCACCACTAGGATATCCCACATATTATATGTATCACACATTCCTTATAGATCATAACTCAAAAGAAAACCTCATAATTTCATCTCATATAATTTTTTGAAGCCTATATTTCATTATCCCGATCCTAGGGAACTCACCAACATTGGGGTAGTAATATACGAAATTACATAATCTAAGTTCAACATATACACATATATGTGTATATAAAAATGTCATGAATATGAAGAAATACATATCAATGAAGTAAACACTGACCGATTTGAGTTATATAAGACAACACCAAAATAGTTATTTGAATGAAAAAAATAAAATAATATATTTTAAAAATTTTAATTTATTGAAAACAAATTTTAAAACCATATTTTTATCAATCACACACAATAATGAACATGTCAAGTGAATCTACATGCCAATTATAATACATGTATGCATTCCTATTGCTACATAGGGGAAAGTGTAAAAACCCAATCCATAACTTCCATACAAAACAATTAATCAAAATCAACTCAAATGTAATATTACAAATTTATAGCAACTATCATAATTATAACACCTTGATATTTTATGATATATTTCTCTTTAAATTAAATTTTCTTCAATCGTTTGTGATACACACAACCCCAAATCTATATGAACTATAATACTGTATACCATTACAACTATGTCATTAAATTTGTGGGTATAAATAGTATTAACTAATTTTTTAAAAATATAGGGTTTACACATGTTAAAATTAAATTATTTGATTAGTGATTGATTTTAAATATAATTAAACATGATTTGAAACATAAAGGGAGGTTCTTAATTTTTTTGGCCGACATTGTGTTTTTATCCTAATATATTAAATTACTCAGTATTGGTGAATTATTTTAATACAATTTATATTTTATAAATTTAATCAAAAATTTTAACAATATTATACCATTTTGGATAGGCATGATATAGAAATAAATCCATTTTTATGCTTAAAAATGGTTTTTAAAAAGTGGTTTCCAACACGTTTTTCACACTTACTATAAAATTTATTTTTTTCAATTATAGGTATTGAATTTGATAAAATTATCTATATATATAATTAGGAGTTTATAAATTGGTAAATAGTTATACTGTATTTTTTGGCATCAGGAATAGTAACCATGAAAACATTTATCACCTTAGAAAAGGGTAAATTAGGTAAATATATCTTAAAAGTATGTGTTATGATGACCATATTTCATCATAATTTCAATTATATGATGATAATTATACCCTTATTACCTTAATGGAAAAACATAAATATTTAATGGACACTTGATTATGAGAATGACCTATATAATATTTAAATCAATGAAAAATAATTTTTTTACTCCCTTACTTTTAAATATCAATTATGTGTTCACATGGCGAAAAGGAATGTGGTGAAAAAATGTAAATTTTTATCTTGAGAACAGTAGAATTATTTTAATAATGATAATTTATTTATAATTTTTTGAAATTATATAATTACATTTAATTCTTACATATCATTGACACAATATTTATTCAAATAATTAAAATATACAATAAATGATGTTAAAAATATTAAAAATAATACAATTTGGGTGATTTTTTACGATTCGTGAATTTTGTAGATAAATATTAAAAATTATGGATATGTTAAAATCTTAGATTTAAATTACGACTTCTTGTTGATGCATTTTTAGTCATATTAAATGAATAGTGTAAAAAATGACAATAATGATATTTTGTGAAAATAATTTTCCATTAAATTATTTTAAAGTCTTTAAATTCTGGAATATAGACAATGGATTTAGTATATGGTCTAAAATGTCATACCCTGTCCATTTATGAGCCACGTTTCACCTAATATGTATAATTACTACCCTTTTTTTTTGAAAAACATGTGACCATAGTTAAGCTGTAAATATGTTAAGTAAGGGGTCAAACAAAAAGATAATTTTTAAAATACCACATTAACCAATAATTTTTTTATCATTTTATGATATTTCAACAATAGCCTACCTTATATTTGAATATATAGCCATTTGAATGAATTTCTCTTGTGAATAAATTATATATATTTTAATCTTTTTTTTAATTCAAAGTGTACACTTTCCATTTTATATAAATGAAAACCATCCCCTTATCTTATTTATACCACTTTGAGAAACCTATCTTAACCAAACCCTTATATTCATCTTATAAATTTTTTTATCCAAGTTATTTATGTGTTAGAACTAGTAAAAACTAGGTATTTAACAGCGAGGTAATGTCGTCAGTTTCTAATAAACTGATGTTAACAGTTTTGCGTAATACTTTTAACATTGTTTTTATGAAAATCAACCTTAAAAGTTCATTTATATCATTTCTAATGCTAGTTTACTATTACAATAATGTTTCAAATCATACAAAATTCTTTATAAATTCATTTTCTATAAAAAATAATGTTAAAAGTAAACAATGTATTCACATTTGTTTTCTAAAAAATCGAGGTTTTATAATAATTAAAATGATATTTAAACATCAATTTTTTTAAAAGCACAGTGTTAAAATCCTTAAAAAATCACAGCATGAACCCATCATTTAATTTTGTTGAAATTGACATGCTATTGATCTATGACAATACCGATGACCACTCATTATTCTATGATGTAGAGTCTAATTATTTTCAATCATCCTTTGACATTATTGATCCACAATCTCTCAACCTTTGTCATTTTTTCATGATCCACAAAAATATTTATTTCTCGAAAACCCAATTCTAGTCGACTATGAAACTAAAGACCACACGAAGATTTTTAATGGATATTTCAGTCAATTGTAGCCATATTTTCATGATGCTTTTTATTGTCTCAGTAATTCTATATAATTATTTTTATTATATGGAATTATTTTGAGACTATGCGCTGAGACGGTGAGCGATTCTGAGGCCCGGAGTTCCCAGAATGATCCATCAAAAACTTTTATGCTTTAAATATATTTTGTGAGTGCTTTTCTTGAAAAAAATGGAATAAATCTTAAATGGGTTCCCGGATCAGAAATATGATGGAACTATTTCATTCAAGATGGCAGGTTTACTCTAGGAGTGTCTTATGTTTAGTCGGTGCAAGGGTCCAGTGAGAGAACCCAAAAATTACATAAATATAAATAAAATAATTTAATAAAATTATTTTATTTTTCATATTCCTATAACTCATGAATGGTGACTCAGATTGAAAATAAAATTCCACCACTGAGATCATAAGGGTATTCTTTCTTTAGGAAGATCCTAACATTAGACTGTGTGATCTAAAAATATATTTTCGTTGTTGGCCATAAATAAAACTATTAGGAATTATTTTATTATTAGATACTTATAACTCTTAAAAAGAAACTCAGATTGGAAATACGAGAGTACGGTTGATCTCATGAGGGTGTGTTTCCCTTAGGAGAAGCGTAACCTTGATCTACATGGGTCGAGGGTGAGATATATTTTTGTAACTATTTTTATTGTTCATTTAAATAAATGTCCGAGCAGGTTTTTCTAACTTGTAAATAGGTGCTCAGATAAAAAATCTGAGGGTACCGTTGAACTCAGAATGGTAGGATTCACTATGAATAGACCTAACCTCAACTGACGCGGGTTGAGGGAAAAATATATTTATCATAATTTTATTGTGGAAAAGATAAAAATAAAATAAACGTGATTTATTTTATTTTTATGAATTTTTAAATCATTACCGCTCAACAGTTTTCCAACCAAGAGAAACTGAATACAATGTTTCATTAAATGAAACAGTGTGGCAACTTCGTAATAGAAAAGCTGATTCAAATTTCTTTCTTTAATGGCCAATCAGACAATGCAGGATTGTTGGAACAATCCTCATTCTTATACGAAGATCTGGTGGGTGATTATGAAGAAATACGACCCCCTTCGAACGGATCATCACCAATGACGATTAGCCAATGGCAGTAAATATAGGATCAAAGGATGAAGAACGCAATGACACCTTTCATCACCAACAAATGATTCGACCTAGGTAGGGGTTATGTGCTTTCTCTGTGATCACTTATTCCTGTTTTTCTTTTCAAATGATGAACTCATATCAACCAATGAACAAGTTGACCTGTGGTTCGGTCATTCTTGGAAGTTGGGAAAAGCTTTTGCGGGGAGTTATGGGATTTGAAATCCATGTTATAATTTTGAAAACCCCATTTATATCTATTTATAAATTTTAATGCGGAGTAATCGGGCCAACATGAACAAATCCTAGATCCCTATGAAGTTTGTGTTTTTGGTCTTTGTGACCAAATGACCAAATCAAAAAAACAGTGGCTCCAAGGCTGTGGTAGGGATGACGACAACCATAGAGGCATGAGGGCATAGACAGATCTATGATTGAAAGACCAAAGCAGGCCCGGTGGCCTGAGGAAGGTTCCTCACGTGCGACACCACTGGTTTGTTGGTGGCATCATGCGGAGGTGGCCGTAGGAAGGAGGCGATGCCAGTTAGGCACCACGTGCTAGACATGGAGGCCAGAGGAGGTGAGCCCGGCGCGAGCCACAACAGAGGAGGGCTATAGCTCGTCTCCTGTGATGGCTTCAGGACGCATCACCACATATGTGGAATATCCCTCTACACGTGGGACACATGTTGAACCAGGGGGTGCGGCCGGATGACCATCCTTGCGCAACCCAGGATGACCAGGACAACAGGATAAAGCTAGGCCGCGAGGCGGCCTGGGCTGGTAATAGAGACTGGCCCGCCATTACCGGCAATGCCGGATGAATTCTGGTCACTCGGTGACTGGGGAGACTGGACCCATGACCAACCACAGATGTGTCTACTGAGGCCCAATGGGCTAGACAAATAGGATCGGGCCACATGGGACCTCGGGATGGGTTGTTCAGGACAATCCAAACCAGTCAGACTAGGCCCAAACACAATCCTCCCCTATTTACAAAAATGGAACGTATCTCTTAGACCGTGCATCTGATTGAGATGTCGTCTGTAGTGTTGGGAACCATGTGATGGGGATGTCCTTTAAAAATCCTCTAAGTAATATTTCATGTAATTTTACCCATTGAGGCTTCAAGACTCAATTACCGAGTGAGGCTCTGTGACTAAGCTATCAGTGAGGCTGCATGACTCTGCTATCAGAGAGGCTCCGTGACTCAACTACCTAGTGAGGCTCCGTGACATAGATATTAGTGAGGCTTAATGACTCATCTACCCTACGAGGATTTGTGACTCAACTATGAGAGATTTTTCCTGACTCAGCTACCCAGTGTGGCTTCGTGACTCAGCTATCAGTGAGTCTTTGGGACTCAGCTACCCAGCAAGGCTTCCTTACTCAGCTACTGAGCAAGGCTTCATTACTCAGCTATCAGTGAGGCTTTGTGACTCAAATACCCAGTGAGGATTCGTGACTCAGTTACTGAATAGTTCTAGGTGACCTAACAATACTAAATTACTTATTAGGGATGAGTTTCCTTGAAGTTATTGATGTTCAGTGGTTGCAACCATTGGTTTTTCTATCATCACATTAAGTTAAACTTGGTTTGAGCTATCGTGCCTTGTGATCATGCTTCATGATCGTAATTCATGTTTTTTCCTATGGATTTCATTGTGGCCTTTCCTTTTTGTTTTGGGTTCTGTAATGAGAATTTCATTACTCACCCCTACATGGGCTTCACTCGCACGTGTTGTGTCTAGTGTAGATAACAGACGACTTAGTGGCCCAGGACAGGGCGACACCCAATGAGATCAGGCAAGCGAGATGTTCTTCTATGGATTTTGACAACTACTCTATACTTAACCATAAAGTGTGGTTCAAATGAATGGTAATCATATTTTCTTATTATTTTCCTATTTTCAGTTTGTCCTTTGATGGGTTTGTATTCTAGTTCATTTGACCAACAATTTTTACTTTTACTCAATGGTTGTTTAGTGGCATGAGTGTTTAATTTTACATATTTGGGGTGTGTTTTTGTGTGCGTGCATACAAGTTCTCTAGAAAATACCTCTCATTTACAAGTTGACGCCTTTAGCGCAAGTCACCAACCCTTGGCCTTTGGGAGGCGAGCTTGGGGTATGTCAGGGCATGAGCCCCGGGGGACGGGTCATGACACCATTGATCCCATGTATTTCATTTTACATCCTTGTTTCAGGATCTATGAAAACATTTAGTTCCTAAAAACCCTATTTTAGACAATTGTAAAAGGTAGTTCAAGGTTTATATTTGTCCTTTTTTCTTTTTCATTTTTTACGTGCACTTCTTAAATATTTATGTGTTCACTCTACCACCAATTTTTAGGGAATACATATAAATTTAGAATCAATTTTTCATTATAGAACTCCAAATTTTGTAAGTAATTTTGTTTAAATTATGATTATAAATCATTTATTTATTAGTTATAAATTGGATTCATACATTCATTTATTTGTATTGGTTTTATTGTTAATTATATATTTTATTGTTAATTTTTTTTATTTTTATAAATATTTTATTTTATGGAATTATAAAATGTTTTTTCTAAAAATTATATATATATATATATATTGAAACTAGTATCCATGTTCTATTTCAATTCTTATTCTGACCAAGTAATATATTTTCTGATTAGCATGACAAACATCAAGAAGATAAAATGTCATATATATCATAATATAATTATAAAAATTCAATAAAATTCTATGACTTAATACATCACATTTTTTATTCATTTCAACCAAAATCAATATTGGATGATAATGATAACCACTAACATTCATAATCTTTATGACTTTATGTTATGCTTTTATTTTATATGAATCACTTTAATATAGTTATGTTATAAGTAAAAAATTAGTAATCCAAAAGTTTATGGATATTAAATAAAATTTTATGATGTTAGATGCTTATGTTAATTGCATCATGAAATTGATGAAAACCATTTTACCATATGGTAATGGTCTTATATAAAATTATTATTAAAAATAAGTTAAAAACATATTTGTTTTAATATATTAGAAGAGTCATTTTATTTAAATTACTCCATATTATATTATGATGAAAATGAATGCTTAATTAATTTTACTCTCATATTACCATACTGTATTTGGGGATATCAATCAATGAGTTATTCATATTTTCATCTTATTATATTCAAATATTTATTTGACCAAGATTTTATACCCTATAAAATTTTCATTTGTTGTTGATAATGAAAATTATGAATTTATGTTTAATGTTATTTACTTCAGATTAACTAAAGATGAATATTAATGGATATATTAAATGATATAGGTTGAATTAAAGTGGTTTTGTTTGGTATTCGTTTAAAAAATATATCATAAAATGAAAAAGAATACCTATTATTTTACTAATATCACCAAACATTGTTTATAATTTATTATATATATAAAATAAATACATAGAGTAACTTATTTTTCATTTGAATCCTATCAATATTTACCACTTGATCACTAATAATTTTGATTATATTTTTCAATGTTTAAAATTTATATATATATATATATATAAATGTTTTTATGTTTTGATATATTCATCTTTTATATTGTGATTTTGGGTATTTAATGGATTTTTGTTGGATAAATTTAGAAATGACCACATATGAATATGAAAAAGGAGTGGATAATATCATGGAATTTTCTAAATGAAATAATTAAAACAATGATTCTATTTTATTTATATGTGTGAAGTGTTTTAATATGAGAATGATAGATTCTATATAAATGTATGATCATCTCATTTACTATGGTTTTATCAATAATTATACATGTTGGATCCGAAATGGTCAAATAATTGAAAATTCAACATCTAATGTCGATCAAAATATTTAGAATGAGACATAGGGTACTATTGATGAATTAATTCATGATGTAGGCATTTAAACTATTGAAAAAACATATACTATTGAAAGAGTGTTGGTAGAGTCTAAGAAAAAATTATTATTAAGTTGTACTAAATATACAATGTTATCAAAATTTGTGAGATTTGTAAACTTTAAATCAATAAATTGGTGGAGTATAGAAGTTAATATGAGTTTTTTGAACATCTAAAAGTTCCAATTCCTATTTGAAATAGGCTTCTAGATTTCAATAAAGATGTAAAGAAAATATTGTGCCTAATGTTAATAGTGTATAAAAATATACATTTTTTTCTTGATGATTTAGTGTTATATAGGAAGGAATATGACCATTTATCAAGATGTCCTAAATATGGGACATCATGTTGTAAGATGGATGAAAAATTCAACTTTAATTAATCCTTAGGTATTGTAATTTTACCACATGCTAAATAAATATGGTACATACCAATAATTCCTTCTAATACATCCTTCCAATGATTCGATTAATTTAGATATGATCTAGTTTCATGTACATGAATCCAAACTACTGCTAAAGTAATTTGATACCTTCTAATAATTACTAATTTTATGTGTATATTTCTAAATTAAATTGATGGAAAAAGGTTACAATGGCATTAAGACAAGAATATCTCAGATAGTAAATTACATCACCCTGATGATTACCCATAGTCAAAGAGATTTGATAAAAAATTATTGATTTTGGAAGTCGATATAGAAATACTAGAATGGGACTGTGCACAGATTAAATGTATCCATATCAGAGCCTACATAGACAATATAGTTCCAAGCCTATTTTTTGGGTAGTTTACAACTTTTTCCAGTAGATATTTATGAAGTAAAAATATGTTATAATGATATTTATGATTGATGGACCAAAATATCTAGGAAATGATATAGACAACTATATTTCACCGTTGATTTATTATTTGAAACCTATATAAGAGACATGTGTTATTGTTTATGATTCATCCAATAAAGTGTATTTTATTTTGATTATTATGATAATGTTCATTATAAATAGCATTACATTATAGGGAAACTTATCTAGACACAATTCTAAGGTACAAAAATAATTTCCAATTTGTGAAAAACATACTTCATATTATCCATTATAGAATGGAAGAATGAAAGTGTACATGGGACATTGAAGATTATTTCAAATTCACCATCCCAATCATAGACTATAAAATGAATTTAATAGTTTACAATAATATAATATTCCCCCAAAACCATTTCTAGTTGAATAATATTATGATCAGGTGAAAAATATTGCGTTCACATTTGGAAAAAAGGATGTTTAGACATAAAAACTAACTAGAAGAAACAATCTATCTTTTTTGAACTATCTTATTGTAGAGTTTTAGAGATAAAACATAACATTTACGTTATGAATATTGAGAAAAACATATGTGATAGTTTATTGGAACATTGTTAGTATGACAATCCTTCTTTTTTATTACAACTTAAAGATGCTTTATTACATAAAACATCACTTGATACAACAATGATGATCAAGAGGTTTAGTGTCTTTGGGGCTTAGGATTATTACATAAAACATAAAACATGAAAATAAAACATCTTTATTGAAACTTCCTTTACATAACTACTACATTCCTTCGTACTTAGAATTTCATGGGATAACCTGAGGACATGCATAAGAAAAGGGTGAGCTATAAAGCCCAGTAAGGGAGTACACAATGAATAACATGAGGAGTAAAATACATGTTAGGCAATAGGAATATCAAAAGAGCATAACAGTAATATGAACATAAAGTCATGATAAAGCATGATAATCATAACATGGAAATGTGGCAACAACACTTAACATTGAATTAGCATGAGCCAAGGCTCATTGCACATGGAGCATGAGTAAACCCTCATTGCACTTGAAGCATGAGTAAACCCTCGTTGCACTTGAATTAGCATGAGTCAACACTCATTGCACATGACGTATCATGATACTATACTTTACCCAATGTACTGGAGCGCTATAAGGGCGCACCCTTCTTAAACATTTCATTTCATGCATAAGTGTGCCACATGGATCATAAAACATGGATTCATAAAACATAATCATTTATTCCACGATAAAGGAATGTGGAATTCATACATGAAACTTTAAAATAAATATTTAAATGTGCATAAAGGTGAATACCCTTGATGGAGAAATGGGCATGGTATTCACTACACAATGACATTGGCTTAGAAAATCGGTGCGATTTCAGCAGCGTAACGGCGTGACATAAGAATTCATAAAAAAGGTTGATGAGAGAGAAAGGGGTTCCTCATCATATTTACATGTAATGTACAGTAAGGAGGTCATATAGATACATGTACCAACAATTGAAATGGAATTTAGATTCATGATAAAAAAGTATTGCCAGAATGTAAAAGAAGAGAGAGAAGTTCCTTTCGGAATTTCGGCATGGTAACGGGTGTACATGAGAGGCATTCAATGAGAGAGAAAGAGGTCTCCCATCATTCAAACATAAATAGGGCAGTATGAGGGAGGTGTGAAACCATACCCCAACATTTATAATTGAAATTAAAAGGGAAAAACAACTTAAAGAAAATTAAAAAAAAGGAGAAAGGAAGAAAAAACCCTTACTTGGAAGTGTGCTTCCAAAGGCTAGAGAGAGGCTTGTGAGATGCTTCTTGGGATCTTGGGGCACCTTGAGAGGATTCTAGAGAGAGTAGGGCAGAGGTTGGACGAACTTAAAGGGCTTTTAATGAGTAGGAAATGGGAGCTTGGGTGGGTTTATATAGGAAAGGTGAGAGAATTCTTTATTATTTAGGTTTGGGACCCCTTATATTAAAATAATCCAAACCAAAAACCATCCCATGGTATTTGCCCATGGTTTCAGGAAAAGGAAAGAGGAAAATAATATCTTACAAGTCCATGGTCCGAACTTATTAAAAAATTAGGGTTGCTTATGTGGAGGTGAGTCACACTCCCATGGAAATTAATTTAAAAAGGCAAAGTGTTGAATAAGTCTTGAGGGCTCCATTAATGCTTTGAAAAGTAAGTCAAACAAACCCAAAATCACATTATTTTAATTATAAAACACATATTGGCCGAAGATAAGGATTATGTTATTTTATTACATCACCATTGGGTCATTATGATTTCATAAAACACATTATATATTTAAATGGTATTTAATTTTTACCCAAAAATTTGACTGTCTCAGAATATTATGAAAAATTCATCGTTGGATAATTTCGACGTCCTGATTCCAAAAATAATATTTATTTTATCTAAATAATTTTCTAAATATGTGAATTTTCACTGTAAAAAAAACTGACATTTATAAAAAATTCACGGGTTTTGACAGAAATGGCTTTCAAACCATAATAAAAATTTTAATTACATTCATAAAATTATAAGGTCATTTATATTTAATAATTTTTTTTTAATATTAATAGTAATATTTTATTAAAATATTATTTAATTCAAAAAATCCGTTAATTTAAAAAAATATAATTCTTAATTAAATAATAACCAAAAACACCATTTGTACTTTAAAAACTATTTACAATGTAACAAAAATGACTAGAAATTATATTCATTATTATATAAAAAAATAATGCACATGAACATAGTACTACTTATTTGTTACATAACCCCTTACAATAGCCGCATAATACCTAAGGGTGAGGTGTGAGATAGTGATAGACTCTTGGGGCGGCTCAGATAACATCGCTCGAGTGGTAATCTCTATCAACTTCCACTTTTCCCATAGACGGTCCCGTTCGAGCATGAAATAATGAAGCTCAGCTTGGGCTTGGTCAAGGGAGAAGCCCAAAGATGCCACCTCTTTTCCGAGCTCCGACAAATGGGCTTCATATGGGGAAATTCTACTAGATGAGGCCATCGTTTCCTTTGTCTGAGTAAAATTGGGTTCGTTAAAGCCATATATTTATACTACTCATGTGATCACTGATCAACAGATTTAAAAGTAATGGCCACAAAACTTAACATAAAACCAAATAAGTTGACATCTTTTAAAAACATTTTTCATAAGGAGGCATTTAACTGGATCAAGAGGAATTTTCCATTAATGAAACTTTGGGTCGTTACAATATTCCCCCCTTAAGAAATTTCACCCTAGAAATTTTCCTTTTCCCACACTAAAACAAATGAGGGTAACTCAGCTTCATCATATCCTCCGACTCCCAAGTTGCTTCTTCAAACTTGTGGTTTCTCCACAACACCTTGATGAAGGGCATTGTCTTATTTCGTTGAACTTTTTCTCTACGATCTAAGATCTTCACTGGTTTCTCCTCATAAGAAAGATCATCTTCCAATTGTACCACCTCGGAAGAGAGTACATGTGAAGGGTCCGGTAGGTACTTCCTTAAAGGGGATACATGAAAGACATCATGCACCTTGGCCATAATAGGTGGAAGTGCTAGTTGATAGGCCACAGCCCCAACACGATCAAGAATCTCGAAGGGGCCGATGTACCTTGGACTTAACATCCCTTTCTTTCCAAACCTCATGACCTTCTTCCACAGAGATATGCGTAAAAACACCATGTCTCCGACATTAAACCCAAGGTCTCATCGGCGATTATCTATATAACTCTTCTGTCGACTTTGGGCTGCCTTGATATGTTGCTGAATGGTTTTCACCTTCTCCACCATTTCTTCGACCATTTCTGGTCCAAGCATCTTACGTTCATCGACCTCATCCCAACATGCCGGTGTTCTACACCTTTTCCCATACAGGGCTTCATATGGTGCCATTTGGATGCTCGAGTGGATACTATTATTATAAGAGAACTCAACCAGAGGAAGATGTTGATCCCATCCTCCTTTAAAGTCCATTGAGTACGCTCTCAACATATCCTCAAGTGTTTGGATAGTCCACTCGGATTGGCCATCAGTTTGAGGATGATAGGCCGTACTGAAGTTCAGTTCAGTATTCAGAGCATGTTGAAGACTCTTCCAAAACATAGAGGTGAATCTTGTATCTCGGTCAGAAACAATAGATAGTGGTATTCCATGCAACCATACCACTTCCCTGATATATATCCGTGCCAGTTGATCCAAAGAGAAATCTTCTCGAATAGCAATGAAGTGTGCAGTCTTCGTAAGATGATCCACAACAACCCAGATTGCATTGTTTACATTGGATGTCCATGGAAGTCCAGTGACAAATTCCATGGTGATATTCTCCCATTTCCATTCTGGTATGGGTAATGGTTGCATCATCCCCTTAGACTTCTACCTCTCTGCCTTCACTTGCTGACACACCAGGCACCTTGATGTATATTCAGCGATCTCCTTCCTCATATTATCCCACCAAAAGTTTTCTCGGAGATCTCGATACATCTTTGTGCTCCCTGGGTGAATAGAGAAATTTGAACTATGTGCATCATCCAAAAGTTCCTTCTTCAGCTCTGGACTTGATGGAACACATAGTCTTTTCCCATACCGCACAATTCCTTCTTCATTAACATTAAACTTTGATGATTTTCCCTTTTTGGTAGCTTCCACTTTTTCTTGGATTCCCGCATCATCCTTTTGAGCATCCCTTAACCTTTCCAAAAGAGATGGTTGAGCAATCATTTGTGAAAGGATTGATGATGTTCCCTTCTTTATGATTCCCACATCCATCTTCATCATGTCTAAGAATATTGGATCCTTCTCAATTCTCATCATTGATAGAATAGATGGATCCTTTCTACTTAGGGCATCTGCCACCTTGTTCGCTTTCCCAGGGTGGTAATGTATTGAACAGTCATAATCCTTGATGAGCTCTATCCATCTTCTCTGGCGCATATTAAGCTCTTTCTGTGTGAAAATATATTTAAGACTCTTGTGGTCTGTATATATCTCACATTTCTCTCCATAGAGATAATGCCGGCAGATTTTCAAGGCAAGGATCACCGCCACTAACTCCAGATCATGCGTTGGATAGTTTCGCTCATGGATTTTCAACTGCCTTGAGGCATAGGATATCACTTTATCATTCTGCATTAGCACACATCCTAAGCCCGTCTTCGAAGCATTACTGAATACCTCAAAAATCTCCCCACTTGTGGGTAAAGTGAGCACAGGTGCAGTGATAAGCCTCCTTTTCAACTCCTTGAAGATTTCTTCGCATTCATCACTCCAAGAAAACTTTACTCCCTTTCAATTTAGCTTGGTAAGATGGTTGGAAAATCGTGAGAAATTCCTCAAAAATCTTCGATAATATCCAGCTAACCTCAAGAAGCTACGGATATCAGTTACCGATGTTGGCCTCGTCCATCCCTCAATTGCATCGGTTTTGGAGGGGTCCATAGATATCCCATTTCTTGTGATGATATGGCCCAAGAATGAGACTTCCTTCAACCAAAACTCACACTTTCTATACTTTGCATAGAGCTTCTCCCTGCGCAAAGTCTCTAGTATAGTTTTTAAATGCTCCTCGTGGTCCTCCTTGGTTTTGGAGTATATTAGAATATCATCTATAAAGACTACCACAAATTTGTCTAGGTAATCTCTAAAGACTCTATTCATCAAGTCCATGAATATTTCTGGAGCATTGGTGAGTCTGAAAGGCATTACTATGAATTCATAGTGCCCGTACCATGTACGAAAAGCAGTCTTGGGTATATCTTCCTTCTTCACCCTTACTTGATAATATCCCGACCGCAAGTCCACCATGGAGAAGTATTGTGCTCCACGCAGCTGATCAAACAAGTCATCGATTTTTGGGAGAGGATACTTGTTATTTATCGTGATTTTGTTAAGCTCACGATAATCGATGCAAATCCGCATTGACCCATCCTTCTTATTGACAAAGAGGACTGGTGCACCCCATGGTGATGCACTTGGGCGTATAAACCCTTTATCCAGGTTCTCCTGTAGTTGTTTCTTCATCTCTTCAAGCTCAACAACAGCCATTCTATATGGAGTCTTGGATATTGGTAGCGCCCCAGGTATAAGTTCAATTGAGAACTCAACATCTCTTCTTTGAGGAAGACCAGGAAGTTCCTCGGGAAACACTTCAGTAAATTCCCTCACAATAGGTATTTCTTCAAGGGTGGTTTCTTCCTTGGACTCAATCATCTGAGCCAGATATGCATGCTCATAAGGCAGTAATATCCATGCTTGAGAAGATGGAGATAAAGGAGATTCATCTTCCTCCTAACACTTGTAAAGAATCGGGGGTCGATTCTCCATATGGAGTGTGATTTCCCTCTCCCAACAATTTATGTTGGCTCTATATAAGGAAAGCCAATCCATGCCAAGAATTGCATCAAATTCCACCAGAGGGAGTATGATGAGGTTCGCTGGGAAATTAAATCCACAGATTATAACAGGGGAGGACTTATACTCATGGGATGCAATGATTGCCCCATTTTCCGTACTCACCGACATCTTTACTTCCATGATTTGTGGTGGTGCTGGGATTTTTCTACTAAACTTTCTAGATATAAAAGAATGCGTAGAACCTGAATCAAAAAGTACATTCGCTATTCTTGAATGAATAACTAGTGTACCTGTCACCACTTCATTGTCGGGGTTCACTTCGGCAGAAGTGATGGAAAAAGCTCTTCCTTGATATCTTGGAGGTTGTTGGTTGCCTCTGAAAACCCTTGGATTAGGGAACTGATTTGAAAAATGACCCAGTTCTTTGCATTTGTAGCATTGAACAACGCGTTGAGGTTCGAACGGAGCGTTCCTATCCTCTGCCGCAGCTGCGGGTCCTTCTTGCCGACAGTTAATAGCCAGGTGCCCTTCCCTTCAACACTTGAAGCATTTTCTCGTCCCCCTAAGGCAATTTACAGGGTTCTTCTTTCCGCACTTTTGGCAAGTGGGGTTCTGTAACTTCTTAGCGCCGTTGGATTTATCCATCGGCCCACCAGCATTGAAGTCCACCTTACGCTTCTTGTCCCCATGATACCCCTGTGATTCTATGATCTCCATTTCAACCTTGAGGGCACATCAGACAATTACCTCATAGCTGTCGAAGTCACGGATCGCTAATGCTTTCCACAAGCTAGGCTTCAGCCCACCAAAGAAGCGGTCAACCTTGCATTCGGGGGTAACGAAAAATCCAGAAGTGTATCGTGCAATCCTGGTGAAGTTTTCCTCGTACGCTCCCACAGATTCTTCATCTTTTTTCTTGAGGGAAAGGAAGTCCCTTTCCATCTTAAGACGGTGGGTGCGCGGAAAATATTTATCGAAAAACATCTTCCGGAATTTCTTCCATTCCAAAGCCTCGATATCCTCCTCAGGCTTCGTATTTTTGATCAACGTCCACCATTGATCAGCTTCACCCTCCATACGATAAGATTTCAGGAGAACCTTCTCTTGTTCAGAACATTGAAGGATGGAGAATATCTTTTCAATGGAGTAGATCCATTGCTCAGCGATTGTGGGATCAGATGATCCACTAAAAGTAGGAGGCCTTTGTCTCATGAAGCTTTCAATAGTGACTTGTTCTTTATTAGGGGGGGGTTGAACGTTCCTCTTGACCAGTGTTTCTATTCAAAACTTGAGTTAGCTGAGAGAGAAGCGTGAAAAAGTTCACGATTCCCGCTCCCATTGTATTGGGAATCTCATTAGTACAATCATCACACTGATCTTCACAACGGTTGTTAGCCTGAGTATTCCTATTACCGGCCATTGGCTGGAATAAAAAGAAAGTTAGGGGTAACACATAAAGGGTAATCCAAAGACAAAAGTTGATGACTTATAAATACACTTTAATCTCTTTAACTCATGAGTCTAAAGGATTCAATCCAGGCTTTTCATGATCTACCTTCTAACATATATTCTTGGGGGCATTTTTCCCTTAATAAGGGTTCATACTAAGCTTGTGAATTTATCAAAGCATATCCCCCGGGAGTGTCGTAACCAAGAGTGCAGCAAGGCTTGTTGTCATGCACCAGTTCCCGTTCGAGTCTAGCTCAAATCGGTGTTTTCGGGTTTTACCCCTAGGATACATCTGTGCCAGAGCCGCCTCTACCTGCTTGTATCGAGACAGGGATGTATTTGCTTGATAATCCACTTACTCAATACTTACCAAAACATAGGGATGTTTTTTTATACGTAGTCTTGTATCTAAGGCTTTACTAGGGTTTCCTAATCCCAAAAATAACTAAACCTCCCTCTGATACTAAATATGACAATCCTGCTTTTTTATTACAACTTAAATATGCTTTATTACATAAAACTTCACTTGATACAACAAAGAATATCGAGAGGTTTAGTGTCTTTGGGGATTTGGATCATTACATAAAAACATAAAACATGAAAATACAACATCTTTATTGAAAACTTTCTTTACATGACCACTACATTCCTTCAAACTTAGCATTGAATGGGATAACTTGAGGACATGCATAAGAAAAGGGTGAGCTATAAAGCCCAGTAAGGGAGTACACAATGAATAACATGAGGATTACAATACATGTTAGGCAATAGGAATATCAAAAGAGAATAAGAGTAACATGAACATAAAGGCATGATAAAGCATGATAATAATAACATGGAAATTTGGCAACAACACTTAACATTGAATTAGCATGAGCCAAGGCTCATTACACCTGGAGCATGAGTAAACCCTCATTTCACATGAAGCACGAGTAAACCCTCTTTGCACTTGAATTAGCATGAGTCAAAACTCATTGCACATGACGTATCATGATACTATACTTTACCCAATGCATTGGAGCGCTATAAGGGCGCACCCTTCTTAAACATTTCATTTAATGCATAAGTGTGCCACATGGATCATAAAACATGGATTCATAAAACATAATCATTTATTCCACGATAAAGGAATGTGGAATTCATACATGAAACTTTACAATCATTATGTAAATGTGCATAAAGGAGAATACCCTTGATGGAGAAATGGGCATGGTATTCACTACACAATGACATTGGCTTAGAAAATCGGTGCGATTTCAGCAGCGTAACGGTGTGATATAAGAATTCATAAAAAAGGTTGATGAGAGAGAAAGTGGTTCCTCATCATATTTACATGTAATGGACAGTAAGGAGGTCATATAGATATATGTCCCAACAATTTAAATGGAATTTAGATTCATGATAAAAAAGTATTGCTTGAATGTAAAAGAAGAAAGAGAAGTTCCATTCAGAATTTCGGCATGGTAACGGGTGTACATGGGAGGCATTTAATGAGAGAGAAAGAGGTCTCCCATCATTCAAACATAAAGAGGGAAGTATGAGGGATGTGAGAAACCATACCCCAACATTTATAATTGAAATTAAAATGGCAAAACAACTTAAAGAAAATTGACAAAAAGGAGAAAGGAAGAAAAAACCCTTACTTGGAAGTGTGCTTCCAAAGGCTAGAGAGAGGCTTGTGAGAGGTTTCTTGGGAGCTTGGGTCACCTTGAGAGGATTGTAGAGAGATTTGGGTGGAGGTTGGACGAAGTCCAAGGTCTTTGAGTGAGGAGGAAATGGGAGCTTGGGTGGGTTTATATAGGAAAGGTGAGAGAATTCTTTATTATTTAGGTTTGGGGCCCCTTATATTAAAATAATCCAAACCACAAACCATCCCATGGTATTTTCCCATGGTTTCAGGAAAAGGAAAGAGGAAAACAATATTTTACAAGGCCAAGGTCCGAACTTGTTAAAAAATTAGGGTTGCTTATGTGGAGGTGAGTGACAATCCCATGGAAATTAATTTAAAAAGGCAAATTGTTGAATAAGTCTTGAGGGATCCATTAATGATTTGAAAAGTAAGTCAAACAAACCCAAACTCACATTATTTTAATGATAAAACACATATTGGCCGAACATAAGGATTATGGTATTTTATTACATAACCATTGGGTCATTATCATGTCATAAAACACATTATATATTTAAATGATATTTAATTTTTACCCAAAAATTTGACTGTCTCAGAAAATTATGAAAAATTCACCGTTGGATAATTTCGATGTCCTGATTCCAAAAATAATATTTATTTTTTCTAAATAATTTTCTGAATATGTGAATTTTTACTTTTAAAATAAAAACTGACATTTATAAAAAATTCACGGGGTTTGACAGAAATGGATTTCAAACCTTAATAAAAATTTTAATTTCATTCATAAAAATATAAGGTCATTTATATTTAATAAAAATTAATTTAATATTTATAGTAATATATTATTAAAATATTATTTAATTCAAAAAATCCCTTAATTTAATAAAATATAATTCTTAATTAAATAATAACCAAAAACACCATTTGTACTTTAAAAACTATTTACAGTGTATCAAAAATGACTAGAAATTATATTCATTATTATATACAAAAATAATGCACATGAACATAGTACTACTTATTTGTTACATAACCCCTTAATATAGCCGCATAAGACCTAAGGGTAAGGTGTGCGATGGTGACTGACTCTTGGGGCGGCTCGGATAACATCGCTCGAGTGGTAATCTCTATCAACTTCCACTTTTCCCATAGATGGTCCCGTTCGAGATTGACATAATGAAGCTAAGCTTAGGCTTGGTCAAGGGCGAAGCCCAAAGACGCCACCTCTTTTCCGAGCTCCGAAAAATGGTCTTCGTATGGGGAAATTGAACTGGATGAGGCCATCGCTTCCTTTGTCTGAGTAAAATTGGGTTCGTTAAATCCATATATTTATACTACTCATGTGATCACTGTTCAACGACTATAAAAGTAATGGTCACAAATCTTTACATAAAACCAAAGAAGTTGACATCTTATAAAAACATTTTTCATAAGGAGACATTTAACTGGATCAAGAGGGATTTTACATTAATGAAACATTGGGTTGTTACATTTAGACATAAAATGAAATCAAAAAAATGGATTTATTCTTACATTTGAATTGATATTAACAGGAATACATTTGGAGTTATCTCCCACTATGAAAGAAAAAAATAACATATTTACATATGGCTTGTCACAGATTAAGTGTTGGACTCCTCATGTATTAATAATGTTTTAACGATCAAAAAGCTCATAAATCTTATTAATCATATGTATTTATGTTTTATGTTATCTCAGAACTTATAATGGTTAAGCTCAATTCATTTTATGCATATTAATGTTTATGTCATAATACAGTTATTGGCCTAAGTATAAGACATTGTGAAGCTTGACACAGTATGTCAAATACCATGACCAATGAGACACTGTGACCATGAGACACCATGGTCATGAGATACTGTGACATATTAAGCCTGGCACCGTGAAACATGACACTAATAACATACACCATAATCCAGACACTCTATATGCCTAAGTGTTAGACACAGTTAGAAAGACACAGTCATTAAGGCACCGTGAATCTAGAAACCATATGCAAGACACCGTGAAGGAGACACTATGAAGGAGACACTGTGAAGAAGACACCGTGCATGAGATACCGTGAAATAGACACCGTGAAGGAGACACTGTGAATGAGATAACTTGAAAGAGACACCGTGAAGGAGACACCATTTCCCAACTATTTGGTCGTTTTTCTATTTAACTTTTTAACTGTCATATTTGATGCCTTTAATGCACTGACATAATTAATGTTTCATTATAGACATAGTAAGAGGAATGAGGTATGACACACATGGAACCTGTCGGCCAAAACCCTTGCATTAAAAGTTAAAGATAAGAGTTCCCAAGAGGTACTGATACACAGCACAACACACGACAACTCACTAAACGTGAGTCCACCATACTGAACCGAAAAACAATCAGGAGCACGACCAAGAATAAGAGATTTCAAGATCTTCCAAGAAGCAATTATCTCATTCATTAAATCCAACTCTACTGAATAACACATGAAGCACATTGGAATATAGAGAACATCTTCAATCATGAAGAACACATTCTGAACCACGACACTCTGTTTTTCAACACAAAAACCAGAGAAGGACTTAGAAGTATTTCTATCTTATCCAAGGAGTCCAGAGTAGCACTGCTAATCACTAGAGCATTCTAAACTCACATCTACTCTCTCTCAGTGATTCTTTTAATTATTTCAAGATGTGGGTGTACTCTATATATTTTACACACACTGACTCCTGCGCTGAACTGGAGGATTTCAAAATCCTCATACCAAATTCTTTACTATTGTTTACCCACGACAACTATGGAAGAGGTCCCAGTGTGGCCAGGTCATTATTTTTTTTACCCACGAAAACTATGGAAGAGTTCCCTGTGTGGCATGGACAGTCCATGTATTTTTGTTAACCCCGATCTAGGGTGTGGATCATAGTTTATTTATATAAACTGCTTTGTGGTAGGTGAATACCAAGTGGAGTGGATTAGGTCTCAGCTTGAGACTAAACCACTTGTTTAATATCTGCTATGCCATTTAAATTTAGTCTACTTTGTTTTGCTGCTTTACTACATAATTCATAAAAACACTAAATTCACTTTGATAGTTAGTCTTGGAAAGAAGTTATATCTGATTTGTCTTAGTAGGATAACTTCGAAAGTAATTTTAATAATACCAATTAATTTTACTGAGAATTAATCAATCTTCTAAGAAGTTGTTTAAATAGTCAAACTCTTAAAATATTATAACCTTGATTAACTGGGATGTATCTATTTTTGGGGAAATAATTATTTGGAAAACTACTATCTTTTAAACATAAATTTTTATAGGAACTCAATTCACCCCTCCCCTCATGAGTTAACTACTCTGACCAACATTTGGTATCAATGGTTTCTTTATTAGGACTTTGTGTAATCTTATTAAACTCTGATTGTAGGTGTACTTTAAAGATCTGTAAATTTTTGTCAATTGTAAATTTATAGCTCTTTTAAGGTAATTTTTTAGAACAGATAATAGATTGGAATGTGCTGCAACCAACAGAACGCCATTATTTAATAGAAAAAACTATTCTCAGTGGAAAATTAAGATGAAAATGCATTTTGAGAGTATGAGCTTTGAAATCTGGTCATCAATTATACATGAGTACAAACTTCATGTGACTGATAGAATCACATGGGATGAACCTACCAAACTTGCTTACAAAAACAATTAAAAAGCTATGAATTCCTTATACTGTTCCTTAGGAGATGAATAATTTAATAGGATTTCTACTTGTAAAACTGCCCATGAAATTTGGGATACCTTGTTCGTCTCACATGAAGGAACATCTAGTGTAAAGGAACTGAGACTTAATACTTATACTATAAAATATGATAATTTTAAGATGAAACCTGATGAGCCTATTTATGATATGTATCTTAGGTTCAATGAGATTGTCAACACAATAATTTCTCTTGGAAGAGAAGACACTGCCAAAGAACAGATCATGAGAATTATCAGACGTCTACCTGATAAATGGAGGGGAACCTATGTCTCAATTAGAGAGTCATGCGACATTAGTAGGGTACCTATAAAGGAACTCATTGGGAAACTAATGATGTATGAGGAAGAGTTGAAAGTCAACAAAGAAGATGAGGATGAACCAAAGATGAAATCTGTTGCATTCAAGACCTCCCTCTCGAATCACAAAGACAAAGGAAAACTTGAAGCTTCTATAGACAGTTCCACTACTGAACATTTACCACCAGACAGTGATGGGGAGATGGCTGAACTGGCCAGAAGATTCAAACAATTTTACAAGAAGAAAAACTTTTTCAAAAAACCTAACTTCATGGGAATGTATGATAACAAAGGAAACTGGAAAAAGGACTGGAAGAGAAGTGACAAAACTGATGAGATTTTATGCTATGAATGTAATTGCAAAGGATATAAAAAGGCTGACTATCCAAAGATCAATTATAAGAATAAATATGAGGACAAAGACAAGAATTACAAAAAGGAAATGAAGGAAACCTGGAGTGCCTCTGAGGACAGTTCAAGAGACTCATACACATCACATGAGGAACATGATAATAAATCCAATATGTGTTTTATGAAACACACATCTGAGTAACACTGAACTCTTCTATGTATAATTCATACTATTCTGAAGAGGAAAGTGACTCTAAAAATATGACCAATAAAGAAATGTTTAAATATTGCAACATAATTTAAGATACATGTAATGAATTAAAAGATAAATATAAATCATTGAAGAAACAACATGCTCTCACTATAACTGTTAAGTCTGAACTTATTACTAAAAAGGAGAGAAATTCTTAACTTCTCAAAGAAAACAATGAACTAAACATGTCTAATGAAAAAGTAAAAGGTGGCTTAGAAAAGTTTACTAAATTAATCATAAATATAATACTGGAATTGGTTATTAACGAGGCTAAAGAAGCCTTAGTAAAACAAATTTTGTTTCAATGTCTAGGAAATATATTTTTTTCCCAGTTCTGGACATAGCACAACTAGCTTGAGACATGATACATACTCTATTGTTTTATGTTTTTGTGGAACAAATAGAATTTATTTTTCAAATACTTTACATAATTCTTATAGGAAACATATGAGACAAATATGGGTTCCTAAAGCACTTATTACTAATGTTACTAGACCCAAACAAGTATGGGTACCAAAATCTATCTTTGCTTGATCATGTTGTAGTAAAGCTGCTTAAAGAGCACCTGCACAAATCTGTGGTGTTGGATAGTGGGTTTTCAAGGAACATGATAGGAGACTACTCATGATTCCAGAATCTGATAAAAGTAGATGGAGGACATGTCACATTTGGTGACAATGCCAAAGGGAAGATCATTGGATTAGGCCAGATTGGTAACTATGACTCAATTTTAATTTCTAAAGTACTATTTTTAATGGTCTAAAATATAATTTTCTTAGTATCTCACAATTTTGTGATGATGTACATCGTGTTAAATTTGAAAATGATGCCTGTAATGTCTTTAATTCTAAAGATGAATTAGTATTTTCTACATCAAGGAATGGAAATGTTTATTCTATTAATTTAGATTCCTTAACTTCTCAAAATGTTTCATGCTTAAGTGTATTTCATAAGGAATCTTGGCTCTGGAATAAGAGACTAGGACACTTAATGTTCACTCCCTTATAAAGTTAACTAGAAATGGGCTAGTTAAAGACTTACCCAAACTTGAGTTTCCAAATGAAATAGTGTGTAATCCCCTTCAAAAGGGAAAACAACACAAAATCTATTTCAAACCAAAGAAATAAGTTTCTACTTCTCAACCTCTCGAGTTGGTTCACATGGACTTATTTAGACCATCTAGAGTTTCTAATTTAAAAGGGAAGCACTATGTTTATGTTCTAGTAGATGATTTTTCTAGATATACCTGGACCATTTTCATGGCTCACAAAAATTAAGCTTGCTCTTATTTTACTACGTATGCCAAGTCTGTAGAAAATATTAGTGGGATTAAAATTAAATCTTTAAGAAGTGATCAAGGCCGTGAGTTTGAAAATAAAGAGTTTGAATCCTTTTTCTCACAAAATGGTTATAATCACAATTTCTCTACACCTAGAACACTTCAACAGAATGGTGTTGTAGAAAGAAGAAATAGAACCGTGCAAGAAATTGCTAGAACTATGCTTAGTGAATATGACCAACTTATTTACTTTTGGGATGAAGCTGTTAATACAACATGATAGATAATCAATAGAGTCTTCATTAGACCAATTCTCAAAAACACCCCATATGAACTCTGGAACAATAGAAAGCCTAAGGTTAATAACATTAGAGTTTTTGGTTGCAATGTCTTTATTCTCAACACTAAAGATAATCTTGAAAATTTTTAATGAAATAGTGATGAAGGAATTTTCCTAGGTTATTCAATTTCAAGTAAAGCTTATAATGTATTCCATAAGAGATCAAAATTTGTGGAAGAATCTGTCCATATCATGTTTTATGAAACAGATCCACCTGAGCCTAGAACCATATTAGAAAATCTAGAGGATGATGTATCAAATCTGAACATCAACTCAAAATCCTCAAATACCTCTATGAAAGAATATGTGAAAACTTCCAATTCTAGATATTATGTGCAATCAAGTCATAATGAACCTGAATATGTTGATGAACCAGAATTCACTAGTCCCCCTTTTTGTAGAAAGGTTAGAACTCTTAAAAACTATCCCTTAGATGCTGTTGTAGGAGACTTAGAGAAAGGAACACAAAGTAGAGCTTATCTTAGAAATCAGGTTGAACATCAAGCCATCTTGTTAGTGCTTGAACCTAAAAACATCGATGATGCTATCAATGATGAATTTTGGGTAATTTATATGCAAGAAGAACTCGATAAGTTTGAAATAAATAATGTTTAGAAACATGTTGAAAGACCCAACTACACTTTTGACATAGTCAATAAATGGGAGTTTACAAACAAGGTAGATGAAGCTGGAATTATGGTTAGGAATAAGTGTAATGACACAAATTTTTGAATAAATCTTGTTTCCTAATTTTGTGTATTATTTTATTTTTTATACTCAACAAAACTGATTCATTTGATAACATGAGTATAATTAAAGTGAGACTGTTGGGTTTCGACTGTTATATGACCATTCGTCAATATGACCATTGGAAACTAAATGTTGATATTTGTCTAAATACAAGTGATATTGGTTAATTAATATAGAAATGAGATTTTATGGCCTCATCCCGTAGTCTCAGGCCAATCGAATCCCATCTAACAGAACATGGGAAGGAGGTAGCCCCACTGGGCTTTTCTCTAGACCAAACCCATGACGAACTTCATCGTGTGAAGCTAGAACAGAATCTCCTTCTCAAGAAGTTTAAACTAATAGAAATTACTACTCGTGTAATGTTGGTTGATCCACCCTAAGATTCTATCACCCTAGAACACCTTACTCTTAGGTCCTATGCTGGTGTTATAAGGGGCTATGTAACGAGACCATAACTACCTTGTGTAATCCTTTGTTTTAAATTAAAACTGTGATTTCTTCTTGTGATGAAGTTTGTGAATTTTGAAATGTCTGGATAAATATAGTATGCATATTTTTGATGAATTCTAGAAAAAGGATATTTGAAAATATTTATGTAAACCTTAGATAACTAATTTTGTGTAATGATTTTCAAAAAATACTCTTCTACAATTATGTTTAGTACGAAATTTAGAGTCTAATAAGATCAACTTAATTTTTGATGAATAGTAAATTATGAATAGTGATTTTATGGCTTGGATTAGAAATGTGACCAAATGGATTAGTAATCTCACTTAAAGAAAGTATTAATATAATCTAGGAACCTTGATTAAGTAACGTGATTCAATAAAATGGTTAAATAATGGATTCATAAATTATTAGTCAAGTATTAGTTTTTTCAGGTGAATAATATTTTTGTAATTAAAAATTAAATTAAAATTATTTCGAAAATTATTTTTATAAAATGGATTACATTTTTGAACTCAGAGCATCTATATTATGTTAAGGAAATTTTTGGAGATTTTTTATGAAAAAAATGAATTTTCGGTGAATAGTGTATTTATTTAAAAATTAAATTACAAATATTTAGAAAATTATTTTTATAAAATGGATTACTTTTTTTAAATTAGAGCATTAATATTTTTTTAAGGTGAAATTTTGTGATTTTTCGGAGAAAATTGAACTTTCGATGAATATTGAAAATACATTTTTTATGTTACGGGTGTTTAATGACGTCATTAAATGATGTATAAAGTATGTAATCAATATGGTCGACTTATTAATAATAAGATAAGTTATGAGGTGTCCCAAGTGGCAAATACCATGGGAAAATACCATGGGCAAGCCTATGGTTTTTCCAAAACCACTAATGAGGTGTCCCTTGACCGTTAATGCCTTGTCCCCTCACTTTCCCTATAAATACCCACCCTTTACTCCTTTAGTTTTCACTCCCAAATCTCCCCCAATAAGGCTCTGGTCTCATTAACTCCCATGGAGTCCTCCCAAGGTTCCCCCAAGCCCGCAAGGTCCCATCCTTTGAGTTTTAAGAGTTATGTTTTAGGGTAAGGGATCCAACCTCTCTCTTTCTTTTCAAATACTCTCTTTTAAGTAATTTCTTTTATGCTCCATGTTCTTATCTTGGAGGATGTTCTTTTATATTCCTCTTACTGACCTTTTCATGTTAATATGATGAGATATCCCCTCCTACTCTCATCATTTCATTTTATGAATGTTTAAGTGGCGCTATTAGGCTACCGAAATATTTGTAACGAATTCTTTCACCCTTCTCATTTTCAAGTTCTATTTTATTGTCAAGTTTGTCAAGTTCCTTTTTATTATGTTGGGGTATGATCTATATATCTATAATACTGATATTTTATGTTTATATGATGATATACCCTATTTGATCTTTTGAATTCATTTTTTTGATGTTTAAGTGACGCCGTTAGGCTGCCGAATTTATAAGGGATTCTTTCACCCTTCTCATTTACAAGTTCTATTTTCTTGTCAAGTCTTTAAGGTTCCTTTTTATTATGTTGGGGTATGATATCTATATCTATCATACTGATATTTTATGTTCATATGATTATAGACCCTATTTGATCTCGTCAATTCATTTTTTTGAAGTTTAAGTGACGCCGTTAGGCTGCCGAATTTTCATAAGAAAAATCATATTTTTGTCTTCCTTCCATGATTTTCTTTTCAAATGGTATTTCCTTCAAATTTGATTACCATGTTGATATATCCTTTATATTCTGTCCCTATACTATTTTATGGATCATTTATGAGTGGGTGAACCATGTCCCCTCTCTTTTCAATGTTTTCTAACACCCTGGAACATAGCCATTATGCTGCAGAATTTTCATCTCAAAATGTCTCTCTCTTTTTCTCAAATTCTTTTATTTTATTAAGTGAATACTCAAAGCTATTTCTTCTAAAAGTGTATTCACATATATACCAAAATGTTCTATTTTAAATTCTTGGATTTACATACATGAGAACCGCTTTCCTTTTCTGTGGGTTTAAAGTGACATAAAGATCACGTCTTTAAAGCATTTTTTAAAATGTTATGACTATGAAATGAAAACCAAGTCTTTTATGCTATATGGGTTATTTATGAAATTATTCATGATTATATATGTGGATCACATGATAATAAATAAAATTTAAGGTAGTTCCCTGATAGTGCTCCAATGCATTGGGTAAAGACTTAATCACTAGAGATGACCATTTTTACTGATACCTTAGTGAATAAACATGGTAATTTTTAATGACACCTTGGGGATAGACCTTGGTGAAACAGAAATGATTGTCTATGTTAAATGTTGTTGCCACATCTTCAAGTTATGAAATACATTATTTTTATTATGATATGCCTCATGATCTCTTTCTCATGCCTTAAAGTTATTTTTCATGACTTTTGATGTATCTCAAGTTCTCATGTAAAAAGTATCCCTTGTTTCCCTTACTGGGCCTTCTCCTCACCCTTTCCTTTGATGTATTCGCCCAGGTTATGAGATGCTGTAATGAACATATGATGAAAAAAATAGGAAGCCTTTCATGTGTTTAAGAATATTGTTGTATTGTCATCATGTATTAAGTTCCTGGTTTCCAAGACACTAAACCTTAAAGATCATCGGTTTTGTATAATGTAATGAAAGTTTATGTGATAAACATGCGGGATGCTATAGTTGGTGTCAAAGGATGGTTTAGTTATTTATGGAAATTAGGATATGAAAAATCTAGGAAGAACCCTATAAAAAAGTTTAAATATAGGAAATCTTCCTTGTATTTTGGTGACTATTGAGTATGGTTTTTCTAAGAAAATACATCCATGTCTGGATACAAGCAGGTAGAGGTGGCTCTGGCACAGATGTACATAGGGGTAAAACCTGAAAACACCACTTTGAGAAAGACTCGAACGGGAACTTGTACACGACAACAGGCCTTGCTGAACTCTTGGTTATGACACTCCCGAGGGATATGCTTTGGTAAATTCATAAGCTTAGTATGAACCATTATAAAAGGAACAAAGATAAATTAAAATAAAGATTCACATAAGAATATATGATCATGGATAACCTAGTTTGGAACCTAGGGGATCACAAGTTAGGGTATAATTTTCTTCTACATGTTATCCTTCTATGCTTTAAGTTCTTTTTTATGATTATTGGATAAGTATTTAATCCCCTAATTATACTTTCTTTTTTTAGTTAATGGTGGGAAATGGAAGAACATGTCCCAACAACCAATGTGATATGAAATGTGACGATTGTCGTATTAATATTACATAGTTTATTAGGGGATTAAAAGATGATTTTTATTTTCGAAGACGTTTACTATTTTGGGAACCATATCTGATAGAGGTAAATAGATTACTATGGTATTTTCTTTTAGGAATAAAGGATGACTTATATTTTGAAGAATCGAAAAATTTAAGGTGAACTTATGGTAATATAGGTTACATATAAAAATGATTAACCTATCTTGGGGAAAATATGTTTAGGTTAGCTACTTTTGTTATAAGATGTTAGGAGTGGTAGATGTTGTTTGGAGATGAACGATGAAGTGTATTTTGGAAGACTATGTTATCAAATCCTTCTTGTATTTAGGTTTAAATATTAGTTTGGTTTATTTTGAGGAATTTTAAGGACAGTTATTTATGGAATGGTCTATGATAAACTTTGGGTAGTACCATAAAATTTTGATGATTTAAAAGTAGTATCCCTTTCTATGGGGTTCTTTATTTTGGAAGAGTTGTTTTACCTTACCCTTTCTGTTTTTGGGATAATATTTAAAGATAGAAGAAATAGATAGTTAATCTTTGGTGGATTTTGTGATTCTCTAGAAGATGATTCTTATGTTTTGAGGAGACCAAGTGTTTTTGAATGCTATCGTTTGGAGAAAATACTAGTTTTGGTAGAAACATATTAAAGTATGAAACTCTTCTTGAAGGTAGGTATATTTCCATATGTTTTTATTCTATGTAGTAAATAAATTCTTCAAAATTATTAAAAGTAATGTAAAAAAATGTTGTTGGTTTATGTTTCCTACTGGGTAATCAAAGACCATTTACACACATCATAAGTTTGTGATTTTCTTGTGGTTAACTTTCTCTTAATCATGTTTTATATCACTCTACCTTAGAACTTGACACTTTGTTTTTTCTTCCATATCCATGTTTTTTACATGGAATGCTAGTATGGGTTAACTCGGGTGACCATTGTACTTCCCTTTATTTCATTTAAAGTATTAGTGTTACTGAATCTTTTTACAATGTGGGACTTTCAATTAAATTTCCAATACCAATTTGAAAAATTGCGAGGACGCAATTTCTTAAGGGGGGAAGATTGTAACAACTAGAAATTTTGAATAAATATTGTTTCCTAATTATGTGTGTTATTTTATTTTTTATACTCAACAAAACTATTTCATTTGATAACATGAGTATAATTAAAATGAGACTGTTGGGTTTCGACTGTTATATGACCATTGGTCAATATGACCGTTAGAAAATAAATGTTGAGATTTGTCTAAATATAAGTGATCTTGGTTAATTAATATAGAAAGAATATTCGATGGCCTCATCCAGTAGTCTCGGGCCAATCGAAGCCCATCTAACGAAACTTGGGAAGGAGGTAGCACCACTGGTCTTTGCACTGGACCAAAACCAACCCGAACATCATTACGTGAAGCTAGAACGGAATCACCTTTATGAGAAGTTCAAACTGATTGAAATTACTACATGTGTAATGTTGGCCGAGCCACCCCAAGATTCTATCACCCAAGCACACCTTACTCTTAGGTCATATGCTGGTGTTATAAGGGGCTTTGTAACGAGACCATAACTGCCTTGTGTAATTTTTTTTTTAAATACAAATTTTGATTTCTTCTTGTGATGATGTTTTTGAATTTTAAAATGTCTGGATAAATATAGTATGGTTATTTTGGATGAATTCTAGAAGAAGGATATTTGAAAATATTTATGTAATCCTTAGATAACTAATTATGTGTAATGATTTTCAAAAAATGGTCTTCTACAATTATGTTCAGTACGAAATTTAGAGTCTAATAAGATCAACATAAAATTTGATGAATAATAACTTATGAATAGTGATTTTATGATTAGAATTAGTAATGTGACCAAATGGATTGGTAATCTCACTTAAAGAAAGTATTAATATAATCTACGCACCTTGATTAAGTAATTCAATTCAATAAAATGGCTAAATAACGGTTTCATAAATTATTAGTCAAGTATTAGTTTTTTCGGGTGAATAGTGTTTTTTAATTAAATATTAAATTAAAAATATTTAGAAAAATATTTTTATAAAATGGATTACATTTTTGAACTCAGAGCATCTATATTATGTTCAGGTAATTTTTAGGGATTTTTTCTGAAAAAAATAAATTTTCTCTGAATAGTGTATTTATTTAAAGATTAAATTAAAAATATTTAGAAAATTATTTTTATAAAATGGAGATAATTTTTGAAATCAGAGCATCAATATTTGGTTAAGGTAAAATTTTGGGATTTTTCTGGGAAAGTTGAATTTTCGATGAATAGTGAAAATACAATTTTTAAGTTACGGGTGTTTAATGATGTCATTAAATGATGTATTAAGTATGTAATCAACATGGTCGACTTATGAATAGTAATATATTTTATGAGGTGTTCCAAGTGGCCAATACCATGGGAAAATACCATGGGAAAGCCCATGGTTTTGCCAATACCACCAATGAGGTGTCCCTTGGCCATTAATGCCTTGTCCCCTCACTTTCCCTAGAATATCCACCCTTTCCTCCTTTAGTTTTCACTCCCAACTCTCCACCAACGAATTTCTGGTCTCATTACCTCCCAAAGAGTCTTCCCAAGGTTCCTCCAAGCCCTCATGGTCCCAACCTTTGAGTTTTAAGAGTTACGTTTTAAGGTAAGGGATCCAACCTCTCTTTCTTTTCAAATACTCTCTTTTAAGTCATTTCTTTTATGCTCCATGTTATTATGTTGGAGGATTTTCTTTTATATTCCTTTTAATACCATTTTCATGTTGATATGACGAGAGATCCCCTCTTGCTATCATCATTTCATTTTATGAATGTTTAAGTGGTGCCGTTAGGCTGTCGAAATTTTGGTAACAGATTCTTTCACCCTTCTCATTTTCAAGTTCTATTTTATTGTCAAGTATTTCAAGTTCCTTTTTATTATGTTGGGGTATGATATCTATATCTATCATACTTATCTTTTTTGTTCATATTATGAGATACCATATTTGATCTTGTCACTTCATTTTTTTGTAGTTTAAGTGGCGCCATTAGGCTGCCGAATTTTTAAGGGATTCTTTCACCCTTCTCATTTTCAAGTTCTATTTTCTTGTCAAGTATTTAAAGATCCTTTTTATTATGATGGGGTATTATCTCTATATCTATCATACTGATATTTTATGTTCATATGATGAGATACCCTATTTGACCTCGTCAATTCATTTTTTTGTGTTTAAGTGACCCCGTTAGGCTGCTGAATTTTCATAAGAAAAATCTTATTTTTGTCTTCTATCCATGATTTTCATTTGAAATGGTATTTCCTTAAGATTTCATTACCATGTTCATATATCCTTTATATTCTGTCCCTCTACTATTTTATGGATCATTTATGAGTGGGTGACCCATGTCCCTTCTCTTTTCAATGTTTTCTAAAACCTCGTAACATAGCCGTTATGCTGCAGAATTTTCGTCTCAAAATGTCTCTCTCTTTTTATCAAATTCTTTTATTTTATTAAGTGAATACTCAAAGATATTTCTTCTAAAATGGTATTCACATATATACCGAAATTTTCTATTTTAAATTCTGGTATTTACATACATGAGACCCTCTTTCCTTTTCCATGGTTTTAAAGTGACATAAAGATCACGTCTTTAAAGCAGTTTTTAAAATGTTATGACTATGAAATAAAAACCATTTCTTTTATGATATATGAATTATTTATGAAATGATTGATGATGATATATGTGTCTCACATGATAATAAATTCAAATTAAGTGTGCGCCCTGATAGCGCTCCAATGCATTGGGTAAAGACTTAATCTCTAGAGATGGCCATTTTTACTGATACCTTGGTGAATAACCATGGTAATTTTTAATGACACCTTAGGGATGGACCCTAGAGAAATGGAAATGATTGTCTATGTTAAAAGTTGTAGCCACATCTTCACGTTATGAAATATTTCATTTTTATTATGATATGCCTCATGATCTCTTTCTCATGCCTTAAAGTTATTTTTCATGACTTTTGATGTATCTCAAGTTCTCATGTAAAATGTTTCTCTTGCTTCCCTTACTGGGCCTTCTGATCACCCTATCCATTGATGTATTCTCCTAGGTTATGAGATGCTTTAATGAACTTAGTATGAACAAATGAAGAATCCTTTCTTGTGTTTAAAAATATTGTTTTTTTTGTCATCATGTATTAAGTTCTGGGTTTCCAAGACACTAAACCTCAAAGATCATCAGTTTTGTATAATGTAATGAATGTTTATGTGATAAAAATTCAGGATGATATAATAAGGATAGATTAGTTGCACAAGTCTATAGTCAAGAAGAAGGAATTTACTGTGAGGATACTTTTTCTCCTATAGCCAGACTTGAAGCCATTAGAATTTTACATGCTTATGCTGCACATCAGAATTTCAAACTATATCAAATGGATGTAAACAGTGCATTCTTAAATGGGTATATAGATGAGGATATTTTTGTTGAACAACCCCTTAGATTTAAAAACCCTCATTTTCCCAATCATATTTTCAAACTGTCAAAAGATTTTTATGGTTTAATGCAAGCTCCAAGATCTCAGTATGACAGATTATGTACTTTTCTAATTTCAAAAGTTTTTAAAAAAGGAATAGCCAATTATAATCTATTTATAAAAAGAATATCTAATGATTTTTTAGTTGTTCAAATCTATGTAGATGATATTATTTTTGGATCTTTAAAAAATTCGTTATGTATTGATTTTTCTAATATTATGAAAAATGAATTTTAAATGAGTTTAATGGGTGAACTAAAAATCTTTCTTGGATTTCAAATCTTTCAAAATAATGATTTAATTGTTTTGACTAAAAGTAAGTATACTTTAGGTCTTCTAAAACGTTTTGGATTGGATTGCACAAAAAGTAGTGACACTCCCATGAGTAGAACCTGTATGTTGGATTTGATAAAGATGGAAAATCTGTTGACCAAACCACTTATAGAGGAATGATTGGAAGTCTACTATACTTAATTGCTAGTTGTCCTGATATTATGTTTAGTGTGTGTATGTGTGCTCGCTTTCAAGAAAATCCTAAAGAATCTCATTTAAATTCTATAAAGAGAATTTTCAAATACCTCAACCATACACCCAATTTAGGATTGTTCTATACTAAAGGAAAATCATTTTAACTAGTTAGTTATTCTGATGCTGACTTCGGTGGCTGTAAGTTAGATAGAAAGATCACCTCTGGAACATGTCACCTTTTCAGCAAGTCACTAGTATCATGGTGTAGTAAGAAACAAAACCCTGTTGCATTATCTACAACAGAAGCTGAATACATAGCTGCTAGTAGTTGTTGTGCAAATATTTTGTGGATGAAACACACTTTACTAGATTTTGGATATCAATTCAGACATGTACCAATAAATTGTGACAACACAAGTCCTATTAAAATTTCAAAAAATACTATTTCACATTCTAGGACAAAACATATTGATGTAAGACATAACTTTTTGAGAGATCATTATCAAAAAGGTGATATCACCTTGGAATTCATTGGTACTAAATATCAACTTGATGATATATTCACTAAAGCATTAAATTCTGAGAGAATAGATTACATCATACAAAATATTGGCATGATCAATCACACTAGATATCTTACTGGTCATACTATTTTATACTTTACTATATTTTACATAACTATTTCATGTTCACGGTTTCTTTGTTACTAACTCGTGTTTGTGGTCTCACAGTTAGAACCTTGTGCTCACGGTGTATCATTCACTGCCTCACTGTGACCGAATAGTTGACTTACTGTCTCACTGTGACAGAACTGGCCATTCACTATCTCACCATAATGACCACTAACCGTCTCACCATGATGACTATTTACCATCGCATCATAACAACTATTCACGATCTCACCATGAAAATTATTTATGCTTTTATAATAACCCATATCAGGGTAATTATTTTTTCACCTCTTTTTTACTTTCTCCCATTTTTACTTTTGTGATGTTTGACATTCCCAAATGATAATACAAAAGGGTATTACTCGATTCTTCACCCTAACTCTCTCCTCTCACTCCTCTCGAACCCTTTCAACCTTGAACCCTTTCTCTTTCTCTCTCTCTCTCTCTCGACCTTCGATGAATGCCAAGAATGAAGAATCCATATTCATCCTCATATGAGAAGCACCACTCGAAGAAAATGAAGATAGCACCAAAGCTGGCGCCTGAAGGACCCTTGAATCCAAACCTGGTAAATCGTAGTGTTGTACCTGAAAAGGAAATTTTCCCCGAGTGGCTGTTGTCTAGAAAGTCTCTGGTTTTAAAAGATTTAAGAGAATATAGCTGGCTGAATGGTTCTCAAGGAAGGATAGACCTATTTACCCAAGGTTGGTAGATCAGTTTTATCAGTATGCATAGTTTTATTTTTTATGATGGTGAAAGTTTTGTTGTGAGAATCTGGATTGATGGTCAGAGATTCTCTTTCTCATCGAGGTTATGGGCTGCATGCTTTAGGATACCTCACGAAGGAATCTTCGATGATTATCAAAGAGATCCCACACCTACAACTGATTTCTTTGACATGGAAAATGCACTAGAAAACCTAACAGGAAATGACACCAAAAGAAGGGCCATAGCTACTGAACTGGATGGGGAGACAAGGCTGATGTTCAAATTTGTTGAAAATATGATTATCCCGAGGAAAGGTGACTTTGATTTCTTAAAGTATCAGGATGTATTTATGATTAATCACATGAAGAATGGACACAAAATCAATCTGTGAAAATACAACATTCACCATATTTGTGAATTGATCAAAGTCACATCCAAATCCACATCTCTATTTTACTCTAGACTGATATCAACTATTCTTGTTTCCAAAGGAGTAGTTGGACCCAATGAAGAAGTACTTACGGACTATGAATACTGTTTATCCAAACCTACCATCAAGAGGATGAAAATAAACTGGAACCCCTGGAAGAAGGAGTGGGTTGAAGATAATGATAAGCTCTATGAGAAGTTTAATACTGTAGACTATCCAATAAGGCCAAAGGACATTTCAGATCTTGGTTTGGAACTAGATGAAGTTGATGAGTATCCAGAATATGAAAAAGAAGAGGAAGAGGTAGCTGAAGTACCACATTGAGAAGAAGCTGAAGTACCTCAAATGGAATAAGTTTTTGTTGAGGAAGAAAGGCCTATCATTTCTCCTGTTGTTCTTGAAGAAGAACCTTATGTCCCTAGAGATGGTGTTAATATGGAAATCCAATATGAGGATGCAAGAGAATTAGTTATCCCAGAACCTGAGCAGCATGTCATGGAAGAAACAAATCTGGGACAACTCCCTGCCATGGAAGAGGCTGTAGAAGGATAACTCCCTACTGTACAAGAAGTAACTCAAAAAGAACTCCCTGATATCCAGGAAGCTAATCTTGAAGACCTTCCTGTGGAATAATATGTTCCTCAGATAATTACCACTGCTAAAGAGAGGATGGATATAGCCTTTAGGTTAGCTAGGAAAGAGATGGATGAGGAGATTAGAGATGAACCAGTGGATTTAAATCAAGTACTTGACCCTCAAGGTCTTGAAATAGAAGCACTTATTTAGGGGGAGGAACCTCAAAATCATGAGACTAATTAAGCTGAGTCTGATTAGGCTGAGTTTGATGAAGCATCTCAACCTACTGATTCATATTTGGTGGACAATCACTATAAATTCCCAAGCTTTTATGATGTGAGTGAATACCAACAGGTTACTACCGCTGGGATTGATCTATCATCTTTGTTTCAACTAACATCTATCACACTCTTTGCACCTGAATGTGAACCTAAACCAAAACCTCAACCTGAACCTCAACCTGAGCCTACACCTGTAGCACTTCCTATACCTGCACCTTTACCTAAATAGTAATATTTTGATAGTAAAGATGATTTGAATGTCTTTGGAGACACTATCATAGCTAGAGATGAAAAACTCTTGTCCTCTCAACCTCGTCTTGTGCCCCAAACTAAGTCAGGATGATGCCTCACTGCTTTTAGAAAATATTATCTGGCACATTCAACCCAAGATGATTCATGAAATTCAAGAAGTAAGGGTTGAAAACGAGTTGCTCAGTACTGAATTTGAAACTCTGAAAATCATGGTTGAAGACTTACAAAGAGAACTACGTTCAAGATTAGAGCCTGCCCCTTCACCTGCTCCTCCTTCTCCTGAACCTTCTCTTTAAAACATCTCTCGAGATATTGTGTCCTACATTCATCCATACCAGCTATCCTTTGATGAAAAGATTTGAGAAAGGCACACACAGATTTTTCACCACATGAGAGAGCTTGTGGAGAACCTGAACAAACTCATAGATGAATATACTGGTTGTCTTCAAAAGGTCCTGAAATAGTTCAAGTCTCTAACCACAGCTATAAAAGCTTCTACTTCCTCTGGTCAAACCTCTACTCCTTCTTTGGATAGTTCTCTACTCAGATCTAAAGTCAAGTAAGAGATTCAGAATGCGTTAAGTTCCTTTGATTTGGATCCTTTATCTGAAGTTGTTAATAACAACGATAGAGTGCTTGAAATGGTTCAAATTCACTCAAAGATTTCCAATGATTCCTAGCAGGAGATCTCCAAGAAAGTGGAATTCTATTTCAACCGTATTTTATCCAAAAATTATATGACCAATCACTTTAAATATCTTGTCGCGAATCTGAGAATACATACTGTGGCCCAATCCTTTAAAAACCAAGTTCAGAAGCTCACTAAATTTACCATATTGTTGGACAAGTTCATGGGAAATAAAGATGATTTTGAAAAGGCTATGCATTATGGAGGAGAGATTATTACAGACTTCATTAAGATTCTGAGACCGTATCATCTTGTGAAAAGTACAACAATTTTTGCTCTAGTGGCTGCTCCTCTCAGACCTGGATTACCTACTTTCAATTCTGCCTTAGCTTCCAGAACCATGTCAGTTGGCCAGGCTCTTAGTCAAATTAGGACTTTCATTCTTGACCAGCAACGACCAAGATCTTCTACTGCTCCAACTTTTTATCCATTAGTCTTCAAAGGTCTCCCTTTACCTTCTCTATCTACCACTTTTATGCCTTCTTCTACATCAGTAACTTCCCCTATGAATTCCTCTTCTGCTGCTGATAAAGGCAATGAGAAGTCCAATCTATGAAGAAGACTAATGACTACTATATTTTTTATGTGGATGTCATTGATTTTTTGTATTTCTACTATATGTTGTCTTCAGAACACTTTTAATGCACTGTGAACTACTTATCCTCTCTTATTTTAACTTTATGAAAATCCCAAAAGGGGGAGAACAATTATCTATTATTCAAAATTTATCTGTTATTCTATATGTTATTTTATCTTTAGTTTCATTCAATTTACCCTTTAACTGTAATTGATTTGAGATCATAAAAAAGGGGGATATTGTTGGACTCCTCATGTATTAATAATGTTTTAATGATTACAAATCTCAAAAATCTTATTAATCATAAGTATTTGTGTTTCATGTCATCTCATACCTTATAATGGTTAAGCTCAATTCATTTTATGCATATTACTGTTTAAGTCTGAATACAGTTATTTGCCTATGTACAAGACACTGTGAAGCTTGACACAGTAAGTTAGACACCGTAACCAATGAGACACCGTGACCACGAGACACATTGACCATGAGATACCATGACACAGTAAGCCTGACACCGTGAAACAAGACACTATGATCAGACACCGTAATCCAGACACTCTGTTTTCCTAAGTGTCAGAGACTGTTAGCAAGACATAGTCATCAAGGCACCGTGAATCCAGAAACTGTAAGCAAGACACCGTGAAGGAGACACTGTGAAGGAGACACCGTGAAAGAGACACCATGAATGAGATACTGTGAAAGAGACACCATGTAGGAGACACCGTGAATGAGATACCATGAAAAAGACACAGTGAAGGAGACACCGTTTGCATAACTACTGTGACTACATTTTTGAACTATTTTGTCGTTTAACTATTTAACTTTTTAACGGTCATATTTGGCGCCTTTAATGAAATGAAATATTTAATGTTTCTTTGTAGAAATAGTACGAGGTACGAGGTACGACACACATGGAACCTCTCTGGCAAAACCCATGCATTCAAAGATAAGGAGAAGAGTGTCTATGAAGAATCGATACACAACACGACACACGACAACTCAATAAATGCATGTGAACCATACTGAACAGAACACCAATCGTGATAACGACCAACAAGAAGAGATTGGATGATCTTCAAAGAAGCAACTGTCTCATGCATGCAATCCAACTCTACTGAAGTACACACGATGCACATTGGAATATAGAGAACATCTTCACTGATAAAGAACATAAGCTGAACCACGACACTCTATTTTTCAACACAAAAACCCGAGAGGGACTGAGAAGAATTTCTATCTTATCCAAGGAGTCCAGAGCTGCTATGCTAATCACTAGAGAATTCTAAACTCACATCTACTCTCTCTCTTAGTGATTCTTTTTTTTCGAGCAGTGTGTGTGCTCTGTACATTTTACACACACACTGACTTATGTGCTGAACTGGAGTATTTCAAAATCCTCATACCAAATTATTTACTCCTATTTACCCATGATAACTATAGAAGAGGTCCCTGTGTGGCCTGGTCATTATCTGTTTACCCATGAAAACTATGAAAGAGGTCCCTGTGTGGCCTGGAAAGTCCATGTACTGTTGTTAAACCCGATCCAGGGTGTGGATCAGAGTTTATTTATATAAACTTCTTGGTGGAAGGTGATCACCAAGTGGAGTGGATTAGGTCTTGGCTTGAGACTGAACCACTTGTTTTATATCAGTTGTGCCAATTATATTTAGTCTACTCTGTTTTGCTGCTTTACTGCATAATCTAGAAAAACACTAAATTCACTTTGATAGTTAGTCTTGGAAAGAATTTATATCTGATTTGTCTTAGTAGGATAACTTCAAAAGTAATTTTAATAATACCAATTAATATTACTAAGAATTAATTAATCTTCTAAGAAGTTGATTATATAGTCAAGCTCTTATACTAGTATATCCTTTATTAACTGGGCTGTATCTTTTTTTTGGGGAAATAATTCTTTGGAAAACTAATATCTTTTAAACTTAATTTTTTATAGTAACTCAATTCACCCCTCCCCTCTTGAGTTAACTACTCCAACCAACATTAATAAAGAGTGAGGAGGTAAATTTTTTTTAGTGTGAACAAGTTATTAATGTACCTAGTGGATATTATTCATATTAGAATAATTTGGTTTCATTGAAGGATTGTAAATTAATTGCTATGGAATATCATGACTGTATTGTATTGATGCAACAACTGTTATGAACCGAATTGCATGCTATATTACGAAAACATGTCGGAATGATTATCACCAGGTAATGTAATTTTTTTAAATCCATTTTCAGAAAATCCATTGATCCAAATTTTTTAGATCTTCTAGATAATTAACCTTCTCTAATACTTTGTAAACTAGAAATGTATTTCCCACCTATGATTTTTGATATAATATTTTATTTCACGATTCATCTAGTGTATGAGATAAGAATATATGGGACTATTTATTTATGTTGTATTTATCCTTTTAAAATATATATGAAAATTTTGAATTAATATGTTAGAAATCCTCATCGACCAGAGGCCTCTATTGTCAAAATATTTATATCAAAAGAGGTGATTGAGTTATGTACTGATTATTTTTTGAAGTAAATCTTATTGTTCTCCATATATGTCATGATAATAATGTTTATAGTGAAGGGATATGTATTAAATTCTCAAAGGAAAATTTAATTCCACATAAAGATGTGATATATGATCATTTATACATTTTGAACAACATTGATGAGTTTAAAACATATATATTATCACATATTTCTTAATTAAAGGTATGTTATTCGAAAATAAATGGAAATTGGATGATGATTGAGAATATAAAAACACATTTTTAATTGTCTAAAAAAATGTCATCATAGATATATATGAATCAGAAAAATTGAAGTGGTTGGCAGGACGAATGTCTCTTAACTTGATTACATGGTCTTGTTTTGATATTTATTGAAACACATTTTATAAAAAATTAAGTATGACAAGAGTACCATTTAATATAGTGGGGTACTGGTCATAATTGAAGAATAGTATTTTTATATTACTTATGATAAAACCCAATTTTGGCATCAATAACATAACATGGAGTTCTTGAGGATATATGGTAATTATTTATAGTAAATTTCAAGTCATGATGTTTAGGTGTAACTATAATGATAGTAATAGTAGTGTGAAATATGATTATTATGGGTTTAAACCTGTTGATTTTAAAATATTTATTTTCAAATAAGAACCACTTATCATGTAGAAACATGAAAATCAAATATTTAATGTTATTGATTCATCAAATGGTCAGTGTGATGTTGTTTGTCAAGGGGAAAAATTCATTTGGGTGATGAGGATGAAGATGATGATGATGTTACAAATTTATATAAGTTTTATTCATCTATGAAGTGATTTATAGATGATAAAAGTTACTAAAATGTATACATATTTTAGGATATACAAAATTACTTTGCTGAAGGGATATTGGAAAACATTAAATTACACTCTTAATTATTCAGGTAAATATTTTTATATTTTTATATTTTTTTGAAATTATCATTTCTAAAAAATCTACCTTTTTCTAACTTTTGGATGTTTTATTATATATATTTGATTATTTATATTATTTCTATGTCATATTTTTTTTCAACTATTACGACTATATATTATTTATTTAAAAACCTAACGTACATCATTTAGGTTTGGTTAAATTTACAAATAGATAAACACTTTTTTGTAACTTTGATATTTAAATTAATAATTTTTATACCATTTTAGAATTAATGTTTATATTTAATAGTTTAGTTTATTTATTTATTGGATATAAATCCCCACTTCATTATTTTTTTGAATCTTACCCATGTGTTACATTATTTCTTTTACTTACATATCATTGTAATCTTTTTTAAGTATTAAATATTATAAAAATATAGAGGTACATAGAAATCCATTAGTTTTTCCTATTTCAAAGAAATATATAGAGGAAGTGGAACATATACCGAGGTATATGCATTATTTATCATATTATTAAATATTTGATAATAAAATTATTTAATGAAATCCAAATTTTAATTTACAAAAAATAGTTGCAGGACTACTAATGCCCCTTATATTGAGGGGTCTTCTCCTTATTATATACAGAAACCAATTTATAGAGTTTGAAAACATGGGATTACATGTTTACCGCAACCGTTACTCACCTAAGGAGACCAGAGAATACATATTCAATTGGCCCAAATGCAACACAACTTTCAAGTTATATCACCACACAAAGCCATTTTAGCATTAACATTTTATATATTGATTAGAAGTTCAATGAAAAGATGGTGAAAAATCAGCTGTTGGAGTCCATATTGTTATAATATTTGAATTGATTTATTTTTATCTCATTTTTTTAATATTCATATATTATATGACTAATTTTCAATATATGAAATTATAGTTGAATTTCAATTTATTAAAAAAGAATTAAATTAAAAAAATATTTCTCTCTTTAGTTATTGTTCGATGGATAATTTTTAAAACAAAATTAAAAAAACTATGTTTTTGGAATGTTACAGAATTAAAACCCATACCTAAAATATTGGTTTTTTGATATATATAAATTGAAGAATTTTTTCACCAGTAGACATGATGATGCATTTATTTTATGATAATTATTTATTATTTTTAAAATTTCTTGCATATTAGCTGATTACTTATTAGTTTATTTTTATATAACATTCCTTTACGAGATCTCATCATGAGATATAGTTGTCGAACATATACCATCATACTTTATCTTAGGGTGGGTATTATTTATATTGAAGGGAAAATGTAACAATCCAAACTTTTATTAATGAAAATTCTATTTATCTAAATAAATGTATTATTTTTTAAAATGGTTATATAAAACATATGTACTTTTTTTTATGTTTTTAGAATTTAAAATACAATTAATAATTGTTACAGTTGCTAATATAACATTTGAAAAGTGATCACATGATTCGTATAAATATAGGGCCTTAACAAATCCAATTTACTCATACAAAGGAAGAGATGGATTCATCCGGTAGAATTACTCCATACGAAGCCCATTTTTCGGAGCTCAGAAAGGAGGTTGCATTACTGGTCTTTTCTCTTGACCAAGCCCATGATGAGATTCAATATATTAAGATTGAAAAGAACTGACTATGAGAGATGTGTACATTTATAGAGATTACCACCCGAGCAATGTTATCAGAGACACCCTAAGAGTCTGTCACCATCACACACCATACCCTTAGGTCTTATGCGGGTGTTATAAGGTGTTATATAACAAGACCCTAGAACTATGATTATGGGCATTATTTTTGTATAAAGAATATACAGTCATTTTATTATTCTTACTTTGTAAATATTTTTTATTGAACAAATAGTATTTTTAGTTAATATTCAATTAAGAAATCAATTTTGAATAATTAATGGATATTTTAATTAATTTTTTTAATAAAACATTATATCTACATATCTTTTATTTAATAATAATGATTGTATAATTTTTATGAATACAATTGTATTTTTTAGTAAGGATTGAATGTTATTTTTATCAAAACCCACAAATTTTTTATAAATGTAAGTTTTTATTTTAAAAGTAAAAATTCAAATATTTAGAAAAATATTTTGATAAAATGAATATTATTTTTGTATTCAGGATTTAGAAATTATCAAATTATGAATTAAATATAATTATTTGACACAACAATATTTTTGGGTAAAAATTAAATACCATTTATATATATTGTGTTTTATGACATCATAATGTCCTAATAGTGAAGTAATAAAATACTATAAAATGGATTTTGGGCCAATATATGTTTTGTATTTAAAATAATTTGTTTTTAGATATTTTTATTAATTTTATGAAGCCTTAGTGGTCCCTCCAAGACATATAAAATATTTTAAAATTTTAAAATGAATCCATTTGTAGTGTCACTCACCTACACATAATCAATCCTAATATTTTAATAAGTTTTTCTATTGGCCTTATAAAATAATTTTTTCCTCTCCATTTTGGAAAAAAACTTAGCCAAAAACCATGGGATGGTCATTGGTTTTGATTATTTTAATATGTAGTGTCCAAAACATAAATAATAAATAATTCCTTTTCCTTTACTATATAAACCCACTCAATATCTCATTCCTCTTCACTAAAGTCCTTTGGAGCTTGTCCAAAATCTGACCTCTTATATCTAGAATCCTACCAAGGTGCCCAAATCTCCCTACAATCCACCCTCAATCCCCTCCCAATCCTTTGAGTTCACACTTTCAAGAAAGGGATTTCTTCCTTTCTAATTTTTGTACAAATTTTTTATGTTTTTATACCCTTTTGTTTTCAATTAAAAATATTGGGGTATAATTTCTCACCTCCCCCATACTACCCTCATTATGTTTGAATGATGAGGGAACTCTTTCTCTCTCATTAATGCCTCCCATGTACACCTGTTAGTATACCAAAATTATGTATGGAATTTCTCTCATCTCATTGACATTCAAAAAATTATATTAAATTATGTATATAAATTCCATTAATTTTGTTGGTATACTATGTTCAATAACCCCATTAGTGTCCATTTCATGTATAAATGATGATATACCCCTTTTCTCTCTCATCAACCCATTTTATAATTTCTATCTGATGTCGTTATGCTGCAAAACATTCCCATTCCAAAATCATCATGTAAGTGAATACCATACCCATTTATCTATCAAGGGTATTCAAATTTATAAAAATATACTTATTATTATAGAGTTTCATGTATTTATTCAAAATTCCTTTATCATTGAAAAAATTATGATATTGAAACATTCCATGTTATATGATTCATGTGACACACTTATGCATGAAATGAAATGATTATAAAGGGTGCACCTTGATAGCGCTCCAAGGCATTGGGTAATGATTAGTATCATGATAGGTCATGTTCAATGAGGATTTACAAATTATAATTTATGTTCATTTAGGGTTTACTCATTCTAATTCAAGTAAAATGAGGATTTACACATGCTCCATGTGCAATGAGCCTTGGATGATTTTAATATCATGATAAATGTTGTTTACACATTTCCTTGTTATGATAACCATGTTATATCATGCCTTTATGTTCATGTTTATCTTGTGCTCCATTGATATGATTATATCCTAACATGTACTGTATTATTCATGTTATTCCTTGTTTAATCCTTTATTGAGCTTTATAGCTCACCCCTTTCTTATGCTTGTCCTTTGGTTATCCCATGAAATGCTAGGTATGAAGGAATGTTGTGGTCATGTAAAATAATTTTTCAATAAAGATGTTGTGTTTTTTATTCTAAGTTGTTTTGTAATGTTACTAATTTCCAAAGTCACTAGAACTCCTGATCTGAAGAGCTGTATTAAGTAAAAATTTATGTAATAAATCATGTTTAATTGTGTAATAAAGAGTAGGGTTGTTATAGTTGGTATCATAGGCAGGTTTAGTTATTTGTGGGATTAGGATTAGAAAATCCTAGTGAATGACTTAGGGATAAGTCTAAATATAATAAAAACATCCCTAAATTTTGGTGAGTATAGATTAAGTGGTTTATCAATAAAACACATCCTTGTATGGATACAAACAAGTATATGTGGCTCTCTCAAAGATGTGTCTTGGGGTAAAACCTGAAAACAACACTTTGAGGTAGACTCAAACGAGAACTAGTTCACGATAACGAGCCCGACGACACTATTGGTTAGGAAAATCCTGTGGTATATTATTTGGTAAATTCATAAGCTTAGTATGAACCATTATTAAGGGAATTAATAAATTCCCATAATAATATATGATTGGAAGTAGATCATGGATAACATATATTGAAGCCATTAAATTCATATGTTAATGAAATAAAAGTAATTCAATTTTTTTCCTTTTTTTTCTTTGGATTTCCCTTTATATGTTACCCCTAACATTCCTTTTATTCCAACCAATGGCCTGTAATAAGAGGACTCAGGCTAACAACTGATGCAATGATTAATGTGATGACTATTATAATGAGATTACCAATCTTATGGGAGTGGGAATCACACACTTTTTCATGATATCCTCTCAGTTAAGTCATGTTTTGAATAGAAACATGGACCCATAGAAACATTCAAACCCCCTAAGAAAGAAAAATATCAAATTGAGAGCTTCATGGGACAATGACCTCATACTTTTAATGGATCATCTGATCCCTCAATCACCGAACAATGGATCAAATCCATAGAAAAGTTATTTTCCATACATCAATGTTCCAAACAAAAGTAGGTTATTTTGGATGCTTATCATATAGAGGGTGAAGCTGATCAATGGTGGAAATTGATAAAAAAATATGAGCCCCAAGGAAGATATTTATGAGTTGGAATAGACGGTTTTTTGAAAAATGTTTTCCAATAAATATTTTCTACACACCCTCTACCATAATATGGATTGGGACTTCCTTGCCCTAATGAAAAAAGATCATGAACCCATCAGAGCATACAAGGAAATATTCAAAAGTCTTGAATGATATGACTCAAGATTTTTCATTACCCCCAAATGAGAGGTTTACCGCTTCTTTGGTGAGCTAAAACCTTGCCTATGGAAAGCCTTAGAGATCTGTGAGATTGATAGCTATGAGAAAATATTCTGATGTGCCCTCAAATTCAAAATGGAAATCAGTGAATATCAGAGGTATCATGGGGCTAAGAAGATAAATATAGAATTTAATTATGAATGTCCAATGGAAAAATACAATAGTGCTAGGAAATTATATCACCAAACTTTCCAATGGTGTGGAAAGAAGAACCCCAAAAATTGCATGAAGGGGATCAGGAAATTCTTTAGGTGTGGAAGAGAAGAGAACCTGAAAATTAATTGCCAGCATGAAAAACCCGCTGCTATGACAGAGGAGGGGAATGCTTCTTTTTACCCTCAACACATTTTCCAATGCTTCAACTACAAAGAACTAGAGAAAATTTCAAATCAGTTCCCCAATTCAAGGGTTTTTGGAGGCAGCCAACAACCTATAAGGTAGAAAGGGTGAGCTTTTTACCATCACTAACGCTGAAGAAAACCCTGACAACAAAGTGGTGATAGGAATTCTATCTATTCCCTAAATAATTTTGAACATAATTTTTTATTCTGGTTATACGCATTCTTTTATAACACAAATTATTAGTAGAAAAATCTCAATACCACCACAAATCATGAAAGTAGAGATGTCAGTGAGAAAAAAATGGGGAAATCATTTCATTCCAGGAATATAAATCCCACTGAGTCACAATTTTTCAATTGAAGTTCTGGTATAACCTCTTTATACTCCCTATAGAATAATTTTATGCAATTCTAGGCATGGATTGACTTTCTCTATATAGAGACAACATAAATTTCTGTGAGAGGGAAATCACTCTCCATATGGAGAATCAACTCCTGTTTCTGTACAAGTGAAAGGAGGGGGATGAATCTTATTTATCACCATCGTCTCAAGAGTGGATATTACTACCCTATGAGAACATGTATCTTTATTAGATGATTGAGTCTAATCAAGAAACCATGCTTGAATACATGCCTATTGTGAGGGAATTCACTAATGTGTTTCATGAGGAATTTCCTAGTCTTCCTCTTAGAAGTGATATTGAATTCTCAATTGATCTTATACCTAGGGAGATACAAATATCCAACAATCCATAATGAATGGATTTTGTGGAGCTTGAGGAGATAAAGAAACCACTACAAGAGAATATGGATAAATGGTTTATACTCCCAAGTGCATCACCATGGGGTGCACCAGTCCTCTTCATCAATAAGAAGGATGGTTCAATGAACCTTTTCATTGATTATCATGAGCTCAAAAAATCATGATAAATAACAAGTATTCTCTACAAAGAATTGATGATTTATTCGATCAACTACATTGAGCAGAATACTTCTCCAAGGTGGATCTGTGGGCAAGATATTATCAAGTACAGGTGAAGAAGGAGGATATCCCCAAGATTGATTTTTGTAGAAGGTACGTGAACTATGAATTCATAGTTATGAATTTTGGACGCACTAATGATCCAGAAACCATCATGGACATTATTAATAGAATATTTAGTGATTAAATCGACAAATTTTTAGTAGTCCTTATAGATGATATTCAAATATTATCCAAAACCAAGAAAGAGCATGAGGATCATCTAATAACTGTACTAGAGACATTGCGAAAGGATAATCCCTATGAAAAGTAGATAATGTGTGAGTTTTGATTGAGGGAAATCTCATTCTTGGGTCATATCATCTCATGAAATGGTATATGTATGAATCCCTCCATGAAAGCTGTAATTGAGGAATTGCTAAGGCCACCATCGGTGATGGATATCCATAGATTCATGGAGTTAGCTAGATATTATCGTCGATTTGTGTGAAATTTCTCATTATTGTCCAACCATCGTACCAAGATAACTTTGTAGGGACTCAAGTTTTCTTGGATTGGTGAACGTGAAGAGAGATTCAAGGAGTTTAAAAGGAGGCTTATCACCGCACCTGTGCTCATACTACCCACAAGTGGAAATTTTTTTTGTGGTATTCAGTGATGATTCAAAGAAGGGACTGGTTTGTATGTTGACGCAAAATGAAAAAATCATTGCATATGCTGCAAGGAAATTTAATGTTCATGAGAAAAACTATACAACATATGATCTAAAGATAACCATTGTAATAATCACTTTAAAAATTTTGTGACAACACCCATTTGGTGAGAAGTGCAAATTATATAAGGATCACAAAATCCTAAAGTATATATTCATGCAGAAAGAGTTGAATATGCACCAACAAAGACGATTAGAGTTGATCAATGACAATGAATTCTATATACATTACCAATCTGGGAAAGCGAACAAGGTGGAAGATTCTCTAAGTATAAAGGAACCATCGATTCTATCATTGATGATAATTGAGAAGGATCTAGTCTTCTTATGTTTGATGAATATGGAAATTTTAATCATAAATAAGGGAACATCATAAACCATTTCACAAATGATTTCTCAAGCATCTCTCTTGGAAAGGTTAAAGGATGCTAAAAAATATGACGTGGGAATTATGAAGAAAGTGGAAAATACCATAAAAGGTAATTCCTCAGAGTTCATTGTTAATGAACAAGGAATTGTAAGATTTGGGACAAGTCTATTTGTTCCATCAAATCCAGAGTTAATGAATGATCTTTTCGATGAATCACATAGTTAGAATTTCTCCAATTCACCCATGTAACACAAATATATATCAAGATCTCCAAGATCATTATTTTTGTGATAACATGAAGAAGGATATTACTGAGTAGACACCAAAGTCCCTGGTATGTCAGCAAGAGAAGGCTGAGAGGTAGAAGTATAAGGGGATGTTGCAACCATTACCCATACAAACATAGAAATGGGAGAACATCAGTATGGACATTGTCACCAAACTTTTGAATACATCCAAAGGAAAAATGATATTTGGGTTGTTTTGGATAGTTTTACAAAGACTTAAGACATCATTTAAATTCAAGAGGATTTCTCATTGGATCAACTAACACGAATATACATTAGATGTGTGGTAAGTCCTCATGGAGTACCAATATTGATTATATCTGATCGAGATCCAAGATTCACCTTTATGTTCTAGAAGATTATACAACACGCACTAAATACTGAGATGAACTTCAGTACAACTTATCTTCCTCAAAATGAGGGCGAATCTGAGTGAACAAACCAAACAATTTAGTACATGTTGAGAGCAAGCTCAATGGACTTCAAATGAAGATGGGATCAACATCTTCCCCTAATTGATTTCTCTTACAATAATAGTTTCCACTCTAGTATCCAAATGGCCCCTTATAAATCCCTTTAGGGGAAGAGGTATAGAACATTGGAATGTTGGGATGAAGTTGGGGACCAAAAACTTATAGGCCCTGAAATGGTTGAATAATTGGTGAAGAAGGTTAAGACAATCCATCAACACATTAAAGTTTCTCAGAGTAAACAAAAAGAGATATTCTGAAAATATTCGATGATACCAAGAGTTTGATGTTGGGGACATGGTATTCCTCTGCATATCACAATGAAATAGAGTTATGATATTTAGTAGAAGGGAAAGCTTAGTACAATGTACATCATCCCTTTTGAGATCCTTGATTTTATTGGTGTAGTGTCATACTGACTAGAACTTCCACTGAACCAGTCTGAAGTACATGATGCATTCCATGTATTACTATTGAGGAAATACATACCTAATCCATCACATGTACTCAATCGAGAGGTGGTACCATTGGATAATGACCTATCCTATGAAGAGAATCTGGTGAAGATTAGATCGTGGGGAAAAAGTTCTATGAAATAAGATAATTCCCATCATTAAGGTGTTATGGAGAAACCCCAAGATTGAAGAAGAAATGTGAGAATAAGAGTAACTGATGAAGAAGAGTTACCCTCATCTAATTTTGTGTGGAAAAAAATTTTTGAGGGTGAAATTTCTTAAGGGGGGATATTGTAATGATGCAAAATTTTATTAATGATAATTCCCCTTGATGAAATTAAATGTGTTCTTAATTAAAATGGTTTTATAAAACATATGAACTTCATTGGTTTTTAGTTTTTGGATTTAAAAATAACTTTATAAATTTTTACTATTTCTAATATAGCCTTTGAACATTGACCACATGATTATTATAAATATAGGGCCTTAATAAATCCAATTTACTCAGACAAAGGAAGCAATGACCTTATCCAGTAGAATTTCTCAATATAAATCCCTTTTTTCGGATCTTCGAAATGAGGTATCGTCACTGGGATTCATTCTTTAACAAGTCCATGTCGAGCTTCAACATGTTAATATTGAAAGGAACCACCTATAAAATAAGTGGAAGTTAATAGATATTACCACTAGAGCGATGTTATCCAAACCGCCCTAAGAGTCTGTCACTATCGCACACCATTCCCTTGGGTCTTATGAGGGTGTTATAATGGGTTATGTAGCATGAAACTAAAACATTTATTATGTGCATTATTTTCATATAAAAAATATATATTCATTTTATTATTATTTCTTTGTAAATGGGTTTTAAAGCATGAATAGTATTTTTAGTTAATATTCAATTAAGAAATCTATTTTGATGAATTAATGGATATTTGAATTAAACTATATTTTAATAAAATATTATATATAAAATACTTTTATTAAATATAAATTATTGTATAATTTTGATGAATATAATTGTAATTTTTATTAAGGTTTGAAAGTTGTTTTTATAAAAACTGATGAATTTTCAATAAATGAAAGTATTTATTTTAAAAGAAAAAACATAGATATTTATAAAATTATTTAGATAAAATGAATATTATTTTTGGATTTAGGATATCGAAATGATCTAAGGGTAAAATTTTCATAATTTTTTGAGATAGTCAAATTTTTTGGTAAAAATTAAATACCATTTAAATATATAATGTGTTTTTTGACATCATAATAACCTAAAAGTGATGTAATAAAATAATATAAAAATTATTTTTGGACAATATATGTTTTTTATATAAAATTGTGTGCTTTTAGATTTTTTTATTAATTTTATTGTGCCTTAGTAGTCTCTCCACGACTTATAAAATATTTTTCTTTTTAAAATGATTTCCTTGAGAGTGTGACTCAGCTCCACATAAGCAAGCCTAATATTTTAATATTTTCAGACATTGGCCTTATAAAATAATTTTTTCCACTCCATTTGGGAAAAAACCATTGTATTTTTTGTGGTTTTGATTAGTTTAATGTGTAGTGTCCAAAACCAAAATAATAATGAATTCCCTCTCCTTTCCTATATAAACCCACTCAATATCCCATTAATCTTAACTAAAAACCTTATTAGGTCAACCATAATTTGTTCTACTCTATCTATAATCCTCCCATGGCTCCCCAAGCTCCCTTTAAGTCTCTCTCAAGCCTCTCCCAAGTCTTTGGGATCACACTTCCATGTAAGGGATTTCTTTATTTCTCATTTTGACCAAATTTATTTATGTTGTTATGCCTTTTCGTTTTCAATTAAAAATGTTGGGGTATGATTTAGAACATCTCCTATACTACCCTTATTAGGTTTGAATGATGAGGGACCTCTTTCTCTCAAATTAATGCCTCCCATTTTCACCCATTACCATGCCGAAATTTCGTATGGAATTTCTCTCTTCTCATTTACATTCAAGAAATTATTTTATATTATGCATCTAAATTATGTTAAATATGTTGGGATATTGTGTTCTATGAATAAATTACTATAAAATTCATGTATAAATGATGATAGACCCTTTTTCTTTCTCCTCAACCCATTTTACAATTTCTATTTGACGTAGCTATTTTGCAAAATCTTTCCCCTGCCAAAATCTGCGTGTAAGTGAATACCATACCAATTTCTCTATCAAGGGTATTCACATTTATGCACAAAAACATATTGGTTATAGAGTTTCATATATTTATTCCACATTATGTTTTTGGGGAATAAATTATTATTTTTAATTAATCCATATTATATTATCAATGTGGCACACTTATGCATGAAATGAAATGTTTATAAATGGTACGTCCTGATAGCGCTCCAACGCATTGGGTAAAGATTAGTATAATGAAACGTCAAGTTAAATGAGGGTTTAATAATTCTAATTAATGTGAAATGAGTATTTACTCATGCTAATTCATGTTCAATGACGTTTACTCTTTCTCAATGTGTAAGGAGATTTGGCTCATGCTAATATCTAGTTAAATGTTGTTGCCACATTTCCATGTTATGATAACCATGCTATATCATGACTTTATGTACATGTTTCTATCGGCCTCCATTGATATGAATACTTTCTAACATGTACTGTATTATTTATGTTATGCCTTTTTTACTCCCTTACTAGGAATTATAACGCACCCTTTTCTTATGAAAATACTTAGGTTATCCCATGCAATGCTATGTTTTATGGAATTTTGTGTTCATGTAAATGAAGTTTTTATTAAAGATATTGTGTTTTATTTTCTAAGTTGTTATTTAATGTTCCAAATTTTCAAATAAAATATATATATTGATCCTCATAGTTTTATTAATTGTATGTTCATGTAATAAATCGTGTTTAATTGTGTAATAAATTGCATGGTTTTTATAAAATAACTCCATAAAAGTTTGATGCATCAAGAGATCAATCAAATAGTTGTTCAGAATAGGTCATGTTTGGTCCTCAATCCCCAAATCCTCATGAGTAAATGGAAAAGATAAAGAATTAAAAAATAAAAATTATCTTACATAGTAATTTAAGTCAGTATGTAACAAAATTAAAAAGAAATAACCTTTTATTTTCCATGGATGTCTTTATTTTGAAAATTAACAACACTAATATATCATTCTAATTTTAATATTAGGATTACCTTAATGAGAAAAAGATATAGGGGAATTTTATCTGTGAGTGTAGGATAAAAATTCTTGCTACTGATTTAGGAAAGAAATAAATCCTCTACGATGTTAGAGGATATGAATCGTGTGTTAGTGTGAGGAGTGTTTTTGGTCATCAAAGTAAGAAATAATGATATTAAGAAATAAATTCTGGAAAATCTAATCTAGATGGAATGGAATAGTACATGGAAAATAAAATTCAATAATTAGTGTGAGATATATTTGGGAAATTGATGAGACAATCACTGTGTGTACAACGTACGCAGCATATGGAGCCTATGTAGCATGCCCGACCAGCCCAGCTTACCAAAACCTCCTACTCAGATCCTCCAACTCCTCATTTAGACCCCACCATATACTTTTTTCTGTATGATGGAGATACCCATGTACAAATTGTTTCATATAGATCCATACTTATTTTAGGTAATTTTTTACATCACTAGCCCTTGTAGTTGGGTAATGTAATAATATCCATATATGATATTATTGATCCATCCAGTATACTTATATTAACTATAGAATAGGTTACCGTAGTTAGAGATTTTGTTGTTCATTTTTAATTTTTATGGCTATACTTCTCCATTATATGACATATGATCTATGTGTTTTTTAAATATTATTTACAATTGATTAAAAATTATGTAATTTTTCATGGTCTTTAATTTATGTAGGAGTATATAATATCCAAATAATTCTTAAAAAGGAAATTAAAGGTGCACGCACCAATAAAATCAAATACTATTGAGATTTATAAAGGGGAAAATATATCATCTCAGGTTTCTTTTTCATTGGATAATATTTTTTAGTTTCAGATAATGTCTGATATAGGTGGAGGAGACTTTACATTGAGAATGTTAAAAAAGGTTGTCATGGAAGTAGTTATTTTTTACAAGCTCAGTGTGCTTATGTTGCAATTGTTTTCCATGTAAGATTTATTTCTAGTTTTTCTTCTTTAAATAATTTTTTAAAGTGACTTAATGTATTATTATTTAAATTAGGTATATACAGATAATTTTTATTCAAAATGAGACCAATGATTTTGATGGTCTTTTAAATCAGAAATTAATTTCAACAACTATTCAATCTTTGAAAAATCATGCTAGAGATTCGTATTTGTATATCTAAGAGATTATCAGATATAGATATTGGGTTCTCGTTTATTATTTCGTTGATTGGTAAGAAGACTAAGTTAATTATGAAGTAATATTCATTATAACATTATTAATTTAAAGCGTTTTATATTGTATAGTTCATTAAATGATAGGTTTATTCTTCCCAAATGGATGAAAATTATATTGTTTTTCTCTTTATTAGGCGGTGTACATAAAAAATTTAGAAACTTATTAGACAAGTAATTTTTATTCTTTTTTGTTAGTTCTTTATGTTTAATTATTATAGTTTATACATGTATTTTGTTGATATATATGAAAATTAAGGCCATGGTAAAAGTATAACAAAGACATTTTATGAATAAATTATCTAAATACAATCCAATGTGTAGAAGTAATGGTATATATATTTTATATTATATTAGATTAAGTTATAGTCATATATATATGTTTATTTTTATTTTCAATTTAATGTTTTATAACCGCAATATACTCATCCAAAAGGAAGAGTGGAATGTTGTTATCATGTTTCAAAATTCATGTATGAGTTAATAAAAAATGGATCAATGATTGAATTTGACATGGTTAATTATATTAATTATTTTATGTTTTGTATCAAAATAATGTTTCTTAATCTTATAAATTTCATTATTATTGTATTTTTTTCAATGATACTGAGTCATACACAAATGATGAACTAACTTATCTTCGTAGTCTTTTAAAACTATTTATTAATTATGATTGTGATTTAAATTATTATATATGTCTCTTTTAATTAAAGTTAAAAAATGATATTTAGATAACAATGATCTTCTTTAAGATGGTATATTCTATTTATTTTTATAGGGATTTTTATTTTTTAATGGGATATCGATTTATAAAAAAATCTCCACACTACAAAATAATTTATTTTTTAAGGTATGTATCATTTAGTTAATATTTAAAGAATGAATAATTATATAATAATTTTTTCTCAAAGATTGTATATAATATTTTTTTTAGGTTTCTAATGTTTCAGGTATGTTTCTCTAAATTTAATTTAAATAACTGATTATTTAAACAAAATTTTTTCCAATTTATTTTTAATATTGTGTTTTATTTTATAGGGGGTTATCATTATCTTAATTAAGTATATTAAGAAGAGTACATAAATATTTTTTCAAGTTGTTAAAGAGGTAATTTTTATACATTTTTAAAAGTTATTTCTTATTAATAATTAATTTTTATATGCCTTTTGATAATTTATATATTAAAATCAAGGTCATGAATAAGGTTTAACAATGTTCATTTGTTAATACACAACCCAAATACATTCCACTATGTGAAATTATGGGTAATTATATTTTATATTAGATAATATATGTTTTTTATTATATATATGTGTTTGTTTATATTATCATGGTAATGTTTCATAATAGACGTGTCATCACACACCTTCAATTGATGAAGAGATCATCAATTTCAACATTTATCATTCATATAAATATACAACTCCTCCTTCAGGATTGGTTCTCTCCAAATCACATCATACCTGATTTTATTTTGGTAATTCATTCCACAATTTTTGTTAGCATAAACTCTATATATTGATAAAAACATTAGTTGAAAACTAAAATTAGTTTTTAACATATATCTATTTTCATCAATACTTATTAGAATGAAGGAAAGATAATTATTTTTATCAACATATATATTAGTTTATAACTGTTATTGTTATTTAACATATGTTAGAGCATGAAATGTTTCCAACTAAAGAAAATACATATATTTGTATTACATTAGAAATAAAATTCTAATTTTAAATTTATCGAATGGTTTTCTATTTAAATATTATATGTATCTATGTGATTGAAACTTTTTGTCTTTCTTCTTACTAGTGATATATGGTGTATATTTACAATTTTTTACATTGTATGAAAGTTTTTATTATATAAAACCTAGTTACAAGAAGTGTTGCCACATTTTGGATTTTAATTACATTAATCGCTAGATTCTTGTTTCTTTTAACAATAAATTCTTTAACTTAAAAAAATTAGATACATGATTTTCATGATAAATATGTCACTCAAATATGATAGTATGTGTGATCTAATGTGAATGGTAATGATGAATACATTGATTTATTGTAGTGACTGATAGTGAAATGAAATTATTTATTTATTTATTTATCATTTATTTATGGGAAAAACATAGAATAGTATCACATTGAAAGACTAATTCAACTAGGTATCATTATTTGTGTTCAAAAATATAATTTTGAACTATATATTTTGAACTTTAAATTTATTTTCAATTTTTGTTTTCATCTAGAAGTTCTATTCAATGTATTGAATTTTCCAATTCATTGAATGAACTCAATTAATTTTTTTTTTCAAAATATAACTTTTAAAATTTTCCATATTAATTTGCATATTTTTAATTATATATTAATTTTTTTTTAAAATTTATGGTGTTTACCACCATTTTTGGTTTCTTCATGCATTCACTATATTCACATTTGAATTTTATAACATCAATTACTTATTACATTTTGTCTATTTTATTTTAAATATAATTTTTAAATATTACCACTAACATATACAAATTGTTAAGGGAAGGTCATGTTTATCAAGAACTTTTTCTTTTGATTCAGCATGAAAAACTTATTCTGTATCACGTAAATCCTTTTCTCTAAGATCCAATCACTCTCATAGATCACTGCTTCCGTCAATTCCTCTTCTAAGACGTTGTTCCTCAATTTATAGGATCATATACCCCCACATCATAGAATATAATGTTTATGATAATTTTAACACAATATTTATGAATATGATTTAAAAAAATATACAGTCAGACTTGATTGGGAAATCTATGTCTATGGTATGATATTTCATTTATAATAAAATTTTCTCCGTAGGTAGTTTTTATATAATGACATGATATTTTTATATGTGTTGTTTTTTATATTTTTATCCACGTTGAATAGGAGATGAAACTAAAGAACTTTAAGTTTCTATATTTTTTAAGTTATTTGAGCTTTCAATATTGCTTCATCTATGATGATTTAAAAACTATTTTCTCTCTTCCAGTATAATTTTCCTAGAAAAATTCTTCCTTTTATTTCAATACATTAAAAGGTTTGGAAAATATAAATGAAGCATAAATATTGGTGCAATTGGTACGAAACTATATTTGATTAAGTAATGAATTGATATAAATTTATTAAAAATACAATTTCTTATTTAGTGTTACAATTATAGTGTCCTTTAATTTTATCTTCGTAGTGACATTAGGTTTTAAGAATTCTATTGATATTGTTCATGAATCAATACTTCCTAATGATATTATGCTAAGTGTTTTATCAGTTCAAAAGATGTGGTAATTATTTATCATTCATAGATTTAATAATAGTTCAAAATATTGATGATATTAATTTGATGAATAATATAACATACATATTTCTATTCTATTATAAATAAATGTTCAAAATATGTTAATAGAAATTTAAATTCATCTACTAAATTAGGTGTGACTGTATAAAATATAATTCTAAGAGAATAGTTTACATCAACATATATTCATTATTATCATTGGTTTATTGTGTTATTACAAACATATACTTATATATATGTCATAGTCAACTATCACATTAGCATACTTTATTGGATCTAGTATGTATGTATGAAATACAATTCTAAGAGCATATTTTACGTAGAAATATATTCAATGATTAATTTGTATTATAAATTTTCTAGTGAAATAATCTAATCGTTTGTTTTTCATAACCAATTGTCACATTTTCAACCATTAATGGACCATGTACCAATTGGAAGACAAGTAATATCTAATTGTTTGATATAGGTTTTGGAAAATTGTGTAGGTATGTCTACATAAAAGTTTATTTATTAACAATTTTTCATATTTATCAATTACCAAGTTCACATATCTCAAGTCATCACAAATTCTCAGTCCTTAAACATCATAATTTTCTACTCTATATATTCTATCTTTATTTTATGATGTTAAGAAATTTTTTAAATTTTGGGGCTTGTAATCTATTTTTTATGTATTTTTAAACATTCCAAATTGGGTTTTTTATGAACAGTCTTAGAATCATAAATATTGAACCTTCAACATCATTTTTTTAGAAATTATTTTGAAATTAATCACTGAAGACTTTAAACATTGGTTTTTACAGAAAAACATAACTAAAAAAGATTTTAAGCATTTGTTATTGTATAAAACTGATTTTTAAATTCATAATTTATTTTTTGTGGTGGACAATCAACATCGATTTTATGTGGTAATGAATGATGAATTTTTTCAACATCATTTTTATATAAAACCGATGTTGAATATCATAAATGAATTATAAATAATAAAATCAAAATAATATCAATATCAGTTTTACTAAAAACAGATGTTAAAAATTCTATATAATCTTTTAAACATTGGTTTTTTAAAAATTGAAAATGAAAGACCCCTTAAGTCCACTATTTCGTTAATTTTTAGAAATCCATTTTATTAAAAATTATGTTGAAACTATTATTTATAATGTCATATGGATAAAAATTGGATAAGAACTAACATTAAAAAAACTATGTGTGAATATATTTCTCTACTATATTGGTATAACAAAAATACAACCCCTAGGTTCCATAATAAAGGATTTAAAGGAGGCCCCATATAAGGATACTCATCTTACTAGAGTGCTTTCAATTTATTTATTAGGATAAATCTTCTAAATATGTAGTATTTATCATTAAATAATAAAATCAGTATCCAAAATGTTCAATAATTTTATTTTTATTATGAAACTACAATTATCCAACAACTTCTCCATCAAATGGGAAGTGAAAGTATTCCTCATGCGTACATATGGCTTAGTGTCTGAACATATCGATATAATTAAATTTTAGTCACAATCTATTAGGGATGGGTAGTATGAAAATTTTAAAATTTAAATATTATATTTAATAAATAATTATTCTTAATTAATTATAATATCATTTCTACCTTCTTACCTTCCAATATTTTGGAAAACGATAACGTCACTCATGCATACGTGTGGACTAACACCTCTACAATGTGATGTAATCTGTTTTTTGTTTCCATTTTACAAAGATGATAATATGGTTATATTTAATGATTATATATGATTTATATTTTATATTAATGATTCTTTTAAGGTGAATTATTAATTTACATACTTTTTTCCCATCCGTCGAAAGGTGAAAACAATGTTCATGTGCAATATGACCTACTGTCTCCATGAATGGTGTAATTAATTTTTAAGTATAAATATTTTATGGATTAATAAATATAAAAATAAATTTAATATATATGATATTTATATATTCATTAAATATTTATATATTATGTAATAATAATCAATGCATAATGACCATAATGACAAAACAAAAGCATACATGAAGATTGAACCAGTTATCACCTGAAACTTTGATTTTAACAAAGAATCATCAATAAATGGGTGATAAATTATTATAAGTAAATCATATATAGTATAATATATATTATAATAGTCATTTAATATATTTATAATAATTATATATGTATTTTATAGGTGGTTCGGACAATTATGAAGTTAATCGATCCTAAGGTAAGGGTTTTTTTAACAATCTAATCATTATTCATGATTACTTATGTTTAAGCCATTATTTATGGAATTATTTAATCATTATATGTTAAAAATAATATATTATCACATAATAAGGTAATTTATAAAAGTTACAAGTTTTCATTTTAATTTTCTTCTCTTTATGTACTCAAAATTCCAAAATAATATATTTAGGGAATCTAGTCTTCTTTTTCTACATGGTTGGGGGAATTATCTTTAATGAAAATATTTTCCCTAAAATGTCTAAAATAATGTTTTTAAAAATTTAAAATTATTTTATAATAAATTTATATCCATGTTTTTTTTTATATTTTTTAAAAAAGAATCTTCTTATCATTTTCCAAACATGGAACTTTTTGATCTTTTTATATAAGTGTGAAAGAAATGTTTTTTAAAATATATGACATAAACAAAATTTCATAACATCATGATCAATAATTTATTTGAAGACTAAATTAAATTTTTATATGGTTGTTTTCAAATATATATTTTCTCAATATTTGTGAAATTTTTCTAGGTTAAATAAGTGTTTTCAAAATGAAAAAGAGTATATTCTTTAAGATATTTTCTAGTTTTATTTTGAATGAATTTTCTTCTATGAAACATCCTTTATTAAATAATATGATTTAGTGTGGTTATTATATTATATTAATATCCACCATATTTATTATAATTTTTTACTATTATACTAACTAGGAATATTAGGGATGTATTTTATGCTAGTTCTTCCGATAGGAACAACTATTGATTTTTAAGGCATGTTGATTATGTTAATTTATTTTTTTCATATTATTAATTAATCGTCTTATTAAGTGATGGGTGGGGCCTAGAATTACATATCACCTTGATGCATCAATTAGTCTCATTATATAAAGTATATTGGATATTTAGCCGAGTATTAACCAATTTATTTAAGATTTCTTGGTGCAAGGCCTTGATGGTAAGTTCAAATGTCTGAAATAATTGATTCTATCATTATGAAATCTATTATTTATTCCCATGATATTATTTTAATATTTTTTATATCATTGTGTAATTTTAAAATTAATATAATTATTTATATTTAATTATTTAGTCATCAATTATTCCTAAAATATTATTTATGCCTTTCTATTTTTTTAGTATGCATTCCCTACTGGGGAACTTATCTCACCCATTTATTTTGTTTCTTTTACCCTAGATAATAGGAAATATTTTTTTGATTTATATGCATGGATATTCCTGAGGGAATAACATTGACCCTTGAAAAAATTAATATTTTGCAATTTATGTTTTCAAATGTAATGTGCGGTTTAATTATGTATCTAGTTTACAAATACTACTAAAAAATTAGGTCTTTTGGGATGTGACTTCTTGTATTTAGTATTAATGTAATAAAGTAATCATGATATTCCTACTATTACGGTCATATTATTAATAGTTGTTATTGGAGAATGTCTAGAAGAAAACATGGGAACAATATTTGGGAAAAAATACATTATTTAACATAACCCTATGATGATCCTTTAGAATATTTTTAAAGAAACAATGTTTTTTATTTTGATATTAGTTATTTATAAAATTTCAATTTATTTTAAGTGCATCAATAGTTTTAAAATTATATGTTATGACTTATAATGTTATGATTTAATCTAGTGTGTTCTATTGTATAGAAATGAAACCTATAAAAAGGAATGTAAACCATATCAATGCATGAAATCTTTTAGGGATTTCACTATTGGGAAGTATAATAAAGCTGAAACCAAATCTGCATATATAGATGAAACAATTATAACTATATTGGGGAATATGACTCAAGTAATGACCCAAAAACCCTCATGTACAGAGAAGCCTATTGATTCACAACCTGGTGTAACAATGTTATAATTATTCATGAATCAATAATCTATATCATTCAATGAGACCATAAATTCATTTATAACTAAGAAATGGATAAGTTCCTAAGAGATCATATCTCTCAGTTTGGGAATTAATGAATATAATAAAGTTTTCATTGGTGTTTATCAACTCTCAGGGGTTGCAGATCAATGGTGGTTATTGATTAAAAACATTATGGATAAGGAAGAAATAGAAAGCTAAAAATATAAGTATTTTCCGGAATTTTCAAGGAAAAATATTTTTCTTTATGTACAATGATAATACATTGATAGAAAATTCATGTTTATAAGAGTAAAGGAAGTGAAAAATATGGCTATGTATGAAGATAACAACACATGTTTATAAAGTCATGCTATGAACTATGTAAGTAATCAAAATAGTAAGACTGACCTTTTATTTAATGGGTTAAAAGCATTCTATCATAGGCAAATAATCTCCAACACATTCTTACCATATGAGGATATTGTATCATGTGATTTCACGATTGAGAAATAATTATCAATGACTTATGGATCCAAAATAAATCAAGATAAAAAGAGGACAATAGTGAATAAATGATAAGTGTATGAAAAGAAAGAATACTTTTTTAACATGTGATAATTTTTTATGGAAACACATTGGTTAAAGACAAAATGGAAAATGAGCTTGATTAAAATGTGGGGAAAATGCCATTATTATCATGAATTCACGGGTAAGGGAGAATCCAAAAAAATTATAGTGCTTTAAATATAAGGAAATTGGGATCTATTCCAATAAATTCCCCTAACATAAATGTAAATTACCACCAAATAATTCAAAGGGATAAGTTAAATCATAATAAATTACAACAGTTGACATGGATGTTCCTAGAGAAAATGTGAAATGTATAATTATCATCCACTCTAAAATTGAAAGTGATTTATTTTATTATGATTTTACCAACTATTTTATATCTATATAATTTTATAATGCTATTGTATCATCACCTCAAAAATTATATATTCAGTTGTGGTGTAAAATCCTCATTGTATGTCTACCAAATATCATGATTATAACTCCTTTTCCATAGTGTTTAGTGGGGTTATTATTCTTGTGAATATTATTATTCATCTTCTAGTTGAATTTAATTTAGTTTTTGAGTATGGATTGAATCTCCCAGTATATATCCCATATCAATTATCATGTAAGGGAAGTTATATTTGATATTAAGAATCACTCTTGAATCATCTATCAATGTTAGGAGGAACATGAACACCCATTGAAAATTACTTCCATCATATAGGTTTTTCTATCTATTCATGATGGATATTTATATCAAATGGATTTGGAGAAACTAAAAACTGAAAATGTTCCTATTTATTTAGAATATACAGATTTATTATTGAGGAATTTTCTTGTATTCCCTCAAATTGCAATATTTAGATTTTTCATTATAAAACATAACTGGAGATATGATTATTTTTACAGACTCTATATAGAATAGACCCAATTAAATTATAGGAATTGGATAAGAAAATACAAGAAAATATAGATAAGGGAGTCATATATATATGTTCATTTCTATGGGGTTAACCTATACTTTTTATTATGAAGGGAGATGGGTCAACACGTCTTTGTATTGATTAATGGGAACATAACAAAAAAAATATTAAGAAAAAGTATCCTCTACCACATATTGATGACCTATTTGACCAATTATGATGTTATCTATAGTTTTCCATCGTTGAAAATTGATCGAGATAACATTAGTTAAGGATTAAGAAGGAGGATATAACCATGTTGATCATCTATATAAGTCATGGTCATTATGATTTCATATTAAATCTATTTGGATATATTAATTCACCCAATATAATCAAGAATTTAATGAATTTCATTTTTATAGATTGCATTGATAAGTTTTTGGTAGTATTTATAGATGATATCCTTATATATTCAATGTGAAAATAAGAGGATGAAAGACATTTGGTAACTGTACTAAATACACTAAGGAAGGTAAATTTGAACGATGAATTCACCAAGTGTGATTTTTGGCTTTTCAATGTTCAATTCATGAGGTCATATAATATAAAGTGAGGGTATATAATTTGATCCGTTAAAGAGGGATGTTTTTTACTAGGGCCCAGACATGCCATAGAAACTGAAATCTATAGTTTTCCTAGGTTGTATGGATACTAATGAATATTTGTGCGATATTTATCAGGATTGTCTTATCCAATCATGACATTGAATTAGCAGGGTTCTTAGTTCTTATGGATAAATGACTGTTAAGAGAATTTCCATGAAATGAAGAAAAGGATGGTTATCACGCCTATATTTAGAATACCCTATAATCAAAAAGGTTTTATGTTATATATTGACTCATAATTGAAGGGGATATTATTTGTCCTAATACAGAATGACATGGTTATAGATTATTCCTCATTACAATTTAATGTTCATGAGAAAAATTACCCGAATAATTATTTGGAGTTGGCGGATAAAATTTTATATCTTTGAAATTATAGAGGCAATATCTTAATTGTGTATGGGGTGATATGGATACTGATCACATAATCATGAAGTATTTATTTACATAGAAATATTTTAACATGTGGCATATTATATGGTTTGATTTAATCAAATATTATGATTTCTTAATACATTACCACCCTGGGAAAGAAAGAAAGGTTTATGATGCTCTAAGTTGAAAGTAACACATATGATTTTCCTGGAAAAGGATTGAACGATATCAAATATTTATGTATTTACATAAGATTGATCCTGAAATCATGTAGAAAGGTAAAATATATTATCTCTAATAGATGAATTTTAATCCATCGATCCCCGATAGAATTATGAAGGTGAAAAAGGAAGATGATTAATTAAAGAAGAAGATGATGAATATTTTTGAGTTCAAACAAGACCATTATGAAATGATAAATTTTAGGAATAAACTTTGGGTACCATAAATACTAGAATTTATGATTGAGGAATTGGACGAGGAACATAGTTCATCATTCTCTATTAATACTGCAACTATGAATATGTATAGATATCTAACGAAGTATTTATAGAGGGAAAACATGAAGAAATATATTGTAGATTATGTATCTTGGTGCCTTGTATGTTATAAATTTAAGGTTGAGAGACTGAAAACTAAGGGTATTTTAAAACTACTAACCATACCAGAATATATTTGGGAAATAATATCATTGGATTTTGTTGTAAGAGTCCTCAAAACATATAAAGTCCATAATTATATATGGGTTATATTCAACCTTGTTGTGAATTCATCACACTTTATTTCTATCAGCGAATATTTTATTCTTTATCATTTTTGTAGAATATAAATTAAGGTGGTGGTAAGGGTACATTGAGTACCACTATCTATTGTATCAGATCAGGATCAGGGGATTACCTTGATCTTTTGGAAAATACATTAATGAGATCTAGATACAATGTGGAGTTTTAGTACATTGTATCATCCTTAGATAGATGTATAGTATGAGAGAACCATTCAAACCCTGTAGGATATGTTGAGATCTTTTTCAATGGTTTTTGAAGGTGGTTGGGATCAACACCTTCCTCTAGTTGAATTTTCTTATGAAAATTGAATTCAATCGATAGTTTATAGGGATTATTATAAACCCCTATAAATTAAAATGTTCATAAATACAACATAATAGGACAAATTTGGAGACACTAAGATATTGGGACCTAATCTAGCTGAGGAAATGATTGAGAATTTTAGACACACTCAAAATCACATCAAGGCATGATGGATTCAGTCAAAATGTTATAATGAAAATCATGAGGGTGAACTTGAATTTAAAGTTGGTGAGATGTTTTTTCTATAAATTTATAAATATAATTATTTTATAAGACTCATAAATAATAGGAATATAAGACCAAGGTATATTGTCCCTTTCAATATTGTTGATTGAGTATGGATGGTATCTTATCGCTTGGTGCTTCCATGAAACGTCTCTCAATTTCATGATGTGTTCCATGTATATCTACTAAGGAATTAAATAAGGAATACTCCTCAATCTATAAAATAAGAGGATAAACAATTGTATCATGATATATCATATGAGGAATAATGGGTATAAATCTTGGACCATAGATATAAAGCACTATATGTGAAGACTCCTCACCTGGTTGAAGTTATTTAGAGAAGTTATAAATTTGAATAATATATATAGGAACCAAAGGATTTGATGTAACAGAGACATCCTCATTTTTTACTAGATTTAAGTAATTTAAAACTAGAAATTCATTTTATTTGGGAGAATAATATAACCACTAGAGATTTTATGAAATATTTATCATCAAATAATCTCTTTGATAGACACAACACAAATTTTTAATAAACCGTAATACAGTACGCTGTTATAATTAGTGGTTATGAAAAAAATTAACCAATTTATTAATAATTTATGGTTTACATATATATAGAATGAGTTCATTGGTTATAAATTGAATTTAAATGGAAATAAAAATCATATGAAACTCAAAATAGGGGTTTTTCAAAAAAAAAATATTTTCATCCAAAACATATGTTTTTATCATCAAAAAATAAATTAATCCCTTTTAGTGAATAATATTAAGGAAATATATATGTTATATATTTAATATATTTTTTAAACATTCACATTTTTTTTGTTATATATGAGATTGGAATAAATCCATTTATTTGCTTAAAAATTCATTTTTTTCTTCTAAAAAGTGGATTTCATAGTGTTTTGTACACTTATTGTAAAATTAATTTCTACCACGTAAACGTGTTTAATTTTTTAATAAAATTTCCTATATTTAGAACTAGGAGTTTAAAATTTGGTAAATATGTCTCTTTTATTTGGAATTATGAATTGTAGACATGGTAAAACATATCACCTTGGTAAAGGGGAAATCATGTTAGTCTTAGTTAAAATCAAATGTTAAGGTGATGATTTTCATAAAATTCCAATTGGATTAAAGTAATTATACCCTTACAACTTAAATATTAAAATTTAATTTATTGAGGGACAATTTTAATTGAAAATTTCTTATATAATATTTAATGAAAATAAAAATAGAAAATCTCACTCCCTAACTTTTAAATATATCTCATGCCTTCACATAGGGACAAAAGAAAGTGGCGAATGAATATAATGGTATATTTTTAAAAGACTAAAATTATTATCATTATTCTAATCTCAATTTAATTTTTAATTATTATATAATTAACTTAAACAAATATACAACACTAACACAACATTTCTTCAATTAATGGAATAATAAAACAAATTATTTCAAAAATTTTGAAAGTAATACAATTTCAGTGAGATATTATGATCACTAAATTTCTTAGATAAATATATATTACTTGGGTTATATGAATGGTTTATTTTTTAATTATAATTTATTATCAATTTATTTAAAGACTAATTAAATGCATAGTTCGGAAATTAAAAATAATGACATTTTATTAAAATAATATTTCATTAAATTACTTAAAAATCAATACAATGTTGAAATAAGAAATGCGGGAAAATACATGGTTTGAAATTTCATCCATTTTTCATTTATTATCCAATTTCCAACCTATAAGTAAAAATATACCCCTATAATATTGTAAAATATATTACTTCCATTAAGTTTAAAATAGGTAAACTAAGGAATTAAAAAAGGCTTGGTTTAAAATAAAACTTAAAACTATCCAAATATCATTGATTGATATAATATAAACCATATAATACCTTATTTTCAAATATATTTCCATTTTGAATCATTTTTCATGAGAATTAATTAGTTATATTTTAATCTCTTTAGTATTCCCAAGTTTGTCTGTCCCTCCCTTATGAAAGGACACCCACCCTACTATTCTTTACACCACTTTGAAAAAAAAAGATCAAATAGGCTTGATAAATTCTACTTAATAACATTCTTATAAATGTTATTGATCTAATATTATACCCAAAATACTAAACCTATGATCCATAAGAAAGGATCTAAGAGAGGTACTTCAATGAATAGGTAATCGTCTTACCCAAACCCTTACATTTTGTTTCTTCTTATACCTCATATAAAACTATGGTATTTATTATAAAATAATTAGTTCAGTAGAAAAAATATACTAAAATGTTATTATAATTATTAAAGTACCATTATTAACCCTATTTTCCATCAAATGGGAAGTGATTGTATCACTCGTGCATAAATATGACTTATCATCTCCATGTAAAGATAAAATTAATTTCACATAACTGTGTTTTATGTATGATAATTAGGAGGGGTTTAATAATTATATATGATATTTATGAAATTATTATGATTTTATAACTATAATATCAACTCTACCTTCTTACCATCCAATCTGTTATAAAATGATAATTCCACTTGTGCGCACATAAGGGCTACCACCTCCACGAAGTGATGCGATCAATTTTTCATTTACATTTTATATGGATGATAATGTGGATATATTTAATGATCATATATTATTTATATGTTTTAAAAATTATTCTTTCATGGTGAATTATTATTTACCGTTCTTCCATTCCATCTATAAAAAAGATAAAACATTGTTCATGCATATATACTATCTACCATCTCCAGGAATGTTGTAATTTATGTTTCTATCCGAATCATTTATGGATTAACATAAATAAATATTAAATAAATATAAATGATATTTATATAATTATGAAAAATATTAATATCATAGAACCATAATCAATGTATGTGTACCAAAACTACCGAAACAAAACATAAATAAGGAATGAAAAAGTGTCACTCAGAATAGTGATATTAACAATGAATTTCAAATAAATGGGTCATAAAATACTATAAGTAAATAAAATAGTGTACGATATATATGAGTATGATTCTAGAATACATTTATAATATATATATATATATTTATTATAATGTATATTTCGACACATATTGAGGAAGTCGAACCCGAGGTAAGGGTTTATTTCAAAATGTCATCATTATTCGGGATTGTTTCTGTTTAAGTTTTCGATGAGAAAATTAATTAATATTTATTTATTAAAACCAATATATTTTCTTCTCATATGATTATTTATATAAATTTAAACTTTTCCTTTCACTCTCATCTCTTTATGTACCCAATATATCCAAATTACATTTTAAAGGAAAACTGCCCTTGTTTTTCTACTTGGTCGGTAATATTTCTCTTCAATATACATATTTCTATCAAAATGTCTAAAATAATGGTTTTAAATTTGTAAAATTAATTATTAAATAAATATTTACCAATGCATGATTTTTTTTATAAAAATTTAAAATCAATCTTCTGGTTGTTTTCTGAATAAGGCACCCCACTTAAAGAAGTATGAAAGGAGTGTTTTTTTATCTTATAATAAATGATTGGAATTTTACACCATAATAACCAATAATTTATTTGAAGATTAATTTATATATTTAAATGTTTTATTTCAAAAAAAATTCCTTAATATTTGGGGAATATTTAGATTTTAAATATGTGTTTCTAAAATTGAAAATTTTATTTTCCTCATTAAAATTACCAATGAGTTTTTGAAAGTATTTCCATATATGTGCACAAAATTTGTAAAATATTATGATTTAATGAGATTATAGTCTTATGATACCATCCACCATATTTCTATGGATTTTTTATGATATGATTTACTTGGGAATATATTGAAATTCTATATACAATTTCTTTTGATAGAGAAAATTATTTATTTTAAGGCATGTTGATTAATTTATGTTGTTTTTCATATGATTAATTTATTCTCACTATTAAGTGATGGGATGGACCTATAATTAATTAGTCCCTTGATGAATATGTATGTATCATGAAAAAAATAGGTTTCGTATTTGGTCAAGGATGTATCCCTTTATATACGATGTATTGGAATGACACATTACTGATATGTTTTAGATGTCTTGGAAAAAGACCTCAATAATATGTTTATATGTCCGAAATTATACATTACATCATTATGAAATAGTTTTTTGATATATATAAGATAATTTAAATATTTTTTTTATCCTTGGATATGTTCCAAACTCATGTGATTATCTATGTGGCATTATTTTATCATTATTTTTTCTAGTATATTATTCATGCATTATTTGGATTCTATTTTATGTATATCCATACAGATCATCCATGCTCACCCCTTTCTTATGTTTTACTTCTCATGGATTCCATGAATTTTTTTTATTATTGACATACTGGGATATTCTATAGGGAAAAAGATGATTCCAAAGAAAATACAATGTTTTTTTATGTTCCCAAAAATAATGTGCGATTTAAGTAAGTATCTATTATACCAATACATTAAAACTATTTTGTCCTTTGGGTTGTGACTTCTCATATGTATAAAGAATTTAATAAATTAACCACTATATCTAGATTTAGAGGGCAGATATCTTTATAGAAACTATTTGGTAACATTAATTCTCACCTATACCTATACTGCCTAGGAAGTAATTCAACTTCCATTTTATGTTCCAACTGGTCCTATATTCATTTGAACATATCCCAAATTAGTAAGAAAAATAAAAAATGTTATTATAACATCCCATAATTTTAATATATATATATTAATTATAAATACAAGAACATTCATTACAAAATATAAAAAACCATGCTAGGACCATATATGTTCTGTGTATTTAGAAACTGGGAAATGTAAAAAACTAGTTCATAAAAAATCTGCATTATATCTTTCTTATTCCTTCATTACTAGAACCATTTTTAACCCATCTTAATTATTACCCTTATTCATATCCTAGGTAAAATAAATATAATAGAGGGAGATATCAGATTCTTAGTAAGTGTAAATAAGGGATATATCAATCATACCATAATCAGAAGACTTAATAACATAAACATAACCTTTTTAAATTTAATCTATCATATCAATGATCATGATTTCATTTCATGGGACAAATCATAGAAGTTAATAAAGAACATATTTCTTGAGATCATAACATAAGACACAAAAGTGTGTCATATACATAAGAATTGAACATCCATTTTTTAATAGTAAATGATTATTTCTAAGACCATAATAGTTGGAAAAGTCTTTTACTAACCTAATTTCACTCCTCATTCCATCCTTGTGTTACAGAACTGAGTTTACTTTCCATTCCAGCATTGTATTACTGAATTGAGATCATTTACCAATCCATTCCTATCTATGTCATGATATATAAGTATTCACCACTAAATTGGAGGGTGATATAGGTCCCACCCATGAAATAATTAAAACCATACATATGTGTGCCATAATAACATAAATCATTCATAACATCATATCCAATGGAGGGGAATGGGTTTCTTAAACTGAATTCCATCATTTAATGACCCATGTAATAGAAATGGGTTTCATAAATAAAATTCCATCATAAACATACAATAACTATATAATGGATGTTATCTTACATGGAAAATCATATTGAGAGATCAATTGAAAATAATTCTTGAAGAAAATATCCTTTCTACTTGAAAATGTTTTCTTTTCGTAAAAATATTTAAAATTTTAAAGGATAAAAATATATTTGAGAAGAACCATGTAATAATGTAAAGTAATCATTAAGTCATTAAAGAATCCTGAAATAATAGAAATCATTTCATTCCATATATATTATATTAAAACATTCTCCTCATACATGTTTTATAAAAATCACAAAGTACCTCATTATGAAGACAGAAAATATTCATTTCATACCAATTAGTAAAAATTAATTAATGGGTAAAATAAACATAAAAAATCATTGAAGGAAATTAAACATATTATGGAAATGAATTGTTATAATCATGTAAATGGATGATAAATGTTCTCCAGTAAATATTTATGTATAAAAAATGACGAGAAAATGTAATTGTGAAATTAACCCTGACCTTAGGACTGATTTCTGTTTACATATAAAAAAATCTAGTATAATGATTTAAATAATGTTACTAATTTATACTAAAAAAATATTTATATTTATGATATCAAAAATTATTATCATGTTACCCTTTTTAATTATGATTTCATTATTAACAATCTTTGGGGTATTAACTGCTTCATTTTATTATGCATGTTTTGTCGTACAAGTCTCAGTTCATGGGAATAGGATATAGTTCCATCATTTACAAAATTTTATTAAGATAATACATATAATATTTATTCATTATATATTTTTATATAATCATTATTTAATGGAGATCTTAGAGAAATAATTACATCACATTATGGAGACGGTAGGTCGTACGTATGCATGAGCGATGATATCATTCCCTTAGAGGTGAAATTACATTTAAGTGGATGGAATATATTTTCTTCTAGAATAAATATATTGTTATAATTATCATATATATTTATTATTTAAATTATTATACCCTTTCATGTAATGTGGGGATGAAAAAAAGATTACATCATGATGTAAAGACAGTTAGTCGTACGAAATCACTTATGGTAAATTTTTTTGTAGGATGGATAAAAGGTCGAATTCAGTTGTTTCATAACCATAATAACATATCAGAATATAGTTGATATTGAAGATATTACTATATAATTTAAATAACACATGAAGAGGCAAAAAACCAAGAAATAATCATGATAGAGTCGGTATGAGAGGTTATTTTTCTTTGAAGAGATCCCTCTAGATCATCTATTAGGGACATTAGAGTTGTTATTTTGACAAGAAAAGAAGTCCAGTAATGTTTCTCGATAATTTGAGTATTGAAACTTCCTGGGGATTGCATAGATTTAATTTTCAATTTGATGTGATGAAGTGAGGGTGAGGTTCCCTTTAAATATTGAGGTGAGGGGCACTTTGAATTTCTAAAAAAATATTTTATAATAAATTAAATATCAATATAAATGCCCTAAATGAAAATTTATTCGAAGATAAGATAATAATATACTTTAATATTATCAACCGATATATTTTTTAGATTTTTTATTATGTTAAACCTTAACATTTTTACTATCCCTTAGTTAATATATTTTTATTTTAGTTATGGTAAAAGGTTTATTAATATTAATGAAGTTTATTTCCTTTATTTAATGTCAATTAGACCAAAAAATGAAACATTTAGAAAAATTAAGACCATATAATAGTTATTTTGTAATTATAAAAATGGTTTTTGATTTTAATATAATTTAATAAAACATTATTTTGATAAAATATCAATAGTGTCAATTTTGACACAATTCATTTCATGGATTTTTAAAAAAATCATGAGAAGAATTTCACATTAAAAAAATTATTTTATTATATAACTAATAGTTTATAGTCATATATAAATTTTTTATCCCATTAATTACCTTAAAAATTAAATTATTTTAATATTTTTAATAATATTTATTGGATACATCCATTAATAAAATTATTACTACATCATCATTTCATAATATTTTAAGGTAATTATTTATTTTATAAAAATTAAAAATAAATTACCATGATAAATAAAATAATTTTATCTTTAAAATGACTATTTAAATTCTAATTTATCTTCTATATAACATTATATTAAAAATGATAATGTTATTAAAAATATGTGTAAGATATTTTTAATGATTCTTTAAATAAAATATTAAAAATATTATACTCTCATCCAAGTGGCTTCCAAAGGATATAATCTCAGTCCAATGTTTATATTGGTCGAAAAAAACTAATATAATTAACTTTTTAAGAGGTATAGGGTAGTGTTTTAATATTATTTTTATCGTTAATTACCTGATTTACATTTTACCATATTAATAAAAATTAACTAAAGTTACTATTCATAAAGCCAAAAAATAAGACACCTATTTGAATAATTAGTACCAACTGATTCCAAATATTGAATCCATTTTTTAAAATTCAAAACATAAAATTCTTAGTAATTAAATTAAAATTAATCCTGTTGATGGGGTGAGAAAATGAGTTATTAGTGTTAACACATGCAAATGATTGTAGCATATTTATATCTAAATTTAATATAAAATTGATGATAATTACCTGAATTAGATTAAATGTTTATAACTTATCTAATTTTACTTTAAAATCATTCAAGAGAGTAATGTAATACTATAAATTATTTCAATGAAAAAATTTGTTTTCAATTAAAATGTAGTGTATTTTATTATTCATCAAAGGATGAAAGTTTTATGAAAAATGATAAAATTCTACCAAAGTGAATTTTTTTATTCCAATTTAAAATAATAAGTTTATTTTTTCAATATAACATGTAAATGTGTAAAAATTTGGATTAAAATTAGGTTCTCCATTAAATGGCGGTAAAACTGCTTTGAGAAAAATATAAATTTTTATGTATAAAATATTGTTAGTTCATATCCTATGTATATTAAATCAATTAGATGAATATAAAAAATATTTCATTTAATATATAAAATATATATTTCCTTAATATAATTCAATAATTGTAATTAATTTATTATATTGATATATAACACCATTGGGAGCATAAAATAGGAATATTTCCTTTGCATTCAAGTGGTTTATATTTTCCTTTCTAATATACCAATGAATTAAAAATTTATTATCATAAGTTATTTATTCTTATTAATTCCCTCTAATTTAATGTCTTGGTTATAATGGTCTTTTTATAATATATCATGTTTCTTTTAATCTCATGATTGTGTGCAATTCCAAGCTATTGAATAATTAAAATTATTTAAAGAGATATATTCATTAATATTTTAGTGTGTTACATTCTAGCCCCCTTAAAATGAATATTTAAATTGAAATTCATCACTGGGATACAAACATAAGAGGATAACTCTACCTCTTCATATCATTAGGTTCCCACATAGCTTCCTAAAGTTAGTGGTTGTTCTATAAATATTTAACCAAGATTGTGGCCGTCTTTCAAAGAACATTGTTACTATGATCCAGAATCTGCACTGGTTGTTTTTCATATGAAAATATTGCATCATAGGTATTATTTCAGAGTTTATTTGTTGTAAAGGATTAGGTATGTACCTTTTTACGAGATATGCATGGAACACATCATGAACTTGAGTGAGATTCGGTGTAAGTGTCAATTGATAAGATACATTACCAACACGATCCAGAATTTCAAAAGGACCGATATAGCTATGTCTTAGATTTCTGTTGTATGTAAATCTCATCACTCCATTTGATGGAGATATCCATAGAAACATCTTTTCATCCAATTTAAATTCTTTGAATTTTCATCAAATTTTAACATAACTTTTTTTCAGCTCTAAGGTGATCTTATGTGCTGTTGAATAGATCTAATATTCTGTACCATTTTCTTAACACGATTAGGTCCAAATATCTCTCTCTCCCCAACATTATCTCAGCCTATTGGATTTCTACATATTTTACCATATAGGTCTTCATAAGGATCACTCTGAATACTAGAGTGAAAGATATTATAGTACGAATCTTCCACCAAAGGTAGGTGTTGATCCCAACCGCCTTTGAAATCCATAGAGTATGCTCTCAACATGTCTTATAGAGTCTGAATTATTCACTTTGAGTGACCATAAGTATAAGTATGTTAGTAAGTTTTGAGACATAACACTTTATCCAGAGCCTATTGAATTTTTCTCTAGAACTTCTAGGTAATCCTTCGATATCGATTAAATATAATGGAAAGTGGTACTCCATGAATTATTACAACTTCCTTTATATATGTCATGAAAATATGGTCAACAGAGAATTATTATTTAATATAAATGAATTTTGATGACCTCGTAAGGAAATAAACTATATCACATATATCATTATGGCCTTTAGATGTTTTTGGATGTCCGATGACAAAATCCATGGTGTTGTTTTCCAATATCTATTCTGTTATGGGTAATGGTTTGGACATCCCTGTATATTTATATCTCTCAACCTTAACTTACTAAGAAACCAAACACTAAGAAACATATTCTTAAATTTATCTATTCAATCCATCCCACCATAAATAATCTTTCTTGTCTCTATACTTATTTGTGTTTCGAGGATTAATAGAGAATACTGAACTATGAGACACATCCAATAGATCCTTCTTTAATTATGGTATTAGGGGAATTACAACATGGTTCCCAAACCTTATTATTCCATCATAATCATGTTTGAACTCAAAAAAATTTACAACCTTATTTTGTAGTACCAAATCATATATCTATAAATCCTTAGTCACCACTTTTATAAATGGATAAACATTTATTTTAGAAAGATAACAGCTATCCCCTTGCTTTATGAATTCTAGATCCGTAAATTGAAAATCCATAAATATTGGATCTTTTGTGATTCTCTTCGTAGGTAGTATCTCATTGTCCTTTCGACTGAAAGTATATACCACCTTGTTTTATTTTCTATGGTGGTAATGTATTGAGCAATCCTAATATTTAATATACTCCAACCATATCCTTTGCCTCATAGTAAACTTATTTTGATTAGATATATAGTTTAAAACTATATGATCAATATATATGTCACACCTTTCTCCATAACGATAATTCTTCAATATCTTTAATGAATAGATTACCACAACTATCTTCAAATCATGAGTTGGGTAATATTTCTCATTGAGTTTTAATTTTTGTGAGGCATAAGATTTTGCCATATCATTTTTCATGAGAAAACATCCGAACCCATTCTTGGATTCATCACTTTAGATAAAAAACTCCCTCCACTATAAGGTATTGTTAGTATAGGTGCACTGACTAAAAATTATTTTATATCTTTGATTTATCCTCCCATTCCTTTGTCCATATGAACATAACTTATTTCTGAGTCAACATGGTGAGTGGATTTGATAATCCTGAAAAAACCTTTGCAAAACACAAATAATATCCATCCAAATCAAGAAAAATTTATATCTCAGTTACCGTTTTTGTTATAAGACAACACTAAATAACTTTTATCACTATTGGATCAATTTCTATCCCCCATCTTGAGAATATGTGACAAAAAAATTAAACCTTATAAATCCAAAATCCAAAATCCAAAATCCAAAAATGATAAATTTTTCATAATGATAATCCTTTATCAGGGTCTTCAGTAAAATCCTGAAGGGATATTTATGTTCTTCCATAATCCTAAAATATACAACATTATCATCTATACTTACTTATAAAAACTAATCAATATTGTCTCTAAATACTCTATTTATTAAATACATAATTATAGTGGAAGAATTTTTATGACCCAAAGGAATCACTATAAAGTCATTTTGTCCATTCCTTGTATGAAATTCCATAATGGTTATATGCTCTTTGTTGACCCTTAATTGATGATATCCAGAATGAATATCAATTTTGAAAAGTATTTAGATACATGTAGATAGTCTAATAAGTCATCAATATGAGGGAGATGATATTTTTTCATGATAGTGATCTTTTTAAGTTCTCGGTAATCAATGCAGAGTCTCATTGATGCATATTTATTCTTAATAATCAGAACATGTGCCCACAAAGGTGAAACAATTGGATGTATGAATCACTTTTCACGATTCTCATGGATTTTCATCTTTAATTCCTACAAATCAATTGGGTCCATTTATAACGAGTCATTGAAATAGGAATAATACCTGGTATGAGTTCTATTGAAAACTCAACATCATGATTCAGTGGAAAAACCTAAAAATTCTTTTGGAATGAAAATAGAAAACTCCTATAAAATAGGAGTATCTTTAATGGTGATTTTCTACCCAAACATATGAGATATAAATCCTTCATTTTTAGTAATCAAGACCCATAATATGGATTTAATTTTCACTAAAATTTCATATTCCGCCTTGCATCAATATATGATCCTAGATTCATTTAAAATATGAAATGTCACTTCCCGTTCTTGGTTATTGATATGAGATCTATATAGAGAAAGCCAATCCATGCTAAAAATAACATAAAAATATTCTAAAGGAAGTATTAGAATATTTACAAGAAGAAATTTACCACAAACATCAACATGAGAAGAATAAAAAACTGGTGATGTGTCCACTGTGCCATTATGTGTATTCACAGAAAACTCAACATCTAATTTTTGAGGTAATACTTTGATACCCTTATAAATGTCTTTAGAAATAAAAAGTGGAATGATACAGAATCAAATAAACATTTTATAAAATATCGTAGATGGTATGTGTACATTTAAACACTTTATTGACCTACTACACATCACCAATATTTATCACATCCCATTTTTCATTTTCTTTGGAATTAAGAGGTTTTTGATGTCGATCATCATCAATAACAACCAAATTTTAGAATTTGATTGTATAATTCAAATTTTCCTTGAACTTGTAGCATTAATTTATTGGCGGTTCATTCGGTCTAACCTTTTATCTATTCACTTCAGTAGATATCTTTATTCCAATAACTTCTATAGTTAAATTCCCGATGAACTTCTTAACCTTAATTAAAAAAATTACAGGTCCTTTTAAGAGAGGTTCCTCTATGTTTCTTTCCAAAACATTAGAATAAAGAAAATATCATATTCGTTTCACTATAATTTTTATATTTCCACTTGAATTCCATTGTCCTATTCTTATAGAACACATGAGATTGATGGGTAACTTCAATATCCATCACAACCTTGAGAGAACATCAAATTATTTCCTTGTATATACTAACGTCCCTTATGTCTAATTCCCTTGTGTGACTTGTTTTAAGACACTAAGTAATCGATCAATCTTACTCTGAAGTTTAATGAAAATTCTAGAATAAAACCATGCATGTATTGTACAATTTGCTTCAAAGGTTCCAATATGTTCATCATCCTTTTAATTTTTCTCAAGTAACTCCTCCATTTTTCTGAATATTATGAGGAAATTACTTATTGAAAAATAAATTCTTCAACTTGTCCAAATTGATGGATTCTATTTCATCTTGTTTTGTTATATTCTTGATAAGGTTCCACAATTTATCCAATTCACATTTCAAATTATAGACTGCCAAGATGACTTTATGATGTTATTCAAATTAGAGAACTATCAATATCTTTTCAGTGGTACTGATATATTATTCAGAAAATAGAGGATCAGAAGAACCATTAAATGAAGGTGGATGGTGCCTCATGAATAAATCAACATAACATTGTTCCCTCCTTTTCTCATTTGGATGTACTGTATGATTTATAACATGAGAGAGTTCTGTCATATGGGAAACACTATTTTTTATTCCAACTCCCATAACATTCAGTTTATTAAGAGAACATTCATTTCATTTCCTATCACATTCATCATCAACGTAGTCTATTAAGGTTCTATCCATTGACTTAAACTAATAATAATATCACAATAAATATTAAACACATTATAAAATCACATAATAAAAAGAAATTACTTATAAAATTTTAATTTAGGATACCTTTGGTCTTATCGTAGATTATTAATGATCATTACCAAAATACTAGGTTTGTAAATTATACATAGACTTATCCTTAGTGTTCTGACTATGGTTTTATCATCATAGTTTCCAGTGGATAACAAAAACTTTAATGTAATGCCAACTATAACAATCATACATAGATATTACTTATAAATTAAATCACATTCACTACAGAACACCACAAAACTATGACAGACCCATATAGGTTTAGTGACTTTAGAAACATGGAATCATAAACATATGGTACATAAAACATATAAATCATCTCCCCCTTATTAATTCATTACTAAAACCCTTCTTAACACAACTTACTTAATATAGTTAATCATATCTTTGTCAAAAGAAATATAAGAAAGGGTGAGATTAGATGTTGAGTAAGGGTAGAAATGGGGGATATCAATCATGTCATAATCATAATATACAAGATCTTAAAAATAATTTTTTTAAAATTTAATTCTATATGTCAAATATAAAGATGTCATGTAACAGTAAAAATGATAGAAGTTCATAAAGAACATATTTCACAAGATCATAACACAAGATATAAAATTGTTTCATATATATAAGCAAAAAAAATTATTTCCTTATTAGTCAAGGCTCATTTCCAAAACCATCATATTGTAAAAATTATTTTACTAAACCGAGTTCACTCGTTCCATCCCTATGTTATTGAACTGGGTTTACTTCCCATTCTATCCTCGTATTACTGAATGATGATTAATTATACTTATATTACTTTATATCTCATGGGATATAATTCTATTACAAATTCATTGGAGTGAGATATAGGTCATTCCCATCACACAATGGAAACCATAAATATGTGTTCCAAAAGAACATAAATCATTCATCGCATCCAAACCCATGGAATGAATAGGGTTTCATATAAATCATCCCATCATAACATAACCCATGGAAAATAAATGGGTTTTATAAATAACATTGAATTATATAGAAAAAAACCATGTAAATAATGTTATCTTAGATTTAAAATCATATTGATAGATCAATTGGAAATAATTATTGAGGGAAATATCCTTTGTGCTTGAAAACATTTTATTTTATTTTATTAAAGCACCATATTTTTTAAAATATATCATTTTCATTCAAATAACCTTATAAAATTTTAAATTAAGCATCATGGAATTATGGAATCATGAAAGTGTAAAAATCTATTTATGTTGTATAAGTTAATATAAAACATTCTCCGCATACTATTTCCAATAAAGTCACAATGTACCTCGTTAGGAATGAAAAAAAGATTCCATACATTAAATTTAATAAAAAAACATACATGGGTAAATAATACATTAAAATATTATATATGTATATAATAAATATTCTGGAAAAAATTTTAAATTTTTTAAATGGATGTCAAATGATCCCCAATAAAAACCTATCTATAAACAATCCATTAAAAAATGAGATTGTGAAATTAACCCTTACCTTAGGTCTGATTTTAATTGTACGTATATGAAAATACTATATGATGGTTTAAATATTGATAATAATTAACACCAGTACAATATTTATATTTCTATTTTCATACATGATTATATTATTACCTATTTTTATTAATATTTCATTATTACCCTTTTTGGGGTGTTAATTGCTCTATTTTTAATGCATGTTTTATTGTATACGTCCTGGTTCATGTGCATAGGATGTTGTTCCATAATTTACAAAATTATACTAATATAATATATATCATATTTATTCATTATATACATTTATATAATCAATATTTAATGGTTTTCATGGAGAATGAATGACATCGTGTAATGGAGACGGTAATCCGTACATACGCATGAGAGATGATATCATTCACTTAATGGTGAAATGACATGGAAATGGATGGTAAATATTTTGTTCTAGAATTAATATCACATTATAATTATCATATATATTTACTATTTTCATCATTTTACACATCCATGTAATGTGGTATTGAAAAAATGATTACACCCTGGCATGGAGACACTAAGCCTTACATACACACGTGTAGTACTTTCATTTTTCATAGGATGGATTAAACAAGGAATTTGGTTGTTCAATAACCATAATAACATATTATAATATAGGTGATACTAGGTTTATTAATTTAAAATGGAAAAAACAAATTGATAGGAACTAAAATGTGATATACTCTTAAGAGAGTCGGTAAAGGAGAATACCTCTTCACCGAAAACCTCCCTCTATATTTCATATTAGGGACACTAGAGTTGGTATTTTAAGAAGAAAATAAAATCTATAATATGACTAGGGAAGTTTATTATGGATATGGTAAGGGGATTACTAATATTAATGGCTCAATTTTATGTGATGAAGAGAGGGGGGAGGTTCTATTTCATAATTGAGGTGAGAGAAAGTTTTGGAATTTTCAAAAAATATTAATTTATAATAAAATCAATCTCAACACAGATACCACAAAAAGGTCATGTGTTAAAATATAACACGATATAATGTTTTAATCTCATAAACCAATATTTTTTTTTCATATTTTTATTTTATTTTAGACCTTATAATTTTTATTAATCCTTAGTTAACATATTTTAATTTTTACTAAGGTTACAACTTTTTCAATATTAAAAGAGGGAAGTTTTTTTATTTGATGTAAATTAGAACATAAATATGAAATTTATAAAATTTTAGATCATATAATAATTAATTTATTTTAATTTTTTATTATTTTTAAATAATTTAATAATACAAAATTTTGAAAAAATATCAATAGTGTCAATTTTTACCCATGTTATTTATTGTATTTTTGAAAAAATCAAGAGAAAAATTTAACACATAGAGAAATATTTTATTATATCCTTAAGAGTTAAAAGTAATCAATAAAACTCATTTATCACAAAAATTATCTAAAATTAAATTAAATTAAATATATTTAAGAACATTTTTTTGATATTTATATTAATAATATAATTACTACATCATCATTATATAAGAATTTAAGGTAATTATTTATTTATTAGAAATTTAAAATAAATAATGATGATAAATAAAAATATTTTATAATTAAAATAAATATTTATTGATGAATTTAGCTTTTGTATAACCTTATATTAAAAATAATAAATTTATTAAAAATATGAGGATGACATCTATAACTTTTCTTTATATGAAATGTAATAAATGTCATAATCTCATCGAAGTGGCTTCCAAAGGATATAATTTCATACCAAGGATTTTTTTTGAAACAAACTCATCCAATGAAATTATAAAATGTTTTAGTGTAATTTCATAATATTATATATACCCTTAATTTCCAGATATATTTTTTACCACATTATTAAAAATTTACAAAAGTTAACATTTTTAAAGACCAAATACTATAGAAAACTTATTTACATAATTTAGACCTACTAATTCCAAATATGTAATCTATTTTTAAAAATTCAAAACACATAAGTTTTTTTAATTAATTTAAAAGTAATCATGCTAATGATTTATTAAATTTAAAATATGAAAAAAATTGAAACATTTTAATATTTAAATTCAATGTAATATTAATGATAATTACCTAAATTATACTAGGTGATACAAATTTGAACAAATTATACTTTAAAACCAAAAAATATAATTTAATATTATAAATTATGTCGATGAAAATGTTTACTTTAAATTAAAATTTAGAATTTTTTAAATATTCATTTAAACATGAAACTTATCAGAAAAATACCAAAAATTAAACCAATGTATGTTTTTATATTCTGGTAAAACAGAAGATTTTTATTTTTTCAAATGTAATATATAAATGTGTAAATATTATGATTTTATATTTTCTCTCTACTAAAAGATGGTAAAACTACATTTAGAAAAATATAAGGTTTTATTCATAAAATTTGGTCTATCAATATACTATGACTATTAAATTTATTTGTCGAATATCATTAATATTTTATTAAATATATTACATATATACTTCATTAATATACTGCACTAGTTGTAATTAATATAACATATTAAGACAAAACACCTTTGGGAGCATAAAATGGTAATATTTCATTTACATTTAATTAGTTTATATTTTCATATTGAATTAAACAATGAATTCAAAATGTGTTTTCATAAGTCATTTATTCATGTTTATTCCCACCAATTTAACGGATTGTTTATAATAGTCATTTTATACTGCCTCCTTGTTCTTTTAAACTCATGGTTGCATGCCATGCAAGATATTGTAGAATTAATATTATTTAAATTTAAATAGATATTAAAATATCTGGTTGTTATATTTATGAGACCATTTAAAAATATAATACGTTGGGTAAGTGTCAATATTTCTTATAAATAAGTGTTATATTCCTTAGCAGCCCCTCCGTATATGCCAGACATTACTGATTCGTGGTGGGGGTAAAATAAAATCTCATGTAAGAGACTATACCCTCATTATCACAATAGAAACTAATAAATAATCACATAAATTTCCATTATATATATTAACATAATCACTATATAGAATCATGATGTAATTATAACAATACAAATAAAAAGTACATATACAAAAAATCATAATGTCATGATGTTTCATATCAGTCATAAATCATAAATGGGGTATCCCATTGGTCAAATTTCATACACGGTACATTTTAAAGAATGTACGAAAACTTAGTAGGTTCCCACCAATGTAGTCCTTAACATAAACTATTATAAAATTGAATATGTATACAGTAATAAGTTGAAGTAGGAACATGTATCATGTACCAATATACTGAGTCTTTGTTTTCTTAATAATAAGCTTTAAATAATGACCATACCTACTTTAGACAATGTTTATATTTTAATGATAAAATCATTTCCATATACAAGTAACGGGAAGAAAATTCTAAAGAATTTATTTTTATATATTGGGGTTCCATTATCTATCATATGTACTCTCATAAGTGTTGGGTGGGAGGAATCAATCTCATCTATTAATATTATAATAATCATCAACTATCCTAAATCCATCATGTCACATTAACAAGGTTATGTTGGAAAATGTATAGCCCATACAATAATGTAGGGATCGAATTTCCTGTATCAAACCAGAGTACAGTCATAATTATTGGGTGAGAAAAGATTATCTTGTTTATTATCATAGGCATAAGGTGTCCCTCATCCACCCAAAACACTCTTACAATGATTTATGGGACAACATGAATCCTATTTTATCCCTTATGCTCCTAATTGTGACCACCTTTTAAATGTAGATAATATAATAACATATAATTCATTCAATCACTAAATCCTATTATCAGTGATCTACTCATTGTATGTGGAAAACCATTTAACAATCTACCTATATTTTCCCTAGGGATTAGGTGTCCTATGATTAGAATAACCATCTTTCAACAGGCTAAAAATAGTCTCATATTATCTAGATACATAATATTTTTCTTGAAATAAGTATCATAATAAATCCTAAGTTAACAAATGAATAGTAGGCATGACACCATAATTTTTCTTATGGATCAATCTATGTATTATCACACGCAAAACACCAGTATAAAATCACAATCATGGTAATACACATCCTTATAATGGATCTTAGATAATCAAAAATCACACCACATGTGTCCGGAATCCCAATGGAACCCTCTTATCATTTACTGATATTACCTTCTACGTTATAAGTGTAATGTATACCCACACACTCAACATGAAAAAACTATCCAAGGATATACTAATAATTAACTATAATAAATCCTTCTTAGAGATGTGGTTCCTTGGGAATAAATCATCCTTCTCAAGGCCAAAGGTCACATAATTAAACGCTCATTAGAAAATCAAGGTGATACTTAACCATAGATGGTTATCTTTCATAATCATACTAGAACACCCTTAGACTAACCCCTTTATTTTTCAATCATTCATAAGAAACCATTTTAGAGTTTAAAAAACCACAAGGTTAACCTCCATTTCTTTATATAAATGAACCCCTAAGGTGAATCTATCATGAGTATGTTAACTCACAATTGTACACTTTGTAGAGTTTGTCTCATAATTATACTTTTCCTCTAAAGGGTTATTATGATGACTTCATATTAATTATTAACTCACCACTTCAAGTGAAACCAATTTTGATATGTTTATTAGATAATTATTATATGTTTATCAATACATATATCTCTAATCTCTATAGAGTATGTCACATCAACACCAAATTACAGACCCGTTCACTCAATAAATTCTTCCAATGATGGAATTTCAGAAAACATTTCAAAATTCACCAATGATTATCCCCCATTCAGAGTCACAAAGTTAATTATTTATAGTGTTTCTTTTTAATATCACCGTAATGGTCCTAGTAGTCATACATAGTTCCCATAATCACCCATTACACTATTTATCTTACTTGGTTCAATTACATCATCTTACCTCCACATAAAAATCAAATATTATATTTAAATATATTAAAATGTTATAAAAATTAGTGAATGCCTAATACTTTATAGATTTAACCATTTTAAAGAATATTTCTATATTCATACAAGCTCACCAAATCATAATTGAATTTCATGAGTGTCCATGAGCTCCCAAATCATCAAAATAAAAATTCAAATTATTATAATTTTTTTAATCAATTCTCACAATTAGTCAATAATAGTAATAATTATAATAAACTCATATAAAAATGATAACTCAATGGAATCCTATGAAATAGGGTATATTAAACTCCTTACACACACTAGAGTATAATACACACAAAATTTCTAGATAATCAATCCAATTAACTAGAAACAACTAGCCCAAAATTGGAGAAAAATTGAAAAATCAGTAAAAATAATACTTAAGAGAAATGGTTGGAAACAATGTGCATTTATCCATCCTCAACATCCTGAATCTATCTCACATGAAATATCTATAATTATATTAAAATTGAACTATGATTTAATGAAATTTATATATAAATCCCTTAATAAATCTCCCTAAAAAATAGAGGGGATTAGGAGAAAGTAGGAATATTAGGAATAGGGATTGATCCTTCCCCAATCAATAATGGAATTCCTTCTGGATACACTACATCATAAGAGGAATAAAAATAGAGGGGGGGGGGGGCACTGTACCTCCCTAATATAAATATAGCTATAAAAGGAACCCCAAATTATGGGAGGAGGTAAATTTAAAATGGAAACAATCCCCAATTACCTTTTTATAAATATATTTTGAACTCTATAAGGTACCCTTTAGTTATATACTAGGCACCAAATGGCCATGATCCACCTATTTCAAATCCATTAGCTAGTTGGAGTCTCTCATGGTGGGATTTTCCACCAAATGTATCCACTCAAGGAACCAAATGCTTCTTTACTAGGTAATTTTTGATGCTTCATACATTATTACAGCAACACCACTATCCCTTACACCCATAACTCCAACCATCACCACTAAAATATCCAATTTTTTTTTTAAAAAATCGTTATTTGAATGAAAATAGAACAAAATTAAATTTTGATATCTATTTTTAAAATAACATGATTTCTTATTTCAATGGAGTTTGGTTACTCTCTAACTACAACATCTCATAATAGCATGGGTTGTTATAACCCACCTTATCCTTACATGTATGATTTAAAAATTGAAGATATATAATAGAAATATGACCAATAAAAACCTAATATACTATAAGAGGAGGATGAAAACAAAAATGGGAACATTAGAGAATCAATTAATCATATAAATCTATATTATAATTCTCTAATATTCATTAACCCCCATGAGAAAATAAAATAATTACCTTACATTTAAAACAACATCGGATACTCTACAAGAATTTTAAAATATTTAAACCAGATTTTTGATTTCCTATTAGAACTCTATTAGGCTACCACTAAGCTTCCAATGATAACATCCATTAGGTATAGAAAATGATTATTCGTTTAGAACTTTAGTGGACCCCCTAAATATTTTAATGGAAGTATGCCATCAATCAATTTTTTATAGACATTAAATTTACTAAAAAATAATCTATCTAATATTTTTCTCACCACTTCCTTTATAAAACATAGATAAGTTTATTTAAAACAACCATGAAAAATAATATTAAAAACTCTCATAATTGAGGATCTTTATAGTGTGGTTTTATATTTATTAATATCACTCATTTATCAATGAATATTAACTATCCACATATACATGTTTTTAATTATGCTTGATAATTTAAATTATTTATAAATAAATGAATAGTATATGATAATGTATAAATATAATATCAGGTATTTCATATAGAGAACAAATACTTCTTCTTCATATGTAATGGGTTCGACTATGAATATTTCCTATATATTTCTCATTTCAAATGAATAATACTATTCTATAATCCAACTAAATTAAAACAACATCAATGTGTGTAATAATACAAACATTATATATGAATAAAAACAAATAAATTCATAACATTATTCAAAATACAAATCAATTTTTTTTAATTTCATGTAATATAATACTAACATTTAAGTTATACACTCACTATTTTTTCCAAATATAGAAGTGAAAAATAGATAAAATTAAACACTATTTCTAGAAGATTAAATTATATTTTTTTATATTAAATAACGATAGTAATACTATTAGATACCCAATATTTTGAAACAACTCTATAATCCATGCCATAATCATTTTTTTGATACAAAATAATAGATTGATAAATATGTTTTTTAGTATTAAATGAAGTGAATTTATATAAATTTATTTGGAAAAAATATTGATGTTGTATCACCATTGGAAGAAGAATAATTGACCATATCTGATCATTATGATGACAAATATATGATCATTAATTGTCAGTTATTTGACACATGAGAATAACCACAATGTAACCATTACAAATATCAAATAATAATTAAAAATGTTATATTTTTATATATAAATTGGAATTATTAGTATATAAATGATAATGAAAGGTAATTGATAAATATTTGAAAAAAATAATTTATTCTTCTAAAATAACATTCTTTACACTCATCGTGATTATTGATTTAATAATTTATTTTTTTATAACTAGAGATTAAATTTTATAAAATGGATTAAAAATTATGAATTAGAATATTGAAATTAGGTAATGGGGAATTTTTATTTTAATTCTTGGTTGAATTGAAAAATATAACATTCATATATAATGATCTTTATGATATCATTTTAATATAAAATGATATAATAATTTAAATAATTACTTAGAGGACCCAAAATGTATTTTATTAGTAATATATAATATTCAATTGTTTTAAATTTAATTTTTAATCCTATAATTTATTTTTTAATGTTAAAATATATTTTAACGTATTAGGTAGATGATTTTTCCATGGTAAAAAATAAAATAAATCCTAAGAGTTCAGTATTTCAAGATTATTAAATAAAAAATAATGTTATAAATGTAATAAAAATGAGTTTAAACAGTGATTATTTTTAAAATAATTTTATGTATACTTGTTTTCAAATATCCTTATTAAAAAATTATTAAAGAATTCTAATCTATATCACTTAATCCTTACATTAATCATAATTTGCTACTAATATCTCCAAATGATGTTTCGACGTTATTATTTACTGACCTAAAATACCATAAACCCTAAGATAAATCACCACTGATAACACACTCTCCCTAATTACTATATTATTATAACAACCAGCAAGGATAGATTCAAATTATAAGGGTAATATGTTTCCTTAATACAAAAAATACACCTCTTGCTCAGATTTTACAAAAAATTAGGCATAAGGTTTCTATATACCATACATTCTAGAATATAATTTATAAAGGAAACCTTCACCAAATTATTCTTAGGGAACACATAAAATTTGATATCTAAAATTTAATAACGATAGAATCTATAATATAACATGAATTATATAAATTTGTTAACACAAACCAATATAAATTAATAAAAAAAATCCATAGAAGATCTAGAAAAACTAAAATGAAATTTTTTGATTAAAATTAAAAATTCCATTTCAAAATAAATCCCTTAAGCCAACATTATACCATGACTTGACACACCATCTAGTCCAACATAAAAGATATTATTTTGACTTGCAACTCCAAAAAACTAACATATTTATGTGAATCAAGGATCACATGTCAATAGAGAGTATAAAATTCCTAGGATGATATCCCCAAAGACATGGTGCACTTCTGATCCATGAGTAATCTATGGGTTATTATTTTCCATAATAAAACAATGACACCTAGCTTATTTTATAATATCATATAATATTTTTAATAAATAAACATACACCCGACAAGTGTAAAGATTAATATTGATGAGTACTTTTATAGGGATATAATGGTAGGGTGAATGTTGTGATATCTTGTGGATGAGATTATTTTTTCTTTTATGCACCCATTATATCTTAATTTGTTTATAGTTCACCCCCTTTGTAGATGTGAAAGTAGTGTTATTTGTATCTCTATTTTCATGGAGAAAAGTGGTATTCCCTTTATTATTGAATTTTATTCATCCATTGTGGACAACCCACTCTCCTCCTTAGATGGGGGGGGGTGGAATATCTCTTATTTGATTTAGATATGGATGGACTTTATTTTTGTGAAATGTCATTGGTAACTCATTTTTCGTCAATAATTTTGATCTTCTTCCCATGTTTTGTAATCATTTCTCAGGTTTGGACTCTCTTAGTCATCATTTTAATGGATCCCATTAAATCTTTTTTTATTTTGTACGTTATACTTTAATATTTATTAAAAAGTTCTATTTACCGAGATAACTTGTGTAAAAGTAGGGGTTTCCTTGTGAATAATAAATAAGATATCGTAAATTATAGAAGTAATTAACCATAACCCATCTCACTCCATTCTCACTAATCCCCACTTTTATTATGATTCCAAGTGGGTGTATGAAATATTAGGTCATAAAGAGTTAACATTGAGGGTCACAACTGAGGAGAACTAACCCACTTGACCACAATCCATTACCCTATGATAATTTAAGAAGACCTAGATCATATATAAATTGATTAAACATCAACACATCTAAATGTATATAAAACTTCCTCAAACCATTCATGCACATATATTCCTCTACAAATAGAAATCCAAAAATAAAATAACGCACATAATTTATTCCCAAAAAATACCAATTAATAAAATATCACTAAATCTAATTTGATATTCATAAATGGAAATAAAAATTATAATAATACATATTTAAAATTAATTACAAATTCAAAATTATATAGAATAAATGTTAAATTAATTGATAAAAAAATCACACTCACCTATTCCTGACTTAAATCATCATTGAAAAACCATTAAATTAGTCCCAATAACTTATATAACCTTATAATAGTCTAATTAAGGTAAGAAAAATTATTAGATGATTAGATTTGTTATTAAAAAATATTAAAAAGTGAAAAAGTTATTTCTTCCTTACTCTGAACACCTATACATAAAAAATATATTATATAAATCAGAATCACGATCAATAAAATATTTATTTGAAACCATCAAAATAATTCGAAATAATTCATATCATTGATCTATTAATTGATGGTTACGTAATTAAAAAACAAAAAATTCAATAAATAAAAAATCCACCAAAAAGATAGAAATGGTACTAAATTCCCAAAAAAAACTCATCAACTAGTTTTATAATGCTAATAACCATTTAATTTTGTAAATTTAACTCATATAAAGACTTATAAACAACTCCATGTTAAATAACCTTTGTTACTAAGAATTTATCTACACTTTAATAAAACTCTTAAATTTCAAAATCTGTTAAAATAATAATAATCCACTTGTGAGAGAAAATATAAACAATAGAGATAATTAGATAAGTATTAGGGGAGAAAAAAAGATGAAAACTATCTTTTAAATTTAAATGGAATAAAAAAATTACATTCAATCGATGAAAAAGAAGTAATGGATATGGAAGTGTTGAAGGGTATCTATCCTTCCACTGAATGAACCCTTCCAAAAAAGCGAATGAGGGGTATCTTATCATTTAATTCTAATATAATAACAATAATATTATTACTATTAATAATATATTATAGTTTTGGTAATGATACATAAATACCATAACCATCATTTTTATTAATAAGAAGGAGAATATGAAATAGAAAAAGATTAGTGGTGAGTGTAGACATCACACCTTAAATTAGATATATGAAGGTACAAAAACCATTATTTAGATAATGTGACAAAAAAGATGTCTCATAACCCAATTCTTATTTGGATAGTTAAAGTTACACCATGTAATTGTCCCTATAAATGTGTGATACCTTGAAATACATCTTCACTAAGTAATTGAGTCAATCCATACACTCTTTGAAAAGTCTCAATAGAACCATGGTTGATATAATTTTGATTAAAATGAATAATAAAATGTTTTCAATTTAAATAAATGACTAGTTCAATGAATATCTCTTAGTTTAGTTTAGAAGACGAAAGAAATTTCATAGATCTACTTTGAAGGAAATGTAGATACAAAGGAAGCAATGGAAGAAAACTATAGTGAATCCATTGTTGGTTCTAAAAATTCCATTTAATACAAATGTTATTGGTTCCCTATGAGATACAAAATCAATATTCAATTTGGTTCATGGGGTAATGAGTGGGATTCATCTATCAAATTTGGAAAATTTTGGAATTATAGTCACACCAATAATAAAAATTTGATTAGTGATGATGTGGTCCTTTATTTTGTTGTTGAATAACCTACCTATAATTTGGATTCCAACTATATATCTATCATATTACCTAATTTCTTTAATGAAAGTTTTTTTACGTCAATTTTTAACTATTTCATACTTCCCAAATGTAGTGAATACATACTGCAATAAAGGATCCAAGCACGTTTTTCATTTGCACGCTCATATCCAAGCTGGGATCATATCCCATGAGATCATCAATGGAACCATAAGAATGTAACATTAAATTAAAGAGAAATTAAATGTGATTATAGATATTTTTAGCAAATTAATATTTAAATAATTTGTTATAAAAAATCATAGAGTTTTTAAGGAATTGTGATTAGTTGGAAACAACCTGTATTATATCCATTTAAATCCTATTATCAGTTTGAAACATGATAAGATATGTATTCCTAATTAGAAGCTATCTAAATGGAGGATTAATGAGTTCTTTAATTATATCATCTTCTTGGGAAAACCATCAATAGTCACACACAATAATCAGTAGTATATATTTTAATTAAGGATTCCAAGCCTTCGAAGACACCAAAAATATTTATCCTACCCATAAAATTTGGTTAAGAGAATAAATAGACAGATACTAAGTGGGAGGAGATGGTATAACTACACAAAATCATTATGTTTAACAGATATGGAGAAGTTTTTCATGTTATGGGAGGTCTTATTAGATTAAAAAATATGAGAACCAACCCAATTTTTTTTAATGAAATTTATATTATATGTTCATGAGGGATTCCATTGAGTTTCAATCATGATATCAACATACTCATCTATAAAAGAATTCCAAATCTAGGACCTTACATAGAATTTATTTCACCTATTAAATATTTCAATGATACTTTTCGTAATAAAATCAGCTGGGTCATTATTATAATTTAAATTATTCTAGTCCTATCTAGCCACAACAGATTAAATAAAGAGTCATATTTTTTAATATCAACTCAACCTATGATAATGGATTTGATTGATTTACTCTAATTAATGATCAATTTTTTTCATAGACAAAACCATATTTTTTTACTTCTGTGTCCATACATTATATTAGGTCCCTTGGTAATTTTTATATATGACAATTGTAAAAAAAATATAGTTTTAATTACAATACTAACTAATAAGATTCATCCATATTTGGATAAACTCTTACATTAATACAATAAGTGAGTTTTTAGAAGATAACACTGGAAATACCTTAAATATCAATTTATATAAATCCTTTATGAAACATAGGTTTCTCCTTCATTAATAAAGGAAGGCACCCTTATTCAAACATCAAGAGGATAATTATATATCTTTTCCCATTGTAAGATATTGAATTATGAAAAATAACTACCAATTTGTTCCATGACAAAACATCACTTGAGACCTAATAATAATTTATAATGATGTATCTAATGAATATTAATTATCCATTTATATCCTAAAAATGTATTTAATTATTATAATGTATGTTTATTGGAAATCTAATATTTTTAGCTGGATTAATAGTTTTGATCTTCCCCTAGTAACTATTTTTGAGGAAACATATTCTACTGTAGTCCACTATAAATCCAAATAGGAGTGGTAAGATTAGATCAACTAATATCCATTTCCATGAGTAATTAAAGGAACCTTTATATATTCAATTAGTATAAATAGAATCCCTATAACTCAAGATCATTGAATTACCTTTTCTAATGATTTTTTTGAGAAGCCATATTTTTAATGGACTTTAAAAAAAACCCCACTTCATGGTTTCAATGGATTTTGATATTTCCAATTTCAATTTAAAGATCTAATTTTTATACTTCTATAGTGGATGGTAATCCCTTCATATTCTACCAAGAAGGAATCTATATTTGATGTGAGTGAATATCCCTAGTGAGTGGTTGAAGAATTTATTATTTATTATTTATTTATGTATCATAAAGTTAATATATTAGGAAAACATAAAATATGAGAATATGATACTTGTAGGGATTGTGTGGATTCATTAGTTGTCATTGGGTGTCATAATTTATAAATAATCCATGTAATTTTATAAGTTCCTTGAGGATCTTCAATGATTAATGACACTAGAAAATCTTGATGCTACTCGATTGAAGTGTTATTTTTTTCGATAAGTCATGACAGTGTAGAATTTAATGTCATGAATGATATGAAATCTATGTTATTTAATACAATTGGAAAACAAGAATTAATATAGAAAACATGTGGTAATGAATTTTTAAAATAAAAAATTATTTACAAAAAGAAAAAATTAAATAATTTAATGTTTATTGATAAAGATATATTGAGTTCTATGAAAAAAATTATTTTTTATGATCATACATGTGGAAATATTTTATGAAGTCCATGTAGAGATAGTTAAATTCGTGAATATGATGGATAAATATAGAATACAAGTTTTTTGGATTTTTATGACTCGTAGTGGTATTTTTCTTATAATAATTTGACTTCGTATATATTTTACTAAGTGTGGAGTTAGAGAATTTATCAACAAATTGGACAAGCCAGCGTAACCAGATCAACACAAGATGTCCATGAAAACTAGCATATGTTAAATTCTAGTTAGTCCTATAAACATTTAGTTGAATGGTGAGTGGCAAGCCTGCAAAAAATAGGTAGGTGTACATGGGTGATAGAACATGAATGAGTGGGAGTGGGCCACATGAGGAGGTGTGATCTATGAAGCTGGGGTTGTGAGTGTATCCGACAGATGACCCGAGTTCCATGATTGAGTGGTTTGAGGAGTTGTATCATTTATTAAGTATAATACATTCTCTATGAATACTGATGTAGGATATATAATAGGTGGGGATCTATTCATAAGCTAAAATATTTTTAAAAACAACATAATCAAATTAAGCTACTCACCACCACTAGATATCAAATCCTATATCATATTTATCCTTTATTGAAGGATTATTTATTTGGTAATTGTGTATATGTTAAATCAATATTAAAAAGGATGTAGAGCTCTCACAATGAATAAAATATTCTTATTACACAATTTCCATACCACATAAATTAGTTTTAGAACATTCTATGTGATAATACTATATACATGAAATTTTTCACTAGGAATAAGCATTATAGGTAGTGATGAGAACTGTACATCATGATCCTATGGGTTCAAAATGTATATAAAATTCAATATGATATTTTCAGGAGAACTTGAAAATATTGAAATATTTTATGTACATAATTTCACATACCATAAACAAATTTTTATAAATTACTCAATGCTATTATGTGGTAATTCTTAGAGAAGAAATTTTCTAAGAAGAAATTGAATATGTTGAGAACATGCTATGTAAAGTGAGAGTATTAGTATTTTAGATTGATTCAAAAAAATACAGAAAGGAGTTTCCTATGTGAATGAAAAAATTATATTCATATTAAATGGATAATTTGTTTGTAAAGATAGGTGACATTATTTTTTGTGTCACATATAGATTATTGGTTATGTATTTTTTTCATAATCATGTGTTAATCAGGTGACATGTTTCATATATATGTTTGTTAATCTGTGTTCCTAAGAGGGATGAAAATGTTATTAACTTTGAGAAGATAAGAGTATTGAGAGTATAAGAGCTTCTTAATCTATTAAAGTTATACATAAAAGAATCAACACTTCAAAAAACATTGAGGGTTTGAATAGGTCCTATGGGAAGTAGAATTTTTTTATGTGAAGTAAATGATGCATGTATATAATTTACGAAGTAGTGTTCTACATAATGTTTTTTATAGATATTTCTATATAATTTGGGTTTTATGAAAAATGTATTGTTCATTGTTTTCATGAAGAACGTGATGCATACTATCTATTATGTTTAGAAGAATCAAATTACAAGATTTTTTTTGTGATTAGACAGTACGTGAAACATCAATAATATACAGTGAGACATATATGCTATGTAATGATCATTAGATATGAACTGGAATAATTTATCATTCTATATGATAAGAGTATTGTTGATAGATTTTTTATAGATAAAATAGTTTTTATGTCCATAAAATTATTACTACTTTATGAATAATATGATGTGCGATATTTGAATTATATTAAAGAAACTGGTACACCACTTTATCAATATGAGAGAAGGGACTAAAGCTAGAAGATCATTACAGAATAAGAATTTTATGTCTTAGTATTCAGTAAACTAAGGTGATCCAAATCACTTATAATCTAGAGTGAGGTTTGTGTCTGATAGACCTATTCAATATGAAATTTATGTTTTTGAAGATTTTTCATGAGAATGATCTACTGATAATATTTTCTTATAGAGGGAGATAAATTTATAAGTCTCATAAAATAAACGTGGTTATAATAACGATCTTTATATCATTGAATTAAAAAAGGATAAAAATCTTGTGATTGGGGTGTCTAACTATCAACTAAAGAGGAGATTGTAGTTGGGGTGTGTAATCAGTTGGTGGGGAATTATAATTGGGGTGTCTAACCAATTAATGTCATAATAGTTTGTGTATATAGTGGAGAAAACATGCTGGGGAATTTTTCAAACATGGGAAGGAATAATCCTTAATTCTGATACTTTTAAGTACCATGTGTTGTGCTCCCCCTTATAATTTATGCATATATTGTGGGGATGTGCTATATTATTGGGATGATTGAGAAGCTTAAAATTTTTTAGTAGTTGAAATTAAAAATGAAACGAAATTATAAAAGTAAACCTCTAATTTACCCCCTTCTCAGTCATCATTGCTTCATGGGGATCAATAAGTGGTAGAAGACTATATGTATCTTTAAAAATCCAAGAAATATTATGGTACATGGAAAATATTAACTTATTAAACAATTGATGTATTCTTTCATTCATTGGGAAGATTTATCATATTTGAGGAATATCAGGCTACCCTACCATATGTCACATTTTTCGAAGTAATATATACCCCAATCTTTGTTTTTATAACAATTTCTGAAGAGTCTTCTACGAATTAATTTGAATATATAAATATTATGTTATATTTAATGTTTTTTAAATTCCATCTTGATGTCATTATTATAAAATTTATACAAAAGGGTTCATGGGTCTCTAGAATACCAAAAAGGTCTATGACAAATTAAGAAGCATCTGTGAAGGAAATGTGAAAGATAAGGAAGTCAAAACTATGATTTATAGGAGCAAGTTTTAGAAAATAAAAAACAATTCTGATGAAAATATAAATTATTATTTACATAGGATGAATGAGATAGTTATAAAAATTTTAGGATTCAATTATAATTTGGTTGATTTAACCATTTAAAAAAAATATAATGATAAATTATCCTAGTCAATTTAGTCCATAAATATAAACCATTGAAGAAAGAGAATATTGTACAATAGATGAGTTTTGATAATGTACTCATTTCTGATGAGATGAGAATGGAACTGACCTTAATCAAGAAGGAAAAATACGACATGGTTTTTGAAGATTTGGTAAAAGGAAAAATGAGTGAAGAATAATTTTTAGAACCCAGTGATTGAAATTCAAAGATAGAGAATGATCTTAGTGAAATGAATTCACTAATAACAAGAGGATTAAAAAGGATAAATAGAATGGAAACGGAAAACAATCATCATATTTCAGGAATTGTGATTTAATTTAAATATTTTAATATGGATATATATATAATTAGTAAGATGAACCTGAATCAAATGAGGAAAAAGAAATTTTTAAAAGAAAAAATGAATATGAAGAAAAGGAGGCATTCTAGTAGTATAAAGAAGAATTTCATAGGAAAACATGAGAAAGATTAATCATGATCATCTATAAATTCATATTATGAGTTCAGTTTTCTAATTATTGATGATAAATTTTTAGATTCATCATGCATTGATGTTGATGGAGAAGAAAAAATAGTGTTGGAATGGCTAATGAATGACGAGTTGAAAGTAAGTATTATGGTGATTAAAAAGCTCATAAAATAAATGAATGCATTAATAATAGAGAAGAATATGTTTTCTGATGAAAAAGAATAATATATCAAGAAATAATAATTTTTTGTTAATGAGATCAATAATAACATTCTTATACAAGGTAAACAAGAAACAATTATTTGTAATCTTAAGGATAACAAAAAATCAAGTATAGAAGAACTGGGTGAGACACAACAAATGTGTCCTGTTATTCAAAATGAGATAAATAAATTCATATAATGCTTTTGAAATTCTATTAGAGTTGAAGAAAATCTTCCCATGTTAGTGATACATATGGTTTAACTGGGAAATCTAAATATGTACAAAATATTTCTTAATGAAAAATTATTATTTCTAATTTTACATGTAAAAAAATAAGTCCAAAAAACTTGGACCAAGAGTATGGGTAAGAAACCATCTCTTTCCCTATCTAGTTTTTTCTGATATGACGCATGTATTAAGGGGATATATGGAGATAATATTACAAAATGTTATAAAAAAATAATTATATGATAAAAATCCATTGATTATGGAATCAAAAAATAGGTATATATACTTGGAGGAGATTTGGGGAATATTTTAATAGGAGGGTCACAAAGATAAGGAATTCATGACTAGACTACTAGTAGATATTCCATATACATTGAAAGGTAATGAAATTGAAAAATATAAACATGATGAGTCATGAAATATTAATCCCTTTATAAGGTCTTATGAGAACCCCTAAGAATATGAGCGGGTTAAGAATGAATGCTTGGAGATTTAGACACATTAGTTGGAGATGGCCAATGGAATGGAGAAATAAGTGGAATATGCGAAAGAAAATGGAGAAAAAGAGCTTACACAAGAATAGGTTTACATTTTTGAGAATATTTATAAAATTTATTATTATAAAACAACATTTGGAATATTTAATAAGTGGTGACTTACTGATTTAAAACAATTTATGTAAAAGTTTTAAAAAACTGGACATGGGAAATAGAATTTCATATAACCTTACTAGCCTAAAAGGTGAGTATAAAAAGAACAATGTAATAATAAGGTAATAGAATTCTTTTTTTTCTTATAGTGATGAAAATTGATTCACATAAGGAAGAATTTATTGGTTTTAAGATGTGAAAGTGTCTAGTAAAGACTATTGTAGGGAAAAGAAATGACGTGTTTGGAATAAAAATGATGTCTACGTTGATAATTTTATTAGCCTCGATGCTACTTCTATGGAATCTAATAGGTCTCTACTAATTCTAATATCTATATAATTTTTTACTAAAATTTTCGGAATTGAATCATATGGATGCATCTAGGGTGTAGGGGGAATACGATTTGAAGCTGTCAAGTCTTTTCTTCATAGTGAATTTGAAATTTCTAAAGAGTAGTATAAAAATTGAAATGAAAGGACTGAAAATCCCTCCAATATCATTATTATGAATGACTTCAAAAACTATTTTCAAGTGGAAGAATATTTTAATATAACCAGATTAAGATATATGTTTTTCACTCGATCTTTATGATATATTTGTTCACAGAAGTTCAAGATGGATATATTTCAAAATATTTTGTTTTTGAATAGTCTCAAAATATGATAGAATGATTAATATGAGTATGATTTCACATTTATGAGTATTAATGGACTACCTTAATTCCCTTTATTATATAATTTTTATATCCTAAAATGGATTTTTCCATGCATATATATAGTTTTATATATAAAGTGTGAGATATATTATTCATATAGGTGTGTTCATTTTAAGAGTTTTTATTAACCACTTTGAGTTGGATGTTTTTCTTGTCTGGTGGAACCTTGGTTACCCTGGGAGGTTGATGGGGTATTTACTAAAATACTATGTTATATAGTATTCTTCACCATGAGGCTGAAGGTTGAACCATAAGATTTGTGATTGAATCTTGGGGCTCCCAGTTGTGACCTAGGATCATAAGAGGAAGAAAATATAAGCTAATACAAATTATAGAATAACTTCATAATGGAAGAAAACTATGACATGACCCCTTACCTAGAGGTTGAGCACTAAAATTTGGAGAATATGGCTATGGTGTATGTGTCTCTAGGTTATATTTGTTTAGTTATTCCAAATCCAATTCCCCCGTGGTGTGGAAGTAAGTTGTGGTGCATCTCATGCCTCAACACAGTCATGGTTGCAGCATGGTGTCCAACATTTCAATGTGGTGAACCCCTAGGTAAATAGAATATGTGCAGAGGAACCTGATAGGGATATCAGATTCAATTTTACCAAGAGAGGATATAGAATGGTCCCTTATAGAGTGCTGGAGAATACCATTTGTCAGGCTGTTTTGGGGAATGATCCATTGGGAGTATCTAGAGCGTAGCCTTTGTGAGGCTGTTTTAGGGCATAATATTTGGGGATATAAATTAGTCCTCTTTTTAGCCATATATCCATAAATACCCCTCATCCCATCTAAACTATTTTGTTATGGTCTTTTTTCCATGACTGGTTGGTTCCACATAGTGGTTTTAGATTTACTTTTATCATTCTCTACAATGTATACAACCCCCATATTATTTGGATTAGTTCATAGTGATTCGTACCTATAGGTGATGGTAATCTATATGTTTCCTCTTTTTCTTATTCTTGTTAAATAGTTTCCACTTAGAGAACCATTACTAATATAATTCCTTTCATTAAAAAGGAAAAATACAAGGAACCAAACACCACATTAGACATCACATTTTTATGTGTTTTCTTCATCATTGAGGTGGGTGGTCGTAAATTATCTAAAACATTTTGTTTCAATTTATTTTAGTATGTGTAATACATGATATTGCCCCAAAATGTCATGAAAAATTCTTAAATAATTTATTTATCCCTTTCTCAATGATTTACACAAATATATAGCCCCATTGGATCCCATGAGGTCCATTGGTGTTTAAACCTTGACATACGACCACTTGATTGGTAATCCAGTCCTTGATCTTTCTTGATAATTTGAATTTTGGTTTCATTAGTATAATAAATTGGAATAACATATGTGTTTGATGTGATGAATTGAGGTAGAAACACATAGACTAAAATCTAGTTAATTTCCAGGCTACTGTACTTCGAGGTTTAATTGAAAATTTGTAATTTAATGAATTGACCACATTTTCTTATGATGACATGTGATATGATTTTTATTTGTTATGCTATAATTATTATAGGGTTTAACCCAGCAATACATTAATTATTATTGATCTTGGATTATATTTTCTATAATGCTAATAGGTATTGGCATGGTTATGTTGTAATTTTTATAGTTATTATCCCTATTATTCTATAATGCTTATAAGGATTGTCCCAAATATGATGCACTACTTATAGAGATTGTCCTCATTATAATATAATACATATAGGGATCTTCCCAGTTCTCATGTGATTATTTATGGTTATGGTTGTAATGGTTCAATAAAATTCTCAGAGATATATAGTATGGTGCCAAAATAAGTTTGGCTAACCCTGAGTGTCGACCTAGAGATTAAGGGCATATGGATTTATTTCAAAAGTAACATAAATTAATCTATTTAATACCCTTTTTATTTCCTTATTTCAAGAAATATATATATCATACATTATTTTTTAGACACATAGGTTTTTACCTACTTGGTTATACACACACCATAGATGGGTTTCCATTCGGTACACAGATAGATTCAAGGGATAAATGTATGGATAAGGGCAGGGGACCCTATTGTTGATTGTATCTTTCTTGATGGGTTGAAGCTTGGAGATGGGACCAACACGGGGATTAGGACCAGGGAATTTGAGTCACTTATTTATGTCTTCTTAGTCATTTACTTGTTTAAAAATCAGCATGTTATTATTTTACATTTAATCCTCTGAATATAATATTCTATTATTATTCGAATTTTGGAGTTGTCCTTTACTCTTCTATGGATGCATGTAGTTGGCTATTTTATTTATTGTATTTAAAATAATTTTTTGTTATTATTTATTGTTTTATACTATGTTACAAATCTTATAGTCTCCCCATTATATCCTTGAAACCCTCACTTCTAGTAGACATCCAGTGGAATACGGGGATGTGCACCTTAGGTTACATAGCCAAACCAGCTTGGTCACATGAGGGATTATTAGGATAAGAAAATTAAAATTTGGTATTTGAGATTTAGATTTTATTTTTTATTTCTTTGCTATTTTGGAAAATTTGGAAAGGAGAATAGGATGATATGGTACTTATTAATTATACTGTGCATGGGAGTGGATAACCCATGTATGGGTGAAAATTTGAGTTCCTAGGGATGTGATTACTGTTCATGTGGTTTTCTGTCTATAGTGTTGATGTTATTTAACTTTGGATGATTCAATTGTTATGTGATGTTAGTGTTTACAAATATTAATACTCATATACTTTTTTATCATGACATGAGTATGCATGCATCAAGATAGGCACATAGGGATATATGATGACAAGTATTTTTTATGATAGAAACATATTTACCACATGTAACATACTTGACCATATGAACTGGTAAATGAAATCCATTTTTACAAATAATATATGAAAGGAATGAAAAATTTTGAGTTATGCCAATCCAATTTTTATGAGAAGTATAGAGGAACCTTAATGAAGGGTTACTCTATTGTTATTACCTATTGAGGTTGACCATGTGAGTTTCCAAGAAGTCAATTGACCATTGTAGATAACATTCCTCCAAATCATATTCATGTTGAGAATCAATAGATTATTAATGAGAATAATCCCATTGCTATTGAGACTGAACGTCCTACGACTTTGGAAAATCCGTATGAAGATCATATTCACAATATATTCTGGAGAGTAATATGATACATGGAAAGGGATACTATTTAGACTGTAACTTTGATGTTTAAGAAGACAAAAGAGTACAAATTACAAATCTGACTACGTTCACTAAGGAGGGAGGACCCTATGAAATTGAGTATTTGATTGAGTTATTCATGGGGATCTTTGTGCACCTTCAGAAACCCACATATTGGAGGGTGAATCTAACTTCTTATATTCTTTTAGGAGAATAAAAGCATTATTGTGACCTCCTGGATCAAGCTAGGTAGTGGATGGAGTTATTCTAAAATGATTTCATGGTGAATATTTTGATCCACTTCTATTTAGAGACCTTGATGAATGAGAATGATAGTGAGTTTTTTTCACTTGATGTAGGAGAGTATGTTAGTTATAGAAAATGCTGGGTACATCATAAAAAAAAACAAATTTATCAGTCCTTAGAAGCTAATGAGTTCATCAGGGAAAGGAGTTTTTGGGATGGCATTCTCTATGAGATCATGTCATAGGTGAAAATATTTAACACGATTTGTATTATATATGTAATGAACCAAGATATAATCACAGAAATAAATCTGAGAGAGTCCATGAGTGGTGAAAAAAATTTAGTAGGGAAACATTGGATATCTTCATCTATTAGCAGGAAGTGTAGATGTGACAGTTACCATTAAATCTGTAGTGGTATGTGTATATAGAGAAGTGGGTAGTCAAATTATAATCATGTCTAGTCACAATGCATTTAGTTATGAAAGGCTTTACACAACCTCCCTTAGTGTACTTACCCTACAATGGAGTGACAATCTGGTGGTATTTGGGGTCATCTTAAATGGTTTTAAAGGGTCCCATAATAGTAAAATAGTGGGAGGGGATCAGGACAACCACCTGATATGGGGAGAAACTTAGCTACTCCTGAGAAGAATATCACATTTTAACATTAAATGAATTTAATATCACCCAATTGAAATTATTTATCTTTTATATAATAAATTAAATCAATCCTTTATTATGATGATATTTATTTTAATTTTTCAAAAACATAAAATAATTTTTAAATAATAATAATATATAATTAATAAAAATACATATTTTTATAATAAATTGTTTTAATTAATTGTTAACTATTTATTTCCCTAGAGTGTCATTTATTATATGTGAATTCTACTATTTTTAATATGTTAGTAGTGATCAAACAAATTCATTACACTAAAAATTATATCCAATGACCATATATCTATTGACCAAATATCCAATAACCACATATCCAGCCACAATATCTATTTTGATTAGATATCAAAAGATAATTTATAGAATGGGAATATTATATTCCAATATGTATTCTTATACCCCTCACTATAGTCAAGTATCATATTCGCTAATTTCATTATAAGGATATTAATCATGTTTTTAACATATTTTTTTATTTCTGTAGTTTTTATTAGAAGAATGATATTTAGGGATGATTATGGTGACGAGAATTTCAAAATTACAATAGTCTTATTTCCATTTTGGTTTCATTCCGTTATAAATTTTTTTTATTGGGTTTTAGTTAGATATTTCTAAATGTTTTAATTTTTTTATTATATTCTTCCATAATAAATTCTTCTAAAAATAATTTTGGTGTTGCATGTATCAAATTATATCAAACACACACTATTAATTTTAAAATAAACACATAATAAAATCCAACGGTGTAAAATTCCACACCCCTTAGAAGAATTTATCCAGGGGTATTTTTTTAGTATGATGAAATAATTAGGGTAATTATACCTCATATTATCTTCAGGTCCCCACATTGCTTCTACAAGCTTAGGATTTCTCAAAAGACGATCAATAAGATTATCGGTCATGTTTTATAGTAATTTATCCCAATAGTGTAATATTTATAAATTTTCCTCCATAATAGATATGATGATCCAATTATAATACCAATGATTTAAATACATGTGATGGATCATGTATAAAATCCATCAAAAGAGATACATGGAACACATCAAGCACCAGAGAAAGTATCATTGGAAGTGCATGGTAATAAGCTATCATATCTACATCATTGAGTATTTAGAAGGAGAAAATGTATCTTGGGATCAAATTTACCTTTATATAAAATCTCATAACCATATATAATGGTCAAATTAAATAGAATACCTATTCCATAACATGAAACATAAAATCTCAAAAACCATTTTTAACATATCTCTTTCGGTGTCTTTGTGTAGTTTTAATGTGTTACTGAATGGGTTGATTATTATTTTACATTGATTGAGATTTATATTAGCCTCGAATCTTATTCTCTCTATCTTCATCCCAATATGTTGGTGTTCCATATCTGTCCCCCTATAAAGACTCATATGATTCCATTTGAATGCTTGAATGAAAACTATTATTATATGAGAACTCTAGTGAGGAAAGGCATTGATCCAAAAATTATTTGAAATCTATTTTGAATGATATGATCACATATTTTAGGGTTATAATAATCCTATTTTAATTACCATTATTTATAAATAACAAGCAATGTTAACGCTGAACTCCATATTCATTACATTCTGAAAACTTCACCAGAATATTGAGGTGAATCGTGGATATCAATCAAATTCCAATAAAAGTGGTATAAAATTTAGTGTTACCAAATCTTTTATTTATATATTTTAAATTTTATTTATAAAAAAATATTCAATAAATAATGATCAAATATTTATAATTTATAAGGATATCCACTATAATATAAATTAAAATATGGACTTTAATAGAATTCGGATATGCTACGATGAAATCTATAATGTTTTTCTCCTATATCCATACTAGTATGGGTAATGATTATATCTTCCCCTTATAAATATAATATCTAGGCATAACTTTTTATAAAACTATGAATAATAATATATACTTTGTAGTGTCACTATTCATGTTGTTCAAAAAATATGATTCTTGAGATCTCTATGCATCATTATGTAACCAAGATGGATAGATAATGACAAGTTATGTGCATCATCCAACATGTCCTTTAATTTTTCTATTTATAAGATGAATTTTAATTTGCAAGACATGATAATCACCACAATGTCTATATTAAACATTGGACTATTCCTCACATTATTATATTCCTCTATATCCACACCATAAAACTCATTAACATTCACATGAGTGAATGGTTTATGAAATATATTATTATTACCAATTATCTCCCAATTCAAAGGTACGTCCTTTTCAAATCAATGAGTACTAGTTCAATTTGAATCCTCATCATGGAGTGATAACATGATCCTTCTTTCGTAAAGAATCAACGATATTCTTTTCCATCATATTGTGGTAATTTAATGATGAGTCATATTCCTTGTTCATTTCAAACTATCTCATTTAGTTAATTCTAAACTACTTATTTTTGAATATATACATTAATATATATTTTATACTTGTAAAAACATATATAATCCATCCATTCCTTTAATGAAAATATTTCTGTGGCTATCTTCATGGAATGTGGTTAGAAATTTCTCATGGGGACCATTAATTCAAATACGATATATGGTACCACCATGTGATTATTCATGATAAAAAATACCAATACCTTCTTTAATGAATATGTTGATATCAAAAAACATATTCCCTTACAAGTTTGTGTGTGCACAATTGAAATAATAAACCTTATCATATGATCCTTGATATTATATTCTGTATCATATATTTAGATGATATTGACACCCTTAAATGTTAAATTTATAATTACATTTGAAAATCATGAGAAATTTACAATGAATAATTGGATGTATCCAACTATTCTTAGAAAACTATGGATATCTATTGAAGTGGTTGGTCTAGGTTATTCTTTAATCACCATCATATTTTAAGGATCCATAAATATACCCTTACATTTCATTACGTGACATAAAAAATATACTTTAAATAACTAGAATTCACACTTGAAAAATGTATCATATAATTTCTCTTTTATCATGGTCTCCAATAATATCATCAAATGATCTTCTTGTTTTTAATTCCCTATGATTTTATAATACATTTAATTTCTTCAATAGATAATGATACATGAAACCTTGAGTCTAAATTAACCATAATATAGTATACCATTATAGACAAGCTATTAAATTTTAAGTATGAATAGTAATAACCACATTTCAAAAAATAGGAATGAATGGTTTAGATAATGAATATATACAAGTAATCAATTTTCTAATAAAGTAATTATTAGTATTAAAAACATTTTTTCCTCAAAAATTATTTTTATTTATTTTAATGTGAAAATAATATAATTACAATTTTCAAATTATATAATATTTATTTTAAAAAATGAAATAATTTTCTTAAATGAAACTTTAAAAATTACCATAGAGTGATTTTTTGATAATATTCTAAAAAGAATAATTTCTCTATGTAGAGGGAAAAGTACTGATTTTTATTGAATGTTGTCTTTTGGTTTAATGAATTTTAAGAGCTATAATTTGTGATAAAATGTTCCTAAAAGTAAAATTAGTTAATTAATATTATTAATTATCCAATTTCAGTCATTACCATAAAATTTATGTGCATTTTTTTATAATAAATTTTTATAAAAAAGAGTGTAATTTTCATGAAAATCATTTTTCATTTCCTTTTGAGAGGTTATTTTTAAAGTAATTTTAGAAACGTTGTGAGATTTAATTTGATAATATGGATTGTGTTTTTGTAATCAAAATTTCCTGATTTTATAATGACCCAACTTTTATATTTTTTTATCATGAATACTAAAAAAATAAAAAAAATTAATATGATTAAGGATGAAATATATTTACCCTAAGTAGAGGGGGGGGTGTTAAATTTCTTTTAAATTATTTGATTTACAATTAAAATTTCTTAAATCCTATTTTATGGTGATAATTAAATATTATCATATCCAATAATTGAATCTATGTCCTTTTAGAAGTAGTTTTCTTTAGAATGTATTTATAATGTTATATTAGTTTAAAATAATTCCAAGTTAATCCTATCCCACAAATATAAAAGGACCCCCTCCTTTATATTATTTAGACCACTTTGTGTCTTATATATTGACCAAAACCAACCCAAATATAAAATTTTGTATTAAGGAGTTGGAGGTGATGATCTTCATAAAATAAAATTTCAATTTTCCTTATGAGAGGATCTATGAGAATCCAACTAAAGGAGAAATAATCATATTTCCCGACATATTTCAATTTAATTATTCATATAGATACATTAAATATACGGTATTCATAAAAATGAAAAATTAATTATCCATTATATACATAAATGGTATTATAATAAAAAACCACCATTACCCACAAAATTTTCATCCAATGGGAAGTGGAAGTATTGATCTTGTGTACATGTGGACTACAGCCTCCACGTAGTGATACAATTAAGTATAATCACTATATTTTGTGGATAGTAATTTTTATTATTTTATGTTTTATATTTTATATTTATGAAATTATTATTATTCTTTAACTTTAACATCATATCTACCATTTTACCTGCAAATATTTTGGAAAACAATAATGTCACCTGTGTATACGTGTGGAATACCACCTCCACAAAGTGATGTGGTTATTTTTTAGATTAAAAAATACCTAAATGATTATAAGGATATATTTAATTAATATATATGATATGTTTGATATAATAATTCTCTGGAAATGGTGAATTATTATTTACTTTTTTTATCAATTGAAAAGTGAAAAGTCAATCACGCATACGTATTTTTATCGCATACAAGAACAATATAAATAATTTTTTATATCTAGCCTTTACAGATAATTATTAATATATATAATTAATACATGTGATATTTATATCATTATTTCCATTATTGATATTATGGACCTATGATAAATGTAAATGGACAAAAACCACCCAACATGAATTCTCATGAACAAAGAAAGGCTAACACCAAAAAACCATGATTTTATGAATAAATTATTAATCAATAGATGATGAAATTTTATAAAGGGATCATATATGATATTTTAAACAAGTAAAATAGTCTTTCTTATATGTATAATAATTTTTGATTTATAATAGAAGAGGCTGGAGTACTTTTAAGGAAATTGGAACTTGATGTAAGAGATTTATGATATAATCTAATTTTTACTAGGATTATTTATGATTTAGTTTCAATTGATGAAATTTCATGAACTTCCACTCAATAATATAATTAATTCTATTAAAATATGGTTATTTTTGGATAAACATGTTTTTATTTAATATTCATCTCTTTTATAACTTTTGATATTGAAGGATTTTTTTAAGGAAAACTGGTATTATTTATCTCTTTGATAGAAAATCCTTTATCTTTGAGGTCCAATTTTTATAAAAAAATTTTTAATAATGTTTTTAATATTATAATATAATTTATTAAATTAAATTTTACCCATGTTTGAATTTTATAAAAATGGATTACAAAGAATCTTCTTTATTGTTTTTTGAATGAGTTACATTTTATTTTTACTAAAAATGTAATGGGAATCATTGTTTTAATGTGCTCGACAAGAACATATTTTCTCCCAATCATAACTAATAAATTCTATTAATATTACGTTACATGTTTCTAAGTTTCTTTTTTTGGAAAATATTTTCTTTAATATTTTAGGTTTTTTCATTTTGAATAAGTGATTTAAAAGTAAAATTTTATTTTCCTCAATAAATGTTTCAGTGATCTTTTTATGGAATTTTTTATCTTTGATAACATCTGTTGATGTTACATATTCTTTACAACTATTATAACTTATTGATACCATTAGATTTAATTTTTTTGAGGGATAATGATGATAATTTATGGATGATTTTAAGAGACCCCTTTTTCTCCCATTATTTAGTTAAGTTATGGTGAAAGCTTTATGGAAAACATTAATTTCCCATGAGTCATGCTATGATTATATTATTAAATTTTTATAAAACCAATTTCATTTTCACATGTTATGGAATTATGGTTGTTTTATGATATTGTGGAACATATATGTATGATTTTAATAATATAATGTGTGTTCCTTAAATTATATAGCCCTCTTATGAATTGGGTAAATAGAAATTTCATGAGAAAAATAAGACTAGAATAGGGAGTTCACCGAGTTCTGTAAGGGAATTCATCCACTATGATACTTTTGGTAGTGATCCTTGAACAATATAATTGTGTAGAGAGTGAACCAAACTCACTATGATCCTCTTGGTAGTGGTCCTTTACTTCTATGGAAATTGTTTTCCATGCTCATATGTATTCCATAAACATAGGTCGTATTCCACTTATATGCTCTCATCACTCATGCTCTATGAATCCCTTATGATTAATACCTTATTAAACACTACAATTTATGAAATGAATCAAAAATGTGATATTTGAACTCTAGGTATTTGTTTTCAAAAGTCTATCTCATGTTATCACACCCTTATTCTCGTGTTATGGTTAAGTGATCATTTAAATCTCACTTATTTTACCATGCCGATCATATGAGCTAAACCATTTTATTTTTATCCTTAGGATATAAAGAAATGTATTACGTCTGATATGTTTGAGAATATTTATATTTATTATTAAATTAGTGGGATATGAATTATTTCACTTATGAAATAAATAATTATGTATTCATGACTCAAAATATGTTAAAACTATACGATTATGACATGGATCAAAATATTATGTATTGAATATATTTTTGTTAAGATTTAATATCTATCAAAAAAAATATGCTTCCATATAGTTTGTATATGAGATCGGTTTAGTTACCTTTGGAAACAAAGATGAGAAAATTATAGTGATTACCCTTAGGAAAATCCTAAGTATAGAGAACTTAATTAGTTATAGAAAATAAAGGACAATGTTTTTCTTGAAAAAACTCCCTGTAATGATATTAAAGATGGATTTATATTGGGAAAAGATGAATTTATAGGTAGTAACCTAAAACAAATTGGTTGAGTACACCTCAACCAACATTCTTGTGGATGATTAGTGTGTCCTTTCTGCGCATTTGGTTTTACACTCTCGAGAGATTTGCTTGGGTTAATTCAAATTTTCATTATGAACAATTTTGAAGGATTTGAATAGATAAGGATATTTTCAAGGTACGGTTAAACCTAAGGTTTTGTATATTGGAAATAATGTTTTAGAATTTAAACATTATATAATTGATTTTTCATGATTATATTATTTTCCACTATTATTATTATTTCTCACACTTTGTTTTTTAGTTTTAGTAAATGGATGAAACCATAAATAATTATTCTTATATTGAATTTTATTCATAATTCAATGATTATCCTCATGAGAAACCAAATATCATGGGATATAGAATAAAAAATCTTGTTTCTATTATTTTTAATCTTTCATAAGAAATGAATCAAACTAATATTCCAAATGAGCAGAGGAGGGAACAACATTCTTTTGATTCCATCATGAGAAAACATTTTTCTTATTTTAAAGAACGTGCAAATCCATTAGTCATTGAGTACTAGATTAGTAGAGAAAAATTTATTTTCCATACTCCAATTTTAATAACATGGATATGTTGTTTTAGATATTTATAATTTTAATGTCAAAGTAGATCAATGATGTACTCTTATAAAGAACAATATGTAATGAGAATAAATTGACTCCATATATCGTTATGAATTATTGAGATTATTTTTGAATAAGCACTTTATACATATTATTCATATGAAAATAGGGATGGAATTCCTCGAGATAAAGTAGAAGCATGATGAATCCTTTGGTATATAAGAGGAAAATTTTACAATACTTCTGAGGTAAATTTTTGGTCATATCATCCAACCTAAATGTAAGGATGACTGATTCCAAAGTAGATTCAATGTAATTAGAAGATGATAATTCCTCTGTACTCGAAGTGTGGAAGGAAAAATCTAGGCAATTATTATAAGGGGATTATTAATTTTTTTATGTGTAGAAATAAATTTATCCATGAAATTAAATTCCAATTATTTTAGAATAAGTTAGATAATGATGAAAATAGAGAGAAATATCGACATAATTTGCAACCCACACTCTATTTTTTTCAATTCAAAAGAGTATGGTAATTATGGTAACCAGTGATCAAATATAAAAGTTTATTATGATGATCAACATTAGAATCCTATTAACCCTGGAGAGAGTGAAATATCAAGAGATCACAGTTTATAAGGTGGGTTATGATATAAATCTGGTGAAATCTATAGATACCATCTACTCAATAACTATTAATTTCATATTTGACACTAGATCTAACCACACATTCGTATTTTCAGAATTTTATATGGTTATATAAACTCCACCATAATGATTAGATGATGAATAAGTAGTGAAAACCTCTAATGGTGTGATGACCACATCTCAAGTATATGATTATTATTTAATTGTGGTTTGTGGAAATTTGTTTCTTGAAAATATTATTATTCTCAGTCTAGGGGAATTTTAATGTTATCTTAGGCATGGATTGGATTTCTATCAATAAATCCTATATAAATATATAAGGATGAGAATTCATGGCTGATATAATAAACTAATATATGATTTTATATTGTGATGATAAATATGAAATTTTTATTGAAAACGCATGCATTATATAGGACTTCATTTCAATCCTGAATGGGTGATTATTTATGATGGTTGGATTAAAACTCATCATCAAAGATAACCCAAATGACCACATGTTTTTTAATTTCTTTTTAGAAGTGTTTAAAAGTATTCTTATAAATCATGTACTTTATTTTTCAATAGAACTCATATAAGATGCTATGAAAATTTGTAGGACTCCATATTGAATGACCCTGATTGAGTTTTGGTAATGGAAAAGGCATTTACAGAAAAATATTTACAAGGAATTGTTTTATCAAAGTGTGTCTCCATAGTGTGAAACAATTAATCATGTTAAGAATAATGTTAAATAGATTCGACTGTACATTAATTATGGAGATCCTAACATGATCACTGTTAAGAACAAGTATCCTATAAGATATTTTGATAACCTATTTGATCAGTTTTGTAGATATCAATACTTTCCAAGATTGACCTTCAATGTTGATATCATAATTTGAGTTTCAAAATGGAAGATATACCACATAAATCATTATATAATATGTATGGACACTATTAATTTAATGTTATGACCTTTGATGTTTCTAATCCCAGAATATCATTATTGATTTAATGAATATAGTCTATCAAGATTAACTTGATCATTTTTTGGTAGTTTTATAGTTGATATTATTATATATTAAAATAGAATGAAAGATCATTCAGATTAATTTAAAATTTTAAAAAATACCCTAAGGAAGAATAAGATATATTAAAAACTGACTATGTTTTATTTTTAGTGTAAAAAAGTTTCATTTTTGGGTCATATTATCTCGAGAAAGGCAACATATATTGATTGCTCAAAGATAGAAGATGTTGAATGTTGGATCAGACCCACCATGGGGATTGAGCTAAGTATTTTTCTAGTTTATGCTATATTTTATCGATGTTTTTTTGGAAAATGTTATATTGTAGTCCAATCCACTCAAAAAGTCAACTCCGAAGGAATCCAATTTCCATTATAAAGATGAATGTGAGGAAAATCTCATGGAACTGAATGTAAGATTTTTCAGTTAACCTTTTCTCTCAATATCTTTCATTAGAGAAGGGTTTGGGATACATAGTGATGCATTGAATAAGTGACTAAGATGATTAATCATGGAAAGTGATATGGTAACAACTTATTCCTCACAAAAATTGAAGGTTCATGTGAAAAATTAATGAACACAAGATTTAGAGATAAATACAATATAATTATAATTAAATATATGGATGCATTATCATTATAAAGAATAGTGTGACATATATATTACTTTTTTTAAATAAATTATATCCACATAGAAAGAGTTTAGTACTTACCTGAGAACATGGTTGGAATTGAATAAAGATTATGCGTACTTAATAAATTACTAACATGGGACAATGAACAAGGTGGGTTATTCTTTTATTATAAATGATAATTATAGCTTATTTATTATGAGGATCACAAAATAATAGATATTACTGTAATCATAAATAAATATATGAAAATTTTTATGTCAAGGGAAAAATATTATCTTCCTCAAATGAGTTTTTGAATATCTATTTAGGAGGGGATAAAAGAGGCATAAATGGAAGATGTGGAACTATCGAAGAAGGTCCAAAATGTTCCAGAGTTCATCATTGATTATGATGGAATTATATGGTTCAATGACTGTGTATGTGTTCTATCCTTACCGATTTTGGAGAAGGAGAATATGGATGAAGCTCAGAGTTCATCAATCTCTATTCATCATGGAAATATGAATAAATATAGAGATATAAGAGAGTATTTATGGTGGGAAAATAGTAAGAGAGATATTTAAGAGTATTTATATTAGTTATAGGAATGTTAGAATGTTAAGGCTGAGATATAAAAGTATATGGGTATGTTATAACCATTATCTATACCAAAATGAAAATGGGAAACAATCCCCATGGATTTTTTCACAGGACTTCCCAAAATATCTAACGCCCATAATTCTATTTGGGCTATAGTTTATCACCTAAAGAAGTCATAAAAATTCATTTATATCAACGAAAATTTATCTTTTGATTAGAAATATATAATATAAATTAAATAAGTAGGAAGGATACATAGAGTACCACATTCAATTGTATCTAGTAATTATCTGAGGATTACCTCAATAATTTGGTGAAGACTTCAGCCATATCATAATGTAGAGTGGTGTCTCTGTACATCTTATCATTCATAGAAATATTATAATTATTATAGAACCATTCAATCCCTAATTAAAATTTTTAGATACTATTTTATGGATTTTATAGGTGGTTGGGATCGACACCTTCTTCTAGTGAGGTTTTCTTACAATAATAACATTCACTCAAGTATTCATATGGAAATTTATGAAGCCCTATATAAAATAAAATTTATAAATATAATGTAATGAGATTAAGTTGGATAGATAAATATATTGTGACTTGAGATAGTTGATGAAATGATGGAGAAACTCTATTACATTTATCCACACATCAAGGAATATAAGAGCTGATAAAAATGTTATGTGGAAAATAATCAGTCAAATCAGTATTTCAAAGTTAGTGGTAAGTTATTCCTACAAATTTCTCTATGGAAGAAGGTTATGAGCTTCATAAATAAAGTAAGGATGAGTCCTTGGTATACAATATTTTTCAATATTCTTGTTCTACTAGGAGAAACAACATATCATTTAGAACTTCCACTAAACCTATATCACATTCATGATGTGTTCCATGTATCTCTATTAAGAATGTAAATTATTGATACATAACATATATTTTATAGATAGATCATACCATTTTGTAATGAACATTTATATGAATAACAATCAATATGAATCACGGATCGTAGAGATAAAGTTCTCCATAAAAAGAATACTGACTTGGTTAATTAGGTCTAAAGGAATAAAAAATTTGAAGAATAAATATGGGAACCCAATATTGAAATGAAATGATCATATCCTATTTTTTCTGTATTAGAATTTATTATTTTTAGGGTTAAATTCATTTAATTTGTGGTAGAATGTAACACATCAAGACATTATGATATAATTTTTTTCTTTAATAGCTTATGATACACACAACCATGAGTCTAAACGAACTGTAATATAGTATAAAATTTTAAAATAGTTTCTATATTTTTTGTATGAATTTGAATAATAAAATTTTATAAATATATATAATTTTTTTTGATATTGAAAATTCATAAGTGATCAATTTTTAATATATATTTAACATGTTATAAAAATACATTTTTTTCTCAAGAATGGGTTGTATCACTTTTTTGATCAAATAATATAATTATTATTTTTCCATGTTTTAGAAATTATTTGAAAAAATGAAATTGTTTTCTGTAATAAACCTATAAATAATATACTTGAGTGAAATATTTTATAATATTTTATAAATGTTTATTTTTCAATGAGTAGTGATAAATAATATATTTTATTGAAAATTACCTTTTTATTTAAAGAATTTAAGAAGTTGAAATTTTTTGTTATTGTTTTCAATTTAAAATTATTTCATTTATATTATGAATAATCTAATTGTTTTTCATTGGATTTAATTTTATACATATTTTTGTTAAAAAATATTAATCTTATGAAAACATTTTTTCCTAAAAAACCTATTCAATAATTTTTATGAGTGAATTATAAAAGTAATTTATTCCAATTTAGATATTGGAATATAAGAAATTTATTTCATTTTTGGAATTATAATTTCAATTTTTTTATCCATTCATATTTCATTTTTTCATAATCAACAATACAAAAAATAAAAATTTTTCATTCAAACAAGTTTACAGGGTGTTAAACCAAATGATAAGGGTAATATTTCAAATTTAACTTTAAAAAATACTAGTGTATGTCCGTATTTTGACCTAATTCTCTCCTAAATTCGAATATATTTCCATTTAGATAAATTTTATTTTTAATGAATATTATATTATATTCTTTTAAGAAATACCAAGTGTTCCCTCTCCCACGCTTATAAAAAGACACCCATTATTTATCTTTTTTATATCACATTTTCCATTCTATCGTAACAAAAAAATTATTATAAAATTTTTTATACATGAATTGGTGGTGCTCATATTAATAAAAGACAATTTAAAGGGTTTTCAAAAATGGATCTAAGGGAGGGATACCAAAGGATAACTAATTGTCTTACCTGAACTCTTTCAGTACTATTATTCTTATTCCTCATATAAATATTTTGAATTCATAATAATATGATAAATTAAGTATACTAAATATAGTAAAGTGTTATTATGATCATGAAACCCCCATTATCCACCCACTATTCCATTAAATTAGAAGAGAATGTATTTCTTGTGTGCACATATGGACATCCTCTACCACATAGCGATACAATTTATTTTTCATCACCATATTTAATTGATGGTAATTATGATGGCTTTAAAGATTATATATTATATTTATAAAATAAATAATCTTTTTTAAATATAATATCATATTTACCTTCTTACTTTATAGTTCGTTTGAAATCAATAATTTCACTCCTGTGTATATCTGGACTACCACCTCCACAAAGCAATGTGATTGATTTTTTGGTTTCAAATTACATGGATTGTAATAAGCATGTATTTAATGAAAATATATTAAATATATTATATAATATGTATTATTTAATGTTTAAATATTTATTATCTTTTATTTTTTCCATCCACTTGAATGTGAAAACATCATTCATGTGTACGTACGACTTACTGTCTCTATGAACAATGAATTTTTTTTTCCAATCTCTATGATTTGTGGTTGATTATATATATATATATATTATGACTATATATGACATTTATACCGTTATTAACATTCCATAGATGATATAACCTTGATCAAAGTATAAGGATCAGAACTATCAAATTGAAATTTTCTGGATAAATGAAATAGTTAACAACTAGAAAGAATGATTTTAATAAGGAATTTGTAAGAACCCGATTCTTAATTTCATGTATGGATCCTGATTATGGGTTGTTTTTTAGGAAAAAGAATGAAATGGGGTTTTTCTAAATACACATCATGTAGTCCTGAGTACACACAGTGTACCTAGCTTGCAGAGTACAACCATGTTCTCGCTGTGTAACGGTCAATTACATGGCTATGTGGTGGCCTAAAAGGACACTTTTTTATGGGCCAGTAGAGGCTAATACACAACATATAATGTTAATGAAAACATAAAGGAATTTTCCTTTTATTTGAAAAATTAGAGTGGGGTTGCGTCTCATCATCCGAAACACCTTATTTTGACAGTTTTTCATACATGAGTGTGGTGGAATGGCTGCGAAACTCTAAAACCCTCCCGAAACTCTGTCCAAGCTCCAATTGAGACACCATCAGGTGCATTGGAATCCCGCCGGTGAGTTATAAATTCCTCTAGAGCCTTTCTTCATGATTCCTCCACTCTTGTGAGTCATTCAAGGTTGTAAGTTTATCATTTTATTGTAGATCTATGCCATTATAGGCCGATTTAAGGGATAAAGTTCATGTATATCGGTCATAAGACATCGTGGTAGGTGGTTTGTGTCTTTTTTGATTCATCTTTGGACTAAATGCACTAAAATTTCCTAATACCCATGTTAGGGGTATTGCTTGTTTTGTAATTTAACCCTATTTATTACCTATTATGTTTGATTGATTGATAAAGGGTGTTGCTTATGTGTAAGGTTAGAGACCTTATTACGAGATACCCCATGAGTGTGTTTCCCGTATTTGGATGTTTATGGAAAATTGGTCTAGAATGCATGTTATGTGTACCTTGTTTTCAATTCCATGGTTGATTAGGATGGAGTAGGACCACCCATATCTCATCAGCCAGGGAACTGGAGTTCGTCAAGATGTTCAGGCCGAGGAGGTTGACACGACCTTGGTAGCAAGGTGACAGGTTTCTAGAGACATCCAGGTGGATCAGCTCTAGGTATCCAGTAAGGGTCACAAAGCCATGGTAAATGTTAGACTTTTGCGAAGGAACAGACCCAATATAAGCAATATATCGTACCCTCTTTGCCTAGAGGTATGATTCTTGTTGCCTCAGTTTTAGCTTTTCTCTTTCCGATATCAGGGCTTTATATTGTTTTATATATTTTACCATTGTGGCGAGCCTTGGTATTTATATATTTACGTCTGATGATGTTATGACTCTAGAGACTCCCATGAGGATTAGAAAGTCTAGTGTACATCAATTCAAGGAGTGACCTCTCAAGGTTGGTGGGTGTAAATTTTTATGGGACCTCTATGGATTAGAGATGATGAGTTTCTATGTCATTGGTAGAATGAATGGGTTGGTCACCTTTTAGGAATTTTTTGACTTCTATTGCCACAAGGTGAGTTTCATGTCACCAAAGGGTGGGTATTTTCTACCCGAGGGAGAATGGGATGTCCAGTCGAGCATAGTTGGACTCGAGAATCTTGGGTTTGGAGTTATCAAAGCCCCGACTACTAGTTTATATCTAGATGACTAGGGGACTTCATATATAGACTTTCCTCTAGTGGTGGGTTATTTCAGGGATGAATTTCTAGAAAAATTATTAGGTTTAACTCTAGAAAGAGGGGAATATTTCTCTATTGATGTTGGGGAAGGAGTGTAACATATGTCCATTATTCCTTATAAGATACACCAGAGTTACAGGAGCTAAAGAAGAAGTTAAATGATTTTCATTCAAAGGATTTCATCTTACCCAACACATCTTTTTAGGGGTTTCCTATCCTATTTGAAAAGAATGAGTATAGTACCCTAAGAATATGTGTGGATTGTCAAATTCTATACCAATTAATGATAAAGAAATGGTATCCCATTTTGAGGATCGATGATCGCTTTGAACATCTTTGAGGGGACAATATTTTATAGAATATTTACTTGAGATCTAGTTATCATCAGTTGTGCATTAGTCCATTAGATATACCTCTTTTAGACATTCGAAGTAGGTATGGTCTATACAAGTATTTGGTTATGCCATTCATTCTCATAAAAATGCCTACATTGTTTCATGGCACTGATGAACTTAGGGTTCCATCCTTAATTGGATTCTTGTTTGGTAGTCTTCGTGCACGATATCTGTTATATGCTATGATCTCAAAATTACACTTTTTAATGGACTAGATTCACTTATTGGGTCATGTAATATTAGAGATAGGAGTATCTGTATACCCATATAATGTGAGAGTAGTAGTTTCTTGGGAACATCTAAAGAACATTTTTGAGGTATGGAGTTTTTTGGGGATGGATGGTTACTAACGATGCTTTATATTGGTCTTTTCACACTTAGAAGCATGACTTAAGGGCCATAATAAGAAGGGTGAGATGTACTGGTGGATATAGTCCTAAAATTCATATTTTCATTAGCCTAAAGGGAGATTGAATTCATACTCGATTTTTATTTTTCTAGAGTCGGGAAAGAGTAACATAGATTACTGTGATGCATTAGTTATTCAGCTAGGGTTGTGCATATTAAGGGGAAATTAGTCATTACGTATGGTTCTCGGTAGTTGAGTCCACATGAGAGGAATTACTCAACACACGATCTTGAGTTGGTTGTAGTAGTGCATGCTTTGTGATGCTATCTGAGTTTACATGTTTTCTATAATTTGGTTTCTATATTGTATTTCCAGCATTGAGACTTATTCGGATGCTTTCCCTGACATCTGATGATTAAGATAAATGGGAATATTTAATGAAGATACGTCAGACCATTTGAGGTTTTAGAGGGAGTCGGTCTAATTGTCTATCAGTTGTATTTGCATCAGAGGTACATATCTATGCACGAAGTCTTTCATGTTTCACAGCTACGAAGTTACTTTTCGGACTTGTCCCATGTTTTTCAACTCGAGGAGGGTGAGTTGGAGGGGGATAAATCCTTCTAAGAGAACCCTATTCATGTTTTGGATCACAGTATGAAGGTTCCCTGTGGCCAGTATATTCCTCTTGTGAGGGTGATATAACCACACGAGTGAGTACCAAACAAGAATTTGGAGAGAGAGGTCGACGTATGATCCTAGTGTCCAAATTTTTTTGAGGATTTTTCTTCCCCACCCTTGGATGGGAAATTTTGGAACAATTTTATTAAGGGGGAAGTTTGTGTGAATTTGGATATTCATTTTATATATGGATCTTGATTTCGGGTTGTTTTGGAGGAAAAACTAAGAAATGGGGTTTATCTATGTACACACTGTGTACTCATGAGTACACACTGTGTACCTAGCCTACCGCATACTGCTATGTTTTGGCTATGTAACAACTAAAAAATTTTCTTGTGGTGACCTAGAAGTTTTCTTAAGCCGGGGGCCGGTTGAGGCTAATACATGGGGTGTACTGTTAATGACCACACCATGTACTTTTCTTTTTATTTGATGAATTAGAGCCGAGTCACGAATGATATTCCTAAACATCTTCTTCTAGTAGTAGTTCATACATGAGCATGATGGAAGGGCCGAGGAACTCAGAACCAACCCTTAATCATTATCTGATCTCTGATTGCGAAATCGTCAGGTGTGTTGAAATCTCATCGGTGAGTTTTCAATTCATCTAGATACTTTATTCATGATTCCTTCTCTCTCTTGAGTAATTCATGGTTGGTTGTTTCCCATCTTTTTTTAGTTAGATTCCATTCTAGGCCGATTCAAGGGATGAAATTCAAGTATATCGATCATAATACATCAAGGTTGGTGTTTATAGAATTTTTTGGTTTCTCTTTGGATTATATATGATTAAAGTGCGGCATACCCATGTTAGGGGTATTGCTTATTTTCAAATTTGACCCTGTTTATTACCTGGAATGGTTTGATAGATTGATAATGAGTGTTTTATATTTATAAGGTTGTACACCTTGTTATGGGACACCCCATCAGCGTGTTTCCCTTGTATGACTATTTATGGAAGATTGGTCTAGAATTCCTGTTAGTCGTACCTTATTTTCTATGTCGTGGTTGAAGAGGATGGAGTTTTTTTTTGATTATGTGAAATGAATGTGATATGATTTTGAATGATTATCCATGTAGTAGATTCATGTTACATGAGATTATTTGATATTATATGCACACAAGTTTTTCAATTCATAGTGAGATCCTAGGACCAGGAAGAATGCATGGACATCTACATTATTTAAAATGGACTATGCGAGCCTTGGTGTAGATGATTGAACCATGGGTATTGACTATGATAGATACACAGGAGGTCATTATAATTACCTTATGCTGTGTTGACCCAGGAATATTGACCGTGAGAGCTACCAAGGAGGTTATTTATAATTTATTGATATAATGTTGACCAAGGGGTATTGACCATGATTGATGTCCATGTGGCCATTTGTTAATTGATTAATGTTGTGTTAGAACAAAGGGGTTAGACTATGAGATATTTTCCCGAGCGTTGTCTATGAATAATTAAAACATTGTGACGAGTCATCCAAGGAAAATCACAATCTTGGACTCAGTCTTACATGAATGTTTAGATGGTATTATGAGAAATATATTTATTATTATTACCCATGGGTATACATATCTTAGGATGGATCTTGATATCACATGATTAAAAGGTTGAATAATAATATAAATGAATGTAACTAAAAATTGTAAGATTGATTACTTTTGAGTACATCCAATCTTATTGCTTTATTTTTTCCTATTACCTGCAATATATATTCACTAATAGTTCAGAACATATATTTTTGTGATTCCCTACTAGGATTAATCTCACACCCTATTTGGGTAACACTTTAGACCCAAATAGATTATATGGTTGTAGGTATAGACAAGGGAAAGCACCCTTCTTCATAGGTGTTTGATTGGTGTAGGAGCTAGAGATAATGGGATAAAGATGAGGCTTGTGACACTTTTGGAGTTTACTTGTATTCTATAATTTGGTTTCTGCCTTGTATTTCCAGCATTGGTACTTTTTTGGATACTTTCCTAGACACATCTGACAAGAATCATTTATATACATGCTCCAGTGGTTTTATTAATATCATCTATCAGCTGTTTACCTCTGTTATATGGTATTACTACTTCCTTTGTTGTTTAATATTTGTTTTCCACAGTTTATACTCTTCCAAATATGGAATAGTTTCCCCCTTACCACACCTTTTCCCTCACTTCAAGTCAGAAGCCTATGGCGTTTGGGGAAATGCACTTGAAGTTATGTGACCAACCGGGTTCGGGGCACTTTGCAGTGGCACCCGGATCCGGAACGTTACAAAATTATTAATTAATGGGAATTGTATTTTTATAAGGGTATCATATATGGTATTATAAGTATGTAAATAATTCTTTTATAGACGTATGATAAATTTATATTTAGTATATAAGAGTTTAGATTACATTCAACGAACGTGGAACTTGAGGTAGGAGTTTTATGTTACAATCTCATTGTTGACTTGGATTATTTATGATTATGTTTGTAATGAATAAATTTCATGATATAACACTAAAAAATATTTTAAAATTTATTTGTCTCATAATATTTCAATAGAATTATTGTTTCCATTCATTTTACTCTTTTTAAGAGCTTAAGATATGGACGGATAGTTTTTAAGGAAAATTGACTATAGTTTTATCTTTGTTTGAAATTCCTTTCCATTCAATGTCCATGATTTCTAAAAACAATTGAAGAACTTTTTTAATATTATCCTATGATTATTTGAAGTAATATAACGTATGTTTTAATTATTAAAAATTGGTTTAAAATGAATCGTCCTGTATGAACCCGGTTTTTGCTGCGAAGGGATTCTGAATATTCTTGATGTTATTCCAGAGCAGCGCCTTCAGAAGGCATGCGATTCCGAGCCTCGGTGTGGCCAGAATTGAGTTTTCAGCGCATTCACATTGGAAACGCCAAATAAATGGGATAACTCTTAAATGGTGGTCCGGATCAAAGATTTGAATGTATGAATGAGTTCGTAATTGGGTGTTTACACTAGGAATGACATAAGGTATGTCGGCACGGGACGTTTGGACCCCTCGCTCGCTTCCAGTACGAGAAACAGATAAATTAAATAATTAATTTATCCATTTTAGGAAGAAAATCTAGAATCTCTTAAACAGTGGCTCGGATTGGCAAACCGAGGGTACCGTTGAGTTTGGAATGTTCCGTTTACCCTAGGAGAGGTGTAAGTTTTGCGGGTTCGGCCCGTCTGTGAAAAATGTTCCCAGGGTCATTTTCATAATTTGGTAGCTTTGGGCATTCAACTTTATAACTTTATAATGAGGCCACAGATTAAAATTCCGAGACCGCCGTTATGTTCAGAGCGTGGTTTTAAGACTAGGGGATGCTTAATCCTGACCTCGTCGAGAGTTCGGGTTCGGGCTGACGGACGGGTGGTTAAGTGTTTTCTATTTAAACACTTAACCCACCACTATCCTCTCTCCCTTCTCCCCTGGCACCAGAAGATCCCAAAAATGAAGTAGGAAGCTCTCCTCCATCACCTCCTGCACTCCGGTGAGGCGCGGCTCCGACGGATCGCAGAAAAGCTTCGGGCGAAGCCCATCGAGGTAGGATTTGTCGTTTTCATTTTGTTTCCCCACACCTACATTGAGCCTGTATAATGATGTCTAATTTCTTTTGTATTTTTGAACAAATCCCAAGAATGCGTAGTAGAGTTTATTCACTTTCCAACACAAATTTCGGATTCAAATTCCGAGCTCTGTGGCATCGGCAATCATCCGCCGAAGTTTGTGGGTTTTCGGTTTCCGGCGGGTTCGAGCAGCGGCGCGGCTCGGCGGAGGCGGCGGCGCGCGGGTGGCTCCAGCGGTCAGTGGCGCGGGTGTTCGGCGGAGGGCCGGGCGAGCATGAGGTGCTGGGTTTTGGCGTGAGGTGAAGCCGGCCACGCCGGGAAGCTTCTCCAGGCGGCGAGGCCGAGCAGCCGGGGAGCGAAGACCGCGGGGTTGCGGCGCGCGACCCCCGCGCGGGGACAAGACCCGAGAGACGCGGGTCTTCACACGAACCAAGCGACCAGCCATAGGCCGTTCGGTCCGCGGACTGCTGTTCAGCAGCTGGACTGCACGGATGGACCGCGGCCCGGCCCAGAATGGCCAGACCGACCGGTTCAGGCCGGTCCCGCCCAAGGGGCCTTGCCCCCTCAGTTTTCGGACGCCCGTATTTTTTGTTACGGGTGTCCGTTTTGAGTGTTGTCTATGGAGAAGAAATCTTTGGACCTATGAGAATATTTTAAAATGGTTTCAGGAATTTTTAATTCCTGAAATGATGGGCCTCGGTGGTGCGACACTTACTTTAAGTGAATAGGTGTTTTTCCGGGGGTCTTGTTTTGAGCGGCGCAGACGCATCCGATATCCGCATTGAGTGTCGTCAGTGGCGTTGGGACCCTGGCGCCAGGGGGAATCCTTCCAGGGTAGTTTCACGTGTTGAGGCCGAAGTTGAGGTGTGGGCCCCACAACCCGTCTTTCGAGCTGCGTGCAGCGTTGCACGACTTTCTCATCATGTGTCCGTTCGGGGTATGCGAGCAGTCGATTCTGGATGTTTTTCCGAGGGGATTGAAATGGTGCAATCCGCCCACTCTAATTCATCACGATGGTGTGGACCCTGTGAGGGCCATTTCGAGAGTTGACGGTGATTTCCAGCTTTATCACCGGGTGACTGTTTCAGACAAGTGATTAGTTGAACTTGTGTACTTTTTCAAGAGGATCACAACGGTGTGATTCGTTTGTTGTGTTTTGGGACCGGGTTGCGGGTCCCATGAAGCACCGCTCGTGTGCGGTGCGCCGGAATGCACCTTTTTCTCCAGATATCAGTTGCACTCATGTGAGTAGTGATTTTGATGTGTTATCCCGAGGGGATCGCATTGGTGCGATGTGCGCGACTGTATCTGGGGCCGTGGCTCAGGATCACGGGACGCCGTTCAGGCGTGAGGTGATGTTGGCGACTTTTCTATCGGATATCTGTTTGAGGCGAGTATGTAGTCTATCTCACATGTTTTTCCATGGGTATTACAATGGTGTAATCTTTTCAGGAGAGAGGAGCCTCATACGCGTTCTTATTAAACATGGAAATATGAAAGGTGCCCCGGAGGATGTCCTTCTACCGTGTTTGTAGCGGACCCTTGGCGTGGGAACGTGTGCACGTCTGGGAGAGTGAGGTTGGTGTTTAAAGAGATGTGGTTGGTTGTGCCTCAGCTGTTGAGGTGGCAGGTTGGAGTTGTTATGTCACGCCTTCGCATTGACGTTGGGTCCCATGTGCACGATAGCCCTCGGGCTGGAACGTGGTATACTATGGGAGTATACGGGAACGCTTGGAGGTACATGTGGTTGTTTGTACCTGAGAACGTTTGTGAGTTCGGTTGGGGTTGACTTGGGGCCACACGTCGTGTGGGCCCAATGTGCGTGCCATGCTCTGCTTTGCGTACTTTGACCTCTCACGATGTAGAGGGTTCCTCTGTGCTCGTTTGTTTGACCAGCAAGGTGGAGCTTCTCCCATGGCTCTGTGCTTGTTTGTTTGACCAGCAGGGTTGAGTGGTCTCCCCTAGTTTCGTTCACGTTGGTTTGGCTGGTAGCGGTGCCAGTGGCTTCTAGTGATGGTGCAGGAATTGAACCTTTATTAGGTGAGTTGTTCTGGAGTTGGGTGGTTGCGCGATACTCACTTCGTGTTCGGTTGGCCAGTGTTGTACCATCCAAAAGAGATGGACAGATCTGTTCTGGGTTTACCCTCTAGCAGGGCTGGGTAGTGGGTTACTCATCGACTTCTCCTGGTTTACCCTCTAGCAGAGACTAGGCAGTGGGTCACCCGATGACTCTTGAGGGTCTACCCTCTAGCAGGGTTGGGCAGTGGGTCGTCCGTCGTCTTTTTTCAGGTCTACCCTCCAGCAGGGCTGGCCAGTGGGTCGCCTGTCGACTTGTTCAAGGTTTACCCTCTATCAGAGACTAGGCAGTGGGCCACCCGACGACTCTTGAGGGTCTACCCTCTAGCAGGGCTGGGTAGTGGGTCGCCCGTCATCTTGTTCCGGGTTTACCCTCTAGTTGGGCTGGGCAGTGGGTCACCCGTCTACTTCTTCCAGGTCTACCCTCCAGCAAGGCTAGGAAGTGGGTCGCCTGATGACTTATTCCAGGCTTACCCTCCGGCAGTGTTGGGCAGTGGGTCACCTGATGATGTATTATGGTTTACCCTCCGGCAGGGCTGGGCAGTGGGTCACATGGTATCTTATTATGAATTACCCTCCAGCAGGGCTGGGTAGTGGGACACCTGTTGGCATTCCAGGCTCAGTCCTTTCTACTAGGCTAGTCTGTGGCTTTCCTCCGTGACTACCGGAGTGGGACCCTTTTTTGTACGGGTCAGTGATGTGATGGTTTTCACTTTGAGGAGACCTCTCGACTGCGGGGCAGTGACGTGGTGTGGTTTCACTTAACCCAAAACTCTCAAGTATGAGGGGTGCTTCCCTCCACCGAGACTCGTCCTTGTGACACAACCTAAAACCATGCGGGCGAGTTAGTGCCGCCCAAATAAGATAGTGTCGAGGTGCGGTGGGTTGAGCCCCTTGACTTGTAGTTCAAGGAAGACGTGTGGGATGCTAGGCATCGATTATGGTGTTACTTTTGGGACTGTTGGCGAATCACATTTCTTGGGCTGAGCTACGGGATGGAGATCCATTTATGGTCTTGTTCGGGCTTCTTGATAGAGCATATGGATTTTTATATACCATGTTCCAGTACCCAATTCTTGGGTTTGGTTACTCTCCATCCAGGAGAGGCGAAGATGCGCGGGGTATGCGACGTGCTTTCTGTGTCTAGCATCTCGTGTTGGACAAGTCTACACTCCTACTATATGTAGAAAAGACTCTATGGGAAGTTCATCTTCCCACCGTTTCCAGCTCCTTGTGTCTGGAAGAGTCTACCTTCTTCCTTCTTGTTGGGTTGAGAGGGAATCCTTACTGCTCTATTGGTTGTACTCCTTTACTTTTCCCTATTCGCTCCACTGCTCACCCTTCGGTACCTCTTTTGTTTTTCCCTCGAGCCTTCGGGGTATACTACTGAGTATTTTTATACTCACCCCTACTTAGGCTTTTCCCGCACTTGGTGTGCCCTTGTAGATGACGGGCGGGTTGGTCGTCACGTCAGAGGAGCTTAGGAGCCAGGAGCTTAGACCACGTGTGGTGGTCGTAGTCGGGGTCCAGTTGGGGGACCCTTCCAGCTATTCTTCTTTTGTTTACCTGTTGTTGGGTTGTGGCACTTTTCTGGTTGGGCGTATGTTTTTCCCCTTTTCTTTTCAGTGTATTTTCAGCACTTTACTTGTACTGTTTTGGGGTCGATGCACTCTTGTGGTTTATTTATAGTAGTTTCTTATTTACTCTACTCATCTTTTCTCTTTAACTCTGCACTTTTGCATTGAGTGTGCTGTGTGTGTGTGCAGGTACTTAGGAAAATGCCTCCCCAAGTTATTGTGCCTTCGGCGCAGGTCGCCAGCCCCTGGCCTATGGAGGCAGGCTTGGGGTAGTTGTGGCTCGAGCCCGGGTGGGGTCAGGTCGTGAGAAAGTGGTATTAGAGTTGGTTCATTCCTTGGGACGCTGTTCGGACATCCCTAAAATAAAAGGAATTGGTTGGGATTTAGGGCAACAGTGTTAATGTGTCTTGAGAGTGGCTCTCAGGCTAGGTAGTCCAGTGATGGTGCGGCGGCCGACATATCCATTCACCAGGACGTTGATAACCCTCTTGTCGACTCGGCATGCTGAGACACTTGTTGTAGGGATAATTTGGTTTGTGCATCACATAGGATTGATTCTTTGACTGTCTTTCATGAGCCAACTCCCCATCATTGTTGTTATTGGTATATGCATATATGCTCATTTGACCGCGACATTCCTTGATAATATTCAGGATGTCTCTGCGAAGACAGCCAGCCAGGGTACCATCTTTGGTTCATGACAATGACCCTGTGAGCTATGAGGCCACAGTTTAGGACCCATCATGCGAGCCCATTTCTCCTGGTGGGCCGGTAGCAGCACCCCCACCTGTTGAGCAGCAGACAGTTTCAGCAGAGCAAGCTGAGCTTGAGCGTGCTCCGTGAGTTCTAGCGATAGAGACCGCTGAGGTTTAGTGGTGAGCCAGACCCTCAGGCAGTAGAGGTTTGGATAGAGGCAGTGGTTTTCCTTTTTAGGCTTGTGCAGATGCTGGCAGATCAGAGAATGGCTTTGGCAGCCAACTTTTTTCGTGGAGCAGTTTGGCGTTGGTGGAGTCTGGTGACTCAGTTTCTTGACGAGTCGTCGTTTTCGTGCGGTGACTTCCGGTTGTTTCTCCGTGAGGAATTTTTCCCCTCCTGCTTGCGCTCCATTCAGATTTAAGAGCTCCTGCGATTTCAGTAGGGAGGGATGATGGTGGCTGAGTACATGGCTAGTTTCGCAGACCGTGCACACTTTTACCCGGACTTGGTCGATGACGACAACATCCGAGTGCGGAAGTTGGAGCAGGGTCTCTGCTGAGAGATTCATGCTGTCATAGCACCCTTGGTAATTTCCACATATTTGGGGTGCTAGAGTAGGCGCTGGTGATAGAGAGATTCCAGTCACATTCTGGAGTTGGTGGTGGCAGTTGGCACATTGGAGCCGAGACGTCTGCCGCAACTAGTGGGCGTCTGCAAGCAGAACCTCGATGCAGGTGGCTTTCTGACAACCAGACTCAGGGGCGTGGTCGTACACCACAGTGGTTCTAGAGGGCACCAGTGCTTACCAGAGAGAGTCGGTGGTATGTTTGCGATGAGCAAGGTCACCTGGCACAGAACTGCCCGACCAAGCATGCAGAGAGCTTCGGGCAGGCAGCATGTGTGCCACCACAACAGAGGCAGCGCCGTGATCAGAGTAGTACCCAGACAGGTGGTGCTAGCAGAGGAGTGGGAGGATCTAGTAGTGGGGGATGAATTTATGAGATCTACCCATCACCACTAGGTGGTCCACGTCAGGCTCATGGAGCTGACAGTTGGGACCACGGACAGCCGCGAGCTTTGGATGAATATGATCCTGCAGAGCATGAGGTGATAAGAGGTACTCTCTACAGATCTTCTACTTATTGCAGCAGAATTGATAAAATCTATGTGGGGAATGAATTCCTCCCTCCTCCATGTTTGAGTTGTTATCAGGGTGGTGCTGGGCGTCGGTGTAACCCTCTGTTGGAAAGGTAAAAAGGCGTAGGACCTCTTCTTTGGTCGATGGTGTTGACCCCTTTTCTTCTGGAAGTGTAGGAGAGTTTTTGTTGAGAGACATCGATGGTGGAATCTTGCATGACCAGATATCCTTGGGTGTTTCACCATATGGATATTCGGAAGGAGGAAATCACTGGGCCTTGTCCTAGGTGCGGGTGGTGATTCCAGTCACGACGTGCGATGTAGAGGTTCGACCGGGGAGGTGAGATACCCCCAAAGGCCTTCAGTCATTTTGATACCGTGAAAAGGGATGGTGGGGTACCCTACCGCCTTTCCCTGACCCCAAAGTCTGTAGTGGGTGCACGACATCAGCAAGGGCCAACCTTGCGTGAACAGATCAATCCTTTGGTTTGTGTGCGGTGGCGCAGAACTGTGTGAGGGTTCTTCTGGGTATGGGAAAGCTAGGTTTGGGCTTAGTACCCTGTGTTACTCCCTAATTTTGCTTTTCGGGGATGAAAATATTGAAGTAGGGAATGATGTAAGAACCTTGTTTTTGCCGTGAAGGACTTGGGGATATTTTTGATGTTATTCTAAAGCAGCGCCTTCCGACGGCGTGCGATTCCGAGCCCCGGTGTGGCCGGAATTGAGTTTTCAGCGCGTTCACACTGGAAACGCCAAATAAATGGGATAACTCCTAAACGGTGATCCGGATCATTGATCTAAGTGTACGGATGAGTCCGGAATGGGGTTTTTACCCTAGGAACGACATAAGGTAAGTCGGCGCGGGACGTTTGGACCCCTCGCTCGCTTCCGTTATGAGAAATGGATAAATTAAATAATTAATTTATTCGTTTAAGGGTCAAACTCCAGTATCTCTTAAAGGGTGGCTTGGATTGGAAAACCGAGGGATCCTTTGTGTTCGGAATATGCAGTTTACCCTAGGAGAGGTGTAAGTTTTGCGGGCACGACCCGTCTGTGAAAAATGGCCCCAGGGGCGTTTTCGGAATTTGGCAGCTTTGGGCGTTCAGCTTTATAACTTATGAATGAGGCCTCAGATTAAAATTATGAGACCGCCATTACGTTCAGAGCGTGGTTTTTAGCCTAGGGGAGGCTTAATCCTGACCCCGTCGGGAGTTCGGGTTCGGGCCGATGGACGGGTGGTTAAGTATTTTCTATTTAAACACTTAACCCACCCCTCTCCTCTCCCCCTTCTCCCCTGGAGCCAGAAGATCCAAAAAATGAAGGAGGAATCTCTCCTCCATCACCTCCTCCTCTCCGGTGAGGCGCGGCTCTGACAGATCACGGCGAAGCTTCGGGCGAAGCCCATCGAGGTAGGATTTGTCGTTTACATTTTGTTTTCCCACACCTACTTTGAGCCTGTTAAATCCTATCGAATTGCAGATGGATTTTTCAACAAAGCCCATGAAGGAGTAGTAGAGTTTATTCCCTTTTCCAACACATCTTTTGGATTCGAATTCCGAGCTCCGTGGCTTCCGCAATCATCCGCCAAAGTTTGTGGTTTTTCAGTTTCTGGCGGGTTCGAGCGGCTGCGCGGCTCGACGGAGGCGGCGGCGCTTAGGTGGCTCCAGCGATCGACGGTGCGGGTGTTCGGCGGAGGACCGGGCGAGCGCGAGGCACTAGGCGCCGGCGCAAGGCGAAGCTGGCCTCGCGAGGCGGCAGCTCAGGCGGTGAGGCCGAGCCGCCGGGGCGTAGAGACCGCGGGGTCGCGGCGCACGACCCCCGTGCAGGGACAAGACCCGCGAGACGCGGGTCTTCGCGTGAAAAAAGTGACCGGCCACAGGCCGGTCGGTGCGCAGACTTCTGGTCAGCGGCCGGACCGCACAGTTGGATGGCGGCCCCGCCTAGAACGGCCGGTCCAGCCCAAGGGGCCTTGCCCCCTCAGTTTTCGGACGCCCGTATTTTTCGTTACGGGCGTCCGTTATGTGTGCCGTCTGCGGCGACGCGATCTTCGGAATGAGGGGATTGTTTTGAGATGGTTTCAGGAATTTTTAATTCCCGAAGCGATGGGCCTCGATGGCGCGATTCTTACTTTAAGTGAATTGGCGTTTTTCCGGGGGTCTTGTTTTGAGCGGCGCGGACGCATCTGACGTCCGCTTTGAGTGCAGTCAGTGGCATTGGGACCCTGGCGCCAGGGCGAAGCTTTACAGGGTGGTTTCAAGCATTGAGGCCGAAGTTGAGGCATGGGCCCCATGACCCGTCTTTCGATCTGCGTGCAGCATTGCACGAATTTCTCATCGGTCATCCGTTCGGGGCCTACAAGCAGTCGATTCTGGATGTTTTTCCGAGGGGATTCCAATTGTGCAATCCGCTCGCTCAAATTCGTTACGATGGTGCGGGAGATGTGAGGGCTGTTTTGGGAGTTGATGATGATTTCTAGCTTTATCACGGGGTGACTGTTTCAAACAAGTGATTAGTTGAACTTGTGTACTTTTTCGAGTGGATCGCAACGGTGCGATCTGTTTGTTGTTTTTCATGACCGGGTTGCGGGTCCCACAAAGCACCGCTTGTGTGCGGTGCGCTGGAATGCACCTTTTTCTTCGGATATCTGTTTCACTCAAGTGAGTAGTGCTTTTGATTTGTTATCCCGAAGGGTTCGCATTGGTGTGATGCGCCCAACTGTATTCGGGGCCGAGGCTCGGGATCACGGGACGCCGTTTAGGCGTGAGGCGATGTTGGCGACTTTTCCGACGGATATCCATTTGAGGTGAGTAAGTAGTCTATCTGGTGTGTTTTTCAATGATGATTACAATGGTGTAATATGTTCATGTGTGAGGAGGGTCATACATGATGTTATTAAACCTGGAAATATGAAAGGTGCCCTGTTAGCGGTCCTTTACCATGTTTGTAGCGGACCCTTGGCGTGTGAAAACGTGCACGGTTGGGAGAGTGAGTTGGTGTTTAAAGAGATGTGGTTGGTTGTGCCTCAGCCATTGAGGTGGCAGGTTGGAGTTTTTACGTCACGACTTCGCGTTGACATTGGGTTCCAAGTGCACGATAGCCCTCGGGTTGGAACGTGGTATACTCTGGGAGTATACGAGAGCACTTGAACGTACATGTGGTTGTTTGTACCAGAGAACATTTGTGCATTCGGTTGGGGTTGAATTGGGGCCACACATCGTGTGGGCCTCATATGCATTTCGTGCTCTACTTTGCATACTTTTACCTCTCGCGACGTAGAGGGTCCCTCTGTGCTCATTTGTTTGACCAGCAGGGTGGAGCTTTTCCCCTGGCTCTGTGATCGTTTGTTTGACCAGCAGGGTTGAGTGGTCTCCCCCTAGTTTCATTCTCATTGGTTTAGCTGGTAGAGGTGCTAGTGGAACCTAGTGATGGATCAGGCACTGAACCTCTATTAGGTGAGATGTTCTGGAGTTGGGTGGTTGAGCGATACCCACTACGTGTTCGGTTGGCCAGTATTGTACCATCCAGTAGAGATGGCCAGAGCTGTTCTAGGTTTAACCTCCAGCGGGGCTGGGCAGTGGGTTACTCATTGACTTATCAGGGTTTACCCTCTAGTAGAGACTAGGCAGTGGTTTACCCGATGACTCTTGAGGGTCAACCCTCCAGTAGGGCTGGGCAGTGGGTCGCCCGTCATATTGTTTCAGGTCTACCCTCCAGCAGGGCTGGGTAGTGGGTCACCTGTTGACTTGTTCAGGGTTTAACCTCTAGAAGAGACTAGGCAGTGGGTCACCTGATGACTCTTGAGGGTCTACCCTCCAGCTGGGCTCTGCAGTGGGTCGCTCGTCGTCTTTTTCTGGGTTTACCCTTCACCAGGGCTGGGCAGTGGGTCACCCGTCGACTTTTTCTAGGTCTACCCTACAGCAAAGCTGGGCAGTGGGTCGCCTGATGACTTATTCCCGGCTTACCCTCTGGTAAGGCTGGGCAATGGGTTGCCTGATGATGTATTTTGGTTTACCCTCTAGCAGGGCTGGGCAGTGGGTCACCCGGTATCTTATTATGAATTACCCTCCAGCAGGGCTGGGCAGTGGGACACCTGTTGGCATTCCAGGCTTAGTCTTTTCTACTAGGCTAGTCTGTGGCTTTCCTCTATGACTACCATAGAGGGAACCTTGTTTGTATGGGTCAGTGACGTGATGGCTTTGAATTTGAGTAGACCTCTCGACTGTGGGGCAGTGATGAGGTGTGGTTTGACTTAACCCGAAACTCTCAAGTACGAGGGGAACTTCCCCCCACCGAGATGCATCCTTGTGGTGCGACCTAAAACCGTGCGGGCGAGTCAGTGCCGCGCAAAGTAGATAGTGTCGAGGTGCGGTGGTTTGAGCCCCTTTACTTGTAGTTCGTGGTAGACATGTCGGATGTTGGGCATCGATGAAGGTGTTAATTCTGGGACTGTTGCCGACTCACATTTCATGGGCTAAGGTACGGGATGGAGATCCCCTTACGGTCTTGTTCGGGCTTCTTGACAGAGCATATGGATTTGTATATACCATGTTCCGGTACCCACTTCTTGGGTTTGGTTACTCTCCTTCCAGGAGAGGCGAAGACGCGTGGGGTATGCCACGTGCATTCCGTGTCTAGCTTCTCGTGGTTGGAAGAGTCTACTCTCCTACTATAGGTAGTGAAGACTCGACGAGAAGTTCATCTTCCCACCGTTTCAAGCTCCTTGTGTCTGGATGAGTGTACCTTCTTCCTTCTTGTTGGGTTGAGCTGGAATCCTTACTTCACTCCCGGTTGTACTCCTTTACTTTTCACTGTTCTCTCTAATTCACACCCTAAGGTACCTCCTTTGTTGCTCCCTCAAGCCTTCAGGGTATCCTACTAAGTATTTTTATACTCACCCCTGCTTGGGCTTTTCCCACACTTGGTGTGCCCTTACAGACGAAGGACAGGTTGGTCGTGACGTCAGAGGAGCTTAGGAGCCGGGAGCTTGGACTGTGTGCGGTGGTCGTAGTCGGGTTCCAGTTGGGGGACCCTTCCAGCTGTTCTTCTTTTGTTTCTTGTTTCCAGGTTCTGGCACTTTTCTGGTTGGGCACGTGTTTTTCCCCTTTTCTTTTCAGTGTACTTTCAGCACTTTACTTGTACTGTTTAGGGGTCTATGCACTCTTGTGGTTTATTTATAGCAGTTTCTCTTTTACTCTACTCGTCTTTTCTCTTTTACTCTGCACTTTTGCATTGAGTGTGCTGCGTGTGTGTGTACAGGTAAATAGGCAAAGGCCTCCCTGAGTTATTGTGCCTTCAGTGCTGGTCGCCAGACCCTGGCCTATGGAGGCGGTCTTGGGGTAGTTGCGGCTCGAGCCCGGGTAGGGTCAGGTCATGACACTTCTTGTCATTTTCCATATTAGGTAATTCTAACTGTTACAGAAAATGTGAAAGGAATTATTTTATTTACTTACACAACATGAATGAAATGTATCGCCTTTATGATCACACAATGACTCAAATACTACATTACAAGTTTAAATATTTATTTTTATAAAAAATATTTTCCTTAATATATGAGAAATTTTTATATTTTGAATAAGTTAGTTGAAAGTGAAAAGTTAATTTTCACAGAGAAATATTATATCTATCTTTTAAAGTAATGGTTAATCCATGATAACACAATTCTATGTTACCTATGTTTTAATAGGGTTATAATCAATTATTAATTTTCAATTTAATTATTTGGAGGGATTATGATGATGATGATGATTTAAGGATGTTTCTATGAAACCCATTTTTACCACAGGTTAAATAAGTTATGATGAAGACTTTAAGAAACTTGTTTCTTATCTAATGGTTAATATATTATTTAAAAACCCTAACCCCTGTATCCTAGAGTTAGTGGTAAATTTATAAATGTATCATAAGATTCAAGGAATGTTATTCAGAAGGATTTAATAGTTTAGTAGTCTTTTTAAACAATAAATATAATTTCAATTAACAATACAATTGAAAACATAAAATACACAATGTTTTCTTTGAGAATGCTCTTATTACTCATAGAGTATCCCAAAATATTAAAAAAATTCATCTTAGTATGCTTGGGAAAATAAAAAATAAGAAAGGGGTGAGCCTAAATGCTCACGAAGGTAAATCATAAAGTGTATGTTATTGTGAATAAATAAACATAATCAATTTTGAAAGGTAAATATCTGAAAAATATTTAATTTAATAAATAAATTGAATATAATATGGGAAAATAAATGATGATCAAATAAAACCATATAAATAAACAAATTAGCTTGAAAATTATCCATGGATATTCTAACTAATCGAATAATCACATGGAAATAAATGATTGATCTCATATTGAGGGAATTCATATTACTAGAAATATGAAACATACTATCATGTTATTTCACAAGATACATTAATTATGTGGCGCGAAACCCATATGATTTTGACAATTGACTTGTCTTGTCAGAACTTTAAATGTATCGAGGGGATATTTGTAACCAGCCCACCCATCACTTACTAGTTACAACATATTCCTCGTCTGAAAGGTGTGAAACAAAATCAACATAAAAATTTATATTAAAAAAATAATATATGAAAATTTAATACTTACCCCAATATAATAAAACAAATCCTTAACTATCTAGATTAATATGGTGAATTGTAATAATTAAATTATAAATAAATCTTATCATAAACAATACAAATAATAAATGATGGAAAGATCAATACAATATACCACCAGTGGATCATAAGTAAAATAAAGGTTTTATATCATTGATTAATAGAAATGCCATGAAAACATCCTAAAAACATTTTATAGGGAAATAACCATTTCATTTTGAAAATAACCTTTAAAATAAAAAGATTAATAATGATATAGAAAATAATAGGCTTTTAAAATTACCTTATAAAAAATTTACAATAATATTTAAAACATTAATAGGGTATGATGGTTGGAAATTATGTTCATCCCATACATGTCAAAATAAATATTCCATTCACATTTTTGGTAAAATCCAAACAAGCATAGTATAGTAAATTAATGAACCATTCATTTAAGATAATTTTTTTAAAAAATAAAAATGGGTCAAAATTTATTTAATAAATAATTTTGATAATTTAAAAAACATTTTTTAATTTTTTAGAAAATGTTGTTTTGGAGGAAATAGATTTTCAACTGATGATAAAAATGAAATTGATTATTTTTAGAAACATATTCTTAATAATTGTATGTACTGGAGAATAAAATGGTACTATTACATGTAATTTTCATGAATAACTAGGGGACATTAAAATATATCAGTTTTAAGATAGTATTACCAAATAATTTCGGAATGGGTGACCTAATGATAAACAATCCTGAATAATGATGTGGTTGTGAAATAAGCCCTTATAACTTTCGTAACATCTAAATTGTAAGCCCCATAAAATAAATAATGATAATATAAAAAATTAAATATTATAAATATATATCGATTCATGATATAACATATTAAAGGGTTAGTATATACACCTTAAAAGATAAATAAGTGGCGAATATGGCATATGTATCATGGAAGTAAAAGTGAGATGAGAAACCCATACATCTAGTCTAACATCATTCACATGTATTTGAACCTCTTATATTATAAATAATGATATATTATAAATATATTAAATATGAATAGTCATATATAACATATAATATATTATTTACTTCTAGTATTTTATCACCCATTATTAATAATTATTTGTTAAAATCAATATTTTAGGTGATAGTTTCTCCATTTTTCATGTATTTTTTAGTTTGGTAATTACAGTAATTTTAACATATAAATGTTAAAGAATATCTATATATTTTAACATGATATAAATATCCACATACTCATTATATCATTATTTATATTAATCTTTTAATAATTAATATAGAAAAATGGATTTCACCATTCATGGATACGGTAGGTCGTACATACACATGAACGTTGTTTTAGTTTTTCTCTATATATTTATCAAAAGAAAACTAAATACTATTTCATATTTAGAATATAATTATTATTATATATATAATATAATTTAATAAAATAAAATTCTATTTCCATCAATGTAAAAATAAAAGAAATGACATATCAACATTGCTACGTTGATGTTGTTGTCCAAAAGTAGGCACGAGAAACATTATTATTTTCCAATAGTTTGGTAGGTAAGAAGAAAAATGTAATATTATATTCATAAAAGTATTTTTATGTCATAAATATTACATATATACATTAAATTTATCCATAATACATTCCATGTATAAAATAATAAAAACATAATCACAACGCTTCATGAGGAAGTAGTTCGTAAGACACACAATGGACGTTATCATACCCCAATAAAAATTAAAGCAAGATGTTAAATGTTATATAATAATTACATAAGAATATTAATTTCATAAATATCATATAACTATTTTAAATCAATCAATATATATAGCTTTGAAATGTTGTGAGGGAAAATGAATTACATTGGATCGTGAGGCGGTATTCTAATGTACACACAATCAATGATTTCATTTTTTCATTTGATGGAAGGGGAAATGGATCTAGGTTTCACCATTATTATAAACAAATATCATTATATATGGTATACTCATGTTATTATATTATCATGTATGAATATGATTTTAAGGAGGAGTAACAATAAATAAAACAAATACACACGTTTAATAATTTTAACTCTTCTTTGGAGAGCCTCTTTAGGTTTATAACAAAAAGCTTAATAGGAGTGAATTATATTACAAATAAGGTACCAAAATTTTGTTATGGAATTATGAAATGTATTTTATTAGGTTCTGATTTATCCAAATGGTTTTGGGAGTGTGAATATGGGAGGAGAGTTGGTGGCCTTTTATAAGTAGGGGAGACGATACACATGGAATCATTGAAAGGATAAACTAATACAAATGTTTTTCTCATAAAAATCATAATAAATGAGAAAATTTCAACACTTATAGGTCATAAGGTCTCAATATGGACATTAAATGGGTGTTATAGAAGTTTAGTTCAATTTTATCCCTTATCTTCTTAGGTTAAGCACCCTGGGGAAACCATATTTATCCTAACTGAGCTAATTACTTTTTAATATTTTAAATATTCATTAATGTAAAAAATTAAATTGACTATATTATAAACTATAAAATATGTTGATTTTAAATATGTAAATCATCTTTCCAAATTCAAACCCCAAAATTGGTCAATGTTTTTTCAAAATTAAACAATAGACATGACAAAAAATTATTTTCCAAAGAAGAAACTATCATTCGTATTGAATTTTTAATATCAAAATTTAATATTAAATTGATTTAAATGAATTAAAATAATTAAATTTCAATATAATTGAATAATTTTACTTTAAAACCAATTTCAAATATAATTTAACTCAATAAATTATTTGAACAAAAAGCTAATTTTTAAAAACAATTAGTATTTTTCAACTATTCATCAAAAATATTTATTTTAAGAGAATTCTAAAAACATTTTCATAAGATGATTTTTACTTGTAAATTTAAAAAATGATTTTTATTTTTTAAAATAAATTTTCTAAAAAATGGTAAAAATTTGAATTAAATTACGTGTTCAAATAGTGACTAATCTGACATTTTAAAAAATACACTTTTTAGAAAACATTTCATTCTCTTTAAAATGGTTCTTATTTTATTTTAATCAATAGATAAAAATTGAATTTATTTTATATGTTATATCCTTTTCCCAGATTCCAGTAAATATGTTCCCGGAGCTGGGTCACCACAAGACCTCTGGTGCGCCTCCTCATATGCTAGAGGTTACTGACTAGTGGTTAGGGTCTAATAGATCACGTGTGGAGACTATAAACACTTTATAGGTGTAAGAAAAAATAGATAAGGTACAATATAATATAAATAACAAAAATTAATCAATAAAAATTAATCCCCAAACACTTATCATATTTGGATACAAGCCCACAACAAAATAGAAAATATGCTATGTCATGTCATACAGTTCCAAGTGTAATGGTGTCCCAAAATAATAAATTATGAAGGAATCGCAAAAATAGGACCTAAATCCAAGTCAGGATCCAACATACAAGCACATACCATACCCAAATTTCTACTATTGAATGGGGAAATTTCTCATATCCTAACATACAACCATGAAATCTTCTCGATTACCCAATAGTGACCTGAGTAGGGTGTGAGTACAACTTAGTAGGACACCACCAATAGTGTCTAAAAAATAACTATTCTAAAAATATATTGTATGGATGTTCTACATTAATTCCATGTAAAACACGAGATAAACCAAGTTCTATTAGTTAAAGATATTCACATACACAAGTTTCATCATTTTTTCCATGTTTTATCCTTTTCATCAATTACAATATGGCATATTATGGCCTATTAATTTCAATAATCGGATAAGTTAAGTTGCTTATCTTACTAGGTAAAACACATAAAAAATAATTACCTCACACAAAAATTGGAGCCTCAGTCCACGTATTCTAATGAAAAGAAACCATTATGGTCCTAGAGCCTCAGTCTGACTCCCTAACCCATTCTTTCTATGGATGGGGCTTAAAGCATTGGTCCAACCAAACCCATGTGTGTAGAATCTCTATTCAATACCCCACAAACAAAAAAAAATTGCACGTACTTATTTAACAATATCACAATTACAACATAAACCGTAACTAGTTAAAACATTCATCATTTACAAAAAATGTTCAGTCAACACATAATCCATCATTATGCCCTAGACTTTTTACACATTGTCATTTTTATGACTTAATATAATTAACCCATTTGTCATTTAAATACATTTTCCAATCAACAAAATTACCCCATACAATCTAACACTCATTTTACCCATTAAATTTTTAAAAAACAACACATTATTCCATGTTAACAACCAAACATAATTACAATTACTTTCCTTTCATAACCCTAGCAAACATGTCAACGAATATATTATGGGATCTATTTCAAAATAATTCAATTATATAGTTAACGTTTAAATTTCCATGTTCCATAAGAGGAACACCCCATGGGTGGACTTAACCTGGTGATTTCAACATAAATTGATCCTATAGGGTTCATGAGGGGTTCAATTAAACATTTACCCAATCTATTTATCATTTTTAGCAAGTTAAACTAAATGGGAATCACAAAAAAACAAAAGAAAAACCACATAATCATAAATAAACGACAATAATATTTTATATAACATGTATACTACCTAGATCAATTCCTAAGATGTATTCTCACATAATCCTAGCCTTTGATTTGGATTCGAACACCCTTTGATGCCCTAAACATACTATCCACTAGAAAAAGTGGGTTTTAGCTCATCAGAATTAGATGAGAAACTACAGAAGTCCTAATCTAGGAAAAAAGGAACATGGGTGTTAGAATCACCCAAAGTTTTTATTCACAACTAATGGAGCTCCAAGCATAATAAAAATGATGGAGATTGCCCCTTGGTAAGTAAAGTGAGATTTGTTTCATCACTAGGGCAGTAAAAGGATGAATGGAGGTGAATCCTGAGTTATTACACTTATGTCCCAAGAGGGGGAAAAGGTGAAAACCCACTTTTTAATGGGTTCATTGATTGGATGAATGGTTGGCCATAAGATGATCCAACTATGCGCCACCCATTGTCCAAGAGGGGGTCCAAGCCGCTTGGTTTCCTATGGATCCTGCACGATTTGACAAACCATCTGATGATCATTCTTGATGGATCCATCCAAGACCGCACAATTTTTCCTTTCCCCATTTCATATTATCTTTAAACCATGAACCATAACTCTAGGAAATAATATTTCGGAACAAAATTGATGTTTACTATTACACAACTATGAAACATGCCTTATATGTCCCTATTCTACCTTCTTTCATGTCCCAAACCCCTAGAACAACCCTGAACCTCTGCATAGACTTAGAAAAAATTTCATTAACCACTATAATGGTATATAAATAATAATTTAAAAACAATAACACACCTCATAGAATTTTGAGATTTTAAAACCTCCCTACCTTAGATAGGATCAAGCACGATCCACACATCCAAAATTTAATGAGCTTCCATGGTAAAAATATCAGACCACTTCTCTTACATATCCATATCCCCCTCCGTAGTTTTTCTTGAAAATTACCATATATCCACAAAACTCAATCCAAAGGAATAGTATTTCCACATACAAATTTATCAATATGATGAAAAATATGAGTCAAAATGCTTCAAAAAGGACACATTAACCTCAAGATCAGCATCATAAACAACAATCACATGAAATAGTTCAATGTGAAAATGTCATTGATAAGAAACATGAAAAAAATCATGAATGCCACTATTCCACTATATAAGATCCAATCATTATGACTCCAATCTGATCTGCTCCCCAATTTCAAACAACCCCTGTACATGGGTGTTAACTTACTCAATTTTTAAATCTGATGGGGAGCTAACCATGAAGACTCCAAAACAATCACATGATCACCCACTATAAACTTAAGTGGTTGATGATGCAGATCCACATATGAATTCAGTATACTATGAACTGTAGACATGTGATAATAAATCAACTAACGTTTGTTCGATGTCTCCTACACGATACTCAGTATCAAAAACTCTCATTTCCCTTTATCTATCCAAGAAAACAAAAATCTACATAATCACCCGTATAGTGCCTCAAGAGGTACCATCTGAATCATCACCTGGTCATAGTTGTTATAAGAAAAATTTATAAGATCCATGTGCTTCTACAAAGATCCTGATAAATTGAGGACATATTCCCTCAACATGTTCTATAGCTCCTGAATGGTACACTCCAATTTCTCATCCATATACATGTGGAAATCCATATTCAAAAACCCCTGGGTACCACGCACATACTATAACCAATCCCAAAATCATGAAATAAATCATGGATCCTGATACGAATCTATATTCCATTTCACCCCGTGAAATTTGACTACATACCAAACATACAACCCACCCTACTGGTTAATATTTATGGTCTGTCGAATCAAAAATAAATGTTCCAAATGTTAAACCTATCGAAAAGTACCCATATTTCATTAATAAACTGAGGATTCATTGGAAAAACCACCCAAAAATCTATCATCAGGTAATCCCATTTCCATTAAAAAGTGTGAAAAGTATTTAATAAACCATCCAGTTATTGATGCTTAGACTTCACCTGCTAAAAGGTATATCATCACATCACAAAGCCTAAAACTTGCATCTTCATCCTTGGCCACCAATACTATCTATGAAGATCATGACACATTTTGGTAAGACTAGGGTGAACAAACCACTTTGAATCATAGAACTCAAGCATAAAATCACCCCTCATACATTAAGGCATGAAAACACTTCCATGGACTTAAATTTTCTCATCATACGCAACATTACAATCGGAAGGTGATTCCCCACTTTCAAGACTTTCTCTCAAATCCAAACACTCATGATCCTTATACAACCTCTTGTTGATGGGGTTCAAAATGGTGGAATCAACTGCCTGGGACTCTATTGTCATATTTCAATTTCCATACTAAACCTCTAGGTGCATCTTGTCATACAATGCAACCATCCACCACTCGGAACAAGATAAATGAATTTCTTGGTTTTGAGTTTTCTAACTCAAAGCATCTAAAATACTATTCCCATTTACATGAATTTATACCTTCTCAAAAAAGTAGACTACATATACTGATCCCATATTTGCTTCTTAAGATTAATAAAACCCTAGGTGATGATGTAATTTTTTTATGGTATACACATTGAAAAAATATACTAACAAGTAATTATGCTAACACATTAAGGAATAACCCACCACAACTAAATGAAGATAATGAATGTGATAGTTTTGTTCATGAGGTCTTTACTAAAGTGACACATATTCCTCAAGCCCATAATTCTACATCAACATAGATCCAACACCAACACTGGATGCATTCCAAAAAAAGGTATGATGCTTACCTGCCTCAAGTAGGATCAAAATCGTTGTAGTAGTCAGTTTCTTCTTTATATCCAATAATGTGTTCCCATATTCCCAAACCATTCAGCCTTGATTCCATTCTTAGTTAAACCTAAAATATATGTTTAAATGGGGGATAAATCCTTAAAGAAACTTCAATAATAGCCTAGAAAACCGAACAAACATATTTTATCAAAAAATTTATTTGGATGTTCCCAAGATACAATAGTTTTCACTTTCTCCAGGCCCACTAACACACCTTCCTCAGAGAATATTGGTCCAGATAACAGTATATTGACATTCTAGATGGTACATTTGGAAAGAATGGTGTATATAATATTATCTCATTATGTACTCAGGATGATTCCAAGATGTTTTTCATGATCATAATGAGTCTTCAAGTATACTATGATTTCATCCACATAGAAAACTACCAATTGGTATAGGAAAGGGTGAAAGATTCAATTAATTAGGTCCATAAACACCGATGGTGCAGTGGTCGACCCAAATGACATCAAAATATAGTCATCTAAAATATACCTTCTTCTAAAGGAAGTCTACATTATATCACATGGTCTCATACTTATAAGATAATACCTTGATATCAAATAAATTTTGGAGAACACTAAAACACATCTCAGCTTGTAAAAAATATCATAAATGAGTGGAAGTGCGTACCTATTATTAATTTTTTTTTGATTTATCTTCCAATAATTGACACATATTCACAAGAATTCACCATCCTACATAGAAAAAAACTCTATATATCCCCAAGTTGACTTAGTAAATTTAATAAACCCCATGTTCTAGAGTTCCTCCTATTGAGTGTTAATTTCCTACTCTTTTTCAAGTTCCATTATATATTGAGAAATATAATATGGTTCTGCTCCTAGTAACAACTTTATTATGAACTCACCATCTCTATCATGTGGATACCTCATGAAGTATTTAGAAAAAACATACTAAAATTATTACACTATAGATGGAAGTAACGAAAAATATACTCCCCATTCAACCATCAAAAGTCATGCCACTTGGGTTGTGATTTAACCAATATACTGATTGACAGGTCCTGCATAGACTGCTTAGAAGTCCCATTACCCATGGTGAACATAGGTATCCCCCTCTAGGGATGTAAACATTAGCCTATGATGGTAATCATCATTATGGTTCTGGTACAAATATATCTAATAAATTCCCATAATCAAATAAAAACATAACATATCTAGCATAAAATAATTCCAAAGGAAAAAGTCCCCACCAAACTCTAGGGTACACTCCTAACAATGAATGAGATTTTATTATCACACCCCTAACTGTGGATCAATCGATATAACCTAAAAAATATGTTCCACCGCTAGGCCCAAGACACTCAAAAATTTGGAATATATAAAATAAGGTTAGAAATTTCTATCAAATAAAGCACTATTAGGCGTATAAGATATAATAACTGAACCTCAAACAATCAATGGTCCAGCCTCTCGACCTCATGATTTAGGCTGTACAACATGAATATAACTTATACCTCTACACTGGGTTCTAGTATTTGTTCCTTGTACTACAATACCCTACAAATGAGGATGCCCCTACATTAGAGGAGAATGTACACTCCGCCAACTGGTATGATAGGTGGACCTATAACTGCTTGCTTGATATGGGGTTAATGATCCCTACTTACACTATTTATTGGCCTAGTTCAGGCATCATCCCCCAACTGTCGAGGGTTCCTTCAAAATCTCTTCACATTCCCCATTCTTATGAATGACCGACACTCAACTGGGGGTTAGAGAAAATGACCTCGTATGTTTCCCAACCTACCACACTAATAGATGAAAACATGACCACTACTCTGAGAGGCTATTTATATTTTCTTAAAACCCCATCCACTACCTCCCTATTTAGAACTGTCAAATAGGAACTTCACAACATCAAAAGTTTCACTATAGGATCACCTATCTAAAAATGTATTTCCACAACCAGAATCCTCATTGAGACTTCCTTTTAAATTTTAGCCTGAACAACCACCGTATTAAACCTATTTTTGTAGAACATATTCACATGAGAATTGATCTCATGTGAGAGTCCATCAAGGAAATTTCTCACCATAATCTCCTAACCCAATACCAATAATGGATTAAAGTATTTTATTTTTTTTGATTTGTCATGAATAATCCATCAATATCATAGTCCCCTTAGTCAAACTCATAAACTCTATAGCCTTCCACTATCTTAACGTATTAGATAGATATTTTATAGAAACTTTTCCTAGAAAACATTTCACGACATACCATATTCCTACTCAGTCTGAGTCAATAATTCCCACGAGTGCTTTTATTTCCCTCAAAAAATGTATGCCTTAAACTTGACTCTATTAGCTGGAGGAGTTTCTATATAATTAACAATTGGCTTGGTATACTCTATCTGAATCTTTTTTGCCACATTTCCACCCTCTATAGAAAACATCGTAGGGTGTTTTTACTGAAACTCTCTAGTAAGCTCAATCATACTTGGCCCAACCCATGCTAGTTACCATTCCACCATCTCCATAAAACAAGAAATTTTCTCATAGAATATACCCTCTCTAATATTTTCCTGGATCAATAATGTTTTTTTCTCCAATTATAGAGGATAATTTCTAGTGATATCCTATTTTCTCCTAATAATCACATGTCATCACAGTGGTATTTCTCTACAATTCCAAACACACATCACAGAACACATAACACCAAACATTCATAATTTTTAAAACATAAGGATATCTACTATACATAATCATCCCATTACGTATGAACTTTTTCTAATAAACATGGTTACATTTCAATCACAACCCTAATTCATTCCTTACATGGGTTATGGTCAACATTTGTAAATACATCTCACACAACTATAATATCGTTTCATTAAACTCAATTATTAATATTTTCACCATCCAAAACATAAATCATTATCATTCAGACATTTTAACATCTTAACAACTTATCACAAAAAAATAACCAATTTATAACCATTAATTAGGCCCTAGTATTTAACAATTCATTCAAATTCTTTCCATTTACCCATTTACATAATCTTTATTAGATATCACTCATTTCAGTTTTTTAAAAGAAAACCATTATACCCCTCACATCTCAAACAACTACCCATGTGTGTGCCTAATAAGATGCATTACACCTATATCTCTAGGTTCCTAAAATGATGCAATAATGAACAACCTCCTGCCCTTCCATCCATAATAAAAATATCATAAAATAATCCCATCACAAAACATGTTCATAAACCAAGGGTGAAATATCATTCAAACATAATAACACACATACATGGGTAAGACAGTCCAATGCATGAGACCATTAACCAATCCTAACACTTACATGTATCCCATAAACCTTCCCCAAACAGTATATCAAAAGAAAATATCCCACCCTGATACAATGTTGTAATGTCCCCTGCTTGGATGCCACTAAACTAGTGCACTGAGCTGGGTCTCCCCATGAGTTCAGGCATGTCTACCCATATGTTAGAGGCTTTTGACTAGTAAAGAGGGTCAAATAGATCACATGACAAGACTATACCTTTTTATTAGAGTAATCCCAAATGTATAATGTACAAAACACAACAAAATATGAAATATTCAATATATGTTATACATGTATTATCAAGAAATTCCCAAAACTGGGTTCAATCCCACAATCCAATAGTAAATATTTTATGTAATTTCATACAATTACATGTGTAAGGAAAACCCAAAATAAAGAAAAATTGAAGAATCCCCTATATGTGTCTAGGATAAAAGTCTGGATACCTCATCTATTCACATCCCATGCCCAAATAAACCCTCTGGAATAGGGCCTTTGCCCTTATCCTGACCCAAAACATTATGTAACCTCGAGTACCCATTTGTGGCCCAAGTTTGGTGTGAGTAAAACTCAATATTTCCCCATCAATAGTGCCAAAACAATATCCAGCCTAAACAGATAATGTATGCATGTACTAAATGAATAAAATGTAAAGAGTAGATACTGGGTTCAATAAGTTAACCATAATCACTTATACCATTTTCCCAATTATGTTCCATGGGTCATGCATTTTCATCAATTACACTACAACCTATTCTATCAAAATAATATGCATATGGGGATATTTCAATATCACAATCTTAATAGGGAAACAAATTTAAAAACAATTACTTCACACATATGTTAGAGCGTCATTATGGGTACTCACATCAATTGGAACTGTCAGGGGAAAAAAGCCTCAATCCAACTCCCAAACCCATGCAATATTGGGGTGGGGATTAGAGCCTCATTCCAACCTAACCCATGGGCATTAGAACATCAAGACAATACCCCAAAACCACCAATCCATGTGCACATTATTTATAAACCGTAACAGAGTTTCAACATTAAACATAACTGTTTAACACATTCATATTTTACCAAAAGAGTATAGTCAAAACATAAGCCATCGTAATTCCATATACCTTTTACACATTTAATTTACATGTCTTATCCTAATTATCCCATTTATAAGGGACATGTATTATCCAATCAACAAAATTAAAACTTAAAATCCATATCTCATTTAACCCATTAACATTATACAAAACAACTACTCATCCCATGTTAATAACTAAATTAAATTACCATTAGCTTCATTTGATAACCCATGATAACTAGTAAATACATTTATTATTGGATATGTGTCATAATAATTTAATTCAACAATAAAAATTTCAATTTCAATGTTCATGAAATGGAACAGCCCATGGGCGGCCCTTAAGTCAGTTATATTAACCTCAACGTGCCCCAGAGGGATCATGTGGGTTTCAATTAAACATTTATCCAATAAATATTACTTTTTCAAAAAGTTAAACCCACTAGGAAACAAAAAAACACCAAAGCACAACTATATAAACATAAATAATTTTCAATAAAAAGGGATATAACTTGAAGAACATATACCTCGATTACGAAGATGAACTCTTGCTTAACCATAGTCTTTGATTCATATTCAGACACACTTAGAAGAACAAACCTTTGATCTATTATAAAAAGATTGTTTTTGTGCTTTAGCTGAATAAAATAAACTACAATTTCCCCAATCTAGAAAAAAGAAGGATGAGGAGTTTTATAATCACCTATAGCTTTGATTCGCAACCAAAAATGCTCCACAAAGCAAATAAATGAGGTACATCAATCCTTGGGAAGTTTAAGGAAATTTAGTTCATCATTAGGTGTGAAAGGGGAAGAATGGTGGAGAATACCAAGTTATAACACTTAATTAATGGGAATGAAAAAAAAGTTAAGAACCATCTTTTAAAGGGGATTACAGTTTGGTCTCATAGATGGACAAACCATGCACAAAATATTTTCCATCCTCAATCCAATATGGAGGCTAGATTGTAAGGATTCATGGGGATCCGTCATGATTTGAAATTTTTTTCCATGACCATGTGGGATGGAACCTTCCGTGACCACATTGATTTTCCTTCACCCTTGATCGGTTTCTTTAAACGGTGCCCCCATCTCTAGGGTAGAATGTTTAGAGTGAAAAATTACTAGTAACTATGGTTCAACCATTCAACTTGCACTGGATGGCCCCATTCTACCTTCTTTCATATCCCAGACCCCCAAAACACACCAAGCATCCACAGAGACTCATGAAACATTTCAATAATCATATTAATGATATTTAAACTAGAATTTTAGATAAGAATTTTCTTCAAATAAGTCTAGGATCATCCATTATACATGTGTAAACCATATAATTTTTATAATCTAGTTATTATTATTCATAGCCATTAAATTAATAGTGAGGTTATACTGTTCATATTTAAATAACAATATTTTAATTGAGTATCATGCTTCACTTAAACCAAGTGTCGTGTTCATCCTAATGTATCTAAGAGATGGAATTTATTTTTAAAAAAATAAATATAAATTAAATCCTTAAGGTGTCATATTCTCTTATAAGACTAGTTTTGCATGTTATACACTCTATCAAAGAGGATGTTACTCTTCTAAAATCATAGGGTGTTAAATTTTATGCCCTTAAATAAACTGGTCCTTAAGAATGTAATCTTGATCATGATAATCAAGGGTTAAAAATTTCAAAATACCATAATTTGAATCCTATATTGAAAAAAGGATTAATAAAACATTCTATTAATAAGAATGAATAATTAGGCCATCCATAATAACAAATTATTAGGTTTCTAAATAGAAGATCATTGGTGGGAAATAAAAACATTAGCATGAAATAGAATAATAATTATCAAGTATTTGTAAAGAGTGATAAAGGTCATTTTTCAAAATAAAATGAGTTATTAATAGTGATTTATGGAACTCAAAACCATAAACTGATAATTTCTGAAAAATACCATCCATTTATCAAAATTAAAGGTACTAGGATAATATATTTTTTCAACATCCTTTCCTCAAGTTTGGTAATTACATTCTAATATACACTTGGAATATAAAGAAACACACTTACTTTACAAGTATCCCTCATTGAAATTCCACAAAAGTATCATATTTTGATTCAAATTATGAGAAATGATGGTGAATATTCATGCGTAAAACATTAAAGTTAACATTAAATGGATCATAAGATCCATAAAAAATAAAAATATATCAAAAAATTGTATACTAAAATAGAAATTGATACCATAAGATGATAAATAGAACACATTTATCTCTAATACATTAACTTAACCCCAATGTTCATCTTAATCTATTTCCTAAATATATTGACTTAAAACTATTCAAAATATGTTTGAACAAATTTTATGGAAGGTCACTATCTTTTAAAAATGAATTTAGCATTAGATTCCCCAAAAAACATATTGTTGCTGTTAATGTCACATACCAAATTTATGAATACCTTGAATACCATAAAACCATAATTAAAACATGCAATCTTGAAAAAATAAAACCGCAAGCTATACAACATATTCCACAAATCCAAATATGTAGAAAACTCTAGTAATGATGACATAAACAATCAAATCACTTACCAATTTCAATGTCACCCTTAATTTCTAGTAAAAATATTTTTATTATCATTTTCTCTATATTGAGTATATATTAAGCGTTATCATCGCCCAATATTTTTTTCCCAATAAGTTCAACTTTCTAGTGAATAAATTTTCTTATTCCTCAGTTCCATTTAACTTATGATCCCAAATAATTACAAAAAGTACTGAAATATAATTATTATACAATTCATAATACTTGGAAATATAATACCATTTATTAATTACACATAAAACAAAATTATTTACTCAAAATGCAAGAACATTAATCGTTTCACATTGTCTATTGTAATATCAAATGCTTAACCTTGATCCCTTGGCTTCTTTTGATGTATATTCCCTTGATGATTATGGAATTTATTTGTATAGTGCCCCATTTCCTTATTTATGAATCATTTTATATTGGAAGATTAATTATTTCCATCTAAATCACAAGCATGGTGTCCTTTCTCTCCAAATGTTTAGAAAACTCTCACTCCATTCAAACACGTATCAAGGTGTTTCCTTCCATAATCATAAAATGTGGGGAAATCCTTCTTTCCATATTTCCCTTTATTCATCCTTTTCTATTCCATGCTCATCTTCTCTTTATTTCTTTTGAATCTATAAGACTTGAAGAATTATTTATGTAACGTGATTTCACATTATACTAATTATGCTTTTGATGGGAATGCTTTGGAGAATAATTCCCTTCGAATGATCGGATTTAACACATTGAAGAAAACATCAATAGTACACTTTAGATTATATACACATTACATAAAAATATTTTTTAAACTTCTAAAGTAGGATTCATACTTAGAAACATTTTTATATTCCCCTTGCCATAAAATCAAGAATTGTCTCTCCATATCAACTCATTTCTTATGAGGAAAATACTTATTCCCAAAAAAGATCCTTAAAATAATTCTACATTATGTTTTGTAATTATTATTCATACTTAGTGCATTAAATCAATGAAAACTAATGTTAATATATGTTTAGAGACGATAAACTATCATCAAAACCTTATTTTAAATCTATCAACCCTCATGTTTAACCTAGACTATTGATTCTCATAACATATTCAAATCCTTCATAATGGTCTGTAAAAAAATATGAATTACCCTAAGCATATACCATAAGTGTGTCTAATAAGGTTCCTAGTAAGGATCTTTATAATAAACTTGGTAATTCCTAATTCATGCATGATTCCCATTTTCTAGATCTATAAAACCATGTTTTATCTATGCGACAACCACATCCACTTGTATTTTGTAGATATAGATATATTTATTGGGAAAACCAATTAATCTCTAACTTACCAAAACAATAAAATTTTATTAAATAATTATCATTAATGATTATCATATGGTTATATTTCCAAATATACATTTTCTTAACTCTATTTTCCAAAGTTTCTACTAAAATTCCTCTACGACCAACTGTAATGACACTGAACCCAGTAACCAGAAGCTGGTGGTTACTTAAATACATCGAGATAAGATATAAAGAGTCACATAGTATAATTCTGAATATTTTAATATTATTATTAATCTAGATAAATAATTTAAATTAAAATTACGATTGAAAACGTGAATTATGAAAACTATTTTATTTTTTAACTCCAGTAATCCATATAGTGTATCCACGCATATTGTTCACAAAATAATTCCTATTATCATGCGGAAAATATAACATAATAAAGGGGTGAGATCAGATGCTTAGGAAGGGTAAGAATACATTACAAGCTATCATGATTAAATAATCATAATCAATATGGAAAAATAAATAAATAAAATACATGTAACTAAATAAAAAAATCGGATAACATGTAACAAATAACCATGGTTAAATAAATCCATATAAATAATAACATAACATTGAAACTTTTCCATATATATTCTAACTAAACAAATAATCACATGGAAAATGATAAACTATCTCATCATAAAGGAATACATAATTTTGGACATATGAAATAAAATATCAAGACCTTTCATAATATAGTTTATATCTATGGGTAGAAACCTATATGATTTAGCCAATTGATTCATATCATGATATATTTTGATGAATAAAGGGACCATCTACAACTAGGCCCTACCTATCACTTATTAGTGTTAATTCCTTCCTCACAAGAAAGTGGTGAAACATAATTAAAACAAATATTTATATTTAAAAAATATATATGAAAAGTAAATACATGCAATAATTAAACAAACATAATCCTAAACAATCTACTATAATATGTTGAATCCTAAAAAAATTGTACATTATCAACCCAACTAATCATAAAACATCCGAAAAAAGAATGTGGATGATATCAATAAAATATATACCAATTGGAACATATTAACAATAAAGGTTTTACATTGTTGATTAATAGAAATACCATAAAAATATCAGTAAAATAATTTTTTAGGGAAATAATATTATCATTTTTCAAATAACCTTTTAAAATGAAAATTTCAACAAAGATTTATATAGAAAATATTATTTGAAAATAAACATTTAAAACATTTAAAATATGAATTAAAACATTTAGTGGTATTTATGGTGGAAAATTTAATTCATTCCATACATGTTAAAATATATTTTTCTATCATATTCTCATTAAATGATAGACCTCTATTATTTGGAAAATAACATAAATATAAATTTCAATTTTTTTAAAAAAAAATTAAAACATGTGAAATTTTTTTATAAATAAATAATTTGGAGAATTTTAAAAACATCTTAAAATCATCTTTAGAAAACATGGTTTTTGAAGAAAGTATTTTTGATCGAAGAGAGAAATGAAATCATATTTTCTTTGAAAAACATTTCATCAATCATTCTAAGTAATAATGAGTTGGAAAATGGTACTATTACTTGAAAAGTTCATTAATAACTAGAGGAAATTAATATATATATATATATATTAATATAAGAATACATAATAATTTCCCTAAGGATGACTTAAATATATACAATACCAAATAATTATGAGATGGTGAAATAAATTCGTTCCACTTTGTTATTGTTAGAATCATAAGCCTCATAAAAGAAATAATCCAGAATAAATGTATAAATACCATAAATATACATTTATTAATGATATAACATATCAATGGGATAATATACACACAACACAACAGAAATAAATAGTTAATATAACATGTAATGTCCCCAACCCGGAATCCACTAAAATGGTGCTCCGAGCCAGGTGGTTACATGTCTTTAAGCGTGTCTCCCTGTACGCCAAAGGCTGCTGACTAGCAGTGGGGGTCTATGGAGTCAAGTGGGGAGACTATACCCCCTTTTTATCAGAGTAAGCACCAACAGGAATAAACCAAATAGCGGAAACAATAACAAATAAACAAGGAACATGTATAACAATCATTTCCAACAATAAATATGTCATGTCATACTACTAGTGCAAAAGTGAACAAAATACCAAAATAAGAACCACGGCCAAAATTCCCAAAATGGTCCCGACTTCAAGTACTGATCCTCCACCAAGTTCTACCCATGCCCACTCACTATCTAGCAAGGACCCTTGCCCATATCCTGACCTACAAACATGAAGTCTACTCAGGTACCCAACGGCGGCTTGAGCAGTGTGTGAGTACAACTCAGTAGGCCACCACCAATGGTGTCTACAAAATATCCAGTATGAACAGGTAGTGCATGAAAAAGGAATATGAATGATAATTACCAAATAATTATTTAAGGTTCCATTAACCAGTTCAGAGCCAAATCCATTTCCACTTCCATTTCAATTCATTTCACACAATTTACCATCACTTACCAATTCAACACATTTCCATGGGTTAATCATATATACTATGTTACATGGGTCTAAGGACAACAATCACATTCAAGAGGGTAAACACATCGATATCCTATCTCACTAGAACTAACCCCCTCATAGTAACCATATTATCACCTCGGAGCCTCAGTTTGGGTGGATGCAACCATATGCTCACCTCAAAGCCTCAGCCCGGGTGGATGCAACCATTCAGAGAATAGATCATAAGTCCTCATTCCTAACCCCTGCATTTAGGGTGGAGTTTAGAACATCAGTCTTCGCTCGACCCATGGGCGTAGATCCTCAAGTCATACCCCACTCTACCAAGCCATGTGCACATGCATATATATATAAGTAACCATCAACCAACCAAACCATTTCCCCTTGGACAAACCACCATTTACAACAAACCACATGGGAATGCACATTATTCCTTAACCCGTTAACACACTACCATTTCAAATCATTTAACCATTCACCCAATTCCCATGTGTTATTCCTATCTCACTAAGCATTCAACACTAGACCCATAATCCAACCCATTATGGTCTTTAATCAGTTTACACATTATCCCATTTAACCCATTCATCATTCCCATGAATTAACCATTCAACCCATTCCAATTAACCCTTAGGTTATTTCAAAGTATAGGTGAATCACATAACTTCTATTCTATGTTCAACCAATCATGTCATCATCTTCATCAAGGGCTCTACCATTTATTACAACAAGGTACTTGTTTATTAACAATCCCTATGTCCAGGGAAAGCCAACACATCCCTTGGATGGCCCCAATTAGGTCATGTCATTCCGAACGCATCCCATGGGGATCATAAGAGTTTCTATTTACTATTTTAAACACCAATATTACCATACATTCCATGGTTATTTAAAATATAACCAAGGGAAAGCAAGATCACAACTAAACATACAAAAATACCCAAATAACTATGGGATATCACTTGTTGACCACCAACCTCGAAACTGCAGTTGAACATATACCCAAACGAGTCCTTAGACTTCAATCCGACCAGCCTTTATGGCTTCAACCTAGAACTCACCCAAAAGATAGGGTTTTAGTGCTTCAGAACAAGAGGGAGAGAGGATACAAACCTTAAACCAAAAAGAGAAGCAAAGACGAGATTAGCCTTACCCAGATCATCGATCCGCAACCAAAGACACCGATAATTCCTTAGAAATGAGGTAGATCGATCTCTTGGAGCACTTGGGCGATTTGGGTCACTTATATGGTGAAGAGGGATGAAATGAGAGGAAAACTTGAGTGGGTTCTTAAAATATCAGAGGGGAAATTTTGTAAATTTTCCAAACATTAAGAGTTTTTACGGTTTGGCCACACATTTTGGAAAACCATGCGCAAACCATGCACATTCTACTTTCCGAAGAGGGAGGGGTCACATGGTTTTCCTGGGCAGGCCGCATGGTTTTCCCTGGCCGTGCGCCCCGACATCTGTTGCCCAACTTTCCTTTCTTTCATGCCCTGAGCCCCCGGAACACCCCCAAGACCTCATGTACTTTCAGAAGACATCCCATGAAGCCTGAAACAAGAGATTAAACCAAAACATAATGAAAACATACCTTTCCAAAAAACGATATCTTAAAACTTCCCCACCTTATAATGGCTCATCCTCGAGCCGAGTTTCCAAGCCTCATTGATCCACCGAAGAGAAGAGTTCGGGCCACTGAGCCCGCATATCTGATTCTCGCTCCCATGTTTCTTCATGAACCTTCCCATGTTTCCATTGTACTCACACTAATGGCACAACCTTTCCTACAAGTCCTTTTCACTATGATCCACAACACGAAGCAGATGCTCCTCAAAGGACGCATCAGCCTCAAGCTCTACATCTTCCACCTCAACCATGTGGGATGACTCGGAGTGATACCGTTGAAGCTGTGACACATGAAACAAATCATGCATCCCAACATACTATTGTGGAAGAGCCAATAGGTAATCCACTAGTTGGATCCTCTCCAAAATCTCAAAAGGTCCCACATACTTGGGTGCCATCTTACACTACTTTCGAATTCGATGGTGACCTAACCTTGGAAACACCTAAAGGAACACTTTACCACCCACCATAAACTCAAGAGGTCTATGCCTATGATCTACATACGACTTCTGTTTACTCTCAGATGTAGCCATATAATTACTTGTCAACTTAACTCTCTCTGAATTCTCCTGTACGACACATGGCCCCAAAAACTCAGATTCACCGGCCTCAAGCCAACACAACGGTGATCTACATAGCCTCATGTAGAGTGCCTCAAATGGTGCCATCAGAATCATAGCCTGAAAACTGTTGTTATAGGAAAACTCAACTAAAGATAGGTTCCTCTCCCAAGAACCACCAAAGTCCAAGACACAAGATCTTAACATGTCTTCCAATACTATGATTGTACACTCCGACTGACCTTCCAGTTGTGGGTGGAATGTCGTACCCAAAAACACCTGCGTACCATGAACCTTCTGCAACCCTTGCTAGAAATGTAAGGTGAAACGCAGATCTCGGTCCGAAACTATGGTTCATGGAACACCATGAAACCACATTATATCCTGAACATACAACTCACCTAACTGGTCAACTGTAAATGTCTCCGGAATCGGTATGAAATGAGAAAATTTCGTTAACCGATCCACAACCACCCAGACTGCATCATTCTTATGTGGCGTCTTCGGAAGACCCACGAAAAAATCCATTGTTACCTCATCCCACATCCATTCCGGAATGGGTAATGGATGCAACAAACCACCTGGGTGTTAATGCTCAGCCTTCACCTGCTAACAGTTAAGGCACTATTCCACAAAGCCCACAACATCCTTCTTCATTCCAGGCCACTAAAACTACCTTCAGATATCACAGTACATCATGGTCAAACCAGGATGCACTGCCCACATTGATGCATGGAACTCATGCATCAACTCTTCCCGCACACATTTTGGCACTACTACACGATCACCAACACGAACAACACCTTTAGCGTTGACGGCCCAACCAGAAGGTAGCTCCCCACATTTTTGATTTTCCTTCATGACTAAACACTTAGGATCATCATGATGGCCTTCCATAACTTGACTCAAAAGCGTCGAATCCATCGTTAAGGAAGCAAGAGTTACCTGACCACTCTCCTCCTGTACCTCTAGGTGCATCTCTAAAAACAAATCTATCAACTTCCACTCGGTGCTGGACCCCTGAACCACCTGATTCTGAACCTTCCTACTCAGAGCATCAGCAACACTGTTTCCCTTTATTGGCGTGTAATCCAACACAAAATCAAAATACTGGAGATATTCAACCCATCTTCATTGCTGATGATTTAGATCCCACTATGAGAAGATGTAATTTAGGATCTTATGGTTGGTAAACAGGATAAACCGTTCTCCCAATAGATAGTGCCTCCATCACTTCAAGGCGTACACTACTGTAGCCTACTCAATATCTTGAGTTGGATAGTTCTGCTCATGGGGTCACAACTACCTCGACCCATAATTCACAACCTTCTCATCTTGCATCAACACAGCCCCATGTCCTATTCTGGATGCATCATAAAACACGATGTACTTCTTACCCGACTCAGGTAAGATCAATATAGGTGCGGTCTTCAACAATTCGTCAACTCTTGGAAGGAACTATCACAAGCCTCAGACCACTCGAACCATATTCCATTCTTGGTCAAGCCCGAGAGTGGTGCTTCCAAGTGAGAGAAATCCTGAATGAAACTTCAGTAATACCCGACCAAACCCAGAAAACCCTGAACCTCAGAAACACTCTTGGGCTACTCCCAAGATACAACTACCAGCACTTTCTCTGGATCCACTGTCACACCTACCTCTGAGATGATAGGACCCAAAAAATACACATCACCTATCCAGAATTGACACTTTAATAGCTTTGCGTATAGCCGATGCTCTCTTAGCGTACCCAAGATGATGTCAAGATGTTGTGCATGATCGCCGTGAGTTTTCGATTACACTTAGATATCATCAACAAACACAACTACAAACCTATCTAGATAGGGGCGAAATATTCAGTTCATTAAATCCATATTCACCACCAGTGCATTGGTCAAGCCGAAAGGCATTACCACAAACTCAAACAACGGCTACTGACATCGGAAAGCTGTTTGCAGTACGTCAGAAGACCTCACCCTCAACTGGCGATAACCCGACATCAGTTCAATATTAGAAAACAACGATGCACCACTCAACTGATCAAATAGGTCATTATTTCTAGGTAGAGGGTACTGATTTTTCACCGTCATCTGATTCCACTTTCGATAGTCAACACACAGCCTTAACGACCCATCGTCCTTCTTTGAAAAAAATCATGGGAGATCCCCAAGGAGACTTACTAGGACAAACAAACTCTTTACCCTCTAACTCCTCAAGCTGAACCTTCAGTTCCTAGAGTTTTTCCTGTGCCATTCAGTATGGCGAAATAGAAACTAGCTCTACTCCGGACAGCAACTCGATCGTGAGCTCGACATCCCTCTCGGGTGGTAACCACGAGAAATCCTCAGGAAACATGTAAAGACCCGAAAATTTCAAGGAAATTTTTTTTCTTAATTTTCTTTGGAATTTTACAAGAGCGCAGTGTCTGACGGTACCTGATTCCGAGCCCCGGTGTGCCCGGAATCATTTTCCGAAGTTTGGCTCGGGTACGTTCAGTGAACGGATGAGCGGGTTTTTTTAACTTTTAAACTGGTGCCCGGAATCGAATTCTGAGGGCACCGATGAAATCACAGCGCCTTTATTCGCTTAGAAATTCCTCATCCAGAGTTGCGTTTTCTCGGGTGTGGTTTTTAACTTTCGGGCTTAAAGTTAAGAAATAAAATAATTTTACGACAACTTTATTTTATTTCACTTAAGTCACTTAGAAGCCACTTGAAGCCACTTAATAGCGGCTTAAACGGAGTTGAAACAGATAGGGGACTATCCAGAAATATCCTACCCTCTCGGTAGGATATTTTTGAGGTGGGGCCCACACGATCCCCACCGTTTCTTTCCGCTAATTAACGCACCCGCGAAAACCCGTCATTATGAAAGTCAACTGACGCGTTTTCTTAAAATCTTAACGCACCATTTAATTGGGCGGTTTATTTCATGAATTAAATTGGAGGTTTCTTTCGTTGAATTAATTCAACGAATTGATGGGTCGTTACTTACCTTTTTCATTTGTTGGCGTAATAATAAAATAAGACCAACAAGGTCTTTTGAAGGATTACTCATTGAGAGGCTTGACAGAATCCTTGAGCCTTCATCCTCCTCCGCGAAGAACGCGAAGAACGCGAAGAACGTCGGCCTTCGATGAAGAACGCCGAACCCGTGGAAGTCGACGACGCAACGCCGTGTTCTGCGACGCCGAATTTCCCTTCCTGCAACGTTCTTCTGCGACGTCTCTTCCTCCGCAACGAATCTTCGATCAACTGCTTGAGGTAAGAGTCCCGGATTTTCTTTTTAATCTCCCTTGTGGTTTTTACCGAAACACGGATTTAATTATTTATAATTAAATCTGTTGTTTCTTGGTCCGTTGAGTTCTCTGACACAACTCTGTGTTCTACGACGACGCGACACCTTCCGCGACGATCAATTTCTGCGAAGAACGCTCACGCGCGACGACTTCGAGGTAGGGATTTTATTTTTGGAAATGCCCTTATTTCCCGTGTTGTTCCCGTTCAAAATGAAGAACCCGAATCATAAACAATTTTTATTTCATTAAAATTGTTTTCAGATATGTATTCATATGTTGAATATTGTTTCTCCTATTGTTTATCTCTAACGTGGAGGGTGCGGGCCAAACGAACATGGCCCAACAATCCCTCCACCGTTCTTCGTTGTTGTGCAGATTTGATGGGCGAAGACGGAACGTGCTGCAACGAAAGTGTGATGGTTCCGCAGTGAAGAGCGAGTCACGGGAGGAGCAGCGGCGCAGGCGGGAACATAATCGGACCACTGGAGCGACTCCGGTGGCCCGAAAAAGCCGCCGGCGGCGCGGGTCGCCGGCGTGGCGGTGCCCCGGCGCGCCGCGACAGAAGCCGCGGCGGCGGCCCTCGCGGACCCGCGGCCGCGCGGGTCCGACGCACCCGGGACGCGGCTGAAGCCGCGTCCGGTTGTCTGAGCGACACCCCGCGGGTTCCGCGGGGTTGTCACGCGGGGGCGGCGGCTCCCCCCCTGCGTCGCTCGGCTGCCCAGGGCGACTCCCCGCGGGTGCCGCGGGGGTGGCGGCTCCCCCCCGCGTCGCTCGGCCGAGCCGAGCCGGGCTGGCCGAGCTAGGACGGTCCGACTGGCCGGGCCGTGCCCTGGCCGGACCGGACCGGGTCCGACCGGGTCGGACTGGGTCGACCCGGTCCTGCCGACCCACAGGGGGGGGGGGGGGGGTGGGGGGTGGGGGGGTCGGTCCGGCTCGGCCCGGGCCCTGACCCGCCCGTCTTCGGACTATTTTCGGTCAAATTCTCGTAACTTGAGCTACGGGCCTCCAAATGACTCTTCGTCAGCGGAAACACGATCCTTGGATCGAGATGGTCGTTTCGGTATATCGCACTCAAGGTTTCGGAATACTTTGAGTTTGGCCGGGTTGGTTCGTACACGAAACCAACCGGGCCTTCGGAGCGGAAACACTCATATCTTGAGCTACGGACGTCCGATTGACGTGACGTCAGCTTTGTTGATTTCCTCTAAGTGAGACGGATCTTTTGGCATACTCCGCACGAGGTTTGGACGCAGGTGGAGTACGTTCGTGTTGGTTTTTCCTTAAAAACCAACCGTGCTCCTGGGACGAAAAAGCCAATAACTCTCAGACTGGGCGTCCGATTGACGCGCCATCTGCGGCGTTGAGTTCCTATTGACAATACTAAACTTTTGGATACATAAACTTCAGAATTTTTGACAGTTGATGTATCAGCCTCTTAGCTCGTGGAGCGGACCCTCCCAAATGAGCTTGCTGTGTGCGGGAACCCTAGTGCTAGCTGCGACTGCTACTTCAACAGCGACGACTGTGTAGAGATCCTCAGTGGACTGCGACGACGACAGTGCAGAGATCCTCAGTGGACTTTGACGACTACAGCACTCAGTGATCCTACGTGGATCAGTGCTTCAGGTCTTGTGTGGGCCCGATCCTGTGTGGGTCCGATCTTGTGTGGGTCAGCGCTCAGTGGTTCTGTGTGAGCCAGCGCCTACAGGTCATGTGTGGGCCCGATCCTGTGTGGGTCTTTGCGGGGGTTAGTTACCTATCGATTCTTTGTGGGTCCGATGACTTAGATGGATCAGTGGTCATCTTTATCATCATCCGAAGAAGAATACCTGTGTGAGTTGAATCCTGTTTACTCTCCTTTGTGGATTGTGTTGAGCTATCCTGTGTGGATTTACTGTTTACTCTCCTTTGTGGATTGTGTTGAGCTATCCTGTGTGGATTTTTTGTTTACTCTCCTTTTTGGATTGTGTTGAGCTATCCTGTGTGGATTTACTATCTACTCTCCTTTGTTGATTGTGTTGTGGTATCCTATGTGGGTATACGTTTTTCTATCCTGTGTGGACTGGGTTGTGCTTGGGCTCGGACGTTGGAGCCGAAAGGGAATTGATGACTTAGGTATATGTATGGGAATATACCTAAGTAGTGTCAGTTGTTACTTCGTGATTGTATCTATCCTTTGTGGATTTTGGGAGTCCTTCGGGGGTCTCGGGGTCCCTACTGAGTAGCTTATACTCACCCCTACACGGGCTATGCCCGCACTTCGTGGTGTTGGTTGTAGAAGACGGACATCGCTGATCGTGGTGGAGGCATGCGGAGCAGGACGGTACCTGGAGGTGGACCACTGGGCGGGACGTACTCGGAGCGGTCAGGTGGACCCGAGGAGCAGTAGAGGCTATCTGTACCCACCCTTCAGGTGGAACTTCTAGAGGACGGCTCGACGCTGCGGCTTTTCTTTTCAGTTTCAGTTTTTCCCTTTAAGTTGTACTTTACAGTTGGGCTTGTATTTCCGGCCCCTTTTACTTTCAGCACAGCTTGTTACAGTTTTACTTAGTGTTTATTTTTCCGCTTGCTTACTCTGTGGTGCTTGTTTACTTTTTAAAGGTAATGCCTTCCCTTTTTGTTGGGATTTATGCCTTGGTGCTAGTCTCCAGCCCCTGGCCTATGGAAGGCGGGCTTGGGGTAGTCACGACACTGGCCCCAAGGACGGGTCGTGACAAATTGGTATCAAAGGCTGTTGGTTCTGCCGCAGACTCTGATCTTTCTTCTATGTGAAGCAATAGTGTTTAGCGTATTTAGTGTGGTTATCAGTCCAGGGAGTCCAGTGTTGGTGCGGCGGCCGACATATTCGTACACCAGGACCTTGACTTCTGATTTCTGACATAATGCACGAAAACATTGATTGCATGTGTGTTTCATGTTTTCTTTATGATTACTTGTGTCAGCACACCAGGTATACTGTTCTGACCATGGCACACTTTTTTCCTTTTTAGGATGGCCCCACGATGGCAGCCAGCTAGGGTTATGAGAGTAGAGCACGACGACAACCCACCGAGCGACGAGGCCTCGATACAAGGCTCGTTGACAGCAGAGGCACCGGGAGTACCTTTGCCCGTCGAGCCCCCGATGCTTCCAGCACCGATCGCTGATGATGCACGATTCCTCGGAGCTCTGTACAAGTTCCAGCACCAGCGACCACCCAGGTTCCGTGGGGAGACAGACCCCCAGGCAGCCGAGGACTGGCTGGAGGCAGTCGTCCGAGTTTTCAGGCTAGTGAGGACACCAGCAGACCTCATGGTGATCCTCGCGGCGAGCCTACTGCACGCAGCAGCAGGGAGATGGTGGAGCTTGATGCCTCAGGTACACGATGAGGCCTCCCTCATCTGGATGGACTTAGAGAGACTCTTCCACTCAGAGATCATCCCGGCCACCCTCCGTGCGGTGTGCATTCAAGAGCTTCTTCAGCTGTGGCAGGGCAGCTTGACGGTCGCCAAGTACTCGGTGAGATTTACTGATCTCTCTTGCTACTCGACCGACATGGTACGAGACCCATTCTTCCGGGCCCAGTCCTTTGAGCAGGGATTGAGACATGAGATCAGGGCATCACTGATCTCCCTCAACATCCCGACCCAGGCAGGAGTGCTAGAGCGAGCCCTTCTGATCGAGAGCTTTCTGGCTGAGTCCACAGCGAGACCTACCGCAGGGCGGCAGGTAGCAGAGTCTTCGGCAGCTGGTAGACGACGGATGAATCAGGGTTCTAGGCAGACCAGGCCTTCCGGCAGACGACCTCGGGACACTGGATCAGCAGTGTGGGGCACACAGCGCGGAGCCAGCCTTCCGAGAGGCAGGCTGTGCTACTCGTGCTGCGGGCAGGGCCACATGGCTCGTGACTGCCCGATCTGCCGTACCGAGGAGTAGCAGACGGTGGAGGGGCCACCCAGGCAGAGGCAGAGGGTCGACCGTGGCGGTCCGTAGGGAGGAGGTGGACGAGGCAGAGGAGCTGTCCGAGCAGCAGGTGGTGGGCGACGCTTTGAGGCTCTGCCACCACCACCACCAGGAGGTCCGCCCCGACCACCGGGAGCTGGCGGGCAGAGACAGGCACAACTCCAGGCAGTAGAGGAATACGACCACGGCGCACCAGAGATGATTCAAGGTACGATCTGTGTCGATTCCACCCTTGATGCAGTTCTTATAGACACAGGAGCGAGTCACTCTTTCATAGATGCTGCCCTTGTTCGGAGCTCGGAGATTCCGACAGAGCCGTTGGCTTGATCCTTACGGCTAGAGACCCCTACGGGAGTAGTCTCGACGATTACGCACTGGTTCCGGCAGTGTGAGCTTACTATAGGAGGCTAGAGCTTTGGCTGGGATCTTCTTGTAGCGGTGTCGAGGCCTTACGACGTCATCTTGGGCATGGATTGGTTATCTACAGTCCATGCTCAGATCGACTGCATTAGGCGCAAGGTGCGATGTGTGCGCACCAACGGGAGCAGGTTCACCTTCACCGGTGAGAAGGGAGCCTTCGCAGCACAGGAGGGACTCTCGCAGAGGAGAGGGAAGCCCATCACTAAATAGTTGGCTAGCCTCATCCTTGGAGCAGTTGACGTGCGGAGTCCTAGTATTCCTGCAGTGGTGGATCAGTATGCGGACGTCTTCCCCGACGACGTTCCAGGGATACCTCCTCAGAGAGAGGTAGACTTTTATATTGATATGTACCCTGGGATAGCCCTGATATCCACTCCAGCATATCGGATGGCCCCCGCCGAGCTTCGAGAGCTATGGGTACAGTTGGAGGACTTGCAGGGCAAGGGGTTCATCCGACCCAGTGTTTCACCCTAGGCTTCCCCAATTTTGTTCGCCAAGAAGGCGGACGGGAGCTTACGACTGTGTGTCGATTATCGTCGCCTGAACCAGGTGACAGTGAGGAACAAGTATCCGCTACCGAGGATTGATGAACTCTTCGATCAGCTGAAGGGAGCACGGTGGTTCTCGAAGATAGGCCACAGGTCAGGCTATCATCAGCTCATAGTTCGAGACGAGGATGTGCAGAAGACGGCCTTCATGTGTCGGTATGGCCACTATGAGTTCTTGGTTATGCCCTTCGGCGTAACCAACACTCCAGAAGTGTTCATGAGCCTCATGAACAGGATCTTCCAGCCATACCTCGATCGATTTGTCGTGGTCTTCATCGACGACATTTTGGTGTACTCGACGACGGAGGAGGACCACGCCTACCACCTGCGGGTTGTACTAGACAAAATCCGAGAGCACCAGATTTATGGCAAGATCTCGAAGTGCCAGTTCTGGTTACGTGAGGTCCACTTCTTGGGGCACGTCATTTCTGAGGCAGGAGTTGCAGTGGATCCCACGAAGATCGAGGCAGTGCTAGCTTGGGAGCCACCCTGGAGCGTAATGGAGGTGCGGAGTTTCTTGGGACTAGCTGGATACTATCGGAGATTTGTGCCAGACTTCTCTAGAGTTGTGGCACCACTCTCATCTTTGACGAAGAAGTGGAAACCCTTTTGTGTGGTCAGACATATGTCATCAGAGCTTCCAGGAGCTGAGATAGAGATTGACCAGCGCACCTATATTGAGGTTGCCTGAGGAGGGAGTTGGATACGTAGTCCACTGCGATGCATCAGGGACTGGACTGAGGTGTGTCCTGATGCAGGAGCGGGACGTGATTGCCTATGTATTACGTCAGTTGAGGCCGCATGGGAAGAACTACGCTACCCATGACCTGGAGTTAGCAGTAGTGGTCTTCGCTCTGAAGACATGGCGGCACTATCTGATGGGCGAGCGCTTTACAGTATTTTCTGACCACCAGAGTCTCAGGAACATCTTCTCTCAGAAGGACCTGAACCTGAGACAGCGGAGATGGCTCGAGTTCCTCCAGGACTATGAATTTGAGATAGTCTATACCCCTAGGAAGGGGAACGTGGTAGCCTATGCCCTCAGCAGGAGGACGGGCATCCAGCTACTTGAGGAGGTGACAGAGAAGCTAGCCGCTTTGCAGATATCCTTCGTGGATAGAGACGAAGCAGCCTTCCTTCAGTCTCTCACAGTCACCCCTCCACTACTACAGCGGGTCAGAGAGGCACAGCGTGGGGACGCTGACTGTGAGACATGGCGTGCACAGATATCCTTGGGACAGACACCTGATGGTTTCTCCCTTGGAGCAGAGCACAATGTCATTTTCAGAGGACGTACCTTAGTACCAGTTGCTTTACGAGAGTAGGTGCTAAGAGAGTTTCACACTTCTCCTTTGGCGGTACATCCTAGAGTGACGAAGATGTACTAGGATCTCAGACGACAGCACTGGTGGCCGGGCATGAAGAAGGTTGTGGCAGAGTTCGTTTCACGGTGCCTCACCTGCCAGCAGGTGAAGGCAGAGCATCAGGTACCAGCAAGATTGGTACAGCCCTTGGAGGTCCTGGAGTGGAAGTGGGATGGAATATCTATGGACATAGTGACTGGACTTCCACGCACTTCTAGAGGTCACGACTCCATTTGGGTGATTGTTGACCGACTCACCAAGTCGGATCACTTCTTACCCATCCGAGAGCAGGGCTCAGTGGAGAGCTTGGGGCGTCTATACGTTCAGGATATTGTACGGCTTCACGGAGTGCCATCAACTATCGTCTCCGATCGGGATGCTCGCTTTACTTCCCGGATTTGGAAGGGGTTGCAGGAGGCGTTCGGGACACGGCTATGTCTGAGCACCGCCTTTCACCCTCAGACGGATGGTCAGAGGGAGAGGACCATTCAGACTCTCAAGGACATGCTCCGCGCATGTGTCTTCGACTTTGGTCGCAGCTGGAAGGACCACCTACCCTTGGTGGAGTTCGCGAACAACAACAGCTACCACTCCACCATCGGGATGGCCCCCTATGAGGCGTTGTACGGTAGGCCTTGCAGATCTCCTTTGTGCTGGACAGACCCTGGGGAGTCAGCACTTGTGGGACTAGAGATGGTTCGGGCCACAACAGAGAAGGTCCAGGTCATCCAGGAGCAGATGAGGACAACTCAGAGCCGGGAGAAGTCATATGCTGACAGGAGGCGGAGGACACTAGAGTTCAAGGATGGCGACCACGTCTTCTTGCGTGTCTCACCTCGATGTGGTTTGAGGAGATTTGGCCGAGGCGAAAAGTTGTATCCACGCTTCATTGGACCATTCTAGGTCCTCAGCAGTGTTTGCGAGGTGGCTTATCGCCTGGCTCTACCACCTCTGTTGAACCGGGTGCACGACGTCTTCCACGTATCTCAGCTGAGGAGATACGTGCACGACCCGACACACATCATCGACCATGGGGAACTAGACGTGGATGATGGGGCGACTTTTGTGGATGTCCCAGTGGAGATAGAGGATCGACAGGAGAGGGTCCTACGTGGGCGATTGATTCCTCTTGTGCGCATCAGATGGCAGCACGGGAACCTCCAGGAGAGCACATGGGAGCGGGAGGCTCAGATGCGTGCTCAGTACCCACATTTGTTTCCCTTGTTTTTGATGTATCTTTAAGGGGACGTAAAGCCCTGAGGTGGGAGTAATGTAAAGACCCAAAAATTTCAAGGAAATTTTTTATCTTAATTTATTTTGGAATTTTACAAGAGTGTAGTTTCTGACGACACCTGATTCCGAGGCCCGGTGTGCCCGGAATCATTTTCCGATGTTTCGCTCGGGTACGTTCAGTGAACGGACGAGCGGGTTTTTCTAACTTTTAAACCAGTGCCCGGAATCGAATTCTGAGGGCACCAATGAAATCGCAGCGCCGGTATTCGCTTAGAAACGCCTATTTCGGAGTTGCGTTTGCTCGGGTGTGGTTTTTAATTTTCGGGCTTAAAGTTAAGAAATAAAATAATTTTACGACAACTTTATTTTATTTCACTTAAGTCACTTGGAAGCCACTTGAAGCCACTTAATAGCAGCTTAAACTGAGTTGAAACGCATAGGGGACTATCCAGAAATATCCTACCCTCTCGGTAGGATATTTGTGAGGTGGGGGCCGCACGAGCCCCGCCGTTTTTTCCGCTAAGTAACACACCAGCGAAAACCCGTCATTATGAAAGTAAACTGACGCGTTTTCTTAAAATCTTAACGCACCATTTAATTGGGTGGTTTATTTCGTGAATTAAATGGGCGGTTTCGTTCGTTGAATTAATTCAAAAAATTGATGGGTCGTTACTTACCTTTTTCGTTTGTTGGCGTAATAATAATATAAGACCAATAAGGTCTTTTGAAGGATTACTCATTGAGAGGCTTGACAGAATCCTTGAGCCTTCATCCTCCTTCGCGAAGAACGTGAAGAACACGAAGAACGCCGGCCTCCAACGAAGAACACCGAACCCGTGGAAGTCGACGACGCGACGCCGTGTTCCGCGACGCCGACGTTCCCTTCCTGCAACGTTCTTCTGCGACGTCTCTTCCTCCGCAACGAATCTTCGATCAGCTGCTTGAGGTAAGAGTCTCAGATTTTATTTTTAATCTCCCTTGTGGTTTTTATCGAAACACGGATTTAATTATTTATAATTAAATCTGTTGATTCTTGGTCCATTGAGTTCGCCGACTCAATGCCGTGTTCCGCGACGACGCGACACCTTCGGCGACGATCAAATTCCGCGAAGAACGCTCATGCGCGACGACTTCGAGGTAGGGATTTTATTTTTAGAAATGCCCTTATTTCCCGTGTTGTTCCCATTCAAAATGAAGAACCCGATTCATAAAAAATTTTTATTTCATTAAAATTGTTTTTGGATATGTATTCGTATGTTGAATATTGTTTCTCCCATTGTTTATCTCTAACGCGGAGGGTGCGGGCCAAACGAACATGGCCCGACAATCCCTCCACCGTTCTTCGTTGTTGTGCGGATTTGACGGGCAACGATGGAATGTGCCGCAATGGAAGTGTGATGGTTCTGCAGTGAAGAGCGAGTCCCGGGAGGAGCAGCGGCGCAGACGGGAACAGAATCAGACCACTTGAGCGACTCCGGGGGCCCGCGGAAGCCGCCGCCGGCGCGGGTCGCTGGTGCGGCGGTGCCGACAGCCGGGAGCAGAGGCACCCGGCGCGCCGCCGGACAAGGCCGCCACGGCAGAAGCCGCGGCGGCGGCACTCGCGGACTCGCGGCCGCGTGGGTCCGGAGCGAGAGGGACGCAACTGAAGTCGCGTCCGGTTGTCCGAGCGACACCCCGCGGGTGCCGCGGGGGCGGCGACTCCCCCCCCCCCCCCCGCGTCGCTCGGCTGCCCAGGGTGACACCCCGCGGGTGCCGCGGGGGTGTCACGCGGGGGTGGCGGCTCCCCCCCACGTCGCTCGGCCGAGCCTCGCCGACCGGGCCGCGCCCTGCCGGGCCGGACCGGGTCGACCCGGTTTGGCCGACCCAGGGGGGGTCGGGCCGGCTCGGCCCGGGCCCAGACCCCCCGTCTTCAGACTGTTTTCGGTCAAATTCCCCTAACTTGAGCTATGGGCCTCCAAACGACTCTCCGTCAGCGGAAACACTATCCTTGGATCGAGACGGTTGTTTCGGTATATTGCACTCAAGGTTTCGGAATACTTTGAGTTCGGCCGGGTTGGTTCGTACACGAAACCAACCGGGCCTTCGGAGCGGAAACACTCATATCTTGAGCTACGGACGTCCGATTGACGTGCCGTCAGCTTTGTTGATTTTCGCTGAGTGAGACAGATCTTTTGGCATACTCCACCCGAGGTTTGGACGCAGGTGGAGTACGGTCGGGTTGGTTTTTCCTTAAAAAACAATCAGGCCCCTAGGACGAAAAAGCCAATAACTCTCAGACCAGGCGTCCGATTGACGTGCCGTCTATGGCGTTGAGTTCCTGTTGACAATACGGAACTTTTGGATACATCAACTTCGGACTTTGTGACAGTTGATGTATCAGCCTCTCGGCTCGTGGAGCAGACCCTCCCGAACGAGCTTGCTATGTGCGGGAACCCTAGTGCTGGCTGCGACTACTACTTCGACAGCGACGACTGTGCAGAGATCCTCAGTGGACTGCGACGACTACAACACTCAGTGATCCTACGTGGATCAGTGCTTCAGGACCTGTGTGGGCCCGATCCTGTGTGGGTCCGATGCTGTGTGGGTCAGCGCTCAGCGGTTCTGTGTGAGCCATTCCCTACAGGTCCTGTGTGGGCCCTATCCTGTGTGGGTCTTTGCGGGGATTAGTTACCTATCGATCCTTTGTGGGTCCGATGACTTAGATGGATCAGTGATCATCTTTATCGTCATTCGAAGAAGAAAAGCTGTGTGAGCTGAATCCTGTTTACTCTCCTTTGTGGATTGTGTTGAACTATCCTGTGTGGATTTACTGTTTACTCTCCTTTGTGGATTGTGTTGAGCTATCCTGTGTGGATTTCTTGTTTACTCTCCTTTGTGGATTGTGTTGAGCTATCCTGTGTGGATTTACTGTCTACTCTCCTTTGTTGATTGTGTTGTGCTATCCTGCGTGGGTATACATTTTTCTTTCCTATGTGGACTGGGTTGTGCTTGGGCTCGGACGTTGGAGCCGAAAGGGAATTGATGACTTAGGTATATGTATGGGCATATACCTAAGCAGTGTCGGTTGTTAATTCGTGATTGTATCTATCCTTTGTGGATTTAGGGAGACCTTTGGGGGTCTCGGGGTCCCTACTGAGTAGCTTATACTCACCCCTGCACGGGCTATGCCCGCACTTCGTAGTGTTGGTTGCAGACGACGGACAACGCTGATCGTAGTGGAGGCGTGCGGAGCAGGACGGTACCTGGAGGTAGACCACTGGGCGGGATGTACTCGGAGCGGTCAGGTGGACCTGAGGAGTAGTGGAGGCTATCTGTACCCACCCTTCAGGTGGGACTTCCAGAGGACGGCTCGACGCTGCAGCTTTTCTTTTCAGTTGCTGTTTTTCCCTTTCAGTTGTACTTTACAGTTGGGCTTGTATTTCCGGCCCCTTTTACTTTCAGCACAGCTTGTTACAGTTTTACATAGTGTTTATTTTTCCGCTTCCTTACTCTGTGGTGCTTGTTTACTTTTCAAAGGCAATGCCTTCCCTTTTTGTTGGGATTTACGCCTTGGTGCTAGTCGCCAGCCCATGGCCTATGGAAGGCAGGCTTGGGGTAGTCACGACACGGGCCCCGAGGACGGGTCGTGACAAAACACATCCTGAAACCAATAGACCACCAGAGGGAAAATAGGTTGTTCCCCTCACTCATCATCATCAAGCATTAGACATGCCACTTGAGCCGTGAGTCCACTCATCTGTCGACAAAACGGCCCCGAACGCCCTGCTCGAATATCCCATTTGTGATGGTGGACATAAACTTCACCCTCAAGCAACCTTAATGATACTCTGCGATGATAACAGTCTATATGTGCCTGATAAAACACCTACCAATCCATTACCAAGATTAGTTCCAAACCTGACATCCCGAGAACAAACAAGTCCCATAGAAAACGATATCCACCAACTTCCAAGGCACATCCCTTGTACGACTTGATATCCTCAACACACACTCCCAATGGAGTGTCAGTTGACATAACCCCACACACCCACTCCATAGGTAAACCCAGTACTACCACAAGTTGAATAGAAACAAAAGAGTGTGTGGTAGCTCTGTCAAACAATGAACTAGAAAACATAGAAGCTACAAGGATCATACCTTGAATAGTTGACGGTCCGGCCTTGCCATCACCAGAAGCTCTCTTTAGGTCCCATTCGGATATGATTTCTTGATCCATCACCTCTGCAAACATATTCAAGTGGAAGATATTTACTTGAGACCAGATCTCATGTCTCAATCCATCCAGGAAATGCCTTGCTATCGTTGCCTCATTCCCTTCAAACATTGGGATGAAGCGTCGTGAATTAGTGAAGCAACTAGCATAGTCCATCACCGATAGCGATCCCTGAGTCAGGCTCGTAAACTCTGCAGCCCGCTCCTGCCTCAAAATCTCTAGGTAAAAATGCTTCAGAAACATCTCCTAGAAAACGTTCCACGACATCCCCTCAGCCTGCTCGGTCTGAGCCTGAATGTCCCACAATTTCCTTGCCTGGACCCACAACATGTAAACGGACAGCTTTACTCGTTTTCAACAGGGGTCTTTAGATGATCCAGTATCTTCTGGATAGACTCTAACCAGAACTCCACTTCCACTAGCCCACCCTCTCTAGTAATGGTCGGAGGGTGCTGCAGCTGGAATTACCTGGTCAGCTCAAACATACTCAGTGCAACCTTCCCTGGGTCCCGATCTATCATTCGTATAAGGTGAACCAAGTTCTCTCGGAACTGGTCTTCTCTACATTCATTGATCACCACATTTTCGTGATCTTCTACGGAGGGAGTGTTCTCAGCAACATCCTCCCATTTCCCAACTGGAAATCGACATTGTGGTGGCACCTATCTACATTTCCAAACGCGGTATTTAGTATGCATACCATAAAACATTCACTAATTCCTCAAAATGAAATTTACTAGCTTCAACAACCCATTTTCATATGCTAATTTAACATCATTAGAACCTCAAATTCACCGCCCCGACCATCCCTACCATGGGCCATGGTCCACATGGGGGAATCAATCATGCACTACCAACAAACTAACACAACATTTTAAAAAACATTTTCCTCTTTATTTCAAACCCTTAGGTTTCATTAAACATCATTTACTGACTTGTTTTATTTCATTCTTCTCATTATTTCTTGGTTTCATGAAATGCCTCATGCACCCTACCTTCCTACCTCACACACCAATCCCATGCGTGTTCCTAACACGATGCATTCCACATATCCCCCTAGGTGCCTACAATGATGCATGAATGAAAATTCTCGTGCTATTAAGGCCACAAGACAAATATCATAAAATAGTCACATCAAACCACATTTGCATCACCCAATGAGGAAATATCATCAACTATAACAACACACAACCAAGAAAAACATTTCCCACACATGGTGACTTAGGGTTTCCCTCATACATGGGTTAGCTAACACCAATCACGAGCTCATTACCAAGGCCTGACACATCTTAACCCTTGGCAACCTATCCCAAATAACAAGACCTACGTGAAGGATAAAAAATACCTCCCTCTGATACCACTTTATAACATCCCCAACCTATAAGCCACTAAACCGGTGCTCTGAGCTGGGGGTTACATGGCCATAAGCACACCTCCCTGTACGCCAAAGGCTACCGACTAACTGCGGTGGTCAATGGAATCAAGTGGGGAGACTATACCCCCTTTTTATCAGAGTAAGCCATAATAGAAATAAACCAAATAGCAGAAAAAATAAACAATAAATATGGAACATGTATAAAAATGATTTTGAACAATAAATAAGCAATGTCATACTACAAGTGAAAAAGTGAACAAAAGCCCAAAATAAGGAAAATGGCCAAAATCCCCAAAATGGTCCCGACTCCATGTCTGAATCCTCCACCATGTGCTACCCATGTCCACTCACTATCTAGAAAGGAACCTTTCACTTCTATTGACCCGCAATCAAGAAGTCTTCTCAGGTACCCAATGGCGGCCCTAGCAGGGTGTGAGTACAACTTAGTAGGCCACCACCAACGATGTCTACAAAATATCTAGTATGAACAAGTAGTGCATGAAAAAAGAATATGAATGATAATTTCTAAGTAATTATTTATGGTGCATTTAACCAGTTTAGAGCCAAATCCATTGCCACTTACTTTCCCATTCATTTCACACAATTTACCATCACTTACCATTTCATCACATTTCCATGAGTTAATCACATATACTATGTTACATGGGTCTAAGGACAAAAATCACTTGCAAGAGGGTAAACACATCATTATTCTATCTAACTAGGACTAACCCCCTCATAGTAACCATATTTCACCTCGAAGCCTTAGTCCGGGTGGATGGAATCATATCCTCACCTTGAAGCCTCAGTCGAGGTGGATGCAACCGTTAGGAGAATAGATAATCATTCCTCATTCATAACCCATGCATATAGGGTGGAGTTTAGAACATCAGTCTTCGCTTGACCCATGGGCGTAGATCCTTAAGTCATACCCCACTCTACCAAGCCATGTGCACATGCTTATATATATAAGTAACCATAAACCAACCATACCATTTCCCCTTGGACAAACCACCATTTACAACAAACCACATGAGAATGCACGTTATACCTAAACCCATTAACACACTACCATTTTACATCATTTAAGCATTCAACCAATTCCCATGTGTTATGCCTATCTCACTAAGCATTCAGCACTAGTCCAATAATCCAACACATTATGGTCTTTGATCAGTTTACACATTATCCCATTTAACCCGTTCACCATTCCCATGAATCAACCATTCAACCCATTCCAATTAGCCCTTAGGTTATTGCTAAGTCTAGGTGAATCACCTAACATCTATTCCATGTTCAACCAATCATGCCAACATGTTCATCAAGGGCTCTACCATTTATTACAACAAGGTCACTTGTTTAATAACAATCCCTAAGTTCGTGGAAAGCCATCACATCCCATGGATGGCCCCAATTAGGTCAGGTTATTCCCAATGCATCCCATGGGGATCATGAGAGTTCCTATTTACCATTTTAAACACCTATATTACCAAACATGCCAATGTTATTCAAAACATAACTAATGGAAAGCAAGAACACAACTAAACATTCACAAATACCCAAATAACTATGGATTATCACTTATAGACCACCTACCTAGAAACCATGGTTGAACGCACACCCAAACGAGTCCTTAGACATCAATCTGACCAGCCTTTGGGGTTCAACCTAGAATTCACCCAAAAGATAGGGTTTTAGAGCATCAGATCAAAAGGGAGAGAAGATATAAACCCTAAACCAAAAAGAGAAGCAAAAATGGGATCAACCTTACCTGGACCTTCGATCTACAACCAGAGGCACCAAAAACACCTTTGAAATGATGGATATCGATCTCTTGGAGCTCAAGGGCGATTTGGTTCACTCTAAGGGTGAAGAGGGAGGAAATGAGGGGAAAACCCGAGTGGGTTCTTAAAATCCTGGAGGGGAAATTTTTTAAATTTTCCAAACATTACGAGGCTGCACGGTTTGGAAAACCATGAAAAAACCATGAACATGATACTTTTTGGAGATGGAGGAGTCACATGGTTTTCCTGGGTAGGCTGCACGGTTTTCCCTGGTCATGCGCAGGCCGTTTGCCCTAGCTTCTCTTCGCCAGTTTTTCTTTCTTTCGTGCTCCGAGCCCCCAAAACACCCCCAAAACACCCCCAAGACCTCTCGTACATTCCGAAGACATCCCTTGAAGCTCATAACAAGGGATTCAACCAAAACATAACAAATACATACCTTTCCAAAAACTGGGATCTTACGTAGCATATTTCTCACAGGAGTAAAAGCAAGACAAGAAACTATCACCTCACGTTAATGATCCTTTGTTTTTTTATGAAACTCTTGAAACATTATTATAGTTTTATTATAAATGTATTAATGAAACATATTAATACATAACATATCGTATATTATTTAATTATAGTCTTAAATAACCCATTTATTAACAATTCTTTGTTAAAATCACTATTTTTGGATATAATTGCTTTAATTTTCATGTATGTTTTTGTTTGGTAATTTTGATCCTTTTAATTAGATCATGGTGAAATCATCTAAAAAATTCTAAAAATGATATATATATCATATATATTAATTATTTATGTATTTTTATTAATCTCAATATATTAGTGATAGAAAATTGATTACCACATTCATTGATTGGGTAGGCCATACTTATGCATGAACACTGTTTCCATTTCTCTATATAGATATAAATAAAAATTATTTCGTCTTCACAGAATCATTATTTTTTCATATATATTAATTATATTAATAAAATAAATATTTATTACCATCCATGTAAAAATAAAATGAAAAACATTTCACATCACTATGTGGAGGCGGTTGTCCATGGGCACACGTGAGCAACAATATTTTTTTCCAATGGATTGAAAGGTAAGAAGTTATATGAAATATCATATATTGATAAGTATTTCTTGGTCATAAATATCACATATATTCATTAATTTTATCCTTAATACCTTCCATGTAAATCATAAGCTAAATATAAATAACATCACTTGGTGAGGTGGTCTTCAGCTGTGCACACGAGTGGAATTATCATATCCACCCCAAAATACGAGGTAAGAAGGTATATGTGAAATAATAATTATATAATTTTAATAATTCCAAAAATATCATATAAATATGTTAAATATTTCATTATTATACCCTTGAAAATTAATTATGGAAGATTAATTAAATTGGTTCTTGAGGCAGTAGTCCATTGAACACATGATTGACAGTTTTATTTTTCATTTGATGTAAGTTTAGATGGATATGGTTTATTACATTAAAATAATAAAATATATATAAGAATAAAAAAATACACATGTGTAAATATTTTACCTCTTTTTTAGAGAGCCTCTTTATTTATATACTTAATTCCTTATTATGAGGGATTAACAATATAAATAATTCCTTTAGTATGTGTAGGCTAAAGTAATTAATGGATTTGGGTAGGGATTGGACAGTCCAAATGGGTTTCTAATTATAAATATGGGGTTTCATTTTATATGTGGTGGATATGAGACACATGGAATTTTTGGAAAGATAAACTAATACCCTTTTTTCCATGAAAAGTCCACAAAATGGGTACTTGAAGAAAATAATTTGTTATAAGGTCAAACATGTTCATGAAAATTTGTATTTGACATGTTTTAGGATCTCATGTAACCCCTATCATCTTAGTGGAAGCCCATTTAAACCAATTCTTACCTTATCCATGATAATTAATTTTTTACTATTTTAACTATTAATTGCATTAATAAATTAAGTTTAACATATTATAAAATATAAATTTTTAGGATTACAAATATGGAACCCATTATTCACAATTAAAATAAATATTTGGTAGAATTTAATTTAAAATTAAGCCACAAATGCGATAAAATCATGTTTTTCCAAAGATAAAATTCTCATGAGTAAAGAATGTTTGAATATCAAAATTGAATATAAAATTGATTAAAATGACCTAAATTAGTTTAATTATAATATAATTTTTCTATTTTATAGTTTAAAATCTATTAAAAATATAATTTATATTTTTAAATAATTTAAATGAAAAGTATGTTTCAATAAAAACAAGTAAATTTCAGTATTCATAAAAAATTAATCATTTCCAGAAAATCTCAAAAAATTTCCCAAATATAATTTTTACATTTTTTTGTAAAAAATGAACTTTAGGTTTTAAAATAAATTACATAAAATCGGTTAAAATTAATTTTAAATGATTTTTACAAAGCGCTACTTATCACCATTTTATAAAAATATAATTTTTTTTTTGAAAATTTTCGATTGTATTTCAAATGATTCTTATTTTATTTGTAATAATAAGATTACCATTGAATTTATTTTATAAAAATGTAAACCATATATGTTTCATAATTTTGTTATTATTATTCATACCATCCAACTTAATGACCATGTTATAATGGTAATGTTCAAATAATAATATTTTAATATACTATTATTTTTTTTAAACCCGGTGTGGCATGAATCACATGCTATCAAAGATATTTAATTTATTAAAAAATTAACATTTAATAATCTGTTGTGGAGTTATATTCAATTATATGTTTTAGTGTTGCATGTCATACACACTATCGAACTTGACAATTCTCTTTTTAAATGTCGAGGTTTTATATATGATGTTATGATGAAATTCTGATGAATCTTATTTCATTTCCTCGGGTTATATAGTGATGAATTATTTTTGATCTTTCGGAACATATATATATATATGATTTTCATAACGTGATGTGTGGGATTAGAATTATATATCCCCCCATTTCATTGCGTATAGATGGAAATCTCATGAGAGAATGTAGATTTGAATGGGTAGTAATCCCATATCTGTAAAGAAATTTATCCGCTATGATAGTCTTGGGAGTGAACCTTGAGTAAAACGATGGAATGTGGATTGAAACCAATCTAGTCTTGTAATTTATCTATGACTACTATGTAAATTATTTTCCATGATTATTCATACACCACAATCATTAGTTGTATTCCAATGTTATTCTCTCATTGCTCATGTTCATTGATTATTTTACGACTAATGTCACATAAATATCCATGATTTATTCCATGACTCAAGTTTATAAACTATGATATGTAGGGTATTATTTTTGAAAATTAATATCATGTTATCATAACTTTATTATTTTGTTATTATTAAGTGATATTTTATATCCCCCATGTTTACCCCTACTGATTATCTGAACTCAGCCTTTCTTATGTTTATTTTCCCCAGGTTATGTAGAAAAGTATTAAGTACAAATATTCACACAATGGTTCTAGTTATAAAAATAATAGTGGGAGATGATATAGTTCAACTATGAACAAGCTATTTTTGTATCCATGTATCCAATGGTACAAAAATTAAATGATTACGGAATAGATCGTAATGTTATTATTGAATATTTATATATTAATATATAATATAAATGAATGAAAATAATGGTTCATTATAATTTTCATCATTTATCATTTAATAAATAAAAATTTAATCTATTAAGGCTTCCCAAAATTGATTAAAGTAATATCTAAAGACAGTATTCGTTTAATCAATAAACATACATATGAAATTTCTGATTCCTAGTGGAATCCAAATGAATTTATAGTGTCCATATGTTTTATGGAAGGATATAATGGATTAATTAATCCACTCTACCCATAATTTATGATATCTATATTGAAGGTAAATGATTTAGAAGTTGTTTTGCCTTCACATTTGATCAGTCTAGTCATCGATATAGGGTAAAGTGTTCTTTTTATTGATCACGATCTTGGAAAGTTCATGATAATCTATAGATATATGCATTGATATATAATTATTTGTAACAAAGAGGATATGGGAACCATATGGTGAAAAACTAGGGTGTATAAAACCCTTATCCAAATTCACTTGAAGTTAGTTATTCAATTCCTCTATGTTAATCAAAGCCATTATATTATGTTTCTTTTATATAAGAATAACATTTAGTATGGGTTCTTTAATAAACAAAACATCAGGATCTATTGTATGAAAATTGATATATTTAAAAAACATCAATTTATTAATTCATAGTCATCATAAGACTAATATTTATTTTCTCTCGAACCATTTTAAGAAAATATGCATCATGATTTGTTATTAATACCCATATAAGAGATCTAATTCCCATTAGTAGTTCGTAGTCTACCATACACTTATAGATGTTCAATGTTTTATTTCATATATGAATTGTGACATACATATTCCAGTATTTAATATGATCATTATATAGTGATATATAATCCATGCCAAAACATCACATCAAATATGAATAATGGTAGAAAAATGTACATATAGGAAGAATAATCCCACAAAATTATATTAGAAAAGAGTTTTAGACTAGGGATAACATCATTTTACCACTATAACATTGAAGTGAGAATTCAATATATGATCATTTGGGGGTGATTTTTTTATAATACCTAATGATTTGGAAAAATAATATTATGTTTTATTTCATACATGACACACAATATCAAGCTTAAAAACCATAAAATATTATTCTTTTAATAGTTATTGTTTAACATGTCCATTAAATTTGACGTTATGGATTAGAATTACCACATTTTGAATTTTAAATATAATTTTACTAATCAATAAATTTTTATTTATTACTTCTTATGATATTCTGATTACCTTTATAGTAATTTTAATTTAGTCTTCAAAAATACATTTTTTCAAAAAAATGGATTTTATTGATTTTTGGGGAAAATAATATAATTTAGTACAAAAAAATTTATAAAAATTATATGAAAAAAATAAATTAATTTATGAATTCAAAATAACTAAGGTTTTATAGAGTAATGTTTTTAGAATTTTCTGAAAAGTTTTATTTTCTAATAAAAACTAAATTTTTTAATTGAAAACTATATTTTTGTTTCTAGACATTAAAATGTTATATTTATACATAAATTGGTATAAAATCCAGTGTAGTTTATTTATATCATGAACAATCCAAATTACGTAATTATAATAAATTTTATGTTTTATTTTGGGGTAAATAATTTTTATACTAAAGAATAAATTTTTCTGGAAAATCACTTTTTATAGTATTTTGTGTGTTTAATTTTAAATTAAATCATTCCAATTCTAAAAAATATAAATTATAAAGTTGATTCCATATTTTTAATAAAAAAATGGGAAAATGTTAAAATTATTTTTTGGTCAAAATGAATATTAACTATGGTAAATTGTTATTAACACAGTAATGGGTAAAAAAAGTCATTTAACATTAAAACTACTGTCATAAGTATTAAAAAAATAATTTACACAATAATTATCCCTATTTTGTGTATTTAGGTTATTAATAATCATATTTTTTTAATATGTGGCCACTTTGATTATTTATCATTGATAATGACTAATATAATGTGTTATGTAATGGAAAATACGAAATGTTGCTCTCCAGATTTAAAATTTATATTATATGTTAAATTAGGTATAAAAATAATCTATGAATGAATATTAATATTTTTTATAATTATTATAATATTTTTATTACTGTAATTTATTTATAATTCTCAATTATTATACAATTACCTTAAATTCTTCCATAACACTAACATGGTGCTTCAACAAGGAGTTGAAAAATTAATGTAAATGTTAAAAAAATATGAAGTAATATTTTTTTGATGTATTATAGAAATAAATAAAATTTAATTCTAAAAATAATTTATAATTTATGGTTAACTAGTTTTTATTCTAATTAATTATATTTACTGAAGTTTTTAATCTCAAAATATGTGAATTGTTCTTAAAATGAAATTAACAATTTTCTATGTTATATGATATTTTAGTAAATGATTCAAAAATTATAAAAATATTTAAAGTGGAAAATTTCTTTTTAAAATGGTGTAATATTACATTAATGGATCATTTATGATCCAATTTTTACCATTCAAGTAATTTTATAACCGTTAATTATTGAAAAATGTGTTTTTACAGTTAAGGAAAAAAATGGGTAATAGGGGGGATTAAACTAATGAAATGAGGATTAAAATGAACGAAAAAGTTATAAATCCTATTATATGAGTTTTTCAAATCATATATCATTTTTATTTTAAAATTAATCCAATTTTGAAACAATTTTCAAAGAATGTGACTTATAAAATTTAAATATTTAAAAAAATTCAAGACTACCCCTCCCCTCACATATAAAAGGGAACCTCATATCACCTCTACCTTACACACTTTGTGAAATATATATCATCTAATAACTCCACATGTAACTTAATTAAATTCTTCCCCATATCCTAGGGGTCTTGTTGTGGGAATAATTAATATTTAATCGGGCATAAGGTGTAAATAAAAGGAGGTTGTCTAAAGAAGAGGTATAATATTTAATATAATGTTTTAGTTTTATTACTTAGTCTAAAAAATAAATAACTATTTTAACCATTCTGATATTATATAACAATTATATTACATATAATTCGATGTTATTAAGTTAATTAATTAACCTTAATTCTTCACCTTCTTCCAACAAATGGAAATTGAAAGCATTATTTGTCTGAATGGAGGACTACTGCCTTACGAATCAATGTAATTTATTTTCTATGAAAACCAATTGTGGATGGAAAAAATGACAGATTTAATGTATATATATAATATTAGGGAAAGATTTTTCATTATTTAAAGATAAAATATTATATTTTTTCTTACATTTCTATCAATTGTAAAATGATAATTTCGTTCATGCATTTGTGTGAATTACCACCTCCATGATTTAATGTGATTCAAATTTCATCACAATATCAGATGGATGGTATATATAAGTGTATTTAAATAAATAATATTATATTTATGATATAAAAATAAATTTTTAATGGTAAAATATTACATACCTTATTTTTTCCATGTTCTTTGAAAAATTGAAATGTTCCAAATTCATACGTACCACCTACCATCTTCATGATTATAACATAACTCATTTTTCATTTACACATTATATATTGGGTCATATAAATATAATTAATGTATAAAAATTAAAATAATTTCATTATTATTATTCAGAAGATGATGTAATAATGGTCTCTCTGACCAAGTTCATCCCACTAAATCTATTTTGGGATTATGAACCAAACAACCACAAAATGTCTGACATAAAGTTAACTGATAACGCAACTTAATAAAACATGGAATTAAATGATATAAAAGTTATAATAATAAGAACACAATATTTATCATAGGAATGGATCCTTTAAAATTTGGTATAATACATTTATTTGGACCTAATATGAATGCGTAATGAGGTAGAAATGGTCTTAGGGGTGTACGAGGGTTGTTCGGAGCCCAAAACCCATCTTTTTGGGAAAACAAGCCATGTCACATGGTTAGGACATGGTTGGAATACGATTTTGATAATCATTTGGATTGAAAATTTCAAAGAGAATAATAATTCATGGTTTGCATATGACCATGTAGCCTAATTGTTCAAGTTCCACTTCTACACAGGAAACCGGGCACAGTTTGCAAATAGTCTATTAAGCCATACATAGGTTATTTTCATGTGAAATTTTAAACAAATTCCCAGAATAATCTATTAACCCTCCATATTCCACCATATACGAGTTCTTATGGGATTAACCTATTCCTATCTCATGTTGGATCTTTTTAAATACCTAATAAAGGAATCAAGAGATCTCATTCACCTGAGATTGTTTGGGCTTCAGTTTATCATTGTGGATGCACAATAGTATGTATTTGAAACTTTTATCCTTCTATTTTTCCCTCGAACTATTTATCAAGGGATGAGGGGTTTTCCAATTTTCCTAGATATAATCCAATTCAAGCCAATTCAAAGGCTAATACCGGAGCAAGAGAGTGGTACAACCCAATGGTGGGTTATTTATAACCCATCCCTCAAGTTTATTGAATTTGAAATTGTCGTGTAGGGCCCACTGATTTCATCAGCTGTCGTTAATAGAATTTATATTCCATTATTGTAATAATTAGAAATGTATAAAAAATCGGTTTCCATATATGTGAATAAATTATGGTGGTTACACCCACAACTCTATCCATCCCATGCAAGATGTTATTAAATAAGTGGATTTTTAGTATTTGACATGTTTGAGCCACTGTTTGGGTGTTAATTTAAATAAACCTTATAAGGGAAATTTTTTCTCTATCAAATGGGTTGATTTATATTGTGAATTTCATAGTTTAAAGTACTATTTATGCTCACAACTTGACCCACTTAAGGTATGTCCTTTAATTGATTATTAAACGTGAAATGGAAATTTGAATGTATATTAGGTATATGAATTAACCAAATGTTAATTTGAATGATTAATTGTTTTCATGTCCATAACACCCATTAACACATTAATGGAAGGTAGAGAAATGAACCTTAATTATTGAATATTATTTAAATGTAACTGATAATGGTCTCATGCTACTTGTAATTTTCACACTAATGAGTGAATAAGACAGGACGAAATGGACTTACTGATCAATTATGACTTGATTAAAAGTTTCAAGCTACATGACCTTATCAAAATAATGAAATGAAATGATTGAACCAAATGAAATATTACATGTCTTCATTATTAAAAATTAATGGCCTAACTCAATCTTTCCATGGATTCCGATTTGGGAATTCCATGAGCACTTGGGAACCCCATTATGATTCATGGATACAACTTTCTTTGGTAGAGACCCACCTGGATCCTGATCCTTATCTAATATTTTTATTCATGGTATGACACCATATGATCCATAATGTAGTACTATTGGATTTCTAGCATACACTCCTTGAATCCAATATTGATAAGTAAGTACCATGGTTAAAACACATCGTGCCTAGTCTTTGTATAGCCCCGATTTACCTTGGAAGAACTCCTTGGACTCGGTAGGTGCATCACTGTGGAATGTCATGGACTATGCTCCTTGGATTACACTCTTATACATTTTAATCTATAGTTGTTACTAAGTTGGAGACCCTTGTGGTCGACTTATCCTTGGTTATTATGTTGGGATGTCCCTATTAAATATCATTATATGTTTCCTTGTTACAACTTGGAACGTTTAAAATTGCTAACATGTGACTTATTTATAAATCGGTAACAATAAAAAAATTATTTTTTTACATGTTTAGACACCAGCCAAGGGATGAAGTAGGTACTTAGGTATTTTGTTATATTGTACTGCTTTACTTTATATATGCATGGTTGAAAACTGTTACATTTCCATTACATGGGACTGATGATATAGACACCATTTTTGGTGGCCCACTAAAATTTATCTCACACCTTCTTCAGGTGACATTTAGTACCTGGTGTAGATTAAATGGTTGCATGTGTTTAAAAATTAAAGAATACAAGTTCAAACACACGATTGCTTGATTTTTAGTATATAGCTTGCTAGCAGATAACTGAGCTGGTGATCGGGATTCTTGGTATAGTATTTTAATTTCCTTTATACAATTATAGAACATGTTATGCATGTTATCTTGTATCCATGTCTTCCAGTTTTTTATTGAAATGAAACATTAATAGTTGTTGAATGCTATTCCATTTTTTATCTATTGTTACTATTGTCACTATATTCTATTGTGCATTTTTTAATTATATTGATTCTCCTATTTACCTCTATTCATATTCATCCATTATGATACAATTTTTATAAGGGAATAGTCTCCCCACAGACACACCCTAGGCCCTCACTACTAGTTGGTAGCCTCTAGTGTTCGGGGAGATGCGCTTGAGCCCATGTGGCCCACTAGGTTCGGATCACCCATTAAGTGGCATATTGGTATAGGATGTCACAAAGTGGTATCATAAGAGTATTATTTATTGATTTAAAATTTATATATAATTTATTTGAGATTAGGAATGCTTTGTACTTGGTCATAATCCATTCTTGGGCATCACACACCCACGTTTGGTGTAAAATCTAAGTTACCCTAAATTATAATTATTGTTATAATTTTTCCTATAACAGTTAATATTATTTTTCTGTTGGGTACCACTAATATAGTGTGGAGTTGTTGATGATTACTCTATTTTAGGATTTTCATTCATCCTTAACATGATGATATGATGTCAAGGAGAATTGTTACATGCATCATTAGAAGCATCTATAATTTCCATATCATGCATATCGCCATGTCATATAAATGATTTTAACTTCTTTGAATTTTTTGATATTATTGTGATTTTTGATTGATATTGTGATATTTAGTGATTGATTGTATTAAAACTAACTGTGATTGAGTGATTTACTATCTCATTTCATGAATTTTCTAGATCCTCATTAGTTGGGATGAGTAATTTTCAAATTCAAGTCGTCTTGCTATAATTAAATGGGTGTCGTTTCTAGGGATAAGGTGTATGGGAACTAATTTAAGGGAAATGAATATCCATTATAAAGTTAATCATGAAATAAAAAAATGAATTTTTTTTAAATCCTTATACTACATTGTCTTATTTATAGATGGAAAAAGAGTGAACATAATAACTAAATGTAAAATGAAATGGAACTTATATTTGATCACTTATCGTTACCTGGGCATCTATGTGGGTAGTTAGGGTAGTATGCCTTAGGTAGTAAGTTTTAGTATGTTCACTATCCACTAGTGATACTATCTGTTTTATTAATCTTGTTCTAAGGAACGTGCTTTGATTTTTCAGTCCAATTTCATCATGACGTCCTCATATCGTACGCCAGGAGGGTGACGACGACCATGCTCTAAACATGGTGGGTCCCAAGTCACCACTCATACATCTAAGAGTGCCCCTCGAGGCACCGCCTAATATACCTAATTTTTCAATACATTCACAATATACTAATATTTTACTATATCTGATGCAGTCCATGCATGGTGCTCCATAGCTTGAACTTGTGATGGGTGATCTGACTCGTGAGTTCCAACAACAGCATCCTCCTATTTTTTTAGGGGATGGAGGTTTTTAGGCTGCTGAGTCATGTCTAGAAGCCACCCTATCAATCATTGATCATCTAGAAACACCTAAAGAGATTAGAGTCATACTTTCCACATACAAGCATTGGAATTCGTCCATGTTTTGGTGGGATTTGACATCCTAGGTCGATCACCATCAGGTCATGTTATGGGTTGATTTATAGGGGCCTTCTATGTTTTTTTCTTTCCTGAGATGCTGAGATCTGATAGAGCAAGAGAGTTCATGCATATCGATTAGGGTTCAATGTTAGTTATGGAATATCCAACATGATTCATGGAGTTGTAGTGATTTTAACCGCTTCAACCTACTGATGAGATTTTATATTCTAGAGGCTTTGAGGATAGACTATAGTCTACCATCTGTACTAAGGTGAATGTCTTTCAGCTAGAAAATTTTTATGATATAGTCAATATACCTCTTATCACTTAGTATAACCTAAGGGGTGACAATAGTATCAGCCATTGATGACCACTACCACGTCTCCCCCTTAGTTCTTTTGGTGGCAGGAAGCATTCCCCTGTGGTTTCTTGTGTAGGAAGGGAATACAAGAGATCTCCTTTTGATAGATCAGAAGTGTGTCATTAGTGTGGATGATGGGTGCATTTGAAGCCTTAGTAGGATAGAGACCCACTGGAGTGCTAGGATTGTGGTCGTATGGGGTATCTTCAGCATTTCTGTAAGACCTTTACACAAGTTTCAGCTAGAAATGGATCTGCACTAGCACCACAATCAGGAGAAAGTTATTTTACACTATTTTAGGTAGGGACATGGAATAACACAAAAAATTGTAGAAGAGGAGGAGGTGGTGGCTATGGTATCCAGACCACTTATCACAAATAGTACTAGTAGAGAAGTTTTGATCGTGGAAGTCCATCTGTTGCACATGGTCATGGATTAGACTAGTTCCATGCACTACAATCGATACTCGAGGATAGTTATACATGACCATTTATAGTACGAAGTACTATTACTCTTTTATATAACCTAATATATGATTTATTTGATACAGTTGTTTGAAAACGTTTATCTATGTATCTATTATAGAGAGTCTCGGACTGGATATACAATATTACTGTGGTGTAATGACCTTGGATACACCATTAGGGGTATCAACAAAGGGAATATTCTAGTGTAGGGAATATACCCTTGAGGTAGGTAGTTACCCTTTCTTATGTAACCTCTTCGTTCTTGAGATGGCATGCTTTGATTTAATTCATGGGATAGATTTTTTGGTTTAGTATCACAATTTTATTGACTTCTATCACCATAGGTTATAAATAATGTCACCAGAGTGTAGAAGTTAACAACATAAGGGTGAGTGGGATCTCTAGGCTAGTAGAGTAGGACAAGAGCATCATGGGCTATGTGGAGTGATTTCATAGATTTCAAATCCCTTAATGGAGGATCATGGTTTACGTAAGGATGATTTCCATCAAGTAGTGTATCATTTTATGGAAGTCTTTCCAAGTGATTTTTCTAGTATACCTCATTAGAGATAGGTAGAGATTACTATTGATCTTGTTCCAGGAGAAGCACCAGTGTCCATTCATCCCTATATGAAGAAAACATCTGAGCTTCAAGAGCTTAGGAGATAGTTAGAGGATTTATTGGAAAATGGATTTATTTGGACCAATACAACCTCTTGGGATTCGCTTGTGCTTTTTTCTAAGAATGTTGTCAGAACCGTATGTATTTGTGTCAAATTTAGATGGTAGAACCTACTTATGGTCAAGAAATGGTACCCACTTCCTTAAATAGATAATCTATTTTACCAGCTCTAAGGAGAAAGGATATTTTCTAAGATTGACCTAAGATCAGGTTATTATCAGGTACGAGTCATGCGATCAGGAATACCTCATACAACTTTCCATAGTAGGTATGGTCTGTATGAGTACCTTTTTATACTGTTCGATCTTACAAACATGCTCGTCATTTTCATAGATTTGATGAATAGGGTGTTATATCCCAATTTAAATTTTTTGGATGGTCTTTTTTGACAACATCTTAGTGTATTATCATACTTTTATCGACGGTTCCAAACATGTTTAGATAGTTCAATGTACACTAAGAGAGCATCATCTTTTTTCCAAGCTTACGATGTGCCACCTATGTACCAAAAAGTTCACTTCATGGGACATATTATCATAGAATATGGCATATATGTTATCCCAAAAAATGTTAGTTCTATAGTTTCCTGGGATAATCCCAAGAATATTTTTGATATACAGAGTTTCATGTGGCTGGATTGATATTACAAGCATTTCATACAAGACTTATAATGCCTTTATTCAACACTAACTAGTCTTAGAAATAACGGTGTTAAGGTCATATTGTCTAAAAAATGTGTGAATGAATTTTATGAGTTGAAAGGGAGGCTTGTATCGACACCTATTCTTACTATTCTATAGCCATGTATAGGTTATTCCATATTTTGTGATGCATCATGCATCGGCCTAGGAGCATTGCTGAAGTATGATGAAAATGTCATTGTGCATGAATCTCAATAGTTTAGTCCTCTTGAGAGAAGCTACCTAATGAATGACCTTTATCTATCCATAGTTTTCCACGCCTTATGGTGTTGGAGACACTATCTATTAGGTGATAACTTTTTGGTGTACATAGACCAGACAAGGCTAAAATATATCTTTTCATAGTGTGAATATAACCAAAAAAAGTGGAGAGGGGTGGATTATCTACTGACCTTTGATTTTGAGCTTGCTTATATACATAGAAAGGTAAATTTGGTTGTAGTTGCACTGAGTTAGAAAAATCGAGCACCTATTATACTGGAAGTGAGTGAAAAGTGGAAGTTAATGTACCTCTTCTCTGTGTTGCATCTAGAGTTTCCTAACAGTCATGATAGTTATTATCTCTCATACATGATAGTTACCTCTTCCCTCCTTGAGAAGGTGAAGGGCATACAGTTTTCAGATCATAAAGTATTGGTTCTCTATTAGAGTATATCAAGAAATGAACCACCACTAGATTAGTCTATAGATAATGATAACATCCTACATCTACATGGATGTATCTGTAATCCTAGATATATGATAGAGGAGATGTTGATAGAGTCCCACACTTCTCATTTGGATGTTCATAGAGTAATCACCAAGATGTATCAAGACATTTGATTCCAGTATTGGTGGCCTGGGATGAAATGTCAGGTAGCAGGATTTATCACCAGGTGTTCCACCTTCCAGTAGGAGAAGGTAGAGCACCGGAGAATTTCATGTTTGTTACAACCTCTTCCAATCATGGAATGGAAACAAGAAGACATTTATATGGATTTTTTAGTTTTTTTACCAAGGTGGCATTGGGTCAATAATTCTCTTTGGGTAGTCATTGACTGACTAATGAAATCATTAGACATCATTTCTATTTAGAATACTTTCTCAGCTGACGATCTAGGAAGACTATATGTCCGTGAGATTGTAAGATAAAACGGGGTTACTCGTACCATCATTTTAGATCATGATTCTCATTTCACATCATAGTTTTGGTAGGTATTTTAGAAGGAAATGGGAATAAAATTTCTTCAATGAACAACTTTTCACTCTCAGACAGATGGATAATTAGAATAGACAATACATCTTCTAGAATATATTCTCTGAGCATGTGTCCCCTATTTCGACGGTTATTAGAAAAAACATACCCCCCTCATTGAGTTCAACTATAATAACAGCTTCTAGGAAAAAATTAAGATTGATCCATTTGAGGTATATATGATAGGCCATACTGTTCACCGTTATCCTAGATAAAGGAAGGTCTAGTAGCCCTGCTAGGTCCTTGTCTCTTTTAAGAGGCTTTAGAGAAGGTTTAGATAATCAGAAAGTGTATGTCTACTGATTAGTATAGAAAATTATTTTAAGCTGATCACCATCGATGAAATCTTCAGTTCGAGGGCATAGATCATTTTTTTCTTCATGTATCACATGGGAAGGGAATATAATGTTATAAAATTAGGTAAATTTTGTCCTCATTATATACGTCCATTTGAGATTCTAGATAGAATTGGGCTGGTAGCCTATCAATTGTTATTACCTCATATGTATTGTGCTATGCACAATGTCTTCTATATATGATAACTTCACCAGAATTATTCTGATCTATCTCATACTTTTGATCATGAGGATGTTGAGTTAGATGCTGATGCTACCTTTGAGGACTATCCAATACGCATCATTGACCGAAGCACGAATGTTCTCCAAGGATGGTATGTCCCTATACTATGAGTTATATGGCAGCATGGCCACCATTAGGATGAGGAATTGCTGTGAGTGGATGAAATACATTCTCAGTGGCCAGAATTATTCAAAGATAGTGTTTCTCTAACCTTGGATGTTGAACTCTTGGGTGATTTCTTTTAAGGGGGGAAGATTATAAGAACCCGCATTTGCACACTGTTATGGATCCTTTAAAATTTAGTTTAATTTTTATATTGGACCTAATATGGGTAACTAATGAGTTAGAAAATTCCTTATGGGGTATGCAAGTCTTGTTCGGAGTGTGGAACCCATATTTTTGGGAAAACAAGACATGTTGCACAATTGTTACACAGTTTTCACAAAGTTTGCCTAACCGTGAAGATTGAAAATTTCATACAGAACCATATCACACATTTTACACATGGCCATGCAGCCTAACTGTGAATGTGACCCTTCTACCCACGAAACAATGCATGGTTTATAAATGATATTGCAAACCGAGAAGAGAAAACAAGCACAAGCTATTTTTCTGTGTCATTTTACATGTTTTAGATTAATGATCTATTAACCCTCATTCTTCCTCCAAATACATGTTATTACGATAATAACCTATTTCTCCCTAAAGTTTAAGGTTTTTTAAGACCTATGGTATGAATCAAGAGTTATCCTTAATCCAGGATCTGTTCGGTCTTTAGTTTGTCACTTCGGATTCACAATGTTTTGTACTCGAGTCCATTTTTTGATTTTATCCTTCTCTTTTTCACTCAACCTAGTTATCAAGGTGTGATAATTTTTACTCTTTTTTTAGATATATTCCAATTATATCAAAATAAATGGCCAATACAGAAGGAGGGGAGTCATACAAGACTATGGAGGGGGGTAAATAACTCATCTCTCACGTTTGTTGATTTTTGAATTGTCGTGTGGCCTACGCCAACTTCATCGAGTGACATTAATAGAATTTATATTCCATGATTATATTAATTATTACCATATGGATATGATCATTCCATATATGTTAATAAATTTTGGTGGTTACACCCACAAATCCATCCATCGCATGTAGGATGTTATTCCATAATTGAGTTTTTAGTATTTTTTATGGTTGATCCAACGTTTAAGTGTGACTTTGCATGATGCTTCTATGGGTAAGATTTTATATATTAAATATATGATTTATATTTTCAATTTCATAATGAAATATACCATTAATGCTCACCACTTGACCCATCCAAGGTAATTCCATCAATTGATTATTAAATGTGAAATGGAAATTGGAATGTATACTAAGTATATGACTTAACCAGATTAAATATGAATGATTAATAGGTTTCATTTCTACAGAAACACTTATGTAATTAATGGAATTTATAGGAATGGACCAGAATTATTGAATATTATTTAAATTGAATCAATAAAGGTTTCATGCTACTTGGACTTATCACATATATGAAAGGAAAGGCTATGACCAAATGGACTTATTAGTTAATTAGTACTTAATTAAAAGGATTCATGCTAGATGAATTTTTCAAAGTAATGAAAGGAAATGCTTGATCCAAATGAGGTATTAGATATATTTATAATTAAATAGGAATGCCCTAGATCAAGCTCATCTTGGATTCAGATCAGGGAATGCCATGAGCACCCAAGAAACCCATTACGATTGAAGGATATGAATTTCATAGTTTGAGACCCACCTATATCCTGATCCTTGTAAAACCATTGGATTCCCAGTATGAAACTATAGGATCCCTCAGGTAGTACTATTAGATTTCTTGGATATACTCCTTGGATCTAGCATCGACAAGTCAGTTCCATAGTCAAATCCCATCAGGCCCAGTCTTTGCTTTTCCCCATTTTACCTAGGATGAACTTCTTGGACTCAGTAGGCGCCTCATTATTGAATTACTTAGACTATTCTCTTTGGATTACACTATTACCCCATGTAAGGCTACATATATTAATGAGTTGGTGTCCCTTGATGTCTACGTCACCTTGGATATTACATTGGGACATCATTATTAAATATCATTATAGGTTTCCTAGTTACAACATAGATCCTTTTCAAATTCTAACATGTTACATATTTATAAAATAGTAATAATCAAATACTAACTTTTTTGTATGTTCATACCCCAACCAAGGGATGAAGTAGGTTATTGAGTATTTAGGTACATTATAGTTATTTACCTTACATACACATTCTTTCACACTATTATATTTCTATTACATGGGCAGATGTTATAGACATAGTTGGTGGTGGAAATCAAGATTTATATAACAACATCTTCGGGTTCCGTTAGGTACATGGTGTAGATTACATGGATGTACGTGTTGAAAAAAGGAAGCATACGACTTCAAAAACTTGATTTCTTACTATTTAGTATTTAGATTGATAAAATATGATCGATCCAGAGCATGGTATGGTTGGGATAGTATTTTTATTTCCATTATAATTTTTTGAAACATGTCATCCTTGTTTTCTTGTGTCCTTAATTTCTAGTTTTATAGTGTCATGACATTTCATCACTTATTGAATGCTATTTTATTTTTTAATTTATTATTCATATCGTATCTATTTTACACTAAGACTCTTGTTTACATATATTTTATCCTCTATTTAAATCTGATAATATTAACGCATTGCACTAATGATTTTTAACGAGGGAATAGTCTCCCCACTGACAAACTCTAGGCCCTTGATTCTAGTCTATACCATTTGGAGTATGGGGATATGCACTTGAGGCCATGTGGCCCACTGGGATCAGGGCACCCATTAAGTGGCATCCGGGTCTGTGATGTAAAAATAATTATAATGTAATTAAAAATAAAAAGGTTCTTAATCAAAAAAATAAATTATTTAAATTTATTATTCATAAAATAGAGAACATTTGGTACTAGATTTTTTTTAAGGTAAGGGAATTCTAGTCCAAAATCCCTTTCTATTTTAAATAAGCTATTTTAACAACATGGTTTCTTTTGGGTGATGAATAATATTTCCTTATAGATTTATTTTATCATTATTAAAAAAAAATTGAATCATATTTCCACTAATTTTTTATTTTTCCAAATTATAAAAAGTCATAAGGGACACATTACAAAAAAACCATGTTATAAATTTTATAAATATTTATTTTCTAATTTTTTCTTCCATATAAATTGTATTAATATTATTTTATGGTTCCATTTATATCGAAGTAAATTAATTATAAAGAACATTTTATGTTTATTTTTACATTATTTCAATTGTTTTTTTAAAGTGAACCCTTTTATGTAATTTATATATAATATCATGACATTCTTTAAAAAATGAAAAAGTAATGTTATATTTTAATGTATATGATGATAATTCCTTTTTATATGGACATAAATGTTATTTAATATTTTTATAAATTTATAATATTCAATGAAAAACCCTATTTACCTTAGATGATGATATTTTAGTTCTGAAAATTGGGTTTTAATGGAAGCAAAAATAACAATATCCGAAAATGTTTTTCTTATGGGTTGAGATGTATTTTTTTAGAGTATAATGATTAGAATGAAATATTATGTGTCTTTATATAATTTTATAGTCATTGGATATTATTTATGATCGGATGATCTCCGTTTAACTATCCAATTCATTGGGTAATGAAATATTCTTTGGAGAATTATTTTTGAATTAATTGATCATATCAATATATTTACAAGAGTTTCTTAAAGGGTTATATTAAGATGATGTCCCAAGTAACCTACATGAATTATACATGATTTCAAATGAGTTTTCTTATAAATAATTTGATTTTAAATGAAAATGTAATGATCATTTGTTTGAATGAAATGATTATAAACTTTTAGAGTAAACATGTATGTTTTTATGAGATTTTTTTAGGATTATCATATTTACTAAGAAACACTCATGATTAAGGTTATTCCTTTATATTTTCCTATAAAATATTTTAGGAAAAAGTTTTTGTTGATATGGATTCATATTTAAGTGAATTATTATGTAATCTCAACTTATTTTGTTAAATGTAAGTTTTATTTTATGATCTATTGGTTTTGAAATGGATTAATGGGTTTGATTTCTTTTATATATCTTAATGATTTTTATGTGAAAATACCATGTTTCAATTATTTTTTACACGGTTTAAGGATTATTTGGAATAATTATAATGTCATAATTTGGAAAAATATAATTTATGTACACTTGAAAAATCCTCACCCATAGAAAAAACTACTGTTATGTAATAGTTTTTTTAATTATATAAAACTGTTATCCTAAATAGTAGATAGACATTTCAGTGATCTAATATTACTTTTAGATGCTCTTGGTTTTGGATGACTGAAATTTGGTTGAGTTAATTTATATAAAATTCAATAATGTAAAGATTTTGTTTTTAGCACCAGATTATAGAGTACTTTTTCTGGGTTTTGATTGTTAGTATCAGATCAGTTTAGAAAAATTTGGGGATGAGAATTATTTCATGTGTGGGAACATACAAGTTATGGAAACCACCACGCATGAATTAGTTTGTAGATGATCACATGTTTAACAAATGGAATTTTCATTATAAGTTTATAAGTGAATATATCTTGTGGTGAATTAGAACATTTACTGGGTTTATTAAATAATAATCTACAATGTTTTAAATAAATATTTTGGTTATAATATGATTTGAGCATGGAAATTATGGTATAATAGATAGAAATATATATATAACCTTGATGGTTGAAATGTGATTCATCAGAAAAGAGATATTTTATGATATATTAATGATCAATATTTGTATTACATTTTAGGATAGTATCTAGATTTTATTCATGAAATAATTTTGATGATCATTAAATTATAAAATCATATAATGATTTATCATGTGGAGTAATGATATTTTTGGAGAAGTTTCATTTGGTTGAGGAATATATAACCCTTAGGCTTAACATGTGAGATAACATAAATGATTATTGTGTAAGAATGAAATTAAAATTTGTGGGATGTAATCTGAACGGCAATAAATCAACTATGAAGTTAAAAAAATATATCACCTATGAAGTTAAAAAAAATCAATGTTGAGGTTATTGAGGTTAATAGGGATGTATGGTTATTTATTAATGGGGTGATCTATGATGAACATTGGTATTATTATGAAAATTTTGAGTTAAAATATATTATTTCTTCTTATAATGGTTTATTAATTATGTATATAATCTTACATTTTTTTAACTATCTTGTTTTTTGGATAATGTATAAATATAGGTCAGAATCATTGTTACTACTTTTTCAACCTTTTTATCGATTGGGATTTTATTTTTGTTATTTAGGAATGAAAAATTCTTCTTTAATTGTCATCATTTAGATAAATATATGAGATTTTATTGGAAATTTATTAAATAATGAAATTCTAACCGTCATGTAATGATATTTTCTTATTTTCATAGTCCATGTGGTAAAATAATTCCCCAACTATTGGAAGGTTATATTTAAATAAAAATACCATCCTATTAACTTTATTTCTAATTAGTTTTTTTTTATTTTTTAAACATCATTGATTTATGGTTTCTTAGTCATTAGATTTCATAAGATCATTCACTTTCACGGGATCATTATTATTTTTCATTATCCATCATTCATTGTATATCAATTTTTACAGCATGTCAATATTTTTATTTACCACTAATTCTATAGAATTAGGAAACCTAGTTATATGTTATTATATATGTCCTTCAATGTTACCTTACCATGTTTTCAAAAGAATGTTTTTAACCCTTTTTTGTTGTTGGTTTCTAAGAAATGTATTATAAAATGTAAGACCCTAAAATAAAAAGATCAAGATAAAATTCAAAGTATGAAATATATTAATGGTGGGATATAATTCTCAGTTATTTTAAAATATCATAATATATTAGATAGTGTACATGACATTGAATGCCGAGATTAACCAAAAATGAAATGTTATTATTTAAATATAAATTCTTTAAAAAAGTCATTAGATTAGAGGGGTTGAATAAGAATAAAACAATTACGAATCATAGGTATTTATTTCCCAATTAATTTTACGTTATTTATTTATTGTTAAAGAATATGAATTTAATTTTTAGTAAATTCATTTTATGCTTTAAAAATAAACCCTTCCTCATAAATGGGTTTTATTGATTTTAGTAAGAAAATATTATAATAAATTTATGAAAATTATAGAAAAAATATTTGAATAAATTAATTTAATTATTCAAATCATCATTTAATAAATATCTTATAGATATTTTATTGATAATTTTATGAAAAGTTTGATTTTTCTACGGATAGTGAAAAATAATATTTTTTATTGAAAACATTATTTTTTTCATGAATTTAATGAGTTTCATTTTGTTTTAAAATGGATTAAAATTAAAAATAGAACATTTTTTGATTATTAATAAAAATATGGTAATTATAATAAATATTATTCTTGATTTTGGTATTAATACTTTTTATAATCTAGAATACATTTTTTCTCGAAAATAACTTTTTTTGTTGGGTTTTTTGAATTTAAATTAAAAATAAATCATACCAATAAATTGATTTGAATATGATAAAATATACTAAAAAATTTGAATTAAAATAATTAATATTTTTTAATTCTGTCAAATTAATTTTTTTTTCATAATTGATAATCACTATGTTAAATAAGTATAACCACACAAAACAGTTAGACAAATGAATCATGTTTTTAAAAAAAAATCTTCAAATTATCCCTAAAAACTAATTTAACATATTTATGAGTGTATATCATCTATAATCGACTAAGACACACATTTTCCCCACATGGATCCTTTTTCTTGACCTATATATTATTTTATGTAAATTAAAATATAAAATGCCACACTCTTGGTTTTATACTTATGTTATATGATCACACAGGGATAAAAAAAATTTGAACGTACAATACACTTTATTTTGATAGTAAAGAAATTATTTTTTATTTTGGTAATTTATTTATAAATTTTATTGATAATATAATCACCTTAAAATATTATAAAATACTAACATAGTTATTTACCAAGAAGTAGAAAATGAGAAGAAAATACTTTTTAAAACATAAACAGTAATATTTATTAGATGAAATATGTTATAAGATGAATTGAATTGTCAATAATAATGTATAATTGGTATTTAAATATTTTTGATACAAATTTAATACATTTCATAATGTTTTTAATATCAAAATAAGTAAATAGTTAATGAAATGACATTAATGATATTTTATGTTATATAACATTTTATTAACTAATTTAAAAATAAAATGAAAAAGTAAAATAATACATATGTTATATGAAATGGTATCATATTTCATCCATAGACCACATATGAACATTGTTTTTACCAAAGAAGTATTTTTATAACCCTTTATGACTTAATAATATGTTGTTTCCATTAAGGATGGAAAGGGGTAACATGGGGTTAATATAAAGATCTAAGTGTTAAAATGAAAAACAATTGTATAAATCCCATTCGATGAATTTGTTTTGATACTAAATCAACTTTAATTCAAAATTAATCAAATTTGGAACCACTTCGAAGAGAATATTACATTAAAATATTTTAACATTTTCAGAAATTACTAGAGTTCCCCTAACCTCACTTAATAAAGGGAACCTCCACTCCTCTCTCCCTTACACATATTTACCCATAATGATAAAATAATACCTACAAAATTTCATTCTAACATCCATACCCATGTTATATAGGTATTATTTTCTGTAAAAACCCATCCTTTTATGACTTAAGTTGTATAGTAACGGAGAATGTAGAATAGCGATCTTTTTCTTCCAACCAAAAGATTTAGTTTTACATATTCCTATAACGCCTTCAAAAATAATAAAAAATGTTAAATAATAACCCTAATATATTAAATACACATATATTTTATCATGTTAATTTATTGGACTAAATAAATATCCTTATTCCATAAATTGGTAAATGAAAAAAAATTATTTTTTTTGAAAGGTGGACAACAACCACCCGAACTGATATAATTCATTTTTTATCCAAACATACTAGGGATGGTAATGATAATTAATTTAATGTATTTATATGGTATTAATGAAAAACATATTATTACAGAATGATATTACATCATCTTTTTTATTACATTTCTATCCATTAAAAAATTATAATATTGTTCATGCGTACGTGTGGATTACCACCTCTATGAAGTGATGTGATTCATCTTAAATCAACACATCACATGGATAGTAGAAATAATAATATTTATATATATAATATTATATTTATGATATAATTATCATATTAAAAGATAAAAAAAATACTTACCATCTTTCTTTTATGTTGGATGAAAAATGGAAACATTAGTCATGCAAATATACGACCAACCATCTCCATTATTGAAATATAATTCATTTTTCATAACCATAATACATAATTGGGTCTAAAAGTATAATTATTATATAAAAATGTTTGTTATATAATTATTATTGCTGGATATATGATGGAATAATGACCTCATTGACCATGTTCACCCTACATATTTTATTATGGGATTATGAACGAAACATCATCCAAACATCCAATGTAAACATAACTGATGATATAACTAAACAAAAAATGGTCATAAATTATATAAAGGGGAAAATTATAATGGAATAAACATGAAATGCTTTCTTAATCATGAAAAAAATTATTATAATTTTACTATTTAATAATTAAATGACATAGGATTCTAGAAAATATTTATGCTAGGGGAATTTTAGTATCAATTCCCATTATTTGAGACAGAATTTATTTTCAGCTCTTATTTTCCTTTTTGTGGTGTATAATAATAAATTGTGGATTTATTTTAAAATTTTTAAAAATCCATTCGAATTTCATTACTTCAATTTGTTTAGTTCAAAAGATATCAATTCGTAAGGGATACATTATCTAAAAACAACATTTTAAATGTCCTAACGATTAAATTTCTAAATATATTTATTAGATGTCCATATTATTAAAATTATATTATTTCTATATTTTGGTTGACATAAATTAATTATAAAATTTATTTTATATATATTTATACTTTATATTAAAGAGGATTTGAATGGAATATTTTTTTAATTCATTTAGAATGATTTGTACTTTTTTATAAAGGAAAAAATGAATGTTATATTTTATGGTATATGTCATAAATGGTTGATTTCACAGTTTTATACATTATTTGATGTTTGGATTACATTATAAGCATAAATGGTTCCTACAATTAAAAAACACCTTCCATTTGATGGGGTATTTTTGTTTTGAAAATTGAGTTTTAATTTAAATATATATTCCAATATCCGAAAATATTTTTCTCATGGGTTGAAAAATATATATTTATGTGTTTTATAATAGAAATTAAAAGATTTATTATTCTTCATCCATTTGATGGTCCTTTTAATTTTTTTTATGTTTTGGAGAACAAAAAACATACCTCTAATTCATTAAGTTATGATTTTTTTCTCCGATGAGTTATGATGGGGTTAGCCAAGAGAGTTATTACAATTGCACGTGAACTTTTAAGGGTTATATGATGATGATTTCCAAGGGAAACTATATGAATTTTATATTCTTTTTAATGATTTATCTTGGAAAAAATTTTATTTCAAAAGGTTAGATAATGATATATAGTTATAATGAAATTACTATATCCTTTATAAAGTTAAATGGTATGTTTTTATGAAAGTAATTCTTCATGGGTTATCATATATTTTAAAAATATCTCATGATTATAATCATGATTTATGTTTTTCTTATAATTTTTTTATGAAACAATTAAGAGTTTTAGTTAATTTCATGTGTAAGTAAAATATTATTTATTATCAATTTTTATTATGTTTAAGAAAAACTATCTTTTATGATTTCACTGTTTTGAAATGGACGAACATGGTACATTTTCTCCATCTCCCTAACTAAGAAATATGTTCTCATCCCACATTTTTAAATGTTAATCATATGGTTTAATTACAAGTTAGAAAATTGAAGAATACTTAATATAGAAAAAAATATCAGTGTAGTGAAAAGAAGGTCACACAAAGTCATGGTTATTATTATGTAAGAGTTTTCCCTAATTCCATAAAACTCTAAACCTAAAACGATACTATATATGTAAGCGATGCTATATTTAAATTTGATGTACTATAATTTCAAAGTTAAAACTAGGTCATGTTAATCAATATCAAATATGTAAATACAGAGATTATTATTTTGAAACCAGATATGAGAGTATGAGTTTGGGGTTGTTATATTGATTCCCATAGTACAATTCTATATTTAATTTAGTTGGTAGAACCCAAACCAAATATAAAATTTGTAGTTCTTAAGGTTCTAATCAGTTTTCCTTTCCTCACTTCATTTTCATAAGATGTTTTAGAAGTTTTAACGTAATATAATTTTAATTTTTAATGTCCTTTATCATTATTGTTTGGAAATTCCTTGGGAAGATTTTTTTATTTGTTTGGTGGACAGTTCTTAATGAGAACTAAAGTCCAAGTATCAAATTTTAAGGTTTTAAAACATTTAAGGTATCTTATTAATAATTGATGGATGTTTTTGGTGATTTGGGAGAATTTTAAAATGAATCTAGAATGGTTCCTACAACAATAGGCTATTGTAGATAAGATTCACGGCGTGACACACTATTTGACTAAATAAATTTCTTGACCAGGATCCCAATGTATGATGTACATAATTCCCATTATGTGAAACCATATTTCATGCTATAAAATACATCTAGTTAGTTTTAAAAGTGTTTTATAGTGATGAGATTGGTCTAGAACACACATAGTCCGTCCCCCCAAGTCCTTTATGTGGGTTGAGATGAGAATAACGATTTTTCTCTTCTAAGAGATCCTTCAATCTCATTCCACAACCAATAAAAGTTAAATTTATTAAGATGGATTACTATTGGTAAGTATTTTATCTTAAAATTACTTTGTTATCATTTAATATTCAAATTCCTATTAATCATGGTGTGTTATTGAATAGATAAATTATATGGTAATTCCACTGTATCTTGGGGGAATTTTTTTGAGAATGATAAGGCATGCGATCAACATGGAGAGAGGTATTCATGTGATTATGAACATGTGCCTTATATGGAATGTATGATGATGGTATGTCCCTTGGTTATTTTTTGTTGATTTTTTTCAATTGTATTCAATTGTTTATTGAACCATGGACTTGATATAGGGATTATCAACATAATAGAACCCAGAGTATACCAAGAGTGTCTCAATCTATATTTAATTAAATTTTTGCCAAGGTAAGTTTCTTTTATTGGTTTCTTATAAAGGGTTCCAATTTAATTGTATTAAAATTTCCTTTATATTTTTTTGTATGATATATATTTTTCCTAGAATAACATAAGAAAAGAGTTGCAGACCCTCCACTTATAGATTGTTTTGGTTCCATCTAGGATAAATATTCAATATGTTCTTTAAAATGTATGTTTATAAAATTCAGGAATTATTTTCTTGAAATATTTCAATTATATTTTTTTTGATAATTAAATAATTTATAATTATTAGAAAGAGAATAATTTTGTTGTGTTATTGAAGTTAAAATGTACTTTAATGATTTGAAAAAGGATTAATTCTTTTCATTGACTAGATTTAGATCTGTTTAAAATAGGTGGTTCTATGTACATGACGATATAAATTTCTTCTTGGTCTATTGGCATGTTATATATGATCGAAAATTATCTGTGTGGTTAAAATTGAGGGTCATGAAATATCAAAAAACTAAATGATACCCCAAAATATTATTTTAACTGACTGTTCTGATCTATTAAAATGAGATAATAATTTATTCGATTAATTAATTATTGAATGAAATATAATAACTAATGAAATTAATATTTCTAAAAAACATACAAGGTGTCATGATACATATTATAACTTATGTGATGACTTTTTTATGGTTATCAAAGGATAAGGTTTGAATAGTTAGGTTATGTTGATTTACCTCTTCTCCTAGAACCATGTTTGATGCCTGATCACATGATATGGGTGTATATCTCAAGATCCATATGTTTAATTTTTTTGCATGTGATGTGTGTATCCCATGAGAAAAATGTTTGTTGGATGATCACTTGATGTGTGTGTCGTGCCTAGGATATTGTTGATGTTGCTCACATGTGGATTGTTATGATTCTGATAATGACTGAATTAATGTGATTCATGATATGTCATTTATATCATTTATAGTTTTTTTGTTCTTCTGTCTTTTCTAGTTGATCATGCAGGATCAGCCTCATGAACTATCCCTCCCTGAGGGGGGATTTTTAGGTGTATTGGTTGGTATGTTTGGAATATCCCTCAAGGGGACGTGGTAATAGTTTTTAAGATAATCCTGTCAAGGGAGGGATGTATTATTTGGATAAATGAATTTTATTCTAGTAAAGATCTAAAGTAGGTATGACTGTAGATCCTAGAGGTATAGCGAGAACATAACCACTTGACATATACTTGGTTCCCATTTACTTATAAAATGGTGATAATATTATATGGTTTCACAATTTTTTTCCTTTTTACATTAAATTATTCTTATCTTATTCATGTAAATCCATTTACTAGTCATTTATGAATCCTTATTGGTGGTATCCAATTAATTTTTACTCACATATTTCATTAGCGTCCCTAGAACATGATTAGCTGAGTATCACATACATAATATTGGTATAGTCGGGGCTGGGGGCTAGGTTCTTTCAATGTGTAGAATTTATCACAATGAGTTTTGAAGTTACGATGAGCTAAGGCTTTCAGTATTAAAGACTCCTAAAATTTTAATTTATTTCTCTATTTTATGTGATCAACCTAGTGGGTTATTTGATATTGTATCTTGTTTTATTATTGAGTTTCGATAATATTCCATCGCATTTTTTAAGATGTCATGTTTATTCCTCCGTGAAATTTGTTTGTATGTTGTTACATGTTTGTTTATTTATCTATTTTTGTGAACTTTGAAAAAGGGTATAGTCTCCCCATGAATTTACTTAAACCATCATCGCTAGTCAGTAGCCTCTGGCGAATGCTGAGGCACACGTGAGGTTATGTGGAACCCATATCAGACTACGTGATATAGGATAGAGAGTTAATAATGGTATTAGAGGACATGTTATCCTTTTATTATTTTTTTGGGGGATTATATAGATAGTAGATATATGAATGTATTAGTTCTTGTGATGAAACTTGAACTGGTGCATTGTGAACACCATTTCTTTGGGTAGTTCTGGTTACTAGGGAATGAGACTTCTTATCTTCGATTATAATGTTATGGTTTCATATGATTTGACCACATGTGAAAACATGTCTTTTTTATGATGATTTGATATGCAATTGTCTCTTTTACATATTAATATTAAGTTTCACATGCATCATATTAGACACATAGGGTTTTCCTGTCACATATATTTCTTGCGTGTGATTGTGTTGATGATGATAGATTTGATTACATTGCATCAACAACAAAAATATGGTTAAACATATCTGTTATTTATAACATTACTTCGACTAGAATCAAATATATGTGTACTCATGATAGTAGGTCATTTAAGAATGTGGTGTGTTTATAATAGAAGATGATATTGATGATGAAGGTGATGATGATGGTAAAAACTATGATTGTGAGGATGTTGTACTTCTTTTTATTAAAGGTGTAGTATCCCTTGTGAGGTCATTGTCTGATATTAAATTACTTATAATGAACCTCTTATGAAAATCCTATGGATATGTTTGGTTGATTATGTATATGAATATAGACTATTATGATTCTTTTACATAGTGCCTAGCGGAATCCAATTAAATTGAACAAAAAAACCATGACTCTCAACATGGCTATTAACATATAAAATATATCGTGAAATGTCCATGAAGGTGTTCCTAGAGAAATTCTATGGGTTGTGACCCCTAGTGAAACCTTATGTGCGGTTTTTATATAAGAGATTATGGACATGAAAGGTTTACCCTGGTTATCTACAAGTTAGTGTCTTGTGATACTTGAGAGTGACCTTGGTAAGGTTGATACTTTTAAAGGAATAGTAAATATTGTTGCCATATGGATGGTTTACATTTTTTGAGAATTCACTGTGTTTGTACGTAACCGTTGGAAGACCTAAAAAACTGTCTGTCAAGTTTCCTTGAAACCCTATATTATAAATAAATTAATGTGTTAGTACTCATGATACAAGGATTGATTATAGAGTTCTTAGATTCTTATTGCATTGAGGAAAGGAAGAGTGGTTGTACAGTCTATTATTTGGGAATTTAAATATCTTTGGTTACTGACTGAAGATCCTAGGTTGTTGGACTTATGAGGGTTATATTATGGGTGGATGGTTTTTTACTCGAATATAAACCCATTTGATTGGTAGTGCATGGTTAATTTCTGTAAAATTCATCTATTTTTTATAGATATTCCTATGAGTTCTTCATTCAGTAGTTTTAGAACCTTATAGTGTATAAGATCCAAAATTATGACTGATTAAAGATTTAATATCAATTATTCTTGATATAATCAATTATTTTTGATTAATGTGTGATGTTGTATTTCAATGTTTGGAGAGGCTTAATTAGTGAGTGTTCATGAGGTGCTTAAACATATAGATGGTTGAATTAGTGAAGAACAGTGGTGGGATGACCATTGATGTTGTTCTTGGTTTTTTGGAAGAACCCAATGCATTTTGTGGCCATAGGTCACTAATTAATTTTATTTAGATTCAACATTATAGTTTTCAATAGGTATGTTAGAGTGTAGTTATCAATTCCCGTCAGTAAAGTGGTTAACAATTGGGGAGTTTCCTCGGGGGAGGAAGATGAAATTAACAATAGATTGGGGTACCATTATGTGGTTAGGCTGAGTTTTTCATTGATAATGTTATCATGGATTGAAGTAGCTTCATAAATAATGGTATGAGATAGTTTGTTTCAAAATTCATAACCTATTCCAAGGTTACTAGATAAAACTGCAGACATTGAGAATGGATAATTGAATATAGTGAAATTTAGTCTATGAAGTCAGGGTTTATGTAGTTATTGGTGTTTCTATTTGAATCAGTATGAACAGATGGAAATGTTTATTCACTATTTTAATTAATGAAAATTTTGAGGGCCGAGTGGACCAATATAAGTGTTGAGAGGAGGTTGAAGACACCCTCTTGGTGGGGAGCATTAACCTAGTCTTGTGTTAAATGACTTATCCTGTAGGAATGGTATTGGTATTGTATTATACCAACCATTAAATAATAATGGTGACTCTAAAAGTCCAATTTCTAGTTTATCCATGATTAGTTGGTTCTAGTAGGAATTCATACTATTTGATTCAGCTATACCATTGGATAAAGAAAAGATACTTGCTTTAGAATCAGGATAATGTCAATGTGACCAGAGATGGATTCAGATCATTGGTGAATTAATGTAAATTGGGAGACCTTATGGATGGTCAAAGTTCTTAGTGAACCAATTAGGGAAAATAATTCTAAGTGAATACAAATGTTATTTAGTTATAAAAATTTAATTATGCCTGTAAGGATAAAAGAATTTTAATTGGTGGCATTGTCTAACATTATATGATTTGACTGGGGCCCTTTGTAGGTTAAGGTTTGGGTTGTTTCAATGGGTGTTTTCATGAGAAACTAAATATTATTGTTTGAACCAACCAAACACATCATATAATGTATGAATGAGAAGATTAAAAAATGGTTCAGGCCTTTCTAGAAGGTCATATTGTTCAGGTTTTATTCAGTCGATGGATACTTGTGGCTTGGTTTGGAATCTGTAATGAGATGTCAGTATGAATTTGCTTACCCACGTCTTGTATTAAATCAAGAACAATAGTACTATAAGAAACTGATAAATTAATTATACATCAAGAATTTTGTTCCGTATAGATATTCCTATGGCAGGAAGCATCTTGATTCCATATGAGGAATCTGTTGATGACGTTGTGGTGTTTTGAGTGGATAAATGTGATGATAGTGTGTTCAATGTTATAGGATGGTGTGATTTTAGCCCTTATTCTACTATTTTATTAATTAAAATTCATACTGAATTTGTGGTGGATATTCAAGTTTGAGTAGTTCCATTGATTAATGAGGTTGGTTCTTGAGTATAGAACACTAATAACTACAAGTCATTTATGATAGAGGAAGATTAGGAGGTGTATTCAAGTGATACTAAAACATCTCAAGGATAATAGGTTATAATGTGTGGAGATTTTAATGCATTATATTATTAATGTATAGAAATTACCATGGGAATTTTTTATTTATTGGATTTTTTTCTTGAGAACTATAGATCAGGTATGAAATATGTGGCTTTAAAAGCCTCGAAGGGATTTTTTAAGTAAGGAACGAGGTATCGGGTGATCATATATAATGATTGGGGGAATATTGAAGGGTTCTTGAAGCAATCGTGTTCTATAGTAAGGATTCATTATTTGAAACATCGTTTTATTCCATGAATTTTTCTGTCGAGTTTCCCGATGTGTTATGTTCGAAATTCTGACAATATGAAACCATTTTTCAGACTATGAACTACTATTTAGTAGTTTATGGTTTTTAAAGATATAATATCATTATATAAAACCAATATTCCATTTAGCCAAAACTTTATGTGATTTGTTATGAGAATGAATGGGTTTTTACTTGAGGAGATCCGATAATATTGTTCCTTCACTGATTAAAGTGTCGTTTGTTGTGATGGATTCATCTTTGTAATACATTTTTCATAAAATCACTTACTACCAATTTTATATATTATTTATTATTAATCATTTATTATTTTCAATTAGCTAAATTATATAGCAACTCCATCAGATATTAGAGTAATTTTCATAGAATGATTGGCCTTTGGATCGCATGGAAAGAGGTTTTTCCATGACGTTGTATGTGTTCCAATAATGGTAGGTCTGATAAAGGTATATAACTTGGTGGTATCATCTTTGATTTTAGTCAACTGAGATGAATTGTCTATTAATCCATGGAATTTTCATGGGGAATTATCTATTCATAGATCCAAGAGTATGATCGGAGGGGCTTGAACTCCATTAGAGGATGTTGGGGCTAAAATAAATCAGTTGGTTGGTTTCATCTTATTAGTTCCAATTTAATTATATTTAATTTTAGTTCATATTTTTTTAAATTATAAGGATTTGACCAAAAAGATTTTGGGTGGATTTTTTATTCATTCTGTTGGTTGTTGGTCATGGTTTCAATTAGGTAATGAAATACGATATGTCCTTTGGAATGTATGCTTATCACCTTTTGTTATAATTTTCTTTAATTATATTAATTAATTATTAATTAATTATTATTATTTATTTTGTAATGTTGGAATGATTAGAACCCTTTGGCATTGTTGAAGTCCGAATGGACTTGGAAGCTGAAAAAACTAGATGTTCTTTTCATAAATCGGACATAGTCGTATTTGAGGTAGGTGGCTCTATATACATGACACTATGTAATTATGATTAGTCTATTTTCATGTGACATGCGGTCATTCCAAATTTTGGTGGCTGTAATTAAGACTCATTTAATTATATGAAACTAAATGGGACCCCAACTTAACATCTTAGTTGATTAGGTTGATCAATTAAACTGAGATACAGAATGAAATACATAATTTCTTGATGTATGTGTTATCTTACCTTATTAAATGAACACTCTGGATAAACTGACATGGTGATAGTATTCATGTTGGGACTTGTGTGTGGGATTGTATCCTACCCACCGTTGGACAATGTTTTATTAGTTAGGTTCATCCCATCTATATAATTTTCTAGACCTATGTTTGATGCTTGATCACCAGGTGTTCCTATGTAGTCTGTGATAGCTATGTTTTGTGATTCATCACATTGTGTGCATGTGTATCACAAGAGACCTATATTTTATGGTTTATCAAATGATTGGTGCATGTGTATCCCTTGATCTATGGTTAATGTTGGACACATGTGAATCGTTATGATCACGATAAAACTTAACTTGACTTATTATTTGATCTAACATTTCAGTCTTTTATAAAAAGTTTTGTTCTTCTATTTTATTAGAAAACATGAGGAGCCCCATGGACTATCCATCCTTAAGGGGGATGTTACATACACAATGTTTGACATATTTATACTATCTCTCATGTGGATGTGCCAGTTATGATTTTGGAATATCCCATCAAGGGAGGGATGTGTCAAACAGATAATTGGTTTTTCTTACAGAATATTGCTAAATAAGTTATGGTCGTGGATCATAGAGGCTTGGTGAGATCACTACTACACAACATGTGGTTGGTTTCTATATACTTTATCATTGGTGATTATACCCTATGGTTGCAAAATATTTCTATGTTTTGTTTACTAGATAATATTATTATCATGAGCACATAAAAAACTTTTAATGTTCACATACAGAACCATGTTTATGATATCCTATTGAGTTGTACTTATATCCTACTCGGGAAGCCATTACACTTGGGTACCCAAGAAGTCCTCAGTTTTTATAGTAAAGGATTTATTTGTGGGTGATAATATATTTTATGTTATTTTAATGTTGAGTATAAATTCTATTGGATATCATTTTTATAAATATTATATTTATTATTCCCCATACTCTATTTTTATATTTTCACATGTTTTGTTATTTATATGCTATTACTCACTCTGGTGGAGGGTATAGTCTCCCCATGAATTCACATATACTATCACTACTAGTTTGAAACCTATGGAATATGAGGTGGAATAATTTTGGTCATGTGGAACTCTAGACCAATATTAGTGATTCATATCGGGGTGTTAAAATATTATATTGTTTCTTTAGAGGTTTATAATGTTTATTCTCTTCATTAACATGTTGATTAGTGAATTGGTTCATGTAATTTCCACATGCCTTATAATTAAAGCATTAGAGTGTGGGTGGGGAATTAGGATGGGATTTCATTCAATCCATTCCATTAATTTTCCTTTTAATATCCATTTGGAATCCATTTTCTTAATGGTAATATATTTTTCTCTGGAGTTATCTACTTATTCTCTTTAATAAATTCCCCTTTGCTTCTTCTGTCATTTTTTTCATGTAATATGGTGAATATTCTTTCCTCCTTGTGGTTTTGATTTAAGTTTCCATAAAATATATATTTTAGTTGTTTTCCCAAAAATGTGAGGATTACGGGTGCCCCCATTTTTTATATCCACCATGAGAGAACATAAAAAAATTTCTACATAATTATGAAAGTTTCTTATTACTACCACTTCTCAAAAACATAAATTTGGGTTTATTCAGAAATAATGGATTTTTCTATTAAGGACGAATGATAAAAATAAGAATCATACCATAAAAGTATCAAGTAATTTACATAATAGGGACCAATGGATTCATCCTTATTTGGTTTCTAATCAAATGTTCTCCCTATTTTAGTTTTTATACATCATTTAAAAAATTTAAAGAATTATATATTCTTAAAATCCTCCCATTTCCTAGAGCCTATATCTTCCGCTTTCCTCATATTCTTAATAGGGGTCCACCCTTAGTCAAATTCATCTTCCAAATGATAAATATATAAAAAACATTCTTCATAATATATTGATAGGATAATGAAAAATATACTTTCTATTTTGATGATCCATTCATCAGTAAGTATTAGATAAAAATAACCACTAATAGAGGGTGTGATTTTCTGTATAAAGGTACAAATGAAGTGTTTTTCAGTCCACATCATGATTGGGAGTTGAAAAAGGGTGGTGTTATTATTAAAATCTCGAGGGAATACAAGGTGATTATATTTATGATATTTTTTACTCCTAACCTAATCTCTTTTGGTTTCTCAATAATGAAATCATTACACTTTCCATTACATTCATTATTTACTCGGTTGCTTCTAGTTTCAGTCATTGACTCGGGAAAAAATGGATAGTGTGAGTTTAAAATTATATTAACCAAAGTATGAAATCATATTATAAGGGAAAAAAATAATATTATTTCTTAAGTTATTACACATTCATTTGAACCTAAGACATTTTAGGTATTTCGATACATAAATTTTTGTTAAATATAGGGTTTTGAAGTTCTCTCCACCTTTTCTTCAGAAACTAATCCTTGAAAATTAACTAATCCCTAAGCTAATACAAAAAACAATGAGCCAACCATATTATATATATATATATAATGTAATTTGAAAATAATAGTCATTACATATCATAATCATTCACACCTTAGAATACATAGGTTTATTGTCATCTGATACTGATTACATTACCATTTTATCTTACTAAAAATATTCTAGATATTCCATAAATAACATTTACACATGATACCCATATAGAGAAATTAAAAATTATACTCCAATTAATTAAATAGGGTATAAAATCATATAAAAAAGGTGATTTTAGATACATACTATGGGTAAACATAAGATATAATTATTAAAGATCATAATTGATCGTAATATAAAAATGTCGGTGTCAGAACTTAATCATGGCGCATGATCATAACATGAGAAAATTAAACCAAATAAAACAAGAATCATAAATCATGAATCTTGACATAATTATTTTTACATAACACGAAGAATGAGGCTTAATAATGTTTAATAATGAGAAAATTATCATAATATATAGAATTATATCATAGAAACACGACCTAATATAAATATTTGTCATAAGAATTTTTCACATATATAATTACATAAATTTATTTTGTATATTAAGGATCGCCACAAAGATTATAATCACATAGTGTAAAAGTTCCTATAGTGGATAAGGTGCTCTCCCCATTCCCATAAACATAATGTAAAGAGTCCCATAATGGAATATGATCACTCCCCATTCCCATAATCATATTGGATATTATCTCATAGAGGACAAATTTGACTCCCCATTCCCTTATATACTATATCATGAGATGTAAATATTTACCTAATGCATGGGGTTTATAATTTATTTCCCACCCATAAAATGACGAAAAAAGTAATATATAAATATATACTTGTCAGATGAAGAACAAAATATTTATAATTCTCTCATAAAATAATGAAACAAAGAGAATGAAATAGTTTTCCTAAAAATAATAAGAAGGTATAAAAATTAATCATCCATAGAAATAAGTATTATGAATCTATTGAAACATATCCCCAGTGAAATATATGAATCATAAAAGGATATAAATATAGATAGATAAATATTTAGAAATAATTAAGAATTTTTTTTGATAAAAAATTAATATCATCTATATTAAGATTATAATTAAAAAGATTGAAAATTTAATAATAAATATTTGAAATTATTTTCTAATGTAAATAAAAATTACATTAAAGAATCCTGAGAACTTTGAAATGGTTTTTTTAAGAAAATTAATGAAAATTGTGGGAGAAAGTGATTATGAGAAAATTTAAAAAAAAATTCTTCCAAAAAATTGATAAAAAACAAACATTAAATAGAATGTATAGTTAATAAATAATATAATTTTTGATAAGTACTTCCATAATAGAATATTACAACACAAACATGGAAGGAAATTATTCCCATACAAAAAAAAAATAAATAAAAAGGTCAAATCTACCGACAAGCATCATTTTTTTGAATTATATACAGAAGGGAGGATAAATTGTTAAAATAAAATAAAAACATATAAATATAAAGAATATAAGAAAATATATATGGTTTCATTGAAATATAACATATAATTTCTCAAATTTTAAATTTTGAGATTGATAATATCCACTTGAAATTGGGATTGGAAAAGAAACTCTTACATCATATTTCTTCTTAGTTAGACGCTCTCTAACTACCTATATTATAAATATATATTTATTAATAATATTTCTATGAATCAATTTTTTTACTCAATACAATTAATTTAAAATTAATATATAGAAACATATTAATTATTTATAGTAAAAAACAAATATTCATGAGTTAACTATTTTTTTACACACATTATTTGGTTTGATGGTTCCAATACTAGCCCCTAAATCACGGTTTTATCACATAAAAAATGTTTATCATTAAATGATATTTTTTTATGTATTTTTTATTCATAGAATCATTTAATTCAACATATGGTGACCATTTTCATGTTATTCTTAAAAACCATTTAGAGATATGGTTTAATTAAAATTGAATGGAATTATCTGTTGAATATACAATGTTATATTTCAATTATTGAATTTGGAAATATATTAAATTAATAATTATTACTGTGTATTACAATTTCCAAAGTTTCTATAGTCATTCATGATCTAAAAATTTTAGTATCCCTCAGGTTGGGGGTAAAAAAAAAGATAAGAACACATTATAATTGTTGAATGTGTAAGAACATGTTATTTTATAGTAATAATATCATTATATAGAGGATTAATGTTTTAAAAAATATGTTCTTAAGGTGATAATAAATATTTATTAATACGTTGTTAGAGATTAAAAAAAGAACGACTATGGTGGTGACAATACATAATTTCAATACTAGAAAACTATCTCACAGATCCTATTGTAAAAGTGGGATTTGGGACTCCTTATGAGAAGAGGTTCCAGATGTAAATTACATTTAGGTATATTGTTTAACAGAATATTAAATATGAAATATAAGTAATGGTGTGGTTGATTGTTTGATAAGAGGGGGTTGGGTATGTATTGTCTCAATAATACTCTATAAATATAATTGATTTTGAAACTAAAAAGTACACTTGTTTATTTTTCTAATGATATTACATTATGTGTATTTTATGAAATTTATATTCATTGAAATATTTATTCTAGAATTATATTGATGCATTCAATTTACAAGGAACTTTTGTTAAAGTTTTCAAAATGCCTTTTTGAATATTAGGAATCAAAGATCATAACCTATATTGATGAACGTAACATTAGAAACAAACCCTACAATTATACCATCACATATGGATCATGAACCCTATAATGAAAGAAATGTATGGATAAAGAACATTATGTTTGGATGGAACCTTACATTTAAATGAAACAAAAGTATTTTTATGAAACCCTTTATATGTAACGAACCTAATGTTTGAGGAATCAAACATATTGTTCATATACTATACATTTATGATCAACCCTACATTGTCAATCCTAAATTAGGAGAATAAATTATATGTAGTTGAACCCAAAATCTTGTATTTTTTCATTTTTAAAGGAATCCTACATTTTACTATTCAACATCGTTGATTTAAATTCATGATTTTATCGGAAACATATACAATAGTCTTGAGAGAATTAAAGATATGATAAAATATCATTTATGAACAATTAAGAGGATTATTATCTTCAATTAAAATAACGATATTCATCAGAGAAAATCACTCCCATTTTTAAGCAACATTACGACTCCCGTGATTATTTCATATTTTGAATATTAGCATTATATTAGGTGATTTTTATTAATTTGGAATATCGAACCAAGCTACTACTCTCTATATATTCAGTAACACATTATTTTTTATAGAACACATATATATGAATATTTATTTTAAAATCATATTTTCATATATATGACGATATTATTATGAATATCTTTTATAGTACTGCTGCATCAAATGATGGGATCTGTGATTTTTAAAAGAGGATACACTTTGAAGATATAAATATTTCAACATCGTACTAATATATGATTATTGCTTCTATTTACCGATGTTTCTATTGAAGATCATTTGCAACCTTGATTTCTTCAAAATTATTATATCCCTAAAGACATTTATTTCTAAAGAATAAGATCCACCTACTATCAATTATTGCTTCTGTAATTGTGTTGTAAAACCCGATCCATTAAGAAATCAAATAATTTTGATTTATTGGAGTATAAACTGATTGTACTATGTTATGACTTAAGGTCAACATATTTTACTAAACTATGTATAACAGGTTCCTTGAAATAGAACCAGAATTATTTATTTAACCAAAATGTTTTTTAGCATATTGTAATGGTGTCAATTGCATGAAATCAGTTGTGGATTTGAGGTCCTGTGATAAGATGACCATTTTTGTGAAATTCACCGGGCTTATAGAGAGATCATTGAAGTAGTAGAACAGGTTATATTTTTTACCCAACCCATTATAAAATTATTGTGTTCATATTTTTCTGTTTATTGACTGGTTATATTTCATAAAGAAGAAAAAACTACATAATTACATAAATCCCATAGGAAGTCAAAATCCAGAACTGGTGAATAATTTTGAAAATACAAAATTTACCCTCTCTTATGTTATATTTTAATTTTTCCGTCCCAACAATTTCAATCATAGGTGGTAATTTCAGATAAATATATATAACGATTAAAAGAACAAGGTCTATACAAAGCAATTAGAAATGGAAGATCTAAAAGGAGGAATATATATGGTTAGATCTCAATATTTTAATGGTGAAAACTATGGATTATATAAATCTGGAATGGTCATATATTTATAGAAATTGGTATTAAATATTTATTCAAAGATCATCACTTCATATGTAATTCCTAAAAATACAGAGACATGGAATTCCACAACATAATCTGAATATGAAATCAAATAAAAGAAAATTAATTCTATCATATGTGGACTTCGACCAGAGTAATTCAATAAAGTACCACAACTTACTACTTCATGTGAGATGTGAAAATAAACATCCATCACATATGAAGGAAAAACAACCTATGACATGTGATATATTCTAAAAAATGTTAAAATTTGACACAATTACAATGTTTGTTGGGGAAATAATTACACTAATTATTGGATGGTTAACAGATTTTGTTAATATCATTACATCTATAGGAGATCCAATTTATCAATATTATCAATCTGTGATAGTATATAGAGTAATACATGAAATGTGTAATGGAAGATCTGTATAAATTCATCAATTGACACCAGTCATGAATCTAAACATGAATATATTAATTAGAACATTGATGATGTATGAAGAAGAAATGTAAGATAAAGTAGAAGATCACAATACAATGAAAAGGGAAACTAAAGCTCTAAAAGTAACATCTCCAAAGAATGGAAAAAATAAAAACAATAAGTCAAAAGATAATATTAATATTTCTCGTATTCTGAAATGGAATTGGCTGAGATCGCCATAATGTTTATTAAATTATAAAAAATAGAGGCTTCAAAAAATCCTTCAAGAAGTATAAAAGAGGACCCTAAGAAGAAAAAAAATCATAAATCATAGACCCAAAACAACATATCCAAAACCATAATACCTAAACTCTAAAACCGTAAATCTTACCCCTTCTATGAATGAATAAAATTGGGTAAAAGTAGACCTGATTTACTTCAATTAAAAGTTGATATAATGTGGAATGAAACGAAATATGAATAGAATGCTGATTATAAGCATAAATGAAAAATATCTGTGAAATCTATTTGAAATTTAAATGATAACTCCCTTAGATATTCAAAATCCAATCCATACAAAATGCCATCAAATCGCAAAGCCAACATGTGATTTATGGATGAAGAAGAAAAAGGTAAAATAATATTAATCTTATGATTCTTGTAGTTATAGTTTCTCAAATGATAAATTATCTTCTTACTATTCAATAATAGAAGAAAAATATGATAATTTATTAAATAAATAGTAGTAATTAAAAAATATTCACTATATTGTTTTATGTGAAAGAGACACATTACTAAAACAATATCAAGATTAAACTGAAAAATTGAATTCATCTAAATCGTACAATATTCATTAGCAAAAGTGGAAAAAATAATTACAGGATGAAGTAGAATCTTAAAACATTGATGTAATTACTTTATTAAAAGAAGAAAAAAAATTCAAAATTATATTCTTGGAAAGTTTCCTACCATGACCCAAAAGCCAAGAGCTGGTTTATTATTTCAATACATTTTCTTGACTATAAGGAATAAAATCACATAATAATGATCATTTTAGTAGTCTTGGAAAATATATTACATAGACGAACCTTATATTATAACTAAAAAACATAAAATACAACATATGAAAACTCTTGATAATTTTATCATTCTCATAGCTTATCCCTCTATATTAGTCATAATTCACATCTTGGCATCCCAAAAAAAAGAAAGTGTTGAGCTCAGATGCCATGTAAGGGTGAGTATACATCAGAATACATCATAAATAATCATAACAATTATGGAAATGTGAATAAATGGGACAAAATATATTTAAAAATAGTCTTGAGAACAATATAGAAATAATAAATAACACCATAAAAAATAACCATATGACCAAGAAAGCATAACCATGGATATTATACTAGTGGAATAATCACATAGAATATCAATATCTAATCTCATAATAAGGGAAATCATAATTTTGGATGTCTACTGTATCAATTTCTATCCATAATATTACTACATTCAAGATATATCATCATTATAATTTATGTTTCTGGATTGAAACCTATCTAATTTGTGTCAAGATTTATCATCCTGACAATTTTAAACTACTTGGTATCAAACACGAAGAGTTTTTTACCAACTTATTTTGTATCATGAGACCTACTAATTCATTGAGGGGCTAAAGAGGTCCCCACATATTACTTACTATGTCTTATTCACCCCTCATATGAAAATGGTGAAACAAATAAAACAAAAATATCCGTATTAAAACTAGAATATGAAATGTTAATACATTAACCATAAATCGTGAATGGTATCAAAATAGCACATCCATAGTCAAAAATATCATAAAACCATAAATAAAATGTGGAATATTTTTTAAAATAATGAACCTCAATTAATAATAAAATCCAACCAATGATGTTTATATAGATGAAAGTAATCTAATAAAATCAATAAAAATTTCATGGGTAAATATACCATTTTTTTCATTGAAATAATTTATCCTGAATTTCTGTATTTATAAAAGAATAAATTTAAAATAGGTATCTGATTAAATGTTTCCCATAGAAAAAATAATCATTTAAATGAAATTCAAAAATTAACATTTTAAAACATTCATCTCTATATAAATAAATTCGAAAAACTCATTGAGAACATGGACATGAATGAATGAGATTTAAAATAATAAATCTATGAAAAATTTAAAATGATGTTTTCGTTAAGTGTCACTTTCATAAAATAAATAAATGATTTAATTTTAAAACATTTTAAATAAACATGGTCATTGATACCAAATATGTCCTTGTAAATACTTACTTATAAAAAATCTCAGATAATTATGATATTGTGAAATTAACCCTTACCTTAGGTCTGATACCTTTTGTACATGTACGAAAATCCTATATAGTGGTTTTAAATATGATATTAACTTATAAAAGAACAATAATTATATATATTATCATATTGGATTCCTTTATGAATTTATATTACTCGTTTATTAACAATTCCATGTCAATGAAATGTTTCAGGTAATAATCGATTTGTTTATCGTATGTGTTTTGAAATTTTTTCTTGATAATATTACGTAGATCAGGATTTCCTCACTTACATAATGAAATCCTTGATTTATATATATCATATATTCAGAATATAAATATATATAATAGATAGATATATGAAATTGAATACACCATTCATAGAGATGGTAGGTCGTACATACTCATGAACACTATTTCCATTTTCTTATCATATTAAATGGAATAAAGTAAAACACACACACACACACATGTAATATTATAGAACCGTTATTATGTATTATATTTCATATTTATTCACTATATAAATATATATTTATAATCATTTTAGAATGGTTAATGTGGAATATGAACTTCATCACTTCGTGGAGATGATATGCAATACAAACACCTAAGTGACCGTATCATTTCCTTAATGTTTAAATGAAATAAAAATTGATATAATATTAATTATATAGAATAATTATCATTAAATATTCCTTATATATATCCATTATCATTATCATTAATCCAATCCAAATAATTATGTGTTTAAAAACAAATTACACCATAATGTAGAGATGGTAAGCCGTACGTACGCATACACGGTGATATTGTTTCTCTTACGATGGATAAAAAGAAGAATATGGTTGTCCCATAATAATTATAATGTGTCAATGTATTTATGATACTTGATATATTACATTGTCATGGAAACAATATAGAAATAATAAGTAGAAGAAGAAAATAAATTGAATTGTATTGGTGAAATGATTACCTATTCTTCGATGAACATCCTTTGGATATCCTCTAAGGGTCACAAGGGATTGTATTTTTGGAAAACAAGGACCTCCAAAAGTTAAATAAAAATGTTTATAGCTGAATTGGTCAAGATCTAGTAAATCTATATGGATCATGGTGGTGTGAGGAAGTGAGGGATGCAGTTCCTTTTTAAAAGAGTTGAGAGAGTCGCTATAGGAAACTCTGAAAATATTAAAATATAATAAAACTATTCCAGATCCAAATACTAAAAAATGGATAAAAAATTAAATTTAGAATAAAGTTATGACCATATAATATCTATTTTTTTATTTAACATTTTTTTTGCTTTTTAAGTAATTTAGTGGTAAAATAATTCAATAAGATGTAATTATTATCAAATTCAATACTATTCATTTAATTTGACTTAAAATACCTTCATAAAAAGCATGAATTAGAATATAATAATTTAAAACATAATTAATACATCTTATAGATCAATTAAATTAGTTACTAACATTAATTGATCCAAAATATATCAAAATTAATGTATATAAAATCATTAATTCTATTTTATTTTAAATAATTAAATATTGGTTTAGAATTAAAGAGACTTTTAATGTAATTATATGACATATAAAAATTAAAAAATATATTTATATAATGAAAATAAATTCTTTTTATCAAAATATAAATTTTTGTTCTTTCATAGCATGATTTGGCCCTATGTGGACACATAAAATAAATTAAAAACACGGTACTGATTTTTTTTAATAATATTGATTTATATAATATATAATTTATTTTCATGGAAAAGTATCCATAAAACAAATAAAAATCTATCATAATGTGATAATGGTATAATATTTTTCATTCAATAATTATCGATATGTTTTGGTTTTATTTTAAACCTTAAAATTTCTATTTAACCTTAATTAATCAATTTAACTCTTATAGTGACTACACGTAATTTTAAGCTATAGGGTTAATATATTTACAATGAAATTTAAAAAAACCCAATTGTATCATTTATGAAATATTAAGCATCATTCTTATTATTTTACCTAAATATATATTTTTATGAATTTTATATCTTTTAATAAACTATTATTTATTTTAAAATATCATTGATGTCAATTTTGACACTATTTATTTCAAGACATTTAAAAAAAATAAAAACAACTATATTCTAAGAAAAAAACTAATTTAATTCATCCCCAAAAAGTAAATTTAATCCATTAAATTCAAGTATGACATCAAATATTTCAAATTTTAAATATTTTGATATTGTTAATATCATTTAATCGATTCTTCGTTTAATATATCTATTATTGTATCATAATTATGACACCATTTAATTTAATTATTTATTATCTAAAATTATAAATAAATTACCATGATTTACATAAATACTTATTATTTTAAATAATATTAATATTAGACCATATCAAAAATATAACCTCATATTAAAAATATATTACTTTTTAATAAACAAAAGTATAACAAAATTGGATTTTCATTAAATATATTATCATAAATTTATTAAATTCATCCAAGTGGATCCATGTTGTACCAAAATCTACTCATGGAATATTTTGATTGAAAAAAACATATCTAATGAAATTATGACAGGGGTTAGGGTAATTTTTAAATATTATAATATTATTTTCACGTTTAATTACCTGATTTTCCCATAACTGTAGTAATTTTTTTTACTAAAGCTACTCATCATAAAAAAATTAATTTAATCATATTAGTCTCTAAATATCATACATATTCCAAATGTTTTTGTCTATTTTTCCATATTCAACTCACATAAGTGGATAAATTATGTTTAACGATAATGTGGTGAGACAACAGGTAAAATGGACTTTTAAAAGTTTAGTAAATTTTTATATCTAATTTTAATATAAATGTTTACAATGATATAAATTGGATTAATATATATATTTTCTGAGATATTTTGAATTTAAAAATAAATTTCAAATGTAATAATTATTTAAACAAAATATTTAATTTTTAAATACAATGAAGTTTTTTCCTAATTCATAGAAAAATGAAACCTTTTTTGAAAAACAATAAAAATTCACCACAATCTAATTTTGATATTCCAAATTAAAAAATGGGATTTATTTTTTAAAATATAAATTTAAGAATATGGTCAATACTATTCATAATCGCTTCTTAATCTGCTAATTTGATAGATCATGGTGTACTAGAACTTAGTGTTGCATGCAACACAAGCTATCAAAGATATTAAATTTTAAAAGGTACAAACAATAAAAAATATCAGTGTCACATTATAAACTCATTTAATAAATTGAAAACTCACAGTCTAAAATTATTCTTTGAATATCAAAGGATCATACTTGAAAATTCTTCTATGGGAAGCCCACATCGGAAATAGGGTTAATAAAACATCCTGATAATAAGTGGAAATGGAAAATGTGAAGGTCACCACTAAATTATGATTATAAATATGGGAAAATTGATGGAAATTAGAGATATATAACTTGAGAGAAAATTTAAAAAATGATAAGGAGTGATTTAGGTTAGTAATCATAGAAATGTGAATAGTAAATGAAAATTTGAGGGCCTCAAATCCATATATCTATGATGATTCAAAATACCACCAGTTCAAGAAAAATTAAGTAATTATGGTAAAAACTATTATAGATACCTTTTTCTAGAGTTGAGAGATTATTTTACTATCCAGATAAGAACTCGAGAAAACATACTATATCACATTCAATGTCTCTATGCTATCCTTTAGTTGTGGTTTGATCTATTTTCATGACATTTCATTAACTTGGACATGACTATTATATATTTTTATTTATTCATGAAGCAATTTTAACAAATCATATATTACCTTAGTATTTTATTAATACTTTAAATTTTTAATAAAACAAAACACGTTTTCACATAATATCTATTAAATCATACTCAAACCCCAAAAAATAATATCCAATGTTCAACTTATCACATTCCAACCATAAGACTCTTCCAAAATTATTCTCTCCAAATTAATAGTCCAAAAAGGTATGTAAATTTAAAAAATCAATCATAACATCAGATTCACTTAAGAATACAATGTAGCTCTTATTTTCACAAACCAAATACATGATCACCTTTACATATTTAATGGATAATCGTATGCCTCCAAATCCATAAATAAGAAGTACTACAATACAATCCTTATGTATCTCATGAATATTATAACTAGTGAACCATTGATAAAACAATTATTGAATCCAAATATAAATTAACCTTAATAATTATACTTAATTGTAAGAAAATAAACTATGCTTCAACATCTTATTCACTAATATATCCTTCATCTAATTTTTCTTATGTAATTTATTCAATATCATAAGTATAACCACTACTTGTATAACCTTTCTGATTCTAAACATTGAACAAAACTGAAATCACAATGTGATAAACACTAATCATATTAATATAGTTAGGAAGAATTATTTATAGGATCTCTAAATGAATACATCTTCATATCAATCCGTAAGTCCATAAGATTAACCTAGGTTATCCATTAATAAAAATAAATGATGATACCATATACTTGGACTTATCCTCAAATTCGTTTATAGGGGTATGCATTCTAATATATGACTTCTAAATCTAGTTTCCATGGTTTCTTCTAAACATCCTTTGATAATAAATGTAATTCCCTGACCTATGACGCCCAGAGCCATTACACTATTTATATTCATTGGTGTGATAACAAGAAATCAAACCCCAAAGTATTGATCAGTTTAAATGTCTTGTAAAATATATTACATACATGAAACATAACTTAAAATCTATGAAATCAAATAAAACATTAGAAAAATATTTATAATTTCATTATTATCCTAGATTAACCCTGTATATTAGTCAAAATTAATATCTTGGAATCCTAGGAAAATTAAAACATAAGAATAGGGTGATATCAGATGCTCTGTAAAGGTAAGATTAAAACAGAAAATATTGAAAATAAGATTAAACATTATGGTACGGTGAATAAATAAAAGACAATCCATTTTAAAATATTCTTGAGCCTAATATGGAAATAATAAATAATATATTTCAAAACAATCATATGTTCTAGATTGAATAACCATAGATATTCTACTAGTTTAATAATCACATGGAATATGAATAACTACTATCATAAACAGGGAATTCATAATACAGAATTTATTCACAATCAAAATCTATCCCCAATATATCTATCACTAAGATCTATTCTCATGATTGTTCATGTCAGTCAGTAGATAACCACCTGATTTGTGTCCAGATCTATCCTCCTAACAAATTTAAACTACATGGAAATTATTTTATGGGGTTTTTGTCAACTAATTTAATCTCATGAAACCCACCAATGCATCTAGGGGCTATAACAGACCCCACCTATCACTTTCTAAGTCCAATACATTCCTCATATTAAAAGGGATAAGCATAAACGACATAAACATTAATATTAAAATTACCATACGATTTGTTAATACATTAACCATAAACCATGAATAGCATCAAAATAGAACATACCCAGCCAAACTAATCATAAGCCCTTCAATACAATATAGTATATTATATAAAAAAAAATCATCCTTATTTAACCATAAAATCCCATAATGGATTCTTATATAGGAGAAGATAATCTAATGAAAGCGTTAAACATTTCTTGGAAAAAATATTCATTTTTAAATCATTTATTTAAAATACCAACATTTATTAAAGAATACATTTTAAAATATCTTTTTCAAACATATATTCATATACCAATTTGAAATGTTTAATAAAATTTCAAAAATTAAAATTTTAAAATATTCATTCCCATATAAATAAATCCATAAAACCCATTTTCAAAACATGGACATGAGCGAGAAAGATTTAAAAGAATAAATAATATAATAATTTAAAAAGATGTTTCAGTTAAGTGTAACATATATAAAATATTAAAAATATTCTCTTTTTAAATTTTTTTATAAAACATGTACATGGATGCTAAAAATTTCCTAGTAAATACTTACGTATAAAAAATCATGGTTAATAATGAGGTTTCAAAATTTACCCTTACCTTATATCTGATTCCTTCAACACATGACCAAATCATCTATATAGTGGTTTAAAATTAGTTATTAAATTATAATATAACCATAATTTTTTTAATCTCATATATGATTCTTTTATGACTTTATATTAATGGTTTATTAATATTTCCAAGTTAGAGTGACGTTTCAGGTAATAATCGCATTGTTTATCATAGGTGTTTTGACTTGTTATTCTTGATCATATTACATAGATTATGATTACCTTACATACAGAATTTATAACATGTTTTTTATATAACTAATATTGAGTATATATAGATATATATATAATATAGAAATATAAAAAAGGATAAACCATTCATGCAGATAATAGGTCGTATATACACATGAACACTGTATCCACTTTCTTATTATATTTAATTGAAGAAATTAAATAGAATATATGCATATAATTATATATTATTAAAGTAACAATATTATGTCGCATTTGTAATATTTTTTCATTATATATTTTTATAAATATTATTGAATGGTTAATTTGGAAGATGAATCGCATCACCTCGTGGAGATGATTGGTCGTACATAAGCACGAGCGATAGTATTGATTTCATAATAATTAAATGATATATAATTTTATGGCATTTTAATTATATAGAATAATTATCATTTAATTTTACTTATTTATATCTATTATTCTCATAATTATACACCATCAACATAATAATGGGTTGAAAACAAAATTTCACCACATCATAGAGATGGAAAGTTTATACAGACGTACACATGGTGATAATGTTTTTCATACAATAGTTAAAAAATGAATATTGTTGTATCAAAAAAATTATTAAATATAAGTAAATTTATGACATTAGATTTATTACTTTTCTTGGGAAACATTATAGAAATAAGAAATATTTGAAGAAAATAAATTGATTTGAACTGGAAAAACAATTAACTATTCTTTGATGAACTTCCTTTGGATTTCCTCTTATCGACAATAGTGATGGACTTTTTGGAAAACCGAGACCTCTATAAGTTAACTAAGAATGTTTATTGGAGATTTGGTTAGGGGTTATTGATCTATAAGGAACATTGTGGTGTGAGTATGTGAGGGAGGAGGTTTCTTTTTATAAGGGGGGGGGGGGGGCACTTTAGGAATCTCTCAAATTATTAAAATATAATAAGGCTATTCTAGATCCAAATACATTAAAATGGGATATAAATGAATAATAAATACCTGTTAAACCATTTAAAATAAACTTTTTATTAGTTAACAATTTTTTATTTTTAAATAATTTTATTATAAATTAATTCAATAAGATATCAATACTATCCAATTTAATACTATTCATTTAATTTGACGTAAAATACTTGAAGACAAAGTGAATATTAAAATAAAATTCTTTCAAAAATCAATAATATAAATTATTGATGTACAAAATTATATAATCACATCATCCAATCAAAAATATTTCAAAAATAATAATATTAAAATATTTTTTTTCTATTTTTATGATAATTATATAAATATTGTTTTAGAATTGAAGAGTCATTAAAAATAATTATATTAATTAAAAAAATTTAAAACAAGTTTATATAATGAAAATAATTTAATTTATATGAAAATATATATTTGGATTCAATAATATCATGATTTTTTCCTATGTGGACACATAAAAGTTATTAAATACATGATAATGATATTTTTTTAACTATATTTCATTTAAATAATATATATTTTATTGTCATGGAAAATTATCCGTTGAAAGAATAAAAATAGATCCCAATGTGATATTGGTCAAATATTATTCATACAAAAATATTTGGACATGTTTTGGATTTATTTTAAACGTTATAATATTGGTTCAACTTGAATTAAACAATTTATCTATTTTGTGACTACATATCTTTAAACACTATATGGTTAATTTAGTCACTATAAAATTCGAAACGAACAAAAATTGTATAATTTATGAAATATTTAAAATAATCCTAATTATTTGGCATAAATATAGTTTTTTTAAATTTTATATCATTTAATAAAATATTATTTATTTTAACATCTCATTTATGTCAGTTTTGACTCTATTTATTACGTGATTTTTTTTAAAAATTAAAACATGATTTCTTTGAAAAAAATTAATTAACATATCCAAAAAATTCCAATTTCTTCTAAATAATTCTCTTTTGGCCTAAAATATTTAAAATTGAATTTTTTTTAATATTATTAATATCATTTAGTTAATTTTTTCATTTAATAAATCAATTACTCTATCTTCATTGTGTAGCCATTTCATTTAATTTTTTCTATAAAACAATAAATAAATTACCTATATATAGATAAGTAATTTTTAATTATAAATAATATTTAACGTTGAACATATCACATATATAAAATTATATTAAAAATATTTAACTTCTTAAAATAAGTATAGAAAAATTGGATTTTCATTAAATATAATATCATAAACATATTAATGCCATCCATGTGGCTCCACATGGTCCCAAAATCAACAAAAGGATTATTATGGTCAAAATAACTTATCTAATTAAATTAGAGCAAGTTTTTAAGTAATTTCTAAACACTATAATATTATTTTTACCTTTAATCATATGATTTACCCTTAATCATGGTAAATAAATAAAAAGTCATTAATGTTACTATTCATAAAAAAAATTAATTTGATCATATGAGACTGTAAATATAAAATTAATTAAAACATTTATGACAATTTTTCAATATTCAACTAACATAATTGGATAAATTATGTTTATCGCTGATGTGGCGAGAAGGTAGGTAAAAGAGACGTTTAAAAGATCAGTATGTTTTATATGTAATTTTAATAAAAAAAATTTCCAATGACATAAATTAATTTAATATATATATTATTGACATATTTTGAAATGAGAAATTAATTTAATATTTAATAATAATTTAAACAAAAAAATTAGTTGGTAATAATAATGCAGTTTGTTTCACTATTCCTCAAAAAATGTAACTTTTTGAAAAATACCAAAAAATCACTGTAATATAAGTTTGATATTCCAAATTAAAAAATTTAATTTATTTTGAAAAATCGAAATTTCATAATGTGGTTAATACTATTCATAATATCTTTTTAAATGACTAATTTGATAGATCATGGTGCACTCGAACTCGGTGTTGCCTGCAACACAAGCTATCAATGAGATAAAATTTAAAAAGTTAGATATAATAAAATATCGGGGTGCTAAATATTGAATGTTATTAAAAGAGAATAAATTGGAATAGGAATAAAGAGTGAAATTTTCAAATTATATAAAAATAATTTTGTACCTAATTCAAAAAACACCACATGTTATTACTGAAGAACATAAGATCATTACACCAATAACTATTGTTAAATAAATCCGAAAAATAATGGTATTAAAAAGGAATTTAGTTTGATTTTTTTAGATTTTAACATAAGTTGTGGGAAATTAAATAAAATCATGATGCCCAGATTATTTCTCACTGATGCTACTGGACCTATGAAAATATTGGTACCAAAACAAATTTTGTGATTAATTTCTTTTGCAGGTAAAAGGCTATAAGAAAAAGAATGTTATATGGTATATGGATTGTGGTAGTTCCAAAAACATGAGTGAAGACTCATTAAATTTCTATACACTGACTCAAGTGGATGAGTTCTAGTCACTTTTGGTGACAATGTAAAAGGAGATATTGTTGGAGTTGGAATTGTTGGACATATAAAGACTATCTCAATCAACAAAGTATTGTATATTCAGGGGTTAAAACACAACCAGATATGTATCTATCAATATTGTGATGAATAATTCTGAGTTTATTTTTATAACAATTCCAACTCTATTTTTAAATATAAACCGCTCAAATTTAATCCACCATGAACTGAAAATTTTTATACCTTGGATATAAATTTGTTATGTAAAAAAATTGTATTTCTTAACTAATATGATAAGTGAGTCATAGATATGGAATGTGAGACAAAAAATTTTCAATACATATGTTTTTAATAAATTTTATAAGAAAAAATTAGTTCCTGATATTTCTACTCTTAAATTTAACAACTATATATTATTTGATGCCTATCAAATTGAAAAAAACCCAAGTCTTCTTTTAAATCAATTAACAAGAATGATACATCAAAAATATTAGAACATATTAACTTGTTTTTTTGGATTATTCAGATTATTAAGCTTGGTTGGTAAATTATATGTTTATTTTTTAGTTGATGATTATTCATGATTTAGCTATTTTTATTTTTTTTAAATCATAAAAGAGAATTATGCACTATTTTTGATATATTTTACAAAATTGTTCAAAATGAAAAATCTTTTAAAATAATTTCTTTAAGAAGTGATCAACATGATGAATTTTAGAATAAATAATTTAATTATTTTCTCTTAAACATAGGTATTAATAACCACATATCTTTATAAAAAAATCTCAACAAAATAGAATTGGTGAAAGAAATAATACAATTATTCGAGAAATGGAAATAACTATGCTGAATGAATAAAGGATTATAATATATTTTTGGATAGTTGTTGTATGTACAACTTTTTATATCATAAATATCGTTTTAATAAGCACAATTATTAAAAATACACCATATAAATTTCGTAACAAAAGAAAACCTGAATTGAAATTATTTAATGTTGTTAGATGAAGGTGTTTTCCTTGAATGCACAGGTTAAACTAGGTAAATTTGACCCAAAAGATGATAAAGAAATTCTTCTAGGATATTTTACAACTTCTAAATCCTATAGAGTGTTTAATAAAAATTCAAGGATTTTTGATGAACTATTTCATGTATAGTTTGATAAAAATAACCCTTTTATTAAATAAAGAGATCAAATGGATGATAAATCTGACTCTTTAGACAACATGATAATTGAAACCTCTAAAACTAATTTTGAAAATGATATTATTAAAATTTAGTTCAGTTTATAAGAACATGAAATAGAATAACCTAAGAGTGTCTTATATAGATTTTCTATAACCTTAAATAAGCATAATTTATAAACTGCTATAGGATACATAGACAATGGAATGATAAAAATAAGAAATATAGTAAATTTAGCCGAATTATCTTATTTTCAATATTAGTTGGAACTCAATACTATTGAAGAATCCTTAGAAGTAAAAAGTTAGATGTTATCCATACAGGAAGAGCTAAACCAATTTAAAATAAATGTTGTAGGTAATTTGGTGGAAAGGACCTCATTATGTAATAGGAACCAATTGTGTCTTTGGAAAAAAATAGGATGTTCAAGGGATCATAACCAGAAACAAAGCTAGATTAGTCCCTTAAGGATATAACCAAGAAGAAGGTATAGATTATGATAAAACCTTTTCACTGTATCCATATTAGAATCCATTGAAGAATTTTTTTTCTTATGCATCTCATATAAACATTAAATTATATTATAAGGAGTATAAATATGTATTTTGAAATTTATTTTTCCTATAGGAAGTTTATGTTGAACAACCCATGATTTTGAAAACCCTCATAAACCAAATTTTGTATTTAGACATTACAAACCTCTTTATGGCCTTAAACAAGCACTCATAGATTGCTATGAAAGATTAAGCCACTTTTATTAGAAAATGGATTTTCTATTGGAATTTTTGATCCTAATCATTTTAAGAAAAATGTTTGTTCTAATATTATAGTAGATAAAATTTATATTAATTATGTTTTTTTTTCAAAAAATAAAACTCTTTTTAAATATTTCTAAAATTTAATGAAAAAAGAAGTTGAAATGAGTATAATGGGTGAACAAATTTTATTTTTTGGATTTAGGATTTATCAAAAAGATTTCATTAATGTTTTAAATAAATTTAAATATATTATTTATTTTTCAAATATGATTTTATTAAAAATAGTGAATTATATACAACTCTAATGTGTACTAATATAAAACATAGTTTGGATGAAGCTAGAAAATCAGTTGACAACAAGTCGTAAAGAAGCATGACTGGAAGTTTACTATATCTTACTATGAGCAGACTAAGAATTGTGTTTTCTATGATTCCTTATACCGAGTTTTAGTCAAACCCAAATGAATCCCATCTAAAAGCTGCTAAAATAATTTTTAGATATTCAAAAGGAACTGTTTTTTAATCTATACAATGCCATATATCTTTTTATAAAAATTTATTTTTGATATTCAAATGGTGATTTTGGTGGAAGTTTGATTGATATAAAAATCACCTTAGGATCCTTTCACTTAATCAGAGAATATTTAGTATCATGGTTTACTAAGAAGCAACATTTAGTTTCCCAGTTATTATTTGAGGTGGAATACGTGTCTGTTGGTAGTTGTTGTGCACAATTTCTATGGATGAAAAACATATTACTTTATTTTGGACTAAATTTTAATAATAAAATTTTTTTATTTGATAATACTAGTGCAATAAATATTTTAAAAACTCTTATTAAGTCATTCTTGAACTAAGAATATTTTCATAAAACTTCACTTTCTATGTGATAATTTATCAATAAGGATATATCCATAGAATTTGTAGATACCGAACATCAATTAGTTAATATTTATTACCAAACTACTTACCACTATATGTTTTTTTCAAATGGGGTTCTTTGGTTTTTTTAATTTTAAATAAGCATTTATCAATTTGTTTCATTATGTATATTTTGTTATCATTTTATTCATTTAACTTATTTTATTGTATTAACTTATTTTGTCAAATTTTTTTTATTTGATAAAAAATAGTTTTTTTGAAAAACCATGTATTTAAAAAAAAATAACGATTATGCTACATAATCAGTATGAGACACCATACCATGTTATCTATCTTATAGAAAACCATTCATCTTTCCTTACCCTTTGTTTACAAATAATGTTTTATCTACTATGGCCTTCGTCTTTCTTCCAAACCCTAGAATCCAAACACCTTAAAACTTTACAATATTCAAACTGAAAAAGACCAAGAGAATGGATGAATGTGGACTTAGTGATGTGATGCGTCAGAGTATACCATTAATAAAGATTCGTTAATGAAAAGTCATAGATTTTGAATGGCTGTATCAGATGAACCATATACTCAAACAGGCCCTTGAATTTTAGTGTATGGCATTTCTATTTAATGAGAAAAATAACAATTTTCATTAAGATATTGAACTGAAAGAGTTTTGTATCAATGTTGAGTTTATTATTGTTGATTCAGATGACTTTACAGTTATATGAATAAAAGATAATGAAATTTTTATCCTCTCAAATGAAATTTCTCAAATTCTGAAATAAACTTATAAATGAGTATTCCATTTTGATATTTGACCAACTGGAAATTAAAATCATAAATCTGAAGTTGAAATGTTGTATTTGTTTTCATGATCAAATATTCAAAAACTTTTTGAAAAGGATATTGAGGAAATTTAAAAGAGTTTTTATAAAGAGTATTCGAACTTAAATTTCTCTAATAGTTTCTAAAATAGGAAATATTTTGTATCTAGATATGAATATAATGTCTCCATTTATTATTGAAATCAAGTTGAATTTACCAAGATATATACTGAGATCTCCGATTTCTTGTTTCCATTCAGTGGAAAGTATTACATTCTATCTTTATGGACCGATTCTCTCTCTTATTTTGTATTGGAATAATATGACTCATCTTATTGATTCTTGAATCAAATTCCATCCCATTAATGTATTTAATACAGGTATATTAATGATGTTTGGATCATTTTGGAGTAAAATGAACGGGAAATTGTTTCCTATAACTACAAAAAAATATGAATCATTTTCTCAGTGAGAGAAAGGGAATGATAAGTCTATAGGTTCAGCAAGTCTATGAAATGAAGAAGATGGAGAATCCGAAACTGAAGGTGTTTCACAAGCTTAAAAAAGTAATCTCAAATATGATGATGAAAACCATACAAAAGAATGTTCTGAATAAGAATAAATTGAAGAGGAAAATAATTTATGACCGAGGGTCAGAGTAGAACCCAATCATGATGATTTATTTTTAGAATTTGAAGATGCAACTCATTATGTTCATTTGGAGGAAATAGATCATATTACAGAACAATAAGTGAAAAAGTCATTTCTTAGAACATAAGTCTACTCCTCAACTAGACCAACAAAAAGAAATTTCTCAATAAGATTAGCAAGTTCATATATTAGTGACTGAAAGCACTGGGATTTTTGTGCTTCAGGATATTTCTATCATTTCTCTATCCATTGAATGAACATTATCTATCTCTAGAGAATGGAAAAATTCTGGGATGGAATATATTTTTCTAATGAGAAGTAAGTGGATATATATTTAGCAATAGTGTAAGTTGATCAGATAAATAATGTAGATGAAGGAGCATCTGATTCCCTAACAAATCATATTGATGATTATGTAATTAAGTTTATTAAGCTTTATGAGGAGAATTATAGACTTCGACAATAACTGGAAAAACTAAATAAACCTCAAAAAAGTTTAAAAAAAGCATATCTTCCAAGGATGGAATTAGATTATGTTCAGACTAATCTTCAAGAGATCAAAGAAATATTTGTGTCTAAAAGATATTTTGATACATTCAGGAGAGATATAATAGATTCATTTGGGAATATAAAATTAGAATCTATTTATTAATAATTATTTTTTGATATAAACTTTTATTTAGGAATTAAATTTTAATTGGTAAATGGGATCATAAATTAGTCCAAAGATTCATCCTCTATAGCTCCAACATCACCACATCTAATCAGAAGGTTCCAAGATATCACATCAATTATGGATGATATTAATGAAAGGATTCAATATCTTTAGTGAAATATTGAACCTATATCGGTTTTATTGTAAAATCAGAGATATATTTTTTAGAAACATAGTTCATGTGAACTAGGTATCAATATTATTTTCAATGTGTTCAGTGATAAGTTATTTAAGCTTATACAGATTGAGGAACATCTGCATGAATTTTTAAAAATAAATTGTATTGAATATTTGAAGTAATTAAGATTCGAGAATTTTGATAAGGATATTGGAATATAACCTTTTAGAAAAGTTACATCTTTTAATTGACGAATTAAAATGAATATTTCAAGTGGCTCATGCTCTACTATAACAAGTACCAGAAACCGATCATGATAAAAACCCTTAACCTTTTACCATACATGTTTTCTAAACCTCTTCCCTAAACAGATGGAAACAATGTATATTGTAAAATTTGTATAATAAAATATGATGTTATTTATTCTATATTAGGTTCTTTATTTTTATATATTTTTGTATGTTTATCTCAAATTAAAATCCATGACTTATTTATAGAAACATGAAAAAATAAACAATCATTTGTTGATCTTTGAAAAATTTAATCGGTTATAGTCATTTTATTTTTCATTCTTTTTGATATAACAGAAAGGCCTAGAAAATTTGGAAAACAAAATATCTCTAAATTTATAATTTTTTATTTAATTTTTGATGTTTTATTTTAAATAAAAATAGTACTATAAAATCATATAAAATACAAATGTCATGTATTAAATACTATTTCCTTAGTGTTTAAAAAATTATTCATTTTATGTTAATAATTTTATTGTATTTGTGGTCATAAAAATGGGGGAGATTTTTGGGAATGTACTGTCTCAAAAATACAATATAAATATCATTGATTTTGATTATCACAAATAACCTTGTTTTTTTTACTAATGATATTTCATTTAGTGTATTTCAGAAATTTATATTCAATTAAATATTTATTTTTGAATTATATTCAACATTTTAATCAATGAGCAACATTCATTAAAGTGGATGGAAAGAATTTTATCATTTTCTAGAAACACTCTTCATACCCTACTTTGATGAATGTAATGAACGGATCAAACCATATGCTTGGAACAATACATATGGATAATGAACCTGAATCTAAAAGGAATGCATGGATAAAGTAAATTTCATTTTGATGTGACAGAACATTTTCAAGAAATGGAGGTATGGTTATGAAACCCATCATAAATAAAGAACCCTACATTTGAGGAAACAAACATATGGTTCATTGTCCTTACTTTATGATAAACTATACATTTTCAACCTTATTTTCAGAGAATGAATGGTATGTAGATGAACCCTACATTTTTTATTTTGTAATTGTTATTAAAGAAAACAATTTTTTGTATACTCAATGTTAGAGATTTAAATTCATGATGTTATTCGATTTTTCTAGAATGGTCTTGAAAGATTTGATGTTTCGATAAAATCTCATTTAAGACCAAATTAGAGGCTTGCTATGATTGATTCGATGAACCATTTTCATCAGAGAAAATAACTCCTATTCTTATGAGATGTTACAACTCCACTAGTTATTTCTTAATTTGAATATATTCATTCTATTATTTTATTTTCATTGATCTAGAATACTGAAGCAAGATGCTACAATATCTATATTCTATCTAGATTTCTTCTGTAATGAATAAATATATAATAATATTTCTTTTAAAATCATATATTCAGATAAATTACTATATTCTCATTAATATCTATTACAGTGCTACTACATCGAAAGATTTATTCTAGTATTTTAAAAAGAGGCTACACTTTGGAGATATACATATTTCATCCTCATACTGCTGAACGATTACAACTTCTATCTATTGCAGTTTTTATTAAAGGCAATTTGAAACCAGGATCACTTCAGAATTATTTTTTCTTGAATACATTCATTTCTAAAGAAGAATATAATCTTTCTATCAATTTGTACTACTGCAGTTGTGAAGTGAAACCCAAATATTCAATAAATCAAAAAAAAATTATTTATTGGACTATGAACTCCTTGTACTCAGTTTTGACCTAGTTTCATCTTCTTATAATAATATGTGGATAATTAGTTCCCTATAAATGAACCAGAAGGTTCTATTTAAAGAGAATGATTTTTTGAGCCTATTGTAAAGGTGTCAAATACCTACACTCAATTGTGGATTTGAGGTCTTGTGATAGGAGGACCATTGTAGTGAAATTTACCAAGATCACAGAGAGAGCATTAGAGGAGTGTACTAGGGGATCATTGTGCCCTAGACCACTATAAAATTTCCATGTTAATTTTTTTATATTATTCTACTAATTTTATTTAACATATAAGAAAACAATACATTTATTCATAAATCAAAAAGGGTGTGAAAATCCAAAAATTGTGAATAAATTCAAAAAACAAAATTCACCCCCCTCCTGTGTAATTATTGTATTAGTCAGGCCCAAGAGAGGGTTCCTTTTATAGGTGAGTTTGAGTTTCATTTTTAGAAATACACATTCCATAATGTGTTTGAATGTAATTTTATACATTAAATGTTGATTAAAAGTGGAGAACTAATGGAATATGGATTAAGGGTGGCTGATAATTCCATCATACAAAAATATATAATTAATGGCTTGTGATATTTTAGGACTTTACCCCTTAATTTAATCTTTTTATCTCATTTAACATTTATCATTGTAAATAACCTTTACATTGGTAACATATTCTTATGCCCAAAAATTGGCATTATAGAATAATAATGATGTGATGATACCAAATTTTTATTCCATTTAATCTAATCCAATTTATATAAATTTTAAATTTAACTTTTTCTAAAAACAAAAAATACCTTTAAATCAATTTTAGTAGAATGTTTTTTAAATAATAACTTATTTATCTAATTCCACATCTGTTTCTAATTTAATTATTATAAGTATATTCTTTATACATTAAATTTTTTTATTTACTATAATCATCCTCTAAATGTGATCAATTTAATTTTCTGGGATAATAATACACGATACATTGAAAAAAATTTCATTTTTAAATATCACATTTTAGCATTAAATGATTGTAATTACACACCATTAAAATTTCTTATATTCCTGCCATTTAGTTTTATTATTCCACTAAAATTGGGGTCATTATTTAAATTTTATAAATCCATCAAATCATTAGTTAATCAAAATAATAATAATAATATTTTATAAGTAAAGCAGATTTATTTGTAATAAATAAATTTAATTAATTATAATATTTTAATTTTATTATAGAAATATTTATTATATATGTATTATATAATTTTTTATTTTTTAACAATAATTACACAACATCAATATACTTTTTTGATTATCCAATGACCATTTATCCAACCACCATATATCAAAAATATATATGTCCAATGACTATATATCTAATAAGATTATGTATAGTGGTTATATTATATTATTATATATTTTCTTTCATAAATTTCTAAAATAAATTATCTATTACATAATTTATTTTAGTATTGATATCATATTTATATTTTTTTTTATTCTTTTTCTAATAATAATCAGTAATATAATCATCATGTAATATATTGATGATGATAGTTTTAACATTTCAATAGTTTAAATTTATCAATCTTCCATTCCTTCAATAATTTTAGAAATTATCTTTCGTTTAGTTATCTCATAATTTATTTCATTTTTCATTATAAAAATATACAATAATAAAGTATAGTTTAATTGTTTTTATGTTTCACGTATCAAAAGATATCGTATCCACAATAGTAATTTAAAGAGAAATAATTATAAAAATCATGGGGTGTTAAGATGACAATGAAACCAATGAGTCTATTTTTCCATAAATAAAACTTTAGACATATAAAAATATTTTATAAAATAATTATATTAATAATAAGGTTGTTTTCACCATTCCTATGTGTAAAAAGTGGATTGAAATAAAAAATTTAATATATTTCTTATTAAAAGATATTTTGGGATGTAATTTTTATTCACATTATACAATTGGTCTGTAGTTGGTTGATAATAAAATTTTCCCACAATTATTCTATAATTTTATTAAATTAATTTTTTTTAACTTTAACATGTTTCATTATCAAGTGTTTAAATATAATAAGATAATAATAATAATACTACTCTTTTCACAAAAATATTGATTATCAAGAAAATATATTCATATATATATATTAACATTTTTTTCATTATTTAAATAAAATAGGTACATGAATGATTTTTAACTATGAATTCAATATTATTTTTCTATGTGATATTAAATATTTATTCTTTCAAAACCATGTATCCCTAATAGAACAAATCTATGTAAATACATTTATGATGATTCAATAAAATGGTCATATTTCCATCAACTTGTACCATCTACTTCCTCTCATTTTTGGTATCATAATACAACATAAAATTCATTATAATTTTGATACAATGGATTTTTCCTATTCACTATGAACAATATAATTAATTATATATCCCTTTAGTAAAATTTTACTTGATATATGACATATAAAATTTCTATTAATGTTCTTTTTAAATTTTGATTTATCTATAGTAAATTATGTCCACTGACTTGCCACCTTTATCAGGTTTGTGTTTTTTATTTTAGAATTTTTGGTTGAAGGTGGATTAATATAATATATATTAAATAATTTTATCACCTGCTTGAAAATTTTATTAGTTATAAATTCAAATATATAAAATATTTTATCTTACCTTTAATCCGATAAATGTCTGAGGTAAAAAATAAAAGATGTTAATATTTTATTTTTCATATTCCGATAGAACTACTCATATCGATGTTCCCCTAATACTTGAAAACAAACCCCTAGAACATATCTTAAAATATCTTATTGTCATTTTATTTTGATCAAGTCCTTTATTTTTTAATATAAATTTCCTTAACACATTATCTATCAAATATAACCAAAGGATTATCACTTATACTCTTCCTATATAATTATTTGTGATGTTTTCATAAATTTCTACTATCAATGATCAAATAAAATCCATATGACTTCAAAATTTACACTTGTTCATCAAAAAAACACTGAGTATGTTTAATTTAAAATATATTTGGAATAATTTAAATCTTATTTAGATAAAAATTATTAATAATGTACAAATTTACACCAATATTACTATATGGAAAAATATTTCATCAATAACCATTCCATATATTTGTAAATACAATAACAATCAAGGTAAAATTATAGAAAGTGAACAATATGTGTTTATATAACTATAATAAAATTTAAATTTAAATAATTCATGGCCCTGAAAGTATAACTTTATTGGACAAATATCAATTTTTACGTTTGTAGGTCAAAAATAATCCTAGAGCGAGTTTTGGCAGTTTTCCTTAAAAAATAAGCATTTATAAATAATTAAAAATTAAAAATTTAAATATTAAAAATTTATTTAAAATAATTTTTTATTATATGTATAATTAACCATATAATGTCTTTAAATTTTATAGACATATTTATAAGATCATTTGGAGGTTAAAAGTGATAGTTTTAGAAAAAGTATTTAAAAAAATAGTGCATTTCCATATGAAATAATAATCATAAAATTTAAAGATTAATGATTTAAAATAATTTTAATGATAATTTATCTAAATATATAGATTTAAATACATATAATTAATTTTTTTTCACATAACTAATTCAAAACCATCAAATTCTTAAAAAATACATGTCATTAAAATTATTTTTCAAATTTTTTGAGGGATGATTGTTAAATTTAATTATACCTATTCATTGAATTAAAATTTCTAAAGTTGAATAAATATTAGGAATCAATATAATTAATATTTTATAGTAAGTTAAAAATAATTTTTTTCCTAATCAATTGTAAAAATAGTAAAACTAATTACCTCTATTGTAGTCAAAACGGGTTTTCCAAGGGGTTTGTAAAAAATGATAAAGGTTAAAATGATTTAAAAACTTTCTTGAACCTCATTTCGTCAATTTCTTTGAACCTTAAACATATAACCTCTTATTATGAGTCATTTATGAGAATTAATCTCATAAAGTGACTTAATATTATTTTAAAACATTAAGAAATTACAAACAGTCCATTTACCTCAATTATAATTGGGAACCTTCTCCCTCACTTTCTCACACATCTTGAGCGATTTATCTCAACCAAACATTAAACAATAACACCCAAAATTAAGTATGTACATTATAGAGTTTTTTAATTTAAAAAAATCTGATCCTAATCTCTGGAATAATTGATGAAAAGTATGTTTCTCTATGATAATGTAACCCTCTTTGCAATTTTGTTAATTTTAAATTATTTTTTACAAATGTTATTTTTTTTTCAAAAAAAATTACAGTATAATTACCCATGTATATTATATATACTAAGAAGTTTTTATTGTGATTATATTATATTTATCCACTCACTTATCCATCAAATGGGAAACAAAAACATTACTCAAGTGTATGGAGGACTACTGAATTGTAATGGCTCGTATTTACATTGGCCTTTACTTTGTAAAAATCTAGTGGTCGTAGTGTGCATAGGGATCAAAGTGGATTGCTCTGAGAGTTTACAAAAAAATCAGTTCCACTAAATGGTTTCAAAGAAATGGTGGCACCGATTATGGTGGCACCATCATGGTCACACTATTTACGGTGGCACTGTTACAGTGTGTCACCAAATAGTGTTACACCCCCTTGATTAGTTTTCTGAGAATTCCATGTTTCACCCTTGTTACGTTTTTTCTTCATTTAAAGTTAATCTGTCAACTAAAATCCATCCTCTAGCCTATCTCGACACCTTCTTGAGGGGAATTATTATATCTAATTTAATTCCAACATGTGAAACTGCCTACCAGCGTGGTCAAGACACGATCTGAATTTGATGTACCTAGAAATGGTCTCCATGATTGTAGGATATGGAATATTCCTCTTGTGAGATTCTCTATTCCTTCTTCCTTTTTGTTTCTATTTGTGAACCTAGAGACCTCTTCCTGAGTCGAGTCGTATGATCGTGTGGGATCCCTTTCGTCTCAGCCTTTATGGAGTTCATCTTGCATGTTGCGCCATCCCCTATTATTGGAATGAGATGGAACTTCAATATTTGACCATCCATTTAGGGATTTTCTTTTTCTTGTTTTAATTGTGCATCCTGAAGGGTGGGTAGATTAATGGTTCCCTGTAAGGAGTGACTAGATACTCTTCTTGAAACAATAATTACACAATAATTTAATATGATCGAAATATAACTCATTTATATAAAATAATGGGAATGTTGTGGTTTGATGTTGGTCGATTATTTATTTTTTTTGTTATATTTGATTTAGCTTATGGCTGTTTCAGATGTATGCCCTCTAAATAACAGGACTGTTGATGTCTTTTCCTTGTGCAATGGTGTTCAGTTTCATTGTGATGTTTTGATTCATAGATGTAACTCGAAATATGATCAATCATATTGGCTTAGTTAAATAAAAGGATTCCCCAATATAATATATGTTCTGTGATTAACCCAGTTATATTAAAGTCGAAATTAAAGAACTCTTTTTTGTTAAATTTGAATACGCTTTGTTTGATGGTAGTGGTTATGTGCAATTTATTATGGTATGGGTTATGTGGGCTCGGTATGTGGGGTGGTACGGGGGGGGGGGGGGGGGGTTGGGGTCCTTATCTATGAGATTGATTGACTGTGGAATGGATGAACTTTTAGGAAGATGAACTACTATTATATTTAGTTGTGGTTGCGAAGCGACGTTGAGCAGTGGGACTATATTGTGGTTATAGACTCATTATGCTTTGGGAGACCATTGGGAATTTGTTTGGGTAGTGGGGAAGATAAGATGAGTTGTGAGAGATGGATTTTGAGGTACCAAATTGAATAATCATTGTTGGTAGAAGTTGAATAAGGATAAGCAGTGGGACTAAATGTCTAGTTCTGTGTTGCTGAGTAGTGGGACTATAGTGTGGTTTTGATCATTGATTGGTATGGTTATAGATGTCAGTTTCTCGGTAGTGATTCAATAATTTCATGTGAATCCCCTTAAATAAATAAAAGGAAGTTGACCAAAAATGGGGTTGGGTTCATGCTTGGAAGTATTTATTATATGTAAGTGCATATAGTGGTAGCATCAAAAGCTGTGTTTGTGGGGTCTTGTTGGCTGTTCCTGTGAAACCCATAGGTTGGGGCTGAGTGTTTTATTACCTCGCTCTCTATATACATATTTAGATTTATGTTCCTTGTGATTTTTATATGCACCAAAAAAATTTAAGAACTATGTACCGAAGAAGTCCATTTCATAGGAGAGGGTATCTTTCCCAACATCTAGGTGGGGAATGGGTAGCTGGTTACTAATTTTCTTCCTCGCACTCTCTTCTGGATCATGCTCTTCATGCGTTTCTAGGAAGTTTTTAATGGATTGAGTTTTAACATAGTCTCAGATTATTAGGGAAAAGGTTTTTTTTTGTATGATGGGCACATGTGTTTGTGGGATAGGTATGTTTTTTCAAGTACCTTTGGGATAAGGCCCAGGTGTCTTCCGGCATGGTGTGTGGTTATTGAGGGACAGGTTACTTCAAGAGTGGTGGTGGTTTTTGTGGCCCAAGTGTCTTTGGGTGTGTTAGTGTGTGGTTTGAGGCCCAAGTGTGTGATGTAAAGTTGTGGCAGTTGGAATTTGTGTGGGAAAAGTGGTGGCGTCAATACATCAGATCGTTAGGAGTGAGAAGTTAACAAGTAGAAAAGTGGTGTGGGGTACCCAAATGTTGATGTTCTTATAATATTACTTTACTTGACATACGTTACATGGGTTAGTGTGACTTAGTGATATTTGGATGGATAGTATTCCTTGGTATGTGTTTGAGGATATGTTGTTTTAACCTTGGGGAATTAGTATGTCCTCTCACTTGTGCACAAGAAACATCAGTTTCCGTACTGAGTAGACTTATATGCTCACCCTATGTATATAAAACTATTTCCAGGATTCCAGGAGTTCTTCGAGGACCATGATAGACTTTATTAGCTCAGGTCTCTGGATAGTTCTTGTTTATTCTTATTTTCCTTTCCTTTGGTACATTACCAGATGTTTTTTATTACTTTATATTAGTTTTACTTTTGAACATGCATGTGGGAATAGATTCTTGGATTTACTTTTACCATTAGTCATTGGTGTTGCTGGGAAATACCATCTTATCTCCTGATCAAATTCTATAAAAAGGGTAATTCCTTCCATTTATATGAGATTATATACACTTGGGTATAGTCTCCACTACATGGCCTACAAAAGGAGGGACTCAGGGGGGGTCATTATCTCCCCTTCATCTTGAGGAAGTAAGGGAAGGGAACATTTTCATCCCTTTCGTCATCTTGGAGAAGGAGAGTTGTGATAAAATGGTATCAGAGTTTATGGTTGATATATAGGATGGTGTTAAAGGTTTGGAACAGTGATTATTTCATGGTATGGTAGGGAAACAATGTTAAACAGTCATGGGGTGTGAAATTGGCCAGGGAAGACCGGGTAGGACATAGGATTTTAAGCCCCCTCATGATCTGTTGCAAGGACTCTCAACCTACATAATGACCAAGTGAGGCTACACTGATTGTAGGGTAGAGACCCCAGGAATGATTCATGTATCATAATGACTTATGTTTTGTGTGTGTCTTGGGTGTTTTTGATATTGAAAATAAATAAAGAGTTCAAAAAAAGAAAAATTTAAAAGAAATTTTCTACAATACTTGAGCTTAGGAGTTCCACGTTTAACTTTTAATCTATGCCACATGGACATCGTCCATTATTGGAATGAGTAGTTGAGGACAAACAAGTTGATTTGGATGATGAGAAGAGGGTTGATCAGGAGGAGGGGGAAGACCAGTGGAAGAATACGCTTCGTGCCTTCTAGTGCCAGACCCTGGGAAAGTACGTGGGCAGCATCTTAGACATGGAGACAGAGTGATGGATCGAAGAGTTTATGATCTCTTTTATCTTGATCCGAGATCCAAAAAAGTAATTGGATCCTTAGTATGTGAGCTAGATGAATGGAGTGGCACGTCAGGGATGAATGCATTACCTCAGTGAGAAGAAGGAAAATGAGGTATCATGTGTTGACTTTGAGAGGGATTTTCGGGTAGAATTCCATTCTTAAATGATGAATGCTGAGAAGAGGTTGGATCTGCTATCCCTCGAGAATGTGAGTATGACGATGAGGGAATTGGTGATCATGTTCAAGAGTCTCCTTTTTTCTCCAAACCTATTTCTGCATGAGGATTCGCGGGAAAGGCTCTTGTAAGAGGCACCCTAACCTTTCCTTCAGTATGTTGTTACTCCTATTACACTACTGACATACCTAGATGTTTAGAAGAAGGAAGAAGTAGTGGAGAGGGTTTACATGCTAGGAGGTGTTCCATGTGTGTAGAAGTAGATGAGTTCACAAATGGGAGAGGCCGTCAATAATAGGTCTTCCGCATCAGGTCCTTATAGGTTTCGTCTAGAGGGGAGTATGCCTTAGCAGTTCCAGTTCAGATCTCTTAGTCCCCTCCCTTTTTTCATTGTCCTAGGACTGAGGTGATTTATCTATGGTAGCGATGGGAATATTTGGAATCAGTGACCTATCTGAGTGAAGTATAGTGGGGGTGACCAGGTTTAGTTCCCACCTTAACTGTAGTAGTTCGTATCCAGGCCCTTCTAGTAGTAGGGTAAGCGAGATCCCGATCAACTGAGGGTGGACGGTGTCGGAGGAGACCGACCTCAAGGTGATCCTTAGGGACCGCAACCATGGTGTGGTCTGGGAGGGCATCAACAACTGAGGGGAAGAGGGGTTGGACGTGGTAAGTTGCACTCCTTAGAGGCAGCAGTTCCAGCAGGGCCATAAGTTGTTCGAGGTATAATCAATCTATTTCGTACTCTTGCATGTGCCTTTTTTAATTAGGGACCTTACCACTCCTTTGTTGCACCCAATCTATCCCATTACCTCGGTCTTGTTATAGAGAGATGTTCCATGCCCCTGGTGTTGAGTATGCCAGATGGAGGTTAGACTAGCATGATTTATGTTATTCTAGGATGTAGACCGCCATTGGGGATGCATCAGTCCAGTTGTTATATTCTTCTGCTACAAATGTAGCCATAGGATGTCATCCTAGAAATTGACTGGTTGTTTTACATGCATGCTGTTGTCAACTGAATTTGGATAAGGGTCGTGTTATCAGATATGGCCGGCCAGCGTGTAGCTTTCGTTGGCGAGCATAGATTCCAGGAGGGCATCCATCGTGTGGATCCACTTCATTCTTTGTTAGACGAGATGTTAGTGGAATCAGTAGATTAAGAGATGGTGGAAGTTCAAGGGATTTCCATTGAGTTCCTAGAAGTATTCCCTGAAGAGGATGTGACTCTACCCCTTTGATTTTATGTTGAGATAGGGATATACTTACAACTGGGTGCCCATCCAATTTTCATGGCTCCCAAGCAGATGTCGCCTTCTGAGTAGCGAGAGTTGTGGATTCGGTTTGTTGACCCAATAAAGAAGGGTTTTATCTAACAAAGTGTGTCACCATGGGGTTTTCTAGTATTATTCAAGAAGAATGAAGATGATGGTGTCGGGCTATGCATAGAAAACCTGAGATTGAATTAGGTAATAGTCAAGAACTATTACCCCCTCCCAAGGATCAACAACCTTTTTGACAATTTGAAGGGAGAAGGTTGATTCTATAAGATTGGAATGTGGTTTGGATATCAGTAGTTGAGGGTGAAGGAGGGTGAAATCCCGAAGACTACCTTCAAGTGTAGGCATGGGCACACTGAGTTAATGGGCATGATGTTCGACATTATGAACGCACTAGTTGTGTTCAAGGGGCTCATGAACTCTTTTTTCCATGAGTATCTGGACCAGTTTGTGGTCGTGTTCATCGAAAAAATCCTAATATACTCATTATCAGAGGAGGATCACACTGAGAATCTTAGTATAGTTTTGGAGTTCCTCTAACACCACCGGCTCTACATGATATTTTCCTAGTGAAAGTTATGAACTTGATAGGTGCACTTCCTTAGGAATGTGGTGTCCCATTAGAAAATAGAAGAGAATGTTTCAAAGGTTGAAGTGGTTGTTTCTTGGGAAACACCTAAGAATGTTTTTGAGGTTCGTAGTTTCTCAGGTCTGTCAAGTTAATACCGGAGGTTCATACAAAAATTATACTATGTGGCAACTCCTTTGATAGATTTGGCTAGAAATGACCAGGCATTCATATGGAGTGAGCAGTGACAGGGTGATTTCAGTTATCTCAAAGTGAAGCTGGTTATTTCCCACATGTTGATGTTGCTGGAGGATGGGGTCATGTTCAAAGTGTTCTGTGATGCTTCTAGTCTAGGTTTGGGTGTCTTCTCTGGCAGTAGTAGGGAGTGATCTATCATGGGTCTGGATAGGTATGTCCTTACAAACGTAACTATTCCATCCACGACATGTAACTTGTAGTGGTCTCGTTTTCATTGAGGTTCTGGAGGAATTACCTCATCGGGGGAACTCTTTATGGTCTTCACAGATCACAATAGCTTTAGATATATCATTTACCAGCAAGAAATGAACTTGTGGAAGTGGAGGTGGATGATGTTTTTTTATGACTACGACTTCAAAATCTCCTACACCATAGGAAGGGGGAATAGGGTTTCCAATTACTTGAGTATGAATTCACATAAGGATTTCGTTCAGGAGTCCTCAGATGATTTGAAGAAAATGTACGTGTGTCCTGCTTTACATCTGGGATTGGGAGTGGAGGATGGTAGAAGTTTTATATTTTAGATTATAGTGCAGTCTTCCTTGGTCAGGCGGGTGGATGAGTCTTAGTGGGGAGACCTAGAGGATGAAGCTTTGTGTGATCTCTTTATCTCGGGTGATTCTATGGAGGTATGGACAGAGGATAGAGAGAATCAGATACACTTCTATGGGAAGTTGTTTGTCCCTATGGCGATGCACGAGGGAGTTCATGGTGAGTTCCATAACTCACACATATGGGTACATCCAGGAGTAACTTTGATTAATCGAGGCTTGAGAAGTCATTATTGGTGGCCTGGAGTGAATCATGCAATGGCAGAGTTTGTGGTAGGGTTCCTAGTGTGTCAATATGTTACAGTTATAAACTGTGTTCCCTGCTGTCTGTTGCAGCCCTTAGAAATTCTTGAGTGGAAGTGGGATGACTTCTAGATGTATTTCATCATTGGAATAACAAGGGATAAAGGAGAATATAAATCCATTTGGGTAGTCATAGACCAATTAATGAAATAATCTCACTTCTTGGCGATTAAGGGGTCGAGCGGAGTGGATGACATAGACCAAAGGTACTTGGGTGGAGTGTTGTGGCTTAATAGACATTCAAGATCCATTGTGTCAGCTCGGGATACATTCTTTATATCATGAGTCTGGAAGGGATTAAATCAAGCTTTTTGAACCCAGTTACGCATTGTAACTCATTTCCACCCTCATATGGATCGGTAGACAGAGTGGACCATCTAGACATTAGAGGTTATGCTGCGAGCACATGTTATTGAATTTAGTGGATTGAGGGTATGAAAATTTCCCACAGTGGAGTTTTCCTACAAAAAATAGCAATCTCTTTACAATTAGAATGGATCCATTTGTGACCTTGAATAGAGGACCAGGTGTTAATTTGTGTGCTGGATAGAGGTTGGGGATACAGGTGTTCTTGGCCCATTGGTAGTGGAGAGCATGATGGAGAAGGTTCATCTTGTACATGAAAGACTAAAGGTAGCTCATGCATTGTAGAATTCATGTGCCGATCAAAGGAGGAGACCATTAGAGTTTGAGGGTGGGTTCTATGTCTTCTAATAGGTCTCCCATCAATGTGGACATCATAGGTTAGTAGGGGAAGCAATCATTCTCCAAGGTTCATCGAACCCTTTGAGGTGTTAGGACGAGTTGGCGAGGTGGAAGAATAGCTAGAATTGCCACCATGGGTGGAGAGGATCCGCAACATCTTTCATGTCTCTCTGCTTTATCAGTATCTACACGATGACTCCCACATCCTAGACTGGGGAGAGTTGGATATCGAGGATGATGCGACAGTTGTGGAATGACCAAAAATAAAAATCAAATACAATAAGAAGAAGGTGCTATGTGGAATGACCATTACCTTGATTTGTGTGCTCTAGAGGTATGGTGGCCTTTAGTAGAGTACATGTGATTGGGAGGCCCAGATGTGTGCCTAGTACTCATATATGTTTTGAGTGTTTCCCTTATGTTTTTATTTTGTTCCTTGTTTTTGGTGGATTCTTTTCCTTGTTTTCTATGAGATGATATTATCACTTATTCTCTGAATGTGTTAGAAATTTCCAAACGTGTAAGAAGGTACAACCTTATATCAAATTTGGAAACATTAATACGCATGTAATTAAACCTGTGCGGGTGAGTATGTGCCGCCCAAAGAAGGTAGTATATTGATAAGGGGAAGGAGCTCCTTGATCCATGTGTTTGGATAGTATGGACATTGGTTTTTTTGTGTTTTATTGGGGTAATATATCCTTAGTGTATCCATAGTTTCACAAGAGATAGATATCAAAGAGTTGTTCCAAGATGCTGATATTTCCCCTGTATTTTTAAATTTAGGGTTGTTTATCCGTAAGATGTATCTTAAGAGGTGGTTGTTCAGACTATCTCTTTTATGGTTGGTTTTGGATCCTCAGGGATGAGAATAGTTTGACAGGTATCTGATGCAATGACCCAGATTTCCCTAGGCCTTTCCTTTTTGAAAATCCTGTGGTCGTACTGTTTATAGGGATCAATGTGGATTTCTTGGTGAGTTTGGAAAAAAACAGGTTCCACCAAATGGTTTCCCCAAAATGGTGGATCCGCACCATCACAGTGTCACTGTTACGGTGGAACCATTACAGTGGCATCATCATGGTCACACCATCTAGGTTTCATTATTATGGTCACACCATCACGGTGGCACCGTAAATGCTGGCACCATTATAGTGTCTCAATAAATGGTCTCACACCATCATTTCCCATTTTTTCATGATTTCCCAGTTTCTACCATGTAATGTTTTTTCTTTGATTAATGTTAATGTATCAACTCACAACCATCCACATGTCTATCTCCACTTCTTCCAAGGGTAATTATTAAATTTCAATTAATTCCAATGTGTGAAACTGTCAGGCCGTGTGGTCAAGTCATTATTTGACTTTCAAGTACATAAGAATAGTAACCATGAATTTTAGGATCTAGGTTCTTCTTAAGATGAGATCATCTCTTACATCATCTTTTTCATTTCTCTTAGTGCACTAATAGACTTCCTCCTAAGATGATTCGTATGCCCATGATTGATCCCTTCCCGCTCAGCCTTTTTAGAGTTCTTCCTGTAAGTCGCAGGATCCCCTATTCTTGGAGCGAGATGGAAATTTGATCATTGATTATCCTAGTATGGATTTTCATTTGATTATATTAATTTTATATCATTATGGATGGGTATATTAATGGTTCCTTGTAATGTATGGCTAGATACTCTTCATGAAATAATAATTTCACAAGAATTTATTTTGATCAAATGATAACTCATGTCAATTAAATAATGGAAAGGCTGTGGTATGATGTTGGCCAACTATTTTATTATCTTTGTTATCTTTGATTTCTCTTAAGGATGTTTTGGTTGTTTGCATTTTGAAAATCATGACTGTCAGTGGTTTTTATCTATACATAGGTGTTTGGTTTCATTGGAATGTTTTGATCCACAAATGTAACATTAAATCGGATTAATCATATAAACATGACTAAATAAGGGGACTCCCTAGGATCAAACCGTTCATACCACCCACTTTCAAATTATTTAATTTATTAATTTTTATGGGAATCAGGTAGTTGGGCTTAAATGATGACATAATTTTTTTTGGGTTTTGCTTAAAAACACACATTTTCCTTGACAACATTCAATGCACCACTGTCAAAGCCACTCGGCCATGCCTGGGTCACTGCACGACCTCTCCCGGTTCCCCACATGCCTGCCTGATGTTCATCAAATTAAATAAAAGGAATAAATATTAATGAAATAAAATTAAAGGCATTATAGAAAATATAATAATAAAGTAAATGAGAATAGAGTGATAAAAATTTAAATTAATTGTTTTCATGGTAATAATAATATAATTATTTTGTATTATTATTATTATTACTACTATTATAATATTTACATTCATTTAGTTTTTAATAATAAATAATAAAATTATTAAAATTTTATTATTAGTATTTTATGTATGTTATTTTTATTAACATCATGGTTAATCTGGGTTAGTTTATGTTTTTAAATTATGTTTATCCCTTCTTATATTCTATTTTCCCCCATATTTTACTTTTTTGTTTTCTTTATTCCCCTTCTCTCCCTCATTTTATCTCCTTCCCTTATTTCCTATTATTCACCCCTTTCCCCCCAAACCCTACATATGTGTGTGACTCCCACCAGGTGCGCATCACCCTCATACAACCACCATGTGCATCCGGTCAGCCTTCACACCCTTCACTATCGCACCCTCCACCCCTGCCACTTCCCCAACCTCACTAACTCCACAATTGTCAACATAAATCTAGATCAAAATCCCACCAGACCTCCCCGGATCCCCTCATCGCTCCCCTATTGAACACCGCTCCCCAAGCCTCCTCGCTTCTCCTTCTCCCCAGCCCCGTCGTGAGCCGCTGGAAACTCGAACCAGCCTACCTCCTCCCATTAGTGCAATGCTACGACCACCTCCCCTGAACTCCCCTTGTGTGAACCAATTAGATCTATGACAACCGAACCCCCCTTGTTGGAGTCTCCATTCTTTATTTTATTTCATTTTTTATTCTTCAATTTTTGAATTTGCATTGGGTATGGGGTTATTTTGTGGTTTGATCTTAATTGGGTTGTTTCGAATTCATGTTTAGGAATCACCTTTGGCTCGGTTGTGGTGTGAATTAGGTGCGAATAGTGATTCAACAAGTTTTTGGGAAAGTGTTCAACAGGTAGTTGGTTCCATGACCCTTAAATTTCTTAGATAATTTAATTTGTTTATTTATTTAATTATAACATGTTCTATGATTTAATTTCATGGGACGAACTATGTCAGAGAATTTTTTGGCATGCTCTCTTGATTAAATTTGGACTTTTTGAATAATATCATCATTTAATTTAGATGTGCGTGGCTGTATAAATGTTTGAAAGTGTTTAATGAATTTTTTGAGTAGTGAAAATATAGTGTTAGAGAAAAAAAATTTGACCCAAATTTGGTTTGAAACTAGTTCCTTTATATGAATTTGTATATTTAATTGTGTAAATGGATTTAGGGTGATTTATAAGTTATTTAATGGTTTATTTAAATTGTTTTGATGGTGAGAAACACATTTTAATATGGTTAGGACATGCGTTTGAATTTTTAAAAGGGTTTCAGGTGTACTTTTGGTCTAAAACAATGGTGTGTTTAGTGAAGTCGTTTTATAAATTGTTTTAATAGATTATCAATTTTTTTGTGAAATATGTGAAATATGTGAAATATGTATTTGATGTATTTGTGTGCTTATGTGTTGGGTTTGTATTTTGTACGAAAAACGGCAATATTGTGTGTGTGTGTGTTTTAAATTGGTTTTCTAAAAGGGTCACATGAGTTTTTTTCAAGGTGTGAATTGAGTTCAGAAAATGATTACAGTGTTTTGGCATTTAGAAATGGACTCCTTGATAAAATGGGTTTTATTCATTGGGTGTCGCAGATGTGTATTTGGGGTTTATTCCTTGAATTTATTTGATAAAATTTTTGGGTGGTGGAAAACCCCTTTTTAATTGATTTCGTTATGTTTATGGTTTTAAATGGTTTTTTTTCTAAAATGGAAATCTGGTGTTTTTTTCTTGTGTAAACCTTTTCTTACAAAATTTTTGTTTTTTATAAATTGTTTAATTGGATTTATAAATTTTATGTGGACTGTGGGTGTTGTATTTTATAGGGTTAAATGTGAGTTATATTTTTAAGGGAACTCTTATTTGTGAAATTGGATATTTTTCATGTGAGAACCCTTGTTGTTCTACTTAGAAAATGTTCTTTAAAATGTTTAAGTAGTCTATCATGTCACGCGAGTGATGAAAATTATGTTTTGAAATTGTTTTTGGTGTTTGTTTGGTATAAAAAGGGGTTTCTTAAAATAATTTGGTGGTTTCAAAATTTAAAATGTTTTTGTGAGTGTTGGAAGTGTTTTTTTTCAATTGTGAAACAAATTTATTTAATTATGAAAGTAGTGGTGAGTGTGATATGTGAATGTGGAAACTTGTTTTATCACAAGGGAAAATATTGGGTGTCTAGGTGGGTAGACTATAAATAGTACTCTAGTGATCCGAAGGGGTATTGTCCCTAATTCGCTTAGCTAGACTGATGATTGCAACAACGACTAAACATATGAATGAATGAGGGTCGTGGTTTCTAAGACATGTTGACTGAGGTTCGTGGTTTCTAAGCCACATTTTCGGAGTGTCATGGTTTCAAAACAACGTTTCACTGAGACACGAGGTTCTAGGGTCCCACTCTAGCTAGATGAACCATAGGGTGTTTACCCACAGTACTCTACTATCCATGATGCGGCTCCTTCTATCGTCACATGAAGGACCACTTGTGTGTGTGTGAGTGTGTGTGTGTTCTTAATTAATTTTTCTGTTTCTATTTAAAATAGTTCTTGTGAAATAGTTTTAATCAAGTGTCCATTATCAACTACTATCTTGTAAATGTTTTCCTTTAAAGTGATTTAAAAGTATAATTTTGAATATGAACATTAAATTTTCACTTGGATATTGTGTCATGGAACATTTTATTTGGTGGTTTCTTACTGGGACGTTGGATCACACCTTGCACACACCATTTCATGCTTTCAGACTCTATTGTCTATTTGTTTCAGGTTACGGAAATATGTGACAGGTTGGCAGTACATTTTTGAGTGGCTTGGTTTTGGGATCTTGGAAGCGATGGCTTGGGGATATTAATCCAATTGTTACATGAAGGCTTGAGGGTTGTTTTGGTTTCCCTTGGTGTCATTTTCATTTTCATCATTTGTTTAGTAGATAATTTTAAATTTAATAATTTATTAAAGGTGCTTTCAGTTACTTTTTTTAGATATGGGTTTTTAGGACTTATTGGTTATTTTAACATGGTAAATATGGGTAAATCATTCCCAAAGCATTTCATTTGATACCCGAGAACTTGTGGCAGCCCATGTTGATCAGTAACGCCCTACGGGCCTCTTCGCAGAACAGGTCGGGCACCGGGTCGGATGTTGACCTGACTTGGTTCGTGACAAAATGGTATCAAAGAGAGGTTTTTTCTCTTTGGTCATGTTACATTGGGATAGAGTCAAGTTGACCAAAGTTTATGGTGTTGTAACTTGACTTTCTAGCTACGAGCAAGGTTTCTGGCCAGCACACCTCATGGAGCAACTCAATTTACCATGGTAAATTGAGGATTATTAGAGTTGTTGGTCATCACAGTTAATCTTCTTTAGGGGAAATGAAAAGGGTGTAGGTTCAGTGGTCCCAGTGAGCTCGTAGGGTTTGGAAAGCCATGTGGATCCACAGATTATATCCTGGAATACTGTCTATGGAGGTTGTGTGATTTGAGTATGGATGCCAACCATATTTCTCTGCCACCCGTCGACACTAGTCTCCTCTTGAATCGTTCCTCATCTCTTGGTTTTGGATTCACCGAAATCTGGTTTTTAATTAAAAATGATTTGGTGTTTTAATAATCCATGGTTGTGTGGGGTGTCATTGTATTCTGAAAATGTTGGATGCGGGCATTTCGAGCCAATAATACTTTTTTAATGATTTGTGTGTTGGGTTTGAATTGTTATTTGTATGTTGGTGTGAAAGTGTGTGGTTAGTGATTTATTTTAAAAAGTACTTCGGGGAGACCTTACAATCCTTCCCCCTACACCTTTATCATCCACTTGTGGTATGTCTTGGCCATTGGAACAGTTTTATTGGGTCCATGGTTCTCTTTCTTGACTAGTGTCTACCCCCATAAATCATTAACTTGCAATTGATGTGTGATAAGGGGAAATTTGTCGTTGGCCGGCCCTCTAGTCGATTAAAGTAAAGAATCTACCTTTTCTGTGATTCTACTAAGAATATAGCTTTTTTTCCTTTTTGGTTCATCAGATCCTCTCACAACGGGATGAAAAATGCGAGGGGAGTTAAAGGGAGTTTTGGTCTCTTTGAGTTTACAAAGTCGTCAGGTATGAAGTTTGACACCGTTGTGTCTGAGGGTCCCCCTGAAAACGGTGAAAGAAATTTCTTCAGGGAAGGGTGAAGGTGGTTCAGAGTTATTAGTGTTAACTGAGGTCCTGAAGGGATTTTTAGTACTTTCATCAGCCGCAAGGGTCATCTTTGGTGATGTCTAGCAATGTGGGTTATCTTCAATGTTCGAAGTTTGATTTCATAAAACCCTTCGAGAATCCATGTTTTCATAGGAGTGTGTCCTCCTCTTAGAGAGTTATAATCATTTTATTCAAAGGTGAGTGTCTTTTGTGTGTCTTTCCTTCTTATATATTTTAGTTAATGTTGAAGAGGTGATACATGACCTTCATCTAAACCCATGTCCTGGTAGATGTGATGTGAGGGAGTAGTTGGATTTCAAAGTGTGTTGTGTCTGATGGTGTTGTCTCGATTGCAGAATGGTTGTCTGTGGAACAAGGAAAATAAGAAGCATAGTTTGGGATTCTTTGATTCATGACTGTGAGTTAAGAGATGTTTGAACCATTAGGGCTCCAGCCATAGGCCTCAGAGTGATGGTGGCACATGGTCCGGAACCCCGGGAGTGTATAGGACCCCGACAATATTTCTGTCATTGGTGTAGAATGTAAAAGAATATTAAATTGTTGAACAATATTTTTGGGTGTGTGGGGATTTCCTATGGCTATGTGGAGGTGTGGTTGTCTCATTGACTTAATGTTCTGTGGTTTTCATCCCATCAGATGTAATCTCTTTAGTGGTCCTTATGGGTTCTATTGGGTAAATCAGTTTCAAAACTGAATAGTGATCATCATGGGATGTAGAAATATTAGTTTGTCTGGGGTCGTGGTTTTCATGCCCCAGTAGTTGGTCCTCGATCTCCCTGCCCCTTATGGTGGGGTGTTTGGTCACTGTCCGAAAATTTCTAACATTTTGCATCATCCTTCATTTTTATTATGGGGAGACCCATGATGGGTATCGCAAACATTTCTATGGAATGAATCTGTGTTGGCCCTTCTTCACCATGGCTGGGAGTCCGCCCGGGCCTCCCCGTGACTGTTTTCTAATCTCATCTCAGGAGTTGGTATGTTTCTAATGGTGAGGAGCCTCTTCTGCCATTCCCATGTTGTCTTTTAGTTTTTTTCCTAGAGATGGCTTGGTGGTAAGTGATAAGAGTTTTCTTGGATGTGGTTTTATATTTTGTGTTTACCCCAGTCAATTAGAGTGTATTACATTCTTTGGTACTTGAGGTGTGCCGAATTTTGAAGTTGGTTTCTGTGGGTGCGAGAGAGTTCCTTCCCTTGATCAATCAACTGGAGGCGTTCTAGCTCCGTGGGGTGGGCGAAACATATCAGAAGGTCTTTTATGAGTTTCTTCCGGTTGTTATTTAAGTCACTTACTCTAATCATGGTGTGTTTACCTCATTTTACTTGTTTTTATGTAGGGATCCTTTTTGAAAATTAAGGGGGTATCAATTGCTGTTTTAGGGTTCCGTCTTAGTTGCATATTTTCGGGTACAGAAAGTGCTATGGTGGGGAGAATTGTCACACCAACCTCTTTAATGTTATTTATTTTTTTAATTTTTACAGGCATCAGTTAGTTCCGGTTAAATCCTGACTTAAAATTTTTGGGTTTTGTTTAAAAATGACCATTTTCGATTTAACAACATCCAGCACACCACTATTAAAGCTGCACGACATTGCCTAGGTCACCATACAGCCTTTCCCGGTTCCCCACATGCCTACCTGATCTTAAACTATTTAAATAAAAGGAATTAACAATAAAAAAATGAAATTAAAGGACAGGTAAATAAATAATAAAAAATTTAATAAGAAAACGGTGATAAAAATTTAAATGAATTGTTTTAATGGTAATAGTAATATAATAATTTGGATTATTATTCTTTTCATCATTATTATTATTATTATTATCATTATTATTATTTATTTTATTTATTCTTTAATAATAAATTATTACATTATTAAATTTTTATTATTAATATTTTAAGTAGGTTATTTTTATTAACATTATGATTATTCTAGGTTAGTTTAAGTATTCTAATGGTTTTTATCTATTTTTATTTTCCATTTCCACCTATTTTTATTTTTTTCTTTTTTTATTCCCCTTCACTCCCAAGTTTTGTCTTCTTATTTTCATTCTTGTCACTCACCCCTTTACCCCGCCAAACACTACCTATGTGTAAGGATCCCACCTAGTGTCCAACACCCCCATTCCACCGCCCCACGCATCCGGCAGACCTTCTCACCTTCCGTCGTCTCACCCTCCACCCCCGCCTCTTCCCTGACCTCACATGCTCTACCGTTATCACCCTGCCTCTTGCTCAAAATCCCACTACCCCTCTCTTACTACACTCAGCCCTCCACTGTCTCACACCCCTCCCTCGGCCTCCTCCCTTCGCCTGCTCCCCAGCCCGGTCATGAGCCTCTAGAAAAACATGGACCTGCTGGCCTCCTCCCTCTAGTGAGACACACCGACCGCCTCCCCTGTCTACCAGTTATGTGAAGCAGCTGAATCTACAGTGACCCCCCCTTGGGGGAGTCTCCATTTTTGATTTTATTTCTTTTTTTCTTCTTGTATTTTTGGTTTTCCGGTGGCTATGATGTAATTTTAGTGTTTGATCTTAAATTGTGTTGGTTCAAAATCTTATTTAGGGATCACCTTTGGGACACTTGTGGTTTTCATTAGGTGTTATTAGTGATTCACACACGTTTTTGGGAAATCTTTCACCTTGTATGTGTTTCCATTCCCCTTACATTTCTAAGATAATTTTAATTTTTAAGGTAATTTTAACATTTTCTATGATTTATTTGCACGGTGAAAAATATATTTTATAACTTTTTTGGCATGTTCACTTGATCAAATTTGGAATTTATAAATAATATAGTATTGTTGTTTAGATGTGCATGGCTATATAAATGTATGGAAGTGTTTAATGAATTGTTTGAGTAGTGAAAATGTAGTATTAGAAAAAAATGTGATCCAAATTTGGTCTGAAACTATTTCCATTATATGAATTTGTATATTTAATTGTGTAAATGGTTTTAGTGTGATTTGTATGTTATTTAATTGTATTATTTAAATTTTTTTGATACCACAAAACACATTTTTATATGGTTAGGACATGCGGATGAATTTTAAAAAGGGTTTCTGGTGCACCTTTGGATTAAAACATTGGTGTCTTTAGTGAAGTTGTTTTATAAACTATTATAGCAGATTATAAAATTATTTTGAAAGATGTGAAATATGTTTTTAAAGGATTGGTGTGCTTATTAGTTTATTTAGGATTTTGTATGAAAGATGGCTATATTTTGTGTGTGTGTGTTTTAAATTGGTGTTTTTAAAAGGGTTGTGTGAGTTGTTTTCAAGGTGTGAGTTGAGTTCAAAAAAAATTTAACGTGTTTTATCGTTGAGAAATGGACTGCTTGAGAAAATGGCTTACATTCATTAGGTTTCACACATTCATATTTGTGTTTTATGCCTTGGATATATTTAATAAAATGTGTGAATTGTGAAAAACCCATTTTTAAAAGATTTTGTAATGTTTTTGGTTTTGAATGTTTTTTTTCTAAAATGGAAATTAGGTGTGTTTTCTTGTGAAATCCTTTTCATGATAATTTTATGTGTTTCATTAATTTTTTATTTATATCTATCAAATTATATGTGGAGAGCGGGAGTTATATTTGACAGTGTTAAACCTGTGTTATGTTTTTAAGGGAACTCTTATATGTGAAACTAGACATTATTCACAAGAAAACCCATGTTGTGCTATTTAGAAATGTTATTTAAATTGTTTAAATAGTTTATCAAGTCATAAGAGTGATGAAAATTATGGTGTGAAATGGTTTTTGGTGTGTCTGTGGTATAAAAAGGGGTTTCATAAAATAATTTGGTGGTTTCCAAATGTAAACCATATTTGTGAGTGTTGGATGTGTATTGTAAATTGCAAAACATATTTATCAAATTATGAATTTGGTGGTGGGTGTGATATGTGAATGTTGAAACTTTCTTGAGCACAAGGAAAAATCCTAGGTATCTTGGTGGGTAGAATAAAAATATTGCACTTGTGATCCGAAGGGGAATCGTCCTTGTTTCACTTAGCTCACGATTACAACACTAACTAAACATATAAATGACTTAGGGTTGTGGCTTCTAAGCCACGTTGATTGATGGTCATGGTTTCTAATCCACATTTTCTGAGGGTAATGGATTCTAATCCGCCTTTCACTAAGACACGAGGTTGTAGTCTCCCACTTGAGCTAGATGAACCTTAGTGGATTTACCAACTATGCTCTGCTATCTGTGATGCACATCCTTCTATCAGCATACGAAGAGCCACTTGTGTGTGAGTGAGTGTCTGTGTTTTTGTGTGTGTTCCAAATGAATTTTTTTTCTTTCTCTTTAAAATAGTTCTTGTGAAACAGTTTTCATCAAGTGTTCCTTTTCAACTTTTATCATGTTAATTTTTTCATTAAAATCATTTTAAAAGTATAATTTTGAATAAGAAAATTAAATTATCTCTTGGATGTTGTGGCATGGAATGTTTTATTTGGTGGTATCCTACAAGGCCTTTTTCTCACACCCTCCAAACACTTTTAGGTGTATGCAGACTCTGTTGTCTGTCTGTTTCAGGTTAAGGGAAGATGTTACAGGTTGGCAGTTTATTTTTTAGTTACATGGTTTTGGGATCTTGGCAACGACGGCTTGAGGATATTGTTCCTCTTATTGAATGAATGTTTGAAAGTTGCTTTGGTTCCCTTGGTGTCATTTTCATTTTTGGCATTTTTTTAGTTGAAAAATTTATATTTATGAATTTATTAATGGGTATTTTAGTAAATATGGTTAAATCGTTCATAAAGTATTTCATTTGATACCCGGGCAGTTGTGCCAACCCGTGGGGATAGGGAATGCCCATTGGGCCTTGCCACAGTCCAGTTCGGGTGCTGGGTCCGATGGCGACCCATCCTGGTTCATACCAAAACATTTTATTGGATAACACCGGTTATATTAAAGTGTAATTTAATGAACCCTTGTACATTAAATTTGAATTTACATGGTCTGATAGTTGTGGTTAGTGATGTGTGTTCTGGTATGGGTTCTGTGGGATTGGTATGTGTAGTGGTACATGGGGTTTGTGTTGGGGACTGTGGTGTGGTTATGGACTCATTATACTATGGGATTTCATTGGGGGATTTGGTTGGGAAACGAGGATATAGGTCTGGGTTTGGAGTAAGTGAATGGATAATATCACATTAAATCATGATGGGTGGAAGGATTTGAATGGGTATAAGAAGTGGAACTACAAGTCTAATTTTGTGTTATGGTATAGTGGTACCACATTTAGGTTTTTTTGTTGCTTGGTATAGTTAAGGTTGTATGTTTCCCTATTGTGACATAATAATTTAAAGTGAATACCATTAAATAAATAAATTCAGGTTGACCAAAAAGGTATGTTGGGTTTATTATTGGTTGTGGTTGTTATATGGTTATACAGATTGGGGTAGCAGCATAATCAGTGCTGGTGTGGGATTGTTGTTTGTTCATTGGAAACCTGTAGGTCGGGGTTGAGTGTTTCATTACCCATATATATATATATTCTAGTTCATTGTAATTTCTATACTCACCCAACCTTGTTGAGAACTATGTCATGAACACCTCCATTTCATGGGGGAGGGCGTCATTACCAACATCATAGTGGGACAATGGATAGTTGGTTACAAATTTTCTTCCTAACACCCTCTTCTGGATCTTGCAAATCTGGCGTATCTGGGCAGGTTGTAATGGTTTGAGGCTTAACATAGTGCAAGATACATTGGGAAATGTTTTTTTGGAAGATGGTTTTAGGTGTTTGTGGGCCAGTTATGTTTTCCCAAGTACCTTCGAGATGAAGCCCAGGAGTCTTTGGGGTGTTGTGTGCTTTTTGTGGACTAGGTGTCTTCAGGCATGGAAGTGGTTGTTGTGGACCATGTGTATGTGGGCATGGTTGTGTGTGGTTTGGGGACTAGGTGTGTACGAGCACGTTGAGGCATTGGGACTATAAGTGGGAAGAGTGGATGTGTCAAGATGTTATATCATTAGTAATGAGAAATTAACAAGTGGGAAAGTGGTGCGGGGTACCCAAATGTCGATGTGTTTATATTTTTACTTTACTTAACTTGCATTACTTGGGTGAGTGTGCCTTGGTGATGTGGGGCTGGTTAGTATTCCTTGGTATGTGTTTACGATTCTGTTGTTTTCTCACAAGGGGATTAGTATTTTCCCTCACTTTTTCATGAGCATAATTATATTCCATACTGAGTATACTTGTAGGCTCAACCTACATATATAAAACGGTTTCTAGGTTTCCAATAGGACTTGAGGACCATTATAGGAATTATTATCTCTCGCGTTGGGATAGTTATTGTCACTTCTTAGTTTCCATTACTTTGGTACAATACTTGGAGTTTTGCCTTACTTTGTATCTGATTTACTTTTGAACAGGCCTATGGAAATGGATTCTATGCTCTACTTTTTTACTTTAGTCTTTGGTGTTGCTGGGATTTACCATATTTTCTCCTGATCTTGTTCTACAGAAAGGGTAATGACTTGTGAGATTCTATAACCTTGGTGGTAGTAGCCACTCTAGGGCCCACTGAATGTGGGACTCGGTGGTCATTATATCCTCTTCATCTTCTAGAAGTATGGGCATTGAACTTTGTCACCCCTTCCAACATCTTGGAGATGGCGGGTCGTGACATGCCTCGTTAAACGATGTAAATGTTTTCCATCACAGTATAAAATGGATAGTCATAAAGAAATAAAAAATGAATTTATATGAATCATAATACAGAATATTGATTTATGAAATTTAATACATCATCAAATTCCTTTCCCATTCACCAATTAAGAAAATTATAAAGTCACTTATGCACATATATGACCTGCCATCTCCATGAAGTGACATGACTCATTTTCCCTATAAAAATTTGAATAATGAGTATAAACATGAATATAATGAATAAATATATTATTTTTAAAATTTATTTTATTTTGGGGATGATGGAACTATATTCTATTCAAAATATTAAGAACTTACATGACAAAACAATCATGAAAAAACCCTGTTGAAATCACTTGAAAGAGTGGAAATAAGGGAATATTATTAACGATTGAGAGATAAGATGCCATTATAAGATCATATAAGATTTTATAAATGTGAATATTGATTTAGTATAAATTAATAACATTATTAAAACCATTATACCAAAGTTTAATGAACATTTAACGCAAGGGAAGTGTGAGGTATGATATTTCATCTCAATCCCCACTCCATTGCGACATATTTGGTATTATAAACCTGTTTATTTTTTTGTGGTGTACATAAATCCACATTTTTGTGTTTAAAATGAACATATATTTATTAAATATGATTAAATTTTCATTTCATGTTAACTATTTGAATGTATTTATATTTTAATGTTACAAATGGGGTAAAGAATTATTTTACAATCTCAATTTTTTTTTGGATTTCTATTATTTTCATTGAAGGAATTTCATAAACTATACTTATTAAAATAAAAATATTCTTAATCAATATAATTGTGCTTTATCCATATATTCTCCAATATTTTCTACTATTTTATAATTTAATTTAGAAAATAATATTCTTAGATAAAATGCAATATTATTTCTCTTTTGATTGGGTATATTTTTCTTCCTTGTTCATAATTTTTTAATATTTTTTTTATAAAAGTCCATTTTATTTACTCTAATGATATATTAAGAAAAATTTATGTTATCCATTAATTATTCAAGGTTTTAATGTAATCTTTTTAATGTTTTATAAAAGGAAAAACATTTACAATCTTTACAAAAATTCAAAAGGAATGTTTTAACGTGTATAACGTCAAAAATATTTCCCGATAACACAACAATTTGATAATATTTATATTATTCTAAACGTTTTATATTTTTTTAAAATTATAAATTATTAAGATAAATATATTTTTATATTTAACTTATATTTTATTTTATTCTCTAAAATAAGATAATTTATTACAAAACATATATTTCTAATTAATTGAGGGTAATCATTTTTATTTTTTTATTTTTTGTTATCAACATTCTGTTGAAACATTCAAGATTTTATGATCATTAGATATTTAATTTTTATAAAATATCAATATTATTTAAATCATTGAAATTATAATTTCCTAAATTCTATAACATAATTAGGTATGGTGTTTTACTTTGAAATATATTGGATTAACAAGCAAAATATTGATATTCTATATTATTCAATCAATATTGAAATTCATCGATAACAAATATGGGTTATTAATAAAATTATCTATTAAATAAATGATGAATACATGTGAAATGTAGTGGAATGTAGTGATTTCAATTATATGTCCCCTCGATGCATCAACATTTCCCATGAAGTAATTCAGTTCATGAAATTATTTTATTTTTTTGTATATACCATCCCATAAGTGAAACCATCTTAACACAAGGATTTGAGGGTAAAGTTATCGTGATGGTTGAGAGCATGAAATCCAATACTATTCACTTACTTCATTTAGAATTATATTAATATTATTCATGATATTATGTAGTGATATTATCACATGATGTATTTCATCCTCATGTTATTGATTAAATAACACGGGTTTATAGTTATTCTCCATTCCAAAATTATTATTCCTTATTTATGCATAATAGAATTCATTTTCATCTTCATAATGACAATTTTATCTCAACATTATTGTGTTTCCTTTCTCTAGGATATGTAATAGAAATATTTGAATTATTTTCAAGGATTTAGAGATTTATTTTTTTATGTTTTATATTAAATTATTGATATAAAATGGGATTCAAGTATTTATATAATTACACAAGAATACAAAATTGAACAGTAATTTTGGATTATATAATATTTCTCCATGAAAATGAAATAAATTAGAAACCAAATATGGGTTACTAGAGTTGAGGTTACTATAGATAAGATTAGAGGACGTTTAATAGAAACTTGAGAACTAGATTAAGGAAACCATTTATTAGGGAGAATAAAATATCATAGAATTTGAATATACGTATAATTATAGTATAAAATTATTGAATTAATAGTATGGTATTGATTATTTTATTTTTCTAGAAATAAATCTCAATCCGGATAATATAAGTGGACTTGATTTTTTCATAGAAGCATTCAGAGGTAATTGCCTAGAAAATAGTTGGTCGAGTATATATTGATCATTTTTATGGTGCCTGGTGAGTGAAAAAATATAGAAAACCAGTTTGAGACTTATTGGGGATATTATTTGGTTAATAAAAATTCTATGTATAAACCAATAAAAATTATTTCCAAATATTTTCATATTTCAAATATGTACCCAAATAATCCAGGTTTATGATGATGATTTTAAAAATTCATAAATTTTTAATATATTTTCGATGTAATACTGGTTCTAGAATTATATATTATAAATTAAAATTCATACTGTTATGAACTAATTTTGTACATTTAATTTTTTAGAAATGGCTCCTATAAGAAATAATGGTATCAATAGTCTTGTCCAATGTAGAAATTTCCTTTCAATGAAATCTAGTACAGTGTCTGTTGGAGTTGAATAGATAATGTCCTTATTAGGGAAGTTGAACTAGGATATGACTATTAAACATGGAAATATGAAAAAACATGATCTTCCACAACATGATACACCTCTATTGGATTATTTTATGTTGTATAGTCTCACACATGTTAATAAAACATATAATCCAGTGGAAATTGAGAAATAAATTAAATCCCTCGAAATGATATTTATAGACATGGGATGATATTATAGGGAAAATGTTATGATTTAAATATATTTTCTCAATGGTGATGCTAATCAATGGGTTATATTTTTCAATTATACTAGGAAGGAAGAAGAAATAAAACACATGGAATATTGATCTAGTAATGTATTATTCATTGAAAAATTATTCCCTTGTCAGAAATGAACTGAAATGAATAGGAAGTTTCTCATATTAGATAAAAATGGCGAATATAGTGTTGTGGGGTTTGAGGATACCTTTACAAGACTATATAGGTATGTTACAAATTATATATATAATATGAAATTCTAGAATTAAAATTATTTTGAAGGGATTAACAAAATTATTTGAAGGGAACTAGTTTCTCAATATTTTTCAACTTATAATGAAATAGTGTTATGTGCTATAAAAAAGAAGTAATATTATATATCATATATATTCTAGGGAAATCAAGAAAAATATAGGCGAGTTTAATAATAAGATTAAGGGAACAAGTTCGAGAGGAATAAGAAAATTAATTAATTTCCATTATGTGAATACAATTTAATGAAACATCTTTGAAAATGCTAGAGGGGTGTGGAATATTGATACAAATGTGGAGATAAGGTTTATCTATATAATGAATTTTATTTAAATAAAGAAAAATAATACTAACCATAACATAAACTTAATTTAATGGTTCATTCTTCAATCCAACATCACCAGCGTCAAGGGAACATACAACAGACATGGATTAGGTGAGAAGGTCGAGCATGTAATATCAGTAAAAATAAAGTTGAAGTTCTTAATGATGTTGTTGGAGCCACTATACTAATATCTTAAAATTTAGATAAATGTTAAATTTTTTGATATATTGAAACTCATTTATATCTTCCATGTCTTCTGAGAAAATTTTATATATTTCTATAAAATCTTAAGAAGGGGGTTTTCAGTCAAAACACATACTAGAAGTCTCGTAATGATAAAGATGTGTTAATAAGTAACTGTTATGACACATAAATGTTCCATGGTTGCAGAATGTATTATTATACCTTTTTATTACTTTGAAGTTCTCTTTTATATAGAATAGATTCCAAAATATGATTCAAAAAATTATTACAAAGATAATGACATTTTGATTCATGATGCAATTATGGAATTTCTTATATTTATAGGGGGAGTTCATCATCTAAGCCATGTATATTTCAACCACAAGTGGATATTATGAGTAAAATTCTAGGGTAAAATGATATGACATAACATATAGATGGAAAATATAATCATAAAATTGAGGATTTACCAATTCTATAGGAATATATAGATTTATATCCTAAGGGATTAACTCAACATTTACTTGAGTGTGTTGTTGATCATTACAATGATCTAATCCTTGATGCAAGACCAATATTAGAGACAACCAATCCAATGTCCACAAATGAATTAATCACGTTTTTTAATGTATAAGAGGAGTTTTATAATAAGGTATTTATAGGCCCTAGTGTTTCAATATGCAGATCTCCTCTTTTTTGGTTAAGAAGAAAATAGGGTCCATGAGTTTGTGCATATATTATAAGGAAATCAATGATATGTAGATCAGGAATAATTATCCTATTAATTCCCTAGATGACTTATTCGATCACCTTAATAATGCGCAATATTTTATAAATATTAACCTTTATTCTATGTATTGTAATTTGTATGTAAAATAAGATGATACAAAGAAGGTAAAATTTCTTATGTTGTATGAAGATTATGAGTATATAGTAATTCCATTTGGATTGAATGATTCTCCATCCATTTTTATGGATCTAATGAAGAAAGTATTCAATGAATATCTTGATATTTTTCTGAGGTATTTATTATCGATATACTGGTGTAATCTAAAAGCTATAAGGACATAGATAATAACTTATGGAACATTGTTGTAATATTTAGAGGAGAAGTGTAATATAGGAAACTTATAAAGTTTTAATTTTGGATTCAGAATGTATCTTTTCATTTCCATTTTGTTTGCACAGATGGAATCATAGTTGATCTTGTTAAGAAAAGGTAATCTTTGGGATGTAATACAATAAAAAATATAATAATGGTAAACAATTTTATTGTTATTACAATTTAGTATCAGTGATTTGTTCAAAATCACTTCCGATTGACTAACTCATTAACTAAACTTATACAAAAGGGGTTATGTTTACATGGGTAATGGAATGTGATTCATCTTTAGAATAATTTAAGATAATATTGGTAAATGATATGATTTTGATTCTATGATTATGAAAAGATCAATTTATGATATATAGTGATTTTTCAAAGAAGGGATGCAATTTTTTCCTTATGTCGAATTATAATGTTATTTATTAAGCATCAAAGTAGTTAAAGATTCATGAATAATACTATCCAACCCATGATATTGAGTTAGTAGCTGAAATAATTTTCTTAAATATATGGAAACATTATCATTATGGAAAAAGATATATGATACACATACAAAATATGATACTAAAATAAATATTTTCACAAAAGGAGATCAATATATAGACATGAAAATAGATTTATCTACTAATGGATAATGATTTTTAAATACCAAAACAAAATGTGGAAGGTAAATATGGTAGCATATGAACTGAGTAGAAAAGATCATGGAGTTCTGACCAAAATGAGGATTATTTGGGATACAATGTTCATGAATCTATTAAATATGGAGTGGTAATTATTGAGGAAGAAAATACCGTAATTATTTTTTAAATTATTTACAAAAATTATTGATAGGAAATTTTTAATAGTTCTTAACCTGAGGATGATAATTTTAAAATCAAAATTAATCTTGTAAATGATAAGAAATTGGAAACCCTCATATATAATGGCATAATTTTGATATTTAGAAATCGATTATTTGTTCTATTTATACATATTCTGAAAAGATAACAAGTAGATGATTCTAATAGATCTAATTTTCCAATACACATTTTTAGTACCAACTTGTATAGTGATTTTATGGATCATTTTTCATTGGATAATATGATCTGAGAAATTTCTGATTATGTGTCATGATTCTTTATTTTTCAATAGGTGAAGGCTAAGGGACAACATATTAGAGGAGTTATGAAACTTATTCATATTCTTATTTGGAAATAAGATGACCTTAGTATTGACTTATTCATTGGATTACCAAATAATCCTAAAATATATGATGCTAAATGGATTATAGATTATCAGCTTAACAAATATACCAATTTACTCATTATAATAGAAGAATTTCCTCTTGAAAACGACACAATACACTATATTAATGACATTTTAATAACATATTCTATAATTATCTCTATTATATGTGATTATGATCAATGGTATACATAAATATTATGGAAAAATATTCATAAGGATCTTAAAACCAATTTGCAATTGAGAACCACCTACCATCCTCAATCTGAAGGGCAGTCTGATAAGACTATTTAAACATTAGAAGTGATGTTTAGGTCTTGAAAGAATTAATTTTAAGGTTATTTTGATTATTATTTACATTTTTTAGAGGTTTAATATAATAATAGATTATATTTTTGTATAAAAATAGAGCCATATTATGTATTATATGGAATGAAATGTTATTCTCTATCAAGTTGGGATAGTGATAGAGAATGAATGATTATAAGAAAAGAACTGGTTGAGGAGATAATGAAATAGGTAATTAATATTTAAATTCAGATGAAAGAATATAAAATAATATAAAAAATTATTTTAGTAAACAAAGGAAACAATTGAATTTCTAAGTGGTAGATCATGTTTTCTTGAAAGTATCTCAATGGAACTGTGTTATACGGTTTTTTATGAATAAGATAGTGATCCATACACACATAATTTTTTTTGAATTTATGGAATAAATTATATATATGATATAAAATTTAGAAATTCCACTAATCATATTTAAATTTTGTGATGTGTTCCACATCTCATTATTAAGGATGTACATGACTGACCTAATGCATGTACTCACTGTTAAAGAAATAGAACTAGAACCTGATCTATCATAATTTGAAGAGAATATAATGATTCTTGAACTATAGAAAATTTGTTGAGGAAATGGATGAATCTTAAAAAAAAATTATTTTGGATAAACCAAAAAATTGAGGAAGTGACATGGGAAACTAAGGATACTCTGAAGAAGACCCACAATTATTTTTATAGAAAGTAACATCCATGAAAATTCGAAGGATTATTTTTCTATAGGAGGGATGAATATAACACTAAATATTCAATAAATATAAGTACAAATTATTTTTTAGCATAATAATAATACATTTCAATTTTTTAGACTTCACAGAATAGAAATTATCTTTTGATAGGATGAATATCGATTTTGAACTTACTTGGTCAAAATAATCATAGAAGGAGTTTTTAAAACCTTCCAAAATAAATAATTCAGAATTAATAATTAATAATTTATTATTTAACTACTAATACATTTATTTAAAATTATGTCTCATAATATTTGTTATTAAATATTTGTTGACTATCGACTTTATATAAATAATGATAAGATTATTTGAATGTAAAATTGATATTTTTTGGATAACTATTTTTAAAAGAACAATGTATCTCCATTTTAGGGAACTAAAATAGTATTTGAATATGAATTATATAAATGAGATTAATTTGTATAATATATGAATTTAATTCCATTTTATTATTATTATCAGTAATATAGTAAATATAAGATCATCATGTTCTTGAAAAATGCATATATAAAAAAACAAATTTTCAACACGTTTTACAGGATTTTTTTAAACTAAAATCTTAATTTTATATGAATTTAATTTTATAAAATGGATTAAATATTTTGATCCATAATAATTAATATTATTTAATAAATCCATCTTTATTTTCTGTTATAATGAATAATAAAGTAATTAAAATGTAAATACAACATTTATGGTCAAAACGAGTTTACCTGGGGTTAATATAAAAATTAAATGGTTAAAATGGATAACATTTTTTTACTGAACCATATTGTTTGTATGAATTTAAAAATATACCCTTATCACCTAAAAATTTGAATCATTTTGGAGTAATTGTTTCTATAAAATGACTTAATATTATATTAAAACATTGAAAAATTATAGGTGGTCCACTCACCTCAATAATAAAAGGAAACATTGACCCCAAACCTAATCACACTTCTTTAGACATATATCTAGACACAAAAATTCCAAAATATATCCTCAGTATCATTATTCTTATCTTATATGATCTTTTATTTTCAAGATACCAAACCATTTATTTTTAAGACGTGATCTAAATGTGTTTTCTCAATGTAATGGTTATCATCTTAAAGATGCTCTTTATTTCCACATATTCATTTACATAATTAATTTATGAAAAATAAATTAAAAATAATAACACACTTTTCATCTATATATTTAGATGTTATTATATTAGTGTAATAATATTAATCAACCTCCTTCTCCATCAAATGGGAAAAAAACCATCACTCGTGTGTATGAAAGATTATAGACTCATGAACCGATGTAATTTTTTTCCATCACCATATCACATGGATTTTTATAATGGTAGAACCAATTAATATATATTTTAATACTGAATAATATGGATTCTAGAAATTGAAGATATATTCTACTTCTTTATCCTTTCACCCTTTTAGGTAATGGCAACATCACTCGAACATACGTTCAACCTACTAGATCTATCAAGAGATGTAACTCATTTTCCATACCCATATTTCAAAAATGATTATGAAAATTTATATATTATGTTAATATTATATTGATAAAATTAATATAATTTTTTTTATATAAATATATCATATGGAGAATATTTGAAACTTACTTGATAAAACCTGCATGAGAAAATAATGTTGTTAACACTCAAAAAATTGTAATAATGAAATATTCTTCAGGAGGAGGTGGTAAGATGTTATATTAGGATCATATATGATATTATGAATATTAATATTGTTTTTAAATAATGAAATTACAATTATAAGACCATTATACATTATTTTATGTCAGATTTAACTAGAGGGAAGTGTGAAGTAAGAGATTTGGTCTCAATTCCCACTCCATTGAGACATTCTTGGTATTATTCCCCTCTTTAGTTTTATATGGTGAATATAATACCTATTTATGGTGTTTAAAATTAATAAATATTTATTCGTAATTATTATATATTAATTTAATGTTTATAATTTCATGTTAGTTTAATTTCAATGCTGCCAAAGTTGTAAAAATTTATTTTTCCAAATCATTTTTTGGATTGCTCTTGTTTTTATTAACATGAATATAATAATCTATACTTCTTAAACTATATATATTTTCACATTAAATATATATTTAACGATTATTCATATTTTATTTCTATATTTCTTCTCTTTCACTCAAAAATCATGTAATAGAAATTCTGAATAAAAATCCAATATTATTACTCTTATTATCTGGTGTTTTTTCTTTCATGTTCATATTTTTTCAATTTTTTTCAAGTCCATACTATTTACTCAAATGATTTATTTATTACAGTTGATTTTATCTTTAATTGTTTAAAAGAAATTAAATATACAATAAAAATTTTTTCTAGATGGTTCATTTAGGTTATTCTTTACAAAAAGTCAAAAGTAATGTTTTAACATGTACAACATTAACGACCTTTCCAACCACTATAACAGTTTTATGATATTTAACTTTTATTATAATTTATATATTAGTCTATAAATAAGAATTCTATAATAAAAGTTTTTTTTAATTTATTAATTCAATTTTCATTTATTCTAGAAAATATTAATTTCATACAAATCGTATATTTATGATAAATTGATGGTCATCCTTTATCGTTTTTTAATTTCCAATCACCAAATTTCTATTGAAAAATTTAATTTCTTATGATCATTAGATTAGAAATTTAAATTAAATAAATATATTATTTGTATCATCGATATTACTATTTCTTGAACCATATATCATTCCTATATATGGGGTTTTTACTTTGAAATTTATTTGATTTCATATATAATTTTTGACATTTTATATTATTTATTATATGGGGAAATTTATTGATAATCAATATTGTATATCAATATAATTTTCTATTAGATAAAAAATAAATGAATTGTTGATGTATTGAAGGGTGGGGATGGGAATTATATATCCCCTTGATGCATCTAAAGGACTAATGACTCAAATAATTTTCCAAAATTATCGCGGGTTTTGGTTCATACCACCCCATTGATTAGAATATTGTGGCATAAGGATTTGATGGTAAAGATATAATGATGTGTGATATTCTGACATACAATATTATGAATTAAATTTATTGAGAATAAGATAATTATTATCCATGATATTATTTTAGTGATATTATTTGGGATTAATTTCATTCTAATGTTATTGATTTACTGTAATGTGTTCCCATCTATTGACCAATACATTTTGATTACACATCTTTTATCCATGACAACTTCTATTGTACTCACCCTCATTGAGAGTTTTATCTCACAATTATTTTGTTTCCTTTCCATATTATAACACCCCGTCATTTTATGTTGTGTATATACTTACATAAATTCATTTTATTCGATATCTTATGTTACACGCAACACCAAGCTTAAACTAATCGTGACATACTATTAAATATTTACTGACTACTTTAATAGTAAAGTGACGATTGTGAATTTTAATGTTGACATTAGAATAATAACATCACCTATGAATGTACAAATGATATCTTGGTATATCATTAATGAAAATACGGTATATTTATAGTAAGGAATAATTAAATAAATGTTTTAATAAATAATAAATTATGTGTCAGTTTTTTTGTTGAAATGAAAATGTTTATTTAAAATTTTCTAAACAATATAATTACATGAAATTGAATTTCTTGTCATACAATATATTTATAAATTAAATTTTTTTATTATAAAAATATGATAATTTTATGATACCATAAATAATTTTTATAAGTTTTGTAAAATCAATTTTAATATTAAAAATATATTTTAGAATAGAAGATGCTTGTAATTCAAAAATAAATTTCTCATATTTATAAAATGATCTTCGTAAAATGGATTCCATTTTTGAAATATAGATATTTTAAAATATATAGATTTAATTTTTTAGATTTTATTCCATGTAGTTGAGTTTTTTGTGAATAGTAAAATATGATAATTTATGGTATCTAATTAGAAATAACATGAACTAGTAACTATTCATAATAATAATAATCAACAATATTGACAATCTTGGGCCAAAACAACAAACAAATGAAAAAAATAATCAGAAACACCCTTCTTCTCCCACTATAAGTACCTCCCCTCAACATCCCTTCTACACAGAATATATAAGAATTGATGCTTGTTTAATTTCTTGATAGTAATATTATAAAATCTATCCCGCACATCAATGATGTGATTTTATTACCAAAATACAAAATCCATGTGTCCTAATGTGGTTCTCAAAGAGACGACAATTAAGATGAAATGTACTCTTATGTTACCTTTTATTTTATTTTCTTTCACTATCCTCTCCAAAACTTCCATACCCAAAGGGAAATGGTTACCCTATTATGATATATGTAATGTAATTTAACATTTTTAATGTAATACTCATCATAAAATATCTTTTCCACTGATTTCAATTCTAAAAATGAAAACATCTATCTTTATGTACTGATTCACCACCTTGAAGGGAGATAAGTTATTATTTTCCCTTACCAGCATCAAGGATGGTCATAAAACCATTATTATGGATAAATAATATTTCAATGTACATATTATATGTTATATAATGTTACGAAACCAATATATAATCATGATATTAAATAAAATGACACAAGTTCGTGATGGTCACCAAAATAAAATAATCATTTTCATTAACATTTTATCTAATGACTCATCCAAATAACTTATATAAACTTACATATAAAGACCATTTAAAATCAATGAAGTATATTAATTTCATTACAATCCACTTCTACAGTTTATCATCAATTTTAAAAGAAATCACATAATTATAAACCAGGAAATCGACCGTAAAACCATAAAATAAACTCTCTAGGAACAATGATATTAAACATTTTAACTCAAAAAATGGAAATAATTGAGCTTAATAATAATTTAATAAAAAAATATATATTTTTAAGATTTTATTAATTAAGAAATTAGTGAGTCTTATTTTATTATCCTGATCATTAAGTAAAATTTTCGAATGCGTTCACACATATAGGAAGGGGTTTTTCATCCCAGTTTTATTTCTTTGAGATATACCTTATTTATCACATATTTCTTTAGTATGGTGTATATATAGTGACATTTGATATATCATATCATGAATATATTTATATTGATGTTTTTATGGGTTTCATTTTATAAATATTGATTTTATGGATATACGATTTGATTTATTACAAGTGGAAAGGCACATTGTCTCAATCTTTATTTCATTGAGACTTCCATGGTAGTGTTCCCCTAATCATATTAATGTGTTGTATATAATAAACTTTTGAGATCATTATATTTATGATATTATATTTCAATTAAATATTCATATATCTTCTCTCAAGGATATGATTATTTTCTATGTTTTATACCATTTCTTTTACATACAGGGATTACATTTAATGTTATTTGATTAACTTGTAAACAATGTTAAATCAAAACATTTTACTCAGTATGGATATTACTTGATAAGGAATATAGATTTTTTTAATTTAATCAATCATGGTAATATTTGTATAATTATTTGTACATGAAAACATTTCTTGGACCTAATTATAAATGTCCCCTCGATGCATCAACAGGTCTCACAAGACAAAGAAATTGGAAAAATACACATTAAATTTTTTTATAAATAGAATTAGGTAGGTTTCTATCCTTAGACATTGACTATATGAAAGGTATTGATGGTCTTGGGTCATGTTCTAAATACATGACATCCAATAATTAATAATCCCATTTTTTTAGAATTTAGTTATTATTATTCATGATATTTTTACTATGACACAATATATGGATTCATTTTAGTTATCACATTTTCTATTAAATGTAATGTGTTTTTTAGTTATGATATATTGGTTATGATTCACCTATTATTAATTCATTTTTCTTCTATATGTTATCGTTATATATCATTTTAGATCATTATTTTGTTCCTTTTTCCTTCCCTATATTGTGAAGATGAAATATTTGAATTATTGTCAAGGAAGTAGTTTATTTTCATTAGTTCTATTCAATGTTTAATTACCAATGTAACAATAGAAACATGTATGTATCTAGTTCCTTAAGAATACCAAAATAATTGATCCTTGGTGATGTGATCTCTTATTTTGATTCCAATATAATTTAATAACCAGTTACTCTCAGATACATTGGTCAGGGTTGTTGCAATTAGTGTTAGACCAGGTTTGGAAGATACAATGGGAAGTAGATATTAAATAAAAATGAGAATTACAATAATTCCTCATAGTGAATTTTTGGATCAATACCCATGATGATTATGAACAAACCAACTGTCTTTACTTATTTAGTGATGGGTCTTAATAAAAGAAAAAGAATAAATACCAATATAGAGTGTAAGGATTTCCCTATTGAGTATTTCAATGTAGTTGGAGTTAGGGATGAGCAGATCATGACCATATTTAGACATCTTACTATAGTTATACTAAATAACCATGATACACCTATGTAGGAATGATTAATATATAAAAATACCCCATAATTTAGTGGTGAAACTAAGAATGTTTATATGAGAACTAATTCGTGTACCGTGAAAAGATATTTGTAGATTTGGGATCTGATAAAATAGAAAAGGTTGTACAAACAATATATTTATTCAATGGTGGTGCTGATCAATGGAAGTCATTGATCCAAAATAATAAGGATAAATATGAAATTGAATATATGGAATGTAAATATTTTAAGGAATCATTCTTCAAAAAATATTTCCCTCAAGTGAAACAAACTAAAATGATGATAAAATTCCTTGTTTTAAATAAAAATCATGAAAATAGGGTTGTAGAGTATGAGGATACATTTTCAAGATGTACCATGTATGTTACAGATTACATACATGATTTGGAAAGAAATATTTATCATTTCATTAAATGTATTATCGAATTCCAATGAAGGGAATTGGATTCTCTAAAATTTTCAAAATATTATGAAATAATATTGAGTTCTATCAAAACCGAGATATAATTTTCTAGATCCTATATGGTCAAAGGAAATAACGAGAATAAGCGGTATTTTGATAACTATTATAAAGGTAATAAATCAAATTAAAATAGGGGAATTAAAAATTTCCATTATATGAAAATTTGGGAAAGATTCATATTTTGAAATGCTATAAAGGCATGGGAGTTGGATACATGTGTGGAAAAAGGGTCAAGAATATAATGAATTAATGTTGAAGAAGAAAATAAATGATATTAAATTCTTCTACAATAATGAAATGGGGAATTATTGAAACTGATGTGCCTTGATTCAATGGAATCCACCACTGAATATTCCAATGTTAGATAACTAGGCTTATAAGAACACTATAGTTGAAGTATAAGTTCCAAATGATGTGGTGGAAGGTACATTAATCATATCTTCAAATTTAGAAAATTATTTATTTGATTATGGATCATTATACTCTTTTATATCTAGCTAATTTTTCATGAAAATTATAAATTTCCATTTTAAATAATAAGGGAGTTATTAGTCAAGAATCATAAGGGGGGTATCATTGCAATAAAGATCTTTTTTGAAGACACCATTATGGCATATAATTGTGGTTTATTTACTAACATTATCATCATAACTATGGTTGAATTTAATATAAGACTTGATATGTAAAGGCTTTCAAAATATGGTGTGAAAACTTGTTAAAAGAAGAATGGAATTATGAATTTTGTGGAAGATATAGAATTTGGTACCTATATAGAAGAAACATCAATATTTTATTCCTATATCGATCCCCCAATACATCTACTATGTGAAATTATTGGGGAGGTATAGAAATAAAACATCCTGGGATGGGGAATGTAATCAATAAATTGAGGATGTACCAATTGTATACAAATAAAATGATGTATTTCCTGATTAATTATATAGAAAACTTTAATGTTTGAAGTTGATTTTACCATTGAATTAATACATACTGAAAGATAAATATCGAAGTATCCTAAAATAATTTTTATTATGGAATTAGTAGAGATGAGGAAATCATTAGAGGAGTTGAGTAATAAGGAATTTATTTACCCTAGTGTTTCTTCCTAGGGAGACCCTATTCTCTTTATTAAGAAGAAAGATGGATCAATTTGTTTGTTCATTGGATATAGAGAAATCAATGCTATTATAATAAATAACTAGTTTCATATACCTCAAACTAATTATTTATTTTATTAAAATCATATAGATTAATATTTTTTTGAATATTTACCTTCATTCAAGGTATTTCTATTTGAGATTAAATATTGAAGATATTCTGAAGACATATTTTCAGATGTGGTATGTACATTATGAGTTTAGAGAAATACCATTTGTATTAACTAATTGACCATATGTTTTTACGTATCTAATGAGAACAATAATCAAGCAATGTATTCATTATTTTTTTGGTATTAAATGATGATATATTGATATATTCAAAAACATATTATGTCCAAGATAACCAATTGTGGATAAATATTGAGACTCTCAAAAGGAATGTTTTATATTGTATATTTATAATGTCTAAATTGTAACTACAGGAAATTTATTTTCTTGGCCATATCCACTCTTAGGATTGAATCTCAGTTGGTCCTATAATGAAAAAGTTATTCCATGAATGTTCTACTCCAAGATACATTATTGGAGAACATAGTTTCATTTGTTTAACATGATACTATTGAAATTTTGTTCATAAATTTTCCTGATTGGCTAACCTGTAAACTATGCTCACACATAAAGGGGTTATGTTCGTATGGGAAAATGAATGTGCATAATTTTTTGAGTAATTGAAGAGAATATTAGTAAATTATCAGATTTTGAATCTACCATCAAGAAATGATGGGATAGTGATTTATTATGATGAATTTAAGATGGAATTTGGTTGTTTCCTAATGAAAAAATAATAAATTTATTGCATTTTATCAAGGATTTTGATGATTTATGATCAAAATAATCAAACTCATGATCTGGAGTTAGTAACTGTAATATTTTCTATGAATATGGGGAGAAAATATCTATATGGTTAATTCTATGAGATATATATGTATAAAAAGAGATTCAAATACATTTTTATACAAAAGGAACTCAACATGAGGAAATGAAGATGGATGGATTTACTAAATGATTATGATTTTTCATTACACAACCACCTAAGAAAAGAAAATAATGTAAAAAATGCATTAAAAAGGAAGGATCATAGAATTCTATCCAAAATAAGGGTCTAGAAATATGCTACGTTCATGGATTTAGTAAATATGGATATTGGAATTCTTAAGGATAGTGAGACATCACTACTTTTTAAAATCATTTTGAAACTATCTCTATCTGAAAAGATAAAATCGCTCAATATGAAGATAGTTTTTTTTAAAAGAAACTTAAATCCATTGAAGATGAAATATTGTTAGAATTCATGTTTGAGGATGTAATTTTATGGTTTGAGAAGAGGTTATATGTTCCATAAATACCTTACATAAAAAGGGATCTATAACATGATATTAATATCTCAAATTTCTCTATAGAGCATGGTACTTTCATGATGTACAGAGATATGAAGAAACCCTTTTGGTGGGATAATATGAAGTGGGAAATTACTGCCTATGTGTCAAGATGTATAGTTTTTCAACAAGTAAAGGCTGATAGAAAAGTTCTTATAGGAGTCTTGTCAACTCAACCAATTCCTATGTAGATGTGGAATGAAATTATTATGGACTTATTCACCATATTACCATATACCCCTACATACAATGATACATTATGGGTTATTATTGTTCACCTTAAAAAACTGGAACATTTTATTTATAAAAGATAATATTTACAACTTTTTTTCCTAGAAAATATCTATATTAATGAATTTTAAGACTTCATGGTGAACCTATATCAATTGTGCCTAATAAAGATCCAATTTTTACATCAAAATTAGGAAATTCATCAGATGTATTTATATACTGAGCTTAATTTGAGTACTGTTTTTCACCCTCAAACCGATGGATAGTTCGAAATGAATATTCAAAAATTTTAATATATATTGAGATCATGTTCAAATGAAATGAAAGGTACATGGGTTCATTATTTGCCTTTGGTATAGTTTTCATACAATAATAGTATCTATTCTAGTATTAAAATGGAACCACATTAACAATTATATGGAAAGTGATTTTGTACTCTAACTTGTTGGGATAAAGTAGAGTAAACCTGTAGTATGAGAAGTTATAAAAGTTAAAAATAAATAGAAAAATTCCATTCAGGAACATATTAAGATAGATTAATGTTGGAAGAATACTTATACTATCAACCAGAGAAATGATTTAGAATTAAAAGAGAGAGATCCTGTATTTTTAAAAGTTTATTCATGGGAGGGTGTCATAAGGTTTGATATTAAAGAGAAACTGAGCCTTATGTATATTGAACCATTTGAAATTCTATCAATAATTTGACCTGTAGCTGACCTATTAGTAATGAGACTATGTCTGTCCATATTTTATGAGGTGTTCCACATATCATTGTTAAAGGAGCATATTCTAGATCCAACACATGTGATCACTAATGATTAAAAATAATTGGAACCTATTTTGTCTTTCTATGAAGTGCTTTATGAGATTCATGACACTAGGTATCATGAATTGATAAATCAAATGACTATAATATTAAAAGTCCACTAGATAATCCATAAAATGGATGAAGTGATGTTGGATCCTAAGGATATTATGAAGAAGAACCACCATAACTATTTATAAGGCAATATTCATGATATGTTTCAAGGAGGAAATTTCTAAGGGAAGAAGAATGCAACAAAATAGGAGTTTATGTTATTTATATTCTTAAAAAAATTCAGTTTATTTGATAACATACATTGCATAAAACACTAACCTTAAACAAAACATAATATACTATTTATTATTAACAAGACCATAGGTATAGTAATATGTCTACGAAGAATAATAATGTGTCTATTATAATAAAACACTCACACCAATGAATGTATAAATAAAATCTAGGTCTCTCATAATTGAAAATATTAGACATTTTTATTATGAAATATGTAAATAAATGTTTTAAAAAATTATTAATCAGATGTTGAAATTTTTTGTGAAATGAAAATGATTATTTAAAATTTAATAAATAATAAAAAAATAAAATAAAATTTATTTTCATAAAATAGATTTATAAATTATTATTATTTATTATAATTATAGGATAATTTTATGTGGCCATAATTATTTTTGAAAGGTATTGTAAAATCGGTAATAATATTAAATTTTTTTTAATGAAATGATGTTTTTAATTAAAAATTAATTTTATCAAATTTAGAAAATCATTTTCATAAAATACAGTCCATTTCCAAAAAGTACACATTGAAAAATGGTTCAGATGATTTTTTGATATTTTTATGATGTAGTTGAATTCTTATTAAATAGTTAAATATGATAATTTATGATATTTAAATTTTATGATAAATACATTATTTTTAGGGAATTACTTATTTAAGAACACATTATTTCAAAATTACATGACCTATTTACTATACATAGTCCCAATAATCAACATTATCGACGGTCTTGATCCAAAATAATAATCAAATGGAAAAGATTATCAAAACACCTCTATCCTCTCACTATAAATGCCACTAATCACTAACCTTTATCATCTCACATTATAATCCATGATGGTTTCCTAGGTTCTACCCAATTACCCAACCAAGTTGATTTCCAATATCTAAGACATAATTTCCTTACCAAAAATCAAAAGCCATGTGTCTTAAATAGGTTCTCTGAGAGACGATATTCAAGAGGAAAAATACTCCTTCACTCCTATTTTTATTTTCCTATCCTCCCCTAACATACCATATCCAAAGTGGAATGGTAACTCTAGGATTATGTATACTAGAATTTTATTTTGTTAATGGAATACACAACATCAAATCTCTTCTCCTTGTCTTTTAATTCTAAAAATGAAAATATCATCCCTGATATATTGATTATTCGCCTTTGTGGACGAAGAGTATTTATTTTCCATTACAGCCTTCAAGACTGGTCATAAAATGATTATTACGATTATTTTAGATACTAATATACATATTTTATGTTATATGTTGTTTTGGAAAAAATATAAAAACATAACATTAAAAATATGAAAGAGTTTCATGATGGTTGCGAAAATAAACTAATTATTATTCATTATTGTTTTATCTAAGGAATCATCCTCGTACCATATATCCAAAAATAAAATATAGAAACAATATAAAATACTGAAATATATTTATATCATACTATTCTACTACACGATTTTTAATTCTTTTTGACAAGAACTAACTATATCATACACAACGGAATCATCCAAAAAACCATAAAATAGATGATCCCTGAAAAACAAAATTAAACATTATAACTAATTAGAAAATCCATAAATGAATTCAATACAAATTTAATAAATAAAAAATATTTTTGAAGAGGTTTTAAAATAAGTAATTATTAAATCTGATTTTATTATCAATGACATTATGTACAAGTTCTGAATACTTTCAAACTTCAGGCATGGGGTTTCTCATGAAACTTTTATTTCTGCGATATATACGTTATTCACAACTAATTTATTGTGTCTGGAGGATTTATACCACCAGTTTCTATAGCATATAAAAAATCTATTTTTTTCCTGGTATTCAATTTTTCATTTTATAATTACTATTTTTATGGGGAATATGATTCTATTGATTAAAAGTGGTAAGGGACTTCGTCTCATTATCCATTTCATTGAGATGACTCGGTATTGTGAACGTATTCATTTTAATGTGGTGTATATACTAACTTTATTATATCATTTTTCATTTAATATTATATTTATCTTAAATATCCATATTTATTTTATGATAGATATGATTATGGTCTAAGTCATATACTGTTTTTTCAAATAGTGTTTATATTGAATGTTTTTTGATTAACTGGAAAATAATGATAAACCCATATCATGGACTCAATAAAAGTGTTCATTGATAGGGAATATTGGCTTCATGAATTAAATAAATCATTTAAATATTTTAGAAATTTTTTTGACATGTAGAAAATGTTAGGGCCCAATTATAGTTATCCCCTTTATGTGTCGATATTTTTCATGATCCAAATCGTTAAAAAAACCCTTTTTCTTTTCTTACAAACAAATTACTATGAGATTCAACCCTCATATGTAAACTGTCATTGGACAGGTCTTGATGGTAGTGGTTCATCTTCATGATATATTACATCAAATAATTAAGCATTCCCTTCATTCAGTATTCAATTATTACTATTTATGTTATTTTCCCTATGAAAAAAAATCAATGGATGAATTTTCAATCTTATTTTATTGATTAAATGGAATGTGTTTTTAAATTATTCAATATTAATGATTATGTTATTATTGATTCACACTTTCACTATATGTAATCCTTAATGAATACCTTATAAAAAACATTTATTTTTTTTCTTACCTAGGTTATGAAGATTAAAACATTTAATAAGTTTCAAGGGAGCAATTTATTTTCCTTTGTAATGTTTGATATTTAATCACCAATGTAATAAGGGAACCGTGAATTTATCTTGTTGTTGAATATTAATAAACTGATTGATCAATAGTGATGTGATCTCTTTTATCAATATAGTTTTAATTAACTAGACACAAAATCTGCGCTACTTGGGTTGGGTATGTAACACCCATTATATGTTGTTGAAATATTTGGATGTATATAAAATATGTAGAGAATTATCTTTTTTTATATTTTAAATTCAATTCCTAATGTAAATTGGGTATCAGTTATGTATATAGTTCTACAATACTACTAAAATGATTAATCATTTTGGATTAAATACATTATCACTATGATAATGTAATAATGTAGACACTATCTTAGGATTACTGTATTTTTGGTTATTACAAATCCCTCATTTTATACCTTTTCTATTTATTCAATATGACCTCCCACTATTTACATAATTTTTTAGAAAACCCACTAGGTTACATTGATGTACCTACCCATTCGAATTTTAATAAGAAAAAATGATTCATTCTTCCTGGTTTAGTTATGATCTTAGTTTATTTTATTGATTAAAATAAACATATTTATTACTTCTTAAAAACTCTTGAAATTAATTAGTGATAATAATTCTATTCACTGTAACGTATTCATCCTTCTTGTTTGAACCAATGTTGATTTATCATTAAAATTATTCCTATAATTTTTTGTCAACATAATCATCATTATCATTTTATTAAATAAATAAATGAAGTACACACAATAGACACAAAAAAAGGAAATGACTATGGAGGTATAAAATAATATAAACTGAGGGCATTACATCTCAGAAAAATCTTACCCTCATTAGATAAACAGTTCCATCCAAAAGAGAGGGTGAAACTTGTTCCTAAAAATCATTTTATTCAACCCCAAATGTTATATAAAATCTATATTCATGATGTCTTACCTATGAATTCTATATACAATACATTTTTTAATTATATTTTTCACTATTTTAAAAACAATTTAAATGAATAATTTTCTCATATTTAGAAAAAATAACATCTAAATTTGTAAACATAAACTTAATAATTTTGTTAAAGAGAAGATATGAAATTTTTATAATATTGTATCAAAGGAAAACAATTATTTTACTTTTTGGTTAATTTTCTCTCATTTTTCATACTTGTTTAATATGTAAGACTTTTTCCTGATAAATTAAAGAATATATGTGTCTTGGATTCTCATTGTATCACATCTCATATAGACTATTCTCTTTACCGAGTCACAATAATGTTCATTTTATATTCCATTTCCATCAACACATATATTTAAAAATCCCCTAAAATGTTTTTTATAAACAATATCACCCTCACCATAATTTTTGTGGCACACATTATTTTTTGAATAACCACATTCATTGTTTTATCATCATAATTGAGAATTGATATATAATCCCATATTTGATGGGAAAATCCTCGTCATTATTGATTGTGGATGTCATACCTATGTCATATATATTATATTTTACAAACATTATTTGAACATCATTTTCTATATTATTCACTACCACTCAATAAAATCAAACACCAATATTTTCTATATGGAAATAAATCATGGTATCTCACATTATTAAAAATAAAAATAGTATATTTTATTATTTTTCTAGAATCCTTTGGATTATTTTCTTGAAAAAAAATTATATTTATAAGATCTAATAAGAAAGTTTTCTCATTTTCATTGTTTTTTTTCATTTATTTTAGTTTTTACATCATTAAAAATTCCACTTTTGTGTTCAAAATCACTCTTTAGTGTGGTTATGTCTTTGTAATCCCACTAATTTTTAAACCCCTTATAAAATATTGATTTATATGTTCATTAAATAAAAACTAAAACATGTTTGGAACATATTTAGAGAGGAAACAAGAGTCTTTATCTTTATTCATTTGATATATGTTTCATATTTGTGTTCCTCTTTCCTTAGTAAATATAATAAATCCTAAACTTATCCATGTCTTTTTTATAAATTTTATGTCATGATCAGAGTTCCAGGTTACACCTTATTCACTCCATGAACAACTGATTGAATTATTTAAAACCTTTATCCCTAATATTATCCTTTTAAAAGAATTTATTTAAGGAGAATCATTTATAATATTCACAATACCATATTCTCATGATTTTGTTTTCTAATAGATGTTCATTTCTGGTCATGTTGGATGATCACTCACTATCAAGTACACACAGTCCATTTCGATCAATTGTATTAAGATTCAATTCATTTATATTTTACATTACACAATTCTCATCATTCACACACACATACATATTAGAATATAATGACCTCCAAGAATTCACCACATCATTAATTTAAAATTTATCTCCTTCTTAAAAAAATTGTACTTGTGAAATTTCATTTTGATAATTAATTATACTCGATGAAATCTCTATGGACATGGATCATTCCTTTTCATCAGTATACATTTCTTCCTCTATAATGAAAAATAATTTTTTTTGTTTATATTTCCTGTCTAAAAAATAATTATGGAAATCAATTATTTGTAATAAAAATTATCACTCCTTTGTTTCTTTTTGAAAGCATCAACATATATCCTTATTTTTGAGATATAATAAAAATACACCATATTTATAATATTTATATTAAAATAACTCAATATTTAAGATGTGTTGTTTTTAATGTTATTTAATTCAAAAATAACTTTCCATGCCCACCAAAATCTGTTATAAATCCACATGAGGATTCACATTCCTATGATGTTCACTACAACCATATCTTTTTTTCCTTATGAATTTGATCATTGTTTTTTTAGAAAATCCTATAATCTCCATGAACAATCCATTGTATTAAATTTGTATTTTTATGATGTGTAATATTAAATATTATTGTTATAATATAAGTTATGTATTTTCTAAAAAAACATTACAACTTTCCTTTAGATTTGGTCACCATAGATTTGGGTAGGTCAATTTATATTCTCTCCTAATTCCCCATAGAGTACAAAATTTCAATATTTATTTCTTATTCTTATAATTTGATCTTTATTATGATCAATTTTTTATGATTTTTATATTTTATTTTTGTTCAACATGAAATAATTATTTCAATATATAGATATCTTCTTGATGAAGTTCTATGTAAACCATTAAATAGAAAAAAAAATAATATTTTTTATTAGATCATTCATATTGATGAGAAATAAAATCAAATATTTCCTCAAAAATGACCTTCACATGGAAAATAAAATTTTATTATTTTTCATCGTAGATGATATATTTTTACAGAAGATATTTATAGATAGATATAATAATGTAGTTTTCATCAATTTGTTTATAATAATAAATATCGTGAATTTCATATTTATTAGAGGAATCATATTCCTTAATGATAAATATTAAATTTTAATAACTTTTATTGTGTTAATTACTTCAAAATTAACACAACTTTATGGGTTTGTTTTGTGCCTAAATTTCCATAAAATACTGTTGGATTTTCATTGGAACATTTATAATGATATTTTGAATTTCTCCACCCACAATAAAACTTGAAAGCAGTGGTTTTCAATTGAACATATTTTTTGATCATTTCAGATTTGATGAAAGGAATACCATCATCACATCCATATCATCATCATAAAATTCATACTTAAATATGAGTTTCAAAATTACCATGAATTAAATCTCTTTATAAATATTCCTTTTAATGATTAAATTTAATATTAACTGCATGTCATAATATATAAGTGTGATTTTGATATTTTAATTAATAATGTATTATGATCTATTTATTTAATAAATTATCCATTATATTAAAATATGTAGGGAGTATCTTTAGGATAAATTTATAAAATCTTAGATATTTAATGAAATAACATAATCCATTCATGTATTGGAAATATTTAATCACCCAGTTGAAAGAATATCAATCAATTTAGTGGGTTATATATTATGGTAAATGAATTTATTCATAAATACATACATGTTCACTATAATTTCAATTAAGATCTATTTATTTTAATTTAAGAGATTCACTTAAATAACATCAGAATATTTTTATTTCATGATTATTTCTAAGTTTTATTTAGTGGTAATAACCCAAATGAAATCATCACCCTTTTATATACAACCAAAAAATTATAGTATATATAATATAGTGATAATTTTATCAAACCAAAAATGTTTAGTACATGTTCCATAGTGATGTATACATTTATGGTGTGTGATTAAATATTTCAAGAAATTTTATTTTTTCATAGTTGGTAACCTTTTGAGTTTAAAATAGTATATTTTTATGGTTTACTAGAGAGTAAATTGACTTTATTTTCAATTAGTTTTTAAATAACTAAATGAATCCCCTAATCTAGGGGGTAGGTGAATTATGGTGTTATTAAATCAAATACATTCAACTTCAGGTCTTCTATTACAAATTGTCTTGATGGTTATTACATATATATGATTTTGTAAACCACTATTTTACATGTATTAAATAAAAGTACACAAAGGAAAACGATTTACTTAGTTACGCTAAAATAGAGAATGACCTACTGGGAAAGAATAACCCACTTTTCATATCTCCCAATTAAAAAATCCCATTAATTATGAGAAGATATAGATGCCTCACAATCACTCTCAGAACATTATCTTACATTTTTTATGTACCCACTACTCATAAGAAACATTTGATATGAATTATGAACGTCTCATCAGTCAAAATATAATAATTAATACCCCATCAATATATTACTAAAAAATTGATCTCATTTTTATCGTTTATGTGTTTGATAATATTAATATTGCAATAAATTAAACATTTAACCTATCTTTTATGTTTTTATAATATTAAAATAATTCTTATTCTTTTAATGAAACACCAATTTCACTTTATATGTATTTACTAATTTCTATATATCATATCACAAAAAATCTGTCAAATATTTATATATATCCATTATCAATTAAGTCCTCAAATACCCATTTTTATAATATTTATATCATGATTGGGATGACACAATCATCTTTAAAATTTTTATAAATCTTAAATAGATAATAAAACTAGCTATTTATACCGATCATCAAAAAAACAAGGTGGTATTTCATTCAATGATGTGACCTTCAACTAGTGAAATCATATTATAAAACTTAATATGAGAATAATTAAATCCAAAATAAAATGGGTATGTTCCATTTTATTAATTAAATTACCATAAAATTTCATCACAATCTTCTTTGAAAGGTTTCTATCATCGAAAACATATCAAACATTGTTATAAAAACATACATTTATCCCTGAATTTATCTAATTTTACATAACCATTTTAATTAATAAATATAATGTAACCAACATTACATTATGTGGTTTTACAATCCTATAAATTTTATATAAGGAAAAAATTAATTATTTCTTATATAATGGTCACCACCATGGTGTTATTCTATTCGATTAAATGTTTCATATACACCCTAATTTTCATGTCACATTTTTAATAAAAATTACCATTATTTGATTCTAGGATTAATTTTTTAATATGAAAATTTATTATTTTCATATATATCATTGAAAAAGCTAGTAATCCACAACGTTGATTTAAAATATGAATTAGTAAAAAGGAATACAAAAAACCATGGTAATTACCATTATATGGTATGTAAATTCTACTGAACAAAACTATATTATTTTATTGATTTATACAACATGTAATTTCTACATCCACCATGGTGTGTTTTTATTATAGAATAATTCCAATTTAGATATCTTTCAAGCACACTAAAAATGTTTCCAGTATATTTTAATGTTATTATATGATTTAGAAACTATTATATTCACTAGTTTTCTAAAAATATGTAAATAAATACTCATTAATAATTTTTAGTAATTATATTATCATTATCCATTTTTGATAAACATAAACTAAAAACAAGATAATTTTCTTTATTTTTTAAATTTTTAGGTTTAAATGAAAATAATTTTCTCCATGCATAAAACATTAATTTATTTATGTTCATGGGAATTATATTTCACAACCAAATTTAATTAACAATCAAAATAGAATATACATATTCATTGTTATTCAATGAAAAATTTATACATCTTAATATTGTTATGTAGGAATATTCTTGTTATACTAATATGATTTCTTTCCATTAAACAGAAATATAATATTAAAACATGAAAACATATTCATTATAGAAATGTAGTTTTTATCATCCCCTTCATTTCATCTAATAGATGCTTTAAATATTTCTAATGATACAATATTTAATTTAATATAGGTGTATGGAAATATCTTATCTTCTTTAATTATTTGAATAATAATTTTTTCTAAGTTTTATCATAATTTATATATTTGGAAAATATAGTTCTCCATTAATATTGAGGGAAATATTTAACTATATTATATTAAATCTCAAGTTTGTTAATAACCTAACTAAGGAGAACCCTGTTCCTTAAACTTGACCATCATTTGGCCTCTTCTATATTACTCCAATTTATTTCTTTCAATGACTAGATTATAGATATTACAATATAAATGGTGGAAAATTAACCTATTTCCCTCTAATTTTTCTAAAATATAAAATTATACTAGGAATATTTTAAGAATGGTCTAAATGTCAAATTTCCCTATAAATTCATAAAGGAAAAAACTACCCAACGTAAATCTCAAAATTTTAGAATCATATATAAAATAGACAAAAACATAAGTGATATATATAATGTATATAAGTTATAGAGAACCAAAAAACCCAATTATAATCAGGTCAACTATTGTTTATGTATAAACTCATCATCTAAAAAGGACCTCATGGTCTAAATGAAACTAAAAAACACTTGGTACACCATACTTTATTCTATTCTAACTAAATATTCAAATTTATAGAGATTTTTTATCCATCAATCCATCAATATAAATTCTAGAGAAGTAAATGAATAATTTATTTATTAGTAAAAAAGTGAATGATTATAAGTTTTTAGAATAAAAAATCTATATTATATTTATAGATACCAAAACACTATATCACGAGTGTCAGTATATTGTCTGCATGTCACGACCCCCTCCCCACAAGGTGTACCCCTCCTGGGCCAGCAATGTGGAAAGGGAGATAATGACCCCCTGAGTCCCACCTACTGTAGGCCCCGAGTTTGTGGCTAGCATCAAGGGTATAATAAACACACAAATGGGAGGCATTACCATCTAAGAGAACACATGCAGAAGAGAGAGATAAGATAGACACCAACCAACTCCAACTAAAAACTAAAATATAAAAGAAACCCATGTCCATATATGAAATGCCATGAAAAAGTACTACTACTGAAAAAGAAAACTACATGTACCCAAAAGGGAGTAAAATGGCACCGACCACAAGCCCGAACAGCTCCTCCAACCACAAGCTTGTAGTAACCAGCTTAATCTCCAACATGCTCCAAGTGACCTGAAAAATAGTTTATATATATGTAGGGTGAGTATAATAGTATACTCAGTAGGATCCTCTACGAAGCCTCTCGTGAAAAAGTAATGGTAGTATTCAAAAGCACAGTGAACAACAAGTGAAACTAACTCGTCACCTAAACAGGTATACTAAGTTCCCAACCTCACCATGGCTACTTTTACAAAGTGACGCATATAAGAATATATCATGTAGTAAAGAATATCTAGGGTACCCCGCTACTACTTCCCCACTGGTTTGGCGATTTTCCCCAATGACATGCTTCATGTGCATCACTCTCCAAATTCTCTCCCGAATACACCTGGGCTAAGCTCCACAATCTGCACCACATGCACCACATAGGATTTCCCGTAGACACCCAGGCTAAGCACTATGCCATCCTCACAACCAAAAGTAACTAGGTTGTTTCTGGGAGATACCAAAGCTCCCATAACGTGTATCATACATCGGGTATTATAACTCAAGCCTTTACAGCACATACACCAAGTAAGGATCATCAAGCCATCATAGCCTATACATGTTACACCTATAGTTGTCTATAGGATACTATATCCATAATATATGTGTGTGAATAACCACAATCCATTACATCCCTCTACACACATATACGGGGAAAACTAACTGTTGTGCCTAATGGAACTAGTATCTACCAAGAGAAGAGAGAAGGGTCAAAGGGGATAGTCATCCATTCACCCTCTCATCACATTGTTGGGGAAAACATCCCCCTAGGGCTCAGAATCCCTGAGATTCTTGTTTCCCTTACTAATAGGGTGGAGTAGCATATAGAAACACAAAAAGTATAGAATATATTATAACTCACAACCATACTATGGGAATAACCTAGTCTTAGATACAACTGCTGCTAACATCTCTCTCGGACTCCGGACTGCCACGTCTAAGACTAGGTATCCTATAATCATACAACCATTTAAATATCCTTAATCGGTTACATCATTCCCTTTTTTTATCGGTTCCACTGTACGTTAATTAATTCTTCCAAATTAATTAACTATGAACAATCCTCATTAAATTCATTAGCATCGCACCCAAAGTCAAATGTTCCTTCAAAGTTAAAACCTCATCATTATATTCCAGCATCTCTATTCCCATGGGTAAACATCAATTATTTAGACATTTATTACAAAATTAATTTCCCATATTCTCAGGAATTCAAGAAAATAATCTTATGATACTAAATACAAGGGGGCCCAACACGGTGAGTAGATTTACTACCCGTTGAGTCTTTTCCACCTATAACAATAGTGTAGGCCCATTATCCCTAGAGAGGCTCAACATAGAAAGCACATGGAATACCCCACGTGTCTTCGCCCCTTTCAGAAGAAGGGTAAGCAAGACTAGCTTCCTTGAGCAGTGGGGAAAACAAAGAAGATAAACAACAAAAGAATCCACATGCAACCTACAACCACATCCATCCCATTCCATTATCCCCAGTGTTCTCCCCGACACCCACATGCATAAACCAATTTATCTTGCCACTCTAGGCATCATCCGCTGCCATAATTACAAGGCCCCCATGCCCCCATATATCACAACACCCTCCTAGGGTCACATCACCACACAAGAAGCAGGAAACCAAACATCCCATAAATTTGGGCTCTTGGACATTTAAAAAGGCATCTAGCCTTCATATAATAAGAACCAATAGATTTTAGGTTTACCAACCAACTGAATTAAACAAATCGTTGGCCTTAATTTGACTAACACCAAGTTGGAACAACCCCCTCAACAAGAACATCAACCAGATTCATTTACATGAATCATTATATTTATCAAATTAATTATCAAAAAATTCTACCTTTATTTTCTTTATAAATTTAATAAATAGAAACATGCTAACAAGCAAGGCATATAAATCACACTATCTCGCAATTCAAGAGGCAAACTATTATCATGACACAAAAGAACAACATGCGATCAAACCAATTCTTTTAATTCAGTTCAAGTAATTTCTTAGGTCAATTCCAATGTGATCCAAAGGAAAAAACATAATAACTCTATGATGGAACATAAACAATTAGAGAAACCACGAATCCCCTGCCTCAAAGGTTTTCGAGGAAACCCACAACGGTCGAAGAACGCCCAAGAAGACCGGGTCGATTCAACAAGGATCCTCCCTATATATCCTCTACTAACACAACCAAGACCAAATATCATCATAAAAGAAACCCACACACATAGATCTACCCATAACGGGTGTATATCTAAAATATCGAGAGAAGAGTAGGAGTAGATCTAGGTAGATCTCAGAAAAAAAACAAAAGGGATCACTTACCTTCAGAAACTGGCTTCGATTCATGAAGAGAAACCTCTGAATCGCCTCCAAAATGCTTGGGATAGGTTCTATAACTTTCAATAGAGAGTAATACCGAGTTATGAATGCTTAGGGGCTTAAATGAGGTGATTAAAGGCAAAACGAGTTAGATCCACAATTTTAGGATCTAACTTTAAGTGCCTGCACGGTTTAACAAACCATGCGCAAACTGTGTGTTAGCTTCTTCCATGACAAAAACTCCTTGAATTGTTAGTCCGCACGGTTTTCTGCCTCAACAAACACTCCTTTCATGGTTAGTCTGCATGGTTAGGCAAACCATGCACTAACTGTGTGTTAGCCACTTCCCCCAAGACCAGCCTTGCACGGTTTGGCCGCACGGTTTAGGCAAACCGTGCGCCAACCGTGCGAAAACTATTACCCTTTAGCTTTCCATAAAAGTCCACCCAAATGCACCCCCCCAAGTCACCTTCACTTCTCGGAACACCTCTAGAACAACATTTTCACAAAGTAATGGGCCAGAGAGGTCCGTTCCATTGCATCAGATACATCTCAAAACATTCTCATCCTCGAGAATCCAAAACCCACCTAAAGAGAAAACAAAGCAGGATCTGAACAACCACCCCTCGAGATACCTCTCAAAAGAGAGCACGCCACCATAGTAACAAGGTGTACCATATCCTAAACATGAAGGTTTCATAACCACATAAGGAATCGTCATTACATGAATGAGTTAAAAAATAATCAACTCTAGGTACTGAGCATGTATCTGTGACTCACATTCCCATGTACTCTCCTCCATGCCACCGTGTCGCCAAAAGACACAAACTAAGGGGATGTAACCCCCATGTAACACCTTCTCCTTGCGGTCTGGGATCTCTACAGGTTGCTCCTCAAAGGTGGCATCATCATCAACTTCGATCTCTCCCTAATCAATGATCTGGGAGTCATCATGAAGATAGCGACATAGCTATGATACATGGAAAAAATCATGTATCCGACTCATCTGAGGGGGAAGTGATACTCTATACACCACAGATCCAACACGAGCTAACACCTCTAAAGTCCAAAAAAGCGGGGAGAAAGCTTACTCCCATGACCAAACCTTTGGTTCCCATGACGGGGAGTCACCTTCAGAAACACATTATCCTAAACATTAAACTCTAAGGGTCTCCTTCTTTGATCGAAATTGGATTTCTGACGATCTTGTGCTGCCGTCATCCTCTCACGAATCACCTGAACCATCTCTGTTATATTATGCACTAGTTTCGGTCCGAGAATTACTGACTCTGCAACCCCAATCCATCACAAAAAAGAATGTATAGGCCACCCTTACAAGGCTTCAAACGGCACCATATCGATGGTGGAGTGGAAACTATTATTGTAGAAAAACTCCACCTGGGGTATGTGCCTCTTCCAGGAACCTCCAAAATTAAGAATACAGGATCGCAACCTGTCTTCAAGAGTCTAGGTGGTTCACTCCATATGACCGTCCATTTGAGGATGAAAAGAAGTGCTAAGGCATAGCCGAGAACCAAAATCATGTTGGAGACCTCTCCACACCCTGGAGGTAAAACAAGGATCTCGATCAGAAATGATCATCCTTGGGACTCTAGGAATTATCACCACCTCCTCTAGATACTACCTCAAAAAAAATCCACTGAGCTTGACTCCTTGATTGCTATAAAGTGGGTCGATTTCATTAAACGATCCACTACCACACAAATAGCATCATGTCCTCCTAGAGGTCGAGGTAGACCAGTAACAAAGTCCATTGAGATGTCCTCCCACTTTCATTGAGGAATCTCTAATGGCTAGAGAATACCACCAGGAACACGGTGTTCGGACTTCACCTTCTAGAAGACTAAACATTGGGACACAAACTCCGCAACGACACACTTTAGCCCAAGCCACCAAAACTAACTCCTCATGGATCGGTACATCTTTGTCATGCCAAGATGTACCGCTAAGGGCGAACTATGGACCTCTCTGAGAACCGTCTCGCGCATCGCCAAGGGAAAAAATATCCCCCCATGATACAACACTCGGTGTTTTTTATCCTCAGACAAACCATTAGGGGCCTCACCACAAGCGACTCAGTCTCTCCAGACCACCACCTCAACATCCCCCAACTAGGTCTCTTCCACCTTATGCACTAGGGATTATTGTACCGTCATCTAAAAAATACATTCTCTACCTCTGACTTCTTCCATATTAAGATACAATGCTGACAGTTCTTCCATTACTCTCCATGAATCAACAGATTCACGCATAGAATCACTACATGCCTTTCAGTTCAGCGCATCAGCTACAACATTCCCCTTTTCTAGTGTATTCAATATTTTGAAGTCGTATTCCTACAAGAACTCCATTCACCGACACTATCATAGGTTCAAGTCCAGCAGGGAGAAAACACACCTCAAACTCTTATGATCAGTGAAAACAATGAAACACCCACCAATTAGGTTATTTCTCCACTACTTCTGAGATAACACCACAACTACCAACTCAAGATCATGGGTGGGATACTTGCATTCAAGGGGATGTAACTGCTGATACCCATAAGAAACAACTGACCTCTACTGCATGAGAACACAACCTAACCCTAGGTGTGAAGCATCACAGAAGACATCAAAATGACCTCCCTCAGATGGAAGACAAAGGACTGGAGCACTTAAACACTTCTCCTTTAGATACTCGAAAGATTCTGGACACTGATCAGTCAATATATCAGCTTGATATTTCTTGTTCAAATCTTTCAGAGGGGTCACAACCCGTGTGAAATTTGCTATGAACCTTCTGTAGTATCCTGCGAGACCAAGGAAACTTCACACCTCTAAAACAGTCTTTGGGGATACCCAAGACACAACTGTTTCTATCTTTGATGGATCCACAGCTACTCCCTGTTGGTACACAACATTCTACATGAAATGGACTTCTCGAGCCCAAAACTCACACTTTGAAAACTTCCCAAATAGCTAATGTCAACAAAGAACTCCCAAAACGGCTCGTAGATGCTCTTCATGCTCCTCTTCAGATGTGGAGTACACAAGGATGTCGTCGATGAAATGTACCACGAACTTTTCCAGTTACTCACAGAACATAGTATTCATTAAACCCATGAACATAGCTGGAACATTCGTCACACCAAACGACATTACAATGAATTCATAATTCCCATGATGACAACAGAAAGCAGTCTTTAGAATATCCTCATCCTTCACATGCATCTAATGATATCCTGACTGCAAGTCGATCTTTGAGAACCAACTTGCACCCTTAAATTGATTGAATAAATCATCAATCCACGGAAGAGGATGGCGATTATTTATTGTCACTTTGTTTATGTGATGATAATAGACACACAACCGCAAACTGTCGTCGGCCTTCTTCACAAACAGAACTGGTGCACCCCAGGGGGACACACATGGTTGAACAAAACCGCACTAAAACATACCATCAATATATATAAACAGCTATCGTAACTTAAAAGGGGCCATCCTATATGGTGACATAGAGATAGGAGACACTCCTGGCTGTAGCTCGATCCCAAACTCGATCTCTCGTCGAGGGGGTAATGCTACAACCTTTTCTGGAAAGACATCATGGTACTCCTCTACGACCCTAGGAAACACCAACTGCCGAACCTCTGAAGAAAAAAAAATCATCTCAGCCGCCATTGACGATAAGGATGGAATGCTCCTATGATCCATCTGAGGACCTCGCTCATCAACAAACACCACTTGCTCTCCATCCGCACCGAATAAAATGACCTTCTTTCTGAAGCAATCCATGATAGCCTGCACCGAATAAAACCAATATATACCAAGGATGACATCATATGGTTGTATCTGTAAACATAAGAAATATCCCCAAGAGTGGTGTTTCCCCAACACTAGCTCATAGTCTCCACATACTTCAAACAAGTCACCTCGACCTCTAACGAGCGTAGTCAACGCCAAGGGCACTGGAAGCCTCTCTACCTCAAGTCCCAAAGCATGGAAAAGGGTAGGTGATAAGAAGGAGTGTGTCACTCCGGAATCAAACATGGAATAAACAAAGGTAGAAAAAAAAAAGAAAAGGGTGCCTTGAACAACATCTGGCTCATCCGGTGCTGGCAATGCTAGAGCATGAGGCTGACCATGTCCTCCTCCATGGCCTCTCTGATCCTGATGATGGCCACCACTGCAGCCGCGCTAGGATCTCTAAGGACGGGGAGCATCATGAGGTTGTCCTATTCCTGCCCAATCACCCCTCTGGTGATCTAATTCTACTGCAACTGGCTGCTGATGCGTCTATGGAAACTTCCTCAATAGATGAATCTGGAGTGTAACACTAGGTGCACGATGACCACTCTGAAAGGTCAGGAACTCCAGCTACGGATGGCCACAACCACCATAAGAAAAACAAGCACCTGATCCCTTATCATAGGCTTGAGAGTTGCTACCTCCGGAGAAATGAGACGTGAAGGGCTGGGACCTACCCCGGCTGAACAAAAACTCTACTGCCCTGAAAACTGGGAACCCCGAACCACAGCCTTGCTTCATGAGGGTTCATGACGATCCTTTTCTCATGATGATTTGGTCCTGGACAAAGTCCTCTCAACAACCTCATCCCTCACCAGCACCTCAAGATATGTCTTCAGCATAAATGGGGTGACCTTGCGCTGGATCTATGGATGCAAAGCCTCCTCGAAATGCCTCGCCCAAGCCTCCTCATCTGGTAGAAGGTTTGAAGCATATCGTAAAAGGTTCCTAAAACGGATTCCAAACTCTTGAACATTATAGCTCCCTTGTCGAAGGGTAAGAATCTCCTAGAGTCTAGACTCCTTCACAGTCGAGGAAAGGAACTCAACTCTGAACTTATCTCGGAACTCCTCCCATGAGATCACTAACTCTTCACGATCCCCAAGGAACAAGAACCACCACTTCCTTGCTACTCCACAGAGCATCGTCACAGCTAAGGACACACAGTGCTACTTCTGAGCACAGATCAAACTGAAGACTATCTTGACCTACTCTCTGGCACTGAAACTCCTGGAGTTTCCTCCTCCATGTGTCGTCATCATCAACCTCTTCCCTGCAGCGATCAGCTGGAATAGCCTGCTGGACATTTTCTACGCAATCCTGATGAGGACGTCGAACTGGAGCCATACCGGTAAAATAACAAACACTTAGATCTCTTAACCCTGGAAAATGGAAGACTCAACATTAATTAAGTCATTTATTTCTTTCATACAATTTAGGTTAACCTATCCCAAGGTCTACCCATTAAAACATAGGCATAAGAATAACGATGCATGATCCTTTCCTCGGTCTCTACCCTACAACTAGTATCACCTTGTTTATTAGACATTGTAAACATAATGGTCCGTACATCATATCATAGGGGGCCCTAAAAACCTATGTCTCAACTGGTCTCCAGTTTTTACCCCACTTACTAAAAATGAATGAAACCATTTCCCTACCAATCCGTGAAACCTCACATGTGCCTAACTCTAACTCCATGCTATCCCTCAACCTCCCTCTGATACCACTCTATCCTGACCCCCTCCCCACACGGTGTACCCCTCCTGGGCCGTCAATGTGAAAAGGGAGATAATGACTCCCGAGTCCTGCCTACAGTAGGCCCCGGGTTGGCGACTAGCACCGAGGGTATAATAAACACACAAATGGGAGGCATTACCCTCTAAGAGAACACATGCTGAAGATAGAGATAAGATAGACACCAAACAAATCCAACTCAGAACTGAAATATAGATGAAACCCATGTCCATATATGAAATTCCATGAAAAAGTACTACAACTGAAAGGGAAAACTACTAGTACCTAAAAGGGAGTAAAACGACAGCGACCACAAGCACGAACAACTCCTCCAACCACAATCTAGTAGTAACCAACATGATCTCCAACTTGATCCAAGTGACCTGAAAAACAGTTTATATATACGTAGGGTGAGTATAACAGTATACAAAGAAGGATCCCCCCCCCCCCCGAAGCCTCTTGTGAAAAAGTAAATATAGCATTCTAAAGAACAATGAACAACAAGTGAATCTAAACCATCACCCAAATATGTATACTAAGTTCCCAACCTCACCATGGCTACTCTCACCAAGTAATGCATACAAGAATATAACATGTAGTAAAGAATATAATGGGTGCCCCATTACTACTTCCCTACTGGTTTTCCACTTTTTCCCAACGACATATGTCCTGTGCATCTCACTCCAAAGGCTTGCCTGAATACACATGGGCTGAGCTCCACAATCTGCACCACATGCACCAAAAAGGCTTTCCCGCAGACACCTGGGCTATGCACCACACCATCCTCAAAACTAAAAGTAACCAGGTAGTTTCCGGGATCCACAACAGCTCACATAACATGTATCATACGTCGTGTATTATACGTCAAACCATTACAGCCCATACACCAAGTTAGGATCCACAAGCCATTACAGCCTATACACGTTACACCTATAGTAGTCCATAGGATACTATATCCAAAATATATGTTTTCGAATAACCACAAGCCATTACATCCCTCTACACACATATATGGGGAAAACTAACCATTGTGCCTAATGGAAGTAGAATATACCAAGAGAAGAGGGCAAGGTCAAAGGGGGTAGTCAGCCATTCACCCTCCCATCAGAATGTTGAAGAAAACACACCCATAGGGCTCATAATTCCTGACGTGCTAGTTGCACTTACTGACATGGTGGAGTAGCGTATTGAAACACAAAAAGTATAGATTATATTATAACTCACAACCACACTCTGGGAATAACCTAGTCTTAGACACAACTACAACTAACTTCTCTCTCGGACTCCAGGATGCCACTTCTAAGACTAGGTATCCTATAATCACACAACCATTTATAGAGCCTTAATAGGTTACTTCATTCCCTTTTTTTATCGGTTCCACTCTATGTTAATTAATTCTTCCAACATTAATTAATCATGAACAATACTCATTAAATTCATTAGCATCAAACCCAAAGTCAAAAGTTCCTTCAAAGTTACAACCTCATCATTATATTCCAGCATCTCCATCCACACAGATTAACATCAATTCTTCAATCATTCATTACAGAATTACATTCCCATATTCTCAGGAATTCTAGAAAACCATCCTATGATACAAAACACAAGGGGGATGAACATGGTGAGTAGATGTACTACCTGTCGAGTTTGTGCCACCTATAGAAAGAGCGTGGGCCCATTATCCCTAGAGAGGCTAAACATGGAAAGCACGTGGCATACCCCGCGTGTCTTCGCCCCTTTATGAAGAAGGGTAAGCTAGACCAGGTGCCTTGAGAAGTGAGGAAAACAAAGCAGATAAACAACCATAGAATCCACAAGCAACCTACAACCACATCCATCCCATTCCATCATCCCTGGTGTCCTCCCCGACACCCACATGTATAAACCAATCCATCTTTCCACTCTAGGCATCATCCGCTACCACAACCACAAGGACCCCATGCATCCACATATCACAACACCCTCCCAAGGTCACATCACCGCAGAACCAGCCAGAAAAAAACATCACATCCATTTGGTCTCTTGGTCTTTTAACAGGTCATATAGCCTTCATACAACAAGGACCAACAAATTTCAGGTTTACCAAAAAACTAAATTAAACACATCACCGACCTTAATTTGATTAACACCAAGTTGGAACTTCCCCCTCAAAAACAACAACAACCAGATTCATTTACAAGCCTCTTTATCTTTAGCCAATTAATTATCAACTAATTCTGGCTTTATGTTCTTTATAAATTTCATCAAGAGAAAAATGCTAACAAGCAAGGCATATATATCACTCTATCTAGAAAATCAAGAGGCGAACCATTATCACGACACAAAACAACAACATTCGATAAAACCAATTCTTTTAATCTCGTTCAAGTAATTAATTAGGTCAATTCCAATGTGATCCAAAGGAACAAACATGATAACTCTAACATTTCACATAAACAATTATAGAAACCATGAGTCCCTTAACTCAATGGTTTTCGAGGAAACCCACAACGATCAAAGAACACCCAAGAAGACCCAGCTTATTCACTGAGGATCCCCCATATATCCCCTATCCTAACACAACCAAGACCAAAGATCATCATAAATGAGATACACACACTTTGATCTACCCATAACGGGTGTAGATCTAAGATCCTGAGAGAAGAGTAGGAGTAGATCTAGTTAGATCTATGAAACCCAACAAAAAGGATCAATTTCCTTGAGGAACCGGCTTCGATTCACAAAGAGGAACCCCAGTATCGCCTCCAAAAAACTTGGGAGATGTTCTCTAACAATCAAGGGAGAGTAATCCTGATTTATAACCGCTTAGGGACTTAAATGAGGTGATTAAAAGAAAAATGAGTTAGATCCATAATTTTAGGATCTAACTATAAGTGCCCGCATGGTTAGTCCGCACGGTTTAACAAACCGTGCACTAAATGCGCGTTAGCTTCTGCCTCGACAAACACTCCTCTCACGGTTATTCCACACGGTTAGGCAAAATGTCTGCAAACCGTGCGTTAGCCACTTCCCCCAAGACCATCCTTACACAGTTTGGCCACACAGTTTAGGAAAACCGTGTGCCAACCGTGCGAAATCTATTACCCTTTATCTTTCCTTAAATGTCCACCCAAACGCACCCCCAAGTCACCTTGACTTCCCGAAACACCTCTGCCACCACATTTTCACAACGGAATGGACCAGAGAGGTCCGGGCCATTATACTGCATCCACGCTAGTATAGAGTGATATATCAAAACCTTGAACAAAAGTAATATATTATCAAATTAAAATCCTTAAAAAATCAATCATCACATCAAAAAATTCAATCCAAGATGATCTGTATGTCCATGTATAGGATGAAAATTTTGGAACTGTTCCCTCCACTGCTCTAACAACATAGTCTACATAATGGGTAAAATATCATAATTTTGAATAATCACTTTTCCAAGGACCCCTGTCAAACCCCATACCAAAAGACAACATGTGTAATAAAATTGGGTAATGTTTTTTCATATTAATTTTATGTCCCTCCACTCAACTCTAAGATAATTATAAACCAATTTTATTGTAATGTCCCCAATCGGGTCACTAAACGATGAGTCAAGAATTTTCTCTATATAGCCTAAAGTGAGCGACCTCATATACTATAGGTTTCTCCTTACATAATAGAGTTTGATAAACTATTTTGGATGAATATACCCTGAATATCATAAAAAGAATTATAGATAAATAAAATATAATACATAATATGTATAAAATAAAATAATAATAAAATTATAGTTCAATACACACACTAAATAAAATTATACAACCTTAGTAATGATCTGTGTCTCGAGAAAAAGTAAAATTGAAATTGGATTATAATTTTCGGCATTTACTTGTTGGGATGATTCAAAAACCAAAATTTAGAAGTCAATTTTATGAGTTTTAACCCTTAAATGTGATGTTTTCATAATTGGGGAAATGCCCGAGGGATCCCCCTGGTATCTTGATGAGTTTTTAACGCATAAGACTATAAGAATACCAAAAAAATGGAGGGTTTGCATATGGCATATAGTTGGTGCATGATTTTCCAAACATTGTGACCAAAAATATATAATTTTCCATATTTTAAAAATTCAATTCAATTAATTTTTATTAAAATATAAATATGATAAATGTCAATAAATGATAAAAATAAAAAATTAAAATAGAGATTTTTTATAATAATAATTATAATATTTTTTTTAAAATAATTAAAATTATGTATTTTATTATTATTATTTTAGAGTCAATCTATACCCCTCAATCAGGGTATCTCTCTCTAAAACCTGCCTATGTAATGTGAACCACCTTAAACAAACCTCCATATGGCTCGCGACCCCCTCAGCCGAACCTACCTATGGAGCACGACCCCCGTCGGCTGAACGACCCTATAGTGTGGGACCCCCCTGGGAGAAACTCGTCCCAAAAATATTTTTCCTCAGTTTCCAATTGATTCTAACTAAAATATTTGAGGTAAGTCTTACAACACCTTCTCATTTCATGGTTGATCATTTTTCACTCCCTTTGTCACCCATTTTTCTTTGTATGAACCTAGGGTTTGGGATAATAAGGTTATTTTGGTTTTATTATGATGTTAGGGCATGCGAAGGCTCTATCAAGACTCCTTTTTTCATATTATATCAATATACACTAAAGGGGAAGCAGTTCAGAGTGTTATAGTCCATTCGTCACGTCTTTAGGCTAACATTTGATTATTTGTTTTTTTCTCAATTTAAAATTTTAGATTTTCTAGTTTTTTAGTTCTTAGTAAATTTACTTGGGGTTTTTGGTCCCTGACACCAATTTTTTGAGTTCCAGGTATTTGTTTTATAGCGTTTTAATTATTTTTGAAGGCTTGTACACATATTTATAGGCATGTGTGTGTATATATATATCTTCCATGTACATATTCCCTCAAGGACAGGGGAATATATGAATAGGATTAAGGTATATATATATATAATAATAATTTATTTGTGCGAAAGTGTGGAGAAATATTTATAAAAAAATTACGATTTCTGATTATTCATATTGATCTACATCTTGTGGTAGGATCCCTTCCCCCTTGCCCCTTAATTTCAAAAATTCATTAATTAAATTCATTTTCACCTTTCATAGATTTAATTAGTTCTGTATAGTTTTTAGAATAAACTATCCTTTAATTGTGGTGTTATAATTGATGAAATTAATTTCTCTAATAAATAAATTTTTGATAAACATATTTATGGTTTTAAAATAAATCCTATTCAACAGAGGTGCGTCGTCTTTGAAAAATAATATATAGTATCATAAATTTATATTTTATTGGATTACTACATTGATTTACCTTTATTCATTGACGTTATTATTGATTTATGGAATGTTTAGGACTTGGGTCTATTTTATAAACTTTGTATCTTGCTTTATTATTAGGGATTACCAGTTTATGGATTCTACCCTCCTTCCATTTGTTTCACCGCTATTACGGTATTATATTATTGTTCCACTAGTCGAATCCATTCAAAAAATACTTGATCTAGAATATTATAGTATCTAGAATGGATTTCCATGAATGTAGTGGAGAAACCCATTGGAGGGGGTGGGGGAGTTCTACATGACCCTGGTAACCCCTTTGGGCGTGTTTCTCCAAAATTTCATATATTACAATTCTTTAAAATGTGTAATTCACCTTGGGTGTGTGTGTTGACCATGTATTAATACTTTAATTAATAAATCCTGTTGATATAAATGTATAACCATGAATTAGATCCCTTGAAAATGCATATTCTCAATAATTATTGTTATACTTGTGCAATTATTAATCCCTTTACTTATTTTTTACTATATATAATTCCTTGTTGGTAATTTCTCATGAATATTTTTAATTCCTTTCTTATGATATATGTGAAATTATTTACATGTTACATTGTCCCTAATGCCATGCATGATTATGAATATTGCATGGGATCAATTGATGCTCATTGATTGAATAAAATATATTGCCAATTTTAATTGATTGGGAGATTGACATGTCTTAATGACATGTCAGAAGATGTATAACGATGTATTATGACTTGGTTTATGTTTCTATTCTCATGAAATTGATTATTTCTTATAAATTATTTATCCTCTTGAACCTTTTTAAATACCTTGTTAATCTTGATAGCTTTAGTTATTGAAATTAATGCGTTTTCATGCAATTGTTTGTATTCTAAGCCTTAATTCTTATTCTTGCTTGATTAAATGGTAAACATGTTAATTTGGGATGCTCCCTCATTGGCATGTGATTTATATATACATTGAATTGTGACATATTCATTTCTTGTGATGTTCTTGGAAACATGGTTCTCTTGAAATGTGACATGGGAGAACTTGGGTACTATATTAAAGAATCATGGATGGGCTCTATGTGCCCAATGGGTTAAGAACCGATGTCCCATGGGTGATTCATTGCATTTCCAGGTGAGGGATTCTTTGGTGGTTTATTATACTCCCATGTGATACTAGTTCATTAGGGAAGATACAGTTGATGGAACCCTTTGTGAGATGGCTACACCATGCCTCAGGTGGTACTAAGTCCCCTATATGAACTACCTGGGATAGAATCAGAGTCATCATGCCTTTAGTGATTACAGGGGTTCTATAAGGGTATCCTGGAATAGAATAAGTGTTATTTGATTATAATGGATGTAGCATAGCAATATTTGGGATTATTCTTATATCACTTGGGATGGGCTCACACTCCACCACTAGATTTCACATATTTGATTTAATTGGTTGAATTATAATATATTCATCTATAAATTTTATTATGGTCTAGTTAACAAATATGTGGTAGTTCTCTTTTTCTTATTGGAACACTTGGGTGATGACATAGGATTTATGCCCCAATCCAATGAACAATCTTGGGGGTATTCTTTCTTGGTCTGACTTGTTTTCTAGGGCATTATATATATATATATATATATATTATTCAATACACATGTTATTCAATCAGACTTCTATCTTAAGCCGAAGTAGGTGATATGGGTAGTGTGACTATTTTCTAACCCAAAAAAAGTTTTTTTTTATTATTTTTATTTTTGGATCAAAGACTTTTGTTATTGCATGAAATATATTAGGCTTAACACCGTGGGTACCGACTCACTAATATTTTTGTCTCACACCCTGCTTGGTTACTATTGGTACCTATGTAGAAAATATGTTTACATGAACTCGGATCTTTTTTATTACTATGTTTCTGTACCTAGGAGTATGATAAAAGGGATGAGTTGGAGATTAGGATGTGTTCGGGTTTTCCTTCTGAGGATTCTATTTCTTTTATTATTTCATGTATAGTACTGCAATATTCGCCACTATTTTAAAATTGTTTTCAATTATGTGTCATCACTATGAAATGCAATGATGCTTTGTATAAACATGTGGTTTAGACTTTAATTCAATTATTATAATGTTTACCTTCCACTTTTTTCTATTTATTTATTATTTTTTCCACCACGGACTATTATTTATTCTATTTATATCATTGTGCTACTCAAATCTATGAGGGTATTGTCTCCCCATAGACAAAACCTGGGACCTCACTACTAGACAGAAACCTATGATGTTCGATGAGATTAGCTTGAGGTCATGTAACCAACTAGTCCAATTACCTTCTATGTGGTTTTTCTGGCTAGTATGTTACAAAGTTGTATCAGAGTCTATTTTTCCGTTTTCTTTCTATTTTTGGCTGGTATATAGGAGGCCAATAATTTTTTAGTGCTTGGTAAATAGTCATTACTAGAAATGATAAACCAATTTAAGGGGAAATGAACATGTGTTGAGGTCTAGGATTGATGTTTATGTGGTTGTTATTATAGTTTATATGATTTCACCTTGACTGAATGATGTACTTTATGCTACTTGTTCAGTTATAGAATTCAGGGAATTATACCCTTGGCTTGGTATCACAAGGAAAAAGTATTACATGCATCATAATAGGCACATATAAATTACCATTCCATGCATATTCCCTTATAAGTAGTTATATATATAGGTTTCTAACTAATATTTTTTTTGTACCTTGAATGTTATTCCAAGATTCTGTTACTATAGAATGTTTCTCTACATTTTTTTAGCTAATTGTAATGGCTTGTTAGTTTTTTATGAAATTGATTTTCTGAAAAAAAATGTATTGGTTAGAATTAAATTAGAACAAAATTCAAACTAAAAAGTGCATGAGAGATTTATATATTTTTAAGTGGCCTCACATATCACTAAATTATGATATTTGACCATGTGTTATATTTGAAATCTTTTTAAATGCATGAGTTTTTGAATTTTGATTCAAAATGAAATAGTACTTTATGAAATGCCCAAATGGACCCAAGTAGGTTAGTTGGGGAATAATCCAAATGAAATGACTATATAATGGTTGAGATAATTTTAAAAAATAATCAACTGCTAATAGGTTGAATGATAATGAATCTTGGTTGGATTATGAGACCATTGTCAGTATCTTTACCATTAGTAATGTTGAAGTTATTTATTTTTTACAATTTCCTAACTATTATTTAATTTCATGAAAATTAAAATGTTTTAAAAAGAAGTTTTTTTAAGACTTTCCAACATTGACTTGATGTTTAACAAGTGCCTTGTTTTATAATTTGTTATTTATTTTTGAATTAAATATATTTTAACTGTTTAAATATTGAAAGAGAATAAATGTAATAGCTTGAAAATAGAACACTAGGTGGTGTCCTTTATTTATATCCTCACATAAGAGTATTTTCGATATCACTTTGACATTCCTTGTAATAGAAATGTGATTGTTTTCCATAGTTATTATTATTTTTAGCAATGACATTGATTATCTGCTATTGAGCCTGATGAATTTGATAGGTGGGACCCTATTATGGCTTGACACTTTTTTCTTACGTAAGTGGAAGAACCATAGTAGGTAGCACCATTAGAGAAAAATTCCATGCTAAATGATGTTATCTTTTTGACGATTGGATTCATTCGAGTTCCATTTTCCCTAGTACTACTCTTACCTTCTAAATGAGACCATTGATCAGATGGGTGGTCACTATTTCCTTCACCTTTTTTGTGGGCTTGAGATTCAATTAATGCTCGGTTTTATCTGGTTAGACATGAATCAGGAATGATCGACCGATTATAAGGTCTTTTTAACTCATTCATTTACTTGGGATTGTTTGGATGGTCATCAATATGTATTAATTTTATATAAGGAAATACGACATTAAGTAAATTCTCTTATACAAAAACATATAATGATTAAATTCATAGAGAGGAAAACCTATGAATAGTATTCAAGATGTGACATTTTTCTCATGTAACCTAAAGATAGTATATGTTGATAAATGTGTATCCATTATGTTTTAAATGTTGTTATAAACATGTTGGGTTCTCTAAAATAGTTTAACCATATGCTATTCTGTACAGTATCGAGTCATATCCAAGTAGAGTGACCTGGAGGTCAAAGATTCATGTTCATACCCATGCATGAGATGAATTCCTTGAGACTCTAGTGTCTTGACATGCCATTCAATTTAATTTCAGTATTTTTTCCAGAATTCATTTGAGGATTTTGTGTTTTAAATACTGTTAGTGCTTGCTTGGCTACACGATAATGAGGTGGTTGGATTTTTATACAACCCTTTGAGAAACATCATTGGTACCCAAGTATAAAATATATTTACTTGACCTTGAACATTTCTTATAACTATTTCATTGTACCTAGGAGTAGGAGAAAAGGTTTTTGTTGGTCCTTAGGATGCGTGATGAGTTTTCCTTTTGAGGATTCTATTTATTTTATTATTTCACGTATAGTACTTCACTATTTAATTCTATTTTAAAATTATATTCAATTACGTACCATCACTATGTCTTGCATCGATGATTTTTATAAACTGGTGTTTTTTCTTTGATTCAACTATTATAATATTTTTTCCACTTTTTTTCCATTTATTTATTACTACTTCCACTATTGATTGTATTTACTCTGTTTATATCATTAGGTTACTGTAATATATGTGGGCATAGTCTCCCCACAAACACACCCTAGGCCCTCAATTCTAGTTAGCATCCTCTGGTGTTTGAAGAGGTTATCATGAGGTCATGTTTCCCACTAGTTCGACTAACTTCTAAGTGGTTATTCTTACCAGGGTGTTACAAAGTGGTATCACAGTCTATTATTCCTTTGTCTTTCTATTTTTGGCCATTATGCAGGGGAATATAAATTTCTTAGTGCTTATAAAATATGCATTCCTTGGCATGATAAACACATATATGGGAAAATGACTATGTGGAGAGGGATGAGATTGGTGTTCATGTGGTTTTAATTATAGTTCATATTATTTCACCCATATTGAATGATCTAATTTCTGATGCATGTTGTTGTATAAAATTTATGGAATTATACCCTTGTTTGGGTATCAAAATGAAAAAAGGGTTATATTTGAAATGTTTTTAAATGTAATGGTTTTTAAATTTTTATTTTAAATGAATTGGTATTTTTGAAATGCGCAACAGGACCCAAGAAGGCTAGTTGGGTAATGTTTCTTATAAAATTACCATATATGGGTTGTGAGAATTTTAATAAATAATCATATACTAATGGGTTTTATGATAATGAATCCTATTTGGATTATGAAACCTTTTTAGGTCTCCGTATCATTAGTACATAGAATGAATTTATTTTTCTAAAATTCCTTAATATGGTTGACTGTCATGAAATCAATTTTTTTTGATATGATATTTGTTGAGAGTTGCCTACATTGCCTTAAATTTTACCAAGTTCATTTTTTATTATTGGTTCTTGCTGTTTGAATTATATATAATTTTAATGTTTAAATATTGAAATAGAATCTATGTAATAGCTTGAAAATGGAACCCTAGGTGGGTTCCTCTGTTTAGACCCTCACATAAGGGTAGTTTGACTATCCTATTGAGTTTACTTGGAATGGAAATGTGGGTGTTTTATATAATAATTATTATTTTTAGAAATTAAATAGATTATCAACTCTTTATCATGATTAATTTTGTAGGTGGGACTCTATTATGGGTCGAAACTTTCTACTTATGGAAGCAGATGAATCATAGTAGGTAGTACTATTAGAGATAAATGACATTCTATATGATGTTATCTTTTTGAAACATGGTTCCATTTTAGTGATGTTGTCCCTAGTAGGAATATTTATTTCTAATTGAAACCCTTGTTTGGATGGGTGATCATTATTTCCAGGACCTTTGTTTAGGGTCGGAGAATTAATTAATTCTTGGTTTTATCTAGTTAGACATGCCTCATGCATGCTTGACTGATTACAAGCTCTTGTGACAATGTTCATTTTCTTCGGAGGGAGTGGGAGGTCATAGATCTAATTTCATGTCATATTGGGAAATATGAATTTCGGATAATTATCTTATATAATCAAACTGATGCTTGAAATCATAGGGAGGAAAACCGTTGTACAATATACAAGATGTGTCATTTTGTTCATGTAACCATAGGATAATATCTGTTGATAAATATGTTACCATCATGTTTTATATGTGGTAATGAAAATTTTGTGTTCTATTAAATTGTTGAACCTTAGGCAGTTCTGTACGGACTGAGATCATATCCTTGTAGAGTGACCAGGACATCAACGAGTCAAGTCCATCCAAGTTATCGGGACTAATTCTTTGACACTATACTATCATGACATGCCTTTTAGTATGATCTATGCATCCATTCTAGATATACTTTTAGGTTTGTGTTTTTTAAATCATGTCGGTGCTTTCTTGGAAACACGACTATGAGTTGGTTGGATTTGTATTAAACCATTTTTAAAACACCTTTTGTACTAGACATAATTTAGTGGATAATATTGAATTATTAAAAAATTACTTATCTTCTAAAGGAGTTGTAATTGGTTAATGAAGATACGTTAGTAGGTGGAGAAAATATTATTTTAGAAAGTTGACATGGAGCAGTTTGACCAATCTTTTATATTTTGGTTTCTGGGTATCCCCTTAGTGTAATATTTTTATAGATTCAAGAATGTCCACTATCATGATGTCTTCGTTGATACACTAAGATAGCATTTTTCTTACCCTACGATAATGTTATAAATACATTGGGATTGTTGGGTGATTTTGTATATGTTGTAAATTGACGTAAGGTTCTTACTAGGGCTTTGACAGTATTGAGTAAATCTCAGTTCCCATGTAGGAATGCCTTAGAATAACTCTAGGAAAACAACTCCTTACCCTGATATGAATTTTAGGAATATTCCACTCTAAGATGAGTCAATGATCTATTGTAGACAATTTAGATTTTTACCAATGTCTCTATTATAGATATAGAGTATAGACTACCTAGGAATAGTACCTTGGACTTCCTCTTAATCAATCCACAATTATCCTGGACTTTTAGTCAGGCTCAGAGTTAATGCTTAATGGGTGGTGATTCTACTGGAATATAAAAATATTAAAACTTTTTTCATGCTGAGGCATGGTAGTTTAAATGTCCAGGTGATGGTTTTCTAAAGAAACTTCACCTAATTTAAGGCTTAGTCTTTTTTGAGTGATGATGTGGTAAAAAAATATTACTTGGAGGAGGGCATTGGGGTTTAGTCTCTAATACAGTATTCATCTGAGATGTGCATTTTTAGAAGGATCTACAGGATGTGGAAAAACTCATTTTCTTATCATTAAATTTGATCAATTGTATGGAACACATTTATGCACAACGTTAGTTTGTGACATCTGTTTTCTTAAAGGTTATGCATCATCATTTTAGGAAATCATGTAAAACCAATTTCTATTGAGTCGATTAGGATTCAACCATGCCCTTTTTAATGAAATCCTATGTCAGAATCCTTAAAACACTTTGAGGAAATTATTATAGGTAATTCCAATGGTGTAGGTATTGTGTCTTGGAATTGGACACATTTAAAGTTAAAATACTATAATGAAAATAATCTTCAGACAAATGACTAAAGAGATGAGGATGTGGTCGTGTCACAATCTTAACTGGCTCTTGTATGCTTCTCTTTTGTATTTTTTTACAAATCAAGTGTTGAATTGAATTTTTATGGATTAAGTTTAGTGTACTAATATTAATGATCAACGGTAAAATGGATTTTCATAGGTGGGGAGGTTGTAATGACTAGTTTTTTGAGCCATAATAAAACTCAGATGTAATTAAAATTTTTGTTGCTTACTGGAAGATATGTTTCTAAAAAAGAAAATCAAAACTCAATTATGAGTGTTATAACCCTTCAATGTGTTGATTATGGACTTGGTAGAAGGCCCATGGGATCCGTCGGATTCCTTTTTTGAGTTTCAAAAGGGTCGAGCTATTAAAATACAAAAAATATTGATGGTATTCATAAGGTTCATGATTATGGAAAGATTTTTCCAAACCATGTGACCTAAACCGTGATATTTTTTAATGTTTAAAAATTTAAATCATTTATTAAAATTAAAATATAAATAAATTAAATATGTATAAATATTATGTAACACCCTAAGATTCTACGGTACGCTTCTCTTTGAATAATGTGATAGTGTGCGTTGTACGCAACACCGAGTTCTAACACACCATAACCAATCAAACTAGCCGTTATGAATAGTAATACCTACTTTTTGAATTATATATAATTTATATTTCAAAATGGAATTCATTTTTGGATTTGGAATATCTAATTTAGCCTAAGGTGAAATTTTGGTACTTTTCGGATAACTTTAATATTTCGATGAATAGTGAAAATTACTAAATTTTAATTAAAAACAACTTTTTTAATCGAAATAATTTATATTGATAAATTATGAATTTGAGTGGTTTTAAAGTATATTTGTAATATATTTTTACTATTTAATACAATTTTGGTCATTGGAAATAATTTCACAATTAAACGAGACATAAACAAGTGTCAATCTTTTGATAGTTATTATCTCTTAAAAACACGCTTTTTGTTTTAACAACGGGAATTAATTTTAAATTAATTTCTGCCACTTCTGTGTTTTGAATTTGGAAAAATAGATTCCATATTTGGAATCAGGATGTTCATATTATGTAAATAGGTAACTTTTATTTTTAGACATTTTGAAAATAATTACTGCGGTAAATATTTTATTTACCATGGTTAAATGGTAAATCCGGTAAATAAGGGTTAAAAATAATATTATAATAATACTAAATTACCCTAAAACGTGTCCTAGCCTTATTGGTTGATACATTTTCGACCATAGGAATCCTTGGGTCGATTTTGGGACCCCATGGAGCCACTTTTAGGTGATAGGGACACTTTATTTTAATTAAGTTAAAATGAATACAAAAATGACACAAGCATATATCATTTAGAAAAAAAAATTTACATAGGGTTATATATGTTGTATTTTCGACTATAAATATTCCTTAGAAAGATAAAATGATTTCCTACATAATGATATTTTATTTATAATTTTTCGACATTAAATAATTTACGTTATTTATGACACAATGATGATGCAGTAATTACTATAAAAGTGAAAAATTAAAATAATTGATATTATAAATACCCAAATAAATATAATTTGAAACTTTTAATGAATTAAATTAATTTTATTGGATAATATGATATATTAGGAATGATTTAATTGACTTTTTTTGAAGTAATAAATCTGTTATAAGATTCAAAAAAATCAACTATTGAATATTGTCAAAATTGACATAAAAGAGTTTTTAAAACAAATATTATATTATTAATTTGTATTAAATTCCTAAAAATCTAAGGATCGTCCAAGAGACTTATATCATGATAGGTGTCTAATTAATGGACCACTTGGGGGTCTCTTGGATGTATATGGTAAGTTTATTAACCATATAATATAAAAATACAAAGAGACATTGTAAAAGTAAAACTAATTAACTAAGAGTTAATACTTAATGATAAGGTTAATATAAGTACCCAAACCTGTCTAAATTCTATTGGTTGAATTTTATTCGACCTACACCCGCCTTGAACTTTGAATAATCAACTTTTGAGCAATTATAAACCGAATATGAATTTATTATAAATTAATATTTCTAGCTTTTCCAAAGGTGCCCCTCACCCCTCTTACAAAAGGGCACTCCTCCTTCTCATTTCTTCACACCTTAAAAGCTTTTGGTTCGGCCAAAATCTGCCCAAATACTATCCCAAGTTACCTCACTACAACCTAGACGCCTTATTTTGATTATAAAGCCAACCTATGGAGCCCTTTTGATCAAATCAAAATGAAGAACCCGAAGAAGAGGTAATGATTTCACCACCCTTTTCCAAGATCCTTTCTTCTTCCACTTCTTCTTCCATTATTGTTACCATTATAAAATAATAACTCCAGTATCATATATATAATGTGATTTTATTATAAATATGGTACAACCATATTCACTATTCTATCCATCCTTTGAGTAACGTGTCACCATACGTGCGTACGTACGGCTTACCGTCTCCACGTCGTGGTGAAATTGTTATTCAATAAATTATTATTTGGGTGGGTATAATAATGATGTGTAAATCATGAAAATAATAAATATAAAATTATAATGATTATGTATATATGATATAACATCCAATTATATATTATTTTAATGTCAAAAGAATGATATTATCGCTCGTGCGTACGTACGGACTACCGTCTCCACGAACACGATAAGATTCATTCTCCATCGTATCCATTCAAGTATAATTATCACTTGATGATTTAAAAATAATGTTTAAGGACTTGATATAATTCTGGATATGAATAAGATACAACATATACATGACAAACATGACTTACTTAACAAAACATATAAAAGAAAATGAGTAAGTTAACACCCGAAACAATGATAATTCTAAGATATTATTAACAAAGAAATGTTAAAAGATCATATATGATATCATATTAATATATATGATTATTGTATAATTTAATAACAATTATTTCCCCATTATACAGAAGGTTAACCTACCCTTAACCATGTAAAAGTACAATGTAAGAGTTATTTCACAATCTCTTCATTTTCCGAGGTTGATTATACATAATAATATACTGGGATCTCTTTATCATCCACATCCATGTTTATTAAAAATGTATTTCAAAACATTTTAACTATTTACAAGAATATGGGTTGAAGTCATTTACACCCTTGTTTGACTTTTATAAGAGGTTTATAAAGGAATCTTTCCGTCGTTTTCCAAACAAGGTGCTTTTTAACCTTTTTGAAAAAATTAAGGTAAGAATGTTTTTTTAACTTATACGGCGGGTGCGGCTATTTTCCACCGTTATAAAATCGTTGAAGCTTCCCTTACAAGCATATAAGAATATTTTCAAAGAAAATGTTTTATTTTATAAATATATGACTCTTAAATGATTTCAAAATAGAAAGAGATATTTCTCTAAAAAGAGTTTTGATTTCATCTATGTCAACATCCTTTGATGGATTTTACGCTTATTTGAAGTTGATTTATTATGATACAAAACTTCTATATTGTATTGAATGTTTTGTGATATGTTTGACTGTGGATGTGCTATTTTTATACCATTCATGGTTTATGGTGAAAGTATTGACATTTTGTATGCTAGTTTTAATACGAATGTTTATGTTATGTTTAAACATTTTCATATGGGAATGCATTGGACTTAAGAGCATGTAGACCTAAGATGAACTTTGGGAATTAGTATAGAAGAAATTCCTAAAATTTTGTTAATGTAGAGATTTTGTGAATTTTCTGAGCAACACATCCCTGTCTGGATACGAGCTGGTAGAGGCGGCTCTAGCACATATGTACCTAGGGGTAAAACCCGAAAACACCGCTTTGAGCTAGACTCGAATGGGAACTGGTGCACGACAACGGACCTTGCTGCACTCTTGGTTACGACACTCCCGGGGGATATGCTTAGGATAACTCTCATTTTCTTTACAAATCATTATGAAGGGTTTATGAGTATATACTTCCTAAAAGAAAACATTTTTATGATTATGGATTATATCCATAAGTATTTCAATTTATGTTAAGTGTTTTATAAGTATGGAATTATGTGTTTTGATTCATAAACTGATCTAGTTTATTCCATTGTTTAGAAATGGCACCTAGTAGAAGAAATAGAAACTGTATCAATGCACACACTCCATGTAGGGATTGCCCTGCTACTCAAGATAATTATAGTATCGCTGGTGATGCAACTGGTACCGATCAGCTAATCACCATACTGGGACAACTTACCCAGGTTATGAATAATAACCTTACCCATATGGAGAACCCTGATCCGCATCGTGGAGGATCAATGTTAGATCGATTAATGATGCAACAACCACCAACGTTCAATGGGAGTACAAATCCCTTAGTAGCTGAACAATGGATAAATTCCCTAGAGAAAATATTTCAGGCATTGGGGAGTTGTGAAAGGGAAAAAGTTATCATGGCAGTTTACCGCCTCACTGGAGATGCTGATCAATGGTGGTCATTGATTCAAAACACAAAGGAAGATGATGAAGTATCAAATATGGAATGGTGGGAGTTCAAAGATATATTTTTAGAAAAATACTTTCCTCGCAACCATCGAGCAGATATGGAAAGGCAATTTCTGAGTCTGAGACAAAAGGAGGATGAGAATGTCACAAAGTATGATGCTAACTTTACAAAGTTAACAAGGTATGCTAGAGATTATATACGTAACCCAAGAAGTAAGATTGATCATTTCTTTGATGGGTTAAAACCATTTCTCTGTCCAGCATTAATATCACAATCCTTCTCATTGTATGAAGACATTGTCTCATGTGCTATCAAGACCGAAAAGGAATTCTGTAAGTCTTATGACTTTAAATCAAATCAATAGAAGAAGAGGCATGCTGATCAATCTGGGAATGGAAATAAGGGGAAGAAAGGAAAGGCTGAATATCCATCCTGTGGTAAATGTGGGAAGAAACACCCCAGTACTTGCTTGAAGGGAATGGGCGTCTGTTACAAATGTGTTGAAAAAGGCCACCAAGCTCGTGATTGCAAAGGGAAGAAGGAAGCTACCAATGTTCAGTGCTACAATTGCAGAGAGATGGGGCATTGTGCAAATGAATTTCCTAAGCGTCAGGAGAACTTATCTCAGAAAAGGCCAAGGGATCAAGGCCAAGCTTATGCTATCACTACTGCAGAGGTAGAAGCTCTGAAAGACGTGGTGGCAGGTAATTTAATGGTTTCCTCAAGTTTAGAAAATGCATTATTTGATTCTGGATCATCGCATTGTTTCATATCTTCCCAGTTTGCTAAGAAAATTAGATATTTCCAATTTGATTTAACAATGGAATTATCTCTTAAAACTCCTAAGGGAAGTATCATTGTAACAAATTTTTGTGAATCGGTCCCCATTAGAGAACATAAATGTTCTTTATCTGCTGATCTCATCATCATACCTATGATTGAGTTTGATATAATCCTCGGTATGGACTGGCTTTCGGACTATGATGCGAAGATTTATTTTAAGAAGAAAGAGGTTACGATTCTTGATTATAATGATAAGGAACACCTCATCTTTAGAGTAGAATCATCACCACCTAATTCTTATTTAGATCCACCCCCAGTAGCTCAACTAAATTCAATTATTGGGGAGGAAGAGAATGAAATAAATGTGGGTGAGGAAATGAATGTTCAAATAGAGGATGTACCTATTGTGAATGAATTTGTAGATGTATTTCCGGAAGATTTACCTGGACATCCTCCAGAACGAGAAGTTGAGTTTTCCATTGATTTAATTCCTGGATAAAGGCTTATATCGAAGACCCCTTATAGAATGGCCACTGTAGAGTTAGTCAAACTAAAGAAACAACTAGAGGAATTGAGTAATAAAGGATTTATTCGCCCTAGTGTTTCTCCATGGGGAGCCCCTGATCTTTTTGTTAAAACGAAAGATGGATCTATGAGGTTATGTATCGACTATAGGGAGATCAATGCTATGACGATAAAGAACAAGTATCCCCTACCTCGCATTGATGATTTATTTGACCAACTGCATGGAGCTAAATACTTTTCAAAGATTGACCTTCGATCTGGATACCATCAGTTGTGTGTGAAGAAGGAAGACATTCTGAAGACAACATTTCGAACCAGGTATGGGCATTACGAGTTTACTGTAATGCCTTTTGGTTTGACTAATGCACCCTCTGTATTCATGGATCTGATGAATAGAGTTTTCAAGGAGTATCTTGATGAATTTGTGGTGGTATTTATTAATGATATCTTGGTATACTCCAAAAGCTACGAAGATCATGAAAATCACTTGCGCATTATCCTGAAGACTCTGAGAAGACATGAATTATATGGGAAGTTTAACAAGTGTGAATTCTAGCTTCATGAGATTTCTTTTCATGGCCATATTGTCTCTAAAGATGGAATCTCTGTTGATCCCTATAAGACCAAGGCAATCCATGAATGGCCAGCACCTACGAGTATAAATGAGGTACGTAGTTTTATTGGTTTGGCAGGTTATTATCGACGTTTCGTCTAGAATTTTGCCCGATTGGCTAACCCATTAACGAAGCTCCCACGTAAAGGGGTTAAATTTGTTTGGACAAAATAGTGTGAAGAATATTTCGAAGAACTGAAGAAAAGATTAGTCAATGCTCCTATATTGACTCTACCATCGGGGAATGATGGGTTCGTTATTTATAGTGATGCATCGAATAAAGGACTTGGTTGTGTCCTTATGCAGAATGATATGGTTATTTCCCATGAATCACGACAGTTGAATATTCCTGAACAAAACTATCCTACTCATGATCATGAGTTAGCAGCTGTGATCTTTGATTTGAAGATATGGAGGCACTACCTCTATGGTGAAAAATGTGAGATTTATACTGATCACAAGAGTTTGAAGTATATTTTCTCACAAAAAGAACTCAACATGAGGCAAAAGAGATGGCTTGAATTACTCAAGGATTATGAATGCACGATACACTACCACCAGGGGAAAGCAAACATGGTGGCAGATTCTTTGAGCAGAAAAGTCCATGGGGTTTTGAAAAATATAAGAATTGAAAGGGATCCAATTTTCATGGATCTAGTGAAGATGGACATGGGAATAACCAGGGAAGGTGAAACATCAATTCTTTTTCAAATGGTTGCCAAACCATCTTTACTAGAAAGAATTAAGAGTTCTCAGACCGATGATGAAGAATTTCAAAAGAAGATTAAAGCTGTGAATGATGGGAGACTGAGATATTTTGTGTATGAAGATGGAATTTTGAAATTTGGGAAGAGACTTTGTGTTCCCGATATACCTAATATAAAAAGGGAATTGTTGGATGATGCTCATAGTTCCAATTTCTCTATACACCCTGGGAGCACCAAAATGTATAGAGATTTGAAGGAACATTTTTAGTGGGACAACATGAAAAGGGATATTGCTGATTTTGTGTCAAGATGTATAGTTTGTCAACAAGTGAATGCTGGGAGGCAACAGCCTGGAGGAGTCATGCAATCTCTTCCCATACCAGAGTGGAAATGGGACAATATTACAATGGACTTTGTCATGGGGCTACCAAAGACTCCTAGAAGGAAAGATGCAATATGGGTTATTGTTGATTGTCTTACCAAGTCAGCACATTTTCTTACTATAAGAGAAGATCTACCACTGGAACGTCTAGCAAGACAATATATTAATGAAGTTGTGAGACTTCATGGAGTACCCCTATCGATTTTTTCTGAGAGCGATCCCCGTTTTACTTCAAGATTCTGGAAGAGTCTTCAGAAATCCCTGGATACTGAACTTCATTTGAGCACTGCATACCACCCTCAAACGGATGGACAATCAGAACGAACTATTCAAACCTTAGAAGACATGTTGAGATCCTGCTCACTTGAATTTTAGGGTATGTGGGATCAATATTTACCTCTGGTAGAATTTTCCTATAACAATAGCTTCAATTCGAGTATTCAGATGGCACCATATGAAGCGTTATATTGAAAGAGATGTCGTACACCAACCTGTTGGGATGTCGTTGGTGAAATAAAACTTGTAGGCCCAGAACTGGTGGAGTAAACGATAGAAAAGGTGAAGGTAATCCAAAATCACATCAAAGTAGCTCAAAGTAGGCATAAGAGCTATGCCGATAATCGATGGAAGGATTTGGAATTTCAAGTCGGTGATCATGTTTTCCTGAAGGTATCTCCATGGAAGGGAGTCATACGTTTTGGTAAGAAAGGAAAATTGAGTCCCAGGTACATCAGACCTTTCGAAATTCTAGAACTAATTGGGGCTGTAGCTTACCGATTGGCAATGCCGCCAAGTCTCTCCAAAGTTCATGATGTGTTCCACGTATCTCTGTTGAAGAAATACATGCCTAACTTAATGCATGTACTCACCTATGAGGAGTTAGAATTGGAACCCGATCTGTCTTATTGTGAAGATCCCGTCATGATTCTTGATATGAGAGAACAAGTGCTGAGAAACCGGACGACGCGTCTGGTAAAAGTTTTGTGGAGAAACCATAAGATGGAAGAGGCAACATGGGAACCCGAGGAACTTATGATGAAGAACCACCCGAGTTTTTTCATGTGGTAGTATTCTAGAAATTTACAGGACAAAATTCTTTGAAGGAGGGTAGAATGTAACACCCCAAGCTTCTACGGTATGCTTCTCTTAGAATAATATGATAGCGTGCGTTGTACGCAACACCGAGTTCTAACACACCATAACCAATCAAACTAGCCATTATGAATAGTAATACCTACTTTTTGAATTATATATATTTTATATTTCAAAATGGACTTCATTTTTGGATTCAAAATATCGAATTTAGCCTATGGTGAAATTTTGGTACTTTTCGGATAACTTTAATATTTTGATGAATAGTGAAAATTACTAATTTTTAATTAAAAACAACTTTTTTAATCGAAATAAATTATATTGATAAATTATGAATTTGAGTGGTTTTAAAGTATATTTTTAATATATTTTCACTATTTAATACAATTTTGGTCATTGGACATAATTTCATAATTAAACGAGACATAAACAAGTGTCAATCTTTTGATAGTTATTATCTCTTAAAAACACGCTTTTTGTTTTAACAACGGGAATTAATTTTAAATTAATTTCTTCCACTTCTGTGTTTTGAATTTGGAAAAATGGATTCCATATTTGGAATCAGGATGTTGAAATGGTGTAAATAGGTAACTTTTATTTTTAGACATTTTGAATAATTACTGCGGTAAATATTTTATTTATCATGGTTAAAGGGTAAATCCGGTAAATAAGGGTTAAAAATAATATTATAATAATACTAAATTACCCTAAAACGTGTCCTAGCCTTATTGGTTGATACAGTATCGACCATAGTCATCCTTGGGTTGATTTTGGGACCCCATGGATCCACTTGTAGGTGATAGGGACACATTATTTTAATTAAGTTAAAATGAATACAAAAATGACACAAGCATATATCATTTCGAAAAACAATTTTTACATAGGGTTATATATGTTGGATTTTCGAATATAAAGATTCATTAGAAATATAAAAATATTTAAAACATAATAATATTTTATTTATAATTTTTAGACATTAAATAATTTATGTTATTTATGACACAATGATGATGCATTAATTACTATAATAGTGAAAAAATAAAAAAATTGATATAATAAATACCCAAATAAATATAATTTGAAACATTTAATGAATTAAATTAATTTTCTAGGATAATATGATATATTAGGATTCATTTAATTTACTTTTTTTGAATTAATCAATCTGTTATGAGATTCAAAAAAATAAACTATTGAATATCCTCAAAATTGACATAAAAGAGTTTTTAAAACAAATATTATATTATTAATTGGAATTAAATTCCTAAAAATCTAAGGTTCTGAAAAGAGACTTATATAATGATATTTTTCTCATTAGTGGACCACTAGGGGGTCTCTTGGATGTATATGGTAAATTTATTAACCATATAATATATAAATACAAAGAGACATTGTAAAAGTAAAACTAATTAACTAAGAGATAATACTTAAAGATAAGGTTAATATAAGTACCAAAACCTGTCTAAATTCTATTGGTTTAATTTTCTTCGACCTATACCCACATTAAACTTTTAATAATAAACTTTGGAGCCATTAGAAACCGAATATGAATTTATTATAAACTAATATTTCTAGCTTTTCCAAAGGTGCCCATCACCCCTCTTAGAAAAGGGCACTCTTCCTTCTCATTTCTTCACACCGTCAAAGCCTTTTGGTTCGGCCAAACTCTACCCAAATACTCTCCCAAGTTCTCTCACTACAACCTAGAGGCCATATTTGGATCAGAAAGTCAACCTAAGGAGCCCTTTTGATCAAATCAAAAGGAAGAACCCGAAGAAGAGGTAATGATTTCACCACCCTTTTCCAAGTTCCTTTCTTCTTCCACTTCTTCTTCCTTTGTTGTTACCATTATAAAATAATATCTACAGTATAATATATATAATTTGAAGTTATTATAAATATGGTACAACCATATTCACTATTCTATCCATCCTTTGAGTAACATGTCACCATACGTGCGTACGTACGACTTACCGTCTCCACGTCGTGGTGTAATTGTTATTCAATAAATTATTATTTGGATGGGTATGATAATGATGTGTAAATCATGAAAATAATAAATATAACATGATAATGATTCTGTATATATGATATAACATCCAATTATATATTATTTTAATGTCAAAAGAATGATATTATCGCTCGTGCGTACGTACGGACTACCGTCTCCACGAACACGATAAGATTCATTCTCCATCACATCCATTCAAGTATAATTATCACTTGATGATTTAAAAATAATGTTTAAGGACTTGATATCATTCTGGATATGAATAAGATACAACATATACATGACAAACATGGCTTAATTAACAAATAATATAAAAGAAAACGAGTAAGTTAACACCCTAAACAATGATAATTCTAAGATATTATTAATAAAGCAATGCTAAAAGATCATATATGATATCATATTAATATATATGATTCTTGTATAATTTAATAACAATTATTTCACCATTATACAGGAGGTTAACCTACCATTAACCAAGGAAAAGTACAAGGTAAGGGTTATTTCACAATCTATTCATTTTCTGAGGTTGTTTATACGTAATAATCTACTGGGATCTCTTTATCATCCAAATCCATGATTCTTAAAAATGTATTTCAAAACATTTTTAATATTTACAAGAATATGGTTTAAATTCATTTATACCCTTGTTTGACTTTTATAAGAGGTTTATAAAGGAATCTTTAAGTCGTTTTCAAAATAAGGTGCTTTTTAACCTTTTCGACAAAATTAAGGTAAGAATGTTTTTTTAACTTATACGGCGGGTGCAGCTATTTTCCACCGTTTTAAAATCGTCGAAGATTCCCTTACAAGCTTATAAGAATATTTTCAAAGAAAATTTTTTATTTTATAAATATATGACTCTTAAATGATTTCAAAATAGAAAGAGATATTTCTTTAAAAAGAGTTTTGATTTCATCTATGACAACATCCTTTAATGGATTTTACGCTTATTTGAAGTTGATTTATTATGATACAAAACTTCTATATTGTATTGAAGGTTTTTGTGATATCTTTGACTGTGGATGTGCTATTTTTATACCATTCATGGTTTATGGTGAAAGTATTGACATTTCTTATGCTAGTTTTAATACAAATGTTTATGTTATGTTTAAACCTTTTCATATGGGAATGCATTGGACTTAATATGTGATGGGTGGAGCCCGCTATAGCTCATCGATGCATCGGTAGGTCTCATCAGACAAACTAGTGTCTTGGAACAAGGCCTTGGAAAAATCTTATTTGTAGTCTTGGCACGAGGCCTTGGCTATGTGGTATGATAGTCTGGCATTATGCATTCCATCAGTATTAAAGTGGTTATTGATATTGCATGTGATTATTTGATTAGTAGAATATCCATGTGAATAAGTAAATGGAATTATTTCATTTTAATTTTTCTATACTATGTTGAAGCTAATGTTTTAAAGGCTTTTGTTTTAGTAATTCATTTCCTTAAATTTTTATGCTTATTTTTGAAAGTTTCCACTATATTGTTATCCTTACTGGGCATTTGATCTCACCCCTTTTCTATGTTTTATTTTTTCCTGGATGTGAAGAAGTAAGTTATGAATGACCTGCAGGGATAATATGTGGGGATATGAGGGTGGAATATGGAGACTATTTTGTTGTAGTATTTTTCCACTTTATGATGTAATTCATTATGAATATATCTTGTGTTTCCAAGGCTACTAAACCAATCGGTCTTTCGAGATTTGATCTTTCTTGTGGTCATGCCAATTTTATGTAATAATGCACCGACTGTAGGTAACTGGGGTCAGGGCGTTACATATTAAAAATAAAAATAGAAAATAATGGAATGTTTATTCAATAATAATAATGATATAGTTATTATTATTGTTTCTATCAGTATTATTTTAGGGTTATGTTATAACCCTCGATAGTGGTATCCCTCTCCCAAACCACCCAACGGTGCCCCCCCTCAACTAAACCTCCTTTTGGCACATGACCCCCATCAGCCGAATCCCCATACAGTGCATGACCCCCCTCAACCAAACCACCATCTACAATGATTTCTCCCTATTTTCTTGTTGATTGTCACTTTAATATTCAACATAAGGATTTTAGATCCTTCTCTATCCTCGCTTGATTGTTTTTTCCTCCCTTCATCACCCTATATTATTCGACCGAACCTAGGGTTTGGGATAATCTAGTTATTTTGGTTTTCATTCAATGTTTGGGCATGTGAAGGCTCACTTAGGTTTACTTTGCCCATATTCTGGAAATGGTCACCGAAGGAGAAGTGGTTAAGAGTGTTTCAGTCTACACATCACCAATTTCAAGTAACTTTTCATCTTTTCTTAATTTTTTCTAAATTTAGATTCAGGAATTTTGTAGTTGCTGAGTTCCTAGTAATTTTTCATTTGTGTGATGACCCTTAATATAGTATTTTTCTATCCCTAGTATTGTTTGTAGAGCATTTTTTGACTCCATGATTTCATTCACTCATACAAATAAGAGTGTTTATATATATATATATATAGTAATTCATGTTCATGAATGTTTGGAGAAATATTCATCAAAAACGTTGAGTGCTGATTCTTCAAATTACACTACTTATTGAGGTAGGGTCCCATTTCACTTTCCCCGTAATTTTAATAATTCCCTAATGAAATTCCTACACAACTTTCTTATAAATTAATTTGTGTTGTGTTGTTTTAATAATAAATTGTCCCTTAATTGATATTTGATCATTGATGAAATTCTTAGTTTTTATAAGAGATTTTTTTATAAACAATGTCATGGTTTTTTAGTAAAGTCCCTCCAAGAGAGGTGAAATATGTGTAAAAAATAATTGTAAGTATTAGAAATTTATTATTTCATTCCTTATTGTAATGATGATTTTTTTCATTGATGTTACGATTAATATATGGCTTGTTTAGGACATTTATAATATTTTATAAACCAATTAGCTTACATTATATATGGGTATTAATTGTATAGGGACTCTACCCTCTTTACCCATCTAGGGGTGTTCTCTTTGACCTTGGTCACCCCTTTGGGTGTGTTTTTCCTAAATGGTATATATTACAATGCCTTAAAATAAGGAATGCTACTTATCTATGTGTGTTTCCCATGGATTAATGGATTCATTAATTAATAAATTTGATATAAAAGTCCAACCATGAATTGGATCTGTTGACAATACATATTTTTAATTTTTATTTCTATCCTTTTCCATTGCTCAATGCCTTTGATTATTCCTTATCCATATATAATGTCTTGTTGGTAGTTACTCATGAAAGATATTAATTAATTACATATGATTTTTTTAATTTATTACTTATTCCATTGTGCCTTGTTCCATGCTTGAATATACATATTGCTTGTGAAAACTTATTGACTTGTATTAAATGGAATGAATATCCAAGCTTAATATCATGGGACTTGAAATATCTTAATGACATGTGAGAAGAGGTATGATGATTCCTTATTCTTTGGTTTATGTTCCTTTTCTTATGGAATTTTTTAATGCCTATACCTTGTTTAATGGATATATCCATTTTAAATTCCATGGTTATCTAGATAGAGTGAGTTAGTGAAATTCATGTGTTGAAATGAAATTATTTATATGCTTTTCCTCAATGCTTATTCCTATTTTTATTAAATGGTAAGAATGTGAATATGAGATTCTATCTTGATGGAATGTGATTTATATATAAATTTTCTTATGATATATTCCTTGGTTTCGATGTGGTTGGATACTTGGTTCAACTTCCATAGGCTGAGAGAGAAGATGTGTTCTACATTAAGGACTCATGGATCAACTCTCTATGCTTGATGGGATATGATCCAACATGTAGGGTAAATTCTTGGATTAGCTGGTGAGGGCTTCCCTGGTGGTTTAATATACTCCCACGTGATACCAGTTTTCTTAGGGAGAAACTATCCATGGAACCATTTGTGAAATAACTACACCGTGTCACGAGTGATACATGGTACCCTATGGGAAATACCCGGGACATACATAGAGTCACCATGCCTCATGTGATACTAGGGGCACCGTATGGGTTACCTATGAAGGATTTTGTGTTATTGGATTCTTTTGGATGTACCATAGAGAAAACTAGTATTCATCATAGCCTAAGAGGTACATGGTTAGGCTCTACCATAGGATTTGACAAATTGGATTGATTTTCTTGAATTATATGAAATTCATCTCTTATTATTGTTTTTTATCTATTTTTTAATTTGTAAAATTTTACTTTTTCACATAGTCACAATTGGGTGATGAAATGGGATTTATACCCCATGAAAAAGAACAAACATGTGGGTATGACTTTGTGGCCTTTCTTGTTTTTTAGGAAATTAAATATATATTCTTCCTTTAATAGGTACTTCATTCAGACTTCTGGCTTACTCCAAGGAATGTAAAATCAGATGGGTGACCATTTGGAATCCCAAACCAAGTTCTTATTATTTGATATGTTTATTGCTCAAATTTAATTTATTATTGACTCACTATCAATTGTTATTAAAATAAATGGATTGGGATTGACACCATGGGTACTTATCTATTGATATTTTTATCCCACGCCCTTACTAGTTACTACTGGTTCCAAATTAGAAATTATTTTTTTCAGGACATTAGGCCTTTCTCATTGTTGTGTGCATATACTTGGTAGTAGGATAAAAGGATTGATCTAGAGCTCAGGATGCACATGTAGTTCACCTTCTGAGGAATCTAATTTATTTCTTATTTTATGTACAGAAAAATTATATTTTATGTTGAATGAGAATAGTTTTTATTTATGTATCATCATAATGAGATGCATGCATGCTTTGAATAAAATGTAATTGTACATTTTTATATAGTTATTGTAACATTTTTCTTATGCTCTTTTTTATATATTTATTATCTCTTTTATTTTTGGCTATTATACATTATGTGATACCATGATGCTACTTGGATCTAGTAGGGAATAATCTCCCCACAGACACACCCAAGGCCCTTGCTACTAGTGAGCAGCCTCTGTCATTTGGGGAGATACGCTTGAGGTGATGTGACCCACCAGTCCAACTAAATGCTTAATGCTCAGTTGGGTTAGGACATTACAACCATGATAAAAAAATACAACTCCTATAATTTATAGAGTTTTTAAAATGTAATTCAGATAAGATAATTTGTAGATCATATAAAATATAGATGAAATTAAAATAAACAAAATAGGTGACACCACCAACCAGTCCATCACCTCACACCATACCTAGCTTTTTAACCCTACTGAGAACCTCCATCTTGACAACATGTATTATGGTATCTTCTTTGATGTTAATTGTAATTTCTCATATAAAATATCCTGAATAGAACTCTATTCAGGGCACCCATATGAACTTATATGTCCCTCCTCATACTCCCAATGCTACCAACTATTGTAGATAATAAATTATCAACACTAGAAAGACTATAATCTCGATATCATGACAATCAATAATTGTAAATTACCAAGAATCAACCATAATAGATAACCATAGTATATATGAATGTAATTATATCCAAATAATAAATAATAAATATATATACATGGATGATGTAAAATTTAATATGTTTTCACACACAACATACATCTCACCAGATCCCCCAATGGATGGATCACATAAACAAAATAATATAAATTAATAAATGTACATGTAAGCTCCACTACAACTCAATTCCACCAACAATCCCATACCCAAATGTATTTTTAGCAACTTTAGAATGATAAATTGTGTGACATGTTCTCAACCTATACATCAGATAAATGATCTTCCCATACAATAGGGTTTCTATATAGGTTGTTAGAAATACAACTCAGTAGGGTCTCACAATGTGGCCCTAATATACTCTATCACAAACATATAGATTCATGAAGAAAAAATTTATGGAATATGCAACATACAATATTTTATTTATAGTCACTGTTTGCCAAAATTTTCACAATTATACCTGATGCTACTTGATATAGTCACCCCTATGTAACTTTATTCCTCATAGTAAAAATTCTTCAAAATCCCATATCAGGTTTGTAAAAATAACATAAGAAGCTAGAAAATATTATATTTAAGAACCCTATCATGTCACTACTGTAAACATGATCTTTCCCAACACTTCTATACCAACGGTTTGTAAAAACCGTTGGTATAGATACCATTTCCCAACGGTTCACCAAAATCATTTGGAAAGGGCCTAAAAACACACCCTTTCCCAACGGTTTTGGTGAACCGTTGGGAATGAGTGACCTTTCCCAACGGTTCACCAAAACCGTTGGGAAAGGGTGTGTTTGTGAGGCCCTTTCCCAACGGTTTTGGTGAACCCTTGGGAAAGAGTGACCTTTTCCAACGATTCACCAAAACCGTTGGGAAAGGGTGTGTTTTGAGCCCCTTTCCCAACGGTTTTGGTGAACCGTTGGGAAAAAGCACCAACAAAACCAACATCCGACCAATAAAAAATTACACCCACACAGAACCTATCCCAACGGTTTTGAAAATAGTTGGGATAGGTCTATCCCAATGGTTTTCAAAACCGTTGGGATAAGTTCTTTAATTTTTTCCAGACCTACTAACCGAGAACATTATATAAATCAAAATTTTAAATAATTATTATAATACATATATATATTTATGAAATTATGTTTACAAAAGTGTTGTTAGCTTAGTGGTTAAGTCGTTCGATTATAAACGAGGGGTCCTGGGATCAAATCCCAGTGGATGTTTTATTTTTGGAATTTATATACCAACTGTTCCATTACCGTTGGTATAGATTTCATATTACCTATACCAACGGTTTCCAAAAACGTTGGTATAGGTCTATACCAATGGTTTTTGGAAAACCGTTGGTATAGACCTATCCCAACGGCTTACTTGGCTACGGTTCTCCAAACCGTTGGTAAAGGTTAGTTTTCCAGTAGTGTGTGACAGTGATTCCATATGTATATAGAATTAAAAAAAATAGGTGGTGTATTCTACACCCCTAGTTTCCTAGGATTCATGCCAAGCCCCAAATTGGGAAATTTAATCATATCTGGGGCATCATGTAAAAATTATTTTTAAGAGGGAAATAGAGGATTTAGTCCCCCACAAGTATGAACCCCCCATACATGTTAGGTCCCATAACTATGATTCAAATTAAGAAATCATATCCTAAATTGTAAAATAGGATTCAACCTCTCACATGAATGAAACTCCCAACATGTTGTTGGTCCCATGATTAAATCTCAATCACATGAATCTTGTCATATGATAAGAAATAGTAGACAGAACCATCTGTATGGGTCAGACTACCAATATGAGGTAGGTATGATAGTTTCCTCACAAAAACAAGCACCCTATCCTATGGAGGTAAAAAATGGATCCAAAATTTTACACATGAAAAACCACACCCAATAGTGATTTAATCCAACATAGGGACACCATATCAAAATACAACCCTTTTCTAGCAGCTCATACTTCTAGAAAATATCACACACAACTCATAACCATGTTATAAGAAACTCAAGACTTATCCAAGAAACATGAATCACATCTCATTATACATCAATACATAAAATCTAATCTTCCAATTCCACCCCGTTCACAAAAATTATGAAATAATGAAAACATAAATTTCCACCTCTTAGTCACAATGGATGCAAATTTCTTACTTAGACCCAAACTATTCTCTACTCACCGGTACCAACCCACACCCATCATCCCATGATGACCCACATCCCAAATAATTTATTTGTCCAAAACATAATTTGGTCTATTCATCCCATAAAAAATCTTCAATATCCCCATATTTATTCTAAATCCCAAGGGACTTTCTAATATAACTCACCCAAATCATCATTCTGGATCATTTCTTTTCCACAAGAACAAATATTACCGAACCCATGAGTGGGTCTCATATCACATCTCCCATAATAGATCTCTTGAATCATATACTTGAAGAAACCGCAGCCTTCAAGTCACATCAACCACCATAAAACTTACCCTACTCACTTCCCGAACATAGACTAGTATCCTCAATAAAGGGGTACTACAAAACATATGTGAGATTAAAAACATAACACCAATAACCAAATTTCTTAATCCCCTCATGTGTACTAAAGAGACTTATGAAAAAACTACTTATGTTACTCATAAACATATTGCATCAAATGAATCTTCTTATAACCCCCTTAATGTCAGGTATCATCATATCTCCCATGGTATAATGGAACATGGGGATTTATAATCACTAAACATGAATCATTTCATATCATAGAATCTTATGAGGTTATAAGCCACATATCTTATACAATAGTACACTCTTGGTCCCTTTACATGTTACATAATTACAAACCCCATGCATGGTTGCATGATTTTATATAAAAATGCACACTATAATGTACTATAAGGATTAAATACCACTATATTGGATTTCACATCCTCTTAACCAACCCACCACACCTTGACCAAGATCAAACCAAGTGAATACAATATCATGATACCCTAGATCATGGAACAATCACGAAAATACTATTTTATATTTTAATTATTAGTTAACAAATTAAAAACAATTATGCATAAAATATAAAAATCAACACGAAATATATCCATACTGAGAACATGACCTACGTTATGCGTATGGTTTAGGGTGCACCCACAACAACTCCATGAGTAAAATATATATCATCTCACACTCTTCCATCATGAATTTTAATATGAGAAAACCAAAATCTTCAAAGGAAGATAGTTAATAAAAACAAGAATCTATAAAAATAGAAAATAAAATGGATTTATCATTTCTTAGTCTTCTCTAGACACCATACTCCAATTTTCTTTCCGTTTGAACTACGACAATATTCTTCAAATAAAATTTGATCAAAAGCTTACAAAAAGACACCATAAGTCAACTATAAAATAATAATAATTTAGGTTGGAGAGGGATAATACCTATGAATGATGTAGAAATAACACATGAGTTTCCCCTCATCCAGAGGGAGTTAATGTTACAATAGAGGGGTTTGAGAGGAATGACTTGTAAAAAATGTCTAGTCCCAATCCCTTACCCTCTAATGAATCAATGGGGTTCAATTCTGAAATAATCATCAATACCCCACTATAAAAACCACATAGAACCACCATGTACTCAGTAATTTGTGACTAGGTACCAAACAAAAATATTCCAGTGGGGTTACAACCCCTTTACCTCAACCATCATATACGCAATGTATTTCTTTTGGGTACAGAGTGGTAACTTAAAAATCACTCAAAAATACTGAATAACACCACTTCGGGGTTCCAAATACTCATAATTCTAATCCAAAAATAAATTCTCAAAAAACCACCTCATTCGTGTTAAATTTTTTGAATTCACTCTAAAATCATAGACACATAAATTAATGATTCATTATAAACTCCCCACCATAACACATCTATTCATTTATAAGTGACCCATACATCCCCAAACATAAAATACATCAATCAATATATGATACCACTCCTCATTATATATCACAAATTGAATTAGACATATTTTAACTACCAATGAATTAATCTTAGATAAACTATATTATCTATATAAATCATCAATCAAATCCATGAAACACATATATTATACCTTATATGATGTATGTAACATCCCGTTACGTTTTCAGGTACTTTTTTTTATGTTTCTAAGTTCCCCTATTTTGGAGTAAAGACTTGTGTTGCATTTGGGTGAACTTTTAATGAAGAACAAGAGGATGGTGTGTTGTGCATGGTTTGCACACCGTTTGACAAACTGTACGACCAAACGGTGCGAGCCTTGAAACCTAGACAGAAGATATCGCACGGGCAGTGCACGATTTGTCTAACCATGCAGAAAAGCCATGATAGAAGGGTGGCCAAGGCAGTAGCTCACGCACGGTTAGCACACAGTTTGTCAAACTGGGCGGCCAAACCATGCGGTCACTTAAATGAGATCCTTAAATTGTGGATCTCGCTCGGTTTTTCCTCTATGTGCCTTGTTTTTCCACTTAAGCAGCCCTAACTCAGGATTTGTCTTCTCTTAATGTCAGAGAAGTTTCTCCCATTGTTCCAGAGGAGATTCAAAGGCTCCTCTTGGTGAATCGAATATGGATTCTTGAGGTTTGTGATCGTTCTTCATCGTTCTTGGTTGGTTTATTAGATCTACTTAGATATACTTCTCCTCTTCTCTCGGTTTCTTAGATCTACACCCGTTATGGGTAGATCTAAGTGTGTGGTACCATGTCTGATGAGATTTGGTCTTTATCTATCTAGGAGAAGAGATCTAAATAATATAGAAAAACATTCAAAGATGATAAAAAAGGTAAAAGTAAAAAAAGGACATCCCAAGAACCTCCTCATGGCAAGGGAAACCTCCCTCATGCCACCTCCACGACACTCCTCCAATAAAGACCGCTAGAAACCTGAACCACTAGCACTAAAAACATTACCAAAACCTTCAAAAAATAAACATTTCTATTTACACCCAATGGTGTAAGTGGGGTGTGGTCCAAATCCTAGTATGATTCCACCACAAAAATATTCAATGTGGTAATCATTATAAGACAATAAGATTGAATGTTTTGTATACAATAAATGCTAGTAAGAATTTCTAAAAGATGACACTTTAAATAAAAACAGCTTTCAAGTAGGACACATTAAAAGAAATAAACACTCTTAAATAGAATGAAATATGTACTAAATTTATCCATCCAAACATACCGAACTCCAATGGTAAGTATAAAATTTCTAATGAACTCTAGCAATGTGAAAAAAACCATAGGCACTAGCTCGTTGTGAGTCCCACGTAACTCGTACTCAGTGAAAGTAACCATACAAATATCCATTATTGTGCACATGAGCCACTAGTAAGAATCATACCCATAACCTAGCAGTCCCACAACATCAGCATCATCATAATTTAGTCAGCGTCGTCATCGTCAAACATTCTACGTGAAATAGGGTCCAATCTCCACAGGATCACTAGCATACTAGTACATGTCAACCGACTAGGATACCCGGGTTTTCCCTCTGATTATCTAACAAGTAACACAAGAAATGAAAAAAAAATTCCATGAAAATACCAATTCCAAGTGAAAAACACCAATGAATCTACACATATGTCACATGATCCCATTTTTCATTGCAATATATTTTAGAAATCATACTCACTCCAAAACAGCCCACAACATGTTTCACCTCTATTTTACACATCGACAAATCTGTTAAAAAAAATCAACAAAACCGTTCCAAGATAATAGACATCACTTAACATACCTTTAAAATTTAAATATACCATTTATAAATCACATTCCTACCAAAATAATTGGCAATATAGTTTCAAATCTTACATAATTTCATGAAACCATTTAGAACCTTCAAAAAAGAATTCCAAGGAGTGTAACCATGTTTTGCCCGTAAATTCCTGCTAAAACCCCTATTTTAAGACCAAAATCATACAAATATCACATAAAATCAAAATTTTCATCCATAACATCATTTAAAAAAACTATTCCATGAACCATAAAACAACCCCCATAAACACAATAAGAAATACGCACCAAAAATATTCATTTGTGCATAAAAAATCCACTTAAAACCCAATCTCATATCAAAGGATACAAAATATAATTTTCAAACAAAAAATGGAATAGAATCATTCTAGAAATATAAATCAAGAAAAACTAACTTATCTAATAACTCTTATAGATGTAATCACCTACCATTTGTGCCAAAAATTTTAAATCATTGGGATAAGCTTCAACTGCACCACCTCCGCACCACAATGAATTAAAATCAAGACCTAATTCAAATGATATTACCAGAATGACATAAAATAAAATACTAGGTATGAACCATAACTTTTGGAATTTCTAAAACCTCAACAAAAGTATAAGAAACCCTATGAATATTTGAGTAACATGAGAGGAAACTCACTTAATTTATAGATTTTGAAGAAATATCCCAAAAATCTAAAAAAAACAAAATCTATAAGTAACAAAATCTGGTAAGGAGTACTGAATGATGACGATTAGGTCAATTGAGGACAGAAATGGGGGAAAAGAGTGAAAATTGAATGGTTTGTGAAAGAATTAAATTACCTTCTCAAATCAAGACGATTTGAGGAACCCTAAGAAGTTTCACCATAATCCACCTTATGAATGAGATCCAAAGCGGAACAAATAGGTAATGGGGGGGATACTTGGGTTTTTGGATTCCGTTGGGAGGTGGAATCACCGAAAAAGAAAAAAAAGATTAATAATATATCAAATAGTTAAATAAAAATTTTAAAATAGGAACTGGGCTCATGGGTTGGCCCAATTCCTAAATAAATCTTCCAAATAGAAAATGATAATGAGTTCATAAGGGGTCCAAATTTCTATGTTGGCTTTAATAGGTCTGGGGAGGCCATGTCAGAAGCGTACTGGGTGAAAAATGATAAAAAATGAATGAGTTATAAATGAAACAAATTTTGTTTTTAAATCTAGAAATTGTCTCAAGGTTTGGGACCAATTATGAAAACCCATCATTTCTTAAAACAATTTTGGAGAAACCCATGAAACAAAGAATGAATTGAAATTAAATGAAAAATACCTTTAATACATGTCATGCTTGTGAAAATTCTCCCCACAATAACTTTTTCCACCTAGATAAATCCATAACATGTCCAAAATAAAATAGCAAACCCAACCGACATGCCAAAATGAACGTCTTTTCCATGTTTTGGCCTCCCCCAGAAATCTATGTTATCTCTATTTGATCAATAATGTAAGGGATACTCTCACCATCCAAAACATCCACCACATTACTTAAATTTCCAAGCACATCAAAATTTATCACAAAACAAAACACCTCAAACACTATCCAAACAAGACTCAATAAGTTTAACTTAAAGAACAAAAATATCGAATAGGGTTACCACAATCTCACTTAAACAAAACCGTTGGGCTCATTTTAATACCAACATTCACCTAAGGAGGAAGTTTGAATTTAAATAGCTCTAAATGGGAAAATTTAATTCCATTAATGAACATAGAAAAAAATGAGTTACTGATACGGGGATACAAAAATGGGATCCCCATTATAGGGGAAAACTAATATTTTCCCATGATAGAATCGAGACACTAACTGGGGAGGCCCGAATGGACTCCCCAGATTAAGGGGTAGAAATTGATTAGAATGTTTGAAAATAACATACATGATACCCATAATGGGTATCCCCACCATAAGAACCAACCATATTAACTAAATATAATGGACCAGTATGAAAAGACCCCAAAATTTAATGAGTTGGCCTGACCACACGGTTAGTTTGCACTATCTGGGAAACTGTGCGATTTTCATGCAGAGCATTCGGTCCAAAGAGGAATCCTTTCACGGTTACATGGGACATGACTCATGGACATTCAGAGACCATGAGATAACTACTTTATCTTAAGAAACTATTTCCTAGGATGGTGCATGATTACCACTAACTATGAGAAAAACATGCGGTACCATTTGGATAGCCCAAATTTCATACATTTCTCTAAAAACTCAAAGGAAACCAAATGGTAAAAATCATGAACTTCATAGATTATGTGATAATGAGATTCCCACACATGTTTCAACTAAATGAGAATAATTGGAGAAAGGACACAATACCAGAGGTTTAAACTGTTCCCATAATTCTTACCGAGGATGGGAATTAGGACAACAATTTTTAATTACCCTGTGATTTCCCTAACTTTGCACCAGCTTCAATTCAAGACCTATGGCTGGAGCTATGATGATTGAAGCATCTTAATCCCCGCAACCATTACATAAAAAACACTAAATGGAGCATATTCTTTCAGCGCCACAAAAAACTACAGAGTGATCCTAGATTGGTTCAACAAGACACAACACACTCTAACCTCACTTTACAAAAAACTGAAATTCTTCCAAAACAAGATCTTAGAAGATGCACACGCATCACCCTATATTTATTTGGATGAAAAAGGAAAGAGGAATAGAATATTGAAAAATCATTCCTATAAACCGAGGATGTATAGATTTTTTTTAACAGAGGCACACACACAACAGAACAAACACTTTCAGAAGATTGCACAACCTTCACTTTTGTAGTTAAACGAGCACATGACATCGCAAGGTGTGATCAAACATTACCCTTGTGGCTGATAGAAACAATATATATATAGGGACCTTATGTTGAGTTTCAAACTAAACACTATTTCTCACAAATGGACTTATCGTCCTCTATTGACCATATTCCCCACATTGCTGGTTTAACATGAACCCTCATTTTAGAGAGACTGATTAAAGACCAGAAGGATCATTAACAGATCATTCTATACTGACAAAATTGAACTGCATTAACCATCGATGACTTGGGAAACATAAGAAACTAAGTTCTATTTAAACCTCCCACAACCACTCTCCCTCTACAAGGGGATCCACATAACTGAAAAAGAATAGGGGTAAACTCAATCTCCAAATATCAAGAAGAAATTCTTTATATTGATCAACTGTAGGATCATCCAATGACGAATCACCATGGGCCACACACCAGTCATGACCTAACTCTTATGGGTGAACACCCTAGCCAAAAATAAAAACCATGGACCCAACCAGTCTGGTCATTTGGTGACAACATACTCCAAACCCGAACAAAACACATGAGGGGAGCCACCGCATTGGCCTCCAAAACATTTTATCAAAAGAGACCACTGACCAATGCTTCATTCCAATACATAGAAGAAACTCCATCCCAAAATAATGTTTAAAAAAACATGGGTTCTTGAACTCGAAATATCCCACAATAGAAATCCAAAAAACACATAATCCACACCTCTGAACCACACAATATAAAAACACAACACTTTCCTACAAAATAATTCTTTAAAAAATTGTGTTGATGGTTTTCACATTTACCAATGGTATCTATCGAGCCTCGCACATGCATGTTTACATGCCACACTAGGCACCCACCTCATAGCCTTCCCAACACTCATCGTTTCATTACATTAGCCATAAATATTCCCATATAACCACATGAATGTGGTAACCCTTGAGAACACTGAAGACCAATGACCAAAAACAATCCTTTCCTCTTTTCAAAATCGAAAATTTTAACCACACTTTACCTTTATCAAAACTGCTTAACATAAAATAAAAACCCAATTAATATATTATAATCCAATTTATAAAATCATCCATCTTTCAATAAAAACTAACCTTCATACCTTGCACAACTATTTCGAAACATTTCATCCCATTTCAAGACACTTATAATTTCATGAGAAACACTATTTCAAAAATCGTCATTTAATTAAGAACTGAACTCTTCTCATTTAAAAATTGGGTTCTCAAATTTCATATAAATTTTCAAATGATCAGTAGTTACCAAATCAGAATCCATTTTGACCCTCGTAGATAAATTCTAGAACACATTATTCTATTCGAAACAATTGTAAACAGTTCAGAAAACGTTATTTGAAACATATATTTAAAACAAACTTTATAATAATTTAGTTTTTAAAAGGTGATGTAAAAAACCATTTCCCATTTAAATACAATTTTTAAAATTAAATTCAACACTTTTTGAAATGAAAAAACATACAATTTATTAGAAAACAATTTCAAAAATATTTCACGTTTCTTAAAACCAAGTCATCTTCATTTTAAAACCAAATTTCCAAGATTCCAAAACTAAAAGACACAATATTATACAAGAGGAAACTATTGTCGGTGGGTGACTTGTACATATGGTTAACATCCATACTTCAATCACCTACCAATCATAGAGAGTGTTCTATGGCAATATCCTCATCTCCAATTGTCTTTCCAAACCTTGCGATCCCATTGGGACCATCATCCCAACTCTCATTTCATTTCCCCCAATCATTTGTGAACCATGAGAATCAATGAACTCAAATAAAACTGTATATACCCTGGATACTTTAATCTCATCATGATGTGTGATTTACAAGAACCCTACTCATAATAGAAATTTCATGTTCTAACAAGACTATCCCCAAACTATCCCGACTCTTCCCCAAATAACATGACCCAAGAGAGAGAACCTCATTTGATACCATTTTTTCACGAACCGAATCTGGTCTCCATCAAAACTGGCACCCGACCCGGACCGTGGCAAGGCTCTATGGGAATTCATGATCCCCATGTGATGGAAGAAATTATCAGGTATCAATAAATAAAATTTGGGAATGATTTACCCCATTTTATATAAATAAAACAACAAACAAATACATTAAACGAAATATGGATTTTTCAAACCATAAAATATTTCACAAAAATTCAGAATTGAATTACATAATCTAGAAAAAAACTCAAAGATTATATCAAAGGAACAAATTAATAAAGAAAATCCCAAGAACCTCCTCATATCAAGGTGAACCACCCTCAAGCCATCTCCATGACACTATGCCATGAAGGATAACTAGAATCCCAAACAACTACCACTAAAAGCTTTACCAAAACCTATGAAATAATAACCAAATCTACTTACACCCAAGGGTGTAAGTCAAGTATGAGACAAATCCTAGTATGATTCCACCACAAAAATATTCCATGTGATAATCACGATAAGACAAAAATCTTATATGTTTTGTAAATAAGAAATACTATTAACAATTTCTAAAAGATGCATCTTTAAATAAAAACATCTTTCCAGTGGGCTACATTAGAAGAGATAAACACTTTTAAATATAATGAAAAAGATACTAAATTTATCAACCCAAATATACCATAAGACAACGGTAAGTATACTATATATAATGAGCACTATCAAGGTGGAAAACCATAGGCACTAGCTTGCTGTGGGTCCCAGGTACCTCATACTAGGTGAATGTGGCCATACAAATATCTATTCTCGTGCACAGGAGCCACTAGAAGGGATCGTAACCCTAACCTTCTGGTCCCAAAACATTATTATCATCATAGTTCGGTTAGAATTTTCATCGTCAAACATGCTTCGGGTTACAGGGGCCAAACCACACGGGATTACCAGCATAATATTACATGTCCACCCACCATGATACTCAGGTTTTCCCTCTTATGCTCAGTAATGTTCCATAAGCCAAGAAATATAATTTGAACATGAAAACACCACTTTCGAGTTACAAACACTCAAAAAATCTCACACAGATGTCACATGATCCCCCTTTTCATTCCAACTCATTTTGGAAATCTTACTCACAGAAAAATACCCCACAACACATATCACCTCTCTTTCACACTTCAACTAATCCATTAAACAATTTTACAAAACCTTTCCATGAATGTAAACAACTCATAACACCCTTATAACATTAAAATAGACAATTTCAAAAGCATACTCCTACCAAAATAGTTTGGAAACATAGTTTCACGTCTTACATAAATTAAGAAACCATTAAAAACCTTCACAAAATAATTCCGAGGAGTGTAACTATGTTTTCAACCTAAAACCCTTCTAAAATCCCTCGTTGAAGATGAAAATCATACCAATATCACATCAACCCAAAATTGGCTGCCATAAAATCATTTAATAACACTATTACATGAATCATAAAAAAACTCCAATGAATACAACATGGAACCCAAACCAAATATAATTCATTTTTGCCAATAAATTCCACTTAAAATCCAACCGCTTGAGAAATTCTACCAAATATAATTTTCACACCAAACATAATGGAAGAGAATAATGCGAAAAATATAAATCATGAAAAATTAACACATCCAATCATTATAACACATGGAATCACCTACTATTGGATTGAAAAACTCTAAATTGTTGTGTGAAACATCAATCATACTACCACCACACCACAAGGAAGTGAAATCAAGCCCTAATGCACAATATTTCACCAAAATGACACAAACAAAAACCACAGTTTGGAAAACAAGATGATGGTAATTTTATAACCTAATTCAATGTAGAGTAAACCCTAATAAAAAGGTAGGAACATGAGAGGAAACTCACTTAGTTAAGATATCTTGAAGAAATCACCCCAAATACACCAAAAATATGAATCTTAAAGTAAAAAAATTGGTAGAGAGGCTTGAATTTATATGATTAGGTTATGTGGGGACACCAATTGGATAAAAAGAGTAAAAACTGGAAGGTTTATGGAAGAAACAAATTACCATATCAAATCTAGACTATTTGAGAATCCCTGAGAAGTTTCTCCCCAATATGCGATTAAAATGAGCTCAAAAGAGAAGAAATAGATGATGGGGGAGAGACAAGAGTTTTTGGGTTATTTTGGGAGGTTAAATCTCATAATTATAGTAAAAAATGAATATTATATTAAAGAATCAAAATAAAATTCTAAAATAGGAATTGGGCTCACTTGTTGGCCCAATGTCTAAATAAATCACAGAAATCCAAAATGATAATGAGTTTCTACGGGGTAAAAATGGATATGGTCGTTTAAAAAGGTCAGAGGAGGTCAATTTTGAAGTGGAAAATGTTTCAAATTTTATAAAATTATGTAGTTTTAAAAGAAACAAATTTTGTTTTTAAATATGGAAATGAGCTCACGGTTTGGCAGAAATCTTGGAAACCCATCTTTTCCTCCAAAAAATGTAGGTGAACCCCCCCCCAATCCAAGAAAGAATTGAATATAAATGAAAAATACCTTTTAAAAAATTGATGTATGTGACATTAGACATCATGATGTTATAAATCATTGTATATTTACCATCAAGGCATTTATCTAGGATAGTATAAACATTGTGTAGGTATATATAAATAACTCAATTAATAAATTTTGTTAAATAATTTGTCTTATAAGACCTGTCTATGGATAAATGGGTTATCTATAACCATGACCCATTTTTAACGACATGTAAAATGCATTAATCATTTATTATTGATCAATTCGATTCATAAACAATATGCCTAATCCATAAATATCAGTATTGTGTATGTAATATAGAATATAAATATTTCCAAAGCTCATAAAATATTTTTTATAATAAAAAACCATATGTATAAATGGAAAATGGTTTAGTAGTAATCATATACATGATAAAAATAATACTAAAATTAAAAAGAAATGTAATCTCAAATGAAATTATTTTATATGAAAGTGAATTCTCAAAAACAATGATAATGAACACAAAATTAATAAGATAAAAATGATTAATATTAATTTATTAACAAGATATATATTTTTTTAATAAAATCATATCTTCATATTAATACCTAAAATGGAATAAAAACATTAAAATAATATTTAATTAAATATTTTTATTTTTAAAAACCATTGAAATATTTTAGAAGACTTTATCAATCATAAAATATTTATGGATGTCTGTAAAATCCATACACATTAAATGAAAACAGCCATTTTTAATTTTTCTAAGGAAAGAAAAGGATGACTCATTAGGTAAATATTAAAAATATTTCTTCTAAAAATTATTATAATGAAATGATATCATAAAATTTCCATAATATATTACTGGATTAAATATAAATGAATTTTACTTATTATTGAGAAATTTTGAGATCAAAGAAAAACATACCCTCTAAAAGAAAAATGAGATCAAATTTTCTTTTAAAAATATATTTTATTCATTAATGTTTTAAAGAGAGAAAAATTTGGATAAAATATGATAATTTCTTAAATATATTTAAGGATATAGAATATATATTATTTATAAAGGATTTATTATAATATTGTTTCAATGAAAATAAGATCAATCCCTAAAAATGTGATTGTAAAATAAATTATTACCTATTGGGTGTCATTTAAACTGTGGCCTCTTGAAGTATTAAACATAAATTTATACAATAATAAATGTTAGAAAATAAATTATCATATTAAATATATAAAATAGATATTATACACATAACATAAAAATAAATAGTTTCATAATACAAAATATGTCTCAATGGAGTTAAAATTGAGAAAAAATGAATTAGCATGAGTTTGAGTTTCCTGATAAGTTATTTTAACCTCATGTATAACAAATTTTGATTTATTATACATAAGAAAACATAAATATATAATTACGAAAAATTTAATAATGATCTATATTTGAAATCTCATTACCCTTGCATTAACAATATATTATAACTATCATTTTCTGGGTGTTAACTGCTTCATTTTAATGAAAACTGTGGTAATGTACATTTATTATGGTCCCATATTATCTATAATGTTAATGATGATATAAATATTATATTTATTCATTATATGTAAACACACATATTTTATTTCATCCATAAAATGTTTAGAAAGAAAAATTAATTACAACATTCATGGAGCCACTAAGCCGTACGTACACATAAAAGATATTTTCACTATTCAAACAACAAAATGAAAGAAAGGTAAATAATAGTTAACAATTATATAAAAATAATTATTAAATATATATAATATATAGTAATTATATATATATTTTTTACCATCCATAGAAAGAATAAATTAAAAAAGAATCACATCACTTCGTAGAGGCGACAGTCCACACGTATGCACAATAAATGTTATCATTTTTCAAATAATTGGAAGGTAAGAAGTGATAAATGATATTATAATTATAGAAAAATTATTATATTATAAAAATTATAAATAATTATTAGTATATATTAAAAAAACCAATAAAATTGTTGAGGAAAAATTAAATACAGTAATAATTGTAGATGGTAATTCTTAAACATGCATGAGTGATATTTTCGCTTTCCATATAATGGAAAAGGATGTAAAATTACTTTAACGTAATAACAATAATAAAATAATAAATTTATTATTATAGTGATTCTATTATAGGATGTGTAAAATATAATTATATAAATTTTAATAAGAAATGATCTAAAAAAAGTTATTAAATATGATAACATCTTCAAAGGTATAATTCTATTAGATTCCTTATTAAAAACTCATGGAATGGTCTTTTAAGAATAAATAAACCTATTATTTAAAGATAAGAAAGCACATATGTGATTTTATAGGGTGATTTAAATCTAGATGTCTCTATTTGGTATGATGAAAAGTTATAAAGGGTGTCCTTTTATAAGAAAGAGGAGGTGGAATCTTGAATTTTTTCAAAATATTGAAAGATAATAATGTAATATTCATGGAAAAGTGCTTCCACAATTAAATGGATTAAAATATTAGGATTATTTGGTTTTATAATATTCATAAAATAAATTTCTTATAGGATTATGTATCATTTAAAAAAATATCCTTTAGATTAACCCCTTACTAAACCAATTTTAACAATAACCAGGGTAATAATTTTTTAAATTTTAGTGGCTTCTAGTTTTACTTATAATGTGATAAGTGGTTCATAAATGGAAAATGAATGATATTTTTGATCATATATTATAAAAATTGGAAAATTTCATGAATTTCATGAAATTTATAGAATTTAATAAAAAATTATTTTCATAAAATACTATTAATGTAATTTTGAAACTATTCATTTAATTTTACAATAAAAAAACTATGAAATAGTTTAATTTGAATATAATTCTTTTAAAAAATACAAAAATGATGTAATAATCCAAGGAATTGTTGTAATTATTTAATTTATAAAATTATTAAGACTAATAATATTTTGAAAATCAAATATTTTATTTTTCCACTAATTGAATAAATATTTTATTGGTTTGTCATAATAATTAAAGGAAATTTTCTAATATGTAAAAATATAAAATAAATTACCATGATAAATATAGTAAATTTAAAATTAAAATGAACATTAAAACCTAAATATAATCTTTTTTTATCTTTATAGAGGAATAATATAAATATTATATTCATGTGTGTGACATTTTGCTTCAATTATTTTCTTAATGTAATATAGACACCAATATCATATAAAAATGGAATGAAGTGCCCATATCTTTGATAATTATAGATAAATTTACAAACAAAAATTATTTAATTAAATATAGTAATGTGTGATATGTATTTTAAGCATCATCTCAACATTTTAACTAAATTTTTCATGTTTTTCCCATACTGTGGTGATAAATATCCAATAATGTTACTATTAATAATAATGAAAAATAGAAAGAGAAGATTTTAAAAAAATTCAATATAATGATTAAAAATATGTAATCAACTTTATAAAATTCATTCCAAATAATATTTATAAATTAATTTGAGATAAAATCTAAATCTAAATGTAAATATAATTTTTGGAAAAATTTATTTTTATGTAATAAAATAAAAATATAATAAGTTGATATAATGATGATTAAAATGTAATTAATATGATTATTTATAAATAAATGTGGAATATATTAAATTAATATAAAATTCAATATAATTGTGGATTTTTCAAATAAATAATATTATAGTTAGGAAAATTTAATATCTTTTCAATATTCACTAAAACCATAATCTTTTCAGAGAAAAATAAAAAATTCAATCTAGTATAATATTAACATTATGAATTTAAAATTATTTAATATTCATAGAATACTAATAAAATATGTTTTTTGGTTCTTTTATATTTACTGTTTTGTGTAAATAATTATGTTAATTAAATTTATCTGAAGAAATATATATCATGAAATCCTTTACTGTTACACTCTATACCTTATAAGAATTTAACCCAATAAATTAAACCATATTGATAACAAAATTATTCTACCTCATCCCATCCTTCGTTTCACAAAAATATTTTTTAATTTTATGACTTCTCCCCAAAGCATTAACAAGATGAGTGGTCTTTTTTCATGGAACTTTCTCTATATGATCCAGAATCTCAACCGATTATTCCTAATAAGTTTGGTTTTACTATAATGATATGAAATATAGTCTTAGTACATGTGATGTATCAGTTATGTACTTCCTTAGGGGTGATATATTGAACACATCATTAAATTTTCACAGATTCATCAAATTATGAAACCGATAAGCTATTGTCTCAATAAAATAAATAATATAAAAGGGATCAATATATCTATAGTTTAAAATTCCCTTCATTTAAAATCTCATTACCTTAATCTAATAATATATTCAAAGGAATACCCTTTCATAAACATAAAACATAATATCTCATTGATTATTGTCAGAATAACTATTTTCCACTCTGACAATCCCTTTTATGTCATTGAATTTATCTAGAATTCTCTACAATTACCTCAATACGATTATTTCCCAATTTAGTTCCTTCTCCAATATCATGACAACACATTAGTGTCACACAATTTTTAATATAGAGAGTGTCATAGGGAACCAAATAAATTCATGAGTGAAGGATACTACTTTAATAAAATTCTACAAAATGAAGGTGTTGATTCAAACCGCCTATGAAATTCATAAAGTTAGATCATAACATATATTTTATATTTTTAATGTTCTTTTAGACTCAGAATCTATCTAAAGATGAGAAATAGTACTAAAAAAACTACGTATCGAGATCATGCTGAAGGCTTCCCTATAACATCAAGGAAAACCTGATATCACAATCAAATATGATGGAAAATTCTAATCCGTTAAATACCAAAACATCTTTAATATATAACCTACTAAGAATATCAAGAAATTATATTCCCTAATTATAATAAAATTTACTAATTTGGAATGGAAATTTTAAATAACCCAAATGGAATCATTTCATTTTGATCTTTTTAAAAGTCCAGTTTTGAAATCTAATATAACATTTTATCATTTAAATTATAATATAGTTAATGGTTTTAATATCCCATTATAATTTTGTCTCTCAACATTATCAAGATAACAAACCCATCATCATGATTCATACTAGGGAATATAACTTTTTTTTGTTATCCCATCAGAAAGATTCATTTTAGATATTTATATATATCTATAATTATTTGATGAATTGAGAATTATGGACTACGAGATTCACCCAAAATATCTTTCTCTAAATCTGGTATTGACAGGAAACATACATAGTTTCGGAGTCTCATAAGTTCCTTATAATCATGATTAAACTTTGGAACATTCCTCATCATTTTTTATAATTACACATATTTATTCTATTCATTTTCTAATCCCTACATGGATGGATGGTTGAAGAATCATATGAGAAATATAAGATATATCCCTAAATATTTTAGAATCTATCTTTTTCAAATGCATAAATATGGGATCTCTTTTATTCCATATCAGGGAAAAACTAACATGGTCATTCTGACTCATAGAATCAACCTATGTGTTTTCTATCATAGGGTTACAATGTATTGAATCTATGATAAACTCTAACCATATTATACGACTTATATTAAATTATTTTTTTATGTAATTGTTTATTTTATGATTTTATGACCAATATATGCATCACGCTTTTAACCATACAGATAATGTATCTATATCTTCAATGAATAAATTACCAATGGTAACTTCAAATCAGGAATTTGGTAAGTCTAATCAGGTACAATAAATTGGTTGGACAAATAAGATATAACCATATCACCCAAAATATGGAAACATCTCAATACCTTTTTTTATTCAACAATATTTATAAAAATACCTTCTCTTTTGTAAGATACTGTAATCATATGAAAGATGACCAAAATTATTTTCTATTCATTGAAATTCTCTTGACACTCATATGTACATATGAAAATTCCCCCCATTGGTGTCAACATGATGTCTGTATTATATATTCATTAGAAATATCTCATAATTTGTTTGTATTATCGAATTAAGCCAATAAAACTATGGATATCAGTTACATGGTTAGTTAAGGTCATTGTAAAATAACATCCATGTTTAAAAGAATAACCAACATACCCTCAGTTTAGATTATATGACCCAATAATGATGTTTTTTTATGCTAAAATAAACACATGGAAAATTTGGCATATAAATTCCCATTCCTAAGAGTCATTAAAAAAAATCATCAAATATTCTTTATAAACTACCTTGATTTTTAATATACAAGAATATCATTGATAAAGACTAATGAAAACTAATCATGGAAATGTTTATGGACTCTACTAATTAAATCCACAATGACAGTAGGATAACTAATATGTAAAAAATTATTTAAAATAAAATTATAATGACTATACATCATACATAAGGATATCATGGGTATATCCTCGTTTTAGACCCTTACATAAATATATCCTAATCAATGATCAATCTTGAAAAAATATTGAGCTCCTAATAATTGATCAAAGAGATCACCGATACATGTTAAGGGATAGTTTTTCTTAATTTTTATTATATTAAGTAGACAATATTAAATGAAATACACCTGGAATAATAATTCTAATTAATATAAATAATTGGTTATCCCCATGGCAATGGACTGTGTGGAAAAAATTCCTTATCCAATTTCTCTTGGAGATGATTATTTAATTATGGTAAATCTATATGGTACATTCGATATAGATTACTTGAAATATATGTAGAACCAGGTATGAGTTATATTGAAGAAATGATTTCATTATTGAGGAGAAGAATATGAAACTCTTTAAGAAATACATCAACAAACTCTCTTACAATATGAATATCTACAATGTTGAGTTTATTCTCAACCATTTGAGATAAATACCACTCATGAATATATATGAAATATTATATTATGGAATTAATTTATATTTTGAATTTAGGATCATCAACATATTTAAATACTATCTTATGTTCAGTTGGAATATAAAATGTAATTCCCCATTGATTTGGATATCATTTCAAGGGACTTAATCCATTGTTTAAGAACCAATTGATTAGTAGTTCCAATAATTTCGGGATACTTCTTTTTCATGAAGAAATCCAATATTGTAGAACTATATATAAGAAAAATATATGTATCTATATAAGAAATATTATTAATCAAAACCTGATTTTTCTTCCCTATTATGTGCATGCTTTTCTTTTTCAGATAACCGGATGTATTGGCTTTCTTGGATAGGAAATGCCAATATTTTCTATGATGTTCAATCCCTATTATTCAACCAGGAACCATCACTAAATATTGTCATATGTCATGTCATCTAAACGTCATCTTGAATATTTATATATTAAATAATAATTCATATAATGTAAAATATAATCAAATAACATAAGGGGTTGTCATAATTCTCATGTTAGCAATGCTTATTTAAAATACACATCCAAAGGTTTCCACTAAACATACTCTCATTCAAAAAGTAGAAACCATCAAGTAACAGAATGATGGTATCTAATTTACTTCATTAGAATAAGAGTCAAGAGATCCCATCTTGATGTATTGACTATTCTAATAGTCTTGAAGCACCAGATATATACATGATCCACATTTTACATAAGAAATATAAAATACAATACACATAAAACATTATTTCATCCATGATATTAATAATAATAACAACATTGATATCAAGGGGAAAAGAAAAAATAATGGGCGAGACCATATGATCTATCATGACTAAATAATTCATAATTAAAAAGTTATGGTAGAAAATTTAAAACACATTCCATTTAATAATAATTTAAGTATAAAATGCATCTATGGGTAATATATATGTATTAATAATAATTTTAATAATAACTGAATTATCAATGATGAAAATGATTAATAATGGATTTCATGATCTATTAAATGATTATATATTTACCATTAAGGCCTTGTGTGATGAATGTTTAATCGATGGGTAGATATATACCAAAAATTATTTTAATAATTTTGTCCAACAGATTTTTCTCATGAGACCTATAAATTCATTGAGGGTATGTCTATAAATGATCCCCAAATATGACATCATGTTTAATGAATCACTCATATATTGAATGATGAATTCAATCTATAAACAATATTCCATATCCAAAAAATATTCGTATAGAGAATGGAATAGTGAATATTAATATTTTTTTAGTTAGTCAAATAACATCCACTATACAATAATGTATATTGAAATAGAAAAGGGTTTTAGAAATAATAATACCAATGACACAAATAAAAATGATATTTCAGATAAATTTATTGACCAATTAAAAATGATCAACATAATTTGAGTGTTTTATGGTAATGTTAAAGGCCATAATATTAATACGATATAAAATATGTTTGTTAATTCATCATAAATATTGCGGGTATTAAAAAATAATATACATTAGAGAAATAAATTTTTTTATTAAACCACTAAAATAAGGTTTCAATAATTATTTTTCTTTTTAAGACCATTAAAATATTTTATTGTAATCTAATGGGCCCAAAAATGTTATGGTGGTGGGAAGGTATGTGAATTCCATATATGTTTAAAAAACAACCCTTATGATTTTTTGGAATGAAATTGGAAAATGGATATTTGGAAAACACTATAATATTTCATTTAAAACCTTTTAGAATGTAGAATATAATATAAAATATCATTAATAAATTACATAAGTAAATAAAAATTAAATTTGTAAAATAATATTAATAAATATTGACATAGAAGAGGAATATACTTTTGAAACAGAGAAACAAGATAATATTTTTATTTAAATAGTTTCTTAGTCAATCCAAGATCTATAGAGAGTCAAATATAGAAAAAAATAATCAAATTAAGTAAATATGTATTTTTGAATAAAATATATGAATTTTATGATGGATAAATTATAATATTAGTTTAGTGAAAATAAGAGAAATAAAAAATAAATAAAAGTTTAAAATAAATTCTTACATATTTGGTAACTTTTAAATTTGGACATATTGAAAAGTTAACCATGAATTGAATTTTAAGTAGTATTAAATAAATATATATTCATGTAAAATACATAAATGTTGTAGTGTATATGCGATAAAAAATAATTTGGTGCATAATAGAAAATATGTCTCAATGGAGTGGAAATAAAGACAGAATCCCATACCTTTGGTTCGAATTTCATCGTAAGTGATTTTATATTGCTATATAATAAATATATATTTATTATAATTATAACCCATAAATATATATATAATATCATATATTATCCATTTATAATATTTTATCAACCATTCTTGACAATATTTTATCATTATCATGTTTCTAGTGTAATCTGCTTCATCATTCTTGAGAATTTTAGTTTTGCAGTTATTATACTAGTACTTTTATTATGGTTTAATAAATTATTTAATTTTTATAATTATATAAAAATAATATTGAATATATATATATATATATATATTCATCAAAAAAATTTAAAGGTAGAAAAACTAATTACACCATTCAGGGAAACGTTAGGCTATACATATACATGAACGTTATTTTCAGATTCAGACGGATGTAATGGAAGAAATTTAAATAATTATTCAGAATTAATGTTCATTATTATATCATATATATCATATATATAAATTTAATATATATTTATTACTATCCATGTAAATTATAAATTAAAAAAATAACATTATGTCATGGAGGTGGTTTTCCACACGTACACATGAGCGGCATCATCATTTTCCAATGGATTGGAAGGTAATAAGGTAAATTTGATATTATAATTACATAATTATCATTGTATCTTAAATATCATAAATTTCAAGTAATTATATATTTATAACAGTGCTTTTAAATTTGTGATTCAAAATAAATTATAGTTCTTTGCGGGGATAATAAGTTGTACGTAGGTAGGCACAATGTTTTTTACTTTCTATTGGATGGAAAATTGGTGGAAAGAGGTTATACCAAAATAAAAATAACATGTATTTATATTTATGATAATATATTTATTATTATAGGATGGGTATAACTAATTTAGTGGAGGTATAAGAATAAATAAACATGAAGGACTCCATGAACACTATTACATCTTACTCGGTAGACATTCTTTTTACTCACTCTAATGGGCCTTTTGAATGTTATTTTAAAAAAGGAAAAATAAAAAATTAATTGTTAGATTTGTTTACATGAGAATGGGTGGGGTTTTTTATTCTATATTTCCCAATGTGGTGTGAAGAAAAGGGAGAGGGGGTTTACTTTTATAAGTGAGGGGAGGTGAACTGTAGTATTTTTTCAAAATATTTAAAAATAATAAAATCACATTCATGGAATAGTAGTTTCAAAATTACATGGACTCAGATAAAAGGATTATACACTATTTATATAATCATTTAATTAATTTTGGACTGGTTTAAATATAATTTAAATCATTTTCCTTTGGATTATCCCCTTGGTTATCTATTATAAACCTTAATTGTGGTAATCACATTTTAAAATATTAAATGGATTTAATTTTATTTATAATGAGGAAACTATATAAAAAAATAAAAAGGTTTAAATTATCACCAAATATTATCCACATCTTCCCCTATTAAGAGTTTTATGAATTTGAAGTAATTTACTAATTTTTTTTCTCCTAAAATTCTATTAATTGATATTTTTACACTATTCAATTTATATGACATTAAATACAATAAAAAAATGAAATTAAAATATAATTAATTATAGCATCCTTAAGAAGATATATTGATTCATAAATTTAGTTAATATATTAATTTTTCAGAATTGTTTTACTTTAAATATCTCTAAGATAATTCATCATATTTTTATATTATTTAATAAATAATATGTTGATTTTGTAGAAGAATTTAAGGTAGTTATTCAATGAATAAAACTATACAAAGGTAAAAGATAATAATTTTTAAAATTTATTATTTAAAACCAAACATAACCTCCTTTCATTCTTATAAAAAATTACTAGAGTTTTTTAAGATAAGAGTGTGACATTTTGTTTTTATTCTTTTCTTAAAGGAATATAAAGGTAAATATCATTGATGAATGGGAGTATGTGACCATATATTAAATAATTGGATGTATTATGATTAAATCCATTCTTATAATAGATTTAATTCATCCATTATATAAATGTTAATTCCTTTTATGAAAGCATTACTCTTGTATTACTCATTTTACCATTACCCATGCTAAAAATATCCACGAAGGTTACTATTCATAATTACAAAAACTAAAATTAGTATATATTAATAATATTAAAATAATAAGTCCAAATAATGAATTAATTTAATAAAATATAATTTACAGAAGTGTAAGAAACTAAATTAAAATTAAAACACAAAAATTAATGAAAGATAAATTTTAATAAAAATGCATTTTTAAGTTTAAAAATGAATTTATATTAAAATATTATATAATGATGAATCAAATGTAATTAATTTTGTAATTTTTAAATAATGTATTCCAATGTTAATTTAGGATTATATTCTGTAATGACCCAAACTTTTAAAAGTGAGATTTCAAATTTGAATGAACAAATTATTTTTCATATAATGTAATTATAAAAAATACATGCACTACATTGGTTATTCTACACTGTTTTATTGTTTTTAAAATTTAAAATACAATTATATATCATAATATTTTGATAATATTTCCATTTTATGGTGATAATTTATATTAGTAGTTTAAGGGTTATGAAAATGTCTAAATGGCCAAGCAAATGTAAGTAATTTTCTCAATCAGTAGAATCATTCCCTATGAATCCCATTAATCAGAGATTAATAGGAAGATAAAATCACATATATTTACCCATTTCTAAGTCCAAAACATTATTCCACAACTAAATAATGATTTAATACATTTGTGGGATAATTTTAAACTCATTGAGAACATGACCCAAATCATTTTCACCGAACAACACCGTGAAACTATCACCATATCACTCCTTACCCTTAATGATTTCATTGGTGTAATAAAGTGATATGCATATAGACTACATTATTATGAAATTTTAAAACATATTTTTTAAAAAATTATGATTAAATTTACACGTTGTTAATATTAATTTTTAAATGATTAACTAATGAGTTTGATAAAAATTAGATTTTGATATGATGAAACACAAGCATTTTTTTTGGAAAAACGTATTTTTGATCAAGATACACGTTTGGGTGAATGCTTGAATTTTTAAAATAAATTATATCTTAATTAAATATTATTATTAAATAATATTTGTTAAATATAAATTATAATATATTAGGATGATTTACAATTTAAATTCTTATGGATAAGAAAACCTATTCTTGTCACAAACCAGTATATTTCAATAAATATTATTTTTTATTTAATATATTAAATTATCTTATTTAGTGAAAGATTTTGAAAAAATATGTATTTATTTATAAATCGTTAATTCAAAAAAATTTAATAGTGATTTTTTAAATATTTTGAAACAGTCGATGTTTTGAACAAAAATTCCATATGTTATAAAAATATTTTATTTATTATGACTTCATAATAACCTAAATGTGTTGTAATATATGAAATTTTAGGTATAAGAGAGTAAAATAATGTTTACTGTTAAAGATAATATATTTTCTATGTTATTTTTTTTAATTTTATATACCCCTGACGAATCCAACAAAAACTATACTATATTATATGGTTTTATAATAAATTATTTATCAACATTAATCAATTCCAAATCACCAAGGGTAATATTTTAATGTTTTTAGCTCTTCTATTTATAAATTTTCTAAAACCACTCCTACTTAGTAAAGACCATTTGAGAAACCCCTGATAAGGTTTGAGGTTTTTATTACTATATCATATATATTTTTAAAACTAGGTTTGGAAGTTAATAATGAACTGTCCTCATTTTTCATTTATAAACCCACCCAACCTCCTATTAAAAATCACCTGATGCTCTTAGAGCCTGAAGTTACTATGCCCTTCCATCTCTATATCCCTCCCATGGTTCCCCCATGAGCTTAAGAATCTCATCCCATGCTTTTAGAAGCACACAAACAAGGTATGATATCCTATACTTCTCCTCATTATCCAAGAACCTTCTTTATTTCATTCCTTATGATATCAAATTGATCATTTTTGGATTTGTTTTTACAAATCTAACGTAATTTCAATTTGAATCCCAAGTAATTATCGAAATATTTCACTCTCATTAAACCCTTTTATAAACATTTACGTAAAATTTTGAGGATACTATATTTATCTTTTCATTTTATAGGCCAAATAAAAATTTAGTGAATATGAATATCCATATCGACTCTAGGGTATTCAACTTGTTGTATCAATCCTTAATTTATTTGGGGCTTACATCTATGTTACCAAAAATCCTAAATCATGGTGTTAAAATTGATGGAATAAATAGTTATTTGGTATAATATATATGGTATACATATGAATGCATATGATATGAAAGTGAAGTGTTGGATCAAATTATATAGCCCTAAAATGCATTGGGTAATCATTTTAACTCATGAAATGCTCTGTATGTTTCATGGGGCCGGGGTTATCCTATGTACACTATGTTATGTTTTCTAAATGGTTTTCCATGACCTATGTTTATGATGTCATGTTTTATATTGTTTCCACATTCCTATATGGTATCACCTGATGATTTTAAAACAATAACATTGTATTATATAGTTTATTCAACGTACAACATCCATCTTAAATATCCCATGATAATTATTTCTTTAAATTTAAACTCTAAGATAGCATACAGGACAGAAAACATTGAGTTTAAAAGAATACTAATATAGTATACTATTATTAACTTGGAATTAAATTGGTCTTTATGAAAATTAAAAAATAAATTATGAAAAATATGAATATATATTGATTATAAATAAAATATGAACAACTTAATAAAAAACAATGTTTTCTGAAAAACATAATTTTTTCAAAAAGATATTTAATCATTATTTACAAATATAATTTCAAATTAATTTTTACCATTTTTATAAAATATATATTTAATAAAACTAAAATAATTTTTAAATAATAATATTAAAATTATCTTAGTTTGAATTTTTGTGATTTTTGGTAAATATATCATTTTTTGATAAATAGTGAAAATAATGAATTTTAACTAAAAAGCACATTTTCTTTCAAATTTTTATTTAATGTTAAGTTATATTTTGAATTAATTTGAATGTAAAATGAGTTATATTATATATATATTAACACAATATGGGTCATTTGAATCATTTTTATATTTTAATTTTGATATAAAAACAGCCTATGATTTTGATCATTTTCTCATTGAAAACCCTTTTTTCTCATCATGTTTGAACAATTAATTTTGAACAAACATTTATCAACATATATGAATGGAATTTGGAAAATTTAATTCTATATTTTAAATTAGAATATTTTATATTTTATAATAATATTTTCATCATTTAGACCAAAATTAATATAGAAAACAATAATCATTCATTACCACGCCAAAGGTAAAAATTGATTTACCAGAAGGTTAAACTAAATAGATAAGGGTTAAAATAACATAAAAACTTATCTAAGATGTATTTTATTGGTATATTTGATAAATAAAATTAACAAATATTGATAATATTACACTTTGGACCATTTTATCTTGTGAACATTCATGTGTAAAGTATTTTTTTTAAAAAAATTACACGTGTTTCACTCACATCACTTATAAAAATTGGTATTGTAATCATAAAATATGATTATAGTTTAAAATTAAATTTTTCAAATTTAGAAAAGTATTTTCATAAAACACAGTTCATTTTTTAATTATACACATAAAAAATGGTTAATAGGATTTGTTTTATTTTTATAAAGTAGTTGAATTTTTGATGAATAGTGAAATACAATAATTTATGGTATTTAAATAATAATACAAATACATGAATTAAAAAAATAATTCCTGATTTATGAATCATAATATTGAACCCCTATTAATTAATTTAATATATTCCATGATATTTTCCAATCTATTGATAGTATTGATCAAAAAATAAGGAAATAATTAATAAAATAATGTGAATACACCCCTCTCCACAATAAATACCACCCTCACCACCTCTTCTCCTCAAACATCAATGAAGTGTATCATATTTTATGTTTTCCCCAATTACTATATCATGACACTTAACCATGTTCAAGACCAAATAACATCACCAAAGGACAAAACCAAGGTCCATTTGAAGGTTCTTAACTAGTAGAATTCAAGAGGAAAAATTCACTTTCATTTTCTATTATTTTCCTTTTAATATCTTTTCTTTTATTACTCTATCTTATCCTCCCCTATTCAAGTGTCTTGAAAAATCTAGTATATTATATAAAATATAATTTTATAATATATATGGAAAAATACCCCAAAAAATATTTCTCCTCTCCCTTTCATTCTAAATAGGTGGACATCAAGCGTGATGTGTCGATTTACCACCATCGTAGACGATTCACATTAATTTTCCATTACAACATTCAAGTATGTTCATAAAACCATTATTATGATTAAATAATATGTTTTAATAAATATTATATGTTATATAATGTTATGGAACCAATACGCACATATGATATAAAATAAAAGGATATATGTTCATGATGTTTGTAAAAACCACCAAAATAAATTAAATCATTTTCATTAATGTTTTATCTAATAAATCATCCTAATATAAGAAGAAAAGATAAATCATATAATATATGATAATGGAAATATTTTAGAATGAATTTATTCTACTTCTATAGTCTTGATTCCATTTGACAATAAAATCCAAAATGAACTGGCCATGAAAAGCATGAAAAGAACGCATCTGAAACTTTGAAACAAATTGTTAATAAATGGGTGGAAAATGTTATTATCAGATTAATTAAGGCATTATAAACATTATTATATTTCATTAATACATTAATAACACTTAATAAAAAAATTTACAAGATTTTTTAACAAGTTTCAAGAAAGACGAACCCGAGGTAAAGACCATTTAAAAAAAATACCCTCTTAAATTTCTATTTTTAACAATTTACAAAGAAATGTTTTGATGATTAATGTATAAATGTTTTATTATTATGTTATGGTTCTTGATAATACTTTATAATAAATTTTTGGACAAATGTCTTCCTACAATGCGTTAGGTATGTTTATGTAAGAGGTCCACTATATGGTTACTCCAAGTTTAATTACGATGGTTACACCATATGGTAGCCATGAGGGTTAAATATTTAGGTATCCTTGATGGGTAAATTGTAATAAATATGAGATGGTTATAAATAATATGCTATAAATTAGGGTTATAATCATAATTATTTAATTCTCTTTAGTCATCTTTATAGATTTATTTATAATTTGTATGTTTTAGGTAATTATATTGTGTGAAAAAGAATCTTTATGATAATTTATTAGTTAGAAGTTGTTCTTTTTGAAAATTATTTCTTATTTTTATATGTATTCTGGGAATAAGGTTTTATTTATATCTTTTTATGTTCGTTTCTTTGATTTTTGTTCTCAACCCTTTATTTAAAATTTTTTCCTTGAGGATTAAGGATAGGTAAGACAAAATAAGATGCAAAGCAGAATGTCGTGAATAATTAATGTAATAAAAAAAATATTAGATAATAAATGGATAATATTTTAGTAGTACCCACTTTTTATTATTTTGGGATGATATTTATAAATTATTCCATAATTATCTAATACTTTAAAATGGAATTTTTTTTTGGAATGAAAGAAAGTGAATTCTAGAAGAATATATAAGATTATGTTATATTTAAGGATTAGTCCATTATAGTTGGTATCAGATCCCGGTTTAGATGAATTTAAGGGTTAGAATTATGTTAATAGAACACCATAAGTTATTTTTATTATATGGATAATTTTAAATGATATATAATTTTAATAAAACCATGTTTATTCATCTATGACATGTTTATTCAGAATGGATTTCTATAGAAGAAACAAAGAAGCTGAAATCGGAGGACATTGAGACGGTGATATCTTTTTGAATCCACATTCTAGAATAGTAATAATTAGAAATGATACATATCTGACAGTAATGGAATATTTTAAGTAGGGTATTAATGGATGTAGAATCCATGTAATTGAAAAATCCTACCTACCACAAATGAACATAATTATAGTTGGATATCTTATGAGGAAACACCCACATACATTCAGTGGATCTTATGACCAAGTGGTAGAATAGGGGTGGATTTAAGCCCTTGTAGAGATATTTCATTTCATGGGGTGTTCATATAATCAAAATTTCAGTGTTGATATTTATCTTTTTGAAGTTTATTCCACCAAGTTGTGGTTAATGGTACTGAATATCAGTGATAGGGTGGTGAATTATGTGTTGGAAAGAGATGAATTTAAGAATTAGTTCACTAGAAAATATATTTCTATGGTGGTTATAATTATGATGGAAATGATATTAATTGAATTGTAACAAAAGGTGTAATATTTAGATTCCATATATGAAAAAAATTCACCCAATTACAATGTTATGATTCAAATATTTTTGAGATATTGATAGTAAAATAAACCATTTTTACTCAGGATTAAAGCAATGATATCAAGGGGAATTGGCCTCCCATGAATTAAAAATCTATGAAAAATTTATTTGATGTGATAAGAGGGTAGAAATGGTGTTTTCTGATGATCAAATGTTCTTTCATAATAACAAGAATAAGAGATCCAGATTGAATTATATGGGTACCAGTCAATCGAAGAAGTATGAAGGGTAGAAAATTTACTTTCCAAATTATGGGAAGTGTGGTAAAAATTACCCTAGAAAAACCCTTAACTAATCTGGGAAGTGTTTTTTGATGTGTTATGTTTTGACATATGGACCAATATTACAATGAATTGGATCTTCGTGTGGGAATTTGTAATTCTGAAAATCAAATTTTAGTGGGTTTCAAATGTGGAGAGATGTAGAATTATGAAAATAAATTCCCAAATAAAGTTATAAATGATATGAAACAATCTGATTATAAGTATAATGGTGTAGCCAAATCCATTGTGATTACTTTAGCTGATTTCGGGCCATCAAATAATGTTGTATCAGGTACATTGTCTATTTACTCAGATTTTTCTAATGTCTTGTTTGTTACAGAGACTAAAAAATATATTATTTATAAATAACATTCTAGTAAATTTAAAATTTCACCACAACAAATGAAATTGGAATATTTATGGATAATCCACCAAGGGAAATATTAAGGAAAATCAACATTATAATAATCTTCCTGTTGTTTTCTATGGAATGAAATTAACTGAAAACCTTCTTGTTTTCCACATATTGGAGTTTGATGTTATTTTGTTTATTGATTGGATTTATGTTTAACATGATATTGTTTATTTTGGAGCTAATGACGTTATTTTTATGATGTAGTTACAATTTTTATACAATAATGAACCCATAACATTTATAACATATTAGAAAGCTGATAAAATTATAAAATATATAAATGAATGCTATCTTAAACACATTGTTGAAAAAAAGGGAACTATTTAGATTAATGATGTGCTAGTGGTAAATGAATACATGGATGTTTTAACTGATGAATTTCGAGGTGTTATACCTGATTGGGAAGTTGAATTTACTATACAATTACTTCCTGATGCTAAGAAAATTTTAAAACCCCCTTATGGAATGGATTAGGTGGAAATTCTTGAGATGAAAAAGCGGTTGAAAAAGTTTTTTTGATAATGATTTCATTTATCCTATAACATCATAATGGGGTTCACCTATTTAGTTTGTGAAAATAAATATGGTTCCCTATGGCTCTATAGTTATTATAGAGAACTAAATAACATTACTATTAAGAATAATAATCCATTTCCTCATATTTATTACTTGTTTGATCTCCTCTCGGGAGGTTAGTAATTTTCCAATACTAACTTTAGATATTAGTACCATTAGTTAATGGTGATGGTGGATGGTAGACACAAAATAGTGTTCCAAACATGATATAGGACTCATGAGTCTATTTTTATGCCATTTTGTTTTGAAAAATGAACTTGCTATATTTAAGGATACTATGAATATGATATTATATTAATATTTGGATAAATTGTTTGTTTCTTTAATTGATTATATATTTTTTTATTTTAAAAATGTTATGAAGATCCTGAAAAACATTTTAGGATTGTCCCTCAAACACATATTGAAAATAAGTTATAAATAAAATTTAGTAAATGTGATTTTGGGTTACAACATATTTCCTTCCTTTGGAAAACTGTGATTAATTATGAAATTAAAGTTGATCGTATTGAATAAAAGGTCCATGATGAATGGAAGATTCATAAATTTTTTTCTAGGATTCAAATTTATCTAGGATTAAGAGGCTATTAAAATGGTTTTTTAAAAACTACACATTGTTAACTATCTCTCTGACTAAGTGAACAAAAAAATGATTAAATATATTTAGATTGAAGAATATGGAGTTTCTTTCTAGGAACTAAAGAGGATACTGGTAAATTCTCTAGTTTTGGCCCTTACATATATAAATTGTTATTTTATTATCAATAGTGATGATTTTTTGAAGGTACATGGTTCTCTTCTAATGCAGAACGATATGTTAATTTCCTATGCTTAAAGAAAACTAAAACCTCATGAATTAAATTATATCATACATAATATGGAATTAGTAACTGTGTTTTTTAATTTAAAAACATAGTGACATCATTCATATGGAACCAATTGTGAAATATATATTGGCCATAAAAGTCATTAATATTTATTTACTCCTAAGGAATTGAACATGAGGGAGATAATATGGATTTAACTAATAAAGGACTATGATTTCATGATTAATTACCATCCTAGAGAAGAAAACAAATTGGGGGATTCCTTGAGTTAAAAACATCCTGCATCATTAACCATGTTACATTTGGAACATGACACCATTGTTAATGATTTTATGAAATTTTTCTTGGAAGTTGTTTTTGTATGGAATTCCAACATGTTTTTTCAAGTATCAGTGCATTCGCCTCTCTCAAAAAGAATTAATCCAGTGCATAAGGAAGACTGTGAGTTTTATAAAAAGTTAGAATCGGTAAATTAGTGTATTCTTGCTGAATTTAATGTTGATGAATTTTTTTATTTAGATTTTTTAAGAGATTAAATGTTCCATATGATTACCATATAATAATATAATTCTTAGGTGAAGCTCATAGTTGCCTATTTTTTATCATCCTAGCAATACTAATATGAATGAAGACCTTTAGAAGAATTATTGGTTGAATGGAATGAAATGATATGTTTATAATTTTACCCTGAAATATTTAAATTATCAATAGGTTAAAGTAGAGTGACAACTACAGAAGAGGATTAGTCATAATTTTATAGTGCTTGAGTGGAAATAAGAAAATATATCCATAGATTTTCTGGTAGAACTTCTAAATACATCTTGAGGAAATAATGAAATTTGGATTATTATTGTCTAAATGACTAAATATACACATTTACATACTATTAGAGATAATATTACTTTTTATCAAAATTCTAAACAATATTTAAACGATTTTTTTGGGTCACAGGGAGTACCTCTCTTTATTATATCTGACTGGGGTCCCATGTTTACTTTTAACCTTTGGAAAGGCCTTAAAAAGATGTTGGGCGTTGAGTAAAAGTGCATAACAAACTTTAATTAACAATTTTATTGAATATTAAAGTGAACTATTCAGAAATTAGAATATATTATTCAATCATTTTTAATGGACTACCAGAAATGATGGGATAAACAACATCATTGAAATTAGTTTTCTTATAATTACATTTTGATTCCATCATTCAGATGGGAGGTTTAGAGGAATTATATTAAAATTTGTGTTAAACTCTATTATTTTGGGATAAAGTCGTGTAAATATAGTTTATGTGACCAAAATTAGTAAATGAAGTGGTTGAAAAAGTGAATATGATCCAATAACATATGATTCTAGCTCAATGAAGGAAACATAGTTATAAGGATAATCGGAGGAAAGAAATTTCTTTCAAGGAAGGTGATTTTGTCTTCCTAAAAATATATCATTGAAATATTTTAATGTGTTTTGGTTAGAATGGAAAACATAGTCCACAGTTCATTGGACCTTTTGAAATCATAAATAATGTCGGAGTAGTTGCCTACTGAGTAGCTTTTCCTCTGATTTTATCTTTGGTGCACAATGCTTTTCATGTTTCAATGTTGAGAGAATATGTGAAAGATTCATCTCAATTTTTGAGAATAGTAGTAGATTAGATGGAATATGACCTATCTTATGATGAGAAACCTATTTAAGTTCTTGATAATAGGGTAAAAGTAATGCAGAGTAAGGATCTAAGACCTCCCCTTCGCCGATGACCTTGCCTGAATTCCACATGACTATAATCCCCCCTCCCGATCAGATGGGGGGGGGGTATGTGATGTCATAAATAGAGAAAGAGCATCACATATGGTTCATTTTTGGCCTTCCCAAGAATCTATATTTCACCAAATTTCCCCAATATTTTCCATGACGATCCTCAACTTGCACAACTCCTGGAGGAGATTAAAGGGGACTTTGATATTTGGAAACTCACAATGGTGGCCTACTTCTATCTCTAGAGGCCCTCGGTTGAATCCTTTGATTACTTTGCCTCTGAGTCTTGGAATCTACAGGAGCATGTGGGAGTCAGTTTTCTTGACCAATGACACTTCATGATTTGTTTTGGTTCAGAGGAGGATCTGATCTACACCATGTTTATAGTCCCTCGAATATGCAATGGAGCGGCATTCTATCTGATTCTATGGAGCTTCGATTTCTATATGAGGAGTGATCCTTCGATATTTGTGACTTGGGTAAGGCTTGAAGGTCTTATTCTCTCATTCCAGAATACCTCTATTTTTTGTGCAATTAGTAACTTGATTGGAAGGTTCTTGTGCATTGATTAGCCTACTAAGGTGGTTTGTAATCCCATTTTCCCGAGAATTTGTGTGGAAGTCAATGTTGCATGGCCACCGGTCCGATGCATCTGGATCACAGCTGATAAGGAGTTTTGCTGGAAGCTGGAGTTTGTTTTCAGTCGTGGATGCACTACTGTGTGTCTTGTAGCCAGCGTGTTCACTTGGCGATGAACTGTCGCAGTAGGAGGATGAATGGATGCTCACAATCAATAGAGACGAGTCACAGTGGAGGGTGTGATATTGCTAATATGGATAATATCTTGTGAATAGGGCACACTGAAGATGGTTTTCCAGTGAGAAGGGATGTGGCGGGAGACAATTTGGTCTATGCGGAGGGTGTTGGGTGTGATGGAGGTGGAGATGTTTCTGAGAAAGTTACTCAGGTTGGGGATCCACGAAGTATAGGTGAAGTTGGGGAAGAATATGTGGTTTCAGCGCTTGTGGTGGGGGTGGGACAAGATTTAGGTGGAAATGCATTGGTAGATGGATCAATTCAATCATTCTTTCTGAAGGGGATGCCCCGGGATTGTGCTGATGGGGTCCCTAATGGCTCTTCTAGTATAAAGGCGTTATTGGGCACCCAAGTTATGGCTGAGGAGTCGGGGCAATCATCTCCTGGGTTTAGAGTGAAGAGGATTCCTTTGAAGAAGGTGGGAAATGATCCACAAGACCCGACAGTTATGAAAATATATGATCACTTAAAGTGTGATATTGGACAAGAAAATGCATATATAGTGGGGAATTCATTGGCCTGCATCTCCTTGTGGTCAGAGGATGTGTATGGATGCATCCAAGAACATGATGATGATGCTGGACACATGGTGATCTCAGTTTCTACAGGCAATAGGTTCATGGAACTGGAAAATAAAGATTTTTTGCATGAAGAGGATAACGATGTAAGGCGTAAGGTGGTCTCTTATAGGTTGTTGATTCTCTGTTGGATGCTGCAACTAGAGAAGACATGCTGAACCTGGTGGATCAGCCTCAATGCGTCACCATAGTTAACTCTAACAGTCATCTTCAGCAAGAATACTGTTTGGAGCAGGGTTATCAAGAGGTGAAAATCATGGGAAAGTGGGGATACATCTAATATAGTACAAAAGAAAAATATGTTGGTGTGGTCCAACATTCCTTTAGTGATGTTGTTCAAGGTGAAATGACGAAGGTTCATGGGGTTGAGGACACTAAGACTGGTCCACCACGTCGAAGACTGAAGAATGTCTATTCTTATCTTCCAAGGCTGGTGTCTACCAGAGCTTCTAATGGGAAGGAAAGATGGGTTGTGCAATCTTCGAAGGAGTTTCTTTCCTTGGAGAAGCTGAATCAGAGAAAAAAATATTCTAATGTTCTTAAGCACTACGAGAACTCAGAATGGGAAACAGATAATGCAGAAAAAATAGTCAGTAATGGGTATGGTGACAGGTTTGGTGTCTACGATATATAGTAGTTTTTCAGTATTTTTGTACCTGCTTAATGATTTTTCTATGATTAATAAATGGTCAGAGGATTCCCTCGGACTGAGCATTTCTGGTATTGTAGAGTAAAGTTATTTACCATGTTAGGTTTTTGTCAAAAAACCATATAGTTGAAAAAAAACATGGGAATATGAAACTGATATGAGAGAAATGTATCATCATTTTTTAAATAAGTGAATAATAATTGTATGTGGAATAAATTTCCAGATGGGTGGGAGAACGTAACAACCCAGGAATATATAAAATTATTTTTTCTATTATGAAATTAAATATTAAAATTCATTATAAATGTATAATGAAATAAGGGGTATTTATAAAAATTAAAGAATCTATACTAATATAACAATATTCTCACCAATGATATTATAAAATAAATTCATGTATATTGTATGTGAAGATATGATATATTTATGTTGCGTCATATGGAATTAATTTTTTTGAATGTGATAAATTAATTGATTGTATTTTTATAATACCTAATTTTTTATTTATCATATTATAATTAATGTAAAAATTTAAATGAAAATTTATTTTCATAAAGTAGAATCTTAAACTAATATTTTATTTTTTCATGGTTATAAGATAATATTATGAGACATTAATAATTTTTTCAATGTGTTATAAAATTAGTTATAGTTTTAAAATTAGTATTTTGAAATAAATTATTATTTTTATTAAAAATTATGTTTTTCATATTTCAAAAATAATTTTCATAATTGGATTTCATATTTTGAATTATACATTTTGAAAAATGATTAAGGAGAATATTTTTAATTTTTCAAATATAGTTAATTTTTGGGTGACAAGTGAATTATGATAATTTATGTTATTTAAATTATATTCCAAATACCTAAATTAACAAAAATGAAAGATTTAAGAACAATAATATATAAAAAATCATAATTTTGAATTATCTAGTGATAATTATAATACTATTTGTAGTCTGGTTCAAAAATAATAAAATATTGAATAAAATATTGAGAAAACACCAATCACCTCCAATATAAATACCACCATCACCACCTATTCTCCTCACACCTCAAAGACTTGTAGATCATTTAATTTCTAATCTATTACATTCCAAAGAATCTTCCCCAAGTCCAAGACCAACTGTTTTCCCCATAAGTATAATAAAAATGGCCTTGAGAAGGTTCTCAATTGGAAAAATTGAAGAGATAAAATCTTCCTTCATTTTCTTTCATTTTCCTTTTATTTTAATTCATTTTATTATTTTCGCTTAAATTAGCCTCATCCAAGTGGAATGAAAAATCAATTAACTTATATACAATGAAATTTTATTATTTTTATAGATAAATTCATCATCAGAATCCTTCTCTTCTCGCTTCTATTCTAATTATGAGAACATCATCTGTGATGTGTCGATTTACCGCCATCATGGATAATACACTTTCATCAACCAATAATGACTTCAAAGATAGTCATACATCCATTATTATGGTTAAAAAATATTTTATTATACATATAATATGTTATTGAATGTTTTGTAACCAATATATAAATATCATATTAAATAAAATGATATATGATGATGATTATCATAAAAACCACCAAAATAAATTAAATCAATTTAATTAATGTTTTATCTAATGAATCATTTCCATATTATGAAAAATATTTTATACGTTATAATTTAAAATTTTGGAGATATTTTATTACAATTTAATTCCACTTTTATAGTTTCACTTCCATTTTACAGGAAAATATAAAATGAATCGACCTTGGAATACCTAAAAATAATTCACTTCAAACCTTGAAAATTACAAAATATTGTTAATAAATAGGTGGAAAATGTTATAATTACATAATTTAAGATATTATAAACATTAGTATAGTTCATTAACATATTAATAAAACTCATTAATCTATTATACATGATATTTTAAAATATTTTAAGTAATACAATTAATAGGTAATAAACTTTTCTTAAATGATCCAATTTTAAACATCATTTTTAATTTTTTTTAAAATAATGATTTTATGATGAAAGTATTTAGGTATTATGATAATTTTATTATCAATGGTAAATTTTTATGATGAAGGGTGGGACCTATATTTCGTTCTAACTAATTTTGTATCATTATGTCGGAGGTCAACTGTATGGTTACTCCAAGTGTAACCACGATGGTTATACCATATGACAGCCATGAGGGTTACATCATAAGGTACCTGTGTGGGATATATTGTATGGTATCCAGGAGGGTTAAAAATAATATGGTATCCTAGAGGATTAAAATCATAATTATTTAATTCCACAAGTTAACTTTATGTTTTTATTTATGTTTTCTATTTTTAATGGAAATATATTTTGTTTTAAATAAAAATTTAAGATATTTTTTTTGTGAGAAGTATGTAAGTGTGAAAATTATTTCACATGATTATAATTATTCATGGAATAAGGATTTATTTCATTCATTTTTTAGTCCTTACTAATATTTTTTCACTCATGCCATGTTTTAAATTTTTTTATTTTGGGTTTAAGGATGGGTTACATAAGAGAAGATGAAAAAATTAATGTTTTGAATAATTCATGTATAATTAAAAAAATTGTTTTACGGATGAAATATAAAAAATTAGTAGTACCCACATTTTATAATTTTGAGATGATATCTATGAATTATTCCCTAATTCTCTTAAAATATAAATTGTCAGGATCATGGGGAATGTAATAATGTGAATCCAAGATGAATTTATATGATTTTGTCATATTGAAGGCCGAGTCATTATAATTGTTAACAAAGAACAATTTCAGTAACTTTAGGTGTTTGGATGTAGTTAATAATATACCATAAATTATTTTTAACCCTATGTTTAATTTTAAATGATATAGAAATTGAATATTACCATTATTATTCATTTATGATATGGCTATTCATATTGGTTTTCCGTAGAAGAAATAGAGAAACTAGAGTAGAAAGGTACCAATAGGAAGATATATTTCAGAAAACACAACCCAGAATGATGGGAATTAGATCCTATATTTTTTTGATAGTAATGTATGAATTTAATTAGGATATAATTGTCATTGAAATATAAGGAATATGAAAATCAGAGCTACCAAAAAGGAACATGGTGACTGTTGAACATTTTATGAGGAAAAAAAATCTTTCTTTCAATGGATCTTATGACCTGGTGGCATCTTCAGGGTGAATTAAGTACCTTAAAAATATATTATTTATCATATGGTGTTCATAAAACTAAAATTTTAGTCTTTAGATTTTTATTTTTTAAGGTGAACACGTACAATTATGGTTAATGGTCAGTAACATGAGGGATAGTTAGGAGATCAATTCCTTGGAATGTGATACATTTAATAATATATTCATTGAAAAATAATTTCCTAAGGAAGTTATAATTAATATGGAAGAGATTTTATTGTAATTGAAAAAAATGAGGAATATTTACTTGTAGTGTGTGAATAAAACATCACCTGATTTGAATGGTATTCTCATAATATTATTTGATATTTGATTGTATAATTAATTGTTTTTATTTAGGATTGAAGCCGTGATATTTAAGGGTATTGGCCTCCCATGAATTCAAGAGTGATGAGAAGATCTTTTTATGTTTTGGGAAGGTATAAATGTAATATTTTGATGATCACCTATACATTGACAATATAAAAAAGAATAGGTCCAAATAGAATGAAATGGGTAATAATCAATCAAATGAATATGATCATATGGAAATTCAGTCTCTAGTGTATGGGAAGTGTGGTAAAAATCACCCATGAAAATGTCAAAAATAATTAGGGATGTGTTTTTGATGTGGTATGTTTGGACATATGGGCTGAGATTTCAATGAAAATGGTCTTAGTGTTGGTTTGTTTAATTCTGATAAGAAAATTTAAAAGTATTTCAAATGTGGTGAGATAAGGAATTGTGAAAATAAATTCTGAAATATTGATTTCAATGAAAAAAGTTATATTATTTACAGAAAGGTGTAGTGAAATCTTTTGTAACCACATCAGCAAATGAAGGGCCATCCAATGAAGTAATATGATGTAATTTTTCTATTTACTTATATGTTTCTAATGACGTTTTTGATATATGAAATACACATTCCATTAGTTTTGAAAAATTTTATTGTAGATGAAAAATTTGAACATAATGCATGCAATTTAAAAAACATATCGATAAAACACAAGTGGAAATATTATGTCAAATCCTTAGTATAAGAATCATTCTGTTTTGGTTTATGGATGATAAAATTTATTATAGGGCTAAAGAAATTGTCTTTTAGAATGTATTTTATTTTTTATTCAAGAATTACCCCATAAAATTTAAAATATATCAGGATGCTGATAAATTGTTAGTACATAGAAATGAAATTTATCATACAATTTTTGTAAAAATGTGGAACTATTCAGATTAATGTTGTGCCAATGTTAATGCATTACATGATGTCTTATCTAATGTGTTTCCTAGTGTTATACTTGATTGAGAAGATTAATTTTCTATTGAATATGTTCCTAATGCTAAAAAAATTTCAAAACCCCCTTATCGAATGGATGAAGTGGAACTACATTAGTTTAAAAAGAAGTTGAAGGATTTTATTGATAAAGGATTCATTCATTCTACAATTTCACCATGGGTCCACCTATTTTGTTTGTTAAAAATATATATAGTCCCATAAGGATCATCATTTATTATAGAACATTGAGTAACATTACAATTCATTTTAAGTAGCCATTTCCCCATATCGATGGCTTCTTTGATCACCTCCAGGGAGCTCCAAATTTTTCTAATATTGACATGAGATTAGAGTAAAATGAGATGAAGGTTAAATAAGTTGACATTACAAAAATAGCATAATAAACTAGATATAAGAAATATGAGTTTTTGGTTTTTCCCATCATTTGAAGAAAACCCCTGTTGTATTTAGGGATCTTATGAATACAATCATCCATAAATCCATGGATAAGTTTTTTTTACTTTCATTAATGATATTTTCATATTTTATATGTTTTTAAATATCATGAAAAACATGTACGAATTTTCTGGAAAAAACTTAATGAAAAGAATTTATACAAAAAATTTGGGAATGTGATTTTCGGTTACAAAATATTTCCTTTAATGGGAACATGTTCAATAAATATGAAATTATAGTTGATCCTACCATAAAATTATTAGGATGAATGTGAAAGACCTAAAAATGATACTATGATTCCTAATTTTCATAGATTAATAGTTTATTACAAATGGTTTGTAAAAAACATCCCATAGTTACATATCTGGCTAACCATGTTAAAATGAAAATGGGTTAAATTTATTTGGATTGGAAAATGTGAAGTATATTTTCAATAACTGAATAGGATATTAATGAGTGATCTAGTTTTGGACCTACATTTCATAAATGATGATTTTTTATCTACAATGATGCTTCATTAAAGGGACTTGGTTATGTTCCGATGCAGAATGATCAGATAATTTATTATGACTTAAGATAACTAAATATTCATGAATTAAATTATCACACACATGGTTTGGAAATAGATGATGTGGTTTTAAATTTAACAATTTTTTAAATCATTCATAATGATCCAAAAGTTAAATAAATACTAACCATAAATTTTTGATGTATATATTTACTCAGAATGAATTGAACATGAGGCAGAGAAGGTAGCATGAATGGATAAAGGACTACGATTTCACAATCAATTACCATCCTATAAAATCAAAAAAGTGTAAAATTCCATGAATTGAAAACATCATACATGATTAACCATATTACATCTGAAACATGACCCCTTGGTTAATGATTTGATAAAATTTTTTATGGATGTTGTTCGTGCCTGGAATTCCTATATTTTGTTTCAGGTGTAAGTAAATTTGTCTCTCTTAGAGAGAATTTTGAATGAACATTTGGATGATTTTGTGGTACAAAAATAAGTATAATTGGTAATAAATTAATGATTCTTGAATTTAATGTTGATAAGGTTTTATTCTTCAGACGTGAGAAGAGATTATGTGTGCCCTATGATTCCCAACTGAAGAAATAATTTTTAAGTGATGTTTTTAGTTCACTATATTATATTCATCCAAGAAGCCCAAAGATGAATAGAGGCCTTCAAGAATACTACTAGTTGGATGAAATAAAAAGTGATATTTCATATTCTAGCATAGAATTTTTCACTTTTCAACATGATAAAGCTGAAATAAAACTACATACGGTAATACCTCTACCTTTTCTAGTGGTAGTGTGGAAATTGGAAAATATATCAATGGACCTCATGGTGGGACCACCAAAGACCTCTGAAGGTAATAATGATATTTTGATTATAGCTGACCGACTGACTAAATCTATATATTCCCATACAATTCGAGATATCATGCCATTAGATAAGCTTTCTCAGTTGTACTTCAAATATATTTTTGGATTTCATGGAGTCCCTCTCTCCATTGAATCAATTCATGATCCTGGGTTCACTTATAAAGTTTGGAAAGGTTTTCAGAAGTCATTAGGCAAAATATTAAATTTCAGAAAAACATTTCATCCTTAATATGTTGGACAGTCATAGGGAACTATTCAGACATTTGAGGATATGATTCGAGCATTTCCAATTTACTACTAAGGAAGATGGGATCAATATATTTCTTCACTTTAGTTTTCTTATAATATATTTTTTCATTTCATAATAAAAAATTCACCAAGTTAGGTATTATATGTAAAATTGGGTCAAACTACATCTTTATTGGTTGATTATACAGAAATGATGTTGGTGGGGAAAAAATTTGTAGATAAGTGGCTGAGAAAGGGAAGATGATTCAGCAATACAGGAGGATAGCTCAGAGCTGGAATAAACGTTATAATGATAATATAAGGAAACACCTTTCTTTTGAGGTAGGTGATCTTGTGTTCAAGAAAATATATCCTTGGAAATGTGGTATTTTTTTTGGTTATAAATGAATGTTATTTCCATGGTTCAGTGGTCCTTTTGAAATTCTGGATGAAGAAGGAGCAGTTTCCTACTGATTAGCTCTTGCTCTGAGTTTATCTCTGGTAAAAAATGTTTTTCATGTTTGGATTTTGAGAATGTATTTGAATGATTTATCTCATGTTATGAGACTAGAATTATTTCAGCTGGAAGAGAACCTCTCTTATAAAGGGAACCCAATTCAGATTCTTGATCATAGAAAGAAATTAATGTTATATATGGTAATACGCCAGGTTAACATTTTTTGGAAAAACCACATGGTTGAAGAAGAAACAATGGAATCTGAAAATTATACTAGGGAAACGTATCATCAATTTTTATTAAGTTATTAAAAAATTAAGAGGACACAATTTTAAGAAGTTTGGGAGAATGTAACAACCCAAGTACTTATAAAATAAGTTGTCTTCATTAAGAAATTAACTATTAAAATTCATTATAAATGTATAATGAAATAAGTGGTATATATAGAAATTAAATTACATATGCTAATAGAATAGTATTATAAACTATGATATTATAAATAAATTTTTTGTATCATATTAGTGAAAATATGATATATTTGTATCGTGGAATATGTAAAGAAATGGTTTGAATATGATAAATTAAGGGTTGGTGTTTTTGTAAAACTAAAATGATTATTTATAAACTTATAGTCATTTAAATAATTTAAAAAAAAAATTATGTTAAAAAATTGAGTCATAAATTAATATTTTATTTTCATATTATTATATGATAATTATATGAGAAAAAATTATTTTTTTCGAACTGTCATGAAATCATTTATAGTTTTAAAATTGGTATTTTTCGATTAAATTGTGGTTTTATTAAAAAATTATAATTTTAGTATTTATAAAACTATTTTTTTAAAATGGATATCATTTTTAAAATATATATCTTCAAAAAGGGTTGAGTTTATTTTTGGTATTTTTCTAAAATAATATATTTTTTGGTAAATATTGAAGTATACTAACTTACGATATTTAAATATTAATCAAAATACATGAATTAAAAATATAATTATTGATGTAAGAACCAAAATCTATAAAACTCATTTATTATTAAAATATAATTAGTGATAATTATAAAACTAGTCATAGTCTTGAGCCATAATAATAAACTAATGAATAAAAAAAATGAGAAAACACCCATATACTCCATTATAAATACATCCATCGCCACCTCCTCTCATAACACCTCAAAAACTTGTATCATATTAAAATTTTCCCAATTACCTTAATGAGACTCTTCCCTACATCCAAGACATTGCGGTCTTACCAGAATACAAAAACCAAGGGACTTAAGGAGGTTCTTGATGAGGAGAATTCCATACATAAAATTAGAATTCGTTTTCTATTTTTTTCTATTAATTTTTTTATTTTCTAATTATATCTACACTAAACCTTATAAAAGTGGAATGAAAACACCAGTATCAAATATATACTATGATTTTATCATGTTTTTTTGAAAAATTCAACATCAAAATTTTTCTTCTATTTTCTTCATTATAAAAATGAAAATATCATATATAATGTGTCTATTTTCCACCATTGTGGATGATACACATAGATTTTCCATTACATCCTATAAGTCTTGTCACAAGAACCATTATTATGGTTAAATATGATTCTATTATAAATATTATAATTTAAATAATGCTCTGGAACCAATTTACCAGATGATATTAATTAAAAAGATATAAGTTCGTGATGGTCTTAGAAATAGCCAAAATTAATTAAATCATTTTCATTAATGTTTTATCCAATAAATCATCCTCACATCAGAAATTAAAATGATATATGGTCTCATTATCATTGTGGAAATATTTTAATATCATTTCATTCCACTTTTGTATTCTCTCTTCCATTTTATAGGTAAATCCAAAATGGACTGAATTTGGAAACCATGAAAAGAAAGAACCTGAAACAATGGAAATTGAAAAATGTTATTAATAAATGGGTGTAAGTTATCATAGAATGATCATATAAGTTAATATAATAATAATTATAGTTCTATAATATATTTAAAATACTCTTTAAACAATTATACCTTAGGTTTCAAAACGTTTTATGTAAGATGAAGATGAGGTGAGGGACTTTTATTTTAAAATCCTCTTTTGAATTTCTATTTTTAAAAAATTCAACTATAATGATTTTATGATGTAATTATTCATGTTTTGTGATTATTATAGGGTTATTTGGAAATTTTATGATGAATTGTGGGGCCTATATATCCCTCCAATTCATTTGGTGTGTTTATGGTGGAGGTCAATCATATGTTTACTCCAAGTTTAACTATGACGGTTATACAATAAGGTAGAGATGTGGGATAAATCGTAACATAACCATAAGGGTAGCATTTTAAGTTATTCTTTAGGGTTAAAAATCATATAGTAACCATACGTGTTTCAATAATAAGTATGCAATCCACCATGATTCCATTATGGTATTATTCTTTTCTATATTCTGTGGAAATCTATTGTTTTCACAATGCATCTTTAAAATAAATTATTGATGATAAGTATGTGTTTGTGAAATTGATTTCACATGTTTATAAGTATTACTAAAATAACAATTTATTTATTTATTTTTTCTATTCTATTCTATGGTTTTTTTCACTCATCTCATGTTTAAATTTTTTTTCCATAGGGTTTTAGAATGGGTAAGAGGAAAGAAGATAAAAAGATGAATGTTGTGAATAATTCATGTCTTATTAAAAATCATATATTATGGATGAAATGGATATTTTTTTAGTATTAACCACCTTTTAGGCTTCTGGGTTGATATGCATGAATTATGTCCCAATTATTAAAAAATATAAATTGAATGGATATTTGGGATTGTATGAAAGTGATTTATGAATATATTACTATATTATGTAATGTTTATGGATAAGTCCATATCTATACCTCACCTTGAACTTGTAATATCATAAATCCATAATAATTTTTTTTATTTTATGTTTAAATTTTACTTATTTTATCATATGTTATTTGACATAAAAGTTAACAATTAGTGAATAATTTCATAACTCAATTTATTTCTGTTGACGTGTATGACTTCTTTATCATGTTTAATACTATAAGATTATGTGTCTAATTAATTTTTATTATCTAATATTGTATTAAAACTTGTTGAATGTGGATTTTAATTTTATAAAAATACTTTATTTATTGATTAGTCCTTTAATCAACAATACAATCATTGTAAGGGTTGATTTCACAATCTCATTCTAATCAATATTTCATAGCTTTGAACGTCAATTAAAATAAATTGTTTGAAAATTTTATCATAAAAAATTTAATTCTATTCTCATATAGTTATTTCTTATAATATCATGTAATAGAACTGTTTTACACTATTTTTTTAGAAAATATTTTAGAAAATATTTTCATGAAAATCCTACATCACTCTATGGTTGGAAATCAGTTATATTCAAAAACCATTTTTTTAAAACTGTTTTAAAAAATGTTGTTAAACATTTCCCAAATGATTTTAAAAAACAGTATTCACCCTTTTAAAAAAATTAGATGGAATATTCTTGTAATATTCTAAATAATTCCCAACTAGATTTTTCCAAAAATGTTAATGGAATATTTGTTTAAATGTGTACGAATTGAATGGAATTTATAGCCATCATAACATCTATACAGTTTTAAATATTTCATTACATGTTTATAATATTATTTTCGAATAAAAGTATTTCAATTTTTTTTGAACTTTTTGTTTTCAAAATTTAATTTAGAGATGAAAATGATATTTTTCTCAAGATTATTTTTTGTGAACTTTTTATGGAATTACTATTCATAAATGACACCAATGGATAATTATTAATATAATGAGTATATGTTGTATTGATACCACACTTATTCTCAAAATAGATGGTTTATGATCACCTTGACCGAAGAATGTGTTGAAATCAACTTACTTTATTTATTTTTTAGAGTCATTAACTATCGATTTAATTATTCACATTCTTCTGGACATGACATATCCCCTAAATGTCTTAATTATTTATCATGGATATGTTAATTTATTAAATCATTTATCATTTATACATATATTGTTCTACATTGATTATTTTTTAATATTGTTAAATATTAATAAACCCATATTCCTTACTAAATACAAATTTTTGATTATAAGGAACATTTTTTATGAATTAAATTTATTATCCAATTTATGGGTAATGCTTAGTAGATGATGACATGGGAGAAGTTTGATTATAGATACTGCCTTTATGCATTAGAAGAATCATGAGGAAAAGCAGAAATTTAGCATAATATTTATTGACCAAACTTGTTGTTTTTGTACTTTTTAGTTTTAAACGATAATTAAAATGGTATTTATGGTATAGGTATTGTGATCATAAGTTCATGATGTACAATAATTAAGGAATTTACTTCATTCATAATATCGTTATTATCATTAATGGTAATTTCAGAAATGATATTATTTCTGGATGCATTTAATGACTAGTTTACCACTTAAATAGAGTGCATGATTAATTATTTATCTTTACATATTGATTATTCCTTATCTTATCATGATAGACATCTTGTTTAATGTGAATTTGAATTCAGTTATTTACCTTTCCATATTGTTTTTTTAATATTGATTCATGATATATTCCATTGTACTTAAATCATACATTGCATTTTTCCTCATATATATTTTGGTTCCTTTCCCATGGAATCGATTAAAATGTTCTTTGATTAATGCGATAGGACACACTAATGGGAATAATGTTGTTCTCTAAAAAAATTGATGTAATTTTTATATAAAAGTATAATATGGTAATCATGTACATTTCATTTTTACCATGACTAATAAATAGTTTGGTCTTTCAAGATGAAATTCCTTGTGTCTTATAACAATGTAATAAAGAGGGCATCAGATCTAGGATACTGAGGACATGGCCATTTATTTTTTTATTACAGGGTGGTTTAGTATAATTTTTGAGAACTAGATATAAGAAAAACTAGATTAGGGAACATAACCCAATGATAGACTTTCAGGATAAGTATAAAATAACAAATTATAGTCTTGTTGTTGTATATATTATGAGGCTTATCATAGAAATACATACATGTATTGAAAATAAAAGTGTATGTGGTTTGGTAATAGATTTCCCAAGGGGTAATATCTACAAAAGTTCACATTGGAAATGACCTAAACATCATCTGATGCATGAAAATGTGCCTCATTGAACACCATATTTCACACTCTCATGGATATAATTAGAATATTTCATATTTTCATTATTATCCATTATGATGGATTTGAATAGATTATGAAAATTAAGGAACTAGGATAATCAATGGGTGTCTTAGATTATAAAGATGGTGTATCGATGTAATGATGGAATTTATTATCTATCAAAAAGAAGAGAATAAAGTTGTGAACTACTGAGAAAAAAAATGAATGAAAATAATGGAATGAAATATGTATTATCATAGTGATCCATTTACAGTATATTGTCTTAAATGTGGGGAACCTATGAATTATCAATGTCAATTTCATTTTTAAAGGATAAAATTTATAAAAAGTAATAACTTCATTAAAATAAAGTGGTTAACATATTTAAGTATTGGGATTATATTATTAAATTGTATAAATATTTTACCATTGTAATTTTTGTCATAAGAATCACGCAACATCTAAAAATTGTCTTAAATTATAGAAGCATATGTTCCTTTATTAAATTCAGTTTGTGGATACCATCATGGGTTTTTTATATTATGATTGATCAGTTGCTAAATGTCTGAAAAAACATTTTATGATTAATGCGACTGTAGTCTACAATGTTTAAGGATATTTTGGTAGATATTTTTGAAATAAAACCCATTGGTTTAGTTCTTTTTTTAAGGAAAAATTTATTTATGGAGTAATTCCATTACATATTATAGACATAATTTAACTATATAGATAACCTATAGGGTGGATATAAAAATAAAAAAATTACGCTATGTGAATAAATGTTGTATTAAAAACCTTAGTAAAAGGGTTATTTAATGGTTAATTTTATTTCAAGGATTTCCATTATATTTTTTTTCTGAAAGTCATAGAAATTATCTTAATATAGTTTAGAAAAATGAGAACATGCATGTTGGGTGAAAACCCATCACATCTAGTAATGCCATAAGGAATGAACTACTGAATGAACGATGTTAAGTGTTTAACACCTACCATGAAATTTTCAGGTTAATGTTTTATTTTTTAGTTAGATTATTTTTAAAATACATACTAGTGATGAACCCATGTTGTTACTGTTTTGGTTTATAGAATAATGTACTATATTCAATAACTTGTTCTAACAGTATTAGTTTCACAAAATATTTAGAGACATATAGATATAATTGTTACTCTTTTATGTATATTACAATGCATTTAATTTGAATTTTATTTCTTCAATAATAAAATATTCATTTTTGGATATTAATTTCTTGGACTAACCAATTAATTATAAATTGATATATGCATAACCAATGGATGAAATTTTAATTATGAAATAGAAATGTATCATGTTTTATATTTTTTTATATTCATAGAGAGTAAAATAATTCCTCAAATATACAAAAATTACATTTAAATTTTTTTATCCTGTTGAATTCATATATGATGAACCATGTGGACTTTTAACTCATCACCAATATATGGTTTTGAAGGTATTACCTTTCGATTTATCAATCAATTTATTTTGATTAATAGGAACTATCATTATATAAAAATATTTAAGCTTTTCTCCCATGTATGCATCATTACATTACAATTTTTTTTTCACTACATAGAAACGTAGTTATGTTTAATTTCCTAATACCATTGTACTTCCCTTTTATCTCTTCTTAAGAAGTGTTTTTATTAACCCTTTTAATATGTGGGTTTCTCAACAATGGTATATCCAAATATCAATCCCTTGAGTATAGAGATCAATTTTAAATTGAGCAGTTGAAATTTATTTAATATTTAATGAATGTAAAACCCCAATATTCTAAAATAATGACATTATTTTCCACAACTTAAATAACCCATTAAATTTATTTCATTATATTTAGTCATTTTTATAACTTGCAAAGTACCCAACACCGAGTCTAAATAAAATAGAATATGTTATTTAATTGTAGAATATTTATTAAATCTATATGTATGAATAGTATTATATAAATTATTTAAATTTTGGTCATCTATTTATTAAAAATAAAATAAGAATTATTTTTTAAAAAAATGTTTTTTGAAAAGTATCATTTCTCTAAAAGACGATTTAGTGGCATTTTAAACAGATAATTTAAAAAAAAATTAAAAATGTATAGGATAAATATTTGGAAAATTAAACATCATTTTAGCATTCAGAATATCAAAATTCTCTCAGGGGTAATTTTTTGGATTTTTGGAAAATATTTCATTTTTTGAATAGTGAAAATAATGATTTTTAATTATAAACTTCCATTTTTATATTTATTTATAAAGATAAATATTATTTTTAATAGGTTTTAGAGTGAAATTTTTGATATTATATATATATTAAACTAATTTAGTTCTTTTAAATCATATTCAAATTTTATTTTGATATAAAAACATTCTATGATTCTGAAGATTTTATCTTCGAATATCGGATTTCTCATTCCTTCTATGATATTAATTTTAAATTAAAATTTTCCACTTTTGTGAATTGAATTTATAAAATTGATTCCATATATTTAGTCATCATAATTGAAATTTTTTTGATAGGTTGAAATTTATTTTTGACCAAAATATATTGTGAATGCAGTAAAAACTAATTATTATAGTTAAGGAAAAAAGGGGTTTACCCGAGGGTTATTCTAAAAAAATAATTGAAAAATAACGCAATAACTGGTATAACAAATATTGGATGGAAGTATTTATAACCAATAATGTCAAATTCACTATAATACTCTATTTTGGACATTTTTTAAATGTAGAAAAATGTGAGTACACTTTGTTTCCAAAAATTATGATTGTTCCACTCACCTCACTTATAAAAGGCCACCCCTCCCCTATCTTATTGAAAACATAAAACCATTTTTGTTTCAAAAATACCAATAAAAACAACACACCTAATTCAATTAAATCCTAATATAATCCCTAATTCTAGTATAAATCCAACCTACTATGGATTTCAGTGTAATACTAAGATGTTTTCCCAAAGAAAAGGTAAAGTTTTTCAATGACAGTTTTTATTTCATTTATTCCTCCACCGAAATAAATTCTTATAAATATTGATAATATAATAAAATAAGTATATTAAATAAACTAATAAGTTTTTATGTTAAGTTTATTACCTAAAATCATCCCCACTTCCATCAAATGGGTTACGAAATCATCATTCATGTGTATAATGAACTACCGCCTCGCAAACCAGCGTCATATATTTTTCATTGAAGAGATCACAAGGTTTTGTATTATGATGTATATAAAGAATATATATTATATTTAAAACATTATATTACCAATGGAGTACATATATAATTCATCCATTTTTTACATTACATTTAGTTGGGGATACTATAATATCACTTGTGTGTAAGATGAACTACTGCCTCACAAATCATTGTCATTCTTCATTCAGTAATGCTTAATATGGTAGGTAATAAGGATATATTTTAGGATTATATGTTATATAAATGAAATATTTATGATAATAATAAAATATTTATTATAATGAAAATAAAATATTTGATTTTATTTTCACTTACATAGTGATGATAACATCATTCATGTACATGTTGACTACAATCTTGACAAAGTGATGTGACTGTAATTTCATCACCACAAAACATGGATGATATATGTAAGTATATTTAAAGAACTTATACGGTATTTATTATATAATTATAATTATTAAATTATAAAATATTTCTTACCTAATTTCCATAACGATCATTGAATAATGGGAAGGTTACCTAGGCATACATTCGACCAACCATCTGTATGATAGTAACAATGTATATTTTTTATAACCATCCTTCATCATTGGGTTTATAATTATAAATTATTTTAAAATATTATAAATATGTAATTATTATTATTTTGATTATATTACTATATAATATGTACAAGAACATAACATTTCCCAAAGAAACACGTATGAGAGAAAAAGGAAATTAACAAACAAATAAATGAGATTAAAGAAATATTATTAACAAAGAATGATAATATGTTATAAAAGGTACATATATGATATTATAAACATTAATTTGGTTAAGGTATAATTTAATAGCATGTTTAGGAAAAAATACATGAGTAAAAATAATATATCATGGTTATTTAACTATTCATAATATTTTATGCTTCAATTTCAATTATTTCATCCAATGTGATTTTACATAATAGTTACCAAGTGGTAACTAATTTAATAACTGAATTCATTTTCATTGGGTTTCACTAATCTTTCACCATATTTGATTATAAAATATTATGTGTGTATTGGATTTTTACTAAATTATGTTTTATATCTATTTTTATATATATATTTAAAATTTATACACACAATCAATTCATTTATTAATCCACACATATATGTTATTATAAATGTAAGGGATTATTTGAAAATCAACATTCAATCAAGATTAGTTTTTCATAAATGTTGGTTGAGGGAAATTATTTAATAATTTATTAATAAACCCATTTAATATTATCTTACTACGTTCTCACAGGATATTTTCAATTAATTGTACCACTTTTATAATCAATTTTAAATATTTTAATTGAATAAAAAAATCAATAAAATCCAACTTCATTTCCCTTTTTGATTATAAATTTGTTTTCATTCGATACCAATTTTTTTTTAAAAATCTTCTAGTGATATCTTTGAAAATTTTAAAATTATTTATTAAGGAAAATTTCATCAATTTATAATTTTTAATTTTTTATAGTAATATATATTTCATTTCCAATATAATCCATGTTTGGATTTCACTAGAAAATTGTACGGAATATTTTTTTACATGTACACCATGAAGCTAATTTCTAACGACCATGACAAATAAAATGTTTTAAATCTTCATTTTATTATTAAAATATAATTTTAAAAGAAAATTATATTCAAATAGTTTTGTGAAATTTATTTTTGAAACGTTATTTTCAAAATGAAAATGATATTTTCTAAAATAATTTTTTAATAAAAATTTTATCATATTTCTATTCATCAATGAGAATAACCCATTATTTTTACCCCAACAGTTATTTGTTGTGTTTATACCACCCTTATTCTTCATATGGATGGTTTATGATCATTTTTACCATGTAAAGTATTGAATTTCACTTCCTTGATTATTATTTCTGTAGTCATTAACGTTCAGTTGAATTATTCATCTTTTGTGGTCACTAATTTTTTCCAAAATATTCATATTATTTATTATTGATATGATTTTCTCATAATAAATATATAATTTCTATATATCGAATTTTGCATTGAATTTTATTTTACTATCTAGGGAGTTTTGGTAAATCTATATTTTGTTGTCACTATAAATATTTGAGGATAAGGGACATTTTTTATTTCTGAAATAAATTTTTCTATATATTTGTAATTCATTAGACATGAAGATGTGGGTGGTTCTCAGTTACAGATAGAACCATGATGCATCAATAGTTTCAAGAGGATAATCAGTAATCTGGCCTAAAATTAGTTTTCAATATAGATTATTTTTTCATCTAGTTGTAGTAAACAGTTCAAGGAAAGGTCTTGCTGGAAGAGTAATCATGATAATGAGTTCATGATGTATAATAATTATGATATTTCTTTAATTCATATCTAAGTTGTTATTATCCATGATATTTTAAAATTGATGTTATCTATGAAGGAATTATATTATCAGTTTAATTTATAAACTACATCCATGTTCAGTTAGTTAGTCATCCATATTAATTATATTTTATCTTATCAAGATATTCATTTTCATTAAACTGAAAATGTGGTCAATTAGTTATTATAACATACTGATTATTCATTATTGATTCATCATACACTATTCTATAAATAACCCTTTCTGAGTATTTGAGATCACCATCAGTATATTTCCATTCCCCAAGAATTCATGATGTGTACTCTGATTTAGGTGTAAGGATATTCTAGATTGATGAATGTTACTTAAAAAAAATCAAATTTTTTTGAATGTAATATAGGAATCATGTATGTATCCAAATTGCCAAGAGTATTAAACTATTCAACCCTTCAAGATGTGATTACTTGTATCTCACGAAAATTCAGTAATATAGGAACCAACTTTAGGGTAATAAGGTTGGGATTCCAGCATATGTTTCCTTCATGTTATAATGCTATATAATGCCTCATTAGTCAATATTATGATTCTCAACCCTCTTATGTTACCTTGATATGACACCTGAATCACATGCACTACATTACCTTATGATATTATTTTATTATTACCTTATTAGACATTATAGATCACCTATTTCTTATGTACATCTAACATTTATCCCATCTAGTTTTATAATATTGTAGGAATAAAAGGGAATGTTTCAATGTTTTTAAATATTGACTTTTACCGATGTTTCATGTTAAAATTCTATATACCTAATTTCCCCAGGACACTAGGACTAATGATATTCAAGGGTTGTATTAAGTGTATATTTATGTAATGAATCAATAAAAAACAACGTGTATTAAAGGTATTCATTGTTATAAATTCAAATCATTATTGGGTTTTTTATTAAAAATGATATGTTTAAAAAATTGGTATTTATATTGTTCATTGAAAAACAATATTTTCAGATAAACCCCAAAATGTAGTCCTTGGATAATAATTATATTATGAATCAATTAGAGATATAATTTTCACATAATAATCATTCATTATGTTTTATTTGTTCATTTAAAACCATTTATGCATGTAATGTAAGATATTAATGCAATTCAAATAGTGAAAAATATATCATAAAATTATGGGTTAATATAAAACATTTGTATATTTTTCAAGAATACCCATTCTTTAATGTGCATAGAATGCCTTTTTTAGATTTAATGTTCATCCAAAGTCCAAAAATAATAGAGTTATGATAATTATAGTTATATAATTCCCTCACACAATTATTTACATATATGTTTTTATGATATTTTAGGTCTTTACCTCTTAATTAAATACTTCTTCATTATTTTAGCCTTCTTTAAGTTAATTATATTTTACCATTGAAAATCATTTTTATACCTAAAAATGAAATTTAACTCCTTAGATTATTAATAAATTTTTATTACAAATATAAAAAACATTTAGCTAAATTTAATTTTTATTTATTTGAAATGTAATATTTGAAATGAAAACATGAATTACATTTAAAAAGTGTTTTTTTGAAAACAAGCATGTAGAAATTAAACGTTATTGTTCTTATTCCTTGTAAATTACTTATTAAGAAAGTTTTAATAAATTTTTTTGTACATTGATACATTATATTTTAGAAGATACATCCTTTAAAATCGAAGAGTTGTGTTTATTTAATTACAAATATAGAATACTTAAAAAACCATTGAAAAATCTCCCTTTTAAAATTAAATAATTTTAAAAAAATCATACAAAAACTAATAATGTTTTGTATAAATATTCAATTAGATTAATCCATTAGAATAGGAATAATTATTTTAAAATAAAAATTAAATCATTCCGTAAAAATAATTATCGTAATGAAAAAGTGAATATTTTCTATAATGACTTACTATAATTTTAATTTGTTCTATGATCATATGTTATTTTCGAATCGTATATTTTATAATTTATTAAAAATAATTGAACAAATTCAATATACTTGATTTATAAAAGTATTTCCAATTACCATATATAAAATGACCATATATCTGAGGACCGTGTATCTAAAAACTATATAAACAACGACTATATTCATATTAGTTATATAATTTTATGATAATAATCCTTACATATATATCCATAATCATTCATCGAATTCTCTAATTTCATTTTCATGATTTTTATCATATTTGTAACAAGGTAATTTTTTTATATTTATCATTGTTGTTGTGATCTTGAAGTCATATTATGATGATGAGAATTTCAACATTATTGTGTTTATATATACTAGTTGTTTAATTAAAATTTGAATTTTACTAATTAAGTTTCGTTTAATTACCTCATTTTGTATTTCATATTCTATTTTAATATTCTATTATAATTAAATAAATCAGAAACCATTAGATTTGGTGATCTATGAATCAAATGACATCAAACATGATATTTATTTAAAGTGGAATATATAATTAAATCGTAGTGTAAGAATATACCCCTTAAAATAATATATCCATTGAAATTTCATTACTTTAATAAAAACATTAGGGTAAACTGAATTCATTAAATATTATATTTTATATTGGTGTTTTATAACATAAAAATTATCTAGAGAAAGTTAATTAGTTGAGTGGCCCGGTTTCATTGTACGTTATCTCTACAGTCAATTCCTTCACCTAGTTATTCCTCATAAGAGAGACCATGTGACACCTATACAACCTCTGAGTTTATTACATGCGATGGATCATGTATATTGTTCTTAGAAAATGATACATAGAACTTATCATGCATAAGGAAGAAGACTAGTGGCATTGAAAGATGACAAACCACCATCACCACTTGATTGAGGTTTTTTAGAGGGACAATGTATTTAGGGATAGTCATTCATTTCATCCAAAATATCATAACCCACTTCCATGGTGATATTCAAAGGAATATATTGTCTCCAATTTCAAACTCAAAATCCTATTGAATGTTATTAGAATTGTTCTCCTTTTTACATTATGTAGTTCTAATATTCTATTAAATGGTATGAATATAAATTATAATTTATTATGAACTATTTACTCTAATGATATTACACTCCCAAAATTCTTCCCAACATGTTTTATTTTAGAGCCTATTCCCATATAGAGCCTAATATGGTGTAATTTGAATGCTCTAGTTGAAACTATTGTTCTATGATAACTCTACCATGGGAATGGGTTGGCCCAAAAATTCTTTTAAATCCATTAGACAGAATAATATCATATAATAAAGAGTTTGAATGGTCCATTTATATTCAAAATCATTTAAAGTATAATATGTTATGACAATGATAAAATCTGTATTCCATTATTTGTAAATACATCTTTAGAAGATAGAGTTAATCTTTGGATCATGATATCATACATTGGAAGGATATAGTCGATGAATCATTAATGCTGCATTAAAATATAACTTGGATAATTGGTCAAGTAGGAATTATTATGGGAAGACAGTGTAATGTGAATACATAATAAGGTTATCAACAAAAACAAATATTTAAATATAGACATTAAATGTATTATAATGACTTACAAAAAAATCAATGGTGATGTTATTCCATTTATATGTAGGTATGGGTAATGGTTGTATCATCCACATAGAATTATAAAATTTTACCTTATATTTTTTTCTTCAAATTAATTGAGATATATATTGGTTAATAATTATTTTCATTTTCCCCACTATAATTTCTCTTTGAGATATATATTCATCTTGGTTTATCCAATATGGATAATGAATGATGAGCAATATATGTCATCCAAAACCTATTTTTCATTTGAATTATTGGAGGTAACTATTTTCATCTCTCAGATCATATAATTACCTGATTGTTATGGTTATATTTATATTATTCTATACATTATTTGTTAGTTATATACTCTCCTTCGATAATTCATTGATCTTTACATGGATATTTGGTTGATCAGTATCTTTGTAATGAAATTATTTCCCCTTCCCTTGTGTTTTCATGGTCCATACATTAAAAATGAAGAATTACTAGTTCTCTCTCAATTATATTATTACATACAGGTTCATCATTGTTCAAATTTATATAATAATCCACCTTAATCATCTTACCAGGGTTGTAATGTATTGAGTAGTCATATACTTGAATCAACTATAACAATATTTATTGGTGCATGTTTAACTCCTTATGTGTAAATATATAGTTTATGCTCCAATGGATTGTATATATATCACAATTTTTTATATATAGATAATGAATCTATAAATTTGTTGAAAATATCATTTAATACTACCTCTAAATCATTAATAGGGTAAATTTTCTCATGGAATTTTAATTGACATTAAGAATATGCTGCAACTACTTTATTTTTCATGGGGACACATTCCAATCCCTTATTTTATGCATCATCATTTATCACAATACCTTATACACCATAGGGTAGTGTGAGTATAATTGATGTGATTAAATATATAAAAATAATACTTAAAATATTATACATATTTATCTTTCCAAAACTACATGACTCCCTTTTATGTTACCTTATTCAGTTGATTTTACTGTATTCAGAAATTACTCACAATGAATCGACAGTATTCATCCAATCCATGAAATATATGGACCATAGGTATAGTGTTTTGTCTAGTAAAACCACTAATTACTTCTATCTCTTACATATATATAGATGTAACATCTATAATTATTACACGACTTAATAATTAATGTTTATAAAGATCGAATCCCTGGATTCTAAATTTTTCATACAGTTTCACCTTTCCCAAGGTATTTTTTCACAACCCTAAAATGATATTTAAATTATTTCTTAATGTTAGAATATATGAGAATATAATGTATTAAAACTATCACTAATATATTATGGTAATATCATATGAATCTATTATTCTTCTCCTGGAATATATCAATGGAATTTTAAATTTTGAATAACATTACAATGAATTAATAATGACAATATATTTTATGGAAGTACATCATGGGTGTACTCTCCCATATCACCCTTAATTAATGATATATAGATCTCTGTTATATCTTGTATAAGTATTGATATCCTTTTAGATGATCTAATAATCCATCAATACGAGTTAGAAAATATTTATTCTTGATCAGAGTCTTTTTAAGTTCAGGATAATCATTGCAGATATATATAAATACATGTTTATTATACACAACCAATATAAAATATGGGGAAGGAATTGGGTATATGAAAAAATAATTCAAATTATCTTATGTTTACTTAATAAATTCATATAATTCAACCATGGCCATTCTATATAGACATTTTAATACAAGAATAACTCCAGTAATGAGTTTAATTGAAAACTAAACCTCATGATCATTGGAAATAACATGAAACTCTTTTGGGGAATACATCAACATAGACATTTAAAAAAATTATGTCAAAAATATTTAGTACTTAAAAACTATATGATATAATTACACCTAATTATTGGGTATTATGACCCATATAATGGAAGTATTTTCATTAGGGAGTCCATAGTTAATCTTGTATTGATAAATTATCATATAATGTTTTGAAAATTTTAATTTTACTTATATATTATATTAATTGATATGGTATCTAAATACAAAGACACAATCCATTTATATACTTATATCAAATTTGACTAAAGGTGGGATTATATTATTTGTACGAAGCATATTCATTGGAACTTCAATCAAAGAAGATAATTATAGGTGGGATGAAATCATTTCACCATTGAGATTTGTCATTGATATGTCAACATGTATCCATTAGGTTAATGATTTTAATTTTTTATTATACACTCAATATTTAAGGGATTTTGAAGAATTAAAAAATAAAAAATTTATTGCAATTGAGTGGATGATGAGTGAACCGTTCACCAATTTGATTTCATTATCCACTTCTATAGATATCATTATATTGGCACTCCCTTTCTCCCTTGGCCTTAGAGTATGTTCACATTAGATATGATCATTAACCATTGTATTTATGAACATGTTTTTGTAATGTTAATACTCTATATAATTGAAGCATTGATGTTTGGTTGGTGAATTAGGATGATAATTATTTTCACTGATTTCATTAGTTTTCTTCTTCATATATCTTTAGAATTTATGAGCTAGATACCCTTTCTTCCAGACATAAAGTATTCATTTTTTATTTTGAGGTGATCCAGCATTGTTAGTTCAGAGATTTTGTAATGTAAAAAGATGAATCATAAATTATGAATAGGTTTAATCATTTGAGTTTTGATAAAAATCCATCTTTAACTAATTTATAAAAAAAAGAAGAATAATTGGAGTCCTTAATTTTCATTTATAAATTGATAAAGCTCAACACATTTTCATCATAGAAAATATATTACATTATAGCAACCACTTTTTAGTGATTGGATTTAATCTAGTAAATAAATGATTGATTATTCTTTTAGGGTCAATGATAAATCGAGAAGTGTACCATAAATATCTGATAATATATTCTTTAGAGGTGGAAATTGATATATACATCCTTCATTTCACATCAAGGAGTTATCTTAATATTTTATTTTTAATATTTTATTAAAATAAATATATAAAAATATCTTATTAAACAACTTCCATTACAATGAGTCAATTTATTCCACTTTCCCCATATTATTGATTAGGGTCCACCATTGATCTACCTCACCATCCACATGGTAAATGGAAAAAACAACCATTTTATGCTTCATGAAATAGAGAATGGAAAATATATTTCTGAATATTTTATAATCTTTTTATAAATTAATACACCTAAAAACCAATAATGGAGGATGTATGTTGACACATGAATGAATCAATAAATATTTATTCCCATAATAATGTTTTAGTTTAACTTGGTTCATATTATTGTTTATAGCTTGAGTGATTTGGGTGAGTATAACCATTATATTTTTTACTTTAGACTTTACCCTATTTGGTTACTCATTGGTGAAATAATTGGAAACCACATTTCACCCATTGTTTACTCGGTTCCTCCTTATTCAAATCATTTACAAGAAAAAAATTTTACATGATCATCCTAAAGCAATAAGCAGAGTAAGTAATCATATGATAAAGAAAATTTGTCTTATGATTTACTAGATTATACCACATTTAATTAAACATATGTTATTTTATGTTAAACCAATATCAATTTTTATTCAACGTGGGTTATTTTCGGTTCCAAAATCATATTTTTCATTATCCAATACCCAATATTAGTTTAACCCCACTCTAATAAAAACTTATTATTATCAACCATAGCATATATAAATATTTCAACATTGTACAAGAATATTCATTATATATAAAAATAATCCACACCCTAGAATCTATAGGTTTATTGTATTTGCATATTATAAACATGAAAAACTTATTTTAGGAGAATTATGAAAAATATCCAACAAATAATCTTTAAACAAGATATACTTATATAAATTTTACATATAATACTATTCTTAATATCCTAGAGAATGGAAACATAATAAAGGGTAAGTTTATATGAACAAAAAATGGTGAACATAAGAAATTAATAATAAAAGACTATATGTGAGAATATGATATACATGTGGGTATGATAACATAATAAAGGTGTATAAGAATAAGATAATAAAATCATACCCAATCAAACATGGATTATATATCATGATTTAGGACATAATGATTTTGTAATAACATGAAACATATGTTTTTGGTGTGTAGAAACACAATTCAATAATACTGAGCCAGGAGAAAATAATATGGTTATGCTTCATAACATAGAGATGTGACTTAAGAATGTGGAACGAACATAATAATAGAAAACAATTCCATTTTTTTATGTCTCACTTCCAGGATCATAATATCATATTAGATAATGTCATATAGTGTACTTGGTTCACTCTCTATTTACGTAAAATATGTTGAAAGAGTCATATAATGGATTGAGATCACTTCCCATCCCCTTACATGTCGTAACATGATATATAGTGATCTACTAAAAGAATTTTTTGTATAAATAATTTTGGGACCACAAGTCACATAATAAAACACCATACCTATGTGTTCTATATTAACATGAAAATATTCATAATTCCATCATAGATTAAATATTTTTTGGGAAAGCCTTAGGTTTCATAAAAACTACCACAATAAATCGAAATAATATATATATTGAGAGGTATTTGAGTATACCTATGAGAGATGAGCCCATTCTCTCCCGGAGTGCTCTCTCAAGCGCGCTCCACTCCATCCTCAGTTTCTTCCTCCGAAGCTGTAGTGCTCTACCTCTAATGTTCCGGCGACCTCCCGGAATCGATCTCCTTCCTTCTTCCTAGGGTCCTATCCCCCGATGTTCTCACTCGAGTGGATTCTCAACATCCATCACCATCCTTTCCTTTTTCTAGGGTTTCATTCCCTTGCCATTGATGCCTTTTTTGTTTAGGGTTTCATCCCCGACTCCTTAATCAAATTCTCATTTCACCATTTCTTCCTTGGGTTTCAGTTTCGTGTTCGTCTAGGGTTTCAATCCCATTTTACCCCTTCATCATTATATGATGATTTTGAGTTGCATATCTATTCCTGGTGGGGTTTTCAGTTGGTGAGGTGCTGGTGAAGGTTCGTTAATGCTGATTTCGGTGATTATGTTGGTGATTTCATGGTCACGTTTGGATTTGGAGGTTTCATATCTCAATATGGTTGGGCGATGTTGGTGATGCTCACGAATCTCTATTTTCCCCTTTCTACTCTTACTCTGCTATGGCTTCATGTACCATCTCTCCTCCTCGGGTTGATATGGAAAGGTGGTTTTCACAAGATCTTTGGGAGGTGTTGTTTGAGTGGATTTTGGAGTTCCAGGAGTCATGATCCTCGCTCGATAGTGAAAATAGTGTCTGCTGCTGTTGTTTTCTAGTGGATAAGGACTTTGGCGTTCTCTGGCGACTGGTGCTGTTTGGTCGGTGGCGATGGTTGTGGTGTTGGTCTTCTCGGTGATAATGTTTTATGGTGGCTTGATGGTCTACGGTGGTCTCCGACGTTGGTGATAGCGGTGGGGATTGGATGGTGATGGCGACTGTGCTGTTGATGATGCTAGTTGCAGGTGATGTGATTTTGGCTAATGACTTGGTGATGATGTTCTACGGTGCGCTTGGTTGGTGACTATCGTGATGATCTGATAGTGTTGGGTTTTGTGTCCTGTCAATTTTTTGAATTTTGAATTTCGAATAGGCATGGTTTGATTTTGTATCCTACCGGTTACCGCTCTCCCTTAAATCGGCTTCTTTGAAAATCAAATAAAAAAAATTTCAGACATATATTGAAGGGGATTAATATGAGTAGATAATATTTACAAGGATATATACTAAATTTTAAAGGTTGCTAACAAAGATGAAAAATAATTTCTATGAGATTTAGAAAATTAATTTTTAAAGTACAATGAAAAGACATTTATATTATAATAAATTTTTATTTTAGAATAAAATAATTTATAAAAAACTGTTAATAAAAATAAATTTGGGAAACTAAGAAAAATAAAAAATAATGACTCGTAAAGAAAACCAATGAAACTGATGGAAGAAAGAGACATTGAATAAAATGATAAATTATTGATTCCTTTCACACAATGGTAAGAAAAGTCATAGTTAAATGAAAATTATTTTTTGTAATCATAGAATTGTATCACTATAAATATAGTAAATTTTAGAATTTTTTTGTAATAGATATTCAATATATATTTAAATGAAGAGACAATATTTGGTGACATTTTTTAAAATGTTTTTTAATGTATTTGAATTTAGACATGTTTTTTTCATAGCACCATTAAATATCATTAAAAAAAATTTCACTAATTTTATTATAAAAAATTATAAATTTTATTGAAAAAATTACCATGGCCCAAATTTCACCTTACGAAAACCTATTGTCCTCGACCTTAGCTTCCCCCATAATGATTCTTGATGATTTTCTATTCCAATAGGCATCGAGGTTCCCCTAAATGTCAATTGACAGATGTCTAAAGTCATCATTCCTTCCTAAGACTCCCCTCGATGATGCTCGATGAAAGACACCTCTCAAACACCCATAAATTACAATTTGATGATGGACCCCTCTTGGTCTCACCCTCAATGTTTCTTGACATCAGGCTTGTTTCTCTCTGAACCATGGTCATGGATCCACCTCTCCGATTCCCTATGTAATTCTACATCACTAGACCCCTGCTGTGACTTTGGGTGATATCTCATAGATTTTCCCCCTAATAATAGTTTTTTATCTTTTTTTATTTTAGGGATGAATTGTGTAATAGAGTTATGTTTTAGTAATTTACATCTTATAATCCTCCTTGAATGCACTAATTTTCATTGATTAAATGATGTTTTATGTCTTAGGGGATGTTTGGGACCTATAGTTAATGTTAATGTTTTTTCTATTTGGAGATAGGAAAACTCTTGGAAATTATAATATTTACTTTTAGGATTTCATAAAATATGAACTATTCTAATATTTTTTGTGTGTAAAAGTAATGACTTGGAAATTAATTTACATTGAGTATAGATGTTTTTAAAAGGACTGATAAATGATAGAAATTATAAATGTAACTGTTTTAAGGAATGTAAAGAGAATTGTAATTTAAAAAGTATGATTCATTGGTTAAATGGTGAAATAATTCAGGAATTTGAAGCTAACATTATTAGAAGAACTAATAATAAATTTATGAGTGAAGAAATTATTTATTTAGTTTTATTTGTTTCTGTTATTGTGTGTTATATTGTTATAAATGGTCAAATAAATCCTGAAATTAGAGTTTGGGTATATATTTTGTTTATTTATACTAAAAAATATTTATTCAATGTGCAATTTGTTATATAATATTAATATATATAACTTTAAACAAAATTTAACCTGAATGATTATATTATGTGTGTTTATATGTTTTTCCAAATTAAAAATATTAATTTTTTCATCCATTTTAAAATTAAATGTATTTTATTTTTAGATAAAATAGTATGATTTTTTTATATTTTTATTGTATAAGAAGTCATTTATAGGTGAAAAATGATGGATTACATTTCCTTGGAACTAATATGAGTATGTTACAATTTTTAACATGTTTTTTGATTTTTTCTATTTATAATGTATCCCTATATTGGGGAATCAAATACCTATTTCATCACTGGAAATCCTAAAAATGTTCAAAGACATATAATTATTTTATAAAATGATAAATAAAATGTTCCTCCTCGTTATATGGATTGGTTTTGGTATAGAAATCGAACATTATAGATAATTGAAAAAATTAACTATAAAGTAAAAAATAAATATGTGAATTCTATGATATGGTATAATAAAATTAAAAACATGATAAATTATGATTTTAGAATAGTAGGGAAGACCATTAAAAATGTAACATGTGAATTTGATCATTTATTGAGGTTTTATATATAAAATATTATTTCTAGACAACATGTAAACTATATCATGATGATAACATAGTAATGGTTGATGATGAGGAGACTAATATAAGGGAAAACTGAATTGAAAAAACAACTCATTTTTCAATATTAATTGTATATGAAAATAGGTAATTGTATGGTGGAGTCATAATATATTCAGAAAGAAATTTACTACTAATTTTATAGCACAAGAAATGTTCATATGAAATTAAAATAAATAATGGTGAATGATATGGAATTGTTTCATGAATAATTTATAGAGGATATGATACCTATATAATTTTACGAGATGTTGAAGAATATTATAGTTCTTATACTTAATTACAAAACGATACATGCATGTCCCAATGATAATATTAATTATTGGAATGATGATTGGAATAAGTAAAACTAAAAATTATATTGTACATATAGATAGAAATAGAAACATAAATATTTCAGTTTGAATATGTGTACTACATCAATGAAATATAAAATGTAAATAAATGTGGTGATTTTATGTTACATTACATTAAAATAAAAATATAAAATATTGTTTATGTCATATGAAACCACCCCACATATGAAGTGGCATGATTCTCCAAATAATAACAATTAGGTCATGTGACATCCAAGAGATTCAATAACATGAAATAAATTTAATTTAATTTATCAATATTTATATTCTGATTGAATAAATTTATTTGTGGTAATAAAAATAAATGGATTCAATATTTTTGGGATTTTATGTACATGTTATATAATATTCCCAATTATTTTTATCCCTTGTAATTTACCTCAATGGATATGCAAGAAACTGGTATCATTCATGATATCGATCATTTTTCCCACAAATAAAATTCGTAGAAATTGTAATGATGACCACATTCATAATCTATTCCATGAATTATATGATTTAGGGAATTATAGTGTATAAACATATGATTCATCTACTGAGAAAACATTAAAATGGCATGATTCCCTTATGTGTACTCCAAGTGACATTCAAGGACTGTGATATTTTTCATGTAAAAAATTAACATTGACTTGGATTTACTAGTTTTTAACTTTATTTTTGCGCCTTAATGGATATATTGTTGATGAATTTGGTGTTTCATGTGTATTCCTAATTTTCTTGACACATCTCATTGATTTTTTTCAACATGTATGCTTGAATTGAAAAACGAATTGGATTATTCCTCCAAAATTTTTATTAGGATCACAGATCATGGAACAAATATCCAATATTTTTTATAATGTTTGTAAAATATTTTCTATATATATAGAGGTGAAAATTGTTATAACAATATATGTTATAAATATATTTCCACAATAGAAGGAAATGATATATTTCCTTAAACATTCCGATTAGGAAATTTAATTTCTTTTCCTTCATAATCATCAAATTATTAATATTGAGAAGATTTTTTTTGAGGTTTTTGTATTGAAATTTTATAATGAGTAAATAATATTAATGTATAATTTAAATGGTCATCATGATTCAGAATAAATGAATATTAAATGTGATCTTTAAAAAAATGAGAATGCAATGAACTAATAAACTATTATTATAATGAATAAACATCTTAATAATGTTTTACATATAATATTAAAAAATTTGAATGTTCTATATAGATATTCTTCTAATATTTCATGATCTGTTGATTTAAATCAATAAAATATACATGGAGTGAAAATTCACCACTCTCATGAATTGGTGGGGAAGGTAATAAATTTATATATGCATAATGTTTTACCTAAAACAATCACCATTATAACAAGATTTTTTATATTATTTAAACACCTTCAAGAGAATACAATGAGCCCAAATGAATCAGATAAACACTAGGAAAGAATTATGTAGGCACTCTATCATTTCGAGTTGAAATTCCCCCCATCAATTTTCATTGTTATGATTTATTTGATGGTAAATTTTTCTGATGAAGATAAAAAAATATAGTGATAAAAATTATAAATGGATGTATACCATAGAGATGTATATTATTTTAATATTGTTTTAATTAGAGAAATTTAATTTAAATAGTCCATATTTAAAAAAAAATTATTAATTGTTTACCTTTTACCATTTGTAATATTCGTTATTCAATGGGTTATGTTAAAAATAAATACCTTCCAGAAGTTTCCTTTATGGAAGGTTACCATGTTAAAGAGTAATAGACATTATAAGAAATATATTTTGATTCCATGGAGATAATATTCAACTCAGTGGGATATGTTGATGAGAATCAATTTCAATTGGAGGTAATAATGAGTGATCCAAATTTCCAATTTTATGCCACAAAAAAGGTATGTATTTTCATATTCATAGATAGATATTTAACTATGATAAGTAAATAGAAGTGTTCTAATCAATAATAATATTTTTGATCCATAAGTGAAAGTATTAAGGAGAAAAATGAAAAGGCATTGTAGGATATGAACATGGAATGAGATAGAGATAAAAAAAATTTTACCAAATAAATTTTAGAATAGTTTTCACATCATGTATGTTCATAATATAATTCATAGTTTTAATATTTTTAAAATTATCTATATTATGTAACAATTATTTTTATAATCTAGTTTAGGTAAAAATGATGATACTCATGCTAAACTATTCAATGATTTGGTTATTTTATCTTGAGTTCATTTGAATCATGATAAGAGATTCAATGTGTATAAAATTTATTGTTTAATGTTTCAAATTTTTTATCACGAGGAAGGTTTAAAACAAAAAAAATTGTATATTCATAGTAAAAATAAATAATTATATGGAATACTTGTTGATATTATTGAGTTAAAGTAACATGGTAATTTTACCATAGTGTTATTTAAATGTAACTGGGTCAATATTAACAGGGTTCTAAAGAAATATTTTTTCAATTTACTTAAGTCAATTTAGATCTATTGATAGATAATGGGGAGAATTAAGAACATGATCCATATAATATAAATACCCAAAAATATCAAATTATATTGATATTATAGTTGATGATGGGTGGAGTGTTGTACTGCACATAAAACTAAGAGTCATGTATTATAAGGGTGATGAGGGTGAATTAATTTCTGATAGCGAGCACCATCAAAAAAAAGTTTTAATTTTTTTCAGCAAAAAATATAAAACAATTCAATCATATATGGGAGAGTGATGAAGAAAAATAATGAATTGAAGATAAATAAATAATTATAAAAATGGATCCTGATGAAAGAATGAACAAATGAGAATAGAATTTTAATGTTGTATTTATATATAAATGAAAGTAGAGTATTTTTGGAATTGATAAACAAAAGTAATATTTATTTTATTTTAATAAATAGAAAGACAATTTTATTATAGTTATTCCATGATGGGATAGGTTTAGTGACAATACAAACACTCTTTCACATTGTTCTCATTCCAACTCTATGACACATGATGCAATTTGTCGCCTACATTCTCCAATTTTTAGATACCATTTCATATTATACAACAACACTTCCATCCATAGGTATTGATTATAATAAAGCAATCATGGAATCAGATATAACACTAAATAATCATGTTTCAGCATTAGAGAGTTTATTTTCTATTGTTTTGTAAAAGATAACCATAAGTACTATAAATGAAATAATAATACTCATCATGGGTGAAGGAGAGGAAAATTTCTTAAATTTTCACTGATATTCATAATTTTTTAGTTTTTTTATTTTTTATTTATTATTAAATGTCAAATTAATTTTAATATTAATTTAGTATCTTCTTCAAAAATGATCATTAATTATTTGAATAATACACATCATAATCTCTCAATAATAGTGATAACTTACAAGATTGAACCATCATACAAAATTTCATTTACAATTATGATAACAAATAAAAATTAATTCAAAATATAAGATATTTAATTCTTCATATCATTGATTCTTAAAATTTATTATAGATTTTCATTGATTATGTATGGAATTTTCGAAACCACACTAAATTCTAATAAAATAAATTAGTTTCGTTTTCTTCTGTTTCGCGATCAACAAATAATATTTTTAGAAGTTTCTCAGATGGATACTTACTTTTCATGTTGATTTTATTATATTATATTTATAATATAATTGAATTATAGAATATAATTCTAGCATATTATCATAACAAGTGGAACCTGAGCCATTATTTTCAATGATAATAATTTATCCATAGCATCATTTCTATTATTAGATGTGTGGTGAATTGTGATTACATTATATAATTTTTCATTGATATAAAAATATCCATTTATTATTAAATTTAGGTTCATTGAAAATTGAATAAGTTGTTGAAATTATTTATTGGTATGAAATGATAAACTTGACTTTTTATAACATCAAAATAAATGATTATTTACACTAAAGAGATCTAATTGATTCATTATCTACTGCTTGAAAATAGTTGATAATGAATTAAAAATAGAATAATGTTTACTATAGGGAACTTGGTGTTGTGTGTGTGATGTTAATAAGAAATTTATTTTTCAATATCAAATAAATGTAATAAACTACTGATTTTATTATTATACATTAAAAAATATTTCATAAAATGAATATAATGAATAGGATAACTATGACATAGAGTGTGTTTAGTCTTAACAAAATTGAAATAATGTTTTTCACTAAACATTTAAATTAATTAATTATAATAAAATGATTGATTGCTTGTCTAAATGAATATTTTTGGTGTATAATTCAGTCATTTACTAAATTATCATCAAGGATATAATTACTATATAATATGGTTACATATTATGCAACTAATATGGAATAAATGACTTATTGTCTTATGAAATTAGAGATATAATCCTAAATGAAGGGATTAGATTTAATGAATTAAATGTGTTTAAAAAATGATATATAGAATTAAATGTAGAGGATTTCCAAATTAATTTTGGATATTATATGTTATGATAATAAAATAATGGGTTTTTATAGAACATCATGTTGTGTATCTTGTAATTTATCAGAGACTATCATATGATATAATAATTATGGTCATGTAAATGGATACCAATTATTTATTGTTATAACATTAATTGAAAAACATTTAGATCAAATAATATGTTGTTTGAATTTCATTTCATTTATTAATCATGAAATTTGATCATTAATTATGAGATTACTTTTTTAAATTCTATCCCCATAGGTGGGAAGTGGTGAAGGAGATGATGCATAGCATCATTAACAGGTAATGTAGTGTGAGGTACATGCATCATTGTGGAGTATCAAGAACTACAAATTTTGTTTAAACCTCATGAAACATGACATATTTCAAACTATAATGTAATTTAATGACATTGTATCATATATAATGTAATTTGTTTTGATGAATTAGAGTCACTGTTTTTAAATAGTATTGGTCTCCAACTTTTCGTATTCATTTTTTCCACATTTGTGTATGGTGGATCGGGTGAAAATAAATTATACTATTTCTCAAATTCCATAACTAGATGTGGTTCTATACTCTATGACTAAGGTATTTTTATTTAAATCCATCATAAAATATATTAAATTTCCATATTTATTGATGGTTAAACCAACAAAAAGTATTTTACTTTAAAAAAACAATTAATAAGAAAACCCACCACTTAATTTTCCACAATGAGAATCCTATAGTAATTAAAAAATATTTATAAAAATAAATTTTGGCATTGAAAAATGAAACATACATTATAAAATTCATACTATCAAAAAACATTTAGTGACTAGCTATTTCATGGTGGTTTAAGAAATGCACAACTAAACCCCAAAAAACTACTAATGTCTTTTATTTTTCCCTATGGTGTTTTGAATGTCATCCATAAAATATTATAATTAATATTTCAATTTATGAGATAAATTTTTAGTGAAATTAATGATAGTTACTATTAAATTCTCCCAAATATAAATTTAGAAATATAAAAGCACAAAATTAAAAATCTTATTTGAAAAGAAATCCTTACCTGAAATTTACTAATTGTTGAAAATGACATAAATACTAATATATTAAATATGGATTTATAATTAATATTTATATAAAAATTGTCCTTAAATATTTAATGTAATAAAATTCATTTATAAGATGTTATTACACATATATTAATTGTGTATGGTCAAAAGTATTTATCATTTTTTATCCATTCTATTTTCCAAGAGTACTTCAGTTTAGTTGTTTCTATACATTTATCATGGATTGATCATATCAAAAATGTTCATAATGATATATGAATTTTGTTTTAATTTTCTAGAGTCTCAAGGTATGTTCATGTACGTTATCGTGATAGTTCACATCGAATGCTTAAAAATATCATTTCGTCTAATTATTGAAGTTAGTAATGAATTTAATTACATGGTGAATATAAATTAGTATATTACCATTCAATTTTTAAAATGATTAATATTAATTATTTTATATTATACTTCTTGTATTAATGTTTTCTTCATCAATCATTATATCAAAGATACAAAAATTTTCATGTAGGTAGTAAAAAAAATTAAACAAAGCATGTTATATTGAATTCATGAGTAATAACATGCCATTTTATGGTAGTTATATAACTTTTGAATATTATTAATGAATTAAATGAAATATTTTATAGAGATAATTAATAGGATAAATTATTTGGATGAAGGATATAATGAACAATGATTAAGGATCAAATCATTATTATCATGCAGAGATGAATCTCTTCATAGGGAGACACTTGGAAACAAGGGTTATTGGACATATTCATGTGACCAAATCTTCCGAAAAGTGGGAGAGGATTTTTGGGGAGAGTATTTAGGTATTTATTGAATAAATAATAAATGGGAATCTATGGGTTTTTCAGGGAGAGGATTCATCATTACATATGTGATATTTAGTGGCATTTTTGCAAATACCCATTCATAAATGTGTAAATAATACTTTTAGATGAAAAGTAGATTATAAGTTGAAAATTAATTGATATAAGATAAGATTAGGTTAATAATTCCGTCATTAATTCATTCATCTCTATGTTTTAATGATATTTTATGTCCCTACCCCTTAATTAAAAACATTTATCTTATTTTATCTGTAAGATCCTAGACTTTTATAGAGTCATCTCGAGCGTGTTTTTAGGTACTTTTGAGATTTTCAAGTACCTTATCATTAGATTTGTGTCTTAGGGTGAATTTGGGGGAGTTTTATTAAAATAATAGACATTGGGATATAGATGTTTTACGTATGGTTTGACAAGCCATGCACCTAATCCTAGGTAACCATGTGAATTTAAAAAGATAGATCTGCATGGAAAATGCATAGTTTATGAAAATAGTGCACCCCTAACCAAGTAACTATGAAACCCTGGATAGAGAGGTTCTCACGGTTGAAGCATGGTTTACCCTAATAGTGTTCCACTACCTAGGAAACCATTCACATGGGATTTAATTATCGAAAAATTAGTTTTTAAATCACAAGAACCCCAAGAACCACACTATTTAGATCTTGGATTAGGCTTGACCAATTAAAGGTGATCCCACATCCTCCCATAGGGATTTAAAGTTGATTCAAGCATCATTCTTCGAGATCCAATGCACGGATTAAAGATCCCCTCTCTTCCTAGTAAGTGGATTTCATCTCGACGATTCTCCCATTTATTCAAATATCATTCCTTGATCAGTTAATTAATGATATCCACTATTTCAATAGATTTAAACCATTTTGTTGATAACTAGATCTAGGATTGTGGATCTAGATCTATATATTGAATATCTTGATGCTTTTGATGTTAATTTGGATTTAGGGATTTAGATCTGGATCTTGATCAACGTCGCTATGGTGACTAGATTTTGGGGATTTCCATTGGGCTGAAATCCATCAAAAAACTGAGGTAGGTGGTCTAAATCGAATTCCCATAGACATGGATTTGATATGTGTATGTGAGATTATATATTTCCTAGATTCCCTTGATAATGTTTTCCGGAATTGGAGTAATTAAGAATGAATATTTGACCTGTTGATTCTTTGGAGATATAAATGATTAATTGAGGATTTAATCATTGAATAAAGGGGGCTTCCCAATTATATAACTTTATTTAGATATCTTTATTGGATGACATATTGTAATTGAGATATTTAATTGGTTGTGTTAAGATAATTAATTTGGGGAAATTAATTACAAGAAGATGTTTGGGTATGAGAGATAATCAATGGCGACTTAATTATCTTCCATGACGTTGATTAAAGATAATTAATTGTAGAATTAATTATGAAATGTTGATATTTGATTTAGATAATAATTTTGAATAATTAACAATGGAATGGGATTTTTTTTATTGATTAGTTACTTGATAAATAAATTAATGGGTTGTGTACATAGTTAATTGTATTGTTAACTAATAGGCCTTGATATGTTTGACAAATTATTTGATAAGTAAGTTAATTATGTCTTTAATTCATGTGAACTAATGAATTATTTAAATTAAAGTGATTTGGGGTGCTTGACACGGCATTCTACACATATTTAGAAGATGGGACCTATACATAGTGTTCATCTCTAATAGTTATCCAAGCATTAGATGTGGGATGTTAGACATGAAAATCTACACCAAATGAGATTTGGGATCCTTGACATGGAATTTAACCCCAAAAGATATTTTGGATTCTTAACATGACATTCAACACCAAAATAATTAAACTAATGAAATATGATTTAAATGGGAGACATGAGTTTAAACTATAACTAATGTAATGATTAAAGAATAAATGATAATTTTATAACTGTTTAATTGTGCACTGTATTTATTTATTTATTGAATTTCATACACTATCTACTTACTGGGAATGTGTTAGACATTGTTGGTGTTCGCCTAATGAGTTGTACTCAGACTATACTCAGACCACATGATCGGCACCCGAGTAGAATTTGTTGTTACAGGACAGGATAACGGTAATGCCCTGTGATAGGTTTCTATTTGGGAATAGATCATGGGCGGGGGAACCAGACGTGTTTTGGGATTCACTTTATATTTTTTGTAACTTTAGTTTTAGTTTCATTGTTGACTCATGAAACTTGAATTTCCATAGCATATTCCCCTTCTCAGTTGAGTATTACATTTCATGTTTTGACTATCATATAACATCGTATTGTTCTAGTTATTTATAAGAGTTTGAACTTATTTAATTTTGTTTTATTCTGTTGGTGTCCTATTCTAATGGAAGAGGGTATAGTCTCTCTATGACTAATTTGCCCTACCCTTTCTGCTATTCTTAACTCTCTTGCATATGGGGGGTGGGGCACGCATGAGGGAATGTGGCCAACTAGATCAGGGAACCTTTTAGTGGAACCCTATTCAGGTCATTAAAAAGTCATATCAAAGCGGGTTTTTTTCTTCTACTTTTTTATTACTATTTTGGGAAAAATAGGCATGTGACTAAGAAGAGTAATTTCTAGGTAATGAGATCGTGCATGGGAGTTTCAGAACCATGTTTGAGGGAAAAAATGATTACTTATGGTGGGATTATTGTGATTGATGTTTTTTGTTACAATTGTATATTATTTCACCTTGGGTGACACACATATGGTGTGTTGTGATATTTGTTTTGAAAATTATTGACCTTTGATTCTTGGCTTAAATAATCATGATAATTCAGACTTCATGCATCTTTCTTGGCATAAGGGTTATTGTGAGATGCATCATTTTGGGCACTCACAGGAAAATGGGTTTTGGGTAGGTTATTGAACATGAACTATTTTTCCTTGTAGGGAGATTAAAATAATGATTCAAAATTAAAATAATTGGTTTTCTAATGAGAAACATGAAAAATGAGATGGATTTTATTAATTAATTGATTAATAAATTCATTTTAAGTGATGTAATTAATTAATTATGTCAACTAGTTAATTATAATTTGATTCACCTATAAATAAAGACCATAGAGTATGATGGTTTGAGGGTAGTGAAAGTGCCTCGGTGTTGACCGTGTTGTGAGAAATGGGGCAGGAGATATTGAAACTTGTTGCGTTTCTTGATCCTCTAATGTATATGTTATAAGGATTCATTACAAGACCTAAGCCGTGTTTTTTTCTTTGTAGAGTTATTCCACAATAATGACTGTTGGGAGGGAGACCGGGGGGTATGACCTAGAAAAAACATCCAAACAAGGAACATGATGCACCGTTAGTACCAAATGACGAGTAAGGGTAGAAATTCTGAGATATAGTTTCTCATTTCATGCAATTCATGGAGAGAGACCCGTGGTGGGTTTTGAAAATCATCTCTTAGTTGAAAAGGGAGTTTCACCTGCAGCACCCCCCGACATTCACTAGAATGGTTGAACCTGAGGGAGATGAATTATGGATTGAATCCAAAGAGAAGATAGAAGTCCATTTAGTGACACCATGTGAGTGGAGGGTCATGTTGGCTACTTATATGCTATGGGGGTCAGTGAAGCACTGGGGGGATATTCATGTACAATCTAGACAGACTATTGATATGTTATGGACGAAATTTTTAGAGATGTTCTTGGAGCACATATATCCAAAGATGCAGAGATAAGAGAGGGCTTCATTTTTTATGAATCTGAACCATGGAAGAATTTCAATAATGTATTATTCTGATCATTTCATAGATTTACAGTGTTTATCTCTATCATGGGTGGTAGATGAGGCAACTTCAGAAAAAATGATTTCCTGATGAACATAGATGTGAAATTAAGTCCGATGTGAATATATTTATGTTGAAGAAGTTCTTATAAGTCATTAATTAGGCTATTCTTTTGGAGGTAATGCCTTGACCCATCCCCCGGGGCCTATTCCGTGACTACCCCAAGCCTACCTTCTATAGGTCAGGGGATGGCGACTAGCACCGGAATGTGTCACGACCCATCCACGGGGCTCGTGCCGTGACTACCCCTTGCCCGCCTTCCATAGGCTAGGGGCTGGAGACTAGCACCATGGCATAATTCTCGGTAAAAAGGGAAGGAATTTCCTTTGTAAAGTAAACAAACACCACCGAGAAAGCATGAATAAGTAAACACTAAGTAACAACTGGGTACAACAGTATGTGCGGAAAAGTATGTAGGCCAGAATAAAACCCCAAAATGAAAGTAAAGTACAACTAGAAAGTGAAAACAGCACCTGAAAGTAAAGCCGCAGCCTCGAGCCATCCACTGGAAGTCCCAGCTAAAGGGTGGGTACAAATAGCCTCCAAAGCTCCTCGGTTCCAGCTGTCCGCTCCGAGTGCATCCCGCCCAATGGTCCACCTCCGGGTACCGACCTGCTCCTCGTGCCTCTACCACGATCAGCGCTGTCCATCGTCTGCAACCAACACAACGTAGTGCGGGCATAGCCCGTGCAGGGGTGAGTACAAGCTACACAGTAGGGACCCCGAGACCCCCGAAGGTCTCCTAGATTCCACAAAGGATAATTTACAAAGAAGAGATACAATCACGAATTAACATCCGACAGTACTTAGGTATATGCCCATACATATACCTAAGTCATCAATTCTAGTTCACTCCAACATCTGAGCCCAAGATCGATCACATCCACACAGGAAATCACAACCCGATCCACACAGGAAAGAATAATGTAATCCACATAGGAAAGCAAGTCATGATTCAACTCACACAGGTATACTCCTTCATATGACGATAGAGATTATCAGATATAGCCACTGATTCATCTAAGCCGTCGGACCCACACAGGATCGATAGATACTAACCCCCACAATGACCCACACAAGATCGGACCCACACAGGATCTGTAGGCGCTGGCCCACACAGGACCACTGAGCACTGACCCACACAGGATCAGTAGCACTGATCCACGTAAGATCGCTGAGTGCTGCAGTCATCGCCATCAAATACACGAAGGATTTCTGTACAGTCATCATCATCGTCGCAGTTGTAGCCAGCTCTACTGTTCCCACACACAGTAAGCCCGTTCGGGAGGGTCCGCTCCACGAGCCGAAGTGCTGATACATCAACTGACACAAAATCCAGAGTTGTTGTATCCAAAAGTTCTGTATCATCAACAGGAACTCAACGTCATAGACGACGCGTCAATTAGATGCCCAGTCTGAGAGTTATTGGCTTTTTCATCCCAGGGGCCCGGTGTATTTTAATTCAAAACCAACCCACCCATAGTCCAACTGCGTTCAAACCTCGAGTGGAGTAAGACAAAAGGTCCGTCTCACTTAGAGGAATCCATCAAAGTCGACGGCATGTCAATTAGACATCCGGAGCTTAATTTATAAGCATTTCCTCTTTGAGGGCCTGGTTGGTTTCATGTACGAACCAACCCGGCCGAACCCAAAGTGCTCTTAAACCTTGAGTATAAAATACTGAAACGACCATCTCGATCCAAGGATCACTACGCAATAGAAGGTGTGTCGATCGGAGGCCCGTAGCTCCTGTTATGGGCAACATACCGAAAAGTCCTGTATTAGGGGGGTTTGGGCCCAGTCCGACCTGGCCCGGTACCCCCTGGGTCGGCCCGAACTGGGTCCGCCCACTTGGGTGAGGCATGGAACAGCTAGCACGGCCGGGCCTGCTGGTCCGATCTGCCCGCGCGGCGCGCCGGCCAGGAGACTCGGCTGAAATGGTCGAGCGTTGAGACGCGCAGGGGGGGGATTCCCCCTTGTTTTGCTAACCGTGGCCCCACGGGGGGCCGCTTCATTCCAATGGGCGCGGCTGACTGCCACGTCCTGCCTCCTCCGGCCCCACGCGGTCACGGGACTAGCGGTCAGCCGCCGCGGCATGAGCCTCGGCGGCTCTTCCTGGTGGTGCGCTGGGCGCCGCCGGCTCCTGGCGGCCGGCCGGTGCCGGCCGCCGGCACCGCCGTGTCGGTGAGGCGCACTGGTGGAGTATTCCGCGGACCACCGGATGAGCTCCGGTGGTCGGATTTGCAAGCTGTCTTCGCCAACGGCCCTCCCGGGACCGGTTCTTCACTACGAAGACCTCACAATGCCCGTGCGTCCTGTTTCATCATCGCCTACCGATCTGCACACCAAGAATGAAGGGATAGTGGGTTCAGACATGTTCGTTGGTTTGCACTATGTAGAGACCCAAAGATTGATATACATGGACAATACATTACTTTTGTGGTAAACTTAATACATAACAAAAACAGACACACAAGGACTGTAATAGTTTAGTGTCTTTGGAAACTCGGAGTAAAATCATCTAATCGTGGTGAATGATCTTCAACAACTCCCATAAAGATCTTCCCCTTTTTCCCTTACCTAAAACCTTTATTTACTTCCTGGGGAAAATAATACATAAAAAGGGTGAGCTCAAATTCTCAGTAAGGTCAAACATAGATAACATAGAACAATCCATAAACATTTGGAAGCAAAAACTTGAACATGAAATTTAAACATCAAAATCATGAGTAAAGACATAAATCGTAGAAGTACGTAAGGCATATATCATAATAGAACATCAACCATGATAAAATGGGAATAAAACATGTAATTGTGGAAACCATTCAGCAAATGTCATGATTTCCATAGTAGCCAAGGCATTGCTGACAAGACCATCTTAGTGGACAAAGTCTCTTTCTGAATCGAGTTCACTCCTCGTTTCAGTCCTGTTACACTGAACCAGATTAATTTACCGTTCCAGCCATGTCTATCTCATGAGATATAAATCTTTACCCAATGCATTGGAGGGAGATATATGTCCCACCCATCTCATAATGAAATCATTCTTTCGTGTGCCACAAAATCATAGATCATAGATCATATCATAACCCATGTAATAAAATGGGATTCTTAAACATATTGCCATCATAACATAATCCATAAAAATTTGATATCATTTCATCATAAGAAAATTGAAACCATTTAAATCATATAGGAATATTACTTGAAACATACACATATGAAATAATGTCATCTTAGATGGAAAATAGTTTTGGCAAAACACTTGAAATGAATTCTTGAGAAATATATATTTTCTTCTTTAAAATCATTTTCTTTTTACAAAATTCCATGCAATTTTAAAAGAAAAGGGTTTTGTGGAAAATAATCATGCAATATTGTAGAGGAAACTTCTTGAAAATGAGGTGTTATGAAACCACAAAAATCTGTTCATGCCGTATAAATTAATAATAACATTCTCCTCGTACTTTTGTCAGAAAATTCAAAAAGTACCTTATATGGCAACAAAAGGAAAGATTCCATTAATACAATGTGGTAAAAATTCAATAAAGGGTAAAAATGACTTTAAACATTCATGGAATAATAGTAAAAATTTTATGAAAACATTTTTAGAAAACATGGTCATGGATGATAAACATAACCCCAGTAAATACTTACGTATATGCAATCTCAGATAAAATGAGATTTAAAATTTTCCCTTAACTTATGTCCGATATGCTTCGTATGTATCCGAACCTCCTATATAATGATTTAAATAATGTCATTGACTTATTATATAATCATATTCATTGGTATGATATCATATATGGTTCACTTATGACTTTATATTACCCGTTCTTTTGTAAATTCAATGTTAAAGAGCGTTTTGGGTAAAATGGTTTCATTTATCGTATGTGTTTCGACTCGTAGTTCTTGATATTATTACTTATATTCTGTTTTAATTAATTCTAGAATGTAAAACATAATTTATATATAATATATATTCATTATATACATATATATTATAGATCAATAAAAGGAATGAAATACACCGTTCCTGGAGACGGTAGGCCGTACATACGCATGAATGCTGTTTTCGTTTCCTTACTGAATTGAATGGAATTGAGTATATGACATACATATATATATATATATATACATAAATCCAGTAGCATTATTATGTCATATATTTCATTATTATTCATTATATATAATTTATAATCATTCTTGAATGGTTAATCATGGAAAATGAATCTCATCGCATTCGTGGAGAGGGTAGTCCGTACGTACACATGAGCGATGATATCATTCCCATGATTGTGGAATAGTATTGGAGTGTATGTATACTATTTCAGAATAAATATTACTTTACAATAATAATTTATTTACACCATTATACCCATCCATGAAAGGTGGTGGTGGAAAAACAGATTACACCACGACGTAGAGACGGTATTCCGTACGTACACACGCATGGTGATTTTGTTTTCCGTAGGATGGATAGATGGTGAAATTGGGTTGATTAATAATTATAATAAAATATCATTATATGAGTGATACTGATGTTCTTACTTCATAATTATACAACTAAATAAGAAGAAGTGGAAGAATAAATAAAGTTGAAAGAATCGGTAACGGGCATTACCTCTTCTTTGAAGCGCCTTTTTGAAACCTCCTCTTAAGGCACTAATATTGGTCGTTGAAGAAGCCCAAAACCTCTAGGATGTTTCTAGGGAAGTGTAGAAGATAAATTTTCAGGGATTGGCCGAGATTTAAGGCTCAAAGTGGTGTGAGGAAGAGAGGGAGGAGGTGCCCTTTTATAAGGGAGGAGAGGGGCACCTTTGGAATAACAAAAAATATTATTTTATTATAAAGTTATATTAGGTTTTTAATAGTTTCAAATTGAGTTATTTCGAAGCTAAGGTGGGGATGGGTCACAATAATATCATCCAATAGAATTTAGACAAGTTTAACTTCCTATTTTAACCTTATCATTTAGATTTAACATTAAGTTAGATAATTTTACATTTACCGTGCCTTTTTGTGTTCTAACACTATAAGGTTAATTAACTTACTAAAAAAAGCCAAAAGAACCCCAAGTTGTTTATTATTAATATATATAACCTTATCTAAGTCATTTGGCCGAACCATTGATTTTTAGGAATATAATAACAATTAATAATATAATTTTTTTGAAAACTATTTTATGTCAATTTTGACACTATTTGGTAATTGATTTTTGTGAAAATTATAACAGATTGATTAGAAAGAAATAAGTTAATTAAATCAACACTAATGCGTCATATTAACATATAAAATTATTGGAATTCATAAAAAGTCTCAAATTACATTTATTTTTGTATTTATAACATCAATTATGTTAATATTTCATTAATAAGATAATTACTGCATCATCATAAGGTCATAAATAAATTAAATTATATAAAGTCTAAAATTTACAAATAAAATATTATTATGTAGGAAATATTTTTAGATTTATAATTAATATTTATAGTCGAATTTAGCTTATATATAACCATATATTAAAAATTATTTACTTATTAAACTTTGGTTTTAACTATTTTAACCCTTCTTTAAATAAATTAATAATAAATGTCCTAATCTAATCCAAGTGGGCCTAAATGGTCATATTTTATTCCTAAGGTTGTTTTTGGTCAAATTAAACTTATCCAATAAAATTAGGACATGTGTTAGAGGAATAATAATATCATTTTTACCCTTAATTACCCTATTTACTTTTAACCGTGGTAAATAGAAGTAAAAAGTTAATATTCACCAAAAATTATTTTCATCTCATTGAACCACATTTTACTTACTGACATCAACAGTGTCTCTCAGATGTTTGAAATTTCATTCACAAAAGTGGTAAAATTAAGTTTTATGTAAATTTGCAAATTCTCCTAGGAGGTGGGTAAAAGACGGTCGAAAGTTCAATAAAAATTTTATGTATCTAAAATTATTAAAAAATGACCCCAATGAATTACACTGAACTTATATAGGTATTATGTATCAATTTTAACCGAAAATAAATTTAAATAAAATAAATAAATATTTAAATAAAAAGTCGGTTTTTAAATAGTAACCCAGTGTTTTCACTATTCATCAAAAATTGAAAGTTTTCAGAAAAATACCAAAATTTTACCCCAGGCTAATTTCGATATTCCAAATCCAGAAATTAAGTCCATTTTGAATGATGAAAATTTCAAAATTTCAAAAAGTGGTTATTACTATTCATAACAGCTAGTTTTAATAATATTTTAATAGTATATCGTTGTTTATTGAAACTCGGTATTGCGTACAACACACATTATCGAGGAAGGTCGCGATTGTGTGTAATGCAGCCAAGTTAGGGTTGCGTGTTGTGCAAGACTCCTTTGTTGTAGCATACGACACAAGACATCAATAAAATTAAAAAGAATATTTTTCATAAAATCTCGGGGTGTTACATTCTACCCCCCTTAAAATGAATTTCACCCTCGAAATTAGTCGGGGTTATAAATGGTTTACTACTCAAATGTTTCTTTAATAGAAACCCACATTGTAAAAAGGAATACCAAAACTAATCATTAAAAACTAAAGCATGAAACATAACGGTTACCCAAATTAAATAATCACTAGGTTTCCTCATAGGAGAACATAGGTGAAAATATGGATATGGAAGAGAAAACTAACCATCATGTTCTAATGGATAGTGGTAGAGAACATGGCTATGAAAAATCCAACAATAACAAAGCCATAGATTTGTGATTATATAAGGTATCATCTGATTCATCGAATATAAGGGAACTAGGACAACATTTTTGGTTTTCAGGATCATTTTCCTAAAGTTGAAGTATTTGAATTAGAATAAATACTTACTTTATTTTGGTAAAATCTCACTATTGTTCATGATTTGAACAATTTACACTTCATCTCTTAATGAAATGAAGTTGAATTTGTTATTCGTGAAGTGTTAACAGATCATGTGATAGAATGATGGGTCATTCTATCTATTTCAAACAAAAGGTTAGCAAAAGTTATCAAATATACATAAGTCCATCTATGGTGAGGTTAATCATATACGATTTCAAAAATGAACTTATAATTCATATATCATACCACGTAATAAACTAAAACTAGTTTCTACTAACCAGGGACTTCTTGTAGGCCAGTGGTAGGCGATAAATGCCAGTCGCACTTCAGTTGTGGGTTTGATTCCCACAGTCTTGTCTGACGCGATGGGTTGTCACCCATCCTGCAGGTTGTCCTTTTTCTAAAACTATATTACTATAACATCCCATCAATAATATCGAAAAAAGTTCTATCCTTAAACAATTCTAACCTATGTCCAACATAATTCATTTCAATCTTTAGTCTTATCTAAAATACTTCATTCCAAGCTCATAGTATAAGGAAAATGATTACTTGAAATGTCACATAACAATCACGTGAATTCCATCATTTATCCCCCATATATCATATGATATATCTTTTTGGTCAAATTACAAACATGTGAATACCATAATCATGTATTCTCTTGAAGAATGAATGCCCAATGAACCTTAGTGAAAACATGAATTCAATTAAAAGTTAACACTTTACACATACCAAAATCCTCAAAATTCATTATACTAAAACCATGATATCACTTAGTCCTGATATTAATTATGAGCTCATGAATACAATCAAACATCTCATTTTATTCTTATCCCTTCATTATGCGCATATCATCTTCTTACCCAAATTTCTCAATCAGTTTACATGGTTACCGGTACCATAAAATTATTGAAAACCACAATTGACCAATACATAAATATTCCAATATTCCACGATACTATATACAACATTATTTTGGAATCCCATTACATAAATACTTAATCATTCCACCACATCGTTGTCATATTCAACATCGCCAATAGTGATCGCATGTGACTTCCCATTTTACTTTTCCTTAAGTGGTTTCTCATGTCGATCATAATTAACCCTTGTATTAGGGAATTGATTATCATAAGGCCCCATTTCATTGCACTTGATTTATTTTATTGTTTTTGGTGCGTTCTCTACAGTCTTTTCTTTATTCACACCATTAGCAAACCTTTTTCCATTACTTGACACTGAGCTGCGCGATGACCTTCTTTTCCACACTTAAAACATTTTCTAGTCCCTTTAAGACAATCTCCACCATGCTTCTTTCCACACATTGAGCATAAGGAAACATTCATCTTCTTTTCACCATTATTCTAAGATTTCTCCTTAAACTCCATCTTTTGTTTCGTGTCAAAACTATGAGATGGATATGTAACACCAACTTCCATTTATACCTTGATAGCAAAACACACAATTTCTTCATAGCTACTGAAGTCTCTTATAGCTAATGGCCTTCGAAGATTTGGTTTTATGCCACTGAAGAATCGATCAATTTTACTTTCAGGTTGGATGATAAAGCTAGATGCATACCTTGCAAGCCTTGTAAAATTCACTTTGTATATACCAACAGATTCATCATCCTTTTTTTTAGTTCAAGAAACTCCTTCTCCATCATTGTTCCAAGAATACGAGGGAAGTACTTATTGAAAAATAAGTTCTTGAACTCATCCCATTCCATGGACACAATTTCATCTCTTGGCCTTTTATTCTTGATAACATTCCACCATTGATCAGCTTCACCTTCCAAACGATATACCACTAAGATGAATTTATCATGTTCAAAATATTGAAGAACTGAAAATATCTTTTCAATGGTACTGATCCATTGTTCAGCAACAAGTGGATCAGGAGACCCACTAAAAGAAGGTGGATGTTGTCTCATGAAGGACTCAATAGAATATTATTCCCTTCTCTACTCATTTGGAAGTCCAGAATGATTCATAGCTTGTGTAAGTTTAGCATATATGATTTTTCACTCCATCTCCCATAACATTTGTTTGTTCAAGAGGACAAACATTGCATTGTCCATTACATTGATCAACACGGTTCCTTCAGGTTCCAGCCATCGTCTAAACCCCAAAAAGAATAGTGTGAGAGGAAAAAATCATGCTAGGGAAAACAACACAATAAAGGGGGAGTACCTTCAATATCTATCATCTTAAGTTAAATTCTATGATCGTTACCATAGTTCTAGGACTATATCCTATACGTATACTTATCCTTAGGGATATCCCTAGACATACCTTACAAATAACTCTAGGGATCTCACTAACGTTTTCGCATCCTAGTTTCCAATGGTTGACTAAACCATTCCTCTGATACCAACTGTAGAGACCCGAAGCTTGAAGTACATGGAAAATACATTACTTTTGCGGAATACTTAATACATAACAAAAACAGACACACAAGGACCGTAATAGTTTAGTATCTTTGGAAACTCGGAATAAAATCTTCTAATTGTGGTGAAAGATCTTCAACAACTCCCATAACGATCTTCCCATTTTTTTCCTTACCTAAAACCTTTATTTACTTCCTGGGGAAAATAAAACATAAAAAGGGTGATCTCAAATGCACAGTAAGGGCAAACATAGATAACATAATACAATCCATAAACATTTGGAAGCAAAAACTTGAACATGAAATTTAAACATCAAAATCATGAGCAAAGACATAAATCGTAGAAGTACGTAAGGAATATATCACAATAGAACATAAAACATGATAAAATGGGAATAAAACATGTAATTGTGGCAACCATTCAGCACATGTCATGATTTTTATAGTAGCCAAGGCATTGCTGCCAAGACCATCTTAGTAGACAAAGTCCCATTCTGAATCGAGTTCACTCCTCGTTTTAGTCCTATAACACTGAACCAGATTAACTTACCTTTCCAGCCATGTCTATCTCATGAGATATAAATCTTTACCCAATGCATTGGAGGGAGATATAGGTCCCACCCATCTCATAATGAAATCATTCTTTCTTGTGCCACAAAATCATAAATCATACATCATAGCATAACCCATGTAATAAATTGGGATTCTTAAACATCATGCCATCATAACATAATCCATAAGAGTTTGATATCATTTCATCATAAGTAAATTGAAACCATTTAAATAATAGATAAATATTACTTGAAACATACACAAATGAAATAATGTCATCTTAGATGGAAAATAGTTTTGGCAAAACAACTGAACTGAATTCTTGAAGAATATATCTTTTCTTCATTAAAATCACGGTTTTTTTCACAAAATTCCATGAAATTTTAAAATAAAGGGGTTTTGTTGAAAATAATCATGCAATATTGTATAGGTAGCTTCTATAAAATGAGGCGTTATGAAAACGTAAAAATCTGTTCACGCCGTATAAGTTAAAAATAACATCCTCCTCGTACTTTTGTCGGAAAAGTCAAAAAGTACCTTATATGGTAACCAAAGGAAAGATTTCATTCATACAACGTGGTAAAAAGTCAATAAAGGGTAAAAATGACTTTAAAAATTCATGGAAGAATAGTAAACATTTTATGAAAACATTTTTAGAAAACATGGTCATGGATGATAAACATAACCCCATTAAATACTTACGTATAAGCAATCTCAGATAAAAATGAGATTGAAAATTTATCCCTTACCTTATGTCTGATATGCTTCGTATGTATCCGAACCTCCTATATAATGATTTAAATAATGTCATTGACTTATTACAGAATCATATTCATTGTTATGATATCATATATGGTTCACTTATGACTGTATATTACCCGTTCTTTTGTAAATTCAATGTTAAAGAGTGTTTTGGGTAAATTCGTTTCATTTATCGTGTGTGTTTCGACTCGTCGTTCTTGATATAATTATATATATCCTGATTTAAATAATTCCATAATGTAAAACATGATTTATATATAATATATATATTCATTATATACATATATATTATAGATCAATAAAAGGGATGAAATACACCGTTCTTGGAGAGGGTAGGCCGTATGTACGCATGAACGCTATTTTCGTTTCCTTATTGAATTGAATGGAATTGAGTATATCACATACATACATATATATAAATAAATCCAGTAGCATTATTATGTTATATATTTTGTTATTATTCATTATATATACTTTATAATCATTCATGAATGGTTAATCCTGGAAAATGAATCTCACCGCGTTCGTGGAGACGGTAGTCCGTACATACGCACGAGCGATGATATCCTTCCCATGACGGTGGAATTGTATTGGAGTGTATGTATAATATTTCAGAATAAATATCACTTTACAATAATAATTTATTTACACCATTATACCCATCCATGAAAGGTGGTAGTGGAAAAACAGATTACACCACGACGTGGAGACGGTATTCCGTACGTACGCAGGCGTGGTGATTTCGTTTTCCATAGGATGGATAGATGGAGAAATAGGGTTGTTTCATAATTATAATAAAATATCAGTTTATGAGTTATACTGATGTTATTTACATCATAATGATACAACTAAAGAAGAATAAGTGGAAGAACAAATAATGTTGAAAGAATCGGTAACAAGCATTACCTCTTCTTTGAAGCGCCTTTTTGAAACCCCCTCTTAGGGCAGTAATATTTGTCTTTGAAGAAGACCAGAACCTCTATTATGATTCTAGGGAAGTGGAGAAGAGATGTTGTCAGGGGTTGTCTGAGCTTTAAGGCTCAATGTGGTGTGAGGAAGAGAGGGAGGAGGTGCCCTTTTATAAGGGAGGAGAGGGGCACCTATGGAATAACTAAAAATATTATTTTATTATAAAGTCATATTCTAATTTTAATAGCTTCAAATTGAGTTATTTCGAATCTAAGGTGGGGATGGGTCTAAATCCTCTCATCCAATAGAATTTAGACAAGATTTACTTCCTATTTTAACCTTATCATTTAGATTAAACTTTAAGTTGGACAATTTTACTTTTACCATTTCTTTTTGTGTTCTTACACTATAAGGTTAATAAGCTTACTAAATCAAGACAAAAGAACCCCAAGTTGTTTATTATTAATATATATAACCTTATATAAGTCATTTGGCCGAAACTTAGATTTTTAGAAATATAATAACAATTAATAATATAATATTTGTTTTAAAAACTATTTTATGTCAATTTTGACAATATTTGGTAATTGATTTTTGTGAAACTCATAACAGAATGATTAGTTAGAAAGAAGTTAATTAAATCAACAATAACATGTAATATTAACATATATAATTATTTTAATTCATAAAAAGTCTCAAATTACATTTATTTTGGTATTTATAACATCAATTATGTCAATATTTCATTAATAAGATAATTAATGCATCATCATTGTGTCATAAATAAATTAAATTATATAAAGTCTAAAAATTACAAATAAAATATTATTATGTAGGAAATCTTTTTATATTCATAATTAATATTTATAGTCGAATTTATCTTCTGTATAACCCTATATTAAAAATTATTTACGTATTAAACTTTGATTTTAACTATTTTAACCCTTCCTTAAATAAATTAATAATAAATGTCCTAATCTAATCCAAGTGGGCCTAAATGGGCATATTTTATTCCTAAGGTTTTTCTGGTTGAATTAAACTTATCCAATAGAATTAGGACATGTGTTAGAGTAATAATAATATCATTTTAACCTTAATTGCACTATTTACTTTTAACAGTGGTAAATAAAAGTAAAAAGTTACTATTCACAAAAAATTATTTTCATCTCATTGAACCATATTTTACATACTGAAATCAACCTTTTCTCTCAGATATTTTAAATTCCATTCACAAATGCGGTAAAATTATGTTTTATGTAAATTTGCAAATTCTCTTAGAAGGTGGGTAAAAGACGGTCAAAAGTTCAATAAAATTTTAATATATCTAAAATTATTAAAAAATGACTCCAATGAATTAAATTAAACTTATATAGGTATTATGTATCAATTTTAACCTAAAATAAATTTAAATAAAATAAATAATTATTTAAATAAAAAGTCGGTTTTTAAATAGTAACCCAGTGTTTTCACTATTCATCAAAAATTGAATGTTTTCAGAAAAATACCAAAATTTCACCCTAAGCTAATTTCGATATTCTGAATCCAAAAAATGAAGTCCATTTTGAAAGATGAAATTTTCAAAATTTTAAAAATTTGTTATTACTATTCATAATGGCTAGTTTTAATAATATTTTAATAGCATATCGTTGTTTAGTGAAACTCGGTATTGTGTACAACACACGCTATCGAGGAAGGTCACAATTGTGTGTAATACAGCCATGTTAGGGTTGTGTGTTGTGCATGACTCCTTTGTAGTAGCGTACAACACAAGACATCAATAAAATTAATAAGAATATTTTTTATACAATCTCGGGGTGTTTCACACCCACTGCATTTGCGGTTTAAAAAGGCTTAGATAAATTTTATACATATGTCTTGGGTATAAATCATAAATATTTAATTGAATCAAAACCCCTACCTCAAGCGTCGTCAAGAGAGGGTTCGTCGCGGAAAAGCACGTCGCGGAAGAAGGCGTCGCCGAAGGGGGATCGTCGCGTCGCGGAAGAAGCGTCGCAGAAGGAGCGTCATGGAAGAAGCGTCGCAGAAGAAGTGTCGTTGATTTCCGAGGATCCAGCGTTCTTCGCGTTATTCGTGTTCTTCGAGAGGAAGAGAAGATCTTCAAGAGCCTGAGTGAAATCTCCCTAGCCTCTCAACACGACCAGCCTAATAAAAAATTAGAGTAGTCTTATTTTTATTTCACAAGCCTTGCGTTTTAAAATTCAAAAACGAATGAAACAATTAATTGAATTAATTGCAATGCATAAACCGCCACATTAATGAGGCGTTTCTTAACCAGAATAAACGCAAGGGTTGACTTCATTAATAGGGGGTGCGGGTGCGTTACGTAATTAATGGAGGGGGGTTTATGAAGAAAAGAAACGGTGGGGCTCGTGTGGGCTCCATCTCACAAATATCCTACCATGTGGCTAGGATATTGTGGGTCCCACAACATCCACTTAACGTAAGTTAAACAAAATAAAATAAAAATTGGTTGTACAACTTTTATTTTATTTCTTAACATAACCCCAAAAATTAAAAACCACACCCGAGCAAACGAAACATCGGAAAATGTGTTTCTAAGAAAATACCGGCGCTGCGATTCCATCGGTGCCCTCGAAATTTGATTCCGAGCACCACTTCAAAAGTTAGAAAAACCCACTCGTTTGTTCACTAAACGTACCTGAGCTAATCTTCGGAAAAGGATTCCGGGCACACCGGGCCTCAGAATTTGGTGCCGTCAGAAACTGCGTTCTTGTAAAATTCCCAAGAAAATTAAGAAAAACAAATTTACTTGAATTTTTTGGGTCATTATAACACTCCCACCTCAGTGATTTACATTCACATAAAGATACATCATAAACTAGGGAAACAACTGTGGGTATTGAGCATGCATTTGAGCCTCTCACTCCCAAGTGCCCTCCTGGAGGTTCCTGGGATTCCATCTGATGCGCACTAGAGGAATCTACCATCCACGTAGGACCTGCTCCTGTCGATCCTCGATCTCCATTGGGACCTCCGCAAAAGTCACCCCATCATCAACGTCCAGCTCCCCATGGTCAATGATATGCATCGTGTCACGCACGTTTCTCCTCAGCTGAGATACATGGAAGACGTCGTGCACCCGGTGCAACTGAGGTGGTAGAGCCTGGTGATAAGCCACCTCGCCAATCCTGCTGAGGACCTAGAATGGTCCAATGAAGCGTGGAGACAACATGCCTCCTCGGCCAAATATTCGTAATCCACGTCGAGGTGAGACCTGCAAGAAGGCGTGGTTGCCATCCTCGAACTCCAGTGGCCTCCGCCTCCTGTCAGCATAAGACTTATGTAGGATCTGAGCTATCCTCATCCGCTCCTCGATGACCTGGACCTTCTCTGTCATGGCCTGGACCATATCCAGTCCCACAAGTGCTTACTCCCCAGGGTCTGTTTAGCACATCAGTGATCTGTAAGGTCGGTCGTACAACGCCTCGTATGGTGCCATCCTGAAGGTGGAGTGATAGTGGTTGTTGTACGTGAACTCCACCAAGGGTAGGAGGTCCTCCAAGTTGTGACCAAAGTCGATGACACATGGGCGGAGCATGTCCTTGAGAGTCTGAATGGTCCTCTCCGTCTGACCATCTCTCTGAGGTTGAAAGGCGGTGCTCAGACGTAGCTGCGTCCTGAAAGCCTCCTGCAACCCCTTCCAAAGCTGGGAAGTAAAGAAATCATCTCGATTAGAGACGATAGATGATGGAACACCATGAAGTCGTACAATCTCTTGAATATAGAGGCATCCCAGGCTCTCTACTGAACCCTGCTCTCTGATGGGTAAGAAGTGAGTCGACTTGGTGAGTTGGTCGACAATCACCCAAATGGAGTCTTGACCTCTGGAAGTGCGTGGAAGTCCAGTCCCGAAGTCCATAGATATGTCGTCCCACTTCCTCTCTAGGACCTCCAAGGGTTGTACCAAGCCTGCTGGTACCTGGTGCTCTACCTTCACCTACTGGTAGGTGAGGCATCAAGAAACAAACTCTGCCACAACCTTCTTCATGCCCAACAACCAGTGCTATCGTCTGAGATCCTGGTACATCTTGACCACTCCAGGATGTACCGCCAAAGGGGAAGTGTAAAACTCCCTTAGAACATCCTCCTGTTAAGCAACTGGTACCAAGGTACGTCCTCTGAAAAGGACATTGTGCTCTCCTCCAATGTAGAAATGATCAGGTGTCTGTCCCAAGGATATCTGCGCACACCATGTCTCACAGTCGGCGTCCCCACGCTTTGCCTCTCTGACCCGCTGTAGTAGTGGAGGAGTGACTGTGAGTGACTGAAGAAAGGCTGCTCCATCTCTATCCATGAAGGATATCTGTGAAGCAGCTAGCTGCTCTATCACCTCCCCAAGTAGTTGAATGCCCGTCCTCCTGTTAGAGCATCGGCTACTACATTCCCCTTCCCATGAGTATAGACTATCTCAAAGTCATAGTACTGGAGGAACTCGAGCCATCGCCACTATCTCAGGTTCTCAACTTCTAAGAGAAGATGTACTTGAGACTCTGATGGTTACAATAGACTGTAAAGTGCTCGCCCATCAGATAGTGTCGCCACATCTTCATAGAAAAGACCACTAATTCTAACTCTAGGTCATGGGTAGTGTAGTTCTGCTCATGAGGCCTCAACAGGTGTGATCCATCGGCGATCACTGCCCGCTCCTGCATCAGGACACATCTGAGTCCAGTCTTTGATGTGTCGTAGTAGACTACGTACACAACTCCCTCCTCCGGTAGCCTCAAGATTGGGGCGCTGGTAAATCTCTGTCCCAGCTCTAGGAAGCTCTACTGACATCTGTCTGACCCCACGAAGGGTTTCCCCTTCTTCATCAAATCTGAGAGTGGTGCCGCAACTATGGAGAAGTCTGGCACAAATCTCCGGTAGTACCCACCTAGTCCCAAGAAACTCCGCACCTCTGTCACGCTCCTGGGTGGCACCCAAGCTAGCATTGCCTCGATCTTCGTAGGATCCACCGCAACTCCCGCCTCAGAGATGACTTGTCCCAAGAAGTGGACCTCACATATCCAGAAATGACACTTCGAGAGCTTTCCATAAAGCTAGTTCTCTCAGAGTGTGTCAAGTACAACCCGCTAGTGGTAGGCGTGCTCCTCCTCAGTGGTCGAGTATATCAAAATGTCTTCGATGAAGACCATCGAAAATCGATCGAGGTATGGCTGAAAGATCATGTTCATGAGGCCCATGAACACTGCTAGAGCATTGGTTACGCTGAATGGAATAACCAAGAACTCATAGTGGCCATACTGACTTCTGAAGGTCGTCTTCTGCACGTCCTCGTCCCGAACTCTGAGCTGATAATAGCCTGACCTGACGTCTATCATTGAGAACCACTGTGCTCTCTTGAGCTGATTGAAGAGGTCATCAATCCTTGGTAGTGGATACTTGTTCCTCACTGTCACCTGGTTCAGGCAACGATAGTCGACACAAAGTCGCAAGCTCCCGTCCACCTTCTTGGCGAACAATATCGGAGAAGCCCATGGTGAAACACTGGGTCGGATGAATCCCTTGCCCTGCAAGTCCTCCAACTGTACCCGTAGCTCTTGAAGCTCGGAGAGAGACATCCGATATTCTGGGGTGGATATTGGGGTTGTCTCGGGGTACATATCAATATAAAAGTCTACCTCTCTGCGAGGAGGTTGTCCTGGAATGTCGTTGGGGAAAACGTCAGCATACTGATCCACCACTGCAGGAAAAATAGGACTCCACAAGTCAAATGCTCCTAGGATGAGGCTAGCCAACTGATGAGTGATGGGTTGTCCTCTCCTCTACAGAAGTACATCTTGTGATGTGAAGGCTTCCTTCTCACCGGTGAAGGTGTACCTGCTCCCGTCGGTTCGTACACACCACACCTTGCACCTAATACAGTCGATCTGAGCATGGTGTAGATAACCAATCCATACCCAAGATGACGTCGTAAGACCTTGACACCGCTACAAGAAGATCTTAGCCAAAGCTCTCACCTCCTAGAGTAAGCTCACACTGCCATCACCAGTGCGTAATCGTCAAGTCTGCTCCCGTAGGAGTCTATAGCCGTAAGGTTCGAGCCAACGGATCTGTCGTAATCTCCGAGCTCTGAACAAGGGTAGTGGCTATGAAAGAATGACTCGCTCTTATTTCTATAAGAACTGCAGCAAGGGTGGAATAGACACAGATAGTACCTTGAATCATCTCGGGCGCACCGTGGTCATAGGCCTCTGCTGCCTGGAGCTGTGCCTGTCTCTGCCTTCCAGCTCCCTGTGGTCGGGGTGGACCTCCTGGTGGTGGTGGTGGTAGAGCGTCAAAGCGTCACCCACCACCTGCTGCTCGGCCAACTCCTCTGCCTCGTCTGACTGCTCCCTGTGGACCACCACAGTTGACCCTCTACCTCTGCCTGGGTGGTCCCTCAACCGTCTTCTGCTCCTTGGTATGGCGGGTCGGGCAGTCACGAGCCATGTGGCCCTTCCCAACACATGTGTAGAACTACCAACCTCTCGAAAGACTGGCTCCGTGCTATGTTCCTTGCACCACTAAGCTACTGTCCTGAGGTCGTCTGCGTGAGGTTCTGGTCTGCTTGGACCCATGAGTCATCCGTTGACTGCCTGCTACAGAATATTCTGCTACGTGACGCCCTGCGGTAGGTCTCATTGTTTATGAAGGCTCAGCAAGGAAGCTCTCGATCGAAAGGCCTCGCTCCAGTACCCCTGCCTGAGTCGGAATACTGAGGGAGATCAGCGATGCCCTGATCTCATGCCTCAATCGATGATCAAAAGTCTGGGCCTAGAAGAATGGGTCTCGTACCATGTCTATCGAGTAGCACAAGATATCGGTAAATCTCGCCGAGTACTGGGCGACCATCAAGCTACCCTGCCGCAGCTGTAGAAGCTCCTGGATGCGCACCACACGGTGGGTGGCTGGGACGAACACTGAGCGAAGGAGGCTCTTAAAGTCTGTCTAGAAGAGAGACGCCTCATCATGCACTTGGAGCTTCATGCTCCACCATCTGCCTGTAGCCGCGTGTAGTAGGCTTGATTCGAGGATCACTATGAGCCCTGCTGGTTTCCTCACTAACTTGAAAACTCATACAACTACCTCCAGCCAATGCTCGGCTGCCTGAGGGTCCATCTCCCCGCGGAACCTGGGCGGTCTCTGGCACTGAAACTCGGGAAGTGCACTAAGGTGATGTGCATCGTCAGTGGATGGGGCTGGTAGCATCGGTGGCTCGGTGGGTAGAGGTACCGTCGATGCCTCTGCTGTCAAAGGGCCATGTACCGAGGCCTCGTCGTTCGGTGGGTTGTCGTCACGCAAAACACTCGGAACCCTAGCTGGCTGCCATTATGGGGCCATCTTGAAAAGAGACTGGTGTGCCATGGTCAGAAGCGTATACCTGGTGAGCTGACACAAGGCATAATTCCCGGTAAAAAGGGAAAGCAGTGCCTTTTTAAAGTAAACAAACACCACAGAGAAAGCAATAAGAAGTAACACTAAGTAAAAACTGGGTACAATAGTAAGTGCAGAAAAGAAAGTGGGGCAGAATACAAACACAAACTTAAAGTAAAGTACAACTGGAAAGGGAAAATAGCAACTGAAAGTAAATTCATAGCCTCGAGCCATCCACTGGAAGTCCTATTGAAGGGTGGGTACAGATAGCCTCCACAGCTCCTCGGTTCCAGCCGTTCTCTCCGAGTGCACCCCGCCCAGTGGTCCTCCTACGGGTACCGACCTGCTTCTTGTGCCTCTACCATGATCAGTGTTGTTAGTCGTCTATAACCAACACAATGTAGTGCGGGCATAGCTCATGCAGGGGTGAGTATAAGCTACTCAGTAGGGACCCTGATACCACCGAAGGTCTCCCAGAATCTACAAAGGATAATCCACAAAGGATAGATACAATCACGAAGTAAAATCCAACTCTATTTAGGTATATGCCCCTACATATACCTAAGTCATCAATTCCAGTTCACTCCAACATCCGAGCCCAAGTTCAATCACATCCACACAGGAAATTACAACCCGATCCACACATGAAAGCATAAAGTAATCCACATAGGAAAGCAAGTCAAGATTAAGCTCACCGAGGTATACTCCTTCGTATGATGATAAAGATGATCAGATATAGCCACTGATTCATCTAAGCCATCGGACCTACACAGGATCGATAGGTACTAACCCCTGCATTGACCCACACAGGATCGGAGCCACAGAGGATCTGTAGGCACTGGCCTACACAGGACCGCTGAGCACTGACCCACACAAGATCGGTAGCACTGATCCACGCAGGATCGCTGAGTTCTGTAGTCATCGTCGTCGAATCCACGGAGGATTTTTGTATAGTCGTCATCGTTGTCGTAGTCGCAGCCAGTTCTAGGGTTCCCGCACACAGAAAGCTCGTTCGGGAGGGTCCGATCGATGATCTGAAGAGCTGATACATCAACTGACACAATGCCCAGAGTTGATGTATCCAAAAGTTGTGTATCATCAAAAGGAAGTCAACGTCACAGACGGCGCGTCAATCGGACGCCCGGTCTGAGAGTTATTGGCTTTTTCATCCCAGAGGCCCGGTTGGTTTTTAAGTCAAAACAAACCCGAAAGTACTACAATGATGTCCAAACCTCGAGCAAAGTAAGAAAAAATTTTCTTCTCACATAGAGGAATCCATCAATGTCGATGGCACGCCAATCAGACGGACAGAGCTTAAGTTATAATCGTTTCTGCTCCGAGGGCCCGGTTGGTTTCGTGTATGAACCAACCCGGCCGAACCCAACGTCATCCAAAACCTTGAGTATAAAATACCGAAATGACCGCCTCGATCCAATTATCGCTCCACAACTGACGGTGCATCGATTGGAGGCTCGTAGCACATGTTATGGACAACAGACCGAAAAGTCCGGTATTAGGTGGGTTCGGGCCCAGTCCGACCCGGCCCAGTACCCCCTGGGTCGGCCTGAACCGGGTCGACCCGACCCGGTTCTGGGTCCGGCCCACTTAGGCATGGCCCAGCCCAGCACGGCCTGGGCATGGTCCGACCCGGCCCGACCTGGAGCTCCGGTCTGGCCGCGCGGCGCGCTGGCGCACCAGCCAGGTGGCTCAGCCGAAACGGCCGAGCGTTGAGACGCGGGGGGGGGGGGGGGGTGCTGCCCCCATCTTGTTTTGCTAACCACGGCCCCACGGGGGTCCTCTCCTTGCCAATAGACGTGGCCGAGTTCCGCGTCCCGCCTCCTCTGGTCTCGTGTGGTCGCGGGACTAGCGGCCTGCCGCCGCGGATTGAGTCGTTACGGCTCTTCCCGACAGCGCGCCGGGCACCGCCGTCTCCTGGCGGCCGGCCGCTGCCTCCAGCCGCCAGCACCACCGTGCCGGTGAGGCACGCCAGCGGACTGTTCTGCGGACAGCCGGATGAGCTCCGGTGGTCGGATTTGCCAGCCATCTTCGCCAACGGCCCTCTCGGGACAACTCTTCACTGTGAAGACCTAACAACGCCCGTGCAGCCTGTTTCATCATCGCCCACCGATCCGCACACCAAGAACGATGGGACGGTGGGTTCAGACTTGTTCTTTGGTCTGCACCCACCGCATTAGCGTTTTAAAAAGGCTTCTGACAAATTTTAAACTTATATCGTGGGTATAAAACCCAAATATTTAATTGAATCAAAACCCCTACCTCAAGTGTCGTCGAGCTAGGGATAGTCGCGGAAAAGTACGTCACGGAAGAATGCATCAAAGAAGGGGGATCGTCGCGTCGCGGAATAAGCATTGCAGAAAGAGCGTCGCGGTAGAAGCATCGTTGATTTCCGGGGATCTGGAGTTCTTCGCGTTCTTCGTGTTCTTCGTGTTCTTCACGTTCTTCGCGCAGAAGAGAATATCTTCAAGAGCCTGAGTGAAATCTCCCTAGCCTCTCAACATCACCAGCCTAATAAAAATAAGAGTTGTCTTATTTTTATTTCACAAGCCTTGCATTTTAAAATTCAAAAATGAATGAAACAATTAAGTGAATTAATTGCAACACTTAAACCGCCACATTAATGAGGTGTTTCATAACCAGAATAAACGAAAGGGTTGACATCATTAATAGGGGGTGCGGGTGTGTTACTTAATTAAAGTAGGGGGGTTTATGAAGAAACGAAATGGTGGGGCTCATGTGGGCCCCACCTCACAAATATTCTACCAAGTGGGTAGGATATTGTGGGTCCCACAACATCCACTTAACTTAAGTTAATCAAAATAAAATAAAAATCGGTTGTACCACTTTTATTTTGTTTCTTAACAGAACCCCAAAAATTAAAAACCACACCCGGGCAAACGCAACTCCGAAAAAGGTGTTTCTATGCAAATACTGGCACCGTGATTCCATCGGTGCCCTCAGAATATGATTCCGAGCACCGCTTCAAAAGTTAGAAAAACTCACTCGTTCGTTCACTGAACGTACCCGAGCTAAACTTCAGAAAAAGATTCTGGGCACACCGGGCCTCAGAATTTGGTGCCGTCAGAAACTACGTTCTTGTAAAATTCCAAATAAAATTACGAAGAAAAATTTCCTTGAATTTTTTGGGTCTTTACATAAAGGAATATCCCTAAAACCTGGAAGGCATTGCCTTTATAACATGAAAACTCACAAAACCAAGAACACACCAAGATTAGTGCACAAAGTAAACTGTATAGTTAAAATAGTGTATACAGTAAGTAAGGGCCAGAATACAAGCCCAAATGGAAAGTACAAGTAAAACTGGAAAGTACAAGTAAAACTGAAAACATCTCCTATTAAAACCCACCGAGGATCCCACCTAAAGGGTAGGAATAGCTCTCAATTAATCGTCTTTATAGTACACATAGTGTAAGGTCCACCTCCATGTAGCCACCAGTCCTGGTACCCTCGTCCTCAGTCAGTGATGTCCGTCATCTGTACAAGAAAATACAAGGTGCGGGAAAAGCCCATGCAGGGGTGAGTACAATGATACTCAATAGGTACCCCAAGACCCTTGAAGGTTTCCTAGAGTTTCATAAAGGAAAAAAAAATTCCCAAAGTAGTAGTCATCAACACTACTTAGGTTTATTCCCATACATATACCTATGTTATGAAGATGTACCCATCTCATACAAGAAGAAATAATTCAACAAAGGTAATACCATGAAGGTAGAAGTACCACACTGGTAACACCATGATGATTTATTTACCACACAGGTAACACGATGAAGGTAAAAGTACCATACAGGTAACACCATGAAGGTAAAAGAACAACACAAGTAATACCACGAAGGTAACAGACTCAGATCACATAGGTATTAGTGATGTATTGAAGTACAGTTGATTAGTAACGATGCTAGATCATTGTATTCTATCAAGGGGAACTACTGCTAACCATACAGAGTCTGACCCACACATGATCGATAGGTACTAACCCCCACAATGACCCACACAGGATCTGACCAACACAAGATCATTATGTGCTGACCCACACAGGATCGCTGAGCACTGACCCCCATAGGATCTGAGCCAAATAGGATTGGTATGTGCTGACCCACACAACATTGTTGAGTGATTACCCACACATGATTGCTCGTTACTAACCTCTATATGATATGTCTCCAACTGTAGCCTCCCTGCCAGCCACTGGATTCTTGTTACTTGCATGTTTTGGAGAACTGATCCTTAATTCATTGGTCATACCTCACCATCCAAGAAATTCCATGAATAATTATCCCAAAGGACTATCATGTCATAAGGGCCCCAATGCAACTGACAGCGCGTCAATTGGATGCTCGGTGTGTATGTTATTAGAGTTTCCGCTCCGAGGGCTCGATTGGATTTGGGTTCGATCCAACCTAGCAGTAATCAAATATTATCCAAAAATTCAAGTAGAATAGACCAAAAAAGATCTCCATGATCAATGGATTCTGGTGCCTTTGACGGTTCATCAAATGGATTCCCATATCACAAGTTATGGCCAAAAAGGCAAAATTTGGCCTGGAAGGCCCGGGTCCAGTCCGACCCGGCCCGACCCAGGATGGGCATACTCGAACTGGTTCGGGTAGACCATTTTCGGGTTGAACCGACCTGGTCTGGGTCTAGCCCAGATGGCCTGGGCCTACATGTGCCTAGCCCATGAAGGGGGCGGCCCGACGTGGCCCGTAGTCGGGTGGAACACCTTAGTGGGGTCCGTCATAGCCGACGCCCGGGAAAAAGGCGCCCCCTAGGTCACCCAAACAGCTAATGTTCCATTAATTTTATGGATGTGGGACTCATAGGAGTGGGTCCTTCTTGGTGCACCATGGTCGGCCGATCCTCCTCCTCTTAGCGGCGCGACGACACTGCTGTCCTCCATGGAAGGCCAAGTGACGGCCGTAGAATCCTTCTCCACCGGTAGCATGGACATGCGCCGCTGCTCCGGCACATGGCTGGCCAGCTTCTCGGCCAAGAACCTGCTTCACCGTGGCCAACAACCTGCATCCTCCTGCTCATCCGGCAACGCGGATGTGTGCCGCCCAACCCCCACGTGGTCAACTAGTGTGCTGGCCAGCCTACTCTTCTATGGTTCACCACTTCTCTATTCAAGCCCAAAAAATATAACGACCACATATTCCTGATCCTAAAGTCAAGGTCTCTGCATCCATATGTCACGCTCAACAAAACATTGTGTTTTCAGCATTGATAAATATTTGGCATTGATGAACACACGAAGAACGCATGAAGAACAAATGAAAATGGGGAAAGGTATATGTGCACGATGATTGCCATGTTTGTTTGGCCATCATCATTGTGAATACATAACATAAAGAATTATAAAATAAATTCAATCATATTTCAAATTAAATCCCCATCCTTGACGTTCATTGGAGATGTTGATAATAAAAAGATGAAGTCGATGAGGGGACATCGGCGTTCATCACTCCATCAAGACACTTTCGAAGTCAGTTCCTCGTTGTTCATTTGAAAGTTTTTCTTCGTCAGAGGATGTTTCTCCATAGGTTCTCCCAACTTCTCCATTCCTTTGCCAATGATTTCCCCCATGAAGGGTGAGGTTCCAAATCAACATTATTAATATTATTGATTAAACAAATAGAGTTGGCACATTAATTAAGTTTAATTTGGAACATTAGGTGTGGTGGATTCCAAGGGTTTCCCCCACATTAATTGGGAGTGTTTGGGTGGTCCCCACCACTAAATTCAAAATGGGAGGTTTCAATTTCAAAAATAAAATAAAGAATTTTAATTTTATTTTCTCCGAATAAAATTTTGAAAACTACTTTCCACCATTGACCTATTGCAGTCGAGGTGAAGGTCTCCTGAAGCAAATATTGGTGTTGTGGGTTCAACGGTGCCCTCAGATTTCAATTCCGAGCACCAGTTTAAAAGTTGCAAAATGATGCTGGTGCATTTACTAAACGTACCCGAAAAAATGTTCAGAAATTCATTTCGGGAACATCGGGCCTTGGAATCATGTGCCGTCAATTATTCTGGACTTGTAATATTCCTATATAATGTAAATAAATTACATAGAAAAATCTGGCCCTTTACATTCTCCCCACTTCAGGGATTTGTGACCCCGGAAGCCACAACACAATATTGGGAAAGAAGTGGGGGTAGTATGCACGAATCCAAGCCTCCCACTCCAATGTCCTCTCCTGTAGGTTCCCATTCTACCTGCGTATGTGCACCAGAGGAATCAATCACCCACGTATGACTCTCTTCTATCTATCCTCAATCTTTATTGGAGCCTCTAAAAATGTTGCCCCATCATCGATGTCCAGCTTTCCCCAGTCAATGATGTGCGAAGGATCATGTATGTATCTCTTTAACTGGGATATATGGAAAACGTCATGCACCTGATGCAACTGAGGAGGAATATCTACGCAGAAATACACCTCGCTAACTCTACTGAGGACCTGAAAGGGTCTGATGAACCTTGGAGATAACTTGCTTCCCTAGCCAAATCACTACAAACCTCGTTGAGGTGAGACCCGTAGGGAGACATGATCTCCCTCCTCGAACTCCAGAGGTCTCCGTCTCTTGTCATCATAAGACTTATTCCTGCTTTGTGTAGTTTTCATCTGCTCCTGGATGATCTACACCTCCTCTATGGTAGCCTGTATCATTTTTGGTCTCAAAAGTGATGACTCCACTGTGTCAGTCCAGATCATATGTGATCTACAAGGTCGTCTGTACAATGTCTCAAATGGTGACATACAAATAGTGTAGTGATAACTGTTGTTGTACGCTAACTCCCCCAAAATCTTGTGATCTTCCAAGCTGCAGCCGAAATCCAGGACACAAGAACGCAGTATGTCCTCAAAGGTCTGAATGGTGCGCTCTGTCTAACCTCCATTTGAGGATGGAATGCGGTGCACAACCGAAGTTGTGTCCCAAACGCCTCCTAAACCCCCTTTCATATCTTGGACGTACAACGTGACTCATGATCAGAGACAATTGCATATGTCACCCCATGAACCTGGACAATCTCATGTATGTAGAGGCATCCCAAGCCCTCTACTAAACCCTCCACTCTAATAGGTATGAAGTGGGCTGACTTGGTGAGTCGGTCAATGATCACCTAGATAGAATCATGATTCTTAGACATGCATGGAAGTCCTATCATGAATTCCATGGAAATTTCATACCACTTTCACTTTGGAACCTATAGTGGATGAACAAAGCCATCTGGAACCTGATGCTCTGCCTTCACATGCTGACAAGTGAGGCACCGAGAGACAAACTCGACCACTTCTTTCTTCATTCCCAAACACTAGTGCTATCATCAAAGGTTCTGGTACATATTATCCACTCTTGTATGTAATACTAGAGGGGATATATAGAACTGAATCAACACATCTTCTCGTAGCACCATTGGTACCAATGTACGTCCTCTGAAGAGGATGAGGTGCTCCCCACCACTAGAAAATTAATAAGGTGCATGTCCTGTGGATATCTGAACACACCAAGCCTCGCAGTCGGTGTCCCCAATCTACGCCTCCCAGACCCGCTGATGTAGTGGGGGAGTGAATGTCAGAGACTGAAGATAAGACTCTCCCTCTCGATCCATGTAGGATATCTGCAAAGTGGCTAGTTGCTCTGTCACCTCACTCAACAACTGTTTACCATATCTCCAGATTAGTGCATTTGCTACTATGTTCCCCTTCCCAGGAGTATATACTATCTCGAATTCGTAGTCCTGGAGGAACTCAATCTAACACCACTATCTCAGGTTCAATTCCTTCTGGGAGAAGATATACCTAAGACTCTTATGATCTCAGTAATTGTAAAATCATCGCCCATCATGTAATTTCACCACATCTTCGAGGTGAGGAAAACTTCTACTAACTCCAAGTCAAGGGTAGCATCATTATTCTCATGTTGTCACTCCTGTTAAGATATATAAGTGATCACTGCTCACACCTGCATCCGGACACATCCAAGCCCGGTCCCTAATATACCGTAGTAGACTACGTACTCAGCGCCATCCTCTGGTATCCTCAAGATAGGGGCACTCATCTTTCTCTACGTCATCTCCTGGAAACTCCTCTAGAATCTCTCCAACAACATGAAGGGTTTCTCCTTCTTTTTCAACACTGATAAGGGTTTCGCAACTCTGGAAAAGTTGGGCACAAACCTCTAGTACTAACTGGCCAATCCAAGATAACTACACACTTCCGTCATAGTCCTGGGTAGCTCTTAAGAAAGAACAGCTTCAATCTTCGCTGGATTCTCCACAACTACATCTTTTGAGAAGATGTGTCAAAATAAGTGAACCGATCGGATCTCGAACTGGATCTTTGAGAGCTTTCCATAATGCTGGTTCTCTCGGAGTGTGTCCAGAACTATCTGCATATGATATAACCTCACCTCTTCCGTCATTGATTATATCAGGATGTCATCGATGAAAAATACTACAATGTGATCAATGTATGGCTGGAGGATACTATTCACGAATCCCATGAACACTGCTAGGGTGTTGGTCATAGCAAATGGAATAACCAAGAACTCATAATGTCCATACCGACATCTGAAGGTCATCTTCTGGAAATCATCATCTCGTACCTTGAGCTCGTGATAGGATGATTTGAGGTCTATCTTCAAAAACCAGCATGCTCTCTTCAGCAGATAAAAAAGATCACCAATCCTAGGATGTTGGTACTTATTCATCACAGTCACCTGGTTCAGGTGCAAATAGTCCACACAGAGTCTCAAACTCCCATCCACCTTATTGGAGAACAAAATCGAGGCTACCCAAGGAGAAACACTGGGCTTAATGAACCACTTTCACTGCATGTCCTGCAGTTGTACCCACATATCTCAAAGCTCCGCGGGATCCAACTGATATTCTGGAGTAGATATCGATGTTGTCCTGGGGTACAAGTTAATGTAAAAGTCCACCTCTCTGCAAGGAGGTAGACCCGGAACATCATCAGGGGAAACATTAGCATTCTAGTGCACCACTACAGGATAGATCTGACTCCCAACATCAACTGCTCTGAGTGTAAGGCTAGCTAAAAGATATGTGATTGGCTACTCCCTCTACCAGATAAGTCCATTATGTGCGGAAAATGTTTCGTTATCACCTGTGAATGTAAAACTGGTCAAATCCATACAGACAAGCCACACTTTGTTACTAATACAGTCAACCGGATCATTGAATATGGATAACCAATGCATATCCAAGATGATATCGTATGGCCCTGACGCTACTTCTAGAAGATCTCAGTCGAATCTCTCACCTCCTAGAGTATGTTATCACTATCGGCATCAGTGTGTAATTGTCGAATCCTCTCTCGTAGATTTCTCGAGCCATAAGGATCGAGCCAATGGCTCCAGTAGTATATCAATGCTCCGAACGAGAGTCATGGCAATAGATAAATGACCGGAACCAGTGTCTATACAAACTAAAACTAAGGTGGAGTAGACACAGATCATACCTCGTATCGTCTTCCGAGCACCGTGGTCATAATCCTCATCTTCCTGGGGCTGATCTCATCCCTATCCACATACTCCCTATGGTTGTGGTGGACCACATGGTGGTGTTGGCAGTATAACCTCGTATCGCTGCCCACCAACGGCTGCACATCACGCTCCTCTACCATACCCGCCTCTTGCATGCGGACCTCCTCGATTGAAACTTTTCCTCTACCCAGGCGGTCCATAAACCATCTACTGGTCATTCGTACGGTGTGTTGGGAAGTCGTGAGCCATGTGACCCTACTTGCTGCATGAGTAACACTGCCTAATCCTCACCTATCCTGCTCGGTCTTGAGATCCCCATTCCACCGGCCCTGTATCCTATGGTCGTCCACCTGTAGGCCTGGTCCTCTTAGAACTCTGCATTATCTGTCTGCATCTAGATACCGAGGAATATCCTATGTGTCATCCCGTGGTGGGTCTCACTACCAGTGACTGCTCAGCAAGGAGGCTCTCCACTAGGAGTGCTTTCTCTGACCCCCCGCTTGTGTCGAGATGTTGAGAGAAACCATTAAAGCTCTAAACTCCCATTTGAGCCCCTGATCGAATGTTTGGGCCCGGAAGAAAGTGTCTCGCATTCTGTTAGTAGAGTAGTGATGGAGGTTGGTGAACCTCACTGAATACTGACCCACAATCATGCTTCTCTACTGCAACTGGAGAATCTCTTTTATAGACACTGAACATAGGGTCACTGGGAAGAACTCCGCCCTGAAATGGCTCTCAATGTCTGCCCAGATGAGAGTGACCTCATCATGAACTTGGTGCATCAAGATCCACAATCTACCCACTCCTTCCTAAAGTAGACTGGTGGAAAGCATAACCATTAGATCATCTGGTGTCCCTACCAGTCAAAAAACACTAACCATGACCTCTAGCCAGTTCTCAGATTCATGTGGATCAATCTCTCCCAAGAACCATGGTGGCCTCTGGCACTGGAACCCATGCAATGCACTCAAGCGGCATTCACCCTATGCTACTGGGGATAGTGGAATCAGTTACCCAATGGGTAGTGTTGCTTCTGGTACACCACACAATGGTACAACTTTCATAAAGGGGCCACACACCGAATCCTCGTCGCTCGGTGGGCTGTCATCAGGTACTCTACCTAGAACATTGGATGGATCTCTATGTGGAGGCATCTTGAAATTATATAGGTGAGCCACGGTTAATAATTTATACCTGGTGAGATGAATCAAATAGTTCTCAAAGAAATCTTTTCAAAAACAAACATGTAATCAGTGTTTTCATTCACTAAGTTGGAAATAAGATGTCAGGGTCATGGTGTATGGATACGTTAGTCGCCGCACAAACACTTGCCTCCCCGAACTAAAAAACACACTCATAAATCTTTACACCATTTCCATAGAGAAATGATCGGAGTCTAAGTTCTTTATTATAATCGAACTCCATTGATACCACTTTGTTCCAACCGGTCCCCTGGTGCCCGTGCCGTCACTACCCCAAGCCCACCTTCCATAGGCCGAGGGCTAGAGAGTAGCATCGGAAAGGCATATCCCTAAAACCCAAATGACATTGCATTTATAACCTGTAAAATCAAACAAACAATAACACATAATGATCTCGGTAAAAAGAAAAGTGTATAGTAAAAAGAGTGTATACAGTACGTAAGGGGCCAGAATACAATCCCAAATGGAAATTACAAGTAAAAATGGAATGTACAAGTAAAACTGAAAAGAAATCCTGTGAACACCCACCAAGGATCCCTCCTGAGGGGTAAGTACATCTCTCTAATGGTGTTCTTTATGGTACACCTAATCTAAGGTCAACCTCCAAGCATCCTCTAGTCCTGGTACCCTCATCCTCAGTCAGCAATGTCTATCGTTTTCACAAGACACAACAAGGTGTGGGCGAAACCCGTGCAGGGATGATAATAATGATACTCAGTAGGGACCCTGAGACCCTTGTAGGTCTCCTAGAGTTTCAAAAATGAAAAAACAAAATGAACGAAGTAGTAGTCGTCAAGACAACGTAGGTATATTACCATAAATATACCGAATTTATCAAGATATACTAGTCTCATACTAGAGGGAATAATACCACAAAGGTAACACCAAAAAGGTTGAAGTACAACATTGGTAAGACCATGAAGGTAGAAATACCACACAGGTAACACCACAAAGGTACATGTACCACAATGTTAACAGAACAAAGGTAAGATTACCATACAGGTAACAACACGAAGGTAATAGACTCAGCTCACAGATGTATTAGTGAAGTATAAAACTACAAAAGAATAGTCTCGAAGATAGATCAATGTATTCTGTCAAGAGGCACTGCTACTAAACTTATGGAGTCTGACACACACGTGATCTATATGTACTAACCCCCACAATGACACACACAGGATCTGACCCACACATGATCGGTATGCGCTGACCCACATATGATCAGTGAGCATTGACCCACACAAGATCTAACCCACACAGGATACGTATGGACTGACCTACACAATATCATTGAGCACTGACCTACATTGGATCTGGACCACACATGATTGGTGCTGACCCACAAAATATCGCTTGGTACTAACCACCATATGATCTATCTCCAACCTACACTTTACTGCCAGCCACTGAATTACCACTATTTTCATGTTTTTTAGATCCTATCCTTATTTTATTGGTCATACCAAAACGGCCACAATGTTTCATGAAGAAGTATCCAATACGAGCTTCACATCAGAACGGACACAACACAATAGACGACGCGTCAATCGGATGCCCGGTCTATCAGTTATTAGTGTTTCTGCTCCGAGGCCCTAGTTGGATTCGGGTTCGATCCAACCCAGCCATAATCTAACATTATGCAAAAATTCATGTGGAGTATACCAAAAGGACCTCCTCGATCCAAGGATTTAAGTACCATTTATGGTTTGTCAAATGGACGCCCTGATCACATATTACGACAAAAAAGGAGAAACTAGGTCTGGATGGGATTGGGTCCGGTCCGACCTGGTCCAACCCGGCCTGGGCCGACCCAACTCTGTTCTAGTTGCCTGACCCTATTTGGGTACGTTCTAGATGGCCTGGGCCTCCGTGTGATCGGCCCGCCGAGTTGAGGTTCGACCCAGCCCACGAAGGGGTGGCCTGGTGGCACGGCCCACTGGGCGCGGCCCGGTGGCGTGGCCCATTGGGGTGGCTTGTGGTCAGGTGGACAACCGTGGTGGGGTTCTCCCTAGATGACGCCCATGAGGAAGATGCCTCCCAGGTCACCCGAATAGCCAAAGGGCAGTCCAGTTTATGGAAGCGAGACCCGCCGAAGTGGGTCCTTCTCGGTGCGCCACCGCCGGCTAGTTCCCCGGCCGGTCCTCCTCCTCCAAGCAGCACGGTGGCACTGCTGTCCTTCGTGGATGGCTGAGCGCAGGATGCCCTTCAGCCTCCTCCATGGCCTAGCGGTCATGCACTCCTGCTCCACCGTCCACAGGGACGCGCACCGCCGCTCCGCCACGTGGTCGTCCGGCGTGCCGGCTGTGAACCTGCTCTGTCACAGCTGATGGGTCGTGGCCTCCTGCTCATCCTGCTATGCGGATGCATGCTGCCCTACCTCCACATGGCCGGTAAGTGTGTCGAACGCCCTCTTCATCCACGATTCACCACATCTCTGTCATAAGCTCATAAAATATAACGACCACATATTCTCAATCCTCAGGTCAAGGGCTCCATGTCCACACATCACGATCAACAAATCATTGTGTTTTCAGCACTGTTTAATATTTGGTGTTGATGAACGCATGAAGAATGCACAAAGAAAAAAAGAAAGACGGACAGGGTATCTATGCAGGATTATGTCCATGTTAGTTTGGCCATCGTCGTTATGAATCCTAAATATGAAGAATTATCATATAAATTTTGTCGTATTTCAAATTAAATCCCCTACCTTGTCATTCGTCGGAGATGTCGCGAAGAAGAAGACGAAGTCGACGATGGGGACATCGGCGTTCATCACTCCCGTAAGACACTTCTGAAGTCGGTTCCTCGTTCTTCGTTTGGATGTCATTCTTTGTCAGAAGATATTTCTCTAATGGTTCTCCCAAGATCTCCTTTCCTTTTCAAATGATTTCCCCCATGAACGATGTGGTGCCAAATTAACAAGATTGTGTTTATTAATTAAACAAATAGATTTGTCACATTAATTAAGTTTATGTTGTCACATTATGTTGGGAGTATTCAAAGGGTTTCCCCAACATTAATTAGGAGAGTTCAGGTAGTCCCCACCACTAAATTCAAAATGGGAGGTTTCAATTTGAAAAATAAAACAAAGCATGTTTATTTTATTTTCTCCAATGAAATGTCTGAAAAATAATTTCCACCCTCGACCTACTACAGTCAAGGGAAAGGTCTCCATATGTGAATATCAGTGCTACGAGTTCAACAATGCCCTCTGATTTCAATTCCAAGCACTGTTTCAAAAGTTACAAAACACCACTCTTGTGTTTATTGAACGTACCAGAAAAAATGTTAAAAAATTTATTCCGGGAACACCAGGAATCATAATCATGCGCCTTCAATTTTCACAGACTCATAATATTACCATATAATTTAAAAAACATAAATGGAAAATCTTGGTCTTTACAGGGGAACTTGATGGAGTCTTCCAGTAATAGATAGGTATTTGTCATTGGATGAGCAGGGACTGTGGCTTTTGAGAGCAGGAAGTGTCATTACGAGAACCTTAGTCATGATAGTGGACAACATGGTGGACAATCAGAAGGAACAATTTTACAATATATTAGTAATGTGATTTTCCACTAATGCGGAAGTCCATGTCACTATCACACACATTTCCCTAGACCACAATTGGAGTGTTAGTTTTGTAGAATGATGGGTTACCTACAGAAGTTCCATAGGATGCCACAACATACTAGTACTGAGGGAGAAGCTATGGAGAGTTAGAGTGTGGGAAGGGGGTCTTCTCCACCATACATGTCTGGAATCTGAAGTTCTACTGACTAAGGGAGTTGTGTTAGTTGTCGTGGTGATTCAGGGAAAGAGAACCCATACCAGCAAAGTGGTTCTACTTGGGGGTGTCAGACAGCGCCATAGGGAAGAGTGGCAATAAGGTTATATATAGTTCATCATACACAAGTGGAGAGAGAGTCTGGTCTATCGATAGGGAGAGGTACTATTCTATTATCATCTACTTTAGATTGTTCATTATTGGATACTAGGGCCCATCCTTCTTTTATTTCTACATATTTTTTAATGTTTTCATCTTGGAGTTGGAGTTCATACGAGGAATGAATATCGATACACTGTTGCGAACATGGTTTAGAGAAATCTTTTTTTATAGGTGTTGTTCCCTAGAGATAATAATGTATCTCTTTCTTTGGGATATCTATATCTTTGATATAATAATCTTGGAACTAATTATTGGTATGGAATGGTTAGTCACATACCGAGTCCACATCGATTGTTATCGCATGAGAGTGACCTTTGTGTCTTCTATGGGTAACCAGTATAGGGGGATTCTATGTTATCAATGATTGATATAAAATCTGGGTATCATCAGCTGAGAGTCTGGACTTATGATATACGAAGATCTACTTTATGAAGCAGGCATGGCCTTTATGAGTAGTCGATGTTCCTTATGGGTTGAAAAATTCTACAATAGTGTTTATGGCCATGATGAACATGATCTTTCATATGTACTTCTAATAGTTTATGGTGGTGTTTTTTTGATAACATCTCAGTTCCATGTAAGACTCATGATGATCATACCAAACATATATAAATCTTTTTGAGTACACTGAGAGAGAAATTCTTATATTCCAATCTATGTAAGTGTTATTTCTGGATTGATAGGGTACAATTTTGGGGCACATAATCTCGGAAGATGGCGTGCTAGGGGACCTTGAGAATGTTAATGCAATGGATTTTTGGGAGAATCCCAATAAATTTTTAATATCACAATCTTTTTGGGATTAACTGGATGTTAATGGTGGTTCATCATAGACACTTTTTGATTGGATGAACAAATTTTAGGTTTGAAAAAGAAACAGATAAATTTTGAGTGGAAAGAATCATGTGAGAATACCTTCCATGGTTGAATAAGAGCTTGACATCGGCAACAACATTGATCATTCCTAAGTTAGGTGATGAGTACATGATGTATCGTGATGCTTATGTGTTTGGAATCGGTGTTTTATTGTTGCAATAAGATCGATTTGTTGCTTATGGGTCTTGTTAGTTGAGGAAACATGAATGGAATTAACCCATGCACAACCTTGAGTAGGAAGTAGTGGTTTATGATCTTATGTGTTTGTGACACTATATTTTGGTTGAAATGTTTACAGTTTTTACAGATCAAAAAAGAGTAATGTATATCTTTTCACAGTGTGACACGAATCTTTGGTGACAAATAAGGGTTGAGTATATGAAGTTATTTTATTTTGAACTGTCATATACACCCAAAAAGGGGAATAGTGTGGATGATTCCTTGAGAAAGAAAAATCAGGCTCAGTTGGTACATGAGTCTTGTGTAGAGTGGAAGATTATGAATTTTCTTGCTGAAATGCATGTGGTAGTTCAAGAGAGTCAAGAGATTATGCTTCTGAATTCAGTAGTAGTGGATTATACAGTCTTGAGGTAGATCTTGGATAAGAAGTATGAGGATCTAGAGTGGTTAGCCTCAAAGAAAATCCTTGAAGGTGGGGATAAAGATTTAGATAGGTTGATAGATGCAGATGAGGTCATCTATGTGAAAAATCAGGTTATTGTAAATATGGGTATATATGTGAAACTAATTTATGAATTTCATGCCTCAAATTCGACAGCACATACTAGGGTGAAAAGATGTACCGTGACCTGCAATGACAGTTTTGGTGGCCATGAACAGAAAAAGAGATAACAGTGTTCATAACAAGATGTTTCAACTGTCAATAAGTGAACACTATGTATCAATGACCTCGAATTCTATTGAATCCATTTCCTATTACATAATAGAAGTGGGATGATATTACTATTGATATTTAAGGTAGGTATTACAGGGATTATTAAGAAGAATCATTCTAGTTTGGTCAAAGTGGATCGACTGATGATGTTAGAACAATTCATTCCTATCAGGGAAACCTTCATAGTATAATAGATGTGAGAAATATATGTTCTATAGATATATTGTTTTCATGGGGTTCCACGAACTATAATTTCATATCATGATTCACAATTTACATAATGATTTTTGAAGGGCTTACAGAAGGAAAGTGGAACACTGGTTTTGCCAAGTACCGACTTCCACCGATAGATAGATGGGGAGTTAGAGCATACCATATAGGTTTTAGAAGATATGTTGTGGGAATGTGTACATGACAATGGTGGTTCTTGGGAGAAGAACTTGTCTTTAGTGGATTTCACTTATAAAAAATTTATGAGGCAAATATAAAGATGAAAATATATGAGGCACTTTATGGTAGACCATGTACATCATTGCTATGCTGTATATTGGTGGGTGAGTCATAGCTATTGGGACAGAGTGTTGTGCATGAGACATCAGAGATGGTGTAGTTGATTCGAAAACCTATGGATCTAGCTTAGAGTAGGATGAACTCTTATGGTGATAGAAGGATATAACACATAGATTTTACATTGGGTGATCGTTTATTCCTTTGGGATCACCTAGGTTGGGACAACATAGAATAAAAAGACATGGCATGTTGGAACCCAGGTTTTTCGGACTATTTGAGGTAGTGGAGTGAATCTAGAAGGTGGTGTACCGATAGGCCATTCCACAGAAATTTGGAACTACGAATAATTTTTTCCATGTTTCAAAACTACAACGATTTCACCCAGACCCATCTCATGTGATCTATATGGATGTGGATGATCTCGAGATAGATGAATCCCTTGAAAATAATCTGATACGTGTGTTATATCACAGTGAGAATGTGTTGTGGGGAATGACCGTTCCGATAGTTCGTTTGTTACGGTAACATGGGAGTGTTCAAGAGGAAACATAAGAATGGGAATCAGACATGAGAGGTTAACAGCCTAATATTTTGGGATCTGAATCATAGTGATCTTCATCAGTGAATATCGTTGACAAGTTGTTATAAGGATGTGATATTGTAAGATCCTAACCCTTTTAAGAGTCATCTTGTGCGTGTTTTGAAGGTACTTTTTAGGTTTTTATCTACATTTTATTTTGAGTTGGGGTTTGGGGTGAGTTTGGGAGAGTTTTTACAAAAAATTAATGGATAGAGGGAAATCCATGATTTCTGTACAATTTTACAAACAATGTGCCTAAACCAAGGTAACTATGTGAACCTGGATATAGAGGTCTGTACGGTTGTCATACGGTTTACCCTAACCTTGGGCCCCGGCCTAGGAAACCATGTGTGCGAGTTTTAATTATCCGAATGTTATATTTTAAATCATCTTATCCCAAAAAACCGTTCTATTTTGAACTACTCATGGGAATGAATAATTCTAGGTAACCCCAGAGCATTTTGGAGTGATTACATGGAGATTCTAACATCATTAATCAAGATCTAATTCCCAGATTGAAGATCTACTCTCTTCTCGGTATGTGGATTTTATCCTGATGCTTCTCCAATTCTTTCCACTATATTTCCTTGATCTTTTCCTAGAAGATATCAATTTTTTTCCTTGGATTTAAACATATGAGTTGATAACTAGATCTAGGATTTAGAATCTTGATTTATATTTGTAATATCTTGATGATTTTGATCATAATTTTGGATTTATGGATTTAGATCTTGATCTTGATCGACATCATTGTGCCACTGAAATTTTTAGGATTTTTATTGGGATAACATATGACATAAAAAGCTGCATGTAGGATAAATTGAACTCCCATAGTCATTGATTTGATATGTGTATGTGAGATTATTTATTTTCTAGCTTCCCTTGATAATTAATTACCAGAATTAGAGTAATTAAGAATGTAAATTTTACTTATTGATGCTTTTTAGATATAAATGATTATGTGAGTATTTAATCATTGAAAAAAGGGGATTCCCAATTAGATAATTCGATTTAAAGATTTTTTTATGGGTTGAGATGTTTAATTGATTGTGTTATGATATCTAACTTAGATAAATTAATTATGAGCTGATGTTTGGGAATGTCAGATAAATAATGGTGAATTAATTATGTGCCATGATGTTAATTAAATAAATCATATTGTGAAATTAATTATGATTAGTTTCAATTTGATTTAGATAAATAATTGTGAGGAATTAATCATGGAATGAGATTTTTGTTGATTGATTAATTAATTGATGGGTTGTGTACATAGTTAATTAGTGGGTTAAATAATTGACATTCATATGTATAATTAATTGTTGGATAATAAGGAATTGATGTGGTTAATTCATGTGAATTAATGAATTATTTAAATGAATGAGTTTTGGGGTTGTAGACATGGTGTTCTAGACTGATTTATAAATTGGGACTTGGACATGGATTTCCTCCCCAATAGTTATCCAATCTTGAGTTGTGGGGTATTTGTCATGGAGATCAACAATGACTTAGATTTGGGTACATGACATGGTGTTCAACAATGAATGAGATTTGGGGCGATTGACATGGAATTAAAAAACCAAAATAATGACAGTAATGAATTATGATTTAAATGGGATACACGATTTGAATCTGCGTCTAATGTGATGATTAAAGAATAAATGACATTGTGAAAAATATTTAATTGTAGATATTATTTAGGGCTTTAGAGAATTTCATCCACTGTCTTTTGAATGGACTTATTTTAGACACCATTGGTGTTGTCCTACTGAGTTGTACTCACACCATAATCAAGATTTCGGATCGACACCTGAGTAGACTTTGTTGTTCCAGGACATGATAAGGGAAAGGTTCTGGGATATGTATCTATTTGGGAATGGATCATGGGTGAGGGAACACTGCATGGTTCACGAGTCTCTTTAGAGTCGTTGTGTCTTTAATTTTAGTTCCATTATATACACTTGATACTTGAATTATCATAGCATGTTTTCCCCTTATCAATTGAGAAATGTATTTCCGGTTTTCACTATCATGTGACATAGTATTTTTCTAGTATTTCTATGCTTCAAAACATTTTTATTTTTGTTTACTTCAATTGGTGAATTTTTATAATAAAAGAGTGTATAGTCTTCCCATGACAGACATAACAGAGCCTCACTACTAGACGACACCCTCTAGCATACAGGGAGCTGTGCTCTAGGGCATGTGACAAACCGGCTCATGGAACTGTTTAGTGGCACATGGGTCAGGACATTACCTTATCCAATACCTTGGTGACTATCTATTACCATGGTAATATATAATTATAAATAAAAATTAAATTTATGTCCTTTAACAATTTTAAATTAATGGTAAAAAATGTGGACTATATTTAAACATAATCAATATCTAATCATGAGAAAATTTTCCTCAAAATGAAAACATCAATTAGAAATATAAAATTGTTTTGTACGAAAGTTAGGATTTAATCATTACTTTTTCTCAAGCAAATTTTATTTAAATTTATAATTAAATGATAATTAATTAGTTTATACAATTAAAAATTAAATCCTACAATATTAATATTTTAAATGTGATGAAATTAGTTTCTTAAAATAAAATTATAACACACATTAAAAATTTATTATAAAATATCCCTTTTTTAAAATTAAATTCTTTTAATCACATATTATAATTATTGATTAATTTACCCTATGACCAATAAATTATATTATAACACCTGATTATTTTAAAAGTGGATCATTTTTCTGATAGAGTATATGACAGAAAACATGAGTAATTAACGAAAATATAACACTTGATACTTTATGAAATATTTCATTTTAACTAAATATATTTTCTTCTATAGCTTATGGAACACACATTCTCAGTTGGAATGAACCATACTTTAGTATAAAATTATAAACTAGTTGTTCTATTTGGGGGTATGAATAGAAAAAACTAAATTATAAAAATTATGGTTCCCTATTGATTAGAAATAAAATAGAAAACATTGTAAATAAAAAAATAAATATTTTCCGAAAAACTAATTTTCGTTGCAAAGGGTTTGTCGCACTTTGTGAAAAAAAATTTGAAAACAATTTTACCTCATTTAAAAAAACATAATAAAAAATATATATTTGAAATTAGAATCTTAAAATTCCCTTTGTTTTAATTTTCTAGATATTTCTAAAATGTTTCATATTTTGATGAATAGTGAAACAAAATTAATTTTAATATAAAACTTAATTTTATAAATATTATTTAAAAGGTAAATAATATTTTAAAATTAATTAAAAGAAAACTAAGTTCCATTATATATTCATTAATCCAATTTAGGTCATTAAAATCATGTTCATTTAGAAATTTCATATAAAATCATTGTAAACATTTAAACATTTTTCTTTAAACACCCACATTTTAATAATGTCTATGGGATTAATTTTAAATTAAATATGGAAAAGTTTTTGAATAGAATATGTAAAAATAAATTCATTATATATAATTATAGTAATTTATATTTTATGATATGTCCAATTTTTTTTAAAATTAATAGTAAAAGCAATAAAAATTAATTGCCATGGTTACGGTAAAAGTGGATTTACCGTGGGATTAATCTCAAAGGATTGAGGTTAAATTTAAATAAATAGATTATTAAAATCTATTTTATATTTAGATATATACCATTTAATGTATTATTCTTTATAATATTCCATTTTGGACACATATGTCAAATGAAAAACATTGGTACAACTATTTCATTAATAAATTATAAGTGTTCTACTCACCTCACTAATAAAAAGTCACACTATCCACTATTATATTCACATCCAATACCTTTAGGATTGGGAAATTTATACCCAAATCATACACAAATATCCAAAAAAACTCATCATAGAAGCCTTAATATTTAATTAAATCCAACCTTGGATTGAATTTCTGAAAACCAAAAGAGGTTACCCGAAGAAGAGTTAATACTTTTAATGAGTATTTATAAATTATTTCATTTTAAACTCCCATAAATTATTATCAACCAATGGTTATAAAATAATATTTTTATTTATAATATATTTATATTTTTCTATAATAATATCATGAACTAAAACTATTCCCATATCTATAAAATTTTTACGAAATCATCAATCACGTGTATAGTGGACAACCGCATCAAGAACCGATTTCATTCATTTTTCTACTAGAAACTTTCATATTTGGGTAGGATGATTGGTATAAATAATATATATATTATTTATGTTGTAATTATACCTATGGAGTCATTATATCATATATATATATATACTATTTTTTACTTCCTATCCTGTATGGGATATGATAATGTCACTAGTGTGTATGATGGACTACCAGCTCACAAAAAAAAGTGACTCATATTTTAATAACACTTTATATGGAAAGAAATAAGTATAATTTTAATTAATATATTTAATATAAATGAAATAATAATGATATAAATAAAAAATTTATCAATCGAAAAATTTAATATATAATTTTCTTCATTTACAATGAAAAAGGACAACATCGTTCGTGTGTGTGTTGACTACCACCATAAAAAGGTGGCATGAATCACTTTCAACACCACATTAAAATGATGATATATATATATATATATAAATAAATAAATAATAATGTATATATGATATTATTATCATTATGGAAGGAAGAAGTATCCCTTATCTTATTTCCATAATGGTCATTGAAAAATGGAAAAATTACTCATTCGTATGTATGACCATATGTCTTCATGATTGTAGTGTAAATAATTCTTCATATACGTTTTTTGATTGGTTTTTATATTATAATTGATAAATAAATATGATAATTATTTCATTAATATGGTAAGGACTGGGATCCACATGGATCAACCCTTTGCGTGATTTCAAGGACCGAGGTTCTTATAGAAGCCTCAGAGGAAGTCTGGATGAGTTCAATCACGAGAAGCTAGAAATAGCAGGCTACACAATGTGACAATGGGGTACACAACGTGTACCGTTCAGGTTTCAGAAAAATAAAATAAAGCATCGAGGAGACATGTATTTCAGCATAAGTCATCTCGTGGCAGTACATGGCCTATGAGGATGTGCACCTCTTATACTACCCCACTACTGGGTATTTTAAAGACAGCCATCCGCTCAGGTTTTTCAAACTCTATAGCTTGAGTTCACCCCTAAATTATCACAGATGACCGAAACGCCTCCCTCTGATATGTTTTGGGGTTCTTTTATTCAGGATCGGGTCCCCACTTCCTTTCTTCGAGCTGTCTTCAGTCTCAGGAATGATTTTCCTCTGTTAATTGGTTTTCATTGACCCGTCTTCATTCATTTCTACATACCATGCTATGGAGTTTTATCCCCATAATCCTATGGGGTTATTTTCTTGTTGATGATATAGTCGTGCCGAGATATCCTCAGGTGGATGCAGTTGATGTGGGGAAGGTGATCGTGATCTGCTACATTGATCCATTCTCAAGAGAAGAGTGTTGGAAACATTTGGAGTTAGGGGATTTGTTGTTCCTATATTGTTTTAACTAAAATTGAATAGTTATCATGATTTATCCCTTTGTATAACAATGTAATTTAACTAATTAAATATTTAAACCGAATTAAAATATTTGGTTCGATCAAAAATTGTGGCTTTGCAACGTGATAATAGTTTTCCACTTTATTTTCAAGATGGAGTGATCCTTATGATTTTCATATTGGCATGTTATTCATAATGAAATTGGTAAATAATATAAAAAAAGAATTAACTGATAATTAAATGGATAAAGATAATGAGGCATATAAAGGAATCTGGTTGTTGTTGCTGTAATTTGATGTTAATAAAATTGATGCAAATGTGAATACCTATACCAGTTGGTTTTTAAACATAAATTATGTTGGTTCTTATTTTTTAAAGGCACGTCAGATAATTGTTTAATAAATTTTTGGTAGATGTGATAGCTTGTAGCTTAGGTTGTCCATAGTTGGAAAAAACTAATAATGAGTCAGTTAATTAAATATAGATTAAAGAATTGGATGTTTTATAAAAGATAATTCCTAGTACGGTTCTGAGCTACCCTCTTGCTTGTAAAGGCCAAAGAGTCTTATTCTTGGAGCTGTGAGAACCCATTTCCTCTGAAGGAAGAATAAATTGTTTATGTTCTAATATCATAGTTTATATGTTGTTTGTTTCCCATTTCTTATGTTGTGATATTATCCTGACATGACTGTTGTTATATGTGGGGGTTGGGAGGCCCTTTGGTTGTGGAAAAAAAATTATTCCTAGAGTGCTGAAATGCATTAGATTATGCATGTGGGTGTTAGTGAGGACAGTAGAGATGATGAAACAGGTTGGATATGAATGATTGGTTATTTGATGAATCTTTTTGGTTGTTTATATTCCTTACATTCCCCACTGATCAAGGCATCTTGTTTTTCAACCCTTCATCCAAAAAAAAGGCAAAGACATGTGGGGTATTCCTTATGATTTTTGTGTTTATATTCTTGAGGGGGGACGGGTCTACGCTCTTACAACAGGGGGGGAAGACTAAACAAGTTGTTCACATACTCACCATGTTGATACCCTTATGGTTGGTATCTTATAATGTTTTTATAGAATCCCTTTGAATATGGTAAAGTAAAATTACTAATAATAAATGTTTGAATAAATGATGTTAACCAATGGGTTTAGAGATTTCAGGGATGCAATGTTGAGGTTATATTTTTGAGATTTTGTGGACTTGCTTATGTAATACCTAGAGGGATTAAAAATTTGTTGTGATGCAAATGAAATTTAATGTGGAATTGTTAATGGTTAATTAATGGTTAGATAATTATTTAACATAAAGATAAAAAAATAAAAAAGTATAAGTAATCAAATGTAGATCTTTAAATGGTTGTGTGATTATAGGATACCTAGGCTTAGTATTGGCAGCCGAGAGTCCGAGAGACGTTATCTAATGTTGATTCTAAAACTAGATTATTTCCATAGTGTGGTAGTGAGCTATAATATCTTCTATACTTTTTGTTTTTCTAAATGCTAATCTACCCCTTCAATTCAGGAAATTAACACCCTAGGGATGCTGAGCCCTGGTAGGGGGGTGTATATCCCATCTTTTCGGTGGAAGGATGGATGGATGATAACCCCTTCGGCCCCACTCTATTATAGTGGTGGTTAATTGTGATGGTAGTAATATTGGTGAGTTTTCCCCATTTCAATGTTTAGATGGCTGTGATGTATTGTGGTTATTTTAGAAAAATATATTATTTATATATATTTTCTTTTGTGCTACTATAGGTATACTATGTATAGGTTTTGGTCGCTTGAGGATCTTTATATGGCGTATATTCTGTAATGGCATGAATCATAATATCTAACGTATGATACACATTATGTGGAATGTGGAGGCTCCCGAAAACTACCTCGATAAGTTTTTTGGTTGTGTGGAAGGTCGAGTGATTCGACCAGGTGTCTGTGGGAAAGCATTATATTGCATGAAGTTCAGGTGGTGATGCTTGGCCAGGTGTCTTCAGGTCGGCCTTTTTGGAGAGAGATGCTGATGATGTGCGGCATTGGGGAAAATCGGCAAACCTATGGGGAAGTAGCAGAGGGGTACCCTTGATATTCCTTATTATATTATATACTATTGTATGCAAAACGTGGTGAGAGTAGCCGTGATAAGGCATTGAACTTAGTATAACTATTTAGGTGACGCGTTAGTTTCACTTATTTTTCACTGTGCTTTAGAATGTTTCATTACTTTTGCATGAGAGTCTCTAGAGAGGATCCTGTAGAGTATAATGTTATACTCACCATATGTTTATCTAAACATTTTTAGTTCACATAGACATTGTTCAATATCAAGATGGTTACTACTATATTGGGGTTTCCGGGGTTGTTTGGGCTTCTTGGTCACTATTGTTTTTTACATTCCTTTGGTACTTCCAGTTTCCCCTTCCATTTGTAGTAGTTTTTCATTACACTACATATATGTACTTGGAATGTCATTTATATTGCAGTCTGTGTTTTAGTTGGTTTGTGTCTATATTATATCTATCTTCTACATGTGTTCTCTTATAGAAAAATTCCTCCCATTTGTGCATTTACTATAACATTGGTCCTAGTAACCAACCTGGGGCTTACTAGAGGTGAGACTCAGGGGGTCACTATCTTTGTTCTCATACTGACGTCCCAGGAGGGGAACCCCTTGTGGGGTTGGGGTCGTGACAGAGTGGTATGAGATTTCGGTTTGAAGGATAGGCTGGATATTGGTGTTAGGCACATGTGAGGTTGCATGAGTCGGTAGGGGAACAATTTTAGTCTTTTTTAGAAAGTGATTTAAAAACTGGAGGCCTGCTCGGACATAGGCATTTAGAGACCCCTGTCATCTGATGCATCAAACATTATGTTTCTAGTGGCTACTAAACAAGGCGATACTGGTTTCTGGGTAGAGACCTAGGAAAGGATCATACTTCATTCTTCATTATTCCTATGTTTTAATGGGTAGACCTTGGGATAAGATCACCAAAAATGAATAATAGAAAAAAATTAATTAATTAATGTCGAGTATTACATATTCCAGGTTTAAGATCTCTTAATGTTTGATATTTTTATGGTATGGCTCTTGGTTGACATCCTTTTCATCCCTTCACAGAATATGTCCGGTAGGTTGTTCTAGCGTATCGACGTAGGGTAGAAGTTAATGACGATGACACTTGGAGGAGGACATTTTGAGAGTTTTAGTTTTGGATTCGGCAGAAGTATGAGGGCTCCCTTTCATATGCAGTTATAGAAGACTGGTTAGAGGAGGTTGAGATAGCCTTCAGTTTGATCTATGCACAGATGAAGAACTGAATGTATTTGGTTGTGACGATGCAACATGGGGAAGTGAGGTAGTGGTGTTTTCTATTCCCTGGGGATCATTAAGAGTTAGTGATCTCATGGGATGGGTTCCAAGACACGTTCAAAGTTGAGTTTCCTTCTTTGACTGCAAAGGATTATAGTTTCTAGGAGCTACATACCCTTCAATTGGGGATCTATAGTGTGTGAGATTTTGGAATCCATTTTAGTACACTTTTATTATATGATTTTGACATGTATCCCATTGAGGGGGAAAGCGAAAGGAATTTCGAGGAGGCTTTGCATCTAGAGATCCAGTGCCATGTCACCCTATTTAATATGAAGAAAAACCTTGAGGTGATGGTGAGGGTATAGTTCATTATGATTATGTTATACAGAACCAAATATTCATGAGAGGGGTGTCATCAGGATACCTCATGAAGCATATTTGTGGTCTGGGTTTCCCATTTTTCATGGCAGAAGAGTTTTTTTGGGTGAGGGTATGCTCTAGCCCTTATTATCTCATTTCTATGGGGGTGGTATCCATTAGTTCTATGCCATGGGATCAGGATTTTGTTTTTATTGTGGAGTATGAGGTCATCAAAAGAAATATTTACCAACCTTTGATAGTAGTAATTGTGCAACAGGTGTTCAGCTACATGTTCTTCCATTAAAGAAGTTCCAGCCAAAGTAGCAGCAGCTTGTTGCATCAGCATTGGATCAATAGAGATCTAATGGGGTAGGTAAGGGACTACCTTATTACTCTCCCCTTCCACATAGATATGATATGGTCCATGGTGGTGGTCATCATCCGGGTGAGAGAGGTCGCGAATGAGGTCATGGTCAGCTTCGTGATTTAGAATTGCCAGCACCATGAAAACCAAATATTCTTCATTGTAACCTTTCCATGTTTTATAATTGGGTTTATGCCTTGTTTCATTCTGGAGAAACACAATAATTAATATTGTCTTACCATATCCATGATTTGGGACATGAGGTAGAGAGTCTTATAGTTCTCTTGGTGTTGAGTACAACAGTTGGAGGACATGCTGACTTTTTTGATGTATATAGATACTATGTGTAAGTGATGGGGAAAAACCTCACTTTGGTAGATATCCTATGTTTAAGGATACATCCAATTTAATTCATCATTGACTAGATTGGTTTTATTCACTTCAGGATATGGTGGATTTCGTTAAAAGTTAGGTGGTGTTCTTTGATACTGATGGAGGCCCAGTGGTGTTTGTTGGTGAGCGAGACCCTTAGATAGATCAGAGGTGTGTTCTGTTATTGTTATCCTTGATGGATGAGCTGATTCTAATTTCATAAAAGGATTCACAATTGGTGTTTCCTAGGGTCGTAAAAGAGTACCATGATGTCTTTCCGAAATAGGTTGTAGAATTTACCCCTCGATGAGAGATCAACATTGGGATCAAGATATAGTCAGGAACGTATCCCATATCTATGTCTTTATATATGATGGAACCTTATGAGTTACATGAGCATCATATAATTCTCTATATACTATTATAATGCAGTTTTTTTTTGGCCGAGTGTGTCACTGTGGGGTGAACCAATTTTTTCTGTGAAGAAGGATGATGTAATTTTGTGGTTGTGTATCGATTAAAATCTTATAAAAAAGTGATAGTGAAGAGTCGTTATCCATTTTTATGGATTGATGATTTATTCGATCAACTGATTGGTTCATGCTAGTTCACAAAGATTGACTTTTTGTAAGGATATCGTCAGATTTATCTGAAGGATTATAATATCATGAAGACTGCTTTCTGTTGTTATCTTGGGCATTACGAGTTCGCAGTAGTTCCATTAATTTTGACTAATTCTCCATCTGTGTTCATGGGATTTGTGAATGCTATATTCTAGGACTTCTTGGATATGTTCGTTGCATTTTTCATCAACAAAATCCTTGGGTACATCACATCTTCGGAGGAGAATGCAGGGCATCTGCACACCATTTTTGTAGGTCATCATCTACATTATCTATTTGAGATGTTGTCGAAGTGTGAGTTTTGGGCTCGATAAGTTGTTTTTGGGACATGTGGTTTCCTAGAAAAGATTAGTTGTGGATCCATAGAAGATAAAAGTGATAGTGTCTTGGGTATCCCCCAAGATAGTGTTGGAGGTGCGAAGATTCCTTGGAATTTATTGCTACTATAAGAGGTTTATAACCAATTTTTCTCGTGTCGTAACTCCTCAGATATCAATGAATATGAAGTATTAGTCATTGGTGTGGAAGGATCATGGTCATGAATCTTTTGAGCATCTGAAGGAGAAGTTGGTAAGTGATATAGTTCTTTTTTTGTAGTAGAGGGAGTTTAGTTTGCTATTTTCTATGATGCTTCGTGTTTGGTATTAGGCTGTGTTCTGATGCAGTAGATACCATTCATTTATTATGGGTTTGAAATTTGTGTCCCCATGATTGTATCTATGTACCCATGATATTGAGTTGGAGGCCATGGTGTTTTCTCTGATGTTATGGATAAATTACATAATTGACGAGCACTTTATGGTTCTCACCGACCATAATACCCTGAGGAATGTTTTCTTCTAGTATGACAAAAGCATTACTCAACATCATTAGATGGAGTTCTTATAAGAATATGAATTAGAATTCTTTTCTACTCTTGGGAAAGGGAATGTCTAATGCATTGATAAGGAAGTCACGTTGTGATGAAGTGCGTAAATCTGGTGAATCTTGGAGTGTAATGGAAGATCATTTATCATTACATATCGATATGGGATAAGATGGGGCATATGTTTTGTTTTTCAGATGTCGGTGTAGTCATATCATGTGTAGTAAGTGGAATATTCTTAGTTGGGGTATTCGGAGGTGGTGGTCCAAAGGGACCGAGTTGTTTGTGGTGAGGCACCTGATGGTTGGTCTGAGGATGAACAACACCGAGTATTATACCAAGGAATTATTTTCATTCCATTGGTGATGAATGATATTTTTCTTAGAGAGTTTCATAGTTCGTCATTAGTGGGGAATCCTAGTGTGAAAAAAGATGTACCGAGCCATGATGAATCTATTTGGGTGGTCGGGGTTGATGTGTGTAGTTGTAGAGTTTCTGTATCTATAAGGCCCCAGCCCTAAACCTTACTTAATCATGAGTTATTACAAGATTACACATTGAAGATCTTTTCAGGTTTAGAGTTTTAGAGAATTGGATCATAAAACTTGCATTACATTCCACATTTAAACAAAGTGGTTACATAAAAGATAGTATTCATTTTTTCCCATCAAAGGAAACATATTTAAAAAATAAAGCATGGATTCTTTCTTGAAACTTCCTTGAAACTATCATCATATCATGTACCTTTCCCTTGACCTGTGAAAAACATTTCAAAAAACTTGGGATGAGCATAAAAATCTCAGTAAGGGTAATAAAAAAATATGGAAAGGAAACATGAGTTCATATATACATAAGAATGAAATCATACTTTACCCATAAAACATAGGCACTTTAACATACCTCATCAAATCATGAATAAATCATAGAAATCATAAGACATAAAAGGAAACTTGGGGCATTCATAACATTCTTACGTAGGGAGTAACCCTCTTGGTTACGTTTGGAATACCCACCACAGTATATTCCCTAAATCTATTCGGAGAAACCTTAAAGTTTCAATCCTTCACGTTACCCAATGCATTGGAGAGCCATATCGGGCTCACCCGCCCTTAGTTTATCACGGAACCACCCATCTTCATAACAATTCCCAAGAACCATAACATAATCGTACCACATAATACATGCATAAAGGGAACATAACATTTCCTCATTTCAATCACAAGATATCAATAAAACACAATGATATAAAAAACCTTATGAAAACCATTTTCAATACCAAAATAAAAGAAAAGTAAAAAATGGTATTTATTTTTCTTTTAAAAATAAGGTATGACCTGTAGAGGAAGTCGAAACTCAAATAATGGTCACAGCGGTGAAGTCGTTGTCACCGCATACATATGAAAAAAACATTCCCTTTTGTAATTTTGAAAAATGCTTCGTATAAAAAAGATTCCTTTTGGATAAAAGTAAAAGTCAAAGGGGTTTATACACCGTATAAAAGAAAGTTGTGTATAAAACAAAATATGCCTCAATGAATGGAGATTGAGACGAAGTCCCATACAAAGACGATATCCTTGGATTAAGGATTAATCAATTACATAATTATGTGTGAAAATGAAGACACAAAATATAAGTGGATATTAATTGTAAAACAATCAGAGGATATTCACACAAATTCATATAACGACATATTCAAGGTGTACAGGTTTATCCCAAAGAATCAAATTTGGGTTAAGAAGTCCCCTTGCAAAAATTTGACAGCCTAACGGCGTCACTACAAAATTCAGAAAATGAGTTGATGAGAGTTAAAAAGAGTATCTCATCACATTGACATAAAATTTAAATGAATAAGGATATAGAATAACATATCCCAACATAATAGTATGTGAATTAAAATACATAACAAAAGAACTCTTTTAAAAAGAGGAGGGTGAAAGGTTCCCTTACCGATATGGGTATCTTTCAAGACATTAACCCCGTGAAAGAAGGAAAATACAACATTGATGTAAATACTCATGAATGAAATTATATTACACAATGAGTAAAATAATGGGCAGTACATACACCAGTCAAAGGAAATTGGGGCAAATGTAGCATAAATCTCACGGGAATAAAAGTGAGATGAAAAATCCCTTACGAAAACTCGGCAGCCTAACTGCGCCACTTAAGACTTCCAAAATGGATTGATGAGAGAGAATAGGGTCTCTCATCATATTAACATAAAAATAAAGTTATATTAATATAAAATAACATCCCAATAACAAGAAAGATGAGCTTTAAAAGGAATGACATAAAAGAGTGTACTTAAAAAGAAAGAGAGGAGTGGGATCCCTTACCTCATGTCTGACTTGACTCAATCGTTCTTTAAATTCCTGAATAATAAACTTGAGTTAATTTCTAATTCTTTAATAACCTTTTTCATGTTCATTATTCCTTTTATATCACTTATTACCATGTCATGAACACTATGTAATTATTTTAGTTAATAACGGTCGTTTAAAAGATCATTGGTACTTGAGTCAAAATTTTCTCTTTATAATTACAAGTTGTTCATGTATCCATTATATCCAGAGTTATAATCATGATGTATATATCATATATATCATATATTTCCAGTATATAAATGCATTTATAATTTTACATAATCATTTAGAGGTAAGAAATGAAATGCACCGTTCATGGAGACGGTAAGCAGTACGTACGCATGAACACTACTTTCATTTCTATTTCATATTTTATAGAATGGAATAATAATGATATAAAGGTATATTATAATTCCAGTATAATATCATATATAATACCATTAATTACATCCTTCATACGTCCCACATATGGAATTAACAAATCAAATCACTTTGAGGGGGCAGTAGTCCGCACTTTCTAAAATGAAGATATCGTGTTTACTCATAATGGTAACCATAAAGGATATGCCATAAATGAAAAAATACAGAAGCTTAAGTAAAACATAAACATATTATATATAATATATAAATATATTGACATCTTAATGGCCACCTTTGAAGGTGATATATGAGTGTTGAACAATCATCGATTCGTGAGGCAGAAATTCGCCATCCACGGAAACAGTATGTTCTTTAAGCATTATATGTAGGTGTGTGTAAGTGTTGCTAGAATAATTCTTATAAAAACATCTTAGTATATTGAAGATACTGGAGTTGTTACAAAATAAATGAATAAAAAGAGTTTAGTGGGTTGGAGAAGCAAAATAATACAAAAGGACACAAGTGAAGACATTACCTTAAAATCGGGTAACTCCCTTTGGTTTGAGATCAAAGGCTTCCTGGGGAAGACATCTGCCCAATGTGAGGCTTCAAGGAGTTATAGAGGGATGTGGAGAGACAAAATGGGCAGAGTTTGGCCGAGCCAAAGGCATTGGATGTGTGGGAAAGGAGGTAGAGGTGGGGGCCTTTTAAAATAGGAGAGGAGGGGCACTCTTGGAAAGTAAAGAAATGTTACTTTATTTTAGAATGAGTTTAGGGTTTTAATGGTCCCACATTGATGTGTTTAGAGGATAAGGTGATAGGGGTTATAAATCCACCCATACAATATGGTTTGGACATGTTTAGGTCTTAGAATTTACATTATCTTTCGATTTTATTTAAATCGTTAGATAATGAGGTCATCGCTGCATCATCATGATGTCATAAATAATTAAATTTATTTAACGTAAAAAAATTATAAAAAAATATCATGATTTAGGAGATATTTTTAGATTTCTATTTATTATTTATAGTAAAAAATATGACTTGTATATCCCCATGTAAAAATTGTTTTAGTAAAACATCTCATGTTTGTGTCATTTTTACTTTAACATTAAATAAAAAGATATTTATGTCATTTTCCAACCAAAGTGGCTCCATGGGGTCCACAAGTTGACCCATGTATTTTCGTGGTCAGCCATGACACATCATATAAAGGTAGGACATGTTTCTAGGTCATTTCAGTTTATTAAAACATTATTCTTACCATAAACTACACTAATTACCTCTAATTGCGATTAAAAACTCAATAGGTTACTATTCACCCAAAAAATTATTGTAATCCCATTGAACCACATTTTACTTCTTAATGAAAACAATGTATGTCGGATTTTTAAAATTCAAAACACAAAGATGGCAAAATTTCATTTAAACAGAAAATCAGTTTTTATAAGTTCTACTTAGTGGTTACACTATTCATAAAAAATTGAAGTTTTTCAGAAAATTCCCAAAAATTCACCCTAAGATATATTTGATATTCCGAATTCAAAAATGATGTCTATTTTAAAAAATTAAAAACATATAAGTTGAATTAATTAATTTAATAATTAATTCCCACTGTGAAAACAAATAGCGTGTTTTTATGAAACAAAATGTATCAAAAGATTGACACTAGTTTATGTCCGATTTCAAAGTGAAATTAATTCCAATGACCACTATTGGGTTAAATGGTAAAAATATATTCTAATTTCACTTTAAAACCAATTCAAAAGATAAAATAATCATATAAATAAATTAGATTAAAAAGAGGATTTGAATTAAAATACATCATTTTTCACTATTCATTAAAAATTGAACTTTTTCGGAAAAAAACAAAAAATTTACACAATGTAAATTTTGATGTCCCGATTCTAAAAAAGAATTTTATTTTGTCAAATATAACACATAAAATTGTCACAAAGTGGATTCAAAAGAGTTTTTCCAACAAAAGGCGGTTAATCGACCTTTTAAAATATATTAGAATGTTTACGCTTAAAATTGGATTCATTCGCATTTTTAATCCTCTAACATTTATTGTAAAAAGTAAAAAAATTAGGCAAAAATATATAATCATCATTTATTTAGTTCTATTCATTCCCGCCATCAAAAAATTTAGGCGTTAACTACCATTTAAAATAATATTATTTTATTATTAGAGTGCAACGTAAGATTCCCAAGAAACTCGTTGTTGCGTGTTGGGTATGCCATCGAGCATAGAATACCCATTAAAGTTATATTAATATTTTATTCACAAATATGGATAAATATAAAAATTTATTATTCTTTATTTACCTGGGTTGTTACATCCTTCCCCCCTTTTGGGAATTGCGTCCTCACAATTTTAAAATTGAGCATGGAAACATCCTTGAAAGTCCCACATCGGAACAAGAGTCGGTAAAACCATCACTTTAAAATAAAGAAAGATAAATACAGAGGTCACCCGAGTTAACCCATACTAGGATTCCATGTAGGAAAACATGGACATGGAGGAGAAAACATAGGGTCATGTTCTGATGGAGTGTGATAGAAAACATGTTTAGGAGAAAGTTAACCACAAGAAAATCACAAACTTGTGATGGGTTAAACGGTATTCGATTCCCCAGTAGGAAAAGTTAATAGACAACATTTTTGTTTTCAGATACTTTTTATTGAGGAATTTATTCATAAGGAAACATAATCACTTATCATGTTGACATTCAACATTTACTAGATTCCTTAATCAAACTCATATTTTCTCCAAAAGGCGAGTATTTAGGAAGACTTTTTCGCATTAAGAGTACTATAATCAACTTCTAGAGAATCACCTAATCCACAAAATAGAACTATATAGTTTCCAAGTCATTAGACTTTAACCAAAACCAAAACCAAAAAGGTTATTACAAGATCAGATAATCCAGAAATGGATAACCCTTTATAAAATGAAAATCAATTCTTAATCTCCAAAATTTGTCCAACAAAACCCAAAGTTCAACGTGGACCATTTGATAAACAATTTGTCAATAAAATTCTTCAAATTAAACCAAACTAAGATTGAAACCCAAATATTTTAATGATTTAGTCACATAGTCTTCCAAGTTAAATCATAACATTTATCTGCAAACACATCAGTTGCTCTTAATGTCTCGTATTGAAAAGTAATTAACCTAATCACATATCCTCCATGAGAGGTTAATAAACATCCATAGACAACCCAAAATCAAATTACTCTTAATTCATAAAATCATCTAACTAAAAAGAATCAGTCAAACTAACTAGGGACTTCATGTAGTCCAGTGGTAGTCGATAAATACGAGTTGCACATTGGTTGTGGGTTCGATTCCCGCAGCTTTGTCCGACGCGACGGGTTGTCACACGGTCTGCGTGTTGTCCTTTTTCCAAAACTATATAATTCTCAAATCATTCCCAAAAATAGATAAAATCATCAAAAATAACCATAATATAATTTAACCTCAATTTAATCTCATGCCTTTCACTTCCATCATAACATATAGTAACCCAGAATTACCTCAAAAGTAAGGATCATATAAACCCAAATGGATCTTTATAACTATTTCTACAAAAGAACAGATAACTATTCCTTGAATAAAATTTTCATATATTAAACATCAGGGTTACACATACTATAAAAAGTCTTCTAATGTAACCCCATTATCAAAAGAGACTTAATACTATTAATAATTTCACCATAACTCTTGAAGCCCTTATATGTTGACTTCTTACTCATTCAACATTCTTCATGATCCGTTAACCATTCCATTCCAACTTATTCGGAAATACTTCTTTCCTTTGATTGGTCATTGTCAGTTTCTTCATCCTCAATCAGAATGGCATTAGGTATTGGTAAACAAATATTTTTATGATCTTGGTGATCCCATTCACGAAACTTCTTCATTGGACATGTGTTTTCATAATGACCATGCACACCACATTTAAAACATTCAATTGATCCCTCAAGAAGAACTTTTTTCCCTTTCCTCGAGTCAACTGGATGCTTCCTTTTTCCATGGAAGGTTCTTGCTTTATGACCTTCATTTCCACATCTATAGCATATTTTTGTCCCTTTGAAACATTTTCCTAGGTGTTTCTTTCCACATCTTTGACACACAGGTTTTTGAACATACTTACCTTTATGATTATTACCCGTAGTTCCGTAGGGATTTGTTTCTCGCATATATGATGCCTTATAGAAATAACCAAGGTTTAGGTGGTAAATCATGACTGCAGATAGTTGGTTGAGGATAAACCCAAGAGTTCTCATTGCAGCTCCCATATCATTCAGTTTCTTGCTCAAAAAACTTTCACAGTTTCCTTCACATCCACTGTTACATTGGTGCCTGCTAGATCCAACCATTTACTAAAACCAAAAAGGTCAATGTGAGTATATCAACAAAACCATAAGGTACTAATTAGGAAGATAAACACTAAGATATACTTACTCATTCACTTTATCTAAAACTAGGACTCTTTCTGAATTCTAACCATTATGGTACTGTCACTTATGCTTAAAGAATACCCTAACCTCTAAAGTTATCTAAACCGACCTCTGATACCAACTATAAGGCCCCAGCCTTAAACCATATATAATCTTGAGTTATTACAAGATTACACATTGAGGATCTTTTCAGGTTTAGAGTTTTATAGAATTAGATCATAAAATTTCATTACATTCCACATTTAAACAAAGTGGTTACATAAACGATAGTATTCATTTTTTCCCCATCAACAGAAACATATTTAAAAAATAAAGCATGGATTCATTCTTGACACTTCCTTGACACTATAATCATATCATGTACCGTTCCCTTGACCTGTGAAAAACATTTCAAAAAGCATGGGATGAGCATAAAAAGCACAGAAAGGGTTATAATGAAAATATGGAAATGAAATATGAGTTCATATATACATAAGAATGAAATCATACTTTACCCATAAAACATAGGCACTTTAACATACCTCATCAATTCATGAATAAATCATAGAAATCATAAGACATAAAAGGTAACTTGGGGCATTCATAACATTCTTATGTAGGGAGTAACCCTCTTGGTTATGTTTGGATACCCACCACAGTATATTCCCTAAATCTCTTCGGAGAAACCTTAACGTTTCACTCCTTCGCATTACCCAATGCATTGGAGAGCTATATCAGGCTCACCCTACCTTAGTTTATTACAGAACCACCCGTCTTCATAACAATTCCCAAGAACCATAACATAATCGTACCACATAATACATGCATAAAAGGAACATAACATTTCCACATTTCAATCACAAGATATCAATAAAACACATTGAAATAAAAAACCTTATGAAAACAATTTTCAATACGAAAATAAAAGAAAATTAAAACATGGTATTTATTTTTCTTTTAAAAAGAAGGTATGGCTTGTAGATGAAGCTGAAACTCAAATAATGGTCACGGCGGCGGAGAAGTCGTTGTCACTACATACGTATGACAAAAACATTCCCTTTTGTCGTTTTGAAAAATGCTTCGTATAAAAAAGATTCCTTTTGGATAACCGTAAAAGTAAAAGGGGTTTATACACCATATAAAAGAATGTTGTGTATAAAACAAAATATGCCTCAATGAATGGAGATTGAGATGAAGTCCCATACAAAGACAGTATCCTTGGATTAAGGATAAATCAATTACATAATTATGTGTGACAAATGAATACACGAAATATAAGTGGATATTAAGTGTAAAACAATCAGAGGTTATTCACACATATTCATAGAACGACATATTCAAGGAGTACATGTTTATCCCAAAGAATCAAATTTGGGTTAAGAAGTCCCCTTGCAAAAATTTGACAGCCTAACGGCGTCACTACAAAATTCATAAAATGAGTTGATGTGAGATAAAAAAGGTATCTCATCACATTGAAAAAAAATTTAAATCAATAAGTATATAGAAGAACATATCCCAACATAATATTATGTTAATTAAAAGACATAACAAAATAAGTCTTTTAAAAAGAGGAGGGTGAAAGGTTCCCTTACCGACATGGGTATCTTTCGAGACATGCACCCCGTGAAAGAAGGACAATACAACATTGATGTAAATACTCATGAATGAAATTATATTACACAATGAGTAAAATAATGGGCAGTACATACACCACTCAAAGGAATCTGTGGAAAATGTAGCATAAATCTCACGGGAATAAAGGTGAGCTGAAAAATCCCTTACGAAAACTCGGCAGCCTAACGGCGCCACTTAAGACTTTCAAAATGGATTGATGAGAGAGAATAGGGTCTCTCATCATATTAACATAAAAATTACAGTAAGATTAATATAAAAGAACATCCCAATAACAAGAAATATGAGCTTTAAAAGGAATGACATAAAAGAGTGTACTTAAAAAGAATGAGAGGAGTAGGATCCCTTACCTCAGGTCCGAATTGACTCGATCATTCTTTAATCTCCTAAATAATAAACGTCAGTAAATTTATACTTCCTTAAGAACCTTTTTCAAGTTCATTATTCCTTTTATATCACTTATTACCTTGTCATGAACACTATGTGATTATTTTAGTTAGTAACGGTCGTTTAAATGATAATTGGTACTTGAGTCAAAATATGCTCTTTATAATTACAAGTTGTTCATGTATCCATTATACCCAGAGTTATAATAATGATTTATATATCATATATATCATATATATCCAGTATATAAATTCATTTATAATATTACATAATCATTTAAAGGTAAGAAATGAAATGCACCGTTCATGGAGACGGTAAGCCGTACGTACGCATGAACGCTACTTTCATTTCTATTTCGTATGTTATAGAATGGAATCATAATGATATAAAGGTATATTACAATTCCAGTATAATATCATATATAATACCATTAATTACTTCCTTTATACGTCCCACATATGGCATTAACGAATCAAATCACTTTGAGGGGGCGGTAGTCCGCACTTCCTAAAATGAAGATATCGCGTTTACTCATAATGGTAACCATAAAGGATATGCCATAAATGAAAAATACAGAAGCATAAGTAAAAAATAAAAATATTATATATAATATATAAATATAGTGACATCTTAATGGACACCTTTGAAGGTGATATATGAGTGTTGAACAATCATCGTTTTGTGAGGTAGAAATTCGCCATCCACAGAAACAGTATGTTCTTTAACCATTATATGTTGGTGTGTGTATGTTTAGCTCGAATAATTTTTATAAAAACATCCTAGTATATTTAAGATACTGTATTTGTTACAAAAGAAATTAATAAAAAGAGTTTAGGGGGTTGGAGAAGCAAAATGAAACCGAAGGACACAAGTGAAGACATTACCTTAAAATCGGGTAACTCCCTTTGGTTTGAGCTCAAAGGCTTCCGTGGGAAGACTTCTTCCCAATGTGAGGCTTCAAGGAGTTATAGGGGGATGTGTAGAGACAAAATGGGCAGATTTTGGCCGAGCCAAAGGCTTTGGATGTGTGGGTAAGGATGTAGAGGTGGGGGCCTTTTATAAGAGGAGAGGAGGGGCACTCTTGGAAAGTAAATAAATGTTACATTATTTTAGAATGAGTATCAGATTTTAATGGTCCCAAATTGATTTGTTTCTAGGATAAGGTAATAAGGGTTAGAAATACACCCATCTAATAGGCGTTGGACATGTTTAGGTCTTAGAATTTACATTATCCTTCTATTTTATTTAAATCGTTAGATAATGAGGTCATCGCTGCATCATCATGATGTCATAAATAATTTAATTTATTTAATGTCTAAAAATTATAAAAAAATATCATGATTTATGAAATATTTTTATCTTTCCATTTATTATTTATATTCAAAACTATTACTTGTATAACCCGATGTAAAAATTGTTTCTGTAAAACATCTCATGTTTGTGTCATTTTTACTTTAACATTAAACAAAAAGATATTTATGTCATTTTCCAACCAAAGTGACTCCATGGGGTCCCAAATTTGACCCATGGGTTGTCTTGGTCGGAAATGACACATCCAATGAGGGTAGTACATGTGTATAGGTCATTTCATTTTATTAAAACATTATTCTTACCTTAAACTACACTAATTACCTCTAATCGCGATTAAAAACATAATAAGTTACTATTCACAAAAAAAAATTATTCTAATCCCATTGAACCACATTTTACTTCTTAATGAAAACCATGTATGTCGGATTTTTTAAATTCAAAACACAAAGATGACAAATTTTCATTTAAACGGAAAATCAGTTTTTATAAGTATCACTTAGTGGTTTCACTATTCATCGGAAATTGAAGTTTTTCTGAAAATTACCAAAAATTCACCCTAAGATATATTTGATATTCCGAATTCAAAAATGATGTCTATTTTACAAAATTCAATACATATAAGTTGCATTAATTAATTTAATAATTAATTCCCGCTGTCAAAACAAATAGCGTGTTTTTATGAAACAAAATGTATCAAAAGATTGACACTAGTTTAAGTCCGATTTCAAAGTGAACTTAATTCCAACGACCACTATTGGATTAAATGGAAAAAATATATTCTAATTTCACTTTCAAAACAATTCAAAAGATAAACTAATCATATAAATAAATTAGATTAAAAAGGGGTTTTGAATTAAAATACAACATTTTTCACTATTCATTAAAAATTCAGCTTTTTCGAAAAAATACCAAAAATTTTACACAAAGTAAATTTTGATGTCTCGATTCTAAATAATAATTTTATTTTGTCTAATATAAAACATAAAATTCTCACAAAGTGGATTTAAAAGAGGTTCTCCATCCAAAGGCGGTTAATCGACCTATTAAAGAATATTAGAATGTTTACGCTTAAAATTGGATTCATTCGCATTTTTATTCCTCTATAATTTATTTTAAAAAGTAAAAATATTTGACAAACATATATAATCATTTTTCATTTAGTTCTACTCATTCCCTCCATCACAACAGCTAGGCGTTAACTACCATTTAAAATAATATTATTTTATTATTATAGTGCAACGTAAGATTCCCAAGAAACTCGTTGTTGCATGTTGGGTATGCAATCGAGCATAGTGTCCCCTTTAAAGTTATATTAATATTTTATTCACAAATATGGATAAATATAAAAATGTCATATTCTTTATTTACCTGGGGTGTTACAGTCTCGTTGTTTGATCTGCCAGAAGTTATAGGCCGAGCACGATGTCCTCGATGGTTTTCTCCAACAGTTAGATTTTCCTAAGTGGATGTGGGAGGACATCCCAATGGGATTTGTTATCGATTTACCTCGAGCTCAGGGAGACCATGACACTATTTGGGTGGTAGTGGATCATTTAACAATATCATCCCATTTCATAGTGATCAAGGAGTCGAGCTCAGTAGAGGTTTTATCAAGGTCATATCTAGAAGAGGTGGTGTGAGACCCCACGATGTCTCGAGGATGATCATTTCCAATAAAGATCCATGTTTTACCTATAGGGTGTGGATGGGTCTCCATCATGGTTTCAGTTCTAAGATATGCCTTAGCACTAATTTTTATCCATGGATGGATGGTCAGATAGATAAGACCATCCATAATATTGAAGACACGATGCGCACTTATTTCATAGATTTTGTATCTTCGTGGATGAGGCACATACCCATGGCAGAGTTCACATACAATAATAGTTTCCTCTCCACAATTGGTATCACCCCATTTGAATTCTTGTATGGAAAACCTTTCTATTTTCTGATGTGCTGGACTAGGGTTAGAGATTCACCAATTCTGTGACTGGAAGTAGTGAATAATACGACAGAGATGGTTCAGGGGATTCGTGAGAGGATGATGGTAGTGTAGGATCATCAAATGGGATATTCTAATCCATGGAGGAGACCATTAGAGTTTGATTTTGGGGATCATGTGTTTATGAACGTGACTCCCCATCATTGGTAGTGAATGTTTGGTCATGGGAGTATGTTGTCTCCTAGGTTTGTTGGGAAATTGGCGGTGTTGGCTCATATTGGAGAAATGGGGTATCGGGTGGCAGTTCCCCCACAGATGAGATGGATATGTGATTTTTTATGTATCAAAGCTCTATTTTTATCTTCATGATGAATCTCACATCATTTATTGGGACAAGATTGATGTTTTTGATGATGTGGCCTTCGATGGGCGACCTGTAGATATCTAGAAGAATAATGATAAGGTGTTACATGGGCGTTCTATCCCCATGGTTCGTATCATGTGGTGGAAAGTGCTATGAAGCAGAGTACCTGGGAATGTGATTTACATATACATGGTCTGTATCTCATGTTTTTTGATTTTTAGATCTTTTATTGTGACAATGTTTGTTTTGTGGTTGTAGAACTATCTTGTCTAGAGATGGATTTATTTTGTTTCTTATTGTGGATTTCTCTTTTTGAGATGTATCTCCCATGGGAGAGAATTTTGGAGCTAGTTGTGGTTGTTTCAAGGTTTCACATTGTTTTTTTTGATGTTGTTGAGCTCCTGTAGTGGCGATAGCCATGAGAGGTATCTCGTGGAGTGGTTGTTTATAAATCCCATTTTTTCCTCTCTCGGTTGGTTTTGGATTCTCAAGGATGAGAATGTTTTGAGAGGTATCAGATGTATGGTTTCAGATCCACATGGATCGACCCTTAGTGTGTTTTCAATGACCGAGGTGTTTGGAGAAGGCTCAGAGGACATCTGGAATACTTTAGTCATTCGAAGCTAGAAAAAGGGGGGATACACGGAATGACCAAGGGGTACATGACATGTACTATTTGGGTTTCATAAAAAGAAATGAAAGTGTTTAGGTGATGTATTTTCCATGAGGGAAGAAGGGAATGTTATGTCCAAAGTACATTAGTCCTTTGGGATTCCCGATCACTTCAGAGCTGTGGAATATCGACTTATAGTTAAACAAAAAATGTCTAAATTACATTATATATTCTAGGTAACCCACTATACGAAATATATTGTAGTTCCATCATATTTACTGAATTTAGAGGTTGTATAGTTGTAGAATCATCTATCTTATGAGAAGAAACTGATAATGTTATTTGAAAATAGATATATTGTTAGATGAAACAATAAATATCACCTGGTTAAATTACTAGTGAGGAACCACAAATATGAATTTCCTAAATGGGAACTATAAGAATAAATGGAGGATAAAAACCCTCAAATATTTTTAACTTATTATATAAAAAGATATATAACTGGAAAATTTTGATAAGGTAGAAGAAAGTAATATCCTAGAATTTTATTAACAGAAATTACCTTCTTATCATTATATAATGTATTATAAATTAAATATATGAAATATAGGAAAAAAATTTTTTTGCATGATAATATATTTTAATGAAGTCGAAATAATGTAATTTTAGAGCAAAAATGATTATTTTTCTTTGTAATTGACAAATTTATAAAAATATGGATATTTATTTAAAATTATATGTTCTAATATTTATAGAATTTTTTTATGGAATAAAATTTATTTTTGGACTTAACAGGTATAAAATATTTTAGGGTTATTTTTTTGGGAATTTTTTTTAAAAAAAATTGATTTAGTAGTTAAAAGGTGAAAATATCATTTTTTTACATAACCCTTATAAAATAATTAATATATGATCATGATTTCATGTTCTTTAGCTATAATTTTTGAACAACATGTATTTAGTTAATGAAAAAAAATACATAATGTTTTACATAGAGTAAAAAATTCTTATCATTTATGAAAACTATGAATTTAACCTTAAAAAGAAACAATTTTTATTAATAATAAGGGCATTATACTAAAATTGATTCTTACGAGTTAAATAAATTTTATAATGTAAATGGATTTAATATCGTGATTCATAAGTTTCGAATTATTTAATAATTTAAACTTCACTTTTTTCACAAAAAAATTATTTATTGTATAAAAAAGGTACAATATTATATATTAAAATGTGGAGTGGGATAATGTTAAAAGGTCGATACATAAAATACCAAAAAATTGAAACATTTAATGGGTGTTTTATGAATTTATATACCATAACAATTTTTGAAAAAATATTTTTTCATCAAAAGTTTTTTAAAATAATTCCACCAAATAGTGGTTGACTTTTTGTAGAAAACAACAATTATTTAGTCACTCAATGTCAAACCTCTTAAATTGTAAATAGAACCTCTTACCACAATATTTATCCTCACAGTCATTGAATCTTATAAAATATCTTCCAGGTCATCTCCCCACACATTCCACATATCTAATTTATATTGGGTTCACCCAATGTCAAATTCTAGGTTCCATATGGGGTCTTTCAAGGTTGTGATACTCAGGAAGAAACATTTTCAAACAACCCATCTTAGTAAATTTTTATTTGTCTACATTATTTTCACTTCCTTAATTTATAAAATAATTATTTCCCATGATTCATGTTTATAAGAAAATATCATATTACTAATGTAATATATTCAATAAACTCCTTTTTCTTCTACATGTATTCAGATAAATGAAACTATTTTTAAAAGTATGGTGGTTAACCATCTCTGTGGATAATGTTTGTTTATTTTCCATTTACTCACTCATAATGGGTAATAAAATAATTATAATTGTCAAATTAAAATTTAACTTGTATATTATGACTTATTTTATGATACATAAATAGTATATAGACATAATATGAAATAAAATTAAACTAGTTTGTGATGGTCATTAAAAACAAAAAACAAACTAAAAATTAATCCTCAACAGTTTATAAAATAAATCATCCTGATGTCAGAAAAAATTATCTATGAGAACATTTTAACATTGAGATATACACGAAAACAATTTAATATTAATTCTAGATTTTAATTTCTATATTAAGTGAAAATTTATAATTATACACAAATGAACCGTTTGTGAAACCATGAAACAAACACTCCCAGAACAACAAAATTGACATTTATAACTCCTAAAAATGATTATAAATAAAAATAATAAAATATTAATCTATCAAATAAAAAAAGAAAATGACTTGAGTTAATTAAATAATTAATCTAATTTTATTATCTATGAAATTATGGGTAAGTACAAAACACAATTACACATAAGGTAACATATCACAATGAACCTCCATTTTCATTTGGGTTGTTCTCTCTCTGTATTGACCCTAATTTATTTGTGCATTATTATTTTATAAATATTATCAATTCTATGTCTATGTTCGGATATTTTGTATCTTGTTATATTTTTTCTTATTTGAAGGAGGATTACATGTTTTAAATGGCATCCTTCCCAATTCATCATGATAAAGAAGCCCACTTAAAGTACAATTCTTTGTTTCATACCCATTTTAAAGTACAATCCATAAAATATTTCAAAAAAATAATATTTTTATGAAATCACACATTTTATCAAGAAAAAAATTTTCAATTAATTTGTTGTTTTACATATTTTTTTCTTTATCCCCTTTAATGAACCTTTATTCTTTTCCCTTATTCCACACTTAAGTGGCACATTTCTAATGTTATCAAGACACTCTATCTTTTTTATTACAATTATGTTAGAAATAATCAGTCAAATATTTTTCTATTATAATGACCTATAATGATTTAATCTATTCATTCATGTATGCCATTATGATACACAATTTTGGTTTTCACTATGAAATGTTTAAAGAACCCATTTATTTTATATGTAATCCATTTGATTATACCTTTTTATTGACTTCTTTATGTGGAAAACATATGCATAAACATGTTATGATGTGTGCACCGATTATTTTCTATAATGTATTCGGTACTATATTAATCTCATAAGATGTCAAGTGTGGGATTAAGAAGTCAAGAAAATTAAATATGGGACCATGTACACTATGTCATATAGTTTTGGACATTATCCTAATCCCATGATTATGTCATTTGATATGTTGATACAAAAATCCTATATTTTTGTGAAAATATAGTTCCATGTTCTATATGTTATGATTAAATATGATCATTACTAGATTTGTTTATTTTTTTTATCATCCTAGGAATTCAAAATCACATGATATTTTTAAATAACATGTTTACTCACTTATTGGGATTTTTAGATCATCCCATTTGTCCATGTTTTTACAAAGTTATCCTTTATAGTTACAGGAGGTTGAAGGGAGTTATGAGTTAATTATAAATCTGATAAAAAACTAATATATTTTCATGTTTTTTTAATAATTTTCATATTCCCCTAATACAAGTTAATTTTCAATAATTGTTTTTTTTAAGGATAAACATGCTTAAAACCATGAAATAATATGTTTCAATTATTTTCTTCAATATCACCAATGTGTCAGTCCTCCATAGGCTCACTGATATAAAATAAAAAATCCCTATTGTCCAGGAACATTATTATAAAACATCAATATACTTTGATCCTAAAATTTCTATATTTATGGATAATCTATTACTCAACATCAAAAACCTGATGGATGTTCCTTGAATATAAAATTTTAATTACAATAAAAAACCCATTATTCACCCATAACAGACATTATTTAGTTCCTCTATATTCCAAAAACCATAATTTATAACTTATCTTATCAGAGGTCAGATAACTCAAATCATCTTCCAAAGACTTATACCATATAGTCCATAGTTGTGTCACCAACACCGATCGATCATATAACACAAAAGTGTACACATAACCATTAAAAACATATATATTTAATATTTCTCAAGAAGTAAGGATAATTGAAATACATATTGTGACCATATCATTTCTGCACCTCTTAGGTTCTCTTGGAATGAAGAAAACATCCAAAAGACCCACAGACTACCCATTTGAAGACTCTACATACTGAAGAGTCATAATATGTGACAAAAATAGATCATAATTCAAACAACACAATTTTTCCTTGAAAATAAACACTAAAAATCTCTACACTCTCCAAATATCAGAGTGACCGTCACAGGAAACCCCTCACATGTTCTTATTTTTTCATCTTGATCTATTTCATCTAAATCAAAATGGGCCTACACTCCCACATTACTCGATCACACAACAAGAATCATGACTCAATGAGTCTCATTTCATCCATAATAGGATTAATTTCCTAATTAAATATCCATGCACCCATTAAATGCTAAAAAAATCAATGAATCACTCTCAATTCTCTATTTCCCAAAAACTAAGGGCATATTTCACATTCCTTTCAAACATGTGATCAAAAATGTCAAGCCACTAGGGCCTCACTCTCTAACCACAAGATTATATCTATACTATAATCATCCTAGAATCAATTATCTGGGATCACGATCTACCATCCCATCAAAAACAACAACTGAAATAGAGAAGTGCATTTATCCAAACCATATATCCTTTTTAAAACGATCAAGACAAACAAATTACATTATTTGATATACATTAAAAAAATTCTATGGCTTACCCCCTTCCTTTCTCTCTCTACACCGTCAAGGGTATCCAACTCATTGAGGAAACAAGTTCCCATTTAAAACCACATCTTAAGTGCACCCTATATATTCCAATCTATCACTCGGTAATAAAATGCCTGATGTGACCCACCAATGGATTCTAAACATCACTAAAACATCAAATATGTGAAATTTGTATCAGATGATAAAACTTGGATCATCAAAACCTATCATCCGAAAAAAATAACAAATCACGAGTTTTTTCAACGGTGTAGCATAGTAAAATACTTCCAAAATTTCATATGGGGAAACACTATATATATATATATATATGTATCTTTTGATACATTATACAAAATGCCCCTATTTATACATCAATGTTAAACATGAACATTCCAAATTATTTCCTATAAATCTTATATACCAAATGTGATTCATTCATGCATGCTTCTTCATTTCAAGACCAAGAAAAACATATAAATATTGATAACAATTTAAAATATAATACTTAAATAAATTTCTAATCTAATATAAAAGAACTATAATATAAATCCTATAATTCTACTAATGAAAACATCCTACTAGACAACTTTTCATGGATCACTTGTCCGAGATTCATCACAGGAAAGGACATAGTCAAAATTTTTTATCATTTCAAAAGATACTATTAAAAAATATTCTATGGTTATATTTTAAATAAAAACTCTATAATCACAAGCATGTAAACATATTTGGGGTCACCATATGACCTAAATCTTGTATCCCCGTATGAAAAATGATGTTGATGAGCGGGGACAGTCTATGATCAACATTATAAAGACAATTATCCCTTTATAAGTACTATATATAAATGTAAATAAATATATGTATTATGTAACAAATAATAAGAGTTCCCATATATGTAATTATAAAAAATTGAAACCATAACAAATAATCCCACATGCATCCTATAACAAATAGGTATGCATTCACACACTAAATACATCTTAATTGAGCACAAAATGTGTCGACTAGATATAAAAAATAGAAAATAAAAATAAAAGTATAGGGAGGTTAAACTATAACCCCAATATTCAATTAAATTTATTTTCTAAAACCATATCAAGATACACTATCTCAATCCACTATGTTACTTATTCATAAATTACACACCAAATATGAGATATTCAAGAAGACTCAGGTGATTCTGAAAGGTGTGAGAAATATATCTTATTAGTATCTCACACAGTTCCCCTTATAGAATATATCATATAAAGTTTTATGAATTAAGAAAATAAATTTAAATAATATAAAATATACACACATTCTTGTTGGGTCACTATGAGATAACTTGGTCACCATGAAAAAAAACCCACTAGGTTTAGCCTCCTAGTGAACAAGTCCTCCATAGGTGTATGACTTTGAAATCCCATCAATGGAACATTGAAACACAAAATGACATAAACATACATAGTAAAAGGGAAACTTGTCATGGGATTGTGATTCTAATTATACCTTGAATGATAATATCACATGAGTTGTAATCCCACACCCAGAATAGTTGGTTCTATACCAAATCCCACCCCAAAAAATCTCATCACAACAAGAAAATCATAATGAATGTAGATCCAAAGGATGTAAAAAATAGATTCAACCTCTTATATGATCCAAACAATCATTGTGACATATGTCCCATGGATATGATTCAAATATTTTAAAAGGATATTATATAGGTAAATACTGTTCCCAATATCCTACATGATCCAAATCCAAAACATATTGTAGGGCCTGTAGATAAATACCAATTATATGAAGAGGATCCAGATGAGGGAAATAATGGCTAAATCTTCCCATATCAGTTAACAACAAACAATATTTATATACCATGGGTATCACATATAATCCAAAAAAGATCTTAAAGGGGGATAAAATGGCGATAACCTCTTATATGTGTTCAACTATTACCACCAATATAGGTCCCATGGATATGTTTAATATATAAGGACAAGAAATAAGCAAGGTGAACTAATCGATCAAGGGAAAAACACCTAAAAATCAATCCCATATATCAATCACTTCACCCATAAAGCTAAAACCATAGGTACTAGTCACTCATGACCTATCCCAGAAATAAAAATCCCATAACAACAAAATTCTGAGACAGAAGGTTGTTACTCCCATGACATGACTATTCACATTGTGTATAACACGCTAAACTCATCGATAACCCCATATCAAATAGAATTAAATACACAAGGATACTTAAAATTAACTCAGTGTATAATCATAATTAGAAACCCATTTCTAATATCACATGATGACCATATAGGCTGAAGGCCTTATCTGTCCCAAGCCTTAACAGATTAACATAATCCCTCATCCAATTTCCATATCACTATAATGGTCTTAAAAAGTATGGATAAATCTATGTGAACTCATTAGAAGCCTCTAAATAACTAATTTCATGGTCAAAAAACCCAGATAAGTAATCCCATGATTTTCCCCAACAAAAGTCTCACATAAGAGAACTATCAACCATTCAAATGATGGGAAAGCTACTCTTTATGTCACATCCAAGTTCTAGTTACTTATCTATCTCACATCAAGAACTAGTAACACTATATAATGTAAATGGGTACTTATAACCCTATGTGTTTTGTAATAATATATCTCCCATATCACAAATACATGTGACACTCTTAATTACTTACATGGCAAATAGAAAACCATTAGTTTCTATCCACATACATCCTAAACCCTGAAAATCATCATAAAACCCCAGTAAACTCATCCATAATTTGTTACCCCATGGAAAAAAGACGCCATATTATTCATTTTCAATAAACACTAAATTAATAAACATACATCGATCCTAGGAGGATCTATGAAACCCAAATTCTTTAATAATTCACTATCAATACTTTTCTAATTTACTATATTTTAAAACCCATATTGTCAGGCATAATCATACATGAACAAGAATATAGTTAATTTATTTTGGGAACAAATATATATTTATATACGTTACCATGATCAATGAATGCCTGCCAACCACATCCAAGCCTAACGAATCCAAGATAATATCTTAATCCCCTATATCATAGAATAACTATCATTATTTTTTTATAATTAATTATATAATAAAAAAAAGGAAGCATAATCGTATAAAAACCCAGAGGGTGATGAATCCAAACTCAGGTGGAAACAGAAAAAATGCGTAAGGTTTAGAGATCCCCTATAAAACCTCAATGAGAAAAAGAAATATAATTTTACACCTTACATTTTATTCTTTTAATTCAATAACATTAGAATCCATAAATAAATTTGGAAAACAATATATAATAACTAAAATGATGAGTGTTGTTCTGTGATTATCTATCATTGGAATCATTTATCCATCATAAGAAAAATACACTCAATTTATTATTATTTAATTATGATTTGGGTCAATATTAATTTAAAACTATTCCATAGATTCAAAAAATAAACTATAATAAATAAATAAGAAGACTGAATATGTGGGGGGGGAGGGATCAAACCTCTAATCTATAATAAATACCTCTAAGATCACTCGTCATAAAGAGGATATTTTTGTTAATGATTGGGTATAATTTATGTGAATAACAAGGAAAAAATTTACATTATGATGTTCTCCCTTGATAAAGAAGCAAGGTGGATTAATGGTGAAAATACTAACAAAGAAGTACTATAAAATGATACCTAGAACCCACCAGGAACCCTATCATCCACCAATGATTTCCTAATTATGCAATGAACCCCTGATAGACATATGGGGTAGCATCCCATATTCCCAAGTCATGGAGTAATATATTGAATTCAACGCGGAACCTTATAGTAAATACAATAATGTAACAATTCTACATTCATGTTTTCCTTCCTCGGAAGAACTGATCTACCTCTCAAGACCCCTGAATACTCTCAAATGTGTTAGAATACACCTAGAGGCCTCCTAAATATCATTATTCCAATATAATTTTAATTATAAAAATAATACTATTTTGGGTTAAAAATTCAAATTCCTTATAAAACCACTGATAATTAAATTTGTTTTTTATTTCATGATTTGCAACCAGGAGGTCTGCAGATCCACAAGTTTACACGTGTTGGGTGTGTGGAAAAAACTTATTAGGCGGTAACCAAATATTCACATAGTAAAAAAAAATACATGCTTATTAATCTCTTTAATGTAATTAATTTTGATAACATCACTTTAATCTACACATAAGACCATTTTATACATAATAATCTACAATCACAGTTGTGTTGTACTAACATTTTCCAGTGATAGAATGGGACAATGTATCTATGGTATGATCAAAATAAGATGATGAAAACTTTATCAAAACATTAATAAATCATGGGAGAATGATTTATAAACTAATAAATATGTTAGATGAATGATATATCACTATAAAACTAACAATAGGTGAAATATTCCTCTCCAATATAGTTACTAAGTGGATTAATGTATCACCAAAAAAATTGGTGAAAAATGCGTCACCAATAATATAACATGGGTGAGTGATGTATCATTATACAACCAAGACTAACTGAATGATGTATCACCTTATAAAAATTAAGGCGTGAATTATTTATCCCCGTATAACTAAGACTTGGGGATTATATAAAACTATATAATTGATGCTGGGTCAATAATGTATCACTATATAATAAACATAAGTCAAATAATGCATCACTATATAACTAACACGTGATGGATGATGTTTATTATATCTATAACACAACATGAATGATGTATCACCATATTGGTATCATTAGGTAAATGAAACATTTATTATATAATAATCATAGGTGAAATGTATATTCGGAATACACAAAAAATGTTGAAGGATTCATTAAAAACATCCAAAAGTAGTGAGTGATTTATTATAACATAAATAATAAAATTTGAACAATTGTTTCCTCACCAATTACCTTGGTGAATGGTATACCACTATTACATTGAATAATGGTGAATGATATATCACTTTATAAACAATTTTGGGTTAATAATGCCTCACTATTTACTAAACATGGATCTAAAAATATCCCTTTTATGTTTAAGATGTCACATATTCATTCTCCAGAGATCGCATAAATATTTGGCTGAACCACATCCTCAATATCCTAGGTTAAATTATATAAAATATCATAAAATTAAATATCTTTGAAATAAACAAAACTATACTAAAAACCTACCAATGTACCCATTTAATATAACCTATCACAAAATATGCACAATGTGTATCGACATAACCCCATTATGTCCCATTTCTAATATTACCAATCACATCCTATGCCTTAAATGTGATTAAACATTAATTATATGTTAGAAAAACCAGTATCAACCCATCAAACTCAAGAAAAGAATTACTATTAATTCATTTCCATAGGTCATAAATCCAAAACCAAAGCACGAGGTCATTATACTGATCCATCATTAGATAACCAATCGATACTCTACACCCAATAGTTCATCACTTGTGATTTTATACAACCATCATCATTAAATTATATTATCCTTCACTTATATCAAGAGTCACCCCACATGTAGTGATATAGACATAATAATCAGCATCAGCATCAGCATCATATCTTTTATGATTTATCCTAAGACAAAGTGATTACTAGGCCATTAAGAGACTGAAAAAATCTAGGAAAACTTAATTTTAAATATATGTAATATATCCAATGATATACATGATAAACCGAATTGATAACAATTGGTCACCCTAATAAAAATCTTTGGGTGGAAATTATTCTAATATATAAGAATTACCTTGGTTACTAGAGATATTCTTAAAGTATAGACACCTTGAATTTTTTTAAATTTAAATTCAACATATCCTTTCTTAAAATAATCATAAATATTTACTAATACACCATCAAGTATGAAATGTTAGTGGATAATCTATAGGCCTAACATACCTTCATATTATCCCCACAAATTATCCCCACATATATAAAAACCATCATTGGTTCTATCTTGTGTAAACTACACCCACCTACCCCAACACAAATTAAACATAATTTATAAAAATACATGTATTGTGGTATAATTTGGGACCACCTATTACATGTTAGAGTTACCCCCTTATGTTATCCCCAATCCAACCTAATCTAATACAGTATTGACCATTCTACACTCAATAAATCTCCAACTCATCTATAAGACATTATAAGTAATTAAATTAACAAAAAATAAATTTAAATAATTAATCCATAACTATAACATTTTGAATAATTGATGAAAAAACAAGGGGTGCAACAAAACATTGAAATAACTATAAATATTTCACAGTAATCCAAAAATTGGTCCATACATATTCTAATAAAATCCCATGTTATTTTTATTGATTTTATGAATATTTGCATCTAATTTCATTTAATTTAATATATAATCCCACTAAAAATGACCCCAATTAAAATATGGTAAACTGTATGCATTATTCATTCCTTAGTATCCTCTTTCCATTCCATATAAAAATATCCATATGTCGATTGAATTTCTCCACTATTTTGGTAAATCCAATATAAAACCATAATTGATAGGAATATAATTCATATAGTGTGATGAGAAGAGGAAATGAGAATAATGATGAACTAAAAAACCACAAATATAAAGTTGAACCACATTTTAATCCACCGAAACTATGGTTATTTAATGGGGGAAGGTGTTAAGTTGGATGATCCCTCTCTGTTTAGGTTGATAAGGGAAGTAAAAACATGAGTGTGTTTTAATAAAAGGAATTAAAATATACCTTTGGTAACCAATTAATTAAATAAAATTTGTTCTACCATGTACAAGATAGGGAAACATGGGGACTACCCCTAGTTCATCTATTAGGTATCAGGTTGCATTAGACTGGGTTCCCAGCAACTACTATAACCTCCAACCATAGCATTTTAATTTACTGAAAAATTTATATTTTTATTAGAGTCTTATCAACCAAAACTTACTCCTTATAACCATTATTTTAATCCATTATAGTATACCAAAGCAATATAAATTTCATTTAAAATCAAAATAATCAAAATATTGTATAGTTTAAATTTATGTTCAATCCATATGATATACTAATCCACTAATTCACACTAACACATATTGGTACAAACATCCCACCATACAGATTATTATCCAATAGAATCCCCCTTGTTCATTTATAAATTATTACCATTATAAAATTATCAAAACAAATACATGGGATTAAAGTTATTATAGTTTAACACTACTGCCCCCAAAAAAGGGATATTTTCAATCCTTAGATAAAACATGTTATGGTTTATAAAACAAAATATTCAATCAACAAATTTAGTGATTTGGTTAATATTTGAGTCATAAAACTGGGTAATTAGTGAAATGATCTAGCCATTGTCTCACTACCTGAGTATCAATGAAAATACTGAAGCCTATGATTTGCGAATCTATTTAAATCCACTAATTTCATTACAATATTCGGATACTAATGATATTCGATAAATTCATTTTTTTACAATATAATAAACATATGGTTGACATCACTAGATTGTAGTTGACCATGAAACACTAGGAGATAATCACATCTATCTTCTAATCATACGTAACCCTAAATATAATATCTTTATCTAGGATTAGTCTATCTCATAATTCCTAACTCTATTATAGAGGATGTTTTTCAATTTATAAGGAACTTTAAAAACAAGAAACAATTTATCAGGTTGTCTAAATTTTAAATCTCATAATGATATGTTACCCTATATACTAACCCACCCTAACATCATGATTTGATCTCCAAATATGGTTATCCACTACTAACTATATATATCTAGATTGGTTATCTCTAAGAATTAAGGTTTATCTTTAACCATAACCATTCCAGGGTTACCATATACATTACCGTGATGTTTACCAAAATTTTCTAAAAAGATGATCACAATCTCAGTCATCCTATAGAGTTTATTCCATAAAATGTTTTCCCTCATCCTTGATTAATTTTCATGAACTACCCAAATCCCATCAACCATTGAATATGAATACTAATGATATTTTATTATTAAATTTTGATAGTCCCATATAACAAGTCCCACCCAAGTATAAATGTCTATCATGATGCTCAATATTATCGTTATCAAATTCCACGTATGATTAAATAGCCCCAAAATTTGAGTTATGATGGATATATTTCATAATCAATGATTTAAATCACAATAAATTGACTCTCATGTTTAAACATGATATGGGATCTACATCATTCCACCATAAACATCAAAAATTTAACTAATTAAAATATTAATTATATTATGTAATCTCAAAATCCTTTATAATTTCGAAAATCACTTAACTAATCAACCATTTATAGAATATGAAAAATCATATATCCTTGATTCACAGTACAAAAAAGGTCCAAAAGCGTCACTTGTATGTGTTGGATGTCTTAGGATAACCAAAATACTTATAAACCCTTAATTTTTTCAGATGTAATCAATATATACCACATCCATTACATAATTATACCTTAATGAACTAGTATTAACTAGTAAATATATACCTAACCATTCAAAGATCATCTCTATCTCAACATTGATTCATTATAGACCATCATAAGGTATTCTCCTTTTCAATTTGATGGTCACCATATGGTACATGGAACTATTCTAGGATTTTTCTCATACCCATTCACTTTAATTGTGTAATGATCCCTGAAGCCTCATTATAATCCCATGAATTAGATCAATGATGTTTTGGAAAACTGATGATTCCGAGACTCTATTATGAAACATATTCCCTTTTCAGGGTCTTAAGCACCCAGAGAATCTTAGAGTAAAATATATATTCCCCAACATAGCCTAACCGATGTAATACAATGTATCTTACTCAACAATCCGGTATTGAAAATCATCATAATCAGGATCTCATCCTTAGAGTCACGTGAGGCTTATACAAAATTTGACAACCACATAAATTCTCCAAATTCCTCCAGTAAAAATGTACCATATGATATATAAGGATGACCACGCCAAAATAATCCTAAAGAACGCCATTAATTGGTTGATCTCAGGCCACCCCACCTCACATGGCATGTATGTTATGTACATGATCTCTCTCATTTACTAATATAAGAGGGTACTGAAAACAAAACTCTCAATAATAAAAAACCATCATCAACAATTTTTAAAAACACTGTTTAGTGTAGGTCTACACCCCAATGATACCATACCAAATAACATGACTTGAGACACATTATGTTTTCTCCCATAAATATTAGGCTCACATTCCGAGAAAAAAACTCATTAGTATTTCCCAGCCATATCGATTACAAACCACATATGATGCACCACTTGCGGTTTTAGTCATAATACATGGCTATGAAAACCATCATACCTAGACCAATGAATGATTAATCATCACTTAGGTGTCATTCCCATAACATTAATAAAATTTCACTTTATTACATCAATCTGAATCCATGTATCTTGGCTAACAATAAATTCTAACGTTACCTTGATATATTACAATTCATCCCAAAAAAGGTGCTTGAAAAACATTATATTCTTCCGCATTAGTTTATGTCTGACCATCAACTTATGTAACATCATCATCATAACTAGTATCTTCCACATATTATGTAGACCACATTTCATATAGGTCACATCCCATGAAGCACCACATATACATCAATCACAATATAACTCATGGAAACTCATATTCCATAACCTTCATCTTATGTATCACATCAATATCATGTATCCCTATAACAATATTACTCACCCTATGGACATCATCATCATATTTATGTATATATTGGTGATATAACTATCTAGTTACACATCTCTCAAATGTTTTAGTAGAGCAATCTTGGATTTTTATAAACCCACCATATATTATTTGAAAATGATGATTTATTTATTCTCGTTTCTTTAAATAACCAAAATTTATTTCATTTGCAAAACTAATATAACATTCTCATAAAATAATGGTTATTTCATGTTAACATATGTGATAGAAATAATTTTTTTATAAATTCCTCTTTCAACGTAGAACAAAGTGTAATTGATCAAATTAAAAAAAATTACATTCTTACTAAAAAGTAACATATATATACAAATGAAAGACTTTTAATTTTTTTTTGAAACCAATGTAATATTATTTATTTGACCATAAATATGAATACTTGAAAAAAGTATTTCTCAAATCCTAAATTTTAAAAAGTCATAACTATATCAGGTAGATTCCAAATGGTAATAAAAATTTAAATAAGCTCTGATACTAGTTTTTGAAAAATCTATCCTTCCCATTGATGACTAACAAGATCTAGATAAATTATTGGACTTAACCTTTCCTCACTATATTCTATAGTATTCTGACTAGTGGTGAGGGTATGATAAAACATGTGGGAATACTATATCATCAATATCATCACATTAATAATCCCTAAATAAAATGAAATTAATAAAATGTATAAAATTCTATCATAAAGGAATTATAATAGAATACATAAATTCAAAATATCATAAACCATGTTCTAACCAAAGGCATATCATGAAACTAATATACCTATAAATCTGGAATTATGATCACTGAGTAGACCAATCATATAAATTATAGATGAAATTAAAATATTAAATTAGGATACCCCAATCATTATTCCATAACTCTCCTTAATCCCATTTTAATTTCCTTTTTGAGAAACATTATCACACACACATTTACCAGGCTCCATGTTCAAACATACAAACCGAAAATTACATATTTCTGTCAATCGTTTTTCACATGTATGATGTTGGTATAAAAATCATTATTTCATTATAAATGGTTCTACTAATAATAACCATATATATATATATATACATTTAAATAAATCCATGAAATTTCCAACTATAAACCAACAACACCATTGGGTATATAAGGACCCATTGAGACAATCAACTCAAAGCTACTTTAGTTAGCACTAGAATGGGATGATCCCCCCATGGTATAATCACATGATGTTTTTTAATCACTTGTCAACATATAAATAAAACACTAATTGAAAATTAATAATCAAATACATAATCTAGTAGAATAATATATCTACATATAGGAAAAAATGAGTGAATGATGTATCCCTAACATGACTAGTTGGGTGACATGTTTATAACCGAACAATGACAAGGTTGAACATCGCATCACAAATAATATAACAAACGTAAATGATGTATCAACATAAAACTAATACAATGTGAGTTATATAACACCATATAACTACAATATGCAAATGATGTATCAATATAAAACAAACACCGAGTGAAATATGTATCACTATATAGCTAAAGGTAGGTAAACACTTCATCTGCATATAACTAATATTGGGTGAACAATGGATCACTGTATAACTAACACTATGTGAATATGTATCACCCATAACTACCATTGGGAAAATGATGTATTATCCAATATCTAACAGTACATAAAAATTATAGTATGATATAAAAATAATTGGGTGACTGGCATGTCATTAATATAGTAATACAAGGGTGAATGATTAATCAATTATACATTGACGAGTGTGAATAAAATAACACCAAAACTATTAAAGTGGATGAATGATTTACCATACTATATAAAATAATGGGTGAATGATTTATCACCTAAATGATGAGTACGGATAATAATATATAACCAATAAATTAATAATTTAACATCTTGATTTTTTTAATGAATAAAAAGCATTAAAACTTGACTGTCATTCAACATAAAGTTTTAGGTGAATTGAGAAATACCATAAAAATATTATTATTTAAATTTGTCTATTATAATATAGGAATTTAATTAGAATGTATGTACACGAGTAGCTACACTACGAAATATATTTAAAATGGTTCGAGTCAATACAAATTTATTTATTAGTGGTCTGTAAATAAGTACTCAATTTGTATTGATTTTAATTTTATGCATCAAAAATACCTTTTTTTGAAACTTGTTATTTATTTATTTTTGTTAGTGATTATTATTAATAATTTTATCAAATTTTATAAATTTTATGTCAGGAATGGATTATATTTTATAAATCCTCATATGAAATTTTTTTTGGTGAATTTTAAGTATTTTTACAAAAAGATTGACTTTTTAGTGAATTTTGAACATTCAAATTTTATAGAAGTATTTCTAACCATTTCATGTATTTATAGAATATAAATTAATTTTTATTGTTTTCAAAATATATCTAGATAATATTTATTAAAAATAATCCAATTTATTTCATTGTAATTGAAAATATATATAATTTGTGTATAAAATCATTTTTATACATAGAAATGTGTTTTTTTAAAACTATTTTTCATATCATTTTGAGGGTTAATTATAAAATTTATTTATATAAATTATAGGGATTTAATTTTATAAAATAGATTCAATGTCTTTTATCATTATTTCATAATTCGGTAATTAGTGCAGCTTTATTTTTTTGTCATAATGAACTGTAACCATGGTGAATATTTGTCACCTTTGTGAGTTTAAATCGAATAATTAAGGTAAAAAATGTTAGAAGGATTCAAAATTATATATAAACATAAATAATTTTTATTATATTAGTTTATTTCATGCATAATCATCCAATATTACAGTAAATGGAAACTAAGTGTTGTTTTTATTTGATAATGAATTTATTAATGTTTTGCATAAAGAGTAAATAAAAAATATCACTCTTTATTTTAATATATCTAATATTTTACGTTATTGATAAAAAAGAGGTTATTTTTGGTTCAAAATAGTTCATTATAATATAAATGAATTAATTTTATCATTTTTTTCCAAATTTTAGTGATGAAATAATTTCCTCCGATACAAACACAACGACTACACACTTCTTATGCATGGAGTAGAAAAATCAATTAAATCAATTTAAATAACAAAAAAATAGACATTTCTTGTATGGGGTATGGTATTAAAAAAATTTATCGATATATATATATATATATATATATATATATAAAATTTATTATGAATATTTTTAATGTCTATATTTGAATATTATTACGGAGTTTATCTTTTTAATAGTATTTATTTTTAATACAAATGAAAATGAATTTAATTGTTTCTTATGTTAAAAAATATTTTTGAAATGAATTAAAATTTATTAAAGCCTTGTAGTCTTCCATTTTAATGGGTTGTGGTTGATAATAAAAAAATATCAACGTATGGGTCATTGTTATTTTATATTTAAGTTCATGACCACAAAATATTAAAAAATGTAAATATCATGATAATGATTAAATTGGTTAAGGATGGTTAAACGTAAAAGATAATGGTTATAAATTCACCTAAAAATTGAATAAATATTATATTTTGAGATTAATTTTGTAATCCTGAAATTAAAAATCAATATTTATTAACATTATAATTTAATTAATTCAAATGGTTCCCCTCACCTCTCTTTTATATGGGTACTTCCTCTCAGCTCTTCATCACACGTCTTGAAACATGTACCATAACAAAAATCAACCAAAACATATTATAAACATCCATATATACAATATAGAGGTTTTTAACATCTTAATATTACTTCCTTGGGGTCCTTATTGATAGATCCCCGAAAGGTCTTTGAAAGAGGTGGTAATCATCTTAACCCAGAATGTTCATTTTACTTAATCTTCTAACTCCTTAATGTATTATGAATATTTTTAATGGTTATATTTGATTATTATTACTGAATTTATCTTTCTTATAGTATTTATTTTAAAAAAAATTTAAAATGAATTTAATGTTTTATTATGATAAATAATATTTTTAAAATAATTTAATATTCATAAAAAACTTGTAGTCGTCCATTTTAGTGGGTTATGGTTGATAGTAAAAACAACTATCGACTTATGGGTCACTTTTTTAATATTTATGTTCTTGACCCCCAAAATATTAAAAAAATGTAAATATTGTGATAATCATTAAATGGGTTAAAGAGGGTTAAAAATAATAGATAATGGATAAAAAATCACTTAAAGATGATTAAATATTATATTTTTCGATTAATTTTATAATCCTTAAATTGAAAATTTATGTTTATTAAATTTATAATTTAATTAATTCAAATGGTGCCCCTCACCTCTCTTATATATGGGTACCACCTCTCAGCTCTTCATCACATGTCATGAGCCATGCAGATCAACCAAAATCAACCAAAAGATATTATAAACATACATATATACAATATATAAGGTTTTTACTTATTAATATACCATCCCTAGGGTCCTTATTGATAGATCCTGAAAGGTCTTTGAAAGGGGAGGTAATCATCTTAACCAAGCATTTTCATTTTACTTATTCATCTAACTCCTTAATATCTATCCTACCCAGTAAAATATAATTACATTACAATCTACCATAAAATTATATATTTTTTATATTAATGGTATAACCTTATTCATATCTAATTTATATTAAATGATAAATGATTGTATTTCCTATGCATAGGTGTATAAAACCACCTCTATAAAGAGGTTCAATTCATTTTCTGTCACCAAGTAACATGGCTATCAATAATAATGGATTTATTCATTGAAAGAGTACACATGTTATATAGGGTACACAATGTGTAGCTCAAAAAATTTACCATGTTTTTCACATTAAAGATACTTTGAATGATAGGACCTTCTGCATGATGTGAAATATGGTCTAAATGAATTTTTTCCTAGAAGGGGTACTCGGTTTGTACCACCACCACTCATATAATATTTTAGTAATATTTAGTGCATGGTCCTGAATAAAATGCTATATAAGGGTAAAAAATCCACATGGGAATATACTCCATGTACACATCAAGTTGGTTGGTCAAGGGTAAAAGACCTGAGGGTTATGTCACATAGAATTTTATATTTATGTCAATTATATTCCCAATATACTACACCAAATGAAATTGGAAAAATGTTTTCTTATGGACTTCCCATCATATATTCGAGTATGTCAAATCAGATTTAATATCTTCTCTTAGAATCTCATCCTATTCTATTATTTAACCTCCAATCCTTTTTGATCCTTCATATAGATCTCCATTCATGGTTGTTTCATCATTGGGGAATGATTCTTGAATACCGATAAATGAAAATAACCATATCCACCAATTTAAGCATGCATAACCCGACACATTGTAAATTTTGAAACAAATATACCTCATTTATTATTGCGATAATATATTTTCGAAAATTTATTCTATTAACCATGACCTCATTCATTTAATACAACTTTCATAAACAATCCATGATTTCATTTACAGCCAAAATCAGACCAATAATATGAAATCAATGGAATAATTATAGACCAATGATGAATATGAAAATAATTTGTGGAGAAACCATATAAACAAAAAAGTGATTTTCATCAATGGATTTTGAAAACCTAGAAATTGATCTAATGCGCATAAATATAATAATATATAAAAATAACAAAAATCAAATAATCCTAGATAAAAATATGTACAGTAATTCTTAGGGGAATGTAAATTTTGGGAATAGAATGGTGATTATAAATCTATGATTGTAAATTGTAAGAGACATACTAAAATCCAATATTAAAAAAATCCCCACATTATGAATGTTTTTATAATAAATGATGAATGAAGCTATAATGGACTCATTGGTGCTTTTCATTGTTTTCATTCATCAATTTCAGAAGATCTCATTGATCATATGCAAGGTATATCCTATAATGAATTCTCTAAAAATCAATAGGATTTGCATCTAACACTAGTAATTGGAAAAATAACCAACCCAATAATGTGGTCAAAATGCATACATTCCAAAATGTAAAACTAGTGTTCCTAGTTCATGTATGGAATCTATATTCCCATTGGAGACATCATTGAAGATAAAATAAAAGTTTTTTCGAATATGATTTCATTAATGATAAAAAATATATATTATTTTAAATATTTTATTACCTAATATCCATGACACCTGAAATACAAGGCTTGATATGAAACAAAACAAAGAAATATAAATTTTAATGTTCTAATAGATTAACTATAAAACCATGTGTCATTCATCCCACTAATCTTCAAGAATTTGCATCCAAAACCTTTTATTATACTTCAAATGGTGTGGGAAATTAATGAAATGATTTCTTTATCATCTTGGTTTAGATCAGGATAGTTAGATATGTGTAGTGGGTCATGAACAACTCACCTTAGGTATGACACATGGAAGGAACCTTGCAGAAGATCCAATTTTTTTGGAAATTATAAGTGGTATGGAACCTTTAATAACAATTTTGAGATATATAATAGACTGATAAATATCATTGATAGATTACAACGATGACTAAGTATCCACAACAAGTAATGAGTTGGGATCTTTAGAAACACATAATCACCTTCCTAATATCCTAATGAACCCTATGAATGATATGTTTGGTACATTTCATGGATCATAGTGGTACTAATACAATTATAAATGAAAAATTCCTTATATAATGTCACTTTCTCTAATAATGAACCCATTAGTGATGAATATAGTATCATTTTCTAGTATAATGTTGCCTGGAAAGGTCTTCGATACATTTACTTGACCTGTTCCATTACTATATTGGAGAGATTACTATTTTTAAATGAAAACTCCACCAAGGGTAGATAGTCCTACAAAATTCATTGAAATTTTAACATTATTTCTATCTATAAGTCAATATGAAGCTAAACTGTTTTCTCATTATGACTACACTTATGGGGGTGTAATTTTTTGTTATTTTGTAAATGGGTTATGAAATCAACTTATAAATATCCACAATTGTAGGACATGGAAGTATAATCATGGATAAGCACAATCTTTGAGGATAACCCATGGTGTGAAGTGATTTCATCCATGACTAGGTATTCCAAGCTATCTAGTATGTTGTACTCAAGGATAGAGAGAAAGTAGTTTGACATTGTCAATCAGACAATAATCACATAGATAAAATTGTGACCTCTCTTTGATCATGGAAGATACATTAAAAAATCCATTGATATACTATCCAATATCCATTTGGGAACCTTATTGGGTTGTGCTAAACTGGTTTAGACCTCTCATTCCTCCTTAACTCGATTACATGTGATTCCTTAAGAAACCAATTCATCAACAAGTCAGTTCACTATTTCCCACAAAAACTGGAATTGATGGCCTTGACAAATATTCAACACTCCATGATTAAAATATAATTGGGGTGTATTAATCTTATCGGCATCTCCTCATATAGCATAATCATGGTTATCGTCCATCCTTAAAAGAGGACGGACTGCTCCCCATCTTCAGTAAATCCATTTGGTGTCTCACATAATATTATCTAATCATGAAACAACTCAAAATAAATGTCACATATCTGAGCCTCCATCACATGTAAATAAGTGTAGGGATCAATTCCATCGATGAGAGATGACAAAATCCTCCCTTTTCTTACAAAGAAAAACTCAATGATGATACTATCCCTATTACCTATATTAGCTAGTGGTAATAAGACTTCGTATTATGATAATCCACCATATAGTTGTCCTTTCATAGAGTATAAAATATACCATTTTTATAGTCATATAAGATATCCATCCACACCCTCTATCTTGGGTTAATATCGATTTGAGAAATTATATTCTAAAGAATCTTACATTTTCCATTTACAACAAACCACTTAACAAGATATTAGTTCCTCAAATGTATATGGGTTAACATTACGTATTCTAGCCCTATGCAGAAGTTCACTTAATTATTCTAAAGGGTTATTGGCTATCTATAAATATAAGTAATAATAACCAACCACTACATTTATACACATCTAATAATAGATCTATAGTAATCCAAAATCATCACATGCTGAATTCAATCCTAAGGAAGTCCCACGATATGAGTACTAGTAAATCATCAACTTATCTACACAAAGGCCATATGGAATCCCTCATAAAAAATTATAGGCATACCATTTCATGCATGGATAGTTAATGGGGGAACATTTATAAAATTTTATTTAATACAAATTTGGTAATATCAACCCAATCTATAAAAACTACACACTATAGACATCCTCTTGGATGGATCTCATGCTAGCATAGCCACGATCTTCATTAGGTTCACATCTACTCCAATAACTGAGGTGAAATATCCATGAATGTGAACCTATATAGTCTAGATCTAACAATTATATAGATATTTGTATACTTTATATTCCTAAGGTAATTCTAATAAAAACCTAATATTTATGGAATTATCGGCGTCTTATGCCAAATTAATTGGGATTTAAAAGATTAAGATCATCACAAAATGAAAAAGGTAGGGATAAATTATATGGTTAATTAATTATAAGAATATAAATGGGTATTTTTATATGCAAAAGGGTGACGCAAAAAATATTTAATTCACATAGATGAATTGAAGTATCATGTTTTGGATATTCTAAAAATGATTATTTTTCTAATGATATATAAACATGAGATTGGACTGCGGGGAAAACATTGCTCACATCATAAATTGGGGTTGTTTTTTCAGTCCTTAGTGGAGGGTATTTGTTCATTATTATCACCTGATTTAAAAAGTGGTAGTTAATAAAAATACACATGCTCTTATCTAATTTATGGGATAACATTACAAGAGATACCCAATGGGACACTAGGGGTCTGATAACTGTTTTCCCCAATGGTCCTCTAATCTGAGGAGAGGAGGGATGTTTTATACATTCCCACAATGTGATTCCCTAAAAAATAATGGTAGTCCTTTCCCCACACACCAATGAGGGTATCTCTACCTGTACCATCTTATGAAGAACAATTACACCCCTTTAATCCATTTTAAAATCTCTATTTTATTCCGACTCTTCCCCCATTATCAATAATTCTGATTAATATAGAACTATTAGATAGATTTAATAATGTATATATTTAGATAACATAATTCTAAAAATCCTTGGGACTTCTATATTTGACTCTGGGTTCTTGATTTGGATCCCATATACTTTTAGATGATACCTTCGACATGGTCATATTAATATCCTTGGGTTTGTAGGAATGAGAGATTGTTGGAATACATGATTATAGAAATAACATGAACCATTTTAATTAGATGTAGGACCCGATTCTTCCATGGTATAGATATCTATGTAACTATAATGGGATGAATTTAAAACTATTATTGTATTCCAATAAATTCTATATGAAATGATATTCTTCTTCTACAAATCTATGTGTAAGATTAGATGAACATCAATTTCACTTTGAAAAATACTCTGTTATTTATTTTCTTATTGATTTGGTTGGTCAGTTTCTGTCTTTAGAAAGTATAAATAACATGGATTTTCCCAAATTTCTACCCACATATTTATTGATGTTGATGTCTCCATGATGCCGGTGGAGTGGGATTTGATCAATGTTTTGGAATAGTTTCGATGAAAACAATTTGTTAATTTTTAATCTGAGATAGATTATTGTTTGTATTTTAAGTGAATGTCCCATCTTCTTTAAAGATGCTATTATGGAATTAAATAATGACACATGGTATCCTATTTGATTACCCAACAATTGAATCAAATATATAAGGTCACTAACCTAATAATAGATCATGTGGGTAATCATGGTTCAGTACTAAAAAATATTATTTACAATGAATGAAGTCCTTGTAATTCTAATATGATGATATCTGTAAATTAAAAATATTTTAGAAATAATATGGTTGACTCGAAATAAAAAACAAAATATTTTTTAGGGTCAGTGGTAACCAAGGGAGTGGGTGTTATTTTTTCCTTCGAACCCGACCTAAAAAATTCCAGTTCTACCTCTTATTTAGGGGTTGTGAGATAAATATATGAAAAAAATCATGATGTTGTGATACATATGATAAGATAGAGACATTACCATGTGATTTAAGGTATGGGAAAGCTTAATGAAATACGAAAATGGTTTGCTGAATTTAGTAAATATATCTATTTTAATAAGGACCTTATCATGTTTGAGCTAAGGTAACATCCTTGATATCTTAGGAACTGAAGAGACAAATCTAGATCAAAGACAACATGAAGGTGATGTTATATTTAAGGAAGGGAAATTGCTATCAAGAGTAGAGTCAGGTGTTGAGGTTTCTAGAAAAGTGTCTAGAGGGTGTGTAGAGGGAGGCCATGGTAGAGGGATCCACAACCTAGGGAGGTAGAAGTGATAATGGGGAATATGGATTTGAGGATATTCATTTTAGTTAAGGAGAATAAATCAAAATAGTGGAAGGATTACTCTTATATTCTCAAATCAATGGAGAAAGATCTATTACAATTTTTTGGACCATGGATATGGACTACACATTCACTTTTTATATGTAGGATTAAAATTGGGGGAGTCCTATGGAACACGAGAAGAAAAGTGGTTTTATGGAATACCATAAAAAATTACAAGGAGCGTCTGTGGTGGAATATAATACCAATAGTGATGTTATCACTATTATGAAAATTAGCATGAAGGATGGGATGTCTGAACCACGATAATATCGAGTTAAGGAGGATACTAATAAGGGGAAAACATGGGAGCTTATCTAACATTCTAAGGATGAAATGTTGGAGGAGGAATTTGTGATTAAGGACCCTATTGTGATCATAGAACATATGTACGTGAGATTGATTATATTTGAAAACAATAAAGGGAAATTTTATGGTATAAACAAGAATGACCTATTTTTTTAATAGAATTAAATTTAAGGATTATAAATTCATAGGAGTTCATTCAATCATCATACATGATAGATTATTGGTTCAAAGACCTGATCAAGGATGACCAAGATACAATGGTAATTGGTCATTAATAGAAATTATAGAGGGAAAATAACTCTAACAGGACCAAAAATTATCTTAATGGATCAACTATCTATTATTTTGTATTTTATTTTAGTGATATTTATTATTTGGGTCTCTCACATATTCTTCAAAATTGTGTAAAAAATTATAAAACGGTAATTTTTATTCAATTATCCAATAGACAACCAATTACACTATCACTTTTCCTAGGATTACATGGTACATTTGTAAAGATATTGAATTTATCTGTGCATCCCCAAGGATAAAATCAATAAAAAATATGACCTCTCAATGAGGGGGTAGACCTTGTGCATCATTGGGGAAGATGTCCATGTATTCTACCAATATATTTGGGTGTTGAACATCTGATGAATCTATTTAACTACGATTAATGCTCTCTTACTGGAGAGTTATTGGGTGTAGAATCTTGTTAATGAAAATTTAGACTACTAATTTAAAATAAATTTCTTCCATAAAGGGAATACCCATTAAACCATTTCTAAGGCACATCAACCACCAACAGAAGAATTAATCTAGACATAAATGATATATAGTTAGTATATACCTTGTATGACAACATATTAATTCATAAGAGATATAAATAGAACCTATGTGAAGATCTCTCTATAGAACATATTTTTTCATTGTTGAATGATTTTTATGATTGTGGTATTACTCAATATAGGAATATTGAGGAAAATGGGTTTCACTAGAAGATTCATTGGACCCTCTAACTCTAAAATATGGGATATAGAAATAAAATAAATGATACCACTTCAAAAAATGAGTAAATGTGACAATTTTCAAAATATACAAATCATACCATGAATAATGTCACTCATTTCATGATAAAAACATTCTATTTCCTACAACTAACCACTACCATGGACACTTACCGTCTCATAGTGGTGGTAGATGACGTGGACTATAATATCCTCCTCATATTTATCGTAATGTTTAAGAAGTATCGCGTCTTTTATCAAAATAAACCCCCTTAGGGTCACATTATATTCCTATGGGAGGCCCTCAATCATATTACTATCTCTTACATGGGGGTCTATAGGCGTCCAACCACCATCTATTGCATAATGGGATGGAGAATCACATGCCATGAGTCACTATATCTTATAGAAATATATATTCCTATATCTCGGTTGATTGGATCCCCTATGTGATCATTTAATTAATTTTACCTATGTCATTGTTTTCATATAAAAATAATTCCTTCTTTCAGAATTTGATGCCAAATCACATCTAACTATAGAATAATTTTCTACTCCAAGATTACCTCTCCCAACACCATCTATCATCCCCTACCCATAATAACATATATCTAACAATAACTCCCCATTTATCCCAGTATATGTGGGAATGTATGTAGGTTCTACCTTTGACCAATTGTATCTTTTGAGACCTCACTCAATAGTCCATGATTAGAAAAATCAATCTCAATTAATTTCAATGGAGGATCACATGAGATATGTGAATCTCGATGCATACTCAACAATATTCATACTTCCCTCATATAGATCTCTACTATAATTAATATACATGAAACTTTAATTCATCTGGAAATAATACTCATGAAACAGGACACCATTGATGGTTAAGGAATCCCCCATTATGATTCTGGTTGATAAATACCACTAGATACTCACTATAATCATGAGAATACTTGATTAAGAATTTTTTTTACATAGGATGGGTTTTATTAAGACATAATTCTCAAAAAAAATGGAACAATATTATACTCAACCACATGTGGGAAGATATATTTTCAGAACATGGGAAACATTTTTCCATGAAACACCTGAAGCACAATACAACATCCGAGTCCTCATCTTGATCAATTAGAATAAATTATTTCCTGAAATGGAATGAAATGTATATGTGAACAATCAAAGATTGGTGCACTAATTTCTCTATGGGTAATAAGATCACTATCTCACAACACTAAGAAAACTCCATGTGAAAATTCTCGAGAATAAAATCCTAATATCATAACTAGTCATCATTTCATCTCTACATTAAAATCTGGTCAGGCTATCTACATGATTGTATCTTTTATTTTAAAAATAATAAAAATGATAAAAAAATACAATATATGGGGTTATGACATGAGAATAACATTTAAATAGATAATCTATTACTATATGATACAAGAATCATTGTTTCGACACAACCCATGACTCAATGCTCTATGTGTTCAAAGATATTATTATATTCTTATAGTACAAACACAACACAGTCCACACAGTTAATTATTTCCATAAATTGAACATTGAACTCAAGAAACCATAACCTTATCACCATAAATCCATAAACCAATAATATTAGGTCTAAGATATCCAAACATAATCTTTAAGAAAACCATTCAAATACCAAGCTAATATGACATCACACGCCATAACCTCGCATAGGAGGTCATATGGAATTGTTCCACCAAAGGAAAACAGTAATAGGTGTTAGGCATCTTACTAGCACTTGCTAGGCATAAAAATCAAAAGGGAGGACCTAATATAATATTAATATATGAAATCACACCACTATACATACAAAAATAATATAATATATTAATATAACTGGCCATAAATAATACTGATATATAAAATCCAATAGGATAAAAATATAAATCGAACCTACGAACTGATATGAGGGAGATCCCTAGTCATGTTCCCCAAATATAAACACTATTAACTAACACCACCACCATGTTTCAAGGACCTCATCCTTCTCCTAGTCTACCATGATTACTAACAAAATGATCATTAGCTACATGAGGCATGATTTTTTTGGGGATGTGTACCAACACTGCTAATTATATACACAACCAATAATACTCTCTAAAAATCGAATGATATAATGAAATACAACAAACTATATAAAAATAAATAATGGATAAAAGAAAATGATATTCCTAGTTATTTTCAAATGAGAAAAAACCATGGAAAAAATGTGGTCTCTTACTTCATAAGAGTCAATAAGTGAAATCAACTGGCATTTTAAAAAATCTAGACAATCCTAGTTAAAAATCAACGTGACCACTTCAAATAAGTTGTGCGGGACCCACACATCACTGATGGGTAAAAAATGGTTGGGGGAATATTTTCCTCTATAAATCATCCACACCTAACCTAAGCATTTAGATGAGATATTATGAACGTCATTGATCGATAACCTACAACCCATGTGATTATGATGGAGTATCTACAAAATATATATAAACGAATTAGGAAAGCTATACCTTTAAATAACTATACCACCAATATAGTAACAACACTTATATCACTCCAAATATCAAACAATAATTATATATCCAACTATCCATTGTTGAATAAAAAGATTCCTACTAATATCTACACCTATTTTAATTTTATGTCATAAAAAATCTACCATCACATTTTATCAGTAAAAATAAATAGAATGGGTTGTTTAAATTTAAGATTCTAATTTCGAAGAATAATACTAAAAATTTAAATATGGTATCATTGGAGTTCCTCGAATTCCCTTTAGATTAAATAGTGAATATCCCAAAAACAGTAACTTGGTAATACAATAACAAACTTTTTAGAGTGAATGGACATTTCACTTATTATGTATGATATACTACATGGTGTGTTTGGATATGATAGGTAGTTAGTATGTACTAGCACTAATCTTGTTTTCATTATCAAATATATGATATAAGGTCCTTATGAATTCAATGAAAATGTAAAAATAACCACCATGGTGTGTAGTCTAATAAAAAAATATACTAGTAAAATATGGGTTCATTCCAGGTGGGTTAAGTCATATAGTCTGTAATATTTCACCCAAACTAAAACAGAATCCGACCCACCATCTAAGATTCACGACATATCTTCATAAACAATACATATAGTGTATTATATTATTCTGAACTATATTTATCCCTTGACCATAATATCTCAACTTCTTATACGAGTTAACATCTAATCATTCCTAATCCTTTATCGAGGGCACTATTCGAAGATATTTTGTCACCATAAAATAATTATAGACCCCCAATACTGGAAAGAATTACCTTCATCACTTTTGGATACTATTTTTACTCTATATATCACTTCTTAACAAATAGGGCTTATATTCCTACAATCATGATCCTACATCACTAGAAAATCTTCCACTCGCAATAACCTTCTTAATTCAATCCAAAAATGTGCATGGTTTAAGGATTTGATCGACACTTGAATTAGAAAATGAATGATGAATCAAAATCCTAACCCTAATAAGATGAAAAGTACCTGATTAAAGGTGTAAGAATACAAAATAAGTGAATATCATCGATGGTTTTTTGCAAATCATTCTATAGATTACAGGTAAATAAAATAAAGAATTGTAAAAAACAGTAAAAACGGAAAAATCAAGGACAAAATGAAATTTATAAATTTAATTGTCTATAAAAATATCCAGAATCAAATGATTATTACATATATATTATTTTATATAACAATAGATATCAAAAAATACAATATTTAACAGTCCATAAATAATGAATTTTATGACCATTAGAGAATAATTAATCCCCAACAATGTCATTTGTAATTTAGTTTGAGCTCATTAATATATCCCTTCAGCGTCGCTTGATTACAAAGCATGGTAACTCCCATAAAATGTCATCTCAAAATTTTATTTCCATGTGATAAACCCTATAAATTAGTGAATAATTGGTATAAATTCCTTTTTAATTAGTTATTTTTGTATTAATTTCAATCATTCATTTTTAATTTCTTGTAAAAAATATTTTTTTATATAACATTTATTCCAATGGTGGATAAACCCATAGGTCCCTGATATTGATAAAAATATAAACTCATTGTGGTAAAACCATTTATCCAGACTCAATTGTCATCTCAATTTCCCTATTTGAGACTCTATCAAGAGAAAAATCATTTTTAATTACAATATGTGTTTTAATTATAAAATAGATATATTATTTTTTAGACATTAATTTTTGGGAAAATTATTCTGAAAATACTACTCCATATCTGTAAATAAATTCAAAAATTTATATTAAAATTTTATAAGTGTTGAACATAAAAATTCTCGAGTCATTAAATAAAACATGATTTCATTTCCACATACATCAAAACTAATTTTGTGTATACCAGTAGGGTTGAGTACATTTATTCAATATAGTTTCCCATAATAACTGAACAGACTGATTTCTAGTAATCAAGTGGATTTTTTGTCATGTTTGTGGAGAGTGTCACTTGATTTATATGATACATAGATTCCATTAATGATCATTTAATAACTTTAAACATTCATACTATCATAATTTAAAAGACATACACACACAAAAAATCACCTATAAAAAACTGTACAACCCAACCATTGTAGAAGTACCCATATACCACTCATAGGAATATAATTCCTCTTTAAAAAAATATGTCATTACAAAGAGTAACAGTCAACTCATATGAAATGATTATCAACTGGTCTCAACTCTTATCGATTAAAAATCTCAAGAATAATATTCAAACTAAACCCATAAGTATTGATTCAATTTGATTATAACCCAAAAAAAAAATATCAAGTGAAATAACTCTCGTAACAAAAAATACAACAAAGGTAAATCAAATAGAGACCAATAGTCAATACATAATGATTAACTGTGAATGAAAACGTGATGGTTAGTAAAAAATCCCCCCAAAAATAATTATGACACATTAAAAGTTCCATGAAAATTGGGATGAAATCATGATACATGCCAATGTTAAAAAATGGATATCAAATCCTTGACACCATTACCTATATCACCAAACTAGCCATCACAGGTCCTATCTATTATTGTTCCCCATAGAGTAGGACATACTCTATCCCAAATTTCATATGCCTTTATAGGGGATAGATCCCTGTACATGATCATAGAACACTATGCATATACTTGTGTCTTTAATATTTAAGATAACATAACATCATCTTACTAATAATTTCATTTATTATTCTATGGTTATTGTCTTACCAAATGATAATATAATGATATAAAAACATCCTCTATGTTAGGTACTTTCTCATCAATCAATAGTTTACCTTTAACTCTCTAAGATGAAAATATTCCATAAAATTTCATATATATATCTACTAGGAAGGTATGTCATAGGGATGAACCATTATTATCTTTTTAGGTCATCATTTAATTGGGAGACCACATAATGAATCCATGACAAACTTTACTCAATAATAAATTTAAACATTGTGGTTATCATATATTTTTGTTATCGATTTAGTTAACTTGATATTCATTGATAATTCCCTAGAAATATTTTTATATAATATATATTCATCATAAAAGCATAATTTACTTATAAGTGATTTTCCAAATTGACTAATCTTACAGTACTAATAGAAGACCGTACAAAGGTATTTTCCACTGAATAAATATCACAATACCCAACCCCAATTAATTATAAAAATATCATTGGGTATAACACATAACCTAGAAATAACTTCCCATAATGTTAATGGGGGACTCCAACAACTGCCAATCAAACAATACAAGGTTTCTCACACCATCCTAATGTTTGTCTCTTAGTATGATCCCAAACCATGGTATTTTTCAACAAATTTATCATTTGAATATGACAACTTATTTCAATGAAGTATTTGAAACAAATGATTCATAGAATACATAAAAATCCTACAGATAACCTCCCTACATATTAATGAATACACAATAAAGAAATGATTCAATATTTATCCACGAATGAACTGGGAACATATTTTCAAAATAGTTTGATTCCTACCTGAGGAAAATTATACCATAATTTTTTTAAAACAATCACTCTTTAAATTTAATCAACACACACAATATAAATTAATTTCATATTATCCTTACCAAATCATTTAAAAACCCATCCCATTAAGTCATCCCCTATAAACCCCCCCAAATCTAATTTAGCATATATTTTTGAATTATTTAACCTTAAACCCACTTATATATAAAATAATAATCACATTACATCATTTTACCCTGCATTTAATTTTTTTATTGCAAATTTTAAAATAATTTTTTATAACAATTTTTTTATTTCTTAAAAATTTTCACATGAAAATCCAAAATAACTTTTCAAATCTTCCAATAAATCCATCATGTGGATCATTAACACTAATTAAATATGTGTTCCATGAAATAAACCTTTAGTAAATCTATGAAATCCTTTGGAATTTTTTTCATATTATAGGCTATACTATTTTATGTGTTATAAATTTTTACAAAATCAATAGTCTATGAAATGATAATAATACACTCATGACAGAATTATAATAAAATGCATCAATTTCAAATTCCACATATTTTATCAATTTTTAAAAAAATTGATAAAATATTATGAAAAACCCATCAGGTGACATGCCTTTGCAACAAACGGATAGTTAAAACACAAATTATTCATCTACTACAATCCTCTATCAAATTCACCCATAATTCCAATTATAAAAACTTAATTTAACAATGATTTCATTATGTCAATTCTAAACCAATAAATCCATGTCTATAAAATCACAAACATGAATAATAAGATGAGAAAAATGGAAAATCTACATTACCTCTCTTATAATTTAAATAAAATCCTCAAATCAAGTCGTGATAATGTGAAGAAAATGAGGTACGAATAGTGATAAGTAAGGGAGAAAAAAATTCTAAAAATGACCTTCCCATAGACACCTTCTAGTTGAAGAATCATAAGGTCCATCATTAACCTAATAAATAAATACTATAGAAACCTTTTAATACCTAGTGGAATCAACCAAATAATTAGTTTCTCATCAGTTACAAATTGTAAGTCCACTACCAACATTATGGAGACTTCTGTTATGATACCCCACTTGATAGACACTAGATACTCAATATTTATACAAGGGTTATTGGGTTCCTACCTATAACCCCAAAAATTTTATATTTTCAATTACTAATATCTAAAAATTAATCAACTAATATATTTTACTAATACTACTATATCTGAAATCTATCTAATGCATTTAAAATCCCCGTCATAAAATGTTTATTTTAACATACGTGGATTAAATTACACTTTAAATACCTAATTAAACATTCCTAAAACAACGAAAGTGAAGAATAATATAAAAAATAAATGAAAATGGATTATTATCCAAAGTCAGGGTTAATTAAAGTCCTTGAATAAACGCCCAACAAGTGGGATAAAACTCACATGAATGGTGAAAATGGAGTGAGGATGAAAAATAAAAATAGCCTTTGTTTTTCATGACCATGTTGATAAATCATGGGGTCTATCATTCCCCTATTAAGAAAATATCCATAATAACTGTCTACTTATTATTGGAATCCAATAACTAATTAGTGAATCAATATATACTAAATTGAATTCCACTAACTAGTATATGGAACAACTAGTTGTGAAAAAATCTAGTTAGCTTCTAGGGACTCAATATCACTACCAAAGGTACATAGTTTTTTCCTAAAACATATACCATTTTTTCAATTAATTATTTAAATTATAATCATATCACATTTATATATTCTAATCATCTAATAACATATAAAAAATTCCACTATTCCCATAATTACAAAAAAAACTATCATACCTGGTGGAATGTTTTCAAAATTGTTAGATTGATTTTCATGAATTAAATTCCTATATAGTTGAATAAAAAATAATGAATCAAATTATTATAAAGGGAGAAAGGATAGGAATAATACTGTGAAGGGTGGGGGAATGACTAGAGAAAAATGGATTACCTAGAGCCCCCTTTTAGTTCAAGAGTCTAGGACACCATTAAGACATTATAAAAAAAATCACAATATGAATCATTGAGTAATTGGAGACATAAACCAACCAATTAAAATCCCAAATGTTTTCTAATGGAATTCATACAACTATTCAATGGAAAAAAATTTAGAAACACCAATGGATACCTATTGGATACAAGATCAAAGTACAATGAGTGCATTGTTTTGGTATATAACCAAGACCAATTAAAAATTTCATTCAATAAAATATAAAAATACATCATATGATATTCTATAAATACCCAATAATATCTGAAATCATGAAAACACACATAAAACTTCAATCATAAATGATTAAACTCTTTATTCTCTAATGATATCACAATAAAAATTTCTAAAACCATTTCCCCAAAATTAGTGACATGAAGAATAAAATTTAAAAAAATGAAGAAGAGTGTGAATTAACCGTAGTGTAATGAAATTAAAAACCTTTTATTGGATCTTAATAAATGGGTGGTAATGGTGAAATACTAGTGTAAAAGAAGGCATTATGACGAGATAAAAATTCCTTCGGCTAAGACCCCATAATGTGGAAGAATCATTCAGACTATCGTTCTCAAAACAATATCATATGAATAATAATTTTCCTGGAGTCTAACATAGAGAAGTTATAATTTTATTAGAAAACTAATGGATACAATCTAACCACTTTATAATAGAACTATTTGGGAGACCCCACTACTTAGCTACTAGAAAGACAATGTCAGAGCGACATATGTTTGTCTGTTTCCAAAAACAACATCCATTTTATCCTTTTGTGAGCAATAATTTAATTATACCTACCTTCATATTTTCTAATAATTTAATAATGTAGAGGCATAGATTTTAAAAACATATAATCACACGATATGTTTTTAATTAGTTTAATATTTTTATAATGTTTTTATTTATTATCTATACTTAAAACGTAGTAATACAAAACAACACTAATTGAATAAGCATTTAATAAAGATGAGTAATTGGTGAAAATGGGGGGATGTAATGGATAAATACCAGTTTTAAATGTCATGACTTAATCTGCATTCTAATTAAAAAATGATAGGGTCTATCATTCTACTAAAAAAAGACTATTACAGGAACCATCAGGTACATGGTGGAACCCACTGAAAAATTATTGTCTCTCTATGTACATAATGGATATCCACTAACCATTCAATGTAAAAACCGATTTTGAAACACCCCCAGTTATCAACTAGATACATGATGTCACTACAATAGATACTTGATTACAACCTATAACAACCCTCATTTTATCCTTTCATTCACTAAAATTTTAAAATACTTCATTCTATAAGGTATAATCATCCATCATTATCTAAAAACTCTCATTAAGCCTTTGAAATCACCAAAATGGATATTGATGGGTTCCATATTTTCATTGTTTTTTATAATTTCATTATTTTAAGTCCCATTAATTAATTATTTTTATGGGTACTAATCTAATTATGATTTTTTAAATTGAATGAAAGTAATTTGGATAATTTAATAAATATTTGGTCTTTAATAATTAGAATGTAATTTTAAATATGTGATAATGGGGCACATTAATTCTTAGTTACTATTTTATAGGTTTTGCAATGAAAATAAAAATGAAGATTTATTTTTCAAAAAATATACCCATCCCATGAAGGGTAATGTGGATCTTGTTCAATTTAAATTATACATCCAATTACAAATAGACTATAATCTACAGAGTTAATATAGAACTTATTCATGTTCAATGTTTTATTGGATGTGAATTAAAATATGAAAGAATCATTTATTTTGAAGAAAAAAATTATCCCAACCTATAATGTCATACTAGTCCCTTGGGAACCATTTTATATCAAAACCCTAACTTAAGTTCTATTAAAATACAAAAAATGATCATGATGAGTTCTATATTTTAACAATTGTTTATATCAAATTTCATTACATAAATTCTGATAAAATATAATGAATATACATGGAACCACAAATAAAAAAAGGGATATAATGATGGAATAATTTTGAAAAGGTTGGGAAATGATTATTTAAATGAACATGCATGATTCTCTTTCATGTTCAAGTGTCATGGGGACCATCATGTAACTAAAAAAATCACCCATAGAAATCCTCAAATACATGGTAGCTTCCACCAAGGATTTTTTTATCAGTATGTACCTAATGGAATTCCACTAAACCATGTATGGAAGAATAAATTTTACAACACCTATGTTTATCCACTAGATACCCAATGTCACTATATTAGGTCATTGGTTAGTATATATAATCACCACCATTTTCTCTTTTTATCAACTAAAATTAAAAAAATTAAATACAAGCTTCTATTGTCATCCAACTATATAAAAAGCACACATTAATCCCCTATGAAAACCAAATATTACTTTTATGAGTGACATATTTTAGTTTTGTTATTAAATTTCATTGTTCAAACTCCATCAAATTCATTCAGTTCAATGCCATTTATCGTGTTTTTATATTTTTCATAAAAATATTATAACAAAGATAAAAATACATTACATTGATGTAATTAATTTATTTTTATTGTTTTATTAGTTTTTCAATGAAAATGTAAAATAATTAATCTTAAAAAAATGGACCCATACCTAGTATGTCAATTGTTTCTTATGGACATTGTATGATGGATTTTTAAAAGAACATTTGGTACATTCATAGGTGAGTATAGTAGAGGCCATATGAAAGAGATGTTCATTGAAAATTGAACAACCTCTACATTAAATATTGGTTAATGTTTTGTAGGTTGTGTGCTAAACATATAAAAGTAACATTTTTTTTGGAAAAATTTAACCATCCCTAGCATGTGAATCCAAAATCATAAAATACCTATATGTTGAGAAACACTAAATTCATGATAAATGGGGAAAAAGGTGTGATGAGTGAAGGGATAATGGAATGATTAGAATTCCCTCCCGTGAGCATCCATTTAGTTAATGAATGATGGAGACCATCATGACCATAATAAAACAACCATTGTGGGAACCATTGAGTGTTCGGTGGATTTAAATAACCTATTATTGTTGAAAAATGTACATTATGGAAGTCCACAAACCCAAAATGGAATTTTTTTAAAACACCATTGGTTAGACGCTGGATGCATAATATTACTACAATTAGCTATTGTTTTCTTTAACATTCCAACTCTAATACCTTAATGTCAGTGGCAATTTTATTAAAATGATATAGAATAAAATGATCTCAATACATATTTTCAATTAGATTAATAGTTTTAAAAATTAGATACATTATTATTTTTACATTATATTTATAACCAAAGATACAATACACAAATTTGGGAATTTGTTTTATTCTAAATGAAATACAAATGTCTCACATAATAATATTCACTGATACCTAAAAAATTAAAACCACTTTGTATGAGTGAACTTATTTTCACACTAAGGGGGTTTATACAATGGAATCCATCATAAGTATGTTTTTAATCGATTATATGATAGTAATATATAAAATCAATAATAAAAAACAGATTCAGGGAATACAAAAAAAATCATGTATAATAATAACAAATCTAATAATATTGAAATGCGTAATGTAAAATATCATAAATATATAAACATGGTATTGTTCAATGAAATAATACGTAAATGTGTATGGATTATACAAAACACCAAACTATATTGTCTCATGAGTATAAAATATTCATTTAAGGGCAATATAATTCTGAGCACCACCAGTAATATAATAAGTTCAATGAATCCACTATATGAAGAGAATGAATAAAAAATAAATATAATAATGTTCCATAAGGAAACACATACATATTCATGGATATGTTATCAATTGTTTTAAAAATATATAAAATTTATATATGTATTATGAAAATATCACCATTCAATGGAATAATATATCTATCATGGTAAATATTCAATAAAAACATCAAATCAATAAGGTATTATAAATGTAAAAAATGTACCCTTATTAATGGAATGAAACAAATGTAGTACTGAAGGGTTATTTTATGGTTCATGGATAATAACTAGAGATAATACATAATTATGGTTTATAAAGAGCTTCTGAATCAAACATAATAAATCACCCAACACTGTAAAAACATGTGTGTAATTAGGAACGTTTTTCGTGGAATGAGTAAATATTGAGTTAATACCCCTAAAATAATTTTTCGGGTTGTCACCCATTTTTCAATATAATCTAGATTCTATATCCATTTGTATTTATCTAGAGTGGGTGTTCATTTCTAGGAAACCATACACTACTCACGTTTCTAAATGTTTAGGGTGTTTTACGTACTAAGGGTTGTTTGAGCATTATAACAGCTTATGAATATAGTATAATGAGAGGTAATAGTGATCCATCGTTGATAATATAATAAATTTTTATAAAAAAGATTGATAGAATTGATATTTTTTTGAATTGAATAGGAATGTGAAGGATTGAAAATTTAAAAATAAAAAGAGGTTTGGAACCCTTACCATGAATAATTTATTCTTAAATGTTGATAAAAATTCAATATAACCTTAAAGACACATTATAGTGATTTTTGAGTGGTAATTGAGAAGGAATTTGAACTCAGTATCATTGAAATTTAGTGGTATGGGAGAATGGTTGAGTGTTTATATCAAATGAGTGGGATTTGATTATTAATTTTAATGCATGGATGTTAGACACATTATAATAAAAAATAGAATCTTTTTTTACTTAACATGGCTTTTTTATTTTTTTATTTCATTTATGGGATGATACGATGCTCAAATCTATATTATTGTAAGTGAAACGTAATCTTAATCACTAATAATTTCTTTTAAAATATTAAAATTCACAATAGGTTTTGAATTATTCTTTATAAAAGTGGAATGGAATATTATAACTACGAAATGAATTATTTTAATCGTATAAAATATTTTTAATCCAGAAATCGTTTTTTAATGTATTAAATAATTTTATGTCATTATGACATCATATTGTTACCATATATTCGTGTCCTATTTTAATATTTACCAAAAAAACATGACTATCCTAGAGAATTATTAATATTTCACCATAGTCTAATTATAACATCCTAATTACAAATATTTAATCCATTTTATCAAATTCATCATAATAATTATGATTTTGTATTTAATATACGAGCTATGAAATTGATGAAAATGTTATATCAGAGTAAAAACCAAAACATATCTAAAATTATATTTCATTAACAAATACTTAACAACTTGATTCATAACCACTAATAGATCCAACATAATCCCAAAGGTATAATGTAAAATTCATATACCTTCCTAGGATGGTTTTTTGAACATCGTTCTTGTTCTAATCTATAATGACTTCAACTGATCAAATTGAATATTCAAGTTTAACATCAAAATTTAGTGTAATTTTGGGAATGGTTAAGGGAAAACCTCAGTGATGCTACGTCCTTAACAATATATGATAAATGAGCTTCATAAGGGATGTTGCTAAAAGATGAATCCATGGTATATCCCTTCTATATTAAAAAACTGCCAACGTTACCTACAATATATTTTAATTCTAAAAATAAAATTATAACAAATGATATTACCAATGATAATAATAGCCAATGATAATAATTCCCAACAGTCCTTATTCCCACCTATAAAAAAATGGATATATTTACTTCTTATAAATTAATTAATACTAAAAACCTGATTAATAAATCAAGGTTTTAGTTATTTCAATGTGTCAATTCCATGGCGTGTATACTTTTTCATCTCTATGATTCAGGTTATAACTGTGATGTTTATTTGAGAATATAAACCATAATCATCTATATTTACTTATTTATTTTTATATGATCTCTATTTTTTGACATATGCATCTTAGAAAATTTATTCCTTCAATTTGCAGTATATATTTTATATAAACAAATAAATTTATTTAATTATAAAATATCATGGGTATTAAATTATGCCCCCTTATAATAATTTCTATATTTAAACATTTGCTTTACATCAATCCATGAAAAATGATGGTAAATATTTCTCAATACTTCTTCTAGATCCCATGTTACCATTTCTAGGATACGATGCCACCAAATAAAAATCACCATCTAGGTTATCAAATTACATAACACATTCTCTATAGTGTCAATAATACAAATGAGAAAATTATTATATTATTGTTTTATCTATAACTCTATTACATTGGTGGTCTGTACATGATTATGGTGCATCATAAAATTATAAACAACCCTTATTTGTAGAGAATTATAATATTTATTTATATTCAATTAGTAGCATTCAACATATATTAATATCTCCCAATGAAAATGAAATGGAGAAAGTGCTGATGTTTAAATGGAAGATGATAAGGATTCCAATTTTTTTGGGACAAATTTAAAAAATATACTTCCCATAAAATATCGGTTAATGAATAGTGGAAGTTTTTACTACCAATGTAGTCAGAACTAGATAACCTATTGGTTTTTTTATATCACATTTAGAAGATTGAATGTTTCTATCTTAATGATTAATGAGGATAAGAATTTATAATGTTAGATGGGTGTAGAGACCCAAATCTTGACGTACATGGACATTACATTACTTTTGCGGAATAATTAATACCTAAAAAAACCATACACCAAAGGACCGTAATAGTATAGTGTCTATGGAAACTCAGAACATAATCTTCTAATCGTGGTGAAAGATTATCAACATCTCCTATAACAATCTTCCCCTTTTTGTTTTCTTACCTAAAACCTTTCTTTAAATCCTAGGGAAATGAAAACATATAACGGGTGATCTCAAATACTCATTAAGGGTAAGCATAGAACAAAAATAAAACATACCATATAAATTTGAACTTAATTACATGAACATAAAGTTTAAACATCAAAATCTTGTGTTGGGAAATAAATCTTGGCAGTACATATGGCGTAGATCATAAAGGAACATCGATATTGAAAAAATAACATAGGAATAAAACATTTAATTATGTAAAAACATTAACCACATGATATGATTTCCATATTAATCAAGGCATTACTGCCAAGACCATCTTAGTGGACAAAGTCTCTTTCTGAATCGAGTTCACTCCTCGTTTCGGTCCTGTAACACTGATCCAGATTAACTTAACATTCCAGCCATGTCTATCTCATGAGATATAAATCTTTACCCAATGCATTGGAGGGAGATATAGGTCCCACCCATCTCATAATGAATCCATTCTTACTTGTGCCACAACATAAACATAAATCATTCATCATAACCCAAAGAATAAAATGGGTTTCATAATCATCATCTCATCATAAAATAAGCCATATAAAACAAATGGATATCATTTCATCATAATAGAATTGAAACCATGTAAATCATAGAGACATTATACTTGAAACATACTCATATGAAATAATTTCATCTTAGATGGAAAATAGTTTTGATGAAAAACTTGAAATTAATTATTGAGGAATATGTCCTTTCTTCTTCAAATTCATTTTTTTCACAAAATGCCATGAAATTTTAAAGAAATTTTTTTTTTGTTGAAAATAGTCATTAAATCTTATAGAGTATGCTTCAAGAAAATTAGGCGTTATGAAATTATAAATATCCGTTCAAGCCATATATGTTAAAAATAACATTCTTCTCGTACTTTTGTCAGAAAATTTAAAAAGATCCTCGTGTGGTAAACAAAAGTAAGATTCTTTTCATAACATTTGGTAAATTTCAAAAATCATTAAAAAGGACATTAAAAATACATGAAAACATTTTTAGAAAACATGGGAATGGATGATAACAATAACCCCAGTGAATACTTATGAATAACAATCTCGGATAAGAACGTGATTGGAATAGTTATCCCTTACCTTAGGTCTGATATGCTTTGTATGTATCAGAACCTCATGTATAATGATTTAAATAATGTCACTGACTTATTACAGATTCATATTCATTTTTATGATATCATATATGGGTCACTTATGACTTCATATTACCCGTTCTTTTGTAAATTCCATGTTAAAGCAGTGTTTTGAGTAAAATCATTTCATTTATCGTACGTGTTTAAACTTGTTGTACTTGATATTATTACTTATATCCTGATTTACATAATTCCAGAATTTAAAACATGATTTATATATAATATATATTAATTATATAAATATATATGATAGATCTATAAATGAAATGAAATACACCGTTCATGGAGATGGCAGGTCGTGCGCACACATGAACCCTATTTTCCTTTCCTTATTGAATTAAATAGAATTAAGTAAATGAAAAATATAAGTAAATAAATCCAGTATCATTATTATGTAATATCCTTCATTAATATTTATTATATATACTTTATAGTCATACTTGAATGGTTAATCATTGAAAATGAATCTCATCGTGTTTGTGAAGAGGGTAGTCCATACGTACGCACGAGCGATGATATCATTCCCATGTTCGTGGAATTGTATTAAAGTGTATGTATAATATTTAAGAATCAATAAAACTTTACAATAATCATATATACTAACTTATTTACACCATTATAACCATCCATGTAAGGTGGTGGTGGAAACAGAATACAACACAGCGTGGAGACGGTATTCCGTACGTACGCAGGCTTGGTGATTTTGTTTTCGATAGGATGGACAGAAGATGAAATTGGGTTGTTTAATATTTATAATAACATATAATTATATTATTTATACTGATGTTATTAATTTATGATGAATCAAATAAAGAAGAAGAAGTAGAAGAAGAAATAAATTGGAAAGAATCGGTAAAGGATATTACATCTTCTTTGAGGCGCCACTTCTTAACCTCCTCTAAGGCACTAGGGTTGGCCTTTTGAGGAGAACTGATCCTCTATAATGTTTCTAGGGTAGATTTTAAGGGAAATGGGCTGGGTTTGGCCTAGCATCAAGGCTAAAACGTGTGTGAAGAGAAGAGGGAAGGCGTGCCCTTTTTATAAGGGAGGAGAGGGGCACCTTTGAGAAAACACAAAATATTATTTTATAATAATGTCATATTCTGTTTATAATATCTCCAAATTGATTTATTTTTAATATAAAGTGGGGATGGGTCGAAATACTCTCATCCAACAGAATTTAGTCATGTTTAGGTCAATATTTTAACTTTATCATTTAGATTTAACTCTAAATTAAATAATTTAACTTTTACCAGGTCTTCTTGTTTTCTTATACTATATGGTTGATTAAATTTCTATAACAAGCCAAAAAAACCCAAGCGGTTAATTATTAATATATATATATATATATCCATTTCTAATTAATTTTCCAGAACCATAGTTTTTTAGGAATTAAAAAACCATTAATAGTATAATATTTGTTTTAAAAACTATTTTATGTCAATTTTGACACTATTTTGTAATTGATTTTTGTGAAAATCATAACAACATGATTATTTCGAAAAAAAAGTTAATTTAATCAATACTAAAATTTCTTATTAACCAATAAAATTAGTTAAATTCATGAAAAGTCTAAAATTAAATTTATTTGGGTATTTATAACATCAATTATATTAATATTTCATTAATAAGGTAATTACTGCATCATCATTTTGTCATTAATAAATTAAACTATTTAATGTGTAAAAATTAAAAATAAAATACTATTATGTAGGAATTTTGTTTAGTTTTATAATGAATATTTATAGGTAAATTTATCTAATTTATAACCCTATATTAATAATCATTTAGTTATTAAACATTGATTTTAACTATATTAACGCTTCTTTAAATAAAATAATAATAAGTGTCCTAATCAAATCCAAGTGGACCTAAAGGGTAATTTTTTATTCCTGAGGCTATTTTTTGGTCTAATTACACTTATCCAACAGAATTTGGACTTCTGTTAGGGTAATAATAATATCATTTTTCCCTTAATTACCCTATTTACTTTTAACCGTGGTAAATAAAAGTAAAAGGAACTATTTATCAAAAATTATTTTTATCTTATTGAACCACATTTTACTCCTTTATATTAACCATGTCTCTTGGATTTTCAAAATTCCTCTCACAGAAGCAGTAAAATTATGTTTTATTTAAGTTTGAAAAAAGCTCCTAGGACGTAGGTAAAAGATGGTGAAATGTTCAACAAACATTTTATATATCGAAAATTATTATAAAATGACTCCAATGAATTACATTGAACTTATATAGGTATTATATCTCAATTTTGAGATAAAAAATTAAATAAAATGAATAATTATTTAAATAAAAAGTTTGTTTTTAAATATTAACCCAGTGTTTTCACTATTCATCAAAAATTGAAAGCTTTCAGAAAAATACCAAAAATTCACCTGAGGCTAATTTCGATATTCCGAATCCAAAATTGAAGTCCATTTTGAAAGATAAAATTTATAATATTTCAAAATGTGGGTATTACTATTCATAATGGCTAGTTCATAATAATATTATAATAATATATCGTTTAGTGAAACTAGGTATTGCGTACTACACACGCTATCGAGGAAGGTCTTGATTGCATGTAATGAAAGCCAAGTCAAGGATGCGTGTAGTGAAAGCTACATTTGGTGTTGAATATAATATAAGACATCAATTAAATTGAAAATAATATTTATCATAAAATCTTGGGGTGTGACATTCTACCCCCCTTAAAATGAATTTCGCCCTCGAAATTTTTCGGGGTTATAAATGGTTTACTGCTCAAAAGTTTCTTTAATAGAAACCCACATCATAAAAAGAAATACCAGAACTGAATATTAAATAGTAATGTATAACACCTAATGGTTATCCAAATTTACCAATCATTGGGTTTCCACATAGGAGAACATAATTGAAAATTTGTATATGGAAGAGAAATCTAACCATCAAGTTCTGATGGAGAGTGGTAGAAGACATGGCTACGATAAAGTCAATAGACACAAAGCCATAAATTTGTGATGATCTAATGTACCATCTGATTCATAAAATATAAGGGCACTAGGACTACATTTTTGGTTTTCAAGATAATTTCCCTAAAGTTGAAGAATTTGGATTAGAAGAAATACTTACTTGATTTTGGTACAATCTCACTGTTGTTTATGCCTTGCACAATTTCCACTTAATCTCTTAAAGAAATGAAGGTGAATTTCTCTTCCGTGAAGTGTTAGTAGATCATGAGATAGAATAATAGGTCATTCCATGTTTTTCAAACATAAGGTTAGCAAAAGTAATATACATAGGTCCATCTATGGTGAGATTAATCGTATATGGTTCCTAAAATGGACTTATACTTCACCTATCATACCTTTTAAAAAAATAATACTAGTTTCTACTAACTAGGGACTTCCTGTAGGATAGTGGTAGGCGATGAAGGCCTGTCACACTTCAGTTGTGGGTTCGATTCCCACAGCCTTGTCCGACGCGACTGGTTGTCGACCGTCCTACGAGTTGTCCTTTTTCTAAAACTTTACTATTATAACATTCCAAAAATAATATCGAAAAAAGTTTTATCCTTAAACAATACTATCTGATGTCTAACTTAATCTATTCCAATATTTAGGATTACCCAAACTCACAGTATAAGGAAAAAGATTGATAGAGAGGTCATCTACCAAGCATGTAAATACCGTCATTTATGCCCACATATCATAAGATATGTCTTTTTGGTCACATTCCAAACATTTGAATGCCTTAATCATGCATTCTCTTGAAAAATAATACCCATTGAACCTTAGTAAAAGCATGATTGTAGTTAAAAGTTATAACATTCCACATACCAAAATCCAAAAAATTCTATATACTCAAACCATGATATCACTTAGTCCTTATATCAATCATGAGCTCATGAACACTGTAAAACCTATGATTTTCTCCTTATACATTCATTATGTGCATGTCATCTGCTTTCCAAAATATCTGAATCACTTTTCATGGTTACCGGTACCATATTATTATCGAAAACCACAAGAAACCATTACATTGATATTCCAATGTTCAACAATACTATAAATGAGATTCCACAACATTATTTCGGAATCCCTTAAAATAAACACTTAATAATTACACTGCATCATTGTCATACTCAACATCACAAATAGTGATCATATGTGACTTCCCTTAATCCATTTCCTTAAAAGGTTTCTCAAGTTGATCATCATTAACTCTTGGATTAGGACATTCATTAGCATAATGCCCCATTCACTTCCACTTGAAGCATTGATGTGTTGGTGGTGAGTTCTCTCCAGTATTTTCTTCATTCACATCATTAGCAACCCTTTTTTCATTACTTCTATACTCAGCTACTCGATGAACTTCTTTTCTACACTAAAAACATTTTCTAGTACCTTTAGACAATCTCCACCATGCTTCTTTCCACACTTTGAGCATAAGGAAACATTCATATTCTTTTCACCATTGTTCTGAGATTTCTCCTTGAACCCCATCTTTCATTTCATGTCAAAACCATGAGATGGATATGTAACAACAACTTCCAGTTCTACCTTGATAGCACAACACAAAATTTCTTCATAGCTACTGAAGTCTCTTATAGCTAATTCCCTCCAAAGACTTGGTTTTAAGCCACTAAAAATTCGATCAACTTTACTTTCAGGTTGGAAGATAAAACCAGATGCATATCTTGAAAGTCTTGTAATATTTGCTTCGTATATACCAACAAGTTCATCATCCTTATGCTTGAGCTCAAAGAACTCATTTTCCATCTTTGTTCGAATAATATGAGGGAAGTACTTACTGAAAAACATGTTCTTGAACTCGTCCCATTCAATGGATTCAATTTCATCCTGGGGCCTTGTATTCTTAATTAGAGTCCAACACTGGACTACTTCTCCTTCTAAACGGTAAACATCTAGAATGATTTTATCATGTTACAAACATAAATGTATGGAAAATATCATTTCAATGGTACTATTCCATTGTTCAGCAATAAGTGGATCAAAAGACCCATTAAAAGAAGGTGGACGTTGCCTCATGAAGGACTCAATAGAATATTGTTCCCTTATATGATCATTTGGAAATCCAGAATAATTCATAGCTTGTGTAAGTATAGAAATAAGATTTTTCACTTCATCTCCCATCACATTTGGTTGTTTAGGATGGAAATCATTTCATTTCCATTACATTGATCAACACGGTTCCATTAGGTTCCAACCATTGTCTAAAACCCCAAAATAATAGATTGAGAGGCAAAAATTATGCTATGGAAAAATCGTAATAAAGGGGGAGTACCATCCATATATAACATATTAGGTTAAATTTTATGATTTTTACCATAATTCTAGGACTATAACCTATACTTAATCTTAACCTAAGCGACATCCCTAGACATACCTTAGAAATATCTCTAGGGATCTCACTAAAGTTTTCGCATCCTAGTTTCCAAAGGTAAACTAAACCAAACCTCTAATACCAACTGTAGAGACCCAAAGATTGATGTACATGGAAATTAAATTACTTTTTCAGAATACTTAATACATAACAAAACCAAACACCAAAGGACCATAATAGTTTAGTGTCCTTGGAAGCTCAGAGAAAAATCTTCTAATCATTGTTAAAGAGCTTAAACATCTCTGATAAAGTTCGTCCCCTTTTTTTTATCTTACCAAAAACTGTTCTTTAAATCCTGGGTAAATGAAAACATATAAAGGGTGAGCTCAAATGCTCAGTAAGGGTAAGCATGGAAAAAAATAAAACAAACCATATACATTTTAACTTCAAAACATGAACATAATGTTTAAACACCAAAATCTTGAGTTGTGAAATAAATCTTGGCAGTACGTAAGGCATAGATCATAAATGAACATGAATCATGATAAAATAAATGGGAATAAAACATTTAATTGTGAGAAAATATTAATCACATGATATAATTTCTATATTAGCCAAAGCATTGCTACAAAGACCATCTTAGTGGAAAAAGTCCCTTTCTGAATCGAGATCACTCCCCATTCTAGTCCTGTAATACTGAACCGGATTAACATACCGTTCCAGCCATGTCTATCTCATGAGATATAAATCTTTACCCAATGCATTTGAGGGAGATATAGGTCCCACCCATCTCATAATGAAACCATTCTTACTTGTTCCACAACATAAACATAAATCATTCATCATAACGCAAACAATAAAATGGGTTTCATAAACATCATCCCATCATAACATAATCCATATAAAACAAATGGATATCATTTCATCATAAGAGAAGTGAAACCATGTAAATAATAGAGAAATTATACAAAAAACATACACATATGAAATAATGTCATCTCAGATAGAAAATAGTTTAGATGAAACACTTGAAATGAATTCTTGAGGAAAATATCCTTTCTTCTTCAAATTCATTTTCTTTTCACAAAATTCGATGAAATTTTAAAGAAAAGGTTTTTATTGAAAATAGACATTAAATCTTAGAGAGTAATCTTCATAAAAATTTGGCGTTATGAAATCGTAAATATCTGTTCATGTCATATAAGTTAAAAATAAAATTCGTCTCGTACTTTTGTCGGAAAAGTCAAAAAGTTTCTCATGTGGTAAAAAAAGTTAGATTCCTCTCATAACATGTGGTAAATTTCAAAACTGGGTAAAAAGGACTTTAAAAGTACATGAAAACATTTTTATAAAACATGGTCATGGATGATAATAATAACCCCAGCAAATACATACGAATAACAATCTCGGATAAGAACGTGATTGGAATAGTTATCCTTTACCTTAGGTCTGATATGCTTCATACATATTTGAACCACCTGTATAATGATTTAAAAATTTTCATTGACTTATTATAGAATTATTTTCTATTTTTATGATATCATACATGGTTCACTTATGACTTCATATTACCCGTTCTTTTGTAAACTCCATGTTAAAGAAGCGTTTTGAGTAAAATCGTTTAATTTATCGTACGTGTTTTGACTTGTTATTCTTGATATTATTACATATATCTTAATTTACATAATTCCAGAATTTAAAACATGATTTATATATAATATATATTAAGTATATAAATATATATGATAGATCGATAAATGAAATGAAATACACCGTTCATGGAGACAGTAGGTCGTGCGTATGCATGAACCCTGTTTTCGTTTACTTATTGAATTTAATGGAATAAAGTAAATGAAACAAACATGTACATAAATCCAGTATCATTATTAAGTAATATCATTTATTATTATTTATTATATATACTTTATAATCATACTTGAATGGTTAATCATGGAAAATGAATCTCATCGCGTTCGTGGAGACGGTAGTCCGTACGTACGCACGAGCGACGATATCATTCCCATGATCGTGGAATTGTATTGAAGTGTATGTATAGTATTTTAGAATCTATATCACTTTACAATAATCATATATAGTGATTTCTTTACACTGTTATACCCATCCATGTAAGGTGGTGGTGGAAAATATATTTCACCACGGTGTGGAGACGGTATTCTGTATGTACGCACGCGCGGTGATTTCATTTTCCATAGGATGGATAGAAGATGAAATTGGTTTGTTTAATATTTATAAAAAAATATCAGTATATGAGGGATACTGATGTTATTAACTTATTAAGAAACAAATATATAAGAATAATTAGAAGAAGAAATAAATTGGAAAGAATCGGTAGAGGTTATTACCTCTTCATTGACATGCCTCTTCTTAACCTCCTCTTAAGGCACTAGGGTTGGTATTCTGAGGAGACCAGAACCTCTATAATAATTCTAGGGAAGATAATAAGGAAAATGGGAAGGGTTAGGCAAATCATCAAGGCTCAAAAGGGTGGGAAGTGAAGAGTGAATGGGTGCCCTTTATATAAGGGATGAGAGGGGCACTGTAGAGACCCGAAGATTAACGTACATAGATATTACATTTCTTTTGCGGAATACATATTACATAACAAAAACAGACACACACAAGGATCGTAATAGTTTAGTGTCTTTTGAAACTCGGAATAAAATCTTCTAATCGTGGTGAACGATCTTCAAAATCTCCCATAAAGATCTTCTTTTTTTATACCTAAAACCTTTCTTTATATCATGGGGAAAAGAAAACATAAAAGGTTGAGCTCAAATGCTCAGTAAGGGTAAACAAAAGAAATATCAATCACATCATATACATCAGAATATAGCTTTTGGAAATCTTAACCTGCAAAAGATCTCATAATATCATAACATGGGATAAATCATAGAAGTGAAATGTAATCCCAATAATCATAACATAAAACATGAAACTTTGTGGCATACACACATAATCATAGAGAATCATTTCTTGTTAGTCAAGACTCATTGGCAAGACTATCTTAGTAGACAAAGTCCCTTTCTGAACCGAGTCACCCTCGTTTCAGTCCTGTTTCACTGAACCGGTATAACCTACCATTCCAGCCATGTCTATCTCATGAGATATAAAATCTTTACCCAATGCATTGGAGGGAGATATAGGTCGCACCCAACTCATAATGATACCATTATTATGTGTGCCACAAAATCATAAACCATACATCATTGCATAACCCATGTAATAAAAATGGGAATATTAAACATCATGACATCATAAAACAATTCATATATGATAAAGGAATTCATAAAAATAATTTCATCACAACATAATCAAATCAATGTAATAATAGGGATAAAAACAGAACCCTTTATTATATTATATGGAAAATAATTTTGATAAAACACTTGAACTTCATTCTTGAGGAAAATATCCTTTCTACTTCAAAAATACTTTTCCTTTCTTAACATGTCATACAATTTTAAACTATAGAAGTTGATTAAAAATAAAATTGAAAACTTGTAAATGAAACTTCTTGGAAATAATGTTTTAAAAAATCCATACATTCCGTATAAGTTAAAGAAAACATTCTTTTCGTACTTTTGTCGGAAAAGTCAAAAAGTACCTTATATGGTAACCAAAGGAAAGATTCCATTCATACAATGTGGTAAAAAGTAAATAAAGGGTAAAAATAACTTTAAACATTCATGGAAGAATGGTAAACATTTTATAAAAACATTTTTAGAAAACATGGTCATGGATGATAAACGTAACCCCAGTAAATACTTACGTATAAGTAATCTCGGATAAAAATGAGATTGAAAAGTTATCCCTTACCTTAGGTCCGACTTGCTTTGTAAGTGTCCGAACCTCCTGTATAATAATTTAAATAATGTTATTGACTTATTACAGAATCATATTCATTGTTATGATATCATATATGGTTCACTTATGACTTTATATTACCCGTTCTTTTGTAAATTCCATGTTAAAGAAGCGTTTTGGGTAAAATCGTTTCATTTATCGTAGGTGTTTGGACATGTTGTTCTTGACATTATTATTACTTATATCATGATTTACTTACTTCCAGAATATAAAATATGATTTATATATCATATATATTCAGTATATATATAGATAGATAAATGAAATGAAACACACCGTTCATGGAGACGGTAGTCTGTACGTACGCATGAACGCTGTTTTCCTTTCCTTATTGTCTTGAATGGAAGTAAGTAGATGACATATATATATATATATACATACATAAATACAGTAGATTTACCATGTCATATATTCCATTATTATTCATTATATATACTTTATAATCATTCTGGAATGGTAAACATGGATAATGAATCTCATCGCATCGTGGAGACGGTAGTCCGTACGTACACACGAGCGATGATATCGTTCCCATGGTCGTGGAATTGTGTTAAAGTGTATGTATACTATTTTAGTATCAATATAACTTTATAATAATCATATATAGTTACTCATTACACCATTATAACCATCCAATTAAGGTGGTGGCGGAAAATAGATTACACCACGGCGTGGAGATGGTATTCCGTACGTACGCACGCGCGGTGATTTCATATTCCGTAGGATGGATAGATGGTTAAATAGGTTTGTTTCATACTTATAATAACATATCAGTATATGAGTTATACTGATGTTATTACTTCATAATGAAACAACTAACGAAGAAGAAGTTGAAGAAGAAAGAAATTGGAAAGGATCGGTAATGGATATTACCTCTTCTTTGAAGTGCTTCTTTGATACCTCCTTCTAGGGCACTAAAATTGGTCTTTTAAGAAGACCAGGACCTCAAGGATGATACTAGGGAAGTGGAGAGGAGATTTTGGCAGGGTTTGTCCGAGCTTGAATGCTCATATTGGTGTGAGGAGGAGAGGGAGGAGGTTCCCTTTTTTATAAGGGAGGAGAGGGGCACCTTTGGAATAACTAAAAATATTATTTTATTATAAAGCCAAATTCGGTTTTAAATAGCTCCAAATTGATTTATTTCGAAGATAAGGTGGGTATGGGTCTAAATCCTGTCATCCAATAGGATTTAGACAAGTTTAGGTTATTATTTTAACCTTATTAATTAGATTTAACTCTAAGTTAAATAATTTATCTTTTACCGTGTCTTTTTGTTTTCTTACACTATATTGTTAATAAACATACTATATCAAGCCAAACGAACCCCACATTGTTTATTATCCATATATATATCCTTATCTATGTCATTTGGCTAATCCTTAGATTTTTAAGAATAAAATAACAATTAATAATATAATATTTGTTTTAAAAACTATTTTATGTCAATTTTGACACTATTTAGTAATTGATTTTTTTGAAAATCATAACAGAATGATAAGTTCGAAAAAAGTTAATTAAATAAATAATAACATGTCATATTAACCTATAAAATTAGTTTAATTCATAAAAAGTCTCAAATTATACTTTTTAGGTATCTATAATACCAATTATTCTAATTTTTCACTATTATGGTAATTACTACATCATCATTGTGACATAAATAAAATGAATTATTTAAAGTCTTAAAATTAAAATTAAATACCATTATGTAGGAAATAGTTTTAGATTTCTATTGAATATTTATAGTCGAATTTATCTTATGTATAACCCCATATTAAAAATTATTTCCTTATTAAACTTTGATTTTAACTATTTTAACCTTTCTTTAAATAAATTAATAATAAATGTCCTAATCTAATCCAAGTGGGCCTAAATGATAATATTTTACACTTAAGATTGTTTTTGGTCGAGATACACTTGTCCAATAGAATTAGGACATGTGTTAGGGTAATATTAATATCATTCTTACCCTTAATTACCCTATTTACTTTTAACCGTGGTAAATAAAAGTAAAAAGTTACTATTCACCAAAAATTATTTTCATCTCATTGAACCACATTTTACTTACTGACATCAACCGTGTCTCTCGGATTTTTGAAATTCCAATCACAGAAGCGGTAAAATTAAGATTTATGAAAAAATTAGTTTTTTAACTACCACTTAGTAGTTTCACTATTCAACAAAAATTGATGTTTTTCAGAACAATGCCAAAATTTCATCCTAAGCTATATTTCATATTCCGAATTCAAAAATGAAGTCTATTATACCAAATTCATAACATAGAAGTTGCATTAATTAATTTTATAATTAAATCCCGTTGTTAAAACAAATAGCGTGTTTTTAAGAAACAATATCTATCAAAAGATTGACACTTGTTTACGTCGGGTTTAAATGTGAAATTACATCCAATTACCAACATTGTATTAAATTGTAAAAATATATTCTAAATATACTTTAAAACCACTCAAATTAATAATTTATCACTATTAATTATTTCGATTAAAAAAGTTGTTTTTAATTATAATTTTTAAATTTTCACTATTCATCAGAATATGAAAGTTATCCAAAAAGTACCAAAATATCACCTTAGGTTAAATTCGATACTCCGAATCCAAAAATGAAGTCCATTTTGAGTGCTAAAATTTGTAAAATTTTAAAATGTGGTTATTACTATTCATAATGGCTAGTTATAATAATATCGTACTACACACGCTATCGAGGAAGGTCGCGATTGCGTGTAATGAAAGGCAAATCAAGGATGTGTGTTATGCAAGATCCTTTTGGTGTAGCGTACAACACAAGAAATTAATTAAATTAAAAGAATATTTTTCATAAAATCTCGGGCTATTACATTCTACCCCCCTTAATAAGAATTTCGCCCTCGAAATTCGTCGGGGTTATAAATGGTTTACTACTCAAAAGTTTCTTTAATAGAAACCCACATCGTAAAAAGGAATACCAAAACTTGGCTTTAAAAACTAAAGTATGAAATGTAACGATTACCCAAATAAACTAATCACTGGGTTTCCACATAGGTGAAAATATGGATATGGAAGAAAAATCTAACCATCATGTTCTGATGGAGAGTGGTAGAGAACATGGCTACGGAAAAGCCAGTAATCACAAAGCCATAAATTTGTGACGATCTAAGGTACCATCTGATTCATCATATATAAGATCAATAGGACAACATTTTTGGTTTTCAAGATCATTTCCCTAAAGTTAAAGAATTTGAATTAGAATAAATACTTACTTTATTTTGGCACAATCTCACTGTTGTTCGTTCCTTGAACAATTTCCACTTCATCTCTTAAATAAATGAAGTTTAATTTTTTATTCGTGAAGTGTTAGCAGATCATGTGATAGAATGACGGGTCATTCCATCTGTCTCAAACAAAAGGATAGCAAAAGTTATATACATAAGTCTATCTATAGTGATATTAATCATATGTGGTTCTTAAAATGGACTTATACTTCATATATCATACTGCTTAATAGAATAAAACTTGTTTCTACTAAACAGGGACTTCCTCTAGGCCAGTGGTAGGCGATAAAGGCCAGTCACACTTCGGTTGTGGGTTCGATTCCCACAGCCTTGTCCGACGCGATGGGCTGTCGCCCGTCTTGCAGGTTGTCCTTTTTCTAAAACTATATTAGTATAACATCCCATCAATAATATCAAAAAAACAAACAATACTAACATATGTCCAACATAATCCATTCCAATCTTTAGGCTTATCCATAATACTGCAGTCCACTCTCAGAGATTTAATACCATCGTTGATCCCCATATATCATAAGATATATCTTGTTGGTCACATTCCAAACATTCAAATGCCTTAATCATGTACTTTCTTGAATACCCATTGAACCTTAGTGAAAACATGAATGCAGTTAAAAGTTAACACTTTCCACATACCAAAATCCTCAAAATTCTATATACACAAACCATGATATCACTTAGTGCTTATATCAATCATGAGATCATGAATACAATCCAACATCTCATTATCTTCTTATCCTTTCATTATAGGAATATCATCTACTTTCCAAAAGTATCTGAATAACCTTTCATGGTTACTAGTACCATTCATCATACACTTTCAAAACACAAGGAAATACAACAGTGTAACAATCCTTAGATGTCTCTTTATTCCATGAGATTACTTATTACACATGATAAACATGTAATCATTCCACTACATTCTTAAACCATTGACCAAGCATCAACAATTATTTCATCTCACATATCATTTGTAGTTTCTTCATCATCATCAACATAAATACTTCCCATACTACCATACTAATTCTCTTCATGAGGCTTTCCCTTAGGGCATTGGTTTGAATAATGCCCGTACATTCCACATTTAATGCATTTAACCATTGTTGATGTCGTAGCAATACCATTATCCTCATCCATGGTGTTAACTGAACCTTTTCCTTTGCACTTACTTTCTTTGTGTCCTTATTTTCCACACCCAAAGCATCTTCCAGTTCCTTTGAAACATTCTCCTTGATGCCTCTTCCCACATGATTTACATAGGGGAAATTGAACATTCTTTCCTCTATGATCATCATGAAACTCCATCTTTCTCTTATTAGCCGAGTCAGGAAACTTAACAAATTTTACTTTATTGATCATATTATGAGATTGCTGATTTGGCATAATAATGATGTTTGGACTTCCAAATCCCATTTCATTATGAAGAATATCATTCCATTTTCCATCATATCCTCCATTATTGTAAATCATCTTGTATCCAGCCATTTTCTAAAACCCAAAAAGAATAGTGTGAGAGGAAAAAATCATGCTAGGGAAAACAACATAATAAATGGGGAGTACCTTCAATATCTAACATCTTAGGTTTAATTCTATGATCGTTAGTGTAATCCTAGTACTATAAACTATACGTATACTAAACCTTAGGGACATCCCTAGACATACCTTAGAAATATCTCTAGCGATCTCACTAACGTTTTCACAACCTAGTTTCCAAAGGTTGACTAAACCTTTCCTCTGATACCAACTGTAGAGGCCTGAAGCTTAATGTACATAGATATTACATTTCTTTTGTGGAATACTTAGTACATTACAAAATACACACACAAGGATCATAATAGTTTAGTGTCTTTGGAAACTCAGAATAAAATCTTCTAATCATGGTGAAAGATCTTCAACATCTCCCATAAAGATCTTCTTTTTTTTATACCTAAAAACTTTCTTTATATCCTGTGGAAAAGAAAACATAAAAGGGTGAGCTCAAGTGCTCAGTAAGGGTAAACAAAAGAAATATCAATCACATCATATACATAAGAATATAGCTTTTGGAAATCTTAACCTGCAAAAGAGCTCATAATATCATAACATGGGATAAATAATAGAAGTTAAATGTAATCCCAATAATCATAACTTAAAACATGAAACTTTGTGGCATATACACATAATCATAGAGAATCATTTCTTGTTAGTCAAGACTCATTTCCATGACTATCTTAGTGGACAAAGTCTCTTTCTGAACCGAGTCACCCTCATTTCAATCCTGTTTCACTGAACCGGTATAACCTACCATTCAAGCCATGTCTATCTAATGAGATATAAAATCTTTACCCAATGCATTCGAGGGAGATATAGGTCCCACCAATCTCATAATGATACCATTCTTATGTGTGCCAAAAAATCATAAACCATACATCATTGCATAACCCATGTAATAAAAATGGGAATCTTAAGCATCATGAAATCATAAAACAATTCATATATGATAAAGGAATTCATAAAAATAATTCCATCACAACATAATCAAATCAATGTAATAATAGGGACAAAAACATAACCCTTTATTATCTTATATGGAAAATAATTTTGATAAAACACTTGAACTTCATTCTTGAGGAAAATATCCTTTCTACTTCAAAAATACTTTTCCTTTTTTAACATATCATACAATTTTAAACTAAAAGAAGTTGATTAAAAATAAACTTGAAAACTTGTAAAGGAAGCATCTTGGAAATAATTTTTTAAAAAAACCATACATGCCGTATAAGTTAATGAAAACATTCTATTCGTACTTTTGTCGGAAAAGTCAAAAAAGTACCTTATATGGTAACCAAAGGAAAGATTCCATTCATACAATGTGGTAAAAAGTCAATAAAGGGTAAAAATAACTTTAAACATTCATGGAAAAATGGTAAAAATTTTATAAAAACATTTTCAGAAAACATGGTCATGGATGATAAACGTAACCCCAGTAAATACTTACGTATAAGCAATCTCGGATAAAAATGAGATCGAAAAGTTATCCCTTACCTTAGGTCCGACCTGCTTTGTAAGTGTCTGAACCTCCTGTATAATGATTTAAATAATGTTATTGACTTATTACAGAATCATATTCATTATTATGATATCATATATGGTTTACTTATGACTTTATATTACCTGTTCTTTTGTAAATTCCATGTTAAAGAAGCGTTTTGGGTAAAATCGTTTCATTTATCGTAGGTGTTTGGACTTGTTGTTCTTGACATTATTATTACTTATATCATGATTTAATTACTTCCAGAATATAAAGTATGATTTATATATCATATATATTCAATATATATATAGATAGATAAATGAAATGAAACACACCGTTCATGGAGACGGTAGTCCGTACGTACGCATGAACGTTGTTTTCCTTTCCTTATTGTCTTGAATGGAAGTAAGTAGATGACATATATATATATATATATACATACATAAATCCAGTAGATTTACAATGTCATATATTCCATTATTATTCATTATATATACTTTATAATCATTCTTTAATGGTAAACATGGATAATGAATCTCATCGTGTCGTGGAGACGGTAGTCCGTACGTACGCACGAGCGATGATATCGTTCCCATGGTCGTAGAATTGTGTTAAAGTGTATGTATACTATTTTAGTATCAATATCACTTTATAATAATCATATATAGTTACTCATTACACCATTATACCCATCCAATTAAGGTGGTGGCGGAAAATAGATTACACCACGGCGTGGAGACGATATTCCGTACGTACGCACATGCGGTGATTTCATTTTCCGTAGGATGGATAGATGGTTAAATAGGGTTGTTTCATACTTATAATAACATATAAGTATATGAGTGATACTGATGTTATTACTTCATAATTAAACAACTAAATAAGAAGAAGTTGAAGAAGAAAGAAATTGGAAAGGATCGGTAATGGATATTACCTCTTCTTTGAGGTGATTCTTTGAGACCTCCTTTTAGGGCACTAAAATTGGACTTTTAAGAAGACCAGGACCTCTAGGATGATACTAGGGAAGTGGAGAAGAGATTTTGGCAGGGTTTGGCCGAGCATGAATGCTCAAATTGGTGTGAGGAGGAGAGGGAGGAGGTGGCCTTTTATAAGGGAGGAGAGGGGCACCTTTGGAATAACTAAATATATTATTTTATTATAAAGCCAAATTCGGTTTGAAATAGCTCCAAATTGATTTATTTAGAATCTAAGGTTGGGATGGTTCTAAATTATCTCATACAATAGGATTTAGATAAGTTTAGGTTATTATTTTAACCTTATCAATTAGATTTAACTCTAAGTTAAATAATTTAACTTTTACCGTGTCTTTTTGTTTTCTTACACTATATGGTTAATAAACTTACTATATCAAGAAAAACGAACCCCAAGTTGTTTATTATCTATATATATAACATTATCTATGTCATTTGGCCGAACATTAGATATTTAGGAATAAAATAACAATTAATAATATAATATTTGTTTTAAAAACTATTTTATGTCAATTTTGACACTATTTAGTAATTGATTTTTGTGAAAATCATAACAGAATGATAAGTTCTAACAATGTTAATTAAATCAATATTAACATGTCATATTAACCTATAAAATTAGTGGAATTCATAAAAAGTCTCAAATTATACTTATTTAGGTATTTATAATACCAATTATTCTAATTTTTCACTATTATGGTAATCACTGCATCATCATTGTGACAAAAATATATTGAATTATGTAAAGTCTAAAAATTACAAATAAAATACCATTATGTAGGAAATATTTTTAGTTTACTAATGAATATTTATATTCGATTTTATCTTATGTATAACCCCATATTAAAAATGGTTTCCTTATTAAACTTTGATTTTAACTATTTTAACCCTTCTTTAAATAAATTAATAATAAATGTCCTAATCTAATCCAAGTGGGCCTAAATGATAATATTTTACACTTAAGGTTGGTTTTGGTCGAGATATACTTTTCCAATAGAATTAGGACATGTGTTAGGTTAATATTAATATCATTCATACCCTTAATTACCCTATTTACTTTTAACCGTGGTAAATAAAAGTAAAAGGTTACTATTCACCAAAAATTATTTTCATCTCATTGAACCACATTTTACTTACTGACATCAACCGTGTTTCTCTTATTTTTTAAATTCAAATCATAGAAGCGGTAAAATTAAGATTTATGAAAAAATTAGTTTTTTAACTACCACTTAGTAGTTTCACTATTCAACAAAAATTGATGTTTTTCAGAATAATGCCAAAATTTCATCCTAATCTATATTTCATATTCCGAATTAAAAAATGAAGTCTATTTTAACAAATTCATAACATAGAAGTTGCATTAATTAATTTTATAATTAAATCCCACTGTTAAAACAAATTGCATGTTTTTAAGAAACAATATCTATCAAAAGATTGACACTTGTTTATGTCTGGTTTAAATGTGAAATTACATCCAATGACCAAAATTGTATTAAATTGTAAAAATATATTCTAAATATACTTTAAACCCACTCAAATTAATAATTTATCACTATTAATTATTTCGATTAAAAAAGTTGTTTTTAATTATAATTTAGTAATTTTCACTATTCATCAGAATATGAAAGTTATCCAAAAAGTACCAAAATATCACCTTAGGCTAAATTCGATACTCCGAATCCAAAAATGAAGTCCATTTTGAGATCTAAAATTTCTAAAATTTTAAAATGTGGTTATTACTATTCATAACGGCTAGTTATAATAATATCGTACTACACACGCTATCGAGGAAGGTCGCGATTGCGTGTAATGCAAGGCAAGTCAAGGATGTGTGTTATGCAAGCTCCTTTTGTTGTAGCATACAACACAAGACATTAATTAAATTAAAATAATATTTTTCATAAAATCTCGGGTTGTTACAGGCAACTTTGAAAAAATATAAAATATTAATTTATAATAAAGTCATATTCAGTTTATAATAGCTCAAAATTAATTTTTTAAGGTAAAGTGGGGATGGGTAGAAATAATCTCAACCAATATAATTTAGACATGTTTAGGTTACTATTTTAAACTTACCATTTAGATTTCACTCTAAGTTAAATAATTTATCTTTTACCGTGTCTTCTTGTTTTCTTATACTATATGGTTAATTAACTTAATATAACAAGACAAACGAACCCCAAGTTCTTCATTATTAATATATATATTCTTATATATGTAATTTGGCCGAACCATAGATTTTTAGTAATAAAAGAACAATTAATAATATAATATTTGTTTTAAAAACTATTTTATGTCAATTTTGACACTATTTGGTAATTGATTTTTGTGAAAATAATAACAACATTATTAGTTCGAAAAAAGTTAATTTAATCAATACTAACAAGTCATATTAACCTATAAAATTAGTTCAATTCATAAAAAGTCTAAAATTAAATTTATTTGGGTATTTATAACATCAATTATATTAATATTTCCTTAATAAGGTAATTACAGCATCATCATTGTGTCATAAATAAAGTAAACTATTCAATGCCTAAAAATTATAAATAAATTACTAATATGTTGGAAATATTTTTATATTTCTAATTAATATTTATAGTCTAATTTATCTTATGTATAAAACTATATTAAAAATGTTTTAGTTATTAAACCATGATTTTAACTATTTTAACTCTACATTAAATAAAATAATAATAAGTGTCCTAATCTAATCCAAGTGGACCTAAAGGGTAATATTTTATTCCTAAGGTTGTTTTTTGGTCGAATTACACTTATCCAATAGAATTAGAAGTTGTTTTAGGGTAATAATAATATCATTTTTACCCTTAATTACCCTATTTACTTTTAACCGTGGTAAATAAAAGTAAACATTTACTATTCACCAAAAATTATTTTTATCCTCTTGAACCACATTTTAATCCTTGATATTAACCATGTCTCTTGGATTTTTTAAATTACACTCACAGAAGCATTAAAATTATGTTTTACAAAAGTTTTCAAAAAGCTCATAGGAGGTAGGTAAAAGACGATGAAAAGTTCAATAAAATTTTTATATATCGAAAATTATTATAAAATAACTCCAATGAATTGAATTGACCTTATATAGGTATTATGTATCAATTTTTACCTAAAATAAATTCAAATAAAATGAATAATTATTTAAATAAAAAGTTGGTTTTTAAATAGTTACCCAGTGCTTCTACTATTCATAAAAAATTGAATGTTTTCAGAAAAATAATAAAAATTCACCCTAGGATAATTTCGATATTCCAAATCCAAAAATGAAGTCCATTTTTAAAGATAATATTTAGAAAATCTTAAAAAGTGGGAATTACTGTTCACAATGGCTAGATCATAATAATATTATAATAATATCTCGTTTAGTGAAACTCGGTATTGCGTACTACACACGCTATCGAGGAAGGTCTTGATTGCATGTAATGCAAGCCAAGTCAGGGATGCGTGTAGTGAAAGCTCCATTTGGTGTTGCGTATAACATAAAAAATCAATGAAATTAAAAAGACTATTTTTCGTAAAATCTCGGGGGGTTACCATGGGTTTTCAATAATAAAATGGAATGTAGAAGGTATCTCATGGGGACATACAAAGATTACAAAAAGAAGGCTAAATTCATCCTCAAGTGATTGGGTATGATAGATATTCACTAAAATGTTTTATATATCTTTAGTGATGATTCATACAGGAATAAATGGATTTGAACATGAAATGAAATAAGAGTTCTATGAAATACATTTTCATAAATATTTATTTTACAAAATGAATTTATATCATATGTTATTTCATTTTAAATTGTTATAACAATTAATTGAAGAATTTGGAGTGGTTCTATAGAGATATGGTTTGACTGAGAAGGCCCAAAAATATCTAATGATGATTAAAAGTCATTTGAATATAATATTGAAATTCTATTCTAGAGTTTGAGATACCAATATTGGAAAAGGAAATTATATTGCATGTGTAATAGAATTTACCAACATGTAGATGATTTATACAACACTGATGTAAATTTATCTAAAATTACATGATTTTCATATTATGTAGGAGAACTAATTTATTACGAAGACAATCTTTCCATCTTGTAAGACACCTTTTCTATGCGTATGATAATTGAGCTAAGCGAGTAACCCAGAAGATATTTTGTGAATCCAATTTTACATTATAGGTTTCTAAATTTTCACAAAATAAAAAATGTAATATTCTGTAAGAAATCATGTTTGGATATAATATATTTTATCTACACTACCAAAATTTTAGCCACACATAGGAAATTTATTTTTTTTGTAATATATTTGAGGGAATATTAGATTTAAGAAGGCTATAATAAATAATTTTTACCCATAACTACTTTCCCCCAATAGAATATATTTTAGTTTTCTAGATTTCTAAATTTCTAAGCCTATAAAACAATTTTAGATGGCCATATGAGATTCTATCTATAAATTGGATAGTTTTAATACACATATGTTAAATTATTTCCAATACATATTATATTTTCTCATAGGATATTTATGACATATGACATCATTTTGAGACAAATTAAAATGTCATACAAAGATCATATGATAGATGACATAGTGACAATCATGATTTACATAATGATGGAATTTTATTGAACAAAAAAATTGGATGATATTGGATATATTAAATCATATTTAAAAATTCGCAAATCATTGAAATTCATGGATTGAAGAGTCAGATGAGAAGGATGAAATGATATGAAGAATACGAGACAATAGTTTTTTGTGTCTGTGAATCTCAAATGTGAAAAAGAAATTCAAAAAAATTCATGATTAATATAGTTGTTGATGAGGTATATTTTGATCGATTCATTAGATTTTAAAACATTTCAATAAAAGGTGACATGAATTTTTGATGTATTATCTTAATGAAACAGTACACAACATCAATGGAGATAACATTTCCAAAATCAAGAAGCATCACCCAGTGTAATTATATTGATCGTATATTTATATACCATTGATGAATAATATAATGTGGATATAAGGTGATTTTATATTGAGAATACATAAATTTACGCATACTTCAACATACATATGATCTATTCATATATAAGAAAATGGGAAGGATAAAGATAAAGGGAATGAGAATTTTTTATAATACACCATTGAGTTGAAAATTAATAGATAAAGAAATAATGGGTGTATATATGTGAACATTTAATTTTCTTTTTTGTATTAGAAAAACATGTTATGTGTTTCCATTTATGGGAAATTAAGAATTTTACATGAAAAAGTTGAACGTATACTTGTACAATTGTGCACATCATGGAGAGAAAAATGAAATTGTAATGTGGGTTATATGTTGTGTGTGATTGAGAGATATGATGGTGAAGAACATCTTCTCAAATAAAAATATAGCGACTATATAAAATAACATCCTATAAATATTGAATATGATAGATATAATATGAGAAAATCAACCTTTTGGATATGAATAGAGAGATAATAGAAGGGAACTAGACACTCGAAGAGAATATAAATAGAATGTGAGAGAATCATACTCTTAAGTATGAAGAAGGGGTAGGATTGGAAGTCTGAGGATTCACAAAAACCTTTATCATGGAAGAAGAAGATAAATGATCCTATATTTATTTCTAGGTTATTATGGAAGGGGAGTAAATTAATTTCAATATGAGTTGTAATATTTTCCAATGATGGAAAAATTTAGTATAGGAGAAGTTTGAGTTTGAAAAATCTAGAAAACAAATTCATAATATCGAGGATTATATCATTTATTAAAAGGCCTGATTTTAGGTGTTTATTCTTTATGATATATAGGTAATGTAATATAATTATTAGAGGAATATTGTCTATACTTGGATATTGTGACATCCTATGGATTAGTGTTGAGAAACATCTAGTGAAGAAAGGAAGAAAGCATCCAACTGGTGTAATGAATGTTTATAGACTATGGTATATAATATAAATATTACTTTAAAAGAACAATATTATAAAGGATCTATTCACCCGTGTTATATTTTGATCACACATATCTTCATAATAAGTTAAATGTGGGTTTGGATAAAAATATCCCAAAAATACACTTGTTTTGATAATCAGATTCTAGTAGAGAATCCATCAGTTAGACATCACAGGAACTATAAACAGGCCAATTACATAGTGGTTATGAAAATTATAAAGATATTTGTTCAATTTATTTAATTATACATAATTCATATAGGTGTAATCTATGTTAAATAAAAAATATATAAACGTCACTAGTCACATTATAGGTTCAATCCCAAATTGTCCATAAAGGTTTAAATATTTTGTTAGGATTTGATGAAATTATTTTGAACATATCTCCCAATCTCCTAATAAGAGTGTATTCGTCGTCTAAAAGGATTATTATGTGGTATTAGATAAATATTTCGAATAATTTTGATATATTATTTAATTTAAATTAAAATCAGAGAAAGAAGATTCCCCATTGATTGGAATTAATTTTTTCTTTGTTTTTTTACATGTGTACATATGAAGTAAAAAAATTTAGTGAGCTCAGAAGATATTTTAATTTTTCCTCAATGAGAAGAATCCATCATTACCCCTACCATGAAATATTTATAGGTCTATGAATTATTTTTGAAATAGGTATAAAAAGGATCCCAAAAGATAATAAAATATTCATAAAATTATAAGAAAAAACCACTAGTTGAGTGTTACTGGTGTGGTAAAAATTTTGGTGAATCAATTTATCATTATTCTTCAAGTGAACAGAGTTCCTGTTGTGATTATGGTTGAATTAAATCCTCCAAATATATATATATTGATGATAAGTATTAAATTAGTAATGTTCCTATTAAAATAGAAACATATATAATGAAATTATTAAATGGAAATCAGCATGAGAAGTTAGAATTATAAGTAGAAGTTGATTCCATAGGAGAAGTATTGAAAAAGAAGTTGAGTAGTTACAAAACTCTAAAAAGGCATTGAAAGTAATAAAATATTCATATTAACTTATCCTTTAAATTATTACATAATTTAATGAGTAATTTCAAATATATTTATATGATAATAATGTGTTTGTAAAATATTTTATAGAATTATTCCATGCATTGGAGAAGTTTCATTAAATATGCATAGATATCATGTCTTCCATATTGAATGCTAAATCAATTATTGTTAATAACATAGTTAATATTATTGTATATATAAATAAAAATAGTTAGGATAAAATTTTAAAGATGATGAAATATTTATAAGATATCATGCAATCAGTTAAGAAATAGATTTATTGTCCTAATAAGAAATTTTATGAGTAAAAATTGATACTGCAAAATATAAAGGAGGAAAAAAATGAAAATTCCCAAAATGATGGGAGAGTAATTATTCCACTGAAAATTGAGAAATGATTATTTTAAAAAATTATAATAAAAATTGTTTCTCAATACTAATGAGATCATATGGAAATAATTCTACCACTAGACCATACAATAAGTTATCCCAAAACTATTAAAATTTAGTTTAAACAGATTATGCTTATTATGAACGTAAAACACTAAATAAAATATATATAAAAATATAGAATTATAAAAAAATTAGAAACCAAAGAAATAAGTCATGGGTGGATATGAGAACATAAACGAAAATTATTCCTCAAAAAGGATCTCAAAAGGAAGAATTTTTATCACAAAACAAAATGATTTTCAATACGTAAAGACTATATGTTTAAGTAAAATATGAATTTTTATTATTAGTGGTTATTATTGTTGGTTGTACGGAAATAGGTTCATCATTATTTGGTATATTATATCATAATTTATACCTTCTATATGGATTTATTAAAGGTAAATAATAGATGATATTATAAGGAAACACACTAGAAGGAAATAACTATAATTGATCTGAAAAAACCTGTCATTTATGAATATTTTTTAATAAATATTAAATTTTTGTGATTTTTCTATGATTTTATTCAATAAAAAGATGAATGTTGAAAAAACATTAAAGGTAAAAATCATATATTAAAGCTAAAAATATACCTCCTTTAACTGATCATCAAAGGAACAATTATATGAAAATCATGTATTCCTAGGAATATTGCAATCACGTGGATTCATTTGTTGAGTTATCTAAATACAATAAGGTAGTGAAGTAGGAAAAATGAGGTATATGACATAAAATAATAAAAATATTTTATTCTATAAATAGATCCCACATTATGGACCCTACATGATATTAATCAACTTTAAAAAAGTTATAAGAATTATAAAAACTAAAAGGGAATTAATGGAGAAAAGAGTTAGATATGTACTGTTTTTTAAACTGCTTTTGATAAGATTGAGGGGATACACAAAAATACAATGTTTATAGATTGAAAATAAATTTGTGGATATTGGAATATTGTGGGACATTTTGCTATCAAAATAAATACTATATTTTATGGAAAATGGGAAATAATTAAACAATAAATGTTATTTAAAATGTTAAAAATAATATTTTAAGAACGGAAACCACACTAAAAATTAAGGTTGAATATGAGATTAATGAATTGTAATTCATAATTTCATATTAGAAATAAGTGTCTAGGATGATTGATTAAGGTAAAATGGAATAATTTTATTTATTATAGACACATTAGAATGCCGGTACACCAATGAAGGAAGATAAAAATTAAAAGAGAACCATGATGTCCAAATATCAAATGACTTGGAGAATCAAGAAGGTATAAAATAGTAATATGTCTAGATTCTCTATAAATTAAGAGAAATGATTCACTAGTTTGAGAAATATGTCTTATCCACACTCCAACCATGGATAATCTGAAGATGATCCACCCTATTCCAATATTAGTATTTTTGTACTTAAATAATGGGAACTAATGGTGATGAAGTATGCATAGATTAAATTAAAGGGGATAATTCAAAAGAGATAGTATTTATATTTAATCATATATTATTATTAATATAGAAATTTATAAAACCCATTTAATATAAAAGTATGGGGTATGATTTTCATTCTATAATTTCCATTTTAAGAGATATTAATTATTTTTATTAGGGTTTAGTTTATAAACAATAAGGTAAGATATAACATCATATGAATTTTTTTATATATGTTTTCATGTGACGTTATTGTATATAAAGAATAACGAATATCTATTTAATAAACCTTAAATATATGAATTTTATACTGTTTTTACTTGTGTTAAAATGATGTATATTTGTTTTTGAAAAAAATTAACCAACATTGTTTATCTCCAATACATTATCATAACCTGAAAAATAATTGTTTTTTTGATGAACCTTTATAATGTGGAATGTGGTATCACCCTTATCTATCTAAATCATTATATAACATGAAATTTTATGTAAATAAAAATGTATTATTTTGATCGTTTTAAATAATAGAATATTTAGTTTGAGATGATAAAAATTACTTTGAGTTATGGTATAATAAAATAATAAGTTATGTAAATTTCATGGGTTCCCTATATAATAAATTAGTAGTTATAAAAACATTTATTCCTTTGAATTAATATTTATTTGGAATAAAAAACATTATATTGAATCATGAATCGTATTTGGAAATGAAAATAATAAAAATGGGTAGATAGAAGTTCAATTTGATTTGGAGTATAATCTGGGGTGTTTGTTATAAATTAGTGATAGTTAATTTATGTTGGAAGCTTAAAATCAATATGAAATTGTGAAAGAATTTTATGTTAGACAATACATGTGGGAATGATTCCCATTGGTTTGGATTATAGTTGCTTAAGATGTTGCCCGTATGATGTTAAGTATCGATGATAAGAATGTCTTACTACTTATAAAGACATGACTAGATAGATTCAAGATAGTGGGTTGCACATTAGAATAATTAAATTTGATTATATTTATGATAGAAAATACAAGTATAGTAGTCGACATATTTAATACCTAAAAAAAATTTAATGATGACTTAATCTAATGGGGAGATACAAAGCAAACTGGTGAATTAGAGAGTCCATCCTTAAGTAATACAGAAAGAATTACGTTGATTAAAAACATTTATATCTTTTGGATGATGATTCACTACATAAAAATTGGCGATGAACTTGAGATGGTATAGGGTTCTTAGTAATTTCTTATTTTTAGTAGTTATTTTACTTCAGGACATTATAAGAGTATTTTTTAGGTTTAAAATTTCACTAATAATTCGTAGAACCATTTGAAGTGGTTCTAAAGTAATTTAAGTTGATATAGAATGAAAAAAAGGAAATTTTATGTTTTTAGGAGGGAATGCACTTATATTATGGAATTTATATTCTGGGATTTGATAGAAGAAATTTAGAAAAGCAAACTATCATACACACGTAATTGAATTTACATACATATATGAAATTTTGGAAATTCATAAGCAATCTAGCCTAAATTAAAGTGAACTAATTTTATAAGGATAATTCATCTATGTTGAAGATATTCTGGATAGCGTGCATGCAGTATGACCTATTTATGAGATAATTGAGCGATGCTAGCAGCCTGTAAAATTTATTTTGATGCATGTATGACAATTTAAACTACTACAATTTGATAAAGTCAAAAATAATGTAGCATATTTCATTTTTCTAGGATATAATGGATTTGATCAATTTTGATGATATATATGTTATTCATAGTTTTGCTTTATAAGTCATAAGATATATGGTGAGTAAATATATTTTTAAATTATGAAATACATCTTGTTTGACCATAATTAATTATTTTTGAGGTGTCATTTTTTTAAATTTAGAAAATGATGATCATATAATACATTTAGAGATACCAACAAGATAAATGAACAACTCATAGAAGAAATAAAGTATATGTGTGTAAATTTTGGGCCATCTCATATTAATTTTTCTCATATGATATTTTTGATATTGGATATTAGGATATGAACAAAAATTCTTTTATGCTCATTGGATATTTGACTTTCTGAAAAAATAAGGATTTATTGTGTCAAGAAATTTTATAGAAATAAATATGGAATGAATAATGGTATTTTTGGAAGTATATAAAATATCATGAAGCCTTGAAAAGTCATGATCAATGAATGAGTTGGGAAGGAATAATTGAGAATAGGATTAGGATATGGAGTTTTTTTTAATTATATGATATTTAAAATGGAAAAATTAATTACTAAATCAATAAGAATAATGAATGTTTTGATGAGTTGAATATCAACTTTTTCCTTAATTTTTAAATTATATTAATGAGAGTTTATATGAGTTTTATGATGTGATTATTTCTCAAATTGTATAGAACATTATAATATTACTCATGAAAAAATGTGGAATATCCACCTGAAATATTGTTGATACTATATTTTATATAGCTTGGAAGATTATTTGCATGTGGAAATATTTAAAATTATATTTTCTATAAGTGAATTAGAAACTGATGAATCATATATAATATATATTTTGAGAAGATGTTAATGAATATACAAAATGAATGGGTTTTATGTAATATACATATATATAAACTGTTATGATATAGAAATAAAGGGGTGAGATATGTTCAAATGATATTGTTGGTTTTTCTTAAAATAAATAATATATATATACATTTACTTAAAACATATAATTTAATGTAAAAGGGTAGGATCAAAATAAAATATTTTTTTATTGAAGAGATAAAATAGTATGAAAAGTTTTAATCAATGTATGGATGCGGTAGATGAGAGTGATGAACATAATTCTAAAGATAAAAATTCTTAGAATCAAAAAGTTCATCCTTACAAAGAATAAGATAGATACGATTTGAGAGAACCAAATTCTCAAATTATAAGAATGTGAGAATTGGATAAAACCACTCTCGGTTTAGAATGATAATGTAGAGGAGGGGTGAAATCAACTAGTAGTGTGGAAGAAATATAAGAATATGAATGTGATACTTTTTTGGATTCATTGAAAAATAAAAATAAAAATAAGTGGATAATTACATGGAAGATATTAATTTTTTTGGATTGATTCATCCAAATATTAATATTTAGTTTGTGTAAACAAGGTTACATACTCAAAAGAACTAGGAACCAAAATATTTTCATGAGACTACATTTGAAATTTTTATTATTTAATATCTATTGGAAGTAGAAGAATATATGGTGAAGAATATGGTCAATACATAAAATTAGTGTAATTTTATGTAGCATGGATGATTGATTTCAAGATAAGAAATATTTTCCAGATTTAGAAATTGTGATTCCAGTTTTAAGAATGTGTTAATCAGTTTAAATATAAATTTACATTTTTAATATGTTGAGGCTTAGTTTAAATGAATAACATTTCAAATATACTCACATATGTAATATTGTTATATTGAATTAATATTAAAATTTCATACAACCGCACTTATGTTAATAATAATATTTTAGTGGAGAATCAATCACTTGGACATCCATATCACAATAGGTATTGTGAATCCAGAGAGGGGCCACAACATTGAAAAACAAATGTTCCATTTATTGATTTATCTAAATTATTTATAGGTTTATTATTCCTTAAAAAACATAAGATCCAAAAAGTCATAACAAAAATAAATGTTTCATGTACAAATGGGTTGTAAAATATTAATATGGTTATTGGAACAAGGTCAAATTGACGCATAATTTAGTCACCCCACCTCTCACGTGTATCTTCATATTCCACTATGACATTTAACATATTTATCATTGTTACATGAACGAATCTATGATATTTAAAGAAGATGAATGGAAATTTAAAATGATAATAAAATAATCAGATTCTCTCTATAATTTTAAACGAACTAAGGGAACTTGGGACTAGCTTACTTTCTTAACAAATCATATATCTCCGATCCATGGTGATAATTCCTAGAGGATATTATTCCTGACATAGAAAATATATGCTCTTCTTCGGAGTATCATAATATATTGTCAATGTACATTGAACTATTTTGATATGTTTTTGAATAGTTTCCATCATATCAATTTTCTCCTGAATTAGTTCTGGACCAACCATCATCCTTTCCCCGACATTGTAACACCCCAAGCTTCCACGGTACGTTTTCCTTCGAATAATGCGATAGCGTGTGTTGTACGCAACCTCGAGTTCTAACACACACCACAACTAATTAAACTAGCCGTTGTGAATAGTAATACCTACTTTTGAAAATTATATATATTTTATATTTCAAAATGGACTTCATTTTTGGATTCATAATATCTAATTTAGCCTAAGGTGAAATTTTGGTACTTTTCGGATAACTTTCATATTTTGATGAATAGTGAAAATTACTAAATTTAAATTAAAAACAACTTTTTTAATCAAAATAATTAATAGTGATAAATTATGAATTTTAGTAGTTCTAAAGTATATTTAGAATATATTTTTACAATTTAATATAATGTTGGTCATTGGACATAATTTTACAATTAAACCGAACATAAACAAGTGTCAATCTTTTGATAGTTATTATCTCTTAAAAACACGCTTTTTATTTTAACAACGGGAATTAATTTTAAATTAATTTCTGCCACTTATGTGTTTTGAATTTGGAAAAATGGATTACATATTTGGAATCAGGATGTCCAAATTATGTAAAAAGGTAACTTTTATTTTTACACATTTTGAATAATTACTGCGGTAAATATTTTATTTACCATGGTTAAAGGGTAAATCCGGTAAATAAGGGTTAAAAAATAATATTATAATAATACAAAATTACCCTAAAACGTGTCCTAACCTTATTGGTGGACACATACCCGACCATGGGCATCCTTGGGTCAATTTGGGGACCCCTTGGAGCCACTTGTATGTGGTAGGGACACATTATATTAATAAAGTTAAAATAAAAATAAAAATGGCATAAGCTTACATCTTTTAAAAGAACAATTTTTATATAGGGTTATACATGTTGGATTTTCTATTATAAATATTCATTAGAAATCTAAAAAGATTTTCTACATAATGATATTTTATTTATAATTTTTAGACATCAAATAATTTAAATTATTAATGACACAATAATGATGCAATGTTTACCTCATTAATAAATCATTTAAATAAATAAGATTATAATGATTAAAATATTATCTGAAACCTGTCCAATTCTTATTGGTTGATGTTATTTAGAATATTAGTCATCTTATCTTCGACCTCAATTATTTTTGGACCATTATAAACCGAATATAATTATATTATAAAGTAATACTTTCACTCTCTCCTGAAGAGCCCCTCCTCTCCCTTATAAAAGGAGACCACTTCTACTCATTCCTCACACCTCTCAAGCCACTTGGCTCGTCCAAACTCTTCCCAACTAAGCTCCCCACATACCTCTCCTCCTCCTTGAAGCTTCCCCTTAGGCAGAAAGCATTTCAAGAAGTCCTTTGGTTCCAACCAAAGTGAGTTACCTAAATTAAAGGTAACGATTTCTCTTAAATTATTTTTATTTATTTTGCTTCTCCAACCCCCAAACTCTTTTTATTACCTTTCTTTTGTAATAACACCAGTATCCAAAATATACTAGGATGTTGTTATAAGAAGGATTCAAACTACACATACACACAACTCCATCTAATGGATGATGAACATAATGTTTCTGTGGATGGCAAACTAACGCCTCACGAAACGATGATTGTTCAAATACATCTTACCGCCTCTCATGGTGGACATTATGATGGCACTGTAATTAAATATGATATTAATGATATATATTTTATATATAAGCTTCTGTAATTCCATTTTATTCCATATCATTATTCGTTTCATTTTGTATATACATACGATAATTTTATTTGAGGAAGTGCGGACTACCGCCCCCTTAAAATGATATGACTCGTTCATACCACACATGGAACGTATAAAGGATGGTGTTAATGAACTTAAGTAACATATATAAAATATTATATTATAATGGAATAGTAATATACCTATGTATCATTTTGATTCGATTCTTTTAAAATAATAATTAAATGGAAGTAGCGTTCGTGCGTACGTACGGACTACCGTCTCCACGAACGCGATGAGATTCATTCTCCATCGTATCCATTCAAGTATAATTATCATTTTATGATTTAAAAATGATGTTTAAGGACTTGATATAATTCTGGATATGAATAATATACAACCTATCCTTTACAAACATGTCTTACGTAACAAAACATACAAAAGAAAACAAGAAAGTTCACACCCGAAACAACGATAATACTAAGATATTATTATCAAATCAATATTAAATGATCATATATGATATCATATTAATATATATGATTCTTGTATAATTTAATAACAATTATTTCACCATTATACAGGAGGTTAACCTACCCCAACCAAGGAAAAGTACAAGGTAAGGGTTATTTCACAATCTCTTCATTATCCGAGGTTGTTTATACGTAATAATCTACTGAGATCTCTTTATCATCCACATCCATGTTTCTTAAAAATGTATTTCAAAACATTTTTACTATTTACAAGAATATGGGTTAAAGTCATTTATACCCTTGTTTGACTTTTTATAAGAGGTTTATAAATGAATCTTTCCGTCTTTTTCAAAACAAGGTCCTTTTTGACCTTTTCGACAGAATTAAGGTAAGAATGTTTTTTTAACTTATACGGCGAGTGCGGCTATTTACCGCCGTTATAAAATCTTCAAAGCTTACCTTACAATCTTACAAGGATATTTTCAAAGTAAATGTTTTATTTTATAATTATGTGACTTTTAAATGATTTCAAAATGAATATTTTAAGAATTTCAGAAAGGTACTCTTTATCAAAATTAGAATTTTCAATGTTTTAAAGATTTATCTTTCTAAATCATTTCAATTAATGTCAATGTCTTCAAAATGGTTTTTAAGGATTTATTTATATGGACATGAATGTTTTTAAAAATTTTAATTCCTTTCAAAAGTTTCAAAGTGGTATGGGACACTTTGATTCAAAAATCTATTTTTAATTACTCCTTTATAAATGTGTGACTTTTAAATGATTTCAAAAAAGGAGATATTTCTCTCAAATAGTTTTGATTTCATCTATGTCAACATCCTTTGATGGATTTTACGCTTATTTGAAGTTGATTTATTATGATACAAAACTTCTATATTGTATTGAAGGTTTTGTGATATGTTTGACTGTGGATGTTCTATTTTTATACCATTCATAGTTTATGGTGAAATTATTGACATTTCGTATGCTAGTTTTAATACGAATGTTTATGTTATGTTTAAACCTTTTCATATGGGAATGCATTGGACTTAATAAGTGACGGGTAGAGCCCGCTATAGCTCCTCGATGCATCGGTAGGTCTCATGAGGCAAACTAGTGTCTTGGCACAAGGCCTTGACAAAATATTATTTGTAGTCTTGGCATGAGGCCTTGGCTATGTGGTTATGATAGTCTGGCATTATGCATTCCATAATTATGAAAGTGGTTATTGGTTTTGCATGTGATTATTCGATTAGTAGAATATCCATGTGAATAAGTAAATGGCATTATTTCATTTTACTTTTGCCATACTATGTTGAAGTTCAAGTTTAAAAGGATTTTGTTTTAGTAATGCATTGCCTTAAATGTTTATGCTTATTTTGAATGTTCCGCCATATTGTTATCCTTACTGGGCATTTGAGCTCACCCCTTTTCTATGTTTTACTTTTCCCAGGATGTGAAGAAGTAAGTTATGAATGACCTGCAGGGATATTATGAGGGGATATTAGTGTGGATTATGGAGACATTATGTTGTTGTAGTAGTTTTTCATTTTATGTTGTAATGTAAAACTTATGAATATATCTAGTGTTTCCAAGGCTACTAAACCTATCGGTCTTTCGAGATTCGATCTTTCTTGTGATCATGCCAATGTTATGATGTAATGCACCGACTCTGGGTAGCTGGGGTCGGGGCGTTACAGTTGGTATCAGAGGAAGTTTAGTACAAACCTTGGAAGCTAGATTTAGATAAACTCTGATTAGAGCACGTAGACCTAAGATGGACTTTGAGGATTAGTATAGAAGAACTTCCTAGAATTTTGGTATTGTAGAGATTTTGTGAGTTTTCCGAGCAATACATCCCTGTCTGGATACGATCAGGTAGAGGTGGCTCTGGCACAGATGTACCTAGGGGTAAAACCCGAAAACACCGCTTTGAGCTAGACTCGAACGGGAACTGGTGCACGACAACGGGCTTTGCTGCACTCTTGGTTACGACACTTCCGGGGGATATGCTTAGGATAACTCTCATTTTATTTACAAATCATTATGAAGGGTTTATGAGTATATACTTCCTCAAAGAAAACATTTTTATGATTATGGATTATATCCATAAATAGTTCAATTTATGTTAAGTGTTTCATAAGTATGGGATTATGTATTTCGATTCATAAACTGATCTAGTTTATGCAATTGTTTAGAAATGGTACCATATGAAGCATTATACGGAAAGAGATGTCGTACACCAACCTGTTGGGATGACGTTGGTGAAAGAAAACTTGTAGGCCCAGAACTGGTGGAGGAAACGGTGGAAAAGGTGAAGGTAATCCAAAATCACATTAAAGCAGCTCAAAGTAGGCAGAAGAGCTATGCCGATAATCGAAGGAAGGATTTGGAATTTCAAGTCGGTGATCATGTTTTCCTGAAGGTATCTCCGTGGAACGGAGTCATACGTTTTGGTAAGAAAGGTAAATTGAGTCCCAGGTACATCGACCTTTCGAAATTCTAGTACGAATTGGGGTTGTAGCTTACCGATTGGCAATGCCGCCAAGTCTCTCCAAAGTTCACGTTGTGTTCCACGTATCTCTGTTGAGAAAATACATGCCTGACCCAACGCACGTACTCACCTATAAGGAATTAGAATTGGAACCCGATCTGTCTTATTGTGAAGAGCCTGTCAGGATTCTTGATACAAGAGAACAAGTGTTGAGAAACTGGACGACGCGTCTGGTAAAAGTTTTGTGGAGAAATCAAAAGATGGAAGTGGCAACGTGGGAACCTGAGGAACTTATGATGAAGAACCACCCGAGTCTTTTTATACAGTAATACCCTAGAAATTGTGAGGACGCAATTATTTGAAGGAGGGGAGAATGTAACACCCCAAGTTTCCACGGTACGTTTCCCTTCGAATAATGCGATAGGGTGTGTTGTACGCAACCTCGAGTTCTAACACACACCACAACTAATTAAACTAGCAGTTGTGAATAGTAATACCTAATTTTTAAAATTATATATATTTTATATTTCAAAATGGACTTCATTTTTGGATTCATAATATCTAATTTAGCCTAAGGTGAAATTTTGGTACTTTTCGGATAACTTTCATATTTTGATGAATAGTGAAAATTACTAAATTTTAATTAAAAACAACTTTTTTAATCAAAATAATTAATAGTGATAAATTATGAATTTTAGTAGTTCTAAAGTATATTTAGAATATATTTATACTATTTAATATAATGTTTGTCATTGGACATAATTTTACAATTAAACCGAACATAAACAAGTGTCAATCTTTTGATAGTTATTATCTCTTAAAAACACGCTTTTTATTTTAACAACGGGAATTAATTTTAAATTAATTTCTGCCACTTCTGTGATTTGAATTTGGAAAAATGGATTACATATTTGGAATCATGATGTCCAAATTATGTAAATAGGTAACTTTTATTTTTACACATTTTGAATAATTACTTCGGTAAATATTTTATTTACCATGGTTAAAGGGTAAATCCGGTAAATAAGGGTTAAAAAAATAATATTATAATAATACAAAATTACCCTAAAACGTGTCCTAACCTTATTGGTGGACACATACCCGACCATGGGTATCCTTGGGTCAATTTGGGGACCCCATGGAGCCACTTGTATGTGGTAGGGACACATTATATTAATAAAGTTAAAATAAAAATAAAAATGGCATAAGCTTACATCTTTTAGAAGAACAATTTTTACATAGAGTTATACATGTTGGATTTTCGATTATAAATATTAATTAGAAATCTAAAAAGATTTTCTACATAATGATATTTTATTTATAATTTTTAGACATCAAATAATTTAAATTATTTATGACACAATAATGATGCAATGTTTACCTCATTAATAAATCATTTAAATAAATAAAATTATAATGATTAAAATATTATCTAAAACCTGTCCAATTCTTATTGGTTGATGTTATTTAGAATATGAGTCATCTTATCTTCGACCTCAATGATTTTTGGACCATTATAAACCGAATATAATTATATTATAAAGTAATACTTTCACTCTTTCCTAAAGAGCCCCTCCTCTCCCTTATAAAAGGAGACCACTTCTACTCATTCCTCACACCTCTCAAGCCACTTGGCTCGTCCAAACTCTGCCCAACTAAGCTCCCCACATCCCTCTCCTCCTCCTTTAAGCTTCCCCTTAGGCAGAAAGCATTTCAAGAAGTCCTTTTGTTCCAACCAAAGTGAGTTACCTAAATTAAAGGTAACGATTTCTCTTAAATTATTTTCATTTATTTTGCTTCTCCAACCCCCAAACTCTTCTTATTTCCTTTCTTTTGTAACAACACCAGTATCCAAAATATACTAGGATGTTGTTATAAGAAGGATTCAAACTACACATACACACAACTCCATCTAATGGATGATGAACATAATGTTTCTGTGGATGGAAAACTAACGCCTCACGAAACGATGATTGTTCAAATACATCTTACCGCCTCTCATGGTGGCCATTATGATGGCACTGTAATTAAATATGATATTAATGATATATATTTTATATATAATCTTCTGTAATTCCATTTTATTTCATATCATTATTCATTTCATGTTGTATATACATACAATAATTTTATTTGAGGAAGTGCGGACTACCGCCCCCTTAAAATGATATGACTCGTTCATACCACACATGGAACGTATAAAGGATGGTGTTAATGAACTTAAGTAACATATATAAAATATTATATTATAATGTAATAGTAATATACCTATGTATCATTTGGATTCGATTCTTTTAAAATAAAAATTAAATGGAAGTAGCGTTCGTGCGTACGTACGGACTACCGTCTCCACGAACGCGATGAGATTCATTCTCCATCGTATCCATTAAAGTATAATTATCATTTTATGATTTAAAAATGATGTTTAAGGACTTGATATCTTTCTGGATATGAATAATATACAACCTATCCTTTACAAACATGTCTTACGTAACAAAACATACAAAAAAAAAACAAGAAAGTTCACACCCGAAACAACGATAATACTAAGATATTATTATCAAATCAATATTAAAAGATCATATATGATATCATATTAATATATATGATTCTTGTATAATTTAATAACAATTATTTCACCATTATACAGGAGGTTAACCTACCCCAACCAAGGAAAAGTACAAGGTAAGGGTTATTTCACAATCTCTTCATTATCCGAGGTTGTTTATACGTAATAATCTACTGGGATCTCTTTATCATCCACATCCATGTTTCTTAAAAATGTATTTCAAAACATTTTTACTATTTACAAGAATATGGGTTAAAGTCATTTATACCCTTGTTTGACTTTTTATAAGAGGTTTATTAATGAATCTTTCCGTCGTTTTCAAAACAATGTCCTTTTTGACCTTTTCGACAGAATTAAGGTAAGAATGTTTTTTTAACTTATACGGCGGGTGCGTCTATTTACCGCCGTTATAAAATCTTCAAAGCTTCCCTTACAATCTTACAAGGATATTTTCAAATTAAATGTTTTATTTTATAATTATGTGACTTTTAAATGATTTCAAAATGAATATTTTAAGAATTTCAGAAAGGTACTCTTTATCAAAATTAGAATTTTCAATGTTTTAAAGATTTATCTTTCTAAATCTTTTCAATTAATGTCCATGTCTTCAAAATGGTTTTTAAGGATTTATTTATATGGACATGAATGTTTTTAAAAATTTTAATTCCTTTCGAAAGTTTCAAAGTGGTATGGGACACTTTGATTCAAAAATCTATTTTTAATTACTTCCTTTATAAATGTTTGACTTTTAAATGATTTCAAAAAAGGAGATATTTCTCTCAAATAGTTTCGATTTCATCTATGTCAACATCCTTTGATGGATTTTACGCTTATTTGAAGTTGATTTATTATGATACAAAACTTCTATATTGTATTGAAGGTTTTGTGATATGTTTGACTGTGGATGTGCTATTTTTATACCATTCATAGTTTATGGTGAAATTATTGACATTTCGTATGCTAGTTTTAATACGAATGTTTATGTTATGTTTAATCCTTTTCATATGGGAATGCATTGGACTTAATAAGTGACGGGTGGAGCCCGCTATAGCTCCTCGATGCATCGGAAGGTCTCATGAGGCAAACTAGTGTCTTGGCACAAGGCCTTGAAAAAATCTTATTTGTAGTCTTGGCACGGGGCCTTGGCTATGTGGTTATGATAGTCTGGAATTATGCATTCCATAATTATGAAAGTGGTTATTGGTTTTGCATGTGATTATTCGATTAGTAGAATATCCATGTGAATAAATAAATGGCATTATTTTATTTTACTTTTTCCATACTATGTTGAAGTTCAAGTTTAAAAGGCTTTTGATTTAGTAATGCATTGCCTTAAATGTTTATGCTTATTTTGAATGTTCCGCCATATTGTTATGAAGTAATGCACCGACTCTGGGTAGCTGGGGTCGGGGCGTTACAGACATCATCCCAACATGTTAGAGTATGACATATTTTTGAAAACAATTATTCATATAGTGACATTTTAACACTCAAGTGGAAGCTATTTTTATATGAAAATTCAAATAGAGGTAGTTACCAGCCCCAAATCCCCGTATGTCATGTGAAAATCTGGTCATCATGTCCTTTAATGTCTGGATATTCCTTTAATATCACCCCTCAGTCTGAGGATCATAGGTTGTTATTAAATATATCTCAATGTTCTAGGACTTTTGAGTAGTCCACTAAAATATTTATATCGAATGAGGGTCCTAATTAGATTCAATTGATATAGGTGTACCATGATGTCTCTTAAAATAACTGGGATATATCCATACAATACATTCAAGGGGTGTATACCGCATTATTAGTAGAAAATGTTTAAATTTGTAATGGAGATCCACAATGACCCATATATAATCATTCTTTTTAACTCTAATATAAAGCTCAATAAAAAAATTTCATTGTGATATTTTAAAATTTATACATTGTTATAGGGAGAAGTTTAATCAGACCATTTTGGAGATATCACTAATCATTCACCCACTTTAATACCATGCATGATGAAAGAAAATTAGTAATTTTCAGATTCATATTTTCCCACAATATAAGATCTTCAATATACATACACATATTTATACAACCAGGGTATATTTAGATGATTGTGCTATGAGATTCAACTAGTTATTCCCTCTTTATCCCATGTACTGATAGTATATGTAATGACTTTTCAAATATTAGAAAACCATCATTATAGATAATGCATTTCAGTATCTGATATTCTATACCTTTATTCTTCATTTTCTTTTCCTTAAAATCTTATTGTGACCCCTTTATCTTCTCTTGTAAGGATGTTTGTCAAATTACATGGAAACATAATGATGGTTCACCGTCCATTGATAATACCATGTGAAACATTAAAAAATGCATTTACATAGGATCTTTTCTCATCCTCATCATATATTCGGCTCCACGACTATTCTCTATTAATGCATCTACCACATGTTTTGCATTCCTGGGGTCATAATTTATTTCACAATCAATGTCATTGAGTTGTTAAAATGGACTCCATTTTCTCATGTTGAGTAATTTAGATGTGAGTATATGCATTTGATTATTTTAATAAGTATATATCAAAATTTATTCACCATAAAGATAGTATTATAGTAAATTTAAATAAAAAATAATGGTTTCTAAAAAATATTTAGTTGGAATTTTTTTTTAATTTGTCTTTAATTTAAATGATACATAAGAAACTAATCTGTCATTATATATAAAGACAAAACCTTTCATATTTATTGATTTTTGTATATATATAAATACTAATAATTTTCTGTTGGTAAGTAAAATCACATATCATTGTCCAATATTTTATTAAATCATCTAATATTCATTCAATCTCATCAAACCATGTAAATTTGTCCCCTTTATATATAATCTTAGTTGCTGTGAAATATAAATAAGAAACAAATTTTGTAAATTATTGTTAATAATAATATTATATAAGGAAACTATGTATCTTAGTTATCTACATTACTTTGGGGAATTCTTTAAAATTATTTTTATTGATGGGATAAAATAATATTCCATCCTTAGATAAAACATGAACAATAAAAGAAAAATGATTATATAAAAATTCATAATTAATGAATTTCCCATAAATATCCTTCTCCCATAGAGACCCAAATAAATTCCATAAATTTTCTCTTTAATATTGTTAACATTTATTTTATAATAAAAATCAAAAATTAAAACCTAATAAATTTACCATGATAGTACAAAAATAATCAATCCGCTATTTCCGAAAACCTAAATGGTATATTTGTTAACCCAAATTGTATTAATATGAATTTATAATTCCTATAAATTTTTTCAAAAAAAATCATTGGTCTATCATAATTATTTACCTTTAATTGATGGTTACCATAATTAGGATCAACATTTGAGAGGTTTTGTGATGACTAATGTTAATCAAATGGATTAGTGATGAAAGCTAACAGGTACATATTGTTTACTATCATGTAATTCATTTTTCAACAAATAATGCATAACATTATAGAATTATCCACATTTTTCACAAACACGGAAGGTGCTCCAAAATGTTAGACACATGGATATATGAATCCTTTCTAAAAATGATCATGGGGTTATTTATTTAATAACACATTTTTAAATAGGTTTATATTATAGGGAAGCCGTGATATTGGGTTTGCATTAGGTATAATGCCAAAGGGATGTCAATATCATGGCCAAGTGGATATTTAGGTACTACCTCCAGAAATACATCAGTATATCACCCTTAATAGAGAATTTTTATATTATAAGGATACCATTTTTCTTCATTGATTAATCTTCTCCTAGATTTTAATTAATATGAGACAATAGAGGAGATTCCAAACAAGAGTTAGGCTATGGAGTACTATCATGATACACCCCACCAAGGCCCCACCTTGATTGATAGTATTCAAAGATTAAGACCCCAAACCTGCATCTAATAGGCTAATTGAGGGTGAAAATAACTAATTAGACATATCTATACATGGGAATATGTATCCAAAAATAACATTTATGAAAAAAAACACTAATCCTACCAGAATAAACATAACAAGATATGATATAAATAACTATATAAAAATTAAAGAAAATTATAAATATTACTTATAACTATCCAGTGATTTGAATAGAAAGATATAGAACATGGTAAAAGTAGAAGGACCATCCATTTTAGGTACACATTACCACATCCACTAGGAATGGGAGGATAACCATGTTACACCATATTCAACTTTTATATATAACATCCATGAACCACATCAATCATGCATGTACTCTATCTCTACCATATCCTCCGGCTTTTCTAGATCCATTACATCAAATGTAAACCCCAACATATACTTAATCAATATAGAAACACCAATTTTGGGGAATAATAACCCTAGAGTTGTGAGTATAAAACTAGTCATAAACATACCATAAAATAAAGAGGTACAAAGATAAACACTCATTTAGGGACACACTATTGGATTTATCAATGTAATACAATTAAACAATAACCAGGATGAGTACATAACAAATACCCATGTTGAAAAGGCCTCCTAAGATGATAGGGTGACTGGTGTAAAAAACACCTTCTCACTAAGTATCACTATGGTGGACACCCCAAATATATAGCATACCTCTAGGGAAGACACCAACAATCTTAACATCCTCTGTATAATACCATATTGATTAGTTTTAGATAGAGGAAATAAATCACCAATTATTTAACACATCCAAGGGAATATATTGTTATCCTTCACGGATGGTTGTAAACCCTACTATGAGAAATGATACCCTTTCTAGAATTATCGGCGACCCACATGAATGACTTCTAAAAATAAAGACAATCCATTATTCCTTAAATGATTCAAAACGCTATTCCAATATAACCATATCAAACATATAAAAATTCAAAGAATTTTTTGAATGTCAAATAATAACCCAATCTCCAAAACAATGGGATAAGTCAAAACATCATAAATAATGATGGAGAGGAACGCTCTAGAAAAATAGAATCCTAGGTATGAACATTGTCCCCTACATACACTCATGGGGTTAAAGGAAAACATTATTGGAAAGGAAACACTGCATTAACATACTTTCCAAAGGTCGATTGAGAGAAGAAGAATTGAAGAACTCATGGACCACAAGCCTCCACATGCACAAGTAATCCATAGAGGTCAATGATCACCAAAAAAAAGACATGGGTTTTAAGAACAATAGTAGGAGTACCAAAACTCATTAGTAAAAGAAAACATTATAAGGGGATATCTATCCCAGACTAGGATCCACCTCCATGGAATAACCTATTCAAATACTGTGTAAATAGTATAATATGAAGGAGGATCTAACAACACGATATGAAGAGGGAAGAAAATTAGGAGAAACATCAACATACATAAAATAATACCCTACACAACCTGATATGGGGATTAAAGAAATATATAAACTATAATAGAGGACCAACATCCTACTCTAAAAAGACAGTTATAACTCTGTCTTATAAAATGAACCATGAAATCATCTACATAGATTTTAGGATTAAAGATAGTATCTCAATACCAAATCACACTACAACAATAAATGAGATATTTATTATGATGTTATACTGAAAGGGAAACCAATTATTATACACAATATCTAAACCATATCCCTCATTCATAACTCCTGATGGAACATGGGAGAGAGAGGATATCTACTATTTGAATGGGTACATTCTATGGAGGCTATCTTAACTAATTTGTGAATTTAAAACACCTATTTCCTAAAAAGCCACGTAACATTTCCCAAAAACATCTTCAAATTTTATGGGGTGGATGAGTGACTCCATAAAAAGTCTCACATGTAAATAAGATCCAAAAAACAAATCTTTAATGTATTGAGTAAAATCACATATGGATGAATATAAGAATCCAAAACCCATAGCCCTAAGAGAAGTCCCAATGTACAAAAACTATCATCGAGTGACAATATCTAAAAAATGAAGGGTGTTATGAATTAAATATTATTTCATCATAAGATGAGTCCCCAACCCTCAGAAATACTCTTATCGAACGTATAGATCCAGTCATCATCACTAATGGATAATGATTTGAAAATATAAAATATTCACATAAAATAACCAATAATTGTGAAGGGGTATAATCCATCACATCTTATGTGGATATATACTCAAAATGTTTAAAAAATATATTTTACTATATATTTCTCTAATTCTTTATTTTATTGATATCTTTTTTAAACACAACAGTGAGTTTAAATGAACTGTGACTTAATATTACAATATTGTTATGTAATGTGATATAAATATCAAAGATGTTGAATTGGATGGTATGAATATTCCAAACTAAATTAAAAGAAAAATTTATGGTTTACATATTTAAAAAATTTATTCACTGGATATAAATTATTTGGATGTTAAAATAAAAACATTTGAAAATAAAGGATTTGTTTTTATAAAAACAATGTTTTTATGTGCACAATTTGTTTTATCAAAATAAATTATATCTAATAATTATTGGAAAATGATATTCATGATAATGATACATTATATATTCAATTAAAATTTTGTATATTCATATAATGATTTTTCTTGGAATGTATTAGGAACAAATCTAGTTTTATGCATAATAATATACATTTTAAAAAATATGGGTTTCAACACATTTTGTGCACTTATTTTAAAAATAATATATTCAAATTATAAAAATTTTATTTTGAAAAATAGATTACATTTTGGTATTAATGTGGAATTTTTTTAATCATGGACCTTTCTGTTTTTAGTTATTATGAATTGTAACTGCTATAAAATTTATCAGATCGGTAAATGATGAATCAGTTTTATATAGGATAAAAATAAATTTTAAGGTAATTATTATTTATATTAATTATTATTTCATTATGGTAATTGTTCCCTAATCATCATTAGCAGAAAATTAATCATTTGAAGGAACAAGAGTCCCTAATAATGATCTATATAATATTTCAAAATAAATAAATACAAAATATTTCATTCCCTTACTTTTAAATATATTTTATGAATTCACATAGATATAAATTCTTTTGAATGGATATTAATGGTTATTTTGTCAAAAACAAAATTATTTTCAAGAGGGTAATTTATTTATAATTTTGTCTATATTTATAATTATCTAAAATTATTATGTGACACATACATTATAATTATTAAATTTATAAAAATAATAAATAAATGCTTTTAAAAATATTAAAATATAATTCAATTTAATTTAATTATGATGGTAAAATAATCTTATGGATATGAGATATAAAAATTATATCACTATCTTTGTTTCCCTAAAATAAAAAAAATGAATAATTCCAAAATTGACTATAATAAAATTTTATAGTAAATAATATTTTACTAAATGACCAAATATAAAAAAAATAATTTTATCATTCAGTTTAACTGAATACGATTGAAAATATTACATTTTTTAATTTATGAGTAATTTTATCATTTATGGTGAAATCATTAACCCTCTATGACCGAAATAATGGGTACCATGATTATGGATTAAATAATTCAACACATAGGCAAAACAAAAATAAAAGGTCTAAATCACCACTTAAACATATCCACTTTTTTACGATGATGGGATTAAAAAATAAATTAAGTAGAATCATGTATCTTTCAATTTTAATTTTTTTATATATAATTACATTTTTATATTTTAATCTTTTATGAAATTTCATGGGTTCCCCTCCCCGAACATATACGAGGGAACACATACCTTATCTTATATGATCATTCCTAACCCTTATAGATTCCTCATATACTAAAAAATATGTCTTTTAAAAATTATTATACTAAGAATAGGTTTTATTTTATTCCCAAAAGACTGACCATAGAATCATTCACAGGATATCTAAATGTTTTCTTTCAATGAAGTGGTAACTTGCATAACCAATGAAATTATTTTTAATTAAAAATTTACCTCCAATAAATATGACTTACTTATCATGAAATACAAATTTCATTATCCTAATAATTATAAATACTATTAGGATTAGTAAACCACCATTATCATCTTTCTTTCCAAAAAACTGGGATGTGAAATTATCACTCTTACGTACTTCTGGCTTACCGTCTCCGCTGAGCGATATCATTCATTTTTCATAACAATATCATATTGAAGGTTATTGTGGTGGTATTAATGTTTAAATAATATATTTATGACATCAGTATTCTTATGGAGTAAAAATCTCATATCTACCTTTTCATAATCTATTATGTTGGAAAATAATAATGTCGCTCGTGTGTATATGTGGATTATTTCCTCTACTAGGAAATGTGATTAGTTATTAATATCTATTCCACATGGATATTAATAAATATGAATTTTATAAATATATATGATTTATATGGAATAATAATGATTATAGGAAGGTGAATTTTTATTTATAATTATTTCATTCAATCCATCGATAAATGAATAGAATGTTCGTGCATAAATATTACCTAATGTCTTAATGAATGATGTAATTAATATTTCGATATATAAGATCTATGAATTAAACTAAATATGTATATAATGAATATATAGATTATATTTACATCATTAATATCATTATGGAAAAAATGGATCCATGGTCAATGTAAATGTACAAGAACGTCGATACTAAAATTTTTCATGAAGAGAGAAACAATTAACATCCAAAAATGACTGTTTTTTATAAGGAATAATTATTAATATTATCTTGAAATATTAAAATTGGATAATTTATGATATTATATTTATTTTTATGACTTTTTAAACGAAATATAATAAGTCTCAATTTATTATACATTTGGTTAGAGTTATTTCAATGAATGTGGAACATAAAGTAAGGGGTTTATGTCACAATATCATTGTTTATAGGGAATGTTTCTGATTAAGTTTTCAGTGATTAAATTTAATGATATTTATCTTAATAATCATATTAATTTTATTTTTTGTTTTTATTTCTAAATAATACATTTTTTGATTCATGTTTTTCATTAATAACTCAAGATACATGATGAACATTTTAAAAAATAGATTTTATTTGTTTTTTGATTGAATATCAAAAAATATTCCATCTATATGTTTTTTAAAAAAAATTTCACAACAATACATTTATTTTTAAATTAAATTTTACCCATTATTTAATTTTTAGAAAATAGTTCTAATGTTATATTGTTACTTTAGCCTAAATGATGTAATTTTTTTCTTTTTCCAAAAATTTTAAAAAAATGTTTTATTTTAATTTACATGGCATGAGATGAACTTCCATCCATCATGAAGAATTATTAATTTTAGGATTCATTTCAAATTTACATAGTTTAGTTTTAAGGAAAACATATTCAACACTATTTTTTATATTTTTTATGTTTTAAATAATTATTTTTCAAAGTAAAAAACCTAATTTCATGAATAAATATTCCAACTGATCATTTAATGGATTTTTCATCTAAGATTAAACATTGCGATGTTACTTATGATCTATTGTAGATATGATCCAATACATCCATAATAATTTTATTTTTTTATGGATTGTGAGTATGAATACATGATGTTTTTGAATATTTTTCCTTTTTCGATGGTTATGATACAATTAATTTATTATAAATCTCATTTCATTTGCATGAATTATTCAATGATGAATTTTCAATGAATCCTATTTCTTTTTCAAATGTTTTGATATGATGAATATTTGAAAATATGGTGGAACAAATCTGTTTATTTTTATTATTTATAGGTTGGCATAATATTTTATATCCCTCCGATTCATTTTGTATATATGGATATCTCATGCGATTATTATAAATATAATGGAGTGTGTCCCCATTTTAGTATGATACTCAATCTATTATGATAATATTGGGAGTGAAACGTGAATACTATAATAGAATGATGAGTAAACCAATTCTACTATAATATTCTTGATAGTGAGCCTCTACTACTATGGAAATTTTTTAATATTATTTTATGTTTTCCAAAAAACTACAACTTATCATATTATTATTCTATCATAGCCCATTTCTGGTTCTTTATATAATTTATGTATTAGAAATTAGGAGGTATTATTCCATGACTCACAACTATGATCTATGACATAGATGGTGTGGTTTCCAAATGTTATTATCATTTTATCATACTATCACTCTCATTTTATTTCCAATTAATCATTGATATCTCCATTATGTAGCCTTACTGAGCATCAATGTTCTCCGTTTTTATTATAAATTTCTTTAGGTTTAAAATAAGGATTTTAGGTATGGTAAGCCTAAAATGTGTTCTAGTTTTGAAGAACTAAAATGGATACAATATAGATATCTTAAGAACAAGTATACTTGCCTTAAATGTTTCCAAATAGACAAGATGTATACGAATCTTGATTAGATTGTTATGATATGTAGTGGACATTCATCTAATAATACATAATATATATGAATGAGACGTATGTGTCCCAAAACATGGTATCAATGTAAATCTTAGTATCCTTATGAAACTAGGATGAAAAAACAATAGTGGGAACCCATATGATAAGTATAAGTATATGATAATACCATAAAATCTTGGTAATGGTCATGGATTGCCTAGGTTAAACATAATATTTCATTGACTTAAAATAAGGTGTCATGATTTAGAATTATCCTGATTTAATTTCTATTAATGATCACACTAATTAAGAATTTCTTATGGTCATGAAATTTTTTTTTATTTTACCAGTGTATTGATTATAGAACAATGATGTTGATTTGGTTAAAGGTATGCTAAAATACTAAAGAATATTATTTGAGATTAGTTATATAAATTCCCTTATAAAATGAAAAGTATTTAGAAATGTTAATTACCATCTTCATCGATTGGATTTTTAAACAATAGTGAAAATTCTTAATGGTATGATGATTACATATCATGTCTATTATTCTTCTCTAGGTAATGTTTGTGGGATAGTGCATCTTAAAAATATAATTATTCTCCCTCTAGTTGTATTTTATTTTATATTAGGAATGTATTGTATTCCTATACATAAAATCCCTTGAAAGTTTCTATTTAAGGGAATTCATGTTTGAAATTAGACCTAACCTATGATAATATCTCAATTTAATGATGAATATGAAGTTATTATTTAAATAAATACATTTTATGGATGTTTATTATATTCAATATGGTTTTTTTCTCATTTGGTTGAGGAGAAACTCAGCATCTATTATATTACTATTATTTGAGATTTTTTCATTATTTTTGTCCTATAGATAAATATTACTCCACCAAATAATGTAGTTAAATTTTCAAAAGAACTCATACATGGGACTAAAACTATTTTAATTATCACATATATAATGGACTCGATTGAGTTGAAGGAATTGATAAAAAAACTATAATAAAATTCTGAAAAGGGATTCATTTATCAATTTCTATTATTTTGGGTTTCACATATTCATTTTTGAAGAGGAATTATGGACCCATGAGACTCCGTATTGATTATTGGGAATATAGAAAGATCAAAATTACGAATATGTTTCCTTTTCATCTTATTGATGTCTTGTTTGAGTAGATTAATTGAACTTAATTCTTTTATATAATTGGTATACATTATGTACATATTTAATTTAGAGACTAGAAGGAGGATATACGCAAGATAACATTCTGTATAAGGTTTAGAGAGTTAGAATATATAGTGGTGGTGTTTAGTTATAACAAATCACCATATAATATTCAAGGATTTAATAAATATAATCATTAAAATAAGAAGTTATTCTTTTTGGTGGTGTCTAATGAGAGATAATTTAATCTACTCAAAGTGTAGGGATAATCATGGAGGTCACACGAGGGTTGTACTAAAAACCCTATTAATGGAGTATTTTTATACAAAATTTAACAAGTGAGAATGTCATATGAAAAAAGATTCATTTTTTCGACATGTAATTTTAAGGGAGTGTATACTTGGGTATACATCAGAGATGAAGGTTGTTGAATGTTGTATTAGACATACAGCATTGACTAAAATCCATAGTTTTCATGGTTTGGATGGATAATATTAGCACTTTCGGGATAATTTTTCATGACTACATAATTTATAAACCAAGTTAACTTGAAAGGGATTGAAGTTATTTTTTGACAATTGATTCTATGGAAAATTTCATGGAACAATAGAAAAGGTTAGTCATTTAACCTATAATTCCCTTTCCTTATAGTGGTTTATAGTTTGTATTCTATAGTTAAGAATCAAAGGAGGGGTCGAGATGAATTCTTATGTATAATTATATGGTGAAAAAATATTCCTCCTGATAATTGATAATTCATAAAAAAAATTACACAAATTAAGATTAAGAGTAAGGTATGGTAATGTTTGGATCAAAGATATATAGGCATTATAATTATAAATAAACGTAATATATATATACTAATTATAAAAATTTAAATTATATTTTTTAAAAAATAAGTGTATATATTGTATAGTAGTTGGTTATAATTGATTAATGATTATGGGTTCTCAATAAATTGAAACAAAAATAAATAGAACATGGTGGAAGATGATATGAGTGAAGAAGATCACATTATCAAATCAATGATGAGGATCATGAATGGTATAATGCTATTATATTTAAATATAATGGATATGCTAATATTTATGGAATGGGACTAATAATATCTATATCAAATGGGTGGTTGACAATCCTTCCATGTGTGTATTGAGGAGTTTTAGAAAGAATAAGTGTAACTATAGATTAATGTTGGAAATTTTCCTTAGTAAAAAAATGATTTTGAGAGAATGATAATGATGTAGAACCATGTATGTTCTTTTTATGCATGATTTTAATAATGAATTGTTGGATGTGGTTTATAGTTCATCCGTATCTATTTATCCTTGATGTATAAATATATATAGAGATCTAAAAGTGTATTTTTTGTGAGATAACACAAAAAAGAAAATTGCAGAATATGTATGTCAAAAATTTCTATGTATGAAACCTAAGGATAAGATATAGAATTATAAGGGGATATTAAAAACATTACCCATACTATATAGAAAATGAGAAAAAACTACCATAGATTTTCTCACCAAACTTCAGAAAATTTCTAGAGGATATAATGTAATTTGGGATTTAGTATGCCGCATTAAAAATTCAACTAAATTCATTTTTATTAATGGATATTTATCTCCTGATAGGATTTCTCGAATATAAATTAATAAAGCCTATTGTTTCATGGAATACCGCATTCTATTACATATGCTCAGGATTCGAGGTTTACCAGGATGTTCTTGTAATGTATTCATTAGAATATGAATACATATTTTTGTTTTAGTTATGTGTATCATCCAAAACATAATGTTCAATACAATAGAAAAATTAAAAAACAAGGGGATATGTTGAGATCTTATTATGTGGACTTTTAATATTGTTTTAAAAAAATGCTCCTCTAGTCATGATTTTCTACAATAATAAATTTCACTTGATAAATCAGATATCTCTTAATGAATTCCTATATATGATGATGGATAAAAATAAAATTTGTTCAGTTGAATATAGATAATGAAATCCATTAGGTCCAAATCTATTTAAGGAAATGGAAATGAAATTCATATGCATTCAAAAAACATCAAGGATGCTCAGACTCAACAGAAAAAATAAGCTGATAATATTCTATGAGATCATTAGTTTGATTTTGGTGGGAAAGTGTTTCTATAAATTAATATATGGATGGAAGTTATGTGATTAATCAATACTACAAATTTGAGTTGTATATACATTGTCCTCTTTGAGATTCATCATCTAGAAGGCCTAGTAGATTATTTCTTAGTGATTCCACCAAACCTCTCCTATGTTCATGATGTGTTCCATGTATCTTTTTTTGAGGAGGAATATAGAAAATCCTTCTCATGTAATAAAAAAAGAGGGAATACCTCTGCGGAATAAAATTTACTATGATTAAAAAACTATAAAAATATTTCATCATAAAGGTAAATTGGTATTAAGTATATTCACTCGCATGGATAATGTTTTTTGAAGGAATTGGATATTTTAAGAAGCTATATGGGAACATGATAATATAATGAAAAAGAGATAATCTCATCTGGGTATATAATTATGACATATTTTTTATGGTGAAATTCACTTTACGATTGGATGAATGAAACACCATAATATATCACAATATGTGTGTGTGTGTGTGTGTACGCGCGTGTTATATTTCTTTGATAGATTTCTTTACAAGCAACAATATGTGTAAATGAACCACAATATACTATAAAAATATTTTAGTTTTTTGTGAATGTTATCACTGAGAAATTTGATTTGTTGGTATGAATAGGGATAATAAAAATTTGATTTTTATTTACATATTTATTAAACTTATTCATCTATTATCAAATAATTATAATTGAAAATAAAAAACATTTTAAAATAAAGGAATGATTTTTTTAATAAAAATTATGTGTGCAATCTATATTTATAATAATAAATTCAATTAATCACTACTGGTGTTTAATTTAAATTACACTTATATATTATATATTAATTTCAGTGTTTTTACATTTATATACTGTTATTTATGTTAAATAAAAAAAACTAAATCCATTTTTATTATAAATTTTTTTCCCTAAAACTATATATTTCATTATATTTTTCTCTCTTACTTTAATATATATTTATGCCCCTTATATAAATTGAGAATGGAAAATGGATTGCATATATGGATTTATAATTCTGAAATTTGGTAAATAGTCCCTAATTATTTTTATTTATTTTTAGTATTAACTATGGTAATATTAATCACCTCCAAAAATTGAAAATATGATTAAACTAGGTTAAAAATAAATTATAAGGACCCCATTTTAAGATTAATTATTATTGGTTAATATTATGTTACTATTATCATCTTAGGCTCAAACATTATTTTTTAAAGGGATAGTTTACAATAAAAATGGACTATATTATTTGTAAAGCATTGGACTTATATAAAACAATTCTATTTTGGTGATGGTATTTATCATCGCTAGAAAAACACTGATAAATGGTATATTTAGCAGAGCTAAATAAAGCGATGATAAATTTAAACTTTTATCGGCATCTTTTTTGCACTGATAAGGGGATCCATTATTAGTAATTTATTTTTGGTGATGATAAATGGTATCATTTATCGATTCTTTATTTTGAGCACTGATTAGGGGTACCCCTTATCAATGATTTATTTTTAACACTGATAAAGGGTACCATTTATCAGCACTAAAAAATATTTATTTCATTAGCAAATTTGTAGCCCTGATAAAAGTCTGAATAAAAAAAGAAAATAATTAAATAAATAAAATATAAAAAAAAAGTTTGTTATAAAAAATGATAAAAATTTTATTAATTAAATAATAATTGAGAAAAATTTATAGATTGATTATACATTATTAAATATTAAACATTTTATTAATTATATGATTATGATAATTAATGTTATTACATTATATATATTAAATATATATATATATATATATATTAATATATATATATATATGACTTATATATTAAAAAATATTTATGCTCATTACATTAAATATTAATATATTTATTAAATGATGGTTTATAAATAAAATTAATATGAATTAAAAATATTGACTAATTGTATAGTAATCAGTATATAATAAAATGTTGTTAGATTTTTCAATATAATATAGTTCAAATTTTTGTTATATAGATTTCACATATACATAAATAATTTATTTTTATACATTAAAATGCAAACACAAAAAACTTATCCATTTTTTCAATATTGTTAAAGAGTGCATTTTCTTAATTTATTCAATTTCACTGATTTTTAACATATATAAATGGAATTAAAATTAGATATTCATTAATAATTGAAAAAATTATTTGTAAGAAATATTTATAAATAAATTTACATATAAATTTACATTTACTATATTTATAAATTAATATATTTATAATTATAAATAAATAAATATTTGTTAAAAACTATTTATATAATAATAAATAAATAAATAAATATATTTAAATTATAATTTTATATATAATAAACATAGTTAAAAAATGAATAAATTTACTCCATATATATATATATTAAATACATATATGTATAATTATATAAAGATATATAATGATATTGGTATTAATTTTTAGAAATACATCTATAATTATAAATATATAATTATAAAATAATAATAAATATATTTAGAAATGAATAAATGAACTATATTTATATTTATATATATTTATTAATTATTTATAAACACTTAAAAAAATTATTTATATATATAATTATATATACATTATTAGTGTTTCAGTAATAAGTGCTTATAAAAGTGTCCCGATCTATACTAAAAACCCTAACCATTTTCAAACCCGTCATGATATAGATATTTTCTATATAAGTCACCCACTACCGACACTCATCCACAGAGAATCGAAGGTTGAATTAGACTGCTCATCTTCCTCCAGTTGCTCCAACATCTCATTTGACATCCAGTGTTCGATTTCTGTTAGGGCTTCTAAAGAGGGTCATAGATATCCTTCAAACCAGTGAGGAAGACCATATTTTTTTATTTTTTTATTGTTGATTTGGTTTTTTATTTCTTCTTCAATTGATTTTTTATGATCCTTTTTATGGTTTTGTTTGTGGTATACTTTTAGGGAAAGATGTGTGGTCCATAGACTATATTGACTACTAATGTATGATCCTTTGTTAATATTTGACACTAAACCGTGGATTATACATTGTTGTTTTACCTCTATTTTTATATCTTCTTACTAAATAATTTTATCATATATGTATTCAAATTTGTTGATATTTTCAGGTATATGTTTTTAATAAATGGTTCCAACTATGAAAGAAGCGGGCAACATCATAACGAAAATATAGTTAAATCACTAGACCGGGGACTTGACCCTGTGACCAAACCCCAAACTCCTCCCAACCCTAACCAACCCAGCTGAGTATGGGGGGATTTCATGTATATTATTCTTTATTGAATACTGATTTGAGGAATAGTTTTTGTTCCGAAATGATAATATATATACTGACAGCTTTCATAGACACTAAAATGGACATGATGCTTCAGAAGTTATTATTTTGGAACCATCTTAGTGGAGTTATGTATGTTACATTACTGGTTTTATGTATCATAGGATGTAGTTCCTTTTATAATTAACTTTTATCCTTAGTTTTTTTAAGGGGTATATTGAATGTGGTAATCCATAGTTAATTACGTGAGGTTTTATCATATTAAGCCTTCACTTTTTGAATCATTATGATGCATTCATTGTACACATTATGTTTTAATATCTGGTTTTTATCTATTTGATATCTCATATAGACTATAAGGGATTTTTACAGTATAATTTCATGTAATTGTTTCTATATAGCTATTTATAATTTATTTACATTGTTATTTGTCTAATAAGTATGCTTATATTGTGTAATGATGATTTTGGGTCTATATGTCATTTGACCCCAATGGTCATGTTAAAATTTTGATCGACCACTCATACAAATTGTTTCTTTTTTATGGTGGAGGGGACCACATCCCATTTATAGTTTTTTCACCCAAATATTAAACTATCATTTACTGACTTTGAGGTGTTTTATAGGTTAGAAGGTGATCTGAACTGGTGTTGTTGGTTATTCAGGATAGGGTCATTAAACTATCCATCTTCAGATTTACAACTATAATGTTTAGTGATAATATTATTTATTATATGCCTTTATCTCTCACTATTGTTTCAAATTCCAACAACCCTTATTGTTGGATTTGGAATATTTAGTCACTCATATATTCTAGTAAAAACAATCCATATTTCCATTATTAGAATTGTCTAAAACATTCATTTTTTGATATTGAATATATACTGTGATTTTTATATATTGTATAAAATTAATCCATTATTAACCCAATATGATTGATATGAACCAAAAATAGATCCACCCTAATCATTTTACAAATGAATTAGAATATTGAGTGAAATATGTCATCATTTTTTCAATAGTGTATGTAGATAACCCTTCTAAAATCACTTGTCTTTGATGTCGTTGTTGGTATACATAAAAAATTAGTACAGAAAAGTTAATAGAACACTTTATTTATCATGAAATATGTCAAATCTATCAATTTTGGTCTAATATAGAAGGAAAACTGAATTTCAACATCAATTAGAATTATACTATTATTTATGAATCATTTTATATGAATAAATATGTAAAATATGATTGATATGACATGAAAGAAATGAAAATGGAAATTGATGTTGTCCATTGTGATTGTAAAATGTTGTTTGATGACTTCAATAGTTTTTACAAGAAACCAATCTATACAGGATGTAACAAATTCACAACAATTTCAGCTATATTAAATTTATATAATTTCAAAGTTGGAAGTGGATGGAGTGTACCCAACTTTATAGAACAACTTGGTCTTCTGAAAGATATTCTACTAGAATAATAAGAACTACCATGATTCTCATATGGCACTAAATGAATGTAACGTTTAATGGGAATGATATCTAAAAAATACATTAATTTCTAAATTATTTTTATTTTTTCTCAAAGACCATGAATCACTAATTACATACCCTATCTTTGTTATAGATCGATACAAGAAAAATGAATCAATTCCATCAAAATTTGTATGTTAATTTCATATCATTACTCAGTTTAGAAGACTATATGGATATCAGGAAACCACTAGGAAATTAACATGGAATTCTGATACAATAATTAATAATGGGAACCTACCTTTTTCAATAGATTTTTTTATTGGTAGAAAATTTATTACACATTTCTAGAATCTGGAGACGTGCCACGAAACATTCATCTTGCATTATCAACATATGAAATAAATCTTTTTTGTGTACTGGTTAGAACTCAAAGTACATGGATAGTCATGTTTTTAAATTTTATCTTTACTCTATGGTTATGCATGAAGTGAAAATACATTATATTGTCTCTAATTATATATAGCACAAAGAAACCCAGTAATGATATTGATTTCTATTGGGAACCATTGATCGAAGATCTGATATTGATGTGGGATACATGTGTTACATTTTATAACGCTAATATAAGTAAATAATACACATTGAGGGTCATGTGGTATGGAATAATAAATAACATCCCCTCTTATGGAGATTTATCAGTATATACCATTAATGGAATGTTGGGATGCCCCATTTGTGAAAAAATAAATAGTCAGTCAGTTTGAAACATTTCATAAAGACTGTGTTTTTAGGACGTTAGAAATTTTTAACTCAACACCATAAATACGGATCCTAGATGACAACATTTTTGGGTCATATCGAACATGGTATAACACCATTTCCAATAATGCGAAATAAACTCTATAAAAATTAAAAAAAGTTTGAATTTTTATTTGGTGAACCGTTTTCAAAAAAACCATACAAAATTATGTTGCATGAAAATATAAAATTTCATTGAATTATCATTTTGGAATTCTTTGTTTGATAGAAATTTTATTTACATCATCCATGTAGGAAAAAAGTTATTTGATAGTGATACTAGAAAAGTACTAAATATTCCTATAAAAATTAAATATGGAATCAAGGCAAGGTTGGAGTTGATTGAAATGGGGACATGGGAAGAGTCAAAACTGGTGAAGGGTAAAAGGTTGAATTTTCATCCTCCAACAGCTTACACTATATCCAGGTAAGAAGATTTTAAAATTTTCCTTTTCCCTACTACTGTATAAGTTCCACATGATTATGTATCAAATATAAATAATGTCATTTCATTGAATAATTTTTTGTTATATGGAATCAAATAACACAACTACCATGTTTTGAAAGAATATTTAATGCATGTTTCTTTTCATTGTGTTCTTACTCAAAATGAACAACATACATTAACCAAACACAACTTCTTTTTCAAATACATACGTGGTAGAGTTGTTGAGCTGATGATGTTTTCCTACATGAATAAGGAGATTTCAATCATATAATATGAATTAGAGATGTCATTCCCTCCATCGTTATTTGATATAATGGTCCACATTATGATTCTCTTTGTTTGAGAGGTTCAACTATGTGGTAATGTCTATTACAAAGGGATGTACCCCAATGAACAGTAATATGGTGATTTTGAAATGGTATGTCTAGAATCGAAATAGAATAGAAGGTTTTATTGCAGAAAGATATATTATTTAATAATATGTTTAATTTTGTATCAATTTCCTATAATATTTTGAAAGAATCATTCTCCCAACGTCTCGTCACAATGACACCCTTATGGGAGAATGAATTTCCAGAAGAGATGTTGTTAAAATTTCCATCACAGAGCGAGAGCACACACATCATTACAAATTTCATAATAGTAAACATGTTGATCCATACATGAGAGCCCACAAAGAAATTCATAGAGATATGAGTCCACCAAGGACCGATGGATAGTTATCAAGTACACATAATAAACTGTTTATTAGATGGTTCACAGATAAAATTTATAAGGAGTTATCTAAAAATCCTAATTCAATTTCCGAATGACTTAAAATTATTGAAAAAGGAACAAATGAAAATGTTATCTATTACACCAGTATTTTAATGAATGGTTATATGTTCTATATAAATGAACACGATGACTTCCATACCATGAAAAATAGTGGTTTTACTCTTGTGTCTGAAGTGATTCCCATATTATGATTGAAGGATTGAAATGTAATTTAAGAAAAATATTTCATATTTTGGAAATATCGAACATATATATGAGCTGTATTATTCAAAATTTACAGTGTTTTATTTCTGTTTGAAATGGATTGATAATATCAATGGAGTGAAAGTATATGAAATGGGCTTTCTGATATTGGATTTCAGTGTAGAAGGGAAAAAACACAATCCATTCATAATGGAATCACATGAAGTGAAATTATTTTATGCCTTTGATACAACAAACATGAATTGATTTATTTTAATACTAGAGACTAAAACAGATGTTTAGTTAGATGAAAATCTTATCAATTATGACCCTTTTGTTGGTACATCACAATCAGTTCATGATGTTCTCAATGTAGACAATGTATTTAACATTAGAGGGGACCAAAAAGAGGATATTTTGATTCTCGAATGTAGAATCAAATCCATAAGACCTAGATAAAAATAAAGAAAGTTCAATGACAATGAAAACATGTTTTTATATATTGTTTTTTTCAATAATATTAAATGTTGTCTAATTTATTAACACAATCTATATATAGTGTCTGAGTATTCATGCAGAAAATGTCTTCCCCATGTAGTGATGTTACCAATCCCTCAGAAGAACAAACTATAATGATGGAAACCCTTTGGATAGATTCAAAGCTAATGTTATGATATACATTATCTATTTTAATGAAAAATTATATAATGGAATGTTAATTAAATTTTCATTCTTTATCAAAGAGTTCATTTATTTAAGGATATTTCTATTCATTTTTCATGCCTTCTTAAGATGATCAATGATGTAGTCTCTTGTAATCCACATTGGTAATCTTGATTTTTTCTTTGTAAAATTTTTTTACATAGAATTATTGTATTTTATTCATATTAATGTCTAATTTATTTCTTTTTATTATTACTCACATAATAGTTTTTTCTTATATAGGTGGATTATTTTGTTCTAGTTGGGGTGATCTTTCTATATTTAAGGCTTTTTATCCCTTAAAACCTTTTCATCGCTGTAGTAGTGAATTAATAAATATTTTAAAGTTACCTCCAATACCTTTGCTGGAAGTGAAATGGCATTTCCTCTGCTCAATTAAAAAGGTAATCATGATGTTTATAAAATAAAATAATTGTCCATAAAATTAATGTATTGTTACGTATGTATGATTAATTTATTTTATTTTAGAATTACTCACATAATAATATTTTTCATTCATAGGTGGATTATTTTTTCGAGTTGGGGTTCTTTATACAACATTCAACCCTTTATGCACCAAACTGTCCATATACATCTTCTCCTGTAAAACATTCACTCATGTAGTGTTCAAAATTATCACTTTCATTCAAGTTTCATAAACTACTCAATCAAAGTGGTAATTTATATATTTTCATAGTGAAATCGTTATCCAAAAAATTAATTCATTATTAAATTTTTCTGATTATTTTATCTCTTTCTTATATTACACATAATAATTTTTTTCTTATATAGGTGGATTCTTTTTTCAAGTTGAGGTTTTTTTTTTCAAAACTACTCATGTTGTGTTCAAACATCCATAATGAATGTCACTGGAAATCATGGATACATTGATAGATAGGATTAGTTATTATAGTATGTATGAATTTATATTTATATAATTCTATAAACCAATGTTATAAACGACTTTAATACAGTGTTTTTTCTTTTATTTGAGTTGTAAATTTCATTTAATTTAAATTGTGTAATGGAACATGTTTTTTTATATCTATTGTGGTTCTGATTCTCCATTGCATTGTAATATCACAATACAATATGAGCCTCTATCAGTTGTTTTATATGCAGTAATAAAGGGCTCCTTTAGCAGCACTAAATAAAAGTGCTAGTAAATGGGTCCTTTAGCATCTCTTTTCATAGTTCTTATAAAGGTCCTATTTATCAGTTCTATTTTTATCACTGATAAATGAAGAAGTTTTCAATTCATTCTTAGTGGTGATAAGGGTATGAGGAATTTAATTTCACTCATGAATCATGTGATTTCATGGCACTAATAAAGGATATTTCAAGCACTACTAAAGGCCTATTTTTTATTCATATAGAATTACAAAAAATGTGACCCTATTAATTTTAAATATATCTCATATGTTCACATTGGAAAATAATAATTTCCGAAGGTATGTTAATAGTTATTTTTTTAAAAAAATAAAATTATTTTAATTATTGAAATTTATTTATAGCTTATGGTAATTATATAATTACCTTGATTTCTTATGCAACACTGACATAGTATTTATTCAATTTATTTAAAAATAAAATAACTGGACATTAAAATAATAAATTAAATTAAATTTAAATTAATTGTTACATTTCTTGATCGTTTTGAATACTTTTGATAAATTATGAATTTTATTGGTTATTATATTAAAATTACATATTTTATTGGTTTATTTAATGTCTTATTAAATAGATAATTCAAAAATTGGCCATAAAAATAACTTATAATAACTAATATTTTATTAAATAATTTAGATTTAATAAAAAAATTATCTTTTCCCAAGAAAATGTAAATTATTTATAATATATTACATGTACCTTTTATTAGTAATATTTTAATTTATAGTAATAACCTTGACCCATTAATATTGAAATTCAGGTTATCGTGGTTAAAGTTTAAAAAGGCAGTGTAAGGGTTTTAACCAAAAGATACAGTTAAAAACACAACATGGACCTATCCAAACTTTATTCATTGATTTTTTTCAACCACATCATACCATATAGACATTTGGAATAATTTTTATACAATATACCCTCTTTAAATTTTAATATATTGAGATATTCTAAGAGTGTGGTTACACACACTTATAAATGGGAACCCCTATTTCCTTTCCTTACACCAATTTGAGACATATAGATCGACTGAAACTAGAAAGATTATATTCTCAACATCATAAGCCTAGTTTTTTTGTGATAGTCATCCAAAAATTCAATCCGAATTATATTTAAGGGGATGACTTAATGAGTTATTTTAAAATGGGCAATCTTCATAATCGGTCACTTAATTTTATTTATCAGTTTACCTCCCTTAAAATTATGGTATTTATAATAAAATTACAAGTAATAATCATATTAAAACATAAATTTTATTATTTTTATGACACCACAATTGTCCACCATCATTCCCATCAAATGAGATGTTAATTTATCGTTTGGGTGTTGATATGACTTACTGTATCCACAAAGTGATAATAATAATTTTTCAGAACCATGTTTTATTTATTGTTATTATGATAGTTTTAATGTATATATATGATATTAATTACATAATTGTGATTATATAATGATAAAATCATATATACATTATTACATTATTATCTACTGGAAAATGATGTTGTTGCTCGTGTGTACGTGTGGACTACCACCTCCATGAAATAATGTAATTTTATTATTTACATTGTACAAGGATAGTAATAATAATGGATTTGATGAATTTATATGATGTATATGATCTAAAAAAGACTAATAAATGTTTAATTATTATTTAATTTTCATTCAATATATTTTTTAGAAAATAAAAACAATGTCCATGCATACATATGACTTTGCCTCTCTATAAATAGGTACATCCATTTTTTTATCTATATTTTTTAAGAATGGCTCCAAATAAGTATATAATGAATATATATTATGTTTATTTCTTGATTTATATTCTATGTATTAAATAACCATGATCAAATTACAAGGATAATAATGTCCAAACTAAAGATCTATTCATGGACGAAATGATTAACACCTTGAAAAAAAAAATTTAATAAGGAATAAATAATTATTCATTGTTAATATGTAAAATATATACCATATATGATATTAAAATTACGATAATGTATATTTTATATAAGTATAACAACTTTAAAATTACTATAAATGAGGTTATAATAGTTTCTTGGAATGTTGAACACATGGTATGGGTATTATGCTTCAATCTAATTGTTTACTCGAATTATTTATGATTTTTTTGATGAGGAAATTTCATGATCAACTTCTCTAGAATATAATTAATTTCTTAATAATCTCTTAATTTCTATTTAATACATGTGTTAATTTAATTTTTATTTATATAAGAACTCCGGAATCATAAAGAATGTTTTGAGGAAAATAAATATTATTTCTCATTGTACATGAAAATAATTTCCCTTGAAGAATTTTTCTATAAAAATGTTTTCTTGACTATATTTACTACACCACAATAGTTTTTAAAAGTTATTGTTACCTATTTTTGGAATTATAATAAATGATTTGAAATATGTCTTACTGTAATATTCCAAAAAAGATAGTTGTTTGACATTTTTGTAAAGGTCTAAAATGAGTGTTTTATTTTAACAAATATGAGGCTAATAATAATTTACCATCATTCTAAAAATTCAATAATTTTAATATTCCTTAAAAATATTCCATTTACATTTAGAAAAATTTATTATATCAAATTTCATAAATTTTTATATTTTAAATAACTGATTTCAATGTGAAATGTGTATATTCCTCAAGAAATATTCGACGTTTTCTATTAATTTAAATTTACATATAAGATTACATCATTTAATTTCACTATTTAATTAGTGTGGATATGATCTAATTATAACATACATATTATTTTTTATTTTTTATGATTATGATGATAACCTGTTTATGAAAATTATTCCATTTATTTAGGTTATTCCTTGTTGAAATGATTATAAAACATATTTTATTTGAATGATCTACTTTAGGATGAAAAATTTCTGAAATTAATTTCATTTTTATGGGTTATGATATGATTATTATTTTATGATCTTGTGGGAAACATTGATATGATATTTGTTTTCTGGTATTTGGGCCTTGAATTAAATTTCTGTTTATTTCATTTGATAAAGATGGATATATTATTGGATAAATATGACTGGAATTAGGAGGGAATCCAGTTCAGTATGAGTCTCTATTCATTATTATAGTCTTGGTATTGAACCATGAAAAATATGAATACATGGTTGGTGAACCCTATCCATTGTGATAGTGTTGGAAGTGAACCTTGAATAAAAATGAAGTAATTTTATTTGATTATTTGTATGCAATGAACTTATGTATTTTGAAAATGTTATGGTCTCATGTCTCATATTCATTGATTCAACTATAATTCATGTCTTATGAGCATCCAAAAATTATTAAATGACTTAGGATTATGATCTTTGATATGAATGGTTTGGTTTTCAAATGTTATTATAATGTAATCATACCCTTATTCTCATGATATGTTCTTGCGATCATTGATATGCCCCTTATTTTCCCTTAAACAACCCATTTGACCACCCATTGTTATGATTACATTCCAAATGGTATTAAGAATTTGTTTAGTTGTGATATTTCTATGAAGGGTGATAGTTATGATTAAATATACGGGAGAATATGTAGATATATTGTGAAAAAAAATATTATGTGTCCATACATGAACGGATACAAGAAATATATGATTATTATGCGGATAGATTTGTTAGTTAATGTATGTTTCCCTAATAAGATGTTATTTATATGTATGAAAATATTTGGTCATTATGGAATAAACACCAATTGTTCCCAAAGATAACTAAATGGATTGAGAAGGTACAATTTATAAGAAAATGGTTGAATACAACATGTAATATGGGTAATGAAGTTCACTCTGAAATGCCTAACCCTAATTGTGTACCAAGGGAACCCATAATGTACTAACAATGTACATATAGTATTCTTAAGACACACTCGATGTGGGATACACGAGTTCCCAGTAACGTACCTTAATCCCTATCCATAAAGTCTAACATCACATGGTTTATACTTGTACATTCTATGTCCCTCACTTCAGGCGTGTCTTTGTACCTAGCTCAACCCTAAGTTATTCATCTAAGGGTTCAACATAAAGTTTAAATATTTCGCAAATTTGTTTAAACCATGTATTCTATATGATATAATACAAAAATACAATACATGTTTTATTGTGACTATACAATCTGTATTTTGAAACACAAGAAGTTGAAATGATGTTAGTGAAACAATTCATCACAAACACCTTTGATTTGATCAGTTACCAAAATCAAGATAAAACAAAAGTAATTGATATTGTAGAAAAAAATATTGGAATAATATTTTAATAAAATTTATAAATATACAATTAATATTTATACCTCTTCGTAGATTATTATCATATTATAATCACGCATTTTAGATCCATGATCCCTGGTTTATTCATCCTTATCAGTGTTATGATCATTATAGTAAGAATATTTCCTCATCAAAACCATCCAAACATAACCATATTATCCAAAAAAATATGTAAGGATTTATATTCATTTATATATGAATGGGGGGAGAGAGAATAAGGTCAGGGTTATTTAGAACAATAACTAATTAATAAGGGGAAACCCATTACATGGGCCTGACTCAGAACCAAAACTTAAAGAGTCATTATAACTCAACTAGGTAAAATCACCCATTCTAGAATAAAAAACAATTTAATAATTCCGATCAAAATGTTTCATTTTTATATTCTAACATCCATACCAATAGAAAAAATTAATTTCAATTTAAGAAATATTACATACTCTTAAATATTTGTTTTAAAAACACCCCCACCAATGTGCTTTCCAATGGTAAACACCACAATTCAGATTCATTCAAACTATAAGAAATTATTTCCTAGGTTTTTTGACAATATGAAATTATAATTTTATCCTAAAAAATTATTGGTACTCTAATACATTGAATTTTTTTTTCTTTTCTAAGAAGGAAAATAAATAATCATTACAATCTCCCATACATAAATATTTTCATCCATGAAATTGAAATGACCTCAATGGATAACCATGAATCCACCAAGTAAACCACATAACTAATACAAGAATACCACTACATTAGATATTGTAGCTTTGGACGTTATTATATGAAAATGAATAGAAAATACACCACTCTAAAAAATCCCATAAATAACATTTATTAGGGTTGATTTCTCCAAGATTTTCTCCCCTCCTTATCTGACCATCATTATCCCATCACATTGAAATATTTAAACCCATGAAAAACATTCCTTGAAAAAATAACCAAGGATTCTAACTCAAAATAATTTATCACTATATGGTAGGAACTCCAAACTATCCTATTATAAGATATAACCATGACCATGAGGTATTAATCTGTTATGCCCACATTAACAAGGAACATCCTAAAGATGTGAATCTTCAAACAATACAAGTTATATACCACTAATTACCTCTCAGTGATAATAAAAATACACACATTTATTCTCTCAATAAACTCAACAAGAGTACCTTACCACACATTTATTGTACTAATATAATAAAAACCATACATGAATACACATATCAACAACAAATTGATAAGTGCACTTTGGTAACATCAACGTTGTTGTACTAATATAATCAAAAGTTGTATAGACTACATGAATACAATAAATAACCCACCAAATTATTCATCCATCATAAAAAATAATTATTATATTCTATAAATCAATGTCTACATGTACTTGATTAAAAATGCATAAATACCCATAGAAAGGTTAATAAAACCAATACCCTCTATTAGGCCACCAATAACACCACCAAAACACATTCCATAAATTATAAGAGGGAATGATACCAAGATGAATGATGGATAGTCATATCGATACTCATGACTAATATAAATTCATGGGACAAAAAATCTTTTTTCAATTACATAATAAGGAATAGTGATAAGGGATTCATGAGGAAATAAAGATATAATTTCGTTTACTGGAAACCATGAAATGGACACATAGTCTAACCACTACCTTAGATCCTAGAACACCCTCAAATGAGACCATTATTAATGAATAAATGATATGTTTCCTTCTTAGACATAGAACTACACTTTTTAAAAAATAAAATTAATTTTCCCAATGTTATATGTTGGAGATAATGAAAATCAAGGAGTACAAATCCCTGCTTACAAACCATTGAAAAAACAAGATGAATCCTCCATGGGATTATCATTATCACTAGCTAGTTTTCACTCAAGATGATGTTGACTGTGATCTATCTACATGAAAACAAAACAACTCATAGGAAAATTCACACACATAAACCTGGTCTGACGTAGACCACCTATAACCCTGAAAACACCATTTGGTGCCTCCAAATTCCATAGAAAAATCCCAATAGAACTTGTCCCATTTTCATCTCTTACCATCATTAGAATCATGGAAAAACTTTTACCTCAACAATATTCGTTTGGCCTCACATGACCAGTCCATTATCCATACAAGGATCTTCGACACATCAATTAGAAATGAAAAATCAATATATATTATTTCACAGTTACCAAACAACTCATTCAGTCTAACATTAAAATCAAAGGTTTCCCCAAATTCTCTCAGTGAAATTTCTTGTCCACTCATTCATATATCATGATATATATAAAAAATTTCATTGATAACCATCTATCTTATTTATATTAAATAATTTGAATGGTATTAGAATAATGGACTTACAAAACATTGGTGGGGATAAGTCATAATTCAATGGATTCCATGACTAGAATCATAGATTCAAAACTCATTCATCTCAAATAAAAAACATCCATAATGATACATAGACACAAAATAAGGATCATAGAGAAAAAAATATTAATGTGATCACAATAAACATCATGAAATCCCAAAGTCACATAAATATATTTTTTTTATAAAAGATCTAATCCTCTCAGAGTGTCTATGAGCTGATATTGGTTAGGTTGATCTCACCCATGAAAGATTTCGTACACTATAATTTGTGGTAAACATAAAACCATATGGGTAGAATTATAATACAATAATTCACACTGAATGTCATCTTTGAGAGATAGAGGACCAACACCCTATCTCATATGGGCTACCAAATCATTTATACAAATAGGTATCTACAGCTTGTTGAAAATATGGTGGAACTAACCTCACCCAAAATATAATTATTTTAAAATTGTGGACCCATTCCCTACTATAGAGAGGCCATAGACCACTACTACTACAGGTGGGACACACACTACAAGGATAATGAGGGGTGGTAACCGCATTCCCAAATTGCAGACACATTCACAATGAATGGTAATTGCGACTATTATATCCATGCGGGGACCCCAAAATCTATAATATTATAGGGTGGAGTAAATATTATTCAAAAATTACATCATATATTTCTGGGTACTTTCCCCATTTATAGACAAATTTATGGTCTCATGTAACCTATGATGGGGAGATGAAGATCCAATCTGAATATGGTTGCAACCATCTTATTTTTCAAATGGATTCCCTGAAATTTCCCTCCCATCTAAGAGTAGTTTTCGAGTGGTCATCTTTAATAGAAACTCTAACATTCACCTCTAGAGAAAACAATTCCATAATGGAAATTAAAATTTTCAATACGTAGTGTAAAAATCATGATAGAACATAACAATATGAAATAAAAAATAAAAGAAAAAATACTAATTAATGCATGAATATGTAAAATCATACCCCTCAAATAATTCTATAAGCACTAAAGTTAGTCATCCAGATTATCTGTGTCCATACATAAGAATTCACTGTCCAATACAACCAAGATGATATTTGTGGACTGACAACTAATCCTAAGGACCTCAGGTATTATCTCCCTAATTTTACAAAACAAAAGTCATGATGTAAAAATATTTCAAAATAATCCATATAAAAGACCCACTCTAAAATTACTCTATCATGAATAAACATACTAAGGCCCCATCGGGATCATCAACAATGTGGGAGTTAATAATCATGGGCTCCAATAATAGGATAAATTATGGAAACTATCTCTGAGTAGTAATAACCACATATGGGATTCCCTATTCAAAACATCATAAACTATATAAAAAAAAATTACCCAACCATATGAAACTAACCCACAAATGATATACATAAATAGATTATATGTAAAACACATAATAATTAAATATCTAAACATAATGTAAAATGGAATGAAAATATAGTATAGTGGTCGAGTATAAGGAACCACCATTTGATGAAAAAATACTTGATCTTGTACGAAATGGAGGAGAATCATTATGAACTTTCATCTACTCTCTGAACTATACAAAATGAACACCTCCAAACACACAAGTAATTACACCCACTAGCTCCTCTGGATCCTCTAAATCCACACTCTCTACAGACATCACCATACTATACAATATGCAAATAGACAAACCAAGTATAGAGAATAAAGTCCATGTAATGAAGATTATAAAAATTCATATTAGAAAGACCCAAAAATCTAACCATGGTTATTGATCATCACATTAAGAGGTCCAAACCTTATGACCGACTGAAAGAATCCATGTAAACCTCAAATATGAATAATAAATTAGGTTTTTTATTCGATAAAAAGGACTCCAACCCTAAAAAAGATACCAGAGTAAACTCCACCTATTCATTCATATACACCACAGAGGGAAACCCTAATTAGGTCATATTATATATTGGTAGACACCTACCTAATCTACATCTACCATAAAAGACAATGCAGATCATACTAAGATAGGGTAAACACCTCAAAAAACCATAAATATGCCTATTTAAATTTCTTGAGATTCCATTCCAAATAAGGTATTCATAAATCTAAATGAACTACCATTTAGAGAACCGTGACCAACCCACAATGATTGTATATTAAACCACATATATTATATCATTCAGTAAATGAGGCCTCGTACTACACTAATGTCCCCTATGAAAATGATGAAAATTCTAAGAACCCCTTACACATTGAAAAGTTTAACTATCCCTAAACTACATGGTTATTTACAAATATCATACAACATGATGGAGATTTAGACACCTGTCCAAGAACACACAAGGTAGGAACACATCATCCAAGAATATCTCAAGGGGTTAAAGGAACCATTCAACCTAAATGATTAATGACTTGACCTCCCACCTCCATAGGTAGTTAATGAGGATAATAATTAAAGAAAATTTACACTACATGTAAATAGATAAAATATAAAACCACTGAGGTGAACAATCACTATCATAATGACCTGAGATCTAATAACCACATTATATGATCCATTTTATGAATATATTTTCAAATAATCCAATGGAATACCAATCCATGAAACTGATACATGTATTCCAAAAAATATCTATTATCACTAATAAAGTACTACAACCACATCAAAGATATCATACCTGTTATGGGTCGAGATCATCTTTAAAGGAAAAAATAACCTTCCATGAAAAAACCCATTTCATATATGAGGTGGATCCAAGGAATCTATAACCCGAAATAGAAGAAAAATGCCCCGCCATTCATGTAGGGATTCTAATACTATGAATTGAAAGTAAATAAACACTCCTTGACTAATATCACAAGATAAGGGAGAGTATCCTAATCATAAAAAATGTTGTTATTCTAAATAGAATTCTATATTGGTGGATTTGTGAGGGTCTACCAAGGATTCTCCATATCCACTACTCCATATCCCTCATCAATAACCTGAGATACAACATATGTTAGAGAATATATATACATTATTTTAAATTATTTTATAAGGAAGATATATCAACTATGGTGTGAATTTAAAACACTCTCATCCTCTAAACCAAGTCCACATACATGAAGACCAACTATGGGGTTCATGGGTCGGATGAGGGACTCTATCACAAGTCTATGACATAATTAACATCCTATAAACAACTCTACTAAGAAGTGGGTATCACTCATTCATCACCAAACATCATTGTGAATTACCCAAAATCCGGCTAGAATTACCAAGATACCAATAACTATCAAAGGATGTTGATGTCTCAAATAAGTAAAGGACTCATGCACATTTCTTGATTTCACACAAGGAAGAGTACATATCCATCACATATACCATAGTCTACCTTCTTTATCCATACATCATAACAATTTTAATAATACATGGAAATAATATTTAATCTTATTAAAAAATAATATATTTTATCATGAATATGACCTCACCATCAGATGTTATATAGAACAATACATAGAATGATCTCATATTATCTACAAAGTAGACTGTAGTTTGATAAAATGAATGACCCAGTAAATAGAGAAGCACACATTGTGTAATATGGGAACATCAAGTGTAATATCAAATTCCCAACCTTGGGAATGAGAATAGAGTAACCTAGTGTGTACATCCATAATACACAATGTTTACCCAAGACACACAATACGTGGGAAACATGGATGACTATAATTGTACCTCTAACCTAGGACATTTCATATAACTCAATATGATGTGTACTTGTATAGGCTAGGTTGCTCACAATTGATGTGTCTATGTACATGGACATAACCAATGTCATGCATTTGAGGGACACACATGGAATGTATATCTATCCCACATGTTTTCTAGACATTATCTTATACCCGATATTATAAAAAATCTGCACTATATAATTTATTCTGACAACACTCTATGTTTTTGGAAATTCTGTATGTATAAATTACGAGAATGACTACATTCACTATAAAATAGTACGATTCAATTTCATTATAAAAGTATGAAAAAAATTAAATAGATATTTACAAATAAAACATACTATAAAATTATAATCAAATTTATGAAAATCCCAAATAATTGGTCTTACTCCTGACTGGATAGACATATCTTTATAATCACCCATTTATGGAATGTGATCCATGGTCATTACATCGAGATCCCCATTTTGATCTTCCAAAGATGACTATTTAGTCATAAATTGACTATGTAACTCTATAAAATTTATTTTGATTGAGGGATTTGTGTGGCATCCTTCATACACTCATATGGATTGAGGGAGGAGGTGGATGTTAATTAAAACCCCAACTAATTAAATTAGTGAAATCCACTAAATGGTCCCAACCACATATAAAAACATGAGTGGTGGTTAAACAAAAGTAATGTAAAATACCCTATTTTAGAACCAACCATGAAGTTAAAATTATAATAGATAGATTCATTTATGAGACATTAACATGTAAACTAAATAAAAAAACTAATAGATATTTAATAAATATTTTATTATACAAATAATTATTGTGACCTGGAACCATACATAACTCCTTCTATAGGGTAAAAACATCATTTAGAGTCATTAAAATCCACAAAAAAATTATGAGATCTATAATCATGAAAAAATTACCATTTACCGATCAAAAGCTCTTGGGATCTGAAACTAAAAAAATGAGATAATCCATACATGCAAAAAACCAAATAATTTAAATCCCCTCCTCCCAATGAAGGGTATTATACTTCAACCTTAGAGACTTCAATCTGTTTTGAATGATAATAAATTCATTCATTATAATTTGAGATTTTGTCCCTACCAAGTGTTTTTTTTCAAATTCAACCACATGTATAATGGCTAGGTTTGAAACTAAGGAACCACTCTTCATTTCAATATCAATAATGCAATATACTATCATCACTATAATATTTAAACAATAAATTTTATCTAACTAATATATCCTTAGTTTATTAGTGGATGATTCAATGTTTTTGTAATGGTTGAAATTATATAAATATATCTGTTTTTGTAAAAATAAATAATGTGATGGATTACATTTTGTTAATGATGATAGTACATGCAATAATATCATTTGGGCCCCCAATATCTATAGTTTTGATTGAATGATCTAAGAATTTATCCCTCAAACACATAATCTATAATTTAAATTGTTTATTGGTTAATTTACTTTAATAATTTAAATTATATTTGTAATTAAATAATTAAACACTGGTAGAATCTCATTTATTACTTTTCGTTCATAATTTTAATAGACTGTACCTCATCATTTTATAGAAAAACACATTTCCATCTTAAAATATTCAACACTTCTCATCCTAGAGTTATTCCATGTAGTAAATTATAATATTCACTTATTACTCTTTTCCAAATTCCTTTCAATATAGTTCATATCCAAAAATTTTTATCAAGATTACCCATAATTGTAAAAGACTTATAGAACACCTTCTTTGTCATGATGGAACATATTAATACATAATCATAAGTGGAGAATGTTTGAGAGACTAGTTCCATTTGATTTTTTATCTTTTTACCATCTATGAAGCAACCTATATTGATTTTAGGGTATCATATATAATATTCTACATATTCTGATAACATCTAAAGTTTTAAATTATATTAAAAAAATGAAACTACTTGTTTTGTCTTAAATATAGGAACTGTGTATCAATGATAGGATATTGTTCATTAAGAATTTAATTTTTAAATAATATCACCTTAAAATAATTGTACCCAAAATTCTCTATATAAACTTATTTCATAGACTTTCTGTTCAAATACCACCATATATAAACATCACCCTTTAGGTAATATACTGACATGTTGACCACATCCTTCTCACAACACCCTAAAGAATCTAATATATATTTTAAGGACATGATCAATTTAAAAACTGTCATGCCCCATCCCCTGGGGCCCGTGATATGACAACCCCAAGCATGACTTCCATAAGCCAAGGGTTTCCAACTAGAACCGAAAGCCATATTCCTGAAAATTGGGAATGCATTGCCTTTAAACCTACAAATAAATAGTCCAAGAATACAACAATAACAACCCACATAGTAAAATTGTAGTAGTAAAAAGATGTGTACTGAATGTAAAAAGGGTGAGTACTATATGTAAAGGGGGCTAGAATACAATCCCAAATGAAATGAATGACTACAGTAGAAAAATATCTCCTAGAATCATCCACCAAGGTTCATACTTGAAGGGTACGTACAACTCACGATCAGTCGTCACTGCGGCACGTCACGTCCAAATGTACACCTCTGAGCACCATTCATTCCTGGCTCCCAAACCATGGTCAATGATTTCTATCGTCTACACAAGACAAAACAAGGTGCAAGAAAAGCTTGTGAAGGGGTGAGTATAACAAAAATCAGTAGGGACCTCAAGACTCGTGAATTCCTCCTAGAGTTCCAAAAGGAATAACCACAAAGACAGACCTCAAACACAAAGCACCAAGCAATAGTATGCTCACATTGGGTATAAAACTCTGCTTTGAGGCATATACATGATTGCACATATGCTATATCATCTTATTCCATTGCAATTTCCACAACTGATCTAAAATAATTTTTTCTATTATTGTCCACTCTTGGATATAATTCATTGTTCCACGATGGGCCTCTGTAAGGAGGGACCCCATCGGGTCATGGTTCAGCTGATCCACTTAAGGTTTCTTGTTGTTGAACCACATAGTGTTGCTAGAATATTGATCCACATAGGGTCTCCATGAGGCAGATCCACACAGGGTCGCTGTGTTACTGATCCACACAGGGTCACTAGATGCTTATCCAAACACGGTCGCTAGATACTGATCCACATAGGTTTTCTAGCTGCTGATCTACACAGGGTCCCTAGTAAAGTGGTAGGAATGATTAGTCGTACACCTAAATCATCCCACTCTAGAGTTTCTGATACTGACCTGAATTGGTCTCTCTTTTCTTCATGTCAAACCCATCCACTGATTCCTGCTCATATCATGCTTAATTCTAGGAGAACCAATCCCCAAGCCATCTTTTGTGTTTTAACCTGTACTAATTCCCACAAAAATAATTCCTAAGAGACCACCCCATCATAGGGGTCCTAACGTGACAGAGGGCACGTCGATCGGACATCGGGTCTGTGAGATATGGGTACTTTGGTAAAAAGGTACTGTTTGGATTTAAGTCTCATCCAACCCGAGTGATACGTAATACTATACTAAAACACATATAGAGTATATCCAAAGGACCTCCTTGACACAAGGGTCCTTATGCCATAGACGGTGCGTCAATCGGACCCTTGGTGTGTTTTTTACAGTCGTTCTGTGAAACGGTGGTGATCGCACCCCGGTCTATTCCGACTCGGCCCGGCCAATGAACATATGCCAAAGGGTACGCTTCCCAAATGTGATCCCAAAACCACTAACAGTGTCTCAAAATGACACCTGGTTTTTCATTTATGAGCAATGAATTATTCGGGGACCGGTTGGGTCTGGGCCTAATCCGACTTAGTCAAACCGTCCCAATGCAACAGGTCCTGGGGTCCACCTAACCCCGCCCAGGTCTGGGCTGTTAGGGATCATCCCATTTCACTGGGTCTGGACCGTCACGGTCATCCATGTACAGTTCGCGGACTCAGCCCGCTGGGTGGGGCTCGGCCCACCAGCGCTAGCCTGTTGGGCCATAGTTAAGGCCTGCTTGGACGGCTCGGGTCCGGATCGGTCCACCATAAGGTTGGTCATTGTCTCCGACTAGTCCCACATTTTCAAGGCCATTTCACCATCCGGTGGGGCACTGCCACACTACATTAACAATCTGTCGTTTCTCCTACAGGGTTTCGGCAACGCGGCGCAGTGCAGGGCCACGTCGCTCCTTATTGGCGCAACCTACTCTCGGTAGATCCTCTACACCGCCCCACATCTACCATGGCCCACTGGTTGTGGCTACTTCTTGCCTCCCCCTTCTACCACGGCCTTCTTGATGTCATTTTCTCACACCACCAACGACACTTATGGGCACAACCCTTGTCCCGTGGGGTCGGCTCGGGCCAGCCGCCTTCGGCCACCGCAGCACTCTATCGTCTGCCGCCTTCCACCTCCACCGGCTAGTTTCTGTGGGTCTCCCCCGGCCGCCACTAACATGGTGTGCTTGTGGTTTCTTTTTGCGGGTAACCAGACGTGCTTTGTTGTCTGTTCAATATGTCATGTGTGCCTACGACTATCCCGCGTAGCCTCCGTCATAGCGTGACACACTATTTCGCATTTCCATCAATCAGAGGAAACCATCCCTGATGAACGGTGCATGAGCGAACCGGTAGGGGGTCTTGGACTTTTTCATTTGGTCCTCTCCCTCCACGTTAATGTGATAGCATGTGAAATCTAGGAAAAACATCAATGATAAATTTTAAACAATCCCCATATATGGAGGAGACGTCCGTTAATGATAATAGAAGGAACCCCCTTTGTCGTTGTTTTCAGTTTGTGATTTGGTGGTTCTCGTCAACACTCTCTGAATCTGGTCTCCTCCTCTAAGTTGTTGGCGTCCTGGTATTTTATTAGAGCTTCGTCGCTTAGTGAATCCATGCCCAAAAACCTCTCTGAGAACTATATAAATAGGAAAGGAGAAGGGTGAGTAACACACGTGTAATTAATGAGGTTCCTTTAATTAATGGTCATTCCAAATTCCAACGGTACGATTACGAAAATAAAGGGGTCTCAAGCAATTTAATGGCCTGACATGTCATTGGTCTCGTCACCACCACTCGTACATTCTAGGTAAAGAATGAAGATAAATAAAATAACATTGTAATTTTATTATTATATTAAATTTTCAAAAACTATTTTTTCCATTGACCTACTGTGGTTGAAGTGAAGTCCCCCTTAACCAAATCCAGGTTATGCAAATTCAACATTTCCCAAAAAATTTTAATCCGAGAACCTGTTCAAAAGATATAAAATGCCCCTGGGTTTTTATTGAACATACCTTAAAAATGATTAGAAACTCAGTTCGGACACACTAGGCCTCAGAATCAAACGCTTTAAATTTTTGCATACTCGTAATAATTATGTATATTTAAAAAAAATTACAATGAAAATCCAGGTATTTACATTCTCTACACCTCAGGGCCTTTCATCCCCAAAATCTACAACATAGAATAAGGAATCAAATGGGGGGTACTGATCAAGAAAATGAGCCTCCCACACCCTTTTTCTCTCCTGCGTGTTTTTGTGCTACCAGTGAACGCGCACTAGAGGAATTGATCATCCACGAAAGACCCGCTCTAATCAATACAGAATATCCACTCTAACCTCTGTAAATGTCGCCCCATTATCAATGTCGAACTCTCCCTAGTCAGTAACGTGCGATGGATCATGCACGTACTACCTCAAATGCGACACGTTGAAAAAATCATGCACGTGATGCATCATCGAGGGAAGAGCTAGGCGATCTTCCACCTCACCAACACTGCTGAGAACTAGAAAGGGTTTGATGAACCTTGGAGACAGCTTTCCGCTCGGGCCAAATCTTCGCAAACCTCATCGAGATGTTCCCTATAAGAAGACATGGTCTACCTCCTCAAACTCAAAAGGTATCCATCCCCTTTCATCATAAGACTTTTCTCTTCTCTATATAATCTTCATCCACTTCTGGATGATCTGTACCTTCTCAGTGGTAGCCCGTACCAACACTGGACCCATAAGTTCTTACTCCCCTGGGTCTATCCATCATAGATTTGATTTTCATGGTCAACCATACAAGGCCTCAAATAGTGCCATATCGATAGTGGAGTGATAGATATTGTTATATATAAAATCCACTAGGGGTAAGTGTTCCACCCAATTGTGGCCAAAATCAAGGATGCAAGAACGATGCATGTCCTTGAGTGTCTGTATGGTACGCTCTTTCTAACTATCCGAAAAAGGATGAAAGGCGGGGCTCAAACATAGCTGAGTCCTGAATGCCTCATCTAATCACTTCCACAATTGGGATGCAAAACATTTGTCATAATCAGATACGATTGACGATGGTACCCTAGGAGACCGTAAAATCTCTTGTACATAGAGGCTTCCCAAGCCCTCTATTGATCCATGCTCTCAGATGGGTAGGAAGTTGGCTGACTTGGTGAGTTGATCGACAATCACCAAGATGGAATCATGTCCCCTGGATGTCCATGGTATCCATGTCATGAAGTCCAGGGATATACCATCCCAATACCACCATGGTACCTCATGTGGCTGCACTAAGCCTGCTAAAACTTGATGCTCGACCTTCACTTGCTGAGAAGTGAGGTATCATAAAACAAACTCTTCCTCTATTAACTTCATCCCTGGCCATGAGTTCTATCACCAGGGGTCCTAGTACATATTATCTACACCAGGATGTACCTCTAGAGGGGATTTATGGAACACCCTCAAAACCTTTCCAAGCAGTGCCACTGGTACCATGGTGCATCCTCTGAAGATGGTGATGTGCTCCCAACCTTCAAAAAATCCAACTTGTGCATTTACTGAGGATATATGAGGATGTTTGAGCCTCGCAGTCACAGTCCCCATAACGTGCCTTCCGAACTTCTTGAAGAAGTGGGGGAGTGATAGTTATATACTAGAGGTAAGTTTCTCCATCTCTATCTCCAAGGGATATCTTTAACATGGAAAGCTGCTCTGTCACATCACTCATCAACTATAAACTAGACCTCCTTCATAGTGTGTCTACCACTAAGTTCCCCTTAGAAAGAGTATAGACTATCTCAAAGTCATAGTCCTGGAGTAACTCTATCAATCATTGCTATCTTAGGTTCAATTCATTCTATGAGAAGATATACCTAAGACTCTTGTTATCAGAGTAGAATGTATAAATTTTTCCCATCAATTAGTATCACCAAAACATCCAGGCGAAGACCACTTCTACTAACTCCATGTAATGGGTCGAATAGTTATTCTCAAGATATCTCATCTGTCGTGAACCATAAGAGATCATTGATCTCTCCTTCATCAAGAAACATCCATGTCTGGTGCATGATGCATCACAATATACTACATACCCAATTCCCTCTTTTGGTAGCCTCACAATTGGGGAACTTTTTTTTCTCCGGCTCAACTCCTGAAAACTCTGATGGAATATCTCCATAAATATAGAGGGTTTCCCCTACTTCATCAACACTGAAAAGTGTTCTGAAACATTGGAAAATTCAGGTTCTAATCTCCAGTAGTACCCATCATCCCTAGGAAACTCTGCACCTCGGTCACACTCATGGGTGGCTCCCATGAAAGAACATCCTTTATCTTCACTAAATCCACAACAACTCTATCATACAAGATAACATGTTCCAGAATGTGGACCTCTCAGATCCAAAACTGGCACATCGAGAGGTTTCCATAATTTTGGTGCTCTCGGGGTGTATCTAGTAATATCTGTAGATGATAGGCATGCTCCTCCATCGATGAGTACACCAAGATTTCTTCAAGTAAGACCACCACTAAGAGATCGAGGAATGGATGTAAGATCCCGTAAAAGAGTCCCATGAACACTGTAGTGGTGTTGGTCATGACTAATAGCATATCCAAACAGTCATAGTGGTTATACAGATATTTGAAGGTCTCCTTTGGCACATCATCATCTCATACCCTGAGCTGATGATAGCCTTATCCGAGGTCTTTCTTCGAAAACCAACGATCTACATTTAGATGATCGAAGAGATCATAAATCATTGGATATAGGTTCTTGTTCTTCACGATAACCAGGTTCAGGCACCGATAATCCCCATAGAGCCTTAAACTCTCATCTTCCTTCTTGGTGAACAAAATCGGGGCTACCCATGTAGAAACATTGGGCCTTATGAACCCCTTCCTATGAAAGTCCTCGAGTAGTATACATAACTCATGAAGTTTCATGGGATCCATCTAATATGACGGTGTAGATATTGGTTTCATCGCAGCATACAAGTCGACATAGAAGTCTAAATCTCTGCAAGGAGGTAGTCTCAGAACATTGTCAGGGAAGACATCGACATACTAGTCCACCACTACAGGATATCTCAGACTCTCAACAGCAACTGATCCCTGGGTAAGTCTAGAAAACTGATGTGTGATTAGTTGAACCCCCTCCGGGTTAGTCCATCATGTGCTGCAAAGGTTCCCTTCTCGATGGTGAAGGAAAAACTAATCCCATCCTCACAGACACACCGCACATTGCACCTAACGCATTCAATCTGATCATGGACTGTGGATAACAAGTCCCTACCCAAGATGACGTCGTAAGGCCTTGACACCGCTAGTATAAGATCCCAGCCAATGATACCACCTCCTAGAATATTCTCACACTACCGGCACCAGTGTGTAATCGTTGAGTCTTCTCACATATGAGTCTCTAATTGCAAAGATCGAGCCAACTCCTCCACCGGAATCCCCGAGCTCTAAACCAGAGTCGTGGAAATGAAACAATGACTTGTACCTGGGTCTATATGAACTGCATATAAGGTAGAGTAGACACAGATCATACCTCAAATCGTCTCTAGAGAAATGTGGATGTAGGACTCAGTTTCGTGGAGCTGAGAATGTCCTTGTCCACCTGCTCCCTATGGTCGGGGTGTACCACCTAGAAATGGTGGCAATAGAACTTCAAATCACTGCCCACCGCCTACTTAATGACCTTTCGATCTGCAATGTTCACCACCCTATGAATCTCTTCACTCAAATCACCACCTCTACCTCAGTGTTACATCGATCATCTGCTGGTCGTCAGTGCGGCTAGTCGGGCTGTTGTGAGCCATGTGACCATACCCATCGCCCGTGAAGCAAAGTATTCTCATCTACTAGACTACTGTACCTTGTTATCCCTGCAACTATGACCCTATGTTCTAGGGTAACCCACTAAAAGATTCGGTCTTCTTGGACCTACATGTAATATTCCTTCTACAAGTTGTAGATGACTCAGCTATTTGTTGATCGGTGTTGGGTCTCATTGTTAGTGTCTGCTCGACAAAGAATATCTCAACCAAGAGTTCTCTCTCCATCACTCTAGCATGTATCCAGAAGCTGAGGTATTCCATAGAAACTTTGATCTCCTTTCGGAGTCCATGATTGACCATCCATGCCCTATTAAAAGGGACCCACACCATGTTAGTAGAGTTTCATGAGATGTCGGTGAACCTCACTGAGTATCAGGCCATGGTCAGACTTCCCTGCTATAAGTGTAGCAGTTCCTGTATACGCACAGAGCATAGAGTTTCTGAGATGAACTCTGCCCAGTAGAGGCACTGGATATCTTCCTAGGGGAGGATTCTTGGATATGTTTCTGGAGCATTAGGCTCCACCATCTCCATGTTTCTCCCTAGAAAAGACTAGTAGCCAGGATCACCATATGGTCTTCTGGTGTGCCAACCAGGTGAAAAACTATGGCCACAACCTCTAGATAGTCCTTAGAAGCCTGCTGATCCATCTCACCTCAAGACATGATATGCCTCTAATTCTGGAAATCATGGAACGCGTTAAGTCAGCATACACAATATGATGGTGGAAATGAATTCTCAATAGGTAGTGGTGTAGGTGGTACACCACCCGATGGTACTATCACCGTAATAGGGCCCTACAACGAATCCTCATCGCTCAGTGGTCCGTCATCGTGTACTATCTTAGGAATCTCGGCTGGCTATCTACATGGTGGCATCCTGAAAAGAAACAGGTGTACCACATTCATTAATATATACCTACTGATCAGATTCAAAGAGATCAAAGTAGAAACATTTCTGAAACACATGCAATTATTGTTTTCGTGCACCGAGTCAGAAATTAGAATTCAGGGTCCTAGTGTGTGGATATGACAGCTGTTTCACCAACAGTGGACTCCTCGAATAGAAAACCAGACTAGAAAAACATAACAATATTTCTATATTAAATGACCAGAGTCCAAGTTCTTTAGTCGAACTGACTCCTTTGATACAACTTTGTCTTTACCCGTCCCCTGGGGCCTATGCCGTGACTACCCTAATCCCACATTCCATAGGCCAGGGGTTGGCGACTAGCACTGAAAGGCATATCACTGAAAAAAGGGATGGCATTTCCTTTAAAACTGCAAACAAATAGTCCAATAATACAACGAGAACAACCCATGTAGTAAAACTGTAGTAGTAAAAATATGTGTACTGAATGTAAAAACGGTGAGTAATATTAGTAAAGGGGGCCAGAATACAAGACCAACTGAAAATAACAACTACAATAGAAAAACATCTCCCATAATTGTTCACCAAGGTTCCTATATATAGGGTAGGTACAACTCACAGTCTGTTGTCACGTTGGCACATCTTGTAAAAAGTTCCACCTCTGAGCACCATTCAGTCCTAGCTCCAAAAACTCATTCAAAGTTGTATGTCCTCTGCACAAGACACAATAAGGTGAGGGAGAAGCCCCGGAAGGGGTGATTGTAATAATAATTAGTAGATACTCCGAGACACTCGATGGTCACCACGAGTTCCACAAGAAAAACCACAAATAATGAACTCAAACGAAAGACAAAAATAAATAGTCCTCTCAAACTAGGTATACAACTCAGAGTTCCGGGACATAGGTGATTAGTCATAAAATATATCATGTTATCCCATTAGAAGTTCCACAATAGATCCAAATGATGTTTTTCTACTATCTGTCCACTCTTGGACGTAAGTTGTTGTTCCACAATGGGTCACTGTAAGGCGGGTCATTGTCTGGTCATGCTATAGATGAACCACGTAGGGTTTATAGTTGTTGATCCACATAGGGTCAATAGAATAATTATCCACACATGGTTGCTAGGATGCTGATCCACATAGGGTCATTGTATTGCAGATCCACATAGGGTCACTAGATGTTGATCCACACGGGGTCTCTAGATGTTGATCAACAAAGGGTCGCTAGTATAGATTTAGAGATGATTATTCATAAAGCTAGATAATCCCACTTTGGAGTTTCTGATGCTGGCCAGCATTGGCCGCTCTTCTTCTTCATGTCACAGCTAGCGACTGGATTCCTGCCCATATCACGCCTGATTATGGGATAATCGCTCCTCAATCAATAAGTTGTGTTCCAAATGGTATGAAGTCAAACAAAATTCATACCCCAGTGACCGCACTGCCATAGGGGTCCCAATGTGATAACTGACATGTTGATCGGATGCCTGATCTGTGAGATATGTGAAATTCTGTAAAAGGGTCCCTGGTGGATTCAAGTCTGATCCAACCCATGTTGTATGACAATCCTCCACCAAAACTCACTTAGAGTATCTCCAAAGGACCGCCTATTCACAATGGTAATTATGCCATAGACGGTGTGTCAGTCATATGCCTGGTCTATTATTTACATCCCTTCTGTGAAATGGGGGAGATCACACCTCGGTATGGCTAGACTTGGTATGGCCCACAAGAATATTTCAAATGGACCAATTCCCAAACGGGTTACCAACTCCAATGACAGATTTTCAAATAGACACCGGGTTCGCCAGTTACATACACTCCTTTATTTGGGGACCAGTTGGGTCTAGGCCCAGTCTGACTTGGTCAGACTGGCCCGATGTGACGGGTCCCAGGGTCTACCAGACCTCGCCCAAGTCCAAACCATTAATCATTGGTTCGGTTTACAGGGTCCATCCTATCGAGGTCAATCACAGTTCAGTTCGCGGGCCCGGGCCGCAGTTGGCACAACCCTTTCGGTGGGGCTCAGCCCACCCGCGCTTGCCTGTTGGGCGAGTCCGGCCCATTTTGCTGAACCACGTCCGGCTCAGAGCGCTCGAAGGCAGACCATTGTGTCCTGCTGGCCCCGCGGTTGTAGGACCATCTATCCAGTCGGTGGGTCACTTCCCCACCACATGAACAAAAGACCGTTTGGCTGACCAGGTTCTCCTAATGTGGCGTGGTGCGAGGCTACGTCGCTCCTTCCTGCCGCAGCCCACTGGCCGCGACTGCTCCACGCCACCCCCTCATACTGCAGCTCACTGGCTGGAGCTGTTCCGCACTGCCTGAGGCTCTTTTTGGCGCCCCCTTGTCCCGCGTGGCCAGATCGAACAGAATTTCTTCGACAACCACGTAGCATCGTCACACACCGCCTTCCACCACCCGTGGTCGGTTACCACAGGTCTCCTCTAGCCGCCGCTGACATGGTGCACCGGTGGTTTCTTTTTTGGGACATCGGACGTGCTCTAGTGTCTGACCATGGTGACGTCTGTGCCAATATCTCTCCAGCACTAACTTCAGTATAGCATGACCCACTATTTATAGTTTCCATGAATCTGAGGAAACCATCCACCAAGAACAGATCATGAGCGAAGCGGCAGAGGGTCCGATCCTTGTTTGTTTGGCCTGCACACTTCGCATTAATGTGATAGCAATTAGAATAAAGGTAAAAAATTGAAGATAACTTTTAAACAATTCACCTACCTGGAGGAGAAATTTCTTGATGATGATAGATGAAACTGCCTTCATCATTGTCATCGGTTCGTGATTCGGTGGCAGTCATCATTGCTCGCTGAAACTAGTCTCGTCCTCCCAATGGTCGGCGTCCCAATACTTTTTTTGATATTTGTCTCTTGGTGAAGTCAAGCCAACACCCCTCCCTGATCTACATATAAATAATAGCGGATAATGGTGAGTTACACACATGGTATTAATGAGGTCCATTTAATTAATTAACCTTCCAAATTCCAACAGTGCGATTAAAAAAATAAATGGGATTCAAGACATTTAATTTCTTTATATATCGTTGGTCCCACCACCGCTACTCGTCCATTGGAGGAGAAAAAAAGAGAAATAAAATAACATTATTATTTTATTATTCTTTTATTATTCTTTTAAATGTCCATAAATAATCTTTTTCCCTTGACCTACTACAGTTGAAGTGAATCCTACCGTAAGAGAATCTTGGTGCTACACAATCAATGGTGACCTCATATTTTTAATCTGATCACCGGTTCAAATGTAAAAAAATGCTGCTCATGCGTATACTCAATGTACATTTAAAAATGTTTAGAAATTTATCCAGGGAACACCAGGCCTCAGAATCATGCACTGTCAATTTTCAAAGACATGTAATAATTCCATATATTTTTATAAAAATACCATGATAATCCATGTCTTTACAAAAAAATACTTATAGATATGTAGTTAAATATTAATATAATGGATGAAAACCCTCAGGCATCCCTACATTACTATACCATGTTATCATGTGAAAAGGTTTTCAATTTGTGTAGGATTATAGGTCAATAAATAATTTGACTACCCAAATACAATGATAATATGGTCTGGTCCAACCCAGAGCTCATTTACATGGTCTTTAGGGAGATACATAAATTTATCATGGGTGATAACATGATTTATGTTCCTACAATTAGGTTATATTTATAAACAGTGGAATATGTATAATTAGTTAATAAATAATTCTAGGAATTACAAAAAAACATATATAATCAATTAGAATTTATTACAAATTCATGTCATGAAATATTAAATAGTTTCTAGAATATCATAATTGTTTTTATATGTCCATGTTCTTTATAATGTTTTTTAAATATAGTTAAATAGGACTCTATATAAAATCCTTGATTCTAAAAGTATCATCTCGACCGTGGTTCTATGATTTTAGTGGTTATTTTATTACCATGGAATTGAATACATAAATCCCAACACATAATGTCTTTTTGTTTAATAGTTTTAAGAAACTAGATACCTATATAAATTAAACATCACATCAAACACTTAAATAAAGTAATCCAATGTAGAATGTTTTATTATTTACCCTTGAAAATTCATATGTAACATGTAGTAATATTCATGACTTCCTAGGGAAATTAGAAACATTATAATGGTTTGAGTTCAGATGCCCGATAAGGAGTCGTGTAAAATTACAGTTTTCGTAATAATAGATGGAATCAATAATATAAGAATAATGGATAATTTTCATAAAACTAATATATCCATGGATTATATAAAAAAAATTCATTGGTAAGAGTAACAAATCTCATTATGCGGGAATGCATAATATAATACATCATAAACATGACGTTGATGTCTAATGTAGTGAAATCATACACAAAGAAGTAAATATTATACCAAACATCTGAATATTTTGTCTCGTGAGGATAGAAATTTACTGAGGGGTTACAGATTTTATAGCCCCTCCAATCAAAAACTATATTCAATGAATTTATCATATATAGTATTTTCATCATGTAATAGTTGATAAAATACCATGGGATATCTAAGGTACTCTTGATTTTGGATTGTTTTTTTGTTTGGATGAATCATGAGGTATTTATGTTTTTAATTTTTTTGGACTAATGTTATAGAGGACTAAATTTCCACAATTTTTTGTGTGTTATTTATTGGAAATAAATGTTATTGTAATATGAGTTAAAAGTAGGAAATCACTTCCCTGGGAAAAGAAGAATTAGAATAGTTTTTTGAAAATAGGGATTCCTCTCAACTTCCTTGGATTAAGAAATAGTTTTATATTATTGGTGACAAATTAAAAAATTACATGGTGCTCTTATATGATAATAAAAAGATTATTAATACTAGGAAAAATATTTTACAATACTTAAAAACCTAATATAGTGATTTTTTCACATCATAAAATAGAGTGTCGAGTATAGAATGGACTGAATATAGCATGATGAACGTAATAAACGTGTGGAATACATCATAAAAAATTTGTTAGACACTTGTTTTTAGAAACACTGGCTAAAATGAGGTGTTCATCCACCCACCTCGTCTAGTGTAGGATTAGATATTTCACACATCACAATTTGAATCTAATTCTTTATATGAATAGTTTTATTCACATGTTCTTTTTCTTTGGTTTTAATGTCAATGTGGAGAAATGACCATTAAATTATGTATATAATCCACATAATTAACATAATTAACACTTGGTTTTAGAGATAGAAATTAAAATTTAGGTGGACTATATGGTAAAAAAGGAAATGGGGGGTAATATCACTCTCAAATGAGGTTTTTTTAGTACAACGTTTTGCATAAATGAAGATAAATAATTTGACTATGACTAATAAATTGGGGATTAAAATTATATATTTTACTATTGTTTTATACATTGACTTTTTCACACATTGATGAAGAATTATGTATGATTTACATCACTCTTATTCATATGAATTAAGATGATTATGTTTAATTTATTTATTAGGAATCCAAAAAACCCACAATGAGAAAGTTGAATCAAAGGTTATCCATGATAGTTAACAATGTTGTTTTTTTGACAATCTATATTCATGCCGATCAGTGGTTTTAAAGACTATGAGAGGTAATTTAAATAATGTTCAGATGTTTTTAAGTAATTTCAAAAAAACTTTTCTGTGAAACTAGGGAATATATTTAATGTTTATCCTTTATAAAAATAGTATATTTTTCAATAGTAAGGGTAGTTTTATTATTTACAAATCATGTTAATGTATTTGAGGTTAATTTCACACTTGTAAATAATGATCATAAAATTCATGGTGCATTCTGCACTATGTTTGGGGACTCAGTGAAGTTGATGCTTCCAAACTACAATGCACAAGAAAAATAAAAAATATATATATTCTAAATGGAAGGAATATGTGTAGCACCCCACTAATTTTATGAAATATGTGTCCTCATGTAATTTTATTTCATTGATGTCTTACGTTGCATGGAATAAAGAGTTTAAATGAATCGAGTAACACTATTAAAATGTTTTGTGTCCATAAGATCCTACCCATTAACATGGAAGGTATGAATAGTAATAAATAGATTATGAAAAATAAATTTTCTATAAATTTATAAAATAAATATTCAATTTTTAAAATATTATAATTAGAAACACATATAAATTTTTAGAAAAAATTATTTTTTCTAAAAAAATGTTTTAAGTGAACATTTAATTTTTTATTAATATATTAAGATAATCTATATTGATAAATTACATTATTTAAATGCATATATAATTTAACATAAAAGATGTTTTAGACATTCAATAATTATTTTTCTAAGTATAAAATAATAATAAATCCATTTTCGTGCTCAATTTTTTTTAATGTAGTGTTTTTTTCGTATTAAGCATACATACGTAAAAAATAGTTTCATTTTTTATAGTTATTGATTTATATAAAATTAAATAATGATTTTTAATTATGTATTTTGAATGTGTTAATTACGAACCTTTTTAGTCAATATGAATAGTAATCATGGTAAAATTTATCACCTCGATAAATGATAAATTTGGTATATGGATATTAAAAATATATGATATGGCCATAATATTGAATCAAAATTGTTATTTGCTTAATTAAATTATACCCCTATCACATTAGGTTCTAAATTTAGACATTTAAAAGAATATTTTCCATGAAAATGGACTATATATTATATAAACAAATATAATGGAAAACAAGTATCACTATTAGTATAAAATATATCTTATGAGTTTACATAGGGAAAAAAGTTATGAATGGATATTATTTGTAATTTATATACTAATGATATTATCTTCATTTTGGAAAAAAAAAAATTACTTTTTTGCGTAATTATATAATTATATTAAATACTTATATAACAATAATACATTAATTATTTAATAATTGGAAGAAATTATAGTATATTAAAAATATTAAAATAATAATAAGTTGTGATAATTATGGTGGTAGAAAAATTTTATTTCTGACCATGAAATATCGCAGATGTGTTAAAATAATTGATTTTATTTCTAATTATTTACTGATGTTATTATAGTCAATGTAATGAATAGTTTCAAAATTCACTTTAATGATATTTAATGGAAATTATATTTTTTAATATTATTTAAAAAATGAAAATATTATATAATAATAAAGGGGATATATTGCGGTCTGAAATATAATAAATTTGCTATTTATGGTGTAATTTACTCCTTGTAAAAAATTACAACATTTTAATATTAAAAGGATTGTTACCATAGTTTAAATTAAAATATGTTAACTATTGTTTAATCTAAATGATACAGTTTATTATTACACATAACTTGTCTAAAATAAGTTAGTTTATCATACAAAAAATTGTATACCATTTTGTCTATGAATACCTTTCCATTTGGATTATATACATTGAGATTGAATTTTTTATAATTTTATTTCTCAATAAACTCCAAATGATCCCCTGAACTCAATTATAATAGTTTACCATATTCCTCACTCAATTTCCCCAAATAGTTCCTCATATCTCATCCTTCCTCAACCTAATTAACTTCTACCCTTCCCTAGAGACATTCTAGTGGTGATTTTCATCCAAAACGGTCATCTTTAGATTCTATTATATGAGATCAAAATCCGGTATTTTAAATAAGTTGTAATCAATCTAATTTATAAATTTCTTGTTTAAAATATTCTTTTCCTTCTATAAATATATTATATTTATCATAAAATAATTAACTGAGTATACTATCTATTTGTAAATTTAATTATAATTATTTCAACACCATTATACCCCTCTTTTTCCATCAAATAATAGGTTAAAGCATCACTTGTACACACGTATGAATTATCATCTCCACATAGCGATAAAATTAATTATTCATCATCCTAATTTAATGAGGGGTAATATGATGGGTTTAATGTTTACATTTTATGTTTATTATACTATTATTCTTATGGAGTAATAATATACTGTATACATTTTAACAGACTATTATTTTTCAAAATGATAATGTTGTTTGTGAGAACATATAGACTATGATCTCCATGATGTGAGGCGATTCATCATTATTTTATATTTTATATTGATTAAAAAAATTTAATTTTATTAATATAAAGGAAATGATTTATATAAAAATAATTATTAAATTTTTAATTATTTTTTACATTTTTTGTTTCATGTATTAAAAAATGATAATAATGTTTATGCATATATATGGTCAATAGTCTCCTTGAACTTTAGAATTAGTTTATCTATATATACATTTTAGGAAATAATATTAATATTGTATAATGAATATATATTATATTTCTACCCTTATGAAAATTATAGATATTATGGGGTCATTATCAAATTATATGGATCGGAACTGCCGAACCGAAACATGCCTAGAAAACAATATAGTTATCACCTAGAAAAGTGATTTCAATAAAATTTTATTTATTAATGATTGATATGATGTTATAAATAAATATTAAATGCTATTATATTTATATAGTTATGTTATAAATTTAGAGTAATTTTATATTTATTATAATGGTAGTTTGAATGTGAGCAAGGAAAGGTGAGGCACGAGGTGATGGTTTATGTCACAATCCCATCATTATTCTAGATTACTTATGTTTAAGTCTATAATTGGGAAAGTTTCACTCCCATGTCCATGTTTTATAAAATAAAATTAATTTTTTATATTATTCACCTATAATTGTTTAAAATCATGTTAAAACATGTATGATTTTTTTTGAAAACAATTTAAAAATATTGATATTTCATCTTCAAAATGAGGTTCCTTGTGAGTTTTTTGAAATAAGTAAGGGATGAATGGTTTTTTAACTATATAGATTCAAATTATTATTCTACATTCATGAAAACTTAATTATTTGAATCTCCCCTTTTCAATTATAAATTTTTCGTTATCAAAAAAATATTTATTAATTAATTATTTCATTGCTTAAAAAACCATTAAAGAAGGAATAGGAATTTTCCCCCAGAATTATTTTGAGTGATCTTGATAAGTCATTATTTATATAAGATAACATTATTTGATGCTACTTAATATTAATATTGGATAATATCCAATTTTACTTGCATAATTATTTTTCATATTGATTTATGATTATGATGCTATCATGTATAGGAATCACATTTCTTTTCCATGGGTTTTTTTGTGATACTATGTATATGAGTCCCATTTATTTAATGGGTTTTGAAATGATGAGTTAATTATGGTCGTTTGGAATCAATATGTGCAGTTTTTATTATTTTATTGGTGGGACCAATATGACCCCACAATTTACAGTGTAAAAAATTATATCTCATCAAATAGTTATGGGAAACATGTCGTTGTTCTTGATCCTATATTGGTAACATGTAGATGTTCTTGATCTATTATGGGAATCAAGATGATGATATGGACACGTTTTGTGGAAGTAATATTGATTCATGATTATATGGTATAGGCTGTTAATAATTAAATATTAAATGGTATTTATAAATATGATACTACCACACACAATTTTGACCTGAACATATGGTTTCTGATTGTGTTGCATTGAATTCTAAATCATATGAGTCATTTATTTTGAAATGATATTGTTTTAATTAATAACTTCCAATTGTGATCTTTGTATGATTGGGAATGGATTTTTATTTTCTGTCAATATTTCACTCTCTTACGCTTATATTATAATTTTATATGACTATGAAATGATATCACCCATGTTTAACATTATTGAGCATCTACGTCACCCTTTTATTATGTTTCCTACACTCAATATATGAAGAATATAATTATATATAGAAGGAAAATAAGGTTTCTAATTATGAATAAAGATGTGGGAGATGATTTTGATATTTTATAAACTAGTTATTTATATTTTCATTTTTCAAAAGGAACCTTACCTTTGAATTTATTAATCAACTATTGGTCTAATATAATTAATATTCATCTAAAAATATGTAATATATATGTATGAAAATATTGGTTCATTATAGTTGGTATAAAGGGATAGGTTTAGGTAACCTTTGTAAGAAATATTATAAATCAATATGATAAGTGTATGTAGATGTAAAATAATAACATTCCAATAACAATCATAAATGTCCTTGGTTAAACATATGGTTTCATAGAAGTTGGTTACATGATTCAGAGATTCTATAATTTTTTTTTGAAATACAAGGTTTTTCGCATTAAATATTTTTTCTAAGTCTACTATTTCTGGTTTTAGTTATTGGCAAGAACCTGAGAGAAGCCTGATAGATACAATTAGGATGGGAAATTCAATGACTATATACCTAATAAACCAACTGTTATGGGAGATGAAATATAGAACCTTGCTATTTTACATATAATGGTTTCATATGATATTCATCATGTCGAGTTTCCAAATTATCATTGGAGGGAACAACGTATTGGTGAATCATTCATGCAGCAACATCTACCTTCTATTAGTGGATCTTCTGATCCACTTTTATTTGAGTAATGGGTCATCACCATTGAAAAAATAATTTCATCTCCTTAATGGAAAAAATGAATTTTTTTATAGCTATTTATCATCAGGAAGTTGATTCTGATTAGGTTTTGAATTATACCATGAATATTAGTCATGAAGAAGAAATTGGAAACATCAATACCTGAGAAGCCCCGAACTAATGCATTATCTCATTACATTTTCTTGATTACAATGAATCAAATCCTAAAAGACAGATCAGTTTTGAAAACATGGATATTCATATCATATACATGATACCCATAACACATTGGGAAATGTAAATTTAAAAAATGATACATAATATAATGAAATAAAATGCAACCTTATAAGCTTATTCAATGATTTATTCTTCATAACCCTGGGAAATAAAGAATAATAAGGGTGAGATAAAATACTCAGTAAGGGTATGTAAAGTGGAATAAATAATTAATTAATGGGAATAAATTAACCAGGGGAGGTAAATTACTCATAATAGATTACATTAATATAATTATATAAGGAATATTCAAATTCGAAAGGTATAAAATTTAAACCTATTCCATTTAATAGGTAAATTGAAAAGAACAGTATCCATAAATATATCGATGCAAAATATCAAGGATGAATAATAAATAAAATATATACAATGTAAATTCTTAATTATTGGATGTCATGTCTTAGGAACATGAGTACTTATACCGTCAAGATCTATCCTCAAGGATGTTTGAAACTATAGGTAGAAAACTATTTAATTTGACCAACATAATCGTCTCACGGGAAGCATTTGATGCACCATAGATCAATATAACATCTAGGATCTATACCTCATTTCATGTATAAATAATTCCTCATATCTAATAATAAATTTTATCAATATACATGACTAATCAAATATCCATATTGATCAAAAGATACTGATTTATCAATAATTCCCCAGTTAGTGAAATAATTGTCCGTGAAAACACCTTATGTGAAATGATATAAAATTTAGGGAATAATAATAACTATCATATAAAAATATGGATATCTATGTAAATATAAAATGAAAAATTATTAAAATTGTAAATGATATTTCAAATGTTATCATTAAGAATATTCTTGAGTAGAATATTATTTAAACATTCCAATGTGTCCCATACCACTTTGAGACATTTAAATCAATATATCTAGAATGTATGACATTAAATGAAATTTATAATATTATGAGAATAATTTTCCTCATGATATAACATGAAAAATATGTATATACACAAAATAAAAGTTTTTTTTCAAAATAACAAGTATATCTCAATGGAATATAATTTGAGGAAAAATTCCCATACATTAACGTTTTTTTTGCTTTTTGCTATTTATCCCCTTATTATGTGGAATAAAATATATTAATAATTTATACCTAAACGATATGAATTGTTATTATTTCATATATTAATTACTTATAATATTTTGTAACACATTTTTAAACACTCTTTCATTAATTAAATTGTTTCAGGTGTCAATTTCCTACTATGCATGATTATGTTTTATCTTTTTATTCGTTGTTATAATTAATTATATTTCAATTTAATTGAATAATAAATTTATACCATATATTTATTATCTTATATAATATGTATATATGTATTTATAATAGTCAATTATATTTGTATATTACAAATCATGTGAACCGTTCATGGAGATGGTTAGCCGTACGTACGCATGATGCTACTTTCATTACGTTGTTGTATTAAAAGAATGGGAAAAAATGATATATATATATATTAATTATATTATCATATATATGATATATATGTTACATTGATTTATTAAAAACTTATTTTATAAATTCTATGTATGGAATGACTGACTCATATCACATTGAGGGATGAGTCGTCCGCACATCCTCAAAAACATTTATCGTATTTACACATGATGGAGAAAGTAAAGTAATGTTCAAAATAGAATATAAATAATAATAAATACATTATAAATATCATAAATATAATAAATATCATATATATAAACAAATTTTTAATCATAATTTCTACTATGAAAGATGCTACGATAAATATGAACAATAATCGTTTCATGTGGCAATAGTTCTCTATACACAAAAAAGTTTTACATTACCCATTAGATGTATTTCTCTGTAAGTGTAGGTATAATACATTTAATATAAACATTATAGTATATTGAGGATACTTGTGTTGTTATATATAAGTCTAATAATTATTATTTGTGGTCAGTAAAATGAAAATTAAACTAGAGAGTGTCAGAGAAGACATGACCTCTTAATCAGGTAACTTGTTTGGGTATGTACCAAAAGGATTCCTTATAAGGATTCCTACCCAGAGGGATGGTTCAAGGTCAGGGATATGGATTTATGGAAGCTATATGCATAGAATTATCCTATCCAATTCTTTTATAGAGGTGTGAGAAATGAGGAGATGTGGTGGCCTTTTATATGGGAGGAAATGGACTCACATTTTGATTATGAAAATAATTTAAGTTTACCAATATTTTTATCTAAAAATAGAATTCAAAAACCAACCAATATCAATGATTTACTATTAATATCCTAATTATGTTTATACAATGGGTTTTGTATAAGTGGCTAGGTCATTTGGGCCCTTATATTAATGGTATAATCATTTACTAAGCTATATTTTACCTTAAGTGTTGTAATTAATTTTAATTACATTCACTAATCATTTTAGTTAAAATTATTAGACTTATTAGACATTATATGTTTTTATTGAAATTATGAAATAATATTTTCTTAATTATAATCATATTTGTGACATAAATTAATTTAAAATTCATCCTGCACGTGGGATGACAATGCAGGTTTTTAAAGTAAAAATGCCAAAATGATTGCTAAGTTTTTACAATCAACCAATACTCACTCATGTGTTTTCATGGTGGTATCATCTAATTCTATAAAAAATTATCAACTACTCAATTAAAAAACATGATCCACATCTGAAATAAAATTGATGTTCCAATTATCTTAATGCCCATCCACTAGACAAATTAAAAAGATCATCCACTGCTTAAACAAATTACATTTTTCTATTTTCAAAAACATGTATCACAAGTGATATATATTAAATATAGAAGAAACTAATAACTAAGAGAAAATATAATTATTGACTGCTCATTGAATCTCCTAATGCTTTTTCATACAATGCCCTAATGCTTTTTCATATAATCCCCCAATCCTTCTTTGTTCCATGAGGCTAAATATCTCCAAAAACAATTTATATTCAACAATGTCACACTATATACTTGTAATAAAGCCTAAATTAAAATTTAAATTATTGAAATCATCTCCCTTAATCAAACATACAATGTTCAATTTCATGGAAGGATGAAATCATATTGAATTTGATGTAATTATAAAAACCCAACATTACCATTAAAAATTTGTAGACCTAAGAATAATTCCCCAATCATCAATATATCCATGACATAATAAACCATGTCATTAATCATTCCATGAGAGGGAGAAAATATTTATATAACCAGAGAGGTCATCCTTGAAATATCCAATCAGTCCTCAGTATTGAACATTCCCATGAATGGTTGATTTAAATGTTCAGTTACGACATCCTATTATTGAAACAGTACTCTTCTTTTTATTTCATTCTGTCATTGTGTATCTATCCTACATAATCCTTAACCCTAAAATATAAAGATATGACTTGAAAAATACATAGGGTATCACCTCTATCTTTTTTGAACCAAATATCTAATATATCATAAGGATAATGTTTAATCAAACTATCTTCTCTTAACAGATATCAAAAAAAATTATCACATGAAAAAAATGATTGTTTCATACAAATATATGATGTGGACATGCCGATAATTCTGTAATACCTGGATGTGTAAAATTTTAGGTAGACCCAAACCTTCTCAAAATATAATGTACACTCCACCATGAGGATTCAGTTAGACGTTTCTGATAGTTTACATCCTCATGCAGTGGACCACCAATCACAGTGAAGGCCACACTAAAGACTCCATCATTTCTAGAGAAAAACATCCCTATGTGGCATGTTCAATCCTCCATGAGTGTGAAAGTTACTATTTCATATTTATATAAACTCTTTTAATTTATGTCATAGTTCTTAACCATTTTATGAATGGTCTATATTGTGTTGTCTCAGTATGTGTTTTGTACACATAAAATTGTCCTAGGGAAACACTCCAGTAGACACTCTAGATTGGATCTTCTCCTATTATGTAAAAGTTAAAAACTAAACATATAAAAATTAAAAACATATATATTTATAGGGTACTTTATAAAAATATTAATTTGTACTTATTTATTAAATCATTTGAATGAATATCGTATAACAATGTATTCAATTTATGTAAATAATAATTGTAAAAAATTTAAATAGAGTATTTATAAATTAAGATAAGTATTAATAAAATATTACAACAAAAATTTATGCAAGACAAGTCAGATTTATTCAACTATTATATATGAGTTCTAGAAATTCCACAATATCTATAGAGGCTTAATCACAGAACTGGGTAAATAGATTCAATAAAATGATAGAATAATATTGTAGTTTTACCATCCATTTGCAGTTAAAAAATCAGGTCATTCGTTTATTTTTTGGTTTTTAACTTTTCCATTGTTCGAGTGTCTAGATTTGATGTATGGATTATTCTAGCCACACTATCGATAGATAATTGATGATTATGTTGAGAATCATCCTCACTAAAAATATCACCCAACATGGTTTTCTATATAGAGAATGTAGTTAAAATAATTAGAATTAATTTTATCTATAATGGTAATCACCCTATAAAAAATAAAAATATTAAAAATAGCTACTGGAAAGATGAAATAAATTGTTTGTTTTAGATATTTAAAAAATGGAACATGTGAAAATATGTATATTTTTAGTTACAATATTATCATCCATAAAAAATCTACAGAAGATAAAACTCATAATGATAATGTTTTTAACATTGAATTTGACAAGTAAAATAGAAATCATTGGTTTTAATAATAAATCAAAGAAAAGATAAATGAGAAACATTAATGGAAAATTTTAAAAACCCACTCTATAATTTAATAATAATTGTGGATCATTTTATTTGTTGGATTTTATGTTGTAGAACGAACCAATGGTCATGTAACATTGTTCTAAACTAGGATTATAGAATAATAATAAGAATATTAAAATGAATAAAAAAGGAAGATGATGGATTAAAAGATGACCAAAAAATATATATTTATATAGTTCATTCCATGGTGAAGGATTCAATTCTAATAGATGAAGACCCTGATGAGATTCTCTTCATTTCACCTCCACTACCTCCATGAAATTTATCATCTAATGTATGATCGTAAATGACCTGAAAGACACATACAGAACATTCATTTGATAAGGGTGCATACCCTCAAAAATTATTCTATGATTCATGATTTCTCTATAAATGATAGCCTAAGGCTTTTAAGATGCTGTGATAGTTCATAAATATCATCACTTATAAAAAAACCCTTGTAATCCATTTTTAGTAATTAGAAATTAGAGGGATACACAATTGGAGAATGTAAGAGAATCAATGTAAGAAAAGATGAACAGAAGTATGAACCCATCCAATACCAGTAGAATTGCTTAATAACCCATAAGAACTATTGGTTTAAACTCCCAATGTCATTTTCTCAACTTTATGAACCTCCATATATTATAAAACCATAATAGGAAATCATTTTCATACATGTGAAACACCTGAAAAATAATTAATTATGAAGAAAAATCCATATTTCTATCATTACCCATGAATTAAATAACCAAGATTTTATTTTGAGCACACTTAATAGGAGATCTCTAGCCCTACATATCATCCAACCCTTGATTTCATCTATACACATATTACATCTTTATGGAGTTTCAATACTATAAGTTTCATATAAAAATCATATTTGTGCTCATAAATTGTAATAGGACAAAGCCCCCCTAGCACAAACTATATAAAGAGTGAAAGTGTCTTTAATTTGTCAGTGATGATCATGTTTCTTCCAATTTATATAGTACAATGGAACCTAAAAGAGATATAAAGTAGTGAAAATCTATACAGAATCATCAGGTACTAATGATCTAAGAGACATCCATGGTCAAATTAAATGTATCACCTACTTCTCAAACAATGTACATGATCGGGTTTTCAAAAACATAAATCACAAGTTATATTTAACACAAGTAGAATAATCTAATATATTAAATGAAAAAAATAGTAGTGTTAGAAAAAATTTCAATAATTACAAATTACAAATATTCAGACATTTAATATAGTAGAAACCATAAAAGATAATTACATAATACATTTTTATTGAATCGCCAACTTCAAGATCTTCCAACCTACTAAATAATTTATATACATAACAATGGAAAAAATTATAAATTTTATGTTAAAAATTTTGAATAAGTACTAATGAAATGTGAAAATAACAATTTGTGCATAATATGTTAGACTTATTGATCTTTTATGTAAAAGTGTACAATATATAATATATATACAATTATGTAAAAAATTTGAATAAAAATTTGTAACAATTGAAATCTGAGAATTGAAAGTTGGAATGGAACATTACTAATAAGAAAAAATCTGATTTAATGCAGGTTTGGTACAGAATACATGTTTGGTGTTATTCCTTTGGTTATCCATGGTTTTTTTCATTACTAACACATATCCAATATAACTATCACAACCTCCTAGTATGTTCACCCATATATGGTTTTCCCCGAAATGGAGGAGATATATGAACTCCTCCTAAAAATAAATATCCAAACTTGGTTTCATCTACATGTTTGTGGGAACATAAAATATATTATGTCATGATGAAATGTTGTGGGTATGAAACATGTTCAAATTTAGGTAGTCAATATATCTATGATAAAATTTTTAGTATTAATGCATTTGGATATCATCATTCTTGGATAGGTGCTGACATTTTCGGAGTGCATAAGATATTTAGTTCATGAATATTATGGAATCTAATCAAGTTTATAGTTGGATCTTCATGTTATTTTCATTCATAATGGTTCTAAGATATTGAAAATTGAACGATATTACATGAATATTTACTAGATTGAAAAAAATAGTAATACTTTATCACTAGATGAATTATTAATGGATAATCCAACATAAATAATTTTTTTGAAAATACAAGGTTCAATTAAACATAACCCATGAAAATAGAAACCAAAATACATTTTTCATAGTCAAGTGGCTCCAAAGAGATTCAAATTAGTGAAACATTCCTTTAGGAATGTAAATACCCTTGAAAGCCTATACCAAATACCCAGCTATGAATAATGTCATTTATTTTTGACACTAAACACATTAGGAGATCCATTCATACATGTGATTAAAATATTTACACGAACACAATGTTCCATATCCAAAGAACACTAAAAAGGAAAAATAAATCAACATTGTAATTAAATAATTACCACCAATACATTTATTTTTATAAATATATGGTTTCCATCACAAACATGATGCTTTAGGCCAATTAAAAGACAAAATGAATTTTAAAAAATATTAAAAATACCTAAAAAATCAGTGAATTTTTTTAAAGATAAAAAATAAATTCCATTAATGGTAAACAGATGTATTTTTCATGTAAGAATGATTTGGTTTTGTTGTTACCATCATGTTTTGAAAATATAACTATGGAACCAGTGAATCAATGTAAATCTCTCGTAGGTTCATAATACCTCCATAGAATAGTACACGAGGGTCGTTGGTGAAATGATGATATACATTTAATAGAAAACCAATGTAGATCCCATAACATCATGTGGGGGATGAAATTCATTGACTGGTTGAAGTGTGTGGGTTTATTAGAATGAAAAAAAGATAGTGTTATGATTGTTTAACTAAACAGAAATTTCAAGCCCTAAGTTTATTTCAGTGCATATGGGTTACGAAAGTGCAAAAGAATGGTTGTCATATCTACAATAGATGAAAATCAAGATCTGCATATTTATTAATGGAGTGTCTTGATATCATTTGAAATGGATGGATACTAAATGGAATGATTCGTAGTAGACTGTTGGAGCTCATCGCTAGGATTCAAATGAGAATCACACATGTTGGTATCAGTCGATTGAAGAGGATCTCCTTCTATAGTTGAGGAATCAAACTATGAGGAATATATAGGTTGTGGTTTTTAGGATATGAATCACAAAGAAATAGTATATGATATTGGTAACCCTAGATATGAGGGAGGAAGCGGGAACTAGTTTGTTGGAGGAGAAGCATGAGATAGATGTCGTGGATGCTTATTTTGGTGACACATATGATTAATTCAACCCACATTACTATAGATCGTTCTATTGGGATGATGATAAAGGTAAAAATACATATTTATTTGGAGATTTAAATGACAAATACAATTTGAAAAATAATTCAATGACAGTTCACAACCACTCAAAATATTATTGTATAAGAAGTTGAGGTTTTCTAATTTTATTTTTTATAATTGGAAGAAATTATCTACCATAAAAATTGTAAATAAATGGTTAATTCAATAAAAGTATAAGCTAGAAACAAATTCATAACACAACATATTTTCTATAATGATTTATTTCCTATCATGTATTCTTATATCTCCAAAATAATTGAGAAATCACCTAGAAAGCACCACATATAAATTCCAAAAAAAATGATTACCCTTTTATAGCAAGATATTTCTTGATGTATGTTTCACATATACTGAGAAGTAAAATGAGAATGTAATCCAATAAAAAATCGAGTACCATAGAGAAATCATTTAGGTCACATTAAAAGAAGAGTAGTAAAAAATCTTGCATGTATTTTTTCAGGTGTAAGAAGGGTCAAATTTTTTTACATCAATAGGAAGAATATAGTTACATTCATATATAATAAACAATATAAACCCATTTTTTTAACTTGATAAAAATCATAAGAATAAATATGTATAGAAGAGTTCATAAAGAACAAATTTTCTATCTAAATATTATTGTCCTACTACCATCCAAATAAAAAGAATGAATGAACTGCTTAATCACGAACGATATAAAATAATAAAAATGCAACATGGAATATCATATTTTTTAATGAAGATAAATATATGAACATATTTCTGAGTGGATTTGATATGAACATCCACATGAATGAATAATGAAAAAATAAACCTCTCAACATACAAGTTTTAGTATGGTAAAAAGAATGAAATGAACATACTAACATGTTACCTTTCAGAAAAATGTTCCTTAAGAGTACATTGTGTGCATATTTCTTTTGTTTTATAAGCCTTTATTTTTACTAATAAATTATGAAAAAAGTTCAATAAAATTTAATGTAATTTTTTATAGTATAGAAAAATTAAAAATAAGTATATGTGTGTTTATTTCCATGAAAAGATACATTTTTCCTGTAAAAATAAAACATGAAAGAACAACAAATCAAATCTTACTTGGGGTAAAAATGTTTTTTTTTCAATGGTTGAGCTATTATAAATCATAGATTTGAAAATTTCATCACATTTTTCACCCTTTCTGAAGAAAATAAGAGATGTTTTTTTGGAAGAAAGAAGGTGAATAAATGAAAAAATATATAGATATCGTATTAGCTTGTCGCTGAATAAATTTTTTTACGCTGGTTGAACGACTTGGGGGAAAGAGAAAAAAGATGTCCATTATATCGATGTTCTTAATCCAGATAAATATATGACCACATTTTTTAGTAAGATTAATATAGACATCCAAATTACAGAATAACGAGAGAAGATACCAATCATCATACATATTTTTGTATGATAAAATGGAATAAATAAATATACCAACATGTTACCTTCGAGAAAACGGACACATTAAGAGTAGTTTGGATGAATCTTTGTTTTTCTACCTAATCCTATATTTTTCCTTTATGAAATCAATAATGAAAATTAAAAATAAATCATAAGTAATTTGGTAGAGCATAATAAATTGATAATAAATATATTTGTGTGATTTGTTTCTTTAAAAGTCAAATGTATAATGAAAAAACACTACTTGCAAGACCCAAAAATCAATGCTTACATGGGATATAAATGTTTTTTTTTTCAGATGTTGATCTATTAGTAATCAGGTAATCGATAATTTCATCACCTATTTCACCCTATCTTCATCAAAATATTAAATGTTTATGGAAGAAAGATGGTAATGAAATAAATGACAAAAGTAGATGTCGTAGTAGGTCCAGGGTGATGAAATTATTTTACTGGTGGTGAGGAAGATGTGGGTGATGGTTTTCCAGAGGAGAATCCTGATGTGACTAGATATTATAGTAAAAACTTGAAGAGGAAGGCCAAAAATAGGCTGAAGGAGAAAACAATGTCAAGACATGTAAAGAATACTAACAATGAAACCTTCAAGGAGGAATAGATGGATAATTAAACTTATACCAACATAATTCATCTCCAATTACTAATAAAACACATATACCATGAGTCACATCACATCACATAAAATGAATTTCCACACCAAAGATAATCAAATACCATCTCTCAGATAATGATTTAGAGGAAATATCCAGAATTTCTGATAGTATTTATTTTCATATGTGAAACGAAAGATAGGATACAATGAATTCAAAAGTACCACATTAAAATTATAAAATGCAATAAATTATATTGGGTTGTTCAGATAATACATCATGGTTATACTCTTGATAAATATACCAATAATCACATTGTGTAGATCATTGTAAATATAATAAACAAATTTTTTTCATGAAGGATATTTCATTGAGACATCTACGTTGATACATCTTTGGCTCGATGCACAAAGCCATATAAATTCCATGAGTATTCCATTGATGATTTCAACCTACAAAAACACCATTAAAGGATCTAAAATCTATGTAATGGGTTACATGATTCATGATCGAGGGTGAGGGAACCCTAGATAGAGTGGATGTCCTTGATGTGGAAGAGTTGAATTCATAGTTTCATGTTATGGGGAATAAGAAAGAAGAGGAGCCGAAGTTGATGCATGTGATGGTGAATGAGAGGCTGGAGAGGATATTTAGAAATGAGAATGGGAGAGGGTATTTTGTAAGGGGAGTAGGAAACCTAGTAATACTCGAAGAAAATCATGTTCATGGAACACTATAGTGACTTCATTTAGGGGTTGAAGGGAGGATTACACATTTTGGGTGAGGTTGAAGCTTATCTGTGTGACATGTATAATGAAGTCACCCATCATTAGTATTTACAATTGATTTCAAAGTGAATTTAATCCCAAAGAACAACATTGAATTAACTGAAAAATATATTGTCTAATTATTATATAAACCAATATAAATAATAATTTCACCTTATAAATAAATTCGATGAAAAGATGTTTTGAACTAAAATTATATATTTTTAACTATTAATTTAAAAAGTTAAATGTTTTAGAAAAATAATAATAAATCAACTGAACATATTTTTTATATTTTTACATCACAGATGACATTTATTTTGACATATTAAATCAATTTAAGTCTTAAAATTTATATTTTAAATGTGTTTTCCATTAAAAGGCTGTAAAATCGCCTTAAAAAAATATAGGTTTTTATGTATAATATAAGGTTTGTTATTATATTATTCTTATATAATATATTATATGAACTTGAAAAATAATATATTGAATATAATATATATATATATATATACATATATATTAAATTAATATCACCCACTAATTGTTTTTAAATAAATATGTTAATGTAAAAATACATTGTGAAAATATTAATATTTTCATTTATATTAAATTAGGTTTCATATTCATTTCAAATTAATTTATAACCAATGAATTATTTTTATATTTTTGTTAAAAATAATTTTTATAAGTTAGTTATTAATATTCATAATTACTAATTTAACAGCTAGAATATATCATATCATATTGAATGATAATATGTTAATAATATATTATTATTCGGTTAAAACTTGGTCTTTCATGTAATGTAAGATAACATGGAGTTGCAGGCAGAAAAATATATATAATATATCGATTCTATTAAAAATGGATAATATATTTTAATGTATTATGTATTATATCCCCCTATGAGCTTGGTGTCATGTGTCATGCACACTATAAAATATTCCCTCAATTTGTGATTATATAAGGGACAATAGTTTCATTATAAGTGATGTTACTAAGAATTATTTTTGGTTTGATGACATTTTTATAAACTTGAGTAATTATAACAATATATAAAAATATAAGTAAATATACATTACTATAAATATTTTAATTTATTTGGGTTGTTCATTGAACTATTTCTACTTTTCTTCTTATATAGTGAAGTAAAAAACAATCTATAAAACCTTGTACAAAGACCAACATAAAAAATTTCATAAATGGATAACATTTCAAAAATATTATGATCCAACACTTTCAAAATAATGTCACTGAATTTTCAAAATGAAATTATCATTAGCATTGAATCAACATGAAGCAGCTCTACCTTTTAAAATTCTAAACATGTGAATCCTATATTCACATGATATATTGTAATAACTCTAATGACCCAAAACCATATTAGAAACAAGAATTATACCTTATTCCTTAAGTAAGAAACATGTTACGGAATATATTCCTTAAATTAAAAGCATTATAATCACTATAAACGATCATATAGACCACTTTTTGAAAAGTCATTAATTATTTCCAATGTAGGTAAATCTATACCAAATTAATCCTTTCTTAATAATTATCTCAACATCAAGAACATGTTATGGGGCTTCTTTCCATAAATCATGTCTTTTCTAAAAAAAATTACATTATAATAAATCACTTTCCATATTAACATTTTTTCATAAGATCTCAAATAAATATTGAAATAGTAATGTATTAAAATCCATACATTTTTCAAAATTCGTATGATTAGAACATCCTCAATGAAATACATTTACAACATATTACATACATCCAAATAACTATGTACATTATCCATTCCACTTTTCCATGTAAATAATATTTTCATGACCTAAAACCTTTATCTTCTTAGGAGGTAGGTTCCCCTGATGTTTGGGGAATTCGTTTTCATAGTTCCCCATATCTTTGCAGTTGTATCACTGAATAATATAGTTTTCCTTCTTCCCTTTTCATTCTATTTCCCAGTTACCCTTTTCTCCACACATATATGTATCTCACAATCCATTCATGAATTTACCAAGGTGATTATGTCTATAGTTATCACATGTTAGTAAATCCTTCATTCCATTTATCATTTTTGAGTCATTCCCTTTTTCATGGTGTTTAGAAAAACTCTTATTCTCTCAGTTTCCCTTTAAGCCATAAGACTCGAGTAATTATTTCTATATCTTGTAACACTTTATACTATCATTTAGTATGATGAAAAATAATTAGAAACCATCACCCTTCAATGATTTCGCATAAGACCTTCAAATAAGGGTTCAATCATTCACTCCATGGTTTGTATATAATCATTATCATACCTAGTAAACCATTTGAAGGTAGCTTCACAATCCAAAAAACTATTCTCTTCCTTTTTCTTTAATCATAATAACTTCCTCTTCAACTAAATGTTTTATATGTAGGGAAATATTTATTAATGAATATATACTTAAACACACTCAATTCCATCAGTTCAATTACTTATTCCAGCATTGTATTTATAAGGCCCCAGCCTTAAACCTTACTTAATCTTGAGTTATTACAAGATTACACATTGAGGATCTTTTCAGGTTTAGAGTTTTAGAGAATTAGACCATGAAACTTGCATTACATTCCACATTTAAACAAAGTGGATTACATAAAAGACAGTATTCATTCTTCCCATCAACTAGAACATATTTAAAATAAAACATGGATTCTCTCTTAACACATCCTTGACTCTATCATCTTATCATGTACCTTTCCCTTGACCTGAAAAACATTTCAAAAACTTGGGATGAGCATAAAATTTCAGTAAGGGATATAAAAATATGGAAAGGAAACATGAGTTCATATATACATAAGAATGAAATCATAATTTACCCATAAAACATAGGCACTTTAACCTACCTCATCAAATCATGAATAAATCATAGAAATCATAAGACATAATGGTAACTTGAGGCATTCATAACATTCTCACGTAGGGAGTAACCCTCTTGGTTACGTTTGTAATACCCATCACAGTATATTCCCTAAAATCTCTTCAAAGAAACCTTAACGTTTCACTCCTTCGCGTTAAACAATGCATTGGAGAGCTATATTGGGCTCACCCGCCCTTAGTTTATCACGGAACCACCCATTTTTCATAACAATGCCCAAGAACCATAACATAAATGTATCACATAAAACATGCATAAAGGAAACATAACATTTCCACATTTCAATTACAATATAACATTTTAGTATATTGAAATAATGAATCCATTCAAAAAGAAACCATTTTCAAAACCATTTAAAACATTTAATAAAGATATTTTTGAATCAAAGTGTCCCATACCACCTTGAAGATTTTAAAATTTTAAACCATTAATATCCATATAAATAAATCCTTAAAACCATTTTGAAAACATGGATATTAATAAGAACGAATAATTAAAACATTTAAAACGATATTTTGGTTAAAGGGGTTTTACCAAAATTAGAGACACTTGAATACAATAATTTAGGAATAACATTTATTCAAAACTTTGTAATATCATGAGAATAAAGGAATTCATGATATAATATTCCAAATTAGAGTATATACACCATATAAGAGTGAATTGGTGCATAACAACAATGAAGTCTCAATAGGGATGTGATGAAATCCCTTATAAAGAAGGTATCCTTAAATTAAGGACAAATCAATCTCAAAAATATGTGTGAAAAATATAAATACACCCAATATAAGTGGATATTAAGTGTAAAACAATAAAAGGTCATTCACACATATTCAATGGATCACATATTCAATGACTACATGTTGAACCCAAAGAAATCGAAATTGGGTTAAAAATTTCCCGTGACAGCCTAACGGCATCACATCAAAATGAGTTGATGAGAGATAAAAAGTGTATATCATCACTTGGACATAAAATTTACATCAATAAGGATATATGAGAACATATCCCAGCATAACAATATGTAAATTAAATGACCCAACAAAAGAAGTCTTTTAAAAACGAGGAGGGTGAAAGGTTCCCTTACCGACTTGGGTATCTTTCAAAACATACACCCCATGAAAGAAGGACAATAGATCATTGATGTAAATACTCATAAATGAAATTATTTTACACAAAGTGTAGAATAATGGTCAGTACATACACCACTCAATGGAATTTGTGGCAAATGTAGCATAAATCTCACGGGAATAAAAGTGAGATGAAAAATCCTTTACGAGAACTCGGCAGCCTAACGGCGCCACATAAAACTTCCAAAATGGATTGATGAGAGAGAATAGGGTCTCTCATCACATGAACATAAAAATTAAAGTAGTATTAATATAAAATAACATCCCAATCACAAGAAATATGAGCATAAAAGAAATGACATAAAAGAGTGTACTTAAAAAGAAAGAGAGTTGTAGGATCCCTTACCTCGGGTCCGACCTGACTCGATCGTTCTTTAAAGTCCTGAATAATAAACTTGAGTTAATTTACAATTTATTAAGAACCCTTTTTATAGTTCATTATTCCTTTTAGATCACTTATTTCAATGTTATAAACATTATTTAATCATTTAAGTTAATCATGTTTGTTTTGTCGATATTTGGTTCTTAAGTCGAAAGTGGACATGTTGTTCGTGTGGTCAAAGGTTCTTCATATCCAAAAATGACATTCCTGATTTGGATATCATATATATCATATATATCCAGAATATACATGTATTTATAAAATCACATAATCATTTAGAGGAAAGAAATGAAATGCACCGTTCATGGAGACGGTAAGCCGTACGTACGCATGAACGCTACTTTCATTTTTATGTCGTATTAATGGAATTAAAACTATATGAGAGGTATTTATATTTTAATTCCAGATTTATATTAATCATTTATATGTATCATACATCATATATATCCATTATATATATGTACTTATAATAGTAAATTACATTTGGGGATAAGAAATGAAATGCACCGTTCATGGAGACGGTAAGCCGTACGTACGCATGAACGCAACTTTCATTTCTATCTCATACTTTAATGGAAAGAAATAATAATGATATAGAGGTAAATAATAATTACAGTATAAAATCATATATAATAACATTAAATCCATCCTTTATACATCCCACGTATGGCATTAACGAATCACATCACTTTGAGGGGGCGGTAGTCCGCACTTCCTAAAATGAAGATATCGCGTATACCCATAGTGGAAGCCATAAAGGTAAGACACAAATGAAAAATACAGAAGAATAAGTAAAACATAAACATATTATATATCATATATAAAAATATTGACATCATAATGGCCACCTTTGATGGTGTTAAATGAGTATTGAACAATCATCGTTTCGGGAGGCCGAATTTCGCCATCCACGGAAACCGTATGTTCGTTAACCATTTGATGTAGTTTTGTGATAGTGTAGCATGAATATATTTTATAACAACATCCTAGTATATTGAAGATACTGGTGTTGTTACAAGAGAAGTAAATAAAAAGAGTTTAGGGGCTTGGAGAAGCAAAATAAAACAATTGAACATGAGAGAATGAATTACCTTTAAAAGTGTAACTCCTTTTGATTTGAGCCTAATGGCTTCCTTTGAAAGGATTCTGCCCAAAGGGAATCCTCTAGGATGAGGAGAGGGATGTGGGGAGAGTAAATGGGCAGGGGTTGGCCGAGCCAAAGGCTTGAGGAGTGTGGGAAAGGAGGTAGAGGCGGGGACCTTTTATAAGAGGAGAGGAGGGGCACTTTTGGAAATCAAGAAACATTACTTTATTTGAAAATGTTTTTCGGTTTTAAAAGGTTTCAAATTGATATAATTCGTGTATAAGGTGATAAGGGTTCGAAATACACTCATCCAATTGGTTTTGGACATGTGTAGTTCATAGATTTTACATTATCTTTCTATTTTATTTAAATCGTCAAATAATGATGTCATCGCTGCATAATTATTATGTCATAATCAATTAAATTTATCTAATATCTAAAAATTATAAAAAAAATACTATGATATAGGAAATCGTTTTAGCTTTCCAATGACTATTTATAATCAAAATTTGGACTTGTATAACCCCACTTAAAAATTGTTTTCGTAAACCATATTTTGTTTGTGTCATTTTCACTTTAACATTAAATAAAAAGTAATTTATGTCATTCCCCAACAAAAGTGGATCCATGGGGTCCCCAAGTTTACCCATGGCTTGTCATGGTCTGCCATGACATAACCAATGAGGTTGGGACATGTGTCTAGGTAATTTAATATTATTAAAGTATTATTTATACCTTAAACTACCCTAATTACCTCTAATCGAGATTAAAAACTTAATAAGTTACTATTCACCAAAAAATTATTTTAATCTCATTGAACCACATTTTACATACTAATGACAACCATGTATGTCGGATTTTCAAAATTCAATACACATTAGTGGTAAACTTTCAATAAACTGAAAAATCAGTTTGCTTGATTACCACTTAGTGGTTTCACTATTCATCAAAAATTGAAGTTTTTCAGAAAATTACCAAAAATTCACCGTAAGCTATATTTGATATTCCAAATTCAAAAATGAAGTCTATTTTACAAAATTCAAAACATATGAGTCACATTAATTAATTTAATAATTAATTCCCGCTGTCAGAGCAAATAGCGTATTTTTATAAAACAATAAGTATCAAAAGATTGACACTAGTTTAAGTCTAATTTCAAAGTGAAATTAATTCCAACGACCACTATTGGATTTAATGGTAAAAATATTTTCTAATTTAACTTTAAAACCAATTCAAAATATTATCTAATCATATAAATAAATTAGATTAAAAAGATATTTTGAATTAAAACACAACATTTTACACTATTCATTAAAAAATGAACTTTATCGGAAAAATACCAAAAAATTACACAAAGTAAAATTTGATGTCCAGATTCTTAATAAGAGTTTTATTTGGTCCAAAAGAATGTATAAGAGTGATCAAAACTATATTTAATGATGGTTCACCACCAAAAGGCGATAAGTGAACCTTTAGTGAAAACTAGGGCATATACGCCTAAAATTTAATTCTTTCCGTATTTTAAGCCTTTAGCTTTTATTGGATAAATGTAAAAACATTAAAAAACATATATAATCATATTTTAGTTATTTATATCCATTCCCGCCAATACAATGGCTACATGTTAACTACCATTTGAAATAATATTATTTTATTATTAGAGTGCAACGTAAGACTCCCAAGATACTCGTTGTTGCGTGTTGGGTACGCCATCGAGCATAGCGTCCCCTTTAAAGTCATATTAATATTTTGTTCAAAAATATGGATAATTATGAAAATTTCTTTTCTTTATTTACCTTGGGTGTTACATCCTTCCCCCCTTTTTGGAATTGTGTCCTCGCAATTTTAAAATTGCGCTTGGAAATATCCTTGAATGTCCCACATCGGAACAAGAGTCGGTAAAACAATCACATTAAAATAAAGAAAGATAAATACAAAGGTCACCTGAGTTAACCCATACTAGGATTCTAAGTATGAAAATATGGACATGGAGGAAAAAAAAAGGGTCATGTTCTGATGGAGAGTGATAGAAAACATGTTTAGGAGAAAGTTAACCACGAGAAAATCACAAACTTGTGATGGGTTAAACGGTATTCGATTCCTCAGTAGGAAAAGTTAATAGACAACATTTTTGTTTTAAGTTACTTTTTATTGAGGAATTTATTCATAAGGAAGCATAATCACTTATCATATTGACTTTCAACTTTTATTAGATTCCTTACACAAACTCATATTTTCTCCAAAAGATGAGTATTTAAGAAGACTTGTTCACATTAAGAGTACTATAATCAACTTCTAGAGAATCACCTAATCCAAAAAAGAAAACTATATACTTCCCATATCTTTAGACCTTAACCATAACCAAAACCAAAAAGGTTAGTACAAGGTCAGATAATCCAGAAAAGGATAACCCTTTATAAAAAGAAAATCTATTCTTAATCTCCAAAATTTGTCAAACAAAACCCAAAGTTCAACAAGGATCATCCGATAAACAATTTGTCCATAAAATTATTCAAAGTAAACCAATATAAGATTGAAACCCAAATATTTAAAGGATTTAGTCACATAGTCTTTCAAGTTAAATCGTAACATTTATCTCCAAACAACATCAGTTTCTCCTATAGTCTCGTATTGAAAAGTAATTAACCTAGTCACATATCCTCCATGATAGGTTAATCATTTTCATAAATAACCCAAAATCAACTTACTCTTAATTCATAAAATCATATAACTAAAAAGAATTGGTCAAACTAACCAGGGACTTCACGTAGTCCAGTGGTAGGTGATAAATACCAGTCGCACTTTGGTTGTGGGTTCGATTCCCGCAGCTTTGTCCGGCGCGACGGGATGTCACACGGTCTACGTGTTGTCCTTTTCCCAAAACTATATAATTCTTAAAACATTCCCCAAAATGAGATAAAATCTTCAAAGATGATCATAACATATTTTAACCTCAAGTTTATCTCATGCCTTTCATTTTCCATCAGAACATATAATAACCCATAATTACCTCAAAAGTAAGGATCATATAAACCCTAATGGTTACCTTAATAATTATTACCTGAATTTCCACATTGGGTTGGCCATCTCGTACATGATGCATTAGAGAACTCACCAAGGTTGAAGTGGTTGATCATGACTCCTTGATATTTGGTTTAGAACAACCATAAGTTTCCTCATTGAATCCTCTATTTTATCTAGTATCTTAATCAGAGAACCACCACAGTTTCCTTCAAACCTGTTGTCTCTTTGGTGCCCGCTAGATCCATCCATTCACTAAAAATAGAAATGTCAGTGTGAGTATATCAACAAAACCATCATGTACTAATGAGGAAGGTAAACACTAAGATACACTTACTCATTCACTTTATCTAAAACTGGGACACTTTCTGAAATTCTAACCATTATGGTAATGTCACTTATGCTTAAAGAATACCCTAACCTCTAAAGTTATCTAAACCGACCTCTGATACCAACTATAAGGCCCCAGCCTTAAACCTTACTTAATCTTGATTTATTACAAGATTACACATTGAGGATCTTTTCAGGTTTAGAGTTTTAGAGAATTAGACAATGAAACTTGCATTACATTCCACATTTAAACAAAGTGGATTACATAAAAGATTGTATTCATTCTTCCCATCAACTAGAACATATTTAAAATAAAACATGGATTCTATCTTAACACATCCTTGACTCTATCATCTTATCATGTACCTTTCCCTTGACCTGAAAAACATTTCAAAAACTTGGGATGAGCATAAAAGCTCAGTAAGGGATATAAAAATATGGAAATGAAACATGAGTTCATATATACATAAGAATGAAATTATAATTTACCCATAAAACATAGGCACTTTAACCTACCTCATCAAATCATGAATAAATCATAGAAATCATAATACATAAAGGTAACTTGAGGCATTAATAACATTCTCACGTAGGGAGTAACCCTCTTGGTTACGTTTGGAATACCCATCACAGTATATTCCCTAAAATCTCTTCGGAGAAACCTTAACGTTTCGCTCCTTCGCGTTACCCAATGCATTGGAGAGCTATATCGGGCTCACCCGCCCTTAGTTTATCACGGAACCACCCGTTTTTCATAACAATGCCCAAGAACCATAACATAAATGTATCACATAAAACATGCATAAAGGAAACATAACATTTCCACATTTCAATTGAAATATAACATTTTAGTATATTGAAATAATGAATCCATTCAAAAAGAAACCATTTTCAAAACCATTTAAAACATTTAATAAAGATATTTTTGAATCAAAGTGTCCCATACCACCTTGAAGCTTTTAAAATTTTAAACCATTAATATCCATATAAATAAATCCTTAAAACCATTTTGAAAACATGGATATTAATAAGAACGAATAATTAAAACATTTAAAACGATATTTTGGTTAAAGGGGTTTTACCAAAATTAGAGACACTTGAATACAATAATCGAGGAATAACATTTATTCAAAACTTTTTAATATCATGAGAATAAAGGAATTCATGATATAATATTCCAAAGGACAGTATATACACCATATAAGAGTGAATTGGTGCATAACAACAATGAAGTCTCAATAGGGATGTGATGAAATCCCTTATAAAGAAGGTATCCTTAAATTAAGGACAAATAAATCTCAAAAATATGTGTGAAAAATATAAATACACCCAATATAAGTGGATATTAAGTGTAAAACAATAAAAGGTCATTCACACATATTCAATGGATGACATATTCAATGACTACATGTTGAACCCAAAGAAATCGAAATTGGGTTAAAAATTTCCCGTGACAGCCTAACGGCATCACATAAAAATGAGTTGATGAGAGATAAAAAGTGTATCTCATCACTTGAACATAAAATTTACATCAATAAGGATATATGAGAACATATCCCAGCATAACAATATGTAAATTAAAATACCCAACAAAAGAAGTCTTTTAAAAACGAGGAGGGTGAAAGGTTCCCTTACCGACTTGGGTATCTTTCAAAACATACACCCCATGAAAGAAGGACAATAGATCATTGATGTAAATACTAATAAACGAAATTATTTTACACAAAGTGTAGAATAATGGGCAGTACATACACCACTCAATGGAATTTGTGGCAAATTTATCATAAATCTCACGGGAATAAAAGTGAGATGAACAATCCCTTACGAGAACTCGGCAGCCTAACGGCGCCACATAAAACATCAAAAATGGATTGTTGAGAGAGAATAGGGTCTCTCATCACATGAACATAAAAATTACAGTAGGATTAATATAAAATAACATCCCAATCACATGAAATATGAGCTTAAAATAAATGACATAAAAGAGTGTACTTAAAAAGAAAGAGAGTTGTAGGATCCCTTACCTCGGGTCCGACTTGACTCGATCGTTCATTAAAGTCCTGAATAATAAACTTGAGTTAATTTACACTTTATTAAGAACCCTTTTTATAGTTCATTATTCCTTTTATATCACTTATTTCAATGTTATAAACATTATTTAATCATTTAAGTTAATCATGTTTGTTTTGTCGATATTTGGTTCTTAAGTCGAAAGTGGACATGTTGTTCGTGTGGTCAAAGGTTCTTCATATCCAAAAATGACATTCCTGATTTGGATATCATATATATCATATATATCCAGCATATAAATGTATTTATAAAATCACATAATCATTTAGAGGAAAGAAATGAAATGCACCGTTCATGGAGACGGTAAGTCGTACGTACGCATGAACGCTACTTTCATTTTTATGCCGTATTAATGGAATTAAAACTATATGAGAGGTATTTATATTTTAATTCCAGAATTATATTAATCATTTATATGTATCATACATCATATATATCCATTATATATATGTACTTATAATAGTACAATACATTTGGGGATAAGAAATGAAATTCACCGTTCATGGAGACGGTAAGCCGTACGTACGCATGAACGCTACTTTCATTTCAATCTCATACTTTATTGGAAAGAAATAATAATTATATAGAGGTAAATAATAATTCCAGTATAACATAATATATAATAACATTAAATCCATCCTTTATACGTCCCACGTATGGCATTAACGAATCACATCACTTTGAGGGGGCGGTAGTCCGCACTTCCTAAAATGAAGATATCGCGTATACCCATAGTGGAAGCCATAAAGGTAAGACACAAATGAAAAATACATAAGAATAAGTAAAACATAAACATATTATATATCATATATAAAAATAGTGACATCATAATGGCCACCTTTGAAGGTGTTAAATGAGTATTGAACAATCATCGTTTCGGGAGGCAGAATTTCGCCATCCACGGAAACCGTATGTTTGTTAACCATTTGAGGTAGTTGTGTGATAGTGTAGCATGAATAAATCTTATAACAACATCCTAGTATATTGAAGATACTGGTTTTGTTACAAGAGAAGTAAATAAAAAGAGTTTAGGGGCTTGGAGAAGCAAAATAAAACAATTGAACATGAGAGAATGAATTACCTTTAAAAGTGTAACTCCTTTTGATTTGAGCCTAAAGGCTTCCTTTGAAAGGATTCTTCCCAAAGGGAATCCTCTAGGATGAGGAGAGGGATGTGGGGAGAGTAAATGGGCAGGGGTTGGCTGAGCCAAAGGCTTGAGGAGTGTGGGAAAGGAGGTAGAGGTGGGGGCCTTTTATAAGAGGAGAAGAGGGGCACTTTTGGAAAGCAAGAAACATTACTTTATTTGAAAATTTTTTTCGGTTTTAAAAGGTCCCACATTGATATATTTCGTGGATAAGGTGATAAGGGTTCTAAATCCACTCATCCAATTGGTTTTGGATATGTTTAGTTCATAGATTTTACATTATCTTTCTATTTTATTTAAATCGTCAAATAATGATGTCATCGCTGCATCATTATTATGTCATAAACAATTAAATTTATTTAATGTCTAAAAATTATAAAAAAAATACTATGATATAGGAAATCGTTTTAGATTTCCAATGACTATTTATAATCAAAATTTGGACTTGTATAACCCCACTTAAAAATTGTTTTCGTAAAACATATTATGTTTGTGTCATTTTCACTTTAACATTAAATAAAAAGTAATTTATGTCATTTCCCAACAAAAGTGGATCCATGGGGTCCCCAAGTTGACCCATGGCTTTTCATGGCCGGCCATGACACAACCAATGAGGTTGGGACATGTTTCTAGGTCATTTAATATTATTAATGTATTATTTATAACTTAAACTACCCTAATTACCTCTAATCGCGATTAAAAACTTAATAAGTTACTATTCACCAAAAAATTATTTTAATCTCATTGAACCACATTTTACATACTAATGACAACCATGTATTTCGGATTTTCAAAATTCAATACACATTAGTGGTAAACTTTCATTTAACTGAAAAATCAGTTTGCTTGATTACCACTTAGTGGTTTCACTATTCATCAAAAATTGAAGTTTTTCAGAAAATTACCAAAAATTCACCCTAAGCTATATTTGATATTCCGAATTCAAAAATTAAGTCTATTTTACAAAATTCAAAACATATGAGTCACATTAATTAATTTAATAATTAATTCCCGTTGTCAGAGCAAATAGCGTATTTTTATAAAACAATAAATATCAAAAGATTGACAATAGTTTAAGTCTAATTTCAAAGTGAAATTAATTCCAACGACCACTATTGGATTTAATGGTAAAAATATTTTCTAATTTAACTTTAAAACCAATTAAAAATATTATCTAATCATATAAATAAATTAGATTAAAAAGATATTTTGAATTAAAACACAACATTTTACACTATTCATTAAAAAAATGAACTTTATCGGAAAAATACCAAAAAATTACACAAAGTAAAATTTGATGTCCCAATTCATAATAAGAGTTTTATTTGGTCCAAAAGAATGTATAAGAGTGATCAAAACTATATTTAATGATGGTTCACCAACAAAAGGCGATAAGTGAACCTTTAGTGAAAACTAGGGCATATACGCCTAAAATTTAATTCTTTCCGTATTTTAAGCCTTTAGCTTTTATTGGATAAATATAAAAACATTAAAAAACATATATAATCATATTTTAGTTATTTATATTAATTCCCGCCAATAAAATGGCTACATGTTAACTACCATTTGAAATAATATTATTTTATTATTAGAGTGCAACGTAAGACTCCCAAGAAACTCGTTGTTGCGTGTTGGGTACGCCATCGAGCATAGCGTCCCCTTTAAAGTCATATTAATATTTTGTTCACAAATATAGATAATTATGAAAATTTATTTTCTTTATTTACCTGGGGTGTTACAGTATTATGGATTAGAGAACACCACTGATCAACATCACTGTGGAGACAATAGACTGAAAGTGTATCCTTTTCCTTTTCAATATATCCTAATGCCATGAATATCCTCTCCAAAGTCTTAATCCACCTCTCAGATACCATTGGATTAGTATTCCTACAAAATGATGTGGACTCTCGCATGTAATGTGATCTAAAATAAGAGAATATCATTTTCGAACAAGTTTCTCCATCATGGAATGGTTACGTGTCATAATCTAATTCATCTCCCCTAATATTTCCATGACATTATCAGTCCCAATATCAACACTATAGGTTTCCTTAGTATGTAAATATTTATATATTCCATGATTACTGACACCATTATTCTTTCCAGGTTACATTTATAAACAATTGAATATAATGGATTAGCTCATAAAATTATGAACATTGTATAACTCTAAATATGGTGTAACATAAATTGCAAAATTTATGCTTCTATAATCTCATAATCATAAACATGGATTCCTTTGATATATCATTAATTATAAAACCTTCATAATGTTTGGTAATGAAAATGTGACCGATCTTGTGTGTATCCCCTGGGATCTTCAAACTAGGTGAACATTAAGACCCATTTTCATGTTCCATGTCACCCAGAGTCTGTCCCACTACACCATGTCAGATTTATTACATGAAGGTACATCTATTCCAGAACAACATCAAGATGTAGTATCCATACATGGATGTATTTCTATGAATACCCACATAATATATACCATACCAAAATTCTTGGATGTTATTATATACTTATCTTCAAAGTCAATCTTTGGGTTATGTTCTCTAATCTGTGTTTTCTAAATCAATTTTAAAAGGTTGTTTGAGAACATTATTTGATACCAAATGTAATGCCTCTACCCTAGAAGACTAGTTCCCGGGAATAATCTTATCACCTTTCCATGATTACAAAGAATAAAATCCCAAATGACTGACTAGTTAACTACTCTTGTAAATATTTATTACATACATGATACCATTAATACATTGGTATATAGAAATTACACACATAATACAAAATAAAATTAAACAAATTTCATCTTTGAAAGCTTATTCAAATATTTCTTATTCATTACCTAGATAAATGGAACATAATAAGTGTATGATTGAATGCCCAGTAATGGTACAAATTGAGGAAGAAATAGTAAATCAATTAGAATAAATTAACATTTAATGTAAAATAACCGAAAACACATTCCATTCAAATAATTAGATAATGAATATTCAATTTGGAATGGTTAGAATCTGAAATACAAACAATTTAATCGATGAACTGAAATGAAATGCTTCCATAGATATGTCAAAGAAAAATCTTCTAGTACAATAATAACTGAAATATCTTTGATGGAAATACGTAATTATTGGACATTTTGTCCTAGGAACATGAGGACCTATTTTTTCAAGATCTATCATTCAAACAGTTTAAAACTATAGGTAGAAAGCTGTTTAATTTGGCCAACCTAATCGTCTCATGAGAACCTATCAATGCATCAGTGTGCTATATAAATTCTTGGCTCAACCCAAAATTTCATGTATATGTACTTTATCATATCTAATATTAAATTTCATTAATAGAAAATATGACTTATCAAATATTACTGTTGAATAAAAGATACATATTTATCAATAATTCACCAATTAATCAAATAATTGTTAACGTAAAAACCATATATTAAATGATATATGTTTTAGGAAATAATAATATCCATTATAAATAAATTTATATATTAAATGATATTTACATTGAAATTTTTTTACTAAATTAAGTGATATTGAAATGACTATCATTAAAAACACCCTTTAAGAGATTATTTTTTAGCATTCCAAAGCATCTCATACCGCTTTGAAACATTTGAATTGCGATCTACTAAATGTATGACATTAAATAAAACATATACTATTATTCAAATAATAATATAAATTATATAACTTGAAAAATTTATTATATACACCAAATAGAAATAAATTGGCACATAATAATAAAATAAGTCTCAATGGAATGAAATCTGAGATGATATTTAATTACCATAACCATCCTTTTGTTTTCTAGCGTTTTCCTCATATAAAGTGGTTCAAAATATGTTAATAAATTATATTAGAACCATACACATGTTTATAATATCATATATTAATTCCATATATTATTTTACTACCTGTCTTTTAAAAAACTTTGAATAATTTCCCTATTTCAGGTGTTAATTACAGAGATTGATTGAGTATGTTTTAATATCTTATTTGATGTTATCATAAATTAGATCATGATTTAATCATATAGTGAATTTAAATCATGTATTAATTATCATATATATTCATTATTTATTAATTATTGTAGTTAATTATATTTTCAGATTAGAAATGTTGTGCATTATTCATTGGGATGATTGGTCGTACGTAAGCATGAAAAGCGCATTCATTTAATTGTGATGTCAATGAATGAAAACTAAATTATACAAATGTATATTACTGTTACAGTATCAAATTTTTTATATATATGATACATAGGTATATTAAATCCATCCTTTATAGGTTCCATGTATGGAATGGACGAGTCATGCCGTGTGGAGGTGGCGGAAGTCCATACTTTCTCAAATGAAATTATCGTATTTACACAATTTGGAAAGAATAAAGGTATGTTATAAATAAAAATTACAAAATCTTTATGAAATTATAAACATCATATATATCATATATAAATATATTTTCTATCATAATTGATTCAATGATATATGGTAAGGAAAAAAGGAACAATCATTCATTTGTGAGGTATTAGTTCATCAAACATTGAAATAGTATTTTCCTTAACCATTAGATAGAGGTATTTTTATTTGTAGGTTGAATGTAACATCCCCGACCTAGAAGTCACTAAACCCATTATCTGATTTGAGTTGTCACATAACTTCAAGCACCTCCCCATATTCCAGAGGTTTCAGACTAGTGGTGGGGGTCTAATAAGTCACCTTGGGAGACTATACCCTCTTTATCAGAAAAATCCTCATCAGAACACAAAATAAATAGCCTAAACAATAAAAAAACCAATAAACTTGAATAAAAAAAACATTTCCAAAATGGGTACAACTTCAAATGAAATATAACAATGTCATGTCGTACTATTAGTGTAATGTGAATAAACAAAAAATGAATAAAATTGCATTAACTCCAAATAGGTCCCGACTCTATGTCAGGTTCCTTCCCCATGAATATCCCATTCCCAACTCAACATCTCACAAAAGGACATCTGCCCTTGTCTTGACCTTCTACCAAGTGATCTACTTGGATAACCAATGGTGGCCCGAGCAGGGAGTGAGTACAAAAATTAGTAAGAATCCACCAATGATGTCTACAAAATATCCAGTTTACCAAATAGTGCATGTAAGTAAAAAATGAAAGGTAAGAAGCAAGGGACGGTTTTGGTGCCATTAGCTAAAAAGTTTCATCTAGTTCGTGACAATATTTCATCCCAATTTCATTTATTATACCATTTTCAAACATTATCAATTTCAACATATTCTATTTTTGTTGGGAATATATATCCTTCACAAATGGTTCAAAGGAATTTAATAAAAAAGAATAGGGGAAATAAATCAACTCTCAATCTCACTTAGGATACACATATCACATCATCATATTATCCTCACCTCAAAGCCTCAGTTTGGGTGGAATGAAACTGTTAGGGGAATAGAACCTCTATCTCATTCCCTAACCTGTGCATTTTGGGGTGGAGTTTAGACCCTTAGTATAACTCGACCCATGGGTGTTGACCCTCAAGTCAATACCTTAGTCTACAATTCCTTGTGCACATTCTTATTTATCAATCACCACAACCATACCATATCACATCATAACATCACCAATTCCATTGGAAATCATCATTCACAATGCACAGGAAACAACATGGGAATTAATACTATGCCATAACACATTACCACATTTTCCAATTATAATTTATATCCATTTATCCAAATTAAAAATCTTGTGCATTAACTATTCATGTGTATTCAACAACCCCTATTCCTTAGAAAAATTCATCATTTACTACTCATTGCCAAAATTTATCCCATTTATCATTTCACACGCATTTACCAACTTATGCATTTCAAGTACAATTCTCATATCACATAACACCATCCATTAATTTCATTCAACCATTCAGGGGTACCACCTAATCATCTGGTATTAACCCATTCCAAAAAATCATCCCCTCCCTTATTACATCTCATTAAATATCTTCCCTTCTTCATTCCATCGTCAAATTACAAGTTTACCATTTAATATGCACTATCCCCATTAGGAACTTCGATCCAATGTTCTTTAAATGATTGAAATAATCTCAATCGACCGAAATTTTCTATTTCTATGTCATGCCAAACAACCCCTTATGCCTCATCACCCTAGGAATATCTATTTATCTTTCAATTTACACTTATTCAACCATTATGACAAACTCTAAATGGATTCCACATTATTTTATGGCAACCCTTCGCTTAACCCAACCCCACTCTAGGCCAAGGTTTGCCGGAACACCCCCGTTGGTAGCCCTAAAATGATCAAGTCATCCTCAACGCATTCCACAAGGATTGAGATGGTTTTAATTGGCCACTTAGACACCCATTTTTATCAAACACTTCAATAGAACCACGAACACAAAAAGGGGGAAACATGAAAACTGACCTCCATGCACAATTCCAAAATAAAACTATAGTATAATACTTGTAGACCACCCACCTCAAATATGTTGATGAAGATAGTGTTAATAATGGTCGTAGATCTGGATTCAAGAACCCCTTTAATCCTCAACATAGATCTCATTTTAAAACGACGGTTTTAGAGTTTCAGACAAAGAAGATATGAAGATACCAACCCTAATCTAACAGGAGAATCAAGAAGAGGATTATGCTTACCCAGATCTTAAATCCACAGTTAAAGACACTCAAAATTCACAAGAATCTAAGAAGTTCCATCCTTGAGAGCTCCTGGGATATTTCGTTCGTTTATTGGGTTCCAAGGGAGACGGAGGATGGAAAGCCTAAGTTGGTTCATAAAATCACAGGGTGGAATTTTTTATATTTTTCTAACATTTTTCAGGGGTACGGTTTACCCGCACGGTGCGTAAACCATGAAAAATCTACTATCAAATAGAGGGAACCCTTAACTATTTCCTGGGTATCCTGCACAGTTTTCCCTAACAATGTGTAGACCGTGGGATGGCTAATATCTGAGGATGGTTGGTCCCCATAGTTTACCTACATGGTTTCCCCTAGCTGTGCGCAGACCATGCACCATGCACTGCTTGACCTGATTCCTCTTCTCTGAATGCCTATATCCCCAAGGGCAACTCGGAGCATCCACCTAAACATCCGAAATAGTTATCTAGACACAATAGAGAGACCCAAGAAAAAACTTAAATTAAAACATTCTTTAAAAAAATATGGGACATTACAACCTCCCCACCATATTATGGATCGTCCCCGAGACTCCATTCCATGCATCGCAATGCTTTTGTAATTAATGTTCATTCCAATAAGCCTTCCTATCAACCCAATTTCCATGCTTTTGGTTTCACATTAAATGAAAACCAAACATAGTTCAAGGGCACAAACATTCCCCTCAAGACTTCTTCACTAGAACCCACAACACGAACCAGAAGTACTCCCCACGGATGCATCCATTTCAACCGTTCCCACCATGAGAACATCATGTTGGAAACATAGGGAAAAACACCAACTCAAAACATAAGAAAACATAAAACACAACTTCCCATCATTATCGAGGCACCAATTTCTACCTCATTATCCTGATCCTCTATACAACTCATGACCCAAATCACATGGCATCATTTTCCTCTATTTTTATTTCCCAAACTCTAACAGTGAACCAAACCCAATATCACCTTAAAAAAAACACATGATCCTTCTAGACTCATTTCTTGATGATTTAAATCCTTAAATGTACCAAAAAAGTGTGCCAAAACTTTTTGGAAGTCTTCTAACTGAACTCATGCCAAGGATCTTTATTAGGACTAACTGACCCAAAGGGTGAACACTTGAGTCCTCCCAACATGAAACTCTGATCACATCATCAACCAACCACTTATCCGATATGATTATTTCCACCATCTTATGTTACATATAACCATCGATTTCGATGAAGGACCACTCAATCCTCAACCCGAATGTCCAATTTTCCTAACATTTTCCAACTCTCCATGTCGAAGCATCCATAAGAGAATTACCCTGACTTGGCATATAGCCTCATCCTCACAACCATTGGGAACACATCCCTACTCTATCAATTCAAGGATTATGATCATCCTAACCTCACATAGGTACAACTTCATTTCTAAAGGTTCATTACTCTACAACGTAAACCTGGATGTGGGTCACTCTCACCTCACACATTCGTGTTTACCATCTCAGGCTGGATCACCTTCTACTGAAATTCCACATAACACCAACCTTATACTGATGGTACACTAACCTTTTCTCACCATCCCAAGGTGCTTACTAACTTGTGTTCTATCATTATCATCCCACGCAACCACTGTGGTTATTTCATGAATTCCAATATAACTCCATCACTACGGAACTACCTCCCTCTAGATCGTCATCGGGTTGCACCCTTGGCATGTGACCACAACCAAGTCCCACATTCCCTATCTGATGGACATAAAATAAACCGTACAAGTCCTTAATTTGCATCCTGGTGCGACAATATCATCTCGATGTTCCCCTCTCGATTGACTCATCACTCCCCACCATATGAGTGTTTTTACCACTACTCTCAAGAAGAATTTCAACCACCGAATCTTATACCCGATCAAAAACCAGAACCCCAATCATAGACATGGCCATTTGGATTTTCCCAAAACAAGAAAAGAATTTACCTAGGGCTCGTTCCCACCTTCCTCAAATAGCACCCTTGACGTTCGTCGACATTCGGTCCATCCCGAGGACCTGACCCAAAACCATAGAGGGTGCACATTTCGTCATTAATCTCCACATATACCGTTTCAATGCATGTAAACACCACGATATCCCTCATCCAAAAAAACAACATCATGTCTTTTTGTGTGAGCTAGATTTTCTCAATGTATCTAGGCCGATTTAAAGATGATGGGCATGCTCGTCGCTAGCTGAGTTATGCTATGAAATTTTCAAAGAAAACCACCACCAACTTATCCATTTTTTATGCTAAGCATGGGACATCACGAAAAGGAAAACATTTTAGGCCTCCCTATAGAATGATTCACATAAACACTTAACTTCTCCACATAGGTCTGATTTCCATCCAATTTTAACTACCGCTCCATGACCAAATGCCTAACAACTGTAAACCGACATTTCATGTGGCACTATTTCCCCCACACTGCGTGAGTTCGTTTGATGCATCCCTGGTGGCTAAAAACCATTGCACAACTGTATGTAATGTCAATCAAACCAATGGAATCACAAAAAAAACTTAATTTTCATTCACCCAATCTCTATATTACTTTCCTTATCATGACTATTGGTTAGAGAGTCTCATCATCCCAGAGGCATCCACTTTATCTTACCCAACAACCTAATCATTCATTATTTCACGTTAAGATACATGACCACCATTACCTTAGTGTCACCAACGAGCGAAAGTATATGACCAAACATTAGCCACCCTTGTATATTCTGTTCAAAAAAACCTTCAAACCTTCATTAATCCTCAGCCAAACAGGTGAGTCAGACATTCAAGCGATAAAATCCTTCGAAACAAACCTTAACTCTTATTAGAAACACGATGGTTCCCTAATAAAGGAACCAGGAATAAACTATACCAAAAACCTTACCTCTTTTCCCTCAAGGCCAAATCTGCACCATGGGGCACTCTGAGTATCGATGCCCTAGCCCAAAACATCTACATGTGTGACACACACTCAAAATCACTAGAAGCCCAATCTGACCACTCTCATAGGTCACATTGAAGGTTGACTGATACCAACCCCTAGACTGGATTCACTGCTAGGAAAAACCATTGGTCCTCTCTCCAAACCTTTCTTATCATGATAAAGACAAATCAATGAAAATGAATGGAACTCTCACCCCCATTCCAATACACGGAATTATTAGCATTCCAAAAAATCATCCACTCCATGTTCCACACCAAAGTTGTACACATTCATCATCACTATGGAAAAAACATGCACTCAGGGATTCGAGACACAACTTGCAATGTATCTACTCACAAGGTCACCAACACCCATGCCCCATCCTTAGGGTCTGGCCTGTACTCTATACGGTCACAGACCGGGAGAGTTACCTCACTCACATCACCGAACAATGCCTCGCAAAAAAAGACAAAACCCTACTAAGGTTTCCCCAAACACACCACCTAGGCCATATCATAACCTAAAAGGCCCCACAAACCAAATCCAAAGTCTTAAACTAGGAAACTCTCCATACCTAACATACCCAAACAAGTGACAAACTTACAATGCAAAGGGTAACCTCCTTTGAACTCATCAATTCTCATTTTTAACTTTTCATTCACCCAACATTATGAAGAATGTATAACAATATTTAAAAATAGATGGAAACAGTCACACACAATCAACCTTAAACAACCCATTCATCATAATCTATCCAAACGATCAAAATCACACAAAGAACACCACCCTCTACCATACCAACCATGGTTCACGGTAAACACGGGTGTAACAAATTATCTTAATTAAATGTCTTTCGTCAACACCCCTTCCACCAATTCTTATTTTAAGACACGATAATTTCCTCTTAGACTCATTTACCATTTCACAACTTGTTAAAATCATAATTTTAACTTAATTACTCTTTTAATTAGGCATAACTCATTAACAATTTTATCATCATTATGCACACCTTTCTCTGTTGGACACCAAAACAACCCTTAAAATTTATCAAAAACCAAAACTCTAACTCAGTCACAAAATTTCTTTATACATGATATTCTGTAACAATTCATTTGTGTTCTTTTAACTGACCAACATTCATCACCATTATTAAGTATCATTTTCATCATATTTATCCAGGAAGTAAAATTAATTCCACTCTCTATGCCCGCACACCCGTCATGTGTCTACTCCTATACTGTTTCGTGCCACCTATATCCTTAGATGAATAAAATGATGTATGAATTCACATCCTTAGTCCATTCCAGCAATGAGTCAAATATCATAAATTAGTCAAATCACACAACATGTTCGTCACCCAATGTTAAAATATCATCCAACTATAACAACACATATCAAGAACAATGATTTCCACCAAGGGTGACTTAGTTTTTCCCTAATACATGGGTTAGCTACTCCCAAGAATGAGCTCATTATCAAGCTGCGTCAAATCCTAATATCCATCCTACCATCACCAAAATATTATGAAATATGAAATAACTCCTTTGATACAAGTTTGTAATTTCCCTAACTTGGAATCCAAAAAACCAGTGCTCCGAGCTGAGTTCTCACATTACCTTAAGCGTGCCTCCCTATACACTAGAGGTTTCTGACTAACGGTAAGGGTATAATAAGTCACACAGGAGAATATACCATCTTTATCAGAGAAAGCCACATCAAAAAACAATATAAATAGTGGAAACAATATGAAAAACCTATAAACATTTATAATCAAACATTTTCCATGAAGGCAGAACCACAAATCAAATACAACAATGTCATGTCGTACTAGTAGTTATAGTGAAGAAACCGAAATAAAACAATTGACCAATTCTCCAAACGGGTCCCGATTCTATGTCCGGGTCCTTCTCTATGTACATCCCAAGCCCCACTCAGCATATCATAGTCGGGGCTATGCCCTTGTTCTGACCTGCAACCAATACATTTTCTCAGGGTCCCAATGGCAGCATGGACAGTGTGTGAGTACAAAACTCAATAGTCCACCAACAATTATGTCTTCAAAATTTGATGTCTAATAGATAGTGAATGTATGTAAAAAATGAAATGTAAGAAGCGACGGTCAGTTTGGATACCATTAGTTAACAAGGTTCATTTATTTCGTGACTAGTGTTCATCCCAATTTCATTTCTTATACCATTTTCAAACATAACACATTTCAACATATTCTCTTTGTGTTAGGAATATATATCATCTACACATGGCTCTATTGAAATCAATCATAAAGTATATGAGAAATAAATTCAGACCCTATCTCACAAGGGATACACATATCACATCTTCACATTATCCTCACCTCAAATCCTTATTCAGGGTGGAGTGAATCCCTTAGGGGAATAGAGCCTTCGCCCCCTTCCATGATCCATGCATTTTTGGGTACAGTTTAGATCCTCAGTCTAACTCCACCCATGGTCATAGAACCTCATGTGAATACCCCCACTCTACCATGCCACATGCGCATGATTATTTATCATTCACCACAACCATACCGTAACACAACATAACATCACCAATGCCATTGGAAATCACCATTCACAGTTCATAGAAGACAACATGGTAAGTAATACTATGTTGTAACTAATTACATCATTTTATAATTACAACTCATATCCATTTAGACAAATTCACATTCTCATGCCTTAACCCATTAGGTGTATTCAAAAACCCCTATTCCATATCCAAATTAATCATTTATTATACATTAACACTATTTAGCCCATTTATCATTTAACAATCATTTACCCACTTATGCATTTCATGTACAATTCTCATATCACATAACTCCATTCTGTTATTGCATTAAACCATTTAGGTATATCGTCTAATCATCATGTATTAACCCATTCCCGAAATTCATCAATTCCCAAATTACAACTCATTAAAATATATCCCCTTATTCATTCCATTGTCCAATTACATGTTTACCATTTACTATTCACTAAACCCCATTGGAATTTATAACCAAAATTCATTAATCAATTGAAATAATCCCATTCAACCCAAATTGTTCTTTTCCATGTCATGCCAACCAACCCCTTATTCCTTATCACCCTAGGAATCTATATTTATAATTAAATTTAAACTTAATAAACAACTAAGAAACACTCTACATGGATTGCACATTGTTTTTTGGAAACCCATCGCTTAACCCTACCCCACTCTAGGTTCGGGTTTGCCTGCACACCCTCATGGGTGGCCCTAAAATGATCAAGTCATACTCAATGCATACCACAGGGATTGTGAGGGTTTTAATTGGTCACTTAAGCACACATTTTTATCAAAAACATAAAAGGAAAAAAGAACAATAATAGGTAAAAACAAGAACACTAACATCCTTGCACAACTCCATGATAAAACTATATGATAATACATGTACACTAACAACCTCAAATCCATTGATGAACACACTCTTAATCATGGAATTGGATCCGAATTCAAGCACCACATGAAGACTCAACCTAGATATCATTTGAAAATTATGGTTTTAGGGTTTCATATGGAGAAGAGAGGAAGATGCAAACACTAAACTAAAAAGAGAATCAAGATGAGGATTAGTTTTACCTGGATCATCAATCTGCACCTGAAGGCACTCAAAATTCCAATGAATCGAAGGAGATACATCCTTGAGAGATCTTGGGAAATTAGGTTCATTCTTAGGTTTCTAAGGAAGAATGAGGAGGAAAAACATGAGTTGGTACTTAAAATCACGAGGTGGCATTTTTTGTAATTTTTTCCATGGTTTCTAGATTTCATGGTTTACCTACAGTATTTTCCAAACCGTGTGCAAACTATGTGATAGCTACTATCCACAAGAGGCCATTACACATGTTTTCTTAGGGATCCCATGTGGTTTTCCCTACCAGTGTGAAATCTGTGTGATGGCGGCTGTCTGAGTATGGTTGGTCTTCACGGTTTCCCCTAAAAGTGTGCATACCATGCACCTTATACTGCATGGCTTGATTGCAATTCGCTTCATGCGCTAATCCCTCGGGGCACCCCTGAGCGACCACCTAAACTTTTCAGACACTTATCTAGCTACAAAGGAGAGGCCCAAGCCAACACTTAAATGAAAACATTCCTTAAGAAAATATGGGACGTTACATCAAACCCATCTCATTAAAAATTTATTCAATATTTTGGATACTTTTCTTTTTATATAAAATTTTAATAATGATAATTGAGGTGGTAGGGGATTTAAATGAAACTCAACAACTTGATATAAGATGCTACATCTTAATCGGGTAACTTTTTTTGGTTTGTATCAAAAGGATTCCTTGGAAGGATTCCTACCAAAAGAGAGGATTTAAGATAGAGGGTAAGGATTTTTGGAAACTATATGGGCACATATTGGCCCATCCTAAGTGTTTTTAGAGGTGTAAGTAATGAAGAGATGTGTTGGGATTTAATAACAGTCGAAAATGACTCTCTAGGTATTTGTGAATAGAAGTTAGTTGTAGATATGTTTTTTTATATCAAAAGACTTAAAAAACTGTCAAATCTCAAGAATGAAAGGTTAGATGAAGATCTATGAATGGAAAATTGGTTTTGGAAAAGTGGATAGGTCATTTGGTCCCTTAAGTTAATGGGATAGTCAATTATTAAACTGAATTTTACATTAATAATTGAAAATAATATTAATTACATTAAATAATTTTTTGGTCAAAATAGTGTTTCGCATATCCGAATGTTAATATTATTATGATTAAAATATATAATACATTTTAACAAATTCTAATAATATATGTTTCAAAAATTAATATTAAATTCACTCCACATGAGGGACAACAATGGGACGTTTTAAATTAAAAACGTCCAAAACATTACTATGTTTTTATCATCAATTTAAAAATGAAATTGATCAAAAAGACCAAAATATGATTAATTATTAAAAATAATATATATTTATTACTGAAAACAAATCTAAAAAATATTTTTACTTAAAAATAACTTATATGAAAATGGAGTTTGGAACTAAAAATCATCTTTTTTAGAATTTCATTAAAAATCAAATGTTTCAGAAAAATATCAAAAAATAACAGAAAAACTATATTCTATATATTTCATTCAAATATGAAGTTTATTTTTAAATATTAATTCAATTAATGTCTCAAAATTTAGATTTCAAATTGGGGAAAAAAATGGTAGTAAAATCTCAGTTATAGAAATATGGGTTTTTATGTTCAATATTTGGTTTGTTCTTATCTTATTCAAATCAAGTATATTGACGAAATTTAAAAAGATTATATTGAATATATAAAAAATATATATATATTACATTATTATAACCCACTAATTTTTATAAATTAAATCTATTTGGGTAAAAAAACTTTGTGTAAATAATAATATTTTCTTTTATATTTAATTGATTGTCATATTTATTTATAATTAATTTATAATCAATGAATTAATATTACATTAGTGTAAACTGTAACTTTTATATGTTATTTATTACTACTTATTACTATTAATTTAAGATATATTATATTTCATATTACATTAAATAATAATATTTTTATAATATATTATTTTTTTGGTTAAAACATGGGTTTGCGTGTAACACAAGCTAACTCAGTGATGCATGCATTAAAAAATATAGAATATATCAAATCAATTTATATAAGTAATTATATTTTAATGTATTAGGGTATTGTATATCCTAACTCCATTTGATTGATGTGTCATCCACACTGTCAAATATATGGTTCATACTTTAGAATTTTATGGTATTGCAAAATTGAATCCATAGAATTGGATGAGTTTGAGGGGATACTCCTCATAAATTACATCCCAAATATTTTATGTAAAAAATTACTGAATGAATTTTAATAGATGAATGAAAATTATAATTAATCCATTGGTACGTCTGAGGGAAATTGTATAGGGATTTCAAGTTATTCCATTGAACTAATTATCATTCTAGAAAATAAAATTGAGAACTTATTTTGTGGCTAAATACCAAGTATTTTATAGCCATTAAATATAAGAGACATTAATACCTATTAAAAAATAATTCAATATTCTCTCAAATTATAAATGGGAATTTTATATTCACACCATTACTATTTTTTGAAAAATAAAATATTATCTGACTCGTATGAAAACTCAAATAAATCACATTGTGGATTGAAATTCAAACCATATAGATGAATGAAATGCTGGGAGGAACATCATAGTCTATGTTTGAAGGGATATTTGTTGTGATTTAAATATGGAAAGGAGTTTCATAAAGCCTATGACTATTTAAGGGGGATGAATAGGCCAATCAATGCAATGTAATAAAATAATATGCCAACTAATGGACCACTAACACTCCATTGCTTGAAATTCATAGAGTATACGAATTAAGCCAACTACTGCATGAATCTAAAGGGTTTTGAAGATCATACTAAAACACCTCTTCATATGAAAGAAAAATGGAATCTTGATTCAATCCTAACTACTGAATTAGGATATGATAATGGCATGGTCCAAGGTACACTTATAATCCACTATAGAATAATTGTTGTCTTATTTGACTGTACATGCACTGACTTTTTTATTATTAAATAGAATTTTATGTGTACCTTTGTATCACCTCAAAAATTAGATGTTGAGTTATATGTGAAATATTATAATGGAAAAATGGTTTCATATCTTGCTTTTTTATTCCTCAAATGATTTTTTGTAAATTGATTCCTGCGTGTCTTGTGATTCTCCATTTAGTGGAATTCATTGTTATTATTGGAATCTATTAGGGTTTTCTATATAGATCCCATATTAATTTTATATAAAATAAGATTATATTTAAAATTATGAATGATGTCAAAATAATTTATTGATGTATTGATCAACATGAACATACCATGGAAATTACAACCATATTTTGCTTCAAAATTTCTATACATTAAGGTTAACTGTTAATGGTGGTTGGGGAGAAACTCAAAATTAGGGATACACCTAATATTTAGGATTTCATTGATGTATTTATGAAATATTTTCTTGTTCTTGCACAAATCCTTGAATGTGAGATTTCAATTGAACTCAAGCATGGTGTTATGGCATTTTCATAGACTTCTTATAGAATGAACCCCGTTAAGTTTTAGGAATTGAAGAAGCATCACCATGAGAATGTTGATAAGGAATTCATATTCCCTAGTGCATCATGTTGGGTGCATTTATTTGTCCTATTAATAATAAATTTAGATAAATTTTACTCTACATTAATTAACAATAACATAACAAGGGTTTTATCAAGAAGAAGTATCCACCTCACTGTACTGATAAATTATTTGACCAACTACACAGATCTCAATACTTTTTGAAGAATGAACTTCATTTTTTATTTCCAAAATTTGGAGTTAAGAAGGTTAATAAAACCAAGATGTTATTTCATATATGGTATGTAAACTATGAGTTAATATTGATTCAATTTGTTCAACTAATTATCCCACTATCATAAGGTATTTAATGAATTGAGTATTTAGTGACAAAGATGTATATTTACGGTCAGATTTTGAGATGATATTATTGTATATTTGATGTGGGTCGAAGGACATGAAGATCACATGAGGATAGTGAGAAAAAATTAAAATAAGGGATATCATTATGAAAAATTTACAGAGTAATTTTATTTCTTTACAATGTTCCATTTTTGGGTCATATAAATTATTGTGAGGGTATAAACGTAAATACTTCAAAGGGAAGAAGTTATTGAGAAATGGCCTAGGCCAACAATGGTGACTCAAGTATGTATTTTTCTTCCTTTTGATGGATATTATTAAGGTTTGTGAAATATTTATCATTATTATCGAATCAAATCATCGTGTTGTATTAGAATGTTGTTATGTTCATATGAGAAGAGGAATGTTAAGTGAATTTCCAGAGGACAAAAATAATGATTGTTAGATCACCTGTTCTCACACTACACTACAATGGAGATTTATTTTGATTTATAGTGACAAATCAATTAAGGGTTTGGGATGTGTTCTCATATAATGGTTTATGGTGTTATGTTTTTCCTCACTCCTATTTAAGATCCATGAAAAACTATCCAAAAAATTCTTCAGAGTTAGTTTTCATAATTTTTTAAATTAAAATACAAAGGCCCTATTTCATTGTTTAATGGGTTGAAATATTTAATAACAAAAAATATTAATGTATATTTCAATAATAGTAGATGCCTATTCTATAATGAATATGGATGGAACTAATTAATACTTATATATTATCAATACATTACCAACCAGTGAATTAAAACAATGTCGAAGATGCTTGGATCCAGAAGGTTCATAGATTCTTATCTATAACGAGGATGAAAAAATATTAAATAATTATGTATTTACATATTATGATGTCTTAAATAATAAATAATGGGTAGAAATATTTTATATCTAAAATTAATGTTAAACCTTATATCCAAATGATTACTAATGAGGTGTGGAAGGAATATGTAGAGCTACAAAAGAATGTGGGAAATGTTCTTGATTTTATCCTTCATTATGATGGAATAATGAGGTTTAAGAACTGTGTATGTGTTCCTTCAATATCATATTTAATGGATTTATTGGATGAGGCTAATTTTTCATTATTCTCTATTTATCCTTGATATAAAAATATGTATAGAGACTTGAAAGAGTATTTGTGGTCATATGGATGTATGACGTATAAATACATGAAAGAGGATGTTTTTTAGTATGTGCTTTTTAGGCATGGTAAGGATGAGAGGTAGTGTTCTATGGTGATGTTACAAACATTAACCATACCATAATGGAAAACAGAAGATATCTAGACTCCCCAAAACATATAAAGTCCATGCTATTATATGGGTTGTAGTTGATCACCTTAAAAATTCGCTATATATCATTTATATAAGGAACATTTATTTTTTTATTATATTTATAGAATATATATTGATGATGTGGTAAGATTGGATGGAGTGCCTCTATCTTTCATAACTGATAAGGATATGAGAATTACATCGATATAATGGTAGATTCTTCAGTATGACCGAGATATAGAGTTAATTTTCAAGAATACTAATCATCAAAAGAGATATGAGAGGATAATTCTAACTTTAGAAGAAATTTTGTGAGAATTAGCTATTTATTTTTGTGGTGGTTGTTAAAAACACCTACTTGAGTTTTAATTTCCATATTATAATATCATTCACTCTATCTTTTAGAATAATCCATATAATTCCATATAGGATAAGATTTGAATTACTCCAGAATAATTGAATGAATATATAATAATAATGATATTGGGATCTTATCATGTTGAGTCAATGTAAGATAAGGTCATATACATTCAATAGAACATAAGATCATCTCATATTCAATAAAATAGTTATAGTGACAATCATTAGAAAGATCTAGAGGTTGATGTTGGTGAAATAGTATTACTATGAATATATCCCAAGAGAGAGTGATGAGATTTGGAATGTAGGAAAATATATGCTATAGGTATATCTATAAATTTGATGTTATTTATCAAATCACGACTCTAGATTATTGAATGGAGAATCAATAGAATCTCTCATAAGTAGATGATGTGTTCCACATATCTCTCCCGAGGAAGTACATACCATATCATTCCCAGGTTATAAAATCAGAGATAATAAAACTAGAGAAATATAATTCTCATGAAGAAAAAGTGGTATATATTATATATTGTGTAGAGAAATTTATTAAAAAACAACACCACATGGATAGATATAGCATTGTTGTGAAACAGCCAATTGTAGGATGTTCTGTTGTAACCTGAGGCCATGATGAGGCAGATGTATCCTCATATTTTTATGTGGATAATGTTTTGTGAAGAATTTTTTAAGGCAGTTTGTATTTATAACCAAAATAATTTTTTAATATATATCTCCAAATAAATTGATTTCGTCAAAATCTTCTATTGCATGCAATAACGATTATAAATGAACTAAGTAACATTATTAAAATATTAGGTGTACATTATTACCTAGTAGTTATCATGGAGGGTATTAATAGTAATAACTAAATTATGAAAAATATATGGTCTCCATATTTATAAAATAAATCAATTATTTATAGAATTATTAGAATAAGAAAAGTGATTTTAATATATATGCGACCCTTTTATGAAAAAAAAATTTTAAGCATAAAATGAAATTTATATCAATATATAATATAAATCGTTATTTCTGATTCATTTATATTATATATTTTTTTATTTGATAAAATGTTTTATGAATTTATGATATATTTTACTATGCATAATATAATAACAAATACATTTTATGGCTAAAAATGTATTTTTTCCAAGAAGTGTTTTTTAATATCTTTTCGCACATACAGAAATATTTATTTCATTCATTAATAGGTATGGAATATGATAAGAATAATTAAATATTTATAACTACCTATTTCAAATTTGGTAATAAGGACTCTTTATCTATGGTCAATATGAGTACGAATGATGGTAAAATTTATCACCCCAGTAAAGGTAAATTAATTTAATGTGGAATAAAAATATGTGATAAGGCCACAGATATTCATTCTTATTTTCACTGGATCAATGAAAATCTACACTAATCACATATTCCTAAAAATTAATACATTTAATGGAAAATTTTCGATGAAAATAACCAATCCATTACATAAACTAATGAAATTGACCAAACACCACTATTTTAGTATTAAATATTGTAACGTCTCGGTTTTAGAAGCAACCCAGAGGCACCCTGAACCAAGTTATTCACATGGACTAAATCGCATTTCCCCAAATGCCAGAGGCTGCCGACTAGCAGTGAGGGCCTTGGGTGTGATAGTGGGGAAATTATGCCCTCATTGGAAAAGTACACAGTGGAGAAGAATAAACATACAATAGAGGAAGCAGTAATAACCAACAAAATAAACAGCAAAAGACTAAATCAACAAACTGGAGCACATATGTATAAATATAAAATAATCCATGATACATGACTAGGAATGCATCCAAACAAGTCACAATGCTAGAAACACTACAGTGCCAAAACAAGTACAAAAAAAAGTAAATATATCCTTAGCATCACAAGCTAAAACTTGGTCCCATGCTCCCCTGCTCCAGGAAATCAAGTTCCAGAAGTCGAAGGGTGCTTGCCCTTATCTATACGTGTAACAACATAGTCTGCTTGGGCCGAAAAGGATGGCCCAAACATGGTGTGAGACAAAATCCTAGTAGGAATTCACCCGAAGATCTGTGCCTAACAGTCCGTGTGTATATGGTAGGTGAAAGTACAATAAGCAGCAAACAGCAATAGAAAGCAGTAGGAAGTAAACAGTAAGCAGTAAAACATGATGATACATAGCTGCAATCAACCCACTACCAATCAACATTAGTGAAACAAACAAATAATAAGACGGAAACCCTCTAGGAAGTACTCGCAGCCATCCCCTATAGTCTTATCTACGAAGTACCACCACCCTCTGGGCAGTGCACTCAGCCTAACCCCTCCAGAATGGTCATACGAATTTATGAGAGTCTCTAGGGAAGCTCACTCGGTCAATTCCCCTTATATTCTAGGGTAGTCGGGGAGTCTCTTGAGGAAGATAACATGGTTAACCCTCTTATCCCCAAGGTCTAGAGACTCTCTGAGGAAGCTATCTTGGTCAATTCCTCCTATAGCCTCAGGTACACCATAGACTCTCTGAGGAAGTTCTCTCGGTCAATTCCTCCTCTAGCCCGGGAAGGTTCTAAAAGTGATTCAAACTTGGTAAGACTCTATGAGGAAGTGCACTCGGTCTACCCTCGTGTAGTCTATAAAATCCAAGACCCTATGGGAGCTCACTCGGTCCATCCCCTTTATAGTCTATAATGTCTAAGACTCTCCGGGAAGCTCACTCGGTCTATCCCTTATAGTCTATAGCACCAGGTTCTCACAGCCCTATGCCAGTCAGTGCATAATAATGCTATAAGTCCAAAGTACACCTATAGAGCTACTTGGATAACCAAAGTACATCTATAGAGCTACTTAGAAAAATAGTCTACAAGGCAAAAATCATGTCATGAGTTTCACTTCATCCTATAACCGCGAGGCATGAAAACAGTTGTAGCAGCCAACGGAAAATGAGACCCAATGGTCGTAAACAGAACAGAGAAAGGGAAATTACATCCATGCACAATAAATTATCATCTAACATGGTCAAATTATCTCTACACAATCATACATGCAAGGTAGGAAAACAACAAGGGAAAAATGGTAAACACACAATACCCCGTCCACAGGTATCGGTGGAAATTCTCACATAAAACTCAGAGACATTGAACGGTAAGGCACAAACCACCTACCTCGATCCTAGGAGATCGATATACATGAACTACGATGGTTGATTCTCCCTAGGATGTCATAGATCTGAGAAAACACACAAAATTTTCAACTTTAGATAACTTGAGAAGGGGGAAGAATTGGAAAACAAGGCTCAAGTAGAAGGGAGAACTCACCGCTGCGCTTCCAACGCAATCAACCGTGCTCGAATCACAGAACGGATGGAGACGCGAGGGCTCCGGGAAGATCTAGTTGTACGGGTCACTCTCAGATAAACCATACCTATAAGAAGATGAATATAGCAATTAGGCGTGACCTCGGTCCGTTTAGTAAAAAAATGAAAAGTACACGACATATATTTTTAAAGTACACGACGTGTAGTGGGTTTTTTCATACTCCGCCAAAATCGGCCTCCACATCACCCCTACACACCGTGTTTGTGGCATGAACATGACCATCACACGGCTTCGAGCAGGAAAATAGTACACAGCGTGTACTCAAAAAGTACACAGTGTGTACTTCAAAAATTTTCAGAAACTCCAAAAATTATCAAAAACTCCAAAAAAAGAAAAGACATACCTAAAACGAAGATCCGGGTTGTTATAAACTTTCCCACTTAATGAAATTCGTCCCCAAATTTCTATAGCTGGCTGTAGAAGAAGGATCCTCAAATAGATCTGGCCACTGCGATCGAACCTCAGCCTCCCTCTACCAGGTATCGTCCTGTACTCGCTCGTGCTGCCATAGCACTCATACTAGAGGAACAGACTGGCCTTGGAGAACCTTTGTATCGCGATCAACAATCTGGATAGGATGCTCTTCAAACGACACATCCACTTCGAGCTCAACCTCCTCGGGCTGAAAGACTTAAGACGGTTCTGAAAAGTAACACTGGAGCTGAGAGACGTGGAAGACTTCGTACATAGCATGGTACCTCTGAGGTAGTCACAACCGATACGCAACCGGTCCAACTCACTCTAATACCTAAAACGGCCCGACGTACCGCGGTGAAAGCTTACCCTATCTCTGAATCCTCTTGTGTCCCAACCTCGGTGCGACACGCAGGAAAACCTGATCTCTGAACTTGAACTCTAGAGGTTGTCTCTACTGATCATCATAAGACTTCTGTCGAGACTGTGTTGTAGCCATCCTCTCCTAAATCAACTCTATCTGCTCTGAGGTCTCCTAAACAAGATGAGGTCCTAGGAAAGCTGCCTCTCTTGCCTCCATCCAGTATAAGGGTGATCGGCATGGCCGACCGTACAAAGCCTCGTATGGTGCCATATGAATGGTCTATTAAAAACTATTGTTGTAGGATAAATCTAGAAGAGGTATATGCTTCTACTAATAACTGCCGATATTTAGAATGCAATATCGGGGCATATTCTCAAGCACCTGGATCATGCGCTCAGACTAGCCCTGGGGATGGTATGCTGTACTCAAAAGTACCTTTGTACCCAATGCCTTCTGAAGTCCCTACCAGAACCAAGAGGTAAAGCGTGTATCCCTATCTAAAACAATGGAGTGTGGAACTCCATGTTGACGTAAAATATATCAGATGTATATGCATCCCATATCATCAACACTGAAGGTCTCCTTGATTGGCAAGAAGTGTGCTACCTTCGTAAGTCTGTCAACGATGACCCAAACAACATCACTTCCCTGAGGTGACCTCGATAACCCAGTCACGAAGTCCATCGCGACATCGTTCCACTTCAACTCCAGAATGGGTAACTGTTGTAAGAGCCCTGCTATTCACTAATGCTCTGATTTCACCTACTAAAAAGTAGAACATCTCATGGAAAAACTATCAACATCCCTCTTCATACCTGGCCACCAGTACTAGAGATGAAGATCCTGATACATCTTGGTGATGCCAGGATGAACTGTCCAAACTGAGGAATGAAAATCCCACATCAGATCCTCGCGTATGTCTATTGGCACCCATACGCGTCCCTGGAAATGCGAGATCTCATCCTCACCCACGGTCCATCCAGGAAGAGGGTCCCCTCCTGACACACTCTCCTGCAGAACAAAGGCCTCTGAGTCTGATATCCGCCTTATTCGTACCCGATCAAGATGTGTAGAGGTAATAACTATAAGAAATAGGACAGTCTATCCCTACCTATCATACACCTCTAGATGCATCTCAAAGAATAGATCCATAAGCTTCCACTCAATACTGGTCTCCTTAACTGCCTGACTTTGAGTTCATCTGCTCAATGCATCTGCCACTGCATTGCCCTTTCCTAGCATATAGGCATGCTCAATGTCAAAGGACTGAATATACTCGACTCACCTGTGTCGTCTCAGATTCAGATCATGCTATGTGAAGATATACTTGAGACTCTTGTGGTATGTGAAAACCAAAAACTTCTCTCCCGGAAGATAGTGTCTCCAACAACGTAAGGCATGAACAACTGCTTCCAACTCTAGATCGTGTGTTGGGTAATTCCTCTCGTGTGACCTCAACTGCCGAGACCCATAAGCAATGACTCCTTATCCCTACATAAGCATGACTCCTATCCTGATACCCGAAGCATCACAGTAAATAGTGTATCCCTTGCCCGGCTCTAGCAAGTCCAGCATCGGTGCTGACGTTAACCACCCTATCAGCTCCTCAAAGGCTGACTCACAAGAATCTAACCATAAAAACTTTTCCACCTTCTTGTTCAAACATATAAACGGTGCTACTAGGCACGAGAAGCCCTGAATGAAGCGTTTGTAGTATCCGTCCAGCCCTATAAAACTCCGCACCTCAAAGATGATCTTCAGCTGCTCCTAGGAAACTACAGCTCTCACTTTCTCTAGGTCCACTAACACTTCTGTATCCGAGATAACATGACCCAAGAATTGAATCTAATCCATACAAAAGTGGCACATCGAGAGTTTAGAATATAGTTGATGCTCTCTCAGTGTACTCGGAACGATCTCATGATGTGTGGCATGGTTGTGTTGAGTGTGAGAGTACACCAAGATGTTGTCCACAAAAACCATGAAGAATGATTTTATGTACGAATGGGAAACTCATTTCATCTTTTCCATGGAAATTCCAGGAAGAATGGACACCGGTGCCGCTCCTGTAACTTAGGTGTATCCTTCCTATAAGGAGGAATGGACACCGGTGCCGCTCCTGGCATGAGTTCAATGGAGAAGTCTACCTCACGCTCTAGAGGTAAACCAGAAAAGTCTTCTGGAAATACATCCCTGAAATGATCCACCACTAGAGGAAAGTCTAACTGTGAAGTCCCCTGGACATTTAGATAAAGACTGGCAATCTGGGTTGTAACTTCCCATAGACCATGATGCTTTGGTCTAGCTCTACCCGCTTGGACATCCCACTCGCCTTTATGATGGAAGGATTTGTCCTTTGGTGACATGAAACTCACCCTGTGGGGATAGAAATCAATGAATTCATGGAAGGGAACCAACCAGTCCATACCGAGAATGACGTCATAGCCCATCATCTCCAGGATATAGAGGTTCCATAATAAATGATACCCTACAACCACAAGAGGTCACTCTCTGCATTGTCATACGCTATATTTTCTCATTCACAAAGGCGTGTCAAGAGTCAATAAGTCGGCAGAAGAAAGATACAGAGCCCAAGGCTCTCCACAACCGCAATAGCGATAATGATATGGGATGCCCCAATATCGAAATGAACTGTTGATAAAACTAAGGCTACTAGGATAGTACCTCGAACTGTAGAAGGGCCAGGATCATGCTCCTGATAAGTGTCCTCTATGGCGAAAGACTGGCCTGCACCACGGCCCTACGCCCCTAGCTGACCGCTCTGAGCTGATACACTCTGCTGTCGCTGATGACCTGGTCACTAACCACCACAGCCGCGACCTTCAACTTGACCTGAACGGCTGGAAGAACTCCAGTTCCCAGACTGGTGGGAAACTGGAGAAACATCTCCAGAACGCGGGGTCATAGATTAACCCCTACCACCTGCCATAGGTGAGAAGATGTGATAGAAGTGATAAAGATGGACCATCATGCCATAAGACCAGCACTCCATCGGATCCCTCTGGAAATGAGGCCTAGTATTCCACTCCTACTGCACTGGTAGCATACAACCTAGCTGCCAGAAGATGCATCCCGCAGACCTCGATCTCCTTGGGAAGACTCTCTGTGACGCTTCCTACTGTACATAGGAGGAACACCAGCTCTGGATATCTAACCACCCTGGCTCACTGCTCTAGAATTTCTTAGGTTGGGCTCAGTAATTAGTGCCTGGTAGATGATAGAGGATATCAATGTCAACTAGAAGAAATTCACCTAGGAACATATCACCTGACTGAGACCATCCTCGAACTTCCTAGCAAGGAACAACTCATCACCTACTGGGATTGGTGTGAAACGCTGCGGCTCAGTGAAACGAGATGATTACTGCATTACAAAGAGAGTACCCTGCTTCAGACTCATAAACTCCCATGCTCGATCGACCGTTAGGGTCTCCAGATAGAAGTAGTCATAGAAGGTGCATCGAAAATCATCCCAAGACATATACTGCTAACGCCCTGACGATGAGATCATCTCCAACCACCTCTTGGAGGTGTCCCGAAGAATATAAGTAGCAATATTTACCCTTTTCTCTAAAGGGATATCTTGGTGCTCAAAGATGGTCAGTGTGGCCTCTAACCATGACACTGCAGCCTAAGGTCATCCATCCCCAAAAAAGTAGGAGGATGCTGCTGCTGGAAAACCCATGTCAACTCAGCCATCGACGAGGCAGGAGGCGGCGCTCCCTGGAAGGTCTGCATCATCGTCATGAAGTCATCCCTGAAATGCGCCTCAGTGCCTGCAACGGGTATGACAGCCAGTGCCAAGGCTGGCTCGACTAGAGGATTGGAAGGAAGTCCCTGATCATCCATATCTAGAGTCTGATCACTCCATGACGACAGACGTACAACTAGAGGACAACTCAGAGGCATAGCTCTGAATGATCAAAAGTATACCTTAGAATAGAAAAACAAGGATAGATAACAAAAGAGTACAAAAATAAGAACATGGGAAGAAAAAGACACAGATTTACAAAACACAACTACACTACGTATATAAAAACTACACGGTGTGTCTTCTTAAGACACTGTCATGGGAGTGTTCACCTACCTTACAGGTCGTGTAACACCTCAAAATACACGGCATGTTGACCCAAAAAATGGCGTGTACATGAAGACTATTCCCCTCCCTGAGTCTCCTTACATGGCTAACTCACACGGTTGAAACTAACCTCAGACTACACGGCATGTTTCCTAGGGACACAACATGTACTAGACACTAACTCGGAGGCCCGTGTTGTTAGTTACACGGTCGTCTACATGGCTGGCCCTTACACGGTGTGTTCCGAACAAACACAACATGTATAGGAGAAGGTGGCACTGGCCCTTGTTTTTCATGACACAGCCGGGTACCTGGACAGAACTACAAGGCGTGTTCCTTTACAACATGGCATGTTCCACTTGAGATTCCCTGACCCGTGTTGTTAGTGACATGGCCGAGTACAAGGCTCTACAGTACACGGTGTGTATGTACCGTACACGGCGTTCTCTTGACATAATTTTCACAACATCGTGTTCCTGCACATAGAGTCAGTAACACGGCCTAAAACTACACGGCATGTAACCAGAAAGTACATGTCATGTATTCTTGGCTTTTCTGGGCAGTAGCTCAGAAACTACAGAGAAACCCAGAAACACGGAAAACAAGGCAAAGAGGTGCAAATTCCGATCCGTGAGGGCCCATACCCCCCACGAATCAAAGTTTGGCATCCCCTCCTGTCATGAACAAGATAAAATAGGATCATGATCCACCAATTTCCTATTCAAGAGGGCCCATAAAACCTCAATAATCAAAATATGGTGTTCATTTACACAAGGTACAATACAAAAAATTTTCTAACAAGCATCAAATATTCTATCAAGCATCTATCACAACAGCATGTATAATCTACACAATGTCTATCACAACAACATGAAATCACTAATGCACCCTAAATGGCAGGGCAAGAATGCATTGAATGTGATTAATACAAGTACCTATATAATGCATGATATGGAATACCCTCATCTCATCGGGTTGCCATTGAAATAGAACCATAATATCAAAACAATAACAGTACAAGGAATGTGAATCACTCTAGGTGAAATCGTATCAATCGTAAAATATCAAAACCAGAAAACTGCAATAAACGAGGTAGTATTGATTTTCCTTGTACACAGGTTAGCTACTCTCGGGAAAAACTTATTACCAAGTACCGAATCCGTCATATCCTTGGATAACGTCTCCAAATAGTACAACAAGAGAAAATAATTCCTCTGATAAAGCTTTGTAACGTCCTGATTCCGGAAGCCACCCAGAGGTGCCCCGTACCCGGTTGGTAACATGGCCTCAAGCGTGTTTCCCCAAATGATATAGGCTTCCGACTAGTAGTGAGGGCCTTGGGTGAGATAGTGGGGAATCTATGCCCTCATTAGTAGGGTACACAGCGGAAGAAGAATAAACTTAAAATAGAAGAAGCAGTAATAACCAACAATATAAATAACAGAAGGCTAAATCAACAAACTGAAGCACATATGTATAAATATGTAATGATTCATGATACATAACTAGTAAAGCAGCCAAACAAGTCACAATGATGGATAAACTATAGTGCAAAAACAAGTTCAAAAAAGAAAAGTAAATAGCTCATAAGCATCGCAAGAAGAAGCTTGGTCCCATGCTCCCCTGCCCCAGGAAATCAAGTTCAAGAAGTCGAAGGGTGCCTGCCCTTGTCTATACATACAACAACATAGTCTACTTGGGCCCAATGTCATGGACCAAACTGGGTGTGAGATAAAATCCCAGTATGAATTCACCCAAAGATTTGTGGGTAATAGTCAGTGAGGATATGGTAGGTAAATCTACAATAAGCAGTAAACATCAACAATAAGCAGTAGGCATTAAATAGTAGGTAGTAAAACAGGATGATACATATCAGGAATCAGTCCACAACCAATCAACAACAGTGAAACAAACATCTAATAATCTATAAACCCACTGGGATGTACTCACATCCATCCTCTCTGGTCCTATATAAGAAGTACCACAACCCTCTTTGCAGTGCACTCAGCCTAACCCCTCTGGCTTGTTCATACGAATTTATGAGACTCTCTGGGGAAGCTCACTCGGTCAATTCCCCTTATAGTCTAGGGTAGCCAGGGAATCTCTTGGGGAAGATCATGTAGTCTAACCCTCTTATACCAACAGTATAGAGACTCTATGAGGATGCTATCTCAGTCAATTCCTCTTATTGCCTCAGGTATACCACAGACTCTATGAGGATACTCACTCAGTCAATTCCTCCTCTATCTTGGGAAGGTTATTAAAGAGATTCAAACAAGGTAAGACTCTCTGATGAAGCACACTCAGTCTAACCTCCTATAGTCTATAAAATCCAAAACTCTTTGGGATCTCACTTGGTTCATCCCCTTTGTAGTCTACAATGTCTAAGACTCTCCGGGAAACTCACTCAGTCTATCCCTTATAGTCTATATCACCAGGTTCTATCAGCCCAGTGCCAGTCAATGCATAATAATTCTATAAGGCCAAAGTACACCTATAGAGGTAATTGACTAACCAAAGTAAACCTATAGAGCTACTTATCTAAATAGTCTACAAGGAAACAAGCATGTCATGAGTTTCACTTCAACCTATAACTGCGAGTCATGAAAACAGGTGTAGTAGCCAAAGGAAAACCAGACCCAAATGTCATAAACAGATCAGAGCAAGGGAAATTACATCAAAGTACAATAAATTATGCTCTAACATGGTCAAAAAATCTCTACACAAGAATACAAGAAATGTAGGAAAACAATAAGGGAAGAAAGGAAAACACACAATACCCCGTTCATGGGTATCAATGGAAAGTCGCTCATAAAACTCAGAGAATTTGAATGGTAAACACCTCATTTGATCCTATGAGATCAATATATTTGAACCACGATGACTAATTCTCCCATGAATGTTGTAAATCTGAGAAAACGCACAAAACACTCAACCATATAAATCTTGAGAAGGAAGAAGAATTGGAAAACAAGGCTCAAGCAGAAGGGATAACTCACCAATGAACTTCTAATGCAATCGACCGTGCTCGAATCGGAGAACGAACGGATAGGCGGGGGCTCAGTGAAGATCTAGATTAATGGGTCGCTCACTGATGAAAAGGACCTAGAAGAAGATGAATATGGTGATTAGGCTCGACCCTGTTCTTTTTAGTGAAAAAAAGTTCACGACATGTATTTTTAAAGTGCACAGCTTGTAGTGGGTTTTTCTGTACTCCACTAAAATAAGCCTCCACGTCACCCCTACACACTGTGTGTGTGTGTCGCCCAGACAAGGCCAGCCCACGGTTTCAAGTAGTAAAAGACTACGCGGTGTGTACTAATAAATTACACAACGTGTACTTCAAAAATTTCAAAAAACTCCAAAAATTCTCAAAAACTCCAGAAAAGGAAAGACATACCTGAAACGAAGATCCAATTTCTTACAAATATCATTTATATTCTAATATTGGGGGAACAATTATCTTTGAATCAATTAAAATATTAATCTTGTTTATAATATACTTATATAGATTATATATATAAATATATATATTTATGAAATAAACAATTACCCTATATTAGAACACAATTATGATGGAGTAAATATTTAATTAAAATAAAAATAAAATTATGATATTCAAAATATTAGGTTAATAATAATTTTAGAAATGAAATGTGATCCATGAAATTTCTAGATAACCATGAAAATTCTGGAAAGTGTTAAAATAATTGGTTACAATTATCTGTTTTTTATTTATTTTATTAAATTTAATGTATTGAGTTGTTTCAAAATTGATAGTAATGATATTATATGAAGATAAAATATTATTAAATTTTACAAAAATAATTAAATTATCAAATAATTATAAATGGGATGACATATTGTCTAAAATATCTTAAATTTTCTATTTATGGTCCAATTTACTCCTTATATGTAATCATTAAAACATTTTAATATTGGAAAAATTGTTACCATAGTTAAAATCCAAATAGTATAAATGCTAGTTAATATAAATGATAATCATTAATGTTAAACAGAAAATGGTCTAAAATATATTTTATTATTCTATTATAAACCTCCCTAATATTATCCTTGAATAACATTTAATTTAATTGTATTTTTATTGAGATTTATTTAATATAATTTAATTTATTTTGAAATTCCAAAATTTCCCATGTCTATGATTATAGAAGAAAATATCCTCCATGACATGATTTCACCACATTTAGCCTTCCAAATATACCATCCAAAATAATATTATCTTATCCAATTCCCTTATAATATTCTAGAGATTCCAATAATTCAAAAATACCATCCCTATTTTAATTTAGATGAGATCTAATGGGGTCTTTTCAATGAAGAGTTAATCAATGTAACCAATATCTTGATTTCTAATCCTATTTAATGCATAAAAATATATTATATTCTTCATAAAATAATAATTTATTTATTCTAAATATATTTAAATGTTATTATATTTATAAAAACAACATTATACACCCCCATTCCCATCAAAAAACAATTTAATATATCACCCGTGCATATATATATCTTACCATCTCCATGTAGAGATACAATTAATTATTCATAATTGTATTTCTTGTATGGTTATTATGATGGGTTTAGTATATATATATATATATATTATATTTATGAAATAATTATATTTTTAAAATTTTGTCATCATACCGAAATTTTTACATACTGCCTATTGGAAGTGATAACATTGCTTGTGTGTACGTATGGACTACGATCACCATGATCTGATGTGATTCATTTTAGATTTATATTTTTAATGTATTTTAATGTTCGAATTAAATAAATATATATTTTATATATTATATAATAAATATTCTTTAATTGTTAATTAACTTTTACTTTTCCTTTGTTCCATCTATCATAAAATGGAAACAGTTTTCAGGAGTTAGAATGACCAACCACCTCTCTATGTGGTGTAATTCATTTTTATATATATCATATTAATAAATGATTTTAGATATGTAAAATATATATATATATATATATATATATATTGTTTATACAATGATTAAATTTCTGGAAATGGTTGGACCATGTTAAAAGTATAAGGATTGAGAGAGCAAAACTGAATCATTCTAGGAAAACGAATGAGTTATCACCCATAATTATTTTTACTAATATTTTATTAATATACGAGTGATGTGATTCAATTAAATATTATTAAATTTTATGATAGATACACTATCATATCAATAATTTATAATAAATATATATTTATTATGCATGGGGTTTGAACATGGATAGGGAAAGGTAATATTTGAGGTGGGGGTTTATTCCACAATTTCATCAATATTTGGGATTTCTTATGTTTACTTATCTAACATGGAAAAATTATACTCCATGTCCATGTTATATTTAAATATTAAAAAAGGTTTCTATTATTCCCTTAAATAATTTAATCATCTTAACCATGTTTATATTTATGACAAATTATATGAAAAAACTATTTGTTGTATATTCTAAACAAGGTTCTTTGTGATTTTTTTGAAAAAATGCAGAAAATATGTTTTTAACATATTCCTGATGAGTTGATTTTATGACCATAATGATTAATTAATTCATATATGCCTACATTTTAAAAAAACAGGGTTCTTTTCAATGAAAATATTTTTTCCTTTATAATTGCACGATTTTTGAAATAAATTATTCGAAATGGATTAGATAATTTTGTATGAATTATTTCATGTGATCATTCAAAATCATTATCCATATAAGAAAATATTGTTTTATGTTACTAATAATATACAAGGGATATTATCAAAGGATACTAACCTTATTCATTCTATTAAAGGTTCATATTAATGATGTCGTGATATATAATAATCCTACATGTTTTCTATATGTTATGTTGTGATGAAATATTTATAAAATCAATTACATTTATTGAGTCTGATATGGTAAATGATATATGATCCAATGGGACACATATATAATTTTTTTATAATTTAATGGGTGGTGAATAAATCTCTCTCCAATGCATTGGGTAATAAATTATATGTCGTGAGATATTTTTGGGAAATAGGTTGATGTGATTGATCACTTATGGGAAAAAAGTCAGTATTATTGATCGTTATGGGAAATAAGTTGATGTGATTAATACATTAAGTGAAATATGTTTTGAATAGACATATAATGGTCTTGGTATATAACCCTAACATATTAATTGGTTTTTATACTTATATTAACTCCATATACATTTATGACATTACATTATGGGTTATGATTGAGTTATGAAGAGTTATCAATTTCATGACTTATTTATTTTGAAATTATAATGATTTATTAAGTAACACATGATTATGATCCTTTTTATGATAGGAATGAAAATATTAATTTATAGTCATGAAATTAGTTTCTTAGGATTATCTTAAAATTTTATATGATCACCTATTGATATCTACAATGTTTACCCTAAATGAGCATCTTAGTCCAGCCTTTTCTTATGTTTCCTTTTGCTATATATAATGAAAAGTATAATATATGATATTTAAGAAGGTGTTATAGTTTTGTAAAAATAGGTGGGATATGATGTATATTTTTTTATAATAATGTTTCTTATATTTCCATGTATCTAAAGGCACTATACCTTTACAATCATTAGGTGTCTGGTGGTGTAATGTAATGAATATTTATTTAATGAGATGTAATATATTTATATGAAAATACTAGGTCATTATATTGTGGATGTGAATCCATGTGATGGTTATATCATTATTATTAATATCTTCTAAACCATATCATTTGGACCTAATTATTATTATGTGTAGGACTAAGGGATCTATCTTTTTGTAAGTGTTACTTATGAAAACTATTCTTGAAAAAAAAATACAGGAAATGTTTTTCATGCAAGGATAGTTCAATGAGTGAGTCTTAATCCAAAATACATATGTGAAGGGAGTTTTGTAAAATATGTTACAGGAATATAGTTCCACTAAAAGTTTAGATTATGGTACTTGTGTGAAACATAATTGAGAATATCCATGTGAGTATTAGATATTTTTGAACATTGATCTAAGAGAAGGAGTTGCATAGAGTAGAACATGAGTTTTAGAGTTTAGTAAACAACACATGGGTGAAGGGATATTCATGAATGGGGTATAGTTTAACATTATTATCTATAGATTTCCTAAATAATATAGTCAAATTCAGTACAAAAGTTTATGGTTCATTGGAGAAAAAAAATGTATTTAATGATGAAGTTCTCAGTAATATGGCATCTCTATTATTGAGTGAAGAGGATTTTGGAGGAATTGAATGTGGGGAGGTAGTGTTATTCTACATGAAAAAAATTATAATGACTATAATCCTAACATATATAGATCATATTGAAATAATTTTATTCATATAAATAGTAAAGATTAATCCATTATTTTATTGTAATATAACACCATGTGTACACTCAATAAACTATAAATTTTAGATTAACCATGTAAAAATATCTTTCAAAATTTGATAATAATGTCACTCTCCATTTATCTTTCATTTCTGTATTATGCTTTTATCTTATATAATTAATAGAATAATAATATCCCATAAAAGAATGACATTGACCTCCCCTAATTGATGATAATAATAGTGTAATATGTTCTATGATTATACATAAATATTAGTATCACTATTACATTATACTCTAAATAATGAGTTGTATATAATATAAAAATAATAGATTAATTAGTTAATAAGTCAATGATTATTATCTAGACTAGCCTTCAAAAATATATTTGAAGGAATATCATATAATCATTAATAATCATAGGGGTGAATTATTATTATGAATTCCCATTAGCTATTCCTAGTGAGATACCAAGAAATAAATCAATTATAAATTGATTCCGCTCATCTGAAAACATTGATTATTAGTTAATTAGGTGTTGTTAGTTTTGTTGTTGATCGTGTCATCGATTGTAGTTGAATAATGATGGGATTTTCCTATAGTATGATGAGAAAATACATATTGGACCTTGAAATTACCATCGTGTGACTATAAATTATATATTTAATTCAATAATAATTAGATATATTATATAATATTTGGGGGGTCCTTTTCTAGGGTTTTGGAAAATTCTCCAAACCCCACAGATTGGGAATGATTGGTATATATTATACATATATCACCAGAATATTGATTATTCGACATGTTTTTGGTGAATGGTTTAGTAATATAATAAAAAATAATCTGGAGACTTCCTGAAATTTATTTTTAATATATAGACGATAGTTTCACGGTTTTTATAAACTTTACTCAAACCATACATCATTGAGACATTCCCAAAAATAAAAAAATGCAGTATACATGGCTTTAAAATGAACTCAATAACCATGGAATTAAATATATATAATGTATTGACAATATGATTTTCACAATTATTGTCACCATAACTCTAAATAACCCCATACAATTCATATATATTTATGACCGAAGGCTTTATTTTTTAAAATAAATATTTCACCAGGATAACTGTGATGTCCCCAACCAATTACTCCCTCATGTGATCAAATGAGTTTTCTACAAGGGATCAGGCTTGGCTCCCCAAGTTGCATAGGATACCAAGTAGTATTGCACGTGAACCAAATTTTGTGGTTACAATACCCTATCATAAGTATTTTAAAATAATATAGAGAATAATAAAAGAGTAATAAAAATAACAGAAATAATATGAATAAATAATCAGTAATCTAATGTCGATAACAGGCTAATGAATAAATCCAAATAAAAAAAGTAATGTTAGGAATAAATATAACTATATTTCATAATGGATGTAATAAAAATAAAAATACCAATTTAACAATATTAAACTCAAAAATACCTCAATCATAAACCATGTGTTGTTCATGTATCAAAGAACAAATCCATCCATAATGAAATAATCCACAACACGGTCCTCTTCCGTTTTCTAAACCCACCTCCATGTAATTATATTGGGTACATAATTAATTTTTTAATAGGGTGTGTGTAAAACAGAGTAGGTGAAAACCACTATTTCCAAAAAATATCTACTCTTAGAAATGTTTTCCCTAAATGAAATCGATAAAAAGTGTATTTGTTTATTAAATTAAATATTACTCATTATGTAATGCTAGTAATCCACCAAGCTTTGGGTTGAAACGTGGGGTTTGTTAAACCTGCTTCAACAACCTTCCATAGTCTCTTCCTAATTGTGGATCCTCCGTCATTATGATGGATCATCTACGCCAGTGGAAAATTTTTCTACCAAGGAAGATTAATAAAAAATTATATCATAAAAATATCATATTCCCTCATTCTAAACATAATATATTCATTATGTAATATAGAATATTACCCTCAGGAATCAGGTAACTATTCATCTATCACATATGCATCTTACATAATCATATACTTAACCTCCATCGGTATAGTAATAGTTTTCTTGACCCAAATCTTGTTAGATTAACTTGAACCCATCCCCTATGAATCAATATAATCCAAATTTTTATCTAGATTAACCAAATATTCCCATATGAATCCCACCCTTTGGAATCAATAACATTGATTCCACTTAATCTCACCATCAAATCATGCAATACAACAAGTCTAATAAGTCACATACTATATATTTCATCATATGAAATGATGATCAATTTTCAAATTTAAATTTCTCTTGACAAATTCATTTCCATAATCTTGGATCCTAATTATAATAATAATTATTTTGAACTAATTTTCTTTATCATCATACCATATATTATATAACATATCCATTTACATACTTTTTTTAGTTGATTTAACGACAATAAATCAAAAAAAATTATATGTTATACTAAATCATATAACTAAACCAATAGTTAATCATTACTTCTCTAACTAATCATACGGCTCTAATGTCAAGATGATCGTGTCACAACAAGATCTAAGGAAAACACACACATATTATTTAGCCACATGTCTCATGCTACAAGCCTATACAAACAATGATATCCAATGGAAGGTATAAAAAAGATTATAATTTAATAGGGATTATATATACTGAATTTAATATGGATTATAAAATCTGAAAAGGGTAAATTTTAGGCCACCCACCTCATAAGTTGGGAAATAGACATCTAATCCTTGCATCCACTATATCCATATATTTATTCCTTTCTTATAATGAGAACTAAAAATTTCATCTACAACGGATCAAGAAGAGTATGTTGAACTGGAAGGAATACATTAATAACATTGTTCAAGATGTAGAAAATCCAAGGTGAACTGACTTCTGAATCAATGGGGACTCATAGACACCATCCTTAAAAGGGTATTATGATTGATAGTTTAGTGTTATAAAAAAATATCGTCTGATAGTATTAATAGGATGGGTCAAAAATTTAATTTTTTGAATTTATTTCATGTCATGTAAGTGTTTATTATTTTATTTTATTCCCAAATACATCATCTGAATGTTTAAAAAACCTAAAAAGATTAGTCAATGGGAAAAGTGTTTTTGGGACATGATTTTCATTTCATTACATGTTAACATGGTATGTAATTTGTGAAAATATTTATAGGGTGTGTGATTTTTTTTGAAATGTTTATAGTGTGTGTAATTACATACAAGGTGTAAATTAATTCAGGTCCTTAATAAAATTCATGTTTTTTACAAAAACAATTCAGGTCTTGATTTGGTTTCATGATATGAATATATTCTAAAGCAAGAACAGAAATATTATTCAAACTGCAGCACTATAACACTTAACCAATACTTTACATCAGCCTTAAAATAGTAAAAAATTAATGACAACCTAAATAAAAGGGAGTATCCCCAAAAAAATTTAAACTGTTTCCTAATTAGAAAAAATAAATGATCCCACATCCTCCCCACCATATAACAGGTCATCCCCATGCTGATCCACAGATCAATATGGGGTATCATTGAATATTTATGGCCACTGTGCTGCCACATCGTACTCCCTCACCAAGTCACTAATTGAACATTCCCAATAGTCCAATTTACTCATACTAGAGGCAAAATGTCCCCCTTAATATTATTCTCACTTTGGTCAATGATATAGATCACATGCTCTTCAATGGACACTACATCATCCAACTAGACATAATCAAAATTTATCACATGATTATGGTTAGAATGAAATCTATGAATATATGACACATGAGTAAAATCATGCATGGACCTATAGTACAATTGAAGGTACAAATGGGTTTCCTTTAGAATGACCATTTCCACTATCATGAACATCTCAAAATAATTTTTTGCAAAATCACTTAGCTTTTTTATACGAAATTTTCATAACTTAGTAAACACCTGATTAAAAACATTATTACCAACATTGATCTATAATGTTATTTTCTGATAGTAAACATATTATTTTTGTCAAAATCCATGTGGCACCAAGCTGTTTCTAATATAGTAAACCAGCTTAGTTTTAACAAGAAGGAGACAACAAGCGACAAGAACTAACTCACCAACTAATTACAATGAAAGAGTGTAACAACAGAACCTTCAATACTATGACACGAAATGAACCATTTTCAATGATTCTTAGAAGAAATTATTATATTTTAACTCCATGTTTTACAAATTATAATCACATAAACCTTTGAAATACAAAACATAGTCACATAGAATGCCATCAAGATTCTAGATATTCTTCTCAGGGAGCTGTTAGTCTTAGTATGATGGGGTGTACTTAGAAGAACCAATGATCCCAATGCCATATTAAGACCCTACAAAAATAGATAAGTGAAACAACAATATAGATAAAAAATAAGGCTATTTGGAACACTATGTGGATGAACCGTCTCACACACGTATTGAATACAATGATCATCAATGGTTATGTTATACCAAATAGAAAATAAGTTTGATACCATTTTTATTATACCTAAAATCAATGATAAAACATCATTTTCTTGATTTATCTTATGTAATAATGTCCCAAAATCCAATGACATCATCCTACATACACTCTATAATGGGTAAATGAAACAATATCCTAAAAATCCTTTTGATTATCAATATTCACTTATTGATTGGTGAATTATTTTACCACAAATACCAATATCTCATTATTCCACCCTGGACACCATTAATTTATATGGTTTTCATGATACATCATTATTAGGAAAGCATGCACCAACCAGATGTAGAATTAATATATCCTATCAATACCTCATGAATAACAGTAGGAACCCACAGTGGGCCTTGAAAAATAAGAATATCACTACCAATAGAGATCATATAGTTTCTAGCTCACCAATATATATGATATACCTTAGAGAAATTTCCACTTGAATAGATAACCACTATATATTCATCCAATCAAGAGTCACTAATATAAGAAATGTTGAAGTGAGAGACAATTATCCCAAGGCATCCTGAATATCCAGATACATATCTGTAAAGAGTTACATCAATGGCCACTCATCACATGGTTCCCACCCATCCTTTATCTAAATATTCCATGTCATAAACTATATCAAATTCAAAATACTAAAATGGTATACCCACCTCCTTTACATAAGTTTAAGGTCTCATAGAGAAAACATGTACATGAGGCACTTGTGGTTCATCTACACAACAATTCTCATGGATAATTTATTTCTTTTGTAGAACCATAGGGTTTATACCACTAAAGATAAGCTAGGTTGTTGAGTAAGATAATTACTCTCATGATGTCCCCATATTATTGATCTATAATTTTCCACAGTGTCTATGTACACAAAATTCCTTCGAGTACAAATCTAGATGCGTTATAGTACATGGTACATTCCTTAGTTGATGTTGGTAATTTGGGGAATGATTCTAAGGTTACATAGCACAGAATTTACTAAAAGGATCCCTCACGTGCATCTAACTATAAATATTCCACCCCATTCTTGTTCAACCTGGAAATCAGCACAGTGAGGTGAGAGGTTTATTTAAAGGAGAACCAACAATAATGTGGAAAACCTAGGAAAATATAAATCTTGAAAACATTACTGGGAATCTCCCAAGATACAATTTCTCCAATATTCTCTGGGTCCACTGACATTCTATCCAATGATTTGAAATGTCTTAGTAAGTATATATTTTTAATATAGAAACTATATTTATTTATCATTGAATATTATTGATGCTAAATTTTTGTACTAAAGATGGTGTTATGTTTTTTTGGAATGATCACCTACTAACATGGTGTATTCTATTATTTATTTTTAAAAAACTACCACAATCTAATCAAGGTAATGATGAAAGATCAAATTAATTATGTCCACAAATATTTCTAGTGCATTCGTTAAACTAAATGTGAACACTATGTACTTATATAAGTCATACATACTACTGAAGGATGTTTTAAGTATGTTTAATGGTCTCAACCACAACTAGTGGTACTATAACCTTAAGGAAATATGATATAAAATAATATAATATATTAGATGATCAAATATATAATAAAATAATTGAATGGGATTGAAGTAATTTTTCTTGATCATGAATAATATTTGACAATACAGATACAAGCACAATGTCTTCTCAACTATCTTCATGAATATAACTAGAGTACCCCATGGAGATGTACTAGGCTATATCAAAATAGGTTCCTCCATATATTCTAAATGGACTTTCAATTCATGAATCTCTACTGGTGTCATCATATAAGATGGTATATAAACTAGGTCAGCTGCTATAAAAAACTATATTATGTAATTAATGTCCTTATTGAATTGTAATCAAGAGAACACTTTAAAAAAAAACATCCATAAAGAGGTCTACAACAAGTGTAAAATTATCATACATTATTCATCAATATACTAGAATTAATTTTTCAAAATTACCAAAGAGAAAATATAATTTTCATGAAATTGGCCATGTATGATAGCAAAATGATCCCACTCTCTATATTGAGTATAGATACCCCATCCCAGGATGGGAATGTAAATCTCATCCAACAACATTATATATGAGAATGTTTTAGGACTATTCAATATATAAAAATATTTATATTAGTTTTATTCATTTCTAGATAAAGTAATTTCCAAAGAAAATGTTATACATTGATTTCTAGATTATACATGTTCCAACATTTTATATTTTCTCACCACACTACCAAAATAATGTGAATAGTAAAAACTCCATCCATGATTTCCACAACCAAGCCCAAACCATTTTATGAAATTTAAGATATAATGGAATGAAAGTCTATAGAATCAACAAAAATGCATGATAGGGTAGATAATATGAGATTTATACCTCCACCGGTAGAGGGTATTACATCATAACTAGATTAATCGGACTATATATCATGTACCAAGATCTCCCCACTACCATGGTCTCTAGTCTGACTCTCCAATTATATTACCTCTATGGCGTATTTTCTATCCCACACAAGGGTATGACAACCCATGCATTGAACGCAACAACCAATAAAATCTAAGATATTATAATGATGAGAGATAGAAAAGCCCCTTCATTAATGTGGTTCCTACACTAATCCCCTTCCACTTCTCTACTATAGAATGATCTCAAATAACATCTTAAGATAACACATCCTTCCAAAAACACAACACTTAATTACATGGTGATGACACTACGAGCACTTGGGGAATAACCTTCCACTCTGAAAGAACTTCACTGAACCACTATACGTATGTAGAAGTATCCTCCCTTTACATCTTTACCAGCCACAACCCTAGAAGTTATTATTATATTTGTTCTACTTCCAACAAAAATAATCGTTCCCGAGTCAACCTGCTAATACATTCTAGACCACACTTGGGGAATATCTTGGATTCCATTCCATGATGAGATTCATATTCAACACATCTTCATGGATGATAATGGAAAATAATTATTCCTATGACCAGATCATATTGAAAATCCCATTGTGAAAATTTATAACACTATATGTATTATATAATTCTATAGATCGATAAAATAATTGTTGGTCGGTGAGGAATCTGATGTAGTCGATCTATAAAAATCTCTCTTGAAGAAGTTTCATGAATGAAAAGACTTATCAACCCTCAAAATATCAAGATAGAAGTGGATTATTAATTTTTTCCCAAAGAACAAATAAAGATAACTCATCTTTCAACATAGAGTTCTCTAAATTTTCCTATAAATTCAGGGAAGGTCCAAGACACATGTTTGTAGGAAGAATCACCCTACGTTTTTGAGTATCTTGATGTGCTTGAATACATTATGGGATCACTAAATCCTATACTGGGATGCATTGGGTCCTCCCTCAATAGTGAACATAAGTGAATGTGGTAATTGGAACACAGTCTTCATATCGCACATGAAAGGAACTGTGATAAAAATATCCCTTTCAATGGATCTCATGACCCTCAGGTTTTATTCCTGAATATGAACACCCATATGATCCTCCAAAGCTACAGGAGTTGCAGGTTTGGAAGTGTTAACGACATGCTGATTATATCTCTCATGATGCTTGATTTTAAAATATTGATAAAGATTTTTCTATAAAATAAGAACACAGTCCAATGGACATAAGGTACACAAAAGACTATACTAAATATGTGAGAATGATAAATAAACACCATATCATGGTCTCTAAAAAAGTGGATTAACATGTGAATTTCCTAACATAAAAGTTCATGTATTCTCTTTTTCATATGATATAATAGGGATCTCGTTCCACAGTTCATATTGGAAAATAAATCACAAGAAATTTATATGTCCTTATCTGGGAAAATTCATGTAAATATATATCATTATGATTATTTATAGATTCATGTATTCAATTATTATGACCTACCAGGATAGAATCATTAGTCTCTAGAAATAATGACGTCACACAACATGTGAATTTCCATTGGAGAAATAACATATTGGTAATGAGTGAACATCATGGACAAAAATTACATCCCTAGGTACTCAAATTTGTCCTTTACATGAGATATCTACACAAATTATCAAGCTCATTACTATATATATAAAAATTCTCATTCCATTTCTAACCTTACCAAATAATAATAATACATAAATGAAAACGTTAACCTTTAATATCATTCTCTATTATCCATTACCTGATGCTTCATCACGTGACCGAGCCAGTTGTGTTCGTGAGCTCCAGTATACAATGATGTCTTCCTGAGGTCATGTGGCTAACCTAATCAGTAACATGAGGAATAATTGAGATGAGGAAAATAAAACCAATGACAAATAAAAATCATATGAGAAAATTATAGAAACATAACCATTATTTTATGTTATGGAAGATAGGGTAAATTAATGTTCAAAAAATGGAAAGATCCACTACCAAGTGAAAATACTATTAAAATTGGGGTCTCCCTTCCATTTATAACTTCAATTAAAATTCAATATATTAATAAATCATGAATTAATGAAAAGATAAGATATAAATAGAGGCATCATGATCACTTCTCAATTTCATAACAAGAAAAAATGATACTAATAAAAAAAATTCATCTCTTACACAAATCAACAAAAAAACGTCCCAAATAAAAAGGAACTAAACTATAATATGATTTTAGAAACATGATCACTCAAAATTAAATTAATATAAAAATGTGATTCATTTATAAAAACATTACATCGATGATGTCCTTAGATGTATTAAATAATTAAAAAATAGAAAATCATGAGAAAACCTCAATCTGAAACCTTTTATCAAATCTTCCAAAACCCAAAAAATATCAATGATGATGGAATTTCTATAAAAAACCAGGAAATGTATTTGAAACATTTTGACATTTAGGATTTATATTTCCTAGCCTGAAAAAATAATAATATCTATGGGTTGAAGATTATTGTTGATGAAGAATAAATTCTGTATTGCCTTTTATACCCGCTCAACCAGTTTCACTAGGCCTCACATACATCAACATTGAAACATTTTCCATTTTCTAACATATACTTTCTATGTATGAGTATATATCTCTTATATCAATAATTTAAATAATCTATTATATCAACACTAATTTAAACACCATTTCAACATAATAGGCATGATCATACATGGTAAAACTCAACTAGATACTCAAATAAAGTCCTCTTCCAAACCAATGATCCTTCTTAGTATCATTGGAGAACAATTACAATAGATATATTATGAAATATATGAAATCCACATTTTTATTATATAAAAAAAACATCCATAATATTTTTAAGAATAATCCATAGACATTTCAACATTCTTGTTTTGAGGGAAAAGTAATTGAATGAATGATGCATGAAAATAGTCCATTGAATTTTCCATTGGTGTTTTTTTAATATATTGGGAATTTAGTAAATTAAAACTATGATATTAAAGTGTTTGAGTGGATAATATGACCATTAAGATCTCAAAAAATTCAATCATATTAATTTTCTTTCCATTCTCAATAAATCAATCTTCATCTTTTGAGGAATAATTCTCATATTTTAATAGAGGTGTACTATAATATTGAAATTATTAGGCACAATATCTATCTCATGGTAGAATAGTACTCACAATATATTTTTTATCCTTACTGAGCATCTGATCTCAACCCTTTTTTACATTTTATTTTCTCAGGATTCCAAGAAGTGTTTAATGATTTATATTCAGGTTTATGATAGGATTATTATTTCATTATCAATGGATTATTTATGTTGTATTTTATGTTTGAAATTCTAATGTGATGTTCATGTATGTAATTAACTTTCCAAGACTACTTAACTTATTATTCCTTCGTGACTTGATTCCTTCTAATCATGCCAATGTTATGTAATAATGCACTTACTATGTGTAACTGGGGTGGGATTTATATTTGGTATTAGATGATGTTTAGCACAAACCATGGAAACTATATTTTGAAAAACTCTAATTTGAGAATATTACCATTTTATAGACATTGGATATTAGTATAGAAGAACATCCTAAACTTTTGTAATATAGATATTATGTGGGTTTTCCCAAAAATATATCACTATTTGGAAACTAAAAGTGGATGTCATTCTGTAATAGATGTACCTAGGAGTGAATACACATTCCGGGAGTTTTGTTCTTGACTCATGGAATCCTGGTACATGTCAATGGGCCTTAATATGCACCTACTTTGACACTACCGGTGGATATGATTGTGATAATTCACGTTTTCTTTACAAACTAATTTTAAGGATTTTAATATAAGATGAGAAGAAGTAACATTGGTTAATAAAAAGGTGTTTTAGATTGAAAATAATATATCATGATATTCTATAAATGATTTTATGATTATTTTTACTCACACTACGCTTTCTGGTACTAGTTAATGGATGGATTCCATGGAAGTTATAGTAAAATTGATCTTGATGAAAAAGGTGGGGATATTGGTGGAATGGAGAAACTAAATGGAGTGTTGATAGGATTAAAAGATATTATATAAATGGGGAATCAGTTTTTATAAAATATGACAAAAAACTTATACATTAACCAACTCCCAAAATCAACAAAGTAAAGAATAGAAGAGATTGATAAGAGCTATAACAGTGGCGACCATGGAGAAAATAAAGATCAATTTTAATCATGTAGAAAATGTGGAAGTAGATACCCAGGATTGTGTCCTAATGGATCAAGAGAAATTATTTATGTGTAAGAATGAACAAAATTTTTTAATAATTACTGAGAAAAATTGAAGAGTACTATGAAAGAAAATAAAAATGATCCTTGCAATAAATTTATAATAATTTTCCATAAATGTAGCGGACCTAGGAATTAACCTAGTAAATTCCCTATTATATAGGATAACCACTAGTACAAGGAATGAACTATGTGGAAATAAATGGATTAAATAATATTTAAAAGTAATAATTCTCCTTGTTCGTAGGATTAAATTTGAAAAAGTTTCTCTTATATGTGTAACCCTGTAGTTTGTTTTCTGAAAATGATATTTGAGGAAGAATTATCTTTTATTTTGATGATATATTCATAAATAACCTTTTTGGTTAATATGATCCGTGAATTTTAGGAAATTACATGTTTTTACTTTTTGGGATGAAAATGTGAGGTATGAGTTTACATTTTTGGTTCAAAAATGTTATGGTTAATTTTGATAAATTTGTTTATTTTTTGGGAATATTATATAATTATATAGTTTTTGAAATAGGATAATTCATAGAACATGTGACAACCCGTCACATCTGACAATGCTGTAGGAATCGATCCCACAACAAAAGTGCGACGGGGATTTATCACCTACCATTGGACTACGAGAACTCCCTGGTTAGTGTGAATAATTATTTTTAATGAAAATATTTTATGGATAACAAATATTTTGATTTTGGGAACATATAAATCATAAAATTTATATCCATAGAATAGGAAAATGATTTCATGATTAAGTGATAAAGGTTATTTTGGAAGACGTTTACCATTTGAGGAACACTATATGCCTAAGGAATATAAAATACTATGAGATTTCATTTGTGGAGTAATGGTTGAAATTTTATTTTGGATGAATATATAGTCTATTTTGGACTTATCTAAATTTGGGTTCTTTATGGAAATTTTTACCCTATCATAGAGAATATATGATCAGGTTAATTACTTTTTAGTATAAGACATTAAGATTAGTCGATTTTATTTGGAGACAAATGTTAATATTTACTATGGGAGACTATGTTATTAAATTCTTCTATGTTTTTTTGGATTAAATAATAGTTTGGATTATATTGAATTATTTTAAGGACAATTGTTTATTGAATGGTCTTTGTTGAATTTTGGGTATTTTTTGTTCAATTTTAGAGATTAAGAGTAGTATTTATTTTTATAAAATATTATCCTTTTGGGGATTATCTGATCGTGCACTAACCATTTTGGTTTTGGAAAATGTCTAAATATGGGAAATATATAGTTCATCTTTGGTGGATTATGTTATTCTATAGGTGTTTATTATAACTCTTTAGGTGTCACGAAGTCATCTTTAATACTCATTATTTGGTGAAAAGATGATTTTATGGAAGAAACTTATTAAAGGATTAATCTATAATTGAAAAGTATGTATATTTCCTTATGTTCTAATTCAATCACAAAAATAAAATCTACAACATTATGAAAGAGATCCTAAACCAAAAAATGTGGTATTTTTATTTTTCCAACAAGGGAATCAAATACCGTTTAACCCATCAGAATTTTGTTGTTTTCTTGTTGCTAACTTTTTTCTAATCATGTATTCTATCAATCTCCATCAGAACATGAAACTTAGTTTTTCTTCCATTTCCATTTTTTATTACATGGAATCATAGTAATTTTTATCTCTAGAAACCATTTTAATTATCTTTCTTACATTTTATGTAATAGTTTTATTGACACTTTTTCCAATGTGGGACATCAAATGATGTTTTTGAGCCCAATTTCAAAATTGCGAGGACACAATTCCCAAAAAGGGGGTAGGATGTAACATCCTAGGTAAATAATGAATATTACATTTTCTTATTTATCAATATTTTTGAATTAGAAATTAATTGTACATTCAGGGGGATGATAGGTCTGATAGCGTACTCAACACACAATAATATGTTTCTTGGAAATCGTATGTTGCACACAACTTTTAATTATACAAAAAAATATAATATTATTATATTGAATCGTAGTTAACGCATAACCAATTTATTAGAGGGAACAAACATAACTAAATAAAATATTATTTGAAATATTTGTTAAATGTTTTACTTTTATAAAATAAATTTTAGAGGCTTAAAATAAGAATGAATCAGATTTTATGCGTGAAATAATTCAATATTCTTTAAAAGGTTGATTTACCATATTTTGATGGTGAAACCTTATAAAATCCATTTTTATCACTTTTATATGTTCCATTTGACAAAATATAATTATTCACTATAATTAGGACATCAAAAATTACTTTGGGAATTTTTTTTTATTTTTTTGATAAAGTTAATTTTTTTGATGAATAGTGAAAAATATGACATTTTAATTCAAAACTACCTTCTAATCTAATTTACTTATATAATAAGACTATAATTTTAATTATTTTTTAATTTTAATTGGAATATATTTTTATCATTTAATCCAATTTTTATAATTGTATGTAATTTCACATTGAAATTGGATAAACACATGTCAATCTTTTGATAGATTTTATTTCTTAGAAACACACTTTTTGGTTTTGAAAATAGGTATTAATTTTAAAATAATTTCTCTAAATTATGTTTTTTTTTTGGAATAATTTATTTCATATTTGGAATTATGAGGTCCAAATTTTGACATTAGGTAACTTTTATTTTTAGACATTATGAATAGTAACGTCAATAAATTTTTTAATGACCATGGTTAATGGGTAAATCTAGTAAATAAAGGGTAAAAATAATATTATAATAAAATTAAATTACCCTAACACATTTCATAATCCTATTTTATGATACATTTATGACCATGTTCTTCCTTGGTTCGATTTTGGGAACCCATGGAGCCACATGTAAGTGAAAATGACACTTTATAAAAAATAATTTAAAGTTAAGGAAATTGTTAAATAAACATATATCTTTTAGTAAAACAACATTTATATGCGGTTATATAATTGATCTCTTAGATTGTAAATATTAGTTATAAATCTAAATGAATTCTCTATATCATGATATTTTATTTTCAATTTTTAGACATAAAATAAATATATTTATTTATGATATAATAATGATTAAATATTTTTGTTATTGATGAACGAATCAAATAAATGATATTATAAATCATAAAATAAATAAAATTTTAATTATATCTTCCATAAAATAATTTAATAGTTTAATATAACATTTTAGGATTGATTTAATGTGTTTTGTTGATAGAATCTAGTTGTGATGACTTTCACAAAAACAAAATAATAAATAGTGTCAAAATTGACAAAAATGAGTTTTTAAAACCAATACAATTTTATTAAATGATATAACATTAATAAAAATATAATATTTTTTAGAAACCATTAGATAAAGATATATTTATATATTATTAATGAACCAATTTATGTTCTCTTTTTATTTTATAGTTATATTATTAACCATGTAATATCAAAATACGAGATGACATGGTAAATGTTAAACTATTTTACTAACAGTTAAATATAGATGATCAGATTAATACGTATACGTACACATGAAAAAAACCTATTGGTTGAGAATATTTCTACCCATAAATACATTAGTCTTAAAATAAATACATTTATATATATTAGAAACCAGAAAATATTTTATAATAAATTAATATTTAATGTTTTTCCTAAAGTTCCCCTCACCTCTCTTATAAAAGGGTACATCCCCTTATCTTGAAATCAGACCTCCAAATCCATTTGGGTCAGAAAAAACAGGCTCAAATATCCTTTCATGTAACCTCCCATAAACCTAGAGGTGTAAAATTGATCATAATGACAACCTATGTAACCCTTTTGTTCAAATCAAAAGGAAGAACCTGAAGAAGATGAAATTATTTCATCACCTCTTTCAATGTACTTTTATTATATTCCACTTCATCATTAATTGTTATTTCCATACTAAAATAATAACTCTAGTACCTTCTACTTACTGATATGTTATAATAAATTTTTTAGAACCATATTCATTATTCTATCCTTCATATGAATGAAAAATTCACCATACGTGCGTACATACGGCTTAGTATCTCCACATTGTGGGGTAGTTTATTATTCAATGATTAATTATTTGGATAGGTATAATAATGAGAACAATTGATTTAAATAAAAAATATGACATGTTAATGATTATTTATATATAATATCCCATCCAATTACATATTATTGCACCATCAATAGAATAATATTGTTGCTCGTACATACGTACGACTTACCATCTACATGATGCGATGATATTTCTTTCCCCATCCTAACCATTGATGAATAATTATCATTTGATGATTAAAAAAATATTTAAGAAATTAATATCATTCGGGATATGAATACAATTCAACCTATCTATAAAAAACATGTCTTACATATAAAAACATTCAAAGGAAAACAAATCAATTAACACTGAAAGCAATGATACTATTGAAATATTATTAAAAAATCATTATTAGAGGATAATATATGATATAATATTAAAGTATTTGGTTCTTTTATAATTTAATATCAATGATTTAACTATTATACAAGAGTTTATACTTACCCTCTATTAAATTAAATAAAAAGGTAAGTGGTTTTACTCTCACTTTTTATTCCTGTGAAATTCATGCAATATTTGACACTATTTCCTTTTGTGTGGTGTATGTACTGCACATGATTGTACACATTGTGTAATATAAAATAATTTATGGGTATTTTAATTTTCATTTTATGATCATTATTTCATGTGGTGTATGTTTCATATGTTACCAAATCGGTAAGGTAATTTCTAATTTCAATTTCCACTCATTGGGCGTCACACAAACTTACTTGATAATTTTACACAAATTTTATGTGTGAAATAAATAAATATTTATTTATTTAGTAATTTACACTACCCATTGTGTTTATATTATTTTTATACATATAATCACTCCATTAAAAACTTCTCATTTCATTGATATGTACTTGATAGGGGTAATCTTAAATCAATTTCCATAAACATCCAAGTCATAGGTTTTATTTTTAAAAGAATATTTGTGACTATCCACTTATTTATTTACACTGAGTATCTAATAATATTGATTATATTTGTAATTTTTAGACATAATTATTTCATTTATTAATAATTAATTTAAGTATGCGATGATTATAAGGGATTTCGTCTCAGTTTACATTTCATTGAGACTTCTTTCTTTTCATGCACCAATTCACATTTATATGGTGTATATACTGTCATTTGGAATATTATATCATGAATAACTTATTCTCATGACACTATAATGTTTTGATTAATTTTATACGTTAAATATTTTTATTCAAACATATCTCATTCGGTTGGAAACTCTTTAACTAAAACAACCTTTTAAGTGTTTTAAATATTTATTATTATAATTCTTTATCATTAATGTCCATGTTTTAAAAATGGGTTGAAGGATTTATTTATATGCACATAAATGTTTTAAAATTAAAATTCCTTGTTCAAGTAACAAATTGGAATTAGACACTTCTATTCAAAAATCTCTTATAAATGACTTCTTTGAGAAATAGTGCGACTTTAAAATGTTTTCCAGAAAAAAGGATTATCTTGCTAAAATTGTTTTACTAATTATTTTCAACTATGTCCATATACATTATTATATTTTATTCTTGATATGGGATTATTTATTATAATAAAATCTTTTATATTGTATTGAATGTGTCATGTTTGACTGTGGATGTGCTATTTTTACACCATTCATTTTTTAGATAAAGTATTAACATTTATTATTTTAATTATAACACGAATGTTTACATTATGTTTCACCCATTTCATATGAGGAATGCATTTGACATAGTAAGTGAAGGACGGGGCCTACTATAGCCCCTTGATTCATTAGTAGGTCTTAAGAGACAAACTACTATCTTGGCCCATGGCCTTGACATTATGGTTAAGATTTCTGGCACTATGCATTCTATCATTATGAGATTAGTTATTGATTTTACATGTGACTGTTCGACTAGTATAATATCCATGTGAATATGTAAATTGAATTATTTGATATATCTTCTCCATATTTTGCTGATGTTTATGTTTAAATGAATTATGTTTCAATGTTATACCCTTCCATAAATGTTTATGATTATTTATGTTATCTTCTACTAGATTTTTTATCCTTACTGGTCATCTAAGTTCACCCCTTTCTTAGGTAATATTTTCTCAGGACTCCAAGAAGTGTTTTTTAATATATATGTAGTCTTAATCTAGGATTATAATGAAATTTTCAATGGATTATCTATGTTATATTTTATGTTTTAAATTATAATGCGATGTTCATGAATGTAATCTATTTTCCAAGACTACTTAATTGATCGGTCCTTCGGGACATGATTCGTTGTAATCAAGCCAATGTCTTGTACTAATGTACCAACTATGGGTAACTGGGTTGGGGAGTTACTCCATTTGTGATGTAGAGGTGAGTCTTCTTTATAAAAATTTATTTTGAAAACATTAAATTGTTATATATGTTATAGAGGATTTATTAGTGGAAAAAAATTAATAAAATAAATTTAGGAACCTGACATTCTTTAGGGGACCATAAATTTGGTCATCAACAGTTTTTATAGAATATGTTATATCAATTTTTTTGAAATTATTGTATCATAATACATATCTTATATTTATAACATGAATAATTTTGTACCAAAAAATCCCCATGTATTTAAAAATAATGAAAATTTTCTTTTTGATAATTCAGAAATTATAAATTGGAAAATAATATTTATTTTTCATGAATAATTCACTAAATTTGAAAATTTACCATTTTAAATAAAAATACAAAATTATTGGAAAATATTTTTTGTCACAATAACATATTTCAGACCCTTATAATGATTACATTTGAATTCTAAAATTTATATTATAATTTTATTGTGAATAAATTATATTAGTTATAATAATAAATAAAAAAATATTTATTTAAAAATTCTAGAATTTACCAATGTTAGTAAATTAATTAAACCCATATATATTTTTAAAAATACATTCTTTTTCTCATTATAAAAATTAATTTCCCATCAACTCATATATAATTGTAAATATAATGTAATAATAGAGAGGTATAATTATAATCATTATTTTATTAAAAAAATACTTAAAAACTCATACTCCTTGAGTCTAGAAACAAAATCATTTATTAAAATAAACATATTCTCACTAGGTAAGGTGTCTAATAGTGTAAATTTTTTCATGTGGATTAACCATAATTGTTTGGGTTGTGATCTTTATGAGGAAGGACATATCCCATAAATTGACTCTTTAAGACATTAGTTGTTAAATCTATACATAGTATTAGTTAGGAGAAAATCCCTATTATTTTATCTCCCTTGTATGTTTGATAAATGGGATTCATAAGGTACGATCAAATTGGATGAAGCCATCACATATTCCCTCCATGTCAATTGGACATTATCAAACTACTTATTATATTAATATTAATGGTCACTAATAATTATCTATATTATAAATGGTTTTAATGATTAATTGTATTTTTAAATCTGATTTAAAATATAAAGTGAAAATATTTCTATATTAGATAATATAATATCTATAATTTCATTTATTGAAAACTGATTTATTCATTTGAAATAGAATTTCATCTATAAAATTTCTATTCCTTATAGTCTTCTAAAATTCATATTTTTTTCCATCAAAATATCATTTCATAAAATATTATAGACATGGTTAATTCTATTTATTCACCTTTTTGGGTTTAGAAGTTTCTTCTTATACATGTAGTTATAAAACATTACATTGACATGGTGAGTTATATTTTCCAATAGGACCCTCTATCTCTAGGATCTGTGATTTTCTGCATCTGCACCTCATATGAAATATGATTGTTCACTGGTACCACCTCAAGATTTAGTACATGTGAGAGTTTTGGTATATATGTCCTCAAGAGGTATACATGGAAAAAATCATGTAATTGAGATAGGTTCTCATGGGTTTCTAGTTAGTATTTCAAAACTCTAATATAATCAATGATATCATAGTGGAATACTATCATTGAATATGATTCTCATTTTTCCCAAACGTAAAAAATTAGTCCACTATGATATATGAATAAAAACTTTTTTTAAATCTCAATCTCTTGGTCTCATAAAATATGTTCTTCATAAAATTTATTTCCACTTTTTAGGGTAATTATAATATTTCCACTTTTTAGGGTAATTATATGAAGTTTAACGGGTCGAAAATTCCCTATAATCTCTTGGATAAGAATATCTCCCATAAGGTTATTCTCTACAACTTAATCGCAACATGTATGATTCTTAAAAATCACCTCCTAAAATCCTTATATGGGGTCATTTGAATTCTATAATGAAATATATTGTTATATGGGAACTCCAATAGGGGATGGTTTTTGTCCCCATATCCTTAAAAATCCAATGCAATTTATTTATGGATATTCCTAGGAGTTTGAATTTTTATTTCATAATAACCAGCCATCTATGGGTGATAAGTAGTATTAAATCTCTATTATGTATTCAATTCTGGTAGAATCCTTTTCCCAAATGTGAGTTAATCCTAAATAATTATATTATATAATTGAGAGTTTTACTTCATGATGTTTTTCCACTTCCATTTTATATCTCATATATGTTTTCATCGGATAAATATTCCATGATAGTAATGAACTCCGGTGAATTTGTATTGAAATTGAAGACCACCAAGATGTAATTATTTCCTTTTGCAGTTATACAGATTTAAATGAAAAAATATATATATTTATGATTTCAAATTTCCAAATAGGAATGGGAAGTGGTTGCATAATACCATTAGAATTTCATTGTTCAGTGTTATCCTATGTGTATACCATTCATCAAGATAAAAATTATTCAATCATCCTCTACATTTTACCCCAAAAAATTATTTATTAAAGTCACTGTACTTCATAGTTCATCCTTGATTAATAAGGAAGGATGAGTTATTTGTATCATCCAAAACATCCATATTCGGTTTTGATTTTTATGAGACACATATTCCAGTTCTTAAAAATACAACTCAATTTTTAGAAAATTTAAACTCCATAAAATTTTCTAGCATTATCTATTTCACATCATCATCTTTCAAAGCCTCCATTATCTTACCATGAATAGATGATTGGGAAGTTATTTGGGAATGGTTAGATGATGATAATTTTCAATTCACATATCCACTATCATTATTCAAGAGAATATTTGATCCAATTTATTTTGAATCATTGATAGTGTTTCTAGATCTATTTTATTAAGAGCATCTGAATATTTTTTTAACATTTCCAAAATAATAATAGATTAATATTTCATAATCCACGATCAGATCATACCATGATTATAAGAACAAGTTTTGTTATTTTATTGTGAATATATACGTAATGATATTATTAATTTTTATATGCCTCACTTCTCCCTATAGAGATATTGTCAGCAAAATCAATATAATGACCATTGAAATTTTTTTAATTATGTTAAAAATAGTTCTACCCTTGGATCATTAATTTTATACAGGTATAAAAAATCAATTTTTCATCTTTAATGATAAAAAACCCAATATTGTTTTGGTGTATCTCTTTATATCACAAATCCATCCCCATTGGTGGGTAATGAGAGAATATGTTCACTGATTAACCTATTATTTAAATCTTTAAAACACTTTATGCATTCATTATTATAGAAAATTTTGATTCTCTTATGAGTTATATTGCTTAGTGGTCCTAAAAATCATGAGATGTTTCTAAAAACTCTATGATAGTACACATCCAGTCTATGAAAACGATGAATTTCCATCACAAATGTCGGTATATTCCTTCCTTGAATTACCTAAAATGTTTATGGTTCCATATATATCCATTTTCTAGTTATAACATACGCTATTAATGTGAATTTACCCTAAAAAACACACATTTACTATAATTTTCACAAAACCATTCCATTAATAGATTCTTTAGTAAATTATTCAGATTTTCATCATGTTCCTCTTTAGATTTGGAGTATATAAGGACATTATCTATAAATACTACCAAAAAATGTTTAAGGTAACCATAAAAGACTCCATTCATTAGTTCCATAATGATATGTAGTGTATTTGTGATTCCACATGTAATCACTATAAATTAATAGTCTAAGAAAATTATATGAAACGTAAACATAGGGATATCCTCCAAATTTATATTTATTTAGTAATATTACAAGATGGGATCCCCCTTAGAAAGTATTAGGATCCACATAGATGATACATCAATTAATATATCCTTGGTAAAAGAAAATGTTTCATTATTATGATCTTGTTGAGCTCAAGATAATAAATTATGATGAGAAACTACCCATCCATGTCCTTATGAAATAGAGAAGTGCACACCTCAGTGAAGAAAATTCGCCTATAAATCCTTTATCTAGATTATCATGTAGTCACCTATAAACATCCACATGATAAAAAACGACCATTATATATGGATTCTCAGATATATGAGACATTCCGTGTGTAATATTGATTGAAAGCTCATCATATCTACTATGAGGATGAGAATAAACTTAGTCTGAGGAAAACATCATTGAATTATATTTGAATGGGAATTTTATAAAGGAAAATTTTCCTTAGTATCAAATATTTCATGTAGAGAAACATTATCATAATAGAATATTATCCATTCATTAGATGATGATACTAAGGGATGTTTATACTCCTTGTAAATATATATAACTAGAGGGTGTTGCACGATACATGTAGTAATATCCTCCTCTATGAAATGTATTCTTTCTCTATTCAATGATAGAAGGTCCATACCCAAAATAACATATAATTATTATAAGGGTTCTATCAAAAGGATTTTTGAGAAATTTATCCTGAAAATATGTTCTAGGGAGGTGATATCCTTCATTTAAATTATTGAACGATTTTCTCTCTTTATTGATAACTTTATTTCCATGTTTTGTTATGGTGTTTGTGTAGTGATAATAGACATGTGTGATAACCAATAATGTTAAATACTAGATTTAAATAGAAATTTATCTATCCATGAATAAATAGCAATCATACATTCTAACACTTCATTGATCAGATCCACCTTAGCAGTTGTGAGAGCATAAGCTCTCACTTTTTATATTGTCCTTGGAGGATGTTGTTGTAGGTTTTCATCAACAAACCCTTTTCAATGTAATGATTCATATTATGTCCTAGTTCTATGTAGTTGAAAAATCAGAGAACAGTCTAATGGTGGATGGGGTAATTACTTTAGTCCATCATATTGGTTGGATTCTATCGATAGTAATTGATAGACATGTTCTCTTTCTTTCAACTACTAAAGAATTTCCTCATCCAATTCAGGGGACTTCCTGAATTATTTTTCCCAAATATTTTATAAGTTACATGTTATAATATCATACTCTAATGTGATTTCTATATCACACCACACAAATTAAAATATATTCTCACCTTTATATCTCTTATCCCTTATGACTCTTGAGATTTTCTGATATCATATTCAACTTCTATGGAATACCATTAAATTTTTTTATAGAATCCATAGGCTTTAATTCCAATAAATCTTATTATTATTTGATTTATACTAAAAAAATGTGGTTACCTATTCATTCAGGTGAGGTGAAAAAGATATATTTATACTATTAATGTCCTATGAAGTTATTTTAATACACAATAATGGATTAATTATCCATCTCCCAAAGGAAAATGAAATCTGTCTCCCTTTTTAGTCAAATAGTGAAATTAAATTATTTATTGATAACAAATTCCAAGAGTTAATTCCACTCAATCACATTGACATATACCCCATGATTCATATTTTTTTATTAATGTATAATATTTTTTATTATCATGACCCATACATTTAAATATAAAAGGAAACATATATTTTTAAATGTATTAGCGTTTGGAGAAGATATTTTCAATATATTTGTTCTATTATTCCATGATTAAGTGATAAGAATATCCACTAGTAGACAAAGGCCAATATTCAGTAATGATCACAGTAGAAGAATTATATTTCTTATGGGTATGTGGTTTTTCCCATTATTCAAATTTTGGTTCCAAATGAGTTTCAATTAAGAATTTATCATCACGATGTTCTCGATTCTATCACTAATCAATCTAGAAATACCATTTGGGAAGTAGTTACATTTCCCCTCAGATAGGATATTGATAGAGTTACTCTCATTCCTATAAATTGAATAAAATATAGAGGAAAATAGATATGTAAATTTTAATTCTAATGAAGACAAAAAATGGAACATTTAGAATTGAATGGATAACTCATAAATGACATATATTCATTAACGTGTGAATTTCTAGGTTTCAATATAATTTATCCCTAATTTATTTCTGAACATGAATTTTTATGGGAATTCTTCTTCAATTTAAAATGGTTCATAAGTATAATCTAAATTTACCAAGTCATATCTCCCATGAATCAAAAACTAGTACCGAAACAATTACATTATTTAATTAACTATGTGATGATTGGGTCAATGCCCAATGTACCTTTTTTGGGTCATTACCCAAAGGTAAAACTATGATAGATTCGCATCCAATTGTAATATAAAGAAAGGGATGTATATTCTTTGAAACAACCTACTGTATACATTATATAAATTTAGTTATGTTTTTTTATTTTTGGTTTTAGACTTAAGGCGTTTTTTAAAGTGTTTTCCAATCCTAACTCCCAAAAATAACTAAAAATTAATTTGATTCAAATTATGAAAATCCTTATTTTAATACAACACATGTCCTGAATTTTTTCATAAATATAAAAATTAAATAACAAAATTTGATCATAATACATAGTTTATTTAGGAACATAGATAAATAAAATAATAACACGAAACATTGATAAAATAAAATTATTTAAAAAATCCCCCATTTACGGTCAATATATATTGATATTTTTAAAACTGCATGAGACAACCTAGTGATGTATAAAAAAAAAGAGCGAGCTTTAAATCCTAGTACGGTAATAATCAAATAAAATAATATGTTAATGTAGTAAAATTAAGTTAAAAGGTATATCAAAGAATCATAATAGGGGTAAGAATAATAAAGATAAACATCGAACATGATATAAGATGATAAAGTACTGGTAATATGTTATAATGGGATTAAAAGAAAAAACTTAGAATTTTAAACATAATTCACGGATAACCAAAATGAAATAATATTATAATTTTATTAGGATATCCTCTAATTCACCATACATGGTATCTCATGAGATAAAAATATTACTAAATTCATTGAAGGGATATATAATTTTGGCCTACCCATCATACTCATATAATGAAAATACACATTTTCTCCACATAGATTATTCAATATAAAGATATATTTCATCACCTAAAATACAATTATTAATAAGTGTGGGTAATATAGATTGAATAACCTAATTTTTGGTCGGAGTGGATACTCAAGATGGGGGTGAATTGAGTTCCAATTAAAATTTCTGTTAAAAAAATTGTCTTAAAAACCCCCAAATAAAACACTGAATTAAACTGTAGTGAATTTATATCAAAGTAAAGGTTCTGTTGGGTTCTCAAGGGATTGATCATTTCCCAGTTAATCAAAACAAAAGAGTTGATTCAATTTTGACACTAACTTACTGATTTACAACTAATGTAAACACTTGTGAGTTTAATTATCACAATGAATTTAAAACAGTTTTGGGTTTAAAGTAATTAGCAGCGGAATAAAAAAATAACTTTGAAAGAAATAGCACATCAGATATAACCAAGAGGTTCATTCTCAATCCAAGACATATTCCTCTCAACAATTTATATAAATTTGATCCACACCCTAGATCAGGGTTCACAACATTTTACAACGGTCCAGGTCCAAGTCCTCTACCACTCATATTTGTGGGAAATAAAACAACAGCCACCAGCTGTCCAGGTCACACGCGACCTCTACCACTATTACTGTGTGAAATGAAAGATGTAAAGATTTTTTTGTGGATTTACAGATCCTACAGTTAAAGTACAGGAGATAATGTGTGTGTTAAATACAGCAGATAACACACACTGCTCGAAATGTAAAATAATGAATCACGGAGCAGAGATGTAGAGTTTAGAAATGGCTCTAGTGATTGCAGTGAAGATTTGGACTCCTTGAGTCTGATCAAAAATGGTTCTGAGTCCTCTTCTGGTTTTTGTCTGAAAAACAGAGTGTCGTCTACTTGGAATCCAGGTTCAAAGATAGTGAAAAATGTAGTCGATGAAGTTATTCAATGTCCTCGTGAATGTATAGAACTCTTCTTGAGTAAGCTTGAGTGAGTATGAGATTCTGTGTCTTCTTGTTCGTGCATATATATCCGTATGAGCTCTTCTTGTGTCTTGCACAACTATCTCATCCACCACTCTTTGCACTCATATGTTTCTCATCATCTTTTTGCACCAACAGGGACTTCTTGTATTTATGGCACGAGCTCCAGCAAAAGAAATGATTTATTTTTGCAGGTACAAGGTACGGTTCCCTGACATCCAACAACCTTCATTAAATAAATTACAGTGAATTAAAATATACCTAACATGACCGTTGGTTAGATTAAATAAAGATAAATAAATTCAAATAGATGTTTATGACTATTGGTGAGTCAAGTGATCGGTAGGTCATCAGCATCAGCATCGGTGGCTAGACATCGGTGTGTCCTGATCGGTGACTCAGATGATCATCATCGGTGTGTCATGATCAGTGACTCATTTGATCAGCATCAGTGTGTCATGATCGGTGACTCATTTGATCAGCATCGGTGAGACATCTTTGGTGACTCAGATGATCAGCATCAGTGTGTCATGATCGGTGACTCATTTGATCAGCATCGGTGAGACATCTTCGGTGACTTAGATGATCAGCATCAGTGTGTCATGATCGGTGACTCATTTGATCAACATCAGTGAGACATCTTCGGTGACTCAGATGATCAGCATTGGTTTGTCATGATCAGTGCGTCTGTTGTCTTTTGATATGGATCGGTGCGACCGTTCACTTTTGATATGGATCGGTGCGACCGTTGTCTTTTGATATGGATCAGTGCGACCGTTGTCTTTTGATATGGATTGGTGTGACCATTTTCTTTTGATATGGATCGGTGCGACTGTTGTCTTTTGATATGGATCAGTGCGACCGTTGTCTTTTGATATGGATCGGTGTGACCATTGTCTTTTGATATGGATCGGTGCGACCATTCACTTAATAGAACACAAAGTGTCTGTTTGATCCAGAAGACTTCCAGAATATTTGTAAATCAATAACAATCACAGAAAAAAACATGATCCAACTGATATAAATATATTCACTAAAAGATTGTGATTATGTATATGAGAAATCCAACCGGATTAAGTAACGATGATTTGTGATTATTAAAAAAACAATCACAGGAAGAATTCAACAATCTTCCAGAGGCCTCAACAATCTCCCCCTTTTTAATAATTAAAAATCGTAGTCATAAATAAAAATAATATATAATCAATAATAGTGACAAGGCCTAATAAGAATAAAAACACAATGAGATATAAATCTCCCCCTGAATTTATGCCTTTGTATATTTATGTAAACATTGCTCCCCCTGCCAGAGTATGTTTCTCCCCCATAGATATAAATCCATAGATATAAATCTCCCCTTTTGGATAATCAAAAAAGAGGGAAAACATATAAAGAATAGATTAAAAGAAGGCATCATAGAGAATAGAGAGAGAGAAAAAATGTTTGTAAAGTACATCAGAGTACAAACAGAACACTGTTCACCCTATCAACAACAAGAAACAACTATTTATTGTGATGTAACGGGGCTTTGCCTTTGTCAGAAGGATCAATGGTTGGTATGTTGGAAGGCATGGGGGTAGGGTGAACTGGGTGAATTTCAAAAGGTGGTAAGATGACTCTGGAAGGTGGAGGAGAGGATGCCACAAAGATTTGCTGTTGAGTAGTAGTAGTTGGTTGAGACGATTGCTGAATAACTGGTCGTAGTTGAGATAGATCTTGAGCAACGAAGATATAATTTGGAGCAATATCAGAGGCACTGAGAGGTTCAGCAGTAGGAAGCACAATGGCGGTGGCTTTTCATTCAAATAAGGTTTGAAAAGATTTATGAAATCCTGAAAAACTTCTACACCATAATGCACAGCCTTCTCAAAATCATCCTTATTCTCTATGAACCGTTCCAAGGTAGGAGTAAAATATTGCAACTGACGAACTTTAGTCTTGAAAGCTTGAGTTACTGGAGGTAGTTTCAGATTATCAGCCAACACATTGAAATTCACGGTCATCTCATGCTTGGTATAAATATTTGAAAAGTAATGATCAACCTTTTCCGTGATCTCTTTCTGAGATTTATTGACATCTTCTGAATATAATTTTACCATCTTATGAATGTGATCACTGTGCTGCTTCATCTTCCTCAATGAGTCCAAATCAAGAACTTGTCCAATGGCGGCCAATTCATCATGCACAATCTTCCTTAGAGCCTCTAGCTCATGAGTAGTTATCTTGGTTACATTGGTTACACTGGATTGAGCAACTATCTGAGTTATCTCAGCTTTCAACATCCTCAGATCAGACTTCATAAGATGTTCAATCAGATTTCTCAACACTTCCATCATACCAGAGATGGTTGATATAAATTCGTTTGATAAAGAAACTATGTCAGAATGTAGATCCTTAAAAGTTTGATTTAGAGAGACTATGTGTCTTCCAATAAACTCACCAGTATTGGCCAAGTCTGGACTAATAACATTTGATACTCTTGTTGAAAAGGCTTCCAAAGAATCTTAAGAAACTTACAGAGATTCTTGAGTAAGAGAATTTGAAATTTCTTCTCTGACTGTATCTCTCACAGAAGCAAGCAAATCAATTTTGAACTTATCAAAATCAGACTGAGAGACAGTAGAACTAGGTAGATAAACATCTGCAGCATCAACAACATGAGCAGACCGTGCCTCAACTGCTTGGCTTTCCTTCACAACCGTAGTAGATTCTGATTCTTCCTCTTCCTCTTCAGAATACTCTAAACCCAAAACAGCTAAACCAGGGTTATCATCACAGACATCAGCACACAGAGTATATTTCGGTTTATCATAACTTGATTTTCCATAGATTTCTAGAGAATCTCCCTTGCCACTGGTATTTGTTTCTTGCACAGTTTTATGTGGATATATTGGAGGTACAATAAGACTATCCAATGGTTGGTTATCACCATCATCATCATCATCATCATTATCTCCATTCCCATTTCCATTCTTCACAGAATCTTCACTGTCAGATAATTCAGTGTCAATAGCTTCTTCGTCACCAAGAACTGGTTCTGATTCAGGTAAGGCTAAAGGTGGACTGGCAGGTCTAAAGTCCATTCTTCTCTTAGGGCTCACAGTATCATGATCACTCCTATCATCAGGTGGTGACATACTCCCTTCTTCTGTTTCATCTTCTTCCATCGCTTGTTTACCAGACTCTTCATTGTCCTGATTCTTTTCAACATCTACTTCTTCCTCATCATCAGAATAAACTGGCTCCTCATATGATTTCAAACCAAGGTCTCTCAAACCCTTCAGCCTCTTTCCATGATCAGTGGGATTGTAGGATTCATACAGCTTGTCCTCATCAGCAACCCATCATTTTTTCCATGGGTTGCAATTTATTTTAATCCTTTTACAAATTTCTTTGTTAACACAAAAAGCACTATCAGATTCAACTATCTCATTAGCTTCATCAACACATTATATATTCTTTAATATAGAAGAGATCATTTTGGAATAGAACATGGAAGTGGCTTTCATAGAAGGTTTCACCTTTCCAGCTATGTGCACCATTAGATATCTACACAAATTGATCTTTTCATGGGTCTTTAGTAAAAACAATATAAAAACATCCAGGAATTTTACAGCAGCAAAATCTCCTTTCCTAGGGAAAATTTGGTGCTGAATAAACATAAAGAGAAGTCTACATTCACCATCCAACTCTGAGGATATGATTCTCCTTGACTCTTTTCTTCCAGTCAAAATCTCTAAAGCTAACTCATAAGATAGGTATTCAGTGGTTGGAGGAATTTTTCCAGCATAATCCTCATACCGACCCTCATGGGGTAAATTTAAACATTCATCCCATTGTTTAGACAAAAAAGATATTTTCTTTCCTTTCACTACAGAAGACATTCTGTCAGCCTTACAACACCTAAAGTAACTTTCATATATATATAAAACTCATGCACTAGCTTTGGGTAGTATACACGAGTGTTATCTGAGAACCAGGCTTTCTATCCTTGTGATTCTAAAACTTGTAACAATAGTGACTTACTTGTCAAAAGCTAGGCAGAACTGACTTCCTTTTCTACAGTAACAATCCGAGTTTCCAGGTTCGGATTTACTAATCCTTGAGTGGTACTACTCGACTCGCCTCGAGCACGCTTTGAAGGTATAGGACTATCTGATCGTTTGCTTGGTCTCTTTTGCTTAGCCATTTGAAGATTCTGGGGAATGCAAGAGTTCGAAGGATCAATGTAGAGGAGTAGAGTGGATATAAGGCTTGGTGGGAAATGAAAGGTCGACGGTTTGGGGAATAGAAATAGCCGCATATAATTTATTTCATCATTTAGGGTTCCCATAATAATGATAAATGTAATTAATTAATTACAACATAATAAAAAGTAATAGAAATATAGATATGTTTGACTAGTCGGTTTCACAGATCGGTTTCACAGATCGGTTTCACAGATCGGTTTCATGGATCGGTTTCACAGATCGATCATACACAACTCTTGTTTAATAAAAATCATTCTTCCAGAGCACAAATTCTTTGTAAAAATATCGTATAATTGATGTTCATAACTAATAAATTCTAGAGAAATATCACTTTTCTGATAATGATCTCTTAGAAAGTGATGTCTGACATCAATGTGCTTAGTCCTAGAGTGAGAAACAGGGTTCATAGATATGTTGATCGCACTAGTGTTGTCACTGTTAATTGAAACATGTTTAAAATCAAATCCATAGTCCAATAAAGTGTGTTTCATCAACAGAATTTGTGCACAACAACTACCAGTAGCTATATATTCTGCTTCAGCAGTAGACAATGCAAATGAGTTCTATTTCATACTACACCATGATACTAGGGACTTTCCAAGTAAATGACATGTTCCATATGTGCTCTTCCTGTCTAACTAACAACAAGCTAAGTCAGCATTTGAATAACTAATTAGGTCAAATGATTGTCCTTTTGGATAAAACAAACCTAAATTCACAGTATACTTAAGATATTTAAAAATCATTTTAACAGCTAGTAAGTGTGATTCTTTAGGATTATCTAGAAATCTAGAACATATAAACACACTAAACATAATATATGGTCGACTAGTATTAAGATAAATTAAACTCCCAATCATACCTCTATAATTTGTTTGATCAACTGGTTTCCCAGTTTCATCAACATCCAATTTACAGGTAGTACTCATAGGTATATCACTTTCCTTAATACTATCCAAACCAAAACGTTTTAATAAATCCTTAGTTTATTTAATTTGATTTAGAATAATACTAGCATTAGTTTGAATGATTTGAAATCCAAGAAAATATTTAAGCTCTCCCATTAAGCTCATTTCAAACTCATTTTGCATAACCTTTGAAAAATCAGTACATAAAGTATTTTTAGAAGATCCAAAAATAATATAATCAACATAGATTTGTACTATTAAAACATCTTTTGAAATCCTTTTTATAAAAAGAGTGGGATCATCTATTCCTTTTGTAAATCCTTTTGAAATAATAATGTTTGAAAGTCTTTCATACCAAGATATTGGAGCATGTTTTAAACCATATAAAGCTTTAGAAAGTTTAAAAACATGATTTTGAAAATGAGGATTTGAGAAACCAGGTGGTTGTTCTATAAAAACATCTTCAAAAATAAAACCATTTAAAAAAGAACTTTTCACATCTATTGGATATAACATGAAATTAAGATGTGATGAATAGGCATGTAAGATCCTAATATCCTCTAATCTAGCTACGGGTGCAAAGGTTTCCTCATAGTCAATTCCTTCTTCTTGATTTTAACCTTGTGCAACTAGCCTAGCTTTGTTTCTAATTATGTTTCCAGATTCATCAACTTTGTTTCTAAACACCCATTTTGTGCCTATGGTTATAGTGTCCTTAGGTATTTCTACTAATTTCCAGACATTGTTTCTTTCAAATTGATTTAGTTCTTCTTGCATAGCCATTACCCAAAATTCATCATTGATAGAGTCATTGATATTTTTAGGTTATAAATGTGAAAGAAAAGCTTGATGTTCAACCTGATTTCTTAGAGAAGCTCTAGTATGTGTTCATATATCTAGATTACCTACAACAACATCTAATGGATGGTTCTTTAGAATTCTAGTTGGTCTAGAAAAGGTAGGAATAGAGATTTCAGATTCATCTACAGGTTGAGGTTCAACAGAAGTAGGTTATGGAAAATTTCCAGAACCAGATGTTTTAACTACAGGTCCACTGTCTTTATCATTAAGGTTCAAAACTAAGAGATCTTCTTCAATATTTTCAAGAGAGGTCTTAGGTTCATGTGGATCATTTTCATCAAATTTTATGTGAATAGATTCTTCCACACATTTGGTTCCCTTATTGAAAACTCTATAGGCTTTACTAGAAATAGAGTAACCTATGAAAATTCCTTCATCACTCTTGGATGCAAATTTGTCAAGATTGTCATTAGTATTTTGAATAAAGACTTTACAGCCAAAAACTCTGAAGTAGTTAACCTTAGGTTTCCTATGGTTCCACAACTATTAAGGGGTCCTCTTAAGAACAGGTCTGATCAAGACTATATTAATAACATAAAAAGCTGTATTTACAGCTTCAGCCCAAAAATAAATAGGTAGGTCATACTCATTAAGCATAGTCCTAGAAATTTCTTGCAGGGTTCTATTCCTTATTTCTACTACACCATTCTGTTGGGGTGTCCTAGGGGCAGAGAAATTGTGACTATAGCCACTGTGCGAGCAGTAAGATTCAAACTCATGATTTTCAAACTCACAACCATGTTCACTTCTCAGGGTTTTAATTTTAAGTCCACTAAGGTTCTCTACAGTCATGGAATATTTTACAATGCAAGAACAATTTTCACTTTTGTGAGCTAGAAAATATACCCAAGTATATCTAGAAAACTCATGTACAAGAACATAGACATAGTGCTTCCCATTTAAACTAGAAACTCTAGAAGGTCCAAATAAATCCATGTGAACCAACTCGAGAGGTTGAGAAGTTGAAACTTATTTCATTGATTTAAAAGAAACTCTATGTTGCTTTCCCTTTTGACAGGGATTACAAACTTTGTCTGCTGTAAATTCAAGTTTGGGTCGGACTCTAACTAAGTTCTTCCTAGAATGTTTTCTAAGTGAATGCACATTGCAGTGCCCTAATCTTCTGCCCCAAATCCATGACTCTTTATAAAAATCATTTAAACAAGTAATATTCTTCTTAGATAAAGAATCTAAATCAACAGCATAAACATTTTCATTTCTTAAAGCAGAAAACACAAAAACATTTTTAGAATTAAAAACATTGCAAGAATCGTTTTCAAAGTTAACATAAAAACCATCATCAAATAACTGAGAAATACTTAACAAATTGTATTTTAAGTCCATCAACAAATAAACATTTAGAAATTAATACTCAGTCAGTGTTACCAATATGGCCTATGCCAATGATTTTTCCTTTTGGGTTATCACTAAAAGCGACAAAGCCTCCATCAAATTTTACTAAACTCTTGAAGCATGAGAAGTCTCCTGACATATGTCTTGAACATCCACTGTCCAAATACCATGTCTTTCTACAGGTGATCTTTAAGCAGGTTCCCTACAAAATAGATTTAGATAGGAAATGATTTTGGTACCCAGATCTTCTTAGGTCCAGACAGGTTAACCAATAAAACTTTAGGTACCCATATTTGTCTAATGGGTCTCATAAGATTTCAAGAGTAAATAGATTTTGAAAGATAAACCTTATTAGATCCATAACTATGAATAAAACTAGTTTAAGAATATGAAGTTCCAGAACTAGCTACATTCTGTCTAGATTTAGGAATGAATCTAGTTTTGGTAATTTTCATTTGTCCAGGTTGGTATCCTATACCAGTAGTGTATCAAGGTGCTATTTTCTTACCTAGAATCTGAGTAAGGGTGACTTTTCCATTGTTAAATTTCTCTATGTCTTTCTTGAGTTGCTCATTATATAATTTCAGTTCATTGTTTTCTTTAAGTAACTGAGCTTTATTTTCCATTTCAATATCAAGATCAGATTTATGTTTAACAGTTAAATCATACTGTTTCATTAAACCTTTGTATTTTTATTTCAGCTCATTACAGGTTTCTTCTATCATATCACAATATTCAAATTGTTTAGATTTTTACATGTTATCAGAGTTAGTATAATCATCAGAATAATAAGAATTTAAAGCATGAGGTTCAGCTGTTACCTCAGAAGTGTTTGTCATAAAACACATGTTTGCCTTATTTTTGTGTTCAGTTTTAGAAACATCAGATTCAGTGAAGCTATCCTTAGAAGCACTCTAAGTAGCCTTCATGGATTTCTTAAAATTATTGTCCTTGTATTCATACTTCTTCTTGTATTTCATCTTTGGACAATCTGCTTTTATGTGTCCCTTTTTTTGCACTCATAGCAGACAACTTCATCTGATTTGTCAGATTTCTTCAAATCGTTTTTCCAATTTCCCTTGTTGTCATACTTACCTTTATAATTTGATTTTCTGAAAAACTTCTTCTTCCTGTAAAAATTCTTAATCCTTCTATAAATGTGAGCCATTTTAGCATCACTATCAGAAGCACTTTCACTATCTTCATAGCTTGAACTTTCATTTATAGCTTGGAGATTTTCCTTATCCTTGTTCTTTGAAGTTGAAGTCTTGAAAGCAACAGAATTACTTTTAGCTTCATCATCTACTTCTTTGTTAACCTTGAGTTTCTCTTCATACATCATAAACTTGCCAATTAGTTCCTTGACTGGCAGTTCACCAATATCACATGATTCTATAATTTAGACAGAATTTCCTCTCCATCTTTCAGGTAGACATCTCAGAATTCTCATAATTTGTTCCTTTGATGGAACATCCTTTCCCAGAGAATTCATTGTGTTGAAAATTTCATTAAACCTAAGATACATGTCAGAAATGGGTTCATCAGGCTTCATCTTAAAATTATCATAATTAATAGTATAAGTATTCAATCTTATTTCCTTAACATTAGTTTCTCCTTCATGAGAAATGGATAAGGTATCCCAAATTTCATAAGCAGTTTTACAAGAAGATATTCTATTAAATTCCTCATCTCATAAAGCATAGAACAAGGAAATCATAGCATTGCAATTATTATTGTAGGCAGCCTTAGTAGCTTTATTCCAAGTAGATATAACAGTAGTAGGAATTTTATATTCGAATTCTATAGCAGTCCAAATATCAAAACCCATGCTTCTAAATGAATTTTTATCTTGATTTTCCACTGAGCATAGTTAGTGCCATTAAAAAATGGTGTTCTGTTGGTAGAAACACCTTCAAGTCTATTATCCATGATAGCTTACTTAACGCAAGGATTTTAAAGAGATAAAAATTTAAAAATAATTGAAATTTTAAGAACTTTAAAATACAACTTAAATCACAGTTAAAAAACAGAGTACTTTAAAAAATATTTTGAATCCCTCTAATACCAAATGTTAGTCGGAGTGGATACTCAAGAGGGGGGTGAATTGAGTTCCAATTAAAATTTCGGTTTAAAAAATTTTCTTAAAAACCCTCAAATAAAATACTGAATTAAACTGTAGTGAATTTATATCAAAGTAAAGGTTCTGTTGGGTTCTCAAGGGATTGATTATTTCCCAGTTAATCAAAACAGAAGAGTTGATTAACTTTTGAAAATAAGTAACTGATTTACAACTAATATAAAAACATGAGAGTTTAATTATCAAAGTGACTTAAAAATAGTTTTGGTTTTAAATTAATTAGCAGCAGCAAAAAAAAAACGTTGAAAGAAATAGCACATCAGATATAACCAAGAGGTTCAGTCTCAAGCCGAGACATACTACTCTTAACAATTTATATAAATTTGATCCACACCCTAGATCGAGGTTCATAACAGTTTACAACTGTCCAGGTTTAAGACCTCTACCACTGTTATTCATGTGAAAAAAAACAACAACAACCATTTTTCCAGGTCACACATGACCTATACCACTATTAAAGTAGAAAATGAAATATGTAAAGAGTTTTCTGAGTATTTACAGATCCTCCAGTTAAAGTACAAGAGACAATGTGTGTGTTAAATACAGTAGATAACACAGACAGCTCGAAATGTAAAATAATGAATCACAGAGAAGAGATGTAGTGTTTAGAAATGGCTCTAGTGATTGCAGTGAAGCTTTGAACTCCTTGAGTTTGACGAGAAATGGTTTTGAGTCCTCTTCTTGTTTTTTTCCAAAAAACAGAGTGTCATCTGCTTGGCATCCAGGTTCAGAGATAGTGAAAAATGTAGTCGATAAAGTTCTTCAATGTACTCGTGAATGTACATAACTCTTCTTGAGTAAGCTTGAGTGAGTATGAGCTTATGTGTCTTCTTGTTCTTGCATGTATATCCGTATGAGCTCTTCTTGTGTCTTCCACAACTATCTCATCCACCAGTCTTTGCACTCATATGTGTCTCATCGTCATTTTTCACCAACATGAACTTCTTGTATTTATGGCATGAGATCCAGCAATAGAAATGATTTCTTTTTGTAGGTACGAGGTATGGTTCCCTGACATCTAACAACCTTCATTAAATAAATGATAGAGCATTAAAATATACCTAATGATACTGTTGGTTAGATTAAATAATGATAAATAAATTCAAACAGCTGTTTATGAATATCGGTGAGTCAAGTGATCGATAGGTCATCAACATCAACATCGGTGGCTAGACATCGGTGTGTCCTGATTAGTGAATCATATGATCATCATCAGTGTGTCATGATCGGTGACTCCTTTGATCAGAATTGGTGTGTCATGATCAGTGACTCATTTGATCACCATAGTTGAGACATCTTCGGTGACACAGATGATCAACATCGGTGTGTCATGATCGGTGACTCATTTGATCAGCATCGGTGAGACATCTTCGGTGACAAAGATGATCAACATCGGTGTGTCATGATCAGTGACTCATTTGATCAGCATCGGTGAGACATCTTTGGTGACTCAGATGATCAGCATCAGTGTGTCATGATCAGTGCATCCGTTGTCTTTTGATATGGATCGGTGCGACCGTTCACTTTTGATATGGATCGGTGCAACCGTTGTCTTTTGATATGGATCGGCGCGACCCTTGTCTTTTAATATGGATTGGTGCAACCGTTGTCTTTTGATATAGATCGGTGCGACCGTTGTCTTTTGATATTGATCAGTATGACTGTTGTCTTTTGATATGGATCGCTGCGACCGTTCACTTAACAGAACACCATGTGACTATTTGATCTAGTAGACTTCCACAATACTTGTAAATCAATATGAAGTGTAGATAAAAACATGATCCAACCGATATAAGTAGATTCACTAAAATATTGTGATTATGTATATGAGAAATCCATCTGGATTAATAACGATGATTTGTGATTATTAAAACAGCAATCGCAGGAAGAATTCAACAATATTCCAGAGGGCTCAACACTAATAAATTTAGGATAAATATATTTAGGTGAATACCCTAGAGTTAAAATGGGGATAGTTATTCACTGAAAAAATGAATATAATAGAAAATGAAAAGGTGATTTTTAAAGTATAATGAGGTTACATAATGATTCATTGAAGAGATTCATGATACTAAAGGGTACCACTAATCCCTCAAAAGTTATATTTGTAGAATATTGTATTCATAGACTCATATTAAAATATTATCACATTGTAATAAAAAGGAATGATATAAAAATGGTTCTTGAGAAATGAGGAGAAGAAGATAATCCCTTTTTGAAAAAGAGAGGGGAATTCATTACGGATTTATAATCATTAGATTTGGACTCTATATGATAAAATAAATAAATATGATAATTATACCTTGTTTTTTTTTCTTTTTTAGACCAATTATGAGTTATTTTAAATATTTTATAAACATATTAACCTAAATAATTAAATTAGTTACATTATCAACATGAATTGGAGACATGTTCATAAAAATTAATTTTAGAACCTTAAAATTTATTTTATGTTTTGGAGGACTCATTAATATTTAATAAAACTAATAATGGATATAAAAACACAATTATAAAGGGGAAACATCATTTTGGTTATAAATACTATTTATAGAATTTATCAGATCACATTTTGTAATTATGACATTAAAATACATCATGTATAATTATAATGTATTTAACTATTACCCAAAAAGTTCTCAATCTGAAAAAATTATGGAAAATCTACAATTCACAATTTTTTTCATGTTGATTTCAAGAATAATATTTATTTTATCAAAATTATTTATATATTTTATAATAAAAACATAAATATAAACAAATATTTATTTAAAATATTGGTTATTTTTACGGTTTTGTCACTGTGCTGGTGACTAAGAAACTCCATGGACATTGACAGAACCATTGAATCTGGATCAAACAATTATATGAAAATATATCTGATGACTTAAAAATAAATATTGATGTTTATTTCCCATAAACATTAATTCCCACCAACTCCTAATATTCCATTTATTATAAAATGATGAACATAACTCTGTTATAGTATCAAACATTCCCAGTAACACCAAAAGTATATCAATATATTGAAAACCAACCCTTTTATTCATGAGGATCTTTAGATCCTTGGAATGCTAGTGGGTTCTTCTGAAGAAAAAAATAATCATGATCTCTATATGAACTCTTTTTTGGATTAATTACATAATCCTAAAATGGAAGCTGTCTAGGTACCATTCATAGTGCATCGGCATCAGGCACCACTATCTTGACAAGATTCCAATCAAGTTGAAGGTTTACCTACTACATTTCGTGAGCATCTCTATATTGATGGATATTAAAACATATTCTTGAGGGAATTTTACTACAAAACATCGATAGTAATTATGAAAAAATAAGAAAGATACTCATATCACCAACTCAATTAAGAGATTAATGAATATCAATTTTATCATTTAGAATTCTAATGTATGGGATATCTAAATAATCAGTTTAAATATTGGAAATTTTCTATACATAGATCAATTTATTCATCCTGACCACCTTACCTAAACACCTATGGAGATTAGGGCTAACAAAAATGGATCTAGACATGAACTCCCTTGTGACTACCCCTAATGTCCAGATAATCAATACTTCTATTTACTATGACATCACATACATTCTACTGACATTATAGAGAGAAAATGAACTCCACACCTTTTATACCACACTGTTACAAACCATCCCAGACACCATGATTCACTAATACCCATTCCATTCCTTATATATCATGAAAAGAGTTTTTTGGTCCCCATGGGATAGTGACTAACACATTGAAATATATAAAATTTTAGTGGGAACATATTTTCTAAATGAAAAATCAATTGACACATAAAATGGAGGAATGAAAATTTCATCTTTAGTATAAAAAACACTCAAGGAGATGAAAATTTACACATGCAGTATGATTAGAAAATGCAAATAGTACATCATCCAAAATATCATAAAACATCCATAAATATAATATATCATAACCCTCATGTAACAAGTGGATGATATCTCCACCATCCACCAATAAAAATCCAGGGTCCCATTAATCAAGAACACCTTCTACCTAATGGAGGAACATCCCCTTTTCATGTACTAAGTATAACATAATATATGAATTTATAAAGGAAGAGGTAGGGTGTGTGATATATATCTAAATGGGATCTCAGCAAGTGATTCAAAGGAAAATTCTATGACAAATAAACAATTTATTATACAATTTAAAGAACAACGAGTTGTGAATAATTTAACATTTATTATTAAAAATAGTCTTTTAATCATAAAATTACTAGATATATAAAAAATAGGATTGGATGAACATTTTAATAAATCATTAGGAAGAAAAAATTTGTTTAATAAATTCAACATGAAAATAAAATGAATACCAAATATGATGTTTCTAAGCCCTTATGTTACAAAGGTATTGGATTAATGGTCCACACACTAATAAGTCAAATCAACACGTCTCATGATGGGAGCATACATCCCAAAGACATAAGATATCAGGGTAATAAATCATTACCCCATTCAATGTAAAAAATATTGATTATGGTTTATATATAGTAATCATTATAAATCCATTTCTTGGAAGAATGATTCAATGAATTATTTTCTTAATAAAATACAATCGTCACAGGCTCACCTGTGATTTCAGAAAGTAAATCAATCATTTGAATTTCATTCATTTAAATTCAATTCATCAATTATAGTTAAATTTACCATATTCATGATTCAACATTCAAATTAAATTTCAGAAAAAATAATATTTTTCCATCAAATTAATTCCTTTTTAATTTACATTTTATTTCATTCCATTTTTTAATGAATCAATATCAAATAATTTCATAAGAAAAATTAAAATTTTAAGACATTTGAAAAACATCTCAAATTTTATAAATCCATTGAAAAATGGATTTAATTTAACAAATATCATGACTTTTAATTCAATCATAAATATTTAATCATGGTCCAATACATTAGTCAAGTTGTAATTTAAAGTTAAGGAAAAATGCTAATGAATTTTTTGGTAAAACCATACCAAAAAACCAATATGTTTTCAAATGATCAAATAATCAATCACATTAAAGGGGAAATAATAATAAAAAATATAAGGTGATAATATTGAACAAATAATAAATTGAGTTAAAATCCATAAAATAATGACCCAATATATAAATAATAGTATAATTCATAGCTCTTAAAGGATGGTAGAATAGAGGGGGGGGGATTCCGAATAAACGTGAAATCACTTTTTGGAGTCATAACATATGTATCCAAAGATGCATCAATCTGAGAATAGTAGATGTTATTGGTGCCGATATTCATCATGAGATCCTCTAAAAGATAAGGCCTTTTTTTAGGTTCAAATATATGTTTAATAATATTATAAACCAGAGTTGGAGAATTTAATTAAAAATTATGAGGTATTAAAACCACATTTATTTGGTTTTCTAGCTTATGTTGAATGGTAATTGTTAACTTTATTCTAACTATGTGCCCTCACAAGGCTTTTACACTGTGTTCAATGTTTGGATGCACACTTATTCTAATAGTACTCTAATCTTAGAAACCTCTACTAGCCAATGTATCATTGTTTGGATGGGTGGGTACACATTTTAGACTAACTATGCACCAATCAGTATCCACCCTCTATACCCTCTAAGTAGGGTGTAAAATGTATTGTTCCAACCACACAGTATTCCCAAAACATGTGTAGAATGTTAATACCCCAATATTCTCCACAAATTTATATTAAACAAAAAAATTGAACAACTAAAAATAAATAAAGATCAATATAAGGGTCAACAAGTGCTTAAAATATGGCCTATGGATGTGAATATATTTATACCTCAGCCATTTCTACATTTAACAATTCAAAAAGTTATATTTGATAGTGGAATTTCCAAATCCTTTCCCTTTAATCCAATTTAATAAAATATTTCATTTTATTTCCATAGTGGGTTTACATTTATCATAGATTAATAATATGAATTTAATGTAATTTTTTTTCAATAAAGTAGGTTCATTTTCTTAAAATATGAATGTTGATTCAAAATCAATATATTAATTTTTCAAATTATAAAACATTGATTTTTCATTTAAAAAAATTAAATCAACAATATTTTTTATACAAAATCACATATTTTTTTTATTAAATATTAATTTAATAGTGTTAATAATAAAATCACATCCATCAGAGGATATATAATCATAATCAACAAGAAATGGAATGAAGCGATCTATATATTTTTTCCTCAAAATCCTCTATAACCAATCAGGCCAACGATCTTAATATGGAAATCCTCAATACCCTATCATCTAATTACATTATAAACTAACGTTATTAGTCTATATGGAAAAAATATATCATTAAAGATAAGATTACATATATTGTAAATTGTACTAATGATTTTAAATTGAATTAGTAGGGCCACTCAATGACCTGAATTGTTATATCTTTTGGCCACTATGGAGTGGTGTAACCACTATTCGGCATGAAATATACTCATGTATGTTTTTTCATTTTTTTTCAAATATAAACTTACATATGGTAATTTGAATAGATATGTAGGGAACCCATTCCATTTGTGGTTACCCAAATTCAATTTAGTAGGTCCAAATGCCAAACATCATAATTCCCCCACTAATGATTTTAATGAGATAATGAATATAGTTTGACTATTATAGTTATAGGATAGATTATATAGGATATTTTCTTCTTTATAATATACTATATAAACATTCCTTTAATCCTTCATACCAAAATTATTTCATTCAACAATTTCAAAGAATCCTCCATTTATGACAGAGGTGTAGTCGGAGATTTCAAAAAAAAAATCAACATGTCAAGACCCACTTATATTTATATAGTATAGTAATATATTCATTATAATAAATTTATAGTCCAAACCTATATTCAACAATTTAATTAATTAAAATTTAAAATTCATCTATTTTATCCACTATCTCAATTCAATAAAACATCGCGGTCAATAAAATTATATTTCAACAGTATTTATATTAAATTCATTGAATGAAATTATTAAATGTGTCTTATGTTCAACTATAATCAGCCATCTCTAAAACAATAAAATATTCTATCTAAATAATTGTACTCTAAATCATGAATTCAAAATATATTTCTAGATTTAAGTAATACATAATTCCAAATTTAGATTCACATGACCACTATAATTTTTGTAAATTATATCCAATAAAAATATTTATCTACAAAATCAATTAAAATTAATTTGATATTAACTCTATTAAATTCCTAAGATTGACAAATAAAATTTTATATCTTAACTAAACACACTATTTATTTAAAAAAATAAAATTGACTAATTCATTAATTTACTCTTAAATAATTTTATATATATTTTTAAAACAAGAAGATAAATAATTATAATGTTAATAAATTATTATCCAATAATTATCCATATTAACCTCTTATATTACTCAGGTCAATAGAAATATCCTTCAATTTAATATATACCAAATAATATAAAATTATTTGATAACTAAATAAACAAAGAATATAATTCTATTTTATATAGACATAAATATATATAAATTAGACCTGAATACATGTATATTAAAAAATTATTCCTATCTTTATTGATGTTATGTAAATTAACAAAATAAATTTATTTAAAAAATTGGTATGTGGGGTTAAGTATTAATATTTGATAATTTTTTATGAAATTATTTTGATTTCTAACCATGGACATTTTTTCGTTTATATAAATTAGTACCATTAATACATATCGATTTTGGTGAAAAGTGTTTATTTTCTATACATTGTGATTTTTTAAACTAGTTTTTATTAATTGTTATATTTAATATTATGTTTTTATATACATGACTATAATATTTAATTTAATCTTTATTTTTTGTCAATAGGATTTTCATAGACTTATTATAAATATGGGCCAGTCTAAAAAATTATACATTCAAGCATGTGACGTATTATTTTTATACTAACAAAATTGTCATCCCCTAACATTTTTATTAACTCATATCTAGTTAAAATTCAGTGAAATATATGGAGGAATTAATATTTTGGGGACATACTGTAAAAAATCTATAGTTTTAGAATAGTATATAATATAAAAAATATTTCAACTTCTATTTATTTAATTATTATATATTATTTCCTAATGCTCATCCAATGCATGTGCTATCTTAAAAACGGTATTTGGTGTCCACGAGGAGTGATCAATAATAATTTTTCTACATATGTGGGTTTATTCATAATTTTTATTAAATATAGATTCATTAATTTTTTTTTCATCATCCACTAATTTAGATTCTATTTTTAGAACACAAAATTTACATGAGAGGTGTTTGGTGGAAGTAAAATACAATTTTACATGGTTTTTAAATGAGAAAAAATTATTATTTGAATGAAATACATTGAATATATAATTATTATCATATAATAATAAATATATGAAAATAATATCACCCCAACATTGATCTTGAGAACATATCTGAGTTTGTAAGAAAAAAACATTATTCCACTTAGTAGAAAATAAATATGTTTATTAATGAATGTTGAAGTTGTGGTACCAAAATATTATACTCTCAATATTTAGTGAAATTAATTGAATATCTACATTTCATTTATGTTCAATTACTCCATGATTTAATTCATACATTTTAGTGTGTGATACTACTTTGTGATAACTAAACTAGAGAACACTATATAGTAAAACAGCAACGAATAACCATTGATCTAAGATAAATCATGCATATTGGTATTTTAATTGTCCATTTAGATTAAACATTCATTGGAGATGATAATGTATATGAATCATAAATCCACGTTTATTGATTATTGGAGACTCATCTAACATATCATGGTAAAAATCACATCTATAGTACATATATCTCAAATTGGTTCACCATTATGTAAACAAAAGTTTTAATATATATCTCAGTAAAAATATATATATAAATGGTGATGAATTGAACTGACTTTATATTCATATGATCATGAAGCCTTTTGAATTTCATTCATTTAGATATACTAATAACCACTATGAATATAACCTATAATATTTTCCCATTATATAAATGTTAATTTATGACATTTCTTAAACATCATTTTTCTATATTTTGTGGTATTCCATCGCATAATATAATATCATGAAGGGTCATGTGTATTCTCTAAAATTGTTCTTTTTATTCACCCAAAATTATTTTCTAAAAAATTATGTATCCCGTTTGGAGTTTCCCAGGTCAGTTTAGATTGATGCATTGCATATATTATCTAACAACTCCATTATACGTAGTTTAAATATATAACATTACCATTCCAAAACAAGATGAAATTTTCTTTATCATTATATTATTATTTAATTTCCACATAGTTTTTGATTTCAAAATATTTTGAATCATGAAATAAATATTTAATTCATCGTCTATTTTATCTTGGGTAGTTATGTTAAAAATCAAATAGTCATAAATGTGAATAAAATATGTAAATTAAAGAAATTATGGAAATAATTAAGAAGATTATATGAACAATTTATACATTTTAGTATGAATTCCACATTTTATAGAGAGGTTATAAAATTTTCTCAAAGATATAATTCATAAAATTCTATGATACCACAATAAAAATAAATATTATCTAAAAAATTACAATATATTTCAATATAGTGATGCACTGCCCAATTTGTTATGTTTAGTTAGACACACATAGTAAGAAATAGCATTGTATTACCACATAATGTTGTTCCCCATGTTGTTATGGTATATCAAAAAGGTATTCAATGTGGGCCACTGGGATATATTAAAATTATAATATATTAATCTTGGTTAACTATTGAAACAATCCTTCATATACTGGCTTATCGAATAATTATTATCCATCGTTAGACCTGTGACTTAATTAAATACTCCTCCGTTAATGAATTATTCCTTAATAAATTCAAAAAATTTAACCCCAATGAACAATCTTATCAATAACCATTAGCTTCATTTACACACATGAAATATTTTTTATTTATGAATTATTTTTTATTATTTCACATGAAATATGGTATCAAATCCATTATTCTCTACTATGTCAATGTAGTGGTTTTAGTTGGTTACTGTGTGGTGGCATAAGATTTTTCAAGTGTTTTAGGGAAAAAACAACATGATGTTGATGAAAATATTCTAAAGAGAATTTCATAATAATAATCAAACTATATAGGGATAATTATAAGGTGAATACTATTCAGGATAAAAATATTGATAATGGAAAAACTAAATATATGACGTAGATAGGGTTCAAAATAAATGTACATTACAAAAAAACAATTGCATTGAAGAAAAAAATGTAACAAACATCCTTGAGGCCATAAACCATAAACTTGTGAGGGAGTGCATGGAATTGTTGTCAGATAAATTTCATAACCCATAATTTTCATCATTCTTTTCCCAAAAATATATATATATGAATATCGATGTTGTGAATGAACATGGTTTTCCCATTTCAAATTATATTATTATTTCATTGAAAATATACATTAGTGTGAATCATCAAATTAAAATACAGCACACTCGATGGGTATTGTTAAAAACACTATCTGAGTCAATGGATAAATGTCATCAATTATAATATTTACATTTTCATATTATTGTATTAGAAAACTCATAACATATAAATATATATGATACTACATGGGTAATGTGATGTAATAATAAATTAATCATGTAATGTGTGGCATGAAAGAGAATACTTTTCCGGAGTATGATTAAAGTCTTGTGGTTATGATTTTGAGGTTGGATTTTGGCTTTTAAGGGTGTCATGGGAGAGGGACATGTGAATATTTTTTATTCCACTCATGTGAGAATCACAAGTAAAATATAACAATATAGGGTGTATGTATTCAATCGATTCATGGTTAAAAGAGTCATAAAGATGATTAGATGACCATAAAATCACATGATAGAGAGTGAAAATACCCTAATCCAATAGGGATATAATAATATATAAATGTAATTCATCTAATAGAGACACCAATGGACACTACTTCAATATCAACAAGGTAATGTATTTAATTATGTTAAAAAATTCATTACCTTACATTTGAGAGGTTTTTGTCCTACAATAAATGAAATATAATAGATAAAAAGCACTTGGATATTCTTATATGAAAATAAACGTGTGGCTACCTTAAAATATTGAAGAGTTCAATTAATAAGTTCTCATTAAAGGATTTCATTTGATCGTTAGTCTAACTCTCATTAATAGTTATTTGAATTATATATTAATTGATCATGTTATCATTTATGAGTGTTAGTAAAAAAGTAATAATTGAGTTAAAAATGTGGTCTGATAAAAATTTAACCATTAGAGACTTAACACATTTCTAGAATAAATTTGTATTACTATGATCAATTACCCATGTTATTACGTGGATGAATTAACTATAATTTTAATATGATCAATAATCCTTTATTAATTAGATAATGTTTTATTATTTTTGTTTCATCTTATAAAATACATACTAAGAGTATTATTCAGGTGTAATATATCATATATGAAAAATATACATATAATATGGTTGGATTTTGTATATTATCAATTATAATGTGGCCCAAATTTATAGTATTTTGGAAGAGGAGAGGTTTTTAGTGTGTAAAAATTCTACATAAAGTTGATAGGGATGAGTCCTCTAAAATATAATCTTTTTAGGAATCATAGTTTTTTTATGATAATATATATTTATACATATCTGTTTTGAATAATATAGACTCATTTTAGAGGATAATTTTTAATGAAATGTTGGGAAATCATATTTCAAAGTTTATATATCATATCATTCATTACAAAATAATGATAAATTATTTCTTTATCAATAAAACATGAATAACTCGGTCTAATCTAGAGTGTCACATGAACTAATGCTCACCTCTCTATAAGCAAGAGGTTTTTACATATAGTATGTGTCTATGCACCATCAGTTGGGAGACAATACACTCAGTATCATTTCATCAAAAATAATATAAAAAAATAGTATATTAGTTATAATATCACGTAGTAGTCTCAATATAAAATTACAAAGGTTTTATATAGAAAAAAGGGCCCCTGAAGGGAATATCCATTCTAAATTAATTTGTAAGTATATAAATATATAATATAATATGGAAGTCATTCAGAGTTTATCATAGTTTCAGTACTAGCACCATGCTCTATGGCCTAACTATCTGTACATTCCCTTCCATATTCTTAGATCCATATGTATGAATTAAATATGTGAATCAAGCTTCCTGTGATTAGTGTCAATAATAAATCCCAAAAAGACAACACCAATTTAACCTCAGAATATATGCACATGTATTTCAGGTTAATAAAATGCTAAAAACAAATGCACAAGAAAGAATAAATTATCATATACTATGTAGAGACCGCATTTCTAGTATCCTAGATCCACACATTGCATTAATATATTGCCGTTATATATATTGAATCACATCCTATTGTGGCATTTATTTTTTAATTATAGTAAACTTGAAATATATTTGATTCTCATTATACATTTGATAACATGAAATTAAAATGAAATTAATGCTATATAATGTTTATCCTTTTAATTATTTAATAATTTCTTATTCATATCCCTAATAAAAGAAACCAAATATTGGTGAGCTATGATTCTTAGTAAGGGTTACATACAACCAAATCTATCATGAGTAAATAAGTAATAACCTGTACAGTAATGTAACAACTAAGAAAACATGTTGTTTAATCAATAACTAGGGTTTGAAGAATCATATGGAAAAAGTAAATGATGTTAAAATGATGAAAATTAAATAATGAAATGATCTTGAAGCTTATATTTGGATATTTTTTAAAATTATTACATGGAAAATATCCACTAATTTCATAATTTTGTAATTAAAAATTCATTACGTAAAAACATACTATAAAGGAATTTTTCCATGACAGTTTAAAATATGGGTAGATTACCACCAAAACCATTAAATAAGATTAGAAACTCATTTGTCTATGGATTCCTACCAATGCATCTTGTGGATATGTAATTATAGAGCTGACCAATAACATAATAATCTCAATGCATTCATCATACAAATAAATACTACAACTATATCAACATTCCTTATTCAAAAATAATCCATATAAGATTAACTAGTGTAAATAATGTCAATACATTCGCTAGTATAATTCATCATAATTCATAAAATAAACGAATAAATATGGTATCATTACAAAATATTCATAGTGTACACTATAATGGTTGTTGTTAATATATATAAATACCATAAAAATATAGTTTAATAATTCTTTATGACTATACTTTCTTCACATTTAATAACACTTTGACAAAATAAGTTATTTATTCCATATTTGGAAAAAAATAATTATAAATAAGTCTATAATCTTATAAAGGAATTTTCAAAATAATTAGAGTTCATAACGACATGATGTTTCATCCATTCCACATAAATTAAAAAATCATTCCATTCACTATTTTGTATGAGAAGAGAATATGTACCACATTTAAGAATCGATTGGATCATTCCTCTTAAAATTGTTTTTAGAAATAAATCATTGGTAATAATTTCATTAATTTAGCATTTAATAGTAGTAAAAATAAAATTTTAAAAAATATGGAATATATTATTATTAAGGAAAAATATTCCGAACAAAGTTGTGGAAAGAACTCAGTTTTCAAAAAAAACATTAATTTAATATCATTAGTACATAAAGAGTGGATAATAAATGGAAATATTTTTTATATATAATAAAATTGTGGATACGAAATTTCTTTGGGACTAATATAAAAAAACAATATAATTCCCCAAGTGGATGATTATTCATATGTAATCCTTAATAATCATAATATTGTAAAATAAACCCTAACTACTATGGTTACTTTTGAATCATAATCAAAATGAAATAAACAAAATATAATTAATAATTAAATACTATTAATAAAATGTAACCATGATATATAATATCAATGGGTTGGTTGATACACCTCTTAAATAAATAAATTTGTTTTACATTACATATGTCCTAAATAATTGAATTCGAAATGAAGAAGCCTTAAAATGATAATAATGTTGAAGTGAGAATTAATTAATTATGTGATTATGAGTGAAACTTAAAAATCCAAAAAATAAAAGGAGGAAATACAACATAAATTAAAATTTTAAAATTTCACATATATTATTGACATAATATAACCAATTAAAAATGATATTATATAATGAATTGAAATTGTGTTATGAAACATTTACCAATTGGTATATTTCATGTCACATTCTCGTGAATGAATTAATAAAAATTAAGAAATAAAATATCATTATGTGTGAAGTATTCAATATATTACATGTAAAACTAAGAACGTATGTACAATATAAATCCAATAAAGTTCATAACATTAAAATAGACCTTATTAAATGGAAATTGAGAGGAAATACCTTACCATATGCCTGAATCATCAAATACAATATTTATATTCCAATTTAATAAAAGTATGTTATTTAATTAATTTCTTATGAACCTTGTTAATGTATATAATTCAATTTGTTTTATTTACCACAATGATGTAATTATTATCATGATCAATTGAGTTCACATTGGATGTTTTAAAAATATTTTTATCAAATTTCCAAAAAGATAATTGAGGTTTACTATGGTAAAATTCTTAATTATTCCATCATATCAAGAAAAAAATATTGTAATATTTATAATTTTTAGTCATAAGTTATACTGTTAAAACAAATCCTTGAAACATGGTTATGAAAAATGAACTAAACCAGAATCATTGGGAAGATAAGATGTATGTGCTCATGAGTAAAATTTCCATTTTTCAATGATCATGATTTAAATAATATAACTATTATTTTATTTTCCCATAATGGTATTTAGATATTATATTTCATAAAATTTATTTATGTCCACTTATATATTCAATCCATTGGAGAAGTTAATGAAAAATGAATCACATCACATCATAGAGGAATAAATAAACACATATTCAAGAATAACATTACCATATTTCTATAAATGGAAAGAAAAAAAGAAGATATATTAAATATATAAATCGATATATATTTCATGTATATCATATATATAAATTATAACCATCTATATAAATAGTTATTTGAGTCAATGAATGAAAAATGAATTACATCGGTTCATTAGAATAAAATCCTCAAAAGATAGAAACGATGGTTTGTTTCACATATAAAGGTAGAGGAGATTGATATAGGTCATTAAATTAACCTAAAAATCATATTATATGGGAGATAATTTTGTTGTTATATAATCAAGGAAAATTATAGTTTAATGAAGTTGTAGAATAAATAAAATCAGAACATTCAGTTAAAAACAATACCACTTTTTCGAACAACACTATTAGCATTGCGGCTTAAACAATCCATAGTTCATATTATGATGAAAATAAACCTCTATAAAGTGGTATGTTATGTTAGGAATTTATTTTTGTGTCTATTACCTGGAAAAATGTTTTTATGTGATAATAAAATTGTTTAAGAGGTGCCCTTTTATTAGAGAATGGAGATGTACTCATGGAATTTCTAAAAGTACAAAACTAATAATATTTAATTTTTATATTCAAAAGGTTAAAAAATATAATTCTCATAATTTAATATAATGTTTCATAAAAATACCTTCCAATATAATTTTTACAATATTAGAAAATATTTTTATCCTCATCTTCATTTTATAACCACGTTATCCTTATTTTACAATTATTGAGGTGACAATGGTGTTACTATTTAGAAATGAATAGAATACATGTAAATTAATAATTTGTCTATAAATTTACAATATATGAAATTTTAGAATATGTAATAACATATTTACCAAGATTAATAATATTATTATTTCTAAATCATTTAGTAAGTTATTATACGTTACAAAATAATATTAATGTAATTTATGGAACTAGTTAATAAATTTGACATTTAAAACAACATGAATAGAATTTAATTGAATATAATACTTATAAAAAAACTAAAAAAATATATTTATCTATATTATTGATGAAACAAAGTAATTAATTCAATTGTTTTTTTTTATTTCTTAAAATCATTAATTTTGATTTTCTATTAATTGATTAAATTTTTTGTCCCTGATGACAAAGAATTTTAGGAAATTATTTAATTCATAAAACAATTAAAATAATTAAAATAAAAATATAATATATTTTCTCATTTATATGATTATTTATAACCAATGGTATAATATTTGTCCCTATTGAAAAATATTATATTTCATAAAATAAGAAATTGAGATTTTTTCATTATATGTTAGTTAAAAAATATATCAGAAAAAATAAAAGACAAATGGATCTAAACTGCTACATATTAATGAATTTTATATAAGATGAAGAAATACACTAATTCAATAGGGTAATTGAAACTATTAGGGACAATTTTTAGACCATCTAATTTTGGTTATAAACATACTTTCGGGATTTACCCTTACCATGATGACAAATATTAGCTATAGTTACTACTCATAATAAATAACAAATGGGTATATTTTAAAAAAATAAAGGAAATCCATATTCAATATCTGTAATCCATATTTCAATATATTTCTCAAAAAATTTCAATTATTTAATTTAAAATTAGAAACTAAAGACTTGATGAAAAAGGGGGGTTTTAAAAAATACATTTATAAGTATAAAATGTTTTTATAGAGTATGCAAGTATAAAATTTATTAAAAAAAGAATTATTTTATTATTACTAATAAAAATTAAATAATTATACATTATAATTAATTTATAGCAAAATATAGGTTTCAAAATTCTCTAAAAAGAAGTAATGTTTTCAATAAAGAACGTTATTTTTCATTATTCAATAAAAAATCCCACATTTTTGAAAAATATGAAAATGATACCATATGTTATTTTTGAAATTAATAATTTTAAAATTACATACCATTTATGGATTAAAAACATTCAATGTGATATATAATAATTATAATATTCTCCCATATTACTAAATACATTAAATTTTTGATGAAAACATATTGTTGAAAAATAAAATGAATTTAATTATAATTGTGTCGTTAATTACTAGGAAGTTTAGAATATTGAATAATGGATATATATATATATATATATTTCTTAAATAATTTAATCCCAGTCATACCCTTCAAATTAATTTCCAAAATATAAGACTCATAATTCAATAATAATATCTTATTATTTGTTTAGGCTTGATGTTTCCTGTCACATACACTATCAAACATATATGATAATTTTTAAAATAATTAGATGATATATTCAATGAACCATTAAAAGCCCATTTCATTATAAATTTATATTGGAATTTATGATAACAGGTTTTAATATAATAACAATTGAGTGATTATTTAATATGTAGTTTCAAATATTGAATAATGTCTTTATGGATGTTTTATAAAAAAATTAATCATAGTAATACCCTTCAATTTAAAATCTAGTTTATAAGAGTTATAATTAAATAATAATATATTTCGGGTTTTTTAGGCTTTGTGTTTCTTGTTACATGCATTATCGAATATAGACTTCTCTTGATTAAAGTAATGGTGTAGTACATTATACTTACCATTAAAAAACATTTTCATCATAATATTTTCATCATATTTTTTATCAAGTGTTTTGCATTTTGATATTCATTTGTGGAAATCCAACATAAAAAGGTTTAATAAAACATACTCTCTAAATCATTAAATGAGAAATTTGATGGTCATTTGGAATAAAAAAAAATTAGGATCCCAAATATGAGAACATTAGTGACAAGTAAGAATTCCAACATGGAGGAGAAACATAATTCATATAGAATAGTATATAGTGATATATATAATGTTTGGGAGATTTTTAATGATCCCAAATCCCTAAATATGATATAGGTGAAAATACAATTAATTCATGAATTATTATCTTTGTGAGAATTTTTTATCATTATCGTTTTCCTTGAGTTGAGATATTTCATTACTATAGAAACTGATATAATTGTTTAACAAATATTCATAACAAGATTAATTTCATCCTTTAATTAATTTCCTCAACAGTATCTTATTTTCCAACAAATGGTCATAATTAAATATTATTTTTTATTTCATAATGTAATAAAATAATCTTCTAATGCACCAAATTATCTAAAAAATGATAAAACTCTAATCCTCACATCTTTAAACATTACCCAAAACCAAAATAGTTAGCACATGATAAGGAAATACGAATAATTTATAATCTCTTCTTTAATGAAATTTGATATTTTCCTTAAAAACTCTACAATAACATCAAATATTCAACTTAGATATTTCAAAAATATATTAGGAAACATCCCAAATAATATCAATATCCTAAAAAGTAATGAAATCATAATCCTAAAAGGTCAAATAATAACATTAATCATCATCATCTGAAATGAAAATATATTTATTACAAAATAGTCTTTTACATTAATACATAATGTTTTATATACCTCAACTATACAATAAATCACCTAATATTTCATTGATCACCTCAAAATATAAAAAAAATTATTTTTTTATTGTATACTACTCATCAAAAAATAAAATTAATCATTATCATTAAAATAATTCATGTTAAAAAAATATCATAACATACAAGATATTATGTAGTTCGGTGGTATGAAGTAACTCTTTTTGATATTCTATTCTTTAGATCAAGACCAATGACCATTCAAGTTTTGATATGTTATCACAAGGCAAAATTGTTAATTTTTTAACCTTTTAAATATAATATCAATTACATGGATAATAATATGATGAAAATATTCAAATGTTACATCAATCAACAAATAATTTTTTAATGATTATAGTTTTATGTCTAGCATATTTTTTCAGTAAAATAAAACAATATTAAATTAATATTAATACATTAATACAAGTGATCATATTATCCTCACTAGTTATCAATTATTTCAATATTTTTTCTAAAAATATAATAGAATTATTCCTCAAATAACCTACCCACTAAAACATATAACAAACCAAATGTTTAAATGAAAATAACCTTTTCCCAAATTAATGTTAATCATTTTAAATTACCATTAAAAAACTAAAAAAGGATTTTATTCATTTAATAAATAATCAAAATTAGAATTATCAACAAAAGGCATGTCATGAACCTGACTATATACTTATGTACCTTGATTCCTTAACTATCTTATACATAGTCTAAAGGTTGTTGGAGTCCCCATGGGTTAGCCATAAGAACTAAAAATCATACAAGAAAAATGAAGGAAATAATTATCCACAAAACATTTCAAGACAAAATATATATGTCAGTATTATTAACACTCTAAATAGAGAAAGTGTAAAAAATAAATTTTTAAATTTGTATACATATATAAATATAAACTTCTCAATGGAGAAAATAACACAAAGTATAAAAACTGACATAATATCTTGTGTAACAACTATAAAACAACTCAACCAGTCACCATCGTCACTCTATGATCCCAAAAACCTAAAACATCTGCCACCATGAATTGGAAATTACCCTTTACATAGACATACCGTATGAAATTTTTCCAACACCCATAGGAAAAGGAAGGTGTGATATTTTATGCCATGTAGGGTCTCAAAAATTATTCCATTTTTATTTTAATAAATGTTAAACCAATAATTATATAATTTAAAATAATACATGGCATAGTATTTAATTCAAAAATATGAATAAAAAACATGCTTCAAAATCTAAAAGGATGGAAGATATATCAAAACTGGATTAAATGAACATTTTATTTAAAACATTAATATAAAGAAGTTATCATGAATAAAACACTTCATCATATATTGGAATGTATATCAATGAAAAAAATCATAGAACCCTATAAGAAATCCTGATAGTAAGTTAGTTTAGGCAATAGTATCCTCACACATCTCAATAAGGATATCAACTCAAGATAATTGTACACACTCAAATTTTTCCACACCCCAATCTTGGAACCCATGTGGGGTATCTACAACCCAAAAGTATAACCCTCCAAAACGTTGATGCAGCAATTTTTTAGTTTGAGATTCATTCTTCAATCCATTGCATGAAAATCAATATCAATGTGTTATTAATCGAGTTACCATTAACGACACAGGATAACATTTTATTTAGAATATCTTACATTCAAACATGGTAAAATTAATCATTTCAAATCAATTCAAATAAAAAATTCCAACATTTAGTTTTCAAAATTCCACTCTAATTTGAAAAAACTATTTCGATCAATTCTTTATAATTAATATAAAAGTCCACATTATTTTTTTATTAGGGATTAACCTAAAATAAATTTATGAAATCTGTTTCCAAAATATGCTATCATTTTTTCAACAAAATTTCCCAAATTTTAATTCCATTACAAATATGTGATTTCATCAATGACATGATAATATAAAATTCAACCATAAAATACGTTAAAATGATTTGTTTTAAATATATTAATAACTCATTTCAATTTTTCTTGATAATTACATTTTCAATTATAAGGAATGTACTATGAAGCCACCTACGATTAAATCATGAGATCATAATGAACTACTCTATTAACAGGGAATGATGATGAAGAAAAAAGGAATGAGAGGTCAAGAAACACAACCTTCATTAAAGATCGGTCAAAATGCTAATTAGGCCAATCAATAACAAGATGATTAATGAAACTATACAGAGGATATAGAGAGTGTGTGTGGTTAGATGAAACCACATGATAAGAGATCAATATGGCTCGAGGATATCAAATTCAATCACTAGAGCTTTGATCCACCACGATTGTGAATTGATATTTTATGGAGGGTTTATTGATTTTAATAAAATAGTCAAGGGAATTAAAAATTGAGTGCATGGTTTTATTGGTAGGCTAGCATTGTAAGTGAAATTGGGACCTGTTACCATATTTCTCTAATGGCAGGGTATATGGATTATAAAACCATCTTCCAATTATTCAAACCATCAATATCCAAGGTCTCATGTCTTAGAGGGTCTTTCCATATAGTTTGGGAAAACTGTACACCACAATCAAATGCCTCAAAACAATACAAATGGGTTTTCATACCAAACTGCGTGGTTTGCACTAACTATGGGAAAACACACACAACCCCTTGTGAATCTATATTTCATCAAATTTCACCAAAAAACCAAACAAAAGGAAAAACCAAAACGATATCAAAATGAGGGTAATGAAGTAACTAATATAAGGTAAACATATATCTATTCCTTCACACCACTTAAAAACTTCATCCCCAAAACTCTTATCATGAATGTTCCATATCAAATTGATGAGTCCACTAGTCCTGTGTCAATTCCTCCCACTCCCATGTATCTTTTAAATTTTATCCATGACTCCATATAACTCAGTCTAAAGGTATTGTATTTTCATGATGAATTAATGTCTCAAAATCATTGAACATGACAACATGATCAGACAAAAATATAAATCTATCTCAACATCATTATTTTTTCTACTCCAAACATTAGATGTTTCTGCATGATACCCCAAAAATTATGACATTGAAAAGAAACTTTTAATATAAAACAACTATGGTGGATGTGAAAAAATGAAATCCAATTTCCCCACATGGATGATAATGTCAGAAGGTCCTAGATAATTTGTTGCAAAATTCCCTAATTTATTAATCCATCGATAGACCATAATAAGTGACAATATTAAAAACAATTGTTCACAAACAAAAAAATTGAATGCTTTTCAAACGATAATCAAAATGAGTAATATAATAGCTATTTTCCATAGCCATTTTTGAAAAAATCGAATTGAATCCTCACCATCATCTCTTGGATCAAACTCGGTGAAGTTGAGGAAGCTTCACCAACCATGATGAATAAAACAAAGATTTACATGACATGGAAAATAAGACATCAATAGGTCAAATCCAAATATTATAGTAGTAACTGTTATTATAGTAAAACTCAAACATAACTAAATGGATATCCCATGATTAAACAATGTTGAGAAATCATTAATGTATGATGTCTAAGAGAACCAATATAACATATTCCACATGGAAACCATCTATAGATGATATGATGTGTTCAAATGAATTTTGAATCCTAGTTCAACCGAAAGGCCTCTTTAAAATATTTCATTAAGATCACTATAAGAGATTGTAGTATATAGGACTCCATGTAATAAAAAAACATATTATATAGTTATTTCATATTTCCTCAACCTTGGTTTTTTCAAAAATACAAATAAATTGAGTCTATTTGGGAATCCAATCAATTAAAATACATATATAATTCTTTACCTGAGGGTTACAAGGAATACTAACCAAAAAGTTTATATAGATATTATCCTACCTTCAATTCTTCATTGGAATTTGATAATGAAAAATATAATGTTTCTAGTTCTTGACATTGACATATGACCCTTATAATGCTGAGAAAAATATCAACAATGTCCATCATGAAACCTAGTAAAAAAATCATGGAATTATACCATAAATCATATTCAAGTTTTCAGGGTTCCAAATAATCATGAATTAAAGAAATCCCACATTATGTCCATTCTTATGGAAAACAGTTCAATAATCTGATTCCAAAAAATATAGGACTTCCCATGAAGAGAATGTAAACATGCAGATAGTATCCCCCATTAAATGATTACAGAATGCTACATATTTCATCATCACCTCTTTCTCATAATGAATTATCTTAGGGATAAAATAGTACAACTAAACAGATTCAATAAAAACTATGAAAAACTCTTATCATGCTACCAAAATCAATTGAGTAAAAATTGGTAATCATGAACCACCCTTCTTATGACTCTTTCATAGCCTGGTTTGGTTGCATCCAACTCAATGAATAAGTAACGACATTCCCATTCACCTATGTATAGGTAATGACTAAATAAAAAAGACTGCAAACAATCCAAGAAAATCTTCTTTTATAGGTTCAAAACAATTTTAGGGAACATATACATAAACATGTTTTGATCATAATTAAGAGTAAACTATTATCCAAATATCTACTTTCACTAACACATACAAACATGCAACTTAGATGTGATTTTGATATTATGGTTCTAGTAATTCTTTTCATGTGACCTATGCTATCTTGATCAATAGGCCACAACCTGTGCAACATGTATAAGAAAACATCCAAAACAAAATCATAGTGAATCACAGAAGGCCACATAGTCCTTCCCATCATCTGAAAGATTCATCACGTGAAAAAGTTGAATATATTTTTAAAATAATTGAATGAACTCAGACATTACTCATTTATGAGAAATTTTCTCACATATGACTGATAAAAGTCATTGGATAATCCAACTTTATAAAAACATTAAAATTGTGTTGTAATATCATGCAAATTATAAAAGTATCCATTTCTTAAAAACAATACATGGTTACTCTTATGCCATAACATTATTCACCTTCTCAGGATCAAGTCATGTACACTATTTTGAGACCACATTTCCAAATTACATCACTTCTGATATCCATACATTCAATTTGGGAATCGCCATTTAATGTATGTTATTTTTCAATATTTCAATGAAATCTCTCATAAAATTCACATAATATTTTTTAGTTGTGTTCTTAAGTAAAATATTATCCTAAATACCACTATGAACAAATTTATGTACAAATAAAATACATTGTTGACCACATACATAAAAACTACAAGATCAATGGTGATTCTAAAAGGGTTTAAAAGATACTAATAGTGACTATACCTAATTCTAAAGTTATATTTTAGAAATCCATTTTATTTATTTATTTACTTGTGGTGTCTAGACTCACAACCAATAATCATGAATGACTTAATCTCTATTAACAAATCAAACATGTAATCTAAATGAGGAAACATATATTATTTATTTACCATAACTCTTTTTTATGGTAATCAACGTATAGGTGAAGTGTTAAAACATCTTGCATTGAAAATATATTTGGAACATCCCATGATGACAAAGTCAGGTGTATAATATATTTCTCTAAAATATAATCCAATAAAGTTATTAATTAATTTAACTCTATTGTTTACATAAGATAATAATGAATAGAACTCATTGAGTACCATTTCCGAGAATTTATAGAGAATTCTACCTCTTCTTCTGGTGGAATACTAGAGAAACCATAAGAAAACACATTGGGAAACATGGTTACTAATGGAGCGAGATCATCACTCAAATACTATAACATCAATTCAAAATAAAATACCAACATAAACCATCACAAATCTATAAAATATTTTCTAGATCTACATATCGATAGGTGTTGTTATCCTTGAAGGACATGGGACAACCAATGGGGTGTATTAAAGGAGACTATTTGAAGAAAATAGTTAGTATGGTCCTTATATAAAGTCATCCAATCTATCAAAAAAATAACAGCATGAGGCTAAATGTTGAAAACATGAAAAATATAGCTATCCTAAATCACTAGATATGTGAAAATAAAAATGGAAAATTAAGGCTCGTCTCTCTCATAAATTTAAGGGGTAGTAATATCCTTCACAGAAGACAGAACCTATGTACAATGATTTTGGAGATTCATGATCTGATTCGATATAAATGAGTGATATTAAATAGTACAATCTAAATTAGTCACTAATAATGAACATATAGTTATGGTACCTCTCATAGTCACTAGAACTGTGTCAGTTTCATCTGGGAAAACAACCACTATGTAAATAATCATATTCTAGAATCATTTTTCTAGAAACTCATAGATCATATAGAATATGATTTCTCCAAAGTACATTCGGTAGTTTATAATCCCAAACACTTCATGGGGTAGAAGATAAGTTGAACAACTTCTGTTAAGGTTTTGAGTGACTAGAAAAAATGTACAACTTCTCAACAAAATTAAAAATATGTTTTCAATACCTAATCATAAAATAGTTAAATAATTATAATGGGTATCTTGTAGGAACTACAAGAGGTATGAAATATTCGTAATATCAAGAACAACATTAAGATTCATTACACATATTCTTTTCTTTTAATTAACTCATAATGCGACCAACGGGACAAAAATTAACTCCCATAAAACATGGCATCCCATTCAGGTCGACCACAAACCTGAATACCCTATCAAGAATAAAAAAGAAAGAATCCAAAGCCGACAAGAAATCTTGAAATAAAATTTCAAATCAATTAACCATGTCTTTTCATTGTCCCTTCTTATTTCTACTAGTTGGTACCTCAGTTGAGAACTCAAAAATATTTTTAATGTAGTTCGCATACTGATTCAGGGTCGTATCACCATGCTAGATGTTGTGAAAAACCATCTATTTCATGATGACTAGATATCAAGGATAGATTATATTAGTGAGAAGGAATCAAAAGTCCTACCATTCCAAACTATCATGATTATTTAAAATCATCATTATGTCCCACCATCTCCAGCTAGGACCTTAATTCTTAATTGCAGCACATTTCACCTTAATAGATTCCATAATTTCCAACTACTCAAAAAATGTCTTTATTTCCAACTAGTCCATAGTCTCTTATGTATCAATATAGAAATAGAATGTTTGTGGTTTCTAATGATGATACTCTTAAACACGATCAATAGATTCATCCCATCGAGGTTCCACTACCAAATGATAAATGGGAATGAGTGTAGGTACTTTTCCGAAATCTGGAATAACCCCTAACACTATGTATAATATATTCGAATCTAATAAATTATTTTATCATTGTGGATCAAAAACAACATCTTCATGGAGAATATTCACACATATTATTGGAGTAATGATGTTACAGAAAAATCAATATAAAACAGTACAAACATCAGAATGGGAAAACGAATACAATTTAGAAGAATATAAATTCCATAGAGAAGAAATTTAATATTATAATGTCAACATACTCAAACCATATTAATGGAAATATATTATTTCGATTGAATCATTCCACAATTACTTTTTTCCCAAACACTCATGGTGACTTAAGGCTCATTAATGTGAAATCTGTTAAAAAACTAACTTTAAACTACATTCGATGTCTTATAAAGACATACCAAATCACATAAAAACATCATGAAAATATTCTTAAACTACACTTGGTAGGACATTTTCATGAAACATATCAGATACATGGCTACCCTTATACATGATATCACTCTAAAATACCCTGATAAGGCATCCCAATTCCCATTTTTGGTGAAACACACATGTCATCACATGTGGAACAATATGGAATGGCTTTTTCAGAATATAGTGGAAGGTAAGAGATATAATTTATTATGATTAACAATATAATGGTGGATATTATAATAAATAAATACATAAAATTTGTACTGGGGATCAAATATTAACATCCTACAGAAAACAATAATTTCATTTAGAAAAATTTCTTAATTTTTTTATGTGTCAAGTAGAAAATAAAACCATTAGTCAATATAATTACTCCACATTCCAAATGTCAAAGAGTATAAACCACATAAAATTGTTGTTTTACATTAAATCATAACTTTCCAAATAATATCAGTACACTAATGAATGAAAATATATGTAATGATATTTTAATCCCAGTAGGGTCTCACCAAATGTTCCATAATCAATTACATAATAACTAAAGAAATTATTTTTTATTTAAAATAATGAAAGGTTTAAAATTTAATTAACATATTAAAAAAACATTCTTTCAGATAAAAATGATTGAATATATATCTAAATTTTCTAAAATGAAATTTTTATATAATCAACTTATAAAATATAATTGGCATGAATAAATAGTTCAATACAAAATGACACGTATATCTAAGTCAAAAATAACAGAACCATATACAAAATCCCCAATGTATGTTTGTCCAATTAATTGGATCCTTAAAAATATGAATAATAATTTTGGATAAATATTGGTTTTCACTCAAATTAATCTACAACTAAATTAGAAAATAGTCATGGGCTATATACAAACAAAAATAGGAACCCTCTCAGGTGTTCATTCCACAATTATTACGTTAGAGTAGTAATTTTCCATTAATTTATAGGGAATAAAGGCCCCAAAATTCTTGTAATAGTTACAACTAACTACCCATGATATTATTTATCTAAACAAGAATCAATTAAACATTAAAAAATAAATCATATCAAAACAATTCAAATTAGATTTTTCTTGTTCCATTTTTCAACCTACCTTTCTCATTTCCAAAACCAATATAGAGGTTTTCAAAAATTAATTACCATTAAAATAATTTTACACATTTAGCCATTATTATAATGGTTTTTCTTAATATAAATTTAACAATTCAATTTCAAAATGAATCCATTATTTTTTCCATCATATAACCACATTTTAATAAAATAAAAATAGGGGTTTTAATTAATTACATTCCATATTAAATTTCATATATCAAATAAATTCTTTTAATGAGGATTAAATTAATTAAAATATCATTTATTTAGGGAAATTTATTTTGGAACCACATTCCATTAAATCAAGATATCTCAATCCACTACACCTATAATGGGGAATGCCAACGGATAATAGAGAGAGAGAGGATAAGAATTGAATTCTAGAATCATGAGCCATTAAAATAAAGACTGAATACCTCAGTAACTGGATGATCCACCACAAAATAAGGTGAATAGAAATAGATATCTAACTAAAATATATGATACGATATCCATATATCCAGACGATGTCAAACTTAATCACTATAGCATCAATATGAAAATAGTAGGTTTCATAGGAGTCAGTATCACCTCTTGGGAGCCCCCATGCACCAATTATTTGAGTTAGGGTTTCAAAAAAGGTATTAGGGGAAAAAAAGAGGGTTTTTAGTTTTTAATTAAACTATCAGGTCAATTATAATCAGTACGCATGGTTTGATGTGTCATTCCATATAGTTTCACAAATACTGCACCATAACAGTGTGCCCATTCTGGTTGGGTTAATGATTTATCATATGAAGGTTCATAGTTTTAATACTATATACCAATCATGGAAACCATCAGTATCTGATGTTTCATAGTTTTTTGGGTTTTCCCCACAATTTGGACAAACCATGAACCCCCTTCTAGTGGATCACAATAGATTGCACAGTTTTCTAGTCCAAATTGCATGGCTTTCTTTAACAATGCACCAACCATGAAAACCGCCTTACACTTCCTAATTTCTGTAAAATTCAACCAAATTTTCACTAGTCAATACCAAAAAAAATTAAACACAAAAGGTTCATGGAATAAATGAAATAATGCAATGATATGTTAAATGATACATTAGGATTATCCCATATAACTATAAAATATCATAGGTTTCCATATTCTCTATGCTCATATTCATCGTAATATTTAATAATTAAAAATTTAATTAACCCATTAATATCCAATGGGAGTGTCAAAATATATGGAAAATATAAGAACACTAACCATAAAATTGAATAATGGGTGTGTGTATACACGACAAACTCATTTCAGTGTTATTACCACTTAAAGAATCTTTGTCAAAACCAAATCCACCTACAGTGTCCAGACATGGATGTATCTCATGGAAAAGTATATAATATCTGAATTAACAAAATATTAAGATGTTATCATAAATATAGACTTATCCCTAATGTCAGTAAAAGGGTTATGTTTTGTAATATATGTATTTACTAAATATAGTTCTCTATGTTACTACTAAATTTCATATATTACCAACAAAATATCCAATATCCAATAGCCCAATAATATTGGTTATTTTATTACATGGTAAATAGGTTTAAGTAATAACAAACCAAAGGACCGGATAGTATATTAATCTTGGAAAACTAGATACATTTGTAAACATCAAATTATATTTCAAAATATAATATAAAAAAGTGAATGTTTACATTCTACACCATTGAACTCATTCAATGATTTTTTTCGTATAACCTGAGAAGGAATTAAAATAAATGATAATTTATATTACTAGTAATTATTATGTATAATATAATATATCATGATTAAATAAGGAAAAATCAATATCTAAAGGTAAATTTCTTAAAAAATGTTCCATTAAATCAATAACATGCGAATGAAGAATTATATGGAAATAATAAATGAAGATCAAATGATTTAATATTAATAATTTCCTCATATTTATAAACATACATTGATATTATTAAAAAATAAAATATTGACATCAATGACTAAATTCACAATCATATGCTGCATAATTCTAGACATATGAACTATAATATCGAGGCATCGTTCATAGGCATGTTAAACTATGGGTTGTTATTTTCCAAAAAAATGTTTAATAAGGCTTGTAAAATAATTAGTCTCATGAGACCTATAAATTCATTAAGGGGTTATCTTATTCTAGGCCCATCCATAAAAAAATATGTCCATTTATATTTTTATATAAATAAATAATATGACTTAAGTAACATTTCGTAATCAAAAAATGTATGTAAAAGAGGAAAAATAATATTCAAAGTCAATAATTTACCAAATAAATATAATAAAAAAATATCAAAAAATATTATGGTTGGTATAACTACCATTTATTATGACTGTAAAACAAATGGTTTTTTAGTTAGGAATATAAATAACCTAAAATTTCATTACACATTCCAGGGGGAAATACGCTTTTAACATTGAAAAAAAAAACGAAAATATTTTTTCATAATATTAGGAGAAAAAGTATATTTTGAAATAATATTTTAAACATGTAAATGATACTTTGAAATAACGTGTTTTAATGATGACATGAAATTATATTGATTTAATAAAATTTAAAAATAAATACCATTTAACACATTTATTAAAAAAATTAAATAATTAAATCATTTAAAAAATTATATGATGGATGAATTTTTAAAGGGATATGTAAATGGGAATTAATTACTTATAAAATTTGTGTTTGTGGAAGCTTTGGTAATCATAATTTTTTTTAATTTATAAATTAGTCATGGATTTTTGGGACTTCGTGTGGTGGTAGAGTGGTGTGACTCATTTACAAATGGAAGTAGTAATTGCTGAGGTTGTGGGGTGAAATGTTAGTGTTGTGATGTACTCGACAATAGTTTTTGTGAACCAATATTTTAGAAATTTTTTTCCTACTTATGTATTATTTTATATTATTTTTATACATACTCAGCATAATATGGATTACCATACTAGTGAAAAAATGGTTTGTCTTACGCATGTTTTCCAAAATATCTAGGTTGGTCATTATATATATTATTTGATACACCATTTTCCCTCTCCCCATTTAATAGAAATGAGGTAGTTTGTTGTTGGACATTACACCCCGATGATAGAGGTTTGTGATGAAGATTGACTAGTAATGATGAAAAATATGAAATTTTGTGGGAATCTTATGTGTTAGGAAGTGATAAATATGTTCATTTCCTTCACAATAATGATCCCCTAATTCACTAGTTATGTGATATGATATGGTGAAATTGACTAGGAGTCTTTTGAAGAGTTTTAGTATGACGAGGCTATGATTTTACGGTGACTAATGCTACAAATGGTTTCAAGAATGTGCATGGTTAAGGTATGTAGGGATGAATCATACTCTATATTAGTGATTTCAGGTTATGTGATGTGATATATATCAGAGGAATAAGAGAAAATGAAATATATCATTGGGGTGTAACAATTGAAGATTAGTGTGGAAGAAATAATAGGGTTCTATTGTTATCATCTTAATAGAATGATAATATATTAGATATTTTGTTTTTTTTAAAAGCCATGTTGATGATTGGATTTGTTTCTTGACATGTCATTGTAAATTTTTTCTACTTTTTCTCACATGTGCATCAGTATGCTCTCTTTACAGGTGAAATTGATAATATAGTTGTGATACTACTTATAATAAATTTATTATAACCCTAGGTATATATAAATAGTTTTTCATGTTTCGTTAAGGAATTTAGAGACCAAGTTGGGCATTACATTCTATGATATGGAGCTTTTGTTGAGTTGAAACTATAATTCATGTATTTTTATATTTACATGGATATAGTTATTTTTATCATGGATCATTTTTCATACATTTTGGTATGGTGTTTTATTTATTTTTAATCTAGGTACCAAAGTTGTATATTGTTTTTATCAAATATCTATATCCTACATGTTAAAGAGGGAAATGCCACCAAAATCTAAAAATTTTATACCCTCAATTCTTATCACCAATCCAATGGAAACTAGAGGCATAACAGAGGGATTATCATGTATCTTCCTTAATTATCATTATAGGATGGGTATCCGTGGATGGATGAGGTTGTTAAAGAGTGGAATAAAAGGAATTGGTTGAGTTATTGGGTGGAGTCCAGAGTAAGAAACAATGAGTATTGAATGAGTTAGTATGTAAATATGTCGATTTGAACTATTTTACTGATATACACCTTGGATACTAGCTAGGAAATGGTATTTTATACACAATAGTATCCAATTTAATGACACTTGGATTATTAGAAATGCATGTGAGGTAGAACTACTTACAAGTTAGAGTCATAGGATAGGTTAATGAATCATTATTGATTGTAATTGTGTATAAATTTTGGAATTTATGTATTTTAACTGAAAAATAAATTAATTAAATAAACTAAGATAAAATTTCATGTTTCTAGGATTATTAATCTTCAATGAATTTTCTGGAATTGATCACATTCAATATCATTGAATACTTTTGGAAGTTGATGTTTCGTAGTATGAGGTAGTTGATTGTAAAAGTATTGTTCTGGTATATGATGTTGAGGAATAGATGAGGTATTTCGATTCCATTAAGTTTTAGAGTTTGGGTAATTTTTAGGGGATTATCTCATACGAGATGATGGAGAACTAGTTGGAAGGGATTGAGATATTTTTCAATCTAATCCAATAATGAGTAGATTAATTTTAGTTCCATTAACAATTAGTAAATTTTGATGAATATAGCAAGAGTCGTGGGCATTGTTTCTTGGTGACCAAATGAAGATATATTTTTTATGCCAAAAAAATATTAATGAGTTTTTTAGGAATTACTATCATTGAAAACAATGTAAGTAGAGTGAAAAAAGTTTATCTCCCTTCAGTAGTTGAGACTGAGTGTGTGGGAGGTTGTGGTCATGTTCATGTTCTTCTTTCAATTGACCTTGAATGTATTTCCAAATGAGGAGTCCACAACATGACGTGTACAGGAGGAGTTTTGTCTAGTGATCACGTATGTAGTCACCCAATAAATTCTACCCACATACAGAGAGGGGAAATTTTTTTAAAGGTTCTGAATCATATTTTTGCTATGAGGTGATCCATGAGAGGATGCATAGTATGGAATCTCGTGATTTAGAATTTAGGATATGGGAGAAAAAATTGCATGCAGTCAAGTTTTTGATCCGTAGGGAACCAACCATGATTGATCATTTCACTAATATATAGTGAATGCTGGATTATAAATTATTTTAGGGGATTCATTTTTTAATATTATATTATCATGGGATATTACAATCACCAGGATTAGTTTCTGACTACTCACAATGGCTAGTTTCAGATTTAAATTCTTGCACTTTTTTATAGTAGTTTCCCCAAAGATTGTTTCTAAAGAATGTACTATCGTTGCTTATCCAGTAGCAGAGGGAAGATATGTTATTAATAAGAATATTCTTAATGTCCCCATACACGTGGGCTGAGTGTTCATCATAGAAGTGGATGTGAATAATAGTGGTAGATGGGCTGGGAATAGTAAAATTCATGTGTGGGAGTTTGCATAGCCAATATGGCTATATTTTTTCAAAGGTATGATGAGAAAATCCTCCACTATTATAAATGAATTATTTAATTTAGGTACCTCACACTCATTTTTTAATCATACATAAAACTATTACCTTTATATATGAATTGGATAGGCATTTATTTCCCCTCAATTTATCTATTATGGTGGGAGGTCAGGATGCTTCATTTGAAGTGTGCTAGAAAAGCTGAATGGTGGTGGGGAAGTACCAGTTAGTGGGATATTTCTTCTTACTAAAAATACAACCTTTCAATTTTATCAGTAGATTTGATTGAAAATAATTCATTCTTTAATATATTAACTATATTTAGGACCATTTTTTAGATGTTGATAGATAGTGAGAATTATTCATTACGGAGTATTTTTATTGAATTAGTGATAGGAATATAGAGCAAAATTCATCACAATTTTGGGATATGTTAGTGGAATCTCTAGCACATGATGTTAAATGATTTATGGAAGTATTCATGGATGATTTTGTGGATGTGATTATGACATTTTCCACACCATCACTGAGGTGATTTCATATTTTGAAAAGATTTGAATCATAGTATGTCTTTTATTTCAATCGATCTCTACCCAATAGCGACGACAAGGTTTCATGAGTTGTAGCTACCGGTGTATGATATGATACAAAGGGGTTTAAATTGACCCATTTTTTCCCATGGGGGTGTTCAATTATTGTTCACCCAGAGGACATACATTAGTATTATGTTCTAAATAGACAACTAGATATTTTATTGTGTAAAATTATGTGTAATTATCAAAGAAGGTTTACATTTGTATGTTGTTGTACATCGACTACTAAAGGTTGAATTTTGTAACATTCATGCAATGTTACACCCTTTTGAGTATCAATTATAATTTCAACCATTTTATGGGATCCAACTTGTTTTCATTGGCTAGAAAAAGGTTAGAATATCACAATGTGAGGGAAAAATAATATAATATTGTTGGTCGGAGTGGATACTCAAGAGGGGGGTGAATTGAGTTCCAATTAAATTTTCTGTTTTAAAACATTGTCTTAACAACCCCCAAATAAAATACTGAATTAAACTGTAGTGAATTTATATCAAAGTAATGGTTCGGTTGGGTTCCCAAGGGATTGATTATTTCCCAGTTAATCAAAACAGAAAGGTTGATTAACTTTTGAAACCAACTTACTGATTTACAACTAATATAAACACATGCGAATTTAATTATCAAAGTGACTATAAAACAGTTTTGGTTTTAATGAAATTAGTAGTGGAATAGAAGAATAACTTTGAAATATATAGCACAGCAGATATAACCAAGAAGTTCAGTCTCAAGTCGAGGCTTAGTCCTCTCAACAATTTGTATAAATTTGATCCACACCCTGGATCGGGGTTCACAACAGTTTACAACTGTCCAGGTCCAAGACCTCTACCACTGTTATTCGTGGGAAACAGAACAATAGCAACCATCTGTCCAGGTCACACATGACCTCTACCACTATCTCAGTGGGAAATGGAAGATGTAAGAGTTTGAGTGAGGATTTTCAGATCCTCCAGTTAATGTATAGGAGACAGTGTATGTGTTAAATGCAAGAGATAACACACACTGCTCGAAATGTGAAATAATGAATCACAGAGCGCAGATGTAGAGTTTATAAACGGCTCTAGTGATTGAAATGAAGATTTGGACTCCATTAGTTTGATCATAGATGATTCTGAGTCCTCGTCTGGTTTTTGTCTGAAAAACAGAGTGTCATCTGCTTGGAATACAGATTCAAAGATAGTGAGAAATGTGTTGGATGATGTTCTTCAATGTCCTCTTGGAATTACAAAACTCTTCTTGAGTAATATTTAGTGTGTATGAGGTTCTGTGTTTTTCTACGACTATCTCATCCACCACTCTTTGCGCTCATATATGTCTTGTCGTTGTTACTCCAGTCTTTTTTCACCAGTAGGGGATTCTTGTATTTATTGCATGAGCTCTAGTAAACGAAATGATTTCTTTTTGCAGGTACAATGTACGGTTCCCTGACATCCAACAACCTTCATTAAATAAATGACAGAGCATTGAAATATTCCTAATATTACCATTGGTTAGATTAAATAAAGATAATGAAATTCAAATAGCTCTTTATGACTATTGGTGAGTTAAGTGGTCGATAGGTCATCCGCATCAGCATCGGTGAGACATCTTCGGTGACTCAGATGATCAGCATCGGTGTTTCATGAACGGTGACTCATTTGATCTGGATTGGTGTGTCATCTTCGATGACTCATTTGATCAGCATCGGTGAGACATCTTCGGTGACTCATTTGATCAGCATCGGTGTGTCATAATCGGTGACTCATTTGATCTGGATCGGTGTGTCATCTTCGGTGACTCATTTGATCAGCATAGGTGTGTCATGATCGGTGACTCATTTGATCTAGATCGGTGTGTCATCTACGGTGACTCATTTGATCAGCATCGGTGAGTCATGATCGGTGACTCATTTGATCTGGATCGGTGTGTCATCTTCAGTGACTCATTTGATCAGCATCGGTGAGTCATGATTGGTGACTCATTTGATCAGCATCGGTGAGACCGATGTCCTTTGATATGGATCAGAACGACTGTTGTCCTTTGATATGGATCAGTGCGACTGGTGTCCTTTGATATGGATCGGTGCGACCGTTGTCCGTTTGATATGGATCAGTGCGACCATTGTCCGTTTGATATGGATCTGTGCGACCGTTGTCTGTTTGATCCAGAGGACTTCCAGAATACTTGTAAATCAATAACAAATAGATAAAAACATGATCCAACCAATATACACAGATTCACTAAGAGATTGTGATTATGTATATGATAAATCAAACCAGATTAAGTAATTGATGATTTGTGATTATTAAAACAGCAATCAATGGAAGAATTCAACAATCTTTGAGAGGGATCAACAATCTCCCCCTTTTTGATAATAACAAATCTTAGCCATAAATAAATATAATATATCATCAATAATAAGGCATAATAAGAATAAAAACATAGTGAGATATAAATCTCCCCCTGAATTTATGCCCTTAAATACTTATGAAATCATTGCCATAATGAGATATAAATATCCCCCTTGAGGGATGCATTTCCCCCATATCCCCCATAGATCCATAGATATACAGATTTCTACTCCTTTGGGATAATCAAAAATAGGGAAAACAGATAAAGAAGAGATTAAAAGAATGCATTAGTGAGAATAAAAAGAAAAGAGAAGAGAGTTTATAAGACATCACAGTACAATCACAACAGGGTTCACCCTATCACCAACAACACACAACTATTTCTGGGGATGTAACGGGGCTTTGCCTTTGTCAGAAGGATCAATGGTTTGTAAGTTGGAAGGCTTGGAGGCAGGTGGAACTGGGCGAATTTTAAAAGGTGGTAAGATGACTCTAGAGAGTGGAGGAGAGGATGCCACCGGGATTTGCTGTGGAGCTATAGGAGCTGGTTGAGAATATTGCAGAGGAACTGGTCGGAGTTGAGATAGAGCTTGAGCAATGGAGATCTGGTTTGGAGCAACATCAGAGGCACTGAGAGGGTCAGCAGTAGGAAGCACAATGGCGGTGTCATGTGCATTCAGATAAGGATTCAAAAGATTTATGAAATTCTGAATAACTTCTGCACCATACTGCATAGCCTTCTCAAAATCATCCTTATTCTCCATGAACCGTTCCAAGGTTGGAGTAAATCTTGCAACTATCGAACTTGAGTCTTGAAAGCTTGAGTGACTGGAGGTAGTCTCAGATTGTCAGCTAACACATTGAAATTCGTGGTCATCTCATGCTGGGTATAGATTTTTGAAAAGTAGTGATCAACCTTTTCCTTGATCTCTCTCTGGGCTTTAGTGGCATCTTCTGAATATACTGTTACCATCTTATGAATGTGATCACTGTGCTCATTCATCTTCCTCAATGAGTCCAAATCAAGAACTTGTCTAATGGTGGCCAATTCATCATGCACAATCTGCCTTAGAGACTATATCTCATGAGTAGTGATTTTGGTTACTTTTGCTGTACTGGCTTGATAAAATATCTAAGTTATCTCAGCTTTCAACTTTCTCAGATCAGACTTCTTAAGATGTTCAATCAGATTCCTTAACACTTCCATCATACCAGAGATGGTGGATCTAAATTCGTTGGATAAAGAAACTAATCCAGATTGTAGATCCTTCAGAATCTGATTTAGAGAGGCTATGTGACTACCAATAAACTCACCAGTATTGGCCAGGTCTGGTTTAATAACATTTGAAATTTCTTCTCTGACTATATCTCTCACAGCAGTACGAAACTCACTTTTGATCTTATCAAAATCAGACTGAGAGACAGTAGAACTAGGTAGATGAGCATCTGCAGCATCAACAGCATGAGCATACCTTGCCTCAACTGGTTTGCTTTCCATCATAACTACAGTAGATTTTGATTCTTCTTCTTCTTCTTCAGAATACTCTAAACCCAAAACAGCAAAACCAGGGTAATCATCCTAGACAGCAGCACACAGAGTATATTTCGGTTTATCATAACCAGCTTTTCCACTGATTTCAAGAGAATCTCTCTCGCCATTGGCATCTGATTCTGGTACAGTTTGATGTGTTTCTATTAGTGGTATAGTAAGACCATCCACTGGTCGGTTATCATGATCATCATCATTATCATCATCATCATCATCATCATTATCATTTCCATTCTTCACAGAAACGTCACTCTCAGATACTTCAGTGTCACTAGCTTCTTCATCACCAAGAACTGGTTCTGATTCAGGTAAGGGTAAAGGTGGACTGGCAGATCCAAATTATATTCTTCTCTTAGGGCTCACAGTGTCAGGATCACTCATATCATCAGGAGGTGACATACTTCCTTCTTCTGTTTCAGCTTCTTCCATCCCTTGTTTACCAGACTCTTCAGTGTCTTTATTCCTTTCAACATCTACTTCTTCCTCATCATCAGAATAAATTGGCTCCTCATCTGATTTCAAACCAGGGTCTCTAAAACCCTTTGGCCTCTTTACATGATCAGTGGGATTGTAAGATTCATATAACATGTCCTCATCAGCAACCTAGCATTTCTTCTATGGGTTCCAGTTTATTTTCATCCATTTAAAAATTTCGTTGTTAACACAAGAAGCACCATCAGATTCATCTATCTCATCAGCTTCATCAACACATTCCAGATTCTTTAACATAGCAGAGATCAATTTGGAATAGAACATGGCAGTGGCTTTCTTATAAGGTTTCACCATTCCATCTATGTGAACCATTAGATATCTACACAAATTGATCTTCTCATGGGTCTTTAGTAAAAATAATAGAAAAACATCCTGATATTTTACAGCTGCAAAATCTCCTTTCCTAGGGAAAATTTAGTGCTGAATAAACTTAAAGAGAAGTCTACATTCACCATCCAGCTCTGAGGCTGTGATTCTCCTTGACTCTCTATTTCTAGTCAAAATCTTTTAAGCTAACTCATAAGAGAAGTATTTAGTGTTTGGAGGAATGTTTCCAGCATAATCCTCGTATCGACCCTCAAGGGGTACATTCAAACATTCAGCCCATTGTTTAGACGTAAAAGATATTTTCTTTCCTTTAACTACAGAAGACATTCTGGAAGCCTACACCATGAAAAGTAACTTGCAGATTTATATAAAACTCATGCACTATCTTTGGGTAGTATACACAAGTGTTATTTGAGAATGAGGCTTTCCATCCTTTTGAATCTAATGCTTGTAACAACAGTGACTTACTTGTCAAAAGCCAGGCAGAGCTGACTTCCTTTTCTATAGCAACAATCCGAGTTTCCAGGTTCGGATTTACTAATCTTTGAGTGGTACTACTCGACTCGCCTCGAGCATGCTTTGAAGGTACATGACTTTCTGATCCTTTGCTCGGTCTCTTCTGCATAGCCATTTGATGATTCTGGGGAAAGCAGGAGTTCGAAGGTTCGAAGTGGAGGAGAAGAGAGGAAATAAGGTTTGGCGGGAATGAAATGAATGGTCGACGGTTTGGGGAATAGAAATAGTTGTGTATAATTTATTTCATCATTTAGGGTTCCCATAACAAAAGATAAAAGTAGTTAATTAGTCACAACAAAATAAAAATTAATATAAATAAAGATCGGTTTAATAGATCGGTTTCACAGATCGGTTTCACAGATCAGTTTGACAGATCAGTTTCACAGATCAGTTTCACAGATCAGTTTTACAGATCAGTTTCACAGATCAGTTTTACAGATCTATCATACACAATTCTTGTTTAATAAAATTTATTCTTTCAAAACATAAAGGCTTTGTAAAAATATCATCTAATTGATGTTCAGAACTAATAAATTCTAGAGAAATATCACCTTTATGATAATGATCTCTTAGAAAGTGATGTCTGATATCAATGTGGTTAGTCCTAGAGTGAGACACATGATTCTTAGATATGTTGATCGCACTAGTATTGTAATAGTTGATTGAAACCTATTTAAAATCAAATCCATAATCCAATAATGTGTGTTTCATCCACAGAATCTGTGCACAACAACTATCAGCAGTAATATATTCTGCTTCAGTAGTAGACAATGCAACTGAGTTCTATTTCATACTACACCATGATACTAGGGACTTTCCAAGTAAATGACATGTTCTAGATGTGCTTTTCCTATCTAACTTACATCCAGCAAAGTCAACATCTGAATAACTAGTTAAGTCAAATGATTGTCCTTTTGGATAGAACAAACTTAAATTCACAGTATAATTAAGATATTTAAAAATCCTTTTAACATCCAGTAAGTGTGATTATTTAGGATTAGCTTGAAATCTAGCACAAATACACACACTAAACATAATATCCGGTCGACTAGCATTAATATAAAGTAAACTCCCAATCATACCTCTGTAATAGGTTTGATCAACTGGTTTCCTAGTTTCATCAACATCCAATTTACAGGTAGTACTCATAAGTATATCACATTCCTTAATACTATCTAAAACAAAACGTTTTAATAAATCCTTAGTATATTTACTTTGATTTCGAATAATACCATCATTAGTTTGAGAGATTTGAAATCCAATAAAATACTTAAGCTCCTCCATTAAGCTCATTTCAAACACATTTTGCATAACCTTTGAAAATTCAGTACATAAATAATTTTTAGAAGATCCAAAAATAATATCATCAACATAGATTTGTACTATTAACACATCTTTTGAAATCCTTTTTATAAAAATAGTGGGATCAACTAATCCTTTTGTAAATACTTTTCAAATAAGAATGTTTGAAAGTCTTTCATACCAAGCTCTTGAAGTTTGTTTTAAACCATATAAAGCTTTAGAAAGTTTAAAAACATGATTTTGAAAATGAGGATTTGAGAAACCCGATGGTTGTTCTACAAAAAAATCTTCATCAATAAAACCATTTAAAAAATAACTTTTCACATCCATTTGATATAACTTGAAATTCAGATGTGATTCATAGGCATGTAAGATCCTAATAGCTTCTAATCTAGCTATAGGTGCAAAGGTTTCCTCATAGTCAATTCCTTCTTCTTGATTGTAACCTTGTGCAACTAGCCCAGCTTTGATTCTAATGATGTTTCTAGATTCATCAACTTTGTTTCTAAACATCCATTTTGTGCCTATGATTATAGTGTCCTTAGGTCTTTCTACTTATTTCCAGACATTGATTCTTTCAAATTTATTTAGTTCCTCTTGCATAGCCATTACCCAAAATTCATCATTGAAAGGATCATTGATATTTTTAGGTTCTAACTGTTAAATAATAGCTTGATGTTCAACCTGATTTCATAGAGAAGCTCTAGTTTGTGTTCCTCTATCTAAATTACCTACAATAGCATCTAATGGATGGTTCTTTAGAATCCTAGTTGGTTTAGAAAAGGTATGACTCGAGATTTTAGGTTCATCTATAGGTTGAGAGTCAATAGAAGTAGGTTCTGGAAAATTTCCAGAACTGGATGTTTTAACTACAGGTCCACTATCTTTATCATTAAGGTTCAAACTAATGAGATCATCTTTAAGATTTTCAAGAGAGGTCTTAGGTTCATGTGGATCAGTTTCATCAAATTTGATGTGAACAGATTCTTCCACACATTTGGTTCTTTTATTGAAAACTCTATAGGCTTTACTAGAAGTAGAGTGACCTAGGAAAATCCCTTCATCACTCTTGGATGCAAATTTTTCGATATTGTCTTTAGTATTAAGAATAAAGACTTTGCAGCCAAAATTTTTGAAGTAGTTAACCTTAGGCTTCCGATGGTTCCACAACTCATAAGGGGTCCTCTTAAGAACAGCTCTAATCAAGACTCTATTGATAACATAACAAGCTATATTTACAACTTCAACCCAAAAATAAACAGGTAGGTCATACTCATTAAGCATAGTCCTAGCAATTTCTTGCAGGGTTCTATTCCTCCTTTCGACTATACCATTCTGTTGAGCTATCTTAGGGGCAGAGAAATTGTGACTGTAGCCACTGTGTGAGCAGTAAGATTCAAACTCATGATTTTCAAACTTACGGCCATGATCACTTCTCAGAGTTTTAATCTTAAGTCCACTAAGGTTTTCTACAGACTTGGGGTATTTTACAAAGCAAGAACAAGCTTTACTTTTGTGAGAGAGAAAATATACCCAAGTATATCTAGAAATGTCATCTACAAGAACATAGACATAATGCTTCCCATTTAAACTAGATACTCTAGAAGGTCCAAATAAATCCATTTGAACCAACTCGAGAGGTTGAGAAGTTGAATCTTATTTCTTTGCTTTAAAATAAACTTTATGTTGCTTTCCCTTTTGACAGGGATTACAAACTTTGTCTTCTGGAAATTCATGTTTGGGTAGGTTTCTAACTATGTTCTTCCTAACAAGTTTTCTATGTGAATGAACATTGCAGTGTCCTAATATTCTGTGCCAAAGCCAGGAATCTTTATGAAAATCATTTAAACAAGTAATATTTTTCTTAGCTAAAGAATTTAAATCAACAGTATAAACATTTTCATTTCTTAAAGCACAAAACACTAAAGTATTTTTAGAATTAAAAACATTGCAAGAATAATTTTAAAATTTAACATAAAAACCATCATCACATAACTGAGAAATACTTAACAAATTGTATTTCAGTCCATCAAAAAATAAATCCTTAGAAATTAATACTGAGTCAGTGTTGCCAATCTAGCCTAAGCTGATGATTTTTCCTTTTGAGTTATCACCAAAAGTGACAAACCCTCCATCAACTCTGACTAAGCATTTAAAGCATGATAAGTCTCCAGACATATGTCTTGAACATCCAATGTCCAAATACAAAGGCTTTCTACAATAGCTCTTTAAGCCGGTACCCTACAAAACAAATATAGATAGGAAATGATATTGGTACCTAGATCTTCTTGGATCCAGAGAGGTTAGCAATCAAAGCTTTTGGTACCTAAATTTTCCTTATGGGTCTTATGAAAGTTGTAGGATCAACAGACTTTGAGAGATAAACTTTATTAGATCCATAAATATGAATATAACTAGTTGAAGCATATGAGGTTTCATAACTTGTTACATTATATCCATATTTAGGAATGAATTTAGTTTTGGTAATTTTCCTTGGTCCAGGTTGGTATCATATACCAGTAGTGTATCTAGGTGCTATTTTCTTACCTAGAATCCGAGTAAGAGTATCATTACCATTTGTAAATTTCTCTAAGTCTTTCTTGAGTTGCTCATTAGATAATTTCAGTTCAGTGTTTTCTTTAATCAACTGAGCATTCTTTTCCATTTCAATATCAAGATCAGATATATGTTTAACAGTTAAAGCATTCTGTTTCGTTAAACCTTTGTATTTGTCATTTATCTCATTACAGGTTTCTTCTAACATATCACAGTATTCAAATAGTTCAGATTTTGACATGTTTTCTGAGTCAGAATCATCTTCAGAATAATATGAATTTGAAGAAGGAGTTTTAGATATTACCTCAGAGGTGTTTGTCATAAAACACATGTTTGCCTTATTTCTGTGTTCAGTTTCAGAATCATCAAATTCAGTGGAGCTATCCTCAGAAGCGCTCCAAGTAGCCTTCATAGCCTTTTTGTACTCACTGTCCTTGTAATCATACATCTTCTTGTATTTCAACTTTGGACAGTCTGCTTTTATGTGCCCCTTTCTTTTGCACTCATAGCAGACAACTTCATCTGATCTGTCAGATTTCTTCCAATTCTTTTTCTAATGTCCCTAGCTATCATACTTACCTTTATAATTTGATTTTCTGAAAAACTTCTTCTTCCTATAAAACTTTTTAAACCTTCTGGAAATGTGAGCCATCTCAGCATCACTATCAGAAGCACTTTCACTATCTTCACAGCTTGAACATTCATTTATATATTGAAGCGTCTCCTTATCCTTGTTCTTTGAAGTTGAAGTCTTGAAAGAAACTAACTTCCTTCTAGGTTCATCTTCTTTTTTTATGTTAACCTTGAGTTCCTCTTCATACATCATCAACTTGACAATTTGTTCCTTGACTGGTAGTTCACCAATATCACATGATTCTCTAATTGAGACAGAAGTTCCCCTCTATCTTTCAGGTTGACATCTCAGAATTATCTTAATTTTTTCCTTTGATGGAACATCCTTTCCCAGAGAATTCATTGTGTTGACAATTTCATTAAACCTGAGATAAATGTCAGAAATGGGTTCATCAGGCTTCATCTTAAAATTATCATACTTAATAGTATAAGTGGTCAATCTCATTTCCTTAACATTAGTTGTTCCTTCATGAGAAACAGCTAAGGTATCCCAAATTTCATAAGCAGTTTTACAAGCAGATATTCTATTAAATTCCTCATCTCCTAAAGCAAAGTACAAGGCATTCATAGCTTTGGAGTTATTATTATAGGCATCCTTATTAGCTTAATTCCAAGTAGTTCTAACAGTAGTAGGAATTTTATATTCTGATTCTATAGCAGTCCAAGTATCAAAACCCATGCTTTCTAAATGAATTTTCATCTTGATTTTCCACTGAGCATAGTTAGTGCCATTGAAAAATGGTGGTCTATTGGTAGAAACACCTTCAAGTCTAATATCCATGATAGCTTACTTAAAGAAAATATTTTAAAGTGATAAAAATTTAGAAATAACAGAAATTTATGAACATTAAAATACAACTAATAGCACAGTTGAAAAACAGAGTACTTTAGAAAATATTTAAACAACCTCTGATACCAATTGTTGGTCGAAGTGGATACTCAAGAGGGGGGTGAATTGAGTTCCAATTAAAATTTCTGTTTTAAAAATTTGTATTAACAACCCCCAAATAAAATACTGAATTAAACTGTAGTGAATTTATATCAAAGTAAGGGTTCGGTTGGGTTCTCAAGGGATTGATTATTTCCCAGTTAATCAAAACAGAAATGTTGATTAACTTTTGAAACCAACTTACTGATTTACAACTAATATAAACACTTGCGAATTTAATTATCAAAGTGACGTTAAAATAGTTTTGGTTTTAAAGAAATTAGCTGCAGAATAAAATAATAACTTTGAAAGATATAGCACAGCAGATATAAAAAATAGGTTCAGTATCAAGCTGAGACTTAGTCCTCTCAAATTTTTTTATAAATTTGATCCACACCTAGGATCAGGGTTCACAACAGTTTACAACTGTCCAGGTCCAAGACCTCTACCACTATTATTCATGGGAAACATAACAACAACAACCAGCTGTCCAGGTCACAACGACCTCTACCACTATCTCAGTGGGAAATATAAGATGAAAGAGTTTGAGTGAGGATTTACAGATCCTCCAGTTAAAGTATAGGAGACAATGTGTGTGTTAAATGCAAGAGATAGCATACACTGCTTGAAATGTGAAATAATGAATCATAGAGTAGAGATGTAGAGTTTAGAAATGGCTCTAGAGATTTCAATGAAGCTTTGGACTCCTTGAGTTTGATTAGAGATGATTCTGAGTCCTCGTCTGGTTTTTGTCTAAAAAACAGAGTGTTGTCTACTTGGCATCCAGATTCATAGATAGTGAGAAATGTAGTGGATGGAGTTCTTCAATGTCCTCATGGAAGTACATAACTCTTACTAAGAAATCTTGAGTGTGTATGAGGTTCTGTGTTTTTCTACGACTATCTCATCCACCACTCTTTGAGCTCATATATGTCTTGTCATTGTTACTCCAGTCTTTTTGCACCAGCAGGGGATTCTTGTATTTATGGCATGAGCTCCAGTAAAAGAAATGCTTCCTTTTTGCAGGTATGAGGTACAGTTCCCTGACATCCAATAACCTTCATTAAATAAATTACAGATCATTAAAATATTCTTAATATGACCGTTGGTTAGACTAAATAAAGATAAAGAAATTCAAACAGTTGTTTATGACTATCGGTGAGTCAAGTGATCAGTATGTCATCAACATCAGGATTGGTGAGACATCTTCGGTGACTCCGATGATCAGCATCAGTGTGTCATGAACGGTGACTCATTTGATCTAGATCGGTGTGTCATCTTTGGTGACTCATTTGATCATCATCGGTGAGACATCTTCGGTGACTCATTTGATCCGCATCGGTGTGTCATGATCAGTGACTCATTTGATCTGGATCGGTGTGTCAACTTCGGTGACTCATTTGATCAGCATCGGTGTGTCATGATCGGTGAATCATTTGATCTGGATCAGTGTGTCATCTTTGGTGACTCATTTGATCAGCATCGGTGAGTCATGATCAGTGACTCATTTGATCTGGATCGGTGTGTCATCTTCGTTGACTCATTTGATCAACATCGGTGAGTCATGATCGGTGACTCATTTTATCAGCATCGGTGAGACCGTTGTCCATCGATATGGATTGGTGTGACCATTTTCCTTTGATATGGATCAGTATGACCATTTTCCTTTGATATGGATTGGTGCTGCCGTTGTCCGTTTGATATGTATCAGTGCGACCGTTGTCTGTTTGATATGGATCGGTGCGACCATTGCCCGTTTGATCCAGAGGACATCCAGAATACATGTAAATCAATAACAAAGAGATAATGACATGATCCAACCAATATGAACAGATTCACTAAGAGATTTTGATTATGTATATGAGAAATCCAATCGGATTAAGTAATTGATGATTTGTGATTATTAAAACAGCAATCATAGGAAGAATTCAACAACCTTCCAGAGGGCTCAACAAATATCATGAAGGCTACCATCAAGTGTAGGTATGGTCAATTTGCGATTAGTTTCATTCCATTCAATGAAAAAAATAACCAATTATGTTAGTTGGGATCATAAACTCTATATTCTAGGAGTCCATAGAATGTTTCATCACTATCTTCATCAGTGCTATCTTGATCTACTTAATATTAGAAGGATGAATGTCGATCATCTAAGAGTATTTGGGTAGATATTTAGACACCTCTAGAACTATTAAATTCCATCCTTGTAAACATTATTGATTTGAGAGGTTAATTTTTTTACCCAGGTGGTGTCTCATCAGGGTGTGTATGTATACCCATTAATAAGAATATCATTTTTTTATTGGTAAGTATACCAAAATGAGGAAGAGGTTTTTAGTTTTCTTGTTTTTCATTATTATTATCAGAGGTTTTTGTCTTATTTATCTACGGTTCCATCACTATTACTACATTATACTAAGAATTACTAATCTATCATATAGACCAATTAGTTCTAGGTAGTGTCGTACTACCCATACGAGATATTTCTTAGTGCTTTAGTTATTCATTCTCCCGAGGACGGTTTTCTATTTGTGGTTTTCCATGATGTTATAATATGGGATTGGGATGTGTCTTGATAAATAAAGGGCTATTAATAATTTATGGGCCATGGATGTTATGTGTTCATGAGTTTAAATATTCCACCCATGATCTGGAACAAATGTATTTTGTGTTTTCATTGAAACTATGGTGGAAATACCTCATCTTTGGGTGATTTATTGTTTTCATACAATGCACGAGATGGAAATAAGTCGTCAATTAGTGCAATTTAAATATATTACATCATATATTAAAAGATAAATTTATGATTGTGATAATAAAATTCCTTACAAATTTTTAATGATGAATTTTTTCGAATGTATTGAGCCAAAATTCTTACAGATATGTGGTATGATACTCTGCATATGTTTTGTAATAATATGGAGGAACAGACATGAATTAATATTGATGTGTTTGAGAAATTTTTCATGGTTTTAATCATCATATTATTATAGATTAATCATTTATTTAGTAGGAGGAGGATCCCCATTAGGGATAGTTAGAGGCATAGGTTATGCCTAACCAAGATTTCCATGTTCATGCTTCATAGGGATGACTAAAGGATGGTAAGAGAAATATGTCGTTTATGGAGAAGATTAATATTTGAATGGTAATGAATTATTTTTTTTTCAATTTATATTAGTAGCAAAAATATATTTGGTCATTAATGTATAAATAATATGTATTGGTGATTAACTTGACAATTTGTAGTCGAAAGGGATAAAATGGTCAGGGGAAGAGTTTTCAGAGAAGAGATTTCTTTGTCATCATGTGAAGGTGGAACCCCAGGTTCTATAAGTATTACTATATCCATTGGAATTACAAAAGTTGAAATGAGAGGAAAAATCAGCAGATTTTATCACTATGTTACACCAGTATTTTAGAGGATTAGATATAATTTTGGTTATATTGTATTGACTGATTTAGTTACATAATTTTTAGAGATATGTGAGTCGATTATTGAGGATTTCTTGAAAAGGAAGTTTGTGGATGACATGGTAATGATTCCCAAGATTCCTTGGACAAATAATATTTAATTTAGATCCTTATTTTACCTCATAGGTCTAGAGTTTATATCAGCATGCATTTGGCACTGTGTGGTGCATAAGGACTAATTTTAACTCATCGATAGTTTGGATGATAGACTGCACCATCTAGATGATGGGGGACCTGTTTTAAGATTGCATCCAATATTTTAATATATTATGGGTAACGTATCATCATATTCATGAGTTGACCAATAATAATTTATATCATTCATCAACTTTCATTTCTCTATATAATGTGTTGTGTGGCCTGTAATTTCATTCTCTACTATGCTAGAGTGAGGTTATGGAGTTAGTTGTTCTTGAGTATAATGTAATATAATGAACATAGAAGAATATCTAGTCAGTAAAATTGAGGATTAGTGTGGAAAAGTTCCATTATTGGGCATATTATGATTTCATGTAGTGCTACATTGCAATTATGGGAGGATATAATACTTTAATCTAGTTTTTCCTTCAGTGGGGTAAGCAGTGGTTTGGTAGGGCTATGCTTTGTCTTCATTTCATTTGGATGTTTGGGCGTTGGAGAGAATTTGTGAGGTGTCATATTAGTTAGAACTCCCCCACCCCGGATAGAAAAGATCCATAATTACATCCACGTGTCCTATATTCATCGATATCATCATGATAACTCAAACATTATTGACTGGAGAGAGATGGATATCATTGATGATGAAACATTCATGGAGAGACTAGTATAGATATATGCTATTTTAAATATAGTGTTGTATGGGTGATAAATCCCCTTAGGTCATGTGATGTGATGGTATTCTAGAAATTGGAAGGATCCATGGGGGATGGAGATATAGATGTGAACCCATATTCATAATTTTTTTGATTTTTCCTTATTATATCTTTACATGATGACATGATGTTTTAACCTTCGTGATTTATGAGTTTTTAGATGATTTCCCATTCCCTTGTTGCTGCTTGAATCTCATAGTAGATAAATAATATAAATAACCTCATATCATGGTATGCTATGATTATAACAGGTAATAATACTATTAAAGTGATTAATATCTACGTAATGTTGAATATCTCATAATATATGTGGAATGATTCATTTAACCATTTTCTTAGGAGAAATTTGTTGTGTTGGTTACGAAAGTTATAGCATTGGGTTATAAAGTGGTTGAAATTATATTGTATATGGATATGTTAATGATATGTGGCAAGGGGAAATATTTGGTTGATGTTGTATTATGATTTTTCTGAGAAGGTGAGGTAGTTGTGTGGGCTGTTACATGGATTTTTTTGGTTCGTTTTCTCTATGGTGGTAGTGTTTGCGGTGTAACAAGATCCCAATGAGGTACATCACCGGATGGTTGTTCAGATGATCCAATTTCTACAGGGTTTAGTTTTATATTCATAGGAATGAGAACTAATTTAGAGAAATATAATTTAATTGAATATTCCTTCTTAGCGCGTATCATTTTGTTATGGAAATTATAGATGATCAGATGAGGAATTAGAAGCATCCACTAAGGGATGGTACAAGAAATATACTACATGATGTTTCTCACAATGTTGAGGGATAATTATTGGTGTGAATTTACATTTAATGGATTCTATTGTTCAAAATTAGTTAATTTTATTCAGGTGATAAATTATTTTCATAGTTAATTCATGGTGTTAATGAAGAATTCAAATCATGAATGGAATATGTATATTGTGACATTAAATTCTATTGATGTTCCCTATGATTTTTATATGATAAATATAAGGATTCAATCAGTTCAATGGATAAAATTTTGGACTAAATTATAATTCACATATTGATCATGTAATTCTTATAACGATTGATGGGAGTTATAGCCTCATTAAAAATTTCATGGTTTTAATGAATTATCTTCGGTGTCCCTCATTCCTCTCTTTTTTTTGTAAAAACATTAGATTCATTAGTGGATCATCCAACCCCTGTATACTTCACTAATCATTATGTACCATATGTTAATCACTAGAAATATTATCCATATACTTCCTTTTATCCTCAAACATACATTTGATCCAATTTCGATGATTCAATTTTGTACTTTATTTTGGTTCATGTTTTGTTTGGTCTTTTTTATGATCCCTTGTTGTGATCACGGATGGATGAATATTTTCTTCACATCACTGTTTTTTCAGGGTTTATTCCCTTTAATAATGTATTCTGCAGTGAATTAGAATGATTCATTAATGTAGGGGATTCTCATTCTCTCCTAAATTTTTTTGCATGTGTGGGGATTTCATCTATCAGGTTAATATTAATGGTCATATTTATTAAGATAAGTACCATTCATAACCGAAAACAGATGACAATGGTGATTAATTTAATTTTTTTTACATATTTAAGATATTGTTAATGATATTTTTTATTATTGTATCTATTCAAAAAAATCAATGTTGTTTGGAGACTTTCTTATGATAATGTTGAAATACATGTGAGATACATGATGTTTTTATTATTGATATCAAAATTAAAAATGTTTATAACAGATATTTGGATAATGAATTTTTTTCACAAGGAACTCGAGTTTGTTTTATAATACCCTTGAAAAATGAAGAACTAACGTAAATTAATACATTGAACCTAATTTTGGTTCAGGTATGAAATTATATATAGAATAAATTTATATTGTGAAAGTGAAATTTTCACCGTGGATTGAATTTTTATATATTGACATGAATTTTTTCAGAATTTCACCTGGTTTTTTATAATAAAATTCAAAGAATGAATCAGTTTTTTTGGATGGAATTGTCATCCCACAGGAGAATTCAGTTATTCAACATGTAATTCATGATGTCAGTAAAGCGAGTTTCAACCTCTTTAAACATATGATCATTTTTTTGAATTCTATTTGGAATCCCTCATCCCTCTCAGTTTTTTTCAAAACAATTGATTCATTCAGGGATAATAAATTCCCTTTTTATTAAATGATCATTATCTTTCATAGGATAATAACTGGTAATATTAATTTAGTTCATACCTTTATACTAAATGGTGCCTACATTATTCCTTTGGGGTTTTATGTACATGACATTAATTAGGTTTGTTTTTTTGGATATTTTTGAACGATTTGTGTGATCTGGGATGGATAATGATCATTTTCACACAATTTTAGTTTCTAGGTTTATTTCCCATCACCATGTTCAATGTAATCAATCTAAAATATACTTGAATGTGTGGGATCATCATTCTCTCTCACATTATGTGCATGCGTGGGGATTCTGTGTTTTTTACTTCCATTGGGCGGATAGTAATGGACATATTAATTATGATATTTATTTTTTCATAACATGATATTGATATGAATAAGTATAAATTTCATGATTTTACTCATTGATAATATTGTTGTTAATATTCTTTTACGCTTGTTTCCATCAGATAAAATCAAGTATGTTTAGAGAATTTTGTGTTATTTTATATATATATATGTTAAAAAATTTATGATTTTATTATTTATATAACCTTTAAAGAAAATATTAAAAAATTTAGAAATGTATAATTATTCTTTTCCTATATAAATATATATTTTGTTATAATACCTTTGGTAAATTATTAAGCAACAAAATGTAATTTTTGAATGAAATTTTTAGTTTTATTGATGTGTTGTTGAGCATGAATTTTCTTATTGTGTTTTTTCTGGGTTGTTGGATATATTAATAGGATGTTGGGGATCATATCCATTGTAAAAAAAATTATGAAGTGATAAATTGGTTGGTTTGAATGGGATGAGTTGTGATTTGGGTGGTTTTATAGTGATTTTTTGGTGGTGGTGATATGAGGATGTTTTTTGATGTGGTGTTTTATATACATTGTAGAGTGAATGTTATTATTGTGTTATGAAATCTTGGATGATGTGTTTTGTAGTGAGGGTTGATGTGAGATGTGTGAGATATTTTTTCATGTTAAAATAAATATTCTAAATGAAAATCATGTGGGATGGTAAATTAATATGAATGGTCTGGCATTATGTGTATTCATTGGATTAAATTGTTTGAATGATTAATTAGTATGTCATATAAAATTTAATAAATTAATTTGTAAATTGTAGTTTCTTCGAACTCATTAAAATTTTGAAATATTGGAAAATATAATATTAAAGTGGGTTTTTTTAGTTTATTTGGTGGTTGTGTGGGGTGATGCATGGTTTTTTGGAAGCTATCATGGAGGATGTTTTATGGTGAAATGGTAGTGTTATGGAATATGCTAGTGAAATTGTTGTGAAAACATAGGTTTTGTTTTGTGTTATATCTACATATCTTATACTTTTTGTTATTTATATATATGGGCAACGTATGTTGGGTAACAAATGTATAACACAACATAATTCTAAATTAATAACATTTTATTCCATATCCAATACAACAAACAACACCGAGTATAAACAACCACACAATATATTTCATTGAATTTAATCTTTTTGAAAGAATACTGAATTAAAAACCCAATGTATAATTGAACCGTAATATAGGATATGACTACAAACTATCCATTAATATTTCAGGCATGAATAATGTACACTAAATTATGAAATGTTTTATCTATTGATTTGAATCAAATGATGAATCATTTATAAGAATAAAATGTTTTTTGGAATGTTTTTTTCTAAATGATAGTTTAGGAAAACTTTTTTAACATCATTAAAGAATAATTTTTACCACCTTTATTAAACTAATATCAGTATGTGGAATTTTTTTATCATTAGTTAGATATTATCATAGAGTGATTTTTTGGGGTTTTTCTAATATATTTCATTTATTGATAAATAGTGGAAAATATTGAATTTTTTGAGAACTACATTTTTATTAAATAAATATCAAGGTTACATTAAATTTTAAATCAGTTTTAATGATACAATAGTCAAATTATATTACAATTGACAATTTTATTTGATCTTATTCATTATAATGTTTAATTTGTATATTAAAAACATTTATACTTAGGATAATTTCTTCATTGGATGTCTGAATTTCCATCATGTCTTCTAGTATTATATTAAATATTATTATACCAATTCAATGAATTTAATATGCTAAAATTGATTCCATATTTTAAATTAAAATAAATTATATTATATTATAAGGGTAACATATTTTTTACCCTTAAGAATAGTAAAAGTAGTAAATATTAATTGTCGTAGTTACGGTAAAAAACACATTTACATGTTGTTAAACTCAAAAAATTGTGAAAATGAACTACTAACATTAAATACACACATTTTATGGACATATTTCGAGACTATAGCCTATAAATGTTGATAATGGCCAATTTTTTGGACTTCAAAAATACTAAAGAATGATTATAATTTATTCTTTTAAAATATTCCATGGGTGTCCATTCTTCCTATTATGAAAGGCCTCCCATATCCTCCCCAATACACACTTAATATGAAATTTAGATAACCCAAGAATTATCAAAATTACTTTCTTACTCCACACCCACTATTATATAGCCCTTGCATAAATCATGAAACTATCATTAGAAGGCTTTTGTTCAAACAAAAAGAAGATCCAAAAAAATACCATTCTTAAATGGGTATTTTCATTTTCTTTACTATACCACCAATTAAAAATTTATTAAGACATAATTAGATAATATTTTCAGTATATTAAATTTATTGTGATGTTATTATTTCATGGTCATGGGAAATGGAATCGTCGATCATGTGTACCTTAGACTACCACCTTGTGAACTGATATATTTCAGATTCCCCTACCACATGTGATGGATGGATACAATGTTGTATTTAAAGCACACACACACACACACACACATATATATATATATAATATTATTATTTAATTAAAATATCTAATATAACTTCTATAATTGTATTTTGTTTAAAAAAATATGACAGATCGCTTGTTTGTGGCATGCCACCAACTCATGAAGTGATGCGATTCATTTTTAACTTTTTATTTAGATAAAAAGAAATAAATAAACATTTAATGAATAAATGTGATATATATGACATTATATTTATTATGGAATATTAATATCCCATATACATTATTATCCATTCATACATTAATGGAATGATATCGTTTATCGTGTATATGTACAACCAATGGTCTCCATGAAGCAACACGATTCATTTTCCACATCAAATCACCATGAATGATTTAAATTATATAAAATGAGTAAATATATTATTTATAACATTTATATCTTTATTTATATGAATTATATATATATATAATATACAAATAAACCATAATTTGAATGATAAAACAAGAATGATAAAATAGTATAAATGGAACATTAAATAATTAATGTATTTAATATTAGTAGAAATTTGTAGTGAAATGTTATAATAGGATCATATATTAAATTATAAATATGTATATGACACTAATATAAAATAATCACATTTTAAACCAACATATTAGATATATAATAATGTTCAACCAAATGTATATGTGAGGTAAGAGAATTTATCATAATTTCTAATCATTGGGGAATATTATAATTTTATAATTTTAATTTCATTTTTATTGTGTATATATATACCATTTAATATATGATATCATTATTCCATAATAATTCATATTACGAAGTTAAAATTTGAATTATTCATTCAATTTTAGGGACATAAATGATACCGAGGGTCACATAATTGTAGAACTCAATTTATAATTACTGAGTTATATTAATTCATTATTGAATTTGACATTATAAGACTATTTTAATTAATAATTTTTACTATCATATGTTTTATTTACAATTACCTAGTGTGTCATAATATTTGATAGACATAATCAATTCATTTATTTTTCCAAAAATAAATTTTTTGATCCTTGTACGGGGTTATCTCATAATATCACTTTAATTGAGAATATTTATACTTCAATTTCATTTGATAGAAATTATTTTATAATTTCCATATAAAACCATTTTATATTCCTATAATATAGTTTATAATTATTTTTAAAAATAATATTTGTATTTTTCACTCCTTAGTAAATAAAATTATTGATAAAATATTTTTATGAAAATATTTCATTATTTATCTCTTTAGTAAAAAATTGTTTTTCTTACAAAAAATTATTTGTAAAAATGTTTCAAATATGTTTGTAAAATTATAAAATGATTTATAATGAAATTTTAACTCATGAATTATAATTTTTGAATTTGTTTCAATGGAATCTTCATTTTTTTTCTAAACATGTTCCATTTGGATTTTATAATAATTATTAACGGATTATTTTTTAAATTTTTTGACATACATGGAATTTCCTAATGTTATGACAAATCAATGCTTTAAATATATTATTAAATGGTTTAAATGTTATTTTAATATATTTTTAAAAAAAATTGATTACATTTAGTTTTTAAAAGGGTACATTGATAATGAAAAAGATATTTTTCTCAAGACTTTTTGTAAATATCCAATTATGAGATTTATATTCATCAATGATATTAACCCATTTTACATATAATACACATGAGATATTTTTTATTGATATGATATTTATTATTTCTATGGACGAGTTGTTAATTTTTTCCCAGAATGTTATTTTCATTCACATTCTTGGTTCATTTTTATAGTCTCTACTTTCCATTGGAATATATTATTTATTTGTATTAGTGGACATTAAATTTCCCCTAAATATCAAAAAAATAATCTTGGATATTCTTATTTGTTAAAACCTATATCATTTATAGATATTTTTTTTACATTGAACATTATTTAATTGAATAAAAATTTATTGATGAATATGTATTCTTTAAACAAAAATGATATTCATAGACATGTCATATTTCAAATCAATGTATTCAATTATTCAATATATGAAGAATGCTTTGGATATGATATTATGGGTGGGTCCTATTTATATATATTCCCTCAATAATATATTTTAACATTAGATTAATGAGTTTTCTAGCCTCATAAAAATGGCTTTTTGTTGTACATCTACCCATCTGTTTTAAAATATCATGTGAAAGGTCTTGATAGTAATGTCTTTCATAAATCATGAGATTAACATTTCCAATAATTGATATTTTCATTCATTGATACTCAAATAATCATAACGTTACGTGAAACATTTTAATGATATTATCATTCACTATATTTATTTCATAGTTTATTGATTAATTGGAATCTGTATTCAACTATTTACCTTTCCATATTGATTACACCATATACAGATAATATGGTCATTTTATTGTTTCAATAGAATGTGTTTTCAATTATTTACAAATATATATTTATTATTATAGTGAAATTATTTAAATGGAATGTGTTTTTTTATTTACCAATCCATGACAATTATTATTGATTCAAGATAGTTTTTGATGTACTTAACCATTAATGCATATTTTATCCACCCTTTTTTTCATTCCTAAGAATCTAGGATGTGTACTAAGAGTTATCTAGAATTGTATCCTATAGGGAATATAGATATTCCTAAAACAAATATTGCGATCTCTGTTTTCAAATGTAATAAATTAATTATGTATGTATATAGTTCAATAATACTACTAAACTATTAGAACCTTTAGGAAAAAATTCCTTTCATCTTATACAAATATAATAAAGTAAGAAACCAGATATTGGTTACTAGTAAATAGGTAGATATAGTTAATATCAGATGAATTTTAGTAGAAACCTCAAGAACTATATTGAGGAAAACATAGATTAGGGAACATAACACAATTATAAAATTTTAGGAAATGTATATAAGAACCGTGTAATTTATTGGTATGTTAGATATTACTTTGTGCTTCTTATAAATACAAAACTATATGGATACTACAAGTGATGGGGTTATGGAAAAAATGTTCATTGATGTAATTACTCAAACAAAGGTGAATTGGGCTTCCAAAATCATCACATAGTGCATAATAATGGGCCTTTCTAAGAACCTGGTTAGACAATGCTAGAGGAATTCATTATGTTAATTATAAATCTCATTAGAAACTATTTTGATGGATTTGAGTAGATGATAAATGTAAAGAGAAAGGTATTTATTAAATAATACATTATGGTTTCAATTAATAAATATTAATAAAATATTAATTTTCTGTTAAAGGGGATTCTTTTTCAACACCATACTCAACATGAAACAACAAATATCTCTGAAATCTTATATTGCACACATCGTTGATTTATACAAAAAAATAATATATTATTATTATTATTATTTTAAATTGTAGTTATCACATAACCGTTGTATTGGCATGAATGACTATAAATAACTAAAATATGATTACACATGTTTCTGAAAGGTTTTTACATTTATCCAATAAAATTTAGAGGATTAAAAGGTGAATGAATCAAATTTTAAGCATAAATACTCTAATATTTTTTTAAAGGTCTATTTACAACCTTTTGATGGAGAACCCATTTTAAATTTATTTTTGTCACTTTTTTATGTTATATTTTAAATAATAAACTTCTTATTTATAATTGGGACATCAAAATTTACATAACATAATTTTTCGGTATTTTTCAGATAAAGTTCATTTCTTCATGAATTGTGAAAAATACTGCATTTTTATTCAAAACAACCTTTTAACACTATTTATTTATATGGATAGATTAAATTTTTTAAATTTTATAATGTCTAATTAGATTATATATTTAACATTTCATCCAATTTTTGTAATTGGAAGTAATTTCACTTTGAAATTGGTCAAAACAAATGTTAATCTTTTGATAGTTATTATTTCTTAAAAACAAGCTTTTTGTTTTGACAATAAGAATTAATTTTAAATTAATTTCTTCCAATTATGTGTTCTAAATTTAGAAAAATGATTTCAATATTTGGATTCAGGAGGCCCAAGTTTTTTAAATAGATTACTATTATTTTTAGACCTTATGAATATTTACTTCGGTAAATATTTTCCTTACCAATGTTCAAGGGTAAATATAGTAAATAAGAGTAAAAAAATAATGTTGTAAAAAATATAAATTATTCTTACACTTGTCCTAACACTATTGTATGAGATTTTATCTGACCATGGGAATCCTTGGGTCGATTTGGGGAGTCCACGGAGTCACATGGGATGGATAATAAAACATTATATTAATTAATTTAGAATAAGGAAAAAAAAATAAAATAAAAATAAATCTTTTAGTAAAAAAATTTTATATGTGGTTATATAAGCGATATATTCTACTATAAATATTCAGTTTAAATATAAAAATAATTTTTACATCATGATATTTTATTCATAATTTTTAGACATGAAATAAATAATTTTATTTATTACACAATGATGATGTATTGATTACCTTATTAATGGATGTTTTAAATAAATGAGATTATAAATATTAAAATAAATTTATTTTGAACCTTATCATGCCATAAAAGAATTATAAGGACGAGGCTGACTTCGTATCTTGTAATTAATGAAGGTTTTTCTATAAAATAAAGCTGTTTTTTATTTTTAAAAAATTCATGATATGATTAATATTTAAATTCACATAAATGAATTTTTTATAATTTTTTTATTAAATGATATAATAATCCTAAAAATATATTATTCGGAAAAAAGACATAGATAAAATTTATAATTTCATTAATGAACCACTTTTGGTTCTATTGGCAATTTATAGTAATTATATTAACTATATAGAGTTAATACACTAGAAGACATGGTACGGGTCAAATTATTTAAATAAGAGTTAAAGCTAAATGATAAGTTTGAAATTGAAAAAAAACTTGTATAAAACATATTGGTTGAGAGGATTTATAATAATAGTAATCTTATATTCTAGTTCAATATTTTTGAGACATTTTGAAAACGAAACTTTGTTTATAATAAAATTATATTTTGAAACCCTCTTAAACAGCCCGTCCTCCCCTTATAAAAAGCCATCACCTCTAACCCATTACTCACACCTCTCAATCGATTTTTATCATCAAAACTCTACCCATATGACATCCCAACATCCACACTTCCACCAAGAAGACTTAACATATGCATAAGGAACTTCAATAAATCTTTTTTGGTTCAAACCAAAGAGAGTTACCTGATTTAATGGCAACATCATCTCTTCAGTCCTTTTCTTTTGTATTAATTATCCAACCAGATTTAGTCTTTGTAATAAATTATTTTATAAAAACACTAGTAACCCCAATATATTGGCTTTTTATGAGATATATTATAACTACACATCAACACACCTCAATCTAATGGATATAAACATTCTGTTTTGGTGGATGGTGAACTACTACCTCATGAAATTATGATTGTTCAATTATCTCCGACCACCTTTAACAGTGGCCATTATGATTGAAATATATTTACATGTTATTTTAATTATATTTATATTGTCTCTATTCTTTTTTATTTTTCATTTATAGCATACCTTTTCGGTTTCTATAATTGGTAAATACTATAATTCCATTTTAGTAAGTGCGAACTACAACCCCCTCAAAGTGATATGATTCTTTCAGGCCATATGTGGAATGTATAAAGGATAGTGATAGTAATATTATATATAATATTATACGGGAATTATAATATATCTATTTTTCATTATTTTTCATTCCTTTTAAAATTAAAATTAAATGAAAGTAGCGTTTATGCGTACGTACAGCTTACCGTCCCCATGAACGGTGCTTTTCATTTCTTATGTCCAATGTTATAGACTATTATAAATACATATATACTAGATATATATGTTTTATAAGATATCTAAATCATGAATATAATTCTAGAGATATTTTACTTTTGACCACAAAAAAAATATTTAATTATAACGAGTTCATTTTTTACTCAAGTTCCGAACATCGACAAAATGTACGATTTGAACTCAAAGTAGTTATAATTGTTACAGTATGGTAATAAGTGATATAAAATTAATAATAAACTTTAAAAATTTTCTGAATCAAGTATAAAATATTTTATGTTTATTATTCTATATGAACAAGGAACAAACAAGTCATGTTGGACATGAGGTAAGGGGTTTTCATCTCCCTTTTTTATTCCCGTGAGATTTCCACTATAAATGCCACTATTTTCATTTTTTGTGATGTATGTAATACCCATGATTGAATTATTTTCATAATATTATTTAATTTATGGTTAGTTACTTGTTTATTGTATAATCCTTCTTTCTTGGTGTGTATGTTTTGTATGTTTCCAAATCAGTAAGGGAACCATTCACCTTACTCTTTTAGTTAGACTTATTTTATGTTATGTCTTTTAAATTTAAATTTTCTTATGTTGGTATATGTTCTTATATATCCTTATTATTTTAAATTTTATGTCCATGCAATGATAGACCCTTTTATCACTCATCAACTAATTTTCTTAATTTTAAAGTGACGCTGTTACGTTGTCGAATTTCTGTAAGATAAATTTTTAACCCAATTTCAATTCATTGGGTTTATCTTCTACTTATTGATTATTTCATGATATTAATATGTGTGAATGACCTATGATTTTTTACACATAATAGACACTTATATTGGGTGTATTCTTATTTGTCACACATAATTTTGTCTTTGATTTGTCCTTAATATAAGGATATGATCTTTGCATGGGACTTTGTCTCAATTTACCATCCATCCAGGATTATTTGTTGTTATACATCAATTCACTTTTATATGGTGTGTATACTGCCCTTTGAAATATTATATCAGGAATATACTTATTCTAATGATATTATAGGATTTGAGTAATTTTATTCCTCAATTATTTGTATTCAAGCATCTCTCATTTTATTAGGAACTCTTTTACAAAAATATCATTTTAAATGTTTTAATGATTTAATCTTCTAAATAATTCTCATTGACGTACAAATTTTAGAAATGTTTTTTATGTATTTATTTATATGGACATAAATGTTTTGAAATTAAAATTTCTTTCAAAAGCTTCAATGTGGTATGGGAAACATTGATTCAAAAATAAATTTATTAAATGTTTTATATGGTTTTGAAAATGGGTTGATAAAGAATTGATTATGTCAATATATTGAAATGATATATTCTGATTAAAATGTGGAAATGTTAACTTTCATTTATTATTTTTTTTATGTGTTATGAATATGTTATGCTTATTGGTAATTGTTTATGTATACGGGTGTATCCTTGATAATCCTAGGGTGGGTAAGCCCGAGATAGCTCTTCGATGCATTGGGTAACATGATAGAGGTAAAATGTAATGTTTATCCTAAGAGATTTATAGAATATATTGTGATGGGTATTCCAAACGTAACACCCGATATATTTATGAAAGCTACAATATAAGTATTTTATTAATACCATAACATACCTTTATGATTTATAATTTCTGTGTGTTATTCATAAATCATATGACTTCATGAGGTATGTAAAATATCTAATATATTGTATGTAAGGATATATTAATATTTTCGTTAATCATTTTATTAACCTTACAAATCTTTTTATGCACATCCCAGGTTTTTAAAAGTTATTCAAAGGCCTTAAAGATGAATAGAGTCAAGGAAGGGATCAAGGAAAAGTCATGTTGTTTAACACATGGAACTAGACGTGTTTCATTTTTTAAGATTTTTTATTTTATGAACAAAATGGAAACTATGTAAAATTATCTAATTTTTAATTTTTGAAATGTTATGTAATATTTATAGCATAATTATATGAAACCCTAAACCTAAAAGGATCCTCATTGTGAATTCCTGACGTAACTCTAGATTATGTAAGGTCTAAGGTGGTGTCTTTATAGTTGGTATTAAAGGCCAGTTTAGACATCATTTGGGATTATGAGTTTTTATCAAACACATGTTTAGTCCCTATGTCTATTATATCTTTTAAATCATTTTTTATAACTATTTTTTAACAATGAATGTCGGTTACAAATGGAAGGAGTACGATCTCAAAAAACATTCAAATCTCTTCCTGATGACCAGCTTGCAATAATTATTGGAAATTCTTGTTCATATGATTGTGAAACTATTTCGAGCATACGACTCACTTGCAAGAAGTTGTTTGAGATAATAAACACCTCTATTATACCTTAATATCATCATTAATCATGTATTGTATTTAATCGAATCCTATTTTAATAATACTCTCATATTTTCAATAAAGCAAAATATTATCATGGAATTTTCAAATATTTAAACTTATAATATTATTTTGAAGCATATTAAAATTATGAAAAAGGTGCTGAAGAAGGTGACCCTTTCACAACCCTTTTATATTTTATTTTATAATATAATCTCTCAGCATATACTTTTTAAATTTTAAAAGGAACACTGGTTGAAATTTTCAAATCAAACTCGGGCTGACTATTTTGTAAAAATAATGTGTTATCAGATGTTATGAAATTATATGTCATACATGAATATTTTCCAAAACAAATTTTTTGCGAACACCCATATGACCCACATTGTACAAGATGTATTTAGATGAGGGATGAAAATGATATTTAAGTATCTCTAAATCATGTTTGTAATTCATGGACCCTATACCCATGTCGATAGGATGACGATGAAACTATATAGACACCATGATCAAGGTATGATGTTATTTTTATTGGGAATGGTTTTATTTTATCATATATAGGTGAAAAATTGAATATATATAAGATTTTGAGGTCTTCATGTATTTGGATGAAAATGAAAGGTATAAGAAAACATTTTAGTATAAAACTTGTTAGGGTTATTTTTTAGTTTTATAAAAAGGAAAACCTGTAATATGGGTGACAACCCATTGCATCCTGCAAGGCCACATGAATCGAACCCACAACTATAGGGCGACAATGGCTCATCACCTACACCTATCCTACAAGAAGTCCCTGGATAGTATGACATATATTTTAGTCAAATTATTTTATGGATCAAGATTTTGTTGTTCCTGGGAAATTATGATTTATCAAATGGCTATCCCTAATATAGGAAAATGATTTTTTTATTAAGTGATAAAAGGTTACGTTATAAGATGTTGTCTCTTTTTGGGAATATTATATGATTAAAGGAAAAATAATACTATGGGATCTCATTAGTGGAGTAATGGTTGAAATTTTATTTTGGAAGAATCTACGTTTTTATTGTGGACATATGTTGATTTGGGATATTTCTGTAAATGGTTAACCTATCATAGGGAATATATGAGTAGGTTAATAAAAATTAGGTATCAAATATTAAGAGTAGTCGATGTTATTTGGATATAAATGTCATGATTTATCGTGTAATACTATATGATGAAATTATTCTTAGTTTTGGGTTTCAATCTTATATTAGATTATATTGAATAATTTAATGGAAAAGTGGGTATTGAATGGTATTTGTTGAACTTTGGGTATTGTTGGTTGATTTTTTTAGATTAATTGTTATATTTCTTTTCATAAAGGATTATAATTTTTTTGGGGATTATCTAATCTCGTACTAACCATTTTAGTTTTGGTTAAAGTCTAAAGACAAGGAAAATATATAGTTAATCTTTTCTATATTATGTGATTCAATAAAATATTATTATAGAACTTCATATGTGATCAATTCGTCTTTAATAAAAATCATTTGGAGAAAAGATGAGTTTTTGGAAGAAAATTATTGAAGGATAAAACTCTACTTGAAAAGTAAGTATAAATCCTTATGTCCTTAGAAAAGCACATATTAAATTCTCCATATTTATGAAATGTGACTTAAAATAAACAAGTTGTCCTCTTAGATTTCCTAATGGGAAACTAAAGACCGTTTAACCTATCAAAAATTTGTGATTTTTTGGTGGTTAACTATCTTGTAATCATGTCTTCTATCACTCTCCATCAGAACATGACACTTAGTTTCTTTTCCATATCCAAGTTTTCCAACATAGAATCCATGCATGGGTTATCTCGGGTGACCTTTGTAATTCTCTATTTATTTTTATGTGAATGTTTTATTGACACTTTTTCCGATGTGACACTTTCAATGAAGCTTTCGAGCCTAAATATAATATAATGAGGATGAAATTCCCAAATAGGGTGAATGATGTAATGACCCATGTATTTTTACAATAATACATTTTGATTTCTATTAATACTTATGAATATGATATTAATTTGATGTCAGAGGGTATGCTTTTTTATATGTCGTACTCAACAAGAAACAACAGATTTCTCAGGAATCTTACACTGAATACAACATTGAGTAATACCAAAAAACAACATAATTATAATAATAATATTTTAAATGGTTGTTAACACATAGATGTTGTATTTGTATGAATGAACAGAACTAAATAAAATAATATTACACATGTTTTTTAAATGTTTTTATATTTATCCAATAAATGTTGGAGGCTTAAAATGTGAATGAATTCAATTTTATGTATAAATACTCTAATATTCTATAAAAGGCAGATTTACTGCCTTTTAATAGAGAACATTTATTAAATATTGTTTTTGTAACATTTATATGTTATATTTGAATAAATAAACATCTTATTTATATTCGAGACATCAAAAATTACTTTGGTAAATTTTCTGATATTTTTCTCACAAAGTTCCTTTTTAAATGAATAGTGAAAAATACTACATTTTTATTCAATACCTCCTTTTAATCTAATTTATTTATATGGATAGATTATCTTTTTAATTTTTTTAATGTGTAATTATATTTTATTTTTACCATTTAATCCAGTTTTGGTAATTTTATGTAATTTTTCTTTAAAATTGGACATAAACAAGTGTTAATCTTTTGATAGTAATTATTTCTTAAAAACATGCATTTTTGTTTTGATAATAGGAATTAATTTTAAATTAAATTCTGCCTCATTTATGTTTTTAATTTGGAAAAATAGATTCCATATTTGGAATTAGGAGGTCCATATGTTGTAAATAGGTAACTTTTATTTATATAGATTTTAAATATTAACTTCATTAAATATTTTATTTACCATGGTTGAAGGGTAAATCGGGTAAATATGGGTAAAAATTAATAATGTATAATATTATATTACCCTTACACATGTCCTAACCCTTTTGGATGAGATTTTTCAGACCAAGGGATTCCATGGGTCTATTTTGGGACCCCATGGAGCCACTTGGGAATGATAATGACATTTTATATTAATTAATATAACGTAAGGACAAAAATAACATAATCTTATATCTTTTAGTAAAAAAATTTTATATGGGGTGATATATGTGAAATATTTGACTATAAATTTTAATTTTAAAGATAAAAATATTTACTATATCATGGTATGTTATTTATAATTTTTAGATATTATGTAAATAAATTTATTTATGACACAATGATGATGTTATGATTACCTCATTAATGAATATTTTAAATAAATGAGATTATATATATTAAAATAAAATTATTTTAAAACTTTTTAAGCCATAATAAATTTTTAGAGAAGAGTATGAGTTATTATAATTTAATTAATTATGTTTTTTGGAAATAATAAAGTTGTTTTAAAAAAAACTCATCACATGAATAGTATATAAATTGAAAAAAATGAGTTTTTAAAACAAATATTATTTTATAAATGACATTGTAATCATAAAAATATAAGATTCTTCCAAATGTTATAGATAATGTTTAAAACTTCATTAATGGGCACCTTGTTCCTATATTGGCATTTTATGTTAAATATATTGACAGTATAGTGTGAATACACAAGAAGACATTGTAAGAGTCAGATTTGATACATAAGGGTTAAAGGGTAATGATTAGGTTTAATTTGAAACCCAAAATTGAATGAAACCTAATGTTTGAAATTATTTAGAATAATAGTAATCATATATTTAAAATTATTTAGTTTTTTACCTTTTGAAACTGAAATATTATTTCATAAAAAAATTATATATTCCGACTTCCCTAAAGAGACCCTCTTCCCCTTTATAAAAAGCCATCACCTCTAACCCATTACTCAGACCTCTAAAGGCACATAGATAGTCCATAATCTGCCCATATAATCTCACAACATCTATCTCTTTCACATATAATTTATACCATAGGATTAAGGCACTTCAAGAAATCCTTTTGGTTCAAACCTAAAAGAGTTACCCAATTTAAAGGTAACGTCTTCTCTTAAGATCTTTTCACTTATTTTAATTTTTCAACCCCCTAAACTCTTATATTTTATTATTTTATAAAAAACCCAGTATCTTGAATATAATAGGTATATTTTATTATAATTATTCAAATTACACATCCACACACCTCTGTATAATGGGTAAAAACATATTGTTCTTGTGGATGGTAATCTACTGCCTCACGAAATGATGATTGTTCAATTATCTTCAACCGCCTCTCATGGGGGCCATTATGATGGCAGTAAATTAATATGTGATATATATTATTATTTTATTGTCTATATTATTCTTTATTTTGCATTTATATCATACCTTTATGGTTTCCATAATGGTTAAATCGATAATTTAATTTGAGGAAGTGAGCACTACAACCCCCTCAAAGTGACATGACTCGTTCATTACATACACGGAACGTATAAAAGATGGATCTAATTAATTTATATATTATATTATAATGGAATTATAATATACCTATGTATCATTTAGTTTTCATTTTTTAAAAAAATGAAAAAGAAATGAAAGTAGCGTTCATGCGCACGTACGACTTACCGTCTCCATGAACGTTGCATTTTATTTCTTATGTCCAAATGTTAAGGATGATTAAAAATACATATATAATGGATATATATGATGTATATTATATCTAGATCCTGAATATATTTCTGGAGATAATTTAATTTGGACCACATGGACAATTTGTAATTATAAAAAGTTCATTTTTTTACTCGAGTTCCCTACATCGACAAAATGTATGATATGAACTCAAATAAATAATTATTGTTATAGAAAGATAATAAGTGATATGAAAAAGTCTAATTAACTTAAAAAGGTAATTAATAATGTATAAATTTACTTAAGTTTATTATTTAGGAAGAACAAGGAACAAATGAGTCATTTCGGATATAAGGTAAGGGGTTTTCATCTCACTTTTTATTCTCATGTGATTTATGCTATAATTACCACTATTTTCATTTTTTTAGTTTATTTACTGACCAATATTGTATTATTTGAGTAATATAATTTATTTTATTGGTATTTACATCTTAAATATATGATCCTTCTTTCATGGGGTGTTTTTTGGTAAGTTACTAAATCGGTAAGGGAAGCTTTCACCGTACTCTTTTAGTTAAAGACTTCTTTTTTTATGTCTTTTAAATTGTAATTTTCTTATTTTGGGATATGTTATTATATATCCTCATTTCTTTAAATTTTATTTCCATGTGATTAGAGACCCTTTTCTCTCTATACCACTAATTTTATGAATTCTAAAGCGACATAGATAGGCTGTCAAATTTCTGTAAGATAACTTCTTAACCCGATCTCAATTCTTTGGGTTAAACTTCTACATATTGATTATTTCATGATATGAATATGTATTAATGACTGATTATTTTATTACACTTAATATCCATTTTGTTGGGAATATTAATATTTTTCACACATAATTATGTCATTAATTTTTCCTTAATATAATGTTATGATATTTGCAAGGGACTTTGTCTCAATTTACATTCCATTGAGACTAATTTCTTTTTATACACCAATACACTTTTATATGGTGTATATACTGACCTTTTTTTAATATATCTTGAATCTAACTATTCTCATGATATTATAAGTTTTGATTAATGTTATTTCTCAATTATTTTTATTCAATCATCTCTCATTTGGTTGGGAAGTCTTTAACTAAAATATCGTTTTAAATGTTTTAAAGATTTTATTCTTCTAAATAATTTTCAGTAATTTCCATGTTTTGAAAATTGTTTTAAGGATTTATTTATCTATACATGATTATTTTGAAATTAAAATTTCTTTTGAACGATTTAAAGTGGTTTGGGACACTTTGATTCAAAAATCAATTTATAAAATGTTTTAACTAGTTCTGAAAATGGTTTGATAAATAATTGATTATATCAATATCATAAAATGTATATTGTGATTACAATTTTGAAATGTTATCTTTACATTATTCTTGTTTTATGTTTTATGAATATGTTATGGTTATTTGGAATTTATTATGTATAAGGGTTTTTCCGTGATAAACCTACGACGGGTGAGCCCAGGATAGCTCTCTAATGCATTGGGTATCATAACGGAGGTAAACTTTTATTTTTATCCTAATATATTTAAGGAATATACTATGATGGGTATTAAAAATGTATCTCCCTATATATATATGAAATCTACAACGTATGTGTGTTATATATTCCATAAGTTACATTTATGATTTATGATTTCTATGTGTTATTCATAAATCATATGATTTCAAGAGCTTTGTTAAAGAGCATATGTTTTCTACTTAATGATATACTAATGTTTTAATTCTTTATTTTATAACCCTTTCTGATCTTTTTATACTCATCCCATGTTTTTGAATGTTTTCACTAAACTTAATGACGATTAGGGTCAGGGATGTGATCAAGGAAAAGTCATTTTGTCTAAAACATGGAACTATACATGTTTTTTTCAATGTTTTTATTTTATGAAAGAATTGCAATATAAAAATATTGTCATATTTTTAATTTTTTAAATATAAATTAATAGTTATGGAATAATTCTCTAAAAATCTAAACAAGAAAAGTACTTCAATGAATATTCTTGACTTAAATATTGATTATTTATTGTTTACTACAGGGTCCTTGTAATTAAAATGATGTCAATATGGTTAAAACAGTGGTTTTTAAACTAAAAATAATGTTTCATGATTTTGAATTCATATGAATGGTTACGTGGTTTTTTCCAATATAATTATTGATATGGAAACATGATTTTTTTGGGGTTTTCCCTTAGGAAGAACCTAAAGGGATTGTGTTAACATTGAATATGAAGGACACTTTATTTGTATGAGTAACCTAATGGGATTATGGTATGAGTGATGGAAATTTTTATTATTCGTAATCTAATATCATAAAATATTATTAAAAACATATACTTTAACTAATTCCTGAGCTCAACAAAAAAGATAAAGACCGAGATTTCTAAGAGTTTAATTGATGGAGAAGATATAGGAAATAAGGATATATTTAATTCATGCCAGAAATATGGAATGTGAAACCAATAAAAGGTTTTGAAATAATTGTGAAAATGTTTTCCATGTGAAAAAATCACATAAGGAAATGAATTGGCGAGGACAAGTGTAGAGTGTAATGGAAGGAATCAAGTATCAACATGGGGATCAATTTATAGTTCGTTTTATTAAATCTGGTGAACCGTAGAATAAATTTATTCAATGAAATCATCTAATGTTTAACCCTTGACTATGTAATGATTGATTTTTAATGATAAAGATGAATAATTTATGTATTTTCATTCAATAATTTATATTTATAAGTATTTTAAGCGGTGTAATGTTTCTAATAATTATTATGAATCAGTTAAGGATAGTGTTAAATCCTAGAAGAATATATATATTCATTAAGAAAATAGTTATGGAAAACAAAACAATTTTATGATTTTATGTTTTATCATAAGTTCAATGTCATAAACACCATTTTTAAAAAAAAGTATTATAAATTTCATATCATTATGGATAATTTTTTAAAACATTTATAAGAATAAAATCTATTGGTTTAGAATATGAATTATTTATTTGAGGAAGAATACATTTACATTATTTGTAATAAGATTCTAGGTATATGTAACCTTTGATGAACATATTATAACTGATTTTGTATTAATTTTATTTCATTACAATTAAATAATATTATAAGAATTATATTAATATCATTTTAGAAAAATGATAACTCACTAGCATGGTAGAAACCGGTCTTGTATAGAAAAGTTGAGGGGATTGAAATGAAAATAAAATGATGATATTAGTTTCATTATTACAACTAGACTACATATTTTTCAAATTTTATATTTTTTATAGTTAAAATATTAATGATGAACCAACGGTGTGACTATAGTGTCTTTTGGATTAAGAATTTATATTTGGTGTCTTATACTAATAAATATAGTTTTTGAAAATAGATAGAGATATATTGAATTTCTATGAAATAATTTTTGGGCCGTCTTACCGGTTAAAATATAATTATATTGATTTACGTATAATAAATTCATTAATCAATATTAATTTTTTGGAGTTAGAGATGAATAATATATTTATTAAATGACAACTAATGAATGAAATTGTGATTTTAAAAATATATCTTTTTAGTAAATTTATTTATATTAAAAAGTAGTAAAATAATTCTCAATTATTATTAAAATTATCATGAAGATAGAAATTTATGTGATTAAATTTATATCAGATTAATAAAATTTTCTTCATATCATCATAGATGTATGGTTTTGAGGTCCTCAAATTTCAATTGAGTATTCATTTTCCTGTTATCGATGACCTCTATCACTATCTATAATTATATACTTTTGTTTTCCATGTACATATCAAAAATTACCACCAAATTTATCCAACATAGACACTTAGTTATTTTTTATTGCAGATAAACTTTTTATATCCCTTTCTGCAATATTATGTTAATTTCATATTAAATCATTTTGTAATGTGGATTTTCAACAATGAAATTTTCAAATTTAAAAACCTCGATTTCAGAGCACAAGATAAAATTAGAAAGAGGATACTTATTTGATGTGGTAAGAGTGAAACACCAAAAAAGTCTAAAATAATGACATTATATTGAATAGCATATGCGAGATGCAACACAAAACTAAAACAACCCACATAATATATTTCATTAAATTTAATCTCTTCTGTATCCTATAGAATATGAAACACAAAGTCTAAATAAATTAATATATTGTATTCTATTATAACATATCTATTAAATTGTATTAAATTAATAGTAATAAATAATGTTTTAAAATTATGGATATATATTGATGATAAATATAAATGGTATCATTTAATGCTAAAAGTAATGTTTTATTTAAAAATATATTTTTAAAAGTTTTTTTAGTGAAACATAGTGCACAAAAATTAAAAATAATTTTTACCTCATTTATAAAATTTATATGAAAAAATTATCTTAATTTTTTATTTATAATATAAAAATTATCTTACTGTGAATTATTTGATTTTTCTCCAATGTTTCATTTTTGATGAATAGTGAATAATATATATTTTTATTGAAAAATACATTTTTTTTAAATAATTAACATGATTATATTAAAATTTTAATTAAATTTAATATAAAATTACAATGAATATAAAAAATTTAACTATTTTAGTTCATTGGAATAAATTTAATTTCTTATTTTTATATTGAAAGCTTCCACACTTTTGATAATTTTCTCTTTAAAAGCCAATGTTTTCATCACATCTTTGAATATAATTTTAAACTTTTTTATTCTATATAAATTCTTTGAATTTGTTAAATTAGAGTCCATATATAATTTCATAATAATCTATATTATCTAGTAAGGTAAACAATATTTACTGCTGTAAATTGTAAAAGGAGTAAAAAATAATTACAATCGATATGCTAAAAACTAATTTTGAGGAGGTTTAAAATAAAAATGAATGGGATAAAATGACTTAACAACTTGTAAATATAGATTTTGGTCATATTTTAAGCATATAACCTATATGTGTGGAGAGGGGTACATTTTAGAGGCTTGTGAAATGATAAAAATGTTGGTGTAATTGATACTTGACAAAAATTCAATGTTTCTCCAATCCCACAATTATAAAATCCTAATATATCTTATACAATCATCACACTTATGAAGATATTTGGAAGGAAGAAGACCTGGAAAATCACTTTCTTAATCCCATAGAAATATTCCAAATCCCTTGGTTTGATAATTAGTCATTCATAGGACGGCTTTTGTTGCAAACCAAAATATGTTCCCATAATAGGATCAAAAAATTTCAAATTAGCATTTTTTTATTTTTTTTCAAATACCATGTCATTGAAATAGAATTGAAAGATGATTATATAATAATACCACTATACTCAATTCATTTATATGCTATTATTGTTAGTTAATTACTTATTTCAATCCAATCTTCTATTACATGGGATATGAAACTATCAGTTTTGTGTAAGGACAATAGACTCGTGAACAAATATAATTAATTTTCCATCACCACCATTAAAGGATACATATAGTGATATATTTAACACATTTTTATAATATTAAAAATATGATTATTCTTATTTCATTATAATATCAGAATTGCCTTTATATTTTTTGGTCCATTTAATATACGATATCACCAATTGTGTGTATGGAAGTATACCAACTCATGTAATGATGTGATTATTTTTAAATTATGATTTTAAAGGAATTTAATGATGATATATTTAATTAATATATATGATTAAAATGAGAAGATATTGGTTCTTTCATATTAATATATCACCCAATTTATTATCATTTCACTTGTTAATTGAATGTTATTGTCTCTCGTGCATACGATCAACCTACAATATCTATTAAGTGATGTGATTCAATATCCTTGTAAAACCCAATATAATGCTTATAAAAAATACATAATGAGTAAATATTATATTAACATAATTTTTTATCATTTTTGTGATGATGGATCTATATCAAATAACAAATAAGAATAACTATCATGACAAATCATGAATGAAAAAACATTGAAAATAAACAACCTACACATAAAAAACAATGAAATATTATTAGATAGTTGGTGGAAAATATTTATAAGGGGATTATATTATATATTATAAATATATGGATTCTTTATAATTAATTACATGATCAAAACCATTATTCATTAGGTTTTTTAAATCTTAACCAAAATAAAGCATGAAGTAAGGGACTTTATCTCAATTTATCTTTATTGAGGCATATTATAGTGTTATAAACCTAATTACTTTTATGTGGTGTCTATAATTCCAATTGGGAATGTAATATCATAATTCCTTCATAATTTACGGTATTTAAAGTTTCAATTCAAATTATCTCATCTTAAGGGTTTGTGACATAAAATTTAACAAGTGGTAAAGAATTTCATAACTCAAATTCTCTTGATTGGGTTATATTAGTCATTATTATATGTTACCATTATATTATTATAAATGTAAATAAATTCAAAAAAAATTATTTATGTATAATTTTTATGTTGTTACACATTTGGTATAAAACTATTTATTCATTGATTTATCCTTAGAAATACATTATGATCCTTGTAAGGGTTTATATCACAATCTAATTTCAATAAATATTGTTTATACATGGTTTTTTATTGAGGAAATTTATTTAATCATTGTCTAAAATAAACCATTAATTTTCTTATCTTTTGGTTATTAGTGATTTATTCGAGTAATATTAAAATTTCATTACTAATTAGTTCATCAAATGATGGAGGAAAATATTTTAGGATAATATGAAGTTATTTTTCTCTTTGGTCAAAAATCAATTATATTCAAAAGATGTTTTTATAAAAAAAATCAAAAATGTTTTTATCAATACCAAAAATCATTTATAAAGACAGTTTTTCAATTTTTACTTTTTAATTTCTCTTTAAAAGGAATCTCAATGTGTTTTTCAAAACAAGACACATTTGAATTTCACAAAAAATGTGAATAGATTCACTTTTATATTATACTATTGGTATGAAAATTCTGACCATCGTGAAAAAATTAAATATTATTATATAGGTTTAATCTATTGTTTTTAATTAAACATATTTCAAAATATTTTTTGATCTTTTAGTTTTGAAAATATTATTTTCAAAACTAGAATTATATTTTCATGAATAATACTTGTAATGATATTTATATGCAATTTCAATTCATTGATGACAAGAACAATTTATTTTATTTATATTCTCTTGGGTTTATGTTTTATTGATACCATCATTATTCTTTTTATCATCTATTTATGATCATTTTGAATATGGAATGTATTAACATTCAATTTTTTGATTCATTTTTATAGTCTCTTATATTCCTTTGAAATATACACTTTCCTACGATCACTGGACATTTAATTTTCACTAAATATAGATTTTATTTATCATTCATATACTTATTTCTTAAAAAATATGTCATTTTAACATTGGTGTTTTACGTTGAATGTTATTTAATTGAATGGAAAAATATTCATTAATTCAAATTAATTGTTCAACCCAAATGTTTTATTATAAAGTGTATTATTCATAAATTAAATCAATTATTTGATATATGATGAATTATTTACACTTCATGATATGGGTGGGTAATGGATATAAATAGGCCCACATTTTATCGGATGTCTCATGATATGAATCAGTTATAAAACAATTATTAAATGTGTTTTTTCTGTATGCCTACCCATCAATGAAAAACAACCATGTGAATGGTCTTGATAAAAGAGGTTTTTAGGATTCTTATTATCACGATTCCAAATAATTAAGAATTTAGTTCACTAAGAATTTAATTTTCATCTATATTTAACCTATTCTTACTATGATATTATATTTATATTCAATTCATTATCTTTACATTGATTAAATGGAATTGGGTTTCAGATATTTACCTTTACTTATTGATCAGTCCATATATAGTTATGATAGTAATTTTATTGATTAGGATAAATACATTTTTAGGTATTTAAGTGACTTAATTATTGTTGAATTCAAATTATTTAAATTTAATGGGTAATTATTCATCTTCATTCCCATGGCTATGCTTCATTAATCATGATAGATTCCACTACACTTAACTGTTACTGAGCATTTGAGATGACCTATAAATTTTTCATTTCACTGGAATCCAAGAAGTGTACTAAGAATGATTTTCATGTATATTCTTGAGGTAATAATGTTATTGTAAATTATTATATACTTTTTCATATTAAATTTGATTTGGTAATCATTACTACTTTTTTTTCCAAATAAAACTAAACTATTCAGTCTTTTGGGATAAGATTACTTTTAACTTCCTCAAATTAAACAATTTAAGACACTATCTCTCGGTTATTGGATTCAGGGTTATAATAGAAATCCATTCCTATTGGATTTTGGATTTTGGTGATTTCTACATCATCTTGGAAAAGTGGTAACCTTGATGGATTGCTACACCTTATTCCCACTCTTCCATCACCTTTGAAGATGCGATTTTGTATTTAATATCACCAAGTAATGATAGTATTTGATGTTAAAGATTAGTAATTGGTGATTAGTGTGAAATATTTGGTGGGGTCATGCTTGGTAGGAGGAGTGATTGAGGTTGTGGTACTAAACATTCATGATAAGCTATTGATTTTTCCTATATAATAACATGTGTAGTGATGGACATAGTTTATTTGGGTCAATTTCAATATGATGGTGTCGTGGTACAATAATGACTGATGCTAGCAGTAAAAGATATATCGTATGATGGTGCGGTGGGTTGGGATACATCCAAACCAATATCATATATGGATTTTAACGTGATGTGATATATATGGATTTGATAGGAGAAAAATTCATTAGGAGGTAATTCATATTCATGATACCCTACTGATCTGGTTATTTGAAGACACGTAGTGAAATGGAACTTGTTTCATTGGGAGAGATACAATATGATGATGTTTCAATGAAATGATGATTGATTCTACCACCATAGTATAGATCTTGTTTTGGTGGTTGTAACACCCCAAGCTTCCACGATCAGTTTCCCTTTGAATAATGCAATAACTTTTGTTGTATGCAAGTTGGAGTTTTAACACACTACAACCAATCGAACTAGCCGTTATGAATAGTAATACCCACTTTTAAATTTTTATAAAATTTACCTTATAAAATGGACTTTATTTTTGGATTCAGAATATCAAAATTATCTTAGGGTGATTTTTTTTTATTTTTCTAAAAAGATTCAAATTTTGATGAATAGTGAACAAGCACTGGGTTATTGGTTAAAACCGACTTTTTATTTAAATAATTATTTATTTAATTTTAATTAATTTTAGGTAAAAAGTGATAAATAATATCTATATATGTCCAACTTAATTCATTGGAATCATTTAATAATAATTATATATATATATAATTTTACGAACATTGTAAACTCTTTTACCCACCTCTTAGGAGCATTTCCAAGTTTGTATAAAACATAATTTTAACGCTTCTGTGTTTTGAATTTCAAAAATCTAAGACAATTTTAATATCAGTAAGTAAAATTTGTTTCAATAAGATGAAAATAATTTTTGGTGAATAATAGTTTTTGACTTTTATTTACCACGGTTAAAAGTAAAAAGGGTAATTTAGGGTAAAAGTGATGTCATAATTTCTCCCACACATGTCCTATTTCTATTGGATAAGTATAATTCAACGAAAAGAACCATAGGAATAAAATATGATCCTTTAGGTCCACTTGAATTATATTAGGACATTTATTATTATTTTATTTAAAGAAGAGTTAAAAGAGTTAAAATCAAAATTTAATTACTAAAAGTTTTTTAATATGGGGTTATACATAAGATAAATTAAACATTAAATATTCATTAGAAATATAAAAATATTTAATATATAATGGTATTTTATTTATAATTTTTAGACATTAAATAATTAAATTTATTAATGACGCAATGATGATGCAATAATTACCTTATTAATGAATGATTAAAATAATTTATATTATAAATATCCAAATAAATGAAATATAAAAATGTTAATTAATTCCACTAATTTTATTGGTTAATATGACATTTGAGGTTTAATTAAATGACTTTTTTTGAAGTAATAATGCTGTTATGAATTAAAAAAAACAAAATACCAAATAGTGTCGAAATTGACAGAAAAGCGTTTTTCAAAAAAATATTATATTATTAAATTATATTATATTCCTAAAATATTAAATGTTCGTCTAAAGGGATTAAATTATATTATATATGTCATTAATGAACCACTGTGGTTTTCTTGGATGTTTATAGTATGTTTATTAACCATATAATATAAAAATAGAAAGAGACATGGTATATGTCAAACTATTTAACTAAGAGATAAATAAAAAAAATAAGTATAATATAGTAACCCAAACCTATATAAAACCTAATGTTTCAGTGGTTTTTGACCAATACACTACTTATCATCGAAATAAATAATTTGGAGACATTATAAACCAAAAATTATTTTATTATAAAATAATATTTCAATCTTTTCCTAAGGTTCCCCTAACCCCTCTTATAAAAGGGCACTTCCAATTCTCTCAAATTCACACCTAAAAAGACAGTTGGATCAGAAAAACCCTAACTAAATATCCTCCCAACATGACTTCTCTTATTCAGAAAGCCAACTTATAGTGCTCTTTTGATCAAATCAAAAGGAAGAACCCGAAGAAGAGGTAAATATTTCATCAACTCTATCAACTTCTTTTCTTCTTCCACTTACTATTTCTTTATTATTTCCATTCTAATATAAAAACACTATTATATTCTATATAAATTGATGTTATTATAAAAATTGTATAACCATATTCATTTTTGTATCCATCCGATAAATGACAATGTCACCATACGTGGATACGTACGGATTACCGTATCCATGTCATGGTGTAGTTTGTTATTCAAACACTTTATCATTTGGATGGATATAATAATGAGTATACATGATGTAAATAATAAATATAACATGATTTTTATTGTTTATATATGATATAACATCCAATTATATATGATTTTAATATCAAAAGAATGATATTGTCGCACGTCCATACGTACAGATTACCGTCTCCACGAATGCGATGAGATTCATTTCTCATCAGATCCATTCAAGACTAATTTTCTTTTGATGATAAAAAATAATGTTTAATGACTTAATATAAATCTGAATATAAATAATATATATCTTGTCCATAACAAACATTACATACGTAAAAATGCATATAAATGAAAATGAATCAGTTAACATCTGAAATGATGATACTACTAAAATATCATTAACAAAGGAATATTAAAAGATCATATATGATATAATATTAATACATATGGTTCCATTATAATTTAATAACAATTAATTCACCATTATATAGATGGTTAACCTTCCCTCAACCAAGGAAAAGTACATATTAAGGGTTAATTTCACAATCTCTTAATTATCCGAGGTTGTTTTTACATAAGTATCTAATGGGACCTCTTTATCATCCACATCCATGTTTCTATAAAATGTATTTCAAAAATAATTATTATTTACTAGACAATGGGTTAAAGTCATTTATACCCTTATTTTACCTTATATTTTTTGAATGGAATATTTTCTTTGTTTTCCAAACAAGGTACCTTATGACCTTTTTGAAAAAAATTAAGTTAAGAATGCTTTCTTAAACTTATATGGTAGGTGCAGAAATTTTCTTCCATTATAACATCATCGACACTTCCCTTAAATCTTAAAAAAATATGTCAATGTAAATTTTTTCTTTTATAATTATATGACTTTAAAATGATTTCAAAATAGAAAGAAATATCTATCAAAAAAAGTTTTCATTTCATCTATGTCAACATCCTTTGATGGATTTTATGCTTATTTGATATTGATATATAATGATACGAAAATTCCATATATTATTGAAGGTTTTGTGACGTGTTTGACTGTGTATGTGTTATTTTTTTACCATTCTTAGTTTATGGATAATGTATTTATATTTCGTATGCTAGTTTTAATATGAATGTCTATATTTTTGTTCAAACCATTTCATATGGGGAATGAATTGAACATAGTAAGTGACTTGTGGAGCCCGCTCCATCTCCTTGATGTATTTGTAGGTCTCATGAGACAAACTAATTTCTTGGCTCATGGCCTTTACAAAATCTTATTTGTGGTTTTGGAAAAAGGCCTTGACTTTTTGGTTATGAAGTCTGACATTATGCATTCCATCATTATGAAGGTTGCTATTGATATTGGACATGATAGTTAGACTCATAGAATATCCATGTGAATAATTAAATGGAATTATTTGATTTATATTATCCATATTATGATAATGTTTCAGCTTAAAAAGCTTTTGATTTAGACGTACACATTGCCTTAAATGTTTATGCTTATTTATGAAAGATTCCACTATATTGTTATCCTTACTGAGCATCTGATCTCACCCCTTTCTATGATTTAGTTTTCATAGGATGAGAAGATGTAAATTATGAATGACCTATAGGGATAGTAAAAGGGATATGAGTGTGGCCTATGGAGTCTATGTTGTTGTATCTTTTCATTTTATAATGTAATGTAAAACATACGAATATATCTAGTATTTCCAAGTCTACTAAACATATCATTCATTAGGGACATGATTCCTTGTATCATGAAAATGTTATTTAATAATGCCCTAACTCTAGGTTACTAGGGTCAGGGCATTACAATTGGTATTATAGGAAGTTCAGTACAAACCTTGGATGTTATATTTTGAAAAACTCTGATTAGAGAACATTACTCTAAGATAACTATGAAGATTAGTATAAAAGAACTTCCTAAAATTTTGGTACTATAGAGATTTTGTGAGTTTTCCAAGAAATAAATCATTATCTTTATATGAGAAGGTGGAGGCAGCTCTAGCAAAGATGTACCGAGGGGTAAAACCTAAAAACACCACATTGAGCAAGACTCGAATGAGAGCTGTTTCACGACAACGGGCCTTGCTGCAATCTTGGTCCCGACACTCCTGGGGGATATGCTTAGTGTAACACCCCAAGATTTCATAGTGTGTTATTTCTTCAAAATAATTCAATAACTTGCACTACACGCAACACCGAGTTCAATCACACCATGACTTACAAAAATAAGCCATTCAAAAGCGGTTATGAATAGTATTATCTAAATTTTAAACTTTATATAATCCTTATAATTTTAGAATCCATATTATGAGTTTCTTTGATATAATGCAAGAACAAATTCATTTTCAGTATTGCACTTTTATCAACATTTAATAGTGAACCCTTTTTAAATACAATATTTTAAACATATTGACTAAATGGGGACATCAAAAAAAATTGAAAATGAAACATCCCAAGCTTCCACGGTACGCTTTCCTTTGAATAATACAGTAGCGTGTGTTATACGCAACTTCGAGTTTTAACACACACCACAACCGATTAAACTAGCCGTTGTGAATAGTAATACCTACTTTTTGAAATCCGATATATTTTATATTTCAAAATGGACTTCATTTTTGGATTCAGAATATCAAAATTAGCCTAGGGTGAAATTTTGGTACATTTCGGATAACTTTCATATTTTGATGAATAGTGAAAATTACTAAATTTTAATTAAAAACAACTTTTTTAATCAAAATAATTAATAGTGATAAATTATGAATTGGAGTGGTTTTAAAGTATATTTAGAATATATTTTTATATTTTAATATAATTTTGGTCATTGGACATAATTTTACAATTAAACCGAACATAAACAAGTGTCAATCTTTTGATAGTTATTATCTCTTAAAAACACGCTTTTTGTTTTGACAGCGGGAATTAATTTTAAATTAATTTCTGCCACTTCTGTGTTTTGAATTTGGGAAAATGGATTCCATATTTGGAATCAGGATGTTCAAATTGTGTAAATAGGTAACTTTTATTTTTAGACATTTTGAATAGTTACTGTGGTAAATATTTTATTTACCATGGTTAAAGGGTAAATCCGGTAAATAAGGGTTAAAAAATAATATTATAATAATACAAAATTACCCTAAAACGTGTCCTAACCTTATTGGTGGACACATACCCGACCATGGGCATCCTTGGGTCAATTTGGGGACCCCTTGGAGCCACTTGTATGTGGTAGGGACACATTATATTAATAAAGTTAAAATAAAAATAAAAATGGCATAAGCTTACATCTTTTAGAAGAACAATTTTTACATAGGGTTATACATATTGGATTTTCGATTATAAATATTAATTAGAAAGCTAAAAAGATTTTCTACATGATGATATTTTATTTATAATTTTTAGACATCAAATAAGTTAAATTATTAATGACACAATAATGATGCAATGTTTACCTCATTAATAAATCATTGAAATAAATAATATTATAATGATTAAAATATTATCTAAAACCTGTCAAATACTTATTGGTTGATGTTATTTAGAATATCAGTCATCTTATCTTCGACCTCAATGATTTTTGGACCATTATAAACCGAATATAATTATATTATAATGTAATACTTTCACTCTTTCCTAAAGATCCCCTCCTCTCCCTTATAAAAGGAGACCACTTCTACTCATTCCTCACACCTCTCAAAAAACTTGGCTCGTCCAAACTCTGCCCAACTAAGCTCCCCACATCCCTCTCCTCCTCCTTGAAGCTTCCCCTTAGGCAGAAATCATTTCAAGAAGTCCTTTGGTTCCAACCAAAGTGAGTTACCTAAATTAAAGGTAACGATTTCTCTTAAATTATTTTCCTTTATTTTTCTTCTCCAACCCCCAAACTCTTTTTATTTCCTTTCTTTTGTAACAACACCAGTATCCTCAATATACTAGGATGTTGTTATAAGAAGGATTCAAACTACACATACACACAACTCCATCTAATGGATGATGAACATAATGTTTCTGTGGATGGAAAACTAACGCCTCACGAAACGATGATTGTTCAAATACATCTTACCGCCTCTCATGGTGGCCATTATGATGGCACTGTAATTAAATATGATATTAATGATATATATTTTATATATAAGCTTCTGTAATTCCATTTTATTTCATACCATTATTCGTTTAATGTTGTATATACATACGATAATTTCATTTGAGGAAGTGCGGACTACCGCCCCCTTAAAATGATATGACTCGTTCATACCACACATGGAACGTATAAAGGATGGTGTAATGAAGTTAAGTAACATATATAAAATTTTATATTATACTGGAATAGTAATATACCTATGTAAAATTTGGGTTCGATTCTTTTAAAATAAAAAATTAAATGGAAATAGCGTTCGTGCGTACGTACGGACTACCGTCTCCACGAACGCGATGAGATTCATTCTCCATCGTATCCATTCAAGTATAATTATCATTTAATGATTTAAAAATGATTTTTAAGGACTTTATATCATTCTGGATATGAATAAGATACAAAAAACATGACTTATGTAACAAAACATATAAAGAAAATGAGTAAGTTAACACCCGAAACGGTGATAATACTAAGATATTATTATCAAATCAATATTAAAAGATCATATATGATATCATATTAATGTATATGATTCTTGTATAATTTAGTAACAATTATTTCACTATTATACAGTAGGTTAACCTACCCCAACCACGGAAAAGTACAAGGTAAGGGTTATTTCACAATCTCTTCATTATCCGAGGTTGTATTATACGTAATAATCTACTGGGATCTCTTTATCATCCACATCCATGTTTCTTCGAAATGTATTTCAAAACATTTTTACTATTTACAAGAATATGGGTTAAAGTCATTTATACCCTTGTTTGACTTTTTATAAGAGGTTTATAAAGGAATCTTTCCGTCGTTTTCAAAACAAGGTCCTTTTTAACCTTTTCGACAGAATTGAGGTACAAATGTTTTTTTAACTTATACGGCGGGTGCGGTTATTTTCCGCCGTTATAAAATCGTCGAAGCTTTCCATACAAGCTTATAAGAATATTTTCAAAGAAAATGTTTTATTTTATATGGATCTTAAATGATTTCAAAATAAAAGGAGATACTTCTTTAAAAAGAATTTTGATTTCATCTATGTCAACATCCTTTGATGGATTTTAAGATTATTTGAAGTTGATTTATTATGATACAAAACTTCTATATTGTATTGAAGGTTTTGTGATATGTTTGACTGTGGATGTGCTACTTTTATACCATTCATAGTTTATGGTGAAATTATTGACATTTCGTATGCTAGTTTTAATACGAATGTTTATGTTATGTTTAAACCTTTTCATATGGGAATGCATTGGACTTAATAAGTGACGGGTGGATCCCGCTATAGCTCCTCGATGCATCGGTAGGTCTCATGAGACAAACTAGTGTCTTGGCACAAGGCCTTGACAAAATCTTATTTGTAGTCTTGGCACGAGGCCTTGACTATGTTGTTATGACAGTCTGGCATTATGCATTCCAACATTATGAAAATGGTTATTGATTTTTGCATGTGATTATTCGATTAGTAGAATATCCATGTGAATAAGTAAATGGCATTATTTCATTTTACTTTTTCCACTATGTTGAAGTTCAATTTTAAAAGTCTTTTGTTTTAGTAATTCATTGCCTTAAATGTTTATGCTTATTTTGAATGTTCCGCTATATTGTTATCCTTACTGGGCATTTGAACTCACCCCTTTTCTATGTTTTATTTTTCCCAGGTAGTGAAGAAGTGAATTATGAATGACTTGCAGGGATATTATGAGGGGTTAATAGTGTGGATATGAAGACTTTGTTGTTGTAGTAGTTTTTCACTTTGAAATGTAATGTAAAACTTTATGATTATATCTAGTGTTTCCAAGGCTACTAAACCAATCGGTCTTTCGGGATTTGATCTTTCTTGTGATCATGCCAATGTTACGTAATAATGCACCGACTCTGGGTAGCTGGGGTCGGGGCGTTACAGTTGGTATCAGAGGAAGTTTAGTACAAACCTTGGAAGCTAGATTTAGATAAACTCTGAATAGAGCACGTATACCTAAGATGACCTTTGAGGATTAGTATAGAAGAACTTCCTAGAATTTTGGTATTGTAGAGATTTTGTGAGTTTTCCGAGCAATACATCCATGTCTGGATACGAGCAGGTAGAGGCAGGTCTGGCACAGATGTACCTAGGGGTAAAACCCGAAAACACCGCTTTGAGCTAGACTCGAACGGGAACTGGTGCACGACAACGGGCCTTACTGCACTCTTGGTTACGACACTCCCGGGGGATATTCTTAGGATAACTCTCATTTTCTTTACAAATAATTATGAAGGGTTTATGAGTATATACTTCCTCAAAGAAAACATTCTTATGATTATGGATTATATCCATAAATAGTTCAATTTATGTTAAGTGTTTTATAAGTATGGGGATATGTATTTTGATTCATAAACTGATCTAGTGTATGCCATTGTTTAGAAATGGCGCCCAGTAGAAGGAATGAGAACTCTATCAATGCACATGATACAAAGAGAAAGAAGGATCATATATTTTATGGTCTTAAGCCAAAATTTACAAGAGAAAGAGTCTCCCATGTATTATCATCATATGAAGAAATAATATCATGTGTTGATAAGATAAGTAAAGAGTTTACTGAGTCCTATGTATTTGAAGGGAAGCAAGAGAAGAAAAGAATGGAAGAGAGAAAGATGGATAAAGGAAAGAGGAAAAAAATGAATTTTCCCATATGTGACAACTGTGGGAAGAAACATCCTGGAACTTGCCTGAAAGGAATGGGAGTTTGTTACAAGTGTGGAGGAAAAGGGCACAAAGTACATGACTGCAAGGGTAAGAAAATGGTTTCAAATGTACAATGCTTCATTTGCAAGGAGTTTGGACACTACGCGAACCTATTCCCCAGTCATCAGACTATGCCGCAAATGATGCTATTGGATAATAATCAAGTTATGATACCACCACAGATGAAGAGGAATGATTAGAGTTCTTATGTTGATTATATCAATTGAGTGTTGTATCAACAATGTACTTGTTATAATAATTATGGAGTATATAAGGATTGTACTGCAGTACTATTTCATTAAGGACTTGAGATGATGTGGAACAAAGAAAAGTGACTCAGTAGCAGGTTAAATGTTTGGAAAATATATGGTTAAGAGAAAGATAAACCATAATATGGTTCAGATACCGAGGTGGTGATTTTAGAATAATAATGATTGATTTGGATAAATTATATTGGATATTATTGACTACCTTGAAGCTGATTAATGATTTGTATATTCCATCATTGTTGGGGTTTAAAACATTTTTGGATTAATGAAGTATATCCAGCATTCTATATGGAATAAGGGATCATGAATGTAATCAATAAGGAATATGGTAATACATGATGAAGGTATTTATATGCTATTACGGGGTAAAAAGGATCTATATTATGTTTACCTTCCTTATAAATGTTGGATTGTGAGTTTGGATAGAATTATTTTGGATAGTTCTTATTTGGATTATTTTGGATTGCCATAAAAGGACAACCCGGAGGTCGGGCAGCAACCTGTTGCGTCCGGCAAGGCCGCGAGACTTGAACCCCCAACCGAAGAGCGACAAGGGTGTATCACCTACCACTGGCCCAAGAGATGTCCTGGATTAAATAATGTAGTTTTTTTAAAAGATCTGGTAGATGAATTATAAATTCGTTTATTTTGGAACCCTGTACGAATAGTATAAATATAATTTTTTTTACGAGTGAAAGATGAGTTTATGGTAGAAATTTACTAATAGACAAAACACTAATTATAAAGTAAGTATATCTCCTTATGATCTTAGCCAATCTCATAAATAAATTCCTCAATATTAAGAAAAGCAACTTAGAACAAAAATGTTGTCCTAGATGGTACCTTAAATCATCACTAATTTATGGCTTTGGGATTGTTGGCCTTTTCATAGCCATGTTCTCTACCACTCTCCATCAGATAATTGATGGTTAGATTTCTCTTCCATATCCATATTTTCCTACATGGAACCCTAGTATGTGTTATTTTCGGTAATCTTCATACTTTCCACTCTTTATTTTAAATAGAGGCCTCATTAATTCATTTTTCGATGTGGGATTTCAACTAAGATATTTTGAAACGTCAAAAATGTGTTATCCTAATACCCTATGTTTTGTTGAACCGATGGTATTTCAAATCATCATAGATTGATGAATTTAAGGACCTCAATTATACACTTGTTTGTGATTGATGACCTCAATCACTACCTATAAATATTTACGTTTTTCCTCCGATTATATGTCTCTAATTTCCACCAATCTTCTCCTAATCGAGATCATAATTTGGTGGTGACCCTTTCATTTCTCTTTTCCTCATATTAAGACTAAATTTTAGTAACCCAATTTCCGATGTGGGTTTTCCCACAAATATATTTTCTATTTTCAACCTTTTATTTTTGAAGAACAATTTCAAATTGCGAGGACGCAATTTATTGAAGGAGGGGAGAATGTAACACCCCAAGATTTCATAGTGTGTTATTTCTTCAAAATAATTCAATAACTTGCACTACACGCAACAACGAGTTCAATCACACCATGACTTACAAAAATAAGCCATTCAAAAGCGGTTATGAATAGTATTATCTAAATTTTAAACTTTATATAATCCTTATAATTTTAGAATCCATATTATGAGTTTCTTTGATATAATGCAAGAACAAATTCATTTTCAGTATTGCACTTTTATCAACTTTTAATAGTGAAACCTTTTTAAATACAATATTTTAAACATATTGACTAAATGGGGACATCAAAAAAAATTTAAAATGAAACATCCCAAGCTTTCACGGTATGCTTTCCTTTGAATAATACAGTAGCGTGTGTTATACGCAACTTCGAGTTTTAACACACACCACAACCGATTAAACTAGCCGTTGTGAATAGTAATACCTACTTTTTGAAATCATATATATTTTATATTTCAAAATGGACTTCATTTTTGGATTCGGAATATCAAAATTAGCCTAGGGTGAAATTTTGGTACATTTCGGATAACTTTCATATTTTGATGAATAGTGAAAATTACTAAATTTTAATTAAAAACAACTTTTTTAATCAAAATAATTAATAGTGATAAATTATTAATTGGAGTGGTTTTAAAGTATATTTAGAATATATTTTTACATTTTAATATAATTTTGGTCATTGGACATAATTTTACAATTAAACCGAACATAAACAAGTGTCAATCTTTTGATAGTTATTATCTCTTAAAAACACGCTTTTTGTTTTGACAGCGAGAATTAATTTTAAATTAATTTCTGCCACTTCTGTGTTTTGAATTTGGGAAAATGGATTCCATATTTGGAATCAGGATGTTCACATTGTGTAAATAGGTAACTTTTATTTTTAGACATTTTGAATAGTTACTGTGGTAAATATTTTATTTACCATGGTTAAAGGGTAAATCCGGTAAATAAGGGTTAAAAAATAATATTATAATAATACAAAATTACCCTAAAACGTGTCCAAACCTTATTGGTGGACACATACCCGACCATGGGAATCCTTGGGTCAATTTGGGGACCCCTTGGAGCCACTTGTATGTGGTAGGGACACATTATATTAATAAAGTTAAAATAAAAATAAAAATGGCATAAGCTTACATCTTTTAGAAGAACAATTTTTACATAGGGTTATACATATTGGATTTCCGATTATAAATATTCATTAGAAATCTAAAAAGATTTCCTACATGATGATATTTTATTTATAATTTTTAGACATCAAATAAGTTAAATTATTAATGAAACAATAATGATGCAATGTTTACCTCATTAATAAATCATTGAAATAAATAATATTATAATGATTAAAATATTATCTAAAACCTGTCAAATTCTTATTGGTTGATGTTATTTAGAATATTAGTCATCTTATCTTCGACCTCAATGATTTTTGGACCATTATAAACCGAATATAATTATATTATAAAGTAATACTTTCACTCTTTCCTAAAGAGCCCCTCCTCTCCCTTATAAAAGGAGACCACTTCTACTCATTCCTCACACCTCTCAAGCCACTTGGCTCGTCCAAACTCTGCCCAACTAAGCTCCCCACATCCCTCTCCTCCTCCTTGAAGCTTCCCCTTAGGATGAAATCATTTCAAGAAGTCCTTTGGTTCCAACCAAAGTGAGTTACCTAAATTAAAGGTAACGATTTCTCTTAAATTATTTTCCTTTATTTTGCTTCTCCAACCCCCAAACTCTTTTTATTTCCTTTGTTTTGTAACAAAACCAGTATCCTCAATATACTAGGATGTTTTTATAAGAAGGATTCAAACTACACATACACACAACTCCATCTAATGGATGATGAACATAATGTTTCTGTGGATGGCAAACTAACGCCTCACGAAACGATGATTGTTCAAATACATCTTACCGCCTCTCATGGTGGCCATTATGATGGCACTGTAATTAAATATGATATCAATGATATATATTTTATATATAAGCTTCTGTAATTCCATTTTATTTCATACCATTATTCGTTTCATGTTGTATATACATACGATAATTTCATTTGAGGAAGTGCGGACTACCGCCCCCTTAAAATGATATGACTCGTTCATACCACACATGGAACGTATAAAGGATGGTGTAATGAACATAAGTAACATATATAAAATATTATATTATACTGGAATAGTAATATACCTATGTATCATTTGGGTTCGATTCTTTTAAAATAAAAAATTAAATGGAAATAGCGTTCGTGCGTACGTACGGACTACCGTCTCCACGAACGCGATGAGATTCATTCTCCATCGTATCCATTCAAGTATAATTATCATTTAATGATTTAAAAATGATTTTTAAGGACTTTATATCATTCTGGATATGAATAAGATACAACAAACATGACTTATGTAACAAAACATATAAAGAAAATGAGTAAGTTAACACCCGAAACGGCGATAATACTAAGATATTATTATCAAATCAATATTAAAAGATCATATATGATATCATATTAATGTATATTATTTTTGTATAATTTAGTAACAATTATTTCACTATTATACAGGAGGTTAACCTACCCCAACCAAGGAAAAGTACAAGGTAAGGGTTATTTCACAATCTCTTCATTATCCGAGGTTGTATTATACGTAATAATCTACTGGGATCTCTTTATCATCCACATCCATGTTTCTTCGAAATGTATTTCAAAACATTTTTAATATTTACAAGAATATGGGTTAAAGTCATTTATACCCTTGTTTGACTTTTTATAAGAGGTTTATAAAGGAATCTTTTCGTCATTTTCAAAACAAGGTCCTTTTTAACCTTTTCGACAGAATTGAGGTAAGAATGTTTTTTTAACTTATACGGCGGGTGCGGTTATTTTCCGCCGTTATAAAATCGTCGAAGCTTTCCATACAAGCTTATAAGAATATTTTCAAAGAAAATGTTTTATTTTATATGGATCTTAAATGATTTCAAAATAAAAGGAGATACTTCTTTAAAAAGAATTTTGATTTCATCTATGTCAACATCCTTTGATAGATTTTAAGATTATTTGAAGTTGATTTATTATGATACAAAATTTCTATATTGTATTGAAGGTTTTGTGATATGTTTGACTGTGGATGTGCTACTTTTATACCATTCATAGTTTATGGTGAAATTATTGACATTTCGTATGCTAGTTTTAATACGAATTTTTATGTTATGTTTAAACCTTTTCATATGGGAATGCATTGGACTTAATAAGTGACGGGTGGAGCCCGCTATGGCTCCTCGATGCATCGGTAGGTCTCATCAGACAAACTAGTGTCTTGGCACAAGGCCTTGACAAAATCTTATTTGTAGTCTTGGCACGAGGCCTTGACTATGTGGTTATGACAGTCTGGCATTATGCATTCCAACATTATGAAAATGGTTATTGATTTTTTCATGTGATTATTTGATTAGTAGAATATCCATGTGAATAAGTAAATGGCATTATTTCATTTTACTTTTTCCATACTATGTTGAAGTTCAATTTTAAAAGGCTTTTGTTTTAGTAAATCATTGCCTTAAATGTTTATGCTTATTTTGAATGTTCCGCTATATTGTTATCCTTACTGGGCATTTGAGCTCACACCTTTTCTATGTTTTATTTTTCCCAGGTAGTGAAGAAGTAAATTATGAATGACTTGCAGGGATATTATGAGTGGTTAATAGTGTGGATATGAAGACTTTGTTGTTGTAGTAGTTTTTCACTTTGAAATGTAATGTAAAACTTTATGATTATATCTAGTGTTTCCAAGGCTACTAAACCAATCGGTCTTTCGGGATTTGATCTTTCTTGTGATCATGCCAATGTTACGTAATAATGCACCGACTCTGGGTAGCTGGGGTCGGGGCGTTACACTTAGGATAATTCTATTTTTCATTAGAAACCATTATGAATGTTTTATGAGTATATACTTCCTCAAATAAAACATTTTTATGATTATGGATAATATCCATAAACCGATCAATTTATGTTAACTCTTTTACAAGTTTGGAATTATGTATTGCGATTCATAATCTAATATAGTGTATGACATTGTTTCGAAATGGTTCCTAGTAGATTGAATAGAAACTGTATCAATTCACATAATCCATGAATGGATTTCCCTCCTACTTCAGATAATTATAGTGGATCTAGTGGAGAAACTGGTGCTGATCAACTTATCACCATACTACGACAACTCACTCAGGTTATGAATAATAATCTTACCCATATAGAGCACCCTGATCCACAATGCAAAGGATCAATGTTAGACCAATTTATGAAGAAATAAACACCAACATTCAATGGGAGTAAAAATAAATTATTAGCTGATCAATGGATAAATTCCTTAGAGAAAATATTTCACACTTTGGGAGTAGTGAAAGGGAAAAAGTTTTCATGGTAGTTTATCACCTCACTGGAGATGTTGATCAATGGTGGTCATTGATTAAAAAAATGGAAGATTATGAAGTATCAAAATGGAATGGAGGGAGTTTAAAGATATTTTCTTAGCAAAAATACTTTCCTCATGACCATCGACTAGATATGGAAAGACAATTACTAAGTCTATTGCAAAAAGAGGATGAGAACGTCGCAAAGTATCTGGATAACTTTACAAGGATAGAAAGAAATGATGTAGATTACATAAGTAACCCAATAAGTAGGATTGATCGTTTATTTGATGGTTTAAAACCATTTCTCCATCAAAAATTATTCTCACAATCCTTCTCGTCATACAAATATATTGTCTCATGTGCTATCATGATAGGAAAAGAATTCACTAAGCCTTACATTTTAAAGCAATGAAATAGAAGAAGAGATCATCCAAACAATCTAGGAATGTAAATAAGGGTATGAAAGGAAAAGTTTAATATCTATCCTGTAGTAAAAGTGGTAAGAAACACACTTGTACTTGCCTGAATGGAATGGGAGTCTATTACAAGTGTGGGGAAAAAGGCCACCAAGCTCGTGATTGTAAGGGGAATAAAGAGGCTCTAAATGTTGAATGCTACAATTATAGAGAAGGGGGAATTATTCAAATGAATGTCCTAAGTGCCAAGGAAACATACCTCAGAAAAGGCTAAGGGATCAAGGCCACAATTATGCTATCACAACTGCTGAGGTTGAAGCTCCGAAAGACGTGGTAAAGGTAATTTAATGGTTTCCTCAAGTTTAGAAAATGCTTTATTTAATTCTAGATCATATCATTGTTTCATATCTTCCTAGTTTTCTAAGAAAATTAGATATTTCCAATTTGATTTAATAAGGAAGTTTTCAGCTAAAACTTATAATGGAATTATCATTACAACAATATTTTTTGAATCAGTTCCCATTAAGGCATATAAACATTATTTATAAGATGATCACATTATCATGTCGATGATTGAATTACATATAATACTCTGTATGGATTGGCTTTCGGACCATGACGTGAAACATTATTTTAAACATAAAGAGGTTACAATTTTCGATGATGATAATGAGTACCATATCATTAGAGAATAAACGGCACTATCTGATTCTAATCTAGATCCACCCCCAATAGCACAACTAAATTCAATTATTAGGGAGGAATAGAAAGAAATAACTATGGATGAGGAAAGGAATGTTCAAATAGTGGACGTACATATTGTGTAAAAATATGTTGATGTGTTTCTAGAATATTTACTTGGACATCCTTCAGAATGAGAAATTTAGTTTTCCATCAATTTAATTCCTGGTTGAAGGCCCATATTGGAGACCGCTTATAAAATAGCAACTATAGAATTAGTGCAATTAAAGAGTAAATTAGAGGAATAGAGTAAAAGGGATTTATTCACCCTAGTGTTTCTCCATGGGGAGCCCCTATCATATTCGTTAAAAAGAATGACAGATCCATGAGGTTTTGTATTGACTACGGTGAGATTAATGCAATAATAATAAAGAACAAGTATCCCCTACCTTGAATTGATGATTTATTCAGCCAACTTCATGGTGCACAATGATTTTAAATTATTGAACTTCGATCTAGATATCACCAATTGTATGTGAAGTAGGAAGACATTCCTAAAACAATATTTTAAACCAAGTACATGCATTATGAGTTTACAGTAATTCCTTTTGGGATGACTAATGTACCCTCTATTTTCATGGATCTAATGAACATAGTTTTCAAGGAATATCTTGATGACATTGTAGTTGTATTTATTGATGATATCATGGTATACTCCCAAATATATGAAGATCAGGAAAATCACCTGTGCACCATTATGAAACCCCTCAGAAGAAATCAATTATACGGGATGTTTAGCATGTGTGAATTCTAGATTTAGGAGATTTCTATTCATGGCTATATTGTCTCTAAGGATGGAATCTCTATTTTTCCATATAAGACAATAGAAATCCATGAATGGATAGCAATAACGTGTATAAAATAGGTACACAGTTTTATTGGTTAAGCAGGTTATTATCAGTGTTTCATCCAGAATTTTGTCCCATTAGCTAACCCATTAACAAAGCTCACAAGAAAAGGGCTTAAATGTTTTTTTGGAAAAATGAGTGTGAAGAATGTTTTGAAGAATTTATGAGAATATTAGTCAATCATCATATCTTTAATCTACCCATGTGTAATTATGGGATTGTTATTTATAGTGATATATCAATTAAATGACTTGGTTGTGTCCTTATGCAGAATGACAGGGTTATTGCCTATGAGCACAACAACTAAAAATTCATGATAAAAACTATCCTACTCATTATCTTGAGTTAGAAGCTGTAATATTTTCTGAATATATGGAGACATTATATCTATGGTTAAAAATGTGAGATATGTACTGATTACAAGAGTTTGAAGTACATTTTCTCACAAAAAGAACACAACCTAAAGAGGGAGATTACTGATTTTGTGTCAAGATGTATGGTTTGTCAAGAAGTGAAGATTAGAAGGCAACATCCTAGAAGAGTCATGCATCCTCTTCCCATACCTGAGTGGGAATGGGATAATATTACAATGTACTTTGTCATGGGACTACCAAATAATAGTAGAAGGAACTATGCAATATTTGTCATTGTTCATCGTCTTACCAAGTCAGCACATTTTCATACTATAATAAAGCATTAACCACTTGAACATTTAGAATGAATGTATATTAATTATGTTTTAAGACTTCCTGGAGTACCCCTATCGATTTTTTCTGATCAGTGTCCCATTTTTACATCATGATTCTGGAAAAGTCCATAGAAAGCCCTGGATACCGAACGTCATTTGAGTAATTCCTACCACCCTCAAAATAATGGACAATTACAACAAACTATTCAAACCTTAGAAGACATGTTGAGATCTTTATTATCTGACTTTCTATGTATGTAGGATCACTATTTAACTCTGGTATAATTTTACTATTACAATAGCTTTCACTCAAGTATTCAGATTACACCATATGAAAAGTTAAATGGAAAGAGATGTCGCACACAAACATGTTGGGATGATGTTTGGGAATGAAAAATTGTAGACCCAAAACTTCTTGAGGAAAAGATGGAAAAGGTGAAGGTTATCCAAACACAAATCAAAGTAGCTCAAAGTTGCCACAAGAGCTATTCCGATAACCGAAGGAAGGATTTGGAATTGCATGTAAGAGATCATGTTTTCTTGATGTTATCTCCCTAGAGGGGAGTTATATGATTCGATAAGAAGGGTAAATTGAGTCCTAGGAACATCAAGCCTTTTGAAATTATAGAATGAATTGGGGTCGTAGATTACCATTTGGCAATGCCTCCAAGTCTCCCCAAATGTTCATGATTTATTCCATGCATCACTGTTGAGAAAATACATGTCTGGCCCAACGCAAGTCCTCACCTATGAGGAATTAGAACTGGAACCCGATCTGTCTTATTGCAAAGAGCATTTCAAAATTCTTGATACAAGCAAACAAGTGTTGAAAATCGGACAACTCGTCTAGTAAATGTTATATGTGGAAACCATAATATGGAAGAGGCAATGTGGGAACCAGAGGAACTTATGATGAAGAACCACCCGGATCATTTTATGCAGTAATATTCTATAAATTTCAAGGACGAACTTATTTTTTAATGAGGGGATAATGTAACACACAAAGCTTCCACAATATGATTCCCTTTGAATAATTAAATAGCTTATGTTGTACGCAAGTTGGAGTTTTAACGCACCACAACAAATGAAACAAACTATTGTTAATAGTAATACCCAATTTTTGAAATTTTATAAATTTTATCATTCAAAACGGGATCCATTTTTTTATTCGGAATTTCGAATTCAGCAGAGAGTGAATTTTTGGTATTTTTCTGAAAACTTTCCATTTTTGATGAGTAATGAAAAAAAAACTGCGTTATTGGTTAAAACCAGCTTTTTATTTAAAACATTAGTTATTTTATTTTAATTTATTTTAGGTCAAAAGTGAAAAATAGTAACTATATATGTTCAACATAATTCATTGGAGTCATTTTATAATAAGTTTAGATATATAATATTTTATCAAATCTTTTACCATCTTTTACCCACCACCAAGGAGCATTTCCAAATTTATATAAACCATAATTTTACCTCTACTGTGAGTTTAATTTCAAATATCTGAGAGACATGGTTAATACCAGTAGTAAATTTTTTTTCAATAAGATGAATATTCTTTTTGGTGAACAGTAACTTCTGACTTTTATTTACCACAATTATAAGTAAATAGGGTAATTTATGGTAAATATGATATCATATTTATCCATAAACATGTCGTAATTCTATTTTATAACTATAATTCGACCAAAAACAACCATAGAAATAAAATATGATCCTTTAGGTCCACTTGGATTATATTTGGACATTTATTATTATTTTATTTAACGAAGAGTTAAAATAGTTAAAATAAAAGTTTAATAACTAACCCATTTATAATATAGGGTTCTGCATAAGATAAATTCGACAATAAATGTTAATTAAAAATCTAAAAAAATTTCCTACATAATGGTATTTTATTTATAATTTTTGGACATTAAATTAGTAAATTTATTTATAACACAATAATGATGTAGTAATAACCTTATTAATGATAGATTAAAATAATTGATATTGTAAATATGAAATTAGTTTGATTTGAAACTTTTAATGAATTAAACAAATTTTATAGGTCAATATGACATGTTATGGTTATGTAAATGAATTTTTTCATATTAATAATGATGTTATTATTTTGACAAAAACAAAATACCCAATTGTGTAAAAATTGACTCAAAAGAGTTTTTAAAACAAGTATTATATTATTAATTGATATTATATTCATAAAAATATAAGGGTCTACATAAGGGCTTAAATGAAATTATATATGTCATTAATGAACCACTTGAAGTTCAGTTGGAAGTTTATAGTATGTCTATTAATCATATAATATAAAAATACAAAGAGACATTGTAAATGTCAAACTATTTTACTAAGAGTTAAATTTAAAATATAATGTTTATATAGTAAGAAAACCATTTCTAAAACCTATTAGTTAAGTGGTTATCTACCAATACCCACATTATCCTTGAAAAAAATCATTTTGGAGCCATTATTAGCCAAAAATTAGTTTCTTATAAAATAATATTTCAATATTTTCCTAAGGTTCCCTCCACCCCTCTTATAAAAGGACACTTCCCTCTCTCACAAATTCACACATCCAAATCCATTTGGCTCGGCCAACCCTACCCAAATAACATCCCAAAATTCCTTCCATTGTCATATAGGCCTTCCTTTAGTCCGAAATCCATCCTAATAAGCCCTTTTGATCAAATCAAATGGAAGAACTCGAAGAAGAGGTAAATATTTAATCACCTATATCATGTTATTTTCTTCTTCCACTTCCTCATTCTATTTAATTACATTATAAAATAATAACTCAAGTATATTATATATATTTTGATGTTATTATATAAATTTTATAACCATATTCATTATTCTACCCATCCTATAAATGATAATGTCACCATATGTGCGTACGAACAGATTACCGTCTCCACATCATGGTGTAGTTTGTTATTCAAACACAACATCATTTGGATGTATATAATAATGAGTATAAATGATTTAAATGATAAATATAACATGATAATGATTCTATATGTATGATATTCCATCCAATTATATATGATTTTAATATCAAAAGAATGAGATTGTCGCTTGTGCGTACGTACGGATTACCGTCTCCATGAACGCGATGAGATTCATTCCCCATTGAATCCATTCAAAAATAATTTTCAATTGATGATAAAAAATTACTTTTAAAGGCTTAATATTATTCTGAATTTGAATAAGATACATCCTATCAAAAACAAACATTACTTATGTAACAAATCATATAAAGGAAACCAAATTAGATAACAACTGAAATGATGATGCTACTGAAATATCATTAACAAAGCAATATTATAAGATCATATATGATATCTTATTGATGTATACGGTTATTTTAAAATTCAATAACAATTATTTCACCATTATATAGCTGGTTAACCAACCCTTGAATAAGGAAAAGTACTAATTAAGGGTTAATTTCATAATCTCTTTATTATCAAAGGTTGTTTTTACCTTAGTATCTACAGGGACCTCTTTAACATCCACATCCGTGTTTCTTTAAAATGTATTTGAAAAAAAATTTTCTATTTACTATTCCATAGTTTAATTTCATTTATTCCTTTATTTGAACTTATATTTTTTTAAAGAAATATTTCTATTGTTTTCCAAACAAGGTACTCTATGAGCTTTTCGAAAAAATTAAGGTAAGAATGTTTTTTAACTTATAAGGAGGGTGCGGCTATTTTTCCCCATTATAACGTTGTCGAATAATCCCATACAATAAAATAAGAATATTTTCAAAATAAATGTTTTATTTTATAAATATATTACTTTTAAATGTTTTATAAATAGAAAGATATATCTCTCTAAAAAAAGTTTTAATTTCATCTATGTCAACATCCTTTGATTGATTTTAAGATTATTTGAAGTTGATTTATTATGATTCAAAACATCCATATTGTATTGAATGTTTTGTGATATGTTTGATTTATTGTGCTAGTTTTAATACGAAATTTTATGTTATGTTTAAACCTTTTCATATGAGGAATGAATTGGACTTAGTACATGACGAGTGGATCCCGCTATAGATCCTCAATGCATCGGTATGTCTCTTGAGACAAACTAGTGTCTTGGTCCAAGGCCATGACAAAATATTTTTTTTGTCTTGGAACAAGGCCTTGACTATGTGGTCATAAGATCTGGTATTATGCATTCCATCATTATGAATGTTGCTATTCATATTTCATGTTATTATTCGACTAGTAGAATATCCATGTGAATATGTAAATGGCTTTATTTGATTTATATTTTCCATATTATAATGAAGTTTATGATTAAAATGATTTTGTTTCAGTCTTACAAATTGCCTTAAATATTTATGCATATTTAATAATGTTTCCGCTATATTGATATCCTTAATGAGCATCTCAGATCACCCCTTTCTATGTTTTATTTTTTCTAGGACGCGAAGTAGTATATAATGAATGAACTACATGGATAGTCTAAGAGATATGTGTGTTTCCTATGGAGACTATGTGACTGTAGTTTTTCATTTTATAATATAATGTAAATCATATGAATGTATCTATTATTTCTAAGTCTACTAAACTTATCGGTCTTTCAGGACATGATTCCATGTAGCATGCCAATGTTATATAATAATTCACTAACTCTAGGTCTCTAGGGTCGGGGTGTTATAGTGGTGTGGTTTGGGATTCATCTAAATCCACATCAGAGTTGAATGGTAATGTAATTTGATATATGTAGAACTAATCGGAGCATATTCCATTTGTCATTGAGGATATAGAGAAGAAAATCAATTGTGATATTTACTTAGAGGAATTTATTTATATTACTAACACTTTTCATTCATTTTGTGATGGTTTTACAATTAATTTTACTTTATGTTATCGATTATTTCATTTTTTATTCCCTTATACTAATACTATTTATTATAGGTGATATTTTCTCACATATGAGATATTTTTATACCCACAATGCTTTTAGTATATTTATGACCAATTGGATTTGGGAATATGGGTTCATAAACTCTATCCCTTAATTCTATTCCATAGAGGGGTAACAATGTTTGGAGGGGGTTGTGGTAGTTGTCTTGGGATTACCACCCATATACATTTTTGGTCATCTTATGATGGCCCATGTACTCTCTTGGGATTGGACAAATTACACATAGGCATTTTTTTCAAGAAAACTTCCAATGAAACCAATTAGTCTTGGAATAACCTCTTTTATTCCATATCAATAACATCATGCATATTGAAATATCCAATGAATTAGAGTGATAAAAAATCTTTCCCCACTAATATAAAAATGAAAAAATAAATTTTTGCGCCATATGACAATAAAATCATTTATCATTCTATCATATCTTGACTAACCCAACAGAAGGTTATGGAATCATGATACAAAAATTTAAAAATATAATCATTGTCCATAAAAAGAGTTATTTGGTGGTATCAAATAATTTTATCTACATAAATTATAAAAAAACCTTAAAACACATTGAAATTGATAAAATATACATTTATAAAATAATTATAAAAATTCATTAAGAATTATAAACAACAACCTTGTATTTTGGTAATTTTTAGAAGAAAAAAACCCATATAAATTTAGAAATTTTATTTTCATTATAAGAAGATAGAAACATATAATTGAACAACAATGAATGAGAAATTATATAATATTAGAAAAATAAATTCATGTAGTGAATATTTAAAGGAAATGTTTTCAAAATTTATAATGAAAAATAAAAAATTAACCAATTCAAAATTAAAATAATATTACATTGAAAAGATTTAATTAAAGTCAGTGATAAAAGAATAATACTATTATATGTCCTTTATTAAAAGGTTTTGATATTAATAATAAAATTTTGATGAAAATCGACAAGGATGAGAATTATTAAAGAATAATATTTTTTTTACTTTTGATGTTTCCTAAAAATATTCTATCCATCATTTTGATTAAAAACAAAATGGAAATATAAATAATACTTTAAATGTAATGGCATGGGTCTTAGAGGTCCATTACTTAGTAAATATCTGATGTTGGGTGTTCTGGGTAGTCTGGGAAAGTTATCGGTGGCTTATCAGTGATGTTTGACCCCTAAAAGTAGGCCTACAGGTAGCCTTGGCCTACCGGTAGCAGGCCTACCGGTTGCTCGGTCTACTGGTGGCCGCAGCCTACCGGTACCTCGATCTATCGGTAGCCGCAGCCTACCTGTAGCTCGGTATACCGGTAGCTCGGTCTACTGGTAACAGCTGTCGACCAGTAGCTCAGTCAACCCGTAGACGAAGCCTACCGGTAGCTCAGTCTACCGGTAGTCGCAGCCTACCTGTAGCTCGGCCTACCGGTAGCTCGGTCAACCGGTAGCAGTAGCCTACCCGTGGCTCGGCTAACCGGTGGACCTAACGCCCACGGGTTTTCCAATTGTGCCTCCTTTGTCACAAATTGGGTTTTAAACCCTGTTTTTTACCCCTATTAAACCTATTTTAAAGCCCATTAACGCCCATTAATGGTGTTTAATTAAGTTTTTGATGAGGTACCCTGGTGTGCGTCGGTTTAAACCGCCCCTAAAGGCGATGACCCTTTAATGACATGTGAGGCCACGTGGTCAACCCACGGCCCTACTCCATATGCGGTTTAGCGTCTTATCTCAGTATCTCAACCATCCCGGACCATTCTAAACTAAAGGGTTCTCCTTGGGTTTCTTTTTCTTGGCCACCCTGCATTGATTCGTCTGCTAGTCCTTGAGTTCCCAAGGTCCCTCCCCTGCAATTTCCGCATCCGTTGTTGCTCGCGCGTAAAGAGAAGCATCGATCGATGATCAATCAAGTAGGATTTCACCTTTTTCCTTCCTTTCTGTGTATCTTGCAGGGTGGGTACGCTATTGCTTCTGTAGAATTGCATGAACCAAACATTAATGAAGATAATAATTGATCTCTAAAGAATAAAGGGGAGGGGTGTGACCGATGATGCTGCTCTATTTTTCTCCTCTGTCATGATTAATGATTTTTTATTTGTGTGGTATTACACTACTAAAAATCATGGTTGTTGGAGGTCTTTTTCTATTCTCTATTATTCCATTAATTCTTGTGTTGGTCGTGTAATGTAAATTGGTTAATTACGTATATTCGGATAAATAAATTGAAATCACAAGATCAATTTCTTTTCTATGATAACATCGGTTAAGGTAAATTGGAATTGGAATCATGGAGTTTGTTAAATCTTTTAAATATGAAAATACCGTCATAGGCCTGATTTGTGATGGTGGTGGTGGTTTTGTTGTTTTTCTTTCACGGGACGATTGTTGGTGATGTGGGTGGGGATGGGATCCCCTGTTGTTATAGTTTCGATGGCTGTGAATTTGATGTCGTGTGGATACCTTGCTTATATCACGAATTAGGGTGGAATCCTCTGTTGTTGTGGAACCGTTCGCTACAGGGTTTTGGGAACATGGGGTATTATCTTGGGGTTTCCCTTGGTTCCAGTACTTGAGGGATCTCACTTATCCCTTTTTGGGGTTATGACTTTATTAGAGAACCTGGTGTGAATGTTTATGTTGATGTTTGACTGTACTCTTTCCTTGTATTGTGCTTATGCATGCTAGTTTTCCAAGTAGGTGCAAAAACTTACTTAACATTATTACTGAACATGAAAACAGGGATGGGAATAATGGCTTATGGTTTGGTGCGAGTTGTGACTTGGACATGGGTGTTGATTGTGTTCTTTAGGCTGGCTGAAGAAAATCCTAGATTGGGTGAGTGCTTGTTACCTATACAGATACTTTTAGTTTTTGTATTTCTTATTCTTGACCCACCCAAGTTGGGAAATTAGTTCTGAACACCACCCATCTCATAGAGGAGGGTGTTTTTTCCAACACTTCTATTAGTGTATGGTTATTAGCTATTTTCGGCTCCATTTCACCGATACCCCAAGTACCTTCGGGCATGCTGTGATGGACTGAGGTCCACTATTGGCCCAAGAATCATCGGGCAGTGTAGTGTGGTTTTTTCCCAGGTATGTGCGGGTAGGTTGTTTCCCAAGTTTCTTCGGGATGAGGCCCAGGTGTCTTCGGGTGTGGCAGTGGTTGGTTTGGCCTATGTGTTTGCGGGTATGGTTACGTGTGGTGGTTGTGGCCCAGGTCTTTGTGGGAGGGATGTGCGGTTGTGGCCTAGGTGTGTACGGGGGAGGTTTTGTTGTGAGACTATGTGAGGATATGGCCCAGGTGTGTGCGGGTGGGGTGTGGCAGTGGGACTGCTGTGAGAATGGATGGATTAGTTCGATGCGTAAGATGGATTCAATAACTAGTGGGAATGTGGCGCAGGGTACCGAAACATCGATGTGTATTTATAATACATTACTTGACTTGCATTATTTGGGGATTTTGCCTTTGTGAGGCTTGGGTGGTGAGTTTCCTTGTTGGGTGTTTGGTTGTCTCTTTTCTCACAGGGCATTAGTATGCCTCCCCACTTGTGCATGAGAGCTTCAGGATTTTTCCTACTGAGTATACTTGTATGCTCACCCTACGTTTATAAAACTTCTTTCAAGTTTGCAGGAGGACTTCAGGGATCACGAGGAACCATACTAGATTGGACCTTTGGGACATAGGCTGTTATTGTTTCCCTTTTCTTGGTATTCTTTTGTCTTTGGCGATTTGTGACTTGTATCTTTTACCTTTTGTACATGGATATGGGAATGGATTATTTTCAGCCGTACTTGCACTTTCAGTTTTGGTGTTGTGGGATTTTCTATCCTATCTCTCGATCCTATTAAAATAAAAAGGTTAATGCCTTCCATTTAGTGTGTGATTCTATACCCTTGGCACTTGTCTCCACTCCAGGACCTATTGAAGGCAGGTTTCGGGGGTAATTATCTCTCTTTCAACTTAAAGAAGGAAGGGCCTGGAAATATGCTGACCCTTCCCACCTTTTGGTGAAGGTGGGTCGTGACAGAATGGTATCAGAGGAACATGGTTGAAAGATAGGATGAAGTCTGGAGTTAGGCATAGTTAGGATTGCATGGGATGGTAGGGAGACAGTGTTAGGTGACCTTGCTGTGTGAATTAGGCCAGTGAAGACCAGCTAGGACACAGGATTTTAGGGCCCCCCGTGATCCGATGCAAGCACTCTAGACCTAACAAACAACCAAGTGAGACCACGCTGATTTTAGGGTAGGGACCCTAGGAAAGGTACATGCATCATAATGACTTGTGTTCTCGTGTTTCTGGGGTGTTTTGGCAATTTGAAATAAATAAGATTTTTTAAGAACAATTATTTTTCACTACATGGGCTTAGGAATTCCTTGCATACCTTGCAGCTATTGCACCTGGGAGATGAACATAAGTTGTACGGTCGATCGAGGCCTAGGAGGTTGACTTGGTAGATCGGTAGAGGGAAGATCGAGAGGAGGAGGATGACCAGTGACAGAAAACGCTTTGAGCCTTCCAGTGACAGACCCTTGAGAAGTATGAGGGAAGCACCTCTGACATGATAACGGAGGGCTGGCTAGAAGAGCTGGTGATAGTTTTCGGCCTGATTCTGGATCCTCCTAAGTACTGGGTTCCTCTAGATGTTAGCCAGATGTGGGGAGTGGCGCATTAGTGGTGGATGCTATACTTGGGGGAGAGGAGAGAGGCTGAGGTGGAATGGGATGATTTTGAGTAGGAGTTCTGGGCAGAATTCTTCTATTGTTCGTTGAAGGTGGATAAGAGGCAGGAGCTACTCGCCCTCCACCAGGGGATAATTTCATTAAGGGAGCTTGTAATAAAGTTCAAAGACCTCCTACGTTTTTCTCCAGACCTCTTTCCAGATGAGGAGTCTCAAGAGAGACCTTTAGAGGAGCCACTCCGGCCCTCCCTCCAGTATGTTTTTACCCCCATCACCCTGCCTACATACATTGAGGTCCAGAAGAAGTCTGAAGTGGTGGATAGGATGCATGCTCTAGGAGGTGTGACATGAGAGGGGACCCCATTGGGATCATCAAAGGGGAAGGCTGTCAGCACCAGACCACTAGCATCAAGACCCTCTCGGTTACGACCAGCAGGGAGCTTGCCACACAAGTTCCAGTTCCGATCCCCCAGTCCTCACCCTTTTCCTTCAGGCCCGGGTCCGAGGTGCTTCGTTTGTGGGAGACATGGACATATTTGGAATCAGTTCCAGGACCATGTTTAGTACGACAGTGGAGGACAGGCTCAGCACCCTACTCAGTAGCACCTTCCAGCTAGGCCCTTCCATCAGTAGCAGCAGGGTTAGCGAGCTCCCACTCCTCTGAGGGCAGACGTTGCTGGGGGTGGCCGACCCCAGGGTTCTCCTCAGGGACCCCGACCAGGGCGTGGTCTGGGAGACGGCCGACAGTAGAGGGGCAGAGGAGCTGGGCGTAGACAGTTGTACGCCGTGGAGGTAGCAGTTCCAGCGGGACCGGAGGTTGTCCGAGGTACGATCAATTTGTTCAGTACCCTTTCTTATGCCTTGTTCGATACCAGAGCTTTTCACTCCTTTGTTTCACCCGGTCTGGCCCATGATCCGGGCCAAGATTCCAATAGACTTCCTATTTCCCTGGTGCTGAGCACACTAGTTGGAGGTCAGACCGACTTGTTATATGTTTTTCGAGGATGCAGACTAATGATAGAACCACATCAGTCTGCAAGGGATTTACTGCAGCTACAGATACAACCATACGATAACATTCTAGAAATCGACTGGCTATTCTCTGTGGGTATCATCATCGATTACTTCCGAGGAAGGTTTGTGTTCTCAGACTTGGGTGGCTGGCATGTCACATTCACCGGAGAATGGAGCAGTCATAAGGGCAGCAGGTGATAGGAACCCCTCCTCTCTTTGTTATCCAGGCTGTCAATAGAGTCAGTAGATGCTGAGATGGTAGAGGTGCCATGAATCATCAGCGAACTTATGGACGTCTTTAATGAGGAGGTAACAACTCTACCCCCTCAACGTGATATCGAGTTTGGGATAGACTTAGAGCCTGGTGCTCGTCTGATTTCGATGGATCCTTACCAGATGGAACCTTTGGAGCTATGGGATTTGTGGATTCAGATTGATGATCTGATGAAAAGGGGTTATGTTCGACCAAGTGCGTCTTTTTGGGGTCCTCCAGTCTTGTTTGCCAAGAAGGAAAATGGTGGTCTCAGGTTGTCCATAGACTACAAGTGGCTGAATTAGGTAACGATAAAAAATTTATACCCTCTTCTGAGGATAGAAAATCTTTTCAAACATCTGGAAGGGGATGGATGGTTCTTGAATATCGACATGCAGTCTAGGTATCACCAGTTGAGGGTAAAAGAGGGTGACATCCCGAATATGGCCTTCAGGTGCAGATATGGACACTTCAAGTTTGTTGTCATGACTTTCGGTGTTACAAACGCCCTGGCTGTGTTCAGGGGGCTTATGAACTCCGTCTTCTGGGAGTATCTAGATTGGTTTGAAGTTGTGTTCATCGACGACATCCTCATCTATTCAAGATCAGAGGAGGACCACGTGGAGCAACTGAGGATTGTTTTGGAGGTCCTTCGATAGCACCCGCTCTATGGGAAGTTTTCTAAATGCAAATTCTGGACGCGATATGTACACTTCTATGGGCACGTAGTGTCCGAGCAGGGGGTAGTGGTGGAACCATCAATGGTTGAGGAAGTTGTTTCATGGAAAGCACCCAAGAATTTGGCAAAGGTTTGCAGTTTACTCGGGATGGTGGGTTATTATCGGAGGTTCTTACCCAACTTCTCCCGAGATGCATCTTCTTTGACAGCCTTGACCACGAAGGACTGGGTTTTCATGTAGAGAGAGCAGTGCGAGACAACCTTCAGCTATCTGAAGGAGAAGTTGGTTAGTGCCCCATTGCTGAGACTACCAAAAGAAGGTGCGGCATATGAGGTGTTTTGTGATGCATCAGGGAAATGTCTCGGATATGTGCTGATGCAACGACAAAGGGTGATCTCTTATGGGTCTAGGAAGCTATGCCCTAATGAGCGTAATTATTCCACCCACGACCTAGAGCTTATAGCAGTTGTTTTTGCGATAATGTTATGGTGGAAATAGCTCATCAGAGAACTCTTTTTGGTCTTCACATATCACAAAATATTGAGGTATATCTTCTACCAGCTGGACCTAAACTTGCGACAACGAAGGTGGATGGAGTTCCTCTATGATTAGGACTTCGATATTTCATACACTTCTGGGAATGGGAATTTAGTGGCTGATGCCTTGAGTAGGAGATCGAAGAAGGATGCGGTCCGAGTATCGGCAGATGCCTGGACGACAATGGAGGAGTTCGCTACCTTGCTCCTGGATGCGAGGATGTATAGTGGTAGATGCTTCATATATCAGATTACAGTGCAGTCTTCTCTATTTCAGCAAGTGGAGGAGTCTCAGTGGGGGGACCCAGAGTGTGAAGTGATGAGTGACCGAATTGACCAGAGCAATGCTCCAGAAGGATAGACGGAGGATGGTCAGAACTGGATGGTTTTCAAGGGAAAGTTGTTTGTTCCAGAGGTGATGCACGGAAAGGTTCTTAGTGATTTCCACAAATCACCCCTAGTGGTACACCCAGGAGTTTCCAAGAAGTACCAGGGTCTAAAGAGATAGTCCTGGTGGCCTGGAGTAAAGCGATCAGTGGCAGGGTTTGATGACAAGTGCCTAGTGTGTCAGCAGGTGAAGGCTGAACACCGAGTTTCAGGTGGCCTACTGTAGTCTCTAGATGTACCCGAGTGGAAGTGGGAGGAAATCTCGACTGATTTCATCACAGGACTACCCAAGGTTCAAGGGTGGTACAATGCCATCTGGGTAGTAGTGGACCGGTTGATGAAATCGGCTCACTTTCTGGCGATTAAGGAGTCGAGTGCAGTGGATGATTTGGCATGAAGGTACATGGATGAGGTGGTGTAGTTTCATGGAGTTCTGAGGTCCATAGTCTCGGATAGGGATGCATGGTTTAACTCACAAGTTTGGAGAGGATTTCAGCATGCTTTTGGTACCCAACTATGTCTTAGCACTTCTTTCCTACCCCAGACAGATTGACAGACCGAGCGCACCATCAAGACCATGGAGGATATGTTATGGGCATGTGTTCTGGACTCAAGAAGATCATGGGTGCGACACTTACCTTTGACAGAGTTCGCCTACAATAATAGTTATCACTCCACCATTGGTATGGACCCGTTTGAAGCCTTTTACGGGAGGCCATGCTGCTCACCTGTGTGTTGGAACGAAGTCGGAGAGGTAGGCATCCTTGGCCCGGAGGTGGTGCAGAGCACGACGGAGACGGTTCAGATTTTACGGGAAAGGATGATGGCAGCCCAGGACCGACAGAAGTTGTATGATGATACAAGGAGAAGGCCCTTGGAGTTTGAGGGTGGAGACCATGTGTTCTTGAAGGTATCCCCTCGGCATGGACAACAGATGTTCAACAAGGGGAGTAAGCTTTCTCCCAGGTTCATTGGCCACTTCGAGGTGTTGCAGTGGGTCGGTGAAGTGGAATACCATATAGGGTTACCACCGCCTCTACTGAAGATACATGAATTCTTCCATGTGTCCCAACTCCGTCATTATGTGCACGAAGATTCACACGCCCTCTACTGAGGAGATCTAGACACCGAGGATGACGTGAACTTTGAGGAAAGGCTAGTGATGATAGAGGATAGTGAGGAGAAGGTGCTTCATGGGAGAAACATTCCCTTGGTTCGTGTGTTATGGAGACATGGTGGGTTGAACAGAGTATGTGGGAGAGGGAAGAACAGATGCGTGCCTAGTACCTAGAGTTGTTTTGAGTTTTGTACTTTTCATTTAATAGTTGTTGTGGTGGAGTGTTTACCTTGTTTTCTATAAAATATGTGGTTTTTCATTCATCTGAATGCGTGTGAAAAGTCCGGGCTATGGGGAAGGGAGGACCTAACCCCTAATCAAGATTCATTAAGGTGGATGCGATTAAACATGTGCATGTGAGTCACTGCCGCCCAAAGTGGATAGTATCTTATCATGGGGGAAGAGACTCTTGAACCCACATGATTGGGCGGTTTTACATGGTATGTTTCTTGGTTCTTTAGAGGGAGGTGTTTTTAGTTAACAATGAGGTTCAATACTGAGAGGTATCTTTTGAGGTGGTTGTTTGGACCCTCTTTTTTCTTATGAGTTGTTTTGATTCTCGAGGGAAAGAATAGTTTGAGAGGTATCTAATGAAATGGCCCAGGTCTTGGAGGTCCATTACATAGTAAAAATCTGATGTTGGGTGTTCTGGGTAGTCGGGGAAAGTTATATGAGGCTTCTCGATGATGTTTGACCCCTAACGGTAGGCCTAACAGTAGCTTTAGCCTACCGGTAGCTCGGTCTACAGGTCGCTTCAGCCTACCGGTAGCTCGGTCTGCCCATAGGCACAGTCTACAGGTAGCTCAGTCTACCAGAATCTCATTCTACCGGTAGGCACAGCCTACCGGTAGCTCGGCCTACAGGTAGCTCGGTCTACAGGTAGATCGGCCTATCGGTTGCTCTGTCTACCAGTAGCCTCAGCCTACTGGTAGCTCGGCCTACCAGTAGCTCGGTCTACTACTATTCATAGCCAACCGGTAGCTTTGTCTACCGATAGTCGTAGCCTACCGGTAGCTCGGCTAACCGGTGGACCTAACCCCCACGGGTTTTCCAATAGCGCCTCCTTTGGCACAAATTGGGTTCTAAACCCTATGTTGACCAACATTAAGAATATTTTAAAGCCTATTAACTCCCATTAAGGGTGTTTAATTGTGTTTTTGATGAGCTACACTGGTGTGCATTTGTTTAAACCGCCCCTAAAGGTGGGGACCCTTTAATGATGTGTGGGGCCTCGTGGTCAACCCACGACCCCGCTCCTTAAACAGTTTAGCGTTCTTATCTCAGTATCACAATCGTCCCCGGCATTTATAAACTAAAGGGATCTCCCTGGGTTTCTTTTTCTCGTCCACCCTACATCGATTCGTCTACTCGTCCTTGAGTTCCTGAGGTCCCTCCCCTGTAATTTCCACATCCGATATTACTCGCGTGTGAAGAGAATATTCAATTATTGATCAATCAAGTAGGCTTTCACCTTCGTCTATCCTTTCAGTGTATTATGCGAGGTGGGTATGCTATTGATTCTATAGAATTGGGTGCAACAAACAATAATGAAGATAATAAACAAGCTCTATAGAACAAAAGGGAGGGGTGTTACTGATGATGCTACTATGTTATTATCCTCTTTCATGATTAATTATTGCTGATTTGTGTGGGATTACACTACTGAAAATAATGTCCATTGGTGGTCTTTCTCTGTGCTCTAACAAACCCTTAATTCTTGTGTTGGTCATGTAAAGGAAATTCGTTAATTACGTATATTTGGCTAAATAAATTGAAAGCACATGATCAATCCCTTTTCTGTGATAACCCCGGTTAAGGTACAACAGAATTGGAATCATGGAGTGTGTTAAATATTTTAAATATGAAAATATTGGCATGGTCCTACATTGTGTTGGTGGTGGTGGTTTGGTTGTTTTTCTTTCACGGGCCGATTACTGGGTGATGTGGGTTGGGATGGGATCCCCTGATTTTATGGTTTCACTGGTAGTAAATTTGAGGCTGTGTGGATACCTTGCTTATATCACGAATTGGGGTGGAATCCTCTGTTGTTGAGGAACCATTGGCTCCTGGGTTTTTGGAACATGGGGTATTATCTTGGGGTTTTCTTGTTTCCAGTACTTGAGAGATCTTACTTATCCATTTTTGGGGTTGTGACATTACAAGAGAACCGAGTGTGAATGATTAAGTTGATTTTTGACCTTACTCTCTCCTTGGCTTGTTCTTAAGCTTGATAGTTGCCCATGTAGGAGTAGAAACTTACTTAACATTATTACTAAACATGAAAACAAGGATGTGACAAATGGGTTATGGTTTGGTGTGAGTTGTGACTTGGACATGGGTGTTGATTGTGTTCTTTAGGCTGGCTGAAGAAAAACCTAGATTGGGTGAGTGATAGTTACCTAAACATATAGTTGTATTTTTTGTGTTTCTTATTCATACCCCACTCAAGTTGAGAACATAGTGCCGAACACCTCCATTTCATGGGGGAGAGTGTTTTTCCCAACACTTATATTAGTTGTTGGTTATTAGCTCCTTTCTGCTCCTTTTCCCGGATATCCCATGTACTTTCAGGCAGGCTGTGATGGCCTGAGGTCCATTATTAGCCCATGAGTGATTAAGTAGAGTAGCGTGGTGGTCGGACCAGGTGTGTGTGGGAAGGAAGTTTCCCAAGTGTCTTCAGGATGAGGCCCAGGTGTCTTCGGGTGTGGCCGTTGTTAGTTTTCCCCAGGTGTGTGCAGGTGTGGTTACATGTGGTGGTTGTGGCCCAAGTGTCTGTAGGTGGGATTTGCGGTTGTGGCCCAGGTGTGTGCAGGTGAGGTTTGGCAGGAGGACTACGTGAGGATAGGGCCTAGGTGTGTGCGGGCTGTGTGTGGCCATGGGAATACGGTGAGAATGGCAGGATTGGTTCGATGATTAGGATGTCTTCAATAACCAGTGGAAAAGTGGCGTGTGGTACCCAAACATCGATGTGCTTTTATTATACATTACCTGACTTGCGTTATTTGGGGAGTGTGCCTTGGTGAGTCTTGTGTAGTTAGTTTCCTTGTTGGGTGTTTAGTTATCTCTTTTCTCACATGGAATTAGTATTCCTCCCGACGTGTGCATGAGAGCTTTAGGTTTTTCCCTACTGAGTATACTTGTATGCTCACCCTATGTTTATAGAAATTCTTTTAGGTTTCCAGGAAGACTTTAGGGATCGCGCGAAACCATACTAACTTGGACCATCCGGACACCTGCTGTTGTTGTTTCCCTTTTCTTGGTATTCTTTTGTCTTTGGCGATTTGTGACTTGTATCTTTTACCTTTTGAACATGCATATGGGAATGGTTTATTTTCACCTATATTTGCACTTTCAGTTTTGGTGTTGTGGGAATTTCTATCTTATCTTCTGATCCTATTAAATGAAAAAGGGTAATTCCTTCCATTTAGTGTGTGATTATATACACTTGGAGCTGGTCGCCACTCCCGGACCTATTGAAGGTAGGTTTCGGGGGTCATTATCTCTCCTTAAAATTAAAGAATGAAGGGCCATGCAATCTGTTGACCCTTCCCTCCTTTTGGTGAAGGCGGGTCGTGAAATTAAATAATTCGAATGAATGAATAGTAAAATATATTTTGTTTATTATTGATAGATCATATAAGTCTTACAATTGATCTTAAAATCCTAAACAAACTGGGTTAAATGTGACATTGAGAAATAATACTTTACATCATTTTTTGCATTTTAATATAATCCTCACTATTGAGAGAAACATAGATGGATTTTTAAATACCAATATTTATCATGAAATATATAATATAACTCTTTAATGGTAGACTTATACAAAACAAAAAATAAATAATGTTGTGAATATAGAATATCTAACTATTATGGGAAATATTGAAGGGGGGCCGTTAAAACATTGGTACCTCTCGAATCAAATGACCATGAAATATAGAACTATATATGTATAAATAAAATATTCAATTTCCATTGTATAGAAAAATAATTTTTATGTATATAATTTAGAAAATAAATATCATATTTTGAATATTTCATAAGTTTCAATAAAAGAAATGTGAGATAGGGGACCCCTACCTTAACTCTCAACTTTAACCAAAGTGAATTTTCCTCATTTATAATTATCATAATTAATATTACATTTTTGTAATAAAATATTATATATAACATAGGATTTGATTTATTGTATTAAAATAATATAATAGACGTATATTTGTCAGTTAATGTTTATTTTCATCATCGGATGTTAGTTATTTTGACTGAGCAACATGTGTTTTGTTACCGAGATGTCAGACACCATCATTGATTAAAACGTTATAATTCTATGTTTGATTAATTTATTGAAATATTTGTTTCATTATCATTCCTAATTTCAAAAGTAAAATAAATTATATTTTTAATTATGAATCATAATGATGAAATCGATGATGATAATTTTTTAGGTTATTTACCAATATCAACAGGTTTCATGAGAATAGTGATTAATTCAAGTGTAATTATTACCATGTTATGTGAATGAAATATTTTAGTCCCAAATATATTATATATTTATAAAATATTTTTTAACCATCTATATAAAATAATGATGAAAAATGAGTCACATCACTTTATGGAGGTGAATGTAACACCATAAGATTTTCCAAATACATTTAATATTGGATGCATGAAATACTCAGTCTTTTCAGAACACCAACTTATTATAACGTAGCTAATAAACATAATTTTTCAACCACTGTGATTGGAATTTCAAAAAACTGACAAAAATTGTTGTCTTTAGTAAGACATATAGAGTCTGATAAGACAAACATAATTTTGGTGAATAGTTACATACCATTATGAATAGTAAATCATATTATTATTATATTTTCTAAAAATTTATGATAATGAGATCTTGATTAGTTTTTCAAGGTGATATAAAATGAAATATAGTTTATTTTTTTTTTTAGAATAAATAATGTTTTTCTTAAAAAATTAAATTATTAATATTAAGAAAATTAATTTCATAAAATGGGGTTAATTTTTTAATTCTACACATTGAAAATTAGTCAAGGTGAATTTATTTGGATTTTTCTGAAATACTCAAATTTTTTATTAATAGTAAAATATCGTAATTTGTCGTGCATATAAATTATTAGTCAAATTAACTATTCATAGCATCAAAGATGATGTAAGAACACTTGGTTCAAACTCACATGCACATATTACTATTCATGGTCATATGAATCAATACTATTGGTTTTCCATGGAAAATATTATATTAATGAGTAAAATAATGGGAAAACCCTCCTCTCATCAACTATATAACCCCTTCAATCCATATTTTATTCACTACTCAAGTTCCTTTTGCCTTATCTTAATTCTGATCAAATATCATCCCAATAACCTCCCCCATGTGTACAAGTACTTGGTCTTATAAAAATACCAAAACCTTGTAATTATCCAAAAATTTCAAGGAATTTTTTTAAAAATATTCTTTCGAATTTTACGAGTCCGCAGTTTCGGACGGCACCTGATTCTGAGGCCCGGTGTGCCCGGAATAATTTTCTGAAATTCTGTTCGGGTGTGTTCAGTGAACGTGAGAGCAGTATATTATATCTTTTGAACCGGTGATCGGAATTGAAATCTGAGGACGCCGATGAACTCACAGTGCCAGTATTCTCTTAAGGGGACCTTTACTGTAGTTGCATTTCGTACAAGATGGAAGTTATAATTTGGGGTAACTACATAAAAAAATTAAATAAAAATGTGTGAGTAAAAAAAATTATTTTGATGGTAGTTTTTATCTTCAAAGGAAGGATGGTAGTGGGTCCCACTCCCACATAACCTATCATGAGAGGATAATGTGTGGTGGGGCCCAAACGAACTCAAACTCTTCACCTCCCCTCAACTCTCTTTAAACTCCCCTTTGAATTAATGAGGCCACCGTTCTCCCCTTTTAAATTTTTAAACCATTCACCTCCTCTAATGAATGTGACAACACCTAAGATTAATTATTTCAACACACAATTAATCAAATTTTAATTAATTTTAAATTCATTTCAAGGATAAAATAATAGACTAAGCTATTATTTTGGGTTGGCACATATTGTATTGGTGGAGCTTTGGGGAATTGAGAGAGCCTTCTTCCAACGAAGAACAATTTCCTCTCTCGACGAAGAATAATGAGGCCCAAAAAGAACACCCATATTATTTCTTCTTCCTCCATTCCAAGGGAGAAGACACCACCTGCGAAGAACATCGCCAACGTCTTTCCCTCCAACATTGACGGAACGAAGTCCATCTTCTGTGACACCCGACTTCCGCGACGCCATCTTCTACGACTTCAACAACGTACCTTGAATCGATGTAGGGAGTTTTGTTTAATTTTAATTGAATAAAATTATACCCTCGTTCTTGGTTGATGTTATGGTTAGTTCATTGGCCATTTGTTATTTCCTAATGTGGACGTTGCAGGATGAACAAACATGTCCCGACGACGCTCTGTTTATTCTGGATTGTATTTGCGATGGAGGCGGTGTTGGGAGAGGCGATGATGGATGAATTTAGTAGTGACTGGAGGTAGCGGCAACAGGAGGCAATGGAATCCGGCGCCGGCTGCGTGAAGAGACCGGCCTGCCAAACTGGCTAGTACGTTGGGAACCGCGGTACCTGCAAGAGTCGCACGGCGGAGGGAACTGCGGCCTGTAGCAGTGGGCCGCTTACTGCATGAAACGAACGGCTACTTCCGGCTAGGCCGCATGAACGTGGCGGCCGGAGGCGGCGCGCGGTGGGGGAACAGTGGGCCTCATCTGCGGGCCACACTGCGGGCGAACCGGGAGGCCACATGCCGGTTGGGCTGAAGGGAAATACAACTCTTATGGTCTCCACGTGTGGTCGAACTGCATGCCACAACCACGGACAGCTCGTGCGAGACAAAACCAGATGGCTTCAGTCGGCCAGGCAGTAAAGCGGGGCAGCGCCGCTCAGCACCGCCGGGCGAGTCGAACCAGATCGAAACGGCATGATGGGTCCACGGTTGGGCCATGCCCCACCGGGCCGGGTTGACCCCCTAACTTGGTAGAACCCGCCAGGCTGGGTCGTTGGGTGGGCTGTGCTCCACCGGGCTGCGATGACCCTCCATCCCATTGGGCTTGACGGGCCGGGCCCATTTCACGTAAAAGTGAATACAATCTAGACCGCATGTCCGATCAACGCGCCATATGCGGCAATGGGATCCTCGCAACGAGACGATCCTTTTGCGATACTCTATATGAGTTTTGGACAACATTGAAAAATGACCGGGTTTGGAAGGAGTGTAAATCCAACCGGGCCCCTAGATGGAAAATCCAATGACTCTGAGACCGGATGTCCGATTGACACGCCGTCAGTCGTGTTGGGTTAATTTTGAGGAAAAAGAACTTCGGGATATATCAACTCTTGAATTTGTGATAGTTGATGTATCGAACCCTTTTCTTGATGAGCGGACCCTCCCGGAATTGAGCGTGTTGTGTGCGATAACCCTAGAGCTGGCTGCGAATGCGATGACTATTGTATTGGAATCCTACGTGGGTTCCATACCGATGACTAATATATCGGAATCCTACGTGGGTTTGGAAGTGACGACTACTGTATTGGAATTATTTAATTGGTGTGACACTGATGGCAATTGTACCAGAATCATTTATGGGTTCCACAGCAATGACTATGATTCTTGTATCTTGTTTTGGACCGACAGTTTTGACTTCTGTTCTTTTATCCTGTGTGGGATCAATAGAGTAGCTGGTCTTGTATCCTGTGTGGTTCCGATAGCTATGGTGGTCTAGTATCCTGTGTGGGTTTGACAACATAGATGAATGAGATAATACATATTATCATCTCTACGACTTTACGAAAGATGTATACCTGTGTGAGATGATTCTTGACTTTAAATCATTATCATCAATGTGATTGACATTAATTTATTGTGTGGACTGGGATGTGCATTGGCTCGAGATTTGGAGCTGAACTGGGTTTGATAACCTAGGTATATGTATGGGCATATACCTAAGTAGGGTTGGTTGATACTTTGTGATTGTATATTTCCATTTGTGGTTTATCCTTCGGGGATTCGGGGAGACCTTTGGGGGTCTCAGGGTCCTTACTGAGTATCTTTATACTCACCCCTACAAGGGCAATGACCACACTTCATTGTGTTGGTTGTAGATGACGGACAACCCTAAACGAGGCAGAGTGTTGTGGAGCTGGACAGTACCTGGAGGTGGACCACTTAGTGAGATGTACACGGAGCGGACAGACGGACATGAGGTGCTGAGGAGGCCATCTATAACGACCCATCAGGTGGGAATCCAAGAGTATTACTCAGTAGTTACTGTTTACATATCCGCAGTTGTACTTTACTATTGGGCTTGTATTTCCGACCCCTTTCCATTCTGCACTAACATTTGTCTTCAATTTTACATAGTTTTATTTTCAGTTGTTTCCTCTACTGATTTTGTTCAGACTGTGTGTGTGTGTGTGTTACAGTTTAAAAAGGCAATGCCTCACATTTTTATTGGGATTATGCCTTATGTGCTTGTTTCCACCACTGTCCTATGGAAGGCGGTCTTGAGGTAGTCACGTCACGGGCCCCGAGGACGGGTAGTGACAAATTGGTATCAGAGGAGTCGGTTCTACCGCTGAACTTAGACTCTGATTATTTAAACGGCAATAGTGTTTAGTGTTTTAGATGTGGTTATCAGTTTAAAAAACTGGTGTTGGTGCGGTGGCTAACGTATCCACACACCAGGACCCAGACCCTTGATTTCTGACTCAGTGCATGATAACACTGATTACGTGTGTGTTTCCATTGAATAAGTTTTATTCGTGATTACATTGTATCAACTCACCAGGTATATTGTTTTAACCATGTCGCACCTGTTTCCTTTCAGGATGGCACCATGAAGGAAGCCATCTAGGGTTCCGAGTTATGTATGAGATGGTAGCCCATCGAGCGACGAGGCCTCGGTGCATGGCCCCATCACAACGGAGTCACCAGTGGTACCACTACTCGTTGGGCCACCGATACCACCAGCCTCAGCTACAGAGAGTGCACGTCACCTGAGTGCATTTCACAAGTTCCAGTGTCAGAGGCCACCCAAGATTCGAGGAGATATGGACCCACATGTAGCTGAGGATTGGCAAGAGGCTGTCATGAGAGTTTTCAGATTGGTAGGGTCACCAGCAGACCTCAGGTGATCACTTCTGCGAGTCTTCTGATTACAGCACCAGGAAGATGGGGGAGCCTGATGCTCCAAGTGCATGAAGAGGCATCAATACTCTGGATAGACTTCGAGAGTCTCTTCCGCATGGAATTTGTCCCAGCCACCCTTCGTGCGGTGCGGATTCAGGAGTTACTTCATCTGCCACTGGGCAGCATGATAGTAGCTTAGTACACAGTGAGGTTCATTGACCCATCTCTCTACTCCACAGATATGGTGTCAGACCCATTTTTTAGGGCCCTGAGCATTGATCAGGGACTCAAGAATGAGATCAGGTCTTCGACGATTCCCCTTAGCATCCCGACGCAGGCGGGGGTGCTAGAGAGAGCCCTTCTAGTGGAGATTTTTCTCACTGAGCAGTCACCAGCGGTGAGACCCTCTGTACAATGACACATAGTGGAGTCTTCTGCAGACGGTAGTAGTCAGTTAACGCAGTGGTCCAAGCAGATGAGGCCTTCTGGTAGACGACCTCAGGATACATTTTTGGTTGTGCAGGGCACATGAAACAGAGCCAACCATATGTGGAGCGGGCAGTGTTGTGCATGCGGTGGGCACAGTCCCATGGCATGAGACTGCCCGACCCACCATGTGGATGAGAAGAAGATAGTAGAGGGACCTCCTAGGCCGAGGCAGATGTTTGATTATGGTGGTCCACTGGGAGCATGCAGATATGGCAGGGAGCTGACGAACAGAGGAAGGTTCAGCTCCAGGCAGTCGTGGCCTATGACCACGGCGCACCAGAGATGATTCAAGGTACTATCTATGTCCACTCATCCCTTTCTGCAGTAATTATAGACCCAGGTGTGAGTCATTATTTTATTTCCACTACCATCATTAGAAGCTGGGAGATCCCGACGGATTTGTTGGATCGATCTTTAAGGATAGAGGCTCTTACGATAGCAGAATCGATGATTACGCACTAGTGCCGATAGTGTGATTTTACTCTAGGAGGCGAGAGCTTCGGTTGGGATCTTCTTGTAAAGGTGTCGATTCCTTACAACGTCATTTTGGGTATGGATTGGTTATCCACTGTTCATGCTCAGATTGAATATTTTAGGCGCAAAATGCGGTGTATCCAAATGGATGTGACCAGGTTCACCTTCACCGGTGAGGAGGGGGCCTTTTCTGTGTAAGAAAAACTTATATATAGAAGGGGGAAGCCGATCACACATCAGTTGTCAAGTCTCACCCTCGTAGCGGTTGATGTGCGGAGTCTAAGTTTTCATGTTGTGGGGGATCAGTACACATATGTTTTTCCTAAAGATGTTTCAGGATTACCTCCTTGGAGAGAGGTAGACATCTACATTGACCCATTCCCAGGGACACCACCGATATATACTTCGGCATATCAGATGGCTCCCGCTGAGTTTCGTGAGCTACAGTTACAACTAGAGGACATGTAGGGGATGGTATTTTTCCGACCCAGTGTTTCACTCTGGGCATCACTGGTTTTGTTTTCCAAGATGGCGGATGGGAGCTTGCGACTATGTGTCGACTACCATCGCCTGAATCGGGAGCCCGTAAAGAAAAAGTAACCACTCTAGTGGATTGAAAACATCATTGATCAGCTCATGGGAGCATGATGGTTCTCGAATATAGGCCTCAGGTAAGGATATTAGCAGCTCAATGTTCGAGATGAGGATGTGTAGAAGATGCCCTTCAGGTGTTGGTATGGCCACTATGAGTTCTTGGTTATGACCTTCGGCGTAACCAATGTTCCATAACTGTTCATGCGTCTCATGATCCGGATCTTACAGCCTTACCAAAATCGATTATCCGTAGTCTTCATCAATGACATACTGATTTACTTGACTAATGAGGAGGAGCATGCCTACCGTTTATTGGTAGTATTGGACACACTTCGAGAGCACCAAAATTATGGTAAACTCTCAAAATTCCAATTATCGATTCGAGAGGTTCACTTCATGGGACACATCATCTCATAGAATGGAGTTGTAGTGGACTCAGCGAAGATCGAGGGAGTATTTTCATGGGAGCCACCCCAGAGCGTGACAGAGGTACGAAGTTTCTTGTGTATGGCTGGATATTATTATAGATTTCTGCCAAACTTCTCTAGAGTTTCAGCACTACATTCAACATTGAAGAAGAAGGGTGAACCCATCGTGTGGTTAGAAGGATTCCAACAGAGATTTTAGGAGTTCAGGAAGAGGTTGACCAGTGCCCCCATTTTGAGGCTACCGAAGGAGGTTGTAGGGTACATAGTTTACTGTGACACATTAGGGACCCGACTTGGGTGTGTCCTGATTCTTGTGAGAGCATTGATCACATATGGTTTACAACTGTTGATAAATCACGAGAAGAACTATCATACCCATGACATGAAGTTAGCAGCAGTGGTTTTCGCATTGAATATGTGGCAGCACTATCTGATGGGAGAGTGTTTTAGAGTCTACTCTGACCACCAGAGTCTTAGGTACACCTTCTCGTAGAAGGACCTGAACCTGAGATAGTGACGATGGCTCGAGTTTCTCCCGAACTATGACTTAGAGATAGTATATACTCCGGGGAAGAGGAACATTGTACTAGATGCTCTCAGCAAGAGATTAGGCATTCATCTACTAGGAGAGGCGACATAGAATCTAGCTGCGTTGCAGATATCCTTTGTCGATAGTGATGGAGCAGCCTTTCATTACTCTCTCATAGTCACTCCTCCACTTCTTCAGCGAGTCAGGGAGGCACAGCGAGGGGACATTGCCTGTGAGACGCGATGTGCTCCGATAACCTCAGGGCAGGATGTTAATGGATTTTCTAAAGGTGGGGAGCACGTCATCCTCTTCAGAGGATGTAACATGGTACCAGTTTCACTACAAGAGGAGGTGTTGAGGGAGTTTCACACATCCCCACTATTGGTACATCCATGAGTGGAAAATATGTATCAGTACCTTAGACAACAACATTGGTGGCCGGGTATGAAGAAATCTGTATCAGAGTTTGCCTCTCGATGCCTCACTTGTAACCAGTTGAAGGCGGAGAACCAGGTACGAGCAGGCTTGGTACAACCCTTAAAGGCCCCATAGAGAAAGTGGGAAGAAATATCCATGAATTTCATGACGGGGCTTCCATGTACATCTAGGGGACATGACTCTATCTGGGTGATTTTTGAATGACTCACCAAGTCAACCCACTTCCTACCGATGAGGGAGAAGGGATTAGTAGAGAGCATGGGACGCCTCTATGTACAACAGATCGTACAACTTCATGGTGTTCCATCGATGATCGTCTCAAATCGAGATGCTTGCTTCACTTCCCAGATATGGAAGGGGTTGGAGGATGCTTTCGGGAGTTAGATTCTCTTGAGAACTCTCTTCCATCCTCAGACGGACGGTCAGACAGAGAGGACCTTTCAGACTCTCAAGGGCATGCTTAGTGGATGTGCCATCATGTTTGGTCGAAGTTGGGAGGATGATGTACCTTTGGTGGAGTTTTCTTAAAATAACATCAATCACTCCACCATAGGGATGCCACCTTATGAGGAACTGTACAACCGACCTTGCAGATCACCTCTGTACTGTACTGACCCAGGGGAGTCAACAATTGTAGGACTAGAGACGGTGCAGGCTACGACGAAGAAGGTGAAGATCATCCAAGAGCGAATGAAAATAGCATAGAGCTAACAAAAAGCCTATGCTGATTGGAGACAGAGACCACTGGAGTTCGAGGATGGTGACCACTTCTTCCTATGGGTCTCACCTGGACGATGTCTATGGAGATTTTTCCTGGGCGGCAAGTTTTCATTTCGATTCATTGGGCCTTTCCAAGCCTTTATCAGGGTAGGTGATGTGGCTTACCACCTTTCCCTTCCAGCTCAGGTGCACTGGGTGCATGAAATTTTCAACATATCTTAGCTGAGAGGATACGTGGATGAGTTATCCCACATCATCAACCATGAGGAGCTGCACATTGAGGACCATGAAACTTTCACAGAGGACCCTATAGAGATCGAGGATCGATAGGAGCAGGTCCTACATGGACGGTCTATTCCTCTGATACGCATTCGCTGGTAGCATAGAAATCTCCAGGAGAGCACATGGGAGCGGGAGACTCAGATATGTGCTCAGTACCCTCTTTTGTTTCCCTAGTGTGTGTTATAGATTTACTGAGATGTAAAGCCCTAAGGTAGGGGTAATGTAACGACTCGGAAATATCAAGGAATTTTTTTTAAAATCATTGGAATTTTAGGGGTCTATAGTTTCTGACGGCACCTGATCCTGAGGCCCGGTGTGCCCTGAATAATTTTATGAAGTTATGTTCGGGTACATTCAGTTAAAGTGGGAGCGGGATTATATATCTTTTGAACCGCAGATCAGAATTGAAATCTGAGGATGATGATGAACTCATAGCGCCAGTATTTGCTTATGGGGACCTTTACCGCAGTTGTGTTTTGTAGAGGATGGATGTTATAATTTGGGGTTACAACATTAAAAAAAATTAAATAAAAATGTGTGAGTAACATATTTCTATTTTGTTGGTGGTTATTATCTCCAATGGAAGGTTGGTGGTGGGGCCCACTCCCACATAACCTCTCATGAGAGGATAATGTGTGTTGGGGCCCACATGAACTCAAACACTTCACCTCCCTTCAAATCTGTTTAAACTCCCCATTGAATTAATGATGCTACCTCTCTCACCTTTTAATTTTTTAAACCGTTCACCTCCTCTCAGGAATGTACCAACACATAAGGTTAAAGAATGCCACACATAATTAATAAAATTTATTATAATTTGAAATTCATGTCAAGGATAAAATAATTGCCAAAGCTATTATTTTGGGATGGCACATATTGTGTTGTTGGAGCTTTGGGGAATAGAGAGGGCCTTATTCCAACGAAGAAAAATTTCCTCTCTCGACAAAGAACGACGAAACCCATAAAGAATTCCCATCTTATTTATTCTTCGTCTATGCCAAGGGAGAAGACGCCACCCGTGAAGAATATCGCCAACGTCTTTCCCTCCAACGTTGATGGAACGACGTCCGTCATCCGTGATGCCCGACTTCCGTGAGGTCGTCTTCCGTGACATCGACAACGTACCATGAATCGAGGTACAGAGTTTTGTAAGATTTTAATTGAATAAAATTATACTCTCATTCTTGTTGGATGTTATGGATTGTTCTTTGGCCATTTGTTTTCACCTGATGTGGAGGGCGCGGGCCGAACAAACATGCCTTGAAGACCCTCCTTTTATTTTGGATTGTATTGACGACTGAGGCGGTGTTGGGAGAGGTGACGACAGCTGAAGTCGGTGGTGATCGGAGGCAGTGGAAACCGAAGGTAGTGGTGTCTGCGCGCAGGCCGTGTGAAGAGACCGGCCGGACAAACCAGTCGGTCAGCTGGGAACCGCGACACCTGCAGGTGCCACGCAGCGGAGGGAACCGCAGCCCGCAACTACCTGCTGCGTGCTGGACGAACCAGCTGGCTACTGCCAGCCGGGCTGGAGGAACGCGGCACCCACAGGCGCCCCGCAACAAGGGAACCGAGGCCCACATCTGTAGGCTGCTCGACAGGCGAACCGGCAGGCCGCCTGCCGGCTGAGCTGAAGGAAACCGCGATGCCTATAGGCGCATCCTGCAAAGCAACTGTGGGCCAGTTCCATGGGTGGGCCGCATCCCACCGGGCCTGGCCGATCCCCTAACCATGATAGAACCACCGGTCTGGGTCCCTGGGTGGTCCGCGCTCCACCGAGTCAGGCTGAACTATAGCCGGGTCACACCCACCAAACCGGTTTGGGCCGACCCGCCAGCTCATTGGGCTTGACGGGCCCGACCCGTTTCACTTAAACCTGAAAAACTTCTAGACAGTGCATCCGATTGATGTGTCGTCTACGGAACTTGTATCCTCATGACGAGACGATCATTTTGCAATACTCTAAGTGAGTTTTGGACAATTATGGAAAATGGATGGGTTTGGAATGAGCGTAAATCTAACCGGGCCCCTGGGACGGAAAAGCCAATAACTATCAGACCAGATGTCCGATTGACGCGTCGTCTATCGCGTTGGGTTCATTTTGATGTGACAGAACTTTGGGATACATCATCTCTGGACTTCATGATAGTTGATGTATCGAACCCTTTTCTCGAGGAGTAGACCCTCCTGGAATCAAGTGTGCTTTTTGTGGGAACCCCAGAGTTGGCTACGACTGCGATGACTACTGTACCAGAATCCTACATGGGTTCCGTAGCGACAGCTACTGTTCCTGAATCCTACATGGGTTCGGCAGAGATGACTACTATATTGGAATCCTTTGTGGGTTTGACAATGATGGCTATTGTACCGAAATCCTTCGTGGGTACGATAGCGATGACTACTGTTCTTGTATCCAGTGTGGGTCTGACAGTTTTGACTTCTGTTCTTGTATATTGTGTGGGTCCGGCAGAGTAGTTGGTCTCATATCCGGTGTGGGTCCAATAGCTTAGCTGGTCTAGTATCATGTGTGAGTCTGACAGCTTAGATGAATCAGTGACTACATCTTATCATCTCTCTGACTTTACGAAAAATATATACCTGTGCGAACTGAGTCTTGACTTTCAATCATTATCATCGATGTGATTGACATTACTTTCCTGTGTGGACTAGGTTGTGCATGGTCTCAGGAGTTGGAGATGAACTATGGTTGATAACATAGTTATATTTATGGGATCATAACAAATTAGGGATGGTTGATACTTTGTGAATGTATCTTTTCTTTTATAGATTATCCTTCATGGATTCGGGGAGACCTTCGGGGGTCTCGGGGTCCCAACTGTGTATCATTATAATCACCCCTGCACGGGAAATGCCTGCACTTCATTGTATTGTTTGAAAATGATGGACATCACTGAATGAGGTAGAGTGTTGTGGAGCTGGACGACACACAGAGGTCGACCACTTTCCGAGATGTACACAGAGAGGACGGACGGACATAAGGTGCTGAGGAGTCCATCTTTACACACCCTTCAAGTGGGATTCCCAGAGGACGACTCGGTAGTTAATGTTTACTTTTCTGTAGTTGTACATTATTATTGGTATTATATTTCCGGCATCATTCCTTTAAGCACTTGTTTTTGTATTCAATTTTACAATGTGTTATTTTTAGTTGTTGCATCTACCGCTTGTGTTCAGACTATCTGTGATACAAGATAAAAATGCAATGCCTTCCCTTTTTATTGGGATTATGCCATTGTTTCTAGTCACCAGCCCCCTGGCCTATGGATAACGGGCTTGGGGTATTCATGGCATGGGCCCCGATGATGAGTCGTGACGAACATCTTCTCTGAGGAGGCTCTCATTGAATATTACTTCAAGAGGTAAATTCTTCATTTCATTTATTTTTTTTCATGTTCCTTTTTAATATTTTTCATTCTTCAGATCCATTCATCCAAATATTTTTATGGATCTATTAACATAAATATACTCTAATTTGGTTTTGCTAAATTAATAATTCTTCATCTTGTCTCCCTTCCCCTTCTATTATACTAGAAATGAAAACAACAACCGAGATGTGTTAATTTATCACATTCAAGGACTATAGGTTTTCAATTTCTATTACCAGATTAAATTCTATCAATGAAAATATTTTTATGGTTGAAATAGAATATAATTAATTTATTATAACATATTTATGGTTTTGTAATCCTTTGGTACACATGATATTAGTTTATAAATCAAAATGATTTCTTTCTGATCAAGAACATCCAATTTACCCAACCAATTATCATTAATATTTTATTCAATGATTCATCTTCACTACCAATACAAAATAAATTTTATAACCATATAATATTTTGGTTGTTCACTAATTACATACAACATCGTTTCTAGAAAAAAATTCTCATTCTACATGTTTATCTATACATGAATATTAGTAACATGGTCATGAAAACCAATGAAGTAAAAGCTCCCAAACAATGAAATAAATTATCTTAACCATTAAAAAGACCATGAATCAACCTAATAATGTTATATAAAATCAATTGTATTTATATGAGGTTATGGAATAATTAATTTTTTAACGTAAATTTGATTATTCAGGTCATTAAGATCTAGTGAAGAACACAGTCAGACTTATGCTAAGGGGTTTCCTCATCTCACTTCCATTTTTGTGAGATATTAATGATTCACTAACATTACATATGTATGGTGTATTTATTCATCCCATTATTGTATAATATAATTAATCTCTTTATTTTCATGCTATTCAATGTATAAATTTATGATTATTAATTTTGTGGAATATGAACAGGTTTATTATAATTTCTTAAGGGTTTTCAACCGTAATCTCTATTTTCATTAGGGTTACTTTTATTATCTACATACGTAAATTAAATTATTATTCATTCATATGTTCTCATTATAATTTCTTTGTGATTTTTATATATATGGGTTCAATATATAATCATACATTCATTTATGGGGAGTTATATTTTCAAAATGGATCTTTAAAATTATTTTCATGAAATACAATCACGATTTAATGGAATTTCTCAAATTCATGCATATTTTAAAGTGAACTCTATAATCTGTTATTAGGAACGACTAATTTTTCTAAAATAAATTATTTTATTATCAAAATACCATATTAAATGAATTATGATTTTATACAAAGATTTTTCAATCGAACAATTATTTTCAAAGAAAAAGAGTATTTATCTCAAGAATTACTTGATGATTTCCTAAGAGTATCTTCATCTGTTTTGAAAATCTGGTTGATTGTTATGTATTATTGGGAATAATATTTATGAAACCATTTACCTTATTAAATTTAATGGTTTATAATTATTGTGAATGTGGATATTCAATCCTAAATCCATTCACCATTTTACATCGAATTGTTAGTGTTTCTGTTTAAGGTTTGAAGAAAGTTGTTTATGTTTCATATATTAGTTTCAATAAGAATGTGTAAATTGTATATGTTTTTTCCCATTAAAATTTTGAATGCATTGGACTTATTAAGTTATGGGTGGGGCCCAATATATCTCCTCAATTCATTGGTAGGTCTCATTAGACAAATAGATATGGACTTGGTTGAGACCTTGCCCGTTTTTTAGATATGATTTCAGCCAAGGCCTTAATCATTATTAGATGTCTTGGACAAGGCCTTGAAAGTATGTTTCAAGATGTACATCATATTTATTTTCCTCATTATAATGCTATAAATTCATATTTATTTTGACTATTCATCTAGTACAATACCAATGATTATTTTTAATAGTTTAAATATTTACTAATCAAATATTCTTTCCACAGTGTGTTCAATTTTTTTTGTTTTGATGGAATTTATTTTCAATTATTCACCATGCCTAATTTTTATGTTAATGATATCTTATGATATATTGTTTACCCTTACTAATTATTTCAGATCACCCATTTCTTATGATTTATTTTGGACATAGAGATGATTATTTTGAATGACAATATGGGATAGACATAAATTTGTGGATCTTCGCATTAAAATTTATATGTTGAATTTCATTTAATGATTTAATTTAAAACTAATGAATCTATCAGTCTTTCCAAATCAACTAAACTATTCATTTCTTCAAGATATGAATTTCATATAACTATTACAGTTTAATGTAATAAGGCACTAGCTCTGGGAAACTGGGGTTGGTTCTTTAAAATTTGTATCATAGGATGTTTAGTAGAAAACATGAAAAGTAGATTTATAAAATGTAGATTAGGGAAAAAAACCTAAGATAGTTTTCAAGGATTAACAAATAGGAACATCATTGAAATTTTTGTTACAGAAGAGATTATTTGTATCTTTCTAGAAAATACATCCATGTCTAGATACTATAAGTGGATGTGTTTCTAGAACAGATGTACCTAGGAGTGAAGCATCTGACAAGATGGTTCATACTTGACCAAGTGTATCTTGGTACATTACAATGATACTTACTACACACCTGTTTTGACACTCTTGGGGGATATACTTAGGATAATTCAAATTTCATTTACAATACATTTAGAAGGATTTAAAAATATTTTTTTCCTCAATGAAACCATGTTTTTTATTATGATATTAGCTATGTATAGAATTACCATTCATACTAAGTATTTCTTGTACATTGTGATTATACATTATGATCCATAACATAATATACTGTATTCCATTATTTAGAAAAGATTCCTTGGGGAAATAATGGAAACTGCATGAACGTGCATATTGAATGTAGGGATTTACCTCTTATGCAAGATAATGATGTTTCTCTAGAGCTACGACTAGTGCTGAGAAAATCATAACTATACTAAGAAAACATACTAAAGTTCTAAATAATAACCTTAATCGTATGGATCAACTGGATCCACATTGTGGAAGAGCTATGTAAAACCACTTTATGAGACAAAAACCTGCATTATTTAATGGGTCTACAATTCCATTCATAGCGGAGGAGTGGATAAGTTATTTAGAAAATATATTTCTCAACATGGGATGTAATAAAAGGGATAAGGTTTCCATGACAGTTAATCATTTATCAGGTGTTGTAGATCATTGCCAGTCACTAATTCAAAACACATAGGAGGAGGAAGTGATAGAAAACATGGAATAGAAATAATTTAAATAAATTTTCTTGGAGAAATAATTTCTTTGTGAACAACGTTTATATATGGAAAAGCCTTTTATGAATTTCAGAAAAATGGAATATGAGAATATTGCACATTATAAAGCTAAATTTACAAGGTTATGAAGGCATGATAAGGACTATATACGTCATCCCATGAGCAATATAGATAGATTCATTGATATCCTAAATCCATTCCTCTAACAATCACTAGTCTGCCAAAAATTCTCATCATACAAAGATATAGTCCCATGTGTTATCAAGACAGGAAAATAGTTTTGTAAGTCTTGTGACCTTAAAGGAAAGAAATCAAAGAAGAGGGTTGCTGAAAACTCTAGACAATTAAATAACTAAATAGGGTAGAAGGGTAGAGTTGACTTTCCACCCAATGATAACAGTGAAAGTAAACACGATTGTGCCTTATTAAATGAAAAAGGGGTATGCTTCATGTGTTGAATGAAATTCCATAATGCCAGTATTTTAGGGGGAATAAATATGCTATTAATGTCCAATTTGATAATTGTAGGGAGAAGGTACACTATTCTAATGGTTGTCCAAAGAGACGAGGAAAAATTCCTTGAGAAAGGAAAAGGTAATAGGGACAAGCTTGTTCAATCAAAACTACTAAAATTGATGTTCCTAATGACATGGTGGAAGGTAATATAATCAATTCCTCAAAATTATCCAATTCATTATTTTATCCTGGATGATCACATTATTTCATATATTTCTATTTTTTCAAGAAAATTATATATTTCTAATTGGATTTAGTAAGGGAGTTATCAGTCCAAACTCCTAAGGAAAGAATAATTGCAATGAAGATGTGTCAGAAAGTCCCTATTATGGCCTAAAAATGTTCCTTATCTGATGATTTTTTCATCATACCGACGATTGATTTTGATATAATCCTCTGTATTGATTGGATTTCATAACATGATGTGAGTATTTATTGAAAGAAGTTGGAGATAATAATTTTTGAGGATGATGTATAATCCCTCGTCTTTAGAGTGGAAACATCACGAACTGATTCTCCTAATGATCCCCCCCAATAGCTCTACTAAATTCAATTATTGGGTAGGAAAGGATTAAAAGAACTATGAGTGAGTAAAGCAATGTTCAAATATAGGATGTACCTATTCTGAAATTATTTGTTTATTTGTTTATATAATATTTACTGTAATATCATAAAGTTTTTGAAATTTAGTTTTCCATTGACTTAATTCAAGAATCAAGGACCATATCAAAGACCCCTTATAGAATGTACATTGCATAATTAGTGGATCAGAAGAAACAAATAGAGGAATTGAGTGATAAAAGATTTATTTTCCCTAGTGTATCTCTATGGGGAGCCTATGTTTTTTAATTAAGAATAAAGATGGATTAATGTGGTTTGCCATTAAATATAGGGAGATCAATGCTATAAAAACCTGGAACAAGTATCCCCTACCTCGCATTGATGATTAATTTGATCAATATAAAGGAGCCCAATATTTTTAAATGATTAATCTTCAATATGGATATCATCAATTCCATGTAAGGAAGGAAGATATTCTAAAGAAATATTTCAAACTAGGTATGGTGAATACAAGTTTAGAGTAATAAATTTTGGAATAACTAACGCATCCTCTTTTTTCATTGATCTAATGAATAGATTTTCTGTGCAATATCCTGATGGATTTGTGGTGGTATTTTTTGATGATACCTTGGTATACTCCAAAATCTATGAGGATCATGAAAATCACTTGTGATCAATTTTGAAGACTCCTAGAATAAATGAATTATATTCGATGATTAGCCAGTGTAAATTTTAGATTCAATGAGTTTCCTTTTGTTTGACACATTGTCTCTATGGATGAAATATTTGTTGATAATGTAAGGTGAAATGTGGTGAAAAATGGCCTAATCCAATTATCATAACTGAGGTATATATTTTGATTGGATTAGCATGTTATTATAGAAGTTTCATTCAGAAAATCACCCGTTTATCAAACCTAATGACCAAGCATACACATAAATGGGTAAAGTTTGTATGGACAAAATAATGTGGGGATTATTTCAAATAATTCAATATAATATTCGTGAATTATCTAATCTTAAATCTATTATTATGGAATAATGTTTTTTTGATCTATATTGATGTATCAATAAAAGGACTTGGTAGTGTCTTTATGCAAAATGATAATGTTATTTCTTATGCATCAAGGAAATTAAAATTTAATGAAACAAACTATCATACTCATGATCTTGAGTTAGCAGATTTAATCTTTTCTATGAAGATATAAAGATATTATTTCTACGGAGAAAAATGTGAGCTATATAAACATCTTAATAGTTTAAAATATATCTTCTCACAGAAACAAATCAACATGAGGAAAATGTGATGTCTTGAACTACTCCTGGATTATTCTTGTTCCATAAACTACCACCCAGGAAAGGAAAAAATGGTAGCTGATGCATTGAGTAAGAATGATCATGGAGTTCCTAAAAATTGTTGATTGAAAATGATCTTTTGTGTAGGGATCTAGTTAGGATGGATAAATAAAATTTCAAAGAAGGTGAAACATCACTACTTTTTCAAATGTTATCCCAACACTCTTTTTTTGAAATAATTAATGCTCCATATTCTGATGGTGAGAATATTTGAATGAAAATTAATGCTGTAAAATATGGGAAGTTGGATGAATTCATTTGTGTAGATGGAATTCTAATGTTTTGGAAGATCCTATGTGTTTCCTTTCTTCCCGTGATGAAATGAGAGTTATTGGATGGCACTCATAGCTCAAATTTCAATATATTCCATGGTAGAACTATAATGTATAGATATTTGAAAGATAATTTATGGTGGGATAACATGGAGAGGGAAATTGATTATTATTTTTCACGATGTTTTTTCTTGAAACAAGTGAAGGTTGAAAAACAATATCATAGAGGATTCATGAAACCTCAACATATTATAACATGGAAATGGGGTGACATCACCATGTTTTTTTATCTGCATTACCAAAAACATCATGAAAGAATGAGACAATATGGGTAATTTTGGATCAACTTATGAAATCTTCACATTTCCACACTATAATGGTGCATTTTCCACTAGAGGGCCTAACAAGACTCCATGTAAATGATGTTGTTAGATGCCATGTATCACCTCTATAAATTGTTTTATAATCATGATCATTGATTTAAATTAAAATTTTGGAAAATTCAATATAAATATTTGGATACTAAGCTTCAATAGTGTACTGCTTATCATCCACACACTGACGACCAAATAGAAAGGAAAATCAAAACATTAGAGGACATGTTGAGATCATGTTCACATTAATTTGAAGGTATCTGGGATCAATATTTACCATTAGTATAGTTTTCCAACACTAATAGTTTCTATTCATGTTTTCAAATGGCACCATATTAAGCATTGTATGGTATGAGATTCCGTAAAATAACATGTTGGGATGAAGTGGGAGAAAAAAGTATGTGGGCCCAGAGCATATAGTGGAAATAACTGTGAAGGTAAAGAATATTCATGTCCATATCAAAGTATCTCAAACAAGGAAAAAAACTATGCAGATAATTGAAGTGTGGAATTCGAATTTTAGGTGGGAGATCATATTTTCATAAAAGTATCTCCATGGAAGGGTGTTATAAAACTCGGTAATAAAGACAATCTAGGCTCTAGGTATATAGGTCCATTTGAAATTCTAGAAATAATTCAACCTATTTAATATCATTATGATCTTCCACCAATCCAATTTAAAGTAAAAAAAATGTGTTCTATGTCTCATTGATGAGATTGTACATTCCAGACCAAACACATGTCCTTACATCTTAAGGTACATAATCGGAACCTGATCTATCTTACTATGAAGAGAATATCTGGATTCTAGACACTAATAAAAAAGTGTTGAGGACTCAGATGATTCAACTGGTAAATAATCATTAGTAAAATCAAAAAATCGAAGTGGCAACATGGTAGCCTAAGGAACTTATGATCAAGAACGACCTAAATATTTTTGTGAGGTATCATTATGGAAATATAGAGGATGAATGTTTTATAGGGAGGGGATAATGTAACACACCAAGATGTTGAAAATAAATATAATATTGAATGCATGAAACAGAGATTCTCTACAAATCACCACATTTTAATAACTTAGCCTATAAATATAACTTTCTCAGCTCTGTTATTGGAATTCCAAAAAAATCAGATACACAATTGCATTCAGTAAGATATTTATAGTATGAGAAGACCTAAAAGATAAAAGTTTGATAGTAATATACCATTATGAATATTAATATGAACCTTATTAATAATAAATCATAATATTATTTTATTGTCTTCTGGTTATAACATATTGAGATCTTCATTAAATTTTCTAGGTGATATAAAATGAATTATTCTTTTAAAGATATTATTTTTGAATAAATTGCGATTTTATTAAACAAATAAAATAATAATATTGATGAAATTATTTTCAAAAAATAGAGTTCATTTCTAAATTGTCTAGGTCGAAATATTTTTATGGTGATTTCTTCGAATGTTTTTGAAATACTAGAATTTTTATGAATAGTAAAAATCGGTAATTTACTGTATATATATTAACTATTAAATCCTATTTTCAAAGAATAATGTTTGATTTATGCACACATGGATTGAAATAAGATTTACATATTAATATTCTTGGTCATAAGAATCAATACTATTAGATTTCATTTGATAAATAATAAAATAATGAGTACAATAATGGGAATACCCTCCTCTCCTCCACTATAAAATCCCTCCTCACTCCCTATTATATTCGTATCTCTAATTCCCTGTGATTTTTTTTACATTCTTATCAAATATCCTACCAAGATACTCCCCCATGTGTATCAATCTGTGATCTTATAAAAAGACAAAAATATTATCCCTAAAGAGGCAATCAAGGAAGATTACATGAAGAGGTAAATTCATCTTTTCATTTGTTTTGTTTCATGTTCTTTTCAATTATTTTTATTTCATAACATCCAATTATCCAAATATTTTGATGAATATTGTACTATACTTATCATAGAATTTTATTATGATAAAATAATATTTATTCATCATGTATCCTTTTTCAATATTTTATTCTTAAAATGTAAAAACCATCTGAGATGCGTTGATATTTCACATTCAAGGATGACAAGTTTTTACATTCTATTACCATAATCAATTATGGTCATGAAACACTTTTTGTGGTTTAATTAGAATATAATATATGTATTATAAATTATTTAGGGTTCTTTGATAATTTCATACAAATTTTATTAATATATAAATCAGAATGATTTGGTTGTGATCAAGAACCGCCAATTAAACAAAAAAATTATCATTATTAATTATATAATGATTCATCCTAACTCCCAATAACCAAATTAATATTATAACCATGTAATATTATATTTTTTTAATATGGAAACGTAACTTCTATTCTGGAAAACTGTCCTTATTGTACATGTTTATCCTTACAAGAATATTAGTAAACCCTGGCATGAAAACCAAGAAAGAAAATGATCCCAAACATTGAAGTTGAATATATTAACAAATAAAAAATCCATGAATGAAAAAGAAAATAATATACTAAATCAATAAAATTTATATGGGGTTTTTTAATCATCAATTTATGAACCAAAATTTCATTATTCAGGTCATTAGGATCATGTGAGGAACACCTTCGAAGTTAAGGTAAGGGGTTTCCTCGTCACACTTCAATTTTTGTGTGGTATTCTTTATTCACTAATATTAATTGATTACAATGTATTCATACAAACCAATTATTTATCATATCATGAATATATGTATTTTCATGATATTAAAATAACAATCCGAAGACTTTTAATTTTGGGGCATACGAAATAATTGATTGCAATGTGGTAAGGGTTTTCCACTTTTCTTCTATTTTCATTCAGGTTACTTTTATTATATACTTACCCCAATTAAATTATTATTCATTCTTATTTACTCCTTATAATTTCTCTGTGAGTTTTATATATATGTCTTTATACTGGAATTATAAATTCTTTTATGTGGATTTATCTGTTTTAAAAAGATATTTCATAGAATCATCCTCAAATACAACACCAATTCAATGGAATTTCTCAAATTGTTACCTATTTTGAAGGGCATCCTATAATAAATTTTTGATAACCATTATTTGTATTAAATTAAGAATTTTATTATGAAAATACCATATTACATAACTTCTAGTATTAATTTTTTTCCAAAACAACTCTTCTTTTCAATGTATAATATTATTTATCTCAATAATTACTCGATGATTTCATAAGAGTATCTTCATATGTTTCAACACTCATGTTAATTATTATGTATTATTGGGATTTATATTCTGATATCATCTACCATATTTAATTGAAGGGTTTATTATTAGTATGACTGTGGATGTTCTAACATAAAACAATTCATCATTTTACACTAAATGGTTAGTGTTTATGCTTAATGTTCGTGGAAATTTATTTATGATTCATACATCATTTTCAATATGAGTGTTTACATTGTTTATATTTATACCCATTCATATGTGGAATGAATTGTAATTATTATGAGATGTGTGGGGCCTACTATAGCCTCTCGATACATCAGTAGGCCTAATGAGACATGTAGATATAGACCAGGTCAAGGTCTTGAAATTTTTTTAGATACAGTTTTGGATGGGGAGACAATAATTTTTGTATGTCATGGTTGAGGCCTTGACGGTATATTTTTGAATTCCCATTATATTCATTTACCTCATTATGAATCATGAAATTCATAGTACACTTGGTTATTATACTAGTAAAATACCCATGATTATGTTTTGTTGTTGAAATATTTAATCACCTCATATTTTTGCCACAATGTGTTTGAGTTTATTGTTTTTAAAGAATGTGTTTTAAATTATTAAGAATGTAAAAGGTTTATGTTTATGATATCTTCTAATATATTTTTTACCCATATTGAGGATTTGAGCTCACACGATTCTTATGATTCATTTTCTTAGGACCTAAAGAAGTATATTATGAATGACCAGTGGGGATAAAAAAATTATTGTGGATGTTCCCAATAAAGATTATATGTTGTATTTCATTCCAAGATGTAATGATGAACTTATGTAGGTATATATCTTTCCAAATATATTAAACTATATGTTATTTAATTATTTGAATTTTATGAAATTATTCCAACATAATGTAATAAGGCACCGGCTTCAGGAAACTCCGATCGGGTCTTTACCGTGATAGTATGCACGTGTACACATGTAGGATTCCTCATTTATCATTGTATGGAAGGAAAGGAGGATAAAAAAATTTCATATTTATTGATTCATAATTATTTTATAAATATCCTATAAATATTTATTAAATACATCTATATAAGTATCCATGAGTGGTGGTTATAAAAATGAATCACATCAATTTATGGGAATGGTAGTCTCTATCTATGCATGAGTGATGTCTACAATTTCAATTTGATCGAATGGAGGTAGATAATGATTTTTACATAAACATAATTCCATTAACGTAATTTTATAATACCAACTTGATAATTTCATATGGATATAATTTATTCATATGATGTGGAATACTAAATAAACATGAAATAACATAGTTTGGGTAATTATCACTTCCTTGGGTACCTTCAATTTATTTACACATTAATCGTTAATTTGTTTCTCTTTTGGGGGTAATTGAACATATACATCATGATTAAGAGATTTGGGAAAGAAGTTGATATTTTATTGTTTATGATAAAGTGATAAAGTTGCATGGATAAGTTATAAGTGGAGGTTCCTATTTATAACAATATGGAGTGGCACACTTCTAAATACGTATGATTTCAAATAAATATACTCGAATTTACAACGAAAAATTCGAAACAAAATTGATTTTTCATTATAATATAGGGTACTATAGGATATAAGTAAAATAAATAAATTATATTTATTCACTTTTTAGTTATATTTTAATTATTATATATTATGTTATCCCCTTCATAAACACTTTTAACCCTTTCCATGGTGTCATGATTTTTACTATGGAAACAATTCATTATTGATTTTAAAATTAAATTAAGGTTATTACATTATTTGAAATTTTTATTCAAATTATTGATAATAATTATTATATATTCAATCAATACATTTAGTACAAATTAATTTTAATATATGTATAAAAAATGAATGAATACAGTTTATAGAAAAAAAATTCATTTTCATATAAATTATATTATACATCAAAATAAGGTATAGAATTGATACTATATACAATCGATTTGTCAAAATTAAAAACGTTATGTTATGTGACATTAAAATTAACTCATAACAAAATAATTTTTTAATTACATAATTATGGATAACGATCAAAATTGGTTTTTTATTAGAATAAAATAGCACAAAGGTTCTATAAATTAAATTACTGGTTTCCAAAGTGAATTTTTTTTATAATATTCATTATATTAATTGATAATTATTTAATTTTTCTACAAAAAATGATTCAAATAATATTAAATCATTATTATACAATAATTCCATATATATATATAATATTAATAAAATATAAAAGTTTCAATGTTTATAAAAAGATCATGACCTTCAAAAACAAATAAAAATTTCAACAAGATTTATTTTATCATTATGATTTGAAATATTATGTTTTCATTATAAAATAGTAATCCAAAATGTGGTATTAATCTTTTAAATGAAATAATTTAATATACAAAAAATCAATTTAAATGAAGAATATCCCTTTCATGTTTTACTTATTCTTATTAAAACATCCTATTTATATATTAATAATCTCTTTGTAATACACTATTCATGTAAAAAATACATCTTATCAACATTTATAAATAATTTTGTAAAATTTTAGACATAAAAAACACAAAAGAAGGAATGATTAGCGATAAAATATATTTAATAACAATTTGTTTATATTATATATAGTATTTGATTTTTAATAACCCACTGGTATTAAAAATTAACATAATTTTTATATATGTTGGTTTTTAAAAATTAAATAAATTATATTTATTCCCACTTAATCAATGAATAAATAATAATATTGATATTTAAAACCTACTTCTTTTTTTATGAAAATTAATTTCGGTTCATATTTATTGCTATTGCGGGTAAAATATTATATCCTACATGGTTCATTTAATATAAAACACACAATATAATCATGGTATGTCAAATTGAACACCCATTAAATAAATTCCACCAATAAAATAATAATTATACCTTAATTATTTAAAATATAAGGGTATCCCTAAATTAGTAAAAACTAAAGAAGAGATATCAACCATACCATACAAGGTAATACATGAAAACTAATCAATTACCCATATAATATATATTCTTAATATTATGTTGCTTCTAGTCTATTTTAGCTAAATGAAACATTTAAAATTTTATTGAGTCTCATAAAATTTATCTAATTTCTATTACAAATTCAAAATCATATACGCACCTACAATGATAATATGTTTATTTGGGACATGAATGTAACATCCCGGGTAAATGAAGAATAAGATATTTTCATATTAATTAATATTTTTTAATTAAATTTAAATTTTACTTTAAAAAAGTTTTCTATGTTCGATAGCGTACTCGATATGCAACAACGGGTTTCTATGGAATCTTACGTTGCACACTAATAATATAATATTATTTTTTTAAATGGTAGTTAACTCCTAGCCGTTGTATTGGTGGGAATGAATGAAACTAAATAAAATATGATTGTAAATATTTTTTAAATGTATTTACATTTATCTAATAAAATATATAGGCTTAAAAGGTGAATGAATCTAATTTTAAGCATAATTTACATTAAATGGCCGATTTATTGCCTTCTAATGGCGAACCCCTTTTAAATATAGTTTTGGTCACTTTAATACATTCTATATGACCAAATAAAACCCTTCTTTATAATGGGGACTTAATAATGTACGTTGTGTAAATTATTGAAATTTTTCTGATAATGTTCATTTTTTAATGAATAGTGAAAATATTGTATTTTAATTCAAAACAATGATTTAATTTAATTTATTTATATGGATATATTATCTTTTTAATAGGTTTTAAAGATTAATTATAATATATTTTTTACCATTTAATCAAATTTTGTTCATTGGAATTAATTGCACTTCGAAATTAGACATAAAAAAGTATCAATCTTTTGATAGTTATTGTTTCTTAAAAACACGATATTATTTTTGATAACAGTAATTAATTTTAAAATTAATTAATGCCACTTCTATGGTTTGAATTTGGGAAAATAGACTTCATTTTTGAATTCAGAATATCAAATATAGCTTTGGCTGAATGTTTGGTATTTTTCCAAAAAACATCAATTTTTGATGAATAGTGAAACCACTTAGTAGTAGTTAAAAAACAGAATTTTTCATTTATAATAAATTTTACCACTACTATAAATTGAATTTAAAATATCTGATATATATGGTTGTTATCAAAAAGTAAAATGTAGTTTATTAGGATTAAAATAATTTTTGGTGAATAATAACTTTTGAATTTTATTTACCGCTGTTAAAGGTAAATAGGGTAATTCAAGGTTAAAAGAATATTATAATAATTCAAAATTAACTTAACACTTGTCCAACACTTTTTGGTTGAGTAATTTATGACCATGGTTGTCTTTGGGTTGATTTAAGGACCCCATTTAGCCACATGGGAGTGAAAATGACAATTTATATTAATTAATTTAATTTGAAGACAAAATAGACATTAACAAAAATATTTTAGAAATTAATTTTAACATGGTGTTATATAAGTCTTATTTTCTACTATAAATATTCTAAGGAATGTTAATAATATTTCCTACATGATAGTATTTTTTTATAATTTTTCGACATCGAATAAATTAAATTATTTATGACACAATATTGATGCAGTATTTACCTAATTAATAAATGATTTAAATAAATATGATTATAATGATTAAAATATTATCTAAAACATGTAAATTTATGATTGGATGATTTAATTCCAATATGAGTCATATTATCATTGACTTTAATAATTTTTGGACCATTAGAAACCGAATATCATTATATTATAAAATAATGTTTTCACACATTCCTAAAGAGCCCCTCCTCTCCCTTATAAAAGGAGACCATTTATATCCAATTCCTCACACCTCTCAAGCCTTTTGGATCATCCATCCTCTTCCCAATGAGGCTCGCTACATCCCACTCCTCCTCTTATAAGCCTTACCATAAGCAGAAGGCCCTTCAAAAAGTCCTTTTTTGTTCAAATCTAAGGGAGTTACCCAAATTAAAGGTAACGGTTTCTCTTAAATTGTTTTATTTTATTTTACTTATCCAACCCCTAAAATATTTTTATTCCTTTTCTTATAACAACACTATTATCATCAATATACTAGTATGTTTTTATGAGAAGTATTATAAATACACTTACACACACCTCCATCTAATGGATGAAGAACATAATGTTTCTGGGGATGGCAAACTAATGCCTCACGAAACGATGACTGTTCAATTACATCATACCACCTCTCATGGTGGCCATTATGATAGAATTGTATTTATATATGATATAAATTATGTTTATTATTTACTTATTCTTCTGTACTTCCAAATCATATCAAGCCTTTATGGTTTCCATAGTGGGTAAATACAATAATCTCATTTGAGGATGTGCGGACTACCGCCCCATCAAAGTGGTGTGACTCGTTAACGCCTTATGTGGGATGTATAAAGGATAGAGTTAATGATATTATATATGATATTATACTAGAATTATAATATATACCTATGTATAATTATGTTTTAATTCTATTAAAATATTAATTGTAAATGAAAGTAGCGTTCATTCGTAAGTACGGCTTACCGTCTTCATTAATGGTGAATTTCATTTCTTACCTCCAATTGTAATGTACTATTATAAATACATGTATATACTGGATATATATGATATATATGATATCTAAATAATTAATATAACTCTGGATATAATGGACTATCGACCACATGGACAACTTGTAATATAAGGTGGTCATTTTTTACTCAAGTACCAAATATCGACAAAGCAATCATTATTAATATAAATGATTGCATAATGATTATAACATAGAAATAAGTGATATAAAAGGAATAATACACTTGAAAAGGGTTCTTAAGAAAGTAAAAATTAACTTTATTTTATAATTCAGGATTTTAAAGAAAAATCGAGTCAAGTTGGAAATGAGGTAAGGGACTTCGTCTCAATCTCCTTTCATTGAGGCATTATTAGTTTTATACACGACTTTATTTTATACGGTGTATTAACCCCTTTGACATTCCATTTTATTTAAAGGGAATATTTTTATATGAATAATTTTACTAAATGACAAAAATGAATGTTTTTTAATGTAACCGGTGACAACGACCTTTCCACCACCACGAGTATTATTTGATCTTTGTCTTCCTTAACAAGATGTAATGTTTTTAAAATGAAAAATAAATACCATATACTCATTTTAGGTATTTTTGTGTTGACCATGATTTTGAGAATGGATTTATTATTTCAATATCTTGAAATGGAATTTTTTTTATTGCAATGTGGAAATTTTAGCATTCCTTTATGCTTATGCTATGTGTTATGATCATGTTATGGAGCATTTGAATTATTTATGTATACAGGTGGTTCCGTGATAAACCTATGGTGGGTGAGCATGATATAGCTCTTCAATGCATTGGGTAATGTGACATAGGTAAACGTGAATGTTTCTCCTAAGAGATTTAGTGAATATACTATGATGGGTATTCCAAAGTAACTCCCTATGTAGCTGTGATAGCTACAATGTAAGTATGGTATGGATGCCACAAGTTACCTTTATGATTTATGATTTCTATGTGTCTTTCATAAATCTTATGATTTCACAAGTTAAGTAAACGATTTCATGTTTTGTATGTATTTATGAACAAATGTTTTCTTACATTGTTTTATAACCCTTACTGAGCCTTTTATGCTCATCCCAAGTTTTGAATTGTTTTCACAGGACTTAAAGATGAACATGGTCAAGGATGGGATCAAGAAAACGTCATGCTGTCTAAAACATGGAACTAGATATGAATCTTTTTTTCAAGATTTGTTATTTTATTAAAATAATGTGAAGTGTGTAGAAGTGTCTACCTTGTAATCTTTTGAAATGTAATAGTTATGTCTTAATTCTCTAAAACTATAAACCTGAAAAGAACCTCAATGTGAATTATTCATTTCATTCAATATTATGTAATGTTTAAGGCTGGGTCCTTATTTTTGGTATCAGAGGACAGTTTAAACAACTTTAGAAGTTAGGGTATTGATAAATTAATATCCATAGAGTAATTTATGTTAATATTGATATCATATAGCATTTATAGATTACCATTTTGCTTAGCCTAAGATATTTCTATGTCCAGAATGGTTTTCCGCAGAGGAAACATGGAAGCTATATTGGGATGACATCAGGGGGAAGAGAACCTTCCAAATCAGCAACCTGGGATGGTCGGAATCGGAACTGAACAACATGTTACAGTTATGTAATAGTTTACTCATGCTATAAATGGTGGTGGTATTCATGTATGAGATCAGCCAGATCAAACACATAGGAATATGTCAGTAGTGGAGAATTTCATGCGGAAATATCCCCCAGCATTCAGAGAATCATCTGACCATATGCAAGCTGAAGGGTGGATTAAAGCACAAGAGAATATTTTTGAAGTCATGGTTTGTTTAGAAAATCAAAAGGTTAGTCTTGTTGTTTACCGTTTTGAAGTTGAAGTTGATCAGTGGTGGTCGATGGTGACAAATACCAGGGATAATGAATAGATTTATGCTCTCGATTAGGATGAATTCAAAGGTATGTTTCTTGAGAAATATTTTAATAAGGTGGTTCATCTTAGTATAAAAAAGCAATTCCTAGAATTAAGGCAGGAGGATGACTCAGTGGTTGCTTATGAAGAAAACATTACTTGACTGGCAAGGTATGATCCATATTTCATAAGAGATTTTGATAGTAAAATCAACCATTTTTATGTAGGATTAAAGCCAATGTATCTAAGGGATTTATTTTCTCGTGAGTTCAAAAGATATGAAAAAACTTTTTCAATGTGCAGAGAAGGTGGAAATGGAGTTCGTCGATGATCAAGTGTTCTTTAAAAAACAATATAATAAGAGGTCTAGTTGGCTGGCAAAGGGGAAGAATTCATCAAAGAATCCTGGATGTAAGAAAACCAAATATCCATCTTGTGAGAAGTGTGGTAAAAAGCATCCTGGTGAAATTTTATCAAAGACTGGTAAGTGCTGCTGATGTGGAAAAATGGGACATAAGTCTCGTAATTGCATTGAAAAAGATCAAGGTAATGGTAAGGAAAAATATAATTTACAATCATAATAATGTTTTAAGTGCAATTAAATGGGTCATTATGCAAATGAGTGTCCAAAAAAGAACTCAACCAAAGAAAAGTAGCCAGACTATAAGCAGAAAGGAGTGGTGAAATTCTTTGCAACTACTTCAGTAGATATTGGTCCATCAAATGAAGTTGTATTAGGTAGACTGTTTGTTTGTTCAGATTATGCCAATGTGTTGTTTGATTCAGGGTCTACACACTCTTTTATTTCTGAGAAGTTTTCTAGAAAATTGGCAATTCCATCTCATGATATGAATTCTGAACTTACAGTAAAAGCACCTAGAGGAAATGTTGAGACAAAAAAAATATAATAACATTCCTGTCCTTGTGTGTAGAAATAATCTACGTAGAACCTTATTGTTTTGCCTCTAGTAGCGCTTGATGTCATATTGGGCATATATTGGATTTCTGTTTATCATGCTAAGATTGACTACATAGCTAAAGAGGTTTCTTTTCATAATGATTTTCAGTTTGTATACAAAAGTAAACCCTTGTTATTGATAACATATAATGAAGCTAATAAACTTGTAAATGATGGAAATTAATTATACCTTTCACATATTGTTGAAAACAAAGGAACTGTTCAGATTAATGATGTACTAGTGGTAAATGAGTACCCTGATGTTCTTTCCTAATGAGTTTCATGGTATTATACCTGATCGGGAAGTTGAATTTAATGTTGACTTAGTTCCTTATGCTAAGACAATTTCAAAACCCCCTTTTCAAATGGATCAAATAGAACTTTTAGAGTTAGGAAGCAATTGACGGAGTTATTAGATAAAGGCTTCATTCGACCTAGCACATCACCATGGGGTGCACCGGTCTTGTTTGTTAAAAATAAAGATGGTTCAAAGAGACTTTTCATTGATTACAGAGAATTGAATAACATCACTGTTACGAATAAGTATCCTTTTTCTAATATTGATGATGTTTTTGATCTACTATAGGGAGCTTAGTATTTTTCAGAGATTTACTTGAGGTCGGGGTACCATTAGTTGAATGTAAAGGAATCAGACATTCTAAAGACCGCGTTTTGTACTAGATATGTCTATTATGAATTTGTAGTTATGAATTTTGGTTTAACCAATGCACCAGATGTATTCAGGGATCATATGAATAGAATTTCCTTTTGAATTATTTGTTATGTTTGTGGTTGTGTTCATTGATGATATTTTGGTTTATTCCAAAAGTAAAGAGGAATATGAATCTCATTTAAGGGTTTTCTTGCAAACCATAAAAGAAATGAAATTGTTTGGGAAATTCTACACGTGTTAGTTTTGGTTACAAAAATTTTCATTCCATGGTCACATTATTTCAAAAAATGGAATAACTATTGATCCTGCTAAAACAAAAGTATTTGAATAATGGCCAAGACACACAAATATAACCGAGATTTTTAGTTTTCTTGGATTGGCAGGTTATTACCGGAGGTTTGTTGAATATTTTTCACAGTTATCTAGTCCAATGACTAAGTTAACTCGAAAAGATGTTAAGATCATCTGGTCAAAATAATTTGATGATTGTTTTCAAAAATTTAAAAGAATGTTGGCGAATGCTCTAGTTTTGGCACTGCCTTCCAGAGATGGTGAGTTTGTTATCTACAGTGATGCATCGTTGAAAGGACCGGGAAGTGTCCTAATGCAAAATGATCAGGTAATTTCTTATGATTCACATCAATTGAAACCTCATGAGTTAAATTACCCAACACATGATTTGGAATTAGCTGCTGTTGTTTTTTCTTTAAAAATTTGGAGGCATCACTTTTATGGAGTAAAATGTGAAATATATACTGGCCACAAAAGTATAAAGAATATATTCACATAAAAATAATTGAAAATGTGACATAGGAGATAGCTATAATTAATCAAGGATTATGATTGCATGATACATTACCATCCTAGAAAATCAAATAATGTTTCTGATGCATTGAGTCGGAAATGTAATGTCTCATTAGCTATGCTAAGTTTGGAATGAGATCCTTTGGTTTTTGATTTGATGAACTTTGGCATAGAAGTTTTTGGTGCAGGAAATTCATCTGTTTGGTTTCAGGTGTCAATGATATCATCTCTATCAAATAGAATAACGTATCGTAGAAGGAAGATTGTGAGTTGCAGAAAAAGGTAGAGTTGGTTCAGAAGGGTATGTTTCCAGATTTTAAAATTGATAATGATTGTGTGTTGATATTTGGAAAGAGATTATGTGTGCCTTTTGATTCACAGTTGAAGAATGAGTTTTTATGTGAAGATCACAGTTCACCGTTTTTAGTTAATCATGGCAGTACTATGATGTACAGAGATCTCCGAGCGTATTACTAGGGGGATGGAATGAAAAGGGATATTGCTGATTTTTCTGTGAAGTGTTTGACTTGTCAGCCGGTTGAAGTAGAGAGACAGTTACCGAAAGGAATGCTTCCGCCTCTACCCATGCCAGAGTGTAAATGGGAAACTATATCCATGGACTTTATTGTGGGATTACCATTGACATCTCGAGGTAATAATGCAATCTGGGTTATAGTTAATCGATTGAGTAAATCTTCACATTTCCTTTCTATTAGAGATACTTTGTCTCTAGATCAAATTGCTCGGTTGTATGTTTATGAGATAGTTAGGTTGCATGGATTCCCCCTCTCCATTGTATCTGATCGTGATCTCAGGTTCATTCTTATCTTTTGGAAGGCCTTTAGAAGTCATTGGGTACTAAATTAAATTGTAGCACAGATTTTAATCATCAATCAGATGGGAAGTAAGAATGAATAATTCAATCCTTGGGGGATATGTTGCGTTCTTGTTCGATGGATTAATAGGGATGTTGGTACAAATATCTCTCTTTGGTTGAATTTTCATATAATAATAATTATCATTCTAGTATACAGATGGATCCATTTGAGGCATTATATGGAAAGTGTTGTCGAACTCCAGCATTTTGGGATGAAGTTGGTGAAAGGAAGCTGATGGGACCAGAATTGATAGAAGAGATGGAAGAGAAAGTTTAGTTGATTCAAGAGCACATGAGAACAGCTCTGAGCAGACAAAAAAGTTATGTAGATAACTAGAAGAAGGATATTTTCTTTAAAGGTAGGTGATCATGTCTTTCTCAAAGTTTTTCCATGGAAAAGTGTGATGCATTTTGGTAAGAAGGGAATGTTAAGTCCGACGTTCATTGGACCTTATGAAATTCTGGAAAAAGTTGGATCAGTTGCGTACAGAGTGTATTTACCTCCATGTTTATCCCAGGTACACAATGTTTTTCATGTTTCGATGTTGACAAAGTATATGCCAGATCCATCTCATTTTTTGAGCCCAGAGGTAGTTCAGTTGGAAGAGAATCTCTCTTATGAAGAACAACATGTTAAGATTCTTGACAATAGAGAGCATGTGTTGCCGAAGAAGGTAATTCACTAGGTAAACATTTTTTGGAAAAACCATATGGTTGAAGAGGCAACGTGGGAATCTGAAAATGCTATAAGGGATAAATACCCCCACTTATTTTGATAAGTGAATAAAAATTGCGAGGATGCAATTCCAAAAAGGGGAGAAGGATGTAACATCCCAGGTAAATGAAGAATAAGATATTTTCATATTTATTAATATTTTTGAATTAAATATTAATTTTACTTTAAAAAGGGATCCTTTGTTCCATAGCATACCTGATACGCAACAATAGGTTTCTTTGGAATCTTACGTTGCACACTAATAATATAATATTATTATTTTAAATGGTAATTAACTCGTAGCCATTGTATTTTCATTAATTAATGAAACTAACTACAATATGATTATTCAAATTTGTTAAATGTATTTACATTTATCAAATAAATGTTAGAGGCTTAAAAGGTGAATGAATTTAATATTAAGTATAATTTACATTAAAAGGATGATTTATCGCCTTTTAATGGAGAACCCCTTTTAAATATATTTTCGGTCACTTTAATACATTCTATATGACCAAATAAAAACCTTTTTTATAATGGGGACATCAAAATTTACTTTGTGTAATATTTTGAAATTATTTGGATAAGTTCATTTTTTAATGAATAATGACAATATTGTATTTTAATTCAAAACTATGTTTTAATCTAATTTATTTATATGGTTATATTATCTTCTTAATTGGGTTTAAATTCTAATTAAAATATATTTTCAACACTTAATCCTATGTTGGTCATTGGAATTAATTTCATTTTGAAATTGGAGCTAAACAAGTATCAAATTTTTGATAGTTATTGTTTCTTAAAAACATGCTATCTGTTTTGATAACGGCGATTAATTTTAAAATTAATTAATTCTACTTCTATGTTTTGAATATGAAAATATATACTTCTTTTTTGAATTTGTAATATCAGATATAGCTTAGGCTAAATTTATGACAACCCTGCTTTTATTACAAACTTAAACATGATTTATTACATAAAACTTCACTTGATACAAGAAACAAGATCGAGAGGTTTAGTGTATTTGGGGATTAGGATCATTACATAAAAAGTTGAAACATGAAATACAACATCTTTATTGAAAACTTCATTTACATGACCACTACATTCCCTCGTACTTAGCATTGCATGGGATAACCTGAGGACATGCATAAGAAAAGGGTGAGCTATAAAGCCCAGTAAGGGAATACACATGGAATTACATGAGGAGTACAATTCAAGTTATACATTGAGAATATCAATAGATCACAAGAGAAACATGAAAATAAAGGCATGATAAAGCATGATAATCATAACATGGAAATGTGGAAACAACACATAACATGGAATTAGCATGAGACAAGGCTCATTGCACATAGAGCATGATTAAATCCACATTGCACATAAAGAACGAGTAAACCCTCATTTCACTTCAATTAGCATGATTCAACACTCATTTCACATGACTTATCATGATACTATACATTACCCAATGCATTGGAGCGCTATAAGGGTGCACCCTTCATAAAAATTTCATTTCATGCATAAGTGTGCCACATGGATCATAAAACATGGATTCATAAAACATAATCATTTATTCCACAATAAAGGAACGTGGAATTAATACATGAAACTTTGTAATAAATAAGTAAATGTTCATAATCGTGAATACCCTGGATGGAGAAATGGTCATGGTACTCACTACACAATGACATTGGCTTTGAAAATCGGTGTGATTTCAGTAGCGTAACAGCGTGACATAAGAATTCAAAAAAATGGTTGATGGGAGAGAAAGTGGTTCCTCATAATATTTACATGTAATGGACAGTAATGATTTCATATAGATACATGTCCCAACAATTTTATTGGAATTGATATTCATGATACAAAAGTATTGCTTAAATGTAAAAGAGGAGAGAGAAGTTCCTTTTGGAATTTCGGCATAGTAACCGGTGTACATGGGAGGAATTTAATGAGAAGTAAAAGGGTCTCCCATCATTCAAACATAAATAGGGCAGTATGAGGGAGGTGAATAACAATACCCCAACATTATTAATTGAAATTAAAAGGGAAAAACAACTTAAAGAAAATTGGATAAAAATGAGAAAGGAAGAAAAAAACCCTTACTTGGAAGTGTGCTTCCAAAGGCTAGAGAGTGGCTTGTGAGAGGCTTCTTGGGAGTTTGGGTCACCTTGGGAGGATTATAGAGAGATTTGGTCAGAGTTTGGACGAACTCCAAAGGCTTTGAGTGAGGAGGAAGCGGGATCTTGGGTGGGTTTATATAGGAAAGGTGAGGGAATTCTTTATTATTATGGTTTGGGTCCCCTTACATTACATTAATCCAAACCACAAACCATACCATGGTTATTTCCCATGGTTTTTGGAAAAGGGAAGAGGAAAAAAATATTTTATAAGGCCAATGTCCTAACTTCTTAAAATTATAGGGTTGCTTAGGTGGAGGTGAGTCACACTCCCATGGAAATTAATTTAAAAAGACAAGGTGTTTAATAAGTTTTGAGGGGTCCATTAATGCTTTGAAAAGTAATCCAAACAAAGCCAAAATAACTTTATTTTAATGGTAAAACATATATTTTCTGAACATAAAGATTATAGTATTCTATTGCATCACTATTGGGTCATTATGATGTCATAAAACAGATTATATATTTAAACTGTATTTAATTTTTACCCAAAAATTTAACTGTCGTAGAAAATTATGAAAAATTCACCGTTGGATATTTTCAACATCCTGATTCCATAAATAACATTTATTTTATCTAAATAAGTTTCTAAATATGTTAATTTTCACTTTTAAAATAAAAACCGACATTTATCGAAAATTCACGGGTTTTGAAAAAAATGGCTTTCAAACCTTAATAAAAATTACAATTGCATTTATAAAATTATATGATGATTTATATATAATAAAATTAATTTAATAGTAATAATAATAATATATTATTAAAATATTATTTAATACCAAAATCCATTAATTTAATACAATAGATTCCATAATTAAATAATAACTAAAAACACCATTTGTACATTAAAAACAATTTACAATGTATCAATAATGACAAGAAATTATATTATTTATTATATACAAAAATAATTCAAATGATCTTATTACAATTTATTAGTTACATAAACCCTTAAAATAGTGGCATAAGGCCTAAGGGTAAGGTGTGCGATGGTGATAGACTCTTGGGGTGGCTCGGATAACATCACTCGAGTGGTAATTTCTATCATCTTCCACTTCTCCGGTAGACGGTCCTGTTCGAGCTTGACATGATGAAGCTCATATTGGGCTTGGTCAATAGTGATACCCAAGGATGCCACATCTTTTCTGAGCTCTGACAAGTGGGCTTCGTATGGAGAAATTCTACTGGATGAGGCCATCACTTCTTTTGTCTGAGTAAATTTGGATTTGTTAAAGCCCTATATTTATACTAATAATGTGATCATTGTTCAATGGATATATTAGAAACGGTCAAAAATCATAACATAAAACCAAAAAAGTTGACATTTTATATAAACATAGAGATACATATAATTAGATCATGTAGGATTTCCATTAATGAAACTTTGGGTCGTTACAATATTCCACCCTTAAGAAATTTCACCCTCCTAATTTTCCTTTTCCCACACTAAAAAAGATGTGGGTAACTTAGCTTCATCATTTCCTCTGATTCCCAATTCGCTTCTTCAAACTTGTGGTTTCTCAAAAACACCTTAACGAGGGGCATTGTGTTATTTCATAGAACTTTTTCTCTACGATGTAAGAACTTCATTGGTTTCTCCTCATAAGAAAGTTCATCATCCAACTATACCACCTCAGAAGAGAGTACATGTGAAGGGTCCGGTATGTACTTACTTAAGAGGGATACATGAAAGACATCATATACTTTGGCCATGGTAGGTGGATGTGCTAGTCGATAGGCCACTGCCCTGACACGATCAAGAATCTCAAAGGGGCTGATGTACCTTGGACATAATTTTTCTTTCTTTCCAAACCTCATGACCTTCAACCACGGAGATATTTGTAGAAAAACCATGTCTCCAACTTTAAAATCAAGGTCTCTTCGATGATTATCTGCATAACTCTTCTTTCGACTCTAGGCTACCTTGATATGCATCTGAATGTTTTTCACCTTCTCCACCATTTCTTCGACCATTTATGGTCCAAGAAGCTTATGATCACCAACCTCATCCTAACATGCCGGTGTTCTGCACCTCTTCCCTTACAGGGCGTCATATGGTACCATTTGGATGCTTGAGTGGAAATTGTTATTATATGTAAACTCAAACAGAGGAAGATGTTGATCCCATCCTATTTTAAAGTTATTGAGCATGCTCGCAACATATCCTCAAGTTTTTTGATAGTCCACTCGGATTAGCCATCAGTTTGAGGATGATAGGTTGTACTGAAGTTCAGTTCAGTATTAAGAGGATATTGAAGACTCTTCCAAAACATAGAGGTGAATCATGGATCTCGGTTAGACACAATTGATAGTGTTACACCATGCAACCTTACCACTTCCATTATATATATATGTGCTTGTTGATCCAATGAAAAATCCTCCTGAATATAAATGAAGTGTGCAGTCTTTGTAAGACAATCCATAACAACCCAGATTGCATGGTTGCCTTTGGATGTCCTCGGAAGTCTACTGACAAAGTCCATGGTGATGTTCTCCCATTTTCATTCTGGTATGGGAAATGGTTGCATCATACCCTTAGACTTCTTCCTCTCTTCCTTCACTTGCTGACACACTATTCACTTTGATGTATATTCAGCGATCTCCTTCTTCATATTATCCCACCAAAAGTTTTCTCAGATATATCGATACATCATTGTGCTCCCTAGGTTAATAGAGAAATATGAACTATGTGAGTCATCCAAAAGTTCATTATTCAGCTCAAGACTTGATGGAACACATAGTCTTTTCCCAAACAGCATAATTCCTTCATTATTAACATTAAACTCCAAGGATTTACCTTTTTCTATAGCTTCCACCTTTTCCTGAATTCCCACATCATCCTTTTGAGCATCCATTAACCTTCACAAAAGATACGGTTGAGCAATCATTTGTGAAAGGACTTATTATGTTCCCTTTTTTATGATTCCCATGTCCATATTCATCAAGTCTAAGAAGATTGGATCCTTCTCAATTCTCATCATTGACAGAATCACTGGGTCTTTTCTACTTAGGGCATCTGCCACCTTGTTCACTTTCCCAGGGTGGTAATGTATTGAACAGTCATAATACTTGATGATCTCTATCCATCTTCTCTGGAACATATTAAGATCTTTCTGTGTGAATATATATTTAAGACTCTTGTGGTCAGTATATATCTCACATTTCTCCCCATAGAGATAATGCCGCCAGATTTTCAAGGAAAAGATCACCGCCGCTAACTCCAGATCATGTGTTGGATAGTTTTGCACATGGATTTTAACCTGCCTTGAGGCATAGGATATCACTTTATCAATCTTCATTAGCATATAGCCTAATCACTTCATTGAAGCACTGCTGAAAACCACAAAAGGATCCCCACTTGTGGGTAATGTGAGCATGGGCGTAGTGATAAGCCTTTTTTTCAACTCCTTAAAGCTTTCTTTGCATTCATCACTCTAAGAAAACATTACTCCCTTTTGAGTTATCTTGGTAAGAGGGTTGAAAAATCGTGAGAAATTTCTTAGAAATCGTTGATAATATCCAACTAACCTGAAAAAGCTACGGATATCCGTTACTGACGTTGGCCTCATCCATCCCTCAATTGAATCTATTTTGCATGGATCCACAGATATCCCATTGCTTGTGATGATATGGCCCATGAATGAGACCTACTTCAACCAGAACTAACACATGCTGTACTTTTCATAGAGCTTATCCTTGCGCAAAGTCTCTAGTATAGTTCTTAAATGCTCCTCATGATCCTCCTTGGTTTTGGAGTAAATTAGAATATCATCTATAAAGACTACCACAAATTTGAAGAGGTAATCTCCAAAGACTCTATTCATTAAGTCCATGAAGATTGTTGGAGAATTATTTAGTTCATAAGGCATTACTATGAATTCATAGTGCCTGTATATTGTGTGAAAATTAGTCCTGGGGTTATTTTCCTTCTTCACCCATACTTGATAATATCCCGACCGCAAGTCCACCTTGGAGAAGTATTGTGCTCCACACAGCTGATCGAACAAGTCATCAATTTTTGGAAAAGGATACTTGTTCTTTATCATGATTTTGTTAAGTTCATGATAGTCGATGAAAAGCCGCATTGACGCATCCTTCTTCTTGACGAAGAGGACTGGTGTACCCCATGGTGATGCACTTAGGCGTATAAACCCTTTATCCAGATTATCCTATAGCTGTTTCTATAGAACTTCATGCTCTAAAACATCCATTCTATATGGAGTCTTGGATATTGGTAAATCCCCAGGTATAAGTTCAATTGAGAATTCAACATCTCTTCTAAGAGGAAGACCAGGAGGTTCCTCGGGAAACACTTCAGCGAATTCCCTCACAATAGGCATTTCTTCAAGGTTGGATTCTTCGTTGGACTCAATAATCTGAGATATATACGCGTGCAGATAGGGAAGTAATATCCATGATTTAGATGATGGAGCTAAAGGAGATTCATCCTCCTCCTTACACTTGAAAAGAATCAGGGATCGATTCTCCATATGGAGTGTGATTTCCCTCTCTTGACAATTTATGTTGGCTCTATATAAGGAAATCCAATCCATGCCAAGAATTGCATCAAATTACACCATAGGGAGTATGACAAGGTTCTCCGAGAAATTAAATCCACAGATTATAAAAGGGTAGGACTTATATTCATGGGATGCAATGATTGCCCCATTTTCCGTTCTCACCGTCATCTTCACATCCATGATTTTTGGTGTTGCTGGGATTTTTCTACTAAAAATTCGAGATATAAAAGAATGTGTAGAACCTGAATCAAAAAGTAATTTCACTATTCTTGAATGAATAACTAGCGTACCTATCACAACTTCATTGTCGGGGTTCACTTTGGCAGAAGTGATGGCAAAAGCTCTTCCTTGCTGCCTTGGAGGTGGTTGGCTTCCTCCAAAAACCCTTGGATTAAGGAACTGATTTGAAAAATTCCCCAGTTCATTGCATTTTTAACATTGAAAAATGCGTTGAGGTTCGAACGGATTGTTCCTCTACTCTGTCACAACTGCGGGTCTTTCTTGCCGACTGTTAACAGCTAGGTGCCCTTCTCTTCCACACCTGAAGCATTTCCTCATCCCCTTAAGGCAATTTCTAGGGTGCTTCATTCCACACTTTTGGCAAGAGGGGTGATAGATCTTCTTAGAACCATTGGATTTATCCATCGGACCACCAGAATATAAGTCCACCTTTTGATTCTTATCCCCTTGATACCCCTGTGATTCCCCGATCTCCATTTCGACCTTGAGGGAACATCAGACAATTTTCTCAGTGATGTGGAAGTCACGGATTGCTAATGCTTTCCGCAGGCTAGGCTTTAGCCCACCAAAGAAGCGGTCAACCATGCATTCGGGGGTAATGGCAATGACATAAGTGTATAATTCCCACCTTGTGAAGTTTTCCTCATACGATCCAACAAATTCTTCATCTTTTTTGTTAAGGGAAAGGATGCCCCTTTCCATTTTAAGGCGGAGGGTGCACGAAAAATATTTATCGAAAAACGTCTTCCGGAAATCCTTCCATTCCAATGCCTCGATCTCCTCCTTAGGATTCGTATTTTGGATAAACATCCACCATTGATCAACTCCACCCTCCATATAATAAGTTTCCAAGAGAACCTTTTCTTGTTCAGAACATTTAAGGATGGAGAATATCATTTCAATGGAGTTGATCAATTGTTCAACGATCATGGGATCAGATGATCCACTAAAAGTAGGAGGCCTTTGTCTCATGAAGCTCTCGATAGCGACTTGTTCTTTCATGGGGGGGGGGGGGGTGAACGTTCCTCTTGACCTGTGTTTCTATTGAAATCATGAGTGAGCTGAGAGAGAAGCATGACAAAGTTTGCGATTCCCGCTCCCATTGGATTGGGCATCTCATTAGTACAGTCATCACAATGATCTTCACAACGGTTGTTAGTCTGAGTCCTCCTATTACCGACCATTGTCTGGAATAAAAGGAAAGATAAGGGTAACACATAAAGGGTAATCCAAAGAAAAAGTTGATGACTTATAAATAAACTTTGATTTTCTTAACTTATGAATCTATAGGCTTCAATATATGATTTTAATGTTCTACATTCTAACATATATTCTTAGGGGCATTTTTTTAATTCCCTTAATAAGGGTTCATACTTAGCTTGTGAATTTATCAAAACATATCCCCTAGGAGTGTCATAACCAAGAGTGCAGAAATGCCCATTGTCGTGCACCAGTTCCAATTCGAGTCTAGCTCAAAGCGGTGTTTTTGGGTTTTACCCCTAGGATACATTTGTGCCAGAGCCGCCTCTAACTGCTCGTATCCAGACAGTGATGTATTTGCTTAATAACCGACTTACTCAATACTCACCAAAACATAGGGATAATTTTATTATACGTAGTCTTGGATCTAAGGCTTTACTAGGGTTATCTAATCTTAATCCTGAAAATAACTAAACCTCTCTCTGATACCAACTATGAAAACCCTGCTTTTATTACAAACATAAAAATGATTTATTACATAAAACTTCACATGATACAACAAAGATGATTGAGAGGTTTTATTTCTTTTGGGCTTAGGATCATTATATAAAAACTTGAAACATGAAATACAACATCTTTATTGAAAACTACCTTTACATGACCACTACATTCCCTCGTACATAGAATTGCAAGGGATAACCTGAGGACATGCATAAGAAAAGGGTGAGCTATAAAGCCCAGTAAAAAAATACACATGGAATAACATGATGAGTAAAATACATGTTAGACATTGGGAATATGAATAGAGCATAAGAGAAACATGAACATAAAGGCATGATAAAGCATGATAATCATAACATGGAAATGTGGCTACAACACTTAACATGGAATTAGCAGGAGCCAAGGCTCATTGCACATGGAGCATTAGTAAATCCCCATTGCACATAAAGCACAATTAAACCCTCAATACACTTGAATTAGAATTAGTCAACACTCATTGCAGATGACGTATCATGATACTAAACTTGACCCAATGCATTAGAGCGCTATAAGGGCGCACCCTTCTTAAACATTTAATTTCATGCATAAGTGTGCCACATGGATCATAAAACATGGATTCATAAAACATAATAATTTATTCCATGATAAAGGAATGTGGAATTCATACATTAAACTTTATAATCAATTAGTAAATGTGCATAATGGTGAATACCCTTGATGGAGAAATGGGCATGGTATTCACTACACAATGACATTGGCCTAGAAAATCGGTGCGATTTTGGCAGCGTAACAGCGTGACATAAGAATTCATAAAAAATTTTGATGAGAGAGAAAGTGGATCCTCATCATATCTACAAGTAATAGACAGTAAGGTGGTCATATATATACATGTCCTAACAATTTTAATGGAATTTAGATTCATGATACAAAAGTATTTCTTGAATGTAAAAGAGGAGAGAGAAGTTCCTTTCAGAATTTCAGCATAGTAACAGGTGTACATGGGAGGCATTTAATGAGAGAGAAAGGAGTCATCCATTAATCAAACAAAAATTGGGCAGTATTAGGGAGGTTCAAAACCATACCCTAACATTCATAATTGAAATTAAAAGGGCAAAACAACTTAAAGAAAATTGGACAATAATGAGAAAAGAAGAAAATAACCTTTACTTGGAAGTGTGCTTCCGAAGGCTAGAGAGAAGCTTGTAAGAGGGTTATTGGGAGGTTGGGGATCCTTGGGAGGATTATAGAAAGAGTAGGGTAGAGTTTGGACGAAATCCAAAGGCTTTGAGTGAGGAGGAAGTGGGATCATTGGTGGGTTTATATAGGAAAGGTGAGGGAATTCATTATTATTTAGGTTTTGGTCCCCTTACATTAAAATAATACAAACCACAAACCATCCCATGGTTTTTGACCATGGTTTTTGGAAAAGGTAAGATGAAAAAAAAAATTTATAAGTCAAAAGTCTTAACTACTTAAAATAATAGGGTTCAATATGTGGAGGTGAGTCACACTCCCATGGAAATTAATTTTAAAAGACAAGGTGTTTAATAAATCTTGAGGGGTCCATTAATGTTTTGAGAAGTAAGCCAAACAAAGCCAAAATCACATTATTTTAATGATAAAACATATATTGGCCGAACATAATGATTATAGTATTTTATTACATCACTATTGGGTCATTATGATGCCATAAAACACATTGTATATTTAAATGGTATTTAATTTTTACCCAAAACATTGACTGTCTCAAAAAATTATGAAAAATTCACTGTTGGATAATTTTGACGTCCCAATTATAGAAATAACATTTATTTTATCTAGATAAGTTTCTATATATGTTAATATTATCTTTTAAAATAAAAACCGACATTTATCGAAAATTCACGGGTTTTGACAAAAAAGGCATTCAAACCTTAATAAAAATTACTATTGCATTCATAAAATTATATGTCCAATTATATATACTAAAATTAATTCAATAGTAATAATAATAATATTTTATTAAAATATTTTTTTATTCAAAAATCCCTTAATTTAATAAAATAGATTTCTTAATTAAATAATAACTGAAAACACCATTTGTACTTTAATAACTATTTACAATGTATCAATAATGACAAGAAATTATATTCATTATTATATACAAAAATAATGTACATAAACATAATATTATCGATTAGTTACATAAACCCTTAAAAAAGAGGCATAAGACCTATGGGTAAGGTGTAAGATGGTGACAGACTCTTGGGGTGGCTCAGATATATCGCTCGAGTGGTAATTTCTATCAACTTCCACTTCCCCCATAGACGGTCTTGTTCGTGATTGACATGATGAAGCTCCGCTTGGGCTTGGTCAAGAGCGAAGCCCAAGGATGCAACCTCTTTTCTGATCTCCAACAAATGGGCTTCGTATGGATCAATTCTACTAGATGAGGCCATCACTTCATTTGTCTGAGTAAATATGGATTTGTTAAAGCCTTGTATTTATACTAATCATGTGATCATTGTTCAACGACTATATTAGCAACGGTAAAAATTCATAACATAAAAAAAAATAAGTTGACATTTTATATAAATATAAAGAGACATTTAATTAGATTAAGAGGGATTTCCATTAAAGAAACATTGGGTCGTTACAGAATTTTTGGTATTTTTCTAAAAAACTTGAATTTTTGATGAATAGTGAAACCACTTACTGGTAGTTAAAAAAACTAACTTTTTCATTTAAATGAAATTTTTCCACTTATTTGAATTGAATTTCAAAAATACAACATACATGGTTGTTAACAAGAAGTAAAATTTGCTTCATTAAGATGAAAATAATTTTTGGTGGATAGTAACTTTTGACTTTTATTTACCGCTATTAAATCTAAATAGGGTAATTCAAGTTTAATAGATTATTATAATAATTAAAAATTAACTTAACACTTTTCCAAACCTTATTTTTTGAGTCATTTACTACCATGGGCATATTTCGGTCGATTTTGGGACCCCATTGAGCCACATGGGAGTGAAAATGACAATTTAGATTAATTAATTTAATGTGAAGACAAAATTGACATTAACAAAAATCATTTAGTAATTAATTTTTATATGGTGCTATATATAAGTCATATTTTAAACTATAAATATTCTTTGTAAATTTAAAAATATTTCCTACATGAAAGTATTTTTTTATAATTTTTGGACATCGAATAAATTAAATTATTTATGACACGATAATGATGCGGTATTTAGTCATTAATAAATGATTTAAATAAATAAGATTATAATGATTAAAATATTATCCAAAACATGTATAATTCTGATTGGATGATTTTATTTCTAATATGAGTCATCTTATCTTCGACTGTAATGATTTTTGGACCATTAGAAACTGAATATCATTATATAATAAAATAACGTTTTCACACTTTCCTAAAGAGCCCCTCCTCTCCCTTATAAAAGGAGACCATTTCTATCCAATTCCACACACCTCTCAAGCCTTTTGGCTCGTCCCAACTATTCCCAATTAGGATCCATACATCCATATCCTCATCTTATAAGCCTTACTTTAGGTTGAAGGCACTTCGAGATGTCCTTTTTGTTCAAACCAAAGGTAGTTACCCAAATTAAATGTAACTGTTTTTCTTAAATTGTTTTCTTTTATTTTACAAATCCAACCCATAAACTCTTTTATTACATTATTTTGAAACAACAAAAGTATCCTCAATATACTAGGATTTTTTGTTATAAGGATTTTTAATACATTTACAAACACCTCCATCTAATGGATGGAGAACATAATGTTTCTGTGGATGGAAAACTAATGTCTCACGAAACGATTATTGTTCAATTACATCTTACCGCCTCTCATGGTGGACATTATGATGGTACAATATTTATATATGATATATATTATGTTTATTATTTCCTTATACTTCTGTACATCCCAGTTATATAAATCCTTAATGGTTTCCATAGTGGGTAAGTATGATTATCTCATTTGAGGAAGTGCGGACTACCGCCCCCTCAAAGTGATGTGACTCATTAATGCCTTATGTGGGATGTATAAAGGAAAGATTTAATGATATTACATATGATACTATAATGGTTTTATAATAAACCTATGTACCATTATGTTATAATTCCATTAAAATAAGAAATAGAAATGAAAGTAGCGTTCATGCGTACGTACTGCTTACCGTCTCCATGAACGGTGCATTTCATTTCTTGCCTCCAAATGTTATGTACTATAATAAATATATCTATATACTAGATATATATGATATATATGATATCTAAATAATGAATATCATTCTGGATATAATGGAGTATTGACTACATGGACAACTTGTAATATAAGGTGTTCATTTTTGACTCAAGTGCCAAATATCGACAAACCAAACATTATTAACTTAAATGATTGAATAATGATTATAACATGGTAATAAGTGATATAAAAGGAATAATAAACTTGAAAAATGTTCTTAATCAAGTAGAAATAAAATTTAGTTTATTATTCAGGATATTAAAGAATGATCGAGTCAAGTTGGACAAGAGGTAAGGGACTTCATCTCAACCTCCTTTAATTGAGGCATTTTTAGTTTTATACACGAAGCGTTTTTCTAAATGAAAAAAAGGAATTTTTTTTAATATAAGCGGTGAAAGCCACCTTTTTGCCACCGCGATTATTATTTGATATTTGGCTTCCTTAACAAGTCTTATTTTTTTGAAGGAAAAATAAATACCATATACTCTTTTTACATATTTTTTATTGAAAATGATTTTGAGATTGGATTTATTATTTCAATATATTGAAATGATATTTTGTTATTGCAGTGTGGAAATGTTAGATTTGATTTATGCTTTTGTAATGTGTTATTATAATGTTATGGAACTTGGTCATTATTTATGTATACGAGTGGTTCCGTGATAAACCTAGGGCAGGTGAGACCGAGATAGCTCTCCAATGCATTGGGTAACGTGAAGGAGGTGAACGTGAATGTTTCTCCTAAGAGATTTAGGGAATATACTGTGATGGGTATTCCAATGTAACTCCCTATATATCTATGATAGATACAATGTAAGTATGGTATGGATTCCTTAATTTAACTTTATGATTTATCATTTCTATGTTCCTTTCATAAATCTTATGATTTCATGTGGTAAGTAAACGATTTCATGTTTTGTATGTATTTATGAACGACTGTTTTCATACATTGATTTATAACCCTTACTGAGCCTTTTATGCTCATCCCATGTTATGAATTTTTTTCACCAGACTTGAATATGAATAGGGTAAAGGATGGGATGAAGGAAAAGTCTTGCTGTCTAAAACAAGGAACTAGACATGACTCTTTTTTTCAAGAGTTTTTATTTTATGAAAATAAATGAAACTGTGTATAAGTGTCTACCTTGAAATCTTTTGGGATGTAATAGTTATGTCTTAATTCTCTAAAACTCTAAACCCAAAAAGATCATGAATGTGAATTATTCATTTAATTCAAAATTATGTAATGTTTAAGGTCGGGTCCTTAAAATGAAATTTTTCTCGCATGCCTCCTAAATAAATATCGACACTATGTAATGAGATATAGATCGTTCCAAAACCAAATTAGAATTTTATAAATATAGAAGAATAGTATTTTTAGCAATCACATTGAAAAAAATATTAGCATTTTATTTAATACATAATAAAAATAAACATTTTTCTAGTCATTCAATATCAACTTATTAGTGTAGGAATTTTATTCTGTTAAAAACATCATAGATTAAACACAATGATGAAAACCTAATTTGATAAGATATATTTAAATATTGACTAAATGATAGGTTCCCCTAATTATCATAATCTACCTTGATGATTTTCATAGTGTTGAACCATATTTGTTCACTTATCATTAGAAGTCACTGATGCATGTCATACTTTATATCTCATAGATTATAATTTTAATTTAGATAATTCATTTGGAATCCACATTAATGACATTGATTTGTTTGTGTTAATATATAATTGAAATTATTTCCCTTTAATCTTGGTAACCAAACACCAATTTATCATATAAAAATATTTTCTCAATGCCATCCCATTATATAGACTAAACATGATCTATTTTATTTGAGACATTTCCATGGGTGTTTCTCCCAACATTCACAATATGTAACAAGTTTAATATACATTACTACATTATCCTTATCACCTGAACTATCTAAAATCGTGATTTTAATCTTATTCTAAAATGATTCCATGTTCACGTCGTACATCATAATTCATGATATATTATTATACATTACAGAAACATCATTTATTCCAACACACATTTATATTTTTGATGATGACTAAGTTCAATGGATTCTCTTCCACATTATTTTTCACATGATTCCTATTTAATGTGAACAATGACGAAAAACAAAAGTATTATTTCGATTATAAATCAACATTAATTAGTTTAATCCATCCAATGATAATAAAAATTATTCTAGTGATTCTATAAATATTGATACATTATTTATCCCCTGATATTATAGGATCATATTTAATTTTTTCATGGTCAACGTATATTATAAATTCTAATCTAAATATAATATCATATCATATAATTTTTCAAAGATAAACCATGAATTTAAAAAAGCATTATATGCAGTAGTTTTAGAAAAGGTGAAAAATTAGACCACCTTATTAAGGATTGAGTAAATACTGAGTAATTACCCAACATGACATTTTAGTTTTGTTACCTCTTGATATATCATTTCTAGAAGAAAAATCTTCCTAATATTATCGTTATAGATAATTTCTTTTTCTGGAAGTCACTCTATCTATTACTTTAAAAAATAATACAATATCTCCAAAATTTAATCAAATCCCATTGGTTCACAATAATGTTTTCTAATAATAATCCCTTATATATATGAACATAGATTATCATTATCATTATCACTACCCTGACCCCATTAACCCAGAGTTTATTCCTTCATTATGACATTATAATATTATATAATGAATCAATTCCCAAATGAATTAATATTTTTATTTTCTTGGTGAGAAAGATACATATTTGAGACCTTTGTTATATTTTAAAACACAAATTAAAACATATATATTTTATAATAAAATTATTACCTTTACAATATTATGTAATATCATTCGTTGAACACATCATGGATTCATGTGAAATCAAAAATAATAAGAGTGAACACAAATTCTTTGTAATAGTTAGGTATATTGGAATCTCTCATGAATTAATAAGACCGGTCATTATAAAAAGGTAAATAAATGACACACATTCCCAGTAATCTATTAACTAATAAAGAAGTGAATGCATAGATAATATCAATGCAAAAAGATAATGGATAACAATCAATATGGAAAAAATAACTAAAAACACACTACATTTAATAAATAAATGATTGAAATAAATGGATAAGGCATAATAAATATACAAAGGTTAATAACTAAAATCAAAATCCATTTAATAAATAATAGAGAATGAAATGAATCTAAAAAAATATCATTGAATGAATATCATCAATATTAATTACTGAATTCATAATGTAGGATATGCTTAATTATTGGGTACAATTCACATGAAAACATTATACCATTAATATCATGAACATTGATAAGACAGTTTAAACTATTTGGTACAAACCCATCAGGTTTCTCCAACTCGTTGTAAGCTAACTTTCTTATTCACCTCACGAGAGTATAGTTTCATTAATGAGATATCATTAACCAGGCCCCAAATATCTCATATATGTCCAAATAATTCCACATATAAGAAATAAAGAAAAAAATTCATATACAATATGACTTATAATCAAATATCTATATTGAGTAAATAATATATATTTATCAATATTTTCTTAGATAAACATATTACAACCAATATAGAACCGAAAATGTAGAAACAATTAATGGTTTATGAAATAAACATATCATTGATAAATAATATGTATATTTAAGGGAAATTTAATGTCTAATGATCATGGGAAATTGAATTATTTAATGAGAGGATATAGAAAACAAAAATGAAAAAAGGAACTGAATTCCAATGCAATCATTGGTCAAAATAATCATATTCCCCTAAGATAAAGATTAAGGATTGTATCTACATAACCTATACCAAGTGGAATATATGTAAAATAAAGGTTTATTTTTATCATAAATAAAAATATATTAAAAAAAATCATTAAGAAAATAGCATTTCAATTTTTAAGATCACATTTTATGAAACAATTTCAATAAAATAATTTTCTATGAAAATCACTTTTAAACAAAACATTTCTAGAATATTAGGGAATATTTTTATTAAAAATATAATTTTATAATTTATATGGAAGAATCAAATAAAATACTATCATGTCAATGTGAAATTCATAAAATTTTGTAAAATTTAAAAAGAACATTCATTATCAAATATAAAAATTATAGAAAGGTTCCTTGATTGTAAAAAAAGGATAATTACTTTGAAAAAAATAAATATGATTAAAATGGGTAAAATTTCATTAAAAATAATTTTTAGAAGGGTAACAAATATTTGAAATCATTTTTTGAAAACACGATTATGGAAGAAAACAGATGTTCGACTCAAGATTAAAATGTTATCAAATTTTCCTAAAAACAATTTATCAATTATTATAAATACCATAGATTAAAAAAGGGTAATATTAATTAAAAATATCATGAATAACCTTATTATTAATTAACTTATTGTTTTTATTTTAAAAACTATTAAATAATATTTTTCAATTTTATTTTAAGAAAAAAATATCGATTAGAATGAGATTGTGAAATAAACCCATTGAATTGTCTTAATTCTAATGTGAGTATTAATAAATTATTAAATAATGTTTATAAATAATAAATACACATAATAAATTTGTTAATTAGACATAATATAATCAAGACACATCATATACAAAATCATAGAACATTTACAATATTGGAGAAGTCTTATAACCTAATGAAAATAAATTCGGTCCGGAAATTACTTACCCTTAGTAATGCATAATTCAAATACACATGGATGAAATAATTAAAATTGAAACATAAAAACATTAATTATTAATGAATCATGATATTATGTGTCAAAGGTACATTTTATAAACCATATAAATTGAAATTGGTTGATAACATTAAATTATGACTCAATGTAGAGAAATTGAGTGGAAGTCCCTTAAAAAGGGATTATCGTTGAAGTGAGGATTTATCAAGTAATATATTATCAATATAAAATGAAGAAATACATTAAAAAATGGAAATAAAACTGAAAATAATAAAATTTTATTAATAAAATAATCATATAATTATAAAATCAATAAAGTATAATTTTTTCCCAGTGAATGCGAATTGAGTTAATAAGCCCCTTGCTACATACATACTTTTGATTAAACATGATTTATCCTCATTATACTGGTTTAAAAATGTATTTAATTCTTCAAAAACCTTATTAATATTTATAATTTTATATATGAAACTTTTAAATCATTTTCATAACCATTCAATAATAACCATTAATTATATTTTTGGATTTAACTGTTAATTTATCAATTTTCTCATTTGTTATCTATCATGAATGATCCAATTATTTATCGTATTATATATATCTATAATATAAATAATATAATAATGACATAAATTTAATATTTATACTTCAATTTTACTTTTGAAATCAACTATTAATTGGGGTTATGAAAAATTAAGTACGTTACAATGAGGTAGACGGTATGTCATATATACGCAAGAGTAATGTTTCCATTTTTCAATGATCATTATGGAATGTTGGAATGTAATAAATATTATTTACATAATTATTAAAATAACATATATAAAATTTAATTTCATTAAATATACATATATATATACTCCATGTGTTGTGGTGATCAAAATAGAGTCACATAGTTTCAGGAAATCGGAAGTCCACACGTACCCCAATGAAGTATTCATCTTTAAGTGAGCAAAAATATAGGATAATAAATGATATATATTATCTTTATATAATGATTAATATTTTAGAAATATGATAATTTCATATTTTATATCACATATAATCATTAAATTTATCCTTATCAGCACCCATGTTTAGAGTTGATGATAAATAGATCACATCTATTCACAATGTGGTAGATTGGTGTAGAAATAAGAAAAATTATCGTATCCCAAAGGGAATGGACGAGAAATAGGTATATATTTTATTATATCTAAAGGTGTATAATAATATTATAATTATAATATATATATATATATATAATTTAGATACATCTTCATACCCTTTCCTGGATGGTGGTAATGGAAAAAATAAATAACATTTGTTCGTGAGGTTGTAATCTCCCACACAGACAAATAATGATTTCATATCTTATTTAATTTAATTAAGGATTTTTTTTGTCAATACCTTAAAAAATGATTATCTAGAATAATCTACAGTTATTATATCATCTTAGCGTAATAATAATTTAATAATGTCTATGAATAAATAAAGTAATAAAACTCCTAGAAAATAGATAAATCATCTTTGAGTGTAGTCCTTTGGTTTGCAGAAAATGCATACAAGGATATAATTTTAACACAAAAACTATTCTATGATTATAGGAGGGATTTATCATAGTAATTTTGGTAGGTATTTTCTAAAATAATTAGGTTTTAATGTTTCATAATTGGATGAGAGGGGTGACCTTTTATACGTGATATTAGTGGCACACTTTTTTTAAAGAAAAATTTCTATAATAACATCATTTTTCTCTGAAAATTGATTCCTTAATTATATATTATCAAAACTATAATATATAATGATGAAATATTTCTATCCAATAGGTGTTGGACATTTTTTACTTCATTTTAAGCAGTGTCTTCTTTATTTGACATCCGATAAAAACATTTTTCCCTTAACTGCTATGATTATTTTTAATGTTTTCACTATTTATATTGGTGAAAAATTAAGTTCATATTATTAATAATTATAAATTATCCTAAATTAAAATTTGGAATTCAATTTTGCAAATTCAATTCATAGGTCTTCTGAAAACTTTTTTAAAAATAATCCCAAAGTTTAAATATGAGTGTGATCTTTTAAAGAGAAAAGATTAAATTGTTTATAATGTTTTTATATAAAAGTTAAACATAATAATTATTAAAATAAAATGAATTAGATTGACTGATATAAGATTAAACTATTTAAAAATTTTCACAAAATTTAAATATAATTCAACTTAATAATTTTTTGGAACCCGAACATTATTTTCGGGTATGTTTTTCCTTTTCTGGTCGTTTTTGTGAAAAAGAAGAGAATCATAAAATTTTCTAAGTACATGTTGTGTAATTTGATGCCGCCTGAGGCCATGTTCTGGCCGTGTAATGGCCACCCACAGGGTCGAGTAGGGGAGATGTGGAGTCCACTTAAAGTAGAGTATGGAAATGCATATTACACGCCGTGTACTACAAAAGTACACGTCGTGTACTTTCTCTTTTATTATTAGATGGACTGGGTCGCGTCATATCCCCGAAAACATCTTCTTCTCTAGATTCTTTGACCAAGAGCGAGGGTACGTCCATAAATCTTCTCTAAGCCACTGATCCGTCACTAGTTATCCAAATCGAATGCCTTCAGTTGCAATAGAATCGCAGCGTTGAGTTCTCGGTTCTTCTATGGCCATGTTTCCTAATTCTTTCTCTTATGAGAGTTATATTAGGTTGAAAGTTTAAGATTATTTTTCCAATATACTCTTTTCTAGGTCGATTCATGATCCGAGGTTCAATTATATCGATCTCCTAGGATCGAGGTTGGTGGTTTGTGGCCTTACATTGAATGACGTTGAGTTTTTGTACAAAAGTGTCTGATACCCATGTATCGGGTATCCCGGGTTAGGGTTTTGATCCTGCATTATTATTTTTCTTAGACTGCTTGTAGGATTATAGCTATTAGATGTATACTGATTTCTCGTTAACATTTTTGAGGATCACTCCATGGGTGTTTCCCTTGTTTTGGCTGTTTATCGTCGTGTGGCTTAGGTTGCCTGTGAGGCAGAACTTGTTGCATTGATTCACTACCTTGATATAATTGATTGAATGTATTTCCTACAGTTTATATGCTTTTGATTCATTTTATCCATTACCCAAGTAGTTGTTATACTTACATAGGTCTGTTGACAGTCGATTACGCACAATTGGACTGCTCATGGCTGTGTGAACCTGGTGCGGTAGACTAAAGAGGGAATTGGTGATTAAGGGCTTCCCTAGAGAGTAATTTATAAATTAGTATCTTTCACAAGGCCTATGTGAATTGGAGTTTGTGCTTCCTCAGAGTGTCCCTAGATACGTATCGAGATTATAGGGGGTATTAGACGTAAGTGCTTCCTCATAGAGTCTATAGCTATCATTGCAAGAATGTAAGGGAATTGACGGTGAGAGCCCCCCAGAGTGTCTGTGCCTTTTTATAATTACTTGACTAGAGGGGTCTATTAGTGTGTGCCACCCAGAGAGTTAGTGTGAATATTTTTTGGTTGGTGGTGACATGTCCACCAATCCAAATATCAAGCTTTGGTTTTTTACTACTTGTGTTTAGGTAGTCTACTGAGATACATGTTTTTTTACTTGCTATGACTTGGGAATATAGAGCTGTTTTCTAGATTCCTATGTTTATAATTAAATGATTGAATTAAATTAATAAATAAATGTAAATCGAGTTTGGTAGTATTTTTTACTTTAGTGTGCTCTAGTTTCTCTATTGCCTTTATTTATTTTACGTTTCTATTTTTCTCACTAACAATAGGGAACATATCTTGTGGTGGTTGCCTACTGGGATTTGTCTCACACTGTATGTGGGTCCAACTTTTCAACCCAAATAGGTTATGTGATTGCAGGTGTGGATAGAGATTGTGGCCCTTCTACTTAGGTACATGACTTCTAGTTGGAGCTGGAGAGCGTGGGACTAAGCTTAGGCTTGCGATTCTCATAGAGTTGTTGTTTACTTTTAGTACATTTATTCTCAGTTGTATTTCAGCACGTTGTTGTGTTCTTCTACTTTCCTTAGATACATGAACCTACCACATCATTATCATCATTACTATATATTCATTACTTCTGGTGTGTAGTTTTAGTTGATGTATGTTGTTTACTTCTTCTTCTATTGACTGTCATTTACTTTCCCTTGTATACCTTACCAAATGAGGGCATTGTTTCCCCAATGACTCACCATGTACCTCGATACTAGTTGGTAGCCTCTGGCATTTGAGAAAATACGCCTGAGGTGTAAAGACCCGAAGCTTGACGTACATATATATTACATTACTTTTGCAGAATAAATAATACATAACAAAAACAGACACACAAGGACCGTAATAGTTTAGTGTCTTTGGATACTTGGAACGTAATCTTCTAATCGTGGTGAAAGATCTTCAACATCTCCCATAAAGATCTTCCACTTTTTGTTTCCTTACCTAAAAGATTTATTTTAATCCTGGGGGAAAATAAAACATAAAAAGGGTGAGCTCAAATGCTCAGTAAGGGTAAACAAAAGAAATATTAATCACATCATATACATAAGAACATATCTTTTGTAAATCTTAACCTGCAAAAGAGATCATAATTTCATAATATGGGATAAATCATAGTAGTGAAATAGAATCCCAATAATCATAAATTAAAACATGAAACTTTGTGGAATACACACATAATCATAGAGAATCATTTCTTATTAGTCAAGACTCATTGTCAAGACTATCTTAGTGGGAAAAGTCCATTTATGAACCGAGTTCACTCCTAGTTTCAGTCCTGTTTCACTAAACCGGTTTAACCTGCCATTCCAGCCATGTCTATCTCATGAGATATAAAATCTTTACCCAATGCATTTGAGGGAGATATAGGTCCCACCCATCTCAAAATGATACCATTATTTTTTGTGCCACAAAATCATAAATCATACATCATTGCATAACCAATGTAATAAAAATGGGATTCTTAAACATCATGAAATCATAAAACAAATCATATAAGATAAATGAATTCATAAAAATAATTTCATCACAACATAATCAAATCAATATAATAATAGGTATAGAAACAGAATACTTTATTATCTTAGATGGAAAATAATTTTGATAAAACACTTGAACTCCATTCTTGAGGAAAATATCCTTTCTACTTCAAAAATACTTTTCCTTTCATAACATGTCACACAATTAAAAACTAAATGAAGTTGATTAAAAATAAAATTGAAAACTTGTAAAGGAAGCTTCTTGGAAATAATGTTTTAAAAATCCTTTCATGTCATATAAGTTAAAAAAACATTCTTCTCGTACTTTTGTCGGAAAAGTCAAAAACTACCTTGTATGAAAAATGACAAAAGATTCCTTTCATATCTTTTACTAAAAACTCACCGAAGGGTAAAATTGGATTTAAACAATTTAGGTGGATGGAAAAAATATTACATATTTAGTGAACATGGATGTGGATGATAAAATATAGCCCAGTAAATACCAAAGTATAAATATTCTAGGATAAAAATGAGATTGTGATATTTTCCCTTACCTTATGTCCAATTTTCTTCGTAAGTGTCTGACCCTCCTGAATAATTATTTAAATAATGTTATTTACTTATTCCAGAATCATTCTTATTTTTATGATATCATATATGGTCATATTCTTAGCTTCTTATTAGTAATATTTCTTTACTATTTGTTATTCGGGTGTTTACTACTTTTTTGTTCTTATGCGTGTTTTGTCGAATAAATTCTTATTATTCTTTTTAGGTTATAGACACCCCATTTATAGAATGGTATTATTGTAATATATATCATATTCATTCATTCAATTCATTTATATAATCATTATTCAATGAAGATCATGTAGAACGAGTCACATCACATCGTGGAGATGGTATTCCGTACGTACGCACGAGCGATGATATCGTTCGCATAATCGTGAAATTGTAATGGAGTGTATATATAATATTTCAGAATTAATATAACTTTACAATAATGATATATAGTTATTATTTACACCATTATATCCATCCAAGTAAGGTGGTGGTGGAAAATAGATTACACCACGGCGTGGAGACGGTATTCCGTACGTTCGCACGGGCGGTGATTTCATTTTCCGTAGGATGGATAGATGGTGAAATAGGGTTGTTTCATACTTATAATAACATATCAGTATATGGTTGATACTTATGTTATTACTTCATAATGAAACAACTAAAGAAGAAGAAGTGGAAGAAGAAATAACGTTGAATGAATCAGTTACAGACATTACCTCTTCTTTGAAGCGCCTCTTTGAGACTTCCTCTTAGGGCACTAAAATTAGTCTTTGAAAAATACCAGGACCTCTAAGATGTTTCTAGGGAAGTGGAGAAGATAATTTTTCATGTTTTAGTTGAGCTTGAAGGCTCAAAGTGGTGTGCGGAAGAGAGGGAGGAGGTTCCCTTTTATAAGGGAGGAGAGGGGCACCTTTGGAAAAACTAAAATTATTATTTTATTATAAAGTCATATTCGGTTTAAAATAGCTCCAAATTGATTTATTTCGAAGCTAAGGTGGGGATGGGTCGAAATCGTCTCATCCAATATAATTTAGACAAGTTTAGGTACCTATTTTAACCTTATCATTTAGATTAGACTTTAAGTTAGATAATTTTACTTTTACCTTGTCTTTTTGTGTTCATGCAGTATAAGGTTAATAAACTTACAATAACAAGCCAAAAGAACCCCAAGTTGTTTATAATTAATATATATAACCTTATATAAGTCATTTGTCCGAACCATATATTTTTATGAATATAATAACAATTAATAATATAATATTTGTTTTAAAAACTATTTTATGTCAATTTTGTCACTATTTGGTAATTGATTTTTGTGAAAATTATAACAGAATGATTAGTTCGAAAAAAGATCATTAAATCAACACTAACATGTCATATTAACATAGAAATTTTTTTTAATTCATAAAAAGTCTAAAATTACATTTATTTTGGTATTTATAACATCAATTATGTCAATATTTCATTAATAAGATAATTACTAAATCATCATTATGTCATAAATAAATTAAATTATTTAAAGTATAAAAATTAAAAATAATATATCATTATGTAGGAAAGCTTTTTATATTTCTAATTAATATTTATAATAGAATTTATCGTATCTATAACCCTATATTAAAAATGATTTACTTATTAAACGTTGATTTTAACTATTTTAACCCTTCTTTAAATAAATTAATAATAAATGTCCTAATCTAATCCAAGTGGGCCTAAATGGTCATATATTATTCCTAAGGTTGTTTTTGGTCGAATTAAACTTATCCAATAGAATTAGGACATGTGTTAGGGTATTAATAATATCATTTTTACCCTTAATTACCCTATTTAATTTTAACCGTGGTAAATAAAAGTAAAAAGTTACAATTCACCAAAAATTATTTTCATCTCATTGAACCAAATTTTACTTACTAACATCAACTGTGTCTCTTGGATTTAAGAAATTCCATTCACAAAAGTGGTAAAATTAAGTTTTATGTAAATTTGAAATTTTTTCTAGGAGGTGGGTAAAAGATGGTCAAAAGTTCAATAAACTTTTTATATATCTAAAATTATTAAAAAATGGCTCCAATGAATTATATTGAACTTATATAGATATTATGAATCAATTTTGACCTAAAATAAATTTAAATAATATTAATAATAATTTAAATAAAAAGTAGGGTTTTAAATAGTAACTCGGTGTTTTCACTATTCATCAAAAATTGAACGTTTTCAGAAAAATACCAAAATTTCACACTAGGCTAATTTCGATATTCTGAATCCAATAATGAAGTCCATTTTCAAAAATAAAATTTATAAAATTTCAAAAAAAAAGGTATTACTATTCATAACGGCTAATTTTAATAATATTTTAATAGCATATCGTTGTTTAGCGAAACTCGGTATTGCGTACAACACACGCTATCGTGGAAGGTCGCGCTTGCGTGTAACGCAATCCAAGTCAGGGATGCGTGTTGTGAAAGCTCCTTTTGGTGTAGCGTACAACACAAGATATTAATGAAATTAAAAAAATATTTTTCGTAAAATCTTGGGGTGCTAAATTCTACCCCCTTAAAATGAATTTCGCCCTCGAAATTCGTCGGGGTTAGAAATGGTTTACTACTCGAAATTTTCTTTAATAGAAACCCACATCGTAATAAGTAATACCAAAACTTGGCTTAAAAAACTAATGTATGAAACGTAATAGTTACCCAAATTAACTAATCACTGGGTTTCCACATAGGAGAACAAAGGTGAAAATATGGATATGGAAGAGAAATCTAACCGTCATGTTTTGATGGAGAGTGGTAGAGAACACGGCTATAAAAAATCTAACAATCACAAAGCCATAAATTTGTGATGATCTAGGGTACCATCTGATTCATCGGATATAAGGGAACTAGGAAAACATTTTGGTTTTCAAGATCATTTCCCTAAAGTTGAAGAATTTGATTTAGAATAAATACTTACTTTATTTTGGTAAAATATCACTATTGTTCGTGCTTTGAACAATTTCCACTTCATATCTTAAAGAAATGAAGTTGAATTTGTTATTCGTGAAGTGTTAATAGATCATGTGATAGAATGATGGGTCATTCCATCTGTTTCAAACAAAAGGTTAGCAAAAGTTATAAAATATACATAAGTCCATCTTTAGTGAGGTTAATATTATACGATTCTAAAAATGAACTTATAATTTATATATCATACAGCGTATTAAAATAAAACTAGTTTCTACTAACCAGGGACTTCCTATAGGCTAGTGGTAGGTGATAAAGGCCAGTTGCACTTTGGTTATGGGTTCGATTCCCACAGCCTTGTCCGACGCGATGGGTTGTCGCCCATCCAGCATGTTGTCCTTTTTCTAAAACTATATTACTATAACATCCCATCAATAATATCGAAAAAAGTTCTATCCTTAAACAATACTAACTTATGTCCAACATAATCCATTCCAATCTTTAGGTTTATCTAAAATACTTTGGTCCAAGCTTATAGTATAAAGAAAATGATTTCTTGAAATGTCAGATAACAATCACGTGAATTCCATCATTTATCCCCCCATATATCATAAGATATATCTTGTTGGTCAAATTACAAACATTTGAATACCTTAATCATGTATTCTCTTGAATAATGAATACCCATTGAACCTTAGTGAAAACATGGATGTAGTTAAAATTTAACACTTTCCACATATCAAAATCATCATTATTCTTTATACTCAAACCATGATATCACTTAGTCCTTATATCAATCATGAGCTCATGAATACAATCAAAAATCTCATTATCTTCTTATCCCTTCATTATGCACATATAATCTTCTTTCCAATATTTCTCAATCACTTTCCATGGTTACCGGTATCATAAAATTATTGAAAACCACAATAAACCAATACATAAATATTCTAATATTCCATGATAATTTATACAACATTATTTTGGAATCCCATTACATAAACACTTAATCATTCCACCACATCATTGTCATATTCAACATCTCCAACAGTGATCACATGTGACTTCCCTTTTTTCCTTTGCCATATGTGGTTGCTCATGTTGATCATCATTAACCCTTGGATTAGGGCATTGATTAGCATAATTCTCCATTTCATTGCACTTGAAGCATTGAAGTGTTGTTGGTGCGTTCTTTGCAGTATTTTCTTTATTCACACCATTAGCAACCCTTTTTCCATTACTTCGACACTTAGCTGCTCGATGACCTTCTTTTCCACACTTAAAACATTTTCTAGTCCCTTTAAGACAATCTCCACCATGCTTCTTCCCACACTTTGAGAATAAGGAAACATTCATCTTCTTTTACCATTATTCTGAGATTTCTCCTTGAACTCCATCTTTCGTTTCTTGTCAAAACCATGAGATGGATATGTAACACCAACTTCCATTTCTACCTTGATAGCACAACACAAAATTTCATCATAGCTAATGAAGTCTCTTATAGCTAATGCCATTCAAAGATTTGTTTTTAAGCCACTAATGAATCGATCAATTTTACTTTCAGGTTGGATGATAATTCCAGATGCATACCTTGCAAGCCTTGTAAAATTCTCTTCATATATACCAACAGATTAATCATCCTTTTGTTTTAGTTCAAGAAAATCCTTCTCCATCTTTGTTCGAATAATACAAGGGAAGTACTTATTGAAAAATAAGTTCTTGAACTCGTCCCATTCCATGGACTCAATTTCATCTCTTTGCCTCGTATTCTTGATAAGATTCCACCATTGATCAGATTCACCTTCCAAACGATATACTACTAAGATGAATTTATCATGTTCAGAACATTGAAGAACTGAAAATATCTTTTTAGTGGTACCGATCCATTGTTCAGCAACAAGTGGATCATAAGACCCACTGAAAGAAGGTGGAAGTTGCCTCATGAAGGACTCAATAGAATATTGTTCCCTTATCTGGTCATTTAGAAGTCCAGAATTATTCATATATTGTGTAAGAATAGCAATAATATTTTTCACTCCATATCCCATAAAATTTGTTTGTTCAGGAGGACAATCATTGCATTGTCCATTGCATTGATCAACACGGTTCCTTCGGGTTCCAGCCATCGTCTAAAACTTAAAAAAGTATAGTGTGAGAGGTAAAAATCATGCTAGGGAAAACAACATAATAAAAGGGGGAGTACCTTCAATATTTAACATCTTAGGTTTAATTCTAAGATCGTTATCATAATTCTAGGACTATAACCTATACTTATACTTAACTTTAGGGACATCCCTAGACATACCTTATAAATATCTCTAGGGATCTCACTAATGTTTTCGCATCGTAGTTTCCAAAGGTTGACTAAACCTTTCCTCTGATACCAACTGTAAAGACCCGAAGCTTGACGTACGTAGATATTACATTACAGTTGCGGAATAAATAATACATAAAAAAACAGACACACATGGACCGTAATAGTTTAGTGTCTTTGGAATCTTGGAACGTAATCTTCTAATCCCGGGGAATGATCTTTAACATCTCCCATAAAGATCTTCCACTTTTTGTTTCCTTACATAAAATATTTCTTTTAATCCTGGGGGGAAATAAAACATAAAATGGGTGAGCTCAAATACTCACTAAGGGTAAAAAAAAGAAATATCAATCACATCATATACATTAGAACATATCTTTTGGAAATCTTAACCTGCAAAAGAGATCATAATTTCATAATATGGGATAAATCATAGTAGTGAAATGTTATCCCAATAATGATAACTTAACACATGAAACTTTGTGTAATACACACATAATCATAGAGAATAATTTCTTATTAGTCACGACTCATTGCCAAGACTATATCAGTGGACAAAGTCCATTTCTGAACCGAGTTCACTCCTCGTTTCGGTCTTGTTTCACTGAACCTGTTTAACCAACCATTCCAGCCATGTCTATCTCATGAGATATAAAATCTTTACCCAATTCATTGGAGGGAGATATAGGTCCCACCAATCTCATAGTGATACCATTCTTATGTGTGCCAAAAAATCATAAATCATACATCATTGCATAACCCATGTAATAAAAATGGGATTCTTAAACATCATAAAATCATAAAACAATTCATATAAGATATTGGAATTTATAAAAATAATTTCATCACAACATAATCAAATCAATATAATAATAGGGATAGAAACAGAACCCTTTATTATCATAGATGGAAAATAATTTTGATAAAACACTTGAACTCCATTCTTGAGGAAAATATCCTCTCTACTTCAAAAACACTTTTCCTTTCTTAACATTTCATACAATTCTAAAATAAAAGAAGTTGATTAAAAATAAACATGAAAACTTGTAAAGTATGCTTCTTGTAAATAATGTTTTAAAAATCCATTCATTCCGTATAAGTTAAAAAAAATGTTCTTCTCGTACTTTTGTCGGAAAAGTCAAAAAGTACCTCAGACAAAAAATGACAAAAGATTCCTTTCATATCTTTTACTAAAAACTCACCGAATGGTAAAATTGGATTTAAACAATTTTAGGTGGATGTAAACAATATTACATATTTAGGGAACATGGATTTGGATGATAAAATACACCCCAGTAAATACCAAAGTATAAACAATCTCGGATAAAAATGAGATTGTGATATTTTCCTTTACCTTAGGTCTGATTTGCTTCGTAACTGTCTGAAACTCCTGTATAATGATTTAAATAATTTTATTGACTTATTCCAGAATCATAATTATTTTTATGATATCATATATGGTCATATTCTTAGCTTCTTATTAGTAATATTTCATTACTACTTGTTATTTGGGTGTTTATTACTTTTTTGTTCTTATGCGTGTTTTGTTGAATAAATTCTTATTCTTCTTTTTAGGTTATAGATACGTCATTTCCAGAATGGTATTAGTGTAATATATATCATATTCATTCATTCAATTAATTTTTATAATCATTATGCAATTAAGATCATGTAGAATGAGTCGCATCACATCGTGGAGACGGTATTCCGTACATACGCACGAGCGATGATATCATTCCCATGATCGTGAAATTGTAATGGACTGTATATATACTATTTCAGAATCAATATCAATTTACAATAATCATATATAGTTATTATTTACACCATTATACACATCCAAGTAAGGTGGTGGTGGAAAATAGATTACACCACGGCGTGGAGACGGTATTCCGTACGTACGCACGCGCGATAATTTTGTTTTCTGTATAATGGATAGATAGTGAAATATGGTTGTTTCATACTTATAATACAATATCAGTATATGGGTGATACTTATGTTATTACTTCATAATGAAACAACTAAAGAATAAGAAGTGTAATAAGAAATAAAGTTGAATGAATCGGTTACGGACATTACCTCTTCTTTGAAGCGCCTCTTTGAGACTTCCTCTTAGGGCACTAAAATTGGTCTTTGAAAAATACCAGGACCTCTAGGATGTTTCTAGGGAAGTGGAGAAGTTAATTTGTCAGGGGTTGGACGATATTGAAGGGTCATAGTGGTGTGTGGAAGAGAGGGAGAATGTGCCCTTTTATAAGGGAGGAGAGGGGCACCTTTGGAAAAACCAAAAATATTATTTCATTATAATGTCATATTCGGTTATAAATAGATCCAAATTGATTTATTTCGAAGCTAAGGTGGGGATGGGTCGAAATAATCTCATAAAATAGAATTTAGACAAGTTTAGGTTCCTATTTTAACCTTATCATTCAGATTTAACTTTAAGTTAGATAATTTTACTTTTACCGTGTCTTATTGTGTTCTTACACTATAAGGTTAATAAACATACTATAACAAGACAAAAGAACCCCAAGTTGTTTATAATTAATATATATAACCTTATCTAAGTCATTCGGCCGAACCTTAGATTTTTTGGAATATAATAACAATTAATAATATAATATTTGTTTAAAAAACTATTTGATGTCAATTTTGTCACTATTTGGTAATTGATTTTTGTAAATATCATAATAGAAATAATAGTTCGAAAAAAGATCTTTAAATCAATAAGAACATGTCATATTAACATAGAATTTTTTTTGAATTCATAAAAAGTCTAAAATTACATTTATTTTGGAATTTATAACATCAATTATGTCAATATTTCATTAATAAGATAATTATTGCATCATCATTATGTCATAAATAAATTAAATTATTTAAAGTCTAAAAATTAAAAATAAAATATCATTATGTAGAAATATTTTTAGATTTCTAATGAATATTTATAATCTATTTTATCTTATTTATAGCCCTATATTAAAAATGATTTACTTATTAAACGTTGATTTTAACTATTTTAACCCTTCTTTAAATAAATTAATAATAAATATCCTAATATTATCCAAGTGGGCCTAAATGCTCATATTTCATTCCTAAGGTTGTTTTTGGTCGAATTAAACTTATCCAATAGAATTAGGACATGTTTTAGGGTTATAATAATATCATTTTTACCCTTAATTACCCTATTTATTTTTAACCGTGGTAAATAAAAGTAATAAGTTACTATTCACCAAAAATTATTTTCATCTCATTGAACCACATTTTAATTAATGAAATTAACCGTTTCTCTCGTATTTTTGAAATTCCATTCACAAAAGTGGTAAAATTATGTTTTATGTAAATTTGCAAATTCTCCAAGGAGGTGGGTAAAAGACGGTCAAAAGTTCAATAAAATTTTTAAATATCTAAAATTATTAAAAAATGACTCCAATTAATTATATTGAACATATATAGGTATTATGTATCAATTTTGACCTATAATAAATTTAAATAAAATAAAAAATTATTTAAATAAAAATTCGGGTTTTAAATAGTAACTCAGTGTTTTCACTATTCATCAAAAATTGAATGTTTTCAGAAAAATAACAAAATTTCACCCTATGCTAATTTTGATATTCTGAATCCAAAAAAGAAGTACATTTTCAAAAATAAAATTTCTAATATTTCATAAAGTCGGTATTACTATTCATAACTGGTAGTTTTAATAATATTTTAATAGCATATCGTTGTTTAGCAAAACTCGGTATTGCGTACAACACACGCTATCGTGGAAGGTCGTGCTTGCGTGTAATGCATGCCAAGTCGAGGATGCGTGTTGTGCAAGCTCCTTTTGGTGTATCATACAACACAAGATATTAATGAAATTAAAAAGTATATTTTTCCTAAAATCTTGGGTTGTTACATGAGGTCATGTGAAGAACCGGGTACGTGGTACCAGTTTAGTGGCTTCAGATTTGAGTAGTTACAAAGTGGTGTCAAAAAGAGGTTGTTTTCTTTTCTTTTCTATTGAATTACTGTTTAGAAACATTAGAAATGGATTGGATGGAATAGGTAAATGGTAAGTAGTTGTGACTGGGAGTTCTAGAACCCGTTTATAGGGAAAAAGCCAGGTTACCTCAAATATTGTAATTTTTTGAGTTTTGCAAATGTTACTCATTAATTGATTTCACCGTTGGGTGGTGCACTTGTTTTGTGTTGTAACTATTTATATGATGGACGTAAAATTTTGTTTCGACCCAATGAGATGAGGGTATTCCATCTCATGCATCATATAGGAACTTATTAGAATATCACATGGAATGCATTTTTCCAGTCCATCTAAATTGCATTAGAATTTTCATGCTATTGTGATAGATTTTGTGATAGACTATGCATGATATTGTGATACCTACTTTGATAGAATAACTACTATGTTGATAGGGTATAAATTATTGAGAGTATTTTTATCAGGGACAGCAAATATTTTTCTTAGATTTGTTATGGGCCCTTATTGACCAGAATTTGATGGACCATTGAACTGTTTACATGTTATATATATTGTTATGATGCCAAGCTTCGATTCGTGGGGAGTATGGGACCTCATGGAACAGAATTTGGCATCATAATGCTGGTTTTCTGTTTTTTCTGGGCTCCAGAGCAGTTTCTGAGACAAATGTCCTAAAAAACCAAGAATACACGGTTTGTACATTATGATTACATGCCATGTAGTTTTTACACTATGTCACTGACTGTGTGAGAAAAAACACGGGGATCTAAAAAAATCATTTGGGAACACACCATGTACTAGTTTAGCACGCCGTGTATTATGGAATAGGTACCCGACCGTGTCACTAACAACAAGGGTCATGTTATCTTTTAACATACATTTCGTGTCTGTATCTCACACACCGTGTAGTTTGATCTAGCTACCCAGCTGTGTCACAAACAACACGGGTCTGTGTTACCCTTCCTCGTACATGCCGTGTCCGTCCGGAACATGCACTATAGTGATGGCTGTGTGGCAGGTCGTGTCGCTAACAACACGGGCCAGGTAAGGCGTGTCTAGTACACGTCATGTATACCTTGAAAACGCCATGATGTGTTGTATTGGGAGATCAGTGTGTCTTAACCGTGTAGAAAGACAAAGGTAGGGAAGGAAATTGAAGTAAAATTCGTGTGTTGGGACAACACGTTGTGTATTTGGGGTGTCACAGGACCAGTTTAGATAGGAGTACATGCCCATGTAACTGACTTAAGAGAACATGCTGTGTTGGGAAAGAATACTCCATGTAGTTATGTTTTGAAAAACATGCATGCCTTCATTCTCCTATTCTTATTGTGCCTTAATTTTCCCTGTCTTGGTTAATCCTAAACTTGAGGTGTGATTTTGACCTTTTAGAGTTATGGCACCGAGACGTCCTCCCATTGTCCGTCAGGAACAAGGAAGTGACTATACGCCTGATACGGCAGATTTGGGACTACCTGTAGTTCCACTTATCATTCCAAACATGGCACCATCAATGATTCCAGACACTGGTACCAATGCTCAGTTCAGAGAGTGTTTCATGAGATTCATACAGACCTTCCATGGAGCTCAGCATCCTGCACCGTCTATGGTAGAGTTGACGTGGGTTTTTCACCAGTAGCATCCTCCCACATTCACAGTGGATGGAGGACCACAGGTTGTGGAATCATGGATAGAGGCCTTTCAATCAATCATCAAGCATCTGGAGATGCCTTCAGAGAGGAGAGTGAAGATCTTGATTTATATGCTGCAAGACTCCACAAAGAGATGGTGGGATGTTGTTTCGTAGGAAGGGTTCCAACAAGTTATGGCTTGGACGAGCTTCAACGTACGTTCTATGACTACTTATACCTATCGATGCTAAGGGCTGACAGAGCCAGAGAGTTCATGAACCTGTATTAGGGTACTCTCACAGTTATGGAGTATTCATATCGCTTTACAAAGTTACGGAATATCACTCCTATTTAGGAAAATGACGATTAGTTTTTAATGAGGAAGTTTGAGGAAGGCCTCAGACCGGACATCAGATCACAGGTGAACTTCTTTCAGTTTAATTCTATTACTCCGATATTCAACCAGGCGCTTATCATGGAAATAAATCTGAGGGAGGCTGGAGCTTTAGAATAGGGTGGTTCAATTTCCAGGGCTGATTCGTTTCAGATAGATTGCAGGAAGTTCCACTGAGAGTCTACACAAGGAGACCTGAGGAAGCGAGGTATTCATTCTGGTATATGAGATATTCCATCTGGTAATAAAGTGTTGTGCTATCAGTGTGGAAAAATAGGGCATAAGAAGCCTCAGTTCCCTAGAGACCCTGTGGAGTGCCGATCATGCGGCATGATGGGTCATCTACAGAATTTATGCAGGGTCCTCCTGCCAGTGGCTAGTGAAGGAGGATCAGTTTCGACTCCACGTACAAGAGTAGTATTACCATTTCCATAGCAGACTGGGGGCTGGAGTTTGTCAGGTCATTCAGGCTGGGGTAGAGGCCGTGGATGCAGTGGTCAGGCTCAAGGAGGGTCAGATCAGGGATCTCAAGCTGCTACATAGGGCTGCGGTGTAGGAAAGGCTTTTGCGGTAGAGCATATTCATCATGATTAGGATCTTGGACCTTATACAGTTCAAGGTATGATTTTAGTATCCTCGGTTTTATCCTCTACACTTTTCGACATGGGATAATCTCATAGAATTATTTTTGGGCATACTGTGGAAAGCCCTAGACTTATTGTTTATACTTATAAGGACATGTTGACACTAGAAACACAGTTGAGGACTAGAATGTCTAGTGTACGTCAGTCCAATGAGTGACCTCTATAGTTGTACAGGTATCACTTTCTATGGGACCTCTGTGTCCGAGAGATGAAAAGATTTGATGTGATTCTTATAATGGACTGGCTCGCCCCCTTCCGGGCAGTCGTAGACTGTTATCGCCACAGGGTGATTTTTACATCAATAGAGGGAGGATCTTTTCTTCAAAAGGGAGAATGGGATGTACAGGAGAGCAGAGCTAGACCAGAGCATCATGGGCTAGGCAGAGTTACAACTCATATTTCTAGTATGTATCTGGACAACGAAAGGATTTCACAGAAAGGCATTCCTCTAGTGGTGGATCATTTCAGGGATGTCTTTTTAGAGAACATTACAGGTTTTCCTCCGGAGTGTGGTAGAATTTTCTATTTTGATTATGCCAGGAGAGGCACCGATGTCCATTCCTCCTTATTGGATGGATACACCTAAGTTTCAGGAGATCAAGAAGCAGTTGGAGGAATTATAGGAAAATGGTTTCATCCGACCCAATACTTCTCTTTCGGGTCCACCTGTCCTGTTTACGAAGAAGGCAGACGACACCCTTAGGCTTTGTGTGGATTATCATAAGCTGAACCTGTTGATTGTCATGAAACGATATCCATTTCCACATATAGATGATATCTATGATCTTCTTCGAGGATCAAGAGTGTTTTTGAAGATCGACTTGAGATCAGACAACCATCATTTGTGTGTCAGGCCATCTGATATACCTCTTACAGCTTTCCAGAGTAGATATAGTCTGTATGAGTATTTTGTTATGAAATTCAGTCTCACAAACGTTATAGAAGTTTTCGTGGCACTTATGAACAGAGTTTTCTATCGTTAATTAGATTCTTTCATGGTGGTTTTTGTGGACGATATCTTGGTATACTCTCACACTCAACACGACTATGCTACCCATCTTGAGATCATTTTGAGTACACTGAGGGAGGATCAGTTATATGCTAAGCCCTCAACATGCAACTTTTGGATATATGAGATTCACATCCTGGGTCATGTTATCTCAGAGACATGAGTATCAGTAGACCCAGAGATGGTGAGAGCAGTAGTTACCTAAGAGAGGGAAAGCAATGTCATCGAGTTACGATGTTTATTAGGGTTTTCTAGTTACTATAGGCGCTTTATACATGACTTCTCACCCGTAGCAGCTCCATTGACGATATTGACTAATATGAGGTCAAGTATGTTTGGTCAGAAGCCTGCGATTCAGCCTTTCAGGAGGTGAAGGGGAGATTGACTTAAGCACTAATTCTAGTTTTTCCAGAGCCAGGAAAGAGTTATACAGATTTCTGTGATGCTTATGTCATCGGGATTGGAGAAGTGATTATTCAAGAGGATCATGTTGTTGCATATGTATCTCAGTAGTTGAGGCCAGATGAGAAGAACTATCCTATGCACGACCTGGAGTTGGCTGCAGTTGTTCATTCTTTGCGTGGTTGGAGACATTATCTTCTAGGAGAGAATTTTGTGGTATATACTGACCATAAGAGTCTAAAGTAAATATTCAGGCAGTTTGATTTTAATCTAAGATAGTAGAGGTGTGTTGAGTACCTACAATCATTCAATTTTGAGCTTGCTTATACGCCATGGAAAGACAATGCTGTGGCAGACACATTGAGGAGGAGGACATAGAAACAGGCAGTTCAGGAGGCATGCTACGAGTGGTAGCTTATAGAACTATTCTCTGAAATGCATTTCGAGGTGCAGGACAGTTAGGGTCATAATTTTCTTTCTTCTATAGCTATTACATCTACCCTTCTTGACCGATTTCAAATTTGGCAGCTACTAGATTATGAGGTCCTAGTCATAAGGGAAAGCATGTTAGGAGAGGACCCATTCACCAGATAGAATGTATGTGAGTGTGAGATCTTGCATTTCAAGGGATGTGTGTGGGTGCCATCAGATTTGAATGAGGAGCTGAAGTGAGACATTAATTCCTCAATTTGGGAAGTTCATCATGGCGTCACCATGATGTATTGTGATCTAAACTACCAGTATTGGTGGACAGGTATAAAGATAGATTTTGCTGGTTTTGTCTTGAGGTGTTCCAACTGTCAGCAGGTGAAGGCAGAGCACCAGCGACCAGTGGGGATTTTATAGTATCTACCCAATCCTGAGTGGAAGTGGAATGATGTTGTGATGGATTTTGTGACATGGTTACCGAGACCGCATTGAGGGAATGATGTGGTATGGGTGGTCATTGACAAGCACATGAAGGATTCTCACTTCCTACATATTATGGAGACATTTGGTGTTGATGATATTGTATGATTTTACATCTGGGAGATTGTACACTTTCATGGGGATACATGTACTATCATTTCAGATAGGGATTCCCACTTCACATCGCATTTCTATCAAGGGATACATAGGGCTTCGGGTACACAAGTACTTCTATGTATAGCTTACCATCCCCAGACAGATATCCAGTTAGAGCGCAATATTCTGGTGCTAGAGGACATTCTACAAGAATGATTCCATGATTTTGGATGTTCATGGGAGAGACACATACATCTAGTGGAGTTTTCCTACAATAATAGTTTTCAAGAAACTATTTAGATGGAACCTTATGAGGCTTTTTACGGTAGGCTGTGTCGATCACCCTTGTGTTGGCTAGAGGTAGGAGAGGAAGCTTTGCTCGGATCTCGTCTTGTTCAAGAGACCAAAGACCAGGTGGAGTTGATTCGAAAAGGATGGCTATTGTTCAGTCTCGTCAAAAATCGAATGCTGATCAGCAGATATGACCTTTGGAGTTCATGGTCAGAGATAATGTTTTCCTACGTGTTACCCTGAGGTTGGGACACAAGAGGATCATGAGACATGGTAAGCTTTAACCGATATATGTCGGACCATTTGAGATTCTGGAGAGAGTCAGGCTGGTTTCTTATTTGTTTAGATTACCTCATATGTACCAGGCTATACCCGACATCTTCCATGTTTCTTAGCTTCGGCACTGTTTCTCAGACCCGTCCCATGTTTTTCCACATGAGGAGGTTGATCTGGAGCAGGATTCATCATTCGAAGAGCATCCCATCATGATTTTTGATCGCAGTACAAAGGTACTTCGTGGCTGGTCTATTCCTCTGGTACGGGTTCTATGGAAACACGACCATTTACAGGACGAGACATGGGAGAGGGAGGCAGATATGCGATCACAATGGCAAAAGTTGTTCAATGTTTCTTCTTCACCACCATGTTAGGGAAATTTAAGGATGAATTTCTTTAAGGGTGGAAGTTTATAAGACCCTGGACCTTCTTTTCATGTATGTTTTTCATTTTCTAGTCATTTTTTGGGAAAATGAGGATAATCTAGAAATTTTCTAAGTACACTCCGTGTACTCTGATGTCGTCTGAGGCAGTGTGCTGGCCACGTCATGGCCACACACATGGCCAAGTAGGGGTGATGAGGAAGCCGCTTAATGCGGAGTACTGAAATGCATACTACACACCGTGAACTCCAAAAGTACACGCCATGTACTTTCTCTTTTTCATTAAATGAACTGAGATCGCATCTTCACCCTGAAAACATCTTCTTCTCCAGCTTATTTGACCAAGAGTGATAGTACGATCACAGATCTTCTCTGAGCCACTGATTCGTCACCGTTTATCCGAATCGAATGTCGTCAGTTGCAATAGAATCACATCGGTGAGATCTTCGTTCTTCTTTAACCACATTTCCAAATTCTTTTTTTAAGAGAGTTATTGTAGTATGAACATTTATGATGTTTTTTGCAGCTCTACTATGTTCTAGGATGATTCATGAGCCGAGGTTCAAGTATATCGATCTCCTAGGATGGAGGTAGGTGGTCAATTTCCTCACGTTGAATGTATTTCAGTTTTTTTGTAAAAGTGCCGGATAACCATGCATCGGGTATCTCGGGTTACGGTTTTGATCCTGCATTTTTATATTCCTTAGACTGATTGTATGCTTATGGCTGTTAGATGAATAATGATTTCTTGTTAACATGTTTGAGGATCACCCAATGGGTGTTTCCCTTGTTTTTGATATTTATCGTCATGTGCCTTAGGTTTCCTATGAGGCAGACCTTATTTAATTGATTGCCTACCTTGATATAATTGGTTGCATGTATTTATTACTATTTATATGATTTTGATGCATTGGAGACATTATCCAAGTAGTTTTTGAACTTACTTAGGGCAGCTGACAATCGATTACGCATGACTGGACTGCTCAAGGCTATGTGAACCTGGTGCGGTAGACTAAAGAGGTAATTGATGATTAATGGCTTCCCTAGAGAGTCAGTTATAAATTAGTATCATTTGTAGGGACTATGGGAATTGGACTTTGTGCCTCCTTATAGTGTACCTAGTTACGTATCGAGACTACCTGGGGAATTAGACTAATGTTATTCCTCAGAGAGTCTATAACTATCATTGTATGACCATTGGGGAATTGATGGTGAGAGCTTCCCAGAGTGTCTGTGCCTTTGTATGATTACTTGACTAGAGGGGTCTTCCAGTGTGAGCCACCCATAGAGTAAGTGTGAATATTTATTGGTTATTTGTGAAAATTCCACCAAGCCAAATAACTGGCTTGGGTTTTGTACTTCTTGTGTTTATGTTGTCCGCTAAGATACCTGTTATGTTACATGATATGCCATGGGAATATAGAGCTGTTTTCTTGATTCCTTGGTTGACAATTAAATGATTGAATTACATTAATAAATAAATGTAAATGGGGTTTGGTAGGATTTTTTACTTTAGTGTGTTCCTATTTCTCTGTTGCGTTTATTTCCTTTACTTTGGCTATATTTCTCACTAATAGTAGGGCACATATCTTATGGTGGTTTCCCACTGAGATTAGTCGCACACCCTATTTGGGTTCTGCTTTTCATCCCAAATAGGTTATATGGTTGCAGGTGTCGATAGGGATTGTGGCCCTTCTACTTCAGGTACATGACTACTGGTTGGAGCGGGAGAGCATATGACCGAGCATAGGCTTGCGATGCTACTGGAGTTGCTGTTTACTTTTAGTACTTTGATTCTCAGATGTATTTTAGCACGTTGTTGTGTTTGATACTTTCTTTAGATACTTGTAAATGCTGCATCATTATCATCATTATTATATATTCATTGCTTCCGCTGTTTAGTTTCAGTTGTTGTATGCTGTTTACTGCTTCTACTATTGACTGTTTTTTCTTTCCCTTGTATACCTTACCAAATGAGGGCATTGTTTCCCCAATGACTCACCAAGGCCCTCGCTATTAGTCGGTAGCCTATGGCGTTTGGGGAAATGCTCCCAAGGACATGTGACAGACTGGGTACAAGCACCAGTTGAGTTGCTCCGGATTTGGGTTGTTACATAAATGTTTCAAATGAAATTGTATTTTTCAATTAAAGCATATTATTATTGAATATTAATGAAAAAATGGAACATTTAAAAAAATCACCAATGATAATTTTTATATAAATATTTTCAAAATAATGATAATTTTATCATATAATGTTTTTAAATTTAAGGGAAATAGTTTTTATTATGTGTGAAACAACATGATAAACTATCTTTAGGGAAAATACAGTTTTTCGGATAATATTTATTTTTCATCTAAATGATTCGTATCCAATTAAAAATACATATATATCCATAAATATATTAATTATATAGTATTATTAATACCCACTAATTTAATTGTTATTTTACAACGGTATACTATGTTATAGTTTAATTATACATTGGGGTGTGATCCCTAGAAACTATTGAAGAGATTGAATGAAATGAAATTTGTTTTCTATGATTTTTAAGATTGGGTTTGAATGTATCACACACTATCAAATATGATATTCTTATTTTAGAATCATTTTTATCACATTTACAACTGTTAAATAAAATTTTCCTTCATAATATAACCTTGATCTTATTAGTAAATGGTTTTACATTTGGAAATACCGTTCCAGAAAAAACCACATCAGAAAAAGGGCTAATAAAATATCTTATTAATAAGAGCTGTGAGGAACTAAAAATATCATATAGAATAACATATAACTAAGTTTCTACGTGTGAGAATATTTTTTGAATTTGAATATATATATATATATATATATTTAAAGTCTAAATAATTTCATATATTAATTTAGTTTATTGATCAAAAAAATTGAATGATCTTGGGGTTGTTAAGGACCTCCAAACCATTATTGAAATAGGTGTGAAAAAGGAAATTGATAACATTAGAAATGATGGTCATGGGAAAAACATTAATTGAAAGATCCATTATTCTAAATTTGAGTAATTAATTTACAATATATTAATTTACAGAATCATATTTACTTGATATGTTTCAATTTAATAAAAACAGAATCATATTTTGGGTATTCTTTTATCAATTTTCACATCATCATAAAATTCATGGAATGAATAAAAAAAGTAAATTATTATTTAATGATACACTAATAATAAATTTTAATAGATAATAAGATCCATAAAACAGTGAAAAGTATTTTCTTTTATCTCTAACTATTTTTCAAAACCAATATATTTATTAGATGTTATCCAATATAATAAGTTAATCTCTATACCTCAAAACAAACAACACCGGTTCATCAATAATATTTTTTAGCAAATTATTTTACTATAAACAAGGATGTATTTACCAACACATCATGTAATGTATATTTAGTCCCTATAAACTTATCATACTTCATTCATGGCTTCAAGCCCCTTATCCTTACTAGATATTGAGGGTTGTCACACAGTTTTGAGATCTATCATTTTTCAGAAGTATTTTTTTATAAACTTAAAAAATTCCCAATAACATATTATGCACATCCTTGAAATAAAATTATTTTATAAATATCCTTTTTATTATGGTTTTAAACATATTTTAATTTTCATACAATTTATTATAATATTATTGGACTATTATTAAAATGTCATTAATGATGATTTTTTCCCTAAAGGTTATCTATAAAGTTGTTCTTATGTCTCAAAAATAAAAAGGTTATATTCCTTTAATAACTTTTTAACTCAATCATATTGTAAATCATCAGGATATATTTTTATAAATTTCTTCCAAAATATATTTATTCTTGGGAAACATTCATCATGTAAAACTATGAAGGTAATGATTAAAACATTTAACTTATAATCAACCATGAACTCATAAAACCATAATGGTATCCATATCTATTATGTTTACAAAAACACATATGATTCTATAACATTACAAAATCTAATAATGATTCAGGATTCTTGGATCCAAAATACCATACGTATTATACAACTAAAATATAATTCTAGAATCCAAATATATTATTCGACCATTTTATTTCAATGTAGTTTCATCCTTGATCTAGTAATTGACATTTAAAAAATGGTATTGATTCATATAATTCCTAGGTTCACAAAAAAATATGATAATGAATAATAGTGGAGTCTCTAGGATGATATTTATTTCCTTCAATCATCCTATTCATTTTCCCTTAGAAATTATTTTTTTTATTCGCTTACATTATACAAAAATTTAATTTTCTAATTCCATTGAAATAATTTTATGGGTGTCCCTTTCAATATTTATTTCAGGGTGGGAATTCATCATTCATTCATTCACTGTCTCCATAACTCAAGCTCTTAGATAAATCATTCGTTATCTTATTTGGTGAGTCTGAGAGGTGGTTAAGGTATTTTTAAATATGATTTTTGGAATACTATTTCAGTATAATCACAATATCGTTAAAGATAATCATCATCCCATTTGGTTTTTAATGTTTCTCATAATATCATTCATATTAAATTTAACATGATTCCATAATGTGTTATCCATTGACTAGAACAAAAAATCATAGTGTGTGATAAAAATTATAGTTGGAAAACCATTGAATCAGTTATATGATGTCTAAATTAAGGCACATTTTGTTTTAATATATTAAAAATTTCATTTATTGTCATCATATATTAAAATACTTATGATTGGTATCTAATGAATATTTAAATTATCATAGTTATATACCCCATTAATGATTGAATAGATTCACTACCAGGATCATTTTGGTGCACCAGGATATCAACGAGTCAATCCCAATGTTCGATATCGATGTTATTAACAATAATTACCTCTTCTCCAAAACCATTTTATAATTTAGAACCCTGAATGGGATGCTTGTATATGAAAATCTAAATAAAATATATAATATAATTAAATTTAAACATTATTCACTACTTATCCTTGAATTCTATTATTGGGTTATATTACAAAATATATGTTTTCTTAAATAAAGTTACAATTGATTCTTCTAAGAATCATTTGATTCAAATTATATAGAACCTATCTTAAGTTACATGGATCATATGTATTTTTATTATATTAAAAAAAGATAAAACGAATCACATCCCCAATGGACAAATAATTTTGTAGTAATAGTGAACTAGAAACATAATTTATTATTCCAATACATTTAATAACAAAAATTACAGCAATATTATTTTTTAAAATAACATTCTTCTATTTAAAATAATTTCAAATATAGTTTTTAGTAAGCTTTATTGATACAGGTAAATGGATAAAAGTGTGAGGAAAAATACTTATTAAATATTTTCTATATTTTAATATATCAATAGTCAATAAGCATATTCAATATGGGAAGGTAGATTACTAAACACACATTCAATGTAATAATTAAACTGAGAAAGAAGTTTATCCAAATATGATATCAATGTAAGACTTTCATGGATAATAATAAATATGTATATGTAATTAATTGCAATCAGTTTTAATTTAATCATCAATAAGAATATAATTATAATATAAGGAATAATAAATATGGAAAGGTAGAAAACATAAATCACACAACATTAATTAGATAATTGAGAATGAAATGAATCCACAGATAACATTATTGAGAACATATCATCAATAATAATAAATTATTTCATAATTAAGGAATTTATGAATTATTGGATGTCATTTCTCATGAATCATGATAACTCAAATATAAAGATCTTTCAGGAAAAAATTAGGCTACTCAGCAAAACCCCATGAAGCTTAGCCAATATATTTTATGCTAGATTTCTGATTGACCAAGGATAAAATCTATGAAATGAGGGGATATCATTAACAAGGAAATATCCCTATCTTCTATATCAAAATACTTCTTTATATGTGTAATAATAAATTTAAATTATAGACAATGTACATTATCACTAAATATCTATACTGTGTAAATAATACGAATTTATCAATATTTACCTAGATAAAAATGACATTCAATATAGAACACAATTTATATAAATTGTATAAAATTTATCTAATAACCATATCCATGATAAATAATATATATATTCATGGTATAATAATTTTCCAATGATAATAGGAATGTAAATAAATCTAGGGGAAGTTAATGAAGACAAAAATAAATCATTGAAGCGAATTACAATATGTTCCTTTGTATTAATAATATAAACCATATATAAAAAGAATAAGGATGGAATAAATAAAACATGTTCATAGTGGAGTATATTTAAAGTAATTTTTCATTTATATTAATGAATAAAAATAAATTATGAAAACTTCTTGAGGGAAATATCTTATTAATTATTAATATCACATTTTAGAACATAAAATATTTTGAAGATCATTTTATCTTCAAAAAAATATATAAAATAAGAATTTCCATAATATGATTAAAATAATTTTCATTAAAAATATGTTTGAAATTATTATAAGGAATGATTAAAGAAACATCATTATTGCTAATGGTTAACTCCATACATGTCTTATAAATTATAAAGAATATTTCATTTTCATTATATGAAAATTGATTTTTTTTAGAAAATAACATTAATGTCAATTTTAGATCATATTGTACATCAAAAAATGTCTTAAAATAATTTTATTAAGTCATTATAGAAAGGATAAAACAATTTTGAATGCATTTTTTGATAACATGAAAATATCATGAATAAAAATAAAATTACAAAATGATGTGGGTTTATTCATAAATTATTGAATACTTTCCTTCATCTGATATTTAATTATACATAGCCATGAGTGTAATGATATTCTGAAATAAACACTCACATGATCATATCAATGATGATAGAATTTATTAATGAATATTTTGTATGTATCAACATTAAATAAATATTAAAAATGAAGTAAAATATAATATAATATGAAATAATTTTACATACAATCTTAGAGTAAAAATGACAATGAATATATAATGTAACCTAATGAAAATAAATTGTGTTATGAATTTTTTTACCACTTTTTAATTCATAAGAAAAATCCATATGGATGTAATAATTCAAATTGAAAATTATAATACCATTAAAAATTAATAAATCATATGTTACAAGTAAAATTGTATGTATATACACTATATAACAAAAATTAGGTGTATAAGATTTAAATATGCCATAATGTAGACAAATTGAGACAAAGTCCATAACAAACATCAAAACATTAAAGTGGGGATTAATCACTCAATTTACTATCTGTATCAAATGTAAATAAATAATAAAATATATAAAATTAAACATAACATAAATATTTTTCCCTACAAATATAATATAATAATGACATAATCAATTTTAGAGATGATTAAACCATTCAATAGAAATTGTTATATGAAATCCATTAACTCTAGATTCCGTTCAAATGAACATGATTTAAACTATTATATATTAATTTTAATCATTTATTAACTTCTTAAATATAAACATATATATTTAAAAAATCATGTATGATATATTTGTAAATATTACCATCCGATGATAAATAATGTTTCATTATTTTCATTTTTTAACGTGTTAATTTTATTGTGTTATTATTCATGATTTTTCATGAAATTTCATGTTCTCTATCAAATTATATTATTCTAGAATCAGTAGAATAATAATACTGAAACACAAATAATCTTTTTAAATCAGTTTTAATTTTGAATCCTATATTTAAATATGGTAATGAAAATGAATTATGTTACATCCTACAGACAGTAGTTCGTATATACATCTGAGTAAGGTTTCTATTTTTCAATGATCATTAGGGAAAACATGTTGGTAAAATATAGTATTTATATAATTATAATAATATCATATATAATATATTTTTTCATTTAATTTACATATAAAAATATAATTGATGTTTTGGGGTGATGAAAAGAGAGTCACACCACTTTATGAAGGTGGAATTCCAGACATACATGAAAGATGTTATCATCTTTTTGTGAGTGAAATGTAAAGAAGGATAATGATGAAATTATAATTACATAATGAAAAATATGTAATGAATATATTAAATATGTCACTTATAACACTTGTAATCATCAACATTCTCATTATCACATTTTCTATAATGTTTTTGTCAAAAATGAATCATATCCATTCATTAGTTAGTAGTCCTACGTAGACATGAGTAAAATTATCATATCACCTATATAATGGAATATAAAAAAGATATATGTGATATAATGAATAAATATGTATAATTAATTAATAAATACCATATACATATATACATTAGATCAATAATCATGAAAATATATGATATGTGGTAATGAAAAAAACGAATGGCATTGGTTCGTGGGTCGGTAGTCCATTGTACACTTGAATGATTACATCAAAAATCATTTTTAAGTGGTAAGAACACAATTCATTCAATTAACATAAAACACATCATTATTTGAAATATACCAAGGTTTCAATATCATCATGGTGTAATAATAATTGATGTATTTGGAGGAATAAATACAATTAAACTCTCATTAAGGAAAATTAACAATTTTTTAGTACACTCCTTAGGTACTCACCAGAGACTATATCAGTTGTATTTAGTCCAAACTATGTATTATATTATGAGAGGCGGTATATTATGTTGTTATTTTTAATTTACTTTATAAAATACTAATTTTTGATGCCGTGAAGAATTGTGAAGAGGGGGTGTCCATTTATAAGTTCGATGAGTGGCATAGTTTTTTTAAAAAAATATATTCAATCATAACATCATTTTTATCATTAAAAATACATCCAAAGTAAGAAAATGTATAACCTAGAAGGCATAAGTTAAATCTACGACCATAAAATGGGTTTTTGAAATTTTATTACAACATTTATCTCATTATATTCTTGGTTTAACCCCAAAAAAATGCATTATAACCTTAAACATGGTAAATAATTTTTCATATTTTCACTATAAATTTAGGTAGAAAAATATATTTACAAGATTATAAAATATAGTTTATTCTGATTCATAATAGGGATTCCATTTTTCAAAACCCAGATCACAGATGTAGAAAAAATTTATATAAAATTAATCTCAATGATGTAATGAGGAAGAAGTTATTAAATAGAAAATGATAAATGTTTTTGAAATATTTATATCAAAATTCAATTTGAAAACTATTCTGATGAACCAAATCGTATTAATTGATATATTAATGGATTATTTTTACATTTATATAAATCTTATATATAATCTATATAGATAAATAACATAAGAAAATGATTTTTTTCAATTAAAATTCATTATTTTCTAGTGTTCATTAGTTAATGGAACATCTTAAAAGAATCCCAAAAATTCACACATATTTAATTTTTCTATGATAATTTAAATAATGATTTTAATTTTTTTAAATAAATATTCTAAATGTATTAAAAAATTATTTATATTATGTTCACAAATCATAAATAAAAAATATTTTAGGTAAAAATGGTTTTACGAAAAATTATTTTTCATATAAATAACTCTTGTTTTATTACTAGTAAATATAAACCCTCAATTTTTATAAATTATTTAATAATATTATGAAATTATTCTTTAACAGTAATGTGATGAAGGTATATGATATTACATGTCATTTAGACTCAGATGTGTTTTCTGTAATCTATTAATGAGCTTAAATTTAAAGAAATAAATTCATAGAATGACTAAGCTTGATGTTGCATGACACATACAATATAAAATAAAATGTATTTTCTTATAATTATTGTGGGTAATATTATTCCCATACAAAAAGAAATATATCCTTAAAATTTAATTTTTATATTGGTAATAAAATAATTAATTTATAGAAATATATTTCATGAAAACCACACATATTAATAAATGTTAATAAAATATTCTTTTAATAAGAGATATGGAAAAGTACAAATGTTTTATGGAAGAACATATAAATTGGTTTCTATAAAATATAAAATTATTACATCTATTTATATTTAGTTGGAATAAAATCATAAATAACTATAAAGGGAAATTAGGGTCATTTATCACAAAAACAGAGTGATCAACAGAATGTTATGTACCAATAAACCATAAATCATGTCATGCCTTGGCCTCATAGAAAATATTCTTGTTCCCTGAACTAGGTCAACACATGACCTTAGTCATACCTCCATCTACAAAATATTTTTCGACTAGTATCGTGGTTCTATGAAGATATATTGGGAATACAATACCCATTTTCTATGTAAAACCACCACCAAAATAATACCAATATATAAAACAAATATATCAACCATTGACCAGTAATAGAACAATAGACACATACCCAATTGAAATATATTCCCTTGATGACATGCGTGGTAGTCCTAAAATAAAACCCAAAATGATGAATCCATGAAAAACCCCAAACACATTCATGTGTCCAACCTGGTCATATCATTCCATTCTACATCCAATAATCTCATTCAAAAAACTATACCAATTATCTATCCTGAGCATTTTCCAAATAAAATGATGCAAATGATCGGGTACCCATGTGCCATTATTGCCTCATTCGGGTGTCAGTACAACTTAGTAGGCTACCAAAAATGGTTTCTAATATATTATATAGTCTGTACAATAGTGTATATTGATAATGAATGGTGCGACAAAAACAAATATAAAATATGTAAACCATGTTTCAAAATTAAAAATATATAAATTTCAATTTAAATATTTATGTTCCATCATATGATCAAACCATCCAACTTTATCCTGTCATGACAAGAGCAATAACCATGAACAATAGGGATCTACCAATTTATTTCACAAGGGAATTCATTTATCAATTACTTTAGTCGAGTGTATCTCATAGAGTCGGTCTAGGTACCAAAACCATACATCACATGTCTCACAAGTTGAAAAATGGTTGATCCATTCTATGTATTGAACCGAGATTTGATATTCCATGTCCGACCATCCTAACCTATTGGTCATATGTCATAAAATCTGGTGCATTATTCCATGTAGAGTACTAACACTCAGAATTCCTTTTTTGACCATCCTAAACATAATATGTAATTTGATGTCCATAATTTTGGGTTCATGATCTATAGTCCTTTTCCTAGAGAATTATGGTGCATCATAGAACCATGACCAACATTCTTGCCCACCCAAAATAGAGGAGTATAGAACTTTTCCAAGATCCAAATCCACTATTCAATGCTCATAATTTGTGGAACACTGGTATATAAATCAAACTGAGATTTAGGGAATCACGTCTGACCAACCAAATGATTTCATTAATATTAATATTATATTATCTTGTGTTTTATCAAATTTAAATATCCTTAATCATTAATAAATTTCAATGTTCATGAACATTTTTTTAAATTAATGTAATAACAATAATACCCAACCTCTTTATAAAACATCATAAAATCCACTGAATATTTTATAATCTACCATCCAACAAGGTCATTTGTCATTAAAAATAAAAAAATGGAAAATGTCTAACCATTCCCCTCATTAATTAAATGAAAACAACATGGTTGATTAAAAAGTTTAAAATTAGACACAACCTTCAATGAACCATTTATAATCTATTAAGAATACCTTTTAAAACACATTAAGGTCAGCAACTCCTTTCTAAAAGATTACACAACTAGAAAAAATTATTTTTAATCACTAAAAATCATAACCGGATCAAAATCCAAAACACATCATTTAAACCATTTCAAAATACACTATGGAATTTTGGAAGAGATAACATATAAACATATAAATTATCCCCATATTCATTAACATATACAAAATTAGAAATTAAAACTCAATCTCGTTCAAAATTAACCTAACTCAAAATTTACCAATTCATTTCACCATTAAAAGGGCTTAGCATACCCATGGTCTGACCTAGGTATAGTTTCTAATGAAAAATAGATCCATTGGGGCTTTTCAAGGGTCTCACACCTCAAATTAATTTCCCATACACTTTTTGTATCCTAATTCATAAAAAAAATGAGGCAGAAACTTTGAATAAGCACATCCACATGTTAGAAGGTTATGAGTAGTGGAAAAATCATAATTACCACCTTCCTAATTCCCAGAGAAAATAAATCATCCATCCATGGAACATGATTATAGATCGAAAAATCATTTACTTAAAAACCTAGAATTTATTTAAAAATCGGGTTGTAGGTGTTTATAATGATATAAAATATCATAGAAATCTTCTTATAGAAAATTGATGGAAACATAGTCAAATTCATTGGTGGATATTCAATTAACTCTAAAAATCACTCTAAATGCCTATCAAATGAATGGAAACATCTATTGAGGATAATATATTTATGGTTCATTACCCTATCATTATATAGTAAAATGGGGGAGTCATTCGGGGGAGAAATGTTTATGTTATAAAGACAAAATGTTTTAAACCCAAATTTTATTGAGGTTCATGGTTTGAAAACACATGTTTACAAATTTTGTAGGAACCATGAGGTTCCCTCTGTCTATGATGAAACATAGCCACATTTTTTTCATGTCCAACCACATAATTTTAAGAATTTTATAGTGGACTTTAATTCACCACTGTCGTAGGAGAGGTCGACCTACACGGTCTCCGGGACAACCCATTATGTTTTCTCTACCCATGCACCCCATTCTACATGCTATACGATTATGGAACAAGATTACTACTTACTATGAATCAACTTTTGTCTCAGAATATATTGGCCTATTTTCCATATTTTTTGCATCTTGAACCCCCATAACACAGGTGAGACATATCATAATAAAAAAACATTCCAAAAACCAAAAATAAAATATAACACATACCATATCATTTTGTCAGTTCATATAATCTCTAAAATGTACAAAATATTAACCGTGAGCTACATTTCCTAGCATCACCAAGCCTCCAAGACAAACAGTTGATCCAGAAGTCCCACATATCAAATTTATTCTTTGATTTCTCCTTCTGAACGCAACATTGCCTTTATTTCACTCTAACCAAATAAAAAATCATACACTAAATGATTTTCTAGTTGTTATACACAACACAAACATGAAGATCCATAAATGATGCATCAACCTAAAAAAATTCTATCACATAACCCCATAAGGATTCCACTGTAAAATTTCATAATCCCAAACACAAGAATACATAATACTGTACATCATGCTACTATGGAAGATACAATTGGATATGTACCAACCTAATCCTCTCGAACAATAAGGACTCAAAACACAAATCTCCATATTACCATATTTAAAAAAATATGATGGTCACCTGAACGTGGAGTCACCAAAAGTAATATATGGTCATCCAGTCAAATTATATATTATATTTTGGAAAATGATTTTATTCCAAATGAACTCTTCCCAAAACTAGATTCGAAATACACTACGGAGGCACAACTGCCATGTCGAGAACTTTATCAGTTAAAATATGATCTTGAGAATGCTTCCTAAATCAAAAACCAAGAATTATTTTAGCGAAGCCCATTCAATTAGAAACACTAGTCAGATCATCAGCTAAATAATATCCCGCAATTTTGATCCTCAACATAGACATGGGATTATTTCTACCATATATCAAAACTTGGCACCTCCATCATAAAAAATGGACATCTAAAACCTAAAACTCAATATTCAAAACATACTTGATGCATCCTGAAAATCATAGTGCCTCAACATCTAGAAGAGAACCAACCATCATTGGCCTCCCTTCCATCAATCAAAATCTCCCGAAATGGAAATGTACCTGCCATCCATATATTAGATGAAGAGAACTCAGTTCATTATCAATCCCATTTTCCGTTACTAAAATGCACATGTCATTTCAAAACATCCACCAAAGGAGGATTCAAATTCCCAACTTTAATTCCATCTTCCATGACTTGTAAGACCATCTTGTATGATTAATACCAAAACACAAAAAAAAAGATGTTTTAACTTTTCCAGTTCACCTGGTCAAAATTTTATCTCATATAAGTTATCCCAAGAGCAAGAAAACACAAATACCAATGTCCATACCAAACTCCGGATTAAACATACCACCAAAACAAAATTTCTCAAAAACTATTCTCGTACCTGTTTATTTCCATTAATTAATATATATCATGATCATAATATTTTATTTTGAAACCCATTGTCGAAAAGCCTATTGTTGGATCGATCAACCACGAAATAAAATTCCCACATGGACTCCCCCAAAGAAACAATATAGGCACCTCAAAATTTACTCATTAGTATTTTGATGCCACTGTATAAAATCCATGGTCTTCTCCCCAAATATCGATATATGAAAAATAACTCCCCACCTTAGGAGTAATGTTGTCACTGAATTTACACTATAATACATGACCCCTTCAATAAAGATCCTTTGAATTGGTCATGGCCATATTAACCTCATTAGGGAGGAAAATTGAAACATTAAAAATCTCCCATTTTGAGTATCCATGAATGAATCCATAAAAACTTTCCGCAATGAAGATACCGAATGTACCTCACTGAGATGGAATATGGTTCCCCACCAACTACAAGGCTCCACTTTTAACAATTTTCGACAAAACAACTTTCAGGAAGTCCCTTTATCCAATGAAAATAATAATTTTGGTAGCATGGCGTATAAAAATTCTATATTAACAAACCCAAATTTATATCAAGATTTTGGGACATATCATCTAATGTCATGAAGAACACCATATGTAATTTAATAAACAACATCAACATATCCATAACTAAACAGTATCTCATGTAACTGGTGCTTCTCACATTGATCTTACTGAAATGATATGTACTCATCATGAGCCACCTATTCACTGATCCCAAACATCATTGTGCCTTCCAAGTACATTCCCACTTATGGATCTCATCATATTCATCATGTTTAAGAACGTTATTATGACCACTTACATTACACATATCTAGAATCCAGAAGTTGTATATCATGAGACCTGGTACTGAATGACCACTTACACAACTGACCACCCCATATATGACATCACCATATGAATCAATATATAATCAAAAGGTGTTCTCAAACCATTCCCCTATCTTTCCTCAAGGTATTCTCAATGTTCCGATTGAATAAACCAACTTTTCATAAAATTATGCTCTATCACATGGAAACCCCTCACACTGGTAGTTGTTTCCATAATGAGAGTATCAATCTATGCATTGGTCACCCCTATATTCTATAACTAAATACAACAATGAGTCCTCTATTATTAATAATCAAAGAAGATGGCTGAGACAACAAATTGATCTTTCCATTTCTAAAATTGACCCGATAACAGACCATAAGCACTCATTTTCTTTCCTAAGAAGGAAATAGTGGAATACGTAAACATTGTACCAAAATATGATCACACCCATAGTGCATTGATTCCATATTTCAATCACCCAACCATTCATCACATTCCATGAAACTGACAACATTGGGCTACCATCCATCTAGGTTACCATCATTTTGAAAAACCACCACTTCCTGACCACTACTCAAGTCGAATCACCAAAACCATAGACTTTACCACATATCCATCTAGGCCAAATACAAACCATATATAACTATATACATGTCACAAAAAATATATCAAAACTATCAAATTTTTCTCACACACCCAAACACACTAACAAACATACTGACCACTCTCAATGTTTTTCATTAAAGATAACATTATATGAACTCCCTAAACTGGAGTCACATATGGAATATGATGCTAGATATTTTTTTTAATAAAAACACATAATCATCGAAAAAAGTATTCCCTCACAATCGGAACTTATTAAACTATTCTAAAACACATTACTCCCAACACACCCAAGTGAACATTTATTCTAGGTTCTATACCCATGTCTAAAATACCATTATCTAATGGAACCACAAATTAAAACTCCCATTTTATGGTCCAATGAAAAATCTACACATCCATAAGCCAATATGGTAAACACGTCCATAATATCAAAAAAATATCACAACCTCAATGTTAGAAAATAAAAAAATAAGAACAGTTACATTCCACTATTGATAACATAAAAACACACCAAGCACCATAACCCATAACAAGGGTCACAAACTCAGTAAATCTTAATATTGAACCACCCATAAAAAGTACCATATTAAAAAATAGTGGACAATAATAACCAAAATTCTAGTTCCCATAATATCCCATTTTCCACACTAATTAATAGATAAAATATTAATACCCACAAATTCAAATTGAATATCCATCACCTATTTACATTCTCCAATATTTCCATCTGTCCTAATTTTCATAAATAAAAAAAGAACCCTATGGATGTACTATTAATCTTATGTTCCTTAAATAATAAATCAAACCAAGAAACCTATATTCCCATATAATATAAATAGATAAAAACTAATAAATCAACTACCTCAAATCCATTTTCTTCAATCAGGGTGGAGATATCAATAAACTGTACTTGAAAAAAAAAACAGAACATCAATCCCCACACCTAGTGACATGTGTTTCCCTCATATGTGGGGTTGTATGAAATCTTTAAAAATATCAATAGTAATCCATGATAATAACCTAAAATCATTACTACCATGCCTATGAAAAATAAAAAATACATATACTCGGATACCACTTTCTAACATCCCATCATGGTATCCACTAAACCTGTTCCATGAGCCAAATCACCACCTGACCGCATGCACACCTCCCCATATGCCAATGTTTATTGAATATAAGTGTGGGACTATAGAGATTAATTTTGGAGAATACACCTAACTATCACAGTAAAACCCAAAAAAAATTATACAAAAAGAGAAAATAGATATATCAACTAGTAAATAGAAACAAAATAACATAGACCTACCAAAGTGAATCATAATACAAAAATGATATTTTTACCCTATATTTCATGAAAAAAATAGAACCTAATATATAGAAACCATGACAAACCCCAAACATAGTATCGAGTCCATCTAATACTTTTAATCCTATACACCAAACTAGAATCTCCTGCATAAAATAAACACCACGTCCATGTATAGAACTTGTGACCAAGAATAACTAGTGTTTCCTTGGGTACCATAGTGCCATGGCTGCCCGAGTATAGTGTGAGTAAAAATTAGTTGGACCCCACCAACAATGTCTATAAAAATATCTCATATATAAAATATTGTATATAGATAATCATATATTCAAAAATTAAATAATGAGTATGGGAAACAGATTTTATATATAAACATTTCTTTGTATCTATTCATGTATTTATGTTTAATCATATCATCAAACCTCCCAACAATATCTAGAAATGATGAGATCCAATGAAAACAATGGTATGGGTCTACCATTATATTTAATAAGGGAATTCATTTATCAATTAATTTATCATAGTTTACCTCAATGAATTTTCATCGATACCAATGCCATAAATAATTGGTTTAATGATTTGAAAAACATATTGATTCCCTATATATATCCAACCAGGATTATTTATTCCATGTCTGTCCATTCCAACCATTGGTCAAAAGTCCAAAAAATGAGGGAATCTATTACAATTATCCAACCAAGACTCAAAATGCCGTGTCTGGCCATTCCAATAATGACATGTAACACCAGGCTTATACCCATGGGTTTAGGGATTGTCTTTTCTTCCATAATAAATGAATGGTGTACTATGGCACATGGAGCTTCATTATTCACTATCCAAAACATGGCTTTGGAGAATCAGTCTTTCATCCCAAACCCTAATTCACATGTTGGAAAAAATGGTGCATCAGTCGATGAATCCAATCTTGATTCGACGCGTCTTGTTTGACCATCACTAACCATTACATTATCAATTATTTAATAATTATTAGAACATTTTTCTAATTTAAATATCCTTAATCAATCAGAATTTACCATATTTCCCACATAGATTTTAAACCAATGTTTCTATACAAGGCCCAACAACTTTTAAAATATCATAACCCCCAGTTAAAACACTTTGAAACTAAGCTTCAACAATAGACTTAATTTTTATTCATCAAAACATAGAAAAAGGAAAAACATTCCCTTCAATTGATTAAATGAAACTACCATGGATATTTTAAAACTCATAAACCACAAAAAACTCAATTCAACAATTTAAATTTACTAAGAAAACATTTTCAATCACCTTTAGGTCAAGGCGTTATTTATAAAACATTAACATTTTTCAAAACAATATTTCACATCATTAAATTTGATAAAAATAGTAAAATATAAAAAAATTAATTTGAACCATTTAAAAATCTATAAAAATATTAAAAAAATAATTGAAACATTACAGTTACCCATTTTACCATTCATATTTGAAAAATTGACAATTTAAACTCATTTTATTATTAAATATAAATATTTTAAATTATACTAATTTTTTTACCATTTACAGGGCCTGAAATACCACATACCTAGAATATGTTTTGGTGTAAAATAATCAAATATCCCATAGTGTATATGAAGGGTATTTCACCTCACGATAATTTAGAATATTTTTTCCTCATCTAAATACATAAAAATGAAGTGAGGTAGTGACATGGACAAAAAAAATACACAGAGTAAAACATAAATATTAAGTCCAACATTAGAAGGAACACCTATATCAAGTTGTTAAACAATATCGTATTCTATAATGTCTTATAAGTTCGAGGAAAAAAATCATTTGCATCCAAACACTGAATCTTGTGTAGAAATAGTGATTTAGTGCTTTATATGGATTAATAAAACCACATCGAGCCTCTTCTAAAAACATGGAAGGAAACGTGGTCAAAAGATCACCCAGAACTTCAGTTCACACCAAATGACATTCCAACATGTAATATTCGATAGAGAAACACCCATGGAGTACGATGATAAGGATTCATGTTCATTGTCATATCTACATGGGTTTGAATTTGGGGAAAATATTTGGATAAACATTTACGATTCTGAGGGGAAAATTTTAATAACCCTAATTTTAATTATTAACATGGTTCAACAACAAATTTTTTCCAAACGATGCGCCATCCATTCAGTTCCGTCATTCCAAAAGGAAATTGATCTACATGGTTTTCTTAGCCACCTATATATTTTGGAAAACCATGCAGTTGATATATGTTATCCAATGTATGATGGGATTTTGAGCGAGATGGTATCTTATTCCACCATCCATGGGTTTTCCAACAATTCACCTTTTTGTACATGTTTTATTGTTATGGTGCTCTATTACTACTAAATGAGTTCCAACCATGTTCTCATAACATATTTTCCAATAATCCATATTATTTTTTTAATGAACCCCCAACACCCAAAATATCTATTGGAATCCCTATAAAACATATCATAAAAAAAATTAAATCTAGGATGTAACTTATCTTAGTATTGGGATAATTCAAATATAATAGGTGTGAATAAGGTAAGTAATATCCTCATAAATGATGGTAAATATAAAATACTTTATTTAATGATATTTGTTTTCAAAATTTTTGGAATTAATTTACAGTATAATAATATTAGGACACCTATTTATTTTATTTGTTTTATTTGATATAAAAAATTTCATCATTATATTGTTCATTGATAAATTTCCAACTCAACACTAAATAAAAGAATTGAATATTAATAATTTATTTTCTATTTCTGAAGAACTAAATTTCTCTTTTAATGGATTATAAGATCCATAAAATAATTATATCCCTTCTCATGTATCTGTAAATATTTTCGAAAATAGATATAGTTAGAAATAGTTATTAAATGTAATAAATCATTCTCTAAACCTAAAAAGTAACACCATTAGATTGTCAGTAATAATTATTTTTTAGATCATTTAACTAAAACCAATGACATTTTAACAGTGACATCACAATGGACTATAGAAGGATCTATAAACTAATCATCCTTTAGAAATGGGTTCATGTCACGTGTCCTAGTTGGAGGTAATTGGATTTCAACTGGAATGCAGTTAATCCTTTTTCCGAACAACATTAATATAATTATAATAAAAATTCCTAAAAAAATTATGGACATACATTAAATAAAACATTTCATAAAATAATATTTTAACTAGTTTTTTTGGTAAAAATTATTTTTTGTTAATGTATCATAGTTATATATTAAAATTATAACCATTTAATTTTTTCTCATATTAGCCTAGATGGTTACCATATGTTTAATCTAATATTTAAAAAATGTAATGGAATTATTCCTAAAATAAAATTTCCATTAAAATATATACTAAACCAATGGGATGTTTTGTTATACACTTATCCAAAAATATTCAATCTCATTGATTTATTTCATCACAAAAAACCTATAAATGGTTGTTGAATATGTTTAACTTATGTTCCAACATAAACTCATAAACCCATGATGGTATTAATAGCTCTGGTGTTAATAAAGACGCATAGTCTTTTATTGTTTAACACAATCCTTTGAAGTCTCATGATTATATAAGGAAAATAAAATTAGTAGTATAATTATACAATATAATTCTAGAATCCTAATAGATACTTTAAACATTATATATCAACATTTGTTCTTCCTTGTTATAGGAGGTTGTCTTTAGATGAGTGAAATAAGTTTTATTAATCTATAGATCCCCATAATTAATAAAATAAATAATAAAATTATCCATATGATGATATTTATTTCATTCCTTTATAATCATCATTTTTTCCTCATCAATTCTTTTTACCACCATTTCTACACATAAATCATTTTCCTAAATAATTGAGGAACTTTCCTCGGTGTTTGCTTCAACATATCATACATGATTAATATCCAGACATTAATTCCTCTATTTTCTCCCCCACATGATTCCATAAATAAATGAATGATTTTGTTATATCTTAAGTATGGGAGTTTTTTAATGAATATATTGATATTCATAATTATTGAAAACTAATTAGTCATAATAAAAATTCCATTCACTCCATTCACCATGCCATGTTTTTTGTCATTCTCATGAATTTCCCATTCACATTTTATGACAATATGATATATTTATATTCAATATATTAATAAAAAACTGAGAAATATAGATTGTAAATAAATCATTATAATAAGTAAAACATAGAATAATTTATAGGATTTCTAAATCATGAATTATTATTTTCAATATATGACAACTTATGTTTAACCTAGATCATTAATTTTCATATTCTACTCAAATCCATTATAGTGGTTTGTATATAAAATCATAATTACCCTCTGTATATACCATTATTGTTTCAAACCTAGCGTGATGTGTGGATTTCTATCATATACATAGTTAAGATTAGATTAATAAAAATGTTCCTTTTCTGGAGTTATTACCCCTAAGTATCTGTATGGCTGAACCACATAACCCTGTAGTGTCTAGATAGGGATATATTTCCAAAAAAATTCAAATAGTACCTACCATATGAAAAAATTTGGATGTAATTATATACATATACTGAAATACTATTTCAGTGTTCTATTCCCTAATCAATGTTATCCTAACTCTACTACCAATGGAATATACTCATCTTTTTTTGATACTAACTATAGAAACCATGACTACAATAACCTATAGGTGGTGTCTAATGTATTACATTCACATAAGAAACAAAAATATAATTCCAATAGACCTAATAATGGTTTTTTGAACTACATACATAACTGGGATTAGTATTAAATTTGAAAAAAATTACAATGTATGTTTTATAAAATGACATTATTCCATCTATAATATTCTTTTATATCATTCATAGTACAATTCATGTATTCATAGGAATGGAAAAATTGTGTGATCAATAATTCACAGTAATGGATTTTTATTGTATAATCTATCAAAAATCTATCATCTTTTTCAATATGGAAAGGTAAATAACTACACTCACATGCCACATAATCAATAAAATTACATGGAAGTGAATCCAGATATAATACCAATACAAATATATCATGTATAATAATCAATTTTAAAATGTATGTAATTAAAACACATTTCATTTAATAAAAAACATGAGTATCATAATTGGATAAGGCATAGTCAATAAGGCATTATAAATAACTGAGAACAGATGCCATAAAATTAATAAATGAGAATAAAATGCATCTAGAGATAATATCATCAAAAAAATCACATGGAAAATACTATATTAATTCATAATGAAGGAGATTCATTATTATTTAACTTCAGGTCTGAGACATCAAGATACCCCTACCACCCAGACATTACAAAACATAAATTAATGGAAATGGTATAAACCCAATGGGTTTGTCCATATATGTTTATGCTAACTTGCTGATTAACCTAATGATAATAATGATGTTTTGAGGGGATATCATTAATCTCCCCTACTGATGTCTTCTATGATCATAAAATTAATCATATATATAATAATAAACTTAATTCAAAATCAATGTTCTTTATCATCAAATATCTATATTTATTAAATAATAAGTATTTATCAATATTTACCATGATAAAATAATAACCATTAATGTGTAATACTGTATATATAAATGATATATGGTTTAGAAAATAAACATATCATTGATTAATAGTATGAATATTTAGGGAAACTTTAATGTCAACTGATCATAGAAAGGTGAATAATTTAAGGGGAAGTTAATGAATACAATAATGAAATCAGGATGTTAATGTTAATGTAATATTTTATCAAATTAATGATAAACAATTAATAGGATGACAAAGGAAGTTATTATTACAATATTTATCTAGTGAAGTATGTGAAAATTTACAGGTTATTGTCATTGATTTTTGAAAATATTATTATAATAATTCTTGAGAAAAAAAAATTTTATTTCATAATATAATTTTCTAAAATATAAATCATTTTAAAAATTCATTTCATTAAAAAATCCTTTCAATAACTAATAATTTATATAATATTAGGAATAAAGGACATTGTAAATAACCATGTATACTATAAAATAAATCATCAAAGAGATGATGGTCATGTTGGGAGGCAGTTTTATAGATGTCATAAATGTTATAATGAACATTTTACTTGGAGTGTTAAGAGGTTATAACAATTCATTGATTTGAAAAAGATAATAACACACCATGAAAAAAACTCAAAATAAAAAATATTTATAAATTTCATTAATAAATAAATTTGAATTTGTTAAAAATATTTTTTATTTTTTTAAGGCATGGTTGTGGAAGAAAACGATTACTGACCAGAGAGAAATAAGGCCATATTCTCTTAACAGCATTTTAGCAATTTATTATGTAAAACAGAGTAAGGAAATTGTAACATTACATGAAAATATCATTAATAATCAAAGGATAATAAAATTAAAATTATTATTTAGAAAATTATTAAATAATTGTTTTTAAATAGAATTTCATGAATAAGCACCCTTGATTACATGTGATTGTGAAATAAATACGCTAAACAACAGAACATTGAAGAGGAAATTATTCAATGAATCAATTTTTTGTATAAAATTAAAATCCTCATTAAATAAGTGGAAAAAAATTTAAGATAATGGAAACTCATCATTCACATTGTCTTATAATATCAATATCATTTAATATGTAATATTACCCTTGGAAAAGAAATTGATTTATGAAATTCCTTAAAACTTGTTAAAATAAACAGAAATCAATTTGGATAAAACAATTCACATTAAAACATAAAAAAATTAATTATTAATTAATAACTATATTATATATCAAAAAATATATATTTATATACCATATAAAAGAAATTAGTTTCATAAATTTCAAATATGCCTCGATGTAGAGAAATTGAGACAAAATACATTTTAAATATCATATCATTGAGGTGGGGATTAAAAAATGAATTTATTATGTGTCTCAAATGTGGATAAATATAAATAATTTGTAAATACAACATAAAATTATCAATTTATATTATATACATAATCATATAATGATATAATCACTAAATCAGAAGTTTATCCCAATGAATGGAAATTGAGTTAAGAAATAACTTACCTCACGGTTCATTTTGGTAGAAGATGATTTGTATTCATATAGAGTGGTTTTAAAGAATTTATTAACTTATTAATGAATTATATTAATATTTATAATATCATATATTACTATTTTATAACAACGTGTCACCTATTTATTAAATATATTTAATTATTTTGATTGTGTGTGGAGTTAATTTCCTTGTTTTCTCATTCATGCTTTTTCAGGAACATTCCCGTTATGGTACTTCTTATATAGTTCCCTCATATCCATAGTAATAATCTTGATATAATTATTATTTTTTTACGTTAGATTTACTTTTAAAACCATCCATGAAGATGTCTATTAAATACATTATGATAATATAGATGGTGGAAAAAACGTTCGCATCAACAAAGTTTCCATTTTTTAATGATCATTACAGAAAGGAGTTAAGTAAATGTTTTAATTTAAATAAAGAAAAAATAATTTATATAACTTATTCATTATTCAAATACACTTATATTTATCATTATTCTGGTGTGGTGAAAAAAAATTGAGTGACATCACTTCATGAATGTAGTAGTCATTACACACATGAACGATGTTGTTGTCATTATGTGAGTGAAAATATACTAAATAAAATTATACATATTTTCATTCCATAATGATAAATATGTTATTAAGAATAAAATATTATTTCATTTATATGAAATATGAACATTAAGGTAATCATTATCACCTTCCATGTAATGTGTTAGTGAAAATTGAATCACATTGCTTTGTGATGTGGTAGCCCACGTTATAGAATAGTAATGTTATCATATCCCATTTAGAATAGAATGTAAAATGTCATATAGGATATAATGACTACATATGAATAATTATTTTATAAATATAACATATTTTTTTTATCCACCCTCAAATATAACCCTTTTAGGTGGTATTGGAAAAAAATGACATTGGTTCATGAGGTGGTAGTTTACCATAAACAAGAATGACTATTTTATAACCCATTTGAAAGTTGTGAGGATGGTTGTTGTTAATTACACTTAAATAAGGAAATATAATTATATACATTATACTGAGAGTAATATGACATAATTGGGTAATAATAATTGAAGAATGTAGAGAAACATATAAAATAACAAAACTCATTGATGAACAATACATCTTCATTATGTATGCTCTATAGGTTTTCCCAAAATCCTTACAAGTTTTTATTTATTTAAAAAATAAATCTTAAAGGATTAGAGGAGGGTTGTTGGGAATTAATTTAGTTAGTTATTTAATGAACCGATGATGTTTTATAGTACATAAATAGAGGATATGAGGTGTCCTTTAATAAGTTTATTGAGTGAAATATATGATTTTATTGAAAATATTAAAAAATATCCAGTTTATATCATGGGAAAGATTCAAAAATGGACCATTATAGAATCTAGTAGAAATTATGTCAGAACATGTCTATATAACTAATATTTTAAAAGTTGGTAGGTTATATTTAGCCCTTATATTCATAGTTTAACACCGGGTAAATCTATTTTTACCATAACCACACTAAATAATATTTACTATTTTACATATATTATTGGACAAGAAAATAACATTACCTTAATGAAAATTATAATAAAAAACTATGCCAAATATGGAATCCGTTCTTCAAAATTAAATTAACAGCTGTGAAACAATTTTATTTAAAATTAATATTGTAGACACAATGAGAATGTTGGTTCTCTCAATAGAAAGATTCCAAAAGTTTAGAATGGTATTATTTCAATATTAAATATGAAAATTATTCAAATAATAAAAATAAGATTAATAGGTATATAAATTAATTAATTTTAATATTATAAAATTTTAAAATATAATCTTACATGATAAATAAGATAAAATAAAATGTTATTTTCAATTAAAATGCAATATTTTTCACTACTCATAAAAAATAGAACATTTTTGAAAAATAATAATAATACACCCTGATATAATTTTTCTATTCTTATTGAAACAATTATTTAATTTCTTGAAATAAAATATTTAATAGTGGGAAAATTATATTATAATATTTTCCTTTAAATAAAATAATTATAAATGTTCTAATCTAGTACAAGTGGACGAAGAAGATAATTTTTTATTTCTAATGTTTATTTTGGTCGAAATAAACCTATCTAATAGAATTAGGACACATGTTAGGGTAATTATAATAGAAATTTTAACTTTAATTTTCCTATTTACTTTTAACTGTGGTAAATAAAATTCAAAAGTTACAATTCATAAAAAATTATTTTCATCCGATTGAACCACTTTTTACTTACTGATGTCAGCCGTTTTTCACGGATTTTTTCAATTCAATTCATAGAAATAGTAAAATTATGTTTTATGAAAATTTGTTAATTTGCCTATAATGTGGGTAAAAGACGTTAAAATGTTCATTAAAATTTCATACATCTAAATTTATTATAAAATGACTCTAATTAATTACATTGAACTTATATAGGTATTATGTATTTATTTTGACCCACAATAAATTCAAATTAAATTAATATTTTTTTCAATAAAATCACAGTTTTAAAGAATAAAGTGGTTTTTTCACTATTCATCAAAAATTGATTGTTTTTAGAAAAATACAAAACAAATAACCCTTAGATAATTTTGATATTACACATCCAAAAATGAATTCCATTTTGAAAAATGAAATTTATAAATTTTCAAGAAGTGGGTATTACAATTAAAAACGGCTAGTTTGATTGGTCGTGGTGGGCTAGAACTCAATGTTACGTACAGGGCAAGCTATTGTATTATTCAAAGGGAAACATACCATGGATACTCGGGGTGTTACATTATTCCCTCATTAAAATAATTTTCCCTAGATATTTCAAGAATACTACAGCATAAAAAGATTCAGGTGGGTCTTCGAGATAAGTTCCTCAGATTCCCACGTTGCCTCTTCTATCATATGGTTTCTCCATAGAACGTTTACCAGATGAGCCGTCGAGTTTCAAAACACTTTTTCTATAGTATCAAAAATCATGACAGGCTCTTCACAAAATGACAGATCGGGTTTGAGTTCAATTTCTTCATAGATGAGTACATGTGTTGGGTTAGGCATTTATTTTCTCAATAGTGATACATGTAACACATCATGAACATTAGAGAGACTTGGAGGAATTTTCAAATGGTAAGCTGAAATCAAATTCGTTCTAGAATTTTGAAAGTTTTGATGTAAATTGGACATAATTTACACTTATTACCGAATCATATAACACCCTTCCATGGATATACCTTCAAGAAAACCTGATCTCCTACATAAAATTCCAAATCATTAATTTAGTTATTGGTATAGATCATTTCCCATCTTTGATCATCATTGATGTGTGTTTAGATAATATTCACCTTTTCCATTATTTCCTCAACATGTTCTAGGCCTACATGATTTCTTTCACCATCATCAGCAAAACAAGTTGGTGTGCAAAATCACTTTCCGTATAACGCTTCATATGGTGCCATCAAAATACTTTAATGGAATCTAATGTTATATGAAAATTATACCAAAGTTGAATATTGATCCCACATACATTGAACGTCACATGAGGATGATCTCAATATGTATCCTAAGGTTTGAAAAGTCCGTTCTGATTGTCAATCAGTTTGAGGGTGCTAGGCATTTCTCAATTCATGTTCAGTATCCAAGGCCTTCTAAAGACTTTTACGGAATCTTGATGTAAAACATGGATCATGATCAGAAACAACTGATAGGGGTACTCTATGAAGTCTTAAAACTTCATTAATATATTTTCTTACTAATGATTCAAGTAGTAATCTTCTCAGGCACTATTAAAATGTTCCGACTTGGTAAGACGATCAATAATGACCCATATTGCATCATCCCTTCTAGGATTCTTTGGTATTCTCATGACAAAGTGAATCATAATATCATCTCATTTCCACTCAGTTATGGGAATAGGTTCCTTGACTCCTCTACGATGTTGTCTTCTAGATTTCACTTTCTGCAAATCTGTACACCATGACACATAATCAAAAATATCCCTCTTCATGTTTTCTGACAAAAAATGTTCCTTCAAATATCTATACAACATAGTGCTACAAGGGTGTGTAGAGAAATTGGAGCTATGCGAATCATAAAAAAATTCCTTTTTTAGATCAGGTATGTTAGGAAAACAATATATCATTCAAAAAATCAAAAATCTATCTACATATAAGAATTCGATCAATCTCCCATTATACACAGCTTTAATTTTCTTTTCAAACTCTTATCATCTTTCTGAGAACATTTTATCATTTCTAGTAAAGATAGTTTGGAAAACATTTGAAAAATTTATGATGTTTCTCCTTGCATGATTATTCCCATATCCTTATTTACTAGATCCATGGATATAAGATCCCTTTCAACTCTTATCTTGTTCAAAAATCCATGATCCTTTCTGCTCAAAGAATCGGCCACCTTATTTTCCTTCCCCCGGTGGTAGTGTATAGTGCAATCATTATCATTGAGTAGTTCAAACCATCATTTTTTCCTCATGTTGAGTTATTTCTGTGAGAAAATTTATTTCAATATGTTGTGATTAGTATATATCTCACAGATTTTACCATATAGATAGTGTATTCATATCTTCCAATCAAATATTACATCTGCTAACTCAAGATCATGAGTGGGATAGTTTTGTTCATGAATTTTTATATGTCGTGATGCATAGTAAATAACACTATCATTTTGTATAAGGACACAACCAAGTGAATTTTTTGAAGATTCACTATAAATAACAAACCCATCATTCCCAAATGGTATATTCATGATAGGATCATTGACTAATCTTCTCTTCATTTCATCAAAACATTCATCACACTCTCATTTCAAAACACATTTAATCCCTTTACGTGTATGCTTGGTTAATGGGTTAGCCGATCGTAAAAAATTATGGACAAAATAATGATAATGACCTGATAAACTATTAAAACTATGTACCTCAATTATACTTGTCAGTGATGGTCAATCTTGTATCGCTCTTGTTTGAGAATGTTCAATAGAGATTCCATACATAGAGAAAATATGAACAAGAAAAGAAATCTCCTGAAGCCAGAGATCACACTTGTTAATCTTCCCATTTTATTCATTTAATCTATGAGCCTTTATAATAGTGCACATGTTATTTTCAAGATCTTCATATATTTTTTAGTAATCCATGATAACATCAATAAATAACACTATAATGTCATGAAGATATTTCTTGAAAATACTATTCATTATATCCCAGAAGACATAGGGTGAATTGTTCAGTCCAAAAGGAATTACTATAAACTCGTAATACGCATACCTGGTATGAAATTTTGTCTTCAGAATGTCGTCCTTCTTCACACACAACTGATGATATCCAGATTGATGGTCTATATTTGAAAATTATTCAGATCCAGGAAGTTGATTGAAAAAATCATCAATGCAAGGTAGGGGATACTTGTTCTTTATTGTTATAGCATTGATCTCCCTGTAGTCAATGCACAAACTTATAGATACATCTTTATTCTTAATAAAAATAATAGGGTCTCCGTATGGAGAAACTCTAGGTAGAATATATCCTTTATTACTCAATTCCACTAGTTGTTTCTTTAGTTCCAGTAATTCTACTACGACCATTCTATATGGGTTCTTCAAAATGGGCCTTGAACCAAGAATTAAATAAATGGAAAACACAATTTATCATTATGGATGATTTGCAGGTAAATCCTATGGAAACACATCAACATATTATTTCACAATATGTACATATTTTATTTGAACATTAGTTTATTCACCCACTCTTATTTCACTCTCTTCCTCCGCAATAATTGAATTTAGTAGAGATAATTGGGGTGGATCTAGATGAGAATAACATGGTGTCATTTATGCTCTAAAGATAATGTACTCCTTATCATCATCGCCAATTGTAACCTATTACTTCTAATAAAAAAAATTTGCATCATGGTCTCAAAGAAAATCTATACAGAGGATTATATCAAATTTAATCATAGGTATGACGATGAGATAATCAGATAAAGAATGTTTTTATGGCCTAATGGGAAATGATTCAAAAGAAACTGTTGAAATTATACGTCGCTTAAGAGTTTTTTCTGAAAACTACCTAGTTAAATTAAATTGGAAATACATAATCTTCTTAAGAAACTTCGAAAATATGAAACAATGCGATGATCCAAAATCAAATAAACACTTTTCTAAACATTAGGACACCATTAAATTACATTCAACCACATCATTTGGAGAATCTACCATAGTAGTAGTGATCTCATAAGCTTGGGCTATCTCCCTTGTCCTTTTCTGAGGTATGTTTCCTTAGAGTTTATGGAATTCATTTGCATAATGCCCCATTTCACTAAAATTGGGGCTTTCAACATTGACTACCACGTTCATTTCCTTGAATGAAACATAATTTTACCACTTCTATGAATTGAATTAAAAAAATTTGAGAGACATAGTTGACATCTGTAAGTATAATTTGGTCCAATATGATGTAAATATATTTTTGGTGAATAGTATCTTTTGAATTTTATTTACCACAATTAAAAGTAAATAGGGTGATTAATGATAAAAATGATATTATAATTACCATAGAGTAGGTCCTAATTCTATTGTATTAGTGTTTTTAGACCAAAATAAAACATAGAAATAAAATGTGATACTTTTTTTCCACTTGGATTAGATTAGGGCATTTATTATTATTTCATGTGAAGAAGAGTTAAAAATGTTGAATTCAATGTTTAATAATTAAACCATTTTTTATGGGGTTTTAAATAAGTTAAATTTTATAATAAATATTAATTATAAATATTGAATTATTTCCTCCATAATGGTATTTTATTTAAAAAATTTAGCCATTAAATAATTAAATTTAGTTATGACACAATGATGATGTAGTAATTACATTATTAATGAAATATTTGAATAATTGATAATATATATACACAAATAAATGTAAATTGAAAATTTTGGTGCATTAAAATAATTTTATATGTTAATATTACATGTTAGGATTGATTAAATTTATTTTTTATCAATTAGTAATCTTTTTTTACTTTTACAAAAACCAAATACTAAATATTGTCAAAATTGTCAGAAATGAGTTTTTAAAACAAATACTATATTATTAAAGGATATAATATTATTAAAAATATAATTCTTCTCCAAAGGACTAAAATAATTATATATATGTTATTAATGAACCACTTGGGGTTCACTTGGCTTTTTATAGTATGTTTATTAAAAAGTTGTTATAATTATACAAGAAGTCATGGTAGAAGTTAAACTATTTTACTAAGAGTTAAATCTTAAAGATAAGGTTAATATGGTTACCTAAACCTGCCTAAAACCTATTGGATGATAGTTGTTCAACACAAAACCACCTTATCCCCGAAATAAAGCCCTTTTGAGACATTATAAACCGAAAATTATTGTATGAAAAATTAATATTTCAATATTTTTCTAAAGTTACCCTTGCCTCTCTTATAAATGGGTACTTCCCCTTCTCTCAAAATCACAACTCCATAGCCATTTTACATGGACAACCCCATCTCTAATATCCTCCCAACTACCCTGAATTCTACCTAGAGGCCGTAATTTGATCATAAAGTCAAGATATAGGGCACTTTTGATCAAATAAAAAGGAATCCCCCGAAGTAGAGGTAATAATATCATCATATCTCTCAATGTTTTTTTCTTCTTCAACTTTCTATTTCACTGTTGTTTCCATACCAAAATAATAAATATGTCACCTATTACTTAATATTATGTTATTATAAATATGGTTGAACCATATTCATAGTTATATCCATCCTATGAATGAAAAGGTCAGCATACGTTTGTACGTACGACTTACCGTCTCCACGCTGTGGTGGAGTTTTTTATTCCAAAATTTATTATTTAGATGGGTGTAATAATGAGTATAATTGTTGTAAATAATGAATGTAACATGTCAATGATTCTGTATATATTATATAACATCCTATTACTTAATAATTTACAATCAATATAATGATATTATCACACATGTGTACGTACGGATTACCGTCTCCACAAACATGATGCGATTCATTCCCCATTATAACAATTCATAAATAAATGTAATTTGAAGATTAAAAATAATTTTTAATATCTTAATATCATTATAGATATGAATAAAATAAATAATATTCACATAATAAACGAATTACGTAACAAAACATATAAATAAAAATGAATCAATTAACGCCCGACAAAGTGATACTACTAAAATATTAATGATAAAAAAATACTAGAAGATCATATATAATATCATATGCATGCATGTGGTTCTTAGTATAATGAAATAAAAAAAAATTAACTATTATACAGGAGGTTTACTTACCATCGATCAAGTAAAAGTTCAATGTAAGTGTTAATTCTACAATCTCTTCATTAGCCATGGTTTTTTATACGTGAGTATCCATCGGGACCTCTTTATCATCCACATCTGTGCTTCATAAAAATGTATTTTTAAATGTTTTTACAATTTCATAGACTATGGGTTAAAGTCACTTATACCATTTTTAATTTTTATAAATTTTTTATAAAATAATATTTCGTTTATTTTCCAAATATGGTACTTTATGAACATTTCATCAAATTAAGGTAAGATTGTTTTTCTAACATATATGGCAGGTGCGGAAATTTTCGGCCGTTATAAAACCTTCAATATTTCCCTTACAAGAATATAAGAATTTTTTCAAAATAAATTTTTTTCTTATATAATTATGTTACTTTTAAATGATTTCAAAAAAGAAAGATATATTTCTCTCAAATGTTTTTTATTTCATCTATGTCAACATACTTTGAGGGATTTTACACTTATTTGAAGATGAGTAAATATGATACAATCATCCATATTGTATTTATGGTTTTGTGATATGTTTGACTGTGGCAGTGTAATTTTTATACCATTCATGGTTTATGGTTAAAATACTATCATTTCCTATGATTGTAATAATATAAATGTTTCTGTTATGTTTTATCCTTTTTCATATGTGGAATGCATTGGAATTATTATGTGATGGGTGGATCCCACTATAGCTCCTCGATACATCAGTAGGTATCATGAGGCAAAATAGTGTCTTGGCTCAAGGCCATGAAAAAATTTTATATTTAGTCTTAGCATGAGGTCTTGATTATGGGGTTATGATATTCGGAATTATGCATTCCATCATTAAAAAATTGAATATTGATGTTATATGTGATTATTCAACTAGTAGAATGTCCATGTGAATAATTAAATAGAATTATTTGACTTATTATTTCGATATTATGCTGAAGTTTTAGTTTAAAAGGATTTTTTGAGTCTTATACGTTGCCTTAAATGTTTGTTCTCATTTATAATAGTTTTGGATATATTGTTATCCTTACTAAGCTTCTAAGATCACTGCTTTATTTTGTCTTCTTTTTCCGAGGATGTGAAGAATTATATTATGATTAAACTACAGGAATTGGCTAACAGATGATAGTGTGTTCAAAGGGGAGACATTTTTGTTGGTTTTTATAATTCATAATGTAATGTAAAACTTATTTATGTATCTAGTAATTACAAGGCTACTAAACTAATCATTCATTTGATACATGATCTATTGTGATCATTCCAATATTACTTAATAATTCCCCAACTCTGGTTAACTACGTCTGGGTTGTTACAGTTGTTTTAGTAGTATCATTGTTTCAGGTGTTAAATTAATCATTTTCCTTTATATGTTTTGTTACATAACTCATGTTTTTTATGAATAGGATATATTTGATTCATATCCAGATTTATATTAAGTTCATAAATATTATTTTTAATCCTAAAATGAATATTATTCTTGAATGTTTATGATGTGGAATGAATCTCATCACATTCATGGAGATGGTAATCCACACGTACGCCTGAGCGACAATACTCAAATCCATGAAACCAGAATATGGATACAAAATATATTTTTAAATTTAAAATAAAAATTATTTCAAATGGGAATTAGGTACCCCACATAAAAATCATTAGGTTCACAATACAATGTAAGTCACAATGAAATACAAAATTGACACAGATCTCATTATCACATTGTAATCAATCGTTTCATGTGGCCAAGAATTAATAATTATCTAATTAATCATTGAATACCATGAAAATAAAATAAAATCATGATATTATATGTCAAATGGCAGTACACATACACCACATGAGAGAAATGAGTGGTGAATAAAGGAAACCTCACTGAATTAAAAGTGAGATAAGAAACCCCATACATTATGATCGAGTGTGTTATTTGATTATTTTAATGAAAAGAATAATTAAATTTAACATAATTAATTAATACATAAAAAAACCTCATATATATATTATTAATTTATTATAACCTTATTTGGATCATTCATGTCCCTTTTTATGGGACTAAGAGGTTCAATTTTGTGGTTTTGGAAGCATTTTCTTTGGTGGTTTTCTTGATCCCTTTTCTTGTATTCGTGAATGGATGTTCATTTGAAATGTGGTTAAAAATAGAGAATTTTTTATATATATTATTAATGATATTTATGATATATAAAAAACCTTATAATTATTCTGGGTTATATACCAATATGATGAATTTTTATTTAAAAGTTAATTACAAGTGTTTGGATTAACCTGGCGGTTTTGTTCATAATGAGTTTGTTATGTGTTATTATTTTATATTATGAGGTTCTAGGAATTAAAATACACTAATGATATGAAATACATATATTTTGATCCAGTTAATCCATAAAAATTGTTTCCTGACCATAATATAACATTGTAATGAAAATTGTGAACCTTCCCTCCTTAAATGTGTTAAATTAACACATCTCAGATGGTGTTTTCATTTTTAGTATAAGAGGAGGGGGAAAGTGAGATGATGATGAAATATTCCAATAGAATAATATAATTCTAGTTCATTTGAGTTACTGGTTTTATCATATAATTTGGATGAGAATAACAGAGGAATGATGTAGAAAATATAGGAAATAAAAATAGAGGAAAACAGATAAATCTCTCAAAAAAATTCGACATCCTAACGATGTGGCATAAAATTTCATAAAATATTTTAATGAGGGAAAGAGGGTCTCTCATAACTCATACATAATATTTATAGAAATGGAAATATGTAATGACATATCCCAACATAATCCAACTAAAAATAAAAGATAAAATATAAAATGAATGTTTTAAGAAGAGAGAAGGGTTGTTGATTCTCTTACCTTGTAGAGTAACTCCAAGAACATGATGGTTGGGACCTTGGGGGTTTGAGGACTTCTTTTGAGGACTCCTAGTAAGGTAATACTATCAGATATTAGTGGAAAATGAGTATGTAATGAATCCAAACAAAGGGGGTGAGTGGGTATTTATAGTAATTGAGGGGAGTTTTTTATAAATTAAAAGGGACACCTCATTAGTGGTTTTTGTCATACCATGTGCTTTCCCATGGTATTTTCCCATGGTTTTATCCACTTGGGACACCACATGTCATATGTTACTGTAAAAAAGTCTACCAGACATTTATATTAATTTTTATATCATTATGATGTCATTAAACAATCGATAACTCAAAACTGTATTTTTACTATTCATGGAAAATCCATGTATTTTAAAAAAATCCCAAAAAATTTACCCTAAAATTTTTTTGAGGTGCATAATTCCGAAATGAACTCCATTTTTGCAAAATAAATTTCTCATTAATTTTAATTTAATTTTTTAACAAAATCATTATTAACTCAAAAAATAACCGTTTTATTGGAATAATTCATTTTATATCACATTGAAAAATTAATTAAGATATTATTATCTTATTACATTAAGAAAATAAAATACTATCATTATTTACTATTCATATGGGTCATATTACTATTCATAATGGTACGTTACTGTTCATAAAAAATCAATCTGGTTCTATCATACTCAAAATGAAATACTGGTCATAACTCTATATAACTATTTTTAGAAATTCTAATCATTAAAGAGGAAAAATTATGTTTAATGGCTGTGTTGTAACTATCTCCTAAATAACAGAGTGTTTGTTCAAATTAATAGAGTTCTTTATGAAATATAGGCTAAGAGTAGAATAAATTTAAGAGAGGAATGCCATAAATTGTGTGGGGTGTTATATTGTTCCCTCCTTCAGAAATTTCATCCTTGAAATTTTATGTATAAATCCCACATAAAATATGTGGGTGGTTCTTCTTCATAAAATCATATGGTTCCCATGTAGCTTCCTTCGTATTCTCGATTCTCAAAAGAACCATTACTAGTCGATTTGTCCAATTTCTCAATACCTTCTCCCTTCTGTCAAGAATCCCGATAGGCTCTTCCCAATATGAGAAATCATGTTCCAGTTATATTTCATCATAGTTGAGTACATGAATTTGGTCTGGCATGTATTTTTTCAACAATGACACATGGAACACATCATGAACTTTGGAGAGACTTTGCAGAATTTCTAAATGATATGCTACAGATCCAATTCATTCCTGAATTTCCAGTGGTCTTATGTAACAGGGGCTCAGTTTACATTTCTCACCAAACCTTAAGAAACGCTTCCCTGGAAATAATTTTTGAATGAAATGATATCCCACATGGAATTCCAAACCATTTCTTCATTTGTCATCATAACTCTTATGCCTTCTTTGGGATGCCTTAATATGGGCATAGAATTTCTTCAGCTTTGTCACAGTCTCTTCAATATGTAATGTGCATATAAGTTTCCTCTCACCAACATTGTCCCAAAAAGATGGTTTTCGGAATCTTTTTCCATATAATCCATTATATGGAGCAATTTGAATACTAGAATGGAAACTATTGTTGGACGAAAATTCCACAAAATGAATGTATTGATCCCACATACCAGTAAAGTCAAAAGATCATGATATAATCATTTTTTACATAGTTTAAATAGTAATTTCAGACAATCCGTCTGTTTGCGGGTGATAAGCAGTACTCAAACAAAGATCATTATTTAAATCCTTATGGCGACTTTTCTAGAATTTTGTTGTAAAACAGAGATCATGATTATAATAAATTGATATGGGTATACCATGGATTCTTAATACATCATTAATATATAGTCTTTCAAAATGTTCAACTAGTAAATCCTCCATTATAGTAAGAAAATGTGATGATTTTGTAAGAAGATCATCAATGACCCGTATCGCATATTTAAATCTTGGATTCCTTTGTAGTCCACAAAAAATGTCCATTGTAATATCACTACTGGAAAAGTTCCCTATAACCACAGTATCAAATAGTGGGTATAGACCATTAAACCGTGGATATAGGATATACCTACTATTTGATGAACCGTGCACTCATGACGCGTCAGGATTTCCATATACCCATGGTTATACAAAAACTGTGGGTATATCCCACTTATATATCAACTTACCCATGGTTCACTATAACCGTGGGTATAGATCTATGCCTACATATTACAGAACTGTGGGTATACATTTTATAGTAGAAATTAGATACCAACGATTAAGTAAACCATAGAAATATAGGGTTCTGCAGTAGCATATTTAGCCATAGTTTCAAAAACCATGTGTATAGAGGGTTCTGCAGCAACATATTTACCCATGGTTCTCAAACCATGGGAATATATTCTTTTCCTAGAAATAGCAGCTGTCCCACTAGACAGACCCCCTGTAGCCCATCCCTTCCCCCATGGAAAGACCCCCGAGCACATCCCCTCCCCCTTTGCACACTCACACTCTCCCCTTAAGATAGAACCCCTTGAACACCCCCTGACACCCACTGTACCCCCCAGCCTACACTCCCACAGCCCCCTACACCCCTAGAACCACCTTCACCAAGAAGACCCCACACCCCCTCCCCCGCAACACCCCCTTCACCCCATGTACCACCTACACCTAGCCCCCTATCCCCCCTGCACCCATCCTACCCATCCCCCCTGCACCGAGCCCCCCACTACCCCCTTCACCCAGGACCCCCTCCCCCCACCTGAACCCCCACTGGCCACCCCCACTACCCCATGCACCTAGGTCCCCCTCCCCCCCCAACTACACCCGCAATGGACACCCCCCACCAACACCCCCACTACCCACCCCTCTTGGACACCCACTCCACCCCCAGTACCACCTACAACCATCCCCCCCAGCCCCTCTGTTCCCAACCCCCTCACTACCCCCCTACACCTAGGCCACCCTCCCCACCCACTACACCCCCACTGTCCACCCCCCCAACTTGAACCCCCACTTCCCCCCTTCACCCACCCCCCTAGTCACCCACCACCCCCTACACATAGGTCCCCCCACTTACATAAGTAAACATATAAAGTAAAATGAATCAGTTAACACCATAAACAATGATACCCCTAAGATATTATTAACAATGAAATATTTTAACATCATATATAAGATAATATTTATTTATGTGGTCTTTGAATAATTTAATAACAATTAATTAACTATTATACAAGAGTTTAATGTACCATTGTCCAAGGAAAAGTCCAAGGTAAGGGTTAATTATTCTATCACATCCTTAACCGAGGGTGTTTATACGCGAGTATGTACTGGGACCTCTTTATTATCCACATCCATGTTTCTTAAAAATGTATCTGAAAACATTTTTTACTATTTACTAGACTATGGTATAAAACACTCATTACCATTGTTTTACTTTTTATAAAACTTCTTGAAAGGAATATTTCCGTCACTTTCCAAACAAGGTACATTATGACCTTTTCGAAAAATTAAGGAAAGAATGTTTTTTAACTTATACGGAGTTTGCCTCTATTTTACGATGTTATAACACCTTCAATGATTCCCTTACAATATTATACAAATATTTTCAAAATAATGTTTTTTTCTACTTTTTAATGATTTCAATGTAGCTAGAAATACTTCACTCAAAAAGTTTTTTGGATTGATTTCATCTTTGTCAACATCCCTCGTTAGATTTAGGTTTATTTGAAGTTGATTTATTATGATAAAATCGTCTATATTGTATTGATGGTTTTGTGATATGTTTGAATGTGGATATGATATATTTATACCATTCATGGTTTACGATTAAATTAATGACAATTCGTATGCCAATTTTAATATGAATGTTTATATTATGTTTCATCCTTTTCATATGGGGATTGCATTGGACATAGTATGTGATGGGTGGAGTTCGCTATAACTCCTCAATGCATTGTTATGTCTCATCAGACAAACTAGTGTCTTGGCACAAGGGCTTGAAAAAAATCATATTTTTAGTCTTATCATGAGGATTTGACTATGTGGTTATTATGTCAGGCATTATGCATTCCAACATTATAAAATTGCCTATTGATATTACATGTGATTATTTGACTAGTAGAATATCCATGTGAATAAGTAAATAAAATTATTTGATTTATCTTTTCAATATTATTATGAAGTTTTTGTTTAAAAGGATTTTGTTATAGTCTAATACATTTCCTTAAATATTTATGCTTATTTATGAATGTTTCCGCTATGTTTTTATCCTTAATAAGCACATGAGCTCACCCCTTTATATGTTTTATTTTTCCCATGATGCGAAGAAGTATATTATGAATGAACTGTAGGGAAAAATTCAGGGAGATGAATGTGATCAAAGGAGATACAATTTTGTTTTTTTTTTCATTTCATAATGTATTATAAAACATATGATTGTATTTAGTGCTTCCAAGAATACTTAACTGATCGGTATTTCGGGATTTTATCCCTTGTGATCTTTCCAATGTTTTGTAATAATGCACTGACACTGGGTAACTAGGTTTGGGATGTTATCTTTTTTAGAGTTTAATTATTATTTAGTAAATGGGTACTATTATGGGAATTATACTATTAATTATTTGTTTCTTTAAATCTATACATTCTTTATAAATAAAAATATTCATTTATTTATTATTTTCAATTTTATTTGAATGGGTAATCCACCTATTCAAATATTATTAAAATCATATATATATTATTATGTGTTACACAAATTTGTCAAAAGTCTGGGTTTTCAATTTGATTCTTATTGAGTTTACATTCTCTATAAATTTGAATAAGGAATAAAATTACCATTTTCATTACTTCAAAATCAAACATGTTTTTATATTTAAATTAATCATTGATATATAATATTATATATATATATATATTTATATATAATTTCATGATGTTCAATTTTATAGACTTTTAAATAATTTATTAATCATGTATTAATTCATATATAAATTTATAAATGAAGAATCTCATAATTTTATCAAGTGAATGACTTAAAAATCAAGGTTATGGTCACACAATGACGATGTTTGTGTCATTTCCATGTTTAAATATACATATATGAATGATAAAATAAATAAAAATTATAAAAATGTATTATTATGGAAATAAGGACGAAATTTTAAGTGTGTGGATGTTGACTTATCTTCCATGGGATTATGCAACTTCATTTATAATGAGATTTGATTGTACAAAGTTGAATATGTAAATTTCAATGAATATTTAGAACATAAATATTTTAAAAATAAAATTGAACATGTTTCCCAAGAAAAAATATAAATATATATCCAAAGATAAAACACCAGTGGAAATTATATGTATATAAGGTAAGCTGAGGCATAAACATTTTATAAAAATAGGTACTCGAACGTTATAAATACGATAGGGAATTTGATAGTGAATCCATACATCATGTGGGTAGGCCCAAGATAGCCTTCAAAGTTTCAAGTGGCCTTAGTTGTTTTTTAAAGTCTTACATTATATTTTCAACCGAATCACTGGATTGTATTAGAACTGTTTTGAAGGTGTTATTATTTTTTTTGAATCATTATAGTATTTTGAAAAGGATGTTTTACTAATGTATTTCTAGTTGAATTTTACGAATTTATTATAAAAGGAATATATTTAATGTTATTTATCAAAGGTTATATAAACTCCATATTGGGAAATTTAATTCTAACCCTTTTTTAAAAAAATGGGGTTTTACATGTATCTTATACATTTAATTTTAGATGTAATCGTTTTGGAGTTCTTGTCTGTGGAAGCGTAGTGTACAATAGTTTATTAATTGTTTCAAATTTGATAAATGTAAGGTGTTTTATAATTCACTAGAACCTAGACCGATAAGTGATCCTCGTTTGATTAATGTGTTGTTTAGATACAGATATGTAACTCAGATTACATTGGGAAAGGTAACAAAATACAATACATAACAAAAACTAAAAAATGCATCCACAGAACTCAATAAATGATCTATTCTTCATAAACTATCGAAGGTAAACAAATGAAATGTGTGAGATCAAATTATCAATAAGGGTTACAAAATGATTAAGAATGAATCCAATAATAAGTGAATCATAAAAAATTTTACATAGTCTATGTGGCATGGTGAATAAATGAAAAACTCACAATATTGAAAAAAAGGAAAATGAAACTACATCCATAGATTTTTTCATAGGGAAAATATCATTGATAATAATAACCGAGGATGAATAAATAGAAATTTAATTACTTCTAATTCATGTATATGGAACATGATACCATTGTACCATTACATTGATTTAGTTCTGTGGGTAAAACCCCGTCTGATTTTTGGAAACATAATCGAAGGGTTTGTCGCCAATTGATTTGTCTCATGAGACATCTAAATCCATAGAGGGGATATAGAGGGACCCACCCTCCACTTCATGTCCAAATAATTGTATATAATTTTATTTAATACTATATGAATATTCCTTTTCGATATTTTTACAGATATGAGGATACATATTTATCAATACTTCCACAGTTAAAATAACATTCCAAATAAACACCGTATGTAAAATAGTATACGGTTTAAAAAATACTCATATCCCTGAAATTAGAATATGTATGAATAATAAATTTTAAAATTTAAATGAAAATGAAATCAAATGGGAAGTAGGTACACCCCATAATAATTATTATGTGCATAATATAAAGTAAGTCACAACGAAAGGGAAAATTGACACAAATCCCATTACCACATAGTAATCAATCGTTTCATGTGACCAAGAATTAATAATTGTCAAATGAATCATTGAATACCATGAACATAAATAGAATCATGATATTATATATCAAATGGAATTACATATACACCACATGTATGAAATGAGTCGAAAATAATGGAAATATCACAGAATTAAAAGTGAGATAAGAAACCCCTTACATTATGCTCGAGTGTGTTCTTCGTTTGTTTTAATGACCGGAATAATAAAATTTATATTAATTAATTAATAATTACCTATACTCTTATACATGTAATTTATTTATTATAACATTATTAGGTTCATTCATGGAACTTTTTATGGTACAAATATGATCAGTATTATTTTTTATGTATTTTCTTCCTTGGGTTTCATGATCCGTTTACTTGTATTCATGAATAGAAGTTAGATTTAAATGTGGGTAAACATAAATAATTGTTAATATATCCTGTTAATGAAATATAATAGATATGAATTATCTTATAATTGTTTTGTGTTATATACAAGGATAATTAATAATTAGCTAAATGTTAATTACAAAGGTCTGGATTAACTTGGCGGTTTTGTTCATAATGAGATTATTTTGTGTTATTATTATATATTATATGTGTGTATGGTTTACAGAACAATAATTATATTAAATAAATATATTATGATATGTTTCAACCATAAAAATGGTTTCATGTCTATAATTGAACATGGTAAGGAAAATTGAGATCATGTCTTCCTTGAATGTTATAAATTACCACATCTTGGATGATGTTTTCATTTTTTGTATAAGAGGAGGGTGAAGGAGAGATGATGATGAAATATTATATTATAATATTATAGTTCCAATTAAAGTATGGTAATGAAGTTATCATATCATTTGGATGAGTGGATATGGGGAAAGAAGTATAAAGTAAAGGAACTCAAAAAAGAATAAAAATGAGAAATCTCTCACGAAAAGTCGAGAGCATAATGACTTCATAGAAAATATCATAAAATAGTTCAATGAGGGAAATGAGGTCTCTCATCACTGTTACATAATATGCATTGAAAATATAAAATGTAATTACATACCACAAAATATTCCAATTTAAAATAGAAGAGGAAACCTAAAATGAAATCATTAAGGAAATATAAGGGTGGTTGATTCTCTTAACTTGTATTGTAACTCCCAAAACGTGATGGTTGGGACCATGGGGGTTTAAGGACACATTGGGAAGACTCCCATGGAGGTAATACTACCATATCATAGAGTATAATGAATTTTTAAAGTATGAAAACGAAGGGAGACATGGGTAATTGTTTTATATGAGAGAGTGTTTTTTATTAATTAAAAGGGACACCTCATTAGTGGTTTAGGCAAAACCATGGGCATTCCGATGGTATTTTCACATTATTTTAACCACATGGGACACCTCATGTCACATGGTTTTGTTAAAAAGTTGAAAAACCTTTTATATTTATTATTATATCATTATTATTTCATTAAACTTCTGAAAACTCAAAACTGAATTTTTACTAGTCATGAAAAATTCAAGTATTTTAGAAAAATCCCAAAACGTAACACTATACATTTTTTGATGTGTAGAATTAAAAAATGAACTCAATTATTTGAAAATAAATTTCTAATTATTTTCCATTTAAATTTTAAAAAAATCATAATTAATTCAAAAAATAATAATTTTAAAGAAATAATTAGTTTTATATCACATTGAAAAAATAGTTATGATCTTATTGTCTTAATACCTTAAGAAAATAAAATACTATAATTATTTACTATTAATAAGGGTCATATTACTATTCATATTACTATTCATAAGGGTATGATACTATATATTAAAAAATCAAGTTGGTTCTGTCATACTCCAAATGACTTACTAGTCATAACTCTAGATGCTTGTTTTTCGAAAATAAAATGTTAAAAATGAAAAGTCATTTGTGGAAAACCCACATAAAAATATGGGTAATAAAATATAGTCTTAATAAGAAGGAATGTAAAATTTAAATGTCACCACCAAATTATAATCTCGAATAGGACAAGACTGGTGGAAATTAGAGCCAAATAATTAGAGGGAAAATGTAAATATTTATAGGGAGTGATTGTTGTCAACAATCATAGAAAATTAAACAACAAAATGTGATATTGAGGGCCTCAAATCCATAAATCCATGATGATTTTAATATCACCAGTTCCACAAATCATAATTTATTAGGATAACACATTTTTTGGTTTCGTATCCCTTCCCTAATGTTTAAGAATTAATTGTTTCACTCAATAATAGAAAAAATTTCTTATCATGTAGTGATCCATCCTTAAACTAAATTCTACCACAAAATCGTCATTTACTCAAAAATATAATAGAACTCAAAAATATTATATTTTTCCTAATTATAAAGGTTTTCATAAAAATAAGAATTTAAAATTCATATTTCTGATCATTTAAAAAAACAACATTATACAAACAAGAGCAACATGTATGCTAGTCGTAGGAGATGCACCGTTGTTGCCTTTCAGTTGCAGGTTCATTTCTCGCGGCATTGACACACATGACGGGTTACTGCTTGACCTCTAGGTTTTCCATTTTATAACAATCCAAAAATAATCCTATAAATTATTTTAACCTTAATCAACAGTATCCAATGTCAAACATAATTAATTTCAACCATTAGACTTATCCAAAATAATTATGTACAAACTAATAGTCCAAAATTTATAAGGAAGGTAAAATTAACAAAGATATCTTTTTCCACATAATGACATGTGAATACTGTGATCATGTATTCCTTTAAAACATGGTAACACCATAAATTAAAATAAAACCTTATTTATTACATTTATACTCAGTTATTTCTTATAGAATACTAAATATGCTCTTTATATCCAAAAATGTTGTAAACTCCAACAATGATGGAATAAAAAACAAGTAATTAGTTTCACGGTAGATGAGAATATCTAATATAATTTATCAAAATCCTTCACAAATTATTCTGGAATCATTATCTCATTTCCAGAAATAGATTAAGGGTTTTATTTCTTCCAACCATATATTTTACAAAATGTATAACTTGAAACTGTTCCATATTAATTAGTACCATAAAATCTCAAATCCTTATTGAAATTGTACTGCATTAAAATAATTATATACTCTATAATAATTACAACTTGTACATTATTAAAACAATACTCAAATGAAAAAATTATATATAAATGACATAAGATCACTAATCAGTCAACTTCATCTAAAGTAGTATCATACCATGATTATTATCCAATAGCATCATTTGTGGTATTTTCTGATGATTAGAAAATTGTTTCATGTAGTGTCATATCTCCATGAAGATGATGAATTGTACATTTGAAATCTTTTTCCTACCATTGCAATCAGGTACTTTTTGTCTTTGTTCTAGACACATTTATCAAACTCCCATACCCTTAAAGAATATACCAATGTGATTCATTCCACAGTTATCAAATATGGCAAAATCATTCTTTCCAATCAACCCTTTATCCATATTTCTCTTTACTATCCATTTCTTCTCCGGCTTCCCTTCAAAGACATAGGACTTAGAGAATTATTTAATTATATTATTATCATGTGATACTATTTCTTCATATGATTAGAATATGTGGGGGAATACGTCCATTATAAATGCTGCATTATGACAATGAATGATATGATCCTTCTTACTATTTTGATCATTCGTATTGCTGGGTTCTCAATCCATATACATGGAACCATTTCTAAAAAATTGAATACAATATGTTATTTTATGAATTGCATTGCATAGTTCCAAACATGTAAAATAACTAACATAAATTGAATGGTTTATACATATACTACATATTCATAAAAAATAATTATTTGGGGAGTTATTTACACATAAATCCTTTATAATGGTCTGTAATGAAAATATGAATTATCCTAAGCATATCCCATGGGAGTTTTGTAACCAAGAGTGAATCAAGGCATATTTTCATGTACTAGGATACGTTGTGTCAAGCCCAAAAGTCAGTGTCGGGTTATTCACTCCTATGTAAATTTGTGCTTGAACCACCTAAACCTTCGCGTATCCAGACCGAGATGTATTTCTTGGAAAATTCACAAAATCTTTACATTACCAAAATTCTAAGGAGATATTCTATACTAATACTCAATATCTATCTTCGAGTAATGTTTTCTAATCATAGTTTTTCTAAATATAGTTTCCATGGTTTTTATTAAACTACCTCTAATACCAACTGTGATTCCCCAACCCTAGTTTCCCAGAGTCTGTGTAATATTACAAAAAAATTTTCATGATAACAAGAGATTAAGTCTCGAAGGACCGATTAGTTTAGTAGCCTAGTATTTTCTAGATAGATAAAAAGTATTACATTACATCATTAATATAAAAACACATTGTTCCCCCTTTGTAAACACTCATATCCCGTATCCTATCCCTATAGGTCAATCATAATATACATATCAATATACTGGGAAAAATAAAACATAAGAAAGGGGTGTTATATTATTCCCTCCATCAGAAATTTTTTCCTCAAAATTTTATGAATAAATCCCAAAAAAAAATGTGGGTGGTTATTCTTCATAAAATCCTTTGGTTCCCATGTTGCCTCTTCTATATTCTGGTTTCTCCAAATAATCTATACTTGAATATTTGTCCGATTTCTCAATATGTCCTACCTTGTGTCATGAATCCCGATAGACTCTTCATAGTATGAAAAATCAGGTTCTAGTACTATATCGTAATAGGTTGGTACATGCATTGGGACTGGCATTTATTTCTTCAACAATGACACGCGGAACACATCCTGAACTTTTGAGAGACTTGGAGGCATTTCTATACGATAAGCAAGTGCTCTGATTGTTTCCAGAATTTCAAATTGTCTGATGTACTTGGGTCTTAGTATACCTTTCTTAACAAACCAAAAAACACCCTTCCTTAGAGATACTTTCCTAAAGACATGACAACCCACATGGAATTCCAAATGCATTATCTGATTTTCAGCATATCTCTTCTTCATACATTGGGATATTTAACATGGGATTGGATTGGCTTCACCTTTGTTGTGGTCTATTCAATATTTTTTGGGCCTTTTAAGTTACCTTTGACCAAATTCATCCCAAAAAATTGGGGTTCGACATCACTTTCCATAAATTGTATCAAATGAATCCATTTGAATACTATGATGGAAACTATTGTTGTAGGAAAATACCACCAAATAGTAGAAAATGATCCCATATATCATTAATGTCAAGAGAAAATGATCTCAGCATGTCTTCCAGAGTCTAAATAGTCCGTTGAGACTATCTGTCGGTGTAGGGGTGATAAGAAGTCCTCTTACGAAGCTCGGTATTCAAATACTTATTGAGAATTTTCTACAATTTTAATGAAAAATAAGGATCATTGTCAGATACAATTGATAAGGGTATACCATGAATTCTTATAGAATGGCCACTGTGGAGTTAGTTTAGCTAAAGAATCACCTAGAAGAATTTATTTATAAATGATTTATTCACCTAAGTGTTTCTCAATGGGGAGCACCTTTCCACTTTGTCATGAAAAAAAATGGATCCATGAGGCTATTCATTGATTACTTTTAAATCAATGTTATTACAAAAAATAATAAGTATCCTCTACCATGAATTGATGTTTTATTTTATCAACTTCATAGAGCAAAATACTTTTCAAATATTGACCTTTGATCTGGATATCATCAGCTACATGTGAAGAAGGATGATATTCCTAAGACAAAATTTCAAACCAAGTATGGGCATTAAGAGTTTAATGTAATTCCTTTTTTGACTAACTAATGCACCATCAATTTTCATGGATCTGATGAATTGATTTTTTAATGATTTTCATGATGACTTTGTATTGGTGTTTATTGATGATATCATAGTATACTCTATTAGATATGAAGATCATGAAAATTACTTGATCACTATTCTGAAGACTCTTAGATGAGATGAATTATATGTAAAATTTAGAATGTATTTTTTTGCTCCAATATCTTTTCTTTTTGGGCTACATTGTCTCTAAGGATTAAATATCTGTAGATCCTGCGAAAATAATGGTTTTGGAAGGATGGCCTATTGCAATATAAAAACTTAGGTACACGGTTTTATTGGTTTGGAAGGTTATTATCTGAATTTCGTTTAGAACTTCACCTGTTTAGCCAACTAAATGACCAAGCTCACATGAAAAGGGGTTATGTTCCTATGGACACAAGAATGTGAAGAATGTTTTGAATGATTGATGAGAAGGCTAGTGAATTCTCCAATATTGAATCTACCATTAGGTAATTATGGATTTGTAATCTTTAGCGATGTATCAAAGAAAGGACTTGGATGGGTCCTTGTGTAGAATGTTAGTGTGACTTCCTAGGCATCTAAATAACTAAAAATTTATGAACAAAACTATTTAACTCATGATCTTGAGTTGGTAGCTATAATATTTTCTTTAATGTTATGAGGCCACTATCTCTATGGTGAAAAATGTGAGATATATACCAATCCCAAGAGTTTTAAGTATACTTTCTCCCAAAAATAACACAACATGTGGCCAAGACGATGGCTTGAACTACTCACGGATTATGATTTCACAATACACTACCACCTGAGGACGGAAAACTAGGTGACAGATGTTTTGAGAATAAAGGATCATAGAGTTCTATACAAGATGAGAGTTGAAAGGGATCCTAGGTTCATGGATCTAGTAAAAATGGATATAGGAATAATCATAGAAGTTGATCCATATATACATTTTCAAATGGATTCCAAACCATATTTACTAGAAAGGATAAAAAGTTCTCAGATTGATGATGAGGAGTTTCAAAGGAAAATTAAAGTAGTTAATGATGGGAGATTGATTAACATAATATATGAAGGTATAATTTTGAAATTTGGAAGGAGGAGTTGTGTTCCTGATATACCTGATCTAAAAATGGAATTGCTGGATGATGCTCATAGCTCAAATTTCTATATACACCCTAATAGCACAAAGGTGTATAGATATTTGAAGGAACATTTTTTTTGGAAAACATGAAGAGGGAGATTGCTGATTACGTGTCGATATGTTTGGTTTTTCAACGTGTGAATGCTGGAAGATAACATCATAGAGGACTAAAGCATCCCCATCATATTCCGATGTTGAATTGGGATGATATTACAATGGAATTTTTCATGGGACTACAAATGTTTCCAAGAAATAGTGATGTGATATGGGTCATTTTTGATCATCTTACAAAATCATCACATTTTCTTTCTTAATGAATGATTTACCACTTGAATGTTTATAAAGACTATATATTAATAAATTTTTAATACATAATGGTGTACCCTTATCAATTGTTTCATATCGTGATTCACATTTTACATCAAAATTATAGAAAAGTCTCTTGAAGGCTTTCAATACAATGCTTCGTATGAGTACTTCTTATCACCCCCAAACCGACAGATAGTCAGAAAGGACTATTAAAACTCTAGAAGTCATTCTGAGATCATGCTATCATGACAATCAGGGTTTGTGGGATCAATACATGTCTTTAGTGGAATTTTCCTACAAAATAAGTTTTCATTCTAGTATTCAAATGGATCCATATGAATCATTATATGGAAATAGTTGTTGAACTCCTACTTTTTGGGATGAATTTGGTGAGAGGAAACCTATAGTTAATGAACATATTGAATAGAACAGCGCAATAGTGATGAAAATCCAAGACAATATTAAAGTATAACAATGTTGGAAGAAGAGTTATTTTGACAACCATATAATGGATTTGGAATTTCATATGGGAGATCATGTATTTCTTAAATTATCTCCACGGAAAGGTGTCTTAAGGTTTGGTTAGAAAGGTAAACTGATCCCTAGGTACATCAGACCATTTGAAATTATGGAAAGAATTAGAGCTGTAGCATATCGTTTAGCAATACCACCATGTCTCTCCAAAGATCATGATGTGTTCAATGTGTCATTATTGAAGAAATACAGGCCAGACCCAATGCATGTAATCACCAATGAAGAAATAGAAATGGAACCAGACTTGTCCTACTGTGAAGACCCTATTGGGATTCTTGACACAAGGAAGAAGGTATTGAGAAGTCAGAAAAATCGTCTAGTAAATTATCATTGGAGAAACCAAGATATGGAGGAAGCAACACGGGGACAAGATAAATTATGAATAAGAACCACCCACCAATTTTTGTTGGGCTTTATACATAAAATTTTGAGGATGAAATTTCCTAAGGAGCGAATAATATAAAACCCCAAACATTTTATGGTATGGTTCTCTTAGATATATTCTATTCATAGTATATATTTCATAAAGAATTGTGTTCCATTGAAACAAAACCTGGTTTTTTCGGGGATAGATATAAACTAGCCATTACAAATTAATTTTCCACTTCTACATTCTGAGTTTCAAAAAATGGTCATCTAGAGTGGTGATGAGTAAGTCATTTGGAGTCTTATAGCACAAACTAGATTTTCTCACAAATAGTAACATACACTTATGAATATTAATATGACTATGAATATGACCCTTATTAATAGTAAATAATGATAATATTTTATTTTCTAATGTTAATAAGACAATAATATCTTAAATAATTTTTCAATTTGATATAGAAATAATTATACCTTTAAAATTTTTAATTTTTGAATTAACTATGATTTAATTTAAGAATTAAATTAGAAATACATAGAAATTTATATTCAAAAAATATAGTTCATTTTTTAATTCTACATTTCATAAAATGGTTATGGTGATTTTTTGGGATTTTTCGAAAATACATGAAATTTTCATGAATAGTAAAAATATAGTTTTGAATTTTTGATAGTTTAATGACAACATAATGATATAATAATTTCTATAAAATAATGGTCAACTTTTGTAAAATAGAATATGACATGAGGTGTCCCAAGTGGCTAAAACCATGGGAAAACACCGTGGGAAGACCATGGTTTTGATAATACCGATAATTAGGTGTCCCTTTTAATTTTTAAAAAACACCATCTCATTTAATATAAATACCCACTAAACCCCTTCAATTTCTTTCAATAAAAACACATTATCCTCTAATATCTAGTATTATTACCTCTCTAGGAGTCCTCCAATGTTTTCCTCAAACCCCCAAGGTCCCAAACATCAATTTTTGTGAGTTACTCTACGAGGTAAGAGAATCAACCACCCTTTCTGTTTTCATAAAGCTTTCATTGAATGTTTTCTATTTTATTATCTATTGGATTATATTGGGATATATCCTTACATATTCCCCTTTATTTCCAAATTATGTATGATTTATGAAGGTCCCACTTTCCCTCATCATTCTATTTAATGAAATTTTATGTGATGATGTTAGGATATCGAATGTTCGCGAGAGATTTCACATGTTTCTTCTGTTTTAAGTTCCTTTATATTCTACTTCTTTCCCCATATCCACTAATAAAAATTCTATGATAACTCAGGTAACTTACATGAACTACAATTATATTATTTTAATATAATATTTAACATCATCTCTCTTTCCCCCTCCTCTTATACTAAAAATAAAAACAGCGTCTAAGATGTGTTAATTTATCAAATTCAAGGACGACAGTTTCTCAATTTTCATTACCATGTTTAATTTTGGTCAAGAAAAAATTTTTATGGTTCAAAAATACCTGAATATATGTATTTTATTTCATTATTGTATTGTAATACTTACACAACGATAATAAAAAATAATAACACAAAAAAAGCTCATTATGAACAAAACAACCATGTTAATCCAAACATTTTAAATTAACCTTTAAATAATTATTAATAATCTTAGAATTTAACCCAGAATCATTATAAGATCATTTATATCTTGTAAATTTCATTAATAATATATATTAAAAATTCTAGGATGCTTTACCACATTTCAAACAAGCTTCCATTCATGAATACAAGTAAACGAATCATGAAAACAGAGGATGAAAATGCTTCAAAAAAAAATAAAATTGATCCTCTTAAGACCATAAAAAAGGACATGAATGAAATGAATAAGGTTATAATAAATCAATTACATGTATATTATTTTCTAGAAATATTAATTAATGGAGATAACTTTTATTATTCAGGTCATTAAAACAAATTATGAACACACTCAAGCATATGGTAAGCGGTGTCTTATCTCACTTTTAATTCTGTAAGATTTACATTGTTTGCCACTAATTTGTTGAATGTTTTGTTTGTGTACTGCCACTTGATATATAATATCAATATTATATTTATGATCTAGTTATTAAATGATTAATTTTATAATTATCAATTATTGGTCAAATGAAATGAATGATTATAATGTGGTAATGGGCTTTGGGTCAATTTTTATTTTGTTGTGACATACTTTGTATTATGCACCTAATAATTATTATGTGGTGTTCTTAATGCCCATTTGAGATCATTTTTCATTTAAATTTTTAAATATATTATGTATCTATATTTTGGATTCATGGATATGTTTATTTTCTAAACAGTATACCATTTTACCTACGATGAGTATTTGGAATGTTGTTTTAACTATAGAAGTAGTGAAGAATCTGTATCATATAATATATACAAAAATTGAAAAGGCATACAAGTCTTGTATTAAATATATTTATAAAGAATTATTTGTACATAAGGAAAAGGCTGTAGACTGATATATCCCCTCGATGCATCGACATGTCTCATGAGACAAATCAGTTATCGAAAAACCCTTCGACTTCATTTCCCAAAATCAGATGGGCTTTTACGCACAGAACTAAACCATTTTAATGTTACCATGGTATCATGTACCAGACTCATGAATTCCAATTCATAATAATTTTCTTTATTCATTATTAGTTATCACAGTCCTTGAGATTTTCACTATCACAAATTATATGGATGCAGTTTCATTCTTAGTATATTACTAGAGTGAGTTTTTCATTTATTTACCATGCCACATTTATTATGCCAAATTGTTTCTGATTCACGTATTGTTGCAATCATTCTTCCACATTATGTAACCCATACAGAGAATTTGAGCTCACCTATATCATTTTACTACCTTTGACATGTAACAAAGAGGAGATCATTTATTGAGTTCTAGGGATTCTGTTTTTAGCTTTTTATGATGTACTGTATTTTTTCATCCTTCCCAAGGTAATTTGAGTTACATCTCTGTATCCAGTTTCATAAAGACTACTAAATTGATTATTGTTATGTGATTCCATTCCTTCTAACCAAGATAATGTATCTTTTAATTCATCGGCATTAGTCAAGAGGGGTTAGGGCATTAAAGTTGCTTTTAGTGAAGTTCAGTAGAAAACATGGAAACTAGATAAGAAAATTTAGATTATGGAACACAACCATAAGGTAGTATTTGAGTAAAAATATAAAATAATGTCCTGGAATTTTGATAAGGAAAATATTATGTGGATATTTCTTGAAAATACATCCCTGTCTGGATACAAACAGGTAGATTAGGATCTGGCACAGATTTACCTAGGAGTGAAATTTATGAAAAGGAATTTATGGCATGACCCATGGTATCCTGATACATGGAGATTGGTCTTTCTACACTCTTGGTATTGACAATCATGGGGGATATGCTAAGGATAATTCACATTTTGTTTAGTAGCCATTATGAAGGATTTTAATGTAAAATTTCACTAATACAAATATAGCCTATATCGTCACTCAAAACGGGCATTAACATCGCTAAAAAGGTGATGTAAAGCTCAGTGCTAATATAGGGGGGTCCATTTTATCAGCGCTTTGAAAAGTGCTGATAATGGCCCCATTGATCAGCGATAAAAAAGCATTGATAAAAGACACTTTTATCAGCATTTTGTTTAATGCAAATAAAAGGGAAATTTATGAGCACTTTTAAAAAGTGCTAATATAAGTCAAAAAAAAATTAATGTGGGGAGATATTTTAATAGCGCTAGACCCCCTATCAGTGCTAGGATGTCTTCGGCGCATTGCCCTTCCGGTGCATCCTCACACACGGGCACCCCATTTCTGCCATGCAAACTTGAACCCTCAACCTACCCCCTTTCGCTACTTCACCTTTACCACTAAGCCATTTCATTTTTTTCTTTATTTAATGATGTATCTATTTATTTTTATTTATATATAGTAATATTTTTTCTTATATAAACATATATCCATTTTAATATAAATATATTTATTCATATATTAGTATATTTATATATATATATTCATTTGTATATTAATATATATATATATTTAGTTATATGTTTTTATAGGTATATTTATTTTTATATTAATATATAATTATAAGATTAGTTTTGAATACATTTATGAAATTTTTTTTATGTGTGTTTATAAATAAATACATATATACATACATACATATATACAACACACACACAAACATAGACAGAAATATATATATTTACGATAAAATACATAAATATGTGTATTTGAAAATCCAGTGAATGTTAAAACGACCATAACATATAATCCAAAATCCCATTTCAAGTCCACAACCAGTAAAATCGATGAGGATGAAACATTATTTGATATGATATGTGGTACATGGCTAACAGACATCTAGATCAGAAGTTATACCAGTTTTAATGTTAACAAAACGATGTATCCTAACTAAAAACTCAATTTTGGAGGCCTTCTGGTCCTTTTTCGGCCACAAAAGAGGTGACAGAAGCTTTAATTGGGTCATGAGCACATAGAGCACATCAAATTCTTTGATTTGATATGTTATAGAGCTAAAACGGACTCCCAGATCAAATGTTATGGCTGTTTAATGTTTGAGTTACATTTTCAACTTATTTTTGATCTTTTATTAATTGTTTTGAATTTTTGTGTCTTAAAATTGTTATTAAATGATTTTTAATCTATAATAATTATAAAATTATTAATTAATAATATTTTTTAAATATTTTAAAGATATTTTCACTAAATTTCTTATATATTATATTTAATAGAATATTTTAACATATCTAAAACATATTAAGAAATATATATTATATTTATATCAATATAAATATAATTATATTACCATAATTTAATTTTCATGATTTTTTTGAAACATATAATTTATCACCGGTAGGAAAAATCATTGATAAACCCCCCCTTTATCAGTGCTACTAAAAAAAAGCGCTGATAAAAAGGTAGTGCTTCCCTTGCCTGTTTTTGTAGGAGTGTTTTCCTCAGAAAAATCTTGTTTATGAGTTTAGCTATGCATAGAATATCAGCCCATGTTATGTGATTTTATATTTTGGATTTTTATCCCAATCTAGTGTAAGCCATTATTTAGAAATTTCACCTAATGGAAGAAGGGTAATCAATAATCGTGGGAAATGTATGGATCTCCCCACAGAGCATGTCAATACAGTCAATGTTAGAGTAGATCAGATCATGAATAAATTGAGACCGCATACTCAGGTTGTGATGAATAACAATTCTACACCTATGGTGGATCCTTTCATGTTGCATAATCCACCATCTATTAGTGGGACATCTAAACCAGTGGTTATTGATCAGTTGATCAAGTCCCTTGAATAGATATTCATGAAATTATGATGCAATGGAAATGAAAAAGGCAGTTCTGTCAGTATATTGTCTCAAGGGTGATTCTAATCAATTATGATCCATGATCCAGAATAACACAGAGGAAGAAGAAATAGAAGATCTGGAATGTAGGAATTTTAAGGAAATATTCATCGAAAAACATTTCCCTCATGAGCAATGAAGTGAAATGAAGAGGAAATTCTTTTTCTTAAAGCAATGAGAGGAATACAATGTTGATGAGTATGAGGCTACCTTCACATGCCTATCTAGGTATACCATATATTTCAAACGTGATTTTGAAGACTATATCGATCATTTCTTTGACAATCCTAAACCTCATCTTCGAAGGGAACTGGGTTCTCAAACATTTTAATCATGTGATGAAATTGCATCTAGTGTTGTAAAAACATAGAAGGAATTTTCTAGATTAGATTCGTTCAAGGGGAACCTAGATAAGAAGTGGTAATATGATAACCAAGGAAAAGGTGAAGAATTAACGACGAACAAGGGAACAAATAATTTCCTGTTATACGAGAACTATCGAAAGAATCATCTCAGGAAATGCTTGAAAGGATTGAGATTCTACTATAAATTTCGAGAAAAGGGTTATCGATCTAATGAATTCAAGGGGAAGAAAAAAGTAAATGATATTCAATTCTACAATTGTAGATTTTTAGGACACTATTTAAATGAGTGACCTAAGTTCCAAGGAATCCTTCCACAGAAAAGGCCATGAGTGAAAGGGAAAGCATATGAAATTGCAACTACAATGGATGAAGTTCCAAATCATGTGGTGGTAGGTACTTTAATTATTTCATCAATCTTATACAACACATTATTTGATTAATGATCGTTGAATCCATTTATATCTTCAATGTATTCAATGAAATTTATACATTTCCAATTTCATTTAACAAAGGAGTTATCAGTCAAAACTCTTATGGGATGTATCATTGCAATAAAGGCATGTCAATCAGTCCCCCTCTTGACACAAAATGATATATTAGTTTCTAACCTTATCATCATACCAATGAATAACATTGATATAATTCATTGTATTAATTGGCTCTCAAACTATGATTCGAATATTTGTAGCAAGAAGAAGGAAATTAAAATATTTGAAAATGGTGTAAAATCTCTAATTTTTAGAGCAGAAACCTCCCAAACTGATTATCATCTAGATACACCCCCTGTAGCTGTTCTAAATTCAGTTATTGTAGAGGATGAGAACCCAATATCTGTGAGAGAGTAATGGAATCATCAAATTTAAGATGTACATGTAGTACTAGAATATGTTGATGTATTTCTATAGGATTTACCTAGACATCCTCCAGAGATGGAAATTGAGTTTTATATTTAATTAATTCCTAGTTCAAGGACCATATCAAAGACCCCTTATTGAATATCCACTATGGAGTTAGTGGTTGAAAAAAAACTAGCAGAATTGAGTGATAAAGGATTTATTCTCCCTAGTGTTTCTCCATGGGGACCCATGTCCTATTTTTCATGAAAAAATTTGGATCCATGATGCTATGCATTGATTACAGAGAAGTCAATTCCATTACAGTAAAGAATATATATCCTCTACCAAGAATTGATAATTTATTTTATCAAATTAATGGAGCACAATACTTTTAAATGATTGACCTTCGATCTGGATATCATCTACTGCATGTGAAGAAGGAGCATATTCATAAGTCAACATTTCAAAACCGGTATAGGCATTTCGTGTTTATAATAATACCTTTTGGACGGACTAATACACCATCTTTTTTCATGGATCTGATTAACTGTGTTTTCAAGGAATATCATTATAAATTTTTAGTGGTGTTTATTGATGATATCCTGGTATACACTAAAATATATGGATATCATAAAAATAACTTTTTCACTATTTTGAAGACACTTATAAGAAATGAATTATATAAGAAGTTCAGAATTTGTGATATTGTTTTCTCCAATATGTTTCCTTTCATGGAAACATTTTCTATAAGGATGGAATGTCTATAGATAATGTGAATACAAAGGCTATGAAAGAATGGACTACTCCAACAAACCTGACTAAGGTGTGTAGTTTTATTGGTTTATAAGGTTATTATCGGCGTTTCTTTTAGAATATTGCCTGCTTGGACAACCTAATGATCAATCTGACACGAAAAGGGGTTAAGTTCATATGGAAAAAGGAATATGAATAATGTTTTGAAGAACTGAAAATAAGATTATCCAATTCTTCTATCATAACTCTACAAAAGGGGAATTATGGGTTTGCTATTTATAGTGATGATTCAAAGAAAAGACTTTGTTGTGTATTTATGTAGAATGATATAGTTTTTCCCTATGCATCATGACATCTAAAAATTTATTAACTAAACTATACCACTCATGATCTTGTGTTAGCAGTTGTAATCATTTCATTGAAGATATAGAGTCACTATCCTTATGGTGAAAAATCAGGGATATATACCGATCACAAGAGTTTGAAGTATATATTCTATGAGAATAAACTCAACATGAGGAAAATAAAATGGCTTGAGCTACTCAAGGACTATGACTTCATTATACACTACCACTTGGGGAAGGCAAATAAGGGGAAAGATGCTTTGAGCTGAAAGGATCATGGAGTTTTTAACAAGATTAGTGTTAAAAGAGATCCTATGTTCATGGATCTAGTTAAGATGGATATAGGAATAATAATTTAAGGATAAATATCAATACTTTTACAAATGTTTGCCTAACCATCTTAACTATAAAAGATAACATGTTCTCAAACTCAGGATGAGATGTTTCGAAAGAAAATTAATGCTATGAATGATGGGAGATTGATTGACTCAATATACAAAGATGGAATATTGAAATTTGGGATGAGACATTATGTTAAAGATATACCTGATCTAAAAATGGATTTGTTGGATTATGTTCATATGTACAATTTATCTATAAACCCTAGTAGAACTATGATGTCTAGATATTTCAACGAAATGTTTTGGTAGGAAAAAATGAAGGAGATTGCTGATTATGCATCGAGCTATTTGGTTTGTTAATAGGTGGCGGGTGGAAGAAAACATCCTGGAGGATTCATGAAACCCCTTCCTATTCTGATGTTTAAATGGGATGATATTATAAGATACATTGTCATGGGACTACCAAATACTCTATGAATTAATCACGTGACATGGGTCATTGTTGATTGTATTTCACAATCATCACAGTTTCTTGCTATAAGGGAAGATTTTCCCCTAGAACATTTAGCAAGACTATATATTAATTAAGTTGTAAGACATCATGGTGTACCCTTATCAATTTATTCTGATCATGGTCCCCATATTAGATCAAAATTATGCAATAGTATCAAGAAGGATTTTAATACTGAGCATCGTATGTGTACTGCATGCCACCCCCAAACTGATGGACAATCTAAAAGGACAATTTGAACTTTGGAAGACATGTTGAGATCATTCTCTCTTGACTGTAATGGTATGTGGGATCAATACATTCCTTTGGTGGAATATTTCTACAACAAAATCTTCTATTATTGTATTAAAATTGCTCCTTATGAACATTACATCGAAAGAGATTTCAAATTCCAACTTGTTGAGATGAAGTTGGGGAGAGGAAACTTATAGGCATATAACTTATTTAATGGACCATGGAAATGGTTAAGTCAATCAAAGCCCATGTTAAAGAATCCCAATGTAGGCAGAAGAGTTATGCTAACAATCGGAGAAAGGATTTGGAATTCCAAGTGGGAGGTCATGTTTTTTTGAAAGTATCTATATAGAATGGTGTCTTAAGGTTCCATAAGAAAGGTAAGCTGAGCCCCATGTACATTAGACCATATGAAATTTTAGAAAGATTCAGAGATGTATATTATTGTTTTGAAATGCCTCCAAGTCTCTCTAAAGTTCATGATGTGTTCCATGTTACATTGTTGAAGAAATACAGGCCTGACCCAATGCATTTACTCACCTATGAAGAAATAAAACTGGAACCTATTTTGTCAGACAATGAAGAGCCTATTGGGATTATTGACGTAAGGTAGTGGGTATTGAGAAATCTGACAAATCATCTAGTAATGGTTCATCAAATAACTATAATATAGAGGATGGAAAATGGGAACAATAGTATTTTATGAAGAAGAAACACCCACATATTTTTGGTGGGATTTGTACATAAAATTTTGAGGACAAAATTTCTGATGGAGGGAATAATATAACACCCTAAATATTTTATGGTATGCTTCTCTAAAATATATTCTATTTATAGCCTATATTTCATAAAGCACTATGTTCCTTTGAAACAACATTTAGCTAATTTTGAATCAATTATAACATAGCCATTGAACCTAAATTTTCCACTTCTATGTTTTTAATTTCGAAAAACGATAATCTTGATTTTTGTCCAGTAAGTTATTTGGAGTCTGATAGAACTAACATGTTTTTTTAGAGGAATAGTAACATAACATTATGAATAGTAATACGAATTGTAATATGACCCATATGAATAGTTAATAATGATTATATTTTATTGTTATAAGGTAATAAGACAATAAGATCTTTATTAAATTTTCAATGTGATATAAAACTAAGTATACCATTAAAATTGTTATTTTTAGAATTAAATATGATATTTTAAAAAAAAATTAAAATATATATATATATATATTTTAAAAAAAAGGTGTTCAATTTTTAATTCTACTAGTCAAAATTTTTTATGGTGATTTTTTTGGATTTTTCTAAAATACATGAATTTTTCATGAATAGTAAAAATACAAGTTTGAGTTTTTGGTAGTTTAATGACAACATAATGATAAAATAATTACTATAAAAGGATATTCAACTTCTGTATAGTAAAATATGATACAAGGTGTCCCAAATGGCTAAAACCATGGTCAAATTCCATGGGAATTCCCTTGGTATTGCAAATACCACTAATGTGGTGTCCCTTTTAATTAATAAAAAACAAACTCACATTTACTATAAATACCAACTCACCCCATTCATTTTCATTCACTCAAAACCCATTATCCTCGATTCTCATGTAGTATCAACTCCCTAGGAGTCCTATACAGGTGTCCTCAAACCCCCATGGTCCCAACCATCCCGTTTTGTGAGTTACTCTACAAGGAAAGAAAATCAACCACCATTCTCTTTTCTTAAAGCTTTCATTTTATATTTTACTTTTTATTTTCAATTAGATTATATTGGTATATGTCAATATATATATTCCCATTTCAGTCCATATTATGTAATAATGATGATAGATCACATTTCCCTTTATCAAACTATTTAATGAAATATTAAGTGACATTGTTAGGCTGTCGAATTTTTGTGAGAGATTTCTCATTTTCACCTATTTTGATTTATTTTATTTTCTACATCATTCCTCATCTCCCTTCATCCAAATGATATGAAAAATATAGTAAATTATATTATCTAGAATTATATTATGATAAAGGAATATTTCATCATCATATTTCTTTCCCCCTTCTCTTATACTAAATATGAAAACAACGTCCGATATGTGTTAATTTATCACATTCATTAATGACGGGTTCTCAATTTCCATTCCAATGTTAATTTCTGGTCATCAAACCATTTTCATGGTTTAAGAATATCCAAAAATATTTATTTCAAATCAATAATGTTCTGGAATCTTTACACCCTCATAATATAAAATAATAACAAAAAACAAGCTCATTATAAACAAATCCAACAAGTTAATTCAAACATTTGTAATTAACATTTAATTAATTATCCATCATCTAGGTGTATAACCCAAAATCATTATAATATCATTTATATATCTTATATTTCATTAATAATATATATAAACAATTCTGGATGTTTATCAACATTTCAAACAAACTTCCATTCATTAATACAAGTAAACGAATCTATAAATTGAAGGAAGAAATTACTTCAGAAAAATAAAATCTCACCTCTTAGACCCATAATAAGGAAAGAGATGAACATAATAAGGTTATACTAAATAAATGAAATTTATAGGATGTTCTAGACTTATTAATTAATGAAGATAAATTTTACTATTAAGGTCATTAAAAAATAAAGAACACACTCAAGTATACAGTAATGGGTTTCTTATCACACTTTTAATTTTGTGATATTTCCATTGTTCGACACTCATTTCATGCATATGGTGTATGTGTACTACCATTTGATATATAATATCATGATCTATTTATTTTCATGGTATTCAATGATTCATTTGATAATTATTAATTCATGGTCACATGAAATGATTAATTACAATGTGGTAATGGGATTTGTGTAAATTTTCCATTTCATTGTGACATACTTTGTATTGTGCACCATATAAGTCTTATGTGGTGTACCTACAGCCCATTTTAGATCATTTTTCATTTAAATTTGTAAAAATATTATGTATCCATATTCTTTTTTCAGGGATATGAGTATTTTTTAAACTTTATACCATTTTACATGCGGTGTTTATTTGAATATTCTTTTAACTGTTGAAGTATTGATAAATCTATATACTCTAATCTATACGGAAATAGAAAAAAAATATTGGTCATGTATTGAATAAATTTAGAATGAATTATTTTGACAAGCATCAGTGGGTGGGGCCCTCTATAGCCACTCAATGCATCGACAGGTCTGATGAGACAAATAAGGTGGCGACAAACACTTTGACTTTGTTTCCAAAAACCAGACAGGTATTTTCCCATAGAACTAAACCATTCTAATGGTACTATGGTATCATGTTCCAGGTACATGACGTCCAATTAATAAACATTCTCTTTATTCATTATTACTTATTACTATCCTAAGAATTTCAATATGACAAAATCTATGGATGTAGTCTCATCCTCAGTTTATTAATGGTGTGAGTTTTTCATTTATGTACCATGCCACATTGATTATATCAGATTTTTTTCGATTCAGTTATTATTAGATTCATGCATCCACATTTTGTAACCTCTACTAAGCATTTTATCTCACCCCTTTCATTTGTTTACCTTCAATAGGTTATGAAGAGGATATCATTTATTTAGTTCTTTGGATGCAGTTTTTTGTCTTTGTTATGTATTGTATTTTCTTACCTTTCCTGATGTAAATTTAGTTACATATTTGTATCTAGAGTTTCTAAAAGTTCCGAACTAGTTTCATCACCAACTCAACTATAATTATCATGAGTATGAGGGAAATATCTACATGTATTATGTGTGTTGATACTATTTCCATTCCTTCCACTATGCGCCATTTCAAAACAATGGCATACAATAGATTAGTTTATAAATCACAATATATAATTCCGATATATTAAAATACGAAACATAAATTGAACCATTTATGCATATAATTCATAACCATAAAAACATTTCTTCTAGAATGTATTTCCTCATAAATCCTTCATAATGGGTTGTAATTAAAATGGGAATTAACATAAGAATACGACTCGGGAGTGTCATAACCAAGAGTACAACAAGGCCCATTATCGTGTACCAGGATACCTTTGGTGAAGCCCAAAACTCCTTGTTGGAGTTTTCACTCATTGGTACATCTGTTTCAGAGCCGCCTCTACATGGTCGTATCCAAAAAGGGATGTATTGTTTAAAAAATACACCAAATCTCAACATTACCAATATTATAGGAAGTTATTCTATACTAATCCTCAAATTCTATCTTAGGGTAATTTTTTCTAGTCATAGTTTTTCTAAATCTATCATCCAAAGATTTTACTAAACTTCCTCTGATACCGAGTGTAACACCCCCACCCTAGTTACCCCGATTCAGTGCATTATTACATAACATTGGCATGACCACAAGGGTTCAAATATAGAACGACTGGTCATTTTAGTTTCCTTTGAAGTACTAGATACAAACATAAGTTAACAATACATTATGAAATGTTAAAAAAAACATTGTTTCTCCTTTGAACACATTAGTTTCCCTTATAGTATCCCTACAGGTCTTTCATAATATACTTTTTCTAATCCAAGGAAAAATAAAACATAGAACGGGGTGAAATCAGGTGCTCAGTAAGGATAACAATAGAGTGAAAACATTCATATATAAGAGTAATAATTTAAGGAAATGTATAGGACTAAAACAAAAGCCTTTTATACATAATCATCATCATAATATTAAAAAGATCAATCAAATAATTCAATTTAATTATTCACATGGATATTATATTAGTTTAATAATAAAATGGGATCATGTCTCGAAATTCGGATTAGTTTATTATCCTTATAAGTACTAGATATAGACATAAATTTTACATTACATCATCAAATAAAAAAATATTTTAGACCATTTTAACACACTCATATCCCTTAGCCTATCTATGATGAACAATAATAATATTCCTCTTCATATCCTGGGAAAAATAAAACATAAGAAAGGGGTGAGCTTAGATGATCAGTAAGGATAGAAATATGGTGGGGACTTTTATTAATAAGCATAAATATTGAAGGCAATGTATAAGAGTAAAACAATAGACTTTTAAAAATAAACAACAGCATTATATGGCATAGATAAATTAAATAATTCAATTTACATATTTACATAGATATTCTACCAGTCATATAATCACATTTAATATCAATAACTAATTTCATAAAGATAGAATGCATAAATCCAAACATGTATAATACCTAAAGTGAATTGAAACGTTTATTCATAAAATCCATAATCGTAAAAAAAAGTTTTCTTTGAGGAGTTATTTAATCATAAATCCTTCAAAATAGTTTGTATATAAAATGAGAATTATCCCAAGAATATCCCCGGTGATTTTCATAACCAGGAATGCAGCAAGGCTCATTTTCATTTACCAAAATATCTCGGGTAAATCCCGAAAATCCTTATCATATTTTTCACTCTTAGGTACAACTGTGCCAAAGCCACCCCAACCTGCATGTATCCAGAGAGGGATGCATTGTTTGGAAAATTCATATAATCTTTACATTACCAAAATTATAAGGAGTTCTTCTATACTAATCCTCAATGTCTATATTAGTGTAATGTATTTTTATCAGAGTTTTTTAAAATTTAGTTTCTAAGGATTGTACTAAAAATCATCTAATACCAACTTTAACACCCTGACCCCTCTAGACTAGAGCATTTGCATTACATGTAACATTGGTATGGTTAGAAGGAATTAAATATCAATGGAATGGTCAGTTCAGTAGTGTTGAAGAAACTAGATACATTTCTGTAACTCAAATTATATTGGTAAAAGTTAAAAAATACAATCCATAAAAAAACTAAAAACTGTATCCACAAAACATGATAAATGATCTCCCCATACCAAGTTTGAGCACCCCATGACTTACCAAACTCGCCATTCAAAAAGTGGATATTAATATTATTCACTAAATTTTGAAATTTATATACACCATATAATTTTATAATCTATATAATATATTTCTTAGAGATTATATAAGAACAAATTGATTTTTTTTCAGATCACAAAAGTATTAAAAAAATTAACGACATTTAATAGAGATCCTTATTTTAAATCCAATATTTGACGTTTTAATATATTAAATTTAATGAAATTAAATTATTCTATATAATTGGGACAAAAAAATTTCATGGGTGAATTTTTGGTACTTTTCTGATAACTTTCAAATTTTGATCTATAGTGAAAATGCTAAATTTTAATTATAAAGAACTTTTTTAATCAAAAAAATGTACAGTGTTAAATTTGAATTTTAGGGATTTTAAATTATAATTAGATTATATTTTTCTCATTTAATATAATTTAGGTAATTGGATGTAATTTCACTTTTAAATTGTATATAAACACATGTCATCCTTTTGATAGTTTATTTCTTAAAAACTCGCTTTCTGGTTTTGACCACGGGAATTAATTGTAAAATAATTAATTCAACTCATATTTTTTTTAATTTTGTAAAATAGACATCATTTTTGGATTCGTAATATCAAAATTTTCTTAGGGATAATTATTGGTATTTTTCTGAAAAATTTCAATTTTGGATTAATAGTGAAAACAATGCATTATTGTTTAAAACCTACTTTTATTTTAATTATTATTATTTTTAATTTAATTTATTTTAATCTCAAAATAGATACATAATAAAAATATTAGTTTAATTTAATACATTGATGTCATTTTATAATATGATTAGATGTATAAAAGTTTCTTAAAATTTTTTAACATCTTTTACCCACATTCTAGGAACTTTAGAAAATTTTCATAAAACATAATTTTACAGCTTCTTCATATTGAATTTCAAATTTCAAAGAAAAATGGTTGAAATTAGAAAGTAAAATATGGTTGAATAGGATGAAAATTATTTTTTGGTTAATAGTAACTTTTGAATTTTATTTACCACGGTTAAAAGTAAATAGGGTAATTAAAGGTAAAAATGATATTATAATTACCCAGACAGATCTCTTAATTATATTAGATAAATATTTTTTGACCAAAATCAAACTTATGAATAAAATATGATCATCTTTGATCCGATTATATTAGATTAGGGCACTAATTTTTATTTTATTTAAATAACAGTCAAATGTGTTAAATTAAAATTTTAATAATTAATCAATTTATAAGATAGGGATATACATAAGATAATTTCGACTATAAATATTTGTTATAAATATTAATGAATATCCTACAAAATATTATATTATTTATAATTTTTAGACATTAAATATTTAAATTTATTTCTGACACAATGATGATGGACTAATTACCTCATTATTGAATGATTAAAATAATTGATATTATAAATTTCCAAATAAATTTAAATTTAGAAATTTGATGAATTACACTAATTTTATAGGTTACTATGACATGTTATTATTTATTTAATTTATCTTATTCTAAGTAATGAACTTTTTTTATTTTTGAAAAAACCAAATACTAAATAATGTCCAAATTGTCAAAAATGAGTTATTAAAACAAATACTATATAATTAAATGATATGATATTCATAAAAATATGAGGATCGACTAATTGAATTATATAATGATATATTAGTCATTAATGAACCACATTAGGTTCTATTGTCATTTTATAGTATGTTTATAAACCAGGTAATATAAAAATACTAGAAGACATTGTAAAAGTTAAACAATTTAGCTAAGAGTTAAATCTAAATGATAGGTTAATATGGTGGCCTAACTTTTCTAAAACCTACTAGATGAGATTATTTTGACCCATCCATACCTTATCATCAATATAAGTCCATTTGGGACCATTATAAACCGAATATGATTTTATAACAAATGATATTTTATGTTTTTTCTAATGTGGCCCTCACCTCTATTATAAAAGGGTACTTCCCCTTCTCTCAAAATCACACATCCACATCCATTTGGCTCGGCTAACCCCTACTGAAATATCAAATAAACTAACATAAATTCAACCTAAATGTCTTAATTTGGTTATAAAGGCGTCCTAAGGATTCATTTTGATCAAATCAAAAGAAATCACCCAAAGAAGAGGTAGTAATTTTATCACCTCTTTCAAAGTTCTTTTCTTCATCCACTTCCTCCTTATTTATTATTTCCATACCAAAATAATAACTCAGTTCCTTCTACATACATTGATTTCATTATAAATATGGCTCAACCTTATTGATTATTCTATATATCCTACTAAGGACAATGTCACCTTACATCCATATGTATGGATTTCCGTCTCCACATCATGGTGTAGTTTTTTATTCAACACTACGTTATTTGGATGGGTATTTTAATGAATATAATTTATTTAATAATAAATATAACATGTAAATGATTATTTTTATATAATATAATATCCAATTACATTTTATATCACCATTAATAAAATGACATCGTTGCTCATGCGTATGTAAAACTTACCATCTCCATGATGCGATGAGAATCACTTCCATGTTCAGAATTCAACGATGATTATAAAAATATATGTAATGAATAAGTATGTAATATTTGATATAATAATGATACTAGAAATATTTATATATATATACACATATATCTCATTCACTTACTTCCGTTAAATACAAAATGAAAATAGAAATAGTGTTTATGCGTACGTACGACATACCATCTCCATAAAAGGTGTTTTAGATTTCAGATATCTATATATTATACAAAATTATATTATGAATATATATGATACATGAATAATTTTATGTTTTTTGGGAGAAATTAAGGCATGATATAAGTGATACGATCAAGAATAACAAGTTAAAACATGTACAATAGAGAAAGAGATTATTATACAATATATTATTTAAATATAGAAATTATTATTAAAAGGGTAGTATAAAGTCATAAATGAATAAATTATGAGATCATAAATATTAATATGGTTCTTCTATAATTTAAAAACATACTATGATCATTATATAGGAGGTTAAACGTACCCTCGACCAAAGTAAAGTACAACATAAGGGTTATTTCCTCAATCTCATTATTATCTGAGATTGTTTATCTATAATTATATAATGGGAAATATTTATCATCTATGTACATGTTTTATTAAAATGATTTAAAATGGAATATTTTTTGTTTTTTAAGGAAGGTACTATTTTAATATATCATCAATTTTTTTACGATTTATTTATATTAATATTTTTAATTAATGAACCTATATTTAAAATGATTTTAAGGATTTATTTATGTAGACATGATTTTTTTAAAGTGTTAATTTATTTCAAAAGATTCAATGTGGATTGGGACAATTCGATTCAAAAATCACTTTTAAATTATATCCTTTATAAATTGCATGAATTTTAAATGATTTCCTAAAAATATGTATTCCTCTCAAAGAGTTTTATTGATTATGTTCAACTATTTCAACATCCTTTATTGGATATTATTCTTGATTGATGATTATTTAATATAATACAATCTTATATATTGTATTGAATGTGTTATGATATGTTTGACTATGTATGTGCTATTTTTATACCATTCATGGGTTATGGATAAAGTATTGACATTTCATATGTTGTTTTTAGTATGAATGTTTATGTTATTTTTCATCCTCTTTAAATGAGGAATGAATTAGACATAGTATGTGATGGGTGGGTCTTACTATTTTTCCTCGATGCATCTATAGGTCTCTTGATACAAACTAGTGTCTTGGAACAAGGCCTTAAAAAATCATATTTTTAAACTTAGAATGAGGCCTTGATTATGTGGTTATTATGTATAACATTATGCATTAAATAATTATTAAATTATATATTGATATTACATGTGTTTATTCATCTAGTAGAATATCCAATTGAATCGGTAAATGGCATTATTTGATTTAGCTTTCCCATATTATGCTAATGTTTATGGTTAAAAGTCTTATGTTTTATTCTTAAACATTTCCTTAATTGATTATTCTTATTTATGATAGTTTCTACTATATTGTTATCCTTACCGAGCATCTGATATCACCCAATTAAGTGTTTTATTTTTCCAAGGATGCAATGACGTATATTACGATTATTCTACAGGAATCAGATAAGGTATATGATTGTGTCTAAAGGGGACCCCATGTTTTTTTGTTTTTTTTCTATTTCATGATTTATTGTAAAAATTATGTATGTATATATCACTTACAAGTCTAATAAACTAATCGGTATTTCAAAAAATTATCTCTTGTGATCATACCAATGTTATGTTATAATAAACTGACTCTTGGTAACTAGTGTAGGGGCATTAAAGTTCATATTAAAGAAATTTTAATACAATCCTTGGAAACTAGATCTTGAAAAACTCTAATTAGAGAACATTACCCAAATATAGGATTTGAGGATTATTATAGAATAATATCCAAGAATTTTGGTAATGTTGATATATTTTTTACTTTACAAGCAATACATCCCTTTCTTGATACGAGCAGGTGGAGGTGGCTTTGGCACAGATTCACCGAGGAGTGAAAACTATGACTAGAAGTTTTGGTCTTGACCCAAGGTACTATCTTACTTGACAATGGTCCTCTCAAAACTTTTGGATATGAAACTCCTGAGGATATGAATAGGTTAATTCAATTTTTCTTTAAAACCCATTGTGAATGATTTATGAGTAAATATCTGCTCAAAGAAATTTTTTTACGATTATGAATTATATGCCTAAATTGTTCAATTTATGTTAGGTGTTTTACAAGTTTGGAATTATGAATTGTGATTCATAAACTATCCTACTGTATTCCATTGTTTATAAATGGAACTCAGTAGAAGGAATGAGTAGTCTAGCAAAATCGTGATCCATAGAGTAAGAAGTATCACATCATTCATTGTATTAATACAACATTTAGAATTGAAATATTCTCCCTTGAAATCTCATCATATGAGGAAATAGTATCATGTGTCAATAAGATAAGTAAGGAATTATATTATTCATATTGATTTGAATGGAATCCAGTGAATAAAATGATGATATTGAGAAAGATGGATAATGGTATGCAAGGAAAAAGGATTTTCACATATGTGATAACTATGTAAAGAATCCTCTTGGTAAATGTTTGAATGGAATACAAGTTTTTTTATAAGTGTGTAGAAAAAGTACACCATGTACATGATTTCAAGGGTAAGATAAATGTTTCAAATTTACAATGCTTTATCTTCATTGAGTTGTGACATGACACGAATCAATTCCCCAATCATTTGAGTATACCGAAAATGATGTCATTGGATAATAATCATGTTATTATACTAACACAGATAAAGTGAACTAACTATTGTTCTTATGTTTTAATTAAAGAAGATTCTACTTTGAGTGTTTTATCAATTATGTATTGGTTATAAGAATTATCTAGTATAGAAGGAATATACTGCATTACTATTTCATTAAGGATTATAGATTGTGTAGTAATAAGAAATGTGACTCAATATAAAGTGAATATTTTCTGAAAATACATTTTATATGGATAGAAAAACCATAATATGGTCTTGATATTGAGGTATTTATTTTGGAAGATAATATTATTTATTTGGATAAATTATAGTGGATATTATTGACTACCTTGGAAGTAATTAATGGTTTTTTTATTTCATCATTGTTCAAGATTACAACATTTTTGGATTTAAGGAGTATATATATTACTCTATGTTTTATAGAAGGAATAAAGAAGTACATACCTATTCAAATTTGGTTCTCTGGTAATTTAGATTATTACAATGTCTTAAGAGAATACACGATGAAGGTATTCACATGTATATTATGTGACCTTCCTTATATATTTTAGATTGTGAGTTTGAACAGAAATATTGAGGATAAGTCTAAAGGATGGAATGGATTAGGTTTTAAATTAGATAAACTTGTTATGGTTAATGAATTACTTTGGATATTTTTTTAATTTTTATAAAATGGATAACCTGAAGGTCGGGAGAAAACTCGTCGCATCGGGTAAGGCCGAGATACTTAAACCAGCAACTAAAGGGTGACAATGGTACATCACCTACCATTGGCCTACACAATGTATCAGATTGTATAATGTAGTTTTTAAAAAATGGTCTGATAGATGAATTATAAATTCATTTTTTATAACCCTGTATGATTATGATGAATAGAATATTTTTTAGTTCTATTATCTTTTGGGGTGAGAATTGAGTTTGTGGTAGAAATTAGTTAAAGGATAGAAATTTACTATTCATGTATTCTTTTTTTCTTATTCAATGAATAAATTTATGCTTAAACATTAGGGAAATGATCTCAAAACCAAATAATTGTTATTGAAATACCTTATGTTTTGTGGAACCTATGATATTTTAACTAATCATAAATTTATTGCTTTGAAGCTCTCAATATTCCCATTATTGTTCACATGTTTGTGATTGATAACCTCAGTCACTCTTTATAAATTTTTATATATCTTCTCCAATTATGTGTCTATAACATCCACCAATGTTTTCCTACTCCAGACCCTAATTTTGTGGTGATTTTTTATTATCCCTTTCCCCCTTTCTAAAACTAAATTTTATTAACCCTATTTTTAATATAGATTTTCCAAAAATGTATTTTTTATTTTAAACATTTTATTTTAGAAGAAAAATTTCAAATTGCAAGTAAGAAATTAATTTAAGGAGGGGAGAATTTAAATCCCAAGATTTCAAATACGTTATGTCATTAATTTAATTCAATAGCTTATGGTACACGCAACACCAAGTTCGAACGCACCATGACTTACCTGACTAGCCGTTCAAAAAGTGGTTATGAATGCCATTAAATTAATTTTGAATTTTATATACTCTATATAATTTTAGAATCCATATTATGTGGTTCATAGTCATAATATAATAACAAATTCATTTTTTCAAATAAAACAATTTTTTAAAAAATAAATAAAATTTTAACACCTTTTAATGGAGAATATTTTTCTTAATCCAATATTTTGAAATTTTATATATTCAATATAATGAAATTAAATTATTCTTTAGAAGTAGGACATAAAAATTTATTTTGGATAAATTTTTGGTACTTTTCTTATCACATTCACATTTTGATGGATAATGAAAATACAAAATTTTAATTGAAAACCACCTTTTTAATCAAAATATTATATAGTGTTAAATTACGAGTTTGTGGTTTTAAAGTATAATTAGATTATATTTTTTTCATTTAATATAATATAGGTGATTGGATGTAATTTTACATTTAAATTGTACATAAAAATATATCAATCTTTTCATAGTTTTTACTTCGTAAAAAAACATTTTCTGGTTTTAAAAATTGGAATTAAATTTATAATAATAAATTCAACAAATATTTTTTGAGTTAAAAAAATATAGATATAATTTTTTGGATTTGGAATATCAGAATTATATTAGGTTCATTTTTTGGTAGTTTTTTCAAAAAACATTAAAATTTTGATGAATAGTAAAAAACACATCGTTATTGTTTAAAACTGAGTATTATTTAAATAATTATAGTATTCATTTAAATTAAATTAAAATTAAAAATAGATACATAATACATATATTAGTTAAATGTAATTCATTGGTGTAATTTTAGAATAATATTAGATGTATACAATCTTATTGAATTTTTTTATCTTCTTTTACCCACCCTCTATGGACATTAAAAATTTACATAATATGTAATTTTACCACTACCGTGAATTAAATTTTAAAAATAAAAGATATAAAATTAAAATTAGTAATTAAAAATTGGTTCAATAGGATGAAAATAATTTTTGGTGAATAGAAACTTTTGAATTTTATTTACCACGGTTAAAAGTAAATAGGGAAATTAAAGGGAAAAATGCTATTATAATTACCCTAAGACATGTCCTCATTCTATTAGATAATTTTTTTGACCAAATTAAACCTTAGGAATAAAATATGATCCTCTTTGATCCACTTCGATTAGATTAGGTCATTTATTTTTATTTTATTAAAAGAAGAGTTAAAAGTGTTAAATTCAAACTTTAATAATTCAACCATTTTTAATATAGGGTTATACATATAATAAATTAGACTGTACATATTAATTATAAATATAAAACAATTTAACAAATAATGATATATTATTTATAATTTTAGAAGTTAAATAATTAAATTTATTTATGACATAATGATGATGCATTAATTACATTATTAATGAATGATTTAAATAATTGATATTATAAATATCCAAAAAAATTAAATTGTATATTTTGATTAATTATACTGATTTTATTGGTTCATATGACATGTTAGTTTTTCTTTAATTTATATTTTTCAATGTAATCATGTTTTTTTGACTTTCACAAAAACCAAATACTAAATAGAGTCAAAATTGACACAAATGAGTTTTTTTAGAAAAAAAGACAATATTATTAAATGATATTATATTCCTATGAATCTATGGTTCAATTAATGGTCTTATATAATTATTGATATTTCATTAATTAACTACTTGATGTTTTTTGGAATTATATAGTATGTTTATTAACCATGTAATATAAAAGTACATGAAGACATTGTAAAAGTTAAACTATTTAACTAAGAGTTAAATCTAAAAGATTAGGTTAATATAGTGACATAAATTTGTCTAAAACCTATATGTTGATATTCTTTCAAACCATCCCCACATTAGCCTCGAAATAAATCCATTTGGGACAATTATAAACCAAATATGATTTTATAATAAAATAATATTTCATGCTTTTTCTAAAGTAACTGTCACCTCTCTTATAAAAGGGATCATAACCTTCTCTCAAAATCACACCTCCATAGCCATTTGGATCGGCAAACCCTACTCCCATTTCCTCCCAGATACACTAACTTCAACATATAGGTCTTACATTGTTCATAAATCCAACCTATAGAGACTTTTTATCAAATCAAAAAGAAGCACCCAAAGAATAGGTAATAAGTTACTCGCCTCTTTCAATGTTATTTTCTTCTTCCACTTCCTCTTTCATTATTTTTTCTATACCAAAATAATAAAATCAGTAACTTATAAATACTTTGATGTTATTATACATATGATAAAACCATATTCATTATTATATCAATCCTATGAATGACAAAGTCACCATTCATGCGTACGTACGGCTTACCGTCCCCATGTCATGGTGTAGTTTGTTATTCAACACTTCATTATTTAGATTGGTATAATAATGTGTATATTTTATGTAAATAATAAATATAAAGTTTTAATGATTCTGTATATATAATATACCAACCAATTACATACCATTTCACCATCAATATAATGATATCGTCTCTCATGCGTTCGAACGGATTACCGTCTCCACGACGCGATAAGATTCATTTCCACGTTCACCTTTCAATGATGATTCTAAAAATATATATTATAAATAATTATTTAATATATTACATTATAATTATTCTATAAATATATATATATATATATATATATATAATTCACATAATTCGGTTCAATACGATATGGAAACGGAAACAATGTTTCTGCGTACGTACGGCCTACCGTCTCCATAAATAGTGTTTTCCATTTTATATACCTATCAATTATAAATTTTTATATTTTTAATATATATAATACATAAATATTTGTTTATATTCGAGATTCAATTAAAACCTGATATAATTTATACCTTCAAAAATATCATTTTAAAAATTGTACAATAGAGAAAGTGATTATGACCCGAAATAAAATTTTAACAAAGAAATTATTATTAAATGGTAGTATAAATCCATAAATTAATAATGTATGATATCATAAACATGAATAATGTTCTAGTATAATTTAATAACCCTCTATGGTAATTATACAGGAGGATAAACATACCCTCGACCAAAAGAATGTACATGGTAAGGGTTATTTCCTCAATCACATTATTATCTGAGATTATTTATCTGTAAGTATGTACTGGGACATATTTATCATCTATATCAATGTTTCATTAAAATATTTTAAAAAGGAATATTTTATGTATTTATTGAAGTTAATATTTAACTATATCATCATTTAATATGTTTTTTTTTGGATTTATTTTACTAAATATTTTACATAATTTTCATGTTTTTAAATTGATTTTAAGGAATTTTTTATGTAGACATGATTGTTTTAAAGTGATAATTATTTTCAATAGTTTCAAAGTGGTATGGGACATGGAATTAAGGATTATTTTATCTGAAATTAAATTCAAAATATGTAGAAATTTGTTAAAAAAAGATTTCATTTTTTAGTTCTACACGTTAAATAATTATTAGGGTGATTTTTTAGGATGTGTCTAAAATACTTTAATTTTTCCTGAATATTAAAATTACACTTTCTAGTTTTCAGTAGTTTAATGACATAATAATGATATAATAATTAATTAAAAAAATATGGTCGACATGTGTACAATAACATATGATATGAGGTGTCTCAAGTGGCTAAATCATGGGAAAATACAATGGGCTAGCCCATAGTTTTGCAAAAAAACACTAATGAGGTCTCCCATTTAATTAATAAAAAACTCCCTCCCATTTACTATAAATAGTCACTCAGCCCCTTTGTTTTCATACATTCTGAAATCATTATCCTCGAATATCTATTATTATTACATCCCAAGGAGTCCTCTTAAGGTGACCTCAATCCCACAAGGCCCCAACCATCTTGTTTTGGGAGTTACTATACTAGGTAAGAGAATCAACCACCCTTCTCGTTTCTTAAAGATTTCAGTGTGTTTTTTATCTATTATTTTCAATTTTATTAAGTTGGGATATTTAATTAAATATTCCCCATTATATATATATTATGTAAAAGTTATTAGATACCCAGTTTAATTTATCAAACAATTTTATAAAATTTTAAGTGACATTGTTAGGGTGCCGAATTTTCGTGAGATATTTCTTGTTTTTCTTTATTTTTGAGTTCCATTATTTCGTATTTATTTCCTCTTCTTACATCATCCAAATACTATGATAACTAAAATACCTTCAATTTAATATAATTATATTATTTGAATGGAATATTTCATCATCATTCGTCTTCCGCCCTCCTCTTATACTAAAAATGAAAACACTGTCCGAGATATGTTAATTTATCACATTGAAGGGAGATGGGTTCTCAATTTTCATTACAATGTTCAATTATGGTCATGAAACCATTTTAAAGGTTTAACAAGATCTTAATATATGTATTTAATCACATTAATTTTATGTAATCCTTAAGAACTCATGACATAAAATAATAACAAAAAACAAGCTCATTTGATCAAAACAACCAAGTAAATCCAAACATTTGTCATTAACTTTTAACTAATTATTCATCATCGTGGTATAGAACCCAAAATCAATATAACATCATTTATATCTCATATATTTAATTAATATGATATATTTAAAATTATGTATGTTTAAACACATTACAAACGAACTTCCATCCATGAATATAAGTAAGTGGATCATGAAAACCAAAGAAGAAAATGTTTCCAAAATAATAAAATTGAATGTCTTAGACCAAGAAAAAGGGCCATGAATGAACCTAATAAGGTTATAATAAATAAATTAAATGTATATAAGGTTATATATTTATTAATTAATGAAGATAAATTTGTTAATTCAAGTCATTAAAACAAATGAATAACACACTCTATCATAAGGTAAGAGGTTTCTTATCTCACTTATAATTATGTGAGATTTACATTGTTAGACACTCATTTCTTGAAAGAGGTATATGTGTACATACATTTGATATATGATATCATGGTTCCCTTTATTTTAATGGTATTAAATGATTCATTTGATAATTATTAATTATTGGTCAGAGGAAACGATTGATTACAATGATGTAATGGGTTGTGTGTCAATTTTCCATTTCGTTGTGACTTACTTTGTATTGTGAACCTAATAACTCTTATGTAGTTTACCTACAATCCATTTGAGATCATTTTTCATTTAAATTTGTAAATATATTATCTATACATATTATGGATTCATGGATATGAGTATTTTCTAAACCGTATACCATTTTTTATACGGTGTTTATTTGGAATGTTGTTTTAAATGTGCAAGTATTGATGAATCTGTATCCTCTACACTATATGGAAATTTAAAAGTCATATTTCTATAGTATTAAATAAAATTCTAAATAAATATTTTGACATTAATAAGTGTTTGGGTCCCACTATTTCATCTCGATGCATCGACTAGTCTCATGAGACTAATCAGTTGGTGACAAACCCTTCGAGGTTGTTTCCAAAAATCAGATGGGTTTTTACCCAAAGAACTAAACTGTTTTAAAGTTCTATGGTATCTTGTTACAAATAGATGACATAAAATTAATAATAATTCTCTTTATACAATATCAGTTATTATTATCTAGGATATTTTCACTATGAAAAAATATATGGATATAGTTTCATTCTTAGTTTATTAATGGCGTGAGTTTTTAAATTATTCACCATGCCACATTGATTAAGTCAATTTTTTTATGATTCAATTGTTATTGGATTCATTATTACACATTATTTAACCCTTACCAAGAATTTTAGCTCAGCACCTTCATTTGTTTACCTTTAACATCATATGAATAAGAGATCATTTGTTGAACTATCTAGATGCAGTTATTTGTTTTTGTTTTGTATTGTATTTTGTTACCGTTACCAATGTAATTTGAGTTAAATATATGTATCCTGTTTCTTCATGACAAATAAACTGATTGATCCTTTGTTATTTCATTCCTTCTAACCATTATAGTGTAATAAGTAATTCACAAGCTCTAATCTAGAGGGTTTGGGGTGTTACAGTTGATATCAATGAAAGATTAGTACAAACCATGGAAGCTAAATTAAGAAAAATATGATCAGAGAACAATACCCTAAGATTGTATTCCAGTATTAGTATGGAATAATATTCTAGAATTTTATTAATGTTGATATTTTGTGTATTTTCCAAGCAATACATCTGTATCTGGATACGAACAGGTAGAGGCGGCTCTGGAACATATATACCTAGGAGTGAAAACTCTTACATGGAATTTTAGGCTTCACCTGTGGTATCTTGGTACATGAAAATGGGTCTTCATACACTCTTGTTACTAAAACTCCCAGATGATATGCTTAGGATAATTAACATTCTCATTACACACCATTATAAAAGATTGTATGATTAATGTTTCCTTAGAGAATCCATGTTTTTGAGTTTAGCTATGCATAGAATTTTATTCTATGTTATGTGCCTTTCGATTTGAGATTCTCAACCTAATATAGTGTATGACATTATTTAAAAATTGATACTAAGGGAATAAGGAGAATCAATAATCATGGGAAATGAAGTGATTTCCCCACTGAGCAAGTCAACATAGTCAATATTCGAGAAGATCAGATCATGACCATATTGGGAAAACATACTTAGGTTGTGACACATAACCATTCCCCACCTGTGTTGGATCATTTCATGTGGCATAAGCCCCAAAATGTTAGCGAGACTACTAATCCAGTGGTTTCTGAGCAGTGGATCATGTACCTTGAAAAGATATTCATGGCATTATGATGAAAGTAAAATTAAAAGGTAGTGATGGCAGTATATTGTCTCAAGGGTGATGGTGATCAATGGTGGTCCTTGATCCAGAATACCACGGAGGATGAAAAAGAATCATATATGAAATGGAGGTAGTTTATACATATTTTATTGGAAAAATACATTCCTCGTGACCATCGAGCGAATATGAAAAAGAAATTTCTGAGACTCAAGAAAAAGGAGGATGATAATGTCGCAAATTATGAGGCTCACTTTACCAGGATAGCTAGGCAAGCTATATATTATATACATAACCCACGGAGTAGTATTGATCAATAATTTTATGGGTTAAAACCATTTATATGTCATGCATTAGTCTCATAATCCTTCTCAATATACAAATATTGTCTCATTGGCATCATCACATTAAAGGAATTCTCAATGTCTTATGACTTTAATGTAATGAAAGTGAAGAAGAGATCTGCTAAACATTATGCAAATTTAAATAAGGGTATGAAGGGATAAGATGAATTTACATCCGACAATAAATGTTGAGAGAAATAACCTGGTAATTTCTTGAAGGGAATGGTAGTCTGTTACAAGGGTTTGGAAAAGGGTTACTAGGATCGGGATTGTGAGGGAATGAAAGAGGCTGTCAATGTTTAATCCTACAATTGTAGAGAAATGTGGCATTATGAAATTGAATTCTCAAAACGGTAAGTAATCTTACCTCTGAAAAGGCCAAGGGTGAAAATCCAAGATTATGTGATCACTACTACAGAGTTTGAAACTCTGAATGAAATATTTGTAGGTAATTTAATGGTTTTATAAAGATTAGCCAATGATTTATTTAATTCTGGATCATCTCTTTCATTTAAATCATCCGATTTTTCAAAGAAAATTAGACATGTCAAATTGTATTTAATAAAAAAGTTATTAGTCAAAAATCCAAAGGTATGTATAGTTGCAACAAAGTCATGTCAATTAGTCCCCTCATTATACATAAAAATGCATTATTTTCTAACCTTATCATCATACCAATGACTGAATCTAATATAATTCATGGTATGAATTGGATTTCAAACTAAGATGTGATGATTTATTGAAAAAATAAATAAGTTATAATCTTGGAAAATGGTGTAGAATCCCTAATTTTTAGAGCAAAAACCACGCAAATTTATTCGCAACTAGATCCATCCCCTAATAGTTCTACTAAATTCAATTATTGGAGAGGAAGAGAACCCAATATCTATGGGTGAGGAAAGAAATCATAAAATTGAGGATGTACATGTAGTACCAGAATATGTTGATGTCTTTCTAGAAGATTTACTTGGACATCCACTGGAGTGATAAATTGGGTATTCCATTGACTTAATTCTTGGTTCAATGCCCATATAAATGACCCCTTATAGAATGGTGATGCTGGATTTAGTGGAGCTAATGAAAAAACTAGAGGAATTTAGTGATAATGGATTTATTCTCCCTAGTGTTCCACCATGGGGATCCCTTGTCCTCTTTGACAAGAAAACTGATCGATCTAAGAGGCTATGCATTGATTATAGAGAATTAAATTCTATTACAATAAATAATATGTATCCTCTATGATGAATTGATGATTTATATGATCAAATTCATGGAGCACAATACTTTTTGAATATTGACCTTCAACCAGGATATCATCAACTGTGTGTGAAGAGGGAGGATATTCCTAAGACAAAATATCAAACAAGGCATGGGAATTACGAGTTTACAGTAATGAATTTAAATGGACTAATGAACCATTTGTTTTCATGGATCCGATGAAAAGAGTTTTCAAGGAATGTCTTGATGAATTTGTTGTGGTGTTTATTGGTGACATCCTTGTATACATGAAAAGATATTAAGATCATTAAAGTCACATGAACACTATTCTGAAGACTTTTAAAATAGATGAATTATATGGGAAGTTTAGAATGTGTGATTTTTTGCTCTAATCAGTTTCCTTTCTAGGAAAAATTGTCGCATAGTATGGAATATCTATAGATCCTTCATAGAAAAATGTTGTGCAAGAATGACCTACTCCAACAAACATAACTGAGGTATATAGTTATATTTGTTTAGTGGGTTATTATCGTCATTTCATTCAGAACATCACCCTTTTGGCAAACCCAATGACCAATATCACACGAAAAGGGGTTATGTTTGTATGGAAAAAGTAATGTGAAGAATGTTTTTAAGAATTAATGTAAAATATCTTTAATGCTTCAATCTTGACTCTAGAATCATGGATTGATGTATTTGTGATCTTTAGAGATGCAACAATGAAAGGACATGGATCTGTCATTATGCAGAATTATAGACTGATTTCCTATGAATCCAGGAAGCTAAAAATTCATAAACAAAACTATATATTTCATGATATTCAGTTGGAATCTATAATATTGTCTTTGTAGATACTAAGACACTATCTATTTTGTTAAAAATGTCATATATATATACCAATCACAAGAGTGTGAAGTATATTTTCTCATAGAAAGAACTCAGTATGAAGCATATATGATGACTTGAAATACTAATGGATAATGATTTCACTATACACTACCACCCCATGAAGTCAAATAAGGTGGGAAATGCTCTGATTAGAATGAATTAAGGAGTATTAATCAAGATGAGAGTTGAAAGGTATCATATCATAATTTTTTTAGTAAAATGGATAAGTGAATATTAATGGATGGAAAAACATCGATACTTTTTCAAATCGTTGTCAAACATTATTCACTAGAAAGGATAAAAAGTTATCAGATTTATGAGGAGAAGTTTCAAAAAAAATAAAGCATTGAATGATGGGAGATTGATGGAATTCATATATGAAGATGAAATTTTGAAATTTGGGGGGACGATTTGTGTTCTCGATATACCTGATCTAAAAATGGAAATGTTTGATGATGCTCATAGCTCCAATTTTCCTATACATCATGGTATCACTAAGATATATACAAATTTTAAGGAACATTTTTGTGGTAAAACATGAATATGGAAATCGCTGATTGCGTGTCAAGATGTTTGGTTTTTTAACAGGTGAAAGCTGGAAGAAAAAATCCTAGAGGATTCATGCAACACCTTACTATTCTTATGTGGAAATGGGATGATATTACAATGGAAATTTTCATTGCACTACCAATGAATCCAAGAAAGAATGATGTGATATAGTTATTTATTGATCGTTTTACTATATCATTACATTTTCTTTCTATATGGGAAGATTTCCCACTTGAATGTTTAGAAAAATTATATATTAATGATGTTTTAAGAATTCATGGATTACCCATATCAATTGTTTCTGATCATGATCCCTTTTTTACATCAAATTCTAGAAAATTTTCTAGAAGGATTTGAATACTGAGATTCATATGATAACTACATATCACCGCCAAACCGATGGATAGATTGAAAGTACTATTCAAACTCTAGAAGACATGCGGAGATCATTATCTCTTGACTTTCACGGTATGTGGGATCAATACTTTCCACTAGGGGAATTTTCCTACAACAATAGTTTCTATTCTAGTATTCAAATGGATCCATATTAAGCACTATATGGAAATTGATGTCGAACTACAACATGTTGGGACAAATTTGGTGAGAGATAACTTATAGGCATAAAACATATTGAAGAGACCATGAAAAAGGTGAAGACAATACAAGCCCATATTAATTTATGTCAAAGTAGGAAGAACAGTTAAGCTGAACACCAAAAAAAGGATTTGGAATTCCAAGTGGGAGATCGTGTCTTTCTGAAAGTATCTCCATGGAAGGGTGTCTTAAGGTTTGGAAATAAAAGGAAACTGAGCCCCAGGCACATCTGACCATTTGAAATTACAGAAAGAATATGAGTTATATCATATCGTTTTAAAATGCCTCCAAGTATCTCCAAAGTTCATGATGTGTTCTAGGAGTCATTTTGTATGAAATACAGTCTAGACCCAATGCATGTACTCACCTCTGATGAAATAGAACATGAACCTGATTTTCCATACGGTGTAGAGCCTATTAGGATTCTTGACACAATGGAGCATTTATTGAGAAATCAAAAAAATTCTCCTAGTAAATGTTCTTTAGAGAAACTAGAATATGGAGGAAGCAACATGGGAATCAGATATTTAATCATTAAGAACCATCCACATATTTTTGGTGGGATTATTACATAAAATTTCGAGGAAACAAATTTCCAAAAAAGTGAATAATATAACACCCCAAAGATTTTATCGTATGATTATGTTAAATGTATTATATTCAAAGACTATATTGCAAAAAGAACTGTGTTCCTCTGACACAAATCATGGGTTTTTATGAGACAGATATAACCTATCAATTAAACATAAATTTTCTACTTCTATGTTTTGAATTTCGAAAAATGGTGATATGGAGTTGTGACCATTAAGTTATTTGATGTCTGATAGAACTGACATGATTTTTCGATGAATAGTACCATACCCATATGGATTGTAATATGAATAGAAAAATGACATTTTGTGAATCATAAATAATGATAATATTTTATTTTCTTAAAGTAATAATACAATTATAAATTAATTGATTTTACAATGTGATATAAAACTATTTATACCTTTAAAATTGTTATTTTTTGAAATAATTATGATTTTTTATAAAATTAAATTAAAAATACAAAGATTTTTATTTTTAAAAAATGGAGATCATTTTTTAATTATACAATTCAGAAAATTTTTTGGATTAAGGTTTTGGATTTTTCTAAAATACTTGAATTTTTTGTGAATAGTAAAAATATAGTTTTGAGTTTTTAGTAGATTAATGACATCATAAGGATATAATAATTAATATAAAATGATGGTCTGAATGTGTATAGTAGCATATGACATTATTTTTCCCATTTGGCTAAAACCATTAACAAATACCATTGTCAAGCCCGGGGTTTTGTAAAAACCACTAATGAGGTGTCCCTATTAATTAAATAAAAACTCTTTATCATTTACTATAAATACCCACTCACCCCCTTCGTTTTCATCCATTACATAATCATTATACTCGAATATCTATTAGTATTACCTCCCTAGGAGTCTCCTCAATGTGTCCTAAAACCCCCATGGTCCCAACATTCATGTTTTGGGAGTTACTCAACAAGGTAAGAGAATCAACCACTCTTCACTTTTCATAGATATTTCATTTTATGTTTTCTCTTTTATATTCAATTATATTATGTTTGGATATGTCATTGAATATTCATATTTCTGTCTATATTATTTATTAGTGATTTGATACCACATTTATCTCATCAAACTATTTTAAGAAATTTTAATTGACTCCGTTAAGATGCCGATTTTTTTGTGCGAGATTTCTCATTTTTGGACTTTTTTGAGTTCCTTTATTTTCTACTTCATTCATCATATCCTCTCGTACAAATGCTTTCAAAACTACAATACATTATATGAATTGGAATTTTGTTATTCTAATTTAATATTTCATATTCAACTCTCTTTCCTCCTCCACTTATACTAAATATGAAAACACAGTCCAAGATGTATTAATTTATCACATTCAAGGACGAAGGGTTCTCAATTTTCGTTAACATGTTAAATTCGGGTCATGAAACCATTTTTATTGTTGAAACAGATTATAATATATTTTTTTCTTCTCAATAAATCTCTTTAATACTTACACACTCATAACATAAAATAATAACACAAAACAAGCTCATTATGAACAAAACTGCCAAGTTAATCTAAACATTTTTAATAAACTTTTAACTAATGATTCATATTGTTGGTATATAACCCAAATTAATTATAAGATCATTTATATCTCTTAATTATCATTAATAATATAAATTAACAATTCTGGATGTTTAATTGCATTTCAAACTAACTTCCATTCATGAATACAAGTAAACAAATCCTAAAAATCTGGGAAGAAAATGATTTGAAAACAATAAAAGTAAACCTGTTAGACCAACAAAAAGGGACATGAATGAACCTAAAAAAGTTATAATAAATCAATTAAATGTTTATTATTTTAATTATCTATTAATTAATGAAGATAAATTTTAATATATAGTTCATTGAAACAGACAATGAACACACTCGAGCATAAGGTAGGGGGATATTTATCTTATATATAATTTTATGAGATTTTCATTGTTCGCCACTCAATTCATGCATGTGGTGTATGGGTACTTCCATTTGATATATAATATCATGACTCTATTTATTTACATGGTATTCAATGATTTATTTTATAATTATTAATTCTTGGTCACTCAAAACAATTGATTACAATGTGGTAATGTGCTTTCTGTAAATTTTACAATTTGTTGTGACATACTATGTATTGTGAACCTAATAATTATTATGTGGTGTACCTAATTCCCATTTGAGATAATTTTTCATTTAAATCTCTAAATATATTATTTATCCATATAATATTGTCATGGATATGAATATTTTCTAAACTGTATACCATTTTACATATGGTATTTATATAGAATGTTGTTTTAACTGTGGAAGTATTGGTGAATATGTATCCTCTACTCTATATGGATAAAGAAAAGGAATATTTATCTTTTATTAAATAAATTTAAAAATAATTATTTGAACATGATATGGTGGGTGGGCCTACTTTATACCCTCAGTGAATCGATAGGTCTCATGAGACAAATCAGTTGGGGACAAACCCATCGAGTTTGATTCCAAAAATCAGATGGATTTTTACACAACGAACTAAATCGTTTTAATGGTACTATGGTATCATGTGACAGATACATGACACATAATTAATAATAATTATTTTTATTCATAATCATTTATTACTATCCATGAGAGTTTCACTATGACAAAATTTATCCATGCAGTTTCATTCTCAGTTTATTAAAGGCATGAGTTTTTCATTTATACACCATGCCACATTGATTATGTCAAATTTTTTATGATTAACTTATTATTGGATTCATGCTTCCACATTTAGTATCCCAAATTTGGATTTTGATCTCAACCCTTTAATTAGTTTACCATTGACATGTTTTGAAGATGAGATCATTTATTGAGTTCTTTGGAAGCAGTTTTTAGTTTTTTTATGTATTGTATTTTGATACCTTTACCAATTTAGTTTGAGTTACAATATGTTTCCTATCTTGGAAACATTATGTATAAGGATGGAATACCTGTAGATCCTGTGAAGACAAAGGATGTGAAAGAATGGCATACTCCAACGAACATAACTAAGTTACATAGTATTATTGGTTTAGAAGTTTATTATCGGCTTTCCTTCAGAACATTGTACGTTTAGCCAAACCAATGACCAATATCACACAAAATGGTGTTAAGTTCAAATAGACTATGTAATGTGAAGAGAATTTAGAAGAAATGAAGATCAGGATATCAAATTCTCCAATATTTAATATACCAACAAGGATTGATGGATTTGTTATCTTTAGCAATGCATCAAAAAAGGACTTGGATGTGTCCTTATGCTGAATGATTGATTTATTGCCTATGAATCAAGGTGGATACAAATTGATGAACAAAACTAGATAACCCATTATATTGAGTTGAATGCTATAATCATTACTTTGAAGATATGGAGACACTATCTCTATGGTGTAAAATGTGAGATATATACCGATCACAAGAGTTTGAAGTATATTTTATCATAGAAAGAACTCAACAGGAGGAAAATATGATGGATTGAAATACTAAAAGATTATGGTTGCACTATAAACAACTACTCGGGTATGGAAAATAAGGTGTTAGATTATTTGAGTATAAAGGATCATGTAGTTATGAAAAAGATGAGAGTTTATAGTGATCCTATGTTCATGGATCAAGTAAAGATGGATATGGGAATATTGTTGGAAGGTGAAACATCGGTACTATTTCAAATGGATGCCAAACCAACTTTACATGAAAATAAAAAAAGTTCTCAGATTGATGATGATTACTTTTAAAATAATATTAATGTAGTAAGAGTGATGGGAGACCCCCATTCTTGCATCAATCTATTTTATGAAATTTTATGTTATGTTGTTAGTTTTCCGAATTTTCATGAGAGATTTATCATTTTTCTTCTATTTTGAGTTTGTTTATTTTCTTCTTCATTCATCATCCCCCTCATCAAATTTCTATGATAACTCCATTACATTACATGAATGGTAATTATATAATTCTAATGGGATATTTCATCATTATCTCACATTCCCCCTCATCTTGTACTAAAAATGAAAACATCGTCTGAGATGTGTTAATTTATCACAATCAAGGGAGACGGGTTATCAATTTTGATTAACATGTTATATTCTGGTCAGGAAACCATTTTTATGGTAGAAATAGATCTAAAAATATTTATTTTATCTCATTAATGATCTGTAATCCATACACACTCATAATATAAAATAGTAACACAAAACAAGCCCATTATGTACAAAATCGCTATGTTAATCCAAATATTAACTAATGATTCATCATCAGGGTATATAAACCAAAATAATTATAAGATCATTTATATCATTGATATTTTATTTATAAGTTATAATTACAATTCTAGATGTTTGATGAAATTTCAAACGAACTTCCATTCATGAATATAAGTAAATGGATCTTGAAAACCAAAGAAGAAAATGCCTCCAAAATTATAAAAATAGAACCTATTAGACCCATAAAAAGGGCCATGAATGAACATAATAAGGTTATAATAAATAAATTAAATGTATATCAGGTTCTAGACTAATTAATTAATGAAGCTATGTTTTTATATTCCGGTAATTAAAACAAATGAAGAACACACTCTATCATAATGTAAAGAGTTTTTTATTTCACTTTTAATTCTTGGAGATTTCCATTTTTTCCACTAATTTCATGCATGTGGTGTATTTGTGCTTCCATTTGATAAATAATATTCTGTTTGTCTTTATGTTCATATAAATCAATGATTAATTTGAAAATAATTAATTCTTGTTATATGAAACGATTGATTACAATGTAGTAATGGGCTTTATGTCAATTTTCCATTTCATTGTGACATACACCATATTGTCCACATAATAATTATTATGTGGTGTACCTACTACCCATTTGAGATCATTTTTCATTTAAATTATCCAATATATTATGTATCCATATTTTGGTTTAATGGATATGCTTGTTGTCTAAACCATATACAATTTTACATACGGTGTTTATTTGGAATGTTGTTTTAATTTTGGAAATATTCATTAATCTATATCCTCAACTCTATATAGATATTGAAAAGGAATATTTCTCTTGTATTAAATAAATTTATAATGAATTATTTGGACATGCTGTAGTGGTTGGGGCCCACTATAGCCCCTCGATGCATCGACAGGTCTCATAAGATAAATCAGTTGGCGACTATGCCCCGATCCTATTTATCGAGAGTCGGTGCATTATTACATAACATTGGAATGATCCTAATTGATCAAGTCTAGAAAGACCAATTAGATTATTATCCATGGATGTACTAGATACATACATAAGTTTTACATTACATCATGAAATAAAAAAATGTTGTTTCCCCTTTGAACATTCCCATATCCCATATCCAATCCCTACAGGTCAATCATAATATACTTCTTCATATCCTTGGAAAAATAAAACATAACAAAGGTGTGGGATCAGATGCTCAGTAAGTACAATAATATAGTAGAAACCTTCATACATAATCGTAAACATTGAAGGGAATGTATAAAACTAAAACAAAAGAAATTTAAATTTAAACATCAGCTTAATATGGAAAATATAAATCAAATAATTCCATTTATATATTCACATTGATATTATATTAGTCGAATAATCACATATAATATCAATAGATAATTCCATACTGACATATTTCATAATGCCAGACATCATAACCACATAGTCAAGGCCTCAAACCATGACTACAAATAACATTTTGTGAAGGCCTTGTTCCAAGACACTACTTTGTCTCTTAGACCAACCGATTCATCGAGAAGCTATATTGGCCTCCACCCATCACATACTAAGTCCAATTAATTCATCCTATGAAAAGGTTGAAACATTATATAAAATTATTATAAAAATTAGTATATGAAATGTTAATACTTTAACCATAAACCATGAATGGTTTAAAAATAACAAATCCACTGTAAAAAGATATCACAAAACCATCAATACATTGTGGATAATTTTATCAAATAAATCAACATAAAAAAAGCCTACAATTCATCAATGGATTTTTACATAGTTGAAATCAAAACTATTATATAGAAATGTCTCTTTTTATTTTGAAATCATTTAAAAGAAAAATAATTTTAAAAAAAGCATTTATTTTGAAAATATTCTTATACTCATGTAAGGGATGCTTAGAAGATGTTATAATGGTGGAAAATAAATGCACCCTCTGTAGATGTTAAAAAAAATTCATACCATAATTTTTCAAATAGTTCATAAAGTACATTGTTTGGAAAATGATGGAAATATTCCTTTCAAAGAATTTTACAAAAAGTCAAACAAAGGTATAAATGACTTTTACCAATATTTTAGGAAATAAGAAAAAAAATTTGGAATATATTTTTAAGAAAAACATATATGGATAATAAAGAGGTCTAATTAGAAACTTATGTATAAACAACCACGGATAATAAAGACATTGTAAAATTAACACTTACCTGGTACCTTTCCTTGGTCCAGGGTATATTAACCATCTGTATAATAGTGAAATAATTCTTATTAAATTATACAAGAACCACATACATAAATATGATATCATATATTATCTTTTAATATTTCATTATTAATTATATTACAAATGTAACATTTTTTTGGTTGTTCACTAATTTGATTTTTCGTTTTATTAGAGTTGAATGAAAATAGTTGTCAACTAAACTTCTATGTGGTTACTCCGAAAGTGACTACATTTGTAAATAAACCTCTAAGATACCTGTGAAAAATCATTTTTAAACAAAGGGTGAGCATTCGATTTCCTAGTAAATAGTTTTTAAAATCTTTCACAAATCCCATTAAAAAGTTTCATTGATAAAACATTAAAAAAACTAATTATGAATATATTTGTAAAAAAAATTTACAAAATAATATAATGCATTAAAAAATAATTATTATTTTAAAAAACGTTCAAACTAATTGTGTGATTCAGTTTAAAATATTGAAGAAGCTCTTAATAAACAAATGAGGCCACTTGAAACATTGAAGGCTATCTTAGACCTACCCCCTTGAGGGTGGATTAAAAGTAAAATTCCCTATCATATTTTGAATGTTCAGGTACTGGTTTTTATAAAATACTTTTTTCATAGCTTGCCTCATATATATATATATATATATATATCACTGGTGCTTTAGTTTTTAAAATATATTTATAATCATGTTGGGAACAAATAAATACTAATCTTTTCCGAAAATTAGACATTCAACTTTTAATGATCAGATCTCATGATACATGACTTTTCATAATCACATAGATATTATTTAAAGATCCCCACACTTGAAATTTCAAAGACATATTAATTAAATTTCATTTATGTATGAAGTTAAACTAATAAAAATAGATAAATCATAATTCTATCTACTTAAAATAAAGCAATAACAATAGATAATTATGTGTCACACACAAAAATTATCAAAGCGACATTTTTTGACTAATTACAATCATCCTTTTATATGAACATAATTTTTAGGGAACATGACTTTATGTACATACATATATTAATGTATAAATGTCATGATAAAAATATCATTGATGAATTGTTATAATCCTGAGTTTTATATATAATGCAAATGATAAAATTATGACATTATTATTTTATAAATTCATATGTGAATTAATACATGATTAAGAATTTATTTAAGACAATTATATACTTCAACATCACATAAGTATATATATATAATTTTAGATTTCCATGAATAATTCAAATAGAAATACATGTTGATTTTGAATTAAACTAATAGGTAATTTTCCTCCTTATTCAAATATTCTTGAGAACATAAACCCAATTAGAATTAAATCAAAGCCAACCCTTTTTATAAATTGGAGTAACACTTTACAGTATATAGATAAATATAATATATTAGTAATAATTGAAGAGATGAATTGACCATGAAAATAATGTTTCTAGTTAATTAAATAAATAAATGAATATCTTAATTTCTAAAGAAGGTATAATACTAAAGAAACAAATAATTAAAAGTACCATTCCCTTACTAGAACCCATTCAAATTAAAAATAAAATTTTTAAAATAAATAGACTAACTCTATCTTACTATATTTTTTGAAATAGATAAAATTAAATAAAACCACCCCTTACATTTTTTATTTTCAGAGGAGATATTCTTTATTGATAGAAATAGTGTGAAGTGGAGGGGATATTTATTTTCAAAAAAATAACCCCACTCTCATTTATACACACAGTAAGGGAATATTTTAATTAAAGTTTCTAACAAATTTTAATGTGTGGTTATATAGTAAAGCTATTGGGGCCATTTTACAAATATAATAATGAAATTTATTTATTCAAATGGATATTATACTAGTAAAATAATCACATGTAATATCAATATCCAATTTCTTAATTATGGAATGCATAATGGCGGTCATAATTAACACATATTCAAGGACTTTTTCCAAGATTGTAAATAAGATTTAGCCATGGCCTTGTGATATGACACTAGTTTTTCTAATGAAACATACCGATGCATCGAGGAGCTATAGCGTGATCCAACCATGAATTAATATGTCCAATGCATTCCTCATATGAAAAGGTTGAAACATAATATAAACATTCATATTAAAACTTGCATACAATATGTAAATAATTTAACCGTAAAACATTAATGGTATATAAATAGCACATCCACAATCAAAAAAATCACAGAACCATCAATAAAATAGGGAAGATTATATCATAATAAATTTACTTCAAACAAATGTAAAATCGAACAACGAATGTTGACATAGATGAAATCAGTCCAAAAACTATTTGAGAGAAATATTTCGTTCTAAAATGAAATAATTAAAAATTAGCGAAATCCCTTATTTTAAAAATATTATTGAAAGAATGTAAGGGAATATATGAAGGTGTTATAACTGTGTAAAATCACTTCACCCACCGTATAAATTAAATAAAATTCATTCCTTAATATTTTTAAATGGTCATAAAGTACGTTGTTTGGAAAGCAATGAAAATATTCCATTCAAAAAAATTTATAAATGGTAAAAAATGTGTATAAATGACTTTAAACCATAGTCATATAAATTGTAATAATTTGGAAATAAATTTTTATGAAACAAGGATGCAGATGATAAAATGTTCCAGTAGATACTCATTTATAATGAACGTCGAAAAATAAAGAGATTGTAAAAATAACCTTTACCATTAAATTTGATAGGGTAGATGGTATGATAACAACTTTTATAATAGTTAAATTTTTATTATAAAACTATAAAAGATCTATATTCTTAAATATGATATCATATATGATCTTTCAATGTTTTTTTTGGCATAAATAATTCATTATTAACCTTGTTTTGAGTGTTAACTTATTTGTTTTCCATGACTTGTTTTGTTACATAAGCCATGTATGATAAGGATAGGATGTACTTGATTCATATAAAGATTAATATTTTGTTCTTAAATATTAATTTTAATCATAAAATTAAAATTATTCCTGAATAGTTACGATGGGGAATAATTCTCATCGCTTTCGTGGAGACGGTAATCCGTACGTACGCACGTGCGACAATATCATTATATTGATGGTAAATTAGTATATAATTGAATGTTTTATCATATATACAGAATCATTAACATGTTATAATTATTATTTTAATAAATTATACTCATTATTACACCCATCTAAATAGTGAATTGTTGAATAAAATACTACACCATGGCGTGGAGACGGTAAGCCTTACGTACGCATATATGGTGACTTTTTCATTAATAGCATGAATATAAAAATTAATATGGTTGTACCATATTTATAATAACATAATAGTTTGTAGAATTTTATGTAGTTGTAATTTTGGTATGCAAACATCAAAGAAATAAGAAGTGTAAGAAGAAAAGTACTTTGAAAGAGGTGATGAAATTATTACCTTTCCTTTGGGTGGTTCCTTTTGATTTGATAAAAAGGCACCTTAGGTTATATTATGATCAATGTAAGGCCTCTAGGATTAAGTGAGGGTAGATGGGAAGATATTTGAGCAGGTTTTGTCCTAAGAAAATGGCATTGGATATGTGATTTTGAGATAAGGGGAAGTACCCTTTTATAAAAGAGGTGAGTGTCACTTTATGAAAAGCGTAAATAATATTATATTATTCAATAATATTCTTTTTATAATGGATCCAAATAGAATTAGTTATAAGATAAGGTGGGGATTGGTCGAAAAATCTAAACAAATTGGTTTTATATAGGATTAGGTCATCATATCAACCTTATCTTTTATATTTAACTACTAGTTAAATTTTTAAACATTTACCATTTATTAGTGTATTATTTTAAAAAAGGTTAATAAAAATACTATAAAAATACTAGACAACCCAAAGAGGTTCATTATTCTAATATATAACCCCATATATGTCCTATTTCTAAAATATAGATTTTTAGAAATATTATATCAATTAATAATATAGTATTTATTTTAAAAACTCATATATGTTGATTTTGACACTTTTTGGTATTTTGTTTTTGTGAAAGTCATAAAAACTTTATCACTTCCAAAAAAAATATCTACTCAACTCTAAAATTTCATATTAACCTATTTAATGAGTTTAATGCATCAAAATCCTCAATTTACATTTATTTGGATATTTATAATATCAATAATTTTAATATTTCATTATTAAGGTAATTATTGAATCATCATTGTGTCATAATGAAATTTAATTATTTAATTTCTAAAAATTATAAGTAAAACACCATTAGTAAGATATAATTTTATCTTTATAACTATTTTTTTTCAAATTTATCTTATGTATAACCCATAATTAAAAATGTTTTAGTTATTAAACATTGAATTTAAAACTTTTAACTCTTCTTTAAATAAAATAATAATAAATTTACTAATCTAATTCAAGTGCACAAAGAGGATCATATGTTATAAATAAGATTGATTTTGGTTGATAGACACTTATCAAATAAAATTAATCCATGTGTTAGGGAAATTATAATATAATTTTGACCATTAATTACCATATTAACTTTTAACCATTATAAATAAAATTCATGTGATTCTATTCACGATAATTTATTTTCATCTTATTGAACCAAAATTTACTTACTTACTTCAATTGTGTCTCTCGGAGTTTTTAAATTCAATTCACTAAAGTGGTAAAATTTAGTTTTATGCAAATTTGCTGACGTTCCTAGAGGGTGGGTAAAACACATTAAATTTTTCAATAAAATTTTATACATATAATTTTATTATAAAATTACTCCAATGAATTAAATTGAACCAATATAGGTATTATGTATTTATTTTTACATAAATTAAATTTAAAAAAAAATAGATAATTATTTAAATAAAAAGTCAATTTTAAACAATAATGCAGTGTTTTCCACTAGTCATCAAAAATTGAATGTTTTCAGAAAAATACCAAAAAATCCTCGAAAGTTAATTGTGATATTGGAAATGTAAAAATGATTTATATTTTACCAGGTTTAAAACATAGGAGTTTCATTAATTACTTTAAAATTAATTCCCATTGTCAAAACCAGAAAGCGGGTTTTTGAAAAGTAAAAACTATAAAAAGATTGGTTTGAATTTATGTCCATTTTAAATTTAAAATTACATCCAATAACAAATATTGGAATAAATGATAAAAATATAATCTAATTATACTTCAAAACCATTCAAATGTAAAATTTTACACTATAAATTATTTTGATTAATTTTTTTTTCAATTTAAATTTTGTATCTTTCATTATTCATCAAAATATGACAGTTATTAGAAAAACACTACCAAATTATTGAAACTAAATTTTTTTCCATATAAGGAAGAAGAATATTTTTTCAAATTGAATTTATAAAAGTGTCAAATATTGGATTTAAAAATGGTTTTCCAGAAAAAGGCAAAAATACTACATTTTTTTAAAAAAAAATTCTTTTATTTGGAAAATTGATTTTGCCCATATATTATGTCTAAGAAACACAAAAGATGAATATAAAAATTATATATGATATATATATATTTATATATATATATATTTAAAAATATAGATAATTCTATTTATAATAGCTTTTTTAAATGGCTAGTTTGATAGGTCGTGATGCGCTTGAAATCGGGGTTGTATGTAGCCAAAGCTACTGAATTACTTTAAATAGATAAAGTACTCTGAAATTTTGTAGTTTTAAATTCTCCCCTAGTTTAGAAAATTTTTTGCTCGCAATTTTAATTTGTTTTTTCATAAATTAAATGTTGAAAATAGAAAATAACTTTGTGGAAAACTGACATCAAAAATTGAGTTCATAAAATTTATTTTTAATAAAATAGAAAGGGAAATGAAAAAGTAACCACCAATTTAGTGTTTTGAATATGAGAACACTGGTGGAAATTATAGACACATAATTGGATGAAAGAGGTGTATATTTATAGGGAGTGATTCAGGTTATCAATTAAAACTAGTAAATAATAAATTTAAGATAGATTTCCTTAAACCCATAAATCTATGATGATTTAAAATATCATCGGTTAATCATAACATAATATGTTAGGATAAAACATTTTTTGTTTTAATTTCCTTTCCCTAATGGTTAAAATTTTTTCTTCATCGAATATGATAAAAAATTACTTGACAAGTAGAGTTCCATTCTTTAAATAATTTCAACCACATACTCTTCATTCACTCCAAAAAGATGATAGAGCTAAAAAATATACTTTTTAAACTAATTGTGTAGCATTTCAAAAAAAGAATTTATTATGCATATTTATTAATATATTTTTTTAAAATACAGTATACAAACTAGGAGATCATGTTTTCCAGTGGTGGGTGATGCACCGTTGTCGCCCTTTGGTAGCCAGATCATGTCACGCAACCTTGCTAAACGCGACGGGTTGTTGCCCGACCTTCGCGTTATCATTTCATAAAAAAATAATATAAAATGTTTTAACTTATAACCATATAATCCAATTTCCATCTTAATCCATTCTATCCTTTAGAAATATCCAAAATAAGTGTGTCTAAACTCATAGTCCAACAATTTATAAGGAAGGTCAACATAACATAATGAAGATCTCTTTTTCCACATAATAACATGTCAGTAGATTCATCATGTATTTTAAAAAAACATTGTAACACCCAGAATTTCCATAAAACCTTATTGATTACATTTATTTTCCCTTATTCTCTATATAATACTAGATATATTCTTATATCCAAAAAATTTGATTACTCCAACAATGATGGAATGAGAAAAATATTAATAGTTTTAATGTATTCAAGAATATCCAATATAATTTATCAAAGTAAATCAACTCTTATTCCAAAATAATTTCTTCAGTATCAAGACCATATTATGTTTTACATTTCCTTCAACCATGTATTTTTTAAAAAGTTTAACTTTTGTTGAGTCACTTTTCTTAGTAAAATATAATCTCAAATCCTCAATGAAATAGTACTAGAGTACATTACTTATTTATTTCCATAACTAATATAACCACTACATTGATGATACAACCCTAAAATAATAAAAATATAAGAACACTAATTATTCCTCGTCATATGCAATAGTATCATAACTTGATTATTATCTAGTAGCATCATTTGAGGTATACTCTGATGAATGGGACATTGATTTGCATAGTGTCCAAACTCTTTGAATATGAAGCATTTCAAATTGGAATCCTTTTTCTTACCTTTTCAATCACGCACTTGGTGTCCTTTTTCTCTACACTTATAACAACTCCCATTTTATTCAATAATTTACCAAGATGATTCTTTATATAGTTATCACATATGATAAAATAATTTTTTCCCTTCTTTCCATTATCTATCATTCTCTCCACATACCTTTTCTTCACCGGCTTCCATTGAAAGCCATGGGACTCAAGAATTCATTACTTTTCTTAATAACACATAATATTATTTCTTCATAGGATGAAAATTCCTTAGAGACAATTTCTCTTATTAATGTTAGCTTAAGACTGTGAATGATATGATACTTCTTACTCTTTCGATCATGCGTATTGATGGAGTTATCATTCCTTCTACTAGGCATAATTTCTAAACAATGGCATAGACTAGGTCAGCATATGAATCACAAAGCATAGTTCTGAACATGTAAAATACCTAACATAAACTGAATAGTTAATGCATATAATCCATAATCATAAAATAATTTCTTTGCGGAAGTATTCACTCATAAATCCTTCATAATGGTTTTTAATGAAAATGTAAATTTTCATTTAAATATCCCCTCGGAGTGTCGTAACCAAGAGTGAAACAAAGCCCATTGTCATGTAACAGGATAACTCGGGTCAAGCCCAAAACTCCTTGTCGGAGTTTTCATGCCTAGGTACATCTATTCCAGAGCTGCCTCTACCTACTCATATCCAGACATTGATGTATTTGATGGAAAAGTCACAAAATATTTACATTTAAAAAAATTTAGTGACTTCTTTTATAATAATCCTCATAGTCCCTCTTAGGGTTATATTCTTTATTCCGAGTTTTTAAAAATATAGTTTCTACGGATTTCAAAAAACATACTCTGATACCAACTGTGACTCCCAGACCCTAGTTACTGAGAGATGGTGCATTATTACATAACATTCTCATGATCATAGGAGATCATGTCTCGAAAGGTCTATTATTTTAATATCCATAGAAGTATTAGATAAATAAATAAAATTTACATTAAAATATTAATTTAAAACCCAAAAATAATATGTCTCTTTTGAACACACTCATATCTCATACCCTATTCCTACAGGTTAATCATAATATATTTATTCAAATTCTGGAAAAAAGAAAACATAAGAAAAGGGTGAGCTCAGATTCTCAGTTAGGATAACAATAGAGAAGAAACTATCATAAATGAGAATAAACATTTATTTAAATGTATAAGACTAAAAAAATCATTTTAAACATAAACTTCAGAAAAATATGTCAAATTTATGTCAAATAATTCCATTTACTTATTCACATGGATATTCAACATTTCTAATAATCACATGTATTAAAAATATCCAATTTTAAAATGATGGAATTTATAGTTCCAGAAATCATAACAACATAGTCAAGGTCTCGTTCTAAGACTACATATAAGATTTTGTCATGGACATGTTCTAAGACACTAGTTTTTCTCATGAGATTAATATATTCATCGAGGAGTTATAACAGGCTCCACCTGACACATACTATGTCCAATGCATTCCTAATATGAAATGGTTGAAACATAACAAAAACAGTCATATTAAAACTAGAATACGAAATTTTAAGACTTTAACCCTAAACCATGAATGGTATAAAAACAAAACATCCACATTCAAACATATCCCAAAACATTCAATACAATATAGAATATTTTATCATAATAATTCATGTTGAGACAACATTAAAATCCATCAAAGGGTGTCGACATAGATAAAATCAAAACCATTTGAGAGAAATATATCATTCTATTTTCAATTCATTTAAAAGACACATAATTATTAAAGAAAACATTTATTTTTAAAATATTATCATTATCTTTTGAGGGAAGCATTCAAGGTGTTATAAAAGTGGAAAATAGTTTCTTTCTCTATATAAGATAAAAAAAACATTCAAATCTTAATTTGTCAAAAATGTCATAAAGGACATTGTTTGGAAAACGATGAAAAGATTACTTTATAAACATTTCATAAAAAGTCAAAAAAGGTATAAATGACATTAACCCATAGTCTAAGAAATATTAAAACTATTTTGAAGTACATTTTTATAAACACATATATGGATGATAAATTGGTCCTAATAGATACTCAAGCATAATCAACCTTAGATAATGAAGATATTGTAAAGTTAACGGTCACATTTACATTTCTTTGGTCGATGATTTGTTAAACTCCTTTATAATAGTGAAATAATTGTTATTAAAATATTAAATAACAACATACATAAATATATTATTATATTTGATCTTCTAATATTGTTTTGTTAATAATATTTTAGTCATATCAGTGTTTCGGGTGTTAACTAGTTCATTATCCTTGATATGTTTTGTTACGTAAGTCATATTTAATAGGAACATGCTGTATTATATTCATATCCATAATAATATTAAGTTATTAAACTTATTTCTAATAATAAAATGAAAATTATTATTGAATAGTTATGATGGGGTAAGAATCTCATCGTGTTCATGGAAAAGTTAATCCGTACGTACGCACAAGCGAAAATATCATTCTATTGATGGTAAATTAGTATATAGTTGGATGATATATCATATATATAGGATCATTAACATGTTATATTTATTATTTAAATCAATTATGCTCTTTATTATACCCATCCTAATAATGAAGTGTTGAAAAAAAACTACACCATGACGTGGAGATGGTAAACCATACGTATGCATGTATGGTGACATTGTCATTCATATGATGGATAGAAAAATGAATATGGTTATACAATATTTATAATAACATTACATTATGTTTATGGTACCAGAGTTATTATTTTGGTATCGAATCATTAATGAAAGAGGAAATGGAAGAAGAAAAAATGATGTGAGGACATGATGAGACTCACCTCGATGCACGACTCCTTGGGCTGCTCAACGGATTTTCAATCCATTCATTGATGTGATCTTCGTGTGACCTGGATTTGGAATTTCTGTTGATTTTGAATTTTGAATTTTTCGGTTGAATTATGTATGATTTTTTGATTTCAGGTTCCCACTCTATCCCTGATATTGGTTTTATAAATATTTAAAAATTGATTTGGTAGGAAGGAAGAAGAAAAAAACAGTGAAAGTGGTGGTGAAATTATTTCCACATCTTTAGGTACTTCCTTTTGATTTGATAAAAAGGGATCCATAGGATGGATTTCTGATCAATGTAAGGCCTCAAGGTTGATGATAGGGTTGTTAGAAGGATATTTTAGAAGGGGTTGGATGATTTAAATTGCTTTGGAGATGTGATTTTGAGATAAAGTTAAGTACCCTTTTATAAGAGAGGTGAGGGTCACTTTATGATAATATTGAAATATTAAATTATTATACAATAATATTCGATGTATAATGGCTCAAAAAGTATTTATTTAGAGGCTAAGGTGAGGATGGGTTGAAAATAGTCAAACAATAGGTTTTAGTCTAGTTTAGGTCACCATATTAACCTTATATTTAAGATTTAACTCTTAGTTAAATAGTTCTACTTTTACCATTTCTTCTTTTATTATTATAATAATTGGTTAATAAAATTACTATAAAACCCCAATAGAATCCCAAATGGTTGATTAATGTCATATATATCATTATATGATTCATTTTGTTGATCCTTATATTTTTATTAATATTATATCATTTAATAATATAGTTTTAGTTTTAAAAATCGATTTATGTTAATTTTGACACTATTTAGTATTTTTTGTGAGAGCCAAAAAAACCTGATTACATCAAACCAAATAAATTAAATCATTCATAAGATGTTATAATAACATATATATTTTTTAATGCATCAAAAGTCTCAATTTATATTTCTTTGGATATTTATAATATCAATTATTTAAATCTTTCACTAATAATGTAATTACAGCATCATCATTGTGTCATAAATAAATTTAATTAATTAATTTAAAAAATTTAAAAATAAAATACCATATTGTTGGAAATCTTTTTATCTTTATAATAAATATTTATAGTCAAATTTTTCTTATATATATCAATATATTAAAAATACTGTAGTAATTAAACATTGAATCTAACACTTTAAACTCTACATTAAATAAAATAATAATAAATGTCATAATATAATCAAAGTGGACCAAAAGGATAATATTTTATTACAATGGTTGATTTTTTTATAAAAAAACTTCTCCAATAGAATTAAGTCATGTGTTAGGGTAATTATAATAACATATTTACCTTATAATGGTGAACCTTTTTTGAAATCAAAATTTGACAGTTTTATATATTCAATTTAATGAAATTAAATTCTTCATTAGATGTGGTATATAAAAATTTAGTTTGGATAATTTTTTTTTCTTTTCTGATAACTTTCATATTTTAATGAATGGTGAGAAATAAAAAAAATTAATTAAAAACAAATTTTAAAATTGAAATAATTTGTTGTATTAAATAATGGACTTCATTGGTTTTAAAGTAAAATTTATTTATATTTTTATTATTTAATATAATTTAGGTCATTAGATGTAATTTCACAATTAAATTGTACATAAAAACATATCAATCGTATGATTGTTTCTATAGCTAAAAAAAATTTATTGTTTGGACAATGGGAATTAATTTTATACTAATTTATTCAACTCATATGTCTTGAATTTGGTAAAATAGATATCATTTTTGGATTCTAAATATCAAATAAAAACATGTTTAATTTTTGTTATTTTTATGAAAACATTTAATTTTTGATTAATAGTAAAAAACACTGCTTTTTTTATTTAAAACGAACTTTTGAAGAAATAATAATTAATTTTATTTAAATTTATTTAAAATTAAAAATAGATACATTATATGAATATTAGTTCAATGTAATTTCTTAGAGTCATTTTACAATATGATTAGATGTATAATTTTTTTTAGATTTTGTCTAAAGTCTTTTACCCACCTTATAGGCATGTTAAGAAATTTTCATAAAATGTATGTAAGAACAAGGTTCTTATATTTGAGGTACGGGTTTTTTATGTTATCCTTTACTTAAGTGATTTTGAGAAAATAAGGAAAATGGTGAAAAATCCAAAATTTTGGAACTACACACTGTGTACTTTTCCACACACCATGTACTTTTGACCATGTGGAATTGGTACACGGGGCATGTAGCCTTATCGGTGATGAAGGATGTAGGAACCGTCTACACACTGTGTAGTGGTACTTTAAACACCGTGTAGTCAGTCGGCAGACCAAAACAGTAAGGCGGTGGAGCAGCCACCAGCTAGGCGACAGTACACGCCGGGTACACATGAGTACATGTTGTGTACTCATGAAGACTGATGAAAAATTTGGCGGTGCCGCTAGAGGAATAGTTAAATGATGAAAGTACACATTGTGTACTTGGAAGTACATTCTGTGTACTTTGTTTTTTTCGCTTAAAGGGATATTATCCTCCCTTGTTCATAGGGAAGTCTTAGAACCGGATGAGAGGAGCGGAAGATGGAGGCCGAACCTTGGGAGATCCGCCGATCGAGCACCGAGATTCTGATCCCGCTTCTGTCGATCACGTTAGAACTGCGCGGGTAAGCCCTATCTTCTCGTAGCATGATGCTTACCAATTCTTCCTCTAACAGGAGTTATTTAAGGTTAATAGTCTTTTCCTTTTCATCAGATCTATGTTGTAATTAGGAATTTATGGAATCGAAGTTCGTGTATAGCGCTCGTTGGTGTATAAGGTAGATGGATTGGTGTTAATTTTTCAAATTGTCATGTGTTTTGTGCGTTTCTATGCCACGAACCCATGTAGGGGGTGTCGTGTGGCTGAGTCCATAGCTATTTGAAATCCCTAGATTTGAATAGGTGATTTAAATGTGAAATTAAAATGTTGGTTGGCATCGTTGCTTGGATCCAGAACCACCCTAGGGGTTTGTTCTATTGTTTAGCCGTTTGGCCAAGATACCCGAAGGTATGCCTTTAGAGTAGTAATTATTGATTTTCCTTGAGAATAATTTCTTGTTTACTGCTTGTTTACATGTTGGGCATGGCCCAGTTACCTGTTTAGCCTAAGGGCGTTGTTATGATTGGCCTGTGGGCACTGAACTATTTAGCCTGAGGGAATAGCTATTTTCAGCCTGAGGGCATCCTTTCTTGCCCGAGGGCTTGACTTCTGTGCCTGAGGGTTACACTTCATATGCCTGAGGGAAATTTCTGTTAAGCCTGAGGTCTATACCTACGGGTTGGATACTGTTTACTTGAGGGTAAGGTTTTGCTTGACTGAGGACGTGGAATGTTTACTTAGAAATGTACTGTGGTGATTTCTAATATTTAATGGATAAAATGAATAATAAAATTGCAATTTAACTGTTAGGTTAGTTACTTTTCAGTACTTCTTACTTTTTTGCATCTTATTGTTGCACACTATTGTTGCATGCTTACACGCAGTTGGGCACAGGCCTTTGGTGGGTGCCTACTAAGATATATTTATCACACACTGTTTGGTTCTTGCTTTCTGGCCCAAAAAGATTACATTTTTGCAGGTGTTTATAGGGACAAGAATCCATATACACGTACTTGACTATTGCTGAGGAGTATGAGGGCATGGGACCGAGCCTAGAATCGCAATGCCGTTGCCAATTGTTTTAATTATTTTGATGTAATCTGCATTTTTGTTGTTCTGTATTGATGTAAAACAATTTCTATATATTTTTTTAGAACTTGATACATGTTGCATCATTATTTATATTCAGTTGGTTATATCTACTGTAGTTGTTTATTTCAGTTGCGCATGTTTTATTACTTCCAATATCTTAGTATTTTTATTTTTGTATTCCGTTGTGCTACACTTTGACAAATGAGGGCATAGTATACCAACTATCAGACCTGGGCCCTCACTGCTAGTTGGCATCCTCTGGCATTTGGGGAAATACGTTTGAGGTCAAGTGGTGAACCGGGTTCGGGGCACCAATTGAGTGGAACCCGGAACCGGGATGTTACAAAGTGGAATCCGAGGGAAGGTTTCTTTTCATTGACTTACTATTCAGAGCCATAATCAGGGATAGGATGAAATAAAGTTGGTAATAATATGTTCCCTAGCGTAGCTAACCCGTGTACAAGGAAAAGTCAATTTACCTCATGTTGCAATTTTACTAATTTTGCAATCTACAGTTGAATTGTTTTCACCGTTGGGTGACACACTTGAGATTGTGCTGTTTATAATTTATTTGTGTGTTCTATTTAGTTGCAACCTGATGAGATGAGGGTATTCCATCTCTTACGTCATATAGGCACATGCTAGATATCACATTCCATGCATAGTTTCCATGCCATGTAGGTGCATTAGAAATCATGTGTTGTTGTGATAGTTGATGTGCTATAAAAGCATGCTGTTGTGATAGATGCTTCATAAATACCTGCTTTGTGATAGAGTATTTTCGTCTGTGAGCCTGTTTATAGAATGGATGCCAAACTTTTGTTTTTGGAGATTATGGGCTCCCATTGACTAGAATATTGTGGATCATTAGCTATTTATTATTTATAACACAGATAAGATGTCAAACATTGATTCGTGGGGAGTATGGGCCCTCACAGGTCATAATTTGACACTTAGGTGTTGTTTTTCGGTATTTTATAGCTTCTGGAGAAGTTTTTGAGGCATACTGTCTGGAATCCCAGTATACACGCCGTGTATGGCCTTCTGTTTGGGAGGAAAAATAATCATTTTAAGTACACGTCGTGTACCTATAGTACACGCCGTGTAGTCTCTTCCCATGTCCCAAACCGTGAAGGCGACGACACTTGGAAGGGAAGAGCTTGGGGCAAACACGCCGTGTGGCTTTGGTACAAGCCATGTAGTGTTGACCCGGTGTCCGACCATGTAACTAACAACACGGGTCGATGAACTCCTATACATAACATGTCGTTTCAATGATGAACACGTCGTGTAGTGTGACCTGGGGACTCAGCCATGTAACTAACAACACAGGTCGGTGTCACCCCTCCTTGAACACGCTGTGTACCTGTGGGACACATCGTGTAGTCTTGTCCGAGGATAGACCGTGTGGTGTTAGTCGTGTGGCTGGGAAACAGGGTGAGGTACATTCCGTGTGTAGGTGTAACACGTCGTGTGGTGTTAATTCGAGTAGTCGGTCATGTCACAAATAACACGGGCAGTTGTAAAATAACACCATACATGCTGTGTAGATTATATACACGCCGTGTAGTTTTTGTTCAATGGGATCCAAGTGGCATAACCGTGTAGAAGGACTTAGGCAGGGGAAGGGAAGTTAAGTACACGACATGTAGTCATTGTACACATTATTTAGTCTTCTTTTGAAAATCATGAAATTCCATCTTCCTCTTATTTCCTGTGTGGTTCCATCGCTTTCGGTATTTGATAAATCTTGAATCTAAGGCGTGCTTTTGACCTTGTAGTGTCATGTTGCATAGAAGACCAAGTGTTCTTTGCCAGGAGAGCAGAAACGACTATACTCCACAGATGGTGGGCCATGGGAAACCAATAGATCCTCCAGCAGAGCCAGATGCGGCGCCAACTGTTATACCAGACACATGCACGGAGGTGCAGTTCCGTGAAGGCTTCACACGGTTCATGAAAATCTTTCAGGGAGCACCACAGGCAGTTACATCTATGGAAGAGCTGACTCGTACCTTCCAGCAGTAGTATCTGCCTATGTTATCAAGGGATGGTGGACCACAGGCTACAGAGTCTTGGTTCGGGTCAATGCAGACTATTTTCAAGCATCTAGAGATGCCTCCAGGGCGGAGGGTCAAGCTCGTGACATATATGCTGCGTGATTCTGCGAAGAGGTGGTGGGATGTTACCACCCAGTTAGAGCATCACAGAGACATGACGTGGGAATATTTTTAGACAGACTTTTATGATTTCTTCATCCCAGAGACGCTGAGGGAAGATAGAGCTCGAGAGTTCACGAATCTGCAGTAAGGCGCAATGTTGGTGATGGACTATTATGCTCACTTTACCAAGATTCAGCGCTTTTCAGCTGTGCTGGTGGGTGATGAGATGTTGAGAGACAGAAGTTTTGAGGATGGTCTTCGTTATGACATCCGAGCGCTGGTGAATGGTTTCTGGTTGCCTTCAGTATATGCTATTGTGAACCAGGCACTGATCACAAAGAGGAACCTGCGGGAATCTAGTGGTTTGGGCCAGGGCGGTTCAGTACCAGTTACAAGTATTATTTCTACAGGCAAGAGGAATAGACATATGGATTTTTCTCAGGGAGGGAGTACGAGCTAGGAAGCTTAATTATGTGGTCTGATCTAGTGCTACCATTGTGGTAGAGAGGGGCACTAGAGACCACAGTGTCCACGTGATCCAGTGGAGTGTCGAGCTAGCGGCAAGATGGGTCATCTGTAGCGCTTTTGCAGGGCGTTTCCACCGATGGCTCGTGAGAGGGGTTCTGTGTAGACTCCACGTGCGGGGGAAGTACGAGTGGCTTCTTAGCAGTTGAGAAACTGGAATACATCAAGAAGTGCAGGAAGAGATGGTGGTCGTGGCTGTGGTAGCCACACCCTAGGATCTCAGAGGCAGCAGGGCGGGACAGCTTAGGGTAGCCAGGTTGTGTCACAGGGCTGCAGCACTGGGCAGTCATATGCAGTACAACAGACCCAACAGGAGTAGGATCATGGACCTTCTAATGTCATATGTACTATTCTAGTAGCTACTTTCTTATCTTCAGTACTTTTTTATACAGGTTCTACACATAGTTTTATATCTGTACTCATTGAAAAGAGCCTTGGGCTCTGTGTTTCTACTTCTTCTGATATCATGAGGCTAGACACTCTGTTGGGGACTAGAACAGCTAGTGTGTGTCAGTGCAAGGGGTGACCCCTTGAGGTTGGTGGGTGTCACTTCCTATGGGTCCTCTATGTCTTAGAGATGACGAGATATGACGTCATTATCGGGATGGACTGGTGGGTTCTCTTTCGAGCCTTTGTTGACTACTATCGTCGCAGGGTACGTTTCACATCACCAAAGGGTGGAGAGTTTCTATAGAAAGGTAAATGGGATGTTCATGGGAGTCGAGATGGACCAGTGCGTCCTGGGTGAGCTGGAGTCACAACCTAGATTATTAGCTTATATCTTGATGATCAGGGTACTTGTCATATGGATTTCCCTCCAGTCGTTGAGAATTTCAGGGATGTATTCCCGAACAGCTTTTCAGGACAACCTTCAGAGCGAGAGGTGGATTTCTCTATTGAATTCATTCCAGGAGCAGCACTGGTGTCCATCCCTCCTTATAGGATGGCCACACCTGAGTTGTAGTAGCTGAAGAGGCAGTTAGAGGAGTTATAGGGGAAGGGTTTTATCTGACCCAGTACTTCTCTGTGGGGTTCGCCGGTCCTTTTTGTGAAGAAGGCAGATGGTACCCTCAGACTCTGCATGGATTATCTGAAGCTAAACCTGTTGAAGATCAAAAACCGATATCATTTTCTGAGGATAAATGATATTTTTGATCATCTTCATGGAGCACGAGTGTTCTCGAAGATTGAATTGAGATCCGGATATCACCAGCTGCGCGTGAGACCATCAGATATACCTCTTATGGATTTTTGGAGAAAATATGGTTTGTACGAGTACATGGTTATGCAGTTCGGACTCATCAACGCACCTGTAGTTTTTATGGCTCTGATGAATCGTGTGTTCAATCCATATCTTGATTTTTTTGTGGTAGTATTCATGGACGACATCTTATTGTACTCTCACACTCGACGCGACCATGCCACCCATCATGAGATCGTATTGAGTACATAGAGAGAGCATCGGCTATATGATAAACTATCAATGTTCCACTTTGGGAAAGACCAGATTCACTTCCTGGGTCATATCATCTCAGAGGTAGGAGTTGCAGTGGACCCAGAGAAGGTAAGAGCAGTAGTTTCCTGGGATCATCCTAAGAACATATTTGATATACGGAATTTCTTGTGCCTAGCTGGTTACTAAAGACGCTTTATACAGACTTATCCAGCTTAGCAGCACCGTTGACGAGTCTGACTAAGAAGGGTGTGAAGTTCGTTTGGTCGGAAGCTTGCAAGACAACATTTGATGACATGAAAGTAAGATTGACTTCATCATCGATTCTGATACTCTCAGAGAAGGGGAAGGGCTGTACAGTTTGCTGTGACACATCAGGTATTGGGCTTGGAGCAGTTTTGATGCAGGGCGATCGAGTTATTGTGTACGTGTCTCGGAATTTGAGTCCACATGAGAGGGTTTACCCGACACATGATCTTTAGTTGGCTGTAGATGTTCATGCGTTGCACTGTTGGAGACATTATCTATTGGGAGATAATTTTATGATTTTCACCAACCAAAAAAGCCTCAAGTATATCTTTACTCATCTAGACCTGAATTTGAGGCAGAGGAGGTGGGTCGAGTACCTATAGTCCATCGATTTTGAGCTTGCCTATACACCTTAGTAAAGGTTATGCTGTAGCTTATGCACTGAGCAGGAAGACTCAGATACAGGCAGTGCAGGAGGCCAGTGGTGAGTGGAAGCTTATGGCCTTGTTCTCAGAGATGAATCTGGAGGTGCACGATAGTTAGGGGAAGACTTATCTTTCCTCGTTACCTATGACATCTACCCTCCTAGATAGAGTGAGGATGAGACAACTATCTGATTCAGAAGGCCTAGTTCTACAGGAGTCGGTGGCAAGTGAGGACCCCCCCCCCTCCCGGTTGGGCGATAGGTGGTGATGAGGTTCTGCGTTTCCATGGATGAGTGTGGGTCTAAGGGGATATACGCGAGGAGCTGATGCGGGAGTCTCATGCTTCATCTTGGTCAGTTCATCCCGGGGTTATCAAGAGGTACCGTGACTTGAGGCGTCGGTACTGGTGTTCGGGTATAAAGAGAGATGTGGTTGGTTTTGTTAAGAGGTGTTCCACCTGTCAGCAGGTGAAGGCAGAGCACTAGAGGCCAGATGGACTGTTATAGTAGTTACCCATTCTATAATGGAAATGGTATGATGTCACGATGGATTTAGTGATGGGTTTTCCGAGGTCACCTCGAGGAAATGATTCCATGTGGGTTGTCTTGGACAGACTCACGAAGGTAGATCACTTTTTGTTGATCAAGGAGACCTTCAGTGTTGACGAGCTCGAGAAGATATATATCAGAGAGATCATACGTCTTCATGGGGTCCCTAATTCTATCATTTCAGATAGGGACTCCTCTTTTCATCTCGTTTATAGGATAGTTTTCAGTGGGCACTGGGTACACATGTGCTTCTGAGCAAGGCATACCACCCTCCGACTGATGGCTAGTCAGAGTGTACGATACAGGTGCATGAGGAAATGCTCTGTGCATGCATCCTAAACATTGGGGGCTCTTGGGAGAATCATATACCCCTAGTCGAGTTTTCTTACAATAATAGTTTTCAGGAAACTATTGAGATGGCACCATATGGGGCTTTATATGGTAGGCTATACCGATCTCCTTTGTGCTGGTCAGAGGTAGGTGAGGTAGCTTTACTGGGACCAAGTCTCTTATAGGAGACTTCTGAGCTGGTCCAGTTGATTCAGATGCGGATGGCTACCGCGTAGTCTCATCAGAAGTCTTATGATGATCACTGCAGATGAGCTTTGGAGTTCGTGGTTGGGGATCAGGTTTTCTTGCATTTTTCGCCGAGTATGGGACACAGAAGGATAAAGAGACAGGGTAAAAATTCACCGAGGTATGTGGGGCCATTTGATATTCTGTAGAGAGTCGGGCTGGTTTCCTATCGGTTGCAGTTACCGCTGCGGTACCGACCCATGCACGACGTTGTCCATGTGTCTCATTTGTGCCTCTATCATTCAGACTCGTCTCACGTTTTTCACCTTGAGGAGGTTGTGGTGGAAGCAGATGCCTCCTTTGAGGATCATCTGATCTGTATCGTTGATAGGAGCACAAAGGTTCTCTGAGGCCGGTCAGTTCTTCTCATACTGGTGCAATGGCATCATGGCCGAGTGCAGGGCGAAACCAAAGAGCGAGAGACCGATATACGTGCTCAGTTACCAGAGCTATTCTGAGCTATATCTTTGCCACCCTTGGAAGGGCAATTTAGGGAAGAATTTCTTTAAGGGGGGAAGTTTGTAAGATCCTGGTTCTTATCTTTGAGGTACAGGTTGCTTCTTTTCTCGTTCCCTTAAGTGTTTTTGAGAAAATAAGTAATATGAGGAAAAATCCTATATTTTGGAACTACACGCCGTGTACTTTTCCACACACAGTGTACTTTTGGCCGTGAGGAATGGGTACACGGGGCGTGTAGCCATGTCGGCGACGAAGGGTGTAGGAACGGACTACATGCCGTGTTGTGGACCTTTACACGCCATGTAGTCAGAAGGCAGGCCAAACAGTAAGGTGGTGGAGTAGCTACCAGCTGGGCGACAGTACAAGCCGTGTACTCAGGAGTACATGCCATGTACTCAAGTCGACTGATGAACAGTTTGGCAGTGCCGCTAGAGGAACAGTTAAATGATGAAAGTACACGACATGTACTTGGAAGTACATGCCGTGTAATTTGTTTTTTCGCATAAATTGGTAGTAGCATTCCCTGTTCATAGGGAAGGCTTTGAACCATACGAGAGGAGATGAAGATGGAGGCCGAACCTTGGGATATCCACCGATCGAGCACCGCGAATCCGATCCTGCTTCTGTTGATCACGTTGGAACCGCACGGGTAAGCCCTCTCTTCTCCTAGAATGATGCTTACCAATTATTCCTCTAATTGAATTTATTTGAGGTTAAGAGTATTTTATTTTTCATCAGATCTATGTCATCATTGGGCGTTTCTGGAATCGACATTCGTGTATAGCACTCGATGGCATATAAGGTAGATGGCTTGGTATTAATTTTTCCTCATGTAGTGTGTTTTATGTGTTTCTATTCCACGATCCCATGTTGGGGGTGTCGTGTGCCTGATTACATAGCTATTTTAATGACCTATATTTGAATAGGTGACATAAATGTGATATCAAACTAATGGTTGAGATCGTTGCTTGGATCTGGAACAACCTCGGGGGTGTGTTCCACTGTTTTGCCGTTTGGCCAGGAAACCTGAGGGTTTGCCTTTAATATAGTAATTGTAGAATTTCCTTTAAAGGTATTGATTTTGTACTGCTTGTTTACATGTTGGGATGGACTGGTAACCTGTTTAGCCTGAGGGCGTTGTTGTGATTGACCTGTGGGCACTACACTATTTAGCCTGAGGGCAGTAGCTATTTTCGGTCTGAGGGAAACCTTTCGTGCCTGAGGTCTTGTCTTTTGTTCCTGACGGCGACACTTCCTATGCCTGAGGGAAATTTTTGTTACGCCTGAGGGCTATACCTGCTGGTCAGATTCTGTTTACCAGAGGGTAAGGTTTTTCTTGACTGGGGACTTTGACTGTTAACTTAAAAATGCACTGTGGTGATTTCTAATATTTAATGAATTAAATGAATAATAAAATGGAAATTTAACTGTTAAGTTAGTTACTTTTTAGTACTGCTTACATTATTGCATCGTACTGTTTCACACTGTTGTTGAATGCTTACACGCAGTTGGGCACGGGCCTTTGGTGGGTGCCTACTGAGATATATTGGTCACACCCAGTTTGGGTCATGCTTTTCGGCCCAAACTGATTACGTTTCTACAGGTGTGGATAGGGACAAGAGTCCCTATACAGGTACTTGACTGTTGCCGAGGAGTAGAAGGGCATGGGACCGAGCCTAGGCCCACGATGCCGCTGCCAGTTTTTTTTCTTGTTTTGATGTACTCTGCATTTTCGTTCTACTGTATTGATGTACAACATGTTCTGGCTTTTTTCATAGAACATCAGACATGTTGCATCATTATTTATATACAGTTGGTTATATCTACTGTAGTTGTTTATTTCAGTTGCGCATGGTTTATTGCTTCCACTTTCTTAGTATGTTTATTTTCGAATTCCACTATGCTACACTTTAAAAAATGAGGACATATTTTCCCCTCTATCATACTTGGGCCCTCACTGCTAGTCGGCAGCATCTGGCGTTTGGGAAAAATGCACTTGAGGTCACGTAGCGAACCGGGTTCGGGGCACTCGTTGAGTGGCACCAGGAACCGGGATGTTAAAATGTAATTTTACTTCTTCTTTGAATTGAGTTTCAAAAAATACGAGAGTCACAGTTGATATCAATAAGAAAAATGTTGTTAAATACGATGAATTTTTTTTTTGTGAATAGTAACTGTTGAATTTTATTTACCACGGTTAGAAGTAAATAGGGTAATTAAAGGTAAAAATGATATTATAATAATCCTAACACATGTCATATTTCTATTAGATAAGTGTTTTCTTGACCAAAATCAACCTCAGGAATAAAATATTATCCACTTTTATCCACTTGAATTAGATTAGAACATTTATTATTATTTTATTTAAAGAATAATTAAAAGTGTTAAATTCAAATTTTATTAATTAAACCATTTTTAATATAGGGTTATACATAAGGTAAATTAGACTACAAATATTCATTAAAAATAAAGAAAATTTTCTTTCATAATGGTATTTTATTTATACTTTTTGGTCATTAAATAATTAAATTTATTTATGAAACAGTGATGACATAGTAATTACCTTATTAATTAAAGATTCAAATAATTGATATTATAAATATCCAAATAAAGGTTAATTGAGACTTTTGATTCACTACACTAATTTTCTAGGTTAAATGACATGTTAGTAAGGATTTAATTTTTTTTCGAAGTAATACCGTTTTTTGGACTTTCACAAAAACCAAATAATAAATAGTTTCAAATTTGACATAATTTAGTTTATAATAAAAGTACTATATTATTAAATGATATAATATTCATTAAATATAATGTTTTTGATAAAGATTTAAATAATAATATATATGTCATTAATGAACCACTTTCGGTTCTCTTGAAATTTTATAGTAATTTTATTAACCATGTAATATAAAAATACATAAAGACAGTGTAAAAGTTAAACTATTTAACTAAGAGTTAAATATGAAAGTTTAGGTTAATATGGTGAACTAAACATGTCTACAACCTACAGTTTGAGTGTATTTCAACCCATCCCGACCTCATCCTCGAAATTAATTTATTTGGGGAAATTATAAACCAAATTTGATTTTATAATAAAATATTATTTCCAACTTTTCCTATAGTGACCCTCACCTCCCTTATAAAAGGGTAGTTGTCCTTATCTCAAAATCAAACCTCCAAAGCCATTTGGCTCAGCCAAACCCTGACCAAATATCTTCCCAACTACCCTCACTTCAATATAAGACTTGCTTTTATTATAAATCTATCCTAAGAAGCTCTTTTGTTCAAATCGAAAGCAAGAACCCATAGAAGTGGTAATAATTTCATCACCTCTTTCAATGTTATTTTCTTCTTCCACTTCCTCTTTCTTGGGAAATTCCATACCAAAATTACAAATAATTTACCTTATATATATTTTAATTTTATTATCAATATGGTAAACCATTATCATTATTATATCCATCATATGAATGATGATGTCACCATACGTGCGTACGTACGGCTTACTGTCTCCAAGTCACGGTGTAGTTTTTTTCAACCCTTCATTATTTGAATGGGAATAATAATGTGTATAATTGATGTAAATAATAAATACAACATGTTAATGATTCATGTGTATATAATATACTATAAAATTACAAATGATTTCACCATCAATAGATTGATATCGTCGCTCGTGCATACGTACAACATACCTTCTTCATGACACGATGAGATTCATTTCCACTTTCACCATTCGACGATGATAACAAAAATATATATTATAAATAATTATGTAATATATTTATTAATAATGATACTATAAATATATTTGTATGTATTTATATATATCTCATTCACTTACTTCTACTAAATACAATATGAAAACGGAAACAACGTTTATGCGTATGTAAAGCCTACCGCCTCCATAAATGTTGTTTTCCATTTCATATATCTATATATTTTACATATTAATTATTATAATATATATAATTCATAAATAATCATTTATATTCTGGACCCAATTAAATCATGATATAAGTGATACAATCAAGAATAAAAAGTTAAAACTTGTACGGTAGAGAAAGCGATTATTACCTGAAATATTATTTTAACATAATTTTTTTTATTAAATTGGATATATAAAGCCATAAATGAATAAAGTATGATATCATAATTATGAATTTGGGTCTGTTATAATTTTATATGATTCTACGCTCACTATAAAAAAGTTTAAACTTAACCTCGACCAAAGGAAAGTACAAGAAAAGTGTTATTTCCTCAATCTCATTATTATCTGAGAATGGTTACCTCTAAGTATATACTGGAAAATATGAATCATTTATTTCAATGTTTCTGTAATGTCCAAAATTATTCCATGTATTATTTTAAGATTATATGGGAATTATTTCGAGACCATGCTCTAAGACGGTGTGCAATTTCTAGGCCTAGTGAGCCCGGAAAAAATGATTGAATATAATTTAATAATTAAATTACGAGCTCATGCGGTTTTCCTAAAAAAGTTGAATAATTCCCGAACAGGTTCTCGGATCAGAAATCTGAGGGAACCGTTGCGTTCATAACATCGATTTTACCTAAGGCGGGGCCTAACATCGGCCGGCACAGTTCGGTGGTGAAATCTGGTTTTTGGACGCAACAGTAATAAAATATTTTATTAAAATATTTTATTTAAATCCTCTTTCTATTGCGAGATCATTTATATTTTGTAACTTTTGTTCTTTAAAATAAAGGCCTGCACAGGGGGTCCAGGTTTACAAACCTCAATCCCTGCAACCCTTTGTGGCTCTGGAAGCTCTGAAGAAAACCTCCCAACGCGACGACGACGACGTGGCGAGAAGATCTTCGCCAACAAACGCAATGAATCAATGTAGGATAATTGATATTGATTTCTTCTTACCTTGTTTTTGATTTCTACGATTAACGCGGACTAATCCAGAAGCAGATTAGCCCGCGGGTTGATCATTCTTACGGGACGGGATCATGCGGGGATTTGAGGCTTTGATTCTAGAGATTGTTTTGGATTCAAATCTAATGGCAGCAAACCCGGATCGTCAAGAACAACGATTGAGGTTCTCCCCTATTGTTGATTCTTGTTTTACCCCCTCACATTTTTCATTGAGTTATACGCATTCCTGGAGGAAATGAATCGTTTCACATTTGATTTTTGATGTAACGATCCAAAATCAAAGATCTAATGTTGAGGAGACCTAGCAGAGGTGCGACGGCGATAGCAGCAGATGAATCGATGCGGTTCAGAAGTTCCCGTTCTTCGAGAGTTTTCGTGCGAACGGATCAGGATGCATTTTAAAGACCGATCGAAAGCCTGAAACCGATGGAATCAGTTTCTTAGGGTCAGTACGACCCCAAATCTAGAGTTTCGTGATGATCGGACGGTGGGATCAAGATCCGGAGCAACAACCGAGGTGCGCGGAGGAAGACGACGCTTCTGTAATTTTCCCGACTACACGCCGTGTAATATGGGCTACACTGCATGTGTTCGTCGGCAGGGTTACCCGGCATGTACTCTAAGAGTAAATGGTCACAAGAAGGGTACACGGCCAGGGACACACCGTGTATAGCCCTCATCGCCCAGACCCAGCCAGATACACGGCATACCGCATGTACTGGTACACGGGCAGGTGACATGGACACGAGCAAAGACCATGTACGTGCACATGGCCAGTGTACACGGAGTGAGGCTAGGTGCTCGAACATGGCATGTGATCTCTTCTACATGTCGTGTAGTTATTTTTCTATCCGACAAGCCGAAGGACACAAGTCATTTACACAGGCAGTACCCGATGTCAAGGAACACAGCGTGTAATTTACTACACGCCATGTAGTTTGGTTTTACATGGCTTGAATGAAGGACACAGGCCGTTTACACGGGCATTTCTCGGGGTCAAGGAACATTGTGTGTAACCATACTACATGTCGTGTAACCTTTTCTTCATGGCTTGGGCCACTTGTCTTCCGTGACTTGGACTAGCCTTCTTAGGGTCTGTACCCTTGGCCTTTCTCCTGATGGTTTCTGGTAACTTTTCCTAATATACAGAAGTATAATACCTTCCACAGGACTCCATGAATAGATTTTTTGGAATCCCCACTGTGAGATTTAGAGCTGTATCCTCTATTCATTATGGATACCCTATGTAGAGTTCTTGGTATCGACGTGACCTACCTTATCGATGCACTGATCTTATGCCTAGCGAGTTAGCTCAGACTGAGTTGTCGGAATAACCCCATGACTTGGTTGTGATACTCATCTAAGAATCATATTCCTAAGGTACTTGTGGAGTGTGTTCTCCCGGAATGAGTACTTCATGTCTCTCTATCTCTCCAGACCTTGGAGTGCGTTCTCCCGATGGTATGCTTAATGGAATCTTCGAACTGGATCCTAGTGGTGGTTTCCCGAAGGTTGTTTTTGTATGAGTATATCGGGATATTCTCATTATATGTTCCATAGACATATACTGTGTAGAGCTGACTGTACCTTTCTTTGTGGTATTTTTTCCTCTGTTGTATTTCCTTTGTGGTTTCAGGGTGTCCTACTGGTTATTGTTATACTCACCCATGTACGGGCTTTGCACACACATGTCGTGTCTTGTGTAGATGAGTGAACCTTTGACATGATTCTCGGTAGACCAAGACCGGACGATGCTCAGTGAGATCAGACAAGCCGAGGTGTGTTCATTCGGCGACGAGTTGCAGTCCCAGTACCTTTATCTATAGTTTGGACTTGTTACAAACTTTATTTTGGTGGGCTTGTACTTTTGGCCCAGGGATTTACTTTATTGTACATCACTTTCCTATCGTACTCTGTTGGTTGGGATTTAGTGTATACATTATTTTTCCGTCTTTATTAGTTTTTACTTTTCAAATTTGTGGGCTTCGAGATGTGTGTGCGTGTGTATAGGTTTATAGGAAATGCCTCCCATGTTAGTAGCATACCTACTCGGTGCTAGTCACCAGCCCCTGGCGTATTGGAGGCGGAATTGGGGAGTTGCGGCTCGGGCCCCAGCGTGACGGGTCGTGACAGAGTGGTATCAGAGGTGGTCGGTTCTACCTTAGGACCGAGATTCTATGAGATATTTTGGGGAAACAATGTTAATTGTTTTGAGTTCGGATCTCAGGATAGGGAGCCCAGTGTTGGTGCGGCGGCTGACATATCCATACACCAGGGCTCTGATAACTTTCTTTTCGACACGGAACTTGAAAACACTATTTTTATGGGGGAAAATAATGGTAAAATCATCATGTAGGAATGGGTGGTGGTTTCCATGTCCTTCTTAAGTCAGCTCTCCAGATATACTCATTGAGTGTGATACATCATGTTTGTTAAACAGGATGCCTCCTTGACGCCCACCGGCTAGGATCCTACAGCTCGATCACGAGGATGCCCCCCTAAGTGATGAAGCTTCGATACAGGGACCAGATCCCCTAGTTATACCACCAGGTGGTGTGCCAGTTATTCCACCACCTGTGGGGTCGTGTTTAGCGCTCGCTGTACTAGTGGAGGAGGAGCGTAGGCTGAGCGCAATCAATGAGTTTTAGAGACAGAGACCCCTCAGGTTTAGAGGTGAGCCTGACCCTCAGGCAGGAGAGGATAGGCTTGAGGCGGTGGCCAGAGTCTTTTATTTGTTCAGGACACCAGCAGACTAGATGGTGATCCTGGCAGTGAGCCTTCTGCATGGCTAGGCCGGGCGATGGTGGCGTTTGGTCATCCAGACTCACGACGAGGTGACTCTTTCATGGTCGTAGTTTGAGCATCTCCTCAAAGAAGAGTTTTCACCAGTTATCCTGAGAGCAGTACACATACAAGAGCTTCTTCAACTCCAGCAGGGAACCATGTCGGTGGCCTACTATTCATCGAGGATTAACGGCCTCATTCAGTACTCGATAGATATGGCTAGAGATCAGTACTTCAGAGCTCGGACATTTGAGCTGGTCTTGCGTAGAGATATCCGAGCTAGAATCATCCATATGAGCATTCCTACATATGTTGGGGTGCTCGAGCGGGATTTGGTGGTTGAGAGCTTCCTGGAAGAGAAGGGACAACCGACAGTCTTCAGTAGTGGGCGAGTTGGAGCAGAGACCTCAGTGGCAGGGAGCCGCGTCAGGGACCCATGTGTGGGAGATGTTTCCAAAAGAGATCCCAGGACAGGGGATTGGCCGTAAATGGTTCAGAGGGTGCATCCAGCAAGCCTCGAGAGAGGCAATGTTACTCATGTGACAGAAGGGGACATCTTGCTCATGATTGTACGACCCGCCGTACTACTGACACGAGAGGAGTGGATGGACCACCGATGTAGAGACAACATGTAGAGCAGGCAGATTTGCGAGGCGACAGACGTGGCCGAGGAGCTGGGAGAGCAGCTGGAGGTGGTCGGCGTTTCGACCCTTTACCACCACCACTGCTAGGAGGTCCGACCCAGGCTCAGGGAGCTGGTGTACAGAGGCAGGGGCAGCTGCAGGCGGTATCACCCAGTTACTCCCAAAATGATTAGAGGTACTATCTCTGTCTTTTCTACCTTGGTTGCCGTATTAATAGACACATGTTATAGTCATTCCTTTCTGGATGCTTATCTTGTTCGAGACCTTGAGATTACAGTTGAGTCGTTGACTCGACCCTTACGCTTAGAAACACCGATTGGAGAAGATTCAGAGATGAAACACCTTTGCAGGTAGTGTGACCTGACCCTTAAAGCGAGAGTTTTGTCTGGAACCTCTTATTGGTATCATCGAGGCCTTAATATGTCATTCTTGGTATGGATTGGCTATACATAGTTCACGCCCAGATTGATTGTTTTATGAAAATTGTGCAGTATGTCCGCAGTGATTGGACGAGGTTCTCTTTTGTCGGTGAAAGAGAGACCCATGAAGTGCGAGATGGACTCATGCATAGGAGGGAACAACCGATTTCACATCAGTTGGCTAGCCTAGCCCTGGGCGTGGTAGTTGTTACGAGTTTCCAGTTTCCAGCAGTGGTGGATGGGTATGAGGACGTCTTTCCGGAGGATGTCCCATGGCTACCTCACCGTCGAGAGATAGATTTCTGCATTGAGTTGAAACCTGGGAGAACCCTGATATCAGCATCGACTTATCAGATGGCTCCTGCAGAGCTTCGTGAGTTGAAAACGCAGCTGGACACCTTGTAGAAGAAGGGCTTTGTGAGACCCAGCGTTTCACCCTGGGCAGCCCTAGTGCTGTTTTCCCAGAAGGCGGATGGGAGTTTGAGGCTGTGTGTGGATTACTGGCACTTAAATCAGGTGACCGCGAGGAACTGGTATCCACTACCGAGGATCAATGAACTCTTAGACTAGTTTGGAGGGGCACGATAGTTCTCGAAGGTTGATTTGCGATCATGATATCACCATTTGCGAGTACGAGAATAGGATATACCAAATACATCTTTTAGATGTCGCTACAGTCACTATGAGTACTTGGTGATGCCCTTCGGTGTGACAAATGCTCTGACACTGTTCATGGGACTCATGAAATGGATCATTCAGCCCTATCTAGACCAGTTCGAAGTGGTCTTCATCAATGATATCCTTTTGTACTCTACATCCGAAGAGGAGAGCGCGAGACACCTAAGGATGGTTCTGGACACACTCTGAGAGCTGCAGTTGTATGGGAAACTCTCGAAGTGTCAGTTCTAGTTACAGGTGGTCCAATTTCTAGGGCATGTTATCTCAGCGGATGGTGTAGCAGTGGACCCAGCAAAGGTGGAGGCAATGCTAGCATGGGAGTCACCCGGAGCGTGACGGATGTGCGGAACTTCCTTGGGATGGCAGACTACTATCAGAGATTCATCCATGATTTGTCCAGGATTGTAGCACCCATGAATTATTTGACCCGAAAGGGCAGCCTTTCATGTGAATAGAGGGATTCCAGCAGGCTTTCCAATAGTTAAGACAGAGTCTGACGAGCGCCCTGATCTTGAGATTACCTGAGGATGGTGTCGTGTACGTAGTGTTCTGCAGTGCATCAAGAACCGGGCTTGGTTGTGTCTTGATGCAGAGGAAAGTGGTGATTGCCTATTGCCCGCGTCAGTTGAGACCACACGAGCAGAACTACACGACCCATGATCTTGAGTTGGTAGTGGTAGTCTTCGCATTAAAGATGTGGCGGCACTACCTGATGGGCGAGAGGTTTACCGTCTACTCTGATCACAAGTGTCTCAGAAATATATTTTCTTAGAAGGATCTGAATTTGTGACCGAGGAGATGTCTTGAGTTCCTCCATGATTACGACTTTGAGATCATTTATACTCCTGGGAAAGGGAATGTGGTGGCAGATGCTCTCAGTATGAAATTCAGTTCTTAGTTGTTGGATGAGGCAACAAGGCAGTTGGCCTCTTTATATTTGTTCTTTATAGATAGAGATAAGGGAGGTTACCTTCAGTCGATGGATGTTTCCCCTCCACTCTTACAGTGAGTCAGGGAAGTACAGCGCGAGGATGGTTTCTGTGAGACTCTATGTGCTCAGATATCCACCGGTGATGCTGCTGATGGATATTCAGAAGGTGGGGAGAATGTTGTCCATTTCAGAGGGCGCACGGTAGTACCAGTGATGTTATGGTAGGAGGTTCTGATGGAGTTTCATACATCCCCTTTGGAAGTACATCTAGTCCAGGAAAAGATGTATCAGGACCTCCGACGTTAGTTATGGTGGCCAGGAATGATGAAGAGTGTGGCAGAGTTTGTTTCGGGTGCCTTACTTGTCAGCACGTAAAGGCTGAGCACCAGGTTACAGTAGGTTTGACTCATCCCCTTGAGGTGCCAGAGAGGAAGTGGGATGGAATGTCCATGGAATTTGTGATAGGTTTACCACGTATGTCTAGGGGACATGATGCCATATGGGTGATCAGTGATCGACACTCCATGTGGGCCCACTTCCTAGCCATACGGGAACAGAGTTCAGTTGAGAGCATGGGATGCCTCTACGTGTAGGAGATAGTTTGACGTCATGGAGTACCATGAACGATCGTCTCAGATTGTGATGCTTGTTTCACATCCCGATTGTGGAAGGGATTGCAGGAAGCTTTTGGGACCCAGTTATGGTTGAGCACAACGTTTCATCCCCAGACTGATGTTCAGACAGAGCGGACCATCCAGGTCCTGGAGGATATGCTACGAGCTTGGATACTTGACTTCGGTCTTAGCTGGGAGGATCACCTACCACTGGTGTAATTTCCTTATAACAACAGTTATCATTCCACTATTGGTATGGAACCCTTTGAGGCTCTATAAGGGCGACCTTGCTGGTCGCCACATTGCTGGACTAACCAGGGAGAGTCAGCACTCATGGGCCCAGAGATGGTGAGAGCTACTACAGAGAAGGTGCAGGTCATCCAGGTGCAGATGAAGACTACACAGAGTCAGAAAAAGTCTTATGCCGACCAGAGATGGAGGCCCTTGGAGTTCTAGGAAGGAGACCATGTGTTTCTTCGGGTCTCACATCGACGGGGATTGTAGAGATTTGGTCGAGGAGGCAAGCTATCTTCGAGGTTTGTTGGCCCTATTCAGATTCTGAGTAGAGTTGGCGAAGTAGTGTATCGCTTGGCTCTACCTCCTCAGATGGACTGGGTACAAAACATCTTCCATGTGTCACAGCTAAGGAGGTACGTGCATGATCCATCGCACGTCATCGACTAGGGAGGGCTGGAAATCGACGATGGAGCGACCTTTGCTGAGTACCCAGTGGAAATCGAGGTTCGGCAGGAGAAGATCCTTCGTGGACGAGCTATTCCCTTGGTGCGTGTCCGGTGGAAGCACCAGAATCTCCAGGAGAGCAAGTGGGCGCAGGAGGCTCAGATTCACGTGCAGTACCCACATCTTTTTGAGTACCCCTTATTTTGGCTTTTCGGGGACGTAAAAGCACTAAGGTGGGTGTGATGTAATGTCCCAGATTTTTTCATGTATTATTTTAATATTATATAGGAATTATTTCGAGACTAGGCTTTGAGACGGCGTGCAGTTTCGAGGCCCAGTGAGCCCGGAACAAATGTTTGAATTTAATTCAATAATAAAATTACGTGTGCGTGCGGTTTTCCTGAAAAAGTAGAATAACACCCGAATGGGTGCTCGGTTCAGAAATCTAAGGGCACTGTTGTGTTCAGAATAGTGATTTTACCTAAGGCAAGGCAAAACATTGTCTAGCGCAGGTCGGTGGTGAAATCTGGTTTTTGGACGCAACAGTAATTAAATTTTTTATTTAAATCTTTTTTCTGCGGAGAGATCTTTTAAATCTTGTATCTTTTGTTCTTTTAAATAAAGGCTTCTGCAGGGGGTCCAGGGATACAAACCTCAAACCCTGAAACCCTTGGTGGCTCTGAAAGCTCTAAAGAAAAACTCCCAATGCGGCGATGAAGACGCATCAAGCGGATCTTCACCAACAAACGCAGTGATTCCAGGTAGGATAATTGTTATTGATTTCTCCTTCCCCCGTTTTTGATTTCTACGACAAACACAGACTAATCCATGAAAATATTAGCACGCTGGTCAATCGTTCTTGCGGGATGGGATTGTAGGACCCCGGGACACCCTGAGAGGGGAGGGGTGAATCAGGGTGGCAACTTTTTCTTCTTTAAGTTGTGGATCTTGTTCCCACGTTGGTAGGAACTACTCAAACCTGTATGATGGATATGATCAGCAATTAAACATTCACATGCAGAGACAGATGACACGGCTATTTTTACTTGGTTCACCACTAAGGGCTACGTCCAAGGAGCATACGCCGACAGGTTTCCGGTCGTACCTAAATTCACTATGCTTTACTAGCTGCGGATACAACTGTTCGGGCACAGTCACTCTGGCCCAGGCTCACTGCCTTTACAAAGGTTCAGGGATAGCTCACTGCTTCCCTCGGGTCACTCCCGTTGACTCCCCCGGGCTCACTGTCGTTGGGTGAAGTCTCACTCAGTTTATAGACGTGAAGGTCTCTTCAATGGATAGACATGAAGTTCTGTGTCTCCTGTTCAGCATGAGACTTTGCTTGCATCAGAGTTCAGAGTTGATGCACTTTTCTGTTCAATCCTCCTTTAGTGAAATGACTGAATGCACTAGATCCCCTGTTCTTGTTTGCATGATTCACAATCACTTGTGTGATTGCTCAATGATTGATGCTCTGTCAAAGTCCAGATTTCATCCACTGATGAATACTCTTCTTGCCCCTTTCCATTAGGCGAACAACCTTATGAAAGGATCTTCACAAAGAACCCTACTTCACACGGATTCCAATTTTGGAAAGCTCAAGAAATTCTGAGCAGAGCCCCTGCTTTTTCGCGAAGCTCAATCGCGAAGCACTCTGGCGATGCTCAAGCCTTCGCAATGCTTGGCTATCGTGAAGCTCCTGCCACTTCGCGAAGGTCACTGAGCCAACGCGGGGTGAACTCTTTTCGCGGAGCTGGGAAAGTCTCCGCGAAGCTCCTGCCTCTTCGCGAAGCTCAATGAGCCAACACGGGGCGCAACCTTTTCGCGGAGCTCGGATAGCTGCCGCGAAGCTCAACTTTCACGAAGAAAAACTACCTTCACGAGTGACCTTTGCGAACCGAGAGCAATGGTTTTTCGTTGAGAGCTCTCTCTTCTTCTCTTGAGGGGGTCGACCTCTATTTATAGGCGATTCCACCGACCCTCGAACTTTACGCGCGAAGTCAACGCCACGTCAGCACCTATCGCGAAGCTTCGAAGTTTCCGCCGGAATTCTGTCCAAATAGCGAAGCTCCACGACAATTTTCCATTCGCGGAGCTTGACGTAGTCGCGAATAATCACCGTCAACTTACCTTCGCAGTATCGCCGCGAAGCTCCCTCGCAAAGCCCTTCACCGCCGCGATGCTCTTCAGCCTCTGCCGTTCGCGAAGCTTGACGTAATCGCGAAGCACCACCGCCTCCATTCTTCTGGTCTTCGCGATATCCAAACCATGCATCGTATCTTCGCGAAATTCATGCCTTTTCCATATTAAATGATGATCTTCCTGGAAATCCACTTTTCGCGATGCTCAGTAACTATTCTTATGGTCTTCGCGAAATCCAGTCCATGTATCCCGTCTTCACGAAACTCATGCCTTTGCCATATAAGAGTATGATCTTCCTGGAAATCCACTCTTCGCGATGCTCAGCAACATCCAGATTTTGGACCCCCAAAATTTGGCAACCACTGGGAAACGGCACCACCTTGTATCTTCTCTTTTAGTCTGCCTCCAGATCATCTATTCTGATGTTCCAGGAATAAAACATGGATCAATATCCACAGTCCTCGAACTCAACGTGCCGCCATGGAATCTCCTTTGCCAACAAATTGGAATGTCGTCTGTTTTCTTTGTCAACAAGCACGATCACCTCAACAACACTTCTTCTTGGTGACCTGTATCCTTCGACAACTCTTCTGCTTGTATCACAAACTCCTCTGTTGTGATATGTATTCTTTGAAGGCATAGCATTAGCATCATTATCTTCTATGACAATGTGATGTTCATGACTATCTCAGAAGTCCAATCATTGCACATTGTCTTCTTTATCAACCAGAATTCCAATCACTGGACATTGTCTTCTTCATCAACCGTCATGATGTACTTCATGCAAACCGATTCAATTCGTTAGGAAGTCTCTTGCATGGTTCTCATGCAATCATGAGTAATTTCATGGACTTCATCCAAAAAACTCATTCTTCTTTAATCATCCTTGGATGGATTATACCTCACATTCTGCATTGTTGTAAACAATGTATCACCTTTGACACATGTTCTTTGAACTTCTGATCAGTACAAAAATCGTCTGAATCACTACTCCTCTACTTCATCGGAGTACTTCATGATCTCCTTCATTGTGAGCTTGCATTCCTCCATTTTATTGGAGTACTTCTTGATCTCTTTCATTTTGATATTCCATTGACAAATATTGACAACAAATACAAACCTATACACAAAGTGGTTCCAACAATATCCCCCTTTGTATTTTGTTGTCAATACCTTATACATCTTCTGAAATGAATTTGTCAATGTCAAAATGAGAATCTTCTTCATTTCACTTTCTCTCCCCCTTATTGACAAGAAATACAAAGCGCATGGTAGGGAGGGTATCAATCCTCACTTAAGCAAAGTTTCATTAATCATTTCACTATAAGTCTACTTGAGCAGTGCTCGATGTAGAAAACAAGAGGATTTGATTAAGTCAACAATGCTGTCCATTATTTACAGATCATGATACCAACATGAGATGAGAACTCATGTATCTTGTCTTCAAGGGTTTACCACTTTTATTTCAGGCTTAAGAAAAAAAAATCACTATGATAGAGAAAAACCAACCTTAAACTCCTACACTCACAACAGCATGTGGATCAAAAATATTCATGTGAAATCGGCAGGAAAAATGACCTTGGGGCACTTCCATTCTCTTTATGTCACTGACCAATTCAGTTACTCCTCCATTGTAAAATAATCTTTGATCTGAGTAACCAAGGGATAGAGATTGAGAAATGACAGACCTTCTCCATTGGTGTGTTCTTCAAGACATTCACAGAATAACTGCATTTGAGTCCACCTGGAGTTGATATTGATTGAAACAGTGATTATGGAATCTTCTTCATTTTTCTCCCCCTCAAGAGAAAAACTCCTCATCATCTTCATCAAGAGTGATCCTTCATCATCATAATCTTTGAATATCAATTGAAGAATCTACTAAAGATGGAAACTTCTTCAGCTTGGCTATCAAGAGTTGACAGCATTCACTACTTCTCAGGTTCTCCCCCTGAGAGCATGCTTCACCTTCAATTCCCTGCATTATTAGCACAAATACAATACACAAATGATTACGGGAATAAGGTGGATCATCCTTGCTTCATCAAAAAGACCTGCATGGTTGAGGTTCTTTTCTCAACCATGTTCCTTTGTTCGCTCCAGTCTTCATGCCTACACACTTAAACATATGTTCCGACATCTGTTGGTGTGGCATGGCTCTGTTCACATTATCTTCTGCTTTGTGTGGAGAATTGTTCTGGTTAGCAGCCATCATAAATGATACATTCTTACTCCTCTTAAGGACCGCTTCTTGCTATGGTATTATGGTTAGGCAACCTTTTTCAATGTGACCAGACTTATTGCATCTCTCACACAAAACTTCTTTGACACGTGCATTTCTCTTTGTTTGCAATCTCTCCTGCACTGTGTCTTCATCATGTGAATGTTTCCCTTTTCCTTTGTCACCAGCCTTGTCCTTTTCAGCTTCAAGTTTCCTCATTCTTTTCAAATCTTCTGGCCAGATGACCAACATGTCATTTGGAACTTTTGCAGCTGGTTTGGGTCTTCCACATGGGTTCTTCTGAGTTTCATTCCACTTAGTGTTTCGTTTGGATGAATGACCCTTAAATTTCATGGATATAAAATTATGGGTCTTCTCAGCTTCCCTACTTGATATCTTCTTGGGGAAGTGTGTGTTCACAACATTCTTCTGATTTCTCCCCAAGGTAGCTGCTTCATTCCTTGACGGCATCAGAGGTCTTCTTTTCTTCTCGACAGTGAAAGCATGTTGATGTGGACATGTGCATGCATTGTGACCGCTGTCGTTGCATACATCACAGATGTTATCAAGAATTCCAAATCTGTTTTCAGTAAACAGATGCTTCTGGACCTGTGGATGTTGCTTCTTCTTCTCTGGCTTCCTCCAATTTGATATAGGCTTTCCCTGTGCTTTTCCATGAAAGGGATTATAAAAACAATCCAGTGCACAGTGCCCAAATCTATTGCAGCACCAACATTGGCCCACAAATCTTTTCTTCATTGTTTTCTTCAGTATTAAGTTGTTGGGCCATCTGCTTAATCTTTTGTGCTCTATTTGAGGAGCTAGCTTCCTCCTTTTTCTTCCCATCCACCCTAGCCATGGTGGTAGGTTTCTTCTTCTCACCTTTCCTCATCCATACTTGTTTAGAACTTTTCTTCCCACCTGCACTTATTGTAGGAGTGTATTTAGAAATATGAGTACAAGATGGTTTGGATGGTACCTTCACTTTCTCAGTTGCTTCTGATAGAGAAAAGAGTGAATTCATGATCTTCTTATCACATGTTGGAGGTCTTTTGACAATAGAATCCTCAAGTGGGCATTGAGTACCAGCAGCAACTGATTCTTGATGTGGATAATCAAGAGTGGTCATAATCTTCTTATCACATGTTGGAGGCATTTCAGCTTTAGACTCCTCTAACGAACATTGAGTGCAAGCATCACTCATTTCATTCTTTTGTGAAGTCTCAATATGTGTGTTCTCAATCTTGGTCAACTGAGCTTCCAATTTTTGACCCACAATATTGAGGATGATCTTCTGATCTTCAATCGTGATCATCTTCTCTTCACAATTCTTCTTCAACCTTTCAACCTCATATTCATGCATCTTAACTTTGTTTTGTAACAAAGAGTCAAGTTCCCTGAATTTAATGGACGTTTCTTCCAGACAAAAATTCTTGACTTCATTGTTCTTCTTCAGCTCAGCTTCAAGTGCATGGATCCGTTCTTCTAGAGTACTGCTGACTTCACCTTTTTCTTCAAGGGATTTCACCCGTTTGGTGAGCTTCATACTTTCCATAATTTTTCCTTCCAGCCCCTTTTCCATATTGTCCGCTTCCATTTCAAGTCTAGTGATCTCAACCTGCATAGATTGAAATAGGCTACAGAAAATAACAGTCCTTTCTTCTGGAATATCATGCAGATATGTTTTGAGTTTTTCTTGAAAGCATGAATTGGGGGTGTCATCCTTTCCTCTGGAATAATCCTAAGCCACCTGCTCGATACTTTCCAAGCCTGATGTTTCTTCATTGTTGGAGTGGCATGGAGAACAAGACACTGTATCTTCTTTGGATATGAGGGACTTCTTCAACTACTTCTTTTCTTTCTTTTTCCTGTTCGTCATGGTATTGCTAGATGTAGAATTCTGCTCAGAAATTACTGTGTCATTATCAAGACTGCTCTTCATTGTTGACTTTAGGAAAGAAACTCAAATCCTCTTCTCTATATAATTACTGGAGAATATCCAACATACATTAACCTCCCTCTGATACAACTTGTAGGACCCCGGGACACCCTGAGAGGGGAGGGGTGAATCAGGGTGGCAACTTTTTCTTCTTTAAGTTGTGGATCTTGTTCCCACGTTGGTAGGAACTACTCAAACCTGTATGATGGATATGATCAGCAATTAAAAATTCACATGCAGAGACAGATGACACAGCTATTTTTGCTTGGTTCACCACTAAGGGCTACGTCCAAGGAGCATACACCGACAGGTTGCCGGTCGTACCTAAATCCACTATGCTTTACTAGCTACGGATACAACTGTTCGGGCACAGTCACTCTGGCCCAGGCTCACTGCCTTTACAAAGGTTCAGGGATAGCTCACTGCTTCCCTCGGGTCACTCCCGTTGACTACCCCTGGCTCACTGCCGTTGGGTGAAGTCTCATTCAGTTTATAGACGTGAAGGTCTCTTCAATGGATAGACATGAAGTTCTGTGTCTCCTGTTCAGCATGAGACTTTTCTTGCATCAGAGTTCAGAGTTGATGCACTTTTCTGTTCAATCCTCCTTTAGTGCAATGACAGAATGCACTAGATCCCCTGTTCTTGTTTGCCTGAATCACAATCACTTGTGTGATTTCTCAATGATTGATGCTCTGTCAAAGTCCAGATTTCATCCACTGATGAATACTCTTCTTTCCCCTATCCATTAGGCGAACAACCTTATGAAAGGATCTTCACAAAGAACCCTACTTCGCACGGATTCCAATTTTGGAAAGCTCAAGCAATTCTGAGCAGAGCCCCTGCCTTTTCGCGAAGCTCAATCGCGAAGCACTCTCGCGATGCTCAAGCCTTCGCAATGCTTAGCTATCGCGAAGCTCCTGCCACTTCGCGAAGCTCACTGAGCCAACGCGGGGCGAACTCTTTTCGTGGAGCTGGGAAAGTCGCCGCGAAGCTCTTGCCTCTTCGCGAAGCTCAATGAGCCAACACGGGGTGCAACCTTTTCGCAGAGCTCGGATAGCCGCCGCAAAGCTCAACTTTCTTGAAGCAAAACAACCTTCGCGAGTGACCTTTGCGAACCGAGAGCAATGGTTTTTCGGTGAGAGCTCTCTCTTATTCTATTGAGGGGGTCGACCTCTATTTATAGGCGATTCCACCGACCCTCGAACTTTCCGCGCGAGGTCAACGCCATGTCAGCACCTATCGCGAAGCTCCGAAGTTTCCGCCAGAATTCTGTCCAAATCGCAAAGCTCCACGAAAATTTTCCATTCGCGGAGCTTGACGTAGTCGCGGAGAATCACCGTCAACTTACCTTCGCGGTTTCGCCGCGAAGCTCCCTCGCAAAGCCCTTCACCGCCGCGATGCTCTTCAGCCTCTGCCGTTCGTGAAGCTTGACGTAATCACGAAGCACCACCGCCTCCATTCTTCTGGTCTTCGCGATATCCAAACCATGCATCGTATCTTCGCGAAATTCATGCCTTTTCCATATTAAATGATGATCTTCCTGGAAATCCACTTTTCGCGATGCTCAGAAACTATTTTTCTGGTCTTCGCGAAATCCAGTCCATGTATCCCGTCTTCGCGGAACTCATGCCTTTTCCATATAAGAGTATGATCTTCCTGGAAATCCACTCTTCGCGATGCTCAGCAACATCCAGATTTTGGACCCCCAAAATTTGGCATCCACTGGGAAATGGTGCCACCTTGTATCTTCTCTTTTAGTCTACCTCCAGATCATCTATTCTGATGTTCCAGGAATAAAACATGGATCAATATCCACAGTCCTCGAACTCGACGTGCCGCCATGGAATCTCCTTTGTCAACAAATTGGAATGTCGTCTGTTTTCTTTGTCAACAAGCACGATCACCTCAGCAACACTTCTTCTTGGTGACCTGTATCCTTCGAAAACTCTTCTGCTTGTATCACAAACTCCTCTATTGTGATATGTATTATTTGAAGGCATAGCATTAGCATCATCATATTCTATGACAATGTGATGTTCATGACTATCTCAGAAGTCCAATCATTGCACATTGTCTTCTTCATCAACCAGAATTCCAATCACTGGACATTGTCTTCTTCATCAACCGTCATGATGTACTTCATGCAAACCGATTCAATTCGTTAGGAAGTCTCTTGCATGGTTCTCATGCAATCATGAGTAATTGCATGGACTTCATCCAAAAACCTCATTCTTCTTTAATCATCCTTGGATGGATTATACCTCACATTCTGCATTGTTGTAAACAATGTATCACCTTTGACACATGTTCTTTGAAATTCCGATCAGTACAACATTCGTCTGAATCACTACTCCTCTACTTCATCGGAGTACTTCATGATCTCCTTCATTGTGAACTTGCATTCCTCCATTTTATTGGAGTACTTCTTGATCTCTTTCATTTTGATATTCCATTGACAACTATTGACAACAAATACAAACCTATACACAAAGTGATTCCAACAGGGATCATATGGGGATTTACGGCTTTGATTCTAGAGATTGTTTTGGTTTTCAATCTAACGACGGCAAACCCAGATTGTCACGAACAATGATCGACGTTCTCCCCTCTTGTTGATTCTTGTTTCCCCCTCGAATTCTTAATTGCGTTCTACGCGTTCTTGGAGGAAATCGATCTTTGTGCACTAATATGTTGACGTAATGATCCGAAGACAAGGATCCAACTTTGAGGCGACCTAGCGGAGGTGCGACAGCTATGGCGGCAGATGAATCGACGTGGTTTGGAAGTACCCGTTCTTTGGGAGTTTTTGTGCGGACGGTTCGGGATGCGTTTTAAAGAATGATCGGAAGCCCAAAATTGACGTAATCGGTTTCGTAGGGGCTGGACGACCCCAAATACGGAGTTTTGTGATGATTGGATGGTGGGATCAAGATCTGAAGCAACAACCGAGGCGCGTAAAGGAAGACGACGCTTCTGTATTTTTCCTAACTACACGCCGTGTAGTATGGGCTACACGGCCTGTGTTCATCGGTAGGGTTTCACGGTGTGTACTACGAGAGTACACGGGCACAAGAAGGGTACACGCCGTGTATACCCCTCCTCGGCCAGACCCGGCCAGATACACGGCATAACCCATGTACTGGTACACGGGCAGGCGACACGGACACGAGCAGAGGCCATGTACGGGCACATGGCCAGCATACACGGAGTGAGCCCAGGTGCTCAAACACGGCATGTGATCTCTTCTACATTCCGTGTATCTTTTTTTCTATCTGATAAGTTAAATGACACAGGCCGTTTACACGGGCAGTACCTGTTTTCAAGGAACATGGCATGTAATTTACTACACCCCGTGTAGTTTGGTATTGCGCAGCTTCAACGAAGGACACATGCCATTTACACGGGTAGTACCCGGGGTCAAGTAACACGGCGTGTAACCATACTACATGCCGTGATCCTTTTCTTCATGGCTTGGGCCACTTGTCTTCTGTGACATGGACTAGCCTTCTTAGGTTATGTACCCTTGGCCTTTCTCCTGAATGTTTCTGGTATCATTTCCTAATATATAGTAGTATGATCCCTCCAGCAGGACTCCCTGAAGAGAGTTGTTGGAATCCCCTCTGTGAGTCATAGAGCCGGATCCTCTATCCATTCCTGATACCCATGGTAGAGATATTGGTATTGACGTGACCTACCTTACCCGGGCAATGATCTTCTACCTAGCGGATTAGCTCAGACTAAGTTGTCGGAATCACCCCATGACTAGGCTATGATCCTCATCTGAGCATCATGTTCCTGAGGTACTGGTGGGGTGTGTTCTCCCGGAATGAGTACTTTGTGTCTCTCTCTCTCTCTAGACCTAGGAGTGTGTTGTCATGATGGTATGCTTAGTGGAATCTTCGAGCTGGATCCTAGTGGCTGTATCCCAAAGGTCGTTTGTGTATGAGTATATCTGGATATTCTTGTTATATATTTCATAGACATATACTGTGTAGAGCTGACTGTACCTTTCTTTGTGGTATTTTTTCCTCTATTGTATTTCCTTTTTGGTTTTGGGGTGTCCTACTGGGTATTGTTACACTCACCCCTGCACGGGCTATGCCCGCACGTGTCGTATCTTGTGCAGACGAGCGAACCGTTGACAGGATTCTAGGAGGACCCAGACCGGACGGTTCTCAGTGAGATCAGACAGGCCGAGGTGTGTTCCTTCAGCGACATGTTGCAATCCCAGTACCTTTATCTACAGGTTGGACTTGTTGCGGACTTTCTTTTGGTGGGCTTGTACTTTTGGCCTAGGGATATAATTTACTGTACTTCACTTTCCTGTCGTACTCTGTTGGTTGTGTTTTTAGAGTATGCATGTTTTTTTCCGTATTTAGTAGTTTTTACTTTTCAGCTTTTTGGGCTTGGATATGTGTGTGAATGTGTACAGGTTTATAGGCAATGCCTCCCCTTCTAGTAGTATGCCTACACGGTGCTAGTCACCAGCCCCTGGCCTATTGGAGGCGGACATGGGGAGTTGCGCCTCGGGCCCCACCGGGACGGGTCGTGACAGTTTCATTAAAAAATTTCAAAAATGAATTTTGTATGTTTTTATGGAAGGTGATATTTAACTATATCATCATTTTAAAGGTTTTTTAATATTATTTGTATAAACCATTTAATTAATATCCATGTTTTCAAAATGATTTTAAGGATTTATTGACCTAGATATTATTTTTTAAAAATGTTATTTTCTTCTAAATTTTCAATGTTATATGGGAAACATTGATTAAAAATTCTATTTTAAATGACTTCATTTATAAATTATACAACTTTTAAATGATTTCTTGAAAAGGGGTATTTCTCTCAAAGAGTTCTATTGATTATTTTCAATTATTAAAACATCCTTTATTGGATATTATTCTTGATTGAGATTGATTTACTGTAATAAAATATTCTATATTGTATTGAATAAGTTATGATATGTTTGAATGTCTATTTTCTATTTTCATACCTTTCATGGTTTATGGTTAAAGTAATTACATTTTATATGCTAGTTTTAATACGAATTTTTATGTTATGTCTGAACATTTTCATATGAGGAATGCATTGGACATAATAAGTGATGGGTGGAGCCTGTTATAGCTCGTCAATGCATCAGTAGGTCTCAGGAGACAAACTATTATCTTGGCACAATGCCTTGACAAAATATTATTTTTAGTCTTGTCATGGGGCCTTGAATATGTGGTTATAATATATGTTATTATGAATTTCATCATTGTGAAATTAGTTATTGATATTACATGTGATTATTTCACTAGAATAATATCCACATGAGTATGTAAATGGAATTATTTGATTTATATTGGCCATATTATACAGATGTTTATGTTTAAAAATATTGGGTTTTAGTCTTTTACATTTGTGTAAATGATTATGTTTATTTAAGACAGTTTCTTCAATATTGTTATCCTTACTGAGCATCTGAATTCACCCATTTCTATGTTTTATTTTTCCCAAGAAGAAAAGAATTATATTATGATTATCATATAGGAATAGTCTAAGGGATATGATTTTGTTCAAAGGGGACACAATTTTGATGTTTTTTGCATTTCATAAGGTAATGTAAAATATATGTATGTTTCTAGAACTTCCAAGAATGCTAAACAAACTGGTAATTTGAGACTTGTTCTCTTGTGATTATACTGATGTTATTTAATAATTCACCGTCTTAGGTAACCAGGGTTTTGACATTACAGTTGGTATAAGAGGAAGCTTAATATAAACAATGTAAACTAGATCTATATAGACTTCTATTAGAAAAAATAACCCTAATATTGACTTTGAGGATTAATATAGAATAACATTCTATAATTTTATTAATGTAGAGATTTTTTGAATTTTACATGCAATAAATTCTGTTCTGGATATGAACATGTAGTGGCAGCTCTGGAACATATGTACCTAGGAGTTAAAACATTAATAAAGAGTTTCAATCTAGACCAAGGGTATCTAGTACACGACAATGGGCCTTATTGTAATCTTGGCTACGACACTAACGAGGATAAGCTTATGATAATTCAATTTTTCATTACAAACCATTATGAAAAAATTATGAGTAAATACCTCCTCAGAGAAAACATTTTTTATGATAATGGATTGTATGAACAAAATTTTCAATAAATGTTAAGTACTTTACAAGTTTGGAATTATATATTGAGATTCATAAACTAACCTAGGGTATTTCATTATTTATAAATGGTGCCCATTAGAAGTCATGACAACTCATGCAATACACATGATCCAAAGAGTAACAAGGAACATATTTTTCTTGTTATAAATGAAACATTTATAAGGGAAATAATCTCCCTTATATTCTCATTATATTAAGAAATAGAATAATGTGTTAATAGGATAATTAATGAATTCAATAACTCATATGTATTTTAAGGGAAGCTGGTGAAGAAAAGGAAGGTAGAGGGAATGATGGATAATGGGAAGAAGGGAAAATGGATTTTCACTATGGAAATAATCACCTTGGTAAATTCATGAAGGGAAATGGAGTTATTTATAAGTGTGGAGAAAAAGGAAACCAAGTATGTGATTTCAAGGGTAAGAAAAAGGTTTCTAATGTACAATGATTCATCTACAAAGAGTTGGGACACTACACGAATCAATGTCCCAATCATTAGAGTATTCCAAAAATGATATTGTTGGATAATAATCAATTTAGGACAATACCATAGATGAAGAGGAATGAATAGTGTTGTTTTGTTATTTTTAATGATTTATGTCATTTGGGTGTTGAAACAATGATATATTGGTCATATGATTTATAGAGTGTATAAGGATTGTAATGAACAACTATTTCATTAAGGATTTGAGATTTTTTGGTACCCAGATAATGTGACTCATTAGAAAGTTAAACATTTTGTAAAATACATGGCTGAAGGAAACATAAACCTTAATATGGTCCTGATATGGAGTTATAGATTTTGGAATAATATATGATTGATTTGGATAAATTATTTTGGATATTATTGAATACCATGGAACTAATTAATGGTGAGTTTATTTCATCATTGTTTGAGATTACAACATTTTTGGATTTAAGGAGTATATCTAGTATTCTATGTTTTATGGAAAGAATAAGGAAGTAAATACCTATTCTAATATGGTTTTATGGTAATTCAGTTTATTACCATGCCTTAAGAGAACACACGATGAAGGTATTCACATGTATATTACGTGACCTTCCTTATAAATTTTGGACTATGAGATTGGAAAGAAGAATTGTGGATATGTTTAATGGTTGGAATGGATGAATATTGACATTAGATACTATTTTTAAGGTTAATGAATTTCCTAAGAGTATTTTTTGGATTGTTATAAAAAGGAGAAACTGAAGGTCGGGTAACAAATAGTATCGTCAGGCAAGGCCACAAGACATCAACCCGTAATCGATGGGTGATAAGGGAACATCACCAACTACTAACCTATATGATGTCATGGATTGTATAATGTAGTTTTCTTAAAAAGTCTAGATAGATGAATTATAAACTCAATTTTTTTGGAACCCTATATGATTTGGATAAATATCATATTTTTGAGTTCCATTATCTTTTGAGTGAATGATGAGTTTGTGGTAGAAATTTGTTAAAGGATGGAGCAATACTTGTACATTATTCATTTTTTCTTATTCTATGATGAAATTATTTTTTAAAAAATTGGTTAAATATCTAAATTTTTTTTATCTTAATACCTTATGTTTTGTTGAAAAGATGCTATTTTAACTCATCATAAATTTATGTCTTTGAAGCCCGTAATTTTCCATTTATTGTTCATCTATTTGTGATTGATGACATCAATAAATCCCTATAAATATTTACATTTATTCACAAATAATGTGTCTATAATTTCAACAAATTTTCTCTTATTGAAAACCCTAATTTTGTGGTGATGTTTTTATTTCCCTTTCCCTTTTATTGAGACAAAATGTTATTAACCTTATTTCTGATGGGGGTTTTCCACAATGGTATTTTCTATTATAAACCTTTTATTTTAAAAGAAAAATTTCAAATTGCAAGGATGAAATTTATTTAAGGATGTTAGAATATAACACCCCATGATTTCATAATACACTATCTCTTAAAAGTAATTGAATGACTTGGGCTACACGCAACATTGAGTTCGAGCGTAGAACAACTTACCAGACTAGCCATTCAAAAAGTGATTGTGAGTATTGTTAACTGAATTTTTAATTTTATATGATAAATATAATTTTAGAATTCATATAATGTGTTTTTTAGACATAATATAAGAACAAATTCATTTCTTTCAGATAAAAGAAGTAATTTTTCAAATAATGCAATTTTAACTCATTTTAATGGAGAACCTTTTTTAAATCCAATATTTTACACTTTTATATATTAAATTTAATGAAATTAAACTCTTCTTTAGAATAGGGACATAAAAAATTTGTTTGGATAAATTTTTGATAAATTTTTTGATAACTTTCATATATTTTTTGAATTGTGAAACATACTAAATTTTAATTGAACACAACTTTTTTTATCGAAATAATTTTTTGTGTTAAATTCTGAATTTAAGTGGTTTTAAAGTATAATAAGATTATATTTTTATCATTTAATATAATTTCTTTCATTTGATGTAATTTCACATATAAATTATACATAAACATATGTTATTCTTTCGGTAATTTTATTTCTTAAGAAACTATTATCTAGTTTTGAAAACCGTAATAAATATTAAACAAATTAATTAATCTCATATGTTTTGAATTTGGTAAAATTTAATTCATTTTTGGATTCTGGAATATCAAAATTACCTTAGTGTGATTTTTTTTATTTTTCGGAAAGCATTCGATTTTTTATAAATAGTGAAAAACATTACATTATGGTTTAAAATAAACTTTTATTTAAATAATTATTATTTTTAACTAAATTTATTTAAACTCAATATAAATAAAAAATAACTATATTTTTTCAATTTATTTCATTTGAATTTTTTTAATAATAAGATTAGATGTATAATATTTTATAGAATTTTTAACATCTTTAACCACCTTCAAGGAACCTTGGCAAATTTGCATAAATATAATTTTATGGCTTCTCTGAATTGAATTTAAAAAATATGAGATACATGATTGACTTCAATATGTAAAATTTGGTTCAATATGATGAAAATAGTTTTTGGTGAATAGAATCTTTTGAATTTTATTTACCACCGTTTATAAGTAAATAGGACAACTAAAGGTAAAAATGATATTATAATTAACCTTAAACTTGTCCTTATTATATTAGATAAGTGATTTTCAACCAAAATAATCCTTATGAATAAAAAATGATCCTCTTTGATCAAATATTATTAGATTAGGGAATTTATTATTATTTTATTTAAAGAAGAGTTAACAGTGTTAAATTAAAATTTTAATAATAAAACTATTTTTTATATTGTGTTATACAGAAGATAAATTCGACTATAAATATTCACTATAAAGCTAAAACGATTTACTACATAATGGTTTTTTATTTATAATTTTTACACATTAATAAGTAAATTTATTTATGACACAATTATGATGCAGTAATTACCTTACTGATGAAAGATTAAAATAACTTATATTAGAAATATCCAAATAAATGTAAAATGAGACTTTTTATTAATTCCATGAATTTTCTAGGATAGTGTGACCTGTTAGGATTGATTTAATTCATCTTTTTCAAGTAATAATGTCTTAATGACTTTCACAAATACCAAATATTAAAAATTATCAAAATTTACATAAATGATTTTTTTAAAAAAATATTATATTATTAAATGATATAGTTATCCAAAAAATCTATGGTTCATAAAAGAGAATTATTTGATGATATATATGTCATTAATGAACCAATTTAGGTTATTTTGGAATTTTATTATAAATTTATTATCCATTTAATATAAAAATACAAGAAGTCATTGTAAAAGTTAATCTATATAACTTAGAGTTAAATAAAAAATATAAGGTTAATATGGTGACCTAAACATTTGTAAAACCTATTGGTTGAGATTATTTAGACCCATCCCAACCTATCCTCCAAATAAATTTATTTGGGCTATTATAAACCAAATATGATTATATAATAATGTAATATTTCAAACATTATTTAAAAATACCATCACATCTCTTATAAAAGGGTACTTCCACTTCTCTCAACATCACACCTCCAAAGCTGTTTGGACAAGAAAAAGATGAATCAAATATCCTCCCAACCATCCTAACATAATCATGGTTGTCTTAATTTGATCATAAATCCAACCAATGAATCCATTTTGATCAAATCAAAAGGATGTACCGAGAGAAGAAGTAATAATTTTATCATCTCATTCAATGTTCTTTTTTTCTTCCACATACTCTTTCTTTGTGTTTCCATAAAAAGAATAATAACACCAGTAACATATAAATATTTTGAGGTTATTATAAATATTGTATAACAATATTCATTATTCTATCCATCCTATGGATGACAATGTCACCATAGGTGCGTACGTACCGCTTACCGTCTCCACATCGTGGTGTGGTTTGTTATTCAAAACTTCAATATTTGGATTGGTATAATAATGAGTATAATTGATGTCAATAGTAAATATAAAATGTTAATGATTATGTATATATAATATTATATCCAATTATGTACAATTTCACCATCAATATAATGATATCCTCTCTCGTGCATACATACATCTTATCGTCACTACGACGCGATGAGATTCATTTCAATGATCACCATTCAATGATGATTATAGTAATTTGTAATATAAATAAATATGTAATATATGACTTAATAATGATTTTATAAATATATATATATATATATATGTATGTGTGTGGGTGTATTTACTTTTATATAATACACTTACTTCCGTCCAATACGATTTGCAAACAAAAATAAGATTTATGCATACGTACGACTTACCATCTCCATAAATGATATTTTCCATTATATATATATATCTATTATACATATTTACATTCTAATTATCTATGTTACATAAATTATTTTTTATACTCTCAAATCAATTAGATCTTAATAAAAGTGATACAATCAAGATTAAAATGTTTAAACATGTACGATAGAGAAAGCGATTATTATCCAAAATAATATTTTAAAATAGAAATTATAATTAAATGGGTACTATAAATCCATAAATAAATAAAGTATGATATTATAAATATGAATATGGTTCTTCTATAATATAGTAACATAATATGGTCATTATATAGGAGGTTAAATGTACCCTTGACCAAAGGAAAGTACAAGGTATGGGTTATTTCCTCAATCATATTATTATCCGAGATTGTTTATCTATAAATATCTACTGGGACCTATTTCTCATCTATGTACATGTTTCATTAAAATATTTTAAAAATGAATATGTTTGGTTTTTATGGATGGGACTATTTAACTAGATCATCATTTCAAAAGTTTTTATGATTTTTTTTATAAATCTCTTAACTAATGACTATGTTTTTAAAATGATTTTAAATATTAATTTAAATAGACATGACTGTTTAAAAGTATAAATTTCTTATAGCAATTTCAATGTGGAATGGGACACTTTGATTAAAAAATAACTTTTAAATGACTTCCTTTGTAAATTTTTTGATTTTAAATGATTTCTTGAAAAGGTGTATTTCACTCAAAGCATGTTATTGATTATTTTAAACTCTATCAACATCCATTGATGGATATTATTATTGATTATGGTTGATTTAATATAATAAAATCTTTTATATTTTATTGAATGAGTTATGATATGTTTGAATGTGGATGTTATATTTTTATACCATTCATGAATTGTGGTAAAAGTAATAACATTTCATATGCTAGTTTCAATATGAATTTTTATTTAATGTTTCATCCTCTTCATATGAGGAATTCATTGGAATTAGTATGTTATGGGTGGATCCCACTATAGCTACTCGATGCATTAGTAGATCTCATGAGACAATTTAGTGTTTTGGAATATGGTCTTTTGAGAATATAATTTTTAGTCTTGGCATGAGGCCTTGACTACGTGGTCATGATGTCCGACATTATGCATAGCATCATTAAGAAATTCGCTATTGATATTACATGTGATTATTAGACTAGTAGAAAATACATGTCAATAAGTAAATGGAATTATTTGATTTATAATTTCTATATTATGCTGATGTTTATGGACAAATGGATTTTTTTTAGTCATAAAATTTTCCATAAATGTTTAAGCTTATTTATAATAATTTCTACGATATTGTTTTCCTTAAAAAACAACTGAGCTAACATACCACTAGCCTACGTGATATCCTAGTTTGTATAATTTGTTTTTTTTTTAAATTGAATGAAAGGAAAATTATAAATTCATTTTTGAAACCCTATAAATTTAGGTTAAAAAGTATATTTTTGAGTTCTATCATATTTTTGGAATGAAAGATGAGTTTTTTTGTAGAAATTATTCAATGTATGGAACTATACTTGAATAGTATTTTTTTCTTATTTGATGATGAACTTAATTCTTAAACATTAGGGAAAGGAACATAAAACCAAAAATCTGTTATCCTAATACCTTATTTATGTTGAACCGATGATATTTTAAATAGTCATAGAATAATAGCTTTAAGGCCCTAAATTTTCCATTTATTTTTCACTTGTTTGTGATTGATGACCTCAGTCACTCCCTATAAAAATATTTGTTTTTCTTCCAATTATGTGCCAATAATTTTAACCAATGTTCTCATATTGGAAAACGAAATTTGGTGCTGACATTTTCATTTCCCTTTCCCTCTTAATAAGACTATATTTATTAACTCTATTTTCGATGTGGCTTTTCCACAAAGGTATTATCTATTTTCAACCATTTATTTTTGAAGAACAATTTCGAATTGTGATGAAAAAATTTGTTGAAGTAGGTGAGAATGTGACATCCCAATATTTCATACTACATTATCTCTTTAAAGTAATTTCATAGGTTGGGTTACACACAACACCGAGTTCTAGCGCATTACAACTTATCAAGTAACTGTTTAAAACGCAGTTACAAATGGTATTAACCACAATTTGAATTATATTTATATCATATATAATTTTTAAATTCATATATTATGTCTCTTAAACATAATATAAAGGAAAAATTCAATTTTTCAGATAAAAGAAGTATTTTAAAAAAATGCAGTTTTTCCAACTTTTAATAAAAAACCCTCATTAAATTGAATGTTTGACACTTTTAAATATTAAATTTGAAAAAATAAACATTTTCATTGGAATATTGAAATAAAAATGTAGTTTTGATAATTTGTTGGTGTTTTTATGATAACAATCATATTTGGATGAATAGTGAAAGAAACTAAATTTAAATTGAAAACAACATTTTCAATCAAAATAATATATATTGAGAAATTATAAATTTTTATGTTTTTAAAGTATTATAAGATTATTTTTTTATTATTTATACTAATATTGTTCATTGGATGTAATTTTACATTTTAATTGGACATCATTACAAATCAATCGTTTGATAGGCTTGACTTCTCAAAAACCCGCTTTCTTTTTTGGACTACAGAAATTAATTTTATATTAATTAATTCAACTCCTATATTACAAATTTGGTAAAATATAAAACATTTTCTAATTTTTATGTCAAAAATATCATTGGGTTATTTTTTGGTATTTTTCTGAAAACATTCAATTTTTGATGAATAGTGAAAAACATTACGTTATTGTATAAAACCGATGTTTTATTTATAGAATTATTTATTTTAATTTAATTTATTTTAATTTAATTTATATTAATTAAAAATAGAAACCTAATACCTATATAACTACAATTAAATTCAATGGTTTCGTTTTATAATAAAATTAGATGTATAAAGTTTTTTTGAACCTTTTAACATCCTTTACCCTCCTTCTAGGCCCATTGCCAATTTTCATAAAACTTGATTTTATAGATTCAGTGAATTAAATTTATAAATTACAAGAAAAACAGTTGACATCATTATTTATATTTTGTTCTATAGGATGAATGATTAATTTTTGGTTAATAGTAACTTTTGATTTTTATTTACCACTGTTAAAAGTAAATAGGGTAACTAAAGGTAAAACTGATAATATAATTACCCTAACACGAGTAATAATTATTTGGGATAAGTTTTTTCTACTAAATTCAGGATTTGGAGTAAAATAAAATCTTTTTGGTCCAATAAATAATATCCACCCAAATGGGAGTGAAAATTACTACCTAAATAAATAAATAGTGATTTCACACATAATCATGGAGTAAAATAGTCAATAAAGTTTGCGTAAAACCCAAAGAGGGGAAATTGAATTTAAAAATCCCCTTACTAATTTGATAACTTATAAAACATTCAACCCATAGAAGAAGGGTAATAAAATGAAGATTTTAATACCCATATATTAAATTATTTGACACAAATAATTAAATCATGGTCAGTACATACTACACAAAAAAGTAAATAGTGGAAAATATACCATGAATCTCACTGGAATAAAACGTGAGATGAAAACCCCTTACCACATAGCAATCAATCGATTCGTATGACCAAAAAATAATAACAACAAAATTATTCACAGAATACAATGAATATAATGACAATAATGATAATATATATCAAATTTCAGTACAAAATGCACCATATTCAAGAAATAAGTGGCGAACAATGGAAATATCATGGAATTAATTATGAGATAAGAAACTCATTACCTAAAGTTTGACATGTCTTTTATGTTCCTTTTTATTCCTGAATAATGAACTTATGTTAATTTATACATTCATAAAATCCAATTTCAAAATTTTTACCCCTTTTATATCACTTATTATCATTATATAACAATTATTTAATTATTTGAGTTTATATGCAACTTTTTATCGATGTTTAGAAGTTGAGTCGAAAAACAAATTTTAATTACAAGATTTCCCCGTGGTCAAAGTACCATTATATCCAAAATGATATTCATGGTTTAGATATCATATATATCATATATATCCAGTATATATATATATATTTATAATTGTACAATAAATATGGAGATAAGGAATGAAATACACCATTCATTGAGAGGGTAAGCCGTACCTATGCATGAATGCCACATTCATTTTTTCCCATTTTAAAAATAGAAGGAAAATGAATGATAAATAGTTATATTGAAAGTATTTTATAACATAATATGATATATATAATACATACTTTCATTAATTATATCCTTTATATGCTCCATGTATGTCATGAATGAATCATGTCACCTTGAGATGGCGGTAGTCTGCACTTCGTCAAATGAAATTACCATTTTTAGACATATTGGAATGAATAAAGGTATGTTTGTAAATACAAATATCACAAGAATTGTGGAATAAAAAAAATAATATATATCATTTATAAATACAGTTCTATCATAATGACCACCATGAGAGGTAGTATGATATAATTGAACAATCATCGTTTCGTGAGGCACTAGTTCGTCATCCATATAAACAGTATGTTCATATCTTTTAGATGGATGTGTGGTTGAGTTTAGTGTTAATCGTTTTAATTAAAAAAAACCTATAATATTTAGGATACTATTTTTGTTACAAAATAAGGGAATAAAAATAATTTAGGGGGTTGGAGAAGTAAAATAAATGAAAAAAATTAAGAGAAGATGTTACCTTTAAATCGGGTAACTCCGTTTGGTTTGAACCAAACAGATTTCTTATAGTGACTTCTGTATAAGGTAAGTATTGTATTCATAGTATAGGTATGTAAGGAGATTAATGTTTTATATTTTGGTTGATCCATGTTGCTTGTGATATGTGATTAATGGGTTAGAGTTGATCGCTTTTTATAAGGGGAAAGATGGACTATTTAGTCAAGTTTGGAAATATTGTTTTATTATAAACTCATATTGGGTATAAAAGGGTCCAAAAAAGAATAAATTCGAATATAAGATTACTATTTTTCCAAATAAAAACATCCAATAATAATTCGACATGTTTTAGATATTTTTTTTAAATTTTATAATCTCTTTAATTTAAATCATTCATTCATAATGTAATTATTGCATCTTTATTATGTCACAAATAATATTATTTATTTGATGTATAAAAACAATAAATAAAATACCTTGATTTGGGAATTTTTTTATTTCTAATTATTATTTATATTTGAATATATAACATATATATACCCATGTAAAAATTTATTTACTCAAAAATGTATGTTTAAGTCATTTTTGTCTTTATATTTTATTAATAGATATAATGTGACATTATCACTCTTAAGAGAATCCATGGGGTCAGAAAATCGTCCCAAGAATTCCCATGGTCTGAAATTTATCAACAAAAAGAATTTTGACACAGTTTAGTGTAATTTTAAATTATTATTATAATGTTTTTTACCATTATTTACCAGATTTTCCCTTTTAACCATTGTAAATAAAACATTTACTGAAGTAAATTCTAATAATGTATAAATATTAAAGTTAACTATTTACAAAATATGGACCTACTGATTCCAAATATAGAATCCATTTTCCCAAATTCATTATACAGAAGTGACAGTTATTAATTTAAATTTAATTTATTTTGTTAAAACAAAAAAATGTTTTTTAAATAATAACTATGAAAAGATTGACACTTGTTTATGTCCAATTTCAATGATATATTACCTAAAATGAAAAAAATTGGATTAATTGGTAAAAATATATTCTAATTAAAATTTTAAAAAAATTAAAAATATAATCTAACAAAATAAATAAATTATATTAAATGGTTTTTTTGAATAAAATGCATTATTTTGCATTATTAATTAAAAGTGGAACTTTATCTAAAAAATACAAAACATTGAACCAAAATAAATATTGATGTCCCAATACTAAATAATAATTTTAATTTCAAAAATAGAATATATTAAGGTTATAAAAACTATATTTAAAAAGGTTTCTCCATAAAAAGGCAGGGTAAAACACCATTTAAATAATATTAGAGTACTTATGATTATAATTTTATTCATTCAAATTTTAAGCCTCAAAGACTTATTGCATAAATGTAAAAACATTTAAGAAACATATTTAATAATAATATGCTTAGTTCTGTTCATTCCCTCAAATATAATGGGTATTTTTTAACTGCCATTTAAAATAATTATATTGTATTATTAATATTCAGTAGAACTCAATATTGTGTGAAACGTAAGTTTTCAATGAAATACATTTTTTCATGTTGAGTAATCTATAGAAAAGGGTTTCCTATTTAAGGAAAAATTAATATTTAATTCATAAATAATAATAAATATGAAAATGTAATATACTTTATTTTCCTAGTATGTTACAAAGTGTCCCTTATTGATCCCAAAATGTACCAATAAAATCAAATTAAAATGAGGTTCTTGAAAGTTCCCATAAAATATGATAAATTGTATTATTAATTATTACACCTAAAATGAAGAAGGGAATTGATTACACAATATAAGTAAAATTATATGAAATGTGGAATATATAATTTTGAATGGAATATAGATCTAAAAAACCCTTGTCATTAATATTGATTTCTATTGATGTTCTTAAATAACAACCCATTTTTTATTACATTACTATTACGTTGTTTTCAAGTTAAAAATTTTATTGCGTTATAATTTATTATCCAATGGTTTATTATAATAGGAACTTTGGGACAAAACATCACATATACAAAATAAAACATACATGTTTACTAAAAGTCAACCACATTATACATATAATGAATATTTTATACAAACTAATTGTATCCACATGTGGATATAAATCATAAAAATGGTTGAGCTAAATAAACATTAAAAGGTTGAATAAGGTACATGAATAAATATAACATGAGTGAGAATTCCCTTTATCTGTATAAAATAATCATTATATCATCTTTAAAATCATGATGGAAATATTTGAGAATTTATTAGAATGAATAAATTAATTAAAATGAAACATCGCCTATTAGTGGCCAAAAACCAGACATAGTTATGATAAAATCTAAGACTATGTTGATGCATAACATATGTTCATACTCATAGAATCTTCACTGTGAAAAAAATATAGCCTCATTTTCACACATAATTTACACTATCTCTTGAGATACATCATATTACCCATTTACTTGTATTGCTATATTTCTGTAGTCCTACATATAACATCATAATATTTACACAATCATGAAGTAAACATATAAATAATACCAATCATAATCATGAAATAATCATATGGAAGAGAATGGGTTTCATAAAGACTTTATAAAAAATACATTCTAAAATAAAATTTTTGCTTCCAAAATGAATAAGATAAATCAAATTTGGAAATATAACATTGATATTATTTGGTGGATCTTAATCATTTCAAGATGAGTTAATTGAAATGATTTGGAAATTTATTTCACATTGAAAAAAAGTCATTTCTAAAAGAAATTACAATTTTAAGAATTTAAATTTTGCTAGAAAAAAAAGAATATAAATTTAAAATAAATAATATGATCATTCATATGTTTAAGAAAATATATCATAAATAATGGACTTCTGATTGAGATTAATATTAAATTAATTATCGAATTATTTCATTGATTTTGAACCACCTTTATAATAAATATTGATTTATATAAACACTAATCTAGTACTAAATTATGTTTATTTTCACCACAATTTTCCCTTATATTCGTAAGATTATACATCCAAATTACCTTGGTTATATGGGAATAATTTTTATATCACGTTTTAATAAAAAATTAAAACTTTTTTCTCTATTTTTTTATTTTAATAAATTTAAATTAAAATATATTATAATAAATTACAGAAGAATATATTAGTTAAAATAGAATTTTTATATCTTATATATTATTCATAATATTTATGCATAATGATGGTTATAAGTGTTGACATGGAAATTTTTCCATAGGCGGTAAACCGGCCTTTCATGGGACCTTGATGGGAGAGTGGGAAAGGATGTTTGAAATTTATATATACAGAAATATGATACCTATAGTTGGTTAAAATAATTAATATAATATTTAATTACTTCCTTATTAATTATTATAAGGTTTTAAATTGAATAAGGTGCAGAAAATAAAAACTAGATGAAGAATATGGAAAAGAATAAAAATAGAAATGTGGACTGAAACTAATATAATCCTTAACATATATTCAATTATACGACACTAAAACTCCATTTAATATTATAGTTGTATTACTCAAAAACATCCCTATGTATTCTAAGTGTATTAACATGAGGGACCACTATATAGGATATCCTTTTTCATTTGAGATATGTGTGGTTCTCCAAGGAGAGGTAGTGAGGTTATTTATACTTGATGAGAGGGGTATTTTTATGGTAAATATTAAATAAAATAATATATAAATTGTTAAACATATATCAGTGAATTTATAAAAATATGAATCATATATAAATATAATATAATGGTTAATAATAATTAAACCATATTCATAATTCGAATGTGTTACTTGGTTAAATAAGAATGTTCAAAGACTGAAAAATTTGTTATTTTAAGAAATCACTTATGAATTTAGGGTTTGGAGTGTTTTTTAGATTGTGATTTAATCTTATTTTATTTTAATGACTAATTTATTAAGATAACTTTGTCACGTCAATTCTTTGTATTCTATAAATGATTATTTCATGACTATATAATGAATTATGTTGTGAACGATAAACTCATTATGCGTAAAACATTATTTTTTACATTTCACAAGAAAGTTGAAGTATTACGAAAAATTACTGAAATAACTCCGTGAGAAAATTTCAATATGAATATTTAAAATAAGATAATAAATTCCTGAAAATAAATTTCTATCATATTTAATTTTAATTTTTAATATTAAAATTTATTATTTTAACGAAATTATTCAAAATATAGTTTATTGAAAATGTATCTATATATTAATTGGGTTTATTAATTAGAATATTTATTTTTTTGGAGTTATTATATATTTATTTAGCTAATATAATCATGATAAATATTATTTATATCATAATTTATCATTTTTAAGGAATAATATTCTTCAAAATGTCATGTTATTATGCCCAACAGTCCTGTTACAATTCCTAATGGTCATAAATCAATTCCATCAATGAAATTATTAATGCAAAAGTCACTTTACCTTTGATAAATACATCATTATTCTTTATCCATATGCATCATCATTCCTATAAAGGTTTGATACTTCAATTTTCTCTGATGATTATTGGTTTACTAATTTTTTTGGTTTCTATTGCATTGTTACTATTGGAGATATTTATAGTTCATTATGGTGATCCATATTTTCCCATTTTATATTTTCAATTTTTTATATCTTATCTAGTTGGTAATTTTGTAATTTTAATTGGTTTTAGAACTAATTGTTTTATTTATATTTGAAAATTTGAAAATTATTTTTTTATTCATTAAATTTTTAATATTATACGGTATATCATAGTAGACATTTAATTCAATAGAAAAGTATCATTTGTAAAATTCATGTTGTTACATCCATCAACCCACATGAAATTTAATCCATGAAATTTAGAATTAAATTATTATTTGATAGTATGTGAGGATAATTATTTTTTATTGTTTCCACGAGTCCAATGATCACAACTTCTTACATGTGGTTCTTCCACAACATATTAAAAATGTGTGTTGGATTGTTTCTTAGAATGTTTAATCCACATTCCATGACCATCGCCAACCACTCTTCATATGAGCGGTCAATAACCCTTTGTAGAACCTCTAAATTTAGTACATTTGGGTGATTTGGTATGTATTTATTTATGAGTCATGCGAGGAACACCTCACGAACTTGATCTATAAATGGTTTATTTATAAGATGATATGACACTTATCTTATATGATTGATGATATCAATGGGGAATATGTACATACGGTTAATATTCCCATTATATCCAAATATAATGATCCTCCTCCATAGTGATATTCAATGTAAATGTCTTCATCCAAAATCAAACACCAAGATCTATCTATGGTTTCCAACATTACTCTTATTCTCAAACTATGAAGCAATTATATTAAATTTTATAGCATGATACTTCTCTATATTCTCTTACATGATTTCATTTCCATATATCTATTTCTCTCTAACATCATCCCAACAAGTTGGAGATCTAAAGTTTTTCCATAGATGAGATTTTATGGAGACATTTCATTAAATAAGTGGAAGATATAGTAATTAGAGAATACAAAAAATGATATATTTTGATCCCTTCATCTTTTTAATTCTATTGATTATTTTATTAGAACTTACATGAGTTTATCAATAGTTATTTCAATTTCACCATTAGTATGGTGGTGACAGGCCTTGCTAAAAATCAATTCAGTACTTAAAGCATGTTCATTACTTCTCCATAATATAAATGTAAACCTCAGATCATGATAAAAGAAAAAAATGTACTCCCATGCAGCCTCACCATATCCTTTTCATATATATTGGTATAATTTATAATAGGGAAACAAAATATTCCAGAAATGATGTGGGAATCCTTAGTGATTAATTCTACAACAACTAATAAAAAATTATTTCCTTTTTATCTCCTTAGGAGATCAGTTACAATGTCCATAGTGGCATTCTAATATTTCCACATGGGTATGGAAATTTATTTCAAAATATATTTTGACTTCTATCTATCTATGTTAACTAGTCGACATACCAAACGCCTTTAGATATATGCCATAATATCCTTCTTCTTGTTTCCTCCCAAGATGTGTTCTTGAAGATCTTGGTATTTCCTTTTACTTATTGTATCGATAGAAAAATTATAGATATGAGAATCATCTAATAGCTCATTATTTATCTATTGTGATGGAGACATAATAATCATATTTCCAAGCTGAATCACACCCTCACCCTCAAGCCTAAAACATAGATATACTACTAAATATTAACATTTCTAATGGACGAGTAATATGACCATTAGGAATAGAAATCCAATAAATAAAATAGTTATCTCACATCATTATGTATATATGAAATTCAATTATTTTATAACTGAAAATATGAGATATATATATATATATCACTGAATAAGTAAATAAATGTTTTCTTAAAAAATTTATGTGTTCTAATTTTTATAAATCATTAATATTTAATACGACTTTTATAATTAATATAGTGATATAAAGTAATTTTTTTAAAAAAAAATATATTCAAAAATTATTTTTTGGTATTTTCATTTGAATATAATTTTATGAGATATTAATCGATTCTACAAGGTGTATCAAAATGGATTAAAATATTAAAATAAGTATATTTCAAATAAATAATGATTTTAAATAAAAATAATATTTATGACATATAAAAAATTATTTTCATGAAATGGATTTCATTTTTAAAATCTAAAAATAAATAATATTGTGGTTTTTTTAAATAGTTTTCTAAAATAATCCAATTTTTGGAGAATATTGAAAAAATGTAATATTCGTTACACAAAATTATCAATTAAATTCAACATTTAATGAATAAAGGCAGGTGTAAGAGCCATAATATAAAACTATAATTCTATATTTACCATATTTATTCATGGTAATCAAATCTATTCATATTCATGAGCTAAAATAATAACCCATTAAATAAAATAATATAAAATTCCCCTCTCATACACTATAGATACCCACTATCAAAACCACTTCTCCTCACAACATCCAATCATTAATTTTTTTTATTATTCTACCCAATATTCCCTACATGTCTCTCTACAAAATCTTGGAGCCATGAATATTTAAAAAATTAAAAAACCAATTTCCTTAAGGAGGATCTCAAGGAAAAGTAGTTTAGTGGGTAAAATCCTCTGTCATTTTGTTTTAATTTGTTTTCAATATCATTTTATTTTTTATCCTATCATAACATCCCATATCCAATGGGACATGATAAATATTTTATAATATATTAAATGAAAATATAATTTCATAATTGTATAAACACCATTAATAATATTCCCATGTCAAATTATTCAAAAAAATGAAAACATCGTCCATGAGATGCTGATTTACAGCCTTCATGGACATCGAGTTTCTGTTTTTCAATTAATCCTTCAAGGCTAGAACAAAAATAATTATTATGGATAAATAAAATTTTATTATATATATATTATATATATTTTATAATGTTATGGAACCAAACTATATAATTTTTTTTTTATAAAATAATACTACTTTGTGCTGATCAAAAAAAGAAAAAATAATCATAATGGTTATCATTAATGTTTTATATAATCAATCATCCTAAAATCTAAAAAATGATATATATGACCTTTTAATGATTTATATTTTTATTAATAACATATAATTTCAACTATGGATAAACATTCCTATTTTACATTATCTTTTTTACATGTATACAAGTGAACACATCATGAATCATAAGGAAACATACACTCACGAATGAGGAAATTGAATATTATAACTCATAAAAGACAATAAATTAACTTGATATATTTTTATGTAATGAAATTAATTGTTTAATAGGTCATGAATAAAATTATTAATGAATATATTTTCATTTTCTTGGAAATTATGTGAAATTGAAGAACACTTTTTGACATAAGGAAAGGGTTTGCCTTTAAACACCCATTGTTTTTCTTCAAGTTTTCATTTTTTATCTATTTACCCACAATGGTATTATTAATTCATTTTATAAGATTGAATACAATTGCATATAATTTTTATAAACTTATTTATCTTTATCAATCTATCCTTATTTTATAGGGAAATAATTGTTTTTTATGGTTGATTTTTAATTCCTCGTAATTTGAAAGCCCGATTTAATGAAAAATCACAATTTTATACACATTTTCAATTAAAATTCATTTTGCTTTTAAAGCTGCCATTATTTTTATAAAATTCCTTATTTTTTCTTTAATAACTATCTTTTTTCATTATTTTATTCAATAAAATCAATTATTTATTTTTCCTATTTAAATACTCCTTAAAAAAATTTCCTAATCCGCACAAATGTGGAACATTTATAAGGTTTCTTGAAAATTATTTTTATTGGTTTTTACATAAATTGGGCATTATTTATCATGATATATGACTATTTTTCATTATAAATGTGAAATAATTATATAAATCCATTAATTAATGGATTCCATTATGATATTCCATTTTGGTTATGCCTGATTCACCCATCACTCCTAATATCTGTTGTATAAATACATCCCTCCTTATTTATGAGAATCATTAATTTATCATTTCATTACATATCAAAATTTAATTTTTCGTCAATATTACTATTATTTTATCCATATACAATTTTACATATGCCATTTATTTTTAATGTTATTTATAAATATGTATTGTCAATTCAATATAGATAATTTAATAAGGAACATTTTTCATGAATTAAGTACATGTATCAATATGTCAATGAAAACGTAGTGATGTGGGGGACTAGGTATTATTTAGCCCATTAGTGAATCAATATGTTTCATGAGAAATTTTTTTTTAAAAAATCATTCACGTTATTTTTTCATGAAGAATCAGATAGGTTTCTACACACATACTTAATCAATCCCAACAATACAATGGATTATGTGCTTGATACATGACATCCAATAGTTAAGTATTTTATTCATTATGTATTTAGTTAATATATTCCATTTTATTTTTATTATCATTAAAATATGGTTACATTTTATTTCATAGATAATTGTTGTAATGTGTGTCTTTGAGACCATTAAAATGTTTCTTTTTCCCATATGTTTGACATGGGGATTATTGGATCCTCTTTACCCATTTATCATTTGACCTAGAAGCTAGAATCTCCACTCATCATTTATTTTCTCCATAACTATGACATCAATTTCCAAAATATAATCATTGATTAAGGGCACTAAGAAAGAATTATTTATAACATCGATGGACTCAGATATCTAGACTCATTATGTTTCTTCATTTCATACCAAACAAAAACTAATCTATTTATTGTAATTTTTTAAAAAAACCCCAGGTCGTATCATTCAATAATTTTGATTTTTTCATTTTAATCCCTGAAGGAATCAACTTTCATTATCTTCATCAATATGAATTATCCCTATATCATTTTTTTGATGAGTTTTAGAGAAATACATGGTATGAAATAGTTTCTCAATGTCTTCACACTTTATGCCTTCAATCTCATTTATTGTCTTGGTGTAATTTTTCAATTAACACCACTTTTAATCTTCTATATATATATGACATGATTAAAATGTCAAATTATCCTTCTCTTAATAGTATATCCCCAAAGTGATCTTCTAAATTTTGATAAAAAACTATTCCCATAAAATTGGAATATATGATCCACTAAATGTTGGTGGATTTTTCAGAATATTTTTCTCAATGGCTAGTTTATCATTCTTGATTGAAGGGTGATGTTCCATATGGTGCAGATGATTATTCACAGCCTGATATAAACATGTATGAATTTCAATGGCGTTTTTTACTATACATTTTATGGAATAGGGTATACCATTCAAGAAATCATAGGATATTCCTTCTTAGGATATTTCTTACTAGTTTCACATGGTTCCCATTATTTTCTAAAAATTAAAATGTTAAAGAATAGTATGTTATAAAAATAGGAAAAATAAATTAATCTATTTAACAATAATCTCTAAAGGTATATATTATGGGTTACCTATATTTTTCTTAATTCTAAAACTATTTTACTAGGATATACTTGTTCTTATCCTAATAGATTTCAAAAACATTCCCTAATCCTAATTCTTAAATTAAGACAACCATCCTCTAATATCTCATACAAAAACCATGGGTTTTCTTAATTGCATACTATATAATTTTTAATATAAACAACATAATAGCACTGTAATCAATGATTCAATGGTTTAATATATTGGAAAAAATTGTACCACATGTCGCATATACAAAATAAAACCTAAAAAATTATTTAAAAAATTATTCTTTATCATTTTAAATCACATTTTCTCCATAATACATAGAATTACTTGAGGATATAAATCAATAAAAGCAGTGAGAAAAATTCATTGTAAGGGGATAAATATTGGACATGTAATAATATAACATGAGTGAGAATAATCATAATCATAATAAAATAAAAATAGGACAATCCTAATCACCGCAATGAAATCATTAAATTATAGCATTGAATATGGGTGTTCATAAAAATGTAACATCCTGTCATAGTGGTCAATTACTACACATTGTTGGGAAAACATTGATTCATGTTCCTGCAAAACAAATGTGAATTATCAAAACTTCATATTTGTGAACTAGTATTACATAATGTTTGGACATAATACACATTATCTCATGAGGTAAATAACATTACCCAATGTATTTTAAGTTTATAGAATTGTGAACCAATTCATCAAAGCAAAATATTTAGGAAATCATGTAAGCTATAAATATTGTATAATAATCTTGGTTATGAAATATCCCACGGAAGAGAATGGGATTCATAAAGATTTTTTGAATTAAACATTCATAAATAATAAATTTTTTCATATATTAATATGGAAAATTATACGACAAAATGTAATAAAATAAATCTTGAGTGGATAAGATACATTTTAAGAGGATTAAAATATGATGATTTTGAAATTGATCTTACATTGAATAGAATCATTTTCATAGATTTTTTTTTACATTGTATGAAAATGTATATAAATTATGGAAAATGTAAATATAATTTGATGTAAATAATAGTATCATTCATACTATGGAATAGAAGTAATCCAAAAGATATGAATAGGATTTGAGAATTCACTTAACTTAATTCACAAATTATTTCAACATTTTTTTTCCTCTTGAATATTAATCATTGATTTAATAAAAAGTTACAGAATATAAATAATTTAATTATTAACACAATTTTTTAATTATACTCATTTTATTTTATTTCAATATCTCATTGGATATAGGCTATTAATTTTGATATCATGTTTAACATAACAATTTCCTTTTCCCTCAATTTATCACTATTGTTATATGAAATTATAAATTTGTATAATTAATTCTAGAATTATATAATAAATATTATTTAATTTCTATATTATATATGTAATTAAAAATATCCACCCAAAAATATGGTTATAATTGTTTACATGGAAATGTCTTCATAGGTGCTTAATCGAGCATTGACAGTACATTTTCGGGAGAGTGGGAAAGAGTAGTTTGGCCTTTTTATATATATTATTTTAATACATCAAATATTTTATAAAAATCAATATTATATTAAAATACATTCTCATTAAATCATACAAAGTATTGGTTTGAATGGTCTGGATAAAAAATAACGAGAATAAGAAAATGAAGAAGAAAACGATAAGAGTTAAATGCAACCTACTTATCCCTCTATGCAACTTCTCTTGTATGAGTGAAACTCTACCTTGAAGTTTACTATGATATTTCTATATAATGTCCCTTTGTTATCTATATGGATTTAGAATAATTATTTATCCAAATTTATGAATTTTCATGTTTGTTGTGAGTTTTTTCGCAAGGGGAGGGAGTGGGGTAATTTTATCTTGAGGAGAAAAATATTTTTATAATAAAATTGTAAATAAAATAACATTTCAATGGTAAAAACATATAATAGTGAATTTTTTAAATATAAATCATATATAAAAAAAATAAAATTTGTTTTTAGACTTTAAATATTTTTATAAATCTAATTTATTATTTTATTAAAATGGAATGTTGAAATAATGAGAAATTATTATTTAAAGGGGTCACGTTTCACTATAGTTTTTGTATAGTTAATTATTGGTTTTTCATTTAATATTATTTTATTATAAATAATAAATTATGAAATTAAATATGTCAATGAATAACATCATGTTATATAAAGGATTACATCGTTATTAATTCACTAATGATGTAATTTAAGAGATAATAGTTAAACAAAAAATTGTATTTTTACTAATCACTTAAATATCGAGGTTTTCATAGAAATTTAAAAAATATACTTTGTACCAATTAAACATGATTATTTAAAAAATATTATTATTTTTATAATATTATTAACTTTCATAATGAAATTTAATTTAAAATATTGAAATTTTGTTACCTATGAAATACTATAAAAAACACTTTATTATAAATGTGCAAATAATTTATTTGAGTTTATTATTCATTAATTTTCTTGTGAAATTATATTATTTATTTTTACAAAAAACAATCTTGAAATTTTAAAAAAAACATTATTTTTTTATAATAATATTATTCGAATGGTCAGGTCATAATTCCTAGTTGTCATATAATTATTCCCAATGGCATCTTCATTATTCAAAAGTTCGCAATACTATTCCAATTGTGAATTTACCTCCTATAAAAACTACTAAATTATTTAACTCAATAATCAAATCAATAATTTTCACGGTTCTAAATTTCCATTTTCTGTGATGTTTATCAGTTTACTAATATTTTATTTTATTTTTACATTATTTTTAGTCGGGGTGAGTGTTCTATTAGATTGGGGTAACCCATATTTTCCTATTTTATCTTTTAAATTCATATTTTTTATCTTCTTTTAATGTTTATAATTTTAAATTGTTTTGTATCTAATTAATGTAAAAAATTTATTTATGATAATTATTTTTGTCTTTTTAATTATATGTATAATACTGTATAGTATATTATAACACAAATTTATGTCATGAGTCAAATATCATTTATAAAATATGGATCTAGATAAATTCATCATCGAATACCATAATGATAAAAATATAAATTAGCAATTTATGAAAAACCATCACATATGTATCACATTATATTGTATATTCCCTACAATTCTCTACAATTATAATATTTCTATATGTTGTAATTGATCATTTATACTAATATTGAATGGTTATGTTTGAATTTATTCATATCATAATGTTAATCATTATAAAAACAGAAATTGTACATTTTTCTGTTATATAGTTTATTATAATGTTAAAATTCACAAATAATATATTTTTTATCCATTAAATAAACAAATTTGATCAAAATATAGTTATCATTTTTAATGAATATCGAAGGAATACCTTCCTACATGGATTTATTTCTTTGTGGAAATGGAGAATATTTATTATTTAATTTTATTTCTGATCATTAAAAATTATATATGTATATATATATCATATGTATTTATATAATATTTTGTTTGGAAAACCCATCTTAAGAGGCGATGGAAAATGAACCATTTTTATTCATGGATCTGGTAGCTCCTCAACACACATAAACTAAGATTTCATTTTAATTATATCGAATGGTTTGGGGTAATAAATTAATACTTATTTTATAATTTTATGGTACTTCAATGGAATTTCTGGAATTAATAGTTCATTGAATGATATAGATTATAGAAATGGGTGGTTAAAATTTATACACCATAGAATTAATGATCTTATCTTTAATGGGGGTAAACCAATTGAGGGTTTATCATTTGAGAAGACTATAGCCAATTTAAGGTTTATACTATAGTTTAAAAGTGTTTGATGATTTTTTTAAAAAAAATATATTGACTTTTTATAAGAATGATTTTGGATAGTGAATTCCAATGTATAGGTAAAAGGGAATATCATTTTAATAAATACAACCAGTTTCTTATAATGGTGCATCTTTATCATAGAAGGAAACTCTTAAATAGATAAATAGTTATGATTAGAATTTATATGATTGATAAAGTAATGAAATATTATCTCCCATAAATTATGTAAATATGTGTGAGGTTATATTCTAATAAAAAGTATTACCATTTAAGAATTTACCTATTTAAAAATATTTTATGCAAGAATTATATCCTTTATGGTTAACAATATAATGAAAATTATTAACTAATTTGAATTATTATTTCCAAATGTAAATATTTTTTGTAACATACCTCCCCATCTTATTTTCTTGTGATTGCATAATATTTCTAATTTGTGACACCCCAAACTTTTTTAATGGGTAATAATAATATTTTATGGTTTTTCTTCAAATAATTTTCTTACTATCCAGACAACGATTTAAATATAATTATAAGAAATATTTTAATCAATAAAACACTAAAATGTTACATTTAAACAAGGCCAAAATATCCTTTCTGACCTATAATATCAATTATGAGACCTATCAAGATCAATGGGAGACCCTGACTATCACAAAAAGATCAAGGAAATAGTGAGAGTCCTTCAGGTCTATCACAATGAAGAACATTATGGATAGAGAAATGCTTACTGAACTGAGCATCAAGGGAATGCAGGGCACCATCTTCACCAAGTTGTTTGGAGTTTGTAATACTCTAAAAATGTATTCATAAGGGTCTTCCTGACTTTATGAAATACATATGACTATTTTTTACTATTGCATCCCGATGTTGGCCATTGGTTCTAGTAACAGTCATAAAATTCTATATCGATTAAGAGATCTAAATATTTTGATAGGTTTTTTTTTCATGATATATATAAGTATTATAAATATTTCAAATGTTTTAAAATACATTAAATTTATATCCCTAGTTAAATAATGACACATTTTAAATTATACATATTATTACTACTTGGGTTTTAAAAGTATTATGACCATGACTATAATGATATATCCTGTGAAATTATACATTGAAACTTGATTTAAAAAAAAGAGAATAAAAACATAAGAAATAATTAATCATAGAATCAGAAAATGATTTTACTAATAAGACAATTAATACAATTATTCAATTATGGTATTAATGAAATTAATATTCTATTTAGTTATTATATATACCTCTTTTAACATAACAAATAGTGATTTCATTGATTATTTTTATTTTTTATTTAAAAAAGATAATAATTTTTTTGATTAAAATCTTTTGAGAATCTAGACGAGGACATCCTAGGAGGCTAGTCCATAAGGCCATAACATCCCACTATGGGAAGCTAAGCTTCCCCAGCTAGTGAGCTAGCTTGATCTAGCCATCATCCAGAGGGGTAGCTCACATGCTTATGTGTGCACATCATAGGAGTGTGATGGACTGAGACAGTTCACCACATTGTGTGGTGGTAGAGTGTGGGTGTAGAGTGTGCTTGTATAGATGAACCATTATGGTGCTATAACAGGGAGGGAGAAGAGAATTTATTGAACAATGGTTTAGAGATCTAGTGTTAAAGGCGGGCTTGAAACACCGTTCCTTTTGATGTGGGACACTATTTTTCAGTGGCGACCGTACCTCAACTGTCTGATCTCAACATGTGGGATCATGACCATTTGATTAGTATGGCCTTCGAACCCCCACAACAGTTTCTTTTTCTCTATGCTTTCTTATGTCGTCCGACCGGGATGCGGATAAATCTCGACCACTCTTTCCATTTTAAATCTTACATTCCACTGTATCCATTCGATCATATTCATGATATAATCTTACCCATTCACCATTTTTAAAACATTGTAATCATTAACAGCCTTCAAATAGATCTCATATTAATTGGTTTCGTCCTTTTCTTCACTTATTCTTCTTATTATTCTTTCACCTTCTTCAACATGTTTCTCATCAACACACTAGACTCCATTGAGCTCCACAATCTTTCCCAGTCTGTGACTCCACTTTTCTCCATTTTTGGACTCTTCAATTCATTTTTTTCATAGTTGAGACTCTCAGTTTTAATTTAGAACCCAAATCATATGGATCTGATGTATTTTTATAATGTTATATGTATATAGTTATATACTTCATCAATAGACCGACACACTTATTTTTTCATTAATTATAGTGGTTGTCTTCTCCTATCTATGTTTCACATCATATTCATTGTTTATTTTTTCATAATTGAACTAGAGGTTGTATAAAAATATACCCACACAGTTTATATGAACTCATTTTACACCAACAATCCTTCATGTTTTATTACTCTCATACTTCAGTGAGATCTCCCTAACTCCACCTCGTCCTTAATCCATGTAAGGGATTTTCTTATTTGTCTTCCTTGTGTAAAAACTATATATTCACCCATTGTATATAATATATATATATATATATATACTCATAAAGTTTATTTGATTTTCCATCTACAACTATTTTGGGATTCTAAATGTTGTTTATCAGTGTTTAATTGATGTTGGAATTAGGTAATACTTGTTTTTATAGTTTTTTGAAATGAAAACCCAATTTATATAATTATATTTATATATAGTTTGTATATATGTGTGTATATATTCCATCTCTATGCTAGTCCGGGGTTTTAAAGGGCCATGTGTTTGTATTAAATAATGTATTAACATCTATAATGATATAATGGTTTATTTAACATGTATTTTAGTTATGAATACCTGACTATACACTTTGTGTAAAGTCAGATATAAACATATAATTCAACCCAAATCTATTTTTAGTTTTAAAAGATGATTTGCAATCATCAAATAATCATTTTCGTTCAACTGTTTTTGTATTTAATATTCCAAAACCCTGGTTATTATATATATGTATATCCATACGGGTGAGTATTTTAAACCAAACATGAGTTTCGGTTTCCAATCCAGTGATATTAGTGATTAAATGATGTTATGAAGTATTCTGTTATGTTTAAGGAATCATTAAAACATGTTTTGATTATGTAAAACCCATATATATGCTTTTTATATACGGTATGCATATATAAAACATTTCTAAAACCTAATTTTAAATGTCCGTTATAATAAGTTAGTTAATGTTTTTATGCATTTAATACTTATATGTTTTTAATAAGAATTAATTTTGAGTTTTCTAATCTTATATATATTTTGTATAAATGTATCCAATAATGTTATAGGATAATGGGATTTAAAGAATCATGTTATCAGGTTATCCTAACATAATGTTTCATTATATAATGAAGCTAATGTAGTGAGTGTTTTTAGTCAATTATGTTTTTGATTTGCATGTTCACGGACACATTTATCAGTGTATTAATTGGAATGTAATTTTTTTAAAGTATTAATTTACATGAATCTTGGATTTTTACATATAAATGTGATCATTTTATGTGACAGGATTTATCTATTCATTAGTTATGTTCTTTAGTTATTACCCCATGTGTGTAAAATGATTACTAGTCCATGCATGTCATTGATAAAAAAAATTATTACCATTTTCTAAATGTTATCTGACATAACATGAAAAAATAACATAATTATTCAAAGTCTTATGGAACACCTACGGTAATAGGAAATGTGAATTGAAATACTCATTGTGGAATAGGACACCATTAATATATGATGTTATTAAACATATGAGCAATGTATTGGACTTATTATGTGATGGGTGAGGCCCTCTATAGCCTCTTGATGCATTGATAGGTATAATAATCCAAATCATGTCATGGATTATGGCCTTGTAATAATAATGGTCTTTTAAAGAGGCCTTGAAAAAGATTTTATGGTCTTGGAAGGATGCCTTGAAATAGTCTATCATTATACATTACCTCACTATTTGTTAGAATATGACCAACCAATAAATTATTTGACTAGTAGAATATCGTTTTCTAATAACCTTTACTGATGAGAATCGGAAGATGTAAATGAACATGGTATAATTTTTATTAAGCACAGTTCATTTGATCTTTAACACAAATGATACTAGTTTACCTACCATTTTATGATTTTTATTTAGTAATTAATGAAATTAATGTTATCATTTTATACACAACACTAATCATCCAGTATTTTCATTTGTACGTTCTCTACGTTAACACTTTCATGCTACACATAGTATAGTTTTATCAACTTTTGAATTATATGCTGCACACCACGAAATTTGTATAAGAATGAATTTTATTGAAATAAATTTCATTAATATCCCTTTTAGTTATCCCATAAATTTTTAACAGCAATTTTGGAAAATTTTTTATGTTGTGTTATAAGTAGTGCAGTTTTATTTTAAGTAAATTTTTTAAGATTATATTAAAATTTATGTATAAAAAAGTTTTATTTGAAAAAATATTTTTCAAACCCCCTTACTAGGAATTTTTGTGATAATCTTATGTTTACAAAATATTTTTACCGGTTTATTAGATTTGAGTTACATTAAGTGGTGGCATATCTGTGGTGTATTTACCATTCAGTATTGATGGACTGTAACATTTGTATCTGGTTTTCCAAAACCTAAATCACAAAGATCCTCTATATGTAACATGATGGGTAATTCAACAACTTTTGTTTTTATAAAAACAATTCACACCATGCCTATTAATGCACAGGCTCTAGGGCTTCTAGTGTCAAGTGAATCACGGTTGGTATCCAATGATCATTTTAGAAAACACTAGAAAATTAGAATTGAATAACAAATGTTTTTTTTTCTGAATACAATTATTTTATACAATTTTTTGTTTGATGGTGAAGGATCACTAAATATCTTTTTTCCTCTCCATACCGAACTACTAGAACACATAATTTTTGAGTCATTCATAGAGACATACTGGCTATTTTTAACCTTCATCTAACCTAAAAACACCTTTATTATGTTTCTAACAACACAAATATCCTTCGACTTTATCATGGACCAAGTCACATCTACAACCTATTGTCTCAAGTGAAACCTTCTTTTTTATGTATGAAATGTGAGGGTACTACTAAGGCCTATTCTTTTGATTCACCCTATCTTAGGGTTATCTGGCCCAATAGAATATTTGAGAAGCTATAGAGGTGGGTGAACCTTATACAGCCTATACATTCCATGTCTTGGATTCAAAATTTATTGGTGGCTTTATAACATCAGGTGTTTAGAAAAATAATTCATCTGAGTGGATTATCAGAACCATGTACATTCTGATATCTCCAAACTCTAAACCTCAATTTCCTCCCTCTCAAGGACCTACTACTGCCACATGTGTTTGAATCTAGATGGGATTGGTTTATCTGGGAAAATAAATTTATGATTTTTAAAACGTTTTGAGCATCAACCTAATAGGGAGAACCTGAGAGGAACGTCTATGATAGTGTTGGGAAAGGTGAAGGGACATCAAGAGTAATGTGTGAAGGTTTGGAGAATGAAAAAATTGGGAGGGTGTGATTCATTGAAGTGGGGGGGGGGGAATGTGACACCCCAAATTTTTTATTGTGTAAGAAAAATATTTTATTATTTTTCATCATTTAATTTTCATGCTATCTATACAATGATATCAAAATTAACATAATGCATATTTTATTCAATAAAACACTGAAACATTACATTTGAACAAGTCAAAAAGATCCTTCCTAGCCTAAAAGACATACTATGAGACCTATCATGATCTCCAAGGGATCCCCAAACATCACAAACAGACCATGGAAATATTAAGAGTCTTTCTGGTCTATCAAAATGAAAATAATTATGGGCAAAGATATGGATAATGAATTGAGCATCAAGGGTATGTAGAGAACTATCTTAACCATGTTTTTTTGAGTTCGGAATACCATAAAAATGTATATATAAGGGTCTTCTTGATAGTTGGAAATAAATAAGACCGTTTTTATCTGTTGTAGCTCGAAGATGACAGTTGGTTCTAGTAACTGTAATACTATTCTATAGCTGTTAGGTATTCTAAATATTTTGATTACTTAATGTATTCAATATAATTATAATATTATTATATATTCCAAATGTTTTAAAATACATTAATGTTATGTCCCAAGTTAAATAATTCCACATTTATAATTAATGATATAATTTGTATTTGGGTTTTCAAATTATTATATACTTGACTAGATGGATATGTGTAATGAAATTATACTTTGAATCTTGTTTAAAAATGAAACTACATAAAAACATAAGAAAAAATTAATCATATTATAAGGTGTAAATTTTTTTAATAATAAATTTAATATGAATATTCTATTTTGGTATTAATGAAGGTATCATTCTGTTTAATTATAATAAATTCCTATTTTAACATACCAAATAATGATTTTATTAATTACTATTATTTTCAGTTTCTATAAAAAATAAGTTAATAAATTTTTTATTAATAATTTAGTGAGAGCCTTTCTAAGGATCCCCTGCTAGCCAGCTAGTGTGAGATAGCCAGCAGCCAGAGGGGCATCTCACATGCGTAAGCATGTGCACCCATAGTATCATGAGGGACTGAAACAGCCCGCCACCGTGATTAGAAACATGAAAATGGAGGGTGGTCATAGAGCCCGCCCTAATAGGTTGATAGGTATGGGGCAGTACCAGGGATGGAGAATAGAAGTTAGTTAACGGTGGATTAAAGGTTGAGTCTTAATATATGGGCTCAAAAATCTATTCATTTCGAAGTGGGAAACGATTTTTTAGCAGGGATTGAATAAAAAACATAAGAAATATCCACGTGGTATATAGACCGTTTGATCAGTCCAGCCAACAAATCCCCATGGTAACATCCTTTTCTCTATCTTTTCCTAAGATGTCTGATGGGTAGATAGATTAATATCTACCTCTCTTTCCAATTTAAATCAGTTATTCCACCATAGCCATATGATCATATCTGTGATATTATGTCAACCATTCACCTCTTTTAAAACATTGAAAACTTTACAAGTTGTCCGATTGATCTTATATTTATTGCATATGTCCTTTTTTAACTTCTTCATTATTTCACCTTGTTAATATTTTCACACAACATCACACCCATCGTTATCGAGCCCCACTATCCTCCTCATTCTATGACTCTAATTTTCTCCATTCACGACATCTTCCCTTCTTATTTTCCATAGATCTGACACTCAGTTTTATTTTAAAACCCAATCCTCATGGATCTGATGGATGTTTAAAATGTTATCTGTATATAGTTTTGTAATTTATCAAGGGACCAACCCACTATGTTTATCTTTGATTAGTGTTGTTGTGTTTTATTATATATGTCTCCCCACACAGTCATTGTTTATGTTTTAATAATTGAACCGGATTGAGAATAAGAATATAAACAGATAATTTATATAAACTTTTTTTACCCAAAACCCTACATTTTTTCTTGCTCGAAATCCTCCAACATTCTCTACTCAACACCACCTTGTCCGTAATCCATTTAATGAATTCTCTGATTTCTCTTCCATGGGAAAAACTATATATACACCTTGTTTATATACATATATATATATATATATATACTCATACTATTTATATGATTTTCCATAATATACCTGTTATAGGTTTTTAAATACTATTTATCACTATGTAATTGATGTTTAAATGCGGGTAATACTTGTTTTAGTGGTGTTTTTGAAATAAAAAACCTATTTACATAATTATATGTTTATAGAGTATATATATATATAAAATCCAACTCTAAGATAATCTAGGATTTTATAGGGATAAATTATTGTGTTAAATAATGTTTTATGGTCTATTATGATATTAGGGTAGATTTAACAAGGATTGTTGTTTGGAAAAACTGAATATACAGTTTGTGTAATTTAGGAAATATACATATAATTCAAATCAAATCAATTTTATGGTTTTAAAATATGAATTCCAATCATTAAATAATGTTTTTGATGACAATAATTTTTTTTGGATCAATTGGATTTTTAATTAATATGACAAGCCCTGGTTATCATATATGTATGTCCATACGGTTAACTGTTTTATTCTTAACATAATTTTTGGTTTTCAATCAAGTGATATCATTTTTTAAATGATGTTATGAAGTGTCATATTATTTGTATGGAATAAATAAACATTATTTTCATTATTTAAAACCCATATCAACACTTTGTATGTGTGTGTGTATATGTATATATATATTTTTTCCATACAATAATTATGAATAATGGTTATCAAATGTTAATTAATGTTTTGATGCAATTAATACTTTTAATTTTATAACAATTAATAATGTTGAGTTCTCTAAAAAATTATGTGTAATGTATAGAAGAATCCAATAATTTTAGAGGGTAAATGGATATAGAGAATCATGTAATAATTTTATACTCCTTTAATGTTTTATTATATGATGAACCTACTGCAGTTATTGTTGTTAGTTAAGTATGTTTATGATTTTCATGTTCACTACCACTTGTATCAGAGTATTAAATGGAATGTGATTTTCATTAATTATTCATTTCCTTATATCTATTATTTTAAAATTATAAAGTTAACATTTTGGGTGGAAAAACACATCCATTCATTACTTATGTGCATTAGTTATTATTCCATATGAAAATAATGTTTATTACTCCATGTATATCATTGAGAAAATTATTATTAAAATTTTCCAAATGTTAACTGACATATCATGAAATAAGAACAAAATTAATCAAAGTGGAATGTGAAACCTTGAATAATAAAAAATGATAAATTAAATAATCAAAGTGGTATGGGACACATTTAATATATGTCATTACATGAAATATGAGGAATGTATTAGATTATTATGTGATGGGTGATGCCCGATATAGACTCGTGATGCATCGGTAGGTCTCATGAGACAAATTAGCTCCTGACACGAGTCCTTGAAAAAATAACTCTCTTTGGACGTCGCCTTGACACATAGTTTATGGTCTTGGCACAAGTCATTGACACAGTCTGGAATTTTAAATTCCCCCACTATGTGTTAGAATATGACCATAAAAGATTATATTTGACTGGTAGAATATACTTGTTTATGATCTTGTACTTATGAGTACCATAAGAGGTAAATTCACTTGGCATAATGTTTATTTAGCACTAATCAGCTGAACAATAATACAAATTCAAGTATTTTACCTACTATTTTATGATTATCAGTTATTGAAAAACGTAATTAATGTTATCATCTTATGCACAACACTAATCATGTAGTGATATCATTTGTAAATTCTATACCTTCACCCCCTCATGCTACACTTAGTATAGTTTGATAATATTTTTAATGATATGATTTAAACCATGCATTTTGTATAAGAATGAATTTCATTGAAATTCATTTCATTCATATTGTAACATCCCAGGTAAATAAAGAATAATGAATTTTCATAATTATTAATATTTACGAATTAAATATTAATTTTATTTTAAAGGGGTTGCTATGTTCAATAGCGTACTCAATACGCAATGATGAGTTTCTTTGAAAACTTACGTTGCACACAAGTAATAAAATAATATTATTTTAAAAGTTAGTTAACGAGTAGCCGTTGTACTGGCGGGAATGGATAGAAATAACTAAAATATGATTATATATGTTTTTAAATGTTTTTATATTTATCCAATAAAGGATAAAGGCTTAAAATACGGAAAGAATTCAATTTTAGGAATTTATACCCTAATTTTCACTAAGGGTTCACTTATCACCTTTTGACGGCGAACCATCATTAAATATAGTTTTGATCACTCTTTTACATTTTATTGGACCGAATATAACTCTTCTTTAGAATCGGGACATCAAAATTTTACTTTGTGTAAATTTTTGGTACTTTTCTGATAAAGTTCATTTTTTTATGAATAGTGTAAAATGTTGTTTTTTAATTCAAAAACTCTTTTTAATCTAATTTATTTATATGATTAGATTATCTTTTTAATTGTTTTTAAAGTCAAATTAGAAAATATTTTTACCATTAAATCCAATAGTGTTCGTTGCAATTAATTTCACTTTGAAATCGGACTTAAACTAGTGTCAATCTTTTGATACTTATTGTTTCACAAAAACACTCTATTTGTCATGACAGCGGGAATTAATTATTAAATTAATTAATTTTACTTATATGTTGTGAATTTTGTAAAATGGACTTCATTTTTGAATTTGGAATATCAAATATATCTTAGGGTGAATTTTTTGTAATTTTCTGAAAAACTTCAATTTTTGATGAATAGTGAAACCACTAAGTGGTAATCAAGCAAACTGATTTTTCAGTTAAATGAAAGTTTACCACTAATGTGTATTGAATTTTGAAAATCCGACATACATGGTTGTCATTATTATGTAAAATGTGGTTCAATGGGATAAAAATAACTTTTTGGTGAATAGTAACTTATTAAGTTTTTAATCGCGGTTAGTGGTAATTAGTGTAGTTTAAGGTATAAATAATACTTTAATAATATGAAATGACCTAGACACATGTCCCAACCTCATTGGTTGTGTCATGGCCGACCACGACAAGCCATGGACTAACTTGGGGACCCCATGGATCCACTTTAGTTGGAAAATGACAATAATATATTTTTATTTAATGTTAAAATTAAATTGACACAAACATAAATTGGTTTACTAAAACAATTTTTAAGTGGGGTTATACAAGTCCAAATTTTTATTATAAATAGTCATTGGAAAGATAAAACGATTTCCTACATCATAGTATTTTTGTAATAATTTTTATACATTAAATAATTTAAATTATATATTACATAATAATGATGCAGTGATGACATCATTATTTGACGATTTAAATAAAATGGAAAGATAATGTAAAATCTGTGAACTACACATGGCCAAATCCAATTGTATGAGTTTATTTCAAAGACATATCACCTTATACACGAATTCTATCAATGTGGGACCTTTTAAAACCGAAACACATTTTCAAATAAATTAATATTTCTTTGCTTTCCAAAAGTGCCCCTCCTCTCATCTTATAAAATGCCCCCACCTCCACCTTATTTCACACACTTCTAAAGCCTTTGGCTCGGCCAACCCCTGCCCATTTACTCTCTCCACATCCCTATCCTCATCCTAGAGGATTCCCTTTGGGAATAATCCTTTCAAATGAAGCCTTTAGGCTCAAATCAATAGGAGTTACACTTTTAAAGGTAATTCATTCTCTCATGTTCATTTGTTTTATTTTTCTTCTCCAACCCCCTAAACTCTTTTTATTTACTTATTTTGTAACACAACCAGTATATTCAATATACTAGGATGTTGTTATAAGATTTATTTGAGCTACACTCTCACACATCTACATCAAATGGTTAAGGAACATACGGTTTCCGTGGATGGAGAAATTCTGCCTCCCGAAACGATGATTGTTCAATACTCATTTAACACCTTCAAAGGTGGACATTATGATGTCACTATTTTTATATATGATATATAATATGTTTATGTTTTCTTTAAGCTTCTGTATTTTTCATTTTGGTCATACCTTTATGGTTTTCATTATGGGTCAAACACGATATCTTCATTTAAGGAAGTGCGGACTATCGCCCCCTCAAAGTGATTTGATTCGTTAATGCCATATGTGGGACATGTAAAGGATGGATTTAAAGTTATTATATATGATGTTATACTGGAATTATAATATACCTCTATATCATTATTATTTCTTTCCATTAATGTATGAGATATAAATGAAAGTAGCGTTCATGCGTACGTACGGCTTACCGTCTCCATGAACGGTGCATTTCATTTCTTATCCCCAAATGTAATGTACTATGAAAAGTACATGTATATAATGGATATATATAATTAATTATATATCTAAATGATGAATATAATTCTGGAATTAAAATATACATACCTCTAATTTAGTTTTAATTCCATTAATATGACAAAGAAATGAAAGTAGCATTCATGCGTACGTACGGCTTACCGTCTCCATGAACGGTGCATTTCATTTCTTACCTCTAAATGATTATGTAATATTTTAAATACATGTATATGCTGGATATATATGATATATATGATATCCAAATGAGGAATGTCATTCTGGATATAAAGTACCTTTGACCACACGAACAACATGTAATTGTAAGAAGTCCACTTTCGACTTAAGAACCAAATATCGACAAAACAAACATTATTAACTTAAATGGTTAAATAATGTTTATAACATTGAAATAAGAGATCTAAAAGGAATAATGAACTATAAAAAGGGTTCTTAATAAAGTGGAAATTAACTCAAGTTTATTATTCAGGAGATTAAAGAACGGTCGGGTCAAGTCGGATACGAGGTAAGGGAACATCTTAACCAAATTTCCATTCTTTGGGTTAATCTCCTACTTTCAAATTATGTCATTATATTATTATGTCATATCTTGTATTTTTACTTTATTTATGTGTACTTGTAGTGAATACACATAATATATCTATTTTATTTTAAAAATTATCTTTGTAAGGGACTTTGACTCAATCTCATTTCATTGAGGCATATTTCGTGTTATACACAACTTTCTTTTATACGGTGTATAAACCCCTTTGACTTTTACTTTTATTCAAAAGGAATCTTTTTCTACAAAGCGTTTTACTAAACAACAAAAAGGAATGTTTTTTTATCATACGCGGTGACAACGACCTTTTCCGCCGCCGCGAGTATTATTTGGTCTTTGGCTTCCTCAACAAGCCGTAATGTTTTTAAAATAAAATAAATAACATATACTCTTTTATGTATTTTGGTATTGGAAATGGTTTTGATAAAGGATTCTATTATGTCAATATATTTATGATATATTGTGATTGAAATGTGGAAATTTTATCTTTCCTTTATATTGGTTTTATGTTTTATGATTTTATATTGGTACTTGGACATTTTAACAGGTGGTTACGTTATAAACCATATGACGGGTGGTGCCGTGAATACTAGGACGGGTGGTTATGTTATAACCTCCAATGCATTGGGTATGGAAGTCAGCCGTATGGCTATTCCATTAAGTATGTATGGAAATTGGCCGTATGGCTATTCCATTAAGTGATATGTGTGGAAGTCGACCGTATGGTTATTCCACTTAAGTAAGTTTATGTCCCAAGTTACCTTTATATATGTTATGTTTTCTTTATGTGGGTTTTATGGAAATCCTTTGGTTTCAAAAAAGTAAGTGATGATACTTTATTCAGAGAAGAGTTTTCACTACTTCATGAAGGTGAAGGTATTACTTTGATAGAGTATACATGTTTTACTTGATGTTTGAAAAAGTAACAGTTTTCATTCTTTGCATATCCCTTACTGAGCTTTTTATGCTCACCCCAAGTTTTTCGAAATGTTTTTCACAGGACTTAATGTGGAATAAGGTCAAGGATGGGATCAAGGGAATGTCATGCTATCTAAAACATGGAATCTAGACATCTTTCTTTTTAAGAGTTTTTATTTTATGGAAACTTAGTAGGAGTGTCTACTTTGTAATCTTTTAAGATGTAATAGTTATGTTCTAATTCTCTAAAACTCTAAACCTGAAAAGATCGTCAATGTGAATTATTCATTTAATTCAATATAAAGTAAGGTTTAAGGCTGGGGCCTTATAGTTGGTATCAGAGGTCAGTTTAGACAACTTTAGGAGTTAGAAAAGTGTTAAATTAGAATATGATTTAAATTATATAGCATTTACGGATTACCATGTTGCTTCGCCTAAGATATTTCCGTGTTCAAAATGGTTTTCCGTAGAGGAAACAAAGAAGCTATGATGGGACGACATCAGGAGGAAGACAACCTTCCAAATCAGCAACCTGAGATGGTCGGAATCGGAACTGAACAGTTTGTTGCAGTAATGGCACAGTTGACTCAGGCTATAAATGGTGGTGGTATCCATGCACGAGATCAGCCAGATCAACCGCAGAGGAATATGTCAGTGGTGGAACATTTCATGAGGCAACATCCCCCATCATTCAGAGGATCATCTGACCCTGTGTTAGCTGAAGGGTGGATTAAAGCACTGGAGAAGATTTTCGATGTCATGGGGTGTTAAGAACATCAAAAGGTTAGTCTTGCTATTTACCGTTTTGAAGCTGAAGCTGATCAGTGGTGGTCGATGGTGAAAAATATCAGCGATAGTGATGAGATTGAGGATCTTCACTGGGACGAATTCAAAGGTATGTTTCTTGAGAAATATTTTCCTAAGGCTGTTCGACTTAGGATGGAAAAGCAATTTTTGGAATTGAGGCAAGAGGAAGACTCAGTGGCTACCTATGAAGAATGGTTCACTCGATTGGCAAGGTATGCTCCAAATTTTATCCGAGACCTTGATAGTAAAAGCAATCGTTTTTACTCAGGATTAAATCCAAAATATCGAAGGGCATTAGCTTCTCGTGAGTTTAAAAGTTATGAAAAGCTTGTTCGATGTGCTGAGAAGGTGGAAATGGAGTTTGCCGATGATCAGGTGTTCTATGACAAACAACAGAATAAGAGGTCTAGTTGGCAGGCAAAGGGGAAGAATTCATCAAAGAAGCAAGGAGGTAAGAAAACCAAATATCCATCCTGTGAGAAGTGTGGTAAAATGCATCCTGGAGAATGTTTATCCAAGTCTGGTAAGTGATTTCAGTGTGGTAAGTCTGGTCATATTGCTCGTAACTGTAAGGAAGATGATCAAGCAGGAAATGAAAAGCCAATGGTAAGATGTTTTAAGTGTAATGAAATGGGTCATTATGCAAACGAGTGTCCAACGAAGAACTCAACCGGGGGAATGCAGCCAGACTACAAGCAGAAAGGGGTGGCGAAATCCTTTGCAACAACTTCAGCAGATGTTGGGCCATCGAATGAAGTGGTATCAGCTCCAGGGATCTTAGTATTTTTCAAAGATTGACTTGAGGTCGGGGTACAATTAGATGAAAGTAAAAGAAGCAGATGTTCCGAAGACTGTGTTCCGTACTAGATATGGCAATTATGAATTTGTAGTTATGACTTTTGGGTTAACAAATGCACCTACTGTATTCATGGACCTTATGAATCAAATTTTCCATGAGTTCTTGGATAAGTTTGTGTTTGTGTTTTGAGATTTTGGAAGAGGTTGTGTGTTCCTTGTGATTCACAGTTGGAGAGAGAGTTGTTATGTGAAGCTCATAGTTCTCCGTTTTCAGTTCATCCTGGCAGTACTAAGATGTACAGAGATCTGCGGGAGTATTAATGGTGGGATGGAATGAAAAGAGATATTGCTGATTTTACTGTGAAGTGTTTGACATGTCAATAGGTTAAAGCAGAGCGGCAGTTACCGAAAGGGATGCTTCAGCCTTACAAGTGCCAGAGTGGAAATGTGAGAATATATCCATGGACTTTGTTGTTGGATTACCGAAGACATCTCGAGGTAATAATGCAATTTGGGTTATTGTTGATCGCATGACTAAATATGCTCATTTCCTTTCTATACGAGATACTTTCTATCTAGATCAAATTTCCCGTTTGTATCTTAAAGAGGTAGTCAAGTTACATGGAGTTCCTCTCTCCATTGTATCGGATCATGATCCCAGGTTTACTTCTAACTTTTGGAAAGGCCTTCAGAAGTCGTTGGGTTCTGAATTAAATTTTAGTACAGCTTTTCATCCTCAATCAGATGGGCAGTCAGAATGAACAATTCAGACATTGGAGGATATGCTACGAGCTTGTAAGATGGATTATCAGGGAAGTTGGGACCAACATATTTTTTGGTTGAGTTTTCTTATAATAACAGTTTTCATTCTAGTATACAGATGGCACCATTTGAGGCATTATATGGGAAGCGGTGTCTAACTCTAGCTTTCTGGGATGAAGTGGGTGAAAGGAAGTTGATGGGACCAGAATTGGTTGAAGAGATGGCAGAAACAGTTCAGATGATTCAGAAGCACATGAGAACAGCTCAGAGCAGGCAGAAGAGTTATGCGGATAACCGGAGGAAGGATCTGTCTTTTGAGGTAGGTGATCATGTTTTTCTCAAGGTTTCTCCTTGGAAAAGTGTGATGAGATTTGGTAAGAAAGGAAAGTTGAGTCCAAGGTTTATTGGACCATACGAAATTCTGGAAGGAGTTGGATCAGTTGCATACCGAGTGGCTTTACCTCCAATTTTATCTCAGGTACACAATGTTTTTCATGTTTCAATGTTGAGGAAGTATATGCCAGATCCATCCATTGTTTTGAGTCCAGAGGTAGTTCAGCTGGAAGAGAACCTATCTCATGAGGAACAACCGGTCCAGATTCTTTACCACAGGGAGCAGGTGTTACGGAATAAGGTGATTCATCAGGTAATGGTTTTGTAGAAAAACCATGTGATTTGAAGAGGCAACGTGGGAATCTGAAAATGCTATGAGGGATAAATACCCCCACTTATTTTGATAAGTGAATAAAATTGCGAGGACGCAATTCACAAAAGGGGGAAGGATGTAACATCCCAGGTAAATAAAGAATAAAGAATTTTCATAATTATTAATATTTACGAATTAAATATTAATTTTATTTTAAAGGGGTTGCTCTGTTCGATAGCGTACTCAATACGCAACGATGAGTTTCTTTGAAAACATACGTTGCACACAAGTAATAAAATAATATTATTTTAAAAGTTATTTAACGAGTAGCCGTTGTACTGGCGGGAATGGATAGAAATAACTAAAATATGATTATATAAGTTTTTAAATGTTTTTATATTTATCCAATAAAGGATAGAGGCTTAAAATACGGAAAGAATTCAATTTTAGGAATTTATACCCTAATTTTCACTAAGGGTTCACTTATAACCTTTTGACGGTGAACCATCATTAAATATAGTTTTGATCATTCTTTTACATTCTATTGGACCGAATATAACTCTTCTTTAGAATCGGGACATCAAAATTTTACTTTGTGTAAATTTTTGGTACCTTTCTGATAAAGTTCATTTTTTTTATGAATAGTGTAAAATGTTGTATTTTAATTCAAAAACTCTTTTTAATCCAATTTATTTATATGATTAGATTATCTTTTGAATTGGTTTTAAAGTGAAATTAGAAAATATTTTTACCATTAAATCCAATAGTGGTCATTGGAATTAATTTCACTTTGAAATCGGACTTAAACTAGTGTCAATCTTTTGATACTTATTGTTTCAAAAAAACACGCTATTGGTCATGACAGCGGGAATTAATTATTAAATTAATTAATTTGACTTATATGTTTGGAATTTTTTAAAATGGACTTCATTTTTGAATTTGGAATATCAAATATATATTAGGGTGAATTTTTGGTAATTTTCTGAAAAACTTCAATTTTTGATGAATAGTGAAACCACTAAGTGGTAATCAAGCAAACTGATTTTTCAGTTAAATGAAATTTTACCACTAATGTGTATTGAATTTTGAAAATCCGACATACATGGTTGTCATTATAATGTAAAATGTGGTTCAATGGGATAAAAATAACTTTTTGGTGAATAGTAACTTATTAAGTTTTTAATCGCGATTAGTGGTAATTAGTGTAGTTTAAGGTATAAATAATACTTTAATAAAATGAAATGACCTAGACACATGTCCCAAAATCATTGGTTGTGTCATGGCAGACCAAGACAAGCCATGGCCTAACTTGGGGACCCCATGGATTCACTTTAGTTGGAAAATGACAATAATATATTTTTATTTAATGTTAAAATTAAATTGACACAAACATAAATGGTTTTACTAAAACAATTTTTAAGTGGGGTTATTCAAGTCCAAATTTTGATTATAAATAGTCATTGGAAAGATAAAAAGATTTCCTAAATCATAGTAGTTTTGTTATAATTTTTAGACATTGAATAAATTAAATTATATATTACATTATAATGATGCAGTGATGACATCATTATTTGACGATTTAAATAAAATGGAAAGATAATGTAAAACCGAAACATATTTTCAAATAAATTAATATTTCTTTGCTTTCCAAAAGTGGCCCTCCTCTCATCTTATAAAAGGCCCCCACCTCCACCTTATTTCACACACTTCTAAAGCCTTTGGCTCGGCCAAACCCTGCCCATTTACTCTCTCCACATCCCTCTACTCATCCTATAGGATTCCCTTTGGGCAGAATCCTTTCAAATGAATCCTTTAGGCTCAAATCAATAGGAGTTACACCTTTAAAGGTAATTCATTCTCTCATGTTCATTTGTTTTATTTTTCATCTCCAACCCCCTAAACTCTTTTTATTTACTTCTTTTGTAAAAAAACCAGTATCTTCAATATACTAGGATATTTTTATAAGATTTATTTGAGCTACACTCTCACACATCTACATAAAATGGTTAAGGAACATACGGTTTCCGTGGATGGAGAAATTCTGCCTCCCGAAACGATGATTGTTCAATACTCATTTAACACCTTCAAAGGTGGCCATTATGATGTCACTATTTTTATATATGATATATAATATGTTTATGTTTTCTTTAAGCTTCTGTATTTTTCATTTTTTTCACACCTTTATGGTTTCCATTATGGGTAAAACACGATATCTTCATTTAAGGAAGTGCGGACTACCGCCCCCTCAAAGTGATGTGATTCGTTAATGCCATATGTAGGACGTGTAAAGGATGGAATTAAAGTTATTATATATGATGTTATACTGGAATTATAATATACCTCTATATCATTATTATTTCTTTCTATTAAAGTATGAGATATAAATGAAAGTAGCATTCATACGTACGTACGGCTTACCGTCTCCATGAACGGTGCATTTCATTTCTTATCCCCAAATGTAATGTACTATTAAAAGTACATGTATATAATGGATATATATAATTAATGATATATCTAAATGATGAATATAATTCTAGAATTAAAATATACATACCTCTAATTTAGTTTTAATTCCATTAATATGACAAAGAAATGAAAGTAGCATTCATGCGTACGTACGGCTTACCGTCTCCATGAACGGTGCATTTATTTTCTTACCACTAAATGATTATGTAATATTTTGAATACATGTATATGCTGGATATATATGATATATATGATATCCAAATGAGGAATGTCATTCTGGATATAAAGAACCTTTGACCACACGAACAACATGTAATTGTAAGAAGTCCACTTTCGACTTAAGAACCAAATATCGACAAAACAAACATTATTAACTTAAATGGTTAAATAATGTTTATAACATTGAAATAAGAGATCTAAAGGAATAATGAACTATAAAAAGGGTTCTTAATAAAGTGGAAATTAACTCAAGTTTATTATTCAGGAGATTAATGAATGGTCGGGTCAAGTCGGATATGAGGTAAGGGAACTTCTTAACCAAATTTCCATTCTTTGGGTTAATCTCCTACTTTCAAATTATGTCATTATATTATTATGTCATATCTTGTATTTTTACTTTATTTATGTGTACTTATAGTGAATACACATAATATATCTATTTTATTTTAAAAATTATCTTTGTAAGGGACTTCGACTCAATCTCATTTCATTGAGGCATATTTCGTGTTATACACAACTTTCTTTTATACGGTGTATAAAACCCTTTGACTTTTACTTTAATACAAAAGGAATCTTTTTCTACAAAGCGTTTTACTAAACAACAAAAAGGAATGTTTTTTTAACGTACGCGGTGACAACGACCTTTTCCGCCGCCGCGAGTATTATTTGGTCTTTGGCTTCCTCAACAAGCCGTAATGTTTTTAAAATAAAATAAATACCATATACTCTTTTATGTATTTTGGTATTGGAAATGGTTTTGATAAAGGATTCTATTATGTCAAAATATTTATGATATATTGTGATTGAAATGTGTAAATTTTATCTTTCCTTTATATTGGTTTTATGTTTTATGATTTTATATTGGTACTTGGACATTTTAACGGGTTGTTACGTTATAAACCATATGACGGGTGGTGCCGTGAATACCAGGACGGGTGGTTACGTTATAACCTCCAATGCATTGGGTATGGAAGTCGGCCGTATGGCTATTCCATTAAGTATGTATGGAAATTGGCCGTATGGCTATTCCATTAAGTGATATGTGTGGAAGTCGACCGTATGGTTATTCCACATAAGTAAGTTTGTGTCCCAAGTTACCTTTATATATGTTATGTTTTCTTTATGTGGGTTTTATGGAAATCCTTTGGTTTCAAAAAAGTAAGTGATGATACTTTATTCAGCGAAGAGTTTTTACTACTTCATGAAGGTGAAGGTATTACTTTGATAGAGTATACATGTTTTACTTGATTTTTGAAAAAGTAACAGTTTTCATTCATTGCATATCCCTTACTAAGCTTTTTATGCTCACCCCAAGTTTTTCGAAATGTTTTTCACAGGACATAAAGTGGAATAAGGTCAATGATGGGATCAAGGGAATGGCATGCTATCTAAAACATGGAATCTAGACATCTTTCTTTTTAAGAGTTTTTATTTTATGGAAACTTAGTAGGAGTGTCTACTTTGTAATCTTTTAAGATGTAATAGTTATGTTCTAATTCTCTAAAACTCTAAACCTGAAAAGATCCTCAATGTGAATTATTAATTTAATTCAATATTAAGTAAGGTTTAAGGCTGGGGCCATATAGTTGGTATCAGAGGTCGGTTTAGACAACTTTAGGAGTTAGAAAAGTGTTAAATTAGAATATGATTGAAATTATATAGCATTTACGGATTACCATGTTGCTTCGCCTAAGATATTTCCGTGTTCAGAATGGTTTTCCGTAGTGGAAACAAAGCAGCTATGTTGGGACGACATCAGGAGGAAGACAACCTTCCAAATCAGCAACCTGAGATGGTCGGAATCGGAACTGAACAGTTTGTTGCAGTAATGGCACAGTTGACTCAGGCTATAAATGGTGGTGGTATCCATGCACGAGATCAGCCAGATCAACCGTAGAGGAACATGTCAGTGGTGGAACATTTCATGAGGCAACATCCCCCATCATTCAGAGGATCATCTGACCCTGTGTTAGCTGAAGGGTGGATTAAAGCACTGGAAAAGATTTTCGATGTCATGGGGTGTTCAGAACATCAAAAGGTTAGTCTTGCTGTTTACCGTTTTGAAGGTGAAGCTGATCAGTGGTGGTCGATGGTGAAAAATATCAGGGATAGTGATGAGATTGAGGATCTTCACTGGGACGAATTCAAAGGTATGTTTCTTGAGAAATGTTTTCCTAAGGCTGTTCGACATAGGATGGAAAAGAAATTCTTGGAATTGAGGCAAGAGGAAGACTCAGTGGCTACCTATGAAGAAAGGTTCACTCGATTGGCAAGGTATGCTACAAATTTTATCCGAGACCTTGATAGTAAAATCAATCGTTTTTACTCAGGATTAATGCCAAAATATCGAAGGGCATTGGCTTCTCGTGTGTTTAAAAGTTATGAAAAGCTTGTTCGATGTGCTGAGAAGGTGGAAATGGAGTGTGCCGATGATCAGGTGTTCTATGACAAACAACAGAATAAGAGGTCTAGTTGGCAGGCAAAGGGGAAGAATTCATCAAAGAAGCAAGGAGGTAAGAAAACCAAATATCCATCCTGTGAGAAGTGTGGTAAAATGCAACCTGGAGAATGTTTATCCAAGTCTGGTAAGTGCTTTCGGTGTGGTAAGTCTGGTCATATTGCTCGTAACTGTAAGGAAGATGATCAAGCAGGAAATGAAAAGCCAATGGTAAGATGTTTTAAGTGTAATGAAATGGGTCATTATGCAAACGAGTGTCCAACAAAGAACTCAACTAGGGGAATGCATCCAGACTACAAGCAGAAAGGGGTGGAGAAATCCTTTGCAACAACTTCAGCAGATGTTGGGCCATCGAATGAAGTGGTATCAGCTCCAGGGATCTTAGTATTTTTCAATGATTGACTTGAGGTCGGGGTACAATTAGTTGAAAGTTAAAGAAGCAGACGTTCCGAAGACTATGTTCCGTACTAGATATGGCCATTATGAATTTGTAGTTATGCATTTTGGGTTAACAAATGCACCTACTGTATTCATGGACCTTATGAATCAAATTTTCCATGAGTTCTTGGATAAGTTTGTGTTTGTGTTTTGAGATTTTGGAAGAGATTGTGTGTTCCTTGTGATTCACAGTTGAAGATAGAGTTGTTATGTGAAGCTCATTGTTCTCCGTTTTCAGTTCATCCTGGCAGTACTAAGATGTACAGAGATCTGTGGGAGTATTAATGGTGGGATGGAATGAAAAGAGATATTGCTGATTTTACTGTGAAGTGTTTGACATGTCAACAGGTTAAAGCAGAGCGGCAGTTACCGAAAGGGATGCTTCAGCCTTTACCAGTGCCAGAGTGGAAATGTGAGAATATATCCATGGACTTTGTTGTTGGATTACCGAAGACATCTCGAGGTAATAATGCAATTTGGGTTATTGTTGATCGCTTGACTAAATATGCTCATTTCCTTTCTATACGAGATACTTTCTATCTAGATCAACTTTCACGTTTGTATCTTAAAGAGGTAGTCAAGTTACATGGAGTTCGTCTCTCCATTGTATCGGATCGTGATCCCAGGTTTACTTCTAACTTTTGGAAAGGCCTTCAAAAGTCGTTGAGTACTGAATTAAATTTTAGTACAGCTTTTCATCCTCAATCAGATGGGCAGTCAGAATGAACAATTCAGACATTGGAGGATATGCTACGAGCTTGTTCGATGGATTATCAGGGAAGTTGGGACCAACATCTTTTTTGGTTGAGTTTTCTTATAATAACGGTTTTCATTCCAGTATACAGATGGCACCATTTGAGGCATTATATGGGAAGCGGTGTCGAACTCTAGCTTTCTGGGATGAAGTGGGTGAAAGGAAGTTGATGGGACCAGAATTGGTTGAAGAGATGGCAGAAACAGTTCAGATGATTCAGAAGCACATGAGAACAGCTCAGAGTAGGCAGAAGAGTTATGCAGATAAACGTAGGAAGGATCTGTCTTTTGAGGTAGGTGATCATGTTTTTCTCAAGGTTTCTCCTTGGAAAAGTGTGATGAGATTTGGTAAGAAAGGAATGTTGAGTCCAAGGTTTATTGGACCATACGAAATTCTGGAAGGAGTTGGATCAGTTGCATACCGAGTGGCTTTATCTCCGAGTTTATCTCAGGTACACAATGTTTTTCATGTTTCAATGTTGAGGAAGTATATGCCAGATCCGTCCCATGTTTTGAGTCCAGAGGTAGTTCAGCTGGAAGAGAACCTATCTTATGAGGAACAACTGGTCCAGATTCTTGACCACAGGGAGCAGGTGTTACAGAATAAGGTGATTCATCAGGTAAAGTTTTTGTGGAAAAACCATGTGATTTGAAGAGGCAACGTGGGAATCTGAAAATGCTATGAGGGATAAATACCCCCACTTATTTTGATAAGTGAATAAAATTGCGAGGACACAATTCACAAAAGGGGGGAAGGATGTAACATCCCAGGTAAATAAAGAATAACGAATTTTCATAATTTTTAATATTTACGAATTAAATATTAATTTTATTTTAAAGGGGTTGTTATGTTCGATAGCGTACTCAATACGCAACGATGAGTTTCTTTGAAAACTTACGTTGCACACAAGTAATAAAATAATATTATTTTAAAAGTTAGTTAACGAGTAGCCGTTGTACTGGCGGTAATGGATAGAAATAACTAAAATATGATTATATATGTTTTTAAATGTTTTTATATTTATCCAATAAAGGATAAAGGCTTAAAATACGGAAATAATTCAATTTTAGGAATTTATACCCTAATTTTCACTAAGGGTTCACTTATCACCTTTTGACGGCGAACCATCATTAAATATAGTTTTGATCACTCTTTTACATTCTATTGGGCCGAATATAACTCTTCTTTAGAATCGGGACATCAAAATTTTACTTTGTGTAAATTTTTGGTACCTTTCTGATAAAGTTCATTTTTTTTATGAATAGTGTAAAATGTTGTATTTTAATTCAAAAACTCTTTTTAATCTAATTTATTTATATGATTAGATTATCTTTTGAATTGGTTTTAAAGTGAAATTAGAAAATATTTTTTCCATTAAATCCAATAGTGGTCGTTGGAATTAATTTCACTTTGAAATCGGACTTAAACTGGTGTCAATCTTTTGATACTTATTATTTCACAAAAACACGCTATTGGTCATGACAGCGAGAATTAATTATTAAATTAATTAATTTGACTTATATGTTTGGGATTTTGTAAAATGGACTTCATTTTTGAATTTGGAATATCAATTATAGCTTAGGGTGAATTTTTGGTAATTTTCTGAAAAACATCAATTTTTGATGAATAGTGAAACCACTAAGTGGTAATCAAGCAAACTGATTTTTCAGTTAAATGAAAGTTTACCACTAATGTGTATTGAATTTTGAAAATACAACATACATGGTTGTCATTATTATGTAAAATGTGGTTCAATGGGATAAAAATAACTTTTTGGTGAATAGTAACTTATTAAGTTTTTAATCGCGATTAGTGGTAATTAGTGTAGTTTAAGGTATAAATAATACTTTAATAATATGAAATGACCTAGACACATGTCCCAACCTCATTTGTTGTGTCATGGCAGACCGAGACAAGCCATGGGCTAACTTGGGTACCCCATGGATCCACTTTAGTTGGAAAATGACAATAATATATTTTTATTTAATGTTAAAATTAAATTGACACAAACATAAATTGTTTTACTAAAACAATTTTTAAGTGGGGTTATACAAGTCCAAATTTTGATTATAAATAGTCATTGGAAAGCTAAAGTTATTTCCTACATCATAGTATTTTTGTTATAATTTTTAGACATTATATAAATTAAATTATATATGACATAATAATGATGCAGTGATGACATCATTATTTGACGATTTAAATAAAATGGAAAGATAATGTAAAATATATGAACTACACATGGCCAAAACCAATTTTATGAGTGAATTTAGAAGCCTTATCACCTTATACACGAATTATATCAATGTGGGACCTTTTAAAACCGAAACACATTTTCAAATAAATTAATATTTCTTTGCTTTCCAAAAGTGCCCCTCCTCTCCTCTTATAAAAGGCCCCCACCTCCACCTTATTTCACACACTTCTAAAGCCTTTGGCTCGGCCAAACCCTGACCATTTACTCTCTCCACATCCCTATCCTCATCCTAGAGGATTCCCTTTGGGCATAATCCTTTCAAAGGAAGCCTTTAGGCTCAAATAAAAAGGAGTTACACTTTTAAAGGTAATTCATTCTCTCATGTTCATTTGTTTTATTTTTCTTCTCAAACCCCCTAATCTCTTTTTATTTACTTCTTTTGTAACAACACCAGTATCTTCAATATACTAGGATGTTTTTATAAGATTTATTTGAGCTACACTCTCACAAAACTACATCAAATGGTTAAGGAACATATGGTTTCCGTGGATGGCGAAATTCTGCCTCCTGAAATGATGATTGTTCAATACTCATTTAACACCTTCAAAGGTGGCCATTATGATGTCACTATTTTTATATATGATATATAATATGTTTATGTTTTCTTTAAGCTTCTGTATTTTTCATTTTGGTCATACCTTTATGGTTTCCATTATGGGTAAAACACGATATCTTCATTTAAGGATGTGCGGACTACCGCCCCCTCAAAGTGATGTGATTTGTTAATGCCATATGTGGGACGTGTAAAGGATGGATTCAAAGTTATTATATATGATGTTATACTGGAATTATAATATACCTCTATATCATTATTATTTCTTTCCATTAAAGTATGATATAGAAATGAAAGTGGCGTTCATGCGTACGTACGGCTTACCGTCTCCATGAACGGTGCATTTAATTTCTTTTCCCCAAATTTAATGTACTATTAAAAGTACATGTATATAATGGATATATATAATTAATGATATATCTAAATGATGAATATAATTCTGGAATTAAAATATAAATACCTCTAATTTAGTTTTAATTCCATTAATATGACAAAGAAATGAAAGTAGCGTTCATGCGTACGTACGGCTTACCGTCTCCATGAACGGTGCATTTCATTTCTTACATCTAAATGATTATGTAATATTTTAAATACATGTATATGCTGGATATATATGATATATATGATATCCAAATGAGGAATGTAATTCTCGATATAAAGAACCTTTGACCACACGAACAACATGTAATTGTAAGAAGTCCACTTTCGACATAAGAACCAAATATCGACAAAACAAACATTATTAACTTAAATGGTTAAATAATGTTTATAACATTGAAATAAGAGATATAAAAGGAATAATGAACTATAAAAAGGGTTCTTAATAATGTGGAAATTAACTCAAGTTTATTATTCAGGAGATTAAAGAACGGTCGGGTCAAGTCGGATACGAGGTAAGGGAACTTCTTAACCCAATTTCCATTCATTGGGTTAATCTCCTACTTTAAAATTATGTCATTATATTATTATGTCATATCTTGTATTTGTACTTTATTTATGTGTACTTATAGTGAATACACATAATATATCTATTTTATTTTAAAAATTATCTTTGTAAGGGACTTCGTCTCAATCTCATTTCATTGAGGCATATTTCGTGTTATACACAACTTTCTTTTATACGGTGTATAAACCCCTTTGAATTTTACTTTTATACAAAAGGAATCTTTTTCTACGAAGCGTTTTACTAAACAACAAAAAGGAATGTTTTTTTTAACGTACGCGGTGACAACGACCTTTTCCGCCGCCGCGAGTATTATTTGGTCTTTGGCTTCCTCATCAAGCCGTAATGTTTTTAAAATATAATAAATACCATATAATCTTTTATGTATTTTGGTATTGGAAATGGTTTTGATAAAGGATTCTATTATGTCAATATATTTATGATATATTGTGATTTAAATGTGGAAATTTTATCTTTCCTTTATATTGGTTTTATGTTTTATGATTTTATATTGGTACTTGGACATTTTAACGTGTGGTTATGTTATAAACCATATGACGGGTGGTGCTGTGAATACCAGGACGGGTGGTTACGTTATAACCTCCAATGCATTGGGTATGGAAGTCGTCCGTATGGCTATTCCATTAAGTATGTATGGAAATTGGCGGTATGGCTATTCCATTAAGTGATATGTGTGGAAGTCGACCGTATGGTTATTCCACTTAAGTATGTTTATGTCCCAAGTTACCTATATATATGTTATGTTTTCTTTATATGGGTTTTATGGAAATCCTTTGGTTTCAAAAAAGTAAGTGATGATACATTATTCACCGAAGAGTTTTTACTACTTCATGAAGGTGAAGGTATTACTTTGATAGAGTATACATGTTTTACTTGATGTTTTAAAAAGTAACAGTTTTCATTCTTTGCATATCCCTTACTGAGCTTTTTATGCTCACCCCAAGTTTTTCGAAATGTTTTTCACAGGACTTAAAGTGGAATAAGGTCAAGGATGGGATCAAGGGAATGTCATGCTATCTAAAACATGGAATCTAGACATATTTCTTTTTAAGAGTTTTTATTTTATGGAAACTTAGTAGGAGTGTCTACTTTGTAATCTTTTAAGATGTAATAGTTATGTTCTAATTCTCTAAAACTCTAAACCTGAAAAGATCATCAATGTGAATTATTCATTTAATTCAATATTAAGTATGGTTTAAGGCTGGGGCCTTATACATATCCCTTTTATTTTTCCCTATAATTCTTATTACTAATTTTGGAAAATGGTTAATGTTGCAATTCATGTATGTATTTTCTATGTAAATGCTTTAAGATTATTTTAATAGAGATGTTATAAAAAAATTATTTGAATAATTATTTTTAAAATACACTTGATGGGAATTCGTGTTCTCATACTATGCATTAAAATTATTTTTAACAGTTTATTAGATTTGAGTTACAGTAATTTTTGGTAGCTTTGTGGAGTCATTTCCATTATATATTAATGGATTGTAAAATATGTTTCTATTTTCCCAGAACCTAAACCAAAAATAAATAATATATAAAACATGATGCGTAATTCATCAAAAGAAATTATAAAAAATCGTATACACCATGTTTATTAAGTCACCAACTCTAGGACTTCTGGGGTCAGAGAAATCACATATTTCTCATTAAGCAACACTCTCGAGGTGACAAAGGCTAGGAAAAATTTCCTATAGATTTTAGAATAAGTTTGGGAACTATCTTCCCTTGAGTTAAAACAAACCAATCCAAATAATCAACAATCAACAATCTACATGATCCATGTCAACAAAAAAACCAAACAAATAATTTACTAAATGACGACCAAACAATTTCACAACAATACCACATCCCAATTAAAACCTAGAAAAATATCATATTACAAAGAGGATGGCTTCAAAATAAGATCCCAAAGAACTAGGATTCCATCCAAAGCGCCACACCAATCTTCTTGCTCCAAGAACCATAACACTACCAATGTATCATGTCGAACAACTTGAAAAATTAGACGCATTTCCCATACCTGTGTCCCAGAATACAACAACTGAAAAATCACCCATATTCCAATGTAGGTGTGAGTAATGATACTCAGTAGAATTTACCTAAATGAAATCCCTACACACACCACTAGGATAAAACTATCAAAATATTTATATAAAACTGTTTTAATAAAAAATTAAATAGTGAAACAACATAATTGCTGAATAATATACCATTAGAAAGACATGAAAAACAACATAAATCCACATATATTCCATAAGACATATCCCCTTCACACATTATCACAACAAGTTCCATATTTACAAAGAAACACACAATGAAGCAACCATTACAATGGCTCTCCCACCCATCCCAGTCACCCCATTCCCAAAAAATGGTGCTTCTCAACCACTATATCTAATAGTGGTTATTCTTACCAATATTCATCACCAATCAGAGATAGAATTCCCAACCACTTCTACAAAACATTTTAGCATGACAAAACCAAGCATATAACCCACCATGGTGACAACAACATGAAACTAACCATTTCCAACACCTACCAATCCACATAAATAAATCACCTATTAATTGAAATCTCTATTTAAACAATGTCCCATTCCAAAAACATTTCAATAAACAATGTCTTTATTGAAAACCATATTTCACAAAAACTTGTGTCATAATCAACCACTAACGTATTTAAAATCAAAATTTTAAAATCACACACCAAAAATATTTTCACATCATTATCATAATTATCTTTAATAAAAATATTACTTGTTACCAAAACAACTAGTTCTACCCATGTGGAGTCGAGATATAATCTACATACCTTTAGGGTTCTGGCGAATTCGACCCATAAGCAACCACACCCCAATCCGGCCAAATGCTCCACTAAAATTACTCTAGATATCCTTCACAATCGTTAACATGCCATAAAATCTATAACCAAGGCAACAAAATCCCTATATCTACACCTAAAATGTGTAGATCTAGAAAACTGAGTGAGAGGGAAGTGTAGATCAAGAGAAAACCACAATGAACTAATAGAAGAGACTTGTAAAAGGAGAATCAGCTTATCCAAACCAAGAAAACCCTCTAATTTTCTTCCTATACAATTGGGAGAGCACACCTAACCCTTGAGTAGATTAAATTCCTTGTGAGGCTCGAGTGGGTGAGTGTTTGGGGTTTTTAAGGAAATACTGACTAATCTGTGATTTTTTAAAAACCCATTTTTACAATCCACACAATTAGACAAATCCTAGGTTTACCATGTGCCTTCTGCAACCTCAAAAGGGCACCTCGCACAACAAACACCGTAGGGTTATGAAAACTATGTGGAAGTCGTGCATACCCCACTTCCCACATTGTTCATCTCACATGGTTTCTCCTAATCATGTGCATTCCGTGCAACCCTAGAACGACCTCCAAAGTTTTGGAAAGCCTTCGCAAACTCTCCGAAAACTAATCCAAACTTATCCCACGATATTTAATTAAATAAAATGTTTTATAACGGCATACATACCTCAAAATGGGGGTTCTACATTCTCCCCACCATTGGAAATTCCCTCCTAAGAATGTATAGATACATCTCATCATCAAAATAGTTTGGGCCATTGCTCGACCATCTCTTTCTCCCGCTCCCAAGTCTCTTCTCGAATTTGACTATTCTCTCACAAAACCAAAATTAAACCAATGATTTTACCACACAATACATTCTCTTTGCTATCCATAATCGACGGTGGCACGTGCACTATGGATGCATATACTTCTTGCTCAACATGATCCCAAGGAATCCCATGGTCACGATCTAACTGAAACTTTTTAAACTGCAACACATATTACACATTTTTCACTATAATAAAACATGGTGGTAAAGAAAATTGATAAGACACAACTCCAACTAGCTCCAGTATCTCAAATGTCCCAATATACCTTTGAGATACATTCCCAGCTTTCCAAACCAATGATGTCCCATCCTAGGTATGATTCTCAAAAACAGATGATCACTCACCTCAAATAACAGTGGTCCACATATGATTTCGAACAACATTTAAATTTCTCCATCCTTTTTCTGATAAAACTTATCTTCTCCATGGTCTCAAGGACATGGCTCGTTCCAATCATCGAATTCAAATCTGTTTCCACCCAACATAGAGAAGATCGATACAAATGAACATACAATGCCTCTAAAATAGCCATATGTATTGAATCTTGATAACTATTATTATAGGATAACACCAACAATGACATGTAATCCTCCCATGAACCACCCAAACCCATAAAAAAATCCCAAACATATCCTACAAGGTTTCTATAATCCTCTCGGATTGGAAATTTGTCTACGGGTGATACGCCATGCTCATCGTCAACTGTTCCCCAAGGGCTTGTTGCAAGGATTTCCATAAATGAGATCTAAACCACATATCTCACTCTGATGCATCGAAACTGGAACACCAATCCGATTTAACACCCCCTTGATATTGATTTTGGATAGATCCTCTATCGTCTTAGGTTCATGAATCAAGATGAATTGTTCCTACTTTGTGAGTCAATCCAAAACCCCCATATGGAATCATGCATCAAGACCGTTCATGAATGAGAAGTCATAAAATCCACTACTATTTTCTCTCATTTCCACACTGGGATAGTTAAAGACTGAAAAATTCATTCTGTCCCCTAATACTCTTCCTTGACATGGTGACAAGTCAATAATATTGAGACAAACTTAGCCACTTCCTTTTACATACCGACCTCCAAAACTATGCTTTCAATAACATATAGCATTTATGAATTCTAGGATGAACATCCTACCATGAATGATTACATTCCATGATATGTTCCCCCTAATAAGACACTATTATAACCATGTGATTTTGAAAACACAATACTATATTCTCATTCACTTCCCATCCATCAATGGTCTATCCACCATTGAGTTTCAACCTCATCTCCACACATTAAGAATCATATTCTTGTGCCTCCTAAACCAAACAAGCCAAGTCAAGAACCAATGAAACTAGAAAGAAGATTGCGCTTTCACCAGGGTCCTCAAATTTCAAATTCATGTCATCTATGACTAACAACATATACCACTAATCTGATGCATGTTTCACCACAAGAGCATATGATTTCCAACTCAATGCATCTGTAAACTAATTTCCCATACCAAGTGTGTATATTAATTTGAAATCAAACATCTAGAGAAATTCCATCAATCTCCTTTGCATCAAGTTCTAATATATCTTTGAGAAAATATGTTTTACTCTCTTATGATTAGTAAACACTTTTACATTCTCCCAGAAAAGATAAAGACACCATAGTTTCAAATAATGAGCCACTACCTCCAACACTAAATAATTTTTGGGTATTTAATTACATGAAATATCTACTATCATTAACCATATGAAACCACATGATCCCCCTACATGATAACACAACCCATAACAAATCTCCATGAATCCTAATACACTGCTTACCCTTTCACTTGTTCAAAAAAAACCAAGATTGTTGTTGATCTATTACCACTCTTAAACTATTAATAGAATTTATGATAGTTATCATCACATTGAAATGGGATATTCTTCATTTCCATATCTGCAATCGGCAAGGCTAGTCATGAAGAATCATTAAAAATATTGATAATACATAGCCATACAAAAAAAGCTTCGTATCTAAAAATAGTTATTTTTCAATTGCCACGGGATAAAAACCTCTATATTTTTTGGATCAACTGAAATACACTTCTTAGAAATAATATTTCCACATAAATGAAACTCCAGTATCAAAAAGTAACACTTTGATAATTTGTAATACAACCGATGCTCCCACAAGACCCACAACACGATCGCAACGAGCTGGTCATGTTATACCCTTTTCCTTGTATACACAAGTATATTATCCACAAATACCACCGAAAAATGATCCATATATCAATAAAATACATTGTTCATCAATTTCAAGAACACCACTGGATTAATAATTAGAGCAATGGGAAGAACCACATACTCGTAATGGCCAATCAACCTATAAAATACGTCTTTATAATATCCTCCTTCCACCCTCACAATTGTTGATACACTGACCTCAAGTCAATATTGAAGAACCACTGAGATCCCCTCAAATGGTCATTCAAATAATCAATGCGAGGAAGTGGATAACAATTTATTATAGTGTCCTAATTTATTATATGATAATAAACATAGAGATGTAGGGTTCAATCCATATTTTTGACAAACAATACTATTTATACCCCTATAGACGTTCTAGGCTGGATGAACCCTTTGTTTTCTAATATTTACTACTACAACATTAATTCCCAGAATTCTGTTGGTTCCATTTAGTATGATGGATGTGATATAGGACAGTTCCCCAGAAACATATCAAATATTAAACTCTAATTCTCCTATAGGTGGAAATCCCAATAATTATCTGGGAAAGTCATCCATGAACATGTCCACAACCATTGGAATAACACTATAGTCAACACCTTCCATTGATACCACTGACAATTCCTCTATCTAATATGAGATTGTGCCAATAGTAGGTACCAAAAAATCTGTTGCACATAGCTTTTAATTCTTCACCCCTCTATAGAGATTTCTGACGCCATCCTCCATCAAAAAACTAACTGTTCGCGCATTGTAATCGATGTGATCCTTAAAAATTTAAAACCAATCCATTAACACTATTATAACAAAATAATACATCTCAAGCACTAAAAAAATCCCACAACAGTTTTATTTCATCCACATCTAATCAACTACCTCAACATAAGATGGCTCGACACTCTCTTTGAACTAGAGGAGTTTGATGATTGAAAATAGATGAAATTATTTCCACATGTAATCCTAAAAAAGCATCAATGAGAGAAGAAATAAAATAATTTGATGCGCATGTATCAAATAAGGATTACATAAATGTGGAATGTAATAGAATATTACCTCACACTATGGATGATCCTGATGGATCATCCAACACCACCTGCTCAGCTTAAGAAAATCAACATACTTACCATTTCCTACTCATCATTACCCTAATAAGGAGTCCTGGTGATCCTCTAATAACCATGCCTAATCTTTGTCTGCTGCTGAGGGGTAGGATGATGCCCATGTCCCATCGAGGCATATGACCTATATGACCCATGATGTGTGTCACATTCACCTGACCGGGAAACATTATGAAAATAATGCTACAAATTCCCTATCTAAATAAAATTATAAAATGCTCAATGTTTTTTTCGTAATATCCCATTTGATGTGATTCATAGAACTAAATTTAAAATATCCCATCATACACCCATGCGTTGGAGTAATATTCACCGATCCTACAGTCGGATTATGAGTGATTATCCCTTCATTGAAATAAATGTCCCTCTTCCACATAAAACTAGCATTAGGTTCCCACAATTCTCTATCGGTACCATCATACTTCACCCTCATGCATCCACAAAAAGATCATTCTTATCTATCATAGATATATTCACCATTTCTGTGTAATATTCTATAAATTGCACTGCAATATTGTAATACAATTTGTTGTTAAACCCACATTCAAAAATTTGTGCCAGCAACGATGTACAAACCGCCACCTCAAGTAAAAAATGCACTATGTTCATAAACATAGCTGCATATTATATTAAATAAAAGTGCCCTTTATTCAAACTGATCAAATACAATATACACAGTATTCTAAATGTGTAAGGGTAGAATAGTTTGTTAAACAATTTCTCAAAACCCTCCCATGTAACACCTTGGACTGTAATTGCATGGACCACAAGCTCCCACCACTAAAGGGAATGATTGTCCAAAATGCATGTGTATAACATCACTTTCCTTTCTATGGTTATTACCACGAAGTCAAATATCCTATTCATTCTATTTGGACAGTCATTAGCCTTTTCTAGCTTCGCATCACCCATAATGATCGGTGGATTATGCCACTGAATCTAAGCCTCATGATCCACACGACTTGGTTTATTTTCTTTATTCACACATTCCCTGACAAGAAAATTTGGGATTATACTATGCACTAGCTAATGGTTCACCAGAGGTTTAGGTACAACCATAACTTCAGCAGCTTCTAAAAGTTGTTCTCTACAATGCCTACCCATTACCATTTCTATCAATACAAAAAACTTATATGTCACACTCCCATAAAAACAAAGGGTATTCTATTTTCAATTTCATTTACATAAAAACAATCACAACTAGGCTTTCCACATGTTCATATTTTCCATGTTTCACTATTTTGAAATAACCACCATGTTTTGAAGTTCAACCCATTATCACAATACCACAAATATATATTTTTTGAACCCTTCCTTTTTGAACCCTAATTTAGAATTTTCAAAAATTCAGACATTCAAATCACACCATAACTCATTATACACAAATTAAATATGAATACTAGGAGGAATTCATTTCAACCATGCAATCCATGCTCATAACATTGGAAACAACCAAGAAAATGAGAAATCCAATGCCCACAAGTGTCTCCAAAACGTTTTGTACAAAACTCCCTAGTAACTTGTAGTTATTCAAAAAAGGGATAGCTACAACCTTTTGTGATAAACATTACTTGTTCCAACAATCCTATGAATTGTTAAAATCTGGACACAAGGAATCGACCATGAACGAATGTCAACACAAAGACCAACAGTCAATGCCAGTGGACCGAACAACGATTATCAGTTGAAATCCAAGGACCGAGCCAACTGATACCACAAGTAACATCACACCATATATCATTGTCTTGAGAGAGTGTAGGAATGTTACATGGACATAAGGCACGATCCCAAAGATTCAAAGGCTGGAATTAAATTCCAAGTGCTTAAAGAATATATTTTTGAACAATTTTTCCTTTAGAGTAACCCAACCAACCAAACTAATCAATGATAAAAAATCTACATGATGCATTTCAACACAGAACCAAACCCATACATTACAATAGACGACAAAACTATTTCATAGAAATCCCATATGCGAAATAAAACCATGCCATATATTAGGGTACCATGAAAAAGACTAAACAATTAGACTACAATGATGTAGGACACCGTCCATAGCTCCACACCAAGCTCCTTGCACTATGTACCACATAATCACCCAAGAATCATTCTGAACCACTAGTAAAATGAGAGGTGTTACCCATACATGTGTCCTGGAATACAACATCCTCAATATAACCCAAGTTCCAAAGCAGGGGTGAGTAATAAAAAACAATAGGTGTTCGACAACTGACTTCCATTCACATTCCACTAGGATAAAACCGTTAGAAAATTTATATAAAACATTTTATATAAAACATTCAATAGTGAAACAACTTAAAACATGAAAAATATACCCTTATCAGGCCTTGGAAAACAAATGAAATCCACAAACATGCTATAATACATATCCCAATAACACGTTATCATAACAAATTCCATTATTTCATAGATACAATAAATAATGAATCTATTATGGTGGGACGTCTGCCCATCCCGTTCACCCCATTCCAAACTATTGGTGCTTCCCGACAACTATACATAATAGTAGATCTTCTGACCACTATCCATCACCTTTTATAGTGATACCTCCTGCCTAATTTTACAAAACATTTTTGCAATCCACAACTTATCATTTATCCCAAAAAGTCCACAATAACTTACAAATAATTTTTTCCCTCACATGGCAATCCACATAGATAAATCACACATTTATTGAATTTTCCCATTAACTAATGTCCCTTTCCCAACAAAATTTCTTTAACTAAAATATTTATTGAAATCCATATTTCAAAAAAATTATTTCCTTATCATCAAAGAACACTTCTAAAATCATCATTTTAAAATAACATAACAAAGACCCTTTTTGTAACAATAACCCATTTTCCACAAAATCCCTTGAATCATCACCAAATGGGTTGAAAAAAAGTTTTCAATCATTATGACAATTAATTTCATGCATAAATTTAATTTTATCCAAAAAATTAGTTCTAACTAAGTGGAGTTGAGAGAGAAGCCACCTTCATTTAGGGTTCTGGTGAATTCGATCCACATGAAACCACACACCAATCCATACAAATGCTCCACAAAATAAGTATATGAGAAGACATACAAGAGAAAAGTTGGCTCAAACACACCAAGAAACCCCTTAAATTAGCTTCCAAAACAAGTGAGAGAGAACTCATCAACCTTAAGAAGATCAAATCCCATATCAGGCTCGTGTGGTAGAGAGTTTTGGTGTTTCGAGGGAAATCATGAAAAATATAGGTTTTACCCAAAACCCATTTTACAGGCCACATAGTTAGCTCACACGGTTAGAAAAATAATGCACTAACTGTGATCCTGATACTACCCCAAAGGGGCACCTCGCACGTCCCACCCCACATGGTTATGAAAACCATGTATAAGTCGTGCATACCCCACAAACCACATGGTTCATCTCACATGGTTTCTCCTAATGGTGCTCAAAACCGAGCGAACTTAAAAAGGACTCCAAATTTCTGTAGAAGCATCTCAAACTCTGCCAAACTCATCAAAAATCATCCTAAGCACATTAAACACATAAAAGTCCAAAAAGGCTACATAAATTAAACTGAGGGTTCAAAACATTTAAATTGACTTAATAATTGAATGTGATAAAATTTCATCTTACACAAATTACTATATAATTAATGAAAAGAATATTTATTGATAAAAGCAGTATCTTCTTCAAATACCATGAATATAAGATTTTAAACTAGAATAAATATGTTAATATTTTATAAAAAACATAAATTTAATTTTTTTTTTGAACATAAGGATTTATTATAATTATGGAAAACTCTTATTAAATACTTATTTAATAAATGTTACTATATTTGTAAATATATTATATTGATTTAATCACCTAAAAAGCAATTTTTTCGAAATAAATACAAAACAAATCATAATAAGATAATATTTCCATGATATATCTATAACTAAAATAGTTTTTTATGATTTAAATCCAAATATTTATACGCATTTAAATTAAATATATAAAATATATAGATAAAATATTTTTAGAGGATACAAAATTTTCGTATATTAAAAAATATTTCCCATATTTCTTAAATATTATAAATTCAACTAGGGTTAATCCTCGATGTATATTAAAATATATTGTTTCCCTAAGATTTTAAATTTTAGATAAATGTTATTATTTGTTTTTTTGGTAACACTAGTTATGTTGATATTTGATTTGAAATTTATTTTTTCTTATTCAATATATATATATATATATGTATTTCATAATATTGTGACCACTACTTATACATCCCTAACCATTGACTATCGTAGATGGGTATATATTTTCTCAATGTTTTGTGTGGACAAGAAATATAGATATAAAATTTATTTTAGGATTATATTGATTAAAAAATATTAATTTCACATGTTATTCAGCCAAATTCATAATATTAACGATTTACAAATCCTTATAAATATTAAATGAAAAGAATTTTTATGAAATAAATTCATAAAAAATATAATTTCTTAGCGTTTCTCTACTGTTATTTAATTATTCCAAGAAACTAATTTTTCCACAATTAATTGATTTCTATTATGAATTGATAATTTTTTTAATTATTTAACCTTGTATATATAAAATATATTTATATAAATATACTTTATAATGTTCACTCAAAAAACAATCTATAGACTCTCAAAAAATATATTTCGTAAAATTGTGAGGCATTATAATTAAACACCATGAATGTATAAATTCTGAAACTAGATATTGTAATCTTATAATTTTCATGGTTTTAGATTTAGAGTTTTAATATTATATATCAATAAAAAATTTTCATCTTATTCATGCTTACAAAATAATCCCCATAAATTTAAAAAATATAAATATATATATAAATACGATTATAAAATTATTATAATATATAATACAAACCATTATAAAAATCCATAACTAAAATTGTCATGATAATAAAAACACATCTATGATTATCACACCATGTTTCTCTCTTACAAATCAAACATCACTCTATATAAAATCCACTAAGAAAAAACATTTCCCAAAATTACTTATTTCTGATAATCATTAACATATAGACATTTTTTTAAATTTCCCCTTCATTGAAATTTTTCCAACACAAATCATTTATATTCCATTTAACCTAATAAAAATTAGAGGAATGATAATTGAAATATGTCAATAAATCTATCTATGGGTTGTGAAATTATGATATTAGATTAACCTTAAAATATAATTACAGTACCTAAAAGGAACATACAAACTAGGGGTATAAGTTAATTTGTCTTTAGATCACAAAATGTACTCTCTCTGAATAATTGAAATATACAGTAACTATAATATTCTATATTTGAACACATCGTTATATGATTCCTGATAAGATGAGAGGCATGATTCATTAAATTTTATATGAATGTGGGTAATAAATATTATAGGTAAAATTATTAATATATTTTAAGAAATACTAGATAAAAGAATTTATAACAAGTATAAAAAATAATCTATATGAATCATTGACTAAATTTCATCATTTTCTATCCCAGAACACTAATTTTAATTTTACATAGAAATTTAATGTGAATAAAAGATAAATTATAGTATAGTTACTAACAATGTTGATTAAAGATAATGAAAATATTGTATACAAGAAAAATTAAAGTAAATCAATAATTGTTTGACAATATATGTTTATAGGTAAATAATGGAATAAGGGATAATGCTATAGTCCCCATAATTTTTGATAAAAGAATGATTTTATATAAAAATAATAAATGATAAATTTTAATTAAAACAAAATTTTTTTTTCATATTTTTATTCATTTAGGACATGTAAAACATTTCAACCAATATTGTAATCCAGATACTAATTCTATGGAACTCCAATTTTTACATTATAAAATATAGGGAGGAATTTTGTGATATTAATGAATTATTATTCCTTGAAACTAATTAAACAATTTTTAATGGATTTAATTCATTATATTTGGGATTGAATAAAAGTAATGATAGACAATATGTTACTATATAAACACAGGGAGATTAATTATTAATTTAATAAAAGAATATCTGATTTAAATACTATGTATAATCTCATTATTCATTATAAATGTATTCAGATTTATATCACCAACAGGTCCTTTTGAAAAATAGTTAACAAACACTAATTCAACAAGGATAATTATCCAAATTATGAAGTGTAATCATTTATAAATCATGATCTGATGAAACTAAATAGGATCACCATTCCAATAATTATATATGGAAGTTAACAAAATCGCTTAATATGACCATATTTTAAGCATTGTTGATAATTTTCAGCACCACTAAAAATACCTACCTTTTGATTATGAGGTATTTAACATTAAATATTCAATAAATTATTCAATTCACATGTTCCACTATAATAAGAAACATTAATAACAAGTGGATAAGAATATTAATGTGTTATATTAAAATATTTTCAAATAATATCCTTCAATGTAAATTCTTGTATAAACAATCCCGATCAAAAAATAATGTTAAATAAATAAATAAAGAGATCAAAATGTTACTATAAGAATTATCCGATGAAGTTTTTAAATAAATCAAATGTTAATATTCCAAAAACAATTATACATAAAATATAATAAAATTTAATTTAATTATAGACATAGTCTTTCATTAACACAAGGTAATTTCATGTTAAATACCATTAGATGAAATAAATAAAATTGGAACATAGAAATATATGATTTATGACTTATTTGTAAAATTATAAGTGAAATTTGTATTGTATTGAATATATAAATGAAATATTTTTATAAGATAGAAATTCTCCTCAATTAAAAGAATTTGAGACAAAATCCATTCCCTCAAGATTCTATTTAGTTGAGCAATATTTACCCTTAATTATTGTGAATTTAAATATGTCATTAAAAAATAATAGAACCATTATAAAATTTTTAATATCATATATGAGGGTTTTATAACATATTATGATCCATTATTTAGTATTCAATCATTATTTTCATTGTTTCAGGTGTTAATTTCCTTGTTTTATCTTAGGTGTTTTTTCATGAATGATATGGTACATGCATATATTACATATTTCTATCATATAAGGAATAATAACCCTAAAATAAATAATCTATTTATATATGAATTATAATTTTAAAACAAATCATAATGGATGCTTTTGAGAAATGAATAATGTTACAATCATGGTGATGGTATGCCGTATATATGCATGAGTACGTGTTCCTTTATTTAAATGATCATTATTGAAATATGGTATGTAATATTTTATAATTATTAATGATAATAATATCATAAATAATGTATTAATTCTTAAAATAAATTTCATACTATAATCTATTTGGAGTGTTGATGAATAGTTTATCACATCGCTTCTTTAAGGTGGTAGTCCAAACATTCATGAATGATGTTTTCATCGTTGAATTAGTAAAAATGTAAAAAAAAATTATGTATAATATACTCATAATTTTATGTATGTAAGAAAATTATTTAATGTATATAAAATTTAATTATTATCTTTTTACTCATCCCTGTCAATTTAAAATGTTGATAAAATATGAATCCCATGTTTTTATGAGGCAATAGACCTCCATACAAATGAGTGACATTATCGTATACCATAATAAATGAACGATAAAAATGAATATATGATTTAATTACTCCAATAATATAATTAGTTTATATATATAATAAATATACTTTTAATGTATCTTTATACCCAAAAATTAGTTGTTGTAATGGAAAAAATGAATGACATTGGTTTGTGAGGCGGTAGTAATGATTTTAAATGTCAACCAGTGGAAGTGGAGATTGATAAATTTCATTATTATTATATAAAATATATCATAATATGGTACATAATGAGGTTGTTATATGATAATTTTTTTATTTTAATTTATGAATGAAGGGAGAGAGAGAGATAAAATTAAAATGACCGTTGAAGAAGTTTAGGTCTTATTTGGTAATTCTCCATAGGTTTTCCATACAATCCTTCCCAAAATAGAATTATCTAAAGAATAAATATATGATCAGAGTATAGATATTGAGATATGATTTTCGATGATAAGGAACAAATAAAAAGTGAATGATTTTGTGAAAACAAGAGGAGAGGGGTGGCCTTTTTAATGAGGTGATTGGCACACATGAAATTTTTTGTAAATGAAATTCTATCACCATATTCTAAATAAGAAATAATGTTTAGAATGAAGTATTATTCAAAAATATACATTATAGGGTTGAAATATATCTGGAAAATAGACATTACACAACATTTTAGGTCATTTTTACCCTTATCATTTTATTTTATCCTCCTAGTAAATCCATTTTTACCTTAACCATAATAAATAATTTGTAAACTTTTCACAATTCATCTTGATCCAAAATTATGTTAAAATAATTTTAAATTTAATATGATGATTATTTGAAAAATTGAATCCATTTTTAGGAATTTAATTGAAATATCTATAAAATTTTAATTAAATATTAATCCCAAAAATGTAATGGAAAATCGGGTTTTCAAAGAGAGAATTATCAAATGATTAAATAAAATATAATTGAAAATTCAATATGAAAAAATATAAAATAATAAAAATAGGATTTGTATAAATATATTAGAATTATTATCACTTTAAAATCACTTAAAATATAATTTTTCATCTTAAATATTTTAGATAAGGAGGTTGTTTTCCATTAAAATTCATAATATTTCATTTTTCACCTTAAAATTAAGAAATTCATAAAAATATATAATATCCAAAATAATATATTTCCAAAACTTTTATTTCAAATATGTAGATAATTTTATCATAAATAATTTCTTGAATTTGTAATAATTATTTTCAAATTATTTTTCAAAGCACAGTTAACCCATATTTTTGAAAATAATACACTTTGTTTAAGAAAAAAATTATTTTTCTTTCAAATAATGTTCTTTATTTATAATAAATAAAAATACGTAATTTTCATATTATATATAATAATATTTATGACCCAAAATTTAAGTGAGAATTTATATAGTATAAATTAATATTGTTTATATAGACTCATGTTTCTATATTCCATTACATGTCTAATAGATTAGTTTTAATGAAATATATTTCACAGATTATAGAAGATTAATGTTGAGTGTAACATATGATATGAAATAAAATTTTCTTGTTTTATTATTTTTTTGGTTAAAATAATGTGAAGTTGTTCTCCCAAATTATTTTTTTATTATTACTGAGTATTTTAGAATAATCATGAATATTTTTAAAAATTACTTGTTTATATAAAATAAACAAACTCTAACAAATATATCTTTTTACGGATTTTTTAATATAATAATTTATCAGTATTGTTGTTTGAAAACAATTTCTAATTTTTTTATGAAATAACTTATACCAAAAATAATCTCTTTAGAGTATAGTTGAAATGTTTGTAGACTTTTCCATCATATGTTTATGCATTACATATTTACATTTTAAATATCTACTAAATATAAAGATGGTTTATTAATGACTACTGAATAACATAAAATATATAAAATTCCTCACCATAATGAAAAACATATCATTGTGAATATTTACATAATCTTGTTTGTATAAACACATGTTTGAGTGTAGTTATGTAATGTAATGTCTGATCACCAAAAAATATTTCAATGGAAAATAAAAATATAAAATATCATATCATTTGTTTACCATACTAATGTTCTTAATTATGACTACAATATTTAAATATGTTATGGGTTGTAAAATATAGACTTTCATCCTTCCATGTTCCACAAAATATTCCCCATCGACGTTATTGGAGTATTTGGATACAATTTCAATTAAAAATATTTTTCTAATAAATTCATATTTTTTCTAATCTCTACTTCAAAAGTTATTTGTTCGTGAATGATTTAGTGAATATATATAAAAACAATAATTATATGGAAAAAGTTATTTGAAACATTGACTTATTCTCTACATACATTTCATGATTTTATATTTATTTGACTAGATACAAATGACTATGTTAACTCAATGTGACTCTTTAACTTGGTAACAAAATCTTGGTTACTCATGTTCATTTTACTCTTTATGAAATGATTACCATGTATTGATACATTCATCAGTCTTATTCAATTAGTAATCAAAATAATCTTTTTTATAATATTATCCATGTTTTTTCTCCCAAAATGTATATATATTCTATTGCCTATATAAATTTCATCCATTATTATCATATATATATTGGGTTGATATTTGAAAACATGAATCATATTTCAAATTTCTCAATATCCATTCCTGGTCATTGTGACAATTTTTTCAATCTAATGAAACTTCCATTACATTAACTAATGAAAATATTTCTTATAAAACATATTAAAGGAACTGAGGTGTTTTCTATTTTCTAAACATGAAAGAGAAAATTTATAATCTTTCCATTACAAATCATAATAAATTTTACACCATTATCATTTATTATTCCATAACTATTGATATAAATTTATTCATAATCATATCATTAGATAACTTACATGGTATATTGTATTATCATCAGATGTAAAAATAATAGACTGTAAACTATCTAATGAATATATCCTATGAAATCATTGTAATAAAATAAAAAAAATTATTTACCTTGGATACTTATATATAAGATGGTTTTATCATCATCCTAATTTTTTTGAGTTATAGACATATCTATATATTAATTGACATGATTCATGGTTGATCCCACATCATATATATATATATATATATATATATATATATATATTTATATATCCACAAGTGAATAAGATATATGATTCAACACTATTATCTCGATTATATGTTGTCTTAGTCACACAATATGAATTTCAAATTAATAACCCAATTAATATACATAATTTAATTGATGGAGTGAAAAATTTTCAATAAAATATATTCCATTTTTATCATAAAATAAAATTTATTAAAACCATCCATTACTGAGAAATTTAATCATATAATAAATTGATTATAATAAATCTCTTTATTGTGTGTCATTCTATTTTGATCAATTTTATTTACATCAAAAAATATGATAGTAAGTTGATTTATTAGTTCTATTCATAGTCCATTAGACTTAACATTCATATTGATTATTATATTCATCTAATATACATTGGAATATTCAATAAATATTTTAAATAACAATATGTGTTTTTTTTCATATGCTGAACTTAACCAAATTACATGTATCACTCGTTAAAATATATATATTTTAATTAATAGTATATTTGTAATGGTTTTTGGGAATGATGAAAAAAATCCAATATTATATGTTGCATCAGTAACATTCATAAATGATTTTGAGAATTACACATTAACAGTCAAACAATATTTGAACTGAGTAAAGGAAATTTCTCATTAAATCATCAAATTTTTTCATTCTTAGTCACAAGATAATTTTATTGGTCAGTATTTTATACATTTTTGGAAATATAAACTATAATATCTGTAAATCTATTAATTTATGTAGTCAATAGGTTATTATATTTGATCCCTAAATCTATATCATTTATTCCATTGGGATTTTTTTCATACTGATATTTTCTTAAATAACTATTATCATTTTTTAAAGGATTAATTTTATTCTAATGATATTTTATATTCATATAATTTACCAAAATATAAATTGATTTTCAAAATTCCAATGGGGACTCTTTATTATGGTTTTATTATTCATGAAACCCCTCATAACTATATACTTTTTTCTTAACTTGTGTTCTCATGTGATTATTTCATTTTTCAAAGAAAAATGATTTCCATTATTCTTGATGTCCTATTACTCATATCCATTTTTTTAATCTCATCATGTAACATTATTTTCTGTAACTACTATCCTTAACATTTATGTATTTGAAACATAATTCATTGGATTATTTTTCATTATTTTTTCCCACATGTAACCATATCTATACATGAAGAACATAATTACTAATAATCACATTTATACTAAATATTTATCTTTGTAAAAAAATTATATTGTAATTATAATATCCAAAATTAATTATGATCATTTATATACCTATTCAACATTTCAAGTCCTATAATCCAATATCATTATACCAAAAAAATAAATGGATCCCATATTGAAATTATTATCCACTATGTGAGGTTTCAATGGATTATTACATATAGTTATATTTAATCATTAATTTAAAACACATTAATATATTTGAAATTTATTTTTATGTCTATCCCTTATCTCATATAATAATTATTATATATATTATTTAACATATTATATATCTATTTAAAAATGTATTGATCATCAAGGGAGAAAATAATAATATATAATTTATTTTGAATAATTAAAATCTTCTTTCAATTCTATAATAGAATAATATACATTTTCATTATAACATAAAATCATGTTTACATGTTTTCTACTAAAATTCATAACACTTAAGAATAAATGTGTAATTTAATGTGATTGACTGAAAATTGAAAATTAAGAATTTGTGACTAGGACATCTCCACATTCTTGTCTCATTATATTAGAATATGTGATTTAATATATATTACATTTATACTTATGAACACATATCTATTATAATTTCATTCTCTATAAATTCTTTTTTAGAGACATTATGGGATCAACCCTTGGAATAATTATTATTAATGTTATTAAAATTAAATGGTTTCTAATATTTGGGAGGATATATGAAATTAATAATTATTTAATTGATTACAAAGGAATTTGAATGATGCCATGTAATTGTATTATTCTGTATTTAATGTAACCCCATCCCATGAACATGGGATTTTTTTACTATTTATAGTGCTCATACCTTTGGTATGTATCGTTTATCAAAGTAATTCAGAAATAAAATGAATATTAGATCCATTAGATGAAAATAAGAATGGATACATGAATTAAATATTACAAAATGATATGCCTATGTTATAATAAACCTCCACTGATATGGTTTTTGAATAAGTGGTTTCTAAAAAAAATAGTCCAATCTCTTCTTACCTTCAATAGTTAGTGTGATTAGAACATTAATGATGTAATGATTAAAGAATGATCATATCAAATCCATATCTGGTTTCTATATATTAATATATATGTATATATTGATATTTTTATCAAATATATTTCTATATATTTTTAAATTTTTGAGATTTTATAATATTACTAAATGAACATAGTTAGAACATAGTTACTATATACATATAAGAAAACATGTAAATGGATATTCATTATGAAAGAATCATTACACATAAATAGAAAACAATTTTTTAGATCATGTTCCTTACACGTGTAGGGTTATCTTCACCCCCTAGTAGGGGGATCATGTTTGGTGCATATTTTTGTAAAATGTGAGACTAAACCATGCATAGGTTCCATATTTTATAGAAACATTAATTACATATTTTCCTTCTCAGAAAATTTTTCTTACGTGATATCACAGCAATTTATCCATATCCATACATTGATGGCCCCGTATGGGATCATTGACCAATTGTGATCACCTTTTATTCCACTCAATCCCACCACAATTTCATGGATCTTCATCATGATACAAATCCAAATATTTTTTGTGATAATTCCTCACACATGATTCATCCTTTATTCTCAATTTTTCAAACCCATTCATTTGAAATCAATATTTATTATCCCAATAATTTATAGTCTTTTCAAAATTTGTGATTCTTGGAATATATGATTTTCATGGCTCTTTATAATTCTTATTCTTTTGAATTGCATTATTGGCCAAGAGTTATTCTCTATCTGAGGTTGGTTTTCCCACATTTTATGTATTAAAATCATGAACCAAAAATTTTTTTATTAAAAATATATTTTTAAATTATAAATATAATATTATATTTTTAATGAGACTTTTGGAAATCTAAATATTGATTTAGTTTAATTTTGTTTAATGTTTCATAATTTTCTCTTAAAAATGAATGACATAAATCATTATAACAACTTCTTTGTAGAAATTTTTTTTGATTTATTGATGAATAGAATTTATTATTATTTTTTATGTGTTTAAAAATCTTATGGAATTTTTAACTTGTATTTTCTATTTTAATATGAATTCATGTGAGTAGGTTTAGTTTTTATAATGGTTTTTTTTGGGCTGCTAAAATATTTTGAAAATTTTAAAAATAATTGTTATTTTTTTCAAGCTAGACACATCGCATTTGATTGAAAAATAAAAATATAATTCCAAGTTGGTATATTGTAATGAATTAAAAATGGTCCCTCAAATCATGTCCCATGAGGTTCATATTATTCAGTTTCTATAGTGCAATATTTTTTTTATATTGGAATGAAGGAAAGTATACTAGGATACTGTTTTTAAGGTATGGGCCTGATTATGTTTCAAGTTAATATGTATTACAATAACATTTAATAATTTTAATAATGTAAATTTTGTTATTAGTATTATTATAAATATACATCAATGTGTATACTGACACTCATTATTATTTAATTTCTAACATCCATTTACTATATTATGGGAAACTTAGAGTATTTTCATGTATATAATGATTAAAATATTCACCATTTTTGAACGATTCTCTCAGTTGTAGACATTTTAATACTCCGAATTACATTCAGAGTTTATCAACTATGACATGATTGATATGTTATGTCCATTATATAGAGAGGTATGATTACCTCATATATGAAAATAAAATTGAAGATTTATTGTGTTTTTATTAATTTCCCAATAAGTATTATACCATAATTTGAGAATCAATTATCCTTTCATTTTGTATCATTATTAAATAAAATTTATTTAAATACTTTTTCCGTGTTAAACCATATTGTTCCACATTAATTTCTGATTTATTTTATTTTAATCATTTTATAACTCATTATAAGGATCAATGAGTATGTATATATTTAATGAATAATATACGTATTTTACAAACTATATAACACCTTTATATTTTTTTTAATAACCTTTCATGTGATGAGAGTGGAATGTTATTTGTATTTATCTAAAAATACAAAATCACATTGTAGTTTTATTTAAAATTAACATGCAATTCTAATTATATATTAATACATTATATTAGGAATGGTTTACTATTATTTCAGACTGATATCTTTTATGAGTCCTATTTATATCATTTTACTACATGTAATTGTACTTCCATTAGTTTCTCCAAAAGAATCATTTGGTTTGGCTTTTATTGGTGACCATAGGAGCCACTTTTATGTAAACAGTTTTTCTTAATTATAATTGATTATGATATTGAAAAAAAGATTATTTCTAATTTCTAGTACACTAATTGGTGGAATATTTTATATATATTAATGAATGGGATTAAACTAAATGATTATTTCACATTCTGAGTAGAAGATGAGTGATAGATCTAATTATTTTATTTTATTAAATCACATATATATATATATATTATCCTCAATAGTAATGGACCTCCATAATATTATGGGTCCATTACCATTTAACAAACTCATTTTTAAAATTATAATTCTAGTGAAATCATCACCAGTTATTTCATATGACACTAATGATAATTTTATATAATCTAGAGGTAACCTTTACACCCCTTTGTTATGTTGTGTGATGACTTGGGAATTCTAATGATTGATCTCTCTCGTAAATTTAGTAAAAATGGTTTCTAATAGTTGGTTATTTAGAGTACATAGGTATCATAGGGCCCAATATTATTTTGGTGTGTCCTATAGATCATTATAGGAATTTTCAGACTTAGGAGGTAGTATCTATATGGGATTCGTTATGCCATACTCATTTAAACCATGAGGTTTCATGGGATGTTAGGTTTTCTGTTTCAAAATACATAATTTTTTTCTTTATTGAGTTTTGTAAAAGTTTGTTTGATAATTTATGAAATTTTTAAATCATTACTATGATATAAGAATTGAAAATGGGAGTAACCTAAAATCCATTTGTGTAGTCAAACCAATTTGAAACCCCTATTGAGCCATAATGAATAGATTAAAATTAATTCATATTGTTTCAGACTGATTTAAATATTGTCTCCTAAAAATTATTTCCTTGTTATGAGAATAAATTATCCCCTATAATGGTTATTTTTTGTTTCATAATGTTATTGAGGGATTTTTTTGTTTTTTTGGATGGTACCCAAAATAAAAATGATTTTGATGATAAAAATGTGGGTTTTCACTAAGAAATTTTCCATATAACATTGCATTTAAATATCTTAAATTAATGTTATTTAATATAAAAAACTAAGTATTTTGTTCAAAAAAACTATTTATATTGGAAAATAATATAATTTTATTGGAAAGAGATAATTTTAATGGATTTATGGTAAAAAAAATTTATAATGATTTCAATGAAATGTGAAATGACGTTAATAAGGTTTGGTAATTAGTATATGAATGTTAAAAATAAATTCAATTGAAAAAATTTATTGAATATTCAATATAACAAAAAAACAGTAAATTGATTTATAAGGTAATTTCAAAAAAATATAAAATGAATATGATTTAATTTTGATTACATTTTTTAATAATTTTTTAAAGTTAAATAAAAGTGATTTTATTAAATGTAAAATTTTCTTAACGATGACAGTTGGTATTTAATTTTTATTCTTAATGACATGTTCAATTAATATTTAAATGATATTTGATTCATTTCTCTAATTGATACCTGATATCATAGGGTCCCATATATTATTCTAATGTAGTATGAACAATTATTTTTGAATGATTTTGGAGGATACTTTTAAATTTTTATTTTGTAGTTTTAAATTAGGAATTGAAATTAGTTTTTTTTAATTTTCTATATAACAATTGTTATGATTTTCTACTATAAGGTTTCCATTTTTATCATGGTTTACCCAATTTTGTGTATGTATTGATTTATATTATTTTTTTTGTATATGTTGGTTATTCTCCTAACAATGTGACATTGTGATGAGGGAAGATCTTGTTTTTTCGATGTACTGAACTTATGTCTTCTGGGGATATATAGATTGATCCAATAGTTATATTAACATCTAATACACCATGTGTAGTGGTAAATCCTAACCCATAATTGTTGTGTTTGATAATTGGATAGATTTAATTTACGGTTTCCATTTTTATTTTGATAAGTGGATTATTTTATATTTTTAATGGTTATGGATTCATTGGGTGTTAATTTATTAATAGATTCTATCACCCAAATCACTGGTTAGATATATTATCTCCTACATAGGCCTCATCAGAAGATGGGATCATTGGGGTTATATAAGTGTGGTTAATTAGAGGTTTTATCCTAAAATTCATCGTGACCTAAATATTTTTTGAGTTGGGGGTGGTCATTTATCTTGAGAGGAGTATATTCATTATATTTATTAATGAGTTGAGTATGGGTAGTATATTCCAAAATTTTATAATATATGAAATCAAATATCCATCTTAGTGTATTGTAGAGTTTTCATTAGATCAATTTGTTTTTAGTGTCTCATATTGTCAATCAGGTAATAGTATGATTCATCCTGGTATGAATTTTTCATACTTTCTATTTCTACTCATACTGTAATTTTCATATATATGTATTAAAGCCGTAATATAATAAAAATAAGTTCATTAGATCTTTATTATTTTTTATATAATACTTATTAATGTATCCTCAATATAATAATTCATTATATTTCCATTATTGTAGAGTATAATTACAAATTTTATATAAACTTGGGTGTCTTTTTATCCATTTAAACAGTCACGTTTTCATTCTAAATGTTATTCTAATATTATATGGGAATTTATTATAAGAGTTATGTCTCAATTAGGTTTTTTATCAATTAGTTTAGGTAGTTGAGGATGGTTATTTTAGAGGATGACTAACATGATGGGTAGTTTAACATAATCTAATAGACCATTGAAATTTTAGTGATTCTGTTTAGAGTTATTTACATATACACATTTTGGTGAGTGTGTTCGTAATATATGGTGATATTTCTTTTGGGTTTGTAATTGATGAATTATTATTTTTAATTTGAGTGTGATGTGATTCAACAATTATTCTTGGTTTTTCTTGGCCATTTTCTTTGTTTTTGTTGTTTTTCAATATTATCCTCATAGTTTTTATTATTCACATGAATCTAGTATGTTTTTATGTAATCAGAAAGAGTTATAGAGCGATTCCAATAATACGTTTCCCATGTTATCCATTATAATAGTATTTTTTAATAATTAGTTCTCTTAATCTAATATTAAATGGTGAATATATTTAAATTTATGCATTTTTCAAATTTTAGTACTCGTGGATGGTTTGACAAAGGTTATTATAGTCTTCCTGGCATCCGTAAAAATGTGTATACAGTTATTCATAGAAAAAATAAATATATAGAAGTTTGTTATCCAGAAATTGTGTTGTTCTCATGATGGATGAATAGACTTATTTAATAGGGGTGCTAGGATGAATTATTATTTTTCTAACTGTATTTCTAGACCATATAGAGTGTACAAATTTTAGGTTATACAAAAAAAATTCCATCATCATAAATTTAATCTTAAAATTACCTCACATACTCGAACTCCCATATGCTATGAACAAACTAGGGAAACCATTTGACACATGATTCACCACTATTCATTTCCCTCCCATCATATTTCTGAGGATAATATATGAAATATTCGTTTGAATCATCGTGACATTACTTCATACTAATTTATCATTCAATTATTGATTCTATATCCTCCTAGTTTATTGCGCATCAGAATTAGATGAACCCTAAATAATATGGGGTGTTATAAATTTTTGATTTTCCATACAATGTTTTTTAAATTCTCACCATAAAACCAAATCTAATGGTATATTTTATGAAAAAAAATTTCTCTTAATTTTAGATTATCCCATATTTAATGCACTAAATGATAAAATATATTATTGATCAATCAATATAGTTACGTTTTAATTTCATAATGAAAATTTTATGTTTCAATATGAGAACTTTTAGAACATAAACCAACATAAAATTGGATTATATTAAATCTAATTAGAATTTCTCTTTAAATAGATTCATTTAAATATATCTATCGACTTCTATACACACCACATATTTAATAAATTCCCCAATTTTCTTTATTGATGATTTATTATATTTTACAATATATTTTGTTTTTTATGATAGATTTCAAAAAGATAATTATATTTTTTTGATGATTTTATATATTTTTTGAATTGGGGTATAATAATACTGTATATTTTTAATTCCTTATAAATCATCATATTTTTTTATAAATTTTTACTAATAATGTTATTTTCAAAATATTATCATAAAGACTTTTTTCACTTTTATATGATTTATAAAAAATAAAATGTACCATTAAATAGTGTCCATTTTTTAATATTATTAAGTAACAAATATAAAACATCTTGTTTATATTGAAATTATGGGTGTTTTTCATTGATAATTGACTAGTGGGGTGGGAATTCTTACGATCATGGTTATAAATGCATGTCTAATTTTACTATTGTTACGGTTATTATCATTAAATTAAAATATAATTTTATCACATAAAATTTTTTAAATGATATTACAACATCTATTTTAAAATTCATGGGAGAACTAGAATATGTTGTGGGATATATAACATGTTTCTTGTTTTTAATTCCTTCCCATTTAAATAAATTGAATGTTTTCAAAAGCATTCATGAAAGGAAACTCCGAGAAAAAAATGTAAAGTGATATATTCTAAAATAGTTTTTAAATTAGAAAACATGAATTTGATTAACAAAATTATGATATATATAAATATATTTCTTCATTAAATTAATAAAATTTATTTTTAATGAATTAAATATAAGAACTCAATTTTTAGTATCCATCTTATGTTTCAAAAATATGACATCCCCCAAAAGGGATTTTATAATATTTTCAGTTAATATAATAATTTTAATTTACCACAATTATAAATTATATTCGAAAAAATGGAAATTATTTTAGAAATTTTTATTTTTTAATTATAATATTAGGAATAATTTGTATTTTTGAAGATAATTATTTTTCAATGATTTGTGAAAAATAATGATTTCTGTAAAATTATTATATTTTTATGGGAATGATGTAATTATGTTCTGAATTTAATCATAAGGTAATATAAATTTCACTTAGTTATATATTTAAATATATTTAAAAATATTTAGTATAATATATTCATTTTAGTGTATGATATTCATTACGCTTTAGAATATATTTTTCATAAAACTATTTTTCTGCGCATAAGGTTAATTTATCAAAAATAGTAAAAGTAATCAATTTTAATGATTATATTAATGATATGAGTTTATTATATATTCAATAAAATATTTTACTTTATTTAATTATATTTTTTTCAGGAAAATGATATGACAAAATTATTTTTTATGCTAGGTACATATTTTTCAAAAAACTGTTTTCATTGCATTTTAAGTACATATATTAAAATTAGTTTCTACCACCATTTGAAATTAAATCCATAAAAATGGATTCATTATTTTTAATCATGGGGATATTATTTTCTGAATAAGAACATTATATTTTTTCTATGTATGAATACTAACCTTGGAAAATATTTTTCACCTCACTGAGGAGAAAGTATGTTGGACAATATTAACGATGTGGAATAAGACTTTAATATTCCACCCACACTTTCTAAATCTGATTAGATTAGTTTAGTTCAACTAGTATCATCCATGATAAAAAATATGCCACTCAGAATAATTTTATATTAACTATGACCATTATATTATATTATGTAATGTATACAGACAATATGCCTCCATCTAGATATTAATATCCCAAATATTTTTTGTAGTTGAATAATATTTTTAATTTTTATTATAAATGTTTTTTTTTTGAGTTTAGAAATCATTTCTCAACGAATTCAATATTTTTTATAGTGAATAAATAATTAATATAAATACCTACTCAACACTAAAACTGTATTTATTCAATTACTATGAAATTAAATAAAATTATTTTGAATTTGTTAATATTAATATTACTTATGGGAAATAATTTGGCCCATTAATTATTAAGATGAATATAAATTAATAGTTATGTTTTAAAATATTATGATCAAATTATAATAATATTCAAAAAAATTAGCAATTAGTTAATAAATTTAATTAATTGTATTTTATATTAAACATAATTCTAATAATTTTTTTAAAATAAAAAATTATATATCATAAACCATGGTATAGATAAATGAGTAGGAATATCAAAAATGTTATATTTATGTTTCATTATTATTTTTATGGTAAACATCAATACACATGGTGAGTAAGAAACATTTATATTGTTCTGATTGTCGAAATTGTTAACAAGGGTTAAAACAAAGAGATAAGGGTGAAAAATAAAATCAATTTTTCAAAAATTAATTTTTTTGAGAGAATTTATTTATATAGATCATATATTATAAATATAATCATTTAGATCAACATAAACCTAAATATGAGTTTATATTAATTTACTTGTTTATAAAATTTCAAGAGTTCTCATCTATGTTCATATAAAATAGAACCTCTTCTCATATCTTACTTACACATTTTGAACCTTTTAGATTAGCTACATCGTATGATATTAAATTAAATGATTCCATAAAAATATATTACTGATTATGGTCCTCACAAATGAAAATCCATTTGGTAAATATGGTGTAATCCAAAGGAGGACTCTCATTGAAAAGGCATAACACATAACTAATTTCCTTCAATATTACATATTCATTATTCACTTCTAAATGTATTATATCCATTAAAAAATAATTCATTCATTATCTTGATATAATTATTCATAATTATAATGATGTTAAAAATATTATTTATTTATTTTTACTTATATGGGAAGAAATACATCACATGTGTTCATGTAGAATACCACCCCACAAAGTTATTGATCTTGTTTTTCACCACCATGTCACATTGATGATCATAAATATAGAAATAATTGATTTATATAATACCTAATATAATATTATTGTTATTTTAATGGTTAATTATTAATTTCCTTTCATTCATTAAATCCATAGAATAATATAAACATCACTCATGTGAACATATAAACTATTGTCTCTATGAAGTGACATAATTCTTTATTCATAACTTATTAATATAACTTGTTATAAAATGTTATATATTGAAATAATAAGTAAAATCCAGAAATACTTAAAAATATTTGTTTGTAACCATGATCAATGAAAAAGGACTAGGACTGTCCAAAAAATCAAGGTTAAAAAGTAAAAGAGTTATCACCTGCAACAATTATTTTAATAAATCATATTTATAGAGAAATTAATATTATGTTATAAGTAAATAATATCTGGTATAATATATATAATTATGGATTTTAATTTATTAAAAATGAAATTATACATATTATATATGACTTTAAAATGCATATGAAGCAAGAAGATACATGTGATGACAGTTTATTGTCTCTAAATTTCATCTTTATTTAATATAATACACAAAAAAACTACATTTTTTAGAAATTATATTTATCTCTAGATTTAAATGTTATATCATAAAAATATTCATGATAGTTTTAATTATTGATTAATTTGAAATTATTATTTTATATTTTTTGTGCTCTAAATGTTAAAAAAGTAGTAATGGAATAATGTTTCTATCCCATTTTCATTAAGACTGATTATGATAGAATTAAAATAGAAGAAACTAAATGAACCATATATTTTAAACACCTATAATTTCTATAATCATATTTTTATTACTGAAAATGATATCTTATATTATCATTTTCCACACCTTTTTATTTAAAATTAATGCAGAATTCATTTTTATAAAAAAGAATTTATATCTTCTTTTGTAGGAATTATGATTCTTCAATGACCATGTTTTTTCAGTAAATTCAGTAAATAATGGTCATAATATTCATATATGAAAATTTTATGTTATTTTTTACTTATTTTTTAGATTTATATCTTTATAAATAGTCGGAAACATTATGTTATATTACAAATGAATTATTTTGTGGTTTTACCATAAAATCATGGAAGGAATCATCATATTAACATAAGTGGCATAAATGAAATTTACCACCATCATGAAGGCAAATTGTTTCTAATCATCCTTTGAAAGTATCCATTTTCCATTTCTTATAAAAAATATCCTTAATTTACAATAAATATTTTGATTTGGAATAATTTTTTTCTAAATTAAAATATTATTTTCATCTAATAATATTGTAGGGTTCTTTTAAGATAATTATCACCTATGATAATAACCATCAATTTAAGTTATGTTTTACTCTAGATATAATCAAATAATCCCATCCTTTTTATTTTTTTGGATGGATTATGATTATGATAATGATTTTTTAATGAAACTTGTTCATTTTTTATGGTGTAAGTAATGATAAAATTATGAAATGTATATAAATCATGTTTCCATTACAATATTTATGATATGATGATACGATGAGTGTTTTTTGATTATATGGATAAAAAATTATTTTTTTCTTTATGTGATTGTTGGTCATATAATTATATAGTCCTATACTAATTTGGGTAAATAATTATATGTCAACTGCTAATTATGCGAAATGAGTGGATGCGATCCATAGTCTATGAGAAATATTTAGAGATAACTGATATACTTTGTAAAAGAGGTGGTGATGCCTAATTCTCTATGATATGAGAACTAGTTGTCAATTATTGATCCTCTATGACTTAATGGTGCCAATATTTATCAATGACATATGAATTATTTTCATATGGATATAACAGTGAGATACATTTATGAAATTCTTTTATGTTTACAATTTAAAAATGTGGTTCACAACTGAAAAATGACCATTTCCCTCAATCACGATTATTTTAGTATATTTCTATTATTTTATGTAATTAATAATGAATATAATCCATTATAAATTGTGCATGAACATTGGATGTTATTATCACGATCTTATAACTATATGAAATTATTCTGATTGTATGTTATCAGTGACAGATATCAATATTGTTTATACTTACAAATATTCTAATCTCACACCTTATTATGTTTCTTGCCCATAAGTTAATGAGAAAAATATTATCTCAAGTACGTAATAATGGTAAAACTTTTAGAAGAAAATGTGATATATGATGAAGAATATTTCCAAATAAACTTTTTCTGTATCTAGTCTATGATAAAAGAGTTACCATTATAGAATGTATCTTCATGTTATGTATGGAATATTCATTTTCAATGATTTAATATTTATATACTAAAATATCTGTTAATTATTATTGGCATTAGATCATTATATAGTAAATAATTAGTTATTATTATAAAGGATCATTTTTTAAAACCATAGTGATAATCCTATATAGATTGAAATAAAATAAAATATTTTGACTTAGAGGTTATGTGGTTTTCGATGAAATTTATTGATGTTTCGATACAACATGTAGACTTGATTATTTTATTGATACATATTTTGGTAGTGTTATTGAATATATTTGGATTAGTATATCTGAGACATCATTCTAGAGCACAATAAATATTCTATTATTTCTAAACTTGTTTTCCAATCCCTTGGTATATTCTCTCTTTAAATCAATTTTTTAGGAAATATTATGATGTATGTGAATAGAAAATGATCATATATGAGCTATGATAAACTTGTGGTTTAATATATATAAATTAATTATTCGGGATGCAGATATCCTATGAGTGATTTTTAATATTTTCTCACTATGAATTATTTTTTAACACTGTGTATTTTAGTTTTGTCAATGGATTGAACCAGTAGGAATCCAATTAACCAATACTATGAAGTAAAATGGAAGAACTATGAAAATATGTAAAAATGTTAAATTAGACATGGAATGTGAAACCTAGTGATTTTTCCAAATCATTTATCTCGTTATATAATTTACAAATAAACATGGTTATGTTAAGTGACTAGTAAAATAACTGGAAAATTGTATTTCATAATTATAATGGACTAAAGAAGATTTATCATCCAATAGCTCTTCAATGTGGGAATAATAACACATGGGAATGTATCAAAGGATTGTGAAGATGTTTTCTACAGGGAAATGAAGGGCATATAGAAATAAATTTCCATATAATTCGATATAATTTATATGAAGAACTTGGGAATAATTTGAGTAATTACCTGATTCCAATCACTAACACTTGGACCAGGTAAGGGCATATGGTAACATAATTTTTGAAATAGAATGATTAAAGTTAATATGTATTGGGATTATTTTATTATGTTGTTGATGTTTTTTATTAATGATAATCACATTGTAAAGATCAAATTTCATCAATCATTTTTTATATACAACCTTTCCTTCATGGATTTTCAAACAAATTTTCAATGGTACTAATATCCAAAAAATTAAATTTAGTGGTAAGGTTAATATTTTTATAACACATTATTGATTATAATGTAACCACCAATATGTTTAAATGTTGAGAAACTAATTTTTTATTTTTTTCATGATATAATGAGGTAAATTTTTTTATTTGTGAACAACATGTAAAAAGTTGATTTGATGAAAAAATGATTTATATCACCTCAGATGAAGGTTACTAAATATTTGGATGGATGTAATATTATCAAAATCAAAGGATTTTATTTTTAGAATAAATATATTGTTAATATTTTATCATTGAGGTTTTATAGTGATTTAGGTTATTATAATTTTTTAGGAGAAAATATTATGATTTCATTTAAATGATTAGTGTTTGACACTATGAACTACATTTTTTCTGATGATAAATTTTAATATGGATCATGAATAAATATTTTTAGGCGATAAAAATTTTATATTATTGGAATTTTGATTTTTTTTTCATATAGATTTATGATGTTAATTGTGTATAGAATATATTTTGTTGAACATCGAGTGTTACTATTGACGATTTAATGTTTAATGTATTATATTTGATAACATGTTCAAAACATTTTGGTTTTCATAAATTTATATGGAAAAATTTTGTATGACCCCATGGAATTTCAATATATTGATTATAGAATACATTTACTTTCATTAAAAGCTTATGATGCATGAATCAATATGTTGAATGGAAAATGATTAGTTAATATTTTATTAAAAAATGAAAATTATAACAAAATATATATGTTTGAGGTAATTGATCATAATAAATAATTATGAATTTTTTTTTATCAAATTATTATTTATAAATTATGAATAAATTTTAAAAATTAATGGTTTCAAAAGAAATTAATTTTTTAAATTGATGTTTAGTTGTGCATTGTGCACATAATTTAGAATTAATCATTAATACATATAAAAAATCCAATTTAAAAAGTTAAATCATTTCATATATCATAATATTAATATTATATTAGGGTGATGTTTTGTTCTTTATTTGAAATTATTTAATTTTTTTATTAATAATGAAAAATAATGATTTATAATTGAAACATCATTTTTATTTAAATAAATTTTATATTTAAATAATATTTTCAATTAGATTAATGTAACAGATTATATTTTTTTTTATTTTTTAATAATTTTGAAGACACTAATATAATTTATCTATTTAATTTTCATTTAAAAATGATGTACACTTTTAAACGTTTTCTCTTAAAAAACCATTATTATCATCCCATCTTACGAAAAAAATATAAAAAATTTCAAGTTATATGATTGGAATTTAGAAAATTGAATTAATTAATTTGATGTATTATAGTATAGGTTATTTAATATGGTAATGTTTATTATTTACAAAAAAAATCATTATACTCAAAAAAATTAATTTCTACTATAATTGTAAAAGGGTTTTATATGCGGTAAAAAAAATATGATAAGGTTTAAAATGACATAAAGACGCATCTAAAAAATATTTTATGGCCATATATTAAATTTTAATGAATTATTATAGATATTAGAAATTTTGGACTCTTTGGTAATGTAGAAAACATGGGAGAAAAATCTCTTTTGTAAAATTATAAGTGTCCAAACAACCTAAATATTAAAAGGCCGCCACCAGTCATCTATTCGTCACATATTAGAAAACATCAGATTTATCATATGGTTTTAGAAACTAATTCCCACAATCCATCATATCATCCTAGATGTATAATTTTTTTAAAAAATTGATCCTCTAAAGGATTTAGTGGAAAAAAATGGGAATGGCAGATGAAGAGGCAATTTTCATCAATGAGAATTTTTTTCATCCTAGACCCCCATAAATTTTTATTAAAAAACATTATGTAAAAAAATTATTATATAAATTATAATTATTTTATTTTATTTTATGTTAATTACATAAATCCATATACATTTTTTTTAAAAGGATTAGTAAATCTTTATTCTTATCTATGGAGAACTAACATCTTGCAAAATGATGTCATCAATTCTTCCATCACCACCTATCATGGTTGGGTATGAGAATAGATCTAATATATATAAATATATACATTATTTATAATTTAAATTCACCACTAGGGTCATTATATCATATATATGAGTTTTTTACATACCAATCCTTAAGGGATACAAAAACATCTCTAGTATGAATATAGGATTGTCGCCCTTTGAAGTGATGTGATTCATGTTTCACTAAGAATTTAGATGGAGGGTGATATAAATAATGTTAACAAATATATACTACTTAAATGACATAAATATTAAATTAATAAAATATTTATCATTATTAAAATATATTACATCATTATTTTCATTCCTTTTCACTTACACAATGATGAAAACATCATTTGTGTATATGTGGTCTACCGCCTTCATGAAGCTATGTGAATTTATTTCCATCTTCCCACAAAATGTATGATATATATATATATAAGTATATATATTAAAATAAATAATAATGTCATTTTTGATGTCAATATCGTTTTTAAAAGATGAAATATTACTTTCCACCTTCCATTATGATTCGGGAAAATGGAATCATTACATAGCCATCTGAATGACCAAACCATTCCATCATTGTAACATACTAAAATAATCAAAACAATATATTATAATCTGTCATAAAATACCAATTTTTTAAAAAATTATTTAATTTTTTAATGATTTTTATTTCATACATGATGAATCTGTAATATTTATACGAACAATAACATTCATGAAAAATATTGAATGAGAAAAGGAAATTTAAATTTGAAATAATGGAAATAATGAATTATTATTAATGAACGTGTTAAAATATATTATTAATGTTTCACATACAATATTATAAATATTAATATTCTTATTTTAAAAGTTAATAATTTGTTTAAAAACTCTATAAAGGAGGATAAAAAATGTTAATTAATAAGAAAGCTTTAGGTAAGGTACTTCCTCTCAATATCCATTCATATATACATATTGTAATGTTATCCAACTGATTTAATTTATATAGTTTATATATTACCATATTGAAATGTAACAACCTATTTAATTCATAAACCATTGTACATTATTTTACACATTAAATATTTTTATCAAATGTTTTTTGATTTAAAATGTTCCATGTCATAAATGATAATCTATTATCCCACATTATTTATTGATCATTAACAATATCTTTAAAAAGATCCTTATCGTGATCATATTCACAAGAAATTAAATTTTTCATAAATTCCCATATTCGTGTATTCAAAAACCATATACAATACATATATATGTTCTATTATTTGAATATAATATTATTAACTATTGGAATATTGAAAAATCAATATTCATTACTCAGTATAGATATCTATTTATGTGGCATATTGAACATGGATTAAATTGATTATATATTGCATGAATTTTTCTTCAGAATTGAATACAGATATGGGTTACAATTATAGATATCCCCATGACACATTGACATGTCCCATAAGACAAACCATTAGCCAAATTAGATGGTTTTATACCCAGAAGTTTAAAACTGTCTTGAGAATAAATATTTATAGAAGATGTATCCATTTCTTGTGACATGATATCCCATAAATAAGAATTTATTTCATTGAGAATATACCTACTATTATTATCAATTTGATTAATTCTATTATATTATATATACTTGTATTTTATTTATAGTTATTTATTCAATGGAATAAGTTTTTAGTCATTTACCTTACAAAATTTATTACTCCTTATCTTATCATGGAAATAGTAAAATTTAAATTTTATTTGTGTTCAATTTTTTACATTACCATATTTATTATTCATATTTATTAATCATAAAAACCATTATAATTATCCCTTACTAATAATTTGTGAACAAAATTATTTTGACTTCATTCCCCATGAAATGAAGAATAATTATTTGAATTAGATTACTAATGAAAAGTGTTTTACATTTTTAGAATTTTTATTTTATATCATTTTCTAAAATTAGTACCATGTATGTATATGGTTCTCAAATACTTCTATACCGATCGATCCTTTGGGATTTTATTCTTTGTATCTATTCTAATGTAATAAAATATTGCATTGAATTCGGCTTACTACAATTTTTTGTTATTTTTTATATCAAATAAATCACTATAGAAAAGTTGAGAACTGGATTATAAAAAATAGATTATGGAAAATAAACCATTGATTAACATTTAGGATAAATATTTAAAAATTACAAAAATGATTGGTAGAGTAGTTATTATGTGGTTTTTCTTATAAATAAATCAATGTTTTGATACTAAAATTGGATGTTGTTCAAACATTGAGGTACTTAGAGGTAATAAGTCTTAAAATTGTACATTGACACTGAATTGATATTCACCTTCATCGTGAAAATGGGGTTTGAGGCACACCTATTTTCATAACCCCAGCTGAAATCCTTCTAAGTATTCACATTTTTCTATAAAAGGAATTATGATTTTCTAAATAATACTTATATCTCTAAGGATACCATCTTTATGACTCTGAGATTATCAGTTCATAAATTCTAAATTATGCTTATTGTTACACCATATTTGGGAATTAAAATTTTGATTTATAAATAATTATTTTATGATCTAATCTACTATATTTTATGTTTATTAGAAATAGAGCCTCAATGGAAAAAGGATATTTGTACTCATGGATAATATATAGATTTTCCTACTAAGTAATCAAATATAGTGGGTATCAGAACTGAAAATATTATGGTTATATAATAGAATATTATTTTTTATGACAAATAATGTTCACCAGATGGAACAAACTATTCTAAATAAATATTATCCAATGTGGTATTGATTTATATGATATAATCACCTATTAATGGGTTCAACTGCTAGCTGAAAATTTTCTGAGTAATCAATTAATTATATGGAGAAGATATTTATGGTGATGAGATGTGGTGAAGATGAAAAGATTACAACTAAAATGTATTGTCTAAAAATTAATGCTAATCAATTCTTCTAATTTATCCAAAATACTATAGAATAAAAGAAATTATACCTAATTGGATGTAAACCATTTAAGAAGACCTTTTCTGGTAAATATTTCCCTCGTGATAAAAAAATTGAAAAGAAGAGTTATTAAAAAGTGAATAAGAAACTATTTTGGAGAATGAGGATACCTTTATATGGTTTCCCATGAATGATAAAGACACAATACACAACATTGAGTAAAATATTGATAATTCCATTAAATAACTTTTAAAATGTCACTGAATGTTACTATTTTGTCAAAAATTATGATCACATTATATAATGTAAATATATTCCATAAAAAATAAGTATTCCCTAAGATATTAACAAATAATGGGAAATAAATTGACAATATGTCCATCCAAACTACATAAAAAACGGAATGAATCAGAAACAAAGAATACAGTGCATAGATTTATGTCTTGTGAAATTTATGGAATAAATCACCTTAGGAAATATTTGAATGGATTATAATATTATTATAAAACTGGAGATAATGGAAAATTATAATAATTATGAAATGGAATGATTGAATAAACTGATGTTCTATGTTTTAGATATAGGTATATGGGGAACAATAAAATCTAATTTCCAATTCATCAAGGGAATCCACCAGAGATGAGTCCAATGGTATAAGGCCTATATTATGTGATCACCGCAACTATGTTGGAAGTACCAAATGATGTTGGTTTAGATAAACAATTCCATTTATAATATTTATATACTCCTTTATTTGATTGTGGAACCAGACACCATTTTATATCTAACCTATTTTCCAAAAAAATTATACATTTCCCTTTTAATATAATAAGGGAGTTGTAAGTAAAAATTCATATAGGATGTATCACTCTGTTATGGTTTCCTTAATTATTACAGTTTATGAATAATAAATGTGGTTTAATATTTACCATATTATCATACATATGGTTTATCTTGATATAATATTTGATATGGATTTTTTCCAAAATATCATGTACAATTGTATTTCATTAAAAATTAAATTACCATTTTTAAGGAATATGTATAAATACATAACATTACTGTATAAAATTCATCATTAGATTCATATTTAAATCCATCCCAAGTAGAAATAATGAATTATATTTCAAGGTAATAAGAAAAAATATATGGTGAAGGAAAAAAAGCAATCATCAAATTGTGGATGTACTTATTGTCTAAGAATATATTGATGTGTGTCTGGATGAATTACTTATACATACCCCACCGAATGAAGTTGATTTTTCCATTTATTTATTCTTTACTATAAGATTAATATCAAAAACTCACAATAGAATTTCCACATAGTAATTAGTATAGTTGGAGAAGAAAACAGGAGGAGTTGTATAGTAATATATTTGTTCTTCATATTGTATCATCATGGGGATCACATGTTCTATTGTTTATGATGAATGATTTTTCAATGAGGAAATACATTTATTGTAGATAATTTAATTATATAAATATAAATAACAACTATCTTATTTCCCATATTGATGAATTATTCGATCAAATTCAAGTATAAAAATATTTTTAATGTATTGACATCTTTTGTAGGTGTCATAAATTAAAAGAAAACAAAGAAAACATACCAAATAAGTATTTTTTATTCATGTATGGACATTACATGTTTATAGTTATTCAATTTTGATAGTCTAACATAGAAATTTTTCATGGATATGATTAATAGAGTATTCATGAAATATCTTGATGATATTATTCTCGGATTCATTGATGTTATTTTGGGGTATTATAAATTTTATGCGGACCATGATAATAACCTTCATATCATTCATGAAAATGATACATGGAATATGTTATATAATAAATTTATAAAGTGTTATATTGGATTTAAGTCATTTATTTTCATGGCTATATTTTTCCATGAATGGAATCTTAGATGATATTGTAGAGAAAAATTCTATATAAGAACAGAGTAAAACATTGAACATAACTAGGGTATGTAGTTTCATTGCTTGCAAGGTTACAATTAATGATTCATTCATAATTTATGTAAATTTTTTTCTGTTAACCAATAATACATATAGGGGGATTAAGTCTATTTGGACAACAGAATGTTAATATTAATATGATGAATTATTGAGGTGATTGGTAAATGCTTTGATTTTGACTCTACCATTAAGAAATTATGGTTATGTTATATATAGTGATCCAAAAAAATTAGGGTCTTGATTTTTACATAATGGTAACTGAATAACTTATTTCATATTAATATTTAAAACTGATGATATGTGAACAAGACTATCCAACACATGATAATGAGTTGGTAGTTGTAATCATTGAAATGATGATACAGAGAAATTATCTCTATAGTTATATATGTGGGATATAAACAGAAAAAAAGAGATTAAAATTAACCATTTCACAAAATGATATAAAAATTAGGTAAAGGCGATGGCATGGGATACTCAAGGGTTTTGATTGATTAGTTAACTATAACCTTGGGAATGAAAATAAGTTTGCGGGTGCATTGAGTATGAATGATCATGGAATTCCAACTAAAAGAGATCTCATGTTCATGGATCTTGTAATGATATATATATAAATAATTAAGGTACGTGGACACTATTAATTTTTATAATGATTGAAAAACAATCATTATTATAAAATGTTACAAAATTCATAATATTATGATGAGAAAATTCGGATGAAAATTGAATCTCTGAATAATGGGAAACTAATATACATCATTTATGAAGATTTTGTTATGATATATGGAAATATATTATTTGTTCCATATATACCTAAGATAACATGGAAATTTATGTATGAACATCATTGCTCAATCAAATATATACACCCTAAAAACATGTAAAACCATTTGAAGGAACATTTCGTGTGGGATTACATAAAGTGAGAAATTACTTATTATATTTTAAAAATGTTAAATTCTAAACAAGGTAATTAGATGGGGAAATATACTAGATGATTCATGCATCATAATCATATTCCTCTGTTGAAATTAGATGACAATTTTATTAAATTTCATACAAGACTTTCATAGACTCATAGAATGATTGTTGGAAAATAAGTTATCATTGATCCCCAAACAGAATCTACACATATTAGTGACATATGAGAGTAACTACTTACTAAGAGCATTATAATTCTCTATAGTAATTAATTTCTATGATTTTATGGAAATATCATTCAATTGTGTATGTTCTAGATCCTCATTTTATATCAAAATTATTGAGTAGTCATATAATGTAAATTGAAACTGGGATTCATCTGATCAAATATAACCATCCTGAAACTACTGAACTACCTAAAAGGATAACACAAGCAATATAATACATACTAGGTAAATTTTATAACTGAAATTAAAGGTATGAGGGATTAGAATTTATCATTGATAGGGTTTTCAGACAACAATGGTTTCTGTTCAAGTATTCAAATGTCAACATGTGAAGAATTATGTGAAAGTAGATTTCCTACACGATATTTTTGGATTGTGATGGTGAAATTATACATATTATCATAGTTAATTTTGATGAGATAACAATTGAGGTAATGACTAATGTGGATCACATTAAAGAAGCAAAAAACATGATAAAATGTTTTTTCGGTTGTGAGAGAAATGATTTGGAATTCCATGTGGGAGACAACATTTTCCTGAATGTACCACCATTGAGGGTCCTATAAATTTTTCGATGAAATGGAATATAATACCCATGTTTAGATATCCATTTTATATAAATGAATGAAATTATTTATTTGTTTTCATTACTTAATGCCACAAAATTTCTCAATAGTGGATGATGTGTTCCATATATAATTGCTAAATAATTACATGAAAGAACAAATCGATGTTCTCTCATATGATGAACTATATTTGAATCATTTTGTATCATACAATGGAGATCCAATCCATTTTCATGATACAATATATAGGTTATTAAGGATTCTAACAACTCATTTGATAAAGGAACAATACAAAATCACAAAATAAAGGAAAAAATATGGAAAATAGAGGATATTATAAAGAAGAATTTTTATCTTATATTTAGAAGGTAATTTACAAAATGAATGCGACGATGGTATTTTTATTCCAGTGAACAATCTTACATCACAACACATTACAATATCTTACATCTAGAATAAATTATATTTCATTAATATATTATGATGCATGAAACACAAGGATAAAATTAAAATACTGAATTAAAATATTATTTAACCATGACCATTATAATCTACATGTTAGGTCTGGAGGTATAAATAGAAAAAAATAATTATGAATATTTGGTATCCTATTTATTAGGAAAAAATTAATTTATATTTAAATGAAAAAGTTTTTTTAAATGGTAAATTTTCTAAATAATAGTTTCGACACTATTTTATCCCATAATTTAAAATTAAATATTAACACATGGAGTAAACTAATTTTCAAAATAAACCTAAAATTATAAATAATAATATAACAATTATCTTTAGGTATGTTTTGTGTATTTATTTAAAAAATATTAATTTTTTATGAATAATGGAAAATACATAATTTTAATCAAAAACATCCTTTTCATTTGAAAAATACAAATTGTTAAATTATATTTTTAACTATATATATTGTCAAATTTGTTTTATTTTATATTAATAAATCAATTTGAGATAATTATTATAATTTTCATACAATAAATTGAAATAAAATCACTGTAAAATTTTGATCATTTTCTTTTTAATACAATATTTTCTCATTTGGTATGTGTGATTAATTTTAAAATAAAATTTTCCACATATATGAATTATATTTGAGAAAATTGATTCCATATTTGGAATCATTATAATTTATATTATATAATTTACTAAACATAATTTATTACCAATATGAGTTCTAAAAAATTTAACTACCCCAACTAAGGAAAAAAATTACTATGGGGTTGAACAAGTAAATTATGTTTTAAAATGGCCTATAAAATCACATATAATCTATTTTAATGAAATATATAAAAATTATATTATATATGCATAATTTATTCTCTATTTTAAAAACAATATTTATTTATAAAACAAGGTTACCCCTTTTTTCCAAAAATTACATGTGTGCCACTCAACTCGCGTATTAAAGGACACTGACACCCCTATTTTGTTTACACCACCAGAAAATTTTAGTCAAGAAGATACCTAACTGAATAAATTCATAAATTTCATAATATCAAACTAGAAGTGATATTTGTTATATAATTTCCTCCTAGGAATGGTTTTCTAGAAACCTATAGACGACCCCTGGATACGAGATAACATTCTTCAATGAGTGTTCTTATTCTATTTCATTCGCCACCCAATAAATTATTTATTTTAAATTATCAGAATAATATACTTAGTATCATACTCATACTATTATGATGTTATTTTAATTAAATTATATACACCCACATCCACGTCAATCTAATTGTTTATGAAATCACCATTCATGTGTGGTAGAAGTTAACCTTGTGAAGCGATGTAATTCATTTCTCCATTATCATCTCTCATGGTAGGTTGTGGTTATTAATATAAATTAGATTTATGATATTTATAAAAAAATTTCCCTATAAAATAATTATATCATATATATACATATTATTAATATCCATTCCATTGAAGATATGATAACATCACTCGTGTATACGGCGGACTACCGCCTCTTGAAGCAATGTGATTCACCTTCCACAAACAAATTACATAGAAGGTGTTAAGGATAAATATAATAATTTTTTTGTGATATAAAAAAATATTTTAATATTCATAACCTATGTATTTTTATTAATAGATAAAACATAATTTGAATTATTTTGACTAATTTAATAATGAGAAAATCGTTTGTGTGATTGTGGACAACCACCATCACAATGTGATGTGAAAATCTTTTCATAACCATCCAACAAGGGTGATATATATATATATATATATTTTGATATTTAAATAATTAATATGTTATTTATGATATCATTAACATTCTGTATATATAAAAGCTTACCACATTTCCATAATGATTGTCTAAAAATTGAAATTTTACTCATGCATATGTATGTTCTATCATATCAATGATCGTAATGTACTACATTTAACAAAAACATATTTCATTATTTGACATAATATTATTATTTATTTATAAATACAATAATTATTTCATAATTAATGTTATTTAAATGAAAAATATATATATTTATAATAACTAGAACACTCATGACATAGAATCAATGTGAATTCAATGAAATTAAAATACGAAACAATGAAAATAATGAATGGTTATTAACGAATGGGTGATAAGATGTTATAAATGAATCATATATTATATTATAATTATTAATATGGTTCTGTTATAAGTTAATAAAATCTAATAAAACTCTATATGGGGGGATAAGAAATGTTCAACCAAAGGAAGTGTGAGGTAAGAGAATTTGTCTCAATTCCCTTTGATGTCAAATATTTTAATGTAAATAACCTCATTTAATTTAAATGGTGTATATAAAGAACCATTAATATGTAATATCATTTTTCATTTATAATCTATTGTATTTAATTTTTCAATTTTAATCAAATCATCCAAGTGTATTTTACATGGAAATTACAAAGTGCTAAATGTTAATTTTATTTTCTCACGTTATTTTGTGATTGTTAACATTATCATTAAGTAATCATATTCATGTGATTATTTATCATTGAATATTTTATTTATCTTGCATTTAAATAGTATTGTTTGATGGATATTATTATTTCTATAAAATATACCATTTATACATATAGTTTGTACTTTGAATGTTATGGCAATAGTCATAAAAATATTTTCAAATTTTTATCCTTTACCCTATATAGATATTTATTGATAATGATCATTTATCATGAATTGAATATATTATTATATAAATGAGAAATTAATTTGACAAATAGATATGCTGAGGGAAAATTATATATATCCCCACAATTCATCCTTTAGTCTCTTGAGACAAACCATTTGGCTAACTCAGATATATTTTCACCTAGAAATTTTAAACTATTTTGGGGATAGATATGGGTGGTAGAGGATAAATGTTCCTCAGACATTTTTTATGACACATTCATCGGTCAAGAATACATTGAATATTAATTTATTTTGAAAATCATTATTTACTTCTATTCCCACAATACAAGTGTATGTGTAATTCAATACATTAATGGCGAGGTATGCTTCTTGATGGAAAAATGATGAATGGATTTTACTTCCTCCAATATATTTCACCTTACAATAAATCACATAGTATGGTTTTCCATCATATATTACAATGTGTTCCTGAAACTTATTCCTAGTGATATATCATTATGGAGGTGGTTAATTATGATGCTTATGTCTAAACATTCTAATTAGTCATGACAGGGAATAATCTATCAGTTAAGAGTGTAGTCATGTTGGCCATCGCTATCATGTCTGGACACTAGAACATTGGTCAGTTTTATTCAGCATTATATGTGGGAATCTCATGAAGTAATATTGGTTATGATACCCAAGGAGTCCCATTCACATCATGAGGTAGCTAATTTTGAAGGCATATCACTTGAGACATTCCACAAGAATCCTAATTTTTTACATGAGGTGGAAGATTGACATGTTTCGTGTTTAACATGATGAAGGGGATGGACAAATTTTTCAAAACACCCCATGGATATGGATCAGAGAGGCACATCCCTATATGGGAGCATGTGGATATTTTAATGTATAGATGGGTCAAGATGCCTATAGTGGTAGACATAAGGAGATATGTCTCATAAATGGAAGATTTCACACCATTAAAGTTGATATGACCATTATTGAAGGATGATCATGGAGGTTAACTATTATAGGGGGACACAATGGATTACCATTGGTTGGGATTCATCATCATTGAGGTTTCCTACGTACCATGTTTATCTGATAGAGATAAAAACCCACATAATTTTTTGGATGGGGTGGGGCTTACACATGCAAGCTTCCCTTCGTAAAAGGATTTCCATTTTTTAGATTGTATGGACTATTTGGGATTACGAATGGGATCATCCTAGGTGCTAATGGGAGAAATAATAACAAATACTAGGCTTACATTCATTATATTCTCAATGGGGTGGTATAATCTCACTAGGATGTGGTGTTTTAGGTAAGACCATGATGGATGATTATGAATTGTTGTTTGAGTGAATGAAATGCATTGAGTTTTTTTGGTGGTTGGTATTAAACCATATGGAGGCTTCCAATGAATCTAACGGGGTTGGGAATCAATGTTTACATGTATTGGTAATGTGTTGTTGGAAAACATGAGGGCGTGTCCCATGGAAATGGAGCATATGGTTGGGGATTATGCAATGATGCTACCTAGACAAGAGGGGAATGATACAGCATAAACCATGAAGGTTTCCCAATAAGAATACTATGGATTATTCATAGAAGTGCTCATAAGAGGTATATTTGATTTCATGGTCGTTGTTAACCACTAATACCACATGCGTTATGATATTTCTATGAAAAAAGAGGATGAAATATACCTGACTGTCATCTAATGAAATATGCACTAATTAGAGATTATGTGGGGCTTACACATGTGATCTTTCCACGGATGATTTTATTCAGTATGAAGAGTTTCTCATTCAATGAGAGGATGATATCATTCCATGTGGGTCATAAAATGATCATACTATTAAAGTTCTGTGCAGCTTACGTTTGGAAACTGCATGATGCATTCTCAGAAAAAATTCTCAAAGGGAGATGGATAGAGGGATGATATCATATGATGTGAGAGTTTCACGGTTCCCATACTCCATTGGATCTTGTATGGAGGATGTCATTTTATTTCAATTATACAAAGAGAAATCCTACATTTTCTTAACATGGTAAGATAATATTTTTACAACATGTGGTGAGGACATTGGTTCATTACAGTTTTATATCATCTATCTTGGATGTGGGTGAATCACTCCTCACCTCATAGGATTACATAATCATAAATCATGAGCCTTCAGAAGGTACATTGATTTACAAATAAAAAGGTTTAATAATGTGTATGATTGATCACTCATTTGGTCTATTATATCATCTACATGCAATAATGAAAGAGGAATTAGAGTACCTTTTGTGAAATGATGTAGGAAAACAGGAATCTTCGGCTACACATAGAATATAGTGGTCTATATGAACGAACATAACATGTCAGATGGGAACATGCTGTTATGTTGAACCAATCATAGATGGATTTAGAGGTGAGGGGAACACAAACATGATGAATGGATATTTGAATAAGGGATGAATTATTCTGATGAAAAATATAAGGTATTCAAAAAGAGGAGGGACTCATTATGAAGTTCTTCTCAATGCTCAGGTGCTTCGTGGAGGCCACAAGATTAAAAAAAATAGAATGGGATTCATGAAACATAGTAACCCTTATATGGAATTTATTCTTGGTTGAGTAATATAGTTCTTTAAAAATTATTAATGATCTAAAAGCATCAACTAATCTATTGTTCCTTCTTCCGCCATTACAGGAATAATACCAATTGAATAGAATCCATGTATTTGGTGGAGGTATTAATGAAATTGTAAAATGGATTTTCACAATATACATAATCATTGACTGTATAAATTTCCAATTAGTTTTAATTTTTCATATGTTTTAGGAATTTAGAGATTGAATGTTGAATGTTCGGGGTATACATCCCATTATGTTAGATTGTCAAGGGTATTTATAGGAAAAGGGGGATCTTGGTGCTTAGAGACATGCCACGAAGAAAATATGGTCTCTAAGAAAGTTCATGACTTTTTTATAAATAGATAATCCAACTGTTTATGCTTTATCATGGTTGTAGAGTGATTTCAGACTCATGGGGGGACATCTATCCCTCACGTATTGAAGGTGGTGAGGTACATCCATGAAAGGGATCTTCAAAAAATACCCCTTATGTTTATTTCTTTTGTTACATGTAGCTTGGATTGGCCTCTAACTAGTTTTGGATTTCCCAACTCATCGCTTGTCAAAAAATATAGTGCAAAAAAATACATCCCTCGGAAAATGAGATAATTGGAGAAGTGGGTCATATACTAAACGAAAATCAATAATAATTTGTTTAATCATGAAACTCGTTCATGATGCATATATTGTAATACTCATGGATAGGAAGGCATCCACAAGGATTGGTAATCCATGAAAAAATAAATCGTGCTTGGTGGGACCCCAATCCACATTGGATATTCCTAAAAAACCCTCGTGGTCTTTCTTTTTTTTGAATATCCTTCACTCCGCAAACTCATTCTTTGAGATCCATACTTCCAGGACACATTATCTACTTAAACATCTAAGAAAACCATGAATATTTTTCTGCAGATACTTGAAAAAATTGTGCAAGGTATTCTAAGTCATGAAATCTATGGCTCCACTAATCATCTTCGGAAACTCCCTCCTTTAAACAGACTCAAAAAATCATCTTGTCTCAAAATGATGACTACTTTAGAACCATCTTTGTATGTCCTTAATCATTCGTAATTAAGGGAAGAAAAGGTGAAAATGTTATTATTGTAGAGTTCATTTGGAGACAATCTGACCCTGAATCTATGCTTTCAGTACTATCAGAACCACTTTATGATTATCTTCTATGGAATAGGTTCCTGTTTTATGTCTTTGTTCTAAGGGATGATTCATTTATCTTACCAGAATGTAGGGATCAAATGGATTAAGTTTTCATGGGAGAAACATTACCATACCAATGGTATTGGGGATCTACAGGCCATATCCGAAAGGATAACACAACTATCACATAAGACTATCATTACAACCATATCAACAATGCCAAACTGATATGGCAAGAGGTTTTTTATTCCATGAAGAAATATCATCAAATCATCATGTTTGGCTACATGAACCCAAGGAAGAGATGTTTATATGACTCATATATGTTCCAGGGTGGTAAGTTAAATGATTATTAGTCCTATGAAAAATGTTAATGCACATATTGATTTTTATTTAGGGAAGAGAATATGCAGGTAGTCTTGTATGACGAGGAATGGGATTCCAAATTCAATGTCTGGAAATCACATGAAATCATGTCGGGGTTATTGAGAAGATGTCTAGTGGGGACCAAACACCTTTAATCATGATCATGCGGAGGTCAATATCATCCTTTGGGTCCTCAATCAGATTTCTAGAATCCAGATTCAAGTGATATGTATGATTAATTCCTCCCATGGGAGAATGTGTTCGAGTATCTCAAGAATCTACAATTATTGGTGATGTTCTTGATAGATCAGTTTCCTCCACTACTAAATCCATTTAGGGAATAAGGGGCATCCACTTCATGAAATTTGTTAGTTATTTTATGAACATCCTATAAGAAATGTCAATTAAGGGGAAAGTGGATTCAATAATATTGCGGAAAAGGTCCTGACCTGTCTGAGAGGAATCCAATATGGAAAATATGGCTCTTATCGGCATATCATAAAGGAGATCCAAGAAAAATAATGGGGAAATATCATCAAGAATGATTCTCAATACATATTTATGTAGCTTGGATTCACTACATCGCTCATTTGTAGGTGGATTGTTTCAATGAGGGACCCCCACATATGGGTGCAACTGAGTACATTTATAATGGCAGCTATACTACATACTAGGATGAATATAAATCATGGATTCTTGGTACTATAAATGATATATAATGTACACTGATATATTAGTGAAGGAATTAATCTTTTTTTCTTTTGTGGAACATTCCATTTTTTATAGTATGGTAGCCATGCACATGGGAGGATGTGAATATAAAAACCCACCCCCTACCAGAGAAAAACTATTGGTCATTGATTCAACGTATCATGGGATGCTTCCCATTCAATATGTTTTTGACGACTATGATGAACATGGTCATTCTGGTAGTTCATTTTTCAATTCATACATTCCTACAAATGATGAAGGTAATGAAAAATGACAACAAATTAACAATGTATGAATGGTCATATCTTCCATCCTTTCGAGGAAGAGTGCGGGTGGTATGGGTGTACTATGAGTCGATTTTTTGAACTGTACAACCCACACCAATTCATGAGGATATTCATGTCTCTATAAAAGAATTCCTTGATTAGGTACTTGGTAGTAATTCCTTAAAACCTCCCATCTATGATGAGTAAGCACTGTATAAAATTCACCTATGATAATGGAACGATGTTGAATGTTCTTCCAACATCTAATTAAACACGTGTGAATCTATGAATATACATTGATTTGGGATCCCACATACCTATGTGTAATGCTGACTATGTTAACCATCAATGACAATGTTGGAGTAACTTCTCTACCTTAGGGATGAGGCTCAATATTGCAAAGAGAGAACCATAGTCATAGATATGTTTTACATTGTGTTATTTGAACAATGGAGCCAAAATTTTCATGTCATATACCAAATATAAATCAAGGAGGAGTAGCAACACCATACCAAACACTCACTATTGGGTAGGCTGGAGAGGAAAGGTAATCCTCAATTGGGTTTTCCATGATGTTTTCACTTGCTTCTAGGAAACTGTAATGTTGTGCGGACATTCCTTCTAATGTTGTTTACCTCAGGTCATGGGAAATTTTGGATTTCATTAATATGTTCTTCAACACTCACATGATGTGGAACAACCTAATCTCATATGTAATAGAACTTATTGTGATCTATTATATCAATTATGGTATCCTCATGTCCCTGGACGAGATGGAATGATATGGGACATAGTTAGAATATATAGTGTATTCTCAAGGCACATCATGCTCAATTATGGAACTGGTGACGTTACTAATGGATATTACCTCCTCCCAAAAACTATATGTTTCTGAGCTAGAAGCTTGTTATACCATTCTCAATAAATATGATGAATTTTGGGTGGATATTCTAAGGAAGGGACTCTCTTAGAAAGTGGACTGATCGAAACATCCTTTGGGGAATTTTTATTATCTTCTCGACGTAATAATTAACTCACTATCCCATGATTCATCATACCTTACACTTTATAAAGATATAACATATGAACATCTCACAATGAATGAGGTTATGGATTTAGGGACACCTACTGATGGGGATGGAGGCACACCAACTTGTGCAGATGGACATGCACTAGAATCTAGGGCCTTAGAAAATTTTTCCATGAGGCCCACAAATGGTCGGGAGGATGGATTAGATAATCCAAAATATCTAGAGCTCCCAATCATCCAAATAGGTATATCCACTAGAATTATAATGAATGAAACATATGAGTCCAATCATCCACCACTTGACCACTATATGCTTAATTATTTTTATACCCATAAATGATGTTTTTATTGATTAGGTTCATTAATATATTTCCTGGCTGAACAGTGTAGGGTTAGCATATGATATTTTATTAAAATAGTCTTTATAATATATCATACCTTCTCTAATAGGTTATTTGGTTGACATTAAGTTTGATTATAAGTCTTAAAAGGACATTTCCATTGTCGAAAAGTCTGTTTTTTTTTTCATATGGTGCCACTGGTGAGGTGGAACTCAAGGATGATATAGAAAATCATGCTAATGTGGGGTCATGCAGGGATGGTCAACATAAATTGGTGGATCATAGATCATATGTTGAGATTAAAAAATAGGATATTAAAAATAAATTGTTGGTTGTATTTCCAGAGTACGAGCCTACAAACCCTACAGAGCTAGATAAGTCTGAATGTGATGCGGTCAAGGAAAATCACATCATCTAGCATCAGTCGTGGATGATCATCAATGTTTTCATTGAAAAAAATAAATATCCTAATTGGGTTATCTATATATTTTCACATATCCAAATTCTATGTAGATTTTGTTCTAAAGGGTTTGATGCTCGAGGTCTTTACAAGGTCAACCACGGCTACCACAAAAAAATATAGGGGAATGATGTCAACACCTAGACATCACTTTGCACCCGGATATGTTTGATATCATTCAAACTCGATATATGGGGAAAAGGTGGTTAGTTTTCTAGATGAAATTAATTACGAGCCATACTCCTTAATCACCAGTAATTTGGATCATTTCCTACAACTAAGTCCCCAAATTAAGGCAATCGAGGAGAAGATAATATAGGTATTTCATAATCTGGATGATCTCTTAGATGAGTGGGACTTGGAACGCATCACGGTGGATGGGCTTCACCATGAATTATATGGAGCAGAAAGTAGGTCAAGTGGGGACAAAAAATTCTAGAGGCCAAATAGAAAAGTTCAGTGCAGCTGATGCGATTGATCCTAGGAGAAGAGAAATATTGGAAATTTTCCAGGACTTATGAGAGGCTCCATTATATGGATTTTCCCTACCACTTCCACAATGATGACATCATTTTAATACTTATTTGTGCATGGAAACATCTCTTTATCACATTAATTATCACACATCAATCATACTTGTGAGAATAATAGTGATAAATTCATAGTCTCGCAAGTGTCGTGATAGTTGTGAGAAACAAGGGATGTCTACATTTTTATCAATATATATTATGGTATCAGATAATCATTGAACACTCGGGGTATAATATTTTAGACTGACCACTAATATAATTCATGATGTGTGGTGAAACATCCGGAGAATAGGTTTCTCATAGTAGACAACATTAATTTCCCAAAGTTTTTTAATGCATGAATATGACAACTCTAGGGGATATATAGTCAATCTGAATAATAGGGGAATGTGAATTGTGAATTATAATGAGAAAATACCAAATCATGAGGATGGAAGCATAGAATTACAATAATGCTACTGATCATGTTCGAAAAACACAAAATCCATTCTATGATAAAGGAATAGGGATTGAAAAATGAGGTTTCAGCACTGAACATGTTCAGGAACAAGGGACCAATCATGAAATTTCATCCAATGCCTTCTGGAATGTTGAAAAATATTGATTGGTGAGCCAAAAGGAGAAACAGGAGCAGGCCGTTAGAATAAAGACCTAGCCCTAAACATTACATAATCAGGATTTATGTCATGAATTCCCAATGAGAATATGTTTAGGTTTATTAATTTATGGAATTTGGCCTTAACTATCACATAACCACTCATATATTACTAAGTATAATCTTCTACTCACTATCCATTTTGTCAGAAGATAATACTATTTAAATCATGATTTTGTTTCTAGATTGAAAACATTATAACATTCATCATGACATATTCCTTTGTATTACCCATCATTATAATCTTTGGAAACATTTAAAATACTTAGGATGAGTACAACAAGCTTAATAAGGGTCATAAAATAGTTAAAGGAACTATTAGTCCATGAATATTTTAAACACATGAAAACATTATAACAAAATTATACATTTCACGAGTAATACATTAAATGATTAGGTAACCTCTTGAAATAATAATATTCCAATAAAACACCATAAGCAATATAACTCATAAAGGTAACATGTATCATCCATATCATACTTATCGTGTATCTTTCACAACTACATAGGGAGTAACATTCATGGTTACATTTGGAATAACCCTCACAGTATATTCCCAAAACCTATTAGGAGAAAACTTATTGTTTAAATACATATAATTACTCAATGAATTGTAGAGATATAATAGTCTACCCTACCCTTATTTTATCATGGAACAAGACATATATATAAAATATTCCAAAGAACATAAACATAAGCACATAAATCATGCATAAATGAAAATAATAAAAATCCTAAATTTTATTTAAAAGATTTTATTCCAATATGTTGATAAAATTAATAAATATACAATATCATATTTAATAAAATACTAGTAATATGATATTTATTTTTCTTTTAGAAAAATATAGTTTGTAGAGGATGCCAAATATCAAATAATGGTTACAGAGGCAGAAAAGTTGTTGTCCCCATATACGTAAAAAAATATACTTTTTTCATCATGTAAAACACTGCATATAAAAGGATTAATTTTGAAAACATTTGGATTTAATTAAATTTTAATGGGGCTAATTATGGACATTATAAAATAAGGTCGGTTATATATCAAAATATGACTTAAAGAAACGATATTGAGACAAATCACTTATCTCAAGTCCCATGTGGAATGTAAATTATTTACATTTATGAATAATAAAATATGTTAATTTACACATTCATCAAATAAATAAGGATTGTTATTCCATTTATATAAATTATTTATAATTTTATATCAATTATGTAATTATTTAGGTTTATGTCGGGTGTTATGTCAATATTCACTACTTGAGTTCAAAAATGGACATTGTATAATGAATCTTTTTCCATGTTGTAATAATTCCATAATATAAAGAATAATATTCATGATTTAATTACAAATTTGTTACATTAATAATACTTTTTTATCAATCCATTAAATATGTTGATGAAAAATTAGTAACATTATAATCATGAATACGATAGGTTGTATGTAAACATGACTAATGCTTTAATTTTACATTAATCCTTATGGAAATAAGGATATAATAATTATATCCTTACAAAATAATAGAAACATAATTAATAACATATTAATCATTTAAATATACTTATATATGTCATTCATGTGATGCTGTGATTAAAAACGAATCACATCACAACCTGGAGATGATAGTTCACATGTACACAAGAACGATGTTATCATTTTAATATAAACGTAATGTAAGAATTTAAATTATTTATTATTATGATATAATTATTATTATTTCATGAATATCTCATATGAACATTAATTTACCATTATAACCAGACCTGAGAGACGGTTAAGTAAATAAAATTTTATTGGTTTATGGAGGTGAATGTTCAAACGTACACATAAATGATTAATTACATTACCATTTTATTGAAGTGGATATGTATTGATCTGATGATATTAAATAAAATAACACATTATTATAATTTTTTTCTTTATTTTTTAACTAATTATATTTGGAATATATTTGATACATGTGCACGAAGAAATAAAATAGAAGCACATAAATAAAAACATTACCTTTCTTTCAGATGATCGACTATCTTAAAACCATAACACCTCTATGAAGGTTGTAATACTTAAAATAACACCTCAATAATGTGGTGAGTGAATATAGGAAGGGTTTCTAAAAGATAATGGATTATTGAATTTTTTTTAAAGTGTATATAATAAAGAGAAAGATTAATTTTTTATAAGATAATGGGTGTAGAGTCATGGAATTATTAAAAGTATTAAATTTATACAAATTGATTTTATTTTCAAATTGAGTCCAGGTTTATTTATATAGAATATATGATGTGTATGGGTTGAAATACAATCATCTGGTAAAATTTCTATAGGTTTTGGATAGTTCTTTAATCCTTATCATTTTGTTTTAACCCTTTTATTTCTGACAATTTTATTAGGTTATTAACACATTGAGATTTAAAATAAATCCATAACATGTCATGAAACCATTGAATGAGTAACTAATGACATTTGGATAATTATATCAACTAGTTAAATGAATCAGGGATTTTTATATATTTTAAAAAGTTTAATAAAATATTTTAAATTATAAAATATAAATTATGTCAATTTTGACACTATTCATTACATGAATTCTTTAAAAACCACAAAAACATGTTTCCTTTGAAAAAACTACTCTAAATCACCTCTAACATTTCAAATTCAACCAAAATATTCGTTTATGGTATAAAAGTGTTCAAATTATATTAAAATAAAATTATATATGTCCTAAAAATAATAAATATATTACCATGAAATAGTTAATATTTTTATATTTCTATGAAATATTTATATTATAATATATCACATATATAACACCATATGAAAATTTTAATAGTTATAAGAGCCATAATTATGACATCTTTCTCTTTGCATTAAATAAAATATCCTATGTGTCGTAATCACACCCATGTGGCTCCAAAAAGGCGACAATTTCGGTCCAAATATTTTCTTAGTTGATAAAAATTAATCAAATAAGGGTTTGAAAATATTTATGGTAGATTAATAATATTTATAATATTATTTAAACCTTTAATTACCCGATCCACCTTAAAATATGGAAATACAAATAATTATGAAAGTTAGAATTTATAATATATAAAAAAATGATGTATTTACATAATTTAGACCTTCTGATTCCATATATAAAAATAATACCTCCAAATTCAAATCACATAATTTGATTAAATTATTTAAAATTTAACATAATTTAAGGAATAAGAAAAAGGGTTTTTAATGTAAAATGTTCAAAAGATCGTATATTTTTTATTTCAAATTTCAACATAAAATCGATTAAAATAACCTAAATCGAAATAAATGATAAAACCTATTTTAATTATAATTTAAAAAATTTTAAAAATACAATATAATACTATAAGTAAATTTAATAAATTTTTCGATTTATACTAAATTTATATTTTTTCACTATTCATTACAATATTAATTTTATCAAAAAATTTCTAAACATTCATTTGAATTAAATTTTGATGTACTGATTCCAAAGAAAAAGTTAATATTGTTGAATATTACTATTAAAATGGTCAAAAACTAAAACTAAATGGGTTCTTCATCGAATGGTTGTAAAACTACCTTTTAAAAATATTTGAGATGTTTTTTCTTAAAATAAGATTTATTCTTATTTTAAGCCCATAATATTTATTAGTTGAAATTAATAAAATTTAATAAAGATTTAAAAACATATTATATATTTTTTTATTCATTCCATCTAATAAAATGACTAGGAATTTATTACCATTTAAAATAATAATATTATTAATATAATATCTTTTAGTATATCTCAGTCTAGTGTGCAATATAAGATTTCAGAGAAACCCATTGTGGCATGTCTAGTACGCTATCAGACAAATAATCCCCATTAAATTAAAATTAATATCAAATTAATATATATTAATACATATGGAATATTATTATTCAATAATTACATGGGATGTTACATCCTTCCCGCTATTAGAAATAGTGTCCTCGCAATATTATTCATTTATATAATAAGTGGGTGTATTTTTCCCTCATATATTATTCATATTCCAATTAATCCACTTAAACCATATGGTTTTTCCTTTAAAACATAACATGATAAATCACATTATTTCCCGACACATTCTATCTAAATTAATGTATATGGATTAGATAATCTTCAAAAGAAATAATTTCATCCATATACTCTACTTCTGGACTAAAAACATGATATAGATCTTGAAAATACATCCTTAACATTGAAACCTGAAAACAATTGTGTACATATGATAAACACATATTTAAATCCCCTAGTTAGGGAACTGATATAATGATATCTAGGATTTTATAGGTTCTAACGAACCATGGAATCACCTTCCCCTTAATTCAAAAACGAATCGCACATTTCCACGGAGAAGTACTGCGAAATACATGACCACCTACCTCAAAATATGGATCATCCCTAAATTTATGTACATAAATTTTCTATATTCTTTGATCTATCTTCATTTGTTTCTAAATAAATTGATCTTCTTCAACAATCTCTTCTACTAATTATTGACCCATCAACATCCAATATTTGGAATCATCATAAAAATCTTAGTTCGATACCTCTTTCCATATAATGACACAAATAGTTCCATCTGTATACTAGAATGGAATTATTTATTAAATGAAAACTCAATAAAATAAATATTTTCATCCCAAAATCCATTGTAATTTATTGAACAAGCACATCCTCTGTGGTCTAAATTGATCATTCTGACATCCAATTTTATTGATAATGAAAAGCTATTCTGAAATCTAACTCGGTTTCCAATGACTTCTGAAGTACATTCTGAAATATAGAAGTGAAATTTGGATTATAATCAGATAAAATAGAGAGATTAAATCAATATAACCTAAAAATCCCATTATGATACAGCGGAGAAATATAATCTTGAGACAGTGTGTCCCTAATATAATGAAAATGAGCATATTTAGTAAATTGAACAATATTAACCCAAATATCATAGTTACCTCAAAAAATATTTGGTTATACCACTATGTAATACATGGATATATTTTCCCATTTCAACTATGGTACTAGAAAAGGATGAAGCATACCCTTTGGAAATTGTAATTCTACGTTAACCTCTTGAAATGAAATAAAAAACTCACAGTGACGTCAGCAATATCTCATTATATTATTTCCCACCATTAATACTCATAACGGTCTTTGTATATCATGCTACTACCATGATTAACTGAAAACTGAGAATAGTGGGATTCACATAACAACTATTCTTTAAACTGTGAATCACAATTCACACATAGCCTCTTCCCAAATTGTAAAACACAGTATTTAGAAATGTTGAATATAGGAAACATAGCCTTTTGAACCCATTCTACATTTTTTCAAATTCACTGTCTTCCTATTACCAATTCATAATTTTTTCTGACTGATATTATTACACATAAACATAAATCAAAACAGAGGAATTTCCAGCACCAAAAAATTCCATGTTAATTATTATAAAATAAATAATGAAATGGTCATGCTGAAAATGTTGCATGTATAATGTATCACTTCTTTTTCAACTAAAAACACCATCAACTTTTCAAACATTTATTGTTAGTATATATGTCACATATTAATCCAAACATATGTTGCCTCCCAATTTTTAAAGCTAAAAGAAATGAATTATAATTCCAAACCATGTTTATATATACTTATCTCATGAGTTTTCAACTATCATTAATCATAAGAAATTACATGATCCTTACACATTAGGACCCAACAATATTCTTTCAATGAAGTACCACTATTGATAACAAATTCACCATTTCTAGAAGAAAGTTCCAAAATTGGGGCATTCACCAATATTGACAACAATTTTTGAAAACAATCTTTACATTATTATTTATTGAAGAAATTAAAACTTTTTCGAGTAAATTTTGACAATGGGATAGATAACCATTCAAATGTTCTGACAAGCCACTGGTAATATCATCCTATACTGAGAAAACTACAAATATCAGTTATATTTGTTTGTCTTTCTAATTCTTCAGCAAATTTCCTTATAATATGATCCATAGTTATGCCACAATTTGAAATAATGTGACAAAGGAATGAATTTTTTTTCAACTATACATAAATAATTCTGAATTTTTCATCCATTTTGTTTTATTTTATGGTTTTCAAAATAACACATAGATGACTTTAATTCTCCCCATTAATTTCAAAATATACAAAAAATATTATCAATAAACACAACAACATGCTTGTCAAAGAACTCGTAGAATATTTTATTTATAAGATTCAGTAATACAACAGGTTCACTTTTTATCTTAAATGGAATAATTATAAATTAATAATGGCCATATTGAGTACAAAACATTGTCTTTGTAATGTATTCTTCTTTAACAGTCAACTCATGGTACCCCGATATCAAGCGAATCATTGAAAAATATTATACTCCATGGAGGTCATAAAAATAATTATCGATATGAGGTAATGTATATTTGTTCTTAATAATGATTTTATATAAGGCATTATAATAAAAGAAAAGTACAATTGAACTAGATTTATTTTTAAAAAATAATACAGGATCATCCCATTATGATTTACTAGGTCAAATGAAACATTTATATAAAAACACCTCCATTTGCATCATCAACTCTAAAATTACATTTTTAGCCATTAGATAAGTGGTTTTTGAAATATTATTAGCATAAAAAACTATTTAAATAGTAAATTCAACTTCATGATCATGTATAATACTTAGAAACTCATCAGGGAAAACATCAATACACTCATTTACCTCTACCACATCAATAATCTGAATAGTTCCTATGTTATCAACCACATGAGTAAGGTAACATTGATTTCTAATTTTAATAGTTTCTCATATTCTTGATATTTCATCAATGGTAGGTGTTCATTCTTATAAAAAACAGGAATACAATCTCAATATAATCTTCTCTATATATATATATAGTCTTATCAAGGGAAAATGAAAGCCAATCCATAACCTAAATAACATAAAAAAATACTAGAGTAAAAACAACATGGATTGTATGTAACATATTTAAATATAAATGGAATAAATGATTCATATATTTTTTTATTTACTCACAATTTTCCAAGGTGTTTTTAAAATAATTTATGGATTCATTTTTTGTGGTTGGATTTATAATTTAATAAAAAAATTCACAGAAATTAATTTATTTTTTCATACTGAATAAAAATCATTTTCATAAGATGAATGAACAAAAAATTTTCCTAATAAACCTTTTCTATATCCAATATATTTTATTGTAGTTATGAAGGATTTCAACATTGCTTTCTTTTTATAGTCTGGAAGCATCCCATCATTCAAATTAATCATTGTACACTCATTTTAATAATGACCAATCTTTTTTCATTTTTAAAAAATTAATGATTGTATACTAGATTGTGTCCTACCAGAACCATAATCCTTTTTAACATTTTTATGAGTGTTATGTCCCATTTTACAGATTCAAAATCACTTACTATAATTTTGAAGTAATTATCTAGTGTGTTTTTATAAAAATTCTGAAAACAATAAAAATATTTATCTTACCATCAGAATTTTTTTTAATTCTTTCCAATCACCTGCCACATCATTAAAATTTTCTACTTGTTTTTTAAGAACACATAATCATTGGAAAATTATAGTGTACTTTCTCTGTGCAACAAACATGTTTTTTATATATTTTGAACTCGTGAGAAAGCAACAACCTCTGATAATGTTTCATTAATCTTTATTAAAATTGATTGATTTTTCTATCATGATCCCAGATGAAAATTGGATATTACCATTCTTGTCTAGTGAATTCTTTATAATAATTATCCACCAAGTCCTCATCATGACTCAATTCAATGGATTTTTTTTACATCATTGGTTAAACCAATGTAAGAAAAATAATCAAGAAGCATATTTTTTTAATTCACCCTAATCAAGGGAGTTAATATCCTCACTGTCCCAGATATTATTAAAAATATAACACCACTGATCAACATCACCATAAAAATGGTAAATACAAAGACATAAATTTTAATACTCTAAATACACCATGACAACAAATATATCTTCTATGTATTTAATCCACCCTGCAGCTAGCACAAGTTCATATGATCCACCATGTTACGGAGGATTTTTCCTCATAAATACTCCACCAGTGAAATGTTCCACTATGAATAATCTAGCTGATCATATTCATGGATACCATAACAATTTATATCATGAGTCAAATATTCCATCATTATAAAATAATATCCGGTTACTATTTAGACAATCCCATGTTGCTGATTTTGAATGTTATTTTCCTCTGGAAGGTTTCCCAGCATAACATCCCTATTTATCATAAGGAAAACCATTATAAATTTACATAGCTTTGATGTATCAAATGGTAATATTAAAATTCAATATAATTTTAACTTGACTTCAATTTAAAGATAATTTATATATAATATATTAACAATATCATAACCCCTAATGTTATTTAAATTTTCATCTGATACAAACTATAAAGCCCCAGCATTAAACATTACAAAATCTTGAGTTAATTTAAAAATTCCCCAGGATGATATTTTCAGGATTTAATTTTTATATAATTAGTCTATAACTATTACATTACAACTAAAATATCAAAAAGTAATCACTTCTTCAAACTATACATCTTTTCACAATATAAATCTATTTTAATAATTTTTTCTTCTTTTTCCTAATAGAAATCATTATAATATTAAGCATCACATTTTTTTCACCTACCCAAGTATATACCATGTTGAAAGGATTTCGATAACATTGAATGATCACTAGAATCTCGTTATGGGCCATACAATAAGGAAATGAACCATTACTGTATGAATATTTTTAACTCATGCAATCATTTTCACAATATTATTCCTCTCACCCATAAAACATAAACACTTTTTCTTATATATAGAAATTATAAGATTCCTATAAAACTCCATAACATACATAAATCATACATGTATCTTTTAGAATCCATATCATACTTATATTGTGTCTTCCATATCTATATATGGAGTAACATTAGAGGTTACATTCAGAATAACCATCACAATATATTCCCTAAACCTCGTAGGATAAAACTTATCATTAAACTATGTCTCATTACCGAATTAATTAGTGATCCATCATTGTATCTCATTCCCTAAATTTATCATGTAATCACATATATATATTAACAATTCCCAAGAACCATTGCATAAGAACATAAATCAATCATAATGGAAAAATAACATTTCACATTACATTCACGAGTTTACATTTAAAGATATTTATAAATCTAATCCATTATCAAAACAATTGTCAATACCATAATACATTAAAATGTAATATTGTGTATTTTTTTTAAAAAATTATGTCTTGTAGAGGATGGAAAATATTAAATTATAGTCACATCGATGGAAAAGTCATTGTCTCCATATACGTAAAAAAAATATTTCTATTGGAATTTTCAAAAACACATCGTATAGAAATATTCATTTAAAAAATAATTAAATTAAATTAAAATACAATGGGGTAATTAATATACATTATAAAATAATGTGGTGTATAATTTAAAAATTTGACTGAACTAAAGTAGATTGAGACGAAGTAGCTTACCATGAGTCCTAATTATATCTTATATTCTTTATATTCATTAATAATAATATTAGTTTAATTTATTCCTTGTTTTTTTCATGATAATTATTCTATTTAAATAACTTATTTATAATTATATACAATTACATAATTGTATAAGTACATGTAAAACATTTTCTTAATATTTGATACTTGTGTTCAAAAATTAATATGGTATGATGGAAATTTGTCCATGTGGCCAAAATTCAATCATCTATAGAATATTATATGTTAAATAATGATCAATTTATTTAATTTATTATAATTATTAGTCAACCCATTTATCATGATTATAGAAAATGATCACTCTTACTATCATGGAGAAAGTAGGCCGTATGTATTAAAGAGTAACATTTCAAATTTTTATTGATCATTATGGAAATAAGTTAATTATTAAATTATCATTCCATAATAATTATAACATAATAAATATAATATTAATCAATTAAAAACAAACACATATATATAATAAAAGTGATATAGTGAAAAAACAGATGACATTGCTTCATAAAGGTGATAGTTCACATGTATGCACGAACGATATTATCATTTTTATGTACATGGAAAGTATGAAAATACATGCTATAATATTTTCATAAAATTATTATTATAAAAATAATATCATATATTAAAATTAATTCGATCATTATAAATAATCATGAAATATGGTTATGGAAATAAAATGTATCCATTCATGGATGTGATAGTTGACACGTACACATGAATGATTAATTACATACCGATTAGATAGAAGTGGAGATAGATTTTTGCGGTGATTATTACAAAAAAATATAACTAAATTTATGATATTTTAGTTATTATCCCATCATGGTTGGAGTAGATTTTGAATGATGTGGAAGAAGAAATAAAATCAAAACATTTTTAAAAAACATTATGTTTCATTTAGATGATCACATTTCTTAACGACATAAAACCTATTGAAGGGTTTTATACATAAAATATGTCCTATAGAATGTGGAAACAGAATCTAGGAATGGTTTTTTGAGATATTTTCTAAACCAAAAAGTTTTTTTATGTTTAATTAATATAGGGGAAAGTGTTTTATATAGGAGAGGTGAGTGGAACTCTTCTAATTAGAAAAATTTATATTTAATTGAATTCTTTTTCTATTGTAATTATATAAAAGTTGATTTAGTTCGAATAATTGTTAATAATTGGTCAAAATATATTCATAAAATAACTAATAGACATTTTTTGGTCATTTGTTTGATCCTTATTAAAATGATTTAATTCTTTTAACTCATACCATTTTATTATGTAATTTACACCTTAAGAGTTAAAATAATGACCAAACCATGTGAAATCATGCTCTAGGTTGTACTTCCAGGTTACAAATTTTTTCCATAAAAGTGTTATAATAAAAAATTAACTTTAAGGTCATGTCAAAGTACAAATTAATTATTCATTTACAAAATTTGGATGGAGATATAAACTAGTTGGATAAATCAGTATAAATTTTAAAACATTAAATAAAATACATTATATTTTAAAATATTAATTCTATCAATTTTTACACAATTCATTACATAACTTTTTAAAAAATCATGACAACTTGATTACATAAAAATAACTATATGAAATCATGTATAACATGTAAAATTCATCTACAAAATTCATGGATGAGATCATATATTTCAAACATTATTTATTTTAATATTATTATTAAAATTTATTTGATTCTTCTTTTTATAAAACTTTTACTAGATCATTATTGTGTCATAATTAAAATTAAATACATATTTCATTAACATTATAAAAAAATTAAAATTATGTAGGTAATATTATTATATTTTTGTGCACTATTATTAGTCTAATATTTTTCTTTATTACCCCAAATTTAAATTGTTATACTTATAACAGACATGATTATGACAACTTTCTCTTCACAATAAAAAAAATGTTATAAGTGCCATAATTACACCCAAACTAGCTTCCAAATGCCACATTTTCTTCGGAAGGATTGTCTTAGTCCAAAATAAATCATCCAATAATATTATAACAAGTTTTATGGATATTTTAAATGATTATAATATTAATTAAACCTTTAATTTCTAGATTTACCGTTAATTGTGGTAATAAAAATAATTACTAAAGTTAATATTGATAAGGTTACAAAATAACACAGACCATTTACATAATTTGGAACATATGATTAAAAATATGGAATAATTTTTTATCAAAATATAATACACATATTTGGAAAATATTAATTGAAAATTAGTCACGTTGATAGGATGAGAAAATAAGATTATAAATTAAAACGTACAATAGTTCACAAAGTTTTCATATCCAATTTCAATATTAAATTGATTCCAATTACCTAAATTGAATTAACTACAAATAAAGTATTATAATTCGACATTAAATACAATAAAAATATAAAATTTCACAATATAAATAAATATTATTAAAATTAAATTTGGCACTAAAATATAATATTTCTTATATTCATTAAAATACGAATTTAATCAAAAAAATACGAAAAAATCAACCAAATTTAATTTGTATGACCCTATAAAAGATAAAAAGATTAATTTTGTCAAATAGAATAAATAATAGTGTCAAAAATGAAATTTAAAATGGGTTCTGAATCAAATTCTATTAAAACTACCATTTAAAAATATTAGAACTTTTATTCATAAAATTAGTTTCATTTTTCATTTAAGAAGATAAAATTTAATAGAATAATGTAAAATCATTTAATAAATATGTATAAACATTTTATCATAATTTATGTTTTTCCATCCATAAAACATCATGGTGATAAATCCCACTTAAAATAATAAAATTATTAATATTTTATTTTTCATTATAACATAGTCGTGTGCGAAACACAATGTTTCGGAGAAACCCATTGTTTGATGCATGGCACACTATAATACAAATATTCCCCTTTAAAGTAAAATTAATATAATATTAAATATATATATATGAAAAATTATTATTCTAAAATTACCTAGAATTTTACAGTTATGGGGTTCCTTTAGAAATGGACGTGGATGAATATCTGGATAAGGGGAACACAATGAGTGAGTGTGGAGTGATGGAATATTTGTATGTATTCTAGAAAAGCCAAATTATTCCATCATTGATTAGAAAAAAAACATAAGTGTATTCTTCTAATAATTATCAAATATATCATCCAAGAGATCATTATCTCAGATGTCGAGAAATAACCAAATATGCAAAGAATTAGTTAGAAAACAAACATCAAGATAAAACATTTTAGTAGAGGTCATGGAAAGAATTAATATTCAAAATCTTGAAATTGTGGGTGATGATGACATAGTTTTAACATCATAAGGTGATGATGATATATGTTATATTTTTGTATCATATTATCATGATGCATCCCATATTTAAACATCATTAGTATGAGATGATTCACATAGTTTATGGACATACAACCTAGACCACGAACAACATTTTAATGTTATGTATCATATACTATAGAAATTTGAATTCCTATAAAATATTACTGTCATGGAGGAAATAAAGCAGACATGAATAAGCCAAATGATTCTTATGCACCACAAAAGTAATAGTGAATAGATAATTAGTAGGTATATGTGATGTGTCAAGGGAAAATCAGGACAAGAATGTGTCCTTATGTGGATTTGTGTCATACCAAATTTTCCTAGCAATGTTCTTAGTTTAGTTCGATAGTGTTTGGACCATTAATGTTTCATGTATGACTCAACCACATTGCAACCCATGCCACTATAATTTCAATTTCTACATGAGTCATGTGTGGTGTGGGAAACAAGGAATGGTTCATGGGGTCTAAGTGACATGTTTGAGTGAACACTAGAGGGAATAGAATGGGTGTAATTGCAACCTGATTCAAAGGAAAGGAAATTGGTGGAATGGATCTTTTCATGGTTTGAATAAAGGGGTGTCTAGTGGATAGAGATCGATTGTTGGCCATGTTCGAAACACATATACCCTGACCACAATAGTCAACAATGGGGATAAAATACATAGATATAACTATTTACCAATTTTGAATGATACGATTCAATATTATCATCCATATATTGTTTTGGGAATCATCCTAGAATGGTAGGTGAACCATAAGGGGATGAGTAAATTACCATTACAGGTGTCTATGTGGATGTTATTTATGATTCAAAACTAAATCAATAAATGTATTAAATGATAATAGATCATACCAGAATGTTGTATCTAAACTAGGATTATGAAAGCATTTTAATTTTGTTCAGATCATACAATAGGGGCCTCAAATATATTAAGGTTATATTTCCTAAAATATGTACAATATGGGGTCTAATATGTTCTCACAATGAAAAAGATAAATACCTAATTACAATAATGGAGAAAAAGGCCCATCATAATGTGGAATGACCCTAACACTAGTTACACATAGTCATATGGTCTGGACCATGATCGAGGATGAGAGGCTGATGTTATGAAGGAACATATAACAGGGCCCAAAGATAAATTTTTTTGGTGTCCATACATATCCCATGAGGGTAGTAATAAAAAAACACATAATCTCGTAATGTAGTGTGATAGGATATTAACACTGGTATGGTAAATCCTCTCTGGTGATGGAACTGAGTCATCCCAATATTTTTCAGGGGATATCATGAACATTGTCATGGTATGGATTCAATTTAACATCATGAAATGGGGATGTTGCCTCTCAAATTGTTGTCATAGTTATTGGATAAATGGAGAGGATATCTCAATTTTGTTTGTTTTGTGTAGTGTCTTGAGATACCCAACATGAATGTGGATTATGGAGGCCAAAGTCCAAATCAAATATTCAATATAAAATAATATATATAGTTTAAAGTAGTGTATAATGAACTTTTCTTAGGAAAAGGTGAAAATTGTTTATTAGATCTCTAGCTGGGCTTGAATAAAAAAAATATTAAACATCACTTTATATCCAATTAGGTTGGGAATCAATCTATACTCAATTCATGAATGGGTTGATAATGGAGACAAACACTGGTAGGGTAAATATTCTATAGAGATGGAACTATAGAATCCCGTGATTTATCACGGATAATTCTTTGCATTAACATGGTATGGTTATAGTTTAACATCGTACATTAAAGGCACTGGACATAGTTTAACTTCATAGAGTTTGGACCAATGATAATGATATCTCACATGAGTAGTTGTTGCATGGAACACTGATAGACATGATGTGAATGAGGATCAAAGGTGGCGTAAAAACACCTTAAAATTTCGAAATGAAATGCCAAATACATTCTAAACTCAGGTAATGTGGACTTTTATGATGATGATGGACCAAATGTTTGGAGGATCTATGGTTAGTCCTAAATGTTTAAATTTAGGATGTCACTACATATCCTGTGATTATGACAATTAATACACATTTAGTTCTGGATAATGAAATATACATATATAGGTATACTATATACAAATAGTGGGGAAAATTTTTTTGAGGTCATAGAGTAGGAAATATAATGGAGGCATCATTATATATACGATATGGAAACAAAATAAGTAAAATGATGTTCTTGGCATTGGAAAAGTAGGATTTCAATGCTGGGGAAATTTTCCAATTTTGTGAAAAAATTATGTTGTTCATCTATTTATCATCATGGTGCTAATAAGATGGTTTTAACATAGTTTAACATCCTAAAATTAAGATGATTCCTCAATTATGTGATGCAATGATTGAGGAACATAACATTAATTGGAGGAGTGATACTCTCCCAATCCATGGTGATCATGGAGTTTGAACCATTCCAATAGATTTTAAGAATGATATAAAGACCTTCTCTCATGGGTTCCAACATTGGTTTCTTCCTACCCAGTATCTTCAGCATTCGAAAAAATAGAATATTATTACCTAAAATAATATAACAGTGGTGATCCATATTGTTGAATTCAATAGATATGTTATTTGTGATCCTCTATAGATTTTGTATGGATCAAAGTCTATTCTCATTGATAGAGTCTAAATCATCTAGATATATTGCGGATATCATTTACAATGTCTTATGATAAAATATTATTTTTTGGAGAAAAGTAAAATGTATTTGAATGATATAGACATCCAATCTTTTGTCCACGAGGGAATACAATGTCATATGGGTCGAATATGGAGTCATCATTCGATATGATCAAAGAGCATTGGGGAGCTTTTCCATCCAACATTACTTATTCTATCCAACCCTCTTCTAAAAAAATATTGGAGTGGGGTTTTTAAAGGCCTTGATGTTAATATCTTCCTATACATATATCAGAAAATATGTTTGGACATGATGTTGTACTTGGAATACAATATCATCATCTCGGTTTCTCATAACTTGGTGTCTTGGTCGGTGATACTAGAATGACTAACTCCATGTTGATAAATGATATTGTATGTAATGAATTGAAATCATGATCAGGCTTTGACATGTTTGAGAATAATTTCTTCTTCCATCCTTGACAAAAAAACTATCTTAGTTAAAATGAGCATCCACTAGAGAGTAGTTTCTGATGGATATGGTTGCAAATCATCATGTCCTCAGATTTTGGATTTCCAATAACACATGGTAGTATGGAGTGGATTATGTGGTCAATCCATAAATATAGAATGATTTCTAAATTCATTGATATTCTTAGGGAACTTGATACGATCATGGAACATAGTGGGAAAAAATTATCCAATTCATTGAATATGGTCATAGATCTTCAACATTACTATATTTGAACCATATGACTCATCATGAACATCTTGAATAGACTAGGGGATATCATTTCCTTGAATTAAATTTAGGAGGATATTATAAAACCCACATCTGTATAGATTCTTTTTTAGGTAGGGTTCTCTTTGATGGGTGAACTAAGCTACAGACAAATGGATAATCTCATGATCAATTTTTTCAAGAAAGAGGGAACCACTGTGAAGAAAATCAAAAAAAGTGGTTTTCCAATCCAATGATTCTTTAGATGCAAGTGGATTAGATGGTCCAGATGTGGAGGCATCAGTGGTCACTTTTTTTACCTACTAACTATATTAATTTTCATCTAGATAGATGAGTTAAATTACTCTATGATGTGACTCGTGATTCAATAAACCATCCTTATTATTCTTGGTAAGAAAATAGGCTAGACAGTCCACAGCTTCAAATTGACTTTTCTATGACTGGGGAACATGATTCACCTTTAATGGATAATATAACTTGGAAATAATGTAGTGATAATGATTTAGAAAGGGCATGAGATTTAGGATATTAATGATATAATAACCATTGATTTTACTCATGACTATTTCAGAGTCTCCCTCACATTAAAGTGGGGGACACCAATCTCATGATCTAACTATATACTAGTAATGTGATATGGATACTCTTCCTCAATGTTCATGAAAACATTCGAAAGTTGGAATGATTAAGTTAGGATAAACTATTATAGTGTAATGATGATGATCCCAAGGATAATTATATTGAGATTGGGATCACTAAATCATCTACCTGTAAGACATCGGGAAGCACCATCAAAATGCATCATCTGGCATGGTATGATATAGTCAATGAAGAGGACACCCTCATTTGGGAAATAAAAATTGAGTCGTGTTTCATCAGGGACCATATGAATGACCATAAATTACTTTCATCACTTTTCGCAAGCCATCCTTCTATTTAACAAACCAAATGTGGATATGATGAAGAATCACCTCCCAATGAGATAGTCAGCCAATCTTTATTGGGTGGTTTAGGATATAATTTAGTTCATCCATGTGAGACACCAATTTTATATCATGATTCTATATATAATTTCAAAACATTTTCTCTCAAAAGACTAACATGATGTATCTCTTATCAATATGATTATTTCTGATCTCTATGCTGATGACCATGCGACTGTGATAGTATGAACTATTTTAAATACCTTTGTTTTTTTTATGAATGAGAAGTGTATTGAGGGATAATTCATGGTATGTGGCCTAATGAAATAGATTATTAACTAAAATAAGTGTCATCAGAACCAATGTATATGTAAGATATTACTTGATTTCCTCAAATAGGTTATGTCAGACTTCATCAAACTGATAAACATCAACATTATTTATGAACTTGAAAAAGGGCATACATATTATGGCTATGTTCAAAATTAATATGTGTATATAGGATATGTGTACTTGAATGGATCTAATTTATTAAAGTTTTCTCAAGAGTTGAATTCGGCTGATGGATTTTATCATCTCTCATTCAAACTTTATGCCTCTATATCTAATGATGATTCTTAGAAAATTTCACATGGTTACCAATAGATAACACTTCAAGGGGTTTCTCTTTTAAATCTATAAGAAATATAATATGAAAACATTCTCATGATCTCTCAGTTTTTCTTCTAACTATAGGGATTGAACTACCAAATCGTTTATGTATCATTCCACTAGCATCCTAAGGATCAGATTAAAGATGTGATGCATGGCCCACTGATAGGTATCTCATATATTCTTTATTCCTTAAGGAAAAAAATTATAATAGAAATCAATTTATGGTGATATAATTTTTTATAATTCAAATATTCATGGGCCATGTAGATATGGTTGTACATGAAGTACCCATCTATGAAGTAGAGAGTCTGGAACCCAACTATGGTGTCAATTAGAATAACCATCATAGGAAGGGTAAAATCATCCTTTGTACAGTGGAAGTTGAGGTCTTGGATGTTGATACATTTTCTGATCTATATGTTCTAATTCTGAAATGGGATGATGTTGGTGATCTGTTTATACTTTATAACATACTTGAAGAATCTTCAATTGACAATACTGAAAAGTCCAACATCAACCATTGAACTGTAAAAGGGTTTCATCTTTGTTGGAGGCTTTTTCAACATGTGGTGACTCATATGGAGACCATGAAGGTAGAAGGTGACCAAATTTTCCAAAACTAGAATATCTTCATAGCTCTATAAAAAATATCATGGTGCTTCTTCTGGAAATCCACATAATGATGTTGTTTCTCTACTAGCATTGATGTATTGATCAGTGTTATACTCAAATCTTCCTCGGTACAAAGGATAAACTGTACCATCTAATCAATGGTGGTAGAGATTAATTTCTCAAGTGATGGTGGAGGTTCTTCTAGATCTACATCATTTTATGAAGAATGAGGATCAATTAATGGAAACTATATGTATAGAATCAGTAATTTCTAGGAAAAAATAGTTCATACTTGGATAGAAAAAGATTCATCACTAGAAAACTCATACCCTACTAAAATAATAGAGATAGAGGTTTTTGTACATGTTCAATATTGTATTTTACCATGGGTTCTATGATTGATTTGAATCCAGTTGTGATGGGTTGGTTTCTGTCTGTTAATCCTAGCTCAGAAAAACAAGTGGGCATAGAGTATGGATGTAGCCTTGGGGAAGAAAACATGGTTCTTGATTGGATTCATGGGTCATGCCGGACCTATGTAGTAATACAAGTTAATCATATGATATTCTTTTTATGTGGGGATGTTACACAATTTCCTCTCAAAAAATTAATTTGGTATCCCAAGTATAGTGTAATTTCATCAATATAGTGAATCTAGAGGTTAAATACATCATCCCATTCGATAAATGGGCTGACATTAATTTATTGGTGGTCAACCAATGTGTTAAATACCTTTTTTCTATTTACCAATTAATAGGTGATATCATTATTGCGGGCTTCACAAGAAGAAATGAGAGGAGAGTCACCATGGATTGTTCCTAATCATCTATTGAGGGAGTACATGAGGCATTGGTGATATGAGGAAGGGAAAATACATGATGATAGAGCCATGCCTGACCCATCGACAAATTTTAATTAGTAACCCATGAGATAACCATGTATGAAGTCATTGCTACAAAAATAGTGATGTGGGTCTTCAAATTTAACCTACCACATTTTCTCTATTATTTCTTATCATAACCATAAATATTCATGTTAAAGGGTATCAAATTTTTATTATTGAATCCCTTCCTACAGATCATCCGAGTTTGTTTGATATTTATCCTAGAACCTATGTGAAATAGAAAAATACAGACCTCCTAGCCATTGAACTGATCGATGATGTATTGTCAGAGAAAGTACCCCTACATGAGAGTGATTTCATCTTGTATGGATTAATAATTGATGTCATGGCCTTATGAATTCATAAATTCCTTAGTGTAGATTATATTAAAATCCACAACCTCTATTTAAAATAGAAGAGGGAAATTCATTAATTTTTTGAGGTATTGACACATCCCTTATGAAAATGGAGGTCATTGAGAATTGATATTTTCGAGGGACAACTTGCGAGGTGCTTCAACACATCATGCATCTTAGGTAGGTGAACATATCTACCTATATGGGGTTGTCCTACGTAGGGATAATGATGGGAACTACAGTAAAGACCACTAGATTAGGACTACTGCAGAAACAGCCAAGAGGTCATCAGATAAACTTTCTAGAACAACCATTAGATGACTGGTTGCTAACATATGCTTATCTTTAGCTGGATGTTTCTGATCCTGGTATGGTCATGACTTTTCCTCCTAGACAATTAGAATATTAAATGGGGTAATTAATCTAGTATATGGGGCTAGAATTTCTGTCCCTACTATGGTCATTACACCAAATACTATCTTGTTTGAGTGGAATGCATGACCTAGCTTGAAGCATTGAAATTTTCATTCCTACAGTCTTCCTATCCTTCACTCCTTCAATAGAGTTTTCTAGGGCCATTACAAGGTCTTTCCTAGTAATCATCATCATCAAAGACCATTGAGGGATCCACCAATTCCATAATATTAACGAAGGAATAATCTCAGTCATCCTACGAAGATTCTTCCAATTTTGAAGTGTGATTCCCATATTTGGTGGCATAAATTCTCATAATGTATGGGATATATTTTCTACTATTTGGGGAATTTTATTATCATTGTTTGTTCAGTTCCAACGCTAACAATAAATTTATAGACTCAAGGTATATGTAAAAGTGGCATCTGGATATGGAAAGCAATCTCTATGAGGTTCATGCTATCCTAAACCAGAATGGATGGCCCCGTTTTTGTGATAATATAGTATGGGATCCAACCATCCATAATACTTATAAGCACCATTATTGGAAACATGTTTCCATTCACTATAACATTTTCTGTCACTATTACGATCAAAACATTTATGTGCTACCTATGCCTGAACATCACCCATATTGACCAGACCATTATCAACCAGATCCTGAGAAAATACGTTAACACATAGATTTTTTTGATGGTATGTACAAGGACCATGTAAAAATGATATTGAGTGGGATGATCAGTAAGCTGGGCCTCATGGGACTTTCTGAATTCTTGCAGCTAAGAATCCCTTATTCAAGGTTACCATAGATGTAAGTGAGATTCAATGATTATGTAAATGTGTATGATCTCTTTCTCATATATCATAGTGGAACTCATGTATCATTTCCCATTTGTGGGATTCTTGGTGGAAAAGGGATAGAACCAGATTATCTTATCTTGGTGGTCATACCTACTGAGGATGTTCCTAACAATTTTGTGCTAGGATAGGAAGTGATTTGAGAGTCTCTATGAGATACAAATATAGAAGATATGGACCCCCTACCAACATAGGAGAGATAGTATCTGCCATGTAATATCTTCATGAATGAGCTATAAGGGGTAAGGTATGTTCCTGTTTTGCATGATGAAAGGATTACTCTTGGAATTGAGCATTGAAATTGCAATATGGGAATCAACCAGTGCAACATTGAGTAATGAGGGTGGGAAACAGTTTAGTATTGATGTTCCACACAAACATCTTCAATAGATTATCTTGAGTCAACATCATGTTGAGTGAGTAAATAATGTCCTTCAACCTAGCAATGAAGTATGAAATATGATCATTTAGAAATTTATTATACTTGAAGAGGATAGGAAGTCATGTATTTTATGTGGTGGAGCTAAACTAGTAGAGAAACTGTATGTGGAGGTATTCCCAGATAGAGATATTTCTGATAGGTAACCGGTTATACCAAATAAACATGGTCCCTTACAATGTTTTAATTATACATTGGATCATGGATGCTTTTGGATGATCTTGGTATCACATCATTGGTCAACACCTAGAGAAGAAAAGGTTAGGTTGATGTAGTGGGTCTTTCATCCCATTGAATGGGGTGAAAGTTGGATTTCCAAAATCCGAGGATTATTGAATATCATCCTGTCACATCCAATATGTCATTACATCAGGTTGGACAACCATGATTCATGTTTCCAAGGCTTCTATAAGAGAGGTGAGAGTAACTACTAGATAAGAATATAAGGGGTTACTATATTGGTGTGGATTCCTAACAACCAATGCCTTTGCAGACTCTTAGACATGGTAAACAAGACTGAAAGCCTGTGGAGTGACCTTCAAAGTAACATGATGAACATTCTATATAGTTTCATATAGAATGGAATGATCCATATCCCTTGGGAGCTTCTCATGAAACTCACATGGATTTGGCGACACATACCATGGTGATTGTACAAAAAATTGACATCTTATATATTTTTTCTAAGAATGATCATGAGTCTTGACATGTAGAAACTACTCTATTATGACAATATTCTAACACATCATAACCAATAGAGTATAATCATGAACCATTCTAAGTGCAATATTGTCTAAATACAACATATAAAGGAGCTCATTGTTGATCCCGTTATAATCTAAAATCTATTATGAAAAGTCGACAATTGTAGTTTTATTATCTATTCTCTACACGACATCATGTGGATCTATGAGATATAGATTTCCCATACCCTTGATGAGATTTGGGATTACAGGCAATGATGTGGCTTCTTCACCAAGTTCAAGATCCAACCTTCTCAAGAAAGTGGGAACACATATATCTGGATCATCCCGATACTTCACTACCGTAGTGGGCTGGTAATATTCCTTAGATCTTACATCAGAATCACCATCCATGGGCACCATGTAATCATCCATATTCACTATGACAAAATTTGTGTTTTATCATCAATATCATTGATAAAATCAAGTTTCCACATGATTGGACTGAACCTCAGAGTGGCATGATATCTCTAACCATAGATCTTCATGTTTGGATACAATTATTCAATGACTTTTTTAAGCACCTTGATTCTCTGAATGCATGTTTGATGAAAGGTCCACTAGTGGATGGTTAATTCATTGTTTTGCACCACTAGATGTGTTACTAACTCAATAATGAGGAAATTCTAGCCGATGTCACCAAATTTATCTATGCATATCGGGTAGATAAACTTATGGTCCTTGAGGTAAAAATGAATTTCCTATATGGTTTGGAGAAATAATGGTACCTCATCTTGACTGATGGTCTCCCAAATATCAACTTCAAGAAGCTCATTTATCCTAAAAACTATATATAGTTGGTCGGAATCCATGTTTTCAGATAAGATTTCATGTTTTAAAGAGAGACCTAACCCTTGTCTGCCTTAGGCTTTGATCGGTGCTTGAAGAGAAACTATCATTTAAATGTATGTGAACCACTATGTTGGTGGTCTATCATGTATATATAAAACTTCATAAACTTACTAATCACTACATTTTGGGTTCTCACTTTAGATAAGTTCTAATGATATCATCATGTCCTTGTATGTTGGTGTTTGTGAACCTTCTTCATGTGATAGGTTATACTAATTCATTTGTGGATCCACTGGGCTTGTATAGTGTATCATGTACCATAAATATAATATGTGACTTCATGTATATGTATATAATTAATCTGGTGATGGTATGGAGGAATAGAACATGTTACCCTAGAATAGACCTAATATTCCTCACGCTACATTTATCTACAAACAGATTTGGGAGTCATATTGATCTCACCTTCTAGGATAACGAATCTCACATGTCTGGAACCTTCCCCATATTCAAATACATATGACTTGGGTGAGGGATACATCATTACATCACATCTGACATCAGAGTCAAAAATTGAATGGGATTGACAAAAACATTTCACTTTTTTGAGTTTTTCCATCCATCGAGAAGATTCATCATTCTACCCCTAGGAGGGTTCGTCATGGAGGGATTTTTTTTCAGGAGGAAGACCTTTGTATTATTTGTTAATATTATATAGTGGACCATCACTTTTATTTTTTAGGGTATAGGGATGAATTTTTAATTAGTTGATTCTGAAGTGGGGAGGCCCACCACTCATACAAAAAAATATAGTATAGGGGAACTTTACTATGGTTATTAGAAACATGGGGAGGAACTTCTTGTATTTTGTGAGTGTGGGGATTCCCTCTTCTTTAGTCAGTGGAAGTTCCTGGAGGAACTCCTCAATAACCTAAATAAAAATTAAGTGAACCTATATGTTTAGAAGAATGAGTATTGGGATGGCCTCCAAACATTTCTATGGATGATATGGTCAGATCTCTATGGTATTTTGTTGGACCTCTACAATTGCTGGTTGTGACATAGGGAGGACATCCGTGTTGGATGAGGATGATGGCATAAGGATGACTTTGTACTAATCATTATGTAAACAAGGAGGACATCTACATTTGTTGAAGCGCGAGTAGGTATAACCTCCACTATATCTGGGGATGGCTTTAGGAGGACCATCATGTTGATGGTTGATGACATAGGTAGGGTGTTTGTATTGGGAAACATAAGTATGGGGAGGACCTATACACAAGATGTTGATTAAGAAGGGATGACTCTACATTGGATGATGATGGGAAAATGGAGAGCACCTTTGTGATTCATGTGATAGTGGGGAGGACCTATGCTTTGGATGGCGATGGTATGTTGATGAAATTTGTAATAAATCTCATAATCATAAAATGGAACATAACAACTACAGAAATCACCAATAGTTGATAAATTCAACCTAAAGGTCTTGTGAGATGGTTGAGGGTTCCATACCTACCATGAATTGATTGTTCTATACTATAAAGTGGTATGATCATGAAGGAATTCATTTAGGGTTGAATGGGACACTAAAGATTTGGAGGACGGATCTCCATGGAAGGAATCCGCTTAATATTGGACTCAATGATGGCACCAGGTGATTCACACTGGGGTCGATAGAGTAGGGGATTAGTCCACCTATTCCTCTTCATTGAAGACCGATCATTGGTGGAATTGAGGCATCCTGATGGGATCCCTCCTAGGAAACTCTATATAGTTAATAATTATATGGATAACCCAGGAGTCACCTAACTCATTCACATAGGAGACAGAGTCCAAAGATTGTTATATGGAGAATCTCCCAAATAAGATATTTGTTTGAGTGGGAAGTAGGGGATCCCTGGGTAGGCCATGGGGGTGACAGTGTTGGTGAGGTGAAGATGACATTGGGTCATTGTGAACTATATCCATTATGGGGAGGAATTTTCCCTACTCATGTAATCATACCAGGGTGCCAATCACCCCTATTGCTAATTTAGGCTGTTGAAATGGGACATAGGCTCCCAATAACAGATGGTGTAGCAGACATCATGGCTGAGGTGGGGTCTTATGGGATTGTCACATCTATAGGTCTCTTTATCATATGTAAATGGGAATTGGGTTAGTGATTTAATACAACATGATTCTTTAAAAGCAATAATATTCCATATTGGTGATATCACGGAATACGATTTCCAACATTCAACTATCAAAAAACCTTATGAGTTTCATGTTGGTCCCACTATTTACATATCTAGTCCTAGATTTAGATATGTGGATTAGGTGGCGTGCTTATCTGTCGATATAATGTCACAAAAAATACTATTCCACAAATTAAGTAGAAGGGTTTCATGTCATCTTCATCATTTCTATCCTAAATTCCTTCTACTAGGAGTGCCAACTTGAATATTATTGTCTATTGGAATTTCACTAGTTACCTCATTCCCACCTTCTAATGGTGTGTGGCATTCATCCCTTTCTTGAATATTATTTCTCCTTCATCAATATAGGATTATATGATGTCAGTTACCACATAACTGGATTCCTCCATAAAATTATTCTCATAATCCGGGTCTCCCTAATTTAATTAGATGTCTTTGTGAAACTCATTATCACTACCATAACTTGGAGGAAAATATTTAATTACATTGTTTCTATCTAGATATTCCAATGGGTCTCGATAGGGATGAAACCTTATGTTAGAGGAGTAGTCATGTTGGGATTCACTAGAATGTGTTGATTCATTATCAGTGGTCACATGTACTTTTCCTCATAAGAGGTAATCTCATAGAGGCATCTTGGGTGTGAAACCAAAGGTATCTCATGTTGATCAATGGGTAGATGATCCCAATGGTATATAATCCAAATATTTCATATGGAATACCATATTTAACAAGAGGTAGAAGTATGTCATGTACCGAGTTTATTTATTACAGATAAGTAATTAAATTGATTAGAACTCCGTATAGTGAAGTATAGAAGAGGTGCATCCCTTGGAGTGAGAACCTATAAGGATTAATTCTTAGATGGGTCAGGAAATCATTTGATCCTTACCCAGGGAGGTGTTCCCAACAAAGGGAAGATGTATCTCCTTGATGGTTGATCTAGAAAGCTTTAAAGGGGGGCCAGGAAAGTGGAACCATGTGTGGGGGACACCAAGGATTACCATTGGATGGAATTGAACATCAAAGAGGCAACATATACACCCTGTTAAAATACATGGATGAAAACCCACGAATATTGATGGATGTTGTGCGGATTACGAATGTTATATTTCATTCATAATATGATTTTTATTGGTTGGGTTGTATGGATTTTTTAGGGCTTATTAATCTGAAGTTCTTAGGTTCTACATGGACTAGAAATGACATGAATGGGGCTTACACATAGTAATTCCCCAAATGGGAAGAATTATTTCGCTATGATGTGGTGGTATAGATAAAATTAGGATCGATATAGATGATATTTTCGTTTGAGTGAATGTAATTCTTTGAATTTTTGTGGTTGATGGGATTGATCCTTATGGATGCTTCCTACGTATCTCATTTTCTTTGGAATTAATGTCCACGTAGTTTCGGAAAGGTGTGTTTGAGAACATGTTGAGGTGATTAAGGGAAATGGAGCCTATGCTTGAGACTTATGCATGGAATCATCCTAGATGAAAGGGGAACAATGGGGATTACACTATGAAGGGATCTCATAGGGAATGTTGGAAATTACATGTAGAAGTGGAACAAAGGGGTAGATTGGATCTCATGGTCAAGTAAATACACTAATCCCACATGAGTAATGTTTGGTTTGACAAAAAAAGGATGTAATAGACCTGAATATAGTGTCATGAAATATTTTCCTATAAGAGATGGTGTGGGGATTATTCATATAAGATTCTTAGGGAGGACGTCATTCTATATGATTAGGATCTCATTCCATTTGAGGAAGATGTCGTTACGTGCAAGTCGTACAAATATCATCCTATCAATGGTGTTTTTAGATTCTTCGTTTAAACTTCTTGATGAATGAATAGAGAGTGACCAATGGGAGATGGATATAGGGCTATGTAAATCGGATGTTGTATGATCTCAGTTTTCAACTCATATCATACCTCATGTGGCGGATTTCATTCCATGACTGTAAAATATATATACATCCTTCTTGTTCTTCATAGGATAAGATCACAATTTTATTTTATGTATTGAGGATAATGGTGATAGGTATTTTTGCATCCTACAGATCAGATTGAGGCCAGAGTCCTCACCCTGTATGCTAACATAACCATATCTTAGGATCCTTTTAAGTGATGGGACTTAGAAATTCCATGGTGTAACAACATAGAGGAGACGTCACTCATGCAGACCACATTTTCATCACTTGGAAGAAAATAAAGAGGTATTAGCATACCTATGCTGAACATAATTGCATAAAAAGGAAATTAATACTGCAAATGGAATGTAGTGGGCCACATGATTTCCCATCATAGGTCATGTGGGAAAATTAAGTGTCGGTAAACCAATACAAGAGGAATGTGGAGTCTTGGGTAACTCCTACATTCCGAATATATATTGGTAGATTGGATGAAAAATTTTAAGGCATAAGAAAGGAAATTTAAAAATCAAAGACCATAATGATAATATCTTTCTAAAGATTTGGTGCTTCATGGATGTCATGGGCTTCCCAATGTAATGGAATTCATGAAACATAGAAACACTTTTTTATTATAAATTATTGATTTGGTAATGGAGTTATTCATAGAGGCATAATATTCCCCCAATCATCATGTTACATGGAGGCCCTTCTTCATTTGTAAAGGGACTGGGCCATCATGAATGGAATCACCATCATAGGTGGAGGTGTGATGAAACATTTGAAATGATTTCTTGTGAATCTTAGATCCCTTATATGATTATTTTTTCTATTTTGTTCATGAAGTTAATGTGATTTACGATTTAGTAGATCGAATGTCGAATGGTCAAGGTCGTTATACCATTTGGTGGCAATGATATGTGTATTAATAGAACAAGTGGGATCACAATGCTAGGAGGTGTACCATAAAGAAAATATGCTCACTAAAAAATGGTGTGGCTTTTTCATACTCATGATGGTTTACAAAAAATTATTTGGCATGGTCGCGGAGTGGTTTCATACTCATGGGGGGGGGTACCCCCTCTGCGCCTCGAGTGTTAATGGTGATACATGATCTCTGTGAATGGGATCAACAATGAAGACTATTTAAGATGATTTAATGGGTTTTTTGATCTTGGATTGTTCTCCAAATGTGGGTTCCTTTCCCAAATTTTCTCTTCTCACATACTTTTTCTCTAACATACATGGCATCCAATAATTAAGACATCAATTAGTTGATAATTTAGTTATTATAATTATACATTGAAATTTATCAACAATATTATCTATGGATTCCACTCATTTTTAGTTTTTTATTAAATATCATTGTTTTTAGTTCTTTATCTTTTCATATGGTTTACGCCATATTATATCATGATAATCATTTTAATTAATCGGAATTTATTTAAAGTTATTTACCATTTCATGTTTATTATTATTATTGATTATGATATATTTCTCACATACATAACCCTTAATAAGAATTTGATCTCACCATTTATTTGTCTCAATTCCAATGGATATGTTGAATAAAACATATAATTAGTTCAATGATTCTAATTTTTTTCGATTTATATTATTTTCATTTTATATATCTATATAAAACCATTATCATATATGTATATGGTTCTAAAAAAATACTAAATTGATTGGTCATTCAGGATTTGATTCTTTGAATATATTCCAATTTAATATTATTATAAATTGGCTTTGTGTAACTAGATTCAAGACCAATACCGAATAAATGACTTTTAACTCACTAAATTATTACTTTCGTTATTCATTGAAAAACATTAAACATTCATATTAATTTTTTCTATATGAAATTGATTAGACTGTGATTGAATCACAAAAAAAAGAATAAATGTTTTATTATGAATGGTAAACAAATCAAATTTTATATTTTCTAGTCTACTCTTTATTGATTGTAAATTTTCCCCACAAATTTTGGGAAATGATTCGAAAAAAAATATATCCTTTATCCATATTTTGTTATTAATTGGTGGCCTTTACAACCATCATTGATTTATGTTTTTAGGGGTATTATAATTCTCATGACCATGTATTATACCACTATCTAATAGTCATTGGATGGTAGTTTTATCCTCCATATATATAATTAATATTTCACAAATGTTATCCTAATCAGAGGAACAAATTAAGTTTTATTTTGGTTGGTATTAATGTTTCACACATATCATTTATTAAAGAAGTTATATTATCCCTTTGAATGATGTTTGTTCCCCATATAAGTATATTCATATTTTTAACCTTTTCATTAAAAATAAAAAAAACTACTAGGGTGTAATTTATTTATGGTGTTATAATGATAAACACCATGATTTTAGAATATTACTCCACATAAAGATATTTAAATTGTTTGATAACATACATGATAAGAAACACCAATCATAAAAAAACCTAATATATAATATCATTGTTGTTAAATTAAGTGGTATGAATATTGTTAACCACAAATGAAATATATAACTAAATATTTTAATTAATTAAAATATATTTTTAAAACATAATAAATATTTAATCAATTTTTAGAGTAGTCATTTAATATTTCAATAATTTGTTTTCATAAAAAAGGTTTTAATTTAATTTTATGTTTGAATTTTATAACTAATTTTACAAATTTTAGAAATTTTATTTTATATAATTTTTATAATTTTAAAATGTGTAGTATAAAAATTATATTTTGGTTATATTTTGGTATTTTTCTATGAATATTGAAGGACATAAATTTTAATAAAATAATGAACAATTTTAAATGAAAGGCCACGTTATTATATTAATATGAGAATAATGATATATAATTAACACTTAGTTTTATATAATCTAATTAATTACACATGAATAATTATTAAACAATATTTCTATATAATTGAAATTTTTGAACACGAACGCATTTTTTAAAAATCGTTTTAATGCAAGAAATTTGTTAAAATATTAAGTAATTTTAAAAATATTTATTGGTGAATGATTTTAATGAAATTTATATACTATTCATAAATAATAAATACTTTTATCAATCATCAAATTGTTTTTCCTAGTCATAAGATATGAAAAAATTAATTTTATGCTAAAAATGCTTATCTAAAAGTGGAATTCATTATATTATTTATACTTTTTTCAACATTAACATTTTATAGTTACAAAAAACTCATAATCAATAATTAATACCATGTTTGGAATCAGGAAGAATAATTTCTTAATATAATACCCTTTTATGTATATTAATAATAACCTTGTAAATTATTTTTCTCTTTAGTAATGGTAATATGGTTAAAAACGGTTAATGCATTTGGATAAGGCATTAAACATTTAATAACATTAAAATTTATTATATTTGAAGAGTTTAGCTCAACCATTATCATGATTTTTTGAATATTATTCCACATGATGCCATTTTTCATTGATTATGATCTTTATATTATTTTAATAAAATGATAAATGCATAAAGTCACTTTCTCGAGGTTAATATCTGTAATATTTTCTTATGGATAAAAATATGTTATGTTCAGTTCCAATTGTTTTTAAATAAGAAATAAATATTTTTGATTTATTCATTGAAGTATTGATAAAAATACTTAAGAAACACCAGTATAAAGTATATTCAATTAATATAAATATAAAATTAATTATTCTAAATATATTAAAATTTATAAAATTCTTGAGAATTCTTGTGAAACATTAATTAAATAGAAAACTATAACATAAAATTAATTTTTTAAAATTTTATATCCTAATTCAGTAGTTATAATGGAAAATTTGATGAGAAATTAAATGAATAGGTACCATAATGACAATAATTAAATTTTATTAAAAAAGTATTTAATTATTTTTATTTAAATTAATAATAATCCAACAATCATAAGATTGAATGATATATGGTTGGTAATATAATCCATGTTCTATTTATTGTAAATTTTCATGTCAAAATAATTATATTAACCCTTAAAGAGTAAAAACATTAATATTGTGGTAATTTTCAGTAGTGATAACATTGATAAAACTAAGGGATAAGTGTGAACATGTTACATAAAATTGTCAATTTATTTTTCGATAAGGGGATTAAGAATTATAATAATAATATCATTTAAATATGTCTATATGAGGAAATATTAACCTGAAATTCATTTATAAATATTTAATACACTATGTGATTCCTAGAGTTCCCCTCCCTCCACTTATAAAAGGTATAATCTTCTCCACTTTTCCTATGACCTTTTTATATTTTTATCTCAAAAACTACATAACCTACTACCTTCTTATATTCATTCCAAATTCCATAGATAATTTTTTTCTTTCCAAAATACCATATCATCAGGACTTATGGTCTATGAAAAAGAATAATTCTCAATGAAGTGGTGTAACTGTAAAATAATTACATTCAAATTTATATCATCTATTATGTCCTCTAGAAAAATAATTTCCATTGATAAATAATTAATTATGTATATTAAAATTATATAATTGTTATTATGATAGTGTAAAGAATACTGCTGATTTTCATTAAATAAAAGAGGGAATAATATCGCCACTGTGTACATGGGGATTACCACCTCCACAAAGTGATGAATTTTATTTTTCTCCAAAACATCACATTGATGGTTGTAATTATGAAATAGTTAAATATATATGATATATATAATATTACTATGTTTTTAGAGTGTCTAATTATTGGTTTTAATTCTTTTTTTCAATCCATAAAAACATGGGAACATCGCTCATTCACATGTACATAATACCATCTCAACAATGAAATATAATTCACTATTCATAACCACTTTATTTGGGTAAAACAAAATTTTAAACAATGATTGAATATTTAGATAAATAAACTATTAAAATTTTGGTGATTATGAATCAGTTATTAGTAATTAATGATCGATACTACACAATAAAATAATTTTTGAGAAATGATGTTGTAATCATCTTGACATTGATTTTAATAAATAAGTATTTATACATGGTTGAAAAAATATTAAAAGACTATCATATTTTATTTTATATGTACAATTATATATAAATAATTTAGTTATCTAAAATATATAATTATTATTCTTGATTTGAGTATGAGTTTGAATCAAGACGAGACATGAGGTTAGGTTTTATAATCATAAATTATATTCTTAGTGACATGTGTTATGTTTTTCGAATATATAATTTTACTATGTGTATGTTTTATCCACTTATATAATATTTTTCATGAATAATATCATTTTCATGATATCAAATATCTAATTTCATTTAGTTCATTAATTTTCATTATGACTCCAATGCTACCAAAGTGGTACAATAGTTATATTAAAATCCTATATTTATCGTTAGTGTTTATAAAAATAATTAAATTAGGATATTAAATGTTAATTATCATATAAAACCCATTATTTTTTCTTTTCCAAATTTTATTCATGTAATTTTAATGTAATAGTAACATTTTAAAAAATTTGGTACTCAAAAATATTGGAAAAATGAATTTAATGTAGATTTTCCTGATTTTCTAATTTGTCAGAAATCATATTTTAAGAAGTCCATTTTTTCATTAAAATTTTTTCAGGAATATTTTTGAACTATTCACCAATAATTTTTTAATTTTAATTATTCCTAGATATTAATTTACTTTAATATATATCATATGAATAATTTTTTCCAAAAAGGCAATTTTTCTTTTTGACGAATAATGTGAATTAAATATTTATTTTAGAATTCATATAATGAACATAATTTACCACTCTCATGGCCACTAAATGATAGGAATCAACCCTTACATGATTCCATGGTATTATTCAATGAATGTACCTTCCTAATTATTTTAGAAATATATTAACTTTTTATAAGTGATTTTAAAAGGAAAAGTGAATTTTCCCTAATGAAATATTTTAGATATCATTTTAAAGGGGAATTCATCTATTATAACATCATTTTATATTATTTATAATTTATATGGAAACTATACATTGATACCATTCTTATTAATTCATGGTATGTTTTATTATTACGGTCATTATATTTTTATGATGTAATATTATTTTCCATGGGCTATGTAGTGATATTATGGTGCAATTTTTATGTATCAAAATCCATTTTTATGGGTTCTATTATGATGTAAACATGATTGTTTGATGCTTATGTTGCACACATAGGGATAATATTATTTTTTTGATATGTGGGATCAAAATTACATATATATCTGATTAATTTGTTATATCATTATTTATCATGACATAATTATTGGAAATGAGTTGATAGGATCTATCCACAATAGGAAGCAGTTGGTAGTGGAAACTCCAGGATAGGAAACATATTGTGATTCATGATCTATTATGATATGTGAATATGGTTTTTATCCATTATTCACTATGATTATGAAATTATTTATATACCTATTAATGGTGAGTCTCTTTTATGAAATGTTTTTATGATTATTATTTGACCAAAATGTTGATGACTTATTAATGATGATTTCTCAAAATTATGATTCATGGAATTTTAATGAAAATTATTTATGCCATGAATAATGATTATGATTCATGATATCGTGGGTATAAAAATATTTATTAATGATATTAAAAGAATTCGTTTTTTATCTTATTTTTATATATATTCATCAAATATTATCTCCCTTGTTTACTCTTAAAATGCAACTGAGCTCACTCATTCCAACATTTAATTATACCATGTAATAAAAAAGGTTTAATGTAGTGTGTTCAAAGAATTTTATAATGTTCGATTACTTTTTCAGATATGATTACGAATTTAACTGAATAATATTTATATGTCTGTTTTTTCCAATGGCACTAATCATTTACTATTTATGCATCGACTATAATGTTATGTAATGAATATTAATCTAAAATTACATAATATTTATATAAAAAATTTTGGTACATTAAATGATTTTTGGGTAAATATAATAAAATATTTTACTACCATGCTCAAATAAGAGTCCCCTAGTAAGACGTTACATAAATTTTGGAGATTTCCCCTTGATTTTCTCATTTTGGGATCGACCAAGAAATATCGTGTTAACAGTTCTTCAGGTTCCACCATCGTAGGGATCATGTGTAATATTTTTTTAATTTTTCATATTATATATAAGATGTTTGATGATATCATATTATTTTTTATTATATTTATTTGTATTTTTATTTTCCAATTTGTTATTCAAAGTCACATAGTATGCTCTAGTTTTAATTTAATAAAAAATGCATTATTTTCATTACATTGAAATTATAATTTAATATAAATGAATTATTTTTATTTTTAAATATAAACAATTAGTTTTTGGAAATACCAATATATGAATAACCATTTTTTATATTAATTATCACATAATTATGACATCATGTGATTATTTTCATAGATAAAATGTGTTGCCTTTATTTATTTTTGTATTTTAAACAAGCATTAAATTGGATCATTCCATTAAAGTGTACAACTAGGCTGTGTTTTATTTATTTTCAATAGATCTCATTAATCATGCATATAAATATCATTAAATTACATTTTTTTGGTTTTGATCTTATTTTCTATTACAGTTTCATTCTTATAGAGGTTAGATGGGTTCTCTATGAGTAACATATATATATGTTAATTGTTTTAATTTTAGATGATTTCATTATCATACGAGTAAATAGTACTTTTATTATTTTCAATTACCTTAACATGTAGTGCATTATATAACTAGTTACTTTGTGATGGATCAGTGGTGAGTCTATTGTAGAGGGAGTTAGAGGCGAGTGAAGGATTTCTTTGGTATAATTATTTTAGTTTTTTATATAAATTATTTCATTCAGTCATAATTGTACATACAACATTGAAATAATGTTGAGTAATTCATGTCTTTATAGTAGTTAATTAAAATTAAATAATGATAGAAATAAAAACCATATATTTAATTTATTCTAATTATGATTATCATCTGTTTGTGGGGATCAAGGGTTCCCAACATGTATTCCATGAGCTAGATCAAGTGTCATGTGGAAAATCAAATCAGGTTAAGTTGTTAAAGATTATGAAAAAATATATGTTTATATGGAATCTTTTTTGGTATACACACTCTAATGCTCATGTGTCTTGTCACGAACCCCTCCCCACAATGTGTACCCCTCCCGGGACAGCAATGTGAGAAGAGAGATAATGACCCCCAATTCCCGCCTCTAGTAGGCCCCAGGATGGCGACTAGAACCGATGGTATAATAAACACAAAAATGGGAGGCATTACCCTCTAAGAGAACACATGTAGAAGAGAGAGATAAGATAGACACCAACCAACTACAAATCCGAACTATAATATAAAAGAAACCCAAGTAAATATACGAAATGCCAAGCAAAAGTACTACAACTGAAAGGGGAAAACTACAAGTACCCAAAAGAATGGAAAAAAAGCAGCGACCACAAGCCCGAACTGCTCCTGCAACCACAGGCTAGTAGTAACCAGCTTGATCTCCTACCAGCTCCGAGTGACCGGAAAAACAGTTTATATATACGTAGGGTGAGTTTAACAGTATACTCAGTAGGATCCTCCCCAAATCCTATCATGCAAAAGTAAAGAAAGGATGCTAAAGCACAGTGAACAACAAGTGAAACTAACTCGTCCCCTAAACATGTATAATATGTTCCCAACCTCGCCGTGGATACTCTCACCATGTAACTCATATAATAATATACAATATAGTAAAGAATATCAAGGGTACACTGCTACTGCTTCCCCACTGGTTTTCCGCTTTTCCCCAACGACATACATCATGTGCATCTTTCTCCAAAGGCTTCACCGTATAAACATGGGATAAGCTCCACAATCTGCACCTCGTGCACCAAAAAGGCTTGCCCGCAGACACCTGGGCTAGGAACCACACCATACTCACAACCAAAAGTAACCAGGTAGTTTCCATGAGCCACCACAGCTCGCATAACATGTATCATACGTCGAGTATTATACCTCAATCCATCACAGCCCATACACCGAGTAAGGATCCTCATGCCATCACTGCCAATACACGTTACACCTATAATAGTCTATAGGATACTATATCCAGAATATATGTGTGTGAAATAACCACAAGCCATTACAGCCCTCTACACACATATATGGGGAAAACTAACCGCTATGCCGAAGGAACTAGTATCTGACCATAGAAGAGAACGGGGCTAAACGAGGTAGTCATCCATTGAACCTCCCATCTGAATGTTGGGGAAAACCACCCCCAGGGCTTAGAATCCCCAGGGTGTCAATTTCCCTTACTGACAGGGAGGAGTGGCATATAGGAACACAAAAATTACAGAATATATAATACTCACAACTGCACTATGGGCATAACCTAGTATTAGACAGAACTGCAAAAAATGTCTCTCAGACTCCTGGATGCAACATCTTAGACTAGGTATCCTATAAGCACACAACCATTTAAGGGCTTTATTAGATTACTTCATTCTCATTTTTTCAATTCCACTGTATGTAAATTAATTCTTCAAACATTAATTAACCATGAACACAACCAAAAAAATCTGAATTGGCATTACATTCAAAAACTACTGCTCCTTTTAAAATTTACAGCCTCATCATTATGTTCCAGCATCTCCGACCCCATGCTTTAACATCATTTATTCAAACATTCATTATAGAATTACTTTCCCATATTCCCATGCAATCTATAAAATCAACCTATGATACTAAACATAATGGGGCTCACCACTGTGAGTAGATATACTACCCATCGACTCTTTGCAGCCTATAGCAAGAGCGTAGACCCATTCTCCCTTGAGAGGAAAAACACGGAACCCACGTGGCATATCCCACGTGTCTTCGCCTCTTTTAGAAGAAGGGTCAGAAAAACCAGGTGCCTTGATCAGTGGGGAAAATTAAAGCAGATAAATAATCAATCAAACCACCAAACATCCAACAACCACATACATCCCATTCCATCATCCCCGGTGTCCTCCCTGACACCGACATGCATAAACTGATGCATCTCGACACTCTAGACGTCATCTGCTGCCACAAACACAAGGCCTACATGCCTCCAAATATCACAATAGCCATCCGATCTCACATCACAACACAAGATGAAGGAAAACAAACATCACATCAAATGGGCTCTTGGCCATTTCACAAGGCATCCAGCCTTCATAAAAAATGAGCACTCATGGCTCTAAAGCATAAGGCACTTGGCCTTATGAACAAGATGGTAACAATGAACCATGTTAGGTGTTAACTTTTATCAACCAACCAGTTATTTAATCCCTCTTGAATTAACATATTCAATTTGTAGGTTCCAATTCTGGGAAAACTAATCAGTAAGCTATCAAAAAAGATTTAACATGTTTACATTACTAATATGATTAACATCAAATTTAGAACAACTACAACAACATAAACAATCGGATTCATTTACATGACTCATTATCATTATCCAATTATTTATCAATTAATTTCGGCTTTACGTTATTTATCAATTTCCATCAAGAACAAACAGCTAAGAAAAGCAAGAATAGATATCACACTATCTAGAAAAACATGAGGCAGGAACATACAAGCGATAAAAATTTCATTATGCATTCCAAATATATAATTAAGTCAATTCCATTGTGATCCAAAGGGATAAAAAATGCTGATGATACAGTTGTACGTAAAAGAAAATAGATTCCATGAATCCCCTACCTCAACAATTCTTGACGTTCTTTATCCACACAATGGGTCACAATCCTCCTCTTGCAATAACTATATCCATCGTAGGATGCCACGGTACGACAGCACAAACCAAACCCCAAGAAAACCCCATTAGAAACATGGTGATTTAATGGTATGATATGGATGGGAGAAACAATAGTAGATGATCCCCAAAGGAACATCGATAAAACATAACTTATATTGAAGATTGACCAACACAACTCAGTTGCATCCAAAATAGATTGGAACTAATCGGATGAGTAGGGTTTGATTGTGAAAATCATATAGGAAGGATTGAATGGTTCTTATGTCTCCTAGCCGTGAAAAAATACGAAGAATAAGGGAGGATGATATCTTGTCCCTTTTAATGATTTATTGGGGCGACGGTTTAAGATCCACTTAATTCTCCATTAAAAACGGATCACATTAACCCATGGGGCTTGACCATGTAAAAAACATCCTGAGCTGTAGGGATAATTAAAATAAGATTTATGGCCTTTTAATCGGCCTTAATATCCCTTAAAATAAGGCTTTAAATGTATTTTACATCAAAGGAAATGTCAAAAAGGGTAAAATTGTAGGAAGCTGGAAACACTGTTCACATACTCAAAATTTGTAAAATGCAAGTATACCTATCTGGAAACACTGTACAAGTCTACCGATCTGGAAACATTGTACAAGTCTACCGATATAAGGTCACTGATAGAACCTCACCAATACAAACACTGTTCAAGTCTACTGATAGAAGGTCACCGATAGAAACACTGTTCATGTCTACCGATAGAAGGTAACTAATAGAAGCTCACCAGTAGAAGCACTGTTCATGTCTATTGATAGAAGGTCACCGATAGAAGCTCACCAATAGAAACAATGTTCAAGTCTACCGATAGAAGGTCACCGATAGAAACTCACCGATATAAACACTGTTCAAGTCTACCGATAGAAGGTCACCGATAGAACTTCACCGATAGAAACATTGTTCACTGAACTTCATCAATAGAAACACTATTCACCTTCTGATACTATTCCTAAAACTGTAAACAATGTTCACAGAACTGGAAATTTCGCAAAGTGTTGGGGATAAGTCAACTTGACCTCTCGGAACACATCTAACACAACATTTTCAGAATGTAATGGACCAGAGAGATCCGAGCCATTACATGAGATACCTATCAAAACATTCTCGTCCTCGAGAATTCAAAACGAACCTAAAGAGAAAAAAAGAAACGGGGCCCGAACAACCACACATCGAGATACCTCTCAAAAGAGAGCAAGCCACAAAAAGGAACAAAAGAAGTTCATAAATAAAACATGAAAGGTATAACCACGATGGAAACATCATAACATGAAAAGAGTTAAACATTAAACAACTCTAGGCACTGAACATGTATCTGTGACTCACGCTCCAAGGTACTCTCCTCCATGCCACCGTGTTGCCACAAGACACGTACTAAGGCGATATAATTCCCATGCTACACCTACTCCTTGCTGTCTTGGATCTCCATAGGTCATTCCTCAGAGGTCGCAAAATCATCAATATCGATCTCTCCCCAATCGATAACATGATATTCATCATGAAGATAACAACGGAGCTGTGATACATGGAAAACATCATGTATCCAACTCATCTGAGGGGGAAGTGCTACTCGATATTCCACATCTCCAACACGAGGTAACACCTCGAAAGGCCCAACAAACCAGGGATAAAGCTTACTTCCCCAACTAATCCTTCACTTCCCACGACGAGGAGTTACCTTCAGAAACACATGATCCCCAACATTAAACTCTAAGGGTCTCCTTCTTTGATCAGAATATGATCTCAGAAGATCTTGCACTATCTTCATCCTCTCCCAAATCTTCTGAACCATCTCTGTTGTATTCTGCACTAGTTTCGGTCTGAGAATTGGTGACTCTCCGACCCCAGTCTAGCACAACGGAGAAAAGCAAGGCCGACCATAAAAGGCTTCAAATGGCGACATACCAATGGGGGAGTGAAAACTATTATTGTATGTGAACTCCACCAAGGGTAGGTGCCTCATCCATGAACCTCCAAAGTCAAGAACACAAGAGCGCAACATGTCTTCAAGAGTCAATATTGTTTGATCAGTCTGACCATCCGTTTGAGGATGAATAGTAGTGCTAAGGAATAGTTGAGAACCGAAAGCATGTTGGAGACCCCTCCACACCATGGAGGTAAAACGAGGATCTCAATCAGAAATGATCATCCTAGGGACTCCATGAAGTCTCACCACCTCCTCTAGATACATCCTCAACAAAACTTCCACTGAGCTCAACTCCTTGATCCCTAAGATGTGGGATGATTTTGTCAAAATATCTACTACCACAAAAATCGCATCATGTCCTCCCAGAGCACGAGGTAAACCTGTAATAAAGTCCATTGAGATGTCCTCCCACTTCTACCGAGGAATCTCTAATGGCTGGAGAAGACCACCAGGAACACAGTGTTCGGCCTTCACCTTCTGGCAGTCTAAACATCGAGAGAGAAAATTCGCAACTGCATGCTTCAGCCCAGGCCACTAAAAGGGACTCCTCAAGGATTGGTACATCTTTATCACACCAGGATGTACTTCTAAAGGTGAACTATGTAACTCTATGAGAACCATCTCACGCATCTCCAAGGGAACAAAAAGCCTTCCATGATAAAACACTCGGTGTTTTTCATCCTCCTACCAACCATCAGGGGCCTCACCACAAAAAACCTGGTCTCGCCATACATCCACCACTAGATCACCCAACTGAGACTCTTCCACCTTCTGCATCAGGGATGACTGCACCATCATCTTGAAAAGACAACCTCTGCCCCCAACTTCTCCCATATCCTGATGCAAAGATGATAGCTCTTCCATCACTCTCCAGGAATCACCAGATTCACGCACAACAACATTACGTGACTTTCGGCTCAGAGCATCCGTTATAAAATTCTCTTTTTCAGGTGTATATGATATTTCAAATTCATATTCCTGCAAGAACTCCATCCACCGACACTGTCGCAAGTTCAAGTCACTCTGGGAGAAAACATACCTCAAACTCTTCTGATTAGTGAAAACCACAAAGTGCTCATCAATGAGGTAATATCTCCACATCTTTAGAGAAAACACCATGGCTGCCAACTCAATATCATGGGTTGCATAGTTGCATTCATGGGGACGCAACTACCAAGACCCATAAGAAACAACTGACCTCTGCTGCATGAGAACACAGCCTATCCCCATATTTGAAGCATCATAGAAAACATCAAACTGGACTCCCTCCGCTGGAAGACAAAGGACTGGAGCACTTACCAACATCTCCTTTGGATACTAGAAAGCTGCATTACACTGATCAGTCCATATGAATGCTTGATCAATCCTAGTCAAAGCTATCAGAGGAGTTGCAACTCAGGAGAAATTGGCTACGAACCTCCTTTAAAAGCCTGCGAGACCAAGGGAAATTTGCACCTTTGACATGGTCTTGGGGTCTTCCCAAGACACCACTGCTTCTATCTTCGACGGATCCATATCTACTCCCTGTTGGGACACAACATGCCCCAAAAAACAAACTTCTCGAGCCCAAAACTCACACTTCGACAACTTCCCAAACAACTGATGTTGGCGAAGAACACCCAAAATGGCTCGTAGATGCTCTGCATGCTCCTCTTCAGATGTGGAGTACACAAGGATTTCGTCGATGAAAACCACCAAAAACTTGTCCAGAAATTCATGGAACACAGCATTCATCAAACCCATGAAAACAACTAGACCATTAGTCATGCCGAACGGCATTACAACGAACTCATAATGCCCATGACGACAACAGAAAGATGTTTTCAGAATATCCCCATCCTTCACACTCATTGGATGATATCCTGACCACAGGTCGATCTTTGAGAGACAACTTGCACCCTTATGTTGGTCAAAGAAATCATCAATCCACGGAAGGGGATAGTGGTTCGTTTTTTGTCACTTTGTTTAAGCGATGATAATCGACACACAACGGCAATCTGTTGTTGGCCTTCTTCACGAACAAGACTAGTGAACCCCATGGTGACACACATTTCCGGACTAAATCGCACTACAAAAGATCATCAAGCTGAATATGTAGACCTCGTTACTCAGAAGGGGCTATCCTATATGGAGACATAGAGATAGGAGATGCTCCTGGATGTAACTCGATCCCAAACTCGATCTCTCATCGAGGGGGTAGTGCTACAACTTTTTCGATAAATACATCAGGGTACTCCTCTATGACCCTAAGAAACACCAACTGCTTAACCTCTGATGAACTCATCATCAACACAGCCATCATGGATGATAAGTATGGAATGCACCTATGAACCATACGAGGATCTCGCTCCCCAACAATCACCACTTCCTCTCCATCTTCACTAATGATGATGACCTTCTTCTTGAAGAAATCCATGATAGCCTACACCTAATACAACCAATCTATAATGAGGATGAAATCATATGGTTGTATTCGAAAACATAGGAAATTCCCCCAAGAGCGGTGTTTCCCAAACACTAGCTCACAATATCTACATACTTCAAACAAGTCAGCTCGACCTCCAACTGGCATAGTCAACGCCAAGAGAACTGGCGACCTCACTACCTCAAGTCCCAAAGCATGGACAAGGATATGTGATATGAAGGAGTGTGTCACTCCTGAGTCAATGAAGGCATACGCCAAGGTATAAAACAAGCAAAGGGTTCCTCGAACGATGTCTGGCTCGCCTAGTGCTGGCAACGCTAGAGCATAAAGCTGACCACGACTTCCTCCACGGCCTCTCTGACCTTGATGACAACCACCACCATGGTCGTGATCTACCCTCTATGGATGGGGAGAATCATGGGGATGTCCTCCGCCTGCCCCGTCTCCCCTCAGGAGATCTAAATCTGGTGAAATGGATGCTTCTGCATCGGCAGAAACTGCCTCAACAGAGGAACCTTGAGCGTAGTGCCTGGAGAACGATGACCGCTCTGAAAGGTCGGGCACTCCCGCAGCTGATGTCCATGACCAACACAAGAAAAAAAGTGCCTGATCCATTAACATAGTCCTGAGAGTTGCTGCCTCCGGGTAAATGAGATGTGAAGGGCTGGGACCTACCCTCGGCTGAACAAATACTCTTCTGTCCTGAAAACTAGGAAAACCCGACCACAACTCTGCTTCGTGAGTAATCATGTTGATTAACCTCTCATGATGATCCTGGCCTGGCCAAAGTCCCCTCGACAACCTCTGCCCTCGCCTGCACCTCAGGATAAGTCTTCAACATAAATGGGGTGACCTAGCGCTAGATCTCTGGATGCATATCCTCCTCAATATGCCTCGCCCAGGCCTCCTCATCTGGTAACATGTCTGAAGCATATAATAAAAGGATCCTAAAATGGATTCCAAAATCTTGAACCCCGGATCTCCCCTATCGAAGGTTAAGAAGTTCCTCACGACTGGACGCCTTCGCAGTCGAAGAATTGAACTCATCTCTGAACATGTCTCGAAACTCCTCCCATGAGATCGCCGACTCCTCACGATCCCCGAGGGACAAGAGCCACCACTGCCTTGCTGCTCCACGTAGCATCGTCACCACCAAGGACACCCAGTGCACCTTACGAGTATGCTTCTAAAACAGAGCCCTCTTACTTTTGAAGACACTAGTGCTGAAACTCTTGAAGTGTCTTACTCCATGTGTCGTCTTCGTCAACCTCTACCCTGTGGCATTTTTCTGGAACAGCCTGCTGGACATTTTCTGCCCAAACCTGATGAGGACGTCGACCTAGAGCCATACCTGTAAAATAACAATTAGTTAGAGCTCCTAAACCTAGAATATGGAGGAATCCAAATTAATTAAGTAATTGTTTTCTATTATAATTTTTAGGATAAACTATCACAAGGTCTACACATTCAAACACATGTCCAATGAAGAATGATGCATGATCCATTCCAAGGTCTCCACCCTGCAACCAGTATCACCTTGTTTAGTAGCCATTATAAATGTAAATCTCCATCCAACAAATCATAGGGGGCCTTAAACGCCAATGTCTCTGCCGGTCTCCAGTGTTTACCCCACTTGCTAAACATGAATGACACCATTGCCCTATCATCCCATGCAACATCACCTGTGCCTAACTACAAACTCCATCCTATCCCTCAACCAGACCTCTGATACCACTCTGTCACAACCCCCTCCCCACAAAGTGTACCCCACCTGGGCCGGTAATGTGAGAAGAGAGATAATGATCCCTCGAGTCCCGCCTCCAGTCGGACCCGTGTTGGCGACTAGCACCAAGGGTATAATAAACACACAAATTGGATGCATTACCCTCTAAGTGAACACATGAAGAAGAGAGAGATAAGATAGACACCAACCAACTCCAACTCAAAACAAAAATATAAAAGACACCCAAGTACACATATGAAATTCCATGAAAATGTACTACAACTGAAAAGGAAAAACTACAGGTACCCAAAAGAAAGTAAAAACAACAGCGACCACAAGCCCGAACAGCTCCTGCAACCACAAGCTAGTAGTAAATATCTTGATCTCCAACCTGCTCCAAGTGACCTGAAAAAGAATTTATATATATGTAGGGTGAGAATAATAGTATACTAAGTATGATCCTCCCCAAATCCCCTCAAGAAAAAGTAATGAAAGGATGCTAAAGCACATTGAACAACAAGTGAAACTAACTTGTCCTCTAAACATGTATACAAAGTTTCCAACCTCACCATGGATACTCTCACCATGTAATGCATACAAGAATATAGCATATAATAAAGAATATCAAGGCTACCCCACTACTACTTCCCCACTGGTTTTCCGCTTTTCCCCAACGACATACGTCTTGTGCATCTCTCTCCAAAGTCTTTCCCGTATAAACTTGGGCAAAGCTACACAATCTGCACCATGTGCACCTCAAAGGCTTGCCTGCTGACACCTGGGCTAAGAACCACACCATCCTCACCGCCAAAATTAACCACATAGTTTCCAGGAGCCACCACATCTCACATAACATGTATCATACGTTTGGTATTATACCTCAAGCCATCACAGCTCATACGCCGAGTAAGGATCCTCATTCCATCACAGCCTATACACGGTACACCTATAGTAGTCCATAGGATACTATATCCATAATATATGTGTGTGAAATAACCACAAGCCAGTACAACCCTCTACACACATATATGGGAAAAACTAACCGCTGTTAAAAAGGCACTAGTATCTACCCAGAGAAGAGAGCGGGGAAAAAGGGGGTAGTCATCCATTCAACCTCCCATCAGAATGTTGGGGAAAAACACCCCACCAGGGCTTAAAATCTCTGGGGTGTCAGTTTACCTTACCGACTGGGTGGATTAGCATATAGAAACAAAAAATGTACAGAATATATAATACTCGTAACCACATTATGGGAATAACCTAGTCCTAGACACAACTGCAGCTAACGTCTCTCAGACTCTGGGCTGTCACTTCTAAGACTAGGTATCCTATAAGAACACAACCATTTAAGGGTTTATTAGATTACTTCATTCCCATTTTATAAATTCCACTGTATGTTAATTAATTCATCAAACATTAATTAACCATGAACATACCCTTAAAAAACTGAATTGGCATCATATTCAAAAACAACTGCTCCTTTTAGAAGTTGCAGCCTCGTCATTATGTTCTAGCTTCTCCAACCCATGGATTAACATCATTTATTCAAACATTCATTATAGAATTATTTTCCCATATTCCTAGGAAATATAGAAAAGCAACATTTGCTACTAAACACAAGGGGGCTCAACACGGTGAGTAGATTTACTACATGTCGAGTATTTGCTGGCTATAGTAAGAGCGTAGACCCATTCTCCCTCGATTGGCTAAACACGTAAAGCATGTGGAATACCCCACGTGTCTTCACCTCTTTTGGAAGAAAGGTATCCAAAACCGGATGCCTTGAGCAGTAGGGAAAAGTAAATTAGATAAACATCCAATCAAACCACCAAATATCCAACAACCACATCCATCCCATTCCATCATCCTTGGTGTACTCCCTGACACCCACAAGCATAAACTGATGTATCTCTCAGATCTAGACGTCATTTGCTGGCACAACCACAAGGTCTCCCTGCCTCCACATATCACAATTGTCACGACCGTCCACGAGGCTTGTGCCGTGACTACCGCAAGCCTGGATTCCATAGGCCAGGGGCTAGCGACTAGAACCCAAGGCGTAAATCCCATTAAAAAGGGGAGGCATTGCCTTTATGACATGTAAACACACACACACAACCAAAGTACAAGAGGATGAAAACACTAAGAAAACAATATAACAAGTATGCTGAAAGTAAAATGGTTCTAGAATACAATCCCAATAGTAAAGAAATAGATAAAACTGAATGTAAAGTATATCTCAAATGAAAAAAGGTGAAAAGTGACAAGCAGCTCCTAGATTGTCCTCCAGGTTCCTACATGAAGGGTAGGTACAGATGTCCTCCTCACCAGTCCACATCTATTCGTCTCCACTAGGTACCGACTAATCATGAGAACCACCTCTGGATACTGACTCGTCGTGAGATCCTCCTCTGGGTACCATCCAGCTCTACAAGCCTCAACCACGACCAGTGATGTCCGTCGTCTGCAACCAACACAAAGGGGTGTGGGAAAAGCCCGTGCATGGGTGAGTATTCGATACTCAGTACGGTCCCCGAGACCCTCAAGGTCTCACTAAATCCAATAAGGATAATCACAATGAATGTTCCCAACAGATAACCCTTACTTAGGTATAAGCCCATACTTATACCTATGTTACCAAGTAACCCATATGAGCCACGAGGTATCACACATATATGAAGTCGAAGGATAACCACTAGTTAGTTATATGCCCATACATATATGTATGTTATCTAGTAACCCATCTCTATCATGAGGAAGACACAAAGGTTATTGACTCAGCTCAAACCTGGATTTTATTCATGATGTCGAAACCATAGCTGCTGGGGTACTCCTCCTCTATCGAGTTCAGTGGGCCTACCACTACAACCAAGCGCTTCCCACTAACCTTGGACTATTTTAGTACTCCACCTATCGAGTATTGTGGGCTTGCTACTATAACCAAGCGCTTCCCACCATGGGCCTGCCTCTACAACCAAGCGCTCCCCCTTAGAGCCAACAGAGGTACTCCTTCTATTGACTACCATGGGTCTGCCACTACAACCAAGCACTCCTCCGCCGTGGGTCTACCGCTACAACCAAGTGCTCCCCACGACGCCATCTACCGCGACGCCGTCTACCGCGACGTCGTCTACCGAGAAAATTCAACTCCCGTGAAAGTCTCCTTAAGCAAAACCCGGAGCTGCGGTTTCATTGGTGCCCCCAGATTTCAATTCCGATCACCTATTCCAAAGTTAGAAAAACCCACTTGTTCGTTCACTGAACGTACCAGAGCAAAACTTTGGAAATTGATTCCGGGCACACCGGGCCTCGGAATCATGTGCCGTCAGAAACTGCATACTCGTAAAATCCCAAAGCAAATTTAAAAAAAAATAATGAAATTTAAAGGTCTTTACATTACTCCCACCTCAGGGATTTACGTCCCCGTAAAGCTACATAAAAAACTAGGGAAACAAAATGGGCTATTGTGCACGCATCTGAGCCTCCCGCTCCCTGTGCTCCCTTAGAGGTTCTCATGTTTCCATCTGATGCGCACTAGAGGAATCGACCATCCACGTAGGACCCACTCCTATCGATCCTCGATCTCCACCAGGACCTCCGCAAAAGTCACCCCATCATCAATGTTCAGCTCCCCATGGTCGATGATATGTGTCGGGTCGTGCACGTATCTCCTCATTTGAGATACGTGGAAAGCGTCATGAACATTGTGCAACTGAGGTAGATGGGTCAACAGGTAAACCACCTCGCCTACACTATTGAGGACCTAGAAGGGTCCGATGAAGCTCGGATATAACATGCTGCCCCGGCCAATACTCAGTAATCCACGTTTAGGTGAGATCCGTAGGAAAACATGGTCGCCATCCTCAAACTCTAGTGGTCTCTGCCTCCTGTATGCAGAAGACTTTTGTCAACTCTGAGCTTTCCTCACCAGCTCTTGGATGAACTGGACCTTCTCTGGTCCTACAATAGCTGCTATGATTTCTTCTTTGCTGATAAGAGAAATTTGGTCTCATCCCCAGGATGAACCACATTCATTGCCTAATACAGTCAATCTAGACATGGATGATACTAATCTATACCAAGGATGACGTTGTAATTCCTCGACACTACTACCAAGAGATCCAACTGTTACTCTTGCCTCCAAGGGTTGAGTCACACTGTCGGTATCAGTGTGTGGCCACTAGGTCTCCTCCAACCAATATCTCAAATGTGAGGGTCAAGTCAATAGTTTAAACCGGAACCTCTTAGTACACAAAAAGAAAGGAAGAAAATGTCACAAGGACATGTGTCTTTTATTATTTCATCTCAAGTACGAAGACACAACACAATGACAACAAGAAAACAAGAAGCACCATGATCAAAGGTCCCATGCCCGGAACTACTCCCGCTATTGTCCGCCAGCTTCCCAAGCTCCATAGTCAAATGATTTAGCTGCCTGAAGCTGAGCTCTCCCATGTCTACCTGTTCCCTACGGTCGGGGTGGACCTCCTAGTGGTGGTGGTGGAAACACCTCGAAGCGTCGTCCACCTCCAACTGCATGGCCAGCTCCCTTGCCTTGATCTCCTGCTCCTTGCGATCCTCCCCGATAGAAACTCTGCCTCTACCTGGGAGGTCCATCATTTATCTATTGTTCATCTGTATGGAGGGTCGGACAGTCATGTGCCATGTGACCAACCCCGCCGCAGGTGTAACACTGTCCTCTCCTGGTAATTCGTTCTCCACCCCAGGTGCCTCGCACACACGATCTTGTGTCATGCGGTCGATCACCTGTAGGTCTGGTCCACTTGACCCCTTGCGTCATCTATCTACTGCCTACTGTGTAAGACTCCGCCACATGTTGGCTTGTGGTGGGTCCTTCTGCTGGGGACTGCTCAGTAAGGAAACTCTACACTAAGAGGGCTCGTTCCAACACTCCTCTCTGCGTCAGGATGCTATGAGAAACAACTGAATCTCTAATCTCTTGCCTGAGCCCCTTATTGAAGGTTCAGGCCTGGAGGAAAGGGTCCCGTACAATATATGTGGAGCAACACGAGAGATCAGTGAACCTCACTGAATATTGCGCCACCATCATGCTACCATGCTGAAGATTATGTAGCTCTTGTATGCGCACCGCTCGAAGGGTGGCTGGTACAAACTCTACCCGGAAGAGGCTCTCAAAGTCTGCCCATAAAAGGGATGCCTCGTTGTGCACCTGGAGCATCAGGATCCACAATCTGCATGCTGCTACCTGAAGAGGTTGGCAGCAAGGATCACCATGAAGTCTTCTAGCATCCCTACCAATCTAAAAACTCAAACAATAGCCTCCAGCCAATCCTCAGCTGCCTGAGGGTCTTTCTCCCCGTGGAACCTAGGAAGTCTCTGACTCTGAAACCCGTGCAGTGCACTAAGGCGACATGCACTATCAGCGGCTGGGGCTGGTGGCATCGATGGTTCGGCGGGTAGAGGTACCGTTGGTGCCTCCACCGTAATGGGGCCCCGCACCGAGGCCTCATCGTTCGGTGGGCTGACGTCTCGCACAATGCTCTGAACCCTAGCTGGCTACTGTTGTGGGGCCATCCGAAAAAGAGACAGGTGTGCCACGGTCAAAACAGTATACCTGGTGAGATGAAACAAGAAATCACAACGAAAACGTTGAAACACACATGCAATCAATGTTTTTTTGTATTGAGTCAGAGATCAGAAGTCAGGGTCCTGGTGTATGGATACGTCGACCGACGCACCAACACTAGACTCCCTGGACTGATAACCACACTCAATACCCTTAACACTATTGCTTCACATCGAAAAAAGATCAGAGTCCAATGTTCTGTGGTAGAACCAAACCCCCATCTGATTTCAATGTGTCACGACCCATCCTTGGGGCTCGTGTCGTGACTACCCCATGCCCGCCTTCTATAGGCCAGGGGATGGTGACTAGCCTCAAAGGCGTAAATCCTGTTAAAAAGGAAAGGAATTGCCTTTATGAAACGTAAACACACACACAACCAGAGTACAAGTGGAAGAAAACAGTAAGAAAACAGTATAACAAGTGTGCTGAAAGTACAAAGGTGCCGTAATACATGCCCAACAGTAAAGGTACAACTACAACTGAAAGTAAAGTACAACTCAAAGGACAACAGGTGAAAAGTGAGAATCATCTCTTGGATTGTCCTCTAGGTTCCTACCTCAAGGGTAGGTACAGATGTCCTCATCATCACTCCAAGTTCGTCCATCTCCTTCAGGTAACGACTCGCCGTGAGATCCACCTCTAGGTACCGACTCGTCATGTGATCCACCTCCGGGTATCGTCCAGATCTACAAGCCTCAACCAAGATCCGTGAAGTATATTTTCTGTAAACTACACAATGAGGTGTGGGCAATGACCATGCAGGGGTGAGTATACGATACTCAGTAGGGACACCGAGACCCTCAATGTCTCACTAAATCCAACAAGGATAATCACAAAGAATGTTACCAACAGATAACCCTTACTTAGGTTTACGCCCATACTTATACCTAAGTTACCATGTAACCCATCTCAGCCACGAGTTATCACATAGATATAAAGTCAAAAGATAACCACTACATAGGTATATACCCATACATATACATAAGTTATCTAGTAACCCATCTCAATCATGAGGAAAACACAAATGTTATTGACTCAGCTCAAACCAAGATTTTATTCATGATGTCGAAACTATAGCTGCTGGGGAACTCCTCCTCTATCGAGTTCAGTGGGCCTGCTGCTACAACCAAATGCTTCCCAATAACCTTGGATTGTTGTAGTACCCCACCTGTCGAGTACTGTGGGCATGCTGCTACAACCAAGTGCATCACACCATGGGTTTGTCGCTACAACCATGTGCTCCCCCTCATAGCCTACAGAGGTACTACTTCTGTTGAGTACCGCAGGTATTCTGCTAAAACCAAGCGCTCCTCTGCCGTGGGTCTGCCGCTACAACCATGCGCTCCCCACTGGGATATCGAAACACTCCGAGTCGATCGATCATCAGTCATCAAGTCTCAGCTAGCTCTAGGGTTTCTGCACACAACATGCTCGTTCTGGGAGGGTCCGCTCCACGAGCCAAAAGTTCGATAGATCAACTATCACATAGACCAGATTTGATGTATCACAATGTTCTTTCATGTCAATAGGAACACAATGCGACAAATGGCACGTCAATCGGACGCCCAGTCTGAGAGTTATTGGTTTTTTTGTTCTAGGGACCCGGTTGTTTTTTAAGTCAAAACCAACCCGACCGTACTCCAAATACGTCCAAACATTGAGCAGATTAATCCAAAAGGTATGTCTCACAAAGAGGAAACCAACAAAGTTGATGACACATCAAACAGACATCTTGAGCTCAAGTTATAAGTGTTTCCGCTTCGAGGTCCCGGTTGGTTTCATGTTCGAACCAACCCGGACGTAAACAATGTTGTCCTAAACCTTGAGTGTAATATACCAAAATGACCGTCTCGATCCAAGGATCACAGAACAACCGACAGTGCGTCGATCGGAAGTCCATATCCAAAGTTACAGATGTTTGAACGAATCAATCTGTTTTAGGGGGGTTTGGGCCCGAACCGACACGGCCCTAAACCCCTTGGGTCGGCTCGAACCGAGTCGACTCGACCCGGGTCCGGGTCCATCCCATTAGGGCGCAGCCCATCCTGGCGCGGGTGGCCTGGCCTAGCACGGGCGACCGGGCCCGGCGCAGGCTGCCCATGTAAAGACCCAAAAAATTCAAGGAAACTTTTTTCTTAATTTTCTTGGGAATTTTACAAGAACTCAGTTTCTGATGTCACCTAATTCTGAGGCCTGGTGTGCCCGGAATCATTTTCTGAAGCATAGCTTGGGTACGTTCAGTGAATGAACGGGCGTGTTTTACTATCTTTTGAACTAGTGCTCGGAATCGAATTACAAGGCCACCAATGGAATCTCAGCACCAATAATTGCTTAGAAACACCTTTTCCGGAGTAGTGTTTGCTCGTGTGTGGTTTTAATTTTTTTTGGGTTAAGTTAAGGAATAAAATAAAAGTTGTGCGACAATTTTTTTTTATTTTACTTAAAGCGGGTTAACCTAATTAAGCGGATAAGGTGGGACCCACAATATCCTACCCACTTGGTAGGATATTTTTGAGGTGGGCCCGCACGAGCCCTGACGTTTAATTACTTCTAAGTAACGCACCTGCACCCCCTTTTAATGAAGTCAAACCGTGCATTTATTCTGGTTATGAAATGCCTCATTAATTTGGTCTGTTAAATCGTTACAATTAATTCATTTAATTAATTGTTCATTTAGTTTCTTTTGAAATTCGAACGTTGGCATGTGTGTTAATAAAATAAGACAACTCTTATTTTATTTGGGTTGGAACTTGTTGCGTGGAGAGGATTTGGAGAAAAGCCTTCTTCTTCGACGAAAACGCGAAGAATGCGAAGAACGTGAAGAACGCACCGACCTCCGATGAAGAACGTGAAATCCTCAGAGATCGACTAAGCGATTCCATGTACCGCGACGCTAGCAACGCTTCTCCGCGACGCGACGATCCTCCCTCCGTGATGCCTTCTTCCGCGACGGTTGTTTCCATGAAGAATCCTCGCTCATCAAATTCAACGAGGTAGGGGTTTATTTTATTGGGTTTTTCTTGATTACTTTCGTCGCCATCTTCCTTTCTTTTTGAGCCGCCTGATTTCACAATAACGGGAGGAGGTCGGACCACACGAACATGGCCGACCCGCCTCCCCCTTGTTGGATTGATTTTGATTGCGGCACGAGCAAGTCAACGCGGTGCCGAAACACCGCGCGGAACATATTAAAGAATGGGAAGAAGTGCAACGCCGTTGAAAACGAACCAAATATGTGGCGCCATCGCACCGCACCAGAGAACTACGAAATCACCGCGGCCAGAGTTGGGCCGCGGAGGAGGGGTGCAGCGCCGTCGCGCTGCGCCGGACAGATCAAGGCCGCGGCTGGGGCCGCGGCTGAGCGGGGAGACCGGCAGCCGGTTTCAGGCCGCCGACATCGGCGCATGGGGACCATCCCTTGCCCGTCTCGTGGCGGCAGCAGCCGGCCGGCCGGAGCGGGCTGGCCAGTCATGGGGAATCCTGGGTTCTGTAACCCCCGGTTGTCCAGCAAAGTGGCCACCACGTGGGGCCGCGGTTACAATGGAAAGCGGGGGGGGGGGGGGGGGGGGGGCAGCGCCCCCCCCCCCCCCCCCCCCTACGTCTCTTCGCTCAGCCGAAACGGCCAAGCCATCCGCTGGTCGCTGGCCCCTCCAGCGCGGCCAAGCGGGCCGGACCCGGACCCGGTTCGGGCCGACCCTGGGGGTATCGGGCCGGGTCGGACTGGGCCCGAACCACTTAATACCGAACCTCTTTCAGTCCATTGCCCATAACATGAGCTGCAGACCTCCGATCGATGGACTATCAGTTGAGTAGCAATCCTTGGATCGAAACGGTCGTTTTGGTATATTACAATCTAGGATTCGGAGTACTTTGGGTTCAGCCAGGTTGGTTCGTACACGAAACCAACCGGGCCCTTGGAGCGGAAATGCTTATAACTTGAGTTCCGGACGTCCGATTGACGTGGCATCGACATTGCTGGATTCTTCATAGTGAGACAGACCATTTGGCTTACTCCGCTCAAGGTTTGGACGTAGGTGGAGTATGGTCGGGTTGGTTTGGACTTAAAAACCAACTTGGACCCTAGGACGAAAAAGCCAATAACTCTCAGACCGGGCGTCCGATTGACGCGCCTTCTGTGACGTTGAGTTCCTGATGATGATACAGAACTTTTGAATACATAAACTCTAGACTTTCTATCAGTTGATGTTTCAGCCCTTCGGCTAGTGGAGCGGACCCTGCCGAACGAGCTTGCTGTGTGTGGGAACCCTAGAGCTGGCTGCGACTACGATGACGATGACGATTGTGCAGAAATCTTCTGTGGATTCGACTGCGACGACTACAGCACTCAGCAATCCTACGTGGATCAATGCTACCGATCCTGTGTGGGTCAGCGCTCAGCGGTCCTGTGTGGGTCGGCGCCTATAGATCCTGTGTGGGTCCGATCCTGTGTGGGTTATTGTGGGGGTAAGTTACCTATCGATCCTGTGTGGGTCAGATCTTTTGTGGGTCATTGCAGGGGTTAGATACCTATCGATCCTTTGTGGGTCATTGCGGGGGTTAGTTACCTACTGATCCTGTGTGGGTCATTGCGGGGGTTAGTTACCTATCGATCCTTTGTGGGATATTGCGGGGGATAGTACCTATCGATCCTATGTGGGTCTGACGGCTTAGATGAATAAGTGGCTATATCTGATCATCTCTATCGTCATAAGAATAAGTATACCTGTGTGAGTTGAATCTTTACTTGCTTTCCTATGTGGATTGGGTTGTGCATTCCTGTGTGGATGGGATCGAACATGGGCTCGGATGATGGAGCCAAACCAGAATTGATGACATAGGTATATGTATGGGCATATACCTAAGTGGTGTCAGATGTTACATCATGATTGTATCTTTCCTCTGTGGATTATCTTTTGTGGATTCTGGGAGTCCTTTGGGGGTCTCGGGGTCCCTATTGAGTAGCTTATACTCACCCCTACATGGTTTATGCTCGCAGTACATTGTGTTGGTTGCAGACGATGGACAGCACTGATCGCGGTTGAGGCTTGCGGAGCAGGTCGGTACCCGGAGGTGGACAATTGGACGGGACGTGCTCAGAGCGAACGGCTGGAACCGAGGAGCTGTAGAGGCTATCTATACTCACCCTTCATTTGGGACTTCTAGTGGACGGCTCGAGGCTGTGGCTTTACTTTCAGTTTTTATTTCCCCATTCCAGTTGTATATTACTTTCAGTTTGGGTTTATATACTGGCCCACTTACTTTTCCTCACTTAATTTTGTATCAGTTTTTACATAGTGTTTATTTCCGCTTGCTGGCTCTGTGATATTTTTTTACTTTACAAAGGCAATTCCTTCCCTTTTTACAGGGAATTATTCCTTGGGGCTAGTCTCTAGCCTCTGGCTTATGGAAGGCGGGCTTGGGGTAGTCATGGCACGGGTCCCGAGGATGGGTCATGAAAAATTGGTATCAGTGGAGTTCAGTTCTACCGTAGAACTTTGGACTCTGATCTTTCTTCTATGTGAAGCAATAGTGTTAAGGGTATTAAGTGTGGTTATCAGTCCAGGGAGTCCAGTGTCGGTGCGGTGGCCGACGTATCCGTACACCAGGACCCTAACTTCTGATTTCCGACTTAATACATGAAAACATTGATTGCATGTGTGTTTCAGGTTTTCATTGTGATTACATTGTGTCGGCTCACCAGATATATTGTTCTGATCCTGGCACACCTGAATCGTTTTAGGATGGCCCCACAATAGCAGCCATCTAGGGATCTGAGAGTTGTGCGTGACGACAGCCCACCGAGCGACGGGGCCTCTGTACGGGGCCCTTTGACAGCAGAGGCACCGGTGGTACCTCTACCCACCGAGCCACCGATGCTACCAGCCCCAGCCGCTGACGATGCACGTTGCCTTAGTGCACTGCACGAGTTTCAGCACCAGCGACCACCCAGTTTTTGCGGGGAGATGGACCCTCAGGCAGTCGAGGATTGGCTAGAGGAAGTTGTATGGGTTTTCAGTTTAGTGAGGACACCAACAGACCTCATGGTGATCCTCGTAGCGAGCCAACTACACGTGGTAACAGGATGATGGTGGAGCATGATGCTCCAGCTGCACGATGAGGCATCTCTCCTCTGGAGGTACGTTGAGAGCCTCTTCCGCATGGAGTTCTTCCCAGCCACCCTCTGTGCAGTGCGCATCCAGGAACTTCTACAGCTGTGGTAGGGCAGCATGACGGTCGCCCAGTACTCGGCGAGATTTACCGATATCTCGCGCTACTCGACAGACATTCTACGGGACCCATTCTACCGGACCTGGAACTTTGAGAAGGGATTGAGGCGTGATATCAGGGCATCAATGATCTCCCTCAGCATTCTGACTCAATAAGAGGTACTGGAGAGAGCCCTTTTTGATCGTTAGCTTCCTTGCTGATCCTTCATCAGCAGCGAGACCTACCACAATGCGGCACGTAGCAGAGTCATCTGCAGCAGGCATTCGATGGATGACTCATGGGTCCAGGCACACTAGTCCCTCAGGATGATGACCTCAGGACACTGGCTCAGCAGTGCGGGGCACACAGCACGGAGCCGGTCTTTCGAGAGGCAGACAGTGCTACGCATGCGGCAGGCAGGGCCACATGGCTCGTGACTGCCCGACCCGCTGTACCGAGGAGTAGCAGACAGTTGAGGGACAACCCAGGCAGAGGCAGAGGGTCGACCGTGGTGGTCCGCAGGGAGTAGGTAGATGAGGCAGAGGAGCTGGCCGAGCAGCAGGTGGGGGCGATGCTTTGAGGCTCTACCACCACCACCACCAGGAGGTCCACCCCGACCACAGGGAGATGGCGGGCAGAGACAGGCACAACTCCAGGCAGTAGATACCTATGACCACGACGCGCCCGAGATGATTCAAGGTACTATCTATATCTATTAAACCCTTGCTGCAGTTCTTATAGACACAGGATCGAGTCATTTTTTCATTGTCGCTGCCCTTGTTCGGAGCTTGGAGATTCCAACAGAGCTGTTGGCTCGATCCTTACGTCTAGATACTCTTATGGGAGCAGACCCGATGATTACGCACTGGTGCTGGCAGTGTGAGCTTACTCTAGGAGGTGAGAGCTTCGACTGAGATCTTCTTGTAGCAGCGTCGAGTCCTTAAGACGTCATCTTGGGCATGGATTGGTTATCTACAGTCAATGCTCAGATTGTCTGTATTAGGCGCAAGGTGCGATGTGTACACACCGACTAGAGTTGGTTCACCTTCACTGGCAAGAAGGGAGCCTCCGCAGCTCAGGATGGACTCTCGCAGAGGAGGGGACAACGCATCACTCATCAGTTGGCTAGCCTCATCCTAGGAGTAGTTGACGTGCAGAGTCATAGTTTTCTTGTAGTGGTGGATCAATATGCAGACGTTTTCCCCAACGAAGTTCCAGGACTACCTCCTCGCAGAGTGGTATAATTTTATTTTGATATGTACCTCGGGACATCCCCAATATCTACCCCATCATATAGGATGGCTCCCACCGAGCTTCAAGAGCTACGGGTAATGTTGGTGGACTTGAAGTTCAAGGGATTCATCGGACCCAGTGTTTCACCTTGGGTTCCCTGATATTGTTCGCCAAGAAGGCGGGCAGGAGCTTGCGACATTGTGTCGACAATCATCGCCTGAACCAGGTGACAGTGAGGAACAAGTATCTTATACCGAGGATTTATGACCTCTTCGATCCGCTCACGGGAGCACGGTGGTTCTCAAAGATAGACCTCAGGTCAGGCTATCATCAGCTCGGAGTTCGGGACGAGGATGTGCAGAAGACAACCTTTAGAGGTCGGTATGGCCACTATGATTTCTTTGTTATGCCATTGGGCATAACCAATTATTCAGAAGTGTTCATGGGCCTCATGAATAGGATCTTTCAGCCATACCTTGATTGATTTGTCGTGGTCTTCATCAACGCCATTTTGATATACTCGACCACTGAGGAGGAGCACACCTACCACTTGCGGGTTCTACTAGACACACTCTGAGAGCACCAGCTTTATGGAAAGCTCTCAAAGTGTCATTTTTGGATACGTGAGGTCTACTTCTTGGGACACGTCATCTCTGAGGCGGGAGTTGTGGTGGATCCTACGAAGATCGAGGCAGTGCTAGATTAGGAGCCACCCAGGAGCATGACAGAGGTGCGGAGTTTCTTGGGACTAGCTGGGTACTACTAAAGATTTATGCCAGACGTTTCCAGAGTTGCGGCACCACTCTCAGCTTTGACGAAGAAGGGGAAACCCTTTGTATGGTCAGACAGATGTCTGCAGAGCTTCCAGGAGCTGAGACAGAGATTGACCAGTGTGCCTATCTTGAGGTTGCCGATGGAGAGAGTAGGGTACTTAGATTATTGCGATGCATCATGGACCAGACTCGGATGTGTCCTGATTTAGTAGTGGGCCGTGATCGACTATGGGTCACGTCTGTTGAGGCAACATGAGCTGAACTACACTACCCATGACCTGGAGTTAGAAGCAGTGGTTTTCGTTCTGAAGATGTGGCGACACTATCTGATGGGCGAGCGCATTACAGTCTATTCTGACCATCAGAGTCTCAGGTACATAGTGTCTCAGAAGGACCTGAATCTGAGACATTGCCGATGGCTCGAGTTCCTCCAGGACTATGACATTGAGATAGTCTATACTCTTGGGAAGGAGAACGTAGTATCCAATGCTCTTAGCAGAAGGAAGAACATTCAGCTACTTGGGGAGGCGATAGAGAAGATAGCTTCTTTGTAGATATCCTTCGTGGATAAAGATGGAGCAACCTTCCTTCAGTCTTTCACAGTCACTCCTCCACTACTACAGCGGGTCAGAGAGGCAAAGTGTGGGGACGCTGACTGTGAGACACGGCATGCACATATATCTTCAGGACTGGCACCTGATGGTTTCTCCCTTGGAGGAGTGCACGAAGTCCTTTTCAGAGGATGTACCTTGGTACCAGTTGCTTTACGAGAAGAGGTGCTGGGAGTTTTTCACACTTCCCCTTTTTCGGTACATCCTGGAGTGGCGAAGATATACCAGGATCTCAGACGACATCACTAGTGGTCGAGCATGAAGAAGGCTATGGCAGAGTTCGTTTCTCGATGACTCACTTTCCAGCAGGTGAAGGCAGACACTAGGTACCAGCAGGTTTAGTACAGCCCTTGGAGGTCCCGGAGTTGAAGTGGGATGACATATCTATGGATTTCATGATTGGACTTCCACGCACTTTCAGAGTTCATGACTCCATTTGGGTGATTGTCTACCGGCTCACCAAGTCAGCACACCTCTTACCCATCAGAGAGCAGGGCTCAGTGGAGATCTTGGGACATCTCTACGTTCATGAGATTTTTCGACTTCATGGTGTTCCATCATCCATTGTCTCCGATCGAGATGCTTTCTTTACTTCCCGGATTTGGAAGGGGTTGTAGGAGGCATTCGGGACGCAGCTACATCTGAGCACCGCCTTTCACCCTCAAACAGATGGTTAGACGGAGAGGACCATTCAGACTCTCGAAGACATGCTTCACGCATGTGTCCTCGACTTTGGTCGCAGTTTGGAGGACCACCTACCCTTGGTGGAGTTAGAGTACCACAACAGCTACCACTCCACCATCGGGATGGCACCATACGAGGTGTTGTACAGCCGACCTTGCAGATCACCGCTGTGCTGGATAGACCCTGGGGAGTCAGCACTTGTGGGACCGGATATGGTCCATGCCACGACAGAGAAGGTCTAGATTATCGAGGAGTAGATGAGGACATGTCAGAGCCGGCAGAAGTCTTATGCTGACAGGAGGTGGAGGCCACTGGAGTTTGAGGATGGCGACCACGTCTTCTTGCGGGTCTCACCTCGACGTGGATTACGGAGATTTGGCCGAGGCGGCAAGTTATCTCCTCGCTTCATCAGACTGTTCTAGGTCCTCAGTAGGATTGGTGAGGTGGATTATCTCCTGGCTCAACCACCTCAGTTGCAACTGGGGAACGACGTCTTCCACGTATCTCAGCTGAGGAGATATGTGCACGACTCGACGCATATCATTGACCATGGGGAGCTGGACGTTGATGATGGGGCGAATTTTGCGGTGGTCTTAGTGGAGATCGAGGATCGATAGGAGGGGGTCCTACGTGGACGGTATATTCCTCTACTATGTATCAGATGGCAGCACGGGAACCTCCAGGAGAGCACTTTGGAGCAGGAGGCTCAGATGCGTGCTCAGTACCCACTTTTGTTTTCCTAGATTTTGATGTATTTTTACGGGGATGTAATTCCCTGAGGTGGGAGTGATATAAAGACCCAAAAAATTCAAGGAAATTTTTTTCATAATTTTCATGAGAATTTTACAAGAACGCAGTTTCTGACGGCACCTGATTCCGAGGCCCGGTGTGCCCGGAATCATTTTCCGAAGTTTAGCTCGGGTATGTTCAGTGAATGAATGATCGGGTTTCACTAACTTTTGAACTGGTGCTCAGAATCGAATTCCGAGGGAACCAATGGAATCGCAGCACCGGTAATTTCTTAGAAACAACTTTTCCGGAGTTGCGTTTGCTCAGGTGTGGTTTTTTTTGGGGGGATAAGTTAAGGAATAAAATAAAAGTGGTGTGACAATTTATTTTATTTTACTTAAAGAGGCTTATCCTAAGTAAAGAGGATAAGGTGTGAACCGCAATATCATAACCACTTGGTAGGATATTTGTGAGGTGGGGCCTACACGAGCCCCGCAGTTTCATTCCTTCTATGTAACGCACTTGCACCCCCTATTAATGAAGTCAAACCGTGCGTTTATTCTGGTTAAGAAACACCTCATTAATTTGGGCGGTTAAATCATTACAATTAATTCATTGAATTAATTGTTCGTTTTTTTTCATTGGATATTAAAATTTTGGAATGTGCGTTAATAAAATAAGACAACTCTTATTTAATATGGGTTGGAAATTGTTGCGTGGAGAGGATTTAGAGAAAATCCTTCTTCTTCAACGAAGAACACGATGAACTCTAAGAACGCGAAGAACGCACCGACCTCTGACGAAGAATGCCAAATCCCCGGAGATCAACTACGCGACGCCGTGTACTGCGACGCCAGCAACGCTTCTCTGCGACGCGACGATCCTCCCTCCGTGACGCCTTCTTCCGTGACGGTTGTTTTCGTGATGAATCCTCTCTCATCAAATTTGATGAGGTAGGGGTTTATTTTTTTGGTTTGTTCGTGATTACATATGTTCCCATCTTTTTTTTATTTTTGAGCCACCGGATATCGCAATAATGGGAGGAGGTCGGACCGCATGAACACGCCCGACCCTCCTCCCCCTTGTTGGATTGATTTTGATTGCGGCAGGAGCAAGGCAACGTGGTGCCGAAACACCGCGTTGAAAATATTAAAGAAAGGGAAGAAGCGGAGCGCCGTCGTGTCGTGTCGTTGAAAAGGAACCAAAGATGTGGCATCGTCGCGCTGCACCGGAGAACTATGACAGCATTGCGGATGGAGTTGGGCCGCGGCCGAGGGGTGCGGCGCTGTCGCACCGCGCCGGACGGATCAAGGCCGCGGCTTGGGCTGCGACAGAGCGGGGAGACCGGCGGCCGGTTCCGGGCCACCGGCGTCGGAGCAAGGGGACCAGCCCTTGTCGGTCTTGTGGCGGCAGCAGCCGGTCGGCCGGAGCGGACCGGCGGGTCAAGGGGAATGTGGGGGTCCGTAACCCCCGGTTGGCCAGTAAAGCGGCCCCCACATGGGGCCGCGGTTACAAAGGAATGTAGGGGGCATCCCCCCCCCCCCCCCCGAGTCACTTCGCTCGGCCAAAACGGCCGACCCACCCGCTGGTCGCTGGCCACGCTAGCGCGCCCAGGCCGTGCCGAGCCGTGCCCAAGCAGGCCGGACCCGGACCTGGTTCGGGGCGACCCTGGGGGTATCGGGCCGGGTCGGACCCGGCCCGAACGCCTTAATACCGAACCTCTTTCGGTCCGTTACCAATAACATGAGCTGTGGACCTCCGATCGACGCACCATTAGTTGCATAGAGATCCTTGGATCGAGACGGTCATTTCAGTATATTACACTCAAGGTTTCGGAGTACTTTGGGTTCAGTTGGGTTGGTTCGTACACGAAACCAACCGGGCCCTCGGAGCGGAAACGCTTATAACATGAGTGCTGGATGTCCTATTGATGTGCCATCGACTTTGCTGGATTACTCTTAGTGAGACAGACCTTTTGGTTTACTCCACTCGAGGTATGGAGGCAGGTGGAGTACAGTCGAGTTTGTTTTGACTTAAAAACCAACCGGGCCCCTGAGATGAAAAAGCAAAAAACTCTCAGACCAGGCGTCTGATTAACCCGTCTTCTGTGACGTTGAGTTCATGTTGACGATACAGAACTTTTGGATACATCAACTCCAGACTTTTTTGTCAGTTGTTGTATTAGCCCTTCGGCTCTTGGAGCGGACCCTCCCGAATGAGATTGCTGTGTGCGGGAACCCTAGAGTTGGCTGTGACTTCGACGACGATGACGAATGTGCAGAAATACTCCGTGGATTCGACGGCGATGACTATAGAACATATATATCCTACGTGGATCAGTGCTACCAATCCTGTGTGGGTCAGCGCTCAGCGGTCCGGTGTGGGACAACGCCTATAGATCCTGTGTGGGTCTAATCCAGTGTGGGTCATTGCGGGGGTTAGTTATCAATCGATCCTCTGTGGGTCATTGCCGGGGTTAGTTACCCATCGATCCTATGTGGGTCATTGCGGGTGTTAGTTACCTATCGATCCTCTGTGGTTCAGATCCTGTTTTGGTCCTTGTGAGGGTTAGTTACCTCTCAATCCTTTGTGGGTCATTGTGGGGGTTAGTACCTATCGATCATGTGTGGGTCCGACGACTTAGATGAATCAGTGACTATATCTAATCATCTCTGTCGTCATACGAAGAAGTATACCTGTGTGAGATGAATCTTGACTTGCTTTCGTATGTGGTTTTTGTTGTGCTATCCTGTGTGGATGGGATCGAACTTGGGCTCGGATGTTGGAGCCGGACCGGAATTGATGACTTAGTTATATGTATGGGCATATAACTAAGTGGTGTCGGATTTTACTTCGTGATTGTATCTTTCATTTGTGGATTCTGGAAGACCATCAGGGGTCTCGAGGTCCCTACTGAGAAGCTTATACTCACCCATGCACGGGATATGCCCGCACTAAGTTGTGTTGGTTGCAAATGAGGGACAGCGCTGATCGCGGTTGTGGCTTGTGGAGCAGGTCGGTACCCGGAGGTGAACCACTGGGTGAGATGTACTCAGAGCGAACGACTGGACTCGATGAGCTGTGGAGGCTATCTGTACTCACCCTTCAGGTGGGACTTCTAGTGGACGGCTCGAGGCTGTGGATTTACTTTCAATTGTTGTTTCCCCTTTCCAGTTGTACTTTACTTTAATTTTGGGTTTGTATACTATCCCACTTACTTTTCCTCACATACTTTTGTATCAGTTTTTAATTAGTGTTTAATTCTGCTTAGTTGCTCTATGGTCTTTGTTTACATTACAAAGGAAATGTGTTCCCTTTTTACCGATAATTACTCCTTGGTACTAGTGGCAAGCCCCTGGCCTATGGAAGGCAGGCTTGGGGTAGTCACGACACGGGCCCCGAGGACGGGTCGTGACAGCCCAGCCCGGTGCGGCCGGTCCAGCCTGGGCGGCTTGCTGTGGGCTGGGCGGGGCAGCATAGCGCTGGCCGAGTGGATGCGGAAGGGCTGGGGGGGGGGCTGCCCCCTTTTTTTTAACGGCGCCCCCTACGTGGGTGTCTGATCCTTTGCTAGTCGTGGGTTACGACCCCCAGTTCTTCCGAAAATTTTCGGCCGAGTTGGTCGGCCGGTGTGCCACTACGGGACCCCCCGCGGGTCCCGCCTTCCATGCATCATCGGCTGGCGGTTCCGGCCACCTCTCCCTGCACCGTCGTGGCCGTGTCCAACTAGTGCAGCGTGATGGGGCCGCGCCCCTCTGCCACGGCCCGCCCCGGTCGCGCCCCTCCGCCGCGGCCATCCCCGGCTGCAGCCCTTCGTGATGCTTCGGCGCGGCACGATGGCGCCTCACTCCTCCGCCGCAGCCCATCCTTGGCTGCGGCTTCCTAAGGTTTCACCAATGCTGCGCGACGGCGCCCACACTTTCGTTGTGTTCATCCTCGTTTATGCGCGGTGTCGTTGCACCATGCCGCCTCCATTCCAAACCACGTTGAAGGTCAACAACAAGGGGAGGTGGTTCGGCCATGTTCGTGCGGTCCGGCCCCCTCATGTTAATTCGATACCAATCGGCAAAGGAATTTATTGTTGGATGGAAAAAGATTATTCATGAACACAAACCAAACCCCTACCTCAAAGAAGGCATTCGTCAGCGTCGTGGTACACGACATTGCTGTAGGCGGCGTCGAAGTAGACGACGTCGCGGTAGACGACGTTATGGTAGACGGTCGTCATTCTGTCGAAGTCGGGAAGAATGAAGCCGAGGGTGGCATCGGAATTCTTCGTTCTTCGTTGGAGGAAGAGGAAAAATCTCCAACTGTTGGGTGTCGTGCTTCCCTACTAGCATTCCGCCGTGTGAAAAAGTCTTCCAGAACTCCTCCCCCCTAGCCTCCTTTAAATAGGAGAGGTGGGTTTGTCATTGGCACACAAGACTTAAATGGGGGATTTATGACATAAGGATCCACCCAATTAATCTTCTGTGTAGGAACATTAAAAAGGGGAGGAAGGATCCTCATTAATTATACACGTTGGCATTTAATTAAAGAGAGGGAGGGAAGGTTCCTCATAAACTATAGGGGTTGACATGTATTAAAGAGGGAGAGACGGTTAGTTACAAAATAATGCGTGGTTTTCCAAATTTACGAGAGATTAGAGGAATTAGAAAAAGGTGGGGCTCGTGTGGGGCCCACCTCACTAATATCATATCAAGAGATGTTAGGATTTAGTGGGTCCAATCTCATATTCCACACAAAGATTATAATTACATAGAGTACAAATAAAATTGCAGCACGTATTTTATTTCACTCTTTAATTAAACCACTTTTTTAACAACACCTCCCGAGAAAACACAACTCTAGTGAAAGTCTCCTTAAGCAAAAACCAGTGTTGCGGTTTCATCGGTGCCCTCGAATTTCGATTCTGAGCACCGGTTCAAAAGTTAGAAAAACCCACTCGTTCGTTCACTGAACATACCTGAGCTAAACTTCGAAAATTAATTCCGGGCACACCAGGCCTCGGAATAAGGTGCCGCCAGAAACTATGTTCTCGTAAAATCCCAAAGAAAATTTAAAAAAATTTCCCTTGAAATTTACGGGCCTTTATAACAACAGCCAACTAGGCTCACATCACAACACAAGTATTACAAAAACAATCATCACATCAAATGGGATCTTTTCCCTTTAACAAGGAATCCAGCCTTCATACAAAATGAGCACTCATGGCTCTAATGCACAAGGCACTCGGCCTTACGAACAAGTGGTTAACTAAGAACCCTACCATGCATTAACTTTTATCAACCAACCAGTTCATTAATCCCTCTTGAATTAACATATTCAATTTGTAGGTTCTAATTATAGGAAAACTAATTAGTAAGCTATCACAAAAAATTTAACATGCTTACTATGAAAATCTGATTAACATCAAATTTAGAACAACTACAACAACAGAAACAACTGGATTCATTTACATGCCTCTTTATCTTTATCCAATTAATTATTAATTAATTGAGTATTTATATTCTTTATAAATTTCCATCAAGAACAAACAGCTAAGCAAAGCAAGCATAAATATCACACTATCGAGAAAAAAATGAGGAAGTAACATATGATCGATAACAATTTCTTTATCCAGTTCAAATATTTAATTAGGTCAATTTCATTGTGATCCAAAGGGCTAAAACATGCTAACGATACAGTTGCACATAATAGAAAAGAGAAGCCATGAATCCCCTACCTCAACAATTTGTGACGTTCTTTATCCACACAATAGATCACAATCCTCCTCTCGCGATAACTGCATCCACCGTAGGATTCCACGGTATGACAGAACCAACCAAACCCCAGGAAAAACCCATTAGAAACTTGGATATTACATGGTATAAGATGGAAGGGAGAAACAAGAGAGGATGATCCCCAAAGGAACATAGATAAAACATACCTTATATGGAATATTGACCAACACTACTCGATTGCATCCAAAACAGAGCGGAACCAATAGAAGGAGTAGGGTTTGATTATGAAACTCCTACGGGGAAGTATTGAAAGGTTCTAGCATCTCCTAGCCGAGAAAAAAGAGGAAGAACAAGGGAGGATGATATCTTGTCACTTTTGAAGATTTATTGGGGTGACAGTTTATGATCCGCTTAATTCTCCATAAAAAATGGATCGCATTAACCCACATGGTTTGACCGTGTTAAAAAATCATCCCGATCTATAGGGATAATTAAAATAAGATTTATGGCCTTTGAATCAGACTTAAGATCCCTTAAAATAAGGCTTTAAATGTATTTTACGTCAATGGAAACGTCAAAAGGGGAAAAACTGTAGGAAGCTGGAAACACTGTTCACATACTCAAAATTTGGTAAAGGCATGTCTACTGATCTGGAAACACTGTACTAGTCTACTGAACTGGAAACACTGAACATGTCTATCGATAGAAGGTAACCGATAGAACCTCACCGATAGAAACAATGTTCAAGTCTACTAATAGAAGGTCACCAATAGAAGATCACCGAAAGAAACATTGTTCAAGTCTACTGATAGAAGGTCCCTGATAGATGCTCACCGATAGAAACACTGTTCAAGTCTACAGATAGAAGGTCACCGATAGAAACACTCTTCAAGTCTACCTATAGAAGGTCACTGGTAGAAGCTCACAGATAGAAACATTGTTCAAGTCTGCCGATAGAAGGTCACCCATAGAACCTCGCTGCTAGAAACGATGTTCACTAAACCTCACCGATAGAATCACTGTTCACCTACCGATACTGTTCATAAAACTGGAAACACTATTCATAGAACTGGAAATTTGGGCAAGTGTTGGGGATAAGTCACCTTGACCTCCTAGAACACCTCCAACAACACATTTTTACAATGTAATGGGAAGGAGAGGTCTGGGCCATTACATGGCTACTTTAGGGTTTCATGGGAATTAACAGCTCTGGTTTAGAATATTTTATGTAAATAAGAAACCCTTATGTAAAATGAAAATTAAGAAATAGTTAATCTTTTACATACATAATCCATACAATTGCGTTATCTTCAACCATTATCATATTAGTTTGATATATATCAATTATGGGTACAAAAATGAAGCACCTCCTAGTGCATTCTAATGGATTTTGTGTTAACCAATGATCTGAGAGAATTCTTCATCTCGCCATGACACGAGACTCATCATTCCTCGTCAGTTTTTGAAGCATGAGATCTTAGTTATTAGATAATTTTTACCAATAATGTAATAGGGAACATATACACACTATCATGTAGAGTTAATATTTATAAATTTCATGCTGAAATAACTCATCTTTACATGAATTGTGTCAGACGTTATGAATTATTGTATGCCTAGAACATAATAAAAGAAAAAATTATTCCACACATGAACTGAACATATATCCTAAAATTTTAATTTTTTTAAATGGATAGTTAATTGTTTTAAAAAATGGATACATAATTATTTATATAAATTGAAAACACATGGAATGGTGATGATTAGATTTTTTCTTCCATATATATTGAAGACAACAATAATCATTCAAATTTGATACTGAATGATATTTTTATTGATATATTGTGGAATATATATAACTAACCATTATGATTTGGATATCTTTATATTTTAATTTTCATTGGATATATCATGAAATAATTCTTCATTAAATTGATTTCTAATATAATATGGTGCTCCTCATTGCATCACATGAATCAATATTTCTTTTAATATCTTTTTTCATTCATTTACGGTCACAAAGGCCTCATAGGATTTATTTAGTTTCAACTTATTTTCTATCATACATAACAACATGTTAATTAATATTTTTTTATTATTAACTAAAAACTAATTTGACATATATCATCAATATTATTGTATATCACATCATATTAATCAACATATGAATACCGATAAAAAATATTTTACAAAAATATTAAAAATCATTTAGAGAAACACACTATGTAAAACATGACCTCAGTATACTATTCTCAATGTACATCTCTAATGAAATTTTAATTTATGTAATAAATTTTAATTTATGAATTCATAATTTTAGGTAATTATGTTCCATTTGTAGTGAATCAATTTTAACAATAATAAATGTAATATCATGTGATATCTATTAAAAAATGATTATATATACATGTGTCCACCAGTTTCATCCTATTTTTTCTTGAATTCCCATACATTGCATTTATCTAAGAAATTATTTACAAATGGGACATGGATTGTGTCAATCCAATATATAGAATTTGTATGTATTGACACACTTGGAATATACTGAATAGGTCAATGAATACTCTACTTTTCATCCACCTTTATAGATTACCACATCGCATGTCCCTCGTCCAAATAGATAATCACATCATATAAAATTTATTATGTTTTCTCTAAACTCTTAAATATGTCTCAATAATTGGTTAAAATTTATTAGTCATCATATGAGATGAAAAATATCATCTTAGTTTAAATGTTACTAAATTCATGATAAAAAAAGTTCCCAACAACAACCTTATTATCTAATGTTCAAGGATTTCGTAAGAAATATATCAATTTATAAATATCATTATGCTTGGTGTCTTCCAAAATTTAGATATAGGGGCCAATAAATATGATCCAAGAACCCCTTTTCAAAAGAATTATTAATGAAATATAATATCTTACACGTACTTTTAATCTAGTGCACAATTACCCTTTTTTATTCCCTGTGAGAATATTTTATATATCTAATGTAGAAATCCACACAGGTCATCTATAGTATTCCATCATATAATATAACAATCAATGATGAACCTTATTTTATTATAAATCATTTTCATACTTTAGATATTAATTATACATATTATTCATGTAATATTTATCAATAAATACATATATTCATCCACATAGAATGTTTTATAATTTGATGATATATTTTTATAATATAAATTTTATATACATGAAACTATTATATAAATTATTAATGATGCACTACATTGGAAAAATTCTAGAATATCATATATATTATTCATATAGAATAGCCTTATCTCATAAATACATTCTTGAGTTATATTATTTCATTTAATATATATGTATGTCTTAAAAAATCTCTATGAAATAACATGATAAATACCCCAAATGAATAATTTAGTGAATAAAAATAATCTAAAAATGGAATATTTGAATATGGGTGAATTTTAGGAATCATTATCCTAACATTAAACAATGCTAAAATACTATGAATCCACTACTCCAAAGCATGAAATTTTATGATTATATCTTATATTATATGCACAATATAATATCATTGTATATTGTCACCATAATTCATGGATCCCGTTACATAAAATATTTTCCTTCCAATCATATAGAAATTTTTATAAACCATTACATTAATTATTACTAGCACATCATAAAATCAATTAGGATAGTCTCAAATTGACTTTTTTATGGAAATATAATATAACATAATAAATTTATCATTAAATCCTATCACTAAAATTCATTGATAATTTTAAGTTAAATATTAATTAAAATATTACTGTTAATTTTATTTATAATTTCATGATGTTAAAATTTTCAAGGAAACTAAATGTTCATCTATACATTTCTCATAAATTATAATTTTCCTAAAAACATGAGTATTTTCAATGAAAACTTATTTAATTTTTATATTGATTGTATTTTATTTTTAAAATTTCCACTACTCAAAATTAAAATATATTTAAAGAATTATACATGTCACCATGTTTACTTAAGAATGAAATATAATGATGATAAAAATAGGGTAATTTTTTAATTATTATTATTTTTCATTAGTAAGAATATTTAAAATTTTAACTATCGTTCAATATAAAGTATGGTATTCATGGTTATTTGATACTTTTCCCTCTAAAATTAAAACATTATTATGTAAATATAAAATGGATGGGCCATAGGATCACCTTCCCTCATATTTCAAAAAGCTTATTGTTAAAAATTTTTGATGGTAAATGTTTTACAAAATGTCTCATTTTTATAATATGTGACCATATGCAATGAATCATTGACCATGGGTACATAATTTATAATTTTTTGTTACTCATAAAACTAGAATTTTAAAAATTAATTTTTATATTCAAATAAGCGATTATTTATTTCTATAAATATAATTAAAATTGATACATATGAGTTTCTTAAACACATTTACATTCAAATATATAATCTAACAACTCATTTTATACACAGGATTTAAATTAATGAGATCTTTTAATTCATCCTTTCATTTTCAACTCTAGTTTTTATAAAAATGTAAAATATATTTTCTTTATAAAAGTCTATTTTAAAGAGATTAAATTTCAATAGAATTGAAATTATAAAATATATATTTATGGGAGTTTCAGAAATCTATGGAAAAACACCATCCAATTAAATCTAATGGAATCAATACTCCTCCCTTTTGTAATTCTCTATTAGAATTTTGTGACACTAATTTAAAAATTAAAAAACTTATTTTTACCCTCCATATAACTTTTAATCTATATATTTCAACTAATACCCACATGTGCTAATGATATAGAACATGAACCTATAAATATTATTCCAATATCATTTATTAAAAACTCTGGATAGTTATAGTGTATTCATTACCAAAATATCACAATTTACGAAAATTTCATTCCATGTCAAAAAGAAATAATTAAATATCATAAAAAATGGAATTAAAAACCAACAGTCACATGAGGTCAATGATAAATCCTTTCATGTTGATTATATTAATACATTAAAAACTAATTTTGTTATTTCATATTTATTTCTGATTTAAAAAAATTGAGGCATTATATTTGTTAAATAACATTTTAAACTCACATATTGATCATCACCAACAATGTAATATCTAGGATGGTCTTATTTAACAAAAAAAGTTCACCTTAACTAAAAAAATATGCTATGTGTGTATCCATAGAATATTCATACATTAATTTTATTTTTCTTAAATGGTTAGCCTCAATGATACATTAGATAAAAATGATGATATTATATAAAACCCATAAAGGATTAGAATCATAATATTTGGTCTGATAATTAATTTCATAATAATTTTCACAATGGAATCTATTGGAAAATTATTATTTTGAATGAGATTTTATGTACCCATCTATTCCCATGTTATTCTATTTAGGTATGGATGATTCTAATGACTTATTTTTTATTCTTAAACCACACATCAATTTCAATTTTTTTCAATATTTATGAGTAACTCTATACACAACCAAAGGGTTAGGTGATTTAACCAAAAAATAATCCAAAAACATTCTTGAAAATTTTCGTCTAACATATTCCAAAGGTATGTGATCTGTTAATATAGAATATTAGAAAAATAGGAAATTTAAAATCCCCACATGAGTATGATATGTGAAATATATAAGTAATACCTACCACTATTGAAATATTTATGTGATTTTATTCTAGTGGGATGTCCATACCAAAATACCTCTATAAAGGGACACATTAATCCTATGAAATTATAATTCATCAGAACACTTCTGCCTAATAGGTGTAAAAAAATTTTTACAAATAAATTCAAGATATGAATAATAATTCAAACACAGATCAATTTTATATAAAAACTAAATCCAATATCATTTGTTTCCTATTACTCCATATACACATGTATGATAATATATTGTAGTAGTATATTTTTTTCTAAATTAAACATACATGATATCATAATAAAAAAAAATATATATATATCCACAAATAAAAAATAATTTATTAACATTTTACTAAATAGTAAATTAATATGTTTAACCACAATATGACCATTATTGAATTACAAAAAATTGAAATATAAATAATTCCAATTTAGAGTTTTTTCTATTAATTATGGACAACCAAAAATGATAATAATATAAACATTATATTAATATCATAATATGAAATTTATATTATTATCCATCATATGAAATTTCAAATTAATTATCTTTTATTTCATGAAATATAAATATTTTTATTTATCATTTTTTATTAGTTAAACTAATTACAAAAATTAATTCTTATTCATTAAAGACAATTTAATCTTAGATCATAGTAATCACTAAGACTCTATTGATTTATTACTAATAGAAACTCAATATTCCCACTTATATTTAAAATTAAAATTAAACCGTGATGAACAACCATAATTAAAAATAAACTCATTGATATTTAGGAATTTTTAAATTTATTCAAACAATATAAATTAACCCTATTATATCTAAATGAACACATTATTGTTATATTATAAATAAATACTTAGATTTTTAATTGATATATTAATATTAACACATCAAATTATTAAACATGTATTAATTAGATGTCGAAAACCATTTAATTAATTAATTATAATAATTTTTTAAAATTTAATTTATATACACTATATAAATTAATAAATATTCGAAAATAATTTTCTTAATAATTAATAGATGATTTATAAATTTTAAAAAAAATTCTTTAATAATGATTTCCAATACAAATAATATATAATTTTTATGTCCAAATTGTTGAATATAATAATAATGTCTCTTTGATTTTTTGTAAATCATAGGCTTTGATTAATATTCTAATGGACTATGCTGTCAATAATATTTTAATACAAATAGGAAAATCATCTCATATGACATGTCTAACATATATAATGATACACATTGGTACCATATATGTATATGATGAGAGTTTTTTTTGAATCAACAAGAAATCAATGTTGTTGATGATGATAACATTATATCATATTCTATAAATAATAAATATACATTATATTTTTACTAAGTCACTAACTATGATATCCCATAAAATAATCTATAATTAACCATGGTAAAATAACCTTCTCGATCATAATTTATTATTGTGATTATGATCAGGATTCATTTAAAAAACATCAATTAAATAGAAAACATCCTATATCATGGTATGAATTTGAAACCTCTACATCATTACATTGGATCTAAAAATTGTTATATTACAACGAGGATGAAACTATTAAATTCAATATATTGTCAAATCATTATTTTTAATTGACTTTATATACGAAATAATATTTAAAAAAAATAAATTTGTACCTTACACTTTAACTACCAATACACCGTCATCAACAATGAATAAATGGGTTATTTTGGAGATTAAAATAATGTAAAAAAACATTACTCTCCAATTATGTATCACTAGTTGGGAAATAACTTAATATTCAAGTAGGATTTCACTTCTCACCAAAGAGTGTGAGAACATCATCATATGATGGTTTAGAAGGAAATGGAGATATGTTTGTAGGGTGATTGGCTCTATATGAAAAAAATAATAACCAGACACTATAACATGAAGTTAATGATTATGAAATATTCGGTGATTCATTTTTATTGTATTTTCATTAATGCATGTGTTATGGGTTAGTATATATATCAGTCATGAATCTTATCTTTTATAAAAAATGATTTCATTAAAATAATTCCCTCCATTACATTATAAGAATTAAATAAATATGGAAAAGTAAATGTCGAATTACTCCTACATGATTGTGAATATCATTTATATGTAGTAATTATCAATGAAGGAATAATTATATCATATTACTATCAATATTATATCACCATATTATTCATAGGATTCAATGATGTTTCATATTTCAATATGGGTAGTCATATTATAATTTAAATTATATATGTAAAATAACCATGTTTTGTGATATACACTTATAATTGAATTCAATATTTCCAATTATATCACATATGAAATATATTTAGGTTATGTAATGATTTTCTATTCTATTCTATGTGGTGATTGAATTATCTATATTCATTCTAGGAATTTATTATATAAAAATATTGAATGAATCATGGAAATAGATTTGAAATCATAAGTATAATTATGATCGATAATAAAATCCATATGTTAAATGACCACTCATGGAATCTTTAAGTTCCATAGGAATAAGGATAATGGGTGACCCATCATTAATATTTTATATATTGAAAACAAATCATTCATAATTCTTCATATAATAATTAAAATACTATATTAATGATTTTTGTCTCGGTGAAACTCAACATATTTAATTAAATTTTTGGAATTTATAGCATGATTCTCAAGCCTTTACATGAATAAAAAGATATTAAATATTTTAAAATTATCCCATTACATATAATTTTCTAAATAAAAATACAATTTAATACATAGAAACATACTTTGTGGTGTGGTACTATTGTTTCCCCATATCCAGTGTACCGAATGACAGTTATATATTTAAAATTATGGTATAGAAATTCTAGATTTTAGCGTGATGATCTGGATTATATAATAATTATATTATTGATAAAAATATTTAAATTACAACATTTTGGTGCCTAAAATCATGTTTTAATCTAATTATTTCAATTTATATTGAATCATTACATGGTGAAACGCCTCAATTTTTTTTTGAATATTATATGTATTTTTTTATTTCTGTTATCAATCAGATATGACAGGGAACACGTTATAAGGATATAATGTATTTTACATTGGTTTATAGACTATTATTATTACTTCGATTATAATATTGTGATCTACTTCATTGTATTTCTTTCTCCTATATCTATGCAAATAATCTACTACATTTCATATTATCACTAGTCAAACAAATTTTAAACTCATCCCTGATAATATTGTAAATAAATTAAACAATAAATAATATCCATAAGAAATTAATTAATAACCTAAAAATCATGGTGATACATGGATTCAATGTTATAACTACAAAAAAGGAAACCATAGGAACAATTATGGTTCAATATGTTATCCTATAATAAATTGTAAGGACAAAACCATATTGATGATGTATATATTGAGATCAAGTCAATATACCCCCATTATCAGTTTTATTTATTAAGTTCCATCAAAAACTTCATATCAATTTTTATTATCTCATATAGATTAAAATTTTTGGGTTTATCATTGAGGGATGAAAATTACTTCCCATACTTATTTCTACCTCGAGGAATTTTTTTACAAATTTAAAAAGTTTATATTGATTATAAACCTCTACACTATATAAATTCATCAGATTAGAAGTTAAATATTAATACAAAAATAAAAAATAAAAAGGAAACATTAAAAATTATTAATAATAATCAACTGTTGGGAAATAAAATCATTAAACATTACAACACAAGTGAAAACCATGGGAATTATTCTTTGGATTATCCTCTATCTTATAGATCCTCAGAAGAAATATATATTTCAACAACGTTGCGTGGAAATAGTTCATCTATAGTTGACCAGGACATTAACATGACTCATAAAAAATTAATAGTGAAATCAACATTGTACCCTATTCAAAATTATTTGGAACTAATACCACATAAATATAGAATAATCATCATTTATAAAACAATCATAAATAATAGATGAAAAAATACAATAGATATAAACATTATCTAATAAGAAATCATCAGTCATAGAACCAGCGACATGAGATATAATTATAGATCATATCAAGGAACCATACATACATTGTTCAATTATAGAGGATTCCATTTTCAATCTATATGATATAATTATCATTGAAGATCCATTAATTGATCCTTAACAAATAAAGACACCAATAATAATATTGGATGGAAGGTATAATGATATTTTATAGATGTCCCATGTATATTAAAGACAACAGAGATGAAAAAGGATCACATCCATTAATAATACTTGATAAAATATTCCATAATTCACACTAGCATGTAAAAAATTGGTTGATTATATTATACAACAATTGACACCAGAAAATAAATATGATGGTAATATTCATGTTGATTTATGTTTAAATGGTTTTATATGAGATATATAGTGGTTATATAAATGATCATCAAGCCATACAAAGTGGAAAAAAAAGTATCACGGCTCATCATCATAGAAGGCCTCCACCTCACAATTTTATATCCATTAAGAAAATCATATCTTGTTGATAAATTTATGGTGATCCATGAAAAAATATCATTAAAGGGATATAGTTGAACCCAAACACATCCCACAACAACAATATCCACATTTCATGAAAAAAGTTTCTTCAAATATGAGTACCACTACCAAAAACCAAAAGATAATGATAAAAAACAATAATGATATATGTCACAAAAAATGAGTTTATGGATTGTATTTAGGAGAAAACCCAGAGAAAACAACATAGAATTATTAGGTGGATAAATAAAACATAAATATAGAATATCTCCTTTAACTAGAACAACCCCTTTTTAGAAAATGAAATAGAATGAAACATGGAATATAAATAATATATATATATGTATGTATAGTTTATGGGATAATACACACATACAAATTTATTATATTATAAAATAAATCCATTGTTATTTGATTTTGGATGTTATAAAAGAATATACCCTTTCTACCTTCTCTAGGGGAAGTATTATATAATATCATCATTCCATAATCATTAATATTACCTTGGATTATTGACTAATTGGTCTCACATTAATTGTCACACCCAATTAATTTTTTTAATAAAACTACAACTCATGTATTCACATTAATACATCATTCACATAATTTATATCATGTGTTGATGTTACATAAAAAATATTATATAATTTATCTATGTGTGACTAATTGTTTATCTATGTATAAAAATAACCACAACTTAATATAACAATAAAGACACTTACTAAAGTAGAAATAAAATCACAGAAATCATCCATAAAATACACATTGTATTGAAATATTTAATAAACTATGAGTTACTTTTATACCGATAAATAAAATAAGGATTATTTTTATAAAGGAGACGTACAATTTGTTTATTGAAATATCATATTTCATTGTATTTAATTTTATTATTTTATATAGAGTAATAGAAAATAAATTTCATTATCAACATTTAATTAAATAATATAGTCAAACATCTGTGGTAGATAGATAAATATATATATTAATGAAATCATGATGATGAATAGAAAATAATAAATATATTAATAATTAAATGTAATGAAAAGTTTTAAGAGAAATGATGTTATTGATGGTTTCAAAATTATAGCTATCCATTGTGAATAAAAACAATATGGAGACTATTTGTTCCATACACATTTTACTATTGATGAAGGAATACATTAACATATTTATCACAAGATATAGTTGTGGTTAATTTTATAGAATACAAATTTGTATTAAAAAAATTATATCAAAACAACTTTCTATATGAAGACTGGTTATTGAAAAAATGTATTTAATACATGTTTTATTAGTAATATACCCCTGTTAAAATTATTTTCTTATATTTGAATAATGAATGTTACAACTGATTGTCATAAATAAGATATGATTTTCATTATTAAAAAAATGTAAAACTGAATTATACTTTATCTAAATTGTGAAATTAGCTAATTTTTCATGATAAATAAACTCAAATTCAGACCCACTAATGACTGAAATATTGTATTGATATTTCATTTTTCATAATGGTGTTTTCTATTGATTTATAAATTATTTAGTGTATTTTAAATTAAATTTGGAGTAATAAAAGATACAATTATTGTGTTTTTATTTATAAAATTAAAATTTCATCATTCATTATAAATGTAAAAATTAATCTCACTTGTTATATGAAAATAATTCATCCCAATTCATCAATGTGGAGCATAATAAAATTTACTGGAATTTAAATTTTCGAGGGAAGATCGATTATAACGTGGTCATCACATATGAATACCTAAAAAAACCCCCATAGTAAATCATAAATATCCAAGTTTGGTTTCTCATTTGGGATAAACAAACATCATATGTTTTCCCGTTTTATGGATAAAATATTTGCAAATAAATATACAACCATTGTGGAAAATTTATGTCATCTACCTTGAAATATATAATATAATCCATATTACCATTAATTACATAAATGAACCTTAAGATAATATTAAAAATCATATTCCATTATCATGGAAAATGATTAGGCCCATATAAATAATTCTTCATCAAGAACACTTGAGAACCTTAATAATAACTAATAATACAATATGGTTTTTTTATTTAGATAACTTTATTTTGTTAACCATTCGAGATTGTCCACATTATATATGATTTTAAAATTTCAAAACTTTTATTGTAAAAATTAAATCGAATATTTGAATATATAATTCCATGTTACTTGATAAAATCTCTCATGAATATATCAGTATTGAGATATATGATCATTTTTCATATGGTACTTATACATTATAAAATCGATTATTTATAAAATACAACATTTCCTCGATATGATTATTATTGTATTATGAGAAAATAAAACAAATGTTTAATAGTTTATGATTTGATTATCCTATTCTTCCATTACCATAATCTAAATCTCATGTCATAATTATTCCTCAATGCTATATAGATCAACACATGAATACAAGTGGGTATGGTTAGAATTCCACAAATCTATCAATGTTTAACGCACTACAAACATGTCATTTATGCTTCTTCTTTTAAAATATCTCTCATGTCTGGATAACTTTGTTTCCATTTTAATGTGGATTTATACATTTCTATATATTTTATATGGATCATGAATATTATGGATACAAAAAATTTGAACATGAATAAATATCATGTCGTCTAATTCCATCAATGTGTTGTTGAATTATATCATCATCATAATGGAAAAATTATTGAATAAAATTTTATTTTAATAAGGATATCATATCAAAACTAATGAGGCCCATTTATTGGTTTTTATAAAACTAGTATCATATTCAACCTATTATATGTCTATGTAATATTAAATTATCAGTTCCCAAATAAATTGTTCCCATATTAGTACCTTCTATCATTATATAATATATGCGACAAAATACATACATATTTTTTAATTTGATTTTATTTCAAAGAGATATAAGCTGATGATTTTCTTAAATTTTTTTATTGAACAAATATTGTGAATATATAAATCTAATTTTTTATATTATCCCAAAAATGTAATTGAGGTTATATGCTTTGATAACATGGTCCACATAAATTCTACCCTATAATGGCACATATAATCAATTACCCTATCTCTGGAATTTATATAGCATTATAATCATTCATTATTCCTTTCTTGTAATGAGATTACCTAATGTCTACAATTCTATATTTTGATCAATTATTAGATATAAATATTTATATTGTTCATTCAGTTTTGTTTTAATAAAATCTCAATTTATGCTTGAACATATCCAAAAAAAATATTTTATAAATATTAAGCATGAATAAGATATATAAATGAAATCATAAAAATTATAATTTAGCAATATATGTATATTTTTTGACCTATAGATCATTAGATCATACTCAATTGTTACCCAAAAACCATAATGATTCATTAATTTTAAAAACCCGTACTTTATGATAAATGATTTAATTTTTTATAAACATATTCACATGTAATTATTTTTTTTGGATTTAACATTGATAGATTTATCATCACCTAATGTTTTAAAAGGCCATTCATATTGTTTTTCCCTAATGTCCTTGTCTCACATTCCCAATAATATTTTATCCAAATAATATATAAATTTCCATTATAACTATCAATATAAAATGGATTATATCATATTTAATAACCAATTTTTTTTATTGTTTCATTATTTATCTTATGAATTATTCATCCTTTAAATTTAATGGTGAACTAATTTTCCTTGAAAAAATTGTTGGAGTCACTCATGATATAGCACCTCAAGAAACAAAATGAAGATAAAATCGTTGGATATATAATTTTAGATCATGGTGAAGAATAAGACATTTATATTTACTAATCCATATTTATTTAATTTAGCTTCTCTGTAGTCATATTTATTTACTTCTATATATTATTACTACTATATTTTAATTACAAACAATATCACATTTTAAACGATTATTTCCATTTTTACAATCATAAACAACGTTAACAATTACTGATCTGTTTTGATAAATCTAACATGATATATATTGTGACATATCTATATTATAAATACTGTTCATAATTTATATAATACACTTTTTTGTGGTATTATTTGATTAATCACATCTCCATTGAGTATACCCAAGAGATTCATATATATATATATTGATAATATTACTTCCCGTATTGATATCTTACCACATGATAACTAAATAACATATATTAAATCATTCTTGATTGTTGTCCTCCCATTGATTGATTAAATATAAAATATTACCAACATAGAATTTTGTTTGATATTCTACGTAGAATAATAGAAACTATTCAATTTAAAATAAATTTTGTTGGTGAGTGGAATATTGAAAATTTACTTAGTGGTATTTATTTTATTTCTGAACTCTTCGGTTTAATATTTTTTTTCTCATTATTAATATTTCAATCCATCATAGGTAATTTTATTTTGGGGTTTATTAATAAATTTTAGATTCATATATACATTATATCTTCGATTAGTACAAGAAAATCAATTTCGTGGGGTAATGGGTCTATTTATCGTCATCAGTTATGGGGGAACCTTTTTCTTTTTTCACCACTAATTTCATTTGAATTTTTCGTCAATGTGTCGAACATAATGGTTCATTATGCAATAGTTCTATATATAACATTGTTGTTCAATTAATTATCTTAATCAATTATATGATATAATTATCTAAATACATTATAGTATTATTGGAATCCAGAACATGATTATTCATTGATAATTTTTTATCTTTTACAGACATTACATCAAAATAATTCATCCCCTCATTTTTTTCTAATGTGAATTGTAAGATATCTGGTATTTATTCATATATGAATAAATTTAAATTTTTTCTTAATATAAGGACCCAACCTTGAAAATTACATAATCATGAATTATGTCCATAATTTACATTGAAAATCTTTTCATGTTTAGTGTTTTAGTGAATTATTCAATAACTATTACATAACAACATGAATATTACATGTAGACACTACTACTCAGTGTCCAATTTTCATAAAATAGAATCTCTTAAAACGAAACATGTCTAGTTCCATGTTTTAGACATCATTACTTTTCCATGATCCCATCCTTCACTCTATTCATATATAAATCTTGTGGAAAGCATTTAAAAAACTTTGGATTAGCATAAAAATCTCAGTAAGGTTTATAAAATATGGAAGGGAAAAATTATCCCATCAATAAATACAAATCAATGAAACCATACATGATAATCATATCATACCGTACAAAATCATAAGATTTATGAATAACACCAAGAAATAATTAATTAAAAATGCAACTTATGACATCCTTATTGTAATAAAATTATTGTTATCACAACTACATAGAGTGTTACGTAGGAAGACCCATCATTTTATATTACCTAAATCTAAGAGGAGAAACATTAACATTTAACTCCTTCCCGGTAGCCAATGCGTTGGAGAGGAATCTCGGCATCTCCCGCCCTAGTTTTATCATAGAACCACCCATATATGTAAACAATTCTCAAGAACCATAACATAATCATTATACACAACACAATAATAATGGAAATATTACATTTCCACATTGAAAACACAATATATCATTTCAAGATACTGACATAATCAATGTTTTATCAAACTAGTTTTGAAACCATTTAAAACATTTAATAAATATATTCTTGAATCAAAGTGTCCCACACCACATTGAATATTTTGAAAAAAACATTTAATTCAAAACAATAATTTATATATAAAAAAATCCATAAAACCATTTTCAAAACATTTACATTAATGAGAATGATTTATAAGAATAAATCCTTAAAATAATATTTTAGTTAAGGAGTTATTAACCAAATGATAGATGCTTGAATAAAAATAATTGAGGGATAAAATTTATTCGGAACATTATAATATCACGAGAATAAATGTATTCATGATATAATATCCAAAAGGATGGTATATACATCATATAAAAGTGAATTTGTGCATAACAACAATGAATTATCAGGGGAATGTAAATTGAGATTAAATCCCTTATGAAGACAGTATCCGTAGATTAATGATAAATCAATGATATAATTATATGTAATAATATAAATACACCTACTATAAGTTGAGATTATGTTAAAAACAATAAGTGGCCATTAAAACATATTCATATAATGACATAATTAAGAAGATTAATTTTAACCCTATGAATTGAAATTGGGTTAAGAACTTCTCTTATAGAAATTCGATAGACTAACATCGTCACTTTATAATACAGAAAATGATTTGATGAGAGAGAAAATAGAATCTCATCACTTGGAAATAAAATTTAAATTAATAGGAATTTATAGGAACATATCCCAACACATGAATATTTAAATTAGAAGACATAACTATAAAATAAGTCTTCTAAAAAGAATATGGTGAAATGTTCTCTTAACGATTTGGTAACTTACGAAACATACAACCCATTAAATAAGGATCATACAATGAATACGTAAATACCCATAAATAAAAGTATATAACACAATGAATACAATCCTTGGTAGTACATACAACACACAAAAGTAAATAGCAGAAAATATTGCATGAATCTCATGGGAATAAAAAGTGACATGAAACTCTTTACAACATTGTAATCAATCTATTTGTGAGAAAAAAAGTTAATAAAAACAAAATGAATAAATTAATACCTTGAATATACAGATAATAATTATAATATATATCAAATTTCATTAAAAACTACCCCACATTCAAGAAATAAGTGGTGAACAATGGAAATCATGCCGAATTAAAAGTGAGATAAGAAACCACTGACCTCGTGTCTGACTTGACATATTTGTTCCTTGTTCTCCCTGAATAATAAAATTAAGTAAATTTATAGTTGATTAAGAAAGTTTTTCAGGTTTATTATTAACTTTTTCCCACTAATTACTTTGATATAACAATTATTTTTATTATTTTAGTTCATATTGTACATTTTGTCGATGTTCAGAATTTGAGTCAAAATTGAACTTGTTATAATTACAATTTGTCCATGTGGTCAAAAACCCATTATCTCCAGAATGATATTCATTATATAGATATCATATATATCATATATATTTCAATTATATATACACGTCTATATATATATATATATGAATTTATAATAGTACATAAAATTTGTAGATAAAAAATGAAATGCAAATTTCATGGAGACGGTAGGGCGTACGAACACATGAACGCTACATTCATTTGAATTTCATATTATAAAGGAATGAAAACATAATTATACCTAGTTATATTAAAATTATAGTATAATATCATATAAAATTTCAGTCCCTCCATCTTTTATAAGTCCCACATATGGTATGAACGATTCATATCACATTTAGGGTGCGGTAGTCCGTACATCCTCAATTGAAATTATCGCAGTTACACATTATGGAACCATAATGAAATTATATAAATAGAAAATACAGAAGAATAAAAAAAAATCATAATAAAAATCATATATAAATAAATTTCCATCATAATGGCCACCATGATAGGCGGTTAGAGATATTTGAACAATCCTCATTTCGTGAGGTAGTAGTTCGTCGTCCACAAAAACAGAATATTCATTACCTATTAGATAGCGGTGAGTGAAGGTGTAGTTAGAGTCCATATCATAACAACAACAAAGTATATTTATTATACTAGGTTTGTTTGAAAATATAATAATTAAAATATTTTATGAGGCTGGGGAAGTAAAATAAATTAAAATATCTTTAGAGAAAACATTACCTTAAAATCAGGTAACTCTCTTTGGTTTGAACCAAAAGGATTACAAAAAGTGCCTTAGGCCTAAGGTAAAGATTATAAGAGGAAGATATGGATGTAGAGATATTAATTGTAAAGATTTTGGACGAGATAAAGGGCTTTAGAGGTTAGAAATGAGGGATTATTATAAGGGGGAGGATGGGATCTTTTTGAATGTTTTTAAATTTTATTTTATTATAAGCATATATTCTAGTTCAAAAAGTCCAAAAATCAATTAAGTTAATTATAATGTTACTTATTTTCTAAATAAAATCATCCAATAAGAATTGGAAGATTTTTGGATATTTTTTAAATATTTATAATCTAATTTATTTAAATAAATCATTAATGAGTTAAACATTGCATCATTATTATGTCATAAATAATTTTCTTTATTTGATGTCAAAAAATTTAAAAAAAATACCATGATGTATGAAATGTTTTTATAATTAAAATTAATACTTATAGACTATATGATTATTTATAAAACCCCATGTAAAAATGTACGTACTAAAAGATATTTATTTATGACATTTTTGCCTTTCATATAAGTTAATTAAAATAATGTGTCATTATCACTCCCTAGTGGCTCCATGGGGTCTCAAAATAGATACAAGGATGACCTTGGTCAGAAATTTATCAACAAATAGGATTATGAAATATGTTATTCTAATTTATTATTATTATAATATTATTTTTTACCCTTATTTAAATGATTTACCATTTAACAATGGTAAATAAAATATTACCGAAATTAGTATTCAAAATGTCTAAAAATAAAAGTTACCTATTTTCAAAATTTGGAACTCCTGATTTCAAATATGGAATCCATTTTTCCAAATTCAAAACACAAAAGTGGAAGATATTAATTTCAAATTAATTCCCACTATCAAAATAAAAAGCATGTTTTTTATTAAATAAAAACTATAAAAATATTGTCACATGTTTATGTCCAATTTCAATGTGAAATTACTTCCAAGGACCAAAATTTTATCAATAGGTAAAAATAAAATCTAATTAAATTTTAAAACAAATTAAAAAGATAATATGACCATATGAATAAATTTGATTACAAGGACGTTTTGAATTAAGATACAATATTTTTCATTATTCATTAAAAATGATTTTTATCCGAAAAATACCAAAATTTTTCCCAAATTAAATTTTGATGTCCTGATTCTAAATAATAAAATTATTTTGTCAAATAGAATATATAAATGTGACTAAAACTAGATTTAATGTGGGTTCTCCCTCGAAAGGCGGTAAATCGACCTTTTAAGGAATATTATAGTATTTATGCTTAAAATTCGATTTGTTAACATTTTAATCCTCTAACATTTATAGTATAAATGAAAAAAAACATTTAAAAAACATGTATAATCATATTTTAGTTAGTTCTATTAATTTCTTCCAATATCTAATATTTATAATAATAATATATTTATATTATCTTTCAGTACAACTCAACGTTGTGTGCAACATTAGATTTATAAGAAACTCATTGTTGCATATCGAGTTCCCCATTGAACATAGAATCCCATTCAAATTAAAATTAATATTTAATTCAAAATAATTAATAAATATTATAAAATTCATATTCTTTATTTACATGGGACGTTACATCTTTCCCCCCTTTTGGGAATTGCATCCTCTCAATTTTAAAATTGGGCTCAGAAACCTCGTAGAAATCCCACATCGGAAAAAGATTCAATAAAACTAAAACATTTTAATGAAAGAAGAGAAATACAAAGGTCACCTGAGTCAAAAGATCCAAGTATTCCATAAAATCATGGATATGAAGGAGAAAAAACCATCACATTCTGATGTATAGTGATAGAAAACATGATTAAAACAAAGTTAACCACCAGAAAATCAAAACTTGTGATGGGTTAAATGGTCATTGATTCCACAATAAAAAAAGTTAACAGAAAATGATTTTGTTTTAAGTTACCTTACATAAAGTTGAGGAATTTATTTATGGGCTTATTTAAATACATATGGAAACATACTTTATAAGTACACGACAATAAAAAATTATATAATATTGAATTAAATGAATAATTCAAATTGAGGATCTTTTCAGTTATAGAGATTTAAAGAATTAGGATATAACTATTACATATAAAATGATTACAAAGTAGATTTTTCTACCCAGATTACATTTTTCCACAAAATTGAAATAAAATTTATGTATAGATCCATGTTTTTAACAGCATTACTTTTCATTGATCCCATCCTTGAACCTATTCATCATTAAGTCCAACGAAAAATATTTCAAAACTGGGGATAAGAATAAAAATCTTAGTAAGTGTTATAAAACATAGAATTAAAACATTAGTTCATAATTACATACATAGCCTAATAACTTTAACATACCACATGAAATCATAAGATTAATGAATAACACATAGAAAACATAAATCATATAGGTAACTTGTGGCATCCATATCGTACTTACATTGTATCTATCTCTGCTATGTAGGGTGTTACATTTTGAATACCCATCACAGTATATTCCAAAAATCTCATAGGAGAAACATTCATGTTTACCTCCATCACGTTACCTGATTTATTGGAGTGAAATCTCGGACTCACCCGCCCTAAGTTTATCACGGAACCACCAGTATACGTAAACAATGACCAAGAACTATAACATATTCATAACACATAAAAAAATAAAGGGAAGATAACATTTCCAAATTCCAATCACAATATATCATTTAAATATATTGACATAAAAAATCCATTATCACAACCATATACAATACCAAAATTCATAAATGAGTATATGGTTTTTGTTTTCCTTTTAAAAAAATTACTGTTTTTTAAAGAATCTGAAGATCGTATAATACTCGTAGTGGTGGAAAAGGTCATTGTCACCACTTACGTTTAAAAGAAACATTCTTCTTTTTTTAGTAAAATTCCTCATAGGAAAATATTCCCTTTGAATTAATTGATAATTTATAGTTATTTATACTCCGTATATAAGAAAGTTGAGAATAAAACAAAAAAATCAACAATGAAAGCAGATTAAGACAAATTCCCTTACCTCGTGTCCGACTTGACTCGTTCATTCATTAATCTCCTGAATAATAAACTAAAGTTAATTTATACTTGCTTAAAAACCTTTTTAATGTTTATTATTCCTTTTATATCACTTATTACCATGTTATAAAAATTATTTAATCATTTATGTTATTAATTGTTGTTTCGTCGATATTTGGTACTTGAGTAAAGATGAGCACATTACAATTACATGTTGTCCATGTCGCCAACAATCCATTATCACCAGAATGATATTCATGATTTATCTATCATATAAATCATATATATCATATATATATATATATGAATTTATAATAGTACATAACATTTGGAGATAAGAAATGAAATTAATCGTTCATAGAGATGGTATGACATACGTACGCATGAATGCTACTTACATTTATATTTCATATTTTAATGGAATTTAAACATAATAATAAATAGGAATATTATAATTACAGTATAATATCATATATAATATCACTTACTTCATCCTTTATACATCTGACATAAGCCATTAATGAGTCATATCACTTTGAGGGGGCTGTAGTCCGCACTTCCTAAAATGAAATTATCAGGTTTACCTATTATGGAAACCATAAAGGTGTGCTATAAATGAAAAATAAATTATAATAAATAAAACATAAAAATAATATAAATCATATATAAATACAGTTCTATCATAATGGCCACCGTGAGAGGCGGTCAGAGATAATTGAACAATCATCGCTTCGTGAGGCGTTAGTTTTCCATTTACATATAAAGTATGTTGTTCACCCATTAGATGGAGCTGTGTGTTTGTGTCGTTAGAGATATTATAATAAAAACATCCTAGTATATTTAGTATACTAATTTTTTTATAAAATAATGTAATAAAAAGTGTTTAGGGGGTTGGAGAAGTAAAATAAAACCACAGAACATAAGAAAAGATGGTACCACTAAATCAGTTACTCCCTTTGGATTAAACCAAAAGGGTTTCTTTAAGTTATTTCTGCCTATGAAAAAGCTTCTAGGATGAAGATAATGATATTGGGAGCTTATTTAGGCATAATTTTCATAAGACAAAGGCTTGAGAAGTTTGAGAATTTGTTTGAAGCGAGGGCTTGTTTTAAGGGAGAGGAGTGGCTCTTTAGAAATGTTTGAAATAATTATTTTATTATATCCTAAAATTAAGTTTGAAAAGGTAAATTATTGATTAAAATAAATGTTATGATGACTCATGGTCGAAATAAAATCACTCAATAAGAATTAGACAGGTTTTGGATATTTTTTAATATTTATAATCTTATTTATTTAAATCATTTATTAATGAGGTAAATATTGCACTTTAATGTTTCATAAATATTTTAATTAATCTGATGTCCAAACATTATAAAAAAAATATAATGATGTAAGAAATCTATTTATCATTCCATATAATATTAATATCCGAAATTATAACTTATATAACACCATGTAAAATTTTATTAACAAAAAGATATCTGATTATGTATTTTTTTCTTTACATTAAATTAATTAATATATAGTGTCATTATTACTCCAATGTGGCTCCATAGAGTCCAAAAATCGACTCAAGTATTCCCATTGTCATATATATATCATCCATTTGGATTATGACACATGTTAAGGTAATATATTACTATTACAATATTATATTATACCCTTATTTACTATATTTACCCTTTAATCATGGTAAATAAAATATTTACGAAAGTAAATATTTAAAATATTTAAAGATTAAAGATTACAATTTACACAATTTGTACCTACCGATTCAAAATATAGAATCCATTTTTTTAATTTCAAACCATATACTTGGATGAAATTAATTTAAAATTAATTACCGCTTTCAAAATAAAAAACTGTTTTCAAGAAATAATAAGTATAACAAGATTGACACTTGTTTATGTCCAATTTCAAAGTGAAATTAATTCTATGGTCCAAAATTGGATTAACTGGTAAATATATATTCTAATTACACTTTAGAAAAAATTAAAAATATAATATAATCAAATAAATAAATTAGATTATAGGGCACTTTTGAATAAAAATACTATATTTTTAACTATTCATTAAAAAATGAACATTATCAGAAAAATACCAAACATTTACCCAAAGTAAATTTCGATGTCCTGAATTTAAGTATGAATTTTATTTGGTCAAATAGAGCATATAAAAATGACCAAAACTATATTTAAAGAGGGTTCACTATCAATAGGCGTGAAATCGACCTTGTAATGAATATTAGTGCATTTATGCTTATATTCATTCATATTTTAAGCCTTTACCTTTTATTAGATAAATGAATAAACTTTTAACAAACATGTATAATCATATTTAAGTTAGTTCTATTCATTACCGCTGATGCAATTTCTATGCATTAACTACCATTTAATATAATAATATTATATTATTAGTGTGCAACTTAATATTTCAAAGAAACTCGCTATTGCGTGTCAGGTATGCTATCGATCATAGCATCCCCTTTAAAGTAAAATTATTATTTAATTTAAAAAATCTTATAAAAATTCTAATGTATTATTCTGAATTTATCTTGGGATTTTACATCCTTCCCCACTTGTGGAATTTGTGTCCTCAAAATTTTTATTCACTTATCAAATAAGTGGGGGTATTTATCCTTCATAAAATTTGTAGATTCCCACGTTGCCTCTTCAAACATATGGGGTTTCTACAAATATTGTACAATAAAAATTACCTTATTCTGTAACAATTTCTCTCTATGATCAAAGCTCTGGACTGGTTGTTCCTGATAAGAGAGATTCTCATCCAACTGAACTACTTCTGGGTTCAAAACATGAGATGGATCTGGAATATACATTCTCAACATTGAAACATGAAAAAAATTGATTAACTGAGATAAACATGGGGATAAAGCCACTCTGTACACAACTACACCAACATTCTCGTGGATTTCATAAGGTATAATGAACCTCAGACTCAACATTCCCTTCTTACCAAAAATCATCACACTTTTCCATAGAGAAACATTGAGAAAGTCATGATCACCTTCAACGAAAGATATATCCTTCCTATTGTTATCTACATAAATTTTCGGCCCCCTATGAGTTGTTCTCATGTTTTTCTGAATAAACTGATCTTTTTATACCATATCTTCTACCAATTCTGGTCCCATCATCTTTCGTTCAACTATTTCATCCCAAAAATCTTTAGTTCAACAAAGTTTTCCATATAATTCCTCAAATGGATCTATCTATACTCTAAAATGAAAAATATTAATATATAAAAATTCAACTAAAGAAATATGATGTTCCCAACTTCCCTGGTAATATAGTGAACAAGTTACTTGCATATCATCCAAGGTCTAAATTGTTCGTTCTGACTTCCCATCTGATTGAGGATGAAAATCTGTACTAATATTTAATTCAGTACCCAACGACTTTTAAAGTACTTTCCAAAAGATAGAATTAAACCTAGGATCGTGATCAGATACAATGGGGAGGGGAACCCCATGCAACCTGACTATTTTTTTAACATTCAACCGAGAGAGTTGATCTAGAGAAAATGTATCTCGAATAATAAGGAAATGAGTAGATTTAGTCAATCGATCACTAAGAACCCAAATTTCATTACTACCTCTAGATGTCTTTGGTAATCCTATAATGATGTTCATGGATATGTTTTCCCATTTCCACTATGGCCCTGATAAAGACTAAAGCATCCCTTTCAGTAACTTCTACTATGCTTTAACCTACTGATAAGTCGTACACTTCACAGTAAAATCAGAAATATCTCGTTTGATTCCATCCCAGCCGTAATACTCATTAAAATCTATGTACATTTTAGTACGACCAGAATGAACTAAAAAAGGGGAACTATGAGCTTCACATAACAACTCATTCTTCAACTGTGAATCACAAGGCACACATAATCTTTTCGAAAACCACAAAACACAATCATTATCAATGTTATATTATGGCAACATACCCTTCTGAATCAACTCTGCCTTTTTCTATAACTCACTACCTTTTTTCTACGCTCTCTTAATTCTGTCTGACAGAGATGATTCCATTGACACCTGAAAGAAAACAGAATAATTTCCAACACCAAAAACATATATCCCAATGTTTATCAAATAAAAAAAAGGATCTCGTTCCAAACGTAGCATGGTTAGTGAAGAATTACTTTTTTGACTCATAGCATCATCCACTTTATTTGCCTTTTTCTGGATGGTAATGGATCTTGCAATCATAATCCTTGATTAATTCAAACCATCTCCTCTGTCTCATGTTCAATTCATTTTGAGTGAATATATACATTAAATTTTTTTGGTCAGTATATATTTCACATTTCACTCCATAAAAATGATTCCTCCAAATTTGTAAAACAAAAACAGCAGCAGTTAATTACCAATCATGTGTAGGGTAATTTATCTCATGTAGTTTTAACTGATGTGAAGCATGAGAAATTAACTGATAATTTTTCATAAGGACACAACCATGTCCTTTCAACGATGTATCACTGTAGATAAAAAACTCACCATTTCACGTAGGTAGTTCCAAAAATAAATAATTCACCAATAATCTTTTCAATTATTGAAAACAATCATTAAATTCTTTCGTCCAGATGAACATAAAACTTTTTTGAGTTAACATAGTCATTGTACTGGGTAACCTTTAATTTTTATTCGAAAAACCATCTATAATAACCTGTAAAATCTTGGAAATTATGAATCTCAGTTATATTTTTAGTTCTTGGTCAATCTTCAACATCTTTTGTTTCAGTAGGATCAATAGATATGCCATTTTTTGAAACAATGTGACCCAGGACAGAAATTGTTTGTAACCAAAACTCACACTAACTGAATTTCCCATACATTTTATTTTATTTATTAGTTTGAAAGGCAACCCTTAAAATACTTTCATGCTCCTATTTACTTTTAAAATAAACAAAAATATCATCACTGAACACAACAACAATATTATCCAAGAATACACAGATAATACTACTCATAAAAACCATGAATACAACAGGTGCATTGGATTACCCAAAAGTGATAACTAAAAATTCATAATGGCTGTATCTATTATGAATCGCGGTCTTCAGAATGTCTTCTTCCTTTACATTCAACTGATGGTAAACCAACGTCTGATCAATCATTGAAAAATACTAGGCTCTATGGTGCTGATCAAAAAATCATCAATATGTTGCTTTAGATAATTATTCTTAATAGTGATGTTATTGAACGCTTTATAATCAATGAAAAGACTTACTAAACCATCTTTTTTTAACCAATAAGATTGTATCACCCCATGGTGATATTCTAGGTCGAATGAAACTTTTATCTAATAACTCCTACAATTTCTTCTCAAATTTAGAAGTTCAATTTGAGCCATTCGATAAGGGGTTTTTGAAATTGGTTTAGCATCAAGCACTAAGTCAACAGTAAATTCAACTTCCGAATCAGGTATAATACCAGGAAACTCATTAGGAAAAACATCAAGGTACTCATTTACCACTAGAACATCATTAATCTCAATAATTACATTATTTTCTACAATATGTGAATGGTAAAATCCATTTCCATCTATTAAAAGTTTCTCAGCATCCTTATATGTTATCAGAATTCAGGGTTCATTCTTCTACAAAAATTTAAAATTTTTCTGAAAATAAAACACTTTAGCTCTTTAATAAATCTTAGCATGATAAACAGAAAGCTAATTCGTACCTAAAATAACTCCAAACTCCACTGGAGGCAAAATAATAAGGTTTCTAGGTAGATTCATTCCACACACAAGGACAGGAAGGTTCTTATGTTATATTTTTGTCTCAATTTTCCTCCAGGTGTTTTTACAATATGTTTTGTATTCATATCTTGAGATGTAATTCCCAATTTAATAGAAAACATCTCATAAATGAATGACTGTGTAGACCCAAAATCAAACAACACATTGGCATAATCTGATCAAAAAATTTGTGTACCAAATACTTCATAATTTGGTGGACCAATATCTGTTGTAGTTTCAAAGGATTTCACCACCCCTTTTATCTTGTAGTCTGGATGGTTTCCCTCAGTTGAGTTCATTATTGGACACGTATTTGCATAATGACCCAATTCATTGCACATAAAAGATTTTACTGACTGTAAATAAAATTTTTATTACCATTACCTTGAAATTTTTCAGTGAAATAATGATCCATATGTCCCATCTTACCACATCAGTATCACTTATGAGAATTCAAAAGATATTCCCCAGCAAGCTTTTTACCACAATTTTCACAAACTGTTAACTTAGGATTCATACCATTAGACTTTTTTGAAGAGTTCTTCACTTTCGCATCCCATCTCTACCTCTTAATCTATTATTTTTCAAAGAACACATGATCGTCGGAAAACATCATTTCCACCTTATCTGCACAAAGAACATGTTTTTCATAACTTTTGAACTCACGAGAAGATAAATCCCTTCAATACTTTGGATTTAATCCTGAGTAAAAATGGTTGATTTTACTATCAATATCTCATATGATATTCGGTGCATACCCTGCATGTCAAGTAAATTTTTCTTCATAAGAATCCACTGAGTCATCCTACTGCCTTAAATTGTGGAATTGTTTTTCCATCCTAGGTTAAACTACCATTGGAAAATATTTCTCAAGGAACATACTTTTGAAATCATTCCAATATAGAGCCTGAATCTACTCACTATCCCTGTTATTTTTCACCATCATCCACCAATGATCAGCTTCATCTTCCAAACTGAAAACAGCAAGACTTAACATGGGGTGTTCTAAACACCCCATGACAACAAAAAAATTCAAGTGCTTTAATCAAAACTTCTAATAGGACAAAGTCAAAAGATCCTGTAAATGATGGGGGATGTTGCCTCATGAAATGATCTACTAGTGGCACGTTCCTCTGTGTTTGATCTAGCTGATCTCTTGCATGGATACCACCACCATTTATAGCCGGAGACAACTGCTACTTCACTGCAAAAAACTGTTCAGTTCCGATTTCGACCATCTCAGGTTTCTGATTTTGAAGGTTGTATTCCTCCTGATGTCGTCCCAACATAGCTACCATGTTTCCTCTAAGGAAAACCATTCTGAACATAGAAATATCATAGGCAAAGAAATATAGTAATATGTAAATGCTATATCATTTCAATATTAACATAAATTAATTTATGGTTATTAATAGTACAATACACTAACTCTTAAAGTTATCTAAAATGACCTCTAATACCAACTATAATGACCTGGCTTTAAACCATTACATAATATTGAATTTAACGAATTATTGACATTGAGGATATTTTCAGGTTTAGAGTTTTAGAGAATTAGGACATAACTATTATGTCTCAAAAGAATACAAAGTTGTCCCTACTACATAGTTTCTATTTTTTCACTAAATTGAAAAAAAGAGTCATGTCGAGTTCCATGTTTTTGAGAGCATGACTTTTTTTATCCCATCCTTGACCCTATTCATCATTATGTCTTGTGAAAAACATTTCAAAACATGGAATGCATATAAAAAAGATAAGTAAGGATTATAAAAAAAGAATGAAAACATTAGTTCATCATTACATACTTAGCATAAGATCATTAACATACCTCATGAAATCATAAAATTTATTAATAACACATAGAAAACATTAATCATAATGGTAACTTGTGGAATCCATATCATACTTACATTGTATCTATCTCAGCTATGTAGGATGTAAAATTTGGAATACCCCTCACAGTATATTCCATAAATCTCTTAGTAGAAACATTAACATTTACCTCTGTCACATTACCTAGTGCGATGGAGTTATATCTCAGGATCACCTGCCCTAGGTTTATCATGGAATCACCCGTATGCATAAACAATTTCCATAAACCATAACATATTCGTAACACATAAAATAAAAATAATGGAAAGATAGCATTTCCACATTGTAATCACAATATATTATTTAAATATATTGAAAAAAATAATTTATTATCAAAACCATATTCAATACCAAAATACGTTAAAAGATTATATGGTATTTATTTTCCTTTTAAAAACATTACGACTTGTTAAATAAACCAATGATCAAATAATACTCACGGCAATGGAAAAGTTCGTTGTCACCAATTACGTAAAAAAGAAACAATATTTTTTTTCATTTATAAAAATGAATCATATGAAAATATTCTCTTTGAATGAAATGGAAATTCAAAGGTATTTATACATCGTATAAAAGAATGTTGAGAATTAAACAAAATATGCCTCAATTAAAGGAGATTGAGATGAAGTCCCTTACCTTATGTCTGACTTGTCTCGTTTGTTCGATAAACTCTAGATTAATAAACTAATGATTGTTTTTACATGATTAAGACCATTTTTCAAGTTTATTATTCCATTAATATCACTTATTACCATGTTATAAACATTATGTAATCATTTATGTTATTAACAGTTGTTTCGTCGATATTTGGTACTTGAGTAAAAATAAACACTTTAGAATTACATGATTTCCATGTTGTCAACAATCCATTATCTCCAGAATGATATTCATGATTTATATAGCATATATATCATATATATAATGTATATATATGTATTTATAACAGTACATAACATTTCGAGATATGAAATTAAAAGAACCATTCATGGATATGGTAAGCCGTACGTACCCATGAACGCTACTTCCATTTCTATTTCTTATTTTAATGTAATTAAAACATAATGATACATAGGTATATTATGATTAATATATAATATCATATATAATATCATTATCTCCATCATTTATACATCCCACATATGTCATTAATGAGTCATATCACTTTGAAAGGGCGGTAGTCTACACTTCTTAAAATTAAATTATCGCGTTTACCCATTATGTAAACCATAAAGGTATGCTATAAATGAAGAATAAAAAAGCATAAAGATAACATAAACCTGATATATATCATATATAAATATATTTCCATCATAATGGCTACCATGAAAGGTGGTAGGAGATAATTGAACAATCATCACTTCGTGAGGCTTTAGTTTTCCATTCACAGAAACATAATGTTCTTCACCCATTAGATGGAGGTGTGTGTAAGTGTAATTAGAATCCTTTTCATAAAAATATCCATGTATATTGATGATACTGGTGTTGTTATAAAATAAGGGAATAAAATGATTTAGGTGTTTTGTGAAAAAAAAATAAAACAAAAGAACTTAAGGGAATATGTTACCTTTAAACCGCGTTACTCCATTTTGTTTGACCCGAAACGGATTCTTGAAGTTAATTATACCTAAAGAGAGTATTATAGGATAAATAGAGGGTTGTTGGATGCTTATTTGAGAAGAGTTTTTATGATCCAAAGGCTTGAGAAGTGTGAGAAATGGGTTAGAAGTGAATGCTTTTTATAAGGGAGAGGAGGGGCACTTTAGGAAAGATTGATAAAATTATTTTATTATAATGTTATCTTAGGTTCAAAAAGGTCAACTATTAATTAAGATCATTTTTATATGAATCATGGTAGAAATAAAATCATCAAATATGAATTGTACTGGTTTTGGATATTCGTTTAATATTTATAATCTGATTTATTTAAATCATTTATTAATGAGGTAAATATTTCATCATTATAGTGTGGTTAATAATTTAATCCTGTTGATGTCCCAAAATTATTAAAAAAATACCATGATATAGTAAATATTTTTATATTTCCAAACAATATTTATATTCAAAAATATAAATTATATAACTTCATGTAAAAAATTGATTTAATAAAAGATATTTGATAATGTCATTTTTTTCTTTACATTAAATTAATTAATATAAGGTTTCATTACTACTCCCATGTGGCTCCATGGGGTCCCAAATTCGACCCAAGGTTGACCATGTTCAGAACTATATCATCCAATAGGATTAGGACAGATGTTAGGGCAATTTAATATTATTATAGTATTATATTTTACCAATATTTACTATTTTTACCCTTTAATCATGGTAAATAATATATTTACTAAATAAATATTTAAATGTCTAAAAGTGAAAGTTACCTATTTAAAAAATTTTGGAAGTACTGATTCCAAATAGGGAATCCATTTTTAAACATTCAAAACACATAAATGTCAAAAATTAATTTAAAATTAATTCCCGCTGTCAAAACAAAAAGCTTGTTTTTAAGAAAATAAAAACTCTCAAAATATTGACACTTGTTTATATCCAATTTCAAAGTGAAATAAATTCCTACTTCCAACATTGGATTAATTGGTAAAAATATATTCTAATTACACTTTATAACCAATTAAAAAGATAATCTAACCATATAAATAAGATATATTGAATTTCACTTTTGGATTAAAATATAGTATTTTTTACTATTCATTAAAAAAGAACTTTATCCAAAAAATACAAAAAATTTACCCAAAGTAAATTTTGATGCCCCAAATATAAAGAAAAATTTTGTTTTGTGAAATAGAACATATCAAAATGAAGAAAACTATATTTAAAAATGGGATTCCGTCAAAAGGTGTTAAATCGTCCTTTTAATGAATAATAGAGTATATATGCTTAGATTCATTTACATTTTAAGCCTCTATATTTTATTAGATAAATGTAAAATCATTTAACAAACATGTATAATCATATTGTAGATAGTTCTATCCATTCCCGCTGATACAATGTCTAGTTGCTAACTACCATTTAAAATAATAATATTATTTTATATTTGTGTAACGTAGGATTTCAATGAAACCCGCTTTTGCGTATCAGGTACACTATCAAACATAGACTCCCCTTTAATGTAAATTTAATATTTAATTCATAAATATAAATAAACATTCAAATGTATTATTCTTTATCTACAAGGGATGATACATCCAACCCCCCTTTTGGGTATTGCGTCCTCACAATTTTTATTCACTTATTAAATAAGTGGGGGTATTTATCCCTCATAACATTTTCAGATTCCCACATTTCCTCTTTAACTATATTGGTTTTACACAAAATTTTTACTAGATAAATTAACCTATTCCACTACAATTGCTCTCTATAGTCATTAATCTTGACTGGTTTTTCCCTATAAGTGAGATTCTCTTCCTACTGAACTACTTCTAGACTCAAAACATGAGATGGATCATGAATATACTTTTTCAACATTGAAACATGAAAAATATTGTGTAACTGAGATAATCTTGGGGGTAAAGAAACGTTGTGTGCAACTTCTCCAACTTTATCTAGGATTTCATATGGTCCAATGAACCTTGGACTCAACTTTCCCTTCTTACCAAAACACATCACACTTTTCCATGGAGAAATATTAAGAAAGACATGATCACCTAACTCGAAAGATAGATCCTTCCTCTGGTATCTGTATAACGTTTCTGCCTGCTCTATGCATTTCTCATGTTCTTCTAAATCAACTAAACAGTTTCTACCATATCTTCTACCAATTATAGGCCAATCATTTTTCTTTCACCTACTTGATATCAAAAAGCAGGAATTCGACAAAGCATTCCATATAATACCTCAAATGGAGTCATCTGTATAATGGAACTAAAAATATTATTATATGAAAATTCAACCAAAAAAATATGTTGGACCCAACATCCCTAGTAATTCAGTGAAAAATATCATAGCATATCCTACATGGTCTGAATTGTTCATTCTAACTTCCCTTCTGATTGAGGATGAAAAGTTGTACAAAATTTAATTTATTACCCATTGACTTCTGAAGGCCTTTCCAAAGGTTAGAAGTAATCTCGGGATCACGATCAAATACAATGGATCAGGGAACACCATGAAACCTGACTATCTCTTTAACATACAACCGAGAAATTGGATCTAGATAAAAAGTATCTCGAATAGGAAGGAAATGAGCAGTTTAGTCAATTTATAAACAATAACCCATATTGCATTGTTACCTATAAATGTCTTTAGTAATACCACAACGTATTCCATGGATATATTGTCGCATTTCCACTTTGGAGCCGGTAAAGACTGAAGCATCCCTTTCAGTATATGTCGCTCTGCTTTAACCTACTAAAAAGTCAAACACATCAATGTAAATTCAATAATATCTCTTTTCATTCCATCCCACTAGTAATACTCACAAAGATCTCTGTACATCCTAATACTGCCAGGATGAACTGAAAATGGGGAACTATGAGCATTAGATAACAACTCATTCTTCAACTGTGAATCAAAAGGCACACATAATATTCTCCCCAACCACAAAACACAATCATTATCAATGTTAAATTCAGGAAACATAACCTTCAAAAACAACTCTTAATTTTTTTGTAAATCACTGTCTTCTTTTATCACTCACTTTATTCTGTCTAATAGAGAAGATTCCACTGACACCTGAAACAAAATAGAATAATTTCCCTCAACGAAAACTTCTTTTCCAAATTTCATCACATCAAAAACAAAAGGATCTCATTCCAAACATAGCATTGTTAGTGAGGCATTACATTTTTCCCTCAAAGCATCATTCACTTTATTTTCCTTTATTGTATTGTAATGGATAGTGAAATCACAATCCTTGATTAATTCCAACCATACACTTTATTTCATGTTCAATTATTTTTGAGTTAATATATACTCCAAACATTTGTGGTGAGAATATATTTCACATTTCACTCCATAAAAATGATGCCTCCAAATTTTTAAAGCAAAAACAACAGCAGCTAATTCCAAATCATGTGTAGGGTAATTTAACTCATGAGGATTTAACTAACGTGAAGCATAAGCAATTACTTGATCATTATGCATTAGGACACAACCGAGTCCTTTCAATGTAGCATCACTGTAGATAACAAACATAGCATTTCTGTATGGAAATGCCAAAATAGGATCATTCACCAATCATCATTTCAATTCATGAAAACAATCATCACATTATTTTTTCCAGATGAACTTAACACATTTTTGAGTTAACTTAGTCATTGGACTAGATAAACTTGAAATTTTTTTGACAAACCTTTGGTAATAACCTACCAAACTAGGAAAACTAAAAATCTAGGTTATATTTGTGGGTCTTGGACATTCTAAAAATAACTTTTTTTACTAGGATCAACAATTATTCAGTTTTTTGAAAATATTTTACCCAGGAATGTAATTTTTTGTAACCAAAACTCACACTTGTCGAATTTCCCATAAAGTTTATTTACTTTTAAGGATAGTAAGAAAAACCTTAAATGACTATGAAGATCCAAATTACATGTAGAATAAACCAAAATATCATCAAAGAACACAACCACAAACTTATCAAAAAACTCACAGAAAAATTCTATTCATAAGATCCATTAATATAGAAGGTACATTGGTTATCCCAAAAGTCATAACTAATAATTCACAATGGCCGTATCTAGTACGAAATGCGGTCTTTGGAATGTTTGCTTCCTTTACAATAAACTAATGGTACCCCGACCTCAGATCAATATTTTGAAAATAATGAGCTCCCTCGAGCTGATCATGAATATCAACAACATGAGGCAAAGGATACTTGTTCATTATAATGACGTTATTAAACACTCTATAATAAATGAAAAGTCTTATTGAACTATCTTTTTTTTAACTACTAAGACAAGATAACCCCATGGTGATGTGCTATGTCAAATTTAACCATTATCTAAAAACACTTGCAATTGCTTATTTAACCCTAAGAGTTCAATTTGAGCCATTTGATAAGGGGGTTTGAAATTGGTTTAGCATCTAGCACTAATTCAACAGTAAATTCAACTTCTAGATCAGCTATACTACTAGGAAACTAATTAGGAACAACATCAAGGTACTCATTTACCACTGGAAAATCATTAATCTCAACACTTCCTTTATTTACAAGAATATGTGCAAGGTAACATTCATTTCTATATTTTACTAGTTTCTTAGCTTCCTAATATGTTATCAAAAGTGAAGGTTCATTCTTGTACACAAACTAAAAATATTTTTGAAAAGAATCCACTTTATCTCTGTAGTCAATCATAGCATGATAAACAAAAATCCCATCCAAAATGAAAATAAACCTCAAACTCTACTAGAGGAAAAACAATAAGGATTGCAGGTAGATTCATTATGCACACAAGGAACATAAGGTTCTCATGTTTTCTTTTTGTCTCAATATTTCCTCATGGTTTTTTTACCATAATTTCTGTCTTTATTTATTGAGATTGAAATCACAATTTACTAGAAAACTTCACATAAATGAAAGAGTATGTAGAACCTAAATCAAAAAACACATTGAAAAAATTTGATCAAACAAATAGTGTACCTGATACTACTACATTTAATGGAGCAACATCTGCAGAAGTAGTTGCAAAGTATTTTACCACCCCTTTCTACTTTTAGTCTAGCTGCTTTCCATCAGTTGAGTTCATCATTGGACACTCATTTGCATAATGACCCATTTCATTGTAATTATAATATTTTCCTGATTGCAAATCATATTTTCTATTACCATTACCTTGATCTTTTTTAGTGCAATAACGAGCCTTATGTCCCAATTTAAGACATCAGTAGCACTTGACAGAATTCAAAAGACAATCCCTATCATGCTTTTTACCATAATTTTCACAAACTCTAAACTTATGTTTCTTACCATCAGAATTTTTAAAGAGTTCTTCCCTTTCACCTGCAACCTCGACCTCTTATTCTGTTGTTTTTCAATGAACAGATGATCATCCCCAAACTCCATTTCCACCTTCTCCACACAACAGACATGTTTTTCAAAACATTTGAACTCGTGAGATGATAATGCCCTTCGATACTTTGGATTTAATATTGAGTAAAAATTGTTGATTTTACTATCAAGATCCCATATGAAATTCGTAGCAAACCTTACGACTCGAGTGAATTTTACTTCACAAGTAGCCATTGAATCATACTTCTTCCTTAATTCTATGAATTGATTTTCAATCCATAGTCGAACAACCTTAGGAAAATATTTCTAAAGGAATATACTGTTGAATTCATCCAAATAAAGGGCATCAATCTCCTCATTATCCCTACAATTATTCACCATCGACCACCATTGATCTGTTTAACCTTAAAAATTGTAAAAAACAAGAGTAACCTTTTGGTGTTCTAAACACCCCATAACATCGAATATTTTTTCCAGTGCATTTATTCACCATTCTTCTAGAATAGGGTCATAAGATGCTCAAAATGATGGGGGATGTTTCCTCATGAAAGGCTCCACTACTGACATGTTCCTCTATGGTTGATCTGGCTGATCTTGTGCATGGATAAAACCACCATTTATAACCTGAGTCAATTTTTCCATCACTACAACAAACTGTTCATTTCCGATTCCAACCATATCATGTTGCTGATTTGGAAGGGTGTCTTCCTCCTGATGTCATCCCATCATAGCTTCACAGTTTCCTCCATGGAAAACCATTCTAAGCACAGAAATACATTAGGAAAAGAAACATGGAAATCTTTAAATTCTATATCATTTAAATATTTACATAAATTAATTTATGAATATCAATTTAGAAATACCCTAACTCCTAATGTTATCTATACTGACCTCTGATACCACCTTTATGGACCCAGCCTTAAAACATTACATAATATTGAATTAAATGAATAATTCACATTGAGGATCTTTTCAGGTTTGGAGTTTTATAGAATTAGTACATAACTATTAAATATCAAAATATTACAAAGTAGACACTTCAACTCAGTTTCCATTTTTTCACAAAATTGAAAAAAAAGATTCATGTCTAGTTCCATGTTTTTGAGAGAATGACATTTCCTTGATCACATCGTTGACACTATTCATCTTTATGACCTGTGAAAAACATTTCAAACTAGGGTTAAGCATAAAATGCTCAGTAAGGGTTATAAAAAAAAGAATGAAATCATAACTTCATCATTACATACATAGAATAAACTCTTTAACATACCCCATGATATCATAAGATTTATGAATGACACATAGAAAACCTAAATCATAAAGGTAACGTGTGGCATCCATATCATACATAGATAGCATCTATCTCAGCTACATAGGTAGTTACATTTGGAATACCCATAACAGTATATTCCCTAAATATATTAGGATATACATTCATGTTTACCTCTGTCACATTATCCAAGGCATTGGAGAGCTATCTCGAGCTCACCCGCCCTAGGCTTATCACGGAACCACCAGTATGCATAAATAATTCCCAATAACCCTAACATATTCATAATACATATATCAAAAATAAAGGAACGATAACATTTTCACATTGTAATAACAATACATCATTTAAATATATTGACATCACAAATCCAATATCAAAACCATATTCAACACCAAAATACATAAAACAATTATTTGATATTTATTTTCCTTTTAAAAACATTACGGCTTGTTAAGGATTCCAAAGATCAAATAATACTTGTGGAAGTGGAAAAGGTCGTTGTCAACGCTTACATTAATAAGAAATGTTATTTTTTTGTCATTTAGTAAAATGCATAGAAGTAAAATATTCTATTTGAATGAAATGAAAAGTCAAAGGTATTTACACACTGTAAAAATTAATGTTGAGAATAAAACAAAAATATTCCTCAATGAAAGTAAATTGAGATGATGTCCATTACCTCATGTCTGATTTGACTAATTCATTCTTTAATCTTCTGAATGATAAACTAAAGTTAAATTTTACTTTATTAAGAACATTTTTCATGTTTATTATTCCTTTTATATCACTTTTTACCATGATATAAAAAATATGTAATCATTTATGTAATTAACAGTTGTTTTGTCGATATTTGATACTTGAGTAAAAATTAACACCTTATAATTACATGTTATCTGTGTCGTCAAAAATCTATTATCTCCAGAATGATATTCATGATTTTGATATCATATACATCATATATGTCCAATATAAATGTATTTATTTATAATAGTAAATAACAATTGGATATAATAAATTGAAATGCACCGTTCATGGAGACAGTAAGCCATACGTACGCATGAACAATACTTCAATTTCTATTTCTTATTTTAATGTAATTAAAACATAATGATTCATTGGTATATTATAACTACAATATAATATCATATATAATATCACTAAATTTATCATTTATACATCCCACATAAGTCATTAATGAGGCATATCACTTTCACTTTGTGGGGGCGGTAGTCAGCACATCCTAAAATGAAATTATCACGTTACCCATTATGGAAACCATAAAGGTATGATATAAATAAAAAATACAAAAGAATAAAGAAAAAACAAACATAATATATATTATATATAAATACGGTTCCAGAATAATGGTCACCATGAGAGGTGATAGGAGATAATTGAACAATCATCTCTTCATGAGGCATTAGTTTTCCATTTAGAGAAACAGTATGTTCTTCACCCATTAGATTGAGGCATGTGTAAGTGTAGTTCTTATAATTATCATTATACAATCCTAGTATACTATGGATACTAGGATTTTTATAAAATAATTGAATAAAAAATGTTTAGGGAGTTGGATAAGTAAAATAAAACAAAAGAACTTAAGAGAAGACGCTACCTTTAAATCGGGTTACTCCCTTTGGATTGACCGAAAAGTGTTTCTTGAAGTTCTGTATGCCTAAGGAGAGGCTTCTAGGATGAAGAGATGGATATTGGGAGATTATTGGAGTATAGTATTGACATTCCAAATGCTTGAGATGTGTGATAAAATTGGATAGAATTGAGGAATTTTTATAACGGGGGGAGGGGAACTATAGGAATGTTTGAAACAATTATATAATTAAAACCCGATCATCGGTTTCAAAAAGTCAAATATTCATTAAATTCAATGTTTTGATGAATCATGGTCGAAATAAAATCATCCAATAAGAATTCGATAGGTTTGGTAATTTTTTTTAAATTATGATCTTATTTATTTAACTTATTTATTATTGAGGTAAATATTTCATCATTATTGTGACGGAAATAATTTAATTTATTTGTTGTCCAAAAATTATAAATAAAATAAAATAATGTAGGAAATATGTTTACATTTCCAAATAATATTTATAGTTAAAATTATAAATTATATAACCAAATGTAAAAAATTATTTACTAAATAATATTTGTTTATCATTTTGACTTTACTTTAAATTATTTAATATAAAGTTTCATTATTAATCCCATGTGGCTCCATGGGGTCCCAAATTCAACCCTAGGATTCCCATGGTCAATTATGTATCATAATGTAGGATTAGGACACATGTTAGGGTAATTTAATATTATTATAATATTATATTTTACCATTATTTACTATATTTACTCTATAATCATGGTAAATAAAATATTTACTAATGTAAATATTTAAAAGGTATAAAAATAAAAGTTATTTATTTACTAAATTTGGAACTACTGATTAAAAATATAGAATCCATTTTTCTAAATTCAAAACATAGAAGTGGATGATATTAATTTAAAATTAATTCCCGCTATCGAAAGAATAAGCGTGTTTTTAGGAAATAATAACTATCAAAAGATTGACACATGTTTATGTCAAATTTAATGGTGAAATTGATTTTAATTACCAACATTAGATTAAATGGTGAAAATATAATCTAATTACAATTTAGGAAAAAATTTAAAAGATAATATAACAATATAAATAAATTATATAAAATGGCACTTTTGAATAAAAATACAGTATTTTTAACTACTCATTAAAAAATGAACTTTATCAGAAAAATACCAAAATATTACCCAAAGTAAATTTTAATGTCTTGAATCTAAATATTGTTTTGGTAAAATATAACATATAAAAATTTCATAAACTAGATTTAAAGAGGGTTCTCCATCAAAAGGCTGTAAATAGGCCTTTTAATGAATATTATAGTATTTATGCTTAGATTCATTCACATTTTATGCCATTAACATTATTAGATAAATTTTAAAACATTTAAAAAAATGTATAATAAAAATTTATTTAGTTCTATTCTTTCCCACTGAGACAATTTCTAAGCGTTAACTACCATTTAAAATAATAATTTTATATTATTAGTGTGCTACATAAGATTTCAAAGAAACTCGGTGTTGTGTATCACTTACGTTATCAAACATAGCATCCCCATTAAAGGAAAACTAATATTTAATTCAAAAATATTAATAAGCATTCAAAAATTTATTATTCTATATTTACATGGGATGTTACATACTTATCGTGTAGAAATTCATTCTTCACTAAATTACTACCACAAACTCATCTTTTCTCAAAATAATGAGTATTCAAACTGACTTGGTCACATTAAAAGCACTAGAATCAACTTCTAGTGTATTAGTTAATCCATAAAATATGAACTGTATATTTCCCCTATCATTATACATCAACCAAAACCAAAACATTTAGTAGAATATCAGATAATCCCCCAAAAAGGATAATAAATCCTAAATTTAAATAGTACTCTTAATCCCCAAAATTCAATGAACAATACCCAATGTTTTCCAAATACCATTCAATAAACATATGTCCTTAAAATTATTCAATGTAACCCAAACGAAGATTGTAACCCAAAAATAGAACGATTTAATCACATAATCTTCTACAGTAAATCCTAACATTTATCTCAAATAAAATCAACTGCTCTTAAATTCTCATACTAAAGTGTAATTAAACAAATAAAATATTCTCTATAATAGGATAATCATTTCCATAAATAACCCAAATAAACATATATATAAAATAAAAACTTTTATTCTTTTGAAATAAAATTCCACCATTACTCATCAAAAGAAAAGATAATTATTTGTTAAATAACTTTTTCATATATCAAACTTCACGGTTACACATACTATAAAAATTCATCCAATGTAATCCCATAATCAAAAGAGCCTTAATAATTTTAGGCGTTTTATATTCGTAAAATCTTTCATACGTTATGAATCCCTTATATGTTGACTTCTTACTCATTCAATGTTCTTCCTGATCTATTAACCATTCTTTACCAACTTTATCTGAAATACTTATTTCCTAAAAACAAAATATGCATCATATCCTAATATTCAGTAATATCAAAAATAATATGTTATGAAATAATCCATATCTTTCGTTGGTCATTATCACTTTATTTATCTTCAATTATAATTGCATTAGTTATTGGTAAACATATATTTGCATGATCATGGTCATCCTATTCCCGAAACTTCTTCGTAGGTCATCTTTTTGTATAATTTCCATGCACATAATATTTAAAACATTCAATTGATCCATCATAAATAACATCTTTTTCTTTCCTAGAGTCAACAGGATTATCCCCCTTTCCATTGCAGGTTCTTTCTTTATGACCTTCATTCCCACATCTATAGAATCTTCTTGTCCCTTTCAAGCATTTTCCTATATGTTTCATTCCACATCTTTGAAAAATAGGTATTTGAATATACATACCTTTATGATTGTTACCTGAACTAATGTAGGGATTTGTTTCTTGCATATACGATGCCTTATATAAATCACCTTGGATTCGGTGGTCAATCATGACTATAGATAGCTAGTTTAAAATAACCATAAGACTTCTAATTGCAGCTATCATTTCATTCAGTTTCTCATTCAGAAAACTGTCACAGTTTTCTTCACATCCACTATTACTTTGGTGCTTGCTAGATCCAACCAATTACTAAAAAAGTTATGTTTGAGTATATTAGTCAAATAATCATATAATATCTTATGAGAAGGCTAAATCCTACGATCGACTTATTCATGTCATCTTAAAATCACACACATTATCTAAAATAAATACAACTCTTTATAAAATGCTAATCATTATAGTTATGTCACTTATTATTAATGAACAGCCTAAACTTTAAAGTTATCTTAACCGAACATTGATACCAACTATAAGGACCCAACCTAAAACATTACATACTATTTTATTTTTTCAAGACATCACATTGAGGATATTTTTAGGTTTATAGTGTTAGTGAATTTGGCCATAACAATTACATAACAACTACAATATAACATGTTGACACTACTACTTACTATCCATTTTTCATACTATAAAAAATCTTAAAATGAAACATATCTAGTTCCCTGTTTTAGACATCATGACTTTTCCATGATCCCATCCTTGACCCAATTCATATTTAAGTGCAATGGAAAAAAATTTGAAAACAAGGGATGATCTTAAAAAGATTAGTAAGGGTAATAATATAAGGATGGAAAACATTATCCCATCAATAAATACAATTCAATTAATACATACTTTTCAATCTTAACAAACCTTATGAAATCATTAGATTTATGAATAACACATAGAAATCATAAATCATAATGGTATCTTCTGGCATTCATATCATACATACATTGTATCTATCACACCTATGTTGCGATTTATGTTGGAATACCCATAATAGTATATTCCTTAAATCAATTAGGTGAAACATTAACATTTACCTCCTTCACATTACACAATGCATTGGAGAGCTATTTCGGGCTCACCCGCCCTATGTTTATCATAGAACCACCCATGTACATAAACAATGCCCAAGAACCATAACATAATCAGAACACATAACACAATCATAAATGAAAGATAAAATTTCCACATTTCAAACTAAATATATCATTTCAAAATATTATCATAATCAATGATTTATCGAACCATTTTCAAAACCATTTAAAACATTTAATAAAGAGATTTTTTAATCAAATTATCCCCTACCACTTTGAAGATTTTGAAATAATATTTTATTTAAAAACATTAATTTCCATATTAAATAATCATTAAAGCCAATTTTAAACCATGGAAAATAATTATAATGATATATATGAATAAATCATTAAAAAAATATTTTAGTTAAGCAGTTCTTAACCTAATGAGAGATGCTTGAATACAAATAATTGAGGAATAACATTAAATAAAAAACGTTTAATATCATGAGAATAAATTTATTCATGATATAATATGCCAATGGACGTTATATACACCATATAAAAGTGATTTTTCACATATCCACAATGTATTATCGAGGGAATGTAAATTGAGATGAAATCCCTTATAAAGATGGTATGCTTAGATTAAGGATAAATAAATGGAAAAATTATATGTGACAAATATATATACACCAAATATAACTGTATATTAAGTGTTAAACAATTATAGGTCATTAACACATATTCATATCATGACATAATCAAGAAGTATAATTTTGACCCAAAGAAATGAAATTGGGATTAGAATTTCTCTTATAGAAATTCGACCGCCTAACGACATCACTTCAAAATTCGAAAAATGAGTTGATGAGAGAGAAAAGGTTATATAATCACATGGATATACAATTTACATCAGTAATGATATATAAGAACATATCTCCAAAAAATAATATATAAATTAAAATACATAACAAAAAATATGTCTTTTAAAATGATTCGGGTGAAATGTTCTGTTACCAATTTGGTAACATACAAACATACAACCGATGAATGAAGGGTCATACAGTGAATATGTGAATACACATAAATTAAATTACATTAAAAATAATAATAAAATCATGGGTTGTACATACACCACACAAAAGGAAATAGTCGCAAAATAGCGTGAATCTCACAGGAATAAAAAAAGAGATGAAACCCCTTACAACATTGTAATAAATAATATTGTAAGACCAAAAGTTAATAACCACCCAATTAACCACATAATACCATGAATATAAATATAATAATTATAATATATATCATATTTCATTAAACAATACACCACATTCATCAAATAAGTGGCGAACAATGGAAATCTTACGGAATTAAAAGTGAGATAAGAAACCCCTTACCCCGTGTCCAACTTGACTTATCTATTCATTGTTCTTCCAAAATAATAAACATAAGTTAATTTATAATTGATTAAGAACCTTTTTTAAGTTTATTATTCCATTAATATCACTTATTACCTTTCAATAAAAATTAGTTTAATTATTTGAGTTCATATTGAACATTTTTTCGATGTTCAGAACTTTAGTCAAAAATGAACTCTTTATAATTAAAATTTTTCAATTTAATAAAACTTCCATTAACTCTAGAATAATATTAATAATTTATATATCATATATATCATATATATCATATATATGTGTAATATATATGTATTTATAATAGTTCATAACATTTGGAGGTAAGAAATGAAATGCACCGTTAATGGAGATGGTAAGCTGTACGTAGGAATGAATGCTACTTTCATTTATATTTCATATTTTAAAGGAATGAAAACATAATGATACATAGTTATATTATAATTATAGTATAATATGATATATAATTTCTTTAACTCCATCCTTAATACGTCCCACATATGGTATGAAAAAGTCATATCACTTTGAGGGGGATATAGTCCACACTTCCTCATATGATATTATAGCGTTTAGCCATAATAGAAACCAAAAAGGTTTTATATAAATGGAAAAAAATAAGAATAAAGATGAAATAAACATAATATATAGCATATGTAAATAATTTTCCATCATAATGGCCACCAAGAGAGGCGGTTGGTTATATTTGAATAGTCATCGTTTCGTGAGGTAGTAGTTCGCCGACCACAGAAATAGTATGTTCATTACCAATTAGATGGTGGTGTTTGTAGGGGTAGTTCGAATACTTATGATGAAAAATAGTTTATTGAGGATACTGGTGTTTTTATAAAATAAAATAATAAAAATAGTTTAAGGGGTTGGGGATGTAAAATAAAATAAAAGATGTTAGGAGAAAATGTTACCTTAAAACATGGTAACTACCTTTGGTTTGAACTAAATGGGTTACCTGAAGTGCCTTATTACTAAGGTAATATTTCAAGGAAGAATATATATATGTAGATAGATTAACAGGGAAGAGTTTGGAATGGACAAGGGGCTTGAGATGTTTGAAGAATGGGTTATAAGTGATGGATTTGTATAAGGTGGAGGAGGGGCTCTTTAGGAATATTTGAAAATATTATTTTAACATCAACTAATATTTGGTTAAAAAATCACTAAAACTCATTAAAGTTGATGAAAAGATGACTCATTTTCAAAATAAAATCATCCAAAAAACTTGTATAGGTTTTGGATATTGTTTTTATATTTTTAATCTTATTTATTTAAATCACTCATTAATGAGGTAAACACTGCATCATTATTGTGTCATAAATAATTTTATTTTTTTCAAGTCTGCAAATTATAAAACATAACATGAATTAGGTAATATTTTTTTATTTCAAGTAAATATTTATAGTGTAAAATAAAATTTTTATAACCCCATCTAAAAATTTATTTACTAAATTTTATTTGTTTATGTCATTTTTGTCTTTATAATAAGTTAATTAATATAAAGTGTCCTTATCACTACCAAGTGGCTACATGGGGTCCCAAAATCAACCCAAGGATACCCTTGGTCATACATTTATCAACCAATAGGATAATGGTACATTTTAGGGACGTTTAATATTATTATAATTTTATTTTTTTTACCCTTATTTACTAGATTTATTCTTTAATCATAGTAAATAAATTATTTATCGAAGTAAATATTCAAAATGTCTAAAAATAAAAGTTACCTATTTACACAATTTAGACCTCCTTATTTCATATATGAAATCATTTTTTTCCAATTCAAAAAACCGAATTGAAAAAACTAATTTAAAATTAATTTCGGAAGTCAAAACTGAAAGAGTTTTTTTATGAAATAATAATTATCAAAATATTGACAGTTGTTGATGACCCATTTCAAAGTGAAATTACATTCAATGATAACGTTAGATTAAACAGTAAAAATATAATCTAATTACGCATTCAAAAAATTTAAAAAGATAATCTAACCATATAAATATATTATATTAAAATGATGTTTTTAATTAAAATATAGTATTTTTCACGATTCATTAAAAATTAATGTTATCAGAAAAATACCAATATTTTACCCAAAGTAAATTTTCTTGTCCCGATTATAAAGTAGAATATTATTTTTTCAATTTGAAAATATAAAAGTGACTGAAACTATATTTAACGAGGGTTTTCCATTAAATGGTGGTAAATCGTCCTTTTAAAGAATATTAGAGTATTTATGCTTAATATTCAATTCATTAACATTTTAAGCCTCTAATATTTATTGGATAAATAGAAAAACATTTAAAAACAAATATAATCATATTTTAGTTAGTTATATTCATTCCCACCAAGACAACTACTATGTGTTAACTACCATTTAAAATAAAAATTTTATTATATTATTTTTCAGTACCACTCAACATTGTGTGAAACTTAATATGTCAAAGAAACTCGTTGTTGTGTATCGGGTCTGCTATCAAACATAAGAGCCCCTTTAATGTAAAATTAATATTATTTCACAAATATTAATCAATATTAAAATGTAATATTCTTTATTTTCATGGGATGTTATACTGATTCTTTTATTTTATATAAACGGATGTTCCAAAAGTTTCTATTTGAGGTTTCAACTATATTCAGGATTGGGTTGGGGTCCTATGTAGGGGTTTTTAATGAAGCATATTGAGGTACACATTATGAACATTATTATTTAAAATAGTGTAGTTCCACCATGTGTCCATATATTAGAGGATTAGGGTTATATGAACCATGTATATGAGGACCCACATACATGAACAAGATGAAATTTATATCCCTAGAAGTAATATGTATTTTATTGGGTTTTCTAGCTGTATGCATAAACCACATGGGGTTTATTCTTGGATCTAGTTCCAACCTCATGGTTTATATAATTATTTTATATCTGTAAAAATAAAATATGAAAGGTGTGGAACCACTGACTGTATGGTCACATTATTATCACATAAAATTGAAAATTGTGTGGATAATTCATATAACATTTTCAAAATAACGATATGGCCATATTTCCTCAAAATCATTGACACTTTACCTTCCTCACTCACACAATATTTATTTGGATATCTACTTATTCCCCATTCATTGTATATATAAATTCCCTCTAACCAATATTCTATTTTGTATCAATCATAATGTTTGATCCCCAACATTTATTCTAGCACAATTTTACCTTTCCCTCATATTCAATCCCCATTGAAAGTGTTATCTACATGGTTCCTAATATAAACTATTTTATGGGCATTTTTCTAGTATCTCATTTTTTCTGGATCTCTCATAGATCTGAGGAAAAAAACTACACGAGTCATCTACTATCCAACTAATGTAAGATGTCTACTTATTTTCAATAAATATCTAGGTGTTTATAAATTGTGTTGTTGAGTTCGACACATAACTATCTATTTATTTCCTAGAAAATGTGTATCATAATTAATAAATTACTTGGATATTATCCTTGGTGATCCATGTGTCCATTGACATAGTTAATGTTTTATGATCGTAATATGAACCACACCTTTCATGTTTTACCTTAAATAATTTTAACCTATTATAATGAAAAGACTAAATGGGATTAATGAAACCATAAATGGCATGTCCACTTTAATTCCCTTATGATGAAAATAACAATAAAGTGTATATGGATTGTAATGTTTTTAGGAAATGGTCAAATAGAATTAATTGAATAAATAAATGGAAGGTATAATGAAACATCACTTTGATCGATTATAAATTTTTTATTAGTTTTTATTATGGACCTAGAAAACCATATAGGTGTGGTCTTTCATAAGTGAGACTGGAATTCGTGAGGTGAAATTCCATTAGTGTACTCATACAATGAAACCAAATTTATTGATAAAAAATCTATGTATCATTATATCCTTGGACATTATTAATGTCTTAGATAAGTGTATCCATTTCTATGACATCGAAAACCAACATTAAATCAGTGAAAATTAAAACCCCTTAGATACTCTCCTTGAATTTAGCATGATGACCAAAGACAAAAAAACAACATAGATTACCTCCTTGGTTTCTAATATAGTCTTTATTAAGGTTAACTTTTAAAATATCCTTGGAATCCTTGAGGATTATTCATCCATTGACCATGGTATTCAATCCTAAAAAAGGACTGATATTCAGTTACATAATGTGTGAGATGAAGAGAGTATTTTTTATCACCTTCACATTCTTTACAGATTATTTCATCTATAGTATAATAGAATCTAATACAAATTATATTATTTGATTTCATTGTGCCAGACATCAACTTTATTATTTCCCTTTTTATATTTATATTTATTGTTCACATAGCTTCAATTTATATTCATGGAATGAAATCATATTAGGCCTACTTGGTGGGGCCTACTAAGTATTCACACAACCTATTTTGGATGGCATTTGTTACCTAGGTAGAAAATGAGGATATAGGTTGTGATAATGTAAAAACCCAATCTATGGAATCTTGATTATCTTTCATAATGCGATAATGGTATAAAATGACTGATCAGTTGCATAGGATTCCTTAGAGATAACAATTTTCTCTTTTGTATTCCTCATGATAGTATTGGTACAATATTCTATTCATGAAGAAATGTCTATGTAACATTACATTGTTTCATAATGTCCACATAATCTCTATATGATCATGATACTACTGATGTTGGATTATATCAAGTGGATGATTTAATGTACTGATTTGTTACTTTCTCTAGGTTTATTATTATTCATACCCTTAATCTATGTCCTTTCCAATTTTATCTACTCCACTGAAGAGGGAACAATATCCCCACCATACCGTTGTCAACCATTGCAGAAAGTTGGTAGCCTTTATAAAATTATGAGGTAGGATTTAGTTGTTGTGGCTAGTCAAATTCCATTACATGTGCCTATACTCGGTAAAGTATGCGACATAGTTGTATAAAAGGATTTTTATTTCCTTCTTCATTTATTTTAATTTTGATATAAGGATATTTGGTCATGTCTCAAAACAAAATGATGTCCTGAAATGGTGCAGGTAACCTACTTTTAGAATAAGATATGAGTTTCCATATATGATATGTGTTATTGACGATTTCACCGATTTTTTTTTGACTGCATTCAATAATGGGTGTTTCACATTATGTATGTTATTTCATGATTACTAGTTATTACACATAGAGTTGTTTGGAAATTTGGTATTTCCTAATGAATCATAATAAGCATATTGGGATTTATATTTAATCTATATGGCATGATAGGAATATCTCATTCCTGTATTTATAATGTTTATTTTATGATCCCTGAAAGGTTACACATTTAATTTTAATCATTATTGTTGGGAAATCAAAAAATAAATGGCTGCATAACCTGTATTAATAAACTAGAATGTTTTCTGTCACATGCCATGCTATGATTCCATCTATCCTGACACGCAACTCAAATCATGTAATAGACCAAAGGGTACTCCAAATCACCACATGCCAAAAACATGTTCATGAGGATCTATAATCTACATTGGAAATCACTTCACCAATGAATAAAATAAAATATATCCAACTGAAATAAAAATAAAAATAATATATACCCAAATCCAAATGAGGCATAAAATTTTAATATTCAATTATTAAACATTATACTAAAATAAAAAGTACTATAATATAATAGTTATGGTGAAACTATTCAAAAAGAAAACTCCATCCAACAATAGAAACATCACCTTTAAGCCACCACCACTAACACTCACATGAAGTGGACATCTAGAAACTAGATCCACCATAAACACGATAAAAATTTCCATTAACTGGGTCATATATATCAATGTCTACAAAAACCTAATGGTAGATTCTAGGTGTGATCTGATGCCTAGTAAGATGTCACCCTAGAGAAAATATTCCATGATATAACATTATATGACAAATCTACATGAACATGTTCAAAAGATCATTTGAAATTTTTTCAATGAAATATTTGAAGTAAATATTACCAAGAAAATACCTTTTAAAGAAAAAATTTTATCACAAATAAGCTTCCATGAAATAAATGATAAAAAATGTCCATTCGTTACCGGTTGATAGCACCATAACACATAGCATCATGTCATAAGAGAGAACCATTGTAAAATACCTATAGGTAACTATCAATACTGTGAACCTAGTGACCTCATACGTTAGAGGAAAAATCTCACCACTAAAGTACTAGATGTATCCTCATGGAAGATCCATTAGAGTGAAACACGTCTCAATGTTTCATTGTCACCAATAAAGTTTTCTCATGGATGATCCACTAGATGGGAATGCATCCCAAGGTCTAATGGTCTCTGATCAAATCATATTATTATTATTATTATTATTTTCATTTCTAAAACATTCTAGGTGAATCCAGGACTTATCCACTTCTAAATCAACGAGAAAACAATTTCTAGTACACACACCGAGGTAACCAGGACTCCCTTTGAGCTCAAATTCCAATTCATATACCCCATATATCAAAATAATAATAATATAAAATACAATAATTATACAAAAAAATGAAATGGACCCTTTCCATAACAAAACCATTTATAAATAAATTACAATATACTTTCACAATTTATCAAATCTATTTTTGAAACGCCATTAGAAGAACACATGTGTAAGATAAATTGTTTTCAAGAAAAATCGCCAATCAAATGAATATTCAAATAAAACCATTTTATAAAATGTCTATCCATTTGATGAAACATTAAAGGTTCTAAAAAACATCCAATAAGAAAAAATTACATTCACTTAGAAAAAAACACTTTCACCAACTTCTCACCTTTACGTCTCTTTAAAAAAGACATTTCAAACCTTCTATGTAAGGAATTGAACATTTTCATGAAGCACCACAATAAGGAATACAAGGAGTAAATATTACTTCTATTATGAAACTCATTTTCATCATAAGTTCTTCAAAAAAACATTCAAAATAATGTTCTACACCACAAAAAAAATTCATAGAGCACGTTTAACTATTCATGAAAGGAAGCTAAATGTTGATAATGATGTAAAACCATTTAACCACCAACCTCAAAACTGAAAAATTCTAGAGATTGGTTAGTGACTACAATCGCACCTCCAAAAGGCCCTAAAATCGAAATATTTAACAATAGAAATTTTGATCTCACTCATCAAAAAAAGATCACATAATCCCTAGGTGAAAACCCCTATTTATAAATAAGAACAAATGGAGGAGGTGAGGATTACCCTAAAATGATGGTGAAACCAAGGGATAAAACACTTACATAATGATTCCTTAATGAACCCTAACAATAACCATGATGAAAATGAATATCAACATGAACATAGGAAGAAGGGATATGATCCTATGAGGGAGAATCCTGAATGGAGTGAAATTGAGGTGTTTTACAGTTAAATTTGAATGTGACACAGAGGTAATTTCTAAATCTGTAATGATTGGGAAATGTCTCAAGGTTTTCCTGCACAGTTTTCCAAACCAATTGGAAACCATTCACTCATCACTACCTAAGTGGACAAAGAAACACTAATAACCTAGATGGTTTGACAAACCTTGTGCCAATGGTGTAGTTTTTTGTGATCCAAAATGAAAATTTTCAAATGGTTTCAAGGGAAAGGGTTCATTGTTTACCCTAAGAATTCCCATCATTGTTCCACATACATTCAAGACCAAATTTTACATTGTTTACCATGAAATGAAGGGGACCCCAATGGATAAATAGATTAATCGAAAAAAAAATAATTCATTTAAAGGAAAATATGTATGTGAAAATTCTACCCACCATGAAAACATTCCATACCCAAAAATTCAACCCCATAAATGATTAGAAAATAGAAATTGGTATTACTTTTCAACGCAATTCAGTACTTCTCATGTATCTTGTACATATTTTCCATGATGAAAAATAACTTGAATCAATTGAATAGACATCCCACTATATACTTTTTTCATGGGAACACATAATCTATACTATTCAATCAAACAGTTATAAATACATCTCTAATTATAACTCATCACAATTCAACAAATGGGATGGTTCTGATTTATAATTTTTCATCTATGAAATATAAAATGATTCAAGAGTTTACTTCAATGGAGAAGGTAAATTCAACTTGCATTCCATGTTACCAATCTTCTAGGTAATATCAAAAGTTCTGACGTACCTCAACATTATCTTTTGCGACATACCCAAATAATGGTGACCCAAATGAGGTTCCAGATACTGAAACACCCAATGATCAATGAAACACTCCAAAGCTTATGGCCTCTGGTCAGCATAAGACTTGTGATGAATCCGAGATACCAATAATCCCTTCATGAATATATTTAATTTATTAAAAGTCTCATACACAATGCATGATCCAAAGAATGAGTTCTATCATACCTCAGTCCCACAAAAATTTGACAGACATGGCATAAAATAAATAAACAACAATGTATCCATTAAAAATAATTATCAATAACTATTGTTGTTTGAAAACTCATATAATCCTAAATAGATATCACACGAACCACTACTATATAAGAAACTTACCCAAAAAATTTCATAAAAATATTAATTATCCAGCACCATCTAACAATCCAATTGAGGATGGTATGTGGGTATTAACATGACCTATGGCCCCATCACCTAATTAAGGCATTTCCAAAACAGTGAGGTAAAATATATGTCTCATTCCAAATCAATTGCTGATGGAACATTGTGAACCCTCACAAATTCCCAAAAATACAATAAGCCTTGTTAATCTATATTGGATGAATCCTTGATTAGAATTAAATGGGATTATTTGTTAAAATATTAAATCCCCACAAAAATGGAATTCCTAAACCGGGGAGTACAAGGCATGCCAACAATAAATTCAATGGAGATCTCTTCTATCTTGCATGTATGATTGGGTAGTGGATTAAGAAATGTTTTGGTGCTTTGGTATTCAAATTTAACATGCTAACATGTATAATGACATTATACAAATTAAGTTATATCTCACCTCATACCAAGCCACAATAACTTCCAACCAATATAATAGTACATCATTGTAGAACTATGATGAATAGACCACTAAGAGTATTGGATATCCTATATCCACCACTTCATTAATAACCATGGAACATCAAAGTGACCCTTGAAACACAAAACTCCTTCATGAGATAATAACCAATCACATGGAATCTACCCACCAATAAGAAATTCCATAGATTGCAGGAACAACTCATCACTCATCATCTCTTGATAAAGCAACTCTAGAAGTGATATTTCTTAAAGAAAACAATCCATTATTGCACCTCCCCTATTCTCCTTGTCTTTAACATGTGACTGAGTTAAAATACCCATTGATTCCCACTCATGACTGACTTTTATCAAATGTTTCCCATAGACTATTCCACTCCATGTATCTACTAGAACATTCCTCCTTAATATGTTATACATTATATCAAAATAAATCCCCTTGAATATACCCATCCCAAGGACAATGCCTCAAATATGGTTTATTGTTTTGAGAAAATTTAGGCCATTATCTTATTATTTGAATAATGAAAAAAATTCTCTCTAATAAGATAATGGAACCACATATTTAATTCGAGAATAATAGTAGATATCAATAAGTTGTGGGTCAGGTATTTATTATCATGTGGTCAGAGTTGGAGAGAACCATAATCCTCCATATTGTCATACTATATCATCAAACACCCAAGACCCATAATAGATGTTCCAAAATAGACCACACAACCCCTTCCAAAATAATAAAAAAAATCAAATCATGGGTTGTGGTCAGCCAAAGATTAATATCATAAAAGGATGCCTGAAAATCTAGGATCCATTAAAAAAATTCCAATTTTCAATTGAACGTCTGCTTGGACAATGAAATATGATAAAAATATCAAAAAATCCACCTGTAATACCCTACATGGTCTAAGAAGCTTGTGATCTCAAAAAATATTCTTCATTTTCTCCCATGACATAAATGCACTAATCATATCAAGGTACACCAAAACCATTAATTAGATATCACTTGAGCCATGTGTTTTACCTCTTTAATCTATGAATTTTATATAGAAAGCATGGAATATAGACAATGATCCTAATGGGTGCATAGCATAATCCTCAAATTTCTTTGATGCTCCACCTCAGATCCAAAATAGACTATGATGTCATCCAGAATTTCCATGAAAAAATAGTCATGATGATAATCGAACACCCTTTTCATGATAACCAAAAGACAACTAGTGAACATGTCGACCCGAATGGCATGACTAATTACTCAAAATGGAAATATCTACTTCAAATGGATGTTTTTTGATGATCCAACTCTCTAACATTAAACTGATGATACCTTGAATGTATATCAATCATGTAAAACACTATTCCTCCATAATCATACTAAAATGGTCACCAATATAAGGAAAATGATATTCCTCATTGATTTCAACTTTTTTCAGATTCTATAAATCAATGAAAAATTGAATATATCCATCAACCTCTTTCAAAAATAGAATTACAATGGTACCTGGTGAGAATATAAAGTGAATGAATCCATTAGATTACAAATAATATTGTTTTACCATTATCTCGATCTACCCATAAGGGGGAATACTGTAAGAGGGATGAAATAATAGATGCATTCTGAGAAATAACTTAGCAGTGAACTCCAAATCCCAATTTAATGAAAAAAATGTTAAATTATCTATATAAACCTCTTGGAAATCATCCATCATAGGAGATAATCCACCCTCATGAAAACTATCATCATGATGAAATATAATAAAAGAGATATAAAAATTGAGATTTCCCATCTTCAAAAGTGGAGGTCCAACATGACATGATCAAGGATCCCATTCTCCTTAAAAAAACATTGGTACTTCCACCAGGTGAAACAAAATTAACTCAACACCTATAGTAATAAATGTGTTCTTGAAAATGTACAATCTAATACATACCAAGGATCCCATAAATAAGTTCCATCTCTAATATTAGAAAATACCATTCTAATTGGACCCTTAACGTGGAGAGTACATAAGAAGGACACTTGAAACCCCTCTCTCTCTTCTTACTAAGTAGTACTTCCAAATCCATTGATATAGATTAAGTATAGTTGGACACATTAACACATACACAATATGGGAATAAATAAATTAAAAAGAAGCACCAGTATATAATAGAACAATAGATATAGAGAATTAAATAAGAATGGTACCTCAAAATGACATAGGTCATGCCTCCAATTCCATTGGTTTTTAATCTACCATACGATGATGCTTCATTAGTGTTGGAGAATTAGAATGACCAACATCTTGTGCCTCTTACATAGAATTAATATTCATATAAGATGATCCAACCCTACTATCATGACCAACAAACTGAGAACCCACTATCCCATATGCTTTTGAATGATCTGTCATCCCCTTCAAAGCCACATATCCTAAATCAATATTATATCGACATTCCAACATCAAAAATAAATCCATGTACCCCATATTTTTTCTACCATGAATAGTTCTATGTGGATAAGAATATTTCATTCTCAAATGTCCAACCATACCACACTGATGACAGGTAGGTCTCTAATTCCCTTACTTCCCACACTGATGTCAGACCACTAATCTAGCATTAAAAGACGTATATGTAGATAATCAGGAAGGATGTAATAAACTACCACCTATTTCATCCCCTAAATGTATCACTTCTTCTTCTTCTAATTATAACAACCAATTCCCACTATTAATTCTTTTCCAAAGTATCCAAACATTCATCCATGATCAATCTCGATCATTATAAAATAATTTACTACCAAAAAACATGTTTTCATCTTCAAAAAAATATGAGATCATATATCAAGATGCAACCATATCTCAATCATTTAAGCCTTAATATACTAATTTGAAACAATATTCGGTGTGTAGTAGTCTAATTTCAAAAAGTTACTAGCATACTCCATAATGGATTGATATCCATGGATATACTCAATATACACTCAGGACCACATAAAGGAAAAAATTATGGGATATTATTTATCATCGAATACAAATTTCAAATCTTTCCAACTCATATGGTCATGCTTATCATATTTCTCAATAGAGTCCCCCCACTTTTGACTAGGACCTTCCCATATAAATGAAAAAAATTTCACCCTGACTGTCATAGGAGTGTCAATAAACATGAACATCCTCTAAATTTTTTCAAGTCATTCCTCTACTTATTAACGTTCAATGTTACCGTGAAAAGGAGGATCATTCTTCTTTTGAAAGCCGTGATCTTTAACTTTTATGGACTTATCTCATCATCTATAACAAGATCCAGAACTGAACCCAAACCTTGACCCAATATTTTGAAAGAAGAACCATATATTTCATTATCATATGATCGATTAGTGAGGGATAACTCTCGGTTCCCTCATCCCATGGTTGTACAGTATGTATCCATGGAATAATATTTCTACAGATTAAACCACAAGGAGAACCATCAACACAACCACATGAAAAATTGCATATAAAAATAAAAATTCTAATAAAAATCTATGAATCTAAACATAACGAAATCAATAATAATAAAAACCAAATGAAAAACTGCACCCACACTCATTGCGCATATACAATTTTCAACATATACGACTCACCTCGGGGTGAAGCAAAAGAAAATCACAACACACACGGGAAACTCAAGATATCTCATGAGGTGTGATGGCTAGGATCTGAACTCACAACAAAAACCTCAAGAACCAACAAGAGTAACATATGTCTATCTAGAATCCACCCAAATAAGTAGATCCAAAAAGAGAATAACATGAATTTGAATCCATTTTTTCATGAACCGGACCTAGTTTCAATCCATCCCAAAATCTAGTACCCTTCATGGAATGGACTGATGAGAATTTCGGATCCCCAAAGTTTTGGAAATAGTTCTTGGGTGTCCTTAATCTACATTGGGAACTATTTAACCCATAAATATGACCATAAATAACCATCCAAAAGAAATATCACAATGATAGATAACTTTAGCCGAATTAGGAATAAAATTTTTGTTTCAATGTTCACAACATTAAATAAAACAAAAAAAAATTATTATAATGGAATGGGAATGAAGAATCTACCACAAAAGAAAACTTCATGCGACAAGAGAGGAGTCACCGTCAATACACCACTTCCAAAACCTACATGAAGTGGAACATTAGAAACAAGATCCACCATCACTAAGTTACATCATTCTATTACCTCGGCCATACATAAAAATGTATGCATACACCCAGTGGTGAATGTCAGGTGTGATCGTAATCCCTCTACGATTAAACCCAAAAGAAAATATTCCATGAAACAACATTATAAGACAACATAACAGGAACATTTTCATAAGAACAATTGAAAAATTCAAAGATAAATCATAATTAAAACATTCATAATAAAACACCTTTTAATGGAAACCCCATCTGAAAATAATATTCCTAGAAATAAAAGATACACAATGTCTACCATATTCTGACAGCTATAACCATATAACACAGCAAAAATTCACAACAGAGAACCATGAGAATATCCTTATAATTAAGAAGATGATGAGGGTCCCTATAAACATCATAAATTGGTGATTAAAATCCCCCACTAAAAAACCAAAAACTTCATCATGATTGATCCACAATAGGGAAACACATCCCAAGGTCCAATGTTCTCCAAAACAACATTCTCAGGCATGAACCACTAGTGGGAAACAAAGTACATGATTTTTTAGTCTCTAATAATACCAAATTTTTTGTTACTATTGAAATCAAAAATCCTAGTAGATTAATCTACGACATATCCACATTTGAATCAACTTCCTTACTAGTTATATTTCACCCACCTACGTATTTGGGATTCCATTTTTTAAAATTCCCTTTCTTATATCACATAGAAAAATAATTTATCATATAAATGACATGAATAATAATCACACAATGAAATCATCACCATTCATTAAAAACTAGTCAGAAATACATTCCACAATACTTGTACAATTTATGAATGTCATTTGTGAAACACAACAAGAAGAAAACGTATAAAATATAATCATAGTCCATTAAAAGCCCCACTATAATTCTTATTCTCGACAGAACCATTTTATAACATGTTTTAACTTTTTAAGGCACAGTAAATGTGCACCAAAAGGGACCCAACATGAAAAATACACCTTCATAAAATTAAAAAAAAACAACCTCCAACACCTTTTCACCTTTAGAACAGGATAGAAAAACACATTCCACACATTTCAAATCAGAAATAGAACATTTTAAATAAACACCACACTAAGGAATACAAAGAATAAATCAAATTTCCATTACAAGTACATTTTAATCACATGTGATTCATAATTACATTCCAAATTAATATATATCACCACATAGTGAATTCAGATAACACATATAAATATTAATAATATAAATGAAAACTCATGTAATATAGTAAAACCTAGGAACCACCTACCTCACACTTTGAACCTCCATAAATTGGTGAAAAACAAAAAACTCACCACTACAAGACCCTAATAATGCATGATTTTATAATATACATAATGATATTACTGAAAAACACTGTATCAGACCCTCAGTATGTCAAAACCCCAAATAAAATGTAATATTCCAAGGAGGAGTGGATGATAACCATAAAAATAGGGAGAACCATAGGGACAAACCACATACATGATGATTATGTGATGAAACCAGAACTAAAAATCAAGAAAATGAATATCCAATGGATCCAAGGGAGGATGGAGAGTTTTCTAGGCTTTAGAATCCCAAATGGGGTGAAATGGAGTTGTTTTAGTGTAAAATTTGAAGTGGGAACAAATATAATTTCCCATTTCTTATGGTTTGGACAAGTTTCTTGATTTTACAACACGTTTCCTCAGACCATGAATAATAATTGCGCCCCAATCTAACCATGTAAACCAATACACATTGTTATCCCACTTAGTATGATGTACCATGCACCAGAAATGTGGTTTTCCACTATCAAAAATATTTATTCTTCCATGGTTTCATGTGAATGGTAGTACAGTTTCCCCAAACTATTCACCAACCATGAAACACCTATTCTCAATCCCAAATTATTCATTTTACACACAAAAATAATTTGGCATCCAAGGGATGAAAATATGAATGAAAGTAAAAAAAATTAATACCTTAAAATGAAAACATGGGTGCGAAAGTTTTTACGCATTTTGAATTATGGTGGCATTTTTTGTTCCCATATTATAATTATCAAGTTATAGAACCCTATTTATATGACCTCAAGAATTTACTTAGTTGTGATTAAATTGCTTCCAATTGTAATTTATAATGTTGTTTCGTTCAAATTTATGACTAGATATCTGTGTCATTTAACCTTCATATATGGTATTTTTACCTTTTGTTATTAGATGTAAAATGATTTTTTTATATAAATGGAATTCCAATTATAACATATAAAATTTATTTCATTATAACATGGAAATGATAATAAATATATCTAAAAAATTGAATGTTGTTTTTTAAATTTTCAATTTCTAATATTTACTTTTATCGTTTCCATTAAATAGAGAAAACAAATGTATCTTAATGGTTTTATCATCTATAATAATAAAATGAAACTCCATAAAACAAAATTTTTTTGATTGAAACTGAATTTTGCACTTTACCCATCAAATTTAGTCACTACATGGATAAGGATTCATCAATGATAATAAAACTTTACACATGTCCTATTATATATTTTTGAACCATAGTATTTTTTTACTTTTTTTCATTATAATATAATTTTATGAAACAAAATTATATTTTATTATATATTTATTTTTAAATATCTTCAAAATCATCCTATAAATAAAATCCTATTTATAATAGAAGTAATATTTTATATATAGTTATAATCTAGACTTTAAATTAATGAAATACATAGGAATAAGAATGATTTATAAAATATTATAATGTTTTTTTGTAAATAAAATATATTTTTAGTAATATAATAATATTATTAAAAAGATCATTTTTTCTTAAAGAATTTATTTATTTATTATTATGATAAAATAATAAAATTAATTCAATGACATATTTATAGATAATATTTGGAAAATTAAACCAATTATTTGGAGTCAACATGTAAAAATTATCTTATTTATATTTTTAGAGAATTTATATATAATATTAATTTTTCAATGAATTGTGAAAATAACTATATTTAATGAAAATTAATTTTTATTTTACTATTAAAAATTTTAATTTGTTTAAAATTGTTGTAAAATTAATATTTGAATAAACATAATTTAATTAAAACAATTTTTTCATTAGAATAATTTTAATGTTGAATTTTTATATAAATGATATGTATACTCGGGAAAATCTGTATTGAATCATTTATATTATTCAAAACCCTTCTTTGGACCACGTTTTTTATATAATTTTAAAATATATTATGTAACATAATAGATCAGAATTTGATAAAATATATTTTATATTTTTATTATTTTTAATTAAGTTTATTAAATATGGTAAATTAAAATTTAGTTCATATATAACAGTAAAAAACATTAAAATATTTTAACATGGTTTAGTTTAAATTATGTTTACTAGAGGATAATATAAATTGTTAGGGTTAAAAAGACCACGAAACAAGCTTATATTATATTTAATTTCTATTTATCAAACAAATATCTTCTAAAATATTCAAATAAACTATTTTATTTCTATTTAGTGCGAGTAATATATTAATATATTTTTTTGTTTTCAAAATTCTGATGTGTTTTCCCTATTATACTTATAAAAGGACACCCTCCCTTTTCTCTCCAAATTTTTACAGTCTTTTTGGAAAATACATATGAAAGTACATTACATAAATCCATCCCCATCACTTATCATCAAAATTTTTTAAATAAAACTATCATGTAAAGGATATTGTTTTAGTAGTAATATGTTTTCTGTTGAATAGTTATAAATCGTAACAATGCGTTTTATTTTTAAATGTTCTCATACCTCCTTCAAATCATTTTTAACCAATGTGAAATTATAATATATGAACCACTGAAAATTATTATTTTAATTTAATAGTATATATACATTCCTTTTTCTATAAATATGGAATAGAAATTATCAATAATGTGTGTTGAGAGTTGCTATTTTGTGAACTGATATAAACCATTTTCCATAACCACCTCTCAAAATTCGATAAAATTGTTATATAATTTTTATATATTTTATTATAAAAATAATTACACCTTTTCAAATATAATACCAAATATACCATATTACCTATCAATCCATTGAAAATAGATAACGCTTCTCATGAATAAATGTGGGCAACCACCTCCATGATTTGATATGATGATTTTATCATTTTTTTGGAGAGTGGATTGTAATGTGGACTGATTTAATGAATATATATGATATATATGAAATAATAATTATTATACTAAATTTAATTAGTATTTAACATTATTCTTTTATTTTTTTTTTGAAAAATTAAAACAATGTTCATGTGTATGTATGACATGTAGACTGCATAAACAGTGGAATTTATTTTTGTATCATTGAATTTTATAGAAGTCTATAAAAATGTAAAAAATGATTATCTATTAAAATTATATCATGATTAAAAATATTTATTTCATAGACCATGATCAATTGATAATGACCAAAACTACTGAACCAAAAAAATGAAGCAGTTATCAGTATGAGTATTTATTTTAATAATGAGTTACTAATAAATAAGGATTAAATGGTAATATATAAATAATATATGAAATTATATATTTTATTATGGTTCTTGATCTAAATAATGATATATTATTTTGTACATGATGATCGAGAATGTAAAATAGAACTTGGACCTAATGTAAGGGTTTATCATCATAAATTATCTTCCTTGGGACTTATATTGTGTTCTTAACCTATCTTATTTATATCGGTTTTAAACATTATATTTTATATTTTATATCATGGATATTATTATTTTTATGTTTCAATCCCATTTTATTTATGATTACATAAGATTGAATTTAAAGTAAGAAATTTTATGATAAGTATTTAATAATTCCATCACATTTTATACTCTAACATTTTTGTCTATATATTACATATTCATGGATCATTTTCCTTTATTGTATAACTCATGATTATTAAATATTATTTTTAAGGAAATATTAATTTTTTTATCACATTAGTGGAAAATACATCTTATTCCATATCCGTGTAATCTATATATTTTATCAAGAATGATTTTAATATTAATATTTTTTTGGTTAATGTAAATTATACTTATAATTTACATTATAAAAATATTTTTAAAATTAATCATTGTCTTTTTTTGAACATATTTACATTATATGTTGTTGAAAAAATTGTAAAAGGAATGTATTCTTTAAATTTACATGAAATAAAATGTATTTCCCACCATCATGAATAGTAAAGGATTTATAGAATAATTAATATTATTTAAATTTTATTTAAATAATTTTTTTAACAAAATTGATAATTTTTATTATTTTAAGGGATAATGTTTTCATTCTTCATTAATTATTCTATGTAGACATTTGAAAGACTTTTTAATTTATGATTTCATTCTTTGATGATTGTTTAAACTATAATTGGGATTTAATTCAATGAAATCATCCATATTATTTCACTTGATGGTCAATTTTTAAGAAAAAATAATGTTTATGGACCCCAATACATTTCCATGGGTTATGTAATGTTGAAATGTTTTTGAATCCTCTTTAATTTCCTTCTGTCATGACATGATAATTATTTTAAGATCTTATAGAACACAGAATTACGAATTTCATTATGTTTCGAATGGGTATATAATATTATAGACCTCTAATACATTGGGAAAATATGGATATCTTGTGATATAAATGGTACTAGAAATATTAGGGATCCCTTATAAACATTGGAATTTATCCACTATGAATGTACTGAGAGTAAAACTGATTGCTATTATGGTTTGGGATGTAAACCCAATATAATATGATAGAATAGATGAAGATCCTTGACTAATATTGACATTAATTTCTTTTCTTATGTTTATTATAGAAATAAATTTGTCATTTCAAGGTTATTCTCCCATGAAATATATTTTTGATACCTTTTTTATTTATTTATTATTAAATAGTAAGCATTATTCGATGACTCTAAAGAATGATCTGTGAAATGTGTTATTGATTTCAAAATTAATTATAATGGTCCCATACATTTACTCTTCTATTATGTTAAACTGATAATTTACATTTACATTATTTAACATTACTTGTAATATGGGTTAACTATTTATTGTGTTTTCTCTCCACAGATTATAAGGAAATGTACAAAGTATGATATGTCTATGAATTTCTCTACTTATGAATATCATAGTGGGGATGATGTATATATCTTATGAATAAGTCTGTTATGTTTCATTTTTTCTAACGAAATTTACCTATATTATTCAACATGGATAATTATGTTATGTTACAAATATTAATATACGAATATGTAATACCTATTTATGAAATGTTTCAATATCTATAGTTTGTATCTAAGAAAGGTTAATTTTCATTTAGAATCATGGTTAAATAAAAATTTACTTAGTACCCTTAGGATAATCCTATATATTGTAAAATTTATTTTATCATGGTAAAGGATAGTGTATGGTTATTATTTAAAATTTAATTGTTATACACTACATGTGGATGTAGTTTTTGAAAAGATTCATCTAGGGTTTTAGAACCTAAAATGTTTTGGTTGAGTTTAATATATCAATCATTATGGTTCATGGTGACTGATTTCTATCAAGAAACCTTTTCGGAAAAATTAATTTTTATTGTCAATATTTTTAAGTATTAATTTTATCAATGATGTAATGTAATCAAGGATATGAGGTAATATGATGAAATTGAATTTATAGAGTATTTTTATTTTAAAAGATTTCGTTCATTATATAATTTCATTTTATTTTTATGTGAAAATTAATAATGATTTCAATATGGTAATTATTATGGATATGTAATATATTGGAATGCATGAGGAATATTTTGAAGTACATGAATGGTACACATCTTATAAAATCATAAAAAATAATAGTGTAGTTGACCAATTTTTCATTTTCTTAAAACCTTTAATATAAATTTTACTATATATAAGTAACATCAGTTTCTATCAAGAAATAATTTTTTTCTATCAATATAAAAATTTATATTGGATTTTCCCAAAAATCCCATAGATTTTTTAGGAAATTAAATATGGAATTGAATGTAAATTTCTAAACCCTTATAATTAATAAGACAATTATTCATTTATTATAAGAGTTTGGAAGGAAATATGGAGGAAATTTTCTTTAGATGATAGTAATTGTGGAATGGAATTTCACTGATCAATCAAAGGAAAAAGTGATGATAAAAAGTTAAAAATTATGTCAATAGAGAGAAAACTCCTCAGAAAGACCCACACACACTATCATTTTAAAAATTTAATGAGAATGGGGATTATTATAATAAGGGATCAAATAACATGGTTAAGGATGATGACCATCATCAATGACCTCTTATTTCCAATGAAATTTGGAACACTCATGAAATTGTTATTTTGTTTTTTGGTATTATAATGATGTGGTTAAAATTATATATATCATCCTCTCTAGAATAAAAAATGTCTAATTTGACTATAGATCTACCTACTCTTCTATAATACAATAATTTACTATTGGTATCGAAATTATACAAATGAATTAGATTGTGAATTATAAGATAAAGCCCCAAATGGTATGACATTCAAATATATAGTCTACGATGCTTCTTTTAATTATGATTGTGGGAACATGATTCTTGAAAATATATATTTTCTCCCATCTGTTGAATGTAATGATATCATTGAAATTGATTAAATCTGTATACATAAATGCCACATCAATTTACGACTAATGTAATTAATGTTTGATATTTTAATACAATCTATGATAATTTATAACTACGATGATAAAAACTATCATCTTAAGAAAATCACATTGATTGTATGGGTCTGGATTCATTACTAAAAGGTGTGTTTTTTATATAGTCAGATATAAATTCAACATCAATAATATATCAATTGTGAGAGAATATTTTCATGACTTCCCAATAAAGTTTTCTATACTTCCATCGAATTTGGATAACTAGGTCTCAACATAAATGATATATTTTTCTACACTAATTTCGATGAATGCAAACAGAAAGGACCCAATTGAGTTATATTAATTGATGGACAAACTCTATAAGAATATTGAAATGATTCAGACATGTGAATCACCATAGATCTCTACTATTAATTTTATATGAATAAATAAGGATCAATATAACTTTACGTTAATTATAATGAAATTAGAAAGAACTTAATAAATAATTTTTATGATTTATATCATATTTATGACTTGTTTGATCATGTAAGCTGTGCTCAATACATTTTATATATTTTAATTCATTCTACATGATAGTAATTGAGGGTAATGAATGAGGATATACGAATGGCATCATTTTGTACAGGGTATGGATATTATGAATACAATGTGTTTCTTTTTGGATTGATGAATGGCCCTTTTATCTTTAATGATTTAATTTATAATGTCTTTAGATATTAACAATATATATAACTGAAAATATTTATAGTTGATATTTATATATATTTAAATAGAAATTAATAAAATTTTCATAAATATATTTTTTACTCAGTTCCTTGAAGAATGAATATTTTTATGAAAAGTTTACAAAAATTTATTTTTAAAAAAATTATTCCTTCCCATATATTCTCATGCATGAGAATATAATTGCATCAATAAAATATAGTAGGTTTTGAATTTTTTCACAAACTAACCACATTGCATTATATTAATATATTTCTTGGCTTGGAGGGACATATCCAATTCATTGTGTAAATTTTATCCAGGGATTATAATCCACTCAATTAGATAACATGGAAGGAGAAAATGTTCCTTTGCACTGTTGAATGCAAAAAAATCATGAAATTAATGTTAAATTTATTCAGTTCACCTATTCTTATGTTACACTATAGTGTAGAGGGGTTTTTAAAATATAGTGATGAATTAGCGATTGTATTAAAATGATTTATCCAGTAAAATTCTCTGGTTATGGATTATGCCAAATGATATTTCAAGGAACTTAGAAAAAATTATGTAACTCATTATTTGTATATAACTATAGTTATTTTTATCAATAATAATATAATGGTATTATCAAAATGGAGAATGGTGCAATATATATATTCTAATAATAAATTATTTCTATTGATAAATTAACTCAATTAGAGCTAAATATGTGGTGATGAAATGTTTATAGTGGATTGAAGAATATTAATGCTCAATAAATTTCAGTAATGAGAAATTGAACAAGGTTCTATATTCTCTCAATTGAATTGATTTTACATGAATATCAATATTGACGACAACAAATGAACCAATATTTTTTGATTCCATTAGATGATTACTTGTATAATGAACGAAGAAGAGAAATAATATTTTTCACAAATGAGTGTTCAATAATATATCATTGTGAGGACTAGGAAGGAACAAAACGAATATATTCAAATGTAGATGAATTTTAAAAGCATTCTTGAGTAAAACAGAGATTTTATGGAATATATGTGATTATGAATATTTTATATATTAATTCCATTCCAGTTTTCAAGAAGGATCTATTGAATAAGGCTTATATATCAGTATTAACTATAAGTCAAGTATGCCAGAAGTTTTATAGTGATCTAAAAAGTATTTATGGTGGGGATACTATAGATATATATTTTTCAGTATGTATATTGATGGTTTTTATGTTTGGAAGATAAGTATGTGATAAAAATTCTAAATTGGATGTTACAAACAGTAGAAATGAAAAAATTAGAGTTGGAATGCATCAACATTGATTTTGTTGGAGTCACAAGAACATATACTAGCGATAATGATAGTTGGGATTTATTTGAATATCTTATTAATTCTACACAATTAATTTATATCTGATAATATTTAATTCTTGGTCAAATTTTTTTTAAATATATTAATGATGTGTCAAGGTTTCATAGTGTATGAGATTCTATTTTATTTGATTAGGATCCGTGGATCAACTTTATGTTATAGAAATGTATTTACAAGGATATAAATAATGTTTTGAATATCAGTACATCTTATCATCCTCAGATATAATGTCATCCTAACAGAAACATTCAAATGCTGAAGGATATGTTATGAACTTCTTTTATAGATTTTAATGGTGGTTTGGATCGTTATCTTCTTTAGAAATGAGGTTTTCTGAAACAACAATAAATCATTAATTCCTTTGTCTCTTTATGAATCATTTTATGGAAATAAGTGTTTTAATTCCAATGTTTTGGAATAATGTTATATAATGAATGCAATTTAGTCCTATGTCAGCTAAATAAATACAAGAAAATGTTATAGTTATTCACCAGCATAAAAATTCCAATCAGTGTTGATATAATTTTAATTATAATAATTATTGATCAAAATTGGATTTTGTGGTTGAGAAGATGTTGTTTCTAATAATTTTAACATGTAATAAGGTTTTGATAATTGATAATAATGTAAATATAAACCCTAGGGATATTGTCAACATAGTGATTGTAGATTCATTGTGGATAATAGATTATTTTTTGGATCTCCCAATGATCCTTCCCCAATATGGTGAGGTGTTATATGTGTATCTCTTGATAATGTAAATACCTAATAATTAAAATGTACAAAACATAGATTTCATACCATTAGATCATGATATTTTTTTTTCAATATCTACGTGTAGATTTCTTTGAGGGTAGAGATAATGTTCTATGGAACCAAACTACTCAATATTATATTTATATTGAAGGAATCATAAATTTAAAAAAGATACATCTAAACCAGATGAATAACTAAAATAGTGATATAAAAATTTTATTAATTCAATGAAAACAATTATAGGAATATTTAATTTTAAGGGGGTATAATATAATACACCATGTTTTTATAACATATTCCGTTTTAAATATTTTTAATATATTCGATAGGTTATGATATATGCAACCGTGAGTATAAATAAACTATATTATATTATCTAGATATAAAATATAAATTATATTGTAATTATTAAATGTAATAATATAAATTTAATTTTATTTGTCATGGTTTTAGTTAAAACACACATATTTTTCGTAAAGTTTTTATATATTTCGAAAATATTTTTTCCCTTAAAATGTGTTTTTATTTCATTTTATAAGAATATAATATACCTTTTCTAGTTTTATAATTTTTCTTAATAAATGAATATCTTTTTTGAAATTAACATTTAAATTTTACATTACTATAAATTGTTGAAAATATTCTTAATAGATATAATTTTTGATGAATAGTTTAAAATAATTATTTATATTAAAAATTATCTTTTCTCAAGAGGAATTTAAAAGTTGAATATTTCTAAAAAAATATTTCCAAATTTAAAATCAGTTATAATATATATTGATTAATCAAATTTATAACATCAAGATGAAATTTATATTAATATGTTATGTAAAAATTTATACAGTTCAAAAAATTAACAGGAAAACTAATTTATATCATATTTTCCCATTTTTTAGTTAATGAATGTCTAACCATTAAATAAGTTGAATATGAAAAAAATTAATCCACATTTTTAAAGACAAATAATTAATATTAATTAATAAGGTCAACTTAGTGGTTGCTCATAATTGAAAGTAGAAACCGTAAAAAATATATACATTGTTAAGGATAAAACATGTTTACTGGGTGATAAACTTAACATATTATTGATAAAAAGGCCAAAAACATTAATAAATTCCCACTTATAGGAATTTATTTACCCTTTATCCTCTATTATTAAATAATATTCAATTTTGGAGCCATTTGTTGTGAATATGATGGAAATAAATTTTATTATTTCCAAAAAAACCAATTGGGTCATCACCCATTTTATAAATTCCCAACACCAATCCTCTTCTATCAACACGCGATGAGAATCTTTTTTTCACAAAATCCCTAATAAAATCAATTACATAAATCCCAACCCATGTTGTTATGTTCTTAGTTTTTTCTAAAATGAACACTATAAATGCATCAGGTGAAAAGATAAATTTTTTCATTAAAGAAGAAGAATAGTTTATAACCCTAAATGTCATTTTTAATTATTCTTCTTAATGATTGTAATATTTTTAATGAATGATTAAATAGTAACAGTAGTAGAACCCAAATTCTGATATTTTACTATGTTAATTTACTAACCTTTATCAATATGTTCTTCCATAAAACGAGGAACCAAATATTTCATTGTGTGTGTGGCGGACATCAGCGTTGTTAACAGATATAATTGATTTTCAATCACTACATATCTAATATAGATATAATTATGTATTTATTTTATATTTATACATTATATTTGTGAAATGATTATTAGTTTTTAAATAATATTTTATGAATATCTTCAAACATTCCAATCTATTGGAAAATAATAATGATGCTCTTGTATATATATGTACCACCACTGTAACACCCCAAGCTTCCACAGTACGCTTCTCATTGAATAATACAGTATCATGTGTTGTACATAACTTCAAGTTCTAACACACACCACAACTAATAAATCTAGCTGTAATGAATAGTAATACTAACTTTTTGAAATTTTATATATTTTATCATTAAAAATGGACTTCATTTTTTTATTTAGAATATTGAAATTAGCCTAGGGTGAAATTTTGGTACTTTTCGGATAACTTTCATATTTTGATGAATAGTGAAAATTACTAAATTATAATTAAAAACAACTTTTTTAATCGAAATAATTATTAGTGATAAATTATGAATTTCAATGGTTTTAAATTATATTTAGAATATATTTTTACCACTTAATACAATGTTGGTCATTGGACATAATTTCACAATTAAACCGGACATAGACAAATATCAATCTTTTGATAGTTATTCTATTTTAAAAACACAATTTTTGTTTTGACAGCGGGAATTAATTTTAAATTAATTTCTGCCACTTCTGTGTTTTAAATTTTGAAAAATGGATTCCATTTTTGGAATCAGGATTTCCAAATTGTGTAAATAGTTAACTTCTATTTATAGACATTTTGAATAATTACTTCGGTAAATATTGTATTTACCATGGTTAAAGGGTAAATCCGGTAAATAAGGGTTAAAAAAATAATATTATAATAATACTAAATTACCATAAAAAGTGTCCTTACCTTATTGGTGGATACATGTCCGACCATTGGTATCTTTGGGTCGATTTTGGGACCCCATGGAGCCACTTGTAGGTGATAGGGACACTTTATTTTAATTAAGTTAAAATAAATAAAAAATGACATAAGCATATATATTTTAGAAAAAAAAAATTACATTGGGACATATATGTTGTATTTTCGACTATAAATATTCATTAGAAATATAAAATGATTTCCTACATAATTTCATTTTATTTATAATTTTTAGACATTATATAATTTAATTTATTTATGAAACAATGGTGATTCAGTAATTACCTAATTAATGAAAAATTAGAATAACTGATATTATAAATAACCAAATAAATGTTATATAAGACTTTTTATAAATACCAATAATTTTATTGGATAATAAGACATGTTAGGCTTGAATTAATTAACTTTTTTTGATGTAATCATTCTGTTATGAGTTTTAAAAAAATCAATTATTGAATAGTGTCAAAATTGACATAAAAGAGTTTTTAAAACAAATATTATATTATTAATTGATATTAAATTCCTAAAAATCTAAGGATCTGCAAAGAGACTTATATCATGATAGGTGTATCATTAATAGACCACATGGGGGATGCTTGGATGTATATAGTATATTTATTAACCTTATAATATAAAAATACAAAGAGACGTTGTAAAAGTGAAACTAATTAACTAAGAGTTAATACTTAAAGATAATATTAATATAGTAACTGAAACCTGTATAAATCCTATTGGATGAGGGTTTTTTGACCTATAACCACCTTAAATTTTAAATAATTCATTTTGGAGCCATTAAAACCGAATATTAATTTATTATTAAATAATATTTATAGCTTTTCCAAAGGTTCCCCCACCCCTATTATAAAATGGCACTCCCCATTATCATTAATTAACATATTCAAAGCCTTTTGGATCAGACAAAACCTGACCCAATACTCTTTTTACTTCCCTCAATTCATCCTAGAGGCCTTACTTTAGTCAGAAATCCAACTTAAGTATCCTTTTTGATTATATCAAATGGAAGAACCCGAAGAAGAGGTAATGATTTCAGCACCTTTTTTCAAGTTCCTTTCTTCTTCCACTTCTTCATTCATTGTTATTACCATTATAATATAATAACTCCAGTATATTATATATACTTTTATGTTATTATAAACATGTTATAACCATATTTCAGTATTCTATCTATCCTTTGAATGACATGTCACCATACGTGCGTACGTACGACTTACCGTCTCCACGTCGTGGTGTAATTGTTATTCAAAACATTATTATTTGGATGATTATAATAATGATAGGTAATTCATGTAAATAATAATTATAACATGATAATGATTCTGCATATATGATAAACCATTCAATTAAATATTATTTTTGTATCAATAGAATGATATTGTCCCTCGTGCGTACGTACTGACTACCGTCTCCACGAATGCGATAAGATTCATTCTACATCGTATCCATTCAAGTCTAATTCTCATTTGATGATTAATAATAATGTTTAAGGACATAATATCATTCTGGATATGAATAAGATACAACCTATCCATAACAAACATTGTTTACGTAACAAAACATATAAAAGAAAATGAGTAAGTTAACACTCAAAATAACAATAATATTAAGATATTATTAACAAAGCAATGTTAAAAGATCATATATGATATCATCTTAATGTATATGATTTTTTATAATTTAAAAAAAATTATTTCACCATTATACAGGTGGTTAACATAACCCCAACCAAGGAAATGTACAAGGTAAGGGGTTTCTTATCTAACTTTTAAATCTGTGAGATTTCCATTATTCACTGCTTATTTATTTCATGTGGTGTCTGTTTTCCCCATGTTTGTATTCATTGTGTAATATACATTAATTCATGTCTGTTTACATAATCATTGTATTATCCTTATTTATGGGTGTATGTTTCATATGTTACTAAATTGGTAAGGGAATTAATAATTTCAATTTCCACTCATTCCACTTTACGCATACTTCATTGATTATTTTACACCAAGATTATGTGTGGAATAATTATTCATTTGATTATGTCATAATTTCCACTCCCCTTTATGTGGATATACTTTTTATACATATAATCAATCCATTGATAATTTCTCAAGTCATCGATATGAATTTGATAAGAGTAATTTTAACTCATTCTCCATTTGTTGAGTTCAATATCCAATTCATTGGTGTTTTCTTTAGAATAATATGTGTGAATGTCCTCTGATTGATTTACTCTAAATATCCAATCATATTGAGTTTAATTATATTTTCCACACATAATTATGTCGTTGATTTATTCTTAACATAAGGATACAGTCTTTATAAGAGATTTAATATCAATATACATTCCATTGAGACTCCTTTGTTGTTATACACCAAATCACCTTTATATGGTGTATAAAATGTACTTTGACATAGTATATCACGAATCCATTTATTCTCATGATATTACAATGTTTTTATTAACATAATTATTTTTTTTCATGTGTCTTTCTTTTGGTTATAAACTCTAACTAAAATATCATTTTTAAATGTTTTAAAGATTTATTATTCAAAAATATTTCTCATTAATGTCCATGTTTTAAAAATGGGTTTAAAGATTTTTTTATATGGACATTAATGTTTTCAAATAAAAATTCCTTTTAAAAGTTTCAGAGTGGTATGGGACACTTTGATTCAAAAATCTGTTTTAAATGGATTATTGATAAATAGTGTGACTTTTAAATGTTTTCATGAAAGAGATGGATATTTATCTCTAATAGTTTTGATGATTATTTTCATCTATGTTAATATCCTTCATTATTCTTGATTGAGGTTAATCTGATACAATAAAATCTTCTATATTCTATCGAATGAGTTATTTCTGACTGTCGATGTGAAATTTTTATACCATTCACGTTTAATGGATCAAGTATGAACATTTTGTATGCATGTTTTAATACGAATTTTTATGTTATATTTAAAAATTTTCATATAAGGAATGCATTGGACATAGTAAGTGACGGGTGCAGCCCTCTATAGCTCCTCGATGCATCTGTAGGTCTCATGAGATAAACTAGTGTCTTGCCACAAGGCCTTGACAAAATCTTATTTGTAGTCTTGGAACGAGACATTCCCTATGTGGTTATGATAGTGTTGCATTATGCATTCCATCATTATGAAAGTGGTTATTGATATTTCATGTCATTATTCGATTAGTAGAATATCCATGTGAATAAGTTAATGGAATTATTTTATTTTATTTCTACCATATTATATTGAAGTTCAAGTTTAAAAGGCTTTTGTTTTAGTTATACATTGCCTTAAATGTTCATTCTTATTTATGAATGTTTCTGCTATATTGTTATCCTTACTGGGAATTTTAGCTCACCCCTTTCTATGTTTTACTTTTCCCAGGATGTAAAAAAGTATTTTATGAATGACCTGCTGGGATAGTATGAGGGGAGAATAGTGTGGACTATGGAGACTATATTGTTGTAGTTTTCATTTTATGATGTAATGTAAACTTTACGAATGTATTTAGTTATTCCAAGGATGCTAAACTAATCGGCCTTTCGAGACTTGATCTTTCTTGTGATCATGCCAATGTTATGTAATAATGCACCGCCTCTGGGTAACTAGGGTCGGGGCATTACAGTTTGTATCAGAGGATGTTTAGTACAAACCTTGGAAACTAGATTTAGATAAACCCTGATTAGAGAACATAGACCTAAGATGGACTTTGAGGATTAGTATAGAAGAACTTCCTAGAATTTTGGTATTGTAGAGATTTTGTGAGTTTTTTGAGCAATACATCCCTGTCTGGATACGAGTAGGTAGAGGTGGCTCTGGAACAGATGTACCTAGGGGTAAAACCCGAAAACACTTCTTTGAGCTAGACTCAAATAGGAACTGGTGTACGACAACGGGCCTTGCTGCACTCTTGGTTACGACTCTCCCGATAGATATGCTTAGGATAATTTACAATTTCTTTACAATCCAATTTGATGTATTATATATAATATGAGAGTAAATGGCCTTGGTAAATCCTAATGTGTTTCAAATTGAGAATATGGTGACATGATGTTCTCTAAATGAATTTCTGACTACTGTTACTCACACAATGCTTTCTAGTTTTAGTCAATTCCTAGATTCCAAGGAAGTCATAGTGACTTTGAGAATGATGTACAAGGTGGGAATAATGGTGGCAATGAGAAACAAAATGGAATGTCGATGGGCGTAAAAGATTTCTTCTTCAGGCCAAATCAATTTTCCAAAAAGATGATCAACGATATATATATATATACCAATTACCGGACTCAACAATGAAGAAAAAGGTGATGGATAATAATACATCCAACAGTGGAGACCCTGGAGAAATTAATCCTCAATTTCCATCATGCAGGGAATGTGGAAGGAGACACCTAGGAAAGTGTCTCAACAAAACAAAGAAATTCTTTACGTGCGGGAACGAAGGACATAAAGTGAAGAATTGACGAGGAAAAATGAAGAGTACTATGGAAGAAAATAAAAATGGTCCCAAGAATCCATTTATAGTCATTTTCCATAAATGTGGGGGACTTGACCATTACCTGAGTGAATTCCCTATTCTATAGAATATTTTCTTGGTCAAAGAAGAAGCTATGTGGAAATAAATGGTGGGATAAATTTTTAAAAGTATTAGTTCTCCTTTTTTATTGGATTAATTTAGAATAATTTTCTCTTATATTAGTAACCCCGTAGTTTCCCATGTGAGAATGATATTTAAGGAATTCTTATCTTTTCCCTTGTGGATATAGCTATATATAACCATTTGGTTTTATATGATCATTGGGATTGAGGCAATTACATGTTATTATATTTTGGGATGAAAATTCAAGGTATGAGATAACATTTGTTGTTAAAATTAAGTTATGGTTATTTTGAGAAATTATCTCATTTTGGTAATGTTATAAAATATAGTTTTTGAAAAAGGACAACACATAGACCGTGTGACAACTCATCGCGTCGGACAAAGCTGTGGAAATCGAACAGACAACCAAATTATGTTTGGAATTTATCGCCTACCACTGGACTACATGATATCCCTGGTTAGTGTGACTATTTTTTTAGTAAAATTATTTTATTGATCAATAATAATTTGATTTGGGATCTTATGTCTTATCAAATTAATACCCTTAGTATAGGAAAATTATTTTATGATTAAGTGGTAAATGTTATTTTGAAAGATGTTCGATTTGTTGGGAACAGTATATCCCCATGGAAAATTGAATATTATGGGATTCCATTTGAGGATTAATGGTGGATTTTTATCTATGTTTTTATTGTGGATTTAAATTGATTTGGGTTATTTATGGAAATGATTAACCTATAGTAGAGAATATTTGATTAGGTTAATTACATTTATGTATGTGACTTTAAGAGTAGTTGATTTCATTTAGAGATACAATTTAACATGGAAGACTACATTACCAAATTCTTCTATGTTTTGGGTGTCAATATTAGTTAGGATTATATCGAAGGTATTTAGGGACAATTTTTTATTGAATGGTATTTATTTATCTTTGGGGTATTGTTGGTTTAATTATAGAAATTAACATTAGTGTTTCTTTAATGGAATGTCCTTTTGGGGGATCATCAGATCTTATAGTAACCATTTTGGTTTTGATTAATCTCTAATGTCAAGGTAAATATATAGTTTATACTTCTTGGATCATGTGATTCTATAAGAAGTTTATTCTATCTCTTCTAGTGTGACCAAGTATTCTTGAATACACATCGTTTAAAAATGAGTTAGTAGTAGGAATTTATTAAAGAAAGAAAATTAAAAAAAATTAAGCCTATATCTTTATATTCTTAGTCAATATCAGAAATGAATTCCTCATCTTTATGTAATGTATCTTAAAAATAATTATAAAAATGTTGTCCGTTTACTATTCCTACTAGGAAACTAATGACTGTTTGTCCCATCACAAGTTTGTGTTTTTCTTATTATTAACTTTCTTCGGATCATGTTTTCTATCCCTCTCCATCAGAACATGACACTTATTTTATCATCCATGTCCATTTTTTCTACATGGAATCCTAGGGTAGGTTATCTTGGGTGACGTTTGTACTTCTCTTTCTTTTTTTTAAAGTGATTGTTTTATTAACTCTTTTTCTGATGTGGGACTTTACATTACATTACAAATCCCAATTTTAAAAATTATGAGCATCCAATTTATTTAAGGAGGGGAGAATGTAACACCCCAAGTTTCCACGGTACGCTTCTCGATAAATAATATAGTATCGTGTGTTGTACGCAACTTCAAGTTCTAACACACACCACAACTAATAAAACTAGCTATTATGAATTGTAATACCCACTTTTTGAAATATTATACATTTTCTCATTCAAAATGGACTTCATTTTTGGATTCGGAATATCGAAATTAGCATGGGGTGAAATTTCAGTACTTTTCGAATAACTTTCATATTTTGATAAATAGTGAAAATTGATATATTATAAATAAAAACAACTATTTTAATTGAAATAATTAAGAGTGATAAATTATGAATTTTAGTGGTTTTAAATTATATTTATAATATATTTTTACCATTTAATACAATGTTGATCATTGTACATAATTTCACAATTAAACCGAACATTAACACGTATCAATATTTTGATAGTTATTATATCTTAAAAACACGATTTTTGTTTTGACAGCAGAAATTAATTTTAATTTAATTTCTGGCACTTATGTGTTTTGAAATTGGAAAAATGGATTATATATTTGAAATTAGGATGTCCAAATTGTATGAATAGGTAACTTTTATTTTTAGACATTTTGAATAATTATTTCGGTAATTATTTTATTTACCATGGTTAAAAGGTATATCCGGTAAATAAGGGTTAATAAATAATATTATAATAATTCTAAATAACCCTAAAATGTGTTCTAACCTTATTGGTAGATACATTTCCGACCATGGGCATCTTTGGGTCGATTTCGGGACCCCATGGAGCCACTTGTAGGTGATAGGGACACATTATTTTAATTAAGTTAAAATAAATACAAAAATGACATAAGCATATAACTTTTAGAAAAACAATTTATACATAGTGTTATATATGTTGTATTGTAGACTATAAATATTAATTAGAAAGATAAAAATAATTCCTACATAATTCTATTTAATTTATAATTTTTAGACATTATATAATTTAATTTATTTATGACACAATGGTGATACAGTAATTACCTAATTAATGAAAAATTAGAATAATTGATATTATAAATACCCAAATAAATGTAATTTAATACTTTTTATAAATAAAAATAATTATTAAGGATAATATGAGATGTTATTATTGAATTAATTAATTTATTTCGAAGTAATCATTTTGTTATGATTTTTACAAATATCAATTATTGAATAGTGTCAAAACTGACATAAAAGAGTTTTTAAAACAAATATTATATTATTAATTGATATTAAATTCCTAAAAATCTAAGGTTCAGCCAAGAGACATATATAATGATATGTGATTCATTAATGTACCACTTGGGGGTCGATTGGATGTATATAGTATGTTTATTAACCATATAATATAAAAATACAAAGAGACATTCTAAAAGTGAAACTAATTGACTAAGAGTTAATACTTAATGATAAGGTTAATATAGTAACCCAAACCAGTCTAAATCTTATTGGATGAGTGTTTTTTGACCTATCCCCATTTTAACATTTAAATAATATACTTTATAGCCATTAGAAACCAAATATGAAATTATTATAAAATAATATTTCTAGATTTTCCAAAGGTGCCCTTCACCCCTCTTATAAAAGGGCACTCCCATTATCATTAATTAACACCTTCAAAGCCTTTTTGTTCTATCAAAACCTACACAAATACTCTCTAAACATCCCTAAATTCATACTAGAGGCGTTCCTTTAGTCATAACACCAGCCTATGGAGCCTTTTTGATCAAATCAAAAGGATGAACACGAAGAAGAGGAAATGATTTCACCACCCTTTTTCAAGTTCCTTTCATCTTCCACTTCTTCTTTATTTGTTATTACCATTCTAAACTAATAAATCAAATATATTATATATACATTTATGTTATTATAAACATGTTACAACCATATTTCAGTATTCTATCCATTATTTTAATGACATGTCACCATACATGCGTACGTACGGCTTACCGTCTCCAAGTCGTGGTGTGATTGTTATTCAAAACATTATTATTTGGATGGTTATAACAATGAAATGTAATTCATGAAAATAATAAATATAATATGATAATGATTCTGTATATATGATATAACATCCAATTAAATATTATTTTAATATCAAAAGAATGATATTATCACTCGTGCGTACGTACGGACTACCGTCTCCACGAATGCGATGAGATTCATTCTCCACCATAACCATTCAAGTATAAATATAATTTGAAGATTAATAATAATTTTTAATGACTTAATATCATTCTGGATATGAATAAGAAACAACTTATAGATTACAAACATGGCCTACATATCAAAACATATAAAAAAATGAGTAAGTTAACACTCGAAATGACAATAATATTAAGATATTATTAACAAAGCATTTGTTAAAAGATCATATATGAAATCATATTAATGTATATGATTAATTTATAATTTAATAAAAATTATTTCACCATTATATAGGAGATTAACCTTCCCCAAACCAAGGAAAAGTACAAGTTAAGGGGTTTCTTATCTCACTTTTAAATCCGTGAGATTTCCATTATTCACCACTTATTTATTGCATGTGGTGTGTGTATTTCCCATGTTTGTATTAATTGTGTAATATAATTTAATTCATGTATATTTAAATCATAATTTTATTATCCTTATTTCATTGGTGTAATTTTCATATGTTTCTAAATTGGTAAGGGAATTAAAATTTCAATTTCCACTCATTCAGCTTTACTCATTCTTTATTGATTATTTTACTCGAAAATTATGTGTGGAATAATTATTCCTTTGATTATGTCATAATTTCCACTCCCCTTTATTTGGATATACTTTTGATACAAATAATCACTCCATTGATAATTTCTCAAGTCATCGATATGAAATTGATAAGAGTAATTTTAACACATTCTCTATTTGTTGAGTTAAATATCCAATTCATTGGTGTTGTCTTTACAAGAATATGTGTGAATATCCTCTGATTGATTTACACATAAAATACAATCATATTGAGTGTAATTATATTTATAACACTTTATTATGTCATTGATTTATCCTTATCCTAAGGATACAGTCTTTATAAGAGATTTAATCTCAATTTACAATCTATTGAGAATCCTTTGTTGTTATACAACAAATCACTTTCATATGATATATATAATGTACCTTGACATAGTATATCATGAATCCATTTATTCTCATGATATTACAATGTTTTTATTACCATAATTATTTGTATTCAAGTGTCTCTCTTTTGGTTAGATACTCTAACTAAAATATCATTTTTAAATTTTTAATGATTTATTATTAAAAATATTTCTCATTAATGTCCATGTTTTAAAAATGGTTTAAAGGTTTTTTTATATAGACATTAATGTTTTCAAATTAAAATTCCTTTTATAAGTTTCAAAGTGGTATGGGACACTTTGATTCAAAAATCTGTTTTAACTGGATTCTTGATAAATAGTGTGACTTTTAAATGTTTTCAAGAAAATGGGGGATATTTCTCTCTAATAGATTTGATGATTATTTTCATCTATATAAATATCCTTTATTATTATCGATTGAGGATAATCTGATTCAATACAATCTTCTATATTGTATCGAATGAGTTATGTTTGACTATGGATGTGATATTTTTATACCATTCATGGTTATGGATCAAGTATTGAAATTTCTTATGCAAGTTTTTATATGAATGTTTTTGTTATATTACAAAATTTTCATATGAGGAATGCATTGGACTTAGTAACTGACGAGTGGAGCCCGTTGTAGCTCCTCGATGCATCGGTAGGTCTCATGAGTGAAACTAGTGTATTGGCATAAGGCCTTGAAAAAATCTTATTTGTAGTCTTGCAGGAGGCCTTGACTACGTGGTTATGATAATCTGGCATTATGCATTCCATCATTATGAAAGTGGTTATTGATATTGCATTTGATTATTCGATTAGTAGAATATCCATGTGAATAATTAAATGGAATTATTTCATTTTATTTCTGCCATATTATATTGAAGTTCAAGTTTAAAAGGCTTTTGTTTTAGTTATACATTGCCTTAAATGTTTATTCTTATTTATGAAAGTTTCCGCTATAATGTTATCCTTACTGGGCATTTGAGCTCACCCCTTTCTATGTTATATTTTTACCAGGATATGAGAAGTATTTTATGAATGACATGTTGGGATAGTATGAGGGGATAAGAGTGTGGACTATGGAGACTATATTGTTGTAGTTTTCATTTTATGATGTAATGTAACCTTTAAGAATGTATGTAGTTATTCCAAGGCTACTAAACTAATTGGTCTTTCGAGACTTGATCGTTCTTGTGATCATGCCAATGTTATGTACTAATGCACCGACTATGGGTAACTAGGGTCGGGGTGTTACCATTGGTATCATATGAAGTTTAGTAAAAACCTTGGAATCTAAATTTAGATAAACTCTGATTAGAGAACATAGACCAAAGATGGACTTTGAGGATTAGTATATAAGAACTTCGTAGAATTTTGGTATTGTAGAGATTTTGTGAGTTTTCTGAGCAACACATCCTTGTCTAGATACGAGCAGGTAGTGGCGGCTCTGGCACAGATGTACCTAGGGGTAAAACCCAAAAACACCACTTTGAGCTAGACTCAAACGGGAACTGGTTCATGACAACATGCCTTGCTGCACTCTTGGTTACGACACTCTCGGGGGATATTCTTAGGATAATTTACATTTTGTTGAAAACCCAATTTGAAGTATTATATATAAAACGAGAGTAAATGACCATGGTTAATCCTAATGTGTTCCAAATTGAGAATATGGTGACATGATGTTCTCTAAATTATTTTATGACTACTGTTACTCACACTATGATTTCTGGATTTAGTAAATGGATGGATTCCAAGGAAGTCATAGTGAAATTGAGAATGATGTAAAAGTTGGTAACGATGGTGGCAATGAGAAACAAAATGGAATGTTGATTTGTGTAAAAGATATCTTCTTCATGCCAAATCAATTTTCCAAAAATATTATCAACAATATATATATTAACCAATTCCCAAACTCAACAAAGAAGATAAAGGTAATGAATGATAAGAGCTCCAGTAGTGGATACCATAGAGAAAGGAATCCTAAATTTCCATCATGCCGGAAATGTGGAAGGAGACACCAAGGAAAATGTCTCAAAAGAACAAAGAAATGCTTTACGTGCGGGAAAGAAGGACATAAATTAAAGAATTGCCGTGAAAAAATGATGAGTACTATGGAAGAAAATAAAAATGGTTCAAGGAATCCATTTATAGTCATTTGCCGTAAATGTAGAGGACCTGACCATTACATGAGTGAATGCCCTATTCTATAGAGTATTTTCTTGGTCAAAGAAGAAGCTATGTGGAAATAAATGGTTGGATAAATATTTAAAAGTATTATTTCTCATTGTTGATGGGATTGCATTAGAATAATTTTCTATTATATTTTTAACCTCGTAGTTTTCCCTGTCAGAATTATATTTGAGGAATTATTTTCTTTTCCCTTGTGGATATAGTTATAAATAACCATTTGGTTATTTATGATCATTGGGTTTGTGGCAATTACATGTTATTATATTTTATGATGAAAATGTATGGTTTGAGATAAAATTTCTGGTTAAAATTATGTTATGGTTATTTTGAGGAATTTATCTCATTTTGGAAATGTTATAAAATATAGTTTTTGAAAAAGGACAACACGCAGACCGTGTGACAACCCGTCACGTCGGACAAAGCTGTGGGAATCGAACCCACAACCAAAGTTCGATTGGGATTTATCGCCTACCACTGGACTACATGAAGTCCCTGGTTAGTGAGAATATTTTTTTTAGTAAAATGATATTATTGATCAATAATAATTTCATTTGGGATCTTGTGTCTTATCAAATGAATACCCTTAGTATAGGAAAATGATTTGGTGATTAAGTGATAAATTATATTTTGGAAGATGTTCGCTTTGTTGGGAACACTATATGCCAAATGAAAATTGAATAGTATAGGATTTCATTTGAGGAGTAACGGAGGATTTTTATCTATGTTTTTATTGTGGATTTATAGTGATTTCGGTTATTTATGGAAACGATTAACCTATAATAGATAATATGTGATTAGGTTAATTACTTTTAAGTATGTGACTTTAAAAGTAGTTTATGTCATTTGGAGATACAATTTAACATGGAAGACTTCATAACCAAATTATTCTATGTTTTGGGTTTCAATATTAGTTTGGATTATATTGAATGATTTTAAGGTCAATTGTTTATTGAATGGTATTTATTTCTCTTTGGGGTATTGTTGGTTTAATTTTAGAAATTAAGATTAGTGTTTCATTAATGGAATATCCTTTTGGGGGATCATCCAATCATATAGTAACCATTTTAGATTTTATTAATCTCTAAATTCATGGTAAATATATAGTTTATACTTCGTGGATCATGTGATTCTATATGATGTTTATCATATCTCTTCTTGTTTGACCAAGTCTTCTAGAATACTCATCGTTTAAAAATGAATTAGTTGTAGGAATTTATTAAAGAATGAAACTTTACAAAAAAATTAGGTATATCTCTTTATGTTCTTAGTAAATCTGAGAAATGAATTCCTCATCTTTATGTAATGTATCTTAAAAAAAATTATAAAAATGTTGTCTATTTACTTTTCCTACTGGGAAACTAATGACTGTTTGTCCCATCACAAGTTTGTGGTTTTTTTATTGTTAACTTTCTCCGGATCATGTTTTATATGCTTCTCCATCAGAACATGACACTTAGTTTATCATCCATATCCATGTTTTCCTATATGGAATCGTAGTATAGGTTATCTCGGGTGACCTTTGTACTTCTCTTTGTTTTTTTAGAAGTGATAGTTTAATTGACCCTTTTTCCGATGTGGGACTTTCCATTACATTCCCAATCACAATTTTATAAATTAATAGGACACAATTTATTCAAGGAGGGGAGAATGTAACACCCCAAACTTCCATGGTACGCTTCTCGCTGAATAATACAGTATTGTGTGTTGTACGCAACTTCAAGTTCTAACACACAACACAACTAATAAAACTAGCTGTTATAAATAGTAATACCCACTTTTTTCAAATTTTATACATTTTATCATTTCAAATGGACTTCATTTTTTGATTTGGAATATCGAAATTAGCCTAGGGTGAAATTTTGGTACTTTTCGGATAACATTCATATTTTGATGAATAGTGAAAATTACAAAATTTAAATTAAAAACAACTTTTTTAATTGAAATAATTAATAGCGATAAATTATGAATTTGAGTGGTTTTAAAGTATATTTAGAATATATTTTTACCTTTTAATACAATTTTTAACATTGGACATAATTTCACAATTAAACCGGACATAAACAAGTATTAATCTTTTGATAGTTATTATATCTTAAAAACACGCTTTTTGTTTTGATAGTGGGAATTAATTTTAAATTAATTTCCGCCACTTCTTTGTTTTGAATTTTGAAAAATTGATTCTATATTTGTAATTAGGATGTCCAAATTGTTTATATAGATAAATTTTATTTTTAGACATTTTGAATAATTACTTCGGTAAATATTTTATTTACCATGGTTAAAGGGTAAATCCGGTAAATAAGGGTTAAAAAATATTATAATAATACTAAATTACCCTAAAACATTTTCTAACAATATTGGTGCATACATGTCCGACCATGGGCATCTTTGGGTCGATTTTGGGACCCCATGGAGCCACTTGTAGGTGATAGGGACACTTTATTTTAATTAAGATAAAATAAATAGAAAAATGACATAAGCATATATCTTTTAGAAAAACAATTTTTACATTGGGTTATATTTTTTGTATTTTCGACTATAAATATTTATTAGAAAGATATAATGATTTCCTAGATAATGGTATTTTATTTTTAATTTTTAGACATTATATAATTTAATTTATTTATGACACAATGGAGATAGAGTAATTACGTAATTAATGAAAAACTAGAATAATTAATATTATAAATACCCAAATAAATGTAATTTAAGACTTTTTATAAATACCAGTAATTTTTTAGGATAATATGACATGTTAAGAATTATGTAATTAACTTTTTTTTGAAGTAAAAATTTTGTTATGATTTCTTCAAAAATCAATTATTGAACAGTGTCAAAATTGACATAAAAGTGTTTTTTTAAATATTATATTATTAATTGATATTAAATTCATAAAATCTAAGGATCAGCCAAGAGTCTTATATAATGATAGGTGTATAATTAGTGGAATAGTTGGGTGTATCTTTGATGTATATGGTAGGTTTATTAACCCTATAATATAAAAATACAAAGAGACATTGTAAAAGTGAAACTAATTAACTAAGAGTTAATACTTAAAGATAAGGTTAATATTGTAACCCAAGTATATCCAAATTCTATTGGATGAGTGGTTTTAGACCTATCCCCACCTTAAATTTTAAATAATACACTTTGGAGCCATTAGAAATGGAATATGAATTTATTATAAAATAATATTTCTAGCAATTCCAAAGGTGCCCCTCACCCCTCTTATAAAAGGGCACTCCCGATTCTCATTACTTCACACCTTCAAAGCCTTTTATATCGGACAAACCCAGCCCAAATACTCTCTCAACTTCCCTAAATTCATCCTAAATACCTTCATTTAGTCTGAAATCCATCCTATGGATCATTTTGGATCAAATCAAAAGGAAGAACCCGAAGAAGAGATAATGATTTCAACACCCTTTTTCAAGTTCCTTTCTTCTTCCAATTCTTATTTATTTGTTATTACCATTATAAAATAATAACTCCAGTATATTATATATACTTTTATTTTACTATAAACATTTTACAACCATATTTCAGTATTCTTTCCATCCTTTGAATGACATGTCACCATACGTGTGTACGTACGGCTTACCGTCTCCACGTCGTTGTGTAATTGTTATTCAAAACATTATTATTTGGATGGTTATAATAATGATGTGTAATTAATGTAAATAATAAATATTACATGATAATTATTAAGTATATATGATATACCATCCAATTAAATATTATTTTAATATCAAAAGAATGATATTGTCACTCGTGCGTACGTACGGACAACCGTCTCCACAAACACGATGAAATTCATTCTCTATCGTATCCATTCAAGTCTAATTCTCATTTTAAGATTAATAATAATTTTTAAGGACTTTATTTCATTCAGGATATGAATAAGATAAATCCTATCCATAACAAACATGGCTTACATAACAAAACATATAAAAGAAAATGAGTAAGTTAACACTCGAAACGACAATAATATTAAGATATTATAAACAAAAAAATGTTAAAAGATGATATATGATATAATATTAATATATATGATTCATTTAGAATTTAATAACAATTATTTCACCATTATAAAGTAGGATAAACTACCCCCAACCAAGGAAAAGTACAAGGTAATGGGTTTCTTATCTCACTTTTAAATCAGTGAGATATCCATTATTCACCGCTTATTTATTGCATGTGGTGTGTGTATTGCCCATGTTTGTATTCAATGTGTAATATACTTTAATTCATGTATATTTACATCGTCATTGTATTATACTTCTTTCATGGGTGTATGTTTCATATGTTACTAAATTGGTAAGGGAATTACAAATTTCAATTTCCACTCATTCAACTTTACGCATACATCATTGATTATTTTACTCCAATATTATGTGTTGAATAATTATTCATTTGATTATGTCATAATTTCCACTCCCCTTTATGTGGATATACTTTTGATACACATAATCACTCCATTGATATTTTCTCAATTCATCGATATGAAATTTATAAGCGTAATTTTAACTCATTCTCCATTTGTTGAGTCAAATATACAATTCATTAGTGTTTTCTTTACAAGAATATGTGTAATTGTCCTCTGATTGATTTACACTGACCATCCAATCATATTGAGTGTAATTATATTTTTCACACATAATTATGTTGTTGATTTATCTTTAACCTAATGATATGGTCTTTATAAGATATTTAATCTCAATTTACATTCCATTGGAAATCCTTTGTTGCTATACCCCAAATAACTTTTATATGGTGTATATAATGTACTTTGACATAGTATATCATGAATCCATTTGTTCTCATGATATTAAAAAGTTGTTATTACATTAATTATATGTATTTAAGTGTCTCTCTTTTGGTTAGAAACTCTAACTAAAATATCATTTTTAAATGTTTTGATGATTTTTTATTCAAAATATTTCTCATTAATTTCCATGTTTTAAAAACGGTTTTAAGGAATTTTTTATATAGACATTACTGTTTTAAAATAAAAATTCCTTTTAAAAGTTTCAAAGTGGTATGGGACACTTTGATTCAGAAATCTGTTTTAAATGTATTCATGATAAATAGTGTGACTTTTAAATGATTTCAAGAAAAAGGGGGATATTTCTCTCTAATAGTTTTGATGAATATTTTCATTTATGTCAATATCATTCATTATTCTCAATTGAGGTTAATCTGATACAATACAATCTTCCATATTGTATGGAATGAGTTATTTTTTACTGTGGATGTGATATTTTTATACTATTCATGGTTTATGGATCAAGTATTGACATTTCGTATCCATGTTTGAATACGAATGTATATTTTATATTTCAAAATTTTCATATGAGGAATGAATTGGACTTAGTAAGTGACGAGTGGAGCCCACTATAGCTCCTCGATACATCGGTAGGTCTCATGAGACTAACTAGTGTCTTGGCACAAGGCCTTGACAAAATATTATTTGAAGTCATGGCATGAGGCCTTGGCTATGTGGTTATGATAGTCTGGCATTATGCACTCCATCATTATGAAAGTGGTTATTGATATTTCATGTGATTATTCGATTAGTAGAATATCCATGTGAAAAATTAAATGGCATTATTTCATTTTATTTCTGCCATATTATGTTGAAGTTCAAGTTTAAAAGGATTTTGTTTCAGTTATACATTTCCTTAAATGTTTATTCTTATTTATAAAAGTTTCCTCTATATTTTTATCCTCACTAGGCATTTGAGCTATCCTTTTTATATGTTTTATTTTTTCCAGGATGTGAAGAAGTATTTTACGAATGACCTGCAGGGATAGTTTGAGGGGATAAGAGTGTGGACTATGGAGACTATATTGTTGTAGTTTTCATTTTATGATGTAATGTAAACTTTATCAGTGTATCAAGTTATTCCAAGTCTACTAAACTAATCGGTCTTCCGAGACATGATATTTCTTGTGATCATGCCAATGTTATGTAATAATGCACCGACTCTGGGTAACTGGGGTCGGGGCGTTACGGCCACATCCACATAGTGATGTTATTGTTTTTTTATTTTTTATTTCAATATATATTGTAATTAGAACTTACTTATTGAATATATATGATATATAATATGTAATAATTATTCCATAAATGTGAATTTCTATTTACCATTCTTGTGTTCCATCTACCGAAAACAAATATAGTGTTTATGCATATTTCTAACATACCATCTCCATTAATGGTATAATTAATATTTCAGTCACTAAATTTTATTAAAGACTATGCATATTTATATAGTCAATAAGTATATTATTTATAGAATTATTATCATTATGTATATCATTCACTATGACCTTGAAAAAGAACAAAAACTATTAAACAAAAAAACCATGAGAAACATAGATTCTTTCACCTCCAATATTAATTCTAATAATGAATTGTTATTAAAAATGATAAATGTTTATAAATAAGTAACTTAAATTATATTATATATTAGTATAATTATTTTACATATTTAATATACCTTTATATTTATTATATATGAGTTTCATATGAATACGATTGAAGTCAGACCTGATGTGAGGGTCTATCATCTCAAATTGTATTCATTGAGATAGATGTTATGTTATACACATATATTCTCTTATGAGGTGTATATATATCTCATTTGATCTACAATATCATTAATATCTTTATTTTATTGATATTTTAATTTTCATTTGATGCCATTCTTTTATGGGTGTTATGATTCAAGAGTTACCAAATCGGTAATAGATTTATGTTTGAATTCCATTTTTATTCGAGATTATTTTTGCTAAATTTACCTTAAAGAAACTAAAGGATCATATTCTTAAAGATACCATTAAATTTCTTATAAAATTAATATTTATAAATAATATATATTTTGCATTTATTTTCTTTTTTTTAATAACACATATGATTGAAAAAGTTATTTTATGGAAAGCTGGCCTTATTTTTCTCTTCTCTTAAAAATAAATTTTCAAAAATATATTTGTTTTATAAAACCATTTTTAGAAAATATTTTAGAATTATAATATAAATTATTAATTTATATTTTACCAAAGATTTATATTTTTTCAATGATATTATATGTTAATATTAATTATATTTTTTTAATGGGGAAATTTTTTATTTTTTTACAAAAATATAAATAGATTTACTTGGTTTAATTTAGAAAGCATGAATATAACTTCCATAAATCATGAAAAATAAATAAATCTATGATTACATTAAAAAAAATTAAACATTTATTTTTTAGAATATTGTATTTTACATAATATTGGCTAAATTATTACATTTTAATTATCTAATTCAAAATATAAAATTGTTTTTTTTCCCAGGATATTTTCAATGTGATATTTTTAAATAATTTTCATTTATGATGACATCCTATTATGTTACCTAAATTTATAATGGCTTTGTGATCCAATTATTCATCCGTATTAATTTCAATGATTTTGTATGTTTTTGAGGAATATAATCTTGTTAACCCTCTTCATATTCCATGGGATATAATATGATGAATCTTTTAGGAAATCAGTTTCCCCATCGCCTGTTACGATATGATAAAATAATTTGGAACAAGTCTGAAACATATGAAGTATTTTAATTTTATTACAAGTTGGATGGGAATTATATGACTCGTTACATCTAATTGGGGTTCTAATATTCATTACTCTAATAACAGAGATTAAATATTATTCTTCTCTCTATATTACTGGTAGTTAAATTAACATACTCTTAAGAACCTGATCCCACAACCTATTATAAGAAATCATTTTTACTATATCTAAGGATCCAGAGTATTCACATTGACTAATTTATGATTAGTATATTCTCAATTGTGAGATAGGACCCCACATATAACACATAACTAATTATGATGTTTTTATGGCTCGTATGTATATTTTTATTGATATTTGAGTAAACAAATGCACCTTCCATTCTCATGGACTTTATAACATGGGTGGTAAAACTAAAATTGGATAGTTTAATAGTGTTTCTCATTGATAATATTATTATTTATTTATAGAATCAATATGATAGTTCCCAAAAAAATTGAACACCTACTTTTCATGCTTATAGAGAAATATTTATATGATAATCAATCAAAATTCCACTACTTTATTGATTATATTATCATCCTAGAACATTTTATATTGGAAATAGGGGTATTTGTGGATATAGAGATGGTGTGATTCATTATATTATGGGTGTATACCAAGAGAGTCATTTATATACATTGATTCTTATGGCTATCTAGTTTCTATAGGTGTTTCATTTAGAAAATGTCACAACTTATAGATTTACATAAAATCATGATCAAGAATGTTTTATAATATAAAAGATCTAAATATTTTGAGAAATCATATATGGGTATTAAAATAAAGATAACCTCACCACAGATCATTATTTGTCTTGATTAATTATGAATTTAGGTAGTTTATTATAACACATCTATCATTGGTGTGGGGGATATTTTGATTCATAGTGGGTGAAATGTAGCCTATGGGTATCATCATTTGATGCATCAAGAGAGTAATTACATAAATAATGATCTTGGATTGAATTAGTTGTTCAATATTAAATTTTATTGGGAATTTATTGTCACAAGAAAAGATAATTTCACACACTAAACATAAAATCATCAAACAAGAATTCACTTAGTATATCATGAAGATTCAATTGAAGAGATTTATTTAATACCTAATTTCCAAAGTATTATATATTTATTATATTCTATGTAAATAAAAAATCTGTTGATACTTTGTTCTCGAATTCAAAAACTCATGTTGTTCGGGAATCCAATACTGAATGGAAGATAGAGCATTTTTTTCTTAAATGAAGATAAAAGTTCAATACTGTCAAGAAAATAATATCCTTGTGGATTGAGAAATTACTTCATCAATATGTAATTGGATTAAGAGTATAAATCATTCTAATATCAGAGGATTTTTCACAAGTGAATCAATTTTAGGTGAAGACATGTAACCTTATTTTGTTATTGGGAAGGATGAGGTGGTGTTTATTTATGGGTGTTTCTAAGTACATAATATATGAAACATGACCTAATTAATAAACTTGAATCATCTAAATGGTTATAATATCCAAAAGATAATAAAATTAAATGTGATTTACATCGGAAGTATTTCTAGCTTGGTATGAAAAATGTATATTTTATACTTTATTAATCGGTGTTAAACTTATCAACATGTGATTGAATAACACTATAGATCATACAATATCTTACATACGTAACCCATTCAAGAGTAAAATGAGATGAATACATCAGTTATTTTTTGATATTGATTACCAGAATTACATTGATGATTTAACAATTTATAGGTGATATTGGATACATTGAAAAAGGTCTCCTGCATTTTTCTAGTCCATTAGACCGTCTGTATTGATGAGCATGGGTAGACATGATTATATTAAATAATACACTTTCTGGAGTTCAATATATATTCTTTTTTGATAGGAGAACTCTATTAAATTTCATATTCTTGAATAATTTTTAGATGGCCTTTTTTATATAGGATCTTTAGAGTACACCATACCACCTATAGACCGATGGACGGATAAGATTAGGGATTAGATCCTTGAATATGGTTTTTCTTGTGAAAAGGAATTATATATATTTGAGTTCACTTATTATAATAGTTTCCAAGGGACTATATATATATCTCCTTATAAGATTCCCTATACTAAGCCATATGGTTCTCCTCTATTATATTTAGAGTAATGCGAGGCAGTAATATTGGGACCTCATATCATTCCTATGAAATCAGCGCGTGGATAGTAGATTATAAATATATTCCCATGAAGTATACATGGATGTAACTGAATTTCAATCATTATCACAAACCTACAGATTTTAATTTGGGAGAATGGTTCTTCTTTCATGTTTATATGGATTGGGTTATAGATAGATTCAAAGACAAAGAATGATTGCACATAGATTTGTTAGGTATTTTATTTTATTAGATAATGTCTGGAAATTATCCTATCAAATATATCTACCACATAGGTACTCTAACATGAATGATTATGTCCTTATTTCTGTAATTTCTCATTTTAATTCTTTTCGTTTCTCATATAATTGATTATGTGAAGTTTCCGATAGATGTCTCTACTAATTTTGAGAAGCATCTAGTTCCTAATGTTTTACAAATCATGAAGGCACTTTATGGCCAGGTAAATTATCTTGTATGGGGTATATAGGCTCATGTCTATGTACAATTTGAGACATGGGAATAAGATTCTGATATAAATACTCAATGGATGGAGTTATTATTGGATTCTTCTTATCCAGCCATGGATGGGAAAATGATTGATGAATTGTTTTAAAGAGTAAAGGATCTAATATACCTATTTTTCTTTAAGGTAAAAATCATTTTTATCTAAATAAATAACAAATTTTAAATCTCAACAAATGATTATATGCTTTTTAAGGATTTTTCAAGAGTGTTCAGAGTTTTTTGGGGAACATAGTAAGTGGGTTTTATGTGACAATATTAGGCACATAGTTTAAAAATGTATAGTAATAACATTCATCTTAGTTGTAAAACCTATTAGAGAGAATCATGGTAAGAATATACATTTTTCAGAGGGAACACAACCCTAAAAAATATTAGGTATATTTTATATTACACCACATAGTATGAACATTAATTTTCTAATGGTGCACTTAGACCATGTGGGGTGTAGGATTGAACTAGTAATAACCCTTGGTTATCCCTAGTTTTTCGTAATAAGAATGAGAACTATTTTTGGTGTGGAGCCAAGGATAGTAGGTGTTCTTGTCTGTAAAAATGTTTGTAATGTTATGTATGTAAATTTGTAACCCCAATAAAAATTAGTTAATGGATGTTTTCCCTCCAAGACTATATCTATTTTCCCCTATTTCTCCTCCTTATTCTCTCATATATTTATTGGGTGTTCTCTTACTTCACTCTACATGGTTTTGATAGATCTAATCTATTTAAACATTTATTTGTGACTCATTCATCATTTTTTCCACCTCATCATTTCAATAATATTAATACCTTTATTTCTTTATTTCATTCACTATTTTCACTATTATGTTCATGAAACATGTTATTCCCTCTTTTTTGGGATTTTACTGCTTTTTTATTTTCCATAATTTTATCCCAGGTCGGTAGTCGATAATGAATATGTATTATACTATAAATCTCAGGTGTTTTTACTATAACATTTCCTTAAATTTTTAGGTGATGATAAATTTAATTATTGTGATATATATTGTACTATTTATGTGTTTCCCAAAAAATAAGTGTCCTCATAAAAATAATTACCTAGACTGAGACCATTATATTCTATATTAACATTTACATACATATATGTTGAAAATATTATTATTAAAAACCCATTGGTTTTTATTATTTATGCTCTTTAATTCCTAAAATGAAATGTCCAAATGAAAATCATTAAACTATTATTGGATTTCCCGCATTAATTATCTTATGCTTAAAAAACTATGTTACGTTTTTCTTCATATTTGCTTATGAAATGATCCAATGGAATGAAATGATATGATAAATAGAATAAATAATTACATGATCCATTGATTATATATAAAATCATTTCATTTTTTTGGTTATGGGCCTGGATTTCTATTTATGAAGGGATTTCATTGTTTAAGACATGGATTCCCAAGATGGAATTATTTTAGAGAACTCAATGTATGCCAGTTGATTCATTGGTACCACTACCAAGTGTGACACAATCCTTGGAATTAGGCAATGTATTGGATATGATAAATCCTTAGTATGATATTGATGATTCACCTTGAAAATCTCGAGATTAAAAAATCATTGATAATCTTATTTGAATTGATTCGTTGACGTTAGACAAAGATCTCCTTAGTGTATCTCTTTGGGATCCAACTAGGTTTATACTAAGGATTACATGGATTTTTTATCATAATCAATGAGGACACATAATCTATGGGAATTATGTTACTTTAATTATAACAGTCCCTAAATTATTGATATTTTTTGTGGGATGAAGAAACTGGTATTTATTTGGTATCCCTTCACTAATTACTTTTTACACAATAATATATGAATAACATAAACTGCATTAATCATTTGTTTGGATTTTGTTAGTATTTCAATTTAATGTTTTCCAATTGATATGTAATTTCATATTTCACTCAACTATAAATTGTTTTAATGGTCTACACATGTATCTAACACCATTGCTGGAGTTATATTTAGTTTTACATGCACCCTATTTAGACCACTATTTGGTTTCGAGGAAGAGGTCATGGATAAAGGTTGAAATAAATGTAAATACACAACTAAGAATGCTTGATATTATTAGGATGAGATATTATTTAAATATTAATAATATATTTCATATGATTCCTTATAGATAACTTGTTGTTCTTTTGGTATCCTTTTGTATGTACTTGAACTGTATTGCGCACATTCTTCCATGTTTTCTTACATTTACCTTGTTTGATCATGAGATGATCATTTATATATTATCTTGGTGTTTTTAATGTTAGTTTATAATATCCATATGATTTAGTTTACTGTTTAATTTGTCTTTATATGTTAATATTTATCATACTGATTACTTTTGATCATTACATATGTCTTTCACTATGATAATGGTGGTTTCGTCTTTCCAACATAACATAATAGACCATTTTGGCTACCCGACATCCTATTTTGTTAGGGGAGTCATAAATGAAGAAATGTGGTCTATTAGGTTCTGTTACATATTATTTAACAGGTTCCATGATATCACTATATTATCTATGTTCTTAAAATTCCACTTATACCAATCTCCATGGATTTAATCGAGATATCTCCTCTTCGATGTGAACTCAACATTCATATTGAAGTTATAATTTTATTTAATTATATAAATTTATTTTCTACATGAAAATTTTTAATTATTTTACAATGAAATTTCTCTTGGATTTTTTACTTCCTTATGATTTTAAAAATGTACAATCATTGGTTATAAATCATTAGGTGCCACCACATAAATAATTTCTTCACAATTTCTAACTACTTTACTTTTATTTTGTTCATATCTATAGGATTAAATGTATAATTTTATTTTATCCATGATAACATATAGAAATAAATCCCAAAATATCATCCTCATATATATAAATTTGTTAATCACTATATATATAATCATTTTTTGATATATATTTTTTCCATCATATGTCTTCTTTTCCATAACCATTGATTGATTTTTTATGTTATTATAAATTGAAATTTTGTTTTCACCAATGTGTACATTGAAATTGAAAGTCATTGATATGTTCTAAATTAATTCAAAATAAGTTACATTAAAATATCCAATCATTCAATAATTTTAACATTTAAATTTTATTTTACCTTGGTATTTATGATTAACTTGTTACACATATTTAAAATTATTGTCTGTAATTATTGAAAAACATTGAAATATATTTGGATCTAACCTCACCCACATTAGTAGATTTTTACTATTTCTATTTTAGTCATTTAGATATTTTTTAATTCCAATCCATGTTGGATTTTCAATAATTTTTTCAGTATATCTCTCCACACATTTCTCATATAATTAGGACATTCATGAGACTATCGATGGTCTATATATCTTATTGTAAATCCCAAATAGGGGATATTACAAGAAAAATTATATTGGAGATTTCTTCATATCATAGTCACCAAAACATAATGTTCCAAAATATCTCTATATATTTTATTGACATCGATTTTTTAAAAGAATGGAAAAATAATTTTCACCACCCGCATTCACCATGATTAAGAAAGAGACAAAAAACTACCAAACCCTTCATTCTTCATGTTGAAGGGGAGATAATGACCCCCCGATTCCCACCTTCAAAAAGCCACAATGTGGTGACGAGAACCATGGGCATGGAATCAAATGAAATATATATGGAATTATCCTTATTATTTAGTAGTATCATGAGATAAGATGGTAATAATCCAAACAAAAATCCAAAATAGAATGTAATAGTAAATCCAACACTCATTCCCACATGCATGTTCAGAGATAAACCCATAAAAAGTAAAAGAAAACTCTAATGGTAAAGTACAAAAAGAAATTAACACAGTAGCAAAAACTATCCCAATGTAAGAAATAGTACGGCCTCACACATTCCCCGGTGTCCTCCTGGAATCCTGAAAGCAGTTTTATATACCGAGGGTGAGTACATAGGTATACACAGCAGGGAAAACCATAAGCTCTCGGGCACAAGTGGGGAGGAATTCTTTTCCCCCATAAGAAACTGGAGGTAACTAAAACACCTAGTAAGGATAATTTCTACCCATCATCACCTAGTCACACTCTTCAAATATAGAAAGAAATTTACGTAATATTGATACCACATCGATATTTGAGTACCCCGTACCACTTTTCATCTGGTTATTGAAGATGTCATAGGGGTTAGACCTCCCTCGCCATTTTTACTACAGTCCCACTTCTTCCCCAAAAATAACCTTATGGGAAACCTCAACCACATATCTGACATAAAAAATCACTGTCCATCTCAACTATGCATCCCGACCACAAACACCTAGGCCACCAAAACCATACATAATCATGGCCACAAACACCTAGGCAAGAACAACTACTGCCTACTTGATGACACTTGGACCTCATCCTGAAGACACTTTGGAAACAAAAATTCATGAACACATCAGGGAAAACCACCACAACACACCATGTTCGAAGAGTCTAGGGATAAAATGGTCCTCAGGCCGTCACAACCTACCCATATAGTCTTATGTTACTCGAGAGATGGAGTAGTAATGAGATAATAAGAAGCCAACCAATATGATTTTGAAATGAAACCCTTCCCCATTAAATGGGGGTGTTCTCCACGTATTGATCAACGTGGGTGGGTTATTAATTATAAACATAAGAAGTAAATTTTTACATATAGGTAAACAAGAACTCATCCCACCCCGAGGGTCCTGAAAACAACCCATACACAAACACCCTCATTAATATTCATTTATCCAGAAAGCATAATAGCTGCAACTAGAGATCCGTGCCGTATGGTAAAAATGTTCAAGTTGTTTCATTAGAAATTAATTCTTCAATACCGGGTATATAACATGCACACCCAAAATTAAAAACAACAGAAGACTGATGAAGATAGCCAAACAACAATTTATGCATTGAAATCCGGTTCTCTTATAAATTTATAACATAAAAATGGATCTTTAATATCCCTAGAAGTATTAAAGCCATCCCAAACCCCGAAATATGGCCCCAAATGGCCTTACATCCACAAACAAACCACTGAACAACATGGTATCCCATCCCCATTCACATCACCCCACATGCATCAAGCAGAACATCCGTGCTTATTAGAAGAATAGAACAAGGGATTATTCAAATTTAACCACACCATTTATCTTGTTCATTTCATTAATTTGTTTAACTGGGGTGATTTAATAAGGATTATAATTCATTTGGGAACCCATTTAATCAACCTTGTTAACATGATTAACTAGTTTCCATGTTACTTCCATCCAATCACAAGTTTATACAGAGAAACAATGGTTCATTAGTGCACAAGAAAGGACCACCAATGACAACTATTTTTATGGGAATAATCCCATACAATTCACAATGTATTAATGAAAACAAAATATTACAGTACCACCATCATCATCATACACACCATTTAATTCTTTATAATCTATTTATTATCTTCATTAAGGTTCAGTTTCATCCACTCCCTGAGGTAAGTTATCATACCCACCCCTCATGATACACAGTAAAGAGAGATGAATTAAGTCCCTGCCTGGATGATCAACGATAACTTTTTCTCTTCTCATGCCATGAAATTGGGATGTACCCCTTGGAGATGAATAACTCCATGTAATCCAAGAGTGATTATGAAAGGTTACAATACAGGCATAGGATTCTTCTCTAGAATATGGACTAAAAACACACCACGGAAGGGAAAAGATTCCATGGGAGAAGACGATCTCCAGAGATAAAAGTTCAGATCACGGATTTATAAGGTATGAAATATTGATCAATTTTAAAGGCAGATTGTGGTTTCATCACATCATTGGGTGGTTACACATGATGGAATTAATTAATATTTATTAATTCTTCATGAAGAGGTTTCGATAATGGGTTAAAGTAAATAAATTTTCATTAAATGAATAAAAACCTGTATCAAGGGTGATACTATAACTCATGACAAGGGTGTGACATCAAGATAAAAAGGCCACATGATTCATTAGCCCAGTTGTATCCCTACCTTATGGGATTTAACAAATCTTTTACCACCTTAAAAAATCTTTGTAATGGGAATTAAATAACTTTTACATCAAAATATAATTTACTTGGGGAAAACTAGAAGGTACTGGAAAAGCATGGAAGGACTCACCATTTGGTGAGTCACCTTCACCCTAACAGCATCACCCTAGTACTGTCTTCATGGAATCGTCGCCCTGAAACCATCATTATGGCACAGTCTCCCTAGCAGAGTCGTCCAAGCACCGCCAATGCCACCATTTACCATCGGTGCCACCGATGCCCACTGGTGCCACTGATGCCCATCGATGCCACTGTTTTCCCCTGGATGACACCGATGATGATCAGTGACAATGATGCCCATTGGTGGAACTGACTCCACTGGGTGACATCATTTTCCCATCGGTTCAACTGAAGCTGATTGGTGCCACTAACACTCATCAGTAACACTGTGTTCTGTCGGTTCCACCATTCGTTAGACCCATAATTTTGGAAAACCCCTTTATGAGTCATCGTTGGTCCCCAGGACCCACAAAACACATGAAATTGACAATGAAATGGACCATGAGGGTCCAAAAAATTACCACAGATACCCCTCATACTATTCTCGTCCTAGAAAATCCATGAGTAAACATAAAGAAAAGAGAGGGGTCCGAACAACTACCTTGTAAGAAGCCTCTCATGGGTACGCCTCTTTGACATATAAGAACACATCTCCCCCATCTATCTCTTGAACAAATATGGATACACAATAGTATTCTCCATTAAGCAGCCACACAATATGTAAATGTTATACCGTATAGTTTTATGGATTAGGGATCCCCTTCCTCCATGTCAATATATTATTCCCTTTGGGCTTCTTAGACTCACCCGCACGAGTTCAATCACGTCCACATTAATGTTTCTTGATTAGGGATCAGGTTCTCCCCTCCCCATAGTTAGGATTATTCATACACATTCCTAGAACAAGGGAAGCATCTCATATAATAGTTGATAAGGTCAATCAGTACATCACAAATATGTAGAGAATAAAACACACAAAAAATAAAAACAGCTCTATGTACTGGGTTTTAATCTGTGCCTCATGTTCCTAGGTACACTCTTCGAGGCCTCCATGCCTTAATAACACAATAATCAAGGGAATGGTTCATCCATTAATAAACTTATCCTCATGATCATCAATCACCACTGGTTTCTCTACGAATGTCGCATCGTCCACAATATCGAGTTTTCCCTAGTTGAGGAAATGTGAATCATCGTGTAGATACTGGTAGATGTGAGACTCATGGAAGACATCATGTACCCTCAGTAGAAATGGTGGTAGAACTAGCTGATAAGACACTTTTCCAACCTGACACAACACCTTAAAGGGTACAACGAACATTGGAGAGAGGTTACACCCCCTACCGAATCTATTGCCCACGCCGAGGGGAGAGCATTAAGAACATGTGGTCCCCCTCCTCAAACTCCAAGGGTCACCTCCTTTGATTGGAATAATAATTCTATCAGTCATGATTTGACATCATCTGTACCAACGTTTCCACATCCATATGTGATAATGCATCCATTACACTTGACTGATTGATTTCCAAGAAGTGAGATGATTTCATTAGCCATTCCACCACTACCCAGATTGCATCGCAACCTCCTCAAATAGTGGGTAGTCTTGTGATGAAATCCATCTATATGTCTTCCCATTTCCACTCGGAGTCATCTAAATGCATTAATAGACCTCCTGGGATGTGGTGTTCATCCTTCACTTTCTAATAGACGAGGAACTTCACCCCAAACTCTGCCACTGCTCGCTTCACCCCAGGCCACAAAAAATGACCACTCAGGAACCATTACATCTTAGAAACTCCTAGGTGTACCACCAGGGGTGATTTTTTCAACTCACCAAGAACACTCTTCCACATTTCCAGTCGGGAAAATTGATTTTTGTGAAAGCAATTTGATTCTATCCATCGTCTGACCATGCTTCAGGTGCATTTCTCAGGCTAACGTGATCAGGCATCACTTCAACCTTTCAGTACGCCACTAAGACTCTACCACATACCACAATAGAATGGGATGCACTATCATCTGAAAAATTCATCCTCTACTACCATCCACTATTGCATCTAGGTGTATGGTAGCCAACTCCTTCATCACCTTCCAAGTATCTGCTGATTCTCCAACTACATCCTTCTGTGAGATTCTTCTCGAGGAATCGGCCACCACTGTACTCTTTCCTGAGGTGTAAGATGTCTCTAAGTCATAGAGCTGAAGAAAGTCCATCCACCTCAATAGTTTCATGTTCAGGTGAAATTGCGATAATATATACCACATGCATTTTCAATCTATGAAAACCATGAAGAGTTCCCCATTAAGGAAATTCCACCAAATAATATGGGAGAAGACTACCACTTCATGATCTATGGAATGGGTGGCATAGTCATATTCATGAATATGTATCTTCATAGACCCATAATAAATCACTCCACACTGTTGTATCAATACACACACCAATTCTAGTTTGGATACATCACAAAACACTTCAAACACTAACCCTTCTTCTGTAAACCATATCACTGGGGAACTGAACAAGATCCCCTTCAGATAAATAAAGTCTTCCTAACAATTATCAATGTATAAAATATTCTTGTCATTATTGGTCATGTATGTCAAAGGAGTTGTAACTAGAGTGAATTTCGGCACGAACCTCATACAGTAACCTACTTGACCCAGGAAACTATGAACATTCACTAGGTTCTTGGGTTTTGCCTAAGAAACAGCCTTCTCATCCTTCGATAGGTCCACTTCTAGTCCCTGCTGGGACCCCACATGTCCATGGAAGTGCACCTCTTGTTCCTAGAACTTAAACATGGACCACATCCCATAGAACTGGTGTTATTTTATGACCTCTAAGACCATCCTCATATTCTCGATGAGATCCTCAACTGATCTTGAGTAGACCAGGATGTTGTCTCTAATCATTACCATGAACTGGTCCAAATACTCATCGAAGAAAACTTTCATGGGCCTGATTAACACTTTAGGTGTGTTTTTAATGCCAAACAGCATGAACATGATCTTCAAGTGCCCATATCTACAACTGAAAGCAGTCTCTGAGATGTCACACTCCATCACTATCAACTGTTGATATCTCGATCGCATGCCTATCTCATAGAACCAATAGTATCCCTTCAACTGTTCAAAATGTTCATTGATTTTCGGGAAGGGGTAATGGTTCTTTTACATCACATGATTCAACCTTCGGTAGTCTATAATCATCCTAAGAACACCGTCTTCCTTTTTGAGAACAAGATCTATGAACCCCCTGATGATGCACTCGGTCAGATAAACCCCTTCTTCATCAGATTGTCACTCTGAATCTATAACTCTCTCAACTGAGAAGTCTCAATCTGATAGGGATCCATCAAAATCAAACAGGCAATGAGTTACAATTCAATCCAAAACTCCACATCATGTCAATGTGGTAGATTAACGACCTCTCCAGAGAATACATCTTGGAACTCACTAATTATCCTCAAAACATTCACCATCTCTATATCTTCTGACTCTACTGATAGCTCAGATAACAAGGAATGTAGGCTCTCCACTCACTGGCTACCCTCTTGTAACCATGATCGCTAAAAGAATTCACAGGTTTCCCTCCCATATCTGTAAACAAGACCCTTATCTGGATGCAGTAAATAATGGAAAACATAGAGAATGGACATTCGATGCCTAAGATGACATAATATGAATGCATCTATAGATAAAGCATATCCCCACCAGATTGATGTTTCACCACCATCATTTTACATCCCCTGGAAACATAAGACAAACTAGTCTGACCACCAACTGGCGTACTCAATACCAGGGGCTCTGGGACTATATATGTTTCTAGACCTAATGCATGGTCTATACTGGGTACAACAAAAGAGTGTGAGGATCCTGAATCAAACAATACACACACAAGATTACTAAACAAGATGATCATACCTCGAACGACCTCTATCGATGCTAGAACCACTACCTTTGCGACGCGAAACATCCCACGCATATCTTTTATGCTCCTCAGTTGTCATCTGCATCCCCAACCATGCCCTGGTTGAGGCCCCTGAGGAGGTCCCTAAGGCCAACATCCTCCTAAAACGTCTTCTCTCCAATGAGCGGGAGCTCGATGTTCCTGCTGCTTCTGCTAGAAAGGACTAGCAATGAACTATGGCTGTTGATGTGGGTGCTAAACTTGCCTACCTCCATTTTAGTAAACTCAGAACAGAAATTGATTCATAATGTGGTCATGACTGACACATATGAAGCACCTCGCTATTAGGCTCATAGATGAAGGGATTGGATTAGGAGATCGAAAACAGAATTGTTAAGGCCCGCTCCTCGATGGCCGAAACCTAGATGGACCTTATGCTGGAGGTCTATAGCTGATATCCTTCCCTTTTGACGGTCTCAACAGGGTCCCCTCATGTGGAACACCTCCCAGCATGTGCATTCTCTCCACCACTTTAGCCTTCTACTGATCCTCCATGTATGTCAACAAAGTGAAGTGAGTTACAACATACTGAAGAGAAAGCCAAAATGCCTCCTCTGAGCTTCTCGACCAGGACTCCACATTCGGAATGTTGTCTAGAGAAAAACTAAGGAGGTCCTAGAACATGATACCCAATTCCATCACTATCATACTCCCTTGTTGGAGGGAGTACATATCTTGCCTCTTCTCAACATTCATTGTGGTAGAATTGGATTCCACCCAGAACTCCTTATCACCGTCTTTCCACAAAACCTCAACATTCCACTTCTGCCCGAGGTAGAGTTTCCACCATTGAAGTGCTACTCCCCACATCTGGCTCATAGCCAGTGGAACCCAGTACTCAGCCATAGCCTGTATCAAGCTAAAAGCTATCACTAACTTGTCAATCCAGCTTTCTATCTCTAATTATGAAATGCTTCCCTCGTACTTCTCTAAGGAATTCTGCTGAAAGTTACGAAGAATCTTATTCCACTGGTCATCCTGCTCATCTTGATCCGCACCCATATGATCATCCATTTCAACATTTTGGGCCTTGATTGCTCATACTAATTGTGGTCTTCATCTGGGTTCCATATCTTCATGGTAAAGAAATAATTCATAAGCCTGAGTAGTGTAGAATATAATATTAATATTTTCTTAAACATGGTTTTCATTTTATACTACACAAACACCCAGAGGACACTAGAACACAGGTCATTATGAAGCATGATCCTTTCCTAGGGTCATACACTTAAATTAGTGTAGCCTCCCTTTGTCATTTAGTAGGTCCATAGTCTATGCAATATATCACAATGGGGGGGGGGGGGCTAAAATCCCATTTCTTAGCCGGTATTCCTTGCCATATTTCATGCTCCAAGATTTTCTAACATTGTTTCCATGTCATCCCATGCAATCATAACGATTCAAAAATATAAACTCCATCCAATCTATCAACCAGTCCTCTAATACCATTCTCTCATGGCCCAACTTCATGAAGATGAGGGAAGGGACAACAAACTACCAGACCCTTCCTTCTTCATGTTGAAGGAGAGATTATGACCCCTGAGTCCCACCTTCAGAAGGCACCAGAGTTTCAACTAGCACCAAGGGTATAGAATCACAATTAATATGGAATTCATTTCCATTTTTATTTAGTATTATCGAGGGATAAGATGGCATGAATCCAAACAACTCAAAAAATGAAGGTAAAAGTGATGCCAAAACACATTCCCACATGCTTGTTAAAAGATAAACCCATACCAAGTACAAGAAAACACCAAATGTAAAGTACATAATGAAAAGAAAATAGTAACAACAACTGTCCCATCATCCGAGCTAGTATGGTCCCACATGGTCCCCAATGTCCTCCTAAGAACCTAAAAGAAATTTTATATATGTAGGATGAGTACATAGGTATAGTAATTATGAAAAATCAAATGTTTTCATGCACTATTGAGGGGGCATTATATTGCCCCGTGAGAAAGTATATTTAACCAAAACACCCAGAAAGGAAACTATCCACCCAACCTCACTGAGGGATACTCAGAATATAATGCAATTCATGTAAGTAATTGTAACAGTACATCGATATTTGGGTTCCCCACACCACTTTCCCACTAGTTATTGAAGAACTCCTATGCATCAGAATTCCACCATCATTTTCCCTATAGTCCCAAAACTGATCAATAAACAAACTTATTGGCCACCAGAACCATGTATCCCATCGACAGAAACCTGGACCACCACAACCATGCATCCTGCCTGTAGACACCTTGGCCACCACAACCATACATAACCATGCTCACGGACACTAGGTCCAAAACAACTACTGCCACGGCCGGAGACACCTGGGACTCATCTCAATGACACATGGGAATCAAACATGCCCTCACACACCTTGTCCAACCATCACAACATACCCTTCCTAGAGATTCTTGTGAAGAAATGGATCTTAGTACATCATAGCTTTCCGGAATAGTCTTGGGCTACTTGGGGGAGGGAGAAGAAAAGAGCTAATAACCATCCACCCAATATAATTTTGGAAAAAACACTATCCCCCATGAAATGGGGGTGTTCGGCACGATGTTCTCAAATTGGGTGGGGTGAGAATAAAGAAACATCAGAAGTACATTCATACTTATAGTTAAACAATCACTCATTCTAGCATAAGGGTCCTAAAAATAGCCCATACAGAAACACACTTGTTATTATTCATTCATTTAGAAATCATAACAACCACAACTAATGAACAACCCATTATTATTACCAAGTTCATGTTGTTTCATTAGAAATTAATTCGATACTACATGGAAGCTAACATGCACACACAAAAGTTAAAAATAAGTATGGACCGATGAAGACAACAAAATAGCAATTTAAGCAACAAAACCTGATTTTCTTATAAATTCACCACAGAAAAAGGGCAAGGAAGATGTGAGGGTTGGGATATTCCCCCCCCCCCCAAAAAATTTATTATTACAGAAAAAGGGATCTGTATGATACATATAAGTATTGGATCCAACCCAATCCCCAAAATACAGTACCACAAGGCCTCAGATTCTCAAACCAATGTCTAAACGACAGGGGATACCATCTCCATCCACATAACCCCTCAAGCATTAAGCAGAATATCTGTTCTTATTAGCATAACAGAACAAAGGATTTTATAGATTCAACCACAACATTTATCAATTTCCATCCTTTAGTTTGGTTAACTAGGGTGACCCCACAAGAATTCTTATTTATTTTAAATCCATTTAGTCAACAGATATTGAGTGATTAACTAGTTTTCTTTGTCATGTCCATTCAATCACATGTTTATACAGAGAAGAAAAGGTTTATTAGTGTGGAAGAAACGGCCACCAATATCAACTATTTTTAGTGGGGGTAATCTCATACAATTCACAACATATGAATGAAAATAGAATTTTATAGTAGAATCTTTATCAATCATACCACTTCATTCCTTATATACTATTTGTTATATTTGTTAAGGTTCAGTTTCATCCATGCATAGAAGAAACATTATCATACCCACCCCACATGATACACATTAAAGATAGACGAAGGAAGACCCTACCTATACGATCAATGATCAAGGTTTTCTCTTCTCATGCTAATAAGTAGGGATGCATGACATGAAAAAGAAGAACTCCATGGACTCTAAGAGTGAGTAGGAATGATTCCACCATGGGCGTAAAAATCATCTCTATAAGAGGGACTTCAAACAAATCAATGAATATAAAAGAAACAAGGGAAAAGAAGATATCTGGTGATAAAAGGTCAGATCCTGGAGTTATGGGATATGAAATCATGAAAAGAATTTAAGGAATATTGTGGTTTCTTCATGTATTTGGGTGGTTACACAACATGGAATTAATTTCTATTTAGTAATTCATCTTAGACATGTGGAAATAATGGGTGTGAGTTAATAGTTTTTATTTAAACTGAGAAAAAATCGTAATAGTTGAAAAACTTTAAAACACAAGAAGGGTGTTACCCAAGGAAAAGGCCACACGTTTTGGTAGCTCAAGTGTCCCCCAACCATTGGGGATGTAAAACATCTTTTTCTACATTTAGAAGGCCATGTAATGTGTATTTAAACACTTTTAAGTAAAAATAAATTTTACCAGGGAAAAAATGGATGGTCCTAGAAAATAAGTGAAGGACTCAATGTTATGTGAGTCACCATCACCCCAAAACCGTCACCCGGAAACCGTTTCCCTGGAACCATCACCCTGGCACCGTCTCCCTATAAATATCGGTGCCACTATTAAACATTGGAGACACCAATGACCATCCATGCCATTGACATGCATCGGTTCCACCGACACCCCTCGGTGCCACCAATGTCGATCGCTTCCACTGATGCTAATAAGTGCCACTGTTTGTTGAACCCTAAATTTGGGAAATCTTCATAATCTGTAACCATTGGTCCCCATGACACCCCAAACACTATAAATTGGTATATTAATAGACATGGTGGGTCTGTGACATTATAATAATAGATAAAAACATATTATCCTATTCAGACATCATCAATTTGAGCATAATTTTATTTTATTCATATCTCCTGACTATTTTTTATCAATTTTGAATATCATTATGCCTCATCTAAAATAATCTCACTATTTTAAATCCCATTATTTTTTAAATCCTACTCAAAAATAAATGACAAAAAATTACAGATTCTCTTAATTTTTTTGATATTTTTTATTCCATGAAATCAATTGGTTACGCCAAATTGATGAATATATATTCCATTATTAGTGATGTAAACAACATCCCAGTTAATATAAATGATATGTGGAACTAACCTCTACATTTATAGATGGAATTTTTCACCATAAATTTTTAAAATAAATTATTATTGATAGAAATAATAATGATAATAGATCATGTTTTTCAAAATATATTGTAAATACAATAAAGACTCATATCCAATAGATAATACAGCATAACTCTTTATAAAATTTGAAATTACTTGTGTGGGGAAATGGTGATTTAATACCACAAATATGAGAGTTTAATTAGATTCAACTATAACACAATGTATATAGAAATATTCCTATATATGAATAGTGAAAATCAATCTAAAAAATTGATATACCTACATATGAATACGAGTCATAGAACGCATGTGACACAATAGCTATACATCTTTGAAAATGCCGTTTTATTTATTTGAAAATAATTATTTTGATATTATGATATTTTTATCCTCACAGAGATAATATTACCATCCTAAAGTAGGAATTAATAAAAATAAAGTCCTAATATTCAGTTTTTAAGTTTGATCTTTGTATGTATAAATATGTTGATTGATGTACAAAAGAAAACAAAATTTCCTAAATATATTTAGAAAACAGGAAACATTTTTCTACTCCATAATCTAAATCATGATCATAATAGCTTTACACTTGGAATAAGTAGTTGTATATTTTAATTTTTTGCTCTTTAATTATCGTTACTTTCTTGTATATGTTATGTAATATTTATATCCGCTTATTGAATTATAGTGATCATTTATTAGGTAGAAGGTGGAAATAAGACATAAAATATATTTATTATATATAATCACATAAATTTTTTAGGATCCAAAAACACCACAAAGCAGTTAAACAATATATTTCATGATTACAATGTGACGTAATCTCTAATCCATATCCATTTGGAAATTATAATTTAAATAAAAGTTTTCAATGACATCCTCATCATGAATATAGACGAAGAAATTGATGTGTGGGGTCCTCATAAATACTTAAAAAATTCCAAAAAAAATATTTTATGGGGTCCATCCTTGAAAACAACATCATTTAGATAGTTTATAGCGATAAAATTACAAGATAAATTCCATGTTGATATGACATGATGCATTTATGCAGTTGTAAATTATTTATCCTTCATTAAAAAATCATGTGAGAACATAATGGAAGACATCATGATCATTGAATATCCATGAAAAATTATTATCATCATAAATCATTATTATAATATTACAATTTTAAGAATAAAAATCACATATGTTTTTCTTTGTTAATGATACTATCATAGAATTTATGAACACATTTATCACATTAGTAGTTTTCATTGAATGTTTTGTTATAAAAATTATAATTCTTGTATAATAATTTTTTCTTTGTAATATATAGTTATTAAAAATTAATTATAAAATCTATTTTATTACATGTATGATTTTATTTTAACATTTATTTATATTATAAAATTAAATTAGTTTTATTTTTATTGTCATTGTCATATAATAATTTAAATAGAAATTATGTGAAATTAATTTAATACATTCTAATTATTAATTAATGTATTCATAGTAAATTTATTTATATAATTACATTTTAATGTATTCACAGAAGATATTCTATGTAATAAATAGTCTAAAATTAATTCTTATTTATCATTTTTCTCCAATGTAGTATTTTTTAGTACACTTTTAATTTCGAGAATAGATTATTTACATTATAAACTGGTGTTAAAAATTTCTATGATCATGTTTTATTACAACAAATATATTCTTTGAAATCATTAAATATATTTTTAATGTTAAAATAACATTATGATGTATTTATTTTTCTAACTCCAATTATTGTTCTTTAGTTTTTGGTGTAATAATATTAAGTAATTCATATATAATTTTTATAATGTTATAGTAAGAATAGTAAAATGCTAATAAATTTACATTATAATCATAATATATAATCTTTATCCAAAAGAAACTACCATTGAAAATACTTTTTAGTATTTTTATTCCTGTAAATTTTAAATGTTATTTTGATCAAATAATATTTTACAGTATAAATTATTACTTATGATAATAAAAATATTTTATAAAAAAACAAAAACAAAATACTTTTAAATTTTAAATTTAATAACACTATTTTCAATATTGGAATTGGAAAATAAAAATTAACTTCTCATAAATTTTTAGAGTCTTTCATAATAAGATTATTTTTTGTTGAAAAATAAATGATATGGATTTTACGAATAAAATAACAACTAGTTTTTATAATAATAATTAGTCTACTAATGAATATTGATATCATATTTTCATGATTTAAAATTCTTTTATGGATTATATTAATTTATTTAAAATGATTTCACATAATTATTGGATGTTATAAATAATTTTTAATACTAATGTTATATTGCATTTGAATAATTAATCAAAATTTGAATAATTAAATTATTTAATCAATTATATATATGAATTTTAGATTTTTAATTTTTTTATATACCAAATAATTATATTTTAAAAAATATACACTAATAAAATTCATTAGATTCACCAATATATATATATATATTATTGGATAAAAAATAATTATTATTATATTTAGTTATAACCCTCCATCATCCATTTTTACACAAGCATACACCATACATTTCAAATAAATTATAACAATCTATATCTATACTAACATATACATGTCACGATGAATCAATGTTGATCGTAATTCGATTCCCTAATGAGCATAAAATCAATCTAAAAGGATGTCACTCAAATGGCATGTCCAAATTTTATTCACATAGCCCCATACATTTAAAACTCATAGTTGATGATCTTATTCTAAATGACACATAAGAAAATTCATTCTTATAGAACTAAAATATTCATAACCTTTTACTGATGTTCTAGTAGAGATCACAGATGTATCCATGTAAAATCCATTTTTATGACGTTTCTATGTAAGATTAATGTTTCAAAATTTATATCAGATATATTATAAAAAATTATTTTTCCCTAGAAAAATATAAAATTCACATTTTTTAGATAATCAATTATATTTTTATGGAATATATATCAATTGTTTACCAATATTGATGAGGGATAACCTATTCTATCATGTAAGAATCTTTTTCATAACATGTTTGTATGTTAGAATTACGATTTTACCGTCACCTTTAATAATTTTCTTATTTATATTCATTTCCTTCGAACTGAATATAAGATTGTTATCATTTAATTAAATGATTTCATAGTCATTATATTACATATTATTTTTATATATTATTAATATAAAATTAACAATTTTCTCACATCAAAAAACTTATATATGATTTTACTATTTCAAAATAAATATTATAACATGTATACATGGAAATGTTTTCTCACATAATCCAACTGTGTTGTATATATTTATCTACTGAACTCTGAGAAATCAATAATTTTACTAAAACTACAACTTTACACTATACATTATTATATATCAAGTTGTTAGTAGCCATATTCTATAAATTTTCACTAAAATAGCTTTGGAATGATGAACAAAATAGCCTTTAAATTACATTTATTGGAAACATATATCTAATTAATGAGTAACTCCTCAATTTTTATGAAATTTTATTTATTAAAATGAATATATAATCATAAAAATTAAAAAAAAAACCTGAAATAAAAATTATAATTTTAAATTATTACTCTATGGTGTATTTGTTTAACTAAAAAATGCCCATTTATCATTATGGAAATAATTTATTACGATTTGAAGTCTCACCTACATGAATTACCATTCTTCCTTCACCCAAATCCACTCAATATGTTTTAGTTCTATTTTTACCCATTACATGGTATATTTTCATATAGAAAAGTCCCTCTTCTTCCCAGATAATAGTGGTATCATTTCCAACCCCTCCATAATTCGTTCATAATTCAACATTTCCTTGAACAGATGACCATAAATAATATAAATAAAATCCTCAAAAAACTATTGAATACTTTTATAGAATTTTTTTTTCATAATTCCAATAAATCGTAGACCATTGTCTAGATAAATGTATAGGTCTTGACATAAGTATCAAATATTTCTTCACAATTTTCATGGGTTTTTTTGGTAAAAGAAATAAATTTCCATAGTATAATAGTACCATAAGCATCATTAGTGTTTTGCGACTTTTTATAATAATTATAGATCAAATATATATTCTCACCCACCTACTAAGAAAAAGAAAAATTGTTGTTAGTGTGTGTTGGGGGATTCACACCTCTATGTAGAGACACATTCTATTTCACATTGACACCCATCAAGTATAGTAATTTTGATGGTATTGTTATAAGAATATGAAATATACAATATATTTATGTTTTTTAAATGATAATATCACATCCACCTCTATCTCAATCAGTTGATGATAAAAAATAAAAAACATGTTTTGTGAGGACTATGGACTCCATAATGAATCATTATTTTTTTGTTTAATTTAATAATTTATAAAAAAATAATGTCAAAATAATAATATTAATCATACTATGAAAAAATAAAATACATTTTTTGTTGAAATAAATATCCATTAACCATTATGACAATCAATTTATAGCATGTTCTAGATTGGGTCTGTTAGACTACTAACAGGAATAATTAATTAAAGTTATATCTTGGTTGATTATAAAAATTAATAATTTATATAATACTAAGAAATAAATATATAACTAATTTATATTTTATTGTTATAGAAATAAAAAATCAATTTAAAATCAGTAATTACGAAAAAACTACCCATTTGTCAAAAATAATAACAGATAAATTTTTTATCGATCTCATTTTTTTGGAGAAAGGATTATAATGTCATAAATGAAAAATTATACATAATATATCATTGAATTATTTAAATTTCTATGACAATTATGGAAATTTTTTTGATAAAAAATTTTTCATTGAGTTATTCATTACATTAATTTTGGAAATCACAATCCCTTCCTACAATAATTGATTAATAACATTTTATGATCAAAGTGTTTTTGTAATGTTTTTGTAGAAAATAAATTACCTTTTAACATACATAGAATTATTTCTAAGTCATTCAATACTATAAACTAAAATTGTTCATTATTGTTATCTTAATGAGTAAGAATCTGATTAACATTGAATTAATGTTTATCATATAATATTTTTGTATATTTTTATTTTCTTCATATTAAAAAATTGTATATAAATGGAGTGATGTTAGAAATTATATACATCGAATTCAAAGTCATAAAGATTAACATAATGACAGTTTTTATGAAGTAAATCAGACATTCCTAGCTTAAATTCACAAGAAAATAAACTAATATACATCGTAATAGAAAATATTTTACATTTTGATAATGTAAATTAAATACAGTGTTATAAATCATGTTATTCCATAAATATATGAGTATTAAAATGCCATGTTCCCAAGTAATTTTTTCATACTCAGAGAAAATATGATTGATTGGATATCATGATGACTGTTTAAAGATCAACGATAAATACCTGACCATTCTAAGAGTTTGAAGATAATGATTCTGGGTTGATTTCATTGGAAAATTCTCATTGTATGACATATATGATGGTTGAAATTCTTGAATATCTTATTCTAAATCTATTTTAATTGTTTTAGTTTTTTTAATAATGGAACCATCTCATGTCCATACCACATGGATTCATTGAATTAAAATCATGCACTTGATTTATGATTAAGATCGAGGGCTGAAGGATAAAAAGACTGATTTGATACATTCATTCAAGGGTTACTGGGGATAGGTAGATCAACTAAATATAACATGTTATTATTATTGAGTGTTTTGGGGATATATATATATATAATCCATTATATTAAGTGATACAAGGGATAGACATACATAATAGATACAATCATTAATTACGTTTCAGGGATTATGAGGATTGAAAATTAGAGTCAATCCATCAGTTCGAGGGCTATTAGGGATATGAAGATAGGGAAAACATTATCAATAATTATTATTGTTGCTATTTGTTTTAATTTAATCATATATGTTATTTTTATTCAATTGGGCATTATTCCTTTTATTTTGTCATATAATATCGGGATACAATACATATTAAACAGTTAATCAAATCATCAAATAATATCTTTTTTCACTTTGATAAAATTTATTTTTTATTACTTTTATTACTAATTAATATAATCTTATCTACTCTAAATATAATTACTTTTCATAAATATATCAAAATATTATCTTAATAATATACATAGGTAATCACGATGGGGTCCATGTTTGAATTCGATATTTTTACATAATGATGTTTTCAGGTTGTTTTAGTTTAATGTCATTCAAGCTAGAGTTTTTAAAACTACAATTCAAACCCATGATATAAAAGATCCAAATAAAATATATTATTTTGATCATGATATAAATATAAAAAATATTAATATTTATTTATTGGTATCAGTAAAGGATTCAACTTTCCAAATACTTTCTATACATTTGATTCATTTCCATTAAAAAAATTATTTTTTTAAATGGTCTGTTTATAAAACATTATTATAGTAATGATTTTGTGAAAGAGAATTTTTTTCATTATGATGGTATGTTTTAATAAAAATATAACTCTTATTTCTGATGAAGAAGATTCTGAATATTGGAGTAACAGAATGATGAAGTTCATTATCAACTCTTAGGATGATAACATTGGGAGGGTCACTAGAAATTAAAATATTATTGATATGTAAGGTACATATTTTAGTATCAATAATTAAAAGTATTATATACTAAAATACAGTGCGATGAACAATTTTCAATGATCAATGACAAGAATCATATATATATTCAAATATCATCATGTGATGCTAAAAATAATGTCAACAAAAATGTTGAGGTTACACATTTTGGAACATCAAAAGAAGGTGAAACATGAAGAGAAATTATTAGAGATTATTATCAAAAGATTGATTATTTTAATTAATGAAATTTTTACTGAGACAAATTAGATATTAACTTGTATTATTAATACATTACAACCTAATGTGGAAAAAGATTAAGATGGTGAGAATTTTTTTGAAATTATTATAGAAATCCTGCCAAATGAGCATGATTCTAACGGAAATTTTGTTTATGAAACTAGAATATTTAAGATTGTAACACTTGATGATCTTATTTTAAATATTATTATGTATGAGGTATGATTAAAGAGATATGATGAGAAATCATAAAATAATAAAAGTGTTTTTTTCAGTACTACTAATATTTTAAAAAATCTAGAACTCCGGCATATTTTGGTAGCTCTTCAATAAAGAAGATTGTTTTTATTCATTTTGATACAATAAGTGATGAACAATCCAAAAATTATCTTGTTTGTCTTTCTAGATGGATGAATAAGTTATTCAATAAGAAATATTTATAATATCGACACTAGAAAGGTAATATAAATATAGGTGACATGAAGTATAAGGAGACATAATATGAATTCAAGAATGTTGGATATATCTATGTAGATTATACAATGATAAAAAACAAATACAATAAGGATACATATTATTATTGGAATTAGAAAATGTTATATATTTAAAAATGAAATTATGTCCATAAAGTTAATGATTCCTAGAATTCAAGAAGAAAAGAATTCAAAGATAAATCTTTTTACAATAATTGTTCTATATAGAGGAAGATTGTTCTTCTTGTACGAACACCTATATAATTTTTTCACTTATATATAATGCACACACTACAGAAAATGTTACCAATAAGTTCCTAAATACCAATTATCCTTAAAATAAGGATTCAACATTTTCTAATAAAGAATAGTCCTCAACATATTATCTTTTTTTCCTTCATATGATTATGTATCTCTAAATGTTAAATTTTTTGAATATGAAAATTTTAATGTAATTAAAAAACATGATATGGTTTAATCTAGAATATATATTTTACAAAAGATGTTCTAGATGATTCCAAATATAATGATAAAACCAATTCTGAAAATGAATTTATTTCAGAATATTTAGAAAAAGTAATTTATAAAAATGATAGTCTAAAATCTAGTTTTGATAAATTCAATTCGAAAAAATTTACCAAAGAGGATAAGAATTAGTTGAAAATATAAAATATGAAATTTATTCTTTAAAGAAAATTTTATCATACATTAAAACTAGTGAATAAATATTCGACAAAATGTTCAAAAAAGTTATCCTCGTTGTACAAAATATAGAATGGGGTTTCTCATAAAAATAATATTTTCATCAACAATTACATTATTAAAAAAAAGACCATTTTGTACTAAATGTAAAAGTCTTTTAAATTGGATGAAAAATTGTTTCCCGTTAAAATTATATCTTTAAGATTCCACAAAAAAAAATTTTAAATCAATATCAGTTCATAAAATTTTGTTTTCTAACTCAATCATACCCAAGAATGTTTGGGTGCCCAAATTCTACTATTTGTTCTTTCAGGAAAATGAGGAATGTACCAAAAATATGAATAAATGGTACTTGGATAGTTCATGTTGTCATCACAAGAGTTGTAGCAAATTTTTTTGATAATATTATATTGATCGATGTTGGAAATGATACTTACGAAGATAGTTTTCATGGAGATATTATTAGTATAGTTAAAATAGTTATTATTGGTATAGCATTAATTAAAAAATATTTTTATTGGTATTAATCCCTACCCTAAAATCATATGTAAATTATATGATGATGGTTACCTTTTGAATTTCTGAAATTACAAATCTATAGAACAAAATTTCATGGATAAGTATATTATTTGTATCAATCAACATGAGAATGTTTACACACTTAACATAGAAGACCATATAAGCCAAGAAATTCTTTTTCATAGTGAAATTGAAGATAAATCTTTGGTGTGGAATTGAATTTATGGACTCTATAACCACAAAAATATATGAAAGATAACTAATAAAAACATGTAAATGTTATAGCAGATCTATGTCTTGATTCTTCAAATGTTTGTGACACTTGTCAAATTATTAATCAATATCACTCTCTATTAAAATCTATTTGTGAAGTAACATATACAAAAGCATTACATCTAGGAAACATGGAATTATTTGGTTACACAAACTAATAATATTGGAGATAAATAATATGTACATGTCTTGTGAAATGATTACACTATATATAATTGGATATATTTTCAAGAAAATAAATATTTAACTCTTTTATTTTGTAATTTTTTTTTCTAATTATAAAAATGTGACAAAAATCTCTTAATAACTATGAATACTGATCATGGTGGTGAATTTGCAAATTTATTTTTTTAAACATTATGTATTATTAAATGTATAGAATAGAACATTCTAAAACCTATAACTCATAAGAAAAAAATGTGTTTTTGAATTAATAAATTATATTTGTTAAGATAAAACAATTATAATGATGTGCGAATACTCATTTGAAAAAAATTGGGTAGAAGTAGTCAGTACTACATTTTACACAATAAATTGTGTTTTAATTCCATGATTTCATAATAATACTCTATGATTTGAGGAAAAGTAAAAACACTAAATGTTTTTTAGTTTATAATTTTTTTATATAAATTATTCCTCTTGAATACAAATGATAACCAATATAAATTTTCACCCAAATGTGTTGAAAATATATTATTATGTTATTCCACTACTTCTAAGTCACATAGAGAGTTCAATCTAACACATTTACAATTAGGGAAATAGTACAAGTTAAATTTTATGAAACAAAACATTTTGTGTTCATATAACCCCAATTAACATCCTCCTTAGATGATATTTCCAAAAATTATTTTCATCATATTTTAGAAATTTCTTCAAAGAAGTAAAATACATAAGAAAAAGTTTCTAGCATATTTACTAATGAATATTTTCTAATTTATTTGGTTGCACCAAGTTTCAATACCAAATAAATCATTTTTTCATTGAAATAATTATAGTCATACTATCCATGGAGATTGATTATCAACTAGTTAAGAATAAAAGTTCCTTAAGGAATGAAATCAATCATCGAACATTCCCTACTCAACTTGGTCCAATGAATCTTGATGTGGATTTAGGTGTTTATTATTAGATTAAGGATATGTAAGTTGAACTAAATAAATTTGAAATGAAAAAAATTATAGACCTTGGTTTAACGATATATGGAAAATTCAGTATTTTGAGTAAAATGGTTTTTTAGAAACAAATGTGATGAAAATGGAATAATCATTATAAATAAATCTTGAATTATTATTATGGGTTATAAAAAAAAATAAGGAATATATTATGAATAATCATATGCATCGGTATCAAAATTAAGAGATATTAATATTCTATTAGCCTTTGAAGCAGTAATTAATTTCAAAATTTCTCAAATGGATGTGATGTGTGTTTTCATTAGTGGATATGCGTAAGAGGAATAAGGTTTTTAAAACCCCTTTTATTTTGAATTTAAAAAATATACTGAATATTTTTATAAACATTCCAATAAATTATATATTATTAAATAATCTCCTAGAGTCTAGTATGATAGATAAACATGATATTTCTTAAGATACATTTTTGTTATGGGATCTACATATCCCATAAAAATTACATAAAAGCTGTTGAAACACATTATTATTATTCAAAACTATATTTAGGTCATTATATTATAACCAAAAAATTTATTTAGTAGATTCATTGTATATCTTATGTTGTATAATTTTTATATGAGTATAATGGGTGAGCTGACATATGTTCATGACTTCCAAATTTCACTAGCACTAGAAGAACCATATATTTCTCAATATGAGGATATAAAAGGTATTATAAAAATGATTTTATATGATAATAATAATAGTATTAGTACTCCCATCAGTTCCTGAAATACATTTTATCTTGATGTAGCTAGAGAACCCGTTGATCAATAACAATTAAAGGTATGATTGATAGTTTACTATACAATACTTTTAATCAACTTGAAATAATGCTTTCAATAATATTATGTAAATGATATCATACTAACCATGAGTAATCTCATGTAAAAAAAATTATATTTAACTTAAGGGAACTATGGATTTATGAATTTCTAATTCTTCTGGAAAAGATTACGAATTAAAATTTTTTTCAGAAGAAAACTTTGATGGTTATAAAATACATATGATAATCAAATTTTGAACATTTTATTTCTTATGAGTCTCATTAGTTTATTTTTCATGTTCGAACTAACACTCGATTGCACATTCAACTGGTGATGAAAATATATTATAGGTCGGTGTTTTTGTACTAATGTTTGGTGGATGAAACAAAGACTCACTAACTATGGCTTGAATTATACTAAAAATAAAATTATATGTCATAATTATTGTTCCAATTCATTAATTAAGAACCTTTTACATCCCTCACAAGAAAAACATATAGATATTATGAAACACATTCTTGTGGATCACACATTAATTGAGAAATCATTATATAATGTATCATAACACTAGAATGTTTTAAATATATTGAAATGTAATTTATATTGTGCAACCTATCAAACTATGGAATGTATTATTATTATTTTTTGAATATTTACACTATTTAATTGTAATTGTTTTATCTTTATGGTTATAATGAATTCATTAGTTATTTTTCTAATTTATTGAATTTTATTGATAATTAATATGATTTTGTTTTTCAAACGTTAAGAATTCCTTCCACATTAAATCATTCATTAAATAAATTTAAAATGTTATATTAGATGTAGTTTAATCTCTATCATTGTATTTGTCTTGGAAGTTTAATTTTCAAATTCATTGCCTATTTGAATGGGGGACCACTGTTTCCGACAAAATATTTCCTAGAATTTATGAATCAAAGTTATTTTTCCCAAAAATGAATCCAGTCATAAAATTTTCCAACTGTTAGAATTTATGGTTTCTTCGCCAAATCTAATGCCTAAAAAATGATTTTAATGATTGGAACATATTCATCGAAAGGTTACTAGAAAAAAACATTTATGAAGTATGCTTCGTCATGAAAGAAAATCATTAAATTCCATGGTTGGGAATGTTTTTGTGTTTTTAAATTTGATGGGTATCATTATTCAATATATCCTGATATCATTATATAATTTCATTATTCCATGATATTTCTGGAAGGGGATGAAGAAAATATTTCATTCCAGATTTATTGAAAAGGTTATCAAATTACATAATGAAAAGATAAAAATTTTCATGGTATTACATTATATATAGAATCTATTTTCCATTTCCATAGGTTTCCTAATAAAAATAGTTCTTTTTATAAAGACACTTGGGATGACTCATTGTTTGATTATTATGAATTGGTCGGAATTTATTTTAATCTCACTCCAAATAATAGAGTAATTTTTTTTATATATTAGATGTTTCTAGATTCTGTGAAATGTGATCATGATACCATAAAAGACAATGATGTTTTGGATTTTTATTAACTAGTGAAAATGAAAATTATAAATATTATAGGATATAGCTGTCATTCAATCAGAAAAATAATGTCCAATTTTTTTAAATATCATATTATTATTTTTCCACCTATGATAACAATTATAATGCTTGTTTGTGTGAAATTATTCTTCATTGCAAATAAATCAAAGATGAAGAAGGTGAAAATACTATTAGTTATTGATGATATATTGAAGATAATGAATTTTTGTTTTCATAAGTAATGAAATATCTTTTTGACATATCTTTCTGTACTTCCCAAGAATAAGAAACTTATAAGAATCCAGAGAAAATTATTCTGAAGAATAATTACAATGTATAACATTGTAAGAAATAAATAAGTAAGAAACTCCAGAGTTGATGTCCTCATATCAAATTTATCACACGATATCAAATTCATGTTATTGTAAGGGATGATTGTAATATTGTGAAAGAAGTAAGATCAAAATGTGATCACTAATATAGATTTTACCCAGCAGAGTCCCTCATATTGATTATTCACGGTTCTAATTTTTGGTAGAATAATCAATGGAAAATACATAGAGGATGATACAATAATGAGTGGTAAAAATAGTTTCCATAATGAAAGGAGTATAAGAATCATCTAAAAATTTTGGATTACATTCTACTAGATTGTTCAAATAATTTTTTCTATCATATTATATTTTATGTAAGTTCAAATAATTAATACTATTGTTCCCTCTATCACATGATAGGGAATAGATAATTTTTTTAATGAATCAAAAACAAAAAATAAATATAATTCAAGGATAGGGACTCTGTTTCAATAAGTGTTCATCAAATAAATTTAAGAATGATCCACCTGAATTGTGGAATTGGAATAATTTATTGAACATATTCATGATGAAAGTGAATATGTAGATGATATCATTGAAGTATAAGTTTTATATTTTGATTAATATGGTACATAAGAATACAAAACTATAATAAAAATGAAGATGAAAATGTAGTGAAGATAAAGAAGAAGATAAATATGCTAAATCTGAAAAAATTTCTATGAGAACATCACATTATTCTTCATCAAAAATACCATCGAATATTGATAAAGAATTTAAAGGCTTTGGGGAGAAAAAATATCTACACGAAAAAGAAGACAAATATTCACCTAAAATTGTTACGAAATATCAAAACTGAAAGACAAATTCAATTTATCATAAAATTTTTATGATTATATAATTTAAATTTTTAATGGAAGGAATTTTGGTGAATGTTTTGACTAGATGATGTAATGTAATGATTTCAAAGGTTTAAAAATTGGAAATATTAATTTCCCATATCCAATTGCATGACATTGATGTATCTATTTCAGTGAATTTCATTATAGTGTAATGAGTTGATCAAAAAATATATTATTTACAAAGACTATAAGTAGTTATCCCATTCTATCCAAGATTATAATCCCATTTTTTTTATTCATGAAAATAAAATTAAATAATTGTATTCGATTAATGTTTTCTCAGATATAGTGAATCATAATGAAGAAGATAATAATACCATCAATAATTTTATAAGGTTCATTAGAAGTAATTCAATAATGTGGTGAAATGGGTTGACAATGCCAATAATTATGACCATATGCATTAAGAATCTATTTAAAATTTGAATAAAATGAAAAAATAAAATGCAGAAGCATTCAATGAGTTATCTAATGTTATGTCAGATTTGGAGAAATTTGTGGAGTATATCAACAATATACTTGACATACATAATTATGATGTGAAAGACTTATAAAGTAAAATGAAATATATTTTGTCAATGATTTCAAGACACATGAATTACTTAAATAAAATATTCACATTGAATAATCATAGTCTATAAATATCAGAGAATGTTTGGTACGAAGATAATGTTATATAATGGTTTTAGGAAGACAAAAATGAGTTCAAAAAGAATAATACCATTCTAATTCGTTTAATGAGGAAATGTTAACATATTTTACCTTTTAGAACTAGTTCTTTTTTACTATTAAATACTTTTTGATCAATGAATGACAACTTTATCTCATGAATAATTGTATAAATATTTTAAAATTTCAATTAGTTGAATGATATTTTAATTTTTTGGATGATCGAGTACATCATTATTTTGTATAATATATTTGTTTCTCTATTCCATTTCATCAAAACCATTACTTCTCCATTTGTTGAAAATCATAAAAGGGGAGAAATAATTATATTTGGGGTCAAAATGTTCATATTATTTTAAAAATGGGGATAAATTAAATTTAGAATAGAATATAAATATAAGTGGGAGTTTTTTTATAAAGGTGGAATGTCCAAAAGTTTTATGAATTATTATTTTCGGAATTAATTCGATTGTTGTTATAATTTTCATTTCAAACATCTCGAAAACAATTTTTTTATTATTATTAAATCCCAAAGTTATATATCCTTTCACATAGCACCAGTATGGTGTATGTTATAGGACACAAACATATTTTAAGATATATAAAACATATACTCAGTATAACTTACATGAAATCACAACTTTTCATATGTTACACACTATATTGATGTTTCCTTGGCATATATTTTTTCTAATATAAATATTTAAATAAGATAATTATAACCCTGATATTAAAATTATTAATATTAATAGTAATAAATACTTTTAAAATATTAAATATAATGTTTTTATTGAAATAAAACATACTGATAATGATATATATAATTTTTCGTAGAGACGTTATAAGTGTGAAAAATAATAATTCCACTAATACACTACATTTCATGTCCTTCTATGAAAAATATTAAAATGAATTTTTGAAATAAATAGAAATCTTAATTGATAAGATAATGATAATTTTTTAAATTTTCATGTAGAAAATATCATATGGTTAATTTTTTGGATATATCTGAAAGACATCAATTTTTTTGAATAGTGAGCATACTGAATTTTAGTTAATAAATGCATTATCTTTAAAAAACATATTAATGTTGAATTATACATTAAATATGTTTCATTGTTAAATTTGATCAATTATACATATATTAAAATCATATAGGTCAATATAATTAATTTCACATGATATTGAATATAAAAACATGTCAAACATTGAAACATGTTTCCACTTTAAATCCATGATATTTAATCACCTCTATGGGAATCAAATTAATATTAATCTTGAAACTATTATGAATTGAATTTTTAAAAATGGAATTAAACCATTTTAATCATTTTAACATTTTTATTCTAATTAGGGAATGATGATTTTGGCCCAAAATGATTAGTAAATATAAATAAAATTAATCAAAATAGTTAAGGTCAAGTTAAGAATAATTATAGAATAAAAAATAATATTGTGGGTCGCATAATTATCCAAAACCTCTTTTTTGGACATATTTCTGTGAAAATTATTAAATTATTTATTTATGTTGGTTTTTTATGATGTTTTTGGGTAGTAACTGGTGAACACCTAACTTTTCTTCAATAATTCCAAATTAGTCATTTTTCATCCGTATAAACATCCAAAACCTTTTCCACTTATTCAAACATCTAAAAACTCTTATTATCATCCATGATATGACCAATAATCTTCTCAAAATACCTAGATTCATCCTAGAAGATTTACCTTGGGAATTAAGTAATCCAAGGAAGCATTTTGGCATAAACTGAAAAGACTTACATGATTAAGAGGAATCCTATTCCCTTAAGACCATTTTTTTTATTTTCCTTCTCAACCCCTTCATTAACATTACGACATGACTGAAAAGGGAACTATAATATTCAATATTCTATTATGTTTTTATGATATTTTTTATATATACAATTACACACATAACCATTTAATGTGTAACATACATACTGTTTATGAGTACGATGAACTACCACCTCACTTAATGATTATTGTGAATTTTTCCTCTATCCCCTCTCCTGATGTAAATTATTATGGAAAATCTTTTCATTATTTTTATCTATTATATTTAATATTTTTTTAAGATGCTATATTCCTTTTTCTAACACATACCATTTTTTTAATTTTGTTTCAATAATATAATTTCATTTTAGAAAGTGTTGACTACCTCCCCCTCAATGTGATATGATTTGTTCATACACTACGTGTATTGTATTAAAGATGATTTTAGGAATACATAAATTATATATTATATAATAAATATTATCTAAAAATTATATATATATATACATATATTTTTATTATTTTCTTCCAATATTACTTTTAAACGGAATGAGCGTTAATGCATAAGTATAACCTACCGTATCCATGAAAACTATATTTTGTTTCATACTTATATATTATATAGATTATTGTAATAAAAATATAATTTATATAACTGATATTTATATCATTTTTTAGAATCATTATATCATTATATAAGTATAAGGATCAATGTTATTACAAATTACGACACATGTGAAAAACAAAGCGAATATTACCCAAAGAAAAACCTTAACATTCATCTACAAAAATGGGGGAAATATAATGTCATAATAAATACATATATGTTATTATATATAATAAAATTGTTAATTTAAATATTTATAATAAATTTATATTTATTACATAGCAGGTTTGAATGAGTACTACGAGAGTAAAGACACATTGTAAGTGAATTTCATCTCACTTTTTATTTCGGTGAGATACATGAATTATTCACAATCTATTCCTTTTTTTGGTGTGCATACATCCAAAGGATATTTTTTATTATTCGTATAAATAAAATTATTGGTATTTAAATATCCGTTCTATGAATACTATTTTATGGGGTTAATTTTTCAATGTTACCATTACAGTAACATAGTTTTTATTTAAACTACCTTCATTAAGACATGTGTTTTATTATAAACGTATGTCCATTGAAAAGGTGTATAGGATTCCAATTGAAATTTTATATTTAGAGTGTCATTATTTTAATTATATTTTATGTATCATGTAATTTAATTTTCATACATGAATAGTATGATCATTTTTAACCAAGTGGTTTGAGTTTATTGAAACAGTCTCATCGATTTTTGAGATTGTTAATGATTTTTTTTATTTTGATGAAATAATATGATTCATATCTCAAGATAAGTTTTTAGTTTCATTGTTATATATTTATTTAATACATATCAATTTATTTTTACAATTTTACCACACTGAATTAAATAATATAGTTAAGATTGTGTTTTTAATAAATCCCAACTTTACCCTCTCCTTGGTCAGATATCTGTGTTTCTTTAAAACCATGTTTTCTAAAAAGACTTTCCAATAATATTAAAATAATATACTATGATCACTAAAATAAAATTTTACCCATTTTCAATTTTTTCAAATTATATCAATGTAATCATCTTATCAGTTTCTCAAGGATGTATAATTCTAGCCTTTATACCTTGAAAAATGAATTTTCTTTTTTCCATGTATGAGATGTACAAATTTATCAGTTATTAATCCATTGAATATATATTATCATTTCTAAATGAAAATTTATAAGAATTATTTATTAAATTTATTGTCAATGATATGCTTTTCATATTGGTTTTAGTATTCTTTTTTTTTATTTCAAGGGATTGTTTTTAAAAGTATTATGGTTTAGAGCTCCTTTATCAAAGAATAAATTATATTTACCTCATTAAATGTTATCAAAATATTTGTCCAAGTTATTTTCCATATATGATATCATATTTTAATTTTCCCACACCATTCTAGGAAATTATCCAACAGTTCCATTCAGATTCTTCCTTGAATAGTTTATGTTTTTAGAGAAAGATGTTTAAGAAACCTGTTTCAATTGCTTTGGGTTTATGATTTTAAACCTTCAAATTTTCCCTGGTTATTCATTCTAGAATTGATTATGAAACCATTAAATAGTGTTTATGATGTTATGAAGTGATAAGGATACACATTTCATTTCAATTTTTATGATTTGATGTTTATAAGACCTATATATTTTTATGGCTGATGATATGATGACTATTGTATAATCATATGGATAATGTATGAATTATTTTATTATGAGATTGGACGGACCAATATCCCAATCTAATGATTTAGATAATGATTATTTGTATATGAGCTCAGAGGGTTCATAGGTTGTAGACCAAGTGGGGGAACATGAATTTACATGGGTTTTATCTCAATCCTAAAAGAAATATATTATTTGTGTTGTATCCAATGACAAAAAAAACAAGAAGTTACAAGGGTTATACTCCAATCCTAAAAGTATGGGGGAACGTAGATTTTATGAGAATCATGAAAAAAATAATGTACATGGGTTTTAGCCCAATTCAGAAAAAGAAGGTATAATTGTTGTAAACCAAGCCTGAATAAAAGATGGAACATGGGTTTTTTCCCAAGACTAAATGAAATTTGTCATTAAGGTCATACCCCAAGCCTAAAAACAAGAAGGTACATGGGTTGTAACAAATGCCAAAAAATAGAGGGTTCACATGTTCTAGACTAATCCCACTAACAATATGGTACATGGGTTGTAGCCAATTTCTGAAAATAAGAATGTACATTTGTTGTATCCCAAGACTAAATGAGATTGGGTACACAAGTTGTAGACCAAGAACAAAATTAAGAAGGCACAAGGACTGTATCCCAATACTATATCAAATATGGTACATGACTTGTAATCCCAATCCCGCATCAGGTACACGTTTCATTCCCATATACTAACAAGTTATAAATTTCAATGTAGGTATCCTTGACATAAAATTATTAATTCCTATATGTGTGCCAAAAATCATATGTCTTATGTCTCTTTTAAGATTTCAATTATAATGAAGTTTATTTCCTTATGATTCATGCATTATTAACTTCATATATTTATCCCATAATTCATTTTTTTATCTTTTATATGAAGTGTATGATCTCCAAATGTTACAATGACATTATTTTACCTCATATGCTCATGTTTATGGTTACATGTTTCCCTTGTTTACCCATAATGAGCATCTGATCTCCGCATTTTTATGTTTCCTTTACCATGTTATGAAGAAAGGTAATATTTAAAATTAATGAAGGTGGAGATAATTAGAGGTGATGATGATGTTATTTTATTAGGATAGAATATTCATTCACATTTTTCTGAAGACACAAAACTATTATGGTCCTCATGCATGTTTTTTTGTAATTTACATAATATTCATCTAAAATGATGTTGTATATATCTATGTTAATCCTGGGTCTCTATATTTGGTATCAAACTAAAGGTATAGACATCCTTTGGAATATAGGATGATAAAATTGTAGTGATATCCCTATATATATTTTAAACAATATATATATTATCTCTCTAAGTATACGTATTAGGATGAGTCGATGAATAGGAAAATGTACTAGAGTTTTGGTATGGACTTTGTGAGTGGTTTACTAAAAATATATTACTATTTTGATAATAAAAGTGGATGTGTCATTGGAAAAGATTAACCTAGGGTTAACAACTCTAATAATATATCCCGAGCATAAATTGGGGTAATCTTGTACACTACAACGAGAATTTCTGCACAACTAGTTTACACTCTCGGAGGATATGATATGGAAATTATAAACTCATTATGAACCAATATAAATAATTTTAATAGATCATGAAAAAGGCTAAACTTTGATAATCATAATGTGTCATCGATTAAAAATAATGTTCTATGATTCAGACGTCATAAAATTAATTTTTAATGATTATGTTGATTTCATAAATGATTTTATTTCTAACCATGTGTATGATGGTATTAGTCAATTTAAATAATTAGAAGGATCATGGTTAACATTGGATTATTCAGATCTGGAATGCATGTGAATTATGAAAACCCATTTCTTATATATAAATATCCTAAAGATAACCAGGAGGGTAGTATGGGTATTGGTAATAATTCTAGAGATCCCTCCAATGGAATGTTAAATTTATGTTATGTTTTTATAGTATCTTAATATTGATCATAAGAACCATCTAAAGATTGAGGTTGGGGATATTTAATAGATTATTCATATTTCATACTCTAGGAAATATGTTATAAAAAATGTGTTCATGAAACTGGAGTAATGGTTTTAAAATAGTGATTCATCAAAAAAATATTTTTGTTTTGGAATTCAAGGATTAAGATATATGAATCATGAAGTGTATTATAATATTTAGTACCTGTTTTCATTTAAGATTGAAAAGAACATTTTTAATTGTGATTAGGGCATAAAAAAAGATTTCATGGAAATGTTTTATTTTTATTAAAGGAGGGTAACCCTTAATTAGAGTCTATAATATATATAGTGATAATTAGACTTTGGTATTTGGATATAAATAATTAAATTAGATGTTAAGGATTACCATAGAACTAATTGTTAAAAAAATGATCTATGTCATAAAGGATGAAGTATATGGCATCATGTATATAATGAATATGTCATTTAATCATTTAAATATAGAAGAATTCACTTTTCCCGAAATAATTCATGGAAATGAATATCATAACCATGTTTCAAGGGAATATACAATGAGGTTATTCACAAGATTTTAATGTCCCAACCAAGTTGTGCATTGTGATATAAGGGTGATCAATGTTAAGATGATTCCATGAAATTATATCTAATGATATGGAATTATAACTTTTTGGTATGGTGATACAGATTAATATCATTGAAAATATTATGATATTCATTACTGGAATCATTAACGTGTTGGGATTATATTGAAATCCTTGGGTTACGAGAAATTTAGTGATTAACATTATTTCAATTATTACAGTATTATTCGGGAAATTATATTGATATGGTTTTAGAATAGAAAATCATGTATGTTGGGTGATAACCAATCATCCCAGGAGATGACACGAGTGTTGAAACCATGATTGAAGGATGATAACGGTTTCATGCCTACCACTTGCCAACTAGATGTCTTGGTTAATGTAATTTTTATTTTATTAACAATTGTTAATGGCGATACTGTAGTGTTAATTTTTAGATTTAGAGAATAATGTATTAACCATGGTTATTTTTAATAAAAATTATAGTCAATAGTTATATTGTTCATTTAATTATAGGCCTTAAAATTTGAGAAAAGTGTATTTTAGAACCTCAATACTCAATGTTAATTTTTAGACATCCATTACATGAAGTAATGGTTGAATTAGAAACTAAAAAAATTACAACCAAAGAATGAATTTTTCAATATAAATATTTCATGTAACTATATCTACTTATATTAATGGTCTTGAATTGAATTACTCAACATTAGGTTAAGGATATAAAGAAATTTTTTTCCCTATATACATCAATTTTGTTGAATCAATTTTCTTTGAAATCAGCATAGATTTATTACTTTGAGACATTGAAATTTTATTTCATCACTAAATTGTTTTTTAATGATGTCCACAACCACTCCATATAAACATTTAAACATTTCTTAGATTTCTAATATTCACACTCATACTATTCTCCCCTATGTTAATACCTAGTTATATGTAACATTTGGTAACCATTATCTTTCAGACATTACATTTTCAATAGAGGTTTTAATATTCATTTTTCTGATGTGTGTTTATATCAATGAAACATTCATGTTCAAAACCATAGAAAACGTTGATGAATATTTTGGGAAAATCCATTTTTAGTTTGGTAGAATTTAACACACTAAGATTGTTTGAATTAATTTAGTCTTTTTATATTTTTGATTTCACACATCTCTGAAAATAGTTTTTTTAATTATTCCATCACAAATTCAAATTATCCATTCACATGATACCAACTTGGAATATATTAAATGACACCATCTCAATATAAGATAAACATATCATTGACTAAGTGTATGTTACATGCATCCATGACTTGGCATATGTTACATGCAACATTGATGATTCTATGAAACAAAATTTTGCAATTATAAGTATATAAATTTTATAATTATAACATATCCATTAAACATAGTAATATGAACAATAATAAGAAAAATAATAATTTTTATAATTGTTTTATAGAAATAAGTCATATATAAATGATATATCTTTGGGTTGATACCATATATTTTTACAGATATGGTTTTCTCAATTATAGTAAATTTCATGTTCTTCCATGAAAAAACATAAATTATAGACACATAAAAAAATTTAATGTGACCAAATAATCTAAATTTTTTAATTTTTAATTAATTAAATATCTTTTGGATGAATTTTAGGTATTTTTCCAAGAAACATCATTTTTTGATAAATAGTGACAAATAGTGCATTTTTGTTAATAACGACCTTTTAATTTAAATAATTATTAATGGTAAATTATAAATTATATTTGTTTTAAGGTCAAATTAGATAAATAATATATCTATCCATACCTTTTATGTTATTATAATAAATTTCACTTCAAAATTGAATATAAAAACATAACAAACATTTTACAATCTTTCTACTTTAAAACCTCATTATTTCATCATGTCTATGGGATTTGTAATAATGTTAATTTTATCACATTAGAAAATTTAATTTAAAAAACCTTACATTATAAATTTTTATCAATATATTATTTATTTTATTATTATATCATTCTGATTTTTGAAAAAAATTATTAGTAAAAGTGATTAAAATTAATCACAATGATTAAGGTCAAATTAAGTTTAACTAGGGACTAAACAATAATATTAGGGGATAATATGACATGATAATTTCCCAAAACCCCATTTGAAGGAATCATTTCAAACATATACAAAAAATTATTGACTTATGTATATTCGGTATTCCTTTTTTCGGCAATAATAGGTGTACACCTAACTTATTTTCAAAAATTCCAAGTGATTCATTTTCCTTCCCTATAAAATATAGCACATATCCCACTTCTTCACACCTCTCAACCCACTTGTTATTAGCCATGATCAGCCTAATAGAATTGTAAAAAATCCAACCTTCATCAAAGAAGTCACTATATGGACATTACACAATCCAAAGAATCTTTTTGGCATAAAGGAAAAGGAGTTAACCAATTAAATGTAATATCCATTCTAAAGCTCAATTAATTTATTTTCCATTTCAACCCCTTGTAATATGTTTATTAAATTATTGTACAAAAACACCAATATAATAAATATAATATTCTATTTTTAAGTGTTTGACCTTCAATTACACAAACATATGTCTAATGGGTATCAAACAAAATGTTTAAGTGTATGTCGAACTATCGCCTCACAAAAAAATGATTGTTCATATATCCTTTATTGACTCTTATGGTGGAAAATAACATGGATAAATATATATATATATATATATTCCGTATATTATTTTTATTATCTATTTAATATCATTTATTTTTTTACAACACATATATATTTCTTATTTTGTGTAAATACGATAATTTAGTTTTAGTATGTGTGGACAATCTCCCCATCAAAGATACATGACTTGATAATATAGTAAATAGACTATATTAAAAATGGATTATTGAATTTATATTATATATATGATAACCAAATCAAATTATATAATGATATAAATATACATATATATACATATATATCTTTTAATTTCTTTCAACATGAAAATTAAACGTAAATAGAATTCATGAGTACGTATAGCCTATTTTCTCCATAAAGAGTGTATTTTATTTATAATTATATAATATATTTATTATAATTTTACACATAAAATTTATATAAATTATATTTATATCATATTTTTCATTCATTAAATCATTATTTAAGTATATGTATTTACAATATATGAAATTAAGACACAAGCGAAAAAAAGAGAATATTACCAAAATCAATACCTTAACATGAAATTAAAAAAAATTGGTAATATTAATTCATATTCAATAATTATATGTCATTATATATCACAAAATGTTTATTTAATATTATTATAATTAATTTATATTAATTTAATTGGAGTTATGATTGAGTATGACTTTATTGAAGAAACAAGATAAGGGACATTCATATCACTTTTTATTTCTGTGAGATACGTAATTTAGTTGCCACTAATTCCTTTTGTGTTGTTTTTACACTGAAAATGGATGTATAATTTTATTATTATAATTAAATTTATGGGTATTTACTAAACCATTATATGATATTTATTTCATGGGATTAATTTTTGAAGATTTACCAAATCTGTAAAGCAGTTTAGTATCTAAATTCCATATTTAGGACACATGTTTTTTATGAATCTATTTTGTTTTAAAAGCTGTGTAAGTTTCAAATTGAATTTTCATATATTTGATCTCGTATTTTCCTGGTATTTAATGAATCCTTAAATTTCATTTTCTTACTTGAAGTGCATGATCCCATGTAACCATGTGGTAAGTGTTTTTTAAATCTATATAATCCCTTTTTAGATTGATAATAATTATTCTTTGTTTGTAGAATTCTTTTGATCCATATCTCAAAAACACTCATGAGTTTAATTATTCTATTTTTATCAAGATATATCCATGTATTAATACAATTATTATTCTCATTGATACATAACTATTTAAGAAAGTGCTTTTAAGATATCTGAACTTTAGCATTTCCTCAGTCAGAAAATTGTGTTATTTTTTAACCTCTTTTCAAAAATAGGTTTCCCTAAACATTAAAATAATATAAAAAGATCATTAAATTAAAATTTTACACAATTTTTCTTTTTCTAATCCCTTCAATGGAATATTCTAATTGCTTTCTGAATGATGCATTTTCTTATCTTTCTACCTTGCAAAATGAATTTTCTTTTTACCTCATATGACAAATATAGATTTGTGAGATGTAATTCCAATGGTCATTTATTTTTATTCTTAAATGATAATTTTAAAAAAAATTGAAAATATTATTTCAAATAAAGTGATTTTTAAAGGATTTGAAGCTGTTTTTTTTTGTTTTTAATCAAAATGTTTTTCCAAATTATTTATGTTCAAAAGATACAATTTTAAAGAATAAATGATATTTAACTCCTGAAATGTTTTCAAAATAGACTTCAAAGTTATACTACAAAAATTATAACTTCAGTTTATGTTCCTCATGCCATTCTAGGAAATATTCCATAGATTATTTTCATATTCGATCTTTAATGATTCTCTTATTTTTAATTAATGATACCTAAGACACCAGTTTCACTAACACTAGTTTAATAATTTTGGATGTGGGTCCATTTCATTGGTTATTCTTTCGAAAGGTGAATATGAAAAATTTCTAATTTAATAGGTTATAATGTGAAAAAATTCAAATTAAACCCATTACATTTCATGATATTTGATTTGATGTTTATAAAACCTATCATTTTTATGGGTCATGATATAATGAATGTTTTATTATCCTATGTTATAGGTGTGAATGATTTTATTATGAGATTAGTTTTAAAAATCTCCATCTAATGTATTCTGTAATGATATGTTGTATATTATATGAGAGGGTACACAAGTTATTTCCCATGACGACAAACAAGAAGGTACATGGGTATTATCCCATGTATAAAAAAATACAGTATATGGATGTAAACCAAGACAGAAAAAAAGAATGTACATGGGTTTTAGCACATGCCAAAAATAAAGAGGTTTCACTAGATTTAGTAAATGACCAAAATCAATAACGAAGACGGGTTCTATCCCATCAGTAAAAATAAAAAGGTATACTGTTTGTATCCCAAGCATGAATAGAAGAAGGTACATGGGTTGTATCCCAAGAAAAAAAGAATGTTGGTATACAAGTTATATCTGATGATTGAAAGAAAGTAGGTACATGGGTTTTAGCAGAACCATAAAATATATAGGGTACAAATGTTTTAGCCCATGTCCAAAATGACTACGGTACATGGGTTATATCCCTAGACTAGAAAAGAGATGGTACATGGTTTTTTACCAAGCCTAAATGAAATATGGTACATGGGTTTTATCCCAATCCTGAAAACAAAAAAGAACATGGGTTTTTGCTGAATCCAAAAATTAGGAGGGTACACGAGTTGATTTCCCTAGCTTGTAGAAGGTACACAGGTTTTAGCCTAAGCCTAACATGTTATAAATGACATTTTAGGTATCCTTGACATTAAAATCACAATTATTATATTTATACCACAAATCTGATATATTATTCAACTTTTACAATTTCATTGCTCGAGATATATATTTATTTATGATTCATGTGTTATGAATTTACAACAATTATCCCATAACTCTTATTTAAGAACATTGATATTTAGGGTATGATATCAAAACTTTCAAATCATGTGCTCATACACAAATTTTCATGTTTATGTTTACACTATTCACTTTTTTACCCATAATTAGTATCTAAGATCAACCATTTTTTTGTTTCCTTTCCCATATTAAGAAGAATGGTTTTTGGTAGATGTAATTAAGGTGGAGATATTTTTGGGATATGCTGAGGATATTTTCCCATGATAGAGGATTTTTTTTACAACATTTAAATATTAATCTAAAATGATTTAATGTCCATGTATGCTAAACTCAGTACTCTATAAAGTAAGAGTTAGTTGTATTCATCATCTTATTTTGATGAGTTATAAAACATATGGGAATATAATATTTAATTATGAATTTGATGTACATAAATCTTAAAAGACTGTATGATCTTCAATGTTACATTTTATTTATCTTTTATTCTTTATAAATTATATAAGGGGTGATTGATCGTTCAATGGTTTTTCTTATGGATTTTCCAATACATTTTTTGGGGAATCAAAAACAATGTTATTAATACTATATTATTGAAAATTTATGACCAATGGGTGTTTAGAATATTTATTTTTGAAAACATATACATTTTACAATGAAAATATTTTTTATTAAAATTTTATAGAATATAGACCAAATTCAACATTAGGATTATTGTAATTAGAATAAATATTAATAACATCAGACTCAACTTTATTAGATATGATTTCAAGCATTTTATATTATATATATATATTGAGAAAAGTATTTATTATTCGTATTATGTCAGAACCAATAAAAAACAAATTGAGACAATAAAAACTAACATAATGAACTTTTTTCGGAAGCTCATTAGACTGACCAAGTTTATGTTCTGAAAACGTAATAATAAATTCTATCTTAATGGAAAATATTTTAAACTCTAATGGTATAAAATAAATATAATATCAGATATTTTATTATTCTAGAAGGATATGAACTATCAAATTCTTGTTTTCCATGTCCTTATTACAAACACATAGAAAATATGACAATTAGGAGATCACGATTACAATTGGAATCTGACATATAATCACATGTTCATTCAAATTGTTTGAATCTAATGATTATGATTTAATTTAATGTTCAAATCCACTATATTTACTAAACCTGGGTATAACCAAGCTTAGGTGTCACTCAACCATACTTCCACGTCACCCAATTCCAATATCGAATTACAATTATACCATCCATCTTCCGGCAGAAATCCTCTCATATCCTATACGATATCGCGATGCCCAACGCCCCCCGGTTAGGTTTCCACCACCGAACAGCTTGCTCACGTGGGTCCTCCATTAGGGTTTCGTTCTCCCTATTTCTTCCGCCCGCGGCTCCCCAATTACAGTTTCAATCTCTGAGTTTCTTCATCCCACAGCGCGCCTATGATCGTTCTCCCAGATTCTTCCTATCGTGGCCCCCCGATTAAGGTTTCCATATACGAGCTTCTACCTCCCACGGCTCCCCCGATTATGGTTTCCATCTCCGCCCTCCTCCTTGAATACATACTCTGCCTTTGGATCCTCCCCCTCCGCCTGATCCCTATCGGACTCCTACACCACGGGATGCTCTTTATTAGGCTCATCCATCTCCAGCTGCTCCGGCTCTGCCTTGTCCGCCTCTCGATCGCCGACCACTGCATCCAATGGTTCCCGGTAATATTCCTCTTTTTCGAGCTCTACCACCCACAATGGATTTGATTATTTCTTCATATATCATCCTTTTTTTACGCAGATCTCATCAGCGGGTTTGTATTTTTTCATCTAGAACCTATCTGTATCATATTACACATCATTTAGGATTCTAATTTCACTCAATTCAAATGAAATTTTAAGGCTATAATGCATTATAGTGACTCTCCACAGGTGTTTTATCATATATTTCTAGAATTATTTACAGTTATCTCTAATAATTAGAACTTCTTGTTTCATATGAATATATTTTATTTCTACCCTATTATTATTCACCAATTAATGCTTATAATTCTACTGTGCGGCCAATATTTCTCTATTAATTCATTTAAAGTAACTTGAAAAACCTTTTTTATTACCAATTTTTTTTCATAGGTTTTCTTCAATTTAGTTTTATTAGAAAAATGTTCTCCAGTAGTAAGTATTTTAAACATAAAATAGGAAAAACAAATCATTTTTCTGTAAGATTTTGTTTCATTATAACGTTTCAATGTCGTTGGATTTGAATAATTATAAATTTTTAAATAATGATGTCTCTCCTTTAAAAATTTTTAGGAGTGTATCTAAACATTGAGGGTCTCAATTTGTTCAATGTACCCTGGTTGAGAAGATTTTTATGAATCAGGTTTTTAATTTTACCAAATACATATACCGTTTACCCTATTATCATTTTTTGTTTTTATCATTTGTTTATTTCAACTTTGGTTTAATCAACTTATAAAATGGATCATAACACCAATCCTTCGTTTCACAGTAGATGAATATTGAATTATACAACGTTTAATTTTTTTTCCTTTTGGTATTATTCTTGGGTATATAACTCTGTGTTCATGGAAATGTTTTTAGCTCATTTCTGAATGGAGACTTGAATGTGATTGGTTTCATGACTTAATAGTGTTATTTGCTGTTGGGTTGTAGGTTTGGGATTATAGAGATCTTTTCTTCCCTAAAGGTATTTTTTTCTAACTCTGTATTTGTTTCCCCACTTTCACATACATGTTCTATTGGGTGTTTTGGGTGCTTATTATAATTTTGATAAATTAATATGGCTCTGCATTACAAATTTGTAGGATTAGATGTAAACTTGGATGGTCTCAAGGTGTTCAATGTACCCTGGTTGAGAAAGTTTTTACAAATCAGTTTTTTAATTTTACTAAACTAAAATACCATTATCCCTATTATAATTTTGTGTTTTTATAATTTCCTGATTTAAACTTTGGTTTAATAAATATATGAAATGCTTCATAACAGCACTCCTTCCTTTCAGAGAAGGTGAATATGAAATTATATAACATTTATTTCATTTTCCTTTTGGGGTTCCTCCTGGAAATATAACTCTGTGGTCATGGAAATGATTTGAACTCATAGTAGGTGAATATCGAATTATACAATGTCGAATTTGGATTCCTTTTGGTGCAACATAAATAATGACCAATTATTGTGACTAAAGGATTTGATGTCTTCTCAAAGGTATGGTTGAATCCTTCTAAGACTTGTGATTGGTAAGAATTCATTATGTTCTCGGATGCTGGAGGACCAAGGTTTGTTTGGTTCTTTCTTTTGTGTACAAATTATATAATAATCATATTTAATGTATCACTCTACTCAAAAACATTGTGGTAATCCTTTATTTAAAATGACTGTATAATTGAATTAATGCATCACACTGCTCAACTCAGATTGTTCTTTTGAGGTATTATAGTCATTTTTAATGTGTTCTTGAATATCATTTCAATAATTCTATATGCTCTATTGGATGATTCTTTCCATCTTTACCTATGTATATTTTATCATTATATTATAATGGACATGTTGGTCTGTTTACTTATGTTTATCTTCTAGTATATCATTTTATCCTTGTAATTTAATGTTTTTATCCAGTTCTACTACATTTTTTCTCATTTCAGTCTTTCATAGCATGGTAGAATTTCTTATCTGCAAATACATGACTGCTTCCTCTAGAGGTAAAGTTTATTGAAATTAATCAAATTCATATTTGTGAGATATTGTTTTTACGTATTCCAACATGTTTTTTAATGACTTTTCAACTTATAGGATATCAACCCTCCCTCCCAAAAATCACTGAAGTTGTAGGTGTACTTTTTGGGATAGTTTTCTATGCCCGGTGTCTCTTCTATATGTAAGATGTCATTACTGGATAAGAGTGTTGTTTTTCTCTCATGTCGCATAAATTACAATGGATTATCAAGCTTCTGGGCTGTGAGTCAATGGAAATGAAATGTCTACTTGTGCTAGCAGGTCCCTGAGGGCTTTACAGGTTTTTCTATGAACTCGATTTATTCCTATATTTCAAGACATATTGAGATTCACCTCCTTGATGATGTGTTACATGAATTCATTATTTATTATGGTTTGTTGGATATCTTAGCTTGCTTGCGCTGGATAGTGTTCTTTTCACTGTGTTCACTGATCTGCTTTGAGGTCTTGATGCTATCCTAGACTTGCAACCCTGTTTTTTTGATGGTAGGTATTTTTTTCCTCTTTCCTGGGATACTATCACCACTGGAATTCCCCCTATTTTCGGATTACCAATTTGACATCTTTCTGGAAGTCCACCGATGTCTTCTTGATGTTTCATTTTTGAACAAAGTGTAAACTTGGCATGGTCGACCAGCTCCTGTATAGCACCCCATGCACCTGTTAAAGAATGGGTAGGCTTCGCATGTAATTTCCTATATTTTTATTCAGATTTTTTTTGCAGGAAAAAATTCAGATAGCAACCCATCAACCTATTGATATTCAAATCCTACTATTCTTGGAAGCATAAACAAACATATGGGTTTTTATGTTTTCAAATTATGTTCTCATCATGTACTACCATTTTCAAAATCACATGATGCACTACATTGTTTTCAAATAAAAAACCATGCACTACTCTCTCATTGAAACATTCACTACTTTCTCAAATATGAAAACATGAACTACTTACTGAAGTAGGAAAACATGAACTACTTTTTTAAACATGCAATATTATCTCATTCAAAACAAAGTACAACATCCAGGTTATTATGTTTTGAAATATATTGCAGCATGTTTTTAATAAAATTTTCCATTGTTGTCAATTTTTTTTATGTTTTCCACATTTTTATGCCCAGATTCTCTCCCAGTCATTTAATTCACATGATGCACTACTATTTTTTTATATTCTCTGGGTCGATTACTTCTCATGATGCAGTACTGTTTTTTTTCATTAACAAATGATGTTGATCCTATTGGTGGGATAAATGGGCTATGTAAAATCAACTAGCCTTTAATCTTACCTGCCATCACAGGTAGTGGATTACCTATATTTTCACATGCTGAACATATCAGTCGAAAAATGAGATACATTGAACATATTGATTTCTCATTTGTTTCCATCATTCATTGCACAGTTTCTGTTGAATGAAACATGTCAATTTTTTTGAGAATATATGTCATATATATAATGAATACGGTTAAAAATAGAAGGTACATGTACGTTTACCCCTTACATGCATGCATGACAACAAAATATGCCCTTTTTTTAGTATACTTTTTTTAATGTTGTTGCTTTTTCAGAATATATGCAGTTCGTTTACTTCCCTATTAACATCACCTATTCCAACTTATATTGTATGGAATTCTTGAAATATATCATTTTTTCTAATAAATAACTCCTTGAAAAAATTCTAAATCATGTATTACTTTCTGTTTGATTATCTATTTCTTCAATTCCAATCACTACCTATCCATGGCATATGCAAGAGGTCCAATTAGACTGTGTGCGTTTTATATTATATTCATTTTGTATATGTGTTAGAATCCATTTTCATTGTTTATTTATGCTCCATTTTCCAGTATTTTCAATTTGAAATCACAATTATACAAACATTATTAACATAATATTCTATTGAATATTATGTGTTTTTATACACTTTCATTACATTGAATCAGTTAATGGTGGCTTTGTGAATTATATATCTTCCCAATTATGTGGGAAGACAATGTATATGTGTTTTAACTATATATATGTTTTAACAGTTATTGACATAAAACTACATTTTATCTCTTGAGAATGTTAACAAGGACCATAGTGGATCATTTATGGATCTCTATGCCTTTGTAACCCCATATGGTGTAACATGGGATTCCTATTTCCTAAGTCAGGTGCATACTCATGAGATTGATTGGGAAAAAAGAGGAGTGCGAGAATATTTGGGTTTTCATTTTATTTGTTTTTCAAATACTTCAATCTTCTGATTTTTTAGCTATCTGAATCGATAGCTTATGGGTGAAACGATTTGAGGAAATCATAGATGTATATGAGTAGGTTATTCCTTCAAAACAAACATAATCAAAAACATTAGCAAGAAAAAAACATGGTACTTCCTGGGAACCTGAAATATAACATTATCCCCTTTTCCTGAATTGAATACATCTACAGTGGATAGTAACAAAAAATCTCTCACCCTATCCATGTCCTAATAACAAAAATGACAAATAGGATTGATACAAATAGGCTCTATCCTCATGATTTATGAGCCACTAATGGAATATGAGACCAGGTTTTAGTTCCTAAATCCACATTAGATATAGTAAAATTGGTTCCCTATACAGTATAAATTATCTGAGAAAAATAATTATCACAATATACTATACTTGAAAAATAATGTCTCATCAGAAAAATGATCATATCATTAATGGGTTTTGAAATATAAGACACCAGATCCTGTGATTTCTTTAACCCAAGACATGAATTTTTAGATAAATCAAATTACTCAGATCCTTTGATTATTTTTCTGTATAATATCCAAAGAACATATTCTGAAATATCTTAATTCTTCATAGATAGTTCCTTTATATTATTAATATGATCCGTTAATATTATATGACAATGTTTGGTTTTTTTAGTTCATTGGAAGGATTACGAGGCACTCGAATAGGCATCCAGTGCCTGATTTTCAAGGGTGGTTAATTAACCTTTCTGGAATTCTTGGAGAAGACATTATTGTGCTCTTTTTAGTGTTTAATAAACCATTGTGGAATTTTCATTCTACCTTATTCCACAAATCTTCACAGAAGGTGCGATGTATTCTCTTCCCATTTATCTTTATTTGGTTATTCATTTTAAAAATCTATTAGTATATGAAAATTTCTAATCTATAGATTATGTTTTTGATTATTTCTATTCTGTATACTATATATTTTCACATCAACATTTCATATCTTGCACATGCATATTATAGTCATCTTTGAAAATATACCCCTTTTAACTTTTATCAATATCCTAATTAAAATATAATGTTATTTGATATAGTTTCTTTACATAAAATGTATTCTAGCACCTTCAATCCTTCAATGCATTGTTTTGGATTGGTTCTACTCATTGAAAACATTTTATATTAAAGTGTTCAGGGCAAGTTTTCTTCTTTTGACAATAAAATTTAGGCAGTTATCCTTTTCAAATCTCCCATGGTATGTATGGTGAATAAATTTTTCACATTTGATGGACTGTCACATTTTTTTTGTTTATTTTTTTTATAAACATGGCATATGTTCATCCTATTAATGAATATGGGTAGAGGGACATTATTTTTTAGAGTTTTTTATAAATTTACTCTACCACCATATCAATTTAATATTCTATTGCTATGAAATGTATTTGTCCCATTCAGCTTGTGTGCTTTATCAAATGAAGATTCATCCGTCTTCTTTTTAAATCAATTTCTCATTGTTGTTTTGACAATTGTGTTTGATATATCTGCAAACTGATTTCATTCAATTAGTTCATGCCTTTATCTTGGTAGATTCAACTTATAAATCATATTTTTTTGAATAAATAGATTCCTTGATAATGTTACTTCTTTAAATCTAGATTCTCTGATGTAGATTTCTGTTTTTATCATTTATTTAAATTTTTTTCTTCTAGATGTGTGCATGAATATGGGTGACAGGTTATGGTTTCTGGATTTTCGGGAGTGGGGAATTACATGCAGCTGCCATAATTTTTTGATTTCTATATATTTGACTTTACAGCTACTAGGGCTAGTGGAGGTTTTTGTTAGGCCTGCGATGCTGATTGGGAAGAGCGGGGGAGAGTGGTATGAGTACAGGGAGCTGAAAGATCTGATTTTTATGTAGTTAGAATTCATTTTTATTAGTAATATTTAAATATTGTATTGTCTTTTTAAAATTATGCATTGAACCATTTTTTTTGGACAGATAACAGGAGAATTGTGTTGTATCTAGGTTAAACAGTAGCTATATTTTCTTGAACTGTCTTTAATATTATCTTGAATATTTTTATATCCATATGTCATGCATGGTTATACCGCACATAAACCCATAAAAAGGAAATAATTAACAATTCCCCTAGTTCATCGTTGATTCTGTTCAGATTTACTTGATACGTCAAGATAATCGAGAACACCTCTATACTATTTTTGGTCGAAAGAAGGTACTCTTTCATTTTCACATCGGCAATTGTTAAGGTCATGTTACTTATTTCGTACCAAAAAGGAGGATACAGTGGTCGTATTGATACCCTGACCAACATATATATGATGGTGACGACGTACTCTCATGTAATTGAACATGCTGGATTTTTTTACAGTCATTTTTCAAGGCTATATTTTCACCAGTAGGTCTATTTTGTATAAAGTATTTCTTATCTACATACTCATCTTTACTTCCATATGAGTTTTCGTTCAATTTTTTCGTTATTTAGATTACTTTTTTTAATATTTTCATCCAGTTATATGTATTCTATTTTACTATAACATAATATGTCTTTCAATCTAATTAATTATTCCATATTTTGTTTTTTACATTAAAATGAACTCAATTACAACATTTTTATCATAATTAACATAATTACAAATTTCAATTTCAATATTCTTTTCATTCATTTAAATAAAATATCCATGGTGAATATAATTTCATATTTCTTATAGATTATTCTTCACCTTTTAAAATGTATCCAAATGTTATTCTACATTCATAATGATGTTATCATATTTTTTCAATTGTATTCTAATAATAAGAATCATAATATTGTTATTTCAAACAATTCAATATTCATGTTCATTAGTAACATTGAAATGTAGTATTCTTCTTAAAAAAAGCATTAAACCATGTCACCGTGCGAATGCATAACCAATGAATTTTGTTATATCACCGTGCGAATGCACGGGCGAGTACTAGTTCTATATGTACGAGGGCTGTGATGGTTAAAATTCACAAAAAGACTTATTATAGTATTATCTAAAAAATTATAGTTTTTTTCTTCTTAATTGAATCTTATTAGGTTTCCCCCTTAAGGTCACTATTTATATAATAATGTGCCTAATATATGATTATGGATAAGGACGTCCAAGGATATCAAGATAAAGATGTCCATTGGATTGAGGGATTCTCATGATAGGAAAACAGAAAAAATTCCAATCTCAAAATTAATATTTAGGGATTTCAATTATAAGAATACATGTTGATTCACAAATTTAGGGCTACAAAGGATTGGTAGAAAAAAATCTATGATTACGATCGAGGGCTTATAGGGTTAGAAATAAAAAGATGATACATTGGATAATGGGATAATGAGGATAGAAAAACATAACAAATAAAATATTTATATCTAGGGCGTTCCATTTTGAGTAAAGAAAAACATTCTTCTAAGTATAAAACAAAGGATTCCTTTAGGTAAGGTTTCTTTCTACCTTACACTTAAGGTCAAAAGAGAAAAATTCCTTAAAATATCAAAAAAAATCATTATTATTATTTGTTTTAGTTGTTTTGTACAAGTTAGTTTTATTCAAATCTTCAATTTTATTATTATTTTATTATAACATATCTGAATATGATAAATTTTAAACTATTAATGAGATTTTTTGTTAATACACTATGTTCACCTTTAGGAAATATAAATTTATTTGAATAAAATTATTAATCATTAATATTATTGTATTTACTCTAATTATAATTCATTTAATATAGTTTACCTAAATCATTATGGATTTAGAATAGTTATTTAATCGTGTTGAGGGAAAAGTTAGAGTCATATAATTTTAGTTAATGTTCTTTGTTAATTATTTTACATTAATCTCTTTTAGAATGATGTTTTTAAAAAATCAATTAACCCCCCCCCCCACCCACAACACCACATATAATAGACCCATATAGAAAAAATTATTTCGATCCGAATTTAAATAAATCTGAAATTGATATATATATATATATATATATAATTTAATGGTGGGATTCAGATAAATAAGTGATAATGATACTACCGCTATGTAACTACATTAAACGTTCACAACTATAAAAACCCAATGTGGGAAATATGAAAAAATCCACTAATATACATATATATTGTAATAATAAATGAAAAATTAATTTTCTTTTATGTATGAATATTTATAAAAAAAATTATTTTATAATATTTATTTTTAATTTTATGGATGATATGGTACAATAAACTGTACATGGAAACAAGATAAGAGACTTAAATTATGCTTTAAATATTCATTTAGTTGTAATGGTTATTACTAATCCCCATTATTCTATATTGAACAGTTATATTCTCTTACTATATAAAATTTTATTTCAATATTTATTTTATCATTATTTTCAACTCAATCCAACAAAATATTTTCCAAATGATGATAACATTATTCATAATGATATTCAAAAGGTATTATTTGTCATAATTGTTAATCTAAAAAGAAATGTTTATACTGAAAACCATGATTTCATTAAAAAATTATATATACAACCTTATTATAATTTCACATCAGAATCCTATTATAATGCATTATATTCAACATTCTATATAAATTCAATTCCTACCAGGGGGTTTTGATCCCCAATATATAATGGTTTTATGGTGGGTTTTAGTCTCAAGTATTTTCTATTGGTTATAATCACTCTTCATCATATATTTTCATTATCATATGATTAATTAAATTATATGATCATTTTGTGATTTGTTTAAAAATATTTTTTCTGAAATTAATTTTTTTTAGTTGTATAATATTCTTAAAGGATTTTAAATTTCATTTAAATTATGTTTTTTAAGAATAGTTCCAATTATATTTACTAGATTTTTCTTCCTTGTAAATAGTTTTACATCCCAAAAGTGTTCTCTTATAATTGAAGGAATCCAATTTTTTAAACTCGAATCAAACATTTATTAATTAAATATCATTTTAATGAAATGGTTTAATTTTTATTTACAATTTTTGTTTTCAACATTGTTATTTTAAATTATTCTTTAGGGTATTCCATGATTTAAAAAAAATTATCATCCTATATACATTTTAAAATGATAAATTTTATTTCCTTTAATAGATACATTATTAATGATTATTTTTACAAGTAAAAAATTTCAATTTATTTTTACATTGATTTTTTAATGCAACTACACCCTTTTTATGTCTTCTTTATTAATTATTCTTTTAAATGAAAATGTTTTCAAGGTATTTTCACTTATCTTTTTTGATATCATTTACATTTATTCATGGTTTTTCTTATTTGTGAATAATTTATAATATTTTTTTAATAATTATTTTTTTTCTCTTAAATAATTCAAAATAATTATTTAAACAATATTTTATATTTTTTGAAAACTGTTTTATTTTTACATATTTTTCCTATGTGGTTTATCATCAATGAAGTGACATTTTTGGCCCCCTATATTTGATATTATGGTAGGATCCCATTTGTAAAAGACATACTTATATCATGTTATTTAATGATGTTATGCTATGTGATTCTTCTAAATGATTTATGAAACCTATTCTTTTTCTGTGGGATCCTTATGAGATAATGAATGACTAATTTTCATGTGACACACATATATATGTATTATGATATGGGTGTTATATATTCCACTCTACATTGAATTGCGTATGGTATTATATGTCACGATATATATGTTTATATTATCTAGAAGGTCAAAAAAGAAGCTACGTTCAATAGTGGTGAGTGTGATGGCACATAACTATACACAAAATTTTACAAGTGAATACCTTGGTCGGTTGAAGTCATATTAAAAAAAGTAAATCATATTTATTTGATTTCACAATATGTTAATTTTTTTTAATCATTGTATCGCTTTTTTCAGGAATTATAATTATTTCTATTATATTCCATACATTAATGTAACTATAATATGATCTTGGTGAATAATATGTATTTTATTCAAATTCATAACATTTACACATGCATAAATTTCTAGTTATGATATTATATTTAATTAAAATTTATTATTATTATCATAAATAGAAAATGATATAATATTATTATATTTATGTATCTATCATGAACTCTTTAATCCTTATGATCTAACACATCATGATATGTTTTTACTTTTCCTAGTTGCTAAAATCCCCCATTTCATACGATTCTATAACCAAGGTTATGAAGAGGACAAGATAACATGAAATATATATGATGGGTTATTAAGTGGCATTATTAGGGTATGATATTCCCGATTATAGTAATTTAATATGTTTATAGAGATAATCATCAAGAAACCAATCATTTCATTCATTTTTTTCTCTTAGTTTTTCATAAATGTATTGTTTAAATTTGGATATTAGTATATAATTTTTTATCATTAGATTCAATCACATAAATTGGTTTCAAAATATGCTTTATGAATTTTAATAAATTTCATCTGTTTTCATGGGGAAAAGTTTAGAGAATTTTGTTAAAAATCCTAGATATTAATCTACCTAATGAATGATATCATAAATATTCTTAATTTATTTTGTATATGAATATACCTAGAAATAAATCCCCATGCATATACTATTAGTGGATATGGAAATTGAACTGATTCTCATCAGAGAAACCACACAAATATTGTTTAGTGAATCATTAACTCAGTCATCAGAAAAAATCATGATGTGTGGTATTAAGCCTAAACATATGGTTAGGCACACCATTTTGAGGTTATTTGGTTGGCCATGTGCTCATTTTTAGTCAATATATTGGGTTTATTACTTAGAGAAATTGATGGATTAATTAGAGAATTGTAATATAACTTGAAATAAATATCCTTTTTCAAAATAATATTGATATGTGTCAATTAATGTAATTATCTGTCAATAACATAATCTATGAGAATAAGACATTTTAAGGATTAATTCCATTAGTGATTTTGATAATGCACCAATAATGTATATTTTTCACTCATGTAAACCCTTTTTATTATAGTGCTGGATGGATGATAAATGTAATAATTAAATATTGTGTGTGAGGGACAACATGATGATTACCTTAACAAAAAATCATTTATAGTTGAAGATATGATTAATTATTTAATCAATATTTCAAGAAAAGTATCATGATACGTGAGTAATAATGTTACTCTAGTTGAAATATATGGTTAATCAGTGATTATTATCATAGATTCTTGTGAATCATCAAGAAATGAATTTGTTAAAAAGAATGTTCAAATAATTTTACATAAAACATTAAAGGATGAATCATTAATGAAATTGCATTAGTGGTTTAAGAGTATTGTTTACATATTTTAAATGAGGAAATCAATAATTAAATTTTTTATAGTAAATGAAGTGGTCATTTGACATAAGGAATAATGATAGAACCTGTCCAAGGGAACAACTAATTGTGCAATAAATTAAGTGTGAAAAATAAATGCATTATCTGAGTGAGTTCACTAATCAATGTATTTATGATTATTTAATGAATCCAAACCCTCTTAGTCAAAAAAAAGTATGGAAGAACCAATCTAATGACTATCAAAGAATATGATTATTGTAATTTGGATTTCACAAACCTCCCAAACTAAATTAGTTGAATTTTTAAGGTTCTATCCAACTTATTTTATTCTATGATTAATTATATGATCACCAAGACACAACCCGCTTAGGTTACATTTTTAGGGAAGACAAATAGTGCAATGAAATTTTTTATATATGAAATTTTCATTTTTTTATTAATAATATCCTCTTATAAAAAAATATTTATTTAAAGAATAGTTATATTTCTATTATCCAAATATTAATTTGTATAATGTGGAAGAAGAAAACATAATAATAAATTTATATTATATAATGGATTAAGGTAAACTATTAAATAGATATGAAAAATATGATGACATATACATTGGTCCTTAATACACAGTTATGAGATACATTCCCTTGAAATGAATAGGTAAAAAATATGTTTTTTAGTCTATATGTTATTGATGGCTATATCGTGGGTAATGTTAATATTTATTCTGAATATCAGATATTTTTGTATGTTAAAAAAATAAAATTTCCATGATGACAATTATTTATTGGGGTATAATTTAGTGACCTTTGTTTTCCACCTTAAATAATTATTTTTTATATATTATACACCACATATAACATTAAAATCTAAACAAATATAGACTGAATGAATGTAGACATATAATTAGTTGTTATAAATAGAGGTTAATGATGTATAAAATAAATATTAAGGAATACATATATGTATTTATATTTATATATAAGAACTATAAAATGTACAAAATACCATAAATATTAAATTCAATTAGTACATCCATGAAAATATTGAAATATGTTTTTATTAATTAACATTATTATATAAAATTTAATTTTTCATTTTTATTTAATTATAAATATCATGAATTTAAAAACATTTATTAAAATACAATAAAATAATTCCATCCAAAAAAGCAGGTTTCATGATATTCTATGATCATATTTTAATGTCAAATTTAAAAAAGAAAATTATGATTTGAAAATATTAACATGATTTTTACATTTAACATGGTAATATAACCTTAAGATAAATATCTATAATTTTTCTTATATTATTTATTTTTAGCTGCATAGTGTAAAATATCATTTTTCAAAGAACTAAATATTTTTTTACATGATAATGATATAATCATGAAATGAAATATGGAAATAATTGTCAAGAAAAAATATATATATTATGGGTGTAATTATATATTCAGAAGAAATATTTTTTAATGACAAACCTAAATTTTTTATTTGAGAACATGAGAAATAATTTTTCAATTTTTTTAAACATATTCTAAAATATTCTTTAAAAATATTAAAATATCTATCCAAACATTATAAATTTATATTAAATAAGAAATTATTCATTAGAGGCGATATAAATATCTCAAAGTTGTTTTTACGCGTATATACTATTTTTCCACCGGTAAATATTATTTACCTTAGTAGAATGATTAATTTTCATCAAATAATAAATTTCTAATTATAGTGAATTATTAAAATTAAATGAATATATTTTATTTCAAATTGCTAGTTTGATGTTTTAAAATATGTGAAAATAAATTACGAGTCATTTATTTGATGATCAACGATAAATAAGCCTAACATAAATTAATGACTAAAAATTCTTCTTTCAAGAGTTTTATAAATTAAAATTATATATTTTTAGTTAGAAGATAATTTTTGACTATTAAAAATTGAATTAGTATTAACAATGCTGAAATTTGGATTCACCAGTTAAAATAATTTAAATTATTTCTTATATATATGTTTAGTATAAAATTTACATGATTAAAATTTAATTAAGAGTAATATGTATTTAAAATATTTATCAATTGTTGCTGTGATTTTCCAAAAGTTTATTGAACATTACAACATACAGATTTTTTTAAAAAAAATTATTTCCTTCAAGTAATGATAACCTTATATTTCTTAACTAACATAAATTTCATTCCATTATATTATTACTCATTATATTAAATTTTTTATTGGAAAATCTATTATTCCTCTCATATAAAAGGGAGATCACATCCAACCTTTCAATAAACCATTCAAAAATAAATTTTTCCTTTGTTGCCTATAAATATTACCTCTACATGAATTCCTTTATAGGGCCTAAGGCCCCTATTAAGATGAAATTTTTTAGGACCCTGAAATCTAAGGGCATCATTATGTAGAAATTAATGGTCTCACTATGGTTATCAAATCTATCACTTTTTTATTTATTAATTGATTTAGAAACAACTATAACCAAAGTATAATAATAAAATCAAAATAATTTTTTTGATAAGTTCTCAAAATTTTCGTACTAAAATTATTTATTCAACCCAATAATCTATGAAATATAAGATACATTATTATTGTGTGTTCCTGGATTAAAACATCCATTATAATATGATTCTATTTTTCATCACAAAACCTAATATATTGTCTTAATGATATATTTAGTGAATAAATATTTTTTATTTAATGTATTAATGACAATGAAATGATCAATTAATATCCACATATAGCCCTGTCATTTGATGAGTAATGGTAATTCTAATTATGAGTTGTATAGACTATTACCTATTTATGGATTTTTTAATTTTATATTTTAAAATTAATTAAAAATATATTATAAAATTTGTTTGACCACAAAAAGTAAGAAAATATTCATTATTCATAAATAATGATAATGTCGTTCTAAAATAATAATCTCCTAAAAACTCACCAATAAGGTTAATGTGTGTTGAAGATTGGGTGGGTTTGATATCCTACTTTTATTTTGTTATGAAACTATCTGAGGGATGACTACGACCACATAATGTAATATATAATAATAAATAAATATATGACTATTTATTTTTTGTCAATAATGTATAAATCAATATTTTACTCATTCATTTAAAAATCACCATTCACTGGTTGAATATCATGAAAAGGTGTTGGTTGTCAATTGTATATTCATGGTTGAGGGATAAATTTCTAATTAATGGGAATTAAAACCTTATAAAACATTTTATGTAATATTTTCAATATAAATTAATGACATTTCATTTCATGATCATTGTTAATGCAATTTAAACTCACACTTCTCCAAGAAAACTATTACAAAAGTTCGATAATAAAAAAAACTTGTGTAAATATTAGACAAACCATTAAATATATGATTATATATAATAATTAAAAATGAAAATTGTCAATACATTTCATTATAAATATGGTTAAAAGAGAATAATTCTTTTTTATTTTTTAGTTACATGAGGATACATCAAATTTGACAAAGATGGGGAACAATTTAATTGATATTTATAACTCATTTTTCTTTCATTGAGTAATAATCAGTATTCATGATCACCATTCTTATATGATGAAATATTATATCGAAAAATTTCATATAATATTTCAGTTCATTGGTTTTTAGATTTTTCCAATGAATTCATTTCCCAAGGACTAGTGTGTTAAATATAATTATATTTATACCAGTTTATTTATCTCGAATTTTAATTTCATAAAACAGGACTCTATTGGAAAAAATGTATCATTTCTAATGATTTAAATAATCCCCTTAATTTATAATCATATTATTCTTAAATTAATTATATTCAATATTCTAATTAAATTTTACATCTCATGGGATGTTCATTCATATGATATAATGGATGTAAGAGGTTATTGTAAAAAAATTATTTTCCAAAGGTCAAAGTCAGTCTTTATCATTTACGGTATTTGTTGATTGACTTAGTAAAACCCATGATTATTTTATTATTTATTCCATATTATTTTATATGGAAATGATATTACATAAAATATTATTCTTTCTCTATTATTTAAAATTTTCATTTATATTAATTTTTATTATGAATAATTACCATTACATTTATTAAAGTTTTCTTCCATGTGCGTAAATTTCCATACCAACAATGTTATTGTATCACTGATTTAATAAAAAAAATATTCTTATCTAAATTTTTCATTTTATTCTGTGTATTTACTTTTTAACGAAAGGATTCATTATTCATTTAATGATGCGGTTTGTCCAAACCATTTTTTCAAAATGATCAAATGGATTTTTCATCCTTAAAAATAAATAATGTTATCACACACTATATATTTTAATTTTATAACCATTAAATACAATGATGGATACATTATGGAATATTATTTTGTCATTAAAAACTAGTAAATTTTCTCTCACACACCTTTTTAATTTATATATATCTTTTTCAATTCACCATTATTAATTATTCCTCTATAAGTATATATTTACATTTTATTATTGATTCTTATTTTTGATATCCATTATGTATTATCAAGGGTTATTTTTCTTGAAAATGTATTAATTATATTTTTCAAAATTATTCTCTTACCCTATAAAATATATTTATTTATTTTAATCGTAACATTGATGTTTTAAATGGTTATTTGAATGAATTTCATTTTTTAACATATTTTTTTCTTCAAATTTATTTATTTCCTAAGGAGTTTTTCTGATCACCCTATATATGTTATTATGATATGATTCATTTGTGAATATAATTGTATTTTAATAAAATAATATATCTTATGAATAATATATGAATTTCTAAATTGATAAATAATCAAATTATTTTCCCATAGTTTCATTATTAAATGATGATGATTTATTTTCATGTGGAACAATATTTTATAGATCATGATCAAGGTTAGACCAATATTTATGTCCAACTAATTCAATAAATTTATATATCTCAAGAGATATAGTTATTATTTGAGTCTTTTAACTATTTACTTGGTTCACAATGGGTGAATTTGATGAAAGATTCCACTACTCATAAGTTTAGAAGTGAATTGTTTGGCATGTAGTTGGTTTCACAGTGATATGACAACCTATTTTTTTATTATTCAATATTTAAATGTTTTTATAATGTTATGCCATGAAGTAATGATTATTTATTATTTTTAAAGTCTTCTGATGTTTTAGATTATATTCTAATATTATGGGTTATTAATATTTAATTTGATCAAATTCATAATATTTAAAAATATTTAGAATTCAAGTTATGATCATCTATTTCATTATCCTTTTTTATAATGTTAATTTATGATCTTGTGATATGTTATTATGATATTTATGCCTTTATAATGTACTCTATAATGTTTAGGTTCTAAAAATTTATGATATTTTCCCCTTACATATGATGAAATCTAAACCCATTCTAACTTCTTCATTCCATGGATTATTAATATTATTAATTCATGTTACATATGTAACACTAGGTCAAGAGGTGTATGATAATGGGGAAATAGTCACAAGATTAGACAATTATGATTCCATTGTATCGAGTCAACAATAATCTATACATCTTTTTCATTGGGTGGTGTGAATTTTTAAGAGATGTATTTTTTAAATTATTATATTTTGTAATTATTTATTTCATTTTTAAAAAGGTTACTTTGACAAATATTATTCTATTTAGAGGATTACCTATAAAATACACATATATTAAATTTATTAGTTAATTTTTTGAATTAATTGGGGAACTATTATTTTTATAAGGTAAATATAATTATTATGTATTATCATTATAGAATATTGTTATCTTAAATAACAACCCTATACCCTAAGATGAATTTTAATTTCCAATTGATAATCATTATTTACAATTGAGGAAATTTGGTTTTGTTTCTTATTCATTTTGAACACATTCACAATAATATATATTTATATATGTATATATAATTATAAAATTGAGTCTTCTATATTTATAAATCTATCAAATAAATTCAGAGAATATTACATCTCATGGTTTAATATGATACCTATAAAATGATCCATGAATATTAGTTTATTTATTATGGGAATGATAATTATTTTAATTCAATATTTTCTTTCCTTATATTTTTTCCATGTTACTATGTCTCAATTAATGGTCCTCTGATGGGGATGGTGGTTTAAATGCATCCCAACAGGTGTAGGAACCACTGGAATTCAATAACATTTATATTCCCCAAAATCATGAGTATTCTTATTTGGAATTTATGCCATGATTTATTAATTTCCTATCATTATTCATTTTCAATTATAATGATTTAAAAATATAAAATATCTGTCATTAAATTGTTCAATGATTAATTATATCATATAAATATCATATATTTATAATTAATCTTTTTCAAATAGATAATGTTTTCCCATTAATAATATTTTAATGTTGACCTTTTCATGAAATTACCCGTATCTGTATGTGATCATAAATGGAAATTATTTTCATATATTATTATAAGGGGTATAATTTTTATAATTTATTATTATTTAATATGTACATATACATAATGACATAATACAATGTTTTTTTGGATTTGGTGGTAATATAATATATATTGTAAATGTTATATATGATTAGCACCATATCTACATATAATGAAATATGAAATATAAAAAACATTATATAATACTAAACATTAATTATGTAAATCGTTAATTCATAGTGAAATTTCTACAATAAAAAAGAACTATGTCTTTTTATAATGAATTATGTTAGAATATAATGCGTAATTTTTCATTTATGGTTTCATAAATTAGAAATTATCATTCAAAATTTCAATTATTGGATTTTATATCATGGGAAGATATTTTTAATTTTAAATAGGGGTTTTCATGTTTTATTGTATATTTTTTTGATATATATATATATATATAAATGTGGTAAAAATGAAATCATTTGAATCTATATGTAATATGATACTCAATTGGGGATCACTAGGTACCCTTTTATTATAACAAAGTAGGGACACCTATTGCGACACTGTATTGATTGTATCACCATATAGTAAACCTAGAAAGATCATCATATATTACTAATTAGAAAGGATAATTTTTCATTTTACATGCATAATATGATTTCCATTATCCATTTCATCTTAACACATCCATACTAACAATATGGAGTGTTTAAGTGCACGGCCTTAAACATTCTATAGTGTAGTTAATTGTACATGAATTATCATTCACAAATTCCATATTATCATTTTTGTTTGTATTTTTTGAGGTTTATTTAATAACATAATCCATATACACTGATATACTGTAATGTATACACTTCAACTCAATATCCAATTTCACAATATGAGTCTTTTTGAATGAATGGTGATTTACATCCATAACAGAACAATAAAAAATTAAAATATAATTTTTCTCATACATTTTTCATAAATAAATATGGGAAATAGTTATAATCTTGGTATGAGTAAGAAACTATCTTTAAGAGATAAAAAGGATGATATATAATGTTAGTTCGTGAATGAAAAATATTCACAAAGATAAAATTATTACAAATAAAACAATTGATCTTTAGCTTACATTATAAAATCATATTTTTCTAAATGAACCCTAGAAATCACAGATAAAACATAAAAGGTATCTTTTAGCATAATTTTCAAAACACTATTACATATAATGTAGCACTCAAGCGTGCCCTAAGAGTAACAATCCTGCTTAAACTTGTACTTACCCTTACAGTATATTCCCATAATATATTAGGAGAAACCTAACTAGTTTTCTCTATCCCTCTATCTAATGTATTGTAGTGATATTACATGGTTAACCAACATTGATTTATAATGAAACCACCCTCCAACATAACAATTACCAGTATCCATATCATAATAGTAAGACATAACGCTAACATAAAAGTAGCATTCATGGGGAAAATTACTTTTCCAATTTGAAATCACAATTCATTTTTTTAAAATCCAAAAAATCATAAATTGAAAAATAGATTTGAATATAAAATTGAAAGAATGTAATGTAAACGTATAAAAATTAATGTTTCATTAAAGTAGAAAATTATTTTCATGTTGTATATGATAATATATTTCTAAATATTGTAAAAAATTCATTAAATTGGATTTTAAATGTTACGAAATTCACTATTACCATATCCATGTAGTGATAATTAATAAAATGAATTTATTATTAGAATACACTATAATTCCACATATTAAAATTTAATATAATCTAATTTCATTTCAAAAATAATCTTATCATGAGAAAATTAATGATGTAGAAGGTTAACACAAATAATGGAAATTTGTTTAAGAATTTCCTTTAACTATGTTCAAAAGAATACGTCTCATGTAATTAATGTCTAGTAAAATAAAATAATATTAAGTAATTTCATAAAGAAGGAAAAATTATTCATTTATTTAATTAATAAAAATTAAATAATGTTTATTTAAGGTCATTTTTATGAGTTATATAGTTCAATTTCATCATTCCTAGAGTGTTAATTTCATTACTTTATGGTTGGTTCCCCTGAGAATAATAATGGGAGTTCTTTTGATATGGAAGAATGAAAAAAATGGAATTAAATGATATTAATATGTTTCTATAACATTAAATGACCCTATGTATCAATTTTTCTGATATAAGGATGTTTAATTACATTATATATTAATAATAAATGCTTGGTTTGTTCTTAGTAGTTTTTTGACCATCACAAACTAGTTACATTTTATTTAAAATTATTTACATAAATTAGTTTCAAATAAAAAAATTTATTATATATATATTGTTAAATCTCATTTAACCATAATAATGGTTTTATAATAAACCTTTAATGTTGTAATAGAAAATGAAGTCCATTTTTTCATGAAGGCAGTGAATCATCACATCATGGATGATGTTTTCATTTATAGAGTACGAGGTTAATATAATAGTTTTGATTATGGATATTCCATTAATAATATAAAAAACCAATACATTTATGATACTATATGTATCATGTCAGTTTAGATATGGTAGGTTAATATAAGTTTGAATGAATTAAATAATGAAATAATTTAATATATAAGGAAAGGTATATTTTTCCCCTTAAATATAATCGCCATACAAACCTCCCTATGGAATATGGTATTATACATTCAGAGATACCATATTGTCTTCAATTTGGTGAGTATTCTTGGTGTGTGAATTTAGAATAATTATTACTGGCTACATTTTTTAGGATGGCGGATCAGAAGATGTGGTGTAGTTAGAATTTATTGGAGAAGGGAAGGGTGTTTTGAGTATTTTATTCATTCATTATTATTATATTGGCTAGATAATGTAAATATTGTTTGTTATTGTGGATATGTATAGAAAATATTTCATATTAGTTCAATCAAATGGGAACATTCACTCACAATGTCACAAAAAATATTCTATTTATATTATAATGTTGAGTAACATATATTATATTCATCCACTATTCTTTAAAGAGTAATCTATTTCCAAAAGATCAGAAAAAACTCACAACAATTTCTTTTCTATGAACATATATCTAAAATAAAATCCATTTTCTGAAAATAATTTCCTATATATGATTAATTTAATTTCATATTAAAATAAATATTTATTTCAAAAATTATGATATTAATAATATAACACTTGTTAGGACTCTTTGAAAAATAAATTAAGGCCTCATAATATTATCTTACCAATAAAAAAAATTAATTTATGAATCCATTTTATGAAGAAATATATATTTTAATTAGATCATTATATCATTTACAAAATTGTAAAAAACATTTATGTTTCAAGGAATTATCAAAACTAAATGTTTCTTATTAAAACATTTATTAACGTATTCCATGATATAAATATATTATATTTTCATTTTTTGATACCTAAATATTATGTTTACATTCATAGTTGAGGTTACTATTCTAATTGCTAGATTACGATTCCTAATTGTCATATTAAGAATCCAATGGTTAGGTTACTATTCCAGTAGTATAGAAAACTTGATATAGATAAATACCACATATTGTGTTATATACCAGGAAAGTCAGTGAGAGGCAAGCCTCTGACCAATTATTAAATAAAAGAAATGTCCACAAGAAAGTACAAAAAAATGCAAGGACAAGTACCAAAACATCCTAGTCCGACCCATCACCATACCCATGATAGATTTCATCCTCTGTAGTTCCCGATTCCCATTCTGAACTGTCGTAATGTCGCAAGATCTTGGAATACTTCCTTCTATGGTTTAGCTTCTCCAAAAGAGAGAAGCTCCTTAGAAGACTGTGTAGCCCAGCCTTGCCCCCCAACAGAGGACCTAGTAGTCATTTTCTTTGGCAGATAAGAATAATCTCTCCTAGACCTTCTTCATAGTGGGGCTGTCATCACTTCCACATTTCCAGAAACCTTGTCATTGGCACTATGAACAACATCACTATAGGAAGTCTGGACCATGCCACCTTCATTTTCTTTGTCACTATTGAGACCATCCCCCCATTCTCCAGAAATGTGCACAACACGGTATTCCTCCTCCACACGCCGTTCCGGCTGATATTGAGAGTTAGAATCCATCATAACAAGACACTTTGTCTGATCTGCAAGTTCACCCCCAACATTTGTCCCCTTCTTTCCAATGCTATCAACAGCAACAGCCTCCAGTGGTGTGCTTCCTACTTCTTTGATAGCCTCCTTCCCTTGCAAAGTTATAGCATGACCTCCTGTGTCCACAATGCCTTGAACCTCTACACCTTTTTCACCAACATACACGACCCCATCATAGCCTAACACCAATTATTCCATCGCAAAACCAATAAAACGGTTGTTTAGCTCATGATCCGCCCCCTGCTTCCCAGACTGAGACTGCATCCCGATTTGATCCTTCATCTGCACACCAACTTGTTTTGCAGACCCATGTTCAACATATGGTTCTGTCACAATCACCTCCTCCACAGCACATTCACTGCTCGTAGCAACATCTTGCAAGGCAGTACTCTTCATCATGCGACCAACAATACTAGGATCCCTATCCAAATTTTCCTGATCACCCTCCAGATTGAAAAAACTATATTTATCCAAAGTCTGTGAATCAACTCCATGATCACCATTCATTCTATCAAACACCTGCATAACAGTTGGGTTTCTAGGAATCTGCACTACCTTCAAACCACTAGCAGGGCCTGAAGCATCATCAGTGTGAGCCTGCCTCATCCCCCTCTCTTCATACCCAACATATTGCAAACCATCCAGATCACCTTCAGTGAAAATTGGTTCTAATCGATCTCCTTTCCCAAGTGAAGTTCCATATTAGAGATACACAACATCTTCCACAGGACCATCCATCGCCACCACTTGAGTCACCTCATAGCAGCACACACCCCACAACCATCCCAGCCATGTCCCTCCGTCCCTTGCGGGTGAGCAACCAGCCCTCCCCTGTGGAAAACATCCTCCAAATTCCCAAGTCATCTGCATTTCACACAATACTACATCCATGACTCAAAAACGACCTCCTGCATCCATCTGAACTCCTTGTCATCTATGATCCAGACACAATTCAAAGGGGGTCGCGCAATGTCTACCTCAACACATATTCGTGGGAAAACTCGGTGAGACACAGATTCAGTCTGTTGATTAGAGAAATGAAATCGCCCAATCATATTTCCAATTGCATAGAGAATCGAAGGGTTTTGGAAAGAAAGGGGAGACCGGGAAGACTTACCCATGTAGCAATCGATGAAGGGTCACGCTTCATATGAAAATAAAAATCCCATCGGAAGAAATATAAGGAAGAGTCGCCACACCTTCTTGAGGCCCTTGACCAAGTGATGATCAAATACTTCTCCGAACCAAACCGAACCATAATGTGTCTTCGATCGAGTAACCCAACGACTGGATGCTCATGAAGCTCCCACGATATTGTGGCCTAAGAAAACGCTTCCACCAACGGCCGATGAGGATGGAAATGAGCCACCAGAGTATGCTTACACAGATCCATAGTACAAATTAGCTCAGACGGGAGTAGTGACAACTAAGGGGCTTCTCGAAAAAGAACATAAACTTTTGGAGAGATGGAGATTTTAGGGAAGGGATGATAAGGGTCGAGGTGTGAGCCTTCCTTCTCATGAGACATCGAGTGAAGAACTCCCCTATTTTGGAATTGAATCCTCTCAATTTTTTTAACATATTAAAAAATAGAGGATACCATTCTCTCATAGAATATTGATATTCCCATGTTGAGTCATCAACCTTATGGTTTCTCAATAAAACCTCAAATTGTGGAATTATATTGTTCCCAAATTCATGTTTTCTACACTCAAGAATTTGAACAAGAATTTCCTCATATGAATGTTTTTCTTCTAACAGAACAAAATTAGGTCTCAGAACATTAATTGGATCAAGAACATATATTAATAACATCGAAACACGAAAATCATTCCCTACATAGGACAAACTCCTGGGAAACTCCACTTTATTGGGATCTGATCTAGTTTTTTCTAGGATTTCATAGGGTATAATGAATCATGGACTGATCATCTCATTATTTCCAACACACATAACACTTTTATATAGAGATAAATTTAGAGATACATGATCGCCAACATCGAATAAAAAATTATTCCAATATTTATCCACATAACTTTTTTCCCTCATTAAGTTGTCCTCAAATCTCACTATAACAAATAGACATTATCGTTAATTTCTTCTACAAATTTTAGTCACATTAAAATTCATTCAGCAATTTCATCATAACATGCAATAGTTCAACACCTATTTTCAAATAATCCTGCTATAAGTTCCACATGTATTAGTGAATGAAAAATGTTAATATAAGTATACTCATCCAATGAATGATGTTGATATAAAATTACATGGTAATCCATTGAACAAGTTTGAATCATATCCTCAATTGATTGAAATTTCCACCGTGATTATCCAATAGAGTATGGAGGAATGATACTGCCAAAGTATAATTCAATTCCCAATGATTAAGAATGTATTTTCTAAAACATAGATGTAATCCTTGGATCATGACAATATACACTTGATAGAGTTACTCCATGTATATTGACTAACAATCTGAAGAACATTCATGAGTTATGATTTAGAGAAACAATTTCTATAATATGAATACTTTTTCAATATTTTGTTAGTTTATCAATAATAAGCAAATCCAATTGTTACCTCAAGATATTTTTTGTAATACAACGACAAAATACATTAATATATTGTCCAATTTCCACTCTGGAATGGGAAAAGGCTTATGGAACCCCTTTATTAATTTTCATTCATCTTTTATCTCTTTAATTTTAAAACATCTCATTGTAAATTCATTGATATATATTTTCATTCCATCCCACCAATAATAATCTAAATGTTCTTTGAACACCTTTGAGATTCCAAGATGAACAAAAAATAGAGACCTATAAGTTTCATTTAATAAATCTTTCTTCAACTATGAATAACAGGAAATAAATAAGCTCTTCTAAGTTCTCAAAACACAATAATTATCAATGTTAAACTCTTGAAACATTCCAATTTTAACCCATTATTGGTTTTTTATAACTGAAATTCTCCCTTCCATGTATTATTAATTCTTTTTTACAGATATGATTAAAATTACACCATAAAAAATGGAATTTCATTTAACAAAAACATGGATGAAAAAATTCATCAATTCATTAACCAATGGGTAATGTTCCAAACACTAAATAATTAATGAAGCATTATTTTCCTAATATAGGGAATTGTCTTCATTATTTTAGTTTAATGAATGATAGTTGATTGTGGATTCATAATATTTTTTCAGTTATATCCATCCTCATTTCCTCTGGTTAAATTATATTGAGTATTAATATAGATCAAAATATTATAATACTTGTATATTTCACATATATATCCATCTAAATGTTGTATCTAATTTATTAAAGTGAATTCAATGAATGCTAATTCCAAATCTTGTGTGGGATAATTAAACTCATGATTTCTTATTTTCCATCAAGCATATGAATGTACTTGATCATTCTTCATAGTAACACAACTAGTTCCCATTAAAGAAGAATACTCATATATGAAAAAATATCAATTTCAAGAAGGAAGGGAAAAGAGAAAATAATTCCTTATCCCCTTTTTAGTTACTGAAAACTAACAACAGATTATTTTATCCAAAAAATTATAACCTATTTTTTGTTAACATAGTATCAGGATATATAACCACATAATCTTTTATAATACTATTAGTAATATACTTATAATTTATGAATATAGACAATCATATTAAAAAAATTTGGTATTGTCAATTAATCATCCATTTTTTTTTGGAAGGGCCAGATATTATGAAATCCTTATTTACATTGTTCCACAAAATGAAATTTTTTGTAACCAAGAGTCACATTTCATTAATATCCCATATAATTTTTTTTCATTTTTGGTTTTCTAAATAGTCTATATATTGTCGTCATAGTCCTAAAAATATTTTAATAAAAAATAATAAATTTTTTAAAAAAACAAAAAACGTAACCAAATAGTCATGGAATATCATATTAAAATGATTTATAAAAATAGAAGGACCGATTTCAAACCAAAGGGTGAAAATAAAAATTAATAATGCCCATATATAGTCAAGAACACTGATTTCATAAATTCCTCCTCATTCACCTACTACTAATGGTATCTATACCTAGGATTAATCATAGAAAAGTATTTTTCTCCCTGGATCTGATCAAAAAAATAATTTATTTGTGTAAATGAATACTTTTTCTTAAAAAAAATATTAAATTCTCTTTAATTAATTCAAAGACACATGGAACCATTTTTATTTTTAGCATAAAACTAGGGGCACCCAAAATAGAAGAATTTCGTTGAATAAAACCATTATCTACCTAATCATGTAAGTGTTTTTTATTTTCCAAATGTTCTACATGATCTGTGCAATAATGGAGTTTTGAATTAGGTTATTAATTATTGACTAAATGAGAAATAAACTCAACCTATTTATTATGTATAATACTAGGTAAATCACTAGGAAATACATCCATATAATAATTTACCACTAGAATGTAATTATTCCGATGAGTTCCCTTATTATTAAAAAAAGTGTATGAATACCTTCATTTCCATTTTTTAATAGTTTCTGATTTTCTTGATATTTTATTATTGTTATGGGTTCAATCTTGTATACAAAATAAAACTCTTTTTGAAAAAATACATCTTTATCTACGAAATCAATCATAGAAAGATAAAAACTAAATCCATACCTAGGATAACAACAATTTACAATATAGGAATGACATTAAGGTTTTAAGTTATATTCATTACATTTTATATGACATGGTGATTGTTATAATTTTTAATTTTATATTTCGCCAAGAGAATTTAACATAAATTATTTCTTAATTTCATGAGTTGGAATTTCCAATTTAATTGAAATGTTATTATAAATTAAATAATCTATATGTCCTTTATCAAACAAAACATTAGACACATATATATAAACAAAAAAATGTATCTTTTACCTCATTGTTTTGATATCCCAACAACTATTGATGTAGTTGAAATGGATTTGACTACAAATTAATTAATCTAATATTATTGTTTCACAACATCCGGGTCCCTCTTCAAACACTAGTTTGTATAATGACTCATATAATTACAATGAAGACATTTTTATTCATATATATAATAATGTTTCTTACAACTAAAATGATATTTTTTATTGAAATTTTGGTCCATATTCCCAAGCATACCACATCAAAAACATTTACCATAAATCAAAATTCATTCCCCAATGTGTTTTTTTACCAAAATTCTCACCAGCTAAGGGCATAATTTCCATACCATCAATCTTCATTGACTCCACTAATCATTTTTTTCATTCACCTCAACTTACATTTATATTGGTGTTTGAAGAACTAATGATCATTAGAAAACTCCATTTACACTTTCACTGCACAACAAACATGTTTTTTGTACCTTTTTAATTCATGAGAATCAAATGCCCTTTGATATTTTTGATTCAATCCTAAGTAAAACTATTTTTTTCTATGAGGACCCCTAATAAAATTTGGAGTGTGGATTTCAAATAAATTGAATTTTACCACATATATAGTCATTCAATAATAAACATGTATCAATTATCTTTTTTTTCTACTATGTCTAATCTACATAGAAAAATATTTATTAAATTAAATATTTTATAATTCACCTCATTGAAAACATTAATCGTTTTTATATCCTTTATATTCATAAATATTTACATAATTGGCTAGTTTCACCTTCATTATGATAAATAGATGGACTAAATTGTAGATGGTATGAACTCCCCAAGACATCAAAAATATTTTAAAGGGTTCTATATCAACTCTTATCTACAATGATTTTAGAAGTTCCACTAAATGAGGAAGACTTTTCCTCATAAAATTTTCCCCCACTAACTTATCCCTTTAAAGTTAAATTAGCTCATCTCATGTGTAGATTCCACAAACATTTATAGAATAATCCATCTAAGTCATTACTTTCATGAACTATCCATTAAAATTCCCACTATTATAAGTCCTAGATTGGGAATGATATCATCTTCCTAATGCCTCCATACATTAGACTACATATTCCTATATAGAAAACCATTATGAAGAGTCATATCAAATATGAGGTAAAATTGTTACAATTAAATGATATATAAATTCAAAATAAACATATAGTAAAATAATTTATATGTATTCTATTAACATTATCTTAACCCCTAATGTAATCTATATCATTCTTTGATACCAACCATATGTTTATGTCCTGAAACATTACATAATATAGTTATTTCTACTAGAATTCACTTCATACATTCTAAAATATACTTTATCTTTAGATTTTCATATAATTAGGTCATAACATCATATATAGACACTCATATATTTCAAAGTAGACACTTCTCACTAATATTTTTTCACAATATGAATCTTTTATAAATAAAAAGTAAATCCTAGAAATAAATTTTACACATAAATCATATTCTGTTAATAACTTTTCCACATAAATCATAAGATATTTCTCTTTCATTATGAAATTATATATTTAATATAAAATAATATTTTGAATAAATGAATCATAATAGGTAAAATTTGGCATCATTTTCATATCACCCATAAAAATAATGTAGATCTCCCGGCTACACAGGGAGAAACAGTTCTATTTTTTCTTGCAATAACCATCACATCATATACCTATATTCTCTTAGTATAATTGTAACTTGTTAACTTAATCCCTTTAACTAATGAATTTGAGAGACACAAAAATCTCACCCACCTTTAGTTTATCAAAAAAACCAATGAACATTATAAAATATATCTTCAACCATACCATAGTCAGAACAGATAAAGGTTGTATAAAAGAAACATTCTTGAGGAAAATAAATTTTATATATTGAAATCACATTTCAATTTCTCACAAGTCACACACTCACAAATTAAATCAATATATTTTAAAATATAATTTAAAAAATTTAATGTAAAATTAAAATTATTAAAGTGTTCTGAAAGGGGTAAATTCATCCCATGTTTTCTGTGTAGAAAAAAATAAATTATTAAATATTATAAAAGAACACATTTAAGATGATTTATTATTTGAATTCATTTAAAAATTTCATATCATTGATTTCCTAATTAATAAAAATATTGGAATATGTGTATAAATAGTAAATCCTAATAAAAATAATAATAAAATAAAAAAAGTTCTCAATATATCTTAGAAACACCTAATCAATGAAATAGAAGGTTAACCCAAATAATGATAATTGTGTTTAAGATTTCCTTATATTCTGTTGGAAAGCTTACAAAAATTTTACCTAAATTCCTAACTAATAAAAAAAATATTCACTGATTACATAATTCAGAACCAAATATTCATTTCTTCCATTTATTGTAATTTTATAGGATTTATTTACTGGAATTTGGATGAGTTATAGAGTTAAAATTTCTCATTACAATAGGGATCCATTCATGGAATTATGGTCGGCTCGTCTGAGTATAATTATTGGAGATATTTATAAATGGAAGAAAAAATTAGGAAGTGGAAGGAAATTATATTAATTTGTTTTTTAAATTTTAAATGATCCCATATATAGTTTTTTATTATATAATGATTATTGATTATAAAAAAACTAATGATAAATGTTTGGTTTGTTTTATCGGTGTTTCAAACCACCACAATATATTTTAATTTTATTTATTATTATGTGTATAAATTATTTCCAAAATAACAAAAATCTTAAAATTTTAATTATTTAATTTTTGTAGACATAATAATGTTTTTTTAACTGGCCTTTAGGGTGGTAACAGAAATCATAATCACATAATCAACAAAGGTGGTGAATTGACGCACAAAGAATGATGATTACATTTTTTGAATAAAAAGAGAAGATATGAGGTCTTTTTTGGTATTTCATAAACATAATAAAATAATAGTATATTTAGTATAATAGAGTTATCAGGTAAATTTGGAAATGTTAGTTTTGGATATGGTATAAATAATGATGTAATTAAATAATTTAAATGTGAAATCAGAGGATTTTACCTTCTACATATTGTCTCCTTGATGACCTCCATAAGGAAACTAATTTTCTTATTTTAATGATTCCAAAATGTCATGGATATAGGTATGACTCTTTGGAAGTGAATTGGGTAGAATTAGAAAACCTAAAAATATTTGGAGGTGTAAGTAGAATATGTTGTGAGTGGTGGTATATATACGGACACCATATATGTTTTTTATTATTTAATTCATTGTTTTGTTATTTTGGATTAATACTACAAATAATGATGACTCTAAGGAAACATTAATGTAACATCTTCATGTATGTTCTGTGTAATGGGTTCAGGTGTCACTAATGATGGAAAAAATACATTTATTTAACTTATAGCTTTAATTATCTAAAATTAGTGCATTTCACTATTAACCACAATGTACATTATTTGTAAAAAATCCCCAAAAAATCACACCAACAATTTTTCAATGAGGTTATTTAAAAAATGGATTCCATTTTGTTGAAATATTTTAATAAATATTTGAAATTTAATTGTTAATAAATTCATCATTTATTCAAAAAATACATATTTTTATATTACAACAAATATTTATGTCACGAAAAAAATTTATTACAGTCTCATAAAAATATATTAAAATTAAAATAAAACAATATATAGATTTATTAAAATATTTTTTCAAAAATAATTTTTATTTAAATTCATCATATTAATTATCAAATTTTAGATAGAAATTTTTCATTAAAAGAATACCAATACTTAATATATCATCTTTAATACATCTCTTTACTTCTTTAATGTCATAAAAAATATATTTTAATTTATGAGATTGAAAAACATTATTTTTTAATTTCAAATATTTTTTATTTTATAATGGAATGATTAATATTCCTAATGGTTAAATTATATATTAATGTTCAGATTACTATTACATTATAATAGATTAATTGATTTCTATAAATTCCGTCTATTTCATTATATATATATATATATATTTAAATTTTCTATATAATTCCATAATGAAAACAGATTATTCTATAAGTATTAGGTTGTCTAAAATATATTTTTTATATATCTCATTAGTACTTCCATGTTTATATATGGGGTGACATGTTAGTAAGATTTATTAAACATTTAACACTGTAATGAATAAATTTTGTTAAATATCAACATAATTTATGATATCTTGATTAGAGACAAAGATTTTGGTCCCATTAAATATAATTAATCAAGTTAAGTAAATTAAATAGTAATTAGAATTATTATATAGATATTAAGCCAATTTTTTCATGTATTACGATAATTTTTAAATTGTGTGAATTTTATTACATTTTAAATTTATTATAATAAATATTGATGTGTGATATCGAAAATTAATGAATTTATATTTTTTTATTAGAGAATGTATTGAGACACATTATGGATTTTTAATATTTTCCTGTTCTAATCCAAATGTAACTTCCATAGTCACATCATTAGATTAAACTAACACATTTGATTTAAAATGAATAAATATGATCCATTATATTTATCTAATATATGAATCAAATGATTCACGGTGTACTATGAAGAATCATATGTAAAAATATTCTAAAATACACATTTATACATGTTATTTATGGTTTAATTTTTTTTATAAAATAATAATTCTTTTGGATAAAAAATTCCCCTAACATTGTTTCTTTAATTTCATTTTATTTCTTAAAATTGTCTGCATAATTGTTGAAATACACTCAACTTATTTTCTCAAGTAATATTTATGTACATATATTTGTTATTTATAAATATATACAATAATTATTTCATATACATTTTGAATTTATTAAAAGTAAAATGGTATTCAATGTATAATAAATTAAGAATTAGTAATGTTAGGATTACTTATTATTCGGTGATTTAAATTATATAAATATTATTTTATAATGTTTTCTAATAAGCCTAGTGGGATTCAAAAACATGATTAACTCAAAATAAAAAAACAAAGTATTATTTAAATTTAAAAACCGATACAGATTTTTTTCTATTGGTTTTATCAAAACATTGTGAAGAGATGTTATAGTTTATTAATGACATTGATCTCTCACTTGATCCCTTTTAATGATATAATATATTAGGGAATTTTAATGATCACATAGATTGAGAATATTTAAAATTAGGGATATAACCAATAAATGCTTAATAATTACATCAATTTTATCATGATTTTCATAAATAATTCACTTTTCTCACATTTATCTCCTTTAATCCACATGATATAATTTTTCCAACCTTATCAAAAATAGTCTATATTCCATTGATTCTGACAAGACAATGTTTATGAATTTACATTAATATAGTGGAAATGAGTTCGTTATTTGGGATGAATTAAATGAAAAAATTTATAAAGAAAGTTAGTTCCCTTTAAATAGGTTATTACCACTATAGGGAATAAATTAATAAGGACATAGATATCATTTCTAAAGAGGGGGTATGATCATGGTTATTAAATCCTATAAAAAATATCTATAAATAAATAAAATAAAAACCATTTTATTTCTAAAAAATTCCCCTTTCAATGATTTTATAATATGTTCGTTTTATTGAAAATCTTAAATTCCAATTTTATTGGGAAATATGAGGAATTATATGAAAAGTATTAAAATAAAACTGTATCTATTGTTTGAGGAAATATATTACCCATGTAATGTTTTAATATTTAAATTATTTTTATGAAACGAATACTAGATTCACAATTATTTCATAAATAAACATTTTTAATCCATTCAACAATAGTTATATTGTTATATAAATGAGTTGTTCATGAAACATAATATATATCATCAATGATATTTATGATATACACTAGTAGGAAACTATGTATTACATTGTGAACATTTTGGGTAGAAAATCGTGAAGCATTAATTCTTCCCACCACTTAGATTATGATGTAATATATTTCCAAACAATTTATTTTTATGTATTAAATATTTCAATTTAAACTAAATACACTTTATATAATATTTTATGACATTATTGTGAAAGATATGATGTTTTTTTATTATATAAAACTATGTATTTCTATATTGTATCCCATCTGTAAATCTATTATTATAATGGTCATTATTATTTAAATAATTAAATTTTTAATAGAGAATAACTACTATTTATTATGATGAAATAATTGTGATATATGTTACATAGTTTCGAATATAAATATAAAAATTGATTTATGGCAGTGGTATGACATTTTTAATGCCTATTAATTACATACTATAAAATAAATGGATCCTAAAAAAACTTATTCTTGAACTACAAGATGATTAATGGGAGTGGAAAAAAATCCTTATTTTTTTAATAACCCCTAGAATATCCATAATTTATATAAAATCATGGATATTATAACTCCATTATAAACCTTAATATTTCCTTTACATGGGATAGATTTTTGAAATAGATTTTGTTAAATATTTAAAAAAATTGTTTTATTTTGTTTACATGCATTCAAAGATTTTAATAATAATAATTTTCTTATCAATTCATGATGGTTATTTTGAGATTAATTTTATCCGATAATGTCATAATTATTTTATTCCATTTGTAATGAACATATTTTTCACCTATAGGATTTGAATGATGATTTTCTATGATATTATTTGTAGTTAAATGTTCAATTGTTGGATAATAATATTTGACATGGAACATATTTTATAGGATATTATGGGTATAGGGAAAATAAAAAAATTATGGATACATATATTTATTTTCATCCCTAATTATCTAAATGATAATGATGTTATATGAAAACAACCAACTATTAAAAAATCCAAATATATATGTTCCATTGGATGTTCTTATAATGAGACTTACGTAATGGTCATTCGAAATAAATATCACTATTAATGTGTATCATGAGTTTCCTACATTGATGTTTTGTTTAAAACCATAATGATATGCAATTATGGGGAGTTGGATACATGGGGTCCACGAGAAGGTATATTGATATGAAAAATTATTCTAGATGGAATTTTTTATCTCAAATCTCTTGATTGGATATATCATGGAAAAATTGATTATATTACATAATGTAAATTCATAGTAGATTTTATATAGTAGTCTTAATAATAACATTCATTATGGAATTCATAGAGTTTTAATGATGTTAATAATTGAACATAGGTCCTTCATACAAATACCACTAAGAAAGGGAACCATAGTGTTTTTAATTGAACGTCTCATAAGCCATATTAATATTCTATAAATATTTAACATGATTAATAAATATTATTATCATACATAATTTTAAATATTTGGTCATTTAATATTGTTTAGTCACAATCTATTACATTTAATTCCTTTAATTTTTATATTTACATAAAATATTTTCGATATTATATTAAAAGTTAGTTCTATGTATTTATCAATGAATAATGTGGTAATATTTTTTTAATTATTTATATAAATACACATTATTCAATTTTTGAAAAATAATGAGGAGTTAAACTATGTCGTGTTGATGTTTTTTTAAACAAATTTATTCAATTTCTATTGAATAAGTGATTTTTAATCAAGAAATGATATTTAGTTATCCAAAATATATTAAAATTTTAATTTAGTAATAAAAATATTTTTATTTTTTATATGAGGATTTTATTGGGGAGAAAAATCATAATAACGGCCCTTTTTCAATTATTATTCTCTAACCATATGTTTACATAAACATTATTATATCAATGTCAGTCCAAAAAATGTTATTCATAATGAAATTTTAGATAATCCACTCATTCCTAATAGATTTATTTATCTACAAATCTCTCGTGTACTAATAAAAATAACCATCTTATACACTATCTATTAATGACATTATAAGAAGAATACATCCAACTCAATAAGATTGTTTTGGTGATCAGTGATTAGTGACAGAATAAATAAAATCATTTGTTCTAGTTGTTGTTGAATTTTTATGTTCTGGGTGTATGTGTGGAACATTTTGGGAACTATTATACCATTAAATCCTATAATGCAATTATTTACTACTTTGGTATATTATCTAATACTCTATGGTAGATTAATTTACATGTAAGGTGATTAATTTGTTATAAATATATAATTTATATGTTCTATTATCTCATGGATTTTAGTATTTTTATTAATATAGAACTATGGTTAAATCCAATATCTTTAATGAATTTTAATCATGGAGAATGATCATGAAAACTTCTATTCCCAAAAATCATCATACATCATTATAGTAGTAACATAATAATTAGTAATTTTTCATTATTCATCGATCGATTATACACATATGTTGTAATTTTTTATCTTATTGATTTCTCATTCATTTTTAGGAAGATCAATAATCATTTTTCTCTAATTAATTTTTTTTATATTTATATTGTATTAAATAGCTTATGATGATATAGATAATTAATGAAGAATCCATCAAGAGTTTATTGATATTCTAGATGGTTTGAAATTGTTAGATAGACTGAAACTAAAATGTACATGATGTGTTACGTGGTTCAATACATTATGATGTTCCTTGGGATAAATTAATCACTGAAATGAAAATAGTATGAAGTTATATAATTACACACCATGTGATTAACATCATGAAAATCAATCGACATGTTAGATTACAAAACAATTAATTAGTGGAAACACATTATAGTATATATATTTCCATAGTGAATCTTATAGTATCAATGTGGTCAAATTAAATTCAATTATAACATTTTGATTCGGAATAATAGTTGTGAAAGACAAGGGATAACCTCAATTTAGTTGTAGTAGATATAGTGTACATTCTATGTGCCTGAAAATGAAATGCACAATGTGAAACATGTATTATTTCAAAAAAACATGGTATAAAACCTAAATTATGTGAAACTCATTTGTATTTATCCTATACATACCATTTAAAAAATAACTACTCTAAACTAACATTATTTAATTGAAATATTTATCAAAATGAAACTTCAATTAGAATGTGTATCTCCGGTATAACAAGGATTCTATAATTAATGAAATCACAATTAATTGATGAACATTTTATTTTTGAAATAACAGTTATTATATTTTCCTCCCACCTTGGGAAAGTTGATCAGAATCTGTAATAATCTATGGATGTATAATAAGTTAAATTAAAATATTAATTAATGAAATAATTAAATCATTTTTAGGTTATAATAAATAAAAAATTTATATGAATACTAGTTACATTACTTTTTCATAATTTTTTAGGTCTGTAGGATCATGAGTTTTTTCTGAACTATGTATATAATCAATTTCGTTTATTTTATCGTTAATAATTTTAAAAGTATTCCCTTCGTGGAATCCCCCCCCAGTTTACTATATAAGAAAAATGTGTTTATCTATTATTTTTTGTAAAACATTATCCTCGTTCTAATGGTCCCCTTAACCTATAAATGAGTAAAAATATATTTTAATGATATATATCTGAGGTGTATGGAGGCCATCTAATTTTTATTCTTAGTGAATCCAATCATTGATATATAAAAAACATATTCAGAAAGATAAAATTAATAAAATTTTAATTTCCATTAGTTTTCCCCTACTGTCAACTACTAATTTATCATCCACTTGATATTTTGATCATTACATAATCGCATTATCAGTCCATTTTAATTATAATATATGATTTAGTTACAATGATAATTATATGTTAATGGAGCTTGAAAATATCAAAATTTATTATTAACAATAATAAAACCAACATGGTAAAAATTATTGGATTTTGCATAAATTTGTTTCTACACATAATTAATCATCAAGGTAAAGTAAACATAATATTATAAAGAATTTAATAAGATAAAATCGTAATTTTCTACATCATGATAATATTTTTCAAATCAAATTTTATATGAGAAATGAATTCCACATTATTGGTGGAAAATAAAATATAGTTCAATGTTCTTAACCAAAACACATTATACTACAATTAATTATGATGAACATTCTAATATGATATTTTACTGAACATCCACAATTATGAATTAATTATTTATCACCTGCAGGACAGTTACAAAAATTACTATGCAATTATTGATGATATCTTGTACTACCTGTTGAAGATTGGGAAGTCATATTAATATATTATACAACATCTATATAACGCAGTTGTAATTTTTTTTCAACCTAAACATGGTTGAGTATCTTCTCAAGCCTCCACATTGGTTATAAAATATTATATATGTATCTTTTCTTCGACTCTATCCTTACAATAGTAAATTCATAATCTAATGGTGATGGTTTTTGGGTATTCATAAAACAATAGGATATTAATAAATTAAGTTTTCATTTTCATTTTTCAATCATGATAATGTAAAAATATATTAATTTTTTATTGAAATTTAAATACATAATAAAATGAATTTATTTTTTTCATTGGTATTAGTGAAGTAAAACGACATAAACTGTTAAAATTTATAGGATCTTTATACCATTTTTTTTGTTATACTATATCATGATGTTAAATTATATGGGATAGAAACATAATGTCATAAAAATAATAATAATGCGGTTAATGAATAGGAACACCCTATACATAAAAGATCAAGATGATTTGGTAGAACTCATGTGCTTCATAATAACATGAATTTAAAGTGTGATTCTAAAGGGACGCGAGGAATTAGAATCATCTATAGTTTTTTCACAACAGTTTGATTTTTATAATTAGTAGGGATAAATAATATTTGTTTTATCCATGGAATTATTGAAGATAAAATAGGATGTGTCAACATCAACTATCCCACATATCGTAAGAATGATTGTTCACATGGAGTTCATAAACATATTTTCTTTTAGGCTGAAATATGATATACAAATATATCTCAATTTTTTTTCACAAAAAATAATCTATATGGTATCATTATATCTTATAATATTACCAATTTTTTGAAGACTGTCAATTATATTATTCAATTGATTTTCTTTGTTGATATATAAAAATTTTTAAAAATATTTTTACTTTATGCTATGTAAAAAGAATAAAAATGAAATTAGAACGAAAACTAAAATCATATATTGAAAACCTGATCAATATAATTAAAAAATATTGAGTATTCAATTATAGGAAAATGAAATATATTTAAAATGCCTTTCATTTGGGATTTATAAATTGGATTAATAACCGCACCCAGTTGATGAATTAAGGGAATTAGTCTAGTTCATTTGTTAAAGTATGTAATGAATCCATACCTAATAATTTGGTATTACTTATATATTCAAGATCTTTAATATATATTTATATATCCTAATTAATGGACCATGTGGATTATAAAATATTTCTATAAGATAGGTGGATATACGAGTATGTAATTGATGAAAACATGTATCCTTGGCTATAAAAGATAAACAACCTCTATTTCCATCACAGATTTTCTTGATTTTGAAACAATGTTAACAAATGTAATGTTTTATTAAAACAAAATTTCTCTAGCATTATTAGAGATTTAATATTTTATTTCTAAATTTAAAAATATAATATTTTCATTTATAATGAATTAATATGTAACAGTTTGTATCAATTCCATAATGGTCTTTATGTAATTAATTATGAATAAAATTTATAGAAAATTAATATTACATTAGGTTCACATGGATCATATCCCACTATGTTATAAAATTAGAAAATCCATCTTATAAATGTGATTTATTTTATAATACATTATAACAATGCTTTTTACACATTCAAGTAAAACGATGATAGATGTCCCACTTGATTTCTAGGATTGATGAAAAACACCTTTTAGTTGTAAGGGATAATGATCTGCAGAACTAATATTGTTTTTAAAAACCGATTCGTGAAAAACATATCTAGTATAATCTAGTTGTGGATATTTCTTCCTCATTACTTTTAATTATGCGTATAGTATACGTGGACATATTTACTTGATGATCTATAATTTTAAATCCTTAATGAATTAAATATAAATCAGTGATGAAATCACGAATAATTATGGTATAAAAAATAATTACATTTTATTTAGTCTATATGATGAGTATATCATCTAATATATCAAAAAATATTTATTTGAGTGTTGGTCTCTATTTTAACAATATCCACCAAATACACTAAAAAGAATGGTATCAATTAATGGGTGAATTAAACCTTAAGTTACAATCTATTGTCAATAATGAGTATAATAGATATTCAACTATACTATTGGTAAAATATATTATATGTTGTAAAAATTATTTTATACCATGTTTCTTTAATGGAGGAAAAAAGAATAAAAATAATATTTTATATAGAAAGAAATATTTTTTGATGTGTACACTTGTATACGGCTGTGAATTTTTTTTTAAAGTAAACTAGGGGTATAAACATACTCAATCATTCAATAATTTTCTTATTATAGTATATTTTATGTAAATTGGAATATATTATTTATAGTATTCTTTTGAAAAGAATGTAATTTTTGAAGTATAAGCATTATATCTGGAGAGGAAATAAATATCCAAAACATTCAGTGTCAGAATTAATTTCATTGGTTAAATAGATACCATGGTTTACAAGAGTTGTTATAGGAACTCAATCTTTTGGTCCCTAGATAATAGGTTTTACTTGAAAAACTAATTACTTAATAGAAGAACAATATAGGTTAGAAAAAATGAAATATTAATTTTTCTAGTAGAGGAGTATAGTGACTCATTATTAGTAGACCATAATGATCCTATTTCCTCTAACTATATTGTGCATATCTCAACATATAGATGATATATTTAAGACATTAAATATATAATGAATTCCATATATTGAAATAAATTATTATTTTTGGTTGATACTCAATTAATGTTAATCACATTTGGTGAAAATTATTATTAACAAATTATTTGTATATGGATGAAAACGTGAGTATGGATAAGTATGTTCTGTCATCTAAAAAAATTTAAATACATAAAAGAATTGATTATGGTAAAATAAATTCTACAAGTTGCTCTGTTGAAATCCATTAGGGTACTAATGGAAAAAAAATTCATTGACTAATTTTTTTTTTAAATTTTATTTCAAATGAAATTTACATTATGGGACCTTTGGGATTTTAGATATATTACACAACTAGATGGGATAATGTATCTACATAATTATAAAACAAAATTAAAGAAATAAATATTAATTTATGGATTGAATATATCTTTTAAAAAAAATTATTTGATTCATGGAATTTACAATGGAAATTATTATCAAAAAGAGGAAATTTCTTCCATGGGTTTATAAAAATCTTTGTAGAACATCAGGAACTGTTATAATATTATATGCTGAGATAATATTACCTATTTGAAATAAAAATCTAGTATTATAGTTAGTTATGGAATAGTTATGTAACTTATCCATGATTAATGTCTCTGGATATAAAGACAAAATTTTTGGGATAATGACCATTCATGCATTACCGAATAGGTTTTATGGGCTATGTCACAGAATTTGTTTTAACAAAATACTATATAGACATTGTTTGGAATAATCAAAGAGGTTAGTGGTTCCATTATATCTTTTTAATGAATCTTATTCATTAAATCATAATGTAATAATTGATTGATAGATTTTGATATTCAGATATTAAAAAGGATTTGGGACAAGGATTGTGGAGAAATTATGTTTAATAGAAATATAGAATTCAGTCAAATGATAAATAAATTTTATATTTAATTTATACAAACCCATAACAAAGGATTCAATTTTTTTTTAATATTATTATAATTTTATATATTTAATTTAATATAAAAAATTAGAGAATGAGTTTTTTTTCATTTTTAGGTTATTATTCCGTCCTGAATAGGGTCTCATCAATAATTTTTCAACATTGGTTCTTCAATACTATATAGATTTACATTGGTTTTGTAATACTAATAAATATTTATGTTTATTATATTCTAAAAAATAAGTTATTAGTATCAATGAATAAATCCACATGAAAAATATAAACTTACCTATGGATACCTTGTTGGGAATTGGATTGATGAACATTATATTTCTCTAAAAATAAATATATTTTTGGAAACAACTTAAATTGAGTAATGATCCTTAATATGAAAATACAAATTTATTTGTCTATGAAATTGTTTACACAACCTCCACTAGTTCCCATAAGGTAATCTTATAAGATATTTAAAATTGTATTTTCCTATATAATCTTGTTTAATATGAAAATTTTAATCTAGAATTGATATTAATGGATATATACTTTTAATTAGTAATAGTTGGTTTCTTCATCGTTATGTTATTTAAATAATATGATTACCTTGTACGTAGGTCCTCTTGTTCACCCAGTGGGTATCTCTGAAATATATTTTCTATAATATGAATTAGACTGTTTGATTTTAATATGTAAATAGATATAAAACTTTATTTACATTGGTCTCAAATAAATATTTCATGGGAAGATAAACACCCTTGATGTCATTCCTATTACCATATTCAATGATTTTAATCCCATAATGGATTAAGGTATTTCCATCACAATTTATGATGATAACTAAACTATATTTTTATATAAACAATTACGTCATTTTTTTATATCTATTTAGATTTTATCTTTTCAAAATAGTGCCCATTTTAAAATTTCCCATGTCAAATCCACATTAAATAATCTGATAAAACTAAACAACAGTAATCATATAGTTGATTTAGTCTTAATAAACATTGGCAAGGAAATTCCATCTACTGAGATATAATTATATTATTATCTATAGGGAATGAAATTAATTAATTTTTAATCCTAACAGGCTTTACTTAACTAGGGTACCTTCAAATTATGGTTTAATTTATTTTACACTAAATATTTTTTACTAGTAAATATGAATGAAATATGAATATATTTCATGTTAATACTCTAAAATAATAATTTAATTATATAAAAACCATTTACATTAAAAAATTATCTATTTATGTTTTCAAAACATTATCGGTTTTAATGTAATGGTAAAATGTCTCTTTTTTGTTGGTAAAAAAGATATGGTTATGTACAATTATGTTGATACAATTATTTTTTCTTCAAATAATTTTCATCTGTATATAATGATCTATGTGTAAAAATAATATTTTTAGAAAAGATATATACCACCAAATTAGCATATAAAATAACTATTATACCGTATTTCCAATAATAGTTGGATTATAATGATTCTTTTTATTACGTAAAATAGTGTATTTTTAAACCTGATAAAACTCACGTAAATGAGTATTTAATAAAATCATTTACTTGTATAACATTGAATTTATTATAATTATTGCACTAGGGAAAATAATGTACCAATATGATAAGGGTTTGAACATTTTTATTCATTTATAATTATATATACACTTAAAATAAACTTCAAAAATATGTAAGGGTTAAAATATTCACAAAAATATTTCTCAAATTTTCTTATGAATTGTAAAAATAAAACTAAAAGAAATATATCGACGATTTAAAAGAATCATCCCCAATTTCAGTACTAACCCTTACATGTGTTTTCTTACTACTATAGTAACATTATTATATAAACATAATAAGTTATTATATTATTATATCTCCCAAAAATCCTTAAAATTACAATGACATAATATTTCATATATTCCCAAAAGTCAAAGTGTTCCCTCATCCATAATGAAAAATTTATTTTTTTCCACTCTAGTTTATTTGGACATATGTTTTAGACTCCCTTAAGTATTAAAATTTAATATTTATAAATATTTCAATGAACTGAAATTTCATTAAAATAACTCTATAGTACCTGAATATTTCTTTTCATTAACACCAGGTTACCACAACTCAAATACATCATTCTTTGAACCGTCACATTTTCTATATAATGCTAGTTATGCCCTCAATAATATCATATATTATAATCAAAATCGAAGAACCATGCTAGATATGGACTCTCCTCTAGCTAACGATCTATAATATTATTAAATTAAAAATCATAATATATATCTTCTATTTTATGAATATCTTAATAGAATAATTTTTATTACTTTAATAATATCACAATTCATCTAGGTCAATGAGCTCACAAATTATCGGTCTACTAATATTTAGGATCCAAAAGATATAATATAGAATTATGATATCCCCTTTATAAATTATTATACAAAATTTACATCTATAAATAACAACAATTAATATCTTTTTATGCCTTTCAATTCATGATAATATTTGTAACATGGATTCCAAATTTTAAATTTTACTCATAATCAATTAATTGACCATTATCATTGGAAAATAAAATCACCGCTATTAATATTATATGCTTACTTTATTCCCAATTTATCTCCATGAAATAAAATGAATTTCATATTATATTAACTCAATACCATTCCTTTCATTAATCTACTAACTTGATATCATTCACCTTAAAATATTCATAACGTCCACAAGCCTGAGGATTATAATTTCTTTTATTATTGACTACAGAAAATGTCCCATAACTATAAACCTTCCATGTTCTTCTCATGTTATATTGATCATAACTATAAAAACTATGAGTATGTATTACATTGTTGAATCAAATCAGATTTACATATTCCCCTATAACTCATCAACACCAACACATATGAATTCTATTTTCTATTACATCCTAGTTAAACATTAGTTGATCCACCTTATTTATTCTTCTTCATAACATATTATTGGGAATTTTTCTACAATACCATTTAATTTTGTAATCTTGAATCACAATATTATACTGAATCATGGATATATTTTTTCATAAGTGAATGTTTGTTGAATTTTTTTTAATAACAAAACCACATAGTTATACCATTATAATACATTTCATAAAAATATAAAATTTTTATTTTATTGCATATTCAAAACATAAAAAACATACTAGTAGGGAATATAATAGAAACCTCATTTCCTTAAATTATATATACAAAAGTTCAGATATGATTGATCAAGAGTCCTATGATATATCATGCATTATTATAAAATTTTAAAGAATTACAAAAAACATGAAAATATCCATATATTATATAGTAGAACACTCAAAAAACATCTTTTTTAGTAAACATAGTGACAATAAGAATAATATTTACTATGCAATTATTCTTTACTTTTAATGATTAGAGTAAAATAATAAAATATCTTCTATCAAACATAATCCATAAATTTCAGACACCAAAACACATCTATAATGATATATCTATACACACTTATTTTGAGGAATCAATATTTGGGAATCTATGACATACATTATTTTATTAATTGTAAAAATGAGTATAATAAATTCATTACATTAATTTTGAATAAAAACTCAATCAATACTTTTAATAATGAAATCACTCAATCCAAAAAACGTGTAACTAGATATTGTTAAATCCCTTAAATATGAAATATAATTTACAATATGTGTATCTTTTTGTTAGGTAATTGGATCAAATCAGATAAAATATTATAGAATAATATAACCATAATATATGACACCAATCATATTTGTTTTCTCATAATAAATCTAAACATGATGTTTGAAAATAGATACCACCAAAATAACAATTTTATATTGTAGGATCATTATTATCCCCCATTGGATTTGATTTCTACCCTTATAAGTCTTACACAAACCAATATCAAACTTACATCATCCCATAACTAATATTTGATACAGCTGTCCCAATATAATTATTATAGGAAAATATAGTGATGGATTAACATGAATATTCAGAATCTATACTCACACTATTACCATGGAATATTCCATGGGAATATAAATTATATTTTTTATTTTATAATATATAATCAATCTTATCATCTCTGTTATAAAAAATATACATGATGATCTACTGTTTTATATTAATATGTTTGAATATGGTGTGATTCAATTTTTTTTTATATAGATGAATTTCAATCAAATTGACAGATATAATCTATAATTATTTATCAAAAATGAACTTAAAATCATCCATTATAACATGAATCCAGAACATTTGAGTATAGAAAAGTGTGGTTATAGTATACTCTACATCAAAAATAAATAATTACATAGAAGATTGTTTCTTATAAAACAAACTAAGAAAAATATCAATTAAATTAAACATACCTCATCATGTATATTATCATTCCACAAAATTTCTTTCATATTTAACTTTAGTGATACCATTTATGTTCGAAAAACTACTAATTTTATACACCAGTAAAAAAATTATGTTCCTTTAACTTATATGGTATGTCCTTTTCTGAAACATATTTGTTATTCTTTGATAGAACACTAATATACCACATTTAATATAATTATTAACAAAATATAATTCCATGACATCATCAATTAAATAAATAATTCAATTAATATAATGATTTCCTATTTATTCACACATCACCTAGATTATGCTTCTCCGACTATCATAGAAACAATAATGGGCATAGATTATCCATTGAATCAGTAATTAAATATTTATTTAAAAATTTTGTCCTATACATTTTCTATGAAATAATGATATATGTTTAGTTTTTTAGTATTACCATCCCTGAATGAAATTCAATACAACATGAATTGCATCCTTAAATACCATACTATTATATTCAAAAATATTTCTCTATTTTTCTATCGCATAAAAAATAATTTCATCAAAATAGAGATTGATAGTTAGGGTACCTTTGCTGAGAACTGTCACATGTAATTTACTATAAAAAATTCCATTAAAATTTTGAAACAATTATAGAAAAAAATATCTTTTATAATATAAGGTATGTGAGGCATAATAATGGCCATAATAATATTTTATAACTTTTAATAACATGGTTTCATTTTGATGATTTATGAAACAGTTTATTTACTAAATATAAATCCTTAATTTAATGTTACTATTAATGAATACTGAATTTATATCAATTTATAATAAAATCAATTGTGTTTGGTAGAAATATTTAAAATCATTCTTATTCATTCACTTAATTCACCATGGGAGAATTTTTCCTTAAATTAAACACTATCCACATGTAAATTAAATTTTAATACAATCCTGGGATAATTCATAATAACCTAAAAGTTTTTATTGAATTTAATTTTGAACACACACAGATACCTTATGAAGATCATTCAACTATTTCATAAAAGAAGATAAAAAGATTTTTTATTTAAATTCTGATCTAACACTTAATTAATCACCTTTATCCCCACTTTGTGTTAATTTAATTTTAAAACATATTGAGGATCCTTCTTCTAAATAAGTGTCATTTTATTTTAAATTTTTATCTTATATATTATTAATATTTCGATTCATAAAATCAAAAAATATTTTATATGTAAATACCTTTTTAAATTCTTAAATATCGAGCCTTTTAATAGAGTATTAATTACCTCATCACTAGACTAAAAATATATGCTATGAATTGTTTCATAAAATGTATCATCAATTGCACTGAATTCTCCAAAATTTATTATATTACATTAATCCATCAAGATTTTATCCACCAACATCTATTAATTATTACTTATTCTCATTTAATATTATAACTTATAAATGAAAATATACAATTAATCATTTGTTCTAACACATGATGGTTCTTCTTTTACATGAATGACTCATAAATACACATTAAATCCATTATTACAAAAAAAAATCAAAATTCCGGATATATGATATTCATTATTCGTTGAAACTCGAAATCCGTAACATATTTAAATGTAGTATTATTTTAATAAGAAGTTTCATAAAGATTTATTTTTTGATTCGGGTTAATGAAAAAGATCATTATGAACTTTTTAAAAATTGAATACTAAATCACCCTTCAAAATTGAATTTTTTTTAGTGACAAATGTTCATAAAATATCATATAAAAATGTTTTCATTCAAATCCATGAAAAAAAATTAAGAGGACTGTATATGGAACTATACTACTTTTTAGTTCCCTATTTATTCAAAATAATTTAATGTGTTCTCTATTTTAGAATTATTGCAAAATGTTTAAATATATTCCCCATTCTCATTATAAACATCAATTCTAATGAATTATAAAATATCGAAAACATCATTTTATGTTATATATGTACAATTTTGGGTATATATGTAGAATCATCAATAAACATAATAAAATAATAATATCATTTTCAATATTTTTTTATCTTACCTCATGGAATATAGGAGGGTATAAGATTAATGGGTCTCGAGGGATAAAGTTATCCCCCCTTAGGAAGTACATTGCCTATTAATTTCATCTACAATGTGTCATAAATTAAATATTCATTACACTTCATTAATGGAAATCCACAACCATAACATCCATTTGGAATCCAATCATTATTTATATAGCTAGGAATTACATGTTTTATGTGTGACAGTTTTTTTTCCTTAGAACTCATAAAGAATGAAATACATTGGTAAAAAATTTGGATTTTATACTCATTTTTTTAGTCTCAATCAATACTAATTTCACCATTATTATATCATTTGAGGAAACTAGAATCATTCGATAAGATAATATACCATGATTCAAATGTATCAAAATATTCAATAGGTTTTTTTATGTAAATTATCAAGAAGTAAATCCTTCGAAGATAACATCAAATATTATATTTCAGATGTAGTGATTACCCTTGTTTTAAAGGAACAATTATTCTAAAAGTAAATATAAATACATCATGTTTTTTAATGTTCTGCATGATTCTAGAATCGATTATCAATGACAAGGAACATTCATTATCATGTCTCCATGACATACCATTTTATCTATCTTAAAATGTAACTTCTATGATAAAATATTTTTATTTTATCTTATATTTCAAATTTCAGATTAATTTCAAGACCATTGTACATTTCTTTAAATAGTATCCATTATTTATTATATATACTGATTTAATTAATTAAATATTTTAGAGTTATCTTCTATAAATGTAAATTTGGTCTACCATGATAGGTATTTAACATCTAATATCTTTATTCAATAACATCCCCTTAAAATAATACATTTTCATCCTATTATTCCATCGTAACCCTCCCACCATAAATTTGAAAATATTACCATTTGAAGAATTATTTTCCATATAATTGACACACCTAGATAACACAACAATAGGGATCATGATTTTACTTATGTAAGAATCTTAATGGAATTTTGGAACATAACTAGCTTGATGAAGTGCTAAAGAATCAGAAGAAATATAATGCGAATTTTTTTCTATTATTATTCATCATATCGTAAAATTCTATTTGAACTCTATGATGGTGATTGTATACATGAAAATTAAATTGAAAATCTTAATAAATTTAAAAATAATCATAAAAACCATTTCATAATGATAAATTAATATCTAATAAACTAAAAATAAAAAGGCAGATAAAATCCATATTTTAATAAAGACAACCATTTTTGATATAGATTAAATAAATCATTAAAAAACTAAATAATAATATATATGTGACATCAATATTACAGTATTTCATACAATAAAACCATTTCCATGGAAAATCCTGAATGAGTCTGTGAATGAGGAAGAGATAATGATTACATAATCTAAACCAGTCAATTCTAGTCAATCTATAGACACCAAGTTAAATAACTAGTCCATGGATCTAAAAAGATAGTAGTGCATAACCACAATGTATATGTTTTTTATTTTAAAAAGATATAAAAAATTCTTATTTTGAAAACATAATTTGAAAATATGGATTTACAAAATTATTGAAAACAAACACACACAGTTTGTTATAAAATACACTAAAAATACAAATATAAAATTTAAAAAAAATGAAAATATCAATAAAAATCTGTTTCCATGTTCAATATTTAAATGTTATTTTTATGGTCATTTATAAATTATATAAAACTATGATAAAAAATCAAACATAAATAGAATGATAAAATAACTGTTAGAAATACATATCACATGGTTTTGAAAGAATAAGATATTATATGTGAATAATATTAATCCTTTTTAAAATCATTTCAGTAATGTTTCATTATAAAAAATGTTATTATTAAGTTATTTATTATATATTGAATTCTAAAAAAAAATTAAAATGATCAGATCCATAATATAATTAAACTAATTAGAGTTCAATTAATGATATAGTAATTTAATAACTAGTGTTATTATTCTACCCATCCTCATATATATCACTCACCTTGTAGGAACTTTGACACATTATAAGGGGATGCAAGTTAGTGTGTGAGCATAACTAACATTGAAATGGTTACCAAATCTATCACTCTAATTCCTTGGATTTCCATAGGTACAATAACATGATGTGAAAAAATAATTATTATATAAAAATATTGAATCACAAAATCCAATTAATATTTCCCCATCCCACATCCATTAACGTATAAATTAAAACCCCCTCATCATGAAGTGCATAATTAAATAATAATAAATATTAGGATCACAAGTCTTAATATCCCATAACATTATTTTAGTTTATTTTATACAATGATTTGAGAATACTTTGATTGGGTATATTCACTTGATATTTACTGTGTTTTTATAGTGGATTGATATTTTTGGAACCTATACATGGTTAGTGTATGGTTTGACAAACCATACATCAAAACCATTAACTATTTCTAATATACTATGTAGGGTAACATTGTTGGAACATGATTAGAGCATCCACAACTCCAAACAATGAAACATGTGTAGAATGGGTCATGTAGTTTTGAATGGTTAATATAACTCTTTAGTCTAACAACGCATCATATCCAATGGATATGTTTGGGATGAACAACTAGCCATAGAGATAGTATTAATTGTGTGTTCTAAACAAAGAAAAAGAGTGAATGATATTTAATGCACAAAAAATTATAATTAATATCCAAAAACAGCCTCATCTCTTGAATGATTAAACTTCTAAACAAACTGTTGATATACATATGGTTAGTTCATTTTATATTAGTCATCATTGTATCATATTTTATTTTTAATTCCTTCTTCCTATAGGGTTATTATGAACTTTATTAATTTTTCCATTGTTGTTTAATGTCGAGTTGTGTATTTAGGGTTGTTTCTCTCTTCAATCAACATCTTTATTCACAAATATTATGATCTTCATTGATGTCATCATATCACAGATTCATTATTTGTGGATTATTAAATTTAATGAATGATATTTTATTACATTCCTTTATCTTTAATTCCTGGTTTCTTTATAATTCATAGATTTCTATTTCATAAATTTTCTAGAATGTTCTACTAATGTTGATATTCAAATTACATATGAATACTTATTTGACCATCATCTCATTGAAATGAAAATTCTAGGATATTAATTGATATTATCTTGATCTCTAAATCCATTTATAATTTTAAATAATTCTATTTTTATCATTAATGAACATTTAAGGATGTTTTGGTGAATGATATGGCTTTTTCATTGTTCCATATTCAAAAATAAAATTACATTATTTGGATGAATTGAGTTTGACTATTTTATGTCAATATTTTTTCAAATGTATGAATTTATAAAATTACCATGAACACTTTAGAAATGATGTTAGACTGGCTTTAAAATGGCCATTCAAAGATAAATTTAATTTAGTGATTTATTACCAGGGAACATGGGTGTAAAATCGGGTATTCAATTGATGGAACTTCTTTTGAAAATTGGAAACCTCTTTGAGTACCTATTGGATATTTTGAAAAAATTATTATTCTAATGTATTGTTTGTAAATAGAATTTCTTACGAACGTAACTGTGTATGTATAATAATTGTAAATATCAATTTATAGAAATATTTTTTAATTGAATGATGATTATTGAATGCCTGGTTGGCAGTTTATGTGTATCCTGTCTTCTACTTAACCATTAATATATTTTTCAGGACTCTTCTTCATCCCCTTGTTGGGGGTCGAAGAAAATATTTTTTACATTTTGGGGGAATGGTGTGAGATTAAGAATTTTTTTGATGGCATGGTCCTATAATTGATATTTATTAGGATCCACAATTGATCCTTCTAAAAACATTATCTCAATCCCATAATTTTAATAAACATGTGAACTTTTATAAATATATGGGATGACATAGAAATATGATTAATTAGAGGTCCCACGCAACACATAGTTGATCATATGAGAAAATGAATGGTCTAGATTATAGACATGGTTCTACGAATGTTGTTGTGTGTGGAACTAGTTCTCTTGAGAGGTGCTAGACTAGATATATGCCTAATGATTTGATATGTGGAATTTTTATTATCGAAATTATAGTGGAATATCTACCAGACCTATGTTATACCCTTGGAACCTATACACATGATACTAGATACATAAAAACCATTTATTTTCACTATTTGGATGCAGAGTTTTCATTAATGATTGGTATTTTAAATTATATGATGTACCATGACCTCATTTTAATGACTCTTGTATAGATCATTACATTATATTAACTTTTATTCATTTCCTTTTTAATGTGAATCATTCTTCTGAAATTGATTTCAATAGATTTAAATAAAATGTTTTTTAAATTTATAAATGGAATGTTTTCTAATATTGGTTGGATTAATTACTATTAAATGTTAATAAATATATTTTCAAACTAGGCTTCATAATCTTTATATGATACTCCACTTTGAGAATATTTGACTTACCAAACGAATGTTCTATATAAAATCATTGGTAGAATCATAATAGGATTTTTTTTATAACAAAATTCTTGTACCATTTAGTTTTTTACAACTTCTTGATCTTTTATTAGGTCCTCGATCATTAGTCTTCCATTGTGGGTTCATGATTGGATGAACACGGATTGGTGACATGCGACATTGTGGGCGGTTATTGGCTATTAAGAGAATGGTAGTTTAGATTATTTATTTTATTTCCTATTTTGTATAATCTCTTTCAATGTGATGTCACAATATTATAGTATGTATATGATGTTATTTCAATATTTCTAATTATTTATTTATTTATATTTTGGTCAAAAAATATTTTAATGTTGCTCTCTTGATGACCAGGTTCTTTTCGTTATCCTATGGAGATCAAGAGCGCTCTTTAGGTTAGTAGTTAATTTACTTGAATGACATTTGAGATGGAATTATCTGATGGTTCATCCCCAATTGTAATATATGAGGTATTTCTAGTAAAGGGAGCACTTCTCCATGAAGTTCCTTATATTATGTGGTGTGAGTCATGGTAGAATATATTTTAAGAATGTTTCTATATGATCTCGGGTCATTATTGTGGTAAGGATCGTTGCTTCTGAGTTAATTTCTTTATTTATTCCTTTTTGGAATATACCCAAACTTGGTCCAATGGAATTTTTCGTTGTTTTTTAGAAAGAAGGGTAATAATAGGCTAAAGGCCCACTGTAGGCTATGTACACATCATATACCTGAACTACATAACATGTACTTTCAGTTCATGTTATGTACTAGCCAGTCAATATGTGTATCCATCATGTATTCATAAAAATGTAGGGTTGTACACATCATGTACTTGGGGTTCACATCGTGTACTAGCCCATTAGATTTTTCTTTTAAAATAGGCAGTGCCCACATATTTTGATGCACAGTGGAATCCTCTCAATTTTGAGAGCCTAAATCTACCTAAACATGTATTTTTAGATTTGGAAGTCGTATGGACTTGAATTTGGATGTGTCTTGTATCATTGGAACTGCGTCGGTGTGATGTCAGTTCATTTTTAGTCATTATTGATTCATTAGAACAATGACTGTAATATTTGGATTTAGGTTTATATTCATTAATATTCTATTTCTCTTTCATTTATCACATTTCATCAAAACTAGGATGAATCATAACTTAATTCTATATGATCTACCTACTACTGAGCTTCGGTATGTGGTATGAACTTATTTTTTGATTTTATTTTGTTTTTCATGCATTCAGTTGATATTCGTTCCGTCAGACATTCTAGAAGATCCCCATTTTGAGCCAACTTCTATTTGTAGGCTTATTCAGACCTAGTAAGGATTCCCATAGGTTCTTTTTATATGTGTTTTCACAAATTACACATTTCATGGTCACCCATGTGGTGTTTGTTTTTGATTTAATATGTTTATGCCTATTTAAACCACCCTAGGAGTTTCTATTTGTGCATTCCGAGTTATTGGAAGCTTGTAAATGACATGATAGATTTAATGGATTACCTAGGAGATGTACTGCCTCTTTATTGTTAAATATCATCAGATATCATTCCAATTTAGCTAGCTTGTCTGAAATTAAATTTGTTTATATGGTTGGTTATACCTATAAAAAATGATTAATGGTATGTTAAATAGATTATATGTGTGGTTAGGTCCATATTAATTGTAAATGATAAATAGATTCATGAGTGGGTATACTCATGGAATGTTCATGTTCATGCATGTGGTTATACATATATGGGATGTCGTTTTAAATTTAATGCATGAATGAATGGTTTGATAGATGCCATGTTCAAATCTCTGTGAATCTGAAACATAGTAGTGGACATCTTGGTTTGATTATACCCATTGGGTATTGATCTTTTGGGATGCCTCGGGACATACTAAATAGTGAATTAGGCATTCTTGGTCTCATTTAGGTCATTATATTTGCATTCCCCTAGGTCCAAATTCAGTGCCTAACTATTCTTAAACAAGGGTTACCATTAGACATTATGGGATTCCATGGATACACTCATTATATCATACACTTCATGGTCTTGATTAATTACATGGATCTCCTAGTACATGACCCCTTGTATCTGGCTCTTATGGTATACACTTCACTATATGGACTGGTAAAGGGGAATTTGGATTCGTTATACAGCTTGGTTGTGGGATATGTGATACAGATGGATGTACATTGTGTCCATGAGACTTTTTTAGTTCTTGTAGTTTACCTATTAGGAGAAAACACTTTTGTCGGTTGAAATGAAGGATTTTTGGCATTACTTATTAGTGTAAACTTATGAAATATTTATTCACATTACATTATCATTTCGATAAAAATTTATATCACTTTTGTAGAATTACAGTTAGAATTGTATAGACCAATGTGGTTTCATACTAGGATTTTTATCTCACACAATGTTCGGTCCATCTATGGTCCCAAACAGATTAAATGGTTATACCTTATAATAGATGAATGCACCCAGGTACAGTTTTTTGATTGTGGCCATTGATTCGAAGAGCATCAGACCATGTTGAGGCTTCCTATGTTGGTATACTGTAATGTCCCAGAATATTTGTTTGAATTTTTTTTAAAGTATATGGAAATATTTCAAAACAAGATGCATTGATGGAACCTGATCTTGAGGAACGGTGAGCCATGTATATAATTCTGATCTTTTTTTATGTATACATAAGTAAACATGTGAGTGGGTTTTTCTTACTTGTAAAATGATTCTCAGATCAAAAATATGAGGCCATGATTGATCTCTAAATTTCGGGATTCACCAAGAATGTACGTAACATCGATAGGCGATGTTCAACCAGAAAATATATTTTGAAATCATTGTTTAATATAATAGAAAAACAAAAAATGTTATTTTCTTTTATTTTCTCACCATTTATAGGTGGAACATAAGAACTATGGTGTGGCAATGAGGCGGTGATGATCCACATTAATGATACTTTTTTAAAGGAAGAAAAATAGACTTTATATTTCCTTAATGAAAAAATTTAATGACATTATAATAGAGACATGAATAAATCATTGATTCGCGTTTTATCCTTTAATTCCCAAGTAGAAAATGCCAGATTGATGGAAAAATCATTCTATTTCCTTGATGCTTAGGTGGACGGTGATGACGAACATCACCCCCCTGAAAAATTCATCATTAACGATGATCGACCAATGGAAAAAATTTGACAACCACAAAACGACGAACATAGAAACACCATTAATCAACAAATAATTATTGGACCCATTTAGGGGTCTGTTTTTGTTTAATGTTTCCCTGTTCTTTATTTTATATAACGAAAATGAATCAAACCACGAACATGCTGATCCACAGATCGCTTGTTCTTGTGGGAGGGTTTGTCTCTTGGGTTTTTACACCAGGATTACATGATTAAATTATGATAAAACATCAAATAATTACCCTGTGTTTTCTAGACCTCTAACACAGAGGGTACCGGCGGACACGAACAATGATTTAGCCCCTCCTCCTTTTTTGATTAGTGAGTTATTCTTGACCATTCATTCCTAGTGGCGAAAAGGTGGATTAGAGGCCATCATATAGAAGATGGAATCCCTAGGAGGACATACGCATTAGAGGCATGAAGAAACAGACCATCAGAGTGGACCTGGTGCTCCACTAAAGAACCCACAGGTGCTGGTGCTCACCAGTAGTGGCCTGTGGTGGTGGTGCACCATGATGTCTTGCCAGAAGGAACACAATTATCAGTTGAGGCCATGAAGGTGCAATAATAGCGACAGTTCTCTGGGTTCGTGGATGTCAGTGGGTGGAGTTGGCCTCACAACTGTGTCAATGCAACATGTATGTGTCACCGCACTACGTCGCACATGTAATTATATGGTCAACCAACTATGGTGGTCAAAATAGACCCAAAGATGAACTACAGGGGAGGTGGATCCGGACGCGGCATCGAGTCACTTTCTACCCAGGAGGAACTGATCCACCTAAAGCATACTGGGCAGGGAATGGACCGGACCGGACCCAATAGGATGGACATGTGGCCTAGAAGGCCAGACCCAGGCTGGGCTAGATTCGGGATGGGTCAGTGGACCCAGGTCGGGACGGGTTAGTCCGACAGGCTCAGACTGGACCCAAACCCAACCTGCTGCTTTTTGGAAAAACTCAAGTGTCATACATATTGGGGTTTCAAATTACTAGATGTTTGTGGAATTAGAACCTTCATAATTAGGATGATCTTTTTTAATACTATAAGGTATATTTCATTAATGTTTAATTTTGTCAAATGGCTTGAAGAGTAGTTCTCCTATAATCAATCGCATAACATGCGGAAACCCTACGATTGGATGAGACCTAAAGACTATTGATTAGAGACCATGGGTGGATAACCTAAAATGGAATGGTGGGCAGAGGATCTATGTTACCCAACATGACCATGTTGGGAATATTCCTTGTGTGACCCGTCAGACCCATGATACATGATAGGAGGAGTACATACGTATGGCCAAGGTTGGAAGCGGCTTCCGTGTGACCTAGAATGCCTATAGTGGGGAGTGGCTTCTGTGTGACACAACATGCCCACTGTACTAATTAGGTATGAGTACCACAATAGTCCAAGGTCTATTGGAATCATCTTCTATGTGACCGAACCATCCCATTGTACTCATTGAGGTGAAGTTATCCTGTAGCCCAAGGTGTTTGATGATATGAATGATATTCATACTTTCTTAATATATATTATTCATAATGTGAGCTATCTTTCATCATGATATTCTTTGTGGATATAATTGTGGTCTGTATTTTGTTGTTTTTTGTCCGTAATGAGTATATTGTTTCTCACCCCTATACGACATTCACCCCACATGTGTTGTGTCTAGTTCATAACACCTCCACCTTGACGGAGGACTTGGTGGTTGAGTTCTCAGTGGTACCAAGTGAGAACAGGTAGGCATGGCATGTTTCTACGACTTCCAGAACCTACTATACACTTACTCATCATTTATGGTTTCCAGCAGATAACAAGTAGAGATTCCTTAAACATTCCAATTTTAAATTCATCATTTGTTGGGTTTGTATTCTGGCCAATTTGACCAGCAGTTTTAACTTTTACTCAGTGGTTTCTTATTGGAATGCATGTTTATATTTTTACAACCATGGGACATGGTTTTCTGTGTGTGCGTATAGGTACTCAAGAAAATGGCTCCCATTTTCTGGTTGAAAACTTTAGCTCTTGTCGCCAACCCATATCTTTCACAAAGCGGGTTTGGGTCATGTCATGACATAGGCTCTGGGGGATAGGTCATAGAAAAGTGGTATCATCGCTCATAGGTTCTACATCAAAGACTGAGAATTTGATGTATTTTTTCTTGTAAACGGTGTTTAATTTTTCATGTTATACTTTCATATTCGTGGAGTCCAGTTTTAGTGAGGCGGCCGATGTATCCCTACACCTGGAGCATTAATTGTATTCCAATATATACATAAAAACACATATTTCGTGCATAATATATGAATTTAGTGATTCCACATGTTCGTATTATAATAGAGTTAGATAACCAGTTATAATATATTAACCATGGAATATTTTGAACTCTATTAGGATGCCTCCACAAGGATGACCAGCTAGGATTCCAATGTATGACTTTGTGGACATCTCACCGAGAATTGATGCATCACATTAGGGAGTAGTGTAAGTGGTGGACCCAATAGGTGGTGCACCCATGTTACAACTACACTCTGGTCGGCAGTTACTACCAATGATACCAGAAGAAGATGTGCTTATGATCTGTGCCTTGCATGACTTCCAGATATAGAGACCTCTCATGTTCATGGGAGGCATGGACACATGGATCAGGACTGCCCGACCCACCGCACAGAAGATCAACAGACAGTCAAGGGACCACTAAGGCAGATTAAGAGGATAGAGCTAGGTGTTCCATAGGGAAGCAGATAATGTAGGGGAGCAGGTGGAGCATCAAGCAGTGGATGAAGGTTCAATGTTCAACCACCACCACCTCCATGTGGTCCACCATGGGTTCAAGGAGCAGGATGACATGGCTGAGACCTATTACATGTGATAGAGACCTATGACCATGGTGCCCGAGAGATGATTAGAGGCATGATATGGGTCTTCTAAATCTCATATATAGTTCTTATAGACACAAGTTACAGTCAATATTTCTTCTCCACGGACCTCATTCGAGGATTTGAGATTACAGTGGATTTTTTGGCACAATCCTTGTGATTATAGATACCAACGGGAGGGGATTTGATGATTACACATTGGTTCATGTAGTGGGAGAATACTTTAGGAGGAGATAACTTTAGCTCTGATATCCTAGTACAGGAATCAAGGCCTTACAACATCATCTTATGTGTGGACTATTTATCTACATTCAATGTTTAGAGAAATTTTCATAGGCACAAAGTGTGGTGTGTCCATGTGTATGGGACCATGTATTCCTTCAACACTGAGAAGGTATCTTTTGCAAAACATGATAAACATTATCATAGGAGGGTGATGCCGATCCCTCACCAATTAGCTAGCCTCATCCATGGTGCGTTGGATGAGATGATTCTAAGCATTTCTGTAGTGGTGGATGAGTATGAGGATGTCTTTCCTGATCATGTTTTGGGATTACCTCCTCACATGGAGGAAGAATTCTTTATGGACCTGTACGATGAGACAACCTAGATATCCATACATTAATATCATATGGCTCCCGCAGATCTTTATTTAATTAAGGTACAGATGGAGGGCTTGTAGAATAATATCTTTGTGAGGCCCAACATTTCACCATGGGAATCCCCAATGTTTTTTAAGAAGAATTCCTAAGGGTGTTTGAGGTTGTGCACTGAATTTCGGTGCATTAAACTGGTTACTGTGAAGAACATGTATCGACTATCGATAATTGATGACAACTTCGATTAGCTGATGGGAGAAAGGTGGTTTTCAAAGATAAACATCAGATCAGGCTATCATCAGCATCGTGTGCGAGATTAGAATATACAAAATACAACATTTAGATGATGGTATGGACATTATGTGTTTTTTGTGATGGATTTCGGCATGACCAATTCCCCAACAGTCTTCATGGGACTCATGAATAGGATCATCCAGCCTTACCATGAACAGTTCGTTGTAGTCTTCATTGATGACATCTTGGTGTACTCAGAGTTGGATGATGAGAATGATACAACCATGCAAATAGTCCTTGATGCATTATGAGATCACCAATATTACAGTAAGCTCTCGATGTGCCAGTTCTGGATTTGGGTGGTCCACTTCCTGAGACACGTCATCTTAGAGGCTGAAGTTGTAGTAGATCTGGGAATTATTGAGGTATATCTTTCTTGGCAGCCACCAGGGAGCATGTCCGAGATTAAAAATTTCATAGGGGTAGAAATGTACTACCAGAGGTTCATGCCTATATTTTCTAGAAAATAATAACCTTTATTAGCAATGACATGGATGGGACAATCCTTCTTGTTGAAGAAGATGTTCTTGCAGATTTTCTAGGAGCTAATGAGAAACTGATGGGTGCCTCTATATTGAGAAAACCATTAGTGGGTGTCATGTATGTAGTATTATGTGATGCATAAAGGACTAGAATGTGTTTTTTCATAATTAATGATAGATTCATGATCGCCTACAGGTCATGGATGTTGAGGCTTCATGAGTAGAACTATCCATCCCATGACCTGGAGTTATTTGTAGTAGTCTTTTCCTAGATGATGTGGCAGCACTACTTGAAGGTTTAATGATTTATCATCTACTCCAGCCTCAAGAGTCTTGAATATATCTTCTCATAGAAGGACCTGATCAAAAGGAAATGGTGATGGGTGGAGTTATTCTAGGACTATGACATCATGATATTATATAATCATATGAAGGGAAATGTTGTGGAAGATGCACTCAAGAAGGGGTATAGTCTACAACTGTTGAGTGAGGTGATAGAGCAGTTATCATTGGTGAAAATATATTTCGTGGATGATGATGGAGAAGTTTACCTTCAGTCAATGATTGTCACTCCTACACTTTTATAGTTATTCATGTGAGAACATCTAGTGGATGTTGACTACAAGTCTCTACATGTCAGTTATCCTAAGGACATGCTCGTAATGGATTTTTGGTACGTGGGGAGCACATCATCATTTTCATTGGACACACAGTATTACTAGTGATGTTGTAGGAGAAGGTGTTGATGGTGTTCCATACGTCACCTTTCGAGGGATATCCCAGTGTGGAGAAGATGTACTAGAACCTCTAATATTAGTACTCATGGATAGAGATGATGAATGCAGTAAAAGAGTTTGTTTCATGATGCCTCACTTTTCTGCAAGTGAAGGCTGAGCATAGTTTTCATGAAATCATGGCCCCACCACTAGTGGTATCATAGTGGAAATGGGATTTTATCTTGATGGAAATCGTGGCGAGGTTACGATGCACATCCAAGTGCCATGATTATATCTGTGTTTTCATTTACTAAATCAGTATGCCGGCACACATCCTACCCATTGGAGTGTAGGGATCAATAGAGGTCTTGGGACGCATCTATGTCGATTAGATTTTGTGGCATTACGTGGTGCCTTTGATTATCGTCTCATAATCTTTTACTTGATTTTCATCCTGGTTGAAGAAGGGATTGCCCAAGATGTTTGGGACTCTGTTGTGCTTGACCTCTAACATTTTCCCTCAGACAATTTAAGGACTGAGAAGACCATACAGACTATGAAGGACATGCTTCACGGTTTCATCCATGATTTTGGTCGCAGTTGGTGGGACCACCTACCCCGGGTGGTGTTTTCATACAATAATAGGTATCACTCCACTATTTGTATGGAACCATTCAAGGCTTTGTATAGGTTACCTTTTAGAACACATCTATGTAGTACAAAATTAGGGGAGTACAAACTCATGGGTCAAGAGTTTGTATAGGCTACCAATGAGAAGCCATATTTCATCAAGGAGCAGATGCAGACTGCATAGATAAGACATAATTCATATGATGACAGAAGGCAAAGGCCCTTAGAGTTTGAGTATGAGGACCATGTTTTCCTTAGGGTCTCACCCCTGTAGGGATTGCAGAGATTTGGTTGGTGCGACAAGTTATCTCTGAGGTTCATCGATACTTTCCATATTCTAAGCTGAGTTGGTGATGTGACGTACTTCTTAGATCTCCTCCCACTAATGCACCAGGTGCACAATGTCTTCCACATGTCCCAGATGAGAAGTTAAGTGCATTATCCATCAAACGTCATCTAATTGGGAAAGTTGGACATTCCTGATGGGGTGATGTTTGCGGAGTTCTGGGTAGAGATTGAGAATCAACAGGATCAAGTCCATCATGGTCATTCAATTCCTCTGGTGTGCGTTCGGTGGCAGCACATGAATCTCTAGGAGAGCACATGAGAGTAGGAACCACATATTCTAACTCAGTACCCCCATTTATTTGTTTACCATTTTTTGTCTTATGAAGACATGATGTACAAATATGGGTGAGGTAATGTAATTTCCCAGAATTTAAATGTATTTTTTTTAATTATATTGAATTATTTTGAGACCATATGCATTGATGGCACGTCATTCCAAGGATTGATGAACCGGGAATAGAATTATGAACATTATTTATCTTCACATAAGTAAACATGGGAGAAATATTTTATAACATTTAAATTATTGATCAAATAAATAATCAAAGGATTCTATTGAAATCAGAATGGTGGGATTCACCTTCAATCGTCTTAACGTCAACCAAAAACGGTCAATCGAAAATGTTAATTTTCAGACTATTCAAAAAACAATAACATAACATAAAATGTCATTTAATTTTATTTTTTCACAATTGATCAGTGGAACGCTGAAAATGTTGTGCGGGAATTAGGAAACAATGATACCCTTTAACGAGACTCAAATATGGAAGTGATATATACAAAATATTTCATTTTTAAAATATCATAACGTCTTTGTTATAGAATCATTACAGAAACATTGATTCAAGTTTCACCCTGTAATGGACAAGCAAACAATGCATGCCTTTTTACACAATCCTAGTTATTACTTGATGATACGGTGGGTGACAACGATGAACGCACCCCCCTCCTTTGAAAGAATCATCAATAACAATGATCTACCAACAACCATAAATTGAGGATCATAGAACAATGAATTCATCGACACCGTTCATCGCCAATGAACGATCCGACCCAGGTAGGTGTTTGTCTTTTATTTATGTTCTCCAATTCATTTTTATAAACAAAAATGTGGATTAACTCACCAATAGGTTGATAATAATATCTCTTGTTCTTGAGGGAGGGAACATCTCTTGGGCTTTCACTAGGATTACATGATTAAATTGTGACCGAACATCAAATCATTTTCCAATTATTTTCTAAAACTCAAACGTGGAGTGTGTAGGCCAACACGAACAAGGAAAAAGACGCTATACCATTATTTTTTTTTAAAATCATCATGATTAACCCTTAAAACATACGGGTATAGGGATTCATGTCCATAAAAGGAAGGATGGCATCAATAGGAGGTCATAGGCGCAACCGGTGCAAAGAACGGACCAGAGGAGTGGACCTGGTGGTTTGTAGAAGAACCCACTAGCATGTCGGTGGGTTGCAGCATGCTAGAAGGAGAGTTGTGGACGGATCGGGCCACAGTGGTGTTGTAGTAGCCACCTGCTACTATGAAGGTGTCTAGTGGTGGTTGGACGCATCCACCCAACTGCGTCACACGCGGCAGGCCACGATCAACCGACCGAGGCGGAGGATCTTGCTCTACCGATGAACCGTGGGCCAGGGGGAGCTGAACGCATCATCCAGCTGCATCCCGACAAGGCGGACCGAGAAGGGGGAATGCCACCCACATGGGCCGGATTCGGGTTAGGTCAGCAGACCTGAGTCACATCAGATAGAAGCCGAGCCCAACTGACCCCTTTTTGGAAAAAAATCCCATACCATTCAAACTGAGCGTTCAATTGATGATCTGTTTGCAGTGTTGGAACCCTCACAATGAGGAGGATATTTTGGAATACTCTATGGAGGACGTAATGGATATTTATATTCATATAATGGATTGATTATCAGTTCTCATAGAATCAAGTGCACTAGTTTTTGAAACCCTACAGTTGGATATGACCTAAAGACTAATGACAAGAGACCTTCTCTGGGTCCATTAATATGGCCTAATGGAAATCGGATCTATCTGAACCGGCATGACCACGGTGGAGATCATATCTGTGTGACCCGGCAGTACCATGGTACTCGACAGGAGGAGTAATATAGCATGGTAATGGTGGGAAGTAGATTATGTGGGACCTGTAATGCCTACAGTGAGCTGCAACTTCTGTTTGACCCATCATCCCCATAGTACTAATCAGAGATTAATACTAATGTAGTACAATGTTAGTGGGATGTGTCTTATGTGTGACACAGTAGGCCACTGTACTCATGGAGGAGGAGTTCTCCAACAGCCCATGGTGTTAGATGATATAACATGTAGTCTTAAATTCCTACCCTATATTATTCATGATGGCAGCTATTATTCTTCATTATTTTATATGTGTATTTCATTTTGGTCTTTCTGTTTTTGCTTTTGGTCCCTACTGTGAATATTTTTAATCACCCCTATATGGTATTCGCCCGCATATGTTGTGTCTGGTGCTAATGATCATCGCCTTGATGGAGGACTTGGTCACCCAAGACCTGGTGGTTCTCAATGAGACCAGATAGGCGGGGCATGATTCTACAGCTTCCAGCTACTACTATACACTTACCCATTAGGTTCTATCGGATAGCTTTCAGATATTCCTTGTACTTTCCTATTTTCAGTTCATAAATTTTTCGGCTCATACTTTTACATAGTAGTTGTTTAGTGGAACACATGTTTAAATTTTTCCAGCTCTGGGACATGGTTTCAATGTGTGAGTATAATTACTCCAGTAAACATCTTATATTTATATGATGACACCATCAGTGCTAGTCACAAAACCTGGCATTCGAGAAGAGGGCTTTGGGAATTCCACAACATGGGATTTGGGGGACGGTTCTTGACATATACTATTTTGGTCCTTTTTTCTTTTTGGGATATTAGTTGTATTAAATTTCTATGTAATGTTATATCTTCTGTAACACCCCAAGCTTCCACTGTACGCTTCTCACTGAATAATACAGTATCGTGTGATGTACGCAACTTCAAGTTCTAACACACACCCCAACTAATAAAACTAGCAGTTATGAATAGTAATACACACTTTTTGAAATTTTATACATTTTATATTTCAAAATGGACTTCATTTTTGGATTCAAAATATCGAAATTAGCCTAGGGTGAAATTTTGGTACTTTTCGGATAACTTTCATATTTTGATGAATAGTGAAAATTACTAAATTTTAATTAAAAACAACTTTTTTAATCGAAATAATTAATAGTGATAAATTATGAATTTGTGTGTTTTTTAAGTATATTTAGAATATATTCTAACCATTTAATACAATTTTGGTCATTGGACATAATTTCATAATTAAACCAGACATAAAAAAGTATCAATCTTTTGATAGTTATGATATCTTAAAAACACGCTTTTTCTTTTGACAGCGAGAATTAATTTTAAATTAATTTCTACCACTTCTGTGTTTTGTATTTGGAAAAATGGATTCCATATTTGGAATCATGATGTCCAAATTGTGTAAATAGGTAACTTTTATTTTTAGACATTTTGAATAATTACTTCGGTAAATATTTTATTTACCATGGTTAAAAGGTATATCCGGAAAATATGGGTTAAAAAAATAATATTATAATAATACTAAATTACCCTAAAACGTATCCTAACCTTATTGGTGGATACATGTCTGACCATGGGCATCTTTGGATCGATTTTGGGACCCCATGGAGCCACTTGTAGGTGATAGGGACACATTATTTTAATTAAGTTAAAATAAATACAAAAATGACATAAGCGTATATCTTTTAGAAAAACAATTTTTAAATAGGTTTATATATGTTGGATTTTCGACTATAAATATTAATTAGAAATCTAAAACTATTTACTACATAATAGAATTTTATTTATAATTTTTATACATTATATAATTTAATATATTTATGACACAATGGTGATGCAGTAATTACCTAATTAATGAAAAATTAGAATAATTGAAATTATAAATACCCAAATAAATGTAATTTAAGACTTTCTATAAATACCAATAATTTTATAGGATAATATGAAATTTTATGATTTAATTAATTAGCTTTTTTCTAAGTAATCATTCTGTTATGATTTTTACAAATATCAATTATTGAATAGTGTCATAATTGACATAAATGAGTTTTTAAAACAAATATTATATTATTAATTCATATTAAATTCCTAAAAAATATATATTTCGGAAAAGAGACATATATAATGATATGTGTATCATTAATGGACTACATGGGGGTCTCTTGGATGTATATAGTAAGTTTATTAACAATATAATATAAAAATACAAGGAGACATTGTAAAAGTGAAACTAATTAACTAAGAGTTAATACTTAAAAATAATGTTAATATAGTAACCCAAACCTGTATAAATCCTTTTGTTTGAGTGGTTTTATACCTATACCCATCTTAACCTTTAAATAAACCACTTTGGAGCCATTAGAAAATGAATATAAATTTATTATAAAATAATATTTCTAGCTTTTCCAAAGGTCCCCCTCACCTCTCTTATAAAAGGGAACTCCCAATTCTCATTAATTGACACCTTCAAAGCCTTTTGGATCAGCCAAACCCTACCCCAATACTCTCTCAACATTCCTCAATTTATCCTAGAATCCTTCATTTAGTCAGAAATCCAACCTATGGATATTTTCTTATCAAATCAAAAGGAAGAACCCGAAGAAGAGGTAATAATTTCACCACCCTTCTTCAAGTTGCTTTCTTCTTCCACTTCTTCTTTCGTTGTCATTACCTTTCTAACATAATAACTACACTATATTATATATACTTTGATGTTATTATAAACATGGTACAACCATATTTCAGTATTCAATCCATTCTTTGAATGACATGTCACCATAGGTGCATATGTACGGCTTACCGTCTCCACGTCGTGGTGTAATTGTTATTCAAAACATTATTATTTGGATGGTTATAATAATGATGTGTAATTCATCTAAATAATAAATATAACATTATAATTATTCTGTATATATGATATACCATCCAATTAAATAATATTTTAATATCAAAAGAATGATATTGTCACTCGTGCGTATGTACAGACTACCGTCTCCCCGAACACGATGAGATTCATTATCCATCATATCCATTCAAGTCTAATTCTAATTTTAAGATTAATAATAATGTTTAAGGACTTAATATCATTCTGTATATTAATACGATACATCCTATCCATAACAAACATGGCTTACATAACAAAACATATAAAATAAAATGATTAAGTTAACACTTGAAACGACAATAATATTAAGATATTATTAACAAAGGAATGTTAAAAGATAATATATGATATCGTATTAAGGTATATGATGATTTTATAATTTAATAAAAATAATTTCACCATTATAAAGGAGGTTAAACTACCCCCAACCAAGGACAGGTATAAGTTAGGGGGTTTCTTATCTCACATTTAAATCCTTGAGATTTCCATTATTCACAGCTTATTTATTGCATGTGGTGTGTGTATTATCCATGTTTGTATTAATTGTGTAATATACTCTAACTCATGTATATTTAAATCATCATTGTATTATCCTTCTTTCATGGGTGTATGTTTCGTTTTTTACCATATTTGTAAGGGAATTACAAATTTCAATTTCTACTCATTCAGCTTTACGCATACTTCATTGATTATTTTACTCCAAGATTATGTGTGGAATAATAAATCATTTTATTATGTCATAATTTCCCCTCCCCTTTATGTGGATATACATTTGATTCACATAATCACTCTATTGATAAATTCTCAAGTCATCGGTATGAACTTGATAAGAGTTATTTTTACTCAATATCTATTTGTTGAGTTAAACATCCAATTCATTGAAGTTGTTTTTACAAGAATATGTGTGAATATCCTTTGATTGTTTTACACTGAACATCCAATCGTATTGAGTGTAATTATATTTGTCACACATAATTATGTAATTGATTTATCCTTAACCAAAGGATACAGTCTTTATAAGAGATTTAATCTCAGTTTTAATTCCATTGAGACTCATTTGTTGTTATACACCAAATCACTTTTATATGGTGTATATAATGTACTTTGACATAGTATATCATGAATCACTTTATTCTCATGATATTACAATGTTTTTATTAGCTTAATTATTTGTACTCAAGTGTCTCTATTTTGGTTAGAATCTCTAACTAAAATATCATTTTTAAATGTTTTAAAGACTTATTCTTCCAAATATTTCTCATTAATGTCCATGTTTTAAAAATGGTTTTAAGAATTTATTTATATGGATATTAATGTTTTAAAATTAAAACTCATTTTAATAGTTTTAAAGTGGTATGGGACACATTGATTCAAAAATCTATTTTTAAATGGCTTCTTGAAAAATAGTGTGACTTTTAAATTATTTCAAGGAAAAGGGGGATATTTCTCTCTAATAGTTTTGATGATTATTTTCATCTATGTCAATATCCTTCATTATTCTCGATTGAGGTTAATCTGATACAATAAAATCTTCCATATTGTATCGAATTAGTTATGTTTGACTGTGGATGTGATATTTTTATACCATTCATGGTTTATGGATCAAGTATTGACATCTCATATGAAAGTTTTAATACAAATTTTTATGTTATATTTCAAACTTTTTATATTAGGAATGCATTAGACTTAGTAATTGACGGGTGGAGCCCGCTATAGATCCTCGATGCATCGGTAGGTCTCATGAGACAAACTAGTGTCTTGGCATAAGGCCTTGACCAAATCTTTTTTGTAGTCTTGGCACGAGGCCTTGGATATTTGGAAATGATAGTCTGGAATTATGTATTCCATCAGTATGAAAGTGGTTATTGATATTTCATGGGATTATTCTATTAGTAGAATATCCATGTGAATAAGTAAATGGCATTATTTCATTTTATTTCTTCCATATTATGATAAAGTTTAAGTTTAAAAGGCTTTTGTTTTAGTTATACATTGCCTTAAATGTTTTTTTATTTATGAAATATTCCACTAAATTGTTATCCTTACTGGGAATTTGAGCTCACCCCTTTCTATGTATTATTTTTCCCATGATGTGAAGAAGTATTTTATGAATGACCTGCAGGGATAGTATGTGAGGATACGAGTGTGGACTATGGAGACTATATTATTTTAGTTTTCATGTTATGATGTAATGTTAACTTTATGAATATATCTAGTTATTCCAAGGCTACTAAACTAATCGGTCTTTCGAGACTTGATCTTTCCTTTGATCATGCCAATGTTATGTAATAATGCACCGACTCTGGGTAACTGGGGTCGGGGCGTTACAGTTGGTATCCGAGGATGTTTAGTACAAAACTTGGAAGCTAGATTTAGATAAACTCTGATTAGAGAACATTGACCTAAGATGGACATTGAGGATTAGTATATAAGAACTTCCTAGAATTTTGGTATTATAGATATTTTTTGAGTTTTCTTGAGAAATACATCTCTGTCTGGATACGAGCAGGTATAGGCGGCTCTGAAACAGATGTACCTAGTGGTAAAACCTGAAAAAACCACTTTGAGCTAGACTCGAATGGGAACTGGTGCATGACAATGGGCATTGCTGCACTCTTTGTTACGACACATCCAGGGGATATACTTAGGATAATTTACATTTTGTTTACAAAAAAAATTTATGTATTATATATAAGATGAGAGTAAAGGTCCTTGGGTAATCCTAATGTGTTTCAAATAGATAATATTGTGACATGATGTTCTCTAAATGATTTTATGACTATTGTTACTCACACAATGCTTTCTGGTTTTAGTCAATGGCTGGAATCCATGGAAGTCATAGTGACTTTGAGAATGATGTAAAAGGTGGGAACGGTGGTGGAAATGAGAAAAAAATGGAATGTTGATTGGTGTAGAAGATATCTTCTACATTCCAAATCATTTTTCCAAAAATATGATCAAAAATATATATATTAACCAATTCCCGGACTCAACAATGAAGAGAAATGTGATGAATGATAAGAGCACCAGTAGTGGAGACCATGGAGAAAGGAATCCTCAATTTCCATCATACAGGAAATGTGTATGGAGACACCCAGGAAAGTGTCTCGATAGAATAAAGAAATGCTTTATGTGCGGGAAATAAGGACATAAATTGAATAATTTATGAGAAAAAATGAAGAGTACTATGGAAGAAAATAAAAATGGATCCAAGAATACATTTATAGTCATTTTCCGTAAATTTAGGGGACATGACCATTACCCAAGTGAATGCTCAATTCTGTAGAATATTTTCTTGGTTAAAGAAAAAGCTATGTGGAAATAAATGGTTGGATAATTGTTTAAAAGTATTAGTTCTTCTTGTTGATGGGATTACTTTGGAATAATTTTCAATTATATTTGTAACCCCATAGATTTCCATTTGAGAATGAAATTTTAGGAATTCTTATCTTTTCCCTTGTGGATATAGTTATAAATAACCATTTGGTTTTATATGATTATTGGGTTTGAGGAAATTACATGTTATTATATTTTGGGATGAAAATGCATGGCGTGAGATAACATTTCTGGTTAAAATTATGTTATGGATATTTTCATGAATTTTTCTCATTTTGGTAATGTTATAAAATATAGTATTTGAAAAAGATCAACACGCAAAATGTGTGACAACCTGTCGCATCGGACAAAGCTGTGGGAATCAAACCCACAACCGAAGTGTGATTGGGATTTATCGCCTACCACTAGAGTACATGAAGTCCCTATTTAGTGTGACTATTTTTTTAGTAAAATGATTTTATTGATCAATAACAATTTTATTTGGGATCTTATGTCTTATCAAATGAATACCCTTATTATAGGAAAATGATTTGGTGATTAAGTGATAAATGTTATTTTGGAAGATGTTCGCTTTGTTGGGAACACTATATGGCCAAGGACAATTGAATAGTATGGGATTTCATTTAAGGAGTAATGGTGGATTTTTATCTATGTTTTTATTGTGGATATATAGTGATTTGGGTTATTTATGGAAATGATTAACCTATATTAGAGAATATGTGATTAGGTTAATTAATTTTAAGTATGTGAATTTAAGAGTAGTTGATGTCATTTGGAGGTACAATTTAACATAAAAGACTATATAACCAAATTCTTCTATGTTTTGGGTTTCAATATTAATTTGGATTATATTGAAGGATTTTAAGGACAATTGTTTATTGAATGGAATGTATTTATCATTGGGGTATTGTTGGTTTAATTTTAGAAATTAAGATTAGTGTTTCTTTAATGGAATATCTTTTTGGAGGATCATCAGATCTTATAGTAACCATTTTGGTTTTTATTAATCTCTATAGCCAAGGTAAATATATAGAATACTTCGTGGATCATTTGATTCTATATGAAGTTTATTCTATCTCTTCCAGTGTAACCAAGTCTTCTTGAATACTCATCATTTAAAAATGAGTTAGTAGTATGAATTTATTAAATAATGAAACTTTACAAAAAAATTAAGTATATCTCTTTATGTTCTTAGTCAATCTCAGAAATGAATTCCTCATCTTTATATAATGTATCTTAAAAAGAATTATAAAAATGTTGTCCGTTTACTTTTCCTACAGGGAATCTAATTACAGTTTTTCCCATCACATGTTTTTGGTTTTCTTATTGGTAACTTTCTCCAGATCATGTTTTCTATCCCTCTCCATCAGATCTTGACACTTATTTTATCATCCTTATCCATGTTTTTCTACATGGAATCCTAATATAGGTTATCTCGGGTGACCTTTTTACTTATCTTTCATATTTTTAATGTGATAGTTTTATTGACTCTTTTTCCGATGTGGGACTCTCCATTACATTCCCAATCCCAATTTAAAAAATTATGAGGACTAAATTTATTGATGGAGGGGAGAATGTAACACCCTAAGCTTCCATGGTACGCTTCTCACTGAATAATACAGTATCATTTTTTGTACGCAACTTCAAGTTCTAACACACACCACAACTAATAATACTAGCTGTTATGAATAGTAATACCCACTTTTTGAAATATTATACATTTTATCATTCAAAATGGACTTCATTTTTTGGATTCTAAATATCGAAATTAGCCTAGGGTGAAATTTTGGTAATTTTCGGGTAACTTTCATATTTTGATGAATAGTGAAAGTTACTAAATTTTAATTAAAAACAAATTATTTAATCAAAATAATTAATAGTGATAAATTATGTATTTGAGTTGTTTTAAAGTATATTTATAATATATTTTTATCAATTAATACAATGTTTTTCAGTGGACATAATTTCACAATTAAACAGTACATTAACAAGTATCAATCTTTTGATAGTTATTATATCTTAAAAACATGCTTTTTGTTTTGACAGCGGGAATTAATTTTAAATTAATTTCTGCAACTTCTGTGTTTTGAATTTGGAAAAAATGGAGTCCATATATGGAATTAGGATGTCCAAATTGTGTAAATAGGTAACATTTATTTTTATACATTTTTAATAATTACTTCGGTAAATATTTTATTTACCATGGTTAAAGGGTATATCCGATAAATAAGGGTTAAATAATAATAATATAATAATACTAAATTACCCTAAAACGTTTCCTAACCTTATTAGTGGATACATTTCTGACCATGGGAATATTTGGGTCTATTTTGGGACTCCATGGATCCACTTGTAGGTGATAGGGACACTTTATTTTAAATAAGTTAAAATAAATACAAAAATTACATAAGCATATATCTTTTAGATACACAACTTTTCCATAGGGTTATATATGATGGATTTTAGACTATAAATATTCATTAGAAAGATAAAACAATTTCCGACATAATTTTATTTTATTTATAATTTTTAGACATTATATAAGTTAATTTAATTATGACACAATGGTGATGCAATAATTACTAAACTAATGAAAAATTAGAATAATTGATATTCTAAATACCTAAATAAATGTAATTTAAGACATTTTAAAAATACCAATAATTTTATAGGATAATATGACATGTTAGGATTGAATTATTTATCTTTTATCGAATTAATCATTTTTTTATGATTTTTACAAAAATCAATTATTGAATAGTGTCAAAATTGACATAAAAGAGTGTTTAAAATACATATTAAATTATTAATTGATATTAAATTCCTAAAAATCTAAGGTTCGGCCAATAGAATTATATTATGATAGTTTCATCATTAATGGACCACTTGGGGGGGGTCTTGGAAGTATATAGTAAGTTTATTGATCATATAATATAAAAATACAAAGTGACATTGTAAAAGTAAAACTTTTTAACTAAGAGTTAATACATAAATATAAGGTTAATATAGTAACCCAAACCTGAATAAATCATATTTTTTTAGTTTTTTTCGACCTATCCCCACCTTAACCTTTAAATAATCCAATTTTGAGCCATTAGAAACCGAATATGAATTTATTATAAAATAATATTTCTAGATTTTCCAAAGGTGCCCCTCACCCCTCTTATAAAATGGTACTTCCCATTCTCATTAATTTACACCATAAAAGCCTTTTGGTTCAGAAAAACCCTGTCCAAATACTATCTCAACATCCCTCACTTTATCCTAGAGGCCTTCCTTTAATCAGAATGTGAATGTAATGAGCCTTTTTGATCAAATCAAAAGGAAGAACCTGAAGAAGAGGTAATGATTTCACCACCCTTTTTCAAGTTCCTTTCTTCTTCCACCTCTTCTTTATTTGTTATTACCATTATAAAATAATAAATCCAGTATATTATATATAATTTGATGTTATTATAAACATTTCACAACCATATTTTAGTATTCTATCCATCTTTTGAATGACATGTCACCATACGTTTGTACGTACGACTTACCGTCTCCTCGTTGTCGTGTAATTGTTATTCAAAACAATATTATTTGGATGGTTATAATAATGATGAGTAATTCATGTAAATAATAAATATAAATGATAATGATTCTGTATATATGATATAAAATTAAATTAATTATTATTTTAATATCAACCAAATGATATTGTCACTCGTGCGTACGTACGGACTACCGTCTCCACAAACGCGATGAGATGAATTCTCCATCATATCCATTCAAGTATAATTCTAATTTAATGATTAATAATAATATTTATGGACTTAATATCATTCTGGATATGAATAAGATACAACCTATTTCTAAAAAACACGGCTTACATAACAAAACATATAAAAGAAAATGAGTAAGTTAACACTCAAAACGACAATAATATTAAGATATTATTAACAAAGCAATGTTAAAAGATCATATATGATATCATATTAATGTATATTTTTCATTTAAAAATTAATAACAATTATTTCACCGTTATACAGGAGGTTAACCTACTCTCAAACAAGGAAAAGTACAAGGTAAGGGGTTTCTTATCTCACGTTTAAATCCGTGAGATTTCCATTATTCACCACTTATTTATTGCATGTGGTGTGTGTATTGCCCATGTTTGTATTCATTGTGTAATATAAATTAATTCATGTATATTTACATCATCATTGTATTATCCTTCATTCATTGGTGTATGTTTCGTATGTTACCAAATTGGTAAGGCAATTACAAATTTCAATTTCCACTGATTCAGCTTTACACATACTTCATTGATTATTTTACTCAAAGATTATGTGTGGAATAATTATTCATTTGATTATGTCATAATTTCCACTCCCCATTATGTGGATATAATTTTGATACACAAAATCACTCCATTGATAAATTTTCAAGTCATCGGTATGAAATTGATAGGAGTAATTTTTACCCAATATCCATTTGTTGAGTTAAACTTCCAATTCACTGGGGGTGTTTTTACAAGAATATGTGTGAATGTCCTTTGATTTTTTTACACTGAACATCCAATCATATTGAGTGTAATTATATTTTTCACACATAATGTAACACCCCAAGCTTCCACGGCATGTTTCACTTCGAATAATGCAATAGCGTGTGTTGTACGCAACCTCGAGCTCTAACACACACCACAACGAATTAAACTATCCGTTGTGAATATTAATACCTACTTTTTGAAATTTTATAAATTTGATTTATCAAAATGGACTTCATTTTTGGATTCCGAATGTCGGAATTAGCCTATGTTGAATTTTTGGTATTTTTCTGAGAACTTCTCTTTTTTATGAATAGTGAAAAATACTGAAAACAACTTTTTTAATCAAAATAATTTATAGTGATAAATTATACTATTTGGTGGTTTTAAAGTATAATTAGAATATATTTTTACCATTTTATCCAATGGTGGTCATTAGAATTAATTTAACATTGAAATTCGACATAAACAATTGCCAATCTTTTGATATAAATTGTTTCTTAAAACACGCTATTTGTTGTGACAGCGAGAATTAATTATAAAATTAATTAATGCAACTTATATGTTTGGAATTTTGTAAAATAGACATCATTTTTGAATTTGGAATATCAATTATAGCTTAGGGTGAAATTTTGGCATTGTTCTGAAAAACTTCAATTTTTGATGAATAGTGAAACCACTAAGTGGTAGTTAAATAACTGATTTTTCGTTTAAATGAAATATTACCACTTCTGTGATTTGATTTTCAAAATTCCGACATACATGGTTGTCATTAATAAGTAAAATGTGGTTCAATGAGATCAAAATAATTTTTTTTGGTGAATAGTAACTTTTAAGTTCTTAATCGCGATTAGAGGTAATTAGTGTAGTTTAAGGTAACAATAATGTTTTAATAATATGAGATGAGCTTGACACTTGTCCTACTCCTATTTTATGAGTCATGGCCGACCAAGAAAACCCATGGGTCAACTTGGGGACCCCATGGAGCCACTTTAGTTTGAAAATGACATTAATATATATTTATTTAATGTTAAAATTAAATTGACACAAACATGAGTTATTTTACTAAAATAGTTTTTAAGTGGGGTTACACAAGTCCAAATTTTGATTATAAATATTAATTAGAAAGATAAAAATATTTCCTACATCATAGTATTTTTTTTATAATTTTTAGACATTAAATAAGTTAAATTATATATGACATCATTATGATGCAGCGATGACCTCATTATTTAACGATTTAAATAAAATGAGAAGATAATGAAAAATCCAAGGCATACACTTGTCCAAAGCCTATTGGATGAAGTTATTTCGAAACCTTATCACCTTATCCTCGAATTATATAAGTGTGGGACCTTTAGAATCCGAAAAGCATTGTGTAATAATGTAACACTTCAATCTTTCCAAAAGAGCCCCTCCTCTCCTCTTATAAAAGGCCCCCACCTCTATCACCTCATTCAAACTTTCAAGCCATTTGGCTCGGCAAACCTCTGCCCAAATACTCTCCCAACATCCCCCTATTACTCCTAGAAGCCTCAATTTGGGCAGAACTCTTCTCAAGGAAGCTTTTGGCTCAAATCAAAATGAGTTACCCGATTTTGAGGTAATGTCTTCTCTATGTTGATTTGTTTTATTTTTCTTATCCAACCCCCTAAACTCTTTTATTCATTTATTTTTTAACAAAACCAGTATCCTCAATATACTAGGATGTTGTTATAAGAATTATTTGAGCTACACTTACACACACCTACATCTAATGGTTAAAGAACATACGGTTTCTGTGGATGGCGAATTTCTGCCTCACGAAACGATGATTGTTCGACACTCATATAACACCTTAAAAGGTGGCCATTAAGATGACACTATATTTATATATGATATATAATATGTTTATGTTTTACTTATGCTTCTTTATTTCTCATTTATGGCATTCTTTATGATTTCCATTATGGGTAAAACGCGATAATTTCATTTTAGGAAGTGCGGACTACCGCCCCCTCAAAGTGATTTGAATCGTTAATCCCATATGTGGGATGTATAAAGGATGGATTAAATGGTATTATACACTATATTATACTGTAATTATATTATAAATTTATATCATTATGATTTCATTCCATTAAATACGAAATATAAATGAAAGTAGCGTTCATGCGTACGTACGGCTTACCGTCTCCATGAACGGTGCATTTCATTTCTTACCTCTAAATGTTACGTGACATTATGAATGAATGTATATACTGTATATATATGATATATATGATATCTACATCATGAATATAATTCTGGATATAATGGATATTTCACCACATGAACAACTTGTAATTATAAGAAGTTTATTTTTGACTCAAGTACTAAAGATCGACAAAACGACCGTTATTAACTTAAATAATTAAATAATGTTCATAACATGGTAATAAGTGATATAAATGGAATAATGAACATGAAAAAGGTTCTTAAGTAAATATAAATTAACTCTAGTTTATTATTCAGGAGGTTAAAGAACGGTCGAGTCAGGACAGGACGCAAGGTAAAGGAATTTCATAACCCAACTTCCATTCTTTGGGTTAATCTCCTACTTTCAAATTATGTCATGATATTATTATGTCTTATTTTGTATTTTTAATTTCTTTATGTGTACCTATAGTGAATACACATAATAGATCTATTTTATTTTAAAAATGATCTTTTTAAGGAATTCGTCTCAATCTCCTTTCATTGAGGCATATTTGGTTTTATACACAACTTTCTTTTATACGGTGTATAAACCCCTTTGACTTTTATGTTTATCCAAAAGGAATCTTTTTTTATACGAAGCGTTTTACTAAATGACAAAAAGGGAATATTTTTCTTTCCGTACTTATGCGGCGACAATGACTTCTCCGGCGCCGTGACCATTATTTGAGTTTCGGCTTCCTCTACAAGCCATCATTTTTTTTAATGAAAAATAAATACCAAGTTCTACTTTTCTTTTATTTTGGTATTGAAAATGGTTTTGATAAAGTTTTATTATATCAATGTGTTGTATTGATATCTTGTGATTGAAATGTGGAAAAGTTATGTTTCCTTTATGCATGTTTTATGTGATACGATTATGTTATGGTTTATGATATGTTTAAACCTATTCATATGAGGAATGTATTAGACTTAATAAATGACGGGTGGAGCCCGCAATAGCTTCTCGATGCATCGGTAGGTATCATGAGACAACTAGACGTGTAATTGGCCGAGGCCCTTTCCCAATTTGATTTATGGTTTTGGCTGAGGCATTAATCATTTTATACGTCTTGGCCGAGGCCTTGACAAAATGTTTCAGAATGTCTGGCATTATACATTCCCTCATTATGAAAGTGGTTATTGATATTGCATGTGATTATTCGACCCGTAGAATATCCATGTTAGGAAGTGAATGGCATTATCTCATTTTACTTTTGCCTTATTATGTTGATGTTCAAGTTTAAAAGGCTTTTGTTTTAGTTATACATTGCCTTAAATTTTTATGTTTATTTATGAAAGCTTTCGCATTATTGTTATCCTTACTGAGCATCTGAGCTCACCCCTTTCAATGTTTTAATATTTTCCAGGATGTGAAGAAGTATTTTATGAATGACCTGCAGGGATAGTCAGAAGAGGATATGAGTGTAGACTATGGAGAATTTGTTATTTTAGTTTTTCACTTTATGATGTAATGTAACGTTTATGAATGTATCTAGTGTTTCCAAGGATACTAAACTAATTGGTCTTTCGAGACTTGATATTTTGTGATCATGCCAATGTTACGAAGTAATGCACCAACTCTGGGTAGCTGGGGTCGGGGCGTTACAGTTGGTATCAGAGGCAGTTTAGTACTAACCTTGGAAGCTAGATTTAGATAAACTCTGATTAGAGCACATAACCCAAAGATAGACTTTGAGGATTAGTATAGAAGAACTTCCTAGAATTTTGGTATTATAGAGATGATATTAGTTTTCCGAGCAATACATCCCTGTCTGGATATGAGCAGGTAGAGGCGGCTCTGGCACAGATGTACCTAGGGGTAAAACCTGAAAACACCGCTTTGAGCTAGACTCGAACAGGAACTGGTGCACGACAACGGGCCTTGCTGCACTCTTGGTTACGACACTCCCGGGGGATATGCTTAGGATAATTCTCATTTTCTTTACAAACAACTATGAAGGGTTATGAGTATATACTTCCTCAAAGGAAACATTTCTTTTTATAATTATGGATTATATCTATAAATAGTTCAATTTATGTTAAGTGTTTTATAAGTATGGGATTATGTATTTTGATTCATAAACTGATCTAGTTTATGCCATTGTTTAGAAATGGCGCCTAGTGGAAGAAATGGAAACCGTATCAATGCACGCACTCCATGTAGGGATTTCCCTCCTACTCAAGATAATTATTGTGGATCTGGTGATACAACTGGTGCTGATCAACTTATTACCATACTGGGACAACTCACTCAGGTTATGAATAATAACCTTACTCGTATGGAGCACCCGGATCCGCAACGTGGAGGATCAATGCTAGACTGTTTCATGAGGCAACAACCACCAACCTTCAATGGGAGTACAAATCCTATAGTAGCTGAGCAATGGATAAATTCTTTAGAGAAAATATTCCAAGCCTTGGGGAGTAGTGAAAGGGAGAAAGTTGTCATGGCAGTTTACCGCCTCACTGGAGATGCCGATCAATGGTGGTCACTAATTCAAAACACAAAGGAAGATGATGATGTATCAAATATGGAATGGAGGGAGTTCAAAGAGCTTTTCTTAGAAAAATACTTTCCTCGTGACCATCGAGCAGATATGGAAAGGCAATTTCTGAGTCTGAGGCAGAAGGAGGATGAGAATGTCGCAAAGTATGAGGCTAACTTTACAAGGTTAGCGAGGCATGCTGCAGATTATATACGCAACCCAAGGAGTAATATTGATCGTTTCTTTGATGGGTTAAAACCATTTCTCCGTCGAGCTTTAGTATCACAATCTTTCTCAACATACAAACATATTGTCTCGTGTGCTATCAAGACAGAAAAGGAATTCTCTATGTCTTATGACAACAAAGTAAAGCAAGAGAAGAAGAGAACGGGGGAACAAGATACAGATAAAGGGAAAAAGGGAAAGAAGGATTTTCCATTATGTGATAATTGTGGGAAGAATCACCCTGGTACGTGCCTAAAAGGAATGGGAGTTTGTTATAAATGTGGAGAAAAGGGTCACCAGGCTCGTGATTGCAAGGGAAAGAAAGAGGCTGTCAAAGTTGAATGCTACAATTGTAGGGAAATAGGGCATTATGCAAATGAATGTCCTAAGAGTCAAGGAAACTTACCTCAGAAAAGGCCAAGGGATCAAGGCCAATCTTATGCTGTGACTACAGTTGAAGCGGAATAATTAATGTATTGGTGCTTTTGGACTCAAGGATTATATTCTGGTTATAAGAATAATGTGATATATATAAAGATTGTACTGTAGTACTTTTTGATTTCAGTAAGGTTTTAATATGATTAAGGTAATCATATTTTTAGTATGTGACAATAAGAGAAACATTTCTTTGTTTGGGGAATCTGATGTTACAATTGATTTTGGAATTAAGAGACCTTTTAGAGAAAGGCTGGACAGAGGTATTTTGGATAACTATAATGGTTGGAGTGGATTAAGTTGATCTTTGGATAGTATTGTTTAAGGATAAAAAAATTATGAAGATTATTTTTGGAATATTATGATACTATAGTTTTAGGAAAAGGACAACCTGCAGGGTGGGGAATAACCCGTCGCGTCGGACAAAGATGCAGGAATCGAACCCACAACCATAGTACGACAAGCCTTTATTTCCTACCACTAGCCTACAGGAAGTCCCTGGTTATTACAAAATAATTTTACTAATCTAAATGGTATGTGTTAACATTTGGAACCTTATACAATTAAAATAAATAGAATATTTTTGAGTTCTGTTACCATTTGGAGTAAAAGTTGGGTTTGTGGTAAAAATTTATTAACGAATGAAAGTATACATAACAAGTATGTATATTCCCTTACGTTCTTAGTAAATCTCCTAAAAAAATTCCTCAACATTATAAAAGGTAACTTAAAACAAAAATGTTGTCGGTTAACTTTTCCAACTGGGGATTCAATGACCGTTTAACCAATCACAAGTTTGTGATTTTCTTGTAGTTAAACTTTCTCCTAATCCTGTTTTCTATAACTCTACATCAGACCATGATGGTTTGTTTCTCCTCCATATCCATATTTTCATAGAATCCTAGAATGGGCTATATCGGGTGACCTTTGTACTTATCTTGCATTCTTTTAATGTTATATATTTATTAACCTTATTTCCGATGTGGTTTTTCCTAAAAGGTATTTTCTCTTTTCAACCTTTTATTTTCAAATAAAAATTTCAAATTGCGAGAACGAAATTTATTGAAGGAGGGGAGAATGTAACACCCCAAGCTTCCACGGCACGTTTCACTTCGAATAATGCAATAGCGTGTGTTGTACGCAACCTAGAGCTCTAACACACACCACAACGAATTAAACTATCCGTTGTGAATATTAATACCTACTTTTTGATATTTTATAAATTTTATTTATCAAAATGGACTTCATTTTTGGATTCGGAATGTCGGAATTAGCCTATGTTGAATTTTTGGTATTTTTCTGAGAACTTCTATTTTTTATGAATAGTGAAAAATACTTAAAACAACTTTTTTAATCAAAATAATTTATAGTGATAAATTATACTATTTGGTGGTTTTAAATTATAATTAGAATATATTTTTACCATTTTATCCAATGGTGGTCATTAGTATTAATTTAACATTGAAATTGGACATAAACAATTGCCAATCTATTGATATAAATTATTTCTTAAAACACGCTATTTGTTGTGACAGCGGGAATTAATTATAAAATTAATTAATGCAACTTATATGTTTGGAATTTTTTAAAATAGACATCATTTTTGAATTCGGAATATCAATTATAGCTTAGGGTGAAATTTTGGCATTGTTCTGAAAAACTTCAATTTTTGATGAATAGTGAAACCACTAAGTGGTAGTTAAATAACTGATTTTTCGTTTAAATGAAATATTACCACTTCTGTGATTTGATTTTCAAAATTCTGACATACATTGTTGTCATTAAGAAGTAAAATGTGGTTCAATGAGATCAAAATATTTTTTTTTGGTGAATAGTAACTTTTAAGTTCTGAATCGCGATTAGAGGTAATTAGTGTAGTTTAAGGTAAAAATAATGTTTTAATAATATGATATGAGCTTGAAACTTGTCTTACTCCTATTGGATGAGTCATGGCCGACCCAGACAACCCATGGGTCAACTTGGGGACCCCATGGAGCCACTTTAGTTGGAAAATGACATTAATATATATTTATTTAATGTTAAAATTAAATTGACACAAACATGAGTTATTTTACTGAAATAGTTTTTAAGTGGGGTTACACAAGTCCAAATTTTGATTATAAATATTAATTAGAAAGCTAAAAAGAGTTCCTACATCATAGTATTTTTTTTATAATTTTTAGACATTAAATAAATTAAATTATATATGACATCATTATGATGCAGCGATGACCTCATTATTTAACGATTTAAATAAAATGAGAAGATAATGCAAAATGAAAGGCTTACACTTGTCCAAAGCCTATTGGATGAAATGATTTCGAAACCATATCACCTTAGCCTCGAATTATATAAGTGTTGGACCTTTAGAATCCGAAAAGCATTGTGTAATAATGTAACACTTCAATCTTTCCAAAAGAGCCCCTCCTCTCCTCTTATAAAAGGCCCCCACCTCTATCACCTCATTCACACTTTCAAGCCATTTGGCTCGGCCATACTCTGCCCAAATACTCTCCCAACTTCCCCCTCTTACTCCTAGAAGCCTAAATTTGGGCAGAACTCTTCTCAAGGGAGCCTTTGGCTCAAATCAAAAAGAGTTACCCGATTTTGAGGTAATGTCTTCTCTATGTTGATTTGTTTTATTTTTCTTATCCAACCCCCTAAACTCTTTTATTCATTTCTTTTGTAACAACACCAGTATCCTCAATATACTAGGATGTTTTTATAAGAATTATTTGAGCTACACTTACACACACCTACATCTAATGGTTAAAGAACATACGGTTTCTGTGGATGGCGAATTTCTGCCTCACGAAACGATGATTGTTCGACACTCATATAACACCTTAAAAGGTGGCCATTAAGATGTCACTATATTTATATATGATATATAATATGTTTATGTTTTACTTATTCTTCTTTATTTCTCATTTATGGAATTCTTTATTATTTCCATTATGGGTAAAACGCGATAATTTCATTTTAGGAAGTGCGGACTACCGCCCGCTCAAAGTGATTTGAATCGTTAATGCCATATGTGGGATGTATAAAGGATGGATTAAATGGTATTATACACTATATTATACTTTAATTATATTATAAATTTATATCATTATGATTTCATTCCATTAAATACGAAATAGAAATGAATGTAGCGTTCATGCGTACGTACGGCTTACCGTCTCCATGAACGGTGCATTTCATTTCTTACCTCTAAATGTTACGTGACATTATGAATGAATGTATATACTGTATATATATGATATATATGATATCTACATCATGAATTTAATTCTGGATATAATGGATATTTCACCACATGAACAACTTGTAATTATAAGAAGTTTATTTTTGACTCAAGTACTAAAGATCGACAAAACGACCGTTATTAACTTAAATAATTAAATAATGTTCATAACATGGTAATAAGTGATATAAATGGAATAATTAACATGAAAAAGGTTCTTAAGTAAATATAAATTAACTCTAGTTTATTATTTAGGAGGTTAAAGAACGGTCGAGTCAGGACAGGACGCAAGGTAAGGGAATTTCATAACCCAACTTCCATTCTTTGGGATAATCTCCTACTTTCAAATTATGTCATGATATTATTATGTCCTATTTTGTATTTTTAATTTCTTTATGTGTACATATAGTGAAAACACATAATAGATCTATTTTATTTTAAAAATGATCTTTTTATGGACTTCGTCTCAATCTCCTTTCATTGAGGCATATTTGGTTTTATACACAACTTTCTTTTATACGGTGTATAAACCCCTTTGACTTTTATGTTTATTCAAAAGGAATCTTTTTTTATAAGAAGCGTTTTACTAAATGAAAAAAAGGGAATGTTTTTCTTTCCGTACTTATGCGGTGACAATGACTTCTCTGCTGCCGTGACCATTATTTGAGTTTCGGCTTCCTCTACAAGCCATCATTTTTTTAATGAAAAATAAATACCAAGTTCTACTTTTCTTTTATTTTGGTATTGAAAATGGTTTTGATAAAGTTTTATTATATCAATGTGTTGTATTGATATCTTGTGATTGAAATGTGGAAAAGTTATGTTTCCTTTATGTATGTTTTATGTGATACGATTATGTTATGGTTTATGATATGTTTAAACCTATTCATATGAGGAATGTATTGGACTTAATAAGTGACGGGTGGAGCCCGCTATAGCTCCTCAATGCATCGGTAGGTCTCATGAGACAACTAGACGTGGAATTGGCCGATGCCCTTTCCCAATTTGATTTATGGTTTTGGCTGAGGCCTTAATCATTTTAGACGTCTTGGCCGAGGCCTTGACAAAATGTTTCAGAATGTCTGGCATTATACATTCCCTCATTATGAAAGTGGTTATTGATATTGCATGTGATTATTCGACCAGTAGAATATCCATGTGAGGAAGTGAATGGCATTATCTCATTTTACTTTTGCCATATTATGTTGATGTTCAGGTTTAAAAGGCTTTTGTTTTAGTTATACATTGCCTTAAATTTTTATGTTTATTTATGAAAGCTTCCGCATTATTGTTATCCTTACTGAGCATCTGAGCTCACCCCTTTCAATGTTTTAATATTTTCCAGGATGTGAAGAAGTATTTAATGAATGACCTTCAGGGATAGTCAGAAGAAGATATGAGTGTGGACTATGGAGACTTTGTTATTGTAGTTTTTCACTTTATGATGTAATGTAACGTTTATGAATGTATCTAGTGTTTCCAAGGCTACTAAACTAATCGGTCTTTCGAGACTTGATCTTTTGTGATCATGCCAATGTTACGAAGTAATTCACCGACTCTGGGTAGCTGGGGTCGGGGCGTTACACATAATTATGTCATTGGTTTATCTTTAACCTAAGGATAAGTTCTTTATAAGAGATTTAATCACAATTTACATTCCATTGAGAGTCCCTTGTTGTTATACACCAAATCACTTTTATACGGTGCATATAATGTAATTTGACATAGTATATCATGAATCTAATTATTATCATGATATTAAAAAGTTTTTATTACCATAACTATTTTTATTCAAGTGTCTCTCTTTTGGTTAGAAACTTTAACTAAAATATCATTTTTAAATGTTTTAAAGACTTATTCTTCTAAATAATTCTCATTAATGTCCATGTTTTAAAAATGGTTTTAAGAATTTATTTATATGGACATTAATGTTTTAAAATTAAAACTTTTTTAAATGTTTCAAAGTGGTATGAGACAATTTGATTCAAAAATCTATTTTTTAATGGATTCTTGAAAAATAGTGTGACTTTTGAATGATTTCAAGAAAACGGGGATATTTCTCTCTAATTTTTTTGATGATTATTATCATCTATTTCAATATCCTTCATTATTCTCGATTAAGGTTAAGCAGATATAATAAAATCTTCCATATTGTATCGAATGAGTTATGTTTCACTGTGGATGTGATATTTTTATACCATTCATGGTTTATGGATCAGGTATTGACATCTCATTTGCATGTTTTAATATGAATGTTGATGTTATATTTCGAACTTTTCATATGAGGAATGCATTGGACTAAGTAAGTGATGGATGGAGCCCACTATAGCTCCTCCATGCATCGGTAGGTCTCATGAGACAAACTATTGTCTTGGCATAAGCTCTTGACATAATCTTATTTGTAGTCTTGGCACGAGGCCTTGGCTATGTGGTTATGAAAGTCTGGAATTATGAATTCCATCATTATAAAAGTGGTTATTGATATTTCATGTGATTATTCGATTAGTATAATGTCCATGTGAATAAGAAAATGGAATTATTTCATTTTATTTCTACCATATTATGTTGAAGTTCAAGTTTAAGAGGCTTTTGTTTTAGTTATACATTGCCTTAAATGTTTATTCTTATTTATGAAATTTTCTGCTATATTGTTATCCTTCTTGGGCGTTTGAGGTCACCCCTTTCTATGTTTTATTTTTCCCAGGATGTGAAGAAGAATTTTATGAATGACCTGCAGGGATAGTATGACGGGATAAGAGTGTGGACTATGGATACTACATTGTTGTAGTTTTCATTTTATGATGTAATGTAAACTTCATGAATGTATCTAGTTATTCCAAGGATATTAAACTAATCAGTCTTTCGAGAGTTGTTCTTTCTTTTGATCATGCCAGTGTTATGTAATAATGCACCGACTCTGGGTAATTGTGGTCGGGGTGTTACATATTCCATCTAGATACTTGAAATACCGGCATAATTTCTTATTGGATACACTTATGGTTATTGGTATGTATTCTTGTCATGCATTACATTCAATTGACTACTATTTATTTTGTTTCAACTATTTATTTTATGTTTCACTTCTGCTATGATACTCTGGTAATGAGGGAATGGACTCCCCACTAGTTAACCTAGACCCTCACTACTATTCAGAAGCCTCTGGTTTTGATGGAGATGCACTTGAGGCCATGTGGCCAACCGGGATCCGGGCACCATAGGATGGCATCTGGGTCCAAGACGTTAAAATTTTGTATCAGATCATTCTTTTATGGATTTACTTACTTAATGGAGACAATAGATAGTGATAAGAATTAAAGGGGATTTGCTAAAAAACTATGCAATAGAATAGCTACCCCATGTATATGAAAAATCTAAATTTCCTCGAATAGAATTGTGATTTTCATAGTTTTTACTATTACAGTTGATTATATATAATTGTTGGGTAACACACATGATTTTTTTTTTACTATTGATGCAATTTTGGGTTCTATTTTAGTTTCAACAAGATGAAATATGGGTGTGACATCTCATGCATTATATAGACACATGCAACCCTAAATTCCTCCAGTGGTATGCCATGAGGGAGGCGATGACTGTACTTCAGAGATGCTGGTCCACAGGCTACATGTTGATCATTATAAAATTTTAGTTGTGGTTGTTCTAGACATAGGTGTTGTGGAATGGCTCTATGAGGGTTTATTTTGATAAATTCAGATGATAATGGGGAAAAAATAGCCATACATAACTATGGATTAGCTGAAACAAGTGTTCCAGTAGCAGTATCCTCCCATGTTTATGGGGGGTAGAGAACCACAAGATGCAGAGCTATGGCATGATTCCACATTAGAATTTATTTTTCATATGGAGGCGACTCTTTCATGAAGGGTCAAGGTCTCTTCTTATATTCAATATGGAGAGTAAATGATATGGTGCAACATTTTAAGCTAGGCTGATGTGCTGGGAGATATGGGTAGGATTGTTTTCAAACCCCGCTTCTATGAATAATTTTAACATGTGACTCTGTGAGAAGAGCAGGTGAGTACGTTTACACATTTGTAGTAGGGTGTGATAAAGGTTATGTAATACATAGAATGCTTTAGAGGGCTGTAGTGTTTTGGTCGATTTATCTTCTAGATGATCCACTGAGGATGAGAACCTTTGAGGATGGTCTCAGACATGGTATCAAATCTCAGTTCTATGTGTTCAGGTTTCCTTATATCACTGTAATGCTGAATTAGGCACTGATCACAGAGCGGATCATGAGGGAATCTATGCATGAAAACAAGGGTGTACTATTTTTCTACCAATTAGAACTATTTCTCCATGTAGGAAGTGATATTTTGAGGCTTCTCGTGACATGAGTTCCAGTCAGGCTCTAGGTGCAGGAAGCTTGGTATATTTCCATTAGTGTGGTTCAAGAGGCCACCTGAAAAATCATTGAAGTATTATCTATCCACGGTAGTCTTGGTCATGGATTTGTTATCCAGATTCTATGTTATCAGAGATGGCACGGTAGATTATCTTAGGGTAACAGTGTAGTTTTACTGGCTTGTGGTACATGCTATACTTATGCTGTGCAATAGTCCCAAAAGGAGTATGATCACAAACTATATATGGTGAGAGGTACGATCTCAGAAGATTATACTATTTCATAGTATCTATATAAAATAGGTGTATCCCATAGTTTTATCTCTACACAAGTGGATAAAGCATTGAATTTGATGTCTTTTCTAAGGGATTATTGACACCAGACACACCATTGGGTGTTAAAATGGATTAATTTTTTTAGTGTATGGAGTGTCCCCCCTATGGTTAGAGGGTGTAACATATTATAGGATCCCTATTTTCCTGAGATGATAGTGTTTAACATCATATTCAGAATGGACTAGATCGTAGGTTATCAATCATACATTGACTGTAATCGTCGTAGGGCGACTTTCACATCACAATAGGGTGTAGTGTTTATTTAGACGGGAGAATGGGATGTACATGACAGAAAAGACTGACCTGTGCTTCTTGGTCTATGTGGTATGACAACCCAAATTTATATTTTTTTTAAATGATCATGGAGTGAGTCACTAGTAATTTTCTCTAATTATTGAGTACTTTAGAGATGTATTTACCCATGAATTATATGTTTTACCTCCTAAGAGATAGGTGGAGTTCTCCATCAAGCTAGTTTCAAGAGCTACATCGATGTTCATTCCTCTTTATAGGATGGATCTGATAGCGTTTGAGGAGTTGAAGAGCAAGATATAGGATTTTGAGGATTAGGGGTTTATCTATCCCAATACTTATCCTTGGGGTTCACTAGTCCTTTTTGGGAAAAATGTAGACGTATAAGGCTATGCATGGAATATATGAAAATGAACCATATAATATTTAAAAACTGATATCCCATACCATGTATAGATTAACTGTTTGATCTGCTTCAAGGAGCATGAGTGTTCTCAAAAATCGACGTGAGGTAAGAATATCGCCAGGTGTGTGTTCTACCTGTAGATATACCCCCACAACATTTTGTAGTTTTCATGGTCTATATGATTATATGGTTATTAAATTCTGTCTCACAAATGTGCTAGAGAATTTGATAGCTCTAATGAACCAAGTGTTCCATCTTTACATGGATTCAATTGTGTTGGTTTTCAATGAAGACATCTTCATATTTTGTCACAATCATCACAACCATTCCGCCAATTTCGAGATCATTTTGGATAAACAATGAGGGAATTATTTATATGATAATCTCAAAAAGTGAAATTTTTTTATGGATTATATTCACTTACTATATCACATCCTCTTAGAGATAGGGTTGTCAGTCTACCTAGAGAAGGTGAGTGTAGTAGTTTCCTAGGAATAGAAAAAAAAGTTATTGACATATAGAGATTCTTGGGGATAAATGGTTACTAAAAGAATTATATATAAGATTTCTCACACATAGAATCACCTTTAAAATGAATAAATAAGAAGGGTATGATGTTTATTCGGTCGGATTCTTGTGTGACAACCTTTCAGGAGCTGAAATAGAGGTTTGCATCACCCCCCGTCTTGACACTGCCAGAGTAGGGCGAGAGTTAAATGGTTTACTCTGAGGCCTCAGTTATTAGGATAGGGTATGTGATGATATATGGAGATCAGGTCATGGTGTATGGGTCTTGGAATTTGATTCCTCGGGAGTGGAATTTACCTATGCATGATCTTATTTTAGATACAATTGTTCACACATTTCACTTTTTAAGGAACTATTTACTGGGAGAGCATTTTGAGGAGTACACATACCAAAAAATTCCCAAGTATTTCTTATACATAATTAACTAAATATAAGGAAATGAAGGTAGTTAAAGTACCTATAGTCCTTAAAATTTTTATATTGCCTATATTCCTAGTAAGGGAAATTCAGTGGTCATTTCATCGAGCTAGAGGACACTGATACAGGTACTGCAATATGCCAATAGTGAGTGTTAGCTTATGAAAATCTTTAATAAGTGCATCTGGAGGTTCATGAAAATTAGGGGAAATAATATCTACCATGCTTAGTTATATATTCTATGCTTCTTGATGGAGTTAGTATGAGGTAGCTTTCATTTTCAATTGGACTTTTTCTATAGGAAGGTCTTATAGGTGAGGACCCTCTGCTTTTTTTATGTTAGGCGATGATGAGATCTTGCATATCTATGGACACATTTGGGTTCCAGTAGATGTATGAGAGGATTTACTGTGGGAAATTCATGATTCAGCATGGTAAGTGTATCTTGGCGTCACCAATATGTACCGTGACATCCATTCTCAGTGCTGGTGGTTTGGAAACAAGCATGAGGAATGTGGTTTTGTTATGAGTTTTTCCAACTATCTATAGGTGAAGGAAGAATATCAGTCACCAGATAAAAATTTAATGTATTTACCTAGTATATAATGGAAATGGGATGATTTCATGATGGAATTTGTCACTGGTTTACCATGTTCTCCTTGAGGTAATGATCTTCTGTGGGTTTTTGTTGAAAGGCATATGAAAGTCACACATTTTTTATTGATCAAGGATACCTTTAATGTCGATTATTTTAGAAGGATATGCATCCAATATGTGATACGAATTAATGGGGTTTCATACACTACAATTCTGGATAGGGTCTCCCACTACACTTGTTGTTTCTGGCAGAATTATCAGAGGTTATTGGGTACAACGTTTATTCTTATCACTTAATAGCACCCTCAAAATAACGTCTAGTCAGAGTGTATGATAAAGGTTCTTGTGGACATGTTACAATAATTCATCCTTGAGTTTTTGAAATCTTGGTAGAGGAAAAATCCCATGTTTTAATTCTCCTAGAACAATAGTTATCAGGCCATGATACCGATGTCACCTTACAAGGGTTTATATAGTGGGCCATGCCATTCCACCCTGTACTATTTAGATGATGGAGTTGAAACTTTAAAAATAATAAATCTCATTAACGGTACTTAAGTGTATGTCCAGGTCGTAAGAAAGTGGATGGATATTGAATAGTATCATCTGCAATCATACACTAATCACCACAATTGACTTCAAATGTTCAACATCGGTGATCAGGTTTTCTTACATGTTTCATAATGGTTGGAAAACATACGGATCATGAGAGTTGATAATCATTCAACAAGATAAGTTTGGTCGTTCATGATTCTAGAGAGAGTCATTTCAGTTTCCTATCAGTTATAGTTACCTTATAGGTATCATTGGATACATGAAATATTCCATGTATCTCAGCAGTGTCATTATCACCCATACCTGTCTCACATTTTTTTTCCTGATGAGGATGATCTTTATGTTGATGTGTTCGTTGAAAAGAAAATGATTCCTATCATTGATAGGAGTATGAAGGTTCTTCAAGTCTAGTTAGTTCATATAGTATGGGTGATATGGAAGCACAAATGTTTACTATACAGAACTTGGTAGGGTGAGCCTGATTTATGTGTTTAGTGGGTAGAGCTGTTCTCTAACAAATCAAGATCCCCATTCAGAGATAAATTCATGTTGAATTTCTATAAGGGGAAATATTTTAATATCCATGTTCTTTCAGGAGGTACAGATCCTTATTTTCATGTTATTTGTGTTTAATTTTCATTTTTTGGCTTAGAACCTATGCTGAGTTGAGGGAAAGTATGGATGTTTTTTGAAAAAGAAGGGGAAAACATGCTAAGGTCTAGGTATGGGGTAGGTACCCATTGTGTACATGAATTATTTGTCATGTACATCTAGTTCACTTCATGTACCATCCCATCAGAACATGTAGCGTTCCAATTTTTAGAAAAAAATATTGAAGTACACATCATCTACTGGACCACTGGTTTTTTTAAAAGAGGTGGTGGCCTCATATTTTGACGCACATCTGAATCCTCCTGTTTTTGAGTTCTTAAAGCCACCTAAACAAGTTTTGAGATTTAGAAGACGCCTGGGCTCCATTTTGAACGTGGTTTATCTCATTTGAACTGCATCCTTTTGTACTCAATTCCATTTTATACATTCTTGATTCTTCAGAACAATGACTACACTTTTTGGATTTATGCCCATATGCCCTAAAATTATGTTCTTCATCTGGTCATCCGATTTATTTAAAAAAATATTGAATCCGAGCTTGATATGACATGATCTATCTATTACTAAGTTGTAGTAGTAGGTCTATAATTTTTTCGACATTTCTAGTGTTTTTAGGGTGTTCAACTGATATGTCGTATGTCCGATATTCTGGTGCAGTCCCATTTTTATCAATATTATTTTCGTATGCTTAGTTGAACCTGGTGTGGATACTCGTAGGTCCCATTTATGTGATTTGGAACATGTTACTCATTTCAAGGTCACCCGTGTTGTTACTTTTTGATGTAACATGTTTATTTCTTTTTAAAACACCCATGAGGTGTGTTCGTGTGCTTTCTTAGTTATAGGAAGCCCATTAATTCCTTAATTACATGAATAGATTGGTTGTGAAATTTAATGCGTCATTTTTGTAAAATATCTTATGATTTCATACCTATTTTGATATCTTGGATCAAATTTAATGTGTTGATATTGGTGGGTATACCTATAAAAATTATTAATGCAATGTTAAATGGTTTATATAGGAGGCTAGACCCAAATTCATTGAAAATGATAAATGGTTGCATGAGTGGGTGTAATACTAGATTGTGAATGTTTATGTGAGTTTGTGTACTCACATGAGATGTTTGTTTAAATTGAATACTTGAATGGATGGTTTGATTGACGGCTTGGACTTATCGCCGTGGATCTCGAATGCGGTAGTGGACATGTGGTGTTTAATATACCTCTTGTGTATTGATTATATTGGATTCATTTTGGCTTACAACCCGATGGATTTGATTTTCTGGGACTCACATGGGAAAATCCATTTCCATGCCCAAAGGACCCCCACCTATTCTTAACCGAGCTTCTAATAGGATGATCATGGGACTCAATTGGATGCCTTGGGCTAGCTCCTTGGATTCAGGCCTTCTTGGCCTAGATTTATTACATGGATGCCCGGATACATGACACATCAGATACGACCCTTATGGTATAGACTTCACTATATGGTGTGGCTGTTGGATATTTGATTTCTTTATATAGTGTTTTTGTTAGAGAAATGACATTGATAGATATATGGCTTGGCCATGAGACTTTTCTTTTTTTTAAATTCCTTGTTATGAGATGCCTATTTTTTAGCTTGCCTTGATGGATAGTCAGATTTACTTATTGAAGAAGAATTATTACATGTGTATTCACTATACGTGACTTCTCCAATTACACTTTCTTGAACTTCTGTTGAATTGGTGTTATAACTGTATAGACCTGTGTGGCTTCCTACTGGGATATTTATCTCCCATCATTTTTGAGCCTCCACGGGGTACCAAATATATTATATGTCTGTAAGAGATGATCTGGGATAGTTCCCAGGTACAGGCTGTTGATCGTGGCATTGAAGTAGGGGATCCTAGGACCAAACTGAGGCTTGCTATGTTGGGATACCTTTTGTCCTTTGCTTCCTTTTTGTACTTGTATTATATTATCATTTTATTCAATGTTCATTATTATTTCTAGATACATGTACCATATGCCTCATTTTTTATATGAGACACTTATGGTTATTGATATGTATTCCTTTCTTGAATTAGTTTTAGTTTATAGCTGGTTATTTTTCTTCTTCTTTTTATTGTATGTATCACTTCTGCTATGATACTCTAGTATTGTGGGCATAGTCTCCCCACCGACTTACCTAGGCTCTCAATATTAGTCAACAACCTCTAAAATTTTTGGAGATTCACTTGAGGCTATGTGGCCACCTGGGCTTAGGAAACCATAGGGTGGCATCCGGGTCCAGGAAATTACAATTTCAAGACTCAATAGGTAGTTCGTGAATAGGTTATTAACCACTTCATATTCATGATGATACTCATTTTACAATGGATATGTGGTAATTATTCGATCATTTTATATATAGGTTTCTCGATTGAAAATAAAATTTAGATTCCCAAAAAACAATCATTTGTTTCAGTAATCTCTTATGTGTTTTGTTTCAGGGGAGGAAGGATGAAAATAATCACACTATGTAATCAAGGTCTGGTAAATCATGTGGAATTGAAGTGGATAATATAGAAGTACATCCCTAATTTTTGCAATCTTTTTGTTTAGATTACTATCCCATATTACTGTGCCATCATAGCTATATCATGGTCCAAAATATGAACCCAGATACATTTCTTCTTCATTACTACACTTGTGTGAGATTATTATAGAGGGTTGTGGATGTGATTTTTTAAATTATTTTGTTTTGAAATTTCATTTTTAATACCTTATTTTTGGTTTTAAATATTACTTTATTGAAAAAATATATGTTACAAAAATTATTCAGTTTTTTATGAAAGTATTAAATTACCAAATTGATTATTCACATTACTAGTTTGTTTCTAGAATACATATTTTCAAATACTCAAGTGTGATGTTCTACAAAGATTGTTAAGAATAAAATTTGGATTTTAGAGGATCTAAATGAGAGTGGATTTATAAAATGGAAAATTGGATTATTGTTTTTTAATATATCAAAAAATTTTCATGATCTATTAAAGGATATTTTTTAAAAACTATAATAGATTTATAAAAATATTGTAAATTCATGAATGTATATAGTAATGTTTTATAAATGGTGATATATTTCGTGTTCTAAATCAATGATTCATTGATAAAGATCAATATGGAATGTTTTTGAATTATTTTTTCTTACCAATATTCTATTTTTGATATTTTGTTATTCATATTATCATGTGACATTGTTTGATGATGTCCCCCAGTTTATGTTATCCATTATTCTGTGGATTATAGAACATCCATTGTTGAGTTTCTTATTTTTAGTGGGACATTATATTTTACAAAATTTGTATCTATTATTGATGCATTTAATCCTAATTAATATTGGATTTGGGAACCAAAAATCATCCCTCCTTTAAACAGAATCCTTAACTTCATGGATTTTCATCAACCTTTTTATAATGGTGATCAATGTTTTCTTGAAGTAGAAAAATGCCTTTAGTAAATTGATGAAATATTTCCATTCTCTCATGTTTCCTAATTCTCTGAAGGTCAAAATGATTACTTCTATATATGAGGGACATATATTGTAGTCTTCTGGTGTTTTAATTCCCTCATAAATTCATAAAATAATTCAGTGTGAATAAATGAAATCTGAATTCATTCAATGACAGTTTCATGATAATCTCAATAACCATAAATTTATTGAGGGTTTTTGTTTTAGTCATGATTTGGGATCAATTGTTGAGTATTAAAATAAATTATCATGTTTTATATATTTAAAACATGATCATGTTGGTAATGAATTAATTAAGTGTATCTATTTTAGGAATGGTCTTCACCCATACCTTTAAACATACATTTCAGTGGTCAGGAGGATTTCAAGTTATGAGATTCTCAATATGTACTTTTTTGGTGAAGCATAGGCGGTGAAATGGAATGATGGGAATAATGGATCATTAATTGTTTTGAAAGGATTGTATTATTAGGTAAATAAGTGGCTGGTAATGTGCATCCAATTTGGAGCACCTAGTCATTGTAGGATGTTGTGTTAAGAATCTATCATATTTTGTAAATAGTGTAGAATGTGGGGAACCTTTAGAGGTGTTGTACAGTTAGAGACCAGTACGAGATTCTTCAGTAAGGGATCATCATCTCTTGACTATGGTAACTATATTATTCATGATTATGATTCTATATCCATAGTCCATGGAGTAAATAATTAACATGATGGTAGGATATGAAGGTTTCTGATGGTGGATGATGTTGATATAGCTTGTGGTTTCTATCATTAGAGTAGAAACTACCTGAGTTATTCCATGATGTAGATTGTATGATATTAAAAAAATTAATTTTATTGACATTTGTGGATTTTTTTGGATCATTGTGGATTCTATCTTTTGACCGATAATATTAATCATTTGGATGGGTTTTTTCTTGTGGCCTATATAATATTACTTTATATATGTTCACTACTGCATGATAATCCATTCACCTATTATGATTTTATTTCCATGATTTTTATTGCGCTCTTGCTGATGAAGTGGAATTTTTTTCTTGGAATCCTTGATATGTGTGGGAAATATTTCTTATTGGGATACTATTATTTTTTCCATTGAAGATAGAGATAAATTTTGATGTGATGTTTGATCACTCATGTGACGGTGTAGTTCCTTGTTGTGTAGTGAATTGGATATTTTAGATAATTCTATATTAAAATGGAGAAGTTTTTTAGTGTAATATGTTAACTAGGAAGAAATGGATTCTAGATGGACAAGGAACCGAATGGTTTGGAAATTTTATTTGATGAGATTTGTAAGTGTATATAATTCTTGTTTATAATCCAAGGTTGTCGTTAGTTACATTACCATGTTATAAATCCATTACCATTTTTCTTCAATTCATTTAATCATTTGATAATTTATTTACCATGATAGTTTTTTAGATGTGGGGTTCCTTTGTGTTTTTTAGTGTCATCCCATTGATGTTCTCCTAGATTATAGGTTTTATCCTTTTATTGGATTCAAGGGACATGATTTTCTCATGTTATACAACATTACGACACAATTTAATTTTGTAGATACATATGAATGTTCGATAGTATTTAACTATTTTTGATATGCATGATGATTATGGTGTGTTGGTATTAGTGTTGTGTGTGTGTTGCTAGAGTTTTGGTGAATCTCTTCTTTGGACATTGTATCTACCACCACATATTAAATTTTATGGATATCTTCTTCTGTCATATTGTTATGTCTTTCAAACTAGATGATTTATGTGTTCAGATTTATGGAATTCCTATGAAATGGGATCATTGGGAATGTGGGATTACCTTATATCAGATTATTATTGAGGAACCATAATCATATTTTTTTTGATAATGAACATTACACACCCTAAATAGAGGATGTTTCAAATGGTTATTTACTTCACATTGGCTATTGGAAATGGTTCTCTATACCCCCGTGATTAGGCTATATGACATGATATTCAATATCAATTTTGTGTGATGTGCAATACATTCCACACCCATTATTTAGCATATCAGACATGGAATTATATATCCCATATTCAAATTCAGAAGCTAATTCCCCAATATTAAAATTTTAGACCATATATTTATATATATATATATATATATATTTTTCAACAAAAACAACTTGGTAATTTTCACTTATAATTTATTGATCTCTTTAACAATGATGTCCAATACTTATTATATGTGACGTGTATGATATACATATGAGGACTTTTTAGAAATAAGAATATGGTCCTATCAAGAGAGTATATACTGATAAATATATTAATGGTCACATGTATGAATTAATATACACTACATCATGTGTCCAAAATATATTATATCCTAAATGATTTTTAGGACCATTGAACATGCTCTATATTATCTCTTAAATGTATGTTATGGAACCGTTTTAGTGGCCTCCAATTTGGGATGTTACAAAGTGGTCTCAGATATTTTCATTTTCCTTTTGTCATAATATATTGGGATTGTCGATATGAAATATATAATTTTGTTTCCATTGTTAAATACATAATGTCTTGGACCAGACAACCCATTAATGTGGGAAGGATGATGTTGGTAGGGATGGTAATGGGGTTCAGGGAATTATATGTTACTATTGATTATTACTTCACATCGAGAGATTTCTTTATTTTTAATTGTTAATGATTCATGTGATTTTTACCTTTGGACTTTTTTAGTAATGATGTATCATTACATTTATCATTTTGGGCATGTAAATAGCAACATTACTAGAGCATTCCATGTTATGAATATTAAATTTGATGATTTCCTGATACATGATAATCTGTATAGATTCATATGTGATCATTTATTATGATTTTTTTTACAAAATTTTGGGATATTTTTCCATTATTATTTACATGTTTTATAAAATTATTACTATGATATAATTACTTATTCTATCATGATAAAATTATTTTCCATTAATGTGAATACATAAATCTAAATGGTTTTTTTCGTATATAATGATGGTTTCACCATACCTAACAAATAATGACATGATTAAGGAATGGTCCATTGGTTGTATGGTCAATATATTAAGGGATTTGATTAAATGAGTGTCAAATTTTGATGTTTTACGTTTTATGGGAACTCAACACATTTGGAACAGTGGCCCAGTTAATTGAACTACCATATATGAACATATAATACCTTGAGTATGATTGTAAAACCTTTGTTATATTTATCTAATTTATAATTGCAAATTACAAAGGAATTTAATTTTATAACATAGTAATGTTATTTCTTCTAACTAAACCATGATATATGATTAAAAAAATTGGTAATGAAAATTGTGTGCCTTAACAAGTCTGGTACTTATACAATATGGTCTGGAAAACCCATATGTCTAAATCCCACAATGCACAACTGGAACAAAGTAGGTTAGTTGGGGGATAATTAATATAATAATCCCTTTAAGGGTTTGTTAAATATTGAATTATTTTAACTTATATGGTTTGAAATTAAATTTCATTCCACATGTAATTTAAAGAACACTTTATCCATAATTTGGGAATTGAGGCCCACATAACTGAACCTAGGTTTTCTTGATGTACCCCATTTAGGTCTTCGTTATTTCTATCATTTCATTAGTACTATTAACCAAGGGTGTATATGAATATATCATGTGGTTTTGTTATTTAATGTTCATTTATATATTTTTATATCATTTCGTATAAATGTTTGATTGTATATTACCTGACCATCCCCACTTAAATTTTGTAATATCATTTTTATTCTTCATTTTTTGTTTATTAAAATTAGTTTTTATATAATTAATATTCCAATTACATCCTCAAGTGAGTTTTCTATTATATCATGGAATACAAATGATGTTTAAATTTTCACTTGTATGAGAAATAAGTTTACATATAAAGTGGTTCTAAAATGAAATTATGAAATAATATTCAAAATAATTCATTATATCATATATATATATATATATATATAATTACTAGTTTCAAAGGCCGTGACCACAGGTACATGATGTACATTGAATATGACCGATTTTAAATATATTAATAAGTGAGCATCAAATTAATTATATATAATATTACCTCTTAGTGGTGTTTTCATCTTGAGGACTCCTATAGTGATTAGCATTAGATTTATCATATGATAGAGTTTAAATGGAAATATGAGTGTTTCTCATGGATCAAGGTATAATTTTACATAGGATTAGTGAGACATATGGTGGCGCGATTGAGCTTGATCCTATTCATTACATTAATCCAGATAAATTTAAACTCCTTATGATAAAATTTGTGGTCATCAATTGTGGAAAATCACTTGGAATTAGGTAACCAAAAACATCCATTGAGTAACCAAGCATGGTATGTTCCATCTGAGGGACCACATCATATACGTAGGAATCATAGTTTATTTAATGTGATAACCCTGGGTGTATGGGTGGGGGCCTTGTACATGGACCTCAATGTGAAATAACTATATACGTATACTATATGCAATGTATCGGTTCCGAAAGCCACCCAGAGGTGCCCCGTACATTGTTGGTCACAAGGCCTCAAGTGAATTTTCCCAAACTCCAGAGGCTGCTGACTAGCAGCAATGGCCTTTGGTGGGATAGTGGTGAAACTATGGCCTCATTGGCAGAGTACACAATGGATGTAAACAAAGAATACAATAGCGGAAGCAGTAAATATACAACTAAAATGCACAACAGAATACTGAAACAATAAAAAACTAGAGCACATATGTATATGAGAAATGATGCATGATACATATCTTGGAAAGCAACCAAATAGGTCACAATGTTGGAAATACAAACAGTACCAAAAAAAGTACAAAAGAAAAGATAAACAGTTCCACAGCATCACAAGCCTATGCCTGGTCCCATGCTCTCCTGGTCCAAAGAAATCAAGTACCTAAAGTCCAAGGGCGATTTCCCTTGTCTATGCCTACAACAACATAGTCTTCTTGGGCCCAAAAGCATGGGCCAAATAGGGGGTGAGACTAAATCCCAGTAGGAAACCACCCTAAGATCAGTTCCTAACAATTAGTGAGCATATGGTAGGTAATAGTAAGGTAAGTAGTAAACTTTAACAGTAAAGAGAATGCAGTAATCACGAAGAAGTAACAGGATGATATGAAATAGTAATCAATTCACAGAACAACAAGCACCAGTGATGAAAATAGCTAACCACAATAGGAACCCCTCTGGGAATTACTCACAGCCAACCCCTCTGGTCTTATCCACCAAGTACCAACAACCCTCTAGGAAGTGAACTCATCCTAACCCCTCTATTTTGGTCATAAAAATTTATAAGACTCTCTGAGGATGCTTGGTTGGTCAATTCCCCTTATAGTCTAGGGTATTTAGGGACTCTCTGAGGAAGTTCACACGGTCTAACCCTCTTATAGCCCGAGGGTCTAGAAACTCTCTAAGGAAACGCACTCGGTCAATTCCTCCTATAGTCTCAAGAGTATCACTGACTATCTGGGGATGCTTTCTAGGTCAATTCCTCCTATATACTATATTTTTTACGGAAATTTAAACAAATAAGGACTCTTCGAGGATGCTCACTCGGTCTACCCTCCAATAGTCTATAATATCCAAGACTCCCTGGGAAGCTCACACGGTCTATCCCTGATAGTCTATAATGTTCAAGGCTCTCTGGGAAGCTCACTCGGTCTATCCATTATTTTCTATAGCACCAGGTTCTCACGGTCTTCTGCCAGTCAGTTCATAATAATTCTATAAGGCAAAATCACACCTATAGAGCTACTTAGCTAACCAGTCTATAGAATAAAAAACATGTCAGGAATATCATTCCATTCTATAGTCACAAGGCATGTAAAACAGGTATAACGTCCAAAGGCTAACAAGACTCAATGGTCATAAATAGAAAAAGGCATTGAAAAAACATCCAAGCATAGAAATTATTCACATACATGATCAAATTTCCTATACACAATCAGAAAAGCAAGGTAGGAAAAAAACAGGGTTAAAACAATAAACACGCAATACCCCGTTCACGAGTAATGGTAGAATTTGCATATAAAACTCAAAGAATTAAAAAGGTAAGGCACAAACCACGTACTTTGATTCTTGGAGGTCAATATACATGAACCAAGAGGCTTGTTGCTCCTTAGAATGTCATAGATCTATGAAAACATCCAAAAAGATCAACCCATGATATTTTGAGAAAGAGGAAAAATCATGGAATGAAACTCAAGAAGAAGGAATAGCTCACCGCTACGGTTCCAACGCAATTGACAATAGATGATTCGGGGAATGGACAGAGGCACTAGGGCTCAGAGGATGTTTGTGGTCATACAGGTCCCTCTTGGTCGAAGAAACTGGTGAAGAAGATGATTCTGTAGATTAGGCGTGACCCCGGTCCGGTTAATGAAAAAAAGAAAGTGCAAGGCGTGTACTTCTGGAGTACAAAATGTGTACTAGTCCTTTCTGTAATCCACTTTAAGTGGCCTCCACATCATCCCTACACAATGTGCATGTGGCCTGGACACGGCCAGCACACAACCTTGCGCAGCATAGAAGTACACGACGTGTACTTTGAAAATTTCTAGAATTTCCTCTTTTTCTTAAAAACGACCAGACATGGAAAAACAAACCTGAAATGAAGATCCAGAATCATAAAAACTCCCCCCCCCCTTAAATAAATTTGTCCTCGAATTTCCCTAGCGAGGAGTTGAAGAAGAAACCCCAAATAGCTCCGGCCATTGCGATCGTACATCAGCCTCCCTCTCCCAGGTCTCGTCTTGTACTTGCCTGTGTTTCCATAACACCCGTACCAATGGAACAGACCGGCCATAGAGAACCTCCGTACTCTGATAGGCAATCTGGATATGATGCTCTTCAAACGATGCATCCACTTCGAGCTCAACCTCCTCGGGTTAAGAGACATGAGAAGGGTCTGAAAAGTAACGCAGAAGCTGAGAGACGTGGAAGACGTCGTGCCTAGCCCAGTACCTCTAAGGTAACTACAACTGATAGGCAACTGGACTAGGTGTCTCCAACACCTAAAATGACCCGACGTACCGTGGTGAAATCATACCCTATCTCTGAATCCTCATGTGTCCCAACCTCGGAGCAACATGTAGGAAAACCTGATCTCCAACCTCGAACTCCAGGGGTCCTCTCCACATATTAGCATAAGACTTCTGTCAGGACTGTGCTGTAGCCATCCTCTTTTAAATCAACTCTATCTGCTCTGAGGTCTCCTCAACAAGATGAGGTCCCAGAAAAGCTGCCTCTCCTACCTCCAACTAGCACAACGATGATCTGCATGGCATACCGTACAATGCCTCATAAGCTACCATCTGAATAGTCGCCTAAAAACTATTGTTATAGGAAAAGTCCACAATAGTAACATGCTTCTCCCAAGAAATGAAAAAGTATAGAATGTATGCTCGGAGAATACCCAGAAGCACCTAGATCGTACGCATGGACTGGCCATCTATCTGGAGATGGTATGACCAACTCAATAGGACCTGTGTACCCAACGCCTTCTGAAGCCCCTGCCAGAACCGAGAAGTAAAATGTGCATCCCTGTCTGAAAAAATAGAGTGTGGAACTCTATGAAGACATACAATCTCACGGATGTACAACCATCCCAGATCATCTACACTGATGGTCCCCTTGATCGGAAAGAAGTGAGAAACCTTCGTAAGCCTATCGACGACAACCAAAACTGCTTCACTCCTTTGAGGTGACCTCGGTATCCCTGTCAAGAAGTCCATCACGACATCGTTCCACTTACACTTGAGAAAGGGTAGCTTCTATAAAATCCATGCTGGTCACTGATGATCCACTTTCACCTGTTGACAAGTAGAAAATCTCATGGAGAACCCAGCAACATCCCTCTTCATACCTAGACACTGGTACTGGCTGTGTAGATCCCAATACATCTTGGTGATGCCAGGATGAACTGACAAACTGAAGAATAAAAATCCTGCATCAATTCCTCACGTATGTCTATTGGAACCCATATGTGTCCCTAGAAATGCAAGATCTCATCCTCACCCACTGTCCATCCAGGAAGAGGGTCCTCTCCTAACACACTCTCCCGCACAATGAGGCCTTCTGAGTGTGATAGCTGCCTCATCCGTACCCAATCAAGAAGCATAGAGGGGACAGATACAAGAGATAGAAATTTTTGTCTCCGTCTATCGTGCATCTCCATATGCATCTCAGAGAACATAGCCATAAGCTTCATCTCATTGTTGGCCTCTTTAACTTCCTAGATCTGAGTTCTCCTGCTCAACGCCACAGCCAATGTGTTTCCCTTTCCCGGTGTATTGGAAATATCACAGTCGAAGGAATGAAGATACTCGACCCACCTGCACTGTCTCAGATTCACATCACGCTGAGTGAATATGTACTTGAAACTATTGTGGTGAGTAAATACCACAAAGATCTCTCTCATAAGGTAATGTCTCCAAGAGCGTAAGGAATGAACAATAACTACCAACACTAGATCGTGCATCGGGTAGTTTCTCTCGTGTGGCCTCAACTGCCAAGACCCGTACGCAAGGACTACATCTCCTTGCATAAGGACAGCTCCCAGACCGATTCTCAAAGCATCACAGTAAACAGTATAGCTCTTGCTCGGATCTTGAATGACTTGTATCAGTGCCGACATCAACCTACTTTTCTGCTCATGAAAGGCTGACTCACAAGTATCTGACCATAATAACTTCTTCCCTTTCTTGGTCAGACTTTTCAATGGTGAATCTAGGTGTGAAAAGTACTGAATAAAGTTCATGTAGTATCTATCCATCCCTAGAAAACTCCTCTCCTCAATGGCATTTTCAGCTGATCCAAGGAAACTACAACTCTCACTTTCTATGGGTCAACTAATACTCCTGCCTCTGAGATGATGTCAGCCAAGAAGTGAATCTGATCCATCCAAAAGTGGTACTTCAAGAGTTTAGCCTAAATATAATTCTCTCTCAGTGTACTTAGAATGATCTCAAGATGGGTAACATGGTCTTGTCGAGTGAGAGAGTACACCAAGATGACGTCCACGAAAACCACCACGAAGTGATCCATGAATGTATGGAACACTCGGTTCATCAGTTCCATAAAAGCTACTGGCGCATTTGTGAGACCGAATGGCATGACCGTATACTTGTATAGACCATACCTCTTCCTAAAGGCTGTAAGTTGTATATCTGATAGTCTAATATGCAACTGATGATAACCATACCTCAAATATATCTTCGAGAACACCCATGCACCTCAATGATTGTCAAAGAGTTCATCGCTCCTTGGAAAAGGATATAGGTACTTGACCGTCAACTGGTTCAACATCCGATAATCCAGACAAAGACAAAGGGTACCATCTAACTTATTCGCAAAAAAGATAGGTGAAACCCAAGGAGAGGTACTAGGTCGGATGAAACCCTTTTTCTGTAACTCTTCTAACTACTTCTTGAGCTCCTACAACGTAGGTGTGGCCATACTATAAGGAGGAATGGACACCAATGTTGCTCCTGGAATGAGCTCAATCGAGAAGTCTACCTCAAGCTCCGAAAGAAAACATGAAATGTCCTTTGGAAAGACATCTCTGATATGGTCCACCATCAGGGGAATATCTAACTGCAAAGTCCCTTGATCATCCAAATAAATACTAGAAATATAGGCTGTAACTCTTTCTAGACCATGATTCTCGGGCCCTACACGACTCACCTGGACATCCCACTCATCTCAATGAAGAAAAGATTCATCCTCTGGGGATACTAAATTCACTCTGCGGTGATAGCAGTCGACGACTGCCTAAATGGGATCTAACCAGTCTATCTTTAGAATGAAATCATAGCTTGTCATCTCTAGGACACAGAGGACCCATATGAAGTGACACCCTGCAACCTCGAGAGGACACTCTCTGCACTGACGTACGACAACTGCTCTAGTCCCCAACTGTGTGTCTAGAGTCAATGTACCAGTAGAAGAAAAGATACAGATCCCAAGGATCTCCACATTATCAATAGAGATAATGCTATGCGTAGAACCAACATCGAAAATAGCTGAAGATAAAATAGAGGCTACTGAAATCATACCTCGAACTATAAAAGGTCTGAGATCCTTCTCTTGATGGGTCTTGTCCACAGCGAAAGTATGGCCTGTACCGCATCCATGCAACCCTGGATGACTACCCTGTGTTGATCCACTCTGATGTCGCTGGTAACCTAGTGACTGACCATCGCGGCCATGTCCTCCACCTCGGCCCGAATGACCGGAAGAACTCCAGTTCCTATACTAGTGAGAAACTGGCGATGCATCTACTGAATGCGGGGTTATAGAAGAACCCCTACCACCAGATGGAGGTGATAAGATCTGACAAAAATGTTGTAGATGTCAAATCTTGCAGTAAGATCGACACTCCATCGGGACTCTCTAGCACTGAGGCCTAGTATTCCCACTCCTACCACACTGGTAGCATAAAACATGGCTTCCCGAAGATACATCATGCATACTCTAATCTCCTCGAGCAGACACTGTACGACGCTTCCTACTATCAGTAGGAGGAACACCGACTCTGGATGTCGAATCGCCCTGGCCCAATGATCCAGAGTCTCTAAGATTGCACTCAGTGATTAGCGCCTGGTTGAAGAAAGATGATATCGAAGTCAACCTGAAGATGTTCACATGTGATTGGATGTCGTCCCTCATACCATCCACGAAATTCCTCTCTAGGAACAACTAATATTCTCCTATAATTGGCATGAAATGTTGAAGCTCACTAAAGCGAGACGAGTACTCTATAACAGAAAGAGTACCCTACTCTAGACTCATAAACTCCCTGGCTCGATCGGCCATCAAGGTATCTGGTTAGAAGTAATCGTAGAAGATGCTCTAAAACTCATCCCATGTCATCCCCTTCTGGCGCCCTAACTATGAGATCACCCCCACCACTACTTGGCAGGGTCTCAGAGTATATAAGTTGCCAGCATTACCATTTTCTCTGGAGGTATCTCCAGATTCTCGAAGATCATCAGCGTGGCCTCTAACCATGACTCTGTAGCCTGGGGTCCCCCATCCCCTGAGAAAGTAGGAGGATGCTACTGTTAGAAAACCCAAGTCAACTCTTCCATCGATGGGGCAGGAGGTGGCACTCCCGGAAAAGGTATGCATCATCCTTGGGATATATTCTCTGAACTGTGCATCGGTTCCTGAAATGGGTATAACTGATAGTGCCAAGGCTGGCATAGCAGTGGGGTCTGAAGGAGGTCCCTGATCGGCCATATCTAGTGTCTGATCACCGTCTGGCAGCTGACGGACAACCGGAGGACTTCTCAGAGGCACATCTCTAAAGATCAAATCCTACCATAGATCTGGATTATCAAAGACTGAGAACACAAGAGTACAAGACGGGAACCAGAGAGAGAAACATTCATGTTTCTCAAAACACGACTACAAAGCATATAAAAAAACTACACTGCATGTTCCTTACGGTCATTCACATGGGCGTGTACTTCTGCCACAGCTGGTCATGTAACACCCCAGACTACACGGCGTGTTGTCCCCACACACAGAGTGTACATGAACTATATTTCCCTACGCAAGTCTCTTTACATGGCTAACTCACATGGTCCTCTTTACCATAGACTACATGGCGTGTTCACCAAGGACACGACGTGTACTATACAAGGTTTCAGTGACCGTTTTGTTAGTTACACGGCCGGCTACACGACTGACCCTTACACATCGTATTCTGAACAAACACTTCATGTATAGGAGAAGTTGACACCGAACCGTGTGGTTCGTGACACGGCCAGGTACCTAGAACAAGGCTACACGTCATGTTCGTACGAAACATGGCGTGTACTAGAAATTATTCCCCGACCTGTGTTGTTAGTGACACATCCAGGTATATGGCTCACTACTACAAGGTGTGTACCTACCATACACGGCATGTTCTTGATGACTTTTCACAACCCCGTGTTCCTGCTCACACAGTCTGTGACACGACATACAAACTACATGATGTGTATAAATAAAGTACACGCCATGTATTCTGGGTTTTTTCAGACAGTAGCTCAGAAACTGCACCGAAGCCCAGAAAATACTGAAAAACAAACATGGAGGTGCCAAAATCTGATCCGTGAGGGCTCATACTCCCCACAAATCAAAGCTTGGAATCTTATATAAGTAATATACATGAGAAACAAGTCAATGATCCACCAAGTTCTGATTCAAGAGAGACCATAACACCTTAAGAACATAAATTTGGCATTCGTTTATGCAAAGTATAATACAAAAAATTTCTCAATCAAACTAAAGGGATTCTATAAAATCATCTATCACAACAGCATGCATAATATACATAACGTCTCTCATAACAACATGCAATTGCAAATTCACCCTAGATGGCATGGCAAGAATGCATGGAATGTGATTCCAAACAAGTGCCTATATGATGCATGAGATGGAATACCCTCAAATAATCGGGATTGCGACAAAAATAAAACCGCAATAGCAATAACAACAACAACCCAAATCATGTGAGTCACTCAAGGTGAAATCATATCAACCGTAAAATCGCAAACCAAAAACTGCAATAAACGAGGTAGATCGGCTTTTCACTGTACACGGGTTAGCTACTCCCATGAAATGCTTTTTACCAAGTACTTATTCCATCCTATCCCTAACTATAGGCTCCAAACTGTAAGTTATGAGAAAAAAATTCCTCTGATACAACTTTGTAACTTACCAGTTCCGGAAGCCACCCTGAGGCGCCCCATACCCGTTTAGTCACAAGGCCTCAATCACATTACCCCAAATTCCAGAGGAAGCCGACTAGCAACGAGGGCCTTGGGTGTGATAGTGGGGAAACTATTCCCTCATTGGTAGAGTACACAACGGATGAAAACAAAGCATAAAATAGCGGAAGAAGTAAATATCCAACAACATTTCATAGAGAAATACTAAAACAATAAACAACTGGAGAACATATTTATATGAGAAATGATGCATGATACATATCTAGGAAAGCAGCCAAACAGGTCACAATGATGGAAATACAAACCGTCCAAAAACAAGTACAAAAGAAAAGATAAACAGATCTGCAGTATCGCAAGCCTAAGCATGGTCCCATGCTCTAATTCTCCACAAAATCAAGGAATTGAAGTCAAAGTGTGCTTTCCCTTGTCTATACCTGCAACAACATAGTCTTCGTGGGCCCAAAAGCATGGCCCAAATAGGGTGTGAGACTATATCCCAGTAGGTAACCACCCGGAGATCTATCACTAACAGTCAGTGATCATTTGGTAGGTAATTGTATGGTAAGAAGTAAACAGTAACAGTAAACAACAGGCAGTAATCAGTAAGAAGTAGCAGGATGATATGCAACAAAAATCAATTCAAAGAACAGCAAGAAGTAGTGAAGCAAAAAATCTAGCCACAACAGGAACCCCTCTGGGATGTACTCGCAGCCAACCCCTCTGGTCTTATCCATGAAGTGCCAACAACCCTCTAGGCAGTGCACTCAACCTAACACCTCTGGTTTGGTCATAAAAAATTATAAGACTCTCGGGGAAAGCTTGCTCGGTCAATTCCCCTTATAGTCTAGGGTATTCAGGGACTCTCTAAGGAAGATCATGCGGTCTATCCATTTTATAGTTCCAAAGTATAGAAACTCTCTGAGGAAGCTCACTCAGTAAATTCCTTCTATAGTCTGAGGTCTATCATAGACTCTCTGGAAGCTCCCTCGGTCAATTCATCCTCTTGCCTAGAATGGTTTAAGGAAATTCAAACAAATAAAGACTCTCTGAGGAAGCTCACTCAATCTACCGTCCTATAGTCTATAATATCCAAGACTCCTTGGGAAGCTCACTCGGTCTATCCCTTATAGTATATAATGTCTCAGACTCTTTGGGAACATCACTCGTTCTATCCCTTATAGTTTATAGCTCCAGGTTCTTGCGGTCCTGGGGCAGTCAATGCATAATAATTCTATAAGGCCAAACCACACCTATAGAGCTATAGGGCTAACCAGTTTACAAAATAACAAGCATGTCAATAATATCATTCCATCCTACGGTCACAAGGCATGGAAAATAGGATTAATGGCCAAAGTATAACAAGACCCAAAGGTCGTAAACAGAACAAGGCATGGTCAAAATATCCAAGAACAGAAATTATCCTCATACATGATAGAATTTCCTCTATACAATCATACAATAAACGTAGGAAAACAATATGGTCAAAAGGGTAAACTCACAATACCCCTTCACGGGTATTGGTGGAATTTTCAAATAAAACTAAAAAATTAAAAATGTAAGGCACAAACCACCTACCGTGATGCGAGGAGATCAATATACTCGAACCACAAGGCTTGATTATCCTTAGATCATCGTAGATTTGAGAAAACATGCAAAATGATCAACCCAAGATATCTTGATAAAGAGGGAAAATCATGGAATGAAAATAAAATATAAGGAAGAGCTCACCGCTGCGGTTCCAACGCAATCGACATCGGTCGATTCGGGGAACGGACGAAGGCTATAGGTATTGAAGGATGTTCATAGCCGTATGAGTCGCTCTCAGTCAAAGAACCTGGAGAAGAAGATGATTATGTCGATTATGTGTGACCCCAGTCCGATTAATAAAAAATAAATCTACACGGCATGTACTTCTGGAGTACACAGCGTGTACTAGGCCTTTTCGTACTCCACATTAAGCGGCCTCTACGTTTCCCCAACACACCGAGTGTGTGGCCCAGACACGGCCAGCACACGGCCTTGCGTGCCATAGAAGTACATGGAGTGTACTCATAATGTTTATAGTGTGTACGTTGAAAAATTTCAGATTTTCTTATTTTTCATAAAAACGACTACAAAATGAAAAACATACCTGAAACGAAGATTTGGGTACTTACACTATATTATGACAACTATTTATCCTTTATGATACCATTATAACAATAAAATTATTACTCCAATAGTCTTATTATCAGGGATTATTGGGACATAGCATCCTAATATTTTATAAAAGATTTCATTATTCCTGGGACGATAGGTTTTGACACTTATTGATCTATGATACCTTACCTGTTACAGTTTAACATCTTTTGAAAGAGTGTTTAATGAAACCTTAAATATTGGTAAATAATTCATATTGATTGAATATGATTCTCATGAATGAAACAATAGGTTATGTTCATTGGAACTAGAGGCATTGTTATGAAATTAATCTATAGGGTTAGGTGGGAGATCATGATGCCCTTACTTTTGCTTCTGAACTAAGCAGGTCAACATTGTTTCGATGATCACAGAAAAAATTTTAAAGTTGATTTTTTGAGTTTAAATTTTCATTAATATAATAATTCTTGATTTTATGCTTGTATCAACGAAAATTCATTTGAGGTACTCAATTTTTATAATATAGGAATGGTGATTCCTTCGGTTTCATTGGTAGCACCTCAGGAGGTGGTTGTTAAAATTGGGTTTGATATGTTAGAATATTTTGTTTCCTATCCTTGTTGACTAGTTTTTTGGTGGATGATGCTTCCTTAATAGAAATAAATTTGTCATTTGAGCAGTAAGTTGATAATTTTTTTACTAGAATATTATTTATTTTGAAGAGGATATTCAACAGAACGTATATCTTAATGAAATTAACATGTTCTGCATGTTCAACATAACCTTTTCAACAAATGAATTGTTGTCATGTGAGTGGAGTATGATCATAGATGTTTGGAAATCAACCAGATTGGGTATAAAATATCATTCATGGTGTATGTGTATGGTAACAATTTTAAATTTACCATTTTTGAGTGGATGTGTTTTTTTAAATGCCTGAGAGATACAAAGAGGAAATGCTTATTGGAATTTTGACCTAGATCTTTGGGTATAAAATTATAATAATCAGTACATAGTGTTATTTTAGAAACTGTATGAATGAAATAAAACAGTAGACCCATGTTTGAACCTTGGATATTTTCATGGAGATGTGTTTCCAGAAGATTGTTATGGAAAGTATAAAATGTTTTAATGATAACACATCTTGGGAAGGGAGACACACACCTGTTGATGCAATCATGGCGTAGACATTATTAGAAATGAAAATTCTAAATATATTGACATCATCCAATGTACTCTGAGATAGTATAAACTATACGGTGATATACATGTATATTCATTTAGCAATGGATGAAATGGCTTCATGGGAGTGGCACTTGGGGAGTAGTTTGAGAGGATTTAAATGGTTCATAGTGAACCTATAATAGTTAAGTGTGGTGAATATCATTTGGTTTAAAATTTGGAAAACATCATGGGATTTATTCTTTAGATGTAGTAATATGTGATTTTTTTAAATTTTTTATATTGCCCGAGATGAGCGAGCTCTTATGAATACCAATTTATATACCCTGATGTTGAAAGGGAATGGGATATAAAAAGAAGTATTAATTATTTTTATGTAGTGACTAGGATGATAAAAATGAGGGTAGTTGTACTTTTTTCATGTTTGGGTGACCCACATGTGATATGTATTGTGAAATATTTAGGCCATTTGGTGGAATTTCATTTTGGAACTCATATTCCATTTATTATACGAAATAATTTAAAAATGGAATCCATCATAAAATCCATGTCTGAGATTGATTAAGGATGTGGGTGAAATCCATAAGTTGTATTTAATCATGTAGTATCTTATATTTATCCATGGATTCGTGATAAAAAATATGATAGTTCCCATACTATATCCAAATTATAGTTTTTATTGGGATTTTTTCTGATAGGAATCATCTCCAGAAGTCTGTTATGGGCCTTAGGGAGAATTCTCAGAATGAACTCATTATGACTTGAAATGAAGCTCAGGAATCTATTTTTGATAATTTATTAGCTCCTTGAGAAGGTAATTTCATATTTAGTCATTTGGATGTACCTCAAATTTTGTTTAATTTTTTGATAAATGTAGTTTGATGAGTAACAAAAACAGTCTACTCTTTTTATTAGATGAGTTCTCTATATGTTTCAGCTTAAGATCTTCAATGAATCATTTCTATGAATAGTTGATGCATGGTATGTTGATATTAAATCATTATGAACTAATAAAAATTTATGATAAGATGCCATATGTCTGGTTGAGTTTCATATTTTTTTAATTGTTCTACAAGCATCATTATGTTTCTAGGCCTATGTTTAAATAAGAAATTATAATGGTGGTGGTATTATGCCACAAATTTTGTTATAGATGACACATCTTATGTTGGGGAGATCTATGGGATGAATAATAAAAGATATGATAACATTATTTTGTATTGGGTTAGATGAGATTGAAGGAGAATATTCATAATAATTATTTATTGAATATGATAAATGCCTTTTGTTTTAGAACCTTATATACCATGTGTTTCAAGAGGCATATGTAGAATGATTAGGTGTGGGAAACCTGACACTACCATTTGAGTGATATTTTAAACTATAGTAGGTTGGGTGGTTTTTTATTATTCACCAAATATTCGTAGGGATGAAAAATTATATTGTTGGAATATTTTAAAATCATGTGATATGAACTAGTTGAGTAGTCCTTGACAATAATTATTTTCTTTTGGTGGACGATCCAAATCATGAACTAAGACTTATAATATAAAAATTTGAAATGGAACTTGTAAAATTAATGTTTTGAAAAGGTTTATTTAGCTTGATATGGTACTCAAGTGTTTTTTGAGATTCAAGAGCATTGGGAAAGAAAATATGAAATTTAGAAATGAAAGGTAAGGAACATGGGTTGCACATGGTCAGTGAAAATTGTGCTCACGAGGCAAGAATCCCAATAAGTTTTTTCATATTTGTTTTTAGACTATGCTCTAACGGACACAATAAAATCTATTTTTTCAACAAATCATTACAATTGGGATCATATAGATTCCACTTGGTTTTTGAAACCCCAATCCCTGCTATGGGAGGGGGTGTCACGTCAGATAGTAGCACCACATAGTTGGTCCCCAGATTTCTAAACTCTATGGACATACCACAAGACTAATTATGTTTTTGATTATATCCTTTTACCCAACCTCAGTTATTAATCCTTCCATTATATTATTCTCTTTTGAAATCACAACGTCCTCTCATTTTTTTCCTGCATTCCGATCTTTAAAAAAATGGATATATCATCCCAATATGTGTACTAAAATCATTATCATGGGATTTATTAGATCACCCTTGGTTTGATTTTTTCTCATACATCCATTTTATATATTTTTTTATTGAAATTCTCTTATATGTGATTTCATACATAGTAAATATAGTTCCATTAATAATTCTTTTGATTTCATACATTTTGGATTGAATAATGTCTCAATATTGGACTAGTGGAACTATCTTTGAAAGAAGTAGGTTTTATTTTAATGCTTCCTAAATGTTTTCTCATCTAAAAATTTCTATCATTTTTATACACAATATATCATCATATATGTTTTCCCATGATTACAAAACTACAAAAATTAAATACCTATTTCAATCCCTTGATCTTCAGCAGATACGATAACATTTTTCAACTATCATGACCTCAAATTGGTGAACCCATTTGTGAGTTTCCACTAATTTATGTTGCTGTAAATAAGTTTAATGTATTAAAATTAAATTCATTTTATGAAAATAGGTCTTGTAAACCAAGACCATATTATGAAATGAAGAATTCAATTAAAAAAATCTATCATATTTAAACATGATTTTTATATAACCTACATTAAGTGATTATTCTTTTCCTAGGTAAGTAAAGGCCATCCTAAGGGGTTTTTGTATATAATTAATGTATAAATGATTTTGGACCATATAATTTAATTATTTAAATTTTAACGGGATGAATCTACATAAGTCTACTGTTTTTGTGTTCCTAAGGCTTGTGGATCTCAGTGGTGACCCAAGGGAATTTTGGAGGGGCATGGCAGTTAGGAATTGGGGGAAGGGAACCATAAAGGTATGAATAAAAGGTTTACATAGTGTAGAATCATTTCATTATGTTATAGTGGGGTTCACATCATGTAATATTTAATTTTTTTAAAAATAAAATAAATTTAAGAGGTTACAGTTTCTTTAGAGGAACCCATCCTTGAGGCATTATATAATGGGAAAGTGGTTTTCACAACATGGAATTCACTCCCAAAATAATGTTTTAAAATATTAAATCCATTGGGGTTGTTTGACTCAATTGTTGTTTCATTCATCCCTCTCATACTAGCTGACCTGATAGTCCACTCCTTGGAATTATGGAGATCCCTTCGATGGGAATCGATGTTAGGCTTCCATTATCGATAAGTGGTGACCTGGATTCTTCAAACTTTTGTCTTGCCATAATTTTCTATAATTGTCTCCAAATTTTGATCGCATTTCCACTAATATGTTTTCATTGTGCTATGTAGGTTGCTAAATCTGAGTTCTAATGGGGATTTTCTTAGTTTTTGTTGGTGCAGTGGTGCTGTAGCATCCTCACATTGATGAGAGCCTTGTGGGAGTGATGATCAGAGATCTTTTGTTTGGTCTGTTCCCATAAGAATAATTTCAATAACCTCTTGAGGTAGGGTACTACCTACTTCACTATTAATTTATGTTTAATTTTAGCGTTATCATGTTTTATCCCCTTTGATCGTAATGAAATTATCTAAATAGAATACTTGGACCAAATTAATGAATCAGTATTAATTGAATTTAAATGTTGTTTTTTGTTACAATGATAATGGATTGCCTCTTGATTTACTTGATAATGTTATATATATACGTTTTGGGTCAGTATGTTGTTATTGATTGAAATTGGTAAACAATGTATTTTGGGAATTAATTGATAATTAATTTTCTAATTTAATTTTAGAGTCATGTGAATAAATAAATATTGGGTTGTAATTTTATGTTAATGAAATTAGTGAAAGCATTCATGTTTAATTGAATTTTGTAATGAACCTCAAGCATGATTGTAATTTTTTCAAAATAAATAATGGCTTGTTAAATTAATTGTTTAATTATATTCTGATATCTGTGATATCATGTTTATTAGGTTTCCCATAGTTGGAAACTATTATAATGAATCAATTAATTCATGACGGAATAGTAACTATTTTTGTGATTAAATATAATGAATTTGTATGGCCTGGGATTCCCAAATACTTGTAAAGGAGAAGTGTCTTATTCTTTGGAGTCATGGTAGCTCATTGAGTTTGAAGAGTTTAATGTCTTGCTTTTTATGCAAGAGCATGGAACCTTGTTTTTCATACTTCTTGTGAAATGGATGAGCCTGGAGTGATTATGTGGTTGTCAGGATAGGGACGTCTGGATATGATGTGATACTGTGATGGATATGGTTGTAGGGGAATTGTGGTATGTATGGGAGGGAGGCCCAATTGTTGTGGAAGAAGTTTATTCTTGGTTTAGTAAGATGCATTGGTTTATTCACGTGGTTTAGAAGATGACACCGGAGATGATGAAATGGGTTGACGTAGGGATTACTTATTGTTATGAATGATGGATTCCTGTTTGAATTGTTGTTTGTTTATCTTATTTCCTCCCCCAGTGATTGAGGTAGTTGGATATGTTGGTTACTCAATTTTTGTGGGATACAATGACATGTAGGGTATACCATGTTCTTTTTGTGTTTATCAAATCATGGTTGGACAAGTTTATTCTCCTATTGTAGTGTTATAAACTTGATAGGTAGTTCATCAACTCACCATGATGAGACCCTTATGATTGTGGAGTTTAAAATTTTTTCCTACAGAATATAGTGATATGAAATTAATGATGTTAATAAAAGAATAAAAATATAACCCATGGGTTTGGATCCTGCAGGGGTTCAATGTTGAGGTTGGAATTCTGAGATTTCATATGCCTGGTTTGGTTATTCCTTGAGGGTTTGTATATTTGTTGAAATTGGAATTTGCTGTAATTTTGAAATGATATTGGTTAATTAATGGTTATGAATTAACTAACATAAATTGTAACTGATGAAATGAGATAATATTATTTAATGTATCTATTTAAATGGTTGTTTTCTTTTTAATATCCAATCTTGGCATCAGCAGCTGTGATTCCAAGAGATGTTAGTTGCAGTTGTTTCTAAGAATATGATTTGACCATAATGTGGTTTTGAGCTATATTATATCATGTATTTTGATTATTTCTATACACTAATCCACCATATAGGTTAGGGTAACTGGCTCCTCAGGGATTACATGTCCTAAGGGGTGTTTTCCCCGACATATTTGTGGGAGGATGGATGGGTGAATTAATGCATTGGCCCCACTCTCTTTTCATGGTAGTTACTTATACTGGTATTCATGATGGTTAGTTTCAACCATATATTTTTGTTGAGGGATGTAATGGTTTTTGGTTATTTCAAACACATATATAGAGGATATAGTTTCCCAAGGGATTATAAAGTTGTAACATGTGTGGGCTATGATGGATTGAGAGTTCTTACTCTTTGTATGGGATTTTATGGATTGGGGTACAATATTGGATTTATAATACCGATAATGATAGATGTTTTGCATCTAAAAAACTACCCAGTTACGTTTGTTATGTGTACGTGGTGGTTTGGTGCACGAGGATCATGTTGACGCATGAAGTTCTTATTTTGGTGCAACGCCCAGGTGATTGAATGCTAGTTTTTTGGAGATAGATGATCAACGCATATGATGTTGGGGAAAATCCAAAAAAACAGTGGTGAAGTAGTTGCAGGGAACCCTTGATATTAATTATTATTAAATATGATATTGTATGTGATACATGGTTATAGTATCCTTAATGAGGCTTATAACACGATATACATTTTTGGATGATTAGTTTGATTCACTTGTTCTTCAATGCTCTTTAACATGATTTCATTACTTTTGAATGAAAGGATTCGAGGAGGATCCTATTGTGTATAGTGTTATACTCTTCCTATGACTGTGATTATTTATAGGTCAGTTCGACAAGGCTGGTGTTCAAGCTAGTTACTACTGGCTTGGGATTTTACAAGAGATTGTTGGGAATTGTGGCCACTATCATCTTTACTTTTCAATTATTACATTATGTTTTCCCTCTCTATTTTAGTAGTTGTTTTATGAAATTAAATTTTTTTAAATGGGTTTTATTTAATATTACAGTATTAGTATAAGAGGGTTGGTGTCTCTCTTATATCACTCTTCTGAATGTGTTTCTCTTAGTGGATAATGCCTCCCATATGTAAATTTATTATACCCTTAGAGCTAATTGCTAACTCAAGGACCACTTGAGGCAGGATCAGGGGTCAAAATCTCTCTTCTACCATTTCAATGCCTATATGGGAAGACATTGTGGGTAGGGGGTCATGATAGAGTGGTAACAGATCCCTAGTTTTTAGATATGATGTATTTTAGTGTTATGCACAAGTGAGGATTCATTGGATGGTAGGGAAATGTGGTCATCTATGATTTACAATAACTATAAACATGGGAGGCCTGATTAGACATAGTATTTAAAGACCCATGTGATATGATACATAGACCATTATGAATATAGTGGCTACTAAAAGGGTGATACTAGTTGTAGGTTAGAGACATAGGGAAGGAATAAGGATCATTCTTTGTTGTGCCTATGTTTGAATGAGGAGACCTTGGAATAGTTTTACCTAAAATGAAAAAAAATCTAATTAATTAAATCATGTAAATTCATTCAATTTTCTAGGTTTAGGATCTCAATAATCATTTTATATTGTAGGTATTGATCTAGGTGGATGACCTTGTGAGGTTCATGAGGAATATGTTCAGTAGTATGCACCAGTAGATCTCCACAGAATGGTGGTCAACAACAACAACCCATGGAGGAGGAAACATTGAGAGTTTTAGAACCATCGTTTATAGGGGTATGAGGGCTCTTTTTTAGATACAATAATAGAATACTTATTGAAGGAGTTTGATATAGCCTTTAATTTGTTCTGTGCAGGGAAGGTGCACTGATCATCATTGGCTTTGACGTTATAGTGCGGGGAATTGAGGCAGTGTTGGTTCTTATTGCTTGGAGATCATGATGAGTCATCAATGTTAGGGGAGGAGTTTCAAGACCAATTCTGAGATGAGTTTATTTCATCAATAGTGAAGGAAATTATTCACCATGAGTTGCATATCCGTCAGCATTAGAGATCTATTTTTTCAAAGATAAGAATTTTGTTTCAGGAACATTTTGTGGTATGCTTCAGAACTATTCCTAACTGAGGAGGCTAGTGAGAGGAATTTAGAGGAGTATTTTTATCGATAGATCCAGCGATACATCAATTATTTTTGATTAGGATGTATCTATATGTGATAGAAATAGTATATGTCTTCAAGAGTAAATTATCTAGAAATGGGTCTACATGAGGGGGGGTTTGTTAGGATTCCTTATGAAGAAGAGTTGTTGTTCGGGGATTCTAATTATTAAGATAGAATTACTTCACCCATATAGGGGTAGGTCCCAAACCTCAATGTCTCATTTCTATGGGGGAAGTAGATCTCAAACCATTTTTCATTGATCAGATTCATTTTACTTCTTGTAGGCCTAATGTCATCAGTGAAAAGAGTGACAAAAAATTTTGAGCTATTGGCATGAGCTAGTTGTTTTTATTCAGTTTCCTTTACTGAGGCAGTTCTACCTCAGGATGTAGTTGCAGGTTTTTCTTGTTTAGGATCATTACAGAGTTGATGGGGATGGTATGGGACAACCAGGGGATGCTACCCATAATCAAAGAGTAAGAGTGTGGCTATAGTGTTGGTCATCATCATGGACATAAAGACCATGGAGCAGGTCATAATCAATCTCATTCTATAGTGTTCCAGCACTATTAAATCCATATATTATTTGAGGTACTAATTTACCTTTTATACCTGGTTTCATGCCTTGTTTTATATATGATGGATTCATTCCTTCATATCACCTTCCATTTTCACAAAATTTTGACATGAGGTAGAGATACTTTCAGTGCCCTTGGCAGTGAATACTCCAGTTAAAGGTCGAGTTAACTTTTTTGACCTATATATAAATTATGATATAGTTCTAGAGAAGAATTGATCCTTGGGAAATTTCTTATATTTTTTAAAACAATCATGCTAAATCATGCTAATCATGGATTTTTTGTATTTTTTGTTCGAAATCATATATTTTTTCCTGTGGTATGTGTTCTTGTTCAATGCTGATGGAGATCCAACAACGTTTTTTGGTGAGAGAGACCCTCAAATGGGTTAAATGTGTGTTCCAACCATGTCATCCATGATATATGAGATGATTTAGAGTGCATTTTAGGTTCAGTAGTTGGTGTTTCCCAATTTCATAGAATGGTATCAAGATGAATTTCTTGATGATGTTGTATAATTACCCCCATGATGAGAGATCATGTTGGTGACCGATCTATAGCCAAGAATGTCTCCTCTATTGATGTCTCTATATAGGATTACACCATTAGAGTTGGAAGATCTATGTATATCGCTTGATGGTATATTGTTGTGTGTGTTTTACCAACTTAGTGTGTCACTATGGGGTGAAGTAGTTTTGTTTTTGAGGAAGGATAACACTAGTTTGTTTTTGTGTATCGGGTATTGTCACTTGAACCATGTTACAGTTATCAACTACCATCATTGTACTTATATTAATGATTTCTTCGATCAAATAAAGGATGAAAATTTTCTCTAAAATATTTATTTGTGGTTTGTATATCATCAAATTTGTTTAAATGATGTAGATATCACAAATACTAATTTCCATTGTCATCAAGGGCATTACGAGCTTCTTGTGATGTCATTTGGTCTCATGAATTATCTTGTTGTGTTCATGGGATTAATGAATGCTGCTTTCCATGACTTCCTAGACAATATCATAGTAGTTTTATCGATGAAATAAATGTGTACATTGTATATGTGGGGGATATTGATGAGCATATGTGTTCCATCATTGGAGTAATTCTCCATTAAAAATTGATTGGAATGTTTCTGAAGTGTGATTTTCAGGTTTGAGAAGTCTGTTTATTGTTTCATTTTATATCCCAACAGTGAGTATCATTGGATCATTAAAAGATTGAATCATTTGTTTCATGGGAAGCACCCAAGACTGTAGTAGTGGCCCCATGTTTCCTTGGTCTTACATGATATTAAAGAATTTTCATAGCTGCTTTTTCTTGGGTCTCAACTCCTCTGACAACATTGACCCTAAAGGATCATGAATTATTATAGACTAGTCCATTTTAGGAATATTTTGAGTATCTTAAGGATAATATGTCCAGTTCTATAATTAATTTTCTTCCAATTTTAGGAGATAAATGTGAGTTTTTAGGTGATGCTTTGCATCTTGGGTTGGGCTTTGTTCTGGTGTAGCAGAGATCAATCATTTCTTATGGGTCTTGGTAGTTACGTCCCAGGAATCATAACTATTCCACACACTATGTATAGTTAGATATGGTTTCATTTTCCATGAATTTGTTTAGACAATACCTCATCAGATATTGTTTTGTGGTCTCCCATGATCATAAGATCATGAGGCATGTTTTTTCCCAAATATGGCTTGAACCAATATCATCGTTGGTGGATGGAGTTCTTACATTATAATATCATCAATATTTTTTATACACTAGGAAAGGGAAATGATTTGGATCATGGATTGAGAATTAATTTATAGTGTGATGCAGTGCGGGAATCAGATGATTCATAGAGAGTGATGGAAGAACTTTCAGTATTTCTTCTAGACATTTCAGAAGTTGAGAGGAGAAGATGTATTTTTCATATAATGGAGTAGTTATCTCTCGTGATATAGGTGGAAGAATCCCAGTATAGGGATCTTGAGGTGGATGTATAGAGAGGTTTATTCGTTTGTGTTAAGGCCCCTAATGGTTGTTTTGAGGATGAACATCAATGTGTGTTGTTTCAAGGAAGGATTTTCATTCCCTTGGTGATGCATGAGATGGATCTTATAAAGTTCCATAGTTCCCCCTTAGCAGATCATCTTTCCATGACCATGATATAATAATCTATAAGGAGTCTATTTTGGTGGCATGGGATGAAAAGGGCAGTTTTCATGTTTCTGTCGCTATTCTTGGTCAGATATAAGGGGACGGTTCAGCACCGTGCTTCCAGTGTTTTTCTCCTACGCCTAAATGTTTCTCAATAGTTGTGGGATGACATCATGTTGGACTTTTTTACCAGTTTACCTTGAGATCTGGATGAATTTTATGTTATATAGATGGTATTAGATCATTTGATGAAATAATACCATTTTATAGTGATCAATGAGTCGAGCTATGAGGAGGTTCTATTGAGGATGTATCTATACGAGGTGGTGAGTCTTTACAGAGTTTTGGGGATGATAATTTCTAATTGAGAACATTGATTTAATTATTGGCTGTGTGGAGGTCACCAACATGATTTTCGTTCTCAACTATAGTATAGTACTATTTTTCATCCAATGAAGTATGGCCAAATAGAGCTGACCATCCAGTTTCCTAAAGATATGTAGTAATATTTGGTCCTGTATTTTGGAGGTTTTTGTATGAGAATCATTCCTTTGGTAGAGTTCATATAAATTAATAGTTTTCACATTACCATATGTATTGATCCATTTGAATCCTTTTTTTGTGTGTCTCATTCTTCATTGTGCTATACTAGGGTTTGAGTGTTAGTGATTATCAGGCCAGAACTAGTACAAAATATGACATAGATGGTTCTGGTTATTCGAGATAGGATGAATGGAGTGATAGATCAACAGAAATACTATACATATCAAAGGAGGAGACCTCTAGAGTTCGATATTGGGATCATGTGTTCATGAAGGTTGTTCCTCATCATGGGTAGTGAAGGTTTTTTCCTTGGTGTAAGACTTCTCCCTAGTATTTTGGGCTTTTTGAGGTGATGTATAGTGTTGGTGTCGTGCAATATTAGAGAGTGAATCCCTGATAGATGAGTTGTATACATGATTTTTTGTCAAGTGTCATAGATCTATTGTTATCTTTTTTATGACACTCATATCATTGATTATGGAGTGATCAATGTTGATATTGATGATACCTTTGTGGAGAATACTATAGATATCTAGGACCAGCAAGAAATGGTGTTGCACAGGCGTGATATTCACTTGGTTTATGCCTTCAGGCAAAACGATGGTTTTGATGAGAGTACATTGGAATGTGATTCGTAGATACGTGATTAGAAACCCATGTTATTTAATGTTTTTCTATTCTTGTGTAATGTTGTTCATTTTACGATAGTAGACCATTCATGGTTGTGAGGTGGATTTATTTTATCCTTATGGTTATTTTCTCTATTTTGATAGTTATCACTAATAGGATAATGATTTGGAGTTGGTTGTGATTATTTACTACCATTCCCTTCATCCTCATGTGATATATTGAGCTCATGTGGTGATGAGAACCTTGAGAGTTAACTCATAGGGTGGTAGTTCAGATTCCCCCTTTCTTTTTACACTATCAATTGGTTTTTGAATCTAAATAATGATAATTTCTTGACATGTATCTTATGTAAGGGCTCAGATCCACGTGGATCGATCCATTATGTGTTCCCCACTCTAGTGGAGCTCAGAGGAGGATCGAAGAAAATATGAAGGGACTCAGGTGCTAAGAACTAAGAATAGGGAACTTTTGTAGGTGAAAATTTGTTTTCAAACCATGTATAACAATATTACAAAGTTAATATGGGATTCTCCTCATGTAATATTTTTGGTATAGAAAAATAACATAAAATGAAGAGGCTATGGGTTTTCACCAAAAACCGATATCAAAACATTATGTGACTTGAAAGTGGATTAAAACCATGTAATTCCTTACTAAATTGATGTTTGAAAACATTCCATCTTCTTGGGTTTCCAAACCATATAGCTATTAATTCCCTTCCTCTGATCCAAACCGCCCTAACAGTCCCCTCATTGGTATTTTTGAGATCCCATCAACTAGAATCGATACAATTCGTCCATCTTTGATCTATGGTGACTTGACATGATCTGTGGTATGTTTTCATTGTTTTTCTAGTGGTTTATCTTAGTTTAATCTTGTATCCAATTGTATCTTCTTATCATGTTATATATGTTTCCTACTTTTGGTTTAATGGGTGTTCTCTTGGTTTTTTGGTAAGGTGGTGTTGTGGAATCCTTAGACGGATGCCGAACTTGCAGGAGTGGTGATCAGAGATTGGTTTCATGGTCCATTCTTTTGAGAGGAATCTCGACTACCTTATTATGTAGTGGATTATTTAATTATAAATTTCATTACATTCAATTATAGAGTTATCACGATTTAAAACCATGTATCATAGTTAAATTTACCAAATTAAATACTTGAACCAGATTAATAAATTTGTATCAATCACATAATGTTGTTTTTGTTTGTTACCACGAAATTTATTGCCTCTTGATTTGTTATATAGTGTGATATCTAATGATTCCAACAGTTATCATATTTTTATTGATAGAAATTGGTAAATAATGTATTACATTAATTAATTAATAATTATTTCGCTAATGGAATTTAAGACGTGTGTCTATAAATCAAGTTGTTTTTTGTAATTTGATGTTAATAAAATTTAGGAATTTTTTCATGTTTAATTAAATGTTTTTTTGAACCTAAATCATGTTTATGATTATTATAAAAAGAATTTAAGTAATGTTAAATTAATTGATTAATTAATATGTGGTGTTTTTGATTTCTTGTTGTTTAGGTTTCCGATAGTTGGATCATATGATAATTTATCTATTAATTCAACATGAAATAAAAATTGGTTGTGTAATAAAGTATAAATTCTTCTAAGGCCTGTGTTTATATATTTCTTGTAATTTACCTGAGCCTTATTCATTTGAGAGATGGGATTCTGTTTTATGTGTATGTTGAATGTTGTTTTAGGGCCAAGATCCTTATTTCTTTTTTGTTTTCTACTTCTTATGATATGGATTATACTGGAGGGCTACTATGGTTGTAGGGGCATAAAATCCAGGATGTGATATGAGCATTTGATTGCTGATCCTGGATGGATGTAGTGCAATGAGTGGTAGGGAGGCCAGGTTTTTGTGTTATCGGTTGGCTCCGTAGGTGGATATATGCACTTGTTTATACATTATGTTTTCGAAGAGGACATTGAAGATGGCAGAATGTGTTGAATCTTGGCATACAAAATTTATGGAATCTGTAATCTTGTTTGAATATGAATTTCTCTTTTATCATCTTTCATTTCCCTGCATATTGAGGTGGGAATATGTATTGGTTACTCTCTTTCAATAAGAGTTGAAGACATGTGGGGTATTCCATGTCCTTTTTGTGTTTAGATCCTCATAGTTGAGTGATTATAATCTCCTGGTATATGTAGAAATGTGACTTGGGGCTGCTAACCTAATCACCATGATGATCCCCTTGTGTTTTGGATGTTTATAATTTTATTTAGTTAATCTGTTGATATGTATGAAAATGTTGTTAATAAGTTAATAAATGATTAATCCCTATGGTTGGAGCTTGGTGGGGTGAAATGTTGAGTTCTAAATTATAAGAATTTTTGGGATTGGATTAGTTGTGCATGGATGGAATGTATCGTTGTTGAAATGGTAGTGTGATGTAATGTGGAAATGATAACGGTTAGTAAATTGTTATATATTAATTAACATATTTTGTAAGTTATGAAAATTGATATGATAATTCAATGTATCTCTTTAAATGTTCTTGTGCTTATATAACATCTGGTCTCTATATAGGTAGTTGGGAGTCCAAGAGATGTTAGTTCTATTTGTGTTTGAGATTGTGATATGCCATTAGAGTAGTTGTGATCTATAGTATATCATTTATTATTTTGTATCTATTTGATACTCCACCTTATCGGTTAGGGAAACTAACACCCAGGGGATTCTAAGCCCTTGGGGTGTTTTTTTTAATATCATAGTGGGAGGATCAATGGGTGACTACCCCTTTGGCCCACCACTTTTCTCTGGGTAGTTACTTATGCCAGTTTTCATGATTGTTAGTTTTACCCATATATGTGTGTTGATTTCTATAATGGCTTGTCGTAGTTTCTCACACATATATTATGGATATAGTTTCAAAAGGGATACTATAGGTATAACATGAATTGTATAGGATGCATTTTGAATCCTTACATCGTCTATGTGTTGTAGTGGCTTGAGGTATAATACCCAATGTATGATACACATTACGTGGGATGTGGTGGCTCTAAAAAACTACTTGGTTTCTTTTTCTACATGGAGTTGGTGGTGTGATGCACGAGAATCATGTTGATGTATAAGGTATGTGTTGTGATTCATTACCCAGGTGACTATTTGATAGCCTTTTTTAAGAGATTCTCTAGATGTGCGATGTTGACGAATGTGGAAAACTAGTTGCGAGGTTGTAGCAGGGTAAACTTGAGAGTATTTGTTATATAGTATTTTCTTCTATGTGATACCTACTGAATGAATCCACGATGAGGCTGGGAACAAAGGACAACTATTTAGTTGTTGAGTATGTTTCACTTGTAATTTACTGTTCTTTATCATACTTTCTTTACATTTTTGTGAGAGGATTCTGGGAGGATCTTACTAAGTATATTTTTATACTCACCATAAGTATATATAGTATTTTTCTGAAAAGTTAGAGTCGGCTAGAGATCATACTGAGCACTACTAGGTTTGGGTTTTGTAGATGCTGTTTCAAATTTGTGGTTGGTGTTGTTATCACTTTTATTTTGGTAATTGTAGTTTTCCGTTTAAGTTTTGGTATTTCTTATTCGAAATTATATTTTTTTACTCTAGTTATATTTTATATTGTCATATTAGTAGGATGTTTTTGGTGTCTCTGTTATATATCTCTTCATCATATGTTTCTATTAGAGGTTAATTCCTCCCATTTTTATATTTATTATACCCTCAGTGACAATCTAAAACCTAGGGCCAATTAGTGGCGGGACTCTGGGGTCACTATCTGTTTTCTCTCTTTGTCAAACCATGAGGGGTATACTTTTTAGGGAAGGGTTCAGACATAAAATTTGTGATGAATTGTTATATGATATGTGTATTTCCCCATGGAATCATTACTTTTATAAATTAAATGATATAAATGACAAGTTTTAATTGATAATAGAACATATTTTAGTCCTTCACATTGAGCTAAATTATGTGTTTATTTTCCCCGTGGACTACATTAAATATTGAAGAAACATATAAACAAAGGTTCTATGAACCTTGACTGATTTTTTTTCACATAATAAAATTCCTAGGTAAAGAAAACAAAAGGAAAGTGGGATTACATTATTTTGAATTTTTATACAGTGACCTCATTTACTGTGGTTGAAAATTCCATATCACACTCCCATGGTTGATGATATTAAACAAGGATATATTTCTCAATTGGATTTTTTAACATGATACTTTATTCCCCCTTTATTATGATCTTGTACATGACATTCGACATCATTTAATGGTAATGGATATTACTCTCCACACCCCTTAATTCTGATTTTGGACATGGAAGTCTATATCCCCAGTTCAAATTATTTGAATTTTTCCATTTCTTAAAATTTGAAACTGTATTTATATTATTATTCAATTTGAACTATTGGGTATGTCACCCCTTATCGTTTATTTTGATATTTTGGAATGCTGTCCCAAATTTATTTTATGTTACTTATATAACTTTTATATGTTAACTCAAGGGGGATATGCCATGTGTCCTCTTTAGTTCATGTATATCTATCATATATACCTATATACATGTATACATACATATACATGATGAAAATTTATTAAATTTAATCTTTATTAGAATGAAAAAGGTATGATCATATTGTTATCCTTGAGGAACCTGATCCCAACATGGTTATATTTAAATTTACTGAAAATCCTTATTATTTATATACCTACACATTTCATTATTTTATATTCACATACCATATTTCATTATACATTATTGGTGGTGGCCTACAGAGATTATCTCACATCCTGTTCAAGACACTAATTATTACTCAAGCAGATTATGTCTTAACTATAGGTTATTCCCATAGACTATGTTATTTTATGAATTATATTTATAGTCATGTAATCGATAAGGGATCCTAGGAGTAGCGGCAAATCATGTAATCGAGTTACCTTCTATAGTAGGAATTTTTATTTATGTATTATTTTGTTAGTTTGTCCACCAATATTTTTCTTCCTTATGTATACCTATTCCATTTAAATTGTAAAATATTCATGCATTTTTATTTGTAAATTTATTATTTATTTTTAGTTATACATTATCCAATGATTCATGTAATTATGATTATTATTTATTACAAATATGTTTCTTATTACTGATCTATGGGATATAGTCTCCCCAATGTAGAAAATTGAGAACCTCACTTCTAGTTTGAACCCTTTGGTGTATGAGGGGGTGCACTTCTTACGATGTGAATATCTAGATCAGGGAATCATCCTAGTAGATTGTAGGTCCAGAAATTAAAAACTACAGCCCATATTAGGACTGCTACTATAGATCAACCAAAAAATCAGAAGATTATAAAAAAACCATCAAATGTAACCACCTCAAAAAATAACCTCCATTTTTTATGTCTATTTATAATATTATAGAAAACATATAAAAAATCACTGATTCCAAAATATACACCATTTGAGTGAAATGATGAAACTCATTAAATAAGATGGTATACTCTACTAAAAATAACTCAACTAGGTGTGGATTAATGTGATTCTCGGACCCATATGCCACATCAGGGTGTACCAAGGAAGATGCCCACAAAGACCCAAGAATTCCTCCCCATATGCCAGAGGGTAACGACTGTCATTGAGGGTCCATTGTTCTATAGTGGGGATACTATTACCACTTGATTATAGTATCAAAACAGTGAAATAGATACTTAAATAAAATAATCAAAATGAATAATTGATAGTGGAAGGTAATGAATCAAAAAATAATTATAACATCCATTAATAGATAAAATTTGATGAAATTATATATTTACAAGAAATTAAGCAGGAAGATATAAAAGTATGCATGAGATACAATGCATATATCTATAAGGAAAAGTGATCAATAAGACTATCTCCCACAACATAACTATCCAGAGCTCGATATTTTTCTTCCCCTCTCCCATGATATATGAATATAAAGTATCAAGCACTGGGAACATTTCCCTATCCCTACTTTCTCCCACATAATCTTCCCTAGTACCATAGGTGGCCCATATAGTGTTCCAGATTAATGTGTTAATAAACCATTAACGGTGTCTATAAATATCCATTCACTATATATACTATGATAGATTTCATATATATTAAATGAAATGATGTGATAACAACTGAAGATAGGGTTGACTCTTTTTCATGAAAGAAAACAGATAGACAACACCAACTTCTAACTATTCAAGAAAATCTATAAACATGTGAAAAATTTTATATAAATATATGGTCTGTCTACAATGTGAAATCTATAACCTTTTTTATGGCTAATGGTATTATCCTAGACCTGATGAATTACTTAATATTCAACGTGATGCGACATGAATCTCATAAGTATCAATAGAAACATATCCTTATATCATAGTTATAGGGTTGGCATAACCAAATCATATTAGTAGGATCACCATGTCCATTTCATACCAATAATGCCTATCACTCCAATATGAAATTAGTAGGATAGTCATTATCGAATATATTAATTGTTTCCCCATGGCCAAATCAATGTAATATGGTCACCATGACCATGTTTCATGATTATTGAGGGTCTCTATGGAATTAAATAACATTTAATAATGGTGACTATGCCCATGTTTTGTAATCCATTTGGGTCTCCAAGCCTGTATCACAATATTTGGTCAACATTCCCATATCACAATATATAGTGTCCATTCCCATAACAGAATATATAAATGTCATTGGTTTATAAAAAATTTAGTTTAAGGGACTTCATTCCCAATCGTGATGTATAAAGGTCATCATTACCATATATCTTATTGGTGATAAGTAGTCAAGGCATTAATCAGATAAAATAGGCTATTCAAAGTTCAACAAATTTTTATATTAACAACGGTTGAACCATTGTTTAAATTAGTAAATTGATATGGTCATACTAATTAATTTTTTTCTATCTAGAATGATTTGATAAGAGTTTTATAAATTCTACACCACATCAAATATCAATTTTAATTTATGATATAATCATTGGATTCGAACAAAATACACTATTATGTGTTTTGGTTATGTACTCATGAAGGTGAAATGAGCCTATAAATGATATTACCAAACTGGGTGGCCAAAATATAGGTTTACAACAATGAAAATGTTGTGGGATATATATGTTTCATTATTTTCTAAAATGATACTACCATTTTAATGAATATTCAATTTATGGGAATCACACGGTGAAACTGACATGAATCACATATTTTATAAATAATTGTATTTTCTCCTTGAGGCATAAATATAAGACCATATAACTTAATTTTATCATGTGGAACTAATATAGTATTAGCCTTTGGTTTGGTGCATATTGGATGAAAATAGAAAATTAGATGAATTACATAAATATAGGGAATAATCTCCCTCACAAAAACATCATTGCTGACCAAAAAAATAAATGATGAATGGAGGCTTCAAGTAGATGAACATACAAAGAGGAATCGAATGAGACAATCCAAAGATGAATATGTTTTTGGAAAGATGTATTGATTAAATTAATTAATATTGGATTTTATTGATCATAAATAGGAGGTCCTCATTTGAATTGGAGAGCATAAAATAAAATTGGGAAGAGGAAATGAAATTTGATCTACCACATTAAAAAAATTACATAATTTACTTGATGTGTAAAAACAATTACACACCCTATAATGAGAAAAATTTCTCTTTAGTGGAAAGAACATTTCAAATTGTGAATAATGATGTAGTTTAAAATACATGTCATTTATTTAATTAAAAACGGTATATTTTTCTATCATCCAGCCTTAAACTACCTATTCCTTTAATTACATGGAATAGATGACCCTCTTTAATGTGTGGTTTCTTAGTTTAACCCAAAAGATGAGTAAAATAATGTTTATGGATATAATTTAAAAGATCAATACCTAAAAAATTGGGATCATATAGTGTTCCCCCATAATGGAACTTTAACCCATTTATCCCTTTTAAGGGTGGTAAGATGATGTCTAAGAAATACAATGGCCACTACGCATGAACATTGGCCTCCCCCTCCCATGTATCTTGTTATACATAGTCATTATATCATAATAAATGTAATAATGGGATAAACCAACATTAAAGATCCTATATTATCTAATCAATAATGCATTTGAGGTACTCATTAATAAATCATACTCATCCATATCAAAATCATCAGGATTTATAGTTTGAGATATGTTGAAAAGAAAATAGTGATGTTGTGAAACATGGAAGATGTTGTGCATGGAAAGGTACCTTTGTGGTCATAGAAACTGATAGGATACTCGCCAAAATATATCCAATACTGTAAATGGCCTAATTAAATGAGGAGAAAAAATTCATTTCCATAGTATCCATCAATGCCAATGTTTGATTGATACCTTTAATAATACATTATCCTCACCTTCAAACTACAGAGGTTATTGATGGTGATCATAATAAGATATATTTCTTGAATAAAAAGTAGACATCAACTCCAGATATATTATTCCTATATTGATGTCTGCAAGATTAGATGGTGTAATAGTTGCATTGCCTTTCCTACCTCTATCCAAAATAGTGGATAACAAAACTACATACCTTATAAGGAATCATATGGATCCATTTGAATTGTCACCTGATAGATATTATTATAGTAAAACAAAATTGGATGGATATTGTTCTCTAAGAAAAAACTAAAATCAAGAATACATGGTTGGGGCCTTTCTTCTACACAATTATAGTATATTCTAACAGGTCATTGGTTTATGGGTGAAAATATTTACATAGTAACTCCTACGTACCCAATGATTTATACGACCATTTCTAGAAACTCAATGTGAAATGAGCATCCCTATATAAAAAAAATTATGATGGACCCTTTGTAGATATATTAGAATTAATATATATTCTACACATATAATCAATTTAGAAAGTATATCAAAAAAGTAAAATTTTTAATACATTTTCCAGTCAATATATGACAATCCAAATTGCATAACCTCCTCAAAGAGACCTTATTAATATATCCAAAATTTACATCATAAAATCATCAAATTTCCATTTTGCAATTTATAACTACTGTAAAATTCTAGAGTGTCACTAGTGCTCTCCCATCACCAACTGATAGGTGGAACAACTACTGATAAAACCTCGATTCTTTCATTTATTATTTTTCACAAACACCATTGTCACATATCATAATACATTATGTAGATACCATGGTTCACTACCCACTATGAAGCGGGTTACTATCAATTCATATCTAATCGCAATTCTATAAGAACCCACATGTGCTACTGTATACATAGAAAATTGCTATCATTAAAAGACCAGTCCAGAGGAATGTCATCACTAGTAATACTCTCTCATAGTACCAATACATTAGGATATCAAAAATACCTCATCATCACTCACTCGATAAGTGAGATGGACAAAGATGAAAATGAAATTACAGACTCTCCATGATGGTCATGAACCTCAATGTGCATCATAGAAAATAGTTCCATATGGTGTCACTCATTATAGGAATCATTAACTTTTTATGTTCAGGTCCTCTTGATCAGAGCATTAGTGATATAATTTCCCTTACAGGGAATATAAAAAATTATAATGTTAGAGGACTATAGGAATTCAACACAATTTCATTGCCTAAGGATCACGTCATATCTCCTGAATATATACCTATGGTCATTTTGGTCTATAAACATCAAAAAAATTATATCCTTGTATGTAATTACCCATCATACACATTGTGTGACAAATATCTACCTACTCGATATCATGCACTTTGAGTTTCCTCTTATGAGGCCTCAACTGTCGCAACCCTTAAAAAATGAGTTGATCATCCTACATCAAAACTAAAACAACCTTGATACATGATGCATAAATATTCACAATATATATTAATCCCAAATGGAACCTAATATGAATTGGCACAATTTTTAATATCCCTTTCAGCACATTAAAGGTTGTATCACAGTCGTATGACAATATAAATGTCAGGTATTTTTTAGTCAAATGCATAATAGCTGTTTTTATGCATGATATGTCATGTATAAAATACATGTAATGATCATATATCCCAAAGAAATAACCTATTTTAAATATGATCATGCTATCCAATTAGGAAACTCTAGAAATCACCTTCTTTTTAGAAGTTGAAACTTGCAATAATAAGATAAAATGGCCTAAGAAGTGAACATTTTCAATCTATAAGTGTCATTTACTAGGAATATAATACTGCTGAAACTCACTCATCTATTAAAAAAGATCTAATGTTCTGTGGATTGGTCCTTTTTAGCATAAAAATACATCATGTTTTATTCAAAAAAGTCCACTATGAAGGATCCATATAAGTTTGGAAAAGAATAATCATCAGGGAAATAATAAAATAGGGAGCATTTATAAGACTAAATGAAATAACTAAATACTCATATAAATCACAACAGCTATGGAAATCTATACATGGTATGTTTTATGGCCTAACAAACACTGGGTGATATCATGATATAAAATGAATCATTGACATAACACTAACTCTACCTAGCTGTTTGAAGTGATCACCAATATGCAGTAAGGTATATTGGTTATTCATAGTAAGCTAATTCAACTTATTGTGATCCATGCATTTCCATATGATATAATCCTTCTTCATAGAGAAAAATAAATTTGAACCCCATAAAGACCTATTGGGATATATAAAACCCTAGGCCTCTAAATATTCTTCCCAACTCATGAGTTTTGAAACATAGTAGTAGACATCATGTAAGGAGGAATGAAAAAAACATGAAGGTCCAGGAATAAGATTAAAGGTAAATTATACCTCTCTCTCCATAGGTAGTTGAAAAAGTCCATCAATAAAAACATACAAAAAGTGCTTGATTAAATGATTGAATTATATTTTCTAAAATCCATAATAATCCATAAAAATGATGGAATTCCATATGTTCAATATACATTTACCATGATTCTCTATTTCAGAACTATCTTCATAGAAATCCCACTATCACTTTTGAATATATGTACCACCATCGAGTGATATGAATGAAGCACTCTGATGATAAAAATTCACATAGCAATGATAGTGAAAAAATTAATCTATCCAAAATGTTTTATAAAATAATTTTATATTTAATAAAATGTTTTCCCATAATAAATTATGGTTTTATTTCTCAAGGGATAATTTATTTCATGAGAGAACACGTTATTAACATAAATCCCAAATGGTTTAAATTTTTGTAACACCACATGAGTAATCAATATTAATCCCAAGTCTATCTATAATACCTACAATTATAAAAGAAGGATATATACCAATATAAAATAAGAAATTCACTATAGTAGAGTCAAATAATATAGTATCGAGAATAGTAGATGGTTAATCACCTTTCTCATCTTCTATCGGATTCACTCAATATATTTTCCATGCTCCACAACCAGGTGTGGAAACCTGACTACCCACTGTATGTCCCCTATTACAGAAGTTTCTATCAAAGGCCTAGATACCTTGGCCCCAACCTACTCCTCTAAATTTATAGATGTAGTAATACAACAACTAAATTTATTGTGAGTTTGTCCTGAACATTCACCTAATGGTGGTGCTGATATTGATCATCTCCAAAACAACATAAATGGCATGGTCTTATGAAAATGAAAAAGATACCCAAACCTACCACAACCTCTGTAGTCAAAATGTTATCTCAGACACTATTACATATTATACATATGATTCTTATAAAAGAAAAACCCATATTTATTTCTAGTGGGTGTAATTGAGCTACCTATACTCACCCACATGGTCTCAAAATGTTTCTTTAGACCACTAGGGGAACCAGTAATCTATCTTGATTCAGAACTATCATCACCCATAAAATAAGAATTCATGAGGTTTTTCTCATTGATAAGGGATTATTAAACTATATTGAAAATGTTAGTGAACCAAAAGTCATATACCTAATAATAAATAAGATTTATATTGAAATCCTCATATTTTCTCGTTTTCACTGGTTGGTAAATAGTACTGATAGGCACAAAGAATTGATTTAATATAAAATGTTGTGAGTTACCCATAATAGTTTTGGAACACTGAAGTAGGTTAAAAAATTACTGGAATGATTATCCCTTATGTTATTTGAAAAAACATATAGAATCTATATTGTAAACCCCTCAAGATCAAATCTCAATACCCACCTTTCTGGTTCAAAATATTCCACAAGTGATTTTTTTATCCATGATTCTTATTATGGTCACATTAACTCTCATATTAGGAGGTGTAAAAATAGGTATAATTATATATGAAGCTCTAATCCATTAATATAGAACACATAAAAGGGATAGTCCTGGAGATCCATGTATGGTATGCATAGAACACATAAAATACCCTCAAAATCAAACATCATCTTCAACATCATAGATAATATATGATAAATAGTTGGAACTATTAGATATGTCACAGAGGGCTTAGTCCCCACCACCAATGTATCATGTTTGTCAACACCCTCTTAGTGAATTACTAGTGGAAATAATGGTGTCATAGCTCTAAAAACAGTAAATTAATTTCTAAAATAGGATATATCATGGTAAAAATCAATGATTATGCACTAAAGGTAGATAATATTAATTGTTAATACTATAATATTAATGTGATTCAATGTCTATAAACAAAAATTTAATTAAATTTTATAAATTGAACTTTATTTTTCATCAAATGTGTAATTCACATTTAAAGTGAAAATTTGGGCCCCATCAATCATATATTTGTAGAAAACATTATATTTTTTATTTTATTTTGAAATTTTGGGATAGTATTGATCAATAATTTTTGGAAAATTTTTAATATTTTTTATCAATTGATGAATACTAATGGAATATGATGATTTTTTGGCAACAGATGAAATCTTTTTTGGACAAAGCCTAATGGGCCTTATGCCCACCTTTTAAAAGTGTGGCAAAAAATCCATTACAAGTGAAGATAAAATTTTAATTACATAGATAGAAAATTAGAGGTGGAATTTAATTCAAAATTTTCCAGAGCTAATTTAGATATTTACAAGGTGATCTAGGAGGTAAAAGATGAATATTAAAATTATGGGAAAATATGAATGTCGAAAATGTCATCCAACCATTTTGAGTAGATTATCCTAGAAGACAATAAAATTGAAAATTATTTTAATTTATTAGACGAAAACATGAATACAAATTTTATCGTCTATTAAAATCTATGATTCTTCTTTATTTGTTTTAAATTTAACACATAAAAATTGGGATGAATCTGGATGATTTTCCTTGTCAATGATAAAAAGACCAAATTCCATTGATTTCTCAACCACATTTTGACTCTCCTAATTTATGGTGAAGGAATTTATTTATTGGTCTTGAAATGAGGATCGTAAGATGACTATATAATGATATTTTGTTGATGGGAATTAGGATCCATTCTTTTTCGTGCAATCGTAATTTCAAACTTTCATTGGGTAATCGCATCTTCAATTTCACCTATGTATGTTTTCATTCACGTTTATTTAATAATAAAATATATTATTCCAAATAATTATAATTTTTTACATATCACGTTCATACCATTTTATCATGGTGAGATCATATTAAAAAATGTGAATTTGATCACACAACGGCGGAGTGAACGTTATTTCAATTTTTACGTATTCATTAATTCCACATGCATGAGTATACTACCCACATATATTAGTAGAATATAATGAATGTATGGATAACCCTATAGTGGGTTGAACCAAGGTAGTAGAATGGATATGTATGGATTGTTATTTATATATTTCATAATTCAAAATATCATATTTTGATGAGATTTTCAATCATTTATGTTCCTTATTCTTTAATCTCAAAAATTTTAAGGCGATACATCCTAAGTGCTAAAAAGATCATCTACCGTGGTGTAATCATTAATATATTTCTCCATGTTTATATTTTATTTGATTTAGGATATTTATGACTCAAAATTACATGAGTGATTTGGGATGTTCATTACTCATTGAAATAAATTCACGAATGTATGTAATTGATAAAAAAAATAAAAAAAATCAAACGGTCCACCATTAGTGATAAGCAAAGCACCACAATTCTTTTTTAAATTCAATAAACATATGTATCTCAAAATCATTTATAATAATAAAAAATTCTAAACCAAGTAGGAAAATTCATATCCATATCACTGTCATCTAATCACCTTCCTAAAATGTATGTTTCATTATGCTTCCTTATATATATTTAATGATTTAATAACCCAAGCTATACTATAAGAGAAAAATTACACACTTTCTCTTGGGTAAATTTGGGTGAAACCAAATTTTGACACCATTTTTGAGCATTTATCAATCTATCATAGACACTCAGAATCATTTCTCACAGAAAATTAATTTTCCTCAACCAGATTTCTCTTATCTTTTCACCATTTCATTTTTATATTTCCAAAGAATCATGTATAAAAATTCCATTCTACTCCAATGTTTTATTTTATAAATTACCCCATCATTAACCAAACATGTAATAAAATGAAAAAACAAAAATCGGGGATCCGATAAACTAGGGAATTTATATATACAAACCTTGAATGAAATTCCCACACATGTTGATATATACAATAAATGTGATGATGAATTCTTAAAGGAAAAATTTCAAATCCACTAAAATATGGTTTAAGAGATAAATAATAGATAATTCCCTGATATTTATCTGATTATCTATTCTTATCCCCTAAAAATTATTCACAATTTTATTGATAATTGGATAAAATAAATTCGTATTTTTTATCACTGTGATTTGAACTAAAAATCATTGAAAAAATATTTAAACTAAATCCCACATAGGATTACCATTTATTAAAATTGATATAAGAATATTGTAAACCAAAATCATGTTTTAAATTTACTAAAGAACTACCATTTTAATATCACCAACACGAATGAAAAAAATATTTATTATTTAGTGTTTAAATCAGGAGGAAACTAAATTCTTGGAGTCATAATTGGGTAATTAAACATCATGGATTGTTTTATTTTAATGTTACCCATTAATAATCTTTTATATACACCATTCATCAAACCACCTGAAGAAATAAAAATCTATGAGTCTATAAAAATTCCTGACAGTAATCTTTTAGTGGAGAAGTATGGATCATAAACATTATTATAGATTAATTGAATTTTGCGCATATAATATTGGAAATTTTAATAAAAATATAGTGTATATACAAAAAATGTGTAAATATGTATTAAATGAAAAGTTTTAATAAAAAATTTAATGGGTTTGACTTTTGTTTTTGAATGATACTGGGATAAAAATAAATTATTTGAATCATTCCATAAAATCTCCAAATATGTACCCATATGTTTACACATATATGTCCTATATATGTAGTGAAATATAAATCAATATATGTGGAAAATTATACTCGAATGGAAAAGATGAGTAACTCAGGAATCCATGGGATGTACCAGAGTTTCACCAGTATCAAAGGATGTAATTCCATGTATCACAATACTAGGGTATCCATGACCAAATTATATCATTAGGGTCAACATTCCATGTATCTTATCAATAAGGTTCATTAGGAATATATATAATAAAATGTTTTGACATGCATGGATATAAAAATAGGTTCACCACACTAGACTAATCAAAATATCATATCCATGACCATGTGTCACAATTAATGAGTCTTATCATAACCATATATCAATTTTAAGGAGTATCACCGTTTCTATGTATCATTATATAAAAGTTTTCCTTTCCCATGTGACAATATAGGGTAATTATAACTGTATCATAATATATGGCCTCTATTCCCATTTTATTATATAGGGAAACCATGAAGATAAAAAACTATTGTAGAAGGTATCACATGCTAGTAGTCCATTCACTAAGGATGTAGAGTCAATGTCCTTTAGGGGTGTGATTTTTAGTTTTCTCAGTCAAATCAATGTCTTAGATATATTTTCACATGCATTGACCTGAGCCTGATACATAGGTACTTTATTTTAATCTTAAATGAATATGAATTAAATTTATTATATGATCTAGGCAATGCCATTTTTATGTCATATTCTTTTAGAAGGAATTTCAATGATCAGTAGTTGTACGAGGGTTATGAGAATATGGATTCGAAGCAGCGTACTCTGGTTGTGCAAGACGGTGTAGGTTTTATTTAGTCGATGGCTTTGACAACTCCATTACTTCAAAATTTGACAGACTCTCGTTTAGGAGGCATCTAATGTACTGTATTGGGTTACTAGATATCATCAAGAGATTCATAAGATATATTTTTTTAATGAGGAAATCACATCATCAATTTTCCAGAATCGATGGTGGTCCCAACCACAATGTGTGGGAGGTGATGTGAGAGTTCCACACATATCTACTAGATGTACATTACAGTGTGGGAAATATGTATATCGAGAATTAGCAGCAGTTTATTTGGTCTAGTTTGATAAAAATCAATGATGTGTTCCCCTCTCAGTTCTTTGACTATCAATAGGTGAAGGGTAATGATGAGGTTTCAGATGTCTTTTTCATCCACTTGATATCATAAAGTTCATGTTGGATGGTATATCTATATAATTTGTTACATAAGTTCTATGAGTAGTAAAGTTCCATGATTTCATCTTGGTGATAGTTAACTGAATCAAAAAACATAAAACATACTTACTATAAGAGAGTGTAGTTTCATATAGTGTATAGGGAATTTTTATATACAACAGATCAATCTCTTTCATGGGGTTCCCTCACATATTTTATCCAACCATGTTATTTGGTTCATGTCACATTTGTGTAGAAGACTATAGGGGGAATTGGGGACCTAGAAAAGGTTGAGTATAGCATTCCACCTCAGATATATGGGATGACCGAGCACACTATCAAAATTTTGGATAACATGGTGATGGATTTCATGTGTGACTTTGTCTAGAGTTGGATGATCTCATTTCCTTTGCTAGAGTATAAGTAAAATAATCTCTAATATTATACTATAAACGTGGAACTATTCATGGACCTATATGTGATACTCTATAAGCCACCCTTATGTTTCTTGAAGACCAACAAGACATATATTTTCAGTCTATATATGGTTCATGAAATGATGTAGCAGTTACATGTAATCCACAAGTGGATAAGGAAAACCCATAACACATTCAAATATTATATATAGAGATATTATATTACCTTGGAGTTCAATTAAGAAGACCTTGTTTTATTTCCAATGTCCCCATGATGAGGATTACATATATTTATATGGGTTGGAATGTTATCCCGAATGTTCATCAGGATTTTTGAGATCTTGTAGAGGGTTTATGGGGTTTCGTACTACATTTACTTAACCCAAATGTTTGATTTGATGTCTGGCATATTCCATGTGTTGTAAATGAAGAGATATTTTGATGACCCGAGGTACATTATTTTATGGGAAGATATCCACATTGAAGATGGATCTAATTTTGTGGAGAAGGTGATGAAGATTGAGAATCGAGAGAAGGGGACCCATTTTAGAAGGACCTTCAATTTATTTCATGTGTTTTGGTAATATGAGAGAATACATGAGATCTCATCGAAGTGGGAGACCTAGATGAGGGGTACATATCCTATTCTTTTTTAATTGTTTTCGGTTTGAATATGAAAATCAAGAAGGAGGGAATAATTCGATGACCTTTTTTTACTTGAATGATGTTGAAATATTCTTATATATATATTTAGAGCCAAGAAAATTTGATACAACATTTACATAATCCTAGGTACAAATTCTATGTCAAAAAATTTGTCTATAATGAATGATTTGCAAAATGAATAACCTAAAAAAGGACTGCATGAGCCATTATGATATCACCACTATTATAAGGGGAATTTAAATAACATATTAAATTATTTAATTTATTCAACAAAAATTATTCTTCTATAAATATCATGTTATAATAATTCTACATGTTTAGATGCATAAATCCTTTGTGAATTTAGAGGTTCTCATTCCACCTCTTGTTGAGGTATCATGATCTGACACTAATGAAACTATCAAACCGAATTAATAGACACATTAAGAGCACAATGACTCAATATCATGGATGGAGAGAATGTTCTTATTCGATGAATTATCCAAAACCAATTAGTAGTTTTCATTTTATGGGATATCCCCAAATTTATTAAATACTTTCTTATTTATCACCATTTTATTTGATATTCACCAATTTCATCCCTTTTCATGAGTTAGTGTACAAGATTAAATTTATTATCAATTTCTTATCACCCTTGATATCACCAATTTTTTTTCATTTTACAGGGATTATTGTGTAATGATTGAACACATTTTCTTCATGTTCCTTTCCCCCATGTTTTCATTACATTACTCTCCCATTCTCCCACGGGATGTCAGCTTAACATTGGAATACTTGATTGAGAATGATTGAACCCCCATATTAATGGATATATCTAGTGTAATGAAAAGAATTAGGATAATCATCCAAATCAATATGTTTTTGTGGTACGGGTGATGACTGCAGTGGAATTTTAATATAAGTCTAGGTGATGAAGGAATAAGGAATATGAGGCATGCGAAGAACCCCCACATGTTGGAGAATGTCAATTTCTATAAAATTTATGGCTATATACAATTAACATAGGAATGATACACCGATTTCTAGACTTTGGATGAGAAACCCTTAATGAAGGATCATGATCTAGAACACCCAAGGGAAGATCTAACATTTTTTTTAAAACTAACGACATGGAGTTTACTATGATGATGAAAAGTCGTGTAGTGTCTCAATGGATTCCATGACAGAGTTATGATAATTTAGATGATGAAACAACATTTATTACACCCACACACCATTTAAATCACCCCTATAGAAAATCTATGTAGTAGGGGAACACATGCATGTCCCCATGTAGGAATACACATTATGTACCAATGTACACAGACACAGGAAAATGAACATAGGCACGAGTAGGTGAACGAGTAGTATCTTGAGGGACTCATTCATGTTGAGTAGTCTGCATACATGTTTTTTAGTAATACATTATTAGAGAGTTATGAACCTATAGTGACACAACTAGGTAGTCGTACAAGAACACATGTTTTTTGGGTCCCCAAAACACCATTTACCCCTTCCCAATTTCTATTGAAACATATACCACTCATATCACGTTTTTTTGGGCTTGGATTGTGTCCCTTGAATCACCCATACAAATTATATCTCCACAGTGAATGTGATGTTTTGTTACATAGTAGCTATTGGGGTATCATAAAGGATGTTTTAGGAATGATTTATATTTAGGTGATCTGAACATACGTTAGTGATGAAGTAGGATCACTAGAATAATTTAGAGTTGAACACCCTATCAAGATATAGTATGGGACCTCTTCATATATCTGAGTGGAACCATCATATTTGGTTAAGAATGGGGCATTGACTAATATAGAAAATCAATGATATTGTGATGACAATAGATTCCATTTATATTTTTTAAGTGTCACCCTCAAACAATGTCAAGGCATGGTTCCTTAACTACAATATTGGAACACTCACTCTAGGTTGGGTATGGTCCCCTACAAATTACCAAAGTGGAATCCTCTTATTGGGTTTGGAATGGTCCCAATATCTAAAATCTTAGTGGAATCCACTAACGGAATTAGGGAAGTTGACTTCAACTACTACAGTGTACCCTTCTAACTAGGTGGGTAATGGGTCCTTTTAAAATTACTATAGTTTTACACTCCAATTGGGGTGGGCTTAGGTTCCATTATATATGCATGGCAAGAAGCTTCCTATGAAGTCAGTGCTTGGGTCCTCAACCATTAAAGAGTGTAACTATCCTTATATTTTAGGGCATGGATCCTCTATCTCTGTTTTGAGTGGAACCCTATTGTTGAACTACAGTATGGGTAATCTAACTAGGGATTGTACCCCTCGACTTTGTGATATAGTGGAATTGTGTGGCTTGAAATAGATGTCTTTTCAGACATAAATGCTAGATGATGTGCCTCATTGATGGAACATTAGAAATTATGGAACTCATTCATGGATTAAGATGTGATATAAAGATCCCCTTTTCTCTTTTATGGGATTCCTTAGATTTAAAAAATATATATAAATATATATATCTATTTTATTAGATTATATACATTATTTAATTAGGTTGAGTTTTCATTCTATTCCATTTGTGTCTGTTTAAATATGCCATTTTACTTTCGGGGAAACATAATGGGTATATATGTACTCACCCCTTAATAGGATTTTCACAAACTAGTTGTTTCATTTGAAGAAAGTGGAAGGTAAAGTGTACATTATAGAGGTGCATAGGGCTACCATCTCTATTTTTCTGTATATAGTGGTCTGAGAATATAGATTTGGAGCTGAGGTATCTCAGTAGTTACATTTACAGTTTTTTGGGGGAGTGACATCTTTCATGATGGAAATTTATTTTCCCATTTAATTTTCTAGTTTACATAATTATTACTCGTGTACACCGTAGAGGTTTTCCACAAATGGTTTGTATTCTAGTTATTTAATCGTTTTTTAAAAATCTCTAATTATTCATTTAAATTGTATGTTTTGTGAATACATGTACATTAAGAAAATGTACCACCATGTTAGATATTTATTTCTATTCTTATTATCACCCATGGAATCTGGATGTAGGATTGGTGTGGTTTTACATTGATCCCTATTGAGTCGAGTAGTGAAAATTTAAACTCAAATGTTTCCACCTACCTCAATGGATGCACTACCCAAGTAACACTCATTAATGAACTAGTTGATATATGTATGATAGTGAACACAAATAGTATATAAAACATCTATCAATCTATCACTATGATGACTTGGATCCCCGTGAATACAATAATAGGGGTTTAAAACATTTATCATGCCTAATTCATTAATAAAAACAAGTTAACCAAATTTCCACATAACAACTCAATAAACCCCCCTATGATAATTCCATATAAATAAATATAATTTGAAAATAATATCCAATATCAAACTCAAAAATAACCTTATATCGTAGTCTTATCAAAAACATGCATCTCTGTCAATGAAATGTATTTTTTGATCATTCCAACATACACCTGGATTTTATTATAAGAATACTAATTTAGAATATTTATTAAAAAACTACCAAAAAGGGATACGATATATAAAATATAATTTAAATAACAAATTTAGATATTTTGTTGAAGATTTTTAAATTCAATATTTGGAAATATTTTTTCTATATCACGGTAATATATAATATCCAATGTAAATCCCTTCGAAATCATATAAATCAAATTTTATATTTGAAATAATCATGAATAATAAGTATTCATTAATAAAAATATATTAATATTATATCTTAAATGAGTGAAATAATTGATCTTCATTCAAACCTAACTTAATAAACCAATAAAAAATAGATAATCATATAATACCATTAATCAAATAAAAAATAAAAAATCAACTAATAATATATGAAATTTTTTAATTATAAAATTTCAAAAGAAAAATACCCTATTAAATGTTTCATTAAAAACATATATTGTTATAATTTATATATTCCCACTTTTAATAATGGGGACCCTTGTTTAATGCCTTTTCAAATATGTCGAAAAAAACATTATATTTTTACACAGGTTTTGGAAGAAGAATAAATCAAGAGAAACTATTTTTATTATATTTTAGAAAACTCAACCACACATGGTTTACCATGTATTTTAAAAATTATTAGATGCAATTATGTAAAAATAGTTTGAAACCAAAAAATATAGACAGATAACGTATAAATGAACAATCTCTACATGCTAAATATAATAAAAAACATATACAATACAAAAATGAACAATCTGTATTGTCTTATAATATACCCACCATAGTTAATATAAAATTATCCAACTTATTCGTATTCCAAAATATTATAATTATTTTCCTTATATAAATGTTATATAATTTCTAAATAAAAAATGGAAAAATTTATTATTATTAAAATCATATTTATATGTTTTTATTTCAGATTTTAATTTATATATTTTTTAAATATCTATAATTAAAAAGGGACTTGACATTGGAAATAATTATAGAATAACTTTTTTACAATGAAATATGGTATTTTTCTTAACAGGTTTATTTTATTAGTCAATATTAGAATATACTAATTTTTTATTAAACTATAATTATTTTAATTTCTTAATGTAATTTAAAACACACACAATTATTTGAAAATTATAATAATTTATAATAAGTATAATTTAGTTGTATATATCCAATTTAATTACACATAAACCATCTGTATAACTATTGTTGGTTTATGTGATTTTTTGGGCATAAAAACACATTTATCTACAAATTGCTTTCTGTTTCATTTTATATTGAAATCTAAAAATATTTTATTACATTTCTATAAATTAAATAATTAAATTTTATTCTATATTTCATTTAAGTTTGTTAAAATTTGGTATATAGGTCCATTTTATTTTTTCCAATTTGAATAGTAATCATATTAAATATATGTCTATTTTTTAATGGTATATCTAAAAATCATGGTTAAAAATATTATGGAAAGGCCAAAAAATCATCCTAACACCTGAATTGATTTTTTAAAATTGTTTGGCCTTGACTATAAAATATTTTTAAACATATAAATTTATATCCCCTATCATTTTGTTATAACATTTATATTATTTAAATAAATATAGTGAAAAAATAAAACCCTCTTAAATTTATTATCAACCATATATTATGATAGTGATAAGAACTATATGTTTATTTTTAAAAAAAATTTAAAATATAAATTATTTTTACAGAGGTGATTTATTTTTAAATTTTAGAGTTGAATTAATTCCCATAACGTTTTACAAAACATTGACACTGTTCTAGTGAAAACAGATAAAATATCAATTAAATAATTTTAAATACTCTAAAAAATATATTGTATGTAATATTTTTTACTTTACCATGATTTTTAAAGACACAAATAACAGTATAGGGATGTGTGAGTTTATTAAATTTTATTTGTAATCCAATAAAGATATTTTGATAATCAAATTAAAAAAAATAGTTCAAAAAAGTCATTATTAATACTTTATAGTAAACATATATATAATCAAATGACTTAAAATCCATAAATATTTATATTTGTGGAATTGAATGTGATATAGATTAAACTACAAATTATTTCCCTTTAATCGGCCCCAATTCCATTTATATTATCATTATTAACTCCATAAATGTAAAAAAACTTTTATACATTGTTAAAAGAAAAAAGTGTTAAGAGGGGTTAAAACAAAATGATAAGGTGTAAGAAGAACATGAACATGTACAGATAATAATAGATGAGAATATATTATATAATTATCAACGTAAATATTAATTATATCAATTTGGATTCATTTTCCTATGATAATTAATTTTTATTGATTAAATACATGATGAAATTCCATGATTTTACTTCCACTAAATTAAAAAAGGGAACCTTCTACAATCATTGATTCACACTTAAAATTCAAAAATTTCATTAAATTAATTACAAAATAATACCCCTACTTACTTCTCCATGTCATAGTTTCCATATTTTAATCATAATATATCTTACAAAGTATTTATGTATAACACTAAGATGTTTTTTAAAGAATATGGAAAATTTATAACCACCCATTTATATTTTGTTTCATATTTTATCTGTTAAAATCATCATAATCCATGATTTAATTATAAAATATTTAATTAAAAAATTTTAGGAAGTAATTATTTTCATTTAATAATTTGTATCTATTTCCCCACCCCTCAAATGGGAAATGAATCCATCATTTGAGTGTATGGAAGTCTACCTCCTCACGAAAAAATATAATACATTTTTTATCACTTTTACTCAAAGCTGGTGATAATTGTAGATTTATATTATTTTTATGATATTTATTAAATTATTATAATTCTATAAATATAATATTAATCTAATTTATTTCATTTTAATAGATTGAGAATTATAAATTTGTTCTTGCGTACTTGTGGATTACAACCTCCATGAAGGGATTTGATTCATTTTTCATGACCACATAATATGGATTGTATATATAAGGTTATATAAATAACTAATGGTGTATTTACGATAACATAATAATTATTTAAATAAAATTTAGTAATTATCCTCTTTCAATAAAGAATATTGAAATTTTTTATTTTTACACATGAGCACATACAACCTACTATCTCCATCGATTTAATGTAGTTTATTTTCCCAAATTGTGATTCATGGTAAATTTTAATTGTAAAATTTCTTTGTAAATATTAAAATTATGTCATTATAATTATTCAGTAGAATTTTGAATAATGTCAACTTTGAATATAATCAAATAACTGATGTAGTTTTTTTACTTTTGAGCAAAATATCATCAAAATGTCTGACATGAACTTATATGATTATTTAATTTAATATAAAAGGGTTATTAAAAAAATTAAATCAGTAATAAACATTATTATGTTCTTAAGAATGTAAATATTAACATATTATCATTATTCTGTAATAACATTAAATACTATGCTAAGTCTAACTCATAGTAAAGGGAATGTTACTTTAAAACTAACTTTCTAAATGTTTTGAGTATATTTTATTTAAAATATGTTCCATTTCAATACTAGTAATATTTATTATGGTTGAATTTTTATGAATGTATATTAATTATAACGGAAAATTTATAAGGATTTTTTCATCCTTTTAATGGTTTTAAATATGAATATTTTTATACATTTGGTGCGGATTTTTTGACCAAAAGGGAAAAGGAAATGTTATATTTTAATGAATATGTTATCAATGGTTTATCCAAATACTGTGAACATTATTTGGTGTATTTATTACATTAAAATATCTCTTACTTTAATATAAAAAAACTATTCCATTTGTAATAGGTTTTTTTGAAAATAGTAATGAAATTTAATCAAAATTAAAATTTTTGGAAAAAAAATTTATGGGTGAAAGGGTTTATTTTTATGAGGCAAGAATTTGTGTGCTATAATTATGTTATGGTTTATGGGATTTGTTATTAATTTTAGTTGATTCTATTATAATACAAGGAAGGTGATCCCCTTATAAACCAAGGTTGGTTGAGCCCAATATAAATCTCAAATTTATTAGTTAAAGGGATAAATTTAATCTATAAGTTTTCTCTTATGAAATTGTGTAAATTTACTCAGAAGGATATTACATTTGAAATAGTGATTTTAAAATTATGTTCCATGTTAAATATATTATTTATCTATAATTTTTTTGTTTTTTCATGAATCTATCCTAATTTCATGAGGTAAGCTAATGTTATTATTATTAATGGAAAGTATATGCGACTTCTTAACGGTGAAATGTGTTATTTTTGAAAAGTTTTCTTTTGTATTCTATAATTGAAAAGAATAATTTATGAGTTTTATATTCCATTTTTTTATTTAATGTGAAATTGTTTTATTACATTTGGAATAGATATTGATTTTTAGATTAATAAATTGATTTTAAAAAATATTATTTTTATGAGAATTAATTGTATAATTGGATTCTTTCAAACTTTTTATGTGTCCCTTAATTATTTGTTTTCACACATAAAACATTTTAAATAGTATTCTTATCAATATTTTTAGGATTAGTATATAAAAAATAGGGGATGAAATATATTTTAATGAAATTTAATGAAAATAAAACATTTTATGTCTTAAAAAATTTCTAATATAAGAAAATTGATTCTCTGTGGACGTGTAAACATTATGAGATGATATTTATATATGAAATTTTTATGAAATAACACAATAAAATAAAAACCCTTGAAGATATTTTAGAAAGAAAAAATATAATTATTCTATGATGATTCAATTTAGAAATTGTTTATCATTGGCTCCTAATATGGATAACATTTCCTCTAAGAGGAAGATGAAAAAATGAAGGATAAATGAGAGAGTAGAGATTAAATATAACAACCTGTCGATATAAAATTAATATATATTTATTAATCAAGGACCCTTGATTAATGAGGTATAAATGATATGTAATAAATTAAATTGTTACTAGTTTCTTCTTGCAGAAGGGTGGTAAGGAAGGGTTGAGGGGTATTTATTTAAACATGGTCATTTTAGTACCTTGAAAAATCTTAAATCATTGTTATGTTAAATAAATTACTAACTCGGTTTACCATACCATGCTCTAATAACTCATATGGAACTGTACACTATTTGTATATTCTATAGGCTATAGCTTTCTAATATATACCAACCATTTTCGAATCATGAATGTGAGGCCCATAACATATTAACCTCATATAGTTTCCTATAGTTTCCATTAAGTTTACCCATCCATGTGAGATCCACTAACTCATCTGGTAATAACTATAATTTTTAGTAACATTGATTATAATACAACATAACTGGTAGGATCCTTCGATAAGAATTCTACATCATTAACATATACTCTCTTAAATATATGAAAAAAATTAAAAATATAAACACACAATTATTATAGAGACCTTTCTTTTTTTATATCATTGTTACATAATTTTAATGTGAATCAACATAAATGACTTACATGAACCATATTCATAGGTATTGTGTCTTTGGTAAATTATTACATTACAAAAATTAAAAACTAAATCAAAAAATTTATTTAATTCCTTATTACCTAGATTCTTTTTGGTCCTTTAATTCTCCATAGTACAAGTAGTCACCAAAGGAAATAAATCAAAAAGGTTTGAGCTAAATCCTAGTAAGATGAATGATAATAATAGGAAACAATATAACATGGGTGAGAATAATCATTGTCATCATAACATAGGCATAGGATAATAATTATCATAGTAAGCTTTAGATAAAGTCATACAATGTTGCAATTCAAAAAATAGATAAACATTATGTCCTAGTGGTCAACTACAACAAATAGTTGTGAAAAATGCTGGCATCATTGGTTCTTGATAACCACCAAATTATGATCCAATTCACATAAGAGGATGACCTCATCAGTGCCTGGTTGAGGGCTCCCTGATGCGACAATGGTCTTCGGTTCTTCCTCTTCCAATGGTCGTTCAATTTTCACATGAAATGCGACTCTCCCTCCACTGTAATTTGGGTTAGTTTCCCTAATTTTCCATTATGGTTCCAGAATCCCTATGTTATTAGAATTCTATGTAACATTATCGGTAGGTATCAGTGTTCAGATAGCCGCACAGAATCGGTTTGTCACCCTGTGAATCTGCGACTCTGTGTCGAGGTTGATGTGTATGGAGTTCCCTTCAATTTTTTTGGATCACGATTTAAGAGGAGTACAGATGCAAGAAGCATATGGTTTATGAGAGTTGTATAAATTATTTATGTCCATGTGGTCGGCTGGGACATTCGATGGAATTATTTTCTTGAGAGCATCCATCGAAGGTGGGAAGGGGACTTAAAAATCAATTAAATGATGATCAGGAGGTCCAGGATTCACATAGGATGGCGGCCACCATTCAGTGGGAGACGATGGAATCCAGTGAGAAGGATGGAATGGGATAGACGGAAATAGGAGGAGATGATAGAGGCGGTGAATATAGGAGACTACGACTAGGTTTGGAAAAACTACCATAAACGAGGTAGTGGAATGTATCCCAGAGGTTGGAGTGGGTTTTGGCGCGGGGGAAGTTGTGACACACTAATTCAATATGAAGTTTCTTGTTGTGTTCAATCAAATGGGGAAGGACCTTGTGAGTCCCTCTAACATTCCAGGGGTGCGGGATCCTCAATTCAGACCCCATTAATCCTGGGAAAAATGTTTGAAGGACTTGGGGAGGTAGGGTTGGGAGATAAAGCACATGTTGCGGTTGAGGGGGATAAAATAAAAATGAAGAGCCTCTAATTTCTTAATATGGATGTTGGGAACATTCACCACAAGTATCCTGATTCTACTACTAGTAGTGAGGTGGAGGAATCCATTAAAGAGAGTAAGGGTTTATCTACAGTGGATTACAGTCCGAGGAGCAACATGAGATATAGGAGGAGGATGGGTAGGAAGGACTACACATCCTTACCACCACCTATGAAGAATCGGTCAGCAAATAAATAAAAAGGATGAGAAGTTGGACAGTGAGGTCTGGTTTCAACTGGAACCAACTGGTCAGTATGTACCACCCTTGGAGTTGATTTTATGTTCAGATGATTAGGGGGAAGAGTAGGTGTTATTTCTCAATACCTCGGAAGAGGAAGCGGCCGTGATTATAGACTGTGATATTGATGTGGATCTTAATGAGGAACAATATATTTGGGCTGAAAAATAGGATATGATCCTGGTTCGGGGCATCAATAAGGGGATAATTAGACTGAAGGAGTACATTCTGGTCAAGGATAAACTGACTTCATCACTTTAAGACCTGATAAGGGGAGATCTGCATATATAGGTATCTTCTATATCCTAGATATTGTTTAGGGATAAAGTATCTGGAAGAGTTATATTGTTTTTCAACGATTCTACTTTACCATTTTTTGAGTAATTCTTCGGTGCTCAATTTTTGTTAATGTGTTTGGATATGAGGAAGTTCTTCTTCAGTTTGTGTGTCCCGAGGTGAATTTGGGAGTTTCAATTCCAGCATGTTATATGGTTGTGAATTTGATTAGGTTTAGAGCACAATTCCCTCACTTCTGCATGTCACTTGGAGTGTAAGAAAGAGAGGGTATGGATTGGCCATTAGTTCCATGCCCGTGCATCTTTGCACAAGACCGTTTTGGTGAGTACACATGCTTTGGCGGAGGCCTTTTAATTCTGAGTTGAAGGGAAGTGGCATGACAAGTATTTTTCTTGGGGTGTTTTTATGAGGTTATTTTGGTTGTTGAATGGACTTGTGGTTTCTCACTTTCCCTTTAAAAGTGATTTTATAGTAAAATAAAAACAAATTTTTAGTTAGTCATAATAAGAGACATCAAATTAAACAATTCATTTGAGTTATAAATAATTATTTTCATACCCATCACACCATATCATTTATATTTCCCTATAAAATTCTAGTTTAACCCTTCACATCATAACATTTAGATTATCATTTAGGCCACATAGAATGTATATCATTCTTGGACAGAAAATAAACCCTCGAATGGAATGAATTTTATTTCAATAATAATACATTCATAAAATGGGTTCCAAAATGAATGTGGGTAGAAAATATTTTATATTATAATCAACAACCATGAGTGAAAAAGAAACAATCTCGTGATGTAAAAGGGGTAACTTTCTGAATGAAATATTATTTTGATAAAGGAATCATTTTCATGAACTCATGTAGATAACATGAATATTCATAAAAGGTAAGATAATGATTAATATAATATATTTAAGAAATATCCACGCTGAAAATGGGGTGAATGATGGGAAACCTATAGAAATTGAGTTTGATTTAAGAATTCCAATTATCTTATGTTCGAATGTATTGATCGCTTTATTACCTATTGAACCCCATTAGATATATTAGTTAAGAATTGTGGAATATTTTATAAATGAATTTGATTCATTATGGATTTATTATGTCGATTTTAGGCCTTTAGATGAGTTATAATGTTTTATTAAACCAATATCACCTGAATGTGGGAGAGGGTTATAGTGAGGGGATTGTGTAGAATTAGGACAAAGCCCGATGATTTTGAGGTGTGAGTTGAAGTTGGGGTGAGGGGTTGTATTTACAGTGGGGGAGAGGGGTGTTTTCTAATTATTTAATTTTTTAGTTTATTATTTTTATCATGAAAAGAAATATTATTGATTATTGAGGCTATATAAACAAATTAGATCATGGTAGTTTAAACCAAATAATGTTTATATCATCCACGACTCAAGGAATAATGTACTTAATTTATAATTTATTTTTACCCAAATTTATAATATTTTACTATTCACAAAAAAAAATCACATATTTTGTAAAAAAACAAAAAATTCACCATATACATTTATCAACCTAGGAAATTCAAAAATTTACTCCAATATATGGAAAAAATTTAAATTTGAGTATTTTTTTTTTAAAATCACTGTTTAGTCAAAAAATTCAAAAATTAAAATTAAAATTTATTTTATAGCACTTAGAAAAATTAAATAATTTCTCAAAAAATATCCATAAAATCAAAATATATTATTGTATTAATTTATTGATACATTTTATGAACATAAGTTCTCTTTTAAATAGCTAAATTAATAAGAAAATTATAATTATATATTTATAACATAAGAAAATACCGAACCATATTTAATAATATTTAAAATATTCATTTCCATGTAATATGATATAATTATATCATATTTTCACTTATAATAAGAATAAATATTATTTATACATTTTTTAGGTGAGGTCACTATTCAATTTTTTGGTTTTCTAATCAAAAGATCCATATTACAATTCCAAAGGACAAGTTAATATTTCATCTGTATAGGTTCCTTAACTTCGAGAAATAATGTTTATTTTTTGAATTAATCATTTATAATGTTTCTATCATATTATTAATGTCCTATTATGTGACTATATTATATGAGATACCTATAAAAAGGTAATTTCATTGATAAAATTTTTGGGTCATTACCTTCTTCCCCATTTTTGAAATTTCTCCCTCAATATTTCATTTCACATAAACAATTCGGGGTACTTATCCTTCAACTCCACCAATTTCTCCAATGTTTCCTATTTATACATTTTTTCATATGTAACATCTAGCATTTTGAACACAATGAAATGTTCATGGGAATTTAAAATTTTTCATTTATTACAGGGTTCATTTTAAAACTCAGTGTCAGAATAAATATTTTGCATCATGGAACCCTTCAATGTGATGAGTTTTTTAAAAAATTTAAAATAAAAAATTTAAATAATAATAAATTAGAGATGGAAAAAATAGGAAAAATATAATATAAAACAAAATTTACTTTTTTTCTCAAAATAATATTACTGTTATGGGTTATCATTATTATTGTAGTTTAATATTATTATTGTTATTATATTAATTAGGTTTCACTTTTTAAGAGAAGACCCAAAGGGGTCTCCTCCCCCCTCTCCTTACAGCAATGCAGTAGTCCTACTCCTTGGATCTTCAATTTTTTTCTGATTTATCCATGAATTGTCCATTATTTCCTCTATCTAATGGATTAAACTTCTCACACTCTACGTTTCATTCCATGATTTGGTCTTCCCGTTGTTCTAATCCTAAAGCATTAAAACCATAGTTTAGGGTTTAACCAGATTTTTATTTCGTACGGTACTAGGGTGTGATAGGCATTTATCAAGACTCCATTGTTCATATTCCGACATCCACCATCAATGTTGATGTAGTTTTGGGAGGATTCAATATGACTTCATCAATTTGGGTTATGTTTCTAATCCCGTGGTTTATTTTTCACAACCCAATTTAGGGTCTTATAGTGTTTTTGAGTCCCTAGTTTTTAATTAGATGTTCATGGGTACCTTGATGTATTAATTTTGGGTACATATTAATGTTATAGTGAGTTTTGGTCAATGATAGAGAGTGGACATGCATATTCATAATGTATGTATATATATAAATGTATGTGCATGAGAATTCAAAAAAGTTGTAGGTGGTCTCCAAAAATTTTCACAAGTGATTGGTCTTTAAAAAATTACACCCATTTGTGGGGTCCCTCTCCTAGCCTCTTTATTTCATGAATGCATTATATTTCAATTAAATGCCTCTTAATTTATCTTGATAATATTGATTTTCAAAGTTTGAAAAAAAAAATTTAGGAAAATTAAATGTTTTATAAAAAAGGCATGATTTTATATTAGACCAATGTGTTGAGGTTCACTTCCTTCAATCTAAAAAGTTATTGATAGAATTTTATGCTTGCCTTCTTTAATCCATGGGTTACTTTTATTCTTGAGATTATAATTTTTCAGTTGAATTATTGTACATTACCCTTCTTGGTTTTTTTCAAAATGCTGTTTCTTCCTCGAATAACATTATAGGTGATCCAAGAAATCTCATAAGTGTGTAGCCCAACATTAAATTAGAATTCCTGATGTATGGTGTTTACCCTATTCTCTTTACATCATCGGTCTTTCATGTCACACCTTTTTTCTACTCACTATAACCATCTGTCAATGACTTCTTATCACTTATTAAATTATTTGTTTTGTTCTATCTTTCCTGTTGTGTACATTAATTATAGATAAACTTGTTCGAGGTGTTGGCCATGCCTATTTCCCACACCTTGGAGTGTGCCCAGCCAAAATGCCTATTTTATTTATACATTATTTTATGAATGTAATGTGATTGTTTGAATTAAATACCATTCTAGAACATGATTTTTATCATTAATCATTTAATATCTATTATATACTATTGTCAAGGAGTTTTGATACCATATGATTTTTTTACATACTATTCTTCATAAAAGTGGATATTTATGATTCCATGTTATAGTGGCTTGATATGAATTCGAAGATCGTATACATGAGATATTTAAATTCACACATTTTCATGTATTTATCATGTTATTACTTTCTTAAAAATGCCTTATTCCATTTTTATGGCATGGATTATTTTACATGATTCCTTGAAAAGATTATTTCTCACGGTACATTTTTTATTAGTATGATTAATGTATATTCATTCCAAGTTATATTTGTATTTTGGTTTTCCTCAAAATTTATTTTGTTTAATATGGTTCACTTGATGAGGTCTAACTATGAATATGGGTTTCATATTATGTACTCATGGTTGAACTCCGGTGCTCGGGTGGTTATACCATGATTCGCCAAGGGAAATTCTTTAGCATTCCAGGTGACAGAAATCAAATGGGTTTAATATATTCATGTGTGATAAATATTCCCTAAAGGAGATGAAGAATATGGAACCATTGGAAATATGGATACTCCCTTCCTTGGGTAACACTCTCTTCTCTTTTGATATACCTATTATGGACTCAAAGTCACTATTACTCAAGTGATACTTGGTCATTCAAAAGATTTCCATGGATGGGTTCAGTATTATTGGATAAATTGAAGGATTTATATTAGGAATACCTTCAGGATGGGATCAGATTCCAACACTAGATTTTATTTAATTTCATTGAATAACTTATTTAGTTTAATTACTTTTTTTATACCTGTTTCTTCCATTTATGTTAGTACATGTACTTGTGTCTTTTGTTAACTTCTTATTAGAATACATATGTAATGACAAGATAATTAGACCACAGGGCTAAGCACAAGCTTGGGGGTACACCTTTTTGAGGTTTCATGTTACTTTTGGAAATGGCACACATATTATTCTTACACAGGTACCTTCTTCTAAATTCTGGATTAGTCCCTAGCTGGTGGTAATTGAATATTTTCTGTTTAGGAACTCAGATGATGTTGATCTTACTGTAACTCACGATAAATTTTATATGATAGAAATCTTAATTTATATTTTATTGAATGGATTGGGTAAACACCGGTTTTTACTGCATATTGTGATTTATATCTCACACCCAACTCGGGGTTTCATTTCACTGGGGTACCTAAGTAGATATTTATTTTTTTAAGGACTATAGACAACGACTCTTTGCTTATGATGTTCTGTTCGTATATGGAATCTAGGAGTAATGGACCGAGATAGTGATCAGGATGATTGTGGAGAATTCAATTGGGGCTCTGGTGTATTTTTATTATTCACATAATGTTGTATTGTTTACTTCTTTCAGTTAAGTATCATCACCATGACATGTGCTCATCTGTTTTATAACTTATCATTTGACACTATTAATAAATTGTTAATTATCATCTTCAGTTACATTATCAATAATTTGTTACTATTTCTAATATTGTTAATTCTTTTAATTATTCCTCTATCTATTATTTGTTAACCGTTGTGCAGATTCTAGTGTAATGGGGAATTGTCTCTCCATAGACACACCCTAGTCCATCACTACTATTCAGCATCCTCTAGCATTCACAGAAATGTGCTTGAGGTTATGTGACCCAATACTCCGACCAACATCTTATTGGTGAGTTGGGTCATAGATTTATAAATTTGTATCAGTGGTGGTTATTTTCCTTTGTCTTACTATTTTAGGTTGGTAGATAGGAGGCTATGAATATGTTAGCGCTTGGTTAGTAGTCATGCTTGGGACTGTTCACCACATGTATGGGAAATGACCTAGTGGTCAGGGATGGGTATTTATAACCATTATTTTAGATATAATAGTTGATATTATTTCCACCCAAGTGATTTTTGTTATTTACACTATATATGATTCACAGAATTTATATATATTTACCCTTGTCCTGGTTCGGTGAGGATGAAACATAACATGCATCATATTAGGCCAATAGAAATTCAGATTTCATGCATACAACCATGTCGTGTAGTTTCATTTTAGGTTTCCTGGTGATATTATATAGTTCATTGAATTCCATTTAATGAATTTTATTTATTTATAATGCATGTTAGATACCATGTTTCGGTGATATATTGGGCTTCCTAGTATATTTCTATGGTAGATGTTCACTAGAATATATTCCATCTATCATGCTTATATTCTTGTTATCATGTATCAATGATTAAAATCTCATGATTCTATGATGAAAACATGTTTCTATCAGATAGATTCATTTAGTTAGATGATAGGTTTTTTCATATGTTATTGGTCAGTTTTACTAAAATTTATTGGTTGCAATGAAATGGTATCTAAATTACTTCTATAATGTGTAATGGTGCATTATGTATTGGTATATATCCTATAGTGACCCATGCATGCTCAACATGTACATTAAATTTCATTTTCAGAAAATTTAAGACATTACACAAATAGACTCCAAAAGACCATATTAGATTAGTGTCTTTCAAAATATGGAAAACATTGTTCTATCGTGGGAAATGATATTAAACATGTCCCATAAATATCTACCACATTAGTTTTCAAACCTAAAACCATTATTTAAATACTCGGGAAGAACATAAAATGATGACCTCAAATGATCAGTAAGGGTAATCACAAAACACATTAAAATTACATAATCATAAGAATGTAAAAATATGAACATTAATTTTGAGTATCAAAATCATGAGTTGTGAAAAGAATCATAGAAGTTCATATGGCATAATTCATAAATTAAAACAAACCATGATAAAATATAATATATATAAATCATGGAACCTTGGAAAACACATTAGAATATAAAATCATTTCTACAACATCCAAGGTTCATTACCAAGACCATTATAGCAGAAAAAGTCAATTACTGAACTCATTTCACTCATTGTTCCATACATGTATTACTGAACTAAATATAATATCCAATTAAACATTGTATTACTAAACCAAATTTATATTTCCTTTCTGTCATCTCTATATCATGATATATAAATCATTACCCAATGAATTTTAAGGAGATATAGATCCCATGAAACTCATAATTAAATCATTCTTACGTGTTCTACAAAAACGTACATGATAACATAACCCAAAGAATAAAAAGGGATTCCTAAACATCATTAAATCATAACATAATCCATGTAAAACAAATTTATTTCATTAATATTATTCCTTCATAAAACTAAATAAACATAACAATAATATGGATAGTATACTAAAAAAATATATACATAATCTTTGATTGAATTTTTTTTGATAAAACACATTAAATTAATTCTTGTAGAAAACATCCTCTCTTCTTCAAAAACGTTTTCTTTTCATAAAACACCATAAAATGATAAAATTTAAATAAATTCATTTAGAATAACCATGAAAACATGATTGGGATGCTTCCTTTAAATAAGGTTTATAAAAGCATAAAATTACATTCATACTTTATATGTTAAAAAACATTCTTCAAATAATTTTACAGGAAAATTGAAAAAGTACCTCATACAAAAAATGAGAAAATATTCCATTCATACCATTTAATAAAAAACCACCAATGGATAAAATTTACATGAATAAATTGTATCAAGATATATGAGATATTTTGAAATGCTTATTTCCAAAATATGGACGTGGAAGATAAATATACCCTATAAAATACCAATGAAAAAATAATCTCGGATAATGATGAGATTGCAAAATTATCCCTTACCATAGGTTCGATGTCCATTGTTTGAGTTTGAAACACCTGTATAATAATTTAAATAATGTCATTTAGTTATTCCAAAATCAATGTTATTTTTTATATCATATGTGATCATATATTCATCCGTTTGGAAATAATATTTCATTATTACTCATTATTCGTGTATAAATAGCTTTATTTTCTCATGAATGTTCTATCTAATAAGTTCGGGTTAACCTTCTTAGGTCACAGTTATAACATTCAAAATTTATATTAACATAATATATATAGTATTAATTTATTCTATAATTTATAGAATCATGATTTAATGGATATCATGTAGAATGAATCACATTACATAATGTATATGGTAGGTCGTGCATACGCACAAGCTATATTATCATTCCATTAATTATGAAATGATATAAAAGGGGATGGTATATATATTAATCAAGAATTAATTAAATTTTATAATAATCATATATAGTTATTAATTCCATAGTTATAACCATCCTACTGACGTGGTAGTGAAAAACATATTACACCATGACGTGGAGACGGTAGGTAGTATTTATGCCAACATTGTGATTTTTTTTCATTAGATGGGTAGAAGGTGGAATATAGTTCTTTTGTAATCATAATAATATCTAGGTATAAAATTTAAAAAGGTTCAACTAATTTATAATATAAAAAACTATTGACTAGGATGTAAAAGAAGAAATAATTTGAAATAATCTGTAGAGGAGATTACCTCTTCTTTGATGAGCTCTCTCTCCATTTCCACTTAAAAGAAATAGAGTTGGTCTTCTGAGAAAACCAAAACTTCTAGAATCTGATTAAGAAATTTTAGAAGGGATACATGAAGGGTTAGGTTTTGATTGATGTTTCAATGTTAATTGAAATTTTGAGGGAGGATGTTCCCTTTTATAATTGAGGTGATGGGAACTTATGGATACAAGGAAAAATATTAAATTATAATAAAATATATACCCGTTATAAAACCAAAAAAATGAAGAATATTTTAAGATAATATTAAATATGGTTTTAATATATTTAAACAATAAATATTTATCAAGTACTTATATCAATTTAATCCTTAAATTTTTCAATTGTCACTACGTTATTCTATTAATTTTTTACTTTGGAAAAAAATAATTCAATATTAAAATGGTGAAATATTTATTTATATTATGTAAAATAGACCACAAATTAATAAATTATAATATTTTTCACATTATTATATTAATTATATATTTTTAAAAATGTATTTTTATTTTTAAATAATTTAATGAAATGATATTTTGATAAACAAACAATGATATCAATTTTGACACTAATCAATTAATTGATTTATAAAACAGTAAGGAAACAAGTTAACTTCAAAAACATATCTTATTACATTAAAAATAGTTCAATGTGGTATAAAAATCATTATTAATATTAACTATACCGAATAATATTTAATTTAATATTTTTAATGAAGTTTATTTCTCATCTACATTATAAATAAAATTACTTCATAAATATTGTGTAGTCATTTAACATTCTTATTTGTAGAATAAAATTTAAAAATAAAAAATTATTATGATGATAATTCTACTAGTTTCTATAGAAATATATTTAGCCTAATTTATATTTGGAAAATCCAATATTTATATTTTTATATTTATTAAATTATGATTGTGTCATGTCAAACATCACTTTATATAAAATAATTTAAGTGTCACTATCTATTGAATAAATCTCCCAATGCTAAATGACTCGACCCATGCATTATTTAAGGAGATTTATTCTCAAAAAAAAATAATTTTTGCACATGGTTTAGTCTTTTTGTATTTATTATCATTTTAATAAATAGTATTTATTTTTCATCAATTAAATATTTTATGAATCATCAATTTATAATTCGTTATTATAAATATTTAATTACATATAATTAAAAATAAAATACCCCAATAAATGAAAAAAAAATTTCTTTAAAATTAGTATTTATTTTGAAATATAGGTTCTGTATAACCATATTTTAAAAATGACATATTATTTAAAAATGAATGTAAAATCTTTAAATTTTCATTATATAAAATATTATAAATATCATAAAATCTCATAAATGACCCAAAAATGTAAAAAACATGTATTAGATATATATTTTTACAAAGATAAAGAGTAACATTTATATTCATTGATATAATCCATTTTTCCATAGGCGGACACATAATATATATTACAGACAATGTAAAATAAACATTGTGTCTTTCGTTGTTTAAACATTTATTGAAGTAATTTTCATAGACAGGTGACCATTAAGTTACATAAATTATATCATTATATGTTATTAGTCTAATGAGATTAATTAAATAAAAGGTTTTCATTTTTTGGTCATTTTATAGTAATTATAAATTTATTTTTCACTAAAATAACCTAATTTACCATTAAATATGGCAATAAAATTTACCATGGTTACTTTTCTAATTGGTAAAAAATAATACCCAACTATGTAACAAATTTGTACATCGTGAATCAAAATTTGAAATATATTTTCCAAAATTAAAAACAGATAATATTCAGAATTAAATTAAAAGGAAAATTGCTATAACTTCATGGAAAAATACATTTTTGAAGAAATGATCATTTTAAATTGGAAAATTTTTTATAATAAATTTATTAATAAAATCATTTTAAAAACTATAATTAGATAAAATTAAACTTATTAAAACATAAAACTGAAGCAAATTTTCTTTACTATTTATCATCTTTAAAAGAAAATATGGTTTTCAATAAAAATCAGTATTTTAACTATTCATCCAAAAATAAAACTTATCATAAAAGTACAAAAAAGACAATAAGATTAAATATATATTTTCATTATTAAAATTAGAAGGTTATTTGGTCAAATTGAATATAAAAAAGTTTCTAAATATAATTAAAATTTGTTTACCATCCAAATGAAGAAAATAAACATTTTTTAAAAAAAAATTGTGGTGTTAAATTATCTATTCCATAAAATAAATTTTTTCCTCCAAATACATCAGGGTTATAAAAGGATTATTACTTAAAAGTTTCCTTCATAGAAACCCACATCATCAAAATGAATACTAAAACATCATTGTATAAAATAATTGTTAGAAACAGAATTGTTACCCAATGTAACTCAACAATAGGTTTAAACATTTGATAACATATGTGAGAAGTGAAAAACATATCTATAAGAAAATTATAACCATCATGTTATGATACATAGTGATAGAGATCACGGTTAGGATAAAGATAACAATCATAAATCCATAAATCTATAATGATGTATGTGCCATTTGATTCATGAAAATTGAAGGTACTAGTGTAATTTTTTTAGATCATATTACTAGAGTTGAATAATGAGAAAAAATACATAATTAATTGTAGTACAATCTCATTGTTGTTATTTACATGATCAATTCCCACTTTATCTCATATTCAATGAAATGGAGTTGGATCTTTCAGTCTGGAAGTGTAAGAAGATCATGTGATCAACCAAAAAGAATGATAGGTCATTCCATCTGACATTATGACAATAAAAACATTAGAACAAGTAATCAAACATACATAAGTCTATATATGGTCAGATAATAATTTATTATTAAAAACATCATCTGATGTATATCATAATCAAAAGTGTAATTGACAACCTTACAACCCTTATGAATGACGATTGTCAAAAAATATAGAAATTATTTCACTAACTAAGTTTACCATTTATCCCCCATATATCATAAGTTATCTCTTATTGGATAGATTCTAAAAATTTGAATACCTTTATCATGTATTCTTTTGAGTCATGCTAAAATCCTGAATTATCAGATATCCTTATTGAAAACATTCATGGTTCCTTATTCCGAAACATATTAGATAAATTCCTTAAGTCCCAAAAGGGGTATAATTAATCCATTATAGCATAAGTCCATTATATAAAAATGCATAATTAGTTCTCAAGAAATTAGCGTCATCCAATTTACATTCCCAAATAAAACATATCATTATCCATACATCATTATATTAACATGAGGGGCGTATTAAGGGTTATAATTCCCTTGATCATGTCTTCTCTAAGTATATCACGACACCCATAAATCTCTTTTCTTGCTCCATATAAGTATTCAGAATAACATTTTCGATTCATAATAAAGAACATATATAGAAAAAATGTATATATTTCATGATTAATATATCATAATATTTGAATTAGGATGCATATACCCCTCAATCATCCAACATTATTCTTAAACCATTAATCATGATACCTCATCTTTTTATTTCATAAAATATTATTGTTGACACTCCTAATTTAAAAAAGGCTATTACAACTACCCCCAGATATGTCAAAATCTCAAGATGAAGTTCAAATAATTAAAAGGAAAGAACATGTTTCAAGGTCCTACCTGATAGACCTTCATGGCAGACCTGTGTGGTAGACCTCTGCAGCAGACCTTCACAGCTGTATACATTATGAAAACCCATGTAGTAAACCTATTTAGAGGGGATGCATGGTGGACCTACTATATCAAATTTTATTATACCATCTTCCTCCTTTCCTATAAATAGGACCCTTGTGCTTGACTTTTGAGAATTGAAAAAGTTAAAAGATAATCTAAATCTCCCATTGGGTAGTTCTTTCTCCTAGATCCCACAAATTGACTTAGGAATCTTTTTAAACTCAAGAGAGAAGAGATAATTAGATGGGAAAATAATGGTGTTAAAATATTTCACAATTCAATGATTTTATATTGTTGGTTTCCCTATGATAAATAATTTTAGTCAGTCAGCACTAAGGATTATGTGGTACACCTACGTACCGAACCTTAGCGATGTACCTAATCATCATGATTGCACATAGGTCTTACAGATCATCTTGTAAACCCTTATCAAAGACATTAATGGCTGGGAACTTACTTCCATGGTTTCCTTATGCAAAAGGGACTATGTTGAAGCCACTAAAAAATATTCTGACTTATCAAACCATTGGAAAAGGAACATCTCTGTGTCTCATATCTGGGTTTGTATATTGATAGTCGGATGTTTCCTGGAGTTGTTTTGCAATGAGGTTAGGATTCATGGAGTTTCTGTGAGTTTTTATATCCATAGTCACATAGAATTTTTTCCCAGTACTAGTGTTGGGGAGTTACAAGTTTGGAGGATTAGGTTTTCAGTTATGACAGCCCCTTCTCATCTCTTAAAACCAAAACCTCAGGTCTCTATTACAGAAGATACGATTCACACAAGATTTTATTCATGAAAATGAGAAGTCTCCATCCTCTACCTAGATCCACAAGGTTATCCAACATGGTGTAAGACCCAAATATTTTCATGTATGAGGTTACATTATTTCTCTACTCTACTTAAATGACCTTCACTCCTTCCATAAATTGGACCCATGTCCAATGTAAAGAGTACATAGGGAAGAATCATTGCCTCGCCCTCTTCTCTAGTCACCTCAGCCTCATCCACCCTCGCTGATGTTGGTGAATCCCCTTCCTCCAGCGGAGGAGGAAAAGTGTGGCATCATTTTTTGGATCATTTACATACTCTTGTTTCTCAAACTAAGCATGAATCATGTGGGTATAATTATTCGTGGTGATTTAAACATTTTCACAAACACCCATGATAAATTAACTTCAAGATATTTGATTCCCATCATAATTGTTGTACATAGGAAGCCTTATCAGGGCCCGTGCTCATTGGATATCGTCATCAAGAATCCCACCCTATCTCCATTAATATAGGAATCCTCCATGGAAGTAAACCCCTAATTGATCCCCCCAAATCACCAAGGAATCCTTTTCATGATGTAATCCCAAAATTATCTCACCCAATGAACTACACTCTCTTATGAGACTTATCGAACTACATGGGATCTGATTCCCATCCAAATGGAATACGTAGAGAGCCTCTTTAAGGATAAAATCATACACAAAAAACAACCATGTGATTTTTGGGAAATATTCCCAATAGGGTGTAATCTTACTTGGAATCCAATATTCATTCCATGATTCTTGGGTTGATTTGGAATAAGTACAATATCAAACCACTACTAACCACCTTTCTATTAGATATCCTTACCACCTGACCTTGAATAATACACTTAGGTCCTTATAATATGACCTAAAAAGGTATTATATGTCTCATTACTCAGCACAAAACTGTGAGGGTTCTTATTCATATCATAAGTATATGTAGGTTGAAACTTTATAGGTACGATCCCATCATCAAAACAAACCTTCATCTCCCTGGAAAACATGAAATTTTATAATCACCCACTGAGTGGTTTAAAAACCACTTCATCATAATAATGGTTAAAGGAATCTCTAAATAGTATATGAGAGGTACCAATTGATTGATAACCACAAATATATATGGATTTCTCCATTAATGACCAACCTCAAATACATAAGGATGATTCTAAATTTCACACCTTCTAATAATTTATTAAAAACACTATAGGAAACCTATGTTATACTTAGTAATGTAATAACTATTCATGAAAATATCTCTAATCTAAAGTGATATTCCTAGATTAGACAATAATTCCCCCCAAAATTGTTTGATGAGTAAGAACTCTGACCCTCTTGACCAATTCATTTTCTAAAGTATCTAAATTTAAAACTCAATGAAACACTAATTTTGGAAAGAAGGTAACTTTTGGATAATGAAATATTGTATTTATTCGGTTCCATGAGAAAATAAATTGGAAATATCTAGGAAGCAGTGATTCTTAACTAGAACACAAGTTACAAGGAACTAAAAAACAAAAATGGTGAACCCATTGTGAATCCTTAACCAAGTAAATTGTGTCACCCATCTGTTAGGCCTCTAGAAATTAATAATGGATGGCTAGAAAAATGATTCAGTCATGCATGTATCCATATAAATGATGTTTCTTTAAGGGAGTTTATTTTGTTTTCATGTTTTATCATAACTACCTTCACTCCCAAAGCATTCCTTCATGTTTGCATCTGTGAATGGCTTGACCACTACTCAAGCTGGATCCTCATACACTAAAAGGATGTAATCAAAAACATAGCTTCCTTAATTTTGGTTATCCAATGTAATTGTATGGTAATATCATAGCCATGGTACTATTCCAAATTTGGAGGATACCTGACAGTCTCTATAGGTTAACAGTAACCTCTGATCATCAGGTCAGTGACGACTGATTGTCAAGTAGTAGATGGTGCCAACCACCGTATTCAACCATTTGGGGTCCTTATCCCAAGAATGAAACAACTTGACCCTACCATACTATATGGAGGTTGACCAAGAGGTCACTAATGTCCTCAATTTAAGGATGCAAGGGTCCTTCCCATGGACTCCCACTAACAAACACCGCCAGTAGACTGGCGCAGCAGTTAACACACAACTTGATGGTTGTTTTTCCTCTGGTCATTTGGCCCATAACCCTCAGACATGAGAGCACAAGAAATACCACTGGGGAAAATTCTCACCCAATAGGGACCATGTTCTTTCATTTCCACCTCCATAGAAGTCTATTAAACTAACTTGATGGAAAAAAATGACTGTGGCACATACACTCATCCGTCCCAATTCCACTTGCCAACAGACATGTATGGAAGAAACCCACCAATTCATACAATTAAATCTTGTTGAGTACCATGAAAAGGAACTTAAACCTATTTTAAAATTATCATCCAGTTAGAAGGCTCATCTGATTGAATTCAAGGAAGCCCTCTAATAAAATGTCGTGGAAACTAGTAAACAAGAACATACACCAGATTACACTCACCAATTTTTCCAGCCTTCTCTTATATTAGCATTGAGATAAATCCATCAACCGTGTTTAGAGGAAAGAATTTGGAATGAATATAGACCTTCCATCATTCATTAGGCCTTCCCACAATCTCGTATTACAACACCTGGAGAATTCAGTCAAAAATCTCCATTGACAATCCTAGGGCAGACACAACTCTATTCCACCATACATAAGTACTTTTAGTATCAACTAATATAAAAATGGGGACATGAGAATGTTGATACACCTACTATTAATATAGAATGGATGTATATTCATGTTCTGTGTACTGAAGACAATAAACATATTTTAGAAATGTTGAAAGGGAAGACCCAAATTCTTAACAGTATTCTGGGAGCATGCCAGAATATCATAACATCAAATTCAGCAGTACCAGGGGAACATACACATAATATTTTCACCACACCTGGGATGAAATATTAGCATTCCATCCCGAAAAAGATAAATACCATGGTTCTAGTCAAAGAGGATTAAGGGGAATACTCCCCTATATCATAAGGAAAACCGTATCGAGAACATACACCCTTTCTAGGAGATAATCATCTCATTCTGATGACCCATCTAATACAGGCACACACAACTACCCATGATAACCACTTCTCCTGACATGTGACCCCAACTTTGATTAAGAGAGAATAAATGAACAATTCATGCCAAACACAGTTGTAAAATCAAGAGCCAACCTGTGATTTGGAACCTCTTAATGCAGGTTTTCTTGAAACCCTCGGAAATTAATCTATTGCAACTCAATATCATACCCTCTCATTACCTTATTATGGGAGTAGTAGAAGTAATAAAAATGTTCCCCATTGTAATCATCATAATGAATCCTTGGTTCATGAATATTCGATCAATCCAGAGAGTTTATCTTTAGATAAGATCCACTACCACTATTTTTCTGGACAGAAGACCATGGAGCTTGAGGATTTATCCCATGCTATATTCCACCATGGTTGTCTCCCCAAGATAAAATTTTATAAGAATGTTCTCTCTATAATAGTGGCATTCATTGTCAAGATAATTACCTAATAGATAATGTAGTAATGATAAAACCCTCTTATCTCAAGGCACTTGACAACAGAAGGCCAGTAATGTTAGATTATGTGTCATTAAGGAGTGAAATAGTTTCTCAACTAGAATACAACATACATGGATGATAATTCTCCAAACCTCCCTTGGGCCATTTTTCATCTAATTTAGAATATGAAAAATCCTCTGATTCTATTGTTTAAAATAAAAAATTTGAGACATTTCTACTCTAATCATGCAAAGTAGAGAAACCTCTAGCAATATATGATGAAGATACGTTGAATATAAGAAAAATAATTCTAATGGAGAATTACCCATCATGTTATGGCCTTCTAAAAAATATGAATACGACATTCCAAGATTGATAGCAGATGATTGCATTCCTGGCGTCTGCCTCATATTATGGAAGACTCCTTGTCATTTGAAAATAAACGTATTACCATATGATGAATATCATATTTATAAAAAGGTAGTTGAAGGGTTTCAATTCCAAATAGACTTGGAATATATATTAGTTTCCTTAAATCCAAAGGTTGAAAATCAATAGAGGACCCATTAGCATGCATGCCTAGATGCACTAAATAGGTGGTGAAAGATAACTTCTATTACCCCATATGGTGTTCATATTATAGGATAGGGTACATATAGAGCTTTTCATTTCACTACAATTCAAAATAAAAAAATTCCACCAAAAGTGGCCTCATACAATGATATTTCCCATGGACAACAATAATCAATAGAATGTGTATTATATAATGTATACACTCAAAATAAGGACTCAACTATCACTAATCAAAGTTTGGCCCAAAGAGAGAAAGTTGTGGAGATTCTAGAGCATCAGGAATATAATAATCTTAATCAGGACTCCTTATTAGAGTATATCATCCATAAGATGACAAAAATGTCTAAAAAAATAGAACGGTCTCCCCAAACAGGTGATCTGAGTTGTTTTCAGATAATTCACCCAATCAATGTTCAGAACAAAATTCACAAAGTAAGAGGATTAGACGGATGAATCACAGCTATAGAATTTCATTAGACACATCATCCTATAGGATTGGAGTATTGTTTAATTCAACCATCAAATTCAATAAAAAGTTCAATGGTTTGAAGAAAAAGAACTAGAAAAGCCTGAGCCTGCAGGGTTGGGGGATTTTTCACATCTTTAATTCCCTCTTCAACATACTCGTTTTTTCTCCCGACAAGGGATGATTACACAAATAGAACACACAAATGATCTATCCAAGAATTTCCTTTGGGTTACTATCCATCAAACAGATCATTGGATCTCAATATATAGGATAATATAGTATCATGGATGATTTAGAAGGAGACGATCTCGCAAAAATACTGACAGAACGCAATCAATGTATTACACATCCTTGAATATAATTGATAATGTTACATAAGATCATCCATAGAATGAATATAGTTCAGGGGAATCATAAAATTAATTTTTTATCCCTAATATAGTACACAATGAATAAAATGAAAGATGTGTGCATACCCAAAATAAAAGGCTTAACCGGAATCTTGGTATGCCCTCAGGTAACCAACTCCCACCCCTTTGAAAATAATCTAACCAGGGGAAAGGTAAATGTTAGATCACTTCTCGCTTTTCAACTATGGAAGGTCAATAAATTTTTCTTGAAAAAAAAATTCACAGAAAAAATATGAGATGAATGAGTTGTAAATATTAAATATAGAGATACTTTGAATAATCATATCATCTAGACATTCCCACATGGATGGTTCTCAACTTTCACATCCTATAGGAACTCATAAGAAAATGGTACTTATTTTAACTACATATTCAGATAATGAATTTCCTTTATTGGGTACACATCCAGTGAAGGGTCAAAAACATCCTTAAAGGTTTATCTCCATGGGTTATCTAAGATAAATACTAGCATCACCGACACAAGTTGTTTTTTCCATTTATTTCACTAGTTGATGTTATATATTTTGTTCCAGTATGGGTCCCATATCATCCAAATATTCCCCAGATTCATATGAAAAAATAGTGGCATTAACAATTCCATTGTATGCAATGGAAAAATGATGTTGTCCTGTACATCCAGAAAAGAGAGCTTACTCTGAATGGGTGGATCTGATCCCTCTACCACCGAACATTTTGAATACTAAATTCTTAATATTTAATGGTTTGGGAGATATAGAACAACACTTATTGCATTTGATTTTCTTGTTTTTTTCACATGATGTGGACTCCTCACTAACAAGAATAAGAAAAGGTCATATTATTTGTTAAATCATTATTGGGACCATTAATTTTCAGGTATACATGTTTGCAACCATGATCGATTGCTGGATCAGAAGATATACATCCTAAATTATTTCATCAATTCAACTCAACACTACCAAAGACAATATTTTTTTGTCGAAAAAATTTGATAATATAGGGAAAATGTAAGAATTTCATAGTTCATTACTCAATACAATGTATTAACATATTTCTTAAAACTGGAAATCTCCGAGGAATAGTTGATGGCAATTTGTGTGGGAAATCTATGTGATGTGATACACACACCAATGATCCCTATGAAATACATAGGATAGTCTCCAGACCCAGCATCAAATTCCAAATAGGTGGAGTATTCAATTGTGGAAACTAAATCTAAATCTATTGTAAATCCATCATCTCTAGAAAGGAGGATAGAGAATTCTGAGGTTGGTATAGTCACACTCAATCAAGAATATGTACCTTCTTCTACTTCAAAACCATCATCATATCAATGGGCTCCACCTCTCGAGAGTTAACAGAAATAAACGCCTCATAAAATGAACATAAATATCAAGGAGGTGACACATTGAGGAGTTAAAGAACAATGTTTATTCTTTTTTGGAATGAATATTATCCCGATTACATTATCCTAGTTTGGAAAAAAAATTGTTTCAGTTTCCAAGGCCAAAGAAACAAAAAAACTAAGGATGTTAAGATGATCATAATTATTTTCCCTTTCACCAAATATTTTGGAATTATATTCTCGATTGTTTTGTTTTTAAATACCTCATTCAAAAAATTGTATACTATGGACAAGTGAAATTGAAAAGTTCGTTATTCCATGTAGCATGTGTTACTGCTACTGATCCAATGGATGAAGGAAAATGGTTGGAAGTTAAAAAATAAAAATTCTCCAGAATATGATGATTGTATGATCAGGATAAAAATCAACTGAACTCATGTCATTCTAAGAACATAGTTAAAACAACCAATTGTGTCTTCTGCCACATCCACTAAAGAAAACCAACCTTCATCAAAAGATCAGACCTCTTAAAGCCAATTCTTAATGAAGCGACATGATCAAAAGGAAAAAGTGAAATCATAAGAGGATGAGATCATATCAATGACAATATTGTTCTTGAATGGGGAACATTTCATTCCATATATTTCAAAATTATGGGCACAACCACACCATACAGCACAACCAGAACCGACTAATCAAGTTGAATATTAATCAGATTAAGTGTTGATATTTGGTTATGTTAATTTTATCCACATAACGGATACCTATGAAAATAATGATTCTAGTTATGATGATCCTGAATCACATGAACCTAGATAGGGAACTCCAGTAATAATCCACGGTCAAAGATATAGTTAAAGATGTAGGTATACAAGAAGCCACTATTTTAACTCTACCCATACTCGAACCGTATATGTGGTCGATACTCATAGGAGATCCCTTTAGCAGGCTGAAAAATAACAAGGATGTTCTACCTCACATGACAGGATCAGTCCTAACATGATTATTATAGAGGACCAGTTAGAGGTTACACCATCATTCTCTCAACTATTAGATAGACCTAGTCAGTCTAATCTACCAAAACCAGTAGTATTTACACCTACTACTACAATATAGGGTACATCTACATTTGGAGCATCATATTTGAAGGAACCATTAAAACTGCATCTTCATGTTGGAAAATGCAGACCTCTAGACAAAAAGTATGATTTTTTTAAATAGTTAGCCCATGAACTAGCCATGTTTTGTATTTTGGATGCCTTTAATCTATGAAATGATCTTCGAGATCCACTTATTGAGGCTTTGTCAAGTACTCAATTATTTGAAACCGAAGTTGTTGCTGCTGAGGTTTATCGTATATAGAATTATCCTACGAAATGTCTTGTAGTTATGTCTTTTATGGATGCATATGATGATTATGTAGTACGCGAACACGTTAATACATTATATCTATCTTGTAGGGTTAATGATATAGATATCTGACGATCTTTCATAGATCATGTCTCAGGATTTAAACTCATTTATATATTTACACTTCATCAATTGGGCCTTAATAAATCCGACTTATCTCCTTACACATTAATTATTCAAGGATAAGAAAAGAATGAGAAAGAACCTACATGTGAGATTACACTCAGAACTCTCTTTGGTGATATTGTGTCTAATTCCGATTTTGTGGATGTCCTTTAGGACACAGCCTTTAAAATTTTTTTCAGAAGGCCTTGGCTACATCAACATACATCTATTCTTGCATTGTACCCCCAATGTATAAATTACTATATCAATTATAAAATTGAGACATTGTATGGTGATAATTATCAATTAAAAATGTGTGAATATAAGTATATCGAGGCATAATTTTATCACACAAAGGGAACGAGGGAAGTGAAAAATGAGGTAAGCATAATCAATGCTATATATTTCTTGGAAACGTTCCATGATAATACATTCAATCATTTTAGAATATATTATGTGTTACCTATCAATCAAATTAAATGAATGGACCAAAATCCAAGAACACGTCCAGTGATCATTATATTGTAAATTAAAACTATTGTTCTTAAAAACATAGGATAAGTTGTTTTTTACCAAGCAGTGATGAACACATAAACATAGATGTATTCATTTCATCCATAAAACTTCAACATGTTTCTGCTTCACCAATAAAGATAAAATAAGTTTTTTCAATACTAGAGGAAGATATGGACGTTGATTACCAACCAATCATCTCCTCTTCATTACTCCAAGAAGGCCTCTCATCATCAGTATGGTAAAAAATGGTGGCTTCATCGTCAGGATGTTGATATGCTGACTCTTCTCCTAGATTTAATGTTTTCCTTTATCACCTACGAGGAAAGTAGAAATAGAAGAAGTAACACATAAGGAATAATAATAAAACAATCTTGGGGACACCACTCAATAATTTGTGGATGGTTTATCCACCACTTTTGATGATCGAATAAAATAAATCTGTGTACAGAAGAAGATCCACACCCCACTCTAATTTGTGCAGACATTACTTTTGAAGAGCAAGATGTGTATGATTCATTTCTTAAGAAACATAGAAATATATTTCATTGGAACTGTACATAAATTCCATGCCTTAATCCCAATGTATCCACTCATCATTTGGTATTTCTAGAAGAACATCGAGGATTCAAGCAGGCAGTATGAAGAACACACCCAACTTATGCCTCTAAAAATGAAACTGAATTCGATAAGATTATCAAGGATATCCTTGTTTGTGAGGTTCAATAACCTAAATGGAATGCCAAAATATTACCGCTAATAATGAAAAAAGGTAATAACATATTTTACATTGATTTTAGATATCTTAACATACATGTCCCAAACACGTCATTCCAATTCCAATCACAGAACTTTTAATTGAGGAAACAACGGGATATCAAGTTATATCCTTCGTGGATGTTTACTCTAGGTATAATAAAATACCAATAGCCCTAGAGGCGGAAAAAATATAAAGCCATTAGAGTCCCTCATGGTTTTTTCTTCTATCCGGTAATTCCCTTTCCCTTAAAAAATGCAGGTGTGACGTATCAACATGCCATGCACCATATATTAAAACACTTTATAGGAAAAAATTTCAAATGCTATGTAGTTTATTTGGTAGTTAAATCAAGAAAATGTTTTGATCAAATGACTAATTTTGAAATTGAATTCAATAAACCATGGAAACATAGTTTGAAGATGAATTCCTTGAAATGTGCTTTCGAGGAAACCTGGGGAGATTTCATCAGTTTTTTGTACGCCATTGTAACATCGAAGATAATCCTGAGAAGAAAAAAAATAAATCCTTGGCATGTCACCTCCTAGAAATTTTAAATAATTAAGAGGAATTTTAGAAAACATGGCCTATATTCAGTGCATGTTTTCCAATTTAGGAGTCAATTGTTTAACCTTCAATATATTATTAAATAAGGGAGTCAACTAAAAATGGATTGAAGACTACCAAGAGGTATTTTATTCTGTAACAAACCATTCATTTTCAATTGAAATTCCCTTCTTGTAAATAGGTCATAAAATAACATGAAAATAGAACATAATGAACTAATATGTGCTAAGTGAACCTTTAAACATAAGTTTGTCAGATCTATGTTTGGAATTTTTAAAATCTGACATACATGGTTGTGATCAGTTAGTTATTTGGAGCCCGATAAGCGAAACATAATTTTTTTAGTGAATAGTAACATATCCTTATGAATATTAAAATACCCTTGTGAATAGTGATATACCCTAATGAATAGTAACATTACATATTATTTTATAGATATAAAATTCAATTTGAAAGTACGATATACCTATATTTTAGAATAAGTGAATGAATGTTTTAAAACTGGGTTTTTAATAACAAATTATTTTTTTAATTAAATATTAAATTAATAATATTTATAAAATTATTTTTGAATAATGGACTTCAATTTCGAATTCTACCCATCGTAAAATTGTTTGGGGGATGTTTTGAGATTTTTCATGAAATACATGAATTTTTTTATGAATAGTAAAATCTGATAATTCACAATAAATGCTAAAAAATTAATTTTTTGCATCCTTCTTGAGTCATAGATCCTATAAATGGCCTTTGGTTCAATGTCACATTATATTCTTTTTGTTTTTGGTCATGGAATAGTAACTATTTCTATTCATTAGGGAAAATAATAAACTAATGTATATAATATTATAAAAACCCTCATCTCCTCCACTATAACCCCCCCCCCTCACTCCCTATTCTCTTCAATATTATCAAGACTTGTGCCTTTCCAATATTCTACCAAATTATCTTTCCAAGCACATAAACCACGTCCAAAGGCCCCTAGAGTCTTCAAAATACAAAAACCCCTCTCCATAAGAGGTTCTCAAAGGAGGAAGCCTCAAGAGGTAAATTCCACTTTCAAATTCCTTCATTTCTTTTATATTTTTTCCTTTTTATTTATTTCCTCACCTCCATTCACCAAAAATAGTATGATAACTCTAGTAAAATACATGTAATAGAATTTTTTTTATAATGGGATATTTAATTATCTTTTATCCTTTCCCCACCATCTATTTTACTGAAATGAATGCACCATTTGAGATTTTCTAATTTAGCTCATTCAACGACAAATGATTATCAATTTCTATTATCATCATTAGTTTTGGAAATGAAACCATTTTTGTTATGGTTGAACAAAATTATTATTTATTTAATATATCCTATTTTATATTTTTAATCCTTTAATAAAAATGGTATTCAATTATTATAAATAAAAACATGTTATTTGTAATCAAACCCACTATTTAACAACAACGGTTGTCACTGTGGTTTTACATAATAATTAGATATCAATTTAAGTAACCAAATTCAATTTAAAACCATGTAATCTCCAGGATGTTCCCTAATAGAAAATGAATCTATTTATGGACAACCACTTTCATCATACATGTTTATCCAAAAATGAATATATGCGAACCAGTCATTAAAAACAAGTAATACAACGACCTTGAACAATTAAATTGAACCTCATAACCAATAAAAACAATTATAAATTAACTTAAAATTATAATTTTAAACCAATTAAACATATAATTAGTTCTAGAAATAATAATTAATAAACCTAATTTGATTATTCCAGTCATTAATAACAAGTTGATAACACCAACAAAATTAAGGTAAGGGATCCTCTCCATTTCACTCCTAATCAAGATTGTTCTCTATTCAATGAATTTTTTGTGTAAATCCAAATGATGGGGAATTATTTTCCACCTCCCCATACTTACCTCATGATTTATATGTGATGATAAACCTCTTTTATCTCCCATAAATCCATTTTTTTACACCTGACACCTAGCCAATAATCCATAACAAATTATACCCGAACTGTTTTTGTTCATTCAGGTTGCCTTATCATTCATTATATCAAAGTAGAGTTATTTGATTTGTTTTTGTACATATTATATATGTTTTTTAGTTTTAAAAATTCATTTATTAATACCCTTTCATCACTCTTTTTTGGGGATATACATGTATATAAAATATTCATTCCTTAGAAAATTATGATAAGAAAACTTGTTTTAAGGGAGCTTCTAAAATTGTTACCCAATTTCATATGCACTATCTTTTCTATTTTAAGACACCGTTGTATTAATTAAATCAGTATTTTTATTGTGAAATCCATCTTTTTTAATTTTTGGTTTTATATAACATATTTTTATCCTTTCCATTTTAAAGGCATTGTAGTATTTTCCTTAAAACCATACATAATGATTTACTGCTAATGTTTCTCAAATATATTACATATATGTTGTCACTTCTGTTTGATGCCACCTACCATGTTACATGCATATTTTTCATTATGAATGTCCATGTATGTTCTAATCTGTTTATTTCATGGACACATTCATGATACAATCATTGGATATGATTTATGTCATTATTGTGGTACCCAATTATTTCCATGTGTGACCTTATGTTTATATATGGTTGATTATTTATGATTATTTATGTGGAAATAATATTTATGTTGAATGAATATTCATGAAAATTTTGAGATGGGTGCGCCTAGATAGCACTCCAATGCATTGGGTAATGTTAAGTCTCATGATATGCGATGTGAAATGAGATTGGCGGTTAGCCATGACCCGTACTAAATTTGGAAACATGATTAACTGTTATCCTTGACACGTACTATTGAAATGTTTTATAATTATTCCACATTTATATGATTCCTTATTTATATGATCACACGCTTATATGATATGGTTTAATTCGTTCCATGCTTTAGATATCATTACGTCATGCCTCCGAACACATGTGCCTAAAATGTATCCTTATGTTCTTTCCCTTACTAGGATTTACAGATCATACCTTTTTTCGTGTGTTCCCATGGGAAACCGATGCAGATGCAAGGGCTTAAAGGAAGTTAAGTGTTTTTATAGAGATTAAATAAAGAAGGTTGTTTATCCCCATGTGGTATGTTTTATGGACATAGTTTTCCAATACACTACACATAACGATACACAGCTTGTACTCTGATGTATAATTAAGGTTAAATTCATGTCATGATTCATATAAATGGCTTGGGTCACTATATTTGCTATCAAAGGATGGTCTAGTAATTTCTGGAGATTAGGAATAGAGAACCGTAGTAAAAACCTTATGTATGAGACTATATATAAGAAAACATTCCTAAAATTTTAGGAGATTGATTATGTAGTTTATCAATAAAATACATCCCAATATATATATGAGCAGGTATAGGTAGATCTAGCAATGATGTACCTCAGAGTGAAAGCTCCGACAAGTATTTTCAGGCTTCACTCTGGGTATCTTGGTACAAGACAATGGGCCTTTCAGCAATATTGGTTATGACACTCCCGAGGGATATGCTTTCGTATAATCACCAGCTTAGTACATACCATTATAGAGGGACACAGATCCCATAATAATATAAGTTAAGAACGATATTGAGGATATTCTAGATTTAAAACTAAGGAATCAAAAGTTAGGATATATTTATTATTTATAATATTATCCTTTTATGTTCATTATTTATTTTTTATTCTCTATTTCTAATAATTCATTACCTATAATTTTAAATTATTTTTCATAGTTAACGGCGGGAAATATGACATGTTCCAACAACCAATGTGATAGGGAACTTGAAATTTTTCCTTATTGATATGCCTAATATGGTGGGAGCAGGAGCTCAAATCTTCCTGGAAGTACTTGCTCAATTGGATCGAGTAATGAAGAATAACATGAATCACGAGGAACACCCTCTTCCACCACGGAAAGTGAATGTTTCCATATAATCATTCTTGCTTCAAAGATCTCCCATGTTCTGTGGATATTTGGATCCCCTCCTGACATAAAATTGTATTAACTACATTAAAAAGTTATTCTCCATCCTCCAATGCTCGAACGAAGGGAAATTTGTACTGGTGGTCTATTGTTTTGATGGGGAAGTAAATTAGTGGTGGGCACTGATCGAGAATACAATGTACCAAGAAGAAATTGATTTCATTGATTGGGAAAATCCAATATGATGTTTTTGAATAAATATTTTGTCTCAAACCCACCATCTTAAGATGGAAAAAGAGTTCCTCATACTCACGAAGAAGGAATATGAGTCCATTGGGGCGTATAAAGAAAACATTTAAAGGCATTCAAGGTACACCATTTCCTTTGTCATGATCACTGAAATCAAGGTTGATTGCTTATATAGAATACTAATGCTGATTCAACAAAAATAGTTAGAGATTCGAGACATTGATAGTTATGATGAGATTCCTTGTTGTGCCCTGAAGGTTGAAATAGAGACTTGAGACTCTCAGTGGTCTCGTGGGCCCTGTTACAAAAAGTCGAACATGGGGATAAACCTGGGTGGTTCATCAATCAAATCCAATGATGGAAAAAAGCCTGAAATTTCCCCTAGTAAATTTTGTGGGAAGAAGCATCCTTATAACTATCTAAAGGTAACCAATAATTGCTTCAAGTGTGGAAATTTTGGCCATCTGGCCAAGAATTGCTGAAAGGATATGAAAAATCTCTCTAATGATGAACAAGAAAGGATGGTTCAAATCAACACTCAACATGTAGTCTAGTGTTATAACTTCAATGAGCATGGGAATTATGAGAATCATTGACCCTAGACAAGGGCTGTCGGATAAAATCAACAACAACCTCTAAGGAAAAAAGGAATGGATTATGCTATCACTACTGCTGAGGTGGTGCCGAAAAATGATGAGCTGATTGGTACACTAGTTATTAATTCATGAATAGAAAACATACTATTTGATTCTAGTTCTATGTATTCATTCATATCTTGCATGTTTGGTATATCTATTGAAACAACGCATCAAAATTTGGATGAAAAGTTATCTGTGAGAACATAAAATAGAGAAATCATTGAGTCCATGGGTTATAACTCTTCCCTGGTTAACATTTGTGGACTGAACGACCCCAAAAATCTCGTCATAGTTCCTTTAGTGGATTTAAATTCTATCATTGGCTTGGATTTTCTATCTTTACAGAAAGACAACATCAACTGTCAGGAATGGGAGATCACTCTTAACATCCTAAAGAATCTTCCAATTCTATACAATTGGTATTGTTCCATCATGAACATTAATACACATCATGGTAATAATCATGAAATGAAAATTTGAGTATTGTAGAAACCAATTATTTAGAATGTATTTCTTAATAGATGTAATGTGGGAATATTGTAAATTCCCATGTCTATACAGGGGCAGGTAGTGAATTCGCAGATATTCATATTGATATGGAATTATCCTTTCCTTAGTCCAGGAAAAGTACATTAAAAACGTCATTGATAGTCTGGTCTGGCAATTTTTATCATCTCATTTTGACGATCCATAGATTCCTCAGTAGTGGTTATCAAGTGATCCATTTCTTGTAAAGGAATTACCAAAATCCTTATATTATGTTGGAATTTTGTCTTAAGATAATTCAATTTTCAAATTAAAGGAATATGAAAATTTGGGAGAGGAACATATTCAATTTGGTCAATCATTGAGGTATGTCAAAAATGTCCTTCAACAAGGGTCCTAGGAAAACCCTTTTGATTAATTCCTTCCTTTTAGATCCATCTCTCATGTAGATTCACATTGAGAAAATTTCAAAGAAAATATGCGAGAGCACAATGTAGCAAGGCTGGATGAACAAGCTATATAGGGAGAGTTGAAAATTTGAAAGGACGAGTGATGAAAATCACAAAGGATCGAACCTATTTATATCCATCGCAAGACCCATGGGGTATTCGTACACAAAAGATATGCGTGATATACATGTGTGAAATAGATTTGTGTAAATCATGTGTGTTCAGTGATTACTCCATAGTCTTTTCCGCACAACTTTACCTTAGGACTCGACCCTCTATCAAATTGGATCCAATCTGAAGGGGGTCATTTTTTTACACTTCTATGTAATGGAAAAAACTATGATGGGCCCCCCAGATATTTCAAATGCATAAGTTGATGTTCTAAGAATTAAAAGGAAAGACCGACATTCAAGGGAATGCGTAGTAGTCCTACCTACCAGACCTCCACAACAGACCTTTGCGGAGGACCTTTGCGGATGTATACTCTCGGTACTCCTACATGGTGGACCTATGTGGATATAATGTGAGTGGACCTGCACTAAAATAAATACCTATTACAATCCCCCTCCTTGTATTTAAATTGGTTTCTTGGTCTCCTCATTTATCAACTAAGAAATTTGAAAGTGTTCCTGAAGCTCCCATTGCGTAGCTCGTTCACCCAGATCCCTCAAATTGTCTCATGTACCTCTATAAACACATGAGAGAATAGATATTTATATGGGATTATCATGTTTGGAAAGTATTTCATAATTTAAATCTTCTATAGACATGATTTACCTATGTTAAATCATTTTATTTAGCCATCACTAAGTCCTATGGGGTACACTTAAGTGGCTTACCTATGTGAGGTACTTACGCGGTACACCTACGTGGGGTACCTTTGTTGCATGACTGCGCAAAGGGTCTATGCATCATCTTGTAAACCCCTATCAATGTCAATCATGGTAGGTTATGTCATCCCATGGTTTCATTATCTAAAAGAGAATATGTTAAAACCTCCACCAAAACCTCCTGACTTATCAGTCCTTTTAGAATTTCACATTAGCATGTCTCCTATTTGGGTTTGTATATCCACAATAATAGATTTCCCTCATTTGTTTCGCAATGAGGTTAGGATTCATGGTGTATTTTTGGGTTTGTATATATGTAGTGGCATGGACCTTTCCACCAGGAACAATTTTGGGGTGTTCCCCGTTTAGAGGATTAGGGTTTGGGTTCTGAATTCCCCTTCACATCTGTAATACCCGAATCCTCAGGTCTCTAATAGGGATGGTATATTTTACACATTCATTTCCATTCAAGAAAATGAGATTTCTCCCTCGTCTACAAATATCCACTAGGGCAGGAATCCTTGAACAAACCAATATCCTTTTCAAGTAGGGGGTTGTAGTCTTGCTCCCCTATAATCCCTTCAACATCACTCATTCCATACATTGGTCCCTTGTCAAATGTAAATTGAATAGATGGAAGGCTCTTCCCCTCAACCCCTTCCCTGTTCACCTCAGCCTAGTCGACTCTCACCGTTAAAGGTGCTTCTCCTTCCACAATCGGAGGAGGAATAGTTTTGGTGCCTTTGTTTGACCTTTCACATCCTCTTGTTTCTCACACCAATCATCACTCATGTGGGATTAGAGCATTGTGATGATTACAACATATTCACAAACGTTCCTAATGAATGAACTAAGGAAAATATGATTCCCATCATAATTGGGATATGTAGGAAGTCTTATCATGGCCCAAACACACTAGATATCCTCTTTATTTATCTAACCTAATTCCCTTTAACCATACATCATCCTTAAGAGTAAAACCTTAAATGAGCCCCCAAATCACCAAGGAATCCTTTTCAAGAAGTATGACTAAAATCATTTCTATCAAAGGACTATAGTCTCATATGAGACTCATCGAACTATATGTGGTTTTATTCCCATCAAAATGGGATATGTAAGAAGCCTCTTTGAAGTTAAAACCCAACACATTAAATCAACCCTATTCTTCTTGGCCGTGTTTCCAATAGGTTTTAATCATACATGGAAACCCACATTCAATCCATGTTCCTTTGGTTGCTTAGGCATATGTCCCACATCAGTCCTTGACTAAGAACCTTTCACTTAGATGTCCTTACAACATGAAATTAAACTGTATGGTTAGGTCCTTATCACATGACCTTAAAAGGGATGATGTGTCCCATTATGTGGAACTGAACTACAAGAGATCCGATTCTATTCACAGTAATACACATGTATCCCATTTATGGGTATGATCCCAACATCAAAACAACCATCGTCTCCCTAGACAATAATAAATTCAAGATTCCCCCACTAAGTGGCTTAAAAAACAGTATCATTATAACGATTGTTAAATAAATCTCCGAATAGTATATGACAGAATACCATTGATAGAGATCCTCATGGGCATAAGGATGTTTCCATTAATGAAGAACCTATAATACATACATATGATTCTAAATTACACACATGCTAATAATATATTGAAAATTACCAGGAAAACCTATGTTATACATGGTGAATTAATATGCATTCATTAAAATACCTCAAATCTATATAGAGATTCCCAGAGTAGAAAAAATTTCCATCTAAAAGGGTGTGATGAGTCCAACCTCCCATCCTCTATACAAATGCTTTTTTTTATGTATCTTATGTTTACACTCAACAAGAAACTATCTTTGGAAAGATGGTCCTTTATGGATAAAGAACTGTTGGATGTTTCCAGTTCCATGAATAAATTCAATGTAAACTAACTCGATTCAACCCTTATTAACTAGAACACACATTCCAAGGAACTAAAAATCAATGATTCATGACTTAATGTTACTCAACCTTAATATAACTATGATTCATACGCTTAATGTAATAAATAATGTTAGAACATACAGTACATTTCAAATGTCATTTACAATTTCTTTATCCTCAATAGTATAACGAGCACATGTACTATATTCATGATTCACTTCCTGAGATTTCCACTTAAGAAATTTGTTTTTAAAATTATAATTCCTTCTACATCTAAATAATTCCAGGATAACAATGTTCTTTCATGTTCCGAATATTGACTATGAACATAATGGAAAAAGTGAGAAATAAATATCAAATATTAAAAACACATTATAAAGGTAAGTTACTTATAATATATCAATATATGATATGTTAGGGATAATCCATGGTTCTTCATTATTATCAAAAAAACTATATAATTATTTCCAATACTAAGAACTATCCATAGGACATCCTAATACATATGCTTTAAAATATCTCTAGGGATCTAACTAAAGTTTTTCTATCCATGTTTCTAAAGTATGACTAAACCATTACTCTGATACCAACTCTAATGAACCAAGCATGATATACATGAACATTACATTTCATTTGTGGAAAAATAAATACATTACACAAATAGACTCCCAAAGACCATAAAAATTTAGTGTCATTAGAATCTCTTAACACATTCTTCTAACATTGTGAAGGATATTCAACATCTCCCATAAAGAACTTCCCAATTATCTTTCCTACTAAAAACCACTATTTATATCCAGGGGAAAATAAAACATTAAAAATGTGAGCTTAGATGATCAGTCAGTGTAAAAATGAAGAACATCAAACAAAACATAAACATAAGAATGTAAAAACATGAATATAATTTTTGAATATTCAAAATCATAGTCGTTAAATAAATCATAATAGTTTATAGGGCATAAATTATACATGAACATGAACCCTAATAAAACAGAATTGAAATTAAACATAGAATTGTGGAAAATTGTTAATCATAGTATATCATTTCTATATTATCCTAGGCTCACTATGAATACCATCATAGATAACAAATCCCATTACTGATCCTAGTTCACTCCTTATTCCATCCATGTTTTTATGAACCATATATACTTTCTTTTTAACCCATGCGTTACTGAACCAGATATATATTCAGTTCTATTCATGTATGTCTCAATAGATATAAATCATTACCCAGTGTATTAGAAGGATATGTAGATCCCACCAATCTAATAATGAAATCATTCTTAGGAGTTCCACAAAAACATAAATCATTGCATAACGCAAAAAATAGAATGGGATTCAAAAATATTATTCCATAATAAAAAAATCCATGTAAAACAATTTAATTCCATAAAGAGAATTACATCATAAACATAATCACTCAAAAGAATAATTTGGAGAATATAATTGTAAAATATCCCTAATAATAGATCGAAAATAATATAGATAACACACATGAAATTATTTTTTTAGGAAAAATATCATTTTTTATCAAAAAAATTTTTTTTATTAAATATCTACACAATATTAAATGGAATTTTTATATTTGAAAATAGCCATGAAACATTAAATGGGATGATTCATGTAAATAAGTATCTATGAAAGAATAAAAATCCATTCATGTTTTATATGTTAAAAAACATTCTTCTCATACTCTTATCGGAAAAGTCAAAAAGTATCTCGTAATGAAAACAACAAATGATTCCATTGATACCATTTAATAAAAATTAAAAACAATTGTAAAATTGACTTCAAACTAATTTTGGAGAACAGATTGATTATTTTGGAATAATTATTTAGGAAACAAGGATGTGGATGATAAATATACCTTAGTAAATACTTACAAATAAACAATCTCAGGTAATAATGAGATTGCAATATTATCCCTTGCCTTAGGCCCAATGTTCCTTGTATGTATCCAAAAAAAATTTATAATTATTTAAATATTATAATTTAATTATTCATGATTCATATTCAGTTTTATCATACCATATGAGATAATATTATCAGCATTTGGGTAATAATATTTCTTTATTACTCATTATTTAGGTATAAGCAGCTTTATTTTCTCATGCATGTTTCTTCGAATAAGTTGTTGTTATAATTATTAAGTCATAGATATATCATTCCAAAATTTTATTAACATAATATATATCATATTTATTTATTCATTACAGATATATAATCATTATTTAGTGGACATCATTTAGATTGAATCACATCGCATCGTGGATACGGTAGGTCATACATACGCATGAGTGATGAAATCATTCAATTAATTATGAAATGCTAACGAATCGGATGGTATATATTTTATTATAGAATAAATAACTTGTTATAATATAATATATAGTTATTATTTTGATCATTATTCACTTCCAAGTCATGTGGTGGTGAAAAATATATTATACTGTGGTGTCGATATGGTATATCGTACGTTTGCACACAAGGTGATTTCATTTTTCATATGATGTATAGAAGGGGGATTTGGTAGTTACATTATCATAATAACATCTTATTATAAAATTTAAATTGTATTAGTTAATTTATAAGGGAAAAACTTGTTAATAGTAAGAATAATATATTATAATTTGAATGAATCGGTAAATAAGATTATGTCTTCTTCGATGATGTCCCTCTTGATCCAATCTTAATGACACTAGAAGATATCTTATGAGAAGAAAAAAACTATATAATTTTATTAAGTAAGTTTATAAGGGAAATTGGATGGGTATGGTCTAGCAAAAAGGCTCAAAGTTAATTGAAATGGTGAGGGATGAGGTTCCATTTTATAATTGAGGTGCGAGGCACTTTTGGAAACCGCACAAATATTAATTTATAATGAAATAAATCCAATATAGAGACATAAAAAATAAACAAAATTATAATATGATATTATAATAGTTTTTAATATTATAGAAAAATAAATTTTTGAATCATATTTCTATCAATTTAAACATTATCTTTTTAATTATCACTCAGTTGTTCTATTAAATATTTAACTGGGGTAACTAATAATTTAATATTAAATTGTTGAAATATTTTCTTATTTGATGTTATATAGACCATATCTAAATAAATTAAATAATTTCATGCATTATCATAATTTTTATATATTTCAAAAAATGTTTTATTATTTAAAATAATTTAATAAAACATTGTTCTGATAAACATACAATAGTGTAAATTTTAAAACAATTTAATTTATTGACATTTAAAAAAATATCAAGTTAACATCGAAAAACTTATTTTATTACATTAATAATTGGTCAATGTAATATATAAACATTATTATTCATATTAATTATAGAAAACAATATTTATTTTTATATTTTTAAAATTATTTATTTTTTATCTCTATTAAAAAAAGAATTCCCACATTAATATTATGTAATTATTTAATATACATATTATTAATTGAAAATTAATAATAAAAACAATATTTCATTTGAATATATGTATTCAAATTTATTTTCTACAAAATCAGACATTTAAAATTGTATATTTATTAAATACTGAATGTGACAACATCGGCATCACATTAAATAAAATAATATAAGTTTGACAATCTCTTCTATAAGGCTCTTATTGCTCATTAACTAGAACCTTGAATGAATATGATTGAAATATACTCGACCAATATGATTGGGGGATGTGTTTATTCTTTATTATATGTTAGAATGTTTTAAAAAAATATTTCATTTAATTATTATCAATTAAATAATTATTGCATCTTCAATTTATAATCCATTTAGGTAATTATTTATTTCCTAAAAATTAAAAATAAAATACAATGATTAAAAAATATTTCATCTATCAAATTATTATTTATAGTCAAATATTGCTTCTATATTACCTTATTTTAAAAATTAAATATTAAATAACACATGAATATGACATTTTTAAATTGTCATTAAATAAGATATTATAAACTCTATAAGATCTCCCAAATATCCCCAAAACATCCAAAATAAATTTTTATTTCAGAAATATGTTTACTATGTTAAAAATTAACAATTAGATTTGTGGATACCACCCATTTTCCCATATGTGGACACATAATAGATATTATAGAGAACATAAATGAATATTTTTGTCTTTCATTGATTAAAATATTGTTTTAGTCATTTTCCTGGGAAAGTCGCTATTAAATGACATAATCTCGATCCTTTTATCCCATGAGGTGAATTAAAACAATCAAATAATTTTGTTTCATTTTTTTTCCTTTTATAGGCATTACAATTTTTTTAACCTAAATTACGTAATTTTTGTTTTACAATGGTAAAAATGTTTATGATGGTTACTATTCATATTGGTAAAAAATTAAGAATAAATACTTATTAAATTTGGATGTAATGATTCCAAATTTGATAACCATTTTTTTAAATTCAAAATACATTTGTTACAAAATTAACTTTCAAATAAAATCTATAAAAAGTAACAAAAAAAATTTCGGAAAGAAATGTAACTTATTAAATGGATACTGTTGTCATAATAAAATAATAAATCAAATAATAATAATAAACCATAATTTGGTAAAAATTAACTAATTGGAATTAAAAACTAACCAATACATAATTTTTCTATTTAGTGACTTTAAAATAAACTAAAGCCTACAATAAAAATGACTATTTTAAATATTCATCAAAAAATGTAACTTATTTAAAAAATACCAAAAATTTGTCCATTGTAATTTATATATTCATTATTAATAGAATTAATTTATTTTTTGAAATTTAATAAATTTTTCAAAAACTAGATTTAAAAATGGCGCGCCATCAAAAGGCAAAAACATAATTTTTTTATAAAATTCTTCTTTTATTAAAAATTTAAATTTGATTTTATATCATATCCATAAGACATATGAGATGAATTATGAACATTATATAGAATATGTTAAATATATTTTTCATTAATAAAATTTTTCAAGACTTGTTTTATTATTTTATAGACTCACTTATTTTCATATAAAAAGATTTCCCTAAGAATGTTAATACTATTAATACCCACTATTTTAAAGACTAGGTTATAATATTTTGTTGTTGAATTATACTCGGTCATTATTGATATTAATACCAGAAAAATAACATGGTATTGTGTGTAGCACAAGACAATCCTAGTGTTATGTATACCGTAATCTATGCTGGTGTTGCATACAATAGAAACTTATTTTTCTGTAGCATACAACATAATCTATTGAAAAGAATTAAAAACGAAAAGCTAGCTCATAAAAAACATAGGGTGTTACATAGCCTCCCATAAAACTTGACTGTTCATCATATTCATTTTTTATTAAGAAATGGTTTTAATTGTAACGGTCTTGGGGATGGAACATTTAGTGGTTTCCCCTCATTAAGACCCTAGTGTAAGGGAAGATAAAGCATTGTTAAGATTCCTTGGACTAGAAGGGTGATCATTTTCCATAGGTGATCATTCATTTATAAATTACATAGATGATTGAGGTTTGATCATAGTAATTTTTTTAGAAAAAATCATTTATGGGGCTAGCCTATTCTGGGTATCACCCATATAACATAAAATCCTCACTAATACTTATTGTTTTTTACCTTTTGTTGTTGTTCACATGACATTACACTATGTTGGACTTTTACTTTCTAAGGGACCCCCTTGTTTGGATGGGTGGTCATGGTATCGATGACATTGTGTTTGGGCATGAGCTTAAGGTAACTCTCATTTTTACTAGATTATACATTCCTTGGGCATGGTAATCTACTTTGTAGTTTTCCCAACACTATATTTTCCACATGGATGGTGGACTATGTACCTCATCATCCACGTTATGATTCGACTTTATTCATTATCACCATAGATAGTATGTGTTAACATATGTGGTGATTTTTAGGTGCTTAATGTTTTTATTAGCTAGAGGATATTATTGTAATCATTATGCCTTGTGCTATTAAATACATCACAGGTCATCTCCATATAATAGTGACTTGGGTGTTAATGGTATCATGTTTTTCCAAATGCTCAGAATGATTTCCCGAGACTCTGGTGTTTTGACACACTAGTTAGTTTTTTTAATTATCATGCCAATTGGTTAAACCATTGAATTTATGGGGGGTTCTAAACATTGGATCTTTTTTCTTGCTAGTATATATTTCATTTCGGTCATTAGGAAACTCTTAAATTTTGGAGTGTCATGTCGATTCAATTAAATATGTTTCCTTCTGGGTAGATGGAACAAAACCAAGTATGACCATTAATGAATGGTTCGGCTAACTCAACATTCGCGAGACTTGTGAAAATTAAATCATGTCGATGAATTCTTAGTAACTCAATTTTTTTGGTCTTGGTGGGGTATAAAACCTTAAAGTGACATTGTTGGTCGTGGTTGGATAATTGTGGTTAAGCTTCAATGATAATAGGATGCCTCATGTGGTAAAGGCTTGGTGATCGGTAAATGACGGTGCATCGGTAGGTGAAGTCGTGTTCCTTCTAAGGTATTAACCATAATTGGATCAACCTTTTTACTTCTAGTGATATTCTAATCCTATTAGTGTACTCTTCATTAAGTGACGGCGATTTCCCATATACTTACTTCATCCTTGATGCACTAAGAGAGCATCAGTATTATGTCATGATAATTCTTTAAATTTGATGGTATTGTTTGGGGAGGGATTTTATATTCGTTTCATTCTGATGTGTGGATCTTGTCGAGGCTTGTTTAGTCTTGAGTGAACCTCAGATTCTGGTATAGGAAGGCCTTGGATAAAATTATGTACACCAGCCATCTCATCTAATTTTACCATTAGGTTGATGTCGTTCTAGGCTTGGTTAATAATTCAGATATGGGAATCTTTTCCTTTTACTAATGTATCACGCAAATACATGGAGTATAGACTACATTGCGTTAGTTCCTTTCACAATTGTTATAGAAATATGAGGTTTTACCAGACTTGTTGTCAGGCCCGGTGATGCTTAAATCTATGAACATCATTGGAATTCATGTGTGGATGTTGGTAGATGTTTTAATATTAAATGTGAGATACCTTTGAAGACGACATCACAGTTCAATTTTTAAAATTCATTCCATCTAAGGAAAAAATCTTTGGAATTTTCAGTCATAGTCTCTTGATTGTCTTGTTTTTTCTCTCATAATTATCATTCATATTCCTTCTTTAGGAACATCATCATGTGGAGATGGGTGTGGTTAGTGTCATCCATGGAATTTCATGAAAATATAGATGGAAATGTGCCTTGATGTCAATAAGAGAATCATCCATTTTATCTATTTTGGAAATCACAGGATAAGAATAACTACTATGATTAAGGGTGTGTATTGGATGAAATTATGATGGTGGATGGTGTCTTGACATGCAATTTTCCAGTTATAATGTTAACACGTCATGTGGGCAGTATTTTTGGCCAGATGTTGAATGAGATGAATACATGGCCATATCTCTAGTAAAATGGGTTTCTATAAAATATCGTCTTGATGTTTTGGTATGAAAATGGGTATTCTCTCATATATTAATGGTGTATGTTCTACTTTCATAATCTATTCTTGAAGGTATGTTGGGTGTTTTCAAATGAATAACAGACTTTTGAACAAGATTTCATGACCCATGTAGACCGAATTTGGGTTACATCATTCCCAAAGGCTTCTAGGGGATAAGATGTTCTATAGTGGGAAATTTTTAATGTTATTTGCTTTTAACTAGACCAAAAATGGATGGGAATTTAAACAATTTCATTCATTGAATGATTAATTTTAAATCCCATATTCAGAATGAAATTTTTTGAATATGGAACCCTTGAATTTGATGTGTTATTTTTCTAATAAAATAAAATATATTTAATTTCAATTAAAATAAAATTAGATTGATAAAAATTATGAAAAATAATGTTTTAATAACAATAATATTAATATTATAATAATTATATTTATTGTGATATATAAATATTATTATTTTTACTATTATTATTTTAATTATGATTCGTTATTTAGAGAATATATAATAGGGTCTCCCCCTATAATTACAGTGATAAACCACCAGCCTCTAGTGCACACCATTTTCATCCCCTCTACATGACTGAACACGCCTTTGGCATAATCTCCCTTCATGCAACCTCCCTCTAGCATCCACCACCCTCCGCCAGAATCACCTCTCACATGACCCCCTTGACTGAATTCTCATGTGATGCATCCACTATGGACACCTCAAATCTCTAGTTTTGGTCAAATTTACCTATGATTTCTCATTCGTCACTGCATGCTAAATGCTTCCATCGATTTCCCTCTTCATTTCCATCCATGATATGCTATTCCCATCACACTATGTTACTCAATAGAAAACATTAATATATGGTTTAACTGGGTTTTGTATTTTCATCTAGCATTAGTGTGTTAGAGGTATCAATTGGGACTCCCTTGTTCGTATTCTGACATCATCCACCAAAACAGAGGCAATTCGTGGATGATTCGGCCTCGCGCCATCAATTTGGGGTAAGTTTCTAAACATGTTTTTTGTTTTTTCACCACCCAATTTAGTGTCATGTGGTGTTTTTATGTCCATGATATTTAATTAGAGGTGTTTCAGTACCTTTCCAAAATCATTTTGGTTGCCTATTATTGTTATTGTATGTTTTGGTCAATGATAGTGGAGAATTCATGAATATTATAAAGGTATTTATATATAATGGAGTGTTCGTGTGATTGCGGGCTAGTTGTGAGTTGTAACCACCAATTATGAAAAGTTATGGGTATTATATATATTCCACCAATTTTTAGGTCCCCATATCCTAGCCTCTTTAATTCAATAATTACTTTAATTTCTATTAGCTTATTCTTAATTCTATATAATAATATATAATTTCAGTTTTTGAATAAAATGTTTGAATAAGAAAAAGGAACTATTTCATAAAAAATGACAAGTTTTTATAATAAAACCCCTCTTGAGGTTCACTTCCATTATTCTAAAAATGTATTGACAAACAATTGTTCTTGAATTCCTTAATGCATTTGTGTCTCATTATTCTTGATATTATAGTTGTTAATTGAAATTAATATATATGAACCTTCTTGGATATTTCCTAATGAAACTTCTTCCATGAAAAAAATTATAAATGAACCAAGAAAAATCCTATGTGCATGGATCAACATGAAATTATAATTCCTAGTATATGTAATCTATCATCCTCCCTTTAATTTTTCACATATTTCTTGTTCAACCTTTTTTCCAATCACTTCAACAATCTGGTGATGCACTATTATCACATATATTATTGTCTTGTTTGTTCTAGCATGCCTGTTGTGGCCTTCACTTATGGAGAAACTCATTAGTGGTGTTCTCCTTGCCTCTTGGCCTCCCCTTTTGGTGCTACCAACCTAAATGGACTTTTTTCCAAATTAATTATGTTTTATATGTAATTTTATTGTTTTTTTAGAATTTCATTCATGAAAAATATTCTTAGATTGTATAATTTAATTTCATTGATAACCTATTTTTCGAGGCATGTTGATTCTTTGGGATTTTTTTATATTTTCTTCACATGCAAGTGCCTAATTTTTATTCCAATTTTTAGTGGCATGATATTCTTTATATGATCATTCTCTTGAGATGTTAAATTCTCACATTTTCATGTAATTATAAAGTGCTTAGTTTTGTGCTAAATACCTTATTCCATGTTCATGTCATGGATTGTTTTACATGATAGCTTGAAAAGATTTCATCTCAAGGTGATTGTCTGATTATCATGATTTATGTATATGATATCCTTTTGATATATATTTTTCGGTTTCCATGCCAATGTATTTTGGCTATTATGGTTCCCTTGATGTGGGAACAATGAGAACATGGGTTATTTGTTAAGGACTCCTGGAACGACACCCATTCCCGGGTGGTTATACCATGATTCGCCTTTAGAGATTTTTTGGATTAACATTTGAGGGATTCCCTAGTGGTTTAATATATTATTGAGTGATATTGGTTCCCTAAGAGTGAATCCTTGAATGGACGCATTGGAAAGACTTTTTCTCCAAGCCTTTGGTGATTCTCAGTCCTCTATTGAGATACCTAGGATGGACTTAGAGTAACCATGCCTCGAGTGATACATGATTTATCAGATGATTTTCATGGACATGATCAATGGTATTGAATAAATTGAAGGATATACCATAGTGATACATTCCGGATGGGCTCAAACACCAACTCTAGATTTTATGGAATCACATTGAATGACTTCTTTGTTTGAATATATTATTCTATACTAGCTGATTCAATTCGTGTTAGACCATGCAATCATAAAATTTATCTCTTTCTTGTTGGAATACTTATGTGATGACATGGGAATTAGACCCCAATCATAATCATAAGTTTTGGGGTGTACATTTTGGGTTTTCTTTATACATTTTTGAACTGTTACACATATTATTTTTGAAAAGGTATGTTCATCTAAATTATGTCTTAGGACGAAGCCAGTGGTATGGGAAGGGTGTCCGTTTAGGAACGTGGAATAATTTAATATTAATAACTTGTTGACAGTCACCATTTATTTTACATGGTGAACTTCATAATTTATATTTCATTTTTTTATTGGTCTAGACACCGGTGGTGCTTCACAACTTTGATTTATATCTCGCACCCTACACATGAAGCAATTAAACATGGTACAAGTAGACCTTTTTTGTTCCTAGACCTACAGACCATGATTGATTGCATATGTTCTATTTTTACGTAGATGTCATGATAAATGCAATGAGCTAGAGATTAGAATTCTCAGGGAGATATCCCTTGGGGCCCTGGTGTATTTTTCTTATTCATGGAATGTTGTATTGTTTAAATCTTCTTGTTATGTATCATCACCATTGCATGCATTCATCTATTGTATAATCTATTGTTTTCCGCATTTAATAAATTGTTAATTTTTGTCTTCCATTAATTTTTCAATTTTTTATTACTGTTTCTTCTGCTATATGTTCTTTTATTTCTTCTCTATCTATTATTTTATAATCATTGTGCATAATCTGATCTTTGTTGGAACGGTCTCCTTATAGACACTCTCTAGGCCCTTTATATCAATTGGCATCATTTTTCATTTGCGGAGATACGCTTGAGGTCATGTGACCCACCGGTCCGACCTCCATCAGAGAGTTGAGCTAGGATGGGATGTTAAATCCTCCCCGAACACATTTAATTGGTGGGTGTTCATGTTGTGTAAAACTATGTATCTTCAACATAATATCCTTATAGGATGCTCTTCATATGGGAGACCATCTTCCAGCTATACAACCTCTGAGTTAAATACATTTGAGTGATTTTGTATGTACTTTATCTAGAGTAATAAGTGAAACACAACATCAACATGATCCATATTCATTGTTGGTGCTATTTTATAGGTCACTACTATGATGTAATCAATTATATTAAATGTTCCAATATACCTTGGTCTTAGAATCCCATTCTTTACAACACACATGATTATCATCCCTATTGATACATGAATGAAGAATTAATCTCAAAATTCAAAAACCAAGTCCCTCAGATGGTTGTCAGAATAGTTATTTTTATGCCTTTGAGTAGCTTTAATATGATATGAATGGTTTGAACTTTATCTTTCATCTTTTATACAAGATCGGGTCCAAGTAGAATTCATTCAACAACTTTATTACAATATGTTGTAGTTCTACAATGCTTTCGATGTAGAGCTTTACATGGATCCATATGAATCTTTTAGTGGAAGATATTTATTAATGAAAACTAAACCAATGTGAGATGCCAATGTCATCCACCTTAAAAATTATAATTATTTTGATCGTAGTGATTTTTTGACCATATGAATAGTTCATTCAGATTATCCATTATTTTGGGGGTCACAGGCCATGATTTAATTTAATTCACTACTAAAATGTTGTTTAAGACTCCAAAATTTAAACGTGAACCAAGAATACCGATAACATGTAGTTTATAGTGGAACCCCATGTAGTGTGACAAATTCATTCATATATATATATTCATGTTTTTCAAGTGGGGAGTCATCCAAAATAGAGAAAAGTGAGAATTCTAGTAGAGTTGGTCCATCACAACCCATACCTCGTTGTTTCTTATGGATTTATTTATGAGACAAGTGACATGTTACACTATTACATTATCCCATTTCACATGGGTATGGGAAACAGTTTAATCATACATGTGGACTTATATTTCTCATATTTAACTTATTGACATTTTAAGAACCTTTATATATAATATGAAATATACATTTTCATTATGTCAAACATGATGTGTTCTTGGAGATCACAGAACATATTGTTTCCCTTTAGATTGATAGAGAATGTTGATCTTTTTAAATTATCCAGTAGATCCTTCTTTATCCAAGTTTATGAAAGAACACAAAGACTCTTTGCATAGTCAATTACACCATAATCATTGATATGGAATTTTTGTATCTTCCCTTAATTTAATTCATTATTCGTCTTATCGAAATCACGGTCATCCCTTTTTTCCTTTTCAATCTTCTAATAGGTTGATGGTTGGGAAATAATTTGGAAAACATAGGATTTATAATAATTCTTTATGATTTCAGAATCCTTCTTTTTCATATCTATAAAGATAGGGTCTTTCTCAATATGCATCATTGATAGATTTGTAGTTTAATTATAATAATAGCCTAATCTACCTTTTTTTCATTCCAATATAATAGTTAATAGAGAAATCACAGACTTTCATTATCTCTAACCATCTCCATTAACACATGTTGATCTAATATTGGGTAAATATATAAATTAAGTTCTCGTGACCTCTATATTTGTCACCATTTTAAATATAGGGGTCGTACCATTTTATTTTCAAATAAAAATTCATAGATGATTTCTCTATATAACTTTTGGGGTAGTTATATTAATGTATCAAAAACTGTTGTGATTCATAGGCTATCACATTATCATTTTTAATGAGTACACAACCCAAGCCATTCATTGAATCATCATTGTATGTCACAAAACATTCCTCACTTTTTGGAAATGTTAGACCACGTGTAGTGATCAGCCTATTCTTTATCACCTGGAATCTTTCCTCACATTCATCTATCAAGATATACTTTACCCCATTTCTTCTTAAAATAGTTAGAAGGATTGAAAATCATGAGATTTTTATCACAAAACACTTGTTAATATTATATATTCCATGAAAACATTAGATTTCCATTAGACTAGAGGGACTGCCCCATTGATCAATTTCCATTAACATGGATGTTTCCATAGAAATTCACTCGTTATTCATCACATACCCCAAGAATGTATCTTACCGCATCAAAAAGGCACAAATAATGAACATGGCATACAATTTATACTTTATTAATGATGCAAACATTAGCATGGATATTCTTCTTGTTCCACTTTACTCTTAGAGTAGATGGGCATATCATTGATAAATGCTACTACAAATTTTTAGAGGTAATGTCAACTGACTCTATTAATCAAATTCATGAATATTTCAAGGCAATTAGTATGTTTGAAATGCCTCAAAGAAAAAACTCATGGCTCCAATACCTTTTACGGAATCCACTGTTCAGAATATCTTCATTCATCACCTTTAGATAATTTTATCCTCAATGAAGATAAACCATTTAGAAGTATTAATCTCCTCATAACTAATCGAACAAGTCATAAATAAATGGAATATTATACCTATTATATATGTTAATATTGTTATTTTCCCGATAATCATTACACATCTGCATTGATCCATCATTCTTATTTTCAATGTGAATACGCACACACAAAAGAGATAAACTATGGTGTATGAAACCTTTTTCCAAATCCTCTTATAGTTTCTTCTCTGACTCCTCCAGTTCAATAGAATCCATCCTACTGGTACACTATGAGAAATGAATTTCTTGGGGTATGAATTCTATTATGAACACTTCCTGACGATCTGAGGGAATTCTGGAAAACTGTTTAAGAAATACATCACCATATGTCCTCATGATGGTAATTTATTCTAGGATGTCAAATTTCATCAAATTAACTATTTGAGAGATGTATTATTCTTTATAGGGAAACAACACCCACACCCTTGATGTATTTTCCAAAAGAGATTCATGATCCTCCTTGAATTTGAAGTAGAACATGGGATGGTTGATAATATGAAAATATATTTATTTACAAACATTTTGTGTAATTTCTATATAATGAGTTCCTATCCATCTCGAATATAGCATTGAATTCCACTTGGGAAATTGCTCAAAAAAATTTCTAAACTAATCCTCCCACATACTCCGATAAGAGAAGATTCCAACACATGGGTGGTAGTGATTTTCACACTTGGTGTTTAAATATATATCTCAACTTTAATGTTTTGGGGAATTAATTCAATAGATCTAGATAAAATATAAATTATAAAGGTTGTTTTATAAACATAATCAAATAATTATTTTTCCATTATTTGGTGAAAAGGACGTGTACATTTTACAATTTCATTTTCTTGCTCCACTTCAATAGAAGTGATGGTACATTCCTTACCTATCTCCTTTGGATTTGGTGTCTAATGATGCTAATTACCCTCAAGGACTCTATGTTTAGTGAACTAGGTTAAATATTTCCCTTTCTACCAATATCTATTGCATTGGACTATGGATGGCGATCTCCTTTACTCCACCACATTTTCCCAATTCCTCTTTTATTTTCATCATTTATGATATTCATGTCATTCTCTCCAAAAATTGAACCATTTCTCCATCCCATTTATAATTATACCATGATGCTTCTTCCAATATTTTTGACATGTGTGATTTTTAGTTTTCCTTCCACCTTTCTCCTTATATTCACCAGCTCGAAAATACCTCATTAATTTCTTATCACTATAACCATTGTATATTCTCTAAACTCCACCTTCACATTAATATCACATCCATAATAATATTTGAAACACAATAAAATTAACAAATTTATAGATCCTTTTGAATGTTTAATTTTAATCGAGTAATGAATCTATCAATTTTCCTATAATATTTTATAAAAAACCTCGAGTCATGCCTTGAAATATTTGTGAAATTTGATTCGTAGGCATTCAAGATTCTATTTCATTTTGCTTCAGATCTATGAATTCTCTATTAAAATTTTAATGAAGAGTCATAGGGAAATATTATTATGAAATACTTTATTTAAGTACTTCAACTAAATATCTTCAATTCCCCACTTCATCATGGTGTTCTTAATCATATCCCATCATTGATAGGCCTCTACATTCTAATGGAAATGGATAAATTCACCTTCTTCATCTTAGAATAGTGAAATAGAGAAAAGATATTTTCCATTGAGTTGAACCATAATTCCATGAATACTCAACATGAATGTCCACTAAATGTCAGTGGTTGATGCAACATAAAACACTTGATATTCAGTTTCTCCCTCTTTGGAGAAGGTTAATGTTCCACATTATACAGGTTATTATTCATAACCCGAGACAACTGGTGAAGTATCACCATGAAATTTTGTCATCCACCTCATATATCATTAGGGATCTCTTTCGTTCAATCACTACATTTTTCCTCAAAATGGATGATGCAATGGTTTCTCTTGGTTCCCTACATTTTTTAAAATAGAAATGGTCAGAACAAAACATAGTTCAATAGGTCATGAATAAATAATTTATTACTTTTTGAAATTAAGTCTATATGAATATATTATGGGATCTATAAATTTAAAACATTTTAAAACAAATATTATTGGGTGTTTACTTATACATAGTCTAATTAAAAGGGTTTTCACTATGGTTCTGTAATCCTAATCCCAAAATTTACTAAATTGTTCTCTAATACCAACTATAGAGTCCATATTTTTTTATTAAATTCCTATAAAATCATTTTAATGATAAAAAAATTAATAAATTATCTAAAGGATTTGATTATTGGGTGAATTAATACATTAAAAACATTAATAAAATAAAACATTAACATTTATTCAGTTACTTATTCTCTATCTTCTTATTTTCCCTTGAATTCTCCATTGTAAAATTTTTCACATGAGGATATATATCAAAAAAGGTTTACAAAAATCCCGTTATTATCATATATTAGAACAAGAAAAAATATTACATGGATTATAATAATCATCATCATCCTAACATTTTCATTGTATCATAATCATGAGATGAATAATTAGATAAATGTATGAAATGTGGAAATGCATAAAAATGAAACATCATGTCATAGTGATCATCTACGACACATAGTTGTGAACAAAGCTATCTTCATATTCACACATATTTCAATTTTCAAATAAGATAAATCACATCACCAAATTAATTGTAGCTCTATATAATTCCATGTGCACCATTCACATCATTAAATTTACATTGTGCAATATAAATTCAGGTGCACACAACACATCATAACATTTACAGTATCTTACATTCCCCATAGAATGTATATCAATATTAGACATAAAAGAACACATCGAAATTAATAGATATCATTTTAAAATTCATACATTCATAAAATGGGTTTCCAAATGAAATAGGTAATAATTCATATGATTTAAAAATCATCAACATTGAGTGAATGTTAAAAAATTATGAGAAGTAAAAGGTGTGTGTTTTTGAAATAAAAATACATTGAGAAATCGTTTTTTTGTCAAAAACACATATTGAAAACATGTATTTCCCAAAAAAATTACACTAATGATTACAAGAAGAATTTTTGGGAATATGACTACTAGAATATTGGTCAATATGGAAAACCAAAGAAAGAGTGTTGAGTTCAAGAATTACTGTTAGCATATTTTTAAATTATTGATTTACATTAGTGTCCTATATAAAAACATTAGATTCATTAATTAATTATTAAAAAAAATTTAAATGAATTTAAATAATTATAATTTTATTATGTTAAATTTTGAAAATTTATATGAGTTATATTGTTTAAATTCATCATTCGAAAGAATTTATTCATGTGGTTTTAATGATGGGTTATCCTGTATACATGAATTGATGTTCGTATAAAATGCAGATAAATATCCAGAATTGTTATTACATGTTATTAATTATATTATAGAAATTTTAATGATCTTATAAATAATGTGGTAACTTTTCATGAGGTTGAATCATTAGATAATAGTTAATGATGATCCATTTATGATATTTTTGGTGATTATTCAATCACAAATAATTCTATTATTCTTATAAATTACTATTATATTTATAAGATAGTTCTAGGTCATAAATAGGATTATTAGATACTCAATAAAATCAATTTTCCCCAATTTAATGTTTTTATTAATATATTTTAAGGTGTTATTCAAAATGAAAGCGCATAGTCCACGATGTTGGTAAACTTATATATTATTGGCGATCATTTCATTTTAAAATAGAGGAGTGGATGTAGAATTTTAATTATGTATATTACATTTACATGATTTATTACCAATATATCAAACATACTCATGTTATAATACAATATTTATAAGATAATGTTAGGATAATAGAATAAAATAAATGTAATTGAAAATAAATTAAAAGAAAAAGGAAGAGTATTTTACCACATGGATTTATCCTCCTTGAGAACCTCCTTAGGGAATAATTTTTTGTATTTTGATGAGACTAAGAGGTTCTGGAAGTGGTATATGGGATAGGGGAGAGGTTTGGGGATAAGTTATATAATTATCAAAGAATTAGATGTGTGGGGATAAGAGGTGTTAATGAATTTATTTATAGTGGGGGAGAGGGGTGTTTTATCATTATTTAATTTATTAATTTATTATTTGGATCATTACAAGCATTTGTTTTGATTAATGAAACAAATTATAGAAATTATATCATTTGAGTTCAAACCAATGGGTCTAACAACATCCATGATTCATGTAATAATTTATTTAATTTATAATGTATTTATTCCGTAAATTTCCAAATTTAATTATTCATCAAAAAATCATGTACTTCATAGAAAATCCGAAAAATCCACACAAAATTTTTTTTTACATGTGGAATTGAATCATAAACTTCATTATCTGGAAATTTTTTCCTAAATAAGAATAATTTTATTTTTAATTAAAATATCCATTTACTCAAAAAAATCTAGTTTTTAAAATTATAACTGATTTATTAACACATTAAAAAACTAAAAAAGGTCTCATAAATTTATTTTCAAATAACAAGACATCCGAATATTTAATTTTGGAAAAAATTTATAAAAATAAATTTTCATTTAAATTATTAAATGTATCATAAAAACATAATTAAATATTTATAATTTACAATAATAAAACCACTTAATCATCAATTTTCAAAATATTTACTAACTTATACTATAAGATATTATATCATATTGTCACTTATAACATTTATAAATTTTATTCAAACAGTCATTAGTGAGGTTACTAATCAATTGTCCTATTTACTATTTACAGGGTACATATATCTATTCCAAAGATCATGTTACTATTTCATCAGTATAGGTTCTTTACATCAAGAAATACATTTTATTTCATTCATTCCTCATTTATATAGTTTTTATTGTGATATTAATGCGATATTAATGTGATTATACTGTATAAGATAATTATAAGAATGTAATTTCAGTGATAAAATTTTTAGGTTGTTATAATAATAATTCATTGTGACATAAATATAGTTATAATATTTTTGTCTAATTCCCTCAAACATAATTGTTTTTATTACAATTTATATTTTTATTTTCCTTTTTGATGAAAAATTTCATTAAGATATGATCCATAAAAATATTAAACTAATCTTCATTATTTTACATAACATAATATTCATTAGATTCCACATAATCACGTTCGTTTATTTTATATTTGTTCCTTGAGCTAAAGTTCAACAGATTCTAAATCATCATTATACATTTTAGTGTACTTCACATCTCATTCATAAAAATTATTTTATCAGGATCATAAATTGTAGAATAAAATATATCTTCAAATTAAAATTAAAATAGAATTAATCATATATAGAATTTTCATCATCAATTGTTTTTACAAACGTAAAATCATTTAGTTTTTATTGGAAAGTACTTATATAACTATGAATTTAATTCACACTTATTTAGTAGTCATCAACATTTTCCTCTCCAACAATCTAGGTATCTTTAAAAATTATTCCTTGTATATGATATTTATATTCATTTACATCCTCAATTATATTGATGATTCATGATTATCTAAATATTTACTCTAGTTTCCTTATGTCCCATTAAATTCATACAATCCTTATAAAAATGGAAATAATTATTTAATATCCTGATTTACTATCCACCTCATGATTTTCAATCATATCTATATCTATAATGTATTATCCCAGTAAATGATATCATGGTATATTAAATTTTTTCTATCCATGATATTTATTATATTTAATTTAGAAACTCCTCAGATGTTGATAGGTTCCCCATTTTACATCACTATAAAAAATTATCTTATATGGTTATCATGGGGGCTTCGATACTAACTGAAATTCCCTATATTTTAATGTTTCACCAAAATGGGGTTGGCATAAAAAAATGATATTTTATTATAATTTTAATTCTAATGAAAATAAGCCTCTATAACATGTAAATTCATCAATCCAATGAAAACTAGTCATCATACATATTAGTATTTAGTAATAATAAATGTAAATGCATTGAAAACACTATTAACATGGTTTAGTCTCATTATAGATACCAACTATTTTTTTTGTTATCATAATTATCTATAGATATCAAATATATAATATAAGTTAAAAAATTATTTTATCTATTGAAAATACATATTTTATAAATCATATAAATTTATAATAATTCTCATAGGTAGTAATGTTTTTCACTATAAAATGTGAGAAATTTAACTTTTTCATTGGGGGTGTTGGGTAAGAAATATGGTCTTCATATTGTAATTTTTTGTTATAAAATATCTTTCTACTCACATAATAAATTTTATATGAGGTAGTCACCTAAATATTCAACATCCGAGACATAAACATCTAATATCCTTGATATAATGACAATATTCATCCAAAAATGTATATTTAATTACACGCAAAGTGAGATATATTCAATATATTATATCAAATTCATATAAGTGGAAACGATATTTTAATAAGATCTCTACTTTAAAACCAGCCAATATTTATTAAAAAATTCTTTAATCACTAAAAAATTTATTTTCTATAAATATCATCAACAAACAATTATTTCCTCTAAAAATTTCAGAGCCCAAAATTTCCATGGTATATATTATATCATCCTCCAAAATAGGATATCCCATTAATTTCAATTCATCAACTGATCATCTTCTCAATAATATTGTTATGAATTATACAAAAAAAATCATTAATTACATCCATCTTAACATATGTTAACATTAAAGCATCATAAATGTTTATTTTAGTGCATGCAATTTATTTTTCATAACTCTAAAGTCTCTAAGTTATTCATTACATAGATAATTCACTAACCATTAATTTATCTCATACACCTTATCAATTATAATTTATCTAAATTTTGAGGCCTAGAACCATCCTAGTTAAAACTTATTAATTCAAAACTAATAATATATTAAGCCTCCATATAGATATTTCAGATATGTCATTATTGAAAAATGTCATATAAAATTTATCCATATTTCATGTTCCATTATTTTATATTGTTTAAGATGTTTTAGTGGGTTCACAGCATGGGGTAATATTTCAACATAATATACACAAAAAATAAATTATCATAACATCCATACATTCATTTCCACGTATTTGTAAAATTTATAGAATTTTATTGATAAGTAAGATTCCTATGAAATCCTCTTCTATCCTGAAAAATAACCATGATTCCTATAAATCTTATTAGATGAATCTTATAATATCCAATATAAATGTGAGTAGTTTTCCATTTATGTAGTTTAAAAATAGTAAAAAAATATATCTTATAAATAATTAAAGGATTTTGTTCTAATTAATCCCTCTCCATTATGTCCCATTTATTAATATCATTTTTGAAAAATGGAACATGACAATATCATTTGAAAAAAAAATAAACAGGAAGACACACATTCCTATTATAGATGAAATCTCATCAACTATAAATATGAAAACTAGTTAGTTTCATAGGTGGATTGAGCATAACATAAACACGTATTTGATCACTTTAAAGGAAATATTCATATATTACAGAATAAAACATGCTACATAACCATAATAGTTTTGTTTTTTCGGGTATTAGAAACATCATCAAGGTAATTTCATATTTATATTAAAAATATCCTATATGATAACCTCTCTTCATACACTTCTTAAAAATATAGGACATAAGTCCATCATTTGTATCCTTATGAAATTTAAACATAATTAAGGCTGACCTTATGTTATCTATATGGGTAATAATTGGTGAAATATTCTTATGGGAACTTGTAATAAATAATTATTTATAAGGGTATTGTTTTATGGTTATAAAATATGAAATTCACACAATATTAGATATATATCATATGTCATGAGTCATGAAATAATACATTTCTATTATTGTTATGATTTTCTAATCATCAGTAATCAATCATGATCCATGAGGTATTTTATGACAATAATAACATGTAATTAATGAAAAGAACAATCATATGTATATATAGTACTTTCATAGGTATCTGATCTCATAAAATTTACTAATATAGAGTGGATAGATTCCCTTGGTATATTGTGTTTACATTTGTTTCTATTATAATTAATAGCGTATAGTGTTTTATATTGGATTGGGTGTACACCCCCATTCCATATATGTTATCTAATGATATATCAATCCTTTATGAGAACATTTTAGGTAAATATATTTCTTCACACACCACCCAAATGATGAAAATAATATATATATTTACCATATTCTTATAAAAACATAAATAATTTCATCATAAGATAATTATAATTTGGGAGCAAAACAAGTAAATGGAAACTAACTGTTAAAACCCATCATCATTAATTTAGGGGAAGAATTAGAATGTATAATATGATAATAAACATAATAAAACATGAATACATGAAAATCATGTTGACATAGAGGATAAATTATTTTATGAATTGAATTTAAATACTCATTAAATAGTGTAAACTACCTTTGCTTTATATAAAAATTAAAAACAATTATTTAATAATGAGAATAATATATTCTTTAAAAATATATGGATGAATATTAATTATTATTATAAAATAATGGAAATTATGTAAGGAAAATATTGTCACTCAGAAAATTTATAATAAATTTTTTTATTATTTATAAAAACTAAAATGTTTACAATATGGAAAATATTGGTAATATTCCTTTTTATGCTTTAGAAACAAGATTCATCTATGATTTATAATAAAATAAAACAATTATCATAGAATATATTTCTATAATAATGAATCATTTTTATGAATAAGTACAATTATGTATAATATTTCAATAAAATATGATAGATATGGTTTTTTCGTTAAAAAAGTAAATTTGTCATTATTTAGAAATTAGAATGGTGAAATAGAAAAAATAAATGAAAAAACTATCAGATAAGATATTTTGATGTTTTTATCACATAAATATAAGGTTTTCAAATTATTATATAATCATGTAGAAATAATCACAATTAAAATTAATATTATAACATAAAAGATTAGAACATGTCCTGAACACCTTCAAAAATCATCCATCCTCAACCGTAATAATTTTTTTTAATAATAATATATATAAGAAATAAATTCATACATATACTTCCATATATGATAATTTAATATATTTTGATAACACATTCATTAAATATTCTCCTCTAAAATAAATATTCTAGTGGAAACTCTTTCATTTTTCATCTGTGTTTTAGTTTGGTAACTCTTGTCATTTTTAGGTATTCCAACCATGATCATTTATTAAACTAAGATCATATATAAAAAAAATTCATTAATTATATGGAAATATAAAAAATGTATTCATATCATTGAGGAAAAATGATTTTAAAAAATTAGGGAGCTGGTAGCATTTAAATATTTACGGGTGAGGTTTTCATTATATAATATATGGAATTAATGGAAGTAAATTATAATTTTATCCTTCCAGAATCTTTATTATATCATTAATATCAAATTTATTTATAATAATTTTCAATTATATTATAAATTTGATGTAGTGATGAAAAATTAAACATTTCATATCATAGATATAGTAGTATGTATTCACTCATGAGCAAAAATTTATGTTTTCTTCCAATGAAATTTGTATATAAACAGGTTATTCCATTATAAGGACAATATTTTATTATAGTAATTAAACTATTTTCATAACATTAAGATGGTTGTAGATGATTTTGGGGGATGTAATGGATAAATAAACAATTATGAGGTCTGTAATAACATATACATATTCCTTGTATAATCTCCATGGAAAAAAGAAATTGAGTATTCTTCGATGGGGTTAAATGACAAAAAATGAGTTAGTAATGGATACAGATTTTGGGTGTTTATATAGGTGTATATTTTTCTATATATGGGTGTAATTATATTTATATGGGTTGTAAGAGTATGATCCCTTTCATAATTGATAGTATAAACAATATTGAAAATTTCCATTATATTAAATGAATATAATCCCACTTTGAGGATAATTTAGTAACAAATTATAATATATTTTATAAGAAGATAGTGTTTTCTCAATATAACCAAATTAAATTATAATGATACATTTTTTCATGATATGTGAAAACATATATCTTAGTTTAAACATAAGGATTACCATTTTATACATTACCATTGTGAAATTATCTTTACCATGATATCAACTAGTTATAGCTAAAAATAATTTTGGACTTATATAAAATCTCTATAGTAATTTTAAATTTGAAATCATTCTTTCATGCACTAATTTTCTAAAATAATATAAATTGATTATAATAAAATTAAAAAACTAACAAACCCCACCTTTATAATAATGTATGTCGATGTGAATAAAGTGATCTATAATTATTTATCCCAAAATTTCTTCAGTAGTTATTTAGAAAATTAAATTTTAGGATAATTATTAATGAATTAAAGGATACTTGAATTATAACAATTCCAAAACACAATATAATAATTAAAAAAACACATTAAAGGTGATTGTACCTAAATATTTTCTTAATAGAATGAAATATAACTAATCCTTCTAAATATTCTATATGTGTGTCCTATTTTGAAATTGTTGTCTAAATTTCCTTCGTTTTGACCATAAGAATGCATTTTTCCAGAAAATTATTTTTAATATTTTATTTAATATTTATAAAAAAATTATGTAAACAAATTTATGGAATTCATAATAAATTTTTTTACATTATTCACCAATAATTCTTCATTTTTATAAAAATAATACAATTTAACCATAAGATATTTTCAAAATAATGAATTATAAAATGAATTTCATATTTTAAATCTCAAATTTTAAAATTTAGAAATATTTCATTAAAATAACACATATTTAACACAAAATAAAGGAATGTTTTTAAAGTAAACATTTTTATTTAGATATGAATAAAAAATTAGTACATATATTTTTAAAAATTAAGGTAAACATAATTCTCAAATAATATATTTAAAACTGAATTTTAACAAAACATTATTCTCTTATTTTTGTTATATCACAAAATATTGAACAAAATTGATTTATATAGTGTAAATATGTTAAAAACATTTATGGTGTTACATTATAAACCCCTTATATAAATTCAATCATTTATGTTTTTTTACTCAAATAATAAATTATTATACCTATGTATCATTAAATCCTTGGGTTTATATATCTACATTGAATTAAAGATTCGTCAATAGAAACATTACCATTTATATGGTCATGCTCCATACAAATTTATTTATATTCTACAATATTTTTACTTATTGTTTTCATAATATCGACCATTGTCCAATGAAAAGTCATATATGTTATATATATATGATATACCAAATATGTACTTCCCCAAATAATATTTTTGGAACATACTATGTTGTTGGGATATGTTTAGTATAATATGTGGGTAATAAGATATCCTCCATTAATGAAACATCCCTAAATTTTTCATGTTAATTCATGGAATATATCTAGTAATATTTTAGAGACAAGGAGACGAGTTTGAATGATATTCCAAGGCCCGTTGTTTGCAGAATAAATTTTAGAGGTATAATAAATATATTAAATTCATAAGAATGAATTTTTACTAAATTGAGGAATAAAATATAAATGGATAATTAGATTGGATATCTGAGTCCAATTTTTAATTCCATGCATGTGTTTTACCCTAGTGGTAACCTTGTATTACATCAGGTGGTCTGGATGAGCCATGATCTTTTGCAGATATTGAAATTAAATTAATTTATTAAATTACGCAAACAAATAATAATTCCATAATTAGTTAATTAAATAATAATATTATGGTTATATGCATAACTCTATAGATTGGGGAGAGATATTATAGGAGGTTATTATGGAAAATTAAAATGAGATCAATGATCGACGACCAATGTCCAATAGAATCTGAGGATCACCCTAAAGAAAATGAAAAAAAATTAGTTCATCATTTATTGATCCATATAGAGGTAAGATATTTATTTATTTGGGTATTACCCATTGATAATTTATATGGTGATTATCAATAAATCATTCAAATGATTAATTCACAGATCGTACATATTTCATAATGGGTTTATCTATAAGAATTTATTGGGTGGATTGTTCTTTTCTGGTTTTTCATTCACCATTATAAAATAAATGAAAAATGTACAACCAAACATGGTCACAGGTCATTTCTCTTTGTATGTCTTCTAGATTTCTAACACTTTTCTTCCAGATTCATCATCAGATCTATGATTGGACTGTAGTTCAAATAAAATTATTATAAATCAACAATTTCGTAACAGATTTATTACACAACAATTATTTTTTAGAATATATGTGATTGGATCAAAAATGATATCATTATATGAATATGGTGGTTATATATTAATATTTTTTTGATGATTCACATTGTATTAAAATTAATGGTGTGACTTCCAACGACATAACCAGGTGATTCCAGAGTATTTTGGAAGGATATATTCTAGAGATAAATGAAATAGGGGATCAAAAAGAGTAGATCCATTTTATATGGGATGATTGAAAACTAAAATAGAGGTTGATGGTGTGAAATATTATGTGTAAGAAGGTTCAAAGACTCTAGAAAATGTATATATACATGGAATGTTTTTCAGAAACAGACATTGTGTGGGAAACCTGGTGTCACACTAGGATTTTTCTAAAATTTATGTATCACATTGTGCATGGGCCCTGTCACATAGTGTGTGACATGACCTATTATCTTATAATATACCTTAGAGGGATCACAAACACTCCTGTGAGTAGATCGGTTTGAACACTACTTATACTGTAACATGGACATGACCAACCGTACACATGCATATTCAAAATTACACCAGGTTGGAAAATTTGTGTAATCTAACATTATCATGTGCATGGGATATGTTACATGGGTATGGCCCATTTCTGATGGGAACAATTATTTACTCCTTAAAATTTTTCTTGGATTCCTTATCCTCTTCCATTAGAAAAAGGTTAATTATGATTCATACAATTGATTCCATCATTAAGAGTTATTATGGAAATTTTTCCTATATATAAGATGGTGATCCCTTATGTTGTAATTATTTGATAGATTAGTATAATTCCACCCCTAAGGCCGGTTGTGGAATCCCAATCCAATAACATTCCCTTGGTGGATTTCAAGTTATCGATGTTACCGACTCTATTTGGGAATAGATCCTCTACGGATAGAATTATTCCAAATTGAGTATTTTGGAATACCCCATGTCCTTGGGTGTGATCCTTATCTATTTAACATTATCCTTATACATATGTAATATAAATATAATTGGAAGACCTGATGATATGTATACCTCATACTGATTCCATTCGTGAAATTTGACTCATAGAGTATTTTCTCTTTGACATGGTCTATGTGGAATCTATAAGATATATCCTCAGACTGGAATTATTTTTGCGACATTACTTTAGGGTTGTGTGTGTTTTTTTGAGTATAAGAGGATAATATTGTTAGATTTTATAAAGAAATATAATTATATATTGATGACTATTAGACCAAATCTTATATGTTAGTGATTTTTGGGTGTCCAACTTTTTATTGTTATACTCACCCATTCATGCACTTTTCCAACATGTATCAAGTCTTCGTTAGAAGATTAATCTTTTTTTGGATTCCAAGACAGAGAATTACCTATTTTTTCTTACTAAATAGGATAGATCATTGTGTGGTCCTTGTAGTTATCTTGACTACAATCCCCATCAACAATTTCTTATAGGACATGTTTTCAGAATCTGTGGTGGTCTTATATTTGGATCTTTTCTGCTTAAGTACATGGTATCATAACCTAGAAGTGGTATATTGACTTATGAAATCATTTTAGTCAGTTAAATGTCATTTCTCAATTGTATGGGCTTTGAAATGCATGTATGTATATTGGTAACATCGGCTAATGCCTCCCATGTGACTAATTTTTTTCCTTGGTGCGACTATTTGGCTCATGGCCTATGGGAGGTGGGTTTGGAGTAGTCCCAACACAGACCCCTTTTGGACTAGACATGATTTAGTGGTATCGTATCAATAAATTATATCATAATTTTGGATACTGTGAGATTTTGTGGGTAATATTATTAAGAGTTTTATGGTTGAGATTATAGTTAGAGACTCCAGTGTTGGACTCAGGACCGACATATCCATATACCTAGACACTGATCACCTATTTTTTGACATTTTATATATTGAAACATGGTTCGGAAAATAATCATACATGCACCATATTGGAAAAGTTTTTTATTCCATTTCCTTCAAGATTCATATCTACATATATAATTGTTGGTCAGAGTGGATACTCAAGAGGGTGGTGAATTGAGTTCCAATTAAAAATTTCTGTTTAAAAGATTTGTATTAAAATCCCCCAAATCATAAAACAAGATAAACTATAGTGAATTTATAATGATTGAAAATTTTTAATTAGTTCCTCAAAATTGATTATTTCTCAGTTAACATAATCTAAAGATTAAGTTATCTTTTGAAACTAACTTACTGGTTCACAATAATTACAAACACTTTCTAGTTCAACTATCAAAGCTACTTTAAAACAGATTTGAGTTTCAATTTAAATAGCAGCTGAATATTGAAATTAGTTTAAACTAAAATAAGATGCACATCTGTGTAAACCAAGAGGATTAGTTTCAAGCTAAGACATTGTCCTCTCAAATAATTTATATAATACTTTGATCTACTCCCTAGATCAGGGTTACAATAGTACACTGACTGTCCAGGTCCTCTGACCTCTACCGAAGTCCTATGTGGGAAAGTAATAGCAATAGCACACAGGCTGTCCAGGTTCATAGACCTGTACCACAGTTCTATGTGGTATACACATAGTTGTAAAGTGCTTAGTGTGAGGATTTCAGTATCCTCCAGTTCAGCTTAGGAGCCATTGTGTGTCAAAATAGACAAAAGCACACACTGCTTGTAATGTAACGAAAAAGATGATCACCATAGAGCAGGAATATAAAAATGGGTTTAGAGTGCTATTGTGTGATGTCAATGTAGTACTGTACTCCTTTGGATTGAAGAATATGATGCTTTGATTCCTTCAAAAGATGTTTTCTAGAAAACAGAGTGTTGTGGGTTTTTTTCTTCACTCCGAGTACAGGTGTTCAACTTGAATGTGAGAGTATTCCAAGTGGCACTTGAACCTCCTCTATGAACTTCTATTCTTGAAATATATGACTGTTCTTAGAGTTCTTTTTGAATTCTTCTCTGTATGTACGTGTTTATCTTTTCTTCTTCCTTACATATATGTCTCTCTTTATGACTCTGTGTTTCTATATATTTGCAGGAGCTCGATATTTATTTTATTTTTCCTTTTGTCCGGAAATGGGGATGATTACCTTTTACATGTAAGAGGTACAGTTCCCTGACATGCAAACAACCCAAATTAATTAATAACAGTATTATTAAAAGCATAAAATATGACCTTTTGAAATTAAATTGTAAGACGAAAAAATAGTTTATGAAATGTTGTCATTGTAAGTCATGGAAATTGTGTCTCCTTCACACGGTGTCCGGGTTGATCACAGTTTCTAATAGTCCCAGTGTCTCATGGTCATAGTGTCTTGTTCACGGTGTCTCATTTGATGGTGCCTTGTTCACGGTGTCTGGTTCACTGTGTCTTGTTCACGGTGCCTCATCTCATGGTGTCTTTCTCAAGGTGTATCATCTCACAGTGTCTTGTTCACAGTTTCTCATTTCACGTTGTTTGGCTCACGGTGTCGTGCTCACGGTGTCTGGCTCATGGTGTTTGGCTTCATGGTGTCTGGATTCACGGTGCCAGAAATACCTAGCCAGTGGCAGACTCATGGTGTCTTATACATTCCAAAGTAACTATGTGCATACTTATATAAAGATTATAATAGAAAGAATTAGGCTTAAGAATTAGTTAAAGAAGTTATTTTGAGAGTAGATAAAATATAGTATAAAGTATGTAAATCCAAAATAGAGAAATTAAGATCTTACAAGGCTCTACATAATGCATGAGAAAACATTAAACATAAAAACACATGATTGGATATAATGTATAGAAGTTAACCAGGTTGAATAAGATTTGGAATCATTAACTCAAGATTAAATAAAATTTGTGAGCATTAAAACATGATTAATACATGACTATTCCAACAGTCTCCCTTGTTTTGATGATCAGAAATCATATACAATTAAGGTGAATATTGGAATAAACTATAAAGGTAGCTTGCTTACATAGTATATAAAAACTTATCCCCCTTTTGGGATTATCAAAATAATGAAATAAGAGTGGTCAAAAACGATCACAGTTCCATAATTGCAAATGAGTGTCAGTACAACAAAAACGATAATACAAATACAATATTATCCTAATACAATAAGTGTAATAACTGTTTTTTTCATGGGACGACCTTCCCTTTTCATTTAGAAGTAGTGGAAGAAGAGGAAACTATAGGGGTAGAGGCTGAGGTAGAAGAATACAAATAGGTGGTTGATAAAGATGGAAAAGGGAGACCTTCAAAGACTAAGGGAGACAAGGTAGGACATGTAGAAAATCTAGGCAGTTGTTGTTCAAGAATCACATGCCTGGTCTGACTGATTGCTTGTCTGACAGACATTGTGGTTGAGGTTAGAGCAGAGGTGAAGGTAGGAAGCCCAGGTCTGATAGGTGATTCCATTGGAGCAAATATGGTGGTACTCTTGACATGAAGATAGGGCTTCAAGAGTTTGATGAAATCTATAATAATCTATCCACCATATTTCAAGACATTCTGAAAATATTTCTTGGTCTCCATAAACTTGTCCATAAATCTAGTAAACTCTGTGAGTTTCTGGAAATGGTTCTTGAAATATTTAGTCACAAGATGAATCCTCTGATTTTCTTGATGGTACTTAAAAATGTTTATCATATCTATCTGGGAGAAAATTCTGTTGAAGTAGAAATCCACTTTCATGGAAATCTCTTGCTGAGCATCAATAGAAATATTTCAGTGTATTTTTCTAGGTCAAGAACTTTGTCACTATTTTTTACCACATCAGTTAAATGAGCCTCATTGAAACCACTGAAGACATTCTGAAGCTCTACATTGATTACAGTTCTGAGCATATAACTATCCAAGGGAGGTTTTGAGGATTGACCAGATGTTTTGACAGCTGTAGTTAGAAATTTTATTTGATTCAACACCTTTCCAATACACCATGTAAACTCATCAGTGAGTTTATTCAGATTGGAAACAATCCCTTTCATTTCATTCACAATTTTTTTGTTCCTTTCAGTTATCTTTTCATCTAAGGATGAAAGATAAGGTTGATGTTTAAAGACACCAACTTGTGGGATTTGAGGAGCAGCAGGTTCTAAAAGAGGAACAATAGATTCAGATCTCGAATACATCTCTCTCTACATGTCTTCAACTATACTTGTAAGATTATTTACTTCATTATTGAGAAGCTTATTTTCAACTCTGACTTCATGAATTTCTGGGAGCATCTTAGGTTGTATTTTCCAGGTAATGTTCTCCAATAAATCTGAGGAATCTCTCTGGCTTAAATTTGTCATAGAGAGAGGTTGGGTATTCATGAGTTTCACCACTCCTGATAAGAGAGTAGCACTAAATTCATTCAGATCATCCTTTCAAAAAAATGATGGATTTTCATATAAGGGTTCAGGTGTAGGGACTGGTACTGGCTCAGGATCCTTCTCAAGTGAAAAAATGGAGACTGATTTCAACTGAAATATGGAGGAAACATCATGTCTGGTAGCAGTAACCTGCTATGAATCATTCACATCATTGAAAATGGGAAATTTACACTAAGTGTCTAAATGACATGACTCGGATGGATGTGAGGATTCAACAGAATCAAGATTTGGGGTTTTCTCTATAACACCACGAGATTTTATAAGATATAATCTTTTTAATTTCATTCATATATTCTCTTTTATGCTACACCAAGATTATAATGTGCTATACGCAACACCATATTATCTTTCAGTATAGGCAACACTAATCTTGGATCGTGTTACACACAATTTCATGTTTGTTTGATAGTAGATATTATACAAAAAATTGAGTGTATATATATATATATTCAACATATAAATGAAATAAATTTATATTTTATTATATGCAATAACAAAGGAGTCTTTCACTACACTCAACCCTGACTTGGCTTGTATTACACGTAATCGAGACCTTCCTCTATAGTGTGTGTTGTACGCAATACCAGGTTTTAATAAACAACAATATATGATTATAATATTATTTTGAACTAGCCATTAAGAATACTATTAACTACATTTTGAATTTTATAACATTATTATTCATCATACACATTTTCTAGAACATGGAATGAGAACAAAATAAATTATTTGGGTTAAAAAATTATTTAAAAAAAAACAGTTTTGCCGCCTTTTGATGGCGCACCAACATTAAATTTTGTTTTTGACATGTTTATAAGTTCAATTTGACAAAACAAAATTCTTCTTAGAAATCAGGATATAAAAATTTACTTTGGATAAATTTTTTATATTATTCTAATAACATTCATATTTTAATGAATAGTAAAAACACGATATATTTTAATTAAAAACAACTTTTTCATTGAAATAATTTATATATATAAATTATAATATTGAATAGTTTTAAAGTATAAATAGAAGATATTTTTACCATTTAATATAATATAAGTCATTATCATTAATTTTACATTGAAATCATAGGTAAAAACATTTCAATCATTGGCAATGTTTTAACTTTTAAAACCTGTTTTCTTAACAATGGGATTAATTTTAAATTAATTACTACAACTTCTGTGTTTTGAATTTTTAAAAATGGATTCCATATTTGAATTCAGTGGATAAAAATTATTTTAATATGTTACTTCTATTTTTTTATATTATGAATAGTAACAACAATAATTTTTATTTACTATAGTTAAAGGTAAATCGGGTAATTAAGGGTAAAAATAATATTATAATATTACCCTAACTCCTACCAAAATTATATTGGATGAATAAAAGTAGAACCATATCAACTAAGGGTTGGAACAGATTCATTTTATGGACCTTTGACCGTGAAAATAATTTATTTATTATTAAAACCAAAGAAAGTGAAAACATGTCACTCTCTTAAATCTTATAAGTATAATAATTTTAATTTAGTGATAAAATTTATGAAACATCGAACATGAATAGTCTAAATAAAAACAATAAAATTATCTACATCATTTGTATTTATTTCTAATTTTTTGGGATTAAATAATTATCATTAAAGGTGACACAATAGTGATGTTGAAATTATTTTATTGATTGAAATATCAAATAAATGGTTTTAAAAATATTAAAATAAATATTATATGAACTATTTAATATGCTCCACTAATTTTCTAGATAAATATTAAATATTATGAATCTATTAAAACTTTTATTTCATACATATCTCTTGTGATGATTTTATTTAAATTCAAATAAATAAATAGTGTCAAAATTGACACTATTGTTATTTTATAAAAATAAAATAATATAAAATTGATTAGATATCACAAAAATATTTAAATATTATAAATTAAACTTTATATGGTCTAAAATTTCATAAATTATCCAATTTTGGACAATTCACAACACATAAGTAATTATTAATAAAAATTTAAAATTTAGAATCTTATTTCCAAAAATAAAATTAAATTGATTAAATAAGGATAAATAAAGTTGATAAAGTCTAAAATAAATTCCAAACATGACTACATTTTATTTTTTTATGAGATTACAACACTATCTCATCTAAGCTTCTGATCGGAGTCATTTTTTATGTTTTTATGTTGGGTTTTAATATATTATAAATTAATATTTTGAGGTTTCCAAAGGTACCCCTCTCCTCCCTTATAAAAGGCAACCTCCTCCCTCTCCTCTTCACAACACACTGAGCATTCAATCTTGGAAACCCCTACCTATTTCTCATATCCACTTTCCTAGTTAAATTTAGGAGGTTCTGTTCTTCTCAAAAGACCAACTCTAGATCCTTAAGAGGAATATTAAAGGAGGTGCGTCGAAGAAGAGGTAATCTATCCTACCGATTCTTTAAAGTTTCGTTCTTCATCAAATTCTTTTTCATTAGTTTTATAATTATAAAGTAATAACATTAGTATCACTGATATACTGATATGTTATTATAAATATAAAAGAACCCCATTTCTCCTTCTATCTATCCTACAGAAAACAAAATCACCACGCGTGCTTACGTAAGGAATACCATCTTCACGCCGTGGTGTAATCAGTTTTCCCACCACCACCTTATTTGGATGGGTATAATGTTGTAAATAATAAATATATATGGTTATTATAATATAATAATGATTCTGAGATATTATATCATCCACACCAATTCTATTAAATAATTATGGGAATGATATCATCGCTCGTGCGTACGTACGGACTATGGTCTCCACGAACACGATGAGATTCATTTTCCATGATTAACCATTCAAGTATCATTATAAAGAATATATAATAATTTATCAAGAAAGATATTACATAATAATGATACTCTATTTATTTACATATATTTTTCGTTTACTTAATTAAATTTAATTCAGTAAAGAAATGAAAACAACGTTAATGCTTACGTATGACCTACTGTCTCCATGAATGGTGTATTTCATTCCATTTATAAATATATCAAATATATTTATATTCTGGATATATATTATATATAAATCATGTTTTAAATTATAGAATTATGTAAATCAGGATTTAAGTAATAATATCATGAACAACAAATCGAAACACGTATAATAAATGAAACGATTTTACCCAAAATGATTATTTAACATGGAATTTACAAATGAACGGGTAATATAAAGTCATAAGTGAACGATATATGATATCATAACAATGAATATGATTCTGTAATAAGTAAATGACATTATTTAAATCATCATACAGGAGGTTCAGATATATATGAAGCATATCGGACATAAGGTAAGGTATAACTTTTCCAATATCGTTTTTATCCGAGATTGTTTATTCATAAGTATTTACTAGGGTTATATTTATCATCCATGTCTCTATTTTCTAAAAATGGTTTCATATATGTTTAAAGTCCTTTTTACCCATTTTTGAATTTTACTACATGGTATGTAAGTAATATTTCTTTTGTTTACCATACGAGGAACTTTTTGACTTTTCTGGAAAAAGTACGAGAAGAATGTTTTTTTATAAGGGATGAATGGGTTTGTACAGTTCCATAACGTGTAATTTTCATGAAGATTCCTCTACAAGATTTCATTATTATTTTCAACAAAAAACATTTCTTTTAAATTTTCATGGAATTTTTTTGAAAAAAAAATGATTTTGAAGAATAAAGGATATTTTCTTCAAAAATTAATTTCATGAGTTTTTTCAAAACAATTTTCCATCTAAGATGACATTATTTTGTATAATTATGTTTCAAGTATAATGTCTCTATTATTTACATGGTTTGATTCTTTTTCTGATGAAATGATATCCATTAGTTTTATATGGATTACATTATAATGGGATGATGATTATGAAACCCATTTTATTCTTTGGGTTATGATGAATGATTTATGTTTATTTTATGGCACAAGTATGAATGCTTTCATTATGAGATGGGTGGTACCTATATCGCCCTCCAATTAATTGGGTAAAAATTTATATCTCATGAGATATACATGGCTAGAATTGTAAGTTAATCCGGTTCAGTGATATAGGACTGGAACGAGGAGTGAACTTGATTCATTAAGGGAATTTGTCCACAAAGGTGGTCTTGGCAGAAATGTTGTGGCTACTATGGAAATCATAACATGTCATTAAAGGTTTTACACAGTTAAATGATTTATTCCCATTCTATTTTATCATGATTGATGTTCCTTTATCATATATGCATTGCTTACTTCCAAGATTTATGTCTTTGCTCAAGATTTTGATGTTTATTTTTTATGTTCATGTTTTTGCATTCAAATGTTTTTGGATTCTTTTATGTTCTCTATCTTTACCATTACTGATCATTTGAGATCAGCCTTTTTATGTATTCTTTTTTCTAGGATATAAAGAAAGTTTTTATGTAATAAAATAAAAGGGTAAGATCTTTATGGGAGATGGTGAAGATACTTCACCATGATTAGAAGATTGTGTTCTGAGTTTCCAAAGACAGTAAACTATTTCAATCATTGAGTGTTGGTTTTTGTTATGTATTAAGTTTTCCGCAAAAATTAATGTAATGTCCATATACGTCAAACTTCGGGTCTCTACAGTTGGAATCATAGGAGAGGTTTAGTTAACCTTTGGAAACTCGGATGTGAAAACTTTTGTGAGATCCATAGAGATATTTATAAGGTATGTCTAAGGATGTCCATAAGGTTTTGTATAACTATAGATTACAGTCCTAGAATTATGTTGACGATCATGAATAACATAGGGTGAACCTAAGGTATCCTCGATTAAAGATTGGTGATATGTTATACATCCCACAAGTGACTTTTTATGATTATGTGGTTCCCTGTTATTTTAACTGTTTCTTACACCATGGATTTTTGTTTTAGTTAATAGAGGGAATTAGAAGGAACTGGGTCAACATTGAATCCAATGAAAAAATTGGTGACTATGAGCAACGAGATTGTGTAATTCTTAGAAATAATGATACAGTGACTATGTCGAATCAGTCATCGCGATATTTGATTAACAAGGTGAACTTTTGTGGTATTCCAAAATCATCAAATAAGAGAAAGATGGACTTTTATGCATGTTTTCATGGTGAGGAGTTGATTGTGATTTCAAAATATGGTAAGAAGAACCTTGATGAATACATCAAATGGAGGGGAAGATTTTATCTGTGTGGAGAGAAGGGTTAGAGAGTGACAGACTCTTATGGAGTTCAATGTCTTATCTATGGCGAACAAGGGAATTACCCAACTCAATGCCCTGACCTAAGAGGTTACTTATAAGTAAAGGAAGGAATTATTCCATGACAATCATTGAATAGGATGTATTGAAGTGTTTATGTATTGGTATTCATGAATAATGTTATTGAGGTACTTTTATGAAATATTAGAATATCTATGTATTGGTCCATTGTGGTTTTCCATAAGAATATGGCATCAGTAACCATGAAAAGTGATTGTCATATTTTTGGGAAAAAGATTATATTTGCATAATGAAGGGATAAAGACAAAATTAAATGATCTCATGACTGATATCATGGCTTGAGTATATAGAAATTTTAGGATTTTGGTATGTGGAATGATTTAACTTTGGGCAACATTCATGTCTTCACTAAGGTTCAATGGGTATTCATTTTTTAAGAGAATACATGATTAAGGTATTCACTTATTTGGAATGTGACAAACAAGATATATCTTAGGATATATAGGAGATAAATAATGGTATTCACGTGCTTGTTATGTTACAATTCAAGTAATCATTTTCTTTATACTATGAGATTGGAAAGATGTATTTTTTGATAAGACTAAAGATTGGAATGGATTATGTTGGACATCAGATAGTATTATATAATGATAGAACGTTTTTTTTGATATTATTTATGTAATGTTATATTATATAGTTTTAGAAAAAGGTCAAACTGCAGAACAGGAAACAACCCGTCGCTTCGGACAAGGCAGAGGGAATTGAACCCACACCCGAAGTGTGACAGGCCATTATCGCCTACCGCTGGCCTATAAGAAGTCCCTGGTGAGTATAAATTAGATTTAATTTATTATGTTGTATGATATATGAATTATAAGTCCATTTTAGGAACCATATACGATTAATCTCACTATAGATAGAATTATGTATATTTAATAACATTCATAATCCTTTTGTTTGAGATAGATGGAATGACCTATCATTCTATCGCATGATTTGCTAACACTTCACGGAAGACAAATTCAACTTCATTTCTTTAATAAATGAAGAGAAAATTGTTCAAGGAATAAACAATAGTAAGATTGTACCAAAATCAAGTAAGTATTTCTTTTAATTCAATAATTCTTCAACTTTAGGGAAATGATCCTGAAAAAAAAATGATGTCCTAATGTCCTTATATCTGATGAATCAGATGGTACCTTAAATCATTAAAAATTTATGGCTTTGTGAATATTGTCTTTATCATATCCATGTCCTCTACCACTCTCCATCTGAACATGATGGTTAAATTTCTTTTCTATATCCATATTTTCACCTATGTTATCCTCTGTGGAAACACAGTGATTAGTTAATTTGGGTAACCGTTACGTTTCATACATTATCTTTTAATGATAAGTTTTGGTATACCTTTTTACGATGTGGGTTTTTGTGAAAGAAATTCTCATGTAATAAACCATTTATAACCATGATAAATTTCTAGGGCAAAATTCATTTTAAGGGGGGTGAAATATAACACCCCGAGATTTTATAAGATATATTCTTTTTAATTTCATTCATATCTTCTGTTCTACGCTAGACCATGATTATTTTTCTCTATAAGCAACACCGTATTAGCTTTCAGTATACGCAACACTAATCATGGATCATATTACACAATATTTCAAGTTTGTTTGATTGTAGTTATTCTACGCAACATTGAGTGTATATATATATATATTCAATGTATAAATGAAATATGGTTTGATTTTTTTATACGCAACAAAAAAAGAGTCTTTCACTACACGCAACCCTGACTTGGCTTGCATTACACGCAATCGCGACCTTCCTTGATAGCATGTGTTGTACGCAATACCGGGTTTCACTGAACAATGATATATGGTTATAATATTATTATGAACTAGCCATTATGAATAGTGTTAACTAAAATTTGAATTTTATAACATTATTATTCATCATACATATTTTCTAGAATATGGTATAAGAACGAAATAAATTTTTTGGGTAAAATTAGTATTTTTAAAAAAATGCAGTTTTGCTGCCTTTTGATGGCACAACCACATTAAATTTATTTTTTGACATTTTTATAAGTTCAATTTGAAAAATTAAAATTCTTCCTTTGGAATTAGTTTATAAAAATTTACTTTGGATAAATTTTTCATATTATTTTGATAACTTTCATATTTTAATGAATAGTAAAAACACGCTATATTTTATTTAAAAACAACTATTTTCATCACAATAATTTATATGTTAAATTATAATATTTAATGGTTTTAAATTATAAATAGAATATATTTTAACCAATTAATTTAATTTATTTCATTACCATTAATTTTACATTGAATTCATAGGTAAAACCATTACAGTCTTTGGCAATGTTTTAACATTTAAAACCCATTTTCTTAACAATAGGATTAATTTTAAATTAATTACTGCAACTTCTGGGTGTTGAATTTTGGAAAATGGATTCCATATTTGAATTTAGTTGGTCCAAATTATGTTAATAGGATACTTTTATTTTTTTGATATTATGAATAGTAACTACGGTAATTTTTATTTACTATAGTTACAAGTAAATCAAATAAATAAGGGTAACAATAAGATTATAAAATTACCCTAACACCAACCAAAATTCTATTCAATGACTATACTTTTACACATATCTCCTAAGGGTTGGAATAGATAAATTTTATGGACTTTTGACTATGAAAATAATTTAATTATTATTAAAACCAAAGAAAGTGACAACATGTCACTCTCTTAAATCTTATAAGTATAATAATTTTAATTTAGTGATAAACTTCATGAAACATCGAACATGAATAGTATCCAATAATCTACATCATGTGAATTTATTTAGTATTTTTAGGGATTATCATAAAAGTTGATACAGTAGTGATGTTGAAATTATTTTATTGATTGAAATATTAAAAAAATGGTTTTAAAAATATTAAAATAAATATTATATAAACTATTTAATGTTCTCCACTAATTTTATATATAAATATTACATATTATGAATCTATTATTGCTTTTATTTCGAACATATCTTCTTTGAGGATTTTATTTAAATTAAAATAAATGAATAGTGTCAAAATTGGCACTATAGTTATTTTATAAAAATAACATAATATAAAATTGTTTATAAATAAAAAATATATTTAAAAATTATATATTAAAATTTATATGGTCTAAAATGTCATAAATTATCAAAATGTGGAAAATTCACAACACAGATGTAATTATTTATAACAATTTAATATTTAGAATCCTATTACCACAAATAAAAATAAATAGATTAAATAAGGATAACTAAAGTTGATAATGTCTAAAATAAATTCCAAACATGAATAAATTTTATTTTTTGATTATATTACAACCCTATCTCATCTAATATTATTATTTGAGTCATTTTGGAAGTTTTTATGTGGGGATTTAATTTATTATAAATTAAAATTTTTTAGGTTTCCAAAGGTGCCTCTCTCCTCCCTTTTAAAAGGGCACCTCCTCCCTCTCCTATTCAGAATAATTTTATCATTAAATCTCAGCCAACCCCTGGCCATTTCTATTATCCACTTCCGTAGATAAATTCTGGAGGTTCTTTTCTTCTCAAAAGACCAACTCTAGTTCCTTCAGAGGAAGCATAAAGGAGGTGCGTCGAAGAAGAGGCAATCTCTTCTACCGATTAATTCAAGTTTCTTTCTTCTTCAACTTCGTATTCATTAGTTGATTAATTATAATGTAATAACATCAGTATCAATAATATTCTTATATTTTATTATAAATATGAAACAACCCCATTTCACCTTCTATCCATCCTACGGAAAACGAAATCACCGCGCGTGTGTACGTAAGGAATACCGTCTCCACACCGTGGTGTAATCAGTTTTCCCACCACCACCTTACTTGGATGGGTATAATTTTGAAATGAATTTCTATATATGGTTATTATAACATAATAGTAATTTTGATATATTATATCATCCACACCAATTCTATTAATTAATTATGGGAACGATATCATCGCTCGTGCGTACATACGGACTATGGTCCCCACGAACGTGATGAGATTCATTTTCCATGATTAACCATTAAAGTATGATTATAAAGAATATATAATAAATTATCTTGAATGATAGTACATAATAATGATATTGGATTTATGTACATATATATTTCATTTACTTAATTCCATTTAATTCAACAAGGAAATGAAAATAGCGTTAATGCTTACGTACGACCTACCATCTCCAGGAACGGTGTATTTCATTCCATTTATCGATCTATCAAATATATTTATATTCTGAATATATATTATATATAAATCATGTTTTACATTCTGGAATAATGTAAATCAGTATATAAGTAATAATAACATGAACAACAAATCGAAACACGTATGACAAATGAAACGATTTTATCCAAACCGCTTCTTTACCATGGAATTTACAAAAGAACGGGTAATATAAAGTCATAAGTGAACCATATATGATATCATTACAATGAATATTATTATATAATAAGTCCATGATATTATTTAAATCATCATATTGGAGGTTCAGATATATATGAAGCATATCAGACATAAGGTAAGGGATAACTTTTCCAATATCATTTTTATCCGAGATTGTTTATTCGTAAGTATTTACTAGGGTTATATTTATCATCGAAGTCCCTATTTTCTAAAAATGGTTTCATGTATTTTTAAAGTCATTTTTACCCATTTTTTATTTTTACTACATAGTATGTAAGGAATCATTATTTTGTTTACCATACGTGGTACTTTTTGACTTTTCCGGAACAAGTATGAGAAGAATGTTTTTTTATACGGGATGAATCGATTTTTACGGTTTCATAACGCCTAATTTTCATGAAGGTTCCTATACAAGATTTCATTATTATTTTCAACCAAATCCTTTTATTTTAAAATTTCTTGGAATTTTGTGAATAGAAAATGATTTTAATGAAGAAAGGATATTTTCCTCAAGAATGCATTTCATGTGTTTTGTCAAAACTATTTTCCATCTAAGATGACATTATTTAGTATGATTATGTTTCAAGTATAATGTATCTATTATTTACATGGATTTATTCTTTTTATGATGAAATGATATCCATTAGTTTTATATGGATTATGTTATGATGGGATGATGATTATGAAACCCATTTTATTTTTTGGGATATGAGGAATGATTTATGTTTATTTAGTGGCACAAGTATTAATGATTTCATTATGAAATGGGTGGGACCTATATCTACCTCCAATGAATTGGTTAAATATTTATATCTCATGAGATAGTCATGGCTAGAATGGCAAGTTAATCTGGTTCATTGATACATGACTGGAATGAGGAGTGAACTCGATTCAGTAAGGTACTTTTCCCCCCAAGATGGTCTTGGCAGAAATTCCTTGGCTACTAATGAAATTATAACATGTTCTTAATGGTTTTCCACAATTACATGTTTTATTCCCATTATATTTTAACACGATTGATGTTCCTTTATGAAATTTTCCTTACATACTTCCATGATTTATGTATTTACTCCAGATTTTGATGTTTAGATTTTATGTTCAAGTTTTTCCATTCAAATATTTATGGATTGTTTTATGTTCTCCATGTTTACCCTTACTGAGCATTTGAGCTCACCCTTTTTATGTTTTCTTTTCCACAGGATTTAAAGAACGGTTTTATGTAAGAAAACAAAAGGGTATGATCTTTGTGGGAGATGTTGAATATCTTTCACCATTATTAGAATATTGTGTTCTGAGTATCCAAAGACACTAAACTATTAAGGTCCTTGAGTGTTGGGTTTTTTTATGTATAATGTATTCCGCAAAAAGTAATGTAATGTCCATGTACGTCAATATTCAGGTATCAGTATTCTCCCCCTCACCAGGTTCCTCATTCTAAAGACTATGAGGCCTAGGATCTGGGTCTAAATCCATAGACTCATCTCTGAGTTCCTCACTCATTTCTTGTCAAGCCAGTGGAAAATCTATCTCCATCCGCTCTTCAGAAGAAGGTATGATTTTAGGAAAAGATTGTTCTATAGGGAGTTCTTCAAGATTGGCCTCTTGAATAATATTAGGATCTTCCACTATAGGCTCTTCTACTGTAGGCTCATCCACTATAGGCTCTTCCATGACATGATTTTCAGATTCATTGATAATTTAATATGTTACAGCTTCGAGTTGAGTTTCTAATCTTTCAGATTCTTTAAGAGCAGGGACTTCTTCTTCAAGTACTACATGAGGAACATGAGTCCTGTATTCCTCAACAATAACCACTTACCTAGGTGGATCTTCAACCTCTTCTTCTACTTCTTCAGGATACTCAGCAATCTCATCTTGCTCCAAAAAAGGATCAGATATGTCTTTTGGTCTTGGGGGATAATCCAACAGATTGAATTTCTCATAAATTTTATCATTGTCTTCAACCTATTCCTTTTTTCCACGGATTCTAGTTTATCTTCATTCTTTTGATAGTAGCTTTTGAGAGGCTGTAATCATAGTCCATAATCAGTTCCTCGTTAGATCCAACCATTCATTTTGTAAGAATCATGGCTGTTATTAGTCGATAGTAAAACAGAGAAGTTGATTTGGATGTTTACTTGATCAACTCACACATATGGTGAGTGATATACATTCACGGGTTTATTTTATGCCCATTTTTCATGAGGTGATTCAAAAACACATCTTGATATTTTAACACAGAAAATTAACCTTTTATTGGACTGAATAAATTCTTTATGAACATAAATAGATGCCTTGTTTCTCCATGTAATTCAGCAGTGATGGTTCACCTCTTGGTTCCATTTATAGTTAGGGTTTTCAACCCATCTTATAGAACAAAGAAATTAGTTGAATTTGGAGTTCCTCTCTGATAATCCTCACATATGTCTTCATGAGGTTTCCTAAGGCATGCAGTCCATAACCTCGAAGAGAAAGGCAATCTCTAAACATTTACCTAGCTCCTCACAACAAAAATCTCACCAAAATCAAATGAGAATAGTACGTATTGGTAAAACTGAGCTACTAACCTATGATTTATATGTATATCCTCCTTCGAGAACAATTCCAACCAGACTTGTTGTTATAACACTTTCAATACCAAAGACAAACTAGTTAGAAGCCATTTGAGGAAAATCTCTTTCTTAGGTAAACAACACAGTTTACCAGATTCAGATTTAAAGGTCCATCGGGTGTCAGCTTAGGTTCAATATACTTCTTCATCAAGTCATGAATCATGGTTGTTGATGATGATCGACGTTTCATTCTTTGCATTCATTGAAGGTTCGAGCGAGAGAAGGGTTTTTGGGATGAAGAAGAATTTGAAAAGAGTAGGTAAAATAAACACTGAGTTAAGAAGCGAGTGATACCTACTTTGTTTTATCATTTTGGAATACCGAACGTCACTAAAATAAAAACACGGGAAGATATATTGCTGAGAAGGGTAATTACCGCGATATAGGTTTTAAAAAAACATAAATAATTTTTATAGTGAGACTGTGAGTGGTCATTGCGGTGAGACAGAAAAACAGTTTCACGGTGAGACCATGAGTTAACATTTTAGTTCGCATTATGGTGAGACAGTAAACATCAGAACATAAGTAAAAAAAATGACAGCGAGACTGTAAGCATAAAATCTTTATAGTGAGACAGTAAACATGAGAGATAGTAACTGAGAAACCATAATCATGAAATAGTAAATTATAATACAGTAAGATATCAAACAGTAAGACTTGAAATAGTAACTAGTAAAATCTCTATTTGAGATTTATCATGCCTAGTTCATGTATGATGTCGTCTATACTCTCATAATTTAATGGTTTCTGAATATATCAGCATGTTGATATTCAGTACCAATAAATTTTAAAGTTATATCGCCTTTTTTATAATGATCTCTTAAAAAGTGATGTTGTACATCACTTTGATTTGTCCTAGAATGTAAAACAAGATTCTTTGAGATTTTAATATCATTTGTGTTGTCACTATTTATAGGAACATGTCTGAATTGGTATCCGTATTCTATTAATGTTTGTTTCATCCATAAAATTTGTGCACTACAACTGCTTGTATCTATGTATTCAGCTTCTGTAGTAGACAATGTAACAAAAAAAATTTCTTACTACACCATGATACTAGTGAATTGCCTAAAATATTACATGTTCGAGAGGTGATTTTTCTATCTAACATACAGCCACTGAAATCAACATCAAAATAACTAACTAATTCAATTAAATTTTCTTTAGAATAAAATAGTCCTACATTGGGGTTTTGCTTAAGGTATTTGAAAATTTTCTTTACAGCATTAAAATGAGATTCTACAGTATTTGATTGAAAATGAGAAAAAATACACACACTAAACATATTTTTAGGATGAATAGTAGTTAAGTAGAGTACTCTTCCAATCATTCCTCTATAAGTGGTTTGATCAATAGATTTTCCATCTTCATCAAGATCGAACGTACATGTGGTACTCATGGGAGTGTCACTACTTTTAGTGCTATCAAATACAAATAATTTTATATGATCCTTATTATATTTACTTTGATTTAAAATAATACCATTTTCATTTTGAAAAAAAATGAAATCCAAGAAAATATTTTAGTTCTCCCATTAAACTCATTTCAAATTCAATTTGTATCATTTTATAAAAATTAACACATAAAAAATTCTTCGATGATTAAAAGATAATGGCATCTACATAAATGTGAACAACTAAAACATCATTAAAATTTTATCTTATAAAAAGAGTAGGATCTACTATTACTTTAGTAAATCCTTTGGAAATAAGAAATGTACTCAATATGTCACACAAAGCTCATGGAGCTTGATTTAAATGATATGATGATTTTGATAATTTAAAAATATTATTTTTAAAATGAGGGTTTGTAAATCCAGGGGGTTGTTCAACAAAAATATCCTTAGCTATATACAAATTTTAGAATTCACTGTTAACATCCATTTGATATAATTTCAAATTTAAATGTGCTATATAGGAAAGAATTATTTTGATGTCTTCAAGTCTGGCTACTGGTGAAAAGGTCTCCTCATAGTCAATTCCTTATTCTTGACTATAGAGTTGTGAAACAAATCTAGCCTTGGTTTTAACTATGTTACCATCTTCATCACCATTATTCCATAAAACCCATTTGGTGCCTATGGTCATTGTTTCCTTAGGTCTGTCAACAAGTTTCCAAACATTTTTTTTCAAAATTATTCAATTATTCTTGCATATCCATCACCAAAAATTTATAATTTATTTTAACATTGATATTTTTTAGGTTCAATCTATGAATGAAAATCATGATGATCAACCTAGTTTCTTAGAGAGGCTCTAGTTTGTGTCCCTCTGTCTAAATATCCTACTACAGAATCTAAAAGATGATTTTTAAGAGTCCTAGTTGGTCTAGAAAATATAGGTCTAGAAATTTTAGGTTCATTTATAGGTTTGGGTTCTACAGAAGCAGAATTTGAAAAATTTCCAGAACTGGTTGTCTTAACAACAGGTTCAGTATTTCTACCATTAAGGTCTAGAATGGGCATATCTTCTTCAAGATTTTCAAGAGGAGTCTTAGGTTCAAGTGGATAAGTTTTGTAAAATTTTATGTGTACATATTCATCAACACATTTGGTTCTCTTATTGAATAATCTATAGGGTTTACTCATTGTTGAGTAACCTAGTAAAATTCCATCATTACTTTTGGAAGAATATTTGTCAAGATTATCTTTAGTGTTAAGGATAAAAAATTTTCCAGCAAAAACTCTAAATTAATTAATCTTAGGCTTCCTATTTTTCCAAATCTCATAATGGGTCTTCTTAAGAATTAGTGTAATCAGGACTCTATTGATAATGTAACAAGCTGTCTTGACAACTTCAGTCAAAAAGTAAATAGCTAAATTCTATTCATTGAGCATTGTACGAGAAATATCTTGAAGAGTCCTCTTTCATCTTTATACTACACCATTCTATTGAAGTGTTATAGGTGTAGAGAAGTTATGACTAGAGACGTTATTTGAGAAATAGGTTTCAAACTCATGATTTTCAAACTCACGACCATGATCACTTCTCAAGGTCATGATCCCATGTTCTCTAATTTTATCTACTGTCTTGGAATATTTAACAGAATATGAACAATCTTCACATTTGTGAGCTATAAAGTATACCCAAGTCTATCTAGAAAAGTCATCTATAATGACATATACATAGTGCTTCCCATTTAAGCTAGAAAGTCTAGATGGTCCAAATAAAGCCTTGTGAAACAACTCGAGACGTTGAAAAGTAGAAACTTCTTTCTTTGAGTTGAAAGAAACATTATGTTTTTTCTCATTTGACAAGTATTAAAAACATTATCTATTGGGAATTCTAGTTTAGGCAGGTCTCCAACTAAACATTTCCTAGTCAGTTTCTTAAGAGATTATACATAACAGTGACCTAATCCTCAATTCCATAGCCATGATTATTTATGAAAATCATTTAAACAAGTAACATTTTGTTTAGCCAAAAAATTCAAATCTACAGCATAAATATTTTAACTTCTTAATATAGTAAATACACAAACATTTTTAGAATCAAATACATTGCAAGAATTAATTTTATATTTAACATTGATACCGTCATCACACAACTGGGAAATACATAGCAGATTATACTTCAGTATATCAATAAATAAAACTTTAGAAATTAAAATTTATTCAGTGTTACCAATCTGGCCTAAGCCGATGATTTTTCTTTTTGATTTATCCCCAAATGTGACATGTCTTCCATCAACATTGATTAATCTCCTAAAGCATGAGTGGTATCCTGTAATATTCCTTTAGCATCCACTATCCAAATACCATATCTTCATATAATAACTTTTCAACATGTTTCCTACAAAACAGATTTAGAAAGAAGATGATATTGGTACCCAGATTTTCTTGGGTCTAGAAAGGTTAGCAAGGAAAACATTTGGTACTAAGATTTGTCTAATGGGTTTCATATAATCAATAGATTTGAAAGATTTTGAATGATATATGTTGTTTGATCTATAACTATGTGAGTAGGTAGTTGAGACATAATAATTTCCAGAACAAGAACTAGAAGCATACTGTCCAGATTTAGGGATAAATATATTCTTTATAATCGGTCTCTATCCAGGCTAGTAGATTAAACCAGTAGTATACATTGGTTCTACTTGTATTCCTAGAATTTTTGTAATATATTCCTTTCCAATAGTAAATTATTCTAAATCATTCCTATATTTTTCATTAGACAGTTTCAGTTCAGTATTCTCTTTGAGTAGTTGATCATTCTTTTCCTTTTCTACATCTAGTGCAGATTTGGCAGTGCAAGTTAAAGCATGTTGTTTTTTATGGCTTTATATTTGTCTTTCATATCACTTCATTTATCCTCTATCATGGTATATTATTCAAATAATTCTTCACTATACATGTTTTTAGAATCAGAAATATAATCATCTCTAAAATTGTCATGACCCGACCCTACCCGGGATTGAGCTGCAACAACCCCAAGCCCGCCTCCATAGGCCAGGGGCTGGAGACCAAAGCTGAAGGCACAATAACTAGAGGAGGCCTTTTCCTAAGTACCTATACACACACACACACATGTAGCACACTCAATGAAAAAGTGCAGACAAAAAGAAAAGGTAAAGTACTAACTTCTATAAATAAACCACAAAGTGAATCGACCTCTAAACAGTACAAAGAAAGAGTTGAAGGTAAACTGAAAAGTAAAGGGGAAAACACACACCCAACCATAAATGGGTGCCAAAACCCGGAAATAGGTAAACAAAAGCAAACACATGGGAGAGTCCCACACCTGGAACACGACTACGACCACGGCACGTAGTCCAAGCAAGGATGAGTATACGAATACTCAGTAGAATACACTGAAGGCTTGAGGGAGAAAAAAAAGAGGTAATGAAGGGTGATCAGTAGATTGAACAGGGATAAGTAAAGGAGTACAGTAGAGAGCACAATAAAGAGTACATCCAGGAGTGCAGTAGAGTAACAATAGAAAGTCTAGCTAAACCCAACAAGAGAAAGAAGGTAGACTCATCCGGAAAAAAGGTGCTGGAAACGGCGAGATAAATAACTTCTCGTCGATTCTTCGCTACCTATAGAAGGAGATTATTCTTGTCCAACCACAAGAAGCTAGACACAGAAAGCACGTGGCATACCTCGTACATCTTCGCCTCTCTTGGAAGGAGAGTATACAATACCCATGGAGTGGGTACTAGAACAAGGTATACATATATATATTCTCTTTCAAGAAACCCGAACAAGATCATAAGGGGATCTCCATCCCATTGCTCATCCCAAGAAACTGATTAGCCAACAGTTACAGAAGTAAACAACACTGATGCTGAGCATCCCGCATGTCTACCCTGAACTGAAAGTCAAGGGGCTCAAATCACTGCACATTGACACTATCAAATTTGGGTGGAACTGAATAGACTGCACAATTTTAGGCCGTGTCACAAGGACGCGTCTCAATGGGGGGAAGTACCCCCCGTACTTCAGAATTCTAGGGGAACGTCAAGCCACACCTCGTCACTGCCCCGCAGTCGAGAGGTCTCCTCAATGTCGACATGCGACCCCCTGCCAAGCCCCGTTGGAGGGTAATCCCTGGAAGTCGATTGGTTCCCACTAGAGGGAGACCTGGAAATAGTCGACGGGTGCCACACTGCCCAGTCTTGTAAAAGTGTAATCCACTAGAGGGAGATCCGACTAATGTTGTCGATGAGTCCCAATGCCCAGTCCTGTAAATGGGTAATCCACTGGATGGAGGCTCGGTACCATCATCGGGGACCACTTCCCAGTCCAACTGGAGGCAAACCCAGCATCGGGGTCTACTTCCCATCCCCGTTGGAGGTAAACCTGGAACCGCTCTAGCCATCCCTGCTGGATGGTACTGATCGGAGAACACCATTGTACTGGAAATCCCTACTGGATGCTAACTCATTGGCCATCCCTACTGGATGGTAACCCATAGGCCAGCCCTACTAGAAACAACCTCATAGTTAGAGGATTGGTGCCCACGTAATGCATTGGTCACATCGAATCCACAAGAACTCTACCAGGGAACGCATAACAAATCTGTCGGTCAATCCATCGAAAATAGAACCAGGGGAAAACCACTAAACCCTAATAGTCCAAACAATCGTGAGCAGAACCAGCGGGAAACCCACTCAACCCTGATGGCCAAACAAACGAGAAAAAAATCTAGGGAAAACTCAATCCTGCTGATCCACAAACAAAAAACAGAACTAGGGGAACTCAACCCTGCTGTTCAACAAACAAGATAAGAACCAGGGTAAAACATAACCCTGGTGATCCACAAACGAAAACAGAACCAGGGGAACTCAACCCTACTGGTCGACAAATGAGAATAGGACCAGGGGAAAACTCAACCCTGCAGGCCAACAAATGAGAAATGAACCAGGGGAAAACTAAACCATGATGGTCAACAATCGATAATAGAGAGACACTCTACGTCGCGAGAGGTCAAAGGTACGTAAAAAAGAACATGACAGGCACATGGGGGCCACAGGACGTGTGGCCCCAAGTAAACTCCAACCAAGTGCACTAACGTTCTCAAGATCAAACTACCATATGTACCTCCAAGTGTTCCCATATACTCCGAGAGTATACCACGTTCCATCCCAATGTCTATCGTGCACACGGAACCCAACATCTACACGAAGGGATTAAATGAAACAAATCTAACATGCCACCTCATTAGCTGAGGCACAACCAACTACATCTCTTTAAACATTTACATCACTCACATGGGAGTGCACACGATCACACACCAAGGGTCCACTACAAACACAGTAGGACGAACCACCACCAGAGCACCCTACTTGCTTCTTCATTTAAATAAGATCTCAAAGGAGTCTCCATACATTCAAACGGATTGCACCATTGTAATCCTCACTGAAAAAATGTGAGATAGAATATTTACTCGACCCCAAAGGATATTCGACAGAAAAGTCACCAACATTGCTTTACACTCGAACGACGTACTTTGATCCCAAGCCTCGGCCCTGAAAACAGTCGGGCGCATCACACCATTGCGATCCCCTTAGGAAAATACATCGAAAGGACTGCTCACTTGAGTAGAAGAGATATCCAGAGAAAATGATGTGTTCCGACAAATCGTACATGAGCAGTTCTGTTGGAGACCTACCTCCTGGTCCTGAAGCCCAATGATTAGATCACACAGTTGCGATCCTCTTGAAAAATTACACAAGATGGACTATTCAGTTGTCTAAAACGAACACCCGGTGATAATGCTGGAAATCACCGCCAACTCCCAAAACGACCCTCGCGGGGCCCACACCAGCATGTGGAATTAAAGCGGGAAAATTGCACCAATAAATACCCTCGAAAATACACCCAAAATCGACTACTCGCACACCCTGAACAGACACCTGATGAAAAAGTTACAAAACGCTACTCGCAGCTCAACAGGTGGGCCATGGGGCCCACGCCTCAACTCTGGCTTCAACGCCCAAAACCACAATGGAAAATTCCGGCCCAATGATAGGGTCGCAACACCAACAACGACACTCAAAACGGATAGCGGATGTGTCTGTACCTCCCAAAACAAAACCCCAAGAAAAATTGCAAAACTATTTAAAGGTGTGTCGTGCCTCCGAGGCCCCTCATTGCGGGAATTAAAAATTCTTGAGAGCATCTCAAAATTCTCATCTCGACGCTAGGAAGGAACTATCATAGACGGCACACAAAACGTACACCCATAATGAAAATTATGGGCATCCGAAGAGGGGAAAAATCCCCTTGGGCTGGACCAGCCGAGACCAGCCGGTCCGCCTGGCCTGGGCTGGCCTGCGCCGGTCGCCCCAACTCGCAGCGCCGGCCCGCGGCTCAGCCGCACGGCCCAGCCCTGACCTGTAGACCATCGACAACCGGCCACAAGGGCCAGTCATTCTGCCGCGTGATGACCCGCGGGAAACAGATTATTGTTCAATGTGGGTTCGCGCGCCGTGAGCCTGATCTACCCCTGTCAACCGGTCGGCATAGCTGGCCAGTCCTCCTGCTCCGTGCCCCAGCTCCCTGTGGCCGCACCATCTCCTCTAGCCGCTGGCACCCACAGCCACTCCGCCTCAGCCAGCCACCATCCAAGCAGGCCCGCGGTGCTGCACCGCCACCTTAGCTAAGCCCGCCACCGCCTGGAAGACCCACGCCGCCACCGTCCACTTGTCGGATAACCCAAACGACCTCCAAAACTCGCAATCTTCGGCAGACGTTTGCGATCGCCTCGCAACTCGGATTTTCAATCCAAAAAGTGCGATGGAATTCATGGAAGATAATCTACGCAACTATGGTATTTTCTAGAAGATAAAAAAGAAATTAAATGCAAATAATTGATCTTAAATAGGTACGGGAAATTAAAAACGAAATGCACGACCCTACATTTTTGGGCGTAGCATGGAGATTCGTCGTCGATCTGCACCCCACCGTTGCCACTTCCACCTTGATTGGGATGGAGGGGGCGGATGAGAGGAGGTTGAGGGTGAGGGGTTTCTCCAGGAGGATGGAATGAGGATGGGGGAGAGGGAGAGGAGTTTAAGTAATTAAACTCCTTAATTAAAAACTCGACCCCTGAAAACACCCGCGTCGAAAACCCCCGATGTGGATAAAGTTAGACCGCACCTAGGGTAAACATCACCTCTTGAGCAAAACGGAGGTCTCTAAATTTTAATCTGAGACCCCATTCACATGTTATTAAACTCAACTTTTGAGGACACCAAATTAAAAAAACCCCCATGGCGGCATTTTTCACCACGCCCGTGAAAGTTACACCACCTCTAGTGTAAACGGAATTCTCCGGACTCAACGGTGCCCTCATTTTTATAATCTGAGCCACTATTTTAGAGATACTTGAGTTTAACCCTTAAACGAATAAATTAATTATTTTATTTATTTGGATAAAATTCTGGTAATGGGCGAGGGGTCCAAACGTCCTCCACCAACAAGCTTTATGTCATTACTAGGGTAAACAACTCATTTAGGACCCATCTGTACACTCAAATATCTGATCTGAAACACCGTTTAGGAGTTATCCCATTTACTTGGTGTGGCCAGTGGGAATACACTGAAAATTTAATTCGGGCCACACCGGGGCTCGGAATCACACGCCATCTTAAGGCGCTGCTCTGGAATAACATCAATAATATTTCAAAGTCTTTTATTGAAAAAACTGAGTTCTTACAAAATTAATAATTGTTTAAAGCCGGAGTGTCCAATGTTTCCTCATATGTGTTTTTCATAAAACACATATTATCTTTTTGAGATTTTTCATCTTGAGTGGAATAAATATCACTTGAACTTTCTTCTGATGCACTCTAGATCACATTCATAGCTTTATTATATTTTTTTCTTGTACTCATGTTTCTTCTTGTACTTTAACCTTGGATAGTCATATTTCACAAATCCATTTCTCTTGCATTCATAGCAGACTATGTCATCACTTTTATCAGACCTTTTCCAATCCTTCATCCAATGACCTTTATTGTCATAATTTTCCTTGAAATTGGATTTTCTAAAAAACATCTTTTTCCAATGAATCTTTATAAAACGTCTTGCTACCTGATCCATTTCAGCATCAGTGTCAGATTAACTCCCTAAACTATAGGAAATGTCACTTGCAGCTTGAATTTTATCTTTGTCCTTGATTTTTGAATAAGAGGTCTTGAAGGATACTGATTTCATTCATAGTTCATCATCATCTTCTTTGTTTACCATCAGATATTCTTCACACATAATCAACTTACAAATATTTTATTTGAATGGAAGGTTTCCAATGTGACATGATTCTCGTATAGAGATAGAGGTTCCTCTCCATCTCTCTGGTAGGCATCTCAGTATCCTTCTGATTTTCTCCTTTGCTGGAACAACTTTTCCCATTGAGCTCATTGTATTGACTATCTCATTAAACCTGAGATATATATCAGAAATAGATTCATCAGTTATCATTTTAAAATTATCATACTTAATAGTGTTTGTTTTTAGTCTCATTTCTTTTACATTGTTTGTTCACTCATGGGAAACATCAAGAGTATCCCATATTTCTTAAGAAGTCTTACAAGCAGATATTCTATTAAATTCTTCATCTCCTAAAGCATAATACATGGCATTCATTGCTGTACAATTATTATTGTAAGCAACTTTAGTAGGTTAATCCCAAGTAGTTCTAACAGATTCTAGAATCTTATACTGACTCTCTATGGCAGTCCAAATGTTAAATTCCATACTTTCTAGATTAATTTTCATTTTGATTTTCCATTGGTCTTAATTAACACCATTAAAGAAGTGTGGCCTGTTGGTAGATACTCCTACTAATCTGTAACCCATATTACCTAAGTTATATAATTATATAAAAATTTAGAATTAACAGAAATTTTATGATCTTTAAGATACAACTAAAATCACAGTTGAAAACTTGTCACAAACAGAGTTTTGAAAACCATTTATCAGCACCTCTGATACCAAATATTGGTCAGAGTGGATACTCAAGAGTGGTGGAGAAATGAGTTCCAATTAAAAATTTGTGTTTAAAATATTTGTATGATAATCCCTCAAATCATAAAAAAAGTTCAACTGTAGTGAATTTATAAAGATAGGAAATGTTCAATTAGTTTCTCAAAGATTTATTATTTCTCATTTATCTTAATATGTAGATTAAGTTAGCATTTTGAAACTAACACACTAGTTCACAATAATTACAAAAACATGCTAGTTCAACTATAAAAGTTACATTAAAACAGATTTGAGTTTCAAAGTAAATACCCGTAGAATATTGAAATTAGTTTAAACTAAAATAAGATGCACAACAATGTTAACCAATAGGTTCAAACTCAAGCTGAGACATAGTCCTCTAAAACAGTTCATAAAAACCATTGATCCACACCCTGGATCGGGGGTACAATAGTACTCAGACTATCCAGGTCCTAATAACTCTACCACTATTCTATGTGGGAATGAAATAGCAACTGCACACAGGCTGTCCAAGTTTACAGACCTCTACCACAGTTCAACGTGGGATACACAATGTTGTAAAGATTTTGGTGTGAGGACATCAGTATCCTCCAGTTTAGCTTAGGATTAGGTGATAAAACAATATTTTGATAAAAATATTTTATTTTTAATAAATGACATAATTTCTCACATTTTTTAAAATATGTTCATATATGAAATATTTGGGATTAGATCATTCATTTGAAAATTCGATTAAAATTCATGTTTTACCCTTTTAAAATGCACTATATTATTTATCACATAAATACTTTAATATGACTTATTTGAACATAATATATTGTAAGACTGTCAATAAATTAATTTTCTACAACTTTTATTTAGGACACCAGAGTAAAAGAGTGCATTTGGATGGAGTAAATGGTCCATTAAGACCATGGTGTGCTGGACTCAGATGAATGGACATGGGTTCGGTATTTGGGACATGACTTCTTCATCCTTGAATTAATCGGGTCCTTATTTTCATAGAAGATACATGATTCATATTCATGTGAATTATCTTTCTGGAAGGACAGCTGATTCACGCTGTTTTTTGGTCAAAGGGGTGGTCTGATCTGACATGAAATATTTGGCCGAAATTCCCCAATCACACTTGAAACCACTTTGAACCTAGTCTCCCCACCACTCTATAATTTGGTTTTTTTCACATTTGGTGGGGTTGGGACGTGAATTAGGAAGTTTAAGGCTGATTAGAAGAGGTTCCACTACAATTATAAAATAAATTCAATAAGGGAAGCTCATGAAGCAGGGATCCCTTCGTCGATGCCCCATTCTTCTTTCTCATGTTGTATAGTTTGTGTTTTCATAATAAACATAATCGTTCTTCTATTATTTCATCTATTTTCATTTTTTTTGTTTAAATTTATTTTTGACTTAATATTACTAATTGTTCTGGAATCATGCCTATAAACGTGACTGGGTTCTACCCTTTCTAAACATTTGCACATGAAAAACGATTCTACGATGACTACAATGCCCATGGAAGAGTAGTTGTTTTTTGTAATCGATTGACATCTATCATTATTCATTCATTTATTTTGAATCAATGAGCTACTGTAATTCACATATAATGATATTTTAATGGAGTTTTTAATTAAAATGAAACTAATAAATCAATTGAATAGTAAAAATATAGCACGTGAGGTCGGGAATTGTGTGAACTGTGAGATCACAACCTTAACCGGTAATTCAAAACCACGTGGGATTAATATTTAGAGTTCAAACATAATCCCTAAACTCAATTTTTCCTCATTTCTAGAATGTATATGTTCCTTAATTTACCACTGACCATAATCTTTCCTCAATTACGTCTTTTAAATATTGTCTAAAATTTTTTTTCTTACTGTGTAATTTTAATTCAAATTCATTTTAAAACAAAAAACCAAAAAAATACAATATTTTTTAAGAAAACATCTTCTAGATTTATAAACTATAACCATCCCCCATCCTTTTAGGTAGTGTTTTTATTCTCTTTTATTTTATTTTTATAGTACCTCTAAAAAGTTGTATTAATTCACTGTCTCCTTTGAGAGATGACCTTGGTCAGCCACTCTGCTGCACCTAAGTACCCCAAAATCACACTAATCATTTGAGGGCACCCACAATTTCGCTTTTCCAAATTGGAGCCGTTTTTGGGGAGGCATATAATATATTCAACCAATGATAGGTATTTATTTTATTTTTCAATGAATTCTTTTCTTCTCCTCTTTCTTTCTTCTTTCCCCTTTCTAATGATTTTTTTCCCTTACTCTCTTCTTTTATATTTATAGGAAAAACTCAAACATATTTTATTATAATAATGGTCCACTTTTCTTTATTTCATTTTCATCATTCATTGATTTATTTCACGAAATATTCCGAAAGATCTCTTAGATATTGACCCCATGATTGAACGTATCCTTAGGGCACGAATCAGACAATCTTAGTTTAGGGGAATTTTCAACATTAAACCGGTTCTAGAATTACTCCAATATTAGAAAATTGAAATTGGATGTAATTCAAATTCAACCATAAAATGAGAACCAATGGCTGAAAATAATGGAAATGAACTTAATAGAACCATTCGAGAATTGGCTTCACCTGATATTAATTTTCATCCAAATTGCGTTGCATATACAAATTTCGAATCATACTTTGAACTGAAATCTGGATTAATTCACCTGCTTCCCACAATTTTAGGACATCTCTGGTGAGGATCCCTATTAACACCTTAAATAATTTAATGTGGTTTTCTCAAACATAAAACCATAAAATTTTCAGAAGATCAAATCAAACAAATAGTATTCCCATTTTTACTTGATGGAGCTGCGAAAGACATGATGTATTATTTACAACCTGATGATGTTACGTGTTGGAATGATTTAAAATTCCTTTTCTTGCAGAGATTTTTTCCAGCATCAAGGACCACTTCCATTCATAAAGAGATCTCTAGGATCAAGCAAGCGCTAGGGGATTCAATGTATGAGTGTTGGGAGTGATTCAAAAAGTGGTTTGCAAGTTGACCACATCACCAAATCAGTGAGAAACTACTCATCTAGTAATTCTATGAAGGACTCACACCTATGGAGAGAAGCATGGTGGATGATGCGGCTAGTGGAGCATTGGTGGACAAGACACGAGTAGTTTCACATGCATTCATCGACAAAATGGCCCAAAACTCCCAACAATCTGGTTATAGAGGTACACTCCATGTTAGGGTAGTACATCAGCTAAGTCCTTCTTCACATGAGTGTCATTTGATTGATATCAAGTTACAAGAATTTACAACTATGGTGAGGTAGATTGCCTTAGCAAAAAAGACATCACAACCCCCTCTTGTAAGTCCTTGTGGAATTTGCACTGAGACAAGCCACCCAACTGATGGTTGACCCCATCTATATGAAACTGAAGATTGTGCTGCAGTGTTTCCTTGGAGACCTTATCAGCAGAAACAACCATATCCTCAAAAGAAGCTTCATTCCTTTGCACCAATATACAACCAAGGGTGGAAGGATCAATTGGACTTGAGGTATGGCTCTAGAAAACAAAAAGGCAACCCTTTCAACAAAACTTCCAGCAGCCTCCACCTTACCAGCAGGGTTTCCAACAACCCCAAAAGAGATTTGAAGCCCATGCATCAACAAGACAACAACAAGTGAATCCACCAACAAAGGTAGATTCTAAAACTGATGAACATTTAAGGAAAATTGTTATTAATCAACATAATGGGCTGAAGATTCAAGGTTCAGAGCTGAGGTAGTTGAAGAATTAAATGAGCCAGATTGACACTGCCCTCCAAAAACATGTAAGTAATAATTTCGGAAATCTACCTTCCCAATCCACTCCAAATCCAAACGGGAATGTCAGTGCCATCACATTGAGAAGTGGGAAGCAAAAATATGTTGCTTCTCCACCTAAGATTCCACCGAAATTCACCTCAAATATAAAAAATCCCAATTCCACATCAACTGATGAGAAACCCAAGAAGAAAGATAAAGGTAAGAAAAAGATTAATGATGTTCCTACTAAACCCCTTCTTTTCCAAAACAGGGTTGTTCAATCCAATAATATGTCTAAATAAGTAATGAAAAAGGAGGTTTTTGACACATTCAAGCATGTGGATATCAACATTCCTCTACTTGAACCATTTATAAAATTCCAAGTTACGTGAAATTCATAAAATAACAATGTACCAATCGAAGAGGGATCAAGGGAAATGAAAGGATAAATCTTAGAATGAATGTGTCAGCACTCATTACACCAATTATAGAAATGCTGAAAAAGTGCAAGGACCCCAGGACATTCTCAATCCAATTCACCATAGGGGAGTTATAATTTTCTGATTCTATTTTTGATTTAGAAGATTCCATATATGTGATGACTCAATCTGTATTCTCTTCTTTGCAGGTTGGTGAGCTAAAACCGATGAGAGTAGTGGTGCAGTTGGTGAATAGAGCTATGACACATCCATCTGGAGTCCATGAGGATGTACTTGTCCAGGTAAGAGACATGATATTTCCAGCAGATTTCTATGTGCATAACATGGAGGATGATTAGGTAAGTTCTCATTCCCCTGTTAACATAGATAGACCCTTCCAAAAAACTGAAAAAACTATCATAAATGTCAATGAGGGTACACTTTACATGGAATTTGTGGATGAAGTTGTGATATTTAATGTTATTGATTCCATGAAGTACCCCTCAGAGGATCATTCTGCATTTGGTATCTCTCATTTTGAACAACAAAGTAAAAACCCCATATATTTTAATTGTTATATTCTTAGTGAGATTATGAGTATTTGTTCTGATTTAATGTCTAAGAGAACTTCCACACCTATTTCTAAGGAACAATACTCTCTATGATTTGATTTTTAAATGGAATCATATTCTGATTTTGATCATGTGAACTCTAATTATGACATGGCTATTGAGTATGCTGATGGATTTGATGCTTTATTCTCTGATTGTGATTATTTCTTTTCTGACACTGATTCTCATTGTGCACATATTTCAGTTCCTTTTATGTCTCCATCCATACTCTGCCCCCTTCACTGGAACTCAAGCCATTTCCACCAAATATAAAATACTCATACTTGTATTGTGGTGAAACAAATACCTGTTATCATTGATAACAATCTCCCTTTTGAACATGATGAAGAACATTTGAATCTTTTGAGGGAGAACATCAAGGAAATCAGGTGGACCTTGGATGACATATCAGGTATTAGCCCCGCCATTTTCATGCATAGGATTTTTTTGGAGTATGGGGCTAAACCGTTGAGTCAACCACAAATGAGACTCAATCCAACCATTCTGGAGGTTGTTAAAAAAGTTGTTGAAAATTGCTCGAGGCATGTATAATCTATCCCATTTCAGATTCTCAGTGGGTAAGACCTATTTGGGTTGTGCCTAAGAAAAGTGGAGTTACTATTGATAAAAATGAGAAGGATTAGTTAGTTAAAATCAGGGTACAAAACAGTTGGCGTGTGTGTTTTGATTATAGGAAACTAAATCATTCCACTCAAAAAGACCATTTCCCAATCCCATTTATTGATCAGATGCTTGATAGACTAGCTTGGAAGACACACTATTATTTCATTGATTAATTTTCTGGATATTTTAATCTTCATATAGATCTAGAGTATGATTAGAAGACTACATTCACTTGTCCCTTTTGAACGTTTTCCTACCGCATGATGCCATTTCGACTTTGCAACGCCCCATGTATCGTCCAGAGATGTATGGTGAGTATTTTTTCTGATTTTACTGAGACCTTAATGGTGGTATTTATGGATGATTTTATAGTGTATGGGTCTTCATTTGATGAATGTATAAGTAGTTTGGGAAATGTGTTGGATCATTGTATTGAGAAGAATCTAAACCTGATCATCAAAAAGTGTCATTTCAATGTAGATCCTAGCATTGTCTTAGGGAATGTAGTGTCAAAACATGGGATAGAGGTTGATAGATCTAAAATAGACATTATTTCATCGTTACCCTATCATTCATGTGTGCATTATGTTAGATCGTTCCTAGGGCATGAAATATTTTATCGACGCTTCATCAAAGATTATAGTAAGATTGCTCTTCCTATGTAATGATTACATCAAAAGGATTCTGATTTTTTGTTTGACTGTTCTTGAAGGTCTTCCTTTAATGAGATAAAGAAGTGTCTGACCACTCCACCTATCATACATCCTCCACGGTGGGAGATTACATTTGATCTTATGTGTGATGTCTCCAACCTTGCGGTTGGAGCTGTCTTATCTCAGAGGGAGGTGGGAAGTTTACATGTACTCACATATACATCAAGGACAATAGATTCAACCCAATAGAACTACACAACCATGAAAAATTAGTTTTTTTCTGTCATATATTCATTATATAAATTCGGTTCATATTTATTGGGATCTATAGTAGTTTCTTTTTCTGACCATGTAGCTCAGAGGCACCTCATGAAAAAGCTAGATGCAAAGCCCAACCTGATCCAATGGATGCTCCTTCTTCATGAATTTTATATTGAGATAAAGGACAAAAAGGGGTTCGAAAATTTTGTGGCAGACCACATGAGTAGGCTTACTCACACATTAGAGGATGACACCTTGGACCAGGTACCACTTCAAGACACATTCCCCAATGAGCATATTTATTCCATCTTAGGTACGCATCCTTGGTATGCAGATTTAGTTAACTACCTTGTTGCCTCTGAAATCTCAGCAAATTTAAAGAAACATCAAGTCCAAAAATTGAAAAGTGAATCTCGGTATTATGTTTGGGATGATCCATTCCTCTGGTGCATGTGTAATGATAAATTTATTAGGAGGCGTGTTCCTGATCATCAGTTAGAGTCTGTTTTATATTTTTGTCATACACTTGCTTCTGGTGGACACTTTGGACCCCAATAGGGAGCTAAAAATGTTTTCGACTCTGAATTATATTGGCCTAGCTTATTCCATAATGCCCATGTGTTTTGAATGTCATGCTCATGTTTCCAACACACTGGGAACATTTCTAGGAGACATGTTATGCCCCAACAACCAATACTATTCTGTGAGATTTTTGATGTATGGGACATTGATTTTATTGTTCCTTTTTCTAGTTCCTTTTCTTTTTGGTACATTTTGGTTGCAGTTGATTTTGTGAGTAAATGGGTGGGGGTTAAGGCCACCAGGACTGATGATTCTCATGTTTTTGTGGACTTTGTCAAAGTGCAAATTTTTTTGCAGGTTTGGAGTACCGAAGGCCATCATCAGTGTCCAATGGACACACTTCTGCAATCAGAATTTGTCTTTACTCATTCAGAAGTATGAGGTGACACACAAAACATCGACACTATACCACCCCCAAACAAGTGGCCAGGATGGGGTTTAAAATCGTGAGTTGAAACAAAATTTAGTGAAAATTGTGCAGCAAAATAGGAAGGATTGGAGAAATCACATGGATGATGCATTGTGGGAATATATGACAACATACAAGACACCCATTGGAATGTCCCCATTTCAGACAATTTTTGGGAAAGCATGTCATCTCCCTGTGGAAGTTGATCATCGGCCTTATTGGGCAATAAAGAAATGCAACATGGATTTGGACCTAGCTGGAATCTAAAGGAAGCTGAAAATTCATGATTTTGAGGAGATTTAGTTGTCTTCATATGAGAACTCAAGGCTCTATAAGGAAAAAATCAAAAGCATCACATGATTGAATGATCTAACAAAAGGAGTTTCATATTGGAGAGAAAGTCCTTCTATATAGTTCATGGCTGAAGCAGATTCCTAGTAAGTTGTGTTCCAGATGGTTGGGTCCTTATATTGTGACTAATTTTTTTTTACATATAGTACAGTGGAGAACACAAAAGCGGACACAAGAAGTAGCTTTATAGTCAATGGGAAATGTTTGAAGAGATACATTGAGGGACTTCATACTGATGCAGTGGATTTTATCACATTGCATGACCCCATCATCACTTGAGCACATCAGGCTATTCCCAAGCCTTTAACTTTTTTATTCTTTGTCCTATTTAAAATTATACATTTCATGTTCATATATCCTCTCATGGGTTAACATTGATTAAAATTCAATATTTTATGTGTGTGGGAGGGAACCTTTTAGTTAAGTAATTTAAATTTTTTTCCTGTTAAAAAAATCAAAACAAAAAAATTTATGTGTTTTTTAAATTTTGTGTGTTTATTTGTTTTTCAATTTTTTGTGTTTTTTTGAAGGTCTTGAGCTAAAATGATTCTAAACAACCATTTTTAAACACATATCAATAAGTGAGACAATTTATCCCTTGAAACTAATCATAAATTAATGATGAAATGACTTTGTTTCAATTTCAAATATTTTTTAATTTCATGAAAAGTACACTAAATTTTGATTCACATGCCACATCTCACTGTCTTTATATTTGAAATCACATTCCTTTGGAAATTTTGAACCATTATATTCATAATATTTACATTCATCTCACTTCTTGATAGAACCAAACAATGATTTATTTAACTTGAATTTCATTTATTCTTTTCAAAACATGAGAGTTTGAGGTACATATGTTTAAATGATTGGGGAATTTGTTGGTGATTAAAGCCCCTATATCAAAGAATACTTTTTTATAATGGCCTAACATGATCATTTAATCCTTTTAGCTCTTTTAATTCATGCACAACCCATTAGTTTAGTGACATTACATGCTAATTTTCCCAATCCAACCAACTCTTGACGTGAAATTTCACAATCTAGTTGAGCTTAAGTGTGGGGGAAGCTGTCTTGTGTTGTGATACCGCATTTTGTGATACATTGGGTGAAAAATTAAATTCTGAAGATATGTGTTAACTACTGAAGAAAAACATAATATTTAATGTTGTGCCTTTCTGGAGCTTTCATGATAAAATAATTTGTGCCATTCTGGAGCTACTAATAGAGGGGGAAAGTTGTGCCTATCTTGAGCTTTTAGGAAAATCATGTTAGAGAAGATTGAAATTTTTAATGCTGAAATGTTGAATGGTGTTCACATTCATTTATTTTTCATGATGATTAACTTGAATCAATGATATATCAATTTAGGAGGAGATTATATTTAAGTGAAAATTTGATTAATGCAAATTTTCATCAAAAATAGTCAAGCCCTCTCCAATTAACCTCAAAAAAATGTCACATCTAAATCCTAACAAATGAAAGCCACAGAACAACCCTAAAAAGTTCTCATGATAATAATATGTCCTCGACTCACATTGGGTAGTGATGTAGGAATTAATCAACAATATGGTGACCCTTGTATGAGTTTGGATGAGAAAGACATTGCATTTTTTTACATTTCTGTGATAAGAGAAAATTCAAGTGAGGTAAGTGTATTGTTTATGGGAGGATAAATGAAGTGGAAATATATTGAATTATATAAATGATGAAATTGAAATAATGGGTTTTTTATGAGGCATGATATCTTTTGTTTCTTGGTGTGTAATTGAATGATCTCAAGGATATGTGTTTTAAAATTGGTTTTGATTTGATATTGATGTTTACTTAATATGAGGTTTTTACCAGAAGTACAAAAGTGTAAATGTGGAGGACTTTATAAAACACTATTTTGTTGAATATTTTCAAGATAATAAATGACATAATTTCCTCACATTGTGCTAAAAAATTTCGTTTATGAAATATTTTGGATCAGACAATTCATTTGAAATTATTTTTAAAATTCCAGTTTTACCCTTTTAAAATGAATTGTAGTATTTCAAAATTCAATATCTTAATGTGACTTATTTGAAATTTATATTTTGTGAAAGTGTTCATAAATTAATTTTATACAACTTTTATTCAGGACACTAGAAAAAAATAGTGCATTTGGATGGGGTAAATGGGCCATTAAGTCAATGGTGGGCTGGACTTGGTGGAATGGACATGAGTTCTGTATTTGGGACATACATTCTTCATCTGTCCTTGAATTAGACCCAAATTTTTAGATGAACTACATGAATCATATTCTCGCGAATCAGATTTCTGGAAGGATAGTTGATTCATGCGTTTTGGTGGACAAATGGGTGGTGCAAGTTGGAATAAAATATTTGGCTGAGATTCCCCCTTCACACTTGAAACCACTTTGATCCTAGCCTCCCCACCACTCTATAAATTGGTTTTATTCTAATTTGGTGGTGTTGGGACGTTCATTAGTAATTTTACGGCAGAAAAGAAGAGGTTCCACTCCAATTATCTATGCAATTAAACAAGGGTAGCTCTTGAGGAAAGGATCCCTTCGTCGAAGCCCAGTTCTTCTGCCTCATGTAGTAATTTTTGTGTTTTCATAATAAACATAATTGTTTTTATTTGTTTTATTATATTTTCTTCTGTTTTGTTTAAATTTCTTCATCTCTTAATCTTCTTAATTTTACAAGAATCAAGTGTTGAAACATTATTGGGTTCAACCCTTTTTAAACCTTTTCACATGAAAAACGTTTCTACAATGACTACACCACCCATGGAAAAGTAGTTCATTTTAGTAATCGATCGACCTATCTCCTTATTTATTCATTTATTTTGAACAATGACCAACTGTAATTCACATATTAGGATCTAATAATTGTGTTTTTAATTTAAATGAATCTATGCAATCTATTGAATAGTTAACACAAAACACGCGAGGTCAGGAATTATGTGAACTCTTAGAGTGAAACCTTAACCGATAATTCAAAACCACATGGGATTAATTTGTAGAGTTCAAACATAATCTCTAAACTCAATTAGTCCTCATTTCCAGAATTGATATGTTCCATAATTTACCATTGACCATAAGCTATCCTTAGAACATAAATCAAAGCGGGGTGTTTCAATTACATGTTCCGAAGATAACCTAGGGTTTAATTCACATCATCTTTTTGGAAAGGTTAATTATTTTATGGTTTGTGGGTCAAAAAGTGAAGGGATAATAACTAAGTGGATGTTAATTTAAATTATAATGATAAATAATTTATTGATTAGGTAGAGTTAGTTCTACTATGTCTTTTAAATATTGTCTAAAAAACATTTTTTGTTGTGTCATTTCAATCGAAATTCATTTTAAAACTAAAAACACAAAAATTACAATCTTCTTCCAGAAAAATTCTTCTATATTTATAAACTATAACCAAACTCCATCCATTTTAGTAGTTTTTTATTCTCTTTTATTTTATTTTAAGAATACATCTAAAAAGTTGTTTTAATTCAATTCCTCCTTTGAGAGACAACCTTGGTCAGCCACTTTGTTGCACCTAAGTACCCCAAAATCACACTAATCATTTGAGAGAACCCATGATGGAATTGGTCCAGTCAGTGTGTGTCAAAATAGAAAAAATCACACACAGCTTGTAATGTAAAGAAAAAGATGATCACAAAAGGGCAATAATATACAAATGAGTTTAGAGTGCTCTTATGTGATGTCAATGCAGCTCTAGACTCCTTTGGATTGAAGGTGATGAAGCTTTGAGTCCTTAAAAGTATGTTTTCTGGTAAACAGATTTTCATGGTTTAGTTTCTTCACTTCTTTTATAGGTGTTCGTCTTCAATATGTTAGTATTCCAAATGGCGCTGGAAACTCTTCTTTTAACTTCTGTTCTTGATATGTATGAGTGTTTTTTGAGTTCTTTTTGCATTATTCTCTGTATGTACGTATATGGATTTTCTTATTCCTTACATATATGTCTCCATGTATGACTCTGTGTTTCTGCATATTTTCAATAGATCTATATTCTTTTTATTTCTCCTTTTGTCTGAAAATGTAGATGATTACCTTTTACAGGTATGAGGTACGGTTCCCTAACATGCCAAAAACCCACATTAATTAACATAAGTTTCATTAAAACATAAAATATGACCATTGTAAATTAAATTGAAAGATGAAAAAATTGTTTAAGAAACAATTTCATAGTAATTCATGGAAATGGTGTCTCATTCACACAGTGTCTTAGTTGATCATGGTGTCTAAGTGTCACGGTGTCTCATGGTCACGGTGTCTTGTTCACGGTGTCTTGTTTCACGGTGTCTCGTTTCACGGTGTCTTGTTCACAGTGTCTTGTTCACGGTGTCTTTATTCATGATGCCTTGTTCATAGTGTCTCATTTCACGGTGTCTTTTACATGGTGTCTTATTTCTCGATGTCTGGATCATGGTGTCTGGATCACGGTGTTTGGCTCATGGTGTCAGGCTTCACGGTGCCTGCCTTCACGATGACAGAAAAACAAGGCCAATGGCATGATCTTTTTGCCTTAGGCATTCCAAAGTAACTATGTGCAGACGTAAATAATGATGATAATAGAAACGATTAGAATTAATCATTTGTTAATGAATGTATTTTGATAGTATATAATAGATAGTATAAAGTAGGTAATTTGAAAATAGAGATATTAGTATCTTTCATGGCTCCTCATAAAGCATGAGAAAATGTTTAACATAAATACACATGACTGGATATAATTTATAGATGTTAACTAGTTTATATAAGATTTGGAATCATTAAAACATGATTAAATATGATTTTTGATCATTAAAACATGATTAATAAATGAGGATTCCAACAATAATCTTTATCTATGGAAAATATTGACTATTTATGGATTCCACTATGATGTATGCTAGCTATAATTCGGTATCATGACAATGAGGATGACCCCCTAAATGAAAATTAAAAACAATGGTTCTTATTAGGGAGGTTATACCCCTGGGATGTTCCAATGTTATATCACCTATTGGGTAGAAAATGGTACCTGAAATACCAGCAGATGAGTTTCACATGCTGAAGTTGATTCATGAGGTTCTTATATAGAGACCCCCCATATTTTGAGCCAACGTAGAACAATATGTGGATGAGGATTATATAGAGGAATTGATACTTTATTCTATCTTTTCAGGACACCAAGAGATCATATGGTGGGTATGTCTTTGATCCTTCTCCATGTCTTTGTTGAATAATGATGTGGTTTGGGGACCATGTCTTATGAATAGTCTTCTCAATCATGGTCATACATCCAATTCCATTTAAAATAGGTGTTCTATCATACTAAATTGATGAGTGTATGCATATAGGATATTCTATATCTTCAGCAAGCAGCGTGAATGTGGATGACTATTCATCGAGGTTCACCAACCTATCCTTGTATTTGTTAGATATGGTTTGGGATTATTAATTTTTGTAACAAAAAATTTAGTGAGGATAGTTTAGAGATATTTTATCCAGTGTTACACCTCTATTAATTCTTATTTATGATGTCGTGCTAGATAAATATTGGGTGGTCGAAATTTTTCTTCTCATGCAGAAAAATATTGTTGTTTCCATTAGTGGAAAATCTAGAGAAGAGTCTTTTGCGGTAGGGATCAAATGTTAGTCTCAAGGAAATTGTTATGCAAATAGATTCAAGAGGTGATACCAAGAGCTATGTCATATAGTTCTGGGACCACATGATCGGTCAATTTGGACTAGGGATTTTTAGTTATACTCCTTGAATGGAAGATTACATCATTATTGCGATTCTATGAATGTTTTAAGTCTGACATTGAGATAGTGGATGGGAAACCTATGTACAGTAAGCGACAAGATCATATAGGTCTATAGTTTCGTGAACAAGGGAATGGACCTGGGAGAATAACTGTAGATTGTATAAGAATTGAAATAATACGTCCACCGACCCAAGTTAGTCCATGTATGGCTAATAGATAATGAGGAATGTGCAATGGGATTCTATATGTGGTTGATCCTAATGGCCACCAAGGGATCCGATGATGATACAAGGTATGATCTATATATTTTCTATTTTAGTTTCAACACTAAAAGTCCTATATCTGAGACATTATTTTATGCATACATATTTGTTTTGAGACATGATGATTTTTGTTGAGCCCTTAGCTTGACCCTTTCACTTAGAGACTTCTTCTAGTGTTCTATTAGTGATAACCTAGTTGTACCAATATCATGGTCTGGATCTTATTGTAGAGTGTTTCTATTATAATATTATTGAGATTTTATGAGGCCTTACATTGTCATTTATCTATGGAATGGTTATTTATCATGCATGCATATATATAAATTATGTGGATGAGGATGCAGTTTGACTCCTATGATGGGACACTTTTTCCCATTGTGGTTGAAAAGGAAATCCAGTGACCATACGATGAACTCATTTATAGGATGGTTTATCCAGTTACTCACCAGCTAGCTAGAATGAACATTTTAAAAGTGAAATTTATGATTTCTCAATACCATATAGTGTATTCATAGTATGAAGATCTATATCCTTAGGTTGTTCTAGACATACCACCCCACTGGAAGATATATATTTTCATTTATTTAAACCTAGGGAGGATCCTAATATCTATTATAAAATATCTAATGGTTCCCAAATAATATCACGAGAATAGGGTGATATTGGAGGCCTTTCAGAGAAGGTGATTTGATAGACCCAGTGTTTCACCCTGGGTAGCCCCAGTGTTATTTTCCAAAAATATAGATGGGAACTAGAGGTTATGTTTGAAATAACATAGAAAACCATGTGGAAATAAATAAATATTATCCACTATTGAGGATCAATGTCCTCTTAGATCAGCAGGATAAGGGATTGATGGTTTTGGAATATTGGCCTCATGTTAGTCTATCACCAGTTGGGAGTATGAGATGAGGATAGACAGAATACACCATTCTCATATCTCTATAGTCACATTTAATACCTCATAATGCACTTTGGGTTGATAAACAACCTAATAGGGTTCATAGAACTCTTGAACCAGGTCATTTTTTCATTCTTATATTTGTTAATGGAAGTCTTCATCGATGATACCCTTGTGTAGTCAAAATTTGATAAAGATCAAATTATACATCTGAGGGTGGTCCTATATGTAGTCTAATAGATCTAGATTTATGGGAAGCTCTAGATGTTTCAATTATGGATTCATGTGGTACACTTTTTGGGACATGTTATCTTACCAGACTATGTCGTACTTGACCCAATGAAGGTCAAGGAACATCAAGCATGAGAGCCTCCCAAGAATGTGACATAGGTTCATATATACATTGGGATGATGGATATTATCATATATTCACAAAATTCTTCTCATGTATATCAACTCCCTTTAATTTTTTAACTAAAAGGGACATTCTTTTATGTAGTCTAATAGGTTCAAACGAGATTTATAAGAGTTAAGATATATGTTGATGAGCTCCCTCATATTGCATTTTCTAGAGGAGGGTGTTGAGTATGTAGTGTTTAATGAATCATAAGAACATGGATTTTTTGTGGTATTATATGAAGGATGGTGATGATATCCTATGGTTCATATTAGTTGAGACAACACTAAAAGAACTATGCATTCCATGATTTTTAGTTTTCACCGATAGTTTTCACAGTGGAAATGTGGTGAAACTACATGATGGGGAGATGTTTATCATCTACTCTGACCACAAGTATCATGATTATATCATCTATCAGAGGGATAATATCTTTAAATAAATTTTATGGATAGATTTCTTCCAGGATTATGACGTAAAGAATCTCTACACTCCTCATAAGTGGAATGTGGTTGAGCATTCTCTGAGTAAGAGATATTTTTCTAAATTGCTGATTGAGGAATCAGATTAATTGGCCTCATTTCAGTTATACACATTTGATTGAGATGGAACATCACACATCAAATCAATAAGTGTTACCAATCCATTCTTTTAGTGTTAATGGGTGGCATATCTTCGGGATACCGACTTTGAGACCATATGTACATAGATATCAACTAGGCATTATCATAATATATTTTTTCAATGTGGTGATATTTTCATTCTCATTAGAAGAAGAATTATGGTTCCATTTACTTTTTGAGAGGAGTTAATGTGAGTGTTTCATAAATCTCTTTTGGTGGTATTTACAAGAGTGTAAAATATTTAATAGGATCTCAAAAATCAGTTTTGTGGCCAAGAATAAATAAGGGAGTTAGAGATTTTTTCTCCCAGTGCATTACTTGTTATAAAGTGAAGGATTAGAACTAGTTTATAGAGAGTTAAATTACTGTTCTTCCATATTGAATAATATATTGGATATCCATGGAAACAATGATTGGATTTCTACAAATTCCATGGGGACATGATGTGATTTTGGTGATTAGAGACTAACTCTAGAAATTGGCCAACTTCATACCTATTTGGGAGCATAGTTCAGTAGATATCTTAGGATACCTCTACATCAAATATATTTTCCAACTCAATGATGTTCCTTCGATGATCATTTTAATCCAAGATTGTATCATCAAATATTTGTTATGGAAGGTATTTCTGTAGGGATTTGGGATTCTGATGAATTTGAGCATGGATTATCACAAATAGATAGAGAGCTAAAAATAGTGGACCATTCACATTGTAGGGGAAACGATTCAATATTTCCTATTATGGTTTTCCATATTTATATGGATCGCCTACCATTGATCGACTTAGCATATGACAATAGATTCCATAATACCATCGGTATGGAACCATATGAGAGCTTGTATGGGTGAAACTATAAGTCACCCCATTACTAGACCAACCCAAAAGAGTCCATAAATAAGGTTCTAGAGATGGTTTGAGCCACTAAAGGTGAAGGTGGGGATCATCTAGGAATGAATATGGATTGTAAAAAGCCCTCAGATTTTATATAATTTCTGACTACATATCCCTTTGGAGTTCTAGTGGTGACCATGTGTTCTAGTGGTATTTACCTTATCATGGGATATGAGTTTATTTATATGGTGTAGAGATATATATGGGATTCACTTTCCCTTCACATTTACATTTTAGAGTTATTGAGGAGGAATAACACTTATCTCTACCACTGTAGTTAGACCCTGTATACAAAATATTCTACTAATCATAGTGGTGGAGGTATGTCCATGATTTATCGAATAATGTATTTGGGTTGGAGTTTCACATTGAATAAGGATATAACATTTCAAACTACCTATTATATATTGATGTTAAGTATGAGATCATCCTTTTTGGGTGATCTATTCACCAAGTACATGTCCCATTGAAACATGATTATCATTTAGAGATCACATTGTAGAGGGTGACCCATATGCCGATCATTAACCATATCACATTTTGTAGACTTATGTTTGAAATTTCATGATGAAAATCCATAAGTTTAAGAGAATGTAACATCATTTTTTCCATGTATTGTTATATAATATATATATATAGTAAGGTTTTCATGGTAGATAGCTAATGTGGAATGATATTCTAATACATATCGATTCCAGAATTTATATTTGAAATATCTTATATATATTAAATGCATGAGCCCATAATTTTCTAATATCATAAATAAAAAATTTATGTGACTCAAATCATAAATATCATTCCATAGTATAGTTTAGAGAGTTGGTTTTACCCTAGGAGTGATATAACCATCGAGCATTTCAAGCATTTGGGTTGAGGTATGATTATGGGAGGATGTTTTATATAAGTTAAAATACTAAATTAATTTACTAAATTACCAAAACTAATATTAATTATATATGTATGAGGTGAGGTAAAATTATTAGGTGTAGACGCATGAGCCTGGATATTTTAGAGAGTATTTGGTGAGTTATTGGAGGAGGTTCTATTAGTGAACAACAATATGATCAAATATCGATGATCGGTGTGGAGCATATTTCAGGGATCTCACCGAGGATAACGATTCATATATTTTCTTATTCAATGAATGATAAAATTCATGGTAGGATGTTTATTTTTTTGGGTTTCCCACATTGTTTATTTCTATAGTAAACATAAATTTATCGACTGAAGGATTCATTCAGGACTATTCCAAATTACTATATGAGTTTATCTATGGTGACTTATTTAGAGAATTTTTTATTTATTTTCAGTTCTTCATATGGAATTATAAATTTAATAAATTGAGGACAATCAAACATGTACAAGGTTTTTTAATCATTGTATGTCTTTAGGAATAGTCCCAATGTTCTTTCATATTCTTCACTGGTGCATCATTTGACCGGTACTTTGTCCAAAATAAAATGAAATCAACCATTTCACCCTTGTTTTTTGGGGCAATGATTTGATACCATTGATATGTTATTTCATCAATTGTATGATCATTAGTTATTATGGATATGGTAGATACTTATTGGTGTTATGGTTCTCATTAATTCTGTTTTAATAGTGCCGCTACTGAAGAAACTACTAGGTTATTCCTGAGTGGTTTTATAAGATGAATTCCAATGAATAAGAATAATGATGATCGGTAAGAGTAGATCCATATTCAATTGTGTGATTCATGGGGATAATTCAATATAGATTAGTGGAATAAGATAATAAAGAATGTTATTTATTTCTAGAAATAAGAGATATATACAATGTGTCTTTTAGAAACACACATTATGTGGGGACCCTGGTGTGGGGCTAGCGTCTCCATCAAAAGTTACGTATCACATGGAAATTAAACCCTATGAAAAATCATGTGACATGACCCAGTAGATCATCCTTTATCTCAGAGGGTATACGTACATAGATAAGATTACACATTCTTGGACATGACATGTACTCCAACATAGAAACATCCATCCACACATAGACCTGGTCATGACATTAATAGGTCAGAGAGACTATATACTCTAACAAGAACATGAATGTGGGCCATGTTACAAGGGTAGGACTAGTTTCTATATGGAAACACAATGTACTACATGTAAATGATTTTTCCTCAAGAAATGTTTCTTAGAAAAAATTTCTAATTTAGTCAAAAAAAAATTCATTAGGGTGCTAACCCATTATCCTTTCCATGAGTGTTAGTATGAAATCACTTCCTATATATACAATGGTGATCCATTCAGTGGGAATTCATGTATAGATATATTTGAATCCTTTTATGAGGTGTATAGTGGAACCTTCTACCATTATCATTCCCCAGGTGTAGTTCTTATTATATTTGTGACCAACACTAAGTGTGCATAATTACATAACTTATCGTCTTATTCCATCTCGAGTGGTTGGAATAACCCATGACCTTATGTGTGATAATCACACTTGAATTGTTATCCATAGACTTATATAGTATAATTTTAATAGAATGAACTAATAAAGAGTAAACCGTTGAAGGATTACATCATTGTTATATCAATCAATGAGTCTATTCTTCGGGACATGTTCTATATGGAATATTTGAGAAGGATCCCTAGAATTTTTTTATGGTTGTTTCTTCAATTTTTCACATTGTGTCTTTGTTCAATATATATGGATATTCATATTACATGTCCTATAGAATTGTAACTGTGTATAGATGAATGTTAATCCATTGTTTTATACTTATTGATTTTGTGTTGTTCTTATTGATGTTGTTATACTCATCCTTTAATGGTTTATTCCCACACCTATAGAGTTTTATAATGATGATAGTCATTTTGACTATGTATTTGAAGGACTAGGACCATCAAATTAATTGTTATTTAGATATATAATGTTTTGTTCCTATGGTTATCAGTATATTTTTCCCTCCCTATACATTTATTTTGGACATTCATTTATACTTGTTTGGGTGGGCTTCTATTTTGTACTTTCCATTTTAAATTATCATTATTATATACATGTAGTGAAATTTAAATTTATACATGCATGTTTTAAAATTGTTTTACAATTCAGCAGTAATTTATCTTAGAAAAACGTGTGTGTACATGTGTTTTGGTGTATATACATTAGGTTTATGCAACCAATATGAGTGATATTCCTTCCTGAAAAATGTTTTCATCCCCTTCTCTATTGATGGTTGGATTTGGGTAGTCAAAATAGGGTACCCAATGTTATTGGTCATGAAAAATCAATCAAATATCATTAAGGGACCAATATAATTGGGGATCAATGCAACCATCCTTAATAATCTCATACCCTATTCAAAGGAGGTAAAAATAAGAATGCAATCTCTTCATTTTCATACACAAGTTCCCAATTATGTTTTTAACATTAATCATATATCAAAAATGAGTTGAATTATTGTGTTTTAGGATTTTGCATACCTTCATTATAGTTTCCAATTATTATTTTTTTGTTTCAATATTGTTCTTTCTTCAAATTTATCTAAACATGATAGGGTTATAAACGACTTTTCACTGAGTTCTTCAAAAGGTCCAATGTGAATTCTTAAAATTGAATCTATATTTTAATAACATTAATGTAATGAAATATTTTCAACCCAACATCCTAGGAAATCTTAATTAATTTGATATTATTTTATAATATATTGTTTGAACAGTTTTATTAAGCCTACAATTAATGTGATCCTGATATAAAAGGATAAATATTTTCATAATATTAAATATATGTTGATGGATTTTCCAGTAAACTGATGTAAACAATAGATTATGATTAGATATGGTAGAGATTGGTGCTCAATGAATCCTTACCACTTCAATAATGTATATTATTGAATATATATCATGTGGGAAATATTTAATGATATGAATTGAAAGAATATAATTAATTATGAAATCAAATATATACAACCATATATTTGTCCCTTACATATATTAGGGAGTCCAATGATGAAAAAAAGGTTATTTTTTTCTCGTCCAATTATGGTTTGGTAATGATTTCTTAACTCTACTGTACTTAATACATTCATCCTTAAATTTTTGAAATACCATGCATCGATTTATACTGTATGACATTTCATTCATTATTTTTTATGTAGAGAAACTATCTTTGAGATCTATATGTGTCATTGTAGAAAATGAATTGATAATGAATAATGAAATGTTTTAATTATTGAAACAAAAATTATTAAATTAAATTATTGATAGGACATATACTCGGTTACCATAATTGATCATTCTATCGATATCATTTTTGAACTCAATATCATTTCATAAAGTCTCTAGCTACTCCTCATCCTAACTATATAGAACTTAAATATTTAAATACATGTAATTTTGAATATTAAGATGATAAATTTAATATTTATATCAAATTATCAATATTTCAGGATCTATCTGCTCGATGTCAATAAATATTATATCTATTTCAATCCTCTTCAGAAAGAATATTTCATGATCATTTAGACTCAAATAATCGTCCACCATGGTTACATTCTTAGGATGCTAATATATAGAGCCATCATATTCATTAATGAAATAAAATCTTCTCCAATGGAACATTTTTGCATCATTTTATATAAATAAATTCTTAAATATTATATGATCAATATATATATCAAACAATTAAAAAAAGACAATTCCATCATATCTTCTATGAAAAAATTAATGTTCAATTCTCCAAATAAAAAGAGGGAAGGGTTAGATCATGAACGATCAATTTTCATGAAAGATAAAATATCAACATGTATTTAATTATTAGAGAACCACATGGGCACGTCTTTGATACTTAACTATTTATCTATAACCATTATACACTACATAGTAGTGTAGGAATATTTTAACTGACCTTACCTCTATTTTATTAAATGAAATTATCATCATAATAATCATTTTAAAGAAACATACGTACCTTTCAATTGATGTTGGTTTGATAATGTGATAGTTTTGCGTTGTTTATCACAATTTACTGATAATATACATCTAATAATTTAATAATATAGATCTTGGTTACCAATGATATCCTATTTCATTTTTAAATTACCTCCATTTTTGAAGGATCCATAAATATTCTCTTATATATATATAAGATGAATTAATTGTAATTTATAAAGATAAAATTCATGGATTATAAATTTTCAAAATAAATCCCTATTCTCAAGGTCATGAATTCACTACATATTTTTTGTTCATGATATTCCCTTAACATGTCATATATAAGTTTATCATTGTAAAATTATTCAACAAATTTATCAAGGTAAATTCTAAAGACTCAAATATTTAGATAAATGATGATAGTGGGAGAATTAGTATGGTCAAATAGAATCTCTATAAATTTATAGTTTATATTCCACATATGGAAGCCTATCATATGTATGTCCTCTCTTTTGAACATTAAATAAAATTTTCATGATATTTTATAAATCAATTAAATGTACTGGTCTCATCCTAGTTTTCAAATATATAAATAATAAGGGGAAGCCAATGGTATCTCTAGAAATTTATCATCTTGTTAGTCAATATAGTGACACAATGACCAACTATTAATTGAAAAAATAAATAAATAGGTCAACCCATGTTGAAGCACATGGATGGATGATTCCCTTATTAAGAATATCCAATCATTTCTTTTAAAATGATTGAAACTCAATAGAGACCATTCAATATGTTGTATTTAATATAATAATTACACCATGTATTATTTCAACTGAAAACATAACATTAGTATTAAATGGAATAGTCAATATATATTTAGGAATTATGTTGGTATATTCCTAAATAATATGTGTATCATAGTTTTATTTATTTTCCCCGAACCATTTGAGATAAATTCTAATCATTAGAAGGTAATAATTCAAATATAATTGAATTAATTATGATTGTATATTCATGTTCATATTCTCACTAATAGAAAATCATAGGTTAATTTATAATATCAATAATTGAATTCCATTCTTTAAATTTTACATGTGATCTATAATGGGAGATCCAATACATTCCCAAAATGTAAATTAATTGTTATTAATGTAATAATTATATGTTTAGAGGATGTACATTCCCACAAAACATTGTTCAATGAGGAGATGTGAAATTGAAATGTGGTATCCTACCATTATGTGATATTTGTACAGATTAAACATTTAATACTAGATGGGGTGTTGTGATAGTAGTAGAAAATTATTAAAAAATATAATTATCAATAGTTATTTATAAAATAATATATATAATATTATATGGTGATTGATAAGTGTAACATTAACCATTTCATTCCCCTGACCCACATCAATGGTTGTGATCATAGGATATTTCCTTTTCACACATGTCTAAAGAGATAAATAATGATTATTATCATCATATACCCTTCCATTAAAGAAATCAACTTTATAATTACAATTATCATTGTAATTGACGCATTATAGTGTGTTTGGTCTATTAGTTTAATAATTTTTTTATCATTGATCAGCTAATTATATCCCCTTATACATTCATTTTCACAATAGATTTCTTTTAGACACAAATATAATCAGCTAGTTCCCTTAAGGAACTTTTCCACAGGATTATATCCCCACTTCAGAAATGAATGATGATTTAGTATCATTACACTATGGGATATATTATTTTAATTTTGATATAACTCCATATTTTTATAATTTCTTCTTAACCATGATATTAATTTGTTTCACAAATAACCATTTCAACCTTGATTCTACATTGAATTAATTGTTCATAGATACAGAAGACTAATATAGAATAGTATATTTGAGGGAATTTAATTTTAGTAACCTTTGAATTGATGAATATTGATTTCTAGGATGATGGTAATATACAATACATTCCCCATTTTTATTTTTATGATTACTTTATTGGATATAATTTTTCCATCAATTATATACATTATCTCACGGAATTCCACTTCCATTTTTTTGGAAGAGACTCATGAATGTAATTACTAAAAAAACATTTAATTACCTTCCATTATATGGATTTAACATCTTAATAATGACACAATTTATAATAAAAGTAACAATTTATTTACATAAAGTTGTATTTCAAAATGGAAAATAATCCATTTTCACGTTTTGAGCTCTATAGAAATGAGAATTACTATTCAATGTTCTTGGACAACATTATTAAAATTATTATATAATATGATCCAGTAAAGAATGGTGAATATTTCATAATGAAACACTCGATTTTATACTTATTTCTCCATTGAACTTTGGTAACATGAACATGATTTATATATTATGAGGGTTATGCTAGTATAACAATAACGATATCCATTTCATCTCCTATGTCATTTGGTTTCTCAATAGGAAAATCATTACCTTTCATTTGAAATTCACATGAAACATAACTACTCCCTTCAAAATCTATTGACTGTTATAATAAATAATATTGTAAGAATGAATAGTCATTAATTAGAGAGATTAATTATATAATCATGAAAATGACCTCTACAATGTACTCAATTATTACACCATCGTATGAACTGATATCCATTTTGTTTATCTTATACAACTATCTATTTTTCATAGTTTATCCTATGGCCTTTTCACAAATTTTTTATAAAATAATCCTCAATAATAACTATTTCGGTTTTTAATATTGATTGTGGTGACCCAAATATATTGTACATAACAATTTAATTAATTTATATGAAATATTAATATGTTACAGAATATAATATCCCCTAAAACCATAATTATTTAGTAAATTCGGTCACTAGAAAAATTATTGACATATGTCTCTAATGTTAATCCTTATACCCCATTAATTTATTATCTCTTAGTTACATTTTTGGACACATCCTTTTGAAACCTATCTTCATAACATAGGAAAAATGAAGTGATTAAAATATGAGCTCATATTCCTCATATGGTTAAACAATGAAGATAATACTAAATTTTAATATTTTATATATCAAAATAATATGGGCATAGGATCAAAAAAATAAAACATAATTCGAAATTAATCATAAATAGTAAATCATGATTCACGGAATAAAACATTATACTTTATTATATGACTGTCAAATTATCCAAAATAAATAATGATCCTAGAGATAATTTCCTATGCATAATAAAATTTCAAAAGAGTGTTTCATAATAATAATCATAACAAATAATGTAATTATTCATGGATGATAGCTAGGACTAGCAGACATGATGGGTATAGTATCATAGTGGATTATGATCACTCACCAATACTTTTACATTGATGGATTAAATATTACTATATTGGAATATGATGAAATTTTATTACCTTTCTTATATTACCATGATGTATAAATATTCTTCTAATGCATCTAATTGATATATATTTTTTTCCCCAACAATTACATAATGTAACACAAAATTATGTGACCCACCTAAACATAATAACACAAAACAGATCATCATATCATAACTACACTATGATAATGAAACGAGTCCCATGAAATTATATTTAAAAAATAATTGGAAAACAAAATACAGAAAATGAATGTGGATGGTATCATATTATGAAAACCCCATTGAGGCATCAAAATCCTTATTGTATGTCAACATATATGAAAGATGCTACAATTATACTTTTTAAATATTCATTAAAACATGTGAAAAAATACATTTCATTTGATAATTGATAATGAAAGAAAAATTAATAGAAAAATAGATACAATATTTTCATTATAAAATTATAGAAACATGATTGGTAATATGGAATGAAAATTTTATTAAGCACTATAAGATATAACATTCATTCAGTTAATATAAAAAAAGATTGTTTTATCACTTATGAAGTAATTATTACATATTCTATATTGTAAAATTTTTACAATTACTCTTCAAAAAATAGAAAAAATTAAAAATAGTTTAGAATTTAATTATTATATATTTAAACAATATAAATGTGTAATCCTAAAACATTAACCTAAATTTGGAAATTGGAAGAAAAAATATTTCTTTAAATAACTAATAAAAAGGTTGATATTTCCTATGATTTATCATTTCTGTATTTTCGAGTTCAAAAAATTAGATAAATAAAAATAATACATGAAAATTTAATAAATAAATAGTGTACATTTAATTGTATTTGGAATATTTATAATATAATTCAAATAAACATTTTCTATGAATAATGATTACTTACTAATAATTAGATTAATGCATAAAAACATACCTTAAGTCTTCACATAATTCATACATGATCTATAATTATGTATAATAATTCTTGATTTATTGAAAATATAAATTTTATCCATATGAAATAATATAATACCTTATATGATTCATTTATAAAATCAATAACACTCATTTATAAATAATTCTCTACTAAATTTAATATCCTCGGTGTTAAATATTTAACATTCAATTAATCTATTTGTTTTGAGATTCCTGATCGTGCACCTTAGAAGTGGTTTAATTTATTATACAATCGTAAACATTTCATAAATATAATATTTATTCAATATATATCTTTCTATTTAGGCTAATTGATGGAAATAAATATAATTGAATTACTTTAATTGGTGGATGTAGTAGTTTCTACGTATTTATGGTTGATGTTTTCTTCCATCAATGGATTAAAAGTGTGCATGTTAGATAATAATTTGTCTTAAAATAATAATATTTATATCATGAAAATCATATAATTATATTCTTTAAATAAATAATTCCATCCATCTGAGGTTGTTACAGGAAATGAAACATGACCCATCATGGATATTGTAGTCATTACATACTCATGAGAAATGATTTCATTTTTCATTTTATAATAAGCTGATAAATGTTATTTATATAGATTAAAAAGTAATAAAATATCTATTTTAATGATAATATTGCTAGTATATTATTATTATATTAGAATATTAATAAGATTTATAATGATAAATAATTATTAGATGGATGATATGAACATATACATGTTCAATTGATTATCTCTATTGAAAAATACATTATGGAATATGAGATGGTTATTTGTCTTGTGAAAAAAATTGGGTTTTGATTACTGATATTGAAAACATCCATGGGTAGATTATAGTCATTATAATTTACTAAGGATGTGTGAGGAAGTGAGTATACTAGTTCTCCATCAATAATTGAGGGCAGTGGTACCCTTGTGAATATTCCAATCCTTTAAATAGTATAGTGTAATTTTCCTATGAATGTTTCACAAAATGAGATTTTTTTATTAAAAGTTAGGATATTGTTGAAAAATAATGATAATACAATATTTTGATATTTTAATTATATTTAAATTGTTATCTCTTTGTATAACATCCGCTTTATCCCATCTAACATTTATTATATTAAAATGAAATTAATAATGTTTATAGACAATTTTGGAAAAAATTAATATTATTCTAGATACGATATAAATTTTTAACGATTCAATTCCTAGAAGTTGTAGAATGTAAAACTAATAGAGTCACACTAAAAAAATAACACCCATTTTTTAATAAATGTTCTTTTTTTTGGCATAATGAAAATATAACTATTTAGTAAAAGAAAATTTTGAAATGTTTTACTTCATTTTATTTAATTATATTTTCATAAAATATATAATGGTTTTTTGATATAATGATTCCAAACAAATAATTCCATCTTCAAATCACCTCATTAACGTTAGAGGATAAAAAAATATTATAATGAAATATAATATAGGATTAAAGGATTAATACATGGGATTAAAAATTCAAATATTTTAAATAAATGTATTTTTTTAATTTTTTAAAAATTATAATGTCTATAAAAATGCATCACATATGTTTATATATTTCATATATAATAATGATTCTATTAATGTTACAGTATTTTATAGAAATCATATTTTTTACTATTAATCAGAAAATACTCCATTTTGGAAAATATATTAAATGTACCCTTATATAGCATCTACATGATGAATTTGGAAATAATGTTCAATTTTTCAAAAAATCTCTAAATTTTTTTATTTTTTAATTTTTTTATTAAAATAATACATATAAAATATATAATATACACTTTTTTTTAAAAAATAGTAATCTAGAGATTTAAATAATTGGATAATTACTTCTAATGACCCATTTTAATAATAATGTTTCATTTAATTAATTCATGTTGATGAGGTGTTCGTTGAGTGGCATGGAAACACTGTTATACTACCAGAGGTCAAAAGTTCAACTCTTGATGTCCACTAATATTTGGGGTGAATTTCATAGGGTAGTGTAGTAGTAATGTTTTGGTAGAGGAAATGTTGTAGTGGAGGCTACAATTTTAGGAAATGTAGAATTTTCAGGTACTAAATTAGGTATTGAAGAAAGGGAGTTTAATGTAGTAATATAATAAAAATATAGGGCCTTTAAGAAAAAATGTACCCATGGTCCAACATATAATGCATTTCCATCCATAGGATATTTAGTATATCACATTCTAATGGTCCAGTGGGCCACTCAGTTATGTAATGGATTCTTCTCTTCCCATTAATAAAATTGTATTTTTTAGTGTAATAAAAACGGTGGGTGGGGTGGGGCGGGGGGTTTCCCCTAACCTATTTTAAAAAATTATCACTTAATATATTATATATTATATTTTAGAAAAAGAATTATTATAATTTGTTTTGCACTTCCATTATCACATTCTATTGAACAAATAAAATAGATAAAATTGAAATATATTCTAATATATTTGGGTGTTATTATTTCAGTAGTATGTGAAAATATATTATGGTTACCGAGACATGTCTATCATTCAGTAGCATTACTATGACAACCTCATATTTTAATGAATGTCAAAGGTAATATTTATAATATAAACTAAGGATAGAAAATGATTGTTTATCAAATTATATTCCATGGGATGGTCTTTATAATATGATGTGGAGGCTGAGACAACAGAATGGTTGGGGAACTGTATCATTGAAGAATAGTTTGATGGTTATAGATGTTTTTGAATGGCAATGAAATGGAGAGTTGGTTATGGAATTAACAGTCATATGCATGTTTTATGAATTTCATCCAAATTTTATACCATTTTACAATAGCGAGTGTTTAGATAGTATCATTATTTGGTGGAATGGTTGATATAGTTTGTTTGATGAAAATTTCATCAATGTCCCTTTCACTAGTTTATATGATATCATCATTTACCACAACATATAATCTGAATTCATTCTTGACTATGTACCATTGATGAGTACATATTTTTATTAGGATGTTTTTTTCGATTTAGATCCCATTTCTTCATTTCCAAATGTACTTCATTTCGATTATTGTTTTCTCGTATTTTTCTATAAATTCATTAGTCACCTTAAGCCAAACAATTTACCAAACATTCCACTAAATACTAATTTATCATATAGGAGTTTTTGGATATCTTGCATCCACCATACTCTTCGATTCATCCCCATATATTTAGGATAATATCTTTAAAATTCTTGGTGATTTCATGTTCTATTTTATTTGGTTTCAATTAATTATTATGTAGTAATTTTTACATTCTTCACCTATGATGTTTTTATAGTTATGGAATATGGATTTAGAAAATTGTGTGTAGAAAGATATTGATCATTGATTTTTTTTTTCAAGGATCATAAAATTAATTTTTCGTAATCATGTATGAACAATATCCTTTTGATATAGTTTCTTTTTCGACACATTATTCATTAATTTAAGTGATTCATGTTTTGGAATTTTAATGAGAATCTGTTTATGGGTGGTAATTGTGGTATTTTGTGATCTCTAACACTTAATGCAGGATGTAACTTATAATGTAGATCCCTTCTATAAAGATTCTCCCATGGAATTGACAATATGTGTGTTAGTATTCCATGAGACCCATTCATGATGCTAATTATATGTGTGTGTGGGTGTATCCCATGATATTCATGTTTCATATAGACCACATGTCGTTGCATTTGTGATGCTGCTATGAATCATTATTGATAATCTATGTGGAGACTATATGTTCTATTAAATTTTGATTATAATGTATTGAATAATGGGGGTTTTCATCAATTAGAATTTGAATTGTAGATACTCCTATATTTGATAGAACATAATGGGAGTCCATATGTTAAATGAAATGATGAAACTGTTTTAATAATATTTAGGGTTGGGATGCAAAGAAATACCTTCATAACATATTGTAGTTTTTAATTAAAATATCCATGTGTCTAGATTAGAGTATATATCTCGATATGTTGGATTTTTCTCAACCTAATGTACGGATTTAATAAAAAGGCTCAATGTCCTGTCAAATGATAGAGATGACACATGATGGCCTAATATCCCAATTAGAGTCTCACTATCCATTTTGGTAGTATGATATTTTTTATGGCCTTGTTTCCATGTTATTATAAGGATTTTTAATATAATGTAACATCTAATACTAGGTTCTATATACCAGTTCCCCATTTTTTTTCCACATGACCTCAAGAAGACCTCCTTGTATACTAATGTTCATGTACTTAAAGCAATTGTCTAATATGTATCATGGGTGGACTATAAATTCTTTTTCAATGAAACAGAACATCATAAATAAATAATTAAAATTGAATTGTTAATATAAATTATTCAATAATAAACGAACATCATATGTATAAATCCAATACCCAGTAAATTGAAAAAACCAACGAAGTAGATATTTTATGTCCTGGAAGTGTTGTGTGTGTAATGAGAACCCAAAATAAATACAAACATGCCTCACCTCTTTTTTTGCCAATATAATGTATAGTTTCATCCACCATCATCCATCTTGAATGACAACACATCCATCTATCATATAGATTATTCACATAACAATCTAAAAAACTGAATGTCTATTTAGGTACTTATCAGGATACCCATGTAGGGTGTGAGTACAACTCAACATGCCACCACCAATAATTTTTAAAGAAAATTTTAGTCAATAATAGAGTATGTAGTAATATAAAAAATATAGGTCAAATGGAAAGTAAACTAATTTAACATTATTAATTATTTTATCAACCTCATCATATATTAATTGGCCAGTTCTATATTGTAAACCGTATACCATAAGGTTTTCACTATTTACTATTTTTTAGGATATAATTATACATTGAAATCTAATTTTAACTCACATTTATACATTGAGGGGCCAGAGAATGAGAATAGAACCGCATGGATACATGAAAAACATGTCCCAAACTCACACCAAATTTTTCATATTCACACACATATATATCAGGGTCTTAGAGAATCAATATTTCTCCCCATATGTATTTGGAGTATCATTCCATAACACACACCTCATTTTCCAAATTCATGCATCATAGGATTTAAGCATCAGTCTAATACCCCATGGGTATTTGGAACTTCAGTTAAAGACTCACACCCCTTTTTTAAATAAACAATATCATATTTATCCGATACATATAATTGATTACCATCATTAACCATCTTATTAGTCATTCACATCATTGTATTCTATTTCATTTAAAAATTCCAACCATAGTTACTGACATTATTCCCAAATAATAACTTGTGAAATTTCGTCATTAATCGATTCTCCAGAATTTAATTAATAAACTAATTAACCCAATATGTTTATGCCAACCGGCCATTTAATTTCCACTATCATCATGATCAGGGAATTATTCCATTTCCAATACAAAATTATTCCAACCTTAAATATTTTAGATATCAACACTTCAATGATACTGGCACACCCAATGGGATTCCATCAAATCCAATTTCATAAACTCAAATGGGTCCAACGGGATCCGATAAAGGTTTCCAAGTTTCAAATAAGGAAATTTACCTTTTTAATTTTAATTCCATTTCACAAAATTGAAATGTAATCAAATAATTACATACACATGATCACAATCACGACTTTTATAATTAGCAATTAGACTGCTTATATCAACATTGATGATGAATTCCCTCAAAACCAAAACCCTAACATTGAGGTCAAAATGTAAAAACAATATCTTGAAGATGATTTTGGAATACATAGTAGGATTAAGATACAAAAAAAAGAAATATCATTGAAAAATATGTTCTAAACCATTTACTATGGTTCAAATTTATCCATCTTCAAATGGGATGAATGACGAGAGAGAGAGAGTGTGTGTGTGTGAGAATGGAATCCAATCGGTAATGAGATTACATACTGTATAGTGTTATATGTTATCCACTAGATCATCATTTTGCACCGAAATATGATTTATGAGCATTGTAATCCCTTTTAGATACTCTCAATGTATGTGAAATTTTATTAGGTTAATTTGGGGTTATTAAAAATACAAACCAAGGGGTTCAAAAATTTCAAGACAAATTTTTGGGGAATTCAAATTCATATTCATGGTTTCCTTGGTGGGGTTTATGGTTTTCAAAATGATGATCCATCCTTCCAAACTCCCTCTATCTGAAGTTTTATTTTTCTGGGAGGGATACAACATTGTTTGATGAGACCTTATGACAACTTCTGTGGATCAAAAAATGGTCACACAATTTCATAGGGAAGAGCACACAATATTACCAAATGATCCCCCAACCATACAAAGCCCCATGGGAATCTAAATTTCTCCAGGTTATCTTAAAAAAACCAATTACTAAAATACTAGGTATGGGAAATACGAGGGGTAAATAATACCTAGAAACAAGTATGATTATTCTCCAATCGTGTGAGGATCTTATATTATCTGTGTATTCTAATTTCACATCCTATTGTTTTTCTCCAAAAAACTAATAAAAAAATCAAGTAATATGTTTTTCCACTAAACCAACATATCGGGATACCCCTCACATGTTTCCTCCTAAAAATTTCTTTTTTTCTACCTCACATAGACTAATAGTAAAATCATTATATTCAATGAAATCTCAATGTGAACTACAACATGAATTTTATTATCCATAAAAAAATGAATTTTGCTCAAGATAAATACTATCAAGGTCAATCATATGAGTTGGTTCAAGGTGATAATTACAAATATATGACACATGAAATACATTTTTCTGATAACTATACCTCTATGGAAGGTTAAATTGACACTCTAATGGTTTTATGATCTCAACAATGTGAATGTTCCTGAAAGTCTAGGGTTCCAACGTTCCCTTGATCAGAATCATATGATGACCCAATCATAGGGAATTTTGATGGACTACATGACCACTGAGTTTAAACTAAATTATGGTGATGGGTTTAATCATCATATAACTACTCCATAATATGAGACATAACCATACATTTATGAATAAATGTAACCTTTTCGGACATCTACTACACAGGACTCAGTCCCATTAACTACAACACACCCACCTCCATCTAGAATAATGTGTATCTATATGTATAACATAAAGTTCATTACATTTTTCATATGACTAGTATACAAATAATTTTTTTATAAGATAACTATGCAAGCACTGGGTGCCTTTTCGATGATCAACATTTACCTGGGACGCATGTCCACAACCTGTCATCTAGAACCTGATTTTTGTGCTTTGATTTTGCATATGTATGAGGGTAAAAATCTGTACATAAAAACTCACACCTTCTAAAATAATTCTACAACACTTTATATAATGTGATGTATAACGTATGTTATGGTATGAAAGTATCCTCCATGGAAACCCTAGATAATGGATGATCTCTAGTTCATACTTATCACATAACTTATCAACATTGGATTTATCATAGATTGTAAAGAAATGTAATACATTTTTCAACAGGTCTACCATAACCCGTATAGTGAAATATTTCTATGGGGGCCTAATAGGACCCAATAAAATAACCATTTTAATTTCATCGCACTTCCATTTTGTAACGGTAAATGGCTGTAATAACCCCAAGACAATGATTCATTGCCTTCACCTACCAATAATTGTAGCATAATGTCCATAACAATGAAATCTAATTTTCATTCCCAACCAAAAATACTATTGAAAAAGGAAACGATATATTTTCTTTAACTCAGTAAGCAACACCAGCTTTAAGTCATGAAACTAATCATTCAGATACTCATGCATATATGAATCCAAAATAACATTATTATAAACATAGATAATATCATCCTCATCTATTGTAAAATTGAAATGCAACAATCCATATTTGAGGGCTTCTATAAATGAAAGACACTCTAGTTACATATACTGACTCTCAATAATCTGGATCATATGTATGGACTCAACTGACAAGTTTTATAGGGTAATATTCTTCTATCCCACCTATTACTCATTTTTCATCTCAGAAAAAAAATAAATCATCTTACACACATAGATATACTTCTGTTCTTCCTGATTATTTTTCTTTTAGATCAATGAAGCTACAACACTATTTCCCTTCCATAGAGTATTGGATATCTCAATATTATATGACTACATATACTCAACCACTATCCACTACTTCATATTCAAACCTCTCATAGATAAGATGATAATTATAATTATTTGATTATTATACATATTATATTTTTTTCCCAAAAGTAATTACCTCCAAAAAATTATGTTATAAACTAATGTATCTAATTCAAGATCATGTGTATAGTAATAGCATTTATGTGGCTGCATCTATCACAACCCATATACCACAACGAGATCTCCATATATCAATAATGATCCTTTTCAGATCTGAGACACATCGCAGAACGTGATATGGTCATCAATTATATTGGGTGGGGTCAAATTCATTATAATAGTCAAATACTTCATCATTATAGGAAATCATTCCCATAATCTCCAGACTATTCAAACAACATTCCATTCCAGTTCAAGAAAGAATGTGGTTTTTTCAAATATGAATAATATAGGTTGAACTGAGAAATAATAACCCTCCAAACATAGAAAATAATGAAAAAATATATTAAGATGCTCCCATGAAACAAAATCATAAAAATTCTCAAGGTCTACTGACACACCATTCTCTATGATGATGTGCCCCAAGAAATGTACCCTATTAATTCATGATTTTCACATAGATAGATTGGCATAATATTGATTCTCTCTTAGAATAGTATGAATGATATCAATATGTTGTAAATTTTCTTCATGATTTGTAGAGAATAAATGTATTTCGTCCAAAGTCAAAAAACTGAAAACAATATGGGTGGATGATTCAGTTCTTCATGGTGACAAACACAGTTGGATATTTCTTCTTACTGAACAACATTGTGACATACTTCTAGTGGAAGAACCATCTTTTGAATTGGGTATTTGGTATATCGAGATTTATAATTATCAACTAATGATACCCCTATCTAAAATTGATATCCAATGAAGTACAATCTTTTATCAACTGGTGAAATATATCATTGATATGTGGAAAAGGATACTTATTATTAGCATTCAACTGTTCAAATTTTAATAATCCACACATAAATGAAACATTCTATCATCATTGTTATGGAAAAAAATGATAACCCCGAGGTTATGTATTTCATTGGATAAATCCCTTATCCATAAATTATTCTATTTGGGTATTATGCAATTTAATCGCATCATTTTACAATCGGTAAAGTGGAATGGACATTGGTCCAGCTCTAGGCATTTACTCATTTGTGAACTCAAAATATGATTCACACCCCCCATAATCTAGCACAAGCTTCCAAACCTAGGTAGTCACCTCCCCCAGTGGCTGATGAACTATCCCTACATAGTATTCCACGATATTCAATTCAAGATAATTAATATAACATATATCATTAGTTTATGTAAACATTCCAAACATGCCATAAAAATCTTTGTTTTTCAGTAGGATACCATCCATTCCATACCCAAAATCAAATTAAAATCTAACATGTCTTGTGTGTGATGATACCAACAGAAATGATACCAACTAACCATGATAGAAATTTAATTTCCAAAATAGATACCCCATACCACAATCCCAGTGATGTGTTTATTGTCATAACCCCACTAAAAACATCATCATAGAACTAACACCATTCACAGGTTTAGAGAATATAAATTAATGATAGTATTTTGTATCAAATAAAGAAATAGATTGAATAGAAGCTATAAAAACTATAGCTCTAACATTTGATGGACCTGCCTCAATGTCCAAAATTGCAGGGTTAACAACATTCAACAATATTACCCAATATACATATTCTCACTTCTATACCCCCTTATTCACAATACCCTACCAATATGAAATGGCATTCCCTAAAAGTACCACATCCTCCACCTCATCCATAATTTCCAATATTTTTCCAATTTATAGAATAATATGATGTTGAAGAACCCCTTATCATACTTTAGTTTGGTCTACATCCCCAATCACTACCTGTATGTCATTTGTTACTGCTAAACTTCTGTAGATGTCACATCCATATGAATGATGAAATATCTACTGGTGCTCAGAGACACTGATTAATGAATTTACCTAGTGTACCACAATAATACTAAAGCAGCTGTGTATTTCTCTATGTTACTGATACCTCCCCTGTCTACTATCCTTGACACATAATTGGTTAATGTCCTCATACAGATGATTCCATCCCTTAGAAGATTTATATCTTGGTCATCATATAGAAAACACTTGTCCTCTACTAGAATCCTCATTTACTATTATCCTCAAACATTCCACCTAATTAAGAACATCAAAAAAATTCATTACCCAAAAGATATTAATATTGTAAATAATATAGAACATCGGTAAATTGTAAAAATGCATCTCCATTGTTTACACATCCATTATTAGATATAGGAAAATGTTATATAATTTGGTGATTCAACCAGTATATTAGGTCATGGTTATACTCCACTATTTAATTCTTATAATCACTACTGCCATGTCCTACCTCTGTGTCATTGGGTTATTGATCCCCATGAACGTCTCATAAAATTACTTTCAATACTATATTCTCTAGATACTCATCTCGATCCTAGATATCCCACCACTACCTCACTGATCCTTAAAAAAAATAAGAACCCTACATTATATTCTTTTCAACAGGATTCTATTAAATTTCATGAATCGTCTTAACCTATTGAATTTAGAACATGTCTATCTCAGTTCTACCCTCTCTGATTATGGTAAAGTGGATTTGAATCTAATAAACTCATGACCTATTTGACATATTCAACACATGTATCACTCGACATCTATCCATAATAAGTATAAATTGGTCAGTTTTCCCATAGAAATACCCACCATGACATTCACTCGAAACCATCAGGGCCACTCATCCCTCATCTTGATGAACATTTCATTCCATTTCATCCTTTCTTTCTATAAAAATACATTATAATGGTTCCATTTAACTATAATTAAAACACACGTCTCAGGTAACCAAACAAATCAATAAAACTATTTATCAAGATGAATTTATATAAATATATAACATGGTATCCCACATGAATCACCACTAGGTCATAACTAAGGCTCTATCACTTCCCTCTACCATCCCCAACAATTTTCATTGTTCACATAGGGTAAAAATCTATCTTATTTCAGGTTTCTCATTAGACACCAATTTTATCAATTTCAAATTAAATCTTTCAAAAACATTTAAATATATCAATTCATGATTAGAAACCATTATATATGAATTACTTAAAGGAATAAAATAATTTTCATTTTCCAAAAACCCCTCATTGATTTCATTTTTATGAATTCCAAAAAGGATTCATGTAACATAATATTGTAAGGTATTTAGATGAGATATGCATATAAAAATGCCATGATATAGTTGGATATGAAAAAAATCTATGAAAACACAAACATCACATAACATGTACATCACCCAAGGTGAAATATCATCAAACTATAATTGAAAGCATCATGAAATACAATCTCACTCTATGTAGTTGGTTTTCCGTCATACATGGATTACATACTACCATGAAATATTACATGGTCAATGTCTAACTCATCCTAGTGTCATTTTTACATTCCAAAAATAATTAAAAAAATAAAAAAAGTGAAACGACCCTCCGATAACAATTAATGACATCGTGACATGGGTTCCACATACTGGTGCTCTTAGATGGTTCTCTACATGACCTTAACTGCACCTTCATATACATGAGAGGTTCTGAAGAAGTAATATAGGTATAATGTGTAATGTAGGTAGAGTATACAATCTTTGGAATGTAGAACAGTCTATGACATAAAAAAGAAGTATCTCAATAATATTACATAATAATCAATAATCAAATAACAATACCTATAAAAATACAAAATGTAAAACCAACCCTAAACATATAAATATATATTTTATTCGATATATTTATCATGTGTCTAATTAAAACTAAATATAAATACACATTGAAATCTCCCAATTGTATTCCCACATCATATATGTTTCCCTTAACCTTATTCAATCTCAATTGCCAACATAATCATCTATTATAGTGTAATTTCCCTTATCCTATCATGTAGACCTAAAGTATATTAAGGTACCAATTAGTTAGATCGATATGGGTATGGGTTTAACCTAATATTCACCCACTAATGATGTTTAAAACAATATCTAGTCTAAAGAAGTGTATTAATTTGAAAATATAACAAATATCAAAATACAATGTAAATAGGTTACACATTCATTATTCGTTGATCAACCCCAACATAATGACTTTATCCCATGTCGGAGTATGAATTGTGTACCATAAGAATTTGAAAATTTACACTTTCACGAAATTTCATTAATCATTTAATTTCAATTCAATCTCATAATCATGCATCAGGGGAATTGAGAATCAGTCTAGAACCCATGGGTATTTGGAGCTTTAATCCATGTCCCATAATTCATTGTTTGTATTCACAAACACGCACACACAGAGATATATATATATATATATATATATATATTATTTTTTGAGAGAGTTATTATGGAACCCCAAGGGTAATTAGATCATCAACCCCTATTCCCCACATATTTTTTCACATGCATGCAATGTGGGTCTAGTGAATCAATCTAGAACGCCATGTGTAATTATAGAATTAATCCCAAATCCACACCATATTCATCATTAAATCAAAAATATACCATTTATCATAATAATATCAATCATTAACATCATTAAAAATATTATTAATCATTGAAAACAAGGTTAACAATTTCATTTTTCATTGAATACGATGCTTATATACTTTATTACCAATTAATATCATGTGAAATTTCTATATTAATAAATATATCAACATTTATATACATAATTAATTTACCCTTCACGAATTAGAAAACCAAAACATAAATTCCCATTTTCAACATGCAATAAGGATTTAACTCAATTTTTTAATTACCAATTATTTATTCTTTTATTTTTATTAAATTGAAATTCAAAATTTATTTTCGCACCCCACGGGAGGGCAAAAAATTTGGTATGATAAATTCCAATAATTCTAACGGGATATGTGATCGGTTTCCAAAATTCGTTCAAATAAATTGAAATATTTAATTTAAATAAAATTCAACAATGTGTAAATGAACCAAAATAATTAGATATAGATGGTAATTATAAAGGATGAATAAATTAATAATTATAAAACATACCTCAAGACCATTGATGAATTATCACCAAACCAAAACACTTAAATTTATGTAGAAATGACAACAATCATTATAGTGATGATGATCTCACACAAAATCCTAGGACCAAGATGAAATGAAATAATATAGAGAAAAAACAAGATCTAAATTATCAAAAATAGTTGAAATTAATCCCACGCTAAAAGAGAGGAAATATAGGAGTGGGAGCGAAGTGGATAAGGTCATTGAGTAGTTTGGATTGAACTAGATTATTCAGGATAGGGATATCAAAGTGGTCTTAAAGATTTTTTTCTTTTCATTCTACGTGACACTTTCTAGGGAAGGTTAGTATGGAGACATTATATATAGATCATAGGTAGGGTAGCCATGTATATTCTTGTATATATCATATCTAATAGAACATAGCGTTATTATTAGTGGGGATGTTGTTCGATATTTTGCTTTACTGTCTCTTGTTAGTCATGATAATTTTGTTTTATAGTTAATGGTATTTTTTATATTCATGTATCGTAACTAGGAATATTGGATCTCATGACATGTATTATTATTTCTTTAAATGCACCATTGTTAATTTAATTAAATTTCAATATTCATTCATATGTGGTATGTTATGATTAATTTTTTTTCTTGAACATTTTTGTTTTTTTGGTAATCAAACCTATATATCTACATCTAACATGTGGGTATATAGAATTATGAATCATCCAAGGCTAGTTCTTGGAGGGTTATTATTTATCATCTTTTGATCGATCATGGAATATGTTTTCCTTTATAAATCCATAATGTGTGTTTGTAAAATTCGTCAGTTGATATCATTGGTGAGCTAATAAAGGAATTATATTGGGAAAAAGACCATAAGGATAGTTTTTAAATTTTTCTGGGTGATATTGTTTTTTGAGAAATTTAGATGTCCCTGAATAAGTATGTTTATTGTTACCAATGCAGATATTTAAGGTTGGATAATTTCGTAGTGTTTTGAAAAATTTTCAGCCTCATATTTGGGTATTAGTTTTTTGAAGATGAATTTATTTCATAGGGGAATTTAATGTTCTTAGACCACGATGTTTATTTTTTTGGACTACATAGGAGGTACAAAAAATGATGAAGGAAAATTGTAAAATGATGATTTCTACAGAACAGTGATATATAGACCTTGATCTGTTCTACATGGAAAACATATGGAAAATATTTTTTTGGAGGCTCACAGTTCATGGTAGTATAATAGTTCATAGAAGGATCATTATTTTTATAATTGAAGTGGTGATTATTGGATCTTTAAAGGGTTTTCATACATGGAATACATTATCCACCTTGAAGGAAGAAGGTGTTATGCGTATTGCATAACTCAATTTCTGTTGTAAGTTTTATTTCATTGACGTTTTATGTAGATCGTATTAGAGGGACTTGTTGGTATATTTACCTATAAAAATACTCATAATTTTTGTATTGAGTAGATAATAAATTAATATATAATATTATCATTAAGTGAATATTTCATTTATTTCTAATGTGGTTCATGGGAAAACAATTCTGCAATGGAGAATAGGATTATGTGGGACAATTATATGAAAGGAGAAGAGTTCTATAAAGAATGTTCATGAAAGTGTTTTTTCCGGGAATGTTAGCCCACAACAGAAAAAGAACTGTGAGGTGGTGTGGTTTGTGGGGTAATATCCATCCACATAATTGGTGGTGGTATTCCGCAAAAGAAGATGTGGTCCAAAAAGAAATCATTCCATGTCGTGCCAGACAGTTTCTGGAGGAATAAGGGATGTTCACATAGGATTCATGGAATTTCAAAAGGTCTCTAAAATGGTTCATGATTGTAATATCATCAAACTAATAGTTCATGGAAAATAATGAATTCAATAGATAATATACATATAGTTGAGGATGCATTCATTCATATAAATTAAGGGTCCTATAATCCCATTTAATATGTGTGGATCCCTTCCAATGTAGTTAGAAAAGGAGAATAAAAACATTCATCCTTTCCACAGACATTGATACTAAGAATGATACTTAGGGATTGACCCTTGTGAATGTAGTGAGCTGACACTAGACCTTATAATGGTGGTGATCCTAGTCATAGAAGTGTGTAGCATTATTCTTGTAATTTATTAGTGAGATTTATTGAAATTTGTAAATTGTCTCATCATCATTATATGCTCCTTGGGCGTAGCCTAGTGAGAGTGACCCAGGTAAAAAACTTTCTATTTCAAGATTTCAATTCTATTCTAACATTACTACAGGAAATAAAGAGATATGTTTTTTACAACAAAAACATATCGAAAGGGGTAGTAGTTTTAATCTTGCATACCCTAATTCACCCCCTCTTAGTGTATTTGTCCCTAATCTATGTGGAGAAATTGTGGTTGTAGGTTATAATTTCTCAATAAAGTATAATGACCTAATTCTACCACAATATATATATGAGGATCTAGTTGGTAAATCTCTTATAGTAACTCAAATGGTTTGTTTGGAAAAAAGGATATAACCCAGGGACTTCTACATCATTATATTTTAGGGACGAGAAACATCTATGATGATGGTATATTATAATCAAGGAAAAATTCTTTAACATTTACATGTTTTCTATGGATCTATAATCCCATATGATGATGAAGAATCCATGGATTTAAATTAGAATATCATTTATATTATGGATTCTTCTATAGATGGAATTATGAAGGTGTCCAGTTTTATAATTTATGTGATCCACAAGAAGGTTGTGTGGTGTCATGAAGTCTTCATTAATGTACTATTTTATTACATGGTAGACATTAAAGAAATATTTTTCAGTGATTTCATCATGTATATGATAAATTCGGATCACAATATAGAGTTTATGGAGATTCCAGAGGGGATTATGTTATTGTGTCCCTACAATTCTGGGTGCATAGTGTTCCATCCCATCGCAAAACTATTAGTATGAAATGATTCATAGAAATAAAAACAATTTATGATTGGACTACACATAACCCTATCGATTCATGTCTAGAGCGTTTACCTGATGATATATCTAAGATTTATTCTGAATGTCTATATAGTTGATATTTTTATGGAGAATGAAATAGTTTTTTATATTCTTCCATATTTTAGTGGATAGTCTAGAATAATTTATAGTACAAATTTTATTGTCTGTTATTATCAAAATAAGTGGAAATCCAATGAGTTTCACTTCAACTATGTTAGTAAAATAGAATAGATAAGTGTTTCATCAAAACTCTAAATATTAAGAGGAGGTTCATAGTGTTTCAACTACAAATTGAATGGTAAGTAACAAAAATTATTCCTAAAACATCAGACCATATGTCATTATTATTTCAATATTGGGAATCTATACATTTTTTAATCCGAATTGATCTATGTTTATCATTGGTGTACTGGGATGAGGTACTCTATGACTTATGATATGGAAGTGGTGTTGAAAATAATTTTCTAACTACATGGAATTAATGGACATAGGGATGTTATGAAGCTTATCGTTCTGGTTGTGGAGTTGTTTCCTGAAGATTCATCACAGTGAACCAAGGACCATCTTATGGTGGAGATGGACAATGAACTATTCCAGGAATGTTCTTGATCATATATTCACTATCTTCGACCCCATATAATATGGGATATTACAGCTCATTTATATTAGAATTTTTTTATTATGGGTCTTCACATTTCCTTTATGTTATCATCTATGATATTACCACAAAACAAAACCTTGGGAATGAAAGTATATTATATCTAAAGATGTCTAAAATGTATTGTTGTTGTTATTGGATATAAAAAATTGAGGGATTTAAAGAAAAATTATATAACTATTTTTGATGTGATTTTTGGAAGGGACTTGTTGACATGCAACCAAGTGAAAATTGACTTCTACATGATATGAGTATACATTACAAAACCCACGTAGGATATGATTATTTTTGTAAGTGAATTAGATGTTGGTGTAGGATTTATTTTTATGGAAATTGGTCGGTTTGGAGCTATTATAGTGCATGTGGAAGGCGTTCAACATGTAGTAGTATATATTGGATCCCTATCATATTTTCCACCTATAGTAAACAATTAATTAGATGTCATTACAAACCATTTTATTGTAATCTTAACATTATAGATAGATTGAATCTGTGGTCTAAATATAAAAATGAGAAAAAAAAATATATTCATCTATATTGTATATAATATGGAATTTATAAGGATCACTAAGTCACTATTTAGGATTTCATGGTTTAGAGTGTTATCAGGCATAGAGAATCTCTATAGGATATTCTGGTTTTGTTAAAAACATGTAATACGATAATATTTAGTTAATATGTTGAAAAAATGAGACTATATTGTTTCACTATGATGAATAGACATAAGTTTCTGAGGGTCGATGACCTGGTGGATCTATTATGGAGAGCTATGTGTATGATAAGGTTATCCCTATCTATGGGATTGGCAGGGGATATTCCTCAAATTTTATTTTTATGTAGATACATACATTATAATTTTCAATTTCCTTTCAGAATTAAAAAAATATGAGAATAGTTCATGTGTGTCATCAATAGAATCATCAATCAAAATCATGACTCTATAATTATGTTTTCTGTTAATGACATCCTTTTAATCTCATGGACCATAGTGATACGAGGTAAACATCTAATGATTGAGTTAAGATCTCATCTGGCACATCATATATATATATAATTCATGAAGTGTAATTTAATTATCATTGAGGTACATTTTAATATAATTTAATGAAACAAAATATATATTTAGTGGTTTAAATAAATTAGTGTAAATACCCATTTCATCAAGGAAATTTTTCTGTTGAGGATATTTCCTAATTATAAATTGATAATAAAGAAGGATTGTCCATTATTAATGCCAAGATCTTTGATCTACTACGATGATTCCTAGAGTTGTTGAGAGAAATATCTATACAAAATAAAACAATTATATCATTCCTTTTGGAATATCCATTAGTTTTTTATCTATTTAGGTACATGGGAGCCCAATGTAGTCGAGAACAAGTGTTTATATAGATATTGGTTGTGCCTCGTAAGCTATGAACAAACCACCATAAAAATGATGGTTTTAATGCCATTATAATGGAACATTTTTTGTATATGTGTGAGAGGATATTTTCTTAGACCATATGATTTTATCATATAATTCACTACAAAAAATGTGATTCTTTGAAAAATTTATTTTCATGCAACACTGTTTTCAAAGGAACCGTGATATACTATTAAAATATTTTTATTTAATGTTAAAATTATCTCCTTGTTTTAAAGTTGGCATGTATGAATACAAATAGGTGAATTATGAAAATTTTAGGGTTTCAAAATATATAAATTTTATTTATTTATTAATAATTCAGTAGAAAAGAAAATAAAAGTCATTTTAATGTAAATTGTTTTTAATGTGTTCTTATTTGTGAATGGTATTATTAACATATAAAATTAAATTAATCACTAATATTTATTTATTTCATTTCAAATGATATATTATATATGTAATAAAATTAATTAATATTCATCTATTGTTTTTTAAGGCATGGTATATGAATAAATCATATTTATGCTTAAAATCGAATTTTTCTAAAAGGGTTTTCGTCATGTTTTCTGCAATTATAGTGAAATTATTTTCTTTGAATAAAATAAATTAAGTTTTGAAAAACTGATTTTTTATATGCACTCAGAAGCATAAAATTTTTTAATAGGTCTCATTATTTTTAAGCCATTATGAATAGTAATCGTGGTGAATTTATCACCTCGAAAAAGTGTCCATTGGGATAACGTATGGTAAAACTAAATGATATGTTCAATTTTTTTAAATTTATTTTTTGGATAAATGAAAATCAAAACTTAAGAACCGTAGTCTAAATTTCCAATTCTATTAGTGTTACATGTAGATGAAAATAAGATACATAATATTTAAATCAAAATACAAATTAAAAATTCACTCTCTTACTGTTAAATATTTTTTTACATGGGGTCAAAATAATGTTGTGAATGAATAAGAATTGTTATTTTATAGAAATATGAATTTATTTTATAGATGATAATTTATTTCTAATTTTTATTAATTATATACTAGCAATAAATTATTACGTTACATTGACACAATATTACTTTAATTAATATAAAATTAAAATAAATGATTTTAATGTATTAATAATAATATAATTTTTTTCATTTACAATGTTCCAAAAATTTTGTGGATGATGATAAAATATTATTTTTGTTTTATTGTATTATATTCCAATACTATAGATTTATGGGTGTCCATAAATTCAAATTAACTGAATAGTGTCAATAATGACATTATTGTAATTTTATGTAAATAATATACTATTAAATTTTTTATGAATCATAAAAATCATGAGATTCGACAAGGTTGATGTTATAGAGTCTAAAATTCCTTCCAATTTCTATTTATGATTCAATTTTCACTTTATATGTAAAATAATGACCCATTAATAGTGAAAAATGAGTTACCATGGTTAGGGATAAAATATGATAACCAATTTGTAGAAGCAATATATGATGTTCAAAAAATGTCAGGAAAATGTCTTTTTTTGTTGACTAAATTTATACTACATAGAAACATATTTTTTTTTATAAATATTCAATTTGAATAAACTTTTTATAGAATAACCATTTTTTATATTCTAATAATTTATGAATCTCCAATAATTCCCCTCAACTCACATATAAAATGGTAGTCCTTATTTTTATTATTTTCACCCATTTGAGCCCTCTAACTCTACTAAAACAACTAAATTTATCTTCTAAAAATAATTATCCCCACTGTGTATATTAATTTTTAACAAATGTACTACCATGGGAACCTTAATCGGATATCTATCAGATTTCTGTGAAAGAATATTTTATCGATTTTACTATGTTGATTCTTTTTTACATCTTCTATTTCATCTTATAAATATATTATATTTACCAGAAAAAACCAATTGAATATTATTAATATAATCAATTTTTTTTATAATTATTTTACCAAAATTGTCCATCATCAATTCCATTTGATGGGAGGTGAAAGAATCACTCTTATACACAATCATCATATCATCCCGATGTAGTGATACTATTTATTTTCGATCACCATCATTCATTAATATATATTATGATGGGTTTAATATCATTAATTTTTTAGTAATTTTATTTTCCTTATATATGTATGTATTATTTTTCTACTTTCTTACCTTATATTCTATTATAAATTGATAATGTCTCACAGTCATTGGTGTGGACTACCATATCCACATAGCGATGTTGTTCGTTTTACATATAAATTTTACATATATTGTAACATAGATATATTTAATGAAAATAATATATATATATATATATGTGATATAATAGTGATTACTTAAGGGTTTATTAGTTTTTACCTTTCTTTCATTCCATTCATCAAAAAAATGGAAACAACACTCATGAGTATATATGATCTCCCATTTCCATGAATTGTGTTATAGAAATTACTAAATATAAATTTTATATAAAATTATAAACATATATAAATTGAATATATGTTATAAAAATATCATGATTAAAATTCTATAATTTATTAAACATAATCGCAACAAAATAACTGGGGCTACCGAACTGAAACATGTATGAAAAATAGATGAAGTTATCCACAAAAAAAGTGATTTATAAAAAATTTCTTTTATACAGGTAATAAGATATCATAAGTATTTAAAGGTATTATATGTATGAATATATATTTTGAATAAAATCATAATAAATATATATACATTTTATATGTGGTTCGAACATCCATGATGAACTATTAGACTTTCGGGAAGGGTTTATCATTTCCAATTTTCTTCTTTGGGGATTATCTTATGTTATGAAAGTATCATATTTTGTGAGGTTTATATGGGTTACCAATTTCATGTTATGTCATGAAATTCATTATTCTAAAAATATTTATAGTTTTTCATTATTTTATCCTTTCATGGGTCTTATGATTCAAATTTTTATGATAGTGTAAGGGATTTATGATTCAATACTATAACAATCCATATTTTTTATTCTTGAATATTTATTGAGAAAATTATATTATAATTATAAGATGAATCTATTAAAATTTATTCTCTAATAATTTATTATATAATAAAATGAATTTTACATTCATTTTCATCTATTTGAGGAATACGATGACAGAAGGAAAATTTGCTACGGATATATGAATTTATGTAATTTCTATGAAAATTTTTTTTTTCACCAATATTAATTTTCTAAAAAAATAGTTTTTTGGAATATTGATAATATTATTTACTAGTTTTTTAAAATATATTATTATTCATGATTAAAATTTTATAAAATATATTAAAATAAATATTCTTTTTATTTTCCAACTGATTACACAGTTATTTTTTTGATAATTTTTTAAACGGATTATTATATTTTATATTACAAGCATTAAACAGAATTTTATAATATCATGACAAGACAATAAATTTAATATTAATTTATAGGAGTCTAAATTTGTTTCTAAATTGAATGATTTCCATAATTTTTTGGAAGTTATTTGATTTTAAATAATTGATTTGAAAGTGAAATGGGTATTTTTCAAATGAAATGTTCTAAGTGATATTTTAAAATCATAATTTTCAATGATGATAGATTTTGATGTTAATTAAGATTCATTTTTAATATGATCTAACAATTCCATCCTTATTCTACCTGTAGACATATATTGACTATGATGAATTAAATTTAATTTTATATGATGTATTCAATGATGCACTCATTAAATGTCTATAATAGTCATTTATTTTCCATATGCTAGGACATGAATGTTTTTATAAAACATGATAATTTTTCATTGGTTATGATATGATGAATGTTTTATTATATTTTATGACACATATTCATTATTTTTATCACGTGACAGGTGGGTCTATAATTATATTAACCTCCAATGCATTTTTTAATGATATATATCTCATTAGATAAACGGTACTGAATGGGCTATGATCCCAGTTCAGTAATGAACACATTCAACTATTATTGTGTTGCATGTGATCCTAGATAACTATGATGGATTGGGTAGTTACCCACCACATTATGTTTGAATTATATGTTATTTATTTACAAACATGTAATGATTTTAAATGCTTATTTATATACAACAAATCTATTTTATAAGGAAATGTTATTCTATCATGGATCTTGTTATTTCATTCATTTATGATATGAGTCTTATAAAAAACTGAGACTTGAACAATTACTCAATTTTATATTCATTGAGATGAATTATATGGTTATAAAATATTTATATAATGTAATAATTCCCTAATGATCATTTTATATTTATGTTATCATTGATATCCCCCTTGATTACCATCACTAAGAATATGAGCTTAGATTTTCTTAAATTTCCATTACATTTGTAATAATGAATGTTTTTTATGACATGTATAAAAAGTGTTCATGTTAAAATAAATATGTTAGAGCTGATTTAGATATATTATGACCAAATTTCTTATGTCCTAGTGTTTTTAAAGATAGAATTCCAGTATGATTCCATAATGTAAATTTGTATTGGGTGAAAAATACTCAACTAAAAATATGTGATATCTATATAAAAATTTATAGATTTCTATACTTTTTATTAGTGAAAGGATTAGTTAACCAAAGAATCTACAATGAGTAATCATTAGTGAGACCCATTAAGATACTATTATATATAAGATAACGTCATATTTTATGGTAAATAATAGAGTGTTGTTTTCCATTAGAAAATACAATATCCACATACTTCAAGTGGATATTGTTTTGGCATAGATTCATCATGGGGTAGTACAAAAATTAATTAATCACATATATCTCAGCCATTATTTATGTCGCAGGTGATTTTACCACTTCTGAACACTTGGGATGACACACACATGGGATATGATTAGGTAAACACACATTTTCATTATGAACCATAATGAATGATGTAAATATATTATAACCATAGATGACCTAACGTAAACACATGTTTTCGTTAATTAAAAATATTGTTTCATTATTTAGGTATCCAATAAAGCACTTTTCATGATACATCACTTTAATTAACGATTATTTATATCAATGATTGAAATAATTGTTTCACTAATGCATTGAATATGGAATGGAAAATACAAGGTGGAATCAATTATACAGAAATATTGATGTACCTTATATGATATTATATATATTATTTTTTTATATAAATTTTTTTAATGAATTTTAATTCAATAATTGAGTGATTATATGATGAATTAGTACTGAAAACCCATAATTGTTTTTTGATTGCATCTCAATTTTATGGATTTTCTCTGACTGAACATTGTGGAAAAGTGATTCTATAAAATATAAATCTTAACCCTATTGTTAAATTTGAAATAATATTTGGAATTTTTTTACATAATTTATATAAATCCCACATAAATTTCAGATGGATGGTAGTCACATTTAATATTCTGAACCAACCAGTGATAATCAATTAGTGTGATGATAAATATAGAATTTCAATGGAAATTATATCCATCAAATGGGTCTTGATTCCTATTAAAATATAGTGTTTATCTCAAATTTTTTTGAGAGAACATCAATAGTGATGATGCAACTATTGTGTGACAGTTTATTGATGTCTTCCTGGAAGAGAATTCTAGTCCCTCCCCAAATCACTATGTTGATTTATCAATATAACTTATACTTGTTAATTCAAAAATGTCAAATACTATATATAGAGTGGACATTATTGAGTTGAAAAATTGATAATGGAATCCTAATAATTAATTGACATTTATTTATCCATGTGTTTCACCTTGGGGTGAACCTGTCCTTTTTAATAAAAAGAATGGATCAATGTGTCTTTTCATTGATTGTAAAGAACATGAAAAGATCAATAAAAAGATTAATGACAATTTTATTCATTTTGATGATTTCTTTGATAGATAGTTCCAATCCATATAGATTTTAAATATTTATCATCTGTTTCGGTATCATCAATTTGGATTCAATAAGTAAGATACATCTATGACATCATTTCATACAATGTATAAACACTATGAATATATAGATATTTCATTTGGTATTACCAATTCCACCAATATAATTAGGTATTTAATGAAGAGATTTTTTAGAGATTACTATTATCATTTTGTTGTATTAATTATATATTTTATTTTATATGTTTTGGTATAATGATACTCCATGTTCATTAATATTTGAATATAATAAAGACACAAGGGAAGGATAAGCTATGTGAATAATTTATACTACGAATTTTGTTCGTTATAATGATTTATTTTTAGGAAATATAATCTCATGTGATTTTATATCTATATATCCATCAAATATATAAGTTGTTAAATATATTTCCAAACCGTCTATGATGAACAAGATCCATTTTTTCGTCATTTTCTTTGACATTACCAAGGATTTTTTTGGAATTTCCAAATGATATAAAATACATTGAACATGTTAAATTGTATGGTAGGAAATATCACTTTAACTAGAGAATGTGATGAAAATTTCATGTAACTATTGATAAGGACGGATATTATAATTTTTAAAACATTACTGTATATAATATAATGGTTTATTATTTTCAGTGTTGAATCAATGAAGGGAATGTTATAAATTAACATTAAAATTCTATGGACATAGGTTATTCCATCTAAAAACTAATAGTTCACAATAAAAATTTCCCATCTATTGAATTGTATTCTACACAGTAATATTTTATCTAATGGTATAAATCAATAATATTTTTACAGAAATGTGTGATATATATACTGGTCATTAATTCTTAAATTATCTATTAAATCAAATAGTATTTTCTATGTTGCAGATAATACTGTTGGAGATAATTAAATATTACTGTTATTTAATACATTACCGTACTAGGAAGGTGAATAAGGTGTATGATTATATTATTTGGAATGAACGTTTAATTTTTCCCATGATGAGGAATTAAATACCTCCATTACATATGGATATATAGATGATGAATATAAAATCAGGTTGAATGCAGATAAATAATTTCCCTCATAGATTAATACTCAACCATAGATCCATCTAAGGATTAATGATGCATAAAAGGAATATTTCAAATGTATGATAATGTTATAAAATTTTATGAGTTAATATATGATTATGATTTATTAATAATGTTAGAGAACCATGTATATATATCTTCTATACCAGATTTTAATGAATCTGCTGTTAGATGTGGTTCCTAGTTCATCAATATATATTCCACGTATATGTGTGATGATATACAGATTGTTGAAATACTACATCCCATGGGATTTTGTAAAAAAAGATATTATAATGAATTTAACTTGGTTAATGGTATGTAACAATGTTATATAAGAAAAATTGAATTCTAAGGTGTTGTTAGAACAATTAACCCTATATGAATGTAATTGGAAAAAATATACCATCTCTTTTATCATTATACTCCCCAATACATATAATGACCATAATGGTATTTTATTTTTTGATGACTTCCTTAAAATGCTAGTTCACTTCATTTATATTAGCTATTTCTATTCTTGATCAGGTCTCCAGAATAAATATAAATTAATGTGATATGATTTTATATAGTATTATGTTATATTGTATTATATTGAGATTTGTGGAACACATCAATTATTTATATAATTACTCTTTAATATCGGGATTCATTTATCTATTTCATATCATGTTATAAACATTATAAATATGCTAATTATTATAGAAAAAGTAAATATCAAACTGATATGTTGATATAGAATTATATTGAAATCAATGGTGGTAAGGATCATTACCTTCTTCTAGTCATTTTTTCTGACATAAATAGCATTCAATAAATCATTTAAATGGTTGATAATGAGTCCCTCTATTGTTGGAAATCCATAAAAAAAGATGGTTTGAAGGTAAATAAAGAAATCTATTGGGACATTAGATAACTATGAAAATTGAAAAGAAATTATGAGCCATTAAAAAGTGCATATGTCTGTATATTGTCGATGTATTTTTACATCGATAATTAGATGTGAGATTTTGGTATAATATTTAGTGAAAAATTTATTAAATTTATCCATGGAAAAATTTTAAGATATTTGGAAACAAGTGAGTGTTGATCCAATGAACATTTACCCTTTTATAATCCTCATTATGCGGGGTTGATATATTATCACATGGTACTTCCACTATACCTCCAAAAGTTCATGGTCTGTTCCATGTATCCCTCTTGGGGTACAAAAATCCTAAATCATCAAATATACTACAGTTAATATTTTTGAAAGTGGATAACGATATTTCTTCAGAACAAAGAGAAGTAGAAATATATTATCATATGGATAATGTGATACTATTCACCTCATTATCTTTCCCATGACAAATTATAAATTTTTATGAAGCTACAAAAGAACATGAGTACGTAATATAATAAATAAATCACATTTATTAAATACATAACTTAATTAGATAAATTAATTTCAAGTGGGATAAAATGTAACAACTTCAGATTTTATGATATAGTTCTCTATAGAAAAATAGTTAATTTATTTAATAGTTTGATTTACAAGTAACACCGAGTATCAGAGAACCCCTACATAATATAAAAATGTCTTTATATAATATGAATAAAATCACATTGATATAATAATAACAAAATAATTAAAAATAAAGGGTATATAATTGAATAAATTTAATCCATTATTTATCAATTAATACAAACAAATAGAAATCATTATATAGTAAATGAAATGAGTTTCTAGATAACAATTTTAATCCTTGAGATGTGTTTTTAAATTAATAAATTAAATTAATCACAATTTAAAATTGAATTTAAGGAGGTTTATATTTTATATTATCAATAACTATTTTTTTACATTTTCTCTTTTTTTTCTATCAATAAGATTGGAATAAATCTACGTTTATTCTTATAATCGTTCTTTTTAAAAAATCAATTTTTATCCCCTTTTCCATAATCATTATATAATGAATTTATTCTCATAATATAAATGGAATTATAATAAATGGATACCATATTTGAAATCATCTTGTCTCTATATGGTAAATATACACATAATATATTATGGAATTATGAAAAATAACCATTTTAAAATTTACCACCTCTCTAAAGGGTAAATCTGATTAACTAAGGTTATAAATAAGTGTTAAGGTAAGAATTTTTTCATTTTAATTCATCTCAAATATATCTACTTCATCCAATATCATCTTTTCATCAAAATAAAATTTTTTATTGTACCCCTTTTCATGAGAATTCGTTATATTATATTTAATGAAAATAAAAATGCAAAATTTCACACACATACTTTCTAATATATTTTATGTGTTAAAATAGGTACAAAATAAGGTTGTGAAATTTTTATAACAGATATTTTGTGAATAATTAAATTATATTTAACAAGATAATTTATTTCAAATTTATATTAATTATTTAATTATAATATATTCTTACACAACACAAAATCAATATTTCATCAATTAATAGAAAATTAAAATACATTATTTTAAAAATATTTAATGTAATATAAAATGATTGATGTATTTTACTGTATGAAAATGATGTACTAATTTAACAAATTAGTGGTTTATTTGAAGAATATAAATTTATTACATCTTTTTTTTTAGTGTAATTAAAAAAGTAAATTTAATTTTGTAACAAATCACTTAATTTATATTTTAAGATAATTAAATTTCAATAAATAAAATTAAAGTTAAATTAATCATGAAACTTGAAAAGGGGACCATTAGTCATTCCAAATTTCAGATTCCACATATATTTATGATCCAATTTTGACAACCTACGTAATATTATAACCTACCAAGAGTGAAAATATTGATTCCATTTTTATTCTTTAAAAAACCACTTAAACCTATATATATTTCTTGGATGATGGTGTTTAAACCATATTCTACAGTACATTCAAATTCATGTCCATCATCAGGTATTTTTATAGATAAAGACGAATTATATTTTTTATTTCAAATAATTAAAAGAGTTATCCTCTCTTCACTTGTGAAAGGCGCCCCACAATTATCTAATATATAGAAATTTTATCCTTCTAGCTCAACCATATACAAAGAAATTTTTTTATAAACATAATAATCCACATTATATTTGTGTTTTTCTTCTTAAAATACCAAGAATATGATCTTGAAATGAATTACTAATGTTATCTCAATGAATGTTATCTTTCATAAACAATCACTTCATTTTATTTTTATTACCTCCATAAATTTTTATTTATTTATCATAGAACAATATCTTTTATATCCTTAAAAAAAATGAAATTTTATTAAGATTAAAAACTATCTAGAGTATAATTTATGTTATTTTAAATTTCATTTAAATATGTGTTTAGTGTGTTTATGGGGTTATTTTTTGACACATGAAAGATATTTACGGATTCATTAAAAGGAATTGGATGTTATTCGTTATCAATTAATGATGTCAACAGAGATGATTGATTAACCATTTATCATGTAAAAGATTGTTTTTGTCATATAGGGATCTATAAATGTTTTTAAAACATATTTAAAAAGGATGTGACGTAGTGTTCATCAGTATTTATATTCCAAAATGAATAGAAAATAAATACCTTAATTTCCATTCAAATGTTAATTTTTTACCATGGATATGTCTATGATAAATTTAGATTTATCACATATAATATTTAGTACATGGATTTCAATTTGTTCATAAATGATTAATTTCTCTATGTTAATTTTATTGGTGTTAAATTTTTTTTGGAAATTAACATTATCTAGTGTAACAAAGAACGATATTAAAGGAACAATATGTTTGATATCATATACAATACACATCATTGAGATTAACCAAACTGTGTCATATTATTAATGTGTTGTTATTTAAATATTGACATTTCAAACTAGTTATTAAATATTCTAGTATGAATATTATTAACATTTTTATGAAATATATATAATATCATATCAAATTAAATATATTTATAAACGATTAGAAATTAACATTTCTTTTAGAAAATAAGTTTTCATCAAAAATTCTATTTGTAAACTTCATGGATATCCTAATATTATTTAATAGTATAACATTTACAAAAATATATTTCATAAAATTAACATCATTTTCCAAATTATAATTTCATAATTTACCGAGTATGAAAGGTTAGGCTTTTTTATATAATATTGATTTATTAGTGAATAGTGAATTTTTTTGATTTTGTAAAATACTCATTTATTTTTGATAAATTACAAAAAATAAAATAAGCGTTAATATATTAATTTTTTTGAAAATCAATATAATTATTATTTAATTATATTTATTCCAATTAATTAAAACATAATAAAGATTTAACTCGATTTAGTTTTAGTTTTTTCATAGGTTTAAAACTCATTTGTCCTGCAAAATAATTTAATTTGAATAATGTGTCTCCTGTTTATCTAATTAATATAGACCCTAAATATAAATGATTTAATTTGATGTATATATTATATACAAATTTTTGTAAATAAAATTCATATAATAAAATTTTCTTTTAGATTATTAATATAGTGTCATCATTTACATGAAAAATGAATTTCTCAAAAAATCTCTTTTTGTTATGTCACAATGTAGAGACCCTAATCATGACATACATGTAAAATACATTACATTTGCGGAAAACTCAATACATAACAAAAAACAGACACAAAAGGACCTTAATAGTTTAGTGTCATTGGAACCTCTAAACGTAATCTTCTAATCGTGGTGAAAGATCTTCAACATCTCCCATAAAGATCTTCACCTTTTGGTTTTCTTACCTAAAATCTTTTTTTAAATCCTGGGGAAAATAAAACATATAAACGGTGAGCTCAAATGATTATTAAGGGTAAGAAAAAATAAACCAAATCATATACATTTGAACTTAAAAACATGAACATAATGATTAAACATAAAAATCTTGGGAAGTGACATAAAACATGGAAGTACATAAGGAATAGATAATAAAGAAAAATTAATCATGATAAAATATCATGGGAATAAAACATGTGATTGTGGAAACCATTAAGAACATGATATGATTTCTATAGTAGCCAAGGCATTGCTGCCAAGACCATCTTAGTAAACAATGTCCCTTTCTGAATCGAGTTCGCTCCTCGTTCCAGTAATGTATTACTGATCCAGATTAACTTACCATTCCAGAAATGTCTATCTCATGAGATATAAATCTTTACCCAATGCATTGGAGGCAGATATAGGTCCCACCCATCTCATAATTAAATCATTCTTACTTGTGCCACAAAATAAACATAAAACATTCATCATAACCCAAAGAATAAAATGGGTTTCATAAACATCATCCCATCATCACATAATCAATATAAAACAAATGGATATTTAATCATAAGAAAAGTGAAACCATGTAAATCATAGAGACATTATACTTGAAACAGACACATATGAAATAATGTCATCCTAGATGGAAATTGGTTTTGATAAAACACTTGAAATGAATTCTTGAGGAAAATATCCTTTCTTATTCAAAATCATTTTCTTTTCACAATATTCAATGAAATTTTAAAATAAAATCATTTTATTGAAAATAGACATAAAATCATGTAGAGTATGCTTCATGAAAATGAGGCATTATGAAACCGTAAAAATCTGTTCACACTGTATAAGTTAAAAATAACATTCTTCTCGTACTTTTGTCAGAAAAGTCAAAAAGTTCCTTGTGTGGTAAACAAAATTTAGATTCCTTTTATAACATGTGGTAAATTTCAAAAATGGGTAAAAAGGACTTTAAAATTCATTAAAATGTTTTTATAATACATGGGCATTGATGATAACAATAACCCCAGTAAATACTTAAGAATAACAATCTTAGATAAGAACGAGATAGGAATAGTTATCCCTTACCATATGTCTGATATTCTTCGTATGTTTCCGAACCTCATATATAATGATTTAAATAATGAAATTCACTTATTACAGAATCATATTCATTTTTATGATAACATATATGGTTCACCTATGACTTTATATTACCCGTTCTTTTGTAAATTCCATGTTAAAGCATCATTTTGGGTAAAATCGTTTCATTTGTCGTATGAGTTTTGACATTTTGTTCTTGATATTATCACTTATATACTGATTTACATAATTCTAGAATGTAAAACATTATTTATATATAATATATATTCAGTATATAAATACAGATGATAGATCGATAAATGGAATGAAATACACCGTTCATGGGGACGGTGGGCCGTACGTACGCATCAACGTTGTTTTTGTTTCCTTATTTAACTGAATGGAATTAAGTAGATGACATAAATATATATGTAAATAAGTATAGTATCATTATTATGTAATATATTTCATTATTATTCATTATATATAATTTATAATTATTCATGAATGGTTAACATGGATAATGAATCTCATCGCGTCGTAGAGACGGTAGTCCGTACGTACGCACGAGCGATGATATCATTCCCATGATCGTTGAATTGTATTTAAGTGTATGTATAATATTTCTGAATCAATATATATTTACAATAATCCTATTTAGTTATTTAGTTTCACCATTATACCCATCCATGTATGGTGGTGGTCGAAAACAGATTACACCATGACGTGGAGATGGTATTTCGTACGTACGCACGCGTGGTGTTTTCGTTTTCCGTAGGATGGATAGAAGGTGAAATAGGGTTGTTTCATATTTATAATAACATATAATTATATAATTAATACTGATGTTATTAATTTATAAGGAGACAACTAATGAAGAAGAAGTAGAAGAAGAAAGAAACTTGAGGGAATCAGAAGAAGAGATTACCTCATCTTCGACGCACCTCTTTTAAGCCTTCACTTAAGGAAGTAGAGTTGGTCTTTTGTGAAGACCTGAACCTCAAGAATGTATCTAGGGAATTGGAGAAGATAAATGGGCAGGGTTTTGCAGAGATTCAATTCTCAAAAGGATATGAAGAGAATATGGAAGGGGAGCCCTTTTTATAAGGGAGGAGTGGGGCACCTTTGGAAAAACATAAAATATTATTTTATAATAAAGTCATATTCGGTTTTTATAGCTCCAAATTGATTTATTTCGAAGTTAAGGTGAATATGGGTCTAAATCATCTCAAAAAATAAATTTTAGATAGGTTTGGGTCATTATATTAATCATATCGTTTAGTTTTAACTCTTAGTTAATTAGATTGACATTTACCATGTCACTTTGTATTTTTATATTATATAGTTAATAAACATACCATATATATAAAAGAGACCCCCATGTGGTCCATTAATGATACACCTACCATGATATATGTATATTGGCCGAACCTTAGACTTTTAGAAATATAATAACAATTTAAAATATAATATTTAAAAAAAACTATTTTATGTCAATTTTGACACTATTTAGTAATTGATTTTTGGGAAAATCGTAACAACATTATTAGTTCTAACAAAGTTATATAATTCAATACTAACATGTCATATTAAGCTATAAAATTAGTTGAATTCATAAAAAGTCTCAATTTACATTTATTTGGGTATTTATAACATCATTTATTTTAATATTTCATTATTTAGGTAATTACTACATCACCTTTGTGTCATAAATTAAATAAGTTAGATAATGTTTAAAAATTATAAATAAACTACCATTAGGTAGGAAATAATTTTATCTTTCTAATTAATATCTATAGTCTAATTTATCTTATTTATAACTCTATATTAAAAATGATTTAGTTATTAAACATTGATTTGAACTATTATAACCCTTCTTTAAATAAATTAATAATAAATGTCCTAATCTAATCCAAGTGGACCTAAATGGTCATATTTTATTTCTAATGTTGTTTTTGTTCTAATTACACTTATACAATAGAATTAGGACATGTGTTAAGGTAATAATAGTATCATTTTTACCCTTAATTACCCTATTTACTTTTAACCGTGGTAAATAAATGTAAAAAGTTACTATTGACAAAAAATTGTTTTCATCTCATTAAACCACATTTTAGTCTTTGATATTAACCGTGCCTCTCGGATTTTTGAATTTCCACTCACATAAGAGGTAAAATTTGGTTTTATGTGAATTTCCAAATTTTTCTAGGAGATGGGTAAAAGACGGTGAAAAGATCAATAAAATTTTTATATATCTAAAATTACAAAAAAATGACTCCAATTAATTACATTGAACTTATATAGTTATTATGTATCAATTTTGAACTGATATAAATTTAAATAAAATAAATAATTATTTAAATAAAATTTCGGTTTTAAAATAGTAACCTAGTGTTTTCACTATTTATCAAAAATTGAAAATTTTCAGAAAAATACATAAATTTCACCCTTGGCTAATTTAGATATTCCGAATCCAAAAATGAAGTCCATTTTGGAAGATAAAATTTATAAAATTTCACAAAGTGGGTATTACTATTCATAACAGCTAGTTTATATAATATTTTAATAACATGTCGTTGTTTTGTGAAACTCGATATTTCTTACAACACACGCTATTGTGGAAGGTCGTGATTGCATGTAAATAAACCCAAGTTAGGGATACATGTAGTGAAAGCTCCATTTGGTGTAGTGTAGAACACAAGACATCAATGAGATAAAAAGGAATATTTTTTCATAAAATCTTGGGATGTTACATTCTACCCCCCTTAAAATTAAATTCGCCCATGAAATTTTTCGGGGTTATAAATGGTTTACTACTTGAAAGTTTCTTTCATAAAAACCCACATCGTAAAAATGAATACTATTACTTCATTTTAAAAAGTGAAGTTAGAATCATAACGGTCACCCAAAGTAACTCAGCATTTGGTTTCCACATAGGACAACATAGGTGAAAATATGGATATGGAAGAAAAAACTAACCATCAAGTTCTAGTAAAGAGTGGTAGAGAACATGGATATAAAAATCCAAAATTCACAAATCCATAAATTTTTGATGATCTAAGATACCATATGATTCATCATATATGAAAACACTATGACAACATTTTTGGTTCTCAAGATCATTTCTCTAAAGTTGAAGAATTAGAAGAAATACTTATATTATTTTGGTATAATGTCACTGTTGTTCGTGCCTTGTACAACATCCACTTCATCTCTTAAATAAATGAAGTTGAATTTGTCATTCTTGAAGTGTTAGCAGGTCGTGTGATAGAATGATAGGTCATTCCATCTGTCTCAAACATAAGGCAAAATTTATGTACATAAGTCCATCTATGGTGAGATTAATCATATATGGTTCCTAAAATGGACGTATACATCGTATATCTTACCACATTATAAATTGAAACTAATTTATACTAACCAAGGACTTCCTTTAGGCCAGTGGAAGGCGATGAAGGCCGGTCTCACTTCGGTTGTGGGTTCGATTCCCAGAGCCCTGTCCGACACGACAGGTTGTCACCCATCCTAAAGGTTGTCCCTTTTTCTAAAACAACATTATAATAACATTCCTGGAATAATACTGAAAAAAGTTTTTAACTTAAACAATACTATCTTATGACTAACTTAATTTATTCTAATCATTAGGCTTATCCAATATACTTCTGTCAATGCTCGTCCTATAAAGAAAACAATTACTAGAAATGTCATCTACCGAGCATTTGAATACCATCATTTATCCCCCATATATCATATGATATATCTTTTTGGTCACATTCCAAACATGTGAATACCTTAATCATGTATTCTCTAGAACCATATTGAAAACATGAATGTTGTCACAAGGTAACTCTTTCCACATACCAAAATCCTAAAAATTAAATTTATTCAAACCATGATATCACATTTTCCTTATATGAGCTCATTAATACTATCATACATTTCATTATCTCCATATCCCTTCATTATGTGCATATCATCTTCTTTCCAAAAACATCTTAATCACTTTCAATGGTTACCGGTACTATAAAATTATTTAAAACCGCAATAGACCAATACATAAAAATTATAATATACCATGATACATTAGACAACTTTATTTTGGAATCCCTTTACATAAACACTTAATCATTCCACCACATTGTTTTCATATTCAACATTACAAATAGTGATCGCATGTTACTTCCCTTTGTTCTTTTCCTTAAGTGGTTTCTCATGTTGATCATCATTAACCCTTGGATTAGGGCATTGATTAACATAATGCCCCATTTTATTGCACTTGAATCATTGAAGTGTTGGTGGTGCGTTCTCTATAGTCTTTTCTTTATTCACATCATTAGAAAACCTTTTTCCATTACTTCAACACTCAGCTGCTCGATGAACTTCTTTTCAACACTTAAAACATTTTCTAGTCCCTTTAAGACAATATCCACCATGCTGCTTTCCACACTTTGAGAATAATGAAACATTCATCTTCTTTTCACCATTGTTCTGAGATTTCTCCTTGAACTCCATCTTTCATTTGTTGTCCAAACCATGAGATAGATATGTAACACCAACTTCCATTTCTACCTTGATAGTACAATGCAAAATTTCTTCATAGCTACTGAAGTATCATATAGCTAATGCCTTTCGAAGACTTGGTTTTAAGCCACAGAAGAATCGATCAACATTACTTTCTGGTTGGATGATAAAGCCAGATTCATTCCTTGCAAGCCTTGTAAAATTTTCTTCGTATATACCAACAGATTCATCATTCATTTGCTTAAGGTTAGGGAACTCCTTTTACATCATTGTTTGAAGAATATGAGGGATGTACTTACTGAGAAATAGGTTCTTGAACTCATCCCATTACATGGATTCAATTTCATCTCTTGGCCTCATATTCTTCATAAGATTACACCATTGATCAGCTTCACCTTCCAAATGATAAACTGCTAAGATGACTTTATCATGTTCAGAACATTGATGAACTGAAAATATCTTTTCACACTACTGGAAAACTAACCATTACCAACGGTTTGGAATCGTTGGTATAGGCCTCCAAATCGTTGGTATAGCCTATACCAACGTTTTGGAGAACCGTAGCCAAGTAAGCCGTTGGGATAGGTCTATACCAACGGTTTTCCAAAAACCGTTGGTATAGACCTATACCAAGGGTTTTGGAAACCGTTGGTATAGGTAATATGAAATCTATACCAACGGTAATGGAACCGTTGGTATATAAATTCCAAAAATAAAACATCCGCTAGGATTTGATCCCAGGACCCCTCGTTTATAATCGAACGACTTAACCACTGAGCTAACATCACATTTGTAAACATAATTTCATAAATATATAATTGTATTATCATAATTATTTAAAATTTTGATTTATATAATGTTCTCGGTTAGTAGATCTGGAAAAAAATCAAAGAACCTATCCCAATGATTTTCATAACCGTTGGGATAGCCCTATCCCAACGGTTTTCAAAACCGTTGGGATAGGTTAGGGGTGGGTTGAGTTTTTTAGGCCGAAGGTGGGATTTTTGGGTGTTTTTTCCCAACGGTTTTGGTGAACCGTTGGGAAAGAGGCTCAAAACACACCCTTTCCCAACTATTTTGGTGAACCATTGGGAAAGGTCACTCTTTCCCAATGGTTTTGGTGAACCAATGGGAAAGAGGCTCAAAAGACACCCTTTCCCAACGGTTTTGGTGAACCGTTGGTATAGAAGTGTTGGGAAAGATCATCTTTCCAGTAGTGTCAGTGGTACTGATCCATTGTTCAGCCACTAATGGATCAGTAGACCCACTAAATGAGGGTTTATGCTGCCTCATGAAGGATTCAACAAAATTTTGCTCCTCCCTTTTCTCGTTTGGAAGTCCTACATGATTCATAGCATGAGAAAGTTGTGTGATCATGGATACAAGATTTGGCATTCTAGCTCCCATAATGATTGGTTGCTCAGGGGGACAATCATTGAATTTCTCGTCGCATTCCGCGTTAACATGGTTACTTCAGGTTCCAGCCATTGACTAAAACCAAGAATAATAGTGTGAGACACACTAATTATAATAGTAAAACCACATAATCAAGAATAAAATTTTACACTTAAGGACTTATCATAGGGTATTCATGGCCATTTTTAAAACACTAAGATTATGTTCTATACTTAGACTTATCCTTAGGGTTCTTACTAAGGATTTCACATCCTGGTTTCCAAAGGTTTACTATTCATTTTCTCTGATACCAACTGCAGAGACCTGAATCCTAAAATACATGGACATTACATTACATTTGCGAAATACTTAATACATAATAAAAACAAACACACAAGGACTGTAACATTTTAGTGTCTTTGGAAACTTGGAACGTAATCTTCTAATTGTGGTGAAATATCTTCAACATCTCCCATAAAGATCTTCCCCTTTTGGTTTTATATCGTAAAACATTTTTTTTAAAATACTAGAGAAAATAAAACATATAAAGGGTGAGCTCAAATTCTCAGTAAGGGTGTGTAAAAATAAAACAAATCATATACATTTGAACTTAAAAACACGAACAAAATGTTTAAACATCAAAATCATGGGCAATGAAAAAAAACATGGCAGTACATGAGGCATAGATTATAAAGAAACATTAATCAAGATAAAATATAATGGTAATAAAACATGTGATTGTGTAAACCATTAATCACATTATATGATTTCCATAGTAGCCTAGGCATTGCTACCAAGACCATCTTAGTGGACACAGTCCCTTTCTGAATCGAGTTCAATCATCGTTCCAGTCCTGTATTACTGAACCAGATTAACTTACCCTTCAATCCATGTCTATATCATGAGATATAAATAATCACCCAATGAATTGGAGGGAGATATAGGTCCCACCCATCTCATAATGAAATAATTCATACTTGTGCCACAAAATAAACTTAAAACATTCATCATAACCCAATGAATAAAATGGGTTTCATAAACATCATCCCATTATCACATAATCCATATAAAACAAATGGATATTTCATCATAAGAAAAGTGAAACCATGTAAATCATATATACATTATACCGGAAACATACAGATATGAAATAATGTCATCTTAGATGGAAAATGGTTTTGATAAAACACTTGAAATGAATTCTTGAGGAAAATATCCATTCTTCTTCAAAATCATTCCTCTTCACAAAATTCGATTAAATTTTAAAAGAAAATTATTTTGTTGAAAATGTTCATAAAATATTATAGAGTAAGCTTCATGAAAATGAGGCGTTATGAAACCGCAAAAATCTATTCACGCTGCATAAGTTAAAAATAACATTCTTCTCGTACTTTTATCAGAAATGTCAAAAAGTTCCCCGTGTGGTAAATAAAAGTTAGATTGCTTTCATAACATGTGTTAAATTTCAAAAATGGTTAAAAAGGAATTTAAAATACATGATAAAATTTTTAGAAAACATGGGCATGGATGATAACAACAACCCCAGTAAATACTTAAGAATAACAATCTCGGATAAGAATGAGATAGGAATTGTTATCCCTTACCTTATGTCTGATATGCTTCATATGTTTCCAAACATCATGTATAATGATTTAAATAATGACATTGACTTATTACAGAATCATATTCATTGTTATGATATCATATATTGTTCACTTATGACTTTATATTACCCGTTCTTTTGTAAATTCCCTGTTAATGCATCGTTTTGGGTAAAATCGTTTCATTTATCGTACGAGTTTCGCCTTGTTGTTCTTTATATTATTACTTATATCCTGATTTACATAATTTCATAATGTAAAAAATTATTTATATATAATATATATTCAGCATATAAATATATATGATAGATCGATAAATGGAATGAAATACACCATTGATGGAGAAGGTAGCCCGTACGTACGCATGAATGCTGTTTTTGTTTCCATATTGAATTGAATGAAATTAAGTAGTTGAAATACATATATATATATATATATACATAAATCCAGTATCAGTATTATTTCATATATTTTATTATAATTCATTATATATACTTTATAATCATTCATGAATGGTCAACATGGATAATGAATCTCATCGCATCGTGGATACGATAGTCCGTACGTATGCACGAGCGATGATATAATTCCCATGATCGGTGAATTGTATTGATGTGTATGTATAATATTTAAGAATCAATATCACTTTACAATAATAATATATAGTTATTTATTTACACCATTATACCCATCCATGTAAGGTGGTGGTCGAAAACAGTTTACACCAAGGCGTGGAGACGAAATTTCGTAGGTATGCACGCGCGGTGATTCCGTTTTCCGTAGGATGGATAGAAGGTGAAATAGGGTTGTTTCATATTTATAATAACGTATCATTATATAAGTAATACTGATGTTATTACTTTATAATGAGACAACTAATGAAGAAGAAGTAGAAGAAGATAAAAACTTGAGAGAATCGGAAGAAGAGATTACCTCTTCTTCGACGCACCTCCTTTAAGCCTTATATTAAGGAAGTAGAGTTGGTCTTTTGAGAATACCATGACCTCCAAGAATGTTTCTAGGGAAGTGTAAAAGAGAAATGGGTAGGGGTTGGCCAATATTCAAGGCACAAATGGGTGTGAATCGAAGAGGGAAGGGGTGCCCTTTTTATAAGGGAGGAGAGGGGCACCTATGGAAAAACATAAAATATTATTTTATAATAAAGTAATATTAGGTTTTAATAGCTCAAAATTGATTTATTTCAAAGATAAGGTAGGGATGGGTCGAAATAATCTCATCCAATAGATTTTAGAAAGGTTTGGGTCATTATATTAACCTTATCATTTAGTTTTAACTCATAGTTATTTAGATCGACATTTTCCATGTCACTTTGTATTTTTATATTATATAGTCAATAAACATACCATATACTTCCAAGAGACACCCAAGTGGTCCATTAATAATACACCTATCATGATATAATAATCTTGGCCTAACCATATATTTCTTTAATATAATAACCATTAATAATATAGTATTTTTTTAAAAACTATTTTAGGTCAATTTTGACACTATTTGGTAATGGATTTTTGGTAAAATCATAACAGCTTGATTAGTTCTAATAAAATCAATTAATTCAATAATAAAATGTCATATTAACCTATAAAATTAGTGTAATTCATTAAAAGTATCATATTACATTTATTTGGGTATTTGTAACAGCAATTATTTTAATATTTCCTTATTTAGGTCATTACTGTATCACCATTGTGTCATAAATAAAATAAATTATTTAATGTCAAAAAATTATAAATAAAATACCATTAGGTAGGAAATAGTTTTAGATTTCTAATTAATATTTATAGTCTAATTTATCTTATGTATAACCCTATATTAAAAATGATTTTGTAATTAAACATTGATTTTATCTATTTTAACCCTTCTTTAAATAAATTAATAATAAATGTCCTAATCAAATCCAAGTGGACCTAAATGGTCATATTTTATTTATAAGGTTGTTTTTGGTCGAATTACACTTATCCAATAGAATTAGGACATGTTTTAGGGTAATAATAGTATCATTTGTACCCTTAATTACCCTATTTACTTTTAACCGTGGAAAATACAAGTAAAAAGTTACTATTCACCAAAAATTATTTTCATCTTATTGAACCATATTTTATTTTTTGATATTAACCGTTTCTCTCGAATTTTCGAAATTACACTCACAGAAGCGGTAAAATTAATTTTCATTTGAATTTCCAAATTCTCCTAGGAGATGGGTAAAAGACGGTAAAAAGTTCAATAAAATTTTTATAAATCTAAAATTACTATAAAATGACTTAACTTAATTACATTGAACGTATATAGGTATTATGTATCAATTTTGACTTCAAAAAATTCAAATAAAATAAATAATTATTTAAATAAAAAGTCGGTTTTAAAATTGTAACCAAGTGATTTCAATATTTATCAAAAATTGAAGGTTTTCATAATGATACCATAAATTCACCCTAGGATAATTTCGATATTCCGAATCCAAAAATGAAGTCCATTTTGAATGATAAATTTTATAAAATTTCAAAAAGTGGGTATTACTATTCATAACAGCTAGTTTATATAATATTTTAAAAACATATTGTTGTTTAGTGAAACTCGATATTGCATACAACACATGCTATCGTGGAAGGTCGTGATTGCGTGTAAAGAAATCCAAGTCATGGATGCGTGTAGTGGAAGCTCTTTTTTGTGTAGCATGCAACACAAAACATCAATGAGATTAAAAAGAACATTTTTCATAAAATCTTGGGGTGTTACACACAAGCAATAATTTTCTGAAACAATTATATTTAAATAAATTTGTTATTTTAAAAAAATATCACCAAAAGAAACACTTAGTTTATTTTATGTTATACGTAATGATGGTCTTTTATTTTGTTAAATACAACATTGATTTTAAATTTAATATGAAATACTAATAAATTATTACATATTAATATTATAGTTATCAGATAGCCAGTTGAATGGTGGGTATGAAAAAGATTAAAAAAATTATGAAAATATATTTTTTTAAAATGTTTATAAATGATTTATTGGCTGAAAAATTAATTGGAAATTAAAATAAAAACTATTTCATAATAAATTAAATAAATTTATAAAAAACTATTTTTATGCACACAAACACGTTTTACCTCAATAATTTAAAATCAATTTTTTGAATTATTTTGATGAAATGTATATTTTTTATATATTTCAATAATTTTATTAACATTCATATTATGTGTTTTCTGGACAACTCATATGTTTAAATTCAATTTTCCACATAAAATTGTATTTTTATAAAACATAATTTTTTAACCTTTTGTTGACAGAAATTTTAAAAATGATTTATTTTTTTAATAAAAAAATATATGAAAACATAAATTTTATTTCAAAAATCATCATGTAAAAATTATATTCATTGGAATTTGGGAAAATTTTTAGAGAAGATTATTTTTTTTCATTAATATTGAAAATACTAGTTTTTATTATGAATTTTCATTTTATTTACATCATTAAAAACATAAAAAAATATTGTTTTAAAATTCAAATGAGATCAATTTCCTATATACTAATACATGATTGGTTGTTTTAATAAATTTCAAAATATATTTGGATATATTTTTTAATCATTCAAATATTTTCTCATTAAAAAATATATATTTCATCACTTTTGTGAGATTATTTTCAAAATTAAATTTTCTAATTTTATGAATTGAATTTGGAAAAATGAATTCCATATTTATAGTCAGAATAATTTAAATAATATTATAAGGTAAACATAATTTATAACCATATTGAATACTAAAAATCATAACGATTTTGGTGAAAATGGGCCTATCAGTTGAAATATATTGAAGAATATGTCGTAAAATGATCTAGAAACACGACTAAAACCCATTTAATAGAAATATATCACCCTTATAACCAATTATTAATCTAAAATTCATTCTTTTCGGGGCCTTTTGGGATGTGAAACACATTTCTACACCTTTTCCTTTCAACATGTACAAGTTTTCCACTCAACTCACTTATAAACGTGTACCCCATATCCTTACCACTTCATAGATACACAAGAATAAATAACAAAATCATTATCTTCAATATACGTAGAAGTTAATATATTAATATAATAATCAAAATTCATCATCTCTCCCATGAAATGGGAAATTAAAACATCATTTTTGTGTACGGTGGACTATAACCTTGTGAACCCATGTTATTCCTTTTCCATCTCCCCTCTAACAGATTAATATAATAATGGACTCAATGATTATATATATGAAATTTCTGATAGTATTTAACCTATATACTTATAAAAACACAAACACATTTTTATCTCCAAACCCACTGGATTTCGATAATGTCACTCATGTGTCTGGGAGAATACTACTCTAACACCCCATGATTTCATAGAATGTATCCTCATAAAAAAAATCAACTCATTCAATATCTTACACTTAGCAAAAAAAATTACATCATATAATATAAATCATATATAATTACATATAGAATATAAAACATATTTTATAAATGAAAAATGAATGAAATAAGAGAAATTTTTAAGATATTCAGTAATATATATCAATGAAATAGTAACACAGCCAATGGAATACTAATGGGACACTTATGAATAGTAATATGGCCAGTTAAATAGTAACTTCGTATGTGAATGTATAAAAAAGTTTATGCATGTTATAAATGAGAATATGAAATAATTATTTTATAGTATAAGTAAATAATTTCTTTTTTTAAAATTATTACTTAACTGAAACTATTTTTTTATAAACATAAATACATATTTTCAATTTTATAATTAATAAAAATATTTAATATAAAATTTATTTTTATAAAACATATTCATAAATTAATATATATTTTTTTCTTATAATTATACGATAACATTATGATACCTTAATTATCTTTCCAAAGAGTTATAAATTACATTATAATTTCAAAATTTCTTGTAATGGCCCGGACCTCTCCATCCCATTCCTTTGTCAAAAAGAAGGCCACGAAGTGTTCTAGAGGGTAAAATGAACTTTTCACATACTTTTTCAGAATTTTGAAACTACACGCTGTGTACCCCCTTGCCGGGTATACCCCATGTTGAAGGCTGTGTCCTTGCCGTGTGAAATAAATGGGTGCATGCCGTGTACCCCAAACTACACACCGTGTTGTCTCTCCTCGTGTACGCGTAACTGTGTGTTGACCAGTCAATATTTGTGTACCATGTTATAGATGTCTCTTTGCCGTGTGAAATAAATGGGTACACGCCATGTATCAAATACTACACACCATATAGTCCCTCCCCGCGTATGCGTTACCTCCAAGCCATGTTTTGACCAGTCAATGGTCGCGTTCCGCGTTGAAGGCCATGTTGGAAGCCGCGTACTGACCGTGTGAAACGACCGAGTACACACCCTGTACCATAATGTACACACCGTGTAATTTTTCTTTTCTCGCCTATAAATTTAGGGGTCCCCTTCTCCTTTTCAACTCACCCCTCCCCTCCCCATTACTCTGAGCAGAGCTCTACCAAGAGACTCAAAGGATCCTTTTCTTCCATAACTTCTTCGTCCGAGCTCAAATTTATGATCTGTTAGTGGCCACAGGATCGTAACGACGAGGCGGAACATCCGATGTTGGATCTGTTGTCTTTCCTTCGACCATTCCTTTCCAACTTCCACCCGAAGAGGTTTTTCCAAGAATCTACAGAGATGACAGATGCCGACAGACGTCATCTAAGGTTGATCTGGGCGAGTGTTTTGATCAGAACCTGTTAAGGTAGGGATCATACCTTTGTCTCCCTAATTTGTGCCTCACGCGGGGTGGGTATCTTCTTGTTTTCATGAGAAGAAGTTGTACCATTAAATAAAGATAATAACTAGTTAAAGAATGGGGATGGGGGAGTTGTTATGTTTATCTTATATCCTGTGATTTTATGTTGTGAATTGAATAGGATTCTGCCTACTAAAAATCACGGTTGTTGGGGGCCTTTTCTTGAACAATTAAACGTTTCGCTATCTTTATAGACGGTTTTGTTAGTGGAACATTTGTTGAATGTGGAATTTGATTAATCACTTAATGTTGGCTGATTAAAATCGGGAACCCTTGTGTGATCACCCTGGATAAAAAAATGGACTAATGAACATGTGGGTTTTGGCTTGGTTACTGGTGTGTGAAAGGGAGGGGTGAATCTTGGGTTGTTACGAATAGAACAGGTAGCAGGGATGCGGTAAATGATGTTAAAGGGGCGATGATGTGGCACAAATCTTGTTTTGTGGGTCGTGGTGGATCAGATGAGCAGTGGGGCTGTGATAAGTTGTATCAAGGGATGATGATGTGCGGTGTGGTTGTGGTTATGGCAGTTGGCAGTGGGGCTGCCGGGAGGGGTTGGAATGTGAACAGACTATGGGTCATGAATAATAAATAAAAAGTGGAATAATTAATGAATTATGGGGGATGGTAATGGAACGAGATTAATAATCAATGGGGTGGTTGGTTAATAAGAAGGGACTTGTTGTGCTGCTTGTATTTTCCTAACATGATTTGTGGATGGAAGGGATAAGTTTCACGAATGATTGATGTTGTTGGTTTTGGACAGTTTCCCAGTGGATAAGGAACTAGTAAGCTGATTCTGTTGAAACGTGAAATCCTAAATGGGGTTGAGGTTGTTTGTTGTATGCATTCTTCATAGTAGCAGTGCTGAGGCACATGCTCAGTTCTCTGATTAGAGGCTATAGGTTGGGCTGAGTGTTTGGTATATATATATATATATATATCTGTATCTTTGGGTTTTATCGCACCCCACCGTTGTTGAGAACTTAGTGCCGAACTATCCCATTTCATGAGAGAGGGTGTTTTCCCATAGTGACTATCCCCTTGCTTCTCCTTCTTCCCTAGGCTTTGATGGCTTGAGGCGACCTTACACCTAAGACCCTTTAGGTAGGTTTCGAATGGGGTGGATTGGCCAAAGACTCTTCAGGTAGGTTTGTGTTCCCAAGAATATTCAGGATGAGGCCAAGGTGTGTGCGAGCGGGATGTGAGGTTGTGTGGGCCAGGTGTGTGCGGGCGGGATGCGCGGTTGTGAGGCCCAGGTGTGTGTGGGCGGCATATGTGGTTCTTGAGGACCAGGTGTGTGCGGGCGGGATATGTGGTTCTTGAGGCCCAGGTGTGTGCGGGAGGGAAGAGGGTGGTAGCGTTAGGATTTTCGCCGTTAGGAAGAGCAGCTAACTAGTGGGAAATGGTGTTGGGTACCCAATACTATTGTTTTTATATACTACTACCTATTGTGATTTTGATTTAGGTGAGTGTGGATAGTGAGGATGGGTGGATAGAATTCCTTGCTAGGATTCTTCTGTTGTTCTCACAAGACATTAGGATGTCTCCCCACATGTGCATGAGAGCTTTTGGTTTCCCTACTGAGTATACTTGTATGCTCACCCTACATTTACATTCAGGTTTTTAGGATGACTACTGGGGCTGTGCGGGACCCTACTAGTCGGAAAGTTGGAGTTTTTGCAGTTTATGTACTCTTGTTTTCTTTTGGTATTGTACTTTGAGCATTCTTGTACTTGCACCTTGTTATAAAATTGTTTAAACATGCATGTGGGATTGGTTTGGGTTTGTTTCTATAACATGTTCTTTTCCTTTATGGGTGGTTGACATGTCATATTTCCCGATCTTAAATAATAAAAAGGGGTAATGCCTCCCATATTTTTGAAAACACATACCCTTGGTGCTAGTCGCCACCTCGGGGCCTACTGGAGGCGGGACATGGGGGTTATTATCTCCCTTTCACCATTGCCAGCTCAGGAGGGGCATCATTGGTGGGAGGGGGCTGTGACAGAATGGTATCAGAGGCTGATGGTTGAGAGATAGGATTGAGTCTGGAGTTAGGCACAGTGAGGATTGCATGGGATGGTTGGGCAACAATGTTAGTTAATCTTGGTGCGTGACATAGGCCAGGGAAGACCGGCTAGAACACGGGATTTTAGGGCCCCCCGTGATCCGAAGCAAGGACTCTGAGCCTACCGAACGTCCAAGTGAGACTACATTGATTGTCGGGTAGATACCCTTGGGAAGGTACATGCATCATCATGATTGTGTTTTACTTGATTTGGGTGTTCTGGGAATGAAACTGAAATAAAATTATAAAATGAAACCCTGAGAAGTTTCCTTGCTACTTGGGATTAGGCGATCTTTGTTTACCGTATAGCTATGCCTCTTGGACGTCATCCCCAGGTGGCTCAGACGGCTGTGGCCCAACAGATTTAGGTGGTCGATCAGTTGAGGATTGATCGAGAGGAGGAAGATAGCCAGTGGCAGAAGACTCTGCGTTCTTTCTATTGGCAAACCCTCAAGAAGTACGAGGGTAGTACTTCGGATACGGAGATGGAGGGGTGGCTTGAGGATATAGGGATCTCTTTTACCTTGATTCGTGCTCCATGGGAGTACTGGGTTCCCCTAGTAGTCAGTCAACTGAGAGGTGCAGCGCGATAGTGGTGGACGCTTTACCTTGGAGAGAGGATAGAGGTAGAGGTTTCGAGGGATGATTTTGAGAAGGAATTCCGAGAGGAATTTATTTTCTTCCATGATCAAGGTGGAGAAGATGTAGGAGTTACACTCCCTTCATCAAGGGATTATGCCAGTATGAGAGTTGGGGATCATGTTCAAGGATCTCTTGCTCTTTTCTTCGGATCTCTTTCTGGATGAGGAGTCTCGGGTGAGACGTTTGGAAGAGGCGCTTCGCCCTTCGCTCCAGTATGTTGTCACCCCCTTCACCCTTCCGACATACTTGGCTGTAAAAAAGAAGGCAGAGGTTGCAATGAGGATGCACTAGCAGGGAGGTGCACCACATGAAGGGATCCATCCAGGCTCGTCAAAGGGGAAGGCAGTCAGCAGCAGGTCTCCTGCGACGGGAACTTCAAGGTTCGGGCCAGTGGGGAGCAGGCCCAAACAGTTCCAGTTCATATCTTCGGGTCCTCGTCCCTTTTTCACGAGCCCAGAACCGAAGTGTTTTTCTTGTGGAGGTTTCGATCACGTTCAGTGTCGGTGCCCGACCTGAGCACAGTATGGTGGAGGTTGACAGGTTCGGCACCCACCTAAGTAGAACCAGCAGGACCATGCTCCTCCAAGGGATGACTTGGCGGGAGTGGACTGACCTTTGGGTGCTCCTCAGGGACCTCGACCATGGCATGGTTGGGGTGGTGGATGACATCAGAGAGGCAGACGAGCTGGGCATGGATAGTTGCATGGAGTAGAGTTGACAGCTCCAGCTGGACCAGAGGTGGCGCGAGGTATGATTTGTTTGTTCAGCACTCTTGTTTCTACTTTGTTCTATTCGGGAGCTTCGCACTCCTTTGTTGCACCGGGTCGAACCCATGATTTGGGACTAGATGTAGAGAAACATTACGTAACACTGGTGTTGAGTACACTAGATGGAGGCTAGACCAGCATCTCTTGTGTTTGTCGGGGATGTGGGATGACGTTGGGACCACATCGATCTAGAGGAGACCTTCTTCTGTTACATATGCAGCCATACGATGTCATCCTAGGCATCGACTGGTAGTTTTCTGTTAGTGACGTTATTGACTGCTTCTGGAGAAGAGTCATGTTCTACAACGTGGATGGGCATCGTGTGTCCTTTGTTGGCGAGAGGAGCAATCAAGTAGGAAGCTGACATGTGAAGCCTCTCCTTTACTTGTTATGCGGGTTATCAGTGGTTCCATCTGATACAGAGATGATGGATGTACCAGAGGTTGTTGGGGAGTTCCTCAATGTTTTTATTGAGGAGGTTGTGACTCTCCCCACCCCCCCCTAACGTGACGTTGAGTTCGGGATATACTTACAGCCTGGTGCCCATCCGATTTCGAGGGCCCCTTATTGGATGGAACCTTCGGAGTTGCGGGAGTTGCGGATTCAGATTGATGATCTGATGGAGAAGGGTATTGTTCGACCCAGCGTATTGCCATGGGGTGCTCCAGTTTTGTTCGTGAAGATGGAAGATGGCAGTCTCAGGCTATTCATAGACTACCGAAGGTTTAACCAGGTAACGGTCAAGAACGGTTACCCCTTCCAAGGATAGATGATCTCTTCGACCAACAGAGGGGGGCAGGTTGGTTTTATAAGATTGGTCTACAATCTGTATTTCATCAGCTGAGGGTAAAGGACAGTGACATCTCAAAGACGGCTTTCAAGTGCAGGTATGGGCACATCGAGTTTGTAGTGATGCCTTTTGGAGTTACGAAAGCACCAGCCGTGTTCATGGGACTTATGAACTTTTTCTTCTGAGAGTTTCTAGACGGGTTCGTCATTGTGTTTATCGATGACATCCTGATCTACTCAAGATCAGAGGAGGAGCACGTTGAGCACCTCAGGGTAGTCTTAGAAGTACTTCGACACCACCAGCTTTTTGGGAAATTGTCGAAGTGTAAGTTCTTGACACAAGAAGTACACTTCCGTGGGCACGTAGTGTCTCAGCATGGAGTTTCAGTGGACCCGTTGAAGGTGGAGGCAGTTGTTTCTTGGGCAGCACCCAAAAGCATGGAAAAAGATCATAGTTTCCTAAGGTTAGCAGGTTACTATCGGAGGTTCGTTTCGGACTTCTCTCAAGTTGTTGCTCCATTGACAGCTTTGACTAGGAAGAACTAGGTCTTCCAATGGAGCGAGTTGTGCAAGAAGGATTTCTACTACCTGAAGGAGATATTGGTCAGTGCTCCCGTACTCAGGTTGCCAGAGGAACGGTTGTTGTATGAGGTGTTTTGTGATTATACTTTGGTCTGGGGTGCGTGCTGATGTATAATAAAGGAGTGATCTGTTATGGGTCTAGGCAGTTACGCCCTCACGAGCCTAACTATGCCACCCATGACCAAGAGCTTGCGGCAGTAGTGTTCGCATTGAAGTTGTGGTGACATTACCTCTTTTGGGAGCGCTTTATGGTCTTCTCAGATCACAAGATCTTCCGTTATATCTTCTTGTAGCATGACCTGAATCTGTGGAAGTGGAGATGGGTCGAGTTCCTCCAAGACTATGACTTCGAGATCTCTTAAACAGAAGGTAAGGGCAACATTGTGGCTGATGGACTGAGTAGGAATTCTCATAAGGAAGTGGTTTGGGAATCCACTGATGCTTGGAAAGCGATGGGGGAGTTGGCCACCTGGCACATGGATGTCAGGGTAGAAGGTGTTAGAGGCTGTTTGATTTAAATGACGGTGCAATCCTCTCTGTTGCAGCCGGTGGAAGAGTCTCAGTGGGGGGACTCCGAGGCGGAAGTAATGCGGGATTTTGTCGAATAGGGAAACGCTCCAGAAGGATGGTCATAGGACAGACGACATCAGATGCTTTTCCATGGAAGGTTGTTTGTTCTGGAGGCAATGTGTGAGGGAGTTATTTGTGAGTCCCATAGCTCAGCCTTGGAAGTACATCCAAGAGTTTCAAAAATGTACCGAGGCCTGAGGGAAAAGTTTTGGTGGCCCAGGGTGAAAAGGGCAGTGGTGGAGTTTGTGGCTAAATTCCTGGTGTGTCAGCAAGTGAAGGCTGAACACCGTGTTCCCAGTGGTTTGTTGCGTCCTTTAAATATCCCCGAGTGGAAGTGGGATGACATCTCAATGGACTTCGTCACATGACTACCTAGAGCTCAGGGTGGTTATGATGTTATATGGGTTGTGGTGGATCGACTGACGAAATCAGCTAACTTATTAGCAATTAAGGAGTCAGGCCCGGTGAGTACTTTAGCACAAAGGTATGTAGAAGAGGTGGTGAATTTTCATGGAGTTCCAAAGACTATCATCTCAGATCGGAATACTTGGTTTACCTCACGAGTCTGGAGAGGGTTACAACATGCTTTTGGCACCCAACTATGCCTTAGTACTACTTTCCACCCCAGACCGATGGACAGACAGAGCGGACTACCCAGACATTGGAGGACATACTTCGGGCATGTGTTCTGGATTTTGGAGGATCATGGGTAGGACACTTGCCTTTAGTAGTGTTTGCATAAAACAACAGCTTCCACTCTACTATTGGCATGGCATCGTTTGAGGCTTTATATGTGAGACCATGTCATTCACCTGTTTGCTGGGCAGAGGTTGGTGAGACAGGTGCTCTTGGTCTAGAGGTAGTACAAAGCACCACAGAGAAGGTTCAGCTTGTGTGTGAGAGGATGAAAGCATCTCATGACCGACAGAAGTCTTATGCTGATCGTCGAAGGAGGCCTTTGGAGTTCTAGGTGGGAGACCATGTGTTCTTGAAGGTTTCCCCTCGACGGGGGCAGCAAAGGTTCGAGAAGGGGAGTAAACTATCCCCTAGGTACATCGGACCTTTTGAGGTATTGAGGCGAGTCTGCGAGGTGGCATATCAGCTAGCCCTGTCACCTCAGTTGGAGAAGGTTCATGACGTCTTCCACGTCACCCATCTACGTTGATACTTACACGATGACTCTCATGTTATCGACTAGGGAGAGCTAGATATGGGAGATGATGCGACCTTCGAGGAACGACCAGTCAGAATCGAGGATAGTAAAGAGAAGGTGCTTCATGGATGAACCATAACCTTGGTTCGTGTGTTGTGGAAGCATGGCAGCCTCGAGGAGAGCACTTAGGAGCGGGAGGGCCAGATGCACGCTCAGTACCCAAAGTTGTTTTGACTTGTTTTTTACCTTTTTCTCATCTGATCATTGTGTTGATGTTATACTCTGTAACTTTGATATATGGAATGCTTGGCTTTTCAGTTGTGAGACCTTTTGTTTCCTTGTTCTCTGGAAGTGTGTAGCATGTCCAGATGTGTGGAAAAAAGGGAAAACCTGATCCTTAATCGAGATGAATTAATGCGGATGCGATTGAACCTGTGTGGGAGAGTCAGTGCAGCTTAAAGCGGATAATATCTCGACATTGGAGAAGGAATTTCCCCAATCCACATGTTCGTGCAGTGTGTTGGTTGTGTGGTGTTGGGGGTAGTGCAATTTAAAAAATCCTAATGTCTGAAGGTGGGAAAAACCAATTTGTAATCGAGACACATTAATGAGGATGCGGTTAAACCCGTGCAGGCGAGTCAGGGCTGCCTAAAGAGGATAATATCTCGACATAAGAGATGGAATTCCTAACACATATGATTATGGCTGTTGTTTGGATTCCTATTATAAAGAGAACCCTAAGAGGTATCTTTTTGGGTTTCCTCTGGGTTGGGTTTTTGAATTCTAGAGGATGAGAATGTTTTAAGAGGTATCTAATGTATTGGCTCGGACCTCTTCGGCCCATTCTTTTGTCAAAAAGAAGGCCACGAAGTGTTCTGGAGGGTAAAATGGACTTTTCCCACAATTTCCAGAATTTTGAAACTACACGCTGTGTAGTTTGAGTACACTCTATGTACCCACTTGCCGGTTATACCCCGTGTTGAATGTCGTGTCCTTGCAGTGTGAAATTAATGGGTGCATGCCATGTACCCCAAACTACATGTCGTGTAGTCTCCCCCCACGTACGTGTAACTGTGAGTTAACCAGTCAATGGTCGTGTGTCGTGTCCTTGTCATGTGAAATAAATGGCTACACGCCGTGTATCCAATACTACACGTCTTGTAGTCCCTCCCTGCGTATGTGTTACCTTCATGCCGTGTGTTGACCAGTCAATGGTCACCTTCCGCGTTGAAGGCCATGTTGGAAGCCGCGTGGTGACCGTGTGAAACGGCCGAGTACACGCCGTGTACCATAAAGTACATGCCGTGTACTTTTGATTTTCTCACCTATAAAAGGAGGGGTCCCCTCTTCTTTTTCAACTCACCCCTCCCCTCCCCATTCCTCTGAGTAGAGCTCTCCCAAGAGACTCGTAGGCTTTTTTTCTTCCATAACTTCTTCGTCCGAGCTCCGATTTACGATCTATCAGCGGAAACAGCATCGTAACGACGAGGCGGAACTTCTGAGATTAGATCAATTGTCTTTACTTTGACATTTACTTTCCAACATCCACTGAAGGATGTTTTTCTGGGGCTCGACAGAGGTGATGGACGTCGACAGACGTCTGCTAAGGTTGATCCAGGGGAGCACTGTGATCAAAACCTATTGAGGTAGGGATCTTACCTTCGTCTCTCTAATTTGTGCATCATCCGGGGTGGGTATCATCTTGTTTTCATGAGAAGCAGTTGAACCATTAAATAATGATAATAACTGGTTAAGGAACGGGGATGGGGGAGTTTGTTATGTTTACCTTATATCCTATGATTTTATGTTCTGAATATAATAGGCTTCTGCCTACTGAAAATCACAGTCATTGGGGGAATTTTATTTCACAATTAAATGTTTCCCTATTGTTCTAGAACATTTTTTGGGTGGAACTTTGTTGAATGTGGAATTTTATTAATCACGTAATGTTGGATGATTAAAATCTGGAACCCTTGTGTGATCACCCCGGTTAAACAAAATGGAATAATGAACATGTGGGTTTTGGCTTGGTTACTGGTGTGTGAAAGGGAGGGGTGAATCCTGGGTTGTTAGGAATAGAACGGGCAGCTGGGATGTGGTATATGATGTAAAGTGGGCAATGATGTGGCACGAATCTTGTTTTGTGGGTTGTGGTGGATCAGATTAGCAGCGGGGATGTGATAAGTTGTATCAAGGGATGATGATGTACGATACAGTTGTTGTTATGGCAGTTTGCAGCAGGGCTGCAGGGGTGGGTTTGAATGTGAATGGACTACAGGTCGTGAATAATAAATAAAAAGTGGCAGAATTAATGAATGGTGGGGCTTGGTAATGGAAGGAGATTAATAATCAATGGATTGGTTGGTTAATAAGAAGGGACTTGTTGTGCTTCTTGTGTTTTCCTAACATGATTTGTGGATGGCAGGGAGTTGTTTCATGAATGATTGATGTGGTTGGTTGTGGATAGTTGCCCAGTAGTTAAGGAACTAATAAGCTGATTCTGTTGAAACGTGAAAACCGAAATGGGGTTTGGGTTTTTTTTTGTATTCATGCTTTGTAGTAGCAGTGCCGAGGCACGTGCTCAGTTCTCTGATTAGAAGCCATAGGTTGGGCTCAATGTTTGATATATATATATATATATAAATCAGTATCTTTATGTTTTATCGCACCCCACCCATGTTTAGAACTTAGTGTCGAACACTCCCATTTCATAGGAGAGGGTGTTTTCCCATAGTTACTAGCTCGTTCCTGCTCCTTCTTCTATAGGTTGTGATGGCTTGAGGCGACCTTATAGGAAAGAACCTTCAGGTAGGTTTCGATTGGGGTGGATTGGCCCAAGACTCTTCGGGCAGCTTTGTGATCCCAAGAATCTTCGGGATGTGGCCTAGGTGTGTGCGGGAGGGATGTTTGGTTGTGAGGCCCAGGTGTGTGCGGGAGGCATGCACGATTGTGAGGCCCAGGTGTGTGTGGGTGGGATATTTGGTTCTTGAGGCCCAGGTGTGTGTGGCCGGGATATGTAGTTCTTGAGGCCCAGGTGTTTGCAGGCAGGAAGAGTGTGGTAGCGTCAGGATGTTCGTTGTTAGGAAGAGCAGCTAACTAGTGGGAAATGGTGTGGGGTACCCAATAATCTTGTTCTTATATACTACTACCTGTTGTGATTGTGTTTTTTTTGAGTGTGGCTAGTGAGGTTTGGTGGATAAAATTATTTTCTAGGTTTCTTCTGTTGTTCTCACAAGACATTAGGATGTCTCCCCACTTGTGAACGAGAGCGTTAGGTTTCCCTACTAAGTATACTTGTATGCTCACCCTACATTTACTTTCAGGTTTCCAGGAGGACTACCAGGGCCGTGCGGGACCCTAATAGTCGGACAGTTGGAGTTGTTACAGTTGTTGTACTCTTGTTTTCTTTTGGTATTTTACTTTGATCTTTCTTGTACTCTCACCTTTTTATAAAAAATTTTAAACATGCATGTGAGATTGGTTTGGGTTTATTTATATAAACTTGTTCTTTTCCTTTTTTTTGGGTGACTTGTCCTATTTCCCGATCATAAATAATAAAAGGGGTTAATGCCTCCCATATTTGTGAAAACTCATACCCATGGTGCTAGTCGCCACCCCGAGGCCTACTGGAGGCGGGACTCGGGGGGTCATTATCTTCATTTCACCATTGCCAGCTCAGGAGGGGAATCATTGGTGGGAGGGGGTCATGACATTTCTATTTTCAAATTAAATGATGATTTTAAATAAAATTAAATTTCTCATATAAAGAAAATTATTATAATAAAATGGAGTCATTTTATATTTCTACACATCAAAAATATCTTTATGTTGAATTATTTGGAATTTCAGGAATTATCAGAATTTTTTCAATTATAAAAAATGTAATTTATGATATATATATATATATATTATAAATTAAATAAAATATTATTTAATTAATGGATTTGTTGAGAACCATAATAATGAACACACATTAATTATTTTAATATAATTATTGATAATTATCAATCTATTAATAGTCTTGAGTAAATTTAATAATCTAATGAATAAAATAGTGAGAAAACACCCTTCTCCTACAATATAAATAACACCCCTCACCGCATCTTATTGTCCCAACTCATAGGCAATGAATATTTTCAAATTCCTACGCAATAATCATCCCAAGTCCCTTTCACATGTCCAGGAGACTTTTTTATCATCAAAAGTATGAATATATGTACCTTTAAGAGGTTTTAATGGAGATGAACCAAATAGGGAGAACCCTTAATCCTTCCTATTAAATTTCATTTATTTTATTTTATTTTATTATACTTCTATCACCTCACAATTCATAAGTAACTTCCTAACTCTAGTAAATTTTATATAAATAAATTATCTTACATTAATGGAATATCCAACATAAAACCTTTTCTCCTATCACTTTTATTCTAAATATGAAAACATTGTTCGTAATGTGCCGATTCGCTACCATCGTGGATGACACATTTTCATTTTCCATCACCACCTTCAAGACTGGTGACAAAACCATTATAATAGTAAAAAAATAATATTAAATGTACATTACAACTTATTTATTAATCTATAACTATTATATATACATAATATTAAATAATAAAACAAAACTCGTTTTGATTATCGAAAAGATGCCAAAATTATCTAAACAATTATCACAAACATTTATCCAATTATCGAAACTCTCCCCATATAACCTATTGAATTATATAACCATTTCAACATCCATATGTTCCTTATTGATATATAATTTCAATTTTGGTTGATACATCCCATTTTTTATGATATTTTATACATGTAATCTTGGGAACTAATCATGAAAACCAAGAAACTAAACACTGCCAAATGAAAAAAATGAATCTTATAAGTCATCAAAAATTGCCCTAAATGAAAATTGTAATATTAAACTAAAAAAATGAAATGTTTTATATGTTATAAATTAAATTATTAATGAATTTAATTTAATTACCTATGATATTATGTGTAAGTGCATAAAACGTTTAGACATTAGGAAAGGGATTCTCTATTAACCCCCTTTATTCCTTGGGGTTTGGATTTCTCCCTATTTACCACACTGTAATTCTTATATATTTTTATAATGTTCATCAAAATAATTTTTATATTTTACAAACATATGTATCATGATATATTTATGATTATTTTATAGGTAAATAGTTATTATATGGTTTTTTTCAATTTCAACTGATAAGAATGACCAAATAATGGGATCTTTCATATTTCCATAGCCATTTTCAAGTACAATACATATTATTATTTAAGAAATAAATATTTTTCAAAATTCAATAATTTTATCATGAAAATTTTTCTTTAATTTTTTTAGGTTTATACAAACAATTATTCTTTTTTCTCTTTTAAATAGTCTTTAATATTTTTTTATAACACACAATAAGGGATCATATACAATGTTTATTACTCATGAAGTTTACATGTTTTCACTAGAATTGGACACAAAATATCATAATTATGTCTATTTTACATTATTAGTATCCAAAAATGTTTTAAATACACTCTTTCATAAGAAAAAATTATGATATTCACTTCATTTGTTCCTTATTCAACACATATTCCATGGGTGTGGTGTATGTGTACTTTCCTTTCAATTTTTATCATCATTAATTAAACATTTTTTAAAATATCCATATTTATTATATCATGGATATTAATATTTCCTTATCAATTTAACATTTTTTACTTATGGTGTTTTCAATCAATGAAAATTTAATCGGGGAAATTTTGTCTAATCTATATCTTATAATCAAAACATATATTTTTCATAATTCGTATTGCTGATGAATTAAATTTATGTAAGAATAAAGTTTTGGACTTGAAGTGATGGGTGTGGACTAGTTGTATATAGCCCCTAAATTATTTTCCAATATCAAGAGACAAAATAAATGGAAAAAAACATTTTTTAAGTAGAATCTAAATGGGTTTTACTCATAGAAGTAAACCATGTTGATGTAATAATGGTTCATTTTATAGTCACATGACATCTAAATTATCCATTATCTTCATTTAATATTTATTTATTATATTTCACGTAGTTCACATAATGAAAAAATTTGTGGATTAATTTTCAATCACTTTGTATTAATATATTTTGATTTATAGATAATTAACCTTCCCATAATGTATATAACTTATTTACAATTTCATTAGTTATTATTGTTTCATATAACACTTACATAGAATTTGGTCACACCGTTTTATTTGTTTTTTATTCCTTGGGTTGTGAAGATTTAATCTTTAAATCAATGAACTGAATCAGCTGGTTTTTTTATATATTTAATAACCAATGACATATAGAGTCAATGAATATATCTAGATTTTCAAGACTGCAAAACTGATTGATATTTTGTAATGTGATATATTGAATATATGACATTGTAATAAAATTACTATAGACTATTGGCTATTGGGATTGAGTTTGTTTTAGTTTTTATCAGATAAATATTGGTAGAATCATTGGGAGTTAGATTTTAAATAAATATTAAAATTATGATAAGATATTGTATTGTTTTATTTTTGAATCAAAAATCACAGGGATAATAAGATAAGATAGTTTGTTCCATTAATTAGTGATGGATCTTAAGATATGAAAATGGATAAATACCCAAAGACAATATAGGGTTTCTCCATTTTAGAAAGTCAATACAGTTATGGTTGGAGTTTACGAGATTATGTCCATATTAAGAAAACATAATCTTGTTATGTAGAATAACTATACTAAACCTATGATGGATAATTTCATACAAAATAAGACCCCATATATAATGGGACTGAAATTTCAGTAATATTATAGAATAATATTGGGATTCTTAAAAATATATTTTTATCATTGGGGTGTATTGAAAAATAAATTGTATTAATGGATGTTTATTATGTCAAGGGAAATGCTGATCAATGGTGGTTGTTGATGAAAAATTCTATAGAACAAGATGAAACAGAAGAAATTAAATAAAGTTCATTTGATGAAAAATTATTCATCAAATCATTCCCTCATAAAAAATTAATTGAAATGAAAAAAAAAATCCTTCACATAATGAAAATGGAATACGAGAGTGTTACAGAGTATGAGGATACCTTTAACATACTAGTTAGATATACAATAAAATACATATGGGATTCAAAAGACAATATTTATCATTTCATTGAAGGTGTTAATCCATGTATCAAATGGAATTGGATTATCAATCATTTTTATCACATCATGAAATTTTATTAAGTGCTATCAAAATAGAGAAGCAATTTTCTAGATCATATATGTTTAATGGACGTCAAGAGAATAATAGGTTATCTAATAACCATGGAAAAGGGAAAGTGAAAATGAATAATAGAGGAATGAGAAAATTTACATTATTCTTGAATTGTGGGATGATTAATGCTGGTAAATTCATGAATCACATGGTAGATTTCTATATGTGTAGATAAAATCATCATCAAGCTAATGATTAAAAGGGAAAGATAAAAATATATTATTTATAATTCATTAACCATTATTAAATCTTGAATCATTCAAATAATTGTCCCAAAAATAAAGGGAATCAACCACAGAAGATTCAAAGGGTGGATGAGCAATATTATGAAATCAATATTCCTGAGGGTAAAGTACACAACGATCAGTATACAAGTAAAATAATACTATCATCAAATTTATCAAATTAGTTATTTAGTTCTGTATCATCACACACATTTAGAGCTACCCAGTGTTCTAAGAAAATAAGGCATTTACCTATTATTTAATAAAGTAGTAGGCAGAAAAAACTCATAAGGTGTGTCTCATTTCAACAAAAATGTGTTTGTCAAAATTATTTATGACACATAAACAATATATAGATTTTGACCAGATCATCATACCACATATAAGATTGATATAATTTACTATATAGATTGGATTTCAAAATGTGATGAAAAAATTTATTAAAGGAAGAAGAAAATTATGATCAATAATGAAGAAGTAGAATCCCTTATACAAAGAGTATCAACATTATAATCTAAGTCATATCTAGATCCACCCCTTGTAACCCAACTAAATGAAATAATTAGGGAGGAAGAGAATATGACACATTGGAATGAGGAATGTAATCATGGAATTTATGAAGTACCAATTGTACATGAATATATTGATGCATTTATTAAGGAATTACCTGGAAATATACAATTGAATGATGTTGAGTTCATAATTGATCCAATCTATAATGAAATACCAATATAAAATACAACTTATATAACACCACTATGGAATTAGTGAATCTATAGAAAGAACTAGAAGATTTGAGTAATAAGGGATTTATTTTCCCAATAATTTCTCTATATGGATACCTATTCATTTTTTTGAGAAGACATATGGATCATTTTGGATGTGCATGAACTATAGAGAAATCAATGTTATTAAAATATAGAACATGTATGGTCTACCAGACATTGGTGATTTATTTGATCAACATTACGGAGCTCAATTTTCATTTTGTTTTACCATAGTTCTAGCTATCCTCAATTTCATGTAAATAAAGAAGATATTCCAAATGTAAAATCTCAAAACAGTTTTAATCATTATGAGTTTATAGTAATTCCAATTTCATGTACTAATTCAAACATTGTTTTCATGGATCTAATGAGTATATTATTCATGGAATATCTTAATAATTTTTTATACTATTTATTAAAGATATTTTAGTTTACTCCAAAATATATATGGACTATGATATATAATTTTGGATTTTCTTGAAGAATCATAGATGAATTTTTTATACGGTAATTCTATAATGTGTGAATTCTGGATTCAAAGACTATGTTATCATTGAAATATTGTCTCTATGGTTAGAATCTCAATTTTTCCAACAACGAAAAGAAAAATTAAAGAATGGAATATTCCAATAACCATAACTGAGTTATGTAGTTTTAATGGTTTAGTAGGTTGTCATCGACATTTCATTCAGAATCTTTCATGATTGGCCAACCATTAACCAATATCACACATAATGGGGTAATTGTTCATTTGGAAAAATGAATTTAATGGATGTTTTGATGAATTTAATATTAGATTGGTCAATGATGCAGTTTTTTATCTTCCAGTAGGAAATGATTGTTTTTTATATATAGTGATGTATTGATGAGTGGAATTAGTTTTGTGTTTATTCAAAATGATAATGTTATTGAATATGCATTAGAGAAACTCAATACTCATGAAACAAATTTTCTAAATCATGATATTGAGTAACAATCCCTAATATTTAATCATAAGATATAGAGACTGTATCTCTAGGGTGAAATATATGAGATATATATAAATTATAAGAGTATAAAATACATATTTACATATAGTTAACTTATCCCGATGTAAAGGATATTGTTTCAGTTATTCAGAGATTAAAATTTCTCAACACTATACCACTCATGAATAAAAGATATTTTAGAAGATGCATTATGAATAAAATATCATGAAAATATAACCAAATTGAAGATTTAGAATAATTATATATTCATGGATTTAGTAAATAAAAATGTGGGGATTTTTGGGGAAATGGAAAATTCCCTCCCATTTAAAAGGATAAATAAAGCCTATTTAAGGGAGAATATAAACAACCCTTATCCGGATGATAAGGATATTCAAATGAAAATAATTTTTTTTAAGGATGGATGATTTGAAGACATCATGTGTGAGGATAGAATTCTAAAATTTGGAAAAAGGATATGTGTTCCATCAACACCTGTGCTAAAATGGGGACTATTAGAAAATGATTATAACTCAAATTTCTCTATACACCATGGTATTACCTTGATTTATAGGGATATAAGTGATAATTGTTTGTGACATATTATGATAAGGTAAATTGATTACAATTTTTCAAGGATTCTAGTTTGTAATAAAGTGATATTTGATAGACAACTTCCTAGAGGAGTCATAAAACCTCTCTCTATTGTTATGTGTAAGTGGAAGGACATTATGAAGAAAATTTTCACTATACTACATAGATAACCTATAAGGAAAGATGAAATAATGGTCATTATTTATATTAATAAAAATAGAATAGCTTCATATTATAAGATAAGATTTACCACTTGAGCAACTATAAAACTCAATATTAATGAATTTGTATGATTTCGTGGTTCACCTTTATTTATTATGTCTGATCAATATCCCCTTATTTCATCAAAATTAAGGATGAATCTCCATATGTATTTTGATACTGAGCTTTATTTCATTACACCTTATAATTTACAAACAGAAAGACATTCTAAAAAATATATTCAAACATTGGAAGACCATTTGTGATCATGATCAATTGAAATTAATGTTATGTGAGATCAATATTTAACTTTGGAGTAATTTTTCAACAGTATTAGTTTCCATTATAGTATTCAAATTGTTCTATACAAATCAATATATTTTAAGACATGTAAAACTTCATCTTTTTGAGATTAAGATGGTGAGAGGAGACTTATAACCCTTGAACATATTTATGATAAATCAAAAAAATTAATGACTCTTAGGGATCATATTAATGTTGATCAATGTATATAAAGTGTTATGTTAAAAAATAGAGAAATGATTTGAAATTTTAAGAGGGTGATAATGCCTTTCTGAAATTAACTCTATGTTAGGGTGTCTAAATGTTAGGCGTGAAAGGGAAATTGATCACCAGTTACTCAGACCATTTGAAACTCTAGAAATAATTGGAGTTTTAACTTTCAAAATTGAAATTCAACCATGTATATATAGTGTTCATGATGTTTTTAACAAATCATTGTTAAAGATGTATTTTAAAAACCCAACGCATTTACACAACAATGAATTAATACAATTGGATGATGATTTTTCTTATTGTGAAGATCCTTTCTAGATTAATTAAATTAGAGAAAATCTATTGAAAAATAAAGCGAATATATTTGTAAAGGATCATTAGAGAAACCCTAAAATATAAGAATCAACAAGATATCCCAAGGTAAATTTAATGAAGAACCACCCTCATCTATTTAGAATGAAATATGCTTGTAAAACATCAGGGTACAAATTTCCAAAGGAAGGTATAAAATAGCACACCAAGATTTTATGGTTTGTATAATATTAAATAAAATCATTTCATTCGAAAGCTAAAATTAAAAAACAATTTCATATAGTATAAACTAAATAAAATAACATATAGAACACAAAATATTCTTCATAAATAATAAATAAACACATGTTACGATTTTATAGAAATTAAGAAACATATTTCATTGATATATATAAATATCCATTGGAATAGTAATCTGGCCATTCAGAATAGTAATTCCTTAAATAGAATAGTAACCTCATATATGAATGTATAAATAAAATTTAGGTATTATATAAATGGTAATATAATGTAATAAAATCATAGTGCATGTAAATAAATGTTTTAGAAATTATTAATTAAGTGTTCATATTTGTTATAAACCTAAATATTTATTTTTAGATTTACCATAAATAAAATAATTTAAAAGAAAAAAAAATTGATAAAAAATATTCATAAATTATTTTTTCTTATCATTTTTATATTTTTTTATAATCCGTTAATAAATTTTTCATAGTGTTATAAAATTAGTTATAATGTTAAATTGGTATTTTCCAAGTAAATGATATTTTTAATTTAAACAATAAATATCCCATATTTATAATAACATTTCCATAAAATAGAGTTCATTTTGGAATTCAACATGTTGACAAATGGTTAGGGTAAATTTTTGGGAATTCTCTAAAATACTTGAATATTTGGTGAATATTAAAATAAAGTAATTTACGCTATATATATATATATTATAAATTAAATAAAATATTCATTGCATGGTGGATGATGAAAGAACCATAATCTCAAAATAACCTAAACTATTTTAATATATTTAGTGAGAATACTAAAACTATTCAATATAATGAGCCAAAATTAAAAAATAATGAAGAAATTAATGACAGAAGACCACTCTCCTCCACTATATATACCATCCCACCTACACTTCTCCTAGAACCTCTTAATACTTGAATGATGTCTAATTCCTCGAAATTATTCCTCACAAGACAATTCCTCAAATCCAAGAGCCATTTCTAAAATTAAAATACAAAGTTCAAGTCCCCTAATGAGGTTCTCAATTAGAAGAATTCAAGAGGTAAGACCCTTAGTCCTTCAGTTTCAGTTTCTTTAATTTATTTTATTTTCATATCCCGCTATCACCACCCATATAAAAAGTAAAATTTTAAATATAGTAATTTTTATATACTGGAATAATAGGATGTCATTATAATATCCCTCAAAAAACTCCTTCACCACTCTTTTATACTCTAAAAATGAAATCATCGATTGAATTTTGTTGGGTTACCACCATAATGTATACTATATTTTCATTTTATATTGCCACCATCATGGATGGTCATACAAAAATTATATTGGTTATAATAGAACCTAACATGTATATTAAAACATATTTAGTATATTCTTACCATCATATATACGTAATGACATATAACAAATAAAAACATGTCTGTGATGATTGAAAAGGAGACAAAATAATATAAATGATTATCACAAACTTAATATCCAATGATACATCGTCACCTCAAATAAGTAAATGACTTCAAAAACAAATTTAATATTCTTAATTTTCTTTAATAAAATATAATTCTAATTCTGGATGACTATTCACATTTTATATGATCTTTAATATATGCATAAAAGTGAACCAATCATGAAAAAAAAGACAAACACTCCCGATTGACAAAATTGACTCTTATAACGCATAAAAATTCCATAAGTTAACATAACAATAATATAAAAAATAAAATAAATGACGAAGAAGTTATGAATTAAATTACTAATGAATCTAATATAATTACCCAAGTTGTTATGTGTAAGTTAAAAACACTTTCTGACATATGGTACATGATTCACTTTGAGTCCCCATTTTTTCTTTAGTGTTCGATTCCTCTATCATCGTTAGAATGAAATTACAAATTTATAATAATAATATTATAACATCTATTTATATGTTTGAAAAATATGTATCAAGATATTTTTATACATCTATTATGGGTAAATGCAAGTTTTATATGGCTTCCATTTCAATTCTTCAAGATAAACTTTCCCAATTAAAGGGAACTTCACAATTTTTAGAACCATTTTCATTTAATATACATAAAATTTTTTAATCTTCCAATATTCTTCTAAAATTTTCCATTTTTTCATGAAAACTATCTTTTTTCATTTTTTATTTTTATAAAAGAAATTACGCCTTTTTCATTTTAAATAATCTTTAATATATTCCGTAATACGCACTAAAGAGGGCCATTTTAAATGTTTCATAACAAATACATTTACAAGTTTTCACCTTGGTTTTACATAATCTGTCATAATTTATGCCTATTTTCCATTACTAATTTCGTTGTATGATTTCAATCAATTCATTCATGGACCCCATTATGATATTCCTTTTGTTTATGCCTATTCAGCACTTATTCCATGTGTGCGGTGTATGTGTGCTTCCCTATCATTTTTTATCATCATTCATTGATGATTTCATTAAATATTCATATTTAGTATATCGTGGATATTTTAATTTCAACACCAGTGTACTATTTTTATATATATATTTTTTCTATGAATTAGTTTTTTATTTGGGTAAATATTGATGAATTTATGTCCTTTACTCAATATGAATATTTCCGATAGATCATTTTTTTAATGAATTTAATCGATGTATGATGAATTATTTGGACTAGAAGTGATGAGTGGGGAACTGTTGTAGAAATCCCCTTGATTAATCACCAGGTCTATTAAGATAAAAAATTGGTGAAAAATCATTCATGGGTTTTTATGAATAATCATATTGTTTTTTACCCATAGAGTTAATTTTATGATCGTAATATGAATGGAGATTATCAATATAAGATGGGGTGAATTGTAATTATAAAAGATTTAGTTTTTAAACATAAGGAAAACTATGATTAACAATGTTAAAAAATGTATATTCACAAGACCTCCATTAGTTCTACAAACATGCTAGGTTCTGGAAATTTGATTCTATAAATTAAACTTAATTAATGTTTACAAGAAAAATACTATACCTTAAAGCATATAGAATCTTAATTATCAGAGTAAATAAATGTACAATAAAGTATAATAGGGTTATACATTTTTCCTTTATCAAAATGTAGCTCAAATAAAGATGAAACAAAACAAGTAACAAGTATGAAATATTTTAACCCAAAGAGAAGGGTATCCAACATCCTTGGATATAGGTCCCTTGATTTATACGTTCAAGAAAGTATTTCTTACCCACACCAGTGTAAGACCTCGATATGAATATCAGAATATTTCTTGCAATCCATTTAATTACTTGAAATTTAAGGTATTCAGAACCCCTATCTTTATATCCATAGAAGTACTCAAACATTTAAGGCAGTCGGTAGCCCTATCTTCTAATCCCCAAAAGTCTTCGATTGTACACATCAACAATCAGAGTTTCACAATGAAATATGAACAAGATGTTTAGTATGCCCAAGGCATGAGTTTTTCTCTCTTGAAATCACTTTAGTTGTATGAAATCTGTATAGTGATCAACATTTTGTTGTTGTTGTGAGATTTTTGAAATGATCTCATTTATATATGCATTTCTCCAATGGTTGACTAACTCCTCCAATGGTCATATTTTTCCATGAATCTTAGATGGACCTGGACATGTGTCACTCAAACAGCGGTTAGTTAGAAATAGATTATATGACACTGTTTCATAACTATAACAAGTGTATGAAAAATAATGTTTCTTAACCAAATATAATTTTCGGAGTATAAGGAATAAATAATGTTTCACGTTTTAGAAAACAAACCCTTGGAGAATATAAACCATGGATATTAGAATTCTTTTTTCCAAGGAATTTGGAATCTAAATTCTATAGATTTTGGATTCTAAATTCCAATGAATTCCGAATCCGAATTTTGAAGAATTCAGAGTCCGAATTGAAAGGAATTCATAGTCAAAATTATGAGGAATTTCAGAGTCCTAATTTAGATGAATTCGGAGTCAGAATTTAGAGGAATTTGGAGTCCTAATTATGAAGAATTAATTGTGTGAATAATGAAGAATTTAGAGTCCTAGTTATGAATAATTCAGAGTTCGAATATTAGAGTAATTCGAAGCCAGAATTATGAAAAATTTAGAGTAGGAATTTTAATGAATTCAGATTTTTAATTCTGAAGAAAACAGAGTCAGAATTCAGAAGAATTCAGAGTCCAAATTTAAAGGAACTCAGAGTCGAAAACATGAATAATTGGGATTATAAATTTCATAGAATTCAGAGTCTAAAAACAGAATACTCTATAACCAATTATTTATATTATTCTGAGGTTTTAGATTCAAAACCAATTTTTAGACATTATAAAAAAATGAGTTAGAATTAGAGAAACAATAAAATTATTAATGAAAACTTATGTAACGATAAAATTTCTATAGTGATGGAAAATTTTCCTTATTAAGATAAATCGTAGGGAAAAATAAGTTTTTTTGAGATAGAGTGTTTTTTATTTTCAAAACATAATGGAATGTAAAATTTATATGGAAACATTATTGACTAAAAAATCTCTCCCGTTTTTCGAAATCCCAAACTTACTTACTAAAATGAATATGAGGACTTATTATTATTATAGACTTTTAAATAAAATTACATCTCCCTTTACTTATGGATCAAAGTAAATACAACTAACTCCCCCTTAGGTTTTGAAATCCCTATGGATCATGTTCTCGATTTCCTGAATGTGATTTTACAATTTCTTGCATATGAAAATATAATTTGATAAGAAAATGACATTAGATGATCTCTCACTTACATAGAGAAATATTTTATTACATAGTATTCTTTTTATCATTCATTTATCCCCCTTTGTTATTTTCAAAAAGGAATAATAGGAATAGAAAATAATAATTTATTTACATGAAATATTAGTTCCAATGAACAAAATATATATGAATATTAACCAGAATTTCATTAATATTGAATGAATTTGTACTAGGAAGAAAAATAAAATAAATGATTAGAATGGGTAAAAATTATCCTTCTTTAACCTTTGGAATTATTTTCTTCACAATGGGTTTCGGATTCTTAAGCTCCTTGTGAACTTCTTCAAAACGCATCAGCATTTGTACCTGGTCTTCGCTTTTCTTTTCTATGGTTTTAATTTTTTTGTTTTAGAGCCATAAGGCATTATGCTTGAGTATTCAACACATCTTCATTCATAATTGGATTCTCTTCAATATCAATTCTGAGATCCCTTTCTGTCTTCTAATTTATTTCCACTGAATTAAGTTTTCCATTCAAGTCCTTGACTTCTTGCTTCCGATTTTTTGGTTCAAGTGTCAATTTTTTCTTAAAACACATAGTAAGGTCAGTGAACATACCATCTTTAGTTTTTTAAGAATCCTTCAAATTTTACTAAAATTTTTCATGAACTTTGATCTCTACGACTGTATTTCATGAACAACTTGTAATCATCTTGCTTGATATTTTATAAGACTCATAACCAATGAGAAATGATCTGAAATTTGCCTCAAGTCTGAAAATTTTATCCATAAGCATTGAAACTAAATCGGATTTCTCATTGAATGAATGCTGAAGAAACTGACACCTCGAATAAACACTTGGACACAAAAGAATACTACCAACAAGTTTTTTCAATGATTTTACCAAAACATCATGTCCAAGGGAGGACGATTATGAATCAGATTGTTTGGTTGGTGCAGATTGTTTTTCTTTCTTTTTTTCTTTCCTATTTGACGAACCACCAACACATTTCATTTTCACCATAGATTTACTAGCTATATCAACTAAAACCTTATTTCCCTTATCATATCTCTGAATGATCTCTTATTGCTTGGGTTAAAATATTTCATACTTGTTACTTGTTTTTTTCCATGTTTATTTCTTCTGAATTTTGATAAAAGAATAAAGTATAACCCTCTTGTACTTTCTTTATCTTTTGTTTAGTCTAATAATTAAGATTCTATAAGCTTTAGTGTAGAATATTTTTCTTCTAAATATTTCTTATGTTTCATTTCCAGAACCATATTTCTAGAACCTAGAATGCTTGTATAACTAAAGAAGGTCTTGTGAATTTACCTTGTTTAACTTTGTTAAGCATAGTTTTCCTTAAGGTTAAAAATGAATGTTTTTAAACATAAAATTCACCCACCTAATATATTAATCATCGAAATTCATTTTTCGATCCTACAATTGGTATCAGATCAGGTATCTTAAATACTTATATTAACATATAATATTTTCATTCTCAAGTTATCATTGTTCACAATATTTGTCTTACATATGATTTTTATCCTTGTTTACAATTTTATCCTATAAACTACTTTTTGTGGAATGATATTTTCATTTAAATAACAAAAAAATGTTGATCACTTTTGATATTTCGTGCTTCTAAAGTGATTTCTAGAGAGTGAGACTCTCATTCATTATACATACTGAATATCCATATCATATTTCTTTATACGACTTCTATTGTTTCTATGTACAATCGAGGACTTCTGGGATAATAATAAAGAGGTGTCGACGAATTTAAAATTTTGAGGACTTCTGTGGATAGGAAGACTGAGGTTCTGAATACATTAATGTTCGAGGACTTGTGGGGGTAACAAGACAGATTCAAATATTCCTATCGAGGTCATACCCTGGTGTGGGTAAGGTGTACTTTCTTGAAATTATAAATCAAGGGACCTTTATGAAATATTGTTGGATACCCTTCTCTTTGGGTTAAATGTTTTCGTAATTGTTAATTGTTTTGTTTCAAGTTTATTTATGGTACATTTTGATAAAGGATAAAAGTATAATATTTATGTACATTCTTGTTCTTTTGTTTACTCTAGTAATTAAGATTCTATAGGCTTTAAGGTTGAATCCTTTTCTTGTAAAAATTTCGTATGTTTCATTTTCAGAACAGTATTTCAAGAACCTATCAAGATTGTGTAACTAAAAGAGGTATTGTGAATTTACCTTGTTTAAATTTTTTAAACATCGCGTTCCTTAAGGTTAAAAACAAATGTTTTCAAACCTAAAATTTACCCCCACACCCACATGAAATGTGAATAAACATTCAAATCTAGATCCTATATTAAACCATTATGAATGTATAATGGATCATGTACTAGATACATGGTATCCCAATAAATCATTCCCTTCTTTCAGAATTCAATTATTACTTTCCATAAAGTTTTCACAATGAAATAAAACATGTATCCATTATCATTCTTAGTGTATTAATGGGATGTTTTTTTAATATTATTTACCCTCCCATAATTCCTATGCCTTATTGAATATTATCCAGATATTATTTTTTTCATATAACCCTTAATGAGGTTTTAATCTAACTCTATATTATTTTCCCTTCCTAGGTTTTTAAGATGAATTCTTTGAATAAGTCATGAGAAGTATTTTATTATTTTTTTCTATGTTTAATTTGAAATATTTTAAGGGAATGATGTATGATTATAGTTCTTCAATATTACTCAAATAATTGTTCATTGGTTGATGTGAATTGTTGTATTCATTCCACTATAATAAAATTTCCACTGACTCTCGGATACTAGAATTTGGGTGGTTATAACCACTTTATGGGGCAATCTGATTCATTCATTACATATGCTTTACATGAATGGTAATTTGGATAGGTTTAAGTAATCACATGTAATAAATATTAATAAAAAATTATTCTATAAATGTAATATTTTATTAACTATTTTTTTATTTCTTCCATTAAAAAAACGGAGGCAATGTTCTTTCATACGTATGGCCAATCATCTCTGTGAATGATGTTTTTTGTTTTCTTTAGCTAACATTAATAGAATACACCAAATAAAAGCTAATCTAAATATATCCATTATTTATATCATGTTCAATAATTTTTATATGTTAATCTATCATGAATATATGATGTCAAAAATTAACAGATCAAAGCCTACATGAAAAATAAATCAATTGTTACCTAAATTATTTTATCAATAGAGAATTATTGAAAAATGTGTAATAAAGGTTCAAAAGTAAATAATATCTGATACAAAAGTATGTGTATAGTTAATTAATATAATTATAATAAAAATCTATTTATATAAATATGGATCTAATGTGTATAAATGATGTTAATATTTATATTAAGGGATTCCTATGTAGCATTGTCTTCCAATGAGACGTAATTTATATTCACCACATGTTTCTTTTATATGGTTTGTACACATTTCATAAATTTATTTTATTATTGTTATCTTTAAAATTACATTTATTTTTACATCCATCTTATGATCTCTCTTTCCTCGGGTCTATGGGTAAATGTTTCTAAAGAATTTATGTGTTTTTGTCTCAATGTTTCTTCTTTGAGACATATATCATGTTATGCACCTATCAAGTTTTATGAGATGTATATAAATCATAATCGAAACGTAATATAATTAACTTATTTATTCTCATTAAATTATATTTTTCATTTAACATTATTCTTTCAAGGGGAATATAATTCAATGTTACTAATGTGGGGTGGGTTTTATATAATATTCTCACTATTTATCATAATGGCTCATGATTATAATTTATGTAATGAAATAATATGATCTATCTATAAAAAAAATAATTTAAATTATTATCCTTAGCTAATTTGTTTTTTGAATATATTTTTTCTGATCATTTTCTTATCTCTATTTACACAACATTTAAAAAATAATTCTAAAAAAATCATCTTATATCCCCACTTCGGTCAAAAAACATTTTTCATTAAAAAATTTTGTTTAGAAAAATAAATTCAATATTTTTTTTTCTAAATATCCAAATAATCTAATCGATAAATTGTCACCGATTTACTACTTCTGGAATAATATTTTTAATGGAATCCTTATTTTTTTTTCTAATCATGGAACATTTTTCTTCTACTAAAAATGTGTATGGAGTAATTGTTTTTAATTGAAAATTTATAATGGAAATTTTAAAACATTATGATGTTTATTTACATTGAATAACCCATTATATGTTTTAATGGTTATTTTCAATGAAAATTATTTCCAAAATATTTCATGAATTTTTAATTTTAAAAAGGTTATTTTCAATGAAATTACATTTTCCTCAAGAAAATATCCATGTGATTTTCATTTTAAACAAAATTACATATGACATGAAATAATTTTATATTAATTATAAATTACTAGGGATATGATCAAATGACACCATTCTAATTTTTTCACTATATAGCTTATGTTTATGATGAATTATTTTTTTTAAACTCATTTCCCATCCATGGGTTATTTCAATATATAATTTTTAGGAAATAAACATCTATTCCAATAACTTCTGCTTTCATGAAATTGCGAATTGTTAAAATAACCTACTTATTATCCACATTTTTTGTTACAGTGAATGCATTTTTATACCCATATAATTTCATGGGTCATTATATTATGGATTATTTTTTATATTGTGGTACACATTTTTACAATATTCATTATTAGATGGTTGGGACTACTAAATCCCTCCAATTCACAGGGTATATATTTATATCTCCTAAGATAAATATGACTTGAATTTGGAGTTAAAGAGGTTTGGTGTGGGACATTGTCTACTATGATAGACTTCAGAGTGACCCTAGACAACTATGATGGTTTTTGGAGTTAACCAAATTGACTATTATATTCATGTAAATGATCCTTGAACTAATAAGGAAATTAATTTAATTAATTATGTGAATGATGTTGATTTATGTCTTATGATAATGTTATGCTCAGATGGTTCATGTTTTTTTGAACCTAATATGAATATAAATCATTTAATATCCATGATTTGTTGCATTAATCAATTTTATAATATATGTTATACAAGGTATGGATTTAAAATGTCATTATCATGTCCTCAAACATATTTTTTCATTATATGTTGATATCCCCCATTTTTACCCTTACAAAGAATCTGAGACCACCCTATATTATTTTTCCCGTTTTGTGATGAAATGTATTCTGTACCATAGTCCTAATAAGGTTGATAGTTATTAAGAATATAATGGCAGATAATGTATCTCACTAATGACCAGGTTTTTATGTGTCCCTATTTTTAATGACATTATTACGATAGAATCCTCATGTTTGTTTTTATGGAATGTAAAAAATATCCTTACAATAATATGTAAAATCTATGTATGGGTAGTATGGATACATTTTGTTGGTAATACATGATACGATTGGATATTAAATTTGAACAAGAAGGAGAATACATTATTGAAATAAATCAGGATATTTCATAGAATATTAAAAAAATAAAAGACTAAGGATGTGTCAATGTATAGTAAAATGTCATATAATATTTGAAAATGTAATGAAAATTAGTTTAAAAAAAATTAAATACCCATATATATACAATAATTCAAGACGGATCATGAAGAGTTGTACCTTTTGGTAATAACTCAATAAATGGTTCCTTGAGATGGACTTGACCATCACTTGGGACATGACATGATACCTTTCAACATCCAATGTTTTGATACTCTTGGGGGATATTCTTTGGAAATTCATAAACACTTTATGAACCATAATGAAAGATTTAAATACTACCTGTGAATAAAATAGGTTAACAATATGGATTAATATATTAAAAGTTTTTTTTCATGATGTAGACATCCATTAAGTGATTTTTTATGATTATGGTGATTCACACTATGAATATTGTAACTTATATTATGATTTTTTGTATTAGTAAATGGTAGGAACAAGAAGGAACAAGATTAATATTGAATGTGTTATTCGATGTGTTGATGATAAACTAAACATTATGGGTATTGGGGTAATGTATATTTCCATTATTCATAATCTATTATCATTATAAACTATTAAAAACATGAACCTAAAACAAAATTTCAACTAGCTAATAAAGAGATTAATAATGTTCATCGTGAGTCTAACTGGTGGATACCATAGTGGAATAAGTATTCATTTTTGTTATAAATCAAGAAGATAGGTAGAGTCAAACTAGTGAGTATCTCAATAGAATAAGAATTTGTTTTCAACAATTAATTAAAGGACACAAAGAAAGTAAATTAAATGAAAAATGAGATGTTTTCATTATTAAATGAATGATAATAATGGTTTCCCTATGGTATAACGAACATTGAAATTTTTAAAACATTTAAGCTTGGGAATTGTGAAAATAATTTTCTTAGGGGGTATGATCATCAAGAGAATCATAAATGTGGTATGAGTAATGGTTATACAATGGATGATGAAGAGAACAAAAATTAAAAATAAATGGTATGATATTTTCTAATAATATTATTAATTTTGAATGTTTGATGAATGATTAAATTAAAGTCTATGAATATTAAGAAATGGTTCATATTTAATATTGTAGGAATGTGGTAGTTGGTAATATGTTAATAAATCATATTTCATGGTGTATTAATTATGTATAATTATTATTTATGTATTATAATTCAATAATTATGAAATATATAAGGATTTTTTAAAATATTTTTTCATTAAGGATTGGAAAAAATATGTTGAGAAGTACTGATAAACAATAAATATGATTTATTATAATGGTGGTATTTTATAGAAAACACATGAATAAGGAAAGGTAACTATGTATATTTTCTGAATTTTGAGAGAATGTTGTTGGTGTAAAGAGATGTTGGATATCAATTACATATATTGGATATATTTAATGACCTTGGAACTAATTAATGTTTTGTGGAATAATTATTTGATGGTATTATTGATACAATATAAAGGATTAGTGTATTTATATAACAGATTCAATAAAAATATATTTCATTCAAGAAATTTGGATGTATGTATGTTTTCACTAATGTTATATGTTAATTATGGTTATTAACTTGATTATTGGAAATATAAGATCAATGTATTCTCATATTTGGTATGTAACAAGAAAATATAGTTAGAAATATTTTAGTTATTGATGATAATTTAATTTTAGATATTTTTTAAACATATTTATAATTTTTTGGATTTATATTTTGTTAAGACATGGAGGATCATTATGGTTAAAAATTCATGATATGGATTAAGTGAAACATTATTTGTTATTGCCTAACATGTGGTAAAAGTTATGTTCTTATAATAACTATAGAAAATTGAATGAATTACCATTATTTTATGGATCATATGGTCAAATATTACTTCAAGAATAAAAAAGGCAACTAATTATAATAAATTATGATATGATGTCAAAATTTATTGAGTCATACTAAAAATATATTATTTTCCAAATAAATGAAATCAAATCATGTATTTATATCTTTTAATGAAATTTAGCCATCATTAAGAAAGGGATATAAACTTAATCTATTATCCTATTCACATAATATATCATTATATTAGAGTAAGATTTCACTCTACTTAGGTTTATTGTTTTTTGTTGTCGATTTTCACATGATCAGTCTCATATTTGTGATCAGTAATCTCTTTCAAACTCCATCATTATTTGAAAATTACTTTTTTCTTAAATTTTAAAATATATAGATCTCTCTCGTATTATCTTTATTGGAATCCTTTAATGTGTTACTGTGAATGAATTTAATATATAATGATACCAATATTTAATAGAATATTTTATAAATACTTTTTAAACTATGGGTTTCCCACAGAGTTTTTGGAAATTGTTAAACACATGTTTACAATGTATAAGTTCTAACTATAAGGACATAATTTAGTTAAGGGGTATAATATAAAAATATTTTAATTTATAAAATATGTTTTTTAACAAATAAATTTATCCTTTTAAATATATTTTGTTGCACACAAATCATATTTTATATCGTTTTACTGAAAAAACAATGTTTATTATCAATTACACAAAACACCAAGTTTAAACGAAACATGACATTATATTACAATATCATTATTTAATATAAAATTTATCACCTAGACGTAGGAATGGAAGGTATGAATAGGATAAAATAAATTATGAAATTATATTTTTTACACAGATATATAATATTTTTTCTTTATTGGTGAATTAGTTATAGATGAATATAAAATTATTTTTAATAATAATGTAAGACATTTATTGAAAACTTTTTTATGAACAAATATGGATATTATCTTGATGAATATAGAAAATAATATTTTTTTAATGATTTTATAAAAATTTATATATTATATAGTCAAAATTATTTATATTATTCTTATGTTTTTATTAATACTAGAAATGGGTTAATCCATTTTTTCTCTTGAACACGTTATTTTTGTAGACAAATTGTTTTCACCATATCTGCACTTATTTTTAAAAAATTTATTTTTATATAATTATAGATAGTTTATCTTAAAATTTAACATTAATTTTTGAAATCATAGTGAAAAAATTATCTCAGCGATAAATTTTTTGAATTTTTTAAAATGTAATGTTCATATTATTTGTAAAAAATTCAAGATATTATTATTACTTTTTATTTGCTATTAATAATTAAAAAACCACAAAATTTACTTAATATGGGTATAAAAGTAAAATTAGTAAAATTATATATATATTATTCTAATATATGTCTTTATATTTAAATATATATTATAATTTTATATAAAAACCTTTAAGACTTTTGAACATTTTCTCTTTGGAAAAACACTTTCTTTGGGTTTGTGGGATTAATTTTTAATTATAATTTACCCCTTATGTGAATGTAATTTGGAAAAAATGATTCCATATTTCTAATAATAATAATTTATATAATCTAATAAGATAATATGAATTTTTCCATAATTATTAATTATAACTGTAATAAATAATTAATATAGTTTGGTGAAAATGTGTTTATTAGAGGGAAAAACTGAGAGGATAAGGGTTATATGTCGTATATAAATGTGCACCCATATTTTATGGACAAAAATAGACATTAAAACATATATATTAAAATAAAAAGTAATTCATTTTCATTATTTAATGTCAAAAATGCGGGAACACCCTTTTATTTTGAAAACTAAAAGTGTGCCAATCACCTCACTAATACAAAGGCCACCACTTATCCTCCCTACAAACACATAAAAACACCATTTTCTACCTAAAACTACCCAAATAACTTCTTCAATTTCATATTACCTTTATATAATCCTTATATTGGTTATAAATCCATCCTTTGAAGCATTTCAATGTAAATCAAAATAATTTTCTTGATGATTAGGTAACTTCCATATTCGACATTTTAATTTATTTACTAATCCACCACCCTTACTTATGATTAATTATTTTGATTTAATAAATAAATTATAATTCATATAATTATAATTTATTATTTTAATTCAATATCCTATATTTATATCCACTTCCATCAAATGTTATTTTAAATCATTATTTGTATCTTTAGCGGACTACGTCTTCATGAGTCGATGTTGTTAATATTTTTCAACATCTCACACTACTAGATTTAATACTAGATTTAATGTTATAATATTATATTTATTATAATATTATAACTCTAAATTATAATACCAAAACATTATTCTCACCAAAAAACACGTTGTAATAAGATAATGTCACTCATGTGTACTCTAGATTACTACCTCACGAAGTTATGTGATTCGTTCATTGCATAAAAATTACATTGGAGTTAATAAGGATAGGAATAAATAATGAATTTTACATATATGAAATAAAAATTTTCATGTTATGTTATGTTATTATTTAGGTTTATTTTATTTCATCCATTAAAAAATTGAAACAATGCCCATGCATATATACAGCCTACCGTCTCCATGAATGGTGTATTTCATTTTCCATCATTACCTTTTTTGATAATTTTAAAATAAATTTTTCATAAAAATATATTGTATAAAAATAATTATTATAATTATGTATATTATTTTACTATGTTCAATGTGAGACTGTCAAAATTATTATATCAAAATACATATGAAAAACAATGGAGTTATTACAAGAAACATGTTTTTAAGAATATTTTTTTGATAAATATATAACAAATAGTCAGAAGTAAATAATATATTTTATGATAAATATCATTATCATTCATTAATATATATTTAATAAGATTATTTTTTATATAGGATAAGGAAATATGTATGATGTAATTCGTGACATAATGAAGGAATTTTCTTCTCACCCTTATTTTTCATATGAAACAAGCCATATTAACAATGTTTTTTGTTAAGTGGTGTATATACTATGAATAAATGATTTTTATTATTATAATAATAATATTTATTTTAATTTACACCTATGTTTGAGTTTACCTTCTTCATGGGGTTTATTTCAAAATATACCAAAGGTGTAAGGTATTTTTGTCTCATTTTTCTATCTATGAGACCTATGTAATGTTTGAACGTACATTATTTTATGATGCGTATATACATCACTTTTGAGAAGTAATTTGTATAATTTATTTATACTCATAATATTATATTTTTCATTTAACATTGTTTTTTTATATAGATAAGGATTCCATGAAACTAATGTTGTAAGAAATTTAAGTTACAATACCATCGCTCAATGCGATTTCTTATGATTATGCATCCAATTATGATATAATATGTTATATAACTTTTAAAACATATATATATTGTTAATATAATCTATTTATTTCAATACAATACATTTCATTCATTATTTTAATATCATTATGTACTCAATAGTTCTAAATAATGTTTATAGGAAAAATAAAAAAAAAATCACGCTTCAGTTGAAAATCCATTTTACTTCGAAAATAATGTCTCCCCAAAATGTGTTCAAAAAATGTTATAATAAATAATAAAATATTATTATTAATGAAATATTAATCAAATTTTTTAATTTTAAAAATATTTTAGTGGAATATTTATGTCATTTTCGAAACAAGGGTCGTTTTTCTGTTATTAATAATGAGAATCGATCCTTTTTTAACTGTGAAAAACATGAATGGAATGTTCTAACATAATGACAACTATTTTCATTGAATCAATCATTATATGTTATCATTGTTATTATAGGTGAATATTACAACCAAAATATTTTATGGATTCTTAATTTTAAAAAACCTCATACTTTCAAACTATTGATATTTCCACCAAGAAATCTTCAAAGTTGTTTTTCTTTGGGAATCTTTTTCAATCAATCCTGAAATACATTTTTTACTTAATCCTTACTGGTAACATGATCCAAGTATAAAAATACATTAATTTCTCATCATGGATCGTTTTGATGATGAAAAAATGTTTATTTGCCCCATTTCTCTTTACCAGGATATGCCCTGATAAAATTCTTATGAAACCCGCTTATATTTAAAAAGGTTATGATTAGATGTATGTGTGAAATGGGTATCCATACTTCTTATTTTACATAGGTTATGTTATGATAAAATTATTACTAAACCTATTTCATTTCATGGTTTCTTATATGATTAATGTTTTATTATATTTTGGAATACATATTTGAGATTTTGTTTATGTGGTGGTTGGGATTTAAGTCTACATCAAATGCATTAGATAAATATTCATATGGAATCATAAAAAATAGCACTAGATTGAGGAATGAACCCAATTCAAAAAGAGAACCTATCCAATATGATAATCTTGGGACTCAACCATGTCTAATATGATGGGTTGGTGAGTGATGCCATCATAATATTATAGTCTTTTTAAGGTTCCTTGAACTATTAATGAAATGAATTCCTATGATTAATTATATTCCAAATATATAATTCTTGTCCAATTTTATTCTCTCTTTGATCATGTTATTCGACACCATCATCATTCATGTTTTATGAAATTTTTTGATTCATCCCATGACCCATGTATATGATATATGATATACTAGGTATATTTTCAAAATGATATTTTCATGATATAAAACCACTTTTTACAATATATATTCAATTATCCCTTTATTACCCTTTCATGGGCATCTTTTATGACCCTTTCTTATGGTTCCATTCCATAGATTGTGAATATAGATTTTATTTATGACATGTATATGTAGGGTACTCGTTATGAGGAATGTAGTGGGAAATTAAATATCTCACATATTAACCACTTATTTATATTCCCATGTTTCTAAAGGGTCTATACGTTTAATAACATTAAGAATGTGTTTTTTAATGGATTTAATTTTGATCTAAAAGGATGAAACATATTTATATGATATTTTTGGGTCATTATATAGATAAAAAACAGAGTTTTATATAAATAAAATTAGTTTATTTGTATTAAATAAATTTTTTAATAACAGATTCTATTTTTTGAATCATTAAAATATTTATTACTTAATATGGTCATATTAATTTTTTTTCACGATAAAATGACAAAAAGTAAAAATAATAATAATTACTATGGTAATAAAATAAAATGGTAAAATTGGTTATCCTTGTAAATATAAAGGCTTAAATTTTTGAGACATTTTTATTTTTATTATAATAAGGTTTTCTTAGCCTTATCGCTCCCTTGATAACATTTTTTAAAATTTCATGGAACATGTCTTGGAAGTGACTTCCCATTATTGAGTAGTATTTGAATTGAAACAAATCCCAATCCTCAATTATAAAAGGACAACCCTCCCATAACATCATTGTAACAACCCAATGTTTTATCAAATGGAATTCCATTCTTATAAATATGTATTATATGATAATCACATGAAATCACAACATAATGAACTACTAAGTATTATATGACCTTTAAACATAATATTGTCACTTCTGTGATTTAAATTTTAAGAATATGAAATACATTGTTGCGATCCGTAAGTTGTTTGGCATATAATAAGGAAAACATAATATTTTATGAATAGTAATAGACCCTTATTAATAGTATTGAAACCCTGATGAATAGTAATACAACCACTAAAAATAGTAAACCATACTAGATAATAAGTAACTTTACCAATGAATTTATAAATAAAATTAACCATGTTATTAGTTACAATATGATATAATTATATAATCATCTTGGTATTTTTGTGGGTCATGTGTATTTAATTATAATTTAATGATTAATTTAATAATTTAAAAGAAAATTTATTTTCATTATTTTAATCATAAAAAATTATTTTTGATGAAAAATGATTATATGATAATTTTAAGATACCTTAATTAACTTTTCAAAGTGTTAGAAAAGATGATATAATTTAAAATTTTTATTTTTCAATTAAATTGCGATTTTAATAAAAAAATTAATTTCATATATTTAGAAATATAATTTCATAAAATCGAAATAATTTTTTAATGCTGCCCTTTGAAAAATCATTGTGGTGATGTTTTGGTATTTTTCTAAAACACATGATTTTTGGTCAATAGTAAAATATGGTAATTTACTATATATATACATAATATGTTAGATGCAGTATTCATTGTGTCATGTATGATTTAATTGCCTTGGGTTCAAAATAACACTAACATATTACTACTTTTTTCACATGAATCAATACTATTCATTTCATGAGTAGAACAATAAAATAATGAATAAAATATTTAGACAACCCCTGTCTCCCGACTATAAAACCCACCCTCACCCCTTCTTATCATAACTCATCTCAAGCAATATGCCTAGTTTAAATTATATTCAAATACATCTCTAATATACCTTCATAGGTCTATAATCTCTTTTTCTCTTCAAAAGACCAAATCCTATCCCATAAAGAGGTTCTCAAGGAAGATATATTCAAGAGGTACATTCAACTTTTCATTCTTTTATTTTCTTTCAAGTTCCATTCTTTTATTTTCCATTCCTCACCTTCATTCTCATCAAAATGATGTGATAACTCTAGTAACATACATGTACTACATTATTTTATGATAAGGGAAAAATTCATCATCATTTATCATTTTCCATCCTTTAAAAATAGAAATGAAAACACCATATGAGATGTGTTAATTACTCACATTCAAGGATGACAAGTTTTCAATTTATATTACTATCATCAATTCTATTAGTGGCAATAGATTTTTGGTTGAAATAAAATATAATATATGTAATATTTATACATAGGGTTCTTGATTTTTTCTACCAATTAAAAAAATTGATAAAGCAAAATTTTGTCAATCTAATCAAGAAATCACCAATTAACCAAATAAACTATCCCAAATGTTTTATGTAATGATTTATCTTAACTAAAAATATCCAAATAAATTTTATAAAAAATTAATCTACAAAATGACCTCTATGAAAATATAACTCCAATTAAGGAAAAATAAATATCATCTTACATGTTTATCCTTACATGTATACAAGTAAACCAGTTTAGAAAACCAATAGAACCAACAATAAAATATAACATATTAACCCATAAAAAGAACATGAATGAAAATAATAAGTTTATCATAAATAAATTTCATAAATTATATTTTCTTGAAATATTAGTTAATGAATTTAATTTGGTTATATAGAATGTTAAGATCTATTGAAATGTACCATCAGACATAACATAAGGGATTCTACCCGAACATCCTTTATTCCTTCGGGTTGCTTTATCATTATTTTTACCCAAATGAAGTTAAATTTTCTTTTTATATACATATTATAAATTCTGTGTTTATTCTCAAAAATCATGTATCATGATAGATTCATCATTATATTTCAGGTATATACATGTATTAAATGATCATATTCTCAATACTTCCCAATATGAAAACCCATTCTAAAGGAACATCACAAATTCCTACCCATTTCCTCGAAAACTATATAATCTATTATTAAGCCATGATTATTTTTATAGAATAACTATTCTAATTATCAAATCCATCATATTTAAAATTTAATTTTATATAAATAATTATTCAATTTTTAATTTTAATTGATCTTTAATATTATCCTTAAACCGTTATAAAAGGTTTTAATTCTAAAGGTTTTTAAATTTTATTTTTTTTCATATTATCACATAAAATTGACATAAGTTATACCGATATTGGACTTTTCAATGTCCATTAATGATCTAATTTCTTTCCTCCTTCTAAAATTTCAATATATGCCCATTTTTATGATTTATGACATGAATATGATACCCAATTATTCAACAAAACCTTTTATAACGGTGAATGATTTATGCTTAACCTTTCATTATATGCCCATTTTTTTCATTATATGCCCATTTTGTTTTTAACATTTTTTATGATTTATGTTCATGAATGATTTATCTTGTATGATTCCTTATATGGAAAGCATATTCAATAACATGTTACGATGGGTCTGGCCATATAACACTCTAATTAATTGGGTAATGTTGTGTCTCATGAATCATTATGTGCAATGGTATTTGCAGTTTGATGTGGCTCATGCTACAATGTACAATAGTCTTGGTGGTTAAACATAACCTGTAATCCTCTATCAGAAATAATCTAGGACTCTTGATAAAGTTATTTTTTATATATCTTTCACATTACTATGAATCCATGGTTTTATGGTCCCATGTTAATATGTTATGATTCCATAAGTTTTATTCCTTTTTTATATCATTATGTCGTGACTTCTAACCCATTTGTAAAATATTTTTTATTATTTATGTTTCCTTACTAGTATTTTTAGCTCATCCATTTTTATGTTATACCTAGGATTTTTTATGATGATTTATGAGAACAGTAAAATTTAGGGGCTCTTAATGAGGACTATATAAATAAATTTCATCATTAGTTTCATCTTTTATGGTTTATGTACCTAGTCTTCCAAGACACTAGACATTACGATCCTTTACTTATAATATGATTTTTTACTATGCTTAAAATCATTTAATGATATGTGTAAGAGGCTTGTGTTGTAAAAGTTGGTATCATAGGATGGTCTAGTTTTTTGGAGAATAGGAATAGATAAATTTATTAAGGACCTTAGTGATGTAACTAAGTATAAACAAACATCCCAAAAAAATTGTAAATATAGATAAAGTGGTTTATGAATCACATACATCAATGCATAGAAAATAAAAGGTGGTCCTAGAATATTCAGAGATGTATCTAGGGGTAAAACCTAAAAACCACTTTGATATAGACATGAATGGGAACTGGTGCCCGAAAATGGGCCTTGCATCACTGCTGGTTTGACACACCCTGTGGAAATGGTTTTGTAAATTCATAATTGCAGAACAAACCATTATTAATGGAACAAAAAAATAGATCCCAGAAGAGTATATGTTAAGTATTATATCAAGGATACCCAATATTAAAACTTATGGAATGATAAACTATTATATACTTTTATGTTATGTTATTATCCTTTTATGTTTATTATTTACTTTTTATTCTTAATATCTAAGTATTCAAGCTCTCTAATTGTGTGTTATGTTTCATAGTTATTGGATGGAAATAGAATAACATGTGACAATAATAAATATTATAGGGAATCTGCATATCTCCCAAATGATATGCGAAATATAATGGAAAAAATAGCTCATAGCGTTATGACAGTACATGCTCAGCTAGATCAAATTATAAATAAAAACATTAATAATGTGAAATACCTCCTCTACTAAGGAAGGATCAAGTTGTTTTTTAATCCTTGAAACAGAATTGGTCTCCCATGTATAGTGGATCTGTCGATCCCCTCCTCATGTAACAGTGGATTAACTCAATTTAAAATATATTCTATATCATCCAGTGATCAGTTTAGAGAATGTTGGGTTGTAGTTATATCATTTTTTAGGGAAGTTGATCAGTGGTGAACACTAATCAAGAAAAATATTTCCATGTAGGAAATTGAATCCATGTATTAGGATGGATTCAAGAAACAATGTTTATTAATTATTTTCCTTGAAAACGCTATATTAATATGTAAAGAGAGTTCCTAAAAATTAAGGATAAAAAGGTGAAATCATCAAGGCGTACGAATAAAAATTCACAATACATGAATTTTATTCGTCCATTATTGTCATGAACATTGAATGAAAGGTGGGTCGCTTCATTATAAGACAAAATATTAGTCTAAAGAACTTTTTGGTGATTTGCGACTTCGATGGTTATGGGGAGATTGTACGTTGTTCCCTCAATGTTGAAATGGATATCGGAGACTCTCAATGGTATCATGGGACCCGTGATTAAAAAAATGTATTCTAGTATGGGAGGTTTGGTAAATAAATTCTTTGATGGAATGAAGACCGAACATCCCACATGTCAATATTATGGGAAGAAGCATCCTAGGAACTGTCTAAAGAGAACATGTAATTTCTTCAAATGTGGTCGAATAGGACATCATGCTATGAATTGTAGTATGGATATGAATAATTCCATTAATGTGGATGAATAAAGTAAGGATCATTTCAAATATTATTCTATAGTGTAGTGTTACAAATACAAGGATCAGTGGAATTATGAAAAAAAAAATTACCTAAAAAAAGGGTTTTCATAATAAAAAAACATACAAGGAAACATGGAAGAGATTGTGCTTTCACTACTACTGTGGTTGAACCAAATAATAATGTGGTTAAATGTATTATAGTAATTAATTCATAAATCAGTAATGTACTATTTGATTCTGGATCTATGCATTCTTTCAAATCATTCATGTTTACTAGATCTATTCAAACACCACATCAAATTTTAGAGGATGAGTTATCTTTTACAACATCAATTGTGGAAATTACTACATCTAAGGTACATAACTCCTCCTTGGATTAAATTTGTAGACTTAACCACCCATAAAATCTCAACATACTTCCTTTATTGGTTTTTGAAGTTATCATTTGCATCAATTGGATATCTATATTCAAAACGAACATCAACTATCAGTGAAGGGAGAAAACTCTTAATTTCACGAAGCATTCTCCAATTCATTACAAGTGTAATGAGGAAGATTAATCTCTTTTAGAATCCTTTTCTCAATTGTGGATATTAATTACTTTTGGGAAATAATGTCTAGGTAAAATTAATAAGACAAAGGAGATGATACTTCATGAAGATATTTCCATCGTGAGGGATTACATTCATTTATTCCATGAAGAATTTATTAGACATACTCTTGATAGAGTGGTTGATTTATCAATTGAAATTATTACTGGATCACTACCTATATCAATGAAACCTTATACAATAGACAACGTAGAGCTAGAAGAGCTGAAGAAGCAGATATATTAGAATTTAGAGAAGGGTTATATATGCCAGAGTGCTTCACCATTGGGTGCGCCAGTCCCCACCTTCGTTAATTAGTATGGATCAATGTGCTCATGCATTGATTATCATGAGATCAATAAAATCATGATAAAGAACATGTATCCCCAACCATTTATAGATGACTTGTTTGATCAGCTTCTTGGGGCCAGTTCTTTCTCTAAGTTGGACCTTCAGTAAGGATATCACCAAATAATGGTGTGGAAGGATGATATTTCCAAGACTACCTTTTGAATGAGGTATGGAAAAGATGACGAAATAGTGATTCCACTCAGTCTCACTAATTATATTTTCATATTCATGGCTATAATGAATATATTCTTTGTAGATTTCCTCGAAATATTTGGGGTCGTCTTTATTGATGATATATCTTATATACTCTGAACAAAATGAAGAACTTGAAGATCATTTGAATACTATTCTGATTACTTTATGAATGGATAAACATTATCTGATGTACAATAAATTTGATTTCTATATGAAAATAAGTATCTTTATTTTTGTATGTTATCAATAACAATGATATTTTTTCAGATCCTTCAAAAATAATGGAAACCAAATAATTTCCTAGGAAAACATCTATAACAGATATTCATAGAATTTTGGATCTTTCTGGGTATTATCAGAGATTTTGTGAAGATATTTTCACCATTTTCGACCCCAAAAAACTAGCTATCATGGAAGGGGTGAAGTTTTTATGGACTCAAGAATGTGATGTAATATTTATGGACATCAAAAATAGGCTTATCAATGTGCTAGTACCCACACTCCGGATCAATATCAAACTCTTTGTAAAGTACATTGATGATTAAAAGAAGGTCTTAGGATATGTGTTAATGAAATATGATAAACTGTTTTCTTATTCCTCAAGTAAGGTGAAAATCCATGAGAAAAACTATCCCATACATGATTTAGAGTTAGCGGTTGTGATATTTATGTTGAAAAATATGGGGGCATTATCTCTATGTTGAAAAGTGAGAGATAATAGAGTTTCAAATATATATTCTTATTAAAATAACTTAATATGAGACAATGAAGAATGTTATAGCTCATCAAGGATTATGACTGCTCAATCCACTATCATCCTTATAGGGAAAATAAGTTTTCAGATGATCTATGTAAAATGGATCTCACATCTATATCAATGACGAGAATTGAAAAGGATCTTATATTAAATGATTTTAAATGGATGGAAATAGAAATAATTATTATAGTAACAACAACAATCCTTTCTCAAATTATTTCTCAACTATCCCTATATTCCCCTATCTTTAAATCACTATATAGTCTTAAGATAATTCAATAATTTGACGTTAATTCACATTGAGGATCTTTTCAGGTGTAGTGTTTTAGAGAATTTGTCCATAATTATTAAATTCAATATCAAATATTACAATGTAGACACTTCTAATCTACCCAATATTTTTCATAATACAAAATCATTATGAAAAAAATAACGGTTCATTCCATGTTTAAACTGCATGACTTTTCCTTGATCCCATCCTTGTATCTAATCTTATATATTTCCTACCAAAACCATTTCAAAACTTTGGAGGAGCATAAAAATATGAGTAATGGATATAAAATAATAAAATAAATATATATTCCATTAATACATAAAAATAAATGAAATCATAATTTTTACTCATAAAAAATAATATCATTTACATACTACGATAAATCATAAAATTTATGAATAACTCATAGAAATCACAAAACATAATGGTAACTTTTGGAATCAAGAACACACATACATTGTAGATTTCTCATCTACCTAGGGAGCAACCTTCATGGTTATGTTTGGAATACCCATCACATCATATTCCCAAAATATCTTAAGAGAATCCTTATATTTACCTCTGTCATGTTAAAAACTAATTGGAGATCTATCCCGAGCTCACCTGTACATGAATTATCACAGAACCAACCATATACATTATAAATTACAATGAACCATAACATAATAATAAAATATTAACTAGCATGTAGGAAAAATAACACTTCCACATTTTAATCAGAAGACATCATTTCAATATATTGATATAATCAATCCATTCTCAAAACAATTTTCATAACTAAAATTCCTAAATATTTTATTTACCTCTCTTTTTAAAATCGTTTTCTCTTGTATAATAAGATTGATATCAATTAATTATCACAGTGGTGAAATGGTGATTGTTTCCTAGTCTTACTGAAAGAAACATTATTTTTTCCATTTCATAAAAATAACTCATAAAAAAGATTCCATTATAAATATTGTTGACGGAAATTAAATGTCACAATGGTTGATTATACACTGTATAAAATACGGTTGTGTACAAACCAAAATATTCCATAAATAAATAAGATTGAGACAATGTCCATTACCTTGAGTCTAACTTTTCTTGTTCATTATTTATCATCCTGAAGAATAAAATTGGAATAATTTAAAATTGATTCCGATCATTATTCATGTTTATTATTCCCATCACATCACTTCTGAGCATGTTGTAATAATTAGTAAACTATTTGAGTTTGTGTCCCACATTTTTTCAATAATCAGATCTTATGTCAAAAATTAACATGGTATGTTGTCACTAGACCATAAAGTCATAAATCCATCATCTCTAGAATTATATTCATGAAATATTCATCAATTTTACATGTAACTCAGATTATTTAATTTTAACCATTAAACATGGATATGAAAAATGAAAAATGTTATAATCATGGAGATGATAGGTCGTTCATATGCATGAGTAACGTTTCCATTTTTCATTGATCATTATGGAAATAAGGTAATTATTGTTTTATCTATCTAGAATGATCATTATATTATCATAATAATAATTTAAATATACTTATATATATCATAAAAGTTATATAATGAAGAAAAATGAGTCACACCACTACATGGAGAAGATAGTTTGCATATAAGCACGAACAGATTTATCATTTCTATGATCATGGAAGTATGAATGTAATTGATATATTGTAAACATTTACTACTTAATATGTCATGAATATCATATATGAATATTAATTCCATTATTATATCCAATATTAATATGTCATAATAATGAATTTTCTACATCGGTTTGTGGAGATGATAATTAACACGTACGTATGAACGATTATTTCCTATTCAATTTTATGTATGTAAACATGGATTTTGGGAATGATATTATCATAATAACATCTCATTATATTGATGTCACTAGAATTATTATCTCATCATGGTTGGATGATATTGGAGCAAGTTTAAGAAGAATCAAAATAGAAACACTTAATGAAAATGATCACTCTTCTTTGGTTGCTTTCCTTCAAAGGACACCGAAACACCACTATGAAGGGTGTTTTCCCTAACCTGTGGGATCAAGAATGTGGGTAGGTATTCAAGGATGAATCATGGTTAGATATTGGAAAAACTAAAAGTTGTTGCATTTGTGAGTAAAAGAGAGGTATGTGTGACTTTTTCTTAGATGGGGGAGGGGAATCAATTGAAGGTAATAAAACATTAAATGAATATAATTTCTTTAATCCAAGTGGCTCTATATTGAGGTAAAGAGAATATAGTCAGAGGATAGATCGAAATACTCTCAAAAAATATTTTATATACATCTATTTTGTTCAATTCAAAAATAATATTTTTGGATTACACATAATTATTCTATGTTAATTTTAAAAGTTGTAATAATATTTTCATGGTTACGATGATAATAATTTTACTTATATCGTGTAATTTTCAAATAATTGGACCCTTAATAATCTTATAGAAAATATCAAAATAAAATTTTGATTTAAATTATTTTTTAGTATTTTTATGTAATTTAATAATTTATTATTATTATTAAACATCAATTAGGTTAGTTTTTAAAATAATCATTTTATTAAATTTGAAAAAAAAATCAATCAAAGTGATAACATCAAACCAAAAAATTCAATAGTCTAATAAATTTTCATATTTTTCTAGAAAATATTTGGATGACATAAATTATATCAAATAATATTTATTTTTATATTTATAATTGTTGATTAAATATGGTTTTCCATATGACTTTTTCATTCCTTCATATAAATGGGGAGATTATTAAGTCATTGAGGTAACCTTATGACTTGACCATTCCTCTTATTTTGAAAATCACAAACACCATATCTTAAAGCATATTTCTTTTTACCCTATATTTTCCCCTATAATGAAAAATTTCCATCCTCAAGGAAATTTATCCTTACTATTTTTTAATTGCACAAATAATAATTTTTGTTAAGTATAAAAATCAGATTCATATCTAAAAACCCGGAATTATATAATACATAGACATGACGCATTCTATTTTAGGATCTGAATGCCTGTTACAAAATTTTATGAAGTTCTAATCTGAATTCTTATTACGAATTCTAATGATGAATTCTGATTACGAATTCTCATTATGAATTCTGATGATGAATTCTGATTACGAATTCTGATTACAAATTATGACTGTGAATTTTAATTATGAATTATGGATACGAACATGTATAAAGTTCGACTCCAAATTCTTCTGATAAACAGAATCTTAATATTCTTGTATTATAGACTCCAAATTCATTTACTTACATTCTGAATTTTCATACTTTCTTACATTCTGAATATTATTTTTTGGTTATGATTTTACTTGTTGTATTATAAAATGATGTCTTGCCTTCAGTTTTCAACTAATCATTGTTTGTGTTACATGTGTACAGGTCCGTCTGAAATTAAAGGAAGAATATGACTGTTGGAAGAGGGAACTGGCCGTTGGAGCTATTCCTATAAATAAGAGCTCATTTGAACACTTGACAAGATCTTTGACATTTGTGATTACATGCTATTAAAGTGATTTCTAGAGAGAGAGATACTCTTATAAACACTCAAGCTTCATTCTAAAAGATTGAATGGATTTTCCATAATTTTCTTCATGCAGATTGGCTTCGTGCGACTCTGATTGTTGTTGTGTACAATCGAGGGCTTCTGTGGATAGGAAGACAAAGGTGCCGACTACCTGATAGTTGAGGGCTTGCGGGGATAGTAAGACAGACTACAATCTTCGTATCGAGGGCATACCCTAGTGTGGGTAAGACAGAATTTCTTGAAAGTATAAATCAAGGGACCTTTATCCAAGGTTGTTGGAAACCCTTCTCTTCGGGTTATAAGATTTACTACTTGTTACTAGTTTTGTTCCACGTTTTCCACTGCATTCTGTATTGTCAAAGAAAGTATAAATTTCTTATACTTCCTCATACTTGTACTCGGTTTCAGTTACACTATATACGCTTTATGGTATAATCTCATTTGTTGTAAACATTTATTATTTTTTATTTACAGAATCCCTTTTCCGGAATCAAGCATGTTTTTAGACCTTAGAGGTGTTGTGAATTTTGGTTATACAAAATTTCCTTAGGGATTTTTTAAATAATACAATTCACCCCCCATCTTGTATTTAAGAAACTTATACTTATATATTCCATCCTACATTTGGTATTATAGAGTATATCATACTAACATATCATCTCAAAATTGGTATCAGAGGGTTGGTTCAATCTGAATTGATCTCACGATTAGATTCAGAAGACAATTTTTCTTCTCATATTTTTCAGAATTGAATTTTCAGATTCATACATCCGGATTCATATTTATTTTTGAATCTCTTTTTCGGAATCATAATTAGGATATAGTATTTCGTAGAGATACTCTTGATCTATATTTTTCCTTGATTAGGATATTTTCTCTTGTTTAAAGACTTATACTACTAACAAGTTTGTCTAACAAATAATATCTTAAGAATAGCAGGTTTAAATGATTGTTCTTTTGATAATCTAAATCCTACCAGACCTCCTATTTTTTATGGAAATGATTATAATTACTGGAGAGATAGTATTATGACTTTTGTAATCAATACTATAGTTGATGACTATCTAATGATGACTAGATATTATAAGATTCATGATAAGGAATTGACAACCATTACGAATCAGGAGAAATCAGAATATCAAAAAAACTTCAGATTCAGAAATAATTTGTTGTCTTCCATGATGAGGAATATCTATAGTCAAATATATTTATGTGAAGCCACAAACAATATCTGGATGAAACTTGATGTCACACATTTTGGATCATCTAAATTCATGGAGACAAGAAGAGCTACGTTGAGAGATGAATACCATAGCTTTAACTTTCTTTATGGAGAACCTATAAGCAAAGTACAACAAATGTTTATGACTATCAGGAATATCTTGCAATCCATGGGAGAAAAATGTTTCGATGGTGAGGATCTTATGGATAAGATCATAGATATCATGAAAAATTAATGGGAGTCCAGGAGGACAAGTATTGATGAGAACAGGAAAGTCACTCAGATTTCCTTAGATGAGTTGTTTGGAACTCTTTTTCAGTATTAAAACCAAAATGACGAGAGATGCTGAAAATATTAAGAAGAAGAATGGAAATCGAGGAGTTTCTTTTACAATGACTTCTAAACATATCAAATACAAGATCCCAGAAAGTGTAACTAGATCAAAGACAAATAAAGTCATTATTCAGTCAGAATCTAGTGACAAAAAAATTCTGAGAATGAATTAGCTAATCTTGCTCAAAGAATGAACAAGATTATAGCACAAAGGAACCATCAGAACAAATACAATAAGAAAGACTATAACGATATGAAAGATGGAGAAGTTACGTGTTATGAATGTAAAAGAACAGGTAATATCAGACCTGATTGTCACTTATTGAAAAATAAGGAAAACAAGGATAGGAATTCAGAATGTAATAAGAAGAAATTATATAGATCAATGCACAAGAAAAGCCTTAATGCTGATAATACATGGAGTGCTAGCTATTGAGGTTCTTCAGAATTTGAATCTTCTGAATAGGATTCATCAGCACAAGAGAATATGGGTTTCAATGCTTACTACTTCTTCCCCCAATACATGTCTTATGGCCAAGGTATACTCTGCCGAGGCATTAACAAATTTATGTCCAGATAAGAATTACTATTCCGAAAATAGTACTTCTTAATGAAGATACATCATCCTCAGAAAATGAATAATAACCATCATATGAAGATGTTGTGTAGATTTTTCAATCTACGTGAAGCAAGAAATTGTAAATTTTCTATCAAATTAGACAAGGAAAATAGTAGGGAATATATTCTTACAAAAGAGATTTCAGATCCTTCCATCGATCTTAGTGATAAATAAGTGCTTTTAGAAAAACATTTTAAAGACCTTGAGAAAATAAATTCTGATAATGATGAACATTATAAAGATCTTAAGACTGCTATTTTAATGTTAATTGTTTTTGAGGAAAAATCTTACTCTAAGGAAATGATTCCTGGGGATATGAATTTAGTATTAGACTTAAATCCAAAATATTTTATCTTAAGAAGATACTTGAAAATTTTACCTCTGGGAAGGAAAATTTTTACAAGATGTACTCTCAAATTATACCTCCGGGAAACACCACTAGAGTTGGTTAAATTTACAAAAAATTGGTTTTCTAAAACAATTATTTTGTTCTTTCTAGTGCCCCATTTTCTACTAAGTGTCAAAGTTGTGGGCACTAGAAGAAACATTCCTCCTTAAATAGAGATAAATATCTTAGGTTTCATACAGCTTATTTTTCAAAAAAAATGTGGATAACAAAATTTTGTTATCTAATGATTCTGTATCCAAGAATTTTTTGATTCTGAAAGTCTAATTTTTCTTTTATTTTCGTGAAAATAGGGAAAGTAACAACATCAATACATGGTACATGGATATTGGATGTTCTCGGCATATGACTGGTAACAAAAACTATTTTGAAAATATTATCAAAATGAAAGGAGGAAAAGTAACTTTCAGAGATAATACTCCGGGAGAAATTATTGGTATAGGTAACATCGTTATTCTTAGAAAAACATTGATTTAAAATTTTTTATTTGTTAAGGGTCTTATGCACAACTTCATTAGCATAAGACAATTATGTGTTGAAGGATACCTTGTGAATTTTAGGAATGATAATTTCATAGTACACAATTCCACGAAAGAATTTATTCTTTCTTCCAATAGGAAAGAGAATGTTAACACACTAAACATAGTAGAACATAGGATCCAAGACATGCCTTGCCTTAGTGTAATGGAAGATCATTCATGGTTATGGAATAAAATGTTTGGTCACTGTAACCTTAAGAACTCATGAAAACTCTCTAATAAATGACTAGTTAAGGATCTACTAGAGATTAGATTTGATTCTTCATAAGGTTGTGACCCTTCTCAATAAGGTAAGATACATAAATCACGTTTTAAATCAGTCAGTGATGACTCAACTACCGATACATTACCGCTAGTTCATATGGATCTTTTTGGTCCAACAAAAACTGGAATTATTTGGGGAATGTACATTGTATTTTTTTTGGTTGATGATTACACTAGATATATGTGGGACTATTTTCTAGAAAAGATGTCAGAATCCCTCTCTTATTTAAATTTTTTTAGAGATCAAGTGAAAAATGAGAAAAACCTTCCATTGAAAACTATTCATAGTGATCATGGAGGAGAATTTAAAAATTCTGATTTTGAATGTTTTTATAGTAGAAAAGGTATTACACACAACTTCCCAACACCTAGAAAACCTCAACAGAATGGTGTTGTTGAAAGAAGATATAGAATTCTTCAAGGGATAACTAGAACCATGTTGAGTGAGTATTCTTTAGCCAAACATTTTTGGGCTGAAGCTGTAAGTACTTCTTGTTATACTATAAATCATGTTTTCATTAGACCTTTTCTTAAAAAAACTCCTTATGAGTTATGGAATGGTAGAAAACCTAGACATTCATAATTTAATGTTTTTTCCTGCAAGGTATACATTCTCAATACTAATGTTAATTTACTCAAATTCGCACGAAAATATGATGAAATAATTTTCTTAGGCTACTCCACAACTTCTAAAGCATATTGAGTTTTCAATAAAAATACTTGTATTATTAAAGAGACATTACATGTAAATTTTTTTGAAGCTGGTACTTTTTTTAAAACAACCCCAACCTACATCCACAGATATTTTTTAAAAAAATTATTATCAACCTTTGATAGAAAATCCTTCTGATAATGAAACTGTTAAAAAAGTTTCTTCTGAAACATTTACCACATAAGCTTTCCTACCCTATATTGATGAACATTTTTAAAAAAACCCAAATCAGTCGTTTCTAAAGAATCATCCCAGTGATAGTATCATTGGTGATGTCAATCAACCTGTAAGGACTTGAAGTTCCTTAAAAATGAAGTTGAACATCTAGCATTTCATTCCCAATTAGAATAAAAAAGAACTGATGAAGCTTTAGGTGATGATGATTTTATCAAACCCATGCAAGATGAACTAAATTTATTTGATGGAAATAATGCCTGGACCATGGTTGCATGGCCTAGGAAAACTTATATTATTGGAGTAAAATGGGACATCAGAAATAAGTGTGATGAAAATGGAATCATTGTTAGAAATAAATCTATATTAGTTTCTAAAGGCTATAATCAATAAGAAGATGTAGACTATGAAGAAACCTATGCTCTAGTATCTAGACTTGAATCTATTCTTATTTTACCTGCCTTTGCAGCATTCTTCAATTTCAAACATTTTCAAATGGATGTGAAATGTGCATTTCTTAACGGTTATGTTCAAGAGGATTATTTTGTTGAACAACCTCCTAGATTTGAAGATACAAAACATTCTGATCATGTTTTTAGACTTACCAAAGCATTTTATGGCCTTAAATAAGCCCCTTGAGCATGGTATGATATAATTACAGGATTTTGGCTTCAAAATAACTATGTTAAGGGAAATGTAGATCCAACCCTTTTTATAAAGAAAGATAAGAAAAATGTTTTGATTGTTCAAATTTATGCTGATGACATTAAATTTGGTTAAACTTGGAAATTTTTAACTGATATCTTTGCATATATAATGAAATCTGAGATTGAAATGAGTATGATGGGTGAGTTAACATTTTTCCTTGGTTTTCACATCTCTAAAAAACCAGAAGGAATCTACATATCCCAACATAAGCCTATTAATGATTTTCTTAAAAAGAATGGATATGATAACACAAGTAGTATATGTACTGTTATTGGTACCTCAAACAAACATGGTCTTGATGAAGCTGTGAAACCAGTAGATTAAACAACATTTAGATGTATAATAGGAAGTCTACATTACATGAAATCTAGTCATCCAGACATAAAGTTTTCAACATTCTTATGCACAAGATATCAATATATTCATATGTAATCTCATTTAAAAGTAGTGAAAATAATTTTTTTTCTATTTAAAGGGAACCATTGATTTAGGACTATTTTATACTTCCAGAAATGATTTTTTCATAAACATATTTTCAGATGCTGACATTGGTGGATGTAGAATGGATAGAAATAGTACATCCAAAACATTTCATTTTTTTAGAGATGAATTAGTTTCTTGGTAATGCAAGAAACAACACGCAGTAGCACTTTCCACTGTTGAAGCCGAATATGTAGCAGCAGGAAGTTGTTGTGCTCAAGTGTTGTGGATGTAACACACACTCACAGACTATGGATTTAGTTTTACTAAGACTCAAATTTTTTGTGATAACACAAGTTCCATTTCCCTTAGTAAAAACCCTGTACATCACTCTCATGAAAAACATATGGATATTAGGCAACACTTTCTTAGAGATCACACACAAAATAGAGATATCACTCTTCAATTTATCGGAACTCAAGATCAACTTGTTGATATTTTGACAAAATCATTACCCTCTGATAGATTTTAATACGTTAAATAGAAGTTAGGAATGATAACTATGAGGTAATACTCCTACCTTATCTAACTATTGAACCAATCCCCTAACTGTAATAAACTCCATTTTATAGGGGGGTACATCTGTTATTGAAGTTTTTCAAAATTTTCATAATGAAATTTTTTGTAGATAGTTTTTTTTAAAGTTTCGTAATAGAAATTTTATTAAGGGAAATTTTTTTAATGGAAATTCTCGTAATGGGAATTTTCATAATGGGAATTTTTGAACTCATAATTTTCGTAAGATAGTTTTTCATAGTACGTTTTTAGTAGAATGTTTTTCATAGTGAGTTTTTCGTTGTGAGTGTTTCGTAGTGAGTTTTTTGTAGTGAAATTTTCGTCAAGAATAATCTCACCTATTAGGAATAATCTTCCTAGACAATCCAAAAGGCATGATTTCCTTATTTATGCTTTCGTAATAATTTTTACTTGTTGGTATTTTTGGATTTGTTTATCCTTAAATCTGAATGTGTTTCTTAAAACCTAAAAAGATCAGATTCAAGATTTCCTTGTGGGTATGTTTTCCGCTGTTACATCATATCAGGGAGTTTTTTAACCATTAGATTGGTTTTGAAAGATGAAAGTTCACTTCTATCACCTATATAATGGAACCCTGAAGGGTTGTATCACATCGGTTTTCAAAGATTTTGCATCTTGAAGATCTTCCTTAGTTCTTAATCCCATTTAGAATCTCTCACTGTTCCTCCAGTCCGAATGTCTATAGGAGCTTCTTCCCATGAAATGACTACTACGAAGACAATCTCAAAATGGAATGTATACAGGGAAAGGTTGGTGCATACAAAAATTATCAAATACGATTCTATTATTTCTACAAATATCAAGTCAAATGGATGAGAAGATGTCTGCATATCTAAGCTAGGTGTTCAAGACTCGGTGTATCAGGATTTACTCATAGACTTTTATGAGTCAGTGTGCTTCGTTAAAGGAGATGGAAGAGAAAAATTTTCATTCATGTATTATGGAAAAACCCAAAACATTCTTATACCAAGGTAGCTAGCTTGGTGGGATTACCCTATGAAGTGGAAGAAAAGTTTTGTTCCCACAAATTACTGGATGAGAATGGAAGTTTTATAAATGTTAGGGATTTGGAATGTCTTGGACATTCTGAAGACAAGATAGCAAAGATTTCCCATCTATCTTCTAACAACAACATCCATCAACTATGGGTACAAGGTTTCTTAGTACTGAGAAAAGGTGAAAAAGATACCCTCTAAAAGAGTGAAAAATATTTCACAGATTTCTTGGTAAATATAAGGAAAATAAATTTGATGAGGCATGTACTTATTACAATTCAGAACATCCAGAATAGAAATTTAACAGCACAAATATTCATGTATCTTGCCTTACATTCAAAACTGATAGTTTGGTTTCTCGAATCATTCAAGATTGCATGCAGATCCAAGCTTCAAAATTTAAATGTTATGCTTATTAGTGATGATACTATGAAAAAAATGAATATTGGATATTCTAAGGAGACATGAGAGTTCTAAGATCTACCTTAGGATGAGGCAGATTCCAATCCGGAAAATGATGAAAAAGTCTAACCATCAAGGAAAGTAGGAAAGAAAAGAAAGCTGAAGGAAGTGGAGGAAACAGACCAAATACCCAAAGCTAATGAATTCAAATCAGCACCTTCTAAACCCATGAAACAAAAAGCTAATCCAGATGAGGTGGTTGAAAATGGAGTAAATATAAGGAAAAGAGGAAATAAGGGGAGCCACAGTTCGGCTTGGACCCTGCTGAAGCTAAGTATTTAAGGGAGATGACTTCTGAATAACTTGAGAAGAATGAAACAAAGAAGAAGATGAAGTAGAAAATGTCTGAGGCTGAAGTTGTACAATCTCTTTTTAAATCCACATAAGTATCTTTTGAGAATATTCTAGTGCCGGAAACCTTCCTAGTCGAGCCATTACCTAAGACTCTGGGGAATAATATCTTCACTCCAGAAAAATATAAAGAGAAAGAATTTGTTGAAGAAGTGGAAGAGGTGGAAGTAGAAGTAGAAGTAGAAGAAGTAGTAGAAGAAGAAGTATAATGTGGTGATATAGATTATCTGATTAAGAAAGTTTAAGAATATCAAGATAAGGGAAACCCATCTGAGAAATTATCACTCCTAACATCTGAGGCCGAGTCCTCAAAGCATGTCACTCCTAGAAAGGAATAAGAGAAAGATTGAAAGAAATATGAAGACACGGAAGAAGAACAAGTAAATTAATTATCTGAGGCATAATGTTATGAAAAGAACTTTATTGAGGAAGGATCCAGAAAAGAAAAAACTGATGAAGATAGAGTTGTTCGATTATTAATAGGGAGCACAAATCTTCGTATGAGAAATTTGTACTGAAGGTTGATAAGGGTAATCATGTGATGGTTGATACTCAAAGAAAATATATAGTGAAGAGGAAGGAAGTTGATGTAATTTCAAAAAGGAAGCCTGTTGAGATTAAAAAACCACTCTCACCAAGTAATGTCTCTGATTCAGAGTCATCTTCACTTGGTCATTATTATGCGGAGCAATCTTTGAAGAACCTAGCCGGTTCCATTCCGACTATTACAAGCATAGATTCAAGATGCTAGATGCTCCAATACACTCTTAATCAGGCATCGGATTTGATGTCCATGGTGATGGACATGTGTGTCAAGATAGAATCAGATTTCAAAACTTTTCTTATAGGCTACGAAGCTGACAAGAAGTCGTGCAAGAAGATAACTAGCGGGTTAACGAGATCAATTCAAAAAATGAGTGAGCTTGATGAATTTAAAGATGGATTAAAGGATTTTTTTGATATAGAAGATGGAAGGATCAAAGATCTTAAAACTAGTTTTGAAGAATAGGTAACCCTAGAGAAAAATATTTAGAATCAACAGGTGATGGATCTGAAAGGGAAGCATAACAATGTTGCTCAAAGCTGGAAGGGGGAAAGAGATCTCTGGATTCAGATCGAAGAGAAGCTTGTAAAGAAGGATGAAATTCATAAGGTTTAGTCTGAGGCTATGAAGGCTCAAGATGACAGGATTAAATCCTTAGAAAAGAAAGATGAGGAGGATCACAAAGAGTAATAAAAGCTAAAAACTATTATGAAGAAGTTAATACCCAAGGAAAAAGAAGACAAATAGACGTAATCCAATGTTTTGTTGTATTTTTTTCCCTATACTAAAACTTTCAATAATAATGTAATTATGGTTGGATTGTTTTTCCTTTTATTTCTTTACTAATTTTTCATGTACCATTTTTATTTTAAATTCTCTTAAACTCTTGTAGATGCCGAAAAATGGTCCGTATCTCCTAGAAGAAGTTTCAAAATGGCAAAGCGAAGTCATATTCAGAATCAGAGGCCCGGTCTGGAGGCCTGGGAAGTGGTGCATGAAATAAAGGAGGACTTGCGTGAAATAATGATGTGCGCGTGAAGCATTCCCAGGATTCGCATAATCGAGCCGATGGCGCGCGCAATTTTGCGCACCCCGGTTCCTTGCAGTGAAGCTTTGCGCGTCGACGGTTCCAGTTGAGGAAGCATTCACACTCCACCTAGATTCCGCGTTGGCCGATGCCTATAAATAGAAGGCGATCCCAAATGGTTTGGGGTTGCGGAATTCCGAATGGCTCCCGTGAGCGCAATTCGACTCCACCACGCACGCAATATGACTTCCATGTAATTCCCCTTTTCGCGCAACCTTGCCATGGGGTTCATCTTTGCGCGCAACTCCACTAGTTTAAGTGAATTTTGCCACTCCTCCAGGTACTTCCCTTCCGCAAAATTGTTTCCCCTTGTGCGCAATCCCCTTCTATGCATGCAATACCTTGCACGCAATCACCTATCTGTGCAATCCTCTGGCCCTATTGCGTGTCATCCCGGTGTTTTGCGTGCAAACCTTATTTTTGCGTGCAACACCCAGGACCCCTTTACCTTGACGTCCCTTGGCTACCTTTCCGCGCCAGCACCAGATGTCTCCCCTACCGAGCATGTGCGCCATGCATTGTTTTCCCGTACAGCCTTCCAGGCTCATACGAAGTAACCACAATGTCCCTTGGGAGGTGTTTCCCATTGCGTTTCTTTGCCTTATCCTTCTCTGCATAGGCACACTAACGGCTATTGCTTCTTTTCATAGCCAAGCTAACGTGGACCCCTCAATGGTTCGCCCTGCGGGCCCCCTTAATTACAGCCTTGTCGATGCCTTCCCTCCCACAAGGTGTAGAGGGAATTGGGCATGTAAGTCCTAGGGTTGTGGAGGGAACCCATCTCGTCCAAGCTGCAGGACGTTAAACTGCCAAGAACCTCATCCTTAACAAAAGACGTTAAACTGTGGTCCGACCCCGTGCTTCGCACGTAGGGTCCCCCCAGATCGGAAATTTTTTACGCCTCTCATCTACATGGTAATGGAATATTCCTAGCATGGAATGAGATCCTTCTTGTCAGAGTGGCGTTTGTCCAAGGGGGAGGGCTGCCTTTGAGCGTAAGCCCCTGGACTCTCTTACGGAAGGTTGCACTCATGCACCTCCATACTTCCCCCCTACCAAGGCCAGTAGATTCCCTTTCCCATGGTGATTTGTCACACCATGGGCCACTACCCTGGAGTAATCCCTGACACCAAGGGACTCTAACCACGCGTAATCCCCTGTTTCCTCTTTGGGCCGCTCAACACGTAAGCCCCTTTCCGCTTCTCATGGACGCACCCTTTGCGACGTGATTGTTTGGTCCCTACTGCCTCTTGTTACTCACACCGAGCATGAATCACATGGGCTTAGAGCGTGCATCGTCCATGAGATCCCCTTATGGGCCGCCTCAAAGCGTAAGCCCCATACCAGCGAACTACGTGGACTTTGATCCGTGCAAAAACATGGTACGTAGGAAGCCTCCGCGATGTTCAATCCCACCACCTGGTCGTTACAACCTCTCCATGTCAGTTCCTCGACCACCATGGGCCGCCTCTGTGCGTAGGCCCCATATCCACCATTGGCCGCCTCATTGCATAAGCCCCAGATTCCTCATCCCGCATGACGTTAAACTGTATGCCCTCGTCCTGCATGACGTTAAACTGTATCTCGTCCCGCATGACGTTAAACTGTATCTCGTCCCATATGACTTTAAACTGTATTCCCCCTCTTGGGCTGTCTCAGGGTATAAGACCCATGCCTCACATCCACATCTCATCCTGACTTCCCCCCCTCAAGCACACGTGCCTTGGGAATCTCATTCCCTAGCCTGGAGATCTTACTTCTTCCAGGCTCCAATCCATGCATCCATTCTCACAGGTCGCCTCTTCAGGTGTCCCACCGTATCACCGAACTACGCGGACATTGATTCCCTACCATAGGGATACATAGGAAGCCTCCACAAGGTTCATGCTCGTCACTCCATCATCCATCCTGATCCTTACCCGGGCCGCCACATCCTGGTGAGATCATGCCACCCTATCCCACTCCATAGTATCCGGGAAGCCGCCCACGTGCTGGCCCCAATATCAGTGTTCCCCCTAGGGGGTCCTTCAATCTTATCCACTCTCAGTGGTTTGATCAGTCTGATCCATCTCTGCAAGACGTTAAAATCGTGGCATACCCCGTGTTAAACATGAGATGTTGAGGAAAACCTCAGATGGTACACATTCCCCGCGTTTGATGTGGGATGCCTCTGGTTTCCTCACCCTCGAGAAGCCTTGTAATAAGGGACAGAATACAGACATGTCGATCCCCAGCGTCAAGACATGACAACGACATCTGAACGTGACCATTCTCCTCACCGAAGGTTGCTGCCCTGACAAGACCCCTTGGGGCGTCTCGACGGAAGCAGTGTAATAAACTGGCGTCCATGTTGATATGGTACCGGGAACGAGCTTCACGAACCCGTATTAAATCTATAAGGGAGACCCGGACTAGGTTACGAACTCTGAGGAGGAATCCACGGAAGGAAGAACCAACATCCCATCATCTTGGTTTTGATCAAGGAGCAGATGTCCCTGAATAAGGAACGGATGTCGCCCGCCTTTGGAAAGCGGGAATGCGGGGCAATGAGCCATCCATCCTCCCATTTGTGATAGACACGTGCACGCGCCCCAGCATAAAAGCTTCGAAAACAGAAAATGGTGAACCCGTCTTGAAGCTCTTCTCCTCAATATGGAGATGGGTAGCGTTCAGGGTGTCGGAAGATTAGCATGTCACCATGTCCGTGTACCTATCACCGTGACGTGAAACATGCCAGGGGTTGAGGCTATCAGGATGTTGGGCACTCTGTTCTGTGGCGTCGTCAGTGTGGATCCCTCTCGCCGACTACGGAAGATGGAATGATATTGGGCTATTCGTTGTCGATTTCTTTTCCTGTTAGTACTAATGGGTTCATCTCCCTGCTTCCAGGAATCAGATCACTGCATCTGGAGCTCGATCGCCACCTGTCCGCCGGCGTAGGGGCAGGGGCAGTACCGAGGCGGCTATACCACACGGTCTTTCCTTTTCCACAGTCACTCCGACTCTGATTTCCACGATTGTCGGGCGCTCCCGCCCCCCCTCCCCATCAGAAATCATTCAGCGAAGGGTGATCAACGACCTGGTTCGTAGGTACGACGAGGAAGGGATCATCCCCCCCAGGGGCGTGGCCCGTTTGGATCTAGTGGTGGTTGCGCCTCACTATCGTCGCCGCCCCCGAGGGCCACGCGGGGAGCCGCCACTCCCCACTCTGACGTTCAACCTCTTCGGGAGCCTATCCCCGGAGCGCCATGACACATCCACCCCCTACGCCAATGAGGTGGGGGATGTCCTGGTCCACCCGATCGGAGACCTGTCCCTAGGGTTAATGGCAAGAACCCCTGCCAGGATGCGTCGATTTCATCGCCCGACTCCCTGGGCCAAGGACCAAGCAATCTTTGTGACCGCACCACTGGCTCCAACCCATTTGACCCGACGCCAGCGTCGGGCGCGAGCGTAAGAGAATGCCCGTCCTAGGGAACCAATGTCAGTTGTATCTGTGGCCCGAGACACTGCTGACTCCTGCTACCAGACCCCCGCACACGTTGAGTAGGGGCAGTCACATGCCCGACTGGGATCGAGGCCCCGACCGCCCTACAGGCAGGTTGGGTCAACTCTCCCGGTCGCGGGCACAGGCAATGGCAACCGCGGACCAATCCGCGGTAGTTCCAACCACCATGAAGGCTCATTCCGTGCCACTGATTTGGAAAGCCGAAGGCTTCTTCGTTATAGCTACACTCCAGGTATGAATCTTTCCAGTTCCCACTGTACTGGGTATGAGGTCACTCCCCCTACCGCTGGCCGCGAGTATGGAGCTATTGCATATCCAGTCAATCACTCACATGGAGGTCCTCCCAATGTCCCTTTCAACATATGTCCCAGTGCTTCTCGCACCCCGGCCATCAGTCCCCTCCACCCCAGTACTATTGCAGCCAAGGGACTCTTTGACGGAAATCATCCTTACCTTGTGGAGCCATCCAGGGGCAGGAAGGCAGGACATCATCACCATAGGAGGAATGTCAGGGGAGTCCGGATTGAAATTAGACCAGTCCGTTTCTCGGACTCTGAGGTGGAATACGACTCGACTATGGAACCTCCCCCCAACCCTTTGAGTCGATGGAAAGGATGGGGACATGGCGCGTCAGTCTCGTACTCCCCGAATGCGAGATCTGTATGATTCACTCCTCCCTCTGATGGTATATCCAGGAGGACGAGGACTTGGCGTACCCCTAGGGGTCAAACCCGCAGTTATCACTGGCCTCCCCGGAAGCACCTTCCACCTCAGTCAGGTAGGGTGGGGAACTTTTCTGGGGACCGACGGAAGATTCGCAAGGTGAAACACCATCGACAATCACCGATGCTATGACAGGAGGCCCATTCGCTGGCCCATCCTATTGCGACGTGGCAGCCAGGGCACTGAGACCCTTGGAGAACGGCTCAGGGATCGCCGGCCAATCGGCCTGTTCGTCGAATTCCCTGCCGGCCAGCCCACCGGCCCGATGACCTGCCTTGGCGCTGTTGCCAGCTCCCTGACCATTATCAGTTGATGAGAAGGGCCAGCATGGTTCGGACCCCGAACCGGAGTCATAGAGTTTATGGACCGTCCTTGCAGCGGGACACTTCCCTAAGAAGCTTTGACCAGTCGCAGGATCAGATTTTCATATCCCAGAGTTGCTCACCCTAGGAGAGTTTGAATTTTTCTGCCAGACTGTTCGGGTGACTCAATCCAGTCTTTCCCATCAGCGAGCGCCTTATCCCGGGAGTCAAGAGCATCTCGAGGATATCAGTGAGCAGTTTCGTCAGGTCGACCTGGCATCGCTCCCTGTTTTTCGGCACCCCGAGTCACTTGGCCACCGCAGGGCCCTCCAACAACAATGCGTCCTGAGTTTTCAAGTACTCTGCCAGGTTATCAAGGAAGCCACCCCCCATGCGCACATCCGAGGATGGGGGCAGTAGGCTGCCCTTCTTTTCTGTGCGATCTGCCTACAGCCCAAATCACTGGGTGACCCTGAGTGAATGTCATCAGGGGCAGTGGTAGTCAACATGGCTGACCATTCAGATGAGGGAAATGGTGTGGAGCGCCTCGATGGGGACTCATCCCCCTGAGGACAAGCCGCTATTGGACCCATATGGGAGGATTACTCGTCACCAGAGGAGCCTCCTAGGTCTCCCCACACCCACTGAGGCACTAACAGTGAGCGGAAACATAGGAAAGGGTAAATAGCATATCAGGGCTATCAAGATCGCTGACCCATCTGCCTTGGTATAGAAGGTAGAGGAAGACTCCGAGAAGGCCACGCTATGTCAACAGCTTGCTGAGAAAAAGTGGCTGGTTGAGGAGCTCTTGGCAGAACACATTGCAGAGCGGTGACCTGGCTACGGTAATCCTACGCCTGGACAGTAGGGGAAGGAGCACCTACCCCTTGCCGAGATTCCCCCGGGAAACCGTAACCCTGTCGCGTTCACAGATAGTGGAGAGGCCAGAGCCCATGGAAAGAGGGCACGATACGTCTCGGCTAACCCTCCCGAGCAGCGGGATCACCTGGGGGACCCTGCTCGGTTTCTTCCCGCAGCCCCGAGAGTCGCTCCACTAGCCGCCCCGTGAGCTGCTGAGCTTGACTACCGGATTGAAGAGCCCGGAAATGTGCTTGTGGTTAGAGATCCCCATTAGGAAAGGAATCCGCGTCCGTATGATCTGATGGAAGTACTCATCGCCCACTTGGAGGCCCTAGAAACTCGGCAGGTGGCAATCCCACCAGAAAACAAGCCATACCCAACATGGGTGGATGATATGCCGGCCCTTCCGGGATTTGGAAACCCAACTTTCTCCCCCTTTAACGGGACCAAAGACCCACCACAACACCTGGGCCACTTAAAATCGAGGTATGGGCTTATGTTAGGGACTCTGGCGCAGCAGGAGGCTGCCAAGCTCCGTTGCTTCGTTCAGACACTGGAAGGGCCAGCATTTGTCTGGTACAGCCAGCACCCTGTTGGATCTGTGACTAGCTGGGAGGACCTTCGCTGGTAATTCCTATACTAGTTCAGTTCCACAACCTGAAAGATGAACATTGCAGACCTCTCCAGGTGCAAACAAAGGCCCGATGAGCGGGTCGCGGACTTCTTCACCTAGTGGAAGGGGCTCACGTACTCCCTTGAAATGCCACTAAATCAGGAGAAATTACTGAAAATGTGTGTATGGAACGTTAAGGTAGAGTTGTTTCCTTCTATGATCACTCAGAATTACCCTGGCAGGTTCCAGGATTTCTCATACAAAGCTCACCGCCTCGAAGAAGCCTTACAACAGTCCAGTCAGGCATGCCCGTTGACTCCTGTAATCCCTGCAAGGAGAGCCACCATAGCCGAGCCTTCCATTGTAGCCCAGATAGAGGCCCCCAGAAAGCTAGAGTTGCAACCATTAAGGCCATCTCAGCATCCCCATATGTGTCCACCCCCATGGGCACAGCTTCCGGCCCAGTAGCAAGGACCTCAAAATCAGCAGGCACCTCCGCATAATGCACTGCCACCACCCAGGCGAGATAATCACGCTCCACCTCCTCAGCATGCACCTCCAGACCTTTGTCATGGTTAGCCTCTAAGAGCCCCCTTTCCAGACAGAAGGAATCGAACTTACTCGTTTGATGAGGCCCAGGTCCCTGGTTATTTCCGTAGCGCATTGGAGCAGAGGATCGTGCGGCTACCTGAGTTCTGGATGCCATAAGAGGCACGTCTCACTGATCACCATAACTATTTCCTTTATCACAGGATACTGGGGCACACCATCCAATGATGCTATGTGTTCATGGACTGGCACCAAGACCATATTGAAAACAACATAGTTAGGTTGGGCCCGGCCCCGGCACAGGTGGTAGGTGCTTTCGTGAGATCAGATGGCAGTAGTGAAAACCAGGATGAGTGGGAATAGGTTTCCGACCATGGGTCCCAGAATTATAACGACTGAATGGCCCGTAGGACGATTGCCCGTGCCCATGGCATCATCCGTGCCTGCCTCAGTCAGCCAGAGCCCTCAGAGTCTCCGAGCGCCACTTTGGCATCGTCCTCCCAGCCTACCTCTTCCCAGAAGAGCATGCGGCGGTGCAAGAAGAAAGAACGCGCCCTGATACTGTCGTCATCTTCCCGCACTCTTGGTGATTTTATGCCCCCAGAGATGGGGATCCCTCCGAGACTCCGTCCGGTACTGGATGACACCGCGAGTGAAAGCCCGGGGTATGCTTCGGTTAACACCATAGAGTTGGTAAATACCTTTTTAACTCCCGACGATGTGGAACGCCCAGTGGACTTCCCCAATGTCCCCAGTTGTCGCCAACATCAGCGGAGCCGTGGCTACGTGAATCGCCAGGGCACGAAAATCGTCACCTCTAGTCAGGCTGTGCACACTACTGAGACTAGGCAGCAGGCCTGGTACGGAGATCAATGCATGCAGCCCCCACACCCGATGTTGATAGGTTCGCCTCCACCACCGTTCATGTTGCTGGATCAGGCGGGACCACCTCATCCGTGTCGCAACCAGCCCTACCCTACCACTGGCCGACTACAGCCTTCCGGTCCTAATGCGGCAGCCACCTCCCGGGCTTCAACTAGTGAACAGTGAGACTGGCCAAGTACCAGTCAGTCACTGGTCCCGTCAGCAGGGCCCGTCATGCCTACAATCGTAGAGCGGCCTCCTGTAAGCAGAGGCTCTCATTTGGATTGAATGTATGATGTTCTGAAGCACCTGGACGACATTCCGGCAAGGATTTATATCCTTGAGGCCCTTCTCCTGTCATCTGAAATGCGTGAGGCGCTCGCCGAGGATCTAAGGAGCCCCCTCCAGTTTGAGACAGAGGTTGCGGCCGTAGAAGCCTTCCACACCGAGGCGATTGAGGATGCCGAAATCAGGCGGTTATCTCATTTTCCAGTGAAGATGAAGACCTTCCCATACATGGGCACATTCTCACACTCTACATCATCATCCAGTTCAATAGCGTGGAAGTTCACCGATGTCTTGTTGACACGGGTTCTGGGATTAACCTAATCCCAACTGAGACACTGCGGAAACTGGGGTTGTCTGAGGATGATGTAACTTCCTCCGACCTCAGGATCCAGGGGTATGATAGGACTGAGCAAACTCCACTCCGCAAGATTCTTTTGAATATGTAGTTCAGTGGCCTAATTTCCAATACCGAATTCATGGTTGTCTCTTAGGACACTGCCTACAATGCGTTGATGTGTAGGTCGTGGCTCCACCTTCACGCATCGGTCCCCTCATCGAATCACTAGTGCCTCAAATACTCCCTTAAGGGTCGAGTGGGCATGCTCCAAGGAGATGCGGCTCCTTTTGCCGCTTGTGAAGCCCGTTATCTGGACGCAGAATATTACAAGAGAAAGGAAATGTAGATCCTGGTAGGTGAGGTCGAGCCCACCACTGTCACAAGTGATCCCTGGGTAGGTTTGGATGACACATATGTCTTCCCAATCCATCGGTTGGAGGCCATGAACCCCAACATGGGGCAGTGCTTTGTTGTTTCGAGTACCAGAAAAAGGCATATATCCGGGTCCAATAGACGGTGGGAAAACACCTTGTATTCTTACACCAACCAGGCTAAGGTGATCACTGAGCCCCCTACCTCTGTACGATATCAGGACGTTGGGATCATGGCAACGACAGTACGTCATACGTGTCTGTTTTGCAGGGCCAAAATCGATCGGCTCAAGCCAACGCGCCACTACTACTTTGATGTCATAAATCATGGCCTCTTGGGCCAAAGTCCAGATGGGATTGGATCAACCGCCTTTTTCACCATGGTCTCCGCATTGCATGGGTCCCCTGACACGACGACCTCTGCCACCCAATCCAGAACCAGCTTCCCATCAGGATCTGGAAGCCCCGAAACAGATGCCACCATGGATGATCCCTCCACTTGTGGAGAGTTGGACATGGAAGATGCTCCTCCTACCTTTGAGGAGGGCGTCCCCACCACGGTCGACGAGTTAGTGCAGGTGAACCTCGGTAGCAAGGCGGACCTGAGACCCACATTGGTCAACGCCTCTATGCCCCCCGTGGAATGGAAATAGTACCTATACTTCCTCAGACAACACCGTGATGTGTTCTCGTGGAGTTATGAACAGATTCCATGACTATATCCCCAGGTAGCCGTCCACCACCTTGGCCTTCCAGCAAACCATCGCGGGTTCAAGCAGCCTCCCAGAAAGATGCACCCCTCTCACGGTGCCATGGTTGAGGCCGAAGTTGATAATATCATCAAGGCCAACTTCATCAAGGAAGTCCACTACCTCAGCTGGCTAGACAACATTGTGCCATCCAGGAATAAGAACGGGCAGATCAGGGTCTGTATCGACTTCCGCGACCTCAATCGCCACTATCGAAAGGATGATTTTCCCCTTCACGTGACATAGTTTTTGATCGATTCCACGACCAGGTTCCAAGCCCTCTCTTTCATGGATGGGTACTATGGGTATAACTAGATCCGGATGGCCCCTGAGGATGAATAGTTCATGACCTTCATGGCCCCAAGGTACTTTATGCTATCGGGTTATGCCATGCGGCCTAAAGAATGCAGGTTCCACATATCAACGGTCCATGCACCGCATATTCAATCCGATTCTCGGGATGCTGGTGGAGTGTTACATGGATGATCTGGTGTTTAAATCTCGTCAGTTCAAGGACCATCTCAAAGACCTAGAGAAAGTGTTCGGCTTCCTCCGTTCTCGCCACTTGAAGATGAACCCATTGAAGTGTGCCTTCAGGGTCTCCTCTAGAGAGTTTCTTTGCTTCATTTTTAGGTATCGAGGCATCGAGATCGACCCGAAGAAGATCGAGCCCATCAGTCAAATGCCTCCCCCGAATAATATTCAGGAGCTGATAGGCCTTCAAGGCCACTTATCCTATATATGCCGATTCATTGCGAATCTGGCCGGCAAGTGTAAGCCCCTTTCCCGGCTCATGAAGAAAGGCGCCTCCTATGAATGGGATGAAGAGTGGCAGATCGATTTTGAGGAAATCAAGTAGTATCTGCTTCATCCTCTGGTCTAGTTGCCACCTGTTTCCAGAAAGCCGCAGGTCCTTTACGTGACCGCCCTGGAGCGATCCCTCGGTGCACTTCTCACCCAGAAGAACAACAAAAGAACAGAGAATAGCCTCTACTACTTTAGCCTCATGCTCCTCGATGCGGAAATTAAATATTCTCCCATCTAGAAGAGATGCCTGGTGCAATTATTTTCCATTCAGAAATTGCGGCACTACTTGTAGTACTATGAGGTATAGCTTGTCTCTCGGGTAGACCCGTCGAAATAGATGCTGAACCGACCTATGTTGATCGGCCAATTGGCCCACTGGGCGGTGATCCTCCAGCAGTTTGACATTAGGTTCGTACCTCATAAGGCCGTCAAATGATAGGTTTTGGAAGACTTCTTAGCTGCCCACCCAACCTCTGCGGACCATCCATTGGATCTAGGCTTTGTTGATAAGGAAATCCTCTAAGTCGATCACGCCATCCCATGCTGGCAGATGCACTTTAAAGGTCCCTCCCGGAGCCCAACCGATAGAAGGCTCAATGATCCTAAGCTTAACAGAGTGGGTCTGGGTATCATCTACATCACCCTGGAGAAAGCCGTTCTGCCATATTCATTCCTATTGTCAGATTGTTACACCAACAATGAGGCAAAGTATCATGCCCTCACTACTGCCCTCGTGTTGGCTCTCGAGATTGACGTACCCCATCTGTATGTTAAAGGGGACTCTGAGCTAGTCATCAAGTAGGTCAATGGTGACTATGCTATCAGAAAGCCATAACTCATACCTTTTATGGAGTGCACCCTTAGTCTAATGGCTAAGTTCCCCTCCCGGCCAGATGTCCTTCACATTCCCCGGTTGCAGAATAGTCGAGCAGATGATTTGGCTAGCCAGGCCACATCACTTGTGGAGCCCGAACAGGATGACCAAATCATCCATGGGGCACACCGGAGAGTCATTTATCCTGTTATTCTAGAGGGCAATTGTGACCTGTGAGTAAAACATCTCACCGCTGGTGCCCCTACAGCAGGATCCCCGGGGGCATCAATTGCGTTAATCAAGACAGTTCCTGGCTGGAGGACGCCCTCGGATGAATATCTCCATCACAACAATCTTTCGCCGAAGCGAGCCGAGCGAGAAAAAAATCTGACACCATGTGCCGCAATTCACCCTTCAAATCGGTCCCAGCCATGAGAAGCTCCTTTACAAGTGCGGGTTTGATAGTGTTCTCATTCGTTGCCTTCAAGGAGTCGAGATCCCACAGGGCATGAAAGAAGTGCACGCTTCTTCCTGTGGCGCCCATCAGGCTGGGTCGATGTTTTTCCACCATATTCGGAGGCTGGCATACTTCTGGACCTCCATGATCTACAACTGCATGATGTATTCCAAGATGTGTCATGATTTCCAAGTTCATGCTAACATTGTGCATCGGCCATCAGAGCCTCTCCATACTACCAATTATTCTTGGCCCTTTGCAGTCTGGGGGTTGGATGTCTTAGGGCCTTACACACCGGTGATGGCCCGCCAGTGCTGGTTTATCTTAACCGCTACAGATTTATTCTTGAAGTGGGAAGAGGGAATCCCGATCAGGGAAGTCAAGCCCTATTCTATCGCTGACTTCGTGAGATCCAATATCATCTGTCGGTTTGGAGTACTTCACGCTATCCTCACGGATAACGGAACCAATTTCCGAGCAGCCATGCTGATGAAATTGTACGATAAGTAGAAAATTCTCTTTAACCACACCTCCCTCTACCATGTGCAGGAGAATGGACAGATTGAGGCGTTTAACAAAACCCTCTCTAAAATTCTGCAAAAGATGGTTGGTTAGAACAAGAAATGTTTCCCAGACAAGCTCCCCAATGCCCTCTGGGCTCATAGGACGACGACTCGTAACTCCACCCAAGTGACTCTGTATTCCTTGCTATACAGAGCTGAGGTCGTTCTGACCATCGAGATTCAGTGGCCCTCATTACGCATGGTGGTCTACGACCCGCAAGCGCCAGATAGAGTTGCCGAAATCTGTCTAGCCATATTGGAAGCGTTGGACGAAAGTATGATTCGCGCTTTACATAACTTGGAAATGCATCAGAGCAAGATGGATTGTGCTTCCAATAAGAAGGTTCACCTCTGCTCCTTCATGCAAGGTGACCTGGTGCTGGCTCTTAGAGAGCCAATGATTCTCGGTAGGAAACCACCCATGTTGGAGCCCAAATGGGAGGGGACTTTTATTGTCCATAAGTTATATCCCAATGGCGCGTATTCCCTGGTAAATATGGATGGTGAGTGCGTAACTCCTCCCACCAATGCCAAGTTCCTCATGCAGTACTTTCCCTCAGCCTCATATGGTCCTCCGTGACCTTAAACTGTACGGTCCCGCACAACCTTAAACTATGCCTTGGTGGTCCTGCATGACATTAAACTATACGGTCCCGCATGACCTTAAACTGCACCCAGCCCCACAAGACCTTAAACTTCACCCGATCCTGCATGACCTTAAACTACACCCGGTCCATCATGACCATAAACAACACTTTTCCCTACATCTGGGCTCCATGGTCCGAGTTCTAAGACCTAAAACTAAGATCCATATTTCGTCTAACATGATGTTAAACTATGCTTCTAGAACTACGTGTGGCTTAATTATCATCTTAATGAGATACGTAGGAATGCCCGGAAATTTTTTCTTGGGACCAGCACCCATTCTCTCTCCTCATGTGGTCCTGCATGACCTTAAACTGTACGGTCCCGCACGACCTTAAACTACTCCTTGGTCCAAGTTCTACGTCCTAAAACTAAGATCCTACTTCATCCAACATGATGTTAAACTGCATCTCTAGAATGACGTGTGTCTTGATTCCCATCTTTATGGGATACTTAGGACCGCCTGAACACTTAGATTTCAGGTCCAGCCCCGTATCATGGGAGATCCCACGATCTCCCGGTTGCTTCGGTCTTTTGGCATGCCCTTCCATCGGGAATCCGGAAGCTTTTGGCCACTCTCTGACGGAGCCCTTTAACCCACTCCAGTGGTATGCTAATGTGTTCAGGGAACATTGTTCTAGAACCTGGAGTGTCAGATTTGACTAGGAAAAGTTTTCTTCCACTTGTCATGCTTCGTGTTCCCCTTCATTCGGGCCCCACCATCCTTCACACCAAGAGGGACCCCCAAGAACAGCCTGGATACAACGCCTAAGGGATCTCCTATCATCACGGGCCAATACCCCCGAGTTTTTTGGGAGACAAATTGATACAAATCCCGTGTTGCGAATGTGGTCAGCGGTTGATGCTCATTTTTTCCCCTACTTCTAGTTTAACACGACATGATGCTGTGTTATGAATGTGGTCATCAGTAATCCTCAGTCGTCATGCCGACTTCCTCGGGCCTTGAATGTTGGTTGCATGATTCACATTGTGTTCCGCCCCACTGTGACAAGGTGGAATCTCGACACTCCTTATACTAACTCTCAGAACACCCCCACACATTAGATAGACTGAGATGTGTAACGGTGTCTCTTGGGGATCCCGCGATCTGAGCGCTAGAGTATGTGCTTGGTTTTTTTATTTACAGGTTGTGTGCAGCTTAACCCTCATCCCCATGGGGAACGAGGAATCTCCCAGACATTGCGATTCTGGCCAAGCGTTGCTGGGAGCTAGCATCTTCTGACCCCCCTGATTGTTGAACCCTCGTAGGCCCCTTTGGCCCGAGGCTCCTCTCTTGGAACCGTGTGTGGTGATGGTATGGGGTTACACCCTCACCCGCATCAGGTATACATTATCGCATCGTGCGTGTACCTCTTGGTCCAATCCTTACGTCCATAAACTATGATGTGGGTCCAAACCATATGACCTTAAATTGTGCTATTGGTCCAAACCATAGGACCTTAAACTGTGCTGTTACTCCAAGCCTTACGACCGAAAACTGTGCTGTTGGTCCAAGCCTTACGACCTTAAACTGTGCTGTTGGTCCAAACCATACGACCATAAACTGTGCTGTTGGTCCAAACCATACGACCATAAAATATGTTGTTGGTCCTACCACACAACTTTAAACTGTGATCATATCGTCCTGGCGGCACGATGAAAAATGGCCCCGCATTGTGATGACCTCCCCATGGGGGACATCATGTCAGGTATTGGTCGATTACCATGCCACTTTCCAATACCTGTTATGGATTGATTATTGTGGAGATTCTTGGAATTTCTACCCTAGGCCAGTCGCCCCACAAAAGAAAAACCATTTACCTTCAAGAACAAACAAGATATATCAAATGCTGCTTCTTTTGGTGCGAGGGATAGACCCGCACGACTCCTTCGTCCTTTTGGCATGCACCATATTGTGCCATGATACCTATCTAGAACTACGTATGGCTTGATTATCATCCTTATGAGATATGTAAGAGTGCCTGGGAACTTCCCTACAGGCCCAGCCTAACTTTTCGTGTTCGGTCTCTCGGCCTAAACGCATTCCCAGGAGCACATAGTAAGCAGGGCTTTTCCCCATTCACGTTGGGTTTTGCAACCGCTTTACCGTGTGTCACCCATTCCCCTTCTCTATTGTTCTGAGTTCTAAGACCTAAAACTAAGATCATTTGATTGGATTTCCACGACTCGGTCTCTCTTGTGGGATTGTACGGTGTGGTGCGGGATCATGTCCTCATTCACAACAGGTTACTCGCAGTGTCGTGCCTATCCCCAGATGAGATGTGTCCCCCATACCACATGACGTTAAACTGTATTTCGTCCAACATGACATTAAACTGTGCTTCTAGAACTATGTGTGGCTTGATTCTCATCCTAATGAGATACGTAGGAACACCAAGACATTTCGTCATGGGTCCAGCCATAGGGATTACCAAACCCCATCCCTCCTTATTGTCGGCCCCTCTGCCTGACTTCATGGGAACTGGTGTAATCATGATATTTACCCCGAATATGTTCGGGATGCCCCATATTAATAATGGGAAGCAGCAGTTCTCTCGCCAGAGAGGTCCTGCCTAAAAATTGGGATGAACCTTGATCAGGTTGGTATGTCTGCCTAATGCGCCTCCGCCACAGTGGTGCAATTTTGGGAGTGTTGAACTCTATTTGAACAAACCATTACTCCACCTTCCATGCTTTTCATTCCACTTTATTCAGAACTTCATTCATTTTCATGTCTGACAGGACCCCCTAGCAGTATGGATGATAGACCTACGGTCCGCCTACTGTCCTGGGCCAACGTTCCGGAGGACTGGTCATGGTTGACAGGACCCTCTAACAGTACGGATGATAGTCTATGATCCGCTTGCTGCCAAAATATGGGTGATAGACCTTTGGTCCGCCTATTGTAGCAATTTGGATTATAGACCTATAGTCCGCCTGCTGTCATGGGCCAACGTTCCGGGAAACTGACTGGTGATATTCGAGTTAGGCCCCGTGTTGCAAACATGGTCAGCAGTCAGCCCTCATTTATTGTCCCCACTCCAGGACAACACGATATAGATGCTGTGTATCCATCATGGTTAACAGTTATCCTCCATCGTCGTGCCCCACAGTGTTCCGAATTCGGGTAGCCTGAGTCACCTTTCCATTCCATCTCCCTATGTTCGGATGGATTTCAATGCCCCTGGAATTGCCCTCCTCATGTGTCAGAGCACATTGTGAAGGTGATATATCATTTGGTCTGAGGTCTTCTCCTCAGAAATCCAGGCCCAATTTCGGATGCCTGAGGCTTGTTCAATGCCCCATAGTTGGATGAAATGATAGCACGAGTATCCTTTTCTTCTCGCGTTGGGTGCGACCCACAAGAGCTTAGCGGTGATTTTTAATAATTTCATAATTATGGTTGAGCATATTAAACCAAGGGTACATATGAATGGATTTGGCCCATTATTGGATTGAGATGATGAGCAATACAAGCAAGAGGTTCATGAGATGGAAAAAAACCCCTTAAGGATCAGCATGATGAATCGACCATTACAGCGCAGATACCCTTTGGCTGGTAGCCTACAGGACAGCTTCTCGCTCCTTGAAAACTCTCTCCTCATAAGCCGCCGCATAGCGCAACTCTCCATTCCTAGATTGTGCCTATTCCCACTCGGTTTGAAGTACGGTCATATGGTGACTCGCCTCCATCAGTTGTTCCTGCACGTCAGCCAGTTGGGCCGTCAGTTGCTCCACAAGCTCAGAGCATGTTGCAAGGGAAGGCCTCTTTATCTACCGCCTTCCCTTCGAGGTGCCAGAACTCCCGCTCCGCCCTCAGCAACACTCAGGCGCTCTCCGATCTTTCCCGACACTGGGCAACGTCGGTGCACCGACTGCTCTGACGTATCTTCTCATCCATGTAATCACGGACCGTCAGATGAAGGCGCTGAGCGTCAGCCCCTTTGGTGCACAGGAAGCGCAGCCAGGTCTGGAGTGATCCCATCCGCCTCAGCTAATCTGAATGGGGATGTTTGAGAAAGTGCTGGATACACATCCACCCTTTGTTCCATGTCATCCGGCTCTCTTTGGATGCCTTTGAGTCCGAGTCATCTACCTCCTTAGGGTCAGTGGGTGGGTATGTAGGGAAGGCAGCCTGCAGATCGGCAGCAGGATTTGCCTCAGGGATGTCTTCATGAGCAATAGGATCCTCGACATCCGGGCGACCTTCCTCTCTCACCCCAGAAGCAACGATGCCTCCGTTAGCATCCGGCCTCGAATCAAGAACAGCACCGCTGGTGTTTTCTACCCACTGCTCACTGATTTCCAGGGTCGACTCAGTGTAGGGAGTATATTCTGAATGAGGTGGTATGTCTACCACTAGACCACTCACAGACGGCCCGGGCTCCGCAGCCCGACGGGATGTTGAGATCACTGTGCAAGGCGTAAGCTGATTAGTTGGGATATTTTGATAACAAGCACCAGTAGTGGGGCGTGAGACTTGAAGGAGTCCAGAGCATCAGTCTCCAGTGTTCCGGCCACTACAGGAGAATCCATGATGGGAGACCCCTCTGCGCTTGTTAATTCAATGATGGGTGTCGGATCCCCATCATGTCCCACCGGTTCCTCTCCTCCATCCTCTTGTGGGGATGCCCGCCCAACACTTAGTCGCTCCTGAGTGAGGCAGAGAGATGGTTTGGAAATTGAAAATGAGAATGGATGAAAAAATGGAAATGAATGAGGATAAAGACAAACCTCGAGTATCTTGGTTTTGTCGATATTAGAGTCGACAATCTCGCCACTCTCTCGGAGACTCCCTTTGTAGGTCACCCCCTGCGTCCCCTCACCTTCGAGTTCTACTTCTACTTCATCTTCTCCTTAACCTTCGTCTTCTCCGGTCTCCTCCACCCCATCCGAATCCTCGTCACTATCGCCTTCTCCCAGCGGCATCACATCCGGATCATGCTCCAGGCCGAGCATCACTTTTACTAGGAAAGGTGGCTCTACACGCCGACCCCATTGGTGTGCGTATGTGTCCATGGTCGTCTGATAAGCATGTCGCCGGTGTAATTTTACCCGGTTGGTAACTTAGACGAGCCCAACCTCTGGCAGGTGGATCCCGTTTTGCATTATCTTATTCCAGATGGCTTCAACGCTCAGCGATTGTCGTAGGGTCATCCAGGACGACCATAGTGCTGGGAGGATTGCATCTTGGGAAGGCTCGAGCAGGTATCTTATCTGCTTCCTAGGAAGCTCTTTGGCCGCCTCATGTGACTCCCCTATGGGCAACGAGGTCGCGGCGGCACTGTGTGATGTTCTCGCTGCTGAAGTACCGGCTTGCGCCGGCCTCACTGCTTGACGTACCCCTGGTTCCCCCATTCCAGCAGCACCTTGCTTTCTCCCCCGTCGCCCAATTTCCGCTCGAGTAACCTCGAGTTTCTGTACTCACTTGCGTAAAAGTCCCTCAGGGTACGCGATGGTCTAGTGTTCATCATACTCGGTTGCTAGGCCAGCATCAACCCCGGTGGGAGGAAGAGTAATGATGTTGCCAGAGCCGAAAGTGGTAAACATCAACCAAATCTGGTGCAGAATGCAGGGATTCTTCTCCTACCGGAGATCCATGAATACCTTATTCGGCATTCTTTGGAGGCACCCAAAATTCCTTGCAAATCAGGATGGCACGTAAGGCTCGTAGATCACCTTCCCGTCGATCCAAGCCACGAGCACCCCACCACGAATTCTCTTTAAATACTCCTGCTGTTCCAGAGAGCCTCCCCCATTGTCCACCATCTGGCTGACTGGGGTGCGGAACAGACTGAAGTGGAAGTTGTTGTGGTTGCCAATGTAGATTCCCACGCCCTCCTCATTGAGCGTCATCGGTTCCACCCCGACGATGTTCAACAAGGACAGTTGTAGGACATTTCTCAGAGGACGGGTGGCGTTTGGGAAAATGTACCCACCCAGATGAGCCACCACCCTGCCGTGGAAGATCTGGAATGGACCACATACTCTCCGAGGCGACCCCCTCATGAGATGTATCCCTGGATGGCTTACAGATTGGCCAGAAGAGGGACCCCCATGTTGAAACGTTTGTTGGGGGCCATGGTTCCCACCATCACAAGTGTTGCTTGACGGACGCCCATCCTCGTGTCCCGCACCACCAAGAGCCACCCGCTTAGAAAGGCGGAAAGGAATGCGGCGTACCGGATGTTCGGGTCCCGGGCCTCGATGACGCGATATCCCCATGATTGGTATTGCCCCGCCTCTATGGTCCTCCGGTATGACCCATACCTGCTCCTCTATGCCATGGTTGGGCACTGTTTACCCCGTCCCAGCATGTTGAAAGCCGGATCCTTCTCAAGGAACTGGTTGAACCAGCCCTTGTAGGCAATGTCCTTCAGGAAGTCCTTGACCCCCATCCTCTCTTTGGCCAGCTCTGGTAGGTGCCACGTCAGTATGGGCATCCGTGACCTATCTTCCAAGTTGTTCTTTGGAGGAAATAACTCGTCGTATTTTTATCCCTCTAGTGGGATACCACCGATGCAGTGAATGTCCCCAATACTGAAGCCAACTTCCCCATGAAGAAGGTGGAATGTGTTGGTATCGGGAGACCACCAGGTGAATAGCTCCGACCCGAGCTCAGGTAGACGGTGGAAGTGGAACTATGAAGTCCATACCGCCTCGAACAGGCTAATATACCATAGTTCATACCCGAATTGGTCGCATGTATGACGAACCCAGAATGACCAGGCCCACTCACTGGTGATGTTACCCCCAGACCGCAGGTCCAAATCCTTTTGCTAGCCCTTCATGTCATCCGTGACGCTCTGACGGAACGTGCTCGCGTAGAGGGCTGGAGAATTATCTGCGACAGAATCGTCCTCAGTAATGGTCCTGGTCCTCGGGTTCAGGACATATGCGTCCATATGTATGGTTTCCCTAGCAGGACAGCCGTTGTTGGTGATGTTGTAGTGAGGAAGCTCATCCTCCCGGGTCACCCATGACCGTGGTGTGTCCACCTCAAAACCCGGCAGGGGAACCTCCTCCAGAATGCCAAAATTCCAGAGTGGGAGGTTGTCAGACAGGGGATACGTCTTCTGGGATGAAGTCACCAGATTGAACAAGGTCAGGTTGTTGGAAATGATCACCTTGGCACCATAATCCTCCTCTTTCACCGCCATTTCGGTCCTACGAGTGGCAGCGTCCCCCTCATCAACTCGGTTTGTGGCCATCTGTATTATCTCGGGAGTTGCATGAAACCAAGATGTAGTGCGAGTAATCGAAGAGTGCTGCACGAAATCTAAAGTGGCTGCGTGAAATCCTAGAGATGGGCGCGTGATCTGTGGCTAAGCGCGTAATATCCCAAGTAGGCGCGCAAGGACGACCACAATTCAGAAAGAATTCTGCGCTACCAGAGCATTTTTACGCGCAGCCACGGGAGCAATTTCGCACACGAGAGTGATAAGCCTATCGCGCAAAAAAGCTAGAGTACGGATTTGGGACCTAGTGCCCATTTTTATAGGCGAGGTCAGGGTTCCGCGCCGCGCAGAAATAATATTCTGCGTCGATTCGTCGTTTTGCGCGCCACTTCGGTTTTTTGCGCGCTAAGTGCCCAAGAGTGGCCCTGCTTCGTCGTTTTAGCGTTTCCCTCTGAATCCGACCATTGCGACCTCTCGCCGATCCAATTCCGAGGGGGGCATTTGTAGACACCGAAAAAAGGTCTGTAACTCCTAGAGGATGTTTATAAATGGTAAAGCGAAGTCATATTCGAAATCAGAGGCATGGTCCGGAGGCCCGAGAAGTGGTGCGCGAAATAAAGGAGGACTTGCGCGAAATAATGATGTGCGCACGAAGCATTCCAAGGATTCGCGTAATCGAGCTGATGGCGCGTGCAATATTGTGTTCCCCGGTTCCGCGCGGTGAAACTTTGCGCGCCGACGGTTCCCGTCACGGAAACATTTGTGCGCCGCCTGGATTCTGCACTGGCCAATGCCGATAAATAGAAGGCAACCCCAAACGATTTGGGGTTGAAGAATTCAGAATGGCTCATGTGCACGAAATTCTACCCCCCCCCCCCCCCCCCGCGCGAAATATGACTTCCAGGTAATTCCCCTTTTCACCCAACCTTGCCACGGGGTTCGCCTTTGTGCGCAACTCCACTGGCTTAAGAAAATTTTCCCACTCCTCCGGGTACTTCCCTTGCGCGCAATCGTTTCCCCTAGCACGCAATCCCCTTCTACGCATGCAATACCTTGCACGCAATCACCTATCTGCGCAATCCTCTGGCCCTATTGCACGCCATCCCGGTGTTTTGCGCGCAAACCTTCTTTTTGCATGCAACACCTCAGACCCCTTTACCTTGATGACCCTTGGCTACCTTTCCACACCGACACCAGATGTCTCTCCTTCCAGGTATGTGCGCCATGCGTTGTTTTCCAGTACGGCCTTCCAGGTTCGTACGAAGTAACCTCAAGGTCCCTTGGGTAGTGTTTCCCATTGTGTTGCTTTGCCTTATGCTTCTCTGCATAGGCATGCTAACGACAATTGCTTCTTCACATAGCCACACTAACGTGGACCCCTTAATGGTTTGCCCTACGTCCCCCCATCATTACGGCCTTGCCGATGCCTTCCCACCCTCAAGGGGTAGAGGGAATTGCGCATGTAAGCCCTAGGGGTGTGGAGAGAACCCACCTCGTATAAGCTGCAAGTCGTTAAACTGCCAAGCACCTCGTCCTTAACACATGACGTTAAACTGTGGTCTAACCCCATGCTTCGCACATAGGGTCCCCCTAGCTCAAGTATTTTTTACGTCTCTCGCCTCCATGGGAATGGATTCTTCCTTTCATCGAATGAGATCCTCCTAGTCGGAGTGGTGTTTGTCCACGGGGGGAGTGCTGCCTCGGAGCGTAAGCCCCTAGACTCTCTTACGAATAGTTGCACCCATTCATCTCTGTACTTCCCCCCTGCCAAGGCTAGTGGAGTTCCTTTCCCACTATGCTTTGTCGCACCACATGCCTCCACCCTAGAGTAAGCCCCGGTACAAAGGGCAGATAACCACCCGTAAGCCCCTGTTTTATCTTTGGGCCGCTCAGCGCATAAGCCCCTTTCTGCTTCTCACGGACGAACCCTTTACGACGTGATCGTCTGGTCTCTACTGCCTCTTATTTCTCACACCGAGCATGACTCACATGGGATTAGAGCACGCATCGACCCTGACATCCTCCTATGCGCCGCCTCAGAGCGTAATCCCCATACCAGCAAACTATGTGGACTTTGATCCGTGCTAACGCATTGTATGTAGGAAGCCTCCATGAGGTTCTGGCCCACCACTCGGTCATTCCAAACACTCCACGTCGGTTCCCCGACCACCATGGGCCGCCATAGAGCGTAAGCCCCATATCCACCATGGGCTGCCTCAGAGCGTAATCCACAGATTCCTCATCCCACACGACGTTAAATTGTATGCCCTCGTCCTGCATGACGTTAAACTGTATCTCGTCCCGCATGACGTTAAAATGTATCTCGTCCCGCATGACGTTAAACCGTATTCCACCTCTTGGGCCATCTAAGAGCATAAGCCCCAAGCCTCACATCCACGTCTCATCCTGACTTTCCCCCTCAAGCCCACGTGCCTTGGTAAGCTCATTCCCTAGCCTAGAGATCTTACTTCCTCCATGTTTCAATTCATACGTCCATCCACACAGGTCACCTCTTCAGGTTTCCCACCGTATCACCAAATTACGCGGACTTTGATTCCCTGCCATGGGGATACATAGGAAGCCTCCACGAGGTTCAAGCCCATCACTCCATCATCCATCCTGACCCTTACCCGGGCCGCCACATCCCGGTGAGATTATGCCACCCCATCCCACTCCATTGTATCCGGGAAGCTTCCCACGTGCTATCCCCAACATTGGTGTTCCCCCTAGGGGGTCCTTCAATATGATCTACTCTCATTGTTTCAATCTGTTCGATCCATCTCCTCAAGATGTTAATATCACGGCATACCTCGTGTTAAACATGGGATGCTGAGGAAAACCTCAGATGGAACACAATCCCCGCGTTCGATGTGGGATTCCTTGGGCTTCCGCGCCCTCGTGAAGCCCTGTAATAAGGGATAGATGACAGACATGCTGATCCCCTACGTCAAGACATGCCAACGACACCCCAACATGACCATTAACCTCATCGAAGGATGATGCCCCGACAAGACCCCTTGGAGCATCTCGACGGAAGCAGCGTAATTAACTGGCGTCCATGCAGATATGGCATTGGGAACGATCTTCACGAACCCGTCTTAAATATATATGGGAGACCCGGACTAGGTGACGAGCTCCGAGGAGGAATAAACGGAAGGAAGAACCAACATCCTGTCATCCCAATTTCGATCAAGGAGAAGACGTCCCTAAATATGGAATGGATGTCGCCCGGCTTTGGAAAGCGGGATTGCAGGGCAACGAGCCAAGCATCCTCCCATGTGTGAAGAACACGCGCGCGCGCCCTGGCGTAAAAGCGTCAGAAAAAAAACTTTTTGAAAATCACAAAGGGGGAGAGGGAAACATAATTCAAAAATGGAGAAGGAAAAATCTAAAAGGGAGAAGAAAAAGATCTCTAAGTAATGAAGAAATATCCATAAGTTAGGGGGTTCTTATTTATGGGGTAGTTTCTCATTACAAAGATTTCTATTCTCATGATAATGAAAATACCATTCTAGAAATCAAGAATATGATCGTTAGAGTTCCAAATCTTATGTGGGAATTATTCGTATTCACCATTGTCGCTAAACAAATGGAGATAAGCTTTAATTCCATTGTCTAATGAAATTTTTCCAAGTCATTATAGTTTTTTCGTAAGGTTGTTTGTGCTTTCAAAAAATGGGGAGATTGTTGAGTCAATAAGGTTTTCCTTATGAATTTTCCATTCCTTTAAAAAAAGGGGAAGATTGTTATGTCGTTAAGGTATCCATATGACTTGACCATTCCTCTTGTTTTGAATATCAAAAACACCTTATATTATGGAAAATTTCATTTTAACCTATATTTTCCCCTATAAGGAAAAATTTCCTTCCCCAAAGAAATTTATCCATACCATGTTTTCATTTCTCAAATCATAATTTTTGTTAACTATAAAAATATGATTCATATCTAAAAACTCGGAATCATATAATTCTTAACCATGAAAAATTCTGTTTTAGCACTTGAAATCATGTTATGAACTTTTATAAAGTTCTACTATGAATTCCCAATACCAATTCTAATGATGAATTCTGATTAGGAATTCTCATTATGAATTTTGATGATGAATTCTGATTACGAATTATCATTATGAATTCTGATTGTGAATTCTTATTATGAATTATGGATACGAACTTGTATAATGTTCGACTATAAATTCTTCTGATAAACAGAATCTGAATATTCCTGTATTATAGACTCTGAATTAATTTACTTACATTCTGAATTTTCATATTTTCATACATTCAAAATATTAGTTTTTGGTTATTCTTTCACCAGTTCTATTATAAAATGATGTCGTGCCTTCAGTTATCAGTTAACCACTGTTTGAGTGACACATGTATAGGTCCCTCTAAAATTCAAGAAAGAATATGATAGTTCGAAGAGGGAACCAACCGTTGGAGTTGTGCCTATAAATAGGAGCTCATTTGAACACCTAACAAGATCTTTGACATTTGTGCTTACATACTTTTGAAGTGATTTCTAGAGAGAGAGAGAGGATCTTATAAACTCTCAATATTCATGTAGAAATTTTGAATGGCTTGTTCAATCTTTGCTTCATGAAGATAGGATTTGTGCGAATCTGATTGATGTTGTGTAAAATCAAGGGCTTCCAAGGATAGGAAGACGGAGGTGCTGACTAACTGATAGTTGAGGACATGTGGGGATAGAAAGACATAATCTGATATTCATATCAAGGGCTTACCTTGGTGTGGGTGAGACTGAATTTCTTGAATGTATAAATCAAGGGACCTTTATCCATGGTTGTTGGATACCCTTCTCTTTTGGTGAAAATATTTACTACTTGTTACTAGATTTGTTTCAAGTTTTCCGCTGCATTTTTATTGTTAAAAAAAGTATAACTTTCCTATACTTCCTCACACATGTACTCTGTTTTAGTCAGATTCTATACTCATTAAGGTAGAATCTCATTTGCTGTAATTATTTATTAAGCTTCAATTCCAGAATCACTTTTATGGAATCAAGTAAGTATTTATAACTTTGAGGTGTTGCGAATTTTGGTTATACAAAATTTCCTTAGGGATTTTTTAAAGAAAAAAATTCACCCCCTCTTGTATTTGAGCATCTCATAATTATATATTAGATCATACATTTGGTATTATAGAGTATATCATACTCACATACCATCTCACAATAATATCATGTATTTGAATCCATTATTAATGAAGCAATCACTACATCATTATTGTGTTATTATTTAATTTTCTTATATAAGGTCTAAAAAATATAAATAACATACTATGATGTATGAAATTTTTTTTGATGTATACTTTGTATTTATTTTCGAAGATATCACTTCTATTACACAACCACAAAATTGTTTTACTAAAAAGACACATTTATAAGTTATATATCCATTTACATTAAATTAATAATTATAACATGCAATTTTCACACCCATGTTGATCAAAAAATCAAAAGGATCGTCCTATGTATTTTTTTGTCACTCATGACTCATTAAATACAAATATGACATGTGATAGGTTATTTTTATATTATTTTAATATTATTTTTACCCTTATTTACTTAATTTACCCATTAACCATTGTATACAAAAAAATTACCGAAGTTACTATTAATATTTTATAAAAAATACCTATTTAGTTAATTTAGAACGTCTAATTACATATATGGAAAAAACTTTCCATATTAAAAACACATATGTTGAATTAATTAATTCAAAATTAATACCCATTATTAAAACAAGAAAGTGGGTCTTTCTGAAATAAAACTGTCAACAAATTGACATGTTTTCTTGTCCTATTTAAATGTGAAATGACTTCAAATGACAAAAATTGGATTAAATAATCAAAAATTAATATAATTAAAAATTAAAAACAACAAAAAATATAAAAACTCTATAAAAATAAATTATATAAAAAGGCTGTTTTAACATAAAATGCAATATTTTTCATTATTCATTAAAAAGTCAACATTATGAGAAAATTATAAAAAAATATCCACTGTAAATTATGATATCCTGATTAAAGATAGGAATATTATATCTTTCTAATATAACATATAAAAGTGAAAAAAACTATATTTACAGTTTTTTCTCCATCAAAAGTTCTTAATACTATCTTTTAAAAATATTAGTGAATTTTTTAATTAAATTTGCATTAATTCTCATATTAACCCTCTAAAAGATATCAGATAAATATAAAAACTATCAATAAACGTGTGTAATAATATTTACTTTAGTTATTTTCTTTTCCTCCAAGGCAATGTTTAGGTGTTAACTATCATTTAAAATAATGGAAATATTATTGTATTATTTTTCACTCTAACTAGATGTTGTGTGCAATGTAAGATTTCAAATTAACATGTTGTTACGTATTGAGTACTCTCTCAAACAAAATATCCTCGTTAACATAAAATAATATCTTATACATTAATATTAATAGATATGAAAAATTATTATTCTATAAATACATGGGATATTACATCATTACCTCATTTTGGAAATTGTGTCCTCGCGATTTTAAAATGGGGCTAAGAAACTTCATTGAATATACCACACTAGAAAAAGTGTAAATAAAAATATCACATTAAAAGAAAAAAAGAGAGCTACATAGGTCACCCAAGATAACATATTCATGGATTCCATGTAGAAAAACATGTATATGGAAGAGAAACTAACCATCTTCTTCTGATTGAATGTGATAGGGAAATGATTAGGAGAATGATATCAACCACAAAATGATAAACATGTTATGGGTTAACCGATCATTGATTTCCCAATAAGAAGAATAAATGAAAAAAATAATGTCATTTTCATTATTTTTTTGGAATTTATATATGAGCTTAACATAGAACATAAGGAAAAATATTTATATGTCATATAGAACTTCATCATTTAATAAATTTCTACCAAAAACATATTTTTCTCCAGATAAATAGTATTCAAGATGACTTTGTCAGAACTTAAACTCTAGAATCAAATTCAATATAATCACATAATCCACCAAATATTAACTATATATTCACCCTATCTTGAAACATTAACCTGAACAAAAAAGGTTTGCCTAAGATAGGTTAATTCTTGAAAAAGACTGATCATTTATAAAGAAAAATACTACTTTTAATATCCAAAATTACACAGTTATACCCAATGTCCAACATAGACCATTAAAAAATTGCCTCTATAATTCCATATAATAAACCAACTAAGGATTGAAATAAAAAATCAAATGTATTTAACCACATAATATTCCCAGCTAAATTTTAATAGTTATCACCAAATAAAATAATTCACTCTTAATGTCTCATATCAAAAAGTATTTTAACTAATCACATATTTTACAAGATAGATTAATCATATACTAAAATAATTAAATTCCCCATAATTCCACTGTTAAAATCACATATAAATCCCAAAATATTATTCAGCCATTATTCATCATTTAAATCCCATAGTATTTTATCTACCATAATGATATAAGTTTCCCAAAATAGAGAACGTCTTGAAAAATAACAATTATAACATCATCCCGAAATAATTTTTCCAATACCTAGTATATCCATTTTTTAAAAAAAATCCCAAAATAAACATATTCTGATTAAATAAACTCATTAAACTAAAAAACATAAACGTCATAAAAACCTAGGACATTACATAGGCTAGTGGTAGATGATAAATCCATGTTGCACTTTGGTTGTGGAATTGATTCCCACAGCCTTCTCTGATTCGATGGGTTGTCACCCTTCATATGGATTTTCCTTTTTCTAAAACTATATAATTCATATATCATTCCCAAAATGAGATAAAATCTTCCAAAATAAAAAATTACCTATTTTAATCATAAATTTTACTTCATGCCCTTAATTTTGTGTCGCAAAAAGTAATTTCTCATAATTACCTAAAAAATAAGAGATCTTATAATGTTTATCCACTATGTTATAATTGTGTTCAGAAAAGAAAGTAAAATTCTTGCTCGAATTACAATTTCACATAACAAACTACATGGTTACACATACAAGAAAAATCCATCCCATGTAATCCCATCCTCAAAATAATATTCGTACTATTTAATATTTCATCATCCAACAATATAAAAAACTGTTGAATACCTTATACAAAAACATATTAATCATTTAACTTTATTTCTAATACCCTAACTAGGATTTTTCAAAATATAATTTAATACATATTTCCTACAAATAAAAAACATGAATAATATCATAATATTTAATAATTTCAAAACAAAAGGCAAGAAATAATCCATACGATTCATTTGTTATCTTCATTTTCCTCATCTTTAATTGTAAGAACATTAGGTAATTATAAACATATATTTTTAGGTTCTTACAGATCCTATTACCGAAACTTCTTTTTAGGATATTTTTTTGCATAATGACCATGCACTCCACATTTAAAACATTTAGTTGATCCTTTATAAAGAACATCTTTTCCTTTCATGGGTACAACAAAATGATTCCTTTTTCCATGTAAGGTAATTGCTTTATGTCTTTTATTTCCTCATCTATAAAATCTTCTCCTACCTTTGAAACATTTTCCTAGGTGCATCATTCCACATACTTTACACATAGGTTTTCTATTATATTATTCTTTATTATTATATCATGAACTTCCACAAGGATTTATTTCTCATATATATAATTCCTTAGAAAAATATCCATGGATAAAGTGGTCAACCATGACTCAAGATAGTAGGTTTAAAAAGTCCATATGAGTTCTCATTGCATCTCCCATTTCATTCAGTTTCTTATTTATAAAACCACGACAATATCATTCATATCCATTTTAACACTTGTGCATGCCAAATCAATCCATATCATAAAACCAAAAAGGTCAGTGTGAGTATATCAGTAAATCCTCATATAATATCTTATGAGTAGGTTATAAATAAGATATACCTATTCATGATATCTTAAAATCATTCAATTCATCTAAAATAACTATGACTCTCTATAATATGCTATACATTGTGGTTATATAAAACATGTCACAGAGGCTTAAATTATACTATAACCTCTATAGTTATGTAAACTGGCCTATGATACCAACTATAAGGACCTAGCATTAAAGCATTACATTATCATGAGATAATTAAATAATTTTAATTTTGTTCACTTGGGGGATCTTTTATGGTTTAAAATTTTTAGGTAATTTTTCCTTAACTATTACATTATATCACAATTATTACAATGCAAACACTTCTACTCAATCCAATTATTTCATAAAACAAATACATTTTAAAAAAAAGTTGTTCGTTCCATGTCTAAATTGCATAACATTTCTTTGTTACCATCATTGACTCTATTATTGTTTAATTCAAGTGAAAAACATTTCCAAACATGGGATGAGCATAAAAAAGCATAGTAAGGGATATAAAATAAATAAATAAAACATTTATCCATGAATAAAAACAAATCAATGAAATAAAACATTTCACCGATAAAACATAAGGTCTTTAACATACCTCATGAAAAAATAATACTTATAAATAAAGCATATAAATCATAAATCATAAAGGTAACATGTGGTATCCATAACATACATACGTTATAGCTTTAAAATCCACATAGGGATTACCCTTAATGGTAATGTTTGGAATAACTAACACATTATATTCCTAAAATATATTAGGAGAAACCCTAACATTTACCTACTCAATGTTAAAAAATTCATTGGAGAGCTATCACAGGCTCACCCACCCTCGGTTTTTTCGGGAACCACTTGTATACATATGAAATGCCCAAGAAACATAACATAATAAAAACACATGAAATATCAAAAATGTAAAAATAACATTACCAATTTTTAATCCTAAGGCATTATTTCAAGATATAGATATAATAAATCCCTTCTTAAAACCATTTTCAAAACAAAAATACAAAAATATGTTATTTTATTTTCTTTTTATAATCATTACGACTTGTAGAGGATTCCAGATATAAAATAATTCTCATGGTAGTAGAAAGGATGTTTGCACCACATATATTAAAATGAAACATTCCATTTGTCATTTAGTAAAATTCTTCATAAAAAATGATTCCCTTTTGGAAACTGTTGATTGAAATTAAATGTCAAAGGGATTGATTATACACCATATAAAAGAATGTCATGTATAATCCAAAATATGTCTCAATAAATGGAGATGGAGACGATGACCATTACATTGAGTTTGACTTTTCTTGTTTGTTCATTATCATTCTGAATAATAAATGTAACGACCTATACCTGGCTAGCCACCTGAACAGTTCCAAATGGGTCGGGTGTTACTACCTTTGGCGCACCTCCCTTGAACTCCCAGGGCTGCCGACTAGTACTGAGGGTCTGAATAGGTATAGTGGGGAGGCTATACCCTCTTAGAGAAAATAAAGGTACTGGTCCGAGTATAATGTCTATAAGCAGCGGAGATTAAATGACTCAATAGACTCGAACTAGACCACCATAGCAGAAGCATATCAATATCAAATAAATAGCAGAAGTAATATAGAATCATCATCAGCAGAAAGCAAACATAACACCATGATAGAGAATACAAGAAACTACTACTGGAAGCAAACAAGGAACGCATCTTAAGCATGTCATACCGATCAGTACATAATGGCCCCAATGGCTAACAAACATTTTCTACAAAATAAAGTAAGCATGGTTATAAAAATAGGGAACTAAAAAAGTAACTCAAGCAAGAAAAGACCTCAAAGTCCATGCCAGTCTCCTTGCAAACAGTACTAAAGTCCAGCTCATGAGGCTGAATCTCAACCTGGAAGCAATTTCATAAAGTCTACACACGTCCCGAAGGGCCCGTGTAGGGTGTGAGACAAGTCTCAGTGGAATACCACCAAAGGGTGCATACCTAATATAAGTGTTTCGGTAGACATGATTATATAAGAACAACACTAAAAAGTACAAATCCCAAATGTAAACACAAACTTCACTGGTGCTCAACATCCACCTGGAAGTGTCACCTGCTTCGGCCAATGCAGGAATCTCGGGTCTGTAACCTGGCATGTCGTTCCACCAAACACCATGTGTCTCATGTGCCGACATCCCGAAGGAACGCCCAATAACCATAACCTATCTCGGAAGCTCAACCTGCTCATGGCACCACATCCAGGGAACAACGATACATGTACTCAAATAATAACCAGAGGGACAACGATGTTTGCCCTCAAATAACGGCTAGACTCTGCCCCCAACCTGACCGCATCAATGCTATCTCCCGAAGACTCTTCACCAGCCATGTGGCTTCCTATGGAATACACCCCCAGACCAAAAATACCTTACCGCATCTACCGGGGGCCTCTACCCAGTGAGTGGTCATACCACCTCATCTCAGATTCTATCTGTGTTCACACTACTCAAATGTACCCGGTGAGTGGTAATCACATCAGTATGTCCCCAAGCCACAACACCTCTGACACCTCGTGTCCCTGCGAACCTATCGCCCAAGTATGATGGCTTCGCCATCCAGTTAACCTGGGCCAAGCCCTACCCGACAGTCCAACTGCCTCATCCGACTTCCATGATGCCCAATCTCGTGGTAGCAACCTCCCAAATTAACCCGAGAAAAGACCCATCCTGTGATTCCCATCACTCAACAGTATATTCAGGCCATGCCCAACACAACTCAATAGTTCAGAAATTCCAATACCACAAATTGCATATTTATACTCAGAAGAACCACTTTAAAGAGGCAATTAATAAATAGTCAAATTGCACTAACTTTTGTTGTCCCATAAGAGAAACTAACTCATTCATAATTTAAAAATAAAAAGTTTATCTTAAGACATTCAATATGCAGTCTAAACACATCCGTTTAAACAATGGTCCAATTCATAGGCATTTCGGCACCCCCGACCGAATTTCCCCGAACAGGCAACGACCTCTAATCCGGCCTCGTTCAATCACAAAAGGGCCAGGTAATACCCAGAGCCATCCCAAAAAGAGGAAAATTCATTAAAATCAAATAAACAGGGTTTCTCTCAACACCTAATGTCATGCATGAAGATCGTAACCCCTAATTGTCTACGAAAACACGGAATAAGGTATGCACCGCCCACATCGTACTTGTATGATGACACTCCTTTGATATCAGCCTCTAAATCATTTTAAATCGTGGTAGATCATCATTTCTGTCAAATCCCGACAATTATGTTCAGATGGAATCTGTGTAGAAATAGGTGAGGAATCATGGACGAAGAGGGGTGCACGAGGTTAGCCCCTCTGATGTGGTCCCGCTGTCACCGACAGATCGAAGAACAGACAACATATGAAGATTTTAGGAAGATCTGAGTTCGTCAGAGGTTTTCAGATGAGCTATTCATCTAGAAGAGAAGAAGAAGATGTTTTCAGAAATAAGACATGACGACGCCTCAGAAGCTCAAATAAAAAAAGTACACAACGTGTATTTTAAGAATACACGTCATGTAGATGAATTTTCGATACGCCGACTTATGCAGAGTTTGGAACACGGCTTGGACCATGTACACAGTCAACACACGGCCAGTGACTCGGCCATTACACGGAATGAAGAGTACACAACATGTCAAGGATGACTACATGATGGGTAGATGGGAATTTATACTTGGGCACCACAAGACATGTACTTGGCCTCGCACAGTAAAGGGTACACGATGTGTCTATAACTACACATCATGTATTAAGAAATTTCTACACGGTCATCACACAGCATGTACTCGGTGAGCACATGGCCGGTCAATCTCTTAACATCTACACCATGTGTATTAATGTACACGGCGTGTAGTCTGAAAATTTTCAAGAACATCCTAGATTTTCCAGACCTCTCAAAAATCAGCCAAAAAGTTTATAGAAAAGCGGAAAATTCAAACAAGATTTAAACTTTAATCACGTTTCAAAAACTCGGGTTCTTACAAACTCCCCACATTAACGTAGCGCGTCCCCGAGCTACAAAGAAAACCTGGAGATTGCACCGAACTTGTCCAATCTGGTTAAACAACCTCGACTACCCTGATCTCAAGGTTTTGGATAAATTCCTGTAGGGGCTCCCCACCTTAGCAATTGCCTACTCGGTCTCAACCCGAACAAATCTCAAAGCAATCGAAATAAAAAACAAGGTTCAACGACCTATTTCCTGGAACCATGGTCCTTCCATGACACATCATCACCCACGCACCTCCTCGGTGCTCACACGTCACTTCTGACACCCAATAAACCCTCTCCGCATCAGTGTCCGCCTCCAAGTGGAGTTACATCTCATAGATGCTCTAATCATAACCTGGTGCCCTGCACCTTGAGTAACCCTCATCCACGATGACCCAATGCCAAAGACACCTCATGTAACCTACATTCTTGATACTCTTGATGCCACACATCTCAAATATATAAATAAAATACATATAACACATCTGATATGATGCCAATCCCACTAACTAGCATCTAGTCATTCCACCAGCGTCCTATACACCACATGAACTGAACCAGACATGCCTCAAGAGGCCATGCCAATAGAAAGCAATGAAGAATCATGGCCAGAACCATGGTGTACCTGCCACCGTCATCGGCTCACCAGCCTGCTCAGTCCCTGGCAGCTCCACCGCGGTGCTGCTTGATGCCTGACCTCCCTGCGGTGCTGCTCCAGTCACCAGCCACTAAACCCTCAGCTGGGTCCCACTATCTCTGTCATGTCCTCCCCGCATAGCTGAACCTTGACTACCCTCCCCTGTAACTGAACCTAAACCAACACCTAACGCTACAGTCTGTTCAGGTCCCTGCATGCTAGCTGTCTGAGAAGGGTACCTGCAAAACCTCTCTAGATGTCCGACCTATCCACACGCCCGGTAATCCTTTGAAGGCATATCGCACTGAGCCAGAACATGTCATGGATTTCCACACTGAATAAAAATCACTGTTGAACTTCCATGAGTTTTCCTAGCTGTGTCCTTGGCCTGTCCGCTATGCTAGAACTCGTCTCTACCTCGCTTCCTATTGTCTGAACCATCTCATGAAGCTGCTGTCCGGCCAATCTGGGGCCCATCCCTCAGGTTTTCCTCTGCTATAAGTGACTAGTTCACTGCCTCGGAGAGGGAACCCAAACTGAAGATGTTCACCTGGACCCGAATGGTGTGTCGTAATCCATCCTCGAAGCGCCTCAGCCTCGCTGAATCATCGCTTACCATACCGGGTGAAAAGTGAGACAACTCTGTGAAGGTAGATGCATAGTCTATGATAGACATATCTCCCTGCTGAAGACTCAAGAACTCTCAATCTCTCTCTGACCTCACTGTCTCTGGATAGAAGTGCTCGAAGAACCTGTCCTCTTAGTCCTTCCATGCCAGTCCATCATGCCTACGAGCCTGAACCTACACATCCCACCAATGCTTCATCGGTACTCTCAGTAAGTATGTCTCCAGCTTGACCCTCCACCCTGGAGGCGTCTCTAGCTTCTCGAAGATCATCTGAATACTCTCTATCTAGTTCTATGCCACCTGTGGACCACCCTAACCCTAATAAAAGATGCGGGTGATGCGACTGGAACTCTCGCATCAGATATTCAATAGAATGCTCTGCACCCTACATGCCTCTGTCAATCCCATGTAAGTCATGTACCATACTAGCTCAGAGATGCTCGTCAAGCCATGGTCCAAATGCTAGAAAACCTGGATGCTTCCCTGACTGCACTGGATCCTGAACATGATCATATCCCTAAGCCTGTACCTGCGGCTCATGCTCTGCCTGCACCGGATTCTGAACATGATCCCGCGGTACCGTATCATCTCCTTCCTGACGCTCCATCGAGTCATAAATGAGTAACCCGCTGAATACCATAAATGGTCCGACAACCCATATATATATATCAATATATTCTACACAGAAAAGGAAATAAGTAAAGAGGCAGTGTATAAAAAATACCCTTACTCTCCTATATCGCAATCCATGCCCTCGGCATCCCGACCTCGTGGCCTCCTTACCCGCCCTCAATAGAGCCAAGTATCAATAGTACCTCAGGCCATGCCTGTCCTGACAAATCAGGTTGCCTCAAACCGACGACCGAGTCACCCAATCCTGATAGTTACACTGCCTCAGCCATAGTACCTGCCTGCTCTCATAAGAGCCAGCCCCAAATATATTGTAACATGAAATTCTATAAAATATAAAACCTGACACACACATTTCACAATTAGAAATTCTATCAATAATTTCACGAATTCAAATTTCAAAGCATATAAAGCATGGAAATTGATTTTTATTCAAATCGAATTACCACTTCACAAAGAATATGTGCAATTTTGAAATTGAAATACCCTAAAATGTGCCTATCAAAATCCAAACAAACAATCCTTACCAAACCAGTCTAAGGCCCAATTCTCCCTTACCACACCAGGCCAATGGTCAATTATCATAGTCAATAACATCTCATATCAAGTGAGCCACTTAGTTGGAAATCATATAAACAATAATCTGAGCAAAAGAGAACATCAATTACCACCCGTGGAAACTAAGTACATCCCTCGTACCTGGGGTTGCAGGCACCCAATAACGAGCTAGGAACCCAGTTCCCATAACAACCTATCTCATTTGTACCATAGCCGAAATAGTAAAACCAGCATAAAATAAAAGAGAAGTCTTATCTCATTAGTAGTCAGAAAATTGCTACTACTAAATTCCTATCAAAATCTCCTTTGATACCAATTTGTATGAACTGGGACCCAGCCAACCACCCGAACAGTGCAAAAGTGGTCAGGTGTTACTATCGTAGGTGCACCTCCCCGGAACGCCAAAGGATGTTGACTAGCAGTGAGGGTCTGAATAGGTATTGTAGGGAGGCTATACCCTCTCAGAGGATATAAAGGTATTGGTCCGAGTATAATGTCTATAAAAGGCATAAATTAAATGAATCAGTAGACTTAAACCAGACCATCATAGCAGAAGCATATCAATATCAATTAAACAGATGAACTAATATTGAAACATCCTCAGTGGAAAGTAAACAGATCAACATGCTTGAGAATAAAAGAAACTACTACTGGGAACAAACAAAGAATGAATCTTGATCAAGTAATACATATCAATACATAACGACGCCAATGGGTAACCAACAATTTATATAGAATCAATTAAGCATGCTGATACAAATAGGGAACTAAACAAGTAACTCCAGTAAGACACGAACTCATGGTCCATGTCAGTCTCCGTACCAACAGCACTAAAGTCCAACTCCTGAGGCTGACCCTCTACATGCACGAAATTTCATAAAGTCTACACACATACCGAATTGCCCATGTAGGGTGTGATACAATCAACATTAGGATACCACCCAAGGGTGCGAACCTAATATATGTTTTTTGGTAGACATTATTATATAAGAAAAACAGTAAACAGTATAAAGCCAAAAAGTAAACACAAACATCACTAGTGCTCAGCAGCCACCAGGAAGTGTCACCTACTTCGACTAACACCGGAATCTCTGGTCTGTTTCCAAAAACCTCATGCCACCGGACACCATGTGTCTCAAGTACCAATGTCCCAAAGGCACACCCAACAATCATAACCCAACTTGGAAGCTCAACCTTTTCATGGCACAACATCTGGAGAAATAGCGCTACAAGTCCTCAAATAATATCCGGAGGGACAACGACGTCTACTCTCAAATAATGGCGAGCCTCTGCCCCCAACTTAACCACCTCAATGCTGTCATTTGAAGGCTGCTCACCTCCCACGTGGCATCCTATGGCATGCACGCCCAAACCAAAAATACCTAACCACATCTACCGGGGGCCTCTACCCAGCGAGTGGCCTCACTACCTCATCTCGGAGTCTATTTTTGTGAACACTACTCAAGAGTACCTGGTGAGTGGTAATCACCTCAGTATGTCCCCAAGCCACAACACCTCTGACACCTCATGTCCCGGAAAACATATCGCTCAAGTCTGATGACTTCACCATCCATGTATCTTGGGCCAAGCCCAACCCAATAGTTCAACTACCTCAACAGATGTCCATGATGCCCAATCCCATGGTAGAAACAACCCAAAGTAACCCAAGAAAAGCCCCAGCCTTTGATTCCCAACACTCAACAGTATATCTGGTCCATGCCCAACACAAGTCAATAGTTCTGAAATTTCAATACCACACATTGGATAATTATACTCAGAAGCATCACTTTAAACAGAAAATTATTGAATAGTCAAATTACAATAACTTGTGTTGTCCCATACCAGCACCTAACTGATTCATAATTTAACAATTAAACTAAATAGTTTAACATAATACATTCAATAAGTAGTATAAAAACAACAGTTTAAACAATGGTCCAATTCATATGTATTTGGGCACCCCTGGTCGAATTGCCCCAAACGAGCAACGAACTCTAACCCAGACTCGCTCAATCACAATAGGGTCAGGGAATACATAGAGGCATCCCACAAAGTAGATAATTAATTAAAAACAAATTAATAGGGCTTCAATCAACACCTGACAACGTGCCCGAAGGTAGAAACCCCCAATTTTCTAGGACAACATGAATGAAGGTATGGACCACCCACCTTATACTCTTACGATGACCGTCCTTTGATATCCGCCGCTAAATTGGTCTAAATCGCGGTAGATCCGCGTTTCCGTCAAATCACGGCAATTACGTTCAGATGGAATATGTGGAGAAATAGGTGAGGAATCAAGGAAGACGAAGGGTGCACGGGGTTAGCCCTTCTGATGTGGTCCCGCTGCCACCGACAGATCGAAGAACGGACAACTTATAAAGATTCTAGGAGGGTCTGAGTTCGTCGGAGGTTTTCGGACGAGCTGTTTGTCCAGAGGAGAAGATGTAAATGTTTTCAGAAATAAGACGTGACGGCGCCTCAGATTCTCAAATAAAAAAAGGACACGACGTGTATTTTAAGACTACACACCGTGTAGATGACTTTTTTGTACTCCGACTTAAGCGGAGTCCGGCCCATAGCTTGGACCGTGTACACGGTCAACACATGGCAAGGGACTTAGCCATTGAAAGGAACAAAGAGTACACGGCATGTCAAGGAAGACTACATGCCGTGTAGATGATAATTTATACCTAGGAACGACACGGAAAGTACTTGGCCTCGCACGGTTAAGGGTACACGGCGTGTCTATAACAACATGTTGTGTAGTAAGAAACTTCTACATTGTCATCACACGACATGTACTCGGTGAGCACATGGATGGTCACTCACTTAACACCTACTCTATGTGTACTTAAAGTGCACAGTGTGTAGTCTGGAAATATCTAGAAACATCCCCGATTTTCAAGACCTCTCAAAAATTGGCCAATAATCTTATATAAAAGCGGAATATTATGACACGGTCAGAAATTTTAACCTATTTCAAAAACCCAGGTTCTTACGATAAACATATATTATTTTATACTTTATTATGAACCTCTTTCATATTTATTTTTCTCATTACATAACTTATGACCATGTTATAAAAATTTATTAATTATTTGAGTTCATGTCAGATGTTATGTCGATAATCAGTTCTTGAGTTGAAAATGAACATGGTATGACGTCACTAGTCTACGTGGAAATAATTCCATAATATCAAGATTTGTATTTGTGAAATATTAAAAAAAATTAAACAAAACTCATATTATTTAATTTAATCAATTAAATATTGTTATAAAAAATGAAAAACATTATAATCACAGAGACAGTAGGTTATTCCTACGCACGAGTAACATTTCCATTTTTCATTGATCATTATATAAATAAGTAATTTATAATTTTATAAATCCAAAATTAACATGATATTATCATAATTATCATTTTCATATTCCTATATATGAAATATATGTTATAAATTGAATTAAAATGAGTCACTCTGCTTCATGGAGGTGATAGTTCACACAAACGTATGACTAGAATTTTCAATTATTTGAACATGGAAGTAATAATTTAATTGATATATTATTATATTATAATTATTAATATGTCATGAATATCACTTATGAATATTAATTCCATCATTATATCCAATTATAACAGACTGAAACAGAAATATTAGTAGATTAGTTTGTGGAGGTGGTAATTCACACGTTCACACGAAAGATTAATTCCATTCCCATTTGATGGATGTATAGATGGATGTATAGATGGATTTATGGGATGATATTAATATAATATCATCTCAGTATATCGAGGATAATGGAGATATCATCTCATCATGGTTGTATGAGATTTGAGGAAGGGGAAGAAGAAAGAAAATAGAAACAGTTAAAGAAAATGATACATCTTCTTTGATTGATCACCTTTTAGAAACACCTAAACACATCTATGAAGGGTGTCATGCATAAATTAAGGCTTAAATAATGTGGGTATATATTATAGAAAGATCCTTGGATTGATATTGGACTAACTATAATGCTTTTTTATCATGATTAATATAGAGGGATGGGTTCCTTTTTATGGCAGGGTGGGGGCGCCCTATGAATGTATTAAAATATTAAATTAATATAAATTATTTTTTAATCCAAGTTGATCCAAATTGAGGTATAGAGATGATAAAATGTGAATAGATATATGTTCTCTCACCAAATAGTCTGTCGACATGTATTTAGTTTATTTTAAACCTTATCATTTCGTTTTACCCTTAATTATTCTCTTTTAATTTTAAAAGTGGAAACAATATTTTAATTGTCAATAAGAAATTAATTTTACTTATATGGAATCCATTTCACATAATTGGTACTTAATGAACTATTAGAAAATATTATAACAACTTTATTATCGTAAAATATTTTTTTGGATTTTTAAATAACGTAATAATTCATTATTTTCATGAACTATAAATTATATCAATTTTCACAATATTCACATTACTGAAATTAAATAATTTCCAACCATAGAGATAACATCAAAAAAAACCTTTTAATAGTCTAATAACATGTTTTAGTAGTCTTTAAAATAATTTAATGACCTTAATTAAGTGAATTAATATTTATTTTAATATTTATGATATCATTTATTTCAATCATTTATTAATAAATAAATCACTGCGTCATCATTGTGTAATAAATAAATTTTATATTTAATCTCTAATAATTATAAATAAAATACAATGATATATGAAATCCTTTTATATTTATAATTAATATTTATATTCGAATATATCAGTTATATAACCCCATGTTAAAATTGGTTTAGTAAAAAGATGAATATTTATGTTATTTTACCTTTACTTTATACTAACTATTATAACATGTCATTTTCAAAACAAAGTGGATCGCAAATTACAATAGTTTGTCCTAAGGATTATTTTGGTCTCCCAAGACTCATCCAATATGATTAGGACATCTTTTAGAGTACTTTTATTTTATAATAATATTATTTTTATCCATATTTACCTAATTTACCCTTTAACCGTGGTAATTTTTTTTACTGAATTTACTATATATAATATCCAAATATAAAAATGTACCTATTTAAAAAATTTGGTCATTTTGCTTCCAAATATGGAATAATTTTTTCCAAAATCAAAACACATAAGTTTCAATAATTAATTTAAAATCAATTCTCGTTTTCAATTCTATAAAGTGGGTTTTTAAGGAAAAAACTATCAAAAAATTTACATGTTATTATGTCCTATTTAAATTTAAAATTACATAAAATGAAAAAAATTGTATTATGTGATAAAAATATAATAAAATTACACATTAAAACTAATAAAAAATAATCTAATTGTACAAATAAATTTTATAAAAATGTAGTTTTGACATAAAATGTAGTACTTTTCACTATTCACTAAAATTAACATTATCAGAAAATTACCAAAAAATTATCCACAATTAATTTTTATGTCCGTATTCTATATAAAATATTTTTTTTTTCAAATAGAAAATCTAAAAGTGAAAAACAAATATATTTGATTATGGTTCTCCATCAAAATTCTGTAAAACTATCTTTTAGAAATATTAGACTATTTTATGAATAAAATTAGATTCATTCTCATTTTAAGCTTCTAAAATATATTGGATAAATTTAAAAATGAAACTAATATGTGTAATAATATTTTACTTATTTATTATCATTCCCACTAATAAAATGGCCTGAAATTAACTACTATTTAAAATAATAATAATATTATTGTTTTATTTTTCAGTATAACTCAATATTTTTTGAAATGTAATATTTCTATGAAGCCCACTGTTGTGTGTAAAGTACGCTCTCAGAAAAATTCTCACTATTAACATAAAATTAATATCATAAACAGAAATTTTAATAAATATGAAATTTTATTATTCCATAAATACCTAGGCTGTTACAATCACTCATAGAGAAAATAAATTAAGATTAAAGAAAATGTGTGGAACTTATAAAAACTGTAGAAGATATTAAAAATGTGAAATACACTGAGTATAATATTGATGAGGTAAGAGTTGTATGATTTGGTTCATGATTGTTTATACCATCTGATCTATAGATAATGAAGGATCTATTGAATTAGGAAAATAGCTCATGCTTCTCTATTCTCCTAGGGAGGAAAAAGATGTATCGAGATCTCCAAGAGAACATTCAGTGGGACAATATAACGAATGGGATTGTTAAAAATACATCAACATTATTGATGTGTCAACAAGTGAAGTCTAAATTGAAAATTTTTTAGGGGATTATTCTACCACTACCCATGCTAACACAGAAGTGGAAGAATATCATCATTGACATTGTCACTCAACGTCCAAGGACATCCAGAGGAAAAAATGCCCAATGGGTCATTATGGATTATCTTACAGAGAAATCTTAAATTACTGAAATTCAAGAGTACATAACATTAGATCAACTTGAACCCATATATATATAATAGGTGGTCAGTCTGAATGTAGTACCACTATCTATTGTATCTGATAGAGATATGAGATTCACCTCGATGTTCTGGAAAAGTCCCCAACATTATCTAAGCACTATACAAAACATTAGTAAAACCTATCATCCCCAAAAATGATGGAAAATCTGATATTAATATTTATATAAGGGAATACATGTTGATATAGTGTTCTCTAGACATCAAATGAGAAAGGGATGAACATCTTCCACTAGTTTAATTCTCATACAACAAAAATTTCTAATCTAGTATCCAAATGGATACACATAAATCCATTTATGTGAAAATGAGTTGAAGACTGACATGATGGGTTGAAGTTAGTGAGTGTATCTTTTCTATGACCTAAAATGGATGAATAAATGGTGGGCTATGTGATAACCATTCAACATCAAATCAAGGTATCCCAATGTCAACAAAGGAGTTATGCATAAAATCATCGATGAGACCTTCTACATAATGTTGAAGACATGGTATTCCTTGACATATATCAATTTAATTAGGTGATTAGGATTGGTAAGAAAAGAAATTTATGTCTTAGGTACATCGGACCCTTTGAGATTCTTGATCATGTCAAACATGTATCCTATCGACAACAACATCTACAAACCATTTATAACGTACATGATGTCTTCCATTTATACCTCTTAATGAAGTAAATACCACATCCCTTACATTTACTGTAATTAGAGGTGGTATAGTTGGATAATGATATTTTATATTAGGAGTATCCAGTGAATATCATGGATTATAAAGATAATTTTCTACGAATCAAGACTACTCATCTCATTAACTTACTATGGTGGAACCATACGTATGAAGATGCAAAATAGGGACAGGAGGAGGCAATGAAGGAATCGTAAACACACCATTTTAAGAAAAAGAATTTAATATGAAATTTTGAGGGTGAAATTTCATAAGTGGGGAAAAATGTAACGACTCCATGTTTATTGGATGGAAATTCCCTTCTTATAATTATTCCATATAGTATAACAATACAAAATCCCAAAATAATGAACTAATAAGTACTATGTGACCATTAAACAGAATATTTTCACTTCTGTGATTTAAATTTGATATTCTGATATAAAATGTTGTGTCCAGTAAAATGTTTGGAGTCCGAAAAGACAAACATATTTTTTTGTGAATAGTAACTGGCCCTTATGAATAGTAATGATACCCTAATGAATAATAATGCGACCCTTATGTATAGTAAATCAGACATCTGAATAAGTAAGCATACCGATGAATGTATAATTTATATTTATCCATTTTATAGGTGACAATTTGATATAATTATGTCATAGTTTATGTATTTTTGTGAGATATGTGTATTTAAATATAATTTTATGAATAATTTAATAATTTAAATGAAAAATTTATTTTGCTAAAATGTAATCATATATATCTATTTTGATTACATATGATTATATGATAGTTTTTAGATAACTTTATTAAATTTCACATGTTATAAAAATTATATTTTAATTTTAAAATTTGTTATTTTAAATTAAATTATCATTTAAATTAAAAATAAAATTAAAAATATTTAGAAATTTATATTCATAAAATGAAATTAATTTTTCAATTCCAATTGTTGTAAAATGTATGGTAAGATTTTTTATTTATTTTTAGGAAATAATTAAATTTTTTTAATATTAGATTACAGTACATTTCTCTATATACATTATATGTCAAATAAAAAAATTTATTGATACTTGGATGATGTAAGAAAATTGGTTTCGAACTCACATGGACATAATACATACATTTTGTCACATGAATCAATAATATTTCTTTCTTGTGAAAAATAATATAGTAATTAATAAAATACTATGAAAATCTCCCTCTCCCCCACTATAGAATCCACCCTCACCTCCTCTCCTATTCACTCCCCTACAACAATGTTACTTGTCCAAATTATCCTCAAATACCTAACATATTCCCTCACAGACATCCAAAAGCACTTTCTATATTGAAATTACCATATCCTCTCCCTTAATGAGGTTCTCATGGAAGATATATTCCAGAGGTAAATCCCTCTTTTCATTAATTTATTTCTATTAACGTTTCATTATTTTATTTTTATTTCCTCACCTACACTCATCCAAATTTTAGGATAACTACAGTACCTTAAATGTACATAAATGTTGTTAAGGTAAGTTTATAATTCATAATCTTCTATTATTTCTAATTCTTTTATACTAGAAATGAAAACAACATCTAATATGTGTTAATTTTTCACATTCAGGGACTACGAGTTGTAAATTTCTATTACCATCTTCAATTCAGGTCATGACACAATTTTAATGGTTGATCCAAAATTTATGATATTGATTTTGTCTAATTTAATATTTTTGGAATATTTTTTACACATTAAATTAATTTATAAAGAAAATTTGGTTTGATTTGATAAAAAATAGCAAATTAACCAAAACAGTTATCATTAATGTTTTATATAATGATTCGTCTTCACTCTAAATAACCAAACAAATTTTATGACGATGTAATAAATTGTATGATCACTAATAACAAATAAATCAAATTCTAGAAAACCATTCTGATCTTATATGATTACCCTTACTTGTATATAAGTTTACCAATAATGACAACCAATGAAACAAACAATGAAATTTATCCTCTTAACCCATCAAAAAGGTAATTAATGAAATTAAAAGGGTTATAACAAATCATTTACATAATAAAGAGGTTCTAGACTTATTAATCAATGAATTTAATTTTTTTATCCAGGAAATTAATAACATGTTCTGGACACCATCAGACATAATGTAAAGGATTTTTCTAAACCTATTTTATTTTTTCAAGTAGCTCTGTCATTATATTTGAATAAATGATGTTATATTTTCTTTTTATTCACATATTATAAATGATTTGAATATGATACAAAATAATATTCCAATATATATTCATCATTATCATTCTAGGATATATATTTTTTTAAATTATTTATTCACTAATATTTCCTGATAAGAAAACTTGTTTCAAGGAAACTAACCGAATTCTTACCCATTTCCATGTACACTATGTAATCTAATTTTGAAACAGACATAATTTTATAAAATAACTATTTTGACATTAATGATTTATTATTTCACATTTGTTTTTTTATAAATTGTTATCGCATTTTCTGGTTTAGATGATCTTTGATATTTTCCTTAAACCACACTAATTTTTTTAATTCAATAGTCTCTTAAATTTTATTTTTTCATATTAACCCTTCAAATTTTCATCAGTTATCATGATATAATACTATTGTAACATAGAATGTCCAATAATTATATAATTTCATTTCTTCATGGACACTTTTATAATATTCCCATTTGATATGAATTATGACATGAATATGATACCCAATTCATTTCCATGTGTAACACTTATATTCATGTATTATTGATTATTTATGATTCTATATGTGGAAAACATATTCAAGAACATGTTATGATGGTTTCACCCAGATAGTACATCGATGAATTGTGTAATTCTGAGTTTAATTATACATTATATTCAATAGTCTTTATCGATATCCTTGACTCATGAAACTATGTGCAACAGTATTGGTGGTTAATCATGTAGTATGCTTTTCTATGTGCAACAAGCCTTCAATCGTGCTAAATTCGTGTTTTATGTTGCTTCGACATTACTAAGAATCTATCTTTATTTGATCCTATGTTTATATATTATGATACCATATGTTACATACCGTTTTATATCATTATTTAATGCCTTCTAAAATATGTGCCTATGATTTATTCTTATGATTATTCCCTTAAATGGTTTTTTTCTCATCTATTTGTTCATGTAATCCCCAAGTTATCCAATTAAGATTTATGAGAACAATAGATGTTAGGGGATCTTAATGAAGACTAAATAATGAAATTTCATATTTATTTCAATGATTTATGTTTTATGTACCTAGTATTCTACGACAATAGACTTTAGGATCCCAATCTTATAATATTAGGCTTCACTATGCTTGAAATCTTGAATGATATGTGTAAAATTCAAGGGTCTCTATACTCATAACACCTCTAAAACACAATTTAATGACCCAAACCTCACAAATTCACTCCCCAACATCCTTAGATTCATTATAAGGGTTTTTTATTCTGAAAAGGCCAAGAATAGGGTTACATAATATGATATTCAATGGAGGTTATTATATGCAATGGTAATAATCTTTTCCAAGATCCTTGTTTTTAGTTCATCTTTTTCGCTATAAAATTAATAATCAATAATTATAATATAATACAAATAAAATATCTTGTATACTGTTATGGTGTTTGGTTGATGGTGTTATTTGTATTTATCTCCTCTTTCATCAAATGGGATAAAATACCATCGTTTATGTTATAGAGGACTACCACATTGAGAGCCTTTATAATTTGTTCTCCACCATCATATCTCAAATATAGTAGTGATGCTAGAATTAGTTTTAATATTTTTTATTCATGGAATTTTAATAATTATATTTATTTAATATATCATGTATCTTCTTTCCCTACCATCAATTTAATAATGATAAAATCGTTCGCTAGTTTATAAGACAATCCTCGAATATAGTGATGTGATTGTTTTTTATTACAACATTAGATGGGTGGTATATGTATGTTTATTTATTGAAATAATATTATATTTTGGATACATATAGAATTATTATTGGGTAAAATATCACCTACATTCTTTCTAATATTATTATTTATTAATAGATGTTTTACTCATGCGTACTCAGGACTTTCTGTCTCCATAACTGGATCATCGTTCCTTTATCACAACCATTTTTCATTATTTGTTTTAAAATTATAATATATGTATAGAAATTTTTATTATTTCATGATTATTATTTTATATTTTTTTAAATAATATCACCTTTTACAATGTTCAACTCACTGATTCCATTTTGAAATTATGAGCCACTCCTCTTCAACAAATTTATGGTACACATAACTAAATACGCAATTAAATGTTTCATTAAAAATTGAATTAAATGGTTTATGTATAATTGATAAAACAAAAGAATGAATCTTAATATAAATAAATAAATGATATTTTTTCATTATAAATTATATAATTGACATACATGACAATATCTAGACTCGTGGTAGGGGTTTCAATCTCAAAACATCTTTTTTTGAGAGACATGTTCTCTTATACAACGATTTTATTCCATGTGGTGTATGTAATACAACCTATTATTATATATATAGAATCCTTCATGGTTTATATACTAGTTATTTATATATTATATAATGAATCCTTCATATTTCATGGTTATTATGTTAGAATTCAGTTACCTCATTCATGGGAATTATAAATAAAAAATTATCAATGTTGTAATGGTTTAAGATTCAATATTATTTTAATCAGAATTTTTTATTCATGAATTTCAATTGTTGAAAATATTTGAGTTAATTTATAAAAAAAAATTTATTATATACACCTCTAGTTATTCATGATAATTTAATGTAATATAATCAATTTTATTTCCATAGTACATATAATTATCTAAGAAATGTTTCTTAAGGAAAATTGACTGTATTTATCTCTTTGGATGAAATCCCATTATGTACCATGATCATGGGTTCATTACGAAAATGAAAAAAAATGTTTTAATATGCTTTTATAACTGTTAACATGACTTATTTTCTATGTTTAATATTCAAAAAAAAATTCTGAAATGAATACTTCAATGATTTTTTGAAAGAGAAATATTTTTTTATAAAAGAGTGAAAGGAATCATTTTATTTTTACTAAGTAGCTATTGAATTACCTTATATTATTACCATTATTTTCATTATCACGTCCTATACAAGAGTCCATTAATTCAATGAATTGAACTAAAAAATATTTTTTCAATTTATATATTTTAAAAACGTTATTTTCAATTTACATTGGTTATTTGTATCAAGAATTCATTAATCTTATACAAATTATTTCATCTCATCAATGAAAAAAAATTATTTATGAAAAAATTATAAATAATGTATATATATACCATACATATACATCAATATCAATCTCACTTACCTTGATGGGTTAATAAATTCCTTATAATATATTCTCAAATTCCAGCATTATTAAGCCTCTTTTGGTTAAGATGTAATACAAATTTATGCTACCCATTTTATTTTGATATTAAATTCTTATGATAATTTTTTATAGGAATTTTCTATGTGGTATAAATATTCATGAACATGATATAAATATAATATGTGTGTCCAAAATTTTATATCCCTCTAATTCATTGGGAAATTTTTTTAGTATCATGAAACATCATGTATGATATTAGGGAGTGGATCTTACCCATTATGGAAAATTATCCACCATGTGATGTTCTCTTAATGGATATCAATGAATGATTTTTATGTCATGTTATATGTTGCGTCTAGTTTATCTATGATTCTATGAACTTACGATCGCTTGTGCATTATTATATTCTACCCTGTCAATACTCCTGAGATTTTATTTTAATGATATCATTATATACCATTAACTCACAAATTAGATTTCCTTTACATGAATATTTCTTTACAAGGGTTCTATATCACAACTTTTTTATATGTATTCCATAGGATATCCCATGAACTGTTTTGATATGAAAATTATTTAGCATAAAATTATGAAGAATCAAATAAATAAGGTTTATTTTAGTCTATCATTGATGTCTTATGATCCTATTCTCCCAAAAACATTGTGCCAGATGATATTTTTGTTGAAAGTAGTTGAAAGTTATGTTAAAAATCATGTAATAGTATATGTGAAAGACACGGTTCTCAATTTATTATATCATAGGAAAATTTTATTGAAAATGAGAATTCTCAAATGGGAAAAATTTGTTGAGAATGTTATATATATGTATTTAGATAAGACAATGTATAAGAAAATATAATAAAATTTTGGGGAAGGATTGATCATGTGGTTTACAATAATAAGTTCTCTATATAGATCCAACAAAATGATTTGGTTCTGACATAGTTATTCCTAGGGGTAATAAATAAAAAAGTAAAGCATTTATCTAGGCTTGATGGTGACCTGGTTCTTGAAAATAGGCCATAATGTACACAATGATTGACAATATCAGGTTATATGATTAAAAAATTAACAATATCATTTCATTCAATTATGGGGGACATGAAAAAATTTTCTGTATAGAAAACCGAACAATAAAAATTAGCCTAAAAAACCCATAATAGATTTTATGGATATATAATTCATTACATACTTGAAATTTTAAGAAATTCCTCCCATTCATTAATATTACCCATATTCATGTTTTTTTAATGTCATCTAATCTATTTTATTATATTTATGTTAATTAAATGAAACTGTAGAAATCATGTCTATATCTATTGTGATGTGAAATTTATTGATTATTATAATGATATTCTCAAGAAGGTCGGAATTACAGGTAGGCATCACATTATGATGAAAATGAGAAATATAAAATAATGTCTAACAACTAGAATATTGTTCAATTTCCCATGATATCGATGAATAGGCAGATTACATGTCATGGAAGGTTATGTTTTATCAAAGATAAAGGGAAGAAGATCCCATTATGTATATGTCCACAATCAAGGAATATGAACCTTGGAAAATAACTTTATAGAAATATAATATGACTTATCAGTGAATAAAGAAGGAATAGAGTAGAAAATTTCCAAAGAAAATTAAAGTGTTAGTTAAAAATACGCAGTTCAATAATGTTAAACCTAAGCAACTACTAAAAGATCAATGGCGTAGATTTTCATAAATTTGACATGAGAGCTATAAATTGACCCATCCAATTATTAATTCAAAATATACCATGTTATTAAAATATTTTAATAGAAATATTGATGATTTTTTATTTTGAAAAAAATGACCATGTTGGTGATGTATTTTTTTCATTGGTATGATTATTAATAGTATCATAAAACAACAATTGATTTATCTGATGTTGTTTTTTGATTGATATGTACGAATATGATGAATGAAACAAATGTCCTAGAGAGGTGATTTGCTGGTAATAAGATGATTATTTGAAAACATGTTTAATTAAATTATAATAATTAATATGTTATTGATATTGATTTAAATATATATATAAAATATCATTATATTTTATATAAGAAAAAAAGAAGTGTATAATAATTAATTATTTTAAAAAATGTCTTTGAGTATTAATTTAAATTTTAAAATATATTTTCATAATATTCTCAAAAACATTATATGATCAAGGTGAATTATTAATATTATTATATCATTTTTTCCACTATAGGTTTTGAAAAAGTACAACTCATAGTCTATACGACAACCCATTAAATTCATCACGGTTATGAGGCTTCAACCCACCACTAATGGTATAAATAGGTACAGTTCCAACCAATGGAATAATTAATATACTGGTTAATAACACACTGCTAAAAACTAATAAATTAGAGGATACATTTTATGTTTATGTTAATAATCAAATTAGAGGATCATTTTTTTTAAATTTTTAGAATTTGGAGTTGATTAATGAAATTTTGGTAAATTTTATATTGTGTTATGATATAAATAGATATATATATATTCCCATAAGTTTTAAATTAATGTGTTATTTCATATTAAGTATATTATGTTTTTATATATTATTTGAGTGGTATGAGATAGACTTTGAAATTCAAACTTACATTTTTTGAGTTTGTAGAGGTAATTTGTGATATAATGTTATTTAATTATGAAATGATATACGTTAAACCTTTGGTTTTATTGAGGAATTTTTTAGATTAATACATTCATAATAATTTTGGGTATCACCTTACTTTGCAATAATTTATTTTCATTAATAAATATAAAAGGTTTATCCTTTTACTAAATTACTGATCTTTTTATCTATTAAAAGTATATATTATTACTTTGGGAATACATTTTTTTCCAGATATTCATTCCATAAATTCAAAGTAGAAATGTTAATTGATCAAATTAAAATGAATGGAATAATATATTTTAATGGAAGAAAAATATATCAAGTTAGTATATTGACTGTTGTTCACTATCATGATAGTAAAATAATCCCACATCTCTATGAAAAGGAACTTGAAAAATAATTTCATGTAAGAACCAGGTTCTTATTTTTGAGGTAAAAGCATCTTATTTTCTCTTTTCCTTATGCGTTTTTGTGAAAATATGGAAAATGTGGAAAAATCCTAAATTTTGGAACTGCATGCCGTGTACTTGATCGATATGTCGTGTACTTTTGGCTGTGTTGGGATGAGTACACGGGGCGTGAAGCCATGTCGGCGATGAATGGTGTAGGAACCGACTACACGCCGTGTAGTGGTACTTTACACGTCGTGTAGTCAGTTGGAAGGCCTAAACAGTAAGGTGGTGGTGTAGCCGCCAGCTGGGCGATAGTACACGCCATGTACTCGAGAGTACACGTTGTGCACTCATGTCGACAGATGAAAAATGTGGCAGTGCCGCCAGAGGAATAGTTAAATGAAGGAAGTACACACTGTGTACTCAGAAGTACACGCCATGTAATTATAAGTACATGGTGTGTACTTTGTATTATTAACTTAAAACTGGATGTAGCCGCCTCATTTCGCAGAGGAGGAATTTGAGTCGTTTTGGAGCCAAAGGAGGAGGTCGGACCTTTGAAGATCTGCCGAGTGTTTGTCTGGAATCTGATTCTGCCTCAGAAGATCTCATTGGAACCACGCGGGTAAGCCCATTATTCTCCATAAGATGTTCTTACCAATTTTTTCCTGAGGAAAAGTTATTTACATTTGAATGGGTTTTCTTCTTCTTCAGATCTACGTAGTTCTTAGGCGTTTCTTGGATCGGCATTCAGCTATAAATCTCGATGGCATATAAGGTAGGTGGCTTGTTGTGAATTTTTAACTGTCGTGCGTTTTTGTGTGTTTTCGTGCCACGAAACCATGTTGGGGTGTCGTGTGCCTATGGTCGTTGCTATATTTATGCCTACAATTGCAAAGGTGATTAAATTGTTATAATAAAATTCTGGTTGGGATCGTTTCTTGGATCCGGAACCACCCTAGGGGTGTGTTTCACTGTTTAGCTGTTTGGCCAGGATACCCAAGGGAATGCCATTAAAGTAGTAATTGTAGAATTTCCTTCAGAGTAATTGCTTGTTATTTCTTGATTACTTATTGGGCATGGCCCGGTTACCTGTTTATCCTGAGGGCGTAGTTGTGATTAGCCTAAGGGCATGACATTATTAGCCTAAGGGAGACATTCTATTTCGCCTAAGGGAAACCCTTTGTGCCTGAGGGGTTTAATTCTATGCCCGAGGGAAACACTTCTTACGCCTGAGGGAAATTTCTGTTACGCCTAAGGGAAATACCTGCAAGTTGGATTCTGTATAGCCTGAGGGAAAGCCTGAGGGAGTGGTTTACTATTTTAGCCTGAGGGCATAGTACTGGTTGGCCTGAGGGCTAGGTACTGTTGAGCACAAGAATTTTACTAAATTAAATGAATTAAATGAAAAAAATGGCAATTTGACTGTTAAGTTAGTTACTTATGAGTACTGCTTACTTTATTGCATTTTCCTACTGCACACTTGTTGCATGTCTTACACGCATTTGGGCAAGGGCCTTTGGTTGGTGCCTACTAAGATATATTTATCACACCCTATTTGATTCATGATTTTAGGCCCAAACAGATTACGTTTCTACAGTTGTAGATAGGGGCAAGAGTCTCTATACCGGTACTTGACTATTGCTGAGGAGTAGGAGGGCATGGGAATGAGCCAAGGCTTGCAATGCTGCTGCCAGCTGTTTGCTTTGTTTTGTTATACTCATCTTTTTTTTGTGCTCTTGTTTTTGTTGTACTCTTCCTTTTGTTGTACTATATTGATGTATAACATGCTCTGGATATTTTCTTAGTACTTGAGACATGTATCATCAAAATTTATATAATGTTGATTATTTCGGTTGTGTATGGTTTACTACTTCCGCTATTTGTTGTTTGTTTTTTTCAATTCCGCTGCGCTACACTTTGACAAATGAGGGCATAGTATCCCCACTATCAGACCTGGGCCCTCGCTACTAGTCCTCAGCCTCTGGTATTTGGGGAAATGCGTTTGAGGTCACGTGGAGAACCGGTTTCAGGGCACCCGTTGCGTGGCACCCGGGTCCGGGACATTACAAAGTTGTATCAGAGGAGTTCATTTCTTTGACTAACTATTTTGACCCGTAGTCTGGGATAAGATGAATAGTAGTTGGTAATAAGTTGTGCCTGGTCGTAGGTAACCCGTGTACAGGGAAAATCCAGTGTACCTTTTATTTTGAAATTCTTTGATTGTGCAAATTTTAAAGTTGATATGTTTTCACTGTTGGGTGACGCACATTGAGATTGTGCTGTTTGTAATTTATCTATGGGTTCTATTTAGTTGCAACCCAATGAGTAGAGGGTATGCCATATCTTGCATCAAATAGGCACATGCTAGAAATCACAGTCCATGCATAGTATCCATGTCATGTAGGTGTATTAGAAATTCGCATGTTGTTATGATAGTTGTTGTGCTAGAAAAGCATGCTATTGTGATAGCTGCTCTGATAAAATACATTCTATTAGAGAGGGTAATTTTATTGGAGCCTGTTAATAGAATGGACGCCAAACTTCAGTTTTTTTGGAGTATGGGCCCCCATCGACCGGAATTTGGTGGATCATTGACGGTTTATTTGTTATAACACAGATGAGATGTCAATCTTTGATTCGTTAGGAGTATGGGCCCCCACGGGTCGGAATTTGACACTTCGGTGTTGTTTTTCGATATTTTCCGGGTTCCAGGAATGTTTCTGAGGCATACTGTATAGAATCCCAGTATACACGTCATGTAATACACGCCATGTATGTTCTTTTGTTCGGGAAGAAAAATAAACTTTTTGAGTATACGTCGTGTACACTGAGTACACGCCGTGTAGTCTCTTCCCGTGTCACAAACCGTGTGGGCGGTGACATAGGCTAGGGAAATGCTTGGGTAAAACACAACCTGTAGCTTTTGTACACACCGTGTAGAGTTGACCCGGAGTTCGGTCATGTAACTAACAACACGGGTCGGTGAACTCCTTGACAGTGCACGCCATGTCAATGATGGACACTTTTTGTAGTGTGACTTGGGGACTCGGCCGTATAACTAACAACATGGGTCGGTGTCACCTCTCTATGAACACGTCGTGTACATTTCGGACATGCTGTGTAGTCTTGTCCGAGGACAGACCGAGTGGTGTTAGCCGGGTGGCTGGGAAACGGGGTGATGTACACGTCGTGTAAGGGTGTAACACACCGTGTAATGTCAAGCAGAGTAGTCAGCTGTGTCACAGACGACACGGGATGTTGGAAAATAACACCATACACGCTGAGTAGATATTATACATGCTGTGTAGTTTTGGTTCAATGGAAGCCGTGTGGCTTAGCCATGTAAAAGGACACGAGCAGGAGAGAGGAAGTCAAGGACACGCCGTGTAGTCATTGTACACGCCATATAGTCTTGTTTTGAAAATTTTTAATACCTTCTTCCTCTTGTTTCATTTGTGGTTCCTTCTCTTTTCGGTCATAATAATCTTGAATCTTAGGAGTGCTTTTGAACTTGTAGTGTCATGCCTCCTAGACGACCGTGAGTTGTTTTCCCGGAGGGTGGCGACGATTATACTCTGGAGATGGCAGGCCATGGGATTCCAGTTGATCCTCCAGAAGAGCCAGATACGGCACCAGCTACTATACCAGACACAGGCGCGGAGGCGCAGTTCCGTGAAGGTTTTAGGCGGTTCATGCAGACCTTTCAGGGAGCACTATAGGCTGCCACATCTATGGACGAGATGACTCGTATCTTCCAGCAGCAGCATCCCCATACATTTTCAGGGGATGGAGGTCCACATGCTACTGAGTCTTGGCTAGGATTGATGCAGACTATTTTCGAGCATCTTGAGACGCCTCCAGAGTGGAGGGTCAAACTCGCAACTTACATGCTGCGTGATTATGCCAAGAGGTGGTGGGATGTTACCACCCAGTCATAGTATCACAAAGACATGGCGTGTGAAGATTTTCAGGTAGTCTTCTTTGACTTCTTCTTTCCCGAGATGCTGAGGGAAGATAGAGCTCTAGAGTTCATGAATCCACAGTAGGGTGCATTATCGGTGATGGACTTTTCTGCTCGCTTCACCAAGCATCAGTGTTTTGCACCCATGCTAGTGGGTGATGAGACGCTGAGAGCCAGACGTTTTGAGGATGGTCTTCGGTATGACATCTTAGCACTGGTGAATGATTTTAGGTTACCTTTAGTACAAACTATTGTGAACCAGGATCTGATTACAGAGAGGAACCTACGGGAATCTTGTGGTGTGGGCCAGGGCGGTTCAGCACCAGTTACTGGTACTATTTCTACTGGAAAGAGGAAGAGACAGATGGACTTCTCTCAGGGTGGCAGTACCGGCCAGGTAGCGTATTTAGGTAGCCTGATCAGGTGCTACCGGTGTGGCATAGAGAGGCACAAGAGACCAAATTGTCCACGAGACCCAGTGGAGTGCCGATCATGCGGCAAGATAGGTTTTCTGCAACACTTTTGCATGGAGTTTCTACCAATGGCTAGTGAGGTGGGTTCTGTGCAGGCTCCGCGTGCGGGAGCAGGACCAGTGGCTTCTTACCAGTCAGGGAACTGGAATACGTCATGGAGTGCAGGCAGAGATGGTGATCGTGGCCGTGGTAGTCAGACACCAGCATCTTAGAGGCAACAAGGCGGGATAGCTCGGGGTAGCCAGGATGTGTCACAGGGCCGCGGCACTGGGCAGGATTATACAGTGCAACAGACCCAGCAGGACCAGGATCCCAGACCTTCTATAGTCAGAGGTACTATTTTAGTAGATTCTATCTTATCTTCAGTACTTTTTGATACGGGTTCTACACATAGTTTCATATCAGTACCCATTGTGGAGAGCCTTGGGCTCTATGTTTCTACTTCTTCCGATATCATGACGCTAGACACTCCGATGGGGACTAGAATGGTTGGTGTGCGTCAGTGCAAGGAGTGACCCCTTGAGGTTGGAGGGTGTTACTTTCTATGGGGCCTCAATGTTTTGGAGATGACGAGATATGATGTCATTCTCAGGATGGAAAGGTTGGTTCCCTTTCGAGCCTTTGTAGACTACTATCGTCGCAGGGTGAGTTTCACGTCACCAGAGGGCAGTGAGTTTCTATACAAGGGCGAGTGGGATGTTCATGGCGAGTCGAGCTGGACTAGAGCATCATGGGGAAGGTAGAGTCACGACCCAGATAGCGAGCATGTATCTGGATGACCAGGGGACTTGTCAGACCGATTTCCCTCCAGTTGTTGATAATTTCAGGTATGTCTTCCTAGAAGACTTTTCAGGTCTACCTCCGGAGAGAGAGGTGGATTTCTTTATTGATCTTGTTCCAGGAGCAGCACCGGTGTCCATTCCTCCTTATAGGATGGATAAACATGAGATGTAAGAGCTCAAGAGGTAGTTAGAGGAGTTGTAGGAAAAGAGATTTACCCAACCCAGTACTTCTCATTGGGGTTCTCCGGTCCTTTTTGAGAAGAAGCCAGATGGTACCCTCAGACATTGGGTGGATTATCGGAAGATGAACCAGTTTACGGTTAACAACTGATATCCATTACTGAGGATTGATGATCTGTTTGATCATCTTCATGGATCACGAGTGTTCTCGAATATTGACATGATATCGGGATATCATTAGCTGCGCGTGAGAACTTCGGATATATCACTTACAACTTTTCAGAGTAGATATGGTTTGTACGAGTACTTGGATATGCCGTTCGGACTCACGAACGTGCCATCAGTTTTCATGGCTCTGATGAATCGTGTGTTTCATCCGTATCTTGATTCTTTTTTGTCTGTATTCATGGAAGACATCTTGGTGTACTCTCACACTCCACACGACAATGCCACCCATCTTGAGATCATATTGATTACACTGGGAGAGCATCGACTATATGCTAATCTCTCAAAGTGCCACTTTTGGATGGACCAGATTCACTTCCTGGGTCATATCATCTCAGAAGAATGAGTTGCAGTAGACCCAGAGAAGGTGAGAGTAGTAGTTTATTGGGAGTATCCTAAGAAAGTGTTCGAGATATAGAGTTTTTTTAGGACTGGCTGGTTACTACAGATGATTCATACAGGACTTCTCCCACTTAGCAGCACCGCTGACAGAACTGACTAATAAGGGTGTGATGTTCGTTTGGTCAGAAGCCTGTGAGGCAGCTTTTCATGACCTAAAGGGAAGGTTGACATCAACACATATCATGATACACCCAGAGCAGGGGAAGAGCTATACAGTTTACTGTGATGCATAAGGGATTGGGTTGGGAGTAGTTTTGATGCAGGATGAACACGTTGTTGCGTACGGGTCTCGGCATTTGAGGCCACATGAGCGGAATTACCCGACGCATGATCTCGAGTTGGCTACAGTTGTTCATGCGTTGCGCTGTTGGTGACATTATCTGTTGGGAGTGCATTTTGTGCTTTTCACTGACCACAAAAGCCTCAAGTATATCTTTAATCAGCGTGACCTGAATCCGAGGCAGTGAAGGTGGGTCGATTACCGACATTACTTCTATTTTGAGCTTGCCTATACACCTGGTAAAGGTAATTAAGTAGCTGATGCACTGAGACGGAAGACTCAGATACAGGCAGTGCAGGAGGGCAGTGGTGAGGGGAAGCTCATGGCTTTGTTCTCTGAGATGCATCTGGAGGTGTATGACTGTCAGGGGCATACTTATCTTTCATCTTTAGCTGTGAAATCTACCCTCTTGGAAATAGTGAGGATGAGGTAGCTATCTTTCCTGGAAGGCCTAGTTCTACGGGAGTTGGTGGAAAGTGAGGACCCTCCTCCTAGTTGGACGATAGTTGATGATGAGGTCCTGTGTTTCCATGGATGAGTATGGGTTCCAGGGGATATACGTGGGGATCTGATGTATGAGTTTCATGCTTCGGCTTGGGAAGTTCATCTCGGGGTAACCAAGATGTACCGTGACTTGAGACATCAATTTGGGTGGCCGGGTATGAAGAGAGATGTACCTGGGTTTGTTACAAGATGTTCCACATGTCAGGAGGTGAAGGAAGAGCATCATAGACCAGGTAGGCTGTTACAACAGTTTTCCATTCAAGAGTGGTAATGGGTTGATGTCGTGATGGATTTCGTGACGGGATTGTCGAGGTCACCTCGAGGCAATGACGACTTGTGGGTTGTTGTGGACAGACTCACGAAGGCAGCTCACTTCTTGCCAATCAAGGAGACCTATGGTGTTAACAAACTCGGAAGGCTGTATATCCGAGTGATCGTACATCTTCATGGGGTCCCTCGTTCTATCATTTCTGATAGGGATGCCTACTTTACGTCTCTTTTCTGGCAGAGTTTTCAGAGAGAACTGGGTACACTGGAGCTTCTGAGCACAACATACCACACTCAGACCGATGGCCAGTCAGAGCGTACGATACAGGTGCTTGAGGACATGTTTCGTGCATGTGTCCTAGACTTTGGGGGATCTTGGGAGAAGCACATACCCCTAGTTGAGTTTTCCTATAAAAATAGTTCTCATGAAACTATTGAGATGGAACCATACAAGGCTTTATATGGTAGGCCATTTCGATCACCTTTGTGCTGGTTAGAGGCAGGTGAGGCAGCTCTACTGGGACCACAGCTCATACAGGAGACATCTGAGTAGGTCCAGTTGATTCAAAATCGGATGGCTACCACGCAATCTTGACAGAAGTCATATGTTGATCACCACAGACGACCTTTGAAATTCGTGATCTTGGATTAGGTTATCTTATGTGTTTTGTTGTGGCTAGTACACAAGCCGTGTAACACCCGAGACTTTTATGTTATATAAATCATCAAAGGAATCTTTTTCTACACAACACTTTCTTGGCTTGCTTTACACGCAATCGCGACCTTCCTCGATAGCTTGCGTCGTACGCAATACCGAGTTTCACTAAACAACAATATGCTATTAAAACTAGCCGTTATGAATAGTAATAACCACTTTTTGAAATTTTATAAATTTTATTTTTCAAAATGGACTTCATTTTTGGACTCAGAATATCGAAATTAGCCTAGGGTGAAATTTTGGTATTTTTCTGAAAACTTTCAATTTTTGATGAATAGTGAAACCACTAAGTGGTAGGTTAAAAACTGAATTTTGCATAAAACTTAATTTTACCGCTTCTGTGAATGGAATTTCAAAAATCCGAGAGACACGGTTAATATCAAGGACTAAAATGTGGTTCAATGAGATGAAAATAATTTTTTGGTGAATAGTAACTTTTTACTATTTTTACCGCGGTTAATAGTAAATAGGGTAACTAAGGGTAAATATGATATTAATATTACCCTAACACATGTCCTAATTCTATTGGACAAGTGTAATTCGACCAAAAACAAACTTAGGAATAAAATATGACCATTTAGGCCCACTTGGATTAGATTAGGACATTTATTATTAATTTATTTAAAGAAGGGTTAAAATAGTTAAAATCAAAGTTTAATAAGTAGATCATTTTTAATATGGGGTTATACATAAGATAAATTCGATTGTAAATATTCATTAGAAAGATAAAAATATTTCCTACATGATGGTATTTTATTTGTAATTTTTAGACATCAAATAATTTAATTTATTTATGACACAAAGATGATGCAGTAATTATCTTATTAATGAAATATTGACAAAATTGATAATATAAATACCAAAATAAATGTAATTGGAGACTTTATATGAATTCCACTAATTTTCTAGGTTACTATGATATATTAGTATTGATTTAAGCAACTTGGTTCTAATATATAATTCTGTTATGACTTTGACAAAATCATATATCAAATAGTGTCAAAATTGACACAAAATAGTTTTTAAATCAAATATTATATTATTAATTGTTATTTTATTCCTAAAAATCTAAGCTTCGGCCAAATGACTTAGATAAGGATATATATATTAATAATAAACAATTTGGGGTTCGTTTGGCATGTTATAGTAAGTGTATTAACCATATAGTGAAAGAAAACAAAAAGACATGGTAAAAGTTAAATTATTTAACTTAGAGTTAAATTTAATTGATAAGGTTAAAATAATATCCTAAACTTGTCTAAATTCTATTGGTTGATAGGATTTCGACCCATCCCCAATTTAGCTTCGAAATAAGACCCTTTAGAACCATTATAAACCGATTTTGACTTTAATATAAAATAATATTTTGAGATATTCCTAAGGTGCCCCTCTCCTCCCTTATAAAAGAGCACCTCCTCCCCCTCCTCCTCACACCAATTTGAGCACTCATGCTCGGCCAACCCCTGCCATTTTCCCTTTTCCACTTCCCTAGAATAATCCTAGAGGTCCTGGTCTTCTCCAAAGACCAATCTTAGTTCCTTAAGTGGAGGATTCAAAAAGGCGTTCCAAAGAAGAGGTAATATCCATTACCGATCTTTTCAATTTCTTTCTTCTTCAACTTCTTCTTCTTTAGTTGTTTCATGATAAAGTAATAACATCAGTATTAATTACATACTGATATGTTATTATAAATATGAAACAACCCTAATTCACCTTCTATCCATCCTACGGAAAAATGAAATCACCGCGCGTGCGTACGTACGGAATACCGTCTCCACGCCGTGGTGTAATCTATTTTCCACCATCACCTTACAAGGATGGGTATAATGGTGTAATGAGTAACTATATATGATTATTATTAAGTAATATTGATACTGAAATAATATATATATATACTCCAATACAATTCCACGATCATAGGAACGATATCATCACTCGTGCGTACGTACGGAATACCGTCTCCACGATGTGATGCGACTCGTTCTACATGATCTTCATTTCATAATGATTATATAAATGAATTGAATGAATGAATATGGTATATACTACACTAATACCATTCTGGAAATGAATTATCTATAACCTAAAGATAAGAATAAGAACTTATTCGACAAAACACGTATAAGAACAAAAAGTTATAAAGACCCGAGTAACAAGTAACAATGAAATATTACTAACAAGAAGCTAATAATATGACCATATATGATATCATATAAATATTTATGATTGTGGAATAAGTCAATAACATTATTTAAACCATTATACAGGAGCTTCGGACACGAACAAAGCAAATCGGACCTAAGGTAAGGGAAATATCACAATCTCATTTTTATCCGAGATTTTTTATTCGTAAGTATTTACTGGGGTGTATTTTATCATCCACATCCATGTTCCCTCAATATGTAATATTGTTTCCATCCACTTGAAATAGTTTAAATCCAATTTTACCCTTAGGTGAGTTTTTTGTAAAGAATATGAAAGGAATCTTTTGTCGTTTTTCCGTACGAGGTACTTTTTGACTTTTCCGACAAAAGTACGAAGAATGTTTTTTTTAACTTATACGGCATGAATGGATGTTTAAAACATTACTTCAAAGAAGCTTCCTTTACAAGTTTTCAAGTTTATTTTTAATCAACTTCTTTTATTTTAAAGTCGTATGACATGTTATGAAAGGAAAAATGTTTTTGAAGAAGAAAGGATATTTTCCTCAAGAATTCAATTCAAGTGTTTTATCAAAATTATTTTCCATCTAAGATAATAAAGGGTTCTGTTTCTATCCATATTTTTACATTGGTTTGAATATGATGTGATGGAATTATGTTTATGAATTCCTTTATCATATATGAATTGATTTATGATTTCATGATGTTTCAAGAATCCCATTTTTGTTACATGTGTTATGCGATGATGCATGTTTTATGATTTTGTGGCACACATAAGAAAGGATTCATTATAAGATGGGTGGGACCTATATCTCCCTCCAATGCATTGGGTAATGATTTTATATCTCATGAGATAGACATGGCTGGAACGGAAGGTTATTTCGGTTCAGTGATACAGGACTGAAACGAGGAGTGAACTCGGTTCAGAAAGGGACTTTGTCCACTAAGATAGTCTTGGCAATGAGTCATGACTAACAAGAAATGATTTTCCATGATTATTTGTGCATGCCACAAAGTTTCAAGTTTTATGTTATGATTATGGGGATCTCATTTTCACTTCTATGATTTATTCCATGTTAAGATATTATGATCTCTTTTGCAGGTTTTGATAAAGATATGATATGATTTTTATTTCCTTTATTTGCCCTTGCTGAGCATTTGAGCTCACCCTTTTATGTTTTCTTTTCCCCAGGTCAGGAAGATGGATATTAAGTAGAATATGCTAAAAGGGACCCTAGATATGATGAAATAAATGGGAGACACTGTAGAAGATTTATGAACCAGTTGTTTATGTTTCCCAGTTTCTAAAGACACTATACCTATACGGTCCTTTGTGGTTTTGTCATATGTTGTAATAAGTGTGCTTCAATTTTGAAGTATTAACAATGTATGTAAAGTATGGGTCGTTATAGTTGGTATCAGAGGAAAGGTATAGTCAACCTTTGGAAACTAGGATGTGAAAGCCTTAGTAAGAACCCTAAGGATAAGTCTAAGCATAGAACACAATCTTAGTGTTTTAGAAATGGCCTTGAATAACCTAGGATAAGACCTTAAGCATGAAAATTTTATTCTTTAATTATGTGGTTTCCTATTATAATTAGTGTTGCTCACACTATTCTTCTTGGTTTTAGTCAATGGCTGGAACCCGAAGGAACCGTGTTAATGCGGAATGCGATGGGCAATGCAATGATTGTCCTCCTGAGCAACCAAACGATATGGGAGCTGGAATGCAAAATCTTGTATCCATGCTCACACAACTTTCTCAAGCTATGAATCATGCAGGATTTCCAAACGAACAAAGAAGGGAGCAACATTCTGTTGAATCCTTCATGAGGCAGCGTCCACCATCTTTCAGCGGGTCTACTGATCCATTAGTTGCTGACAAATGTATTAGTACTACTGAAAAGATATTTTCAGTTCTTCAATGTTCTGAGCATGATAAAGTCATCCTAGCAGTGTATCGTTTGGAAGGAGATGCGGATCAATGGTGGAATCTTGTTAAGAATACGAGGCAAAGAGATGAAATCGAGTCTATGGAATGGGACGAGTTCAAGAACTTATTTTTCAATAAGTACTTCCCTCGTATTCTCCGAACAAAGATGGAGAAAGAGTTCCTTGAACTGAAGCAAAGGGATGATGAATCTGTTAGTACCTATGAAGCAAATTTTACCAGACTTGCAAGGTACGCTTCTGGTATTATTATCCAACCTGAGAGTAAGATCGATCGATTCTTTAGTGGCTTAAAACCAAGTCTTCGAAGGGCGTTAGCCATAAGGGACTTCAATAGCTACGAGGAAATCGTTCGATGTGCTCTCAAAGTCGAGATGGAGATTGGAGTAACCCATCAGTCACATGGGTTTGATAAGAAGAGGAAGATGGAATTCAAAGAAAAATCTAAAGAGCACACGGAAAAGAAGATGAACTTTCCCTTATGCTCAAAGTGTGGAAAGAAACATGGAGGGAGTTGTCTTAAAGGGACAAGTAAATGTTTTAAATGTGGAAAGGAAGGTCATCGGGCATTTGAATGCCGTGATAATGGGAAGAAGATGTCTAATGATGCAAACAAAGGAAGGGATACACAGAATGAACCTGCTACACTTCAATGTTTCAAGTGCAAGGAGATGGGGCATTATTCCAATCAATGCCCAAATCCAAGGGTTGATGATGATGGTCGACGTCAACAAACTCTTAAGGCTAAAGACAAAGGAAAGTCACATGCAATTTCTATCAGCGAGGTGGCGTACGATAACGATGTGGTGAAAGGTACACTTACCATCCACTCTAAAGTAGCAAATGTTTTATTTGATTCTGGATCCACCCACTCTTTTATTTCTGAAAAATTTTCTAAGGGTATCACCGTATTACCTCAACAATTAGATGTTGAGTTAGCTGTGACAACACCTAATGGCACATCAATCGCATCAGAAGTTTATAATTCTTCTCCGATCGAAGTTTGTGGGAAAGTGCTTCCTGCAAATCTTGTGATCCTTCCTTTAGTGGAATTTGATGTGATTCTTGGCATGGATTGGCTTTCTCTACATGGAGCTCATATCAATTTCCAAAGAAGGGAAGTCACATTTCATATTCCAGATCAATCTACGATTGTATACCAATGCAAGGATGAACATAACCTTCCAGTGGAAATTTCTTCCATCTTATGGGTATTGATTCCACTAAATGAAGGTTATTTATCTCAAATGGTTGGTGAGAAACTCACGATTAAGAATATGCCCATTGTACGGGAGTTTGATGATGTCTTTCCGGAAGAATTACCGGGTCTTCCACCAAATCGTGAAGTTGAGTTTTCAATAGAACTCGTACTGGGTGCTTTGCCTATTTCAAAGACACCTTATAGAATGGCCCCAATTGAGTTGCAGGAATTGAAGAAGCAACTCCAAGAGAATCTTGATAAGGGATTCATACGCCCTAGTGCGTCACCTTGGGGAGCACCTGTTCTATTTGTTAAGAAGAAAGATGGATCAATGAGACTCTTCATTGATTATCGAGAACTTAACAAGATCACTATCAAGAACAAATATCCTCTCCCACGCATTGATGACTTATTTGACCAACTACACGGAGCTCAATACTTTTCCAAGATTGATCTTCGTTCAGGGTATCATCAATTAAGGGTCAAAAGGGAGGATATACCAAAGACGGCTTTCCGTACAAGGTATGGACACTATGAATTTATAGTGATGCCATTTGGTCTTACTAATGCCCCTGCTATCTTCATGGATCTAATGAATAGAGTCTTTAGAGACTATCTTGATCAATTTGTGGTAGTCTTTATAGACGATATTCTTGTCTATTCAAAGAGCAAGGAAGAACATGAAGATCACTTGAGAATTATATTGAAGACCCTGAGAAAGGAGAAGCTTTATGCCAAATTTACCAAGTGTGAATTTTGGCTTCAAAAAGTTGCATTTTTGGGTCATATAATCTCAAAAGAGGGGATATCTGTGGATCCAGCAAAAACAGAGGTTATCGAAAGATGGTCAAGACCAACAACAGTAACTGAGATCCGAAGTTTTCTTGGTTTGGCTGGATATTATCGACGTTTTGTAAAAGATTTTTCACGGTTATCTAATCCAATCACCAAGTTGACTCGGAAAGGAGTTAAGTTTGTCTAGACAGAGGAATGTGAAGAGAATTTCAAGGAGTTGAAAAGAAGGTTATCCAGTGCACCTGTGCTCACACTGCCTTGTAGTGGAGAAAGGTTTGTGATCTACAGTGATGCATCCAAGGAGGGATTGGGGTGTGTTCTTATGCAAAATGATATGGTGATAGCTTATGCCTCACGACAGTTGAAAATCCATGAGCAAAATTACCCAACACATGATTTGGAGTTGGCTGCGGTAATCTTTGCATTAAAGATTTGGAGGCATTACCTTTATGGTGAAAGGTGTGATATTTATACTGATCATAAAAGTTTAAAGTATATTTTCACACAAAAGGAGTTGAATATGCGTCAAAGAAGATGGTTGGAGCTGATTAAGGATTATGACTGCTCAATCCATTACCACCCTGGGAAAGCAAACAAGGTGGCAGATGCATTAAGTCGACAAGACCATGCTAGTTTATCCATGATGAGGATCACAAAAGATCCAATATTTATGGATTTACAAAGGATGGATCTTGGAATTATAATAGAAGGGGAAAAATCTTATCTTTCTCAAATGAATGTTCAACCATCTATACATGTGAAGATTAAAGAGGCACATAAAGAAGATGTCGAGTTACAAAAGAAGGTGAGAAATGTTCCTGAATTCAACCTTGATTGTGATGGGATAATAAAGTTCAGGAATCGGGTTTGTGTTCCTCCCATCCCCGAATTAAAGAAAGAGCTGCTGGATGAGGCTCATAGTTCTTCATTCTCTATTCATCCTGGAAGCACGAAGATGTATAGAGACCTGAAAGAGTACTTCTGGTGGGATGGCATGAAAAGATATGTTGCTGAATATGTCTCTCGATGCTTGGTTTGTCAACAAGTTAAAGCTGAGAGACAGAAGTCTAAGGGGATGTTACAACCATTACCCATACCCGAATGGAAATGGGAAAACATCACTATGGACTTTGTCACAGGACTTCCTAAAACATCCAAAGGCAATAATGCTATCTGGGTCATAGTTGATCGTCTTACAAAGTCTGCACACTTCATTGCTATTAGAGAGGATTTCTCTCTAGATCAGCTTGCCAGGATATATGTAAAGGAAGTGGTAAGATTGCATGGAGTACCACATTCTATTATATCTGATCGGGATCCGAGATTTACCTCGAAGTTCTGGTGAAGTCTTCAGCATACTCTGGATACAGAGTTGAGTTTCAGCACTGCTTATCATCCCCAGACAGACGGTCAGTCTGAGAGAACAATTCAAACCCTAGAAGATATGTTGAGAGCTTGCTCTATGGATTTCAAAGGAGGTTGGGATCAACACCTACCTTTGGTGGAATTTTCTTATAATAATAGCTTTCACTCCAGTATTCAGATGGCTCCTTATGAAGCTCTCTATGGAAAGAAATGCAGGACTCCAACTTGCTGGGATGAAGTTGGGGAAAGAAAGCTATTAGGACCTGATCTCGTTGATGAAATGGCAGAAAAGGTCAGATCTATTCAACAACACATAAGAGCAGCTCAGAGTCGACAGAAAAGTTATGCCGACAACCGAAGAAAAGACCTAGAGTTTGAAGTGGGTGATAAAGTGTTCATACGAATATCTCCCTGAAAGAGGGTTATGAGATTTGGAAAGAAGGGGAAGTTGAGCCCTAGATATATCGGTCCTTTTGAAATACTGGATCGTGTTGGGAAGGTAGCTTACCGATTGGCGCTTCCACCGAATCTCTCTCAAGTTCACGATGTGTTCCATGTATCTCTCCTGAGAAAGTACATACCAGATCCTTCACATGTACTCAGCTCAGAAGTTGTACCGCTGGAGCAAGATCTTTCTTATGAAGAACAGCCGATAGAGATTCTGGATCGTAGCGAAAAAGTCCTACGAAACAAGACCACTCGCTTGGTGAAAGTTTTATGGAGAAACCACCAACTTGAAGAAGCTACATGGGAGCTTGAGGATATGATGAGGGAGAAGTATCCTCATTTGTTTGTTGCAAAGTGACGAATTTCGAGGGCGAAATTCTTTTTAAGGGGGGTAGAATGTAACACCCTAGACTTTTATGTTATATAAATCATCAAAGGAATCTTTTTCTACACAACACTTTCTTGGCTTGCTTTACACGCAATCGCGACCTTCCTCGATAGCTTGCGTCGTACGCAATACCGAGTTTCACTAAACAACAATATGCTATTAAAACTAGCCGTTATGAATAGTAATAACCACTTTTTGAAATTTTATAAATTTTATTTTTCAAAATGGACTTCATTTTTGGACTCAGAATATCGAAATTAGCCTAGGGTGAAATTTTGGTATTTTTCTGAAAACTTTCAATTTTTGATGAATAGTGAAACCACTAAGTGGTAGGTTAAAAACTGAATTTTGCATAAAACTTAATTTTACCGCTTCTGTGAATGGAATTTCAAAAATCCGAGAGACACGGTTAATATCAAGGACTAAAATGTGGTTCAATGAGATGAAAATAATATTTTGGTGAATAGTAACTTTTTACTATTTTTACCGCGGTTAATAGTAAATAGGGTAACTAAGGGTAAATATGATATTAATATTACCCTAACACATGTACTAATTCTATTGGACAAGTGTAATTCGACCAAAAACAAACTTAGGAATAAAATATGACCATTTAGGCCCACTTGGATTAGATTAGGACATTTATTATTAATTTATTTAAAGAAGGGTTAAAATAGTTAAAATCAAAGTTTAATAAGTAGATCATTTTTAATATGGGGTTATACATAAGATAAATTCGATTGTAAATATTCATTAGAAAGATAAAAATATTTCCTACATGATGGTATTTTATTTGTAATTTTTAGACATCAAATAATTTAATTTATTTATGACACAAAGATGATGCAGTAATTATCTTATTAATGAAATATTGACAAAATTGATAATATAAATACCAAAATAAATGTAATTTGAGACTTTTTATGAATTCCACTAATTTTCTAGGTTACTATGATATATTAGTATTGATTTAATCAACTTGGTTCGAACATATAATTCTGTTATGACTTTGACAAAATCATATATCAAATAGTGTCAAAATTGACACAAAATAGTTTTTAAATAAAATATTATATTATTAATTGTTATTTTATTACTAAAAATCTAAGGTTCGGCCAAATGACTTAGATAAGGATATATATATTAATAATAAACAATTTGGGGTTCGTTTGGCATGTTATAGTAAGTGTATTAACCATATAGTGAAAGAAAACAAAAAGACATGGTAAAAGTTAAATTATTTAACTTAGAGTTAAATTTAATTGATAAGGTTAAAATAATATCCTAAACTTGTCTAAATTCTATTGGTTGATAGGATTTCGACCCATCCCCACTTTAGCTTCGAAATAAGACCCTTTGGAACCATTATAAACCGATTTTGACTTTAATATAAAATAATATTTTGAGATATTCCTAAGGTGCCCCTCTCCTCCCTTATAAAAGAGCACCTCCTCCCCCTCCTCCTCACACCAATTTGAGCACTCAAGCTCGGCCAACCCCTGCCATTTTCCCTTCTCCACTTCCCTAGAATAATCCTAGAGGTCCTGGTCTTCTCCAAAGACCAATTTTAGTTCCTTAAGTGGAGGATTCAAAAAGGCGTTCCAAAGAAGAGGTAATATCCATTACCGATCTTTTCAATTTCTTTCTTCTTCAACTTCTTCTTCTTTAGTTGTTTCGTGATAAAGTAATAACATCAGTATTACTTACATACTGATATGTTATTATAAATATGAAACAACCCTAATTAACCTTCTATCCATCCTACGGAAAAATGAAATCACCGCGCGTGCGTACGTACGGAATACCGTCTCCACGCCGTGGTGTAATCTATTTTCCACCATCACCTTACAAGGATGGGTATAATGGTGTAATGAGTAACTATATATGATTATTATTAAGTAATATTGATACTGAAATAATATATATATATACTCCAATACAATTCCACGATCATAGGAACGATATCATCACTCGTGCGTACGTACGGAATACCGTCTCCACGATGTGATGCGACTCGTTCTACATGATCTTCATTTAATAATGATTATATAAATGAATTGAATGAATTAATATGGTATATAATACACTAATACCATTCTGGAAATGAATTATCTATAACCTAAAGATAAGAATAAGAACTTATTCGACAAAACACGTATAAGAACAAAAAGTTATAAAGACCCGAGTAACAAGTAACAATGAAATATTACTAACAAGAAGCTAATAATATGACCATATATGATATCATATCAATATGTATGATTCTGGAATAAGTCAATAACATTATTTAAACCATTATACAGGATCTTCGGACACGAACAAAGCAAATCAGACCTAAGGTAAGGGAAATATCACAATCTCATTTTTATCCGAGATTGTTTATTCGTAAGTATTTACTGGGGTGTATTTTATCATCCACATCCATGTTCCCTCAATATGTAATATTGTTTCCATCCACTTGAAATAGTTTAAATCCAATTTTACCCTTAGGTGAGTTTTTTGTAAAGAATATGAAAGGAATCTTTTGTCGTTTTTCCGTACGAGGTACTTTTTGACTTTTCCGACAAAAGTACGAAGAATGTTTTTTTTAACTTATACGGCATGAATGGATGTTTAAAACATTACTTCAAAGAAGCTTCCTTTACAAGTTTTCAAGTTTATTTTTAATCAACTTCTTTTATTTTAAAGTCGTATGACATGTTATGAAAGGAAAAATGTTTTTGAAGAAGAAAGGATATTTTCCTCAAGAATTCAATTCAAGTGTTTTATCAAAATTATTTTCCATCTAAGATAATAAAGGGTTCTGTTTCTATCCATATTTTTACATTGGTTTGACTATGTTGTGATGGAATTATGTTTATGAATTCCTTTATCATATATGAATTGATTTATGATGTCATGATGTTTCAAGAATCCCATTTTTGTTACATGTGTTATGCGATGATGCATGTTTTATGATTATGTGGCACACATAAGAAAGGATTCATTATAAGATGGGTGGGACCTATATCTCCCTCCAATGCATTGGGTAATGATTTTATATCTCATGAGAAAGACATGGCTGGAACGGAAGGTTATTTCGGTTCAGTGATACAGGACTGAAACGAGGAGTGAACTCGGTTCAGAAAGGGACTTTGTCCACTAAGATAGTCTTGGCAATGAGTCATGACTAACAAGAAATGATTTTCCATGATTATGTGTGCATGCCACAAAGTTTCAAGTTTTATGTTATGATTATGGGGATCTCATTTTCACTTCTATGATTTATTCCATGTTAAGATATTATGCTCTCTTTTGCAGGTTTTGATAAAGATATGATATGATTTTTATTTCCTTTATTTTCCCTTGCTGAGCATTTGAGATCACCCTTTTATGTTTTCTTTTCCCCAGGTCAGGAAGATGGATATTAAGTAGAATATGCTAAAAGGGACCCTAGATATGATGAAATAAATGGGAGACACTGTAGAAGATTTATGAACCAGTTGTTTATGTTTCCCAGTTTCTAAAGATACTATACCTATACGGTCCTTTGTGGTTTTGACATATGTTGTAATAAGTGTGCTTCAATTTTGAAGTATTAACAATGTATGTAAAGTATGGGTCGTTATAAGCCGATCTGGAGACATGGTATGCAATCACCGAGTTATGTGGGGCCATTCGAGATTCTGGAGAGAGTCGGGCTGGTTGCCTATCGGTTGCAGTTACCGCAGCGATACCGAGCCATGTGCAACATCATCCACGTGTCTCAGTTGTGCCACTATCATTCAGACCTATCTCATGTTTTTCAGCCTGACGAGGTTGAGCTGGAGGTAGATGCATCCTTTGGGAAGCATCCGATTCATATCATTGACAGGAACACAAATGTTCCCCGAGGCGGGTGAGTTCCTCCCGTACGGTTGTTATGGTAGCATGGTAGATTGCAAGATGAGACCTGGGAGTGGGAGGCCGACATACGTGCTCAGTGGCCATAGTTGTTCACGGCTATATCTTCTCCACCCTTGGAAGGGCAATTTGGGGATGAATTTCTATAAGGGGGGAAGTTTATAAGAACTTGGTTCTTATTTTTGAGGTACGAGCTTCTTCTTTACTCTTTTCCTTAAGTGTTTTTGAGATAATATTGAAAATGGGAAAAAATCCTAAATTTTGGAACTACATGCCACGTACTTTTTCCACACTCTGTGTACTTTTTGCTATATTGGGATGAGTACACGGGGCGTGTAGCCATGTCGGCATCGAAGGGTGTAGGAACTGACTACATGTCATGTAGTGGTACATTACATGCTGTATAGTCAGTCAACATGCCTAAACAGTAAGGCGGTGGTGTAGCCGCTAGTTGGGTAATAGTACATGCCATGTACTTGGGAGTACATACTGTGTACTCATGTCGACGGATGAACGGTGTTGGGGTGCCGCGAGAGGAAAAGTTAAATGAAGGAATTACAAGCCGTGTACTCAAAAGTACACACCGTGTACTTTGTTTTTTCAGCTTAAAACAGGCAGTAGCCTCCTCATTTGGTAAAGGATAAATTTGAACCATTTTGGAGCCAAAGGAGGTGGCCGGACCTTTGAAGATCCCCCGAGTGTTCGTCTGGAATCTGATTCTGCCTCGGACGATCTAGTTGGAACCACACATGTAAGCCCTTTCTTCTCCTTAAGTCTTTCTTACCAATTATTTCCGAGGGAAAGTTATTTACATTTGAATGGGTTTTATTCTTCGTCTGATCTACGTCATTCTTGGGTGTTTCTTGGATCGACGTTCATGTATAATGCTCGTTGACATATAAGGTATGTGGCTTGGTGTAAATTTCCAACTGTCGTGGGGTTTTGTGCGTTTTTTGCCACGAACCCATGTTGGGGTGTCGTGTGGCTGAGGCCGTTGCTATATTTAATGCTTATAATTTCATAGGTGATTAAATTGTGATAATAAAATGCTGGTTGGGATCATTTCATGGATCCAGAACAACCCCGAGGGTGTGTTTCATTGTTTAGCCATTTGGCCAGGATACCCGAGGTATGCCTTTAAAGTAGTAATTGTAGAATTTCCTTGAGTGGAATTTCTTGTTACTACTTGATTACCTGTTGGCCATGGCCTGATTACCTATTTAGCCTGAGGGCGTTGTTGTGATTAGCCTAAGGGCATGACTATATTAGCATGCGGGTGACGTTCTATTTCACCTGGGGGAAACCTTTCATGCCTGAGGGCTTGAATTCTATGCCTAAGGCTGACACTTCCTACACCCGAGGAAAATTTCTATTACGCATGAGGGCAATACCTATGGCTTGGATTTAGTATCTCCTGAGGGAAAGACTGAGAGCATGTTTTACTATTTTATCTTGAGGGCACGGTACTGGTTGGCCTGAGGGCTCGGTGCTTTTGAGAACAAAAATGTTACTAAATTAAATGAATTAAATGAATAATAAAATGGTAATTTGACTGTTAAGTTAGTTACTTATGAGTACTGATTACTTTATTGAATTTTCCTACTGTACACTTGTTGCATGTCTTACATACAGCTGGGCACGTGCCTTCGATGGGTGCCTACTAAGATATATTTCTCGCACCCTATTTGGGTCATGCTTTTCGGCCCAAACAGATTATGTTTCTGCAGTTTTAGATAGGGGCAAGAGTCCCTATATAGGTACTTGACTGTTGTTGAGGAGTAGAAGGGCATGGGACCGAGCCTAGGCTCATGATGTCGCTACCAGATGTTTGCTCTGTTTTGTTGTACTCTTCTTTTTGTTGTACTCTTCTTTTTGTTGTACTCTACTTTTTGTTGTACTGTATTGATGTATAACATGCTCTGGAAATTTTCTTAGTACTTGAGACATGTAGCATCGCTATTAATATACAGTTGATTATTTTAGTTGTGTATGGTTTACTTCTTCTACTGTATGTTGTATGTTTTCTTTCAATTTCGCTGCACTACACTTTGAAAAATGATGACATAGTTTCCCCACTATCAGACCTGGGCCCTCACTGCTAGTCGGCAGCCTCCGGCGTTTAATGAAATGTGCTTGAGGTCACGTGGCGAACCAGGTTCGGGGCACCTGTTTCATGGAACCCAGGTTCGGGACATTACAATTCACATGATAACCAACATATATCTGATGAATTAGTTGTCTTTTAGTTTATCCGAGAGTTATGGCTTTTTGGTAGTTAATATTATTTTGATCATTATATTTCGTATGATTAATAATCTTGATAACTCTCTATAATTATTTCTTATTTTCTTCCATGTACATATTTTTACATCTTACTAATATTCACCAACTTATAAACAAAGACATTTTATATTTAATTTGACAATCATATTTCCTTATCCCATTATTTAGATGATTTTTTACTAAACCTTATTATGATGTGTGTATTCTATAAAAATAATTTTCAAATGTAAAACATATGATTACTGAGAACATGTTCAAATTTTTGAGATGAATTTTATTTAATGAGGAATAATTTAACACCTCTACATGGTAAAATAACATATTGTTTGATAGGGTTTACAACACACAGCATGGAGAAAAAAACCTCAACATATCAAAAAATTATTATTTTTGAATATGGCTAAGATAACATATCTATTAAATTTGTGGGTAAAAATATGAATAAAAACATCATGAAATAGATATAAATGTAATAATAAATTTTAATTCATTTATAAAATTGTAGTAAATAACAACTCAATTTTAAAAAAATTAACCTTCCATTAAAAATTATTTCTATATCTATTTTGAGAAACTATTATCATTATTTTCTAAAATATTAAGAAAATTAAATATATAAAATAAATATTATTTTAAAGAAAAAAATAAAATTTTTATAATTTTTATTTTTTTGTATTTTTGTATTTTTCAGAAAATATATATATATTGGGAAATATATATTTTCTAGTGAATAGTGGAGAACATCAATTTTTATAAAATAAAAATTATATATTAAAATATTGTATAAATTGAAATTCTTATTAATCAATTAATTTAATACAAAGTTAATGAAAATATTATGTATTGATATTTAATCCGATTAATTACAATTAAATCATATTTATAGTAGAATTTAATATATATTTTTCTCTAGCTTAAAATAATTTATTTATTAAAATATTTTTAATGTCCATAAAATTTATCAATTTTATTTTATTGAAATAACCCCTAATGGGGAATGATTTATATATATATATATATAATAAACGTTTTTAGTTGTAATTCTAATAATTTTTATTTCTATTTATCCAATTAATATAAGATAATATTTTCTATACAATTCAATTTATCATTAAAATGATGTTTATCTCTTGGGAGTATTAATAAAAATCAAAAAAATATATGAAATTAATTTGATAAAATTAATTAAACATATCGAATCATCATAATTTATAATATATATTAGGTTTAACATAATTATTTCTCATAATGAATCTTAAATATTTTTAAAAATAATTTACCTTTGTAATAAATTAAATTCGCAAAACTAATTATTCTTAGAGGTAATGATATTATTAAGAATATGAAATGTTTAACTTTATTATAAGATCTAGGTATGAGAATTATCTCTCATAAAGAAATTTAATTTTAAATTTTTTAGGAACTTCAAATGATGGTCACTTCACATTATTGAATAGCTTTGTGTATTTAAAAAATGTCACACCTCCTATGTTTTAAAAGGGAATGACCACCCCTCTTTTATTCACACCTAAAAAGCCATTTTTCCTACCCAAATGATTCCAAATATCCCCCAAAAATCATTATAAACATATTATAGATTTTTGTTTCTTACCAAAAAAACATTAATGTCATTAATAAGATATTCAATGCTTGTTATCTGAAGGGAAGGTAAATGTCTTACCCGAGATCCTACTTTTTACATAATATTTTTTTGACGTTACAATATTTCCTAAAAATTATAAAATAAATAAACCACTATACCGTATATTCCAATATTCTATTATATTTTTGGAATAATATTTTTCGATCTCCTATTCCATAAAATGAGAAACAAAACCACAATTAATTTGTATAATGGTCTACCTTCTCGTGAACTGATATAAATAATTTCCCATCATCACCACCCAATGTTGTTAATGATTAAGGATTTGATGATTCTATGTTATATTCATGTATTATTAATAATTTTTTATGTTAAATTTAGTATATCTTCTTCCCATACCAACTAACGAAAAAATGAGATCATCGTTCGTGTGTATTGTGGAATACTACCTCGCGATGTGATTTGAATCAGTTTATATAACCACATATTTTTGTTGGTATATGTTTGTATATTTTAACAAATAATATAATAATAAATATATTATTATATTTATTGAATGATAAAATAATACTTACTATCTTTCCATCAAGATAGTTGAATGATGGAAAAATTAGTCCTATATAAATATGACCTACCATCTCAATTATTGTAACATAGTTATTTTATGTTACCCATATTATTTGTTTAGGTTAAAAAAATTATTTAGGTATAAAAATATTAATTATTTAAAAAAAACTGGATTTTATGGAACAATGACCCATTATACCATGATCAAGACATATATTTCAATTGAAAATTATGAACAAAGCATCCAAAAAACACCCAACATGGAAATAAATATGATATGTAATTAAATATGAAGTAAAAAAATGAATTAAATCGTTTATTTTTATAATTGAATAATCCCAGATAAGGTTCATACTAAAATTATTAATTTATATATATTTTTTATATAGGAGAAAAATACATAGATTATAAATTCTTAACCTGATGTAAGGGTTTCCACCTCAAAACATCCTTCTTTGAAACACATTTTCTTTTATACAATTGATTTATATAATAATGTGTATAAAATAGTATTACCTTATATGTTATTAATCCTTTATAAATAAATTTATTTTCAGTTCTTTCTATCATACATTATTCATTGGGATTGTGAATCATAATTTACAAATGAGGTAAGGTCTTATGCTTTATTCCCATTTTAATCCAGACTCTCTATATTTGAATTTCCATTGAATGTAATTAATTTATAATTTTCTATTAAACCCATTTAATTTATATCACAACTATTTATGCATGAAATTTTATTATAATTCACTAATTTTATCTCATTAGTTTGAAAAAAGATCGAGTAAATTTTTTATGGTAAATCAACTCAATTATCTCTAAAGTCAAAGTAAATTATCTCCCATGTCTATGTTATGATCAATTTTTTTAAAAAAAAATATTTATTATTTCAATATTACTTTTGATGTAATTTATAACCTTTATAATTTTCATAAAATTGATTAAAACGAATCTTATATTCTTTTTCTAAATGAGGTTCTATTTAAAAAGTGTGAAAAGAATATTTAATTTAATTTATAAGATTTGTATAAAAATTACCTCCAACATTAAAATTGTTATCATTGAAAATTTCTATATATGATACAAACTTTATTTTAAAATAAAATTTCTTCCATCCTATTTTGAGAAGTCATAGTTTTCCAAAAAAAAATTCTATGTGGAAAGGTTATTTTAATCAATTATTTTTTTAGTTTTTTTAATTTATTTATACTCATACAAATATTTAATGTTATGGAATGATTATAAATCATGTATATATATCTCTAAAATATATACATATATCACTATATCTTAATTTGGAAGGGTGATACATGACTTACGATGATTACTCATATTCATTCATTAATGATTATCTTTAAATTTTAAGATGAGGAAAAGTAATTCAAACAATTTTCTTTCCATGGGTATTTATTATATTTATGACATATGATCTACTTATTATTATGAATCGAATGTTCATGTACATGATAATATTTTGATGGTTTTTCCGATTAATATATTTCCCTCAAATGCATTTGGTAATTTTTTAGTCCCTTAATACATCATGTATTGTAATATAGAGTAAACCTAATAAATTATGGGAATATGTCCACCACATGATGTTGTCTCCTTGGGTAGCCCTTAAATTTGTTTATATAATGTCATAAGTAACTTCCACATTTCCATTTTCACTAAAAACATATGATACAATGTTTATTCTACTGTTATCCCATGTGATTACCTGTTAGCCTTATATTTTGCGATTTCATGCTATACCATTATGTCACACATTATATTTTCCTTTTATGTTTATTCCCATACTAAAGTTTTTATCTCATCCATTTTTCTACACATTACATGGGCCATCTAATGCGATTTCAGGAGCTCAAAAAGAAATATGACAAAATCATATTGAGAAAAATAAATAGAATATATTTTATATTAAGTTTGTTATATTATAAAAATTATTTTATGAAGATAATATGAATCATGTTCTTGGTGTTAAAATATATAGATGTTTATGTTATAAATCATTGAAAAATATCATTTAAGGGAATGGGTATTTATATCTATCATTCCATATAAACTATGAATATATTGGAGGGGCCGCAATTTGGAATGGGATTTAGATGGAATAACTACAACGGAAAAATGAAAATTGGAAAATAAATCGGCCCATATGATGATTCTAAGAAATAGTGTATAGGTTTGGTCCATGGTTCTAATTTTCTAGGGTGTGTTAGGGCTGATCAGGAGGAATATGAGGTGTCTTTTAGGTGAAAACAACCAACTATAAGATCAAGAGATTTATAATCCATGATCTGTTATCAGGGAAAAAAACTTAACTGAACATTACTATTGGACACTAAGGCTTACATATTTTCCATTCTCAATTAAAATGTTAAAGATAAAATTGAGAGGCCTAATCACTTTGAGTTATTCCATTTGATATCTATTGTGTGTCATATTCAACCTAGGTCCACATCAATGGGTTTCATTTCAGTAATTCATGACCAAAATATTGATGATCTAAAAAAATTAACAATGGGTATTCTATTATCATGATTTTTAGGGGATGAGACTATGAACCTCCATTCATGTAATCTTTCTTGTGAATGTATGTCATTATTCATATAATGTGATACATACAACGTCAAAAAAGTACTATGTTTCAATTCTAACATGATATTTTCCATATTCTGTGATGTAATAATGAAAACAACATTTTTCTCATGAATCTTTAGAGAATCATGACCACGTGTATGGAATGATTCCATAAATATCACTAAATGGTCATTTTTTGAAAATGAAATTATTCATGGGTTAAAAAAATTCGGACATTTCATAAATCATGGGGCACTGATGAGATATAAAAATCTGAATAATGGTAGTCCATGGAAAAGAAAGGTCACCAATATTTTTCATATAATATTCTAGAGTTGGATTTTCTCTAATATTGATAATTTTTTTAATTTACATTGAAATAGAGTAACCATTAAACCACTGTTTCATGATTATGTGTTATCAAGAATCTTATTCATGTATTTGGAAGAGGATAAACACCAATGTAATTAAATTTAATTATAGAAAACATTATTTCATTCATGATGAATCTTTAAATAGTTCCATTAAGACTTTGTGGTTTTTACATGGTAACTATGATATCATTTATATAGTGTCATGTGAAGGGCCATGATCAAGTAACTAATTATTATATTTAAAGCACTATGAAATGAAATAATTTTTCATGAAAAATATGAATTATTATTTATAATAGATTCATTCCCATGCTATATCAATTTTTGTTAGGAAATAATGATGAAAATTATAATCTATTTTAGGGTTTCATAATGTAATATTGAGAATAAAGTGAATAGTGTTTCATGCATGAGTTCATTCACATGTGTATCTCTTGAGGATATAATCAAAAAAATGGTGATAATAATCAAATTAACTAATGATGTTATATATAATTTGTCATTGGGACTCATGGATGTAATTAGGCAATGATGTGGTGTGATATTTATAATGTTTTAACTTGTTTAAAATATTAAAGGCTGACATGTATCCATCTCTAAAAAACATCAATGTGAGTTCAGATATTCATTAGTATAAATAATAATTATTTCTTGATCATTCTTTATATTAATGGGACTGATCAAATATAGGTGATCAAATTTATTTGATTAATTCTAATAGACATAATCTATGTATATTGATCATAAATTTAGCGTATATGAGAATGGCTGATTTAGTGAGATGACAGTGGAATATAAAATGACCATCCTAATGGGGATCAAGACATAATAAAAGGTGAGGTCTATTATTGGTTATAATATAATGTGGTGTATTTTAACTAGATCTATGATAAAAATGAGTTTCTTAATTGGATAATGAGATAAATTATTTTAATTATAGATAGAAGTAACAGATTCCTTCAATCGGTGGAGGATGTAAATTCAGTCACTTTTTTGATAGTGAATAATTTGAAACATATATGAATAACATTTCAATAATGAGTATAAATTCTTCCAAACATTTTAAAAATTTATTTTCACTACTCTAAATATTAATAAAACTACAAAATTGTGAAATTTAGATATAATTTGTAGTGGATCATGAACATTAACAAATTTGAGTTGTTGAATAAAAAAAAAATTCATAAAATGATCCCATTTATTAACACCTTTCTTCTATGTGGCAAATGTAACTTGAATCACTACATGTGGTATCATTTTCAAGGTTCTCTCTAATGATTTGAGAAGAATAATAACCAATATATATTCATAATTCTATCAATAGTTAAGGTGTTCCTAATTTTGTTGGGACAAATTATCATAATTTGAGGAATATGATGCTACATTATCTTTCATAACATTTCATAAAATGTATATATGTTTCAATATTATATAATTTTTAAAATACAGATGATTCATGAAAATAACACGATGATAACAGACATCTGGGTTTATACCGAATGGAAAATAATTCAATATTGAAAGCTGGATTAGATATTTTTTCAAAAAGTAAATGGGTCTTTTTACTACGAAGGATATATCTAATATACTATGTATAATTTATTAAGGTAATGATAAATATATGGAAGTGAAGTTATATATTCTATAAAGGGTGTTTGAGGATATTAAGGTGAATGATGAATAGTGTATTGATTACCATTTCATCAAATTCAATGGATAGTTAGAAATATTTGAGGATTTTTTGAGAGTAAGGATGATTATATCATTTTCAAAATATTGAAAATGAGTTTTTCTATTTATTTAATTTAATAATACGTTCCCTATAATAATTATTTAATTTTCCTCTTGATTAATTACGAAATATTCTCCTAACATATGAGAAGTGAAAAATGAAATCTTCTAAGAAGAATGAAATAATTTATATGGATTTTAAGTGTACGAGAAAAGAAAAAAAATAAGAGATATAGTGGCCTAAGAATCAATGGATTTAGATAGTAATATGGATGATGATTAATTCAATCATGTTTTTTTATCTTATATAAAAATGATTCATAATGGGAACCAGTAAGGGACCTTATAAGAAACTACCAAAATGATTTAATTATGGTAGCTTTGGTCATTTTTCTATGATGTTTCCAAATAATAATGTTTAAAAATTAAAATCCGAATAAAAATTAAATTTTAGAGATCTAATTATAATAAATATTTTGATAGAAAAAATAAGAATATTATATGAAATTTATGAAATTAAATGAAAAATTATATGAATATTTCATCACCCTGATGTTCATCAGATAGTGAATTTTTTTTCTCATTAAAATGAGAGTATTGATTTTCTATATACAAGTGATGAAGAATAATAATATAAAAATATTGAGTGGAATCAAAAATAATCCAAAATGATTACAATAGACTCAATAAATCTGGAATGAAATGAAGAACAATGATTTTGAAAACATGAAATTAATATATGGAAATAATGAGAAGGAAATAATATTTTTTATGAATAAAAAAGGGATATAATGAAGAAGAAATTATATTTTATTAATGATATCTAGAATATTAAATAAAAATTTTATGAAAAATATAAGATGATATAAGATCATGATTAAATTTTGAATTATAGAGAACATATTTTTCCGAGACACATTCCATTTTATTCAACATTCCTCATGAGTTAAATGAATCTAGAAACCATTTCATAAATCCAATTGATATCAAGGGAGATTATTATTAATATGGATAGAAATATGGTAAAATATCATATAATCAGTTTTATATATCTATTATTTCAAATAAATAACAAGTGATATTTAATAGTAGGAATATATGAGCTGTAAAAAATTAGAGTTAATATTCGTTATAAATAGAAGGGATGAATATTCCATGAATTCCACAAACTCCCCCCATGAAAATAATGAATTTGGTACAGAAAGGAAAAAATCGTTCATCAGGATTCATCACATACAAATAATGGTGAATAATGTTTCATTAATATAGTTTTTTTTATACTATGAAGAATGAAAAATCATATTCATAATTTTCAATATGTGTTAACCGTGAATGAGGTATGAATCAAGGTGGGGTTACAATGAGAATGTAATTTAAAAATATAATATAAGATAATTTTTAATTTATTTTCCCCACAAAATTCCATGATATAAATTCCGTATTCTAGAATAATATTGTGACATATTAAATTTTGATGGCCCAAGGATGAGTTATCGAGGACTAGACTTGTCAGATAAGTTCCTTATTCTAGGAAATTGAAATGGATTCAAAATAAAATTTTTGTAAAGTAATGTGAAGATATTGAAAATGAAAGAAACTATTTCTTTATTTTTTAGGTAAGTCAATTGGAACAATAATAACCATTGATGTAAGATAGGTAACATACCAAATCTAATCAAAATAAGTATATTTATAATATGAGGAGAAATACGATGAGATGTTATATATAATTATAAACATGATGATTCAAAAGAAAATGGTGGAAAATAGTATAACACAAATTTTAGAATGGAATAATTAATATATTCACAAAATTGAGACTAAAAAAAATTCCATTAATATATCCCACTGATGATTCTGGATGAAAATAATATCTTGTATTGAGAGGAATCCCTTAGTATAAATATTATTTCTGATAAAAAAAATAATGCCTCCTTATTCCAAATTATTTAATGTGTTTGTAGGTAACATTCATCAAATTTGTTAATATTCTGGACGATGTCACTTCTTGACAGTGGGAAGAGACTATACTTCATATATTTATCTATAATCATTGAAATAGAAGAAAGGAATTCATCCCTTAATATAGAGAAACCATGATATGTATATGACATTCTTCTAAACTCCATTGAATCTTTATATTTTGGAGTGATTTAAAACATGATGGTTCAATTATACTAATCACACATTCATACAAAATTGTGTGGTCCATTGATACAATATAGGCTCTTTTCTAAGATATCCATGTGAGATCATTCATATATCAAAACCATGTTAACCATATAGGGAAACCTTCCCCAATCATGTTCCTTATATTATCAACAATGGGATGATATTTATAGAATACATGTTGAATTTTTAAATATTTATGATATATTGAAATCAAAATACAAGAGAGGATATTTCTTGTTCTATTGTTTTGTTTTTTGACAATGGTGTTTCTATAATTGTTGTTTGGGTAGATGGTGTGAATTAGTCTTTCTAACAGAATTTGTATATATTAATGTGATATAATTTGATGTAATTTATGAAAAATAAACAAGGTAAATTATGATTATTTTTCCATACTTCATTATTCAAAATACATGATCTAGTTTATTTGGGAGATTCCATAGTGTTAACAACATATATAGGTACGAGGGGAAGAAGTTGTCATTGGAATTTATATTATAAAATTAATAACCCATGAGTAACTTGATTTATATTATAACATTCATTTTTTCACATAGATAATGTAGTGTAATATCTATATTCAATATTTAAAATATTGATCATATTATTTTTATTTTGATAAAGGTTTATGATTTTTGATAACTATTTTTATGGATGTTACGTAAATATTATAGTAGATAAATAATCCAGATAGCCAACTAAACAATGCTTATGTGATATGGGGAACCAACCATTCATGAGATTCACTCTCTCTAACTGGTATGGAATTAGGGAATGGTCCCTTTTATTGGACTGTACGGATTTTATTGTTTAGAGAGAATAGGTTTTTTTCTATGGCACTGGTTGGCCATTGCATGTTAGTATGGCTCATTATGCATACATTATTTTTATTGGTTGAGGAACCCCCACTGTCATCATATGATAATTTTTTAATTATATTTATTATTAACTATTACACAATGAAATAACACATTGATATGAAATATTTAGATACATGTACTACTCCTCCTCTAATAAAAAGTAAATGGTAAAAACATGACCACCTGAGTGGGTTGACTTGAGCCACTTGATCACTAAGAGTAATTATATTCAATATGAGAGAGTTTAAATTTATTTCTGTTTTCTATTAATCATGATCAAACTATAAATTATCACCCCAATGAAACCATGGGTGTTCTACGACTGATTTTATTTGGCAATGAGACTACTAACCTTCATATAAGCAATCTATCTTTTTTATTTATGTTGATTTATGACTATGTTGATATAATAGATAAATATATTAATTAATATATGGATATTAATATAGGATATGTTAAATATTAACTAAATTATTTATGAAAAAAATATTATTTCACATTCACATTTTGAAAATTAAGAAATTACATAAGAAAATACTCAATGAATAATGGGGAATGATAAATTGAGAAAAAAATTTAATATATGGGTGTTCATAAAAACTATGAGATGGAATAAATATTTCTTCAAAGAAATAGAATAATAATAAAATGAAATGTCGTGTTTTCCAATTATTGTTTTACTGAAAATATCAATGATCATACCTATGGAAGAGATTCTACAATATTGGGAAGTGCCCATGCTTCCCAACGAAATAGAGAAGCAGTGACACCAATGTTTGTAGTGGAGAAGTTAACATACTGATTATTATTATAATAGGAAGAGGTGAAACATAGTAGTTTTCAAAAAAATCCATAAAAACTACAATTTTGTTTAGTAAACTTGAAACATTATCATTAATACTTCACGGTCTACATGTGGTCATAGTGATATCGCATATACTATGTTTCAAAAAGTATAATGATAAAGAAATTTATTCATGTTGATAGATTACTATGTTGAGGCATGCAATTGAATGATGATGAATATAGATCATTCAAAATATCATATCCCATCTGAAAACAACATTGTGCGTTAAGACTAAAATAAGGACATTACACATCATTTCTTTTCTGAATCAAGGAAATAGGAAAAGAATGTTTAGAATAATGCATTTATTATTGACTTGAGACAAGTATCTTGCCAATATATAACCAATAATATAATAAAAATAATCCCCTTGAAATAATAATACTATTAATATTATGTTACAGTTTTTCAGGTTGATAATTCCACAAGTATGTTAAGTGCGACTGTAATTTTTTTATCATTCAAAAAATCATGAAGAAGAACTTTTTTTTGAATTTCATGGGAACATTTAAGTTTGGCAATTTATTCATCAATAGAAAAATAGTTATATCTGTTTTTTAAATTGAATAAAATATTCTAATATATGGGATAATATATATTTCATTAATACCATTAGACCTTACATATGGGAAATGAATGTACATGAATGATATACCTATAAGTGTGATTGACGGACCTCAAAAAGGAAGATCATAATATCATCTGGTATTAGATGAAGCCTAAATAAAATTTGAGGCCTTCCATTTTGTTCCATGGTTAGTCTAATTCTTGTATTTTTTTTCTACTAAATTATGGAGTAACATGGATAGAGTAGGATAATTTGTTTTGATCGGAAACATAAGTACAAGTATTCTCTCGATTTAGTTCGGATCAAAAGTATTTTATTTGGTAATGAATGAATTAGAATATTCTTGTTGGTTCTTTAAGATAATTTAATATATTTTTTGATAGTGAAAAATATTTATCAAGTGGAATAACTAGTTTCATCATGGTGAAATATCTATGAAAATCCTTTAATGTTAACTTTCCTCCCCTCATAATTAATGCAACAGGACATGTGGTGAGTCTAAGAGATAATATTGAGTATATTGAGAACATTATTGCGTTTCAAGGGTTGAATTAAACAGAAATGGGTTTTAAAAAAAAAATTGTGATTCTACCATCCACTCTCATGGTGAAATCAATCATGGCCCTTTACAAAAACAACAATTATCTACTTGATTTTCCCTCAAATAGTATGTGAAACTATGTTCATGAGTATGCAAAAATTAAAAAATCCACTTATAGAATCACTTAATTTTCCCTTCCAAAATATCAAGCATGGATAACATTTGATGAATAATTTATATAATTAAAATTTATGATGTAATTATTCATCAATAACTTTAAAATTGTTTCTTCCTTATTACCTTCCAATCAATTATGAATAAATAGAGGTACTTATTTCTACATGTGTACTACCACATACACAAAATAATATGATTCCTTTTTTATAACTATTTTCCAAAATATGTAAAGATATATTTAATGATTACAAATTATATATATGATATAATTATTATTTTATAAGAATAATTTATTATTTACTTATCTTTCATTCCATCTATCGAAAAATGACGTAACCACAAGGACCTAGAAATTTAAAAACTTATTATTAATAAATTCGTAATTAGATGTAATAATTAAATTAGAAAAGAAAATATATCTATATTAATAGTAGTTAATAATGAATTTATAATAAATCAATATTTATTATAATATAAGTTCCAAAATTTATGATGAAATATGTTACATGAAGAAAGGATTTGATATTTCATATAGAAATTTTCTGGAAATATGTTGTGTTATGTACATATCATCCTACATTATGTGTATATATATCCCATTTCATGTGTGATATTTTGAATATCATTATTTTCATGATTTTTATTTCTTTATTTGATGCTATTATTTCTTAGGGATTATGATTTAATGTTACTAAATGCATATGGGAATTATGTTTCAATCTTATTTTATTTGGGAACTTTTATTCTAGAATATGTTTTGAGGAAATTATGTGACAATTATCTATAAATTCGATATCATTTTTTATCATCCAGGTATTTATAGATCACATATGTTTTCCTATCAATTTTCTCTCTATAATAAATCAAGGGAAAAATAATATTATTTTATAAAATCCAACATTATTTTTCTCTTCAATCCGAATTATTTTTTCTAAGATATCCATGTCTTATAAAAAAAATTAAAGAATTTATATAATATTATTATATGAATATTTGATATTATTTTTTTAAATATAATAAAATTTTTAAAAAAGGAAAAAATTTCTTATTATTTTCTAAAACAGGTACTTTAAACATTTTCAACATATCTATTAGACTAATTTTTTATTTTACACTCTATAAAATTAGTGGAATTTCATACAGTTAGGACCACTAAATAATTTTACATCTCCTTTATATTTTTCCTTTTTTTTATTTCAATGAAAATATTTTCCATTAAATTAACAGTGTATTTAGATATTAAATTTTTCATATAATTGACATATGGGTGTTTTCCACATGAAATGATCCAAGTGATATTTTAAATACCCTTTTCATCTACCATGATTTCCTTTGATGTCAATTAATATTTACAAGGAATATAATCAAATAATACCATCCTATTGTTCATCTATATGGTTTATGATTATGATGAATATATGATTATAAAACCAATTACATTTCAAGGAATTATGTTATAATGAAATTATGAATTTTTTATGAAACATGTTTCAATTAAACTAGTTGTTCCATGATATAATGTCTTTGAAACAAGCCTATTTTTTATTATTTAATATATAATTAATGTCATACGATATTTTCACACACATTTTTATGTTTCTTATTCTGTGATGAGTGGTATCAGAATTTTATATCCCTATAATACATTGGGTGAATATTGATATATCATGATAAAAGAAAAACTAAAATAGATATTGATCCAAATATAGTAGTGGTATTTGTCACCGATGATTGTTGTAGGATTGAAAATTGTGTACATTGGTGGAATGGTGAGTAAACCCAATTCACTATAATAGATTTGGTAGTGCGACTTTACAACTAAAGAGATTATTTTCTTTTGAATTTTATACGAAAAATATGTGTCCAATTCCAATGAAATTCTATCAAGGATCGTGTTCATTGGTTCCATTATGATCTGTGTCTTATGATATACCATTAATTATTATATAAACTAAGATTATGATATTTGATATGCAGTTCATGGTTTTCAAATGTTTGTATCCTATTCTCAAACCATTATTCTCTTTATATAGTTAACAGATCAATGATTCCCCCTTGTTTACCATTACTGATAATTTGAGAAAATCCATTATTATGTTTCCATTCCCCATGTAATGTATATATTTTTTAGGTATGAAATTACTAATAAGTGTAAAAGATATTAATAAGTGAAAAACTATGTAGATATCTTAAAAAAAAGTTTTATATTTGTAAAAGATTAAAATGATACTAGAACTATATGATTCAATGGTGTATTTTTATGTTAAGTAGTTAATATTCATATTATTATTTTAGTATCAATTTTTTAAATTAATGTGGTGTTATAATTACAGAAAAATTTGTGTAATGGATCTATATGTTTTGAAATGTATGGAAATGGAAAGGGAAATTGTTATCTAAATGTAAGTACAATATAAAACTATATAATTTTAAAGGGTTAAGATAAAATAATTTATTACCCATCTCTACATAGTGCACATTTTAATGGGTGTAAACTTGATTAAACTTCATAGATATTTATTATTCCCATACCGTACTCTTAGGATGGATAACCTCATGGGTAGTTTTTAAGGTGTCTGTGTTTGAGGAAAAATAAAATTGAATAAACATGTGTTGTCCTGTGAGGATATCTATTAGTTTGGATATCTTTTGGGGGACATTGGTGGGGCCCAATTAGGGGACAACATGTCTTTGTGGGGAAATTGGTAGCATATTTATCTCTAGGACATGATGATATTGTTATGGAAAGGCTCTTATGATATTAGTGGGGCCTTGTTATTTAATATTATAAATGTTATGTGAATTTTTATGGAATCTGAATTGGTTAAGGATGTTATTTCATGAGAATTCAATATAAAAGTGTTCATGGTTATAATATTATATGGTTAATCTAGGTATTATGCATGGTTATTATAATAAGTTTTTAATTTGGAAGAATCTATTACATGCATTACAAAGCATGTTTTAATGTTTGAGTTGACTAAAAAATGTGAACATACCCTCTTAGAGATGAATTTGATTTTAGACAAAGATCAGATATTAACAATACTAGAGCCTTGGATTTGATATGTGGATTTTTACGATTCCATAGGTTCTCTTGTAGGAGTTGTCTTTATATAAAGGGGTCATATAATTGCTTAGGTGTCTCACCAAATATCACCCCATAAATAGAACTAACATTCGCATTACATTAAATTGGTAGTTGTGATCTATCATTTGAATTTTTGGTAACAATATATATTTTTGAATGATTTTCATGATATGTAGACCATAAAATGTTCACTACATATTCTATTAATATGATGTGAATCTCTAGATGTGTAATATATATTATTTTATATATAAATTTTAATTTGAGATGTCTTATAAAAAAGGAATGGGTAAAGTAGTTATTAATGAAACTATAGGAATCACAAGATCAAAGAGAGAGTCCTTCATTGTAGTAATAGTTGATGATTAACTTTTTTGTTTAATGGTTGTTTGATTGATTTTAAAACAAATTGTTTTTGAAATTTTATGCATTTAATATTAAGTCAACATTTTAATAGCCAATTGGAATATGGAAAGCATTTGGAAATAGATTTCCTAATATTATGGGAATGTATTATTGGTGGTTATCACGTCCCATGATGTCACATGAGATGATTTGACATGATCCTTAGTTTCTTATTTACACATGATAATAGTGAATGAGGTACCCATATTCAACTAATTTAGATTTTCACTAATTTTTTATTAAGATTTATCTGAAATATTGTGTTATGTTTATTTTGGATGGGAATGAAGGGAGGTGTCACCATAGATTCCCCCCATTAGTTTCATATTATGGGATCATTTAGACACATCAATGAACATAAGGCTTTCTTCAACGGTTTATCCGGATTGTGTGGTTGTGGGGAGAGGTAATGGTGGAATTATTGATTGTGCTTCACAGTACTTGAATTATTGTAATGATCTTTGGATTATAATTTCATAGATGATGAATGTTTCAAATTTTTTCCAAATAAAAGAGAATCAATATATATGATATTTTTGGAATGTTTTCTCTTTGGAAAAATTTTCTACAACATATATTTCCTTCAAAATTCATATTAAATATGAATTTTCATTTTATGATGCAATTTTGTTAAGGCATATAAAATGCTTTGGGGAATTAAATAAATCTATGTGTGTGGTATAATACAATTAATAACGGATAGTTGGAGTGGATTATCTAGATATTGGAGAATATTATAAATTCATTTGTTATGTAACTAAGTTGATAAAGGGATTATCATCTTTCCTTGGTAGAGTTTATATATAATAGTAGTTTCCCAAATATGATTCAGTTATAACATTTTATGTTTCCTTATGGTAAGTCTTTTCCCTCACAACATTGTTCGCTCATGGGGAGTGAGACAACCACTATAAATTTTAGTATATTGAAGGAGGCCTATTATATTTTATTATCATAATACTATTGGTTCCAATTCTTCGAAGGAAATGATTGTGCATTTTCTAGAGGATTTAATCTTTGCAATTCAATTTAGATAATTTTTTACTTTCCTCTATCAAAAATAATGTGATATTATTATTTATAGAGGAAATGTAATATGGAACAACCATTTCTATGAAAATTTTAAATCATAAGTTGTTTTAGATTATGGTCTTTCTAAGTATAATTGAAATGATGATATTGACATATGATTAATGTGTTCCAAATCTATCAACATTGGATGAATAGTACCAATATTGAAAATATGATTGACATTTATGACAATGAGATGGAATGAGAGTAATAATTTGAAGTGAGACATATTTTTATTATTTACAAGAGAAAAAAGTTATTTTGGGGGGATAAAGTTAAAACCTTTGTAATTACTACCGTGATATGGTTGGATCCAATAGGATATGTGGGAGTGAGAGTCTAATGACCAGACTCAATTGTTTGAATTATTCAACAAATTCCCTAGAACACAATACTTAAGGATGATAATTCATTGTCGGGGTGATTTGTGACACCCTAATACATTAATGAATATCTCATTGTATATTTCAAAGGTGAAAGTGGGATGTTAACTGGATATTTCATATCGAACAGAATTCTACAGTGTAGATTATATATTGTTCCACATAGGATTTGGATGTGGAATGGATGAGGAACTATAATATATAGATAATTTTTTTCCTGTTCTTGTTGTTTTCCATATCAAGAAAAATTTATCATTGTTTTTAGTGTTATTGAGTGGAAGGAAGAGATAGGAGAGTTTAATATCATGGGGTTTTGAATCAGGTTTAACACCACTACTATATGGATCATTTTAATTAGTGGGTATAAATTTACAATTTTGATCATAATAAATAGATTGAGAGATTATACCCAATTCAATATCATTATTTTTTAAGGGTTTGGGGGATTAGACAATGACATGGGGGTTTAAATGGGTTTTGGGAGCCATTAATGACTAAAGCGTTATTTTTGCACTTGTTGGTCATGGTGCACAGTTTCGGGTAAATAGAACGACATCTTCCAAATAACCAAGATGTAAATTTATTCATTGATAATGAATTTGGTGAAATATTTTGTTAATGAAACATGACAATGTGGAATTATATAGTTTTCAAAGAGTAATATTGAATTGGTTGTGTGTTGTTAAGGAAAACCATGTGGTATGGCACACTTGTAATTCCATAACCACAATACGTATGTACTTTATTCATCCCAATTTCCATAGAGTTTATAAAACCATGTAATATTAACGGACAACCTCATTAAATGTAGAAAATTACATGATTTACTATATAATATTTTCCTTTTTTCTTCTATATTCTAATTTTCTTTCTCTTAGGTCATTTCCACAGTAGTGGTAGGTTAAAGTTTCTTCCTCATCATTGGGTTTCTCTGTATCTCTAATTTCTTATCTACTCTATATGTTGAATGGTGTGTTGAAACCACATCTATGATTGTCTCCTTATCTGTGTTTCTATATTATTTTTTCTTCCTCCTTACTGACAGCTAAATCTATCTGATCCATTTTAAAGTTTTTTGGGTAATTTGATGAAATCAATGATTTTCACCATGTATTTTTGAGTTAGAGGTTATTATTGGTTTATTATACTTCTATGACACAAAATAAGAAGTAAATACCATTAATTGTGTTATTTTAGTCAATTTAGGGGTGTGGGTTTTAGCGTTTAGGTGGGTAATTAGGTGAGGCCCTCATGCATGATATTAAATTAACGGTGTGACCCTATGGGATGCCTTTGGTAATTCCCAATTCATTTTAATTCGGTTAAGTATTAATTAGAGGTTTTTGAAAACCATAAAGAAGTTATGGTAAGGCACATTATTGATTTAATTGTGAATGTTACTTTTAATTATAGTTGAATGATTAACTAATATTGTATAATTCAATTAAGTTGAATTATTTGTTTTTTTTTGAATAGTTCAATTCAATTTAAAAATAATGAATTTATTTTTAATTGATAATTATTTTATGTATACATATGAATGTGATTTGGTGGTATCTATATTATTCTGATAGGGTTGGATTAAGAGATTATGATGGCATGGACATCTGGATTCAAGTGGTATTGGTCATCCAGTTGGGATTGGACCAGATTTCCTGGGTAGTGTTGACCATCAGATGGGTGTCATGGACATCATTTTGATATGATGTGGTCATAATGTTAAGGGAATAATCTGATATATTTAAAAGGAATGGCTATCAAAACATCAATGTAATGGTTGTAGGGTCCCGAGGTAACGCCCCGAAACTAGTTACCCATAGTCGGTGCATTATTACATAACATTTTCATGATCACAAATGATCATGTCTCAAAATACCGATTAGTTTAGTAGTCTAAGAAGTACTAGATGCATACATATGTTTTACATTACCTAATGAAATATAGAAAAACAACATCATTGTCTCCCCTTTGAACACACTCTGAACCCTTACCCTATTCCTGTAGGTAAATCGTAAAATAATCTTTATATCCTCTAAAAAATAAAACATAAGAAAGGGGTGAGCTCAGATGCTCAGTATTGGTAACAGTATAGCGGAAAAATTCATAAATAAGAACAAACCATTTATTAATGTAAAAGACAAAAATATAAGCCTTTTAAATGTAAACCTCATAGTAATATGTCAAAAATAAATCAAGCAATTCCATTTACTTATTCACATGGATATTATACTAGTCAAATAATCAAATGAAACGTCAATAGCTAATTTCATAATGATGGAATGCCTAATGCCAGACATCATAACCACATAGTCGAGGACTCGTGCCAAGACTACAAATAATATTTTTTAAAAGCCTTTTTCCAAGACACTAGTTTGACTCATGAGAACAATTGATGTATCATGAAGCTATAACAGGATCCACCCGACACTTACTAAGTCCAATACATTACTCATATGAAAATGGGAAACATACCATAAAGATTTATATTAAAACTAGCTTATGAAATGTTAATACTTTAATAATAAATCATGAATGGTATAAAAATAACACATCTCCAGTCACACATATCACAAAACTGTCAATAAAATATGGATGTTTTAGTATCATAATAAATAAACTTCAATAAAATGTAAAATCCATCAACTGATGTTTACGTAGATGAAATCAAAACTACTTGAGAAAAATATCTCTTTATATTTAAAAATAATTTAAAAGTCACATAATTATAAAAGAAAACATTTATTTTTAAAATATTCATATAATATTGAAAGGGAATCCTTGAAGGTGTTACAATTGTGGAAACAAGCCACACCCTTCGTATAAGTTAAAAAAAATTCTTACCTTAATTCATCAAAAAGTCCATGAAGTACCGTGTTTGGAAAATGATGGAGAGATTCCTTTCAAAAAAATTTATAAAATGTAAAACAAGGGTATAAATGACTTTAACCCATATTTTAGGAAATAGTAATAATGTATTGAAATATATTTTTAAGAAACATAGACGTGGATTATAAAGAAGTCATAATCAATACATATTGTATAAACAACCTTGGATAAATAAAGTGATTGTAAAATTAACACTTACCCGGTTCATTTATTTGATTGATGGTATGATAAACTCCTATATATTAGTTAAATAATTGTTATTAAATTATAAAATAACCAAATAAATTAATATGACATCATATATGGTCTTCTAATATTTCATTGATAATAATATTTCAGTAGTATCATTGTTTCGGGTGTTAACTGATTCATTTTCCTTTATATGCTTGATAGGGTAAGCCATTTTTATGGATATTCTATATTTGATTCATATCTAGAATTAAATTAAGTTTATAAAAATTATATTTAATCATAAAATGAAAATTATTCTTGAATTTTTATGATGTGGAATGAATTTCATCACGTTTGCGGAGACAGTAATTCGTACGTACACACGAGCGAAAATATAATTCTATTGATGGTGAAATAGTATGTAATTCGATAATATATCATATATAAAGATTCATTAACATGTTATATTTAATATTTAAATCAGTTGTACTCATTATTATACCAATCAAAATAATTAATTGTTTGAATAACAAAGTACACCAAGACGTGAAGACAGTAGGCCATACGTATGCACGTAAGGTGAATTTTCATTCATAGGATGGATAGAATAATGAATATGGTTTTAACATATTTATAATAAAATCATAGTATTCATAAGGTTCTGGAGTTATTATTTTGGTATAGAAATAACAAAGGAAAAGGGAGTGGAAAATAAAACAACATGAAAGCTGTGGTGAAATTATTATCTCTTCTTTGGGTGTTTAATTTTGAATTCATCAAAAGGGGTCCATAGGTTGGCATTATGATCAAAGAATGGCCTCTTGGATGAAGGAAGGGTATTTGGGAGGATATTTGACAAGTTTTTGGGAGATATAAATGGCTTTGGAGGCGTGATTTTGAGAGATGGGGGATTACCATTTTACAAGAGACGTGAAGGTCACTTTAGAAATCCTTGAAATATTATTTTATTATACAATTTAATTGGTGGATAGTGTCACCAAAAGGATTTATTACTAGTCGAGGATGTTTCTTGGTAGAAAAACACTCATCCAATAGGTTTTATATATGTTTAGGTCACCATATTAACCTTATCTAAAAGATTTATCTTTTGGTTAAATAGTTTAACATTTTCCATGTCTCTTTGTATTTTTATATTATATGGTTAATAAACATATTGTAAAATTGCAAGAGAACCCATGTGATTCATTAATGACATTTATATTATTATAAAATTCCTTTGGAAGAACCTTAGATTTTTAAGACTATTAGATCATTTAATAAAATAGTATTTGTTGGAAAAACTCTTTTTTGTCAATTTTGACCCTATTTAGTATTTGATTTTCGTTAAATTTATAAAAACTTGACTACTTCAAAAAAATCATTTAATAAACCCTAACATGACATATTAACCTATAAAATTCGTGGAATTCAACAAAAGTCTCAATTTACATTGATTTGGATATTTATAATATCAATTATTGTAATCCTTCATTAAAAAGGTAATTACATCATCATCATTATGTCATAAATAATTTTAATAATTTAACATATAAACATTATAAATAATACAAAATTCTGTAATAAATTTTTTGAGGTTTCTAATGAATTTTTTTAGTCTACTATTTATTTTGTATTACCCTATATTAAAAATGGTTTTGTTATTAAAAATTGAATTTAACACTTACAACTTTTCTTAAAATAAATCAATAATAAATGTCCTAATATAATCCAAGTGAAAAAATGGATGAAATTTTATTCCTAATTTTTATTTTTGTTGAAAAAAAACATATCCAATATAATTTGGGCATGTGTTTCTGTAATTTTAATATCATTTTTACCTTTAATTACCCTATTTACTTTTAACCGTGCCAAATAAAAGACAAAAGTTACTATTCGCCAAAATTTATTTTCATCTTATTGAAATACATTTAACTTACTTATGTCAATTGTGTGTTTTGTATTTTTTAATTTCAACTCACAGAAGCGGTAAAATTATGTTCTATGCAAATTTGCAAATGCTCTAAAAAGGTGGGTAAAAGACGGTAAGGAATTCAATAAAACATTATATATCTAATATAATTTTAAAATGACTTCAATGAATTAAATTGAACATATATAAGTTTTATGTATCTATTTTTACATAATATAAATTTAAATAAATTAACTGATTATTTAAAGAAAATGTCAGTTTTAAACAATAATGTAGTGTTTTTTTACTATTCAAAAAAATTGAATGTTTTCTGAAAAATATAAAAAATTTACCCTAGACTAATTTTGATATTCTGAATCCACAAATGAATTACATTTTGAAAAATAAACTATATAAAATTTCAAAAAGTTTGTATTTCTATTCATAAAGGCTAGTATGACTAGTCGTGGTTTGTTAAAACTCCATGTTGCAAACAAAGAATGCTAATGATTTATTCAAAGGGAAACGTACCATGGAAGTTTGAGGTGTCACATTATCCCCTATTTCAAATAATTTTATCCTCAAAATTTCCTGAAAATTACAATATAGAAAGATTTGGATGGTTTGTCCGCATAACTTACTCACGTTCCCACATTGCCTCTTCCATCATATGATTTATCCATAAAACTTTTACTTGACGAGTCATCCGGTTTCTCAACACTTGTTTTCTAGTATCATGAATTCTGATAGGCTCTTCTCAAAAAGAATGATTGGGTTCTAGTTATATTACTTTGTTGGTGAGTACATGCATTGGGCCAGGCATGTATTTTTTGAACAGTGATCTGTGGAACACATCATGAAATATGGAGGGACATAGAGGCATTGCCAAATGGTAAGCCACAGCCCCAATTATTTTTATTATTTCGAAAGGTCTGATTTTCCTAGGACTTAATTTACCCCTCTTACCAAATTGTATAACTCCCATCTATGGAGGTACTATCAAGAAAACATGATCTCTTACCTGAAATTCTGAATCATTCCTTTAGTTATTAGAATTGATCTATTTACTACTTTGAGCTGCTTTGAGGTGGATTTGGATAACCTTCAACTTTTCCATTGTTTCCTCAACAAATATCAGGCCTTTGAGTTTTATTTCATGAACATCATCCAAACAAGTTGCTTAGTGAAATCTAATTCCATATTACTCTTCATATGGTGAAATATTAACACTTGAATGGAAGATATTGTTATAGGAAAATTCTACCAAAGGTAAATATTGATCCCATATACCTTGAATGTCAGGTTAAATGGATCTCAACATGTCTTTAATGGTTTTAATAGTCTATTATTATTGTCCATCAGTTTGAGGGTAGTCGGCAGTGCTCAAATGAAGTTCAATATACAAGTCCTTCGGTGGACTTTTCTAGAATTGTGATTTTAAATGAGTATTAAAATCAGAATTAATTTATAGGGGAACTCCATGAAGTCTTACAACTTCATTAATTTATAGTCCTCCTTGACTTTCAAGTGGTAAATCTTTTCATATAGTAAGAAAATGTGATGAATTGGTAAGACAGTCAACAATGACCGATATTGCATCATTCCTTCTAGGAGTATTTGGTAGTCCTATGACTAAGTGCATCATAATATCATCCCATTTCCATATAGGGATGGGTGGAGGTTGCATGGATCCTCTAGTATGTTTTCTTACAACTTTCACTTGTTGAAAAACCATATATCTTGAAACAAAATTAGGGAAATCTCTCTTTATGTTGTCCCACAAAAGCATTTACTTCAAATCTCTATACATCTTAGTGATACCAGGGTGTATCAAGAAATTGGAGCTTTGAGCATCATCCAACAATTCCTTTTTTCGATCAGTTATGTCAAGAACACATAGTATTTTCCCAACATTCAAAATTCCATATTCATATACAATGTCGATCAATATCTCACCATTCGCAGTGTTAATTTTCTTTTGAAACTCCTCATCATCAGTCAAATAAATTCTTATCCTTACTAGTAATGATAAATTGGAATCAATTTGAAAAATTAACCATGTTTCACCTTCCATGATTATTCCTATATACATCTTTACTGGATCAAGGAACAGATGATCCCTTTCAACTCTCATCTTGTTTATAACTACATGATCGTTTCTTCTCAAATAATCTACCTCCTTATTTTCCATCCCCGAGTAGTAGTGTATAGGGAAATCGTAATCATTGAGTAGTTTATGTTATCATCTTTGCTTCATGTTGTGTTCTATTTGTGTGAAAATATACTTCAAACTCTTGTGATCAATATATACCTCAAATTTTTCACCATAGATATGGTGTCTCTATATCTACAATGAAAATATTACAGCTGCTAACTCAAGGTCAGGAGTGTGATAGTTTTGTTCATGAATTTTTAGATTTTGTGATGCATAGGCAGTAACCCAATAATTCAGCATAAAGACACAACCAAGTCCTTTTTTTGGAAGCATCATTATAAATAACAAACCCATCATCCCTAATGGTAGAGTCAACATAGAGCATTGAATAATCTTATATTCACTTCTTAAATACATTCTTCACACTTTTTTTCAAACAAATTTAACCCGTTTACATGTAATATTTGTTAATGGGTTTCCTAATTGGGGAAAATTCTTGACAAAACATCAATAATAACCTTCTAAACGAACAAAACTACGGACCTCAGTTATGCTTGTCAGTGTTGGCCATTCATAGATTGTCATAGTATTTGATGGATCAATAGAAAATAAATTCTTAGTTCTAGTATGACCAAAAAATAAATCTCTTGAAACCAGAATTCACAAATGAAAAACATCCCAAATAATTCAATTGTTCTGAGGGTTTTTAGAATAGTGCACATATTATTTTCATGATCCTTGTATCTTTTGATTATACAAAGATATCAATGAAAAATAACACTAATAATTCATCATGGTATTCCTTAAAAACTCTATTCATTATATGCATGAAGACATGGGGTGAATAAGTCAATCCAAAAGGCATTACTATATAATCGTAATGCCCTTACGTGGTTCAAAATGCTGTTTTCGGAATGTCTTCCTTCTTTATAGACAACTAATGATATCCAGATCGAAGGTCAATCGTTTAAAAATATTGAGATCCATGAATTTGGTTGAATAAATCATCAATGAGAGGTAGGGGTACTTGTTGTTTATTGTTATATCATTGATCTCCCTTTAGTAAATGAACATCCTCATAGATCCATATTTATTCTTAACAAAATGAACATGGTCTCCCCATGAAGAAAGACTCGGACTAATAAATCCTTTATTACTCAATTTCTCTAGTTTTTTCTTTAGTTCCAATAATTTCATGGTGACTATTCTATAAGGGGTCTTCAATATAGGCCTCAAACCATGAATTAAATAAATGGAAAACTAAACTTCTCATTCTGGAGGATGTCCAGGTACATTCTCTAGAAATACATCAACATATTATTGTACAATAGGTAGATCGTATATTTTAACATTCCTTTCCTCACCCATAGTTATTTCATTCTATTTCTCTAGGATAATTTAATTCAGTTGAGCTACTCGGGGTGGATATAGATAAGAATCAGGTGGTGTTTTTTTATCTAAAGATAAGGTACTCTTTATCATCATCCAAAATTGTAACCTCCTTCTTCTTACAATAAATTTTCACATCATGGTCTGAAATAAAATCCATACTTATGATTATATCATATTAATTCATGGGTATAATGATGAGATCATTAGATAGGGAACATTTATATGCCCTAATAGGAACTAATTCACAATACATTGTTTCCATGTTAATTTCCTTAGGATTTGTTACTAAAAACTCCCTTGTTAAATAAAATTTATAATATCTAATTTTTATAGAAAACTGGGAAGATATGAATCAATGTGATGATCCAAAATTAAATAATGAAATTTCAAAATTTGAGGAAACCTTTAAATTACCTACAATCACGTCTTTCAGAGCTTCAACCTCAGTAATATAGATCGCATAAGCTTCTCCTTGCTCCCTCGGCCCTTTCTGAGGTATTCTTATTTGTCTCTTAGGACATTAATTTCCATAATGCCCCATGTCTCTACCATTATAGCATTCCTCATTGACATTCTCCTTTATTCACTTGCAATCATGAGCTTGGTGGCCTTCTTCACAACATGTATAATAGACTCTCATTCCCTTCAAGAATTTACCGGGGTGTTTATTCCCATATTTACTATAGTGTAGATATTAAAATTCTGTCATCGTACCCTTATTTTCATTTCTAGAGTGCTTAGAATATCTACTCTTCTCTTCCTTTTCATTAATGTTTTAAGGCATAGAGAATTAGATTTTTGTCTTGATAGCACATCAGATAATATCTTCATATGATGAGATGGATTTTCAGAATAATTCTTTACGGAGAAATTTGTTTTTCCATCAAAGAATTGATCAATATTACTCCATGGGTTACGTATATAATCTGGTGCATGCCATACTAACCATTCAATTTTATCATCTTACTTTGTGACATTCTCATCCTTCTTTATCACCAAACTCAGAAATTTCATTTCCGTATCCGCTATATGATCACAAGGAAAGTATTTTTCTAAGAAAATCTCTTTAAACTCCCTCTATTCATTATTTGATACTTCTTTATATTCCATTGTGTTTTGAATTAATGACCACCATCGATCTGTATCTAAAGTGAGGTGATAATCTATCATGATAATTTTTTCCCTTTCGCTACTCCATATGGAATGAAATATTTTCTAAAAAAGAACATATACATTTCTTAGCTACAAATTGATTTGTAGTCCCATTAAATGTTAGTGGTTGTTTGATCTTGAAGTGGTGTAACATTGAACCTTCACATTTCGGATCAGGGTGATCTTTGTGGGATAGGTGATTATTCATAACCAGAGTGAGTTTTCCCAGTATAGAGATAAGCTTATCAGCACCAATTTTATCACCATCTCTACTTAAATTATCTGATTAGGAGGGAAACCCTACATGGATTATTTGTGTTGAAATGGTTTCCATTCGTTCCACTAGGCACCATTTCTCAATAATGGCATACACTACATTAGTTTATGAATCACAATACATAATTCCAAACATTCAATACACTTAACATAAATTAAACAGTTTATGGATATAATATGTAATCATAAAAATGTTTTAATTGATGAGGTATATACTAATAAATCTGTCATAATGGGTTGTAATGAAAATTAGAATTATCATAATCATATCCCACATGAGTGTCAATACCAAGAGTGCAGCAAGGCCCGTTTTCGTGTACCAGGATACCCCAGGTCATTCCCGAAACTTCTTGTTGGAGTTTCACTACTAGGTATATTTATGCCTGAGCCGCCTCTACCTTCTCATTTTTAGACAGGGATGTATTTCTTGGAAAACTTGAAAAGTCTCTACATTAGAAAAAATCTATGAATTTATTCTATACATATCCTCAAATTCTATCTTATGCTAATGTGCTCTAATCAGAGTTTTTCTAAACTGGATTGAATGGTATGTATTAATATTCCATTGATACCAACTGTAACGCCTCGACCCTAGTTACCCAGATTCAGCTCATTATTACATAACATTGGCATGATCATTCAATATCATGTCTCGAATGACTTATTAGTTTAGTATACTTGGAATTACTAGATGCTTACATATGTTTTACATGACATTGTAAAATAAAGAAAAAAAATCATCGAGTACCCTTTGAACACACTCTTATCCCTTAGCCAATTCATGCAGGTTCATCGTAAAATAATTCTTCACATCCTGGTAAAAATAAAACATAAGAAAGTAGTGAGGTCAGATGTTCAGTAAGGATAACAATATACTAGAAAATTAAACTAATAAGAATAAAAATTTAAGAAAATGTATAAGACTGAAACATAATCCTTTTAAACATAAACATCAGTATAATATTTCAAAATTAAATCAAATAATCCCATTTACTTATTCAAATGGATATAATACTAGACGAATAATCAAATTCAACATCAATAGAAAATTTAATAATGATGGACTACATAATGTTTGACATCATAACCACATAGTCAATGCATTGGTCCAAGACTACAAATAATATTGTTTCAAGGACCTGGGCCATGACACTAGTTTGTCTCATGATACCTACCAATGCATCGAGGAGTTATAGCGTGATCCACTCTTCACTTAATATGTCAAATTCATTCCTCATATTAAAAGTATGAATCATAACATAAACATTCATATTAAATCTATAATACAAAATGTTAATTCTATAACCAAAAACCATGAATGGTATAAAAAACATATCCATGATAAACATATCACAAAACCTTAAATACAACATTGATGTTTTTTATCATAATAAATCAACTTCCAAAAAGTGTAAAATCCATCCAAAGATGTTGACATAGATGAAATAAAAACTGTTTGAGAGAAATATATCATTCTATTTTGAAATCAATTAAAAATCACATAATTATAATGTAAAATATTTATATTTAAAATATTCTTATAATCATGTAAGAGATGTTTGGAAGGTGTTATAATGACGGAAATAGGTGCACCCTCTGTATAAGATAAAAAACATTCTTACCTTAATTCATTGAAAAGGTCCTATTGTACCTTCTTTAAAAAAATGACGGAAAGATTCCATTGAAAATATTTTATAAAAAGACAAAAAATGGTATAGATGACTTTAACCCATATTTTATGAAAATATTAAAAAAAAATTGTAATATATTTTTATGAAACCAAGATATGGATGATAATGAAGTCCCAATCGATACATATATATAAACAACCTTGGATAAATAAAGAGATTGGAAAATTAACCCTTACCTTTTTCATTTCCTTTATCGAGGGTATGATAACCCCGTGTATAATAGTTAAATAATTTTTATTAAATTATACAAGAACCAAATACATAAATATTATATCATATACAATCTTCTAATTTTTCTTTGTAAACAATATTTCAGTAGTATCATTATTTCAGATGTTAACTGATTAATTTTACTTTTATATGCTTGGTTACATAATCCATATTTGTTATGGATATGATGTTTTCGATTCATATCCTGAATGGTATTATGTTCTTAGACAGTATTTTTAATCATAAAATGAAAAATATCCTTTAATGGTTATGATGGGGAATGAATTCCATAGCGTTTGTGGAGTCTGTAATCCGTACATACACACGAGCGAAAATATCATTATATTGATGGTGAAATCGTATATAATTAGATTTTATATCATACATAAGAAATAATTAACATGTTATATTTATTATTTATATCAGTTGTACTCATTATTATACCCATCCAAATAATGAAGGGTTTGAATAACAAACTACACCACGATGTAGAGACGGTAAGCCGTACGTACGCACGTATGGTGCCTTTTCATTCATAGGATGGATTGAATAATGAATATGGTTTTACCATATTTATAATAACATAATTTTATGTATAAGGTACTATAGTTATTATTTTTAGAATGTGAATAAAAAATAAAGAGGAAGTGGAATAATAAAATAACATGAAAGAGGTGGAGAAATAAATACTTATTCTTCGGGTGTTTTCATATTTATTTGGTAAAAATGGATACCTAGGTTGGAATTATTATCAAATTAAGGCCTCTAGATCTAAGTAATAGTATTTTAGAGGATATTTTATAAGGGGTTCCCTGAGCCAAACGGCATTGGAGGTGTGATTTTGGGAGAAGGGGAAATACCCATTTATATGAGAGGTGAGGGTCACTTTAGGAAATGCTTGAAATATTATTTTATTATACACTAATATTCAGTTTATAAAAAATACAATGGATTTATTTCACGGGTAAGTTGGTGATGGGTAAAAAATCTCTAAAAAATATATTTTAAACATGTTTAGGTCACCATATTAATCTGATCTTTTAGATTTAACTCTTGGTTAAATAGTTTGACGTCTACCACATCTCCTAATATTTTTATATTATATGGTTAAAAAACTTACTATAAAATGTCACGAAAATATCAAGTGGTTCATTAATGACATATATATTATTATATATGTCCTTTGGCCAATCCATTGATTTTTGGACTATTATATCATTTAATAATATAGTACATTTTTTAAAATCTTATTTATGTCAGTTTTGACACTATTTTGTATGTGATTTTTGATAAAGTCCTAACAACTTGATTAATTAAAAACTAAATCATTTAATCAACCCCAACTGTTAATGTTAACCGATAAAATTCGTGGAATTCATCAAAACTCCTAATTTACATTTATTTTGATATTTATAATATCATTTATTTTAATTATTAAATAATAATGTAATTTCTGCATCATCATCGTGTCTAAAATAAATTTATTTATTTAATGTAATTTTTTTTAATTAAAATACCAAAATTTAGTAAATATTTTTATCTTTCTAACGAATTTTTTTAGTTGAATTTTTCTTATGTATAACCCTATATGAAAAATAGTTAAGTTATTAAACATTGAATTTAACACTTTTAACTCTTTTTTAAATAAAATAATAACAAATTTCCTAATCAAATAAAAGTGGACCAGAAGGATCATATTTTATTTCTAAGGTTTATTTTTTTCAAAAAAAACTTATCCAATAGAATTAATACCTTTTATAGGGTATTTTTAATATCATTTTTACCATTAATTACCCTCTTTAATTTTAATAGTGGCAAATAAAAGTAAAAAGTTACTATTAACGAAAAAATTATTTTAATCCTATTGAACAACATTTTACATAATGATGCAAACCATGTATTTCAAAATTTTTAAATTCAACTCTGAGTTGCAGTAAAGTTATGTCTTATGCATATTTGAGAATTCTAAGAGAAAGTGGTTAAAAGCCGGTAAAAAGTTAAATAAAAAATTTTTATATCTAATATTATTATAAAATTACTAGAATGAATTAAATTTAGCATATATAGGTATTATTTATCTATTTTTACCTAATATAAATTTAAATAATATAACTAATTATTTTAATAAAATGATGATTTTAAACAATAAGGTAGTTTTTTTAACTATTCATCAAAAATTGAATGTTTTCAGAAAATTACGAAAAATTCACCGTAAGCTATTTTTGATATTCCAAATCCAAAAATGAATCCATCTTGAAAAAAATTTAATTTTTTTAAAATGTGGGTATTACTATTCATAATGACAAGTTCTATTAGTCTTGTTGTGTTAGAACTCAATGTTTCATACAACGCAAGCTACTACATTATTAAAATGAAAGCGTACCATGGATGTGTGGGGTGTTACACATGAGGTGTTTGTTGGATGTGTCTTAGGAACTAGTTTGGTGATTTCTACACACCTTTGATGGAAAGATCCCAAATTGGAGTCATGGGCACACTAGAGGACTCAATGATGTGGTATTTTTGACAACTCATGTGGGTAGAGGATCAAAATAGTGAGGATTAATAAATTGTGTTGGGTTTCCTCTCTTAATATTTCACAGTGAAGGAGGGGATCATTTGAATGATAGTATTGAGTCTATCAGTTGGTGTTGAGGATCACCTTGTTGAGGACACTGGGAATGAACTACATTGTGATGATGTAGATATCCATTCTCAAGGACATTCTACTACGACCCAACATTGGTATTTATGTGAGGATTGATATCACTTTTCCTTTATTCTTTGGGAATCGAACAAGTTGTTGATTTTGATATGGGGTTTACAAGAGAAGTTAGATTTTCATTAGAGTGATTTTTTGGGATGTATGTGACTTATTTGAGACATGATGTGTCAATGGGAAAGTGGTGTTAGGTTAAAATAATGTATTTTGATCCAGAGGGTTCATGTGGCCTTTTTACATAAAGGGATAACCAGGGCCATGGGTCAATAAGCCTCTCATCTTATGATATTCCATATTTGGCGAAGGAGTTTGATAGATTTGTGGTGGATATTGATCACTAGGGAATCTATTATTTAATTAAATATAATTTTTTTATTTATTTATTAATTATAAATCACAATTTCATATAATCTTATGGTTGGTATCCACATATAGGTTATATCACACTATGACTCATTCACACACCCCACACAGACCCTTCGGGATTTGGGTAGACTATATGATTTTTAATTTAGATAATGGATTAGGACCTAGTGATGGGCTATATTAACTATTATAATGGGATTTTTGAATAGTACATTGAGTTCAAACCATTTTGGATTTTTCCAATTTTAGTCCTAATTTTCATAATCATTATTCTATATATATATAGATACTATGGTAAATATTGTGTGGAACTTCTTTTTAGATAGTGTATTTTATGACAAGATTTTTATGTATTTACTATTTTAAATTTATACAAGTTTTATGTTCAACTAGTTTCCTTTATTAAACTTATTTATTCATCTTTTTTTCTCTAATTTAATGTTATTTAATTTGTTTCCAATAAAGGATGATCTATTTCGAGTCTATTGTGCGAAATCATTCTTCTATAAGTTATATATTTACTTGGACTTCTATTATATCATCACATGAAGATATAGCCAACCCACAATACTCTATTAACACCCTCTCTACAAGTCAGAAATTTTTTTCATTTAGATAGGTGTTCTTATAGATAGTGACATCCTACCTGATGGAACTGTTCAGTTGGCTAATCAGTTTATGGATATAAAAAGTGGAATTAGAGTAGTTCATGATTAGAATTTAGTAGTAGTGTGAGGTTAGATAATAATGATACTAATACATCCTTTTCTTTTATAATATTCTTACTATTTGGATTATGGTAGACTGAAGATTAGGTGTTTTTGGAATTGGGTTTATATGTTTTTATTGAGTACTTGTAGCCCAATGTAAAAAAGATGGACCAAGTTACCATAGAGGAAATTTATATTTTTTCTCAAATTATGGTTTATATAACTCCCATAATAATTAGTATTCTTGTAATAATAAATATTCCAAAATACCTTGTGAGATGTGATCCTTTTCCCAGAATAGCATTATATGATATTTGAACCCTTGGACCATTATGGAATGGGGTGTATACATGCTTATTCTTTTGACTAAGCACATGTATTGATGTTATAATGTTGTATAATCATGCACCTATATTGTTTTCCTATGATATTACTTGTGAAATATGAGATTCCATGCCTTATATGAATTTCATTTTAGGAGATGTTGTTATGGATCATATAGGAGATGAAAGGTACTAAAAAATGGGGCGATTTTCATCACCATGTTGGGAGACATGGTTGTCGATTTGAGGTGATTTTATTGTCAGGATGATCATAGTATGAGTGATTTGATACATGGAACTTTTGGGGGATGGTAATGAGGATTCAAGACTAGGATTCTATGAGGAATAGTTGAGATTTGAATGTGTAAGGGTATTTAGGATGAGACGTGTGTTACTAATTTCCCTATCTATGTTATATATATATATATATTCTATGGGTTGGATATCAATTTTGATGGTATTATTTAGATTCCACTTATATGGCTCAGATAGATCATCAAGCTATTGATGTATTGGTTTCATAAGATCATGTGATGGTTGAGCCCTCTAAGGGTCTGTCAAATAATGAGCCTCATGTATATGATTAGGCTAATGTACATGTTTCAGTTTTGTTATGATATCAACATGAGTTCTTATGGATAAGATCCTTATATAGAGTATCTTATAGGTTAGTTTTAGTCATCAAACCCTCCACTTTTACAGTGTGGTCCATAGGTGACTAAGATCTGGATTATGTCCTTGAATTTGTTCATTGAATAGTTAGATATTTCAGTGGTATAGAGGGTGAAACTGGAAACCTACATGCTGAAATGACTAGCTAAGTGATAGTGGGATATTCCAGTAAAGGTAGGAAGACACAACAGACTAGCCTGTAAGGATTTTGAGGCCATGTTATTAATGATTTACTTTGCTGTGATGATGATAGTGTAACAACATTGGGATTTTTGAACCTTTACAAGGGTGACTTGTATGACAAGATGTATATAAGGATGTTCATTGAATTTTCATCCTTTTCACCTGACATGGTTTGTGATAACTCCTCAAGAGGAACCTTGTGGATGGGGTACGTCATGTCAATTGGGTGCTGGTAAACATCATTATGTTCTTCTTATTCAAAAATTTGGTGAACCAAGAACTCATAGTATAGGGAATACTGAAGGATATGTCTTACTCAAGCTAGGAATCAACTCTGATTGACCTCAGTGGTGATGCATCAAAATGTATAAAGCAGGGATGAGATGAGTTCTATAAAGGAATTCATGAAAATGAATCAATAATAAAACCATTAAGTGCATAATTTAAGGTTTTATTTTAGTGTGGTAATCCAGGAAATGTTCAGAATTAGTGTTTAGGGCCTCCAAATGAGTGATTGTCTTTCCAAAAAGTAGGGACTCTCAAGAGGTTCTGATGTAAGCCTTATCAAATCTTATAATTAGAAAATATAGAGGAATTAGGGTTCTAATATTGATTAGGCATTACTTCCTTCTGTGGATAACTGCGCTATAGCTACATATAGAGGTCAAGGAAGTGAAAGGAAGACCCGTCAGTGGGGTCAATTGCTAGTGGATGATGTAGCATCACATACAGGTCAAGATTTATACAATCATGTTTTAGGCCACGTGATTTTTGTGGAGCTACCAGCAGCTAACTAGACATGTAATATTATGATAGTCAAATATATTTCATGATCGTAATGGTTTAATTTGTTTTTTTTTTCATGGAAATTTTAGGCATTCACATTTTGGGAAAATGTGGTTCACGGGATATATATAAATATATGTACAAAAAAGATTCTGGTTAATAGGTTGGAAATAGATCGAGTGCATGATATTCATATCCATGAAGTGTGCGACATAGGGATTATAAATGATAACCATCATGTGAGTGGGTTACTGAAATTTTATGGCATCGAGGTATTGATGAGATTCAGTTACAAGAGGTGTGTTGGAAACTAGAAATAGATTGATATGGTACTTGTCTAAGGTGTGATGTATTAAATATAATTTAAGGATCTATTGAGGTAGCGGATTCACATTCTCCATGTGTGGCATGAGAATGAGGCAGACATAAATGTGATGTGGGATTATAATTTACATTTTTTGTGACACAGGATCACGTAATGACTTTCAAGAGAAATGATATGTCACAGGAGGACATTTGATTCTAGAAATTGGTAGAAGGATAGTTGATTGATTTGAGTTTTCAGTTGTGTTGTGACTGGGGTAGGTCACTCCTTTGGTGAGGATCCCACATATTTTAGTTGATCTTTTCCCTTTTCAATTGGTGGAGGGAGTTCATGTTATTTTAAATGTTATGGGTATATACAATATAATCTCTGTTTTTTGTTGGATTGATCATGGATGAGGAAAGTTAATATGGGAAGATTATAACATCAGAAATTCTTGAAATGGGTTGAAAACCTATCCTAGATTTAATTTTTGAATTAGTTCATTAGGATTTTTATTTTCAATAATCATTACTCTATTTTGAGTGTTTCCCAAATCCAATGCCCATATTTTGGATTATTTTAGGTGTTTATCCAATTACTTAGTGTTTAGAAGCATTTCAAGATCCTCGGAGACCCATAGGCTTATTTTTAGGTATGTAAGTCAAGTTTCATGGTTTGGTGTAAATCAAGAAGCCTCGTATATTCAAATTTTTACCCTCTTTTTTCATGATCACAGTTCGGGTAAAGCCGTGCATGGAATGTCCACAACATTGCAACATTCTCTCTAGTTTTTATACAGGGCTACTGCATAGTCTGTGCATGGTCCTGGAATAAAATGGGTAAACACACACAGGTTGTTCCAACTAAGTAGTACTGATGCAACGTAGCCTTCACAGTTTTCAAACATATTTGAAAATAATTCCTGTTATCCATGTCGGCTTATTAGACGATGAAAATTATTACTTTCATTCATTGATTTTTCTTTTCCCCCATTCATTGTCCCATTATTCCTTCTTGTTTGTTCACACATTAGTGGGAGGCACTACATTATTCCTCCCCTAAAAATTATTTCATATCCCTCATTTGTGATCCATTCAACATGCTATCGTGTATGTTGTAACTTCATCTGTGAGTCTCTCATAATATTTGCATCAATTTTCTTTTAATCATGCTCCATATACTACAAAATTCATTCGAACTATTTTAGTATATTTTCATGGTGTTTGACTGAATTGTCGATTTTATCAAATTATATTGTATTTGGAGGATAATATAAGACCTTACAATATTTATGACTCTAAGTTAGGTTGTGAATATATTTCATAGTAATGTTTTAGTAGATTTATTTTGTGTGTATTAGGGAAATGGTTCATAATTAAGAAATAACCTCATACTTGATATTGAATTGATAATGTGACCTTATGGGATTATTTTTGTCATTGAAAACCCATTTTAATCCATGTGTGGTTAGGTTATAGGTCACTAACAACATCTATAATTACTCTAGTGTTTATTCTTGATTTAATTTGTTTTTTCTCTTTTGTTATCGTTTCCTGATTAATTGAAATTCCACAATTCAATTAAATTTAATTGTTATGTTAATTTTAATTCTTAATAAAATCATTTTAAATTTAATTACCATTTTATTGTTAAAAGCATTATGTTTATATATGAATTCACTTCGTTGGGATTCAAGGCATCATAATGGGTTTAGCCAGAGGGATTGGGATTACATGTCCATCAGGATTGAGGTGGGGTTAGTGTTGACCATTGTCTTGGCATCATGGATGTTGGTTTGAGATGGCGAGGACAAGGAGTTGTAAAATGAATTGGTATATTTTGATTGTATGGACATTAAAATTTAGTGTCATGGTCTGAGGGGCATGAGATAATGGTATTATATGTCTTATGAACTATTTTGGTGATTACTACTCATATGTAATTGAAAAAGTGATGATTGGAGGCATATTCACATATAAGGACTCAAATATGAGGCAGTTTTGACTACTCATGTTGGTAAAATCCTATGATAGTGTGACTTATAAAATTATGATTGGAATTATTTCCCTAGAAATCCATAATGGAGATGGGAAGCCTTCCGATGATAGAACTGATGCTATCAGTTGGGGAATAAGGCTTTCTATATTGAAGAAGATGGACCTGGACTACTTTTTGAGGATGGATATCTACATTCCATGGGACTACGTGCTATTATCTAACAATGGTTTTTATTTTAGGACATATATCATTGTGCTTCTAGATGTTTTTCTTTGAGCCATTGTTTTCTTTCAATACGTGGTGCATGGGAGTAGTTACATTTTATTGGTCATGCTTTTGGTAGGTTAATGTCTTGATTAGCACACAACGTATCAAGGGGAATGAGATTATAGGTAAAATTATTGGAGGTGGAAGATGAGGGCACATTTGGGCTCTTGAAATCAAGGGATTTCATGGGCCATTGATCAAATACCCACTCCCTTTAAGAGGTTTTTATATTCAATGATCCAGGTGATAGATTCCAGGTTGCAGTTGAGAAGCATGGAATATTTGGATTATTTAAATAGAAATTTTTCTTCTTTATTTATTTTTTGTATTTCACGTCAACATAAAAACATTTTTTGTGAATGCACAAAAGGGTGTCATCCTACATAGAATCGTTCCACACCATTCACTTTCCCATAAAGATACATATAGACTTTATGATGTTGTGATCATATAATGGTTGAATCCCCACCTTTGACCATAGTATATGTTATCATCTGATGTTGTCATGGGACCTTGAGTTATTTTGTAATTTATTATTTCCATTTTTAGTTTTTGTTTTCACATTCTTCAATATTATATTTGTACGTAGCTACTATGGGTAGACATGGAGGACCATTATATTTTTATATTTTACTGTATGAAATGTGTTGTTTATATGATATATTCTAAACTACTAATTGTGGTATGTTTTTTTTGATTCCACAATCCTACTACATTATTCATCATGTTTCCCCTGTTATTATATTATTGAATGTGCTTACACCAATGTCCATTCTGTTTTGTGTCTACAAAGTCATATCTTTCCTCTTCATGTTTTATATTTACTCAAACATCTAGTATATCATCACTTGAAGGTATAGACTCACCAATTCACTATCATTACACCCTCAATGTATGTGGACAACCTTTGGAATTTAGGGTGGTGTACCTAAGTCTTGTGGCACCTAGCTTGATAGCATGGTTTGTGTGGCTAATTTGGTCAATGAAGCCTTATGAAATATGTTATCATTATGTTATGTATGGTGGATAAAAAATTATGTTCTTGAGAATCCATTGAGATTTTTTCATATTGATGAAAATTATACCTTGGATCCACTCCCGGATTAACAGAGTCTCCCCATTGACCACAACATTAATTTTTTGGCTTTTTCTTCAAGAAACCACTACAATGAATCCCTCTACTTGGAATCGTAGATTATATTTATTTTTAATCCTTTTGTGGCATCGACCAATGTTCTTAAATGTGATACCATTTTTCTAGTCTTCCAATTAATTACTGTGTTCCCTATAACACTTGTTTTTCAATTCTTTTACTCTAAAACCATGGGTGACCTTAAGAAATCCTCAAGTGTACACAAGGCCAAAAATCCATTATCTTCATCCCTAACATTGGTCAATCAATTTGTGTTAATTTAGTCTGACTTATCCTAATATTCAACATTTTCTATCTTTTTTTCTTGGGATATCTCTTCATATTTCACCCATGAAAGATATTTTGTAATGGACTATGAGTTAGCAGTGTGGTCGCTCAGGATAAACTAATAAATAGAAACATGTTCTTCGTTTATGACATATTCTAGGTGAATTATTAACCCACTAAACACATTTTACCATATATTTTCAATGACTCTATAACCATTTGATCCAATTATTCACATAGGGTAATTCCCATGTGTGGATCCTTCCAAGAGGTGATTCATTAATTTTGGATTTCATTACTGTTACAGTACGAATATATTTAAAATTAGGGGCACATGTATAGATGTGTTTAATTGATATTGATAACATTTCTATGTATAAACTATGATAAACATGATTTATAATCATGAAATGTGTTTGAATGTGCATCATATGATACAGTTTATTAATATTGATCATATGTGAGTGTGTGTCTATAGGTGTGTGTGTGTATGCAGCCGGGGAGAGTCATCCTTGACATATTATGAATCTTCTATTAAATTCTATGAATTATTTTTAATATATGTATGGATGGTGGTGGATACCCATTAATATGAAAGGACAGGTGGACTAACATTTTATTGGTGGCCATTATTGGGGGTGACTGTGATACATGTGAGGATGGTGTTGATTATATAAGGTATAGGGTAGGGGTGTGAGGGAATTGTCTTCAAACATGTGGTAAAGATGGGGAGTGATTCTAAGGACCTGTAAATTTCATGGAAATTTTTTTCTTAATTTCTTTGGAATTTTACGAGTCGATGGTTTTTGACTACACTTCATTTCGAGGCCCGGTGTCCCCAGAATCAATTTCCAATGTTTAACTCGGCTACGATCAGTGAACAAACGAGCGAGTTTTTCTATTTTTTAAACCAGTTCTCAGAATTGAAATCCGAGGGCACCGATGAACTCGCAACGCCAGTAATTCCTTAAGGGGACCTTTAGCGCAGATGTGTTTTAAGCGGGATGAGAATTAATTTTTGGGGAATTAGTTTAAAAATAAATAAAATTGGTGTGTACAATTTTATTTATATCTACGGTGTTAAATCCTACAAAGGGGAGTTAAGTGTGGGACCCACAACCACCTAACTACCCTTGTGTGGTTATTTGGGAGGTGGGGCCCACATGACCCCAACCTTCCACCTTCCATAGCACTTTTCAAACCCCTCTTTAAATTCCCCAAACATCTCCCTTAAACATTTTTTTAATTAACTTGTTAACTCCTCAACTCCCCTATTAATGGGAACTTTTCTTTTCCTCCTAATCCCTATTGATTTATGTATCCAACACACTTTAATTAATGAATTGAATCACCAAAATCGATTAATTAAATAACTGTTATGAATTTTGAATTTCCAATGGCTTGTGTGAATAAAATAACAGCTTAGCTATTATTTTATTTTGGCTCTGGGTTGTGTTGGAAATTTGGGGAGCTCTTGAGATTTAGAGAAGGGTGTTCTTCTCTCAATGAAAGAACACCATTCTACCGACGAACAACCGCCGAGGAACATCATCTTCACCTTTGATCTTTGGCCTAGCCAAAGGAGTAGAATCCACCCTCATGGAATGCCAACAATGATGTGACTTCCTTCATCTTCTCAGCAACATGTAAGAAGACGTTGTTTCCCCCTTGGATGCACCCTGACGTCCACAGAATCGACGTCCGATCTCCGTGACGCCTTTATCTGTAACACCCAACGTGTGACGTCAATGATCAAAGTAAGGGTTGTTATGTGCAAGTTTTAATACCGTTCCTCATTGTTATTCAATTATAGAGTTTCGTTGGGCCGCATGATACCATCTTGATGAGGAAGGGCTCTGACCACATGAACATGGTCTGACCCATCCCCTCTAATTTTTGGGTTATTGACGATGGAGGTGGACTATGAAGAATCGTCCGATGACGGGACGACCAGAAGCGGATCATCAACGCATGATTGTCGGGTTGCGGCAAAGTCGCGGCACCAACGTGCCGCACGGAGTAGAGCCAGGCAGTGACCAGGGCGGGTCGCGAAAGAGGGGTGCGGTGCCGTCGAGCCGTGCTAGAGATTCAAGGGGCCGCGGCCGAGGCGGGCCACAGTGGTGGGCTGCGGTGACGTCATGCTGCCCCGGTTGGACAAAGGTGCAGCCAAAGACCGCGGCGGATTTGGAAGGGGAGACCAGCATTGTCGACCGCCCATGCCATCAAGAGGCGGGACCCATGGGGGTCCCATGGTTCCCCAAGGGTCATCCATCATGGACATCCATTTCGTAAAACCGTGGGGGGTGTAACCCCCCGCTCCGCGCAAGGCTCGGCCATGCTAGCCGAGCCGCAACCAGAGGTCGGGCCGGGCTGCCAGCGCCGGGTCGGGCCGCACCAGGCAGGTCAGGCAGTGGTCAACTAGGTCAGGCCGTGCCCAACCAGGCCGAACCCGAACCCGGGTCAGGTCGACCCGGTTTGGGCCGACCCAGGGGGTGTCGGACCGGGTTGGACCGGCCCCATAGCCCCTCTTTTCGAACCATTTTCAGTTAAACAGACATATCTTGAGCTATGGACCTACGATCGACACACCGTCAGTTGTGTAGGATTACATGGATCGAGAAGTCGTTTTGGTATATTACACTGATGGTTTCGGAAAATTTTGTGTACAACCGAGTGGGTTTGAACCCGAAACCAACCGGGCCCTCTAAGTGGAAACACTTATAACATGAGCTCCAGTTGTCCGATTGACGTGCCATCGACTTTGTTGGATTCCTCATGATGAGAAGGTTATTATGGAATACTTCACCTAAGATTTGGACACAGTTGGAGTATGACCGGTTTGGATTGTACCCAAAATCCAACCGGTCCACTGGAACAGATATGCTAATAACTCACAGACTGGGTGTCCGATTGACGTGCCATCAATTTTATTGAGACCCCAATGACAAGGTGGTCCTATGAGATAATTCCACATGAGATTACATGACACTTGTAGTATCGATCAGTAGCTCGTGGAGCGGATACTCCTTAAGACGAGCGTACGGAGTACGGAGACCTTGTAACTAGCTGAGATCTGATGACTGCTTGTCCGATTCGAGTTAGAGTGACTTCACTAGCCCATTGGGGATCACTACTATGATTGGGTGGAAGAACCACAGTGGGGAGAACTACTGTGTTTGGGTGGATGTCCCGTGATACTCAACAAAATAATTACCTATGTAGGCTATTAGGGGTAACACTACTATTTTGGGGTGGAAGACCCATGGTTGGGAGCACTACTGTGTTGGGTTGGAAGACTCGCAGTACTCGATAGGAGGAGTACCTCAACAGTCAATGGTTTTTGAGTAGCGTCTCGAAGTCCTGAGAGGATCAATGTACTCAACATAGGAGGATCTCTTTAGCAGTTGTGGTTTCTTTATCATTAATGAAAATCCTGGTTTGAGCTGAGTCAATGACCATTGTGTTATACCTCATGATTGAGATGGGTTTCATGATAAATTATGTATATGTATGGGAATATACCTATGTAAAGTATATCTGTTGAGATATTTTATTGTGATTTATCCTAGTTGGATTTTGTGCGACCTTGAGGTACTCGAGGTCCCTACTGAGTATCGTTATACTCACCCCTACACGGGCTATGCTCGCACCTCGTTGTGTTGGATACAGACGCTGGACAACGCTGGTTGTGGTGGAGTGTACGAGGACTGGATGATACGTAGAGGTGGGTCTCATGATGAGACGGTACACGGAGCATACGGACGGACGTACGGATGTGGAGTGCAGAGGAGGTCATTTTTACCTACCCTTCAGGTAGGATCTGTGGTGGATGATCCGAGAGCTTCTTGTCACATTTCAGATGCTGTCCTTTGAGTTGTACTTTACTTTATGTTGTAGTTGTACCTTTCAGTTGGGCATGTATTTCTGTCCCCTTTTGTATTTTCAGCACACTTGTTTTACTTCTTTACTTAGTATATGCTTCCTCTTGTTCTCTTGTTGTGTGAGTTTACATTTTATAAAGGCAATGCCTTCCAAGTTATAGGGATTTATGCCTTTGCTGCTTGTCGCCATCCCCTGGCCTATAGAAGGCGGGCTTGGGGTAGTGACGACTCGGGCCCCGGGGGACGGTTCATGAAAGATTGGTATCAGAGGCCGCCGGTTCTACCGCAGAACCTATGACTCTCATATTTTCCTTCATTGAGGCAATAGTGTAAAGCGTATCGAGTGTGGTTTTCACTTTAGGGAGTCCAGTGTTGGTTCGGCGACCGACGTATCCATACACCAGGACCATGACTACTGATTTATGAACCTGTGTTTTCTCTATAAGTGACCATGAGGTTGGTCCGCATAGTGATGAGGCTTCGGTACGTGGGTTGATGCCTAAGATAGTACCTTCAGGTAGTGTTCCAGCTATATCAATACCTGTTGGTCAAAAGTTACAACTGGTGGTACCGGTAGATGACACATGTAGGCTTAGTTCCTTAAACGTGTTTTAGCATCAGATACCCCTCAGGTTATGAGGCGAGCCTGACTCATAGGCGGATGAAAACTAGCTTGAGGAGGTGGCTGAGAGTTTTCTAGAGCTTATACAGCTTTGGCCGGACGACATGTCGATAACTGCGTATTCGTCGGGGCATATTGACCATTCCTGGTACTCGATGAATATGATTCGATCAGTGCTTCAGGGATCAGACATCAAAGAACGGTATTTTTAAAGGACATCTGAGCCATCATTTCTTCCTCTATGCATTCCTACTTATTCTAGAGTTCTAGAGGGAACCATTATGGTTGAATGTTCTTTGGCTGAATGAATACAGCTAGTGAATATAAGCAGTAAGAAATAGGAAAATAGCGCCAGTCTCAAAGACTTGGGCATGTAAATTGTTTGAGGAAGAAGTAGTCTTAAGGACATACGAATCTATAGAACAGGAGACGTGGAAGTAGAGCTAGGAGTGCAGCATGAGGTGGTGAACATTTCTACATGTTACAATCACCCACCATTGTAGTCCCTCCTAGGCTTAGGGAGCTAGAGGGAAGGGGAATAGAGTAGCTGCATGCGGTCAAGGATTGCGACCTGAAGGCTCTAGGGATGATTCGAGGAATGATCTATGTCTACTACTAGCTGTCATATCAACAAACATTGAAATGAATCAATCCTTCCTTCCACTAATCTTGTCCCAGACCTAGAGTTTCTGGTTAAAACCGTTTACTCGACCCTCATTTCTAGAGATACCGTTTGTTGGAGACTCGATAATCACACATACGCCGATAGTGTGATCTGACTCTTTAGGAGAGAGTTTCGGTGGGAACCCATGGGTGGTAGTGTCGAGGCCTTAAGACATTGGTCTGGGTATGGATTGGATCCATAGTTCATACACAAATTGACTGTAAAGGCAAAAGGATTTGGTTTATCTACAATGTTGGTATGGAGTTTTCCCTTGGTCGGTGAAAAGGTAATCCTAGACAGTACAGGATAAAATCAACCTTAGGAGGGTGTGGCCGATCACTTTTGAGTCGGCAAACCTTACCCTCATGGAAGTAGGATTTTTGAATAAGAGGTTCCTCCAGGACTATGACTTCAAGATAGTCTATACTCCTGGGAAGGGGAACGTTGTTGTGGATGCGCTCAACATGAGGAATAGAATTCAGCTTCTAGGAAAGGTGACAGTGCAGCTGGCTGCATTGCTCATATCCTAAGTCGACAGGAGCCGAACTAGTTCTAGGCATGGAGGCCTTTGTTCTTGTTTATTCTTGATTCCATGTTGTTGTTGTCTATGGTTGTTATGTGTCTTGTACTATGAGTTGCAGTAATAAAAGACACTTATCTTGTGGCGTTTACTTCCCTGTCATTTTTGTATGGTCGATACTGGGAGGTTCCAGTTAAAACTGTTGACATGACCCTCACTTTCATGATTCCAACTGGAGGAGACCTAGTGGCCACACATTGATGCCAACAGTGTGACTGAACCCTTGGAGGCTAGAATGATGTTTGAATCTCTTGGTAGTGGTGTTGAGGCCTTATGATGTTATCCAAGACATGAATTGTACTGTTCATATCAGGATTAACTGTATTAGGCAAAAAACGTGGTTAATCCAGGGGATGAATCCAGATTTCTCTTTTCTGAAAAGGAGACATTTTATCAGCTCTTGTAGTACCAGAGATGGTACTGGCTACGACGAAGAAGGTGTAGATCATCCATGAATGGATGAAGACTACACAGAGCAAGAGGAAATCATATGTTGATATGAGACGGGACCGCTGGAGTTCAAGGATAGCGACCACGTTTTCTTATGGGTCTCACCTCGATGAGGTCTACGGAGATGTGGATGAGGCGACAAGTTAACTCCAAGGATCATTGGATCCTTCTAGGTCCTCAGCAGGGTAGGCAAGGTGGCTTGCCCCTTGACCATTCCACCACAGTTGCACTAGGTGCACGACATCTTCCACTTATCTTAGCTGAGGAGATACATGAACGGCCCTTCACACATCATCGACCATAGGGAGATGGACATCGATGACTGGGCGATATTCAAGGAGGTTCCAATAGAGATCGAGGATCGACAGGAGTGTATCCTATGTGGGTGGTAAATTCCTCAGGTGCGCTTTCACTGGAAGCATAATAACCTCCAGGAGAGCACATGATAGTGGAAGGCTCAGATTTGTGCTCCATACCACTTTTGTTTTCCCTGGTGTGTGTTGAAGCTGTATGAGGATATAAAGCCCTAAGGTGGTAGTAATATAAAGACATGGAAATTTCATGGAATTTTTTTTTAATTTCTTTGGAATTTTACGAGTCTATGGTTTTTTACGACACTTGATTACGAGGCCCGGTGTGCCCGGAATCAATTTTCGAAGTTTTTCTCGGGTACGTTTAGTGAACGAACGAGCGGGTTTTTCTATATTTTGAACAGGTGCTCGGAATTGAAATCCAAGGTCACCAATGAACTCGCAACACCAGTAATTGCATATGGGTAACTTTAACGCAGTTACATTTTGTAAAGTCCTGAAAATTTGAAGGAAAATGTTTTTCTTAATTTTCTTTGGAATTTTACAAGAACGCAGATTCTAACGATGCCTGATTTTGAGGCCCAGTGTGCTCAGAATCATTTTCCGAAGTCTAGCTCGGGTACGTTCAGTGAACGAACGAGCGGGTTTTTCTAACTTCTGAACCGGTGCTCAGAATCGAATTCTGAGGGCACCGATGGAATCGCAGCGCCGATAATTGCTTAAGGGGACCTTAAGTGCAGTTGCATTTTGTCGCATGAGGTGGTTAATTTTTGGGGATTCAATATGTCATAAATAAATTGTAGTGTTACAATTTATTTTATGTGGAAGTTAATTTCTTAATAGAGATGTTGGAGGTGGGGCCGCACCCCACCGAACTTCCCATGAGAGGGTATGACCAAGGGTGGTGGGGTCCGCACAAAACCCCAACCCTTCACCTTCACCTCCTCCCTTACGACGACGTCAACGAACCGACGTCCACCTTTTCGCGATATAATCAACGAACAACACTTGAGGTAGGGGAATTTATTTGGTGTTCTCTTATATTTTGAGAAATGAATGATGAGCACGGACCAACCAATTCCAGGTTGATCCGCGGATCGTTCATTCATACGGATTGATGTTGAGGATTTTTGTCTTTGTCTGTGAATTATTTCATGTCGTACGTCGACTTTTAATAGATGGTTGCTTGCTATCATTATAACGGGATGTGGTCGGACCGCACGAACACTACCGACCCTCCTCCCCCCCTTGTTGTTGAATTTGTTGCAGCGCGTGAAAGGCAGTGCGGTGCTGTTGCACCGCGCAGAAATTATGAGGAAGGGCTAAGAAGGGCGGCGCCGTCGCGCCGCGCCGATGAAGATGAACAAGCCACGACGCCGTCGCGCTGTGCCGGAAAATGACAAACGAAGCCGCACGGGAATTGTGGGATCTTTGCAGCAAAGTTCAGGTCCTGGGATGATCACTGGCGAAGACCGCAGGAAAATCGGACCACCGGAGCGTGTCCAGTGGTCCATGGAAGCCCCCGCCGGTGCACCCCAGCGGCGCGGCGACGCCGGCGGTCGGGGCGGCAGCGCCGGCGGTCGGAGCGGTGGTGCCCGGACCGCCACCGGAAGAATCCGCCACGGCTGAATCCGCGGCGGCGGAGCGCGGTCCCATGACTGTGTGGGACCGGAGGGGGACAGCGGGACGCAGCCGGCTGCCTCGTCCGCTGGCACGGGCGGCCCCACACTGGGTCGCGGTTCTTCACGCGGGGGCAGTGCCCCGCTCTACTCCGCTCGGCCGTAATCGGGTGAGCCGACCCGCCGGCCGGGCCGGGTCGCGCCCAGGCTGGGCCACCCCGGCCGGGCCGGGTCGCGCAATCCGAGTCGGACCCGGACCCGGGTCGGGCCGACCCAGGGGGGATGGGTCGGGTCGGTCCGGGCCAAGACCCCCCATTTTCAGACCCTTTTTCTTCTTTCGACCATCTCATGAGCTGTATACCTCCGATCGATGCACCTTTAGTGGAGATGCGATCCTTGGATCGAGACGGTCGTTTTCGTATATCGCATGCAAGGTTTCGGAACACTTTGGGTTCGTCCGGGTTGGTTCGTACACGAAACCAACTGGGCCCTCGGAGCGAAAACGCTCATATCTTGAGCTCCAGACGTCCGATTGACGTTCTGTCGACTTTGATGGATTCCTCTAAGTGAGACAGATCTTTTGGCTTACTCCCTCTTGTGGTTTGGAAGCTGTCGGAGTGCGGTCGGGTTGGTTCGCTCACGAAACCAATCGGGCCCCTGGAATGAAAAAGCCAATAACTCACAGACCGGGCGTCCCATTGACGCATCGTCTGTTTCGTTGAATTACTCTTGATGAGACGGAAATTTTGGCATACTTCGCTCAAATTTTGGTTTCTGTTGGATAGTGGCCGGGTTGGATTGTACCTGAAATCCAACCGGGCCCTTGGAACGTAAAAGATGTTATCTTTCAGACTGGACGTCCGTTTGACGAACTGTCAGCGGCGTTGGTGATCACATTGAGAAACGGTCCCTATGAGTATACCCTATGAGAGTTCGGGGTACAGTTGAGATACAATTGGGTTGGTTCGCTCACGAAACCAACCGGGCCCCTGGGTTAAAAAGGCTAATAACTCACAAACCGGGCGTCCGATTGACGCGCCGTCTGTTACGATGAGACCCCTATGATGAGGTGGTCCTTTGAGATACTTTTTTCGTGGGACTTGTGTTACTTGGAGTATTGACCAGTAGCTCATGGAGCGGTCCCTCTGAGAGACAAGCATACGGGGTACGGAGACCGTGTAGACGACTGAGACCTGATGACTGCTTGACCGACATGACTTGGAGTGAGTCGACTAGCCTAGTGGACGGAGCACTCGGTATTTGGCGGCAGACCCACGGCGGACGGAGTGCCTGGTAGTTGGCAGCAGACACGCTGTACTCGAAAGGAGGAGTACCTCTGTAGGCTATTAGGGGGAGCGCCCGGTATTTGGCGGCAGACCCACAGCAGACGGAGCGCCCAGTATTAGGCCGCAGACTCGCGGTACTCGACAGGAGGAGTACCTCCGAGACTTGGATTAGTGAGCAGTACCTCGGAGTCATGATTGGACCACTATACACTCCAGAGAAGGGGCTCTTCAGCAGTTACAGGTTCGATAATGAAAATCCTGGTTTGAGCTGAGTCTATGACCTTTGTGTTTATCTCATGATTGAGATGGGTCACTTGATATCTTAGGTATTTGTATGGGCATATACCCGGGTAGTGGTTATCCGTTGATTTAATAATCTTTGTGTTTCCTCATGATTGAGATGGGTTACTTGATAACTTTGGTATATGTATGGGTATATACCTAAGTAGAGGTTATCTTTTGAGATCTTCTTGTAGTTATCCTTGTTGGATTTATTGAGACCTTGAGGGTTTTGGGGTCCCTACTGAGTATGGTTATACTCACCCCTACACGGGCTATGCCCGCACCTCGTTGTGTTGGTTGCAGATGACAGGCAGTGCTGACGGAGGCCGAGTGTTCGAGGACTGGACGGTACACAGAGGTGGACCACACGATGAGTCAGTACCCGGAGGTGGACTACATGACGAGTCAGTATCCGAAGGTGGACTTCACGGAGAGACGACACTCGGAGGAGGTTGACGGGCGAGAGCGCTGTGGGGGCTATCTGAACCTACCGTTCAGGTAGGATCCGAGGAGGACGACCCAGGAGCCGCTTCCATTCTTCCAGATGTTGTCTTTTTCAGTTGTACTTTTGTTCAGTTGTAGTTGTACTTTCAGTTGGGTTTGAATTCTGGCCCATTTACTTTTCAGCACTTCTTTTCTGTACTTAGTGTTTTATTTCCGCTTGTACTCTGTGGTGTTTTGTTTACTTTTATAAAGTCAATGTGTTCCCAGTTATCAGAATTTACGCCTTTGGTGCAAGTCGCCAGCCCCTGGCCTATGCAAGGCGGGCTTGGGGTAGTCACGGCATGGGCCCCGAGGACGGGTTGTGACAAATTGGTATCAAAGGAGTTGGTTCTACCACAGAACTTATAACACTGATATTTTCTTTCTGTGAAGCAATAGTGTTAAGAGTACCGAGTGTGGTTTTTAGTTTAGGGAGTCCAGTGTTGGTTCGGGCGGTCGACGTATCCATACTCCAGGACCCTGAAAACTGATTTCCGACTTTCTGCACGAAAACACTGATTGCGTGTGTGTTTCCAGATTTTTTTTAAATGTCATCTCAAACTAGGTCAGCTCACCTGGTATAATCGTTTGATTGTGTCTCATTGTTTCTTTCAGGATGCCTTTTCACGGACAACCAGGTAGAGCCCAGAGGGATGTGCGTACAGACAGCCTTCCAAGCGATGAGGCTTCAGTACAGGGCCCTGTTGCAGTTGAGGCATATGGTCATGGAGCTCCGGAAGCAAATGGACAAGAGCGGGACTAGCTCCAGACCTGGAGGCTATTGATCCTATTGCTTCTAGTTTTGTTGATGTTTTTCTGTAGTTGCTTCGTGTCTTTGTCTTATGAGCTACAATAATAAAAATACACTTATCTTTGTGATGTTTGCTTTCCTGTCTTTTTTGTTTGGTTGATACTGAGTGGTGCCGGTTAAAACTGTTGACTTGACCCTCAATTTCAAGATTTCTACTGGAGGAGACCCAGTGACCTCAAACTGACGCCGACAGTGTGACTCGACCCTTGGTGGTGAGAGTGAAATTTTGATCTCTTAGTATTTACGCCAAGGCCTTACGAAATCATCCATGACATGAATGCGTCATTCAGGTCAGGATTGACTATATTAGGCAATGGGCGTGGTTCATCCAGGGTATGAGACCGAGTTTCTCTTTTCGGCAAAGGAAAAAAATTTGGCATCTCTTTCAGATCGTTGGCAAAGAAGGTGCAGATCATCCAGGAGCGAAATAAGACTGCACATTGCAGTAAGAAACAGGAAACCGGAACTAGTCTTAGAGACTCGAGCGTGTTAAATGTTTCAAGAAGTGGAATCTTTAAGGAGATAGGAGTATGCGAAGCAGCAAACGTGGAGGCAGATCTAGGAGAGCAGCATGAGGTGGTGTACATCTTAGCATGCTACAACCACCCGCCTTAGTTATCCCCACCAGGCTCAGGGAGCTGGAGGGCGGAGAAAGAGTGCGGCTGCATGCGGTCAGGGTGAGTGACCCAATGGCTCTAGAAAAATGATTCAAGGGACAGTCTGTGTCCACTACTAGCTGCTGTAGTAACAGACGTCGATATGAATCATTCCATGCTTTCACAAATCTTGTCCGAGACCTAGAGTTTCTAGTAAGTCGTGGACTTGACCCTCACGCCTGGAGATACCTTGTTAGGAGACTCGATAATCACACTTACACCGACAGTGTGGTCAGACCATCGAGGTGAGAGTTTCGGTTGGAATTTCATGGTGGCAGCGTCGAGGCCTTACGACGTTGGTTTGAGTATGGACTGGACAATCACATTTCATACACAAAATGATTGTATTAGGCAAAAAGGTTGTGGTTTAAATATGATGTCGGAATGGGTTTTCCTTGGTCGGCGAAAAGGAAACCCCATGTAGCACAGGATAAACTCTTTCACAGAAGGGTGAGACCGATCACTCTTGAGTCAGTCTACCTTACCCTCATGGCAGCAGTCGTTTGAGTTCCAGTTCTAACTGGAATTGGAGACCTCTGGAGATCGAGGATGGCGATCACGTCCTTATACGGGTCTCACCTCGACGAGGTTTAAAAATATGCGTCCAAGGTAGAAAGTTATCTCTGGGGTTCAAATGACCTTTCTAGGTCCTCACCTGGGTAGGCGAGGTGGTTTACCGCTTGACCCATCCACCTCAGTTGCACCAGGTGCACAACGACTTCCACGTATCTCAACATAGGAGATACGTGCTCGACCCTTCGCATGTCATCGACCATGGGGAGCTGGACGATGGTGATGGAGTGACTTTCATGGAGGTTCCATTGGGGATCGAGGATCGATAGGTGGGGATCCTATGAGAACAGTCTATTCCTTGGGTGCGCTTTCACTGGCAGTACGAGAACCTCCAGGTGAGCACATGAGAGCGGGAGGCTCAGATGCGTGCTATGTACCGCTTTTGTGACCCTAGTTTGTGTTAAAGCTTTACGAGGATGTAAAGCTCTGAGGTAGGAGTAATGTAAAGACCTGAAAATTTCAAGGAAATATTTTTTCGTAATTTTCTTTGGAATTTTACCGGAACGCAGATTCGGACAGTGCCTGATTCCGAGGCCCGGTGTGCTCGGAATCATTTTCCAAAGTTTATCTCGGGTACGTTCAGTGAACGAATGAGCGGGTTTTTCTAACTTCTGAACCGATGCTCAGAATCGAATTCTGAGGGCACCGATGGAATCACAGCGCCGATAATTTCTTAAGGGGACCTTAAGCGCAGTTGCGTTTTGTCGCATGAGGTGGTTAATTATTGGAGATTCGACAAGTCTTAAATAAATTGTAGTGTTACAATTTCTTTTATGTGGAAGTTAATTTCATCATAGAGAAGTTGGAGGTGGGGCCCCACCCCACCTAACTTCCCATGAGAGGGTATGACCAAGGGTGGTGGGGTCCGCACGAAACCCCAACCCTTCACCTTCACCTCCTCCCTTAGGACGACGTCAACGAACCGACATCCACCTTTTTGCGATATCATCAACGAACAACGCTTGAGGTAGGGGAATTTATTTGGTGTTATCTTATCTTCTGAGAAAAGTACGACGAGCGCAGACCAACCAATTCCAGGTTGATCCGCGGATCGTTCATTCATACGGATTGATGTTGAGGATTTTTGTTCTTGTCCCTGAATTATTTCTTGCCGTACATCGACTTCTAATAGATGGCAACTTGATATCATTATAATGGGAGGTGGTCGGACCGCACGAACATGGCCGACCCTCCTCCCCCTCCCTTGTTGTTGAATTTGTTGCGGCACGTGAAAGGAGGCGCGGTGCCGTTGCACCCTGCGGAAATTATGAGGAAGGTCTAAGAAGCGCGGCGCCGTCGCGCCACGCCGAAAAATGACAAACGAAGCCGCACGGGCGTTGTGGGATATTTGCAGCGAAGGTCGGGTCCCGGGATGATCACTGGCGAAGACCGCAGGCGAATCGGACCACCGAAGTGTGTCCGGTGCTCCGCGGAAGCCCCCGCCGGTGCGGCGGCGTAGGCTGTCGGGGCGGTGGCTCCGGCGGTCGGGGCGAAAGCGCCGGCGGTCGGGGCGACGGCGGCGGCGGTCGGGGCGGCGGCGCCGGCGGTCGGGGCGGCGGCGCCCGGATCGCAGCCGGAAGAATCCGCCGCAGCTGAAGCCGCAGCAGCGGAGCGTGGTCCCGCGATCATTCGGGACTGGAGGGGGACGGCGGGACGCGACAGGCTGCCGCGTCCGTTGGCACGGGCGGCCCCACACGGGGCCGCGGTTCTTCACGCGGGGGCAGCGCCCTGCTCTGCTCCGCTCGGCCGTAACCGGCCGAGCCGACCCACCGTCCGGGCCGGGTCGCGCCCAGGTCGGGCCGGGCCACCCCGGCCGGGCTGGGTCGTGCCATCCGGGTCGGACCCGGACCCGGGTCGAGCCGAACCAGGGGGGATGGGCCGGGTCATTCCGGGCCCAGACCCCCCGTTTTCAGAGCCTTTTTTGTCTTTCTCCCATATCTTGATCTGTAGACCTCCGATCGATGCACCGTCAGTGGCGATGCGATCCTTGGATTGAGGCGGTCGTTTTGATATATTGCATGCAATGTTTCAGAATACTTTGGGTTCGGCTGCGTTGGTTCGTACAGAAAACCAACCGGGCCCTCGGAGTGGAAACACTCATATCTTGAGCTCCGGATGTCTGATTGACGTGCCGTCGACTTTGATGGATTCCTCTAAGTGAGAGGGATCTTTTGCCTTACTCCGCTCAAGGTTTGAAAGCCATCGTAGTGCGGTCGGGTTGGTTCGCTCACGAATCCAACCGGGCCCCTGGAATGAGAAAGCCAATAACTCACAGACCGGGCGTTTGATTGACGTGTCGTCTATCTCGTTTAATTCCTCTTGATGAGACAGAACTTTTGGCATAATTCGCCCAAATTTTGGTTACTATTGGATAGTGTCCGGGTTGGATTGTACCCGAAATCCAACTGGGCCCTTGGAACGGAAAAGCTATTATCTTTCAGACTGGACGTCCGTTTGACGAACCGTTAGCGGCGTTGGTGATCACGTTGAGAAACGGTCCCTATGAGTAAACCTTATGAGAGTTCGGGGTAGAGTTGAGATACGGATGGGTTGGATCGCTCACGAAACCAACCGGGCCCCTGGGAAGAAAAGGCTAATAACTCACAGAACGGGCGTCCGATTGAAACGCCGTCTGTTGCGATGAGACCCCTATAATGAGGCGGTCCTTTGAGATACTTCTTCGTGGGGCTTGTGTTACTTGGAGTATTGACCAGTAGCTCATGGAGAGATCCCTCCCGAAGACAAGCATACGGGGTACGGAGACCGTGTAGACGACTGAGACCTGATGACTGCTTGACGGACTCGACTTGGAGTGAGTCGACTAGCCCAGTGGACGAAGCGCCGGGTATTTGGCGGAAGACCCATGGTGGACAGAGCGCCTGGTAGTTGGAAGCAGACCCGCGGTACTCGACAGGAGGAGTACCTCTATAGGCTATTAGGGGGAGCGCCCAGTATCTGGCGGTAGACCCACCGCGGACGGAGCACCCAATATTTGGCAGCAGACCCACGGTACACGATAGGAGGAGTACCTAAGAGACTTGGATTAGTGAGCAGTACCTAGGAGTCATGACTTGACCACTGTACACTCCAGAGACGGGGCTCTTCAGCAGTTACGGTTTTGATAATTAAAATCCTGGTTTGAGTTGAGTCTATGACCTTTGTGTTTACCTCATGATTGAGATGGGTCACTTGATAACTTAGGTATATGTATGGGCATATACCTGATTAGTGGTTATCTGTTGATTTCATAATCTTTGCATTTACTCGTGATTGAGATGGGTTATTTGATAACTTAGGTATATGTATGGGCATATTCCTAAGTAGAGGTTATCTTTTGAGATCTTCTTGTGGTTATCCTTGTTGGTTTTAGTGAGACCGTGAGGGTCTCGGGGTCCCTACTGAGTATCGTTATACTCACCCCTGCACGGGCTATGCCCGCACCTTGTTGTGTTGGTTGCAGACGACAGGCAGTGCTGACAGAGGCCGAGTGTTCGAGGACTGGACGGTACCTTGAGGTGGACCACACGACGAGTCAGTACCCGGAGGTGGACTACATGACGAGTCAGTATCCGAAGGTAGACTTCAAGGCGAGACGACACTCGGAGGAGGTTGATGGGAAAGAGCGCTGTGGGGGCTATCTGTACCTACCCTTCAGGTAGAATCCGAGGAGGACGACCCAGGAGCCGCTTCCGTTCTTCCAGATGTTGTCTTTTTCAGTTGTAATTTTGTTCAGTTGTAGTTGTACTTTCAGTTGGCTTTGTATTCTAGCCCATTTACTTTTCAACACTTCTTTTTTGTACTTAGTGTTTTACTTCCGCTTGTACTCTGTGGTGTTTTGTTTACTTTTATAAAGGCAATGCCTTCCTAGTTATCGGAATTTACGCATTTGGTTCTTGTCGCCAGCCCCTGGCCTATGGAAGGTGAGCTTGGGGTAGTCACGGCACGGGCCCCGAGGACGGGTCGTGACACGTTTTAAGCAGGTTGAGAATTAATGTTGTGGGAATTAGTTTTAAAATAAATAAAATTACTGTGTAAAATTTTATTTATATCTACAGTGGATAAATCCTACAAAGGGGAGTTAAGCGTGGTACCCACAACCACCAAACTACCATTGTGTGGATATTTGGGAGGTGGGTCCCACACAAGCCCCAACCATCCACCTTCCATAACACTTTTCAAACCCCTCTTTAAACTCCCCAAATATCTCCCTTAATCTTTTTTTAATTAACTTGTTAACTCCTCAACTCCCCTATTAATGAGAACATTTATTTTCCTCTCTCTCTCTTTATAAATGTATCAAACACACATTAATTAATGAATTGAATCACATCAATTGATTAATTAAATAAGTGTTATGAATTTTGAATTTTGAATGGCTTGTGTGAATAAAATAATAGCTCACCTTTTATTTTATTTTGGCTTTGGGTTGTGTTGGAAAATTGGGGAGCTCTTGAAAATTTGAGAAGGTTGTTCTTCTCTCAAAGAAAGAACACCATTCTACCAATGAACAACAATCGAGGAATGTCATCTTCACCTCTGATCTTCGGCCTACCCAAAGTAGTAGAAACCACCCGAAAGGAATGACAACAATGAAGTTCCTTCCTCCATCCTGTCTGCAATAAGTAAGGAGATGTTGTTTCCTCATCGGACGCACCCCGACGTCCACGTAATCGACGTCTGATCTCCGCGACACCGTTCTCCGCAATGCCCGACGTGTGACATCAATTATCGATGTAGGGGTTTTTATGTGCATGTTTTAATACTGTTCATAATTGATCTTCAATTCTTGAGTTTCGTTGGGCAGCATGATTCTATCTTGACGAGGAAGGGCTCGGACTGCACGAACACGGTCTGACCCTTCCCCTCTCGTTTGTTGGTTATGGATGATGGAGGCGGACTGCAAAGAATCGTCCGAGGACGGGCCGACCACAAGAGGTTTGTCAACACATGATTTCTGGGTTTCCGCAATGGAGGGGCACCAATGTGCCGCACAGAGTAGAGCTGGGCTGCGGCTGGGGCAGTCCACGGTGGAGGGGCGCGATGCCATCGGGCTGCGCCGGTTGGACAATGCCACGTCCTAAGGCCGCGGTGGATCTGGTAAGGGAGGCCTGCTATGCTGGCCACCGGTGCCATCAAGAGGCGAGACCAGAGGGGGGTATCGTGGTTCCCCGAGGGCCGGCCTTCATGGATGTCCGTTTTGTAAAACTGTGGGGGGGGGGGGGGTGTAACCCACCGCTCCGCGCAATGCTCGGCCACGCTGGCCGAGCCGCATGTGGCGGCCGGGCCGGGCTGCCAGCGCCGGGCAGGTTCTTGCTGGTCGTGTCGAGCTGCAGCCAACCAGGATGACTGGCGCCCAATCGGTCCCATCCTAGACCAAGGTCGGGTCGACCCTGTTCGGGCCGACCCAGGGGGTGTTGGGACGGGTCGGACAGGGCCCAGACCCCCTATTTTCGAACCATTTTTGGTTAAACGGACATATCTTGAGCTATGGACCTCCGATCGACGCACTGTCAGTTGCGTAGGATTACTTAGATCAAGAAGGTATTTATTTCTACATTATAATCAAGGTTTCGGAAAGTTTGTGTACAACTGGGTTGGATCGAATAAGAAACCAACCGGGCCCTCGGAGATGAAACACTTATAACTTGAGCTCCGTATGTCCAATTTATGTGCTATCGACTTTGTTGGATTACTCTTGATGAGACGGTTTTTTTTGGAATACTTCAACTAATGTTTGGATGCAGTTGGAGTATGACCAGGTTGGATTGTAAAAAAATACAACCAGGCCCCTGAAAGGGAAATGCTAATAACTCACAGACTGAGCGTTCAATTGACTCGTCGTCTGTTGCGTTGAGACCCCTATGATGAGGTGGTTATTTGTGATACTTCCACATGAGATTACATGAGACTTGGAGTATCGATCAGTATCTTGTGGAACAGATCCTCCTAGAGATGAGTGTAAAGAGTACAGAGACATTGTTGCTGGCTAAGACTAGATGACTGATTGTCCGATTCGAGTCAGAGTGACTTGACAAGCCAATTGGGGAGCACTATTGTGTTTGGGTGGCAGACCCATGGTGGGGAGAACAACTGTGTTTGGGTGGCAGACCCACGATACTCGAAAAAATGAGTACCTCTGTAGGATTTTAGGGGGATCACTACTGTGTTTGAGTGAAAGACCCATGGTACTCGATAGGAGGAGTACCTCAGGAGTCTAAGCTTAGTGAGCTGCACCTCGGAGTCGTGACAGGATCACTCTACTCAATAGAGGAGGAGCTCTTTAGTAGTTGTGGTTTCATTATCATTAATGAAAATCCTGGTTTGAGATAAGTAAATGAACTTTGTGTTTTACCTCATGATTGAGTTGGGGTACTTGATAACTTTGGTATATGTATGGGCATGTACCTAAGTAATGGTTATCTATTGAGATCATTCTTTTTGATTTATTCTTGTTATATTTTGTGAGACCTTGAGGGTCTCGGGGTCCCTACTGAGTATCTTTATACACACCCTTGCACTGGATATGCCCGCACCTCGTTGTGTTGGATTCAGAAGACGGACAACACTGGTCGTGGTAGAGTGTACGAGGACTGGATGGTACCCGGAGGTGGGTCTCACGCCGAGACAATAGCCAGATGAGATGGACAGAAGGATGGACGCAGAGTGCTGAGGAGGACATCTGTACCTACCCTTCAGGTAGGATTTGTGGTGGATGATCCAGGAGTTACTTGTCACCATTCAACTGTTGTCCTTTGAGTTGTACTTTACTTTTAGTTGTAGCAGTGTCTTTCTATTGGGATTGTATTTCTATCCCCTTTTGTATTTTCAGCACACTTGTTTTACTGATTTACTTAGTGTTTTCTTACGCTTGTTCTCTGGTTGTGTGAGTTTACATTTTATAAAGGCAATGACTTCCTAGTTATAGAGATTTACACCTTTGGTGCTAGTCGCCAGCCCCTGGCCTATGGAAGGCGGGCATGGGGTAGTTACGACTCAGGCCCTAGGAGGCAGGCCGTGAAAATGATTACCTCCTCGACTAAACAATGGATATTAAAAGATACAATTTTTTTGTTTATAGTTCATATTATCTAGGGGTGGATGATGGACTTATGTCCCAAACTAAGTTGATGATGTGGTTTGATAGCCTTATGCCATGAAATTTGACTGTAGTGGGAAATGATATTGTTTTTTCTCAATCCAAGGATGGTTAGACCTCTGTATTCATAGGAATATATGGTAGAAATGTTTTTTATATGTGATAATACCTTCTACTATGACCATCCATGTAGTATTGAATCGATGTAGCTAGAGTCAGGGTTCATGGTGGATGCATTTTCACATGATTGGCCAGTATGTTATTGATAGTTACATTATTTGAAAATTATCAATTATCATTGAATACACCTCTTATACATCTGATCTTATGATAAAGTTGAATTGGTGGTGTCAGATGAGGAAAAAATATCAAACATTTTATGTGTATCATTATTCACCTGTATACATCATGATTATGGATCTAGGAAGGGAAAATTTCCCAAAAAGAATAATTATAGGAAATAAATATTAATTTTTAGTGATCATATTGGTAAAAACTCCAATGTGATATTGTATACTCATTATATACATCATTTTTGCTATGTTATACTTGGGTTTGACTAGCCACATTTGAAATACTTGGTTTATTACATTGTATGAAAAGATATACATGGAATTTCATTATTTACATAACTATATTAATTTAATTTAATTGTTATAATTTCTATGATAATTATTTTATAAATGATTCACATTGATGAATTTTAGTATTGAGGGTTTAGTCATTGCATGAACAATGTTATGACCCTCTTAATCTTCTTATGTATGGTCAGTCACACATTATATCACATCTCACATAAACCCAAACCTAGTGATTAATGTCAGGGTATTACAATAATCAAGTCACCATATTCTATATCATCCTTATTAGAACCGTTGAACATGAAAATCCATAATTAATAATTAATAAAAACTATTCCTATACATAATGATGAACACATGTAAAATCACTTTTAGAAATACCCATTTAGAAGTTATTAATTAAATGAACTACACGAATATATATTATATAGATTCAAATATAGATGGTGTAGTAAATTTTTATGCTTTAGTGACCATATATATACATAACAATTAAATTTCATTTATCACATACGATATATCAAACAAGTGAAAGAAAACATATTTATTCACTTTTCAATATTCTTATTTTAAATAGTATACTCTGCATGATTCCCCAAAAATAGTTAACATTATAATAGTTTGATATCTTAAGAACAATAATAGAGGGGGATATAAGGGAATAAAAAGGATAATAAATATAAAATAAAAATTATTATTGGAATACATATTCGAATAGGGTGATAAATAATTATACATATAAGAATAATATTTCAATGGATAGAGAAAAACATAGAAAGACACATGGATAAAAATATCTAATCTCATTATGAGAGAGTACATAATATTTAATATTAAAAAAATATAATCAACACCATATTTAATTATGTCAAAAATTAATTTGTAATGCATCCATAAAATTCTTAATTTATATTTTATTAAGAGACATAACAGTGAATCAATGAGATTGATAAATCAATGTTATACCAATCATATTATTTGTATAATTATTCAATCATATCTATGGAAGATTCAAACAATATATATAATAACATTTACTAGTGAACCATATAAATATTAATGTCTAGGTAATTAACTTTTGTCTCTAGATAACGTTTGGATAAATTAAGTACATATATTATCCAATTCAATGAAATAATATAGTTATCTTATTAAATGTAAAATATAATCTTATAATTTATTTATATTGAAAATATAATGGAACGTACCATTAAAAATTGTACAAAATTGTATCATATAGTCATGTGACTTGGATAGCCATTGAAAATATTCAATGGATATATTATTTTACATTTTTTGGGACACTAAATTAGTAATAGTGAAATATTATCTGGAAATTAGATGTATTTGTGATAAATATTAAATAAATATTAATAATACATAATTTCCATTTTGATAGACTTAATAGTCAACATTCATTGATGAATTAGGTCATCATGTTCAGAAAAAAATTTAACTTACAAAGTTTTTGATAGGGACTCCATAAGACGCATTACCATTGTTATTTATTAAAAAAATCCAATTCATGGTAATAATATATCTATAATACAAGAAATAAATTTTATGCAAACATATTTTTTTAATATGGTTTATGAATATGTGAATGATTATTAATTTTAAGTGTTTTAATATTATAGAACCCTTCTATTTTCATCTAATACATTCTTCAAGTGTATGGTGTTGTTTGGTGGTAGTCTGGGATGTTGGGTGATGGGAGGTGTTTCATAATATATTATTTCAATGGGAATTTATGTTCATCATTGTGATATTATATTTTATGTTGTTTCTATTAATTTCATAGTATGTGTCTTGGAATAATGGTGTGTCATGTCCTCATGAAGAAGCCATTTAAATTCAATAATTAATTTATTAAATATGGAATTATGTTCATCGAGTGTTTGTTTTTTAATGATATGATATATCCTAAAAACGTTTTTTTGTCATTAAAAACATTAATATATTAAAAATTTGTTATGTATGGATGAAATATTATATGTCTTTACTTTTCCATTCATCTGGTTTTGGTGTGAATTATTTTTTTGTGAAATTGAAGGCATGGGTCTGTTTTTAATGATTAATTCATGTATTATATCTCTATTTTATATCGTATTGTCCATTTTAGGGTTTTAGTCTATCCTCAACGGAATTGGGTGTTATGGGTTCACAATGTTCGGAGATTATTTAAGGAGGTCTTATTACCGTATATTAAATCTCTTTCAAACTATTATGCTATATTTTATATTTTTTCCAATAAATTTAACACCCCATTGAAATAATTCTATTTAATAAATTATCTATCAACTCATAGGATGTTGGAGGAAACCTTCAGTTGAACCTTGGAATCTGTGATTGATCTGTTTAATTTTCTTTTTGGGATGAAAATTATTTTGACCAAATGTTTTTAATTATCAATTTTTGTTTTTTGTAATATTATATTCCCAAATTTCTATTCATAAAATTTCAATCCAAATTATTATTTGGTTTTCAAAACAATTAATTTTGTGGAATTATATATGAGGATGTATTTAGGTTAAATTATTTCTTTTTGGATCTTCATGTTAATGTTTTTCAAAAAAATTTGTGTTATATAATTGTGATCATTTTTTATTCAAATTATAGTAGGTGATTCAAGAATTATAAATTTATAGAAAATTAAGATAATCATATATTGGTTTAAAAAAGGATAATATTTTTTAATTGTTTATAGAAGATATGAATTTGCAAATAATGAATCATAAGAGATAGTGTATCATTTCATTATATAAATATATTATTAATGTTGTCGGTCTTGATATTATATTGATAGTGTGATAATGTGATCATATGATTTAAATTTATTCATACTCATTAATTAAATTCTTAATAACATTTAAATAACTTATCGATATTATGATAATGAGGATAATTAATGAATCATCCATTAATATTGTTATTCATCCATTATTATGAAACGAAAATATAATGTTATTATTTGGAAATAATAATTCAATGAATATTTAATTCTATTAGATAACAATATATTATGATTCAATTATTTTTATAACATGTTAATAAATATTTTACGTAATTATGATTTAAATAAATTATGTCTATTTCTTGAATTACTAGTAGTGGAAAACTTTTTTCAGAAATATTATCCCTAGGATTTATACATTGATTGAAGAGATGTTTACTTTTAATTTACATTTTTTCTATAATAAATATGATTATCCACCAGATATGTGAACTAAAAAACTAGTTAATTGATGTTATTTTCAAACTACATCCAAATTCATGGTTTGTGATTAGGAATGGGTTGAGTTTCATTGAAATTTTTGCGAAGGTTGATTTCTATAGATAATAGGTGATAGTATGGTATACATGGAATTGTTTTTACTATGAGATTGGTATATTTAGATATGTTTGGATGCACAATTCAGTTTCTATTTTCATATTTAATTTAAATTTTTTTCCCATTTCAATATATCAATCATTGAATTATATTTAATTTTATATAAATTCTACATATCATGGAGGGTTATATCTATGTAATAAATAATGGGGGGATAGACCGTTAATAATTTATAATTATATAATTGATATAATATGATTAAAATTTTAATATCTATTAATTATTTTTTGTTAATGGATTAGAAAATTTAAAATAAATTATAGAATAAATGAATAATGGGTTTTCACTTTCAATGTGAATATTAATCCATTGATGATTAATGTATTTTGAAAATGATTATAATTGAATTAATAAAATATTATTAAATATAAAAACATCATTATCTATATATTCAATTAAAAATAGTATCTTCTTAGTTATTATATATGAAATATTTGTAATCACACAAGATGGATGTTGTCACTCGAGTCATAGGCAGGATAACAATCCATTGAATTATTTTTTGATATATTTTTTAATTTTTTTTCTATTTCCTATTTTTATCACATGAGTATTATTAAATGACCTAGGGTCGTGTTTTTCTGTTCCAAGGTGTTTTCCCAATATCTATGTTTTTGAGTATTCTCACAATTAACACATCACATTTGCTACTTTTCTTGTAAATGTTACATAATATACAAGGATATAGAGAATATTGTGGATTACCATTATTGGATGTGTACTAGAATAGTATTTAAGGGTGTATGATTATGAGATAAATATATATCTATATTGTTGAAGATTATAGAAACAATGTATTGTTGTGTCAATATATGGGTTGTAATAAATTCCTATGATTCATTGATATTGTGAGGATGTTATGGAATTATTTAAATGATTATATCGGTATGTATATGATCGGATTTATTAAAATGTACTCTATGAATACTAGAAAAGATGCTACCTCTAGTAATTATGATGTTTTGGTTAATGGTTACTATTTTGTAAGTGATGTGAAATTGTGGTAAATTTATTCAATATCTGTCACTGTTGTAATTTGAAAAGCATATCTTCATTACATAATGTGAGATTCGTGGTGAGTTTATAAATATAGTCTCATAAATTTGTGTAACTATTTCATTTTTCTATATATCTTCTATTTCATTAATATACTTCCTTTACATTTTCATGGGTTATTTTTTGGATGATAATAATATATATATATTTATTTTCATCCATATAAATGTATGTTTTATTGGTGTGAATTAGATATTGAGCTACACTTTCCAGTCTTTTGGTGGTTGTTTGTGTATTATCAGTGTTCATGATCCCGGTTAATGTAATTTCTCATGATATTTCTCATAATTTTATTTTATTTTATAATGTTAAATGTGTTAGAATTTTGTACATACTATAATAGATAATTTGACAGAATCATTATCATTTACAAGGATTTTTAGGTGAAATGTTTCCCAAATTATCATGATTTATAACCTCTCAGTTAGACTCTTACCAATTTCCATTTTATGGTTGGAATGTGAGGACACTCCAATAATTGTTCATGTACCAATAGGGGTAAAAGATGTGGTATGACATCAAATATGGAAGAAATGATATTAATCAATAGATATAATGATTCGTAAAAATATGAAATTTTAATGATAACATGTTCTTGTATGGAATTAATATCAATTGAATTTAGTATGAGATGTTGGAAAGGGATACTTGTCATGACATAGTTGATTATTTATCCCATTTTATTTCATTAATGGATCTTCTAATTTAAAATTTTAATCTGAATGTTAATGTTTAGAAATGTTTAGAATCCTAGGTAAGGATCATACATCCTAATTATATATGTCTTTGAATGAACTAGGATTATTATGGGAAATAAAATGAGATTTCCATAATTGATATTATTTATTATATTTTAAAGCCTTAAAAGTACCTTAAAGGTTTTATATTTAGTAGGGATTAAACATATTAAATATTCCCATTTGGATCATGATGGTTTTGTATAGAAGGATGAAAAATTAGAACTCCATGGTGTTAACAATGAAAAATATGATGATATTAATAAGATGTGGAATATGTTCTAGTATCAATGAATAAAAATTATGAGGCTTAAATCTCGTATTTATATAGTGGGTAATATTTATATGAAATGTACATTTATATCTTTTTTATATGTATAGGGATTTTACACAGGGTTTATTGTTCTATTAGAATGTTTGATAAACCATCCCCTCTATGGTGGAATTAAATATTTATGGGATCAAAAGGTGGTCATTTACTAATGTATTAGTTTAAACCATCCATTCCAAGAGTATTTTTTTAAAAAAATATTAATGTTGAATATTTTTAGTATTACCTTCAACATTTCTATATTTTTTGTTCTGTGTGAGAGTTTGAGTTTCAATCAGGAAACCCCCTTTATTTTTTTCAGTAGCCCCACATAATGATGTGGAAATAATGATTTGTTTTGATTAGATATTTAATAGAGAGATTGAATTTTATGTTACTACCATTAAAATTTTCTATGTTCCATGATTTTGTAGTATTGTATGTAGTAATCTATGATATATCATCTTGGAATTGTTCATCAGGATTAGAAACCGATTAGTACATCAAAAAGAGAGTATCTATGTCCAGTGGTTCTAGGTAGCCATGTTACCAAAAGATTGAGGTGTTAGGTTATCATATTTATATTATTTATTATAATTTCACTAATTTAGGTAGTTAATAGACCATTAAAAACATATTCAAGGATGTTTTCATACCAGTTGAATAATATGGACATTCATGGAATGAAACACAATCATTTATTGATTGTTAGTGTTGATCATGAGGTGTACTAATGGTTTAGATCTGTAATCAATATCTTATATGGATTAGAAACTATAAAAATATCCTTATCTCATAAGAAATTTAGGATATAGATTTCCAGATGATATTTTTCAGTGATACTCATCATCCTCATGGGAAAAGGGCTGATGGTGGCAGTAGAGGTAGTCAAAAACTTGTATAGGGTGATTAATGACCACATACTAACAAACTATATGATGGAGACAAAAATGAACAATCCATGATAAATATATTGAATGGAAATATATATATATATATATATTCATCAATATTTTATTTTCAATTCAATAGAGAGGGAACACATGACCAGATTTCCCCCCGCTTAGCCTTGGTTCCTTGATTTGATATAGAGACAATCTAGATTCATTGTTATTGACCACTATGGGAAAAATTCATGTTATCTTATATTAATTTTAGTAAATTTTTACTAATTTTATGGTTTAATTTCAATGTGATATATTTCCTATGACTGGGTATACATCCTAGAAAAAATCATATTTGGATTAGATATGAAATATTGGGTGAAATATATTTTTTATATTTTTATATTGAGAGTTATATTCTATTATTGTAATGAATATAATTTCATTTGAATTGGTGAGAGGGACCATTAGATGGGTATACTATTATAGAAACCTTATCATTTATGATGAAAAAAAATTATTTATTTTATTATAGTTTCAGTACCTCTTGTCTTATAGTGTGAATGTAGAATATGCTATTTTATTTTATAATGAGGTTATAATATTACCCCAACGATTTGAAATTGGATTTTGGATTCTTTCACAGTGTCATGACTCTCTATTTATAATGTATCATTATTGGATTATTTTACCTTTAATTCCAGTGATATGCATTCTTTTCTTACAAACATCTATAAATAGGAATCAATCAAACAAAAATGTTTTTTATTCTCTACTTTTGTTTACCATTAATGTGAATAATAGTTTATAATAAAATATTGATTACCATCCCTTGAATAAGGATATATTAAATAAACATTATCCCCTTCCATTAAATCATGATCCATTCAATTAGATGATGTGATCCTACTCTTTCTTGATGACATATGATTGATCTTGTTCAATCTAATAATTTTAATAGTGTAGGTTATTTTTATGAATGAATTCTAGGTTTCATAACAGAACAGTGGATTTTTGGTAATGAACCACAATGTATCAGATTCATAATCCTTGTTCATGGGTTTTCTGAATAGTATGTTCAATGTGTTTCCTGAAAAAATTTATGATATTATTTAATAAAATTCATTTTTTACTTTGAGTTATAGGAAGATCATGCATAGTATTAGCATAATTTTGTGGATTTTTTTAATCCTTTATGGCTAATTCAAAGTATATCTATGGGAGTTTGATGTTATATTATAGTTTATTTTATTAGGAATATTTTTTTTATCAATGTTGATTAGTTATAGATTATACGATAATTTATGATTTTTTATTAGTCCCATATTTTGTTTTCATTAAAAACACAATTTTACTTAAAATATTATTTTTTATTTTTATTGGTAAATAAGACAAGAAATTTCTTATAATAATTATAAATTTTAATAAAAATATAAAATTCATTTCTCAAATCATCATGTTAAATTTAACTTAAAGTGATATATATAGAATTTTCACAAATGATTTAATTTTAAATGTATATTTTTAGACCATTACTTTAGTAGGAAACTATTATTTTATTTCACGAATATGAAAAGAATAATAGTTTCATAAAAAATTTAAATGTAAAAATAATTTAATATTATTATTTATAAATAATTAATTTTCATTAAAATCAATTTTAAATTGAATTTTTGTATTAAATTATTTTAAAATTAATTAGCAGTTTCTCTATAAACCAAATTTTCATCGCGTTTTTGGGGTTTAAATTTAAATAAAATTCATACAGCTCTATGAATTGATATTGATAAAAATAAATTATGTAGTTTGAATCATCATAATTAAAAAAAATTAGAATGTATTAAATTAATTATTTTAGAAGTAAATATTAAAAAATATAAAAATTTCATTATAAGGGTTAAGTCTGAAATAATTTTACTGTGAGGTTAAAACATGAGATAAAGGTATTCCTTTAGAAAGGATTTCATAAATCGTATTTTATGAAAACATTTTGACAATATTATATCAAAAAATCCAACCTATATACATTTATAATAACATTTCTTCAGCATGAAATTAATAAAATTTAACCATTACAAAAACAAATGTGGGTCTTCTTGCTGACATATAAATTATAACCTGTCATTTATCTTATTCACACCACATTAAAAAATCTAGATCAATCAGACCTTATAAAATTACATTATTAATTTCCATATCTAGTATATATATGTTCAATATTTCTAATAATACCATTTCAATGGTCCTTATGAAATGATCTAATGGGGCCTACAGAATAAGAGGTAATCATATTGCCCGACCTCTTCGAATTTATTTCTTATTCTACCACCTCGAAATATATTTCATAATACCTAATGTAACAACTAATTTTTAATAAATATTACTATATGTTATTATGATTAGGGAACCACCACTATTTTCCCTATTTTTCATCAAATGAGAAGTGAATGTATCACTCGAGTTTAAGTGTGGACCACCACCACAACCTAACAGTAACATTAATTTTACACTAACATCATTCATGAGTTGATTTTATGGTGTGTTTAAATTTAATATATTTAATTTATGACATTTAAATATTTTTTAATTATAATATCATATAAACTGTCTTACCTTCTAATACATTGTCTAATGATGTTATCCATCATGCATACATGTGGGATACCACCCCTAGGGTGTGATATGTTTTAGTTTTTGATACCTTGTTACATGGATGTTAAAAATGATATATTAAAGGAATATGTATAAAATAATATATACTAACAAATATTTAATTCAATTTTTTGTATCCTTCATGTATTTCATCCCACCAAAAGTGAATACACTGCTCAAATGTAAGTATAGTCAACCATCTTCATTAATGACATAATTATTTTTTCTATAACTACATTAAATGGATGGATATAAATATATATAATATTTATATTATTATAAAAATTAAATATATTAGGTAAATATGACTAATGTACACTGATAAAAACATTTGAAGAGAAACTCTCTTGAATATTGAATGAGTTGAAACCTAAAAATGATGAATTTAATAAGTTATTATTAAATAATTTGTGTTGAAATGTAAAAATTTGAAATTATATCCTATTATTTTTTGGAAAATTATTCTTTTATATAATTATAATTAATTTAAATTTAATAAATTTGATTTTATATAAAATTAAAAATATGTCTCACGTGAAGTTTGGGATATATATCACGATTTAAATATTTACTAAGAATATATATGATGAAGATTGAAATGATCAAATTATATTTGTTACCCTTTAATAATCCCATAAATATTCTTATACTATGGTTATATTTTGAAATTATAGGATTTTATTTCATTTTATTTGCATTAGTACTATGATTGAATAAAACATTTATTTAAGGAAAAACCAAATCTATCTCTCTCTTCAGTCAAAAACACTTTTACTCCTTATTAATGATTCCTAAAAGATTTTCATGATGGGTTTTACTAATATCCAATAAAAATTTAATTTATATTTTGACCATGTATAGATTTTTTAAAATGTATTAAATGGATTCCTCTAATTTTTTTAAAATGATGTAGATTCTATTTTTTATTAAAAATGTTAAATTTATGTTTGTTTTTATCTATAAACCATGAGTATAATTTCAACCTTCTTGACTACCAATAATGTTTAAAAATAATTTTAATGTTACCAATGGTATTTATGCCGAAACAATCCCTTTATATTTTAGTTTTTTGTTTATTTTAAATCAGTGATTTCAAATTTAAAAAGTATTTTATTCCATTAAATGACCTCGTAATATTTTAAACGTATTATTCATATATAATATCATACATTGATGTAAAATATTAAGTACTAGGGTTATGATACTAGGATACCATTCATATTCTTTCTATAGATGTTTTAGGTAGACGTTATATTATTATGAAGCCAAATTATTTTCCATAGGTTCTAAAATGTGGAAGTGATGAAATTTTTATGAATCTATTTTATTTTACTTGGGTTATTGAATATTATGAATGATTTACAATCTTTTCTAAATAATAGTAATATTTTATGATTATGTCATTTAATGGTATAAAATTACACCATCATTCACTTCCTTAGAAAAATATGGATACCAAATGAGATAAAAAAATATAATTTAAAGTTCACATAGATTTGTAAAGAACTATTTCCACTATAATAGTCTATCAAGTGAACATTGAGTAGGGATATCATGGAATGGGAAGTAAATCCAATGAAATATGATAGTCTTTCTATTTATACATGATTAAGGAAATTATTTTTCATACATATATGTATGATATAAATTTATGTATTATTATAAATTTAAACTCTCATGGATTAGGTTCTTTGATTTCATTATGATTCACATATTATGAAAAGCCAAACATAAAGAAATGACTAAAGATAATGATCTATAATTTTCTATATATGATGTAAAAAAATTGTTTCTCATATTTTCATACCCTTATGCTATGGTTATTCTTGATTAATCATTGATATATCTATTTTTTACCCACACTAAGCATCTAATATCACCCTTTCTTATGATTCCTTTTCCTATGAAATGAACATTTACAATATAGCCTTATAAAAAGTTAACTGACGTGATATTCCATATACAAGAATGATGTTCCCTCCCCCCATGGGATGGATACTTGATGTCTGGAATCAACCATGAATAAGATGGAACTATTTCCACAAATATATAATAATATTCAAGTAATATATAAATAGTAGAATGAAAATATGGAATAAAATAGGAAGAATTATATTCCATAACAAAAAAGAAACAATGGTAGCGATACAGACTAGATGTCTTGGTAAATCCATAAGTACTTAAACCACAAATATAGATCAGAAAACTAATAATAGAAACCACTACTTCATGTGATATGTTTACAATATACCATAATAACATCACCATATAACCTAACTAATATGACATGATACTCTCCCCCACAGCATGACATGATGCCTTTTCCTATATCAAAAGAACAAATAAGGAATAAAAACATCTGAAGGGATGAGAAAGTTGTTTTCTAAACATTATCAGTAGGATTATAACGATGTATTCATAATCTAGCCTCTATATAAAATTCCATCAAGAAAAAATTCTAGTAATAAAAGTAATTTTCATAAATTATTTATTTTAAATATAAAAAATTGATAAATAATTTCAAATCATTACACAATTCAAAAAATGTTTGAAAGACAGATTCAAAGCATATAAAATATATCAATGTAATTGATAAATGAAAAAATAGTAGAAAAAAATTTAAATTCACATTAAATTATCACTATAGTTTACAATTTTAAAAACACTCATACCCAAACATAGAAAATTGCATTCATCAATACTCCAGAAATATGCATCGATGTAGGGAGAAGAAGAAAACACTAGAAAGTGAACCCCCAATAGTATATAATATTTCACTAGTAGATTTTACATAAGAGAAAAAAGAAAACACTAGGAGTGAATGTTATTCTCAAGGGTCACTCTTTTATTCACATCCAATATATGTGTTGTAGTAATGAGTTTAGGATATATTAAGAACAATAATTTCAAATGAATGTTTTATAAATAGAGTGAATCCAGATCACCCATTATGGGGTAACTTAGACCATCACTCCTAGGTCTAGTGCTAAATCATATTCCATAACACATTATTTGATTCCAAGTGAGATAATAATTTCTATATATATATATATATATCAATACGTTAATAATTATCTCTGGTAATAATAACATAATAAACGAAACCAATGCGTTAGTCCCTATGGATATTAGAATTACAAAAATCATATAATGTATAGTTATTAATAATAACACAAAAAATATCACCTTATAGACATATCCTATGTTATACTAGGAATAATAACCTATGGAATATGAAACATAAACATTTGGTGAAATCAAATTCCCAAATAAGGATAATGAATGAAAACCTTATGTGATCTTAAGATAAGAATGAGGTTAATAGATATTAATAAATTTCAAAAAACATTACAATTGAATATAATACCTAAATAATAATGGATTGTAATACATAAATAAAATATTTCACAATATTATAAAAAATAATAAGTCACAAAATTATTAATATTGATAACATATAAATGTGGTAAAAACTTTATAATAGTAAATTTTATGATATTTTATCAATAATCCCATTCTTTCTATCTATAAAAATGTCGGTTACAAATTGAATTACTAAATTAAATAACCTAGTGGACATGGAATCATGTCCCTTTCTTCATTTACTATCCCATGATATATGATAATATAAATAATGAATTAATTCTCTTTGTAATTATGGTCCGACCTGTCCTATTATGAAATGCGAACATCTTTATCCAACGAGAAGAAGGAATCACTCCTATTTCAATTTCACTTAATTAACCCATGGAAGTTTTTATTAATTCATTGATGCAAAGATAAATATATCATAAGATCTGAGGTGGTATATAATGGATGATATCATAATAACAAATCCCAAGTGAGACATAAGGAATGTAAAGTTATACGAAAATATTTGAGAAAAAATTTACCATTTTTTAAAAAATCACATTGAAAAATAAAAATATAATTTCATTAAAAAATAATTTATAATTGAAAATTATATGAAAATTACTTCTAAAACAAGGTAAATAATATTCCTATATAAAATTATTCATAATATAATTTATTCTACATGAAAATATTAATAACATATTCATATGTACATTTCAACAAAAATCAAAACATTGGGAAATTATTATATATTCCTTTCAAATATTTATATATATATCTAAAAAATTTAAAATGTACTAAATATATTATTGTTTAATATAAAAGAAAATCATAAAATCATTTAATAGAAATGGATAAATAGGTGTAATATCCTAAATCAAAATTAAGATGTGGGTTTAGTTTCTACAAATAGTTTCACATCATTAAAAATATATAATAAGTGAATTTAAATTGAGACATGAAATTTAGAAAAAGAATAACTATATTCGAATAATGGTTAGGATATAGAGATATATTTTAAATTATTTTTCACTGTATAGACATTAATGAAAAAAATATCAAAGGGAAGAAGATATTAAAATGAAACCTTTACATCAACTATAAACATTCCATATACCCCCCATGAAAGTGATTACATGGGATGTATTTTAATTATAATTAATTTCATGAAAAATATGATAAATTCAATCCAATGGAAAGTATATACACTAAAAGAAATGAAAAATCAGTTGAATATGTAATATGATAAAAAAAGATCAAAGATGAGATGATAAACCCTTATATATTTTATAACATTTGAGTAAAAACATCTCCTTTGAGAAAAAAAGAAATGAAATTATAAATAATACTAATACCTATAAAATAATTATACAATAAATTGAAAAAGAATCTTGAAAAACATAGAAATAGAAACATGGCCGTAATATGAATAATATCATAGTGAAGGTTATTTTAGACACAACCCCTTAAATTTATTACTTCTGTATACCAGAAAATATAATTAAATTCCTCTTTAATAACTATATGCATCTCAACAACCAGACAATATTCATATAATAGTTCCTTTTAATTTTTTTATCTTTAGAATTTGAAAAATTGGATTCATTAGTACATATTTCTTAATGCTGACATTGAACCCAATAATATAACATCATGATCAATATTCACAGACTAGAAAAAAATTACAATAATAATTTCAATGATTTAATCTTCAACATATTTTTTGTTGAACTATATTGGAATGGGTAAATAGAAGGAGTTCTATGATTAACCCATTTAGAGTTTTACTAATATCAACATATTACCTTGAAATGACCATCAAAATTTGTCTCATATTTTAGAAACATTTTCATCATATATATTACTCCTTAATATAAAATATTATAAATAAATATATTTAAAATAAATCTATGTATATAGATGATGAAAATTAAACATGTCATCCCTGGAGGTGATAATGCACTTTGTATGCATGAGCGTTTATTTGAACTAATATTTAATAAGGGAATAGAATTTAGATAATTATATATATTTTTTGAAAATATTATTTATTTCATAAATATAATATAAACTCAAAAAATAAGTTCTTATAACTGTATTTATCATGATTTTATGAATAAAAAAATATTCTATTCAAGGAAGTGAATTTTTTCATATACACATGGGTTTGGTTTTCAATTTTCAAATCATTGAGAGGAAGGTAAAAAATGATTACTCAAAAAGTAATATGATATTTTAACAAGAAAAATATACATATGTAATGATTTTAGAAGAGGATTCATTTATATTAGGGAAATATAAGAAAATTGAAAAGAATTGTAATATAAAAGTATTTCTTAGTATTTTTTTAAATTACCATAGGGAAAAACATTATTGAATATTTAATTAATTCCCTCATTAATTTTTTATGAGATAAGGTCCATTGTGATGGTTTATAGTTTTTTTGGGTTGAATTTTATTTACCATATCAAAAAAGTGGTTATGGTGTGATTAAAATTAAGATAGTGGGGGTATTTTTATAGGTGGAAAGGGTGGAATTATTATAAATACCAATAATATTATACTAAAGGGTTGAATCATTCAAATGAATGTGGCTCCAAAAGTAAAAAATGGTGGATAATGGATAGTTTAAAAACGATAAATATAATAAATACTCTTATTGAGAAATGTCTCATCTTTTTTTAGTGTTTCACCCAATATTTTTAACAACACTATAATTTTTATTTTTAGCATTTTAAGTAATATTTACCTAGGTAAATTTATTATTCCTTCGAATTAAAATTAAAAAAATAAAATAACATAGAACATAAGATTTTAGAATTAATTTTCATTTTAGTAGATAAAATTTTCAAAATTGAATAAATTTAATCATAAATTATAAATATTTATATAATTTGAAACCATATTGGAAATAATTAAAACATATTTTCAAAAATATCAAAATAAAGGTAGGTAAATTAAAAATAATTTTTCTAAATGTGTAATTTTATTTTAATATTATATCTTTTATTGTTAAAAAATGTTCCATATATAACATCTTAGGAAAATCATTTCATTACTTTTTATTAACTAAGTGTTTCTTTAATAGTTTATTTATTAATTAAGAAAAAAAATAATGATTTAAATTTTAAATAAATTAATTGATTTTTATTTATTACATTATATAAAATGTGATATATTTCACATCAATCAATTTTACTATTTTATTATTTTATATTTTGATGATAATATAACTATCAATAAATATAATTTTTATATGAGTAATGATGATGTTAAAAAAATATCTAATACATAATAAATTATTATTAAGGATACAAATTAAACACAGAAAATTTTATATTTAAATTACTTCTAATTAAAATATATATAATTGTTTCTCATATAAATTAATATTAACATACTGATTTTAGAAAATAATTATATACAAAATTAATATTTTAACTGAAATTTTATAATAAGAAGAGTATAATGATTACAAATAGACTTTAAATGATACATTTGTTAAGTAGATAATACAATGTAGAACAAAATATATAAAAATACATTGAAAAAATAATAATTAACATATATAGATATTATTTGTTAAAAAATTACTGTTATAAAATATTTAAAATATTTAGAATTTGAATATTCAAATTTTTGAATTATAAATATAATATATTTTATTATACATTATAACAATTATGAATATATGAATATATAATATTATGAAATTATGAATATTATATTAATAAAATAGAAAACATATTAGATACAATGAATTGGTTGACATTTTCGTGAAAGGGTCTGAGTGCACATAAGAAAAAAGAGGGCTAGAAAACATACCATGAATGATAAAGTAACGAAATGGTGGATCGAATGAGGAATGAACACGGATGAGAGAAATTGACTGCCATATGATAATCAATATTCAAAAAATTGATTGAATGTGTGTTAGTGGAAATCATATGATGATATTTGTGAAGACATTTCCATTATAATCAAACATAAGCATAGAAACATTTGGATCTTTTCAGGTAGGTGCCTAATTTTTTTATGCATAAAAATCAAAATGATAACACTATTTAAGTTATTTTACATTAAATAAAAGTTGAATGTCATCATTTTCTTCACCTTCTCTTCATATACTATCATCTTTTCTCTCTTACAAATCATGATAAAATGAATTTTTTTCCATATGTAAACATTGAATAATATTGGAAAATTATGTTTATCATGAATCCTTATTGTTCGTCCATAATAATATGTTTCATAAGCCATGTTCCATAAAAATTTCAAATAACTTTCAAGGATTTTTTATTAGCGTGAAATTAAATAATATGATTTGGATTTGATCTAGATGAGATTGATGCATTGAATATGCATTCATATTCCATTTTAATCAACTAAATAAAATTTATAATAAAATTTTAAAAAAAATTATGAACAAAAGCCTATCCCAATTGAATTCACGGAATGACCTTGATCACATAAATTCTTATCATTTTGTCTTAATAGTGTCGACTAGGTAGATTAGAATAGTGAGTGATATGTAATTATAATTGTTTCTTTTATAACCTATCGGGACATCTTAGATAAAATATATAATTCATTAAAAAGGATGATATTTTCAATTAATAAGAATAATAAATATACAAATTTTAACTACTAGTTGAGTGTGTATATATGTATATAAATCAAGACAATCTGAAGATACTCCCTATATGGAGAAACAACCTATATAGAGGATTTGAAAATGGTTTTAGTTTAATTTTACCATATACATTATAATTCCATCCTAATAGATGTTTTAACTCTAAATGAAGTCATTAAATTTCAAAGTAATATTATACTTTTAATATAAAACAATACAAAAACATTTCTTTATTGTCGAAATTTTAATGTCATTCTTTAATGGTTATTTGGTTTCTTCAATCCTCTATTTTAATAAATTTACAATTTTTCATGATAAAAGATATTATTTTAGGTACTAATTGTTATTTTATTTAGTAAATGTCATCCATAATAGTAGATATTTCTATGTTATATTTTTATTTTGCAAATATCATTCATATTAATATATGTATTTTGATTAGTGAAACTGTTTTTTGTATTTAACATTTAAATATATGTAATTTTCTTTAATATATAATTCTTCTAATTCTTTTATATTATATTAAAAATGTGAATTTTTCAGGATTAGAATTTATAAAATTATATTCCTTGATGAAAACTATTTATCCAATATTTTTAAATGATTTCAATGAGTTATAAATGAGAAATGTATATCTTCTAAAGAATAAATAAAAATTTGGCACTTGGGTATCGAATAATATTGATAAGGGATGGGTAGTGAACCTGCAACCTCAAGGGGTTGTAGTCCTGTATTTGATAATTTTAGTACCCACATGGTTTTCATGATGTTTTCCAAGTATCATTTTAATCCATAAAGTTGATTATTTTAAAAATGGGTTTAAAGGATATATCCATGATTTTTTAATGATAAATATTTGGATATAAATTTGGTTTCAATGTAACATGTATTTATTTTTATTGGTTTCAATATACTTTATGAAAAAACAAGAATATTATATTGAAATGATATAAAACATTTAAAATATTTTTTTTATTTTATAAATACTTTTTTCAGTGTAATTTCCATTAAATTAAAATAAACTATTACTTGTTCCAAAACCATATACTAGGTAATTTGTTTCACTATCTTATGTTTTTTAAAGGTTTTCCATTATTTTATTTAAAAATTTGGAGGGTTCATGGTTTCATTTTAGTATTTGGCACAAGTGAATCAATTTATCCTTTTTATAAATTTTGTAAAATTTATAGATTGAATGTTTTATTATAAATCACTAAAACCAAGACTAGAAAATATCCTCTATTATGTAATATATTGTGTAATTCCCATTTATCCCTTATAAAAATAATGTTACACATAATGATTTTTCCCAGATACATATCTGTGGGACTTAGGATGTCACATTGGTATTAGTGGGACATTCTACATAACTATTGATACTATGCATTATTTATAGGGAAGAAATATAATTAAAAAAAATTCCTTTGATCTTATAGGTTATCAAGAACCTGTATGAATATAGATGTTCTAGTTTTTTCTATTTCTGAAGATGGAAATTTAGAATTTCCCAAATAACAAAAATATAATTTTGATACTAATATTCATTAATTAGGGGGAGAATGTAACATCCTTGGAAATTAAACTAATAAATTTTCCATAATTCATTGTTTATTTAAAATAAAATTCATACAAACACGAATAAAATTTGATTTGAAAAAATTACATGACTTTTGAAATATATATAATGAATTGTATAAATTGTTATATATTCAAAATAAACCCAATGTTACTATTGTGTTATTCACTATTTTTATAAAAATATATTAATTTCTAAATAAAAATAAAATAATTAGTGACAAAATTAAAAACATGTGGTAATGTAGAATAATTTATCATAATGTATATTAATAAAAAAATTGGATTATAAAGAATAAATTATTAAATAATATAATTTTTTTATATATAAATTAATTTGAACAAGTAATTTTTTATTTTATTTTATACAAAATATATATTGAATCTATGAAAATATATTTATGAAATTATATAAATTAAACATAAACATTGAATGAAATATGTATTATAATATATATATAAATTAAATTTTAGCATATAAAAATACATTTTAAAGAAAATATAATTAAAGGTAACACATATTATTAGATGAAAAATAATTAGTATAAAATATTACCAATAAATGGAATTTATATATTTAAATATTAAAGGTAAAGTATTTTATTATAAAATATATTAAATGATGGACATATTAACGAAATAAATTATTAAAATACTAATATTATATTCTGAAAAAATATATATGATAACAATAATATATTTTAGTTTTAGAAAAAAACATTCACATAAACATCAACACAATTATGGGGTAAATGGAAGACTAAGATCCATTGAGTGCAGAAATTGTTGATCGAATCGAGATTGAAAAAGGAAAAAAATAATCAAAAAATTGAAGTGGATAAATATTATAATATAGGTACAGAAATTTGTGGGAGAAAATATAATGCACACTTCTTAGAAAGATATTTATATCATCTTCGACCTCAGGCATTGTGATTTTGAGATCATCATAGGCAGGTGCCTATGTTTTATGTGTTAAAATCATTGTAAAATACATACATTAAGAATCATAGTCATATTAAGAGTGACATGTTTTGATTCTATTAATCATTTCTTCTACTAATGACATTAGTGGTACCCTATTCGTCAACATATCTCTCTAAAAAACAAAAATATACATTTTTTTCATATGTATGTGTGATTTTTATTAGTAGATCATCTTCCCCGTTAATAATTTTTTTGTTCCATAATTAATTATTCTATATGTCTTCAACCTTGAATGATTCAAATAAATGTCTATAGCATTTGAACTTTGTATATTCAATGAACTGATTTAGAAAAAATATGAATGAGATTGGTGCATTGTATTTGTATTTATTTTACTATTAGTCAACAAGATAAATTATATAACTTAAATTTCAAATTAACACTAAATAAAGAGTCTATTATAATCTAAATTATTGTATGTCCATTATTGTAATAATTTTTATGTTTTTTTTCATTATAGTATCATATAGGCAGTTCTGAATAGAGATATATATACATAAGGCACAATTTATAATCTCTAAAGGAATCTAAGATAATATATATATATCAATATCACATAATGATATTTTAAATTTATATGTTCACAAAATAAAACATTTTACAAAAAAGGATGATTTTATATATGTATTTAACTTGAGATAGTGGGAAAAGGCTCTCATTAATGAGAGTTAGACCATAAGTAGTGGTGGAATAATTAAGTTTCATTATTTACCTTCAACATTACATGAACAACCTCCACGAAATCACAATGTTAAGTAATATTATTAATTTCAAATTATTTTTTTAAATTTAAACAAAAAAAACATTATTTTGTAATTATTTAAATTAAAATTTCATTTTATAATGGTTAGTTTGTTTATTGAATCCTATATATTGAGAAATATAAATTTTTAATTAACAATGATATAATTTTATATGATGAATTTTCTTTTTATTCAATATATGTCATCCAAAATAGTACATATGGAAATATTCTATGTTTTTTCAGACATGTAATGCATCAAATTACATTTTTTATCAAAAGGTTTTTATGACTCTTTATTATAAATGACTATAATATTCCTATAAATAGTTATTTCTCATAACTCATTTGTATTTTATGAAAAACTACATTTTAAAATAAAATATAATTAAAATATTTATCATCTATGAGAATTATTTACTTAATATATTGAAATAATTATCATGGTCAGAAACGAGAAAGCTATATCTTCTTAAAAATAATTTCATAATAATTTGGTAGTTGGTTAATGAATAATATTGATGAGGGATATGTTCTGAGGCCATAAAAAAATGTATAAAGTAAAATATTTGTTATTTACAGTATCCACATGGTTTTCTTTAAGGAATCAGAGTATCATTTTAATCCATACAAGTGCTTATTTTTGAAATAGTTATAAGGGAGAAATCCATTCTTTGTTTCTGAAGGATACTTATTTTTAAAAAAATTGGTATTCAAAGTGGCATGTATTTATTTTAATTGTTCTAATTTTTTTATGGAATCCATAATTTATCATTCTAAATAGTTATATAACATATTAAATTATGTTAATTTGATATAAAATTATTTCAAATGAAATTTAATTCATTTTAAGTAAATATTTTACTTGTTTTAAATACATTTATTAGGAAATTTTATTCTCACACTATATAATAAAAAAATTATAGGATTAGAAGAAATTTTAATGGTGATTAAGTTAATTTTATGGATCTATCACATGTTATGACATTTAAAAATAACATATTTTTTAACACATTAATAAATTGTAGGGTTGTTTCTAATTATCCAAAACCTGGACTGAAAAAGATCTACCGTTATGTAAAAAATTATGTATTTTCATATATCATTTTTAATAATCATGTAACATATCTTTTTTTTTCTAGTATCTATATCTATGGGTCTCACGTTGAAACATCAAAAATCATAAAAATAAATTATGATATTTTTTATAGGTTCAGGTAATTATTATAATGTTATTTATCAAAAATCACCTTAAAATTAATTTATTAAAAAAACTAAAAAAATTAATCAGAAAAAAATTTATGTTGAATTAAAAAATAAGGATAATTTTTACACATATAAAATTATCATATTTATGAATTTTACATTTAAAAGGATCAATAAATACTAATGAATTTTTTTGTTGGAAAATGACTTTTCCAATTTGTCACTATTTGTAATCTTATTTCGAATAAACTTTCAATTAATTTTATTTAATATATTACTCTTTTAATATTATATATATTCAAAATTAATAAAAAAATATGTGTGTTTATTTAAAACAATAAATCATTTCTCATAAAATCTTGATTAAAAAATTAATCTTCATACGATATTCTTTTTTAGAAATTAGAATTGAATTTTTTTAAGTTGTATTTGAAAAGTCCATTATTTATAATTGTTAAAATTTATTATTAATTATTTATATATATTATTACCCCTCAAAACTAATGTACTTAAAAATATTATTATCTTAATAAAATGAGTTGTAGTTTATTTGGGTTTATTTTTTCTCATCAAGCAATATATTTATTCATTAATTTTTTCAAAATAAATATATAATTATAAATTTGGTTGTTAAAAATTAATTAAAATTATTTATTTATAATTATTCACTTATTATTTACTTATATATAAATAGAATATAATTTTAATCAATTACATTAATGGTGAAATTGAAGAAATGTAAATATAATACCTTTCTATGTACCTTCTTAAAACCTATGAAAGAACACTTAAAAACAATAATACATCCTTAGGGTAACTTATGAGGGCAGAAAACATGTATTAAGTATTTGAGTTTAAATGAATACATTTACTGGTGGAGATTTTTAAAAATTGCTTGAGATTTATTTATTTATTCCTGGACTAAAACAATATAGATATTTATTATTAAAAATGAAAAACCATTGGCCATCCTATGATTTTAAATAATATGATTATAGATTTAATGCACATATTTTATTGGGTAATAAATGTGTCTTCCCACCAAATATATATTACGTTTGTGGGCCTACCTAGTTACGATAATTCAGTGAAATATGGTTGTGAGGGAAGGTTTTTTGCATTATTGTTTCGTGTGTTTTTTTGTTGCTGATCATATTCCTGACCACTTTCTCTTATTTTTTTTCATTCAAGGGTCCGTAGTAATATTTTTCCTATAACATGATATGTTTGTACTTTAATTTTTTATACATCTTTTATTCACAAGAGTAATGGAAAATAATATGTATTATAAATATTTATAATAATTTTTTCATTAAGATATTTTTTTTAAAAACCAAATTTACTTATTTTAATATATGAAAATAGATTATTGGGCAGGGATTTAAATTTATTTCACTAAAACAAATTAAAAAATTGAAATAAATTATTTTTTATGAATTCCCTAATACTAATTATTTGATAATATAAACATTATATCAATTTAATAATAATTATAATATATTCTTAAAGTATCTATATATTTTATAAAAATTTAAACTGTCATAGAAAATGGAAAATTGTTTGTTACATAATTTTTCACTGATAATAAAAAATTTATAGTCCTTTTATGATAATATTTCAACATATATAATATTTTTAATTATGAAATTAAATTCTTCATTTGTTTTATAAATCATTAAATTTTATCTATAAATATAATAACATATTTTAATTCTATAAATAGATATTTATTATATTAAATTTCATTGAAAAATATAAATTATCAATAGTTATTAATTACACTATTATGAAATTATTTTATATATTTTAGTAGAAACATTTAATCATGAAATTTCTCATATAATTCTAGAACCCATATTTTGTGGATACTCTTCAAAATTTTAGCTTTCCCATTAATGAAATAAGTGAACCCCCTATGAAATACAACATTTAGTCTTCTATAATGTTTAAAATAATCTTATTATTTACTATATCATATCTATTACACAGAATATTTATTTTTTATAATTTCATTGTATATTTTCTATTATCCTTTTGTTTTAGAGTATGATCCCTGAAATATGATGATTATGTTGGTGCTTTATATAAGTATCTATTTTATATTAATACATGTGTCAATAATAGTAAATATAATTTCAAATTTTTATTTCACAATGATAATTTTATCGAATGTCTTGGGTTGTCTAATTAAAATTATAATTATGTTTTTCTTTAATATAGTCTTTCATCATTTGTTATACTATCCAATCAAAAATAATATAATCCCTTATATTATGTGTGTAGAAAAATAAATGAAAAAATATTGGTAATTCACCCACATTACTTCCTCAGGGTCCCATGTTACAACATCAAACATGTGATTACTCTAATGTTCTAACATATGTTGACTTTTATAATTTTGTTATATGTGATTTCCAGAGTCATAATTTTTTATAGAATATAAAATATTAGATAAGTTATTATAAAACATAATTTCATTTTTGGTGAATACATGTTTTGGATATAGAATGTTTCCCCTCAATAGTGACGCATGGAAAACATCATCATATTATAAGGGGTTCTGAAAAATACCAACATGAAGTAAAAATTTCATGCAATAAAAAAATATAAAAAATCCAAATTTACCATCGATATATTATTCCCTTATAATATAAAATTATTTATTTTAATCGTGGTGACACATTAAAGACTTCAATTTCTTCTTCATGGATGTCGAAGTCCATTTTAATTTATATTATCAATAAATTACAAAAAAAAATATCCTCTAGTCCTTGTTATCATCTCATTGGTTTAGAGTAAGACATTTTTTTCATATAGATCTTCAAATATTTCATTTTTATAGTATTACATTATATATTATTGATTTATTATCCCAAAATAGGTAGGTACTAGCCCATGATTCCTTGGATGTTCAGTGATCAAACCCCCATAATGCCATCAAATGTTTGGATAATCCTCTCAAACTGTCCATCACATTGAGGATGAAAGGTTGTTCTCCAATTTTACATATTTCTCAAATCCATCCATATACTACTAGAAAATATTGAAGTGAAATTAGTGTCCTCAAAATATATTTTTGATATAGGTGATCCGTGATGCCTCACAACATAATTGAAATAGATCCATATAAGACACTAATTTGGTATATCCTCACACAATTATAGAAAATGTGTTAATATGTAAAGGTTATCAACAATTATTTACATTGACTCAATCTTCTTATATAACTTTGAATGTTCTATAAAAATGTTCATTGAGATATTTTACAATGTCTACATCTTTATATGAAGGGTATTCATGAATTTCATTGGATGTTGTCTCTCATATCGAACATATTTATTTACAAAAAATTCTTACACAAAATATGAAATTTATAATTCACATTATCCCACTATGCGTATTATATAAAATCCACAAACATCATTTCATGATAGAGGTTTATTTAAAAATTTTATATATGAGATTATTCTAGAAATTATATCATCTATTTTAGTATGGATTGTATAAATATTCTATTTTCAAAAATAAATACATGATATAAATATTTAAAATTCAAAAAATCTCTCATTATAAATAAATATAATATTTTTTACCTTCCCTTTTCTTCATTTTGAATTTTTTTATTATCACTTTTATTAATTATTGGGTAATTATATATAAAATTAACAGTATTTCAACCATGAAAAAAAATATTTTTTTATGTTTAAAAAATATATAATAATTATATGAACTTTTATCCTTATTAGGTAAATAAGACAATAAGAAATTATAATTGATTCTTCTGTAAGAATAATTTTCTTCCTATTGTGGATATTTTTTGGTCACTCATAGCCCATGAGTTTTCTATAAATCTATTTATCCCATTAGAGATATTTCCTAGTGGATATAAATTTGAGACTCTTATGGTCCATATATATGTCACATTTTTTATGATAACTAATTTTTCCTCATATCTTTAATGTAAATATATCATAAAAATGTTTAAAAACATCTGTTGAATTGAATTATAGATGGGCTTTTAATTACTATAACTAATAATTAATAAACATCATTTTGAATAATGACACAGGTACTATTTTATTAGATTCACCTATCTATTGAAAAAAAATCTTTCTCTCCAAATGTTAATTTTAACACATGATGATTGATTAATATATTATTTATTTTAAAAAAAATTCCAAATTCATCCATCTAGGTAAAAAAAATACCTTTACATGTCTTCATAGTTAATAGAATTATAGATGAAACATTTTATAACAATTCATCAATAGTAACCAACTAGGCCCATGAAAACTTGTGTCACTATTATATTTTATGTGTTTGGTAATTCTTTGTCAACTATTTTCTCTTATAGTTGTAATGTCTTGTTCTGAACATGAGAAAATGAAGATGTTGGTTTATATTCAAACCAAAAAATGAAATGATAAGTTTATGAATTCTATAAGATTATTATAACCAGAAAAGAAATTAAGTGTATAATGTCAAAGGTCCTAATATCAGTTTGTTCAACACAATGTTCCAAATGTATTTATAGTAATCAAGACACTGATCATCAGACGTAGTGATGGATGCAAAAGAGAATATAGGGTAGAATTATTCTTATTATGAGTTTTTCAGACAATTTAAAAATAATACTAATCATAAAGATGAAGATGAAAAATATAGAAAACCATTTTCATCAGGATGAACAGATTGTAAATTGGGTCAAAAACAAAAGAATAACAGAGATAATTTTTCAATTGGGTAAAGGGATAATCTCTCTTCTATTTTTATTAAATAGGTTAAGAGTAATCAGAATGGTGATAACATGATATTAGAGTGAAGAATATTCCAATCCATCAGAAGTATTTTGATATAAATAACATCATCAGACACATGTTCTTCAGTCTGGGGAAAATAATAAAATATGAATTGATTAAAGAATCTAACAATGTAAGTACACAAATCATTAGAAGTAGTGAATATTTTTAAATAAAAAGAAAAATGTGAATGAATTATAACAATTTAGAAATGATCTGTCATGATGAAAGAATTAAATACTATAAATTTTATAGTTTGGATGGAGGAGCACTGTGAGGATAGTATTTTAATTTTATAATTTTTTATGCATCATCGGAATGGAAATTTTTTCAGATAATTCTGAAACAAGTTCTGATATGACACATATTATAATATATTTTAGTTTCAATTTGTTTAAAGAAACATAATGAATAATCATTTCCTGAACACATGTCTTCATCATAATAGATAAATCATAACTTAATAGGAAATGTTATGAAGATAATTAATAAATTCAGAAGCAAGCTGATGTTGTGGGATGTTTTGAGTAGTTTCCAGAATAAATGATATGAATTGATAGGTGTTAATGATTCCAATGATTTATATTAAAAATAATTAATTTTTATGTTTTGGGAAATCTGTCGAGTTGTAAATAAACTCACATTCACCCCAACCAATATTTGGATAACATATAAACAGAGATAAGTTCTTAGTACTTTTCGACATAAGTTTTGTTCATTGGTGAAGAGAGAAAGGAGAGAAATAATGTTATTATTGAGATTGCGTTCTCAGAACGAGAATTATAGTGGATATTTTATGAATAAATTAAGAGGGGGTGATCTTATTATGAGTTTAAAGAACATATTGGGCAATCTGACTAGGATTTTTGGACACAAACTAAAGAAATTCAGAATTATTTCAACATTTTTATAAATATATTATATTTTTGGACTTTTAAATCAGACTCACACATCAGAAAAGTGAAAATAATTTTGTTTCATTACAATGTATATGAAAGATCATACCATTTTATGGGTAATAAATTGAAGAATATTTTAAAATATTATATATATGAATGTTGAAAACGCAGTATAATAACATGTTTTAATGAATCTTGTGAATTTTTCTTGAATTGTAACACATGTTTGTATTAAATCACTACATATTACAAGAAAGACATGAATAATTTTATTAAACAGAGTTATAAACTAGTTTAACGACATATCATACTAATTTAATTGACACAAATGGATTATTTTCTAGTAGAATATATATTATCTGACTATTTGTATACCATACCAATGATATAATAATTTTTGATGGCTAGTGTTCCTTGTAAATTATTTTGTTCCTATGGATGTGTGATTGTTTTTTCCTAATGGTTAATAATCTATAATCATAGGTGAACATTATTTTTTAATAATGGAATCCTAAATGAAAATGATAACATAGATTCACCCCTACCCCTCGCAGTGATACTTATATCATGGCTAGGAATTCATAGTTACACAGGAGAATATTAATTTGTATTTGTCAATAAGATATTGTACGATGTCCATTATTCTTATAATCAAATCAAATATCACCATTTAAAATAAAAACAAAATTAGAAATGTGATTTAGTATTGATAAAAACAAAATATTTATGAGTTGAATATAAAAATATTTCAAAAAATATCCTCCATTTATAAATCAAATTATACAGAAATATAAATTGAAATATGCATTGAAATAAATTTTGACACACAGGAAAATTATTTAATTCTAAATTACAAAGAAAATATAAGTTTAATATTAGAAAAAATCATTTAATAATTTGATACATTTTTCATATATTCTACTGAAAAAAGTAGTTTATTACTTCATGTATTTGAACATTTATACAATTTTCACAATTTTGTTTTATATAACATAAAATATAATTTTATCAAATTACTAATAATATAAGATCAATCAAAAGTAGAATATGGAAACATATATTAAACTACTCCTTTCACTGGTTATTATATCTTTATGTGTAATTGGAATCAATTATTTTTCTCACACATTAATAGAATATTTATTAATTCATGAAAAAATGTATCACTGTTTTTATCAAGTGCATGTTTTCCCTTCTCCAAATCATTATAATATTCACGCAAATTCAATGACATAACCTCACATTTCATTAATAAAATACTTTTATTCATTTTATAATTTTATATAATAATATATTTCAACAATGAAAGATTATTATTCATAATGAATTTTCTATCCAAATTAAGAATTATTTTTTATTTTATCATATAATAGTCTTCTGTATTTCACAAATATTCAATATTATATTCAAAAAATCATTAATTTTATTACCAGTAGTCTTTATTAATTTGCTTATAATTATAATTATCCATTAATTTTTTGATATATAATATTATCAAATTACCATATATTAACATGGTCTATATTCACATGTGATATTTTTGTTGTAATTTATTTTTTTAATAATCTTTAATTTCAATAATTTTTCATGTATGTGGACATATATTTTAATAGGATTATTTATTTCTTTAATATATATCAATTTTTAAAATCATAACATATACTGATTCATTTCACTCACATAAATCCCCTAGTTCTGTCTTTATTTATATTATCTATTTTGGTAGGTGTGTTATATGGATTATTCATAATAGGTGGATTTTTATCTATTTTGGAGAGAAATCCATTTATTTTTGAGATTTTTTTTTGTAAAATGACGTAAAATAAGATTTATTGGTAAATAACATAATTTTGATCAAGATTATTATGTTTCTTAATATTTGGTAATATTTTTACTTATTTTCAATGTAAACAATGGGATAAATATTAAATTTTATTAGTAGATTTGAAGAAAAATACATTAGAGGGCAATCTACTTCATAGAGGTGGATAATGAAATATTTACATCAAAATATACTATGTTTCATCAAAAGGTTTATTAATACACATTTTTATACTCATGTTACGTTTACTAAAAAATTTAACAACTATTTTTTAAAAATTATTTTAATTATGGAAAAAACCAAACTCATCTCAATTATCAATTTTCAATTTTCAATAATATTAATTTTTCTAATAAATATTATCTACTATCATTATGTCTATATGTAAATCCATTATATCTTTTCTGGAAACTATATTGAAAAATTCTATTGAATTCTGATTAATCATTTATTAAATGTTTTATTATTGGTTTTCCTCGGTTCTTCATCTTTATGGGATATCTCAATATCAACCTCTATTATTGAGAATTATTGAAAAATATAATATAAATCTATAAATTATATTCATTTATTATACCATAATCAACATCTTTATTCTTTGATAAAGAAATCACTTATGTTAACAATAGTAAATAGTTTCTACTTTTTTATATGTCATCATCGATTGGATTGTAAGGGGAAAGTGATGATTTTAAAAAATAATGGTTCTTCTCTTTTGATAACATTTTTATAAGAACAATATTTATCTCTAGAAAATGTACCATTATTCTCCTCATAAAAATTATTAAATGTAAAAAATATATATTTTATAACAAAAATAATAATAGTTTCCAAATTCATTTGAAAAAGATATAAATAGTTTAAATTATTTGATATGTTTTAGTATTAATATTAATTTTTGAGAAATGAATAAATAGTTGTATCCATTTATAGAAATTTATAGGTTATAAAAAATTATATTACATACTCTTTATTATCAAGAGAAAGGGAATGTATTTTTGTATATTAGTATTTATTAATGGTTCAATTATTTAATAAATATTAATGGTCATCAAGGATATATTATCATAAAAAGTGATGTTTGTATATGTATAAAGATATGTTTTCATTCATTTAAAATCAGTGATCCTCTATATAGATATTAAATATTACTATACGTATAAACATATCTTATCAAATATATTATAAATTTGATGACCTATTTGAGTATGAAAGGTGTAGAAATTTTAATAAGTTAATGAAATTGACCTACATTATAAAAAATTGATAACGTTTTTGTTGTACAAATATATTTTGACAATAATTTTACATTAAGAATCAATATATTACAAATTTTTCTTCAAAACATAATTATTGTTTATTATTTTTTAGGAATTTGAATAATTCATTATACTATAAATTTAATTATAAATAATTGATCTCTAGTAACTTGAACCAAAACATTTAATTAACAATAAAAGGTCACTAGTGAAAATTTGGATGATATTCAATACATTTATATCAAAAGAAATATCATTTGTTGACCACTTGTTATATCAGAATATAGAGGCTATCCTATATATCTTTTTTGAATATTCATATGTGGATGGAATTTTTCGACTAGAAGTAATGATAAATGTATAATCATCTGATCAACTATCATTTCAAAATTGATGTGTTTGGATTTTTAGAAAATAAATTTAGAACAAGATTGATGTTCATGAGTTACTATCAACCACGTTTTTAAATGACTTAAATAACACGATACAATTATTGAATCTTAGTTTTTTAAATAAGTAGTGGATTCATGTATATTTATAATATTTTGATTTTAATTTATTAAAATTTAATAATTTATATACATCAATCAAATAACATAACTCATTATTTGATAAAAATAACCCTTATATGTGAGGTGTGTTATATTATAATGACGTAATCCAAAAATCGAACATTATAATTTCAATATGATCACTTTTAAATTATGGAAAAATAACTAAAACTTATTATAATGTATCATTATTATGATATTATCGGGAAAATAAAATTTAATTCCAATATATATATATGTTTAATCTGTTGTACCTCTCGTACCCCTCGTGGTTTAATTTTCATGATCACAATCACTCTCTAATTTATCTAATCTTCTTTTAAGTGTTTTAGGATGATAGGAATGATTTCAGGTTGCCAAGGAATTGGGCCAAGAAAGCCAGAAGGCAAAAGTGGACTGATTTCAGTCCACCGGCCAATCGGTGGATGACCACCGGCCAGCTGGTGGACCCTTGACAGAAGGCATCCCCTCTGTCTAGACCACCGGCCAACCGGTGTCCCATCACCGGCCACCCAGTGGAACCCAGACAGAAGGGACACCTACTGTCTCAGCACCGGCCAACCGGTGGCCTCCTCATCGGTCAGCCGGTGAAGCCAGACAGAAAGCTCTGCCTTCTGTCTGGAGCACCGGCCAGCTGGTGGAGCCAGTCAAACTAGCCGTTGGGCTTTGACCAGCCTGCTCCCAACGGCCCCGGAGACTTTTCCAACGGCTCTGAAGACCCCGAACGGCCATATGAGGGTTCCCCCTCTATAAATAAAGGACTAGGAAGCCCCAGAAATGTATAGTAGCCCACAGGAACATTTTTCGATCATTTGGCGAACCTCCGGCGCATTCCTTCAAGGAACCTCAATTGATCCAACTCATTTCCACATCCAAGGAGCACCATCAAAGAAGCTTGGGAGCGCTCTTCATCAACTCCAATCAATCCATTGGCGCCCAAGACTTCTCCACATTACGGTTTTTCTTGTTTTATTATTTTGAGCATCAATTTGGGTTTGTGCCTACAAACCCCTCTTTCTCTCATCCTCTCTTTGTCTAGGTTTTCACACCACCTTCAAGGTGTAAATAGGTTAGTCAAGCCTTCCCTTTAAATGGCTTGAGTCATAGGTGAGCTAGATTTCACCTGTAAGAAGGCTAGTGGGTTCTTGCTCAACCATTAAATGCAAGCTGTAATAGGTTCTAAACTACCTTAAAGTCTAGTGGGTTTCTTGCTAAAACCATTAAAAAGCAAGCGGTGGTAAATCTCTCAACGGTTGATTTGAGAGCGGAGATGTAGGCTTTGGTTTAAGCCGAACTCCGTTATCAATTTTGTCTCTTGCCTCTTTAATTTTCGCTGCACTTTTAACTCTGTTTTTAATTTGTTAATTATTTTTCAAAAGAAAATTCACCCCCCTCTTGCCATCACTCTCCGGCCCAACAATTGCTTGGGGGAGAAATCTTTCTCTCATGCTTTGCATTACTTTTCAATTTATCCATTAAAGCATGCCTTTCATTTCAGTCTTTTACATTGATTGTTTTGGTGATTGTGATCATCAAAATAGGGGGAGATTGTTGTACCTCTCATACCCCTCGTGGTTTAATTTTCATGATCACAATCACTCTCTTATTTATCTAATCTTGTTTTAAGTGTTTTTGGATGATAGGCATGATTTCAGGTTGCCAAGGAATTGGGCCAAGAAATCCAGAAGGAAAAAGTGGACTGATTTCAGTCCACCGGCCAACCGGTGGATGACCACCGGCCAGCCGGTGGACCCTTGACAGAAGGCATCCCTTCTGTCCCGACCACCGGCCAACCGGTGTCCCATCACCGGCCAGCTGGTGGAACCCAGACAGAAGGGACACCTACTGTCTCAGCACCGGCCAACCGGTGGCCTCCTCACCAGTCAGCCGGTGAAGCCAGACAGAAAGCTCTGCCTTCTGTCTGGAGCACCGTCCAGCCGGTGGCCAAGCACCGGTCAGCTGGTGGAGCCAGTCAAACTAGCCGTTGGCCTTTGACCAGCCTGCTCCCAACGGCTCCGAAGACTTTTCCAACGGCTCTGAAGACTCCGAACGGCCATATGAGGGTTCCCCCTCTATAAATAAAGGACTAGGAAGCCCCGGAAATGTATAGTAGCCCACAGGAACATTTTTCGATCATTTGGAGAACCTCCGGCGCATTCCTTCAAGGAACCTCAATTGCTCCAACTCATTTTCACATCAAAGTAGCACCATCAAAGAAGCTTGGGAGCGCTCTTCATCAACTCCAATCAATCCATTGGCGCCCAAGACTTCTCTACATTACGGTTTTTCTTATTTTATTATTTTGAGCATCAATTTGGGTTTGTGCCTACAAACCCCTCTTTCTCTCATCCTCTCTTTGTCTGGGTTTTCACACCACCTTCAAGGTGTAAAGAGGTTAGTCAAGCCTTCCCTTTAAAAGGCTTGAGTCATAGGTGAGCTAGCTTTCACCTGTAAGAAGGCTAGTGGGTTCTTGCTCAACCATTAAAAGCAAGCTGTAATAAGTTCTAGACTACCTTAAAGTCTAGTGGGTTTCTTGCTAAAACCATTAAAAAGCAAGCGGTAGTAAATCTCTCAACGGTTGATTTGGGAGCGGAGACGTAGGATTTGGTTTAAGCCGAACTCCGTTATCAATTTTGTGTCTTGCCTCTTTAATTTCCACTGCACTTTTAACTCTGATTTTAATTTGTTAATTATTTTTGAAAAGGCAATTCACCCCCCCCCTCTTTCCATCACTCTCCGGCCCAACATAATCATTATGGAATAGATTAACAACACCAATAAGGTATTAACATTAGTGATTTTATGGATTTTTAAGTGAAATGAAACTTTTTATAATGAACTTAATATTGGATTGAATAAATGTGAATTAATTTTTTTTTAAATTTCTGTTTTATCAGTGGTATCTACATAAAAGAACTATCTCAAATAATATATTTTTCCTCTAAAGTTATGTGTCAAATATTTAATTATTTCATACTATAATATAATTCTAATTTACACATTGTGGAATTATATTTTTTATTTTTCCATTTTATATTTGTCTTATATCAACCAAAATATATATCTATAAATTTCATAAATGATTATGATTAAAATTAATTTAATATTAAATGGTCTTTAGAACATCAAAAATTAAAAAAATAGAAATAAGAATATATTATATTGGGTTCATTTATATTTTATTATAAAAAATAACATTGAAATATATGTAGCATTATATATATATATATAAAGGAATTAAATGATATATACATACAATCAAACCATTATAATTCATATTTTAGAGAAATTTTTAACTATTATCTAAATCTATGTTATCTGAAATACATACATCGGTTTATGTAGATTATGAAATTACATGACGAAATATATTTTTATGTCTGTGGAATATGATTGTGGTTAAACTATGGTCGCAAATTTTTTTTAAATTATTTTGAATCCGGAAATGAATGTATGGTAAACTATCATTGTATTTTGAAATATATATTCTCTATGTTTTAAAAAAACACACTTATGGGTTTGTGTTGAAAACAATGTTATTTTCATCTATGGTTATCTATTTGATAAATAAAATCATAAATAGTATTTCATAGATATATCATGGTATTTTATTATATTTTTATGAAACTCACAAAAAAACTATGATATATTCTAATATTGTGTCCTTAAAAGTTTATATAGTCATAATATTTCATATTATGTTTATTATTTTTGTATGAAAATGGTGGAATATCATAACTCATCGGTTCGTTCAGATAAAATCCATCATTACAATAACCATTTTAAAAATTAATTTACTATCAATCTGAAAAATAATGTTCTCCATTAGTCTTGTAAGGAATATTATAATCCACATAGATTCATGTTCAGCTACTATAGAGATTCTTGTATCACTATCTATACCATATTTCCAATTGAATCCTCATATAATATTTCATGATTAATTATATATTATCCTTTAATTATCATTGTATGTATTTACAAATAACTAATTGGATTCTATAAATTTAAATCTATTAGTTTGTTTCACTAATGAGTAGAGATTATTATATTCAAATTAGTGAATATATATATAGATATCTATAACAAAAATATCATTTCATATGCAATAATAATAATTTTTGGTATTTGTTTGCACAAAAAAGATAGATTCCCAACATTTTTAAGAAATGATATTTAAACATTGATAATTCAATCAACATGATTAACAATATTGTCAATGTTTTGATTCCTTAGTAATATTTTGTTTATATTCAAGAATTTGATTGATCTCATTATAAAAAATTGTTACTAATCAATTAATTTACATTTAACTACAGATTACTAAAAAATAATTACTCCTACAATATGATATTTTAGGGCAGTAAATATGGATAATTGTAATCATCTAGATGTTTATAATATATTTATCAAAATTATTAATTTAACTAAAATTTATTTACCCAATTTTTTTGTGTAATGTGACCTTCCCTTCAATGATATAAATCTATTAACTATGGTGAATTCTCCCTGAATAATATATTATAATATTCTAGAAAAAAAATTCATGTATATTTATCAATATCCTAAAATTACCCTTTTCATTAGAAATATATATATTATATATGATTTATATTTCACATATTCAATTTATTTAATGTGATTACATTATAAATTTGTGGTTCAAAATATTAGTCTTTTTTTATAATACAGTATTCAAAGATATATACTTATATTTATTAAACAATTTGTTACTCTATTAATTAAAAATGATACAGTTATTTAATTGATTTAATTATTACTCAATATAACTTATATTTTTATGGATTTATTGGTCAAAATAATTTATTTTTTTTGTTAATTAGTTGAAAAGTATTACATTAAGCATCTAATTAATTTCCCAGATGATTCCTATATAAATTAATTAAAGGCATGTGTTTTTATATATTGATAATGATAATAAAACTTTTAATGAATTAAATTGAAACACCCAGAATCTAATCACCCAACCCAGTCAATGAAATACATGACCTAACGTACACCTCGTTGTATACAAGAGGTATCAGACTAGGAGAAAAGGGTTGAATGGTGCGTTTGGGACACCATACCCTCTGAATCACTGGTCATGCACCAAAAAACAATATTTAATCTTTTTCACCACCTCACATGTATAATATATGAATACCATGATAGTGTGGGGATATAAAAAACGATAAAAAATATTCAATGTATCATTCCCCCCATGACATATCCTAGCCACCTGAATCCATGAGCATAACAACTATTGATCCATGAAGGATGACCATTCATAAGGGAATTTTTATCATGGGTTCACAACAAATATCTCTAACTAGCTAGGTGGAAATATATTATTTATTCATTCTACATTTTCATAGAGAAATTTATATTATCATGACATTTTCCACTATTTCATTTTTCCCAATATTGAAGTCAGGATGGTCCAAAGGGACACTATATATGAATGAATCCACGGGTTGTCCACAAGGCCATCAAAACCATTTCCCAGTTCCTTATAAACCATCATCATAATCTCATGTTTTACATGATCCCCATCAATGGGATTACTATGAAAAAATAGCCCAAATTTCATTTTCATCAAGAATCTATATCCTTCATAGCTAGAAATCTACACATAAAAGCGAATAATAAATTTTGGAACACACATAGAATATTAAAAAAGGATCACAATATCCCTATAAGAACACATGCAATCAATATGAAAATTATGTAGCATGTGACAAAAACACACACAAGTGTGATTAAAATCTATCACATGTCTCACATGCTACACACATAATCACACGCACAAATAAGAGATCAAAATAAAAAATTATAACATAAAAAATTAACTATATATGGTAAGGAACATCCAACCTAAATTTTTTTATTCGAATGTTAATATTTTAAGAGATCGGAAAACCAAAATATTTATACATATGAAATGGATCAAACTAAATATCATAGGGTCTGCCAAGGTAGTCCACTATCAATAGAATATATAGATTCGTGTAATTGATGAAAATAATTGGACATGATACCATATGGCCTTGATCAATTAAAAATATCATGAGAAGGGAGGGACTATCCTTTTCTATTACTATATGAATTGTAAATAGCCAAAGGACTGCCTAAAATAATCATTATCCAAAAAACTTGTAATGGAGGAGGAGTAAGGGTTTTATAGTAATATATTATGTCAATAAACCCATCAATAACACCCCTGATTTACAACACACGTTTCCCTTATTGAAAAAAGTGAAACTGGTAAATATTGGTTGTCGATTTATCCATTTCTAATAAATTTTGGAGTTATTACCATGGTTTTCTAATTTTCAACATGGTTTTTGTGGCCTTAAACATGAAAATGTATTCCATTTCAACATGGATACCATCCTTAGTATGGTGGAAGAACCATTCATGTTTTAGATTCACCACACCTTCCTCAAAACAATTTTCATTCCACTAATTTTGTTTCCCATAATTGGACTCACAATGTTACAGACTAGAGGCCACTCATAATATGTTTTTTTTATTCTAGTTTAAAAAGGTTATATTGAATCATAAAACTATCTAAAACATGAAACGGTCCTCCCTAAGGTGAAAATAAAAATTTTAAAGATGATTTTTGGAACACCATATGAACACTAACACATTTTCAACCCCAGTTAGATCATTAAAATGCCCTTAAAATCATCTTAAGTGTGTAGAAAAATTAATTAATGTACCTTCAAAATTTTCGGGTGTAAAAAATCACACCTCTGAAAACATTTCATCATAATAAATGCCCCTAGTGGTCTAACTAATACTAATGAGGCCATTGATAATGAACTTTAGACTAGTCCTCCCACATTACATATTATATCTATCAATTGTTAAATAGAACATGGGAAGCTGGAACCACCTACCTCTAATCATTACTCCAACTAATAGATAAATGGAATAAGTCAATCCTACAAAAATATCATTAAGGAATTTAAAATCATTATTCAACTATTGTGATGTCCTCCAAAATCTCAACTGGTCCATCAAACTATTTTTCTAGAATACATCATCTCTAAAAATGACAGTTTTTCAATAGAGGTGACAACATTATGAAATCATGGTCATACATGATGTAATACGATGATTATGTCATCCTATTGGTATAAAATAATTACCATATAAAAGTAGTAAAAAACTAATTATTTATCAGTTTAACCCCCTCAAATATCTCACAATCAAACTTATCCCAATGACATATACCTAGCCAACCTTGTATAAAATATCAGTGAGAAACATGTATAAGATTAATGAAACTCAAAAGATCGCTTATTAATCTAATCTGAGGATGTCTTGTTTTATGAGGACTCTACCATGTTCATATGATCATCCAATGTAAAAAATAATTCCTAGGTTCTATGCCAAAATAATAACCTACCAAATCTATATCATCTTATATAATTTTCCAATGGTCTACTAATTATATATCACACTATTATTTAACAGGGTAATCAAATTTTTATATGAAAATTTACATAAGAATAATCTATATGGAAGTTATTTATTTCATAAAAAACTAGATGGTAATAAAAGTAGTCACATGATGTCCCAGATAAAAAGCATTTCCAACACATCAATTAAGGGAGTCTATTCAATTGGCATGATGTTTGATAAATTCATCATACAAATAATAAAACTATTATGGTATTTAATTATTAGGGCTCTATAATACCATTTCACATCGTCACATCATCCAACCTTTATAATGGGATGAAAAGAATATTAAAAAAATGTTTACTAATTTTCTTCTTCCATCCTCTAAAATGTCTTCCAAAGAGAGATAAATCAAATGATATGACTCTTCTTTACTATTCACTAAAATCATCATCAGATATAAAAATTCATCTTCATTATTCAAATATGAATTTACCATGATGTGGCATATGTTTCCATTAATAGATCATCCACAATGATTCTATACCAAAAAATCACATTCTAATAATGTACATGTCATTATTATCCCCCAAAAATCCTAGAACGAGGTCACTTATTGAAAACAATTACAAAACCTATATAAAATTATAATTATCTTCTTAATATACATTTCATGATCCAAAATATATGATGAGATATATTGGGATGCAAATTTCAACCCCACTCAGTCCTCAGATACATGAAAAAACCATTCAGTCTACAAATTCTCTAACATTAATTCCACCTCATAAGGTATAATTAAATGATATTGGGTTTTTACACTATTACTAAAATCACATAAATTACTATTTCCTAGAGAAAAAGTCTTCTCAAAATAAAATTTCTATAGATACTATACCAAAAACATCAGTGATGTATTTATGTTTAGTAGATAGATTATGTGAAATAATATCTTATAGCCCATGTAAATAAAAACCATATAACCAAAGAGACAATGTAATCAACACATTAAGGAATAAACTAAACCTAATAACTCAATTTAAGGGATATATTAGTTTCAGTCTGATATTTATTACAACTGTGTATCATAATACACTATATTCTCCCTATATATAATAAAAACATTAAACCAACTGCTATGGAATCATTGTAAGCTTCCAATACTATCACATGCATAATTTTTTTTTATTTTGATTCAATTTCAATCTATTGATAATATATATAATAGATTATTCACACTACTCTTTCCCATCAAACGTCACCACCTTATGTAAAATCCCCATTATAGACACTACTAAATCGGAAAAGTACAAAATGATTCATCTGTAATACCCTACATCCCCATTGAAACTCTCCATCATGAAAACCATTATATCATATAATAATCAATTATTTACCCCTAAATTATTTATGTCCATAGAAATTCATTTCCTATAGATAAATTTATAAACAACATTTACCTATTGGATTAAGAAGTTACCCGTAATGATATTAGTATAGAGATGATATGCTATGTGTGTACTCAACCCAATATCTTTTTTTCTAGAATTCATCTCCATAGTATGAGAGTGTACCATGATAACATGACCAAAGGCCACAATGATTAATTATATATATATATATGATCATAATAATGGGGTGTAAGAACATAGGTATATCATTTTTCTTTCTAAATGGAATAATAAGATACTCAAATAGAAAATGTTTTCTATTTATCACTATCTTCATTATATCCTCGTCTATATATTCATGATATTTGTATAATAATCATAGTAATATCTTGGTGAACCATTGTTCCCCAAAAAATGGAAAAAAGTGGTCATTGATCCTCATAAAAGGGTGTATGCTTTTTATATTCACATGGTTCATCCTCCCATAGTCCAAATATAACAGATATCTATCATCTATCCTTTTTTTATCGGTATTAGAGCAACATTGGATGATATTCTCATTATAAAAAAACAATTCCTCTCCAAATAAATGATTTTCATCTTATGTTACTTCCACCCAACCATAGAAACAAGATATGGAGTAATCAATAATATTTTGGCTATTGGAAGTAGTTAAATCCTTCATAAAATCAGTCTATTTAGATGGATTCCAATGAAATTTTATATAAATAAAACCTAAAAATGGTACACAATATGAGGAAATAGAAATAAGATATATTTTGGTATATAAAAAATACAATTCCCACAATGCATAGCTTAATACCTCCAAAATGTTACAAGTCTAGACACATTCTTCCCACTACCACATCCTATTCACCAATTTGAAATACAAATACCCCCCTTTAGCATAATAATCGATTCACACATCTTATAGAAGTTGTTGTACATTCAATAACTGGTAACCCAACCAATGTTGACATATATATAGAATGTAGTATTCTAAAGAACCAATAATTTACATTATTTTATATAATAATCAACAACTATAAGGATTTTTGGACATAAATTTATATGGTCTATCATTTTTGCTAACTATGTATGAGGAGACAAAAGATATGAAAATAAATTTAGTAGTAATTAATCCTAGAAAAAAATAAGTTGATATAAACGAATATGATTCTCTATTATCAAATATTTAAAAAATATATTTTATATTTGATCAATATTTTACCTTGAAAATAAATTTTCACTCAACGAATTCTATTGAAAAAAATGTGTATACTCTACCTACCTAAGTTCCATAAACAAAAACTATAGTCACATAACATATTTAGATCATCATGTTTCAATCATTCTAAGTCTACTACATATAAACAAACACAGATCCATAGGTTGGAGACTATGTCTAAATTAAAACCCTATCGTTTCAAGTCTACAATAGCCTCATATAGTACTATTGAAATTTTCTCATTCATCCACAACAATTAACCATTATATATTTTAATTGAAAAATTATCTAAAATGACAAAATAAATTATATTAGAAACACTGGATAAATCCTACCCCAATATAGGGTGGTTAGAAAAATTCCCTAGGTTATCTACCAACATAAACCCATTTTCATGTCATTATTATTCCTCTTCCTTCTATGAAATGAGGAATCAACTGCATCTATAAGAGTCTTATTCATTAGTTAGCTAAATTTTGAAATAATTAATAACACTCTATCATATTTAATGATCTTCTTTATTTTTAGCACCTTGGGTAACATGTGCATATATGTTTTCAAGTCAGTGTCCCTAACTTAACAACTCATGTCCATTCGAAAGATGATCTCAGATGTGTGGTCCTTTCATGGAACATTTATCATGAATAAAAGAAGAAACTGAACTCTATGAAATGTGAAAAATATATAGACACCAACATAACCCTCTATTAAATATATATAAACATTGAATAACAATCAGACAACTAAAAAACAGAGATGAGATAATTTAATATAGGGTCATTAATTATCAACTACATAATCCCTTGTGACTACATGACCATTTCATGACACCCCACCCTCTCATTACGATTTCATGGACCATAAAAGTATCCAGATTCTCCCATAAATCTTATGATGGGTTAACTATGTCTAATTCAGCCTCAATATTGACAATACAATACTGAAAATTCGGAGAAACCACAGAACTAGTGATGTTTGATGGATAAAGATGCTACAAAACTAGGTCATAATAGACTGTCATTCTCTATGACCATTTTCCTCGAATTTCATCTAACAAAATCACTGAAAGATATAATGGATTTGATTCATGAATCACTATAGTTGGTGTTGGAGACTTATAAAATAAATCCTCCTACAAAACTAGTGGTCGAACATGTAGGTATTCCATTATAGGATTGTTCTCTCATGCTTCTGCAAATGACCCCATTAAACATCTCTTCAGATAAATTATCTAAACTACCAAATGATCATTTATATTTCATAAAAACACTCTATTAATATGACAACATATTAATTCAATGCTACAAAATGGGGTTTCTATAAGAATAACTATCATAAGATTTCCCTAATAATAATAAGGCGCATCCCTCGTAGTACTACCCAAGACTCATTCATTTTCTTTCATACCTACACCTTATTCATAATCATGTATAAAAACAAGAATGAAAAAGTTCAAGAAATATAAATTTTAACACACATACATCGGATAATAACATTTAAGAAATATATCACATATTAAAAAAATTATGGCCAGGAAATATATTTACATGAATTACAATGCCTAAAACAAACAATAATATATATATATATATATATATCTCTGAAATGGAATCATGTATTCAAATTCATGAAGCACAAAAACTCCAAAATATCATAAAAACAACATAATATAAATCAATATAAAATCATAAATATTGAGCAATAATCTTTTCTAAATAATAATAAATCAAATGTCTATCTTCTAAAATATTTTTAGGGATTTTTGTAACATCCCTTTCAAAATTAATCAAATCCAAAGTCTTTTCTATCATTATTGAGCTGTTTTATAGAAATAAAAGAAAAAGATAAAATTTCTTGACACATCTTTATAACACCATGATAGGAATCAATTGGTCTACTCCAAGTTCTACATTACCTCAAACACCATTTTCCATTTAAAAGAGGGTACCAACAAGAAAAGATGGTATTGACGTTATGATTTAAAAATTATACACTCAATATCAACTATCATGAAATAGAGTTAAAATAAAAATAAGTAATAACCCAAAAGATATCAATATAAGTTAACCATAAGATATTTTATAATATCATATAGACATTAAGGTATCATAAAATCATATAATAGAGTAATTTATGGGCCCCCATTGTGGTATATGAAATAATATTTTACCAATATCACAAAATAATAAAATGACTTTTTCCTATAATCCAGAGTGACTCCAGATACAACATTCAAATTCCAAACTATATCTCTTCAATTACATGTAGATGTGACCTTTACCTTCCATAGATCATTGATCATGAATTATTTACATGCATCTAGATTTCCATGTTAGGTATGATTATAAAATAAAAATGACACAAATATTTTCTAATTAGAACATGTAAATATGTATAAATGGATTATGTCATGATAAATAAGAAAGGTTCAAGAAAAGTAAATCATGAAAGTTTTGAGTGGTTGTGAGATAACCAGTTCTCTTTGTAACATGGATATAATAGATTTGGTTATATGTAGGAAGAATAGTTATAATGAGATACATGATAAAGGTTCATATATAAGGCATCAAAATTTAACCATCGGTTGCCACCAGTCAAGAAATCATGTGGTCTAGTGAATAATTTTTTTGAGCCCTTTATCTTATCTGAGGAAAATACTGAAGTCCATCATATGTAATCTCACACATATGTCATCCAAAAGGACATTATAACATGGAACTTACATAGGCCAGTCCTCAAGTTCATTGAACCCCACATACATGTCTATGTCCATCGTCATCATCCTGATATGACCAACATTCTCCCCATATAATTCCTATGCATTCCAGGATGTTCCACCATTAATTTTCCAAAAGAAACAACAAAAAGGATCATAAATCTATTTAAAATATTAAGTAGTACATTTTGGCTAAAAAATTATAACAACAATCCAGAATCATAATGTATTTACCCATACAAACATGTCTAATAAAAAAATATTAGTCTCAAAATATACACATCGAAACACATGTGATCAAATTCTAATTACAACATTACAATGAAGACATATATGGTGAGTTACTACAACCCCAAATATCATGAATCCAAAATTAATATCATTATCTATTTAATTAATAAAATCCAATGTAAAAAATGGATCAAAAATTCATTCCATGGTTCTATATAGATGTCTTCACTCAATTGTGGGTGTAAATTATCTCAAAGGTTGACAATAAGGCGTCATGATAAAAGAAATAAAAGATCAATTAGATCAATACCATGACGAATTGGTTAATACATTATTTTTTTTCCTCAGAGTAAAATTTTAAAAAAACATTCCCCATTATTGAATGGATTTGAGAAAATATTCAAAATACGATAAGTATGGGTTGAGTGGAGTGAAATATAGACATAGACACCATAAATAGCTCTCAAAAATAAATTTAACTTCATTAATTATTGAAACACATTAAAAGAAGGAATAATAATTGATGATTTATCCATTTTATATATTTTGAAGTGATATTAGCATGGAATGTTTATTCCTAGCTTGGTTGAAGTTATGTTCAACCCACTAAGCCCTAGCCTCAAGAAAAAGTGTCTCTCCATGGGGTGGTGTAGAAATTTTTATCATTTTAGACTCACCATACCATCTACTAAATCAGGGTGAGGCCATTATAGACACATTCCATAAGTGAACTTGTTGAACTACATGCCAAAGGACAAGCGTTGTTATGTGTATTTTGATCAACCCATTTTAAAATGTTTAATATTATGTATAAAATAGAATACACCATAGTGTGTTCCAAATAGTGGTAAAAATAAAAACTCTGAAACACCTATTTAATCTACCATTAATGCTTGAACATATCACAATCCAATGTTATTCCATCATTAGTTTGGATATTATTATTTATGTTTTGTAAAAAAAAATTAATATTGTGTACCTTTTAAATTCTATGGTATGAAATTTGTCATCAATTTTTTTAAAAGATTTAATAAACTATTAAACTGGATATCATATTAATCAGTTTTTTACACATACTATATTTTTATAATTCATTTATATTTATGTGGCCCAAATAGCTCAATATTAACTAACTAAAAAAGTTTGGAAGTGGATATATATTTTATCTATATAGAAACATTATAGTTCTCCCAAAATATGATAGGGTTTTAGATATTTATGAAATGATTATCGAATCTAGAAGACATCTCACATGGTAAATATAGGAATGATTATTCTATATAATAGTGTATTTATTATTTCACCCATCATTTCATAAAATATAAAATATATGATATTTAACAAAATAATGTAATATTCTGATAGGATAAGTCTTATACGTGAATAGTATAAAAATTATCATGATACTTTTTATATCATACTATATCTCCTAATAAAATAATTAGAGTAAAAATTTCTTTAAAAAATATCATGAAGTATCAATTATAAGGACCCATGATTTTAATACATAAATATCATAATTTTTATAAATATTCAATAAATTAAACAAATAAAAACCTGAGGACCATAATAGTTTAGTTTATTAGAGAATATGTATACAATCTTCTTATTTAATTAAATTAAATAAAAATCTTTCATAATTATTTTCCCCTTTTTACCCTTCATAAACATACCCCACTCATGACTATTCATCATAACCTATTGAAATGCATCAAAAAACGGTGTGAATGGAAACTCCGTAATGGTAAACATGGTAGATATCAATATAAAATTATATGAAAAAATAACATAAGTTTAGGGGTATGATATCATGAATATAACTTACAAATTTCATACCTAATTTGTCATATATCATAGACAAGTTTCTTAGAAATATTCACAGTCATTTGAAGAGAATTGTTTCATTATAGAGTGAAATAATCATAATTCATAAAGCATATGTTCATGTGATGATATTACTTATCCAACATAGGCACATAAACTATTTAATTTTGGAAAACAGCAAAGATAGTCAAAAACATACAATTAGTCTTCATAACATGTTTTCCATTGTGGATCAAGCTCATCAGCATGTTTCACATTATTGATCAATATCTTCAACATATTATCCATTATTTTCTCTATAGATATATATATTTACCAAATAAATCTTAGGTATATATATATTCCACTGATCATATAATGAAAATAATACATCTATGTGAAGAAATATATAAACCATTCATCAAATTATAAACCATGAAAAGAAACTAGTTTCCTGATCATTTCAATATATCATTACCTGTATAAATGTTATTAGTTTTCAGAATAATGTATTTTTTATAATCATAAACCATTCACATGAATAATTTTAATGGAAACCTTGGATAATATTCTAATAACATCTTGATTATCCTCAATAAATTTCATATTAGATGAAACATTATTTTGAAAGATAGCTTGGATCATTTCAAGAGATAAATCACCATTCCATATTAAAAATTACATTTCAAAAATAAATATCTCTTATACATTATGAAAAAAAGTTTAATTGAAAATAAAAATTAATTCATATAATGGGATAATAAAATCATTGATCGATCATTATGTTAGTGTGTTCTATTTATTTTTTAAATGTTCAAAAAATGATTTCTATCGCATTCTCAAAAACAAAATTAAACCTCACCTCTTTCGATAAAACAAAAATAAGAATCATTTTTAAAATAATTTAAAATTAAAACATGGGTAAGGATTGATGTAAATAATAATTTAATAATATCAAAATAATTATCAAAAAAACTATTATAAAACATGTAAATGAAAAAAAGTATTTCCAACTAAATGAATAAATAGAGTCCAAATTCACGTAAATTTATTTTCTATATCTTATGTTCATAAGGTGAAGAAAATTAAATTATAAATTGTTTTATTTATAAATAACTAAAGTATAATAATTATCATAGGTTTATTAATAGATTGACAAAAAAAATATCAACGTAAAAAACATAATTGAAAACAATTGGGAAAAACAATGAGATTTTAAAATAAAATCACTGCAACTTTAGTGTCATTTAAATAAAATGACATATAATAAATATATTGTCAGATTAAAAATTATATATCATTAAAAAATTATATTTCTAATATAAATTCGAAATTGGGTAGTATATATAACTCGTAGTAGACAATAGGTGTAAAAAATTACTTATGTCCCCGAAAACGAAATTTGAGACAAAAAAATGTTACCACTTTGGAAATATTTTGAATCATCAACCCCAAGATATAATTACCTGAAGGGAAACATATAAAATCACGAAAATATGAAATTTAAATTTATAATATTTAAAATTATATGTATATAGATGAATGAATATAATGTATTGGGGAAGATGGTATTTGTATCTAATAAATAATAGAGACAGTAGAAATACATCATGTTAAATCTCAACATCAATCTCACACATTAAAAATTCATGTATAATAAATGTATTATTATTATAAAACTATTAAGAAACCATAAATATATATATCATACCATATGTGATTTACTTTGGAAATTTTATTTATGAATTTTTTTGACAATTCTTCATTGAAACCAATTTTCAGGTATTAACTACTTTATTTTTTATTAATGAATTTGTCTAGTATTTTCAATCCTTTTACATTGATAAATGATATGTACTAAAGATAATTTTATAAATTATATAAATATAAAATATATTAATTATATATATATTTATATTAATAAATTAATTTAAAATATAGAATATGAATTGCACCATTCATGGATATAGTTGGTTTTATGTAGGCCTGAATGTTATTTTCTTTTCCATCATAGAGTGATTGAAAATGTAGATTATGTATCACCATTATATATTCCTTATGTTTTAATATATATCAAATTTATTACATATATTTACTATTATTATTCCTTATGTAATTTCTATGTACAAAACGAATCAAATCACTTCGTGTGGCTGCAGTTCATCACAAACACGAGTGAAATTAATAAATTACAATGTAATGGAAGGAAAATATTTTCTAATATATTGATATTACACATTTAAAATTATTTTATATATATAAATTTTTATATATATCATTATATTCAACTGTGTGAGGCAGTGATTTAGAATGTCTTACATTAGTTATTAAGGTGGAAGTTTATCACACACACGATCAATTGATTATTTGCCCATTTCATGGAATAGTATATGATTATATGTTGTTACATTAACATAATAAAATGTCATTATATTGGATTTACTAGTCCCATTACATATAAAATGTTAAATAATATATGAAGGCGGTTTATGAACAAATAAAAATCACATGTTTTGAATATTACCTCTTCTTTGGAGACCCTCATTATGTTTAAACATAAAGCAATATTTGGTGGCTTACTAATAAAAATTATTCTTCTATTTTGTCATGAGGGATGTCGGGAAGAGAATCTTGATGATCATAGAAAATTATAATGTTTTTGTATGAGTCAATATCAGGATAGAGTGGGTACATTTTTATATGTGGGTATTTAAACCCACATGGAAAACGCAAGGAAATTTCATAAATAATAATCCATAATGATAATATATATCCAAAAAATATATTCAACCTAAAAATTTGATATGGTTAATATATTTACATTTAATAATATATTTTACTACTAATTTTAAGATGAATTATGGATGACATTATTATATATTATTATTTATTATTATTCCTAATATGTAATAAATTTTTCCATATCCAAATCACATATAAATAAATTTTTAATTTAAAAATATCTCCTTATAAGTGATACAAAAAGGATTTCCATCGAAAAATATCTCATATATTGAAAATGTTACTATATGAAAAATCACAATAATATAGTTTAAAATTACAAAATTTGACTTATAATAGTATAATTAAATGGTTGTTACATTTAAAATCAAATAAAATTTATTTTTTTTAATTCATTTAATAAAAAAGATAATTACAGATAAAATACAGTATTTTCACTATTTGTTGTAAATTTTAATTTTTTAGAAAATTATCAAAAAGTCACTCTAGGATAATTTAGATGTGATGATATAAAAATTAAATTAAATTTTTATGAATTTGTTATTTTAATGTTTGTTAAAAATATATTGGAAATAAACTCATAAAAAGTGACCAAACTATTTAATCAAAAAATTATTTTTTAGGGATAAAATTTGATATATACATCTCTACTACCAAAAAATGAAAGAAATTAATATTTTGATGTTTTATTGATAATATAGTACATTTTCTTTATTATATTAATTCCAAAAATGTTACTTATTTTTTTTACAGAGATAAAACCCAATTTTAAACATAAATGTATATTTCCATAATATGATTTGCAATATTTTGAAATGGTTTTCATATTTATTTATAAATTAATAGTATGAAAATAAATAATTATATATATAAATATATATATTTATGTGTGTGAATATCATATATTCTCAAAATTAAGTTTATAATATCCATTATAACCATTAAAACATCTTTTTGATAAATATCATTTGGAATAATTAAATTTTAACAGTATTTTTTCATTTAGAGCGGTTGTTGCACGTAACATAGGATATGAAAAAATATTTGGAAACAAAAATTTCATAAAAAAACAAGTGTCACATTCTACCACCATTATAAGGACTACTACCTAGAAATTCCATCATTTTGATATAAAAATAATGAGGATATATTAGCCTCATCAAATACTCAATTTCCCATGTAGCTTCCACAAACTGGTGGTTTTACTAGAAAACATTTACAATGTTAGTGGATTTGTTTCAGAGCATATTGTATCTATTATACAGAATATATATTAACTAGTCTTCATAATAAATATATTTAACATGCAGTGTGACCTATTATTTGCGTACTTGTTAAATATTACGTATGTACTTCCTTCGAAGAGATACAATGAACACATTATGAACATGAGAGAGGTTAATTTGAAGAGAGAAGCTATATGTTACCCTCCATAATCATTAAAGAATACCTAGAGGTCCAATATACATAGATATTATCTTTCAATTCGTCCTAAATCTCATAAATTTCTTATACCTATAAATTCAATGAAATTACTTGTATATACCATCAAATTTCAGATCATGATAGTGATTGTTATCATAACATTTACATCAAAAATATTCTTCCATTATGTGATTCTAAATTGATGTAGAATTCATTTACACTTCATTATCTATCTTATGTCCCAAACTATTTTATTTTAAAACATCATTCCTATTTGTTGGATAAATATAATCTTATTTATATGGGTTTTCATTTTGACTATATTAATAATCATCTGAAAGATATTATTTTATGAAAACATAAATAAATTATTTTGTAGACCCCATCCAAAAATGAAATCCATATAAAAAAGTAAAATAATATCCTATTGGGTTTTAATTGTTCTATTAATCTAACCATCTATCAAAGATGATATGTAGTGTGAAACTCAAATTTGTATAAATGGATTCCAAGGGACTTTACCAGAATGTTCTTGTAAGGATCATATCTCAATCAGTCACAATACAATATTTTTTCTATGCATACATACCACATCAATAATTTATATTATATAATTATTATTTGAAGATAAATATTATATGGTAACGATGTCGTGTACTAACTTTTTAATTTAGTTTAATACAACCCATATATCATTTTTCCATTTATATTCTTTGGTAGTCCTATGTCAAAATCAATAGTCATGTTATATAATTTAAATTCTTTTATGGGTACTAGTTTTAGCAACACATTAAAATTTGGTCTCTCAGAAGAAATTCAATTACACGACATTCATAGAGATACAAACTCTGAAATTTATTTTTTATCCATCCCACTAGAAATACTCTTACGAATATAGATGCATCATTGTAATTTTTTGATTAATAATAAAAAATAATCTTCATATAATAGTTCATTTAAGTTCTTTAATGAAGGTACACATTCACATTTTTTGAATATGGTCATTTGACCACCATAAATGTAAATATCAAGAAAATTTCCCATTTTATATTTAAGTTCCAAATAATATTTCATCACCACTTTAATCATTACTTGTATATATATTTGGAAATTCATTTTATCAGGATAATATCTTTCCCATTCCATTAGGATTTCAACATCTATCCATTGTAAAAACAAAAATTTTAGATGTACTATGATCCTCAAAATGTATAAGATAGAATAATAATTTCAGCATAAGTTATGGACAACCTAGTTTTCTTTCCCATGGTGGTAATTTATTAAAAAGTCCAAAACATTAATCTTATTTGACCTTCTTCATTGGAATATACATACCACTTATTATGTGAATATATTGTTAAAATGTATTCAGTCAATATGTATATCACATCATTCTTCATAATGGTAATTTGTCCATATATTAAATGAAAAAATTACCATATTTTACTAAATATAATGTTTTAGGAAATTTATCTCATGTAATTTCAATTTTCATGGGGAATAAGATATCAAAAAATCTCATGGTTATATTTATGATAAATCAAATGTTCCAAAAATAATCATAATCATTTAATTTCTAATCATTTAGAAAATAATGTCAAATTATCCTAGACATCAAATATGATAGTGTTAGTAATTTCACCCTTATCACCCTTTGGAAGTCAGTTCAAGCCCTATGAAATTTCCAGATGTGATTTTTTTTCCTTTTTTATTAATACAATTAAAAAATATTAATATAAAATATCACTATTTTTCATTAAGAACCATAAGAATAATTATCATTGGATATAATTTAAACCTTGAAATTAATCAAAACCAATAAAATATGAAAATACACTTCTTCTCAAATAGTTATTAATTTTTAACAGAAGTGTTACATATATCTTATCGTAATAAAACATCACCCAAAAAATCGTTATTTGCATCACATAAAACCACACAAGTGGTGTTTAATTAATTGAATAGATTACCATATAAGAACTAATAAACCATTGATGATATCCATTAATATTATCTAAATGATACATGAAGAAAAATGTCATTCCAAAATTGACATAATATATTGATGATTCAAGATTATTTTACACAAAATAATATCGCTACTAATAATTATTCAATGAATGTTTTGAACACCAAGACAAAAATACTTTAATCCATCCAAATTAATTATTTTTTATAACATATATCCTTCATTGGCCTAGAGAATAACCCTTCATTTAGGGAATTATACCATGAAAATCATAATTTACATAAGGATAATACATTTTATACAATGTTAAGGAATTTCTATATTACCATAATCATAGAAAAAAAATTTCACCTCCATTTTTTGTATTCATAGATGTTCTTCTTCCAACCTTCCAGAATTTTTGGATATAGAATCTTCATTCCTCTATGTTCGTTACCACGTGATCATACATAAAATTAAACATTCTTCTTATTTGACACATTAGGAATCTCATCGTTGTTCACATTGTTTATCATATATTGTGATAGCTTGTTAGGATAAACTACAATATTTATTCCACTACTAATAAGCTAATTTGTTTTCTTATAATCATAGAATTGTCCATCACAAACATCATAAGAATGTTTCCTTCTGGTTCTATCCACAGACTAAAGCCAAAAAACATATTGTGTGAAATAATAATCATAGTAGGGAAACATGTTCTCATGAATAATTATATATATGTTTTCTAAATCTAGACACATTAATTTAAATCATTAATGCAATATGTTGGACTTATTTCAATTCTAAAAATTGTCCACACAAATCCATTATTATATTTTTTTCAGAAAATGTGAATTAAATAAAGAATACCCCTAGGAGTTTAAAACTAGGTGCACAATGAGGCTCTTTTCCAAGTACCAGTTAATTATTGACTAAATATGTACATAATATTCAAGAGTTTATGAAACCTAGGTGCATATTTTCTCGAAACATGTCCACTTTTAGTATCCATAAACTGATGTTTTTATAGTTAACGACATAATTTATTTATTACAAAAACATTAGGATGTTATAATAAACATATGATTTTCCTATGGGTTCTCACTAATATTTTATAATTCATAACTCCAAAGGTTAACTAAGGTTTGATATAATACCAAATAGAATGAAACAATATTTTTATTGATTAATATAATATCAATTTGTTTAATATTCAGTCAATTTAAAAAATACATGCCCATAAAACATAATTTGTTAGTGTATTTTGAGACTAGGTACAAAAAAATCTTATTTATCAGTAAATATCTAGAACCACCCATAAAAAATACCCCTTTTTACTCTTTATAAAAAATCATTACATAAATTAATCCATCATAACCTGTATAATTGAAACATATGAAACGATGAGAACATATTCTTAGTAAGGGTAAACACGTGAGAAATTATTGTAGGATGATTTGGATTCTTACAATAATTAAAAGGTTTTGATACCATTAACATGTCATAAAACTTCATACCTAACCATTAAAATATGATATACATTATTTATTGAATTAATCATTATCAATCCAAAATATATTTTTCATAATAATTTATAATCATCATATTTCATGAACAATTAACACACATCATAAAATTATGGCAACAAAAATTGTGTAAGAACCATTTATTTTTTCATTATTAATTACTAAAACCATCATACATAGATGATCTTCCCTCATTCCATACTACCCATTATGGATCAAGCCCTTTAGCTTATTTCATAGTGTGGATCATGAATTTTATCATATTTACTATTAACATTCCTTGAGAAATAGAGCATTACACAATAAATCTTTTTTAACACCCCATGATTTCATAGTAAGTTTTTTCCTTAAATTCAATAGCTTGTGTTAAACGCAACACTGAGTTTGAGCGCATCGCGACTTACCAAACTAGCAATTAAAAATCGATTATGAATAATATTAACAGGATTTTGAATATTATGTACTCCAAATAATTTAAACTTATGTGTTATGTGTTTCTTAGACATATTATAAGAACAAATTCAATTGTTCAGATAAAAATGTATTTTCCAAAAAAAATCAATTTTACAACCTTTTCATGGAAAACCATTTTTATATCCAATATTTGACCCTTTTACTTATTAACATTGACAAAATGGAATATTTATTTATAATAGTGACATCAAAATTTACTTTGGATAAAATTTTGGTATTTTTCAAATAATATTTTTTTATAAATAGTGATAAATAATGTATTTTAATTCAAAAGTGCCTTTTAATATATTATATTTAAATGTTTAGAGTATATTATAACTTGTTTTTGAAGTGTAATTAGATTATATTAATACCCTTTCATCTAATTATGGTTATTGTAATTAATTTTACATTGAAATTATACATAAACAAGTGACAATCTTTTTATACTTATTGTTTCATAAAAACACGATATTTGTTTTGAAAACGAAAATTAATTTTAAATTAATTAATCCAACTTCTATATTTCGAATTTGTTGAAAAAGACATCATTTTTGAATTCGGAATATCAAATATTTATTAGGATGAGTTTTTGGTATTTTTCTAAAAAACTTCAATTTTTGATCAAATGTGAAACCACTAAGTAGTAGTAAAAAATCCATCCTTTTCATTTATATGAAATTTTACAACTTCTATGAATTTAATTTTGAAAATCCAAGATTTATGGTTGTATTTAGAAAGTAATATATTATTCAATAAGATTAATATATTATTTGGTGAATAGTAACTTTTGACTTTAATTTACAGCGGTTAAACGTAAATAAGGTAATTCAATGTAAAAAGGATATAATAATAATAAAAAAATACATTAACACTTTTCCTAAAATTATTGGATGAGTCATGGCCGACCATGGGAATCCTTGGGTCCATTTTGGGTCCTAATGGATCCACCTAAGAATGATAATGACACATTATTTTAATTAACTTAATGTAAAGACAAAAATGACATTAACAAATATCATTTAGTATATCAATTTTTACATGATGTCACAAAAGTAATATTTTAGACTACAGAAAACAATTTTAAATCAAAAATATTACTTAAATTATGGTAAATTTTTTATAATTTTTATACATAAAATAAATTAAAATATTTGTGACACAATAATAATGTAGTAATTACCTCATTAATAAATTATTTAAATAAATATGATTATTAATATTAATACAATACCCAAAACCTATTTAATTTTTATTGGATGATTGTATTTTAAAAATGAGTCATCTTATCATTGACTTTAATTAGTTTTGGACCTTTAGAAACTGAATATTTTAACATCCTAGGTAAATGATGATTAAGAGATTTTCATATTTATTAATATTTGTGAATTAAATAATAATTTTACTTTAAAGGGGTTTCTCTGTTCGATAGAATACCTGATACACAACAACATGTTTCATTGAAATCTTACGTTGCACACTATTAATATATGATTATTATTTTAAATGGTTGTTAACTCCTAGACATTGTATTGGCAGGAATGAACAAAACAAACTAAACGATGATTATACATGGTTGTTAAATGTATTTACATTTATCCAATAAAATGTTAGAGGCTTAAAATGTGAATGAATCTAATTTTAAACATAATTCACATTAAAAGGTCAATTTACCGGCTACTAATGGTGAAACCTCTTTATATAAAGTTTTCTTCACTTTAAAAAATTATATTTGACCAAATAAAGTCCATCATTATAATGGGTATATCAAATTTTACTTTGGTTAATTTTTTGGTATTTTTCAGATTAAGTTCATTTTCAATGAATAGTGGAAAATATTGTATTTTACTTCAAAAGTGCCTTTTAATGTAATTTATTTATATGGTTAGTCTATCTTTTTAACTGGGTTTAATGTGTAATTAAAATATAATTTTTCAATTTAATCTAATTTTATTCAATTAAATTAATTTCACTTTGAAATTGGACTTGGAGAAGTGTTAATCTTTTGATAGTTATTATTTCTTAAAAACACTCTTTTTGTTTTGATAGTGGGAATTAATTTTAAATTCATTTTTTCCACTTCTATGTTTTGAATTTGAAAAAATTCATTCCATATTTTGAATCAATAGGTCCAAATTGTGTAAATATGTAACTTTTATTTTTAGTCATCTTAAATATTACTTCATTAAGTATTTTATTTACCATGGTTAAAGTGTAAATCAGGTAAATAAGGGTAAAAAAATAATAATATAAATTTAACCTTAAACATGTACTAATCCTATTTTTTGATACATATCTGACCATGTGCATCTTTGGGTTGAATTTGGGACCCCATTGAGCCACTTATTAATGATAATGACACTTTGGATAAATTAATTTCAAGTATAGGAAAAATTGAAATAAACAAAAATATTTTAGTAAATTAATTTTTAAATGGTTTTATATGAATTATATTTTAAACTATAAATATTCATTGGAAATATAAAAATATTTCCTTCATAATTTTATTTTTTTATAATTTTTAGACATCACATTAATTAAATTATTTGGGACACAATAATGGTGTAGTATTTAAATCATTAATAAATGATTTCAATAACTATGATTATAATGATTAAACTAATATCCAAAACATTTCCAATTATGATTGGATGATTTTATTTTTCATATGAGTCATATAATATTTTACTTTAATGATTCTTGGACATTTAGAAACCTAATATCATTATATAATAAAATAATTTAATCACACTTTCCTAAAGAGCCCCTCCTCCCCCTTCTAAAAGGAGACCATTTCTAACCAATTCTTCACACCTCTCAAGCCTTTTGGATCATCTGTCATCTTAAAAATTATTCTTACTAATCTCTATCCTCCTTCTATAAACCTTTCCTTAGGCAGAAGGCACTACAAGAAGTCATTTGGTTCAAACCAAAGGGAGTTACCCAAATTAAATGTAACCGTTTTATCTTAAATTGTTTTCTTTTATTTTACATCTCCACCACCTAAACACTTTTATTACTTTTTTTTGTAACAACACATGTATCCTCAATATACTAGGATTTTTTTATGTGAAGTATTCAAACTACACTTACACACACCTCCATCTAATGGATAAAGAACATAATGTTTTTGTGGATGACAAAGTAACGCCTCACGAATTGATGATTGTTCAAATATCTCCAACCGCCTCTCATGGTGACCATTGTGATGGAACTTTATTTACATATGATATGTATTATTTTTATGTTTTCATTATTCTTTTTTAATTTCAATTTATACCATACCTTTATGGTTTCCATTATGGGTAAACGCAATAATTTCATTTGAGGAAGTGCGAACTACCGCCCCCTCAAAGTGATATGACTCATTCATACCATATGTGTTATGTAACACCCTGAGATTTTATGAAAAATATTCTTTTTAATTTCATTAATGTCTTGTGTTATACGCTACACCAAAAGGAGATTTCACAACACACATCTCTGACCTGGCTTTATTATACGCAATCGCGACCTTCCACGATAGCGTGTGTTGTACGCAACACCAAGTTTCGCTAAACAACAATATGCTATTAAAATATTATTAAAACTAGACATTATGAACAGTAATAACCACTTTTTGAAATTTTATCTTTCAAAATGGACCTCATTTTTTGAATTCGGAATACCAAAATTAGCCTACGGTGAAATTTTGGTATTTTTCTGAAAACATTCAATTTTTGATTAATAGTGAAACCACTAAGTGGTAGGTTAAAAACTGAATTTTGCATAAAACATAATTTTACCGCTTCTGTGAATGGAATTTCGAAAATCCGACAGACACGGTTGATATCAGTAAGTAAAATGTGGTTCAATGAGATAAAAATAATTTTTTGGTGAATAGTAACTTTTTACTTTTTTTACCGCGGTTAATAGTAAATAGGGTAACTAAGGGTAAATATGATATTACTATTACCCTAAAACATGTCCTAATTCAATTGGAAAAGTGTAATTAGACCAAAAAAAACCTTATGAATATAATATGACCATTTAGGCCCACTTGGATTAGATTAGGACATTTATTATTATTTAATTCAAAGAAAAGTTAAAAGAGTTAAAATCAATGTTTATTTACTAAAACATTTTTAATAGAGGGTTATACATAAGATAAATTCGATTGTAAATATTCATTAGAAAGATAAAAAGATTTCTACATGATGGTATTTTATTTGTAATTTTTAGACATCAAATAATTTAATTTATTTATGACACAAAGATGATGCAGTAATTATCTTATTAATGAAATATTGACATAATTGATATTATAAATACCGAATAAATGTAATTTAAGACTTTTTATGAATTCCACTAATTTTAAAGGTTACTATGATATATTAGTGTTGATTTAATCAACTTTGTTCGAACATATAATTCTGTTATTACTTTCACAAAAAATCATATATCAAATAGTGTCAAAATTGACACAAAATAGTTTTTAAATCAAATATTATATAATTAATTGTTATTTTATTCCTAAAAATATATGTTTCGTCCAAATGACTTAGATAAGAATATATATATTAATAATAAACAATTTGGGGTTCTTTTGGCATGTTATAGTAAGTGTATTAACTATATAGTGTAAGAAAACAAAAAGACACGGTAAAAGTTAAATTATTTAACTTATAGTTAAATCTAATTGATAAGGTTAAAATAATAACCTAAACTTGTCTAAATCCTATTGGTTGATAGGATGGCAACCCATCCCCACTTTAGCCTCGAAAAACGACCCTTTGGAACCATTATAAACCGATTTTGACTTTAATATAAAATAATATTTTGAGATATTCCTAAGGTGCCCCTCTCCTCCCTTATAAAAGGGAACCTCCTCCCTCTCTTCCTCACACAACATTGAGCCTTCAAGCTCGGCCCACCCCTGACAAAATCTATTCTCCACTTCCCTAGTATCATCCTAGTGGTCCTGGTCTTCTTCAAAGACCATCCTTAGTTCTTTAAGTGGAGGCTAAGAAAAGGCGCGTCAAAAAGAGGTAATATCCATTACCGATCTTTTTCAATTTCTTTCTTCTTCAACTTCTTCTTCTTTAGTTGTTTCATGATAAAGTAAAAAAATCTGTATTTATTATATATTGATATGTTATTATAAATATGAAACAACTCTAATTAACCTTTTATCCATCCTACGGAAAAAGGAAATCACCGCGCGTGCGTACGTACGGAATACCGTCTCCACGCCGTGGTGTAATCTATTTTCCACCACCACATTAATTGGATGGGTATAATGGTGTAATGAGTAACTATATATTATTATTATAAATTTATATTGATACTGAAATAGTATACATACACTTCAACACAATTCCACGACCATGGGAACGATATCATCGCTCGTGCGTACGTACAGACTACAGTCTCCACGACGCGATGAGATTCATTCTCCATGTTAACCATTTAAGAATGATTATAAAGTATACATAAGAAATAATAATGAAATATATGACATTATAAAGCTACTTTATTTATGTATATATATATATATTTCATCTACTTACTTCCATTCAAGACAATAAGGAAAGGAAAACAGCGTTCATGCGTACGTACGGACTACCATCTCCATGAACGGTGTTTTTCATTTCATTTATCTATCTATTATAAATATATATATACTGAATATATATGATATATAAATCATGTTTTATATTCTGGAAGTAAGTAAATCATGATATGAGTAATAATAATGTCAAGAACAACAAGTCAAAACACCTACGATAAATGAAACGATTTTACCCAAAACGCTTCTTTAACATGGAATTTACAAAAGAACGGATAATATAAAGTCATAAGTGAACCATATATGATATCATAATAATGAATATGATTCTGTAATAAGTCAATAACATGATTTAAATCATTATACAGGAGGTTCAGACACTTACGAAGCAAATCGGACCTAAGGTAAGGGAAATATCACAATCTCATTTTTATCCGAGATTGTTTATACGTTGGTATTTACTAGGGTGTATTTTATCATCCACATCCATGTTTCCTCAATATGAATTTTTATTTCCATCCACATACAATTTTTTAAATCCAATTTTACCTTTTGGTGAGTTTTTAGTAAAATACATGAAAGGAATCTTTTGTCGTTTTTCAAACAAGGTACTTTTTGACTTTTCCGACAAAAGTACGAAGAATGTTTTTTTTGAACCTATACGGCAAGAATGGATTTTTAAAACATTATTTCCAAGAAGATTCATTTACAAGTATTCAAGTTTATTTTCAATCAACTTCTTTTAGTTTAAAATTTTATGACATTTTAAGAAAGGAAAAATGTTTTTGAAGTAGAAAGGATATTTTCCTCAAGAATGGAGTTTAAGTGTTTTATCAAAATTATTTTCCATTTAAGATAATATACGGTTCTGTTTCTATCCCTATTATTACATTGATTTGATAAGTTGTGATGGAATTATTTTTTTGAATTCCTTTATCTTATATGAATTGTTTGATGATGTCACGATATTTAAGATTTCCATTTTTATTACATGGGTTATGCAATGATGTATGATTTATGAATTTGTGGAACACATAAGAATGGTATCATTATGAGATGGGTGGGACCTATATCTCCCTCCAATGCATTGGGTAAAGATTTTATATCTCATGAGATAGACATGGCTGAAATGGTAGGTTATACCAGTTCAGTGAAATAGGACTGAAACGAGGGTGACTCGATTTAGAAAGGGACTTTTTCCACTAAGATAGTCTTAGCAATGAGTCTTGACTAACAAGAAATGATTCTCTATGATTATGTGTGAATGACACAAAGTTTAATGTTTTAAGTTATGATTATTGTGATTACATTTCACTGCCATGATTTATCCCATGTTATGAAATTATGATCTCTTTTGTAGGTTAAAATTTCAAAAAGTTATGTGCTTGTGTATACGATGTGATTGATATTTCTTTTGTTTACCCTTAATGAGCATTTGAGATCACCCTTTTATGTTTTCTTTTCCCCAGGATATAAAGAACGATTTCAGGTATAAAAAAAGGAAGATCTTTATGGGAGATATTGAAGATCTTTCACCAGGATTAGAAGATTATATTCCGAGTTTCCAAAGACACTAAACTATTACGATCCTTGTGTGCGTGTTTTTGTAATGTACTAAGTATTCCGCAAATGTAATATAATGTCAATGTACGTCAAGCTTCGGGTCTCTACAGTTGGTATCAGAGGAAAGGTTTAGTCAACCTTTGGAAACTAGGATGCAAGAACTTTAGTGAGATCCCTAGAGATATTTCTAAGGTATGTCTAGGGATGTCCCTAAGGTTAAGTATACGTATAGGTTATAGTACTAGAACTACAGTAACAATCTTAGAATTTAACCTAAGATGTTAGATATTGAGGGTACTCCCCCTTTACTATGTTTTTTTCTCTAGTATGATTTTTTCCTCTCCCAGAATTATTTTTGTGTTTTAGTTAATGGAGGGAACTAGAAGGAATTCGGTTAACATTGAATCCATTGAACAAATTGGTGACTATGAGCAACAAAATAGTGTAATTCCTAGAGAAAAAGATATTGTGATTATGCCGAATCAGTCATCGCGATATATGATTAACAAGGTAAAATTTAGTGGTATGCCTAATTCATCAAAGAAGAGGAAGATAAACTATTATGCATGTTCGCATGTTGAGGAGCATAAAGAAAAGAAGATTGAGATTTCTAAAGAAGGGAAGAAGAACCTTGAGGAATACCTCAAATGGAAGGACCGATGTTATCTGTGTGGAGAAAAGGGTCATAGAGTGACAGACTGTTATGGAGTTCAATGTCCTATTTGTGGAGGATATGGGCATTACCCAACTCAATTCCATGACCTAAAAAGTTACTTCTAAATAAAGGAAGGACTTATTCCAGGAAAATCATTGAAGTGGATGGACTGAAGTGTTTATGTATTGGTATTCAAGAATAATGTTGTTGAGGTACTTTTATGGTGTATTGAAATATTTATGTATTGGTCTATTGTGGTTTTCAATAATTTTAAGGTACCGGTAATCATGAAAAGTGATTCAAATATTTTGGAAAGTAGATGATATGCACATAATGAAGGGATAATGAGAAAATGAAATGTTTGACAGTATTCATGAGCTCATGATTGATATAAGGACAAAGTGATATAATGTTTTGAGTATAAATAATTTTGAGGATTTTGGTATGTCGAAAGTGTTAACTTTTTACTGCATTCAAGTTTTCACTAAGGTTCAATGGGTATTCAAGAGAATACATGATTAAGGACTTTGAATGTTTGGAATGTGACCAACAAAACATATCTTATAATACATGGGGTTCAACGATGGTATTAAATCTCTGGTAATCATTTTCACTATGTTATGAGAGTGGAAAACAATATTATTGATAAGCCTAAAGATTGGAATGGATTATGTTGGACATAAGTTAGTATTGTTTAAGGATAGAAGTTTTTTCGATATTATTGATGGGATGTTATAGTAATATAGTTTTAAAAAAAGGACAACCTGCAGAACGGGTGACAGCCCATCGCATCGGACAAGGCTGTGGGAATCGAACCCACAACCGAAGTGCGACTGGCCTTTATCACCTACCACTGGCCTACAGGAAGTCCCTGTTTAGTAGAAGCTAGTTTTAAGCGGTATGATATATGAAGTATAAGTACATTTTTGGAACCATATATGATTAATCTTACTATAGAATGACTTATGTATATTTAATAACTTTTGTTAACCTTTTGTTTGAGATAGATGGAATGACCCTTCATTCTATCACATGATCTGCTAACACTTCACGAATAACAAATTCAACTTCATTTATTTAAGAGATGAAGTGGAAATTGTTCAAGGCACGAACAACAGTGAGATTGAACCAAAATAAAGTAAGTATTTATTCTAATTCAAATTCTTCAACTTTAGGGAAACGATCTTGAAAACCAAAAATGTTGTCCTAGTGCTCTTAAATCTGATTAATTAGATGGTACCATAGATCGTCACAAATTTATGGCTTTGTGATTTCTTGCTTTTCCATAGCCATGTTCTCTACCACTCTCCATCAGAACATGATGGTTAGATTTCTCTTCCATATCCGTATTCTCACCTATGTGGAAACCCAGTGATTAGATTATTTGGGTAACCGTTACATTTCATACTTTTGTTTTTAAAGATTGGTTATGGTATTCCTTTGTACGATGTGGGTTTCGATTAAAGAAACATTCGAATAGTAAACCATTTATAACCCCGACGAATTTCGAGGGCGAAATTCATTTTAAGGGGGGTAGAATGTAACACTCCGAGATTTTATGAAAAATATATTTTTTAATTTCATTAATGTCTTGTGTTATACACAACACCAAAAGGAGCTTTCACAACACACATCTCAGACCTGGCTTAAATTACACGCAATCGCGACCTTCCACGATAGCGTGTCTTGTACGCAACACCAAGTTTCTCTAAACAACAATATGCTATTAAAATATTATTAAAACTAGCCGTTATGAATAGTAATAACCACTTTTTGAAATTTTATCTTTCAAAATGGACCTCATTTTTTGAATTCGGAATACCTAAATTAGCCTAGGGTGAAATTTTGGTATTTTTCTGAAAACTTTCAATTTTTGATGAATAGTGAAACCACTAAGTGGTAGGTTAAAAACTGAATTTTGCATAAAACTTAATTTTACCACTTCTGTGAATGGAATTTTGAAAATATGACAGACACGGTTGATATCAGAATGTATAATGTGGTTCAATGAGATAAAAATAATTTTTTGGTGAATAGTAACTTTTTACTTTTTTTACCGCGGTTAATAGTAAATAGGGAAACTAAGGGTAAATATGATATTACTATTACCCTAACACATGTCTTAATTCTATTGGATAAGTGTAATTAGACCAAAAACAACCTTATGAATATAATATGACCATTTAGGCCCACTTGGATAAGATTAGGACATTTATTATTATTTAATTCAAAGAAGAGTTAAAAGAGTTAAAATCAAAGTTTATTTACTAAAACATTTTTAATATAGGGTTATACATAAGATAAATTCTATTGTAAATATTCATTACAAAGATAAAAAGATTTTCTACATAATGGTATTTTTTTTGTAATTTTTAGACATCAAATAATTTAATTTATTTATGACACAAAGATGATGCAGTAATTATCTAATTAATGAAATATTGACATAATTGATATTATAAATAGAAAAATAAATATAATTTAAGACTTTTTATTAATTCCACAAGTTTTTTAGGTTACTATGATATATTAGTGTTTATGTAATCAACTTGTTTCGAACATATAATTCTGTTATGACTTTCACAAAAAATCATATATCAAATAGTGTCAAAATTGACACAAAATAGTTTTTAAATCAAATATTATATTATTAATTGTTATTTTATTCCTAAAAATATAAGGTTAGGCCAAATGACTTAGATAAGGATATATATATTAATAATAAACAATTTGGGGTTCTTTTGGCATGTTATAGTAAGTGTATTAACCATATAGTGTAAGAAAACAAAAAGACACGGTAAAAGTTAAATAATTTAACTTAGAGTTAAATCTAATTGATAAGGTTAAAATAATAACCTAAACTTGTCAAAATCCTATTGGTTGATAGTATGGAGACCCATACCCACTTTATCCTCTAAATAAGACCCTTTGAAACCATTATAAACCGATTTTGACTTTAATATAAATTAATATTTTGGGATATTCCTAAGGTGCCCCTCTCCTCCTTTATAAAAGGGCACCTCCTCCCTCTCTTCCTCACACAACTTTGAGCCTTCAAGCTCGGCCAACCCCTGCCAAAATCTCTTCTCCACTTCCCTAGTTTCATCCTAGAGGTCCTGGTCTTCTTCAAAGACCATCCTTAGTTCTTTAAGTGGAGGCTAAGAAAAGGCGCGTCAAAAAGAGGTAATATCCATTACCGACCTTTTTCAATTTCTTTCTTCTTCAACTTCTTCTTCTTTAGTTGTTTCATGATAAAGTAATAACATAAGTATTTATTATATACTGATATGTTATTATAAATATGAAACAACTCTAATTAACCTTCTATCCATCCTACGGAAAAAGGAAATCACCGCGCGTGCGTACGTACAGAATACAGTCTCCACGCCGTGGTGTAATCTATTTTCCGCCACCACATTAATTGGATGGGTATAATGGTGTAATGAGTAACTATATATGATTATTATAAATTTATATTGATACTGAAATAGTATACATACACTTCAACACAATTCCATGACCATGGGAACGATATCATCGCTCGTGCGTACGTACGGACTACCGTCTCCACGACGCGATGAGATTCATTCTCCATGTTAACCATTTAAGAATAATTGTAAAGTATACATAAGAAATAATAATGAAATATATGAAATTATAAATCTACTGTATTTATGTATATATATATATGTGTACTTCATCTACTTACTTCCATTCAAGACAATAAGGAAAGGAAAACAGCGTTCATGCGTACGTACGGACTACCGTCTCCATGAACGGTGTTTTTCATTTCATTTATCTATCTATTATATATATATTTATATATATACTGAATATATATGATATATAAATCATGTTTTATATTATGGAAGTAAGTAAATCATGATATAAGTAATAATAATTTCAAGAACAACAAGTCAAAACACCTACGATAAATGAAACGATTTTAACCAAAACGCTTCTTTAACATTGAATTTACAAAAGAACAGATAATATAAAGTCATAAGTGAACCATATATGATATCATAACAATGAATATGATTCTTTAATAAGTAAATAACATGATTTAAATAATTATACAGGAGGTTTGGACACTTATGAAGCAAATTGGACCTAAGGTAAGGGAAATATCACAATCTCATTTTTATCCGAGATTGTTTATACGTTGGTATTTACTGGGGTGTATTTTATCATCCACATACATGTTTCCTCAATATGCAATTTTATTTACATCCACCTAAAATTTTTTAAATATAATTTTACCTTTTGGTGAGTTGTTAGTAAAAGATATGAAAGGAATCTTTTGTCGTTTTTCATACGATGTACTTTTTGACTTTTCCGACAAAAGTACGAAGAATGTTTTTTTTGAACCTATACGACAAGAATGGATTTTTAAAACATTATTTCCAAGAAGCTTCCTTTACATTTTTTCAAGTTTATTTTTAATCAACATCTTTTAGTTTAAAATTTTATGACATTTTAAGAAAGGAAAAAAAATTTTGAAGTAGAAAGGATATTTTCCTCAAGAATGGAGTTTAAGTGTTTTATCAAAATTATTTTCCATCTAAGATAAAATAGTGTTCTGTTTATATCCCTATTATTACATTGATTTGATTATGTTGTGATGGAATTATTTTTATGAATTCCTTTATCTTATATGAATTGTTTGATGATTTCACGATATTTAGGATTTCCATTTTTATTACATGGGTTATGCAATGATGTATGATTTATGAATTTGTGGCACACATAAGAATGGTATCATTATGAGATGGGTGGGACCTATATCTCCCTCCAATGCTTTGGGTAAAGATGTTATATATCATGAGATAGACATTGCTGGAATGGTAGGTTATACCAGTTCAGTGAAACAGGACTGAAACGAGGGTGACTCGGTTCAGAAAGGGACTTTGTCCACTAAGATAGTATTGGCAATGAGTCTTGACTAACAAGAAATGATTCTCTATGATTATGTGTGTATGCCACAAAGTTTAATGTTTTAAGTTATGATTATTGTGATTAAATTTCACCGCCATGATTTATCCCATGTTATGAAATTATGATCTCTTTTGCAGGTTAAGATTTCCAAAAGTTATGTGCTTGTGTATACGATGTGATTAATATTTCTTTTGTTTACCCTTACTGAGCATTTGAGATCACCCTTTTATGTTTTCTTATCCCCAAGATATAAATAAAGGTTTTAGGTATAAAATAAAGGATGATATTTATGGGAGATATTGAAGATCTTTCACCAGGATTAGAAGATTATATTCCGAGTTTCCAAAGACACTAAACTATTACGATCCTTGTGTGTGTGTTTTTGTTATGTACTAAGTATTCCACAAATGTAATGTAATGTCAATGTACGTTAATCTTCAGGTCTCTACATGTTACATATAAAGGACATATCTAATGATATTATATGTGATCCAATACTGGAATTATAACACTACTATGTATCATTATGTTTTAATTCCATTAAATTTGAAATAAAAATGGAAGTAGTGTTCATGCGTACGTACGGCTTAGCATCTCCATGAACAGTGCATTTCATTTATTACCACTAAATGTTATGTACTATTATAAATACATATATATACTGGATATATATGATATATATGATATCCAAATCATGAATATCATTTTGGATATAATGAACCTTTTACCACATGGACAACTTGTAAATATAAGGTGTTCATTTTTGACTCAAGTACCAAATATCGAGAAAATGAACCTTATTAATATAAATGATTAAATAATGTTTAAAAAATGGTAATAAGTTATATAAACGGAATAATAAACTTGAAAAAGGTTCTTAAGCATGTAGAAATTAACTATAGTTTTTTATTCAGGAGATTGAAGAATGATCAAGTCAAGTCGGACATGAGGTATGGTACTTCATCTCAATCTCCTATTATTGAGGCATATTTTGTTTTAATACACGACTTTATTTTATTCGCTGTATAAACACCCTTGACTTTTCAAAAGGAATCTTTTTCTTTGAAGCGTATTACTAAAAGAAAAAAAGGAATGTTTCATTTGATAGAAGCGGTGACAACGACCGTTACCACCGCCGCAAGTATTATTTGATCATTGGCTTCCTCAACAAGCCGTAATGTTTTTAAAAGAAATTAAATACCATATACTATTTTATATATTTTGGTATTGAAAATGGTTTTGATAATGGATTTGTTATGTCTTCATATTTATGTTATATATTTTGATAGAAATGTGGGAATTTTTTGTTTCCTTTATATTTGTTTTATGTCTTAGGATTTTATAATTGTACTTGGACATTTCATGGGTGTTTACATGATAATCCAATTGACGGTTGGTGCTGTGAATACCAAGAGAGGTGGTTACGTTATAACCTCCAATGCATTGGGTATGAAAGTCGGCCGTATGGATATTCCATTTAGTGATATGTGTGAAAGTCCACAGTATGATCATTCCATTTATGTATGTTTATGTCCCATGTTACTTTATATGTTATGTGTTATTTATATGAGTTTTATGGTAATATTTTGATTACAAAAGGGTATGTAATGCTCTTTTATTAAGTGAATAGTATTTACTAATTCAAAAAGGTGAAAAGTATATCTTATGATAACGTATTCATGGTTTACCTGTTGTTTTAAAAAACTAACAGTTTCTTTCTTTGTGTATCCCTTACTATGGTTTTTTATGCATATCCCAAGTTATTGAAATTCATTTCATAGGACAAAAAGTGGAATAGGGTCATGGACGGGACCAAGGAAAATTCATGTTGTCTTAAACATGGAACTAGACATCACTCTTTTTTCAAGAGTTTTTATTTTATGAAAAAAATCGAAACTGAGTCGATTTGTCTAATTTGTAAGATTTTTCATTGTAATAGTTATGGTATAACTCTCTAAAACTCTAAACCTGAAAATATCCACAACTTGAATTATTCATTTAATTCAAGATTATGTAATTGTTTAAGGTCAGGTCCTTACAGTTGGTATCAGAGGTCAGTTTAGATAACATTAGGAGTTATATTATTGTTAAATTAATGTTCATAAATTAATTTATGTTAAGATTTATATGATATAGCATTTAAAGATTACCATATTTCTTATCCAAGTAAATTTCTATGTTTAGAATGGTTTTCCGCAGAGGAAATAGGGTAGCTATTTTGGGACAACCTCAAGAAGAAGAAAACCTTCCAAATCAGCAACCTGAGATGGTTGAAATTGGAACTGAACCGTTTGTTGTAGTGATGGCACAATTGACTCAAGCTATAAATGGTTGTGGTATCCATGCATGAGATCAACCAGATCTACCGCAGAGGAACATGTTAGTAGTGGAGCATTTCATGAGGAAACATTCCCTATCATTCAGAGGATCATCTGACTCGGTGCTAGAATAAGGGTGGATTAAAGTACTAGAGAAGATTTTTGATGTCATGGGGAGATCAAAACATTAAAAGGTTAGTCTTGTTGTTTATCATTTTGAAGGTGAAGCATATCTATGGTGGTCGATGGTTAAAAATATCAAGGATAGTGAGGAGAATGATTCTCTTGATTCGGATGAATTCAAAGGTATGTTTCTTGAGAAATATTTTCCAATAGTGGTTCATATTAGGATGGAAAAAAAATTCCAAGAATTGAGGCATAAGGATGTCTCAGTGGTTGATTATGAATTAAAGTTCACTCGACTCGAAAGGTATGCAAAAAATTTCATCTAAGATCTTGATAATAAATTAAATTGATTTTACTCAGGACTGAAGCCACGATATCGAAGAGTGTTAACCTCTCGTGGGTTCAAAAGTTATGAAAAACTTGTTCGATGTGCGGAGAACATGGACAGGGAGTATGCATATGATCAGGTGTTCTTTGACAAACAACAGAATAAATGGTCCAGTTAGTAGGAAAAGGGGATGAATTCCTCAAAGAATCATGGTGGTAAGAAAACTAAATATCCATCTTGTGATAAGTGTGTTAAAAAGCATCCTGGAGAATGTTTATGAATGTTTGGAAAGTGCTCCCGGTGTGGTAAGTCTGGTCATCTTTCTCATAACTATAAGGAAGTTGATCAAGTAGGTAATGAAATGAAATAAGTAAGATTTTTTAAGGGTAATGAAATGGGTCATTATACAAATGAGTTTCTAGTGAAGAACTCAGCTGAGGAAAAGCAGTCAGACTACAAGTAGAAAGGGATGGTTAAATCCTCTACAACTAATTCAGAAGAAGTTAGGCCATCAAACAAAGTAGTATTAGATAAACTATTTGTTTGTTCAGATTATGCCAATCTATTCCTTGTTTCAGGGTTTACACACTCATTCATTTTTGAAAAGTTTTCTAGTAAATTGGGAATTCCATCTCAGGATATGAATACTGAAGATATGGTAAAAAACATGGAGGAAATGTTCAGACAAAAAAAAAATTATAAGAACCTTCATGTCCTTCTATGCGGAAATACTCTACCTAAAAACCTTAATTTTTTTGCCTCTACTAGTGTTTGATGTTATTTTGGGCATGTATTGGATTTTTATTTGTCATGATATGATTGATTATATAGCTAAATAGGTTTCTTTTCAGAATGATTTATAGTTTGTGTCCATGAATAAACCCTTTCTTTTGATAACATAACAGGAAGATTAGAAAATAGTAAAAAATGGAAATGAATGTAACCTTGAACATATTGTTGGAAATAAAGGAACTGTTTAGATTAATGATGTTCCAGTGGTAAATGAGTATCTTGATGTATTTCCTGATGATTTTTCTGGCATTATACCTAATCGGGATGTTGAATTTATTGTTCACTTAGTTCCTGATGCTAAGACAATTTCAAAACCCCGTTATCTAATGGATCAAATTGAACATTTAGAGTTAACGAATCAATTACAGGAGTTATTAGATAAAGGTTTCATTTGACCTAGCACATCACCATGGTGTGATCCTATATTGTTTGTTAACGAAATATGGTTCAATGAGACCTTTAATTGATTATAGAGCATTAAATAACATCACCGTTAAGAAGAAGTATCCTTTTCCTCATATCAATGATTTGTTTTATCAGCTCGAGGGAGCTCAGTATTTTTTGAAGATTAACATTAGTTCAGGGTACCATCAGTTGAAAGAAAAAAAAGCAGACATTCTGAAGACCTTGTTTTGTATTAGATATGGCCATTATGAATTTTTAGTTATTCCTTTTGGGTTAACCAATGCACCTGCTGTATTCATGGATATTATGAATAGAATTTAAAGTGAGGTCTTTGATATGTTTGTGGTTGTGTTCATTGATGTTATTTTGTTTTATTCCAAAATTATAGAGGAACATGAATTTCATTTAAGGTAATATTGAAAACCTTAAAAGAAAATAATTTTTTTGGGAAATTCAGAAAGTGTGAGTTTTTGTTGCAACAAATTTCATTCCATGGTCACATTGTTTCAATAAATGGAATAACTGTTGATCCTGCTAAAACAAAATTTTTTGAAGAATGTACAAGACCCACAAATATAACTAAGATTCGTAGTTTTCATGGTTTGGCAGGTTATTACCGAAGGTTTTTTGAAAATTTTGTACGGTTATCTAGTCCAATGACTAAGATAACTCGATAGGTTTTATGTTTATTTGGACAAAATAATGTGACGATTTTTTTTCCGGAATTGAAAATGAGATTGGTGAATGCTCTAGTTTTGGCACTGACATCCAGAAATGGTGAGTTTGTTATCTACAATGACGCTTCGTTAAAAGGACTTGGTTGTTCTCTAATGCAGAATGATCATGTAATTTTTTATGCTTCACGTTAGTTGAAACCACATGAGTTAAATTACCCTACACATGATTTGGAATTTGATGTTGTTGTTTTTTCTTTAAAAATATAGAGGCATCATTTGTATGGAGTAAAATGTGAATTAAATACAGAACAGAAAAGTTTAAAGTATATATTCACTCAGAAATAATTTAACATCAGACGGAGGAGTTGGTTCTAATTAATAAAGGATAATTATTTCATGATACATTACCATCTGGGAAAATCAAATAAAGTGGCTGATGCTTTGAGTCAAAAAATTAATGTATCATTAACTATGTTATGTTTGGAAAAAGATACTTTGGTTTTTGATTTTATGAAATTTGGAATAGAATTTATTGGTGTAGGAAATTCTTTTGTTATGTATCAGTTGTCATTAAGATCATCTCTATCAGTCAGAATAAAGAAAGTGAAAAATGAACACAATGATTTACAGAAAAAGGTTGAGTTGGTTCAGAAGGGTAAGTTTCTTGATTTTAACATTGTTAATGCTTGTGTTATGAGGTTTGGAAAGAGATTATGGGTGCCTTGTGATTCACAATTAAAGAATGAGTTATTATGTGATACTCATAGTTCCCCATTTTCAGTTCATCCTGGCAGTACTAAAATGCATAAAGATCTTAAAGAGTATTCCTGGTGGGATGGAATGAAAAGTGATATTTCTGATTTTACTGTGAAGTGTTTGACTTATCAGCAGGTTAAAGAAGAGCGGAAGTTACCAAAAGGGATGCTTCAGCCATTACCAGTTCTAGAGTGGAAATTGGAAAATATATCCATGGACTTCGTTGTGGGATTACCGAAGAAATCTTGAGGTAATAATGAAATCTGGGTTATTGTTGATCGATTCACTTAATCTTCTCATTTCCTTTCTATTTGAGATAATTTGTCTCTAGAGAAACTTTTTCGGTTGTATGTTAAAGAGATAGTCATTTTCCATGGTGTTCCCGTCTCCATTGTATTTGATCGTGATCCCGTGTTTACTTCTAAATTTTGGAAAGGCCTTCAGAGGTCATTGGGTACTGAATTAAATATCAGTATAGCTTTTTATCCTTAATCAGATGGGTAGTCAGAATGAACAATTTAGAAATTGGAAGGTATGTTATGTGATTGTTCAATGGATTACCAAGGAAGTAGGGACCAACATCATTCTTTGGTTGAATTTTCATATAATTACATTTTTCATTATAGTATACAGATGGCTCCATTTGAGGCATTATATGGAAAGCATTGTCAAACTCAAGCTTTTTGGGATGAAGTAGGTGAAAGGAAGCTGAGGGGACCAGAATTGGTAGAAGAGATGGCAGAGAAAGTTTAGTTGAATCATAAGCACATGAGAATAGCTCATAGCAGATAGAAAATTTTTGTAGATAACAAAAAGTTGGATCTTTATTTCGAGGTATGTGATCATGTCTTTCTCAAAGTTTCTCCATGGAAAAGTGTGATGCATTTTGGTTTGAAGGGAAAGTTGAGTCTAAGGTTCATTGGGCCTTATGAAATTCTTGAGAAAGCTGGATCAGTTGTGTACAGAGTGGCGTTACCTTCATTTTTTTCTAAGGTGCATAAGGATTTTCATGTTTTGATGTTGAGAAAGTATATTCTAGATCCATCTCATGTATTGAGCCTAGAGGTAGATCTGTTGGAAGAGAATCTCTCTTGTGAATAACAACCATTTCAGAATCGTGACAATATTGAGAAAGTGTTGTGGAATAAGGTAATTCACCAGGTAATGATTTTGTGGAAAAACCATATGATTGAAGAGGCAACATGGGATTTTGAAAATGCTATGAGGGATAAATACCCCCACATATTTTGATAAGTGTTAAAAATTGTGAGGGTGGAATTTCCAAAAGGGGGGAAGGTTGTAACATCCAAGGTAAATGAAGAATAAGAGATTTTAATATTTATTAATATTTGTGAATTAAATATTAATTTTACTTTAAAGGGGTTTCTATGTTCAATAGCATACCCGATATGCAACAATTGGTTTCTTGGAAATCTTACGTTGCACATTAATAATATAATATTACTATTTTAAATGGTAGATATCTCCTAGCCATTGTATTTTTGGGAATGAACAAAAAAACTAAATTATGATTATACATTATAATTAATTGTATTTTTATTTATCCAATAAATAGTTAGAGGCTTAAATTGTGAATGAATCTAATTTTAAGCATAATTTACATTAAAAGTTGGATTTACCGCCTATTAATTGTGAACCCTCATTAAATATATTTTTTTTCACGTTAATACATTATATTTGACCAAATACTATCCTTATTTATAATGGGGACATCAAATTTTACTCTTGGTAATTTTTTGGTATTTTTCGGATAAAGTTCATTTTTAAATATATAGTTTAAAATATTGTATTTTAATTAAAAAGTTCCTTTTAATCTAATTTATTTATATAGTTATATTATCTTTTTAAATTGTTTAAAAGTGTAATTAGAATATATTTTTACAATTTAATCTAATATTGTTCATTGGAATTAATTTCACTTTTAAATTAGACATAAACAAGTGTTAATCTTTTGATAGTTATTATTTATTAAATAGATGCTTTTTATCTTGGGAGTGAGAATTAGTTTTGTATTAATTTCTACCAACTATGTGTTTTGAATTTGAAAAATGAATTCCATATTTGGAATTAGGAGGTCCAAATTGTGTAAATGGGTAACTTTTATTTTTTGAAATTCTAAATATTTACAATAGTAAATATTTTATTTACTGTGGTTAAAGGGTAAATCAGGTAAATAAGGGTACAAAATATATTAAAAATATACAATTATCAATAAACGTGTACTAATCCTATTGGTTGATACATAACCGACCATGGGCATTATTGGGTCTATTTTGGGACCCCATTGAGCCACTTATGAATTATAATGACACTTTATATAAATTAATTTAATGTAAATGCAAAATTGAGATAAACAAATATATTGTCATAAATTAATTTTTATATGGCTTTATATAAATTATATTTTTGACTATAATTATTCATTGGATAGAGAAAAATATTTCCTATATCATGGTATTTTTTCTATAATTTTTAGAAATCACATTATTTAGATTATTTATGACACAACAATGATGTTGTATTTACCTCATTAATAAATGATTTAAATAAATAGGATTATAATGATTAAAATATTATAAAAAACAAGTCCAATTAAGATTGGATGATTTTTTTAGAATATGTGTCATATTAGATTCTTATTTAATGATTCTTGGACCTTTATAAACTGAATATCATTATATAATAAAATAATATTATCACACATTCCTAAAGATCCCCTCCTCCACCATATAAAAAGAGATAATTTATAACCAATTCATTACACCACTCAAGCCTATTGGTAGGTCCATCCTCTTCCCAATTATTCTTCCTACATCCCTCTCCTCCTCCTAGAAGAATTAACTTAGGCAGAAGGCACTACAAGATGTCCATTGGATCAAGCCCAAAGGATTTATCCAAATTAAAGTTAACGGCTTACCGTAATTTTTTTTCTTTTATTTTACGTATCCAACCCCTAAACTATTTTTATTCATTTATATTGTAACAACTCAAATATAATAAATATAATAGGATGTTTTTATGTGAAGGATTAGAACTAAACTTACACACACCTCCATCTAATGGATGAAGAACATAATGTTTCTGTGGATGGAAAACTAACACCTCGCGAAATGATGATTGTTCAGATATCTCCAACTGCCTCTCATGGTGGCCATTATGATGGAACTATATTTATATATTATATATATTTTTTCTATGTTTTCTTTATTCTTCTATAATTTCCATTTATATCATAAATTTATGGTTTCCAGCATGGATAACACGATAATTTCATTTGAGGAAGTGTGGACTACCGCCCCCTCAAAGTGATATGACTCGTTCATACCATATGTGGTACATATAAATGATAGATTTAATGATATTATATATGGTAAAATATTAGAATTATAATTCTACTATGTATCATTATGTTTTAATTCCACTAAATTTGAAATAGAAAAGGATGTACCATTCATGCATACGTATGGCTTACCGTCTCCTTGAACAGTGAATTTCATTTCTTACCTATAAATTTTATGTAAATTATAAATACATATATATGCTGGATATATATGATATATATGATATCCAAATCATTAATATCATTCTGGATATAATTAACCTTTGACCACATGGACAACTTGTAAATATAATGTGTTCATTTTTTACTCAAGTACCAAATATCGACAAAACTAACATTATTAACTTAAATGATTCAATAATGTTTAAAACATGGTAATAAGTGATATAAAAGAAATAATAAACATGAAAAAGGTTCTTTAGAAAGTATAAATTAACTTAACTTTTTTATTCAAGAGATTAATGAACTATCGAGTCAAGTCAAACCCGATGTAAAGGACTTCGACTCAATCTCCTTTCATTGAGGCATATTTTGTTTTAATACACGACTTTCATTTATTCGCTGTATAAAAACATTTTACTTTTCAAAGGGAATATTTTTCTACGAAGCATTTTACTGAATGACAAAAAGGGTTTTTTCTTTTAACATAAGAGGTGACAATGACCATTTCCACCACCGCAAGTATTATTTCATCTTTGGCTTGCTAAATAAGTCGTAATGTTTTTAAAAGAAAATAAATACCATATAATCAATTACGTACCATGGTATTTAAAATGGTTTTGATAATATATTTGTTATATCAATATATTTAGGTGATATATTGTCATTTAAATGTGGAAATCTTTTCGTTCCTTTATATTTGTTTTATTTCATATTAATTTATAATGGTACTTGGACATTTGACGGGTGGTTACGTGATAAACCAAATGACGAGTGGTGTCATGAATACAAGGACTAGTGGTTATGTTATATCCTCTAATTCATTGGGTATAGAAGTCAGCCGTAGTGCTATTCCATTTAATGATATGTATGGAAGTGGGCCGTATGGTCATTACATTTAAGTATGTTTATGTCCCAAGTCACTTTATATGTTATGTGTTATTTATATGAGTTTTATGGTAATCTTTTGATTACAAAAGAGTAATTAAGGATATTTTATTTAGTAAAGGGTATTTAGTACTTCATAAAGGTCAAAAGTATTTCTTATGATAATGTATCCATGGTTTACCTATTGTTTTGAATAACTAACAGTTTTCCTTCTTTGTGTATCCCTTACTGAGCTTTATTATGCTCATCCTATGTTTTTTAAATGATTTTCACAGCACATAAAGTGGATTAAGGTCAAGGATGGGATCAAGGAAATGTCAAGATGTCTAAAAAATGTAACCAGACATGACTATTTTTCTCAAGAGTATTTATTTTATGAAAAAAATGGAAACTGAGTAGAAGTGTCTACTTTGTAATATTTTGACATGTAATAGTTATGGCCTAACTCTCTAAAACTCTAAACCTGAAAAGGTCCTCAATGTGAGTTATTCTTTTAATTCATGATTATGTATATTTTTAAGGATGGTTCCTGTAAAATATCACTATATTTTATAATAATAATTTCACACTTTCCAAAAGAACTCTCCTCCCCCTTATAAAAGGAAACCACTTCTTAACAATTCTACACACCTATCAAACCCCTTAGCTCATAAAAACCATGCTAAAATAATCTCTCAAGATCCCCCTCTTCCTCATAGAAGCCTTATCATAGGTATAAGGCCCTTCAATAAGTCCTTTTGGTCAAACCAAAGGAAGTTACCAAATTAAAGGTAAAGCTTCCCTTAAATTATTTTTTTTTATTTTGATTTATTTTAATACTCCAACCACATAAACTCTTTTATTCCATTATTTTATGACAACACCAGTATTATAAATATAATATGATGTTGTTATGAAAATTATTCAATCTACACTTACACACACCTCCATCTAATGTGGGATGAACATGTTGTTTCTGTGGATGGAAAACAAACGCCTCACGAATCGATGATTATTTGATTATCTACTACCGCCTCATAGGGTTTCCATTACTATAGAACGTTATTTATATATGATATATATATTATGTTCATTTTTTTATGCTTCTTTATTTTCCATTTATATCATTATTTTATGGTTTTGATTATGGGTAAAACACAATCTTTTCATTTGAGGAAGTGTGGAATAATACCCCCTCTAAATGATATGAGTCATTAATTCCTTATGTGGGGTGTATAAAGGATGGATTTAATGTTATTATATATTATATTATACTTTAATTATAATATAATTATGTATTATTATGTTTTAATTCCACTAAAATAAAAAATAGAAATGAAAGTAGCGTTCATGTGTACGTACGTCCTACCGTCTCCATGAACGGTACATTTCATTTTTTATCTCCAAATGTTATGTACTATTAAAAATACATATACATACTGGACATATAATATATATATGATATCTAACTCATGTATATCATTTTGGATATAATGTAATTTTGACCACATGAAAAAATTGTAATGATAACAAGTTCATTTATGACTCAAGTTCTGAACATCGTTAAATATCCAATAATGAACTAAAATAATTAAGTAGTTGCTATTTCAAGGTAATAAGAGATATAAAATGAATAATAAACATGAAAAATGTTCTTAACCAACTAGAAATTAACTTATGTTTATTATTCAGGAGGAACAAGGAACTTATAAGAAAAGTCAGACTTGAGGTAAGGGGTTTCTTATCTCACTCTTAATTGCTTGATATTTCCATTGTTTGCCACTTATTTATTGCATGTGGTGTATTGTGTACTACCATATGATATATATTATCATTATTCTATTTATATTCTTGGTATTCTGTGATTCATTTGGTGGTTGTTATCTTTTGTTCATACGACTCGATTGATTACAATGCGGTAAGGTTTATTTCCTCAATCTCATTATTTTCTGAGAATGTTTATGTGTAAGTATTTTATGGGACATACATATCACCAATACCCATATTTCATAAAAAAGTTAAATATTAACCTTTTAAGGTTTTATGGGAGGGTCTATTTAAATATATCATCATTTTAAATGTTTTAATGATTTATCTTTCAAAACCATTTTAATTAATGTACATGTTTTCAAAATGATTTTAATGATTTATTTATATGGACATGAATGTTTTGAAATGATAATTCTTTTCAAAAGTTTAAAAGTGGTATGGGACACTTTGATTCAAAAATATCTTCTAAATGATTTCCTTTATATATTTTGATACGTTAAAACAATTTCATGAAAAAGTTTTATTTCCCTCAAAGCATTTTACTGAACATTTTCATCTATGTAAACATCCTATGATGGATTCTAAACATGTTTGAAGTTGATTTATTATGATAAAAATATTCTATATTGTATTTAATTTTTTTTAATATATTTTACTACAGACGTGTTATTTTTATACCATTAATGATTTATGGATAATGTATTGACATTTCTTATGCTAGTTTTAATATGAATGATTATGTTATGTTTAAACCATTTCATATGAGGAATGAATTTGACATAGTAAGTGACGGGTGGATCTCACTATAGCTCCTCTATGCATCGGTAGGTCTCATGAGACAAAATAGTGTCTTTTAACATGTTCTTAACAAAATCTAATTTGTATTCTTGGAACAAGGCCTTTGCTATATGGTTATGATGTCCAACATTATGAATTCCATCATTATGTGATTAGATATTGATATTTCATATGGTTATTCAACTTGTAAAATACATATGACTATGTTTTATTATGGAATTATTTACTTATCTCATATTCCTACAATAAAGTGTTCATGTTTATCATTTGTGAAGGCATGTGTTTAAAATTATTCACCATGCCTAATGTTTATGTTATCTTCAAATTTATTTCTTACTCTTACAGAGCGTTTGAGCTCATCCCTTTCTCATGTTTTATTTTCCCAAGATATAAAGAATATAGTTATGAGTAACTTGCAAGAATACTTTTGGAAGCTTGTATGTTTTCAATGGAATAAATTTGTGTTATTTTTCTTTTCAAGTTATAATGCTGAACTTATGTATGTATCTTGTTTCCAAGACTACTAAACATATCAGATCTTCATAACTTTGTTACTTGTAATTATCCCAATGTATTAAAATAATTTACTGGATCCTGGATTCTAGGGTCGGGGTATTAAATTTTTTATCAGAGAAGGTTTAGTAAAAACCATGGAAACTAGATCATGATAAACTCTGATTAGACCACATTACCCTAAGATTAACTTTGAGGATTAGTATATAATAACTTCATAGAATCATGGTAATGTAGGGATTTTGTGTATTTTCCAAGAAGTACATCCCTTTCTAGATACGAGATGGTAGAGGTTGCTCTACCACAGATTCACCTATGTGTGAAAAATCCAACAAGGAGTTTCGGGCTTGACCCGGGGCATCCTAGTAAATGAAAATGGGCCTTACTGCACACATGGTTACAACACTCCTGGGGGATATTCTTAGTATAATTTATATTTTCATTAGAAACTGATTTGAGGTATTTTAATATAAGATGAGAGTAAATGACCATGGTTAATCCTATGATGTTTTAAATTTAAAATAAGGTGTCATGATATTCTCTAAATGATTTTATCACTATTATTACTCACACAATGCTTTCTGGTTTTGTCAATGGCTAGATTCCAAGGAAGTCATAGTAACTTTGAGCAAGTTGTACAAAGATTGAATGGTGGTGAAAATGAGTAACAAAATGGAATGTTTATAGGTGTAAAAGAGACCATCTTTATGCCGAATCAGTTTTCAAAAAATATGATCAAAAATATATATATTAACCAACTCTTGAACTCAACAAGGAAGAGAAATGTGGTGAATGATAAGAGCTCTAGAAGTGAAGAACATAGAGAAATGAAAGCTGATTTTCAAACATGAATTAATGTGGAAGGAGACACCAAGGAAGGTGTCATAATGGAAACAAGAAATGGTTTATGTGTGGGAAAAAAGGACATAAAGTCATGAATTTTTGAGGAAAAATGAAGAGTACTATGGAAGAAATAAAAATGGACCTATAAAACCATTTACAGTCATTTTCTGTACATGTAGTGGACCTGGACATTATCTGAGTGAATGCCCTATTCTATAGGACATTATCATTGTCAAGGAATAAACTATGTGAAAATAAATGGATGGAGAAATGTTTAAAAATTATTAGTGCTCTTTGTAAATGGTATTACTTTGGAGGACTTTTCTGTTGATTTTGTAACCCTGCAGTTTGTCATGTGAAAATGATACTTGAGGAATAATTATATTTTCTCCTATGGATATAGTTATAAATAACCATCTGGTTTTATATGATCATTGGGTTTGAGGAAATTACAAGTTATAAAAAAATTTAATGAAAATATGATGTTTGAGATAACATTTGTGATGAAGTTATTTATAGTTATTTTGATGAATCTATCTCATTTTTGGAAATATTATAAAATTATATAATTTTTAAAAAAAGGACAACACGTAGACCGTGTGACAACCCGTAGCGTCAGACAAATATTTGAGAATAGAACTCACAACCATAGTGCGATTGAGATTTATCGACTACCACTAGACTACATGAAGTCCCTAGTTAGTGTGACTAATATTTTATTAGTTAAATGATTTTATTGGTCAATAATAATATGATATGAGATCTTATGTCTTATAAAATGGATATCCTTAATATAGAAAAATGATTTGGTTATTAAGTGAAAAATGTTATTTGGGAAGATGTTATCTCTATTGGGAATACTATATACCTAAGGAAAATACAATATTGTGGTATTTCATTGGAAGAGTAATGGTGTTTGTTCGCCTATGTTTTTATTGTGGTTAAGTAGAAATTTGTTTTATTTATGGAAGAGATTACACTATAAAAGAGAATATGTGGTTAGGTTAATTACTTTTATTTATGTGACATTAAGAGTAGTTGACGTTATGCGGAGATACAATTTAATGTGGAATACTGTGTAATCTAAAACTTCTTAGTTTAGGGTTTCAATATTATTTTGGATTATATTGAAGGATTTTGAGGACAATTTTTTATTGAATTGTATTTATTGACCTTTGGGTATTTTTGGTTTATGTTTTTAAATTAAGATTAATATTTCTTTTTTTGGAGAATTAACCTTATTGGGGATCATCTGATGCTATATTAACCATTTTGGTTTTTTAATCTTTAAACACAAGGTAAATATATATAGTTTATGCTTTTAATATTAGTTGATTCTCTAGACATAGATTATAGTGCTTCAGGTCTGACCCAGTCATCTTGAATACACATCATTTGAAAAAAATAGATGGGTTTGTGGCAGAAATTTATTAAAGGATGAAACTCTACTTAAAAATTAAGTATATATCTTTATGTTCTTAGTCAATCACAAAAATAAATTCCTCAACATTATGAAATAGAACGTAAAAAAACATTATCCTTTTACTTTTCTTACTAGGAAACTAATGACTCTTTATACCATCTCAATTTTTTGGTTTTCTCGTAGTTAACTATCCCCTGATCTTATTTTCCATCACTCCCCACCCGAAATTGACACTGAGTTTATCTTCTATATCAGAATTTTCTTATATGGTATCCTAGAATGGTTTATCTTGGGTGACCTTGTAACTTTTGTTTATTTCTTTTAAAAATGTAGTTTTATTGATTTTTTTTGATGTGGGACTTTTATAGAAGTTCCCAATACCAATTTTGTAATTTCGAGGACACAATTTTCAAAAGGATGGGAAGAATGTAACACCCCTATATTTCATAATACGTTATTTCATTTAAATTCAATAGATTGTCCTATACGAAACACCGTGTTCGATCACACCATGACTTACCAAACTAGTTGTTCAAAAGTGGTTATAAATATTATTAACTGGATTTTGAATTTTATATACGTTAAATTATTTTAACTTAGGTATTATCTGTTTTTAAATATATTATAAGAACAAATTCAAATTTTCAGATAAAAAATGTATTTTTCAATAAAAATTCAATTTTACCACCTTTTAATGGGGAACCATTTATAAATATAATATTTGATTCTTTTACATATTTATTTTGACAAAATGAATTTCTTCTTTAGAATTGGGACATCAAAAATAAACATGTATAATTTTTTTCGTATTTTTCTAATAATATTCTATCTAATGAATAGTGATAAATACTTTATTTTAATTCTAAACTACCTTTTAATCTAATATATTTATATGGTTATATTATATTTTTAATTGGTTTTGAATTGTAATTATATTATATTTTAAACCTCTAATAAAATTTTGGTTATAGGAATTAATTTCACTTTGAAATTATATATAAACAAGTGTCAATCTTTTGATAGTTATTGTTCCTTAAAAACATGCTATTTGTTTTAAAAACATGGATTAATTTTAAATAAATTAATCCAACCTCTATGTTTTTAATTTTTTAAAATAGAAATAATTTTTGAATTCAGAATATCAAATATATATTAGGATGATTTTTTGGTATTTTTATGAAGAACTTCCTTTTTTGAAGAAAAGTGAAACCACTAAGTAGTAGTTAAAAATCCGCCTTTTTCATTTAAATGAATTTTTACCACATCTATGAATTGAATATCAAAAATCAGATAATAATTGTTGTTATTTGTAAGTAAAATGTGGTTCAATAATATGATATTAATCTTTGGTGAATAGTAACTTTTGAATTATATTTGCCACGTTTAAAGTTAAATAGGGTAATTCAATGTAAAATAGATATTATAATAATAAAAAATTACCTTAACAGTTGTCCTAAAATAATTGGATTAGCCGTGGAAGAAAATGGTCATCCTTAGGCTGATTTGGGGACCCCATGGATCAACTTATGAATGATAATTACACATTATTTTAATTAAGTTATAGTAAAGACAAAAATGACATTAACAAATATCTTTTAGTATATACATTTTTACATGGGGTTATATAAGTCATCTTTTAAATTATAAATTATAACTGGAAAGCTAAAAAGATTTAATACATTATGGAAGTTTTTTTATAATTTTTAGATTTAAAATAATTTAAATTATTTATGACACAATAATGATGTAGTATTTACCTCTTTAATAAATGATTTAAATAAATATGATTATTAATATTAAAATAATATCCAAAACCTGTCAAATTATTATTGGATGAATTTATTTTGACCATTATTAATCTTATAATTGAATTTAATTAGTATTGGTCCTTTAGAAACCGAATATCACTATATAATATAATAATATTTTCACACTTTCTTAAAGAACCTCTCCCCCCCCTTATAGAAGGACACCGCTTCTAACACATTATACACCCCTCTCAGGCCCCTTTTCTCATCCAAACCATGCCCAAATAATCTCCCAAGATCCCCCTCTTCCTCCCAGAAGTTATATCTTATATAGAAGGAACTTCAAGAAGTCCTTTTGGTTCAATCCAAAGGAAGGTACCCAAATTAAAGGTAACACATTCTCCTAAATTCTTTTGTTTTATTTTGTTTTATTTTTCATCCCCGACCACATACAATCTTTTTATTCATTTAATTTATAATAAAAAAATATCCTAAATATACTATCATGTTGTTATGAAATGGATTCAAACAACACTTACACAGATCTCCATCTAATGGGTGAAGAACATACTGTTTCTATGAATGGAAAACTAACGCCTCACGAAACGATGATGGTTCGATTATCTCCTACCACCTCTAATGGTGGCCATTAAAATGGAACTATATTTATATATGATATATATATATATATATTATGTTTATGTTTTATTTATTCTTCTTTATTTTCAATTTATGTCATTATTTTATGGATTCCTTTATGGGTAACACTCGATAATTCCATTTGAGGAAGTGCGGACTGCCGCCCCCTCAAAATGATATGGCTTATTAATGATTTATCTAAAACGTATAATGGATGGATTTAATTATATTATTTATGATATTATACTGGAATTATAATATAACTATGTTTAATTATGTTTTAATTCCATTATATTACAATATAGAAATGAAAGTAGCGTTCAAGCGTACGCACGACTTACCATCTCCATGAACGGTACATTGAATTTCTTATCTCAAAATGTTATGTACTATTATAAATACATATAAATACCGGATATATAATATATATATGATATATAAATCATTTATATCATTATATAGATAATGTAATTTTGAGCACATGGAAATATTGTAATTATAACAAGTTCATTTTTTGACTCAAGTTCTGAACATCAATAAAATAACCAATAATGAACTCAAATAATTAACTAATTGTTACAGCAAGGTAATAAGTGATATTAATGGAATAATACAGATGATTAATGTTCTAAATAATGTATAAATTAACATATGTTTATTATTCAGGAGGAATAAGGAATATACAAGACAAGTCAGACTTCAAGTAAGGGTTTTCTTATCTCACGCTTAATTTCGTGGGATTTCCATTGTTAGACACTTATTTGTTGCATGTGGTGTATTGTGGAATACCATTAAATATATATTATCACGATTATATTTATATTAATAGTATTCTTTGATTCATTTGGTGGTCATTAACTTTTGTTCATATGACTCGATTGATTACAACGCGGTAGGGGTTAATTCCTCAATCTCATTATTATCCAAGATTGTTTATGTATAAGTATTTACTGGGAAATACTTATCATCAATACCCATAATTCATAAAAATGTTTTCCAATATATTCTATTAATGTTTTATGGGAGGGTTTATTTAAATATATCATCATTTTAAATTTTTTAAACATTTATCTTTCAAAACCCTTTTAATTAATGACCATGTATTTAAAATGATTTTATGGATTTATTTATATGGAAATGAATGTTTTGAAATGATAATTCCGTAAAAAATATTCATTGTGGTTTGGGACGCTTTGATACAAAAATATCTTCTAAATGACTTCCTTTATAAATTGTAAGACTTTTATGTGATTTAATGAAAAAGGGGTATTTATTTCAAAACATTTAACTGATAATTATCATCTAGGTCAACATCCTTTGATTGATTTTAAACTAGTTTGAAGTTTATTTATTATGATAAAAATATTGCATATTTTATTGAAGCTTTTGTGATATGTTTTACTATGGGTGTGTAATTTGTTTTACCATTCATGATTTATGGATAACGTAATGGAATTTTGTATGCTAGTTTTAATATGAATGTTTATGTTATGTTTAAACATTTTCATATGGGGAATGCATTGGACTTAGTAAGTGGTGGGTGGAGACCTCTATCACTTTCTTATGCATCGGTAGGTCAAATGAGTCAAACTAGATTCTTGTCACAAGGCCTTCACAAAATCTTATTTGTAGTCTTGACCCAAGGCCTTGGCTATGTGGTTATGATTTACGACATTATGCATTCCAACATTATGAGATTAGATATTGATATTTCACGTGGTTATTCGATCAGTAAAATACATTTGAATATTTTTTATTATGGCATTATTTACTCAACTCAAATTCCTACCATAAATTGTTCGGGTTTGTTATTTGTAAAGGCTTGTGTTTTCAATAATTCACCATTCCTAATTTTTATGTTATCTTTGGCTGTATTTCTTACTCTTACTAAGCATTTGAGCTCACCCATTTCTCATGTTTTATTTTCCTGGGATAAGAAGAATTTAGTTATGATTGAAATGCATGAATAATCATAGAATCTTGGATGTTTTAATGGAATAAATTACTGTTGTTTTTATTTTCAAGTTGTAATGATGAACGTATGTATGTATCTTGTTTCCAAGAATACTAAACTGATCAGTCCTTTGGGACGTCATTACTCGTAATCATACCAATGAATTAAAATCATGATTTGGCTCTTGGATTCTGGGGTCTAGGCATTACATATTTGAAATTTATTATTCCAATGTAACATCTTGATATTTTATTTAATTTCTTTAATTGACCACACTATAAGCACTACCAAGTTGAAACAAAATTCAACATACTTTTAGAATTTTATTATTCTATATGATATTTATCTCCTAGTAGATTGAATTTAAAAATAAATAGTGTTAACTATTGTATGGAAATATTTTGTTTTCACATATATAAATTTATGTCATTGGTTAAAAATTATTTATTAATTGAAATAATAACCGTTGGAGAATAATGGAAATATTTTTCTATAAAACTAATTTTATTCCAACAATCATATTTGGTAATAGGATGTTAAATATATAAATTTTTTGAACAATTTAAATAATATATATATATATATTATACAATTAAAACTTTGTAATATTCATATTATGTGATTTATTGCAATGTACAAAGTTTAAATATAATTTTTTTGGGTAACATTCTACTTTTTTGAAAATTTGAATTGTTACATTTTAAAAATTATTTTAAAAAAAGCTTTTTAAAATTATAGAAATTTAATTTGAAAAAAATATATATTTTTTTATGAAAAAATTTTAAAAATATCTTAGATCCTATTTATGTTAATTTTATGAAAATATAAATGTTTTAGTGATTAGTGAAAAATTCTAGTTTTCATTAAAATATTCATTTATTCTAATGACTTTAAAAAAATAAAAACTATACTAACTTTGTGTTAAAATAATGGATATTTAAATAGTATTGTCACTAATCCAATTATTTCATGAAAATAATTTTATAGTTATATTTTTTATTAAAACTTTTTATACTTATAAATATTTTATCTTTAGAAAACCCATTTTTCTTCTCATCTGTGTGTTTTATATTAAATTTAAATTTTAGACTTTTCTGAATTGAATTGGGAAAAATGTATTCTATATTCAAAATAAGAATAGATAATATTATATAGAATGGGAAACCTATTTTTTGTCAAAATGAAATGTTCAAAGAGTAAAATTAATTACCACGTTAAGGTTAAAACGATGTTATCAGTGGTTAATCCAAATGATAAGGGCGTATTTTTAAACTAAACATGTCAAGATTTAATTTTATATCCATATATGAACCCCATAATATCCCAGTTTCTAAGATAAAGTCATTTGGAAGCATTTTTTTGGGGAATGACTGACAATTTTCATTCATGGAAAAATTTCAACATAGTTTCAAGGTGAGATACATTCCCCACTTATAAAAGGTCCTTTCCTCTATTCTCCTCTCAAAACTACAGTATCATTTTTTCATCCAACATAGGGAAAAATAAATTCAACATATTTATTTTAAACTTCCTATATTCCACATTTTGAATACTAAGATACTCAAATGAAGACTTTAGGAATGAAAAAAATAATGTTATACATAGCGATATAAATAACCTAGTTGATGAGGGTTAATCAAAAATAAAAATACCCCATTTTTTCAAATATACTATACTTTTAGGAAGAGCGGTTGTTCAATGACCTCAACTAGTTGATGAAGACCTTAATCGACAACAATGTTTTGCAACAAGAAGAACCGGGTCAGTTGAAGTAAGAGCTTCAAAGATTACCAGGGATTGTTGGAATACGGAAAATGGAAGGTAGAGACCTGCGATGGTGGTCTCTTTGAGGAGTGATCCATACATTGATATCTATCTAAGAGAATCAGGATTGACCATAGTAGTTGTTTCGATGGAAAAAAACAAAAGGGGCATGGTGGAACACGACATCGACGACCGAGGTTTCTCTTCATCCTTTAACAGCGAAGGCCGATTAATATGATGGCTACTGATTTATGGTTAATGTGCCAATTTAGGGTTTTTCCACACAATATAAGGTAGGTTTGAAAGTTGAATAGTTAGGAAACCAAAATATGATATTGTAGTATCAACTATAATGCTGCAAAATAGGTCATCAACTACAACGAATAAAATGTTTGGCTTGTTGATGCAGAACTCAATAGAAGGTGTTTTTCATTTATAAAGGATGTTGTTCTGAAATGAGTTATTAATAATGGAGGCAATTCTCCGGTTATTACTACTAAGGATTCAATCCTTCATTGATGCTTGATTTGAAGGCACTCCATCATTGAAAGTATTTATCTAAATTGTGGTGTAATGCTTTGGAAAACTAAAGATCTGGTTTAGAAATTAACTTCACCATATAGTTCATATAATTGGATATATATTCTAATGTTTCAGGGTTTTTATCACACAATTTTTCAATCATATGATTGGATACTCAATTCTTGGGGGACTAGGTCAATTTATCTTATCCCAGGTGTGGTTATCATCAAGAATGGGATTTTTGTTTCACTAGATTTTTGATATTAAATACACGATCTGAATACTGGATTAAATTTACTATTCATAACTATATATTATGGAAACCTGAGATTTCATTTTATATATCATCTACTATGGTAATCCCGATAAAAATCGATAATTCCACTAAGATCACCAATTATGGTAACTATACCATGATTTTAGTGGAGGTATACTTAACCCCTTTTCAAATTTATAACATATTATTATCTCCATTTGATGATGATATATTTATATAAGTTTATATTTAAATACTACATAATTATAATCCTAAATTCCAAGATATTGTTAATTTCAAGGATATATCCCACAATAATGTTTTTTGTTATTCTTGTTCATCAAATGGAAACCCTAAGGACTCATATAGGAAAACATTTACAAGAAAATAATTACAGAACAATGTGGTTTCTTTTAGAAAAAATTCCCTACTTGACTAGGTAAAAAATCATGTCAATTACGTTTCTAATCAAATATATTTTAAATATATTTATCTAATTATGATCATGTTTCTAGAAGAGAGGTTTAATGAACAATATACACCAAACCATGCAAATGAGGAAAGAAGGCCTAATTTGGATGAATTGGGCTGGGAGAACCAATGAAATGAGGGAAGGATGCATAGACCTTTAAATGTAAAACATAATAGATCTATAACCCATTTAATATTGAGAATCTTTCAAATATCGATAAGGAACTCATTAAATTACGATAAAAACATGGCATTAGTGGAAAATGGGATGGCATAGAGGATGATTCCCCAAAACACTATTCCATTTTTCATGATTTGTCTAAAGAAAATTTAGGTTCTTGTTGGTGATGAAGGATTCCAGCATGTCCCTCCTCAAAAATCAGGATGTATGAAAGACAACTAATATATTAAACCAACAATGGTTACCAGGTCTTAGGTACCCTTGGAGTCTGAAACAAAATATTATGAGGACTATGAATCTTCTTATCAATTTGATTATGATCATTTATGCCACTTTATTTTTGGATTCTCATGGAATGAATTCAAAATATATTATATGAGACATTATATCTCATTTTTTCCTTTTTTTTCTTTTTTCCTTTTTAATAAAAAGGGTGTTGCCTTACCTGTTAAAAACATGTTCTCGAAATAAGAGGTAAAATTCTTAAATATATGTTTTTTATTTATTATTCCACCTAAAAAACATATTAATATATTATGTTATAATAAAATAAGTATCCATCATATATTTATATTTTAGTCTATTAATTTAATAATATATTTTTATCATCTCTTCTATAAATTGGTAAACGAATCCATTGATGGGGTTTATGATAGGCTACTACCTCAAAGAATGATATAACTCGCCTTCCATGCCCACCTATCATGGATTTTATCAGGATATATTTAACATATTTATCAGATATTTAATATGTAATTACACTCATATAATAATAATAACAGAAATTCCTTCTTAATTACCATTTTGTAGGAAATATGATTACATTTCACATGTGTACGTCAGACGGTCACCTCATCATGTGATGGGATTTGTTTCTGAAATAAGAATTATATGGAAGGTACAAATGGTAATTTTAATTAAAATACATGACATAAATGATATCAAAATGATTTAGTAAATTTTAATTACTATATTCTACTATTTCATTCCATCCATCTAAATATGGAATAAGTGTTTACACATACATATGACATACCATCTCTATTAATTGTGTAATTTATTTTCAACCTATAAATTATATGGATTATTATATATACATATATAATTAGTATATATTATATTTATATCATTTTATACATTCTGGATACTATGAAATAAATATTAAGGTTAATTAACATTAAAGACCAAAATAAAACGTACTTAGAAAATGAAGTAGTTATTACCAGAAACTGGATTTCACAAGAAAGTTTTTTATAAATCTGTAACATTATGGGTTTTATAAAATAATATTCTAAATTTTATATAAGTATATGGTAATAGGATATATTAAAAATAAAAAAATATTTATTAAATTTTATGCTACAATTTTTATGAAGATATTGAAGACTTTAGGTGTATGATCTTTTATTCACATTTATTTTTGTGAGAGACAAGCCTTATTCAACACTTGTTTCTTTTTTTGAGTCTATATACTACCCATGAATATATTTTATGAACCTTGTGATGATAATTATGGGACATAAATATTAGTCTAAATTTTTTTCTTTCATTAGACTTAATAATCAAAAGATAATAAAGTGTTATAGTTTTATGTTATAACATCATTGTTTATTATGATTGTTTTTGAATTACCTCTAAAGATGAGATATTGTGAGATAAATTTATATTAAGACTTAAATTTTCATATAATAATGTTATTTATTATTATTAAATGTTTTCCTTTATTTTTACTCTCATTATGTAGTCAATATTCTGAAAGAAAACTTTTAGGAAACAACAATGTTTATTTCTCTCTTTGGTCATGAAACATTTTTATTCTTTGTCCATGTTTTCTAAAAATGTTTTAAAAATGACTTTACAATAATCCAATAATTTTTTACACAATTTCTTAACAATGATTAGTATTTTAAATTTTCATTTCAACGGTTTAATTGTGTCGATTTCCCAAAAGATTAATTTTGTTTTTTTTTCTAAAAAATCTAATAGATTCATGGTGTTAACATGTACGTTTTGGATGGAATTATCAGGAATCATGAGCATACATTTTTTTAAATAGTAACATATATGTTTCTAAGATGGAATAAATTATATTCAATAATGATTTATTTAGATTATTTTCCAATGGTACCATATTTATTCGTTAATTGTTTAGTTTTGGATTATGATGGATATATGTTTATGTTACTTGTTACTTTTCCATTGCTTAAAAAATGATTAACATATGACTTATTAATGAACCCATATTGTATCTATGGTTAACTATATTGGGAAATTTATATCAATACAAATATTTTTATGGGTTATGTTATGTTATTTTTTTTGAATATAATTTCATTTCTACAAGTTACACCAATGAAAACCATTTATTTTTTATGGGTTATGCTATGATGAATTTTTTTTGAAACAAATTTCCATTCATGGGGTTATAATATGATGAAATAAATATTAAACCTATTTCATTTCCATGGGTTATTCCATGTGGAATGTTTTATGATCTTATGGAAGAAAAAGGTATGAATTATTTGATGGTTGGTATATATTCTCCATCTAATTAATTTGGTAATGTTTTATAAAACTAGTTATAATAATGGTAAACAAGATGGTGTTGTTGATACACTCTGGTAAAAGGACCTATGTTCTTGGTCCACTATAGTAAAAACGTGTTGATTCCTGATTCATTATGAAATAGGAAACAATTTTGATTATTGGAAATGTATGATTTGGTGGTATTAAATATTAACCATGAAATATAGTGTGGTTTCTATAGTTATTATCGTGTAATAGTTATATGATTGTATCTTATAGTTAATTTTATGTTTTATTCATAATATGATACACTTATCCTGATCTTATACTTTTTTATGACCTTAAATTTATATCTTCAATGTTTAAACATAATGAGCTACTGAGAAAGACCTTTATTTTGTTTATCTTCCACTACATATGATAAATGGTTCAAATAGGGAATGCTAATAAATATTACTAATAGGGATGAACTTTTTTGTATATATTAAATATTTTTTATATATGAACATTGTGTTCCTTGTCTAAAAAGGCCATAATTTTTTTAATCATCAGTCATGTATTTGTGAACTATATTGAATATTAATCTCTAATATGTTCTATTTATGTATTGAAATCCTTGTTCATTATAGGTGGTATCTAACTAATGGTATAGTTAATATTTTCAAATTATGATGTGAAAACATTAGTGATATCCCTATGGATATATCTAAAGATGTGTGTAAGTAGAGGTGCATATAAAACTTTTAATATAAGAAAATATCAGTGATTTTTTTTTAAGGATATATAGTGGTTTCCAAAAATTTAAATCCACATATGGATAATATATTTTTATGTGGCTATACTACAGTTGATCCTAGGGGTGATCATATTTAAAATATTTCATTTAAATGGATTTTATCTTCACCATGTGCATGATAATGGTACTTTTTACATGCGTAGTTTGACACTCCTCGGAGATAGGATTGGGAGATTCTCAAACTCATTATGAACTATAATGTAGGTTTTGAATAAATTATAACCATGTATGACATTGGAAAAACATACGGAGACACATAATTTGAATAAGGTTTCATGATTTAGACATCCAATAATGATTTTTCATGATTATTTAGATTATAATGAAGAATTGTGTTGCTTACAGTATTATTTTTGGTTTATTCAATAGACGGAACCCAAAAGAACTAGGTTAGTTATAAATGTCATTGGAATGTGTTGATGAGAAACCATTTTGGATAAAGAATGGTTTGGAATATATTTTGAATATACCTAACCAGTTATGAAATATAATATTGACAACATTCTCCTCAACCTAATATCAGGTTTACCAACGAATATGAGGATAATGTTCACTGAGATCAAGGGTGGTGGAGAACTTAGTAAAACATAAGACTCAAATTTCAATATATTAAGAATGCGGGAAAAATATTCATGATAATTTTAAAAAGGATGAGAAAATGTTTTATGTGTGGAGATTATAATAACTCATTATTGGGTAAAAATAACATTTTCAATTAACACAATGGATGATAATAATATTTTCCATTATTAATTTTAAATGGTTGAATGTTTTATATTGGTGACATAAGGGAGATATGAAAATTTATTTCCAAGGTGGAACACACTAGATGAAGATCAGCATGGTTGAATGAGTAACAGAGTTTCTGTTTATGATAAATAGGAAAAATATATATTTGAAAAATGAAGATTTTATTGAATAAGATAATGAATCCTATATAATTTTTTACAAATAATTTTTTATGATTAATTTTTTATATATTTGAATTAATGAGATTTTATAAATGAATCCTGAAATTTATAGAAAGATTCTTTTTAATAATAATTTCATTTGGGATTTTGATGAATATCTTAAAGGGTACCGATGGACAATAAAATTTATTTAATAATGCTTTGATATTTTATGTCAAACACATGATTAATGGAATTATAACCCTTGATATTTTTTTGATGATATGATTATGGTTTTTATGTTTGAAAAATAATTGACAATTATGGACCATAGAAATTGCATATTATGGATGATATTTGATCTTTTTAAAGATATGATATCACATTGGTTTGTTTATAGAATATTTCATATGAATATATTCAATAATTTGTGGATTTATTTACAGAATGGGGAATAATGTATGTGTTCACTATGATTTTATTGATGTTCATGTAATTACCATTTTCTAGGATAATATATGACTAAGGAAATCACATACTAGGTATGTGAAAATAACTAAAGACCTTATGATATTTATGAGATTGATTTTATATTGATTTTCGGAAATTTAAAGACCACATTTATAAATTTATGAAATTTTTAAGGGTCATAATGTTTACCATTTGTTGAATGTATTATTTTGAACTTGAGATGTTGTTTTAGAGTTAATTGTATTATTTCACTATTTGATGATTTCATCATATTAGATGACCATTACTACCCATACATATTTTTCTGAAGACTAGAGATTGAGGGTGTGGCTCATCATTAATTTATTGATATTATGATATGATTGTTATTTTGGGGTGGAGAAAATTATCACCAAATAATAAAATGAGATATAAATTGTAAATTGATCAAAATATCACCAAAGTATGATATTTTTCTTTTGAAATTGAAATAAATCATGTATTAATATTTTCTTCTCTTCTACAACATAATGGTAAAAATTCAACAAGAATTATTAAAATGATCTTGACACAAAATTATTACCATATTATTATAATTTATATTGTACAAATGGTCTATTATTTCCTTTATTATTTATGTTTTTGTGGTGGTTAACATTATCAGGACCATTTTCTCAATCAGACTCTTTCATCAACTAGTAGTTAATATTACCTTCATTCTTCATATTTCCATACCCCACTAATGATCTTAAGATTTTAAATCTAGTAATGTGTTATTACATAATAACATCATATTCGTACTATTCTATTTATTTATGAGGTTGCTTTATCGACCCTTTTACGTTGTTTATTTTCCTAAACTATATTTTAGATTTTCAATCCCTTAATTTACTATTGGGATTCATGAATACATATCATTTTTACACTAATGATACATATATGAGGAAAATATAATTATTATAGTGTATAATAAGATCTTATTCTGTGGATTACATATTTAATTTTGATAAAATACTTCTTCTAGTAAAATTCTCAATCAAAAATAGATCTCACTAATGTGTTTTTATGTTTCCACTTGAATCGTACTATAAAAAGATGTGTTGAAAAAAAAATCTCAATATAATTTGGAGGAAAAAATATGTTGGGATATAAGATATTAAGTGATATGGAAGAGATTGTTTCATCCATTCAGAAGCACGTAAGTGAAGACGAAACTAAAAAGAATAGTTATATTTAGAATTATTATCATGATCTTGAAATCAAATTTGGTGAGAATCTGTTTGTATGAATTTCCCCTTGGATGAAGGTTTGGATATTTTAGAATAAATTAATTCTAATAAATAGGAATTGTTTCCCTCTCTATACTCTTAATAAATTAGGCATGATTTCTTATTACTTGGAGCAACCACTAAACCTATCTCAATTTCATAATGTGTTCCATGTGTCTCTCTTAAAGAAGTAAAAACCTAACCCTTAATATATAATGAACTCAATGGTCATAACACCAATGCATGATATTTATTATTAGGATAATATACTCTATATGACAAATTTTATATATTATGTTCTATTAAACAATACAACTAACCATATCAATGTTTTTTGATCAATCCACCAGGTTGACAAAGATACATGGAAACATAAAGACATGGTAAGGCAAAATTATCCTCTATTATATAAATGTTATATGTAATTTTTAAGATTAACATAATTTTAGGGGATATAATGTAACAACCTGATAGTGTATAAAATTTATTTGGTATCTTAGGTTGCATAAAACTTCGATTTTAAACGAAATGAAACACACAATTAAAATATTACTATTTTATGTGACAGTTATTTCATATAATTTTGAATGGTAGGAATTAATAGGGTTAACTATGATACGGAGAAATGATATTTACACATATAAATAATTTTAATTATTCGGCTAAAATTTATTTTTAAATGAAAATAAAAACCTTTTTCAAAATAATGGAAATCATTTTGTTAAAAATTATTCGTATGTGTACAAACTTGTATTATATAAAATAAATAAATAAATAATGTTTAGTTATGAATTTAAATTATATTAATATATTATATATTCAATAATAATTTTTAATATTGTTAACATTTGTTTTATAGGTATTAGATAATAAAAATACAATTTAATACATAGAAGACAATATTGTTAAAAAAAATTCAATTTTTTGAAATTATTTTAAGATCAAAATTCTCCTATTTTATAAAACATATTTAAATAAATAATAATTAATTATTAAATCATCATGTCATACTTTTATTCGGTTTATTTTATTTTGAATTTTACGAAATGGAAAATATCATAGTTAATAGTGAAATATATTGTGTCTAATTAAGAATTATCTTATAATTTAAAGAATTTAAAAAATTAATTTCTAAAGTGATTTTAAAATTATAATTGTATCAATTTTATTATTAATAATAAAATTAGTTTCTTTGAAATTATTTTCATATTAAAATTTTAAATTAAACTATTATATTTTTCTGAAGCATTTCTCTACGTTTAACATCTTATTCATTATAACTATGTCCTAAATATGTAATTAATTTTTTTATAGAATTTATCAAATTATGTTCTATATTTTTAAACCAAAATAGATAATATTAACTAATATGTTCGACATATTTTTGGGTCGAAATTATATGTACAAAAATGAAAAACTAATTATCACAATTAAGTATAAAACGGGTATATTGAGCGGTTAAACCAAAAGGAAACTGTAAATTATTCAATTAAACATACCAAAATAATACATTATATTTGTATTTATACATTAAAATATTCTGTGATCGAATATAAGTTTCTTTGGAAGAATTTTTCTTAGCAATGAATTTATAATATTTTATTATTTTGGAAAATTATCTTTTTCTTTCAATGTGGGTTTATTTCCCCACTTATAAGAAGGCCTATACTATCCTCATCTATCCATACACCAATATTAATTTTGATTAGAATATATATATATAAATGTATTCCATACATCCCTTTCCATGTATTATAGTAATTATTTTTGTAAACCCTCCTAATAAGATATTGTGTATTATCCTTAAAAAGATTTTCGAATTAGAGGTAAAATTCTAAAACATTTGTTATTGTGTTATTTCATCGTGCCACATGAAATATTCTTAAAATATGCTAATATAAAAACTAAAATATAAATCATATAATTAGTTATTTTTCTTTCAATTTAATTACTTATATCTACATACCCATCTATCAATTGGGATATGAAACCAACGATCTTGTGTATGGTGGATTACCACCTCGCAAACCAATGTAATTCATTTTCCATCACCACTTATCAAATATATTTATAATGGTTTATTAAATATATTTACGAGAAATTCATGAAAAAATTTACTTATGTAAATTTATAATAACATATTATTTATTAATTTTTATTTTTTTGGAAATATGATGACATTTCTTATTTGTACGGTAGACTACGACCTCACAAAGTAACGCAATACATTTCTCATGTGTGGTTTATGATGATTATAATAAGGATAAATTAAATAAAAATATATCATATGTATTACATCATAATTAATATTAAAATGTGAATTACTAATTAACATTATTTAAATCGTGCCATTAGTATTTGGAAATATGTTTCATGTGTACGAACGACCATTTCTCTCCATGAACGGTGTAATTTTTTTTATCTCCATCATTTATACGTTACTCTTTATAATAATATAATGAAAATATGAAATTTATATCATTTTTAAAATTAATTATATGCTGTAAAAATGGTCAAATTCAATATAAAATAACACCAAATATAAACATATATGTAAATTGGTTACATTATATAAAAAACATGATTTTAACAACGACATTAATAATAAATAGGTGATAAAAACTCATAAGATAATTTTATATGGAATGATATACATGTATATATTTGGATATAAAATATATATATATTAACTTATATCTTTAATATGAATGTTTTTAATATGTATGAATTTATTCAATACGTGATGTAAGGGATTTGGAGGATATTTTATTTTTATCATACATAAGACTTACAGAACCAAGGTTATATTTTTTGGTGTATATAAATCCCTTGAAAGTATTTTACTATCCTAATTATGATAAAAAAAGTTATGAATATTATAACTATTTTTATTTCATTCATGAAAATTTTGATTCAAATATGCCAATGTGGTAATGGTATAATGTTGCAATCTCATTTTTATCATCATTATTTATGATATTCTTTCAATGATGATATGATTTGATATAGCCTTCATGAAACACTTAAATTTATTTCTCATATATTCATTTATATAATAATTATTTATATAAAATATGTTTTTAATTAAAAACAATTATTTGTCACATTGTTCAGAACCGATTTTTCCGCCATGAACCCGTTTTCTAAAAAAATTAAATTAATAATTTTTTAATTTTACTTTTTCAAAATCATTTCCAACTATTTTAAATTAATATCAAAATGGTTTTAAAATTATACTTTAGGGGATATGATATGGTGAATTTTTTATGATCTTGTGTCACAATACACTATGGATTATGTGATGGGTGGGGACTATATCTTCATCATAATTAATTGGGTATTTTCTTACATATCATGAGATCATGATCAGATGATATCTAAGGTTCTTGATCCTTTTTGGGAAATCTTAAAACATGGTTGATCGATTATGGGAAACATGTGGTGATATCTGATCTGTTATGAAATAGGAAACTAGTGTTTTTTCTCGTAATCATTCATTATTTTTAATGTCGGATGTTATCATTGAAATATGAAATGGTTTCTATACTTGTGATGGTTCCACACATATATGAAATACACATATAGTTCATGATGGATTTATGATGATTTCTCAAAATTGTGGTTTCTTTCATTTGAAATGATGATTTTTTATTCCAAGGTTCATTATTACAATCCATGATAGAAGCGGTTTGAATGTTTTATGTTATATACATAATCTTGAACCCTTATCCTTATGTTATTCTTTAGTATCATCATGAAATGTTTTAGAACTTGTTTTACCTTACTATGCATCTGATCTCACCATTTCATATGTTTCCTTTCACTGTGTGTTGAAAAATGGATTCTGTAGGGTTTTTCTAGAAGGATTACCAAATGGGAATATCATTGATGAAATAAGAATATTGTTTTAAGTGGATCTAAATAAAATAATTCATTATTGTCATTGTACCTATATTTATGGAACAAAATGAATATTCATCGTAAAAGATATAATATTTAGCACTGAGAATATATGTTCATCATATAACACCCATCACATAATTAATAACATTAATATGTGTTCCAAAATATCATAAAACATTATTCATATTATTACCCATGAATACAAATGGGTTTCAAAAATATTTATTCATATCATTACCTATTGAATAAAGACGGGTTCCATAAGAATTTTGTAATCATGAAAATAACATTATAAGGTAGTATAATAATGTTACCCTGTGATCCTATCATAATTAAATAGTTAGAAACATGAATGGGTATAATAACTGTTATAATATTATTTTTTAAGTTCACTTGGAACATTTTTTTATGAGAATATAATTTCTACATTAAAAATATAATTTTAATTTTAAAAAAAATATAGCAAATTATCATAATAAAATTATTTAAATATAGGCTTATAAACAAAAAATTTTGGACTAAAATAATCTGTTGGATATGATGACATAAAATTATTTTCATTTAATACACATTAAAAAATCTATTTTTTTCAAAATCATAGTAAAAATTCTAGAGAACCGCATTCTTAAAATTATTACAAGATTCTATCATTTATAAGGGAAAAATAAAATATGGTCAAAAATTAACCTAAAAAATATATTGATAATACTTTACATATTATTTTCCCCATTTTTATAGAATATTAACATTAAATAATTCTAATTTTCGACTACATAGAGAAAAAAAAATCTATTTTTAATTAATAATATTTTTGATCTCTTGAGTTTTGATAGATAGGAAAATTAAATAAACACATTTCTTCTCAATAAAAATCAATAGAGGTATAAATATAAATATTTTCTTGAGATATATATCATATATAATAATAATCAAAAACTTAATCTAAAATAATCATGTTAATCAATGAGATTGTGAAATAAAATCACTACGACATTAGTAAATTTTTTAATATAACCCCCATGATAGAATGACATTAAAATATTAAATATCACGAATTTAAAGAATTTATTTATATTATATCTCAAATTTTATCTATAAACACCTTATATAAGAAGATTGATTCATCAAAAATATTATGTCGAAATGATTGCAATTTTAGACAAGAATCACTTACTAGTTCTGTATTATATTGAAGAATTACCCTGATGAAATAATATAATCAAATAATAAATTTAATATTATCACTATAATTATAATAAATATATTACATTTCCAATGGGTTTTATATAGACCACATAAAATAAATGAGTGTTGATTACATGATATGTCTCATTAAAATAAAAGAGAAACAAGAAATATCTTACCATAAGTCTCACCTTCAATAATACAGATTATAACCTCGTGAATCATAAATATTGGTCTATTATAAATATATTATTAAAAAATAATTACATATATCATTCAATTTATTATTTCATTATGAAATTCTATTGTTAGTTTATTAACAATTCCTTGATAAAATCACATTTAAGGTAATCAATGCTTCATTTAAGTATTGATTTAATATTTTATTCCTTTTACATTTATAATTCTCTAGTAATCTCTCAAATACATACCAAGATATAAATATCATGTATATTAACTAAAATTTTATATATACAATAATCAATTTATTAAATATATATATATTTATTACACAGTTCATGGAGACGGTTAACTGTAAATACACATGAATGTTGTTTTCATTTTCTCAACGGATGGATGGAAATGATGTTAACTAATATATCACTATTAAAGATTAATTATTATTATATATATATAATATGTTAATTAAATTAATCATTTTTACATACCATTTAAATAATAAGTGCAAAACGATTCGCATCACTTTGTGATATTGTAATCTGGTGTACGAAGGGGAAACATTATCTTACTCCCATGGAATGGAACGTAAAAGAGTTATATGTGATATTATCATAATTTAATTTAAAAAGTTTCTCAAATATAATATAAATATTTTTGATAAATAATTATTTCAGCTAGTGATAAGTTATGATCGAAAATTTATTACATCAGTTTATGAGGTGGTAGTCAACCTTGTAAAAGATTACTACTTTTTTCCCTTTTGAAGGAGGGTGAGATCAATATGGGAAGTGAGATTAATATAATAACATATAAATATAATTTGTACACTATTTTAATTATATGATAATAATTGAATAATATTTTAAGGATGTACAACAAGAAATAAATCCAAAAAGTTTACAAATATGAGATCTTCTTTTGATAACATTTTTTGGTTTATAATTAAATCCATTATAAGAAGGATTCCAAAAAAATGTCATATCAGATATGAGGAATGAATTATGGAAGATATTATTTTAGGGATTTAATAGACCAATTTTTTTATTTTTTAATTTTTTAGGATAGGGCGTTCCAATTTATATAGGGGTGAATGAACCCGTAATGATACTATATAATAATTTCAAAAAGAAAATATAAAATAAATCATATTTTCCAGGAAAAATGATTCAAAATGAAAATATTTTATAACATGGGACATATTGAGGATAAAATATTACCATAAAATTTGATTTATGAGTGATTTATAGTAAAAAGTACACTTATTATTTTAGTTTGATCTCATTGTAAACGCATTTTAGTCTTACCCTGAATAATAAGATTTCTAATTTTATAACAAATAATATGGAAAAAATACTATATTGACACTATTAAATATATTTTATTCAATGGTTCTATATAATTATACCATATTTACTAATTCTATTCACAGAATTTGAGAAAAATAATTCAAAATTAGAAAAGTGTACATGATTAAAAAATGTTTTCCATTGAAAATGTTCTTTTAGTTTTTAAATTTTTTTATAAAATATTTCAATTAAAAGATTATACAATTGATATAATTTGGATTAATATTTGTATAATTGAAATTATATTCTTTTTATCAGTTTATTAATATAATTTTTAGTTTTCTAAATGCTTTTAATAAATATAAAATTCATAATAAAGATCATATTTTTAAGCTCTTCCTAGCAAAATTTACCTTTTCAGATAATTTTCAAAGATACCCTAAAAATTAATTTTTATATTATAATTTCAAAAAAAAGATAATTACTTACAAATTATATGAAATTTGAGAAATTAATTTTCAAATAAGGGTGAACAATGGGACCCTACATTTTTTGATAAAAATAAGGTTTTTTTATTGAAAAAACTGATTTATTCTTATCTCATATCACGAAAAAATGTAAAATGAATGATAATTTTTCATAGACTTTCACATTTATGTAAAACATTTTGGTTCGTGTCATGAAATGTATAGAAGAAATTAAATTTCTTTAAAGAATTGTTTTTCATAAAATATCAAGACGTTAAATCCTTCTTCATATAATTTCAATATTTAATCATATTTTTTAACAATAAACATAAATAAAACTGTAAAATAATGGAATAATAGAGAAAATTACTTCACTTAAACCTTATATCTATCCTTCTACAATGTAATAAATAATAATATGCCCTCTTTAATAATTCATAATGATCTTTATATTGTGATTTTTGTTTGTAATATTTCTAGAAGTAATTTCTTTCATATAAAAAAATAAATTTTTCTGCCTCTTAGTATATATTCTATAATATGTTGTGTCAAATAAATTTTGTTATACAATTTTTATTGTTCCGGAATCACTAAAATTGATATTATTGAAAGCCCATAATTTTATTAATATTTAATTATTTATCATATATTATACACCTTAAATATTGGTTATTATAGAGTTTTTTATTAATGAATCCGTAAATAATTTTTTTTTATTTTAAGAAACTTTAATTTGCTGGTATATACTTATTAAATTTTGTGAAATATATTATCATATTAGTATTTTTAATGAGTATATTCTTAATTAATTATCTCAAAATTGGGTTTCAACATTTCATTATCATGAGAAATTATAAAAAAAGATTAGAATATTTTATAATTTAATAAGATGGTTATAAATCATCTTATTATTTTTTGAATATTATTCCTCTTTTTATTAGTATATAATTATAAAATAATGATAAGAATCATAAATTTAATGAAAATATTCCTTTATAAATTTAATATATAGATGATCACCATTTTTCATGTTCTAAAATAATCAATTTTTTGTTTCATTGTTAAGGATTAAATTAATTTTTCTATAAAATAATATTAATTATTTTTCAAAATAAATCTAATATATTTAGATACCATACTTCAATTTACATGATCTTTACTACAATAATGTTATGAATAATAACTATTACTCTACAAATCAGTTTCATTTAAAATATTTACCCGTATTTTGTATTATATTTTTGATTTATTTTTCATCAATATAATTATATGGAACGTTAAATTTAATGTGTCCCGAGTATTTATATTCATAATATCGTACAATTTTTTAGTACATATATCATTTCAGTATCTATTACTCATATAAAAATCACTATTTCTATTTCAATATTTTAATGTTTTTTGATATTTTTTCTCTAAAACATTCATTACATCAATTTTTCATACATAAAAATATCTTCATCTCTTTAAAGGATATCATTAACTTATTTATAAGATGTAACCATTTTTATAATTTAAAAAAACATAATTTTTATAATTTTATGTTATCAATAATTAAAAACTACTATAATATATCAGGGTTAAAACATGTTTACAAACAATATGCTCAAAAATATTTTTTTTGCATCTTATAAGTACTTATTTTTATTTCCATTTTCTATGATATATACCAATGAAATTTTCTACAACATTTTCACTTATTAAAATTATTATAACAACATTTTTTGTTAATTCTCTATTATTATATAATTAATTTACCTTTATTCATCATGTTAAATTGTAATATTAAAAAAATTCAAATTTGTCTCAATTATATTATATTCTATATTCATGTTAAATTATAATTCCATAATGATTTGTTTCTAGCTTCGTCATAATTCTATTTAACATATATAATACTGTTATTGGGAATTAAACTATAATAATAATTCATATACTATAATATTTAAATGATATAATAAACTTTTTTACACAATCGTCTCATCTGTTTTTAATGGTTTAAGAGTGTTCTCAAATATTAAATAAACCTTCTGTAACATTATATTAAATTTTAAATAAATGATATTGATTTATATCACTATTTTATCACTACAACGATGATAATATCTATTTGTGAATATAAAATGATTATAATAATTCAATACAGTTATTAATTACATTGTAATATTTTATTTTGATGACCTTTTTAATATGTTAATTTTTAGAAGCCATGTAAATATAATTGGTTAAAATACATTTTCATTGAAATTAAATTTTAAAAATAAATGAAATGAAAATTTTAATAACATAATATATAAATGAATAGTTAAATATAATACAAATGAATATAAAATAAAATTTCCCTTTAGTAGGATATAAAAATATCACATAAGGTTATGGAGACAAAAAATTAATTGTAGTGAGATAATATCCAAAAAAAAATTGTAGAAAAAGGAATTAAAGAAATATAGTAACATATTACTAATAATTGACAGGATTGAATAAAAATCTAATAGAAGGCTGAGGGATGAAAAATACCAAATACATTTTTTTAAAATAATTATTCATTTTTCAAAATATAGATTACCTTCATTTACTTTCCCCCAATGTGGATGTTGGATCCAATTACAAACAAAGATTGCATCATATTAAAAAAGAGAAGTGCTAAGTAATGTAGGAAATTCTTAATTAATTAAATTTTAAATTACAATATTTTATGTTACAACCTAAAATTCTAAAATGGAATCTTTGATTTCGATACCATATGTGTAATGCAACACTGTGAATAAAAATCCATGAAATCCATTTCTTAAATTTAATCCGTTTAATAGCTTACAGAACATGGATCCACAAATCTAAATCAATATTAAAGAATTGTGGAATAATAAACTAGACATTAAATGGGTTTATATTAATAGTAATAACTAAAATATTAATATTATGGTTTTCTATTTATTATAAATAAAATAATAATAATTTAAGTGAAAATGAAATCTTTTCTAAATAAATAAAGTGTTTTTAAAAGAGGGTTTAGTCAAAATTTTGAGACAAAATCTGAAATTAATTTAAAATAATATATAAAAATTAAAAAAAAATTAAAATTAAATAATAATTTATCATATCAAAAAAATTTATTGTTAATTGTTTGGATTTTAATGAAATGTTTTATTTTTAATTAATATATAAAAATATTGATTTCATTGGAAAATAAATTTCCATTTGAATAGTTTAAAAGGGTAAATTCATTTTAAATGGTTTTGAAATAAATATTTATTAATTTATACTAAAATTAACATACTTTAAGTTATTTTATATAATATAAAATTGATTTTTTACCTCATATACCTGAATACATATGGGAATTTTCATATTGAGAACACTTTTTTTCATCACATAAATAATTTTAATTTTTTTTTTGGATTATAAGATTTATATCAATTGAATTCGAAAAAATTAATATGATATTTATAATAATAATAATATATAATTTATATTTTGTTCATCATAATTTTTAACATTATGAATACAATATTTAGTAAAATATAATGATCATTATTATGGTAAAAACTGATTTACCCTTGGTTAAAATGAAGATAAAAGTGTTAAAATTACCATCCAACATTTCTAAACCACATTTCATGGACATATTGAGACACTAACACAAATAATGTTCTATAATGTTTTATTTTGTAATCTAGTGATAAGAGGATAATTTGGGTGGAAATTATTATTTTAAACGATTACATGTGTGTCATCTCACCACATATAAAAGTCTTCACTCTATCCATAACTTTTCCCATATCCAAATCCATTTTCATTTTTAAATCACAATAAAAAAAATTCGATAATACTATAGTAATATTATAAATCCCATCTTATAAGACAGTCATCATTGGGTGTCTTTTTGTGCAAACAAAAATAAATTCCCTAAAGAAGACGTAACATGGTTAAACGAGAATTTTCTTTTTGTTTTTGATTCCAAACCATTAAAATATCATTTAAATATACTTTAATAACTTTCTAAGTATCTTAAACATATATAGATGTAATTATGATAAGGTATTAATATATCTATATCTCTTATATGATCAAATAGGATACAAAACAATCAATCATGTGTGTGGAAGAGTAGTACATTGTGAACCGATATAAATCCTTTTTCATTTTTACATTTAAAAAAATTATATAATGATTTATTAAACAAATTTATATGATAATTATGATACTATAATTATTTTTCATTATAATATCACATATAACTTAATTTTTTTGGTTTGAAATATCATAATGTCACTTGTGTGTATAGTGGTCTACTACCTCATGAAGCGATGTGATCCTTTTTTCAATTACTATTTACATGGAATGTAATAAGGAAAACAATTACTAAAATATGTGATTTATATGAAATTAAATTGAATTTATAAGAATAAAACATCACCCACTTTATTATCTTTTCACTCGTTAGTGAAATGATATTGTCGTTGGTGCATACGTACGACCGACTGCCTCCACGAAGGGACGAGAATCATTTTCATTTCCCAAATAAAATGATTGAATATAAATATGTATATAATTATTCAAAATTATATTTTAGAAACTAATATCAAATATTATCTAATGGATATATATAATATACCCATGAATAAGAACATTCATGGTAAAATACAAATGTGAAAATAAGGTAATTTACACCCAAAAATATTGAATCATTGAAATAATATTAGCAAATGGGTGGAAATATTTTATTATACAATCATATATGATATTATAAATAATAATTATTATATTTTATAAATTAATAAAATCCATAGATTCGTTTTGAATGATATTAAATCATGTTCATCCAAAACAAAAATTCATGTAATGGACTCCGTCTCAATTTAAATTCATTGGGGCCTATTGTAATGTTATAAACCTGATTTATTTATTATGGTGTTTATAATAACCCTTTGAAATGTAAAATCATAATAAATTAAAAATTAATTTAATTTTATGTTTCAATTATAATTACTTAATCAAAATTGATTTTGAGATAAATGGTACCAAGTTGATAAAAAATTATATAATAATTTATTTTCATTGGTTATATTACATCTTCATTATATTTGACATTAAATGATTATATATCTAAATAATATTTAATATCTTATTTATTATGTCAAAATTACTATGTGGATATATATTTGATACACATAATCGTTTAATTGAATAATCCTCACTTAACATTAGGATCCATTTAAGGGTTTATTTCACAATATCATTTTAATTGGTATTTTTTATATGTGACTTCCCATTAAAAAAATCATTTGATCCACCTAAAAATATCCAATTTAATTTTCTTCTTATATTATCTTTAACAATTTTTTATTTAAATAGTACAATTTTTCATTTATTTGGTATATAATGCTTTTGAGAATTTTTTTTAAGAAAATACAATTTTTTTCTCTCTTATGTCAAAATTATTTTTCCATGTAATTCCTGGTCTCTAAAAAATCAATTATATTTTATACTTTATATAAATTATTTATTGACACATTTGTACACATAGAATGACATTTTTATTTTTTTAAAACGAATTAGGATTTATTTTTCCAAACAATACACATTTTAGTTTTACCCAAAATGTGAAAGATATTTTTTCTAACTTATACAACATGCCTAGAATTTCCTGATGTAATATCAACTCAATTTTTATAAAAGTCCACTAGAAGAATAAAATTTTATTTTAAAAGAAAATTATTTTCTAAAACTGTTTTTGATTTTTAATTTTAAGAAGGTTATTTAGAAAATGAAATGGATTTTTCCCCATGAATGTTCTCAATGATATTTTTATAGTATTTATATTCATAAATAAAAATAGATATTTATATTACTTATACTCTACAAGGTATATTTTTTATTGATACCATATTATTATTTTTACATGTGTGGGCTTTGATAGTTTGGGATAGGTATTGTATTGAAATCCACATTATTGATTAATTTTTGTAGTCATTAACATTACTTTAAAATAGCAACTTTACTATGGCCATTAGAGATTACATTTCCCCTAAATATCTATATTAATTATCTAGGATATACTACTCACTTAAATAATATATCAATTTTACCTAAAATGTATTACATTGAATCTAATTTTATTGAATATAATAATATAGATAAATTTTTTATTATTTATTTGATATGTCTATTTTTTTATCAATCATATTTTTAATAAATTAAATATATTATCATATATATTAGGAATACATTGGACATGAAAATATGTATGGGGTCTGGCTATAGAAATACCGTTGTTTCATCAATAGTCTCATGAGATGAGTTAGTTGGATAGAATTTTTTAAAAGGGTTTATGGTGTATACATATTCATCATTTTTAAACTATGTTGGGAAAGGTCATCCAAATGTAGGTTTTCATGATTCCTGTGATCTTGAATTCAAATATTTATTCATCTAAATCATTTATATTTTATTTTTTTTCATTATCCATGATCTTTTATCAATTATATTATCATTACATGTATTTCATTACAATTTTATTGATTAAATGTTATATGTTTTCTATTATTCAACATACCATATTGATTATTCCTTATCCAATTATAATAGTTATTTTTAAGAAATAGTGTGTGATTTCAGTTATTTTTATTTATATATTTATTATCATTTCATGTTACAAAAATGGAATCTATTTTAATTTATTTACATTTCCATGATAACGCTTGTTGAATAATCATATCATCCATTATAATTAACCCTTAACAATGATTTTAGATAAACCTTATTTTTTACCTTTACCAAGAAACCAGAATGTGATTTGATAATATAATTATTGGATATTAAATATGGATTAATAATATTATATATTTTGTAGCATTTTTTCAATTGTAATATGGGAATCATTTATGTACCTTGTCAACCACTACTACTAAAAAAATTTATCCTTCAGGATGTGATAGCTTGATTCTTAGGGAAATGTAATTAATTAAGACACTAGATATAGGTTACTGGAGATGGGATAAGTACAATTTCTATTTGATTATTATTTTTAGAATCATTGTATACTATATTTATGAAAATTTGGATTATGAAACATACACATATTATATACCTTATGGATTAGTACATAATATCATCCAAATGGTTTGGTATGGTTGAGATTAGGATGTTTTTCCAAACAATACATCTCTATATAGATAATAAAAGGTGACTTGGTTCATATTTAGTTGTATAAAGGAGTAATAAATCGGAATTTGTAGCATTATGAATTAAATTATCATCAAGAGGTGAAAGAAAATGGGCCTTATTGCGCACCTACATTGATCTCTAGAGGGATATGAATTGCAGAAATCATAATTTCACTCTAAAACATGAAGAAGTATTTGGATAAATGAAGATAATTAATAAATATATGAATCATAAGGTTTTTTTATTGAAAATAATGTGTCATGATTAATGTATTAATTAATAACTATAATGTTTTCATTAAATGTGTATTGTTTCTCTCACATATTTATTCCCTATAAATGGATGGCACATGAAGGAATTATGTATATATTAAATATGAACCAAAAATTTGGTGACTATGAGGAACCATATTTGTTGATGAGTGGATTGAAATATATCATTCTAAAAATAAAGACATTTCTATAAATATGATTATCATCTTATACCTTAACCTACTCTGAGACCAACAAAAGAAAAGAATGATATAATTTACTAAGTGTGCAAGTGATAGAGACTATTGAGGAATAAAGTCTCTATTTCTTTCATGTCAGAAATGTGGAAGGAGAAACCTAATGATGAATATATAAGTAATTTTAATAAATTATTTGTGTAAAAAATGGCATAATGCAATGAATTTACCATGGAAAATGATTTGGATGAGGCAAGTAAATAAATCTCATCCAAGGGATCTATTTATCTTTATTTGACTTAAATATAGGGAACCTCAGAATTTCAAAGTCAATACCATCTTCTAAATGTTAACCCATAGACAATGGTAGGACCTATATTGAAATTAAGATGCTGAATTTTTTATGTATTGTGATTGAGAAAATAAATTATTGATGTACTTTTACTGATGGTATTTTGGTGATGTGAATTACGAAACATTTATGTATTTTGATAAATTTTAGAACCATATATTTACTCATTAAAATAAGAGTTACTGATACAATCATGGGTATGGTAGATTAATGATGATCCAAATTTGAATGTCTTAAACACATCATTTATATATTTGTGATGTAGTAATTTGACATGATGAAGGTTATTTTTGTAAAACGTATATGGGAATACATAATTTTGGACTATTTTTTGAATGTATTGTTTTAGGAACAGTTCCCTCATAATTTTTGACATATGATTCAATATATTGTTTAAATTTATGGATTATTTTTTTATATTTTATTAATTATGGGCCAACATGATTTTGATATTTTATTGGAATTACATTAATAGAGTTTTAGAAAGATTTCAAACCAAATTACAGGTGCCAACCCATCACATCCGTAAAGGCTGTGGGTATTCAACACAAAACAAGATTTTGATAATGGGTTATTGAAAAAAACTATCCAAAGATATTTATTAGTTAAAATTTCATTATTTTTAGTTAAAAATTCAAAATAAAACTATTGATGAACTATTAGTATTAATATTGAGCTTGATATATTAATATATTATATTGGGTAACTTATATGTATCCTATTTGTTTTGAAAAATAGTTAAATATAGATAGAAGGAATTGTCAACATTTTTTGGATATTAAAACCAAATAAATGTTATTTTCAATTATTATAGAATAAAAAATTCATTTTTAATATTCATTTCTAATATTTTGTTATGAATTTAATATTGAACGAAGCACCATCAGAGGTCAAAATTGCATTTATGAAACTTAATTAAGAAAAGGTATTTACTTATAATCCTTGAAAGTAAAGAATTTTGAATCAATAGGAAAAATTCATGGAATAAAAATTTTAAACTATTACCTACATATCAAATGAACAAAAGTTCATTTTAAATCAACATAATATTATTATTTTTTGGTCCTTGACATTTTATTGATAATTCATTTTCTTGGAATCAATGACCTCATCAACTCCCTATAATTATTTGTAATGTTCTTCCTTGAACATATATTAACATTACACTATTTTTAACATAAATATAATCCTATTTTTGTGTTATTACATATGAATATTTTACTTACATTTCAATCTTAATAATGGTTATTTTATTGACCAATTTCACAAAGTGGGTTTTAAACAAAAGAATTCAAATATTCCATACGCATCATTTTAGAGTGGATGAAAAAATTTTGAGGATGAAATTTATTTAAGGATGGTATAATGTAAATATATTTTTTGAAACAATTAAATTTTATTTGATAGTTTATGCAACACGTAATACAGTGCATAAAAAGCCACAATATATTTTTCGTGAAATTTGATATCCTCCAAAACATGTATGAGCACAGAACACTGAGTCTAAATGAATCATAGTATATTATACCATTATAAACTAAATTTTAAATTACATGATCTTAATATTACGAAATATATTATTAAAAATATGGTTTTCTTATGATTTTTAGTAAAATAATAATATTTAAATAGAATATTAATTATTTTCTGAAAAACTGAACTTATTTCTAAAAGAATGTTTCATCATGAATTTTATACATAATGTAAAATAAAACCACATGACATTTATATAATTTATTTGATAGTAATATTTTTTTATGAATTATTCATATCAAAAATAAATTACACTGAATTTTGGAATTTTTTTTAAAATGGTTCATTTTTCAATGATTATTGAAAAATCATGATTAGAAATAACATTTCGTTTTATTAATTAGAAATGATAAATTACATTTTAGATTATTTATAATATAAAAGAAGTTAAAATTTTTGAAATTTTAACTTTTTTTATTCCATTGGAATAAATTTTATTTTTAATTTGGATATATTATCCTTCTACACATATGAGATTTTTTTTGTTTGAAAATTTAATATATCGTCATGTTTGTGTAGATAATAATATATTGGAGACTACTAAATATATATATTGAATTCAAAAAATGATTAATGATTTTAAATGACTATATATTACATTATATAAGATGGTAAAATTAATTTTGGACAATTAATATTAGTAAAATAAGTAAAAATTAATTATTGTGGTTATAGAAAAAACTCATATTCAGGAGGTTAAACTAAGGAGATACAAATTAAAATTACGTACCAAAATCTCGAACATAGATTTTGTGGACATATTTTGACTGTATATACTATAATGGTCAATGGTATCTAATTTTGTAGTCTTATGACGAAATAAAAATGTGGTTTCATTGATTATTTTCAAAGATTCCATGTCTATCCTCTCTTCCACTTATAAAAGGACACAACCCTCCTCGCCTCTTCACCCTTACAATACATTTTACTATACATGAAATTTTAAAATAACTTCATTAATCCCATAATAACATTATAGATTCGTTTTTACCATAATGACATGCTATGAATACTTTTGGTGAAGACCAAAATAAGTTCCTTAAATAGGTGGTAATGTTATTAAGGGAAATTTTATAATTTTATTTATATAGAACCTATTAAAAATATTTTAAAATCATGATTCTATAATAAATCACTATATTATATATATATAAATTTTATTCTTTTAGGATAACTACCAATATCAATACCCTTTACATCTACTGGGGAATTAAACTATCGATTGTGTGTATGATGCACTACCTCCTTCCAAACAAATATAATTTTTTCCTTATACAACCTTTCAAGGATGTATATAATTATATATTTAATACATTTATATAATATTTATGATATTTTTACACTTAATATTTTATAATATCTCATGTACCTTCATAATTTCAACTCTGTTTAAAATATGACAGTGTCACTCATGTGTACGGTAGACTACCATCTCGCAATGCAATGTGATTATTTTTTCTCTTACAATTAACAAGTAATTTAATAATGAAAATTTTAATGAATATTCAAGATATATATGTGATATATATTAGATTATTTGTATTATAAGAAATTAATATATCATCCACTTTATTATCCAATAACTTATTAATGGAATGATATCATCGCACATGTGTACGTATGGTATACAGTCACTACTAAGCAATGTGATTCATCTTCCAAGTCCATCATTCCAGAATTATTAAAAAATGTAACATATATGTAAATATTGTTTTTTTGAAATTAATATCAATCTAGATAGTATTGATATATATAATATACCTACAGACCAAAACAATCATGAAAATTTACTAATGACAAACTAATAAAATTAACACCTCAAACAAGGATAAAATGATATATTTTTAGATAATTGATCACCAAGTGCTTTAATATGATTCTATATTACATTATAAATATGACTATTTTATCGGAATAAATTAAAACACATAATATCATTATAAACGAGTTAAAATAATGGTCATCCAAAAAGAAGTGTAAGGTGGTAAACATTGACTCCATTTCACTTCATTTAGAGATATTGTATTGTTTTGCACCTAATTACATTTTTATATTATATATACATCCAATATGACATTTAATATAACAATATATTAATTAATATTATTATTATATGTTTTTATAAAACTTATTTATTCCATTGGGGTGTTGACATAAAAAGTACCATGGTGTAAAGAATTTCATAACTCAATTTCATTTCTTTTTCTAATATTACTTCTTCATTACCACCAATATTAGGATTATGAGTTTGTATAATATGTTTTATTCCCACTTTTTTGACATGTATTTAAGTTTAATGCACATAATATATTAATTAATAAATCCTCAGTTCAATGTTATGATCTTTGTAAAAGATAATTTTAAAATCTTATTTGAGTCGGGATTTTTTGTACATGAATTTCTATTGAAGTAAATTATATGATCATATTCTTTAATTATTAATGACTTTTATTGTTATATTAAATTTTTATACTTTTGGTACTTAAAATTATTGATAAGTATTTCTTATAAAATCCAATTTTAATTCCCTAATCAATTATAAATCTATTTACTCCCAAAATATGGTTTTCAATCAATCACATTTTATCTACATTCTCTGAATGAAATAATATTTAAATTTTTTTCCATGTTTTTGTTTGTAAAAAATTTATTGAAAATTATATCACTTCATTTACTAAACAATACCCATTTGGAGTTTGTAAAAATACCAAAGGAATCGTTTTTAAACTTATACGGCATATATGGAATTTTAATGTGTCTTGACCACTCAATGTTTTAAATATTTTTATGAAATTTTATAATGTTACAATCAATAAAAAAATTTTGAAAATTCTTTTAGATTTTATAATGTTTATAAATTTTCGTTTTAAATGAAAAAAATGTTATTTTCCCCCAAACTATATTTTAAAAAAGTTCTGTGTAATTTTTATTCAAAAATGAAAACACACCTTTATTTTATGTAAATTACAATGGGGATAATTTTTATTGATACCATCCCTATTCATTATGTGGATTTTATATGATTATTTTTACCAAGAAAATAAATTACATTATCATTCCTGAATAATTATTTATTCATTAGATTTACCTTGTAATATCCAATTTTTTATGATCATTCGACATTATATTTCCCCTAAATTAAATTATTATTAAAAAAGAATATACCACTACATAAACCATATATCATTTCTAAATATAGATTTATATATTAATGCTAATTTATTAGTATTGTAAAAATTGTTAAAATAATATTCACTATTCAATGTGAATATTTATTGATATGGCATGTGGTTCATAAATTAAATTGATTATTAGATATATATATATATATATATAATGATTTGAACATGAAAATATGGAAGGGGGAATAGTTGTAGATATTCCCTAAAATATTTGGTAGTCTAATGAGGAAAATATTTTTCGTTTGCAAGGTTCAAATGGTTTTATTATGTATATCTATGAATATGTTATAATTTATCTAGTAAAAAATATAGACCGTATAAGTTTTTAGGATTACTGGGATCATGACTGTTCAATACCAACCCATGTAAAATTTAAAACTCACCCATTGTGGCCCACCTTATGGTGAGGTGAAAAAAACATAATGGAATTTAGTATTGAATATAACAGAAAAATAGAAAAAATAAAATATATATCAAATATATATCATCATCCATACATTCCAATACAAACATTAAAAACTGAGTATTAAATATACAAAATTACAACAAAGTATTCTTTTGACCAACCAGCACGTTTAAAAAATCTCACTATGATGTGAATTGAGGAAATAAAAACTATGTATTCTATATAATTCCCTTCCCCAACCCTATATTAGCAGAACAAGGTCCATAACAACACATTTTCAAATGAATGGTTTGAATAGAATTTCCCATTGGATACCATCAATTAATCAATAATAGTTATACTAGTAAGATTGTACACATTCTAGATTTCAAACAACAATCATAAAAATAAATATTTTTTATAATAAATATATTTGAAAATATTTTCATTTCTTTTCATAATACATAAGATATTGAAAAAAAGAATATATATCGTATAACTAAAAAAATATAAATTAAAAATACAAGGAAATACCAGTAACATTTCATATTATTTCATAATCCAATTATAAAATAAATACTAGATCATTTTTCCATAGTCTTCACAGATATGCCCTTGAAAATGAAAATTCCTAATCTGTGACTATGTTGGTTCCAAATGATATCGATTCCTTCCAAATTATATTTATATCAAAAATGAAACTTGTATTGGATCCATGCACACTAGGGTAACCACTATCTATATCCTTACACCCTCGAGGTTCTTAATGTTCCAAATGTTTTCAAAATCACTTCCAAACCCATTACCACAATTAACTAAAACAACTTTCTCCAAATATAATCTATTTTTACAAGAGTATATATAAAATCATGAATTATATATACATTCATATGTCCACATACCTCATGATTATTGAAACATATACACCTTCTACATCGAAGACCAACAAACCACATATCATCCTATTAAATATAGCTAACGATTAGAGGATCTGTTGAAAATTCCAATTGGTCATGAAAAAGAAATTAAATAATAAAAATCATATCCCCCATGGAAAATTTAAATGAATAATTTCATACCACATACCCATAGAGAAACACCACATTAACCTTATAGAACAATCACAAAATGAATGTTCCTGAGGTAGTTGAGACACCAAAAATAACATAAGAGTGCTCCATAGTCTTAAGAGGAAATTATATTGATGAATGACGAAGGATTCATGTATGAAACATTTTTAGACCCAATATATATGAGAATACCATGTCGTTAAAACACTTCATGTCATAAGATTCCATGAAAAAAAGAAAGGCTGAAAATGATGTCCCCTCATATTAAATTTAATCCCAATTAATTTTTTTATGACATGTAATGGTTTCATAGTATGTTATTTTGAATTCAATACAGGGGTGACACGAAATATACACTCAATAAAATAGATGTTGTGTGACTCATTGAAGTCATTTAGATACACCATAGATAGGTAATAACTCTGATTTATCACCAAAACTGAAACTACCCCTTATTTTTTGATTTTTGGGATAACCCCGCAAATTTTATGAAACAATATAACCTAGAATACATTAATTATAAAAATAATACATATAGAAACCATATTATACTCCCCACCCATAATGACTATCCATTTATTAGTAGGTCTTAATGAAACTATGAAAAAAAGATATTGAAACCAAAAGATGGTGAATTATTTAAGGAATATAAGTTGGTATTATATTTAAACCAACATAAACTATTTCATCCATCAAAATGCCCTAAATATATTGGAAATTAAAAAAATGATGTCCAGTACTCCTTTATAAACAATTCCAACTCCAATGTATTTCATCTATCTCATACACACTTCCACAATAAATGGACTAGATGGATTATTTTACCTCACAACCCCATCACAGGATAATCCATAATCTAAACTGGTGTCTCAATCGTACAGATTTTCATCTAAATATTTACATTCTAAAAATCAATCATACATGAAGGATCATTTCAATTAAAAATCAACAAGGAAACATGAAACATGTTATTGATGGATTTTAGATGGGATAGTGTGTAAAACTAGTAGTTTTCCATTTTGTCATCCAATAATATCAATGTGGCACCCAAACCTCGATGGAAACATACCCTTATTACCCAAATGAAAACATAAAAAGTTTTTTTAAACTATAATAAATACTCAAACACCATTATCAAACCCATTTATCCATTAAAGATATTATATATAGTATTTCAGACTCCTCTATGCCATGATTAATATTGTTCATATCAACTGTACCATGTAATTAAACTCCTAAACTAGGCATAATCCAACTAAATACCACTCTCCATTATTACCAGTATAATGGATATCTACATGGTCACCCATTAAAATCATCTAAGGGAACCATTTTTATGGTCACATGATTACTATTTAAAAAAACATGAGTAAATGAATCTTCTTTTATTATATACACTATGATCAAGAACATTATCTTGAAGCATATCCTCAATAACATTAGGAGATACAAATATCATTATACCTATATTTAGAAGATATGTTTTCCAAAATTTTCACTTGGAACCCTTCATCTCATAAAAAACATTCTAATTACATGATGTGAACCTAAACTCCCTTTAATAGAACCATATAGGGAACTCCACAAAGCCTCACAGTCTCACAATCATGCAAGACCCCATGTTTTTACACCATCCTCTACTACATCATAGAGTGGAAATGATCCAATTTCATTTTTTCTTAATTTATCACACTAATCACATCATTCAAAATAGTATTGTTTGTTGAACTATTGATGAAATTTATGTAAATCTCATTCGATTTCCATTTGAGAATTGGAAGGGGATGAAAAAGACCAACATTCCCCAACTATTCCATATTAATTTTCTGAAAACTAGGCTTTCATTTTATTAAATCCACATTCATACATTCATCCCCTTCCACAAAATAATAACACCTCAAATAATGATATATCTTAGTTGTTCATGTGTGTATATACCAGAAATGATGATTTCCACTATCCATTCACTCCATACATTGGGATATCAGACCAACCAAACTGATATGGAACCATAATGCTCTGTAAGGTTATCGAGACCACTCACCAAATGTCTTCCCGTGACAAAATAATTTAATAAATATATGGGACACATGTTTTGAAATATTTTGGAACCAAACACCCCCATCCAATGATGAGTAAGACCTAATCGAAGGCAGGTATAAATTACCACCACATTAGTTCATTCCCAATATCATCTTGAAAAACAAAATCATTAAATACCACACATACATTGATTAATTCACTAATTATAATGGTGACTTCCTTTTCAGGTTATCAAGTACCATATTCCACACTCCTAAAGCATTAGAAATATCAAAATCAAAATTAAGAAAATACTCTACCATGTGTATTTATCTACAGTTCAGATCTCATTGTGTAAAAATATATCTTAGGCTCTAATGACCCAAATATAACCAAAATCATTCCCCAAATAAGTATTGATTCCTTTTTATTGGTGAATGTATAACAACTTCCATCTTATGATCTTCAGTACGATAATTATTCTATTGAATATGTATCTATTGAGATCCCTAGACTATTTCATGTCTCTCATGCAGCAAAACTCACCCACACCCATTGATGAATCATCACATAAACCAAAATAACATTTACATGGGTATAAAATAATAAAATCTGTATCTGAATCTAATATCACCTTCAGTTAGTCAAAAAACCATTGAACCTTTTCATTCCACTAAAAATTTAAACCCTTATATATTAAAGAGTTTATTAGATATATATTCAGCAGTAAGCCTTAAAAAATACCCTGGTAATAACATTCCAATAACCAAAATATTTAAATTGTAAAAATAATTCTATTCATATCCTATAAAATAACTTCCGATTTTTTTAGGACCCAATGAGACTTCCCACTCAGATATAACATTCCATATAATTGCTACACCCTGAATCTAAAACCCTTACATGGAAGTATTACCAGGAAGATGATGTTCCCTAAATGGTCAGAGAATAATTTCCAAACATCCCAAATTCTTATCATCTAAATAATTTTAAACCAAAATATCATAAATGAAAACCTCAACAAAAGAATCCATGAACTGATGAAATATATTGTTCATTAAATCCGTAAATACAATAGCAGCATTACTTTGTCATAATTGAAAACTAGAAATAAGAAATTACTATAGTCTCTCTTATATGCTTTAATAGGTATATCATCTTCTTGGACTTTCAATAGGAGGAACTCTAACTGTTGGTTAGTCATTTAAAAACAATGACTCCCTCTAAACTGATCAAATAGATCAACAATCCTAGGTAGCCATTATTCAGTCTTGATGGTCACTTAATTTATCTAATGGTAATCGATATAATTATTAAGGATCTGATAAGACTATATAGAAAATATTATCGTTGAATCCCATGAGGATTATCCAGGTCTAATAAGTAACTTATCTATGAGATCCAAAATCTATATCATGAGTTCTAACAACTCATATACTATTATTTAATATGATGGAATCCAAATGGGAATCATACCAATAATTTTGTATAGAGTAAACTCAACCTGACTCTAAGGAAGTAAACTATAATGATCATCATGAATGAAATTGGGGCTCAGAAAGACCTCCTAGGTAGACAACTTCCCAAACAAGGGTCAAAAACATTAGGAAAAATATTTGACCGCTATAATTGGATTACCACAACATTAGGAACAATAAAACCCACTCTTCCGGATCTAGACTCCCACTAATAATGAAAACAATTAGTTACCCATTTGTAAATATGAACTAATATATATAGAGTTAATATTTTACATTTAACATAACTTTAATAATCCAATGCATACTGATTATCATGTCAAAGATGTCAAGATAATTCACTAGGAAGTCCAAATGGCCTTATGGTATGTTTTTATCACACGAAATGATGGGAACATGAAACATTGTTAATAACTATTTATCAATGGCGTTCAATGATCCTTGAAGAACAACATTAACTAAAAACAAATAAAAAACATAAATTAACAATTATTATATTATTAAAATGATTAGATCAAGTATGAAACAAACATATCACTATATTATATGAAATAAACTCTATACTACAAATTATAGTTGGACCTACATCAGATTATTCTTGTGCATACTCTACTACATAAATATATATTGTCACATATCCTCCCTATGATTTTTTATCGACATTGATATCACTAATTTCTATAGGATAAGACCATTTTTCATTGGAAGCATCATAAACAATCTATGTCATCTTGGGGAATGTGGATCCAACATTACTTCCTTAGGGAATCCTGTTACCAAAAATTGGAATGATTTTCCACAATGAGGTCATGTATTGGTAGCTTCAAGTTAATTAGTATTGTTATGGGATGATAACCCACATTGATACCAACAACCTCGTTCTAAAAATATGAATCAACAATTACTTATCATGATAAAAATTGGATAACATTTCACTTCATTTTGGTAAAAAATAGATATTCTTGCTAATGATTTAACCAATGTATGCTCCTATAAAACCTATATTTCTAGATATACTATACCCTTACAATGATACATTATCTAATACCTCCATAAATTTCATAACTCATATGAGAATCTACATCGACAAAATATCACAACTCAAACCCAATAAAATGATTAATTCCATTATTTACACAATAGTTCAAGCTTTAATGCTATACACAATGGCATAGAAAAAAATGGCCATGCATTCCAGAGTTGTACACTCCTCTTATTCTAATGTTAGATACTCCCATGTCATCACTACACAAAATGTCTTAGTGTAAAACTACTAATTGATTATTTTCATTAATGATGTCTATGTAATATCCTCATGCAACATAATTAATATAATAATGACACACTATATACATACATCTCCATTAAGAATACTATAAAAAACCCCCACAATATTATCCATAGGTATCTTAAATTTTTGAAGATCCACTTAATCCACTAAATCCACATATCATATTGTTGTGTTCCTTTTTTTACCACTGATGGAAAGAGGATACTATATTGTAAATTATGTGCCATGACCCACTACTCATCCTAGGTGTATAGGTTCCGGGAACAACGGAATCGTGTTGGTGGGTTTACCCAACTTTAATTTTAGCATTAAAAATGATCAATCTAAGATCTATCATGGTAATAAAATATCTGATCTTTGGAATAGAAATAAGAATGATAAAGAAAGAGGAGATTCCAAGAAACATAGATAGATTCATCATATATTGGTTATAATTAATTTAATTAATTGAGAACTATTTCCTTGATGGAATTCTCTATCATTTGATGTTTCTGGTCATGATCCAATGTGATATATTGTTGCATCATAGAAACCAATTGTAGGATTCCTCTAGCGGTGATCCACATGTTCTCCACGTATCTCTGGACATCGCCGAAGGGATCTCCGGGTGCTAGCGTATAAGAGCCTTCTCTTGTGATATCTTCCTTCGATCGACTTGATATGGTGGAGGTTGATCTCTCTCTCATAGATTGAGAGAGTTCTTGCTGGAAGATGAATTCTATTTTGGTTTGAGAGAATTTCCAAATCCATTGTGCACGACCCCAAAAAATGTCTAGTCTAATGAGAAATATATTATTGGGATTTTAATTACATAGAATAATAAAATGAATTAATTACGCAAAATAATTTATTCATTTCATTTAATTCTTAGTAATACCCCATGTCTAATAATAACATTTGATTATTATTAATAGTTATCATGCGCCCAACTAATTACACCTAATATTATTTAATTAAATGAATAATATTATTTATCATAAATTACCAAAAAAACCTACATGGTGTATATATATTAATATACATGGCGTATACTTTTATTTTTTTCAGTTTTTTTATTTACTCCACCACATTTATTAGACCTTGAACAATGACTATTTATTTGTTAAATAAATATAACTACATTACTCACTAACATATATATATATATATATTATTTTTTCCACAATATATTATCTCAAATAAATAGTTTCAAAATAAAAACGATCAGGGACACTTGAATAATTATTAAACCACACTCATGAAAAATATTTATTCAACTTGTATAATTAATATTTAACTGAGATAATTTGGCACACTTAGTGTGTGACCCTCTAGGCCTATTTCTTAGAGGGGTTAAACAGAGCCAGCGTAAAGTCTAAGTTTAGTGTTTAGAAACACGCCAAGACACCCATATATAAATACGTTAACATTGCAATGACGTGTGACATCCTGCGAATGCTTATCGTGTAATGTAATCACTTTGTCTTTATATCTCTCATCATGCGGGATTCATGCTAGCGCCATCAACCCATGTGTTCGATTATTATTTCTTTGACTTCTCAGAATTGAACTCTTCCATTCCATACCATGTACATGGATTTATTTATACTATATCAATTCCATCAAAGGGCCTAAGATATCTAATTCCATTATGGAACAGAAGGGAAAATCCTTTCGCACATTATCTATTAATACATTATTACTCGTGACACACCCAATGTATCCTACCATGCAGGAATCAATGTGTCGTCATTGTTTTCGTCAATACATCTATGTACATTAGTTGTAATACTCATTTATAATAATGTTATTGTCAAAGGACCAATACACACGTCCGTAGATAGGAAAATCCAATGAAACTATGAAATATGGATTTCCAACTGGCGGGTCTTGATCTCATAATATCCTCCTAAATATTACCAAGGGCCAAACCATGAAAAGGTGCCTCAATTTTTTAGGGTTCCTCACCCCTAATGGCCTTTTTTATTTGTGTCCCTAAAATAACATCATCCGGACATAGAACATATATTCAAGAATAGTGTTATGGAACATCTGGGTTCTCATAATAGTAGAGATCCTCTATGGCCCTTTAATGCAACAACCATCCATAGGACATTATCACATGAATTGTCACACATATGAAAAACAATGATGTGATAAGGTGTTTATTAATTAATAACGTACAATGGAGTTTGTTCATGGCCACCAAATCCAATAGACCCCAACATGGAAAAGAGAAAAATACTAACAAATTAGAACCCAAAACCTCTCACATGATATTCACCATTCTTTTGAGATAGGCCTTTAGTCATGGGGTCCGCTATGTTGTCTTCTGTGGATACTCCGCTCACTACAACATCACACCTTTGATAGAAATCCCACAAGAGGTGATACTTCTATAGTATGTTCTTTGTCTATTGATGTTACATTGGTTCTTTCTCAAGAGCCACCAGTACAGTATTATCACAATACAACATGATAAGTTCTCTTACTTCTAGGAAGCACATCATGCTCTTGGAAAATGTTCTGAATCCAAGCGGATTCCTTGGCTGCATTAGAAGATGCTATATGTTCAGACTCCACCAAGGAATCTGCTACACCTGGATTCTTTGAACTCTTTTAGTGCACAAATCCTCCATTAATACAAAAAACATTTCCATATTTTGACTTCAGATTGTTTTGATCTATCTAAAAACCAGCATCAGCATACCCTCTCATGACACACTCTTCGTTTCTTCCATACACCAGGAACATAACGGTAGTTCTTCTCGTATACTTAAAGATATTCTTAAATGCATTCGATTGTTTTTCTCCTAGATCTTCTTGAAATCTTCCTACAATGCTTAGTGCATTGGAAACATCAAGACTTGTACATATCAAGGCATACATGATGGATCCTATAGCTAAACCATATTAGATATTACTTATTCTATATTTCTCTTGTTATGTCTGTGGACACAATTTCATAGAAAGATGTAGGACATGTGACACTGGAAGAAATCCCCTCTATGATTGTTCCATACTAAATCTCTTTAGTATCAGGTCACTGTATGTACCCTGACATATTCTAAGAACCCTCTTGGATCAATCACAAGTGATCTTGGTCCCTAAAATGTTGGCAGCTTCACCCACATCCTTCATGGAGAATCACATTTTCAAATAGTCCTTAACTGATTGTAAGACTTGTACATCATTTCCAATAAGAAATATGTCATCAACATATACTACTAGGATAACAATAACATTCCAATTTAACATCTTTTAAACACATGTATCACATTAGTTCTTAAAGATAGAAAATTACATTATTGATTCATCAAATTCAATGTTCCATGACCTGGATGCTAGTTTTAATCCATAAATGGATTTCTGCGGCTTGAATATCCGTTTAGCTTCACCTGGTGTCACAAAACCTTCCGGTCATGTTATATAGACATCTTCCTGAAGTTTTCCATTAAGGAATTTTTTTTGACATCCATTTTCCAAATCACGTAGTCATGGTAAGTTGCGATGGAAATTTGGATTCCTATGGATATAAATATGGAAACTATAGAGAAGGTTTCACAACTGTCAATTCCTTGACACTATCTGGATATTTTAACCACTAGACATGGTTTATAGGTGCTAACATGACCTTTTATGTCCTGTTTTATCTTGAATACCCATTTCATCCAACAATATTCACATCAATTGGGTCATCGACTAGAACCAAGACTTGGTTCTAATACATGGAATCCATCTCAAAATTAATATCTTCTAGCCATCTTGTATATTCTGAACATTCTACAGCATCCTTGTTAGAGAGCGGTTTGTCATTGTCCCACAATAATTATTCACCATCCTCGGTGACTAGGAAACCAAGTCTCTCTGGTTCCTTTACCTTTCTTGAGCTCCAATGCAGTACTTGAATTTTGGAACCTCTTACATGGGGAACTATAGAACTTGTTCCTATACCAACTCTTGTGTATCTTGAGCATACACTTCGTTTAATTTAATCATTCCCCCACTATCATTTAGGAGTATATTTTCCCTCTCAAAAAAGATGTCTTGTCTAGCGACAGTCACGTTCATGTATGAAGGGTTATATAGGTAATATTTTTTCTTTTCCATTGTAAATATTATAAACATAGACCTTGTTCTATGAGGTGATAGTTTGTTGCCTGAAAAGGCCTTATCAAACTCCTTGCATCCCCTTACACATGTGTGAGACAAAATGGGTTTCATTCCATTCCATAACATAGAGGGAATTCTATTTCTACATTAGTTGGTGCTCGGTTTAATTTGTATACTAGAGTTTGTAAACCATATTCCCAAAAGGATAATGGAAGATCTACATGAATCATCATCGACCTCACCATGTTCAACATGGTTCAGTTTATCCTATCAGTAACACCATTCCACTATGGTATAATAAGTAGGAGTGAGATGAGATATAATCCCAATCTTCTTGCAGAAGATCAATGATCACATGGTTCAGATACTCTCCACCACGATCTGATCGAAAATTCTTTATCTTTTTACCAAGAAGATTCTTTATATTATTCTTGATTTCCTTAAATTTCACTAAGGGCTCTGACTTATACCTCATTAAGTATACATCTCTATATCTATTCAAATCATCAATAAAAGTATTGAAGTATGAATATACACCTCTAGATTCTACTTGAAATGGTCCACACACATCCGTCATCACTAATCCTTAATGCTCTAGGGCCCATTCACCATGTCCACTGAATGGTGGCATGGTCATTTTACCTTGTAAGAAAGAGTGACATATAACAAGTGGTTTTAGCTCAGAAGTGTCTAAATAACCATCTTAGAAGAGCATAGGCAAGAGATTCTCATTTACCTGACCAAGATGGTGATGCCACAACTGGGTGATGTATGAGTCATGTGAGTTTGTTACGTTATCGATTTTCAACAATTTTTTTTCATAATTTAATACATACATTTCATTATTTAAATGATTTATACCATAAAATATGTTGTTCTTATAAAATAAGAAACCTTTATATCCAAAATATAAAATATATCAATCCATATATAAACATGATGCATAAATTATATTATTGGTAACACTAGGAACATAGTTGCAGTTATGTGAAACCAAAATCATCCCAGTTGGCAATGAGAGATAGTAATCGACAATGGTCAATGCAGCCATCCTTGCACCATTGGCATCTCGAGGATCCAACACTCTTATGATAATATTTTTAAATATAATTGGTTCATACATTTGAATAGATATGTGAGTCCCACATGTTTTATCTAATACCCACTGTGTAGAAATGGAAAGATTACACTTGATAATGAACACAACTTTATAATCCCCCAAATTCTGGGTGCAGTTCTTCTACTAGTGGTCTTGATTGCCAGATGAATGACAAACAACTTCATGTTCCTTGCCATGCCTTTGGATCTTCCCCTTCATGGATGGACGGTGCTCAGGGGCTTCAGACCGTTTATAAGTCCTTGACCCCTTTGCATTGTCCTTGAAATTCTTATTCACCATAAGGAATGCGAGTTTGTCACTCCCCATGTCCTTATCTACATAGAAAATTATGGGCAGAAGTTTTGATAGACTCTTCTCATTGTTTAACATGTTATAATTGATAGTAAATCTAGAGAAGGTCTTGGGAAGGTATGATAGGATGGGATCTGTATGCAACTCATACGACAACATAATCCCTATGATGTCCATGCATTTAATGTAACCAATAATCATTACTACATGAGGCCCAACTAGCATTGACTCTCTAATATTAGTTGTAAACAAATATTTGGAGATCTTATATCTCTCATGTCTTTCCTTCTCTTTGTAGAGATCCTTAAGGTGAGACATCATGCAATACACGTCCATGTTTTCATGTTGCTTCAAGAGCTCATTAGATATGGAAAATGGAATGAAACATTGGAAATATGTGACATCATCCATATTTTTCGTATAGATAGATAGTCCTCATCACTAGTCTCATTTCCAGGCGCAACTAGAATAGGCTCTTCCAAAAGATTCAATTTCCTCTCGTGGTGAAGAATGATGCGTGAATGCCTCTTCCACTCATAGAAATTGGTGCTGGTGAGAATGTTTTCCTTGTCGAGTATATTTCACAATGATATAATTGAAGTCATTTATCTTTCAATTTCTACAAATTATGATGAATATTTTTTAGTACTTTATCCTGATAAAATTGTGACAAATAAATAATTTAATACTTATTAGTATCTCTTCATTATATCAGAATCCAAAACCACTCACCATTGACATCAAAATATTATGTTGCCTTAATATTCTAGTGGCAAGGATCCATATTTCTGTTTGTATTACCCAAACTAGGGTCAGTCAAGAAACGTAAAGGGTTTTATATAGGCATTCTAAATGCCAACTGCATTAACTCGCATCTCCTTGATCCGCAGAGTGGACTCCCTAATCCTGAAACCCTTTAATTTTGGGATTTCCTCAACCTTTACCTCTTCGTCACACAAAGTCCTATTGTGGCAGTCAAACCTTGTTGCGAACCAATTCAATTCAACCCAAAAACTAGAATTAGAATTCCATGATAATTGAAAGCACCTCAACAAGGGTCGGCCAAGCAATTTGATATATTTTATGATTCTAACCATGATTATGGAAGGCTGCAATGAATTAATATTTCTCTGAGGGATTTTTTCCTTATACATAAATTTCAAATATGTCATGTTTGATTACATGCTTTTTGATAATAAGTGGGATATAGTTATGTGACTAACCATTTCTAGGATAATATTTACAAATAAGATAGTCTTATTTTAGTTCTATCTTGCATGATTTTTAAATAATTAATTATGTGATCGTGAAAACACACCCATAATAAATAAACCATGTAACAGACAAAAATAAAATAAATGTTATTATCATGACCTTATTCTATTATTTATTTTATCGAGATCTTCTTAAACTAATCCAAGACATATGGGAGAAACACCTTGAACCTTTCGGGTTCGTGTTTACAGCATTCCACCTGTCCACCTTTGTATCTCCTTGGATTGGTTTCACCTTGTCTCCAGACATGATCCACTTTTAATGGCTTCAGATCTCCATCCATTACATTTACATTATCTCAATTTCAGCTGAGGGTTGAATAGGGGGTTTTACAAAAAAGAAACCCTGGGTGTGCATGCCCTACATATTAATGAGGATAAGGCTCACAAGCCAACAAATTTAATTTAAATTAATTAATTAAAATAAAAAATTTTCAAAAAAATGTATTGGTCTAGCTCATGATCATCCGTACATGCAACGGTATTTACACAAATATAAAACTCCCATTCAATTACTTAATCGTTCTTATTTAAAATAAATTACATTCGAACCAATTAATTATCATTAATTAATCTTTCCTTTTATCTGAAACCCTTTTTTTAATTTTCATGTGATTCACATCCATGATAATTGTAAAAAAAATAAATTCATTTAAAATTATCTTTGTACGTAACCTGTACCTTGGAGGCAACCCGATAAATTTATATTTATAACTACCCAATGAGTAGAAATGAACATTACACAGATGTTAAATTAAACACACACATATATATATATATATAAAACTTATCATGTGTTGTGCCTCAGCTTCACACTAGCACTATGGTACACGTCTCAAGGGTTTGTATAATAAAATAATAAATTTTAGTAAATCCATGTAATTTGGATGTGCATACTTTGTAGTTCTGACTACACTGTGTGTACTTTTGTTCACCGTTCATCTGAAGTTCATGATCAGTGAAATGGAATGTAAATGTACTTCGAAAATAATTAGAGTACATGGTGTGTTTAGTGGGACACACGCCATGTAGTATCACGTTACATGGTTTCCAACTGGGTAGCCCTTTGATGGGGTACATGGTCCAACCGTAACCTGAAGAGACTATATGTCGTGTTCCATGGGCCACGCTGCATGTGATTCGGAATCCACGGGCAACCTGTGCCTACTCAAAACATTGATTCTTAAAGTTCTAGATAGGATCCATTTACATGGCATGATTTGGCGGACATGTCCAATGCATTGAACCTAGTCTACATGGTGTGTTCTTCCAAATACACATTGTTTATTCTGGTGTTGTATGGTATGTAACATTTGGTACCTCCAGATGAGAACCTCTATTTTATTTTAATCCAAATTAAAAGAAAAATTGGTTTTCAGTAAGGTGACCGATAAATGAGAGAGGATGAACAGATATTGAGATTTAGATTAAAAGAACGACTAACATGAATTAAAAAAACTATATTATTAAATGCGTAAATTATCAACGAAATGAATAAATAATTATAATCAATTATATGACCCCTCTATTAACACTTCTAGGTTCTAGGTGCAGCGAAAGCGCATTGGTGGGTTTACGAAACCTTAATTTTATAGTTAACAACGATCAATCTGAGATCTATCACAATAATAAAAAACCGGATAATTAAAATAGAACGAAGAATGAAAAATAAATGGGGGATTCCTGGAACCATAGATAGAATCATAATATGTTGGTTTTAATTATCTAAATTAATTCACATGAATTACCTTGAAGGAATTATCTCTTCATTGATGTTTCCAGACACGATCTGATGTGATCAGTCATTGAATCATTGAATCCATGTTGTGGATTCCTCTAATATTGTTCCGAACGTGCTCTATGTGTATCTAGACATCGTCGTAGGGATCTCCGGGTGCTTGTGTGCAAGAGCTTTCGCTTGCGATGTCCGCCTTCTATCTCCTTGATATTGTGGAGGTGGATCTCTCTCTCTCTCTCTCACTCGTAGCTTTATAGAATTCTTGGTGGAAGTATAATTCTCCCTTGGCATGAGAGCTTTTCCCAATCTATTGTGCATAGCCCCAAAAAATGGGTAGGCTACCGAGAAATATATAACTGTTAATAACATTACAAAGAATAATAAAATGAATTAATTACCAGAAACCATTTATTCATTTCCTTTAATTCATAATAATACCCAATGTCTAATAATAACTATTGATTTTTATTATTACATGACATGTGCCCAAGCGAATTACACCTTCAATTATTTAATTAAATAAAAAATATTATTTCTCATATTTTCCATGAAAAACTAAATGGCATGTATATATTAATGTACATGACATGTACTTTAATTTTTCCATATTTATTTATTTCCTACACCACCTTTATTAAACCTTGATTAATGACTATTTATTTCTCAAATAAATAATACTGCATTACTTGCTAATAAATATATTATTTTACGCACAATAAATTCTCTCAAATAACTAATGTCTAAATAAATGATATAAGGAATCTTGAATAATTATTAAACCACAATTGAAATTAATCATAATTCAACATGTTAAATTAATATTTAACTGAGATACTTGGACACACTTAGTGTGTGACCCTCTAGGCCTCTTTCTGAGTGGAATTAGGCGTAGCCTTCCTAATGTAAAATGTTAGCATCTAGGAACATTCCAAGATACCCATATAGAAAGAAGTTAACGCCACAATGACAAGTTACATCCTATGAACACTTACCATGTAATGTAATCACTTTGTCTCGATATCTCTAATCAAGCGGGTTGCATGCTAGTTCCATAAACCCAGGTTCTCAATTATTCTTTCGTTGACTTCCTAGAATTGAACTCACCCATTCCTTACCATCGCCATGGATTTATTTAGTTTATATCAATTCCATCAAAGGGCATGAGATATCTACTTCTGTTATGGTAGAGAATGCACCACTGCTTTCTCGCATTATATATTAATGCAGTCTTAATCGTGACACACCCAACGTATCTTACCTCACTGTGAATAGTTGTTCATCAATGTTCTCATCAATACATCTAGGTACTTGAGTTATAATACTCATTAATAAAAATATCGAACTCTAAGGACCAATACACTCATCTTCCAATAGGAGCATCCAACGAAACTATAAATTTGGATTTCCTACTGGCGGGTCCAATTCTCAAAATATCCTCCTGGATATTACAAAGGGCGCACACCATGAGAAGGTTCCTCGAAGATTTATGGGTCCTCACCCCTAATGGACTGTGTTATTTGTGTCTCTCAAAAAACATCATTCAGCCATAGAACATATATTCAAGAACAATGTTATGGCACTTTAGAGTTCTCATCATAGTAAGGATCTTTTATGACCCTTTAATGCAACAACTATCCTTAGAAAATTACCACATGCATTGTCACGCAGAAGAACAATCAAGATGGGATAATGTATTTATTAATGAATAATGTACAATGTAGTTGGTTATATGCCACCAACTCCGACACAATGTTCTTAAAAACTATATTACATAGAATTTGAAGAATTCATATTTATTGTTCTATTAGTTATGGGTCCTCGAGACTATTTGCCTTCTTATGATATCACAAAACTACTTCTATTGGATTTGGAAGAGCTATTCATGGATGCATTATCTGAAAATCACAAGAAAAACCCTATCAATCATGACAGGAATCCAAACTTTTTAGGCAAACATCAGGTATTGATAATAAAACATTAAAATTGTAAAAAATTTAATGAATTATTAATTCCTAGAAAAAGGTAAATTCTATAAGAATATAAATAGTCAATTTTAGTAAATATACTATATATATCATTCAAATGAACAAAAATATCATGTCTAGACTCTGGTAAATATCTTCTAACAACCAATGGTAACATTGATTCGATCATGTAAGTGAAATTATCATGTCCCTTTGCAGACATATAACCTCGATTTTGAAAATAAAAAATCCTTTGTACCCATTATATAAAACCAAACTGATGAAGCGTTAACAAAAATCAGTTTGTGTGTCCCTTTAATACCAATTTTTAACAAACCAACCTGGGATAACTAGGGAATTAACATAAGGTTGTTCTTTAAATTGTGAGGTGAGAAATATAAATAAAATTATTTAATATAACAAAAATAATATATACTAATTGAGTACAATAAAAAAGATATAGATACAAAAATACCCAAACAACCGATTCTAAATATGATAAACCAGAAATTTATGATTCCAGCAAGACCAATAAGTCTCCATGTGACTAACTATCACCATCAAACAATCCCTCTATGAATGTGACTAATGATAAGATATCTTGGAACAAAATATTATTCCCTACCAATTCCCTTAGTCCGGAAAAAATAAGTTCTAAAATTGAACGACATAAATATTATTGTGTGAGATAAAATCTGAGTAAGATACCACAAATGATTCTATACATGTTTTGAAATAAATATTTGTATATCTTCTATCATTAAAATAATATTATTATTTATAAATAAGATTCAAGAATAAATAAAATTTTAAAAAAAATCCTTTTATTTCCATAAATTCATTCCATAATCACGAAAAATTAATGTATCACTTATAAATGAAAAACATGTTTATGAAACATCTGATGAAATATATCTGAAATAATCCATCATTCTATAAAAAAGGTACAAAATAAAAATCCCTCAATTTGGGTCCCAGCCTATATGAATATCATGTAGTTATTAATGAATCCAAAACAATTCCTGTATTGGTTTAAAATGATATCGAGCCCTTCAAAAGTATCACTATATCAAAAAAAAATCAACTCATAGTGGTGCCACACACACTAGGTTCACCTATGTCTATTTGTCAATGTACCTAAGTTTCCCAATGGAAAGTTATTGTTTAGAAATATTACTAAATCCATTATCGCATTTATTGAAATAATTTTCTGAAAAAATACAATTCATTTCAATAATGTAATCTAAAATATAATGAGGTATAATTACATTAGTATATCTGTACACCTTAAGATCATGGAAACCTATCCAACATGAAAATTTGATATGAAAACCCACATATTCACCTTTGAATGAAAATGAATAAAATGAAACTACAAAGGATTTCTAGAAAATACCAATCCATCTTGAATAAAAAAATCATAAAACCTTTTTTTCATGATCAAAGTAAATAAAAAAGAAAATAAAACATACTTGAAGAGAGACACTGCAACAACCATGATGAAATTTTTTTTAATTGACTATCCAAATGAGCATATAACCCCTAAATCTCAAATTATAGCTCCTAGGTCTCGAGATATAATTCCTCAGCGAAATAAACAAGGATATATGTATGTATCTTGTTTAAAACTGATGTAAATCATAATTACATATTGTTAACATAGAAAACATGTCTAAAAACATCGATATTACATCATTTGATTTAAATATTCATCATAATACAATGTTGGACATCCATGTACCATAATAGTGTATATTCATCATAATCATGAAAAACATTCCCCTTGTGTGGTAAAAGATCTTTAACATATCCTTTAATGATCTTCCTCTTTAGTACTATAACTTATAATATTTCTTCATAACCTAATGAAGTGAAACATAAGAATGGGGTGATATTAAATTATCAATAAGGGTAAATGAAGGAGATAATAATAAAATAAACATAATGGTATGAGAACCGGAGAATAAAATTTGAATATCAAACCCTTATTAACAGTGATCATAATCATAAGAAATTTTTTAATTATTGATAGATCATAAGACATGAGACATAAGGTTAATAAAAAATCATCATTAAATAATAATGAACCATAATAACATGTCATAAAAGTGTTGATTTATTACTTATATAGAATAAAATTTTGTGTGTCAATGTAAAAATCCAAGACCATCAATATAGCTGATCAGGACAAACTTATTTCCCCTATTCTAGATCAAGAAGAACTAGTTTCCCCTAGTGGATAAAGAAAAACATATTTCTAATTTTGGATCAAGACACCTATGTTCCCCATTTTTGATTAGGACAAACATTTTTTTATTATGGATAAATACATACATATATTCCCAACTAGATTAACCCCATCGACTTTTTCATATCATTATCCCACAAGATAACAATATTTATCCAATGCATTGGTGGGAGATATAGGTCCCACAAATCTCATAATAAAATAATACATAAATGTTCTACAAGATAACAAAAAATTCCTCATAATTTGACCCATAAAAAGGGATGGGTTTTTTAAACATCATCTCATAACCCATGAAAATAAATGGGGTTCAATATCATTTTATCCCAACATAACCAACATAATATAGATATGTTTCATATTCATTTCACCATAAGATAACCAATAAAATTATATGAGTTTTGTAGGAGTTTTATGATTGTATAATCTATGTTAGAGAAACAAGTATCCTAAAATAACACGACATATTAAAATGAAATAATTTAGAGAATGAATTTTAATAGATTCCATAGATCACGTCACCAGAAATTCATAAAAATATATCAAATCATGTCATCTTAGCTAGTGGAGGTTATCAAATGATATCATTGGTCATTTAAGAAGAAAAATAAAATTTCTTTGAAAAATATTTTTTTAATGAATAAAAAATATTAAAAAAATTATTTGAAATCAAAATGGGTAACTTATAAATTTAAAATAAAAAAATTACAACATTTCATGAATAAAAATTGCTTTGTAATTTTGAAAAAAAAATTTATCCTAAACCATTTGAAAAAACTACTACATTGACAATAAAATTCATATCATATATGGTTGTTTGAAAACATATTGAAATCGTTTTCCAAACATAACAGACATAAAAATTAATTTTACATAAAAAATGGGATTAAAATTTCATTTAAAATTAATTTAAAACATTTTTAGGAGAAAAGGTAGTAGAATAAAATAGATTTTACATTGTAGAGAGAAGTAAAGTCAAATTTTCTTGAAAACATTTTCATAATTATCATAAGTAAAAAATATTGGAAAAATTTTACCATTACATGATGATCTAATCGATAACCATTGATGAATAAAATTAATGATGACTTTTTTTATCGAGTTATCATAATATTTCATTAATATAAGTGTATTCATAAACAATCCGGAAAAATGATGATATTATAATAATAATGTCATTACATATTGGTAATATTTATTCATAATAGCCATAAAACATCACCATTTCATAAAGCTTCAAATATATCAAAAAATATATCCATGATAAAATATTTCAAAGGGAAATATATAGACCTCATAGAAGGAGATGGGAATATAAAATGGATTGTGTCAAGATGAAGGTAAATTGAGAAAAAATTAATTTACTGATTTGGTAATATTTGATCTGTAAGATCCATGAATTTTTTTTCATAAAATTGATATGTATAAACCCATAAATATAAGCATAATAACGATATATTATAATCATGGTATGTATATATATCACACAAAATAAATGAGTGGGGAATAAGTCTTATGTCTTAGTGAAATAAGAGTGAGAATATGAATCATCTTTCTACATGTGTAAGATTTGAATCACAGTCCACAAAAAATTGAAACAATTAATATCAATAAATAATTTATGTTCACGATATAAAATTTTATAGGATAATATATAGACAAGACAATAGTAATAATTCTTCAATATAACATATATCTCATACAAAAAATATTGAAATGAGAAAACGCATACCATAAGTATTGACTTTCTTCACACATGTTCAAACAAAATATATAATAAGTGGAGGTTTATTATGAATATTCCAAATACCCATATTATTATATATCAACCAAATATGTTTTTATTATGACTTTATAATACCATTTTTTTAATAACGTCATGATAACGTTTTGTTTTAGCTAATGTCTACATTGTTTTCCATATATGATTTGGCATGATATTATTTATCCTATTAATTAGATACTTATTTAAGTAGTTTAAGAATGTAATAAATTATTTTAATATAATATAAATTCTATATAGAAATATTTATAAAAATATTTAAAATAAAGAAAATATGATATGAAATACGTCATTCATCGAGGTGGTAGGTTGTACGTATGCATGAACGAAGTTTTTGTTTTGTCATTTTATTTGTATGAAATTAAGTAAATGAAATATATATATAATCAGAAATGTGAAATTATCATTTAATATCTATCATATATATTTAATAAACTCATCCTTATTATAGCCTATGTAATTTTTTAATAAATCACATTGCTTTGATGAAGCAATAGTTCATACATTCACAAATATATTCATCATATTAACCAAAAAACTGATAAACTGAAGGTATTTTATATATAAATATTAAATAAGAATAATTAAATCATATATATCTTATAAAACGTTATGTAAATTAGGATACCATATGATGAAATTTGGTACAAGAAAAAATTAATGACATCATTTCGTGAGGCTGTAGTCTGTCGTACACAAGAGTGGTAAATTCATGTCCTATTTAATGTAACTATGTTTATATGTAGATATAACCATTTTATTACAATATATAAATATATTTATTATACAAAGGTTAATATAAATGAATGTAATGATAATAATTTAGGTGTTTTAAAAAGAAAATTATACAAAAGAGTTTGTGGTTGGATGCTACTTCTTATTAGGGAAACTCCTCTTGGTCGGCACCATAAGGCTTCCTTGGTTGCATTTTCTCATAAAGGAATGCTTCTAGTATGAAAGGATTGAGTTTTAAAGTGGTATTTATCATTGTTTGGAATAATATCATGGAATGAAAGTAGTTATGAACTGAAGGGCTGAGTTCCATTTTATTGAGGAGGGGAGTTGCATTCTTGTAAATATTAAAAGGAAAACAATATTGAGAGGAATCCCTAACATCATGAGCATCCAATAATATTAAATTTCATATAAATGAGTTCAATTTGTCAAAACATGTATATCCAATGTATTTGGACATGTATCATGGTCATTATTCCCCATAATTAGAATTTTAACCACAATGTAATCTTGTTCATTCATTAATATAATTAATTAATTTTAATTACATTATCTACTATTATTAGTAAAAAAATAAGTTGAATATATTATAAATTATTAATTATACTGATCTAGAAGATGGAATCCATTTATTAAAATTATGATCATATTAATAATTTTAAATTAATCATATATACATGTTGTGAATGGTGAATTTTAGGAGAATGACTAAATGATTGAAAAGATTGTATACCAATTTAAAAATTGAAATTGATTAAAATGAACTAACATGGATTGATATATTTACATTTGAACGAATTTTAAAAAAATTAGTTCAGATTTTTTTTTCATGTTTATCATTAAAGGTGTTCAAAATCAATTTTATTATTATTCTCAAAAGGATATAAAAATCAGTTCATTTGAGAAAATAGCTTTTCTTAAAAAAAACCAAAGACATTTCCAAAACTTTATATGCAATATTATCAATATTTATTATTTATATAAAAACATTATAAATAATAATTATAAATAATTTATTTCTACTCATATTAATAGTTCTAATGACTATGATATAATAATATTATTTAAATAATTAAAATAATAAAATGTTGTGTCCTAGAAACTCTGTGTTGCATGTAATGAAAACCATGTAGGTGTTGCATATAGTGATAGCTCAAAATTGTATTTGATATGATATAATGAATAACATGGTGATTTAATTCACCACAGGATACAAGTATTATTATGTTATATATAAAATATTGAATTTATAGTATTTATTTGACTTATAAATTCACCAAAATATTTATGTGTTTCATTTTATCCATCATAAAATTAATTTTCCATTCGAATTTCGTCTAGGTTATCCAATATTTAATATGTTGAAGTTCTGTTTATAGAAACTAATGATGAAAACATGATTATTACTAAAAAAACATTAAAAAATAATTTTTGAACAATAATGGTTACCCAAATATAACTCATCAATAGGTTTCCATATAGGATAACAAAGGATAAAGATGAAAACATGGACAAGGAAGATATATTTAATTGTCAAGTTTTTATATAGAGTAATACAGACCATGTTTAGGATAAATTTAATGATAATAATGTAATAATTCAGTGATAATCTAAGGGTCCATTTGAATAATTGGATGTGAAGGTACTATGATAGATTTTTCTGTCAATGTACTTTTTTTCCTAAAGTAGATGAACATTCTCTAGAAGATATTCTTGATATGTTTCAAAAAAAATTCACAATTTTTTAATTTCGTGATGAATGTCTATGTCATGTATTAATCAAAAAGTGAAGGTGAATTTTTAATTCCAAAATAAGAAATGTCTAATAAGATCCAAAAAGGACAATAAGATATTTCATATGTCTTTCTTTATCATCCTTGAAAAATGGTTAGCATAGGTTAACGTAATTGAATAAATCATCATGTGGCGAGATAATGCATTATTCTATTAAACCACATATAATGTTTAACATAAACCATTCAATAAATGGTTATCCTTATAACCCATCCAAATTATAATTCCCCATTTATTCTTTAAATAATATTTTATCATTTTCCAATAACATTTTAATGGGAACATGGGTTCATCCTTGAAACAATATGATATTTATTTGGATTTTATTATTCCCCTATACATCAATATGGATATAATAACGTGAAACATCAATAAAATGATGAACACTAAGATTTTTATAGGGCTAAGTCATACAAAAAACATGATCCTCCAAACTAACAGAGGATATATGTTCCCCAGTTATCATGATTCCCATTATAAATTGTAATTTAGTAAGCATTCCATTTTCATTTTTTTATTGAGGATATAGTGGATTATCATCCGCATTATCCCTCAGATTAGGTTATTGAATCACATAATTTCAAAACCCCCTGTTGTTGAAACATTGGATTACGGGAGGTGAAATTGATGAAATTCCTTTCCCTTTCATTAAAGTGATTGTCCCATTAATCATTTTTTCACATTCAAATATTTTATTCCCTACCTTTACTAATTTAATGTACCTCATAGTTACATTAATGGAATCCCATTGATGATTCAAATGACATTCTTTATTCAAATATATCCTATATTTCATTCCACCTTTTCAGTTTTAATGAGACTAGACCATATTTTTATTATCAAAATTAGGTGAATGCAGGTAATAAACAATTAAAATTTCTAATATAAGTTCAAATAACATTTTTTCCTCATAATTACTTATGTCGATTTTAGTTGTGGCCTATCGAAGACTTAATTTTAGGTCACTAAATAATCGATTGGTTATTATTTTAGGGATGATGATAAAACATGAATCAAACATTGAATGACTTCTAAAAATATATTAATAGGTAACAATACTGTCATATTCTTTTTTATTTATCTCAATTATTTACTTATTCATATATATTTGTATTATGGGATGAATTTACCTAATAAAAAATAACCTCTTAAATTCATCCCATTCCATAGATCCAGTTTCTTCTTCTTCCTTTGTGTTATTAATTAGATTCCACCATTTATTTGCTTCACCTTCAAAATATTAAGCAACCAAAAATGTCTTTTCCATAACCCGAGAACTAAATAATGAAAAAGATCATCCTGTTAGTACTTATGCATTTTTTTGGAACTAGTTGTTCAGTGTAACCACTAAAATATATTTGACATTTCCACATAATGGAATCAATAAATCATTATTTCCTCCTTTAATAATTCATTATTTATACACTATTTTTCACCATTGTAAAACCACCACATTGTCCATTAAACTAAAAATTGACATCGGTCCATTGGGTTTGGTCCAATAACTAAAACCGAGAAGAATATAATGACCATCACATATCATAGTAGAAAACCACATAATAATGAAAAATTACATATATAATGTCTATATCGTAACAACTAGTCCTTTAGTCTATGGAACCATATGCTTATCCTTATATAAATCCCTATAAATATCTATATTAATATACCTAGATATCTCAAAAATGTTTCCTCATCATATTTTCCAAACAATGTTGAAATGTTCCCATTCAAACCAACTATATAGAGAAAGTCAAAACATAAATGGATATTACATTATTTTAATTGGATATTATACACATTTAAAATGTACATTCCCAAGGACCATAATAGTTTCGTGTTTTTGGGATCTTCTAAAAAATTCTTCTAGTTTGGGGTAAGATCATCAATATATCACTTAATGATATTCCTCTAAATTTATTCCGTGTAAAACATTTCATCATAACCTAGGGAAAAGAAGCATCATAAATGGAGAGCTTAAATACAAAGTAAAGATTAATAAATGAGATACATAAAAAACATGGAAATAATGGTATGAGAATATGAGAATAGTATTTAAAGATCAAAAATGGAGATCAAAGTTCACAATCATGAGAAATGGAATAAAGATTGTTAGTTCATATGAAATTAATCATAAGAGTGAAAAATCATCATAAATCAATCACAAACTATAATATCATATTGAAGAATTATGTCACCATTATATCTATATAAAATTATTTCATGGTTAAAGGATAACAACCAAGACCATAGACATAGTGGATCACGACACACATACTACCTCTTTTTTTATCAGGACACGCATGATTCCTAGAGTGGATTTGGACTCACCCATTTCCAATTTTGGATCAGGACACACCAATTTACCATTGGGGATAAGGACACACATGTTTCCCCATATCTCTGATGCCCTTAGACTTGTTCCAATTAGTATCCACTTAATATAAAATTATTTTGGCAATTCATTTTAATGAGATACATGTACCACCAATCCAATAATGATATCATCAATAAACCTTCCACATGATACAAATCAATAACCACATCATGTCCCATAAAAATTCATGAGTTTAATAGACATCATAACATACCCCAATAAATGATATGGGTGTCATAAATATTTCATCTTATCATGTCCTATGGATAATAAAGAGGATTCATAATAATTTTATTATAGAATAAACCGTGAATGGATGTGGATTTCATAATAATTATATCATGGTATAACCCGTGGAAGAGAAACATGTTCTAACAATAACATGACATCATCAATGTAAACCATTCAGAGAAAAATTGAAATTATATTCCTATATCATATTACCAATAAATCATAAAAAATAACAATGATTGTCATTTTATCTGGATTAGTGTTTTGAATGATAAATTTTATCATTTCTTAAGAAATGTAACCTTTCATTTAAAATAAATTTTTAAGGAATAAAACATTATAAAATTCATTTTAAAAAAAACTTTTAATCACATAAATTAACATTCAAAATAATTCATAACATTTGATATGGATAATATTCATTCTGCATTTAAAAAAAAATTACAAATAATTAATCTTCTTGAACGTCTTTTTAATTGAAAATACGCCTGAAATTTTTAACGAGATATTGAAAACATGATTAAAATATTTTTAAAAAAGTAACATAAATTTAAGATAATTTTCCTTGATTATGACATTAGAAAATCATTTGAAAAAATAAACAATGTTTGGAAATATGATTTTTTTTAAAAAAAAACTTATTTCCAACCGAATTAAATATAATGTATCGATAAGCAATGAGATATTGGAAAAAAAACTACTACAAATTTGGTAAAATTAAATCATAATCCATATGAAAGAATTAAATTTTAGATATCACAAAATATCTTTAAAACAAATTTATTCATAATATAAAATTTTACATTCCTATATATACGCTTCCTCGAAAAATATGGGTGCATAAAGTGGAATGTGTTTTAATGAAGGGAAAAGGTACAGAATTCCATTTATGATTTCATAAAATTTGATCCATAATACTCCTCAAAAATATATCATCAAATAGATATGAAAAAATATATAAATTTAAGGATGAAAATAATATAATACATTCATGATTATAATATAGACCACCCAAAATAAATGAGTTGTGAATAAGGAATAAGTCTCATAGAAATAAAAGCAAGACTAAGATTCCCATTACTACATTTGAAAAATATTAACCATGATCCACAAAAAATAATAAAATCAATTGATACTATTAATTTCAAGAAATAAAAGAAATTAATGGTGTAAAATATCATATGGATGTATATACACCACACTATATAAATAGGTGATAAATATACAATATATGCAAGAGAAGTAAAGGTGAGATTAGAAAACACTTACCTTATGTATTGAATGTATTCATACATATCCAATCCTATTGTATAATAAGTATATGTTTATTATAAAAATATCACAGAATCAAATTCTTATTTATCATACAATATAATATTTTATTATGAAATTATATTACTCCTTCATTGAAAACAACATGTCAATGTTATGTTACAGGGAATACCAACTTTGTTTTTCATATGTGTTTTGACTTGTCATTATTGATTCTTTTACATATATAGTAATTTACGTATTTCAATAATGTAAAACATGATATAAATATCATATATACTAGCTATATAAATATTTATATTAATATATAAAATTTAGAAATATTGAATGGAATTCACCATTAATGGAGACGGTAGGCTGTTTATATGCATGAACGTTGTTTCTATTTTATCATCATATATGAATGAAAGAAATTAAATGATATATATATATATATATTAATTAAAGTTTACTTATTCTTTTATATATATCATATATGTTTATTAAACCCATGCTTAATTAATTCCTTGTAATGTGTTAATGATTCACAACTCTTAGAGGGGGAGGTATTACACACATCTACCAAGGAAGTTACTATTTTTACATAAAATTGAATGTGTAAAGGTATATTTCATTTAATAATTTAATAGTAATATATAAATAAAAAAATATTATATATATCATAATAAAACATTATTCCAATCATAAATCCCTACCATGTGGGGGGTAATGGAAAAAAGTAACGACATCAGTTCATGAGATGGTAGTCTGCCATAGAGAAGATCATTAAGTTCATTACCAATTTAATGGAAGTGTGAATAGTTGTATGTCAAAAAATTAAATAAAAAATATCATTATGTTTAAAATACATAGGTTTTTATATATTAATGGAATAAAAATAATTGATTTTGTGGAGAATAGAAATAAAACAAATGAACTTGTGGAATGATGTTTCCTCTTCTTTGGGTAACTCATCTTGGATTACAAAAAAGGGAATCCTTTATTAGATTTTTTCCAAAAAAGATTATTCTAGGATGAAGAGATAGTAGTTTAAAGGATTTCAGCTCATGTTTTTTCTATTTCAATTTGATTATTATGTATGAAGAAGTGAGCTGGTTGAGTGGCCTTTATAGTTGAGTAGGAGTGGGATCTTTGTAAATAAAAAAAGTTAAACTTTTCTAAGAGGTCTCTCATACATAATGTACTTCCAGTAATTTTACATTTTTATCATACCCTAAAATATTTCAACAATGATCATTCAAATGTATTTTTTATAAGAATATAGGTAATTTTGACCCTTAAATTAATTATCGCTCATGTAATCTTGTTTTTACACTAATAACTGTAAATATATTTCATTACATTCCCTAATATTTTATATCAAAAAATAATGTATAAATTGTTATATGTTTTAAATAATTATTATTCTATTTATGGTATAAATATTTCTAAACATTAATCCCAAAAGTAATAGATATTAATTTCTAATTAATCCCACATACGTGTCCTGACAGAATGTTTTTTATGTGAAAATGATTTAATTTTTGAAATGTTTTAATATCCAATTTAAATGTGAAATTCTTCTCAATGAAAAAAAATTGTTTTAATTAATGTAAAATATAACCAATTAAAATATAAAAACAAATTAATATATAAATATTTATAATTATAAAATATGAAAAAAAAAATCAATTAAAATTTAGTTTTCACACCATTCATCCAAAAATGGTTTTCTTAAAAAATTCCCAAAAATTAACCCTAATTTAATTATGAAATTATGAATTTGGAAATAAATTTCTTTTTATAAAATAATATATATAAATTTACCAAAACATATTTTTATTCTGGGTCATAGAATGACATAAAAATATGTTTACTTGAGAAAATAACATTTTTAACCATAGAATGTATTTTATTATAACTTTTTATTAATTATATGTTTTATTTAGATAAAAAATTATAAAGTATATTTAAAAATTACTTATTTATAATAATATTATTATTTTTAACATCTATGTAATACCTATCTCATTTAAATATTTATAATAATAAAATATTGTTTTATAAAAAACATAATGATGGTTGTAACACAAGACAAGTCGTTTTTTTGTAATATGTAAGCTCAAAATGGGGTTGCATTAAATGAAATAATAACCCATTAATTTCATATAATATATGTTATATTCCGTGATGCATGAATTTATAGAAATTTAATAGTTTAAATTATTTTAAAAAAATTCAAAAAATATGATGGTGTTAATGTGAAATATTATCGTGGAATAGAATTTCAATTATAAAGGTTTCACTATAAAATGGGTCACCTCATAATAAATATAAATCCGATTGAATATTTCTTGTTTTTTAATTGGATTTAGATGTTGTAATTTTTCACTTCTATCATGGGATTTATGGCATCATCTCAAGAACCAATCCACTTCGTGTAAGTCTTTCACATTATGTAAATTTAAAATATAAAATGTACAACCCACCTTCTATAGAAAATAATAAACCAATTCTCATGTTCTAATAAAATAAAGACAACCCCAAAAATACATTGAAACAATTATAGAATGAATCAATTATTTTATGCACTCGAACATCCCTAATTTTTTGTTTATTTTCATCTGAAATGTCTCTTCGATCCCAAGGTGCCCATGATGCTCCCAATAAAAGGATAACCAAATAAAATGGAAAATGAATGTTTGAAAGAAGATAATGGTTTATAACCATGAAATTAAATTATAAAGAACATAAATCATTTATCTTTATTTAATAGTTGTTATTAAATATATATAATCAATGATATTATCTTCATATACATTTCATTATCATATTATTGATTAAATGAGAAGGGTTTTCTTTTATATACATTACTGTATTTATTATTGTGTATCATTGTACGTTAGTCATGGTATTTAATAAATGTAATGTTTTTACACTCTTGAAAATATCATATTTATTATTCAAGTCAAATTAATTAAAAAAAACATTTTTAGTTATTTACCATTTCATGATTTTTATTTTTGATCTATAATATCTTCCACTATATTTAACCTTTATAGATCATTTGAAGTCAGCCTAATTCTATCCATTCCTCAAATTCAAAGAAGTGTAACAAGAATAAAATACAAGGATATTCTAGAATGAATAATTATATTGGAGTATAAATTATTTTAAATTAATTTTTCATGTGTCATATAGGAATCATGTATGTGTTATATTTATCGTGACTAAAAAAATATCAAGTCCTTATAGATGCGATTCATTGTATCATATGATTATGTAATAATTTATGATAGTGGCTCCCAGTTTCTAAAGATAGGATCATTTCATTTTAAAATGATACTAAAGAAATATGATCAGATTTATCTTTGATTCTATTTTGAAAATATAAATATAAATGATTAAGAACCAAATAGATTATTAAATAATAGAAGAAAACATTAGATCCCAAAATCAAAAAACCCATATAATTTTAGTTCTTTATAATCTAATATTTTCACCACTAATTATATATGACTTATTATGATTCTTAGGCATCAAATTCCCTTAAATATTCATAAAATCATCCTGAAAATTGTATTTTTTTTTCTAAATTAACTGATGTTAGTGTTGTAATATCATCAAGATGAAATTATTTTTATTATTATTAACGTATTACTAAATATATTCATTTTAGTTCACCATTTTTCATACAAGATTTAATTAACATATATTATAATTTTTTTAATGAACAATAATTTTGTTTTTTAATCAAACCATATTATTTATTCTGTGATATCATTGTTCAAAAATTAATTATTCCTTTAATTTTTATATATTTTAATAAAGCACTGTAGTAGGGATAACAACTATACAAAACAACTAAAAAACAATCAAAAATCATTTTATTGGACTATTTTCACATTGGTTTTTCACTAAATAAAAAATTACTAAAATGTAACATTTAATTTGACACCATTATCTATGAAAAAAACATTTATAACACAAATAAGTGTTACAAAGAATAATCCCAAAGAATAATTACTCATAGGGTGTCCTTGGGTAGTTTAAAACTCTAATTTCATAATTAGAAAGCTTCTCAATAAATATATTTCTAATTTCTTTTTAAAAAATTTTGATTACATTAATTTATAAGATCTGTTACATTGTATATATTTTTTAAAAAATAAAAATTTAAATGATGTGATGAATAATGAAAAATAATCCACATTAAATATTTATACAATTAACTTTTAGATAATATAAACGTTTCAAAACAAAATTTCACATCTGAATGACAGTAAATAGTAATTATATAAATTTAAATTTTACATTCATATTTTACGAAACATTCTTGGGTTTTTATAGACAATATTTTGGAGTTATTATAGTTCTAAAGACATGTAAATCGTTGCTTAATGGATTATGAAAATCATGACAAATTACAAAGAAATGGTGTCACTTATAGAGTGTTTAGATACCTGTAATTCATATTATGGGTTCATAATTAATGATATTATTTTACCAAACCATGCATTATCTTCCAATTGAATGAAAATCTACTACAGTTGGTTCATTTTTTTATTAAACCCTATATAAAATCTATGTTAAATGAATTTAATAATATAAATGTTAATTTTTGAAGATGATATTCCTATCGTTTCTCTTATTCTTCCTCTAACAATCATGAATCTTGAAATTTGGTGTTCAACATGGAAATTTCATTCATCCTAACTATTCTATTTAAAAATTATGATAGTTCTTCATTTCTATGATCTATTAAACTCAATGATATAGTATATTTTTATTTTTCATCAAAATATTTATAAATTACTAATAATTATTTTGAATGGAACCATAGAACCTGCTCAATTTAGAAAAAAAATTCTTTCATGATAATGTTATAATTCTATTATATCAATTGTGATGATGGTTAAAAGTGAGTGGGTATTTAGTTTTCATAATGTTATTTTTCGCAAAATGTCTTGGAATGTGGTTTCATTATCCACTATTTATCATTTATTTTTCAAACTCATGTTTCATTAAATTTGAATCATTATTAATGGATCTTAATTTCATCATAGTTACCTTTATTTTATATAAAATATGAATCTCATTTTTTTTGTTTGAATTACTAGGTCTCATGCATGGGTGGTTTTAGGAAAATCCTTTTTATATTAATGTTTTTTTCTTTCTCAATTCATACCACTTTTTTTAATTGTTTTTTAGAATTATGTATGATTCATGAAATGTGATAATGTTTTATACATTTTAAATTGGATTTGAATTTTTTTATTGTAAATGAATATATATTTAATTTCATTTTTACTATTAATATTTTTCAATTTCATATTGTGATGGTATTGTACACTTAATATGATTTGAGCTTTGAAATTTAAGGACACCATGTGAGGTCTATTGTTCAAAATATAAATATTCAAAGTGTGTTATATTTTTTAAATTGAATGCCTCTAATTACGCACTACGACACTTGTGAAATAATGGTACATATTAGTATATAATATTGGAAAATAATGCTTGGATGGTTTGTAAAGACAAAAAATTTAAATATTCTAAAACTAAATTTATCAATTATTACGGCAATGGGTTCCCATGATTGGGTGCTATCTCATCCCTATACATTTCCCATTAGGGTACGGTTGAAAATATTAATTTTATCATTGTGGTTTTTTTGATCCTGAATAACCCAGACATAACCTATGACAATATTCATTTCCATGTTATATCATTTAGTTAATGGTTATTTTCAATTTCAATGTGATTTTTTTTTGTTAATTCACAGAAGACAGTTGGATTATATGTTTGTTTAGAAGAAACTAAATTGTATAATTTCAATGTTTTGTGGAAAATAGTTTAACGTTATATTTCATGATTTTTGTTATTATAATGAGAATAAGTTTTTTAATGATATATTTTATAAATAGTTTTGGATTTATATAGTTACACATACATTTCATATATAAATATAACATCTTATTTGATGGATATTTATTAAATAACATAAATATCATTTTAATAATCATTTTGATTTCTTTTCATTTGGAAATATGGATACATAAACAACTATATTATAGGAGATCTAAATTATATATCATTATCTACTTTGTATCAATAAACAATACTAACATATCAGGAATAAAACTATTCTTTAAAAAATGGGGAAAGGAATCATGGGAAATGATGAGTTTTTATTCTCATTAAGGGTAATCATGTTTTGTATCAATGATCAATTAATAATAACATGACCATAAGTGTATGAGATCTTGGGCTTAAAATTGGAAAACCATACCTGAATTATCATAGATTATAATCTGTCGTCATAGAAAAAATATTGATAATTCATAATACATGAATAATAAATGAAAAAACGTGTCTAAACAATGCGATCAAAATGTTGTAAAAATTACTATTTTGTCACATACATATAAGAAAATAAAATCATCCACTTAGTGGTCAAAAATAATAGGGAATACTATAATAGTGGGTTAGGATCACTCCCTTATCCATGTAAGTAGTCAGGTTTCTCTCCCAAGACTATAATAGTGGATAATATCCCTTACTAAATAAGTTTGTATCTATTTTCAATCCTTTTTATCTAATGAGATATTCACATTTACCCAATTCATGCAGGGCCATGTAATTTTGGGCCCACCCATAAAATATTTAAAATGACACATATTCGGGCAAGAAGATCATAAACTATTCATAATATCATAACTGATGAATATGAAATTATTTTTATAAACATTTCATTATATTATCACATCATAACCCGTGGAAAATAAATGTGATTCATTATATAATTAAACTGTTAAAAGGAATGAGGTTTCTTAGAATCATACATAAATCATCCTGATTATAACCTTTGAATATTATTATATTGGGTGGTAAAATTAATTCATATCCCTTTTAAAATATAATTAATTTCAATGGATTTAATTTTAGATTACAATAAATTTAAAATTTATCTGAATTACTTATTTAAAATGAAATCATTTTATTCTAAAATAATATTTTTTCAAATCAGTAAATGTCTCAAATACCGTGAGAAGTATTTTATCTGAAAATATCGATGAAATCAAGTGAATTGTTCATCAAAACATTTTATTATTATTTAATCGATAAACTATGTTCATGTCGTGTACATTAAAACAGTGATTATTTTCAAATTTTCTAAAAAAAAAGTAAAAAACACAACATTTACAAAATAATAAGAATATGAAATTTAGAAACATTTTTAAAAAGTAAATCATAATAAAAAACTGTAACAATCATGAGATAATACCAAAAAATTATTTAATATATTATATTATTTATATGAACAAGGATGGGAAATTATTACTTATTGAAGAGAGAAATAAAATAAATTTTCCTTAAAAATATTGAATCATTATCTTTAGTACATAGTGTGAATAAAATGAATGGAAAAATAATACTCCATGGAAAAAATGGAATAAAAAAAAATTCATGATATTATTTATATGTAGATCATGTAATTTAATAATACATAAATATAACCATAATCGATCCATGCGAACAATGAGATTGTCATATAAAACCCTTACTACTTTTGTAACTTTTGAATCATAATCCAAATGAATCAAAGTTCCTTAAATGGATATGTATATAAAATAATATTTTATAACCACCATATAGTACGTTAATGTAATGTATATATACCACATAAAGATACAACTATTGAATATGGATTACGCCTCTTATAAATAAAAGTGAGATGAAAATTTCAATCCATGAGTTCCACATGGTTAAAAATTCTTGTATTTTCATTTATATTAAATTAATAATTATTAAAAAAATTACTGAATCATTTAAAGACGTTTAATATAGAATTTATCCCTTTATAATATTTCAATACACAGTTATAAATAATTCCATATAAAATGTGTCATTTCTAGGCGTTAATTGTTTCACTTTTAATAAGAACTTCAATTCAGTAGTTCTATTAAATGTACATCTATAATTGATTCATCAATTCTAGGATTATAATCATGATATATATTTTATACATATTCAATATATATATTTATATTCAAATATAGATATTTCATTTTGGAAAATGAATTGAACTCTTAATAGATGTTGTATGTCAAAGCTATTGCTGAACATTGTTTTCACATTCCGATGGATATAACGAATGAAATTATATTAATTATTCACCATTATTGAATCATGGTTATGTATTATAGATATTATATATTAATAACATATATATTTATTAACATCCATGTAAAACCGTAATGAAAAATATATCACATTGTTTAGTGGAGGAGGTAGTCCACCCTTACAAAATAAGGATATTATTTTTTTCCATTGGATTGGCAAGTAAGAAGAGAGATATAATATAATAAATTTTAAATAATAATTATTTCATTAATATAACATATAAACATTAAACCCATAATGAAATTATTCTTTAAAATATGGGGAAGAAAAGTAAATTGCATCGCTATGTGGTGACGATATGTCATTTATACACATGTGAGGTATTAAATTCCCAATTGATGACAATGAGGGTAGATAAAATTAGTTTCATAGTAAATTTAAAATTTTATTGTATTATAAGGTAACAGATTTATTTATTTTTGATAAATACAATTTATCATTAAGAGTTTAAAGAAGAAGTCAATATAAAGTGATCAGTTATGGTGATTACATCATCTATGAAAGGACTATTTAGATCTTTTCATAATGATATTATTGATTTAATTTCCACAAAATTAGATCCAATATCATTTTTAAATATTTTTTAAATGATATATTTTGTGGGTTTGGTTGAGAATGTAATTCTAATGTGGTGTAAAAAAGACAAAGGAGGTGTTCCCTTTTACAACTAAGTAAAGGGAATTCATTGAATAAATTAAGAGTTCAAAATATAAATATTTCATTCATTATAATGTTGATTCCAAAAAAACATTGAGTAAAATATAAGATTTTAGTTTGTATAAATACAATAACACAAAAAAATTAACTGGATTGTGGGGTGTTTTAAACCTTATATTTTGGTTTAGAACTAATGTAATCCTTTTTTAACCATAACAGTGATAAAAAAATATTTCAATATTAAACGGTTATGAATGTTACCATAAATGGATACTTGAATCCAAAATAGATAACTGTAAATATTTCTGGCCATATACAATTCACCTTTTCAAATAACAATTTTTATGAATTTAATATTATTTAATTAAATATATTATGTTATTAAGTATCATTTATATAAATTTTGGAATTGTGATTTTAATTTGAATTTACAAACATTAAGAAAATATGGAATACAAATATATTATTTTAGAACAAAAAATAAATTTGTTATTAATAAATAAATTTAATGAAAAATATAACTTAAAAATATAATATTTTTAATATTTTTATAATCGTTTATTTTATTTTTCAATCAATTGATGATAATTGTGTTGACAAGGAATGTCAATATAATGTAACATTATAATTATAAAATATTAGAAATAAATTACCATCATTAATTTAATTTCATTATTTTAAATATAACCATTAATATTAGTGAGCAATTTTCTTTTTTCCCAATGTGAATTCATAAGACATTTATAGAAGTGAAAAACAGAAATTTTGTATTTTCATTGCTTTAAATATTTAATATTTCATTTTTATAGAGTCTTCTTATTTATTAAATTTTTTATGGAACCTAAGGTGATAAAGGTAAAATTATATTCATAAAATAATAATTAACATGTAAAATGGGGACCATACCATTTATTTATAATGTAGGTTAACCTAATTTACAAATTACACTTGTGATAAATTTTATCACGGTGAATATTCATAGTGGCTAAAAATAAAAGGGTCTATCTTATAAATTTTTTTCCCCTAAAAAAATTATTGAAACTATTTTACAGAACACATTTTTTATAATCGGAGAAAAATCATTTTCCAAATTGTTCACAAAACATGATAAAACACATTTTTTAGAAAAATAAATATTTGGGAATAAAATTGAATTTATTATTATTCCATTCCTAGGATAAAATATAGATTAATGTTAATAAAAGTATATTTAATATATAATATGTTAATTTAATTAAAATTATTAAGCAACTGTGAGTATTTTATGTTATTATGTTAAAAAATGTATTTTTCTCGTAAAACCAATATTTCGTAAGAAGGAATTTTCAAAATACAAAAAAGATTGTGCAAAACACATCTGTAAAATTTATTCCAATGATCGTAATTTGATTAATAATAAAAAATTTAAAAATTTTACATTGAAATAATTTTAGACGTTAATATAAAATTTATAATTCTTGAAACAAAAATAATTCTTTTAATAAAATTAGTATTTTTTATAATAAATTAAAATATAATTTTTAAATATAATCTATAATAATTGACACTAATATAATTTTGAAAAGTTGATTTTGAAACTAAAATTTATGTTATTAGAATCATTATAAAAAAATATAAAAAATGAAATATAATATTTTATAACAAAAAGATATATAAAACATGTCAAATGAACTATATATTTGAAGCATAAAATGTATTTAGATAGAATATATTTGAATTCATATTTACTAATACATAATCAAAAACAGATATATTTATTATGACCAATATATTCATTTTATAATGTTAATATTCATTTTCATATGTACTTATTCAAAATATAGGTTATAATAGTCCTATTTAAATGAAAACATTTTATTATTTTTTAGCTTAGTGTTGTGTGTTATATACACTATCAAGGATAATTTTACTCTTTTATGATATTTCATTGTTACAATCTCAATAGTTTAGTAAAAATATTACTCCCAATTTAATAATATATTCAATAATCTTGTTTATTGAATTTTATAATTCATCTGTGAAAATACAACATTGTAAAAATTTTTAATAAAACCTCATTTCAAAATGATGGAAAAGTAAATATAAAAGTTCATGTAGAATAACACAGAACATGGATTCCAAATATGAGAAATTTAGTTTGAATAAAAAAATATGAACATGAGGGATATATATATTCCAAAAGGAAAAATAGATACTAATATATTACATAATCATGATAATTTTAATGATCACCAATCCTTACCTTCTTGGTGGTTGAAAAGGAAATCGATTCCTCTAAAATTAATGTAATAGTATCAAATTTTATATCAATATAATTTTCCCAATATATCAGGATTATATTTATATCAGGATAGAGACCATAAAAATTCTAATTGCTTTACTTATTTCAATATCATAAGATAAATTTCAATATTTAGTTGTGAACCAATCAACTTACACTTCACATTTTACTCCAAGAAATTAATATATATGAAGAATTATTTATGAATTATGCACTAAAGTAATATTTTAATGAATCCAAACAACCATAAAATAATAAAATTTAATTACCTCTTTTCCAATATATTATTCAAAACCAAAATTATTTACATATGTTATCCAATCAAATTATAACTACAAAATAAAGTACCCACTTTTCAACTCAAACCATTCCATAAAACAACCCGTGCATTTATAAATAAAATTACATTTGTGATTTAATTAAATGACTTATTTTGAAATATTTTTTTAAAAAAGGAATATATTTGGTTTTATTATATTATATTACATTTTAAATGCCACTATGAATAACCACCATTTATAATATAGTCATTTAAAAGTGAAATTATTATTAGTATACTTATTGTGCCCAAAAAATCCAATTGAATAAGGAAAATAGTTTGATGGACTCGAATTATTGGATCATTCTGTAAGAATATAATTTACCAGACCATATATGGGAGGTACAATCATTGGGATATTCCATTGAGAATTCCTAAGCAAAGATCCATTAACTAAATAATGAGTGGAACCATTTACTAGATAATTTCATGTTCATAGAGATCATGACTCAAACCTTGTACACCAAACCACCCCATGAAAATATCACTATCTTCCACCTCACACATAGGAAGTTTCATAGTATAATAAAGGGTTATGTACCATTACCATAGAAATGTCAATATATATTTTATTTAGTAATGAATACATTTTCTTCTTATTTTCTTACTTTCTAAATGATTTCGATCATGAAACAATAAAGCACAAATTATATTATAGGGTAAGATGAAATGTTAATTAATAAATTTATTTTTCTGAATTAATTAGTTTTTTATATAATATATATTTGCATGAAATATTAAAATTAAATCAATATAATTATATGTAAATTAAATTATTTTTTTACATTTTCTTGTGTTACTTTTATAAGGGTTTGAAAACCGTTATTCATAAAAAACCATAATTTCTCAATAAATATCTATTCTTTTATAAAAGTGAACATTCATATATTTATAAATTTATTTAGAAAAAATAAATATTTTTTTGGAATAAAAATGTATTATGTTATGATGAATTTTTTATAATTATCTATGACATCAGGTTTTTTTGGGTAATAATTAAATTTGGTGTAATTATATAGTTTGTATTGTGACATCATTACATTCCAAATGTAATGAAATAAATTCCATAAAAGGTAGGGAAGATGATATTTGTATTTCATATTTGAAATAATTTTTTAATGTTTTTTGTAAATTTTATAAATCCTTTATAGATTACACAGAACAAATATTGTAATTTAATGTTTTTAAATCAATTATTTAAGAACATGAATCACTTCCATATATAAATATGTAATATTTTAATAATTTACAACCATGAGATTATAATATTATTAATTGAAATCCTTGATTTATGAAAAAAAAATTAGAACCCATGGGATGTTTGTGGTTCTGATTAGATTATTATATAGAGTCCAAATCCATGTCTTTGTAAATAATAATGAACTTCCCTCTATTTTCCTATACAATTTCACAAAATCTCTAATTACTCATCACCCAAATACAATGGAACATGACCTTAATCTTATAAACAATCTATAGTGTCCTCCCAAGGATTCCCCAAGATCTCATCAAGATACACTGTTGATTTTGAAATAACACTCTAATGGTAAGGGGTCATATCATTCCCCTCTTTATTCAAGCATATAAATTATCTTATTTATTTTTTCTCAAATTCCTAATTTTGGGATATGTTATTCCATATACCAATTTATTCCATTATGATGTATAAATATTCAGAGACCCCAATAAATCTCAAAAATCCCTCCCATAATCATTTAATTTTCCTCATTATACTGGTGAAATTTTAAAGTTATTTTTCATGTCAAACAATTGTGTAGTGAGTACTCATACTCATTTTCTGTCAAGGGTGTTCACCTATAAACTCATAAATATTTTATTTTCAAATTACATGAATATATTCCATAATCGATTATCATGGTATTATGTGTGATGATATATTCTCTTATGTATATGGACTATGCGGAACACATAAGAATGTACATGATATGATTATTTTGTGTGTGACCATATCACGCTCCAATATATTGGTTAATGTTTTGGACTCTTGGGATACCATGTATTTTGCACAGGAGGTTATCCAAAGCACAAATTTTTATTTTTTTCCAATTTTTAACCGTGATTTATACGTATGATTTAATTTTAAATAATTTTTAAACATTAACATTTTTCCATTATGCTATCATTATATATATTGCCTCGTTGTTCCTGAAATTTTTTTCTCTCATTTTGTGTCCCACTGATATGCCTATTGTATAACATTTTATGCCTTTTTTATGTAATTATTTTACTATTCCCCTACTAGAATTCATATCTCACACAATTCTTATGTATCTCCCCATGTTATCTAATTTAGTTTTAAGAACTGTGAAATTGTACGATCATGTAAAGAATTTTTTTAATAATGACGATATATCCCCATTATTAGGATGTCAGGTAATGCCTAATTCAGAAAGATAGTAGTATTTTTGATATTTTAGGTTGTATTATCTGTACTCTTATATAATAAATCATAAATTAATGTGCAATAAATAATTTATTTTGGTATCAAATAAACGATTATTTATTTTAGGGACTTGTATTAGAAAATTGGTAAGATATAGTTTGGGATAAGAATTAGATAAAGAAAAAATCACCAAAATTTTGGTAAATTATATAGTATGTGGTTTCTAGGAAAGTAAATCTCTTTATCGATACTCTATGATTATGTAGATCGAGCACAGATGTACCATGGGGTAATACCCAAAAACACCACATTTAGTTAATCATGATCCAACAAAGGTGCATAAAATTGGGCATCACTACAAACAAGGTTTGAAAAAACCACAGGATATTCTTCTGTAGAATGAAAATATTATTATGTTTATTAATGGAATAAAAAATCCAATTAGTTCTTATGATAAAAATTGTATCATGGATAACCATGAATGAAGTCTATAATTTCACCCAAAAAGGAAATCCATGTCATTTTTTAGTGATCCCATTATTGTCATTGGATACACATTTATGTTATTACTATATTATAAATACAGACCCCTAATTACCAATTTATTCTTTCTAATGTTTGGTAATAGGTGGAACGGAGTAAAAACCCAATGTGAAAAAAAATAATGAATTACCAAATGAGATGTGAAACCTAATGGGAGAAGGAATCAGAATACTTATGTTGAAACTATCCATGTTTTCTTAGGGTATGAAATGAATCCTGAATCATGATGAACACCAATATAACACTAATAAATAGTAATATATAATTGAGACCTTTTTTGAAAATGTCCATTGAATTTAAATGGATATTCAGAAGCACTAATCACTAAAAAATATACTAACATCATTGAGAAGATCTTCTCTATAGTTTAATGTAATGAGAAAGGGGAGGTTATGATGTTTGTTTATCAAATGAAGTGTTAATGAGAGAATTGGTTGATGTTGATCAAGAATGTGAATCAAAAAGAATATATTGAAATGATAGGGTGTATGGAGATCCCACAATGTATTTTGATAAAAATTATCCTCACAAAATACAACATAAAATTGAAACGTATTTTCATTCCATAAAGAAAAAACATGATGATTCTATTGGGAATATGAGTAAAACATCCCAAGATAGGCTTGATACACCACTAGCTTTGTCATTTCCACTCAACCCAGGGTAGAAAGATTATTTGGTGGGATAAACCAAAGTCGACAAAAATACCAGTAAATCCAATACTTTTTTTGAAATGAGTAAATTTTATGGTGCCCCTCATTGTCAAAATAGCGATTAGTGAATCTAAAGGGTTTCATAGGGATAATAAACATAAATTGGAGTTTATATTTAATGATGTTATGGATATGTCTAATGGAGGAATGAAATTTAAATACCCGAATTTTCAAAACTATTCGAAGAAGCACTTAAAAAATTTCTAAGTGGGTGATTTAATGTTTTCATTGTGGAAAGGAAGGGAACCTTGCTAGTAATTTCTGATTGTAGAATCCCACTAATGAAATAGAAAATAATAATTATCCAACCCTCCCTAATCCAATATTCACATTTTAGAATACAATGAAATAAGGAACTGTATAAACCATTTCCCTAAAACAAGGGTTATTGGAGATATTAAATGCCATCACCTCTAAGGATGATAGAGTTGGTATATGACATATCATTCTCAGTGTTGGATTCCGAAAACAAAGTGGCGATTAGTATGCTAGTTATTCATTCAATAACAGTGAACATATATTTTTATTCTATATCAATGTGTTACTTTATATCATTTAATTTTAACATAACTATATAAGCACACTGAGAAATATTGGCAGTGGAGCTATCAATGAAAATGGAAATCAGGGAAATTATTTCATTCCTGGTATATAACTCCTCCCTAATCAAAATTTTTAGGCGATACTTCCCAATGAACCTTTTGATAATATATTTAGATAAATTCAAAGAAATTATAGTTATAGATAGGTTTTCGACTATATATATCCATCATAAATATCTATGTGAAGGAAGACACTCTCCATAACAAGAATCGTCCTCCAATTCTGTAGAAATGAATATTGGAGGATGAATATAGTATAGCACCCAAATCACAAGAATAAATATTCTATCCCTATAAATATATATATGTATATATTTATCTCAAATTAGTGATTATAATGTAATGTTCATACTTGATGAAATTCTAATTTTTCTGGAATATGCAGATTTGTTTCGTAAAGAATTTTATTTTCTTCTAAATAATTGGGGTGTTGAATTTTCAATTGGTGTTATACATGGGAAGTATCTCTTGTCCTATAATAAATAAGAAATTACTGTTGTGTAATTTTTGGATATTAATAAAAAAAACTATAAGACAATATGGATACAGGGTACATACATTGATTTGATTCACCATGGGGGTTCACCAAACCTCATTGTCAAGAAGAATGATAGATCAATGAGCCTTTTCATTTATTATCTTCAGCTAAACATGCTAATTTTAATGAAAAATTATATTCTTCCATGGCTTGATGAATTTTTATATAATCTATGTGGATCCTAATACTTCTCTAACATGGATATTCGATCTGGTTATTATCATATATGGGGGACGAATGGGGATATCCCCATGAATTCATTCTGTATATGGTTAGAGCACTATGAGTTCATTGTAACTCCATTTGGATTCATTAATGCTCTAGAAATATTCACAGACATGATTATTTTAGTTTCTAGTTATAAAAACCCATACATTACATACATTGTTCATACTTTAAAATTGACGCACACTTATTACAACATTTAATAAAACCATGAAAGGACCGTATAGGTATAGTGTCTTTAGAAACTGGGAAACAGAAACAACTTGTTCATAAAGCATCTACATTGTCTCCCATTTATTTATCATATCTAAAGCCCCTTTGTCATATCTTAAATAATAAACTTATTCCTGACCTGGGGAAAGAAAACATACAAAATGTTGAGCTCAAATTCTCAGTAATGGTAATCAAAATAAATATCAATCACATCATATTCATAAGAACATAACATTTTGGAAATATTAACCTGCAAAATGGATCATAATTTCATATAATGGGATAAATAATAGTAGTGAAATGTAACCCCAATTATCATAACATGAAACATTGTGTCATACACACACAATCATAGAAAATCATTTCTTAGTAGTCAAGACACATTGCCAAGACTATCTTAGCAGACAAAGTCCATTTCTAAACCGAGTTCAGTCCTCCTTTCATTCATGTTTCACTAAACTGGATTAACCTGCCATTCCAGCCATATCTATCTCATGAGATATAAATATTAACCCAATGAATTGGAGGGAGATATAGGTCCCATAGATCTCATAATTAAACCTTTCTTATGTGTTCCACAAAATCATAAAACATACATCATAACATAACCTATGTAATTAAAATGGGATTCTTAAACATCACGCCATCATATTATAATCCATATAATATAAAAGGACATCATAAAAATAATTCCATCACAAAATAACCAAAACAATGTAAAAAATAGGGAAAGGAACGTAACCCTATATTATCATAGATGGAAAAAAAAAATTAATAAAACACCTGAACTTCATTCTTGTGGAAAATATCCTTTCTACTTCAAAAACATTTTTCATTTCTTAACATTACATAAAATTTCGAACGACAAGAAGTTGATTAAAAATAAATGTGAAAACTTGTAAAGGAATCTTCATGGAAATTATTTTCTAAAAATCCATTTAGGCCGTATAAGTTAAAAAACATTCTTCTCGTACTTTGGCCAGAAAATTGAAAAAGTACCTCGTACAAAAAACGACAAAAGATTCATTTCATATATTTTACTAAAAATTCAGCAATGGGTAAAATTGGATTTAAACGATTTTAGGTGGATGTAAATAATATTACATATCGAGGAAACATGGATGTGGATGATAAATATGCCCCATTAAATTATGAAGTTCAAATAATCATAGATAAAAATGAGATTGTGAGATTTTCCCTTACCTTAGATATGATTTCTTTCATTTGTGTCCGAACCTCTTGTATAATGATTTAAATTATGTTATTGACTTATTCTATAATCGTAATCATTGTTCTGATATCACATATGGTCATATTATTAGCTTTTTATTAGTAATATTTCATTGCTACTTCTTATTCGGGTGTTTATTTGTTTTTGTTCTTATCCGTGTTTTGTCGAATAAATTCTTATTCTTTATATTAGGTTATAGATACCTCATTTCAAGAATTTTATTATATTATTATATATCATATTTAGTCATTCAATTAATTTATATAATTATTATGAAATAAAGATCATGTAGAACGAGTCACATCACATCGTGGAGACGGTAGGCCGTACGTACGGTCGAGCAATGATATTGTTCGCATGATCGTGGATTTTTATTGAAGTGTATGTGTATAATTTCATAATCAATATAACTTTACAATAATCATATATAGTTATTCTTTACACCATTATACCCATCCAAGTAAGGTGGTGGTAGAAAACAGATTACACCACGACGTGGACACGGTATTCTGTACGTAAGCACGCGCGGTGATTTTGTTTTCCGTAGGATGGATAAAAGGTGAAATAGGGTTGTTTCATATTAATAATAACATATCAGTATATGAGTGAAACTAATGTTATTAATTCATAATTAAACAACTAAAGAATAATAATTAGAAGAAGAAATAAAGTTGAAAGATTCAGTAACAGACATTACCTCTTTTTTGAAGCTCCTCTTCTTAACCTCATCTGAGGGAACTAAATATGGTCTTTCAAGAAGACCAGAAACTCTAGGATGTTTCTAGGTATGTTTATAAGATAAATTGGCAGGGTTTTGCTGAGCTTGACGGCTCAATGTGGTGTGAGGAGTAGAGGGAGGAGGTTCCCCTTTATTAGGGAGGAGAGGGGCACCTTAGGAAACACATAAAATATTATTTTATTATAAAGTCATATTCAGTTTTTAATAGCTACAAATTGATTTATTTCGAAGATAAGGTGGGGATGGGTCGAAATACTCTCAGAAAATATATTTTAGACAATTTTAGGTTACTATTTTATCCTTATCATTTATATTTAACTCTATGTTAAATAATTTAACTTTTACAGTGTCTTCTTGTTTTCTTACATTATATGGTTAGTAACAATTATATAACATGCGAAACAAACCCCATGGTTGTTAATATTTAATATATATAACCTTATATAATTCATTTGGCCAATCCTTAGATTTTTAGGAATATAATAAAAATTAATAATATAATATTTATTTTAAAAACTATTTTATATCAATTTTGACACTATTTGGTAATTGATTTTTCTGAAAATCATAATAACATGATTATTTATAAAAATGATCATTAAATCAATAATAACATGTCATATTAACCGTTAAAATTGTTTTAATTCATAAAAAGTCTCAAATTACATTTATTTGGGTATTTATAAGATTAATTTTTATAATATTTCATTATTTAGGTAATTACTGCATCACTATTGGTCATAAATTACTTAACTTCTTTAATGTCTAAAAATAATAAATAAAATACCATTAGGTAGGAAATCTTTTTATCATTCTAATGAATATTTATAGTTGAATGTATCATATTTATAACCCTATATTAAAATTGTTTTACTTATTAAACATTGATTTTAACTATTTTTACTCTTCTTTAAATAAAATAATATTAAATGTCCTAATCTAATCCAAGTGGAAATACAGGGTAATATTTTATTCCTACGGTTTTTTTGGTCGAATTATGCTTATCCAATAGAATTAGGACATGTGTTAGGGTAATAATAATATCATTTTTACCCTTAATTGCCCTATTTACTTTTAACCATGGTAAATAAAAGTAAAAAGTTACTATTCACCAAAAATTATTTTCATCTCATCGAACCACATTTTCGTTCTTGATATTAACCGTGTCTCATGGATTTTCGAAATTCCACTCACAGATGTGGTAAAATTATGTTTTATGTAAATTTTCAAACTCTACTAGGAGGTGGGTAAAAGACGGTGAAAAGTTCAATAAAATTTTTATATATCTAAAATTATTATAAAATGACTCCAATTAATTACTTTGAACTTATATAGATATTATGTATCAATTTTTACCTAAAATAAATTTAAATAAAATTAATAATTATTTAAATAAAAATTTGGTTTTTAAATAGTAACCCAGTGTTTTACCTATTCATCAAAAATTGAATGTTTTCTGAAAAAGACCAAAAATTCACCCTAGGCTAATTTAGATATTCCTAATCCAAAAATGAAGTCCATTTTGAAAGTTAAAATTTATAAAATTTCAAAAAATGGGTATTACTATTCATAACTGTCATTTTTAATAATATTTTAATAGCATATCGTTGTTTAGTTAAACTTGGTATTGCATACAATGCAAGATGTCGAGGTAGGTCATTAGTGCGTGTAAAGAAATCCAAGCTAGTGGTGTATGTAGTGAAAGATTCCCTTGATGATTTATATATCAAAAAATCAAAATATTTCTCATAAAAGTCTTGGGTGTTACATTCTACCCCCCATAAAATGAATTTTTCCGTCGAAATTCGTCACCTTGTAAAAAACAGATGAGGATACCTCTCCCTCATTATATCTTCAAGCTCCCATGTATCGTCTTCTAATTGGTGGTTCCTCCATAAAAAATTCACCAAGTGAGTGGTCTTGTTCAATAGGACTTTCTCGCTACGATCCGGAATCTCTATCAGCTGTTCTTCATATGAATGATCTTGCTCCAGCAGTACAACTTCTGAGCTGAGTACATTTGAAGGATCGGGTATGTACTTTCTCAGGAGCGATACATGGAACACATCATGAACTAGAGAGAGATTCAATGGAAGCACCAATCAGTAAGATACCTTCCCAACACGATCCAGTATTTCAAAAGGACAAATATACCTAGGGCTCACTTTTCCCTTCTTTCCAAATATCATTACTCTCTTCCAAGGAGATATTCGTAAGAACACATTATCACCTACTTCAAACTCTAGGTCTTTTATTCGGTTGTTAGAATAACTTTTTTTTCGACTCGGAGATGCTCTTATGTGTTGTTGAATAGATCTAAACTTTTTTGCCATCACATTAACAAGATCAGGTCCTAATATCTTTCTTTCCCCAACATCATCCCAGCAAGTTGGAGTCCTGCATTTCTTTCCATAGAGAGATTCATAAGGATCCATCTGAATACTGGAATGAAAGCTATTATTATAAGAAAATTCCACCATAGGAAGGTGCTGATCCCAACAACCATTGGAATCCATAGAGCAAGCTCTCAACAAATCTTCTAGAGTTTGAATTGTGCTCTCAGACTGACCGTCTGTCTAAAGATGATAAGCAGTGCTGAAACTCAACTCTGTATCCAAAGTATGCTAAAGACTTCGTCAAAACATTGAGGTAATCCTTGGATACCGATCAGATATAATGGAATTTGGTACTCCATGAAATCATACCACTTCTTTTACATATATCCTGGAAAGCTGATCTAGGGAGAAATCTTCTCTAATAGAAATTATGTGTGTCGACTTCGTAAGAAGATCAACTATGACACAGATTGCATTATTGCCTTTGGATGTTTTAAGAATCCCAGTGAAAGAGTCCATAGTGATGTTTTCCCATTTCCATTTGGGTTGGGTAATGGTTGTAACATCCCCTTATACTTCGGTCTCTCAGCTATAACTTGCTGACAAACCAAGCATCAAGAGACGTATTCAGCAACATCTCTTTTCATTTCATCCAACCAGAAGTACTCTTTCAGGTCCCTGTACATCTTTTTGATTCCAAGATGAATAGAGAATGAAGAACTATGAGCCTCATCCAGTAGCTCCTTCTTTAATTTTGGGATGGGAGGAACACAAACCTTATTCTTGAACCTTATTATCCCTTTACAATGAAGGATTAATTCAGCAACATTTCTCACCTTTTTTTGTAACTCTATATCTTCTTTCTGTTCCTCTTTAATCTTCACATGTATATATGGTTGTACATTCATTTGAGAAAGATAAGATTTCTTCCCTTCCATTATAATTCCAAGATCCATCCTTTCTAAATCCATAAATATTGGATCTTTTGTGATCCTCATCATGGATAAACTAGAATGGTCTTGTCGACATAATGCATCTGCCATCTTGTTTGCATTCCCAGGGTGATAATGAATTGAGATATCATATTCCTTAATCAGCTCCAACCATCTTCTTTGAATCATATTCAGCTCCTTTTTTATGAAAATATACTTTAAACATTTATGATAATTATAAATATCACACCTTTCCCCATTAATAAAATGCCTCCAAATCATTAATGCAATGATTACCACAGTTAACTCCAAATCAAGAGTTGGGTAATTTTACTAATGGATATTCATCTATCATGAGGAATAAGATATCACCATATCATTTTGCATAAGAACACACCCCAATCCCTTCTTGGAAGCATCACTATAGATCACAAACCTTTCTCCACTACAAGGCAGTGTGAGCACAGGTACACTGGATAACCTTCTTTTTAATTCCTTGAAATTCTCTTCACACTCCACTATCCAAACGAACATAACTCTTTTTAAAGTCATCCTAGTGAGTGGATTAGATAATCATGAAAAATCTTTCACAAAACATCAATAATATCCATCCAATCCAATAAAAATTTGAATCTCAATTACTGTTGTTGGTCTCGACCATCGTTCGATAACCTCTGCCTTTGCTGGATCCACAGATATCACCTCTTTTGAGATTATGTGACCCAAAAATGAAACTTTTTCAAACTAAAACTCACACTTGGTAAATTTTTTATAAAGCTTCTTTTTAATAAGGGTCTTTAATACATTTCTCAAGTGATCTTCATGTTCTTCCAGGCACATTGAATAGACAAGAATATCATCTATAAAGACTACCACAAACTAATCAAGATAGTCTCTAAAGACTCTATTCATCTGATCCATGAAGATAACAGGGGAATTAGTAATACCAAATGGAATCACTAGAATTCCATAGTGTCTATACCTTGTAAGGAATGTTACCTTTAGTATATCCTCCCTTTTTACTCTTAATTGATGATACCCTGAACGAAGATCAATCTTGGGAAAGTATTGAGCTCTGCATAGTTGGTCAAATTATCCATCAATTCGTGGGAGACAATATTTTTTCATCATAGTGATCTTGTTATGTTCTCGATAATCAATGAAAAGTATCATTGATCCATCTTTCTTCTTAAAAAACAGAATAGGTTCTCCCCAAGGTGACGCACTAGGGTGTATGAATCCCTTATCAAGATTCTCTTGGAGTTTCTTCTACAGTTCCTACAACTCAATTGGGGCCATTCAATAAGGTGTCTTTAAAATAGGTAAAGCACCCGGTATGAGTTCTATTGAAAACTCAACTACACAATTTGGTGGAAGACTAGGAAATTCCTCTGGAAAGACATCATCAAATTCTTTTACAATGGTAATATTCTTAATCGTTAGTTTCTCTACAACCATTTGAGATAAATAACCTTCATTTAGTGGAATAAAGACCCATAAGATGGAAGAAATTTACACTGGAAGGTTATGTTCATCCTTGCATCGATAGATGATCATTGATTGATCTAGAATATGAAATGTGACTTCCCTTCTATGGAAATGGATATGAGCTCTATATAAAGAAAGTCAATCCATGCCAAGAATCACATCAAATTCCAATATAGAAAGGATCACAAGATTTGCAGGAAGCACTTTCCCACAATCTTCAATCGGAGATGAATTGTAAACTTTTGATGTGAGTTTTCTACCATTAGGGCTTGTCAAAGTTAACTCAACATCTAATTGTTGAGGAAATTCGGTGATAAGATTATAAAATTCTTCAGAAATAAAACAGTGTGTGGATCCAGAATCAAATAGAATATTTTCTACTTTATAGTGGATGGTAAGTGTACCTTTCACCACATCGTTATCATACTCTACATCGCTGATAGAAATTGCATGTGACTTTCCTTTGCCTTTATCCTTAAGAGTTTGTTGATGTCGATCATCATCAACAACCCATGGATTAGGGCATTGATTAGAATAATGCCCCATTTCCTTGCACTTGTAACATTGTAGTGTAGGAGGTGCACTCTGTGTATCCTTTTCATTATTCGCCTAACTAGACATATTCTTCCCATCATTGAGGCATTCAAATGGTCAATGATCTTCTTTTCAACATTTGAAAGATTTTCTTGTCCCTTTAAGATAATTCCCTCTATGTTTCATTCCACACTTTGAGCATAAGGGGAAACTCATCTTCTTTTCAATGTGCTCTTTAGATTTTCCTTTGAATTCCATTTTCATCTTCTTATCAAATGCATATGACTGATGGGTTACTCCAATATCCATCTCAACCTTGAGAGAACATCGAATGATTTCCTCATAGCTATTGAAGTCCCATATCGCTAACGACCTTCAAAGACTTGGTATTAAGCCACTAGAGAATCGATGGATCTTACTCTCAGGTTGGATAATAATACCAGAAGCGTACCTTAAAAGTCTGGTAAAATTTGCTTCGTAGGTACCAACATATTCATCATCCTTCTACTTTAGTTCAAGAAACTCCTTCTCCATCTTTGTTCGAAGAATATGAGGGAAGTACTTATTGAAAAATAAGTTCTAGAATGCAACCCATTCCATGGACTCAATTTCATCTCTTAGCCTCATATTCTTGATAATATTCAAACATTGATCAGCTTCACATTCCAAACGATAAACTGCAAAGATGACTTTATCATGTTCAGAACATTTAAGAACTGAAAATATCATTTCAGTGGTACTAACCCATTTTTCAGCCACTAATAGATCAGTAGACCCACTGAATGAAGTTGGAAACTACATCATGAAGGATTCAATAGAATGTTTCTACTTCCTTTGATCGTTTGGAAGTCCTGCATTATTCATAGCTTGAGAATGTTATGTGAGCATGGCTACAAGATTTTTCATTCCAGCTCCCATAACGTTTGGTTGCTCAGGGGGAAAATCATTGCATTACCCATCGCATTCAGCATTAACACGGTTCCATCGGGTTCCATCCATTGACTAAAACTAATAAGCATGGTGTGAGAAACACTAATTATAATAGGAAAACCACATAATCAAGAATAAAATTTTACACTAAATGTCTTATCATAGGTTGTTCGTGGGAATATCTAAAACACTAAGATTGTGTTCTATGCTTAGACTTATCCTTATGGTTCTTACTAAGGCTTTCACATCCTAGTTTCCAATAGTTGACTATACCATTCCTCTGATACCAACTATAATAACCCATACTTTACAAGCATTGTTCATACATTAAAATTAATGCACACTTGTTACAACATATAACAAAACCATGAATGGAATGTAGAGGAATAATGTGTCAGAAACTAGGAAACATAAACAACTGGTTCACTAATTATCTACATTGTCTCCCATTTATTTCATCATATCTAGACTCCCTTTTGGCATATCCTACTTAATAACCTTCTTCTGGACCTGGGGAAAGAATACATACAAAAGGGTGAGATCAAATGATCAGTAAGGGTAAACAAAATAAATATCAATCACATAATATTCATAAGAACATAACATTTTGGAAATCTTAACCTGCAAAAGAGATCATAATTTCATAACATGGGATAAATCATAGTAGTGAAATGTAACCCCAATAATAATAACATGAAACTTTGTGGAATACACACATAATTAGAGTGAATCATTTCTTAGTAGTCAAGACTCATTGCCAAGACTATCTTAGTGGAAAAAGTCCATTTTTGAACTGAGTTCACTCCTCATTTCAGTCCTGTATCACTAAACCAGATTAACCTGCCGTTCCAGCCATGTCTATCTCATGGGATATAAATCTTTACCCAATGAATTTTAGGGAGATATAGGTCACAACCATCTCATGATGAAACCATTCTTATCTTTCTCACAAAATCATAAATCATTCATCATAACATATCCCATGTAATAAAAATGGGATTCTTAAACATCATACTATCATAATATAATCCATATAAGATAAAAGAACATCATAAAACTAATTCCATCATAACATAATCAAATCAATGTAAAAAAATAAGGAAAGGATCAAAACCCTATATTATCTTAGATGGAAAATAATTTTGATAAAAAACTCAAACATTATTCTTGAGAAAAATATCCTTTGTACTTGAAAATTATTTTTCCTTTCTTAACATGTCATACAATTTTAAATGACAAGAAGTTGATTAAATATAAACATGAAAACATGAAATGGAATTTTCATGGAAATAAGGTTCTAAAAATCCATTCAGTCTGAATAAGTTAAAAAAACATTGTTCTCGTACTTTGGCCGGAAATGTCAAAAAGTACCTTGTATGAAAAACGACAAAAGATTCCATACATATAATTTACTAATAACTAACCAATGGGTAAAATTGGATTTAAATGATATTAGGTGTATGTAAATAATATTACATATTGGGTAAACATGGATTTGGATTATAAATATTCCCCAGTAAATTCTGATGTTGAAACAGTCTCAGATAAAAATGAGATTGTGAGATTTTCCCTTACCTTAGGTCTGATTTGCTTCGTATGTGTCTGAACCTCCTGTATAATAATTTAAATAATGTTCTTGACTTATTCAAGAATCATAATCATTTTTATGATATCATATATGGTCATATTCTTAGATTCATGTTAATAATATTTCATTTCTACTTGTTATTCGTGTGTTTATTGTTTTTTGTTCTTATGCGTGTTTTGTCGAATAAATTCTTATTCTTTTTTTAGGTTATGGATACCTCATTTCCAACATTTTATTAGTGTAATATATATCATATTTATTCATTAAATTCATATATATAATCATTATGAAATAAAGATCATGTATAATGAGTCGCATCACATCCTGGAGACGGTAGGTCGTACGTACGCACACGCGATTATATCGTCCCCATGATCGTGGAATTTTATTAAAGTGTATGAATACTATTTCATAATAAATATAACTTTAAAATAATCATATATAGTTTTTAATCACACTATTATACCCATCCAAGTAAGGTGGTGGTGGAAAACAGATTACACCACGGCGTGGAGAGGTTATTACGTACGTACGCACGCGCGGTGATTTCGTTTTCCATAGGATGGATAAGAGGTGAAATATGGTTGTTGTATATTTATAATAACATATAATTATATGATTGATACAGATGTTATTACTTCATAATGATACAACTAAAGAAGAAGAAGTAGAAGAAGAAATAAAGTTGAAAGAATCTGTGACAGATATTACCTCTTCTTTGAAGCGCCTCTTTTTAACCTCCTCTTAGGGAACTAAAGATGGGCTTTGAAGAAGAACAAGACCTGTATGATGTTTCTAGGGAAGTGGAGAAGAGAAATTCGCAGGTTTTGGATGAGCATGAAGGCTCAATGTGGTGTGAGGAGGAGAGGGAGGACATGCCCTTTTATAACGGAGGAGAGGGGCAGCTTAGGAAAAACGTAAAATATTATTTTATTATAAAGTCATATTCTGTTTTCAATAGCTCCAAATTTATTTATTGAGAATATATGGTGGGGATGGGTCTAAATACTCTCATAAAATATATTTTAGGAAAATTTAGGTTACTATTTTAACCTTATCATTTAGATTTAACTCTAAAATAAATAATTTAACTTTTACCTTATCTTCTTGTTTTCTTATATTATATTGTTAGTAAACTTACTATTACAAGCCAAACGAACCCCAAGTTGTTAATTATTAATATATATAACCTTGTCTAAGTTATTTGGCCGAACCTAATATTTTTAGAAATATAATAACAATTAATAATATAATATTTGTTTTAAAAACTATTTCATTTAATTTTGACACTATTTGGTAATTGATTTTATAGAAAATCATAACAGCATGATTAGTTCGAAAAAAGTTAATTAAATCAATAATAACATGTCATATTACCCTTGAAAATTAGTGTAATTCAAAAAAAATCCAAATTACATTTATTTGGGTATTTAAAATATAAATTATTTTAATATTTCATTATTTAGGTAATTACTGCATCACCATTGTATCATAAATAACATAACATATTTAAAGTCTACAAATTATAAATACAATACCATTAGGTAGTAAATCTTTTTATATTTCTAATGAATATTTATAGTCGAATGTATCATATTTATAACCCTATATTGAAACTGTTTTATTTATTAAACTTTGATTTTTAATATTTTAACTCTTCTTTAAATAAAATAATATTAAATGTCCTAATCTATTACAAGTGGACCTAAAGGGTAATATTTTATTCCTAAGTTTATTTTGGTCGAATTATTCTTATAAAATAGAATTAGGACATTTTTAGGGTAATAATAATATCATTTTACCCTTAATTACCCTATTTACTTTTAACTGTGGTAAATAGGAGTAAAAAGTTAATATTCACCAAAAATTATTTTCATCACATTGAACCACATTTTAGTTTTTGATATTAACCGTGTCTCTCGGATTTTCAAAAATCCACTCATAGAAGTGGTAAAATTAAGTTTTATGTAAATTTTCAAACTCTCCTAGGAGGTGGGTAAAAGACGGTGAAAAGTTCAATAAAATTTTTATATATCTTAAATTATTATAAAATCACTCCCATGAATTACATTGAACTTATATAGATACTATGTATCAATTTTGACCTAAAATAAATTTAAATAAATTAAATAATTATTGAAATAAATAGTCGGTTTTTAAATAGTAACCCAGTGTTTTCACTATTTATCAAAAAGTGAATGTTTTCAGAAAAATGCCAAAAATTTACCCTAGGCTAATTTTGATATTCCAAATCCAAAAATGAAGTACATTTTGAAAGATAAAATTTTTAAAATTTCAAAAAGTGGGTATTACTATTCATAATGGCTAGTTTTAATAATATTTTAAAAGCATATCGTTGTTTAGGGAAACTCAGTATTGCGTACAATGCATGCTATCAAGGAAAGTTGTGATTGAGTGTAATGAAAGACAAGATAGTGTTATGTGTAGTGAAATATTCCCTTTATGATGTATATAACATAAAATAATAATATTTCTCAAAAAAAATCTCGGGTGTTACACTAGTTATTACAAAAAAATGGATGTATTTATTGACTATATTCTAATATAATTCAGAAGTAATGGGGATCAGGAAGAGAATCGTAGCACTGTGATAAAGAACTTATGAAATGACATGTTAAAGTAAGCTACAACAGACATGAGAAGTGGATGATGTAAGTATCATTCATGCAGAAATTATCACAATAAAATTGATATATGTGGACCCTTCAATTATATATTAAATTTAAGGAGGTTAAATTACATAATCTATGATTGGAATCCATTTTTACAAGGATTAGTTGGGTATTATCATCAATTTATGAGAAATTTCCATTGATTTTCAAATGCTCTGACAAAACTAACTCAAAATGAAGTCATGTTTTTCTAGAATTTGTATCTGATGTGATCTTCATGGATTTGAAAAATAGGCATATCAATACACCTGCACATATTCTACCAAAATGTGAAAAAACATTCATGAGATACAGTGATTCTTCATATAAGGGAATGGGTTGTGTACTAATGTTGAATGAAAAACTAATATCCAATACCTCAATGAAAATTAATTTTCACCAATATAATGACCCAATGAATAATTTTAAATTAGATACAGTTAAATCCCCATATAATATGTCGATTCGTTATTTCATTGGTGAAAATTTTAAAATATATATTGATCATAACACCCACAGGTATATATTCACAAAAAAATCGAATAAATATACACCAGAGAAGATAGTTAGAGGTCATTATGGACTACGAATTATCAATCCACTACCATCATGGGAATGTAAATTTATTTTAATACTCTTTATGTAGAAAAGATTTAGTAATTTTATCATTGAGGGGAATTGGGAAGGATCCAATATTGTTCAAATTGAAAAGCATGGACTTGGGAATATTAAATCAAGGAACATTATCAATCATTTCATAAATTAGTCCCTAACCATCACATATAGAGAAACTAATGGATGGTCAAATAGAGGATGTTGAAATTCAGAAGATGATGGAAGCTATAAAAAGATGAATTTCCTTATATTTTAAAAAAAATGAAGGAGTTGTTAATTTTGGGTTACGAATATATGAATAGTCCAATCCTGAGTTAATGAAGGAGATGTTGGATGACGCATATAGATCAGACTTATTCATTCACTAAAGGAGAAAAATTAAGTCTTGAAATTTCCTAGAAAACTATTAGTTGGAAAGTATAAAGAAGTATATCACATAATATTAATAAAGGTGTCTTGTACGTTAGTATGTGAATTATGATATGAATGTGTATAAGGGGGTGATGAAACCATTACCCATTCCTACATGGAAATGTGAAAACATATCCAGATATATTTACAGTATTCATTTAAATAAATCCATAGTATATATTCTTATATAGCTATGGTATATCATATTACAAATTCTTATAACCTTATTTCAATCTGAGAAGACTTCACACTCAATCAAATATAAATAATATGCATTAGAGAGGTGGTGAGGATGTATTGAACACCACTATCAATTGTATCTGGTTGAGAACCATGATTTAACTCTATATTCTAGATGATTCTTGATCCTGATATGAATACTAAGGTGAAAATAACCTTATATCATCTCCTTCAAATAGATGGACAATCTATGTTTGAAATACAGACAATTGAGGACTTATTGAGAGAATTATCAATTGACTTCAAAGGAGGAAGTGGTCAACATTTTTCTCTGGATGATTTCTCATATATAATTATTTCATCCAATGAATCCAAATGGGTCTCAAATAATCCTTTTACAAGGGAAGATGTGTATAACACATTCATGATGTGAGGAATTTGGGGAACACCAGATGTTTGGTTCAGAAATTGTTGAGGAAATTGTAAAATATATAATTATTATTCAGTATTAAATCAGGGATTCTTATAGTTCACAGAATTGTAATACTAGAAATAATCGATGAATTTTTGTGTTTGAGGAATGTTTAAGATAGGGTGATCTTTTGTATATGTCAATGGCTGAAATTCATTATACTTTTGCAGAACGTAGAGCTTATTCAAAGATACCTCATCTACTTTTTTATCATTGATCACATTAGATTGGTTGACAATTGAAAAGTAATCCCAGAAAACCTATATCAAGTACATTATTTGTTCCTCATATCTCTCTTGAGTCAATACATACAAGACCCATCACATGTGTTAAATCAAGAGATAATACCATTATATAATGATCTCACATACAATTATCATCCTTTAAATACTACAGATCATAGTAAAACTTTTCAATGGAATAAGAAAATGAAATTGATCACAGGGTAGTGGGGAAACCATAGGTGTTGATGAAATAGAATTATCCTCATTTATTTTACTATGTGACATAAAAAATTTAGGTGGAAAATTTCTAATGGCAGGCATATTTTAATTACTTGAACATTTTTAATATAATTTCATTTGATATTTAACTAAATGTAATATTATGTATTATGGTTTTAAGACACACATGAAATTATTTGGTTTTATTATATCCTACAATAGTTTATGTAATGTTAAGAAACTAAATCCATTGATAATATATCCATATTACATTGATCATTAGATTAGTATAAATATAATTTTTTGACAAATCCAATCGATATCGAAAAAGGATCTTATGGGCTCGATAAGTTGAATCATTCTCAATGATGTACATTCTTCAGAGTATTTAAGGGAGATGTGTAACACCCCAAGATTTTGAGAATAATATTGTTTTTAATCTCATTGATGTCTTGTGTTGTGAGCTACACCAAAAGAAGCTTACACTACTCGCATCCCTGACTTGGATTGCTTTACACTCAATCACGACCTTCCACGATAGCGTGTGTTGTACGCAATATCGAGTTTTACTAAACAACGATATGTTATTAAAATATTATAAAAACTAGCCGTTATGAATATTAATACCCACTTTTTGAAATTTTATAAATCTTATCATTCAAAATGGACTTCATTTTTGGATTCAGAATATCGGAATTAGCCTAATGTGAGTTTTTGGTATTTTTCTGAAAACATTCAATTTTTGATGGATAGTGAAAACACTGGGTAACTATTTAAAAACCGACTTTTTATTTAAATAATTATTTATTTTATTTAAATTTATTTTTGGTCTAAATTGATACATAATACCTATATAAGTTAAATTTAATTAATTGGAGTCATATTATATTAATTTTAGATATATTAAAATTTTATTGAACCATTCACCGTCTTTTACCCATCTCCTAGGAGAATTTGGAAATTCACATAAAACATAATTTTACCGCTTCTGTGAGTGGAAATTTCAAAAATACAAGAGACACGGATAATATCAAGGACTAAAATGTGGTTCAATGAGATGAAAATAATATTTGGTGAATATTAACTTTTTACTTTTTTTACCACGGTTAAAATTAAATAGGGTAATTAAGGGTACAAATGATACCATTATTACCCTAACACATGTCCTAATTCTATTGAATAAGTTTAATTCGACCTAAAACAACCTTATGAATAAAATATGACCATTATGATCCACTTGGATTAGATTAGGACATTTATTATTAATTTATTTAAATAACGGTTAAAATAGTTAAAATCGATGTTTAATAACTAAATCATTTTTAATATACAGTTATACAAAAGATAAATTCGACTATAAATATTCCTTATAAATATAAAAATATTTCCTACCTAATGGTATTTTATTTATAATTTTTAGACATTAAATAATTTATTTTATTTATGACACAATGGTGATGTAGTAATTACCCAAGTAATGAAATATTAAAATAATTGATGTTATAAATACCCATATAAATGTAATTTGATACTTTTTATGAATTCCACTAATTTTTTAGGTTAATATGACATGTTAGTATTGAATTAATTATATTTTTTCTAACAAATCATGATGTTATGATTTTCACAAAAATCCATTCTCAAATAGTGTCAAAATTGACATTAAATAGTTTTTAAAATAAATATAATATTATTATTTGTTATTATATTACTAAAAATATATGGTTCGGCCAAGATACTTATATATTGATAGGTGTATCATTAATGGACTTCCAGGGGGTCTCTTGGATGTATATGGTATTTTTATTTACTATATAATATAAAAATACAATGTGACACGGTAAATGTCAATCTAATTAACTAAGGGTTAAAACTAAAAGATAATTTTAATATGATGGCCCAAACCTGTCTAAAATCTATTGGATGAGAGGATTCAGACCCATCCCCAACATATCTTAGAAATAAATCAATTTTAAGCTATTAAAAACCGAATATTGCTTTATTATAAAATAATATTTTATGTTTTTCCCAAGGTACCCCTCTACTCCCTTATAAAAATGGCACCCCTTCCCTCTTCTCTTCAAACCCTTTTGAGCCTTGAAGCTGGGTCAAACCCTTCTGATTTATCTTCTCCACTTCCCTAGAAATATTCTGGAGGTTCTTTTCTTCTCAAATGACCAACTCGACTTCCTTAAGAGAAGGCTTAAAGGAGGTGCGTCGAAGAAGAGGAAATCTCTTCTTCTGATTCTCTCAAGTTTCTTTCCTCTTCTACTTATTCTTCTTTTTTTGTCTCATTATAAAGTAATAACATCAGTATTAAATATATTATTATATGTTATTATAAATATAAAACAACCCTATTTATCCTTTTATCCATACTATGGAAAACAAAATCACCGCGCATGCGTACGTACGGAATACCGTCTCCACATCGTGGTGTAATCTGTTTTCGACCACCACTTTACTTGGATGGGTACAATGGTGTAAATAAATAACTATATATGATTATTTTAAAGTTATATTTATTATGAAATATTATAAATACACTTCAATACAATTCCATGATCATGGGAATGTTATCATCGCTCGTGCGTACGTACGGACTACCGTCTCCACGACACGATGAGATTCATTATCCCTGTTAACCATTCATAAATGATTATAAAGTATATATAATGAATAATAATGAAATATATTACATAATAATGATAACATATTTATGTATATATATATATATTTATGTCATCTACTTAATTCCATTCAATTCAATTAGGAAACGAAAACATCGTTCATGCGTACGTACTGCCTACCGTCTCCATGAACGGTGTATTTCATTCCATTAATCGATCTATCATATATATTTATATGCTGAATATATATTATATATAAATAATATTTTACATTTTTGAATTATTTAAATCAGGGTATAATTGATAATATCATGAACAACAAGTCGAAACTCATACGATACATGAAATGATTTTACCCAAAATGATGCTTTAACATGGAATTTACAAAAGAAAGGGTAATGTAAAGTCATATTTGAACCATATATGATATCATAACAATCAATATGATTATGTAATAAGTCAATGACATTATTTAAATCATTATATAGGATTTTCGTTAACATACAAAGCATATCAGACATAAGGTAATGGATACATATTCCTATCTCGTTCTTATCTGAGATTGTTATTCGTAAGTATTTACTGGGGTTATTGTTATCATCCATGCCCATGTTTTATATAATTATTTTCATGTATTTTAAAGTCCTTATTACCCATTTTGGAAATTTACCACATGATATGAAAGGAATCTAACTTTTTTTTACAACACGGGGATCTTTTTGACTTTTCTGACAAAAGTACGAGAAGAATGTTATTTTTAACTTATGCAGCATGAACGGATTTTTACAGTTTCATAACGCCTCATTTTCATGAAGCTGACTCTACAAGATTTTATGACTATTTTCAACAAAAAGATTTTCTTTTAAAATTTCATGGAATTTTTTGAAAAGAAAATGATTTTGAAGAAGAAATGATATTTTCCTCAAGAATTCATTTCAAGTGTTTTATCAAAATCATTTTCCATCTAAGTTGAAATTATTTCATATGTGTATGTTTCAATTAAAATGCCTTTATGATTTACTTGGTTTCACATTTCTTATAATGAAATATCCATTTGTTTTATATGGATTATGTGATGATGGGATGATGTTTATGAATCCCATTTTCTTCTTTGGGTAATGGAGAATGTTTTATGTTTATTTTATGGCACAAGTAAGAATGATTTCATTATGAGATGGGTGGGACCTATATCTCCCTCCAATGCATTGGGTAATGATTTATATCTCATAAGATAGACATGGATGGAACGGTAAGTTAATCTGGTTCAGTTATACAAGACTGGAATGAGGAGTGTACTCGATTCAGAAAGGGACTTTGTCCACTAATATGGTCTTGGCTGCAATGCCTTGGCTACTATGGAAATCATATCATGTGCTTAATGGTTTCCAAAATCACATGTTTTATTCCCATGCTATTTTATCATGATTAATGTTTCTTTATGATCTATGCCTTATGTACTACCATGTTTTATGTCATTTCCCAGGATTATGATGTTTGAACATTATGTTCATGTTTTTATGTTAAAATGTATATGATTTGTTTTATTTTTTCTTACCCTTACTGACCATTTGAGCTCACCCTTTATATGTTTTCTTTTCCCCAAGATTTTAAAAAACTGTTTTAGTTAAGAAAACTAAAAGGGGAATATCTTTATGGGAGATGTTGAAGATCTTTCACCACGATTAGAAGATTACATTCCGATTTTCCAAAGACACTAAACTATTACGGTCCTTGTGTGTATGTTTTTGTTATGTATTAAGTATTCCGCAAATGTAATGTAATTTCCATATACATCAAGATTAGGGTATCTAAAGTTGGTATCAGAGTAAAATTTTAGTTAACCTTTGGAAACTAGGATGTGAAAACTTTAATGAGATCCCTAGAGGTATTTCTAATGTATGTCTATGTATGTCTCTATGGTTAAGTATAAGTATAGGTTATAGTCCTAGAATTACGGTAATTATATTAGAATTAAACCTAATATGTTAGATATAGAAGGTGCTCCCCCTTTATTATGTTGCTTTCCCTAGTATGATTTTTTCCTCTCACACTATTCTTTTTGGGTTTTAGACGATGGCTGGAACCCGAATGAACCGTGTTGATCAATGTAATGGACAATGCAATGATTGTCCTCCTGGACAAACCAATGTTATGGGATATGGAGTGCAAAATATTATTGTTATACTTACGCAAGATATGAATCATTCTGGACTTTCGAGTGAGGAGAGAAGGGAACAATATTCAATTGAGTCCTTCATGAGGCCACGTCCACTTTCTTTCAATGGGTCTTCTGATCCACTTGTTTCTGAATAATGGATCAGTTCCATTGAAATGATATTTTCCACACTTCGCTGTTCAAGAACATGATAAAGTCATTCTAGTTGTTTACCATTTAAAAGGTGAAGCAGAACAGTGGTGGACTCTAATTAAGAATACAAGGCCCCAAGATGAAATTGAATCCATGGTATGGGACGAGTTCAAGAACTTTTTTTCCAGTATGTTCTTCCCTCGTATTCTTCGAAAAATGATGGAAAAGGAGTTCCTTGAGATTATGAAAAAGGATGATGAATCTGTTGGTATATATGATGCAAATTTTACAAGGCCTGCAAGGTATGCATCTGGATTTATCATCCAACCTGAAATTAAGGTTGATCGATTCATCAGTGGCTTAAAACCAAGTCTTCGAAGGGCATTATCTATAAGATACATAAGTAGATATGAAGAAATTGTGCGTTGTGCTATCAAGGTAGAAATGGAAGTTGGTGTTACATATCCATGTTATGGTTTGGACAAGAAACAAAAGATGGAGTTCAAGGAGAAATCTCAGAACAATGGTGAAAAGAAGATGAATGTTTCTTTATGCTAAATGTGTGGAAAGAAGCATGGTGGAGATTGTCTTCATGGGACTATAAAATTTTTTATGTGTTTAAAAGAAGGTCATAGAGTAGATGAGTTTCGAAGTAATGGAAAAAGGTCTTCTAATGATGTGAATAATGAAAAGACTTTAGAGAATGCACCACTAACACATCAATGCTTTAAGTGCAATTAAATGGGGAATCATGCTAATAAATGCCCTAATCCAAGGGTTAATGATGATCGACATGAGAAACCACTTAAGGAAAAGAACAAAGGGAAGTCACATGAGATCACTATTGGTGATGTTGAATATGACAATGATTTGGTAGAATGATTAAGTGTTTATGTTATGGTATTTGAAAATAATGTTGTATATAGTATCATGGAATATTGGAATATTTATGTACTGTTCTATTGTGGTTTTTAATAATTTTATGGTACCGGTAACAATGTAAAGTGATTGAGAAATTTTTGGAAAGAATATGATATGCGCATAATGAAGGGATAAGGAGATAATGAAATGTTTGATAGTATTAATGAGCTCATATAAGGAAAAAGTGATATCATGGTTTGAGTAAATAGAATTTTTGGGATTTTGGTATGTGGAAAGAGTTACCTTGTGACAGCATTCATGTTTTCACTATGGTTCAAGAGAATACATGATTAAGGAATTCACATGTTTGGAATGTGATCAACAAGATATATCGTATGATATATGGGGGTAAATGATGGTATTCACATGCTTGGTAGATTACATTTCTAGTAATTGTTTTCTTTATACGATGAGCTTGGACAGAAGTATTTTGGATATGCCTAAAGATTTGAATGAATTAGGTTAGACATATTATAGTATTATTTTAGTCTATAACTTTTTGCGGTATTATTCCAGGAATGTTATTATAATGTAGATTTAGAAAAAGGGATGACCTGTAGGACGGGCGACAACACGTCGCGTCGGACAAGGCTGTGGGAATCGAACCCACAACCAAAGTGTGACAGGCCTTCATCACCTACCACTGGCCTACAGGAAGTCCCTGGTTAGTATAAATTAATTTCAATATATTCTACGGTATGATATACGAAGTATATGTCCATTTTAGGAACCATATACGATTAATCTCCCCATAGATAGACTTATGTATATAACTTTTTCTTTATGTTTGAGACAGATGGAATGACCTATCATTCTATCGCATGATCTGCTAACACTTCAAGAATGAAAAATTCGACTTAATTTATTTAAGATATGAAGTGGAAATTCTACAAGGCACGAATAACAGTGATATTGTACCAAAATAAAGTAAGAATTTCTTCTAATTCTTCAACATTAGGGAAATGATCATGAAAACCAAAAAAAAATTCCTAGTGTCCTCATATACGATGAATCAGATGGTACCTTAGATCATTACAAATTTATGGCTTCATGATTATTTTATTTTTTATATCCATGTTCTCTACCACTCTCCATCAGATCTTGATGGTTAGATTTTTCTTCCATATCCATATTTTCACCTATGTTGTCCTATGTGGAAACCCAATGCTAAGTTACTTTGGGTGACTGTTATGATTCTAACTTCCCTTTTTAAAATGAAGTACTAGTATTCATTTTTACGATGTGGGTTTTTATGAATGAAAGTTTCAAGTAGTAAACCATTAATAAACCCGACAAATTTCGAGGGAAAAATTCATTTTAATGGGGGTAGAAAACAACACCCCGAGATTTTATGAAAAATATTCTTTTTAATCTCATTGATGACTTCTGTTGTATGCTACACCAAAAGGAGCTAGAACTAAACGCATCACTGACTTGGCTTTCTTTTCATGCAATCGTGACCTTCCATGATAGCGTGTGTTATACGCAATATCGAGTTTCACTAAACAACGATATGTTATTAAAATATTATATAAACTTGCCGCTATGAATAGTAATTCCCAATTTTTCAATTTTTATAAATTTTATCTTTCAAAATGGACTTCATTTTTGGATTCTGAATATTGCAATTAGCCTAAGGTGAAATTTTGGTATTTTTCTGAAAACTTTCAATTTTTGATGAATAGTGAAAACACTAAGTTACTATTTAAAAACCGACTTTTTATTTAAATAATTATTTATTTTATTTAAATTTATTTTAGGTCAAAATTGATTCATAATACCTATATAAGATAAATGTAATTAATTGTAGTCATTTTATAGTAATTTTAGATATATAAAAATTTTATTGAACTTTTCACCGTCTTTTACCCATCTCGTAGGAG